>OZ012740.1:232067517-237412889 GCA_963859935.3 Lathyrus sativus | reverse complement strand
TCTAGAAACCGTATGAAGGTCTATGAATATTTCTGGGAAAATGAAGAACTCGGTTGAAGATCTTTAAGATTTTTCTGGAGATGTGATGAAGGACGATGAAGGATCTGGGCGGGATGATGAAGATCTATGAGGAACCAGATGAAGGTTTAGATGGATCTTGATGAATCTGGGGAACTGGACAAGCGTGATGAATTTTCCGGCGAGACAATGCAGTTTCCGGCGAGTTTGACGGTGGCTCCGGTGAGGAAGTTGATGGAGGTAGAAGATGAAGATCCAAAGGTTTGGATGAATTTCTGATGAAACCTACAAATTCCGGCGTCTGGCGGTGGTCCGGTGATGGTTGGGCGGTGGCCGGTGGGGCAGTCACCAGATTTGCATGGCCGGCGATGTAATCCCGGTGAGGATTGGTGAGGCGACAGGTGGCGAGGGAGGTTACTGCATGTTGGCCACGTGGGGAGAGAGAAAATGAGTGGAGGTTGTGGTGTCACGATTCTGAGAAGAGGAGAAAAGTGAGGTGGCGGCCAGAGAAGCTGAACGCGTGGCACCTCCTTATATAGGACACGTGGCTGGGCAAAAAACAAAAAAAAACGGACTGAAAGAGGATTGGGCCTCCAATACCTCTGGGCCCAGCGAAAATGACCCTAAAAATCTGAAAAATGAATTAATTTCAATTAAGAAAACTAATTAAAGCCTAAATGAAAACCTAATTAACTAATTAATCCTAATCAGACTCAATTAACTAAATGAAGACTCAATTAACTCTAATTAAAGTCTAACTAAATGATTAAAATCTAATCAAACCTAAAAAGAGAATTAACTATAAAAACTCTATTAATTCTAATTAATCTCTAAACTAATCAAAATATATAAAAAAAATCCTAATAATTCCTATTTAAAAATCTATTAACATTCTACTAATTCTATAAACTATTATTATTCTATATTGTCTATCCTATTAAAATCAACACTAAAACTATTAAAACTATATTAAACCTAAAAAGGAATTAATATCTAACAAAAGATTAAATCTACATTAAAAATAAACTCTATTTATTCTATTATCTAAAAGATATGACTTAATATCTAAAAAGAAAGTTTTATTCTAAAATCTATTTAAAAACAATTTACAAATTCTAAAAAAGATTTAAAACTATTAAAAATATTTAAGAAATCTATTTAAATTCTAGAAAAATCTATAAAGCCTATTTAAAATCCACAAAAGGCTATTAAATCCTAAAAAAGACAAAGGAAGGCAAATAACCATCATAAAAGAGAGTGCGAGACCAGATCGAAGCAAACAGTAAACCCGGACGCCAGGAATTCTCAAGAATCACTGTGCAAGCCGAAAACACCCAGGAAGCGCGCAATTTCCCGAAAATGAAACCCTGATTATCTATACTGGATCTGAAATATCCGGTAGATGAAAACCAAGCTGTAACTCTGACATCCTCTGTCTGTGTACAAATGTCATGCATCTGATATGCGAATACGAATTAAACCACGAACCAGGTAGGAGAACCGGTTTGTCAAATTTTAGGGTGCAACAGGTATCATCGAAGAGTCTTATTGGATAAGATGCTGCTTCGACCACCCGAAGAATCACAAGTTTTGTTCAGAGATACTTCTTTGGTATCATCGAAAAATCTTATTGGATAAGATGCTGCTACGACCACCCAAAGAATATCAATTTTTGTTCAGAGATACTGCTTTGGTATCATCGAAGAATCTTATTGGATAAGATGCTGCTTCGACCACCCGAAGAATCTCGTTTTTGTTTAGATATACTGTTTTGGTATCATCGAAGAGTCTTATTGGATAAGATACTGCTTCGACCACTCGAAGAATATCAAGTTTTGTTCAGAGATACTTCTTTGGTAACATCAAAAAGTCTTATTGGATAAGATGCTGCTTTGACCACCCGAAGAATCTCAAGTTTTCAGAGATACTGCTTTGGTATCATCGAAGACTCTTATTGGATAAGATGCTACTTCGACCACCCGAAGAATCTCAAGTTTTCAGAGATACTGCTTTGGTTTCATCGAAGATTATTATTGGATAAGATGCTGCTTCGACCACCCGAAGAATCTCAAGTTTTGTTCAGAGATACTGCTTTTGTAACATCAAAGAGTCTTATTGGATAAGATGCTGCTTCGACCACCCGAAGAATCTCAAGTTTTCAGAGATACTGCTTTGGTATCATCGAAGAGTCTTATTGGATAAGATGCTGCTTCGACCACCCGAAGAATCTTAAGTTTTCAGAGATACTGCTTTGGTATCATCGAAGAGTCTTATTGGATAAGATGCTGCTTCGACCACCCGTAGAATCTCAAGATTTTTTCAGAGATACTGCTTTGGTATCATCGAAGAGTCTTATTGGATAAAATGCTGCTTCGACCACCCGAAGAATTTCAAGTTTTCAGAGACACTACTTTGGTATCATCGAAGAATCTTATTAGATAAGATGCTGCTTTGACCACCCGAAGAATCTCGTTTGTGTTTAGATATACTGCTTTGGTATCATTGAAGAGTCTTATTGGATAAGATGCTGCATCGACCACCCGAAGAATATCAAGTTTTGTTCAGAGATACTGCTTTGGTATCATCGAAGAGGCTTATCGGATAAGATGCTGCTTTGACCACCCGAAAAATCTCAAGTTTTCAGAGATACTGCTTTGGTATCATCGAAGAGTATTATTGGATAAGATGCTGCTTCGACCACCCGAAGAATCTCAAGTTTTGTTCAGAGATACTGCTTTGGTAACATCAAAGAGTCTTATTGGATAGGATGCTGCTTCGACCACCCGAAAAATCTCAAGTTTTCAGAGATACTGCTTTGGTATCATCGAAGAGTCTTATTGGATAAGATGCTGCTTCGACCACCCGAAGAATCTCAAGTTTTGTTCAGAGATACTGCTTTGGTATCATCGAAGAGTCTTATTGGATAAGATGCTGCTTCGACCACCCGAAGAATCTCAAGTTTTCAGAGATACTGCTTTGGTATCATCGAAGAGTATTATTAGATAAGATGCTGCTTTGACCACCCGAAGAATCTCAAGTTTTGTTCAGAGATACTTCTTTGGTAACATCAAAGAGTCTTATTGTATAAGATGCTGCTTCGACCACCCGAAGAATCTCAAGTGTTCAGAGATACTGCTTTGGTATCATCGAAGAGTCTTATTGGATAAGATGCTGCTTAAACCACCCGAAGAATCCCATGTTTTTTTAGAGATACTGATTTGGTATTATCGAAAAGTCTTATTGGATAAGATGCTGCTTCGACCCCCCGAAGAATCTCAAGTTTTCAGAGATACTGCTTTGGTATCATCGAAGAGTCTTATTGGATAAGATGCTGCTTCGACCACCCGTAGAATATCAAGTTTTTTTCAGAGATACTGATTTGGTATCATCGAAGAGTCTTATTGGATAAGATGCTGCTTCGACCACCCGAAGAATCTCAAGTTTTCAGAAATACTGCTTTGGTATCATAGAAATGTCTTATTGGATAAGATGCTGCTTCGACCACCCGAAGAATCTCAAGTTTTGTTCAGAGATACTGCTTTGGTATCATCGAAGATTCTTATTGGATAAGATGCTGCTTCGACCTCCCGAAGAATCTCATGTTTTTTTCAGAGATACTACTTTGGCATTATCGAAGAGACTTATTAGATAAAGAGCTCCTTCGATCACCCGAAGAATTTCAAGTTTTCAGAGATACTACTTTAGTATCATCGAAGAATCTTATTAGATAAAATGCTGCTTCGACCAGCCGAAAAATCTCGTTTATGTTTAGATATACTGCTTTGGTATCATCAAAGAGTCTTATTGGATAAGATGCTGCTTCGACCACCCGAAGAATATCAACTTTTGTTTCAGAGATACTGCTTTGGTATCATCGAAAGGGCTTATCGGATAAGATGCTGCTTTGACCACCCGAAGAATCTCAAGTTTTCAGAGATACTGCTTTGGTATCATCGAAGAGTATTATTGGATAAGATGCTGCTTCGGCCACCCGAAGAATCTCAAGTTTTGTTCAGAGATACTGCTTTGGTAACATCAAAGAGTCTTATTGGATAAGATGCTGCTTCGACCACCCGAAGAATCTCAAGTGTTCAGAGATACTGCTTTGGTATCATCAAAGAGTCTTATTGGATAAGATGTTGCTTCGACCACCCGAAGAATCTCATGTTTTTTTAGAGATACTGCTTTGGTATCATCGAAGAGTCTTATTGGATAAGATGCTGCTTCGACCACCCGAAGAATCACAAGTTTTGTTCAGAGATACTGCTTTGGTATCATCAAAGAATCTTATTGGATAAGATGCTGCTACGACCACCCGAAGAATCTCAATTTTTGTTCAGAGATACTGCTTTGGTATCATCGAAGAATCTTATTGGATAAGATGCTGCTTTGACCACCCGAAGAATCTCGTTTTTGTTTAGATATACTGCTTTGGTATCATCGAAGAGTCTTATTGGATAAGATGCTGCTTCGACCACCCGAAGAATATCAAGTTTTGTTCAGAGATACTGCTTTGGTAACATCAAAGAGTCTTATTGGATAAGATGCTGCTTCGACCACCCGAAGAATCTCATGTTTTCAGAGATACTGCTTTCGTATCATCGAAGAGTCTTATTGGATAAGATGCTGCTTCGACCACCCGAAGAATCTCAAGTTTTGTTCATAGATACTGCTTTGGTATCATCGAAGAGGCTTATCGGATAAGATGCTGCTTTGACCACCCGAAGAATCTCAAGTTTTCAGAGATACTGCTTTGGTATCATCGAAGATTATTATTGGATAAGATGCTGCTTCGACCACCCGAAGAATCTCAAGTTTTGTTCAGAGATACTGCTTTGGAAACATCAAAGAGTCTTATTGGATAAGATGCTGCTTCGACCACCCGAAGAATCTCAATTTTTCAGAGATACTGCTTTGGTATCATCGAAGAGTCTTATTGGATAAGATGCTGCTTCGACCTCCCGAAGAATCTCATGTTTTTTTAGAGATACTGCTTTGGTATCATCGAAGAGTCTTATTGGATAAAGAGCTCCTTCGATCACCCAAAGAATTTCAAGTTTTCAGAGATACTACTTTAGTATCATCGAAGAATCTTATTAGATAAAATACTGCTTCGACCAGCCGAAAAATCTCGTTTATGTTTAGATATACTGCTTTGGTATCATCAAAGAGTCTTATTGGATAAGATGCTGCTTCGACCACCCGAAGAATATCAACTTTTGTTTCAGAGATACTGCTTTGGTATCATCGAAAGGGCTTATCGGATAAGATGCTGCTTTGACCACCCGAAGAATCTCAAGTTTTCAGAGATACTGCTTTGGTATCATCGAAGAGTATTATTGGATAAGATGCTGCTTCGGCCACCCGAAGAATCTCAAGTTTTGTTCAGAGATACTGCTTTGGTAACATCAAAGAGTCTTATTGGATAAGATGCTGCTTCGACCACCCGAAGAATCTCAAGTGTTCAGAGATACTGCTTTGGTATCATCAAAGAGTCTTATTGGATAAGATGTTGCTTCGACCACCCGAAGAATCTCATGTTTTTTTAGAGATACTGCTTTGGTATCATCGAAGAGTCTTATTGGATAAGATGCTGCTTCGACCACCCGAAGAATCACAAGTTTTGTTCAGAGATACTACTTTGGTATCATCAAAGAATCTTATTGGATAAGATGCTGCTACGACCACCCGAAGAATCTCAATTTTTGTTCAGAGATACTGCTTTGGTATCATCGAAGAATCTTATTGGATAAGATGCTACTTTGACCACCCGAAGAATCTCGTTTTTGTTTAGATATACTGCTTTGGTATCATCGAAGAGTCTTATTGGATAAGATGCTGCTTCGACCACCCGAAGAATATCAAGTTTTGTTCAGAGATACTGCTTTGGTAACATCAAAGAGTCTTATTGGATAAGATGCTGCTTCGACCACCCGAAGAATCTCAAGTTTTGTTCAGAGATACTGCTTTGGAAACATCAAAGAGTCTTATTGGATAAGATGCTGCTTCGACCACCCGAAGAATCTCAATTTTTCAGAGATACTGCTTTGGTATCATCGAAGAGTCTTATTGGATAAGATGCTGCTTCGACCACCCGAAGAATCTCATGTTTTTTTAGAGATACTGCTTTGGTATCATCGAAGAGTCTTATTGGATAAGATGCTGCTTCGACCACCCGAAGAATCTCAAGTTTTCAGAGATACTGCTTTGGTATCATCGAAGAGTCTTATTGGATAAGATGCTGCTTCGAGCACCCGTAGAATCTCAAGTTTTTTTCAGAGGTACTGCTTTGGTATCATCGAAGAGTCTTACTGGTGTTGCACCCCAAAATTTGACCAACTTTTCTTTACCTAGATTATGTATCATTTCATTCACATTAGCATTGTCATTTGCATCTCATTGACATCTATGCAGGAGATCAAGAGGTATGATTACCAATTAAGGGCTACACAAGACTATGAAGCTTGCCAAGAAGGTTATTTAAGTGTTAAAGGGTAGATATCTTTGTCATAGAAGTCAGAAGATCCTCAGAGAGAGTGGTTGAAACCAAGAGTGTGTGCCTAGCTTGAGAGTTGTGGGAAGTCCTCAGATGATTCTGAAGCCAGGAATGTGGACTTGAAGCCTTGAGAGAGCTTATGATATGTCTTGAAAGCCATCACGAAGCCTAGACAGGTCATTGTACAAGATTAAGAAGACCCAGCCATGAGTGGTGTAATTAGGGCTTGACTGGGTCAACCCTAGGTCAACTGATGATTTGAACAAGGGTGAGACCTAATTCAAGGGCCATGTGATCATGAATTGACACATTGAGATGTTATAAGAATGATTCCAAGGTCAACTCATCATGATTGAAGAGTTTGAGAAGTTTCAAGCTAGGGTTTCTAAGGCTTGACAGTGTAAAATCCCCTAGTTTGACCACTATCTTCAAGGCAGTTTAGCTCAAGATGTGATGGTCATCTCATCTTGCCCCCAACATGATTGTTGTATAGCATTATCTTAGCTTTAATTTGAGTACTAGAAGTCCTTGATAAGATTTGTAGAACTCAAGTTATGACTTTGACAAGTTACAGATCATCTGAGGTATGTGAATCTGGGGCCTTGAAAGTTACCCAATTTGCATCAAACGTTTGCCCAAGAAGGATGATTCCTATGAACTTTTGGTCAACATGAATATTGTTTCTTATCCTCTTAGCTTTCTAGAGAGTACTAGAAGTCCTTGATATGATTTGTAGAACTCAAGTTATGGCTTTGACAAGTCAAGGGCATTTTGGTCATTTGGAGATTACAGGTCATTTCAAGTATAAGGCCATAACTCCTATTTCCAAGCTTCAAATGGAAAAATGTTCAACATCAAACTTGTTAAAAATGATGTTTTAAGTCTAGAAAGGAGGTCATGAGATGTTTGAAATGCTTGTAGCTCAAAGTTAAATAAACCAAAGTTGGAAATTGATATTTTCAACCTACACATCCAAACAATGGCATGTAATATATCATTTTGACTCTAGAAAACATTTTAAGAACATTGGTTTAGCCACATTTTTGAGTTGAGATTCAATTTGTGGACTTGCTTTGAAAAGTGATTACTTGCATATTAAGTAACATGTGCAAAACATAGAATCAAGGCATGAGCAAGGCCCTTTGCAAGCTAAACACTTTCAAAATGTCACTAGGGGAGAAATTGGAAGTGAATGAGGTTGGTTTCAAGCTGCAAACAGAGCTATGCATATCATGATATGTGATTGAAAATATCATGACATGAGAAGTGGAAACTCTCATTAGAAGGATCTAGAGGGTTCTAGATCACTCATACATCCTCTATATATTGAGTAGAGGTGATCCAATGCAAGGGTTGGTGATGATTGAAGAAGAGAGCATAGATTGAGATTGAGATTTCTTGGATTGCAATTGAATTCAGTTTCACCAAATTCTTCACTTTCCATCCATTTTCTTGATTGAAACTTCTTCCATGGATGCTAAGGAGTGATTCCAGATCATAATCCAAGAGAGTTCGTGGTTGAATCGTGTGGGAGCAATTGAATTTTTCCACCTGCAACTCACCTTCGGATTTCAAGATTCAGGAGCTTTCAACCGGTTCTTTTGCATACAGAAGCAAGGAGAAGGTTCGTTGATCGTGTCTGAAAGATTGGAGAGCTTGAATTGGAGGTTTAGTGCATCTGTTCGTCCAAGATTTTCAGGTTGGTAACTTTCTTCCTCTAGCATGAATTAGGTAGAATCAAGGTGAATTAAGGTGTTAGATTCATTGTAGAATGGTGTAGGAATGATTTCAGATAGTTAATTTGATAATTAGTGACAAAATAGGTGTGTTACCATTTTCGGTTGAGAATTGGATATGGTGAATCTTGAGGATTTAGGTTGAATTAAGGGCATGAATGAGTTCGTGAGGGAATTTGGGATGAGTTTCATGTATTGACCATTTGCAATGGAGGATCCTAGAGAGAATTAGGGTTGAGGAAGATGACCGGAGCACCACCGGTGGTGGCAGGAGCTGGGCACGAAGTTGCAGAGGTTTGAAAGGTAGGAGATGACTCTAGGACCATCAGATCTTGGTTTGACTTGGACTATGACCCTCATCCAACGGCCACGTTTTAATTCAATTTGTGAAGGAGTCTGAGTAAGTGAAATGATGTGTTTCACTTACTAGTTGGTTTTGGGCTTAGTGAAATAACCACTATCCACACCCCCCACCGAGCCCAATCCATTATTTGTACTGATTCTCATTATTATTTGCACCGCGCGTGTGTATATTTTAATTTGATTTTCATTATTTTTTCATTTTATTCATGGTTCTTGGAAAAATCATATAAAATTGAAAATTAATCCAATTAATCCCATTCTTTTTGCATTTTACTCATGATTGAGTCTAGTATTTTTTAGAGAAGAAATAGTTTCATTTCATGTATTTTCTGATTTAATGGGAATTTTACATTTTAATTGATATTAAAATGGTTATGTTTGATACATAATTTTGTGGAATTTTGTGTGATCATGTGGTGATGATTTTGATCCTATTTTTTTGTGTGTGATTAGGTTAGACATGTATGCTCCTATAGCATTTTTCTCACATTTTTGTGATGAAAATAAGTGTGCTTTCTAGATTGAGATTTAGGTGCTTCCTTTTAGGGTTTAGGTTTAGTACCTCATAATGTAGAATTTATTTCTAGGTCTAATTTGATGGTTTGATCTCTGAAATTAATGTGGTAGAGTCACGATTGACCTAGGTTCCCATAAATATTTTTGTAGGATTTTACAATTGGTTTTAGTATTTTAGTTAGGACTAACTTTTGTACAAGGTTTTAGGTGATCCTAACTTACTAATTCAACTAGTTTAACTTCCTTAGTCCCCTTAGATTAGGGTTTTTGCTTGGTTTGCCTTTGGTTGAGATTGAAGACAAGTTGAAGACAACGTGAGGATGCTTGAAGTTGCTTGGAGCTAGGAGTTGCTTGTGCCTGAAGGTGTCTGATGAAGGTTTAGGAGATAGAGGACATAGGGAGAGCCTTATGATTAGAATGACTTCTTTCACAAATATGGAAAGCATCTTGTACTTCCATTCCTCCCAATGACTAAAAGTCCTTCTCAGATATTCACATCCCTCCTTTGGAGGGATAAGTGGCTTTATCTGGGAAGTAGAACTTTGAGGGAACCAGTCTTTCATAATGATGAACCCTTACAGGCTTCCCTTGGTTGTCAATAAGCTGTTTATCATTTCCACTCATCCTGTTAAATCAATTGTCTTCTGGTTTGAGTATCTTGAAAGATGTTGGACTTGAGTTTGAAGATGAGGACTTCATTGAAGAGTGTGGAAGAGGATGATTCCTTGAGCATTGCCATTGCAGCTGAAGATTAGAGAGCAAGAAGAACAAGTTAATACTTGAAGATCCAATGGAGATGGAGTGAAGAGCTGAGGCTTGAAGAATTGAAGGATGAAGTTGACACTTCTAAGTGATTGAAGACTACTCTAAGAAGCTGAAGCTTGTAGAGGAAGAAGACCCATTTGATACTGATGAAGCAAAGAGAGATGAAGCTTGAAGAATAAGTTGATACTTATGAAGAGGATTCAATTGAGATTGAGTGTAGAGCTGAGGCTTGAGGAATGAGGGATAAGTTGACACTTACATTGTTGCTTGGAGAGCCTGAAGGAATCAAGTTGATACTTGTAGTTAGAAGCAAAGCCTTAGGGTGGATTTGACTAAGGAGCTGAAGCTTGAAGAAGGAGGATAAGTTGAAACTTATGTTGATGGGTTGAAACCTGGAGAAGCAAGTTGATACTTGGCATGAAGGGTGATTGAAGTTTGAAGACTGGGTTGCTGTCAGAAGAGCTGAAGCTTGGAATTGAGAGAGAGTTGTTGATTTGCTTTCTTGTCTGTCTTCTTTTTTGTGCTAATGTGCCTTGTTTGACTTGCTTGATGCATTAGAATAAGTTCATATCTAGACTGACTTTAAACTAGGAGCATGATTGCACTAGAGGTTGAGTTGCTCCCTCTGCTTGTATTGTTACTGTATGACTTTGCTTGCGGGTATTCGGTAGAGCCCAGCTCCCTTGCCCATGTGGTTTGTGATTTGCTTGATAGCAGGTTATTTCTTCTGTATGATTGCAGTTTATCTTATTTTGCTTGATAGCATTTTATTTCCTCTGTATGATTACTGTTATTCATATCTGGCTTGAGGTTGAGATGAGCTTGTGGAGGCTGCTGCCCCACACACTTTCCTCCCTCAGTTGCATTTCTTGCATTTTACAGTCGTTTATCTGTTTATTGTTTAAGCTGATGCTTTATCTGTTTCTGTGTATCCTTGACATGATCCCTTAGGACTCTCACTTCCTGTGATAAGGAAGTGATGATTAGAACTTTAGGTTGAAACCTATGCATGATAACTTCTAGGAGTTCCCTATTTCAAACCTCAACTATAGGATGAATCCTTGGCATGACAACAGTAGGACTTGATAGTCTCACCGTAGTTGAGCCCTCTCTTCTCATCTCAAAACAGATTAAGATACAGTAATCATGAATGATTTCTTACGTACGTTACGAGCCTTAAGCTATCTGAGAAAGGATTGTTGGAGAGCTTCTTTTCAACAGTCTGGATGTTTAGTATGGCACCCTTTGGGTAACATGCGACACATTCATTCTCAGGTCATAGTCTTTAGTGCGATTGAAATTGCAAACACAATAAAAAACACTTCTTCCGTAAAAGACAGAAAACAAACTTCAAACCTTTTTGCCCCGTGGGCCCATAATTCAAAGGAAGCTTTTCTGAAGAAAAGAGTGTCGTTAAACTTCAGCGCCAACGCAAACAGGCTTTGTCACTAACTGCTGGAACTGCTGTTTAACCCTACTCGATAAAACAGATGATTCTGAATCCCCGTAATCCGTATTATCCCTAACTACGTAAGCTCTGATCTCTCATGCCTGTGTGAGAGTACGTAGGCACAATACTGACGTATTGGCGAGCCACCTTCCCCCATAACCCGTAGTTGGCCGAACTACGTTGACTCTGATTTCTCATTCTCTGATGAGAATACGTAGGCATAAAGCGCGATGCTTTTCCGAGTCATTTTTCTTTTCTGTTTAAGCCAGCCTTGATAGGTAGATAGATAAACCAACTCGTCCAGTAAACACAACAAGCGTGGATCAAGTCGAGTACGACGGACGCGAGGGGTGCTAATACCTTCCCCTTGCGTAACCGACTCCCGAACCCAGACAACGGTTGCGATGACCTTGTCTTATACCTTTTCGTCAGGTTTTTCCGATCGTTTCCTTTCCCGTTCTGAGGGATAAATAACGAAAGGTGGCGACTCTTCTATTTTTCCGGCACCTTATTTTCGCGGAAGCGACAGCTGGCGACTCTGCTGGGGACTTGATAGTTTCCTGGGATCCAACGTCCCGTATGCGAGTCAGTTTGGGGATCCAACGTCCCCTGCGAGAGTCAATCCTAGCGCTTGTATGATTACTTGTTGGGTTGTGTTTATTTATCGCATTTTATTTCCCGCACTTTATTTTCAGTATGATATGATTACCTGTGCTGTTGTGGGAGGGGCATTCTGATGAGTGAGAAGCCAGACCCAGGCTTGAGTGAACATAGCATTAGTTGTGGAAATTAGTGGGCGCGTGCTTGCTTGGCAGGCACTAGTGTCTCATGAAATCCACGCTCAGACGAGGTTCTCCCGGTTGACTTCTTTTTCAACCCTTTGGGTTGAGGGGGTTGTTGGTTTGGAGGATTGTCGACTCTGGGGACCGATCATTTGGGATTCAGTCGAGTGAGGCCGCTTCATGAGCTGGTGATGCCACACCTTCTGGGTATCATATCACCCCTCTTGAATGTCTGTGATGCTGATTGTTGCGGTGGAAATAGGATCACAAACTATTAATGAGTTTGAATCGCAATTCAATTCACAACCGCTCTTTGATTTATCCGAAGGAAAAGGTCAAAAAGGGAAAACCTATTTTGCATCGTAAACACAATGCGGGGAAAGATCTAGGGTTCGGGGGTTGGTTAAATTTAGGGAAGGTATTAGCACCCTAAACTTCTGTAGTACTCTACAGGAACCTTTTGTTCAGACGTTTACTATTTGCTTTATTTATTTGCTTAAGGTATATGTACAAAGATTAAAAGTGAGAAAAGGGACCTAAGGGGTTAATTCTAAGTTTACTCGGCAAGACATCGCATCTTGTGCCTACGTATCCTTACGGGAGTGGAATCAGAGTAATCGTAGTTCCCCTCAAAAGGGAGGTTAGAGACTTCTTGACTGTGGTCAAGGTCTCAATGGGGAATAAACGTATCTTAGGGACACGCTTACGCGGAGTGTAGAAACTCCAATATCTATGTTGTAGATTGTTAAGTGAATTAGGGTTAGGTTAGGGATTCCGCGGCGGGAAACCCTAAAATGAGTGCGGCGACCCTTTTGGCATAACACTAGGATAAAAGCAATTTTGCCCACGGCGGGACACCTAGGCTAAACAGGGTTTGATCCATTAAAGGGGTAAGGCTATTGACTCGGCGGCCAAAAGGCTGGACCTAATCCTTCGGAAGGATAAAACTGTAAAAAAAATGTGAAAATATGACAAATCATTATATGGAGGAATAATTAAGGTACAGAAATAAGAAAAGTAATAAAGGCAGAGGGTATAAAGAAACAAAGAAACATTTCTGAAAACATGAAGAATATGAAAATATGTAATAACACTTAGAATGAAGTGAGGGAGGAAAATAGTGTGGGGCTGTGGCCACCACAAGCACATCTCAACCTCAAGCATGCAAATGAAATGCAGGAATAAAGAAAATAAAAGGTACACAAAATGACACGGCAAAGGAGTTCCTTACGAAAAGGTTTTAATTTTTTAATATTTTAATTATGTAAAAAAATGTTTTAATTTTTTTAATATTTTAATTATATATATAAAAAAAGGTTTTAATTTTAAAATGGAATTACTTAGTTAAAAAAAATTTAAGTTTAAATTATAAAAAAAATGTTAAGTTTAAATTATATATAAAAAAATGTTTTTGGGAACAAAAAGGTTTTTTTTTAGAAAAAAATGTTTACGGGAACAAAAAAAGGCTTTTTTGGAAAAAAATGTTTACGGGAACAAAAAAAAAAGGTTTTTTTTGGGAAAAAATATTTACGGGAACAAAAAAGGTTTTTTTTGGGAAAAAATGTTTTAGTTTTAATAAAAAAGGTTTTGATAAAAAAAAATAACAATAGAATTGCAAATGC
This sequence comes from Lathyrus sativus, assembly GCA_963859935.3. Taxonomy (NCBI): domain Eukaryota; kingdom Viridiplantae; phylum Streptophyta; class Magnoliopsida; order Fabales; family Fabaceae; genus Lathyrus; species Lathyrus sativus. The sequence goes on along the minus strand of OZ012740.1, from coordinate 237,399,141 downwards.
AAACAGACAATTAATGGACATGCAAACAATCCTATACGACACAATCATGGTTCATACAGATCAAAATCTACGGATCTAAACAACAATGAAGGTTAACATGGCAAGGATGCAAATAAATATGAAAAATGCAAAGGATTTAGTAATTTAACGGACCTAAACACATTAACATGGCAAAATATGCACATAAACATGAAAAGGCAAAAGGTTTAGTAATTTAACCTACGAAGCGGAGGTTTGCTTCGGTAAATGTGAAAAAGGTTTGAATAAGGGAACACTGGAGAGCTCCAATCCTTCTTAAGAGTTGTGGGAACGACCGCCTTTCTTCTCTGGGGATCTCCTTTGTTTCTCCCTCTCTCTCCTCTTTTCTGAAGAAAACCTTCTGACCCCTCTTAGGTTTTTTTCATTCTCTCCTCTTTCCAACAAGGCAACACATGTATATATAGGGAACAAATTAGGGTTAACACCAAATTGTCAATAATGTCCCTAAAGCCCATTTTAAAGCCCAAACTAAATAATTAGTTAAGAAAAAATAAAATTTAAATAATTTAAAATAATTAAAATAAACTTAAAATAAAAACTAATAATCCTATTGATTCCTAAAATAAAAAATATTATAAAAGGAACAAAATTTTTCAATATTTTTTTATTTTATGATTTTTTGGATATTTTTATGAATAATTTAGAAAAAAGTGAAAAAAAATAATATTTTAAAAAATGATTTAATTAAAATACGAAAATAATAATTAAATAATAATAAAAAACTATTTTTGTTATTTTTTTAATGAAAGATAGAAAAATTTAGAGTAAAAATAATAAAGAACAAAAAAAAGTGACAAATGTGAGATTTAATTTTTAAAATAGTTAGAAAAAAAAAAGATTTAATTTTAAAAAAGAATTTAGAGGAAAAAAAGATTTAATTTTAAAAAGAAGTTAGAGAAAAAAAGATTTAATTTTTTTAAAAAAGTTAGAAAAAAAAATTTAGTTTTAAAAAGGTTAGAAAAAAATATTTAATTTTAAAAAAGAGTTAGAAAAAAATATTTAATTTTTAAAAAGAGTTAGAAAAAAAGATTTGATTTTAAAGAGTTAGAAAAAAGGTTTTAATTTTAAAAAGTTAGAAAAAAAAAATTTAGCTTTAAAAAAGTTAGAAAAAAAGTTTTAATTTTAAAAATTTAGAAAAAAAAAGATTTAGCTTTAAAAAAGTTAGAAAAAAAGTTTTAATTTTAAAAAGTTAGAAAAAGATTTAACTTTAAAGAGTTAGAAAAAAAAATTTAATTTTAAAAAGTTAGAAAAAGATTTAACTTTAAAAATAGTTAGAAAAAAAAGATTTAATTTTAAAAAAGATAGAAAAAGATTTAACTTTTAAAGAGGAGTTAGAAAAAGATTTAAAAAAAGTTAGAAAAAAGACTTAATTTTAAAAAGAAGTTAGATTTTTATTTTTAAAAAAAATATTAGAATTTGATTAAAAAATGTGTTAGAAATTAATTTAAAAAAAAGGTTATAAAAAATTTACTCTTGAAGAAAAGAAAAAAAAAAGTTAAATTTTAATCTAAATCCTAAAAGTTAGTAAGAAGAGCTTTAAATAAATAAACTAAATAGAAAAAAAAAAAGTTAATAAAAAATATTAGTAAAGTTATAAAAAAAATTTAATTAAATTATTATTAGTTAAAAAAACAAGATCTAAAAAAAAGGTTAATTTATTAGGTTAATAAGAATTTAAAATAAAAATAAAAAAGAAAGGGTAAAATTTGGGGTATTACAGTTGCCCCTATTTAAATAGCTACACCAGATGATTTGAGTGACGGAGACTCAAGGAATCATGGTGGAGGGATTTAAATATAGATAACCGAAAATTTTGCCCTTATATGCGGCGATATGCAATGCTATGGACAAAGCGAGAACAGATTAATGCAGATGATGCCGTGAATATGATATGATGCGTATGCTGGAATAATGAATGCGAAAATGCTGACGAAACATGACGACACCGAGACAGACGCCACGAGAAGAAACACACTGGGGAACATGACGCGCTGAGACACAGTACATCACTGGGGAATTCTAAAAATGATAGTCAACTGGTGCGAATGACCAATTGTCACTTTTAGAAAAGGAACGAGATCCTCGAATGGAGATGGTACCTATGAGACGGCCTCCACTGGGGAATCTAAAAATAAAACTGGATCACGTACGATTGTAAGATCGATTACAGAATGCTGGAGCATTGAGCAAGGAATAACATCCAAGCTTCTGTAAACTACCCCTCGTGACAGGATCAAACGGACTTTTCGGAACTCCGTAGCAAATATACAGGGTAAAGACCGACTGTATGCCAAAATAAATGGACTTTGATGGGAATTGCCCTGATAAGCTTCTCGAGGGAGAACTGTCACTTATCGTTGGAAGGGACTTATGTGCAAAAAATGGATAAGCACTCAAATAAAGAGGCTGCTGCTTATCTGATAAATAAATCTTCTCGCATTTAAGGTCGGCGCCTGGAATACGATTCTGATTCTTCTCTTACTGAAGGATAAATAAACTTCTTCATGCTTCAGAATCGTGCTCTCCTGAACATGAAAAGGGTAAACTGAACTTCCTCATACTTCAGGATCGTGCTCTCCTGAATATGAAACTGGATGACTGAATATACTCATATTTCAGAATCGTGCTCTCCTGAATATGAAACTGGATGACTGAATTTCTTCATATTTCAGAATCGTGCTCTCCTGAATATGAAACTGAATATACTCATACTTCAGAATCGTGCTCTCCTGAATATGAAACTGGATGACTGAATATACTCATATTTCAGAATCGTGCTCTCCTGAATATGAAACTGGGTAATCGAACTTCCTCATAACTCAGAATCGTGCTCTCCTGAATATGATTCGGTTCCTGAAATTTCTTCATTCTTCAGAATCGTGCTCTCCTGAAAAACGGCCAACTGAACTTCCTCATAACTCAGAATCGTGCTCTCCTGAATATGATTCCGTTCCTTCTTTTACTAAAGGATAAATGAACTTCTTCATAACTCAGAATCGTGCTCTCCTGAATATGATTCCGCTCAAACCTCCCCGTACTTCAAGATCGTGCTCTCCTGAATACGATTTGGTTCAAACCTCCCATACTTCAAGACGACAGGTAAATGGAAGCCCAACTGCTCCATGGAGATGGCCATTTGCTGCGAGTCATAACGAAGATAGGATCGGTTTCTTAGGTGAGAAATGTCGTGTGTTGATGCTGTAAGATGTAAAGTGTAAAGGGTTGTAACATGTAGGATTGTAAAGTGTTTTACTGATAGATTTTCCAGGCGTGAACTGGCATGTATCTGTAGTTGATTGCGGTTGAAAAATAGTGCAAAATAAATGCACGTCCGGGTACAGTGATAAACTTCTCGGGCGAGAACAGTCGAACATCTGTCATGGTATGGTGAAAATCTTTAGATGGTGCAAAATAAATGCACGTCTGGTTGGGCTTGACGACCGACAAGACTGAGATTCAATCTAGGATCGAGCTAGAAAGAAGACTGGTAATCAAGACTCCATCGAGGGAAACGATCTCGAAGGGTAAATATCTTATCCTGGTAAGGAAAGATAGCTGAAGTAACCGTCATCCACGAGGATCGAGCTCCGTGGGGAAACTGGAAACAAGTAAGTATTTTATGCTTAGGGCTGACAATCTATTTGGAGAGAATGGACGAACCCAGTTACTCGGCGGTAACAACCAAATGATGGTGAAACACAATGAACCTGTGAATGCTACTGCATATGTTGATGCATATGTTAATGTGAATGTATGTTAATGTCTATGTATGTTAATGTTTATGTATGCAAGATGTTATGAAATGAGTATGTAATGAGTATGTAATGAATATGTAATGCAATAGGCATGTGATGCTTATGCCCTTGCGTATGCTGACGAAACTGACTAGAGACGGGACGAGAGATGAAATAAACATCTCGACGGAAATACCCTGCGTTCTCTGCAACCAATACGTCAATCATGGGTAAGAAAGATCAATGGTAGAACCAAGTCTGGTTTTAAAGTTTGGAATTCTCTGAGGGAGAAGGTAATTTGCTTGGGTGCACAGTATCACGCCTTCTTATGGGGAGAAGAAAACCCGAGGGACACTTTCGAGTTACCCAAAAAAAAAGTTGTCAGCTTATAGTCTCGCTGGGGACTGTCACTGGGAGCATGTCAGTGAAATCTCTGATGCCTTAGGGACCACTGGCTCCATCCAAAGTATTGTCAGCTTAGAGTCTCGCTGGGGACTAAATCAGAGCAATGGTTTAGGAACCTGTTGCAACACTGAGGCTTACTGGGGTATGAAGGCCGCTGTGAGTAAAATCCATCGGGTGCATGAAAAAATTGTGAAATCCCATGGTTTTGATCTTGCAGGACCTTATAGTAGCCGCCATTTGTTTCTTCAAAAACATGGTGCCCCAGGATACTTGCGTTGCGAGGTAGGGTCATCTCAAAAGGATTTTATAGAGAACACCGAGTCCGGTTGCCCCATTGTTCTCAAACTCTTTGAGAGATTTGTCAGGTCTCGACGTAACTGGCACAAATTAATCGTGTTATGACGAAATGTTTGGGAAATAGCTCTTAAGAATGTCAGACTCGCGTTGGTAAGCGAATTGGGAAACTGCCTGCCCCTGTTCAGCAGGATCTTCAAGTTCCACGGGTTATGTTCATATGTAAATCTCTAAGATATCAAGCAAAGTTGTCATGCCTGAAATGCCTATCCTGAGCTTGTCAATGTACACATATATTTGTCTTGAATTTTTGTTTTGAAAAAAGATATCGCGATAACTTGTGACCGAAATTACTAGTCCGGATATAAGTTTTAATTATAATGCCAACATGAATTTTTTCTGAGCATAGCTCGTAGGAGTCAGGAAACGTGATCTTGTCAAGTATGCTTTCAACCGAAGTCCTACTTCAATTAGGTCTTTTAAAGGTTGTATCGTGGCTCGGTTCACGGTTTAAGAAACAAAGGATAAAGGCTCAAAGTTATATTTGTACCCACCCATTCTTCGTGATGTTCTCCCATCCTAATTCAGTTAACCGGATACGAACGCTCGTATCTCAAGCGGATTTGCTATGGTCGAGAACTTATCAAGGCTTTGGACATGGCAGTCACTCACCTATTTCTTTTGGCAATTGGTCACACGACCTTGTTCTTTATAGGGGTTATTTATTGTACCCTCTTGTTTGGCTTTTATTCCCTAACTTTTTCCTGGACGACGTCTTTTGATCTGACTTTGGAATCCAGCGGGATGCCCCAGTTTTGCCTAAGTCTCCTTCATAGGTTTTGACTTAGCGGGCTCTTATTTTTTTGAATATTCTTTTATGCACAAGTCGTGTAAATCTTTTGAAAGGCTCGTGACTGCCCCACTCCTTAGGTAACCGAGGGATAGTCATTGTATTGGACTTCTTAAGATGCTAAGGATAAATTCTCGAAGGTTTGCTCTTCCTTTTTAAGAGTCTAAGCGCTCGATCGGTTTAACTGAAACCTACCCTGCACCAGGTTAGGATGAAGGTTCTTTAAAAGAAAGAAAAACTCCTACTTCAAGGCTCAAAGGGTTGACTAGGGGTTAACATCCTTATATCTCCAGTGTTTGGGATTTGAAACAATGCCTTACATCATCAGCGGGTTTCAATCGAAAGCATACGACAAGAAATCTGACGTTTTAGGTTCGTCATCCTCCTCCCAATTCTCCATCTGAACAAGAGATCGGGTAAAGTTGGCATTATAATTTATGAAAAATATATTTTGAATGAGTGAAACGAATGGATTTATTCAAGACAAACATATGCGTTGCATTAATTAATCAAAGATAAACAAGTTCGTGCATGCTAAATATGATTAATCGAAGAGAAATACATATAAATAAACAAATGAACTGTCGGAAAAATCCTTCTAAATGTTTATGAAATCTTGCATTCAAGAGTAACAGTTTCCTTTGGCGGAGCCTCAATGGAAAGGACGTCTGGTTCATGATCACTGTGAGTCGTCATGGCTTACCCCAGTTATGCTGGTCACATCTTCAACAGTTTTCAGTCGTTGCTTCAAAATAAATTTCCCAGATCCTTTGTTGATCCCGGTCATATCACCTTGAGGGTTACTGAAATGAAGCGGGCTAGGCCTTTGAATAATGACTGGATTCGGCTGATAGGCGTAGCATGCTTTGCAGAATTTGCACTTGACGAGTGAGGAACCCCGAAAGGAGTCTCGATCTTCAGCTGAGCATCGCCAAAAGACAACTTCTTCGTTTCTAGCAAATTTCTGACAACTTTCTTAAGAGCATAGCAATTCTCTAGATCATGGCCGGGCGCACCCTCATGAAATAAACAAAGAGCGGTAGCGTTGTAACTTGCAGGTAATGGATTAGGTGGAGGATTAGGAGGCGGACCCAAAGCCCGAGTAGTGATGAGACCTTGCTTGACCAAAGAGGGACACAACTCGGTAAAAGTCATCGGGATCGGCGGACAAGGTTTATACGTTCTTCTGTTTGGCATATTCTGGCGAGGAGCCGGACTCTTTGGCTGTTGAGGAGCAGGAGTATTGGGTGCCTGTAGGTAGTTGACAGGAGGCGGCTAAACAGGAGGTTGTTGCATAGGTTGATACATGGGAACCTGTTGATTGAAAGAAGGTGTAATAGCTGCCACATAGGGTTGTTGAGCATATTGGACCGGGTACCCTTGAGGTTGAGCATAACCTTGCAGATGCCGATAAAAGCGTTCCCTTGGTTCACCAGAGGATATAGCATTAGTCTCACTCTCCTTCTTTTTCTGGGAGCTATAAGGAGGTTTCTTCGGCTGATCCTTAGAAGCGCCATGATTATTTGTCATTTTACCACTCTTCATACCCAATTCAATCTTGACACCCACAGCAACGATGTCGGAGAAATTTGAAGTCACACTACCCACCATTCTCTCGTAAAATTCTGGACGGACTGTGTCGACAAACCAATCAGCTAACTCTTTCTCGGTCAAAGGAGGTTCTACCTGCGAAGCAGTTTCTCTCCACCTTTGAGCATACTCTTTGAATGACTCAGAATTCTTTTGCGACATACTCAACAACTGTCTTCTGTCAGGAGCCAGATCCATATTGTACTTGTAGTGTTTGATGAAAGCGTCAGATAAATCCTGGAAACTCTTAATGCGAGACTGGTCTAAAGTTAAATACCACTTGGAGGAAGCACCCTTCAAACTATCTTGGAAGCAATGAATCATCAGTTTATCATTCTCAACATGGGCAGCCATTTTGCGATAATACATGATCAGATGACTCTTAGGACAGGTGGCACCTTCATAACGATCGAAGTTCGGAGTTTTGAACTTTGGGGGAATAACCAAACCTGAAACCAAACAAACATCCCTTGCAGCAGTCCCAAAAATTTGATCACCCTCTACCTTTTTCAATCTCTGGACGATAGTGTTTACTTCCTCACGAAGCTTATCATGTTTCTCATAACCCTCAACATTCTCATCAAGATTATCAAAAGCTGTCTCATTGAAGTACGGTTGCGCACGAGTGTGTACAACAGGTGGTGCAAAGATAGGAGCCCCCCTAGAAACTTCAGAAAACAAGGGCACGGCTTGCTGAACAGGTTGATTAATCGGAACAGTGGCTTGAGGAGGCACAAAACCGGGAGCAAGATCATAAGGTGGGTCCCCTGCTACGGTCACACTTGGTGGAGGGTCCACAGTAACGCCGGTAATCTCAGAAACAACAGTGGGCTGGGTATCCATCTTAGCATTCATGACATGTAACAATTCCATCATACGCCCCATACCCCCTCGAAGGTCTTCGAGTTCATTGCTAAGGCGATCAATCTCTTTTGCCTGATCCTCCATTCTTTTCCGAGTTTGAGCTCTGGTGTTGTATTGGTGCCGAGAACTCAGGGTGACGAAACTGGAAGGTGAGAGAACCGAGTGTGAGAAATCGGGAGACACATGTAATGCAAAAGTATGATGCTAAAATGTGAATGTAAATGAGGATTTCATGGAATTCAAAACATTTACTAATGTCGTGGGGTACCAAGGAAATCTTTTCCTTGTTTTTTCATTTTATATATTTTTTTTTATTTATGGTATCCCGCGATATCCATAAATGATGTTTGAGCTCCATGAAATACAATGCAATGAGATGCTTTATGGATGCAATGCATGAAAACACACAAAGTCCTAGGTTAAAAGCTTGCATGAGGTTCAAAGGCAAATACCCTCCCCTGAAGTTAGATGGTTCATCCTGTCCTACAAAAGTAACCAGGTTCTAAGGGATCTCAATATCATTGATCCTTCACAAGGGTGGTTGTTCAGAAGGCAACTTACTTGCCAACCAAAACCCTCCAAGTTTAAGATCTCAATGAGCGTAGTATCGAGTGTCAACCAACTTTAGTCTGCACCAAAGCCGGTTACCTCACTACTTTCTAAAGGCCAAGATGAGTTAACTAGGGTTCTAAAAGTCAGTTAGTACGTTGACAACATATGGCAGCCTCAATATTATCCTCAACTTGACTTAAGGAATATAAGCACCAACCAAGAAGTCGCACTAACCATGGCCACCAGATCAACCGTATCGATATACGTCGTACAGTTTCCTTGGTCTATTGCCATTTACCTAAGGTACACTAGATCCGGGTGTAGGACTCATCTCACGGCACAAGGAACAGTCCCACAATCAAAGCACAAATATATACATGCAAATGAATAATACCACAGATAGTAATAAATATGAACAAGTTAGGGATAACCCTTGAAAGTTAAAGTTATTCCCCAGTGAAGTCGCCATTTTCTGTTGCGGTGGAAATAGGATCACAAACTATTAATGAGTTTGAATCGCAATTCAATTCACAACCGCTCTTTGATTTATCCGAAGGAAAAGGTCAAAAAGGGAAAACCTATTTTGCATCGTAAACACAATGCGGGGAAAGATCTAGGGTTCGGGGGTTGGTTAAATTTAGGGAAGGTATTAGCACCCTAAACTTCTGTAGTACTCTACAGGAACCTTTTGTTCAGACGTTTACTATTTGCTTTATTTATTTGCTTAAGGTATATGTACAAAGATTAAAAGTGAGAAAAGGGACCTAAGGGGTTAATTCTAAGTTTACTCGGCAAGACATCGCATCTTGTGCCTACGTATCCTTACGGGAGTGGAATCAGAGTAATCGTAGTTCCCCTCAAAAGGGAGGTTAGAGACTTCTTGACTGTGGTCAAGGTCTCAATGGGGAATAAACGTATCTTAGGGACACGCTTACGCGGAGTGTAGAAACTCCAATATCTATGTTGTAGATTGTTAAGTGAATTAGGGTTAGGTTAGGGATTCCGCGGCGGGAAACCCTAAAATGAGTGCGGCGACCCTTTTGGCATAACACTAGGATAAAAGCAATTTTGCCCACGGCGGGACACCTAGGCTAAACAGGGTTTGATCCATTAAAGGGGTAAGGCTATTGACTCGGCGGCCAAAAGGCTGGACCTAATCCTTCGGAAGGATAAAACTGTAAAAAAAATGTGAAAATATGACAAATCATTATATGGAGGAATAATTAAGGTACAGAAATAAGAAAAGTAATAAAGGCAGAGGGTATAAAGAAACAAAGAAACATTTCTGAAAACATGAAGAATATGAAAATATGTAATAACACTTAGAATGAAGTGAGGGAGGAAAATAGTGTGGGGTTGTGGCCACCACAAGCACATCTCAACCTCAAGCATGCAAATGAAATGCAGGAATAAAGAAAATAAAAGGTACACAAAATGACACGGCAAAGGAGTTCCTTACGAAAAGGTTTTAATTTTTTAATATTTTAATTATGTAAAAAAATGTTTTAATTTTTTTAATATTTTAATTATATATATAAAAAAAGGTTTTAATTTTAAAATGGAATTACTTAGTTAAAAAAAATTTAAGTTTAAATTATAAAAAAAATGTTAAGTTTAAATTATATATAAAAAAATGTTTTTGGGAACAAAAAGGTTTTTTTTTAGAAAAAAATGTTTACGGGAACAAAAAAAAGGCTTTTTTGGAAAAAAATGTTTACGGGAACAAAAAAAAAGGTTTTTTTTGGGAAAAAATATTTACGGGAACAAAAAAGGTTTTTTTTGGGAAAAAATGTTTTAGTTTTAATAAAAAAGGTTTTGATTTTGAAAAAGGTTTTGATAAAAAAAAATAACAATAGAATTGCAAATGCAAACAGACAATTAATGGACATGCAAACAATCCTATACGACACAATCATGGTTCATACAGATCAAAATCTACGGATCTAAACAACAATGAAGGTTAACATGGCAAGGATGCAAATAAATATGAAAAATGCAAAGGATTTAGTAATTTAACGGACCTAAACACATTAACATGGCAAAATATGCACATAAACATGAAAAGGCAAAAGGTTTAGTAATTTAACCTACGAAGCGGAGGTTTGCTTCGGTAAATGTGAAAAAGGTTTGAATAAGGGAACACTGGAGAGCTCCAATCCTTCTTAAGAGTTGTGGGAACGACCGCCTTTCTTCTCTGGGGATCTCCTTTGTTTCTCCCTCTCTCTCCTCTTTTCTGAAGAAAACCTTCTGACCCCTCTTAGGTTTTTTTCATTCTCTCCTCTTTCCAACAAGGCAACACATGTATATATAGGGAACAAATTAGGGTTAACACCAAATTGTCAATAATGTCCCTAAAGCCCATTTTAAAGCCCAAACTAAATAATTAGTTAAGAAAAAATAAAATTTAAATAATTTAAAATAATTAAAATAAACTTAAAATAAAAACTAATAATCCTATTGATTCCTAAAATAAAAAATATTATAAAAGGAACAAAATTTTTCAATATTTTTTTATTTTATGATTTTTTGGATATTTTTATGAATAATTTAGAAAAAAGTGAAAAAAAATAATATTTTAAAAAATGATTTAATTAAAATACGAAAATAATAATTAAATAATAATAAAAAACTATTTTTGTTATTTTTTTAATGAAAGATAGAAAAATTTAGAGTAAAAATAATAAAGAACAAAAAAAAGTGACAAAGGTGAGATTTAATTTTTAAAATAGTTAGAAAAAAAAAGATTTAATTTTAAAAAAGAATTTAGAGGAAAAAAAGATTTAATTTTAAAAAGAAGTTAGAGAAAAAAAGATTTAATTTTTTTAAAAAAGTTAGAAAAAAAAATTTAGTTTTAAAAAGGTTAGAAAAAAATATTTAATTTTAAAAAAGAGTTAGAAAAAAATATTTAATTTTTAAAAAGAGTTAGAAAAAAAGATTTGATTTTAAAGAGTTAGAAAAAAGGTTTTAATTTTAAAAAGTTAGAAAAAAAAATTTAGCTTTAAAAAAGTTAGAAAAAAAGTTTTAATTTTAAAAATTTAGAAAAAAAAAGATTTAGCTTTAAAAAAGTTAGAAAAAAAGTTTTAATTTTAAAAAGTTAGAAAAAGATTTAACTTTAAAGAGTTAGAAAAAAAATTTTAATTTTAAAAAGTTAGAAAAAGATTTAACTTTAAAAATAGTTAGAAAAAAAAGATTTAATTTTAAAAAAGATAGAAAAAGATTTAACTTTTAAAGAGGAGTTAGAAAAAGATTTAAAAAAAGTTAGAAAAAAGATTTAATTTTAAAAAGAAGTTAGATTTTTATTTTTAAAAAAAATATTAGAATTTGATTAAAAAATGTGTTAGAAATTAATTTAAAAAAAAGGTTATAAAAAATTTACTCTTGAAGAAAAGAAAAAAAAAGTTAAATTTTAATCTAAATCCTAAAAGTTAGTAAGAAGAGCTTTAAATAAATAAACTAAATAGAAAAAAAAAAGTTAATAAAAAATATTAGTAAAGTTATAAAAAAAATTTAATTAAATTATTATTAGTTAAAAAAACAAGATCTAAAAAAAAGGTTAATTTATTAGGTTAATAAGAATTTAAAATAAAAATAAAAAAGAAAGGGTAAAATTTGGGGTATTACACTGATGACCGCATAGGATGCCAAACTTGAGTCAGTTTAGGTCCATACCTGTGAGCAGGGTTGGGTTTATTGCAGGAAACCATGACCTTCAGACTACCTGGTTTTCTTGATAGTGGGTCAGTTTTGATTGGGATCTGAGGATCTCATCTGCAGATGTATGTTTGTTCTTGACAGAGCAGAGTTAGGGTCCTGTATCAGAGGTCCTTATTATCAGATGATTGTTCTTGACAGAGCAGAGTTTTGGTCCTGTATCAGAGGACCTTGTCTTCAGATATATGTGTGTTCTTGACAGAGCAGATTTATGATTGGGGTCTGAGGATCTCATTAGCAGATGTATGGTTGTTCTTGACAGAGTAGAGTTTTGGTCCTGTATCAGAAGTCCTTATTATCAGATGGGTGTCCTTGACATCGCAGATTTATGGTCCGATACCAGGGTTTCCTTCTTATCAGAGAAAGTGGTTGTTCTTGATAGAGCAGGATTATGGTGTTGTTGATACAGAATCTCCACAGCACAGTTTCCTTGATCTCCTGCTGCATGATTGCATTTTACATTGCTTTGCATACCCATTTGCATTTCATTAACGTGTGTCTGTGTTGCAGGTACCGTTTCCCCCCGATTCAGGATTTCTTGCCTTCTATTGTGTTATTATGGGTTCTATGAGGAAGACCGTGGCTTATAAGCTTTCTGCCCCTGATGTGGTTCAGCTGACTGGTTTGATTGCTTTAGCAGATGATTCTGTGAGAGATGAGTTCGGAAAATCTTACGGCAAATTGATCAGTTTGGTTCGTAAACCTTCTGCGTTCGAGTTGAATGGGTTGCACGCTTTGCTGCAGTTCTACGATCCTCCGTTGAGATGCTTTACTTTCCAGGATTTTGTTCTCGCGCCCACACTAGAGGAATATGTTGATTTGTTAGGTGTGCCTATCAAGAGGCAGATGCCCTTTGTTCATAAGGATGCTGAGCCTAATCTGGCTAGTCTAGCCCCTTCACTTCATCTGGATGCCTCCGAGTTGGTGTTGTCTAGTTGGAACAAGGTTCCTGGTTTCTCCTTGCAGTTCTTAGTGGGAAAGGCTCAGCAGTGCGCCAAAGACGGATGTTGGGTCGTGTTCAATGCCATTCTCGCCCTGGGCATATATGGCATCATTTTGTTCCCCAATATGCCCGACTTTGTAGACTTCGACGCATTTCGCATCTTCGCTTCAGGGAATCCAGTCCCTACCTTGATAGGAGATGTCTACCATTCTATCCACTACAAAAACGAGAACAGAAGGGGCAAGAATGTCTCGTGCTGTGTGCCCTTGCTTTATAAATGGCTTGATAGTCATATGCCTAAGAGGGGTCCCTTTGTTTCGTCTGCAGCCACAACTGAGTGGTCCGAGCGTTTGATGAGTCTATCAGCGGAGGATATTGACTGGTTTGACAGAGATAGGTTGGGTACCGAGATTATCTTCAGCTGCAGTGGGTTTCCGAACGTGCCTTTGATAGGCAGGAAAGGCTGTATAAACTATAATCCATCTCTGCTGGTCCGACAATTTGCTTATGCTTTGAGAGCTCCACCGAAGGATGAAGAGGTGCAGGAATCTCTGTCCCTCACTGGTCTTCTAGAGGGGGATATGTTATTTAAGCTTCAGCGCACTTGGAATGGTATCAGTAAGAGGGGAAAACCATTGCTGGGGAAAAGCAATAACCAAGCCTACGCTCCGTATGTGACTTGGATCAGAGCAAGAGCAGATGCTATAGGGATGCCGTTTATTCCTGCCAAGCCAGAAAGCCCTCCAATGATTGAAGAGCCTACTACCGTGCCCATTCAGCAACGTAATCAGGTGTTAGCTGAGAGAGATGAATTGAAGAGGGCAAATGAAGAACTGGAGAAAGAATAGGCTCAGCTCCGAAGCGAGAGAAACGAAGTCGTTCATTCCTTCAAGAGGCAGACAGAACTGGTGAACCAGTTGGGGACAGATTTGACTAAGCAGATAGCCGAGCGTGAACGCATGGGTCGGGACTTCAAAGCTGTCAACGATGTACTGGCCACGAAGAAGCAGCACTTGGACGAAGCGTATCGGAGGATATCCAAGTTCAATCAGCACTGGAAGGCCACCCTAGCCAACAGGAAAGAGCGGGAGGATAAGCTGATGCAACAGATCTCTAAGCTGAAAGCCCAGGTGAAGGCTAGTGAGAAGAGGTTTGATGAAGAAACCGCTCGCAGATATGCCGCTGAAGGCCAGCTCAACAAAGCTCTTGCTAACCTGAAGGAGCGCAAACTGACGTTTGAATCCAAGAAACGGAAGCTAGAAGATTGTTTCGGCGAAGGAGCATGGGAAGATTCGGTCGAAGGTCTTCAATATACCATTATGCAGAGGGAGTTACTCGTGGAAGGGTTGCTCACTCGGTCTGATCACCCAGAAACGAAGGGGTTGTTAGAAGAGTTTCGCGCCCGTGGCCATGCTTGACTATTAGTATTCCTTTTGTTGTGATCATTGTTGTATGCTGACCATCACTAGGCTTGTTGGTCGAGGTCATGCTATTGATTCTGCTTGTACTCACTGATGTTGTGTATTGCCTTGATGGGCTTTCTTCGTATATATAAGATGTTATTTCCATGATTGGACTCGGACTTCTTATTATCAACACTGGCACTCATGCACTAGGATCAGGGGAAATCTCCCTAACGCGCAGACACACATTTGCATTTGCATGAAGCATTTGCATAACGAACACTTTGTCGTTTTTTCCTAACCCTTTTGTGTTTTCAGGTTGTTTCAGGTTGTGCCAGGATTGATCAGAGACCTATCCACCGCTATCCGACCAGAGCAAATCGAACCAGAATCATGGAGCAAGTGCAAACTGATATTCAAGAACTCCGCGAAAGAATGGACCGCTTCATGGAGCTCATGCAAGCGGTCGCCAATGGCCAGGATCAGCTCAGAACCTTGGTTCAGCCTCTGATTTCAAGGGTCGATAGAAATGGCGTACTCCACGGCGGGACTGTGCCGACCCCTCCACCAGTTGAAACTCCTCAGAATGGCGTCCCCGTGACCAGGGGGAATGGCAGTGCTAACGACAATGTGATAGCTAACATGGGACTCAACGGCAATACGACGGGCGTCGGTAATGGGAGTCTTAAAGCTAACGTCAATGTTGGGCTGGGCAACGGTAATGCAGGAGTTGGGAATCTGTTTGGGCCTCAGCCGTGGTTAGAAGATCGTCAGGACGATGTGTTCTCTCAGAGAGGTGCTGAAGGGGAACTGACTGCTGAAGCACGTCTAAGGTTCAAGGCACTCGAGGATAAGATGAGGAACATCGAGAACCAGAACACCCTGGGCGTTGATATGTCCAAGTTGGGACTGATTGCTGATTTCAAGGTGCCTCCCAAGTTCAAGGTACCTGACTTTGAAAAGTACAAGGGCACCACTTGCCCTCGCGTCCACCTGAGATCATATTACAGAAAAATGTCAGCTCATTCTGATGACGAGAAGTTGTTGATGCACTTCTTTCAGGACAGTCTGTCCGGACCCTCCCTCGAATGGTACATGAGTCTGGAACCTACCAGTGTGCGCACGTGGAAGGATCTTGCTGAAGCATTCGTGCACCACTACCAATACAACAGTGACTTGGCCCCGAACCGAGTCCAACTGCAGAATCTGTCGCAAAGGAACAACGAAGGGTTTAAGGAATACGCCCAGCGGTGGCGTGAATTGGCAGCCAGGGTTCAGCTGCCGATGGTTGAACGTGAGCTTGTGCAGATGTTCGTAGCCACCCTCCCAGGGGTTTACTATGAGAAATTGGTCAGCGGCATGTCCGGAACCTTCTCAGATCTCATTATCACGGGTGAGCACATTGAAAATAGGATCAAACTGGGGAAAATTCAAGGTGAGTCATCCTCAGCTGGAGGAGACGGAAAGAAACCTTATGGTGGCAAAAGACGGGAAGGAGAAACGAGCGTCGTGACCAACGCTCGAAGGAAGGGTAAAGGCCCTCACCAACAGGTGGCCAGCATAACTATCCCGGCAGTTCAACAGCCACAGCAGCAGCAGCAGCCGAATCAACAAGGGTACAGAATGTATCAGAACAGGGCACCTCTGTCGAGCCATCACCTCGAGACACCGCCCATGTCGTACGCTCAACTGTTGCAGACTCTGCTCCAGCTACAGTTGATCCAGAAGAGAACCCTGGCTCCCTTGACAGGGGCACCTCCGCCAGGTTATGACGCGAATACAACTTGTGAGTTTCACTCAGGGGCACCAGGCCACACCATAGAGAATTGCAAAGCCTTCAAGCACAAGGTGCAGGACATGATGGACGCTAAGATCATCAACTTCTCAGATAATACGCCAAACGTCACGAAGAACCCTATGCCGAATCATAGGGGGTGGAGTAAACGCCATTATTGGAGACGAGAGCTTGGATTTGTTGACTGACGTCAGAGATCTGAAGACACCGCTTGGCTTTGTTAAAGCTAAGCTGATGAAAAGAGGTTTCTTTCCAGGTTGCGGAGAGCTGTGTATGGGCTGTGCGAGACGTCCTGATGGATGTGAACAATTGATAGAGGGGATTCAAAGTCTGATGACTGAAGGGATTTTACAGTTTAGCCGGAGGGTTGAAAGCGGATCGGGAGAGGTAATGCTGAAGCAAGATGATGAGGTTGCCACCATCACCATCCCTCGCCAGGCGATAACTATTTCTGCACCCAGGCCGCCCACGATTACCATCACCAAAGCTGGGCCAATACCCTTCGAAAGCACCAATGTTGTCCCATGGCATTATGGGGCTGAAGTCTACTGTAACAGACAGAAGTTGGAACTGGAACCATATGGGTTGTCTGTGGAGAACCTAGCGGGAATCAGTGGTATCACTCGCAGCGGAAGAGTGTTTGCACCACCTGAGGTCGTGGCGGATAAAGCGGACAGAGCTGATGCAACTGATAAAGGTAAAAGTAAAGTCGTTGAAGAGACCCCTCGCGGGGTAGAAAAAGACTTACTCGTTAAAGACGCCGAGGAATTTATGAGGTTGATTAAAAAGAGTGACTACAAGATCGTGGATCATCTCCATCAGACACCCTCGAAGATTTCCATCTTGAATCTGTTGCTGTGTTCTGAGGCGCACCGCAACGCGCTGCTGAAGGTGTTGAACGCCGCATATGTACCGCAGGAAATATCGGTAAACCAGCTGGAAGAGGTCGTAGCCCACGTGAATGCTGGAAATGGGTTAGGGTTCACTGACCTAGAGCTGACGCCGAAAGGGAGGAATCACAATAGCGCCCTGCACATCTCGATAGAGTGTAGGGGAACGATTATGTCTCACGTGTTGGTGGACACGGGGTCGTCACTCAATGTTCTTCCAAAGAAGGCATTAATGAAGTTGGATACTCGCGGAGTGATTTGCACACCCAGTGATCTGGTTGTGAAAGCGTTCAATGGAACTAAACGCCATGTTTTCGGAGAGGTGACCCTGCCAATCCAAGTCGGGCCGGAAACATTCGATGCGATCTTTTACATTATGGACATCATGCCTGCCTACAGCTGTCTCTTGGGCCGGCCATGGATCCATTCCGCAGGTGCCGTGACCTCTACATTGCACTAGAAACTCAAGTATGATGTCGGAGGTAGCATCGTGACCGTTTGCAGCGAGGAAGATATAATGGTGAGCCATTTGTCGTCCTTCAAGTATGTCGAGATGGATGGGGAAATCCATGAAACCCTATGCCAAGCGTTTGGAGCTGTTAAATTCAAGGACGTAGCTCCTGTAGTCACTGAGAAGCCAGAGATGACTCTCTCTTCCTTCAAGGAAGCCCGGGCCGTTGTTCAAGCCGGATCTACCCCAGGCTGGGGGCGAATTTTGGAGATACCTAACAAGCAAGACAAGTTTGGGTTGGGATATTCTCCTGCGGCTGAAGCCTCCTCTTCTAGCAGTGCGTCGCGAGGTAAAGGGCCGATCCAGTTTACCAGCGGCGGGGTGATATTTGAAAGCATCAATGCAGTGTCTGAAGACAGCGGAGATAGCGACTGTGACCTCGACTCTTGGATCCAGCCAAGCAAGCCAGGCGAGGGCCTTACCAACTGGTCCGTCAAGGATATCATCCAGATGACAAGCGAAGAGTAATGATTTACTTTTTCCAATCATTGTACAACTCTATGTCCTACCCGGGGCATAGTGGTTTTATTGTCAGGGCCTCGTTTGATTATGTACATGCATTTTATCAATAAATCAAAAGGCGTTTTTCTTCGTATTCAAATATTGTGATCTCTGTTATTCCTGTTTTATATTTGTTTTGAAAAACAATAAAATGGCAATGGGGTTTGTGCTAACCTGCATATCCTTGTTTTAAGCTTAACCCTTGTTATTGCAAGATCCACATAACAGATGACATCGACTCTGGACCTTCTACGACTCACTTCGACTTCGATTGCCCGATCTATCAAGCCGAAGAAGAGATTGATGAAGACGAAGACCTTCTTGAAGAGTTGGCCCGCTTGTTGAAACAAGAAGAGAAAGTTATTCTGCCTCATGAAGAGGAGATCGAGATTGTGAATTTGGGTTCTGAAGAACTAGTCAGGAACGTCAGGATAGGGGCCGCATTGCAGAGTAATGTCAAGCAAAGATTGGTCGAGATGCTGAGAGAGTATAGTGACATCTTTGCTTGGTCATACGAAGATATGCCCGGACTTGACACTGACATCGTGGTCCACCACTTGCCGCTGCGAGAAGATTGTCCTCCCGTTAAGCAGAAGCTTAGGAGGACGCGACCAGATATGGCCGTTAAGATCAAAGAAGAAGTGCAAAAGCAGCTTAATGCTGGCTTCTTAGCGGTCACTACTTACACTCCGTGGGTCGCCAACATAGTGTCTGTACCGAAGAAGGAAAGTAAGGATGTGCGTCGATTATCGGGATTTGAATAGGGCGAGCCCTAAAGATGATTTCCCGCTGCCTCGTATTGATGTGTTGGTCGACAATACAGCTCAGTTCTCCGTGTTTTCGTTCATGGATGGCTTCTCCAGTTACAATTAGATCAAGATGGCGCCGGAGGACATGGAGAAAACTACGTTTATCACCCATTGGGGAACATTTTGCTACAAGGTAATGCCTTTCGGTCTGAAGAACGAATGGGCCACTAACCAACGAGCAATGGTAACTTTGTTTCATGACATGATTCATCATGAGATTGAAGTCTATGTTGATGACATGATTGCGAAGTCCCAAACGGAGGAGGGACATCTGGTCAATTTGCTGAAGCTTTTTGAGAGGCTTAGGAAGTTCAGGTTGAGGATGAATCCTAACAAGTGTACTTTTGGAGTACGGTCCGAAAAGTTACTGGGGTTTATCGTGAGTGAAAGAGGCATCGAGGTTGATCCTGCGAAGATAAAAGCGATACAAGAAATGCCAGTGCCAAAAACCGAGAAAGAAGTTCGTGGTTTCTTGGGCAGAATAAACTACATTGCAAGGTTTATTTCTCAGCTCACGGCCACGTGTGAACTGATGTTCAAACTGTTAAAGAAAGATCAGGCGATTATCTGGAACGAGGATTGCCATAAGGCATTCGATAAGATAAAACAGTATCTGCAGGAACCTCCAATCATGATACCCCCAGTGGCCGGACGACCTTTAATCATGTACTTGACAGTTCTTGAGAATAGCATGGGGTGTGTTCTCGGTCAGCACGAAGATACGGGCAGAAAGGAGCATGCCATTTACTACTTGAGTAAAAAGTTCACAGACTGTGAATCTCGCTACTCGATGCTGGAGAAGACGTGTTGTGCACTAGCCTGGGCTGCCAAACGTTTACGACAGTACATGCTCAATCACACCACTATGCTAATTTCGAAGATGGATCCGATCAAGTACGTCTTCGAGAAGCAAGCACTTTCGGGCAGGATTGCCACATGGCAAATGGTGTTGACAGAATATGACATTCAGTACGTGTCCCAGAAGGCTATCAAGGGAAGCGTATTGTCTGATTACCTGGCCGAACAGCCGATCAAGGATTACCAGCCGATGAAATTTGAATTCCCTGATGAGGATATCATGTTTCTCAAAGCGAAGGATTGTGATGAACCGTTGCCCGACGAGGGGCCAGATAGGAAATCCCAGTGGAAATTGATATTTGACGGGGCGATTAATTCCTACGGAAGTGGCATTGGGGTGATCATCACGACTCCCCACGGATCCCATATCCCGTTCACTGCGAGACTGACGTTTCCGGTCACCAATAATAAAGCGGAGTACGAAGCATGCATCATGGGTCTAGAAAAGGCAATTGATTTGAGAATCAAGAACCTATATGTATATGGTGACTCGACACTTGTGATTAACCAGATTAAAGGGGAGTGGGAGACTCGTCAATCGAATTTGGTGCCTACATGAACTATGCCAGAAGGCTGCTTCCGTTCTTTGATCGAGTGGAACTCCATCATGTGCCCAGGGCGGAAAACCAGATGGCTGATGCCTTAGCCACGTTGGCTTCGATGTATAAAGTCAATTTTTGGAATGAAGCTCCAAGGATTGTCCTTTCTCGTCTTGATAGACTTGTATTCGTCTTTGCGATCGAGGGAGCCGCCAACGGCAAGCCATGGTTTCATGACATCCAGACCTTCCTTATGACTAAGGAGTATCCGGCGGGAGCGTCAACCCAGGATAAGAAGACTCTGAGGAGGCTGTCTGGAAATTTTTATCTCAATCCTGATGGAGTGTTGTATAAAAGAAACCACGATCTCGTGCTGCTTAGATGTGTAGATGAGAAAGATGCGAGTATGCTCATGGAAGAAGTCCATGAAGGCACATTTGGTACGCACGTCGGCAGGCATGCTATGACAAGAAAGATCCTGAGAGCAGGGTACTACTGGCTGACGATGGAATCGGATTGCTTTAAATTCGCGAAGAGATGTCATAAATGCCAGATTTATGCTGATAAAGTTCATGTGCCTCCGTGCCCGTTAAATGTCATGTCCTCCCCATGGCCATTCTCCATGTGGGGCATCGACATGATAGGAAAGATCGAGCCCACTGCATCTAACGGTCATCGCTTCATTCTAGTAGCTATCGACTACTTCACCAAGTGGGTGGAGGCAGCCTCATACGCTAATGTGACCAAGCAGGTGGTGGCCAAATTCATAAAGAGGGACATCATTTGTCGTTACGAAACTCCCGAACGGATCATTACTAATAATGGTTCGAATCTGAATAACAAGATGATGAAGGAGCTGTGCCAGAGTTTCAAGATTGAACACCACAACTTATCTCCTTACCGACCGAAGATGAATGGCGCCGTTGAAGCGACCAATAAGAACATAAAGAAGATTGTTCAGAAGATGGTTGTGACCTACAAAGATTGGCACGAGATGTTGCCATTCGCACTGCACGATTATCGTACGACGGTACGTACGTCAACCGGGGCAACTCCTTTCTCCTTAGTGTACGGTATGGAGGTTGTCTTACCGTTAGAAGTGGAGATCCCTTCTTTGCGAGTTTTGGTTGATGTGAAACTCGACGAGGTAGAATGGATTAAGAACCGACAAAACCAACTCAGCCTGATGGACGAGAAGAGATTAGCATCGATTGCATATGGTCGTCTGTACCAAAGCCGAATGAAGAAAGCTTATGATAAGAAGGTGCATCCTAGAAGCTTTCAGACGGGTGATCTCGTCCTGAAGAAGATTCTTCCTCCACACTCCGATCATCGGGGCAAGTGGACTCCCAATTACGAAGGTCCGTACGTCGTCAACAAGGTCTTCTTGGGAGGAGCTTTGTTGTTATCCACGATGGATGGTGAAGATTTTGCATCCCCGGTGAACGCGGACGCAGTTAAAAAATACTTTGCTTAAAAATGACCCGCTGGAAAGAAAAAGAATATCTAGGCAAAAATGGGACATCCCGGCGAACCATAAAAAAGGAAAAAGGTTCGGGCAAAAATTAGGGACATAAATTGAAAAAATGTGCACCCGCAAAGTCGAAAACTCGGATGGGCGACTTTGGCAAAAAAGGGTATCCCGGTGAATCGAAAACCCGGAAGGGCGATTCAGGCAAAAGTTAGAGATTTGAGAAAGCAAATGAATGCTTTCCGCGTGTGGTCTTTCATTGTTTAGTGGTTTGGAAAACCTGAGGGCCGTTTATCTGAATCAATCTCTTCTGAAGCTGAAGCATCGGAGAAGTATCGAAGTCGAGTGGGTCTTAGAGGGATCAACTCATGGTGTTCATCTACGCCTCGTTGCCGACATTTGCATATACTGATGTATATTTATGTTTTTACTTTTTGCGCGGCTTCCTCATTACAGGAGCTTGCATCTGTTGTAAAACATTTTTACCCATTCAGGGGTTCGTTATCAATAAAATGTGTACTATTCAGCAATTCTGTTTGTTTGTTTAGCATTTATCTGTTTTGTTTGCGAAAAAGAACGCCGATGTTTTTGATAAAATGCGCATACATAAACTTACTGGCCTAGGCCACTGATTGTTGAAATAATGAATTACTTGAACATTGTCATAAGATTATAACCTTGATAGGCCCCTTTGAGGAGGGTATCTTGTCTGTTTGCTTGTGTTGTTGCAGGTAGCATATACCAGATAGTGCGCCGTGCGCATCCCCAGGCAGGATGATTCCTCCTTCTCCAGCAAAGTTCAGCAGTCTCTCCCCACAGAGTCTGAACATGAGATCATGAGCATTGATATGTCTCCCCAGGCAGAGAAGATTCTCTCCCCAGTCAAGTACATCCTGAAGGAATGTCGTCTCCCCAGCTGAGTCATACGCTGAAGTATGCATCAATTGATAGTTCCAGACTGAAGTCTTCAGCGTAATTGAAATTCCCCGCAGAGTCGTACTCTCCCCTGTAAGCAGGATGATTCCTTTTTCCCCAGCCGAGTTCGCAGTCCCCCAAGAGAACCGAGTCCTGGGAAAGCAGTTCGGGCCATGATTGGTTTTCCCCAGTAGAGATGTTGAATAGCTGATGCCATATTTCCCCGCCGGAGTCGTTACCTCCAGGAAAGCTCTAGCTGCAAATGTCGTGCAGTTTATTTCCGCGATTGACATCGCTTTCCTCAGCAGGTCTGGGTTCTTGTAGAGCTTCGTTCCCCTGCAGCAGTCGACTGAAGTTTGCTTCCCCGTGCGGAGTCCGATTGAGATTGGCGCGACTTCCTCTCCTCGGCAGGATGACTCCTCCTCTCCACCAGAGTGTTTATTTCTCCTTGACAGGAGGATTCTCCCTTCAACATTTATTTTGCTGACGGGATCGCAGCATTTTGCATGATTGCGTAGCATTTATCATAAACGCGTAGCATTTCCACCGTGTGGAGCATCGCGCCGTTGTCAAAGCATATGCATATGAAACATGAGCTAGGTCGTTACCGTTCTTGTTTTGCAGGTGTTCCTCCGCAAAGTCGCTTGCTCAAGAGGATTCTTGAACTCCCCAGCAAAGTCTTCAGCCCCAGATGATTCTTGAATTCCACAGCGAAGTCGTTTTCTTAAGATGATTCTTAAAATCCCCAGTGAAATTGCCAGAGTGGGTTGCTCAAGTTGATGCTCAGAGTCCCCGGTGGAATGTTTGCTCAGGATGATAGTTCTCCAGAATCCCCAGCGGAGATGCGTCATCCCCAGCAGGTTTCTGAACAGTGAAGTTGAAACTTCCCTCGAAGACTTGATGATTGAAGTCCGACCGTATTGGTGAAGCAGTTCTCTCAGCTGAAGCAGAGTGCCTGATGGCAGAAGTTTGGATATCCCCAATTGGTTCATGATTGACCGAGAATTCTATTCCCGACTTACTGATGAAGTCCGGCTGATGCCCGAAAGTCCTCTTTGAATGCCCGATGGCGTGGTTAACTTGATTGTTGACCTGATGAGTCCCAAGGAATCTTGATGCCTGACGGCATGATCGACCGTGTATCACTGGTTACCATGTGACCCATTCCCCAGCTAGTTGTCGTGCAGCTAATATTTCAGTTTCCGAAGATTCGTTCCCATCAGAGTACTGTGTACTTGTGCAGTTGGCAAATTTCCAGGTTTGTCGGTATTCAATCGTCTCACACCTTGAATGGTTGAGAGCCGTTCGCTTCTCACCCAGTCAGGTTCAAGCCGTTTGAATTGGGGCAGCTGTTGCACCCCAAAATTTGACCAACTTTTCTTTACCTAGCTTATGTTTCATTTCATTCACATTAGCATTGTCATTTGCATTTCATTGACATGTATGCGGGAGATCAAGAGGTATGATTACCAATTAAGGGCTACACAAGACAATGAAGCTATCCAAGAAGGTTATTCAAGTGTTCAAGGGTAGATATCTTTGTCAGAGAAGTCAGAAGATCCTCAGAGAGAGTGGTTGAAACCAAGAGTGTGTGCCTAGCTTGAGAGTTATGGGAAGTCCTCAGATGATTCTGAAGCCAGGAATGTGGACTTGAAGCCTTGAGAGAGCTTATGAGATGTCTTGAAATCCATCATGAAGCCTAGACAGGTCATTGTACAAGATTAAGAAGACCTAGCCATGAGTGGTGTAATTAGGGCTTGACTGGGTCAACCCTAGGTCAACTGATGATTTGAACAAGGGTGAGACCTAATTCAAGGGTCATGTGATCATGAATTGACACATTGAGATGTTATAAGAATGATTCCAAGGTCAACTCATCATGATTGAAGAGTTTGAGAAGTTTCAAGCTAGGGTTTCTAAGCCTTGACAGTGTAAAATCCCCTAGTTTGACCCCTATCTTCAAGCCAGTTTAGCTCAAGATGTGATCGTCATCTCATCTTGCCCCCAACATGATTGTTGTATAGCATGATCTTAGCTTTAATTTGAGTACTAGAAGTCCTTGATAGGATTTGTAGAACTCAAGTTATGACTTTGACAAGTTACAGGTCATCTGAGGTATGTGAATCTGGGGCCTTGAAAGTTACCCAACTTGCATCAAACTTTTGCCCAAGAAGGATGATTCCTATGAACTTTTGATCAACATGAATGTTGTTCCTTATCCTCTTAGCTTTCTAGAGAGTACTATAAATCCTTGATAGGATTTGTAGAACTCAAGTTATGGCTTTGACAAGTCAAGGGCAATTTGGTCATTTGGAGATTACAGGTCATTTCAAGTATAAGGCCATAACTCCTATTTCCAAGCTTCAAATAGAAAAATGTTCAACATCAAACTTGTTCAAAATGATGTATTAAGGCTATTAATGTGGTCATGAGATGTTGGAAATGCTTGTAGCTCAAAGTTGCAAAAATGATCTAAAATAAGGGTATAAGTTAAATAAACCAAAGTTGGAAATTGATATTTTCAACCTACACATCCAAACCATGGCATGTAATATATCATTTTGACTCTAGAAAACATTTTAAGAATATTGGTTTAGCCACATTTTTGATTTGAGATTCAATTTGTGGACTTGCTTTGAAAAGTGATTACTTGCATATTAAGTAACATGTGCAAAACATAGAATCAAGGCATGAGCAAGGCCCTTTGCAAGCTAAACTTTCAAAATGTCACTAGGGGAGAAATTGGAAGTGAATGAGGTTGGTTTCAAGCTGCAAACAGAGCTATGTATATCATGATATGTGATTGAAAATCTCATGACATGAGAAGTGGAAACTCTCATTAGAAGGATCTAGAGGGTTCTAGATCACTCATACATCCTCTATATATTGAGTAGAGGTGATCCAATGCAAGGGTTGGTGATGATTGAAGAAGAGAGCATAGATTGAGATTGAGATTTCTTGGATTGCAATTGAATTCGGTTTCACCAAATTCATCACTTTCCATCCATTTTCTTGATTGAAACTTCTTCCATGGATGCTAAGGAGTGATTCCAGATCATAATCCAAGAGAATTTGTGGCTGAATCGTGTGGGAGCAATTAAATTTTTCCAACTGCAACTCACCTTCGGATTTCAAGATTCAGGAGCTTTCAACCGGTTCTTTTGCATATATAAGCAAGGAGCGGGTTCATTGATCGTGTCTGAGAGATTGGAGAGCTTGAATTGAAGGTTTAGTGCATCTGTTCGTCCAAGATTTTTAGGTTGGTAACTTTCTTCCTCTAGCATGAATTAGGTAGAATCAAGGTGAATTAAGGTGTTAGATTCATTGTAGAATGGTGTAGGAATGATTTCAGATAGTTAATTTGATAATTAGTGACAAAATAGGTGTGTTACCATTTTCGGTTGAGAATTGGATATGGTGAATCTTGAGGATTTAGGTTGAATTAAGGGCATGAATGAGTTCGTGAGGGAATTTGGGATGAGCTTCATGTATTGACCATTTGCAATGGAGGATCCTAGAGAGAATTAGGGTTGAGGAAGATGACCGGAGCACCACCGGTGGTGGCCGGAGCTGGGCATGAAGTTGCAGAGGTTTGAAAGGTAGGAGATGACTCTAGGACCATCAGATCTTGGTTTGACTTGGACTATGACCCTCATCCAACGGCCACGTTTTAATTCAATTTGTGAAGGAGTCTGAGTAAGTGAAATGATGCGTTTCACTTACTAGTTGGTTTTGGGCTTAGTGAAATAACCACTATCCACACCCCCCACCGAGCCCAATCCATTATTTGTACTGATTCTCATTACTATTTGCACCGCGCGTGTGTATATTTTAATTTGATTTTCATTATTTTTTCATTTTATTCATGGTTCTTGGAAAAATCATATAAAATTGAAAATTAATCCAATTAATCCCATTCTTTTTGAATTTTACTCATGATTGAGTCTAGTATTTTTTAGAGAAGAAATAGTTTCATTTCATGTATTTTCTGATTTAATGGGAATTTTACATTTTAATTGATATTAAAATGGTTATGTTTGATACATAATTTTGTGGAATTTTGTGTGATCATGTGGTGATGATTTTGATCCTATTTTTTTGTGTGTGATTAGGTTAGACATGCATGCTCCTATAGAATTTTTCTCACATTTTTGTGATGAAAATAAGTGTGCTTTCTAGATTGAGATTTAGGTGCTTCCTTTTAGGGTTTAGGTTTAGTACCTCATAATGTAGAATTTATTTCTAGGTCTAATTTGATGGTTTTATCTCTGAAATTAATGTGGTAGAGTCATGATTGACCTAGGTTCCCATAGATATTTTTGTAGGATTTTACAATTGGTTTTAGTATTTTAGTTAGGACTAACTTTAGTACTAGGTTTTAGGTGATCCTAACTTACTAATTCAACTAGTTTAACTTCCTTAGTCCCCTTAGATTAGGGTTTTTGCTTGGTTTGCCTTTGGTTGAGATTGAAGACAAGTTGAAGACAAGGTGAGGATGCTTGAAGTTGCTTGGAGCTAGGAGTTGCTTGTGCCTGAAGGTGTCTGATGAAGGTTTAGGAGATAGAGGACATAGGGAGAGCCTTATGATTAGAATGACTTCTTTCACAAATATGGAAAGCATCTTATGCTTCCATTCCTCCCAATGACTAAAAGTCCTTCTCAGATATTCACATCCCTCCTTTGGAGGGATGAGTGGCTTTATCTGGGAAGTAGAACTTTGAGGGAACCAGTCTCTCATAATGATGAACCCTTACATGCTTCCCTTGGTTGTCAATAAGCTGTTTATCATTTCCACTCATCCTGTTAAATCAATTGTCTTCTGGTTTGAGTATCTTGAAAGATGTTGGACTTGAGTTTGAAGATGAGGACTTCATTGAAGAGTGTGGAAGAGGATGATTCCTTGAGCATTGCCATTGCAGCTGAAGATTGGAGAGCAAGAAGAACAAGTTGATACTTGAAGATCCAATGGAGATGGAGTGAAGAGCTGAGGCTTGAAGAATTGAAGGATGAAGTTGACACTTCTAAGTGATTGAAGACTACTCTGAGAAGCTGAAGCTTGTAGAGGAAGAAGACCCAGTTGATACTGATGAAGCAAAGAGAGCTGAAGCTTGAAGACTAAGTTGATACTTATGAAGAGGATTCAATTGAGATTGAGTGTAGAGCTGAGGCTTGAGGAATGAGGGATAAGTTGACACTTACACTGATGCTTGGAGAGCCTGAAGGAATCAAGTTGATACTTGTAGTTAGAAGCAAAGCCTTAGGGTGGATTTGACTAAGGAGCTGAAGCTTGAAGAAGGAGGATACGTTGAAACTTATGTTGATGGGTTGAAACCGGGAGAAGCAAGTTGATACTTGGCATGAAGGGTGATTGAAGTCTGAAGACTGGGTTGCTATCAGAAGAGCTGAAGCTTGGAATTGAGAGAGAGTTGTTGATCTGCTTTCTTGTCTGTCTTCTTTTTTGTGCTAATGTGCCTTGTTTGACTTGCTTGATGCATTAGAATAAGTTCATATCTAGACTGACTTTAAACTAGGAGCATGATTGCACTAGAGGTTGAGTTGCTCCCTCTGCTTGTATTGTTACTGTATGGCTTTGCTTGCGGGTATTCGGTAGAGCCCAGCTCCCTTGCCCATGTGGTTTGTGATTTGCTTGATAGCAGGTTATTTGTTCTGTATGATTGCAGTTTATCTTATTTTGCTTGATAGCATTTTATTTCCTCTGTATGATTACTATTTTTCATATCTGGCTTGAGGTTGAGATGAGCTTGTGGAGGCTGCTGCCCCACACACATTTCCTCCCTCACTTGCATTGCATGCATTTTATAGTCGT
The DNA here is from genome assembly GCA_963859935.3 of Lathyrus sativus. Classification (NCBI taxonomy): domain Eukaryota; kingdom Viridiplantae; phylum Streptophyta; class Magnoliopsida; order Fabales; family Fabaceae; genus Lathyrus; species Lathyrus sativus. The sequence goes on along the minus strand of OZ012740.1, from coordinate 237,370,640 downwards.
TTATCTGTTTACTGTTTAAGGAAATGCTTTATCTGTTTCTGTGTATCATTGACATGATCCCTTAGGACTCTCACTTCCTTTGATAAGGAAGTGATGATTAGAACTTTAGGTTGAAACCTATGCATGATAACTTCTAGGAGTTCCCTGTTTCAAACCTCAACTATAGGATGAATCCTTGGCATGACAACAGTAGGACTTGATAGTCTCCCCGTAGTTGAGCCCTCTCTTCTCATCTCAAAACAGCTTAAGATACAGTAATCATGAATGATTTCTTACGTATGTTACGAGCCTTAAGCTATCTGAGAAAAGATTGTTAGAGAGCTTCTTTTCAACAGTCTGGATGTTTAGTATGGCACCCTTTGGGTAACATGCGACGCATTCATTCTCAGGTCATAGTCTTTAGTGCGATTGAAATTGCAAACACAATAAAAAACACTTCTTCCGTAAAAGACAGAAAACAAACTTCAAACCTTTTTGCCCCGTGGGCCCATAATTCAAAGGAAGCTTTTCTGAAGAAAAGAGTGTCGTTAAACTTCAGCGCCAACGCAAACAGGCTTTGTCCCTAACTGTTGGAACTGTTGTTTAACCCTACTCGATAAAACAGATGAATCTGAATCCCCGTAATCCGTATTATCCCGAACTATGTAAGCTCTGATCTCTCATGCCTGTGTGAGAGTACGTAGGCACAATACTGACGTATTGGCGAGCCACCTTCCCCCATAACCCGTAGTTGGCCGAACTACGTTGACTCTGATTTCTCATTCTTTGATGAGAATACGTAGGCATAAAGTGCGACGCTTTGCTGAGTCATTTTTCTTTTCTGTTTAAGCCAGCCTTGATAGGTAGATAGATAAACCAACTCGTCCAGTAAACACAACAAGCGTGGATCCCCTCGATTACGACGGACGCGAGGGGTGCTAATACCTTCCCCTTGCGTAACCGACTCCCGAACCCAGACAACGGTTCCGATGACCTTGTCTTATACCTTTTCGTCAGGTTTTTCCGATCGTTTCCTTTCCCGTTCCGAGGGATAAATAACGAAAGGTGGCGACTCTTCTGTTTTGCCGGCACCTTATTTTCGCGGAAGCGACAATTGGATAAAATGCTGCTTCGACCACCCGAAGAATTTCAAGTTTTTAGAGACACTACTTTGGTATCATCGAAGAATCTTATTAGATAAGATGTTGCTTCAACCACCCGAAGAATCTCGTTTGTGTTTAGATATACTGCTTTGGTATCATCGAAGAGTCTTATTGCATAAGATGCTGCATCAACCACCCGAAGAATATCAAGTTTTGTTCAGAGATGCTGCTTTGGTATCATCGAAGACGCTTATCGGATAAGATGCTGCTTTGACCACCCGAAGAATCTCAAGTTTTCAGAGATACTGCTTTGGTATCATCGAAGAGTATTATTGGATAAGATTCTGCTTCGACCACCCGAAGAATCTCAAGTTTTGTTCAGAGATACTGCTTTTGTAACATCAAAGAGTCTTATTGGATAAGATGCTGCTTCGACCACCCGAAGAATCTCAAGTTTTCAGAGATACTGCTTTGGTATCATCGAAGAGTCTTATTGGATAAGATGCTGCTTCAACAACCCAAAGAACCTCAAGTTTTCAGATATACTGCTTTGGTATCATGGAAGAGTCTTATTGGATAAGATGCTGCTTCGACCACCCGAAGAATCACAAGTTTTGTTCAGAGATACTGCTTTGGTATCATCGAAGAATCTTATTGGATAAGATGCTGCTTCGACCACCCGAAGAATCTCAATTTTTGTTCAGAGATGCTGCTTTGGTATCATTGAAGAATCTTATTGGATAAGATGCTGCTTCGACCACCCGAAGAATCTCGTTTTTGTTTAGATATACTACTTTGGTATCATCGTAGAGTCTTATTAGATAAGATGCTACTTCGACCACCCGAAAAATTTCAAGTTTTCATAGACTCTACTTTGGCATCATTGAAGAGTCTTATTGGATTAGATGCTGCTTTGACCACCCGAAGAATCTCGTTTGTATATAGATATACTGCTTCGGTATCATAGAATAGTGTTATTGGATAAGATGCTGCTTTGACCACCCGAAGAATCTCAAGTTTTGTTCAGAGATACTGCTTTGGTATCATCGAAGAGGCTTATCGGATAAGATGCTGCTTTGACAACCCGAAGAATCTCAAGTTTTCAGAGATACTGCTTTGGTATCATCGAAGAGTATTATTGGATAAGATGCTGCTTCGACCACCCGAAGAATCTCAAGTTTTGTTCAGTGATACTACTTTGGTAACATCAAAGAGTCTTATTGGATAAGATGCTGCTTCGACCACCCAAAGAATCTCAAGTGTTTAGAGATACTGCTTTGGTATCATCGAAGAGTGTTATTGGATAAGGTCCTGCTTCGACCACCCGAAGAATCTCATGTTTTTTTAGAGATAGTGCTTTGGTATCATCGAAGAGTCTTATTAGATAAGATGCTGCGTCGACCACCCGAAGAATCTCAAGTTTTCAGAGATACTGCTTTGGTATCATCGAAGAATCTTATTGGATAAGATTCTGCTTCGACCACCAGAAGAATCTCAATTTTTGTTCAGAGATACTGCTTTGGTATCATTGAAGAATCTTATTGGATAAGATGCTGCTACGACCACTCGAAGAATCTCGTTTTTGTTTAGAATAACTGCTTAGGTATCATCGTAGAGTCTTATTAGATAAGATGCTGCTTCGACCACCGGAAGAATATCAAGTTTTGTTCAGAGATGCTGCTTTGGTATCATCGAAGAGGCTAATCGGATAAGATGCTGCTTCGACCACCCGAAGAATCTCAAGTTTTCAGAGATACTGCTTTGGTATCATCGAAGAGTATTATTGGATAAGATGCTGCTTCGACCACCCGAAGAATCTCAAGTTTTGTTCAGAGATACTGCTTTGGTAATATCAAAGAGTCTTATTGGATAAGATGCTTCTTCGACCACCCGAAGAATCTCAAGTTTTCAGAGATACTGCTTTGGTATCATCGGAGAATATTATTGGATAAGATGCTGCTTCGACCACCTAAAGAATCTCAAGTTATGTTCAGATATACTGCTTTGGTATCATCGAAGAGTCTTATTGGATAAGATGCTGTTTCGACCACCCGAAGAATCTCATGTTTTGTTCAGAGATACTACTTTGGTATCATCAAAGAGTCTTATTGGATAAGATGCCGCTTCGACCACCCGAAGAATTTCAAGTTTTCATAGACACTACTTTGGTATCATCGAAGAGTCTTATTGGATAAGATGCTGCTTCGACCACCCGAAGAATCTCGTTTGTATATAGATATACTGCTTTGGTATCATCAAAGAGTCTTATTGGATAAGATGCTGCTTCGACCACCCGAAGAATATCAAGTTTTGTTCAGAGATACTGCTTTGGTATCATCGAAGAGGCTTATCGGATAAGATGCTGCTTTGACCACCCGAAGAATCTCATGTTTTCAGAGATACTGCTTTGGTATCATCGAAGAGTATTATTGGATAAGATGCGGCTTTGACCACCCGAAGAATCTCAAGTTTTGTTCTGTGATACTGCTTTGGTAACATCAAAGAGTCTTATTGGATAAGTTGCTGCTTCGACAACCCGAAGAATCTCAAGTTTAGATACTGCTTTAGTAATATCAAAGAGTCTTATTGGATAAGATGCTGCTTCGACCACCCGAAGAGTCTCAAGTTTTCAAAGATACTGCTTTGGTATCATCGGAGAATATTATTGGATAAGATGCTGCTTCGACCACCCAAAGAATCTCAAGTTTTGTTCAGAGATACTGCTTTGGTATCATCGAAGAGTCTTATTGGATAAGATGCTGCTTCGACTACCCGAAGAATCTCAAGTTTTGTTCAGAGATACTACTTTGGTATCATCGAAGAGTCTTATTGGATAAGATGCTGCTTCGACCACCCGAAGAATTTCAAGTTTTCATAGACACTACTTTGGTATCATCGAAGAGTCTTATTGGATAAGATGCTTCTTCCACCACCCGAAGAATCTCGTTTGTATATGGATATACTACTTCGGTATCATCGAATAGTCTTATTGGATAAGATGCTGCTTTGACCACCCGAAGAATCTCAAGTTTTGTTCAGAGATACTGCTTTGGTATCATCGAAGAGGCTTATTGGATAAGATGCTGCTTTGACCACCCGAAGAATCTCAAGTTTTCAGAGATACTGCTTTGGTATCATCGAAGAGTATTATTGGATAAGATGCTGCTTCGACCACCCGAAGAATCTCAAGTTTTGTTCAGTGATACTGCTTTGGTAACATCAAAGAGTCTTATTGGATAAGATGCTGCTTCGACCACCCGAAGAATCTCAAGTGTTCAGAGATACTGCTTTGGTATCATCGAAGAGTCCTATTGGATAAGGTTCTGCTTCGACCACCCAAAGAATCTCATGTTTTTTTAGAGATAGTGCTTTGGTATCATCGAAGAGTCATATTGTATAAGATGCTGCTTCAACCACCCGAAGAATCTCAAGTTTTCAGAGATACTTGTCGCTACCGCAAAAATAAGGTGCCGGCAAAACAGAAGAGTCGCCACCTTTCGTTATTTATCCCTCAGAACGAGAAAGGAAACGATCGAAAAAACCTGACGAAAAGGTATAAGACAATTTCATCGCAACCGTTGTCTGGGTTTGGGAGTCTGTTACGCAAGGGGAAGGTATTAGCACCCCTCACGTCCATCGTACTCGATGAGATCCACGCTTGCGGCGTTTATCTGACGGGTTGGTTTTACTATCTACCTATCAAGGCTGGTCTGAAAAGAAAAGAAAATGACTCGGCAAAGCGTCGCGCTTTATGCCTACGTATTCTCATCAGAGAATGAGAAATCAGAGTCAATGTAGTTCTCCTAACTACGGGTTACGAGGAAGGTGGCTCGCCAATACATCAGTATTGTGCCTACGTACTCTCAACAGGTATGAGAGATCAGAGCTTACGTAGTTCGGGATAATACGGATTACAGTCAGATTCATTTGTTCTATCGAGTAGGGTTAACAAACAGTTCCAGCAGTTGGATGTACGCAGCTCGACCCTTGGAGACTTAGGCGTTACCGTTTGCGGTAGAACTAGGAGTTAACGACACTCTTTTCTTCAGAAAAGCCAAATATGAATAACTGTAATCATACAGAAGAAATGAAATAAAATGCCATCAAGCAAAACATAATAACTGCAATCATACAGAAGAAATAACATGCTATCAAGCATACACAAACCACATAGGCAAGGGAGCTGGGCTCTACCGAATACCCGCAAGCAAAGCCATACAGTAAAAATACAAGCAGAGGGAGCAACTCAACCTCTAGTGCAATCATGCTCCTAGCTTAAATCAATCTAAATATGAACTTATTCTAATGCATCAAGCAGATCAAACAAGTCACATTAATACAGTTGCACAGCAAGCAAACAGACAGGAAAGAAAGCAAATCAACAGCTTCCACAGCAAAGCAATCTTCTGACAGCAGTTCAGTCCATAGTCTGTAACTTCCCTTCAAGGCTATCATCTTCAATGGCAAGTGTCAACTTACTTCTTCAAGCTTCTAACACATCCAACATAAGTATCAACTTATTCTCTCTTCCTCAAGCCTCAGCTCTTTAGTAAATTCCACCTTCAGGCTTCACTCCTAATATCAAGCATCAACTTGGCCCCTCAGGCTCTCAATGTATCAACATAAGTATCAACTCATTCCTTCTTCTTCAAGCCTCAGCTCTTCAGTCAATCTCAATTTGATCTTCTTCACAAGTTTCAACTTGGTCTTCAAGCTTCAGCTCTCTTCTCTTTACCAGTATCAACTTGTTCTTCTTCATCTACAAGCTTCAGCTTCTAAGGGTAATCTTCAAACACAAAGAAGTATCAACTCCTAGCATCTTAAATCTTCTAACAAGGAACTCCATCCTCTAGCAAGGGAGAAAGATTCATCTAACAAGAGCAAAGTTTGGATGATTGGTAGCAGAATGAAGACCAAAGGTCACCACTAAGCATCCTATCATCAGAGAAAGGGACCCTCAAAGGTTCTACCAACTTGTGAAGAGCCACACATCCTACCAAAGGAGGGATGAGGCATTTACAAGGGGACCTTACATCATAGGGAAGAATGGAAGTGATCAACATCTTCCATGTTTATGAAGGAATAGAATCTATCTAGAAGCTCTGCCTACAAACCCTAATCTCAACACCTAATCAACACTACACCAAAAGAAGGGAAGATCTTCACATCCAAGCTTCCTTAAGCATTCCATGGTAGCCCAAGCTTGTCTTCAACATCATCCAAGAGCAAGAGAGGCAAAACCCTAATCTAAGGGAACTAAGGAAGTCATCCCAGTTGAATTAGTGCCTTAGAATCATCTAAAGTTAGCACCTAAACTAAAATCAAACAAAAATAGTAAACTACATTTTAAATTCCTACAAAAATTCCTAAGGGACCTCAATTCAATCATGAATCTACCATACAAAATCAGAGGTTGAATCATCCACCAAGTTCTAAAAATAAAATCTAAACCACAAGGTATCAACCATAAACCCTAAAAATGGAGCTCTTAAAGTTTCAACCTAAAACTAACACTTATATTCATCACAAAAATGTGGGAAAAATATAGGGGTAGCATGCATATCTATGCTAGCTACACACAAAAAATCAAGGCAAGAATCATTATCAAATGCTCAAACCAAATTCAACAAAATCAAGCATCAACCATGATTATTTTAATATCAATTAAAATGCAAAAATGCACATAAAATCAAAAATGCATGGAATATTAATATTTTTGTCTCTAAAAAAAACTAGATTCAATCATGAATCCATGGCAAAAAGAATGGAATTAATTGAGTTATTTTTCAATTATTTATGAATTTTCCAATAACCATGTATGAAATGAAAAATAAAATGAAAATCAAAATAAAATGAAAGGCGCGCGGTGTGAATAGCAAATGAATTCAGTTCAATCCAATAGTTGGGCCCAGAGGGGGGGGGGGGGGGTGATAGCATCTATTGACTTAAGCCCAAAACCATCAAATAAATGAAACGCTGCGTTTCATATTATTCAGAAATCCTTCACAAACTTGGAAATGATCGTGGTCGTGGGATCCTCATCTGGTCAAAGGTCTCAGCCCAATCCAATGGCCATCCAGTCATCTTCAACCTTTTGAATTTCTGAGTTTCCTCCCTCTGCGCGCGCTAGAGTCACCGCCGGTGACTTCTCCGATCAACCTTCCACAACCCTAACTCTCTATAGAATCCACCATTGGCCACGATTCCTTGATGAATCTTGTCCCAAATTTCCTCAAGAATCCATTCATGCCATTAGTTCATTCTAAAAACTCAAGATTCACAAGAACACAATCTCAACCGAAAATTGTAACAACCCTAATTGGTCACTAATCTCCAAATTGATGATCCAAAAACCTTCCTACATCAATCTACAATGCATCTAACACAATAATTCCCGTTGATTCTACCTAATTTGAGCCATGGGATAAGAACCGCATACCTGGTAAACTTGAGCAAACAGAGTGGTTGAATCTTCAAATCAACCCTCAAGAACTTGCAGAATCCTTCACTAGCCTCTAATCAACCTTCTGTATGCAAAGAAAAGAGTTGAAATGCCCTGGATTCTTGAAACCGATTCTGAGTTGCAAGCTTCCAACTCCAATGGCTACTTCACGATTCCTCCACAACATGGCCTTCAATTTGATCTGGGATCAATCACCAACCTCAAAGCAAGCTATTGAGATCAATTTCTTGGACTGAAATGGCCTCTAACCTAGTAACAGATCTTGATTTGCAATGTGCAAACTCAAAATGCAATCTCACTCTCCTCTCTCAATCCTCACCAACCTTGGCCCTAAATCCCTTCATATGTTTATATAGAACATGAATGAATGATCTAGAAAGTTCTAGATCACTCTAATGAGAAATTCAATATCTCACTTCACTTGAAAATCCAATCTCATGGTATACTCAAGACAGTCCTTGCATCAGCTTGTATTCATTATGCATTTCATCCAAATTCTCTCCAAATGAGATTATGAAAGTGTTTGGATTGAAAAGAGCCTTGGTTATGCCTTGCATATTGGTTTGGCAATTGTTACTTATGATGTAAGTAACCACTTTTCAAAGCAAGTCCTCAAATTAACCCTCAATTCAAAATTGTGGCAATGTGAATGTTCTTAAAATATGCTTTACAATCAAATTGGTATGTCATATGGCTTGGTTTGGACATGTAGATCAAAAAATCTCAATTTCCATCTTTGGTTCATTTGAAATTCACCCTTATTTTAGGACATTTTTGTGATTTTGTGAAGCAAGCTATTCCAAGCTCTCATGACCTCTTGGCTAGCCTTAAAACATCTTTTTGAACAAGTTTTATGTTGAACATTTTCCCATTTGAAGCTTGCAAATAGGAGTTATGGCCTTATGATTGAAATGACCTGTAATCTCCAAATGACCAAAATACCCTGACTTATCAAAGCCATAACTTGAGTTCTACAAATCCTATCAAGGACTTCTAGTACTCTCTAGAAAGCTAAGAAAATAAGGAACAACATTCATGTTGACCAAAAGTTCATAGGAATCATCCTTCTAGGGAAAACGTTTCATGCAAGTTGGACAACTTTCAAGCTCCAAATTCACATACCTCAGATGACCTGTAACTTGTCAAAGCCATAACTTGAGTTCTATAAACCCTATCAAGGACTTCTAGAACTAAAATTAAAGCTAAGACCATGCTCTACAACAATCATGTTAGGGGAAATATGAGATGACAATCACATCTTGAGCTACATTTCCTTGAAGATAGGGGTCAAACTAGGGGATTTTACACTGTCAAGCCTTAGAAACCCTAGCTTGAGACTTCTCAAACTCTTCAATCATGATGAGTTAACCTTCGAATCATCCATATAACATCTCAATGTATCAATCCATGATCACATGGCTCTTGAATTAGGTCTCAACCTATTTCAAATCCTCAATTGACTTAGGGTTGACCTAGTCAAACCCTAGCTGCACCACTCATGGCTAAGGCTTCTTATTCTTACACAATGACCTGTCTAGGACTCAAAGTGATCTTCAACACTTTTCATGAGCTCTCTCAAGAACTCAAGTCCATCATCATGGCTTCAGAATCATCTGATGGCTTTCCATAACTCTCAAGTTAGGAGACCTACACACTTGGCTTCAATCACTCTCTCTGAGGATCTTTTAACTTCTCTAACAATGATATCAACCCTTGAACACTTGAATAACCTTCTTAGCTAGCTTCATAGTCTTGTGTGGCTCTTAATTGGTAATCATACCTCTTGATCTCCTGCATACATGTTGATGAAATGCAAATGATAATGCTAATGTGAATGAAATGAAACATAAGCTAGGTAAAGAAAAGTTGGTCAAATCTTGGGGTGCAACAGCTGCCCCTATTCAAACGGCTTGGACTTGACTGGGTGAGAAGCGAACGGCTCTCAAACAATCAAGGTAAAAGACGGTTGAATACCAACAAACCCGGAAATTTTCCAACTGCACAAGTACACGGTACTCTGATGGAGACAAATTTCGGAAACTGAAATAATAGCTGCACGACAACTAGCTGGAGAAATACTGATCTGAATCCCCGTCAGGATGATTCTCTGATTTATCTGATATCATTGCATCCTCAAATCATCAAGGGGTCACTGGTTACACGGCCACAGGCGATCTTCCACCGCACAGGTAAATGATACTTTGATTGGTAGGAACACCTTCGAAACTGAGCAGGACAGTTGCACGGCAACTCCGCTGGGGAAATGGTCACACGGTAACCGGTGATACACGGTCGACCATGCCGTCAGGCATCAGCATTCCTCGGGACTCATCAGATCAACAATCAAGTTAATCATGCCATCGGGTATTCAAAGAAGTTTTTGGGCGTCAGCCGAACTTCGTTAGTAAGTCGGGAATAGGATTCTCGGTCAATCATGAACCAAATAGGGGTATCTAAGCCATTGCCATCAGGCATTCCGCGTCGGCAGGGAGGACTGCTTTGACCTTGTATTTAGACTTCATCAGTAAGTCAGGGGTTTTGGCACTACTGCCAGACTTCAGTCATCAAGTCTTCAAGGGAAGTTTCAACTTCGCTGTTCAGAAACCTGCTGGGGATGACACATCTCCGTTGGGGGTTTTGGAGAACTATCAAGTAACTCTGCTTCGGGGATCCAGAAATCATTCTGGGTGAATCAACTCTGTTGAGGACTTTAAGAATCATCTTGGACAAATAACTCTGCCGGGGACATCAGGAATCATCCTGAACCAATAACTTTGCTGGAGATTTCAGGAATCATCCAGAGCAAACACTCTGCCAGGGACTCTAAGCATCAACTTGAGCAACCACCTTTGGCGACTTCACTGGGGATCTTAAGGATCATCTTTAGCAGACCACTTCGCTGAGGAGTTCAAGAATCATCTTGGGCAAACGACTTTGTTGGGGGGATTTAAGAATCATCTTGGGCCAAACAACTCTTCTGAGATTTCGGGAATCATCCACCCTGTCGGGGAACACCTGCAAAACAAGAACGGTAACGACCTAGCTCATGTTTCATATGCATGTGTTTGACCATGGCGCAATGCTCCACACGGTGGAAATGCTACGCATTTTTAGGGTAAATGTTATGCAATCATGCAAAATGCTACGACCCCATCAGCAAAATAAATGTTGAAGGGAGAATCCTCCTGTCAAGGAGAATGAACCACTCTGGTGGAGGAAGGACTCATCCTGCCAAGGAGAAGAAGTCACACCAATATCAATCGGACTCCGCATGGGGAAATGATCTTCAGTTGACTGCTGCAGGGGAATAAAGCTCTCCGGGAACTTGGACCTGCCCGACAAGGTATTCAAACCGCAAACTACTGAGGAAACGACGTCAATTGCATAAATAAACTGCACGGCATTCGCAGCTAATACAGCATCAGCTATTCAACACTCTTCTGGGGAAAACCAATCATGGCCCGAACGGCTTCCAAGGCCTCGACTCTCTTGGGGGTTTACAACCTCGACTGGGGAAGAAGGAATCTTCCTACTTACTGGGGAGAGCACAACTCTGTGGGGGATTTCAATTCTCCTGGAGACTTCAGTCTTGAACTATCGAGTGCTACACACCTTAGTATATGACTCAGCTGGGGAGATGACATTCCTTCAGGATGCATCTGATTGGGGAGAGAATCTTCTCTGCTTGGGGATACATATCAATGCTCTTGGTCCCATGTTCAGACTCCATGGGGAGGTGCTGCTGAACTTGCTGGAGAGGAAGGAACCATCCTGCTTAGGAACGCATACGGCGTACTGCCTGAAATATGCTATACCTGCAACAACACAAACAAACAGACAAGATACCCTTCTCAAAGGGGCCTGTCAAGGTTATCATCTTGTGACAATGTTCAAGTATTTCATTGTTTCAACAATCAGTGGCCTAGGCCAGTAGGTTTATGTATGCGCATTTTGTCAAAAACACCGGCGTTCTTTTCGCAAACAAAACAGATAAATGCTAAACAGGCAAACCAAATTGCTAAATAGTATACATTTTCTTGATAACGGACCCCTGAATGGGTAAAAATGTTTTACAACGGATGCAAGCTCCTGGAATGAGGAAGCCGCGCAAATATAAAAACACAAATATACATCAGTATTTACAAATGTCGGCAATGAGGGGTAGACGAACACCATGAGTTGATCCCTCTATGACCCACTCGACTTCGATACTTCTCCGACACTTCAGCTTCAGAAGAGATTGATTCAGATAAACGGCCCTCGGGTCTTCCAAACCACTAAACAATGAGAGTCCATACGCGGAGCGCAGTCATTTGCTTTTTCAAATCCCTAACTTTTGCCTGAATCGCCCTTCCGGGTTTTTGATTCACCGGGATACCCTTTTTTGCCAAAGTCGCCCTTCCAGGTTTTCGAGTTTTCGGGTGTACATTTTTCTTTTATATCCCTAATTTTTGCCCGAACCTTTTTCCTTTTTTATGGTTCGCCGGGATGCCCCATTTTTGCCTGGATATTCTTTTTCTTTCCAGCGGGTCATTTTTTAAGCAAAGTATTTTTTAACTGCGTCCACGTTCACCGGGGATGCAAAATCTTCGCCATCCATCGTGGACAACAACAAGGCTCCTCCCGAAAAGACCTTGCTAACGACGTACGGACCTTCGTAATTAGGAGTCCACTTGCCCCGGTGATCGGAGTGTGGAGGAAGAATCTTCTTCAGGACGAGATCACCCGTCTGAAAGCTTTTAGGACGCACCTTCTTATCATAAGCTTTCTTCATTCGGCTTTGGTACAGACGACAATACGCAATCGATGCTAATCTCTTCTCGTCCATCAGGCTGAGTTGGTTTAGTCGGTTCTTAATCCATTCTGCCTCATCGAGTTTCACATCAACCAAAACTCGCAAAGAAGGAATCTCAACTTCCAACGGTAGGACAGCTTCCATAACGTACACTAGTGAGAAAGGCGTTGCCCCGGTTGATGTACGTACCATTGTACGATAACTGTGGAGCGCAAATGGCAACATTTCGTGCCAATCCTTATAGGTCACAACCATCTTCTGTACAATCTTCTTGATGTTCTTATTGGCCGCTTCAACGACGCCATTCATCTTCGGCCGGTAAGGAGATGAGTTGTGGTGTTCAATCTTGAAACTCTGGCACAGCTCCTTCATCATCTTTTTATTCAGATTCGAACCATTATCAGTAATGATCCGCTCGGGAATTCCGTAACGACAGATGATGTCCCTCTTTATGAATTTAGCCACCACCTGCTTGGTCACATTAGCATATGAGGCTGCCTCCACCCACTTGGTGAAGTAGTCGATAGCTACTAGAATGAAGCGATGACCATTAGATGCAGTGGGCTCGATCTTGCCTATCATGTTGATGCCCCACATGGAGAACGGCCACGGGGAGGACATGACATTTAACGGACACGGCGGCACATGAATCTTATCAGCATAAATCTGGCATTTATGACATCTCCTCGCAAATTTGAAGCAATCCGACTCCATCGTCAGCAGTAATATCCTGCTCTCAGGATCTTTCTTGTCATAGCATGCCCGCCGGCGTGCGTACCAAATGTGCCTTCATGGACTTCTTCCATGAGCATACTCGCTTCTTTCTCATCTACACATCTGAGTAGCACGAGATCGTGGTTTCTTTTATACAAAACTCCATCAGGATTGAGATAAAAATTTCCAGACAGCCTCCTCAGAGTCTTCTTACCCTGGGTTGACGCTCCCGCGGGATACTCCTTAGTCATAAGGAAGGTCTGGATGTCATGGAACCATGGCTTGCCGTCGGAAGCTTCCTCGATTGCAAAGACGAATGCAGGTCTATCAAGACGAGAAAGGACAATTCTTGGGGTTTCATTCCAAAAATTGACTTTATACATCGAAGCCAACGTGGCTAAGGCATCAGCCATTTGATTCTCGGCTCTGGGCACATGATGGAGTTCCACTCGATCAAAGAACGGAAGCAGCCTTCTGGCATAGTTCATGTACGGCACCAAATTCGATTGACGAGTCTCCCACTCCCCTTTAATCTGGTTGATCACAAGTGCTGAGTCACCATATACATCTAGGTTCTTGATTATCAAATCAATTGCTTCTTCAAGCCCCATGATGCATGCTTCGTACTCCGCTTCGTTATTGGTGACTGGAAACATCAGTCTCGCAGTGAACGGGATATGGGATCCGTGGGGAGTCGTGATGATCGCCCCAATGCCACTTCCATAAGAATTAACCACCTCGTCAAATATTAATTTCCATTGGGATTTCCTGTCTGGCCCCTCGTCGGGCAACGGTTCATCGCAATCTTTCGCTTTAAGAGACATGATATCCTCATCAGGGAATTCAAATTTCATCGGCTGATAATCTTCGATTGGCTGTTCGGCAAGGTACTCAGACAATACGCTTCCCTTGATGGCCTTTTGGGAAACGTACTGAATGTCATATTCTGTCAACACCATTTGCCATCTGGCAATCCTGCCCGAAAGCGCTTGCTTCTCGAAGACATACTTGATCGGATCCATCTTCGAAATTAGCATAGTGGTATGGTTGAGCATGTACTGTCGTAAACGTTTGGAAGCCCAGGCTAGTGCACAACACGTTTTCTCCAGCATCGAGTAACGAGATTCACAGTCTGTGAACTTTTTACTCAAGTAGTAAATGGCATGCTCCTTTCTGCCCGTCTCGTCATGCTGACCGAGAACACACCCCATACTATTCTCCAGAACTGTCAAGTACATGATTAAGGGTCGTCCGGCCACTGCAGGTATCAAGATTGGAGGTTCCTGCAGATACTGTTTTATCTTATTAAATGCCTTCTGGCAATCCTCGTTCCAGATAATCGCCTGATCTTTCTTTAGTAGTTTGAACATCGGTTCACACGTGGCCGTGAGCTGAGAAATAAACCTTGCAATGTAGATTATTCTGCCCAGGAAACCACGAACTTCTTTTTCTGTTTTTGGCGCTGGAATCTCTTGTATTGCTTTTATCTTCGCAGGATCAACCTCGATGCCTCTTTCACTCACGATAAACCCCAGTAGCTTTCCGGACCGTACTCCGAAAGTACACTTGTTAGGGTTCAGCCTCAACCTGAACTTCCTAAGCCTCTCAAAAAGCTTCAGCAAATTGACCAGATGTCCCTCCTCCGTTTGGGACTTCGCAATCATGTCATCAACATAGACTTCAATCTCAAGATGAATCATATCATGAAACAAAGTGACCATTGCTCGTTGGTAAGTGGACCCTGCGTTCTTCAGACCGAAAGGCATTACCTTGTAGCAAAATGTTCCCCAGGGTGTAATAAACGTAGTTTTCTCCATGTCCTCTGGCGCCATCTTAATCTGATTGTAGCCAGAGAAGCCATCCATGAACGAAAATATGCAGAACTGAGCTGTATTGTCGACCAACACATCAATATGAGGGAGCGAGAAATCATCTTTAGGGCTCGCCCTATTCAAATCCCGATAATCGACGCACATTCGCACCTTACCGTCCTTCTTCGGTATAGGCACTATGTTAGCGACCCACGGAGGGTAAGTAGTGACCGCTAAGAAGCCAGCATCAAGCTGCTTTTGCACTTGTTTGATCTTAACGGCCATATCTGGTCGTGTCCTCCTAAGCTTCTGCTTGACGGGAGGACAATCTTCTCGCAGCGGCAAGTGGTGGACCACGATGTCAGTGTCAAGTCCGGGAATATCTTCGTATGACCAAGAAAAGACGTCACTATACTCTCTCAGCATCTCGACCAATCTCTGCTTGACATCACTTTGCAATGCAGCCCCTATCCTGACGTTCCTGACAAGTTCTTCAGAACCCAGATTCACAATCTCAATCTCTTCCTCGTGAGGCAGAATAACTTTCTCTTCTTGTTTCAACAAGCGGGCCAACTCTTCGGGAAGGTCTTCGTCTTCATCAATCTCTTTTTCGGCTTGATAGATCGGGCAATCAAAATCGAAGTGAGTCATAGAAGGTCCAGAGTCGATGTCATCTGTTATGTGGATCCTGCAATAACAAGGGTTAAGCTTAAAACAAGGATATGCAGGTTAGCACAAATCCCATTGCCATTTTATTGTTTTTCAAAACAAATATAAAACAGGAATAACAGAGATCACAACATTTGAATACGAAGAAAAACGCCTTTTGATTTATTGACAAAATGCATGTACATAATCAAACAAGGCCCTGACAATAAAACCTCTATGCCTCGGGTAGGACGTAGGGTTGTACAATGATTGGAGAAAGTAAATCATTACTCTTTGCCTGTCACTTGGATGATATCCCTGATGGACCAGTTATTGAGGCTCCCGCCTGGTTTGCTTGGCTGGATCCAAGAGTCCAGGTCGCAGTCGCTGTCTTCGCCGTCTTCAGACACTGCGTTGACACTTTCAAATATCACCCCGCCACTGTTAAACTGGATCGGCCCTTTACCTCGCGACGCACTTCTAGAAGAGGAGGCTTCAGCCGCAGGAGAGTATCCCAACCTAAACTTGTCTTGCTTGTTAGGTATCTCTAGAATTCGCCCCCAGTCTGGGGTGGATCCAGCTTGGACAACGACCCGGGCTTCCTTGAAGGAAGAGAGAGTCATCTCTGGTTTCTCAGTGATTACAGGAGCTACGCTCTTGACTTTAACAGCTTCGAACGCCTGACATAGGGTTTCATGGATTTCCCCATCCATCTCGATGTATTTGAAGGACGACAGATGGCTCACCATTATGTCTTCCTCGCCACATACAGTCACGATGCTACCTCCGACGGCATACTTGAGCTTCTGGTGCAACGTTGAGGTCACGGCGCCAGCAAAATGGATCCATGGCCGGCCTAAGAGACAACTGTAGGCGGGCATGATGTCCATGATATAGAAGACTGCGTCGAATGTTTCCGGCCCAACTTGGATTTGCAACGTCACCTCCCCGAAAACATGACGTTTGGTTCCATCAAACGCTTTCACAACCAGGTCACTGGGTGTGCAAATCAATCCTCGAGTATCTAACTTCATCAATGCTTTCTTCGGAAGAACGTTGGGTGACGACCCTGTGTCCACCAACACATGGGACATAATCGTTCCCCTACACTCTATCGAGATGTGCAGGGTGCTGTTGTGGTTTCTTCCCTTCGGCGTCAGCTCCAGGTCAGTGAACCCTAACCCATTTCCAGCATTCATGTGGGCTACGACCCCTTCCAACTGGTTGACCGATATTTCCTGCGGTACATACGTGGCATTCAACACCTTCAGCAGCGCGTTGCGATGTGCCTCAGAACACAGCAACAAATTCAGGATGGAAATTTTCGAGGGTGTTTGATGGAGATGATCCACGATCTTGTAGTCACTCTTCTTAATCAACCTCATAAAATCTTCGGCGTCTTTAACAAGTAAGTCTTTTTCTACCCCACGAGGGGTTTCTTCAGCGACCTTACTCTTTCCCTTATCAGTTACTTCAGCTTTGTCCGCTTTGTCCGCCACAACCTCCGGTGGAGCGAACACTCTTCCGCTGCGAGTAATTCCGCCAATTCCCACTAGGTTATCCACACATGACCCTGATGGTTCCAATTCCAACTTCTGTCTGTTGTAGTAGACATCTGCCCCATAATGCCATGGGACAGCATTGGTGCTTTTGAAGGGTATCGGCCCAGCTTTGGTGATGGTAATTGTGGGCGGCCTGGGTGCAGAAATAGTTATCGACCGGCGAGGGATGGTGATGGTGGCAACCTCATCACCTTGCTTCAGCATTACCTCTCCCGATCAACATTCGGCCCTTCGGCTAAACTGCAAGATCCCTTCGGTCATCAGACTCTGAATCCCTTCTATCAACTGTTCACATCCATCAGGACTAGTCGCACAGCCCATACACAGTTCTCCACAGCCCGGGAAGTAACCTCTTTTCATTAGCTTGGATTTAACGAAGCTAAGCGGTGTCTTCAGATCCTTGACGTCAGTCAGCAAATCCAAGCTCTCGTCTTCAATAATGGCGTTTACCCCACCTCCCCTATGATTCGGCATAAGGTTCTTCGTGACGTTTGGCACATTATCTGAGAAATTGATGATCTTAGCGTCCACCATATCCTGCACCTTGTGCTTGAAGGCTTTGCAATTTTTTATCGTGTGGCCTGGTGCCCCTGAGTGAAATTCACAAGTCGCATTCGCATCATAACCTGGCGGAGGTGCCCCTGTCAAGGGAGCCAGGGTTCTCTTCTGAATCAGCTGTAACTGAAGCAGAGTCTGTAACAACTGAGCATAAGACATGGGCGGCGTCTCGAGGTGACGACTTGACAGAGGTGCCCTGTTCTGATACTTTCTGTACCCTTGTTGATTCGGCTGTTGTTGCTGCTGCTGCTGTTGTGGCTGTTGTGGCTGTTGGACCGCGGGGATGGTTATGCTGGCCACCTGTTGGTGCTGGCCCTTGCCCTTCCTTCGAGCGTTGGACACGGCGCTCGTCTCTCCTTCCCTCCTTTTTCCACCATAGGGTTTCTTTCCTCCTCCAGCTGAGGATAGATCACCTTGAATTTTCCCGAGTTTGATCCCGTTTTCAACGTGCTCACCCGTGATAATGAGATCTGAGAAGCTTCCAGACATACTGCTGACCAATTTCTCGTAATAAACCCCTGGGAGGGTGGCTACGAACATTTCAACAAGCTCCCGTTCAACCATCGGCGACTGAACCCTAGCTGCCAATTCACGCCACCGCTGGGCGTATTCCTTGAACCCTTCGTTGTTCCTCTGTGACAGATTCTGCAGTTAGACCCGGTTCGGAGCCAAGTCACTGTTATATTGGTAATGGTGCACGAATGCTTCAGCAAGTTCCTTCCACGTGCGCACACTGGTAGGTTCCAGACTCATGTACCATTCCAGGGAGGGCCCGGACAGACTGTCCTGAAAGAAGTGCATCATCAACTTCTCGTCCTTAGAGTGAGCTGACATTTTCTGGTAGTATGATCTCAGATGGACGCGAGGGCAAGTGGTGCCCTTGTACTTTTCTAAGTCGGGTACCTTGAACTTGGGAGGCACCTTGAAATCAGAAATCAGTCCCAACTTGGACATGTCAACACCCATGGTGTTCTGGTTCTCGAAATTCCTCATCTTGTCCTCGAGTGCCTTAAACCTTAGCCGTGCTTCAGCAGTCAGCTCCCCTTCAGCACCTCTCTGTGAGAACACATCGTCTTGACAGTCTTCTAACCATGGCTGAGGCCCATACAGATTTCCAACACCCGCGTTGCCGTTGCCCAATCCAACATTGACGTTAGCTTCAAAATTCCCATTACCGACGCCAGTCGTATTACCGTTGAGTCCCATGTTAGCGATTACATTGCCGTTGGCACTGCCATTCCCCCGGTCACGGGGACGCCATTCTGAGGAGTTTCCACAGGTGGAGGGGTTGGCACAGTCCCACCATGGAGTACGCCATTGTTGTCAACCCTAGAGATCAGAGGTTGAACCAAGGTTCTGAGCTGATCCTGGACGTTGGCGACCACTTGCATGAGCTCCATGAAGCGGTCCATCCTTTCTCGGAGCTCCTGAACGTCAGTCTGCACTTGCTCCATAACTCTGGCTTGATTTGCTCTGGTCGGATAGCGGTGGATAGGTCTCTGATCAATCCTGGAACAACCTGAAACAACCTGTATACACAAAAGGGTTAGAAAAAACGACAAAGTGCTCGTTATGCAAATGCTTCATGCAAATGCAAACGTGTGTCTGTGTGTTAGGGAGGTATCCCCCGATCCTAGTGCCTGAGTGCCAGTGCTGATAATAAGAAGTCTGAGTCCAATCATGGAAATAACATATCATATATACAAAGAAAGCCCATCAAGGCGGTACACAACGTCACTGGGTACAAGCAGAATCAATAGCATGACCTTGACCAACAAGCCTGGTGATGGTCAGAATACAACAATGATCAACGCAAAAGGATTACAAATATAGTCAAGTACGGCCACGGGCTCGAAACTCTTCTAACAGATTCCTCGTTTCTGGATGATCAGGCCGAGTGAGAAATCCTTCGACGAGTAACTCTCTCTGCATAATGGTGTATTGAAGATCTTCAACCGAATCTTCCCATGCTCCTTCGCCGAAACAATCTTCTAACTTCCGCTTCTTGGATTCAAACATCAGTTTGCGCTCCTTCAGGTTAGCAAGAGCCTTGTTGAGCTGGCTTTCAGCGGCATATCTGCGAGCGGTTTCTTCATCAAACCTCTTCTCACTAGCCTTCACCTGGGCTTTCAGCTTGGAGATCTGTTGCTTCAGCTTATCCTCCCGTTCTTTGCCGTTGGCTAGGGTGGCCTTCCAATGCTGATTAAACTTTGATATTCTCCGATATGCTTCATCCCAGTGCTGCTTCTTAGTGGCCAGTACGTCATTGACAACTTTGAAATCCCGACCCAATCGCTCGCGCTCAGCCATCTGCTTAGTCAAATCTGTCCCTAACTGGTTCACCAGCTCTGTTTGCCTCTTGAAGGAATGAACGGCTTCGCTTCTCTCGCTTCTGAGTGGAGCCAATTCTTTCTCCAGTTCTTCATTTTTCTCTTTCAGCTCATCTCTCTCAGCTAACACCTGATTATGCTGCTGAATAGGCACGGTGGTAGGCTGTTCGATCACTGGAGGGCTTTCTGGCTTGGCAGGAGGAAACGGCATCCCTATAGCACCTGCTCTGGCTCTGATCCAAGTCACATACGGAGCGTAGGCTTGACTATTACTCTTTCCCAGCAACGGCTTTCCCCGCTTACTGATACCATTCCAAGCGCGCTGAAGCTTAGATAACATATCCCCCTCTAGAAGACCAGTGAGGTACAGAGATTCCTGCACCTCTTCATCCTTCGACGGAACTCTCAAAGCATAAGCAAACTGTCGGACTAGCAGAGAAGGATTATAATTGATACACCCATTCCTGCCTATCAAAGGCACGTTCGGAAACCCACTGCAGCTGAAGATGATCTTGGTACCCAACCTATCTCTATCAAACCAGGCAATATCCTCCGCTGACAGACTCATCAAACGCTCAGGCCACTCAGTTGTGGCTGCAGACGAAGCAAAGGGACCCTTCTTGGGTAGGTGACTATCAAGCCATTTATAGAGCAGGGGCACACAACACGAGACGTTCTTGCCCCTTCTGTTCTCGTTTTTATAGTGGACAGAATGATAGACATCTCCAATCAAGGTAGGGACTGGATTCCCTGATGCAAAGATGTGAAAGGCATCGAAGTCTACAAAGTCGGGCATATTGGGGAATAGAATGATGCCATATATACACAGAGCAAGGATGGCGTTGAACACGGTCCAACATCCGTCTTTGGTGCACTGTTGAGCCTTTCCCACTAAGAACTGCAGGGAGAAACCGGGAACCTTGTTCCAACTAGACAAAACTAGCTCGGAGGCATCCATATGAAGTGAAGGGGCTAGACTAGCCAGATTAGGCTCAACATCCATATGAACAAAGGGTATCTGACTCTTGATAGGCACACCTAACAAATCAACATACTCCTCTAGTGTGGGAGCGAGAATAAAGTCTTGGAAAGTAAAGCATCTCAATGGAGGATCGTAGAACTGCAGCAGGGCGTGCAACCCATTCAACTCAAACACAGAGGGTTTACGAACCAAACTGAGCAGTTTACTGTAAGACTTTCTGAATTCATCTCTCACAGAATCATCTGCTAAAGCAATCAAACCAGTCAGCTGAACAACATCAGGAGTGGGGAGCTTGTAGGCCACAGTCTTCCTCAGAGAACCCATAATAGCATAACAGAAGGCAAGAAAACCTGAATCGGGGGAAACGGTACTTGCAACACAGACACACGTTAATGAAATGCAGATGAATATGCAAAACAATGCAAAATGCAATCATGCAGCAGGAGATCAAGACAACTGTGCTTTTGAAGAGATGAAGGTGAAGATTTTGTATCAACAAAACCACAATACTGCTCTGTCGAGAACAACCACTATCTCTGAATTCCAAATGATCGGTCCCCAGAGTCGACAATCCTCCAAACCAACAACCCCCTCAACCCAAAGGGTTGAAAAAGAAGTCAACCGGGAGAACCTTGTCTGAGCGTGGATTTCATGAGACACTAGTGCCTGCAAAGCAAGCACGCGCCCACTAATTTCCACAACTAATGCTAGGTACACTCAAGCCTGGGTCTGGCTTCTCACTCATCAGAATGCCCCTCCCACAACAGCATAGATAATCATATCATACTGAAAATAAAATGCGGGAAATAAAATGCGATAAATAAACACAACCCGACAAGTAATCATACAAGCGCTAGGATTGACTCTTGCAGGGGACGTTGGATCCCCAAACTGACTCGCATACGGGACGTTGGATCCCAGGAAACTATCAAGTCCCCAGCAGAGTCGCCAGCTGTCGCTACCGCGAAAATAAGGTGCCGGCAAAACAGAAGAGTCGCCACCTTTCGTTATTTATCCCTTAGAACGGGAAAGGAAACGATCGGAAAAACCTGACGAAAAGGTATAAGACAAGGTCATCGCATCCGTTGTCTGGGTTCGGGAGTCGGTTACGCAAGGGGAAGGTATTAGCACCCCTCACGTCCATCGTACTCGATGGGATCCACGCTTGCGGCGTTTATCTGACGGGTTGGTTTTATTATCTACCTATCAAGGCTGGTCTGAAAAGAAAAGAAAATGACTCGGCAAAGCATCGCGCTTTATGCCTACGTATTCTCATCTGAGAATGAGAAATCAGAGTCAACGTAGTTCGCCTAACTACGGGTTACGAGGAAGGTGGCTCGCCAATACATCAGTATTGTGCCTACGTACTCTCAACAGGTATGAGAGATCAGAGCTTACGTAGTTCGGGATAAACGGATTACAGTCAGATTCATCTGTTTTATCGAGTAGGGTTAACAAATAGTTCCAGCAGTTGGATGTACGCAGCTCGACCCTTGGAGACTTAGGCGTTACCGTTTGCGGTAGAACTAGGAGTTAACGACACTCTTTTCTTCAGAAAAGCTTTCCTTTGAATTACGGGCCCACGGGGCAAAAAGGTTTGAAGTTTGTTTTCTGTCTTTTACGGAAGGACTGTTTTTTATGGATGTTTGCAACCAATATCGCACTAGAGACTATGACCTGAGAGTGAATGCGTCGCATGTCACCCAAAGGGTGCCATACTAAACATCTAGACTGTTGAAAAGAAACTATCCAACAATCCTTTCTCAGATAGCTTAAGGCCCGTAACGTACGACGTCAGTTAACCTTTATTACTGTGTCTTGATTTATTTTGAGATGAGAAGAGAGAACAGGCTCAACTAAAGGGAGACTGTCAAGTCCTAATGTTGTCATGCCAAGGATTCATCCTATGGTTGAGGTTTGAACCAGGGAACTCCTAGAAGTTATCATGCATAGGTTTCAACCTAAAGTTCTAATCATCACTTCCTTATCAAAGGAAGTGAGATTCCTAGGGGATCATGTCAATGATAAACAGAAACAGATAAAGCATCATCTTAAACAGTAAACAGTAAACGACTGTAAAATGCATGCAATGCAAGTGAGGGAGGAAATGTGTGTGGGACATCAGCCTCCACAAGCTCATCTCAACCTCAAGCCAAATATGAATAACTGTAATCATACAGAAGAAATGAAATAAAATGCCATCAAGCAAAACATAATAACTGCAATCATACAGAAGAAATAACATGCTATCAAGCATACATAAACCACATAGGCAAGAGAGGCAAAACCCTAATCTAAGGGAACTAAGGAAGTCATCCCAGTTGAATTAGTGCCTTAGAATCATCTAAAGTTAGCACCTAAACTAAAATCAAACAAAAATAGTAAACTACATTGTAAATTCCTACAAAAATTCCTAAGGGACCTCAATTCAATCATGAATCTACCATACAAAAATCAGAGGTTGAATCATCCACCAAGTTCTAAAAATAAAATCTAAACCACAAGGTATCAACCATAAACCCTAAAAATGGAGCTCTTAAAGTTTCAACCTAAAACTAACACTTATATTCATCACAAAAATGTGGGAAAAATATAGGGGGAGCATGTATATCTATGCTAGCTACACACAAAAAATCAAGGCAAGAATCATTATCAAATGCTCAAACCAAATTCAACAAAATCAAGCATCAACCATGATTATTTTAATATCAATTAAAATGCAAAAATGCACATAAAATAAAAAATGCATGGAATATTAATATTTTTGTCTCTTAAAAAAACTAGATTCAATCATGAATCCATGGCAAAAAGAATGGAATTAATTGAGTTATTTTTCAATTATTTATGAATTTTCCAATAACCATGTATGAAATGAAAAATAAAATGAAAATCAAAATAAAATGAAAGGCGCGCGGTGTGAATAGCAAATGAATTCAGTTCAATTCAATAGTTGGGCCCAGAGGGGGGTGGTGATAGCATCTATTGACTTAAGCTCAAAACCATCAAATAAATGAAACGTTGCATTTCATATTATTCAGAAATCCTTCACAAACTTGGAAATGATCGTGGCCGTGGGATCCTCATCTGGTCAAAGGTCTCAGCCCAATCCAATGGCCATCCAGTCATCTTCAACCTTTTGAATTTCTGAGTTTCCTCCCTCTGCGCGCGCTAGAGTCACCGCCGGTGACTTCTCCGATCAACCTTCCACAACCCTAACTCTCTATAGAATCCACCATTGGCCACGATTCCTTGATGAATCTTGTCCCAAATTTCCTCAGGAATCCATTCATGCCATTAATTCATTCTAAAAACTCAAGATTCGCAAGAACACAATCTCAACCGAAAATTGTAACAACCCTAATTGGTCACTAATCTCCAAATTGATGATCCAAAAACCTTCCTACATCAATCTACAATGCATCTAACACAATAATTCCCGTTGATTCTACCTAATTTGAGCCATGGGATAAGAACTGCATACCTGGTAAACTTGAGCAAACAGAGTGGTTGAATCTTCAAATCAACCCTCAAGAACTTGCAGAATCCTTCACTAGCCTCTAATCATTCTTCTGTATGCAAAGAAAAGAGTTGAAATGCCCTGGATTCTTGAAACCGATTCTGAGTTGCAAGCTTCCAAATCCAATGGCTACTTCACGATTCCTCCAAAACTTGGCCTTGAATTTGATCTGGGATCAATCACCAACCTCAGAGCAAGCTATTGAGATCAATTTCATGGACTGAAATGACCTCTAACCTTGTAACAGATCTTGATTTGCAATGTGCAAACTCAAAATATAATCTCACTCTCCTCTCTCAATCCTCACCAACCTTGGCCCTGAATCCCTTCATATGTTTATATAGAACATGAATGAATGATCTAGAAAGTTCTAGATCACTCTAATGAGAAATTCAATATCTCACTTCACTTGAAAATCCAATCTCATGGTATACTGAAGACAGTCCTTGTATCAGCTTGTATTCATTATGCATTTCATCCAAATTCTCTCCAAATGAGATTATGAAAGTGTTTGGATTGAAAAGAGCCTTGGTTATGCCTTGCATATTGGTTTGGCAATTGTTACTTATGATGTAAGTAACCACTTTTCAAAGCAAGTCCTCAAATTAACCCTCAATTCAAAATTGTGGCAATGTCAATGTTCTTAAATTATGCTTTACAATCAAATTGGTATGTCATATGGCTTGGTTTGGACATGTAGATCAAAAAATCCCAATTTCCATCTTTGGTTCATTTGAAATTCACCCTTATTTTAGGCCATTTTTGTGATTTTGTGAAGAAAGCTATTCCAAGCTCTCATGACCTCTTGGCTAGCCTTAAAACATCATTTTGAACAAGTTTGATATTGAACATTTTCCCATTTGAAGCTTGCAAATAGGAGTTATGGCCTTATGATTGAAATGACCTGTAATCTCTAAATGACCAAAATACCCTTGACTTGTCAAAGCCATAACTTGAGTTCTACAAATCCTATCAAGGTCTTCTAGTACTCTCTAGAAAGCTAAGAAAATAAGGAACAACATTCATGTTAACCAAAAGTTCATAGGAATCCTCCTTCTAGGGAAAACGTTTCATGCAAGTTGGACAACTTTCAAGCTCCAAATTCACATACCTCAGATGACCTGTAACTTGTCAAAGCCATAACTTGAGTTCTATAAACCCTATCAAGGACTTCTAGAACTAAAATTAAATCTAAGACCATTCTCTAAAACAATCATGTTGGGGGAAAGATGAGATGACAATCACATCTTGAGCTACATTGCCTTGAAGATAGGGGTCAAAATAGGGGATTTTACACTATCAAGCCTTAGAAACCCTAGCTTGAGACTTCTCAAACTCTTCAATCATGATGAGTTAACCTTGGAATCATCCTTATAACATCTCAATGTATCAATCCATGATCACATGGCTCTTTAATTAGGTCTCAACCTCTTTCAAATCCTCAGTTGACTTAGGGTTGACCCAGTCAAACCCTAGCTGCACCACTCATGGCTAAGGCTTCTTATTCTTACACAATGACCTGTCTAGGACTCAAAGTGATCTTCAACACTTTTCATGAGCTCTCTCAAGACCTCAAGTCCATCTTCATGGCTTCAGAATCATCTGATGGCTTTCCATAACTCTCAAGTTAGGAGACCTACACACTTGGCTTCAATCACTCTCTCTGAGGATCTTTTAACTTCTCTAACAAGGATATCAACCCTTGAACACTTGAATAACCTTCTTAGCTAGCTTCATAGTCTTGTGTGGCTCTTAATTGGTAATCATACCTCTTGATATCCTGCATACATGTTGATGAAATGAAAATGATAATGCTAATGTGAATGAAATGAAACATAAGCTAGGTAAAGAAAAGTTGGTCAAATTTTGGGGTGCAACAATATTGCTTTGGTATCATCGAAGAGTCTTATTGGATAAGATGCTGCTTCGACCACCCGTAGAATCTCAAGTTTTTTTCAGAGATACTGCTTTGGTATCATCAAAGAGTCTTATTGGATAAGATGTTGCTTCGACCACCCGAAGAATCTCAAGTTTTCAGAGATACTGCTTTGGTATCATAGAAAAGTCTTATTGGATAAGATGCTGCTTCGACCACCCGAAGAATCTCAAGTTTTGTTCAAAGAAACTGCTTTGGTATCATCGAAGAGTCTTATTGGATAAGATGCTACTTCGACCACCCGAAGAATCTCAAGTTTTATTCAGAGATACTGCTTTGGCATCATCGAAGAGTCTTATGAGATAAAATGCTCCTTCAACCACCCGAAGAATTTCAAGTTTTCAGAGATACTACTTTGGTATCATCGAAGAATCTTATTAGATAAGATGCTGCTTCGACCACCCGAAAAATCTCGTTTGTGTTTAGATATACTGCTTTGGTATCATCAAAGAGTCTTATAGGATAAGATGCTGCTTCGACCACCTAAAGAATATCAAGTTTTGTTCAGAGATACTGCTCTGGTATCATCGAAGAGGCTTATCTGATAAGATGCTGCTTTGCCCACCCGAAGAATCTCAAGTTTTCAGAGATACTGCTTTGGTATAATCGAAGAGTATTATCGGATAAGATGCTGCTTCGTACACCCGAAGAATCTCAAGTTTTTTTCAGAGATACTACTTTCATAACATCAAAGAGTCTTATTGGATAAGATGCTGCTTCGACCACCCGAAGAATCTCAAGTTTTCAAAGATACTGCTTTGGTATCATCGAAGAGTCTTATTGGATAAGATGCTGCTTCAACAACCCGAAGAATCTCAAGTTTTCAGATATACTGCTTTAGTATCATCGAAGAGTCTTATTGGATAAGATGCTGCTTCGACCACCCAAAGATTCACAAGTTTTGTTCAGAGATATTGTTTTGGTATCATCGAAGAATCTTATTGGATAAGATGCTGCTTTGACCACCCGAAGAATCTCAATTTTTGTTCCGAGATACTGCTTTGGTATCATCGAAGAATCTTATTGGATAAGATGATGCTTCGACCACCCGAAGAATCTCGTTTTTGTTTAGATATACTGCTTTGGTATCATCGAAGAGTCTTATTGGATAAGATGCTGCTTCGACCACCCGAAGAATATCAAGTTTTGTTCAGAGATGTTGCTTTGGTATCATCGAAGAGTATTATTGGATAAGATGTTGCTTCGACCACCCGAAGAATCTCAAGTTTTCTTCGGAGATACTGCATTGGTAATATCAAAGAGTCTTATTGGATAAGATGCTGCTTCGACCACCCGAAGAATCTCAAGTTTTCAGAGTTACTGCTTTGGTATCATCGAAGAGTCTTATTGGATAAGATGCTGCTTTGACCACCCGAAGAATCTCAAATTTTGTTCAGAGATACTGCTTTGGTATCATCGAAGAGTCTTATTGGATAAGATGATGTTTCGACCACCTGAAGAATCTCAAGTTTTGTTCAGAGATACTGCTTTGGTATCATCGAAGAGTCTTATCGGATAAGATGCTGCTTCGACCACCCGAAGAATTTCAAGTTTTCAGAGACACTACTTCGGTATCATCGAAGAATCATATTGGATAAGATGCTGCTTCAACCACCCGAAGAATCTCGTTTGTATATAGATATACTGCTTTGGTATCATCGAATAGACTTATGGGATAAGAGGCTGCTTTGACCACCAGAAGAATCTCAAGTTTTGTTCAGAGATACTGCTTTGGTATCATCGAAGAGGTTTATTGGATAAGATGCTGCTTTGACCACCCGAAGAATATCAAGTTTTCAGAGATACTGCTTTGGTATCATCGAAGAGTATTATTGGATAAGATGCTGCTTCGACCACCCGAAGAATCTCAAGTTTTGTTCAGTGATACTGCTTTGGTAACATCAAAGAGTCTTATTGGATAAGATGCTGCTTCGACCACCCGAACAATCTCAAGTGTTCAGAGATACTGCTTTGGTATCATCAAAGAGTCTTATTGGATAAGATGCTGCTTCGACCACCCGAAGAATCTCATGTTTTTTTAGAGATAGTGCTTTGGTATCATCGAAGAGTCTTATTGGATAAGATGCTGCTTCGACCACCTGAAGCATCTCAAGTTTTTAGAGATACTGCTTTGGTATCATCGAAGAGTCTTATTGGATAAGATGCTGCTTCGACCACCCGTAGAATCTAAAGTTTTTTCCAGAGATACTGCTTTGGTATCATCGAAGAGTCTTATTGGATAAGATGTTGCTTCGACCACCCGAAGAATCTCAAGTTTTCAGAGATATTGCTTTGGTATCATAGAAAAGACTTATTGGATAAGATGCTGCTTCAACCACCCGAAGAATCTCAAGTTTTGTTCAGAGATACTGCTTTGGCATCATCGAAGAGTCTTATTGGATAAAATGCTACTTCGACCACCCGAAGAATTTCAAGTTTTCAGAGATACTACTTTGGTATCATCGAAGAATCTTATTAGATAAAATGCTGCTTCGACCACCCGAAAAATCTCGTTTGTGTTTAGATATACTGCTTTGGTATCATCGAAGAGTCTTATTGGATAAGATGCTGCTTCGACCACCCGAATAATATCAAGTTTTGTTCAGAGATACTGCTTTGGTATCATCGAAGAGGCTTATCGGATAAGATGATGCTTTGACCACCCGAAGAATCTCATGTTTTCAGAGATACTGCTTTGGTATCATCGAAGAGTATTATTGGATAAGATGCTGCTTCGACCACCCAAAGAATCTCAAGTTTTTTTCAGAGATACTGTTGTGGTAACATCAAAGAGTCTTATTGGATAAGATGCTGCTTCGACCACCCGAAGAATCTCAAGTTTTCGGAGATACTGCTTTGGTATCATCGAAGAGTCTTATTGGATAAGATGCTGCTTCAACCACCCGAAGAATCTCATGTTTTTTTTAGAGATACTGCTTTGGTATCATCGAAGAGTCGTATTGGATAAGATACTGCTTCGACCACCCGAAGAATCTCAAGTTTTCAGAGATACTGCTTTGGTATCATCGAAGAGTCTTATTGGATAAGATGCTGCTTCGACCACCTGAAGAATCACCAGTTTTGTTCAGAGATACTGCTTTGGTATCTTCGAAGAACCTTATTGGATAAGATGCAGCTTCGACCACCCGAAGAATCTCAATTTTTGTTCAGAGATACTGCTTTGGTATCATCGAAGAATCTTATTGGATAAGATGCTGCTTCGACCACCCGAAGAATCTCGTTTTTATTTAGATATACTGCTTTGGTATCATCGAAGAGTCTTATTGGATAAGATACTACTTCGACCACCCGAAGAATCTCAAGTTTTGTTCAAAGATTTTGCTTTGGTATCATCGAAGAGGCTTATCGGATAAGATGCTGCTCTGACCACCCGAAGAATCTCAAGTTTTCAGAGATATTGCTTTGGTATCATTGAAGAGTATTATTGGATAAGATGCTGCTTCGACCACCCAAAGAATCTCAAGTTTTATTCAGATATACTGCTTTGGTAACATCAAAGAGTCTTATTGGATAAGATGCCGCATAGACCACTCGAAGAGTCTCAAGTATTCAAAGATACTGCTTTGGTACCATCGAAGAATCTTATTGGATAAGATGCTCCTTTGACCACCCGAAGAATCTCAAGTTTTGTTTAGAGATACTGTTTTGGTATCATCGAAGAGTCTTATTGGATAAGATGCTGCTTCGACCACCCGAAGAATCTCAAGTTTTCAGAGATACTGCATTGGTATCATCGAAGAGTCTTATTGAATAAGATGCTGCTTCGACCACTCGAAGAATCTCAAGTTTTGTTCAGAGATACTGCTTTGGTATCATCGAAGAGTCTTATTAGATAAGATGCTGTTTCGACCACCCGAAGAATCTCAAGTTTTATTCAGAGATACTGCTTTGGTATCATCGAAGAGTCTTATCGGATAAGATGCTGCTTCGACCACCCGAAGAATTTCAAGTTTTCAGAGACACTACTTCGGTATCATCAAAGAATCTTATTGGATAAGATGCTGCTTCGACCACCCGAAGAATCTCGTTTGTATATAGATATACTGCTTTGGTATCATCGAATAGACTTATTGGATAAGATGCTGCTTTGACCACTAGAACAATCTCAAGTTTTGTTCAGAGATACTGCTTTGGTATCATCGAAGAGGCTTATTGGATAAGATGTTACTTTGACCACCCGAAGAATCTCAAGTTTTTAGAGATACTGCTTTGGTATCATCGAAGAGTATTATTGGATATGATGCTGCTTCGACCACCCGAAGAATCTCAAGTTTTGTTCAGTGATACTGCTTTGGTAACATCAAAGAGTCTTATTGGATAAGATGCTGCTTAGACCACCCGAAGAATCTCAAGTGTTCAGAGATACTGCTTTGGTATCATCGAAGAGTCTTATTGGATAAGATGCTGCTTCGACCTCCCGAAGAATCTCATGTTTTTTTAGAGATAGTGCTTTGGTATCATCGAAGAGTCTTATTGGATAAGATGCTGCTTCGACCACCTGAAGAATCTCAAGTTTTAAGAGATACTGCTTTGGTATCATCGAAGAGTCTTATTGCATAAGATGCTGCTTCGACCACCCGTAGAATCTAAAGTTTTTTTCAGAGATACTGCTTTGGTATCATCGAAGAGTCTTATTGGATAAGATGTTGCTTCGACCACCCAAAGAATCTCAAGTTTTCAGAGATACTGCTTTGGTATCATAGAAAAGACTTATTGGATAAGATGCTGCTTCGACCACCCGAAGAATCTCAAGTTTTGTTCAGAGATACTGCTTTGGTATCATCGAAGAGTCTTATTGGATAAGATGCTACTTCAACCACCCGAAGAATCTCAAGTTTTGTTCAGAGATACTGCTTTGGCATCATCGAAGAGTCTTATTGGATAAAATGCTACTTCGACCTCCCGAAGAATTTCAAGTTTTCAGAGATACTACTTTGGTATCATCGAAGAATCTTATTAGATAAAATGCTGCTTCGACCACCCGAAAAATCTCGTTTGTGTTTAGATATACTGCTTTGGTATCATCGAAGAGTCTTATTGGATAAGATGCTGCTTCGACCACCCGAAGAATATCAAGTTTTGTCCAGAGATACTGCTTTGGTATAATCGAAGAGGCTTATCGGATAAGATGATGCTTTGACCACCCGAAGAATCTCATGTTTTCAGAGATACTACTTTGGTATCATCGAAGAGTATTATTGGATAAGATGCTGCTTCGACCACCCAAAGAATCTCAAGTTTTTTTCAGAGATACTGCTGTGGTAACATCAAAGAGTCTTATTGGATAAGATGCTGCTTCGACCACCCGAAGAATCTCAAGTTTTTGGAGATACTGCTTTGGTATCATCGAAGAGTCTTATTGGATAAGATGGTGCTTCAACCACCCGAAGAATCTCATGTTTTTTTTAGACATACTGCTTTGGTATCATCGAAGAGTCGTATTGGATAAGATACTGCTTCGACCACCCGAAGAATCTCAACTTTTCAGAGATACTGCTTTGGTATCATCGAAGAGTCTTATTGGATAAGATGCTGCTTCGACCACCTGAAGAATCACCAGTTTTGTTCAGAGATACTGCTTTGGTATCTTAGAAGAACCTTATTGGATAAGATGCAGCTTTGACCACCCGAAGAATCTCAATTTTTGTTCAGAGATACCCCTTTGGTATCATCGAAGAATCTTATTGGATAAGATGCTGCTTCGACCACCCGAAGAATCTCATTTTTATTTAGATATACTGCTTTGGTATCATCGAAGAGTCTTATTGGATAAGATACCACTTCGACCACCCGAAGAATCTCAAGTTTTGTTCAAAGATTTTGCTTTGGTATCATTGAAGAGGCTTATCGGATAAGATGCTGCTTCGACCACCCGAAGAATTTCAAGTTTTCAGAGACACTACTTCGGTATCATCAAAGAATCTTATTGGATAAGATGCTGCTTCGACCACCCGAAGAATCTTGTTTGTATATAGATATACTACTTTGGTATCATCGAATAGACTTATTGGATAAGATGCTGCTTTGACCACCAGAAGAATCTCAAGTTTTGTTCAGAGATACTGCTTTGGTATCATCGAAGAGGCTTATTGGATAAGATGTTGCTTTGACCACCCGAAGAATCTCAAGTTTTCAGAGATACTGCTTTGGTATCATCGAAGAGTATTATTGGATATGATGCTGCTTCGACCACCCGAAGAATCTCAAGTTTTCTTCAGTGATACTGCTTTGGTAACATCAAAGAGTCTTATTGGATAAGATGCTGCTTAGACCACCCGAAGGAACTCAAGTGTTCAGAGATACTGCTTTGGTATCGTCGAAGAGTCTTATTGGATAAGATGCTGCTTCGACCACCCGAAGAATCTCATGTTTTTTTAGAGATAGTGCTTTGGTATCATCGAAGAGTCTTATTGGATAAGATGCTGCTTCGACCACCCGAAGAATCTCAAGTTTTAAGAGATACTGCTTTGGTATCATCGAAGAGTCTTATTGCATAAGATGCTGCTTCGACCACCCGTAGAATCTAAAGTTTTTTTTCAGAGATACTGCTTTGGTATCATCGAAGAGTCTTATTGGATAATATGTTACTTCGACCACCCGAAGAATCTCAAGTTTTCAGAGATACTGCTTTGGTATCATAGAAAAGACTTATTGGATAAGATGCTGCTTCGACCACCCGAAGAATCTCAAGTTTTGTTCAGAGATACTGCTTTGGTATCATCGAAGAGTCTTATTGGATAAGATGCTACTTCGACCACCCGAAGAATCTCAAGTTTTGTTCAGAGATACTGCTTTGGCATCATCGAAGCGTCTTATTGGATAAAATGCTACCTCGACCAGCCAAAGAATTTCAAGTTTTCAGAGATACTACTTTGGTATCATCGAAGAATCTTATTAGATAAGATGCTGCTTCGACCACCCGAAAAATCTCATTTGTGTTTAGATATACTGCTTTGGTATCATCGAAGAGTCTTATTGAATAAGATGCTGCTTCGACCACCCGAAGAATATCAAGTTTTGTTCAGAGATACTGCTTTTGTATCATCAAAGAGGCTTATCGGATAAGATGATGCTTTGACCACCCGAAGAATCTCATGTTTTCAGAGATATTGCTTTGGTATTATCGAAGAGTATTATTGGATAAGATGCTGCTTCGACCACCCAAAGAATCTCAAGTTTTTTTCAGAGATACTGCTGTGGTAACATCAAAGAGTCTTATTGGATAAGATGCTGCTTCGACCACCCGAAGAATCTCAAGTTTTCGGAGATACTGCTTTGGTATCATCGAAGAGTCTTATTGGATAAGATGCTGCTTCAACCACCCGAAGAATCTCATGTTTTTTTTAGAGATACTGCTTTCGTATCATCGAAGAGTCGTATTGGATAAGATACTGCTTCGACCACCCGAAGAATCTCAAGTTTTCAGAGATACTGCTTTGGTATCATCGAAGAGTCTTATTGGATAAAATGCTGCTTCGACCACCTGAAGAATCACCAGTTTTGTTCAGAGATACTTCTTTGGTATCATCGAAGAACCTTATTGGATAAGATGCTGCTTCGACCACCCGAAGAATCTCAATTTTTGTTCAGAGATACTGCTTTGGTATCATCAAAGAATCTTATTGGATAAGATGCTGCTTCGACCACCCGAAGAATCTCGTTTTTATTTAGATATACTGCTTTGGTATCATCGAAGAGTCTTATTGGATAAGATACTACTTCGACCACCCGAAGAATCTCAAGTTTTGTTCAAAGATTTTGCTTTGGTATCATCGAAGAGGCTTATTGAATAAGATGCTGCTCTGACCACCCGAAGAATCTCAAGTTTTCAAAGATATTGCTTTGGTATCATTGAAGAGTATTATTGGATAAGATGCTGCTTCGACCACCCAAAGAATCTCAAGTTTTATCCAGATATACTGCTTTGGTAACATCAAAGAGTCTTATTGGATAAGATGCCGCATAGACCACTCGAAGAATCTCAAGTTTTCAAAGATACTGCTTTGGTAACATCGAAGAATCTTATTGGATAAGATGCTGCTTCGACCACCCGAAGAATCTCAAGTTTTGTTCAGAGATACTGTTTTGGTATCATCGAAGAGTCTTATTGGATAAGATGCTGCTTCGACCACCCGAAGAATATCAAGTTTTCAGAGATACTGCATTGGTATCATCGAAGAGTCTTATTGAATAAGATGCTGCTTCGACCACTCGAAGAATCTCAAGTTTTGTTCAGAGATACTAGTTTGGTATCATCGAAGAGTCTTATTGGATAAGATGCTGCTTCGACCACCAAAAGAATCTCAAGTTTTGTTCAGAGATACTGCTTTGGTATCATCGAAGAGTCTTATTGAATAAGATGCGGCTTCGACCACCCGAAGAATGTCGATTTTTGTTTAGAGATACTGCTTTGGTAAAATCAAAGAGTCTTATTGGATAAGATGCTGCTTCGACCACACGAAGAATCTCAAGTTTTCAGAGATACTGCTTTGGTATCAGTGAAGAGTCTTATTGGATAAGATGCTGCTTCGACCACCCGAAGAATCTCATGTTTTTTTAGAGATACTGCTTTGGTATCATCGAAGAGTCTTATTGGATAAGATGCTGCTTCGACCACCCGAAGAATCTCAAGTTTTCAGAGATACTTCTTTGGTATCAACTAAGAATCTTATTGGATAAGATCCTGCTTCGACCACCCGGAGAATCTCGTTTGTGTTTAGAGATACTGCTTTGGTATCATCGAAGAATCTTATTGGATACGATGCTGCTTCGACCACCCGAAGAATCTCAATTTTTCAGAGATACTGCTTTGGTATCATTGAATTGTCTTATTCGATAAGATGCTACTTCGACCACCTAAAGAGTCTCAGGTTTTGTTCAGAGATACTGCTTTGGTATTATCGAAGAGTCTTATTGGATAAGATGCTGCTTCGACCACCCGAAGAATCTCAAGTTTTGTTCAGAGATACTGCTTTGGTAACATCAAAGAGTCTTATTGGATAAGATGCTGCTTCGACCACCAGAAGAATCTCATGTTTTTTTTAGAGATATTGCTTTGGTATCATCGAAGAGTCTTATTGGATAAGATGCTGCTTCGACCACCTGAAGAATCTCAAGTTTTTTCAGAGATACTGCTTTGGTATCATCGAAGAGTCTTATTGGATAAGATGCTGCTTCGACCAGCCGAAGAATCTCAAGTTTTCGGAGATACTGCTTTGGTATCATCGAAGAGTCTTATTGGACAAGATGCTGCTTCAACCACCCGAGGAATCTCATGTTTTTTTAGAGATACTGCTTTGGTATCATCGAAGATTCGTATTGGATAAGATACTGCTTCGACCACCCGAAGAATCTCAAGTTTTCAGAGATACTGCTTTGGTATCATCGAAGAGTCTTATTGGATAAGATGCTGCTTCGACCACCAGAAGAATCACCAGTTTTGTTCAGAGATACTGCTTTGGTATCATCGAAGAACCTTATTGGATAAGATGCTGCTTCGACCACCCGAAGAATCTCAATTTTTGTTCAGAGATACTGCTTTGGTATCATCGAAGAATCTTATTGGATAAGATGCTGCTTCGACCACCCGAAGAATCTCGTTTTTATTTAGATATACTGCTTTGGTATCATCGAAGAGTCTTATTGGATAAGATACTACTTCGACCACCCGAAGAATCTCAAGTTTTGTTCAAAGATTTTGCTTTGGTATCATCGAAGAGGCTTATTGAATAAGATGCTGCTCTGACCACCCGAAGAATCTCAAGTTTTCAGAGATATTGCTTTGGTATCATTGAAGAGTATTATTGTATAAGATGCTGCTTCGACCACCCAAAGAATCTCAAGTTTTATCCAGATATACTGCTTTGGTAACATCAACGAGTCTTATTGGATAAGATGCCGCATAGACCACTCGAAGAATCTCAAGTTTTCAAAGATACTGCTTTGGTAACATCGAAGAATCTTATTGGATAAGATGCTGCTTCGACCACCCGAAGAATCTCAAGTTTTGTTCAGAGATACTGTTTTGGTATCATCGAAGAGTCTTATTGGATAAGATGCTGCTTCGACCACCCGAAGAATATCAAGTTTTCAGAGATACTGCATTGGTATCATCGAAGAGTCTTATTGAATAAGATGCTGCTTCGACCACTCGAAGAATCTCAAGTTTTGTTCAGAGATACTAGTTTGGTATCATCGAAGAGTCTTATTGGATAAGATGCTGCTTCGACCACCAAAAGAATCTCAAGTTTTGTTCAGAGATACTGCTTTGGTATCATCGAAGAGTCTTATTGAATAAGATGCGGCTTCGACCACCCGAAGAATGTCGATTTTTGTTCAGAGATACTGCTTTGGTAAAATCAAAGAGTCTTATTGGATAAGATGCTGCTTCGACCACACGAAGAATCTCAAGTTTTCAGAGATACTGCTTTGGTATCAGTGAAGAGTCTTATTGGATAAGATGCTGCTTCGACCACCCGAAGAATCTCATGTTTTTTTAGAGATACTGCTTTGGTATCATCGAAGAGTCTTATTGGATAAGATGCTGCTTCGACCACCCGAAGAATCTCAAGTTTTCAGAGATACTTCTTTGGTATCAACTAAGAATCTTATTGGATAAGATCCTGCTTCGACCACCCGGAGAATCTCGTTTGTGTTTAGAGATACTGCTTTGGTATCATCGAAGAATCTTATTGGATACGATGCTGCTTCGACCACCCGAAGAATCTCAATTTTTCAGAGATACTGCTTTGGTATCATTGAATTGTCTTATTCGATAAGATGCTACTTCGACCACCTAAAGAGTCTCAAGTTTTGTTCAGAGATACTGCTTTGGTATTATCGAAGAGTCTTATTGGATAAGATGCTGCTTCGACCACCCGAAGAATCTCAAGTTTTGTTCAGAGATACTGCTTTGGTAACATCAAAGAGTCTTATTGGATAAGATGCTGCTTCGACCACCAGAAGAATCTCATGTTTTTTTTAGAGATACTGCTTTGGTATCATCGAAGAGTCTTATTGGATAAGATGCTGCTTCGACCACCTGAAGAATCTCAAGTTTTTTCAGAGATACTGCTTTGGTATCATCGAAGAGTCTTATTGGATAAGATGCTGCTTCGACCAGCCGAAGAATCTCAAGTTTTCGGAGATACTGCTTTGGTATCATCGAAGAGTCTTATTGGACAAGATGCTGCTTCAACCACCCGAAGAATCTCATGTTTTTTTAGAGATACTGCTTTGGTATCATCAAAGATTCGTATTGGATAAGATACTGCTTCGACCACCCGAAGAATCTCAAGTTTTCAGAGATACTGCTTTGGTATCATCGAAGAGTCTTATTGGATAAGATGCTGCTTCAACCACCAGAAGAATCACCAGTTTTGTTCAGAGATACTGCTTTGGTATCATCGAAGAACCTTATTGGATAAGATGCTGCTTCGACCACCCGAAGAATCTCAATTTTTGTTCAGAGATACTGCTTTGGTATCATCGAAGAATCTTATTGGATAAGATGCTGCTTCGACCACCCGAAGAATCTCGTTTTTATTTAGATATACTGCTTTGGTATCATCGAAGAGTCTTATTGGATAAGATACTACTTCGACCACCCGAAGAATCTCAAGTTTTGTTCAAAGATTTTGCTTTGGTATCATCGAAGAGGCTTATTGAATAAGATGCTGCTCTGACCACCCGAAGAATCTCAAGTTTTCAGAGATATTGCTTTGGTATCATTGAAGAGTATTATTGTATAAGATGCTGCTTCGACCACCCAAAGAATCTCAAGTTTTATCCAGATATACTGCTTTGGTAACATCAAAGAGTCTTATTGGATAAGATGCCGCATAGACCACTCGAAGAATCTCAAGTTTTCAAAGATACTGCTTTGGTAACATCGAAGAATCTTATTGGATAAGATGCTGCTTCGACCACCCGAAGAATCTCAAGTTTTGTTCAGAGATACTGTTTTGGTATCATCGAAGAGTCTTATTGGATAAGATGCTGCTTCGACCACCAGAAGAATCTCAAGTTTTCAGAGATACTGCATTGGTATCATCGAAGAGTCTTATTGAATAAGATGCTGCTTCGACCACTCGAAGAATCTCAAGTTTTGTTCAGAGATACTGCTTTGGTATCATCGAAGAGTCTTATTGGATAAGATGCTGCTTCGACCACCCAAAGAATCTCAAGTTTTGTTCAGAGATACTGCTTTGGTATCATCGAAGAGTCTTATTGAATAAGATGCGGCTTCGACCACCCGAAGAATGTCGACTTTTGTTCAGAGATACTGCTTTGGTATCATCGAAGAGTCTTATTGGATAAGATGCTGCTTCGACCACCCAAAGAATCTCAAATTTTGTCCAGAGATACTGCTTTGGTATCATCGAAGAGTCTTATTGGATAAGATGCGGCTTCGACCACCCGAGGACTTTCAAGTTTTAAGAGACCCTACATTGGTATCATCGAAGAATCCTATTGGATAAAATGCTGCTTCGATCACCCGAAGAATCTCGTTTTTGTTTAGATATACTGCTTTGGTATCATCGAAGAGTCTTATTGGATAAGATGCTACTTTGACCACCCGAAGAATCTCAAGTTTTGTTCAGAGATACTACTTTGGTATCATCGAAGAGGCTTATCGGATAAGATGCTGCTCTGACCACCCAAAGAATCTCATGTTTTCAGAGATATTGCTTTGGTATCTTCGAAGAGTATTATTGGATAAGATGCTGCTTCGACCACCCGAAGAATCTCAAGTTTTGTTCAGAGATACTGCTTTGGTAAAATCAAAGAGTCTTATTGGATAAGATGTTGCTTCGACCACACGAAGAATCTCAAGTTTTCAAAGATACTTCTTTGGTATCAGTGAAGAGTCTTATTGGATAAGATGCTGCTTCGACCACCCGAAGAATCTCATGTTTTTTTAGAGATACTGCTTTGGTATCATCGAAGAGTCTTATTGGATAAGATGCTGCTTCGACCACCCGAAGAATCTCAAGTTTTCAGAGATACTTCTTTGGTATCAACTAAGAATCTTATTGGATAAGATCCTGCTTCGACCACCCGGAGAATCTCGTTTGTGTTTAGAGATACTGCTTTGGTATCATCGAAGAATCTTATTGGATAAGATGCTGCTTCGACCACCCGAAGAATCTCAATTTTTCAGAGATACTGCTTTGGTATCATTGAATTGTCTTATTCGATAAGATGCTACTTCGACCACCTAAAGAGTCTCAAGTTTTGTTCAGAGATACTGCTTTGGTATTATCGAAGAGTCTTATTGGATAAGATGCTACTTCGACCACCCGAAGAATCTCAAGTTTTGTTCAGAGATACTGCTTTGGTAACATCAAAGAGTCTTATTGGATAAGATGCTGCTTCGACCACCAGAAGAATCTCATGTTTTTTTTAGAGATACTGCTTTGGTATCATCGAAGAGTCTTATTGGATAAGATGCTGCTTCGACCACCTGAAGAATCTCATGTTTTTTCAGAGATACTGCTTTGGTATCATCGAAGAGTCTTATTCGATAAGATGCTGCTTCGACCAGCCGAAGAATCTCATGTTTTTTTTTATAGATATTGCTTTGGTACCATCGAAGAGTCTTATTGGATAAGATGCTGCTTTGACCACCTGAAGAATCTCAAGTTTTCAGAGATACTGCTTTGGTATCATTGAAGAGTCTTATTGGATAAGATGATTCTTCGACCACCCGAATAATCTCAAGTTTTTTCAGAGATACTGCTTCGGTAACATCGAAGAGTCTTATTGGATAAGATGCTGCTTCGACCACCCGAAGAATCTCATGTTTTGTTCAGAGATACTGCTTTGGTATCATTGAAGAGTCTTATTGGATAAGATGCTGCTTCGGCTACCCGAAGAATTTCAAGTTTTGTTCAGAGATACTGCTTTGGTATCATCGAAGTGTCTTATTGGATAAGATGCTGCTTCGACCACCCGAAGAATCTCAATTTTTGTTCAGATATACTGTTTTGGTATCATCGAAGAGTCTTATTGGATAAAATGCTGCTTCGACCACCCGAAGAATTTCAAGTTTTCAGAGACGCTACTTTGGTATCATCGAAGAATCTTATTAGATAAGATGCTGCATCGACCACCCGAAGAATCTCATTTGTGTTTAGATATATTGCTTTGGTATCATCGAAGAGTCTTATTGGATGAGATGCTGCATCGACCACCCAAAGAATATCAAGTTTTGTTCAGAGATACTGCTTTGGTATCATCGAAGCGGCTTATCATTGAAGATGCTGTTGTGACCAGCCGAAGAATCTCAAGTTTTCAGAGATACTGCTTTGGTATCATCGAAGAGCATTATCGGATAAGATGCTGCTTCGACCACCCGAAGAATCTCAATTTTTATTTAGAGATACTGCTTTGGTAACATCAAAGAGTCTTATTGGATAATATGCTGCTTCGACAACCCGAAGAATTTCAAGTTTTCAGAGACACTACTTTGGTATCATCGAAGAATCTTCTTGGTTAAGATGCTGCTTCGACCACCCGAAGAATCTCGTTTGTATATAGATATACTGCTTTGGTATCATTGAAGAGTCTTATTGGATAAGATGCTGCTTCGACCACCCGAAGAATCTCAAGTTTTGTTCAGAG
Source organism: Lathyrus sativus (assembly GCA_963859935.3). Lineage (NCBI taxonomy): Eukaryota > Viridiplantae > Streptophyta > Magnoliopsida > Fabales > Fabaceae > Lathyrus > Lathyrus sativus. Next base: position 237,329,596 of record OZ012740.1, on the reverse strand, counting down.
ATACTGCTTTGGTATCATCGAAGAGGCTTATCGGATAAGATGCTACTTTGACCACCCGAAGAATCTCATGTTTTCAGAGATACTGCTTTGTTAACATCAAAGAGTCTTATTGGATAAGATGATGCTTCGACCACCCGAAGAATCTCAAGTTTTCAGAGATACTGCTTTGGTATGATCGAAGAGTCTTATTGGATAAGATGCTGCTTCAACCACCCGAAGAATCTCATGTTTTTTTTAGAGATACTGCTTTGGTATCATCAAAGAGTCTTATTGGATAAGATGCTACTTCGACCACCCGAAGAATCACAAGTTTTGTTCAGAGACACTACTTTGGTATCATCGAAGAATCTTATTGGACAAGATGCTGCTTTGACCACCCGAAGAATCTCAAGTTTTTTTCAGAGATACTGTTTTGGTATCATGAAGAGTCTTAATGAATAAGATGCTGCTTCGACCACCCAAAGAATCTCAAGTTTTCAGAGATACTGCATTGGTATGATCGAAGAGTCTTATTGGATAAGATGCTGCTTCGATCAATCGAAGAATCTCAAGTTTTGTTCAGAGATACTGCTTTGGTATCATCGAAGAGTCTTATTGGATAAGATGCTGCTTTGACCACCAGAAGAATCTCAATTTTTTTTAGGAGAACTGCTTTGGTATCATCGAAGAGTCTTATTGGATAAGTTGTTGCTTCGACCACCCGAAGAATCTTAAGCTTTGTTCAGAGATACTGCTTTGGTATCATCGAAGAGTCTTATTGGATAAGATGCTGCTTCGACCACCTGAAGACTTTAAAGTTTTAAGAGACCTTACATTGGTATCATCGAAGAATCTTATTGGATAAGATGCTGCTTCGACCACCCGAAGAATCTCGATTTTGTTTAGATATACTTCTTTGGTATCATCGAATAGGCTTATCGGATAAGATGCTACTCTGACCACCCAAAGAATCTCATGTTTTCAGAGATATTGCTTTGGTATCTTCGAAGAGTATTATTGGATAAGATGTTGCTTTAACCACCCGAAGAATATCAAGTTTTGTTCAGAGATACTGCTTTGGTAACATCAAAGAGTCTTATTGGATAAGATGCTACTTCGACCACACGAAGAATCTCAAGTTTTCAGAGATATTGCTTTGGTATCATCGAAGAGTCTTATTGGATAAGATGCTGCTTCGACCACCCGAAGAATCTCATGTTTTTTTTGGAGATGCTGCTTTGGTATCATCGAAGAGTCTTATTGGATAAGATGCCGCTTCGACCACCCGAAGAATCTCAAGACTTCAGAGATACTGCTTTGGTATCATCTAAGAATCTTATTGGATAAGATGCTGCTTCGACCACCCGGAGAATCTCGTTTGTGTTTAGATATACTGCTTTGGTATCATCGAAGAATCTTATTGGATAAGATGCTGCTTCGACCACCCGAAGAATATCAATTTTTCAGAGATACTGCTTTGGTATCATCGAAGAGTCTTTTTGGATAAGATGATGCTTCGACCACCCGGAGAATCTCAAGTTTTGTTCAGAGATACTGCTTTGGTATCATCGAAGAGGCATATCGGATAAGATGCTGGTTTGACCACCCGAAGAATATCAAGTTTTCAGAGATATTGCTTTGGTATCATCGAAGAGTATTATTGGATAAGATGCTGCTTCGACCACCCGAAGAATCTCAAGTTTTGTTCAGAGATACTGCTTTGGTAACATCAAAGAGTCTTATTGGATAAGATGCTGCTTCGACCACCCGAAGACTCTCAAGTTTTCAGAGATACTGCTTTGGTATCATCGAAGAGTCTTATTCGATAAGATGCTGCTTCGACCACCAGAAGAATCTCATGTTTTTTTTAGAGATACTGCTTTGGTATCATCGAAGAGTCTTATTGGATAAGATGCTGCTTCGACCACCTGAAGAATCTCAAGTTTTTTCAGAGATACTGCTTTGGTATCATCGAAGAGTCTTATTGGATAAGATGCTGCTTCGAACATCCGAAGAATCTCATGTTTTCAGAGATACGGCATTGGTATCATTGAAGAGTCTTATTGGATAAGATGCTGCTTCGACCAGCCGAAGAATCTCATGTTTTTTTTTAGATATTGCTTTAGTATCATCGAAGAGTCTTATTGGATAAGATGCTCCTTTGACCACCTGAAGAATCTCAAGTTTTCAGAGATACTGCTTTGGTATCATTGAAGAGTCTTATTGGATAAGATGATTCTTCGACCACCCGAATAATCTCAAGTTTTTTCAAAGATACTGCTTCGGTATCATCGAAGAGTCTTATTGGATAAGATGCTGCTTCGACCACCCGAAGACTCTCAAGTTTTCAGAGATACTGCTTTGGTATCATCGAAGAGTCTTATTGGATAAGATGCTGCTTCGACCACTAGAAGAATCTCATGTTTTTTTTAGAGATACTGCTTTGGTATCATCGAAGAGTCTTATTGGATAAGATGCTGCTTCGACCACCTGAAGAATCTCAAGTTTTTTCAGAGATACTGCTTTGGTATCATCGAAGAGTCTTATTGGATAAGATGCTGCGTCGACCAGCCGAAGAATCTCATGTTTTTTTTTATAGATATTGCTTTGGTATCATCGAAGAGTCTTATTGGATAAGATGCTACTTTGACCACCAGAAGAATCTTAAGTTTTCAGAGATACTGCTTTGGTATCATTGAAGAGTCTTATTGGATAAGATGATTCTTCGACCACCCGAAGAATCTCAAGTTTTTTCAGAGATACTGCTTCGGTATCATCGAAGAGTCTTATTGGATAAGATGCTGCTTCGACCACCCGAAGAATCTCATGTTTTCAGAGATACTGTTTTGGTATCATCGAAGAGTCTTATTGGATAAGATGCTGCTTCGACCACCCGAAGAATCTCAAGTTTTGTTCAGAGATACTGCTTTGGTATCATTGAAGAGTCTTATTGGATAAGATGCTGCTTCGGCCACCCGAAGAATCTCATGTTTTGTTCAGAGATACTGCTTTGGTATCATCGAAGTGTCTTATTGGATAAGATGCTGCTTCGACCACCCGAAGAATCTCAATTTTTGTTCAGATATACTGTTTTGGTATCATCGAAGAGTCTTATTGGATAAAATGCTGCTTCGACCACCCGAAGAATTTCAAGTTTTCAGAGACGCTATTTTGGTATCATCGAAGAATCTTATTAGATAAGATGCTGCATCGACCACCCGAAGAATCTCATTTGTGTTTAGATATATTGCTTTGGTATCATCGAAGAGTCTTATTGGACGAGATGCTGCATCGACCACCCAAAGAATATCAAGTTTTGTTCAGAGATACTGCTTTGGTATCATCGAAGCGGCTTATCATTGAAGATGCTGCTGTGACCAGCCGAAGAATCTCAAGTTTTCAGAGATACTGCTTTGGTATCATCGAAGAGCATTATCGGATAAGATGCTGCTTCGACCACCCGAAGAATCTCAATTTTTATTTAGAGATACTGCTTTGGTAACATCAAAGAGTCTTAATTGATAATATGCTGCTTCGACCACCCGAAGAATTTCAAGTTTTCAGAGACACTACTTTGGTATCATCGAAGAATCTTCTTGGTTAAGATGCTGCTTCGACCACCCGAAGAATCTCGTTTGTATATAGATATACTGCTTTGGTATCATTGAAGAGTCTTATTGGATAAGATGCTGCTTCGACCACCCGAAGAATCTCAAGTTTTGTTCAGAGATACTGCTTTGGTATCATCGAAGAGGCTTATCGGATAAGATGCTACTTTGACCACCCGAAGAATCTCATGTTTTCAGAGATACTGCTTTGTTAACATCAAAGAGTCTTATTGGATAAGATGATGCTTCGACCACCCGAAGAATCTCAAGTTTTCAGAGATACTGCTTTGGTATCAACTAAGAATCTTATTGGATAAGATCCTGCTTCGACCACCCGAAGAATGTCATGTTTTTTTTAGAGATACTGCTTTGGTATCATCGAAGAGTCTTATTGGATAAGATGCTACTTCGACCACCCGAAGAATCACAAGTTTTGTTCAGAGACACTACTTTGGTATCATCGAAGAATCTTATTGGACAAGATGCTGCTTTGACCACCCGAAGAATCTCAAGTTTTTTTCAGAGATACTGTTTTGGTATCATCGAAGAGTCTTAATGAATAAGATGCTGCTTCGACCACCCAAAGAATCTCAAGTTTTCAGAGATACTGCATTGGTATGATCGAAGAGTCTTATTGGATAAGATGCTGCTTCGATCAATCGAAGAATCTCAAGTTTTGTTCAGAGATACTGCTTTGGTATCATCGAAGAGTCTTATTGGATAAGATGCTGCTTTGACCACCCGAAGAATCTCAATTTTTTTCCAGAGATACTGCTTTGGTATCATCGAAGAGTCTTATTGGATAAGTTGTTGCTTCGACCACCCGAAGAATCTTAAGCTTTGTTCAGAGATACTGCTTTGGTATCATCGAAGAGTCTTATTGGATAAGATGCTGCTTCGACCACCCGAAGACTTTAAAGTTTTAAGAGACCCTACATTGGTATCATCGAAGAATCTTATTGGATAAGATGCTGCTTCGACCACCCGGAGAATCTCGATTTTCTTTAGATATACTTCTTTGGTATCATCGAATAGGCTTATCGGATAAGATGCTACTCTGACCACCCAAAGAATCTCATGTTTTCAGAGATATTGCTTTGGTATCTTCGAAGAGTATTATTGGATAAGATGTTGCTTTAACCACCCGGAGAATATCAAGTTTTGTTCAGAGATACTGCTTTGGTAACATCAAAGAGTCTTATTGGATAAGATGCTGCTTCGACCACACGAAGAATCTCAAGTTTTCAGAGATACTGCTTTGGTATCATCGAAGAGTCTTATTGGATAAGATGCTGCTTCGACCACCCGAAGAATCTCATGTTTTTTTTGGAGATGCTGCTTTGGTATCATCGAAGAGTCTTATTGGATAAGATGCCGCTTCGACCACCCGAAGAATCTCAAGTCTTCAGAGATACTTCTTTGGTATCATCTAAGAATCTTATTGGATAAGATGCTGGTTCAACCACCCGAAGAATCTCGTTTGTGTTTAGATATACTACTTTGGTATCATCGAAGAATCTTATTGGATAAGATGCTGCTTCGACCACCCGAAGAATATCAATTTTTCAGAGATACTGCTTTGGTATCATCGAAGAGTCTTTTTGGATAAGATGATGCTTCGACCACCCGGAGAATCTCAAGTTTTGTTCAGAGATACTGCTTTTGTATCATCGAAGAGGCATATCGGATAAGATGCTGGTTTGACCACCCGAAGAATATCAAGTTTTCAGAGATATTGCTTTGGTATCATCGAAGAGTATTATTGGATAAGATGCTGCTTCGACCACCCGAAGAATCTCAAGTTTTGTTCAGAGATACTGCTTTGGTAACATCAAAGAGTCTTATTGGATAAGATGCTGCTTCGACCACCCGAAGACTCTCAAGTTTTCAGAGATACTGCTTTGGTATCATCGAAGAGTCTTATTCGATAAGATGCTGCTTCGACCACTAGAAGAATCTCATGTTTTTTTTAGAGATACTGCTTTGGTATCATCGAAGAGTCTTATTGGATAAGATGCTGCTTCGACCACCTGAAGAATCTCAAGTTTTTTCAGAGATACTGCTTTGGTATCATCGAAGAGTCTTATTGGATAAGATGCTGCTTCGACCAGCCGAAGAATCTCATGTTATTTTTTTATAGATATTGCTTTGGTATCATCGAAGAGTCTTATTGGATAAGATGCTCCTTTGACCACCCGAAGAATATCAAGTTTTCAGAGATACTGCTTTGGTATCATTGAAGAGTCTTATTGGATAAGATGATTCTTCGACCACCCGAATAATCTCAAGTTTTTTCAAAGATACTGCTTCGGTATCATCGAAGAGTCTTATTGGATAAGATGCTGCTTCGACCACCCGAAGAATCTCATGTTTTCAGAGATACTGTTTTGGTATCATCGAAGAGTCTTATTGGATAAGATGCTGCTTCGACCACCCGAAGAATCTCAAGTTTTGTTCAGAGATACTGCTTTGGTATCATTGAAGAGTCTTGTTGGATAAGATGCTACTTCGGCCACCCGAAGAATCTCAAGTTTTGTTCAGAGATACTGCTTTGGTATCATCGAAGAGTCTTATTGGATAAGATGCTGCTTCGACCACCCGAAGAATCTCAATTTTTGTTCAGAGATACTTTTTTGGTATCATCGAAGAGTCTTATTGGATAAAATGCTGCTTCGACCACCCAAAGAATTTCAAGTTTTCAAAGACACTACTTTGGTATCATCGAAGAATCTTATTAGATAAGATGCTGCCTCGACCACCCGAAGAATCTCATTTGTGTTTAGATATATTGCTTTGGTATCATCGAAGAGTCTTATTGGATGAGATGCTGCATCGACGACCCGAAGAATATAAATTTTTGTTCAGAGATACTGCTTTGGTATCATCGAAGCGGCTTATCATTGAAGATGCTGCTGTGACCAGCCGAAGAATCTCAAGTTTTCAGAGATACTGCTTTGGTATCATCGAAGACTATTATCGGATAAGATGCTGCTTCGACCACCCGAAGAATCTCAATTTTTATTTAGAGATACTGCTTTGGTAACATCAAAGAGTCTTATTGGATAATATTCTGCTTCGACCACCCGAAGAATTTCAAGTTTTCAGAGACACTACTTTGGTATCATCGAAGAATCTTCTTGGTTAAGATGCTGCTTCGACCACCCGAAGAATCTCGTTTGTATATAGATATACTGCTTTGGTATCATTGAAGAGTCTTATTGGATAAGATGCTGCTTCGACCACCCGAAGAATCTCAAGTTTTGTTCAGAGATACTGCTTTGGTATCATCTAAGAATATTATTGGATAAGATGCTGCTTCAACCTCCCGGAGAATCTCATGTTTTTTTTAGAGATGTTGCTTTGGTATCATCGAACAGTCTTATTGGATAAGATGCCGCTTCGACCACCCGAAGAATCTCAAGTCTTCAGAGATACTGCTTTGGTATCATCTAAGAATCTTATTGGATAAGATGCTGCTTCAACCACCCGGAGAATCCCGTTTGTGTTTAGAGATACTGCTTTGGTATCATCGAAGAATCTTATTGGATAAGATGCTGCTTCGACCACCCGAAGAATCTCAATTTTTCAGAGATACTGCTTTGGTATCATTGAATTGTCTTATTGGATAAGATGCTACTTCGACAACCCAAAGAGTGTCAAGTTTTGTTCAGAGATACTGCTTTGGTATCATCGAAGAGTCTTATTGAATAAGATGCTGCTTCGACCACCCAAAGAATCTCAAGTTTTCAGAGATACTGCATTGGTATCATCGAAGAGTCTTATTGGATAAGATGCTGCTTCGATCACCCGAAGAATCTCAAGTTTTGTTCAGAGATACTGCTTTGGTATTATCGAAGAGTCTTATTGGATAAGATGCTGCTTCGACCACCCGAAACATCTCAAGGTTTGTTCAGAGATACTGCTTGGTATCATCGAAGAGTCTTATTGGATAAGATGCTGCTTTGACCACCCGAAGAATCTCAATTTTTGTTCAGAGTTACTGCTTTGGTATCATCGAAGAGTCTTATTGGATAAGATGCTGCTTCGACCACCCGAAGAATCTTAAGCTTTGTTCAGAGATACTGCTTTGGTATCATCGAAGAGTCTTGTTGGATAAGATGCTGCTTCGACCACCCGAAGACTTTCAAGTTTTAAGAGACCCTACATTGGTATCATCAAAGAATCTTATTGGATAAGATGCTGCTTCGACCACCCGAAGAATCTCGTTTTTGTTTAGATATACTTCTATGGTATCATCGAAGAGTCTTATTGGATAAGATGCAACTTCGACCACCTGGAGAATCTCAAGTTTTGTTTAGAGATACTGCTATGGTATCATCGAATAGGCTTATTGGATAAGATGCTACTTTGACCACCCAAAGTATCTCATGTTTTCAAAGATATTGCTTTGGTATCTTCGAAGAGTATTATTGGATAAGATGCTGCTTTGACCACCCGAAGAATCTCAAGTTTTGTTCAGAGATACTGTTTGTAATCATCGAAGAGTCTTATTGGATAAGATGCTGCTTTGACCACCCGAAGAATCTCAATTTTTGAAAGATATTGCTTTGGTATCTTCGAAGAGTATTATTGGATAAGATGCTGCTTTGACCACCCGAAGAATCTCAAGTTTTGTTCAGAGATACTGCTTGGTATCATCGAAGAGTCTTATTGGGTAAGATGCTGCTTCGACCACCCGAAAAATCTCAAGCTTTGTTCAGAGATACTGCTTGGTATCATCGAAGAGTCTTATTGGATAAGATGCTGCTTTGACCACCCGAAGAATCTCAATTTTTGTTCAGAGATACTGCTTTGGTATCATCGAAGAGTCTTATTGGATAAGATGCTGCTTCGACCACCCGAAGAATCTTAAGCTTTGTTCAGAGATACTGCTTTGGTATCATCGAAGAGTCTTGTTGGATAAGATGCTGCTTCGACCACCCGAAGACTTTCAAGTTTTAAGAGACCCTACATTGGTATCATCGAAGAATCTTATTGGATAAGATGCTGGCTCGACCACCCGAAGAATCTCGTTTTTGTTTAGATATACTTCTTTGGTATCATCGAAGAGTCTTATTGGATAAGATGCAACTTCGACCACCCGAAGAATCTCAAGTCTTGTTTAGAGATACTGCTATGGTATCATCGAATAGGCTTATCGGATAAGATGCTACTCTAACCACCCAAAGAATCTCATGTTTTCAAAGATACTGCTTTGGTATCATCGAAGAGTCTTATTGGATAAGATGCTGCTTCGACTACCCGAAGAATCTCATGTTTTTTTAGAGATGCTGCTATGGTATCATCGAAGAGTCTTATTGGATAAGATGCCGCTTTGACCACCGAAGAATCTCAAGTCTTCAGAGATACTGCTTTGGTATCATCTAAGAATCTTATTGGATAAGATGCTGCTTCAACCACCCGGAGAATCTCGTTTGTGTTTAGAGATACTGCTTTGGTATCATCGAAGAATCTTATTGGATAAGATGCTGCTTCGACCACCCGAAGAATCTCAATTTTTTCAGAGATACTGCTTTGGTATCATTGAATTGTCTTATTGGATAAGATGCTACTTCGACAACCCAAAGAGTCTTAAGTTTTGTTCAGAGATACTGCTTTGGTATCATCGAAGAGTCTTATTGAATAAGATGCTGCTTCAACCACCCAAAGAATCTCATGTTTTCAGAGATACTGCATTGGTATCATCGAAGAGTCTTATTGGATAAGATGCTGCTTCGATCACCCGAAGAATCTCAAGTTTTGTTCAGAGATACTGCTTTGGTATCATCGAAGAGTCTTATTGGATAAGATGCTGCTTCGACCACCCGAAGAATCTCATGCTTTATTCAGAGATACTGCTTGGTATCATCGAAGAGTCTTATTGGATAAGATGTTGCTTTGACCACCCGAAGAATCTCAATTTTTGTTCAGAGATACTGCTTTGGTATCATCGAAGAGTCTTATTGGATAAGATGCTGCTTCGACCACCCGAAGAATCTTAAGCTTTGTTCAGAGATACTGCTTTGGTATCATCGAAGAGGCTTGTTGGATAAGCTGCTGCTTCGACCACCCGAAGACTTTCAAGTTTTAAGAGACCCTACATTGGTATCATCGAAGAATCTTATTGGATAAGATGCTGCTTCGACCACCCGAAGAATCTCGTTTTTGTTTAGATATACTTCTTTGGTATCATCGAAGAGTCTTATTGGATAAGATGCAACTTCGACCACCCGAAGAATCTCAAGTTTTGTTTAGAGATACTGCTATGGTATCATCGAATAGGCTTATCGAATAAGATGCTACTCTGACCACCCAAAGAATCTCATGTTTTCCGAGATATTGCTTTGGTATCTTCGAAGAGTATTATTGGATAAGATGCTGCTTTGACTACCCGAAGAATCTCAAGTTTTGTTCAGAGATACTGCTTTGGTAACATCAAAGAGTCTTGTTGGATAAGATGCTGCTTCGACCACACGAAGAATCTCAAGTTTTCAGAGATACTGCTTTGGTATCATCGAAGAGTCTTATTGGATAAGATGCTGCTTCGACCACCCGAAGAATCTCATGTTTTTTTTAGAGATGTTGCTTTGGTATCATCGAAGAGTCTTATTGGATAAGATGCCGCTTCGACCACCCGAAGAATCTCAAGTCTTCAGAGATACTGCTTTGGTATCATCCAAGAATCTTATAGGATAAGATGCTGCTTCAACCACCCGGAGAATCTCGTTTGTGTTTAGAGATACTGCTTTGGTATCATCGAAGAATCTTATTGGATAAGATGCTGCTTCGACCACCCGAAGAATCTCAATTTTTCAGAGATACTGCTTTGGTATCATTGAATTGTCTTATTGGATAAGATGCTACTTCGACAACCCAAAGAGTCTCAAGTTTTGTTCAGAGATACTGCTTTGGTATCATCGAAGAGTCTTATTGAATAAGATGCTGCTTCAACCACCCAAAGAATCTCAAGTTTTCAGAGATACTGCATTGGTATCATCGAAGAGTCTTATTGGATAAGATGCTGCTTCGATCACCCGAAGAATCTCAAGTTTTGTTCAGAGATACTGCTTTGGTATCATCGAAGAGTCTTATTGGATAAGATGCTGCTTTGACCACCCGAAGAATCTCAAGCTTTGTTCAGAGATACTGCTTGGTATCATCGAAGAGTCTTATTGGATAAGATGCTGCTTTGACCACCCGAAGAATCTCAATTTTTGTTTAGAGATACTGCTTTGGTATCATCGAAGAGTCTTATTGGATAAGATGCTGCTTCGACCACCCGAAGAATCTTAAGCTTTGTTCAGAGGTACTGCATTGGTATCATCGAAGAGTCTTGTTGGATAAGATGCTGCTTCGACCACCCGAAGACTTTCAAGTTTTAAGAGACCCTACATTGGTATCATCGAAGAATCTTATTGGATAAGATGCTGCTTCGACCACCCGAAGAATCTCGGTTTTGTTTAGATATACTTCTTTGGTATCATCGAAGAGTCTTATTGGATAAGATGCAACTTCGACCACCCGAAGAATCTCAAGTTTTGTTTAGAGATACTGCTATGGTATCATCGAATAGGCTTATCGAATAAGATGCTACTCTGACCACCCAAAGAATCTCATGTTTTCCGAGATATTGCTTTGGTATCTTCGAAGAGTATTATTGGATAAGATGCTGCTTTGACTACCCGAAGAATCTCAAGTTTTGTTCAGAGATACTGCTTTGGTAACATCAAAGAGTCTTGTTGGATAAGATGCTGCTTCGACCACACGAAGAATCTCAAGTTTTCAGAGATACTGCTTTGGTATCATCGAAGAGTCTTATTGGATAAGATGCTGCTTCGACCACCCGAAGAATCTCATGTTTTTTTTTAGAGATGTTGCTTTGGTATCATCGAAGAGTCTTATTGGATAAGATGCCGCTTCGACCACCCGAAGAATCTCAAGTCTTCAGAGATACTGCTTTGGTATCATCCAAGAATCTTATAGGATAAGATGCTGCTTCAACCACCCGGAGAATCTCGTTTGTGTTTAGAGATTCTGCTTTGGTATCATCGAAGAATCTTATTGGATAAGATGCTGCTTCGACCACCCGAAGAATCTCAATTTTTCAGAGATACTGCTTTGGTATCATTGAATTGTCTTATTGGATAAGATGCTACTTCGACAACCCAAAGAGTCTCAAGTTTTGTTCAGAGATACTGCTTTGGTATCATCGAAGAGTCTTATTGAATAAGATGCTGCTTCAACCACCCAAAGAATCTCAAGTTTTCAGAGATACTGCATTGGTATCATCGAAGAGTCTTATTGGATAAGATGCTGCTTCGATCACCCGAAGAATCTCAAGTTTTGTTCAGAGATACTGCTTTGGTATCATCGAAGAGTCTTATTGGATAAGATGCTGCTTTGACCACCCGAAGAATCTCAAGCTTTGTTCAGAGATACTGCTTGGTATCATCGAAGAGTCTTATTGGATAAGATGCTGCTTTGACCACCCGAAGAATCTCAATTTTTGTTTAGAGATACTGCTTTGGTATCATCGAAGAGTCTTATTGGATAAGATGCTGCTTCGACCACCCGAAGAATCTTAAGCTTTGTTCAGAGGTACTGCATTGGTATCATCGAAGAGTCTTGTTGGATAAGATGCTGCTTCGACCACCCGAAGACTTTCAAGTTTTAAGAGACCCTACATTGGTATCATCGAAGAATCTTATTGGATAAGATGCTGCTTCGACCACCCGAAGAATCTCGGTTTTGTTTAGATATACTTCTTTGGTATGATCGAAGAGTCTTATTGGATAAGATGCAACTTCGACCACCCGAAGAATCTCAAGTTTTGTTTAGAGATACTGCTATGGTATCATCGAATAGGCTTATCGAATAAGATGCTACTCTGACCACCCAAAGAATCTCATGTTTTCAGAGATATTGCTTTGGTATCTTCGCAGAGTATTATTGGATAAGATGCTGCTTTGACTACCCGAAGAATCTCAAGTTTTGTTCATAGATACTGCTGTGGTAACATCAAAGAGTCTTGTTGGATAAGTTGCTGCTTCGACCACACGAAGAATCTCAAGTTTTCAGAGATACTGCTTTGGTATCATCGAAGAGTCTTATTGGATAAGATGCTGCTTCGACCACCCGAAGAATCTCATGTTTTTTTTAGAGATGCTGCTTTGGTATCATGGAAGAGTCTTATTGGATAAGATGCCGCTTCGACCACCCGAAGAATCTCAAGTCTTCAGAGATACTGCTTTGGTATCATCTAAGAATCTTATTGGATAAGATGCTGCTTCAACCACCCGGAGAATCTCGTTTGTGTTTAGAGATACTGCTTTGGTATCATCGAAGAATCTTATTGGATAAGATGCTGCTTCGACCACCCGAAGAATCTCAATTTTTTAGAGATACTGCTTTGGTATCATTGAATTGTCTTATTGGATAAGATGCTACTTCGACAACCCAAAGAGTGTCAAGTTTTGTTCAGAGATATTGCTTTGGTATCATCGAAGAGTCTTATTGAATAAGATGCTGCTTCAACCACCCAAAGAATCTCAAGTTTTCAGAGATACTGCATTGGTATCATCGAAGAGTCTTATTGGATAAGACGCTGCTTCGATCACCCGAAGAATCTCAAGTTTTGTTCAGAGATACTGCTTTGGTATCATCGAAGAGTCTTATTGGATAAGATGCTGCTTTGACCACCCGAAGAATCTCAAGCTTTGTTCAGAGATACTGCTTGGTATCATCGAAGAGTCTTATTGGATAAGATGCTGCTTTGACCACCCGAAGAATCTCAATTTTTGTTCAGAGATACTGCTTCGGTATCATCGAAGAGTCTTATTGGATAAGATGCTGCTTCGACCACCCGTAGAATCTTAAGCTTTGTTCAGAGATACTGCTTTGGTATCATCGAAGAGTCTTGTTGGATAAGATGCTGATTCGACCACCCGAAGACTTTCAAGTTTTAAGAGACCCTACATTCGTATCATCGAAGAATCTTATTAGATAAGATGCTGCTTCGACCACCCGAAGAATCTCGTTTTTGTTTAGATATACTTCTTTGGTATCATCGAAGAGTCTTATTGGATAAGATGCAAGTTCGACCACCCGAAGAATCTCAAGTTTTTTTTAGAGATACTGCTATGGTATCATCGAATAGGCTTATCGGATAAGATGCTACTCTGACCACCCAAAGAATCTCATGTTTTCAGAGATATTACTTTGGTATCTTCGAAGAGTATTATTGGATAAGATGCTGCATTGACCACCCGAAGAATCTCAAGTTTTGTTCAAAGATACTGCTTTGGTAACATCAAAGAGTCCTATTGGATAAGATGCTGCTTCGACCACACGAAGAATCTCAAGTTTTCAGAGATACTGCTTTGGTATCATCGAAGAGTCTTATTGGATAAGATGCTGCTTCGACCATCCGAAGAATCTCATGTTTTTTTAGAGATGCTGCTTTGGTATCATCGAAGAGTCTTATTGGATAAGATGCCGCTTCGACCACCCGAAGAATCTCAAGTCTTCAGAGATACTGCTTTGGTATCATCTAAGAATCTTATTGGATAAGATGCTGCTTCAACCACCCGGAGAATCTCGTTCGTGTTTAGAGATACTGCTTTGGTATTGTAACACCCCCTTTCTATACCCCAAATAAATTAGATAAATCAATTAGGCACATAGAAAATTTATTTCATCAGAGTTTAATTAAAACATGGTATAAAAGAGGCGCATCACATTATCATGAAATTAAACACATACGATACCTGCTCAAAATAGATATGCAACAATGGGTAACCCACATCTCAATATTTAGAATAAAAGCGGAAACATCCAAATATTGAATCAATCACATTCATAAAGGTATATACAACCATCAGTTAATTCATGCTTTACAACATATCCACAGCAGATACATACACATATGTATCACAAAAGAATCAAAACAAATGTAACTCCAAAAGAGTCAAAGGCTTCCTAACTACCCAGATGTTACATATCAGAGCCATTGACCAAAAAGAATGAAGACATCGCTTCACAAAAGAACCTCCAGCTTCCTACTCTGCAATGCCTCATAGAGCATTATAAAACAGCAGAAGGGTGAGAAACAACATCATAACAGTTAATGCATAAAATTGTATATATACATATACTCATATTGGTACAAGTTATACTCAAATTATGTTCTCACCACATTAAGCATATACAAATAATCATGTCTCTACACATACACATGAACAATCACTATATTTCCTCCAAACAAATCACATATAACATACACAGTTATATTCACACAACCAATGCATCATACACAGATAACTCATGCAACTCATAGAGACCGACACACGACTCTATGCATATGCAAATGCGGTACCGACTCATTCAACAAATTCCCTAAGGAATCGAGTATTCAGCAGATCCTCCACGGGATCAAGTACTCAGCAGATTCTCCACGGAATCAAATATTCATCAGATTCTCCACGGAATCGAATATTCAGCAGATCCTCCACGGGATCAAGTACTCAGCAGATTCTCCACGGAATCAAATACTCTAACCAATCCTCCACGGGATTACATGTTATGACCGATTCTCCGAGGAATCACACAATGCAACCGATTCTCCAAGGAATCAAATGTAACCATCGTATCATACGAGGTCCTGCAAATCCTCCGAGGGATCAATCGATACAAAAATGCATACTATGCTCACAAACATATTCATTGCATTTATCATATACATAGCATATATCTATCATGCATTCACATTATACACCATTCCACACATGGTTTACACACATATCAGCCTATCCATGCATTTCTATTCAATTCGAGCAAATACACAAGATTATCAAATATTCAAGATTTATCATTTACTCTACAATCTAGGATTCACGCCTTTCGGCCACCCACAGCACAACATGTTGAAACAGTTCACACATCAATCATTCATATAGGCATCAATCATAATTGAATCAATCAAACATCATGCCATGAACAAACAGCAAAACAAATAACACTGCCAGGTTCGCCAACCTTCGCCTGGCGAAGCCACGCAGCGAATGCTCGCTGGCCTTCGCCTGGCGAACTCCCCAGCGAAGTCCACTGGGAGTAATTCTGGAATTACTCGCTGAGGCTCGCTACCCACTCGCCTGGCGAACCTTCGCCAACTCACCTCGCCTGGCGAACTTGCCAGCGAATACAGGGTATTAGCTTCTGACTTGCTTCGCTACAGCTCGCTGGGCTTCGCCTGGCGAAGCTTCGCTGCCATTCGCCTGGCGAACTTGCGAAGACAGAACTTCCATGGCTGTCTCAAAGCCCAAACTCCACACAACCAACCGATTAAATCCAAACCAATCACAGTAGCACAACCCAACCATCACCCGACTAAACTACATCGTCTAATTCGAGTTCTAACCGATTAAAACCTCATTCTACTCCCAAAACCAACTTCTAACCTAAGTGGAAAAAGAGTAGAACTCTACAAAATCCACACACATACACATACAATCATACACATTAAAGAGATGATGGAGTTTCACACCCTTACCGATCGATTGCAAGCTTTGGTGATGATTCCTTGATGATTCTAGGTTTTCCTCTCCACTTTCTCTTCTCTTTCTCTTCTCCTCTTTTCTTTCTCTTGTTTTTCTTCTTATGTTACTATCTTCTTCCTTTTTCCTCTCTTATTCTATTTCTACCTCTATTTCTTTCCTCTCAAATTCTTTCCAACACTTATCAATCAATTCTCACACTAAATTGCTAAATGTCTAAAATGCCCTTTTTACTCTAATTCCCCGAAAACTCTCCGAATCGGTAAAATAGATAAAATAAGCAAACACCACATAATAACAATATATAATCTCTCAATTTAAAACAAACATCAATTAAATAAATTAAAAGACTCAACAATTAATGGGAATTCAGAATCGGGGCGTTACAACTCTCCCCCACTTTAGAAATTTTCGTCCTCGAAAATATTACCTTATTCAAACAACTCTGGATGCGATTCTCGCATCTTGCTTTCCAATTCCCAAGTCATGTTGCCTTCCGCGGCACCTCCCCAGGACACTTTCACAAGCGCAATATCCTTGCCTCTTAGTTTCTTAACTTCACGGTCCAAAATACTAACCGGTAAAACTTCAACTGTAAGGTTATCTCTTACTTCAACTTCATCCATCGGGATCACATGTGACGGATCCGGAACATACTTCCGAAGTTGCGAGACATGGAATACATCATGCAAATTCGAAAGGTTCGGAGGCAACGCCACACGATACGCCACAGCACCAACCCGTGCGACAATCTGATACGGACCAATAAAACGAGAAGTCAACTTTCTCGACTTCAAAGCACGACCCACACCCGCAACCGGTGTAACTCTCAAAAACACATGGTCGCCCTCTTGAAACTCGAGATCCTTTCTCCTTTTATCATGATAACTTTTCTGTCTATTCTGAGAAGCTCTCATCTTTTCCCGAATAAATTTCACCTTTTCCGTCGTTTGCTGTACCATTTCAGGACCAACTACCGACCTTTCACCCGTCTCATGCCAACACAGAGGTGTTCGACATCTCCGTCCATATAAAGCCTCAAATGGCGCCATACCAATACTCGAATGGAAACTGTTATTATAGGTGAACTCAATCAACGCTAAATAACCGTCCCACGCACCACCTTGTTCAAGCACACAAGCACGCAACAAATCTTCTAACGATTGAATCGTCCTCTCGGTTTGACCATCCGTTTGCGGATGATATGCCGAACTCAATCTCAACTTAGAACCCAAGGCACCTTGCAAACTCTCCCAAAATCTTGAAGTAAATCTAGGATCTCTATCCGACACAATACTCTTAGGAACTCCATGAAACTTCACAATAGTGCCAACATAAATCTCGGCTAACCTTTCCAAAGAATAAGTAATATCAATCGGAATAAAGTGAGCCGATTTAGTAAGCCTATCAACAATCACCCAAATAGCATTATGTCCTCTTTGCGTATTCGGCAATCCCGTAACAAAATCCATCGATATACTATCCCATTTCCATTCCGGAATATCCAACGGTTGCATCAATCCACTAGGCTTCTGATGCTCCACCTTAGACTTCTGACAAGTCAAACACGAGTACACAAAACGAGCAACATCGCTTTTCAATCCAGACCACCAAAAGATCTTCTTCAAATCCTGATACATCTTATTCGCTCCCGGATGAATACTTAAGTTACTCCGATGTCCCTCTTCCAATATCATCTTTTTCAAATCCGCGTCATCGGGAATACAAATACGACCTCGAAACCTCAAAACTCCTAATTCATCAACGTTGAAATCTTCATTTCCATTCGTCATCAAATCCACAAATTTCAAATCCAACTTTTGCTTTTCGCACACTGTAGTAAGGAAATCATTCGTGACATGCAACATACCAAGCTTCACACTACTCGGCGTTAACTCACAAACCAAACTCAAATCTCTAAAGTTCTCCAAGAGTTCCCACTCTCTAACCATTAAAGTAGACACGTGCAACGACTTCCGACTTAAAGCATCGGCTACCACATTCGCCTTACCCGGATGATAATTTAAACCAAAATCATAGTCCTTCAAAAGTTCTAGCCATCTCCTTTGCCTCATATTCAATTCCTTTTGATCAAACAAATACTTCAAACTCTTGTGATCGCTAAAAACTTCAAATCTTGCACCATAAAGATAGTGCCTCCAAATTTTCAAAACGAACACCACGGCCGCTAACTCCAAATCATGAGTAGGATAATTCTTTTCATGCACTCTCAACTGCCTAGAAGCATACGCCACGACCTTCCCATCTTGCATCAATACACCACCCAATCCTGACAAAGAAGCATCACAATAAACCACAAAAGGTTCCGTAGGATCCGGCAAAATCAAAACTGGCGCTGTTGTTAACCTTCTCTTTAATTCCATGAAACTCTCTTCACAATTAACATCCCAAATAAAAGCCTTTCCTTTACAAGTCAACTGCGTTAACGGAAGTGCTAACTTTGAAAATCCTTCGATAAACCTCCGGTAATAACCGGCCAAGCCCAAAAAGCTTCGAATTTCCGTAACCGATCTTGGAGTCTCCCATTGCATTACCGCATCGATCTTGGATGGATCCACACTAATACCATTGCCGGAAATAATATGCCCAAGAAAACTCACCTCCGACAACCAAAACTCACACTTAGACAACTTTGCATACAACTTCTTCTCCTTCAAAATCCGCAACACAATCCTTAAATGTTCTTCGTGTTCCTCTCGAGACTTAGAATAAATCAAAATGTCATCGATAAACACCACCACAAAACGATCCAACTGCTCGTGGAAGATACGGTTCATATATTCCATGAAAACACCCGGCGCGTTAGAAACTCCGAATGGCATCACCGTATACTCATAGTGACCATATCGTGTTCTAAAAGCCGTCTTCGAAATATCTTCTTCCTTAACCCGAATCTGGTGATAACCGGATCTTAAATCAATCTTACTAAAAACACGGGCTCCAACCAATTGATCCATCAGATCATCAATTCTTGGAAGCGGATACTTGTTCTTAATTGTCACCTTATTCAACTGCCGATAATCAATACACAATCGCATACTACCATCCTTCTTCTTTACCAACAATACCGGCGCATCCCAAGGAGAAACACTTGGTCTTACAAATCTCTTATCCAACAAATCATTCAACTGCTTCTTCAATTCCACCAACTCCGATGCCGACATCCGATACGGGGCCATCGAAATCGGTCTAGTACCCGGAACTAGATCAATAGAAAATTCAACCTCTCTCTTTGGCGGCACATCCGCAACATCTTCCGGAAACACTTCAGGAAATTCACAAACCACAGGAAACACGTCGAGCTCAACTTTGCTCTCCACCGACAACGATGCAAACAAACCAAACAACTGAGCTTCGTCCGCTAAAAGTTTCTTCAACTCTTTAGTGGAAAGAAAACTCTCGTTTTCACCATCTTCCAAAGAAGGAAACCTTACCAACTTGTGATAGCAATCCAAATGAACCCTATTAAATTGCAACCAATTCATACCCAAGATTACGTCCAAACCTTCCAACGGCAAACACACTAAATCCATAACGAAGTCCTTACCATACATGGTCAAAGGACAACTTGCACACACCAAAGAAGTAGTTACCGACCCCGAAGCGGGAGTCCCAATAACCATACCACTACTCAAAGAAACCATACACAAATCCAACCGCTTAGCACACGCAAGAGAAATGAACGAGTGAGTCGCTCCAGTATCAATAATAGCAACTAAAGGCATATCATTAATAAAGCATGTACCTTTAATCAAACGATCTGCCGCATTAGTAGCGTCTGAACCTGCTAATGCGAAAACTTTTCCGCCCGCCTGAGCTTGCTTCGGTTTGGTACAATTCGAGCTAATGTGACCCACCTCGCCACAATTAAAACACTTCACATCATTCTTTCTACACTCTGCTGCATCATGACCAAAGAGTCCACAGTTGGAACACTTCGCCTTGAACTTTCCACAATCATAAGACTTGTGGCCCATCACGCCACACTTAAAACATTTGATCGCACCGGAACCTCCTCCGGGTCTCCTATCAAAGTTTCCCCTATGTTTGCCCTTATCAGCAGGCGTCACATAAGGTCCGCTTCGTACTTGCTGCTTCCCTCTCCTCTCGCTCAAACCCTTATAATGAGTAGAACGAGCTCTACTGTCTTCTTCATAAATCCTACAGCACTCGGTCAAATCCGAAAATCTTCTCATCCTTTGATAACCTACCGCTTGCTTTATCTCCGGACGCAAGCCATTCTCATACTTGATACATTTGGAAAATTCCGCCGTAACCGCATCATAGTGAGGGTGAAACTTCACTAACTCAGTAAACTTAGCGGTGTAGTCCACCACCGACATATTACCTTGTTTCAACTCCAGAAATTCCATTTCTCTCTTCCCTTTAACACTTTCGGGATAATACTTCCTTAGAAACTCAGCACGAAATAAATCCCACGTAATCTCCTCGTCGTCGACCTCAAGAACTTGCCTCATGCTGACCCACCAGTCATCGGCCTCTTCTCTCAGCATGTGAGTCCCTAGTCTCACCTTATTCCCTTCAGCACAATCCATCACCCTAAAAATTCTCTCAATTTCCTTTAACCATATCTGAGCACCATCCGGATCAAATCTCCCTTTAAACACCGGTGGTTGGTTCTTCCTGAACTCATCATTCGCATTCACGTTAGGTGCACCCTGCACAGCTCTGGCCATAGCCTCTAACGCCGCTGCCATAGCATTGTCATTACGACCTGCCATATTCTGAGGATTCCCAAAAATAACAACAAGGTTAAACAACCGTTCAACCAACACAACAACAAGACAGACACGACTGACTCAACACTGGCTCTGATACCACTTAATGTAACACCCCCTTTCTATACCCCAAATAAATTAGATAAATCAATTAGGCACATAGAAAATTTATTTCATCAGAGTTTAATTAAAACATGGTATAAAAGAGGCGCATCACATTATCATGAAATTAAACACATACGATACCTGCTCAAAATAGATATGCAACAATGGGTAACCCACATCTCAATATTTAGAATAAAAGCGGAAACATCCAAATATTGAATCAATCACATTCATAAAGGTATATACAACCATCAGTTAATTCATGCTTTACAACATATCCACAGCAGATACATACACATATGTATCACAAAAGAATCAAAACAAATGTAACTCCAAAAGAGTCAAAGGCTTCCTAACTACCCAGATGTTACATATCAGAGCCATTGACCAAAAAGAATGAAGACATCGCTTCACAAAAGAACCTCCAGCTTCCTACTCTGCAATGCCTCATAGAGCATTATAAAACAGCAGAAGGGTGAGAAACAACATCATAACAGTTAATGCATAAAATTGTATATATACATATACTCATATTGGTACAAGTTATACTCAAATTATGTTCTCACCACATTAAGCATATACAAATAATCATGTCTCTACACATACACATGAACAATCACTATATTTCCTCCAAACAAATCACATATAACATACACAGTTATATTCACACAACCAATGCATCATACACAGATAACTCATGCAACTCATAGAGACCGACACACGACTCTATGCAGATGCAAATGCGGTACCGACTCATTCAACAAATTCCCTAAGGAATCGAGTATTCAGCAGATCCTCCACGGGATCAAGTACTCAGCAGATTCTCCACGGAATCAAATATTCATCAGATTCTCCACGGAATCGAATATTCAGCAGATCCTCCACGGGATCAAGTACTCAGCAGATTCTCCACGGAATCAAATACTCTAACCAATCCTCCACGGGATTACATGTTATGACCGATTCTCCGAGGAATCACACAATGCAACCGATTCTCCAAGGAATCAAATGTAACCATCGTATCATACGAGGTCCTGCAAATCCTCCGAGGGATCAATCGATACAAAAATGCATACTATGCTCACAAACATATTCATTGCATTTATCATATACATAGCATATATCTATCATGCATTCACATTATACACCATTCCACACATGGTTTACACACATATCAGCCTATCCATGCATTTCTATTCAATTCGAGCAAATACACAAGATTATCAAATATTCAAGATTTATCATTTACTCTACAATCTAGGATTCACGCCTTTCGGCCACCCACAGCACAACATGTTGAAACAGTTCACACATCAATCATTCATATAGGCATCAATCATAATTGAATCAATCAAACATCATGCCATGAACAAACAGCAAAACAAATAACACTGCCAGGTTCGCCAACCTTCGCCTGGCGAAGCCACGCAGCGAATGCTCGCTGGCCTTCGCCTGGCGAACTCCCCAGCGAAGTCCACTGGGAGTAATTCTGGAATTACTCGCTGAGGCTCGCTACCCACTCGCCTGGCGAACCTTCGCCAACTCACCTCGCCTGGCGAACTTGCCAGCGAATACAGGGTATTAGCTTCTGACTTGCTTCGCTACAGCTCGCTGGGCTTCGCCTGGCGAAGCTTCGCTGCCATTCGCCTGGCGAACTTGCGAAGACAGAACTTCCATGGCTGTCTCAAAGCCCAAACTCCACACAACCAACCGATTAAATCCAAACCAATCACAGTAGCACAACCCAACCATCACCCGACTAAACTACATCGTCTAATTCGAGTTCTAACCGATTAAAACCTCATTCTACTCCCAAAACCAACTTCTAACCTAAGTGGAAAAAGAGTAGAACTCTACAAAATCCACACACATACACATACAATCATACACATTAAAGAGATGATGGAGTTTCACACCCTTACCGATCGATTGCAAGCTTTGGTGATGATTCCTTGATGATTCTAGGTTTTCCTCTCCACTTTCTCTTCTCTTTCTCTTCTCCTCTTTTCTTTCTCTTGTTTTTCTTCTTATGTTACTATCTTCTTCCTTTTTCCTCTCTTATTCTATTTCTACCTCTATTTCTTTCCTCTCAAATTCTTTCCAACACTTATCAATCAATTCTCACACTAAATTGCTAAATGTCTAAAATGCCCTTTTTACTCTAATTCCCCGAAAACTCTCCGAATCGGTAAAATAGATAAAATAAGCAAACACCACATAATAACAATATATAATCTCTCAATTTAAAACAAACATCAATTAAATAAATTAAAAGACTCAACAATTAATGGGAATTCAGAATCGGGGCGTTATAGGTATCATCGAAGAATCTTATTGGATAAGATGCTGCTTCGACCACCCGAAGAATCTCAATTTTTCAGAGATACTGCTTTGGTATCATTGAATTGTCTTATTGGATAAGATGCTACTTCGACAACCCAAAGAGTGTCAAGTTTTGTTCAGAGATACTGCTTTGGTATCATCGAAGAGTCTTATTGAATAAGATGCTGCTTCAACCACCCAAAGAATCTCAAGTTTTCAGAGATACTGCATTGGTATCATCGAAGAGTCTTATTGGATAAGATGTTGCTTCGATCACCCGACGAATCTCAAGTTTTGTTCAGAGATACTGCTTTGGTATCATCGAAGAGTCTTATTGGATAAGATGCTGCTTTGACCACCCGAAGAATCTCAAGCTTTGTTCAGAGATACTGCTTGGTATCATCGAAGAGTCTTATTGGATAAGATGCTGCTTTGACCACCCGAAGAATCTCAATTTTTGTTCAGAGATACTGCTTTGGTATCATCGAAGAGTCTTATTGGATAAGATGCTGCTTCGACCACCCGTAGTATCTTAAGCTTTGTTCCGAGATACTGCTTTGGTATCATCGAAGAGTCTTGTTGGATAAGATGCTGCTTCGACCACCCGAAGACTTTCAAGTTTTAAGAGACCCTACATTGGTATCATCGAAGAAATTATTGGATAAGATGCTGCTTCGACCACCCGAAGAATCTCGTTTTTGTTTAGATATACTTCTTTGGTATCATCGAAGAGTCTTATTGGATAAGATGCAACTTCGACCACCCGAAGAATCTCAAGTTTTGTTTAGAGATACTGCTATGGTATCATCGAATAGGCTTATCGGATAAGATGCTACTCTGACCACCCAAAGAATCTCATGTTTTCAGAGATATTGCTTTGGTATCTTCGAAGAGTATTATTGGATAAGATGCTGCTTTGACCACCCGAAGAATCTCAAGTTTTGTTCAATGATACTGCTTTGGTAACATCAAAGAGTCCTATTGGATAAGATGTTGCTTCGACCACCCGAAGAATCTCAAGTCTTCAGAGATACTGCTTTGGTATCATCTAAGAATCTTATTGGATAAGATGCTGCTTCAACCACCCGGAGAATCTCGTTTGTGTTTAGAGATACTGCTTTGGTATCATCGAAGAATCTTATTGGATAAGATGCTGCTTCGACCACCCGAAGAATCTCAATTTTTCAGAGATACTGCTTTGGTATCATTGAATTGTCTTATTGGATAAGATGCTACTTTGACAACCCAAAGAGTCTCAAGTTTTGTTCAGAGATACTGCTTTGGTATCATCGAAGAGTCTTATTGAATAAGATGCTGCTTCAACCACCCAAAGAATCTCAAGTTTTCAGAGATACTGCATTGGTATCATCGAAGAGTCTTATTGGATAAGATGCTGCTTCGATCACCCGAAGAATCTCAAGTTTTGTTCAGAGATACTGCTTTGGTATCATCGAAGAGTCTTATTGGATAAGATGCTGCTTTGACCACCCGAAGAATCTCAAGCTTTGTTCAGAGATACTGCTTGGTATCATCGAAGAGTCTTATTGGATAAGATGCTGCTTTGACCACCCGAAGAATCTCAATTTTTGTTCAGAGATACTGCTTTGGTATCATCGAAGAGTCTTATTGGATAAGATGCTGCTTCGACCACCCGAAGAATCTTAAGCTTTATTCAGAGATACTGCTTTGGTATCATCGAAGAGTCTTGTTGGATAAGATGCTGCTTCGACCACCCGAAGACTTTCAAGTTTTAAGAGACCCTACATTGGTATCATCGAAGAATCTTATTGGATAAGATGCTGCTTCGACCACCCGAAGAATCTCATTTTTGTTTAGATATACTTCTTTGGTATCATCGAAGAGTCTTATTGGATAAGATGCAACTTCGACTACCCGAAGAATCTCAAGTTTTGTTTAGAGATACTGCTATGGTATCATCGAATAGGCTTATCGGATAAGATGCTACTCTGACCACCCAAAGAATCTCATGTTTTCAGAGATATTGCTTTGGTATCTTCGAAGAGTATTATTGGTTAAGATGCTGCTTTGACCACCCGAAGAATCTCAAGTTTTGTTCAGAGATACTGATTTGGTAACATCAAAGAGTCTTATTGGATAAGATGCTGCTTCGACCACACGAAGAATCTCAAGTTTTCAGAGATACTGCTTTGGTATCATCGAAGAGTCTTATTGGATAAGATGCTGCTTCGACCACCCGAAGAATCTCATGTTTTTTTTAGAGATGCTGCTTTGGTATCATCGAAGAGTCTTATTGGATAAGATGCCGCTTCGACCACCTGAAGAATCTCAAGTCTTCAGAGATACTGCTTTGGTATCATCTAAGAATCTTATTGGATAAGATGCTGCTTCAACCACCCGGAGAATCTCGTTTGTGTTTAGAGATACTGCTTTGGTATCATCGAAGAATCTTATTGGATAAGATGCTGCTTCGACAACCAAAAGAATCTCAATTTTTTAGAGATACTGCTTTAGTATCATTGAATTGTCTTATTCGATAAGATGCTACTTCGACAACCCAAAGAGTCTCAAGTTTTGTTCAGAGATACTGCTTTGGTATCATCGAAGAGTCTTATTGGATAAGATGCTGCTTCGACCACCCGAAGAATCTCAAGTTTTCAGAGATACTGCTTTGGTATCATCGAAGAGTCTTTTTGGATAAGATGATGCTTCGACCACCCAGATGATCTCAAGTTTTGTTCAGAGATACTGCTTTGGTATCATCGAAGAGTCTTATTGGATTAGATGCTGCTTCGACCACCCGAAGAATCTTAAGTTTTCAGAGATAATGCTTTGGTATCATCAAAGAGTCTTATTGGATAAGATGATGCTTCGACCACCCGAAAAATCTCAAGTTTTGTTCAGAGATACTGCTTTGGTATCATCGAAGAGTCTTATTGGATAAGATGCTGATTCGACCACCCGAAGAATTTCAAGTTTTAAGAGACACTACATTGGTATCATCGAAGAACCTTATTGGATAAGATGCTGCTTCGACCACCCGAAGAATCTCGTTTTTGTTTAGATATACTGCTTTGGTATCATCGAAGAGTCTTATTGGATAAGATGCTGCTTCGACGACCCGAAGAATCTCAAGTTTTGTTCAGAGATACTGCTTTGGTATCATTGAAGAGGCATATCGGATAAGATGCTGCTTTGACCACCCGAAGAATCTCATGTTTTCAGAGATATTGCTTTGTTATCTTCGAAGAGTATTATTGGATAAGATGTTGCTTCGACCACCCGAAGAATCTCAAGTTTTGTTCAGAGATACTGCTTTGGTAACATCAAAGAGTCTTATTGGATAAGATGCTGCTTCGACCAACCGAAGAATCTCAAGTTTCACAGAGATACTGCTTTGGTATCATCGAAGAGTCTTATTGGATAAGATGCTGCTTCGAACACCAGAAGAATCTCATGTTTTTTTAGAGATACTGCTTTGGTATCATTAAAGAGTCTTATTGGATAAGATGCCGCTTCGATCACCCGAAGAATCTCAAGTTTTCAGAGATACTGCTTTGGTATCATTGAAGAGTCTGATTGGATAAGATGCTGCTTCGACCACCCGAAGAATCTCAAGTTTTTTTCCAGAGATACTACTTTGGTATCATCGAAGAGTCTTATTGGATAAGATGCTGCTTCGACCACCCGAAGAATCTCAAGTTTTCAGAGATACTGCATTGGTATCATCGAAGAGTCTTATTGGATAAGATGCTGCTTCGACCACCCGAAGAATCACAAGTTTTGTTCAGAGATACTGCTTTGGTATCATCGAAGAGTCTTATTGGATAAGATGCTGCTTCTACCACCCTAAGAATCACAAGTTTGGTTCAGAGACACTACTTTGGTTTCATCGAAGAATCTTATTAGATAAGATGCTGCTTTGACCACAAGAAGAATCTCGTTTGTATTTAGATATACTGCTTTGGTATCATCGAAGAGTCTTAATGGATAAGATACTGGTTCGACCACCCGAAGAAACTCAAGTTTTCAGAGATACTGCTTTGGTATCATTGAATAGTTTTATTGGATAAGATGCTGCTCCGACCACCCGAAGAATCTCATGTTTTTTTAGAGATACTGCTTTGGTATCATTGAAGAGTCTTATTGGATAAGATGCTGCTTCGACCACCCGAAGAATCTCAAGTTTTGTTCAGAGATACTGCTTTGGTATCATCGAAGAGTCTTATTGGATAAGATGCTGCTTCGACCACCCGAAGAATCTCAAGTTTTGTTCAGAGATACTGCTTTGGTATCATCGAAGAGTCTTATTGGATAAGATGCTGCTTCGACCACCCGAAGAATCTCAATTTTTGTTCAGAGATACTGCTTTGGTATCCTCAAAGAGTCTTATTGGATAAGATGCTGCTTCGACCACCCGAAGAATCTTAAGTTTTGTTCAGAGATACTGATTTGGTCGTCTATACCAAAGCCGAATGAAGAAAGCTTATGATAAGAAGGTGCGTCCTAGAAGCTTTCAGACGGGTGATCTTGTCTTGAAGAAGATTCTTCCTCCACACTCTGATCACCGGGGCAAGTGGACTCCTAATTACGAAGGTCCATACGTCGTCAGCAAGGTCTTTTCGGGAGGAGCCTTGTTGTTATCCACGATGGATGGCGAAGATTTTGCATCCCCGGTGAACGTGGACGCAGTTAAAAAATACTTTGCTTAAAAAATGACCCGCTGGAATGAAAAAGAATATCCAGGCAAAAATGGGGCATCCCGGCGAACCATAAAAAAGGAAAAAGGTTCGGGCAAAAATTAGGGATATAAATGGAAAAAATGTACACCCGCAAAGTTGAAAACCTAGAAGGGCGACTTTGGCAAAAAAGGGTATCCCGGTGAATCGAAAACCCGAAAGGGCGATTCAGGCAAAAGTTAGGGATTTGAAAAAGCAAATGACTGCGTTCCGCGTGTGGACTCTCATTGTTTAGTGGTTTGGAAGACCTGAGGGCCGTTTATCTGAATCAATCTCTTCTGAAACTCAAGCGTCGGAGAAGTATCAAAGTCGAGTGGGTCATAGAGGGATCAACTCATGGTGTTCGTCTACGCCTCATTGATGAGATTTGTGTATATACTGATGTATATTTATGTTTTATATTTGCGCAGCTTCCTCATTCCAGGAGCTTGCATCTGTTGTAAAACATTTTTACCCATTCAGGGGTTCGTTATCAATAAAATGTATACTATTCAACAATTCTGTTTGTTTGTTTAGCATCTATCTGTTTTGTTTGCGAAAAAGAATGCCGATGTTTTTGATAAAATGCGCATACATAAGCTTACTGGCCTAGGCCACTGATTGTTGAAACAGTGAATTACTTGAACGTTGCCACAAGATGATAACCTTGATAGGTCCCTTTGAGAAGGGTATCTTGTCTGTTTGTTTGTGTTGTTACAGGTATAGCATATTCCGGGCAGTACGCCGTATGTTTCCCAAGCAGGATGACTCCTTCTCCTCCAACAAAGTTCAGCAGCCTCTCCCTATGGAGTCTGAACATGAGATCGTAAGCATTGATATGTCTCCCCAAGCAGAGAAGATTCTCTCCCCAATCAGATGTATCCTGAAGGATCATCGTCTCCCCAGCTGAGTCATATACTGAAGTGTGCAGCACTCGATAGTACAGACTGAAGTCTCCAGGAGAATTGAAATTCCCCACAAAGATGTACTCTCCCCGGTAAGCAGGATGATTCCGTCTTCCCCAGCCGAGTTTGCAGTTCCCCAAGAGAGCCGAGTCCTTGGAAGCCGTTCAAGCCATGATTGGTTTTCCCCAGTAAAGTGTTAAGTAGCTGATGCTGTATTTCCCCACCGGAGTCGTTACCTCCAGGAAAGTTTGGCCGCGAAGATCGTGCAGTTCATTTTTGCGATTGATATCGTTCCCTCAGCAATTGTGGTTTGTACACCTAGGTGAGCAGGTCCAGGTTCTCGTAGAACTTTGTTCCCCTACAGCAGTCGACTGAAGTTCGTTTCCCTAGGTGGAATCCAATTGAGATTGGTGTAATTTCCTCTCCTCGGCAGGATGATTCCTTCCTCCACCAGAGTGGTTTTTCTCCTTGACAGGAGGATTCTCCCTTCAGCATTTATTTTGCTGATGGGGTCGTATCATTTTGCATGATTGCATAGCATTTACCCTAAACGCGTAACATTTCCACCGTGTGGAGCATTGCGCCATTGTTAAACATATGCATATGAAACATGAGCTAGGTCGTTACCGTTCTTGTTTTGCAGCAAATCCCCAGCAAAGTCGTTTGCCCAAGATGATTCTTGAATTCGCTAGCGAAGTTGAATGCCTAAGATGAATCTTAAAGTCCCCAGTGAGGTCGCCGAAGTTGGTTGCTCAAGTTGATGCTTAGAGTCCCCGGCAGAGTGTTTGTGCAGGATGATTCCTGAAATCTCCAATAGAGTTATTGGTTCAGGATGATTCTTGAAGTCCCCGACGGAGTTATTTGCCTAAGATGATTCTTGAAGTCCTCAGCAGAGTTTATTTGTCCAGAATGGTTTCTGGATCCCTGAAGCAGAATTACTTGATAGTTCTCCAGAACCCCCAGCGGAGATGTGTCATCCCCGGCAGGTTTTCGAACGGCGAAGTTGAAATTTCCTTGAAGACTTAATGATTGAAGTCCGGCAGCGGTGCCAAAACCCCAGACTTACTGATGAAGTCTAACTGTGATGTCGAAGCAGTTCTCTCAGCTGATGCGGAGTGCCTGATGGTAGAAGTTTGGATATCTCTATTTGGCTCATGATTGACCGAGAATTCCATTCCAGACTTACTGACGAAGTCTGGCTGACGCCCGAGAGTTTTTGAATGCCCGACGGCATAATTAACTTGATTGTCATAAAGTTCCTAAAGACCTGATGAGTCCCGAGGAATTCTTCTGCAGCAGTGCCGCAGAATGCCTGATGGCAATGTCAGCTATGTACCGCCGGTTACCGAGTAACCAGCGACCCCTTGATGACTTGAGGACGAAGACCTACGGCAAAATCAGATGATCATCCTGACGGAGATTTGAGATTAGACCCTTCAGCGGTTACCGTGTGACCAATTCCCCACCAGAGTTGCAGTGCAACAGTCATGCTCAGTTTTTGAAGATGTTCCTAACAATCAGAGTATCGTTTACCTGTGCGTGGTTGGCAAATTACCAGTTACCGTGTAACCGGTGATCCCTCGATGATTTGAGGATGCAATGATATCAGATAAATCAAAGAATCATCCTGACGGAAGTTCAGATCATTATTTCTCCAGCTAGTGGTCGTGCAGTTATTATTTCAGTTTCCGAAGATTTGTCCCCATCAGAGTACCGTGTACTTGTGCAGTTGGCAAATTTCCGGGTTTGTTGGTATTCAATCGTCTTTTACCTTGATTTTTTGAGAGCCGTTTGCTTCTCGCCCAGTCAGGTCCAAGCCGTTTGAATAGGGGCAGTTGTTGCACCCCATAATTTGCCCAACTTTTCTTTACCTAGCTTATGTTTCATTTCATTCACATTAGCATTATCATTTGCATTTCATTGACATGTATGCAGGAGATCAAGAGGTATGATTATCAATCAAGGGCTACACAAGACTTTGAAGCTAGCTGGGAGGCTTACTCAATTGTTCAAGGGTTGATATCCTTGTCAGAGAAGTTGAAAGAACCTCAGAAAGAGTGGTTGAAACCAAGTGTGTATGTCTCCTAACTTGAAAGTTGTGGAAAGCCATCAGATGATTCTGAAGCCATGAAGTTAGACTGGAGGTCTTGAAAGAGCTCATGATAAGTGTTGAAGATCACTTTGAGGCCTAGACAGGTCATTGTGCAAGATTAAGAAGGCTCAGCCATGAGTGGTGCAATTAGGGTTTGACTGGGTCAACCCTAAGTCAACTGATGATTTGAAGAAGGTTGAGACCTAATTCAAGAGCCATGTGATCATGGATTGATACATTGAGATGTTCTAAGGATTATTCCAAGGTCAACTTGTTGCACCCCAAAATTTGACCAACATTTATTTACCTAGCATGATCATCTGCTTCTCATTGATATGGGTGCAGAGGTATGATTACCCAGCAAGAGTACCAATCAAGACTTTGAAGCTAGCCAAGAAGGTTGTTCAAATGTTCAAAGGTTGATATCCTTGTCAGAGAACTCAAGAGATCCTCAGAAAGATTGGCTGAAACCAAGGTTGTGTGTCTCATAACTTGAGAGTTGTGGGAGCCCCTCAGATGATTCTGAGACTATGAGGATGGACTTGAATCTTTAAGAAAGCTTATGAGATGTCTTGAAAGCCATCATGAAGCCTAGAGAGGTCATTGTACAAGAATTTAGAAGATTCAGCCATGAGTGGTGGAATTAGGGTTTAACTGGGTCAACCCTAGGTCAACTGATGATTTGGAGAGGGTTGAGACCTAATCCAAGAGACATGTGATCATGGATTGATGCATTGAGATGCTATAAGGATTATTCCTAGACCAACTCATCATGATTGAGGAGTTTGAGAAGTTTTAAGCTAGGGTTTCTAAGGCTTGACAGTGTAAAATCCCCTAGTTTGATCCCTATCTTCAAGGCAGTTTAGCTCAAGATGTGATTGTCATCTCATCTTCCCCACAACATGAGTGTTTTAGAGCTTGTTCTTAGATTTAATTTGAGTGCTAGAAGTCCTGGATAGGATTTGTAGAGCTCAAGTTATGACTTTGACAAATTACAGGTCATCTGAGGTATGTGAATCTGGGTCCTTGAAAGTCACCCAACTTGCATCCAACTTTTTCCCTAGTAGGATGATTCCTATGGATTCTTGTTCAACATGAATGTTGTATAGAATCTTCTTAGATTTCTAGAGAGTACTAGAAGTCCTTGATAAGATTTCTAGAACTCAACTTATGGCTTTGACAAGTCAAGGGCATTTTGGTCATTTGGAGGTTATAGGTCATTTCAAGTATAAGGCCATATCTCCTATTTCCATGCTTCAAATGGAAAAATCTTCAACATCAAACTTGCTTAGAATGATGTTTTAAGGCTAGAAGGGAGGTCATGAGATGTTGAAAAGGCTTGTATCAAAAGGTGATAAAAATGACCTAAAATGGAGGCATAAGTTAAATAAGTTGAAATTGAAAATTGGAAATCCCAAGTTACACATCCAAACCATGTCATATAATAGGTCATTTTGACTTTAAAGGATATTCTAAGAACAATGGTTCAGCAACAATTTTGATATGAGGCCTAGATCATGGGGGTGCTTTGGAAATGGCTTACTTGCATCTTAAGGCACCAAAGCAAAACTCAAAGGAACTCAATGAACAAGTTAGTTATGCACTTCAACACACCATACATCTCATGTGGGGAGAATTTCAAGTCAGAATTGGTGGTTACTAGAGGCTTGGCATGAGATAGCACATAAGGAGAAGTGAATTCTTAATACCATGACATGAGATTTCCAATTTCTCATTGGATGGTCCTAGATGGTTCTAGATGATTCTAAACCATTCTATAACATGTAGAACTTGCTCAGATGCAAGGTTGGTGTAAGAATTGAGAGAAGAGAGAGTTGGCCATTTCACTTGCCTCCATTGCAAGTTGAAAGTGAATTCCCTATTCTGAACCATTTCCATTCATTCTTTCCATTCATACACACTCCATTGATGATAGTAAAGCTGTGCAGATCAATTTGAGAGCAAATCCATGGTGAATTGAAGAGTTGGTAATTGAACTTTCAAGGTTGCAAGTCAGAATCGAATTCTGAGATTGAAGCTTCCTCCATCAAATCTTTTGCAAACAGTAGCAAGATCATCATCCAAGGAAACTTTCTAAAGAGTTTCAAGGCTTGAAGTGAGGGTTTTCATCATCTGTTGATCAAGAAATACCAGGTTTGCAAATTCTCCACTACACCATAATTTATGCATTGCTAGGTAGAATTGTTAGTGTAGAAAGGTTAGAGACACATAGGTGATCATTTTTGGAGAGTTAGGGATAAATTGATGAAGGTTGAATATTGGACACCATTTCTTTGATGATCAAGAACTCGTGGTATAAGGAGACATAGCCTGAATTAGATAGCTAATTTTATTCAGTGTGAGTTGGTGAGTATTCTGATGCAAGAAAATTCAAGAATAGTTGAAGTTGAGGATTGACCATAATTTCAATCTTGAATCGTGTTTCATGTTAGAGGAGGTTTCAGTGTAATCTAGGGTTATGGTTGTATTCAGCATGAAAAATGGAGCATGTTAGTGCTTTGTATTGTTAATTTTGAGCAAGAAATGAGAGAGCACGAATGGAAGGAAGTTTGCAGGTGGTGCTCTGTTTCCATGGAGAATGGCTTCAAACCCTAGCTGGAGGTTGAAGATGACTCCTCACCCGTCAGATCATGCTTGACCCATTGACTATTCCCTGATCCAGTGGCCACGATTTAATTCCAATTTGAGAGGGAATTCTGAAGCCAGGATGAAACGCCCCGTTTCATTAAAAGAAGTTCTTAGGCCTGAGTGTTTTGTCCACTATCCACACCCCCAATCCTGGCCCATGGTTGAAATACACTATATTTGGCTGCTTTTTACACCGTTTCATTTTCATTTTTC
This sequence comes from Lathyrus sativus, assembly GCA_963859935.3. NCBI lineage: Eukaryota > Viridiplantae > Streptophyta > Magnoliopsida > Fabales > Fabaceae > Lathyrus > Lathyrus sativus. The sequence goes on along the minus strand of OZ012740.1, from coordinate 237,295,715 downwards.
ATTCATTTTTTAATTGATTTTCTGACTCAAATTGGGCCGAGTACGCATTCCTAATCACACCCCCATCTGCAGCCCATATAAAATCTGAACTGCATCTGTTTGCTATCTGCACCACATCCTTTCATATTTTTATTTTATTTTCTCCATTTTATTTCAAACTTTGGAAAATCATAATAAATAGGAAATTAATGATTTTTAAGTGGGAATTTTTTCTCCCACTTCATGATAATGTCTAGAAAATTATCAAGTAAAAATATTTTCAGTTCATGCATTTTTAATATTTTTTGGGTATTTTCTATTTTAATTTCTTTTTAATTCTCTTATGTTGATACATGAATTTGTAGAATTTTGTTTAGGTAGTTCCCTTCATATTTTTAGGCCATTCTTTTTAGGATAGTTAGATATAAGCTTTAGCTTCCACCTAGATTTATTTCATAATTTTTTGATGAATTTTAGGTTAGTTTTGCTTAGATGATTTTAGGTTGTGTAGAATTAGGTTAATCATTAACATAGGTCCACAATAACATTAGAATTTTGGGTTTCTAGGTAAAGTTAGACATTGGGGTATATAAGGGTATTAAGGGTAGGTATGTAGGATCCCCTAGAAATTATATTAGGTTTTAATATAGTAGCATACTATTTTTAGATGATTTTTGTAGTTGATGGTTGTTTGTGTTGCCCTTGTGGGCTTGTATTTTTGTTTGCTTTGCTTTGTGGGCTTGGAGAGCTTGGTATTGTTCTGAGGAGCATTGCGGAGCATTGAGGAGCTTGGGAGCTTGATCTTGTTAGTTTTGTTGTTTGTTTTAGGGTTAGGGATTAGGAAGAGTTTAGACCTAGTTAACTCCTTTCTTAAACATGGATGGTATCTGTCACCTCCATTCCTCCCTATGATTCGAAGTCCTTCCATGGTATACACCTCTCTCCTTTGGAGGGATAAGTGATTTTACCTAGGAAGTAGAACTTTTGAGGGAACCATTCCTTTGATGTTGAACCCTTATAGGTCACCTTTGGTGGTCAGTGAGCAGTTCAATGTCCCAGCTTATCCAGTTTATTGATTTCCTCTGGTTGGATTATCTAGAGAGATGCTGAGCTTGAGTGTGAAGATGAAAACTTCATTGAAGAGTAGAAGAGGATGAATCCTTGAGGGTATTCGGTAGAGCCCAACTCCCTTGCCCATGTGGTTTGTTTGTCTGATGGCATTTTATTTCATTTTCTTCTGTATGATTGCAGTTTACTGTATTTTGCTTGATAGCATGTTTTATCTTTCAGTATGATTACTGTTATCCATTTTGGCTTGAGGTTGAGATGAGCTTGTGGAGGCTGAAGCCCCACACACGTTTCCTCCCTCACTTGCATTGCATGCATTTTACCGTTTAAGCTGATGCTTTGTCTGTTTTGGTGTATCATTGACATGATCCCTTAGGACTCTCATTTCCTTTGATAAGGAATTGATGATAGAACTTTAGGTTGAAACCTATGCATGACAACTTCTGGGAGTTCCCTGTTCAAACCTCAACCATAGGATGAATCCTTGGCATGACAACAGTAGGACTTGATAGTCTCCCTCCTAGTTGGGTCTGTTCTGTTCTCACCTCAAAATAGTTTAAGATACAGTAATCATGAATGATTTCTTTCGTACGTTACGAGCCTTAAGCTATCTGAGAAAGGATTGTGGCAGAGTTTCTTTTCCACGGTCTGGATGTTTAGTATGGTACCCTTTGGGTGACATGCGACGCATTCATTCTCAGGTCATAGTCTCTAGTGCGATTGAAATCGCAAACACAATAAAAAACACTTCTTTCGTAAAAGACAGGAAATAAAGCGTAGTGTCCCGAACTACGTAAGCTCTGATCTCTCATACCTGTTGAGAGTACGTAGGCACAATACTGATGTATTGGCGAGCTACCTTCCCCATACCCCTTCGTAGGTCGAACTACGTTGACTCTGATTTCTCATTCTCTGATGAGAATACGTACGCATAAAGCGCGACGCTTTGCCGAGTCATTTTTCTTTTCTGTTTAAGCCAGCCTTGATAGGTAGATAGATAAAACCAACCCGTCCAGTAATCACAACAAGCATGGATCCCGTCGAGTATGACGGACGTGAGGGGTGCTAATACCTTCCCCTTGCGTAATCGACTCCCGTACCCAGACAACGGTTGTGATGACCTTGTCTTACCCTTTTCTCGTTAGGTTTTTCCGATCGTTTCCTTTCCCGTTCTGAGGGATAAATAACGAAAGGTGGGGACTCTTCTGTTGTGCCGACACCTTATTTTCGCGCAAGCGACACAACTCATCATGATTGAGGAGTTTGAAGAGTTTCAAGCTAGGTTTTCCAAGGCTTGGCAGTGTAAAATCCCCTAGTCTGACCCCTATCTTCAAGGCAATTTAGCTCAAGATGTGATTGCCATCTCATCTTACCCCTAACATGATTGTTGTAGAGCATGGTCTTAGCTTGAATTTGAGTTCTGTAAGTCCTTGATAGGATTTGTAGAACTCAAGTTATGGCTTTGACAAGTTACAAGTCATCTGAGGAATGTGAATTTGGAGCTTGAAAGTTACCCAACTTGCATGAAACTTTTTCCCTAGAAGGATGATTCCTATGAACTTTTGGTCAACATGAATGTTGTTCCTTATCATCTTAGCTTTCTAGAGAGTACTATAAGTCCTTGATAGGAGTTGTAGAACTCAAGTTATGGCTTTGACAAGTCAAGGGTATTTTGGACATTTGGTGATTATAGGTCATTTATGATCATAGGCCATTTTCACCAACTTAGAGGTCTCAAATGCATTTTTGTTCAACATGAAAGTTGTTTAAAATGATGTTTTTAGCTTACCCAAACATCAAGTGTTCATTGGTATGGATTATATCAAGCATTGGTTGAAGGAACTTCACATAAAAGCCATTTTAATGAATTAAAATGAGAAAATTCAAAATAAATGAGATTAACATGTTTTCAAGTCAAATTTGTGGTCATTTAGAATGGAATTGATGTTTATGAAAGATTGGCATTGTCACATTTTTGATTTGAGGTCCATAACATAGCCATTTGGATGATTACTTCACAAGTAAGAAACATATCCTATACATTCCATATGTTGAAACAAAAGGGAGAAAATCACTTCATTACACTCTTTAATGCTTAAGTGAATGGTTTGGAAGGATTGTAGAGCATGACCAAGGCTTGAAGGCACATATCCATATTGAAATTTGGAAGAAAAAGTGAAGATCCAAAATCCATAATTGGGCCTAGTTTGGGCTTCTAATCCATCAGAACACATCATAAATAGGATAATGATCAGATTAGGAAGCTTCTAGTGCAGAATTCTGTTGAGAAACCATTGGAGTAAAGTGAAGAAAAAAGCTTGAAAGTTAAAACTCGTTTTGGAGAATCAAGGTGTTTCAGCAGGAACTGAGCACCAAGAATCGTTCACCATTAATCCTTGAAGAATTCTGCAAGGTTTGGAAGAGAATTGAGGCGTGTAACCACTGCAATTCAAGCTTCAAGGTAGGTTCTAACTTCTTGAAATTTCTCACTGATTACGCACTTTTAATGAATTAGAAGCATGTGGTTAAGTTCCGCTTAGGACATAGATGGATTCGGGATAATTAATTTGAAGATTAGTGACAATTTAGGGATGATGCCATTTTCGGTTGAGACAAATATTTTTTTTATCCTTGCGTTTTTAGCACAATTGGTTAGTGTAGTTGGATTCTTGGTGAAATTTAGAGCAACTTTCGTTCAAGAATCGTGTGAAATGGTAGTCTGTAGAGGGAGTTAGGGTTGCTTGATGGTGACCGGAAAAGCCAACGGCGGTGGCCTTCGCGCGCGCAGGTTGAGAAGTTGCAGACATTTGAATTGGAGAAGATATAATCTAGGGCGTTCATTCATGAATAAGACTTTGACCCAGGCGTCCATCTAGCGGCAGTGGTTGCACCACATAACCCTCCCCTAAACACCCCGTTTTGATAAATGGAGAACCCCAGGCTTTGTTTCTTCGCTGCATATACCAAGGGTGCATGGGTTCGAGTCTTTGTATGTACTCTTTTTCTTTTTGATTAATTTGAACTGAATTGAACAAGAGGAATCCAAGCGCCTGGGCCTTAGCATTGGTTGATATCAACACCCCCCCCCCCCGTTGGCCCAATCCAGAATTGAACTAGTTATTTTTGCTATTTGCCACGCTGATTTAATCAATTTCTTGAATTTCTTTTAATTTTCATCATTTCATGTGACTTAGTAAATAATTCATAAAAAATAGAAGACTAACTCAATTAATTCCATTCTTTTTTCCCCTGATTCATGATTGAATCTAGAATTTTTTAGATAAAAAATATTAATAATTCATGCATTTTTGATTTTATTTGCATTTGTTGAATATTAATTGATATTAAAATAACCATGGTTGATACCTTGTTTTGATGAATTTGGTTTAAGCATTTGGTGATGAGTCTTGCCTTGATTTTTTGTGTATAGCTAGCATATATATGCATGTTCCCCTTAGATTTTTATCACATTTTTTTGATGAATGTAGGTGGTAGTTTTATGTTTAAACTTTAGGTGCTCCATTTTTAGGGTTTATGTTTAGTACCTTATGATTTAGGTTTTATTTCTAGGACTTGGTGGATGATTCAACCTCTGAATTTGGTATGGTAGATTCATGATTGAACTAGGGTCCCATAGTTATTTTTGTAGGATTTTACAATTGGTTTTAGTATTTTAGTTAGGAGTAACTTTAGTGCTAGGATTTTAGGTGATCCTAACTTGCTAATTCAACTAGATTGATTTCTTTAGTTCCCTTAGATTAGGGTTTTGCTTTGTTTACTCTTGGATGATGTTGAAGACAAGCTTGGGCTACCATGGAATGCTTGAGGAAGCTTGGATGTGAAGATTTCCCTTCTTTTGGTGTAGTGTTGATTAGGTGTTAAGATTAGGGTTTGTAGGCAGAGCTTCTAGATAGATTCTTTTCCTTCATAAACATGGAAGATGTTGATCACTTCCATTCTTCCCTATGATGTAAGGTCCCCTTGTAAAGGCCTCATCCCTCCTTTGGTAGGATGTGTGGCTCTTCACAAGTTGGTAGAACCTTTGAGGGTCCCTTTATCTGATGATAGGATGCTTAGTGGTGACCTTTGGTCTTCACTCTGTTGTCAATCATCCAAACCTTGCTCTTGTTAGCTGAATCCTTCTCCCTTGCCAGAGGATAGAGTTCCTTGTTAGAAGATTGAAGAGGCTAGAAGTTGCTACTTCTCTGTGTTTGAAAACTGCCATTGAAGCTGAAGCTTGAAGATTAAGGAGAGCAAGTTGATACTTGTGAAGAAGAAAGAACTGAAGCTTGAAAAAGATGAAGAACAAGTTGATACATGTGAGAGGAATCCATTGGAGATTGTGTAACACCCCCTTCTATACCCCAAATAAATGCATATAAAACACATAAGCATATACAGATTCATCAGAGTAAAAGTTTTCGAGTAAGGTATAAAAGAAGAATGTCACAACTTGACCAATAAAACACTTGCTCCATAAAATATGTAACATTTTCAATTTAAGCGGAAGGTAAAGTCATTTGATCGTTTTTCAAAATATTAATTCAAATGCACATAAGTCATCCAGATTAATACATCATATCAGTTAGATTTACAAAACCACATAAGCTGATACATCGCAATGTATCACAAAAGAATGACTATACTAGTCTAACTACCCGGTGTTACATATCAGAGCAGCAGACTCAAAAGAATGAAGACTAACTTCACGAAAGGACTCCAGCATCCTAATCTGCAATGCCTCATAGAGCATTATAAAACAGCAGAAGGGTGAGAAATATAACCATAATAATCAAGGCATAAGATTACGTATATATAGGTATCAAATAACACATATTCACATTTCTCACCACACTTCAATCTCATAATCATAAATCATATTTTGTTCACATATATCAACATTATGAACATTCACAAGCACATCCCTTCATGCTTAATTTCACAATCATTCACAAGCACATTTGTACAACAACGATATTATGCAATGTGACTCAACATATCCAATGCAACTCATGCAATGCGGTACCGACATTAGTTATCTTTTTTTTCGGTTTTCACTCTAAACCGAGTCCACCCTTCTAGACCGATAACTTGTTATCATTTTTCGGTTTTTACTTTAAGCCGAGTCCACCCTTCTAGACCGATAACAACCAAGCCCGTCCCCTAGGCTTCAAACCCACCCTTCTAGGTTTGGGACAAGCCACTAGTTTCCACGAAACTAACGGACATTGCCTCTTGACTGAATGATGCATGTACAATCAACCAATCACAATAAATGCACTTAAGACCGTTCCCGCGTCTTAATCCCATGCATTCGAATAATTCACCCCTTCGAGAATTTCATCATGATTGCACATACAACATATATCAAACATTTATCAATGTATTCATTTCACACATCATCATATTCAACAACAATGCACACATATCACATATGTTCCCATGCATTCACACCACAATCGCATACATATATGCACTCACAATTCATTAGACGATACACATACATTTCTCATTGTATTCCCATGTATCTCTAATGATCACAACAATCAAGGTATTCACATCGCAATACCAATCATACAATTATAAGTTATGCACACATATTCAAAATGTTCTCATGCATACTCATTACATAATTGTATACACATCGAGCATTCGCAAATTCATTAAATAATACACACATAATCACTTGTTATGTTCACATGTATTTTAACTGATTACGATTAATCCTTCATATCACAACTCTAGGATTCACGCCCGAAGGCTACCCACAGCACATGTTATCACAATAGATCATATCTATATCATATCATAGAGGTATTAACCTATGAGAAGCAACCAAACCATCTCCACATGAGCAACACAGCAAAAGAAAAATCCTGTCACATTCGCCTTCATTCGCCTGGCGAACCCTCGCAGCGAACCTTCGCCTGGCCTTCGCCTGGAGAACTCTCTCAGCGAACACTCGCTAGGCTTCGCCTGGCGAGACTTCCCAGCGAGCCCAAGTCAGTAGCTACTGACTTCATTCGCCACCATTCGCCAGCACCTTCGCTGGGCGAACCTTCGCTACTCAACTTCGCCTGGCGAACCCACCAGCGAAGTCCACTGGGACTTAAATATAATTATTCGCCAACATTCGCTAGGCTTCGCCTGGCGAAGCTTCGTCTTCGCTCGCCTGGCGAGAGCCAGCGAACCTGCGCAGAACAGAACCCTATTCTGTTCCACCTCCACAATCCACCATCATCCAACTTCTCACACAACAAAATCAGTACAAACAGCCTCAACACATGTTACCCGACTATTCTACGGCATTATTACTCATTTTCAACCGATTAAATCATCAATCTACCGATTATCCAACATTTTTCCCTAAATGGAAAGTGATGGAAACTCTACCAAAACCCTAACCCAACATACATAACATCATACAATGATCAAATAGAAACATTTCTCACCCTTACCTCGATTCATCGGAGCTTTGATGTTGGTTCTTGATGATTTCCACTTTTCCTCTTCTTCTCCTCTCTTTCTCTCCTTTCTTCTTCTTTCCTCTTTCTTTCCAAATGTTTTTCTATCTTTCTTTTCTTTTCTTTCTCTCTTATATATTCCTTTATTTTCCTTCCTTCCAATTTCCTTCTCAATTCTCTACTAATTCCAATTAATAAAAATTAATTTCCAATATTAATAAAAATCCCACTAAATCAATTAATTACTACAATTAATTATTTAATGAAATTTGGGCTGTTACAACCCTCCCCCACTTTAGGAATTTTCGTCCTCGAAAAGTTACCTGATTCAAACAGTTCTGGATAAGACTCCTTCATCCTACTCTCAAGCTCCCAAGTAACATCTCCACCAGCCGGTCCTCCCCAAGCGACCTTCACTAAAGCAATCTCTTTACCTCGAAGCTGCTTCAATTTCCGATCCTCTATCCGCATAGGTGATGTCTCAACAGTCAGGTTATCTCTCACCTGCACATCATCTATTTGGACTACATGAGACGGATCCGCAATGTATTTCCTCAACTGAGATACATGGAATACGTCGTGAAGATTAGCAAGCGACGGTGGTAAGGCTATACGATAGGCCACTTCTCCTATCTTCTACAAAATCTGATAAGGACCAATGAAACGCGGCGACAACTTGCGCGACTTCAGTGCCCTACCAACACCCGTCATCAGAGTGACTCGAAGAAACACATGATCTCCCTCTTGAAATTCAAGTGCCTTCCTCCTCTTGTCATAATAACTCTTCTGACGACTCTGAGTAATTCTCATCTTCTCTTGAATCATCTTGATCTTATCAGTGGTCTGTTGAACTAACTCGGGTCCAACAACCGAACTCTCTCCGGACTCGAACCAACACAATGGTGTCCTACACCGCCTACCATACAACGCCTCAAATGGTGCCATACCAATACTCGAATGGAAACTGTTGTTGTAGGTAAACTCAATCAAAGGCAAGTAGCTATCCCAAGCTCCTCCTTTTTCCAATACACAAGCTCTCAAAAGATCTTCAAGCGACTGAATCGTCCTCTTCGTCTGACCATCAGTCTGAGGATGATACGCTGAACTTAAACGCAACTTAGTACCCAAAGCACTCTGCAGGCTCTCCCAAAATCTCGAAGTAAACCGCGGATCTCTATCCGAAACAATACTTAACGGAATACCATGCAGACACACAATCCTCTCGATATACAACTTAGCCAACTTCTCCAAAGGGTAATCCATACGCATAGGGATAAAGTGAGCAGATTTAGTCAACCTATCCACGATAACCCAAATAGCCTCAAAATTACTCGGCGTCCTCGGCAAACCAGATACGAAATCCATGGAGATACTATCCCATTTCCACTCAGGAATAAACAACGGCTTCATCAAACCCGATGGCTTCTGATGCTCAATCTTTGACTTCTGGCAAGTCAAACAAGAATACACAAATTCCGCAATATCTTTCTTCATACTAGGCCACCAAAATACTTTCCTCAAATCCTGATACATCTTAGTAGCACCCGGATGAATACTCAATCCGCTACGATGTCCTTCCTCAAGGATACTCTTTTTCAGCTCAACAACATTTGGAACACAAACTCGATCCCGACATCTCATAATCCCATTCTCATCAATCCGAAAATCACCACCTTGGCCTTGGTTGATTAAAGTCAACCGATCAACTAAGCTCAAATCTGATTTCTGTCCTCCTCGAATTTCATCCAAAATACCACTTGTAAGCTTTAACATACCCAACTTAAATCCAAAAGAAGTTCTCTCACATACCAAACTCAAATCTCGAAATTGCTCAATCAATTCTAACTCTTTCACCATCAATGCCGACATATGCAATGATTTCCGACTCAATGCATCCGCTACTACATTCGCTTTACCCGGATGGTAATTCAAGCCAAAATCAAAATCCTTCAAAAGTTCAAGCCATCTTCTTTGTCTTACATTCAATTCCTTTTGATCAAAAAGATATCTCAAACTCTTGTGGTCACTAAACACTTCAAACCTCGCACCAAACAAATAATTCCTCCAAAGCTTCAACACGAACACAACGGCGGCCAACTCTAAGTCATGCGTCGGATAATTCTTCTCATGCACTTTGAGTTGCCTCGAAGCATAAGCTACAACTTGGTTATTCTGCATCAACACACCTCCTAAACCCATCAAAGAAGCATCACAATACACAACGAATGGTTCTTCTGGATTTGGCAAAATCAAAATAGGAGTTGTCGTCAATCTTCGCTTGAGTTCTTGAAAACTCGCTTCACACTTGGCGTCCCAAACAAAGGCTTGACCCTTCCTAGTCAACTGCGTCAACGGCAACGATAACTTAGCAAATCCTTCAATAAACTTCCGATAATAACCGGCTAAACCAAGAAAACTTCTGATCTCAAAAACTGACTTCGGAGTCTCCCATTGCGACACCGCTTCAACCTTCAACGGGTCAACCGCAACACCACTACTAGAAATCACATGACCAAGGAAACTAACTTCCTTCAACCAAAATTCACACTTAGAAAGCTTCGCGAACAACTGCTTCTCTCTCAGCACAGATAACACAATCTTCAGATGATCAGCATGCTCTTCTTCGCTCTTCGAATAAACCAAGATGTCGTCGATAAACACAACCGCAAACTTATCCAAATAAGGATGGAAAATCCTGTTCATGTATTCCATAAATACACCTGGTGCATTAGTCACACCAAATGGCATCACGGAATACTCATAGTGCCCATACCTCGTCCTAAAGGCCGTCTTCTGAATATCCTCAGCTTTCACGCGGATCTGATGATACCCAGACCTCAAATCAATCTTGTTGAACATGCTTGCACCAACCAACTGATCCATTAGATCATCAATCCTTGGAAGTGGATACTTATTCTTAATAGTCACCTTGTTCAACTGTCTGTAATCCACACAGAGTCTCATAGAACCCTCTTTCTTCTTAACCAATAACACCGGTGCACCCCACGGTGACACACTTGGACGAATAAACTTCTTTTCAAGCAAATCCTCAAGTTGACTCTTTAACTCTTTTAACTCCGAGGCCGACATACGATATGGAGCCATCGATATCGGACGAGTTCCAGGAATCAAATCTATCGAAAACTCCACTTCTCGCTCCGACGGTAAATCCTTTATCTCATCAGGGAATACTTCTGGAAAATCTCTAACAATGGGCAAACCATCAATCTCTTCACTCTCACCAGTCCTCAAAGTTGCCATAAGCATAAATACCTTAGCCCCATCTTGCACCGATTCTTTCACTTGTTTCCTCGTCATAAACAAATCCCTTTCAACATCCGAATCGGGAAAAATAACCGTTTTGTCAAAACAGTTAATATACACACGATTGAATTTTAACCAATTCATTCCAAGAATGACATCCAGTTGATCTAAATGAAGACACACTAAATCAATCCCAAAATCTCTCCCGAAAATACTCAACGGGCAATTCAAGCAAACATACGGTGTAGTTACCGGACCCATAGCAGGAGTATCGATAACCATACCGCCACCAATCACAGACAACTCAAGATTCAACCTTCTAACACAATCCAGAGAAATAAAAGAATGCGTAGCTCCGGTATCAATTATAGCGATCAAAGGTATACCATTAATAAAACACGTACCTCTGATCAATCGATCGTCGCTAGCAGTCTCAGATCCAGATAGAGCGAACACTTTCCCGCTCCCTTGATTCTTCTTCGGCTTATCACATTTCGTACTAATGTGTCCTTGCTCACCACAGTTATAGCAAGTAACACCCGTACCGCTTCTGCACTCAAGCGCCTTGTGGCCTGGCTTGCCACACTTAAAACACGCCTTCTCAACACTTTTGCATTCGGGAGCACGATGTCCCGCTTCACCGCACCTATAACATCTCACCGGAGTAGAAACTCCCCCACTTGGCCTCTTGCCATAACCCATTCTCTGCTTCCCTTTATCCGCAGGAGTCACATAAGGTTTTCCTCTGAATTGACCTTTTGCTTTCTTATCACTTAGGCTCTTGTAGTGGCTAGACCTAGCCCTACTGTCTTCGTCATAAATTCTGCTCTTGTTAACCAACTCAGAAAACCGCCTGATTTCCTGGTATCCAATAGCTTGTCTAATCTCGGGTCTTAAACCGTTCACAAACTTGAGGCACTTAGACCTCTCAGCATTACCAGTATTATAGTGAGGACAAAATTTGATCAACTCCTCAAATTTCGCCGCATACTCAACAACCGTCGAATTACCTTGCTTCAACTCAAGAAATTCGATCTCTTTCTTCCCTCGCACATCCTCTGGAAAATACTTCTCCAGAAAAGTTTCTCTAAACAAATCCCACGTAATCACAATATCATCTTCCTCAAATCTTTGGCGAGTATTACCCCACCAATCTTCAGCTTCTTCTTCGAGCATATGAGTCCCAAACTGCACCTTCTGTGCATCCAAGCAATTCATAACTCGAAAAATCTTTTCCACAGCTTTCAACCAAATTTGTGCCTTGTCCGGTTCATGAGTTCCCTTGAAGACCGGAGGGTTATTCTTTTGGAATTTCCCCAAAGCACGGAATCCATCATCAGCATGATCCCTCACATTCACATTGGCCGGAGGATTCTGCCCAATTGCCCCCGCCAATCTCGTCAATGCCTCCGCAATCGCTTCGTCGTTCCTCCCTGCAACCATCTTACTAATTCCAACAACAGAACCACGTAAGAACAACCAATATTGATAATGCATCACACGCATATCAATAACACACAGGGGAAAAACACTCTAACAACTTGGCCGGACGGACCGACCTGCTCTGATACCACTATTGTAACACCCCCTTCTATACCCCAAATAAATGCATATAAAACACTTAAGCATATACAGATTCATCAGAGTAAAAGTTTTCGAGTAAGGTATAAAAGAAGAATGTCATAACTTGACCAATAAAACACTTGCTCCATAAAATATGTAACATTTTCAATTTAAGCGGAAGGTAAAGTCATTTGATCGTTTTTCAAAATATTAATTCAAATGCACATAAGTCATCCAGATTAATACATTATATCAGTTAGATTTACAAAACCACATAAGCTGATACATCGCAATGTATTACAAAAGAATGACTATACTATTCTAACTACCCGATGTTACATATCAGAGCAGCAGACTCAAAAGAATGAAGACTAACTTCACGAAAGGACTCCAGCATCCTAATCTGCAATGCCTCATAGAGCATTATAAAACAGCAAAAGGGTGAGAAATATAACCATAATAATCAAGGCATAAGATTACGTATATAGAGGTATCATATAACACATATTCACATTTCTCACCACACTTCATTCTCATAATCATAAATCATATTTTGTTCACATATATCAACATTATGAACATTCACAAGCACATCCCTTCATGCTTAATTTCACAATCATTCACAAGCACATTTGTACAACAACGATATTATGCAATGTGACTCAACATATCCAATGCAACTCATGCAATGCGGTACCGACATTAGTTATCTTTTTTTTCGGTTTTCACTCTAAACCGGGTCCACCCTTCTAGACCGATAACTTGTTATCATTTTTCGGTTTTTACTTTAAGCCGGGTCCACCCTTCTAGACCGATAACAACCAAGCCCGTCCCCTAGGCTTCAAACCCACCCTTCTAGGTATGGGACAAGCAACTAGTTTCCACGAAACTAACGGACATTGCCTCTTGACTGAATGATGCATGTACAATCAACCAATCACAATAAATGCACTTAAGACCGTTCCCGCGTCTTAATCCCATGCATTCGAATAATTCACCCCTTCGAGAATTTCATCATGATTGCACATACAACATATATCAAACATTTATCAATGTATTCATTTCACACATCATCATATTCAACAACAATGCACACATATCACATATGTTCCCATGCATTCACACCACAATCGCATACATATATGCACTCACAATTCATTAGACGATACACATACATTTCTCATTATATTCCCATGTATCTCTAATGATCACAACAATCAAGGTATTCACATCGCAATACCAATCATACAATTATAAGTTATGCACACATATTCAAAATGTTCTCATGCATACTCATTACATAATTGTATACACATCGAGCATTCGCAAATTCATTAAATAATACACACATAATCACTTGTTATGTTCACATGTATTTTAACCGATTACGATTAATCCTTCATATCACAACTCTAGGATTCACGCCCGAAGGCTACCCACAGCACATGTTATCACAATAGATCATATCTATATCATATCATAGAGGTATTAACCTATGAGAAGCAACCAAACCATCTCCACATGAGCAACACAACAAAAGAAAAATGCTGTCACATTCGCCTTCATTCTCCTGGCGAACCCTCGCAGCGAACCTTCGCCTGGCCTTCGCCTGGAGAACTCTCTCAGCAAACACTCGCTAGGCTTCGCCTGGCGAGACATTCCAGCGAGCCCAAGTCAGTAGCTACTGACTTCATTCGCCACCATTCGCCAGCACCTTCGCTGGGCGAACCTTCGCTACTCAACTTCGCCTGGCGAACCCACCAGCGAAGTCTACTGGGACTTAAATATAATTATTCGCCAACATTCGCTAGGCTTCGCCTGGCGAAGCTTCGCCTTCGCTCGCCTGGCGAGAGCCAGCGAACCTGCGCAGAACAGAACCCTATTCTGTTCCACCTCCACAATCCACCATCATCCAACTTCTCACACAACAAAATCAGTACAAACAGCCTCAACACATGTTACCCGACTATTCTACGGCATTATTACTCATTTTCAACCGATTAAATCATCAATCTACCGATTATCCAACATTTTGCCCTAAATGGAAAGTGATGGAAACTCTACCAAAACCCTAACCCAACATACATAACATCATACAATGATCAAATAGAAACATTTCTCACTCTTACCTCGATTAATCGGAGCTTTGATGTTGGTTCTTGATGATTTCCACTTTTCCTCTTCTTCTCCTCTCTTTCTCTCCTTTCTTCTTCTTTCCTCTTTCTTTCCAAATGTTTTTCTATCTTTCTTTTCTTTTCTTTCTCTCTTATATATTCCTTTATTTTCCTTCCTTCCAATTTCCTTCTCAATTCTCTATTAATTCCAATTAATTAAAATTAATTTCCAATATTAATAAAAATCCCACTAAATCAATTAATTACTACAATTAATTATTTAATGAAATTTGGGCTGTTACAGATTGAATGGAGAAGCTGAAGCTTGAGGTTGGAAGGACAAGTTGATATTTGCAATTGGGATTGAAGCCTGAAGGTGGAGTTTACTTTGGAGCTGAGGCCTAGAGAAGAAAGAATAAGTTGATACTTATGTTTGATGTGTTGATGTGACTTGTGTGATTTACTTGATGCATTAGAATAAGTCCATATCTAGACTGATTTAAGCTTGGAGCATGATTGCACTAGAGGTTGAGTTGCCCCCTCTGCTTGTATTTTTACTGTATGGCTTTGCTTGTTGGTATTCGATAGAGCCCTGCTCCCTTGCCTATGTGGTCTGGTGTGGTTTCTTGATAGCATGGTATTTCCTCTATATGATTACAGTCACTCATATTTTGCTTGATGGCATAGCATGTTATTTCTTCTGTATGATTGTAGTTATTCATATCCGGCTTGAGGTTGAGATGAGCTTGTGGAGGCTGATGCCCCACACACATTTCCTCCCTCACTTGCATTGCATGCATTTTACATTCGTTTACTGTTTACTGTTTAAGCTGATGCTTTATCTGTTTCTGTATACCATTGACATGATCCCCTAGGAATCTCACTTCCTTTGATAAGGAAGTGATGATTAGAAATTTAGGTTGAAACCTAGGCATGAAAACTTCTAGGATTTCCCTGTTTCAAACCTCATCCATAGGATGAATCCTTGGCATGACAACATTAGGACTTGATAGTCTCCCCGTAGTTGTCCCTCTCTCTTCTCATCTCAGAACAAATCAAGATACAGTAATAAAGGTTAACTGACATCGTACGTTACGAGCCTTAAGCTATCTGAGAAAGGATTGTTGGAGAGTTTCTTTTCAACAGTCTGGATGTTTAGTATGGCACCCTTTGGGTGACATGCGACGCATTCACTCTCAGGTCATAGTCTCTAGTGCGATATTAGTTGCAAACAACCATAAAAAATAGTTCTTTCGTAAAAGACAGAAAACAAACTTCAAACCTTTTTGCCCCGTGGGCCCGTAATTCAAAGGAATCTTTTCTGAAGAAAAGAGTGTCGTTAACTCTCAATTCTACCGAAAACGGTAACGCTTAAGTCTCCAAGGGTCGAGTTGCGTACATCCAACTCCTGGAACTGTTTGTTAACCCTGCTCGATAAAAAAGATGAATCTGAATCCCCGTAATCCGTATTATCCTGAACTACGTAAGCTCTGATCTCTTATACCTGTTGAGAGTACGTAGGCACAATACTGACGTATTGGCGAGCCACCTTTCCCGTACCCGTAGTCAGTCGAACTACATTGACTCTGATTTCTCATTCTCTGATGAGAATACGTAGGCATAAAGTGCGACGCTTTGCCGAGTCATTTTTATTTTCTTTTTAAGCCAGCCTTGATAGGTAGATAGTTAAACCAACCCGTCCAGTAAACACAACAAACGTGGATCCCATCGAGTACGATGGACGTGAGGGGTGCTAATACCTTCCCCTTGTGTAACCGACTCCCGAACCCAGACAATGGTTGCGATGACCTTGTCTTATACCTTTTCATCAGGTTTTTTTGATCGTTTCCTTTCCCGTTCTGGGGGATAAATAACGAAAGGTGGCGACTCTTCTGTTTTTCCGGCACCTTATTTTCGCAGAAGCGACAGTAGGTGGTTCGTAGGAGGTGTCATCTAAAATATTAGTCCTGCAAAGGAAATGGTTAAACGCTTCAACACGCAAACAAAGTAAATAACCACGTTGCCATTTATTGTTAAAGTAAAACAACAAAAAACAGAGATCACAATATTTGAATATGAAAAATGCCTTTATTTCATGATTAAAACAGTGCAATACACATAATCAAGTAGCCCTAAGATAAAATCACTATGCCCCGGGTAGGACATAGGATTATTCAACAATTGACAAAACAAATCATTATTATTTAAGAGTCACTGGGACAGTTTCCCGAATGGACCAGTTGCAGAGACTTTGTCCTGGCACGCTTGGCTTGATCCACGTGTCCATATCGCAGTCGCTATCTCCGTCTTCGACATCAGAAATAGCGTTGATTGTCTCAAAGCACACCCCACCTGGCGTAATCGTTATCGGTCCTTTGAACCTGGGCGCTCCTGAGGATGACCCTGATGACGTCAGTCGATACCCTAGCCGAAACTTATCATTCTTCACGGGGATCTCCAGTACCTGCCCCCAGCCTTTAGTCTCCCCCGTCTGCACTAAAGCCTGAGCTTCCTTGTAGGATGACACTGCCACCTCTGGCATTTTTATGGGACCCTGAGCTTTGTCTTTAATCCGCAACCCTTCGAAGGCTTGACAAGGTGTCTCGTGTATTTCTCCGTCGACCTCAACATATCTGAATGATGATAGGTGACTGACCAAAATGTCCTCCTCCCCGCAAACGGTAACAACACTATCACCCACCATGTACTTCAACTTCTGATGCAATGTGGACGTTACAGCCCCTGCAGCGTGGATCCATGGGCGCCCAAGAAGGCAGCTATAAGCCGGATAGATATCCATGATGTAGAATTCGGTGTCAAAAATTTCCGGCCCCACCTGAAGCGGTAATGTTATTGACCCAAACACTGATCTTTACGTCCCGTCAAACGCCCTCACAACCAAATCGCTGGGCGTGCAAATAATTCCCCGTATGTCCAATTTCATCATGGTTTTCTTTGGCAATACGTTCAACGACGATCCAGTATCCACTAATACACGCGACAATACGGTGCCCCGACATTCCACCGATATATGCAAAGCCATGTTGTGCTCTCGACCCCTGGGTGTTAGATCAAAATCTGTGAAACCCAGGCTATATCCAGCGTTGACATGTGCCATCACCCCCTCTAACTGATTTATAGAAACTTCTTGAGGCACAAATGACATATCCAGAATCTTTAGCAAGGCGTTCCGGTGGGCCTCGGAACATAACAACAACGACAAGATGGAAATCTTCGACGGCGTCTGCTGTAGGTGTTTAACAATTTTGTAGTCGCTTTTGCGAATTAGTCTCATGAACTCCTCTACGTCCTTGAGTGACGTATCCTTTTATTTCGACTGAGTGGGCCCGCTTTCATTTACTTTGGCTTTGCCTTTGGCCAATCTCTCTGCTTCTATTTCAGGTGAGGTAAAGATCCTTCCGCTACGGGTCATGCCCCCCGTTCCAACGACATTATCAACAGCCTCAGCTGGCTGGCTATTCACCCCAATCTTTTCAGCGTTGCAATATGCTTCTAATCCGTATATCCACGGGACAACTTTCGTACTCTCTAAGGGAACAGGCCCTGCTTTGGTAATCATAATGGTTGGTCGTTGGGCGGGCTCCGTTATCGTTATAGTCTTCCTCGGGATCGTCACCGTTGCAATATCATTCAGCTCATCGCATAGTGCCTCCACAGGCTTCTCAACCGCAGTTCGATCAAATTGCAAGGTCCCTTCGTCGATCATGGCCTGAAGGCCCTGCTTCAAATTAGTATAACCCTCGGGCTGGGTCCAACACTCTAAACAGTATTCATCACAACCAGGGAATACTCCCCCTCTGAGCAACCTGCTTTTCACCTCACTCAATGGTGTCTTCAGTTCGTTGACATCCATCACCAAGTTCAAATTTTCTTCTGTTAAGATAGCATTTGCCCCATGATTAGGCATAGGCTGTTGTACAATGTTGGGCCCCACCTGGCCAAAGTTGATGGCTTTACTGTCCAACAAGTCTTGAACTTTATGCTTGAAAGCATGACAAGATTCTACATCATGTCCGGGCGCCCCAGAATGGAATTCGCAATGCTTATTAGCGTCATACCCATAAGGAAGTGTCGGTCCTGTAGGCGGCTCCAATGTTCTTTTCTCAACCAAATTCAACCCCAGCAGTGTCTGAAGAAGCTCTGCATATGTTGACGGAGGCTTATCAAATACCCTCTTCGGCTTTGCATTCTGAAACCTTCTCTGACCCTGATTCTGCCTTTGCTGCTGCTGCGGTTGTTGTTGTTGTTGTTGTTGTTGTTGAGGAATTGGAATAGTAACACTGGCTATTTGTTGAGGTTGACTGTACTGATTTCTACCTCTGCCCCGGCCTCTACCACCAAACACATCGCTAGTATCACCTTGTCGTCTTCCGCCGAACGCTTTTCTCGCACCCCCAGCTGAAGTGGATTCACCTGCCTGAATCTTTCCAATTTTAATTCCATTTTCGATCCTTTCTCCCATAAGGATCATATCGGAGAAACTACCCATAGAAACATTGAGTAACTTGTCATAGTACATTCCTGTAAATGTCCCCACAAACATGTCATTCATCTCCCTTTCAACCAAAGGAGGGTGCACCCGAGCTGCCATATCACGCCACCGCTGCGCGTATCCTGTCGCTTCCGCGAAAATAAGGTGCCGACAAAACAGAAGAGTCGCCACCTTTCGTTATTTATCCCTCAGAACGGGAAAGGAAACGATCGGAAAAACCTGACGAAAAGGTATAAGACAAGGTCATCGCAACCGTTGTCTGGGTTCGGGAGTCGGTTACGCAAGGGGAAGGTATTAGCACCCCTCACGTCCGTCGTACTCTACGGGATCCACGCTTGTTTGTGTTTACTGGACGGGTTGGTTTATCTATCTACCTATCAAGGCTGGTCTGAAAAGAAAAGAAAATGATTCGGCAAAGCGTCGCGCTTTATGCCTAGGTATTCTCATCAGAGAATGAGAAATCAGAGTCAACGTAGTTCGACCTACTACGGGTTACGGGGGAGGTGGCTTGCCAATACGTCAGTATTGTGCCTACGTACTCTCAACAGGCACAAGAGATCAGAGATAACGTAGTTCGGGGTACTACGGATTACGGGGGTTTAGATTCATCTGTTTTATCGAGTAGTGTTAAACAGCAATTCCAGCAGTTAGGGACAAAGCCTGTTTGCGGTAGAACCAGGTGTTTAACGACATTATTTTCTTCAGAAAAGCTTCCTTTGAATTACGGGCCCACGGGGCAAAAAGGTTTGAAGTTTGTTTTCTGTCTTTTACGAAAGAACTGTTTTTTTATGTTTGTTTGCAACTAGTATCGCACTAGAGACTATGACCTGAGAGTGAATGCGTCGTATGTTACCCAAAGGGTACCATACTCAACATCCAGACTGTGGAAAAGAAACTCTCCCACAATCCTTTCTCAGATAGCTTAAGGCTCGTAACGTACGGCGTCAGTTAACCTTTATTACTGTATTTTCATTTGTTTTGAGATGAGAAGAGAAGGGGCTCAACTAAAGGGAGACTATCAAGTCCAAATGTTGTCATGCCAAGGATTCATCCTATAGTTGAGGTTTGAAACAGGGAACTTCTAGAAGTTATCATGCATAGGTTTCAACTTAAAGTTCTATCATCACTTCCTTATCAAAGGAAATGAGAGTCCTAAGGGATCATGTCGATGATAAACAGAAACAGATAAAGCATCAGCTTAAACAGTAAACAGATATACAGTAAACGGCTGTAAAATGCATGCAATGCAAGTGAGGGAGGAAATGTGTGTGGGGCATCAGCCTCCACAAGCTCATCTCAACCTCAAGCTAGATATGAATAACTGCAATCATACAGGAAATGACATGCTACCAAGCAACATAATAACTGCAATCATACAGAGGAAATAAAATGCTATCAAGCAAAATACAAACCACATGGGCAAGGGAGCTGGGCTCTACCGAATACCCGCAAGCAAAGCCATACAGTAAAAATACAAGCAGAGGGAGCAACTCAACCTCTAGTGCAATCATGCTCCTAGATTACATCAGTCTAAATATGGACTTATTCTAATGCATCAAGCAAGTCAAACAAGGCACATCAATACAGAAAAGAAAACAGACAAGAAAGAAAGCAGATCAACCCCTCTTTCAATTCCAAGCTTCAGCTCTTCTGACAGCAATCCAGTCTCCAGACTTCAACCATCCTTCATGACAAGTATCAACTTGCTTCTCCAAGGTTTCAACCATCCCTCAAACATAAGTATCAACTTATTCTCTCTTCTCCAAGCTTCAGCTCTTCAGTAAATTCCACCTTCAGGCTTCACTCCTAACTGCAAGTATCAACTTGATTCCTTCAGGCTCTCAATGCACCAGTGTAAGTGTCAACTTATCCTTTATTCCTCAAGCCTCAGCTCTTCACCCAATCTCAATTGAATCCTCTTCATAAGTATCAACTTGATCTTCAAGCTTCGACTCTCTCTTCTTTACCAGTATTAACTAGCCTTCCTCTTCATCTATAAGCTTCAGCTTCTCATAGTAGTCTTAAATCATCTGGAAGTGTCCACTTCATCCTTCAATCTTCTTCAAGCAAGGAACTCCATCCTCTAACAAGGGAGAAAGATGCATCTATCAAGAGCAAAGTTGGGATGATTGGTAGCAGAGTGAAGACCAAAGGTCACCACTGAGCATCCTGTCATCAGAGAAAGGGACCCTCAAAGGTTCTACCAATTTGCAAAGAGCCACACATCCTACCAAAGGAGGGATGAGGCCTTTACAAGGGACCTTACTTCATAGGGAAGAATGGAATTGATCAACATATTCCATGTTTATGAAGGAAGAGAACTATCTAGAAACTCTGCCTACAAAACCCTAATCTTATCTTAGTCAAAACTACACCACAAGAAGGGAAGATCTTCAAATCCAAGCCTCTTCAAGCAATCCAATGCATCTTCAACTTGCCTTCAACATCAACCAAGAACAAGAGAGAGAGAACCCTAATCTAAGGGAACTAAAGATGTTAATCTAGTTGAGTTAGTGCCTTAGAATCATCTAAAACTAGCACCTAAACTAAAATCAATCAAAAATAGTAAACTATCTTATAAATTTCTACAAAAATTCCTAAGGGATCCTAATTCAATGAAGAACACCTCATACAAAAACCACGGACTAAATCATCTATTAAGTCCTAAATCCAAAGGTATCAACCATAAACCCTAAAAATGGAGCTTCTAAAGGTTTCAACCTAAACTACCACCTATGTTCATCACAAAAATGTGAGAAAATTCTATGGGGAGCATGCATGTCTATGCTAACTACTCACAAAAAATCAGGATCAAAATCATCACCACATGATCACACAAAATTCCACAAAATCAAGAATCAAGCATAACTATTTTAATATCAATTAAAATGAGAAAATTCCTATAAAATCAGAAAATGCATGAAATGAAAATATTTTTTTATCTAAAAATACTAGATTCAATCATGAATATAATACAAAAAGAATGGGATTAATTGGATCATTTTTCAATTTTATATGAAGAAATAAGAGAAAATGATAATAAAATAACAAAACCACAGTGCAGATAGTAAACACGCTAAGTTCATTATGACAATTGGGCCATCAGGGGGTGGGGATAACAATTTGAACTTAAGCCCAAAACCACAACTTAAATGAAACGCAGCGTTGCAATGTGATTCAGAGTCCTTCACAAATTGAAATCAATACGTGGCCGTTGGATCATGCCTTCAGTCAAAGTCCAACCAAGATCTGATGGCTATCAAGTCATCTTCTCCAATTTGAATCCCTGAAACTCAGGTCACCTGCGCGCCATAGCCACCGCCAGTGACTTTCTCCGGTCACCCTTCCACAACCCTAGTTCAACATAGAGTCCACCATAGGCCACGATCCCTTAATGAAACATGTCCCAAATTCCCTCACGAATTCATTCATGCCCTTAATTCTCTCTGAAACCTCAAGATTTGCCATAACTAATTCTCAACCGAAAATGGTGACATCCTTAATTGGTCACTAATTCTCAAACTAACTATCTGAAAACCTTCCTACACCGTTCTACAATGCATCTAACACCCTAATTCATCTTAATTCTACCTAATTTAAGCTAGAGATTGAAGGTTACCAACCTGATAAATTTGAACGAACAGAAGGGTAGAATCTTCAACTCAGCCTTCAAGAACTTGCAGAATCCTTCACTGAATCACAATCAATCTTCTGTATGCAAAGAAAAGAGTTGAATCTTCTGGAATCATCAAACCCGATTCTGAGTTGCAAGCTGCACTCTCCAATGGCTGCTTCACGATTCTTCCACCATAGTGCCTTGAATTTGATCTGGAATTGATCACCAACCTCAGTGCAAGCTATTGAGATCAATTTCTTGGACTGAAATGGCCTCTAACCTTGTAACCGATTTTGATTTGCAATGTGAAATCTCAAAGTGCAATCTCAGTTTTCTCTCTCAATCAACACCAACTTTTGCTTTGGATCACCTCTACTCAATATATAGAACATGTATGAGTGATCTAGAACCCTCTAGATCCTTCTAATGAGAAATCCAATCTCTCATGACATGAGAAGTTCACTTATATGCCATGGTGTGCACAATTCTGCAAACAGCTTGAAAACAATCCCAATTCCTTCCAATTTCTCCCCTCATGACATTTTGAAAGTGTTTGGCTTGCAAGGGATCTTGCTCATGCCTTGAATTTGAGTTTTGCAAATGTTACTTATGATGTAAGTAACTACTTTTCAAAGCAAGTCCATAAATTATAACTCAAATAAAAAATGTGGCTAAACCAATGTTCTTAAAATGCTTTTTAGAGTCAAAATGACCTATTACACGCCTTGGTTTGGATGTGTAGATCAAAAATATCAATTTCCAACTTTGGTTTATTTAACTTATACCCTTATTTTAGGTCATTTTTGCAACTTTGAGCTACAAGCAATTTCAACAATTCATGACCTCTTTGCTAGCTTTAAAACATCATTTTGAACAAGTTTTATGTTGAACATTTTCTCATTTGAAGCTTGGAAATAGGAGTTATGGCCTTATGCTTGAAATGACCTGTAATCTCCAAATGACCAAAATACCCTTGACTTGTCAAAGCCATAACTTGAGCTCTACAAATCCTATCAAGGACTTCTAGTACTATCTAGAAATATAAGAGGATAAGGAACAACATTCATGTTGACCAAGAGTTCATAGGAATCATCCTTCTAGGGCAAAAGTTTGATGCAAGTTGGGTAACTTTCAAGCCCCCAAATTCACATACCTCAGATGACCTGTAACTTGTCAAAGTCATAACTTGAGTTCTACAAATCCTATCAAGGTCTTCTAGTACTCAAATTAAATCTAAGAGCAAGATCTACAACATTCAGGTTGGGGGTAAGAAGAGATGACAATCACATCTTGAGCTAAAATGCCTTGAAGATAGGGGTCAAACTAGGGGATTTTACACTGTCAAGCCTTAGAAACCCTAGCTTGAAACTTCTCAAACTCTTCAATCATGATGAGTTGGCCTTGGAATCATCCTTATAGCATATCAATGCATCAATCAATGATCACATGCCTCTTGGATTAGGTCTCAACCTTCTCCAAATCATCAGTTGACCTAGGGTTGACCCAGTCAAACCCTAATTGCATCAGTCATGGCTGAGTCTTCTTAATCTTTCACACTGACCTATCTAGGCCTCATGATGGCTTTCAAGACATCTCATAAGCTCTATCAAGGCTTTAAGTCCACATTCCTGGCTTCAGAATCATCTGAGGAGCTCCCATAACTCTCAAGTTAGGAGGCACACACTCTTGGTTTCAACCCTTCTCTCTGAGGATCTTTTAACTTCTCTGACAAGGATATCAACCCTTGAACACTTGTATAAGCTTCATTTCTAGCTTCAAAGTCTAGTAATCATACCTCTTGATCTCTTGCACACATGTCAATGAAATGCAAATAATAATGCTAATGTGAATGAAATGAAACATAAGCTAGGTAAAGAGATGTTGGGCAAATTTTGGGGTGCAACAGCTGCCCCTATTCAAACGGCTTGGACCTGACTGGGTGAGAAGCGAACGGCTCTCAAACAATCAAGGTACGAGACGGTTGAATACCAATAAACCCGGAAATTTGCCAACTGCACAAGTACACGGTACTCTGATGGGAACAAATCTTCAAAAACCGAAATATTAGCTGCACGACAACTAGCTGGGGAATCGGTCACACGGTAACCGGTGAGACATGGTCGATCATGCCGTCAGGCCTTAGGATTCCTCGGGACCTATTAGATCAATAATCAAGTTAATCATGCCATCGGGCATTCAAAGAAATTTTTGGGCGTCAGCCGGACTTCATCAGTAAGTCGGGAATAGAATTCTCAGTCAATCATGAACCAATTGGGGATATCCAACTTCTACCATCGGGCACTCCGCATCAGCTGAGAGAACTGCTTCGTCAATACGGTTGGACTTCAATTATCAAGTCTTCAGGGGAAGTTTCAACTTCACTGTTCAGAAACCTGCTGGGGATGACGCATCTCCGCTGGGGATTCTGGGGAACTGTCAAGTCACTCTGCTTCGGGGATCCAGAAATTATTCTGGGTGAGTCATCTCTGCTGAGGAAACCAAGAATCATATTGAACAAACAACTTCGCCGGGGACATCAAGAATCATCCTGAACCAATAACTCTGATGGAGATTTCGGGAATCATCCTGAGCAATCACTCTGCCGAGGACTCTAAGCATCAACTTGAGCAACCAACTCTGGCGACTTCACTGGGGTTTTAAGAGTCATCTTGAGCAAACGACTTCGCTGGGGAGAATTCAAGAATCATCTTGACCAAACCATTTTGCGGAGGAACACCTGCAAAACAAGAACGGTAACGACCTAACTCATGTTTCATATGTGTATGCTTTGGCAATAGCGCAATGCTCCACACGGTGGAAATGCTACGCGTTTTTTGGGTAAATGCTATGCAATCATGCAAAATGCTATGGCCCCATCAGCAAAATAAATGCCGAAGGGAAGATCTTCCCGTCAGGGAGAAGGAACCACTCTGGTGGGGGAAGGAATCATCCTGCCAAGAAAAAGTCACGCCAATCTCAATTGGATTCCGCCTGGGGAAACGAACTTTAGTCAGCTGCTGCAGAGGAACGGAACTCTACGAGAACCCGGACCTGCTCAGGAAAGCGATGTCAATCACAGAAATGAACTGCACGGCATTCGCAACCAACCTTTCCTGGAGGTAACGACTCCGGCGGGGAAATACAACATCAGTTATTCAACACCCTACTGGGGAAAACCAATCATGGCCCGAACTGCTTTCCAAGGACTCGACTCCCTTGGGGATCTACAAACTCGGCTGGGGAAGAAGGAATCGCCCTGCTTATAGGGAAGAGTACGACTCTGCGGGGAATTTTAATTCTGCTGAAGACTTCAGTCTGGAACTATCAATTGCTGCACACTTCAGTATGTGACTCAGCTAGGGAGATGACGACCTTTCGGGATGTATCTGATTGGGGAGAGAATCCTCTCTGCCTGGGGACAACATATCAATGCTTACGATCTCACGTTCAGACTCTGCGGGGAGAGGCTGCTGAACTTCGCTGGAGAAGAAGGAATCATCCTGCTTGGGGACGCATACGGCATACTACCTGGCATATGCTACACCTGCAACAACACAAACAAACAGACAAGATACCCTTCTCAAAGGGACCTATCAAGGTTATCGTCTTGTGACAATGTTCGAGTAATTCATTGTTTCGACAATCAGTGGCCTAGGCCAGTAAGTTTATGTATGCGCATTTTATCAAAAACATCGGCGTTCTTTTTCACAAAGAAAACAGGTAAATGCTAAACAGACAAACAAAATTGCTGAATAGTATACATTTTATTGATAACGAACCCCTGAATGGGTAAAAATGTTTTACAACAGATGCAAGCCCCTGGAATGAGGAAGCTGCGTAAGAATAAAACATAAATATACATCAGTATATACACATGTCGGCAACGAGGCGTAGACGAACACCATGAGTTGATCCCTCTATGACCCACTCGACTTCGACACTTCTCCGACGCTTCAGCTTCAGAAGAGATTGATTCAGATAAACGGCCCTCAGGTCTTCTAAACCACTAAACAATGAAAGTCCACACGCGGAACGCAGTTATTTGCTTTTTCAAATCCCTAACTTTTGCCTGAATTGCCCTTCCGGGTTTTCGATTCACCGGGATACCCTTTTTTTCCAAAGTCGCCCTTCCAGGTTTTCGACTTTGCGGGTGTACATTTTTTCTTTATATCCCTAACTTTTTCCCAAACCTTTTTCCTTTTTTATGGTTCACCAGGATGCCCCATTTCTGCCTGGATATTCTTTTTCTTTCCAGCGGGTTATTTTTTAAGCAAAGTATTTTTTAACTGTGTCTGCGTTCACCGGGGATGCAAAATCTTTGCCATCCATCGTAGATAACAACAAAGCTCCTCCCGAGAAGACTTTGCTGACGACGTACGGACCTTCGTAATTAGGAGTCCACTTGCCCCGGTGATCGGAGTGTGGAGGAAGAATCTTCTTCAGGACGAGATCACCCGTCTGAAAGCTTCTAGGACGCACCTTCTTATCATAAGCTTTCTTCATTCGGCTTTGGTACAGACGACCATATGCAATCGATGCTAATCTCTTCTCGTCCATCAGGCTGAGTTGGTTTAGTCGGTTCTTAATCCATTCTGCCTCGTCGAGTTTCACATCAACCAAAACTCGCAAAGAAGGGATCTCCAGCTCTAACGGTAGGACAACTTCCATACTATACACCAAGGAGAAAGGAGTTGCCCTGGTTGACGTACGTACCGTCGTACGATAACCGTGCAGTGCAAATGGCAGCATCTCGTGCCAATCTTTGTAGGTCACAACCATCTTCTGAACAATCTTCTTTATGTTCTTATTGGCCGCTTCAACGGCGCCATTCATCTTTGGCCGGTAAGGAGATGAGTTGTGGTGTTCAATCTTGAAACTCTGGCATAGCTCCTTCATCATCTTGTTATTCATATTCGAACCATTATCGGTAATGATCCGCTCGGGAATTCCGTAACGACAGATGATATCCCTCTTTATGAATCTAGCTACCACCTGCTTGGTGAAGTAGTCGATAGCTACTAGAATGAAGCGATGACCATTAGATGCGGTGGGCTCGATCTTGCCTATCATGTCGATGCCCTACATGGAGAACGGCCACGGGGAGGACATGACATTTAACGGGCACGGCGGCACATGAACTTTATCCGCATAAATCTGGCATTTATGACATCTCTTCGCGAATTTAAAGCAATCTGAATCCATCGTCAGCCAGTAGTATGCTGCTCTCAGGATCTTTCTCGTCATAGCATGCCTGCCGGCGTGCGTACCTAATGTGCCTTCATGGACTTCTTCCATGAGCATACTCGCTTCTTTCTCATCTACACATCTGAGTAGCACGAGATCGTGGTTTCTTTTATACAAAACTCCATCAGGATTGAGATAAAAATTTCCAGACAGCCTCCTCAGAGTCTTCTTATCCTGGGTTGACGCTCCCGCAGGATACTCCTTAGTCATAAGGAAGGTCTGAATGTCATGGAACCATGGCTTGCCATCGGAGGCTTCCTCGATTGCAAAGACGAATGCAGGTCTATCAAGACGAGAAAGGACAATTCTTGGAGCTTCATTCCAAAAATTGACTTTATACATTGAAGCCAACGTGGCTAAGGCATAAGCCATTTGATTCTCGGCCCTGGGCACATGATGGAGTTCCACTCGATCAAAGAACGGAAGCAGCCTTCTGGCATAATTCATGTACGACACCAAATTCGATTGACGAGTCTCCCACTACCCTTTAATCTGGTTGATCACAAGCGCCGAGTCACCATATACGTCTAGGTTATTGATTCTCAAATCAATTGCCTCTTCTAGACCCATGATGCATGCTTCGTACTCCGCTTCGTTATTGGTGACTGGAAACGTCAGTCTCGCAGTGAACGGGATGTGGGATCCGTGGGGAGTCGTGATGATCGCCCCAATGCCAATTCCATAAGAATTAACCGCCCCGTCAAATATCAATTTCCATTGGGATTTCCTATCGGGCCCCTCGTCGGGCAACGGTTCGTCACAATCTTTTGCTTTGAGAAACATGATATCCTCATCAGGGAATTCAAATTTCATCGGCTGGTAATCCTCGATCGTCTGTTTGGCAAGGTATTAAGACAATACGCTTCCCTTAATGGCCTTCTGGGAAACGTACTGAATATCATATTCCGTCAACACCATTTGCCATCTGGAAATCCTGCCCGAAAGCGCTTGCTTCTCGAAGACGTACTTGATCGGATCCATCTTCGAAATTAGCATGGTGGTATGGTTGAGCATGTACTGTCGTAAACGTTTGGCAGCCCAGGCTAATGCACAACACGTCTTCTCCAACATCGAGTAATGAGATTCACAATCTATGAACTTTTTACTTAAGTAGTAAATGGCATGCTCCTTTCTGCCCGTCTCGTCGTGCTGACCGAGAACACACCCCATACTATTCTCAAGAACTGTCAAGTACATGATTAAGGGTCGTCCAGCCACTAGGGGTATCAAGATTGGAGGTTCCTGTAGATACTGTTTTATCTTATCAAATGCCTTCTGGCAATCTTCGTTCCAGATAATCACCTGATCTTTCTTTAGCAGTTTGAACATCGGTTCACACGTGGCTGTGAGCTGAGAGATAAACCTTGCAATGTAGTTTATTCTGCCCAAGAAACCACGAACTTCTTTTTCAGTTTTTGGCGCTGGCATTTCTTGTATCGCTTTTATTTTCGCAGGATCAACCTCGATGCCTCTTTCGCTCACGATAAACCCCAGTAGTTTTCCGGACCGTACTCCGAAAGTACATTTGTTAGGATTCAGCCTCAACCTGAACTTCCTAAGCCTCTCAAAAAGCTTCAGCAAATTGACCAGATGTCCCTCCTCCGTTTGGGACTTCGCAATCATGTCATCAACATAGACTTCAATCTCATGATGAATCATATCATGAAACAAAGTTACCATTGCTCGTTGGTAAGTGGCCCCTGCGTTCTTCAGACAGAAAGGCATTACCTTATAGCAAAATGTTCCCCAAGGGGTGATAAACGTAGTTTTCTCCATGTCCTCCGGCGCCATCTTGATCTGATTGTAACCGGAGAAGCCATCCATGAATGAAAATACGGAGAACTGAGCTGTATTGTCGACCAACACATCAATATGAGGCAGCGGGAAATAATCTTTAGGGCTCGCCCTATTCAAATCCCGATAATCGACGCACATTTGTACCTTACCGTCCTTCTTCGGTACAGGCACTATGTTGGCGACCCACGGAGGGTAAGTGGTGACCGCTAAGAAGCCAGCATCAAGCTGCTTCTGCACTTCTTCTTTGATCTTAACGGCTATATCTGGTCGCATCCTTCTAAGCTTCTGCTTAACGGGAGGACAATCTTCTCGCAGCGGCAAGTGGTGGACCACGATGTCAGTATCAAGTCCGGGCATATCTTCGTATGACCAATCAAAGACGTCACTATACTCTCTTAGCATCTCGACCAATCTTCGCTTGACATCACTCTGCAATGCAGCCCCTATCCTGACGTTCCTGACAAGTTCTTCAGAACCCCGATTCACGATCTCAATCTCTTCCTCATGAGGCAGAATAACTTTCTCTTCTTGTCTCAACAAGCGGGACAACTCTTCGGGAAGGTCTTCATCTTCATCAATCTCTTCTTCGGCTTGATAGATCGGGCAATCAAAGTCGAAGTGAGTCGTAGAAGGTCCAGAGTTGATGTCATCTGTCATGTGGATCCTGCAATAACAAGGGTTAAGCTTAAAACAAGGATATGCAGGTTAGCACAAACCTCATTGCCATTTTATTGTTTTTCAAAACAAATATAAAACAGGAATAACAGAGATCACAATATTTGAATACGAAGAAAAACGCCTTTTGATTTATTGATAAAATGCATGTACATAATCAAACGAGACCCTGACAATAAAACCACTATGCCCCGGGTAGGACATAGGGTTGTACAACGATTGGAAAAAGTAAATCATTACTCTTCGCTTGTCATCTGGATGATATCCTTGACGGACCAGTTGTTGAGGCTCTCGCCTGGCTTGCTTGGCTGGATCCAGGAGTCTAGGTCACAGTCGCTATCTCCGCTGTCTTCAGACACTGCGATGACGCTTTCAAATATCACCCCACCACTGGTAAACTGGATCGGCCCTTTACCTCGCGACGCACTGCTAGAAGAAGAGGAGGCTTCAACTGCAGGAGAATATCCCAACCCAAACTTGTCTTGCTTGTTAGGTATCTCCAAAATTCACCCCTAGCCTGGGGTAGATCCGGCTTGGACAACAGCCCGGGCTTCCTTGAAGGAGGAGAGAGTCATCTCTGGCTTTTCAGTGACTACAGGCGCTACGTCCTTGACTTTAACAGCTTCGAACGCTTGGCATAGAGTTTCGTGGATTTCCCCATCCATCTCAACATACTTGAAGGACGACAAATGGCTCACCATTATGTCTTCCTCGCCACAAACAGTCATGATGCTACCACCGACAGCATACTTGAGTTTCTGGTGCAACGTGGAGGTCACGGCACCCGCCGAATGGATCCATGGCCGGCCTAGGAGACAGCTGTAGGCAGGCATGATGTCCATAATGTAAAAGACCGCGTCGAATGTTTCCAGCCCGACTTGGATTGGCAACGTCACCTCCCCGAAAACATGGCGTTTGGTTCCATCGAACGCTTTCACAACCAGATCACTGGGTGTGAAAATCACTCCGCGAGTATCTAACTTCATTGATGCCTTCTTCGGAAGAACATTAAGTGACGACCCAGTGTCTACCAACACGTGAGACATAATCATTCCTCTGCACTCTATTGAGATGTGCAGGGCGCTATTGTGGTTCCTCCCCCTCGGCGTCAGCTCTAGGTCAGTGAACCCTAGCCCATTTCCAGCATTCACGTGGGCCACGACCTCCTCTAACTGGTTTATCGATATTTCCTGCGGTACATATGCGGCGTTCAACACCTTCAGCAGTGCGTTGCGGTGTGCCTCTGAACACAACAACAGATTCAGGATGGAAATCTTCGAGGGTGTCTGATGGAGATGATCCACGATCTTGTAGTCACTCTTTTTAATCAACCTCATAAATTCCTCGGCGTCTTTAACGAGTAAGTCTTTTTCTACCCCGCAAGGGATCTCTTCAACGACTTTACTTTTACCTTTATCAGTTGCATCAGCTCTGTCCGCTTTATCCGCCACGACCTCGGGTCGTGTAAATACTCTCCCGCTGCGAGTAATTCCGCTAACGCCCGCTAGGTTCTCCACAGACGACCCAAACGGTTCTAGTTCCAACTTCTGTCCATTGCAGTAGACCTCTGCCCCATAGTGCCATGGGACAGCATTAGTGCTTTCGAACGGTATCGGCCTAACTTTGGTGATAGTAATTGTGGGCGGCCTGGGTGCAGAAATAGTTATCGTCTGACGAGGGATGGTGATAATGGCAACCTCATCACCTCGCTTCAGCATTACCTCACCTGATCCTCTTTCGGCCCTTCGGCTAAATTGCAGGATTCCTTCAGTCATCAGACTTTGAATCCCCTCTCTCAACTGTTCACATCCATCAGGACTTGTCGCACAGCCCATGCACAGTTCCCCGCAGCCCGGGAAGTAACCCTTTTTCATCAGCTTAGCTTTAACGAAGCTAAGCGGTGCCTTCATATCTCTGACGTCAGTCAACAAATCCAAACTCTCGTCTTCAATAATGGCGTTTACTCCACCTCCCCTATGATTCGGCATAGGGTTCTTCGTGACGTTTGGCACATTATCTAAGAAGTTGATGATCTTGGCGTCCACCATGTCTTGCACCTTATGCTTGAAGGCTTTGCAATTCTCTATTGTGTGGCCTGGTGCCCCTGAGTGAAACTCACAAGTTGCATTCGCATCATATCCTGGCGGAGGTGCCCCTGTCAAGGGAGTCAAGGTTCTCTTCTGGATCAACTGTAACTGGAGCAGAGTCTGCAATAGTTGAGCGTAAGACATGGGCGGCGTCTCGAGGTGACGGCTCGACAGAGGTGCCCGGTTCTGATACTTTCTGTACCCTTGTTGATTCGGTTGCTGCTGCTGCTGCGGCTGCTGCTGCTGTGGCTGTTGGACTGCCGGGATAGTTATACTGGCCACCTGTTGGTGAGGGCCTTTACCCTTCCTTCGAGCGTTGGTCACGGCGCTCGTTTCTCCTTCCCGTCTTTTGCCACCATCAGGTTTCTTGCCTCCTACAGCTGAGGATGAATCTCCTTGAATTTTCCCCAGTTTGATCCCATTTTCGATGTGCTCACCCGTGATAATGAGATCTGAGAAGGTTCCGGACATACCGCTGACCAATTTCTCATAATAAACCCCTGGGAGGGTGGCTACAAACATTTGCACAAGCTCACGTTCAACCATCGGCGGCTGAACCCTGGCTGCCAACTCACGCCACCGCTGGGCGTATTCCTTGAATCCTTCGTTGTTCCTCTGTGACAGATTCTACAGTTGGACTCGGTTCGGGGCCAAGTCACTGTTATATTGGCAGTGGTGCACAAATGCTTCAGCAAGGTCCTTCCACGTGCGCACACTGGTAGGCTCCAGACTCATGTACCATTCGAGGGATGGCCCGGACAGACTGTCCCGAAAGAAGTGCATCAACAACTTCTCGTCCTCAGAATGAGCCGACATTTTCCGGTAATACGATCTCAGATGGACGCGAGGGCAGGTGGTGCCCTTGTACTTTTCAAAGTCAGGTACCTTGAACTTGGGAGGCACCTTGAAATCAGCAATCAGTCCCAACTTGGACATATCAATGCCCAGGGTGTTCTGGTTCTCGATATTTCTCATCTTATCCTCGAGTGCCTTGAACCTTAGACGTGCTTCAGCAGTCAGCTCCCCTTCAGCACCTCTGAGAGAACACATCGTCTTGACGGTCTTCTAACCACGGCTGAGGCCCAAACAGATTCCCGACACCTGCATTGCCATTGCCCAGCCCAACATTGACGTAAGCTTCAAAATTCCCATTACCGACGCCCGTCGTATTTCCATTGAGTCCCATGTTAGCTATCACATTGCCGTTGGCCCTGCCATTCCCCCCGGTCACGGGGACGCCATTCTGAGGAGTTTCAACTGGTGGAGGGGTAGGCACGGTCCCACCATGGAGTACGCCATTGCTATCAACCCTTGAAATCAGAGGCTGAACCAAGGTTCTGAGCTGATCCTGGCCATTGGCGACCGCTTGCATGAGCTCCATGAAACGGTCCATTCTTTCGCGGAGTTCCTGAACATCAGTTTGCACTTGCTCCATGATTCTGGTTTGATTTGCTCTGGTCGGATAGCGGTGGATAAGTCTCTGATCAATCCTGGAATAACCTGAAACAACCTGTAAACACAAAAGGGTTAGGAAAAATGACAAAGTGCTCGTTATGCAAATGCTTCATCCAAATGCAAACGTGTGCCTGTGCGTTAGGGAGATTTCCCCCGATCCTAGTGCCTGAGTGTCAGTGCTGATAATAAGAAGTCTGAGTCCAATCATGGAAATAACATCTCATATATAGAAAGAAAGCCCATCAAGGCAGTACACAACGTCAGTGAGTACAAGTTGAATCAATAGCATGACCTCGACCAACAAGCCTGGTGATGGTCAGCATACAGCAATGATCAAACAAAAGGAATACAAATAGTCAAGCACGGCCACGGGCGCGAAACTCTTCTAACAACTCCTTCGTTTCTGGATGACCAGACCGAGTGAGTAACCCTTCGACGAGTAACTCTCTCTGCATAATGGTGTATTGAAGACCTTCGACCGAATCTTCCCATGCTCCTTCGCCGAAACAATCTTCTAGCTTTCGCTTCTTGGATTCAAACATCAGTTTGCGCTCCTTCAGGTTAGCAAGAGCTTTGTTGAGCTGGCCTTCAGTGCCATATCGGCGAACGGTTTCTTCATCAAACCTCTTCTCACTAGCCTTCACCTGGGCTTTCAGCTTGGAGATCTGTTGCATCAGCTTATCCTCCCGCTCTTTCCTGTTGGCTAGGGAGGCCTTCCAGTGCTGGTTAAACTTGGATATCCTCCGATACGCTTCGTCCAAGTGTTGCTTCTTCGTGGCCAGTACATCATTGACAGCTTTGAAGTCTCGACCCATGCGCTCCCGCTCAGCTATCTGCTTAGCCAAATATGTCCCTAGCTGGTTCACCAGCTCTGTTTTCCTCTTGAAGGAATGAACGACTTCGTTTCTCTCGCTCCTGAGCTGAACCAATTCCTTCTCCAATTCTTCATTTGCCTTTTTCAACTCACCTCTCTCAGCTAACACCTGATTATGCAGATGAATAGGCACATTGGTGGGCTCTTCAATCACTGGAGGGCTTTCTGGCTTTGCAGGAGGAAACAACATCCCTATAGCATTTGCTCTGGTTCTGACCCAAGTCACATACGGAGTGTAGGCTTGGCTATTGCTTTTCCCCAGCAATGGTCTTCCCCGCTTACTGATACCACTCCAAGCGCGCTTCAGCTTAGATAACATATCCCCTTCTGGAAGACCAGTGAGGTACAGAGATTCCTGCACCTCTTCATCCTTCGGCGGAGCTCTCAAAGCATAAGCAAACTGTCGGATCAGCAAAGACGGATTATAGTTTATACAACCCTTCCTGCCTATCAAAGGCACGTTCGGAAACCCGCTGCAGCTGAAGATGATCTCAGTACCCAACCTATCTCTATCAAACCAGGCAATATCCTCTGCATAAAGACTCATCAAGCGCTCAGACCACTCAGCTGTGGCTGCAGACGAAGCAAAGGGACCCCTCTTGGGTAGATGACTATCAAGCCATTTATAAAGCAAGGGCACACAGCACAAGACATTCTTACCCCTCCTATTCTCGTTTTTGTAGTGGATGGAATGGTAGACATCTCCTATCAAGGTAGGGACTGGATTCCCGGAATAAAGATGTGAAATGCGTCGAAGTCCACAAAGTCGGGCATATTGGGGAATAGAATGACGCCATATATGCACAGAGCGAGAATGGCGTTGAACACGACCCAACATCCGTCTTTGGCGCACTGCTGAGCCTTTCCCACTAAGAACTGCAAGAAGAAACTGGGAACCTTGTTCCAACTAGACAAGACCAACTCGGAGGCATCCAGGTGAAGTGACGGAGCTAGACTAGCCAGATTAGGCTCAGCATCCATATGAACAAAGGGCATCTGACTCTTGATAGGCACACCTAACAAATCAACATACTCCTCTAGCGTGGGTGCAAAAACGAAGTCCTGGAAAGTAAAGCATCTCAACGGAGGATCGTAGAACTGCAGCAAGGCGTGAACCCATTCAACTCAAACGCAGAAGGTTTACGAACCAAACTGAGCAATTTGCCGTAAGATTTTCTGAACTCATCTCTCACAGAATCGTCTGCTAAAGCAATCAAACCAGTCAGCTGAACAACATCCGGAGCAGGGAGCTTGTAAGCCACGGTCTTCCTCAAAGAACCCATAATAACACAATAGAAGGCAAGAAATCCTGAATCGGGGGACACGGTACCTGCAACACAGACACACGTTAATGAAATGCAGATGGGTATGCAAAGCAATGTAAAATGCAATCATGCAGCAGGAGATCAAGGCAACTGTGCTGTGGAGATTCTGTATCAACAAAACCATGATGCTGCTCTGTCAAGAACAACCACTATATCTGATAATAAGAAAACCCCGGTATCGGACCACAAATCTGCTCTGTCAAGAACACACACACATAGGGCCATAAATCTGCTCTCTCAAGAACAACCATCTGATAATAAGGACCCGTGATACAGGACCAAAACTCTGCTCTGTCAAGAACAAACATACATCTGCAGATGAGATCCTCAGATCCCAATCACAAACCTGCTCTATCAAGAACAAATACACATCTCTGAAGATAAGGTCCTCTGATACAGGACCATAACTCTGCTATGTCAAGAACAATCATATATCTGATGATGAGAACCTCTGATACCAACAAAACCTGCTCTGTCAAGAACAAATACACATCTGCTGATGAGATCCTCTGATCCCAATCATAACTGATCCACTATCAAGAAAACCAGGTAGTCTGAAGGTTAAGGTTTCCTGCAACAGACCCGACCCTGCTCACAGGTATGGACCTAAACTGACTCAAGTTCGGCATCCTATGCGGTCATCAGCGTCACAGACATTCAAGAGGGGTGATACGATACCCAGAAGGTGTGGCATCACCAGCTCATGAAGCAGCCTCACTCGGCTGAATTCCAAATGATCGGTCCCCAGAGTCGACAATCCTCCAAACCAACAACCCCCTCAACCCAAAGGGTTGAAAAAGAAGTCAACCGGGAGAACCTCGTCTGAGCGTGGATTTCATGAGACACTAGTGTCTGCCAAGCAAGCACGCGCTCACTAATTTCCACAACTAATGCTAAGTTCACTCAAGCTTGGGTCTGGCTTCTCACTTATCAAAATGCCCCTCCCACAACAGCATAGATAATCATATCATACTGAAAATAAAATGCGGGAAATAAAGATGCAATAAATAAACACAACCCAACAAGTAATCATACAAGTGCTAGGATTGACTCGCATAGGGAACCGGAGAACCAGAGATTCTGGGTTCGATCCCCAGCAGAGTCGCCAGCTGTCGCTTCCGCGAAAATAAGGTGCCGGCAAAACAAAAGAGTCGCCACCTTTCGTTATTTATCCCTCAGAACGGGAAAGGAAACGATCGGAAAAACCTGACGAAAAGGTATAAGACAAGGTCATCGCAACCGTTCTCTGGGTTCGGGAGTCGGTTACGCAAGGGGAAGGTATTAGCACCCCTCACGTCCGTCGTACTCGACGGGATCCACGCTTGTTTGTGTTTACTGCACGGGTTGGTTTATCTATCTACCTATCAAGGCTGGTCTGAAAAGAAAAAAAAATGACTCGGCAAAGCGTCGCGCTTTATGCCTACGTATTCTCATCAGAGAATGAGAAATCAGAGTCAACGTAGTTCGACCTACTGTGGGTTATGGGGGAGGTGGCTCGCCAATACGTCAGTATTGTGCCTACGTACTCTTAACAGGCATGAGAGATCAGAGCTTACGTAGTTCGGGGTACTACGGATTACGGGGGTTCAGATTCATTTGTTTTATCGAGTAGGGTTAAACAGCAATTCCAGCAGTTAGGGACAAGCCTGTTTGCGGTAGAACTAGGAGTTTAACGACACTCTTTTCTTCAGAAAAGCTTCCTTTGAATTACGGGCCCACGGGGCAAAAAGGTTTGAAGTTTGTTTTCTGTCTTTTACGAAAGAACTGTTTTTTATGTTTGTTTGCAACTAGTATCGCACTAGAGACTATGACCTGAGAGTGAATGCGTTGTATGTTACCCAAAGGGTACCATACTCAATATCCAGACTGTGGAAAAGAAACTCTCCTACAATCCTTTCTCAGATAGCTTAAGGCTCGTAACGTACGACGTCAGTTAACCTTTATTACTGTATTTTCATTTGTTTCGAGATGAGAAGAGAAGGGGCTCAACTAAAGGGAGACTATCAAGTCCTAATGTTGTCATGCCAAGGATTCATCCTATAGTTGAGGTTTAAAACAGGGAACTCCTAGAAGTTATCATGCATAGGTTTCAACCTAAAGTTCTATCATCACTTCCTTATCAAAGGAAATGAGAGTCCTAAGGGATCATGTCGATGATAAAGAGAAACAGATAAAGCATCAGCTTAAACAGTAAACAGATATACAGTAAACGACTGTAAAATGCATGCAATGCAAGTGAGGGAGGAAATGTGTGTGGGGCATCAGCCTCCACAAGCTCATCTCAACCTCAAGCCAGATATGAATAACTGCAATCATACAGGAAATGACATGCTACCAAGCAACATAATAACTGCAATCATACAGAGGAAATAAAATGCTATCAAGCAAAATACAAACCACATGGGCAAGGGAGATGGGCTCTACCGAATACCCGCAAGCAAAGCCATACAGTAAAAATACAAGCAGAGGGAGCAACTCAACCTCTAGTGCAATCATGCTCCTAGATTACATCAGTCTAAATATGGACTTATTCTAATGCATCAAGCGAGTCAAACAAGGCACATCAATACAGAAAAGAAAACAGACAAGAAAGAAAGCAGATCAACCCCTCTTTCAATTCCAAGCTTCAGCTCTTCTGACAGCAATCCAGTCTTCAGACTTCAACCATCCTTCATGACAAGTATCAACTTGCTTCTCCAAGGTTTCAATCCCTCAAACATAAGTATCAACTTATTCTCTCTTCTCCAAGCTTCAGCTCTTCAGTAAATTCCACCTTCAGGCTTCACTCCTAAATGCAAGTATCAACTTGATTCCTTCAGGCTCTCAATGCACCAGTGTAAGTGTCAACTTATCCTTTATTCCTCAAGCCTCAGCTCTTCACTCAATCTCAATTGAATCCTCTTCATAAGTATCAACTTGATCTTCAAGCTTCAGCTCTCTCTTCTTTACCAGTATCAACTAGCCTTCCTCTTCATCTATAAGCTTCAGCTTCTCAGAGTAGTCTTCAATCATCTGGAAGTGTCCACTTCATCCTTCAATCTTCTTCAAGCAAGGAACTCCATCCTCTAACAAGGGAGAAAGATGCATCCATCAAGAGCAAAGTTGGGATGATTGGTAGCAGAGTGAAGACCAAAGGTCACCACTGAGCATCCTATCATCAGAGAAAGGGACCCTCAAAGGTTCTACCAATTTGCAAAGAGCCACACATCCTACCAAAGGAGGGATGAGGCCTTTACAAGGGACCTTACATCATAGGGAAGAATGGAATTGATCAACATATTCCATGTTTATGAAGGAAGAGAACTATCTAGAAACTCTGCCTACAAAACGCTAATCTTATCTTAGTCAAAACTACACCACAAGAAGGGAAGATCTTCAAATCCAAGCCTCTTCAAGCAATCCAATGCATCTTCAACTTGCCTTCAACATCAACCAAGAAAAAGAGAGAGAGAACCCTAATCTAAGGGAACTAAAGATGTTAATCTAGTTGAGTTAGTGCCTTAGAATCATCTAAAACTAGCACCTAAACTAAAATCAATCAAAAATAGTAAACTATCTTATAAATTTCTACAAAAATTCTTAAGGGATCCTAATTCAATTAAGAACACCTCATACAAAAACCAGGGACTAAATCATCTATTAAGTCCTAAAGTTAAGTCATAAATCCAAAGGTATCAACCATAAACCCTAAAAATGGAGCTTCTAAAGGTTTCAACCTAAACTACCACCTATGTTCATCACAAAAATGTGAGAAAATTCTATGGGGAGCATGCATGTCTATGCTAACTACTCACAAAAAATCAGGATCAAAATAATCACCAAATGATCACACAAAATTCCACAAAATCAAGCATCAAGCATAACTATTTTAATATCAATTAAAATGAGAAAATTCCCATAAAATCAGAAAATGCATGAAATGAAAATATTTTTTATCTAAAAATACTAGATTCAATCATGAATATAATGCAAAAAGAATGGGATTAATTGGATCATTTTTCAATTTTATATGAAGAAATAAGAGAAAATGATAATAAAATAACAAAACCACGGTGCAGATAGTAAACACGCTAAGTTCATTATGACAATTGGGCCATCAGGGGGGTGGGGATAACAATTTGAACTTAAGCCCAAAACCACAACTTAAATGAAACGCAGCGTTGCAATGTGATTCAGAGTCCTTCACAAATTGAAATCAATACGTGGTCGTTGGATCATGCCTTCAGTCAAAGTCCAACCAAGATCTGATGGCTATCAAGTCATCTTCTCCAATTTGAATCCCTGAAACTCAGGTCACCTACGCGCCATAGCCACCGCCGGTGACTTTCTCCGGTCACCCTTCCACAACCCTAGTTCAACATAGAGTCCACCATAGGCCACGATCCCTTAATGAAACATGTCCCAAATTTCCTCACGAATTCATTCATGCCCTTAATTCTCTCTGAAACCTCAAGATTTGCCATAACTAATTCTCAACCGAAAATGGTGACATCCTTAATTGGTCACTAATTCTCAAACTAACTATCTGAAAACCTTCCTACACCATTCTACAATGCATCTAACACCCTAATTCATCTTAATTCTACCTAATTTAAGCTAGAGATTGAAGGTTACCAACCTGATAAATTTGAACAAACAGAAGGGTAGAATCTTCAACTCAGCCTTCAAGAACTTGCAGAATCCTTCACTGAATCACAATCAATTTTCTGTATGCAAAGAAAAGAGTTGAATCTTCTTGAATGATCAAACCCGATTCTGAGTTGCAAGCTTCACTCTCCAATGGCTGCTTCACGATTCTTCCACCACAGTGCCTTGAATTTGATCTGGAATTAATCACCAACCTCAGTGCAAGCTATTGAGATCAATTTCTTGGACTGAAATGGCCTCTAACCTTGTAACCGATTTTGATTTGCAATGTGAAATCTCAAAGTGCAATCTCAGTTTTCTCTCTCAATCAACACCAACCTTTGCTTTGGATCACCTCTACTCAATATATAGAACATGTATGAGTGATCTAGAACCCTCTAGATCCTTCTAATGAGAAATCCAATCTCTCATGACATGAGAAGTTCACTTATATGCCATGGTGTGCACAATTCTGCAAACAGCTTGAAAACAATCCCAATTCCTTCCAATTTCTCCCCTCATGACATTTTGAAAGTGTTTGGCTTGCAAGGGATCTTGCTCATGCCTTGAATTTGAGTTTTGCAAATGTTACTTATGATGTAAGTAACTACTTTTCAAAGCAAGTCCCCAAATTAGACCTCAAATCAAAAATGTGGCTAAACCAATGTTCTTAAAATGCTTTTTCGAGTCAAAATGACCTATTACATGCCTTGGTTTGGATGTGTAGATCAAAAGTATCAATTTCCAACTTTGGTTTATTTAACTTATACCCTTATTTTAGGTCATTTTTGCAACTTTGAGCTACAAGCAATTTCAACAATTCATGACCTCTTTGCTAGCTTTAAAACATCATTTTGAACAAGTTTTATGTCGAACATTTTCTCATTTGAAGCTTGGAAATAGGAGTTATGGCCTTATGGTTGAAATGACCTGTAATCTCCAAATGACCAAAATACCCTTGACTTGTCAAAGCCATAACTTGAGCTCTACAAATCCTATAAAGGACTTCTAGTACTCTCTAGAAATATAAGAGGATAAGGAACAACATTCATGTTGACCAAGAGTTCATAGGAATCATCCTTCTAGGGCAAAAGTTTGATGTAAGTTGGGTAACTTTCAAGCCCCCAAATTCACATACTTCAGATGACCTGTAACTTGTCAAAGTCATAACTTGAGTTCTACAAATCCTATCAAGGACTTCTAGTACTCAAATTAAATCTAATAGCAAGCTATACAACATTCATGTTGGGGGTAAGATGAGATGACAATCACATCTTGAGCTAAAATGCCTTGAAGATAGGGGTCAAACTAGGGGATTTTACACTGTCAAGCCTTAGAAACCCTAGCTTGAAACTTCTCAAACTCTTCAATCATGATGAGTTGGCCTTGGAATCATCCTTATAGCATCTCAATGCATCAATCCATGATCACATGGCTCTTGGATTAGGTCTCAACCTTCTCCAAATCATCAGTTGACCTAGGGTTGACCCAGTCAAACCCTAATTGCATCAATCATGGCTGAGTCTTCTTAATCTTGCACACTGACCTATCTAGGCCTCATGATGGCTTTCAAGACATCTCATAAGCTCTCTCAAGGCTTCAAGTCCACATTCCTGGCTTCAGAATCATCTGAGGAGCTCCCACAACTCTCAAGTTAGGAGGCACACACTCTTGGTTTCAACCATTCTCTCTGAGGATCTTTTATCTTCTCTGACAAGGATATCAACCCTTGAACACTTGAATAAGCTTCTTTTCTAGCTTCAAAGTCTAGTAATCATACCTCTTGATCTCCTGCACACATGTCAATGAAATGCAAATGAAAATGCTAATGTGAATGAAATGAAACATAAGCTAGGTAAAGAAATGTTGGGCAAATTTAGGGGTGCAACAGTACTCTTTGAAACTTTCACCACTTTTCTGCGACAGACTCTGCAACTGAACTCTGTTTGGCGCCAAATCGCTGTTGTATTTGTAATGCACAACAAAAGCATTAGCCAACTGCTTCCAGCTTCTAATCTGAGTGGGCTCCAGCCCCATGTACCATTCCAATGATGGTCCAAATAAGCTATCCTGAAAGAAATGCATGAGCATCCTTTCATCATTGGAATATGCAGACATCCTTCTATAATAAGAACGTACATGGACCTTTGGGCAGGTATCCCCTTTGTATTTGTCGAATGTTGGAGCCTTGAATTTTAACGGCAC
The DNA here is from genome assembly GCA_963859935.3 of Lathyrus sativus. Classification (NCBI taxonomy): domain Eukaryota; kingdom Viridiplantae; phylum Streptophyta; class Magnoliopsida; order Fabales; family Fabaceae; genus Lathyrus; species Lathyrus sativus. The sequence goes on along the minus strand of OZ012740.1, from coordinate 237,252,846 downwards.
CTTCAGCCCTGGTACCAACCCCATAGTAGTCATATCTAACCCAGCGGAGTTCTGATTAACTACACCTTTCATCTGCTCTTCTAGCATTCGAATCCTTTGAACAGGGTCAATGGGGCCCTCAAGTCCCATACCTCTTCCCGAAAAAGCATCGTTCTGTTGATCCACATTCCAGTCATTACCATACCCATCGTAACCCATGTTACGGCCAAATCCTTGCTAATTGAACACAGGACCCTGTCCTCGGTCGCCGAACCCTAGATTGACCCCAGCAGGTCCAAAACCATTGTTGAAAGGAAATGCTCCAGCGCCGTTGTTATTCACATTACCGAACCCACCATTACCGTGGCCATACCCCTGATTGTTGCAGCAACCGTCATTACCAAAGCCTTGATTGTTGAACCCGAAGTTCCCGTCCTGGTTGAATCCTTGATCGGCATCCACAGTGTTGCCTTTGTTGTTAACAACATGCCCATCACCACCATTTCCAGTATTGCCATTACCAGCGCCAGCACCTGCACCAGTACCAGTGTTTCCGTTGACAGTCACAACAGGTGGAGTAACAACTGCCGGTATCTCATCCTCCCGGCGAGGAGTTTCAACAGAAATATGGTCAGTATTGCCATTTCCGTTTGCCCGCGTCAGCAGCGGCTGCACCAAAGTCTGAAGATTCTCTTGGCCATTGGCCATGCTCTCCATAGCTTGCATGAACAGAGTCAGCTTCTCACGAATTTCCTGCATCTCGACTTGCACTTGATCCATTATCTTCTTGCAGTTGTTTCTGGTTGAGTAGCGGTAGACTCTTTGGTCGTCAATCCTGAAAAACCTGTGAGATGTAGGAAATAAGATACAGATTCAACAAGTAACTGCAATGCAAAATGAATATGCAGATGCAATATGTGTCTGTGCGTTAGGGAGATCAACCCCTGATTCTAGTGCCAAAGTGTCAATGCAGTGACAGTGCTAAGAAGCTTGGATTCAATCATGGAGAAACCATCTCATATATTGCTGCAAAGAGCCCAACAAGGAAGAAATACAATATCACTGAGTGTACAGTAACAAGAAGGCATGACCTCAACCAACAATCCCGGTGATGGCAAGCACAATGCAAATAAAGCATATACAACAGTGCATAAGGTAATCAAGTTCGACCGTATGCCTGATACTCCTCTAACAATCTCTTAGTCTTGGGATGATCCGGCTGAGAAAGCAACCCCTCAACGAGCGAGTCTCTTTGCCTGATAACACGCTGGAGATCCCCAATGGATTCCTCCCAAACACCTTCTCCAAAGCACTCCTCTAGCTTCCACTTCTGGGATGCAGACTCTTTCTTGCGCTTGATAACTTTGTTCAACGAATTCTGAACGGCGTATCTCCGCATAACCTCTTCTTCATACTTTTTTTGGCTAGCTTTCAACTGATCTTCTAGTTCAGAGATCTGCTGCTTTAGTTTGTCTTCTCTTCTTTTATTACTAGTCAGTGTAGCATTCCAGGTTTTGTTGAAGGTGGAGATCTCCCGGTAGGCTATATCAAGTGCTTTCTTCTTAGACTCCAGCATGTCATGAGAGCTCCTGAAATCTATCCCCAAACGTTCATGCTTCTTTCGTTGTTCATTCAGTTCTGCGCCTAACCGGTTCACCAGCTTTGTTTGCTGCTCGAAGGAATATACGACTTCATTCCTTTCGCTCCTGAGTTGCACTAGCTCTTCTTCCAACTTCTTGTTGGCTTTCATCAACTCTTCTTTTTCCTTCACAACCTGCTCATATCTCTCAATAGGCACAGTAGTTGGCTCCTCAACCACGAGGGGAGCAGGAGGTAATACTGCAGGAAACGACATCAGCGCCTGCTTTGCCCTATCTTGGATCCAGACCTGATACAGAGCATAGGCTTGACAATCATTCTTTTCCCAACAACGGCTTACCCTTCTTGCAGATGTTATTCCAAGCATGCTGAAGCTTGGATAACAATTCTCCCTTCAAATCACCTGTGAAGTACAGAGATTCCTGCACTTCCTCCTCTTTTGGCGGGCTTCTCAAAGCATAACCGAATTTCCTGATCAACAATGACGGATTGTAGTTAATGCACCCTTTCCTCCCAATCAGAGGAACGTTAGGATATCCAGCGCAGCTGTAGATAATCTCCGATCCCAGTAAATCCCTATCAAACCAGACAACATCTCCTGAAGAAAGCCCCATCAGGCGCTCAGACCATTCCACCGTAGCTGCAGACTCAGCAAAGATACCCTTCTTGGGCAGGTGACTATGAAACCACATATACAACAAAGGCACACAACAAGAGACGTTCTTGCCCCGCCTATTCTCGTTCTTATAATGCAGAGAGTGATAGAAGTCTCCAATCAGTGTAGGCACAGGATTGCCTGAAGCAAATATATAGAACGTGTCCAGATCAACGAAGTCAGGCATATTAAGGAACAGTATAATGCCATAGATACACAAAGCAAGGATAGCATTAAACATAATCCAACAGCCACTCTTGGCATACTCTTGTGCTTTCCCCACCAAGAACTTGAGAGAAAAACCAGAAACTCCATTCCATGAGGTTAACAGCAACTCTGCGGAGTCTAAATGCACAATAACAGCCAAATCCTCCAGCTTGGGCTCAGCACCCATATGAATGAAGGGCACCCTGTTCTAAATGGTTAACTCCAAGATCTCAGCATATTCCTCCATGGTCGGAGCCAGAATGAAGTCAGGGAAAGTAAAACACCTCAACGGGGGATCATAAAACTGCATAAGTGCGTACAATCCGTTCAGCTAATACGTAGTTGGTTTGCAGACCAACCTAAGCAATTTCCCATAACTCTTCCTGAAGCTTCTCTTCACATCATCATCCGCCAAGGACATCAAACCAAGCAAAGAATAAACATCTGGAGTAGGCAACTTGTATGCCACAGTCATCTTTAAAGTATCCATAATAGCAGACAGAAATTCGGGCAACTAGAATCAGAGGGTATGAAATGCACCTGCAGCACAGACACATGTTAATGATATGCAAAATGAGTATGCAACAATGCAATATGCAAACAATGCAACAGGGATCAATTGATATATTGCTGAAGAGCAATCACTCGCACGAACTGACATCAACAAGATGACATACCCTTCACCAAAATGATGATGGAGCAAACTCACACCGGCTACTACAAACAAAGGGATGATAGATCAAATACTCGCACGATCTGACATAAACAAGATGACAGACCCCCCACCAAAAGGATGACGGATATTGTTTGCATATTGCATTGTTGCATACTCATCCTTTTGGTGGTAGTAGCCGGTGTGAGTTTACTCCATCATCCTTTTGGTGGTGGATCTGTCATCTTATTGATGTCGGATTATGGGAGTGTTTGCTCTATCATCCTTTTGGTGGTAGTAGCTATTGTGAGTTTTCTCCATCATCCTTTGGGTGGTGGGTCTGTCATCTTTTTGATATCGGATTGTGCAAGTGTTTTGCTCTATCATCCTTTTGGTGGTAGTAGCCGGTGTGAGTTTGCTCCATCATCCTTTTGGTGAAGGCTCTGTCACTTTGTTGATGTCAGTTCGTGAGAGTGATTGCCCTATCATACTTTTGGTGGTAGTAGCCGGTGTGAGTTTTCTCCATCATCCTTTTGGTGGTGGGTCTGTCATGTTTTTGATATCGGATTGTGCAAATGTTTTGCTCTATCATCCTTTTGGTGGTAGTAGCCGGTGTGAGTTTGCTCCATCATCCTTTTGGTGATGGGTCTGTCATCTTGTTGATGTCAGATCGTGCGAGTGTTTGCTCTATCATCCCTTTGGTTGTAGTAGCCGATGTGAGTTTGCTCCATCATCCTTTTGGTGTAGGGTTTGTCATCATGTTGATATTAGTTCGTGCGAGTGTTTTCTCTATCATCCGTTTAGTGGTAGTAGCCGGAGTGAGTTTGCTTCGTTACCCTTTTGGTGGTGGGTCTGTCATCTTGTTGATGTCAGATCTTGCAAGTGTTTGCTCTATCATCCCTTTGGTGGTAGTAGCCGGTGTGAGTTTGCTCCATCATCCTTTTAGTGAAGGGTCTGTTATCTTGTTGATGTCAGTTCGTGTGAGTGATTGATCTATCATCCTTTTGGTGGTAGTAGCCGATGTAAGTTCACTCCATCATCCTTTTGGTGGTGGTTCTGTCATCTTGTTGATGTCAGATTGTGGGAGTGTTTGCTCTATCATCCTTTTGGTGGTAGTAGCTATTGTAAGTTTTCTCCATCATCCTTTTGGTGGTGGGTCTGTCATCTTTTTGATATCAGATTGTGCGAGTGTTTTGCTCTATCATCCTTTTGGTGGTAGTAGCCGGTGTGAGTTTTCTCCATCAACCTTTTGGTGAAGGGTCTGTCATCTTGTTGATGTCAATTCGTGCGAGTGTTTTCTCTATCATCTTTTTGGTGGTAGTAGCCGGAGTGAGTTTGCTCTGTCATCCTTTTGGTGGTGGGTCTGTCATCTTGTTGATGTCTGATCGTACAAGTTCTTTCTCTATCATCCATTTGGCGGTGGCTCTGTCATCTTGCTGATTTCAGTTCGTGCGAGTGTTTGCTGCTTCATCCTTATGAAGGTGGGTCGTTCATCTTGTTGATGTCAGATTGTGCGACTATTTTGCTTTATCTTCTTTTTGGTGGTAGTTATCGGCATGAGTTCGCTCCATCATCCTTTTGGTGGTGGGTCAGTCATCTTGTTGATGTTAGATTGTGCGAGTGTTAGCTCTATCATCCTTTTGGTGGTAGTAGCCGTTGTGAGTTTGCTTCATCATCCTTTTGGTGGTGGGTCAGTCATCTTGTTTATGTCAGATCGTGTGAGTATTTGCTCTATCATCCCTTTGGTGGTAGTAGCCGGTGTGAGTTTGCTCCATCATCCTTCTGGTGAAGGTTCTGTCATCTTGTTAATGTCAGTTTGTGCGAGTGATTGCGCTATGATCCTTTTGGTGGTAGTAGCTGGTGTGAGTTTGCTCCATCATCCTTTTGGTGGTGGGTCTGTCATCTTGTTGATGTCAGTTCGTGCGAGTGATTGCTCTATCATCCTTTTGGTGGTAGTAGCCGGTGTGAGTTTACTCCATCATCCTTTTGGTGGTTGATCTGTCATCTTATTGATGTCGGATTATGGGAGTGTTTGCTCTATCATCCTTTTGGTGGTAGTAGCTATTGTGAGTTTTCTCCATCATCCTTTTGGTGGTGGGTCTGTCATCTTTTTGATATCGGATTGTGCAAGTGTTTTGCTCTATCATCCTTTTGGTGGTCGTAGCCGGTGTGAGTTTGCTCCATCATCCTTTTGGTGAAGGTTCTCTCATTTTGTTGATGTCAGTTCGTGCGAGTGATTGCCCTATCATCCTTTTGGTGGTAGTAGCCGGCGTGAGTTTTCTCCATCATCCTTTTGGTGGTGGGTCTGTCATCTTTTGATATCGGATTGTGCAAATGTTTTGCTCTATCATCCTTTTGGTGGTAGTAGCCGGTGTGAGTTTGCTCCATCATCCTTTTGGTGATGGGCATGTCATCTTGTTGATGTCAGATCGTGCGAGTGTTTGCTCTATCATCCCTTTGGTTGTAGTAGCCGATGTGAGTTTGCTCCATCATCCTTTTGGTGTAGGGTCTGTCATCATGTTGATATTAGTTCGTGCGAGTGTTTTCTCTATCATCCGTTTAGTGGTAGTAGCCGGAGTGAGTTTGTTCCGTTACCCTTTTGGTGGTGGGTCTGTCATCTTGTTGATGTCAGATCTTGCAAGTGTTTGCTCTATCATCCCTTTGGTGGTAGTAGCCGGTGTGAGTTTGCTCCGTCATCCTTTTGGTGGGGGGTCTGTCATCTTGTTTATGTCAGATCGTGCGAGTATTTGCTCTATCATCCCTTTGGTTGTAGTAGCCGGTGTGAGTTTGCTCCATCATCATTTTGGTGAAGGGTATGTCATCTTGTTGATGTCAGTTCGTGCGAGTGATTGCTCTATCATCCTTTTGGTGTTAGTAGCCGGTGTGAGTTTGCTCCATCATCCTTTTGGTGGTGGGTCTGTCATCTTGTTGATGTCAGATTATGGGAGTGTTTGCTCTATCATCCTTTTGGTGGTAGTAGCTATTTTGAGTTTTCTCCATCATCCTTTTGGTTGTGGGTTTGGCATATTTTTGATATCAGATTGTGCGTGTGTTTTTCTCTATCATCCTTTTGGTGGTAGTAGCCGGTGTGAGTTTGCTCCGTCATCCTTTTGGTGGTGGGTCTGTCATCTTGTTGATGTCAGATCGTGCGAGTGTTTGCTCTATCATCCCTTTGGTTGTAGTAGCCGGTGTGAGTTTGCTCCATCATCCTTTTGGTGAAGGGTCTGAAATCTTGTTGATGTCAGATCGTGCGATTGATTGCTCTATCATCCTTTTGGTGGTAGTAACTGGTGTGAGTTCGCTCCATCATCCTTTTGGTGGTGGGTCATTCATCTTGTTGATGTCAGATTGTGGGAGTTTTTCTCTATTATCCTTTTGGTGGTAGTAGCTATTGTGAGTTTTCTCCATCATCCTGTTGGTTGTGGGTCTGTCATATTTTTGATATCATATTGTGCGAGTGTTTTTCTCTTTTATCCTTTTGGTGGTAGTAGCAAGTGTGAGTTCGCGCCGTCATCCTTTTGGTGGTGGGTCTGTCATCTTGTTGATGTCAGATCGTGCGAGTGTTTGCTCTATAATCCCTTTGGTTGTAGTAGCCGGTGTGAGTTTGCTCCATCATCCTTTTGGTGAAGGGTCTGTCATCTTGTTGATGTCAGTTCGTGTGAGTGATTACTTTATCATCCTTTTGGTGGTAGTAGCCGGTGTGAGTTCACTCCATCATCCTTTTGGTGGTGGTTCTGTCATCTTATTGATGCCAGACTGTGGGAGTGTTTGCTCTATCATCCTTTTGGTGGTAATAGCTATTGTAAGTTTTCTCCATCATCTATTTGGTGGTGGGTCTGTCATCTTTTTGATATTAAATTGTGCGAGTGTTTTGCTCTATCATCCTTTTGGTGGTAGTAGCCAGTGTGAGTTTTCTCCATCATCCTTTTGGTGAAGGGTCTGTCATCTTGTTGATGTCAATTCGTGCGAGTGTTTTCTTTATCGTCTTTTTGGTGGTAGTAGCCGGAGTGAGTTTTCTCTGTCATCCTTTTGGTGGTGGGTCTGTCATCTTGTTGATGTCAGATCGTACGAGTGTTTTCTCTATCATCCATTTGGTGGTGGCTCTGTCATCTTGCTGATTTCAGTTCGTGCAAGTGTTTGGTGCATCATCCTTAAGGTGGTCTGTCGTTCATCTTGTTGATGTCAGATTGTGCGACTGTTTTGCTCTATCATCCTTTTGGTGGTAGTTATCGGCATGAGTTCGCTCCATCATCCTTTTGGTGGTGGGTCAGTCATCTTGTTGATGTTAGATTGTGCGAGTGTTAGCTCTATCATCCTTTTGGTGGTAGTAGCCGGTGTGAGTTTGCTCCATCATCCTTTTGGTGGTGGGTCTGTCATCTTGTTGATGTCAGTTCGTGTGAGTGATTGCTCCATCATCCTTTTGGTGGTAGTAGCCGGTGTGAGTTTACTCCATCATCCTTTTGGTGGTGGATCTGTCATCTTATTGATGTCAGATTATGGGAGTGTTTGCTCTATCATCCTTTTGGTGGTAGTAGCTATTGTAAGTTTTCTCCATCATCCTTTTTGTGGTGGGTCTGTCATCATTTTGATATCGGATTATGCGAGTGTTTTGCTCTATCATCCTTTTGGTGGTAGTAGCCAGTGTTAGTTCGCTCCGTCATCCGTTTGGTGGTGGGTCTATCATCTTGTTGATGTCAGATCGTGCGAGTGTTTGCTCTATCATCCCTTTGGTTGTAGTAGCCGATCTGAGTTTGCTCCATCATCCTTTTGGTGAAGGGTCTGTCATCTTGTTGATGTCAGTTCGTGCGAGTGTTTTCTCTATCATCCTTTTGGTGGTAGTAGCCAGAGTGAGTTTGCTCCGTCATCCTTTTGGTGGTGGATCTGTCATCTTGTTGATGTCAGATCGTGCGAGTGTTTGCTCTATCATCCCTTTGGTGGTAGTAGCTGGTGTGAGTTTGCTCCATCATCCTTTTGGTGGTGGGTCTGTCATCTTGTTTATGTCAGATCGTGCGAGTGTTTGCTCTATCATCCCTTTGGTTGTAGTAGCCGGTGTGAGTTTGCTCCATCATCCTTTTGGTGAAGGGTATGTCATCTTGTTGATGTCAGTTCGTGCGAGTGATTGCTCTATCATCCTTTTGGTGGTAGTAGCCGGTGTGAGTTTGCTCCATCATCCTTTTTGTAGTGGGTCTGTCATCTTGTTGATGTCAGATTATGGGAGTGTTTGCTCTATCATCCTTTTGGTGGTAGTAGCTACTGTGAGTTTTCTCCATCATCCTTTTGGTTGTGGGTCTGTCATATTTTTGATATTAGATTATGCGAGTGTTTTGCTCTATCATCCTTTTGGTGGTAGTAGCCGGTGTGAGTTCGCTCCGTCATCCTTTTGGTGATGGGTCTGTCATCTTGTTGATGTCAGATCGTGCGAGTGTTTGCTCTATAATCCCTTTGGTTGTAGTAGCCGGTGTGAGTTTGCTCCATCATCCTTTTAGTGAAGGGTCTGTCATCTTGTTGATGTCACTTCGTACGAGTGATTGCTCTATCATCCTTTTGGTGGTAGTAGCCGGTGTGAGTTCACTCCATCATCCTTTTGGTGGTGGTTCTATCATCTTGCTGATGTCAGACTGTGGGAGTGTTTGGTCTATCATCCTTTTGGTGGTAATAGCTATTGTAAGTTTTCTCCATCATCCTTTTGGTGGTGGCTCTGTCATCTTTTTGATATCAGATTGTGCGAGTGTTTTGCTCTATCATCCTTTTGGTGGTAGTAGCCGGTGTGAGTTTTCTCCATCATCCTTTTGGTGAAGGGTCTGTCATCTTGTTGATGTCAATTCGTGCGAGTGTTTTCTCTATCGTCTTTTTGGTGGTAGTAGCCGGAGTGAGTTTGCTCTGTCATCCTTTTGGTGGTGGGTCTATCATCTTGTTGATGTCAGATCGTACGAGTGTTTTCTCTATCATCCATTTGGTGGTGGCTCTGTCATCTTGCTGATTTCAGTTCGTGCAAGTGTTTGCTGCATCATCCTTATGGTGGTGGGTCGTTCACCTTGTTGATGTCAGATTATGCGACTGTTTTGCTCTATCATCGTTTTGGTGGTAGTTATCGGCATGAGTTCGCTCCATTATCCTTTTGGTGGTGGGTCAGTCATCTTGTTGATGTTAGATTGTGCGAGTGTTAGCTCTATCATCCTTTTGGTGGTAGTAGCCGGTGTGAGTTTGCTCCATCATCCTTTTGGTGGTGGGTCTGTCATCTTGTTGATGTCAGTTCGTGCGAGTGATTGCTCTATCATCCTTTTGGTGGTGGATCTGTCATCTTATTGATGTCAGATTGTGGGAGTGTTTGCTCTATCATCCTTTTGGTGGTAGTAGCTATTGTAAGTTTTCTCCATCATCCTTTTGGTGGTGGGTCTGTCATCTTTTTGATATCGGATTGTGCGAGTGTTTTGCTCTATCATCCTTTTGTTGGTAGTATCCAGTGTGAGTTCGCTCCGTCATCCGTTTGGTGGTGGGTCTATTATCTTGTTGATGTCAGATCATGCGAGTGTTTGCTCTATCATCCCTTTGGTTGTAGTAGCCGGTCTGAGTTTGCTCCATCGTCCTTTTGGTGAAGGGTCTGTCATCTTATTGATGTCAGTTCGTGCGAGTGTTTTCTCTATCATCCTTTTGGTGGTAGTAGCCAGAGTGAGTTTGCTCCGTCATCCTTTTGGTGGTGGGTCTGTCATCTTGTTGATGTCAGATCGTGCGAGTGTTTGCTCTATCATCCCTTTGGTGGTAGTAGCTGGTGTGAGTTTGCTCCATCATCCTTTTGGTGGTGGGTCTGTCATCTTGCTTATGTCAGATCGTGCGAGTGTTTTCTCTATCATCCCTTTGGTTGTAGTAGCCGGTGTGAGTTTGCTCCATCATCCTTTTGGTGAAGGGTATGTCATCTTGTTGATGTCAGTTCGTGCGAGTGATTGCTCTATCATCCTTTTGGTGGTAGTAGCCGGTGTGAGTTTACTCCATCATCCTTTTTGTAGTGGGTCTGTCATCTTGTTGATGTCAGATTATAGGAGTGTTTGCTCTATCATCCTTTTGGTGGTAGTAGCTACAGTGAGTTTTCTCTATCATCCTTTTGGTTGTGGGTCTGTCATATTTTTTATATTAGATTATGCGGGTGTTTTCCTCTATCATCCTTTTGGTGGTAGTAGCCGGTGTGAGTTTGCTCCGTCATCCTTTTGGTGGTGGTTCTGTCATCTTGTTGATGTCAGATCGTGCGAGTGTTTGCTCAATCATCCCTTTGGTTATAGTAGCCGGTGTGAGTTTGCTCCATCATCCTTTTGGTGAAGGTTCTGTTATCTTGTTGATGTCACTTCGTACGAGTGATTCCTCTATCATCCTTTTGGTGGTAGTAGCTGGTGTGAGTTCGCTCCATCATCCTTTTGTTGGTGGGTCATTCTTCTTGTTGATGTCAGATTGTGGGAGTGTTTGCTCTATCATCTTTTTGGTGGTAGTAGCTATTTTAAGTTTTCTCCATCATCCTTTTGGTGGTGGGTCTGTCATCTTTTTGATGGTAGTAGTCGGTGTGAGTTTGCTCCATCATCCTTTTGGTGGTAGTAGTCGGTGTGAGTTTGCTCCATCATCCTTTTGGTGAAGGGTTTGTCATCTTGTTGATGTCAGTTCGTGCGAGTGTTTTCTCTATCATCTTTTTGGTGGTAGTAGCCGGAGTGAGTTTGCTCTGTCATCCTTTTGGTGGTAGGTCTGTCATCTTGTAGATGTTAGATCGTACGAGTGTTTTCTCTATCATCCTTTTGGTGGTGGCTCTGTCATCTTGCTGATTTCAGTTCGTGCGAGTGTTTGCTGCATCATCCTTATATTTGTGGGTCGTTCATCTTGTTGATGTCAGATTGTGCGAGTGTTTTGCTTTATTATCCTTTTGGTGATAGTTATCGGCGTGAGTTTGCTCCATCATCCTTTTGGTGGTGGGTCAGTCATCTTGTTGATGTTAGATTGTGCGAGTGTTAGCTCTATCATCCTTTTGGTCGTAGTAGCCGGTGTGAGTTTGCTCCATCATCCTTTTGGTGGTGGGTCTGTCATTTATGTCAGATCTTATGAGTATTTGCTCTATCATCCCTTTGGTTGTAGTAGCCGGTGTGAGTTTGCTCCATCATCCTTTTGGTAAAGGTTCTGTCATCTTGTTGATGTCAGTTAGTGCGAGTGATTGCTCTATCATCCATTTGGTGGTAGTAGCCGGTGTGAGTTTGCTCCATCATCCTTTTGGTGGTGGGTTTGTAATCTTGTTGATGTCAGATTGTGGGAGTATTTGCTCTATCATCCTTTTGGTGGTGGGTCTGTCATCTTTTTGATATCAGATTGTGCGAGTGTTTTGCTCTATCATCCTTTAGGTAGTAGTAGCGGTGTGAGTTCGCTCTGTCATCCTTTTGATGTTGGGTCTATCATCTTATTGATGTCAGATCATGCAAGTGTTTGCTCTATCATCCCTTTGGTTGTAGTAGCTGATGTGAGTTTGCTCCATCATCCTTTTGGTGAAGGGTTTGTCATCTTGTTGATATTAGTTTGTACGAGTGTTTTCTCTATCATCCTTTTAGTGGTAGTACCCGGAGTGAGTTCGCTCCGTCATCCTTTTGGTGGTGGTTCTGTCATCTTGTTGATGTCAGATCGTGCAAGTGTTTGCTCTATCATCCCTTTGGTGGTAGTAGCCGGTGTGAGTTTGCTCCATCATCTTTTTGGTGGTGGGTCTGTCATCTGGTTGATGTCAGATTGTGGGAGTGTTTGCTCTATCATCCTTTTGGTGGTAGCAGCCGGTGTGAGTTTGCTCCATCATCCTTTTGGTGAAGGGTCTGTCATCTTGTTGATGTCAGTTCGTGTGAGTGATTGCTCTATCATCCTTTTGGTGGTAGTAGCTGGTGTGAGTTTCCTCCATCATCCTTTTGGCGTTGGGTCTGTCATCTTGTTGATGTCAGATTATGGGAGTGTTTGCTCTATCATTCTTTTGGTGGTAGTAGCTATCATGAGTTTTCTCCTTCATCCTTTTGGTGGTGGGTCTGTCATCTTTTTGATATCAGATTGTGCGAGTGTTTTGCTCTATTATCCTTTTGGTGGTAGTAGCCAGTGTGAGTTTGCTCCGTCATCCGTTTGGTGGTGGGTCTGTCATCTTGTTGATGTCAAATCGTGCGAGTGTTTGCTCTATCATACCTTTGGCTGTAGTAGCCGGTTTGAGTTTGCTCCATCATCCTTTTGGTGAAGGGTATGTCATCTTGTTGATGTCAGTTCGTGCGAGTGTTTTCTCTATCATCCTTTTGGTGGTAGTAGCCAGAGTGAGTTTGCTCTGTCATCCTCTTGGTGGTGGGTTTATCATCTTGTTGATGTCAAATCGTACGAGTGTTTTCTCTATCATCCTTTTGGTGGTTGCTCTGTCATCTTACTGATGTCAGTTCGTGCGAGTGTTTGCTGCATCATCCTTATGGCGGTGGGTCGTTCATCTTGTTAATGTCAGATTGTGCGAGTGTTTTGCTCTATCATCCTTTTGGTGGTAGTTATCAACATGAGTTCGCTCCATCATCCTTTTGGTGGTGGGTCAGTCATCTTGTTTATGTTAGATTGTGTGAATGTTAGCTCTATCATCCTTTTGGTGGTAGTAGCCGGTGTGAGTTTGCTCCATCATCCTTTTGGTGGTGGGTCTGTCATCTTGTTTATGTCAGATCGTGCGAGTGTTTGCTTATCATCCCTTTGGTGGTAGTAGCCGGTGTCAGTTTGCCCCATCATCCTTTGGTGAAGGTTCTGTCATCTTGTTGATGTCAAATCGTCCGAGTGATTACTCTATCATCCTTTTGGTGGTAGTAGCTGGTGTGAGTTTGCTCCATCATCCTTTTGTTGGTGGGTCTGTCATCTTCTTGATGTCAGATTATGGGAGTGTTTGCTCTATCATCCTTTTGGTGGTAGTAGCTATTGTGAGTTTTCTCCGTCATCCTTTTGGTGGTGGGTTTGTCATCTTTTTGATATCAGATTGTGCGAGTGTTTTGCTCTATCAAATTTTTTATGGTATTAGCCGGTGTGAGTTTGCTTCGTCATCCTTTTGGTGGTGGGTCTGTCATCTTGTTGATGTCAGATCGTGCAAGTGTTTTCTCTATCATCCCTTTGGTTGTAGTAGCCGGTGTGAGTTTGCTCCATCATCCTTTTGGTGAAGGGTCTATCATCTTGTTGATGTTAGTTCGTGCGAGTGTTTTCTCTATCATCCTTTTAGTTGTAGTAGCCAGAGTGAGTTTGCTCCGTCATCCTTTTGGTGGTGGGTCTGTCATCTTGTTGATGTCAGATCATGCAAGTGTTTGCTCTATCATCCCTTTGGTTGTAGTAGCCGGTGTAAGTTTGCTCCATCATCCTTTTGGTGGTGGGTCTGTCATCTTGTTTATGTCAGATCGTGCGAGTGTTTGCTCTATCATCCCTTTGGTGGTAGTAGCCGGTGTGAGTTTGCTCTATCATCCTTTTGGTGAAGGGTTTGTCATTTTGTTGATGTCAGTTCGTGCTAGTGATTTCTCTATCATCCTTTTGGTGGTAGTAGCCGGTGTGAGTTTGCTCCATCATCATTTTGGTGGTGGGTCTGTCATCTTGTTGATGTCAGATTGTGGGAGTGTTTGCTCTATCATCCTTTTGGTGGTCGGTATGTCATCTTTTTGATATCAGATTGTGCGAGTGTATTCCTCTATCATTATTTTGGTGGCAGTAGCCTGTGTGAGTTTCGCTCCATCATCCTTTTGGGGGTGGGTCTGTCATCTTGTGGTGTCAGATCGTGCGAGTGTTGGCTCCATCATCCTTTTGGTGGTGGCTCTGTCATCTTGCTGATGTCAGTTCGTGCGAGTGTTTGCTACATCATCCTTATGGTGGTCGATTTGTCATCTTGTTGATGTCAGATTGTGGGAGTGTTTTGCTCTATCATCCTTTTGGTGGTAGTAGCCGGCGTGAGTTTCGCTCCGTCATCCTTTTGGTGGAAGGTCTGTCATCTTGTTGCTGTCATATTGTGCAAGTGATAGCTCTATCATCCTTTTGGTGGTAGTGCCGGCGTGAGTTTTCTCCATCATCCTTTAAGGTGAAGGGTCTGTCATCTTGTTGATGTAAGTTCATGCGAGTGTTTTCTCTATCATCCTTTTAGTTGTAGTAGCCGGAGTGAGTTCGCTCCGTCATCCTTTTGGTGGTGGGTGTGTCATCTTGTTGATGCCATATTGTGGGAGTGCTTTGCTTCATCATTCCTTTTCGTGGTAGTAGTCGGCGTGAGTTTCGCTCCGTCATCCTTTTGGTGGTGGGTCAATCATCATGTTGATGTCAAATTGTGTGAGTGTTTGCTCTATCATCCTTTTGGTGGTAGTAGCCGGTGTGAGTTTGCTCCATCATCCTTTTGGTTGTGGGTCTCTCATCTTGCTAATCTCAGATTGTGCAGAGGTTTTTCTCTATCATAATTTTGGTGGTAGTGGCCGGTATGAGTTTTGCTCCGTCATCCTTTCGGTGGTGGGTCTGTCATCTTGTTGATGTCAGTTCGTGCGAGTGTTTGCTCCATCATCCTTTTGGTGGTCGCTCTGTCATCTTGCTGATGACTGTTCGGGCGAGTGTTTTGCTCTATCACCCTTTTGGTGGTAGTTATCAGCGTGAAGTCGCTCGATCGTCCTTTTCGTGGTGGGTCAGTCATCCTTTTGGTGGTAGTAGTCGTTGTGAGTTTTCTCCATCATTCTTTTGGTGGTGGGTCTGTCATGTTGTTAATGTCGGATTGTGCGAGTGTTAGTTCTACCATCCTTTTGGTGGTAGTAGTCGCTGTGAGTTTGCTCTGTCATCCTTTTGGTGGTGGGTCTGTCATCTTGTTTATGTCAGATCGTGCGAGTGTTTCCTCTATCATCCCTTTGGTGGTAGTAGCCGGTGTGAGTTTGCTCCATCATCCTGTTGGTGAAGGGTATGTCATCTTGTTGATGTCAGTTCGTGCGAGTGATTGCTCTAAGATCCTTTTGGTGGTAGTAGCTGGTGTGAGTTCGCTCCATCATCCTTTTGGTGGTGGATCTGTCATCTTGTTGATGTCAGATTATGGGAGTGTTTGCTCTATAATCCTTTTGGTGGTAGTAGCTATTGTGAGATTTCTCCATCATCCTTTTGGTGGTGGGTCTGTCATCTTTTTGATATCAGATTGTGCGAGTCTTTTGCTCTATCATCATTTTGGTGGCAGTAGCCGGTGTGAGTTTTGCTTCGTCATCCTATTGGTGGTGGCTCTGTCATCTTATTCATGTTAGTTCGTGTGAGTGATTGCTCTATCATCTTTTTGGTGGTAGTAGCCGGTGTGAGTTTGCTCCATCATCCTTTTGGTGGTGGGTCTGTCATCTTGCTGATGTTAGATTGTGGGAGTGTTTGCTCTATCATTATTTTGGTGGTAGTAGCTATCATGAGTTTTCTCCATCATCCTTTTGGTTGTGGGTCTGTCATCTTTTTGTTATCTGATTGTGCGAGTGTTTTGCTCTATCATCCTTTTGGTGGTAGTAGCCAGGGTGAGTTCGCTCCGTCATTCGTTTGGTGGTGGGTATGTCATCTTGTTGATGTCAGATCGTGCGAGTGTTTGCTCTAACATCCGTTTGGTTGTAGTAGCCGGTGTGTGTTTGCTCCATCATCCTTTTGGTGAAGGGTCTGTCATCTTGTTGATGTCAGTTCGTGTGAGTGTTTTCTCTATCATCCTTTTGGTGGTAGTAGCCGGTGTGAGTTTGCTCCGTCATCCTTTTGGTGGTGGGTCTGTCATCTTGTTGATGTCAGATCGTGCAAGTGTTTGCTCTATCATCCCTTTGGTGGTAGTAGCCGGTGTAAGTTTGCTCCATCATCCTTTTGGTGGTGGGTCTGTCATCTTGTTTATGTCAGATCGTGCGAGTGTTTGCTCTATCATCACTTTGGTGGTAGTAGCCGGTGTGAGTTTGCTCCATCATCCTTTTGGTGAAGGGTTTGTCATCTTGTTGATGTCAGTTCGTGCTAGTGATTTCTCTATCATCCTTTTGGTGGTAGTAGCCAGTGTGAGTTTGCTCCATCATCATTTTGGTGGTGGGTCTGTCATCTTGTTGATGTCAGATTGTGGGAGTGTTTGCTCTATCATCCTTTTGGTGGTAGTAGCTATTGTGAGTTTTCTCCATCATCCTTTTGGTGGTCAGTATGTCATCTTTGATATCAGATTGTGCGAGTGTTTTGCTCTATCATCATTTTGGTGGCAGTAGCCGGTGTGAGTTTTGCTCCATCATCCTTTTGGGGGTGGGTCTGTCATCTTGTGGTGTCAGATCGTGCGAGTGTTTGCTCCATCATCCTTTTGGTGGTGGCTCTGTCATCTTGCTGATGTCAGTTCGTGCGATTGTTTGCTACATCATCCTTATGGTGGTGGATTTGTCATCTTGTTGATGTCAGATTGTGGGAGTGTTTTGCTCTATCATCCTTTTGGTGGTAGTAGCCGGCGTGAGTTTCGCTCCATCATCCTTTTGGTGGAAAGTCTGTCATCTTGTTGTTGTCAGATTGTGCAAGTGATAGCTCTATCATCCTTTTGGTGGTAGTAGCCGGCGTGAGTTTTCTCCATCATCCTTTAAGGTGAAGGGCCTGTCATCTTGTTGATGTAAGTTCATGCGAGTGTTTTCTCTATCATCCTTTTAGTTGTAGTAGCCGGAGTGAGTTCGCTCCGTCATCCTTTTGGTGGTGGGTGTGTCATCTTGTTGATGCCATATTGTGGGAGTGCTTTGCTTTATCATCCTTTTCGTGGTAGTAGTCGGCGTGAGTTTCTCTCCGTCATCCTTTTAATGGTGGGTCAATCATCATGTTGATGTCAAATTGTGCGAGTGTTTGCTCTATCATCCTTTTGGTGGTAGTAGCCGGTGTGAGTTTGCTCTGTCATCCTTTTGGTGAAGGGTTTGTCATCTTTTTGATGTCAGTTCGTGCTAGTGATTGCTCTATCATCCTTTGGGTGGTAGTAGCCGGTGTGAGTTTGCTCCATCATCCTTTTGGTTGTGGGTCTTTCATCTTGCTAATCTCAGATTGTTGAGAGGTTTTTCTCTATCATAATTTTGGTGGTAGTGGCCGGTGTGAGTTTTGCTCCGTCATCCTTTCGGTGGTGGGTCTGTCATCTTGTTGATGTCAGTTTGTGCGAGTGTTTGCTCCATCATCCTTTTGGTGGTGGGTCTGTCATCTTGTTGATGTCAGATTGTGGGAGTGTTTGCTCTATCATCCCTTTGGTGGTAGTAGCCGGTGTGAGTTTGCTCCATCATCCTTTTGGTGAAGGGTTTGTCATCTTGTTGATGTCAGTTCGTGCTAGTGATTGCTTTATCATCCTTTTGGTGGTAGTAGCCGGTGTGAGTTTGCTCCATCATCCTTTTGGTGGTGGGTCTGTCATCTTGTTGATGTCAGATTGTGGGAGTGTTTTCCTCTATCATAATTTTGGAGGTAGTGGCCGGTGTGAGTTTTGCTCTGTCATCCTTTCGGTGGTGGGTGTGTCATCTTGTTGATGTCAGTTCGTGTGAGTGGTTGCTCCATCATCCTTTTGGTGGTGGGTCTGTCATCTTGTTGATGTCAGATTGTGGGAGTGTTTACTCTATCATCCTTTTGGTGGTAGTAGCCGGTGTGAGTTTGCTCCATCATCCTTTTGGTGAAGGGTCTGTCATCTTGTTGATGTCAGTTCGTGTGAGTGATTGCTCTATCATCCTTTTGGTGGTAGTAGCCGGTGTGAGTTTGCTCCATCATCCTTTTGGTGGTGGGTATGTCATCTTGTTGATGTCAGATTGTGGGAGTGTTTGTTCTATCATTATTTTGGTGGTAGTAGCTATCATGAGTTTTCTCCATCATCCTTTTGGTTGTGGGTCTGTCATCTTTTTGTGATATCAGATTGTGCGAGTGTTTTGCTCTATCATCCTTTTGGTGGTAGTAGCCAGTGTGAGTTCGCTCCGTCATCCGTTTGGTGTTGGGTCTGTCATCTTGTTGATGTCAGATCGTGCGAGTGTTTGCTCTATCACCCCTTTGGTTGTAGTAGCCGGTCTGAGTTTGCTCCATCATCCTTTTGGTGAAGGGTCTGTCATCTTGTTGATGTTAGTTCGTGCGAGTGTTTTCTCTATCATCCTTTTGGTGGTAGTAGCCAGAGTGAGTTTGATCTGTCATCCTTTTGGTGGTGGGTTTGTCATCTTGTTGATGTCAGATCGTACGAGTGTTTTCTCTATTATCCTTTTGGTGGTTGTTGCATCCCAAAATTTGCTCAACTTTTCTTTACCTAGCTTATGTTTCATTTCATTCACATTAGCATTATTATTTGCATTTCAATGACATGTATGCAGGAGATCAAGAGGTATGATTACCAATCAAGATCTATATAAGACTATGAAGCTAGCCAGAGAAAGTTATTCAAGTGTTCAGGGGTTGATATCCTTGTCAGAGAAGTTGAAAGATCTTCAGAGAGAGTGATTGATGCCAAGAGGGTGTGTCTCCTAACTTGAGAGTTGTGGAAAGTCATCAGATGATTCTGAAGCCATGAAGTTAGAATTGAGGTCTTGATAGAGCTCATGAGAAGTGTTGAAGATCACTTTGAGGCCTAGACAGGTCATTGTGTAAGATTGAGAAGGCTCAGCCAGGATTGGTGCAGCTAGGGTTTGACTGGGTCAACCCTAGGTCAATTGATGATTTGAACAAGGTTGAGACCCAATTCAAGAGCCATGTGATCATGGATTGATGCATTGAGATGATATAAGGATGATTCCAAGGTTAACTCATCATGATTGAAGAGCTTGAGAAATTTCATGCTAGGGTTTCTAAGGCTTGACAGTGTAAAACCCCCTAGTTTGACCCCTATCTTCAAGGCAATTTAGCTCAAGATGTGATTGTCATATCATCTTTCCCCTAACATGATTGTTGTAGAGAATGATATTAGCTTTAATTTGAGTGCTAGAAGTCCTTGATAGGATTTGTAGAACTCAAGTTATGGCTTTGACAAGTTATAGGTCATTAGATGAATGTGAATTTGGAGCTTGAAAGTTACCCAACTTGCATGAAACTTTTGCCCTAGAAGGATGATTCCTATGAACTTTTGGTCAACATGAATGTTGTTCCTTATCCTCTTAGCTTTCTAGAGAGTACTAGAAGTTCTTTATAGGATTTGTAGAACTCAAGTTATGGCTTTGACAAGTCAAGGGTATTTTGGGTATTTGGAGATTACAGGTCATTTCAATCATAAGGCCATAACTCCTATTTGCAAGCTTCAAATTGGAAAATGTTCAACATCAAACTTGTTCAAAATGATGTTTTAAGGCTAGCCAAGTGATCATGAGAGGTTGGAATTGCTTGTAACTCAAAATTGTAAAATTGACTTAAAAAGGAAGAATTAAAGTTCATTAAAAGGACCAAATTTGTGATTTTTCATTTGGTGACCAAATGAGACAAACCTATATGTCATTTTGATTGTAAAATGCATTTTAAAGACAATGGAAATGGCACTTTTCTCATTTGAGGTCAAAATCATGGAGTTGCTTTTGCTTGCTTAAGGCTTAAGGTACATATGCCAAACTACACATAGGATCAAAACCAAGGTGCAAACACATCCAAACACCTTCAAAATCTCATGTGGAGAGAATTGGGATGAGAATGAGGGCAAATGCAAGCTGCTAGAAAAACTGATATGACCATGGCATGAGATTGAATTTCAAGTGAGATGAGATATTGAACTTCTCATTAGAGTGATCCAGAACTTTCTAGATCATTCATTCATGTCCTATATATGATTATGAAGTGATTCAGAGCCATGGTTAGTGGTAATTGAGAGAGAAGAGTGACATTGCATTTTGAATTTGCACATTGCAAATCAAAATCTGTTACAGCCATTGAAGCCATTTCAATCCAAGTTATTGATCTCAATAGCTTGCTCTAGGGTTAGTGATTGATCCCAGATCAAATTCAAGGCAAAACTGTGGAAGAATCGTGAGTTGGCCATTGGAGTTGGAAGCTTGCAACTCAGAATCGAGTTCAAGAATCCACGAGGTTTCAGCTCATTTCTTTGCATACAGAAGGTTGATTGGATGCTAGTGAAGGAATCTAGAGCTTATTGAAGGTTGATTTGAAAATTTAACCACTTTGTTCATCAAGAATTTGCAGGTATGTACTTTTTATCGTGCAGCTTAATTTAAGCATAATCAATAGGAATTGTTAGTTTAGATGTGATGTAGGTTGTTAGTAGAAGCTTTCTGGTAGCAATTGGCTAGGTTTGGAGACAATTAGTAAGATGACACAAATTCTGTTCTTGATCGTATCTTGGTGATTCTTGAGAGTTAATCTTAATTTGATAGCTAGATCAACTCAGTGAAGCATGGTGATGATGTTAGACACCATAATTTTAAGTTTGGTGAGATTTGATTCTTGAGTGATTTCTGAGATTTTAATCGTGCTTTGAGTTAGGATGAGTCTCAATGTTATTGATTAGCATGGTTAGATTCAGTGGGAAAAATGGAGTGGATTAGTGTATTCATGTGAGAGTTTTGATGGAGTATTGATGAAGTACGATTTAGGGAAGATGGAGTTGAAGCTCTGAACTTCCATGGTTTCTTTCCCTCCAACATTCAAAAGGAAGAAGACGACTAGGTAGCCATTGGATACGGGCTGAAGACTTTGACCTGGGAAGGATCCAACGGCCACGAGTGATTTAAATTTTGTGAAGGATTCTGAGTTGATATGAAACGATGTGTTTCATTTAAATGTTGGTCATGGGCTTAAACACAGATTGCTACCAACACCCCCTTTTTGGGCCCAACACTGAAATGAACTGAGAAAGTATGCTATTCACACCACGCGCTTGTCAATTTCTCATTGTTTTCATTTTATTTTCTTCATTTTACATGGTTATTGAATAATCCCTAAAAAATTGAAATATAACTCAAATGATTCCATTCTTTTTTTCCATGGATTCATGATTGAATCTAGTTTTTTTAGATAAAAAATATTAATATTTCATGTATTTTTTATTTTATTTGCATTTGTTGAATTTTAATTGATATTAAAATGACCATGGTTGATGCTTGGTTTTGTTGAATTTGGTCTGATCATGTGATGATGATTTTTGCCTTGATTTTTTGTGTGTAGCTAGCATAGATATGCATGTTCCCCCTAGATTTTTCTCACATTTTTATGATGAATGTAAATAGTAGTTCTAGGTTGAAACTTTAGGTGCTCTATTTTTAGGGTTTATGGTTAGTACCTTATGATTTAGGGTTTATATCTAGAACTTGGTGGATGATTCAACCTCTGATTTTTGTATGGTAGATTCATGATTGAATTAAGGTCCCCTAGGAATTTTTGTAGGAATTTACAATGTAGTTTACTATTTTTGTTTGATTTTAGTTTAGGTGCTATTTTTGGATGATTCTAATGCACTAATTCAACTAGATTGACTTCTTTAGTTCCCTTAGATTAGGGTTTTGCCTCTCTTGCTCTTGAATGGTGTTGAAGACAAGCTTGGGCTACCATGGAATGCTTGAAGAAGTTTGGATGTGGAGATCTCCCCTTCTTTTGGTGTAGTGTTGATTAGGTGTTAAGATTAGGGTTTGTAGGCAGAGCTTCTAGATAGATTCCCTTCCTTCATAAACATGGAAGATGTTGATCACTTCCATTATTCCCTATGATGTAAGGTCCCTTTGTAGAGGCCTCATCCCTCCTTTGGTAGGATGTGTGGCTCTTTACAAGTTGGTAGAACCTTTGAGGGTCCCTTTCTCTGATGATAGGATGCTTAGTGGTGACCTTTAGTCCTCACTCTGCTACCAATCATCCAAACTTTGCTCTTGTTAGATGAATATTTCTCCCTTGCTAGAGGATGGAGTTCCTTGCTTGAAGAGATTAAGGGATAGGAGTTGATACTTCTTTGTGTTTGAAGGCTACTATTGAAGTTGGAGCTTGTAGATCAGGAAGAGCAAGTTAATACTTGTAAGGAGGAGAGAGCTGAAGCTTGAAGGTCCAGAAGAACAAGTTGACACTTGTGAAGGAGATCAAATTGAAATTGAGTGAAGAGTTAAGGCTTGAAGAGGAGAGAATAAGTTGATACTTATGTTGATACATTGAGAGCCTGAAAGACAAGTTGATACTTGCAATGGGGATTGAAGCCTGAAGGTGGAGTTTACCAAAGAGGTGAAGCTTGAGGAAGAAGAAAGAATAAGTTGATACTTATGCTTGAGGTATTGAAAGCTTGAAGAGGCAAGTTGACACTTGCTATTGAAAATGGTAGCCTTGGAGGGCAGTTGAAGGCTGAGGACTGAACTGATGTCAGAATTGCTTTGTTGTGGAGTTGTGGAAGTTGTTGATCTGCTTTCTTTCCTGTCTGTTTTCTTTCTGTGAAACTATATTGATGTGACTTGTTTGATTTGCTTGATGCATTAGAATAAGTTCATGTTTAGATTCTGTTAAGCTAGGAGCATGATTGCACTAGAGGTTGAGTTGCTCCCTCTGCTTGTATTGTTACTGTATGGCTTTGCTTGTGGGTGATCGGTAGAGCCCAGCTCCCTTGCCTATGTGGTTTGTGTTTGCTTGATAGCATGTTACTTCTTCTATATGATTGCAGTTATTGTATGTTTGCTTGATAGCATGTTATTTCTTCCTGCATGATTATAGTTATTCATATTTGGCTTGAGGTTGAGATGAGCTTGTGGAGGCTGATGCCCCACACACATTTCCTCCCTCACTTGCATTGCATGCATTTTACAGTTGTTTACTGTTTACTGTTTAAGCTGATGCTTTATCTGTTTCTGTTTATCATTGACATGATCCCCTAGGAATCTCACTTCCTTTGATAAGGAAGTGATGATTAGAACTTTAGGTTGAAACCTATGCATGATAACTTCTAGGAGATCCCTGTTTCAAACTTCAACCATAGGATGGATCCTTGGCATGACAACATTAGGACTTGATAGTCTCCCCTTAGTTGAACCTGTTCGTTCTCTCTTCTCATCACAAAACGAATTAAAATACAATAATAAAGGTTAACTGATGTCGTACGTTACGAGCCTTAAGCTATCTGAGAAAGGGTTGTCGGAGAGTTTCTTTTCGACAACTTGGATATTTAGTATGGCACCCTTTGGGTGACATGCGACGCATTCACTCTCAGGTCATAGTCTCTAGTACGATATTGGTTGCAAACATCCATAAAAAACAGTTCTTCCGTAAAAGACAGAAAACAAACTTCAAACCTTTTTGCCATGTGGGCCCATAATTCAAAGTAAGCTTTTCTGAAGAAAAGAGTGTCGTTAACTCCCAGTTCTACCGCAAACGGTAACTCCTAAGTCTCCAAAGGTCGAGCTGCGTACGCCAAACTGCTAGAACTGTTTGTTAACCCTACTCGATAAAATAGATGAATCTGAATCCCCGTAATCCGTATTATCCCGAACTACGTAAGCTCTGATCTCTCATACCTGTTGAGAGTACGTAGGCACAATACTGACGTATTGGCGAGCCACCTTCACCCATCCCATAACCCGTAGTTAGTCGAACTACGCTGACTCTGATTTCTCATTCTCTGATGAGAATACGTAGGCATAAAGCGCGACGCTTTGCCGAGTCATTTTCTTTTTTTCCAGACTAGCCTTGATAGGTAGATAGTAAACAAACCCATCAGATAATTACAACAAGCGTGGATCCCATCGAGTACGACGGACGTAAGGGGTGCTAATACCTTCCCCTTGCGTAACCGACTCCCGAACCCAGACAATGGTTGCGATGAACTTGTCTTATACCTTTTCGTCAGGTTTTTCCGATCGTTTCCTTTCCCGTTCTGAGGGATAAATAACGAAAGGTAGCGACTCTTCTATTTTGCCGGCACCTTATTTTCGCGGTAGCGACAGTGGTGGCTCTGTCATCTTGCTGATGTCAGTTCGTGCGAGTGTTTGCTGCATCCTCCTTATGGTGGTGGGTCGTTCATCTTGTTAATGTCAGATTGTGCGAGTGTTTTACTCTATCATCCTTTTGGTGGTAGTTATCAACGTGAGTTCGCTCCATCATCCTTTTGGTGGTGGGTCAGTCATCTTGTTGATGTTAGATTGTGTGAGTGTTAGCTCTATCATCCTTTTGGTGGTAGTAGCCGGTGTGAGTTTGCTCCATCATCCTTTTGGTGGTGGATCTGTCATCTTTTTTATGTCAGATCGTGCGAGTGTTTGCTCTATCATCCCTTTGGTAGTAGTAGCCGGTGTGAGTTTGCTCCATCATCCTTTGGTGAAGGTTCTGTCATCTTGTTGATGTCAAATCGTGCGAGTGATTACTCTATCATCCTTTTGCTGGTAGTAGCCGGTGTGAGTTTGCTCCATCATCCTTTTGTTGGTGGGTCTGTCATCTTGTTGATGTTAGATTATGGGAGTGTTTCCTCTATCATCCTTTTGTTGGTAGTAGCTATTGTGAGTTTTCTCCGTCATCCTTTTGGTGGTGGGTCTGTCATCTTTTTGATATCAGATTGTGCGAGTGTTTTGCTCTATCAAATTTTTTATGTTATTAGCCGGTGTGAGTTCGCTCCGTCATCCTTTTGGTGGTGGGTCTGTTATCTTGTTGATGTCAGATCGTGCAAGTGTTTGCTCTATCATCCCTTTAGTTGTAATAGCCGGTGTGAGTTTGCTTCATCATCCTTTTGGTGAAGGGTATGTCATCTTGTTGATGTTAGTTCGTGCGAGTGTTTTCTCTATCATCCTTTTAGTGGTAGTAGCCGGAGTGAGTTCGCTCCGTCATCGTTTTGGTGGTGGGTCTGTCATCTTGTGGATGTCAGATCGTGCAAGTGTTTGCTCTGTCATCCCTTTGGTGGTAGTAGCCGGTGTAAGTTTGCTCCATCATCCTTTTGGTGGTGGGTCTGTCATCTTGTTTATGTCAGATCGTGCGAGTGTTTGCTCTATCATCCCTTTGGTGGTAGTAGCCGGTGTGAGTTTGCTCCATCATCCTTTTGGTGACGGATTTGTCATCTTGTTGATGTCAGTTCGTGCTAGTGATTGCTCTATCATCCTTTTGGTGGTAGTAGCCGGTTTGAGTTTGCTCCATCATCATTTTGGTGGTGGGTATGTCATCTTGTTGATGTCAGATTGTGGCAGTGTTTGCTCTATCATCCTTTTGGTGGTAGTAGCTATTGTGAGTTTTCTCCATCATCCTTTTGGTGGTCGATACGTCATCTTTTTGATATCAGATTGTGCGAGTGTTTTGCTCTATCATCATTTTGGTGGCTGTAGCCGGTGTGCGTTTCGGTCCTTCATCCTTTTGGGGGTGGGTCTGCCATCTTGTGGTGTCAGATCGTGCGAGTGTTTGCTCCGTCATCCTTTTGGTGGTGGCTCTGTCATCTTGCTGATGTCAGTTCGTGCGAGTGTTTCCTACATCATCCTTATGGTGGTGGATTTGTCATCTTGTTGAAATCAGATTGTGGGAGTGTTTTGCTCTATCATCCTTTTGGTGGTAGTAGCCGGCGTGAGTTTCGCTCCGTCATCCTTTTGGTGGAAGGTCTGTCATCTTGTTGCTGTCAGATTGTGCAAGTGATAGCTCTATCATCCTTTTGGTGGTAGTAGCCGGCGTGAGTTTTCTCCATCATCCTTTAAGGTGAAGGGTCTGTCATCTTGTTGATGTAAGTTCATGCGAGTGTTTTCTCTATCATCCTTTTAGTTGTAGTAGCCGGAGTGAGTTCTCTCCGTCATCCTTTTGGTGGTGGGTGTGTCATCTTGTTGATGCCATATTGTGGGAGTGCTTTGCTTTATCATCCTTTTCGTGGTAGTAGTCGGCGTGAGTTTCGCTCCGTAATCCTTTTGGTGGTGGGTCAATCATCATGTTGATGTCAAATTGTGCGAGTGTTTGCTCTATCATCCTTTTGGTGGTAGTAGCCGGTGTGAGTTTTCTCCATCATCCTTTTGGTTGTGGGTCTTTCATCTTGCTAATCTCAGATTGTGCGGAGGTTTTTCTCTATCATAATTTTGGTGGTAGTGGCCGGTGTGAGTTTCGCTCCGTCATCCTTTTGGTGGTGGGAGTGTCATCTTGTTGATGTGAGTTCGTGCGAGTGTTTGCTCCATTATCCTTTTTGTGGTTGCTCTGTCATCTTGTTGATGACTGTTCGGGCGAGTGTTTTGCTCTATCACCCTTTTGGTGGTAGTTATCAGCGTGAAGTCGCTCGATCATCCTTTTCGTGGTGGGTCAGTCATCTTGTTGATGTCAGATTGTGCGAGTGTTAGTTCTATCATCCTTTTGGTGGTAGTAGTCATTGTGAGTTTGCTCTATCATTCTTTTGGTGGTGGGTCTGTCATGTTGTTGATGTCGGATTGTGCGAGTGTTAGTTCTATCATCCTTTTGGTGGTAGTAGTTGCTGTGAGTTTGCTCTGTCATTCTTTTGGTGGTGGGTCTGTCATCTTGTTTATGTCAGATCGTGCGAGTGTTTCCTATCATCCCTTTGGTGGTAGTAGCCGGTGTGAGTTTGCTCCATCATCCTGTTGGTGAAGGGTTTGTCATCTTGTTGATGTCAGTTCGTGCGAGTGATTGCTCTAACATCCTTTTGGTGGTAGTAGCCGGTGTGAGTTCGCTTCATCATCATTTTGGTGGTGGATCTGTCATCTTGTTGATGTCAGATTATGGGCGTGTTTGCTCTATCATCCTTTTGGTGGTGGGTCTGTCATCTTGTTGATGTCAGTTCGTGCGAGTGTTTTTCTCTATCATCCTTTTGGTGGTAGTAGCCGGTGTGAGTTTGCTTCATCATCCTTTTGGTGGTGTGTCTGTCATCTTGTTGATGTCATATTGTGGGAGTGTTTTGCTTTATCAAGGTTTTCGTGGTAGTAGTCGGCGTGACTTTCACTCCGTCATCCTTTTGGTGGTTGGTCAATCATCTTGTTGATGTCAGATTATGCAATTGTTAGCTCTATCATCCTTTTGGTGGTAGTAGCCGGTGTGAGTTCGTTCCATCATCCTTTTAGTGGTGGGTCTATCATCTTGTTGATGTCAGATCATGTGAGTGTTTGCTCTATCATCCCTTTGGTGGTAGTAGCAAGTGTGAGTTTGCTTCATCATCCTTTTGGTGAAGGGTCTGTCATCTTGTTGATGTCAGATCGTGTGAGTGTTTGCTCTATCATCCCTTTGATGGTAGTATCTGGAGTGAGTTTTCTCCGTTACGTTTTGGTGGTGGATCTGTCATCTTGTTTATGTCAGATCGCACGAGTGTTTTCTCTATCATCCCTTTGGTAGTAGTAGCCATTGTGATTTTGCTCCATCATCATTTTGGTGGTGGCTATGTCATCTTGTTGATGTCTGTTCATGTGAGTGTTTGCTCTATCATCGTTTTGGTGGTCGTAGCCAGTGTGAGTTCACTCCATCAACCTTTTGGTGGTGGGCCTGTCATCTTGTTGATATAAGATTGTGCGAGTGTTTTGCTCTATCATCATTTTTGTGGTAGTAGCCGGTGTGAGTTTCGCTCCATCATCCTTTTGGTGGTGGGTCTGTCATCTTGTTGGTGTCGGTTCATGCGAGTGTTTGCTCTGTAATCCTTTGGTGGTGGCTCTGTGATCTTGCTGATGTCAGTTCGTGGGAGTGTTTGCTCTATCATCCTTATGGTGGTGGGTTTGTCATCTTGTTGATGTCAGATTGTGCGAGTGTTGGGTCCATCATCCTTTTGGAGGTAGTAACCGGTGTGAGTTTGCTCCATCATCCTTTTGGTGAAGGGTCTATCATTTTGTTGATGTCAGTTCGTGCGAGTGTTTTCTCTATCATCCTTTTAGTGGTAGTAGCCGGAGTGAGTTTGCTCCGTCATCCTTTTGGTGGTGGGTCTGTCATCTTGTTGATGTCATATTGTGGGAGTGCTTTGCTTTATCATCCTTTTCATGGTAGTAGCCGGTTTGAGTTCGCTCCATCATCCTTTTGCTGGTTGATCAATCATCTTGTTGATGTCAGATTGTGCGAGTGTTTTGCTCTATCATCCTTTTGCTGGTAGTAGCCGGCGTGAGTTTTGCTTCGTCATCCTTTTTGTGGTGGGTCTCCCATCTTGTTGATATCATATTGTGCGAGTGTTAGCTCTATCATCCTTTTGGTGGTAGTAGCTGGTGTGAGTTTGCTCCTTCATCCTTTTGGTGAAGGGTCTGTCATCTCCTTGATGTCAGTTCGTGCAAGTGTTTTCTCTATCATCGTTTTAGTGGTAGTAGCCGGTGTGAGTTTGCTCAATCATCCTTTTGGTGGTGGATCAATCATCTTGTTCATCTCAGATTGTGCGAGTGTTTTTCTCTATCATCATTTTTCTCCTTCATCCTTTTGGTGGTGGGTCTGTCATCTTGTTGATGTCAGTTCGTGCGAGTGATTGCTCTATCATCCTTTTGGTGGTATTAACCGGTGTGAGTTTGCTTCATCATCCTTTTGGTGGTGGGTCTGTCATCTTGTTGATGTCATATTGTGGGAGTGTTTTGCTTTATCACTGTTTTCGTGGTAGTAGTCGGCGTGACTTTCACTCCGTCATCCTTTTGGTGGTGGGTCAATCATCTTTTTGATGTCAGATTGTGCGAGTGTTAACTCTATCATCCTTTTGGTGGTAGTAGCCGGTATAAGTTTGTTCCATCATCCTTTTAGTGGCGGGTCTGTCATCTTGTTGATATCAGATCGTGTGAGTGTTTGCTCTATCATCCCTTTGGTGGTAGTATCCGGAGTGAATTTTCTCTGTCATCCTTTTGATGGTGGGTCTGTCATCTTGTTTATATCAGATCGTACGAGTGTTTTCTCTATCATCCCTTTGGTAGTAGTAGCCATTGTGAGTTTGCTCCATCATCCTTTTGGTGGTGGCTCTGTCATCTTGTTGATGTCTGTTCATGTGAGTGTTTGCTCTATCATCGTTTTGGTGGTCGTAGCCGGTGTGAGTTCTCTCTATCATCCTTTTAGTGGTGGGTCTGTCATCTTGTTTATGTAAGATTGTGTGAGTATTTTTCTCTATCATCGTTTTTGTGGTAGTAGCCGGTGTGAGTTTCGCTCCGTCATCCTTTTGGTGGTGGGTCTGTCATCTTGTTGGTGTCTGTTCGTGCGAGTATTTGCTCCATCATCTTTTTGGTGTTGGCTCTTTGATCTTGCTGATGTCAGTTCGTGTGAGTGTTTGCTCTATCATCCTTATGGTGGTGGGTTTGTCATCTTGTTGATGACAGATTGTGCGAGTGTTAGCTCCATCATCCTTTTGGAGGTAGTAACCGGTGTGAGTTTGCTCCATCATCCTTTTGGTGAAGGGTCTATCATTTTGTTGATGTCAGTTCGTGCGAGTGTTTTCTCTATCATCCTTTTAGTAGTAGTAGCCGGAGTGAGTTTGCTCCGTGATCCTTTTGCTGGTGGGTCTGTCATCTTGTTGATGTCATATTGTGGGAGTGCTTTCCTTTATCATCCTTTTCATTGTAGTAGACGGTGTGAGTTCGCTCCATCATCCTTTAAGTGATGGATCAATCATCTTGTTGATGTCAGATTGTGCGAGTGTTTTGCTCTATCATCCTTTTGGTGGTAGTAGCCGACATGAGTTTCGCTTCGTTATCTTGTTACTGTCATATTGTGCGAGTGTTAGCTCTATCATCCTTTTGGTGGTAGTAGCCGGTGTGAGTTTGCTCCATCATCCTTTTGGTGAAGGGTTTGCCATCTCGTTGATGTCAGTTCGTGTAAGTGTTTTCTCTATCATCGTTTTAGTGGTAGTAGCCGGTGTGAGTTCGCTCAATCATCCTTTTGGTGGTGGATCAATCCTCTTGTTCATCTCAGATTGTGCGAGTGTTTTGCTCTATCATCATTTTTCTCCTTCATCCTTTTGGTGGTGGGTCTGTCATCTTGTTGATGTCAATTCGTGCAAGTGTTTGCTCCACCATCCTTATGGTGGTGGGTCTGTCATGTTGTTGATGTCAGATTGTGCTAGTGTTTTGCTCAATCATCCATTTGGTGGTAGTTGTCGGTGTGAGTTAGCTCCATCATCCTTTTGGTGGTGGGTCTGTCATCTTGTTGATGTCAGTTCGTACGAGTGATTGCTCTATCATCCTTTTCGCGGTATTAGCCGGTGTGAGTTTGCTTCATCATCCTTTCGGTGGTGCGTCTGTCATCTTGTTGATGTCATATTGTGGGAGTGTTTTGCGTTATCAACGTTTTCGTGGTAGTAGTCGGCGTGACTTTCACTCCGTCATCCTTTTGGTGGTGGGTCAATCATCTTTTTCATGTCAGATTGTGCGAGTGTTAGCTCTATCATCCTTTTGGTGGTAGTAGCCGG
Organism: Lathyrus sativus; assembly: GCA_963859935.3. NCBI lineage: Eukaryota > Viridiplantae > Streptophyta > Magnoliopsida > Fabales > Fabaceae > Lathyrus > Lathyrus sativus. The sequence goes on along the minus strand of OZ012740.1, from coordinate 237,222,561 downwards.
TGTGAGTTCGTTCCATCATCCTTTTGGTGGTGGGTCTATCATCTTGTTGATGTCAGATCGTGTGAGTGTTTGCTATATCATCCCTTTGGTGGTAGTAGCCGGTGTGAGTTTGCTCTATCATCCATTTGGTGAAGGGTCTATCATCTTGTTGATGTCAGATCGTGTGAGTGTTTGCTCTATCATCCCTTTGGTGGTAGTATCCGGAGTGAGTTTTCTCCGTCATCCTTTTGGTGGTGGGTCTGTCATCTTGTTTATGTCAGATCGTACGAGTGTTTTCTCTATCATCCCTTTGGTAGTAGTAGGCATTGTGAGATAGCTCCATCATCCTTTTGGTGGTGGCTCTGTTATCTTGTTGATGTCTGTTCATGTGAGTGTTTGCTCTATCATCGTTTTGGTGGTCGTAGCCGGTGTGAGTTTGCTCTATCATCCTTTTGGTGGTGGGTCTGTCATCTTGTTGATGTAAGATTGTGCGTGTTTTTTGCTCTATCATCATTTTGGTGGTAGTAGCCGGTGTGAGTTTCGCTCCGTCATCCTTTTGGTGGTGGGTCTGTCATCTTGTTGGTGTCAGTTCGTGCGAGTGTTTGCTCCATCATCCTTTTGGTGGTGGCTCTGTGATCTTGCTGATGTCAGTTCGTGTGAGTGTTTTCTCTATCATCCTTATGGTGGTGGGTTTGTCATCTTATTGATGTCAGATTGTGCGATTGTTAGCTCTATCATCCTTTTGGATGTAGTAACCGGTGTGAGTTTGCTCCATCATCCTTTTGGTGAAGGGTCTATCATTTTGTTGATGTCAGTTCATGCGAGTGTTTTCTTTATCATCCTTTTAGTGGTAGTAGTCAGAGTGATTTCGCTCCGTCATCCTTTCGGTGGTGGGTCTGTCATCTTATTGATGTCATATTGTGGGAGTGCTTTCCTTTATCATCCTTTTGGTGGTAGTAACCAGTATGAGTTTGCTCCATCATCCTTTTGGTGGTGGATCAATCCTCTTGTTCATCTCAGATTGTGCGAGTGTTTTGCTTTATCATCATTTTTCTCCTTCATCCTTTTGGTGGTGGGTCTTTCATCTTGTTGATGTCAATTCGTGCGAGTGTTTGCTCCACCATCCTTTTGGTGGTGGCTATGTCATCTTGCTGATGTCAATTCATGCGAATATTTGCTCCATCATCCTTATGGTGGTGGGTCTGTCATGTTGTTGATGTCAGATTGTGCGAGTGTTTTGCTCAATCATCCTTTTGGTCGTAGTTATCAGTGTGAGTTAGCTCCAACATCCTTTTGGTGGTGGGTCTGTCATCTTGATGATGTCAGTTCGTGCGAGTGTTTTCTCTATCATCCTTTTGGTGGTAGTAGCCGGTGTGAGTTTGCTTCATCATCCTTTTGGTGGTGTGTCTGTCATCTTGTTGATGTCATATTGTGGGAGTGTTTTGCTTTATCAAGGTTTTCGTGGTAGTAGTCGGCGTGACTTTCACTCCGTCATCCTTTTGGTGGTTGGTCAATCATCTTGTTGATGTCAGATTATGCAATTGTTAGCTCTATCATCCTTTTGGTGGTAGTAGCCGGTGTGAGTTCGTTCCATCATCCTTTTAGTGGTGGGTCTATCATCTTGTTGATGTCAGATCATGTGAGTGTTTGCTCTATCATCCCTTTGGTGGTAGTAGCAAGTGTGAGTTTGCTCCATCATCCTTTTGGTGAAGGGTCTGTCATCTTGTTGATGTCAGATCGTGTGAGTGTTTGCTCTATCATCCCTTTGATGGTAGTATCTGGAGTGAGTTTTCTCCGTTACGTTTTGGTGGTGGATCTGTCATCTTGTTTATGTCAGATCGCACGAGTGTTTTCTCTATCATCCCTTTGGTAGTAGTAGCCATTGTGATTTTGCTCCATCATCATTTTGGTGGTGGCTATGTCATCTTGTTGATGTCTGTTCATGTGAGTGTTTGCTCTATCATCGTTTTGGTGGTCGTAGCCAGTGTGAGTTCACTCCATCAACCTTTTGGTGGTGGGCCTGTCATCTTGTTGATATAAGATTGTGCGAGTGTTTTGCTCTATCATCATTTTTGTGGTAGTAGCCGGTGTGAGTTTCGCTCCATCATCCTTTTGGTGGTGGGTCTGTCATCTTGTTGGTGTCGGTTCATGCGAGTGTTTGCTCCGTAATCCTTTGGTGGTGGCTCTGTGATCTTGCTGATGTCAGTTCGTGGGAGTGTTTGCTCTATCATCCTTATGGTGGTGGGTTTGTCATCTTGTTGATGTCAGATTGTGCGAGTGTTGGGTCCATCATCCTTTTGGAGGTAGTAACCGGTGTGAGTTTGCTCCATCATCCTTTTGGTGAAGGGTCTATCATTTTGTTGATGTCAGTTCGTGCGAGTGTTTTCTCTATCATCCTTTTAGTGGTAGTAGCCGGAGTGAGTTTGCTCCGTCATCCTTTTGGTGGTGGGTCTGTCATCTTGTTGATGTCATATTGTGGGAGTGCTTTGCTTTATCATCCTTTTCATGGTAGTAGCCGGTTTGAGTTCGCTCCATCATCCTTTTGGTGGTTGATCAATCATCTTGTTGATGTCAGATTGTGCGAGTGTTTTGCTCTATCATCCTTTTGCTGGTAGTAGCCGGCGTGAGTTTTGCTTCGTCATCCTTTTTGTGGTGGGTCTCCCATCTTGTTGATATCATATTGTGCGAGTGTTAGCTCTATCATCCTTTTGGTGGTAGTAGCTGGTGTGAGTTTGCTCCTTCATCCTTTTGGTGAAGGGTCTGTCATCTCCTTGATGTCAGTTCGTGCAAGTGTTTTCTCTATCATCGTTTTAGTGGTAGTAGCCGGTGTGAGTTTGCTCAATCATCCTTTTGGTGGTGGATCAATCATCTTGTTCATCTCAGATTGTGCGAGTGTTTTTCTCTATCATCATTTTTCTCCTTCATCCTTTTGGTGGTGGGTCTGTCATCTTGTTGATGTCAGTTCGTGCGAGTGATTGCTCTATCATCCTTTTGGTGGTATTAACCGGTGTGAGTTTGCTTCATCATCCTTTTGGTGGTGGGTCTGTCATCTTGTTGATGTCATATTGTGGGAGTGTTTTGCTTTATCACTGTTTTCGTGGAAGTAGTCGGCGTGACTTTCACTCCGTCATCCTTTTGGTGGTGGGTCAATCATCTTTTTGATGTCAGATTGTGCGAGTGTTAACTCTATCATCCTTTTGGTGGTAGTAGCCGGTATAAGTTTGTTCCATCATCCTTTTAGTGGCGGGTCTGTCATCTTGTTGATATCAGATCGTGTGAGTGTTTGCTCTATCATCCCTTTGGTGGTAGTATCCGGAGTGAATTTTCTCCGTCATCCTTTTGATGGTGGGTCTGTCATCTTGTTTATATCAGATCGTACGAGTGTTTTCTCTATCATCCCTTTGGTAGTAGTAGCCATTGTGAGTTTGCTCCATCATCCTTTTGGTGGTGGCTCTGTCATCTTGTTGATGTCTGTTCATGTGAGTGTTTGCTCTATCATCGTTTTGGTGGTCGTAGCCGGTGTGAGTTCTCTCTATCATCCTTTTAGTGGTGGGTCTGTCATCTTGTTTATGTAAGATTGTGTGAGTATTTTTCTCTATCATCGTTTTTGTGGTAGTAGCCGGTGTGAGTTTCGCTCCGTCATCCTTTTGGTGGTGGGTCTGTCATCTTGTTGGTGTCTGTTCGTGCGAGTATTTGCTCCATCATCTTTTTGGTGTTGGCTCTTTGATCTTGCTGATGTCAGTTCGTGTGAGTGTTTGCTCTATCATCCTTATGGTGGTGGGTTTGTCATCTTGTTGATGACAGATTGTGCGAGTGTTAGCTCCATCATCCTTTTGGAGGTAGTAACCGGTGTGAGTTTGCTCCATCATCCTTTTGGTGAAGGGTCTATCATTTTGTTGATGTCAGTTCGTGCGAGTGTTTTCTCTATCATCCTTTTAGTAGTAGTAGCCGGAGTGAGTTTGCTCCGTGATCCTTTTGCTGGTGGGTCTGTCATCTTGTTGATGTCATATTGTGGGAGTGCTTTCCTTTATCATCCTTTTCATTGTAGTAGACGGTGTGAGTTCGCTCCATCATCCTTTAAGTGATGGATCAATCATCTTGTTGATGTCAGATTGTGCGAGTGTTTTGCTCTATCATCCTTTTGGTGGTAGTAGCCGACATGAGTTTCGCTTCGTTATCTTGTTACTGTCATATTGTGCGAGTGTTAGCTCTATCATCCTTTTGGTGGTAGTAGCCGGTGTGAGTTTGCTCCATCATCCTTTTGGTGAAGGGTTTGCCATCTCGTTGATGTCAGTTCGTGTAAGTGTTTTCTCTATCATCGTTTTAGTGGTAGTAGCCGGTGTGAGTTCGCTCAATCATCCTTTTGGTGGTGGATCAATCCTCTTGTTCATCTCAGATTGTGCGAGTGTTTTGCTCTATCATCATTTTTCTCCTTCATCCTTTTGGTGGTGGGTCTGTCATCTTGTTGATGTCAATTCGTGCAAGTGTTTGCTCCACCATCCTTATGGTGGTGGGTCTGTCATGTTGTTGATGTCAGATTGTGCTAGTGTTTTGCTCAATCATCCATTTGGTGGTAGTTGTCGGTGTGAGTTAGCTCCATCATCCTTTTGGTGGTGGGTCTGTCATCTTGTTGATGTCAGTTCGTACGAGTGATTGCTCTATCATCCTTTTCGCGGTATTAGCCGGTGTGAGTTTGCTTCATCATCCTTTCGGTGGTGCGTCTGTCATCTTGTTGATGTCATATTGTGGGAGTGTTTTGCGTTATCAACGTTTTCGTGGTAGTAGTCGGCGTGACTTTCACTCCGTCATCCTTTTGGTGGTGGGTCAATCATCTTTTTCATGTCAGATTGTGCGAGTGTTAGCTCTATCATCCTTTTGGTGGTAGTAGCCGGTGTGAGTTCGTTCCATCATCCTTTTGGTGGTGGGTCTATCATCTTGTTGATGTCAGATCGTGTGAGTGTTTGCTATATCATCCCTTTGGTGGTAGTAGCCGGTGTGAGTTTGCTCTATCATCCATTTGGTGAAGGGTCTATCATCTTGTTGATGTCAGATCGTGTGAGTGTTTGCTCTATCATCCCTTTGGTGGTAGTATCCGGAGTGAGTTTTCTCCGTCATCCTTTTGGTGGTGGGTCTGTCATCTTGTTTATGTCAGATCGTACGAGTGTTTTCTCTATCATCCCTTTGGTAGTAGTAGGCATTGTGAGATAGCTCCATCATCCTTTTGGTGGTGGCTCTGTTATCTTGTTGATGTCTGTTCATGTGAGTGTTTGCTCTATCATCGTTTTGGTGGTCGTAGCCGGTGTGAGTTTGCTCTATCATCCTTTTGGTGGTGGGTCTGTCATCTTGTTGATGTAAGATTGTGCGTGTTTTTTGCTCTATCATCATTTTGGTGGTAGTAGCCGGTGTGAGTTTCGCTCCGTCATCCTTTTGGTGGTGGGTCTGTCATCTTGTTGGTGTCAGTTCGTGCGAGTGTTTGCTCCATCATCCTTTTGGTGGTGGCTCTGTGATCTTGCTGATGTCAGTTCGTGTGAGTGTTTTCTCTATCATCCTTATGGTGGTGGGTTTGTCATCTTATTGATGTCAGATTGTGCGATTGTTAGCTCTATCATCCTTTTGGATGTAGTAACCGGTGTGAGTTTGCTCCATCATTCTTTTGGTGAAGGGTCTATCATTTTGTTGATGTCAGTTCATGCGAGTGTTTTCTTTATCATCCTTTTAGTGGTAGTAGTCAGAGTGATTTCGCTCCGTCATCCTTTCGGTGGTGGGTCTGTCATCTTATTGATGTCATATTGTGGGAGTGCTTTCCTTTATCATCCTTTTGGTGGTAGTAACCAGTATGAGTTTGCTCCATCATCCTTTTGGTGGTGGATCAATCCTCTTGTTCATCTCAGATTGTGCGAGTGTTTTGCTTTATCATCATTTTTCTCCTTCATCCTTTTGGTGGTGGGTCTTTCATCTTGTTGATGTCAATTCGTGCGAGTGTTTGCTCCACCATCCTTTTGGTGGTGGCTATGTCATCTTGCTGATGTCAGTTCATGCGAATATTTGCTCCATCATCCTTATGGTGGTGGGTCTGTCATGTTGTTGATGTCAGATTGTGCGAGTGTTTTGCTCAATCATCCTTTTGGTCGTAGTTATCAGTGTGAGTTAGCTCCAACATCCTTTTGGTGGTGGGTCTGTCATCTTGATGATGTCAGTTCGTGCAAGTGTTTTCTCTATCAATCTTTTAGTGGTAGTAGCCGGAGTGAGTTTTCTCTGTCATCCTTTTTATGGTGGGCCTGTCATCTTGTTGATGTCATATCGTGGGAGTGCTTTGCATTATCATCCTTTTCATGTTAGTAGTCAGCGTGAGTTTCACTCCGCCATCCTTTTGGTGGTGGGTCAATCATCTTGTTGATTTCAGATTGTGCGAGTGTTTGCTCTATCATTCTTTTGGTGGTAGTAGCCGGTGTGAGTTCGCTCCATCATCCTTTTGGTAGTGGGTCTATCATCTTGTTGATCTCAGATTGTTCGAGTGTTTTGCTCTATCATCCTTTTGGTGGTAGTAGCTGGTGTGAGTTTGGTCCATCATCCTTTTAGTAGTGGGTCTGTCATCTTGTTGATGTCAGATTGTGCGAGTGTTTTGCTCTATCATCCTTTTGGTGGTAGTAGCCGGTGTGAGTTTGCTCCTTCATTCTTTTGGTGGTGGTTCTGTCATTATGTTGATGTCAGATTATGCGAGTGTTTGCTCTATCATCCCTTTGCTGGTAGTAGCCAGTGCGAGTTTGCTCCATCATCCTTTTGGTGGTGGGTTTGTTATCTTGTTGATGTCAAATTGTGGGAGTGTTTGCTCTATCATCCTTTTGGTGGTAGTAGCCTGTATGAGTTGGCTCCATCATCCTTTTGGTGGTGGGTCTGTCATCTTGTTGATGTCAGATCGTACGAGTGTTTGCTCTATCATCCCTTTGGTGGTAGGAGGCGGTTTGAGTTCCCTCCATCATCCTTTTGGTGAAGGGTCATTCATCTTGTTGATGTCAGTTCGTGTGAGTGTTTGCTCTATCATCCTTTTGGTGGTAGTTACCGGTGTGAGTTCCCTCCATCAACGTTTTGGTGGTGGGTCTGTCATCTTGTAGATGTCATATTGTAGGAGTGTTTTGCTCTATCATCCTTTGGGTGGTAGTAGTCGGCGTGAGTTTCGCTCTGTCATCCTTTTGGTGGTGGGTCTGTCATCTTGTTGATGTCAGATTGTGCGAGTGTTACCTTTATCATCCTTTTGGTGGTAGTAGCCGGTGTGAGTTTGTTCCATAATCCTATTGGTGGTGGGTCTATCATCATGTTGATGTCACATCGTACGAGTGTTTGCTCTAACATTCCTTTGGTGGTAGTAGCAGGTGTGAGTTTGCTCGATCATTCTTTTGGGGTGGGTCTATCATCTTGTTGAAGTCAGATTGTAGGAGTGTTTACTCTACCATCCTTTTTGTGGTAGTAGTCGGTATGAGTTCGCTCCATCATCCTTTTGATGGTGGGTCTCTCATCTTGTTGATGTCAGATCATGCGAGTGTTTACTGTATCATCCTTTTGGTGGTAGTAGCCGGTGTGATTTTCCTCCATCATCCTTTTGGTGGTGGGTCTGTCATCTTGTTGATGTCAGTCCGTGCGAGTGTTTGCTCTATCAACACTTTGGGTGGTAATAGTCGTTATGAGTTTTCTCCATCATCCTTTTGGTGGTATGTCCGTCATCTTGTTGATGTCATATTGTAGGAGTGTTTTGCACTATCATCCTTTTGGAGGTAGGTGCCGATATGAGTTTGCTCCATCATCCCTTTGGTGGTGCGTCTGTCATCTTGTTGATGTCAGATTGTGGGAGTCTTTTGCTCTATCAATCTTTTGGAGCTTTTAGTCGGCGTGCGTTTCGCTCCCTTATCCTTTTGGTGGTGGGTCTGTCATCTTATTGATGTTAGTTCGTGCGAGTGTTTACTCTATCATCCTTTTGGTGGTCGTAATCGGTGTGAGTTCACTCCATCATCCCTTTGGTGGTAGTAACCGGTGTGAGTTCTCTCCATCATCCTTTTGGAGGTAGGTCTGTCATCTTGTTGATGTCAGATTATCCGAGTGTTAGCTCTATCATCCTTTTGGTGGTAGTAACCGGTGTGAGTTCGCTCCATCATCCTTTTGGTGGTGGGTCTGTCATCTCGTTGATGTCAGATTGTGCGAGTGTTTTGCTCTATCATCCTTTTGGTGATAGTAGCCGTTGTGAGTTCGCTCCGTCATCCTTTTGGTGGATGGTATGTACTCTTGATGATGTCAGATTGTGCGAGTGTTTGCTCTATCATCCCTTTGGTGGTAGTAGCCGTGTGACTTTGATCCATCATCCTTTGTTGAAGGGTCTGTCATCTTGTTGATGTTTGTTCGTGTGACTATTTGCTTTATCATCATTTTGGTGGTAGGAGCCGCTATGAGTTCGCTCCATCATCCTTTTGGTGGTAGGTCTGTCATCTTGTTGATGTCCGTTCGTGGGAGTGTTTGCTCTATCATCATTTTGGTGGTAGTAGCCGGTGTGAGTTTTCTCCATCATCATTTTTGTGGTGGGTCTGGCATCTTGTTGGTGTTAGATTGTGGGAGTGTTTTGCTCTGTCATCCGTTTGCTGGTGGGTCTGTCATCTTGTTGATGTCAGATTGTGCGAGTGTTATCTCTATCATTCTTTTGGAGGTAGTAGGTGGTGTGAGTTTGCTCCATCATCCTTTTGGTGGTGGGTCTGTCATCTTTTTGATGTCAGTTCGTGCGAGTGTTTTCTCTATCATCCTTTTGGTGGTAGTAACCACTGTAAGTTTGCTCTATCATACTTTTGGTGGTCTGTCTGTCATCTTGTTGATGTCATATTGTAGGAATGTTTTGCACTATCATCCTTTTGGAGGTAGGATCCGGTACGAGTTCGCTCCATCATCCTTTTTGTGGTGGGTCTGTCATCTTGTTGATGCCAGATTGTGGGAGTGTTTTTCTCTATCATCCTTTTGGTGCTAGTAGCCGGCTTGAGTTTCGCTACGTTATCCTTTTGGTGGTGGGTCTATCATCTTGTTGATGTCAGATCGTGCGAGAGTTTGCTCTATCATCCTTTTGGTGGTATTAACCGGTGTGAGTTCACTCCATCATCATTTTGGTGTTGGGTCTATACTCTTGTTGATGTCAAATCGTGCGAGTGTTTTCTCCATCATACTTTGTTGAAGGGTCTGTCATCTTGTTGATGTCTGTTCGTGCGAGTGTTTTCTCTATCATCATTTTGGTGGTAGGAGCCAGTATGAGTTCGCTCCATCATCCTTTTGGTGGTGGGTCTGTCATCTTGGTGATGTCAGATTGTGCGAGTGTTATCTCTATCAACCTTTTGGAGGTAGTAGCCGGTGTGAGTTTGATCCATCATCCTTTTGGTGGTAGGTCTGTCATCTTGTTGATGTCCGTTCGTACGAGTGTTTGCTCTATCATCCTTATTGTGTTAGAAGCCGGTATGAGTTCGCTCTATCATCCTTTTTGTGGTGGGTCTGTCATCTTGTTGATGTCAGATCGTGCGAGTTTTTGCTCTATCATCCTTTTGGTGGTTGTAGCCGGAGTGAGTTTTCTCCATCATCCTTTTGGTGGTATGTCTGTCATCTTGTTGTTGTCATTATGTAGGAGTGCTTTGTACTAGCATCCTTTTGGAGGTAGGAGTTTGTATGAGTTCGCACCATCATCCTTTTGGTGGTGAGTCTGTCATCTTGTTGATGTCCGATTATGGGAGTGTTTTGCACTATCATCCTTTTGGAGGTAGGAGCCGGTATGAGTTCACTCCATGATCCCTTTGGTGGTGGGTCTGTCATCTTGTTGATCTCAGATTGTCGGAGTGTTTTGGTTTATCATCCTTTTGGTGCTAGTAGCCGGCGTGAGTTTCGCTCCGTTATCCTTTTGGTGGTAGGTATGTCATCTTGTTGATGTGAGTTCGTGCGAGTGTTTGCTCTATCATGATTTTGGTGGTAGTAACCGGAGTGAGTTTGCTCCGTTATCCTTTTGGTGATGGGTCTGTCATCTTGTTGATGTCAGATTGTGCGAGTGTTATCTCTATCATCCTTTTGGTGGTAGTAGCCGGTGTGACATTGCTCCATCATCCATTTGGTGGTAGGTCTGTCATCTTGTTGATGTCCGTTCGTGATAGTGTTTGCTCTATCATCCTTTTGGAGGTATTAGCCGGTGTGAGTTTGTTCCACCATCCTTTTGGTGGTGGGTATGTGATGTTGTTGATGTCAGTTCTTGTGAGTGTTTTGCACTATCATCCTTTTGGTGGTAGTAGTCGGCGTGAGTTTTGCTCCGTCATCCTTTTGGTGGTGGGTCTGTCATGTTATTGATGTCAGATTGTGCGAGTGTTAGCTCTATCATCCTTTTGGTGGTAGTAGCCGGTGTGAGTTTGCTCCATAATCCTTTTGGTGGTGGGTCTATCATCTTGTTATGTCAGTTCGTGCTAGTGTTTGCTCTATCATCCTTTTCTTGGTAATAACCCGTGTGAGTTCACTTCATCATCCTTTTGGTGGTGGGTCTGTCATCTTGTTGATGTCAGATTGTGCGAGTGTTTTGCTCTATCATCCTTTTGGTGATAGTAGCCGGTGTGAGTTTGCTCCGTCATCATTTTGGTGGTGGGTCTGTACTCTTGTTGATGTTAGATCGTGTGAGTGTTTGCTCTATCATCCCTTTCGTGGTAGTAGCCGGTTAGAGTTTGCTCCATCATCCTTTGTTGAAGGGTCTTTTCGTGCGTGTTTGCTCCATCATCATTTTGGTGGTAGGAGCCGGTATGAGTTTGCTCCATCATCCTTTTGGTGGTGGGTCTGTCATCTTGATGATGTCAGATTGTGGGAGTGTTTTGCTTTATCATCCTTTTGGTGGTGGTAGTCAGCGTGAGTTTCATTCTGTCATCCTTTTGGTGGTGGGTCTGTCATCTTGTAGATGTCAGATTGTGTGAGTATTAGCTCTATCATCCTTTTGGTGGTTGTAGCTAGTGTGAGTTTCCTCCATCATAATTTTTGTGGTGGGTCTGTCATGTTGTTGGAGTTAGTTCGTGCGAGTGTTTACTCTATCATCCTTTTGGTGGTAGTAGCTGGTGTGAGGTTGCACCATCATCCTTTTAGTGGTGGGTCTGTCATCTTGTTGATGTCAGATTGTGCGAGTGTTTTCCTCTATCATCCTTTTGGTGGTAATAGCCGATGTGAGTTTGCTCCGTCTTCCTTTTGGTGGTGGTTCTGTCATCATGTTGATGGCAGATTATGCGAGTGTTTGCTCTATCATCCCTTTGCTGATAGTAGCCGGTGTGAGTTTGCTCCATCATTCTTTTTGTGGTGGGTCTGTTATCTTATTGATGTCAAATTATGGGAGTGTTTGCTCTATCATCCTTTTGATGGTAGTAGCCTGTTTGAGTTCGCTCCATGATCCTTTTGGTGGTGGGTCTGTCATCTTGTTGATGTCATATCGTGCGAGTGTTTACTCTATCATCCCTTTGGTGGTAGTAGACGCTGTGAGTTTGCACCAACATCGTTTTGGTGAAGGGTCGTTCATCTTGTTGATTTCAGTTCGTGCGAGTGTTTGCTCTATCATCCTTTTGGTGGTATTTGCCGGTGTGAGTTCCCTCCATCATCCTTTTGGTGGTGGGTCTGTCATCTTGTTGATGTCATATTGTAGGAGTGTTTTGCACTATCATCCTTTTGGAGGTAGGAGCCGGTATGAGTTTGCTCCATCATCCTTTTGGTGGTGGGTCTGTCATCTTGTTGATGTCAGATTGTGGGAGTGTTTTTCTCTATCATCCTTTTGGTGCTAGTAGTCGGAGTGAGTTTCAATCCGTTATTCTTTTGGTGGTGGGTCTGTCATCTTGTTGATGTCAGTTCGTGCGAGTGTTTGCTCTATCATCCTTTTGGTGGTAGTAACTGGTGTGAGTTCGCTCCATCATCCTTTTGGTGGTGGGTCTGTCATCTTGTTGATGTCATATTGTGCGAGTGTTAGCTCTATCATTCTTTTGGTGGTAGTAACCGGTGTGAGTTCGCTCCATCATCCTTTTGATGGTGGGTCTGTCATCTTGTTGATGTCGGATTGTGCGAGTGTTTTGCTCTATCGTCCTATTGGTGATAGTAGCCGGTGTGAGTTTGCTCCATCATCCTTTTGGTGGTGGGTCTATACTGTTGTTAATGTCAGATCATGCGAGTGTTTGCTCTATCATCCCTTTGATGAAGGGTCTGTTCGTGCGAGTGTTTGCGCTATCATCATTTTGGTGGAAGGAGCCGGTGTGAGTTCGCTCCATCATCCTTTTGGTGGTGGGTCTGTCATCTTGTTGATTTCATATTTTAGGAGTGTTTTGTTCTATCATCCTTTTGGTGCTAGTAGCCGGCGTGAGTTTTGCTCCGTCATCCTTTTGGTGGTGGGTCTGTCATCTTGTTGATGTCAGATTGTGCGAGTGTTATCTCTATCATCCTTTTGGAGGTAGTAGCCAGTGTGAGATTGCTCCATCATCCTTTTGGTGGTGGGTCTGTCATCTTGTTGATGTTAGATTCTGGGAGTGTTTTGCACTATCATCCTTTTGGTGCTATTAGTCGGCTTGAGTTTCACTTTGTCATCCTTTTGGTGGTGGGTCTGTCATCTTGTTGATGTCAGATTGTGCGAGTGTTATCTCTATCATCGTTTTAGAGGTAGTAGCCAGTGTGAGTTTGCTCCATCATCCTTTTGGTGGTGGGTCTGTCATCTTGTTGATGTCAGTTCGTGCGAGTGTTTGCTCTATCATCCTTTTGGTGGTAGTAACCGGTGTGAGTTCGCTCCATCATCCTTTTGGTGGTGGGTCTTTCATCTTGTTGATGTCAGATTGTGCGAGTGTTAGCTCTATTATTCTTTTGGTGGTAGTAACCGGTGTGAGTTCGCTCCATCATCCTTTTGGTGGTGGGTCTGTCATCTTGTTGATGTCGGATTGTGCGAGTGTTTTGCTCTATCATCCTTTTGGTCATAGTAGCCAGTGTGAGTTTGCTCCGTCATCCTTTTGGTGGTGGGTCTGTACTGTTGTTAATGTCAGTTCGTGCGAGTGTTTGCTCTATCATCCCTTTGTTGGTAGTAGTCAGTGTGTGTTTGCTCCATCATCCTTTGATGAAGGGTATGTTCGTGCGAGTGTTCGCGCTATCATCATTTTATAGGAAGAAGCCGGTGTGAGTTTGCTCCATCATCCTTTTGGTGGTGGGTCTGTCATCTTGTTGATTTCATATTTTAGGAGTGTTTTGTTCTATCATCCTTTTGCTGCTAGTAGCCGGCGTGAGTTTTGCTCCGTCATCCTTTTGGTGGTGGGTCTGTCATCTTGTTGATGTTAGATTGTGCGAGTGTTATCTCTATCATCCTTTTGGAGGTAGTAGCCGGTGTGAGATTGCTCCATCATCCTTTTGGTGGTGGGTCTGTCATCTTGTTGATGTTAGATTCTGGGAGTGTTTTCCTCTATCATCCTTTTGGTGCTATTAGTCGGCTTGAGTTTCACTTTGTCATCCTTTTGGTGGTGGGTCTGTCATCTTCTTGATGTCAGATTGTGCGAGTGTTATCTCTATCATCATTTTGGAGGTAGTAGCCAGTGTGAGTTTGCTCCATCATCCTTTTGGTGGTGGGTCTGTCATGTTGTTGATGTCAGTTCGTGCGAGTGTTTGCTCTATCATCCTTTTGGTGGTAGTAACCGGTGTGAGTTCGCTTCATCATCCTTTTGGTGGTGGGTCTGTCATCTTGTTGATGTCAGATTGTGCGAGTGTTAGCTCTATCATTCTTTTGGTGGTAGTAACCGGTGTGAGTTTGCTCCATCATCCTTTTGGTGGTGGGTCTGTCATCTTGTTGATGTCGGATTGTGCGAGTGTTTTGCTCTATCATCCTTTTGGTGATAGTAGCCAGTGTGAGTTCGCTCCGTCATCCTTTTGGTGGTGGGTCTGTAATGTTGTTAATGTCAGTTCGTGCGAGTGTTTGCTCTATCATCCCTTTGTTGGTAGTAGTCGGTGTGTGTTTGCTCCATCATCCTTTGATGAAGGGTATGTTCATGCGAGTGTTTGTGCTATCATCATTTTGGTGGAAGGAACCGGTGTGAGTTTGCTCCATCATCCTTTTGGTGGTGGGTCTGTCATCTTGTTGATTTCAGATTTTAGGAGTGTTTTGTTCTATCATCCTTTTGGTGCTAGTAGCCGACGTGAGTTTTGCTCCGTCATCCTTTTAGTGGTGGGTCTGTCATCTTGTTGATGTTAGATTGTGCGAGTGTTATCTCTGTCATCCTTTTGGAGGTAGTAGCCGGTGTGAGATTGCTCCATCATCCTTTTGGTGGTGGGTCTGTCATCTTGTTGATGTTAGATTCTGGGAGTGTTTTCCTCTATCATCCTTTTGGTGGTATTAGTCGGCTTGAGTTTCACTTTGTCATCCTTTTGGTGGTGGGTCTGTCATCTTGTTGATGTCAGATTGTGCGAGTGTTATCTCTATCATCATTTTGGAGGTAGTAGCCAATGTGAGTTTGCTCCATCATCCTTTTGGTGGTGGGTCTGTCATCTTGTTGATGTTAGTTCGTGCGAGTGTTTGCTCTATCATCCTTTTGGTGGTGGTAACCGGTGTGAGTTCGCTTCATCATCCTTTTGGTGGTGGGTCTGTCATCTTGTTGATGTCAGATTGTGCGAGTGTTAGCTCTATCATTCTTTTGGTGGTAGTAACCGGTGTGAGTTTGCTCCATCATCCTTTTGGTGGTGGGTCTGTCATCTTGTTGATGTCGGATTGTGCGAGTGTTTTGCTCTATCATCCTTTTGGTGATAGTAGCCAGTGTGAGTTCGCTCCGTCATCCTTTTGGTGGTGGGTCTGTAATGTTGTTAATGTCAGTTCGTGCGAGTGTTTGCTCTATCATCCCTTTGTTGGTAGTAGTCGGTGTGTGTTTGCTCCATCATCCTTTGATGAAGGGTATGTTCATGCGAGTGTTTGTGCTATCATCATTTTGGTGGAAGGAACCGGTGTGAGTTTGCTCCATCATCCTTTTGGTGGTGGGTCTGTCATCTTGTTGATTTCAGATTTTAGGAGTGTTTTGTTCTATCATCCTTTTGGTGCTAGTAGCCGACGTGAGTTTTGCTCCGTCATCCTTTTAGTGGTGGGTCTGTCATCTTGTTGATGTTAGATTGTGCGAGTGTTATCTCTGTCATCCTTTTGGAGGTAGTAGCCGGTGTGAGATTGCTCCATCATCCTTTTGGTGGTGGGTCTGTCATCTTGTTGATGTTAGATTCTGGGAGTGTTTTCCTCTATCATCCTTTTGGTGGTATTAGTCGGCTTGAGTTTCACTTTGTCATCCTTTTGGTGGTGGGTCTGTCATCTTGTTGATGTCAGATTGTGCGAGTGTTATCTCTATCATCATTTTGGAGGTAGTAGCCAATGTGAGTTTGCTCCATCATCCTTTTGGTGGTGGGTCTGTCATCTTGTTGATGTTAGTTCGTGCGAGTGTTTGCTCTATCATCCTTTTGGTGGTGGTAACCGGTGTGAGTTCGCTTCATCATCCTTTTGGTGGTGGGTCTGTCATCTTGTTGATGTCAGATTGTGCGAGTGTTAGCTCTATCATTCTTTTGGTGGTAGTAACCGGTGTGAGTTTGCTCCATCATCCTTTTGGTGGTGGGTCTGTCATCTTGTTGATGTCGGATTGTGCGAGTGTTTTGCTCTATCATCCTTTTGGTGATAGTAGCCAGTGTGAGTTCGCTCCGTCATCCTTTTGGTGGTGGGTCTGTAATGTTGTTAATGTCAGTTCGTGCGAGTGTTTGCTCTATCATCCCTTTGTTGGTAGTAGTCGGTGTGTGTTTGCTCCATCATCCTTTGATGAAGGGTATGTTCATGCGAGTGTTTGTGCTATCATCATTTCGGTGGAAGGAGCCGATGTGAGTTCGCTCCATCATCCTTTTGGTGGTGGGTCTGTCATCTTGTTGATTTCAGATTTTAGGAGTGTTTTGTTCTATCATCCTTTTGGTGCTAGTAGCCGGCGTGAGTTTTGCTCCGTCATCCTTTTGGTGGTGGGTCTATCATCTTGTTGATGTCAGATTGTGCGAGTGTTATCTCTGTCATCCTTTTGGAGGTAGTAGCCGGTGTGAGATTGCTCCATCATCCTTTTGGTGGTGGGTCTGTCATCTTGTTGATGTTAGATTCTGGGAGTGTTTTCCTCTATCATCCTTTTGGTCATATTAGTCGGCTTGAGTTTCACTTTGTCATCCTTTTGATGGTGGGTCTGTCATCTTCTTGATGTCAGATTGCGCAAGTGTTATCTCTATCATCATTTTGGAGGTAGTAGCCGGTGTGAGTTTGCTCCATCATCCTTTTGGTGGTGGGTCTGTCATCTTGTTGATGTAAGTTCGTGCGAGTGTTTGCTCTATCATCCTTTTTGTGGTAGTAACCGGTGTGAGTTCGCTTCATCATCGTTTTGGTGGTGGGTCTCTCATCTTGTTGATGTCAGATTGTGCGAGTGTTAGCTCTATCATTCTTTTGGTGGTAGTAACCGGTGTGAGTTCGCTCTATCATCCTTTTGGTGGTGGGTCTGTCATCTTGTTGATGTCGGATTGTACGAGTGTTTTGCTCTATCATCCTTTTGGTGATAGTAGCCAGTGTGAGTTCGCTTCGTCATCCTTTTGGTGGTGGGTCTGTATTGTTGTTAATGTCAGTTTGTGCGAGTCTTTGCTCTATCATCCCTTTGTTGGTAGTAGTCGGTGTGTGTTTGCTCCATCATCCTTTGATGAAGGGTCTGTTCATGTGAGTGTTTGCGCTATCAACATTTTGGTGGAAGGAGCCGGTGTGAGTTCGCTCCATCATCCGTTTGGTGGTGGGTCTGTCATCTTGTTGATTTCAGATTTTAGGAGTATTTTGTTCTATCATCCTTTTGGTGCTAGTAGTCGGCGCGAGTTTTGCTCCGTCGTCCTTTTGGTGGTGGGTCTGTCATCTTGTTGATGTCAGATAGTGCGAGTGTTATCTCTATCATCCTTTTGGATGTAGTAGCCAGTTTGAGATTGCTCCATCATCCTTTTGGTGGTGGGTCTTTCATCTTGTTGATGTTAGATTCTGGGAGTGTTTTTCTCTATCATCCTTTTGGTGCTATTAGTCGGCTTGAAATTCACTTTGTCATCCTTTTGGTGGTGGGTCTGTCATCTTGTTCATGTCATATTGTAGGAGTGTTAGCTCTATCATCCTTTTAGTGGTAGTAGCCGGTGTGAGTTTGCTCCATCACCCTTTTGGTGGTGGGCCTGTCATCTTTTTGATGTCAGTTTGTGCCAGTGTTTTCTCTATCATCCTTTTCGTGGTAGTAACCGGTGTGAGTTCACTCCATCATCCTTTTGGTGGTGGGTCTGTCATCTTATTGATGTCAGATTGTACGAGTGTTTTGCTCTATCATTCTTATGGTGATAGTAGCCGGTGTGAGTTTGCCTTGTCATCCTTTTCGTGGTGGGTCAGTACTCTTGTTGATGTCAGATCGTGCGAGTCTTTGCTCTATCATCCCTTTAGTGGTAGTAGCCGGTGTGAGTTATCTCAATCATCCTTTGTTGAAGGGTCTATCATCTTGGTTATGTCCGTTCGTGTGAGTGTTTGCTTTATCATCATTTTGGTGGTAGGAGCCGGTGTGAGTTTGCTCCGTCATCCTTTTGGTGGTGGGTTTATCATCTTGTTGATTTCAAATTGTGGGAGTGTTTTCCTCTATCATCCTTTTGGTGCTAGTATCCGGTGTGAGTTACGCTCCGTCATCCTTTTGGTGGTGGGTCTGTACTGTTGTTGATGTCAGATCATGCGAGTGTTTGCTCTATCATCCCTTTGTTGGTAGTAGCCGGTGTGAGTTTGCTCCATCATCCTTTGATGAAGGGTCTGTTCGTGCGAGTGTTTTCTCTATCATCATTTTGGTGGAAGGAGCCAGTGTGAGTTCGCTCCATCATCCTTTTGGTGGTGGGTCTGTCATCTTGTTGATGTCAAATTGTGGGAGTGTTTTTCTCTATCATCCTTTTGGTGCTATTAGTCGGCTTGAGTTTCACTTTGTCATCCTTTTGGTGGTGGATCTGTTAACTTGTTGATGTCAAATTGTGGGAGTGTTCACTCTATCATCCTTTTGGTGGTAGTAGCCTGTATGAGTTCGCTCTATCATCCTTTTGGTGGTGGGTCTGTCATCTTGTTGATGTCAGATCGTGCGAGTGTTTGCTCTATCATCCCTTTAGTGGTAGTAGCCGGTGTGAGTTTGCTCCATCGTCCTTTTGGTGAAGGGTCCTTCATCTTGTTGATGTCAGTTCGTGCGAGTGTTTTCTCTATCATCCTTTTAGTGGTAGTAGTCGGCATGAGTTTCGCTCCGTCATCCTTTTGGTGGTGGGTCTGTCATCTTGTTGATGTCAGATCGCGTGAGTGTCTACTCTATCATCCTTTTGGTGGTAGTAGCCGGTGTGATTTTCCTCCATCATCCTTTTGGTGGTGGGTCTGTCATCTTGTTGATGTTAGTTCGTGCGAGTGTTTGCTCTATCATCACTTTGGGTGGTAGTTGCCTGTGTGAGTTTGCTCCATCATCCTTTTGGTGGTATGTCTGTCATCTTGTTGATGTCATATTTTAGGAGTGTTTTGCACTATTATCCTTTTGGAGGTAGGAGCCGACATGAGTTCGCTCCATCATCCCATTGGTGGTGCGTCTGTATTCTTGTTGATGTCAGATTGTGCGAGTGTTTTGCTCTATCAATCTTTTGGTGCTAGTAGCCGGCGTGATTTTCGCTCCGTTATCCTTTTGGTGGTGGGTCTGTCATCTTGTTGATGTCAGTTCGTGCGAGTGTTTGCTCTATAATCCTTTTGTTGGTAGAAATCGGTGTGAGTTTGCTCCATCATCCTTTTGGTGGTGGGTCTGTCATCTTGTTGATGTCGGATTATGCGAGGGTTAGCTCTATAATCCTTTTTGTGGTAGTAGCCAGTGTGAGTTTGCTCTATCATCCTTTTGGTGGTGGGTATGTCATCTTGTTGATGTCAGTTTGTGCGAGTGTTTGCTCTAGCATCCTTTTCGTGGTAGTAACCGGTGTGAGTTTGCTCCGTCATCCTTTTGGTGGATGGTCTGTGTTCTTGTTGATGTTAGATTGTGCGAGTGTTTCCTCTATCATCCCTATGATGGTAGTAGCCGGTGTGAGTCTGCTCCATCATCCTTTGTTGAAAGGTCTGTCATCTTGTTGATGTCTGTTCGTGCGAGTGTTTGCTTTATCATCATTTTGGTGGTACGAGCCGCTATGAGTTTGCTCCATCATCCTTTTGGTGGTAGGTCTGTCATCTTGTTGATGTCAGATTGTGCGAGTGTTATCTCGATCATCCTTTTGGAGGTAGTAGTCGGTTTGAGTTTGCTCCATCATCCTTTTGGTGGTAGGTCTGTCATCTTGTTGATGTCCGTTCGTGGGAGTGTTGGCTCTATCATCATTTTGGTGATAGTAGCCGGTCTGAGTTTTCTCCATCATCCTTTTGGTAGTGGGTCTGGCATCTTGTTGATGTCAGATTGTGGGAGTGTT
Source organism: Lathyrus sativus (assembly GCA_963859935.3). Taxonomy (NCBI): domain Eukaryota; kingdom Viridiplantae; phylum Streptophyta; class Magnoliopsida; order Fabales; family Fabaceae; genus Lathyrus; species Lathyrus sativus. Next base: position 237,203,079 of record OZ012740.1, on the reverse strand, counting down.
TTGCTCTATCATCCTTTTGGTGCTAGTATCCGGCTTGAGTTTCGTTCTGTCATCCTTTTGGTGTAGGGTCTGTCATGTTGTTGATGTCAGATTGTGCGAGTGTTATCTCTGTCATCCTTTTGGAGGTAGTAGCCGGTGTTAGTTTGCTCCATCATCCTTTTGGGGGTGGGTCTGTCATCTTTTTGATGTCAGTTCGTGCGAGTGTTTGCTCTGTCATCCTTTTGGTGGTAGTAACCGGTGTAAGTTTGCTCTATCATCCTTTTGGTGGTATGTCTGTCATCTTGTTGATATCCGTTCGTGCGAGTGTTTGCTCTATCATCACTTTGTTGATAGTAGCCGGTGTGAGATTGCTCCATCATCCTTTTGGTGGTGGGTCTGTCATCTTGTTGATGTCAGATTGTGGGAGTGTTTTGCTCTATCATCCTTTTGGTGCTAGTAGCTAGCGTGAGTTTCGCTACGTTATCCTTTTGGTGGTAGTAAACGGTGTGAGTTCGCTCCATCATCCTTTTGGTGATGGGTCTGTACTCTTGTTGATGTCAGATTGTGCGAGTGTTTGCTCTATCATCCCTTTGGTGGTAGTAGCCGGTGTGAGTTTGCTCCATCATACTTTGTTGAATGGTCTGTCATCTTGTTGATGTCTGTTCATGCGAGTGTTTTCTCTATCATCATTTTGGTGGAAGGAGCCAGTGTGAGTTCGCTCCATCATCCTTTTGGTGGTGGGTCTGTCATCTTGTTGATGTGAAATTGTGGGAGTGTTTTGCTCTATCATCCTTTTGGTGCTATTAGTCGGCTTGAGTTTCACTTTGTCATCCTTTTGGTGGTGGATCTGTTAACTTGTTGATGTCAAATTGTGGGAGTGTTCGCTCTATCATCCTTTTGGTGGTAGTAGCCTGTATGAGTTCGCTCTATCATCCTTTTGGTGGTGGGTCTGTCATCTTGTTGATGTCAGATCGTGCGAGTGTTTGCTCTATCATCCCTTTAGTGGTAGTAGCCGGTGTGAGTTTGCTCCATCGTCCTTTTGGTGAAGGGTCCTTCATCTTGTTGATGTCAGTTCGTGCGAGTGTTTGCTCTATCATCCTTTTAGTGGTAGTAGTCGGCATGAGTTTCGCTCCGTCATCCTTTTGGTGGTGGGTCTGTCATCTTGTTGATGTCAGATCGCGTGAGTGTATACTCTATCATCCTTTTGGTGGTAGTAGCTGGTGTGATTTTCCTCCATCATCCTTTTGGTGGTGGGTCTGTCATCTTGTTGATGTTAGTTCGTGCGAGTGTTTGCTCTATCATCACTTTGGGTGGTAGTTGCCTGTGTGAGTTTGCTCCATCATCCTTTTGGTGGTATGTCTGTCATCTTGTTGATGTCATATTTTAGGAGTGTTTTGCAATATTATCCTTTTGGAGGTAGGAGCCGATATGAGTTCGCTCCATCATCCCTTTGGTGGTGCGTCTGTATTCTTGTTGATGTCAGATTGTGCGAGTGTTTTGCTCTATCAATCTTTTGGTGCTAGTAGCCGGCGTGATTTTCGCTCCGTTATCCTTTTGGTGGTGGGTCTGTCATCTTGTTGATGTCAGTTCGTGCGAGTGTTTGCTCTATAATCCTTTTGTTGGTAGAAATCGGTGTGAGTTTGCTCCATCATCCTTTTGGTGGTGGGTCTGTCATCTTGTTGATGTCGGATTATGCGAGGGTTAGCTCTATAATCCTTTTGGTGGTAGTAGCCAGTGTGAGTTTGCTCTATCATCCTTTTGGTGGTGGGTATGTCATCTTGTTGATGTCAGTTTGTGCGAGTGTTTGCTCTAGCATCCTTTTCGTGGTAGTAACCGGTGTGAGTTTGCTCCGTCATCCTTTTGGTGGATGGTCTGTGTTCTTGTTGATGTTAGATTGTGCGAGTGTTTCCTCTATCATCCCTATGATGGTAGTAGCCGGTGTGAGTCTGCTCCATCATCCTTTGTTGAAAGGTCTGTCATCTTGTTGATGTCTGTTCGTGCGAGTGTTTGCTTTATCATCATTTTGGTGGTACGAGCCGCTCTGAGTTTGCTCCATCATCCTTTTGGTGGTAGGTCTGTCATGTTGTTGATGTCAGATTGTGCGAGTGTTATCTCGATCATCCTTTTGGAGGTAGTAGTCGGTGTGAGTTTGCTCCATCATCCTTTTGGTGGTAGGTCTGTCATCTTGTTGATGTCCGTTCGTGGGAGTGTTGGCTCTATCATCATTTTGGTGATAGTAGCCGGTCTGAGTTTTCTCCATCATCCTTTTGGTAGTGGGTCTGGCATCTTGTTGATGTAAGATTGTGGGAGTGTTTTGCTCTATAATCCTTTTGGTGCTAGTATCCGGCTTGAGTTTCGTTCTGTCATCCTTTTGGTGTAGGGTCTGTCATGTTGTTGATGTCAGATTGTGCGAGTGTTATCTCTGTCATCCTTTTGGAGGTAGTAGCCGGTGTTAGTTTGCTCCAACATCCTTTTGGGGGTGGGTCTGTCATCTTTTTGATGTCAGTTCGTGCGAGTGTTTGCTCTGTCATCCTTTTGGTGGTAGTAACCGGTGTAAGTTTGCTCTATCATCCTTTTGGTGGTATGTCTGTCATCTTGTTGATGTCCGTTCGTGCGAGTGTTTGCTCTATCATCATTTTGTTGATAGTAGCCGGTGTGAGATTGCTCCATCATCCTTTTGGTGGTGGGTCTGTCATCTTGTTGATGTCAGATTGTGGGAGTGTTTTGCTCTATCATCCTTTTGGTGCTAGTAGCTGGCGTGAGTTTCGCTACGTTATCCTTTTGGTGGTAGTAAACGGTGTGAGTTCGCTCCATCATCCTTTTGGTGGTGGGTCTGTACTCTTGTTGATGTCAGATTGTGCGAGTGTTTGCTCTATCATCCCTTTGGTGGTAGTAGCCGGTGTGAGTTTGCTCCATCATACTTTGTTGAATGGTCTGTCATCTTGTTGATGTCTGTTCATGCGAGTGTTTTCTCTATCATCATTTTGGTGGTAGGAGCCGGTATGAGTTCGCTCCATCATCCTTTTGGTGGTGGGTCTGTCATCTTGTTGATGTCAGATTGTGCGAGTGTTATCTCTATCAACCTTTTGGAGGTAGTAGCCGGTGTGAGTTTGCTCCATCATTCTTTTGGTGGTAGGTCTGTCATCTTGTTGATGTCCGTTCGTACGAGTGTTTGCTCTATCATCATTTTGGTGGTAGTAGCCAGTGTGAGTTTGCTCGATCATCCTTTTGGTTGTGCGTCTGTCATCTTGTTGATGTCAGATTGTAGGAGTGTTTGCTCTATCATCCTTTTTGTGTTAGTAGCCGGTATGAGTTTGCTCTATCATCCTTTTGGAGGTGGGTCTGTCACCTTGTTGATGTCAGATCGTGCGAGTGTTTGCTCTATCATCCTTTTGGTGGTTGTAGCCGGTGTGAGTTTGCTCCATCATCCTTTTGGTGGTGAGTCTGTCATCTTGTTGATGTCAGTTCGTGCGAGTGTTTGCTCTATCATCCTTTTGGTGGTAGTAGCTGGTGTGAGTTTGCTCCATCATCCTTTTGGTGATATGTCTGTCATCTTGTTGATGTCATTATGTAGGAGTGTTTTGCACTAGCATCCTTTTGGAGGTAAGAGCCGGTATGAGTTCGCTCCATCATCCTTTTGGTGGTGAGTCTGCCATCTTGTTGATGTCCGATTATGGGAGTGTTAGGCACTATCATCCTTTTGGAGGTAGGAACCGGTATGAGTTCACTCCGTCATCCCTTTGGTGGTGGGTCTGTCATCATGCTGATGTCAGATTGTGGGAGTGTTTTGCTCTATCATCCTTTTGGTGGTGGGTCGGTCATCTTGTTGATGTTAGTTCGTGCGACTGTTTGCTCTGTCATCCTTTTGGTGGTAGTAACCGGTGTGAGTTTCCTCTGTCATCCTTTTGGTGGTGGGTCTATCATCTTGTTGATGTCAGATTGTGCGAGTGTTAGCTTTATCATCCTTTTAGTGGTAGTAGCCGGTGTCAGTTTGCTCTATCATCCTTTTGGTGGTAGTAGCCGGTGTCAGTTTGCTCTATCATCCTTTTGGTGGTAGTAACCGGTGTGAGTTCGCTCCATCATCCTTGTGGTGGTGGGTCTGTCATCTTGTTGATATCAGATTGAGTGAGTGTTTTGCTCTATCATCCTTTTAGTGATAGTAGTCGGGTCATCCTTTTGGTGGTGGGTCTATACTCTTGTGGATGTCAGACCGTGCGAGTGTTTGCTCTATCATCCCTTTGGTGGTAGTAGTCGGTGTGAGTTTGCTCCATCATCCTTTATCGAAGGGTCTGTCATCTTGTTGATGTCTGTTCGTGCGAGTGTTTTCACTATCATCATTTTGGTGGTAGGAGCCGGTATGAGTTCTCTCCATCATCCTTTTGGTGGTGAGTCTGTCATCTTGTTGATGTCAGATTGTGCAAGTGTTATCTCTATCATCCTTTTGGTGGTAGTAGCCGGTGTGAGTTTGCTCCATCATCCTTTTGGTGGTAGGTCTGTCATCTTGTTGATGTTTGTTCGTGTGAGTGTTTGCTCTATCATCATTTTGGTGATAATAGCCGGTGTGAGATTGCTCCATCATCCTTTTGGTGGTGGGTCTGTCATCTTGTTGATGTCAGATTGTGTGAGTGTTTTGCCGTATCATCCTTTTGGTGCTAGTAGCCGGCTTGAGTTTCGTTCTGTTTTCCTTTTGATGGTGGGTTTGTCATCTTGTTGATGTCAGATTGTGCGTGTGTTATCTCTATCATCTTTTTGGAGGTATTAGCCAGTGTGAGTTTTCGCCATCATCCTTTTGATGGTGGGTCTGTCATCACGTTGGTGTCAGTTCGTGCGAGTGTTTTCTCTATCATCCTTTTGGTGGTAGTAACCGGTGTGAGTTCACTACATCATCCTTTTGGTGATATGTCTGTCATCTTGTTGATGTCAAATTGTAGGAGTGTTTTGCACTATCATCCTTTTGGTGGTAGTAGTCGGCGTGAGTTTCGCTCCATCATCCTTTTGGTGGTGGGTTTGTCATGTTGTTAATGTCAGATTGTGCAAGTGTTAGCTTTATCATCCTTTTGGTGGTAGTAGCCGGTGTGAGTTTGCTCCATCATCCTTTTGGTGGTGAGTCTATCATCTTGTTGATGTCAGTTCGTGCTAGTGTTTGCTTTATCATCCTTTTCTTGGTAGTAACCCGTGTGAGTTCGCTCCATCATCTTTTTGGTGGTCGGTCTGTCATCTTGTTGATGTCAGATTGTGCGAGTGTTTTGCTCTATCATCCTTTTGGTGATAGTAGTCGGTGTGAGTTTGCTCCGTCATCATTTTGGTGGTGGGTCTGTACTCTAGTTGATGATAGATCGTGTGAGTGTTTGCTCTATCATCCCTTTGGTGGTAGTAGCCGCTGTGTGTTTGCTCCATCATCCTTTGTTGAAGGGTCTTTTCGTGCGAGTGTTTGCTCCATCATCATTTTGGTGGTAGGAGTCGGTGTGAGTTTGGTCCATCATCCTTTTGGTGGTGGGTCTTTCATCTTGATGATGGCAGATTGTGGGAGTCTTTTGTTTTATCATCCTTTTGGTGGTGGTAGTCGGCGTGAGTTTCACTCTGTCATCCTTTTGGTGGTGGGTCTGTCATCTTGTAGATGTCAGATTGTGCGAGTATTTGTTCTATCATGCTTTTGGTGGTGGGTCTGTCATCTTGTTGGAGTTAGTTCGTGCGAGTTTTTGCTCTATCATCCTTTTGGTGGTAGTAGCCAGTGTGAGATTGCTCCGTCATCCTTTTGGTGGTGGTTCTGTCATCATGTTGATGTCAGATTAGGCGAGTGTTTGCTCTATCATCCCTTTGCTGATAGTAGCTGGTGTGAGTTTGCTCCATCATCCTTTTGGTGGTTGGTCTATTATCATACTGATGTCAAATTATGGGAGTGTTTGCTCTATCATCCTTTTGGTGGTAGTAGCCTGTATGAGTTCTCTCCATCATCCTTTTGGTGGTAGGTCTATCATCTTGTTGATTTCATATCGTGCGAGTATTTGCTCTATCATCCCTTTGCTGGTAGTAGTCGTTGTGAGTTTGCTCCATCATCATTTTGGTGAAGGGTCGTTCATCATGTTGATGTCAGTTCGTGTGAGTGTTTGCTCTATCATCCTTTTCGTGGTAGTAGCCGGTGTGAGTTTCCTCCATCATCCTTTTGGTGGTGGGTCGGTCATCTTGTTGATGTCAAATTGTAGTAGTGTTTTGCATTATCATCCTTTTGGAGGTAGGAGCTGGTATGAGTTCGCTCCATCATCCTTTTGGTGGTGGCTCTGTCATCTTGTTGATATCAGATTGTGGGAGTGTTTGTCTCTATCATCCTTTTGGTGCTAGTAGTCGGCGTGAGTTTCAATCTGTTATCCTTTTGGTGGTGGGTCTGTCATCTTGTTGATGTCAGTTCTTACGAGTGTTTTTTCTATCATCCTTTTGGTGGTAGTAACCGGTGTGACTTCGCTCCATCATCCTTTTGGTGGTGGGTCTGTCATCTTGTTGATGTCAGATTGTCCGAGTGTTAGCTCTATCATTCTTTTGGTGGTAGTAGCCGGTGTGATTTTTCTCTATCATCCTTTTGGTGGTGGGTCTGTCATCTTGTTGATGTTAGTTTATGCGAGTGTTTACTCTATCATCTTTTTGGTGGTAGTAACCGGTGTGAGTTGGCTCCATCATCCTTTTGGTGGTGTGTCTGTCATCTTGTTGATGTCAGATTATGCGAGTGTTTTGCTCTATCATCCTTATGGTGATAATAGCCGGTGTGAGTTTGCTCCGTCATCCTTTTGGTGGTCGATCTGTACTGTTGTTGATGTCAGATCGTGCGAGTGTTTGCTCTATCATCCCTTTGTTGGTAGTAGCGGGTGAGAGTTTTCTCCATCATTCTTTGATGAAGGGTCTGCTCGTGTGAGTGTTTACTCTATCATCATTTTGGTGGAAGGAGCCGGTGTGAGTTCGCTCCATCATCCTTTTGGTGGTGGTTCTGTCATCATGTTGATGTCATATTAGGCGAGTGTTTGCTCTACCATCCCTTTGCTGATAGTAGCCGGTGTGAGTTTGGTCCATCATCCTTTTGGTGGTGGGTCTGTTATCTTACTGATGTCAAATTATGGGAGTGTTTGCTCTATCATCCTTTTGGTGGTAGTAGCCTGTATGAGTTCTCTCCATCATCCTTTTGGTAGTGGGCTGTCATCTTGTTGATTTCATATCGTGCGAGTGTTTGCTCTATCATCCCTTTGTTGGTAGTAGTCGTTGTGAGTTTGCTCCATCATCCTTTTGGTGAAGGGTCGTTCATCTTGTTGATGTCAGTTCGTTTGAGTGTTTGCTCTATCATCCTTTTCGTGCTAGTAGCCGGTGTGAGTTCCCTCCATCATCCTTTTGGTGGTGGGTCGTTCATCTTGTTGATGTCAAATTGTAGGAGTGTTTTGCACTATCATCCTTTTGGAGGTAGGAGCCGGTATGAGTTCGCTCCATCATCCTTTTGGTGGTGGGTCTGTCATCTTGTTGATGTCAGATTATGGGAGTGTTTTTCTCTATCATCCTTTTGGTGCTAGTAGTCGGCGTGAGCTTCAATCCATTATCCTTTTGGTGGTGGGTCTGTCATCTTGTTGATGTCAGTTCTTACTGTCATCTTATTGATGTCAGATTGTGGGAGTGTTTTTCTCTATCATCCTTTTGGTGCTAGTAGTCGGCGTGAGTTTCAATCCGTTATACTTTTGGTGATGGGTCTGTCATCTTGTTCATGTTAGTTCTTACGAGTGTTTTTTCTATCATCCTTTTGGTGGTATTAACCGGTGTGAGTTCTCTCCATCATCCTTTTGGTGGTGGGTCTGTCATCTTGTTGATGTCAGATTGTGCGAGTGTTAGCTCTATCATTCTTTTGGTGGTAGTAGCCGGTGTGATTTTGCTCTATCATCCTTTTGGTGGTGGGTCTGTCATCTTGTTGATGTCAGTTTATGCGAGTGTTTACTCTATCATCCTTTTGGTGATAGTAGCCGGTGTGAGTTCGCTCCGTCATCCTTTTGGTGGTGGGTCTGTACTTTTGTTGATGTCAGATCGTGCAAGTGTTTGCTCTATCATCCCTTTGTTGGTAGTAGCGGGTTAGAGTTTTCTCCATCATCCTTTGATGAAGGGTCTGCTCGTGCGAGTGTTTACTCTATCATCATTTTGGTGGAAGGAGCCGGTGCGAGTTTGCTCCATCATCTTTTGGGTGGTGGGTCTATCATCTTGTTGATGTCAGATTGTGGGAGTGTTTTGCTCTATCATCCTTTTGGTGCTAGTAGCCGGCATGTATTTTGCTCTGTCATCCTTTTGGTGGTGGGTCTGTCATCTTGTTGATGTCAGATTGTGCGAGTGTTATCTCTATCATCCTTTTGGAGGTAATAGCCGGTGTGAGATTGCCCCATCATTCTTTTGGTGGTGGGTCTGTCATCTTGTTGATGTCAGATTGTGGGAGTGTTTTGCTCTATCATCCTTTTGGTGCTATTAGTCGGCTTGAGTTTCACTTTGTCATCCTTTTGGTGGTTGGTCTGTCATCTTATTGATGTCAGATTGTGCGAGTGTTATCTCTATCATCCTTTTGGAGGTAGTAGCCGGTGTGAGTTTGCTCCATCATCTTTTTGGTGATGGGTCTGTCATATTGTAGATGTCAGTTCGTGCGAGTATTTGGTCTATCATCCTTTTGGAGGTAGTAACCGGTGTGAGTTCGCTCCATCATCCTTTTAGTGGTATGTCTGTCATCTTGTTGATGTCATATTGTAGGAGTGTTTTACTCTATCATCCTTTTGGTGCTAGTAGCCGGCGTGACTTTCGCTCCGTTATGCTATTGGTGGTGGGTCTGTCATCTTGTTGATGTCAGTTCATGCGAGTGTTTGCTCTATCATCCTTTTGGTGGTAGTAGCCGCTGTGAGTTTGCTCTGTCATCCTTTTGGTGGTGGGTCTATCATCTTGTTGATGTGGGATTGTGCGAGTGTTAGCTTTATCATCCTTTTGGTGGTAGTAGCCGGTGTCAGTTTGCTCTATCATCCTTTTGGTGGTGGGTCTGTCATATTGTTGATCTTAGTTCGTGCGAGTGTTTGCTCTATCATCCTTGTGGTCGTGGGCCTGTCATCTTGTTGATGTCAGATTGAGCGAGTGTTTTGCTCTATCATCCTTTTGGTGATAGTAGCCGGTGTGAGTTCGCTCCGTCATCCTTTTGGTGGTGGGTCTATACTCTTGTAGATCTCAGATTGTGCGAGTGTTTGCTCTATCATCCCTTTGGTGGTAGTAGCCGGTGTGAGTTTGCTCCATCATCCTTTGTTGAAGGGTCTGTCATCTTGTTGATGTTTGTTCGTGCGAGTGTTTTCTCTATCATCATTTTGGGGGTAGGAGCCGGTATGAGTTTGCTCCATCATCCTTTTGGTGGTGGGTCTGTCATCTTGTTGATGTCAGATTGTGCGAGTGTTATCTCTATCATCCTTTTGGTGGTAGTAGCCGGTGTGAGTTTGTTCCATCATCCTTTTGGTGGTTGGTCTGTCATCTTGTTGATGTCCGTTCGTGCGAGTGTTTGCTCTATCATCATTTTGTTGATAGTAGCCGGTGTGAGATTGCTCCATCATCCTTTTGGTGGTGGGTCTGTCATCTTGTTGATGTCAGATTGTGGGAGTGTTTTGCCCTATCATACTTTTGGTGCTAGTAGCCGGCTTGATTTTCGTTCTGTTTTCTTTTTGGTGGTGGGTCTATCATCTTGTTGATGTCAGATTGTGCGTGTGTTATCTCTGTGATCCTTTTGGAGGTATTAGCCAGAGTAAGTTTGCTCCATCATCCTTTTGGTGGTGGGTCTGTGATCATCTTGGTGTCAGTTCGTCCGAGTGTTTTCTCTATCATCCTTTTGGTGGTAGTAACCGGTGTGAGTTTGCTCCATAATCCTTTTGGTGGTATGTCTGTCATCTTGTTGATGTCATATTGTAAGAGTGTTTTGCACTATCATCCTTTTGGTGGTAGTAGTCGACGTGAGTTTCATTCTATCATCCTTTTGGTGGTGGGTCTGTCATGTTGTTGATGTCAGATTGTGCGAGTGTTAGCTCTATCATCCTTTTGGTGGTAGTAGCCGGTGTGAGTTTGCTCCATCATCCTTTTGGTGGTGGGTCTGTCATCTTGTTGATGTCAGTTTGTGCTAGTGTTTGCTTTTTCATCCTTTTCTTGGTAGTAACCCGTGTGAGTTCGCTCCATCATCTTTTTGGTGGTCGGTCTATCATCTTGTTGATGTCAGATTGTGCGAGTGTTTTGCTCTATCATCCTTTTGGTGATAGTAGTCGGTGTGAGTTTGCTCCGTCATCATTTTGGTGGAGGGTCTGTACTCTTGTTGATGATAGATCGTGTGAGTGTTTGCTCTATCATCCTTTTGGTGGTAGTAGCCGGTGTGAGTTTGCTCCATCATCCTTTGTTGAAGGGTCTTTTCGTGCGAGTGTTTGCTCCATCATCATTTTGGTGGTAGGAGTCGGTGTGAGTTTGGTCCATCATCCTTTTGTTGGTAGGTCTTTCATCTTGATGATGTCAGATTGTGGGAGTGTTTTGCTTTATCATCCTTTTGGTGGTGGTAGTCGGCGTGAGTTTCACTATGTCATCCTTTTGGTGGTGGGTCTGTCATCTTGTAGATGTCAGATTGTGCGAGTATTTGATCTATCATCCTTTTGGTGGTGGGTCTGTCATCTTGTTGGAGTTAGTTCGTGCGAGTTTTTGCTCTATCATCCTTTTGGTTGTAGTAGCTGGTGTGAGTTCGCACCATCATCTTCTTAGTGGTGGGTCTGTCATCTTGTTGATGTCAGATTGTGCAAGTGTCTTGCTCTATCATCCTTTTGGTGGTAGTAGCCGATGTGAGATTGCTCCGTCATCCTTTTGGTGGTGGTTCTGTCATCATGTTGATGTCAGATTAGGCGAGTTTTGCTCTATCATCCCTTTGCTGATAGTAGCTAGTGTGAGTTTGCTCCATCATCCTTTTGGTGGTGGGTTTCTTATCATACTGATGTCAAATTATGGGAGTGTTTGCTCTATCATCCTTTTGGTGGTAGTAGCCTGTATGAGTTCTCTCCATCATTCTTTTCGTGGTGGGTCTGTCATCTTGTTGAATTCATATCATGCGAGTGTTTGCTCTATCATCCCTTTGGTGGTAGTAGTCGTTGTGAGTTTGCTCCATCATCCTTTTGGTGAAGGGTCGTTCATCTTGTTGATGTCAGTTCGTGTGAGTGTTTGCTCTATCATCCTTTTCGTGGTAGTAGCCGGTGTGAGTTCCCTCCATCATCCTTTTGGTGGTGGGTCGGTCATCTTGTTGATGTCAAATTGTAGGAGTGTTTTGCACTATCATCCTTTTGGAGGTAGGAGCTGGTATGAGTTCGCTCCATCATCCTTTTGGTGGTGGCTCTGTCATCTTGTTGATATCAGATTGTGGGATTGTTTTTCTCTATCATCCTTTTGGTGCTAGTAGTCGGCGGGAGTTTCAATCCGTTATCCTTTTGGTGGTCGGTCTGTCATCTTGTTGATGTCAGTTCTTACGAGTGTTTTTTCTATCATCCTTTTGGTGGTAGTAACCGGTGTGAGTTCGCTCCATCATCCTTTTGGTGATGGGTCTGTCATCTTGTTGATGTCAGATTGTGCGAATGTTAGCTCTATCATTCTTTTGGTGGTAGTAGCCGGTGTGATTTTGGTCTATCATCCTTTTGGTGGTGGTCTGTCATCTTGTTGATGTCAGTTTATGCGAGTGTTTACTCTATCATCCTTTTGGTGGTAGTAACCGGTGTGAGTTGGCTCCATCATCCTTTTGGTGGTGTGTCTGTCATCTTGTTGATGTCAGATTGTGCGAGTGTTTTGCTCTATCATCGTTTTGGTGATAGTAGCCAGTGTGAGTTCGCTCCGTCATCCTTTTGGTGGTGAGTCTGTACTGTTGTTGATGTCAGATCGTGCAAGTGTTTGCTCTATCATCCCTTTGTTGGTAGTAGCGGGTGATAGTTTTCTCCATCATCTTTTGATGAAGGGTCTGCTCGTGCGAGTGTTTACTCTATCATCATTTTGGTGGAAGTAGCCGGTGTGAGTTTGCTCCATCATCTTTTTGGTGGTGGGTCTATCATCTTGTTGATGTCAGATTGTGGGAGTGTTTTGCTCTATCATCCTTTTAGTGCTAGTAGCTGGCATGTATTTTGCTCCGTCATCCTTTTGGTGGTGGGTCTGTCATCTTGTTGATGTCAGATTGTGCGAGTGTTATCTCTATCATCCTTTTGGAGGCAATAGCCGGTGTGAGATTGCCCCATCATTCTTTTGGTGGTGGGTCTGTCATGTTGTTGATGTCAGATTGTGGGAGTGTTTTGCTCTATCATCCTTTTGGTGCTATTAGTCGGCTTGAGTTTCACTTTGTCATCCTTTTGGTGGTTGGTCAGTCATCTTGTTGATGTCAGATTGTGCGAGTGTTATCTCTATCATCCTTTTGGTGGTAGCAGCCGGTGTGAGTTTGTTCCATCATCCTTTTGGTGGTTGGTCTGTCATCTTGTTGATGTCCGTTCGTGCGAGTGTTTGCTCTATCATCATTTTGTTGATAGTAGCCGGTGTGAGATTGCTCCATCATCCTTTTGGTGGTGGGTCTGTCATATTGTAGATGTCAGTTCGTGCGAGTATTTGGTCTATGATCCTTTTGGTGGTAGTAACCGGTGTGATTTCGCTCCATCATCCTTTTGGTGGTATGTCTGTCATCTTGTTGATGTCATATTGTTGGAGTGTTTTGCTCTATCATCCTTTTGGTGCTAGTAGCCGGCGTGACTTTCGCTCGGTTATGCTATTGGTGGTGGGTCTGTCATCTTGTTGATGTCAGTTCATGCGAGTGTTTGCTCTATCATCCTTTTGGTGGTAGTAACCGGTGTGAGTTTGCTCTGTCATCCTTTTGGTGGTGGGTCTATCATCTTGTTGATGTCGGATTGTGCGAGTGTTAGCTTTATCATCCTTTTGGTGGTAGTAGCCGGTGTCAGTTTTCTCTATCATCCGTTTGGTGGTGGGTCTGTCATATTGCTGATCTTAGTTCGTGCGAGTGTTTGCTCTATCATCCCTTTGGTGGTAGTAACCGGTGTGATTTCGCTCCATCATCCTTGTGGTCGTGGGCCTGTCATCTTGTTGATGTCAGATTGAGCGAGTGTTTTGCTCTATCATCCTTTTGGTGATAGTAGCTGGTGTGAGTTTGCTCCGTCATCCTTTTGGTGGTGGGTCTATACTCTTGTAGATCTCAGATCGTGCGAGTGTTTGCTCTGTCATCCCTTTGGTGGTAGTAGCCGGTGAGAGTTTGCTCCATCATCCTTTGTTGAAGGGTCTGTCATCTTGTTGATGTCTGTTCGTGCGAGTGTTTTCTCTATCATCATTTTGGTGGTAGGAGCCGGTATGAGTTCGCTCCATCATCCTTTTGGTGGTGGGTCTGTCATCTTGTTGATGTCAGATTGTGCGAGTGTTATCTCTATCATCCTTTTGGTGGTAGTAGCCGTTGTGAGTTTGTTCCATCATCCTTTTGGTGGTTGGTCTGTCATCTTGTTGATGTCCGTTCGTGCGAGTGTTTGCTCTATCATCATTTTGCTGATAGTAGCCGGTGTAAGATTGCTCCATCATCCTTTTGGTGGTGGTTCTGTCATCTAGTTGATGTTAGATTGTTGGAGTGTTTTGCCATATCATCCTTTTGGTGCTAGTAGCCGGCTTTGATTTTCGTTCTGTTTTCCTTTTGGTGGTGGGTCTATCATCTTGTTGATGTCAGATTGTGCGTGTGTTATCTCTGTCATCGTTTTGGAGGTATTAGCCGGTGTAAGTTTGCTCCATCATCCTTTTGGTGGTGAGTCTGTCATCATGTTGGTGTCAGTTCGTGCGAGTGTTTTCTCTATCATCCTTTTGGTGGTAGTAACCGGTGTGAGTTCGCTCCATAATCCTTTTGGTGGTATGTTTGTCATCTTGTTGATGTCATATTGTAAGAGTGTTTTGCACTATCATCCTTTTGGTGGTAGTAGTCGGCGTGAGTTTCATTCTATCATCCTTTTGGTGGTGGGTCTGTCATGTTATTGATGTCAGATTGTGCGAGTGTTAGCTCTATCATCCTTTTGGTGGTAGTAGCCGGTGTGAGTTTGCTCCATCATCCTTTTGGTGGTGGGTCTGTCATCTTCTTGATGTTAGTTCGTGCTAGTGTTTGTTCTATCATCCTTTTCTTGGTAGTAACCCGTGTGAGTCTGCTCCATCATCTTTTTGGTGGTGTGTTTGTCATCCTCTTGATGTCATATTGTGCGAGTGTTTTGCTCTATTATCCTTTTGGTGATAATAGCTAGTGTGAGTTCGCTCCGTCATCATTTTGGTGGTGGGTCTGTACTCTTGTTGATGTTAGATCGTGTGAGTGTTTGCTCTATCATCCCTTTGGTCGTAGTAGCCAGTGTGAGTTTGCTCCATCATCCTTTGTTGAAGGGTCTTTTGGTACAAGTGTTTGCTCCATCATCATTTCGGTGGTAGGAGCCGGGGTGAGTTTGCTCCATCATCCATTTGGTGGTGGGTCTGTCATCTTGATGATGTCAGATTGTGGGAGTATTTTGCTTTATCATCCTTCTGGTGGTGGTAGTCAGCGTGAGTTTCACTCCGTCATCCTTTTGGTGGTGGGTCTGTCATCTTGTAGATGTCATATTGTGCGAGTATTATCTCTATCATCCTTTTGGTGCTGGGTATGTCATCTTGTTGGAGTTAGTTCGTGCGAGTGTTTGCTCTATCATCCTTTTGGTTGTAGTAGCTGGTGTGAGTTTGCACCATCATCCTTTTAGTGGTGGGTCTGTCATCTTGTTGATGTCAGATTGTGCGAGTGTTTTGCTCTATCATCCTTTTGGTGGTAGTAGCCGGTGTGAGTTTTCTCCGTCATCCTTTTGGTGGTGGTTCTGTCATCATGTTGATGTCAGATTATGCGAGTGTTTGCTCTATCATCCCTTTGCTGATAGTAGCCGATGTGAGTTTGCTCCATTATCACTTTGGTGGTGGGTCTGTTATCTTATTGATGTCAAACTATGGGAGTGTTTGCTCTATCATCCTTTTGGTCGTAGTAGCCTGTATGAATTTGCTCCATCATCCTTTTGGTGGTGGGTCTGTCATCTTGTTGATTTCATATCGTGCGTGTTTGCTCTATCATCCCTTTGGTGGTAGTAGCCACTGTGAGTTTGCTCGATCATCCTTTTGGTGAAGGGTCGTTCATCTTGTTGTTGTCAGTTCGTGTGAGTGTTTGCTCTATCATCCTTTTGGTGGTAGTTGCCGGTGTGAGTTCCCTCCATCATCCTTTTGTTGGTGGGTCTGTCATCTTGTTGATGTCATATTGTAGGAGAGTTTTGCACTATCATCCTTTTGGAGGTAAGAGCCGGTATGAGTTTGGTCCATCATCCTTTTGGTGGTGGGTCTGTCATCTTGTTGATGTCAGATTGTCAGAGTGTTTTGCTCTATCATCCTTTTGGTGCTAGTAGTCGGCGTGAGTTTCAATCCGTTATCCTTTTGGTGGTGGGTCTGTCATCTTGTTGATGTCAGATTGTGCTAGTGTTAGCTCTATCATTCTTTTGGTGGTAGTAGCTTGTGTGAGTTTGCTCCATCATCCTTTTGGTGGTGGGTCTGTCATCTTGTTGATGTCAGATTGTGCGAGTGTTTCGCTCTATCATCCTTTTGGTGATAGTAGCCGGTGTGAGTTCGCTCTGTCATCCTTTTGGTGGTGGGTCTATACTGTTGTTGATGTCAAATCACGCGAGTGTTTGCGCTATCATCCCTTTTTTGGTAGTAGCCAGTTTGAGTTTTCTCCATTGTCCTTTGATGAAGGGTCTGCTCGTGCGAGTGTTTGCTCTATCATCATTTTGGTGGAAGGAGCCGGTGTGAGTTTGTTCTATCATCCTTTTGGTGGTGGGTCTGTCATCTTGTTGATGTCAGATTGTGGGAGTGTTTTGCTCTATCATCCTTTTGGTGATAGTAGCCGGCGTGAGTTTTGCTCCATCATCCTTTTGGTGGTGGGTCTTGAATCTTGTTGATGTCAGATTGTGTGAGTGTTATCGCTATCATCCTTTTGGAGGTAGTAGCCGGTGTGAGATTGCTTCATCATCCTTTTGTTGGTGGGTCTGTCATCTTGTTGATGTCAGATTGTGGGAGTGTTTTGCTCTATCATCCTTTTGGTGCTATTAGTCGGCTTCAGTTTCACTTTGTCATCCTTTTGGTGGTGGGTCTGTCATTTTGTTGATGTCAGATTATGCGAGTGTTATCTCTATCATCCTTTTGGAGGTAGTAGCCGGTGTGAGTTTGCTCCATCATCCTTTTGGTGATGGGTCTGTCATCTTGTTGATGTTAGTTCGTGCGAGTGTTTGGTCTATCATCCTTTTGGTGGTATTAACTGGTGTGAGTTCGCTCCATCATCCTTTTGGTGGTGGGTCTCTCATCTTGTTGATGTCATATTGTAGGAGTGTTACCTCTATCATCCTTTTAGTGGTTGTAGCCGGTGTGAGTTTGCTCCATCACCCTTTTGGTGGTGGGTCTGTCATCTTTTTGATGTCAGTTTGTGCCAGTGTTTGCTCTATCATTCTTTTGGTGGTAGTAACCGGTGTAAGTTCACTCCATCATCCTTTTGGTGGTGGGTCTTTCATCTCGTTGATGTCAGATTGTACGAGGGTTTTGCTCTATCATCCTTAGGGTGATAGTAGCCGATGTGAGTTCGCTACGTCATCCTTTTGGTGGTGGGTCTGTACTCTTGTTGATATCAGATCGTGCGAGTCTTTGCTTTATCATCCCTTTGGTGGTAGTAGCAGGTGTGAGTTTGCTCCATCATCCTTTGTTGAAGGGTCTGTCATCTTGGTTATGTTCCTTCGTGCGAGTGTTTGCTTTATATTCATTTTGGTGGTTGGAGCCGGTGTGAGTTCACTCCATCATCCTTTTGGTGGTGGGTAGGTCATCTTGTTGATGTCAGATTGTGGTAGTGTTTTTCTCTATCATCCTTTTGGTGCTAGTAGTCGGCGTGAGTTTCAATCCGTTATCCTTTTGGTGGTGGGTCTGTCATCTTGTTGATGTCAGTTCTTACGAGTGTTTTTTCTATCATCCTTTTGGTGGTAGTAACCGGTGTGAGTTCGCTCCATCATCCTTTTGGTGGTGGGTCTGTCATCTTGTTTATGTCAGATTGTGCGAGTGTTAGCTCTATCATTCTTTTGGTGGTAATAGCCGGTGTGATTTTGCTCTATCATCCTTTTGATGGTGGGTCTGTCATCTTGTTGATGTCAGTTTATGCGAGTGTTTACTCTATCATCCTTTTGGTGGTAGTAACCGGTGTGAGTTGGCTCCATCATCATTTTGGTGGTGTGTCTGTCATCTTGTTGATGTCAGATTGTGCGAGTGTTTTTCTCTATCATCCTTTTGGTGATAGTAGCCGGTGTGAGTTCGCTCCGTCATCCTTTTGGTGGTGGGTTTGTACTGTTGTTGATGTCAGATCGTGCGAGTGTTTGCTCTATCATCCCTTTGTTGGTAGTAGCGGGTGAGAGTTTTCTCCATCATCCTTTGATGAAGGGTTTGCTCGTGCGAGTGTTTACTCTATCATCATTTTGGTGGAAGGAGCCGGTGTGAGTTTGCTCCATCATCCTTTTGGTGGTGGGTCTATCATCTTGTTGATGTCAGATTGTGGGAGTGTTTTGCTCTATCATCCTTTTGGTGCTAGTAGTCGGCGTGTATTTTGCTCCGTCATCCTTTTGGTGGTGGGTCTATCATCTTGTTGATGTCAGATTGTGCGAGTGTTATCTCTATCATCCTTTTGGAGGTAATAGCCGGTGTGAGATTGCTCCATCATTCTTTTGGTGGTGGGTCTGTCATCTTGTTGATGTCAGATTGTGGGAATGGTTTGCTCTATCATCCTTTTGGTGCTATTAGTCGACTTGAGTTTCACTTTGTCATCCTTTTGGTGGTTGGTCTGTCATCTTGTTGATGTCAGATTGTGCGAGTGTTATCTCTATCATCCTTTTGGAGGTAGTAGCCGGTGTGAGTTTGCTCCATCATCTTTTTGGTGATGGGTCTGTCATATTGTAGATGTCAATTCATGCGAGTATTTGGTCTATCATCCTTTTGGTGGTAGTAACCGGTGTGAGTTCGCTCCATCATCCTTTTGGTGGTATGTCTGTCATCTTGTTGATGTAATATTGTAGGAGTGTTTTGCTCTATCATCCTTTTGGTGCTAGTAGCCGGAGTGACTTTCGCTCCGTTATGCTATTGGTGGTGGGTTTGTCATCTTGTTGATTTCAGTTCATGCGAGTGCTTGCTCTATCATCCTTTTGGTGGTAGTAACCGGTGTGAGTTTGCTCCGTCATCCTTTTGGTGGTGGGTCTATCATCTTGTTGATGTCAGATTGTGCGAGTGTTAGCTTTATCATCCTTTTGGTGGTAGTAGCCGGTGTCAGTTTGCTCTATCATCCTTTTGGTTGTGGGTCTGTCATATTGTTGATCTTAGTTCGTGCTAGTGTTTGCTCTATCATCCTTTTGGTGATAGTAGCCGGTGTGAGTTTGCTTCGTCATCCTTTTGGTGGTGGGTCTATACTCTTGTAGATCTCAGATCATGCGAGTGTTTGCTCTGTCATCCCTTTGGTGGTAGTAGCCGGTGTGAGTTTGCTCCATCATCCTTTGTTGAAGGGTCTGTCATCTTGTTGATGTCTGTTCGTGCGAGTGTTTTCTCTATCATCATTTTGGTGGTAGGAGCCGGTATGAGTTCGCTCCATCATCCTTTTGGTGGTGGGCCTGTCATCTTGTTGATGTCAGATTGTGCGAGTGTTATCTCTATCATCCTTTTGGTGGTAGTAGCCGGTGTGAGTTTGTTCCATCATCCTATTGGTGGTTGGTCTGTCATCTTATTGATGTCCGTTCGTGCGAGTGTTTGCTCTATCATCATTTTGTTGATAGTAGCCGGTGTGAGATTGCTCCATCATCCTTTTGGTGGTGCGTCTGTCATCTTGTTGATGTCAGATTGTGGGAGTGTTTTGCCCTATCATCCTTTTGGTGCTAGTAGCCGGCTTGATTTTCGTTCTGTTTTCCTTTTGGTGGTGGGTCTATCATCTTGTTGATGTCAGATTATGTGTGTGTTATCTCTGTCATCCTTTTGGAGGTATTAGCCGGTGTGAGTTCGCTCCATCATCTTTTTGGTGGTGGGTTTGTCATCTTGTTGATGTCAGATTGTGCGAGTGTTTTGCTCTATTATCCTTTTGGTGATAGTAGCCAGTGTGAGTTCGCTCTGTCACCATTTTGGTGGTGGGTCTGTACTCTTGTTGATGTTAGATCGTGTGAGTGTTTGCTCTATCGTCCCTTTGGTGGTAGTAGCCAGTGTGCATTTGCTCCATCATCCTTTGTTGAAGGGTCTTTTCGTACGAGTGTTTGCTCCATCATCATTTCGGTGGTAGGAGCCGGTGTGAGTTTGCTCCATCATCCATTTGGTGGTGGGTCTGTCATCTTGATGATGTCAGATTATGGGAGTGTTTTCCTTTATCATCCTTTTGGTGGTGGTAGTCAGCGTGAGTTTCACTCCGTCATCCTTTTGGTGGTGGGTCTGTCATCTTGTTGGAGTTAGTTCGTGCGAGTGTTTGCTCTATCATCCTTTTGGTTGTAGTAGCTTGTGTGAGTTTGCACCATCATCCTTTTAGTGTTGGGTCTGTCATCTTGTTGATGTCAGATTATGCGAGTGTTTTGCTCTATCATCCTTTTGGTGGTAGTAGCCGGTGTGAGTTTTCTTCGTCATCCTTTTGGTGGTGGTTCTGTCATCATGTTGATGTCAGATTATGCTCTATCATCCCTTTGCTGATAGTAGCCGATGTGAGTTTGCTCCATTATCACTTTGGTGGTGGGTTTGTTATCTTACTGATGTCAAACTATGGGAGTGTTTGCTCTATCACCCGTTTGGTGGTAGTAGCCTGTATGAGTTTGCTCCATCATCCTTTTGGTGGTGGGTCTGTCATCTTGTTGATTTCATATCATGCGAGTGTTTGCTCTATCATCCCTTTGGTGGTAGTAGCCACTATGAGTTTGCTCCATCATCCTTTTGGTGAATGGTCGTTCATCTTGTTGTTGTCAGTTCGTGTGAGTGTTTGCTCTATCATCCTTTTGGTGGTAGTAGCCGGTGTGAGTTCCCTCCATCATCCTTTTGTTGGTGGATCTCTCATCTTGTTGATGTCATATTGTAGGAGAGTTTTGCAATATCATCCTTTTGGAGGTAGGAGCCGGTATGAGTTCGCTCCATCATCCTTTTGGTGGTGGGTATGTCATCTTGTTGATGTCAGATTGTCAGAGTGTTTTTCTCTATCATCCTTTTGGTGCTAGTAGTCGGCGTGAGTTTCAATCCTTTATCCTTTTGGTGCTGGGTCTGTCATCTTGTTGATGTCAGATTGTGCTAGTGTTAGCTCTATCATTCTTTTTGTGGTAGTAGCTGGTGTGAGTTTGCTCCATCATCCTTTTGGTGGTGGGTCTGTTATCTTGTTGATGTCAGATTATGCGAGTGTTTTGCTACATCATCCTTTTGGTGATAGTAGCCGGTGTGAGTTCGCTTTGTCATCCTTTTGGTGGTGGGTCTGTACTGTTGTTGATGTCAAATCACGCGAGTGTTTGCTCTATCATCCCTTTTTTGGTAGTAGCCAGTGTGAGTTTTCTCCATTATCCTTTGATGAAGGGTCTGCTCGTGCGAGTGTTTGCTCTATCATCATTTTGATGGAAGGAGCCGGTGTGAGTTTGTTCCATCATCCTTTTGGTGGTGGGTCTGTCATCTTGTTGATGTCAGATTGTGGGAGAGTTTTGCTCTATCATCCTTTTGGTGCTATTAGTCGGCTTCAGTTTCACTTTGTCATCCTTTTGGTGGTGGTCTGTCATTTTGTTGATGTCAGATTATGCGAGTGTTATCTCTATCATCCTTTTGGAGGTAGTTGCCGGTGTGAGTTTGCTCCATCATCCTTTTGGTCATGGGTTAGTCATCTTGTTGATGTCAGTTCGTGCGAGTGTTTGGTCTATCATCCTTTTGGTGGTAGTAACTGGTGTGAGTTCGCTCCATCATCCTTTTGGTTGTGGGTCTCTCATCTTGTTGATGTCATATTGTAGGAGAGTTACCTCTATCATCCTTTTAGTGGTAGTAGCCGGTGTGAGTTTGCTCCATCACCCTTTTGGTGGTGGGTCTGTCATCTTTTTTATGTCAGTTTGTGCCAGTGTTTGCTCTATCATCCTTTTGGTGGTAGTAACCGGTGTGAGTTCACTCCATCATCCTTTTGGTGGTGGGTTTGTCATCTTGTTGATGTCAGATTGTACGAGGGTTTTGCTCTATCATCCTTATGGTGATAGTAGCCGATGTGAGTTCGCTTCGTCATCCGTTTGGTGGTGGGTCTGTACTTTTGTTGATGTCAGATCGTGCGAGTCTTTGCTTTATCACCCCTTTGGTGGTAGTAGCAGGTGTGAGTTTGCTCCATCATCCTTTGTTAAAGGGTCTGTCATCTTGGTTATGTTCCTTCGCGCGAGTGTTTGCTTTATCATCATTTTGGTGGTAGGAGCCGGTGTGAGTTCACTCCATCATCCTTTTGGTGGTGGGCATGTCATCTTGTTGATGTCAGATTGTACGAGTGTTTTGCTCTATCATCCTTATGGTGATAGTAGCCGGTGTGAGTTGCTCCATCATCCTTTTGGTGGTGGGTCTATACTCTTGTTGATGTCAGATCGTGCGAGTCTTTGCTCTATCATCCCTTTGGTGGTAATAGCCGGTGTGAGTTTGCTTCGATATCCTTTGTTGAAGGGCCTGTCATCTTAGTTATGTACGTTCGTGCGTGTGTTTGCTTTATCATCATTTTGGTGGTAGGAGCCGGTGTGAGTTCGCTCCATCATCCTTTTGGTGGTTGGTCTGTCATCTTGTTGATGTGAGATTGTGGGAGTGTTTTGCTCTATCATCCTTTTGGTGCTATTAGTAGGCTTGAGTTTCACTTTGTCATCCTTTTGGTGGTGGGTCTGTCATCTTGTTGATGTCAGATTGTGCGAGTGTTATCTCTATCATCCTTTTGGAGGTAGTAGCCGGTGTGAGTTTGCTCCATCACCCTTTTGGTGGTGGGTCTGTCATCTTTTTGATGTCAGTCTGTGCCAGTGTTTGCTCTATAATCCTTTTGGTGGAAGTAACCGGTGTGAGTTCACTCCATCAACCTTTTGGCGGTGGGTATGTCATCTTGTTGATGTCAGATTGTACGAGTGTTTTGCTCTATCATCCTTATGGTGATAGTAGCCGGTGTGAGTTCGCTCCGTCATCTTTTTGGTGGTGGGTCTGTACTTTTGTTGATGTCAGATCGTGCGAGTCATTGCTTTATCATCCCTTTGGTGGTAGTAGCAGGTGTGAGTTTGCTCCATCATCCTTTGTTGAAGCGTCTGTCATCTTGGTTATGTCAGTTCGTGCGAGTGTTTGCTTTATCATCATTTTGGTGGTAGGATCCGATGTGAGTTCACTCCATGATCCTTTTGGTGGTGGGTCTGTCATCTTGTTGATGTCAAATTATACGAGTGTTTTGCTCTATCATCCTTATGGTGATAGTAGCCGGTGTGAGTTGCTCGGTCATCCTTTTGGTGCTGGGTCTTTACTCTTGTTGATGTCAGATCGTGCGAGTCTTTGCTCTATCATCCCTTTGGTGGTAGTAGCTGGTGTGAGTTTACTCCATCATCCTTTGATGAAGGGCCTGTCATCTTGGTTATGTACGTTCGTGCGAGTGTTTGCTTTATCATCATTTTGGTGGTAGGAGCCGGTGTGAGTTTGCTCCATCATCCTTTTGGTGGTGGGTCTGTCATCTTGTTGATGTCAGATTGTGGGAGTGTTTTGCTCTATCATCCTTTTGGTGCTATTAGTCGGCTTGAGTTTCACATTGTCATCCTTTTGGTGGTGGGTCTGTCATCTTGTTGATGTCAGATTGTGCGAGTGTTATCTCTATCATCCTTTTGGAGGTAGTAGCCGGTGTGAGTTTGCTCCATCACCCTTTTGGCGGTGGGTCTGTCATCTTTTTGATGTCAGTTTGTGCTAGTGTTTGCTCTATCATCCTTTTGGTGGTAGTAACCGGTGTGAGTTCACTCCATCAACCTTTTGGCGGTGGGTCTGTCATCTTGTTGATGTCAGATTGTACGAGTTTTTTGCTCTATCATCCTTATGGTGATAGTAGCCGGTGTGAGTTTGCTCTGTTATCCTTTTGGTGGTGGGTATGTACTCTTGTTGAAGTCAGATCGTGCGAGTCTTTTCTCTATCACCCCTTTGGTGGTAATAGCCAGTGTGATTTTGCTCCATCATCCTTTGTTGAAGGGTCTGTCATGTTGGTTATGTCCGTTCGTGCGAGTGTTTGTTTTATCATCATTTTGGTGGTAGGATCCGGTGTGAGTTCACTCCATCATCCTTTTCGTGGTGGGTCTGTCATCTTGTTGATGTCAGATTGTACCAGTGTTTTGCTCTATCATCCTTATGGTGATTGTAGCCGGTGTGAGTTTGCTCCGTCATCCTTTTGGTGGTGGGTATGTGCTCTTGTTGATGTCAGATCATTTGAGTCTTTGCTCTATCATCCCTTTGATGGTAGTTGCCGATGTGAGTTTGCTCCATCATCCTTTGTTGAAGGGTCTGTCATCTTGGTTATGTCCGTTCGTGCGAGTGTTTGCTTTATCATCATTTTGGTGGTAGGAGCCAGTGTGAGTTTGTTCCATCATCGTTTTGGTGGTGGGTTTGTCATCTTGTTGATGTCAGACTGTGGGAGTGTTTTGCTCTATCATCCTTTTGGTGCTAGTATCCAGCGTGAGATTCGCTCCGGCATCCTTTTGGTGGTGGGTCTGTACTGTTGTTGATGTCAGATCGTGCGAGTGTTTGGTCTATCATCCTTTTGGTGGTAGTAACTGGTGTGAGTTCGCTCCATCATCCTTTTGGTTGTGGGTCTCTCATCTTGTTGATGTCATATTGTAGGAGAGTTACCTCTATCATCCTTTTAGTGGTAGTAGCCGGTGTGAGTTTGCTCAATCACCCTTTTGGTGGTGGGTCTGTCATCTTTTTGATGTCAGTTTGTGCCAGTGTTTGCTCTATCATCCTTTTGGTGGTAGTAACCGGTGTGAGTTCACTCCATCATCCTTTTGGTGGTGGGTTTGTCATCTTGTTGATGTCAGATTGTACGAGGGTTTTGCTCTATCATCCTTATGGTGATAGTAGCCGATGTGAGTTCGCTTCGTCATCCGTTTGGTGGTGGGTCTGTACTTTTGTTGATGTCAGATCGTGCGAGTCTTTGCTTTATCATCCCTTTGGTGGTAGTAGCAGGTGTGAGTTTGCTCCATCATCCTTTGTTAAAGGGTCTGTCATCTTGGTTATGTTCCTTCGTGCGAGTGTTTGCTTTATCATCATTTTGGTGGTAGGAGCCGGTGTGAGTTCACTCCATCATCCTTTTGGTGGTGGGCATGTCATCTTGTTGATGTCAGATTGTACGAGTGTTTTGCTCTATCATCCTTATGGTGATAGTAGCCGGTGTGAGTTGGCTCCGTCATCCTTTTGGTGGTGGGTCTATACTCTTGTTGATGTCAGATCGTGCGAGTCTTTGCTCTATCATCCCTTTGGTGGTAATAGCCGGTGTGAGTTTGCTCCGACATCCTTTGTTGAAGGGCCTGTCATCTTGGTTATGTACGTTCGTGCGTGTGTTTGCTTTATCATCATTTTGGTGGTAGGAGCCGGTGTGAGTTCGCTCCATCATCCTTTTAGTGGTTGGTCTTTCATCTTGTTGATGTGAGATTGTGGGAGTGTTTTGCTCTATCATCCTGTTGGTGCTATTAGTAGGCTTGAGTTTAACTTTGTCATCCTTTTGGTGGCGGGTCTGTCATCTTGTTGATGTCAGATTGTGTGAGTGTTATCTCTATCATCCTTTTGGAGGTAGTAGCCGGTGTGAGTTTGCTCCATCACCCTTTTGGTGGTGGGTCTGTCATCTTTTTGATGTCAGTCTGTGCCAGTGTTTGCTCTATAATGCTTTTGGTGGAAGTAACCGGTGTGAGTTCACTCCATCAACCTTTTGGCGGTGGGTATGTCATCTTGTTGATGTCAGATTGTACGAGTGTTTTGCTCTATCTTCCTTATGGTGATAGTAGCCGGTGTGAGTTCGCTCCGTCATCTTTTTGGTGGTGGGTCTGTACTTTTGTTGATGTCAGATCGTGCGAGTCATTGCTTTATCATCCCTTTGGTGGTAGTAGCAGGTGTGAGTTTGCTCCATCATCCTTTGTTGAAGCGTCTGTCATCTTGGTTATGTCAGTTCGTGCGAGTGTTTGCTTTATCATCATTTTGGTGGTAGGATCCGATGTGAGTTCACTCCATGATCCTTTTGGTGGTGGGTCTGTCATCTTGTTGATGTCAAATTATACGAGTGTTTTGCTCTATCATCCTTATGGTGATAGTAGCCGGTGTGAGTTTGCTCCGTCATCCTTTTGGTGCTGGGTCTATACTCTTGTTGATGTCAGATTGTGCGAGTCTTTGCTCTATCATCCCTTTGGTGATAGTAGCTGGTGTGAGTTTACTCCATCATCCTTTGATGAAGGGCCTGTCATCTTGGTTATGTACGTTCGTGCGAGTGTTTGCTTTATCATCATTTTGGTGGTAGGAGCCGGTGTGAGTTTGCTCCATCATCCTTTTGGTGGTGGGTCTGTCATCTTGTTGATGTCAGATTGTGGGAGTGTTTTGCTCTATCATCCTTTTGGTGCTATTAGTCGGCTTGAGTTTCACATTATCATCCTTTTGGTGGTGGGTCTGTGATCTTGTTGATGTCAGATTGTGCGAGTGTTATCTCTATCATCCTTTTGGAGGTAGTAGCCGGTGTGAGTTTGCTCCATCACCCTTTTGGCGGTGGGTCTGTCATCTTTTTGATGTCAGTTTGTGCCAGTGTTTGCTCTATCATCGTTTTGGTGGTAGTAACAGGTGTGAGTTCACTCCATCAACCTTTTGGCGGTGGGTCTGTCATCTTGTTGATGTCAGATTGTACGAGTTTTTTGCTCTATCATCCTTATGGTGATAGTAGCCGGTGTGAGTTTGCTCTGTTATCCTTTTGGTGGTGGGTATGTACTCTTGTTGAAGTCAGATCGTGCGAGTCTTTTCTCTATCATCCCTTTGGTGGTAATAGCCAGTGTGATTTTGCTCCATCATCCTTTGTTGAAGGGTCTGTCATGTTGGTTATGTCCGTTCGTGCGAGTGTTTGTTTTATCATTATTTTGGTGGTAGGATCCGGTGTGAGTTCACTCCATCATCCTTTTCGTGGTGGGTCTGTCATCTTGTTGATGTCAGATTGTACCAGTGTTTTGCTCTATCATCCTTATGGTGATTGTAGCCGGTGTGAGTTTGCTCCGTCATCCTTTTGGTGGTGGGTATGTGCTCTTGTTGATGTCAGATCATTTGAGTCTTTGCTCTATCATCCCTTTGATGGTAGTTGCCGATGTGAGTTTGCTCCATCATCCTTTGTTGAAGGGCCTGTCATCTTGGTTATGTCCGTTCGTGCGAGTGTTTGCTTTATCATCATTTTGGTGGTAGGAGCCAGTGTGAGTTTGTTCCATCATCGTTTTGGTGGTGGGTCTGTCATCTTGTTGATGTCAGATTGTGGGAGTGTTTTGCTCTATCATCCTTTTGGTGCTAGTATCCAGCGTGAGTTTCGCTCCGGCATCCTTTTGGTGGTGGGTCTGTACTGTTGTTGATGTCAGATCGTGCGAGTGTTTGCTCTATCATCCCTTTGTTGGTAGTAGCCGGTGTGAGTTTACTCCATCATCCTTTGATGAAAGGTCTATTTGTGCGAGTGTTTGCTCTATCATTATTTAGGTGGAAGGAGCCGGTGTGAGTTTGCTCCATCATCCTTTTGATGGTGGGTCTGTCAACTTGTTGATGTCAGATTGTGGGAGTGTTTTGCTCTAATATCCTTTTGGTGCTAGTAGCCGGCGTGAGTTTTGCTCCGTCATCATTTTGGTGGTGGGTCTGTCATCTTGTTGATGTCAGATTGTGCGAGTGCTATCTCTATCGTCCTTTTGGAGGTAGTATCCAGTGTGAGTTTTCTCCATCATCCTTTTGGTGGTGGGTCTGTCATCTTGTTGATGTCAGATTGTGGGAGTGTTATCTCTATTATCATTTTGGAGGTAGTAGCCGGTGTGAGTTTTCTCCATCATCCTTTTGGTGGTGGGTCTGTCATCTTATTGATGTCAGTTCGTGCGAGTATTTGCTCTATCATCCTTTTGGTGGTAGTAACCGGTGTGAGTTCGCTCCATCATCCTTTTGGTGGTGGGTCTGTCATCTTGTTGATGTCATATTGTAGGAGTGTTTTGCACTATCATCCTTTTGGAGGTAGGACCCGGTATGAGTTTGCTCCATCATCCTTTTGGTGGTGGGTCTGTACTCTTGTTTATGTCAGATTGTGGGAGTGTTTTGCTTTATCATCCTTTTGGTGCTAGTAGCTGGCGTGAGTTCGCTCCTTTATTATTTTGGTGGTGGTTCTGTCATCTTGTTGATGTCAGTTCGTGCGAGTGTTTGCTCAATCATCTTTCTGTTGGTAGTAACCGGTGTGAGTTCGCTCCATCATCCTTTTGGTGATGGGTCTGTCATCTTGTTGATGTCAGATTGTGCGAGTGTTAGCTCTATCATTATTTTGCTGGTAGTAGCCGGTGTGATTTTTCTCTATCATCCTTATGGTGGTGGGTCTCTCATCTTGTAGATGTCAGTTCGTGCGAGTGTTTGCTCTATCATCCTTTTGGTGGTAGTAACCGGTGTGAGTTCGCTCCATCATCCTTTTAAGGCTGGGTCTGTCATCTTGTTGATGTCAGATTGTGCGAGTGTTTTGCTCTATCATCCTTTTGGTGATAGTATCCGGTGTGAGTTGGCTCCGTCATCCTTTTGGTGGTGGGTCTGTACTCTTGTTGATGTCAGATCGTGCGAGTGTTTACTCTATCATCCCTTTGGTGGTAGTAGCCGGTGTGAGTTTGCTCCATCATCCTTTGATGATGGGTCTCTTCGTGCGAGAGTTTTCTCTATCATCATTTTGATGGTAGGAGCCGGTGTGAGTTCTCTCCATCATCCTTTTGGTGGTGGGTCTGTCATCTTGTTGATGTCAAATTGTGGGAGTGTTTTGCTCTATCATCCTTTTGGTGCTAGTAGCCGGCGTGAGTTTTACTCAGTCATCCTTTTGGAGGTGGGTCTGTCATCTTGTTGATGTCAGATTGTGCGAGTGTTATCTCTATCATCCTTTTGGAGGTAGTAGCCGGTGTGAGTTTGCTCCATCATCCTTTTTGTGGTGGGTCTGTCACCTTTTTTATGTCAGTTTGTGGCAGTGTTTGCTCTATCGTCCTTTTGGTGGTAGTAACCAGTGTGAGTTCACTCCATCATCCTTTTGGTGGTGGGCTGTCATCTTTATGATGTCAGGTTGTACGAGTGTTTTGCTCTATTATCCTTATGGTGATAGTAGCCGGTGTGAGTTTGCTCCGTCATCCTTTTGGTGGTGGGTCTGTACTCTTGTTGATATCAGATTGTGAGAGTGTTTGCTCTATCATCCCTTTGATGGTAGTAGCCGATGTGAGTTTGCTCCATCATCCTTTGTTGAAGGGCCTGTCATCTTGGTTATGTTCGTTCGTGCGAGTGTTTGCTTTATCATCATTTTGGTGGTAGGAGCCAGTGTGAGTTTGTTCCATCATCCTTTTGGTGGTGGGTCTGTCATCTTGTTGATGTCAGATTGTGGGAGTGTTTTGCTCTATCATCCTTTTGGTGCTAGTATCCAGCGTGAGTTTCGCTCCGGCATCCTTTTGGTGGTGGGTCTGTACTGTTGTTGATGTCAGATCGTGCGAGTGTTTGCTCTATCATCCCTTTGTTGGTAGTAGCCGGTGTGAGTTTGCTCCATTATCCTTTGATGAAGGGTCTGTTTGTGAGAGTGTTTGCTCTATCATTATTTAGGTGGAAGGAGCCGGTGTGAGTTCGCTCCATCATCCTTTTGATGGTGGGTCTGTCAACTTGTTTATGTCAGATTGTGGGAGTGTTTTGCTCTAATATCCTTTTGGTGCTAGTAGTCGGCGTGAGTTTTGCTCCGTCATCCTTTTGGTGGTGGGTCTGTCATCTTGTTGATGTCAGATTATGCGAGTGTTATCTCTATCATCCTTTTGGTGGTAGTATCCGGTGTGAGTTTTCTCCATCATCCTTTTGGTGGTGGGTCTGTCATCTTGTTGATGTCAGATTGTGGGAGTGTTTTGCTCTATCATCCTTTTGGTGCTATTAGTCGGCTTGAGTTTCACTTTGTAATCCTTTTGGTGGTGGGTCTGTCATCTTGTTGATGTCAGATTGTGCGAATGTTATCTCTATCATCCTTTTGGAGGTAGTAGCCGGTGTGAGTTTTCTCCATCATCCTTTTGGTGGTGGGTCTGTCATCTTGTTGATGTCAGTTCGTGTGAGTATTTGCTCTATCATCCTTTTGGTGGTAGTAACCGGTGTGAGTTCGCTCCATCATCCTTTTGGTGGTGGGTCTGTCATCTTGTTGACATCATATTGTAGGAGTGTTTTGCACCATCATCCTTTTGGTGGTAGGAGCCGGTATGAGTTTGCTCCATCATCCTTTTGGTGGTGGGTCTGTACTCTTGTTGATGTCAGATAGTGGGAGTGTTTTGCTCTATCATCCTTTTGGTGCTAGTAGATGGGATGAGTTCGCTCCTTAATTATTTTGGTGGTGGGTCTGTCATCATGTTGATGTCAGTTCGTGCGAGTGTTTGCTCAATCATCTTTTTGGTGGTAGTAACCGGTGTGAGTTCGCTCCATCATCCTTTTGGTGATGGGTCTGTCATCTTGTTGATGTCAGATTGTGCGAGTGTTAGCTCTATCATTGTTTTGGTGGTAGTAGCCGGTGTGATTTTTCTCTATCATCCTTTTGATGGTGGGTCTCTCATCTTGTTGATGTTAGTTCGTGCGAGTGTTTGCTCTATCATCCTTTTGGTGGTAGTAACCGGTGTGAGTTCGCTCCATCATCCTTTTGGGGCTGGGTCTGTCATCTTGTTGATGTCAGATTGTGCGAGTGTTTTGCTCTATCATCCTTTTGGTGAAAGTAGCCGGTGTGTCTTTGCTCCGTCATCCTTTTGGTGGTGGGTCTGTACTCTTGTTGATGTCAGATCGTACGAGTGTTTACTCTATCATCCCTTTGTTGGTAGTAGCCGGTGTGAGTTTGCTCCATCATCCTTTGATGAAGGGTCTCTTCGTGCGAGAGTTTTCTCTATCATCATTTTGATGGTAGGAGCCGGTGTGAGTTTGCTCCATCATCCTTTTGGTGGTGGGTCTGTCATCTTGTTGATGTCAGATTGTGGGAGTGTTTTGCTCTATCATCCTTTTGGTGCTAGTAGCCGGCGTGAGTTTTGCTCAGTCATTCTTTTTTAGGTGGGTCTGTCATCTTGTTGATGTCGGATTGTGCGAGTGTTATCTCTATCATCCTTTTGGAGGTAGCAGCCGGTGTGACTTTGCTCCATCATCCTTTTGGTGGTAGGTCTGTCATCTTGTTGATGTCAGATTGTGGGAGTGTTTTTCTCTATCATCCTTTTGGTGCTATTAGTCGGCTTGAGTTTCACTTTGTCATCCTTTTGGTGGTGGGTTTGTCATCTTGTTGATGTCAGATTGAGCGAGTGTTATCTCTATCATCCTTTTGGAGGTAGTAGCCGGTGTGTGTTTTCTCCATCATCCTTTTGGTTGTGGGTCTGTCATCTTGTTGATGTCAGTTCGTGTGAGTATTTGCTCTATCATCCTTTTGGTGGTAGTAACCGGTGTGAGTTCGCTCCATCATCCTTTTGGTGGTGGGTCTGTCATCTTGTTGATGTCATATTGTAGGAGTGTTTTGCACCATCATCCTTTTGGTGGTAGGAGCCGGTATGAGTTTGCTCCATCATCCTTTTGGTGGTGGGTCTGTACTCTTGTTGATGTCAGATCGTGGGAGTGTTTTGCTCTATCATCCTTTTGGTGCTAGTAGCTGGCGTGAGTTCGCTCCTTTATTATTTTGGTGGTGCGTCTGTCATCATGTTGATGTCAGTTCGTGCGAGTGTTTGTTCAATCATCTTTTTGGTGGTAGTAACCGGTGTGAGTTTGCTCCATCATCCTTTTGGTGATGGGTCTGTCATCTTGTTGATGTCAGATTGTGCGAGTGTTAGT
This sequence comes from Lathyrus sativus, assembly GCA_963859935.3. Classification (NCBI taxonomy): domain Eukaryota; kingdom Viridiplantae; phylum Streptophyta; class Magnoliopsida; order Fabales; family Fabaceae; genus Lathyrus; species Lathyrus sativus. The sequence continues at coordinate 237,171,948 of OZ012740.1, read as the reverse complement.
TCTATCATTGTTTTGGTGGTAGTAGCCGGAGTGATTTTTCTCTATCATCCTTTTGATGGTGGGTCTCTCATCTTGTTGATGTCAGTTCGTGCGAGTGTTTGCTCTATCATCCTTTTGGTGGTAGTAACCGGTGTGAGTTCGCTCCATCATCCTTTTGGGGCTGGGTCTGTCATCTTGTTGATGTGAGATTGTGCGAGTGTTTTGCTCTATCATCCTTTTGGTGATAGTAGTCGGTGTGAGTTTGCTCCGTCATCCTTTTGGTGGTGGGTCTGTACTCTTGTTGATGTCAGATCGTGCGAGTGTTTACTCTATCATCCCTTTGGAGGTAGTAGCCGGTGTGAGTTTGCTCCATCATCCTTTTGGTGGTAGGTGTGTCATCTTGTTGATGTCATATTGTAGGAGTGTTTTGCACCATCATCCTTTTGGTGGTAGGAGCCGGTATGAGTTTGCTCCATCATCCTTTTGGTGGTGGGTCTGTACTCTTGTTGATGTCAGATCGTGGGAGTGTTTTGCTCTATCATCCTTTTGGTGCTAGTAGCTGGCGTGAGTTCGCTCCTATATTATTTTGGTGGTGTGTCTGTCATCATGTTGATGTCAGTTCGTGCGAGTGTTTGCTCAATTATCCTTTTGGTGGTAGTAACCGGTGTGAGTTCGCTCCATCATCCTTTTGGTGATGGGTCTGTCATCTTGTTGATGTCAGATTGTGCGAGTGTTAGCTCTATCATTGTTTTGGTGGTAGTAGCCGGTGTGATTTTTCTCTATCATCCTTTTGATGGTGGGTCTCTCATCTTGTCGATGTCAGTTCGTGCAAGTGTTTGCTCTATCATCCTTTTGGTGGCAGTAACTGGTGTGAGTTCGCTCCATCATCCTTTTGGGGCTGGGTCTGTCATCTTGTTGATGTCAGATTGTGCGAGTGTTTTGCTCTATCATCCTTTTGGTGATAGTAGCCGGTGTGAGTTTGCTCCGTTATCCTTTTGGTGGTGGGTCTGTACTCTTGTTGATGTCAGATCGACCGAGTGTTTACTCTATCATCCCTTTGGTGGTAGTAGCAGGTGTGAGTTTGCTCCATCATCCTTTGATGAAGGGTCTCTTCGTGCGAGAGTTTTCTCTATCATCATTTTGATGGTAGGAGCCGGTGTGAGTTCGCTCCATCATCCTTTTGGTGGTGGGTCTGTCATCTTGTTGATGTCAGATTGTGGGAGTGTTTTGCTCTATCATCCTTTTGGTGCTAGTAGCCGGCGTGAGTTTTGCTCAGTCATTCTTTTGGAGGTGGGTCTGTCATCTTGTTGATGTCAGATTGTGCGAGTGTCATCTCTATCATCCTTTTGGAGGTAGTAGCCAGTGTGAGTTTGCTCCATCATCCTTTTGGTGGTGGGTCTGTCATCTTGTTGATGTCAGTTTGTGGGAGTGTTTTTCTCAATCATCCTTTTGGTGCTATTAGTCGGCTTGAGTTTCACTTTGTCATCCTTTTGGTGGTGGGTATGTCATCTTGTTGATGTCAGATTGAGCGAGTGTTATCTCTATCATCCCTTTGGAGGTAGTAGCCGGTGTGAGTTTTCTCCATCATCCTTTTGGTGGTGGGTCTGTCATCTTATTGATGTCAGTTCGTGTGAGTATTTGCTCTATCATCCTTTTGGTGGTAGGAGCCGGTGTGAGTTCGCTCCATCATCCTTTTGGTGGTGGGTCTGTCATCTTGTTGATGTCAGATTGTGGGAGTGTTTTTTCTCTATCATCCTTTTGGTGCTAGTAGCCGGCGTGAGTTTTACTCAGTCATCCTTTTGGAGTTGGGTCTGTCATCTTGTTGATGTCAGATTGTGCGAGTGTTATCTCTATCATCATTTTGGAGGTAGTAGCCTGTGTGAGTTTGCTCCATCATCCTTTTGGTGGTGGGTCTGTCATCTTGTTAATGTTTGTTCGTGCGAGTGTTTGCTCTATCATCATTTTTGTGGTAGTAGTCGGTGTGAGTTTGCTCAATCATCCTTTTGGTGGTGGGTCTGTCATCTTGTTTATGTCAGATTGTGGGAGTGTTTTACTCTATCATCCTTTTGGTGGTAGTAGCCGGTGTGAGTTTGCTCCATAATCCTTTTGGTGGTGGTTCTGTCACCTTTTTGATGTCAGTTTGTGCCAGTGTTTGTTCTATCGTCGTTTTGGTGGTAGTAACCGGTGTGAGTTCACTCCATCATCATTTTGGTGGTGGGTCTGTCATCTTGTTGATGTCAGATTGTACGAGTGTTTTGCTCTATCATTCTTATGGTGATATTAGCCGGTGTGAGTTCGCTCCGTCATCCTTTTGGTGGTGGGTCTGTACTCTTGTTGATGTCAGATCGTACGAGTATTTGCTTTATCATCCCTTTGATGGTAGTAGCCGATGTGAGTTTGCTCCATCATCCTTTGTTGAAGGGCCTGTCATCTTGGTTATGTCCGTTCGTGCGAGTGTTTGCTTTATCATCATTTTGGTGGTAGGAGCCAGTGTGAGTTTGTTCCATCATCCTTTTGGTGGTGGGTCTGTCATGTTGTTGATGTTAGATTGTGGGTGTGTTTTGCTCTATCATCCTTTTGGTGCTAGTATCCTGCGTGAGTTTTGCTCCGGCATTCTTTTGGTGGTGGGTCTGTACTGTTGTTGACGTCAGATCATGCGAGTGTTTGCTCTATCATCCCTTTGTTGGTAGTAACCGGTGTGAGTTTGCTCCATCATCCTTTGATGAAGGGTATGTTTGTGCGAGTGTTTGCTCTATCATTATTTAGGTAGAAGGAGCCGGTGTGAGTTCGCTCCATCATCCTTTTGATGGTGGGTCTGTCATCTTGTTGATGTCAGATTGTGGGAGTGTTTTGCTCTAATATCCTTTTGGTGCTAGTAGCCGGCGTGAGTTTTGCTCCGTCATCCTTTTGGTGGTGGGTCTTTCATCTCGTTGATGTCAGATTGTGTGAGTGTTATCTCTATCATCCTTTTGGAGGTAGTATCCGGTGTGAGTTTTCTCCATCATCCTTTTGGTGGTGGGTCTGTCATCTTGTTGATGTCAGATTGTGGGAGTGTTTTTCTCTATCATCCTTTTGGTGCTATTAGTCGGCTTGAGTTTCACTTTGTCATCCTTTTGGTGGTGGGTCTGTCATCTTGTTGATGTCAGATTGTGCGAGTGTTATCTCTATCATCCTTTTGGAGGTAGTAGCCGGTGTGAGTTTTCTCCATCATCCTTTTGGTGGTGGGTCTGTCATCTTGTTGATGTCAGTTCGTGCGAGTATTTGCTCTATCATCCTTTTGGTGGTAGTAACCGGTGTGAGTTCGCTCCATCATCCTTTTGGTGGTGGGTCTATCATCTTGTTGATGTCATATTGTAGGAGTGTTTTGCACTATCATCCTTTTAGAGGTAGGAGCCGGTATGAGTTTGCTCCATCATCCATTTGGTGGTGGGTCTGTACTCTTGTTGATGTCAGATCGTGGGAGTGTTTTGCTCTATCATCCTCTTGGTGCTAGTAGCTGGCGTGAGTTCGCTCCTTTATTCTTTTGGTGGTGGGTGTGTTATCTTGTTGATGTCAGTTTGTGCAAGTGTTTTCTCAATCATCTTTTTGGGGGTAGTAACCGGTGTGAGTTCGCTCCATCATCCTTTTGGTGATGGGTCTGCCGTCTTGTTGATGTCAGATTGTGCGAGTGTTAGCTCTATCATTGTTTTGGTGGTAGTAGCCGGTGTGATTTTTCTCTATCATCGTTTTGGTGGTGGGTCTCTCATCCTGTTGATGTCAGTTCATGCGAGTGTTTGCTCTATCATCCTTTTGGTGGTAGTAACCTGTGTGAGTTCGCTCCATCATCCTTTTTGGGATGGGTGTCGCTACCGCAAAAATAAGGTGCCGGCAAAACAGAAGAGTTGCCACCTTTCGTCATTTATCCCTCAGAGCGGGAAAGGAAACGATTGGAAAAACCTGACGAATAGGTATAAGACAAGGTCATCGCAACCATTGTCTGGGTTCGGGAGTCGGTTACGCAAGGGAAAGGTGTTAGCACCCCTCACGTCCATCGTACTCGATGGGATCCACGCTTGTTGTGTTTACTGGACGGGTTGGTTTATCTATCTACCTATCAAGGTTGGTCTGAAAAAGAAAAGAAAGATGACTCGGCAGAGCGTCGCACTTTATGCCTACGTATTCTCATCAGAGAATGAGAAATCAGAGTCAACGTAGTTCGACCTACTACAGGTAACGGGAAAGGTGCCTCGCCAATACATCAGTATTGTGCCTACGTACTCTCAATATGTATGAGTGATCAGAGCTTACGTAGTTCGGGATGATACGGATTACGGGGATTCAGATTCATCTGTTTTATCGAGTAGGGTTAACAAACAGTTCCAGCAGTTGGATGTACGCAGCTCGACCCTTGGAGACTTAAGCGTTACCGTTTGCCGTAGAACTGGGAGTTAACGACACTCTTTTCTTCAGAAAAGCTTCCTTTGAATTATGGGCCCACGGGGCAAAAAAGGTTTGAAGTTTGTTTTCTATCTTTTACGGAAGAACTGTTTTTTATGTTTGTTTGCAACTAGTATCGCACTAGAGACTATGACTTGAGAGTGAATGCGTCGCATGTCATCCAAAGGGTGCCATACTAAACATCCAGATTGTTGAAAAGAAGCTCTCCAACAATCCTTTCTCAGATAGCTTAAGGCTCGTAACGTACGATGTCAGTTAACCTTTATTATTGTATTTTGATTTGTTTTGAGATGAGAAGGGAGAACAGGCTCAACTAAAGGGAGACTATCAAGTCCTAATGTTGTCATGCCAAGGATTCATCCTATGGTTGAAGTTTGAAACAGGGATCTCCTAGAAGTTATCATGCATAGGTTTCAACCTAAAGTTCTATCATCGCTTCCTTATCAAAGGAAGTGAGATTCCTAGGGGATCATGTCAATGATAAACAGAAACAAATAAAGCATAAGCTTAAACAGTAAACAGTAAACGACGGTAAAATGCATGCAATGCAAGTGAGAGAGGAAATGTGTGTGGGGCATCAGCCTCCACAAGCTCATCTCAACCTCAAGCCAGATATGAATAACTGCAATCATACAGAAGAAATAACAAGCTATCAAGCAAAATAGAAGTAACTGCAATCATACAGAGGAAATAAAATATGCTATTAAGCCAACACAAACCACATAGGCAAGGGAGCTGGGCTCTACCGAATACCCGCAAGCAAAGTCATACAGTAAAAATACAAGCAGAGGGAGCAACTCTAGTGCAATCATGCTCCTAGATTACATCAGTCTAGATATGGACTTATTCTAATGCATCAAGCAAATCAAACAAGGCACATCAATACAGAGAAGAAAACAGACAAGAAAAGAAAACAGATCAACCACTTCCACAGCTTCACAGCAGAGCAATCTTCTGACAGCAGATCAGTCTTCAGACTTCAATCATCCTTCATGACAAGTATCAACTTGCTTCTCCAAGGTTTCAGCCCATCAAACATAAGTATCAACTTATTCTTTCTTCCTCAAGCTTCAGCTTCACAGTAAATCCCACCTTCAGGCTTTACTCCTAACTACAAGTATCAACTTGATTCCCTCAGGCTCTCAATGCATCAACATAAATATCAGCTTATGCTTTATTCTTCAAGCCTCAGCTCTTCACTCAATCTCAATTGAATCCTCTTCATAAGTATCAACTTGTTCTTCTTGCTTCAGCTCTCTTTGCTTTACCAGTATCAACTTGGTCTTCTTCATCTACAAGCTTCATCTCCTCAGAGTAGTCTTCAATCACATGGAAGTATCAACTCCATCCTCCAATCTTCTTCAAGCAAGGAACTCCATCCTCTAACAAGGGAGAAAGATTCATCTATCAAGAGCAAAGTTTGGATGATTGGTAGCAGAGTGAAGACCAAAGGTCACCACTAAGCATCCTGTCATCAGAGAAAGGGACCCTCAAAGGTTCTACCAATTTGCAAAGAGCCACACATCCTACCAAAGGAGGGATGAGGCCTTTACAAGGGACCTTACATCATAGGGAAGAATGGAATTGATCAACATATTCCATGTTTATGAAGGGAGAGAACTATCTAGAAGCTCTGCCTACAAAACCCTAATCTTAACCTAATCAAAACTACACCACAAGAAGGGAAGATCTCCAAATCCAAGCCTCTTCAAGCAATCCAATGCATCTTCAACTTGTCTTCATCATCATCCAAGAACAAGCAAAGCAAAACCCTAACCTAAGGGAACTAAAGAAGTTAATCTAGTTGAGTTAGTGCCTTAGAATCATCTAAAACTAACACCTAAACTAAAATCAATCAAAAATAGAAAACTACCTTATAAATTTCTACAAAAATTCCTAAGGGATCCTAATTCAATTAAGAATGCCTCATACAAAAACCAGGGAATAAATCATCTATTAAGTCCTAAAATTAAAATCTAAACCACAAGGTATCAACCATAAACCCTAAAAATGGAGCTTCTAAAGGTTTCAACCTAAACTACCACCTATGTTCATCACAAAAATGTGAGAAAAATCTATGGGGAGAATGTATATCTATGCTAACTACTCACAAAAAATCAGGATCAAAATCATCATCACATGATCACACAAAATTCCACAAGATCAAGTATCAAACATGATTATTTTAATATCAATTAAAATATGAAAATTCCCATAAAATCAGAAAATGCATGAAATAAAAAATTTATTATCTAAAAAATACTAGACCCTATAATGAATCTAATGCAAAAAGAATAGGATTAATTGGATCATTTTTCATTTTTTTATGATTTTATCAAGAACCATGAATAAAATGAAGAAATTAAAGAAAATCAAAAGAAAAAGATAAACACACGGTGCAGCTAGCAATGAAAATCAGTTCAATTCATAGATTGGGCCCAACAAGGGGGTGTGGTTATCAATCTGCACTAAGCCCACCCAGACTACATTAATGAAACGCATCCTTTCATTCAGTTCAGGGTCCTTCACAAACTAAAATCAATACGTGGTCGTTGGATCTTCATCTGGTCAAAGGTCTCAGCCCCATCCAATGGCTCTAAAGTCATCTTCCTCGTTTTGAACTTCTGAACCTCGCGTGCAGCTCCGGCCACCACCGGTGGTGCTCCGGTCATCGTCCCCAACCCTAACTCTCTCTAGGATCCTCCATTGCAAATGGTTTATACATGAAACTTGTCCCAAATTTCGTCACGAATTCATTCATGCCCTTTATTCTCTCTGAAACCTCAAGATTCGCCATAACCAATTCTCAACCGAAAATGGTAACATCCTTAATTGGTCATTAATTCTCAAACTAACTATCTAAAAACCTTCCTACACCGTTCTACAATGCATCTAACATCCTAATTCGTATTGATTCTACCTAATTTATGCTGGAGGAAGAAGTTTACATACCTGTCAATTCTTGATGAACAGATGCACTAAATCTTCAAATCAAGCTCTCCAACCTTCCAGACACGATCAATGGATCATTCCCTTGCTTCTGTATGCACAAGAACTGGTTGAAAACTCCTGAAACTTGAAACCCGATGGTGTGTTGCAGGTGGAAAAATCTGAGCTCAAGAACACCAATCAGCCACGAATTCCCTTTGATTATGATTTGGAATCATTCCCTAGCATCCATGGAAGAGATTGCAATCAAGAAAATGGATGGAAAGTGAGTGAAATGATGTAACCGAATTCAGTTGCAAGCAATGAAATCTCAATCTCAATCTCTGCTCTCTCCTTCAATCATCACCAACCTTTCATCTGAACCTCTTCTACTTAATATATAGAACATGTGTGGATGATCTAGAACCCTCTAGATCCTTTTAATGAGAGTTTCAATCTCTCATGTCATGAGAATTTCAACCATATGCCATGGTATGCATAGTTCTGTTTGCAGCTTGAAATCCATCCCATTCTCTTCCAATTTCTCCCCTAGTGACATTTTGGAAGTGTTTTGCTTGCAAGGGGCTTTGGTTGTGCCTTGATTCTAGGTTTTGCAAATGTTACTTAAGATGTAAGTAACTACTTTTCAAAGCAAGTCCACAAATTAAACTTCAAATCAAAATTGTGGCTAAACCAATGCTCTTAAAATGCTTTTGAGAGTCAAAATGACCTATTACATGCCTTGGTTTGGATGTGTAGATCAAAAGTATCAATTTTCAACTTTGGTTCATTTAACTTATACCCTTATTTTAGGTCATTTTTGCAACTTTGAGCTACAAGCATTTCCAACATCTCATGACCTCTTTACTAGCCTTAAAACATATTTTGAACAAGTTTGATGTTGAACATTTTCCCATTTGAAGCTTGGAAATAGGAGTTATGGCCTTATGGTTGAAATGACCTATAATCTCCAAATGACCAAAATGTCCTTGACTTGTCAAAGCCATAACTGGAGTTCTACAAATCCTATCAAGGACTTCTAGTACTCTCTAGAAATCTAATAAGATAAGGAACAACATTCATGTTGACTAAAAGTTCATAGGAATCATCCTTCTAGGGAAAAAGTTTCATGCAAGTTGGACAACTTTCAAGCCCCCAAATTCACATACCTCAGATGACCTGTAACTTGTCAAAGTCATAACTTGAGTTCTACAAATCCTATCAAGGACTTATAGCACTAAAATTAAAGCTAAGATTATGATCTACAACATTCATGTAAGGGGCAAGATGAGATGACAATCCCATCTTGAGCTAAACTGCCTTGAAGATAGGGGTCAAACTAGGAGATTTTACACTGTCAAGCCTTAGAAACCCTAGCCTGAAACTTCTCAAACTCTTCAATCATGATGAGTTGACCTTGGAATCATCCTAAGAACATCTTAATGTGTCAATCCATGATCATATGGCCCTTGAGTTAGGTCTCAACCTTCTCCAAATCATCAGTTGACTTAGGGTTGACCCAGTCAAACCCTAGCTGCACCACTCATGGCTGAGGCTTCTTAATCTTGCACAATGACCTGTCTAAGCCTCAAAGTGATCTTCAACACTTCTTATGAGCTCTCTCAAGACCTCAAGTCCATCTTCATGGCTTTAGAATCATCTGATGTTCTTCCCCATAACTCTCAAGCTAGGAGACACACCCTCTTGGTTTCAACCACTCTTTCTGACGATCTTTTAACTTCTTTGACAAGGATATCAACCCTTGAACACCTGAATAAGCCTCCCATCTAGCTTCAAAGTCTTGTGTAGATCTTGATTGGTAATCATACCTCTTGATCTCCTGCATACATGTCAATGAAATGCAAATGATAATGCTAATGGGAATGAAATGAAACATAAGCTAGGTAAAGAAAAGTTGGGCAAATTTTGGGGTGCAACAGCTGCCCCTATTCAAACGGCTTGGACCTGACTGGGTGAGAAGCAAACGAATCTCAAACAATTAAGGTACGAGACGGTTGAATACCAACAAACCCGGAAATTTTCCAACTGCCCAAGTACACGGTACTCTGATGGGAACAAATCTTCGAAAACTGAAATATTAGTTGCACGGCAACTAGCTGGGGAATTGGTCACACGGTAACCGGTATTCAAAGAAATTTTCGGGCATCAGCCAGACTTCATCACTAAGTCGGGAATAGAATGCTCAGTCAATCATGAACCAATTGGGGATATCAAAATTTCTGCCATCAGGCACTCCGCATCAGCTGAGAGGACTGCTCCGTTAATACGGTTGGACTTCCATCATCAAGTCTTCAAGGGAATTTTCAACTCCGCTGTTCAGGAACCTGCTGAGGATGACACATCTTCGCTGGGGGTTCTGGAGAACTATCAAGTAACTCTGCTTCGGGGATGTATAAATCATTCCGGGTAAATCATCTCTCTGCTGAGGACTTCAAGAATCATCCTGGACAAATAACTCCGTGGGGACTTCAAGAATCATCGTGAACAAATAACTCCGTGGGGACTTCAAGAATCATCCTAAACAAACACTCTGCTGGAGATTTCAGGAATCATCCTGAGCAAACACTCTGCCGGGGACTCTAAGCGTCAACTTGAGCAACCAACTCTTGCGACTTCACTGGGGATTTTAAGAATCATCTTAAGCAATCAACCTTCGCTGGGGGGGGGGGGGGGGGTTCAAGAATCGTCTTGAGCAAGCGACCCTGCGGAGGAACACCTACAAAACAAGAACAATAACAACCTAGCTCATGTTTAGTATGCATATGCTTTGACAATGGCGCAATGCTCCACACGGTTGAAATGCTACGCGTTTAGGGTAAATGCTATGCAATCATGCAAAATGCTACGATCCCATCAGCAAAATAAATGCTGAAGGGAGAATCTTCTTATTACGGAGAAAGGACCACTCTGGTGGAGGAAGGACTCATCCTGCCAAGGAACAGAAGTCACGCCAATCTCAATTGGACTCCGCCTGGGGAAACGAACCTCAGTTAACTGATGTAGGGGAACGAAGCTCTACGAGAACCTGGACCTGCTGAGGAAAACGATGTCAATCGCAGAAATAAACTCCACGGCATTCGCAGCCGAGGCTTTCCTAGAGATAACGACTCCGGTGGGGAGATACAGCATCAGCTATTCAACACTCTACTGGGGACAACCAATCATGGCCCAAACGGCTTCCGAGGATTCGGCTCTCTTGGGGATCTACAAACTCGGCTGGGGGAGAAGGAATCATCCTGCTTACTGGGGAGAGTACGACTCTGTGGGGAATCTCAATTCCGATGGAGACTTCAGTCTGAATTATCGAGCACTGCACACTTCAGACTCAGCTGGGGGTATGACGTCCCTTCAGGATACATCTGATTGGGGAGAGAATCTTCTCTGCCTGGGGAGACATATCAATGCTTTACGATCTCCTGTTCAGACTCTATGGGGAGAGGCTGCTGAACTTTGCTGGAGAAGAAGGAATCATCCTACTTGGGGATGCATACGGCATACTGCCTGGTATATGCTACACCTGCAACAACACAAACAAACAGACAAGATACCCTTCTCAAAGGGGCCTATCAAGGTTATCATCTTGTGACAATACTCAAGTAATTCATTGTTTCAGCAATCAGTGGCCTAGGCTGGTAAGTTTATGTATGCGCATTTTATCAAAAACATCGGCGTTCTTTTTCGCAAACAAAACAGATAATGCTAAACAGACATAATTGTTGAATATTATACTTTTTATTGATAACGAACCCCTGAATGGGCAAAAATGTTTTACAACAGATGCAAGCTCCTGGAATGAGGAAGCTGCGCAAATATAAAAACATAAATATACATCAGTATATACACATGTCGACAACGAGGCGTAGACGAACACCATGAGTTGATCCCTCTATGACTCACTCGACTTCGATACTTCTCCGACGCTTCAGCTTCAGAAGAGATTGATTCAGATAAACGGCCCTCAGGTCTTCCAAACCACTAAACAATGACAGTCCATACGCGGAACGCAGTCATTTGCTTTTTCAAATCCCTAACTTTTGCCTGAATCGCCCTTCCGGGTTTTCGATTCACCGGGATACCCTTTTTTGCCAAAGTCGCCCTTCCAGGTTTTCGACTTTGTGGGTGTACATTCTTTCCTTTTATATCCCTAACTTTTGCCCGAACCTTTTTCATTTTTTATGGTTCGCCGGGATGCCCCATTTTTGCCTGGATATTCTTTTTCTTTCCAGCGGGTCATTTTTTTAAGCAAAGTATTTTTTAACTGCGTCCGCGTTCACCGGGGATGCAAAATCTTCGCCATCCATCGTAGATAACAACAAAGCTCCTCCCGAGAAGACCTTGCTGACGACGTACGGACCTTCGTAATTGGGAGTCCACTTGCCCCGGTGATCGGAGTGTGGAGGAAGAATCTTCTTCAGGACGAGATCACCCGTCTGAAAGCTTCTGGGACGCACCTTCTTATCATAAGATTTCTTCATTCGGCTTTGGTATAGACGACCATGCGCAATCGACGCTAATCTCTTCTCGTCCATTAGGCTGAGTTGGTTTAGTCGGTTCTTAACCCATTTTGCCTCATCGAGTTTTACGTCAACCAAAACTCGCAAAGAAGGGATCTCCACTTCTAACGGTAGGACAGCTTCCATACCGTACACCAAGGAGAAAGGAGTTGCCCCAGTTGACGTACGTACCGTCGTACGATAACCGTGCAGTACAAATGACAGCATCTCGTGCCAATCTTTGTAGGTCACAACCATCTTCTGAACAATCTTCTTGATGTTCTTATTGGCCGCTTCAACGGCGCCATTCATCTTCGGCCGGTAAGGAGATGAGTTGTGGTGTTCAATCTTGAAACTCTGGCACAACTCCTTCATCATCTTGTTATTCAGATTCGAACCATTGTCGGTAATGATCCGCTCGGGAATCCCGTAACGACAGATGATGTCCCTCTTTATGAATTTAGCCACCACCTGCTTGGTCACATTAGCATATGAGGCTGCCTCCACCCACTTGGTGAAGTAGTCTATAGCTACTAGAATGAAGCGATGACCGTTAGATGCAGTGGGCTCGATCTTGCCTATCATGTCGATGCCCCACATGGAGAACGGCCACGGGGAGGACATGACATTCAACGGGCACGGTGGCACATGAATCTTATCAGCATAAATCTGGCATTTATGACATCTCTTCGCGAATTTAAAGCAATCTGATTCCATCGTCATCCAGTAGTATCCTGCTCTCAGGATTTTTCTCGTCATAGCATGCCCGCTGGCGTGCGTACCAAATGTGCCTTCATGGACTTCCTCCATGAGCATACTCGCCTCTTTCTCATCTACACATCTGAGTAGCACGAGATCATGGTTTCTTTTATACAAAACTCCATCAGGATTGAGATAAAAATTTCCAGACAGTCTCCTCAGAGTCTTCTTATCCTGGGTTGACGCTCCCGCAGGATATTCCTTAGTCATAAGGAAGGTCTGGATATCATGGAACCATGGCTTGCCGTCGGAGGCTTCCTCGATCGCAAAGACAAATGCAGGTCTATCAAGATGAGAAAGGACAATTCTTGGAGCTTCATTCCAAAAAATGACTTTATACATCGAAGCCAACGTGGCTAAGGCATCAGCCATCTGATTTTCTGCTCTGGGCACATGATGGAGTTCCACTCGATCAAGGAACGGAAGCAGCCTTCTGGCATAGTTCATGTACGGCACCAAATTCGATTGACGAGTCTCCCACTCCCCTTTAATCTGGTTAATCACAAGTGCCGAGTCACCATATACGTCTAGGTTCTTGATTCTCAAATCAATTGCTTCTTCTAGACCCATGATGCATGCTTCGTACTCCACTTCATTATTGGTGACTGGAAACGTCAGTCTCGCAGTAAACGGGATGTGGGAGCCATGGGGAGTCGTGATGACCGCCCCAATGCCACTTCCATAAGAATTAACCGCCCCTTCAAATATCAATTTCCACTGGGATTTCCTATCTGGCCCCTCGTCGGGCAACGGTTCATCGCAATCTTTCACTTTGAGAAACATGATATCCTCATCAGGGAATTCAAACTTCATCGGCTGATAATCCTCGATCGGCTGTTCGGCAAGGTAATCAGACAATACGCTTCCCTTAATGGCCTTCTGGGAAACGTACTGAATGTCATATTCCGTCAACACCATTTGCCATCTGGCAATCCTGCCCGAAAGCGCTTGCTTCTCGAAGACGTACTTGATCAGATCCATCTTCGAAATTAGCATGGTTGTGTGATTGAGCATGTACTGTCGTAAACGTTTGGCAGCCCAGGCTAGTGCGCAGAACGTTTTCTCCAGCGTCGAGTAACGAGATTCACAATCTATGAACTTTTTACTCAAGTAGTAAATGGCATGCTCCTTTCTGCCCGTCTCGTCGTGCTGACCGAGAAAACACCCCATACTATTCTCAAGAACTGTCAAGTACATGATTAAGGGTCGTCCGACCACTGGGGGTATCAAGATTGGAGGTTCTTGTAGATACTGTTTTATCTTATCAAAAGCCTTCTGGCAATCCTCGTTCCAGATAATCGCCTGATCTTTCTTTAACAGTTTGAACATCGGTTCACACATGGCCGTGAGCTGAGAGATAAACCTTGCAATGTAGTTTATTCTGCCCAAGAAACCACGAACTTCTTTTTCTGTTTTTGGCTCTGGAATTTCTTGTATGGCTTTAATCTTCGCAGGATCAACCTCAATGCCTCTTTCACTCACGATAAACCCCAGTAGCTTTCCAGACCGTACTCCGAAAGTACACTTGTTAGGATTTAGCCTCAACCTGAACTTCCTAAGCCTCTCAAAAAGCTTCAGCAAATTGACCAGATGTCCTTCCTCCGTTTGGGACTTCGCAATCATGTCATCAACATAGACTTCAATCTCATGATGAATCATATCATGAAACAAAGTGACCATTGCTCGTTGGTAAGTGGCCCCTGCGTTCTTCAGACCGAAAGGCATTACCTTGTAGCAAAATGTTCCCCAAGGTGTGATAAACGTAGTTTTCTCTATGTCTTCCGGCGCCATCTTGATCTGATTGTAATCGGAGAAGCCATCCATGAACGAAAATACGGAGAACTGAGCTGTATTGTCAACCAACACATCGATATGAGGCAGCGGGAAATCATCTTTAGGGCTCGCCCTATTCAAGTCCCGATAATCGACGCACATTCGCACCTTACCGTCCTTCTTCGGTACAGGCACTATGTTGGCGACCCACGGAGGGTAAGTAGTGACCGCTAAAAAGCCAGCATCAAGCTGCTTTTGCACTTCTTCTTTGATCTTAACGGCCATATCTGGTCGTCTCCTCCTAAGCTTCTGCTTAACGGGAGGACAATCTTCCCGCAGCGGCAAGTGATGGACCACGATGTCAGTGTCAAGTCCGGGCATATCTTCGTATGACCAAGCAAAGACGTCACTATACTCTCTCAGCATCTCGACCAATCTCTGCTTGACATCACTCTGGAATGCAGCCCCTATCCTGACATTCCTGACCAGTTCTTCAGAACCCAGATTCACAATCTCGATCTCTTCCTCGTGAGGCAGAATAACTTTCTCTTCTTGTTTCAACAAGCGGGCCAACTCTTCGGGAAGGTCTTCGTCTTCATCAATCTCTTCTTCGGCTTGATAGATTGGGCAATCGAAGTCGAAGTGAGTCGTAGAAGGTCCAGAGTCGATGTCATCTGCTATATGGATCCTGCAATAACAAGGGTTAAGCTTAAAACAAGGATATGCAAGTTAGCACAAACCCCATTGCCATTTTATTGTTTTTCAAAACAAATATAAAACAGGAATAACAGAGATCGCAATATTTGAATACAAAGAAAAACGCCTTTTGATTTATTGGTAAAATGCATGTACATAATCAAACGAGACCCTGACAATAAAACCACTATGCCCCGGGTAGGACATAGGGTTGTACAATGATTGGAAAAAGTAAATCATTACTCTTTGTTTGTCACTTGGATGATATCCCTGACGGACCAGTTGTTGAGGCTCTCGCCTGGCTTGCTTGGCTAGATCCAGGAGTCCAGATCGCAGTCGCTGTCTTCGCCGTCTTCAGACACTGCGTTGACGCTTTCAAATATCACCCCGCCGCTAGTAAACTGGATCGGCCCTTTACTTCGCGATGCACTGCTGGAAGAGGAGGCTTCAGCTCCAGGAGAATATCCCAACCCAAACTTGTCCTGCTTGTTAGGTATCTCCAAAATTCGCCCCCAGCCTGGGGTAGATCCGGCTTGAACAACGGCCCGGGCTTCCTTGAAGGAAGAGAGAGTCATCTCTGGCTTCTCAGTGATTACAGGAGCTACGTTCTTGACTTTAACAGCTTCGAACGTCTGGCATAGGGTTTCGTGGATTTCCCCATCCATCTCAACATACTTGAAGGACGACAAATAGCTCACCATTATATCTTCCTCGCCACATACAATCACGATGCTACCTCCGACAGCATACTTGGGTTTCTGGTGCAACGTGGAGGTCACGGCGCCAGCAGAGTGGATCCACGACTGGCCTAAGAGACAGCTGTAGGCAGGCATGATGTCCATAATGTAAAAGACCGCGTCGAATGTTTTTGGCCCAACTTGGATCAGTAACGTCACTTTCCCGAAAACATGGCGTTTGGTTCCATCGAACGCTTTCACAACCAGATCACTCGGCGTGCAGATCACTCCACGAGTATCTAGATTCATCAATGCTTTCTTTGGAAGAACATTGAGGGATGACCCCGTGTCCACCAGCACATGCGACATAATCGTTCCCCTACACTCTATCGAGATGTGCAGGGCACTATTGTGGTTCCTCCCCTTCGGCGTCAGCTCTAGATCGGTGAACCCTAACCCATTTCCAGCGTTCACGTGGGCTACGACCCCTTCCAACTGGTTTACCGATATTTCCTGCGGTACATACGCGGCATTCAACACCTTCAGCAGTGTGTTGCGATGTGCCTCAGAACACAGCAACAGATTCAGGATGGAAATTTTCGAGGGCGTTTAATCAACCTCATGAACTCCTCGGCGTCTTTAACAAGTAAGTCTTTTTCTACCCCGCAAGGGATCTCTTCAACGACTTTACTCTTCCCTTTATCAGTTGCATCAGTTATGTCCTCTTTATGCGTCACGACCTCAGGTGGTGCAAACACTCTTCCGCTGCGAGTGATTCCACTAACGCCCACTAGGTTCTCCACAGACGACCCAAACGGTTCTAGTTCCAACTTCTGTCCGTTGCAGTAGACCTCTGCCCCATAATGCCATGGGACTGCATTAGTGCTTTCGAAAGGTATCGGCCCAGCTTTGGTGATGGTGATCGTGGGCGGCCTGGGTGCGGAAATAGTTATCGTCTGGCGAGGGATGGTGATGGTGGCAACCTCATCACCTTGCTTCAGCATTACCTCTCCCGATCCGCTTTCGGCCCTTCGGCTAAACTGCAGGATTCCTTCGGTCATCAGACTTTGAATCCCCTCTATCAATTGTTCACATCCATCAGGACTTGTCGCACAGCCTATACATAGCTCTCCACAACCTGGAAAGAAACCTCTTTTCATCAGCTTAGCTTTAACGAAGCTAAGCGGTGTCTTCAGATCTCTGACGTCAGTCAACAAATCCAAACTCTCGTCTTCAATAATGGCGTTTACCCCACCTCCCCTATGATTCGGCATAGGGTTCTTCGTGGCGTTTGGCACATTATCTGAGAAGTTGATGATCTTAGCGTCCACCATATCCTGCACCTTGTGCTTGAAGGCTTTGCAATTTTCTATCGTGTGGCCTGGTGCCCCTGAGTGAAACTCACAAGTTGCATTCGCGTCATAACCTGGCGGAGGTGCCCCTGTCAAGGGAGCCAAGGTTCTCTTCTGGATCAACTGTAGCTGGAGGAGAGTCTGGAATAGTTGAGCGTACGACATAGGCGGTGTCTCGAGGTGACGGCTCGACAGAGGTGCTCTGTTCTGATACTTTCTGTACCCTTGTTGATTCGGCTGCTGCTGCTGCTGCTGTGGCTGTTGAACGGCCGAGATAGTTATGCTGGGCACCTGTTGGTGAGGGCCCTTACCCTTCCTTCGAGCGTTGGTCACGCCGCTCGTTTCTCCTTCCCGTCTTTTGCCACCATAAGGTTTCTTGCCTCCTCCAGCTGAGGATGAATCTCCTTGAATTTTCCCCAGTTTGATCCCATTTTCAATGTGCTCACCCGTGATAATGAGATCTGAGAAGGTTCCAGACATACCGCTGACCAATTTCTCATAATAAACCCCTGGGAGGGTGGCCACGAACATTTGCACAAGCTCACGTTCAACCATCGGTGGCTGAACCCTGGTTGCCAATTCACGCCATCGCTGGGCGTATTCCTTGAACCCTTCGTTGTTCCTTTGCGACAGATTCTGCAGTTGGACTCGGTTCGGGGCCAAGTCACTGTTATATTGGTAGTGGTGCATGAATGCTTCAGCCAGGTCCTTCCACGTGCGCACACTGGTAGGTTCCAGACTCATGTACCATTCCAAGGATGGCCCGGACAAGCTATCCGGAAAGAAGTGCATCAACAGCTTCTCGTCCTCAGAATGAGCGGACATTTTCCGGTAGTATGATCTTAGATGGACGCGAGGGCAAGTGGTGCCCTTGTACTTTTCAAAGTCAGGTACCTTGAACTTGGGAGGCACCTTGAAATCAGCAATCAGTCCCAACTTGGACATATCAACGCCCAGGGTGTTCTGGTTCTCGATATTCCTCATCTTGTCCTCGAGTGCCTTGAACTTAAGCCGTGCTTCAGCAGTCAGCTCCCCTTCAGCACCTCTCTGAGAGAACACATCGTCTTGACGGTCTTCTAACCACGGCTGAGGCCCAAACAGATTTCCAACACCTGCATTGTCGTTGCCCAGCCCAACATTGACGTTAGCTTCAAAATTCCCATTACCGACGCCCGTCGTATTACCATTGAGTCCCATATTAGCTATCACATTGCCGTTGGCACTACCATTCCCCCCGGTCACGGGGACGCCATTCTGAGGAGTTTCAACAGGTGGAGGGGTTGGCACAGTCCCACCATGGAGCACGCCGTTGCTATCGACCCTTAAAATCAGAGGCTGAACCAAGGTTCTGAGCTGATCCTAGCCATTGGCGACCGCTTGCATGAGCTCCATGAAACGGTCCATTCTTTCGCGGAGTTCTTGAACATCAGTTTGCACTTGCTCCATGATTCTGGTTTGATTTTCTCTGGTTGGATAGCGGTGGATTGGTCTCTGATCAATCTTGGAACAACCTGAAACAACCTAAAAACACACAAGGGTTAGGAAAAAACGACAAAGTGCTCGTTATGCAAATGCTTCAATAACGTGACCTGAGTGCCTGAGTGCCAGTGCTGATAATAAGAAGTCCGAGTCCGGTCACGGAAATAACGTCTCATATATGAAGAAAGCCCATCAAGGCAGTACATAACATCACTGACTACAAGCATAATCAATAACGTGACCTCGACCAACAAGCCTAGTGATGGTCAGCATACAACAATGATTAAAACAAAAGGAATACAAATAGTCAAGCACGGCCACGGGCGCGAAACTCTTCTAACAACCCCTTCGTTTCTGGATGATCAGGCCGGGTGAGCAACCCTTCAACGAGTAACTCCCTCTGCACAATGGTGTACTGAAGACCTTCGACCGAATCTTCCCATGCTCCTTCGCCGAAACAATCTTCTAGCTTCCGCTTCTTGGACTCAAACGTCAGTTTGCGCTCCTTCAGGTTAGCGAGAGCTTTGTTGAGCTGGCCTTCAGCGGCATATCTGCGAGCGGTTTCTTCATCAAACCTCTTCTCACTAGCCTTCACCTGGGCTTTCAGCTTGGAGATCTGTTGCATCAACTTATCCTCCCGTTCTTTCCTGTTGGCTAGGGCGGCCTTCCAATGCTGATTAAACTTGGATATTCTCCGATACGCCTCATCCAAGTGCTGCTTCTTAGTGGCTAGTACATCGTTGACAGCTTTGAATTCTCGACCCATGCGCTCGCGCTCGACTATCTGCTTAGTCAAATCTGTACCTAGCTGGTTCACCAGCTCTGTCTGCCTCTTGAAAGAATGAACGACTTCGCTTCTCTCGCTTCTGAGTTGAGCCAAATCTTTCTCCAGTTCTTCATTTTCCCTCTTCAATTCATCTCTCTCAGCTAACACCTGATTATGCTGCTGAATAGGCACAGTGGTAGGCTCTTCGATCACTGGAGGGCTTTCTGGCTTGGCGGGAGGAAAAGGCATCCCTATAGCATCTTCTCTAGCTCTGATCCAAGTCACATACGGAGCGTAGGCTTGACTATTACTTTTCCCCAACAATGGTTTTCCCCGCTTACTGATACCATTCCAAGCGCGCTGAAGCTTAGATAACATATCCCCTTCCGGAAGACTAGTGAGGTACAGAGATTCATGTACCTCTTCATCCTTCGGCGGAGCTCTCAAAGCATAAGCAAACTGTCGGACCAGCAGAGACGGATTATAGTTGATACAGCCCTTCCTGCCTATCAAAGGCATGTTCAGAAATCCGCTGCAGCTGAAGATAATCTCGGTACCCAACCTATCTCTGTCAAACCAGGCAATATCCTCTGTAGATAGACTCATCAAACGCTCGGACCACTCAGCTGTGGCTGCAAACGAAACAAAGGGACCCCTCTTGGGTAGATGACTATCAAGCCATTTATAAAGCAAGGGCACACAGCACGAGACATTCTTACCCCTTCTGTTCTCGTTTTTGTAGTGGACGGAATGGTAGACATCTCCTATCAAGGTAGGGACTGGATTCCCTGATGCAAAGATGTGAAAGGCGTCGAAGTCTACGAAGTCGGGCATATTGGGGAACAAAATGATGCCATATATGCACAGAGCGAGGATGGCATTGAACACGACCCAACATCCGTATTTGGCGCACTGCTGAGCTTTTCCCACTAAGAACTGCAAGGAGAAACTGGGAACCTTGTTCCAACTAGACAAAACCAGCTCGGAGGCATCCAGATGAAGTGAGGGAGCTAGACTAGCCAGATTAGGCTCAGCATCCATATGAACAAATGGCATCTGACTCTTGATAGGCACACCTACCAAATCAACATACTCCTCTAGTGTGGGTGCGAGAACAAAGTCCTGGAAAGTGAAGCATCTCAACGGAGGATCATAGAATTGCAGCAGGGCGTGCAACCCATTCAACTCAAACACAGAGGGTTTACGAACCAAACTGAGCAGTTTGCCGTAAGACTTTCTGAACTCATCTCTCACAGAATCATCTGCTAAAGCAATCAAACCAGTCAGCTAAACAACATCAGGGGTGGGGAGTTTGTAAGCCACAGTCTTCCTCAGAGAACCCATAGTAGCGCAATAGAAGGCAAGAAATCCTGAATCAGGGGAAACGGTACCTGCAACACAGACACACGTTAATGAAATGCAAATGAATATGCCAAGCGATGTAAAATGCAATCATGCAGTAGGAGATCAAGACGACTGGTGCTGTGGAGATTCTATATCAACAAAACCATAATCCTGCTCTATCAAGAACAACCACTATATCTGATAAGAAGAAGACCCTGGTATCAGACCACAAATCTGCTCTGTCAAGAACACACATCTGGTAATAAGGACCTCTGATACAGGACCAAACTCTGCTCTGTCAAGAACAAACATTTGATAATAAGGGCCTCTGATGCAGGACCAAAACTCTGCTCTATCAAGAACAGACATGTCTACTGATGAGATCCTTTGATCCCAACCATAAACCTGCTCTGTCAAGAACAACATACACATCTGATGATGAGAACCTCTGACGCCAACAACACTGATTCATTATCCAGAAAACCAGGTAGTCTGAAGGTTAAGGTTTCTTGCAACAAACCCAATCCTGCTCACAGGTATGGACCTAAACTGACACAAGTTCGGCATCCTATGCGGTCATCAGCGTCACAGACATTCAAGAGGGGTGATACGATACCCAGAAGGTGTGGCATCACCAGCTCATGAAGCGGCCTCACTCGACTGAATTCCAAATGATCGATCCCCAGAGTCGACAATCCTCCAAACCAACAACCCACTCAACCCAAAGGGTTGAAAAAGAAGTCAACCGGGAGAACCTCGTCTGAGCGTGGATTTCATGAGACACTAGTGCCTGCCAAGCAAGCACGCGCCCACTAATTTCCACAACTAATGCTATGTTCACTCAAGCCTGGGTCTGGCTTCTCACTCATCAGAATGCCCCTTCCACAACAGCACAGATAATCATATCATACTGAAAATAAAGTGCGGGAAATAAAGTGCGATAAAAAAACACAACCCTACTAGTAATCATACAAGCTCTAGGATTGACTCTCGCATGGGACTTTGGATCCCCAAACTGACTCGCATACGGGACGTTGGATCCCAGGAAACTATCAAGTCCCCAGCAGAGTCGCCAGCTGTCGCTACCGCGAAAATAAGGTGCCGGGAAAACAGAAGAGTCGCCACCTTTCGTTATTTATCCCTCAGAGCGGGAAAGGAAACGATCGGAAAAACCTGACGAATAGGTATAAGACAAGGTCATCGCAACCATTGTCTGGGTTCGGGAGTCGGTTACGCAAGGGGAAGGTGTTAGCACCCCTCACGTCCATCGTACTCGATGGGATCCACGCTTGTTGTGTTTACTGGACAGGTTGGTTTATCTATCTACCTATCAAGGCTGGTCTGAAAAAGAAAAGAAAGATGACTCGGCAGATCGTCGCACTTTATGCCTACGTATTCTCATCAGAGAATGAGAAATCAGAGTCAACGTAGTTCGACCTACTACGGGTTACGGGAAAGGTGGCTTGCCAATACATCAGTACTGTGCCTACGTACTCTCAACAGGTATGAGAGATCAGAGCTTACGTAGTGCGGGATAATACGGATTACGGGGATTCAGATTCATCTGTTTTATCGAGTAGGGTTAACAAACAGTTCCAGCAGTTGGATGTACCCAGCTCGACCCTTGGAGACTTAAGCGTTACCGTTTGCGGTAGAACTGGGAGTTAACGACACTCTTTTCTTCATAAAAGCTTCCTTTGAATTATGGGCCCACGGGGCAAAAAAGGTTTGAAGTTTGTTTTCTGTCTTTTACGGAAGAACTATTTTTTATGTTTGTTTGCAACTAGTATCGCACTAGAGACTATGACCTGAGAGTGAATGCGTCGCATGTCATCCAAAGGGTGCCATACTAAACATCCAGATTGTTGAAAAGAAGCTCTCCAACAATCCTTTCTCAGATAGCTTAAGGCTCGTAACTTACGACGTCAGTTAACCTTTATTACTGTATTTTGATTTGTTTTGAGATGAGAAGGGAGAACATGCTCAACTAAAGGGAGACTATCAAGTCCTAATGTTGTCATGCCAAGGATTCATCCTATGGTTGAAGTTTGAAACAGGGATCTCCTAGAAGTTATCATGCATAGGTTTCAACCTAAAGTTCTATCATCGCTTCCTTATCAAAGGAAGTGAGATTCCTAGGGGATCACGTCAATGATAAACAGAAACAGATAAAGCATCAGCTTAAACAGTAAACAACAAACGACGGTAAAATGCATGCAATGCAAGTGAGGGAGGAAATGTGTTTGGGGCATCAGCCTCCACAAGCTCATCTCAACCTCAAGGCAGATATGAATAACTGCAATCATACAGAAGAAATAACAAGCTATCAAGCAAAATAGAAGTAACTGTAATCATACAAAGGAAATAAAATATGCTATTAAGCCAACACAAACCACATAGGAAAGGGAGTTGGGCTCTACCGAATACCCGCAAGCAAAGCCATACAGTAAAAATACAAGCAGAGGGAGCAAATCAACCTCTAGTGCAATCATGCTCCTAGATTACATCAGTCTAGATATGTACTTATTCTAATGCATCAAGCAAATCAAACAAGGCACATCAATACAGAGAAGAAAATAAACAAGAAAAGAAAACAGATCAACCACTTCCACAGCTTTACAGCAGAGCAATCTTCTGACAGCAGATCAGTCTTCAGACTTCAATCATCCTTCATGACAAGTATCAACTTGCTTCTCCAAGGTTTCAGCCCATCAAACATAAGTATCAACTTATTCTTTCTTCCTCAAGCTTCAGCTTCACAGTAAATCCCACCTTCAGGCTTTACTCCTAACTACAAGTATCAAATTGATTCCCTCAGGCTCTCAATGCATCAACATAAATATCAGCTTATCCTTTATTCTTCAAGCCTCGGCTCTTCACTCAATCTCAATTGAATCCTCTTCATAAGTATCAACTTGTTCTTCTTGCTTCAGCTCTCTTTGCTTTACCAGTATCAACTTGGTCTTCTTCATCTACAAGCTTCAGCTCCTCAGAGTAGTCTTCAATCACATGGAAGTATCAACTCCATCCTCCAATCTCCTTCAAGCAAGGAACTCCATCCTCTAACAAGGGAGAAAGATTCATCTATCAAGAGCAAAGTTTGGATGATTGGTAGCAGAGTGAAGACCAAAGGTCACCACTAAGCATCCTGTCATCAGAGAAAGGGACCCTTAAAGGTTCTACCAATTTGCAAAGAGCCACACATCCTACCAAAGGAGGTATGAGGCCTTTACAAGCGACCTTACATCATAGGGAAGAATGGAATTGATCAACATATTCCATGTTTATGAAGGGAGAGAACTATCTAGAAGCTCTGCCTACAAAACCCTAATCTTAACCTAATCAAAACTACACCACAAGAAGGGAAGATCTTCAAATCCAAGCCTCTTCAAGCAATCCAATGCATCTTCAACTTTTCTTCATCATCATCCAAGAACAAGCAAAGCAAAACCCTAACCTAAGGGAATTAAAGAAGTTAATCTAGTTGAGTTAGTGCCTTAGAATCATCTAAAACTAGCACCTAAACTAAAATCAATCAAAAATAGCAAACTACCTTATAAATTTCTACAAAAATTCCTAAGGGATCCTAATTCAATTAAGAATGCCTCATACAAAAACCAGGGACTAAATCATCTATTAAGTCCTAAAATTAAGATCTAAACCACAAGGTATCAACCATAAACCCTAAAAATGGAGCTTCCAAAGGTTTCAACCTAAACTACCACCTATGTTCATCAAAAAAATGTGAGAAAAATATATGGGGAGCATGCATATCTATGCTAACTACTCACAAAAAATCAGGATCAAAATCATCTTCACATGATCACACAAAATTCCACAACATCAAGTATCAAACATGACTATTTTAATATCAATTAAAATATGAAAATTCCCATAAAATCAGAAAATGCATGAAATAAAAATATTTTTTATCTAAAAAATACTAGACCCTATCATGAATCTAATGCAAAAATAATGGGATTAATTGGATCATTTTTCATTTTTTTATAATTTTATCAAGAACCATGAATAAAATGAAGAAATTAAAGAAAATCAAAAGAAAAAGATAAACACACGGTGCAGCTAGCAATGAAAATCAGTTCAATTCATAGATTGGGCCCAACAAGGGGGTGTGGTTATCAGTCTTCACTAAGCCCACCCAGACTACATTAATGAAACGCATCGTTTCATTAGTTCAGGGTCCTTCACAAACTCAAATCAATACGTGGCCGTTGGATCTTCATCTGGTCAAAGGTCTCAGCCCCATCCAATGGCTCTAAACTCATCTTCCTCGTTTTGAACTTCTGAACCTCGCGCGCAGCTCCGGCCACCACCGGTGGTGCTCCAGTCATCGTCCCCAACCCTAACTCTCTCTATGATCCTCCATTGCAAGTGGTTTATACATGAAACTTGTCCTAAATTTCGTCACGAATTCATTCATGCCCTTTATTCTCTCTGAAACCTCAAGATTCGCCATAACCAATTCTCAACCGAAAATGGTAACATCCTTAATTGGTCACTAATTCTCAAACTAACTATCTAAAAACCTTCCTACACCGTTCTACAATGCATCTAACATCCTAATTCGTATTGATTCTACCTAATTTATGCTGGAGGAAGAAGTTTACATACCTGTCAATTCTTGATGAACAGATGCACTAAATCTTCAAATCAAGCTCTCCAACCTTCCAGGCACGATCAATGGATCATTCCCTTGCTTCTGTATGCACAAGAACTGGTTGAAAACTCCTGAAACTTGAAACCCGATGGTGAGTTGCAGGTGGAAAAATCTGAGCTCAAGAACACCAATCAGCCACGAATTCCCTTTGATTATGATTTGGAATCATTCCCTAGCATCCATGGAAGAGATTGCAATCAAGAAAATGGATGGAAAGTGAGTGAAATGATGTAACCGAATTCAGTTGCAAGCAATGAAATCTCAATCTCAATCTCTGCTCTCTCCTTCAATCATCACCAACCTTTCATCTGAACCTCTTCTACTCAATATATAGAACATGTGTAGATGATCTAGAACCCTATAGATCCTTCTAATGAGAGTTTCAATCTCTCATGTCATGAGAATTTCAACCATATGCCATGGTATGCATAATTCTGTTTGCAGCTTGAAATCCATCCCATTCTCTTCCAATTTCTCCCCTAGTGACATTTTGGAAGTGTTTTGCTTGCAAGGGGCTTTGGTTGTGCCTTGATTCTAGGTTTTGCAAATGTTACTTAAGATGTAAGTAACTACTTTTCAAAGCAAGTCCATAAATTAAACTTCAAATCAAAATTGTGGCTAAACCAATGTTCTTAAAATGCTTTTGAGAGTCAAAATGACCTATTACATTCCTTGGTTTGGATGTGTAGATCAAAAGTATCAATTTCCAACTTTGGTTCATTTAACTTATACCCTTATTTTAGGTCATTTTTGCAACTTTGAGCTACAAGCATTTCCAACATCTTATGACCTCTTTACTAGCCTTAAAAAATCATTTTGAACAAGTTTGATGTTGAACATTTTCCCATTTGAAGCTTGGAAATAGGAGTTATGGCCTTATGGTTGAAATGACCTATAATCTCCAAATGACCAAAATGCCCTTGACTTGTCAAAGCCATAACTGGAGTTCTACAAATCATATCAAGGACTTCTAGTACTCTCTAGAAAGCTAAGAAGATAAGGAACAACATTCATGTTGACTAAAAGTTCATAGGAATCATCCTTCTAGAGCAAAATTTTCATGCAAGTTGGACAACTTTCAAGCCCCCAAATTCACATACCTCAGATGACCTGTAACTTGTCAAAGTCCTAACTTGAGTTCTACAAATCCTATCAAGGACTTCTAGCACTCAAATTAAATCTAAGATTATGCTCTACAACATTCATGTTAGGGGAAAGATGAGATGACAATCCCATCTTAAGCTAAACTGCCTTGAAGATAGGGGTCAAACTAGGGGATTTTACACTGTCAAGCCTTAGAAACCCTAGCCTGAAACTTCTCAAACTCTTCAATCATGATGAGTTAACCTTGGAATCATCCTCAAAACATCTTAATGTGTCAATCCATGATCACATGGCCCTTGAGTTAGGTCTCAACCTTCTCCAAATCATCAGTTGACTTAGGGTTGACCCAGTCAAACCCTAGCTGCACCACTCATGGCTGAGGCTTCTTAATCTTGCACAATGACCTGTCTAAGCCTCAAAGTGATCTTGAACACTTCTTATGAGCTCTCTCAAGAACTCAAGTCCATCTTCATGGCTTCAGAATCATCTGATGTTCTTCCCCATAACTCTCAAGCTAGGAGACACACCCTCTTGGTTTCAACCACTCTTTCTGAGGATCTTTTAACTTCTTTGACAAGGATATCAACCCCTGAACACCTGAATAAGCCTCCCATCTAGCTTCAAAGTCTTGTGTAGATCTTGATTGGTAATCATACCTCTTGATCTCCTGCATACATCTCAATGAAATGCAAATGATAATGCTAATGGGAATGAAATGAAACATAAGCTAGGTAAAGAAAAGTTGGGCAAATTTTGGGGTGCAACACTGGGTCTGTCATCTTGTTGATGTCAGATTGTGCGAGTGTTTTGCTATATCATCCTTTTGGTGATAGTAGCCGGTGTGAGTTTGCTCCGTCATCCTTTTGGTGGTGGGTCTGTACTCTTGTTGATGTCAGATCGTGCGAGTGTTTACTCTATCATCCCTTTGGTGGTAGTAGCCGGTGTGAGTTCCCTCCATCATCCTTTTGGTGGTGGGTCTGTCATTTTGTTGATGTCAGATTGTGGTAGTGTTTTGCTCTATCATCCTTTTGGTGATAGTAACCGGCGTGAGTTTTGCTCAGTCATCCTTTTGGAGGTGGGTCTGTCATCTTGTTGATGTCAAATTATGCGAGTGTTATCTCTATCATCCTTTTGGAGGTAGTAGCCGGTGTGAGTTTGCTCCATCATCCTTTTGGTGGTGGGTCTGTCATCTTGTTAATGTTCGTTCGTGCGAGTGTTTGCTCTATCATTATTTTGGTGGTAGTAGCCGGTGTGAGTTCGCTCAATCATCCTTTTGGTGGTGGGTCTGTCATCTTGTTGATGTCAGATTGTGGGAGTGTTTTACTCTATCATCCTTTTGGTGCTAGTAGTCGGCTTGAGTTTCACTCTATCATCCTTTTGGCGGTGGGTCTGTCATCTTGTTGATGTCATATTGTAGGAGTGTTAGCTCTATCATCCTTTTGGTGGTAGTAGCCGGTTTGAGTTTGCTCCATCATCCTTTTGGTGGTGGGTCTGTCACCTTTTTGATGTCAGTTTGTGCCAGTGTTTGCTCTATCGTCCTTTTGGTGGTAGTAACCGGTGTGAGTTCACTCTGTCATCCTTTTGGTGGTGGGTCTGTCATCTTGTTGATGTCAGATTGTACGAGTGTTTCGCTCTATCATCCTTATGGTGATAGTAGCCGGTGTGAGTTCACTCCGTCATCCTTTTGGTGGTGGGTCTGTACTCTTGTTGATGTCAGATCGTGCGAGTCTTTGCTCTATCATCCCTTTGGTGGTAGTATCCGGTGTGAGTTTGCTCCATCATCCTTTATTAAAGGGTCTGTCATCTTGGTTATGTCCGTTCGTGCGAGTGTTTGCTTTATCATCATTTTGGTGGTAGGTGCCGGTGTGAGTTCACTGCATCATCCTTTTGGTGGTGGGTCTGTCATCTTGTTGATGTCAGATTGTACGAGTGTTTTGCTCTATCATCCTTATGGTGATCGTAGCCGGTGTGAGTTCGCTCCATCATCCTTTAGGTGGTGGGTCTGTACTCTTGTTGGTGTCAGATCGTGCGAGTCTTTGCTCTATTAACCCTTTGGTGGTAGTAGCCGGTGTGAGTTTGCTCCATCATCCTTTGTTGAAGGGTTTGTCATCTTGGTTATGTCCGTTCGTGCGAGTGTTTGCTTTATCATCATTTTGGTGGTAGGAGCCGGTCTGAGTTCGCTCCATCATCCTTTTGGTGTTGGGTCTGTCATCTTTCTGATGTCAGATTGTGCGAGTGTTTTTCTCTATCATCCTTTTGGTGATGGGTCTGTCATCTTTCTGATGTCAGATTATGGGAGTGTTTTGCTCTATCATCCTTTTGGTGCTAGTATCCGGCGTGAGTTTCGCTCCTTCATCCTTTGGGTGGTGGGTCTGTTATCTTGTTGATGTCAGATTATGCGAGTGGTTTGCTCTATCATCCTTTTGGTGATAGTAGCCGGTGTGAGTTTGCTCCATCATCCTTTTAGTGGTGGGTCTGTCATCTTGTGAATGTTCGTTCGTGCAAGTGTTATCTCTATCATCCTATTGGAGGTAGTAGCCGGTGTGAGTTTGCCCCATCATCCTTTCGGTGGTGGGTCTGTCATCTTGTTGATGTCAGTTCGTGAGAGTGTTTTCTCTATCATCCTTTTGGTGGTAGTAACCGGTGTGAGTTCGCTGCATCATCCTTTTGGTGGTGGGTCTGTCATCTTGTTGATGTCATATTGTAGGAGTGTTAGCTCTATCATCCTTTTGGTGGTAGTAGCCGGTGTGAGTTTGCTCTATCATCCTTTTGGTGGTGGGTCTGTCATCTTTTTTATGTCAGTTTGTGCTAGTGTTTGCTATATCATCCTTTTGGTTCTAGTAACCGGTGTGAGTTCACTCCATCATCCTTTTGGTGGTGGGTCTATCATCTTGTTGATGTCAGATTGTACGAGTGTTTTGCACTATCATCCTTGAGGTGATAGTAGCCGGTGTGAGTTTGCTTTGTCATCCTTTTGGTGGTGGGTCTGTACTCTTGTTGATGTCAGATCGTGCGAGTCTTTGCTCTATCATCCCTTTGGTGGTAGTAGCCGGTGTGAGTTTGCTCCATCATCCTTTGTTAAAGGGTATGTCATCTTGGTTATGTCCGTTCGTGCGAGTGTTTGCTTTATCATCATTTTGGTGGTAGGTGCCGGTGTGAGTTCACTGCATCATCCTTTTGGTGGTGGGTCTGTCATCTTGTTGATGTCAGATTGTACGAGTGTTTCGCTCTATCATCCTTAAGGTGATCGTAGCCGGTGTGAGTTCGCTCCATCATCCTTTAGGTGGTGGGTCTGTACTCTTGTTGATGTCAGATCGTGCAAGTCTTTGCTCTATCAACCCTTTGGTGGTAGTAGCCGGTGTGAGTTTGCTCCATCATCCTTTGTTGAAGGGTTTGTCATCTTGGTTATGTCCGTTCGTGCGAGTGTTTGCTTTATGATCATTTTGGTGGTAGGAGCCGGTGTGAGTTCGCTTCATCATCCTTTTGGTGCTAGGTCTGTCATCTTTCTGATGTCAGATTGTGGGAGTGTTTTGCTCTATCATCTTTTTGGTGCTGGGTCTGTCATCTTTCTGATGTCAGATTGTGGGAGTGTTTTTTTCTATCATCCTTTTGGTGCTAGTATCCGGCGTGAGTTTCGCTCCTTCATCCTTTTGGTGGTGGGTCTGTCATCTTGTTGATGTCAGATTATGCGAGTGTTTTGCTCTATCATCCTTTTGGTGATAGTAGCCGGTGTGAGTTTCCTCCATATCTTTTTGGTGGTGGGTCTGTACTCTTGTTGATGTCAGATCGTGCGAGTGTTTGTTATATCATCCCTTTGGTGGTAGCAGCCGGTGTGAGTTTGCTCCATCATCCTTTTGGTGGTGGGTCTGTCATCTTGTTAATGTTCGTTCGTGCGAGTGTTTGCTCTATCATCATTTTGGTGGTAGTAGCCGGTGTGAGTTCGCTCAATCATCCTTTTGGTGGTGGGTGTGTCATCTTGTTGATGTCAGATTGTGGGAGTGTTTTACTCTATCATCCTTTTGGTGCTAGTAGTCGGCTTGAGTTTCACTCTATCTTTCTTTTGGCGGTGGGTCTGTCATCTTTCTGATGTCATATTATGGGAGTGTTTTGCTCTATCATCCTTTTGGTGCTAGTATCTGGCGTGAGTTTCGCTCCTTCATCCTTTTGGTGGTGGGTCTGTCATCTTGTTGATGTCAGATTATGTGAGTGTTTTGCTCTATCATCCTTTTGGTGATAGTAGCCGGTGTGAGTTTGCTCCATCATCCTTTTGGTGGTGGGTCTGTACTCTTGTTGATGGCATATTGTACGAGTGTTTTGCTCTATCATCCTTATGGTGATAGTAGCCGGTGTGAGTTTGCTCTGTCATCCTTTTGGTGGTGGGTCTGTACTCTTGTTGATGTCAGATCGTGCGAGTCTTTGCTCTATCATCCCTTTGGTGGTAGTATCCGGTGTGAGTTTGCTCCATCATCCTTTGTTAAAGGGTTTGTCATCTTGGTTATGTCCGTTCGTGCGAGTGTTTGCTTTATCATCATTTTGGTGGTAGGTGCCGGTGTGAGTTCACTGCATCATCCTTTTGGTGGTGGGTCTGTCATCTTGTTGATGTCAGATTGTACGAGTGTTTTGCTCTATCATCCTTATGGTGATCGTAGCCGGTGTGAGTTCGCTCCATCATCCTTTAGGTGGTGGGTCTGTACTCTTGTTGATGTCAGATCGTGCGAGTCTTTGCTCTATTAACCCTTTGGTGGTAGTAGCCGGTGTGAGTTTGCTCCATCATCCTTTGTTGAAGGGGTTGTCATCTTGGTTATGTCCGTTCGTGCAAGTGTTTGCTTTATCATCATTTTGGTGGTAGGAGCCGGTGTGAGTTCGCTCCATCATCCTTTTGGTGCTGGGTCTGTCATCTTTCTGATGTCAGATTGTGCGAGTGTTTTGCTCTATCATCCTTTTGGTGTTGGGTCTGTCATCTTTCTAATGTCAGATTGTGGGAGTGTTTTGCTCTATCATCCTTTTGGTGCTAGTATCCGGCGTGAGTTTCGCTCCTTCATCCTTTTGGTGGTGGGTCTGTCATCTTGTTGATGTCAGATTATGTGAGTGTTTTGCTCTATCATCCTTTTGGTGATAGTAGCCGGTGTGAGTTTGCTCCATCATCCTTTTGGTGGTGGGTCTGTACTCTTGTTGATGTCATATTGTACGAGTGTTTTGCTCTATCATCCTTATGGTGATAGTAGCCGGTGTGAGTTTGCTCTGTCATCCTTTTGGTGGTGGGTCTGTACTCTTGTTGATGTCAGATCGTGCGAGTCTTTGCTCTATCATCCCTTTGGTGGTAGTATCCGGTGTGAGTTTGCTCCATCATCCTTTGTTAAAGGGTTTGTCATCTTGGTTATGTCCGTTCGTGCGAGTGTTTGCTTTATCATCATTTTGGTGGTAGGTGCCGGTGTGAGTTCACTGCATCATCCTTTTGGTGGTGGGTCTGTCATCTTGTTGATGTCAGATTGTACGAGTGTTTTTCTCTATCATCCTTATGGTGATCGTAGCCGGTGTGAGTACGCTCCATCATCCTTTAGGTGGTGGGTCTGTACTCTTGTTGATGTCAGATCGTGCGAGTCTTTGCTCTATTAACCCTTTGGTGGTAGTAGCCGGTGTGAGTTTGCTCCATCATCCTTTGTTGAAGGGTTTGTCATCTTGGTTATGTCCGTTCGTGCGAGTGTTTGCTTTATGATCATTTTGGTGGTAGGAGCCGGTGTGAGTTCGCTCCATCATCCTTTTGGTGCTGGGTCTGTCATCTTTCTGATGTCAGATTGTGCGAGTGTTTTGCTCTATCATCTTTTTGGTGCTGGGTCTGTCATCTTTCTGATGTCAGATTGTGGGAGTGTTTTTTTCTATCATCCTTTTGGTGCTAGTATCCGGCGTGAGTTTCGCTCCTTCATCCTTTTGGTGGTGGGTCTGTCATCTTGTTGATGTCAGATTATGCGAGTGTTTTGCTCTATCATCCTTTTGGTGATAGTAGCCGGTGTGAGTTTCCTCCATATCTTTTTGGTGGTGGGTCTGTACTCTTGTTGATGTCAGATCGTGCGAGTGTTTGTTATATCATCCCTTTGGTGGTAGCAGCCGGTGTGAGTTTGCTCCATCATCCTTTTGGTGGTGGGTCTGTCATCTTGTTAATGTTCGTTCGTGCGAGTGTTTGCTCTATCATCATTTTGGTGGTAGTAGCCGGTGTGAGTTCGCTCAATCATCCTTTTGGTGGTGGGTGTGTCATCTTGTTGATGTCAGATTGTGGGAGTGTTTTACTCTATCATCCTTTTGGTGCTAGTAGTCGGCTTGAGTTTCACTCTATCTTTCTTTTGGCGGTGGGTCTGTCATCTTTCTGATGTCATATTATGGGAGTGTTTTGCTCTATCATCCTTTTGGTGCTAGTATCTGGCGTGAGTTTCGCTCCTTCATCCTTTTGGTGGTGGGTCTGTCATCTTGTTGATGTCAGATTATGTGAGTGTTTTGCTCTATCATCCTTTTGGTGATAGTAGCCGGTGTGAGTTTGCTCCATCATCCTTTTGGTGGTGGGTCTGTACTCTTGTTGATGGCATATTGTACGAGTGTTTTGCTCTATCATCCTTATGGTGATAGTAGCCGGTGTGAGTTTGCTCTGTCATCCTTTTGGTGGTGGGTCTGTACTCTTGTTGATGTCAGATCGTGCGAGTCTTTGCTCTATCATCCCTTTGGTGGTAGTATCCGGTGTGAGTTTGCTCCATCATCCTTTGTTAAAGGGTTTGTCATCTTGGTTATGTCCGTTCGTGCGAGTGTTTGCTTTATCATCATTTTGGTGGTAGGTGCCGGTGTGAGTTCACTGCATCATCCTTTTGGTGGTGGGTCTGTCATCTTGTTGATGTCAGATTGTACGAGTGTTTTGCTCTATCATCCTTATGGTGATCGTAGCCGGTGTGAGTTCGCTCCATCATCCTTTAGGTGGTGGGTCTGTACTCTTGTTGATGTCAGATCGTGCGAGTCTTTGCTCTATTAACCCTTTGGTGGTAGTAGCCGGTGTGAGTTTGCTCCATCATCCTTTGTTGAAGGGGTTGTCATCTTGGTTATGTCCGTTCGTGCAAGTGTTTGCTTTATCATCATTTTGGTGGTAGGAGCCGGTGTGAGTTCGCTCCATCATCCTTTTGGTGCTGGGTCTGTCATCTTTCTGATGTCAGATTGTGCGAGTGTTTTGCTCTATCATCCTTTTGGTGTTGGGTCTGTCATCTTTCTAATGTCAGATTGTGGGAGTGTTTTGCTCTATCATCCTTTTGGTGCTAGTATCCGGCGTGAGTTTCGCTCCTTCATCCTTTTGGTGGTGGGTCTGTCATCTTGTTGATGTCAGATTATGTGAGTGTTTTGCTCTATCATCCTTTTGGTGATAGTAGCCGGTGTGAGTTTGCTCCATCATCCTTTTGGTGGTGGGTCTGTACTCTTGTTGATGTCATATTGTACGAGTGTTTTGCTCTATCATCCTTATGGTGATAGTAGCCGGTGTGAGTTTGCTCTGTCATCCTTTTGGTGGTGGGTCTGTACTCTTGTTGATGTCAGATCGTGCGAGTCTTTGCTCTATCATCCCTTTGGTGGTAGTATCCGGTGTGAGTTTGCTCCATCATCCTTTGTTAAAGGGTTTGTCATCTTGGTTATGTCCGTTCGTGCGAGTGTTTGCTTTATCATCATTTTGGTGGTAGGTGCCGGTGTGAGTTCACTGCATCATCCTTTTGGTGGTGGGTCTGTCATCTTGTTGATGTCAGATTGTACGAGTGTTTTTCTCTATCATCCTTATGGTGATCGTAGCCGGTGTGAGTACGCTCCATCATCCTTTAGGTGGTGGGTCTGTACTCTTGTTGATGTCAGATCGTGCGAGTCTTTGCTCTATTAACCCTTTGGTGGTAGTAGCCGGTGTGAGTTTGCTCCATCATCCTTTGTTGAAGGGTTTGTCATCTTGGTTATGTCCGTTCGTGCAAGTGTTTGCTTTATCATCATTTTGGTGGTAGGAGCCGGTGTGAGTTCGCTCCATCATCCTTTTGGTGCTGGGTCTGTCATCTTTCTGATGTCAGATTGTGCGAGTGTTTTGCTCTATCATCCTTTTGGTGTTGGGTCTGTCATCTTTCTGATGTCAGATTGTGGGAGTGTTTTGCTCTATCATCCTTTTGGTGCTAGTATCCGGCGTGAGTTTCGCTCCTTCATCCTTTTGGTGGTGGGTCTGTCATCTTGTTGATGTCAGATTATGCGAGTGTTTTGCTCTATCATCCTTTTGGTGATAGTAGCCGGTGTGAGTTTGCTCCATCATCCTTTTGATGGTGGGTCTATACTCTTGTTGATGTCAGATCGTGCGAGTGTTTGCTCTATCATCCCTTTGGTGGTAGTAGCCGGTGTGAGTTTGCTCCATCATCCTTTCATGAAGGGTCTCTTCGTGCGAGTGTTTACTATATCATCATTTTGATGGTAGGAGCCGGTGTGAGTTCGCTCCATCATCCTTTTGGTGGTGGGTATGTCATCTTGTTGATGTCAGATTGTACGAGTGTTTCGCTCTATCATCCTTAAGGTGATCGTAGCCGGTGTGAGTTCGCTCCATCATCCTTTAGGTGGTGGGTCTGTACTCTTGTTGATGTCAGATCGTGCAAGTCTTTGCTCTATCAACCCTTTGGTGGTAGTAGCCGGTGTGAGTTTGCTCCATCATCCTTTGTTGAAGGGTTTGTCATCTTGGTTATGTCCGTTCGTGCGAGTGTTTGCTTTATGATCATTTTGGTGGTAGGAGCCGGTGTGAGTTCGCTTCATCATCCTTTTGGTGCTAGGTCTGTCATCTTTCTGATGTCAGATTGTGGGAGTGTTTTGCTCTATCATCTTTTTGGTGCTGGGTCTGTCATCTTTCTGATGTCAGATTGTGGGAGTGTTTTTTTCTATCATCCTTTTGGTGCTAGTATCCGGCGTGAGTTTCGCTCCTTCATCCTTTTGGTGGTGGGTCTGTCATCTTGTTGATGTCAGATTATGCGAGTGTTTTGCTCTATCATCCTTTTGGTGATAGTAGCCGGTGTGAGTTTCCTCCATATCTTTTTGGTGGTGGGTCTGTACTCTTGTTGATGTCAGATCGTGCGAGTGTTTGTTATATCATCCCTTTGGTGGTAGCAGCCGGTGTGAGTTTGCTCCATCATCCTTTTGGTGGT
This sequence comes from Lathyrus sativus, assembly GCA_963859935.3. Classification (NCBI taxonomy): domain Eukaryota; kingdom Viridiplantae; phylum Streptophyta; class Magnoliopsida; order Fabales; family Fabaceae; genus Lathyrus; species Lathyrus sativus. The sequence goes on along the minus strand of OZ012740.1, from coordinate 237,136,283 downwards.
GGGTCTGTCATCTTGTTAATGTTCGTTCGTGCGAGTGTTTGCTCTATCATCATTTTGGTGGTAGTAGCCGGTGTGAGTTCGCTCAATCATCCTTTTGGTGGTGGGTGTGTCATCTTGTTGATGTCAGATTGTGGGAGTGTTTTACTCTATCATCCTTTTGGTGCTAGTAGTCGGCTTGAGTTTCACTCTATCTTTCTTTTGGCGGTGGGTCTGTCATCTTTCTGATGTCATATTATGGGAGTGTTTTGCTCTATCATCCTTTTGGTGCTAGTATCTGGCGTGAGTTTCGCTCCTTCATCCTTTTGGTGGTGGGTCTGTCATCTTGTTGATGTCAGATTATGTGAGTGTTTTGCTCTATCATCCTTTTGGTGATAGTAGCCGGTGTGAGTTTGCTCCATCATCCTTTTGGTGGTGGGTCTGTACTCTTGTTGATGGCATATTGTACGAGTGTTTTGCTCTATCATCCTTATGGTGATAGTAGCCGGTGTGAGTTTGCTCTGTCATCCTTTTGGTGGTGGGTCTGTACTCTTGTTGATGTCAGATCGTGCGAGTCTTTGCTCTATCATCCCTTTGGTGGTAGTATCCGGTGTGAGTTTGCTCCATCATCCTTTGTTAAAGGGTTTGTCATCTTGGTTATGTCCGTTCGTGCGAGTGTTTGCTTTATCATCATTTTGGTGGTAGGTGCCGGTGTGAGTTCACTGCATCATCCTTTTGGTGGTGGGTCTGTCATCTTGTTGATGTCAGATTGTACGAGTGTTTTGCTCTATCATCCTTATGGTGATCGTAGCCGGTGTGAGTTCGCTCCATCATCCTTTAGGTGGTGGGTCTGTACTCTTGTTGATGTCAGATCGTGCGAGTCTTTGCTCTATTAACCCTTTGGTGGTAGTAGCCGGTGTGAGTTTGCTCCATCATCCTTTGTTGAAGGGGTTGTCATCTTGGTTATGTCCGTTCGTGCAAGTGTTTGCTTTATCATCATTTTGGTGGTAGGAGCCGGTGTGAGTTCGCTCCATCATCCTTTTGGTGCTGGGTCTGTCATCTTTCTGATGTCAGATTGTGCGAGTGTTTTGCTCTATCATCCTTTTGGTGTTGGGTCTGTCATCTTTCTAATGTCAGATTGTGGGAGTGTTTTGCTCTATCATCCTTTTGGTGCTAGTATCCGGCGTGAGTTTCGCTCCTTCATCCTTTTGGTGGTGGGTCTGTCATCTTGTTGATGTCAGATTATGTGAGTGTTTTGCTCTATCATCCTTTTGGTGATAGTAGCCGGTGTGAGTTTGCTCCATCATCCTTTTGGTGGTGGGTCTGTACTCTTGTTGATGTCATATTGTACGAGTGTTTTGCTCTATCATCCTTATGGTGATAGTAGCCGGTGTGAGTTTGCTCTGTCATCCTTTTGGTGGTGGGTCTGTACTCTTGTTGATGTCAGATCGTGCGAGTCTTTGCTCTATCATCCCTTTGGTGGTAGTATCCGGTGTGAGTTTGCTCCATCATCCTTTGTTAAAGGGTTTGTCATCTTGGTTATGTCCGTTCGTGCGAGTGTTTGCTTTATCATCATTTTGGTGGTAGGTGCCGGTGTGAGTTCACTGCATCATCCTTTTGGTGGTGGGTCTGTCATCTTGTTGATGTCAGATTGTACGAGTGTTTTTCTCTATCATCCTTATGGTGATCGTAGCCGGTGTGAGTACGCTCCATCATCCTTTAGGTGGTGGGTCTGTACTCTTGTTGATGTCAGATCGTGCGAGTCTTTGCTCTATTAACCCTTTGGTGGTAGTAGCCAGTGTGAGTTTGCTCCATCATCCTTTGTTGAAGGGTTTGTCATCTTGGTTATGTCCGTTCGTGCAAGTGTTTGCTTTATCATCATTTTGGTGGTAGGAGCCGGTGTGAGTTCGCTCCATCATCCTTTTGGTGCTGGGTCTGTCATCTTTCTGATGTCAGATTGTGCGAGTGTTTTGCTCTATCATCCTTTTGGTGTTGGGTCTGTCATCTTTCTGATGTCAGATTGTGGGAGTGTTTTGCTCTATCATCCTTTTGGTGCTAGTATCCGGCGTGAGTTTCGCTCCTTCATCCTTTTGGTGGTGGGTCTGTCATCTTGTTGATGTCAGATTATGCGAGTGTTTTGCTCTATCATCCTTTTGGTGATAGTAGCCGGTGTGAGTTTGCTCCATCATCCTTTTGATGGTGGGTCTATACTCTTGTTGATGTCAGATCGTGCGAGTGTTTGCTCTATCATCCCTTTGGTGGTAGTAGCCGGTGTGAGTTTGCTCCATCATCCTTTCATGAAGGGTCTCTTCGTGCGAGTGTTTACTCTATCATCATTTTGATGGTAGGAGCCGGTGTGAGTTCGCTCCATCATCCTTTTGGTGGTGGGTATGTCATCTTGCTGATCTCAGATTGTGGGATTGTTTTGCTCTATCATCCTTTCGGTGCTAGTAGCCGGTTTGAGTTTTGCTCCTTCATCCTTTTGGTGGTGGGTCTGTCATATTGTTGATGTCAGATTGTGCGAGTGTTATCTTTATCATCCTTTTGGAGATAGTAGTCGGTGTGAGTTTGCTCCATCATCCTTTTAGTGGTGGGTCTGTCATCTTGTGAATGTTCGTTCGTGCAAGTGTTATCTCTATCATCCTATTGGAGGTAGTAGCCGGTGTGAGTTTGCTCCATCATCCTTTCGGTGGTGGGTCTGTCATCTTGTTGATGTCAGTTCGTGCGAGTGTTTTCTCGATCATCCCTTTGGTGGTAGTAACCGGTGTTAGTTCGCTGCATCATCCTTTTGGTGGTGGGTCTGTCATCTTTTTTATGTCAGTTTGTGCCAGTGTTTGCTATATCATCCTTTTGGTGGTAGTAATCGGTGTGAGTTCACTCCATCATCCTTTTGGTGGTGGGTCTATCATCTTGTTGATGTCAGATTGTACGAGTGTTTTGCTCTATCATCCTTGAGGTGATAGTAGCCAGTGTGAGTTTGCTTTGTCATCCTTTTGGTGGTGGGTCTGTACTCTTGTTGATGTCAGATCTCCCTTTGGTGGTAGTAGCCGGTGTGAGTTTGCTCCATCATCCTTTGTTAAAGGGTCTGTCATCTTTCTGATGTCAGATTGTGGGAGTGTTTTGCTCTATCATCCTTTTGGTGCTAGTATCCGGCGTGAGTTTCGCTCCTTCATCCTTTTGGTGGTGGGTCTGTCATCTTGTTGATGTCAGATTATGCGAGTGTTTTGCTCTATCATCCTTTTGGTGATAGTAGCCGGTGTGAGTTTGCTCCATCATCCTTTTGATGGTGGGTCTATACTCTTGTTGATGTCAGATCGTGCGAGTGTTTGCTCTATCATCCCTTTGGTGGTAGTAGCCGGTGTGAGTTTGCTCCATCATCCTTTCATGAAGGGTCTCTTCATGCGAGTGTTTACTCTATCATCATTTTGATGGTAGGAGCCGGTGTGAGTTCGCTCCATCATCCTTTTGGTGGTGGGTATGTCATCTTGTTGATCTCAGATTGTGGGATTGTTTTGCTCTATCATCCTTTCGGTGCTAGTAGCCGGTTTGAGTTTTGCTCCTTCATCCTTTTGGTGGTGGGTCTGTCATATTGTTGATGTCAGATTGTGCGAGTGTTATCTTTATCATCCTTTTGGAGATAGTAGCCGGTGTGAGTTTGCTCCATCATCCTTTTAGTGGTGGGTCTGTCATCTTGTGAATGTTCGTTCGTGCCAGTGTTATCTCTATCATCCTATTGGAGGTAGTAGCCGGTGTGAGTTTGCTCCATCATCCTTTCGGTGGTGGGTCTGTCATCTTGTTGATGTCAGTTCGTGCGAGTCTTTTCTCTATCATCCTTTTGGTGGTAGTAACCGGTGTGAGTTCGCTGCATCATCCTTTTGGTGGTGGGTCTGTCATCTTTTTTATGTCAGTTTATGCCAGTGTTTGCTATATCATCCTTTTGGTGGTAGTAACCGGTGTGAGTTCACTCCATCATCCTTTTGGTGGTGGGTCTATCATCTTGTTGATGTCAGATTGTACGAGGGTTTTGCTCTATCATCCTTGAGGTGATAGTAGCCGGTGTGAGTTTGCTTTGTCATCCTTTTGGTGGTGGGTCTGTACTCTTGTTGATGTCAGATCGTGCGAGTCTTTGCTCTATCATCCCTTTGGTGGTAGTAGCCGGTGTGAGTTTGCTCCATCATCCTTTTTTAAAGGGTCTGTCATCTTTCTGATGTCAGATTGTGGGAGTGTTTTGCTCTATCATCCTTTTGGTGCTAGTATCCGGCGTGAGTTTCGCTCCTTCATCCTTTTGGTGGTGGGTCTGTCATCTTGTTGATGTCAGATTATGCGAGTGTTTTGCTCTATCATCCTTTTGGTGATAGTAGACGGTGTGAGTTTGCTCCATCATCCTATTGATGGTGGGTCTATACTCTTGTTGATGTCAGATCGTGCGAGTGTTTGCTCTATCATCCCTTTGGTGGTAGTAGCCGGTGTGAGTTTGCTCCATCATCCTTTCATGAAGGGTCTCTTCGTGGGAGTGTTTACTCTATCATCATTTTGATGGTAGGAGCCGGTGTGAGTTCGCTCCATCATCCTTTTGGTGGTGGGTATGTCATCTTGTTGATCTCAGATTGTGGGATTGTTTTGCTCTATCATCCTTTCGGCGCTAGTAGCCGGTTTGAGTTTTGCTCCGTCATCCTTTTGGTGGTGGGTCTGTCATATTGTTGATGTCAGATTGTGCGAGTGTTATCTTTATCATCCTTTTGGAGATAGTAGCCGGTGTGAGTTTGCTCCATCATCCTTTTAGTGGTGGGTCTGTCATCTTGTGAATGTTCGTTCGTGCAAGTGTTATCTCTATCATCCTATTGGAGGTAGTAGCCGGTGTGAGTTTGCTCCATCATGCTTTCGGTGGTGGGTCTGTCATCTTGTTGATGTCAGTTCGTGCGAGTATTTTCTCTATCATCCTTTTGGTGGTAGTAACCGGTGTGAGTTCGCTGCATCATCCTTTTGGTGGTGGGTCTGTCATCTTTTTTATGTCAGTTTGTGCCAGTGTTTGCTATATCATCCTTTTGGTGGTAGTAACCGGTGTGAGTTTACTCCATCATCCTTTTGGTGGTGGGTCTATCATCTTGTAGATGTCAGATTGTACGAGTGTTTTGCTCTATCATCCTTGAGGTGATAGTAGCCGGTGTGAGTTTGCTTTGTCATCCTTTTGGTGGTGGGTCTGTACTCTTGTTGATGTCAGATCGTGCGAGTCTTTGCTCTATCATCCCTTTGGTGGTAGTAGCCGGTGTGAGTTTGCTCCATCATCCTTTGTTAAAGGGTCTGTCATCTTTCTGATGTCAGATTGTGGGAGTGTTTTGCTCTATCATCCTTTTGGTGCTAGTATCCGGCGTGAGTTTCGCTCCTTCATCCTTTTGGTGGTGGGTCTGTCATCTTGTTGATGTCAGATTATGCGAGTGTTTTGCTCTATCATCCTTTTGGTGATAGTAGCCGGTGTGAGTTTGCTCCATCATCCTTTTGATGGTGGGTCTATACTCTTGTTGATGTCAGATCATGCGAGTGTTTGCTCTATCATCCCTTTGGTGGTAGTAGCCGGTGTGAGTTTGCTCCATCATCCTTTCATGAAGGGTCTCTTCGTGCGAGTGTTTACTCTATCATCATTTTGATGGTAGGAGCCGGTGTGAGTTCGCTCCATCATCCTTTTGGTTGTGGGTATGTCATCTTGTTGATCTCAGATTGTGGGATTGTTTTGCTCTATCATCCTTTCGGTGCTAGTAGCCGGTTTGAGTTTTGCTCCGTCATCCTTTTGGTGGTGGGTCTGTCATATTGTTGATGTCAGATTGTGCGAGTGTTATCTTTATCATCCTTTTGGAGATAGTAGCCGGTGTGAGTTTGCTCCATCATCCTTTTAGTGGTGGGTCTGTCATCTTGTGAATGTTCGTTCGTGCAAGTGTTATCTCTATCGTCCTATTAGAGGTAGTAGCCGGTGTGAGTTTGCTCCATCATCCTTTCGGTGGTGGGTCTGTCATCTTGTTGATGTCAGTTCGTGTGAGTGTTTTCTCTATCATCCTTTTGGTGGTAGTAACAGGTGTCAGTTCGCTGCATCATCCTTTTGGTGGTGGGTCTGCCATCTTTTTTATGTCAGTTTGTGCCAGTGTTTGCTATATCATCCTTTTGGTGGTAGTAATCGGTGTGAGTTCACTCCATCATCCTTTTGGTGGTGGGTCTATCATCTTGTTGATGTCAGATTGTACGAGTGTTTTGCTCTATCATCCATGAGGTGATAGTAGCCGGTTTGAGTTTGCTTTGTCATCCTTTTGGTGGTGGGTCTGTACTCTTGTTGATGTCAGATCGTGCGAGTCGTTGCTCTATCATCCCTTTGGTGGTAGTAGCCGGTGTGAGTTTGCTCCATCATCCTTTGTTAAAGGGTCTGTCATCTTGGTTATGTCCGTTCATGCGAGTGTTTGCTTTATCATCATTTTGGTGGTAGGTGCCAGTGTGAGTTCACTGCATCATCCTTTTGGTGGTGGGTCTGTCATCTTGTTGATGTCAGATTGTACGAGTGTTTTTCTCTATCATCCTTATGGTGATCGTAGCCGGTGTGAGTTCGCTCCATCATCCTTTAGGTGGTGGGTCTGTACTCTTGTTGAAGTCAGATCGTGCAAGTCTTTGCTCTATCAACCCTTTGGTGGTAGTAGTCGGTGTGAGTTTGCTTCATCATCCTTTGTTGAAGGGTTTGTCATCTTGGTTATGTCCGTTCATGCGTGGGTTTGCTTTATCATCAGTTTGGTGGTAAGAGCCGGTGTGAGTTCGCTCCATCATCCTTTTGGTGCTGGGTCTGTCATCTTTCTGATGTCAGATTGTGGGAGTGTTTTGCTCTATCATCCTTTTGGTGCTAGTATCCGGCGTGAGTTTCGCTCCTTCATCCTTTTGGTGGTGGGTCTGTCATCTTGTTGATGTCAGATTATGCGAGTGTTTTGCTCTATCATCCTTTTGGTGATAGTAGCCGGTGTGAGTTTGCTCCATCATCCTTTTGGTGGTGGGTCTGTACTCTTGTTGATGTCAGATCATGCGAGTGTTTGCTCTATCATCCCTTTGGTGGTAGTAGCCGGTGTGAGTTTGCTCCATCATCCTTTTGATGGTGGGTCTGTCATCTTGTTAATGTTCGTTCGTGCGAGTGTTTGCTCTATCATCATTTTGGTGGTAGTAGCCGGTGTGAGTTCGCTCAATCATCCTTTTGGTGGTGGGTGTGTCATCTTGTTGATGTCAGATTGTGGGAGTGTTTTACTCTATCATCCTTTTGGTGCTAGTAGTCGGCTTGAGTTTCACTCTATCATCCTTTTGGCGGTGGGTCTGTCATCTTTCTGATGTCATATTGTGGGAGTGTTTTGCTCTATCATCCTTTTGGTGCTAGTATCCGGCGTGAGTTTCGCTCCTTCATCCTTTTGGTGGTGGGTCTGTCATCTTGTTGATGTCAGATTATGCGAGTGTTTTGCTCTATCATCCTTTTGGTGATAGTAGCCGGTGTGAGTTTGCTCCATCATCCTTTTGGTGGTGGGTATGTACTCTTGTTGATGTCAGATTGTAGGAGTGTTTTGCTCTATCATCCATATGGTGATAGTAGCCGGTGTGAGTTTGCTCTGTCATCCTTTTGGTGGTGGGTCTGTACTCTTGTCTATGTCAGATCGTGCGAGTCTTTGCTCTATCATCCCTTTGGTGGTAGTATCCGATGTGAGTTTGCTCCATCATCCTTTGTTAAAGGGTCTGTCATCTGGTTATGTCCGTTCGTGCGAGTGTTTGCTTTATCATCATTTTGGTGGTTGGTGCCGGTGTGAGTTCACTGCATCATCCTTTTGGTGGTGGGTCTGTCATCTTATTGATGTCAGATTGTACGAGTGTTTTGCTCTATCATCCTTATGGTGATCGTAGCCGGTGTGTGTTCGCTCCATCATCCTTTAGGTGGTGGGTCTGTACTCTTGTTGATGTCAGATCGTGCGAGTCTTTGCTCTATTAACCATTTGGTGGTAGTAGCCGGTGTGAGTTTACTCCATCATCCTTTGTTGAAGGGTTTGTCATCTTGGTTATGTCCGTTCGTGAAGTGTTTGCTTTATCATCATTTTGGTGGTAGGAGCCGGTGTGAGTTTGTTCCATCATCCTTTTGGTGCTGGGTCTGTCATCTTTCTGATGTCAGATTGTGCGAGTGTTTTGCTCTATCATCCTTTTGGTGCTGGGTCTGTCATCTTTCTGATGTCATATTATGGGAGTGTTTTGCTCTATCATCCTTTTGGTGCTAGTATCCGGCGTGAGTTTCGCTCCTTCATCCTTTTGGTGGTGGGTCTGTCATCTTGTTGATGTCAGATTATGCGAGTGTTTTGCTCTATCATCCTTTTGGTGATAGTAACCGGTGTGAGTTTGCTCCATCATCCTTTTGGTGGTGGGTATGTACTCTTGTTGATGTCAGATTGTAGGAGTGTTTTGCTCTATCATCCATATGGTGATAGTAGCCGGTGTGAGTTTGCTCTGTCATCCTTTTGGTGGTGGGTCTGTACTCTTGTCTATGTCAGATCGTGCGAGTCTTTGCTCTATCATCCCTTTGGTGGTAGTATCCGATGTGAGTTTGCTCCATCATCCTTTGTTAAAGGGTCTGTCATCTGGTTATGTCCGTTCGTGCGAGTGTTTGCTTTATCATCATTTTGGTGGTTGGTGCCGGTGTGAGTTCACTGCATCATCCTTTTGGTGGTGGGTCTGTCATCTTATTGATGTCAGATTGTACGAGTGTTTTGCTCTATCATCCTTATGGTGATCGTAGCCGGTGTGTGTTCGCTCCATCATCCTTTAGGTGGTGGGTCTGTACTCTTGTTGATGTCAGATCGTGCGAGTCTTTGCTCTATTAACCATTTGGTGGTAGTAGCCGGTGTGAGTTTGCTCCATCATCCTTTGTTGAAGGGTTTGTCATCTTGGTTATGTCCGTTCGTGAAGTGTTTGCTTTATCATCATTTTGGTGGTAGGAGCCGGTGTGAGTTTGTTCCATCATCCTTTTGGTGCTGGGTCTGTCATCTTTCTGATGTCAGATTGTGCGAGTGTTTTGCTCTATCATCCTTTTGGTGCTGGGTCTGTCATCTTTCTGATGTCATATTATGGGAGTGTTTTGCTCTATCATCCTTTTGGTGCTAGTATCCGGCGTGAGTTTCGCTCCTTCATCCTTTTGGTGGTGGGTCTGTCATCTTGTTGATGTCAGATTATGCGAGTGTTTTGCTCTATCATCCTTTTGGTGATAGTAACCGGTGTGAGTTTGCTCCATCATCCTTTTGGTGGTGGGTCTGTACTCTTGTTGATGTCAGATTGTATGAGTGTTTTGCTCTATCATCCTTATGGTGATAGTAACCGGTGTGAGTTCGCTTTGTCATCCTTTTGGTGGTGGGTTTGTACTCTTGTTGATGTCAGATCGTGCGAGTCTTTGCTCTATCATCCCTTTGGTGGTAGTATCCGGTGTGAGTTTGCTCCATCATCCTTTGTTAAAGGGTATGTCATCTTGGTTATGTCCGTTTGTGCGAGTGTTTGCTTTATCATCATTTTGATGGTAGGTGCCGGTGTGAGTTCACTGCATCATCCTTTTGGTGGTGGGTCTGTCATCTTGTTGATGTCAGATTGTACGAGTGTTTTGCTCTATCATCCTTATGGTGATCGTAGCCGGTGTGTGTTCGCTCCATCATCCTTTAGGTGGTGGGTATGTACTCTTGTTGATGTCAGATCGTGCGAGTCTTTGCTCTATTAACCCTTTGGTGGTAGTAGCCGGTGTGAGTTTGCTCCATCATCCTTTGTTGAAGGGTTTGTCATCTTGGTTATGTCCGTTCGTGCAAGTGTTTGCTTTATCATCATTTTGGTGGTAGGAGCCGGTGTGAGTTTGCTCCATCATCCTTTTGGTGCTGGGTCTGTCATCTTTCTGATGTCAGATTGTGCGAGTGTTTTGCTCTATCATCCTTTTGGTGCTGGGTCTGTCATCTTTCTGATGTCAGATTGTGGGAGTGTTTTGCTCTATCATCCTTTTGGTGTTAGTATCCGGCGTGAGTTTCGCTCCTTCATCCTTTTGGTGGTGGGTCTGTCATCTTGTTGATGTCAGATTATGCGAGTGTTTTGCTCTATCATCCTTTTGGTGATAGTAGCCGGTGTGAGTTTGCTCCATCATACTTTTGGTGGTGGGTCTGTACTCTTGTTGATGTCAGATCGTGCGAGTGTTTGTTCTATCTTCCCTTTGGTGGTAGTAGCCTGTGTGAGTTTGCTCCATCATCCTTTTGGTGGTGGGTCTGTCATCTTGTTAATGTTCGTTCGTGCGAGTGTTTGGTCTATCATCATTTTGGTGGTAGTAGCCGGTGTGATTTCGCTCAATCATCCTTTTGGTGGTGGGTCTGTCATCTTGTTGATGTTAGATTATGGGAGTGTTTTACTCTTTCATCCTTTTGGTGCTAGTAGTCGGCTTGAGTTTCACTCTATCATCCTTTTGGCGGTGGGTCTGTCATCTTGTTGATGTCATATTGTAGGAGTGTTAGTTCTATCATCCTTTTGGAGGTAGTAGCCGGTGTGAGTTTGCTCCATCATCCTTTTGGTGGTGGGTCTGTCACCTTTTTGATGTCAGTTTGTGCCAGTGTTTGCTCTATCGTCCTTTTGATGGTAGTAACCAGTGTGAGTTCACTCCGTCATCCTTATGGTGGTGGGTCTGTCATCTTGTTGATGTCAGATTGTACGAGTTTTTTGCTCTATCATCCTCATGGTGATACTAGCCGGTGTGAGTTGGCTCTGTCATCCTTTTGATGCTGGGTCTGTACTCTTGTTGATGTCAGATCGTGCGAGTCTTTGATCTATCATCCCTTTGGTGGTAGTAGCCGGTGTGAGTTTGCTCCATCATCCTTTGTTAAAGGGTCCGTCATCTTGGTTATGTCCGTTCGTGCGAGTGTTTGCTTTATCATCATTTTGGTGGTAGGTGCCGGTGTGATTTCACTGCATCATCCTTTTGGTGGTGGGTCTGTCATCTTGTTGATGTCAGATTGTACGAGTGTTTTGCTCTATCATCCTTATGGTGATCGTAGCCGGTGTGAGTTCGCTCCATCATCCTTTAGGTGGTGGGTCTGTACTCTTGTTGATGTCAGATCGTGCGAGTCTTTGCTCTATCAATCCTTTGGTGGTAGTAGCCGGTGTGAGTTTGCTCCATCATCCTTTGTTGAAGGGTTTGTAATCTTGGTTATGTCCGTTCGTGCGAGTGTTTGCTTTATCATCATTTTGGTGGTAGGAGCCGGTGTGAGTTCGTTCCATCATCCTTTTGGTGCTGGGTCTGTCATCTTTCTGATGTCAGATTGTGGGAGTGTTTTGCTCTATCATCCTTTTGGTGCTGGGTCTGTCATCTTTCTGATGTCAGATTGTGGGAGTGTTTTGCTCTATCATCCTTTTGGTGCTAGTATCCGGCGTGAGTTTCGCTCCTTCATCCTTTTGGTGGTGGGTCTGTCATCTTGTTGATGTCAGATTATGCGAGTGTTTTGCTCTATCATCCTTTTGGTGATAGTAGCCGGTGTGAGTTTGCTCCATCATCCTTTTGGTGGTGGGTCTGTACTCTTGTTGATGTTAGATCCTGCGAGTGTTTGCTCTATCATCCCTTTGGTGGTAGTAGCTGGTGTGAGTTTGCTCCATCATCCTTTTGGTGGTGGGCCTGTCATCTTGTTAATGTTCGTTCGTGCGAGTGTTTGCTCTATCATCATTTTGGTGGTAGTACCCGGTGTGAGTTTGCTCAATCATCCTTTTGGTGGTGGGTCTGTCATCTTGTTGATGTCAGATTGTGGGAGTGTTTTACTCTATCATCCTTTTGGTGCTAGTAGTCGGCTTGAGTTTCACTCTATCATCCTTTTGGCGGTGGGTTTGTCATCTTGTTGATGTCATATTGTAGGAGTGTTAGATCTATCATCCTTTTGGTGGTAGTAGCCGGTGTGAGTTTGCTCCTTCATCTTTTCGGTGGTGGGTCTGTCACCTTTTTTATGTCAGTTTGTGTCAGTGTTTGCTCTATCGTCCTTTTGGTGGTAGTAACCAGTGTGAGTTCACTCCGTCATCCTTTTGGTGGTGGGTCTGTCATCTTGTTGATGTTAGATTGTACGAGTGTTTTGCTCTATCATCCTTATGGTGATAGTAGCCGGTGTGAGTTGGCTCTGTCATCCTTTTGGTGCTGGGTCTGTACTCTTGTTGAAGTCAGATCGTGCGAGTCTTTGCTCTATCATCCCTTTGGTGGTAGTATCCGGTGTGAGTTTGCTCCATCATCCTTTGTTAAAGGGTCTGTCATCTTGGTTATGTCCGTTCGCGCGAGGGTTTGCTTTATCATCATTTTGGTGGTAGGTGCCGGTGTGAGTTCACTGCATCATCCTTTTGGTGGTGGGTCTGTCATCTTGTTGATGTCAGATTGTACGAGTGTTTTGCTCTATCATCCTTATGGTGATCATAGCCGGTGTGAGTTCGCTCCATCATCCTTTAGGTGGTGGGTCTGTACTCTTGTTGATGTCAGATCGTGCGAGTCTTTGCTCTATCAACCCTGTGGTTGTAGTAGCCGGTGTGAGTTTGCTCCATCATCCTTTGTTGAAGGGTTTATCATCTTGGTTATGTCCGTTCGTGCGAGTGTTTGCTTTATCATCATTTTGGTGGTAGGAGCCGGTGTGAGTTCGTTCCATCATCCTTTTGGTGCTGGGTCTGTCATCTTTCTGATGTCAGATTGTGGGAGTGTTTTGCTCTATCATCCTTTTGATGTTGGGTCTGTCATCTTTCTGATGTCAGATTGTGGGAGTGTTTTGCTCTATCATCCTTTTGGTGCTAGTATCCGGCGTGAGTTTCGCTCCTTCATCCTTTTGGTGGTGGGTCTGTCATCTTGTTGATGTCAGATTATGCGAGTGTTTTGCTCTATCATCCTTTTGGTGATAGTAGCCGGTGTGAGTTTGCTCCATCATCCTTTTGGTGGTGGGTCTGTACTCTTGTTGATGTCAGATCGTGCGAGTGTTTGCTCTATCATCCCTTTGGTGGTAGTAGCTGGTGTGAGTTTGCTCCATCATCCTTTTGGTGGTGGGCCTGTCATCTTGTAAATGTTCGTTCGTGCGAGTGTTTGCTCTATCATCATTTTGGTGGTAGTAGCCGGTGTGAGTTTGCTCAATCATCCTTTTGGTGGTGGGTCTGTCATCTTGTTGATGTCAGATTGTGGGAGTGTTTTACTCTATCATCCTTTTGGTGCTAGTAGTCGGCTTGAGTTTCACTCTATCATCCTTTTGGCGGTGGGTTTGTCATCTTGTTGATGTCATATTGTAGGAGTGTTAGCTCTATCATCCTTTTGGTGGTAGTAGCCGGTGTGAGTTTGCTCCATCATCTTTTTGGTGGTGGGTCTGTCACCTTTTTTATGTCAGTTTGTGCCAGTGTTTGCTCTATCGTCCTTTTGGTGGTAGTAACCAGTGTGAGTTCACTCCGTCATCCTTTTGGTGGTGGGTCTGTCATCTTGTTGATGTTAGATTGTACGAGTGTTTTGCTCTATCATCCTTATGGTGATAGTAGCCGGTGTGAGTTGGCTCTGTCATCCTTTTGGTGCTGGGTCTGTACTCTTGTTGAAGTCAGATCGTGCGAGTCTTTGCTCTATCATCCCTTTGGTGGTAGTATCCGGTGTGAGTTTGCTCCATCATCCTTTGTTAAAGGGTCTGTCATCTTGGTTATGTCCGTTCGCGCGAGTGTTTGCTTTATCATCATTTTGGTGGTAGGTGCCGGTGTGAGTTCACTGCATCATCCTTTTGGTGGTGGGTCTGTCATCTTGTTGATGTCAGATTGTACGAGTGTTTTGCTCTATCATCCTTATGGTGATCATAGCCGGTGTGAGTTCGCTCCATCATCCTTTAGGTGGTGGGTCTGTACTCTTGTTGATGTCAGATCGTGCGAGTCTTTGCTCTATCAACCCTGTGGTTGTAGTAGCCGGTGTGAGTTTGCTCCATCATCCTTTGTTGAAGGGTTTGTCATCTTGGTTATGTCCGTTCGTGCGAGTGTTTGCTTTATCATCATTTTGGTGGTAGGAGCCGGTGTGAGTTCGTTCCATCATCCTTTTGGTGTTGGGTCTGTCATCTTTCTGATGTCAGATTGTGGGAGTGTTTTGCTCTATCATCCTTTTGGTGCTGGGTCTGTCATCTTTCTGATGTCAGATTGTGGGAGTGTTTTGCTCTATCATCCTTTTGGTGCTAGTATCCGGCGTGAGTTTCGCTCCTTCATCCTTTTGGTGGTGGGTCTGTCATCTTGTTGATGTCAGATTATGCGAGTGTTTTGCTCTATCATCCTTTTGGTGATAGTAGCCGGTGTGAGTTTGCTCCATCATCCTTTTGGTGGTGGGTCTGTACTCTTGTTGATGTCAGACCGTGCGAGTGTTTGCTCTATCATCCCTTTGGTGGTAGTAGCCGGTGTGAGTTTGCTCCATCATCCTTTTGGTGGTGGGTCTGTCATCTTGTTAATGTTCGTTCGTGCGAGTGTTTGCTCTATCATCATTTTGGTGGTAGTAGCCGGTGTGAGTTTGCTCAATCATCCTTTTGGTGGTGGGTCTGTCATCTTGTTGATGTCAGATTGTGGGAGTGTTTTACTCTATCATCCTTTTGGTGCTAGTAGTCGGCTTGAGTTTCACTCTATCATCCTTTTGGCGGTGGGTTTGTCATCTTGTTGATGTCATATTGTAGGAGTGTTAGCTCTATCATCCTTTTGGTGGTAGTAGCCGGTGTGAGTTTGCTCCATCATCCTTTCGGTGGTGGGTCTGTCACCTTTTTGATGTCAGTTTGTGCCAGTGTTTGCTCTATCGTCCTTTTGGTGGTAGTAACCAGTGTGAGTTCACTCCGTCATCCTTTTGGTGGTGGGTCTGTCATCTTGTTGATGTTAGATTGTACGAGTGTTTTGCTCTATCATCCTTATGGTGATAGTAGCCGGTGTGAGTTGGCTCTGTCATCCTTTTGGTGCTGGGTCTGTACTCTTGTTGATGTCAGATCGTGCGAGTCTTTGCTCTATCATCCCTTTGGTGGTAGTATCCGGTGTGAGTTTGCTCCATCATCCTTTGTTAAAGGGTCTGTCATCTTGGTTATGTCCGTTCGTGCGAGTGTTTGCTTTATCATCATTTTGGTGGTAGGTGCCGGTGTGAGTTCACTGCATCATCCTTTTGGTGGTGGGTCTGTCATCTTGTTGATGTCAGATTGTACGAGTGTTTTGCTCTATCATCCTTATGGTGATCATAGCCGGTGTGAGTTCGCTCCATCATCCTTTAGGTGGTGGGTCTGTACTCTTGTTGATGTCAGATCCTGCGAGTCTTTGCTCTATCAACCCTTTGGTTGTAGTAGCCGGTGTGAGTTTGCTCCATCATCCTTTGTTGAAGGGTTTGTCATCTTGGTTATGTCCGTTCGTGCGAGTGTTTGCTTTATCATCATTTTGGTGGTAGGAGCCGGTGTGAGTTCGCTCCATCATCCTTTTGGTGCTGGGTCTGTCATCTTTCTGATTTCAGATTGTGGGAGTGTTTTGCTTTATCATCCTTTTGGTGCTGGGTCTGTCATCTTTCTGATGTCAGATTGTGGGAGTGTTTTGCTCTATCATCCTTTTGGTGCAAGTATCCGGGGTGAGTTTCGCTCCTTCATCCTTTTGGTTGTGGGTCTATCATCTTGTTGATGCCAGATTATGCGAGTGTTTTGCTCTATCATCCTTTTGGTGATAGTAGCCGGTGTGAGTTTGCTCCATCATCCTTTTGGTGGTGGGTCTGTACTCTTGTTGATGTCAGATCGCGTGAGTGTTTGCTCTATCATCCCTTTGGTGGTAGTAGCCGGTGTGAGTTTGCTCCATCATCCTTTCATGAAGGTTCTCTTCGTGCGAGTGTTTACTCTATCATCATTTTGATGGTAGGAGCCGGTGTGAGTTCGCTCCATCATCTTTTTGGTGGTGGGTATGTCATCTTGTTGATGTCAGATTGTGGGATTGTTTTGCTCTATCATCCTTTTGGTGCTAGTAGCCGGCTTGAGTTTTGCTCCGTCATCCTTTTGGTGGTGGGTCTGTCATATTGTTGGTGTCAGATTGTGCGAGTGTTATCTTTATCATCCTTTTGGAGATAGTAGCCGGTGTGAGTTTGCTCCATCATCCTTTTAGTGGTGGGTCTGTCATCTTGTGAATGTTTGTTCGTGCAACTGTTATCTCTATCATCCTATTGGAGGTAGTAGCCGGTGTGAGTTTGCTCCATCATCCTTTCGGTGGTGGGTTTGTCATCTTGTTGATGTCAGTTCGTGCGAGTGTTTTCTCTATCATCCTTTTGGTGGTAGTAACCGGTGTGAGTTCACTCCATCATCCTTTTGGTGGTGGGTCTATCATCTTGTTGATGTCAGATTGTACGAGTGTTTTGCTCTATCATCCTTGAGGTGATAGTAGCCGGTGTGAGTTTGCTTTGTCATCCTTTTGGTGGTTGGTCTGTACTCTTGTTGATGTCAGATCGCGCGAGTCTTTGCTCTATCATCCCTTTGGTGGTAGTAGCCGGTGTGAGTTTGCTCCATCATCCTTTGTTGAAGGGTATGTCATCTTGGTTATGTCCGTTCGTGCGAGTTTTTGCTTTATCATCATTTTGGTGGTAGGAGCCGGAGTGAGTTCGCTCCATCATCCTTTTGGTGGTGGGTCTGTCATCTTTACGATGTCAGATTGTGGGAGTGTTTTTCTCTATCATCCTTTTTGTGCTAGTATCCGGCATGAGTTTCGCTCCATCATCCTTTTGGTGGTGGGTTTGTCATCTAGTTGATGTCAGATTGTGCGAGTGTTTTGCTGTATCATCCTTTTGGTGATAGTAGCCCGTGTGAGTTTGCTCCGTCATCCTTTTGGTGGTGGGTCTGTACTCTTGTTGATGTCAGATCATGCGAGTGTTTGCTCTACCATCCCTTTGGTGGTAGTAGCCGGTGTGAGTTTGCTTCATCATCCTTTGATGAAGGGTCTCTTCGTGCGAGTGTTTTCTCTATCATCATTTTGATGGTAGGAGCCGATGTGAGTTCGCTCCATCATCCTTTTGGTGGTGGGTCTGTCATCTTGTTGATGTCAGATTATGGGAGTGTTTTGCTCTATCATCCTTTTGGTGCTTGTAGCCGGCGTGAGTTTTGCTCCGTCATCCTATTGGTGGTGGGTCTGTCATCTTGTTGATGTCAGATTATGCGAGTGTTATCTCTATCATCCTTTTGGAAGTCGTAGCCGGTGTGAGTTTGCTCCATCATCCTTTTGGTGGTTGGTCTATCATCTTGTTAATGTCCGTTCGTGCAAGTGTTTGCTCTATCATCATTTTGGTGGTAGTAGCCGGTGTGAGTTCGCTCCATCATCCTTTTGGTGGTGGATCTGTCATCTTGTTGATGTAGGATTGTGGGAGTGTTTTACTGTATCAACCTTTTGGTGCTAGTAGTCGACTTGAGTTTCACTCTGTCATGCTTTTGATTGTGGGTATGTCATCTTGTTGATGTTAGATTGTGCGAGTGTTATCTCTATCATCCTTTTGGAGGTAGTAGCCGGTGTGGGTTTGCTCCATCATCCTTTCGATGGTGGGTCTGTCATCTTGTAGATGTCAGTTAGTGCGAGTGTTTTCTCTATCATCCTTTTGGTGGTTGTAGCCGGTGTGAGTTTGCTCCATCATCCTTTTGGTGGTGGGTCTGTCATCTTATTGATGTCAGTTCGTGCGAGTGTTTTCTCTATCATCCTTATTGTTGTAGTAACCGGTGTGAGTTCGCTCCATCATCCTTTTGGTGGTGGGTCTATCATCTTGATAATGTCACATTGTAGGAGTTTTAGCTCTATCATTCTTTTGGTGGTAGTAGCCGGTGTGAGTTTGCTCCATCATCCTTTTGGTGGTGTGTCTGTCATCTTTTTGATGTCAGTTTGTGCCAGTGTTTGATCTATCATTCTTTTGCTGGTAGTAACCAGTGTGATTTCACTCCATCATCCTTTTGGTGGTGGGTCTGTCATCTTGTTGATATCAGATTATACGAGTGTTTTTCTCTATCATCCTTATGGTGATAGTAGCCGGTGTGAGTTCGCTTCGTCATCCTTTTGGTGGTGGGTCTGTACTCTTGTTGATGTCAGATCAAGCGAGTCTTTGCTCTATCATCCCTTTGGTGGTAGTAGCCGGTGTGAGTTTGCTCCATCATCCTTTGTTGAAGGGTCTGTCATCTTGGTTATATTCGTTCGTGCGAGTGTTTGCTTTATCATCATTTTGGTGGTAGGAGCCGGTGTGAGTTCACTCCATCATCCTTTTGGTGGTGGGTCTGTCATCTTGTTGATGTCAGATTGTGTGAGTGTTTTGCTCTATCATCCTTTTGGTGATAGTAGCCGGTTTGAGTTTGCTCCATCATCCTTTTGGTGGTGGGTCTGTACTCTTGTTGATGTCAGATCATGCGAGTGTTTGCTCTATCATCCCTTTGGTGGTAGTAGCCAGTGTGAGTTTGCTCCATCATCCTTTCATGAAGGGTCTCTTCGTGCGAGTGTTTACTCTATCATCATTTTGATGGTAGGAGCCGGTGTGAGCTCGCTCCATCATCCTTTTAGTGGTGGGTCTGTCATCTTTTTGATGTCAGATTGTGGGATCGTTTTGCTCTATCAACCTTTTGGTGCTAGTAGCCGGCTTGAGTTTTGCTCCATCATCCTTTTGGTGGTGGGTCTGTCATATTGTTGATGTCAGATTGTGCGAGTGTTATATCTATCATCCTTTTGGAGATAATAGCCAGTGTGAGTTTGCTCCATCACCCTTTTAGTGGTGGGTCTGTCATCTTGTGAATGTTCGTTCGTGCAAGTGTTTTCTCTATCATCCTTTTGGTGATAGTAGCCGGTGTGAGTTTGCTCCATCATCCTTTTGGTGGTGGGTCTGTACTCTTGTTGATGTCAGATCGTGCGAGTGTTTGCTCTATCATCCCTTTGGTTGTAGTAGCCGGTGTGAGTTTGCTCCATCATCCTTTCATGAAGGGTCTCTTCGTGCGAGTGTTTACTCTATCATCATTTTGATGGTAGGAGCCGGTGTGAGTTTGCTCCATCATCCTTTTGGTGGTGGGTCTGTCATCTTGTTGATGTCAGATTGTGGGATTGTTTTGCTCTATCATCCTTTTGGTGGTAGTAGCCGGCTTGAGTTTTGCTCCGTCATCCATTTGGTGGTTGGTCTGTCATATTGTTGATGTCAGATTGTGCGAGTGTTATCTGTATCATCCTTTTGGAGATAGTATCCGGTGTGAGTTTGCTCCATCATCCTTTTAGTGGTGGGTCTGTCATCTTGTGAATGTTCGTTCGTGCAAGTGTTTTCTCTATCATCATTTTGGTGGTAGTAGTCGGTGTGAGTTCGCTCCATCATCCTTTTGGTTGTTGGTCTGTCATCTTGTTGATGTCAGATTGTGGGAGTGTTTTACTCTATCATCCTTTTGGTGCTAGTAGTCGGCTTGAGTTTCACTCTGTCAACTTTTTGACGGTGGGTCTGTCATCTTGTTGATATCAGATTGTTCGAGTGTTACCTCTATCATCCTATTGGAGGTAGTAGCCGGTGTGAATTTGCTCCATCATCCTTTCGGTGGTGGGTCTGTCATCTTGTTGATGTCAGTTCGTGCGAGTGTTTTCTCTATCATCCTTTTGGTGGTAGTAACCGGTGTGAGTTCGCTCCATCATCCTTTTGGTGGTGGGTCTGTCATCTTGTTGATGTCATATTGTAGGAGTGTTAGTTCTATCATCCTTTTGGTGGTAGTAGCCGGTGTGAGTTTGTTCCATCATCCTTTTGGTGGTGGGTCTGTCATCTTTTTGATGTCAGTTTGTGCCAGTGTTTGCTATATCATCCTTTTGGTGGTAGTAACCAGTGTGAGTTCACTCTATCATTCTTTTGGTGGTGGGTCTGTCATCTTGTTGATGTCAGATTGTATGAGTGTTTTGCTCTATCATCCTTGAGGTGATAGTAGCCGGTATGAGTTTGCTTTGTCATCTTTTTGGTGGTGGGTCTGTACTCTTGTTGATGTCATATCGTGCGAGTCTTTGCTCTATCATCCCTTTGGTGGTAGTAGCCGGTGTGAGTTTGCTCCATCATCCTTTGTTGAAGGGTCTATCATCTTGGTTATGTCCGTTCGTGCGAGTTTTTGCTTTATCATCATTTTGGTGGTAGGAGTCGGTGTGAGTTCGCTCCATCATTCTTTTGGTGGTGGGTCTGTCATCTTTATGATGTCAGATTGTGGGAGTGTTTTGCTCTATCATCCTTTTGGTGCTAGTATCCGGCGTGAGTTTCGCTCCATCATCCTTTTGGTGGTGGGTTTGTCATCTTGTTGATGTCAAATTGTGCGAGTGTTTTGCTGTATCATCCTTTTGGTGATAGTAGCCGGTGTGAGTTTGCTCTGTCATCCTTTTGGTGGTGGGTCTATACTCTTGTTGATGTCAGATCATGCGAGTGTTTGCTCTATCATCCCTTTGGTGGTAATAGCCGGTGTGAGTTTGCTTTATCATCCTTTGATGAAGGGTCTCTTCGTGCCAGTGTTTTCTCTATCATCATTTTGATGGTAGGAGCCGGTGTGAGTTCGCTCCATCATCCTTTTGGTGGTGAGTCTGTCATCTTGTTGATGTCAGATTGTGGGAGTGTTTTGCTCTATCACCCTTTTGGTGCTAGTAGCTGGCGTGAGTTTTGCTCCGTCATCCTATTGGTGGTGGGTCTGTCATCTTGTTGATGTCAGATTGTGCGAGTGTTATCTCTATCATCCTTTTGGAAGTAGTAGCCGGTGTGAGTTTGCTCCATCATCGTTTTGGTGGTGGACTGTCATCTTGTTAATGTCCGTTCATGCAAGTGTTTGCTCTATCATCATTTTGGTGGTAGTAGCCGGTGTGAGTTCGCTCCATCATCCTTTTGGTGGTGGATCTGTCATCTTGTTGATGTCAGATTGTGGGAGTGTTTTACTCTATCATCCTTTTGGTGCTAGTAGTCGGCTTGAGTTTCACTCTGTCATGCTTTTGATGGTGGGTATGTGTCGTTTCCGCGAAAATGAGGTGCCGGTAAAATAGAAGAGTCGCCACCTTTCGTTATTTATCCCTCAGAACGGGAAAGGAAACGATCGGGAAAAACCTGATGAAAAGGTATAAGACAAGGTCATCGCAACCATTGTCTGGGTTCGGGAGTCGGTTACGCAAGGGGAAGGTATTAGCACCCTTCACGTCCATCGTACTTGATGGGATCCACGCTTGTTGTGTTTATCTGACGGGTTGATTTAAACTATCTACCTATCATGGCCGGTATAAAAAGAAAAGAAAATGACTCGGCAAAGCGTCGCGCTTTATGCCTAAGTATTCCCATCAGAGAATGAGAAATCAGAGTCAACGTAGTTCGGCTAACTACGGGTTACGGGGAAGGTGGCTCGCCAATACATCGGTATTGTGCCTCTGTACTCTCAACAGGCATAAGAGATCAGAGCTTACGTAGTTCGGGATAATACGGATTACGGGGATTCAGATTCATCTGTTTTATCGAGTAGGGTTAACAAACAGTTCCAGCAGTTTGGCGTATGCAACTCGACCCTTGGAGACTTAAGCGTTACCGTTTGCGGTAGAACTGGGAGTTAACGACACTCTTTTCTTCCGAAGAGCTTCCTTTGAATTATGGGCCCACGGGGAAAAAAGGTTTGAAGTTTGTTTTCTGTCTTTTCCGGAAGAATTGTTTTTTATGGATGTTTGCAATTAATATCGCACTAGAGACTATGACCTGAGAGTGAATGCGTCGCATGTCACCCAAAAGGTTCCATACTAAACATCCAAGTTGTTGAAAAGAAGCTCTCCAACAACCCTTTCTCAAGTAGCTTAAGGCTCGTAACGTACGGCATCATTTAACCTTTATTACTGTATTTTGATTTGTTTAGAGATGAGAAGAGAGAGCAGGTTCAACTAAGGGGAGACTATCAAGTCCTAACAGTTGTCATGCCAAGGATTCATCCTATGGTTGAGGTTTGAAACAGGGATCTCCTAGAAGTTATCATGCATAGGTTTCAACCTAAAGTTCTAATCATCACTTCCTTATCAAAGGAAGTGAGATTCCTAGGGGATCATGTCAATGATAAACAGAAACAGATAAAGCATCAGCTTAAACAGTAAACAGTAAACGACTGTAAAATGCATGCAATGCAAGTGAGGGAGGAAATATGTGTGGGACATCAGCCTCCACAAGCTCATCTCAACCTCAAGCCAAATATGAATAATTGTAATCATACAGAGGAAATAACATGCTATCAAGCAAAACACAAACCACATAGGCAAGGGAGCAGGGCTCTACCGAATACCCGCAAGCAAAGCCATACAGTAAAAATACAAGCAGAGGGAGCAACTCAACCTCTAGTGCAATCATGATCCTAGCTTAAATCAATATAAATATGAACTTATTCTAATGCATCAAGCAAATAAAACAAGTCACACCAATACAGTTGCACAGAAAGAAAACAGACAGTCAAGAAAGCAAATCAACAGCTTCCCCAGCTTCAAAGTAAAGCAATCTTCTGACAGCAGTTCAGTCCACAGTCTGTAACTGTTCTTCAAGTCCATCATCTTCAAGAGAATGAAAGGTACTCCATCTTCAAGCTTCAATCTTCAATAGGCTCCACCAAGAATGAAGAGAATCAATAAGATGGTTGTTTGATAATGGGAAGTAGACAGGAAACCAAAGGAATCCTATCTGACACTCAACCAGTCATCAAAGAAAGGCATCCTCAAAAGTTCTACTCATTGTAAATGTCACACATCCCTCCAAAGGAGAGATGAGACTTTAACATGAGGACTTTGAATCATAGGATGAGAATGGAATGGGAACAAAACCAACCATTACTTGAAGAAATATCTATTTCTAAAGCTCTCTCCTAAAGCCCTAATTTCCTAAGCTACACAAAGCTAACAAAAAGGAAGGGAAAACTCCAATCCAAGCTCCACCAGCCACTTCACACAAGCATCATCATGTCCATGATATCTTCCAATGAGATCCAGAAGCCCACTATGCAAGGAAGCCCAACTTTGAGTCCATTCCACATCAATCACCAAAATTGAAACACCAAATGAACAAACAAGTAGAATATTCTATCAAAAATACCAAAACACATTCTAAAAATCTGATTATTTTTCTATGGGAACATGCATTCACTAATAACCTATAGTTAAAAAATCAGGACCTAATTCAATCTCTAAGTCCTCCAATAAAATCCTAAGTTGAAAGGTATCACTAAAGAGATCCACTAAAAATCACTCCTAAACAACTATACTAAAAGCATTTTTAAAATCATCTAAAAATCATGATAAAAATCACAAGGCAACCTCAATATGTATATAACAGCAATCAAAAGGAATGAAAAGTTTATCACATGCTAAAAGTCATCAATGAAATCAATCAAAAGGAAAGGCTATGTTATGAACATGTTAAGACTAGCCTAAGTATTAATTCAATCTAAAATACCAAAACAAATTCTAAAATCCTAGTAAAATTTCTAGGGGAACCGAAGCATGTTAGGTATCTAAAGTAGAAAAAACAGAGCCTAAAACTATGCTTAAAGGCACTAAAGAAATCACACACCACAAATGGTCAAAAGGGAAATCAAGTAGGGAAGCCTCTAAAGATCTAGTTCAAAACAGAACCTAAAGCTACCTAAAAATTAACCTAAAATTTTCTGGGAGTTCCTTAATATTTCTACAACAAACCAGCAAAGAATTAAGTCCAAATTCTATACCAAACTCCAGAACAAAAATCGGAAAGAAACTATGCAGTTTTTGACACTTTATTATCCAACTAAAGGAGAAAAACGAAATCAAATTGAAACTTAAACGAAACTAAAATCCAACTGCGCACAAAGTTCATAGACATGATAAGGATCATCCATGAATTTTCTCATATTTTTCTAAGTATTTTTCCTATTTTATATGAATTAAAATCAAACAGCACACAAAACAGAATTTTAATGCCATTAAAAAACAACAATCAAATGGTTAAATTAAATCGGAAAACCAACCTACGGATCGGAGATTTGATCCGGTGATCGTTGATCAAGTGAATTTGCAAAGATCCGAACAAGATTATATGGAAAACTTCAAGATCCACAATAATTCTTGGAAGAAGATGAAGATCGAACACTTCGAATCCGAATTGCTCCGAATAAGTGCTTCCAACTTACACTCCAATATCCAACTTCAATTTGCACGAAAATTGATTATGAATCTTGATCCGATAATGATGATGAGTGGAGGTTTATGCTCAAGATTCCATTGATTTCAATGAAAAATCAATGGATCCAATGACAAGGAGCTATGGGTGAGGGTTTGGAGAATGAAGAAAATTGAGAGAATTGAGAGAGTGAGAGAATTCTTGAAAATGAAAAATGAAAACTGTGAGGAGTTTTTTTCTTTTGGTTTGGAGTAGATCACTTAAGTACTCCTTAGGCTCGGATCCCAAGGTAAGGTTTGGACTTTGGCTTGTGAAAGTTGGTTTGGAGCTTAATGGTATGATTTTGGGATATGTAGCTTATTCATGAAGTCACAAATTGGAACACCATGAACCAAGCCCCAAATGAAAATTCTAATAATGCCAAAGTGTTTAGAATATCATTTCCAATCAAAATGAGTACAAATTTGGCTTGAAATCATTCAATTACCAATTGTTTTGAATTTTCACCTTTTAATTCATTAAAATGGCCTTTATGTGAATTTTCTTCAACCAATGCTTGATATAATCCATATCAATGGACTCTTGATACTTGGCCAAGCTAAAAACATCATTTTGAGCAACTTTCATGTGGAACAAAAATCCATTTCAGGTTTGCAAGATGGTGAAATTGACCTATGATTCAAAATGACCTGTAATGTCCAAATACCTGAAATACCCTTGACTTGTCAAAGCCATAACTTGAGTTCTACACATCTAATCATGGACTTCTAGTACTCTTTAGAAAGCTAAGAGAATAAGGAACAATATTCATGTTGACAAAAAGTTCATAGGAATCATCCTTCTAGGGCAAAAGTGTCATGCAAGTTGGATAACTTTCAAGGTCCAAACTCACATGCCTCAGATGAATTGTAACTTGTCTGGCTCATAACTTGAGTTCTATAAACCCTATCAAGGACTTCTAGTAATCAAATTAAAGCTAATATCATGCCCTAAAATAATAATGTTAGGGTCAAGATGAGATGAAAATCATATCTTGAGTTAAATAGTCTTGAAGTCAGGGGTCAAACTAGGGGATTTTACACTGTCAAGTCTTAGAAACCCTAGCCTGAAACTTCTCAAACTCTTCAATCATGATGAGTTGACCTTGGAATCATCCTCATAACATCTAAATGTATCAATACATGATCACATGGCTCTTGGATTAGGTCTCAACCTTCTTCAAATCATCAGTTGACTTAGGGTTGACCCAGTCAAACCCTAATTGCACCACTCATGGCTGAGGCTTCTCAATCTTGCACAATGACCTGTCTAGGCCTCAAAGTGATCTTCAACACTTCTCATGAGCTCTCTGAAGACCTCAAGTACATCCTCATGGCCTCATAATCATCGGATGGCTTTCCACAACTCTCAAGTTAGGAGGCACACACTCTTAGTTTCAACCATTCTCTCTGAGGATCTTTTAACTTCTCTGACAAGGATATCAACCCTTGAGCACCTGAATAACCTTCTTAGCTAGCTTCAAACTCTTGTGTAGCCCTTGATTGGTAATTATACCTCTTGATCTCCTGCATACAGGTCAATGAAATGCAAATGATAATGCTAATGTGAATGAAATGAAACACAAGCTAGGTGAAGAAAAGTTGAGCAAATTTTGGGGTGCAACAGCTGCCCCTATTCAAACAGCTTGGACCTGACTGGGTGAGAAGCGAACGACTCTCAAAAAATCAAGGTAAAAGACGGTTGAATACCGACAAACCCAGAAATTTGCCAACTCCACAAGTACACGGTACTCTGATGGGGACAAATCTTCGGAAACTGAAATGATAGTTGCACGGCAACTAGCTGGAGAAATACTGATCTGAATCTTCGTCAGGATGATTCTCTGACTTATCTAATATCATTGCATCCTCAAATCATCAAGGGGTCACCGGTTACACGGTAACTGGCGATCTACCAACCGCACAGGTAAACAATACTTGGATTGGTAGGAACATCTTCAAAACTGAGCATGACAGTTGGCGGCAACTTGCTGGGGAATTGGTCACACGGCAACCAGTGAAGGGTCTAATCTCAAATCTCCGTCAGGATGGTCATCTGATTTTGCTATAGATCTTCGTCCTCAAGTCACCAAGGGGTCACTGGTCACTCGGTAACCGGTGATACATGGCTGGTATTGCCGTCAGACATTCCGCGACACTGCGACAGAAGAATTCCTTGGGACTCATCAGGTCATTAGGAACTTTTTAACAATCAAGTTAATTATGTCGTCGGGCATTCAAAGAAATTTTCGGGCGTCAGCCGGACTTCGTCAGTAAGTCGGAGATAGAATCCTCGGTCAATCATGAACCAAACAGGGATATCCAAACTACTGCCATCAGGAATTCCGCATCAGCTGAGGGAACTGCTTCGACATCATCGTTGGACTTCGTCAGTAAGTCTTCAAATGGAATCCTTAATCAATCAGGAACCACCAAGGATATACATTCTTTTGCCGTCAGCAACTCCGCGTCAGCTGGGAGAACTGCTTTGACCTTGCAGTTAAACTTCATCAATAAGTCAGGGGTGTTGGCACTACTGCCAGACTTCAATCATCAAGTCTTAAAGGAAATTTCAAATTTTTTGTTTAAAACCTGTTGGGGATGACACATCTCCGCTGGGGATTCTGGAGAACTATCAAGTAACTCTGCTTCAGTGATCCAGAGATCATTCTGGGTGAATCAACTCTGCTGAGGACTTCAAGAATCATCTTGGACAAATAACTCCGTTGGGGACTTAAAGAATCATCCTGAACCAATAACTTTGCTGGAGATTTCAGGAATCATCCTGAGCAAACACTCTGCCGGGGACTCTAAGCATCAACTTGAGCAACCCTCTCTGGCGACTTCACAGGGGATTTTAAGAATCATCTTAAGCAAACACCTTCGCTGGAGAATTCGAGAATCACCTTGAGCAAACCATTCTGCGAAGGAACACCTGCAAAACAAGAACGGTAACAACCTAGCTCATGTTTCATATGCATATGTTTGACAATGGCGCAATGCTCCACACGGTGGAAATGCTACGCATTTCGGGTAAATGCTATGCAATCATGCAAACTGCTATAACCCCATCAGCAAAATAAATGCTGAAGGGAGAATCCTCCTGTCGAGGAGAAAAAAACCACTCTGGTGGAGGAAGGAATCGCCCTGCCGAGGAGAAGAAGACACGCCAATATCAATTGGACTTAACCTGGGGAAACGAACTCCAGACGACTGCTGCAAGGGAATAAAGTTCTACGAGACCTTAGACCTGCTCAGCTAGGTATACGACCTAAAAACTACTGAGGGAAACGATGTCAATCGCAGAAATAAACTACGCGGCCTTCGCGGCTAAAACTTTCCTAGAGATAATGACTCTGATGGGGAAATACAGCATCAACTATTCAACACTCTACTGGGGAGCACCAATCATGGCCTGAACGCTTTACAAGGACTCGGCTCTCTTGGGAAACTGCAAATTCGGCTGAGGATAGGCAACCAGACGCTAGAATAAATCCTACTTGTCGGGGAAAATACAATTCTGTGAGGGACTTTCAATTCCGCTGGAGGCTTCAGTCTTGAACTATCGAAGGCTGAACACTTGTGAATAGTCTCCTACGAGAAACTGCACCCTGACCCAGTGCTGGGGGAATAAACCCAAATCCGCTTGTCAGGGAGAACTTCGATCCTAAACCGTTGGGAATGTACAATCAATCTGCCGAGGATGGCTACACTCTGTCGGGAATATCAATCTCGCCCTGCTGAGGATAATCTTAACCCTACTCTGATAAAGAAAAAAAAAGTGCAATCTCAACTTGCTGCAACCTCAAACAGCTGAGGAGAGTCGATCTTAACTGCACATCTCTGCTGAAGAAAATTTCTTGATTTAACAACATCACCCCCTAAGAGAATACAGAACACGAATCATGGAGAATTGAGATCATTCGAGCCTCGTGTCAGGGAACGTGATAGCACATGTCACCGGGAATATGAGGCTAGGTACAATTAGGCTTTTTCTAGTTTAGGGATAGGTTTATGGTGATAGGGTTTTATTTCTGGTTACCAACAAAAGTGGATTTGAAAGGGACATACTAGACGAGAACTAGCATTCGAGGGTAGACTACCAGACGAGAACTGGTGGGAAAAGGGTTTAAGTTGTTAGATGAGAACTGACTTCTAGGTTTTGGATATCAGACGAGAACTGATTTCTGGCTTGCCAGACGAGAACTGGGCTTTAAAAACTGCGTTAGCCAGACGAGAACTGGTTAAACAATGGGTCGAGGAAAAGGTGACCAGACGGGAATTGGTTTGAAAGCTGACACGCACTAGACGAGAACTGGTATTCTGAAAAAAGGTGGACCAGGCGAGAACTGGTTACAGGTTTTCCAGATGAGGACTGGGCTTTGGAGGTTTTCCAGGCGAGAACTGGGCTTTGGAGGTTTTCCAGGCGAGAACTGGGCTTTGGAAATGACCTTGGTTACACGGTAAGTAACAAGTTTAGGTTGTAGGATAACAATCCAATGGCAGCAAGGCTTCTTCAGAAGGTTCAGGTTTTTTTGTATGGTAATGACACGATTCCCCGACACTCAACTCTTACTGGGGTGAACAAACTCGCTTGAACAACTTGCCCCAGTGCAATTCAACTTGCCCCAATCCGACTCTTCGGAAAATTCATTCTGAACAGAAATCAGTTTGCCACGAGGCGACCTCGAGATGGCTTGCTCCGGTATTTGTACAACGGAAGGATTCATCCTCAATTAACCAACTCTCAGCATGGTTGGTTTCAATATACTTCTGAAGTAGCTTGCCCCTGAACGAGCGTTGAGCGACTTAACATGCCCTGATTGAACACTGGAGGGATCTGCCCTCAAATCATAGGAACTCCGGGTAGTTTCCCCTGAATGTGTCTCAAGAAGATTCACTTCTGATCAACTGCTTCTTGAACAAACTATCCCATAATCAACTGATGCTTCAGGACTTGTCCTCAGACTGACTGATTCTAAACTCACTGGAAGTCAATGCCCCAAATTCACAGGGCTTTGCAGTATACCATTCTGATCCAGACTGCTAACGATTCAGTCCTGACTGACTATTCCCTGTTGGAATTCCTTCATATCAACTACTGACCTGCAATTAAAATTGTCTATTCACGAATGGTAATTTTAATGCAGTGTTCATGCAGATTTTGAAAAAAAAATGTTGTCACTCATTTACGTGTCATGATAGTGAGTGACGAATGAACCAACAGTTCAAACGTAGTGTTGATTTGATCAGTGAAAAACACAACAAGGATATGATTAGCAAATCATGTAGGAGTCAGGTTACTCAACCTCATCGTAATGCGCTTGCAGAATAAACCCTGCCTCAATTAGGTCTTTTAAGGGTTGTATCGTGGTCGGGTTCACGGTTCGTGAAACAAGGGATATTAGGCTCAAGTCATGATTCGTACCCACCCCTTCTACGTGATGATCTCCGATCCTAATGTTCAGTTAACCTGGCACAAGCGCTCGCCTCTTCGAGGAATGTTAGGAACAATGGCTAAGGAACTCACAAGGTTTTCAGAGTGACAGTTACTCCTCTTTCGTTTTCAGTGTCAGTATCCACATGACTTTGTCCTTGTTTGCGGATTTTTCTGTTGAGATCCTTTCATTTTATTCTTTTGATTCCCTAATTTTTGCCTGGACTGACTCTTTTGAGTTCTTTTCGATTTCTTTTGAAGTCCAGCGGGATGCCCTTGTTTTTGCCTAAGTATTTGCTTCCCAGCTTTTCTTTTCTTTTTACTTAGCGGGCTCTCTCTCTTTTTTTTTTTTTTTGCTTGGAACAAGTCGTGTGAATCTGGTTGTCTTGCTTGCTCCGAAAGGGTTATAACTGTCTCACTCCTGATTGGTGAGGTTTAACCATTGCGGTTGACGAGGTACGACCTCTTGAGAGGAATAAACTGTGATTGGTCCTCGAAAGGCAACACTCCTCTATAAGACTTGAACGCTCGGTCAAGCTAACTGACGACTACCCTGCCCCGGGTTAAGATGAGAGGGTTTAAATGTCCGAAAGAAACTCTTACTTCTCGGCTCGAAGTGGCTAACGAGGGACTAACTCCTTATCTCTCCAGTGTTTAGGGGATTTGAAACAATGCCTGTACATCATAGGCAGGGTTTTACCCGAAAGCATACGATCCTCGGTTATGAGTATTTAGTTTCGTCATCCTCCCTCCAATCTTTGCTAATCATAGTGATAAAGTGGAGTAAATAAAATGCAAGTGTCAGTGCAATGCAGTAAATGAGTGACAGCGACATGATTAATTCAGAAAAATGCATAGTCACTTTATCAATATTACCATCCAAAACAAACAATGTTTAACAGCAAGTAGTAACTAACAGAAAGGAAACTACAAATGAAAATGATAAAAAGTCTGAGGACTGCCAATGTTGAGGATGTCTACCTGTCTGGACTACTGGCTTCTGGAAATAAACCTCTGAATCTGCGAGCTCAGACAGCTGAGAGGTTGTCATGCATAACCAAAACTCCTTCTGGAAAGGAAATGCACCCTTTGTCGATCAACTGTTGCAATTTTGCCTGAAAAGCTTTGTAATCTTCAGTTGAATTCCCCGGGGATCCACCATGATATCCACACTAAGCATGGGGATTGTACCCAGGAGGGTAAGGCTCTGGCACGGGCTTAAGAGCTTTAGGTTCCACCAAAGAATTCTGAATCAAATGTGGTAGAATCTTGCTATACGGCACATGCACCGGATGAGAAGGAGCATTCCTTCGTTCTAAGTTGTTACGAGGTCGGTTCTGATTCTGACGCTGATTCTAATAACCTCGGCCACGGGCTCGTGGATTTGCAAGAGGAGCGACATAAACTTCCCGATGTGGTACCCTAGGCATAATTGTCTATCTAGAATAACGAGACACAGAGGATACCGACCGCTGAGAAGACAAAGAACCAACAGATTTCACCGATTCGTCTTGAGGATACCCAACATCTGTCATGACTGCATTGACCACAGTTTCATCTTCAGTTTGAAAGCTACAGAGAGATTCGGTTTCACCAGCCTGACTGCTCGAAACATTCTGAATTCTTCCAGTCTTTACACCCTACTCGATGCGCTCTCCTGCCCTTACCAATTCAGAGAAATTTGGTGCAACTCCAAGCATTCTTTCAAAGTACGGGCTCTGCAAGGAGTTTATGAACATGCCTTTTAACTCTTGGCCTAGAACCGGTGGTTGCACTCTAGCAGCAAATTCTCTCCATCTCTAAACATACTTCCTGAAAGGTTCATTGTTCCCTTGAGACAGTTCTTGCAGCTGCATGTGACTAGGAGTTACATCAAGATTATAGTCATATTGCTTCAGAAAAGAATTGGCTAAGTCCACCCCATGATCGGATCTGGTTACCCTCTAACTGCATATACCAACTCAGAGATGCCCCAATCAGACTATCCTGAAAGCAGTGAATCATCAACTCGTCGTTGTGCACAAATGAAATCATTCTTCGGCAGAACATCACCTGATGTTGCCTCAGGCAACTGTCTCCTTTGTACTTTTCAAACCTCGGCGCTCTGAACTTCGGAGGTAACACTAGGCCAGAAATCAGACACATGTCTGCAACATTAGGGTTAACAGCATCTTTAACTTCCAAGGCTTTGAATCTTTCATCCAACGCACGAAACCTTTTAGCATACACGGGAGCTAATAGGTCTTCAGTCTTTGCTATCGGGACCTCTCTTCGGGAATTTGGCACCGGGAAAACAACACCCTGATAGTCTGAGGTATCAATAGAAGGAGAGCATTCACTTCGGACAACAAACTGCTCATGTAGATCCTGGTCTTCAACAGAAGGTTGTACAAGTCGAGTTGCAGTAAGGTTGTTCACTTGCGGAAAGTCTTCATCAGGCACAGAACCATACAAAGGATTGGACGTCACAGTGAAACCTGACAAGGTATCAACAAACTGGAAGCTGCTCTCTGACATAGCTACCAACAACTTTCAACTGACTTCACTGCTTGATTCTGCTCAATCTGCTTCAACCCCTTGGTCGTCTTCTAACAATCAACACGTGCTCAGACCAAACACCGGAGAATCACTCTCTGAAGCAAAACAAAGGCTGGATAAGAGCTCTGGCTAGCTGGAGAATGATATGCAATATGATGCAAAGATGATTATGCAAATGCAATGCAAGATGCAGCAAACACGGGATCACATCCCCCACAAAGCTCTGATTACTGCTGCGCTGCTGACGGGATAAGTTTACTTTGACGAGAGAAAACCAAAATACCGGGTAGGCTGGAAGTCAAGTTTCCTGCAAAAACCCTCCCACTCACGGGTATGGACCTAAATTGACACAAGTTCGGCATCTTATGCGGTCATCAGCGTCACAGACTTTCAAGAACGATGATACGATACCCAGAAGGTGTGGCATCATCATCTCTTGAAGCAGCCTCACTTAGCTGAATCCCAAATGATCGGTCCCCAGAGTCGACAATCCTCCAAACCACCAACCCCTCAAGCCCAAAGGGATGGAAAAGAAGTCAACTGGGAGAACCTCGTCTGAGCGTGGATTTCATGAGACACTAGTGCCTGCAAAGCAAGCACGCGCCCACTAATTTCCACAACTAATGCTAGGTACACTCAAGCCTGGGTCTGGCTTCTCACTCATCAGAGTTCCCCTCCCCAACAGCACAATAGCAACAGATAAAAATAAGAGTGCAGAAATTATAAAAACAATAGTATACAAAACACAATGCACAAAAAATAAACACCCAAAGACAAGCAAACAAGCGCTAGGATTGACTCTCACAAAGGGACATTGGATCCCCTGATTGACTCGCATAGGAACCGTTGGAGTCCCCAGCAGAGTCGCCAGCTGCTGGGGATGACCCAGACATCTAGGAAATCCAAGACAAGACTCGCTTAGAGAACCATCGCAGTCCCCAGCAGAGTCGCCAGCTGTCGCTTCTGCGAAAATAAGGTGTCGACAAAACAGAAGAGTCGCCACCTTTCGTTATTTATCCCTCAGAACGGGAAAGGAAACGATCGGGAAAAACCTGATGAAAAGGTATAAGACAAGGTCATCGCAACCATTGTCTGGGTTCGGGAGTCGGTTACGCAAGGGGAAGGTATTAGTCCCCCTCACGTCCATCGTACTCGATGGGATCCACGCTTGTTGTGTTTATCTGACGGGTTGATTTAAACTATCTACCTATCAAGGCCGGTATAAAAAGAAAAGAAAATGACTCGGCAAAGCGTCGCGCTTTATGCCTACGTATTCCCATCAGAGAATGAGAAATCAAAATCAACGTAGTTCGGCTAACTACGGGTTACAGGGAAGGTGGCTCGCCAATACATCGGTATTGTGCCTACGTACTCTCAACAGGCATGAGAGATCAGAGCTTACGTAGTTCGGGATAATACGGATTACGGGGATTCAGATTCATCTGTTTTATCAAGTAGGGTTAACAAATAGTTCCAGCAGTTTGGCGTATGCAGCTCGACCCTTGGAGACTTAAGCGTTACCGTTTGCGGTAGAACTGGGAGTTAACGACACTCTTTTCTTCAGAAAAGCTTCCTTTGAATTATGGGCCCACGGGGAAAAAAGGTTTGAAGTTTGTTTTCTGTCTTTTCCGGAAGAATTGTTTTTTATGGATGTTTGCAACTAATATCGCACTAGAGACTATGACCTGAGAGTGAATGCGTCGCATGTCACCCAAAGGGTGCCATACTAAACATCCAAGCTGTTGAAAAGAAGCTCTCCAACAACCTTTTCTCAAGTAGCTTAAGGCTCGTAACGTACGACATCATTTAACCTTTATTACTGTATTTTGATTTGTTTTGAGATGAGAAGAGAGAGCAGGCTCAACTAAGGGGAGACTATCAAGTCCTAACAGTTGTCATGCCAAAGATTCATCCTATGGTTGAGGTTTGAAACAGGGATTTCCTAGAAGTTATCATGCATAGGTTTCAACCTAAAGTTCTAATCATCACTTCCTTATCAAAGGAAGTGAGATTCCTAGGGGATCATGTCAATGATAAACAGAAACAGATAAAGCATCAACTTAAACAGTAAACAGTAAACGACTGTAAAATGCATGCAATGCAAGTGAGGGAGGAAATGTGTGTGGGACATCAGCCTCCACAAGCTCATCTCAACCTCAAGCCAAATATGAATAACTGTAATCATACAGAGGAAATAACATGCTATCAAGCAAAACACAAACCACATAGGCAAGGGAGCAGGGCTCTACCGAATACCCGCAAGTAAAGCCATACAGTAAAAAAACAAGCAGAGGGAGCAACTCAACCTCTAGTTAAATCATGCTCCTAGCTTAAATCAATCTAAATATGAACTTATTATAATGCATCAAGCAAATCAAACAAGTCACACCAATACAGTTGCACAGAAAGAAAACAGACAGTCAAGAAAGCAAATCAACAGCTTCCCCAGCTTCACAGCAAAGCAATCTTCTGACAGCAGTTCAGTCCATAGTCTGTAACTGTTCTTCAAGTCCATCATCTTCAAGAGAATGAAAGGTACTCCATCTTCAAGCTTCAATCTTCAATAGGCTCCACCAAGAATGAAGAGAATCAATAAGATGGTTGTTTGATAATGGGAAGCAGACAGGAAACCAAAGGAATCCTATCTGACACTCAACCAGTCATCAGAGAAAGGCATCCTCAAAAGTTCTACTCATTGTAAATGTCACACATCCCTCCAAAGGAGAGATGAGACTTTAACATGAGGACTTTGAATCATAGGATGAGAATGGAATGGGAACAAAACCAACCATTACTTGAAGAAATATCTATTTCTAAAGCTCTCTCCTAAAGCCCTAATTTCCTAAGCTACACAAAGCTAACAAAAAGGAAGGGAAAACTCCAATCCAAGCTCCACCAGCCACTTCACACAAGCCTCATCATGTCCATGATATCTTCCAATGAGATCCAGAAGCCCACTATGCAAGGAAGCCCAACTTTGAGTCCATTCCACATCAATCACCAAAATTGAAACACCAAATGAACAAACAAGTAGAATATTCTATCAAAAATACCAAAACACATTCTAAAAATCTGATTATTTTTCTATGGAAACATGCATTCACTAATAACCTATAGTTAAAAAATCAGGATCTAATTCAATCTCTAAGTCCTCCAATAAAATCCTAAGTTGAAAGGTATCACTAAAGAGATCCACTAAAAATCACTCCTAAACAACTATACTAAAAGCATTTTTAAAATCATCTAAAAATCATGATAAAAATAACAAGGCAACCTCAATATGTATATAACAGCAATCAAAAGGAATGTAAAGTTTATCACATGCTAAAAGTCATCAATGAAATCAATCAAAAGGAAAGGCTATGTTATGAACATGTTAAGAATAGCCTAAGTATTAATTCAATCTAAAATACCAAAACTAATTCTAAAATCCTAGGAAACTTTCTAGGGGAACCTAAGCATGTTAGGTATCTATAGTAGAAAAACCAGAGCCTAAAACTATGCTTAAAGGCACTAAAGAAATCACACACCACAAATGGTCAAAAGGGAAATCAAGTAGGGAAGCCTCTAAAGATCTAGTTCAAAACAGAACCTAAAGCTACCTAAAAATTAAACTAAAATTTTCTGGGAGTTCCTTAATATGTCTATAACAAACCAACAAAGAATTAAGTCCAAATTCTATACCAAACTCCAGAACAAAAATCGGCAAGAAATTATGCAGTTTTTGACACTTTATTATCCAACTAAAGGAGAAAAACAAAATCAAATTGAAACTTAAACGAAACTAAAATACAACTGCGCACAAAGTTCATAGACATGATAAGGATCATCCCAGAATTTTCTCATATTTTTCTAAGTATTTTTCCTATTTTATATGAATTAAAATCAAACAGCACACAAAACAGAATTTTAATGCCATTAAAAAACAACAACCAAATGGTTAAATTAAATCGGAAAACCAACCTACGGATCGGAGATTTGATCCGGTGATCGTTGATCAATGAATTTGCAAAGATCCGAACAAGATTATATGGAAAACTCCAAGATCCAAAATAATTCTTGGAAGAAGATGAAGATCGAACACTTCGAATCCGAATTGCTCCGAATAAGTGCTTCCAACTTACACTCCAATATCCAACTTCAATTTGCACGAAAATTGATTATGAATCTTGATCCGATAATGATGATGAGTGGAGGTTTATGCTCAAGAGTCCATTGATTTCAATGAAAAATCAATGGATCCAATGACAAGGAGCTATGGGTGAGGGTTTGGAGAATGAAGAAAATTGAGAGAATTGAGAGAGTGAGAGAATTCTTGAAAATGAAAAATGAAAATTGTGAGGAGTTTTTTTCTTTTTGTTTTGAGTAGATCACTTACGTACTCCTTAGGCTTGGATCCCAAGGTAAGGTTTGGACTTTGGCTTGTGAAAGTTGGTTTGGAGCTTAATGGTATGATTTTGGGATATGTAGCTTATTCATGAAGTCACAAATTGGAACACCATGAACCAAGACCCAAATGAAAATTCTAATAATTCCAAAGTGTTTATAATATCATTTCCAATCAAAATGAGTACAAATTTGGCTTGAAATCATTCAATTACCAATTGTTTTGAATTTTCACCTTTTAATTCATTAAAATGGCCTTTATGTGAATTTTCTTCAACCAATGCTTGATATAGTCCATATCAATGGACTCTTGATACTTGTCCAAGCTAAAAACATCATTTTGAGCAACTTTAATGTTGAACAAAAATCCATTTGAGGTTTGCAAGATGGTGAAATTGACCTATGATTCAAAATGACTTGTAATGTCCAAATACCTGAAATACCCTTGACTTGTCAAAGACATAACTTGAGTTCTACACATCCAATCATGGACTTCTAGTACTCTTTAGAAAGCTAAGAGAATAAGGAACAACATTAGTGTTGAACAAAATTTAATAGGAATCATCCTTCTAGGGCAAAAGTGTCATGCAAGTTGGGTAACTTTCAAGCTCCAAACTCACATGCCTCAGATGACTTGTAACTTGTCTGGCTCATAACTTGAGTTCTATAAACCCTATCAAGGACTTATAGTACTCAAATTAAAGCTAAGATCATGCCATAAAACAATCATGTTAGGGTCAAGATGAGATGACAATCATATCTTGAGTAAAATAGTCTTGAAGTCAGGGGTAAAACTAGGGGATTTTACACTGTCAAGTCTTAGAAACCCTAGCCTGAAACTTCTCAAACTCTTCAATCATGATGAGTTGACCTTGGAATCATCCTCAGAACATCTCAATGTATCAATCTATGATCACATGGCTCTTGGATTAGGTCTCAACCTTCTTCAAATCATCAGTTGACTTAGGGTTGACCCAGTCAAACCCTAATTGCACCACTCATGGCTGAGGCTTCTCAATCTTGCACAATGACCTGTCTAGGCCTCAAAGTGATCTTCAACACTTCTAATAAGCTCTCTCAATACCTCAAGTCCATCCTCTTGGCCTCAGAATCATCTGATGGCTTTCCACAACTCTCAAGTTAGGAGGCACACACTCTTGGTTTCAACCATTCTCTCTGAGGATCTTTTAACTTCTCTGACAAGGATATCAACCCTTGAGCACCTGAATAACCTTCTTAGCTAGCTTCAAACTCTTGTGTAGCCCTTGATTGGTAATCATACCTCTTGACTCCTGCATACATGTCAATGAAATGCTAATGTTAATGAAATGAAACACACGCTATGTAAAGATAAGTTGAGCAAATTTTGGGGTGCAACAGTATGTCATCTTGTTGATGTCAGATTGTGCGAGTGTTATCTCTATCATCCTTTTGGAGGTAGTAGACGGTGTGAGTTTGCTCCATCATCCTTTCGGTGGTGGGTCTGTCATCTTGTTGATGTCTGTTCGTGCGAGTGTTTTCTCTATCATCCTTTTCGAGGTTGTAGCCGGTGTGAGTTTTCTCCATCATCCTTTTGGTGGCGGGTCTGTCATCTTGTTGATGTCAGTTCGTGCGAGTGTTTTCTCTATCATCCATTTGGTTGTAGTAACCGGTGTGAGTTTGCTCCATCATCCTTTCGGTGGTGGGTCTGTCATCTTGTTGATGTCATATTGTAGGAGTTTTAGCTCTATCATCCTTTTGGTGGTAGTAGCCGGTGTGAGTTTGCTCCATCATCCTTTTGGTGGTGGGTCTATCATCTTTTTGATGTCAGTTTGGGCCAGTGTTTGATCTATCATCCTTTTGGTGGTAGTAACTGGTGTGATTTCACTCCATCATCCTTTTGGTGGTGGGTCTGTCATCTTGTTGATGTCAGATTGTACGAGTGTTTTTCTCTATCATCCTTATGGTGATAGTAGCCAGTGTGAGTTTGCTTCATCATCCTTTTGGTGGTGGGTCTGTACTCTTGTTGATGTCAGATCGTGTGTGTCTTTGCTCTATCATCCCTTTGGTGGTAGTAGCCAGTGTGAGTTTGCTCCATCATCCTTTGTTGAATGGTCTGTCATCTTGGTTATATCCGTTCGTGCGAGTGTTTGCTTTATCATCATTTTGGTGGTAGGAGCCGGTGTGAGTTCACTCCATCATCCTTTTGGTGGTGGGTCTCTCATCTTGTTGATGTCAATTCGTGCGAGTGTTTGCTCTATCATCCTTTTGGTGGTAGTAACCGGTGTGAGTTCGCTCCATCATCCTTTTGGTGGTGGGTCTGTCAACTTGTTGATGTCATATTGTAGGAGTGTTAGCTCTATCATCCTTTTAGTGGTAGTAGCCGGTGTGAGTTTTCTCCATCATCCTTTTGGTGGTGGATCTGTCATTTTTTTGATGTTAGTTTGTGCCAGTGTTTGCTCTTTCATCCTTTTGATGGTAGTAACCGGTGTGAGTTCACACCATCATCCTTTTGGTGGTGGGTCTGTCATCATGTTGATGTCCGATTGTACGAGTGTTTTGCTCTATCATCCTTATGGTGATAGTAGCCGGTGTGAGTTCGCTCCGTCATCCTTTTGGTGGTGGGTTTGTACTCTTGTTGATGTCAGATCGAGCGAGTCTTTGCTCTGCCATCCCTTTGGTGGTAGTAGCCGGTGTGAGTTTTCTCCATCATCCTTTGTTGAAGGGTCTGTCATCTTGGTTATGTCTGTTCGTGCGAGTGTTTGCTTTATCATCATTTTGGTGGTAGGAGCCGGTGTGAGTTCACTCGATCATCCTTTTGGTGGTGGGTCTGTCATCTTGTTGATGTCAGATTGTACGAGTGTTTTGCTCTATCATCCTTATGGTGATAGTAGCCGGTGTGAGTTTGCTCTGTCATCCTTTTGCTGGTGGGTATGTACTCTTGTTGATGTAAGATCGTGCGAGTCTTTACTCTATCATCCCTTTGGTGGTAGTAGCCGGTGTGAGTTTGCTCCATTATCCTTTGTTGAAGGTTCTGTCATCTTGGTTATGTCCGTTCGTGCGAGTTTTTGCTTTATCATCATTTTGGTGGTAGGAGCCGGTGTGAGTTTGCTCCATCATCCTTTTGGTGGTGGATCTGTCATCTTTAAGATGTCAGATTGTGGGAGTGGTTTGCTCTATCATCCTATTGGTGCTAGTATCCGGCGTGAGTTTCACTCCATCATCCTTTTGGTGGTGGGTTTGTCATCTTGTTGATGTCAGATTGTGCGAGTGTTTTGTTGTATCATCCTTTTGGTGATAGTAGCCGGTGTGAGTTTGCTCCGTCATCCTTTTGGTGGTGGGTCTGTAGTCTTGTTGATGTCAGATCATGCGAGTGTTTGCTCTATCATCCCTTTGGTGGTAGTAGCTGGTGTGAGTTTGCTCCATCATCCTTTGATGAAGGGTCTCTTCGTGCGAGTGTTTTCTCTATCATCATTTTGATGGTAGGAGCCGGTGTGAGTTCGCTCCATCATCCTTTTGGTGGTGGGTCTGTCATCTTGTTGATGTCAGATTGTGGGAGTGTTTTGCTCTATCATCCTTTTGGTGCTAGTATCCAGCGTGAGTTTTGCTCCGTCATCCTATTGGTGGTGGGTCTGTCATCTTGTTGATGTCAGATTGTGCGAGTGTTATCTCTATCATCCTTTTGGAAGTAGTAACCGGTGTGAGTTTGCTCCATCATCCTTTCGGTGGTGGGTCGGTCATCTTGTTGATGTAAGTTCGTGCGAGTGTTTTCTCTATCATCCTTTTGGTGGTTGTAGCCGGTGTGAGTTTGCTCCATCATCCTTTTGGTGGTGGGTCTGTCATCTTGTTGATGTCAGTTCGTGCAAGTGTTTTCTCTATCATCCTTTTAGTCGTAGTAACCGGTGTGAGTTTGCTCCATCATCTTTTTGGTGGTGGGTCTGTCATCTTGTTGATGTCATATTGTAGGATTTTTAGCTCTATCATCCTTTTGGTGGTAGTAGCCGGTGTGAGTTTGCTCCATCATCCTTTTGATGGTGGGTATGTCATCTTGTTGATGTCAGATTGTGGGAGTGTTTTGCTCTATCATCCTTTTGGTGCTAGTAGCCGGCGTGAGTTTTGCTCCGTCATCCTATTGGTGGTGGGTCTGTCATCTTGTTGATGTCGGATTATGCGAGTGTTATCTCTATCATCCTTTTGGAAGTAGTAGCCGGTGTGAGTTTGCTCCATCATCCTTTTGGTGGTGGGTCTGTCATCTTGTTAATGTCCATTCATGCAAGTGTTTGCTCTATCATCATTTTGGTGGTAGTAGCCGGTGTGAGTTTGCTCCATCATGCTTTTGGTGGTGGATCTGTCATCTTGTTGATGTCAGATTGTGAGAGTGTTTTACTCTATCATCCTTTTGGTGCTAGTAGTCGGCTTGAGTTTCACTCTGTCATGCTTTTGATGGTGGGTCTGTCATCTTGTTGATGTCAGATTGTCCGAGTGTTATCTCTATCATCCTTTTGGAGGTAGTAGCCGGTGTGAGTTTGCTCTATCATCCTTTCGGTGGTGGGTCTGTCATCTTGTTGATTTCAGTTCGTGCAAGTGTTTTCTCTATCATCCTTTTGGTGGTTGTAGCCGGTGTGAGTTTGCTCCATCATCCTTTCGGTGGTGGGTCTGTCATCTTGTTGATGTCATATTGTAGGAGTGTTAGCTCTATCATCCTTTTGGTGGTAGTAGCCGGTGTGATTTTGCTCCATCATCCTTTTGGTGGTGGGTCTGTCATCTTGTTAATGTCCGTTCGTGCAAATGTTTGCTCTATCATCATTTTGGTGGTAGTAGCCGGTGTGAGTTCGCTCCATCATCCTTTTGGTGATGGATCTGTCATCTTGTTGATGTCAGATTGTGGGAGTGTTTTACTCTATCATCCTTTTGGTGCTAGTAGTCGGCTTGAGTTTCACTCTTTCATGCTTTTGATGGTGGGTCTGTCATCTTGTTGATGTCAGATTGTGCGAGTGTTATCTCTATCATCCTTTTGGAGGTAGTAGCCGAAGTGAGTTTGCTCCATCATCCTTTCGGTGGTGGGTCTATCATCTTGTTGATGTCAGTTCGTGCGAGTGTTTTCTCTATCATCCTTTTGGTGGTTGTAGCCGGTGTGAGTTTGCTCCATCATCCTTTTGGTGGTGGGTCTGTCATCTTGTTGATGTCATATTGTAGGAGTTTTAGCTCTATCATCCTTTTGGTCGTAGTAGCCAGTGAGAGTTTGCTCCATCATCCTTTTGGTGGTGGTAACCGGTGTGATTTCACTCCATCATCCTTTTGGTGATGGGTCTGTCATCTTGTTGATGTCAGATTGTACGTGTGTTTTTCTCTATCATCCTTATGGTGATAGTAGCCGGTGTGAGTTCGATGCGTCATCCTTTTGGTGGTGGGTCTGTACTCTTGTTGATGTCAGATCGTGCGAGTCTTTGCTCTATCATCCCTTTGGTGGTAGTATCTGGTGTGAGTTTGCTCCATCATCCTTTGTTGAATGGTCTGTCATCTTGGTTATATCCGTTCGTGCGAGTGTTTGCTTTATCATCATTTTGGTGGTAGGAGCCGGTGTGAGTTCACTCCATCATCCTTTTGGTGGTGGGTCTCTCATCTTGTTGATGTCAATTCGTGCGAGTGTTTGCTCTATCATCCTTTTGGTGGTAGTAACCGGTGTGAGTTCGCTCCATCATCCTTTTGGTGGTGGGTCTGTCAACTTGTTGATGTCATATTGTAGGAGTGTTAGCTCTATCATCCTTTTAGTGGTAGTAGCCGGTGTGAGTTTGCTCCATCATCCTTTTGGTGGTGGGTCTGTCATCTTTTTGATGTTAGTTTGTGCCAGTGTTTGCTCTATCATCCTTTTGATGGTAGTAACCGGTGTGAGTTCACACCATCATCCTTTTGGTGGTGGGTCTGTCATCATGTTGATGTCAGATTGTACGAGTGTTTTGCTCTATCATCCTTATGGTGATAGTAGCCGGTGTGAGTTCGCTTCATCATCCTTTTGGTGGTGGGTTTGTACTCTTGTTGATGTCAGATCGCGCGAGTCTTTGCTCTGTCATCCCTTTGGTGGTAGTAGCCGGTGTGAGTTTTCTCCATCATCCTTTGTTGAAGGGTCTGTCATCTTGGTTATGTCTGTTCGTGCGAGTGTTTGCTTTATCATCATTTTGGTTGTAGGAGCCGGTGTGAATTCACTCGATCATCCTTTTGGTGGTGGGTCTGTCATCTTGTTGATGTCAGATTGTACGAGTGTTTTGCTCTATCATCCTTATGGTGATAGTAGCCGGTGTGAGTTTGCTCCGTCATCCTTTTGCTGGTGGGTATGTACTCTTGTTGATGTAAGATCGTGCGAGTCTTTGCTCTATCATCCCTTTGGTGGTAGTAGCCGGTGTGAGTTTGCTCCATCATCCTTTGTTGAAGGTTCTGTCATCTTGGTTATGTCCGTTCGTGCGAGTTTTTGCTTTATCATCATTTTGGTGGTTGGAGCCGGTGTGAGTTCGCTCCATCATCCTTTTGGTGGTGGATCTGTCATCTTTAAGATGTCAGATTGTGGGAGTGGTTTGCTCTATCATCCTATTGGTGCTAGTATCCGGTGTGAGTTTCACTCCATCATCCTTTTGGTGGTGGGTTTGTCATCTTGTTGATGTCAGATTGTGTGAGTGTTTTGTTGTATCATCCTTTTGGTGATAGTAGCCGGTGTGAGTTTGCTCCGTCATCCTTTTGGTGGTGGGTCTGTAGTCTTGTTGATGTCAGATCATGCGAGTGTTTGCTCTATCATCCCTTTGGTGGTAGTAGCCGGTGTGAGTTTGCTCCGTCATCCTTTGATGAAGGGTCTCTTCGTGCGAGTGTTTTCTCTATCATCATTTTGATGGTAGGAGCCGGTGTGAGTTCGCTCCATCATCCTTTTGGTGGTGGGTCTGTCATCTTGTTGATGTCAGATTGTGGGAGTGTTTTGCTCTATCATCCTTTTGGTGCTAGTATCCGGCGTGAGTTTTGCTCCGTCATCCTATTGGTGGTGGGTCTGTCATCTTGTTGATGTCAGATTGTGCGAGTGTTATCTCTATCATCCTTTTGGAAGTAGTAGCCGGTGTGAGTTTGCTCCATCATCCTTTTGGTGGTGGGTCTGTCATCTTGTTAATGTCCGTTCGTGAAAGTGTTTGTTCTATCATCATTTTGGTGGTAGTAGCCGGTGTGAGTTCGCTCCATCATCCTTTTGGTGGTGGATCTGTCATCTTGTTGATGTCAGATTGTGGGAGTGTTTCACTCTATCATCCTTTTGGTGCTACTAGTCGGCTTGAGTTTCACTCTGTCATCCTTTTGATGGTGGGTCTGTCATCTTGTTGATGTCAGATATTGCGAGTGTTATCTCTATCATCCTTTTGGAAGTAGTAGCCGGTGTGAGTTTGCTCCATCATCCTTTCGGTGGTGGGTCGGTCATCTTGTTGATGTAAGTTCGTGCGAGTGTTTTCTCTATCATCCTTTTGGTGGTTGTAGCCGGTGTGAGTTTGCTCCATCATCCTTTTGGTGGTGGGTCTGTCATCTTGTTGATGTCAGTTCGTGCAAGTGTTTTCTCTATCATCCTTTTAGTCGTAGTAACCGGTGTGAGTTTGCTCCATCATCTTTTTGGTGGTGGGTCTGTCATCTTGTTGATGTCATATTGTAGGATTTTTAGCTCTATCATCCTTTTGGTGGTAGTAGCCGGTGTGAGTTTGCTCCATCATCCTTTTGATGGTGGGTATGTCATCTTGTTGATGTCAGATTGTGGGAGTGTTTTGCTCTATCATCCTTTTGGTGCTAGTAGCCGGCGTGAGTTTTGCTCCGTCATCCTATTGGTGGTGGGTCTGTCATCTTGTTGATGTCAGATTATGCGAGTGTTATCTCTATCATCCTTTTGGAAGTAGTAGCCGGTGTGAGTTTGCTCCATCATCCTTTTGGTGGTGGGTCTGTCATCTTGTTAATGTCCATTCGTGCAAGTGTTTGCTCTATCATAATTTTGGTGGTAGTAGCCGGTGTGAGT
The DNA here is from genome assembly GCA_963859935.3 of Lathyrus sativus. Lineage (NCBI taxonomy): Eukaryota > Viridiplantae > Streptophyta > Magnoliopsida > Fabales > Fabaceae > Lathyrus > Lathyrus sativus. The sequence goes on along the minus strand of OZ012740.1, from coordinate 237,091,752 downwards.
TTGCTCCATCATCCTTTTGGTGGTGGATCTGTTATCTTGTTGATGTCAGATTGTGAGAGTGTTTTACTCTATCATCCTTTTGGTGCTAGTAGTTGGCTTGAGTTTCACTCTGTCATGCTTTTGATGGTGGGTCTGTCATCTTGTTGATGTCAGATTGTCCGAGTGTTATCTCTATCATCCTTTTGGAGGTAGTAGCCGGTGTGAGTTTGCTCTATCAACCTTTCGGTGGTGGGTCTGTCATCTTGTTGATTTCAGTTCGTGCAAGTGTTTTCTATATCATCCTTTTGGTGGTTGTATCCGGTGTGAGTTTGCTCCATCATCCTTTCGGTGGTGGGTCTGTCATCTTGTTGATGTCATATTATAGGAATGTTAGCTCTATCATCCTTTTGGTGGTAGTAGCCGGTGTGAGTTTGCTCCATCATCCTTTTGGTGGTGCGTCTGTCATCTTGTTAATGTCCGTTCGTGCAAATGTTTGCTCTATCATCATTTTGGTGGTAGTAGCCGGTGTGAGTTCGCTCCATCATCCTTTTGGTGATGGATCTGTCATCTTGTTGATGTCAGATTGTGGGAGTGATTTACTCTATCATCCTTTTGGTGCTAGTAGTCGGCTTGAGTTTCACTCTTTCATGCTTTTGATGGTGGGTCTGTCATCTTGTTGACGTCAGATTGTGCGAGTGTTATCTCTATCATCCTTTTGGAGGTAGTAGCCGAAGTGAGTTTGCTCCATCATCCTTTCGGTGGTGGGTCTATCATCTTGTTGATGTCAGTTCGTGCGAGTGTTTTCTCTATCATCCTTTTGGTGGTTGTAGCCGGTGTGAGTTTGCTCCATCATCCTTTTGGTGGTGAGTCTGTCATCTTGTTGATGTCATATTGTAGGAGTTTTAGCTCTATCATCCTTTTGGTCGTAGTAGCCAGTGAGAGTTTGCTCCATCATCCTTTTGGCGGTGGTAACCGGTGTGATTTCACTCCATCATCCTTTTGGTGGTGGGTCTGTCATCTTGTTGATGTCAGATTGTACGTGTGTTTTTCTCTATCATCCTTATGGTGATAGTAGCCGGTGTGAGTTCGATGCGTCATCCTTTTGGTGGTGGGTCTGTACTCTTGTTGATGTCAGATCGTGCGAGTCTTTGCTCTATCATCCCTTTGGTGGTAGTATCCGGTGTGAGTTTACTCCATCATCCTTTGTTGAAGGGTTTGTCATCTTGGTTGTATCCGTTCGTGCGAGTGTTTGCTTTATCATCATTTTGGTTGTAGGAGCCGGTGTGAGTTCACTCTGTCGTCCTTTTGGTGGTGGGTCTGTCATCTTGTTGATGTCAATTCGTGCGAGTGTTTGCAATATCATTCTTTTGGTGGTACTAACCGGTGTGAGTTCGCTCCATCATCCTTTTGGTGGTGGGTCTGTCATCTTGTTAATGTCATATTGTAGGAGTGTTAGCTCTATCATCCTTTTAGTGGTAGTAGACGGTGTGAGTTTGCTCCATCATCCTTTTGGTGGTGGGTCTGTCATCTTTTTGATGTTAGTTTGTGCCAGTGTTTGCTCTATCATCCTTTTGGTGGTAGTAACCGGTTTGAGTTCACTCCATCATCCTTTTGGTTGTTGGTCTGTCATCATATTGATGTCAGATTGTACGAGTGTTTTGCTCTATCATCCTTATGGTGATAGTAGCCGGTGTGAGTTTGCTCCGTCATCCTTTTGGTGGTGGGTCTGTACTCTTGTTAATGTTAGATCGTGCGAGTCTTTGCTCTATCATCCCTTTGGTGGTAGTATCCGGTGTGAGTTTGCTCCATCATCCTTTGTTGAAGGGTCTATCATCTTGGTTATATCCGTTCGTGCGAGTGTTTGCTTTATCAACATTTTGGTGGTAGGAGCCGGTGTGAGTTCACTCCATCGTCCTTTTGGTGTTGGGTCTGTCATCTTGTTGATGTCAATTCGTGCGAGTGTTTGCAATATCATCCTTTTGGTGGTAGTAACCGGTGTGAGTTCGCTCTATCATCCTTTGTTGAAGGTTCTGTCATCTTGGTTATGTCCGTTCGTGCGAGTGTTTGCTTTATCATCATTTTGGTGGTAGGAGCCGGTGTGAGTTCAGTCGATCATCCTTTTGGTGGTGGGTCTGTCATCTTGTTGATGTCAGATTGTACGAGTGTTTTGCTCTATCATCCTTATGGTGGTAGTAGCCGGTGTGAGTTCGCTCCGTCATCCTTTTGGTGGTGGGTATGTACTCTTGTTGATGTAAGAGCGTGTGAGTCTTTGCTCTATCATCCTTTTGGTGGTAGTAGCCGGTGTGAGTTTGCTTCATCATCCTTTGTTGAAGGGTCTGTTATCTTGGTTATGTCCGTTCGTGCGAGTGTTTGCTTTATTATCATTTTGGTGGTAGGAGTCGGTGTGAGTTTGCTCCATCATCCTTTTGGTGGTGGTTCTTTCATCTTGTTGATGTCAGATTGTGCGAGTGTTATCTCTATCATCCTTTTGGAGGCAGTAGCCGGTGTGAGTTTGCTCCATCATCCTTTTAGTTGGTGGTCTGTCATCTTGTTAATGTTCGTTCGTACAAGTGTTTGCTCTATCATCATTTTGGTGGTAGTAGTCGGTGTGAGTTCGCTCCATCATCCTTTTGGTTGTGGGTCTGTCATCTTGTTGATGTCAGATTGTGGGAGTGTTTTACTCTATCATCCTTTTGGTTCTAGTAGTCGGCTTGAGTTTCTTTCTGTCATCCTTTTGATGGTGGGTCTGTCATCTTGTTGATATCAGATTGTTCGAGTGTTATCTCTATCATCCTTTTGGAGGTAGTAGCCGGTGTGAGTTTGCTCCATCATCCTTTCGGTGGTGGGTCTGTCATCTTGTTGATGTCAGTTCGTGCGAGTGTTTTCTCTATCATTCTTTTGGTGGTAGTAACCGGAGTGAGTTCGCTCCATCATCCTTTTGGTGGTGGGTCTGTCATCTTGTTGATGTCATATTGTAGGAGTGTTAGCTCTATCATCCTTTTGGTGGTAGTAGCCGGTGTGAGTTTGCTCCATCATCCTTTTGGTGGTGGGTCTGTCATCTTTTTGATGTCAGTTTGTGTCAGTGTTTGCTCTATCATCCTTTTGGTGGTAGTAACCATTGTGAGTTCCCTCCATCATCCTTTTGGTGGTAGTAACCGGTGTGAGTTCACTCCATCATCCTTTTGGTGGTGGGTCTGTCATCTTGTTGATGTCTAATTGTACGAGTGTTTTGCTCTATCATCCTTGAGGTGATAGTAGCCGGTGTGAGTTTGCTTTGTCATTCTTTTGGTGGTGGGTCTGTACTCTTGTTGATGCCAGATCGTGCGAGTCTTTGCTCTATCATTCCTTTGGTGGTAGTAGCCGGTGTGAGTTTGCTCCATCATCCTTTGTTGAAGGGTCTGTCATCTTGGTTATGTCCGTTCGTGCGAGTTTTTGCTTTATCATCATTTTGGTGGTAGGAGTCGGTGTGAGTTCGCTCCTTCATTCTTTTGGTGGTGGGTCTGTCATCTTTATGATGTCAAATTGTGGTAGTGTTTTGCTCTATCATCCTTTTGGTGCTAGTATCCGGCGTGAGTTTCGCTCCATCATCCTTTTGGTGGTGGGTTTGTCATCTTGTTGATGTCATATTGTGCGAGTGTTTTGCTGTATCATCCTTTTGGGGATAGTAGCGGGTGTGAGTTTGCTCCGTCATCCTTTTGGTGGTGGGTCTGTACTCTTGTTGATGTCAGATCATGCGAGTGTTTGCTCTATCATCCCTTTGGTGGTAGTAGCTGGTGTGAGTTTGCTCAATCATCCTTTGATTAAAGGTCTCTTCGTGCGAGTGTTTTCTCTATCATCATTTTGATGGTAGGAGCTGGTGTGAGTTCGCTCCATCATCCTTTTGGTGGCCGGTCTATCATCTTGTTGATGTCAGATTGTAGGAGTGTTTTGCTCTATCATCCTTTTGGTGTTAGTAGCCGGCGTGAGGTTTGCTCCGTCATCCTATTGGTGGTGGTTCTGTCATCTTGTTGATGTTAGATTGTGCGAGTGTTATCTCTATCATTGTAACGCCCCGATTCTGAATTCCCATTAATTGTTGAGTCTTTTAATTTATTTAATTGATGTTTGTTTTAAATTGAGAACTTATATATTATTATGTGGTGTTTGCTTATTTTATCTATTTTTACCGATTCGGAGAGTTTTCGGGGAATTAGAGTAAAAAGGGCATTTTAGACATTTAGCAATTTAGTGTGAGAATTGATTGGTAAGTGTTGGAAAGAATTTGAGAGGAAAGAAATAGAGATAGAAATAGGATAAGAGAGGAAAAGAAAGAAAGATAGTAACATAAAGAAAAACAAGAGAAAGAAAAGAGGAGAAGAGAAAGAGAAGAGAAAGTAGAGAGGAAAACCTAGAATCATCAAGGGATCATCACCAAAGCTTGCAATCGATCGGTAAGGGTGTGAAACTCCATCATCTCTTTAATGTATATGATTGTCTGTGTATGTGTTTGGATTTTGTAAAGTTTCTACTCTTTTTCCACTTAGGTTAGAAGTTGGTTTGATGAGTAGAAAGAGGTTTTAATCGGTTAGAACTCGGATTAGACGATGTAGTTTAGTCGGGTGATGGTAGGGTTGTGCCACTGAGACTGGTTTGGATTTAATCGGTTGATTTTGTGGAGTTTGGGCTCTTGAGACAGCCGTGGAAGTTCTGTCTTCGCAGGCTCGCCAGGCGAAGCCCAGCGAGCTGCAGCGAAGCAAGTCAGAAGCAACACCCTGTATTCGCTGGCAAGTTCGCCAGGCGAGGTTAGTTGGCGAAGGTTTTCCAGGCGAGTGTGTAGCGAGCCTCAGCGAGTAATTCCAGAATTACTCTCAGTGGACTTCGCTGGGAAGTTCGCCAGGCGAAGGCCAGCGAGCATTCGCTGCGTGGCTTCACCAGGCGAAGGTTGGCGAACCTGACAGTGTTATTTGTTTTGCTGTTTGTTCATAGCATGATTTTTGGCCGATTCAATTATGATTAATGCCCATATGAATGATTGATGTGTGAAATGTTTCGACATGTCGTGCTGTGGGTGGCCGAAAGGCGTGAATCCTAGATTGTTGAGCCAATGGTGAATCTTGAACGTTTGATAATCTTGTGTATTTGCTTGAATTGAATAGAAACGCATTGATAGGCTGATATGTATGTAAACCATGTGTGAAATGGTGCATAATGTGAATGCATGATAGATATATGCGATGTATGTGATAAATGCAATGAGTATGTTTGTGAACATAGTATGCATTCTGTGTTGATCGATCCCTCGGACGATTAGCATTGTGTAGCATCTTAGTATGCATTTTTGTGTTGAACGATCCCTCGGAGGATTTGCAGAACCTCGTATGATACGATGGTTACATTAGATTCCTTGGAGAATCGGTTGCATTGTGTGATTCCTCGGAGAATCGGTCATAACATGTAATCCCTTGGAGGATTGACTAGAGTATTTGATTCCGTGGAGAATCTGCAGAGTATTTGATTCCGTGGAGAATCTGCTGAATATTCGATTCCGTGGAGAATCTGATGAATATTTGATTCCGTGGAGAATCTGCTGAATACTTGATTCCGTGGAGAATCTGATGAATACTCGATTCCTTAGAGAATCTGTTGAAATGAGTCGGTACCGCATTTGCATCTGCATAGAGTCGTGTGTCGGTCTCTATGAGTTGCATGAGTCGTCTGTGCATGATGCATTAGTTGAATGAATGTAACTGTGTATGTTATATATGATTGTTTGGAGGAACATATAGTGAATGTTCATGAGCATGTGTAGAGGCATGATTAATTGTATATGCTTAATGTGGTGAGAACATAATTTGAGTATAACTTGTACCAATATGAGTATATGTATATATACAATTTTATGCATTAACTGTTATGATATTGTTTCTCACCCTTCTGCTGTTTTATAATGCTCTATGAGGCATTGCAGAGTAGGAAGCTGGAGGTTCTTTTTCTGAAGCGATGTCTTCATTCTTTTTGGTCAATGGCTCTGATATGTAACATCTGGGTAGTTAGGAAGCCTTTGACTCTTCTGGAGTTACATTTGTTTTGATTCCTTGTGATACATTTGTGTATGTATCCACTGTGGATATGGTTGTAAAGCATGAATTGATTAAATGGTTGTATATACTTTTATGAACGTGATCGATTCAATATTTGGATGTTTCCGCTTTTATTCTAAATATTGAGATGTGGGTTACCCATTGTTGCATATCTATTTTGAGCAGGTATTGTATGTGTTTAATTTCATGATAATGTGATGCGCCTCTTATATACCATGTTTTAATTAAACTTTGATGAAATAAATTTTCTAAGTGCCTAATTGATTAAATGTATTAATTTAGGGGTATAGAAAGGGGGTGTTACATTAAGTGGTATCAGAGCCAGTGTTGAGTCAGTCGTGACTGCCTTGTTGTTGTGTTGGTTGAACGGTTGTTTAACCTTGTTGTTATTTTTGGGAATCCTCAGAATATGGCAGGTCGTAATGACAATGCTATGGAAGCGGCGTTAGAGGCTATGGCCAGAGCTGTGCAGGGTGCACCTAACGTGAATGCGAATGATGAGTTCAGGAAGAACCAACCACCGGTGTTCAAAGGGAGATTTGATCCGGATGGTGCTCAGATATGGTTAAAGGAAATTGAGAGGATCTTTAGGGTGATGGATTATGCTGAAGGGAACAAGGTGAGACTAGGGAATCACATGCTGAGAGAAGAGGCTGATGATTGGTGGGTCAGCGTGAGGCAAGTTCTTGAGGTCGACGATGAGGAGATTACGTGGGATTTATTTCGTACTGAGTTTCTAAGGAAGTATTATCCCGAAAGTGTTAAAGGGAAGAGAGAAATGGAATTTCTGGAGTTGAAACAAGGTAATATGTCGGTGGTGGACTACACCGCTAAGTTTACTGAGTTAGTGAAGTTTCACCCTCACTATGATGCGGTTACGGCGGAATTTTCCAAATGTATCAAGTATGAGAATGGCTTGCGTCCTGAGATAAAGCAAGCGGTGGGTTATCAAAGAATATGAAGATTTTCGGATTTGACCGAGTGTTGTAGAATTTATGAAGAAGACAGTAGAGCTCGTTCTACTCATTATAAGGGTTTGAGCGAGAGGAGAGGGAAGCAGCAAGTACGAAGCGGGCCTTATGTGACGCCTGCTGAGAAGGGAAAACATAGGGGAAACTTTGATAGGAGACCCGGAGGAGGTTCCGGTGCGATCAAATGTTTTAAGTGTGGCGTGATGGGCCACAAGTCTTATGATTGTGGAAAGTTCAAGGCGAAGTGTTCCAACTGTGGGCTCCTTGGACATGATGCAGCAGAGTGTAGAAAGAATGCTGTGAAGTGTTTTAATTGTGGCGAGGTGGGTCACATTAGCCCGAATTGTACCAAACCGAAGCAAGCTCCGACGGGCGGAAAAGTATTCGCATTAGCAGGTTCAGACGCTACTAATGCGGCGGATCGTTTGATTAAAGGTACATGCTTTATTAATGATATGCCTTTAGTTGCTATTATTGATACTGGAGCGACTCACTCGTTCATCTCTCTTGCGTGTGCTAAGCGGTTGGATTTGTGTATGGTTTCTTTGAGTAGTGGTATGGTTATTGGAACTCCCGCTTCGGGGTCGGTAACTACTTCTTTGGTGTGTGCAAGTTGTCCTTTGACCATGTATGGTAAGGACTTCGTTATGGATTTAGTGTGTTTGCCGTTGGAAGGTTTGGACGTAATCTTGGGTATGAACTAGTTGCAATTTAATAGAGTTCATCTGGATTGCTATCACAAGTTAGTAAGGTTTCCTTCTTTGGAAGATGGTGAAAACGAGAGTTTTCTTTCCACTAAAGAGTTGAAGAAACTTTTCGCGGACGAAGCTCAGTTGTTTGGTTTGTTTGCATCGTTGTCGGTGGAGAGCAAAGTTGAGCTCGACGTGTTTCCTGTGGTTTGTGAATTTCCTGAAGTGTTTCCAGAAGATGTTGCAGATGTGCCGCCAAAGAGAGAGGTTGAATTTTCTATTGATCTAGTTCTGGGTACTAGACCTATTTCGATGGCCCCGTATCGGCATCGGAGTTGGTGGAATTGAAGAAGCAGTTGAATGATTTGTTGGATAAGAGATTTGTAAGACCGAGCGTTTCTCCTTGGGGTGCGCCGGTATTGTTGGTAAAGAAGAAGGATGGCAGTATGCGATTATGTATTGATTATCGGCAATTGAATAAGGTGACAATTAAGAACAAGTATCCGCTTCCAAGAATTGATGATTTGATGGATCAATTGGTTGGAGCCCGTGTTTTTAGTAAGATTGATTTGAGATCCGATTATCACCAGATTCGGGTTAAGGAAGAAGATATTTCGAAGACGGCCTTTAGAACACGATATGGTCACTATGAGTATACGGTGATGCCATTCGGAGTTTCTAATGCACCGGGTGTTTTCATGGAATATATGAACCGTATCTTCCACGAGCAGTTGGATCGTTTTGTGGTAGTGTTTATCGATGACATTTTGATTTATTCTAAGTCTCGAGAGGAACACGAAGAACATTTAAGGATTGTGTTGCGGATTTTGAAAGAGAAAAAGTTGTACGCAAAATTGTCTAAGTGTGAGTTTTGGTTGTCGGAGGTGAGTTTTCTTGGACATATTATTTTGGGCAATGGTATTAGTGTGGATCCATCCAAGATCGATGCGGTAATGCAATGGGAGACTCCAAGATCAGTTACGAAAATTCGAAGCTTTTTGGGCTTGGCCGGTTACTACCGGAGGTTTATCGAAGGATTTTCAAAGTTATCACTTCCGTTAACGCAGTTGACTTGTAAAGGAAAGGCTTTTATTTGGGATGTTAATTGTGAAGAGAGTTTCATGGAATTAAAGAGAAGGTTAACGACAACGCCAGTTTTGATCTTGCCGAATCCTACAGAACCTTTTGTGGTTTATTGCGATGCTTCTTTGTCAGGATTGGGTGGTGTATTGATGCAAGATGGGAAGGTCGTGGCGTATGCTTCTAGACAGTTGAGAGTACATGAAAAGAATTATCCTACTCATGATTTGGAGTTAGCGGCAGTAGTGTTCATTTTGAAAATTTGGAGGCACTATCTTTATGGTGCAAGATTTGAAGTTTTTAGCGATCACAAGAGTTTGAAGTATTTGTTTGATCAAAAAGAATTGAATATGAGGCAAAGGAGATGGCTAGAACTTTTGAAGAACTATGATTTTGGTTTAAATTATCATCCAGGTAAGGCGACTGTGGTAGCCGATGCCTTAAGTCGGAAGTCGTTGCACGTGTCTACTTTGATGGTTAGAGAGTGGGAACTCTTGGGGAACTTTAGAGATTTGAGTTTGGTTTGTGAGTTAATACCGAGTAGTGTGAAGCTGGGTATGTTGCATGTCACGAATGATTTCCTTGCTACGGTGTGTGAAAAGCAAAAGTTGGATTTGAAATTTGTGGATTTGATGACGAATGGAAATGAAGATTTCAAAGTTGATGAATTAGGAGTTTTGAGGTTTCGAGGTCGTATTTGTATTCCCGATGATGCGGATTTGAAAAAGATGATATTAGAAGAGGGACATCGGAGTAACTTGAGTATTCATCCGGGAGCGAATAAGATGTATAAGGATTTGAAGAAGATCTTTTGGTGGTCTGGATTGAAAAGCGATGTTGCTCGTTTTGTGTACTCGTGTTTGACTTGCCAGAAGTCTAAGGTGGAACATCAAAAGCCTAGTGGATTGATGCAACCGTTGGATATTCCGGAATGGAAATGGGATAGTATATCGATGGATTTTGTTACGGGATTGCCGAATACGCAAAGAGGACATAATGCTATTTGGGTAATTGTTGATAGGCTTACTAAATCGGCTCACTTTATTCCGATTGATATTACTTATTCTTTGGAAAGGTTGGCCGAGATTTATGTTCGCACTATTGTGAAGCTTCATGGAGTTCCTAAGAGTATTGTGTCGGATAGAGATCCTAGATTTACTTCAAGATTTTGGGAGAGTTTGCAAGGTGCCTTGGGTTCTAAGTTGAGATTGAGTTCGGCATATCATCCGCAAACAGATGGTCAAACCGAGAGGACGATTCAATCGTTAGAAGATTTGTTGCGTGCTTGTGTACTTGAACAAGGTGGTGCGTGGGACGGTTATTTAGCGTTGATTGAGTTCAACTATAATAACAGTTTCCATTCGAGTATTGGTATGGCGCCATTTGAGGCTTTATATGGTCAGAGATGTCGAACACCTCTGTGTTGGCATGAGTCAGGTGAAAAGTCGGTAGTTGGTCCTGAAATGGTACAGCAAACGACGGAAAAGGTGAAATTTATTCGGGAAAAGATGGGAGCTTCTCAGAGTAGACAGAAAAGTTATCATGATAAAAGGAGAAAGGATCTCGAGTTTCTAGAGGGCGACCATGTGTTTTTGAGAGTTACACCGGTTACGGGTGTGGGTCGTGCTTTGAAGTCGAGAAAGTTGACTTCTCGTTTTATTGGTCCGTATCAGATTGTCGCACGAGTTGGTGCTGTGGCTTATCGTGTGGCGTTGCCTCCGAACCTTTCGAATTTGCATGATGTATTCCATGTCTCGCAACTTCGGAAGTATGTTCCAGATCCGTCACATGTTATTCCAATGGATGAAGTTGAAGTAAGAGATAACCTTATAGTTGAAGTTTTACCGGTTAGTATTTTGGACCGTGAAGTTAAGAAACTAAGAGGCAAGGATATTGCGCTTGTGAAAGTGTCCTGGGGAGGTGCCGCGGAAGGCAACATGACTTGGGAATTGGAGAGCAAGATGCGAGAATCGCATCCAGAGTTGTTTGAATAAGGTAATATTTTCGAGGACGAAAATGTCTAAAGTGGGGGAGAGTTGTAACGCCCCGATTCTGAATTCCCATTAATTGTTGAGTCTTTTAATTTATTTAATTGATGTTTGTTTAAATTGAGAAATTATATATTGTTATGTGGCGTTTGCTTATTTTATCTATTTTTACCGATTCGGAGAGTTTTCGGGGAATTAGAGTAAAAAGGGCATTTTAGACATTTAGCAATTTAGTGTGAGAATTGTTTGGTAAGTGTTGGAAAGAATTTGAGAGGAAAGAAATAGAGATAGAAATAGAATAAGAGAGGGAAGAAAGAAAGATAGTAAGATAAGAAGAAAATCAAGAGAAAGAAAAGAGGAGAAGAGAAAGAGAAGAGAAAGGGGAGAGGAAAACCTAGAATCATCAAGAGATCATCACCAAAGCTTGCAATCGATCGGTAAGGGTGTGAAACTCCATCATCTCTTTAATGTACATGATTGTATGTGTATGTGTTTGGATTTTGTAGAGTTTCTACTCTTTTTCCACTTAGGTTAGAAGTTGGTTTTGTGAGTAGAATGAGGTTTTAATCGGTTAGAACTCGGATTAGACGATATAGTTTAGTCGGGTGATGGTAGGGTTGTGCCACTGAGACTGGTTTGGATTTAATCGGTTGATTTTGTGGAGTTTGGGCTCTTGAGACAGCCATGGAAGTTCTGTCTTCGCAGGCTCGCCAGGCGAATGGCAGCGAAGCTTTGCCAGGCGAAGCCCAGCGAGCTGCAGCGAAGCAAGTCAGAAGCAACACCCTGTATTCGCTGGCAAGTTCGCCAGGCGAGGTTAGTTGGCGAAGGTTCTCCAGGCGAGTGTGTAGCGAGCCTCAGCGAGTAATTCCAGAATTACTCCCAGTGGACTCGGGTGGTCGAAGAAACATCTTATCCAATAAGACTCTTTGATGTTACAAAAGCAGTATCTCTGAACAAAACTTGAGATTCTTCGGGTGGTCGAAGCAGAATCTTATCCAATAATACTCTTCGATGATACCAAAGCAGTATCTCTGAAAACTTGAGATTCTTTGGGTGGTCAAAGCAGCATCTTATCCGATAAGCGTCTTCGATGATACCAAAGCAGCATCTCTGAACAAAACTTGATATTCTTCAGGTGGTCGATGCAGCATCTTATCCAATAAGACTCTTCGATGATACCAAAGCAGTATATCTAAACACAAACGAGATTCTTCGGGTGGTCGAAGCAACATCTTATCTAATAAGATTCTTCGATGATACCAAAGTAGTGTCTCTAAAAACTTGAAATTCTTCGGGTGGTCGAAGCAGCATTTTATCCAATTGTCGCTTCCGCGAAAATAAGGTGCCGGCAAAACAGAAGAGTCGCCACCTTTCATTATTTATCCCTCGGAACGGGAAAGGAAACGATCGGAAAAACCTGACGAAAAGGTATAAGACAAGGTCATCGGAACCGTTGTCTGGGTTCGGGAGTCGGTTACGCAAGGGGAAGGTATTAGCACCCCTCGCGTCCGTCGTAATCGACGGGATCCACGCTTGTTGTGTTTACTGGACGAGTTGGTTTATCTATCTACCTATCAAGGCTGGCTTAAACAGAAAAGAAAAATGACTCAGCAAAGCGTCGCACTTTATGCCTACGTATTCTCATCAAAGAATGAGAAATCAGAGTCAACGTAGTTCGGCCAACTACGGGTTATGGGGGATGGTGGCTCGCCAATACGTCAGTATTGTGCCTACGTACTCTCACACAGGCATGAGAGATCAGAGCTTACGTAGTTCGGGATAATACGGATTACGGGGATTCAGATTCATCTGTTTTATCGAGTAGGGTTAAACAGCAGTTCCAACAGTTAGGGACAAAGCCTGTTTGCGTTGGCGCTGAAGTTTAACGACACTCTTTTCTTCAGAAAAGCTTCCTTTGAATTATGGGCCCACGGGGCAAAAAGGTTTGAAGTTTGTTTTCTGTCTTTTACGGAAGAAGTGTTTTTTATTGTGTTTGCAATTTCAATCGCACTAAAGACTATGACCTGAGAATGAATGTGTCGCATGTTACGACAGAAACAGATAAAGCATCAGCTTAAACAGTAAACAGATAAACGACTGTAAAATGCATGAAATGCAACTGAGGGAGGAAATGTGTGTGGGGCAGCAGCCTCCACAAGCTCATCTCAACCTCAAGCCAGATATGAATAATAGTAATCATACAGAGGAAATAAAATGCTATCAAGAAAAATAAGATAAACTGCAATCATACAGAAGAAATAACCTGCTATCAAGCAAATCACAAACCACATGGGCAAGGGAGCTGGGCTCTACCGAATACCCGCAAGCAAAGCCATACAGTAACAATACAAGCAGAGGGAGCAACTCAACCTCTAGTGCAATCATGCTCCTAGTTTAAAGTCAGTCTAGATATGAACTTATTCTAATGCATCAAGCAAGTCAAACAAGGCACATTAGCACAAAAAAGAAGACAGACAAGAAAGCAGATCAACAACTCTCTCTCAATTCCAAGCTTCAGCTCTTCTGACAGCAACCCAGTCTTCAGACTTCAATCACCCTTCATGCCAAGTATCAACTTGCTTCTCCAGGTTTCAACCCATCAACATAAGTTTCAACTTATCCTCCTTCTTCAAGCTTCAGCTCCTTAGTCAAATCCACCCTAAGGCTTTGCTTCTAACTACAAGTATCAACTTGATTCCTTCAGGCTCTCCAAGCAACAGTGTAAGTGTCAACTTATCCCTCATTCCTCAAGCCTCAGCTCTACACTCAATCTCAATTGAATCCTCTTCATATGTATCAACTTAGTCTTCAAGCTTCAGCTCTCTTTGCTTCATCAGTATCAAATGGGTCTTCTTCCTCTACAAGCTTCAGCTTCTCAGAGTAGTCTTCAATCACTTAGAAGTGTCAACTTCATCCTTCAATTCTTCAAGCCTCAGCTCTTCACTCCATCTCCATTGGATCTTCAAGTATCAACTTGTTCTTCTTGCTCTCCAATCTTCAGCTGCAATGGCAATGCTCAAGGAATCATCCTCTTCCACACTCTTCAATGAAGTCCTCATCTTCAAACTCAAGTCCAACATCTTTCAAGATACTCAAACCAGAAGACAATTGATTTAACAGGATGAGTGGAAATGATAAACAGCTTATTGACAACCAAGGGAAGCCTGTAAGGGTTCATCATTATGAGAGACTAGTTCCCTCAAAGTTCTACTTCCCAGATAAAACCACTTATCCCTCCAAAGGAGGGATGTGAATATCTGAGAAGGACTTTTAGTCATTGGGAGGAATGGAAGTACAAGATGCTTTCCATATTTGTGAAAGAAGTCATTCTAATCATAAGGCTCTCCCTATGTTCTCTATCTCCTAAACCTTCATCAGACACCTTCAGGCACAAGCAACTCCTAGCTCCAAGCAACGTCAAGCATCCTCACGTTGTCTTCAACTTGTCTTCAATCTCAACCAAAGGCAAACCAAGCAAAAACCCTAATCTAAGGGGACTAAGGAAGTTAAACTAGTTGAATTAGTAAGTTAGGATCACCTAAAACCTTGTACAAAAGTTAGTCCTAACTAAAATACTAAAACCAATTGTAAAATCCTACAAAAATATCTATGGGAACCTAGGTCAATCGTGACTCTACCACATTAATTTCAGAGATCAAACCATCAAATTAGACCTAGAAATAAATTCTACATTATGAGGTACTAAACCTAAACCCTAAAAGGAAGCACCTAAATCTCAATCTAGAAAGCACACTTATTTTCATCACAAAAATGTGAGAAAAATGATATAGGAGAATACATGTCTAACCTAATCACACACAAAAAAATAGGATCAAAATCATCACCACATGATCACACAAAATTCCACAAAATTATGTATCAAACATAACCATTTTAATATCAATTAAAATGTAAAATTCCCATTAAATCACAAAATACATGAAATGAAACTATTTTTTCTCTAAAAAATACTAGACTCAATCATGAGTAAAATGCAAAAAGAATGGGATTAATTGGATTAATTTTCAATTTTATATGATTTTTCCAAGAACCATGAATAAAATGAAAAAATAATGAAAATCAAATTAAAATATACACACGCGCGGTGCAAATAGTAATGAGAATCAGTACAAATAATGGATTGGGATCGGTGGGGGTGTGGATAGTGGTTATTTCACTAAGCCCAAAACCAACTAGTAAGTGAAATGCATCGTTTCACTTACTCAGACTCCTTCACAAATTGAATTAAAATGTGGCCGTTGGATGAGGGTCATAGTCCAAGTCAAACCAAGATCTGATGGTCCTAGAGTCATCTCCTACCTTTCAAACCTCTGCAACTTTGCGCCCAGCTCCGGCCACCACCGGTGGTGCTCCGGTCATCTTCCTCAACCCTAATTCTCTCTAGGATCCTCCATTGCAAATGGTCAATACATGAAACTCATCCCAAATTCCCTCACGAACTCATTCATGCCCTTAATTCAACCTAAATCCTCAAGATTCACCATATCCAATTCTCAACCGAAAATGGTAACACACCTATTTTGTCACTAATTATCAAATTAACTATCTGAAATCATTCCTACACCATTCTACAATGAATCTAACACCTTAATTCACCTTGATTCTACCTAATTCATGCTAGAGGAAGAAAGTTACCAACCTGAACATCTTGGACGAACAGATGCACTAAACCTCCAATTCAAGCTCTCCAATCTTTCAGACACGATCAATGAACCCTCTCCTTGCTTCTATATGCAAAAGAACCGGTTGAAAGCTCCTGAATCTTGAAATCCGAAGGTGATTTGCAGGTGGAAAAATTCAATTGCTCCCACACGATTCAGCCACGAACTCTCTTGGATTATGATCTGAAATCACTCCTTAGCATCCATGGAAGAAGTTTCAATCAAGAAAATGGATGGAAAGTGAAGAATTTGGTGAAACCTAATTCAATTGCAATCCAAGAAATCTCAATCTCAATCTATGCTCTCTTCTTCAATCATCACCAACCCTTGCATTGGATCACCTCTACTCAATATATAGAGGATGTATGAGTGATCTAGAATCCTCTAGATCCTTCTAATGAGAGTTTCCACTTCTCATGTCATGAGATTTTCAATCACATATCATGATATGCATAGCTCTGTTTGCAGCTTGAAACCAACCTCATTCACTTCCAATTTCTCCCCTAGTGACATTTTGAAAGTGTTTAGCTTGCAAAGGGCCTTGCTCATGCCTTGATTCTATGTTTTGCACATGTTACTTAATATGCAAGTAATCACTTTTCAAAGCAAGTCCACAAATTGAATCTCAACTCAAAAATGTGGCTAAACCAATGTTCTTAAAATGTTTTCTAGAGTCAAAATGATATATTACATGCCATGGTTTGGATGTGTAGGTTGAAAATATCAATTTCCAACTTTGGTTTATTTAACTTATACCCTTATTTTAGGTCATTTTTGCAACTTTGAGCTAAAAGCATTTCCAACATCTCATGACCTCCTTACTAGCCTTAAAACATCATTTTGAACAAGTTTGATGTTGAACATTTTTCCATTTGAAGCTTGGAAATAGGAGTTATGGCCTTATACTTGAAATGACCTGTAATCTCCAAATGACCAAAATGCCCTTGACTTGTCAAAGCCATAACTTGAGTTCTAAAAATCCTATCAAGGACTTCTAGTACTATATAGAAAGATAAGAGGATAAGAAACAACATTCATGTTGACCAAAAGTTCATAGGAATCATCCTTCTTGGGAAAAAGTTTGATGCAAGTTGGGTAACTTTCAAGGCCCCAGATTCACATACCTCAGATGATCTGTAACTTGTCAAAGTCATAACTTGAGTTCTACAAATCTTATCAAGGACTTCTAGTACTCAAATTAAATCTAAGATCATGCTATACAACAATCATGTTGGGGGCAAGATGAGATGACCATCACATCTTGAGCTAAACTGCCTTGAAGATAGTGGTCAAACTAGGGGATTTTACACTGTCAAGCCTTAGAAACCCTAGCTTGAAACTTCTCAAACTCTTCAATCATGATGAGTTGACCTTGGAATCATTCTTATAACATCTCAATGTGTCAATTCATGATCACATGGCCCTTGAATTAGGTCTCACCCTTGTTCAAATCATCAGTTGACCTAGGGTTGACCCAGTCAAGCCCTAATTACACCACTCATGGCTGGGTCTTCTTAATCTTGTACAATGACTTGTCTGGGCTTCATGATGGCTTTCAAGACATATCATAAGCTCTCTCAAGGCTTCAAGTCCACATTCCTGGCTTCAGAATCATCTGAGGACTTCCCACAACTCTCAAGCTAGGCACACACTCTTGGTTTCAACCACTCTCTCTGAGGATCTTCTGACTTCTATGACAAAGATATCTACCCTTGAACACTTGAATAACCTTCTTGGCTAGCTTCATAGTCTTGTGTAGCCCTTAATTGGTAATCATACCTCTTGATCTCCTGCATACATGTCAATGAGATGCAAATGACAATGCTAATGTGAATGAAATGAAACATAAGCTAGGTAAAGAAAAGTTAGTCAAATTTTAGGGTGCAACACCAGTAAGACTCTTCGATGATACCAAAGCAGTACCTCTGAAAAAAACTTGAGATTCTACGGGTGCTCGAAGCAGCATCTTATCCAATAAGACTCTTCGATGATACCAAAGCAGTATCTCTGAAAACTTGAGACTCTTCGGGTGGTCGAAGCAGCATCTTATCCAATAAGACTCTTCGATGATACCAAAGCAGTATCTCTAAAAAAACATGAGATTCTTCGGGTGGTCGAAGCAGCATCTTATCCAATAAGACTCTTCGATGATACCAAAGCAGTATCTCTGAAAAATTGAGATTCTTCGGGTGGTCGAAGCAGCATCTTATCCAATAAGACTCTTTGATGTTTCGAAAGCAGTATCTCTGAACAAAACTTGAGATTCTTCGGGTGGTCGAAGCAGCATCTTATCCAATAATAATCTTCGATGATACCAAAGCAGAATCTCTGAAAACTTGAGATTCTTCGGGTGGTCAAAGCAGCATCTTATCCGATAAGCCTCTTCGATGATACCAAAGCAGTATCTATGAACAAAACTTGAGATTCTTCGGGTGGTCGAAGAAGCATCTTATCCAATAAGACTCTTCAATGATACGAAAGCAGTATCTCTGAAAACATGAGATTCTTCGGGTGGTCGAAGCAGCATCTTATCCAATAAGACTCTTTGATGTTACCAAAGCAGTATCTCTGAACAAAACTTGATATTCTTCGGGTGGTCGAAGCAGCATCTTATCCAATAAGACTCTTCGATGATACCAAAGTAGTATATCTAAACAAAAACGAGATTCTTCGGGTGGTCAAAGCAGCATCTTATCCAATAAGATTCTTCGATGATACCAAAGAAGTATCTCTGAACAAAAATTGAGATTCTTCGGGTGGTCGTAGCAGCATCTTATCCAATAAGATTCTTCGATGATACCAAAGCAGTATCTCTGAACAAAACTTGTGATTCTTCGGGTGGTCGAAGCAGCATCTTATCCAATAAGACTCTTCGATGATACCAAAGCAGTATCTCTAAAAAAACATGAGATTCTTCGGGTGGTCGAAGCAACATCTTATCCAATAAGACTCTTCGATGATACCAAAGCAGTATCTCTGAACACTTGAGATTATTCGGGTGGTCGAAGCAGCATCTTATCCAATAAGACTCTTTGATTTTACCAAAGCAGTATCTCTGAACAAAACTTGAGATTCTTCGGGTGGCCGAAGTAGCATCTTATCCAATAATACTCTTCGATGATACCAAAGCAGTATCTCTGAAAACTTGAGATTCTTCGGGTGGTCAAAGCAGCATCTTATCCGATAAGCCCTTTCGATGATACCAAAGCAGTATCTCTGAACAAAAGTTGATATTCTTCGGGTGGTCAAAGCAGCATCTTATCCAATAAGACTCTTTGATGATACCAAAGTAGTATATCTAAACATAAATGAGATTTTTCGGCTGGTCGAAGCAGCATTTTATCTAATAAGATTCTTCGATGATACCAAAGTAGTATCTCTGAAAACTTGAAATTCTTCGGGTGATCGAAGGAGCTCTTTATCCAATAAGACTCTTCGATAATGCCAAAGTAGTATCTCTGAAAAAAACATGAGATTCTTCGGGTGGTCGAAGCAGCATCTTATCCAATAAGAATCTTCGATGATACCAAAGCAGTATCTCTGAACAAAACTTGAGATTCTTCGGGTGGTCGAAGCAGCATCTTATCCAATAAGACATTTCTATGATACCAAAGCAGTATTTCTGAAAACTTGAGATTCTTCGGGTGGTCGAAGCAGCATCTTATCCAATAAGACTCTTCGACGATACCAAATCAGTATCTCTGAAAAAAACTTGATATTCTACGGGTGGTCGAAGCAGCATCTTATCCAATAAGACTCTTCGATGATTCCAAAGCAGTATCTCTGAAAACTTGAGATTCTTCGGGGGGTCGAAGCAGCATCTTATCCAATAAGACTTTTCGATAATACCAAAGCAGTATCTCTAAAAAAACATGGGATTCTTCGGGTGGTTGAAGCAGCATCTTATCCAATAAGACTCTTTGATGTTACCAAAGAAGTATCTCTGAACAAAACTTGAGATTCTTCGGGTGGTCGAAGCAGCATCTTATCCAATAATACTCTTCGATGATACCAACGCAGTATCTCTGAAAACTTGAGATTCTTCGAGTGGTCGAAGCAGCATCTTATCCAATAAGACTCTTCGATGATACCAAAGCAGTATCTCTGAACAAAACGTGAGATTCTTCGGGTGGTCGAAGCAGCATCTTATCCAATAAGACTCTTCGATGATACCAAAGCAGTATCTCTGAAAACTTGAGATTTTTCGGGTGGTCGAAGCAACATCCTATCCAATAAGACTCTTTGATGTTACCAAAGCAGTATCTCTGAACAAAACTTGAGATTCTTCGGGTGGTCGAAGCAGCATCTTATCCAATAATACTCTTCGATGATACCAAAGCAGTATCTCTGAAAACTTGAGATTTTTCGGGTGGTCATAGCAGCATCTTATCCGATAAGCCTCTTCGATGATACCAAAGCAGTATCTTTGAACAAAACTTGATATTTTTCGGGTGGTCGATGCAGCATCTTATCTGATAAGACTCTTCGATGATACCAAAGCAGTATATCTAAACACAAACGAGATTCTTCGGGTGGTCAAAGCAGCATCTTATCTAATAAGATTCTTCGATGATACCAAAGTAGTGTCTCTGAAAACTTGAAATTCTTCGGGTGGTCGAAGCAGCATTTTATCCAATAAGACTCTTCGATGATACCAAAGCAGTATCTCTGAAAAAATCTTGAGATTCTACGGGTGGTCGAAGCAGCGTCTTATCCAATAAGACTCTTTGATGTTTCCAAAGCAGTATCTCTGAACAAAACTTGAGATTCTTCGGGTGGTCGAAGCAGCATCTTATCCAATAATAATCTTCGATGATACCAAAGCAGTATCTCTGAAAACTTGAGATTCTTCGGGTGGTCAAAGCAGCATCTTATCCGATAAGCCTCTTCGATGATACCAAAGCAGTATCTATGAACAAAACTTGAGATTCTTCGGGTGGTCGAAGCAGCATCTTATCCAATAAGACTCTTCAATGATACGAAAGCAGTATCTCTAAAAACATGAGATTCTTCGGGTGGTCGAAGCAGCATCTTATCCAATAAGACTCTTTGATGTTACCAAAGCTGTATCTCTGAACAAAACTTGATATTCTTCGGGTGGTCGAAGCAGCATCTTATCCAATAAGACTCTTTGATGATACCAAAGTAGTATATCTAAACAAAAAAGAGATTCTTCGGGTGGTCAAAGCAGCATCTTATCCAATAATATTCTTCGATGATACCAAAGAAGTATCTCTGAACAAAAATTGAGATTCTTCGGGTGGTCGTAGCAGCATCTTATCCAATAAGATTCTTCGATGATACCAAAACAGTATCTCTGAACAAAACTTGTGATTCTTCGGGTGGTCGAAGCAGCATCTTATCCAATAAGACTCTTCGATGATACCAAAGCAGTATCTCTAAAAAAACATGAGATTCTTCGGGTGGTCGAAGCAACATCTTATCCAATAAGACTCTTCGATGATACCAAAGCAGTATCTCTGAACACTTGAGATTATTCGGGTGGTCGAAGCAGCATCTTATCCAATAAGACTCTTTGATTTTACCAAAGCAGTATCTCTGAACAAAACTTGAGATTCTTCGGGTGGCCGAAGCAGCATCTTATCCAATAATACTCTTCGATGATACCAAAGCAGTATCTCTGAAAACTTGAGATTCTTCGGGTGGTCAAAGCAGCATCTTATCCGATAAGCCCTTTCGATGATACCAAAGCAGTATCTCTGAACAAAAGTTGATATTCTTTGGGTGGTCAAAGCAGCATCTTATCCAATAAGACTCTTTGATGATACCAAAGTAGTATATCTAAACATAAATGAGATTTTTCGGCTGGTCGAAGCAGCATTTTATCTAATAAGATTCTTCGATGATACCAAAGTAGTATCTCTGAAAACTTGAAATTCTTCGGGTGATCGAAGGAGCTCTTTATCCAATAAGACTCTTCGATAATGCCAAAGTAGTATCTCTGAAAAAAACATGAGATTCTTCGGGTGGTCGAAGCAGCATCTTATCCAATAAGAATCTTCGATGATACCAAAGCAGTATCTCTGAACAAAACTTGAGATTCTTCGGGTGGTCGAAGCAGCATCTTATCGAATAAGACATTTCTATGATACCAAAGCAGTATTTCTGAAAACTTGAGATTCTTCGGGTGGTCGAAGCAGCATCTTATCCAATAAGACTCTTCGATGATACCAAATCAGTATCTCTGAAAAAAACTTGATATTCTACGGGTGGTCGAAGCAGCATCTTATCCAATAAGACTCTTCGATGATTCCAAAGCAGTATCTCTGAAAACTTGAGATTCATCGGGGGGGTCGAAGCAGCATCTTATCCAATAAGACTTTTCGATAATACCAAAGCAGTATCTCTAAAAAAACATGGGATTCTTCGGGTGGTTGAAGCAGCATCTTATCCAATAAGACTCTTTGATGTTACCAAAGAAGTATCTCTGAACAAAACTTGAGATTCTTCGGGTGGTCGAAGCAGCATCTTATCCAATAATACTCTTCGATGATACCAACGCAGTATCTCTGAAAACTTGAGATTCTTCGGGTGGTCGAAGCAGCATCTTATCCAATAAGACTTTTCGATGATACCAAAGCAGTATCTCTGAACAAAACGTGAGATTCTTCGGGTGGTCGAAGCAGCATCTTATCCAATAAGACTCTTCGATGATACCAAAGCAGTATCTCTGAAAACATGAGATTTTTCGGGTGGTCGAAGCAACATCCTATCCAATAAGACTCTTTGATGTTACCAAAGCAGTATCTCTGAACAAAACTTGAGATTCTTCGGGTGGTCGAAGCAGCATCTTATCCAATAATACTCTTCGATGATACCAAAGCAGTATCTCTGAAAACTTGAGATTTTTCGGGTGGTCATAGCAGCATCTTATCCGATAAGCCTCTTCGATGATACCAAAGCAGTATCTTTGAACAAAACTTGATATTCTTCGGGTGGTCGATGCAGCATCTTATCCGATAAGACTCTTCGATGATACCAAAGCAGTATATCTAAACACAAACGAGATTCTTCGGGTGGTCAAAGCAGCATCTTATCTAATAAGATTCTTCGATGATACCAAAGTAGTGTCTCTGAAAACTTGAAATTCTTCGGGTGGTCGAAGCAGCATTTTATCCAATAAGACTCTTCGATGATACCAAAGCAGTATCTCTGAAAAAATCTTGAGATTCTACGGGTGGTCGAAGCAGCATCTTATCCAATAAGACTCTTTGATGTTTCCAAAGCAGTATCTCTGAACAAAACTTGAGATTCTTCGGGTGGTCGAAGCAGCATCTTATCCAATAATAATCTTCGATGATACCAAAGCAGTATCTCTGAAAACTTGAGATTCTTCGGGTGGTCAAAGCAGCATCTTATCCGATAAGCCTCTTCGATGATACCAAAGCAGTATCTATGAACAAAACTTGAGATTCTTCGGGTGGTCGAAGCAGCATCTTATCCAATAAGACTCTTCAATGATACGAAAGCAGTATCTCTGAAAACATGAGATTCTTCGGGTGGTCGAAGCAGCATCTTATCCAATAAGACTCTTTGATGTTACCAAAGCAGTATCTCTGAACAAAACTTGATATTCTTCGGGTGGTCGAAGCAGCATCTTATCCAATAAGACTCTTCGATGATACCAAAGTAGTATATCTAAACAAAAACGAGATTCTTCGGGTGGTCAAAGCAGCATCTTATCCAATAAGATTCTTCGATGATACCAAAGAAGTATCTCTGAACAAAAATTGAGATTCTTCGGGTGGTCGTAGCAGCATCTTATCCAATAAGATTCTTCGATGATACCAAAGCAGTATCTCTGAACAAAACCTGTGATTCTTCGGGTGGTCGAAGCAGCATCTTATCCAATAAGACTCTTCGATGATACCTGTTGCACCCTAAAATTTGACCAACCGGTTCTCCTACCTGGTTCGTGGTTTAATTCGTATTCGCATATCAGATGCATGACATTTGTACACAGACAGAGGATGTCAGAGTTACAGCTTGGTTTTCATCTACTGGATATTTCAGATCCAGTATAGATAATCAGGGTTTCATTTTCGGGAAATTGCGCGCTTCCTGGGTGTTTTCGGCTTGCACAGTGATTCTTGAGAATTCCTGGCGTCCGGGTTTACTGTTTGCTTCGATCTGGTCTCGCACTCTCTTTTATGATGGTTATTTGCCTTCCTTTGTCTTTTTTAGGATTTAATAGCCTTTTGTGGATTTTAAATAGGCTTTATAGATTTTTCTAGAATTTAAATAGATTTCTTAAATATTTTTAATAGTTTTAAATCTTTTTTAGAATTTGTAAATTGTTTTTAAATAGATTTTAGAATAAAACTTTCTTTTTAGATATTAAGTCATATCTTTTAGATAATAGAATAAATAGAGTTTATTTTTAATGTAGATTTAATCTTTTGTTAGATATTAATTCCTTTTTAGGTTTAATATAGTTTTAATAGTTTTAGTGTTGATTTTAATAGGATAGACAATATAGAATAATAATAGTTTATAAAATTAGTAGAATGTTAATAGATTTTTAAATAGGAATTATTAGGATTTTTTTTATATATTTTGATTAGTTTAGAGATTAATTAGAATTAATAGAGTTTTTATAGTTAATTCTCTTTTTAGGTTTGATTAGATTTTAATCATTTAGTTAGACTTTAATTAGAGTTAATTGAGTCTTCATTTAGTTAATTGAGTCTGATTAGGATTAATTAGTTAATTAGGTTTTCATTTAGGCTTTAATTAGTTTTCTTAATTGAAATTAATTCATTTTTCAGATTTTTAGGATCATTTTCGCTAGGCCCAGAGGTATTGGAGGTCCAATCCTCTTTCAGTCCGTTTTTTTTTGTTTTTTGCCCAGCCACGTGTCCTATATAAGGAGGTGCCACGCGTTCAGCTTCTCTGGCCGCCACCTCACTTTTCTCCTCTTCTCAGAATCGTGACACCACAACCTCCACTCATTCTCTCTCTCCCCACGTGGCCAGCATGCAGTAACCTCCCTCGCCACCTGTCGCCTCACCAATCCTCACCGGGATTACATCGCCGGCCATGCAAATCTGGTGACTGCCCCACCGGCCACCGCCCAACCATCACCGGACCACCGCCAGACGCCGGAATTTGCAGGTTTCATCAGAAATTCATCCAAACCTTTGGATCTTCATCTTCTACCTCCATCAACTTCCTCACCGGAGCCACCGTCAAACTCGCCGGAAACTGCATTGTCTCGCCGGAAAATTCATCACGCTTGTCCAGTTCCCCAGATTCATCAAGATCCATCCAAACCTTCATCTGGTTCCTCATAGATCTTCATCATCCCGCCCAGATCCTTCATCGTCCTTCATAATATCTCCAGAAAAATCTTAAAGATCTTCAACCGAGTTCTTCATTTTCCCAGAAATATTCATAGACCTTCATACGGTTTCTAGAAGACTCTCAAGAACTTCATCATTCTTCACGTTTTCCAGCAATACTCGCAGATCTTCATCATCCTTCAAGAAACTTCGTCATCAGCTTCGTCTTCGAGAACGTCCCCAGAAATTCTTCGCCAAGAACTTCATCGTAACTAATTCTCCAATCTTCAGCTTCGTCGAGTCCACCGCATCGTTAGTCAAGATCTTCAAGGCTCCCCCAGATCGTCTTCAAACATCATCAAGTTCGTTGATCTTCGAGCGTCCACGAAGAATTCTCCAGAAGCTTCATCGTCTCCGTTGCTTCACCCAGGTTTTGATTCTTTTCGTCTCATAGTCGCTTGTTCAGTTGGATTAGGGCTCATGTTTTGAGATTTGAATGTCAGATTTGTTGAAGAGGATAATCTAGGTTAGGGTTGAATGGAGTTGAGTTTAGGAATGGTGGTTCGATTGAGATTTGTGAGAGTTTGAGAGTTTCAGAAGAGGGTTTGAGAGAGAATTTCATAGGAGAGACGGCGCAGCTAGGGTTTTGGCTTGATGAACAGTGAATGGGATTTTGGGGAATAAGAGTGGTTTTGTTAATTGGTATTTGGGTTAGGGTTTAGATTGGGTTAGGCCCAAGTCTGAATTGCTGCGAATCACCCCCTCATTACTCGTTGTACCCCCCTCTTGAATGTGAGCAGAATATTGAGATTTGGTTTGGGCTTTGTCCCAATTACTTTTCACACCCCCAAACGCAGGCCCAAGGATAATTGAGTTGTTTCTTGTTTATATTTGCACCAGCACTTTGTCATTTTTCTTTTTGATTTTTCATTCAATTTCCTGATGGATCATGGGCCCTGCACGCTTAATATGCGCACCCCCTATATTTGGGGCCCAGTCTGAAATAGCTATGGTTTTGCTATCGCCCCACCCCCTCTTTTGTTTTATTTCTTTTTTAATTTCTTTGTTTTCATTCATGTTAGAAAAATTCATAAAAAATAGTAGGAGTATTCGATTAATTCCCTTCTTTTTTCTATAGGTTCCTAATTTAATTTAGAATTTTATAGTGCAAAAATATTGAATTGATCATGCATTTTCATTTTTATTTGCATTTTTGTATTTTAATTGGTATTGAATAATTGGTTTGTGATGTGTCTGCCTTGTTGATTTTAGTTCTCTCACTTGGTATTGAATTTTGCTTTAGTTTTTAGTATGTTGTACTAGACTAATGCATGTTCCCCGTAGGATTTTTTGTGGTTTTTTTAGGAATTGATTGATGTTGTTTTAGGGTTAGAGAGTAAAGACCTCATAACTTGTTGGTTAACCCTTGACCATTCAACGTTAGGGACTGTTTAGTAGCCTTAGAAGTTGACTTAGGCTTTGAGATTTGATCTTGGGATCATAGAGGCATGTAGGTTTCCCCTAGATTTTTGGTAGATTTTTATAGGGTGTTCTGTTACTTTTTGCTTGAGTTTGAGAATAGGAGAAGTCTTGAAGGCTTCTGACTTTGAAGTTCAATTGTGGTTGAACTTTAGAGATAGTTTCTTTTGGTTCGAGGGTCTGTGATTTCTTCCTGAAGATGGAGGCTGGGTGAAGACTTGATGGAGCTTACAAGGATGCATGGATTGAGGACCTAGTCTAGGAGCTTGCTCTCTTTCTGTGAGGTTTGAGATCCTGAAGTCTGAGGGAAATTTATGGTACTTTCCTGAGGAAGGCACTATAAATGTCTTTCATTCTTTCTTCTCACCTCTTTCTTAAGTATCCAATGATGTTGGAGCCTTCATGTGAGTTTAGTTTCTCCTGAGGAGGAATGTAAACCATTCACAGTTGTTGAGCCACATGGGATATGATTCCTAAGTGGAAGCCCCCTAGTATTTTCTAGAGGAAGGCACTATGGGTCTGTTCACTTAGTTCCCTTAGTTCATATAGGATTTCTCAAGTATCCAATGATGTTGGAGCCTTCATGTGAGTTTAGTTTCTCCTGAGGAGGAATGTAAACCGTTCACAGTTGTTGAGCCACATGGGATATGATTCCTAAGTGGAAGCCCCCTAGTATTTTCCAGAGGAAGGCACTATGGGTCTGTTCACTTAGTTCCCTTAGTTCATATAGGATTTCTCAAGTATCCAATGATGTTGGAGCCTTCATGTGAGTTTAGTTTCTCCTGAGGAGGAATGTAAACCAATCACAGTTGTTGAGCCGCATGGGATATGATTCCTAAGTGGAAGCCTCCTAGTAATTTCCTGAGGAAGGCACTATGGGACTGTCTGCTTAGCTCCCTTTCTTTGGTAAGCTTGTCTTGGAGCTTGAAGACTGGGATTGATTTCTCTTGTGTAGGGTTTTGCTTTAGGGCTTTGCTTAGAGATTTGATTAAGGCTTTGTTTAGGGTTTTGCTAGGTTTTGCTTTAAGGCTTTGCTTAGAGATTTGATTAGGGTTTTGCTTAGGGCTTTGCTTAGAGATTTGATTAAGGCTTTGTTTAGGGTTTTGCTAGGTTTTTCTTTAAGGCTTTGCTTAGAGATTTGATTAGGGTTTTGCTTAGGGCTTTGCTCAGAGGTAGATCAGGGGTTTGTTTTAGGGTTGTTCAGGGTCTTGCTCGGGGTAGTTTCTTGCTTTTGGATAGGAGTTTGCCAGGCTGGTTAGCCTTCTCTTTGTGTTGTTTGACTTGTGTGGTGTTGTGCTGCATTAGACTTAGGGGTTCATCTAGATATTTTTGAGATAGGTGCATCTTAGAAATAGGATTTGTGTGCATGAGAAGTTGAGGTGGTCCTCCTTCTGCTTGATTGTTATTGAGTGGCTTTGCTTGTTGGTATTTGGTAGAGTTGAGCTCCCTTGCCTCTGTGGTGTGTGGCCTTTGTGCCTTGCTTGTTTGGTTGTTGCATTCATGCATGTTTCCAGTATTTCTTTACTTTGCAGTGATTCCTGTTTGCTGTTTAGTTCTGTTGCCATGATCCCTTAGGAGCTCTAACTTCTCTGCTGTGGAGGAGTTATGATAGACATTAGGTTGGTTAACCAGGCATGATAACATTAGGTAGATTCCCCTTTTCAACCATATTTTTAGGGTGTCTCTTTCCTTTCTCAAAACAACAGAAAAACACTTAATACAGGATAAAACAAAAGTGAATTCATTTCTTCCGTCAAAAGACTTGAACAAACATTAAAACCTTTTGTCCTCCTGGACTGTGAAAACCCTTGGTTAAGGTGCATTTTCCCATAAAAAACACTTGAGCAACTTGTGTCGTGCGTAGCCCAAACTACGTTTGCTCTGATCTTCCATGCCGTGTGGAAGTACGTAGGCACAGGACGTGATGTCCTGGCGAGCAACCTTCCCCCCGTCTAGACGTAGGTAGTCGAACTACGTTGACTCTGACTTTCCCATTGCACGAGGGAGTACGTAGGCCCAGAACAGCGTATGTTCTGTCGAGTCCTGTCCTTTTCTTTTATTGTCAGACTGGCCATTAGCGTAGATAGATAGACACACCCTTTCCTTATAAACACCAAGCATGGATCCCGTCGAGTACGACGGACGTGAGGGGTGCTAATACCTTCCCCTTGCGTAACCGACTCCCGAACCCAGGTTTCGGTTGCGACGGACATACCTTTCCCGTGTTTTGCGAGGTTTACTTCGAGCGTTTCCTTTCCCTCCGTTGGGATAAATAACGCACGGTGGCGACTCTTCTGTCATGCCGGCGCCGATTTTCGCATTAGCGACAGCTGGCGACTCTGCTGGGGATAATAGCATCTAGGGACTTTTCCCATCCCTTATGCTGGGACCGTTTCCCGTCCCCTACGCGAGTCAATCCTAGCGCTTGGGTGTTTATCTGTTGGGTGTGGTACATGTGTGTTTTACCTTTTTGCACTTTACTTTTCTGCACCTTTACCTTTCCGCATTTACTTTCAGCACTATATTATTGTGATTATTGCTGTGGGAGAGGGAGGTTACTATGAGTGAGAAGCCGGACCTGGGCTTGAGTATGCACCTAGACATAGTTGTGGAGAGTAGTAGACGAACCTGTTTGCTGAGCAGGCACCGTTCCCTACGAAATCTGCGCTCAAACGAGGTTCTCTCCGAGGTGCTCCTTTCCGATCCTGAGGATCTGAGGGGAGTCCAGACGTGAGAATTGTCGACTCTGGGGACCGATCAATTGGAAGTCGGCTAAGTGAGGCCTCTTCATGACTTGATGATGCCACTCCTTCTGGGAATCGTATCATCACTCATGAAAGTCTGTGACGCTGATGACCGCATAGGATGTCGTACCTTTGTCCGTGGATTAGGTCCATACCTGTGAGAGGGATTGGGTTATTGCAGGAAAACTGGCCTTCAGAAACCATGATTCAGTATTTATCAGATGGTTTTCTTGGCTCGTTAACAGGTGTGTTGTTTGGATCAGATGGGTTTCTTGTTTGAGGTTGATACTATTATCAGATGGTTTTCTCGTCAGATACAGAGGTTCAGATGGATTTCTTACCAGGGGATTGGTATTTTGAGTGTCAGATGATAGTTAGTGTCATGAAGTTCTGGTGACCGTGGTGGTTTTCTGTTCTTGACATCACAGAGATGTTCCTCTTCGGGCTACAGCATGGCCCCTGTGTTCACTGATTGCATCATTTATCATATTGCATTATTGCATTACCATTTGCATCCAACTAACGTGTGTGTATTGCAGGTACATATTTTCCCTCCCAGTTCCGGTGGTTGTTTCCTAGCAGACATGGAAGCCATGAAGAGAGTGTTACCCTACAGATTCCCGTCTCCAGATATCAGTCTGTTGTCATAGTTAATTACTATTTCTGGGAAGAAGGTGATGGGAGATTTCAGGAAGACATATGGGAGGATCCTGACTTATGTTTACCAGCCCTCGGCTTATGAGATCAGCGGTGTAACACCCCCTTTCTATACCCCCAAATTAATACATTTAATCAATTAGGCACTTAGAAAATTCATTTCATCAGAGTTTAATTAAAACATGGTATATAAGAGGCGCATCACATTATCATGAAATTAAACACATACGATACCTGCTCAAAATAGATATGCAACAATGGGTAACCCACATCTCAATATTTAGAATAAAAGCGGAAACATCCAAATATTGAATCAATCACATTCATAAAGGTATATACAACCATCAGTTAATTCATGCTTTACAACATATCCACAACAGATACATACACATATGTATCACAAAAGAATCAAAACAAATGTAACTCCAAAAGAGTCAAAGGCTTCATAACTACCCAGATGTTACATATCAG
Organism: Lathyrus sativus; assembly: GCA_963859935.3. Classification (NCBI taxonomy): domain Eukaryota; kingdom Viridiplantae; phylum Streptophyta; class Magnoliopsida; order Fabales; family Fabaceae; genus Lathyrus; species Lathyrus sativus. The sequence continues at coordinate 237,061,630 of OZ012740.1, read as the reverse complement.
AGCCATTGACCAAAAAGAATGAAGACATCGCTTCACAAAAAGAACCTCCAGCTTCCTACTCTGCAATGCCTCATAGAGCATTATAAAACAGTAGAAGGGTGAGAAACAACATCATAACAGTTAATGCATAAAATTGTATATATACATATATTCATAATTATACAAGTCATACACAAACATGTTCTCACCACATTAAGCATATACAATTAATCATGCCTCTACACATGCTCATAAACATTCACTATATGTTCCTCCAAACAATCATATATAACATACACAGTTATATTCATTCAACCAATGCATCATACACAGATGACTCATGCAACTCATAGAGACCGACGCACAACTCTATGCAGATGCAAATACGGTACCGACTCATTCAACAGATTCTCTAAGGAATCGAGTATTCAGCAGATCCTCCACGAGATCAAGTACTCAGCAGATTCTCCACGGAATCAAATATTCATCAGATTCTCCACGGAATCGAATATTCAGCAGACCCTCCACGGGATCAAGTACTCAGCAGATTCTCCACGGAATCAAATACTCTAGCCAATCCTCCACGGGATTACATGATATGACCGATTCTCCGAGGAATCACACAATGCAACCGATTCTCCAAGGAATCTAATATAACCATCGTATCATACGAGGTTCTGCAAATCCTCCGAGGGATCATTCAACACAAAAATGCATACTATGCTCACAAACATACTCATTGTATTTATCACATACATCGCATATATCTATCATGCATTCACATTATGCACCATTCCACACATGGTTTACACACATATCAACCTATCAATGCGTTTCTTATTCAGTTCGAGCAAATACACAAGATTATCAAATATTCAAGATTCACCATTTACTCTACAATCTAGGATTCACGCCTTTCGGCCACCCACAGCGCGACATGTCAAAATAGTTCACACATCGATCATTCATATAGGCATTAATCATAATTGAATCAACCAAACATCATGCTATGAACAAACAGCAAAACAAAATAACACTGCCAGGTTCGCCAACCTTCGCCTGGCGAAGCCACGCAGCGAATGCTCGCTGGCCTTCGCCTGGAGAACTTCCCAGCGAAGTCTACTGGGAGTAATTATGGAATTACTCGCTGAGGCTCGCTACAGACTCGCCTGGCGAACCTTCGCCAACACACCTCGCCTGGCGAACTTGCCGGCGAATACAGGGTGTTAGCTTCTGACTTGCTTCGCTACAGCTCGCTGGGCTTCGCCTGGCGAAGCTTCGCTGCCATTCGCCTGGCGAACTTGCGAAGACAGAACTTCCATGGCTGTCTCAAAGCCCAAACTCCACACAACCAACCGATTAAATCCAAACCAGTCACAGTAGCACAACCCAACCATCACCCGACTAAACTATATCGTCTAATCCGAGTTCTAACCGATTAAAACCTCATTCTACTCACAAAACCAACTTCTAACCTAAGTGGAAAAAGAGTAGAAACTCTACAAAATCCAAACACATACACATAAAATCATGTACATTAAAGAGATGATGGAGTTTCACACCCTTACCGATCGATTGCAAGCTTTGGTGATGATCTCTTGATGATTCTAGGTTTTCCTCTCCCCTTTCTCTTCTCTTTCTCTTCTCCTCTTTTCTTTCTCTTGTTTTTCTTCTTATCTTACTATCTTTCTTTCTTCCCTCTCTTATTCTATTTCTATCTCTATTTCTTTCCTCTCAAATTCTTTCCAACACTTACCAAACAATTCTCACACTAAATTGCTAAATGTCTAAAATGCCCTTTTTACTCTAATTCCCCGAAAACTCTCCGAATCGGTAAAAATAGATAAAATAAGCAAACGCCACATAACAATATATAATTTCTCAATTTAAACAAACATCAATTAAATAAATTAAAAGACTCAACAATTAATGGGAATTCAGAATCGGGGCGTTACAACTCTCCCCCACTTTAGACATTTTCGTCCTCGAAAATATTACCTTATTCAAACAACTCTGGATGCGATTCTCGAATCTTGCTCTCCAATTCCCAAGTCATGTTGCCTTCCGCGGCACCTCCCCAGGACACTTTCACAAGCGCAATATCCTTGCCTCTTAGTTTCTTAACTTCACGGTCCAAAATACTAACCGGTAAAACTTCAACTATAAGGTTATCTCTTACTTCAACTTCATCCATTGGAATAACATGTGACGGATCTGGAACATACTTCCGAAGTTGCGAGACATGGAATACATCATGCAAATTCGAAAGGTTCGGAGGCAACGCCACACGATAAGCCACAGCACCAACTCGTGCGACAATCTGATACGGACCAATAAAACGAGAAGTCAACTTTCTCGACTTCAAAGCACGACCCACACCCGTAACCGGTGTAACTCTCAAAAACACATGGTCGCCCTCTAGAAACTCGAGATCCTTTCTCCTTTTATCATGATAACTTTTCTGTCTACTCTGAGAAGCTCCCATCTTTTCCCGAATAAATTTCACCTTTTCCGTCGTTTGCTGTACCATTTCAGGACCAACTACCGACTTTTCACCTGACTCATGCCAACATAGAGGTGTTCGACATCTCCGACCATATAAAGCCTCAAATGGCGCCATACCAATACTCGAATGGAAACTGTTATTATAGTTGAACTCAATCAACGCTAAATAACCGTCCCACGCACCACCTTGTTCAAGTACACAAGCACGCAACAAATCTTCTAACGATTGAATCGTCCTCTCGGTTTGACCATCTGTTTGCGGATGATATGCCGAACTCAATCTCAACTTAGAACCCAAGGCACCTTGCAAACTCTCCCAAAATCTTGAAGTAAATCTAGGATCTCTATCCGACACAATACTCTTAGGAACTCCATGAAGCTTCACAATAGTGCCAACATAAATCTCGGCCAACCTTTCCAAAGAATAAGTAATATCAATCGGAATAAAGTGAGCCGATTTAGTAAGCCTATCAACAATCACCCAAATAACATTATGTCCTCTTTGCGTATTCGGCAATCCCGTAACAAAATCCATCGATATACTATCCCATTTCCATTCCGGAATATCCAACGGTTGCATCAATCCACTAGGCTTCTGATGTTCCACCTTAGACTTCTGGCAAGTCAAACACGAGTACACAAAACGAGCAACATCGCTTTTCAATCCAGACCACCAAAAGATCTTCTTCAAATCCTTATACATCTTATTCGCTCCCGGATGAATACTCAAGTTACTCCGATGTCCCTCTTCCAATATCATCTTTTTCAAATCCGCATCATCGGGAATACAAATACGACCTCGAAACCTCAAAACTCCTAATTCATCAACTTTGAAATCTTTATTCCTATTCGTCATCAAATCCACAAATTTCAAATCCAACTTTTGCTTTTCACACACCGTAGCAAGGAAATCATTCGTGACATGCAACATACCAAGCTTCACACTACTCGGCGTTAACTCACAAACCAAACTCAAATCTCTAAAGTTCTCCAAGAGTTCCCACTCTCTAACCATCAAAGTAGACACGTGCAACGACTTCCGACTTAAGGCATCGGCTACCACATTCGCCTTACCCGGATGATAATTTAAACCAAAATCATAGTCCTTCAAAAGTTCTAGCCATCTCCTTTGCCTCATATTCAATTCTTTTTGATCAAACAAATACTTCAAACTCTTGTGATCGCTAAAAACTTCAAATCTTGCACCATAAAGATAGTGCCTCCAAATTTTCAAAACGAACACTACGGCCGCTAACTCCAAATCATGAGTAGGATAATTCCTTTCGTGTACTCTCAACTGCCTAGAAGCATACGCCACGACCTTCCCATCTTGCATCAATACACCACCCAATCCTGACAAAGAAGCATCGCAATAAACCACAAAAGGTTCCGTAGGATTCGGCAAAATCAAAACTGGCGCTGACGTTAACCTTCTCTTTAATTCCATGAAACTCTCTTCACAATTAACATCCCAAATAAAAGCCTTTCCTTTACAAGTCAACTGCGTTAACGGAAGTGCTAACTTTGAAAATCCTTCGATAAACCTCCGGTAGTAACCGGCCAAGCCCAAAAAGCTTCGAATTTCCGTAACCGATCTTGGAGTCTCCCATTGCATTACCGCATCGATCTTGGATGGATCCACACTAATACCATTGCCGGAAATAATATGTCCAAGAAAACTCACCTCCGACAACCAAAACTCACACTTAGACAACTTTGCATACAACTTCTTCTCTTTCAAAATCCGCAACACAATCCTTAAATGTTCTTCGTGTTCCTCTCGAGACTTAGAATAAATCAAAATGTCATCGATAAACACTACCACAAAACGATCCAACTGCTCGTGGAAGATACGGTTCATATATTCCATGAAAACACCCGGCGCATTAGAAACTCCGAATGACATCACCGTATACTCATAGTGACCATATCGTGTTCTAAAAGCCGTCTTCGAAATATCTTCTTCCTTAACCCGAATCTGGTGATAACCAGATCTCAAATCAATCTTACTAAAAACACGAGCTCCAACCAATTGATCCATCAAATCATCAATTCTTGGAAGCGGATACTTGTTCTTAATTGTCACCTTATTCAACTGCCGATAATCAATACACAATCGCATACTACCATCCTTCTTCTTTACCAACAATACCGGCGCACCCCAAGGAGAAACACTTGGTCTTACAAATCTCTTATCCAACAAATCATTCAACTGCTTCTTCAATTCCACCAACTCCGATGCCGACATCCGATACGGGGCCATTGAAATCGGTCTAGTACCCGGAACTAGATCAATAGAAAATTCAACCTCTCTCTTTGGCGGCACATCCGCAACATCTTCCGGAAACACTTCAGGAAATTCACAAACCACAGGAAACACGTCGAGCTCAACTTTGCTCTCCACCGACAACGATGCAAACAAACCAAACAACTGAGCTTCGTCCGCTAAAAGTTTCTTCAACTCTTTAGTGGAAAGAAAACTCTTGTTTTCACCATCTTCCAAAGAAGGAAACCTTACTAACTTGTGATAGCAATCCAGATGAACTCTATTAAATTGCAACCAGTTCATACCCAAGATTACGTCCAAACCTTCCAACGGCAAACGCACTAAATCCATAACGAAGTCCTTACCATACATGGTCAAAGGACAACTTGCACACACCCAAGAAGTAGTTACCGACCCCGAAGCGGGAGTCCCAATAACCATACCACTACTTAAAGAAACCATACACAAATCCAACCGCTTAGCACACGCAAGAGAAATGAACGAGTGAGTCGCTCCAGTATCAATAATAGCAACTAAAGGCATATCATTAATAAAGCATGTACCTTTAATCAAACGATTCGCCGCATTAGTAGCGTCTGAACCTGCTAATGCGAATACTTTTCCGCCCGCCGGAGCTTGCTTCGGTTTGGTACAATTCGAGCTAATGTGACCCACCTCGCCACAATTAAAACACTTCACAGCATTCTTTCTACACTCTGCTGCATTATGTCCAAGGAGTCCACAGTTGGAACACTTCGCCTTGAACTTTCCACAATCATAAGACTTGTGGCCCATCACGCCACACTTAAAACATTTGATCGCACCGGAACCTCCTCCGGGTCTCCTATCAAAGTTTCCCCTATGTTTGCCCTTATCAGCAGGCGTCACATAAGGTCCGCTTCGTACTTGCTGCTTCCCTCTCCTCTCGCTCAAACCCTTATAATGAGTAGAACGAGCTCTACTGTCTTCTTCATAAATCCTACAGCACTCGGTCAAATCCGAAAATCTTCGTATCCTTTGATAACCCACCGCTTGCTTTATCTTAGGATGCAAGTCATTCTCATACTTGATACATTTGGAAAATTCCGTCGTAACCGCATCATAGTGAGGGTGAAACTTCACTAACTCAGTAAACTTAGCGGTGTAGTCCACCACCGACATATTACCTTGTTTCAACTCCAGAAATTCCATTTCTCTCTTCCCTTTAACACTTTCGGGATAATACTTCCTTAGAAACTCAGTACGAAATAAATCCCACGTAATCTCCTCATCGTCGACCTCAAGAACTTGCCTCACGCTGACCCACCAGTCATCAGCCTCTTCTCTCAGGATGTGAGTCCCTAGTCTCACCTTGATCCCTTCAGCACAATCCATCACCCTAAAGATCCTCTCAATTTCCTTTAACCATATCTGAGCACCATCCGGATCAAATCTCCCTTTGAACACCAGTGGTTGGTTCTTCCTGAACTCATCATTCACATTCACGTTAGGTGCACCCTGCACAGCTCTGGCCATAGCCTCTAACGCCGCTGCCATAGCATTGTCATTACGACCTGCCATATTCTGAGGATTCCCAAAAATAACAACAAGGTTAAACAACCGTTCAACCAACACAACAACAAGACAGACACGACTGACTCAACACTGGCTCTGATACCACTTAATGTAACACCCCCTTTCTATACCCCCAAATTAATACATTTAATCAATTAGGCACTTAGAAAATTCATTTCATCAGAGTTTAATTAAAACATGGTATATAAGAGGCGCATCACATTATCATGAAATTAAACACATACGATACCTGCTCAAAATAGATATGCAACAATGGGTAACCCACATCTCAATATTTAGAATAAAAGCGGAAACATCCAAATATTGAATCAATCACATTCATAAAGGTATATACAACCATCAGTTAATTCATGCTTTACAACATATCCACAGCAGATACATACACATATGTATCACAAAAGAATCAAAACAAATGTAACTCCAAAAGAGTCAAAGGCTTCCTAACTACCCAGATGTTACATATCAGAGCCATTGACCAAAAAGAATGAAGACATCGCTTCACAAAAAGAACCTCCAGCTTCCTACTCTGCAATGCCTCATAGAGCATTATAAAACAGCAGAAGGGTGAGAAACAACATCATAACAGTTAATGCATAAAATTGTATATATACATATATTCATAATTATACAAGTCATACACAAACATGTTCTCACCACATTAAGCATATACAATTAATCATGCCTCTACACATGCTCATAAAGATTCACTATATGTTCCTCCAAAAAATCATATATAACATACACAGTTATATTCATTCAACCAATGCATCATACACAGATGACTCATGCAACTCATAGAGACCGACGCACAACTCTATGCAGATGCAAATGCGGTACCGACTCATTCAACAGATTCTCTAAGGAATCGAGTATTCAGCAGATCCTCCACGGGATCAAGTACTCAGCAGATTCTCCACGGAATCAAATATTCATCAGATTCTCCACGGAATCGAATATTCAGCAGACCCTCCACGGGATCAAGTACTCAGCAGATTCTCCACAGATTCAAATACTCTAGCCAATACTCCACGGGATTACATGATATGACCGATTCTCTGAGGAATCACACAATGCAACCGATTCTCCAAGGAATCTAATATAACCATCGTATCATACGAGGTTCTGCAAATCCTCCGAGGGATCATTCAACACAAAAATGCATACTATGCTCACAAACATACTCATTGTATTTATCACATACATCGCATATATCTATCATGCATTCACATTATGCACCATTCCACACATGGTTTACACACATATCAGCCTATCAATGCGTTTCTTATTCAGTTCGAGCAAATACACAAGATTATCAAATATTCAAGATTCACCATTTACTCTACAATCTAGGATTCACGCCTTTCGGCCACCCACAACACGACATGTCAAAATAGTTCACACATCGATCATTCATATAGGCATTAATCATAATTGAATCAACCAAACATCATGCTATGAACAAACAGCAAAACAAAATAACACTGTCAGGTTCGCCAACCTTCGCCTGGCGAAGCCACGCAGCGAATGCTCGCTGGCCTTCGCCTGGCGAACTTCCCAGCGAAGTCTACTGGGAGTAATTATGGAATTACTCGCTGAGGCTCGCTACAGACTCGCCTGGCGAACCTTCGCCAACACACCTCGCCTGGCGAACTTGCCGGCGAATACAGGGTGTTAGCTTCTGACTTGCTTCGCTACAGCTCGCTGGGCTTCGCCTGGCGAAGCTTCGCTGCCATTCGCCTGGCGAACTTGCGAAGACAGAACTTCCATGGCTGTCTCAAAGCCCAAACTCCACACAACCAACCGATTAAATCCAAACCAGTCACAGTAGCACAACCCAACCATCACCCGACTAAACTACATCGTCTAATCCGAGTTCTAACCGATTAAAACCTCATTCTACTCACAAAACCAACTTCTAACCTAAGTGGAAAAAGAGTAGAAACTCTACAAAATCCAAACACATACACATACAATCATGTACATTAAAGAGATGATGGAGTTTCACACCCTTACCGATCAATTGCAAGCTTTGGTGATGATCTCTTGATGATTCTAGGTTTTCCTCTCCCCTTTCTCTTCTCTTTCTCTTCTCCTCTTTTCTTTCTCTTGTTTTTCTTCTTATCTTACTATCTTTCTTTCTTCCCTCTCTTATTCTATTTCTATCTCTATTTCTTTCCTCTCAAATTCTTTCCAACACTTACCAAACAATTCTCACACTAAATTGCTAAATGTCTAAAATGCCCTTTTTACTCTAATTCCCCAAAAACTCTCTGAATCGGTAAAAATAGATAAAATAAGCAAACGCCACATAACAATATATAATTTCTCAATTTAAACAAACATCAATTAAATAAATTAAAAGACTCAACAATTAATGGGAATTCAGAATCGGGGCGTTACAAGCGGCATTTACACCCTGTTGCAGTTTTATGATGCTGAGCTCATGTGTTTCGTATTTCCTGATTTTGTCTTGGCTCCTACCCTGGAGGAGTATTCTGCACTCTTGGATATACCGATTCGCGAGCAGATGCCTTTCTATCACACGGACGCTAAGCCTAATATGGCTAAGCTTTCTGCTATTCTGTACTTTGGAGAGTTTGAGCTGACAGGGAAGATGATCAGGAAAGGAGATGCGTGGGGATTCCCGTTGGTTGTTTTGGTAGAGAAGGCTCGGGAGTATGCTAAGAAGGGTGGTTGGGTTGTTTTTGATGCCATCCTTGCTGTGTGTGTTTATGGCATTTTATTGTTCCCAAACCAGCCTGATTTTGTTGACGCGGATGCTTTCTATATTTTGGCTGCAAAGAACCCAGTTCCTACCTTGCTGGGAGATATCCACCATTCTACTCACTACAAAAATGAAAAACGACGAGGAAAGAATGTCTCTTGCTGTGTACCTCTACTGTGCAGGTGGTTTACTAGTCATATGCCGAAGTCAGGGCCTTTCGTCACTTCTATTGATTCTTTAGGATGGCCTGAGCGCTTGATGGGGTTGACTTCTGAGAATATGGTATGGGTTAATGAGGAGGTGTTAGGAGTTCAGGTCATATACAGATGCGAAGGATTCCCTAATGTTCCTTTGATAGGAAGGAGAGGGTGTGTCAATTACAACCCTTCCTTACTAATCAGGCAGTTTGGGTATGCACCTCAGGAAGCGCCGAAGCCCGAGGAGATACAGGAATCTCTGTATCTCACTGGGGTAATAGAGGAAGAGATGTTGATCAAGCTTGAGAAAGCATGGAAGAACCTGCATAAGAGAGGGAAGCCTTCATGTAGCAAAGGGGGTACTCGAGTTCTTGGTCCGTATGTGGAATGGATTCATGAATGAGCTACGAAATTCCTTATGCCTTATCCTGCAGTTCAGCCATTGTATCCTTCTCCGGTGGAGGAGCCCACCACTATAGACATACAAGTATACAAACAGCTGATGGCGGAGAAAGAAGAGTTAGCAAAGGCTAAAGAAGCTTTAGAGAAAGAGAACGCCCAGCTTCGTCATGAAAAGATTGAAATAGGATATTTTTCCAAGCAACAGGCCGAAACTTTGAAACATCTGAAGACTACTTTATTGGAGTTGACTGAAACCAAGAAGCGTCTGGAGTTAGATGTAGACTCAGTTAGCAGTGTATTGGCTACCAAGAAACAAGAGCTGGAAAGGGCCTACACGAAGTTAGCTAAATTCAGAGAGCATTGGGACCTTACTATGGCCAAACGCAAAGAACGGGAAGAAGAGCTAAAGATACAGGTTGCTCAGTTGGCAGAACGGGTTAAAGTGAAGACTGAGGAGCTTGAAGAAGAAGCCTGCCGTCGATACGAGGCCGAACGCAAACTGATTGATGCCATGAAGAATCTGGAAGATTGTCAGCGCAGAGCAGACACCAAGAGGCCCAAACCTGAGGATGGTGCCCAGGATAAGGCTTGGGAAGATTTTGTCAGAGACATCCATGGAACGGTCAGGAAAAGGGATCAGTTGATAGAAGGCTTGATTTATCGACCGGATCACCCAGAGATGAAGAAGCTGGTTGAGGAGTTCTGCGACCGTACCCGCACTTGATTTCTTTCTTATATTCTACATGTTGAGATCACCACCAGGCATGTTGGTTGGGATCCTCCTTTATCGTATCAGTTGTATGGAACATAGTTGTGTAACGCCTTGACGAGACTGTTATTCTAATAAATATATGAGGGTTTTTCTAAATATTGTCTTTATGGTTTCTCTTGTCTTGCTACCTTGACACTGGAATTGGAGGGGAAATATCCCCAATGCACACATGCACGTTAGCATTTTTGCATTGTTGTTTGCATAAATCACATTGCATTACAGGTTTGTGATCCATGTTCCTTATCATTCTTCATCCATACACCCAGGTATTTTCAGGATTGCAGAAAAGCGGGTCCACCGTTACTCTACCAGAACTAATCACAAGAAGATCATGGACAACGTGCAGAGTGAAATGCAAGAAATGCGTGACAGGATGGCCATGCTCATGCAAACCATGGAGACCATCGCCAAAGGACAAGAGCAGCTGCAGACTCTGGTTCAACCGTTAGTCGCACGGGCTGAAAACAACGGGACACCACGTGGTGAAAACATTGCTGCTTCTCCCCGAGTTGAGAATCGTCAAAGTGCTGATGCTATTCCCGTAACCGGTTTGAATGCTGGAGAAACTGGTCCTGCAGGCGAAGGTGGGAACGCCGGTAATATGAATGCCAATACAGATACTGCTGGAATATTTGTGGGTAATGTCAACCAGGGTTTCAATGGGGGCGCTGAGAACGTTGGAATGAATGGTAATAATGGTAACCAGGGCTTCAATGGTGTGAACATGGGGTATGGCAACATTGCTGGCGCCAAGGTTGGGTTTGGTGACTATGGTTATGGTAATCTTGGATATGGAACTGGTGCATACAACGCTCAAGAGATGGGCAATCTGAGGTACGACCCCAGGTACTTCCAAACAGGTCCAGGCCGTGATGCAGATTATGTTGGATACGATGCAGTACCTCGCTGGGAGGATTGTCAGGAGGATGTGTTCTCTGGTCAAAATGAGGGTTATGAAAGAGCTAGGGATGACAACCATCGGATGAGATTGCTAGAAGAGAAAGTGAACGGATTAGCCAGCCAGAATGCTCTTGGGCTGGATATGTCAAATATGGGGCTGGTCCCGGGGTTGAGGGTCCCGCTGAAATTCAAAGCGCCGTCATTTGATAAGTACAAAAGGGATACATGCCCTAGGGTGCATGTGCGCGCGTTTTACAGGCGTATGTCCGCGTATTCTGAGGATGAAAAGATGCTAATGCACTTCTTCCAGGATAGCCTATCAGGGCCATCGCTGGAGTGGTACATGAGCTTGGAGCCTACTCAGATCAAGAGTTGGAAAGAGCTGGCAGAGGCTTTTGTTCGACATTATCAATATAATAGTGATCTCGCCCCCAACCGAGTCCAGCTGCAGAGCATGTCTCAAAAGTCTAGCGAGAGCTTTAAGGAATACGCCCAGAGATGGCGAGATCTGGCTGCTAGGGTACACCCTCCGATGGTGGAGCGCGAAATGATGGATATGTTCATAGGAACTTTTTCTGGAATGTACTATGACCGGTTGCTCAATTTTTCGATGAGTACCTTCTCTGAGTTGATCTTGATGGGGGAGCGCATTGAAAACGGGGTGAAGATTGGTAAAATTCAAACGGGCGAGTCCAGTTCCGCAGGAGGCAATAAGAAGACGTTTGGTGGTAAAAGGCAGGGTGATACCAACGCTGTACACAATGCTCGACGGAGAAATAGAGGTCAGAACTGGCATCAGCAATCGCAGGTTGCAAGTATAATTATTCCAGGGCCTTCTCAGCAACAGAGGCAGCAACCACAGCAGCAAGCTCAGCAGCAGCCGAATAATAATCAGCGCAGATTTCAGAACCCGCGACCGAGGAGAGTATTTGAGGTACCGCCGGTATCATATGCAGAACTTCTTCAAACTTTGTTGAAATTGCAGCTAGTTAAGAAGAGGACCTTAGCACCACCAACTGGCCAGCCACCAGTCGGGTATGATATTAATGAGAATTGTGACTTCCATTCGGGTGCACCAGGGCACAATATTGAAAATTGCCTAGCTTTCAAGCATAAAGTACAGGATTTGCTTGATAGTACGGCTATTAACTTCGGGAAGGACGGTCCCAATATCACGCAACAGCCAATGCCCAAGCATGGTGGGGCTGGGGCCAATGCAATCCTGGCAGATGGTGAGTTGAACTTGGTTTCGGAAGTGAGCGAGCTGAAAACCCCTTTGAGTTACGTAAAGCAGCGTTTATTGAAAGGAGGTGTCTATCCCGGTTGCAGTGAAGAGTGTGCTGACTGTTTGGTTCAACCTGGGGGCTGTGAGAAGTTGAAAAGGGGAGTTCAAGGTTTGATTGATGAAGGAACCTTGCAGTTTGACAGGTCTGTGGGGCGAGAGAAGTCTATTGAGACAGAATCTGAAAAAGAGCGCAGGGAGATTGCTACGATCACCATTCCGTTCAAATCAGTGACGATTTCGGCATCATTGAAAAGGCCGACCATTACTATTACCAAGGCTAAACCAGTCCCTTACGAGAGCACAAAGGCAGTCCCGTGGAGCTACGGTGCTGAGGTGTATTGCAATGGGGAAAAGATTGACTTGAATGATCCGCCAGCGGGATCCGTAGATAACATCGTGGGAGCGGGTGGTATAACCCGGAGCGGGAGAATTTTCACTTCACTTGAGGTCGAGGCAGAGAGGCTCGCCAGGGGTAAGAATAAAGTTGTTGAGGGGGAATCTTCGGGGAGTAAGGAGAAAGAACCGATAACCAAGGATGTGGAAGAATTCATGAGATTGATTCGCAAAAGTGACTACAAGATCGTAGATCACCTGCAGCAGACCCCGTCAAAGATCTCCATATTATCGCTATTGTTGTGTTCTGAGGCGCATAGAAATGCCCTGTTGAAGGTACTTGAGACATCCTTCGTGCCGCAAGAGATTTCAGTTAATCAACTGGAGGGAGTTATGGCACATGTTAACGCTGGGCATGGGCTGGGATTCACGGATTTTGACCTAACGCCTAGAGGGCGTGATCATAATAATGCCTTGCACATCTCTATCGAATGCCGGGGCACGATTTTATCCCATGTGCTGGTGGACACTGGGTCCTCATTGAATGTGTTACCAAAGAAAGCCCTGTTGAAATTGGATACCCGTGGGTTGTTGTGCACGCCTAGTGATTTGGTGGTGAGGGCCTTTGACGGAACGAGGAGGTCGGTATTCGGGTCAGTAACGCTACCCATCCAGGTAGGTCCGGAGGTGTTTGATACAGTGTTTTATATCATGGACATCCAGCCTGCATATAGTTGTTTGATCGGGAGACCTTGGATTCATGCCGCTGGGGTAGTGACTTCTACGCTCCATCAGAAGCTGAAGTATATGGTTGAGGGGAGTATTGTGACGGTGTGTGGCGAAGAGGATATCCTAGTCAGTCACTTGTCTTCCTTCAAATACGTGGAGGTAGATGGAGAGATTCATGAAACGCTGTGTCAGGCGTTCGAAGGGGTGAAGATTAAAGAGGAAGCTCCGTTAAAGAGTGAAGGGCAAGAGGTGACCGTCTCCTCATATAAAGAAGCCAAGGCGTTGGTGCAAGCGGGAGAGACTCAGAAGTGGGGGCAGGTTCTGGACCTACCAGTGAAGCAAGATAGGTATGGCTTGGGGTACCACCCATCTCCCTCACGGAGCGCGCCTAAGTACAAGGGACCTGTGGTGTTCACGCCCGGAGGGGTTAGCTTTGAAAGGATTAATGTTGTGTCTGATACGGAGGAAGTGGATAGCGACTACGACATGGACGCATGGATTCGACCCAGCATGCCGGGGCAAAGCCTATGCAACTGGTCCATCCAGGACGTCATCCAAGTCACCAAACAGTAATGCGTTGTTTTTTTTTCAATCATTGTATGATCACATGCCTTGCCCGGGGCATCGTTGACCTCGTCTTAGGGCCTAACTGTTTACCTGTATGTTTGCATGATCAATAAATGACGGCGTTTTTTACATTCAAATGTTGTGATCCTTTTCTTTCTGTTTTTTTATTTTTTTTATTTTTTTATTTTATTTTATTTTATTTCAATAAAATGGCAGTGTGGTTATGTATTTCGCTTGTATATCATTTTGAAGCACTTAACCGTTTCCCTCGCAGGATTCATGAATTTTCAGATGACACCGACCAAAGACTTCCTATGACTCGTTTAGACTTCGAACATCCGATCTTCCAAGCTGAGGAGGAGATTGTTGAGGATAGTGACTTGCCAGAAGAGCTGAGTCGGTTGTTGAAGCAAGAGGAGAGAGTCATTCTACCTCACCAGGAAGAGATTGATATTGTCAATTTAGGGTCTGAAGAATGCGTCAGGAATATCCGTATAGGGGCTGCGTTGCAGGTTGACATCAAGCAAGAGCTTATTGAGATGCTGCGCGAATACAGTGATATATTTGCTTGGTCCTACGAGGACATGCCAGGTTTGGATACCGATATGGTTGTTCATCGTCTGCCGTTGAGAGAGGATTGCCCGCCTGTGAAGCAGAAACTAAGAAGGACTCGTCCTGACATGGCTGTAAAGATAAAGGAAGAAGTGCAGAAGCAATGGGATGCTGGGTTCCTGGCTGTCACCACCTATCCCACTTGGGTCGCTAATATTGTGCCTGTGCCGAAGAAAGATGGCAAGGTTCGAATGTGTGTTGATTATAGGGATCTAAACAAAGCGAGCCCGAAAGATGATTTCCCGCTGCCGCATATTGACGTGTTAGTTGACAACACAGCTCAGTTTTCGGTATTCTCTTTTATGGATGGATTTTCGGGGTACAACCAGATCAAAATGGCTCCGGAAGATATGGAAAAAACGACCTTTATCACCCCGTGGGGGACCTTCTGTTATAAGATGATGCCCTTTGGTTTGAAAAATGTTGGGGCAACGTACCAGCGGGCTATGACAACGCTCTTTCGCGACATGATGCACAAAGAGATTGAGGTGTATGTCGATGACATGATTGCCAAGTCTCAAACAGAGGAAGAACATCTGGTTAATCTGCTGAAGTTGTTCAAGAGGCTGTGGAAGTTCAGGCTGAGGCTGAATCCTAACAAGTGTACCTTCGGAGTGAGATCCGGGAAGCTACTGGGGTTCATTGTGAGCAAGAAAGGAATCGAGGTCGATCCTGCAAAAATAAAAGCAATACAAGAGATGCCAGCACCGAGAACAGAAAAAGAAGTCTGTGGATTCTTAGGGAGATTGAACTATATTGCTAGGTTCATCTCTCACCTAACGACCACGTGTGAACCTTTGTTCAAACTGTTAAAGAAAGATCAAGCGGTGGTCTGGAACGACAATTGCCAAAGTGCATTTGAAAAGATAAAAGAATACTTGCAGGAACCTCTGGTGTTGATACCCCCAGTAGTAGGACGGCCGCTGATTATGTATCTGACGGTTCTTGAGAACAGTATGGGTTGTGTTCTCGGTCAACATGACGAGACAGGAAGGAAAGAGCATGCAATCTACTACTTGAGTAAAAAGTGTACGGATTGTGAATCTCGATACTCTATGCTCGAAAAGACGTGTTGTGCATTGGCGTGGGCTGCCAAACGTCTAAGACAGTACATGCTGAACCATACAACCATGCTGATATCGAAGATGGATCCGATCAAGTATGTGTTTGAAAAGCAAGCGCTCTCTGGAAGGATTGCTAGATGACAGATGGTATTGACAGAATACGATATCCAGTATGTTTCCCAGAAGGCAATTAAGGGAAGTGTTCTGTCCGAATATCTTGCCGAACAGCCAATTGAGGATTATCAGCCTATGAAGTTTGAGTTTCCTGATGAGGACATAATGTACTTGAAGGCTAAAGATTGTGATGAGTCGTTGCCGGGCGAAGGTCCTGAGCGGAGTTCCCAGTGGCGATTGATTTTTGACGGGGCTGTCAATTCGTCCGGTAGTGGGATTGGGGCAATTATTACAACTCCCCACGGGTCGCACATCCCGTTTACGGCCAGATTGACTTTTCCAGTGACGAATAACGAAGCCGAGTACGAAGCTTGTATTATGGGGTTGGAGGAGGCTATCGATCTAAGGATCAAGAATCTGGACGTGTATGGGGATTCAGCATTGGTGGTGAATCAGATTAAGGGAGAGTGGGAGACACGCCAACCTAATCTGGTACCGTACATGAATTATGCGAGAAGGTTGCTACCTTTCTTTGATAAGGTGGAGTTCCATCATGTACCTCGGGCGGAGAATCAAATGGCAGACGCCCTTGCAACATTATCCTCGATGTATAAGGTCAACTACTGGAATGAGGCTCCCAGGATTGTCATATCTCGCCTTGATAGGCCGGCCTTTGTGTTTGCAATTGATGAAGCATCTGACAGTAAACCTTGGTATTTCGACATACAGAATTTCCTGAAGAACCAGGAATATCCGGCTGGGGCATCCAGTCGTGATCAGAAGATTCTAAGGAGATTAGCAAGCAACTTCTATCTGAATCCCGACGGCGTTCTGTATAGAAGGAACCACGATTTGGTACTCCTCTGGTGTGTAGACGAGAAGGAAGCCAACTTACTCATGGAAGAGGTCCATGAAGGAACTTTTGGTACACATGCTGGTGGGCATGCCATGACCCGAAAGTTGTTGCGGATGGGGTATTATTGGTTAACGATGGAAATGGATTGTTTCAAGTTCGCCAAGCGGTGTCACAAGTGCCAGATCTATGCTGATAAGATCCATGTGCCACCCAGTCCACTGAATGTTATGGCTTCTCCGTGGCCTTTCTCCATGTGGGGAATTGATATGATTGGCAAGATTGAGCCTACTGCTTCTAATGGGAATCGCTTCATCCTAGTCGCGATCGATTACTTCACCAAGTGGGTGGAAGCAGTATCTTACACCAATGTGATGAAGCAGGTGGTGGCCAGATTTATCAAGAGGGATATAATTTGCAGATACGGTATTCCTGAACGGATCATTACTGATAATGGTTCGAACTTGAATAATAAGATGATGAAGGATCTTTGTCGGGAGTTTAAGATCGAGCATCATAATTCATCTCTGTACAGACCCAAGATGAATGGTGCTGTTGAAGCGGCCAACAAGAACATAAAGAAGATTGTTCAGAAGATGGTGGTAACGTATAAGGATTGGCATGAGATGTTGCCGTTTGCTCTGCACGGTTATCGCATGACGGTGCGTACATCAACCGGGGCAACTCCATTCTCATTGGTGTATGGCATGGAGGCAGTCCTACCATTGGAGGTTGAGATACCATCTTTGAGGGTTCTGCTTGATGTTCAGCTTGATGAGGCAGAATGGGTGAGAAGTAGATTGAATCAACTGAGCTTGATAGACGAGAAGAGACTGGCATCAATTGCACATGGTAGGCTGTACCAGAGCCGGATGAAGAAAGTGTTCGACAAGAAGATTCGACCTTGAAGCTTTCAGACGGGTGATCTTGTGCTGAAGAAGATTTTCCCACCGCAATCGGATCACAGGGGCAAATGGACTCCCAATTATGAAGGTCCATACGTCGTGAGAAAGGTCTTCTCCGGAGGAGCCTTATTGTTATCCACCATGGATGGTGACGACTTTTCGTCCCCTGTGAACTCGGACGCAGTTAAAAAATACTTTGCTTAAAAATTGACCCGCTGGACAGTAAAAAGAGAGTCCAGGCAAAAATGGGGCATTCCGGCGAACCAAAAAACAGAATAAAAAGGTTCGGGCAAAAGTTAGGGATAAAATGGAAAAAATGTACACCCGCGAAGTTGAAAACCTACACTGGGCGGCTTCGGCAAAAAGGGGTATCCCGGTGAATTGAAAACCCGCAAAGGGCGATTCACGCAAAAGTTAGGGATTTGAGAAGCAAATGACTGCGGTCCAAGTTTGATTGTTCAGTGGTTTGGGAGCATTCGGGGGTCGACTATCCAAAGCAATCTCTTCCGAAGACAGAGATCAGGAAAGCGTCAGAGTCCGGCGAGTCATAGGAGGATCAGCTCATGGTGTTCGTCTGTAACACGTTGCAGACATGTGTACAAATTTTATTCTGTATTCTTTGTACATTTCTGCATTTTGTTTATGCGTGACTACCTCTTTTCAGGAGTTGCATCTGATGTACAAATCTTGCCTATTTTTAGGCCGTTATCAATAAAGTGTGTATTCAGTGTAGTGTGTGACTTTGGTTTTAACTTTTACAGTTTTGTTCGTAAAAAACGCCGATGTTTTTTATAAAACTTACATGTGTGTAAACAGGCGGGCCTCGGCCGATGATTGTTAAAACCGGAAATTACCTGAATGGTTGTCATGGGTGATTACCAAGATGTTTCTTTTGCATAGATTGTCTTGTGTTTGCTTGTTGACTTTTGCAGGTATTCAAAAGCTCGCGAAGTTCCCCGCCAGAGTCCATGGCAGGCTAGTACCCTCTCCAGGGGATGAATGTTGTGTCTTTCCTCAGTGAAGTCGCCCCAGGCAAAATTGCATGTTGTCTCCCCGGGAGAGTGGAGGTTGCGTCAAAGGAAAAGATCAATGTATCTTCAGTAGTTCAGAATTGGCTTATCAAGCAGAGCAAAGTCCTCCCCAGCAAGGGTCGAGACGGATATGATTAACTCGCCTGAAGAATCTTGTGTAGTGCTAATCAGAGCACACCGGTCAACCCCCAGCTCAGTGATAGTAGGATAAATTATCCCCACAGGGCGTAATCAGAGTGTTGATACCTTTTGAAAGCAGTTTCCAGGATTGCTTTTCTCTTTCCCCAACAGGTTGATCCTTCCTCGTCAGGACGATCATTTTCAGCAGAGTTTGAAGTTTTGAGTTTGTGAGCTACTTTCCTAGCAGGATGGTCATCCCCAGCGGAGTTAGTTCATCTTTCCACCATTTATTTTGTTGGAAGTGTTCCGGTAGTATTCCGGTCATCCCCAGCGGATCCAGTTTGTCTTCAGCATTTATTTTGCTGAAGTAACTCTTTGCATAAGCATGCATCATAAGCACTTGCATTTTGCACGAATACGTAGCATTTCCATGCAGTGTGGAAGCATTACGGCATCATCAAACATGTGCATTTTGGAAACGTAAGCAGGATTGATTACCCGTCCAGCCTCAGGTATTTTCTCTGTCGATAAGTGAGATCGTGGTTCGCAGAGATGTGCATATGTTTTGTTTGTGGCACAAGACGCGCAGTGATCGTGTTTCCTCCTGGCAAGAGGGTTGTGGCGCAGGGCACGCAGTGATCGTGGTCATCGTTATGTTGTGGAGGTTTTCGCGGAAGAGGTACGCAGTGATCGTATTCATCCCGTATGTTTGGTTTGTGGCACAAGACGCGCAGTGATCGTGTTTTCTCCTGTCAAGAGAGTTGGGGCGCAGGGCACGCAGTGATCGTGGTCATCGTTATGGTGTGGGATTTGTGGTAGAGTACGCAGTGATCGTATCCATCCTGTATGTTTTGTTTGTGGTGTAAAGTACGCAGTGATCGTGTTCCTCCTGGCAAGAGGGTTGTGGCGCAGGGCACGCAGTGATCGTGGTCGTCGTTATGTTGTGGGGGTTTTCGCGGAAGAGGTACGCAGTGATCGTATTCATCCCGTATGTTTGGTTTGCGATACAGGACGCGCAGTGATCGTGTTTCCTCCTGTCAAGAGGGTTGTGGCGCAAGGCACGCAGTGATCATGGTCATCGTTATGTTATGGGGTTTTTGCGGAAGAGATACGCAGTGATCGTATTCGTCTCATATGCGGTTTTGTTTGCAACACCGAGACGCGCAGTGATCGTGTTTCCTCCTGTCAAAAGGGTTGTTGCGCCAGGCACACAGTGATCGTGTTCGTCATGTCATATTCCCTTAACAGAGTTTGCTTGGTCAAGCACCCTTTTTTCCCCCCAGTTGAGTCCTTCTCAGGATGCTGTGGTGTCAGCATTAGAAGATGGTAAAGCAGATTTTTGGGTGGTTACCCGTAGTTTCCCCAGCAGAGTTATATTCCCCAGCAGGGTGGTACTTCAACGAGTTGCTTGGTTAAGTTTTTCGTATTTCCAACAAAGTTATTCTCGTCAAAGTGGCTTGGTTAAGTTCCCAATTTCCCCAGCGGAGTGTTTTCAGGATACCTACTGCCAGATAAGGTATTTGACGGCCGTCGTCAGAATTGTCCTCTCAGAGCTGCTTGGTTAAGTTTCTCGTGTCCCCGCAGGGATGGTCGTTCAGGTACGAACGGAAGGTTGGTAAGTGAAATCAACATTTTCTCGCTGTTTAGTGGATGCTCGTTCAGGTACGAACGGAAGGTTGGTAAGTGAAATCAACATTTTCTCGCTGTTTAGTGGATGCTCGTTCAGGTACGAACGAAAGGTTGGTAAGTGAAATCAACATTTTCTCGTTGTTTAGTGGATGCTCGTTCAGGTACGAACGGAAGGGTGATAAGTGAAATCAACATTTTCTCGTTGTTTAGTGGATGCTCGTTCAAGTACGAACGGAAGGGTGATAAGTGAAATCAACATTTTCTCGCTGTTTAGTGGATGCTCGTTCAGGTACGAACGGAAGGGTGATAAGTGAAATCAACATTTTCTCGCTGTTTAATGGATGCTCGTTCAGGTACGAACGGAAGGGTGATAAGTGAAATCAACATTTTTCTCGCTGTTTAGTGGATGCTCGTTCACGTACGAACGACATGGTGATAAGTGAAATCGGCATTGTCTCGTTTGGTTAAGCGCTTGCTCGTTTCTTCGGATGCGAAAGGTTGATAAGAGAGATCAACAATTTCTCACTGGTTAGTGTATGCTCACTTCTTCGGAATGGGATGGTCTATGGACAAAATCAGATTATGTCATAAGCAGGTTGATGGATGGGTGCTTAGTTGTCGCTGTGGCAACGGAAATCAGTTTCCTGGTTAATTCTCCCCAAGCAGTGGTGTGCGCAATTTATTTTTGCGGTTGGCAAATTTCAGGGTTTATCGGTATTCAACCGTCTCGTACCTCGATTATCTGAATGTCGTTCGCTCTTCATCCAGTCGGGTCCAAGCCGTTTGAATAGGGGCAGCTGTTGCACCCTAAAATTTGACCAACTGGTTCTCCTACCTGGTTCGTGGTTTAATTCGTATTCGCATATCAGATGCATGACATTTGTACACAGACAGAGGATGTCAGAGTTACAGCTTGGTTTTCATCTACAGGATATTTCAGATCCAGTATAGATAATCAGGGTTTCATTTTCGGGAAATTGCACGCTTCCTGGGTGTTTTCGGCTTGCATAGTGATTCTTGAGAATTCCTGGCGTCCGGGTTTACTGTTTGCTTCGATCTGGTCTCGCACTCTCTTTTATGATGGTTATTTGCCTTCCTTTGTCTTTTTTAGGATTTAATAGCCTTTTGTGGATTTTAAATAGGCTTTATAGATTTTTCTAGAATTTAAATAGATTTCTTAAATATTTTTAATAGTTTTAAATCTTTTTTAGAATTTGTAAATTGTTTTTAAATAGATTTTAGAATAAAACTTTCTTTTTAGATATTAAGTCATATCTTTTAGATAATAGAATAAATAGAGTTTATTTTTAATGTAGATTTAATCTTTTGTTAGATATTAATTCCTTTTTAGGTTTAATATAGTTTTAATAGTTTTAGTGTTGATTTTAATAGGATAGACAATATAGAATAATAATAGTTTATAGAATTAGTAGAATGTTAATAGATTTTTAAATAGGAATTATTAGGATTTTTTTTTTATATTTTGATTAGTTTAGAGATTAATTAGAATTAATAGAGTTTTTATAGTTAATTCTCTTTTTAGGCTTGATTAGATTTTAATCATTTAGTTAGACTTTAATTAGAGTTAATTGAGTCTTCATTTAGTTAATTGAGTCTGATTAGGATTAATTAGTTAATTAGGTTTTCATTTAGGCTTTAATTAGTTTTCTTAATTGAAATTAATTCATTTTTCAGATTTTTAGGGTCATTTTCGCTGGGCCCAGAGGTATTGGAGGCCCAATCCTCTTTTAGTCCGTTTTTTTTTTGTTTTTTGTCCAGCCACGTGTCCTATATAAGGAGGTGCCACGCGTTCAGCTTCTCTAGCCGCCACCTCACTTTTCTCCTCTTCTCAGAATCGTGACACCACAACCTCCACTCATTCTCTCTCTCCCCACGTGGCCAGCATGCAGTAACCTCCCTCGCCACCTGTCGCCTCACCAATCCTCACCGGGATTACATCGCCGGCCATGCAAATCCGGTGACTGCCCCACCAGCCACCGCCCAACCATCACCGGACCACCGCCAGACGCCGGAATTTGCAGGTTTCATCAGAAATTCATCCAAACCTTTGGATCTTCATCTTCTACCTCCATCAACTTCCTCACCGGAGCCACCGTCAAACTCGCCAGAAACTGCATTGTCTCGCCGGAAAATTCATCACGCTTGTCCAATTCCCCAGATTCATCAAGATCCATCTAAACCTTCATCTGGTTCCTCATAGATCTTCATCATCCCGCCCAGATCCTTCATCGTCCTTCATCACATCTCCAGAAAAATCTTAAAGATCTTCAACCGAGTTCTTCATTTTCCCAGAAATATTCATAGACCTTCATACGGTTTCTAGAAGACTCTCAAGAACTTCATCATTCTTCACGTTTTCTAGCAATACTCGCAGATCTTCATCATCCTTCAAGAAACTTCGTCATCAGCTTCGTCTTCGAGAACGTCCCCAGAAATTCTTCGCCAAGAACTTCATCGTAACTGATTCTCCAATCTTCAGCTTCGTCGAGTCCACCGCATCGTTAGTCAAGATCTTCAAGGCTCCCCCAGATCGTCCTCAAACATCATCAAGTTCGTTGATCTTCGAGCGTCCACGAAGAATTCTCCACAAGCTTCATCGTCTCTGTTGCTTCACCCAGGTTTTGATTCTTTTCGTCTCATAGTCGCTTGTTCAGTTGGATTAGGGCTCATGTTTTGAGATTTGAATGTCAGATTTGTTGAAGAGGATAATCTAGGTTAGGGTTGAATGGAGTTGAGTTTAGGAATGGTGGTTCGATTGAGATTTGTGAGAGTTTGAGAGTTTCAGAAGAGGGTTTGAGAGAGAATTTCATAGGAGAGACGGCGCAGCTAGGGTTTTGGCTTGATGAACAGTGAATGGGATTTTGGGGAATAAGAGTGGTTTTGTTAATTGGTATTTGGGTTAGGGTTTAGATTGGGTTAGGCCCAAGTCTGAATTGCTGCGAATCACCCCCTCATTACTCGTTGTACCCCCCTCTTGAATGTGAGCAGAATATTGAGATTTGGTTTGGGCTTTGTCCCAATTACTTTCCACACCCCCAAACGCAGGCCCAAGGATAATTGAGTTGTTTCTTGTTTATATTTGCACCAGCACTTTGTCATTTTTCTTTTTGATTTTTCATTCAATTTCCTGATGGATCATGGGCCCTGCACGCTTAATATACGCACCCCCTATATTTGGGGCCCAGTCTGAAATAGCTATGGTTTTGCTATCGCCCCACCCCCCTTTTGTTTTATTTCTTTTTTAATTTCTTTGTTTTCATTCATGTTAGAAAAATTCATAAAAAACAGTAGGAGTATCCGATTAATTCCCTTCTTTTTTCTATAGGTTCCTAATTCAATTTAGAATTTTATAGTGCAAAAATATTGAATTGATCATGCATTTTCATTTTTATTTGCATTTTTGTATTTTAATTGGTTTGTGATGTGTCTGCCTTGTTGATTTTAGTTCTCTCACTTGGTATTGAATTTTGATTTAGTTTTTAGTATGTTGTACTAGACTAATGCATGTTCCCCGTAGGATTTTTTGTGGTTTTTTTAGGAATTGATTGATGTTGTTTTACGGTTAGAGAGTAAAGACCTCATAACTTGCTGGTTAACCCTTGACCATTCAACGTTAGGGATTGTTTAGTAGCCTTAGAAGTTGACTTAGGCTTTGAGATTTGATCTTGGGATCATAGAGGCATGTAGGTTTCCCCTAGATTTTTGGTAGATTTTTATAGGGTGTTCTGTTACTTTTTGCTTGAGTTTGAGAATAGGAGAAGTCTTGAAGGCCTCTGACTTTGAAGTTCAATTGTGGTTGAACTTTAGAGATAGTTTCTTCTGGTTCGAGGGTCTGTGATTTCTTCCTGAAGATGGAGGCTGGGTGAAGACTTGATGGAGCTTGCAAGGATGCATGGATTGAGGACCTAGTCTAGGAGCTTGCTCTCTTTCTGTAAGGTTTGAGATTCTGAAGTCTGAGGGAAATTTATGGTACTTTCCTGAGGAAGGCACTATAAATGTCTTTCATTCTTTCTTCTCACCTCTTTCTTAAGTATCCAATGATGTTGGAGCCTTCATGTGAGTTTAGTTTCTCCTGAGGAGGAATGTAAACCGTTCACAGTTGTTGAGCCACATGGGATATGATTCCTAAGTGGAAGCCCCCTAGTATTTTCCAAAGGAAGGCACTATGGGTCTGTTCACTTAGTTCCCTTAGTTCATATAGGATTTCTCAAGTATCCAATGATGTTGGAGCCTTCATGTGAGTTTAGTTTCTCCTGAGGAGGAATGTAAACCATTCACAGTTGTTGAGCCACATGGGATATGATTCCTAAGTGGAAGCCCCCTAGTATTTTCCAGAGGAAGGCACTATGGGTCTGTTCACTTAGTTCCCTTAGTTCATATAGGATTTCTTAAGTATCCAATGATGTTGGAGCCTTCATGTGAGTTTAGTTTCTCCTGAGGAGGAATGTAAACCGATCACAGTTGTTGAGCCGCATGGGATATGATTCCTAAGTGGAAGCCTCCTAGTAATTTCCTGAGGAAGGCACTATGGGTCTGTCTGCTTAGCTCCCTTTCTTTGGTAAGCTTGTCTTGGAGCTTGAAGACTGGGATTGATTTCTCTTGTGTAGGGTTTTGCTTTAGGGCTTTGCTTAAAGATTTGATTAAGGCTTTGTTTAGGGTTTTGCTAGGTTTTGCTTTAAGGCTTTGCTTAGAGATTTGATTAGGGTTTTGCTTAGGGCTTTGCTTAGAGATTTGATTAAGGCTTTGTTTAGGGTTTTGCTAGGTTTTGCTTTAAGGCTTTGCTTAGAGATTTGATTAGGGTTTTGCTTAGGGCTTTGCTCAGAGGTAGATCAGGGGTTTGTTTTAGGGTTGTTCAGGGTCTTGCTCAGGGTAGTTTCTTGCTTTTGGATAGGAGTTTGCCAGGCTGGTTAGCCTTCTCTTTGTGTTGTTTGACTTGTGTGGTGTTGTGCTGCATTAGACTTAGGGGTTCATCTAGATATTTCTGAGATAGGTACATCATAGAAATAGGATTTGTGTGCATGAGAAGTTGAGGTGGTCCTCCTTCTGCTTGATTGTTATTGAGTGGCTTTGCTTGTTGGTATTTGGTAGAGATGAGCTCCCTTGCCTCTGTGGTGTGTGACCTTTGTGCCTTGCTTATTTGGTTGTTGCATTCATGCATGTTTCCAGTATTTCTTTACATTGCAGTGATTCCTGTTTGCTGTTTAGTTCTGTTGCCATGATCCCTTAGGAGCTCTAACTTCTCTGCTGTGGAGGAGTTATGATAGATATTAGGTTGGTTAACCAGGCATGATAACATTAGGTATATTCCCCTTTTCAACCATAGTTTAAGGGTGTCTCTTTCCTTTCTCAAAACAACAGAAAAACACTTAATACAGGATAAAACAAAAGTGAATTCATTTCTTCCGTCAAAAGACTTGAACAAACATTAAAACCTTTTGTCCTCCTGGACTGTGAAAACCCTTGGTTAAGGTGCATTTTCCCATAAAAAACACTTGAGCAGCTTGTGTCGTGCGTAGCCCGAACTACGTTTGCTCTGATCTTCCATGTCGTGTGGAAGTACGTAGGCACAGGACGCGATGTCCTGGCGAGCAACCTTCCCCCCGTCTAGACGTAGGTAGTCGAACTACGTTGACTCTGACTTTCCCATTGCACGAGGGAGTACGTAGGCCCAGAACAGCGTATGTTCTGTCGAGTCCTGTCCTTTTCTTTTATTGTCAGACTGACCATTAGCGTAGATAGATAGACACACCCTTTCGTTATAAACACCAAGCATGGATCCCGTCGAGTACGACGGACGTGAGGGGTGCTAATACCTTCCCCTTGAGTAACCGACTCCCGAACCCAGGTTTTGGTTGCAACGGCCATACCTTTCCCGTGTTTTGTGAGGTTTACTTCGAGCGTTTCCTTTCCCTCCGTTGGGATAAATAACGCACGGTGGAAACTCTTCTGTCATGCCGGTGACGATTTTCGCAGTAGCGACAATACCGAAGCAGTATCTCTAAAAAAACATGAGATTCTTCGGGTGGTCGAAGCAGCATCTTATCCAATAAGACTCTTCGATGATACCAAAGAAGTATCTCTGAACACTTGAGATTCTTCGGGTGGTCGAAGCAGCATCTTATCCAATAAGACTCTTTGATGTTACCAAAGCAGT
This sequence comes from Lathyrus sativus, assembly GCA_963859935.3. Lineage (NCBI taxonomy): Eukaryota > Viridiplantae > Streptophyta > Magnoliopsida > Fabales > Fabaceae > Lathyrus > Lathyrus sativus. The sequence goes on along the minus strand of OZ012740.1, from coordinate 237,034,892 downwards.
ATCTCTGAACAAAACTTGAGATTCTTCGGGTGGTCAAAGCAGCATCTTATCCAATAAGACTCTTCGATGATACCAAAGCAGTATCTCTGAACACTTGAGATTTTTCGGGTGGTCGAAGCAGCATCCTATCCAATAAGACTCTTTGATGTTGCCAAAGAAGTATCTCTGAACAAAACTTGAGATTCTTCGGGTGGTCGAAGCAGCATCTTATCCAATAATACTCTTCGATGATACCAAAGCAGTATCTCTGGAAATTTGAGATTCTTCGGGTGGTCGAAGCAGCATCTTATCCAATAAGACTCTTTTATCTTACCAAAGCAGTATCTTTGAACAAAACTTGAGATTCTTCGGGTGGTTGAAGCAGCATCTTATCCAATAAGACTCTTTGATGTTACAAAAGCAGTATCTCTGAACAAAACTTGAGATTCTTCGGGTGGTCGAAGCAGCATCTTATCCAATAATAATCTTCGATGATACCAAAGCAGTATCTCTGAAAACTTGAGATTCTTCGGGTGGTCGAAGCAGCATCTTATCCAATAAGACTCTTCGATGATACCAAAGCAGTATCTCTGAAAACTTGAGATTCTTCGGGTGGTCGAAGCAGCATCTTATCCAATAAGACTCTTTGATGTTACCAAAGCAGTATCTCTGAACAAAACTTGATATTCTTCGGGTGGTCGACGCAGTATCTTATCCAATAAGACTCTTCGATGATACCAAAGCAGTATATCTAAACAAAAACGAGATTCTCCGGGTGGTCGAAGCAGCATCTTATCCAATAAGATTCTTCGATGATACCAAAGCAGTATCTCTGAACAAAAATTGAGATTCTTCGGGTGGTCGTAGCAGCATCTTATCCAATAAGATTCTTCGATGATACCAAAGCAGTATCTCTGAATAAAACTTGTGATTCTTCAGGTGGTCAAAGCAGCATCTTATACAATAAGACTCTTCGATGATACCAAAGCAGTATCTCTAATAAAACATGAGATTCTTCGGGTGGTCGAAGCAGCATCTTATCCAATAAGACTCTTTGATGATACCAAAGCAGTATCTCTGAACACTTAAGATTCTTCGGGTGGTCGAAGCAGCATCTTATCCAATAAGACTCTTTGATGTTACCAAAGCAGTATCTCTGAACAAAACTTGAGATTCTTCGGGTGGTCAAAGCAGCATCTTATCCAATAATACTCTTCGATGATACGAATTCAGTATCTCTGAAAAAACTTGAGATTCTTCGGTTGGTCAAAGCAGCATCTTATCCGATAAGCCTCTTTGATGACACCAAAGCAGTATCTCTGAAAACTTGAGATTCTTCGGGGGGTCGAAGCATCATCTTATCCAATAAAACTCTTCGATAATACCAAAGCAGTATCTCTAAAAAAACATGAGATTCTTCGGGTGGTCGAAGCAGCATCTTATCCAATAAGACTCTTCGATGATACCAAAGCAGTATCTCTGAACACTTGAGATTTTTCGGGTGATCGAAGCAGCATCCTATCCAATAAGACTCTTTGATGTTGCCAAAGCAGTTTCTCTGAACAAAACTTGAGATTCTTCGGGTGGTCGAAGCAGCATCTTATCCAATAATACTCTTCGATGATACCAAAGCAGTATCTCTGAAAACATGAGATTCTTCGGGTGGTCAAAGCAGCATCTTATCCGATAAGCCTCTTCGATGATACCAAAGCAGTATCTCTGAACAAAACTTGATATTCTTTGGGTGGTCGATGCAGCATCTTATCCAATAAGACTCTTCGCTGATACCAAAGCAGTATATCTAAACACAAACGAGATTCTTCGGGTGGTCGAAGCAGCATCTTATCTAATAAGATTCTTCGATGATACCAAAGTAGTGTCTCTGAAAACATGAAATTCCTCGGGTGGTCGAAGCAGCATTTCATCCAATAAGACTCTTCGATGATACCAAAGCAGTATCTCTGAAAAAATATTGAGATTCTACGGGTGGTCGAAGCAGCATCTTATCCAATAAGACTCTTCGATGATACCAAAGCAGTATCTCTGAAAACTTGAGATTCTTCGGGTGGTCGAAGCAGCATCTTATCCAATAAGACTCTTCGATGATACCAAAGCAGTATCTCTAAAAAAACATGAGATTCTTCGGGTGGTTGAAGCAGAATCTTATCCAATAAGACTCTTCGATGATACCAAAGCAGTATCTATGAAAACTTGAGATTCTTCGGGTGGTCAAAGCAGCATCTTATCCAATAAGACTCTTTGATGTTACCAAAGCAGTATCTCTAAACAAAACTTGAGATTCTTCGGGTGGTCAAAGCAGCATCTTATCCAATAAGTCTCTTCGATGATACCAAAGCAGTATCTCTAAAAAAATATGAGATTCTTCGGGTGGTCGAAGCAGCATCTTATCCAATAAGACTCTTCGATGATACCAAAGCAGTATCTCTGAACACTTGAGATTCTTCGGGTTGTTAAAGCAGCATCTTATCCAATAAGACTCTTTGATGTTACCAAAGCAGTATCTCTGAACAAAACTTAAGATTCTTCGGGTGGTCGAAGCAGCATCTTATCCAATAATACTCTTCGATGATACCAAAGCAGTATCTTTGAAAACTTGAGATTCTTCGGTTGGTCAAAGCAGCATCTTATCCGATAAGCCTCTTCGATGACACCAAAGCAGTATCTCTGAACAAAACTTGATATTCTTCGGGTGGTCGAAACAGCATCTTATCCAATTAGACTCTTCGATAATACCAAAGCAGTATCTCTGAACAAAACTTGAGATTCTTCGGGTGGTCGAAGCAGCATCTTATCCAATAAGACTCTTCGATGATACCAAAGCAGTATCTCTGAAAACATGAGATTTTTCGGGTGGTCGAAGCAGCATCCTATCCAATAAGACTCTTTGATGTTACAAAAGCAGTATCTCTGAATAAAACTTGAGATTCTTCGGGTGGTCGAAGCAGCATCTTATCCAATAATACTCTTCGATGATACCAAAGCAGTATCTTTGAAAACTTGAGATCCTTCGGGTGGTCAAAGCAGCATCTTATCCGATAAGCCTCTTCGATGATACCAAAGCAGTATCTCTGAACAAAACTTGATATTCTTCGGGTGGTCGATGCAGCATCTTATCCAATAAGACTCTTCGCTGATACCAAAGCAGTATATCTAAACACAAACGAGATTCTTCGGGTGGTCAAAGCAGCATCTTATCTAATAAGATTCTTCGATGATACCAAAGTAGTGTCTCTGAAAACTTGAAATTCTTCGGGTGGTCGAAGCAGCATTTCATCTAATAAGACTCTTCGATGATACCAAAGCAGTATCTCTGAAAAAATCTTGAGATTCTACGGGTGGTCGAAGCAACATCTTATCCAATAAGACTCTTCGATGATACCAAAGCAGTATCTCTGAAAACTTGAGATTCTTCGGGTGGTCGAAGCAGCATCTTATCCAATAAGACTCTTCGATGATACCAAAGCAGTATCTCTAAAAAAACATGAGATTCTTCGGGTGGTTGAAGCAGCATCTTATCCAATAAGACTCTTCGATGATACCAAAGCAGTATCTCTGAAAACTTGAGATTCTTCGGGTGGTCGAAGCATCATCTTATCCAATAAGACTCTTTGATGTTACCAAAGCAGTATTTCTGAACAAAACTTGAGATTCTTCGGGTGGTCGAAGCAGCATCTTATCCAATAATAATCTTCGATGATACCAAAGCAGTATCTCTAAAAACTTGAGATTCTTCAGGTGGTCGAAGCAGCATCTTATCCAATAAGACTCTTCGATGATACCAAAGCAGTATCTCTGAAAACTTGAGATTCTTCGGGTGGTCGAAGCAGCATCTTATCCAATAAGACTCTTTGATGTTACCAAAGCAGTATCTCTGAACAAAACTTGATATTCTTCGTGTGGTCGAAGCAGCATCTTATCCAATAAGACTCTTCGATGATATCAAAGCAGTATATCTAAACAAAAACGTGATTCTTCGGGTGTCGAAGCAGCATCTTATCCAATAAGATTCTTCGATGATACCAAAGCAGTATCTCTGAACAAAAATTGAGATTCTTCGGGTGGTTGTAGCAGCATCTTATCCAATAAGATTCTTCGATGATACCAAAGCAGTATCTCTAAAAAAACATGAGATTCTTCGGGTGGTCGAAGCAACATCTTATCCAATAAGACTCTTCGATGATACCAAAGCAGTATCTCTGAACACTTGAGATTCTTCGGGTGGTCGAAGCAGCATCTTATCCAATAAGACTCTTTAATGTTACCAAAGCAGTATCTCTGAACAAAACTTGAGATTCTTCGGGTGGTCGAAGCAGCATCTTATCCAATAATACTCTTCGATGATACCAAAGCAGTATCTCTGAAAACTTGAGATTCTTCGGTTGGTCAAAGCAGCATCTTATCCGATAAGCCTCTTCGATGACACCAAAGCAGTATCTCTGAACAAAACTTGAGATTCTTCGGGTGGTCGAAGCAGCATCTTATCCAATAATACTCTTCGATGATACCAAAGCAGTATCTTTGAAAACTTGAGATTCTTCGGTTGGTCAAAGCAGCATCTTATCCGATAAGCCTCTTCGATGACACCAAAGCAGTATCTCTGAACAAAACTTGATATTCTTCGGGTGGTCGAAACAGTATCTTATCCAATTAGACTCTTCGATGATACCAAAGCAGTATCTCTGAACAAAACTTGAGATTCTTCGGGTGGTCGAAGCAGCATCTTATCCAATAAGACTCTTCGATGATACCAAAGCAGTATCTCTGAAAACATGAGATTTTTCGGGTGGTCGAAGCAGCATCCTATCCAATAAGACTCTTTGATGTTACCAAAGCAGTATCTCTGAACAAAACTTGAGATTCTTCGGGTGGTCGAAGCAGCATCTTATCCAATAATACTCTTCGATGATACCAAAGCAGTATCTCTGAAAACTTGAGATTCTTCGGGTAGTCAAAGCAGCATGTTATCCGATAAGCCTCTTCGATGATACCAAAGCAGTATCTCTGAACAAAACTTGATATTCTTCGGGTGGTCGATGCAGCATCTTATCCAATAAGACTCTTCGCTGATACCAAAGCAGTATATCTAAACAAAAACGAGATTGTTCGGGTGGTCGAAGCAGCATCTTATCTAATAAGATTCTTCGATGATACCAAAGTAGTGTCTCTGAAAACTTGAAATTCTTCGGGTGGTCGAAGCAACATTTCATCCAATAAGACACTTCGATGATACCAAAGCAGTATCTCTGAAAAAATCTTAAGATTCTACGGGTGGTCGAAGCAGCATCTTATCCAATAAGACTCTTCGATGATACCAAAGCAGTATCTCTGAAAACTTGAGATTCTTCGGGTGGTCGAAGCAGCATCTTATCCAATAAGACTTTCGATGATACCAAAGCAGTATCTCTAAAAAAACATGAGATTCTTCGGGTGGTTGAAGCAGCATCTTATTCAATAAGACTCTTCGATGATACCGAAGCAGTATCTCTGAAAACTTGAGATTCTTCGGGTGGTCGAAGCAACATCTTATCCAATAAGACTCTTTGATGTTACCAAAGCAGTATTTCTGAACAAAACTTGAGATTCTTCGGGTGGTCGAAGCAGCATCTTATCCAATAATAATCTTCGATGATACCAAAGCAGTATCTCTGAAAACTTGAGATTCTTCGGGTGGTCGAAGCAGCATCTTATCCAATAAGACTCTTCGATGATACCAAAGCAGTATCTCTGAAAACTTGAGATTCTTCGGGTGGTCGAAGCAGCATCTTATCCAATAAGACTCTTTGATGTTACCAAAGCAGTATCTCTGAACAAAACTTGATATTCTTCGAGTGGTCGAAGCAGCATCTTATCATTTAAGACTCTTCGATGATATCAAAGCAGTATATCTAAACAAAAACGTGATTCTTCGGGTGGTCGAAGCAGCATCTTATCCAATAAGATTCTTCGATGATACCAAAGCAGTATCTCTGAACAAAAATTGAGATTCTTCGGGTGGTCGTAGCAGCATCTTATCCAATAATATTCTTCGATGATACCAAAGCAGTATCTCTGAACAAAACTTGTGATTCTTCGGGTGGTCGAAGCAGCATCTTATCCAATAAGACTCTTCGATGATACCAAAGCAGTATCTCTAAAAAAAACATGAGATTCTTCAGGTGGTCGAAGCAGCATCTTATCCAATAAGACTCTTCGATGAGACTCTTCGATGATACCAAAGCAGTATCTCTAAAAAAACATGAGATTCTTCGGGTGGATGAAGCAGCATCTTATCCAATAAGACTCTTCGATGATACCAAAGCAGTATCTCTGAAAACTTTAGATTCTTCAGGTGGTCGAAGCAGCATCTTATCCAATAAGACTCTTTGATGTTACCAAAGCAGTATTTCTGAACAAAACTTGAGATTCTTCGGGTGGTCGAAGCAGCATCTTATCCAATAATAATCTTCGATGATACCAAAGTTGTATCTCTGAAAACCTGAGATTCTTCGGGTGGTCGAAGCAGCATCTTATCCAATAAGACTCTTCGATGATACCAAAACAGTATCTCTGAAAACTTGAGATTCTTCGGGTGGTCGAAGCAGCATCTTATCCAATAAGACTCTTTGATGTTACCAAAGCAGTATCTCTGAACAAAACTTGATATTCTTCGAGTGGTCGAAGCAGCATCTTATCCAATAAGACTTTTCGATGATATCAAAGCAGTATATCTAAACAAAAACGTGATTCTTCGGGTTGTCGAAGCAGCATCTTATCCAATAAGATTCTTCGATGATACCAAAGCAGTATCTCTGAACAAAAATTGAGATTCTTCGGGTGGTCGTAGCAACATCTTATCCAATAAGATTCTTCGATGATACCAAAGCAGTATCTCTGAACAAAACTTGTGATTCTTCGGGTGGTTGAAGCAGCATCTTATCCAATAAGACTCTTCGATGATACCAAAGTAGTATCTCTAAAAAAACATTAGATTCTTCGGGTGGTCGAAGCAGCATCTTATCCAATAAGACTCTTCGATGTTACCAAAGCAGTATCTCTGAACACTTGAGATTCTTCGGGTGGTCGAAGCAGCATCTTATCCAATAAGACTCTTTGATGTTACCAAAGCAGTATCTCTGAACAAAACTTGAGATTCTTCGGGTGGTCGAAGCAGCATCTTATCTAATAATACTCTTCGATGATACCAAAGCAGTATCTCTGAAAACTTAAGATTCTTCGGGTGGTCAAAGCAGCATCTTATCCGATAAGCCTCTTCGATGATACCAAAGCAGTATCTCTGAACAAAACTTGATATTCTTCGGGTGATCGATGCAGCATCTTATCCAATAAGACTCTTCGATGATACCAAAGCAATATATCTAAACACAAACGAGATTCTTCGGGTGGTCGAAGCAGCATCTTATCTAATAAGATTCTTCGATGATACCAAAGTAGTGTCTCTGAAAACTTGAAATTCTTCGAGTGGTCGAAGCAGCATTTCATCCCATAAGATTCTTCGATGATACCAAAGAAGTATCTCTGAAAAAATCTTGAGATTCTACGGGTGGTCGAAGCAGCATCTTATCCAATAAGACTCTTCGATAATACCAAAGCAGTATCTCTGAAAACTTAAGATTCTTCGGGTGGTCGAAGCAGCATCTTATCCAATAAGACTCTTCGATGATACCAAAGCAGTATCTCTAAAAAAACATGAGATTCTTCGGGTGGTTGAAGCAGCATCTTATCCAATAAGACTCTTCGATGATACCAAAGCAATATCTCTGAAAACTTGAGATTCTTCGGGTGGTCGAAGCAACATCTTATCCAATAAGACTCTTTGATGTTACCAAAGCAGTATTTCTGAACAAAATTTAAGATTCTTCGGGTGGTCGAAGCAGCATCTTATCCAATAATAATCTTCGATGATACCAAAGCAGTATCTCTAAAAACTTGAGATTCTTCGGGTAGTCGAAGCAGCATCTTATCCAATAAGACTCTTCGATGATACCAAAGCAGTATCTCTGAAAACATGAGATTCTTCGGGTGGTCGAAGCAGCATCTTATCCAATAAGACTCTTTGATGTTACCAAAGCAGTATCTCTGAACAAAACTTGATATTCTTCGAGTGGTCGAAGCAGAATCTTATCCAATAAGACTCTTCGATGATATCAAAGCAGTATATCTAAACAAAAACGTGATTCTTCGGGTGGTCGAAGCAGCATCTTATCCAATAAGATTCTTCGATGATACCAAAGCAGTATCTCTGAACAAAAATTGAGATTCTTCGGGTGGTCGTAGCAGCATCTTATCCAATAAGATTCTTCGATGATACCAAAGCAGTATCTCTAAAAAAACATGAGATTCTTCGGGTGGTCGAAGCAGCATCTTATCCAATAAGACTCTTCGATGATACCAAAGCAGTCTCTCTGAACACTTGAGATTCTTCGGGTGGTCGAAGCAGCATCTTATCCAATAAGACTCTTCGATGATACCAAAGCAGTATCTCTGAACAAAACTTGATATTCTTCGGGTGGTCGATGCAGCATCTTATCCAATAATACTCTTCGATGATACCAAAGCAGTATCTCTGAAAACTTGAGATTCTTCGGTTGGTCAAAGCAGCATCTTATCCGATAAGCCTCTTCGATGACACCAAAGGAGTATCTCTGAACAAAACTTGATATTCTTCGGGTGGTCGAAACAGTATCTTATCCAATTAGACTCTTCGATGATACCAAAGCAGTATCTCTGAACAAAACTTGAGATTCTTCGGGTGGTCGAAGCAGCATCTTATCCAATAAGACTCTTCGATGATACCAAAGCAGTATCTCTGAAAACATGAGATTTTTCGGGTGGTCGAAGCAGCATCCTATCCAATAAGACTCTTTGATGTTACCAAACCAGTATCTCTGAACAAAACTTGAGATTCTTCGGGTGGTCGAAGCAGCATCTTAACCAATAATACTCTTCGATGATACCAAAGCAGTATCTCTGAAAACTTGAGATTCTTCGGGTAGTCAAAGCAGCATGTTATCCGATAAGCCTCTTCGATGATACCAAAGCAGTATCTCTGAAAAAAACTTGATATTCTTCGAGTGGTCGATGCAGCATCTTATCCAATAAGACTCTTCGCTGATACCAAAGCAGTATATCTAAACACAAACGAGATTCTTCGGGTGGTCGAAGCAGCATCTTATCTAATAAGATTCTTCGATGATACCAAAGTAGTGTCTCTGAAAACTTGAAATTCTTCGGGTGGTCGAAGCAGCATTTCATCCAATAAGACACTTCGATGATACCAAAGCAGTATCTCTGAAAAAATCTTAAGATTCTACGGGTGGTCGAAGCAGCATCTTATCCAATAAGACTCTTCGATGATACCAAAGCAGTATCTCTGAAAACTTGAGATTCTTCGGGTGGTCGAAGCAGCATCTTATCCAATAAGACTTTCGATGATACCAAAGCAGTATCTCTAAAAAAACATGAGATTCTTCGGGTGGTTGAAGTAGCATCTTATTCAATAAGACTCTTCGATGATACCGAAGCAGTATCTCTGAAAACTTGAGATTCTTCGGGTGGTCGAAGCAGCATCTTATCCAATAAGACTCTTTGATGTTACCAAAGCAGTATTTCTGAACAAAACTTGAGATTCTTCGAGTGGTCGAAGCAGCATCTTATCCAATAATAATCTTCGATGATACCAAAGCAGTATCTCTGAAAACTTTAGATTCTTCGGGTGGTCGAAGCAGCATCTTATCCAATAAGACTCTTCGATGATACCAAAGCAGTATCTCTGAAAACTTGAGATTCTTCGGGTGGTCGAAGCAGCATCTTATCCAATAAGACTCTTTGATGTTACCAAAGCAGTATCTCTGAACAAAACTTGATATTCTTCGAGTGGTCGAAGCAGCATCTTATCCAATAAGACTCTTCGATGATATCAAAGCAGTATATCTAAACAAAAACGTGATTCTTCGGGTGGTCGAAGCAGCATCTTATCCAATAAGATTCTTCGATGATACCAAAGCAGTATCTCTGAACAAAAATTGAGATTCTTCGGGTGGTCGTAGCAGCATCTTATCCAATAAGATTCTTCGATGATACCAAAGCAGTATCTCTGAACAAAACTTGTGATTCTTCGGGTGGTCGACGCAGCATCTTATCCAATAAGACTCTTCGATGATACCAAAGCAGTATCTCTAAAAAAACATGAGATTTTTCAGGTGGTCGAAGCAGCATCTTATCCAATAAGACTCTTCGATGAGACTCTTCGATGATACCAAAGCAGTATCTCTAAAAAAACATGGGATTCTTCGGGTGGTTGAAGCAGCATCTTATCCAATAAGACTCTTCGATGATACCAAAGCAGTATCTCTGAAAACTTTAGATTCTTCAGGTGGTCGAAGCAGCATCTTATCCAATAAGACTCTTTGATGTTACCAAAGCAGTATTTCTGAACAAAACTTGAGATTCTTCGGGTGGTCGAAGCAGCATCTTATTCAATAATAATCTTCGATGATACCAAAGTTGTATCTCTGAAAACCTGAGATTCTTTGGGTGGTCGAAGCAGCATCTTATCCAATAAGACTCTTCGATGATACCAAAACAGTATCTCCGAAAACTTGAGATTCTTCGGGTGCTCGAAGCAGCATCTTATCCAATAAGACTCTTTGATGTTACCAAAGCAGTATCTCTGAACAAAACTTGATATTCTTCGAGTGGTCGAAGCAGCATCTTATCCAATAAGACTTTTCGATGATATCAAAGCAGTATATCTAAACAAAAACGTGATTCTTCGGGTTGTCGAAGCAACATCTTATCCAATAAGATTCTTCGATGATACCAAAGCAGTATCTCTGAACAAAAATTGAGATTCTTCGGGTGGTCGTAGCAGCATCTTATCCAATAAGATTCTTCGATGATACCAAAGCAGTATCTCTGAACAAAACTTGTGATTCTTCGGGTGGTTGAAGCAACATCTTATCCAATAAGACTCTTCGATGATACCAAAGCAGTATCTCTAAAAAAACATTAGATTCTTCGGGTGGTCGAAGCAGCATCTTATCCAATAAGACTCTTCGATGATACCAAAGCAGTATCTCTGAACACTTGAGATTCTTCGGGTGGTCGAAGCAGCATCTTATCCAATAAGACTCTTTGATGTTACCAAAGCAGTATCTCTGAACAAAACTTGAGATTCTTCGGGTGGTCGAAGCAGCATCTTATCTAATAATACTCTTCGATGATACCAAAGCAGTATCTCTGAAAACTTAAGATTCTTCGGGTGGTCAAAGCAGCATCTTATCCGATAAGCCTCTTCGATGATACCAAAGCAGTATCTCTGAACAAAACTTGATATTCTTCGGGTGATCGATGCAGCATCTTATCCAATAAGACTCTTCGATGATACCAAAGCAATATATCTAAACACAAACGAGATTCTTCGGGTGGTCGAAGCAGCATCTTATCTAATAAGATTCTTCGATGATACCAAAGTAGTGTCTCTGAAAACTTGAAATTCTTCGAGTGGTCAAAGCAGCATTTCATCCAATAAGATTCTTCGATGATACCAAAGAAGTATCTCTGAAAAAATCTTGAGATTCTACGGGTGGTCGAAGCAGCATCTTATCCAATAAAACTCTTCGATGATACCAAAGCAGTATCTCTGAAAACTTGAGATTCTTCGGGTGGTCGAAGCAGCATCTTATCCAATAAGACTCTTCGATGATACCAAAGCAGTATCTCTAAAAAAACATGAGATTCTTCGGGTGGTTGAAGCAGCATCTTATCCAATAAGAATCTTCGATGATACCAAAGCAGTATCTCTGAAAACTTGAGATTCTTCGGGTGGTCGAAGCAGCATCTTATCCAATAAGACTCTTTGATGTTACCAAAGCAGTATTTCTGAACAAAACTTGAGATTCTTCGGGTGGTCGAAGCAGCATCTTATCCAATAATAATCTTCAATGATACCAAAGCTGTATCTCTGAAAACTTGAGATTCTTCGGGTGGTCGAAGCAGCATCTTATCCAATAAGACTCTTCGATGATACCAAAACAGTATCTCTGAAAACATGAGATTCTTCGGGTGGTCGAGGCAGCATCTTATCCAATAAGACTCTTTGATGTTACCAAAGCAGTATCTCTGAACAAAACTTGATATTCTTCGAGTGGTCGAAGCAGCATCTTATCCAATAAGACTCTTCGATGATATCAAAGAAGTATATCTAAACAAAAACGCGATTCTTCGGGTGGTCGAAGCAGCATCTTATCCAATAAGATTCTTCGATGATACCAAAGCAGTATCTCTGAACAAAAATTGAGATTCTTCGGGTGGTCGTAGCAGCATCTTATCCAATAAGATTCTTCGATGATACCAAAGCAGTATCTCTGAACAAAACTTGTGATTCTTCGGGTGGTCGAAGCATCATCTTATCCAATAAGACTCTTCGATGATACCAAAGCAGTATCTCTAAAAAACATGAGATTCTTCGGGTGGTCGAAGCAGCATCTTATCCAATAAGACTCTTCGATGATACCAAAGCAGTATCTCTGAACACTTGAGATTCTTCGGGTGGTCGAAGCAGCATCTTATCCAATAAGACTCTTTAATGTTACCAAAGCAGTATCTCTGAACAAAACTTGAGATTCTTCGGGTGGTCGAAGCAACGTCTTATCTAATAATACTCTTCGATGATACCAAAGCAGTATCTCTGAAAACTTGAGATTCTTCGGATGGTCAAAGCAGCATCTTATCCGATAAGCCTCTTCGATGATACCAAAGCAGTATCTCTGAACAAAACTTGATATTCTTCGGGTGATCGATGCAACATCTTATCCAATAAGACTCTTCGATGATACCAAAGCAGTATATCTAAACACAAACGAGATTCTTCTGGTGGTCGAAGCAGCATCTTATCTAATAAGATTCTTCGATGATACCAAAGTAGTGTCTCTGAAAACATGAAATTCTTCGGGTGGTAGAAGCGGCATTTCATCCAATAAGATTCTTCGATGATACCAAAGCAGTATCTCTGAAAAAATCTTGAGATTCTACGGGTGGTCGAAGCAGCATCTTATCCAATAAGACTCTTCGATGATACCAAAGCAGTATCTCTGAAAACTTGAGATTCTTCGGGTGGTCGAAGCAGCATCTTATCCAATAAGACTCTTCGATGATACCAAAGCAGTATCTCTAAAAAAACATGAGATTCTTCGGGTGGTTGAAGCAGCATCTTATCCAATAAGACTCTTCGATGATACCAAAGCAGTATCTCTGAAAACTTGAGATTCTTCGGATGGTCGAAGCTGCATCTTATCCAATAAGACTCTTTGATGTTACCAAAGCAGTATTTCTGAACAAAACTTGAGATTCTTCGGGTGGTCGAAGCAGCATCTTATCCAATAATAACCTTCGATGATACCAAAGCTGTATCTCTGAAAACTTGAGATTCTTCGGGTGGTCGAAGCAGCGTCTTATCCAATAAGACTCTTCGATGATACCAAAACAGTATCTCTGAAAACTTGAGATTCTTCGGGTGGTCGAAGCAGCATCTTATCCAATAAGACTCTTTGATGTTACCAAAGCAGTATCTCTGAACAAAACTAGATATTCTTCGAGTGGTCGAAGCAGCATCTTATCCAATAAGACTCTTCGATGATATCAAAGCAGTATATCTAAACAAAAACGTGATTCTTCGGGTGGTCGAAGCAACATCTTATCCAATAAGATTCTTCGATGATACCAAAGCAGTATCTCTGAACAAAAATTGAGATTCTTCGGGTGGTCGTAGCAGCATCTTATCCAATAAGATTCTTCGATGATACCAAAGCAGTATCTCTGAACAAAACTTGTGATTCTTCGGGTGGTCGAAGCAGCATCTTATCCAATAAGACTCTTTGATGATACCAAAGTAGTATCTCTAAAAAAACATGAGATTCTTCGGGTGGTCGAAGCAGCATCTTATCCAATAAGACTCTTCGATGATACCAAAGCAGTATCTCTGAACACTTGAGATTCTTCGGGTGGTCGAAGCAGCATCTTATCCAATAAGACTCTTTGATGTTACCAAAGCAGTATCTCTGAACAAAACTTAAGATTCTTCGGGTGGTCGAAGCAGCATCTTATCTAATAATACTCTTCGATGATACCAAAGCAGTATCTCTGAAAACTTGAGATTCTTCGGGTGGTCAAAGCAGCATCTTATCCGATAAGCCTCTTCGATGATACGAAAGCAGTATCTCTAAACAAAACTTGATATTCTTCGGGTGGTCGATGCAGCATCTTATCCAATAAGACTCTTCGATGATACCAAAGCAGTATATCTAAACACAAACGAGATTCTTCGGGTGGTCGAAGCAGCATCTTATCTAATAAGATTCTTCGATGATGCCAAAGTAGTGTCTCTGAAAACTTGAAATTCTTCAGGTGGTCGAAGCAGCATTTTATCCAATAAGACACTTCGATGATACCAAAGCAGTATCTCTGAAAAAATATTGAGATTCTACGGGTGGTCGAAGCAGCATCTTATCCAATAAGACTCTTCGATGATACCAAAGCAGTATCTCAGAAAACTTGAGATTCTTCGGGTAGTCGAAGCAGCATCTTATCCAATAAGACTCTTCGATGATACCAAAGCTGTATCTCTAAAAAAAACATGAGATTCTTCGGGTGGTTGAAGCAGCATCTTATCCAATAAGACTCTTCGATGATACCAAAGCAGTATCTCTGAAAACTTGAGATTTTTCGGGTGGTCGAAGCAGCCTCCTATCCAATAAGACTCTTTGATGTTACCAAAACAGTATCTCTGAACAAAACTTGAGATTCTTCGGGTGGTCGAAGCAGCATCTTATCCAATAATAATCTTCGATGATACCAAAGCAGTATCTCTGAAAACTTGAGATTCTTCGGGTGGTCGAAGCAGCATCTTATCCAATAAGACTCTTCGATGATACCAAAGCAGTATCTCTGAAAACGTGGGATTCTTCGGGTGGTCGAAGCAGCATCTTATCCAATAAGACTCTTTGATGTTACCAAAGCAGTATCTCTGAACAAAACTTGATATTCTTCGAGTGGTCGAAGCAGCATCTTATCCAATAAGACCCTTCGATGATACCAAAGCAGTATATCTAAACAAAAACGAGATTCTTCGGGTGGTCGAAGCAGCATCTTATCCAATAAGATTCTTCGATGATACCAAAGTAGTATCTCTGAACAAATATTGAGATTCTTCGGGTGGTCGTAGCAGCATCTTATCCAATAAGATTCTTCGATAATACCAAAGCAGTATCTCTGAACAAAACTTGTGATTCTTCGGGTGGTCGAAGCAGCATCTTATCCAATAAGACTCTTCGATGATGCCAAATCAGTATCTCTAAAAAAACATGAGATTCTTCGGGTGGTCGAAGCAGCATCTTATCCAATAAGACTCTTCGATGATACCAAAGCAGTATCTCTGAACACTTGAGATTCTTCGGGTGGTCGAAGCAGCATCTTATCCAATAAGACTCTTTGATGTTACAAAAGCAGTATCTCTGAACAAAACTTGAGATTCTTCGGTTGGTCGAAGCAGCATCTTATCCAAGAATACTCTTCGATGATACCAAGGCAGTATCTCTGAAAACTTGAGATTCTTCGGGTGGTCAAAGCAGCATCTTATCCGATAAGCCTCTTCGATGATACCAAAGCAGTATCTCTGAACAAAACTTGTGATTCTTCGGGTGGTCGAAGCAGCATCTTATCCAATAAGGCTCTTCGATGATACCAAAGCAGTATCTCTAAAAAAACATGAGATTCTTCGGGTGGTCGAAGCAGCATCTTATCCAATAAGACTCTTCGATGATACCAAAGCAGTATCTCTGAACACTTGAGATTCTTCGGGTGGTCGAAGCAGCATCTTATCCAATAAGACTCTTTGATGTTACCAAAGCAGTATCTCTGAACAAAACTTGATATTCTTCGGGTGGTCGAAACAACATCTTATCCAATTAGACTCTTCGATGATACCAAAGCAGTATCTCGAAACAAAACTTAAGATTCTTCGGGTGGTCGAAGCAGCATCTTATCCAATAAGACTCTTCGATGATACCAAAGCAGTATCTCTGAAAACATGAGATTTTTCAGGTGGTCGAAGCAGCATCCTATCCAATAAGACTCTTTGATGTTACCAAAGCAGTATCTCTGAGCAAAACTTGAGATTCTTCGGGTGGTCGAAGCAGCATCTTATCCAATAATACTCTTCGATGATACCAAAGCAGTATCTCTGAAAACTTGAGATTCTTCGGGTGGTCAAAGCAGCATCTTATCCGATAAGCCTCTTCGATGATACCAAAGCAGTATCTCTGAATAAAACTTGATATTCTTCGGGTGGTCGATGCAGCATCTTATCCAATAAGACTCTTCGATGATTCCAAAGCAGTATATCTAAACAAAAACGAGATTCTTTGGGTGGTCGAAGCAGCATCTTATCTAATAAGATTCTTCGATGATGCCAAAGTAGTATCTCTGAAAACTTGAAATTCTTCGGGTGGTCGAAGCAGCATTTTATCCAATAAGACTCTTCGATGATACCAAAGCAGTATCTCTGAAAAAATCTTGAGATTCTACGGGTGGTCGAAGCAGCATCTTATCCAATAAGACTCTTTGGTGATACCAGAGCAGTATCTCTGAAAACATGAGATTCTTCTGGTGGTCGAAGCAGCATCTTATCCAATAAGACTCTTCGATGATACCAAAGCAGTATCTCTAAAAAAACATGAGATTCTTCGGGTGGTTGAAGCAACATCTTATCCAATAAGACTCTTCGATGATACCAAAGCAGTATCTCTGAAAACTTGAGATTTTTCGGGTGGTCGAAGCAGCATCTTATCCAATAATACTCTTGGATGATACCAAAGCAATATCTCTGAGCAAAACTTGAGATTCTTCGGGTGGTCGAAGCAGCATCTTATCCAATCATAATCTTCAATGATACCAAAGCAGTATCTCTGAAAACTTCGGATTCTTCGGGTGGTGAAAGCAGCATCTTATCCAATAATAATCTTCGATGATACCAAAGCAGTATCTCTGAAAACTTGAGATTCTTCGGGTGGTCGAAGCAGCATCTTATCCAATAAGACTCTTCGATGATACCAAAGCAGTATCTTTGAAAACTTGAGATTCTTCAGGTGGTCGAAGCAGCATATTATCCAATAAGACTCTTTGATGTTACCAAAGCAGTATCTCTGAACAAAACTTGATATTCTTCGAGTGGTCGAAGCAGCATCTTATCCGATAAGCCTCTTCGATAATACCAAAGCAGTATCTCTGAACAAAACTTGATATTCTTCGGGTGGTCGATGCAGCATCTTATCCAATAAGACTCTTCGATGATACCAAAGCAGTATATCTAAACACAAACGAGATTCTTCGGGTGGTCGAAGCAGCATCTTATCTAATAAGATTCTTCGATGATGCCAAAGTAGTATCTCTGAAAACTTGAGATTCTTCGGGTGGTCGAAGCAGCATCTTATCCAATAAGACTCTTCGATGATACCAAAGCAGTATCTCTGAAAACTTGAGATTCTTCGGGTGGTCGAAGCAGCATCTTATCCAATAAGACTCTTTGATGTTACCAAAGCAGTATCTCTGAACAAAACTTGATATTCTTCGGGAGGTCGAAGCAGCATCTTATCCAATACGACTCTTCGATGATACCAAAGCAATATATCTAAACAAAAACGAGATTCTTCGGGTGGTCGACGCAGCATCTTATCCAATAAGATTCTTCGATGATACCAAAGCAGTATCTCTTGACAAAAATTGAGATTCTTCGGGTGGTCCTAGCAGCATCTTATCCAATAAGATTCTTCGATGATACCAAAGCAGTATCTCTGAACAAAGCTTGTCATTCTTCGGGTGGTCGAAGCAGCATCTTATCCAATAAGACTCTTCGATGATACCAAAGCAGTATCTCTAAAAAAACATGAGATTCTTCGGGTGGTCGAAGCAGCATCTTATCCAATAAGACTCTTCCATGATACCAAAGCAGTATCTCTGAACACTTGAGATTCTTCGGGTGGTCGTAGCAGCATCTTATCCAATAAGACTCTTTGATGTTACCAAACCAGTATCTCTCAACAAAACTTGAGATTCTTCGGGTGGTCGAAGCAGCATCTTATCCAATAATACTCTTGGATGATACCAAAGCAATATCTCTGAAAACTTGAGATTCTTCGGGTGGTCAAAGCAGCATCTTATCCGATAAGCCTCTTCGATGATACCAAAGTAGTATCTCTGAGCAAAACTTGAGATTCTTCGGGTGGTCGAAGCAGCATCTTATCCAATAATACTCTCCGATGATACCAAAGCAGTATCTCTGAAAACTTGAGATTCTTCGGGTGGTCAAAGCAGCATTTTATCCGATAAGCGTCTTCGATAATACCAAAGCAGTATCTATGAACAAAACTTGATATTCTTCGGGTGGTCGATGCAGCATCTTATCCAATAAGACTCTTCGATGATACCAAAGCAGTATATCTAAACACAAACGAGATTCTTCGGGTGGTCGAAGCAGCATCTTATCTAATAAGATTCTTCGATGATGCCAAAGTAGTATCTCTGAAAACTTGAGATTCTTCGGGTGGTCGAAGCAGCATCTTATCCAATAAGACTCTTCGATGATACCAAAGCAGTATCTCTGAAAACTTGAGATTCTTCGGGTGGTCGAAGCAGCATCTTATCCAATAAGACTCTTTGATGTTACCAAAGCAGTATCTCTGAACAAAACTTGATATTCTTCGGGAGGTCGAAGCAGCATCTTATCCAATACGACTCTTCGATACCAAAGCAATATATCTAAACAAAAACGAGATTCTTCGGGTGGTCGACGCAGCATCTTATCCAATAAGATTCTTCGATGATACCAAAGCAGTATCTCTGAACAAAAATTGAGATTCTTTGGGTGGTCCTAGCAGCATCTTATCCAATAAGATTCTTCGATGATACCAAAGCAGTATCTCTGAACAAAGCTTGTGATTCTTCGGGTGGTCGAAGCAGCATCTTATCCAATAAGACTCTTCGATGATACCAAAGCAGTATCTCTAAAAAAACATGAGATTCTTCGGGTGGTCGAAGCAGCATCTTATCCAATAAGACTCTTCGATGATACCAAAGCAGTATCTCTGAACACTTGAGATTCTTCGGGTGGTCGTAGCAGCATCTTATCCAATAAGACTCTTTGATGTTACCAAACCAGTATCTCTGAACAAAACTTGAGATTCTTCGGGTGGTCGAAGCAGCATCTTATCCAATAATACTCTTGGATGATACCAAAGCAGTATCTCTGAAAACTTGAGATTCTTCGTGTGGTCAAAGCAGCATCTTATCCGATAAGCCTCTTCGATGATACCAAAGCAGTATCTCTGAACAAAACTTGATATTCTTCGGGTGGTCGAAGCAGCATCTTATCCAATAAGAGTCTTTGATGATACCAAAACAGTATATCTAGACACAAACGAGATTTTTCGGCTGGTCGAAGCAGCATTTTATCTAATATTATTCTTCGATGATACCAAAGTAGTATCTCTGAAAACTTGAAATTCTTCGGGTGGTCGAAGGAGCATTTTATCCAATAAGACTCTTCGATAATGCCAAAGCAGTATCTCTGAAAAAAAAACATGAGATTCTTCGGGTGGTCGAAGCAGCATCTTATCCAATAAGACTCTTTGATGATACCAGAGCAGTATCTCTGAAAACATGAGATTCTTCTGGTGGTCGAAGCAGCATCTTATCCAATAAGACTCTTCGATGATACCAAAGCAGTATCTCTAAAAAAACATGAGATTCTTCGGGTGGTTGAAGCAACATCTTATCCAATAAGACTCTTCGATGAAACCAAAGCAGTATCTCTGAAAACTTGAGATTTTTCGGGTGGTCGAAGCAGCATCTTATCCAATAAGACTCTTTGATGTTACCAAAGCAGTATCTCTGAGCAAAACTTGAGATTCTTCGGGTGGTCGAAGCAGCATCTTATCCAATCATAATCTTCAATGATACCAAAGCAGTATCTCTGAAAACTTCGGATTCTTCGGGTGGTGAAAGCAGCATCTTATCCAATAATAATCTTCGATGATACCAAAGCAGTATCTCTGAAAACATGAGATTCTTCGGGTGGTCGAAGCAGCATCTTATCCAATAAGACTCTTCGATGATACCAAAGCAGTATCTCTGAAAACTTGAGATTCTTCGGGTGGTCGAAGCAGCATATTATCCAATAAGACTCTTTGATGTTACCAAAGCAGTATCTCTGAACAAAACTTGATATTCTTCGAGTGGTCAAAGCAGCATCTTATCCGATAAGCCTCTTCGATAATACCAAAGCAGTATCTCTGAACAAAACTTGATATTCTTCGGGTGGTCGATGCAGCATCTTATCCAATAAGACTCGTCGATGATACCAAAGCAGTATATCTAAACACAAACGAGATTCTTCGGGTGGTCGAAGCAGCATCTTATCTAATAAGATTCTTCGATGATGCCAAAGTAGTATCTCTGAAAACTTGATTTTCTTCAGGTGGTCGAAGCAGCATCTTATCCAATAAGACTCTTCGATGATACCAAAGCAGTATCTCTGAAAACTTGAGATTCTTCGGGTGGTTGAAGCAGCATCTTATCCAATAAGACTCTTTGATGTTACCAAAGCAGTATCTCTGAACAAAACTTGATATTCTTCGGGAGGTCGAAGCAGCATCTTATCCAATACGACTCTTCGATGATACCAAAGCAATATATCTAAACAAAAACGAGATTCTTCGGGTGGTCGACGCAGCATCTTAGCCAATAAGATTCTTCGATGATACCAAAGCAGTATCTCTTGACAAAAATTGAGATTCTTCGGGTGGTCCTAGCAGCATCTTATCCAATAAGATTCTTCGATGATACCAAAGCAGTATCTCTGAACAAAGCTTGTCATTCTTCGGGTGGTCGAAGCAGCATCTTATCCAATAAGACTCTTCGATGATACCAAAGCAGTATCTCTAAAAAAACATGAGATTCTTCGGGTGGTCGAAGCAGCATCTTATCCAATAAGACTCTTCGATGATACCAAAGCAGTATCTCTGAACACTTGAGATTCTTCGGGTGGTCGTAGCAGCATCTTATCCAATAAGACTCTTTGATGTTACCAAACCAGTATCTCTCAACAAAACTTGAGATTCTTCGAGTGGTCGAAGCAGCATCTTATCCAATAATACTCTTGGATGATACCAAAGCAATATCTCTGAAAACTTGAGATTCTTCGGGTGGTCAAAGCAGCATCTTATCCGATAAGCCTTTTCGATGATACTAAAGTAGTATCTCTGAGCAAAACTTGAGATTCTTCGGGTGGTCGAGGCAGCATCTTATCCAATAATACTCTCCGATGATACCAAAGCAGTATCTCTGAAAACTTGAGATTCTTCGGGTGGTCAAAGCAGCATTTTATCCGATAAGCGTCTTCGATAATACCAAAGCAGTATCTATGAACAAAACTTGATATTCTTCGGGTGGTCGATGCAGCATCTTATCCAATAAGACTCTTCGATGATACCAAAGCAGTATATCTAAACACAAACGAGATTCTTCGGGTGGTCGAAGCAGCATCTTATCTAATAAGATTCTTCGATGATGCCAAAGTAGTATCTCTGAAAACTTGAGATTCTTCGGGTGGTCGAAGCAGCATCTTATCCAATAAGACTCTTTGATGTTACCAAAGCAGTATCTCTGAACAAAACTTGATATTCTTCGGGAGGTCGAAGCAGCATCTTATCCAATACGACTCTTCGATGATACCAAAGCAATATATCTAAACAAAAACGAGATTCTTCGGGTGGTCGACGCAGCATCTTATCCAATAAGATTCTTCGATGATACCAAAGCAGTATCTCTGAACAAAAATTGAGATTCTTCGGGTGGTTCTAGCAGCATCTTATCCAATAAGATTCTTCGATGATACCAAAGCAGTATCTCTGAACAAAGCTTGTGATTCTTCGGGTGGTCGAAGCAGCATCTTATCCAATAAGACTCTTCGATGATACCAAGCAGTATCTCTAAAAAAACATGAGATTCTTCGGTTGGTCGAAGTAGCATCTTATCCAATAAGACTCTTCGATGATACCAAAGCAGTATCTCTGAACACTTGAGATTCTTCGGGTGGTCGTAGCAGCATCTTATCCAATAAGACTCTTTGATGTTACCAAACCAGTATCTCTGAACAAAACTTGAGATTCTTCGGGTGGTCGAAGCAGCATCTTATCCAATAATACTCTTGGATGATACCAAAGCAGTATCTCTGAAAACTTGAGATTCTTCGTGTGGTCAAAGCAGCATCTTATCCGATAAGCCTCTTCGATGATACCAAAGCAGTATCTCTGAACAAAACTTGATATTCTTCGGGTGGTCGAAGCAGCATCTTATCCAATAAGACTCTTTGATGATACCAAAGCAGTATATCTAAACACAAACGAGATTTTTCGGCTGGTCGAAGCAGCATTTTATCTAATAAGATTCTTCGATGATACCAAAGTAGTATCTCTGAAAACTTGAAATTCTTCGGGTGGTCGAAGGAGCATTTTATCCAATAAGACTCTTCGATAATGCCAAAGCAGTATCTCTGAAAAAAAACATGAGATTCTTCGGGTGGTCGAAGCAGCATCTTATCCAATAAGACTCTTTGATGATACCAGAGCAGTATCTCTGAAAACATGAGATTCTTCTGGTGGTCGAAGCAGCATCTTATCCAATAAGACTCTTCGATGATACCAAAGCAGTATCTCTAAAAAAACATGAGATTCTTCGGGTGGTTGAAGCAACATCTTATCCAATAAGACTCTTCGATGATACCAAAGCAGTATCTCTGAAAACTTGAGATTTTTCGGGTGGTCGAAGCAGCATCTTATCCAATAAGACTCTTTGATGTTACCAAAGCAGTATCTCTGAGCAAAACTTGAGATTCTTCGGGTGGTCGAAGCAGCATCTTATCCAATCATAATCTTCAATGATACCAAAGCAGTATCTCTGAAAACTTCGGATTCTTCGGGTGGTGAAAGCAGCATCTTATCCAATAATAATCTTCGATGATACCAAAGCAGTATCTCTGAAAACATGAGATTCTTCGGGTGGTCGAAGCAGCATCTTATCCAATAAGACTCTTCGATGATACCAAAGCAGTATCTCTGAAAACTTGAGATTCTTCGGGTGGTCGAAGCAGCATATTATCCAATAAGACTCTTTGATGTTACCAAAGCAGTATCTCTGAACAAAACTTGATATTCTTCGAGTGGTCGAAGCAGCATCTTATCCGATAAGCCTCTTCGATAATACCAAACCAGTATCTCTGAACAAAACTTGATATTCTTCGGGTGGTCGATGCAGCATCTTATCCAATAAGACTCTTCGATGATACCAAAGCAGTATATCTAAACACAAACGAGATTCTTCGGCTGGTCGAAGCAGCATCTTATCTAATAAGATTCTTCGATGATGCCAAAGTAGTATCTCTGAAAACTTGAGATTCTTCGGGTGGTCGAAGCAGCATCTTATCCAATAAGACTCTTCGATGATACCAAAGCAGTATCTCTGAAAACTTGAGATTCTTCGGGTGGTCGAAGCAGCATCTTATCCAATAAGACTCTTTGATGTTACCAAAGCAGTATCTCTGAACAAAACTTGATATTCTTCGGGAGGTCGAAGCAGCATCTTATCCAATACGACTCTTCGATGATACCAAAGCAATATATCTAAACAAAAACGAGATTCTTCGGGTGGTCGACGCAGCATCTTATCCAATAAGATTCTTCGATGATACCAAAGCAGTATCTCTTGACAAAAATTGAGATTCTTCGGGTGGTCCTAGCAGCATCTTATCCAATAAGATTCTTCGATGATACCAAAGCAGTATCTCTGAACAAAGCTTGTCATTCTTCGGGTGGTCGAAGCAGCATCTTATCCAATAAGACTCTTCGATGATACCAAAGCAGTATCTCTAAAAAACATGAGATTCTTCGGGTGGTCGAAGCAGCATCTTATCCAATAAGACTCTTCGATGATACCAAAGCAGTATCTCTGAACACTTGAGATTCTTCGGGTGGTCGTAGCAGCATCTTATCCAATAAGACTCTTTGATGTTACCAAACCAGTATCTCTCAACAAAACTTGAGATTCTTCGGGTGGTCGAAGCAGCATCTTATTCAATAATACTCTTGGATGATACCAAAGCAATATCTCTGAAAACTTGAGATTCTTCGGGTGGTCAAAGCAGCATCTTATCCGATAAGCCTCTTCGATGATACCAAAGTAGTATCTCTGAGCAAAACTTGAGATTCTTCGGGTGGTCGAGGCAGCATCTTATCCAATAATACTCTCCGATGATACCAAAGCAGTATCTCTGAAAACTTGAGATTCTTCGGGTGGTCAAAGCAGCATTTTATCCGATAAGCGTCTTCGATAATACCAAAGCAGTATCTATGAACAAAACTTGATATTCTTCGGGTGGTCGATGCAGCATCTTATCCAATAAGACTCTTCGATGATACCAAAGCAGTATATCTAAACACAAACGAGATTCTTCGGGTGGTCGAAGCAGCATCTTATCTAATAAGATTCTTCGATGATGCCAAAGTAGTATCTCTGAAAACTTGAGATTCTTCGGGTGGTCGAAGCAACATCTTATCCAATAAGACTCTTCGATGATACCAAAGCAGTATCTCTGAAAACTTGAGATTCTTCGGGTGGTCGAAGCAGCATCTTATCCAATAAGACTCTTTGATGTTACCAAAGCAGTATCTCTGAACAAAACTTGATATTCTTCGGGAGGTCGAAGCAGCATCTTATCCAATACGACTCTTCGATGATACCAAAGCAATATATCTAAACAAAAACGAGATTCTTCGGGTGGTCGACGCAGCATCTTATCCAATAAGATTCTTCGATGATACCAAAGCAGTATCTCTGAACAAAAATTGAGATTCTTCGGGTGGTCCTAGCAGCATCTTATCCAATAAGATTCTTCGATGATACCAAAGCAGTATCTCTGAACAAAGCTTGTGATTCTTCGGGTGGTTGAAGCAGCATCTTATCCAATAAGACTCTTCGATGATACCAAAGCAGTATCTCTAAAAAAACATGAGATTCTTCGGGTGGTCGAAGCAGCATCTTATCCAATAAGACTCTTCGATGATACCAAAGCAGTATCTCTGAACACTTGAGATTCTTCGGGTGGTCGTAGCAGCATCTTATCCAATAAGACTCTTTGATGTTACCAACCCAGTATCTCTGAACAAAACTTGAGATTCTACGGGTGGTCGAAGCAGCATCTTATCCAATAATACTCTTGGATGATACCAAAGCAGTATCTCTGAAAACTTGAGATTCTTCGGGTGGTCAAAGCAGCATCTTATCCGATAAGCCTCTTCGATGATACCAAAGCAGTATCTCTGAACAAAACTTCATATTCTTCGGGTGGTCGAAGCAGCATCTTATCCAATAAGACTCTTTGATGATACCAAAGCAGTATATCTAAACACAAACGAGATTTTTCGGCTGGTCGAAGCAGCATTTTATCTAATAAGATTCTTCGATGATACCAAAGTAGTATCTCTGAAAACTTGAAATTCTTCGGGTGGTCGAAGGAGCATTTTATCCAATAAGACTCTTCGATAATGCCAAAGCAGTATCTCTGGAAAAAAAACATGAGATTCTTCGGGTGGTCGAAGCAGCATCTTATCCAATAAGACTCTTCGATGATACCAAATCAGTATCTCTGAAAAAAACATGATATTCTACGGGTGGTCGAAGCAGCATCTTATCCAATAAGACTCTTCGATGATACCAAAGCAGTATTTCTGAAAACTTGAGATTCTTCGGGGGGTCGAAGCAGCATCTTATCCAATAAGACTCTTCGATGATACCAAAGCAGTATCTCTAAAAAAACATGAGATTCTTTGGGTGGTCGAAGCAGCATCTTATCCAATAAGACTCTTCGATGATACCAAAGCAGTATCTCTGAACACTTGAGATTCTTCGGGTTGTCGAAGCAGCATCTTATCCAATAGGACTCTTTGATGTTACCAAAGAAGTCTCTCTGAACAAAACTTGACATTCTTCGGGTGGTCGAAGCAGCATCTTATCCAATAATACTCTTCGATAATACCAAAGCAATATCTCTGAAAACTTGAGATTCTTTGGGTGTTCAAAGCAGCATCTTATCCGATAAGCCTCTTCGATGATAGCAAAGCAGTATCTCTGAACAAAACTTGAGATTCTTCGGGTGGTCAAAGCAGCATCTTATCCAATAAGATTATTCGATGATACCGAAGTAGTATATCTATATACAAACGAGATTCTTCGGGTGGTCGAAGCAGCATCTTATCCAATAAGATTCTTCGATGATACCAAAGTAGTGTCTCTGAAAACTTGAAATTCTTCGGGTGGTCGAAGCAGTATTTTATCCTATAAGACTCTTCAATGATACCAAAGCAGTATCTCTGAACAAAACTTGAGATTCTTCGGGTGGTCGAAACAGCATCTTATCCAATTAGACTCTTCGATGATACCAAAGCAGTATCTCTGAACAAAACTTGAGATTGTTTGGGTGGTCGAAGCAGCATCTTATCCAATAAGACTCTTCGATGATACCAAAGCAGTATCTATGAAAACTTGAAATTTTTCGTGTGGTCGAAGCAACATCCTATCCAATAAGATTTTTTGATGTTACCAAAGCAGTATCTCTGAACAAAACTTGAGATTCTTCGGGTCGTCAAAGCAGCATCTTATCCAATAATACTCTTCGATGATACCAAAGCAGTATCTCTGAAAACTTGAGATTCTTCGGTTGGTCAAAGCAGCATCTTATCCGATAAGCCTCTTCGATGATACCAAAGCAGTATCTTTGAACAAAACTTGAGATTTTTCGTGTGGTCGAAGCAGCATCCTATCCAATAAGACTCTTTGATGTTACCAAAGCAGTATCTCTTTGCAAAACTTGAGATTCTTCGGGTGGTCGAAGCAGCATCTTACCCAATAATACTCTTCGATGATACTAAAGCAGTATCTCTGAAAACTTGAGATTCTTCGGGTGGTCAAAGCAGCATCTTATCCGATAAGCCTCTTCGATGATACCAAAGCAGTATCTTTTAACAAAACTTGATATTCTTCGGGTGGTCGATGCAACATCTTATCCAATAAGACTCTTCGATGATACCGAAGCAGTATATCTAAACACAAACGAGGTTCTTCGGGTGGTCGAAGCAGCATCTTATCTAATAAGATTCTTCGATGATACCAAAGCAGTATCTCTGAAAACTTGAAATTTTTCGGGTGGTCGAAGCAGCATTTTATCCAATAAGACTCTTCGATGATACCAAAGCAGTATATCTGAAAAAATCTTGAGATTCTACGGGTGGTCGAAACAACATCTTATCCAATAAGACTCTTCGATGATACCAAAGCAGTATCTATGAAAACTTGAGATTTTTCGTGTAGTCGAAGCAGCATCTTATCCAATAAGACTCTTCGATGATACCAAAGCAGTATCTCTAAAAAAACATGAGATTCTTCGGGTGGTTGAAGCAGCATGTTATCCAATAAGACTCTTCGATGATACCAAAGCAGTATCTCTGAAAACTTGAGATTCTTCGGGTGGTCGAAGCAGCATCTTATCCAATAAGACTCTTCGATGATACCAAAGCAGTATCTCTGAACAAAACTTGATATTCTTTGGGTGGTCGAAGCAGCATCTTATCGAATAAGACTCTTCGATGATACCAAAGCAGTATCTCTGAAAACATGAGATTTTTCGGGTGGTCGAAGCAGCATCCTATCCAATAAGACTCTTTGATGTTACCAAAGCAGTATCTCTAAACAAAACTTGAGATTCTTCGGGTGGTCGAAGCAGCATCTTATCCAACAATACTCTTCGATGATACCAAAGCAGTATCTCTGAACAAAACTTGATATTCTTCGGGTGGTCGAAGCAGCATCTTATCCAATAAGACTCTTCGATGATACCAAAGCAGTATCTCTGAAAACATGAGATTTTTCGGGTGGTCGAAGCAGCATCCTATCCAATAAGACTCTTTGATGTTACCAAAGCAGTATCTCTAAACAAAACTTGAGATTCTTCGGGTGGTCGAAGCAGCATCTTATCCAATAATACTCTTCGATGATACCAAAGCAGTATCTCTGAAAACTTGAGATTCTTCGGGTGGTCAAAGCAGCATCTTATCCGATAAGCCTCTTCGATGATACCAAAGCAGTATCTCTGAACAAAACTTGAGATTCTTTGGGTGGTCGAAGGAGCATCTTATCCAATAAGACTCTTCGATGATACCAAAGCAGTATCTCTGAACACTTGAGATTCTTCGGGTGGTCGAATCAGCATCTTATCCAATAAGACTCTTTGATGTTACCAAAGCAGTATCTCTGAACAAAACTTGAGATTCTTCGGGTGGTCGAAGCAGCATCTTATCCAATAATACTCTTCGATGATACCAAAGCAGTATCTCTGAAAACTTGAGATTCTTCGGGTGGTCAAAGCAGCATCTTATCCGATAAGCCTCTTCGATGATACCAAAGCAGTATCTCTGAATAAAACTTGATATTCTTCGGGTGGTCGAAACAACATCTTATCCAATTAGACTCTTCGATGATACCAAAGCAGTATCTCTGAACAAAACTTAAGATTCTTCGGGTGGTCGAAGCAACATCTTATCCAATAAGACTCTTCGATGTAACCAAAGCAGTATCCCCGAAAACTTGAGATTCTTCGGGGGGTCGTAGCAGCATCTTATCCAATAAGACTCTTCGATGATACCAAAGCAGTATCTCTAAAAAAACATGAGATTCTTTGGGTGGTCGAAGCAACATCTTATTCAATAAGACTCTTCGATGATACCAAAGCAGTATCTCTGAACACTTGAGATTCTTCGTGTGGTCGAAGCAGCATCTTATCCAATAAGATTCTTTGATGTTACCAAAGAAGTCTCTCTGAACAAAACTTGAGATTCTTCGGGTGGTCGAAGCAGCATCTTATCCAATAATACTCTTCGACAATACCAAAGCAATATCTCTGAAAACTTGAGATTCTTCGGGTGGTCAAAGCAGCATATTATCCGATAAGATTCTTCGATGATACCAAAGCAGTATCTCTGAACAAAACTTGAGATTCTTCGGGTGGTCGAAGCAGCATCTTATCCAATAAGATTCTTCGATGATACCAAAGCAGTATCTATGAAAACTTGAGATTTTTCGTGTGGTCGAAGCAGCATCCTATCCAATAAGATTTTTTGATGTTACCAAAGCAGTATCTCTGAACAAAACTTGAGATTCTTCGGGTGGTCAAAGCAGCATCTTATCCAATAATACTCTTCGATGATACCAAAGCAGTATCTCTGAAAACTTGAGATTCTTCGGTTGGTCAAAGCAGCATCTTATCCGATAAGCCTCTTCGATGATACCAAAGCAGTATCTCTGAACAAAACTTGATATTCTTCGGGTGGTCGATGCAGCATCTTATCCAATAAGACTCTTCGATGATACCAAAGCAGTATATCTAAACACAAACGAGATTCTTCGGGTGGTCGAAGCAGCATCTTATCTAATAAGATTCTTTGATGATACCAAAGTAGTGTCTCTGAAAACTTGAAATTCTTCGGGTGGTCGAAGCAGCATCTTATCCAATAAGACTCTTCGATGATACCAAAGCAGTATCTCTGAACAAAACATGAGATTCTTCGGGTGGTCGAAACAGCATCTTATCCGATAAGCCTCTTCGATGATACCAAAGCAGTATCTCTGAACAAAACTTGAGATTCTTAGGGTGGTCGAAGTAGCATCTTATCCAATAGGACTCTTCGATGATACCAAAGCAGTATCTCTGAAAACTTGAGATTTTTTGGGTGGTCGAAGCAGCATCCTATCTAATAAGACTCTTTGATGTTACCAAAGCAGTATGTCTGAGCAAAACTTGAGATTCTTCGGGTGGTCGAAGCAGCATCTTACCCAATAATACTCTTCGATGATACTAAAGCAGTATCTCTGAAAACTTGAGATTCTTCGGGTGGGTAAAGCAGCATCTTATCCGATAAGCCTCTTCGATGATACCAAAGCAGTATCTCTGAACAAAACTTGATATTCTTCGGGTGGTCGATGCAACATCTTATCCAATAAGACTCTTTGATGATACGAAAGCAGTATATCTAAACACAAACGAGTTTCTTCGGGTGGTCGAAGCAGCATCTTATCTAATAAGATTCTTCAATGATACCAAAGTAGTGTCTCTGAAAACTTGAAATTCTTTGGGTGGTCGAAGCAACATTTTATCCAATAAGACTCTTCGATGATACCAAAGCAGTATCTCTGAAAAAATCTTGAGATTCTACGGGTGGTCGAAGCAGCATCTTATCCAATAAGACTCTTCGATGATACCAAAGCAGTATCTCTGAAAACTTGAGATTCCTCGGGTGGTCGAAACAACATCTTATCCAATAAGACTCTTCGATGATACCAAAGCAGTATCTCTAAAAAAACATGAGATTCTTCGGGTGGTTGAAGCAGCATCTTATCCGATAAGACTCTTCGATGATACCAAAGCAGTATCTCTGAAAACTTGAGATTCTTCGGGTGGTCGAAGCAGCATCTTATCCAATAAGACTCTTCGATGATACCAAAGCAGTATCTCTGAACAAAACATGAGATTCTTCGGGTGGTCGAAGCAGCATCTTATCCAATAATACTTTTCTATGATACCAAAGCAGTATTTCTGAAAACTTGAGATTCTTCGGGTGGTCGAAGCAGCATCTTATCCAATAAGACTCTTCGATGATACCAAATCAATATCTCTGGAAAAAACTTGATGTTCTACGGGTGGTCGAAGCAGCATCTTATCCAATAAGACTCTTCGATGATACCAAAGCAGTATCTCTGAACACTTGAGATTCTTCGGGTGGTCGAAGCAGCATCTTATCCAATAAGACTCTTTGATGTTACCAAAGCAGTATCTCTGAACAAAACTTGAGATTCTTCGGGTGGTCGAAGCAGCATCTTATCCAATAATACTCTTCGATGATGCCAAAGCAGTATCTCTGAAAACTTGAGATTCTTCGGGTGGTCAAAGCAGCATCTTATCCGATAAGCCTCTTCGATGATACCAAAGAAGTATCTCTGAATAAAACTTGATATTCTTCGGGTGGTCGAAACAGCATCTTGTCCAATTAGACTCTTCGATGATACCAAAGCAGTATCTCTGAACAAAACTTGAGATTCTTCGGGTGGTCGAAGCAGCATCTTATCCAATAAGACTCTTCGATGATACCAAAGCAGTATCTCTGAAAACATGAGATTTTTCGGGTGGTCGAAGCAGCATCCTATCCAATAAGACTCTTTGATGTTACCAAAGCAGTATCTCTGAACAAAACTTGAGATTCTTCGGGTGGTTGAAGCAGCATCTTATCCAATAATACTCTTCGATGATACCAAAGCAGTATCTCTGAAAACTTGAGATTCTTCGGGTGGTCAAAGCAGCATCTTATCCGATAAGCCTCTTCGATGATACCAAAGCAGTATCTCTGAACAAAACATGAGATTCTTCGGGTGGTCGAAGCAGCATCTTATCCAATAATACTTTTCTATGATACCAAAGCAGTATTTCTGAAAACTTGAGATTCTTCGGGTGGTCGAAGCAGCATCTTATCCAATAAGACTCTTCGATGATACCAAATCAATATCTCTGGAAAAAACTTGATGTTCTACGGGTGGTCGAAGCAGCATCTTATCCAATAAGACTCTTCGATGATACCAAAGCAGTATCTCTGAACACTTGAGATTCTTCGGGTGGTCGAAGCAGCATCTTATCCAATAAGACTCTTTGATGTTACCAAAGCAGTATCTCTGAACAAAACTTGAGATTCTTCGGGTGGTCGAAGCAGCATCTTATCCAATAATACTCTTCGATGATGCCAAAGCAGTATCTCTGAAAACTTGAGATTCTTCGGGTGGTCAAAGCAGCATCTTATCCGATAAGCCTCTTCGATGATACCAAAGAAGTATCTCTGAATAAAACTTGATATTCTTCGGGTGGTCGAAACAGCATCTTGTCCAATTAGACTCTTCGATGATACCAAAGCAGTATCTCTGAACAAAACTTGAGATTCTTCGGGTGGTCGAAGCAGCATCTTATCCAATAAGACTCTTCGATGATACCAAAGCAGTATCTCTGAAAACATGAGATTTTTCGGGTGGTCGAAGCAGCATCCTATCCAATAAGACTCTTTGATGTTACCAAAGCAGTATCTCTGAACAAAACTTGAGATTCTTCGGGTGGTTGAAGCAGCATCTTATCCAATAATACTCTTCGATGATACCAAAGCAGTATCTCTGAAAACTTGAGATTCTTCGGGTGGTCAAAGCAGCATCTTATCCGATAAGCCTCTTCGATGATACCAAAGCAGTATCTCTGAACAAAACTTGAGATTCTTTGGGTGGTCGAAGCAGCATCTTATCCAATAAGACTCTTAGATGATACCAAAGCAGTATCTCTGAAAACTTGATATTCTTTGGGGGGTCGAAGCAACATCTTATCCAATAAGACTCTTCGATGATACCAAAGCAGTATCTCTAAAAAAACATGAGATTCTTTGGGTGGTCGATGCAGCATCTTATCCAATTAGACTCTTCGATGATACCAAAGCAGTATCTCTGAACACTTGAGATTCTTCGGGTGGTCGAAGCAGCATCTTATCCAATAAGACTCTTTGATGTTACCAAAGAAGTATCTCTGAACAAAACTTGAGATTCTTCGGGTGGTCGAAGCAGCATCTTATCCAATAATACTCTTCGATAATACCAAAACAATATCTCTGAAAACTTGAGATTCTTCGGGTGGTCAAAGCAGCATCTTATCCGATAAGCCTCTTCGATGATACCAAAGCAGTATCTCTGAACAAAACTTGAGATTCTTCGGGTGGTCAAAGCAGCATCTTACCCAATAAGATTATTCGATGATACCGAAGTAGTATATCTATATACAAACGAGATTCTTCGGGTGGTCGAAGCAGCATCTTATCCAATAAGACTCTTCGATGATACCAAAGCAGTATCTCTGAACTAAACTTGAGATTCTTCGGGTGGTCGAAATAGCATCTTATCCAATTAGACTCTTCGATGATACCAAAGCAGTATCTCTGAACAAAACTTGAGTTCTTTGGGTGGTCGAAGCAACATCTTATCCAATAAGACTCTTTGATGATACCAAAGCAGTATCTCTGAAAACTTGAGATTTTTCGGGTGGTCGAAACAACATCCTATCCAATAAGACTCTTTGATGTTACCAAAGCAGTATCTCTGAGCAAAACTTGAGATTCTTCGGGTGGTCGAAGCAGTATCTTATCCAATAAGACTCTTCGATGATACCAGAGCAGTATCTCTGAAAACATGAGATTTTTCGGGTGGTCGAAGCAGCATCCTATCCAATAAGACTCTTTGATGTTACCAAAGCAGTATCTCTGAGCAAAACTTGAGATTCTTCGGGTGGTCGAAGCAGCATCTTATCCAATAATACTCTTCGATGATACCAAAGCAGTATATCTAAACACAAACGAGATTCTTCGGGTGGTCGAAGCAGCATCTTATCTAATAAGATTCTTTTATGATACCAAAGTAGTGTCTCTGAAAACTTGAAATTCTTCGGGTGGTCGAAGCAGCATTTTATCCAATAAGACTCTTCGATGATACCAAAGCAGTATCTCTGAAAAAATCTTAAGATTCTACGGGTGGTCGAAGCAGCATCTTATCCAATAAGACTCTTCGATGATACCAAAGCAGTATATCTGAAAACTTGAGATTCCTCGGGTGGTCGAAGCAGCATCTTATCCAATAAGACTCTTCGATGATACCAAAGCAGTATCTCTAAAAAAACATGAGATTCTTCGGGTGGTTGAAGCAACAACTTTTCCAATAAGACTCTTCGATGATACCAAAGCAGTATCTCTAAAAACTTGAGATTCTTCGGGTGGTCGAAGCAGCATCTTATCCAATAAGCCTCTTCGATGATACCAAAGCAGTATCTCTGAACAAAACTTGAGATTCTTCGGGTGGTCGAAGCAGCATCTTATCCAATAATACTTTTCTATGATACCAAAGCAGTATTTCTGAAAACTTGAGATTCTTCGGGTGGTCGAAGCAGCATCTTATCCAATAAAACTCTTCG
Organism: Lathyrus sativus; assembly: GCA_963859935.3. NCBI lineage: Eukaryota > Viridiplantae > Streptophyta > Magnoliopsida > Fabales > Fabaceae > Lathyrus > Lathyrus sativus. The sequence goes on along the minus strand of OZ012740.1, from coordinate 237,000,700 downwards.
ATGATACCAAATCAGTATCTCTGAAAAAAACTTGGTGTTCTACGGGTGGTCGAAGCAGCATCTTATCCAATAAGACTCTTCGATGATACCAAAGCAGTATCTCTGAACACTTGAGATTCTTCGGGTGGTCGAAGCAGCATCTTATCCAATAAGACTCTTTGATGTTACCAAAGCAGTTTCTCTGAACAAAACTTGAGATTCTTCGGGTGGTCGAAGCAGCATCTTATCCAATAATACTCTTCGATGATATTAAAGCAGTATCTCTGAAAACTTGAGATTCTTCGGGTGGTCAAAGCAGCATCTTATCCGATAAACCTCTTCGATGATACCAAAGCAGTATCTCTGAATAAAACTTGATATTCTTCGGGTGGTCGAAACAGCATCTTATCCAATTAGACTCTTCGATGATACCAAAGCAGTATCTCTGAACAAAACTTGAGATTCTTCGGGTGGTCGAAGCAGCATCTTATCCAATAAGACTCTTCGATGATACCAAAGCAGTATCTCTGAAAACATGAGATTTTTCGGGTGGTCGAAGCAGCATCCTATCCAATAAGACTCTTTTATGTTACCAAAGCAGTATCTCTGAGCAAAACTTGAGATTCTTCGGGTGGTCAAAGCAGCATCTTATCCAATAATACTCTTCGATGATACCAAAGCAGTATCTCTGAAAACTTGAGATTCTTCGGGTGGTCAAAGAAGCATCTTATCCGATAAGCCTCTTCGATGATACCAAAGCAGTATCTCTGAACAAAACTTGATATTCTTTGGGTGGTCGATGCAGCATCTTATCTAATAAGACTCTTCGATGATACCCAAGCAGTATATCTAAACACAAACGAGATTCTTCGGGTGGTCGAAGCAGCATCTTATCTAATAAGATTCTTCGATGATACCAAAGTAGTGTCTCTGAAAACTTGAAATTCTTCGGGTGGTCGAAGCAGCATCTTATCCAATAAGACTCTTCGATGATACCAAAGCAGTATCTCTGAACAAAACTTGAGATTCTTCGGGTGGTCGAAATAGCATCTTATCCAATTAGACTCTTCGATGATACCAAAGCAGTATCTCTGAACAAAACTTGAGTTCATTGGGTGGTCGAAGCAACATCTTATCCAATAAGACTCTTTGATGATACCAAAGCAGTATCTCTGAAAACTTGAGATTTTTCGGGTGGTCGAAACAACATCCTATCCAATAAGACTCTTTGATGTTACCAAAGCAGTATCTCTGAGCAAAACTTGAGATTCTTCGGGTGGTCGAAGCAGCATCTTACCCAATAATACTCTTTGATGATACTAAAGCAGTATCTCTGAAAACTTGAGATTCTTCGGGTGGTCAAAGCAGCATCTTATCCGATAAGCCTTTTGATGATACCAAAGCAGTATCTCTGAACAAAACTTGATATTCTTCGGGTGGTCGATGCAACATCTTATCCAATTAGACTCTTAAATGATACCAAAGCAGTATATCTAAACACAAACGAGATTCTTCGGGTGGTCGAAGCAGCATCTTATCTAATAAGATTCTTCTATGATACCAAAGTAGTGTCTCTGAAAACTTGAAATTCTTCGGGTGGTCGAAGCAGCATTTTATCCAATAAGACTCTTCGATGATACCAAATCAGTATCTCTGAAAAAATCTTAAGATTCTACGGGTGGTCGAAGCAGCATCTTATCCAATAAGACTCTTCGATGATACCAAAGCAGTATCTCTGAAAACTTGAGATTCCTCGGGTGGTCGAAGCAGCATCCTATCCAATAAGACTCTTTGATGATACCAAAGCAGTATCTCTAAAAAAACATGAGATTCTTCGGGTGGTTGAAGCAACATCTTTTCCAATAAGACTCTTCGATGATACCAAAGCAGTATCTCTAAAAACTTGAGATTCTTCGGGTGGTCGAAGCAGCATCTTATCCAATAAGACTCTTCGATGATACCAAAGCAGTATCTCTGAACAAAACTTGAGATTCTTCGGGTGGTCGAAGCAGCATCTTATCCAATAATACTTTTCTATGATACCAAAGCAGTATTTCTGAAAACTTGAGATTCTTCGGGTGGTCGAAGCAGCATCTTATCCAATAAAACTCTTCGATGATACCAAATCAGTATCTCTGAAAAAACTTGATGTTCTACGGGTGGTCGAAGCAGCATCTTATCCAATAAGACTCTTCGATGATACCAAAGCATATCTCTGAACACTTGAGATTCTTCGGGTGGTCGAAGCAGCATCTTATCCAATAAGACTCTTTGATGTTACCAAAGCAGTTTCTCTGAACAAAACTTGAGATTCTTCGGGTGGTCGAAGCAGCATCTTATCCAATAATACTCTTCGCTAATACCAAAGCAGTATCTCTGAAAACTTGAGATTCTTCGGGTGGTCAAAGCAGCATCTTATCCGATAAACCTCTTCGATGATACCAAAGCAGTATCTCTGAATAAAACTTGATATTCTTCGGGTGGTCGAAACAACATCTTATCCAATTAGACTCTTCGATGATACCAAAGCAGTATCTCTGAACAAAACTTGAGATTCTTCGGGTGGTCGAAGCAGCATCTTATCCAATAAGACTCTTCGATGATACCAAAGCAGTATCTCTGAAAACATGAGATTTTTCGGGTGGTCGAAGTAGCATCCTATCCAATAAGACTCTTTGATGTTACCAAAGCAGTATCTCTGAGCAAAACTTGAGATTCTTCGGGTGGTCGAAGCAGCATCTTATCCAATAATACTCTTCGATGATACCAAAGCAGTATCTCTGAAAACTTGAGATTCTTCGTGTGGTCAAAGCAGCATCTTATCTGATAAGCCTCTTCGATGATACCAAAGCAGTATCTCTGAACAAAACTTGATATTCTTCGGGTGGTCGAAACAGCATCTTATCCAATTAGACTCTTCGATGATACCAAAGCAGTATCTCTGAACAAAATTTGAGATTCTTCGGGTGGTCGAAGCAGCATCTTATCCAATAAGACTCTTCGATGATACCAAAGCAGTATCTCTGAAAACATGAGATTTTTCCGGTGGTCGAAGCAGCATCCTATCCAATAAGACTCTTTGATGTTACCAAAGCAGTATCTCTGAGCAAAACATGAGATTCTTCGGGTGGTCGAATCAGCATCTTACACAATAATACTCTTCGATGATACTAAAGCAGTATCTCTGAAAACTTGAGATTCTTCGGGTGGTCAAAGCAGCATCTTATCCGATAAGCCTCTTCGATGATACCAAAGCAGTATCTCTGAACAAAACTTGATATTCTTCGGGTGGTCGATGCAACATCTTATCCAATTAGACTCTTCGATGATACCAAAGCAGTATATCTAAACACAAACGAGATTCTTCGGGTGGTCGAAGCAGCATCTTATCTAATAAGATTCTTCGATGATACCAAAGTAGTGTCTCTGAAAACTTGAAATTCTTCGGGTGGTCGAAGCAGCATTTTATCCAATAAGACTCTTCGATGATACCAAAGCAGTATCTCTGAAAAAATCTTGAGATTCTACGGGTGGTCGAAGCAGCATCTTATCCAATAAGACTCTTCGATGATACCAAAGCAGTATCTCTGAAAACTTGAGATTCCTCGGGTGGTCGAAGCAGCATCTTATCCAATAAGACTCTTCGATGATACCAAAGCAGTATCTCTAAAAAAACATGAGATTCTTCGGGTGGTTGAAGCAGCATCTTTTCCAATAAGACTCATCGATGATACCAAAGCAGTATCTCTAAAAACTTGAGATTCTTCGGGTGGTCGAAGCAGCATCTTATCCAATAAGACTCTTCGATGATACCAAAGCAGTATCTCTAAACAAAACTTGAGATTCTTCGGGTGGTCGAAGCAGCATCTTATCCAATAAAACTTTTCTATGATACCAAAGCAGTATTTCTGAAAACTTGAGATTCTTCGGGTGGTCGAAGCAACATCTTATTCAATAAAACTCTTCGATGATACCAAATCAGTATCTCTGAAAAAAACTTGAAGTTCTACGGGTGGTCGAAGCAGCATCTTATCCAATAAGACTCTTCGATGATACCAAAGCAGTATCTCTGAACACTTGAGATTCTTCGGGTGGTCGAAGCAGCATCTTATCCAATAAGACTCTTTGATGTTACCAAAGCAGTTTCTCTGAACAAAACTTGAGATTCTTCGGGTGGTCGAAGCAGCATCTTATCCAATAATACTCTTCGATGATACCAAAGCAGTATCTCTGAATAAAACTTGATATTCTTCGGGTGGTCGAAACAGCATCTTATCCAAATAGACTCTTCGATGATACCAAAGCAGTATCTCTGAACAAAACTTGAGATTCTTCGGGTGGTCGAAGCAGCATCTTATCCAATAAGACTCTTCGATGATACCAAAGCAGTATCTCTGAAAACATGAGATTTTTCGGGTGGTCGAAGCAGCATCCTATCCAATAAGACTCTTTGATGTTACCAAAGCAGTATCTCTGAGCAAAACTTGAGATTCTTCGGGTGGTCGAAGCAGCATCTTATCCAATAATACTCTTCGATGATACCAAAGCAGTATCTCTGAAAACATGAGATTCCTCGGGTGGTCGAAGCAGCATCTTATCCAATAAGACTCTTCGATGATACCAAAGCAGTATCTCTAAAAAAACATGAGATTCTTCGGGTGGTTGAAGCAGCATCTTTTCCAATAAGACTCTTCGATGATACCAAAGCAGTATCTCTAAAAACTTGAGATTCTTCAGGTGGTCGAAGCAGCATCTTATCCAATAAGACTCTTCGATGATACCAAAGCAGTATCTCTGAACAAAACTTGAGATTCTTCGGGTGGTCGAAGCAGCATCTTATCATATAATACTTTTCTATGATACCAAAGCAGTATTTCTGAAAACTTGAGATTCTTCGGGTGGTCGAAGCAGCATCTTATCCAATAAAACTCTTCGATGATACCAAATCAGTATCTCTGAAAAAACTTGATGTTCTACGGGTGGTCGAAGCAGCATCTTATCCAATAAGACTCTTTGATGATACCAAAGCAGTATCTCTGAACACTTGAGATTCTTCGGGTGGTCGAAGCAGCATCTTATCCAATAAGACTCTTTGATGTTACCAAAGCAGTTTCTCTGAACAAAACTTGAGATTCTTTGGGTGGTCGAAGCAGCATCTTATCCAATAATACTCTTCGATGATACCAAAGCAGTATCTCTGAAAACTTGAGATCCTTCGGGTGGTCAAAGCAGCATCTTATCCGATAAGCCTCTTCGATGATACCAAAGCAGTATCTCTGAACAAAACTTGATATTCTTCGGGTGGTCGATGCAACATCTTATCCAATTAGACTCTTCGATGATACCAAAGCAGTATATCTAATCACAAACGAGATTCTTCGGGTGGTCGAAGCAGCATCTTATCTAATAAGATTCTTCTATGATACCAAAGTAGTGTCTCTGAAAACTTGAAATTCTTCGGGTGGTCGAAGCAGCATTTTATCCAATAATACTCTTCGATGATACCAAAGCAGTATCTCTGAAAAAATCTTAAGATTCTACGGGTGGTCGAAGCAGCATCTTATCCAATAAGACTCTTCGATGATACCAAAGCAGTATCTCTGAAAACTTGAGATTCCTCGGGTGGTCGAAGCAGCATCTTATCCAATAAGACTCTTCGATGATACCAAAGCAGTATCTCTAAAAAAACATGAGATTCTTCGGGTGGTTGAAGCAACATCTTTTCCAATAAGACTCTTCGATGATACCAAAGCAGTATCTCTAAAAACTTGAGATTCTTCAGGTGGTCGAAGCAGCATCTTATCCAATAAGACTCTTCGATGATACCAAAGCAGTATCTCTGAACAAAACTTGAGATTCTTCGGGTGGTCGAAGCAGCATCTTATCCAATAATACTTTTCTATGATACCAAAGCAGTATTTCTGAAAACTTGAGATTCTTCGGGTGGTCGAAGCAGCATCTTATCCAATAAAACTCTTCGATGATACCAAATCAGTATCTCTGAAAAAACTTGATGTTCTATGGGTGGTCGAAGCAGCATCTTATCCAATAAGACTCTTCGATGATACCAAAGCAGTATCTCTGAACACTTGAGATTCTTCGGGTGGTCGAAGCAGCATCTTATCCAATAAGACTCTTTGATGTTACCAAAGCAGTTTCTCTGAACAAAACTTGAGATTCTTTGGGTGGTCGAAGCAGCATCTTATCCAATAATACTCTTCGATGATACCAAAGCAGTATCTCTGAAAACTTGAGATCCTTCGGGTGGTCAAAGCAGCATCTTATCCGATAAGCCTCTTCGATGATACCAAAGCAGTATCTCTGAACAAAACTTGATATTCTTCGGGTGGTCGATGCAACATCTTATCCAATTAGACTCTTCGATGATACCAAAGCAGTATATCTAATCACAAACGAGATTCTTCGGGTGGTCGAAGCAGCATCTTATCTAATAAGATTCTTCTATGATACCAAAGTAGTGTCTCTGAAAACTTGAAATTCTTCGGGTGGTCGAAGCAGCATTTTATCCAATAATACTCTTCGATGATACCAAAGCAGTATCTCTGAAAAAATCTTAAGATTCTACGGGTGGTCGAAGCAGCATCTTATCCAATAAGACTCTTCGATGATACCAAAGCAGTATCTCTGAAAACTTGAGATTCCTCGGGTGGTCGAAGCAGCATCTTATCCAATAAGACTCTTCGATGATACCAAAGCAGTATCTCTAAAAAAACATGAGATTCTTCGGGTGGTTGAAGCAACATCTTTTCCAATAAGACTCTTCGATGATACCAAAGCAGTATCTCTAAAAACTTGAGATTCTTCAGGTGGTCGAAGCAGCATCTTATCCAATAAGACTCTTCGATGATACCAAAGCAGTATCTCTGAACAAAACTTGAGATTCTTCGGGTGGTCGAAGCAGCATCTTATCCAATAATACTTTTCTATGATACCAAAGCAGTATTTCTGAAAACTTGAGATTCTTCGGGTGGTCGAAGCAGCATCTTATCCAATAAAACTCTTCGATGATACCAAATCAGTATCTCTGAAAAAACTTGATGTTCTATGGGTGGTCGAAGCAGCATCTTATCCAATAAGACTCTTCGATGATACCAAAGCAGTATCTCTGAACACTTGAGATTCTTCGGGTGGTCGAAGCAGCATCTTATCCAATAAGACTCTTTGATGTTACCAAAGCAGTTTCTCTGAACAAAACTTGAGATTCTTCGGGTGGTCGAAGCAGCATCTTATCCAATAATACTCTTCGATGATACCAAAGCAGTATCTCTGAAAACTTGAGATCCTTCGGGTGGTCAAAGCAGCATCTTATCCGATAAACCTCTTCGATGATACCAAAGCAGTATCTCTGAATAAAACTTGATATTCTTCGGGTGGTCGAAACAGCATCTTATCCAATTAGACTCTTCGATGATACCAAAGCAGTATCTCTGAACAAAACTTGAGATTCTTCGGGTGGTCGAAGCAGCATCTTATCCAATAAGACTCTTCGATGATACCAAAGCAGTATCTCTGAAAACATGAGATTTTTCGGGTGGTCGAAGCAGCATCCTATCCAATAAGACTCTTTGATGTTACCAAAGCAGTATCTCTGAGCAAAACTTGAGATTCTTCGGGTGGTCGAAGCAGCATCTTATCCAATAATACTCTTCGATGATACCAAAGCAGTATCTCTGAAAACTTGAGATTCCTCGGGTGGTCGAAGCAGCATCTTATCCAATAAGACTCTTCGATGATACCAAAGCAGTATCTCTAAAAAAACATGAGATTCTTCGGGTGGTTGAAGCACCATCTTTTCCAATAAGACTCTTCGATGATACCAAAGCAGTATCTCTAAAAACTTGAGATTCTTCAGGTGGTCGAAGCAGCATCTTATCCAATAAGACTCTTCGATGATACCAAAGCAGTATCTCTGAACAAAACTTGAGATTCTTCGGGTGGTCGAAGCAGCATCTTATCCAATAATACTTTTCTATGATACCAAAGCAGTATTTCTGAAAACTTGAGATTCTTCGGGTGGTCGAAGCAGCATCTTATCCAATAAAACTCTTCGATGATACCAAATCAGTATCTCTGAAAAAACTTGATGTTCTATGGGTGGTCGAAGCAGCATCTTATCCAATAAGACTCTTCGATGATACCAAAGCAGTATCTCTGAACACTTGAGATTCTTCGGGTGGTCGAAGCAGCATCTTATCCAATAAGACTCTTTGATGTTACCAAAGCAGTTTCTCTGAACAAAACTTGAGATTCTTCGGGTGGTCGAAGCAGCATCTTATCCAATAATACTCTTCGATGATACCAAAGCAGTATCTCTGAAAACTTTAGATCCTTCGGGTGGTCAAAGCAGCATCTTATCCGATAAACCTCTTCGATGATACCAAAGCAGTATCTCTGAATAAAACTTGATATTCTTCGGGTGGTCGAAACAGCATCTTATCCAATTAGACTCTTCGATGATACCAAAGCAGTATCTCTGAACAAAACTTGAGATTCTTCGGGTGGTCGAAGCAGCATCTTATCCAATAAGACTCTTCGATGATACCAAAGCAGTATCTCTGAAAACATGAGATTTTTCGGGTGGTCGAAGCAGCATCCTATCCAATAAGACTCTTTGATGTTACCAAAGCAGTATCTCTGAGCAAAACTTGAGATTCTTCGGGTGGTCGAAGCAGCATCTTATCCAATAATACTCTTCAATGATACCAAAGCAGTATCTCTGAAAACTTGAGATTCCTCGGGTGGTCGAAGCAGCATCTTATCCAATAAGACTCTTCGATGACACCAAAGCAGTATCTCTAAAAAAACATGAGATTCTTCGGGTGGTTGAAGCAGCATCTTTTCCAATAAGACTCTTCGATGATACCAAAGCAGTATTTCTAAAAACTTGAGATTCTTCAGGTGGTCGAAGCAGCATCTTATCCAATAAGACTCTTCGATGATACCAAAGCAGTATCTCTGAACAAAACTTGAGATTCTTCGGGTGGTCGAAGCAGCATCTTATCCAATAATACTTTTCTATGATACCAAAGCAGTATTTCTGAAAACTTGAGATTCTTCGGGTGGTCGAAGCAGCATCTTATCCAATAAAACTCTTTGATGATACCAAATCAGTATCTCTGAAAAAACTTGATGTTCTACGGGTGGTCGAAGCAGCATCTTATTCAATAAGACTCTTCGATGATACCAAAGCAGTATCTCTGAACACTTGAGATTCTTCGGGTGGTCGAAGCAGCATCTTATCCAATAAGACTCTTTGATGTTACCAAAGCAGTTTCTCTGAACAAAACTTGAGATTCTTCGGGTGGTCGAAGCAGCATCTTATCCAATAATACTCTTCGATGATACCAAAGCAGTATCTCTGAAAACTTGAGATCCTTCGGATGGTCAAAGCAGCATCTTATCCGATAAACCTCTTCGATGATACCAAAGCAGTATCTCTGAATAAAACTTGATATTCTTCGGGTGGTCGAAACAGCATCTTATCCAATTAGACTCTTCGATGATACCAAAGCAGTATCTCTGAACAAAACTTGAGATTCTTCAGGTGGTCGAAGCAGCATCTTATCCAATAAGACTCTTCGATGATACCAAAGCAGTATCTCTGAAAACATGAGATTTTTCGGGTGGTCGAAGCAGCATCCTATCCAATAAGACTCTTTGATGTTACCAAAGCAGTATCTCTGAGCAAAACTTGAGATTCTTCGGGTGGTCGAAGCAGCATCTTATCCAATAATACTCTTAGATGATACCAAAGCAGTATCTCTGAAAACTTGAGATTCTTCGTGTGGTCAAAGCAGCATCTTATTTGATAAGCCTCTTTGATGATACCAAAGCAGTATCTCTGAACAAAACTTGATATTCTTCGGGTGGTCGAAACAGCATCTTATCCAATTAGACTCTTCGATGATACCAAAGCAGTATCTCTGAACAAAATTTGAGATTCTTCGGGTGGTCGAAGCAGCATCTTATCCAATAAGACTCTTCGATGATACCAAAGCAGTATCTCTGAAAACATGAGATTTTTCAGGTGGTCAAAGCAGCATCCTATCCAATAAGACTCTTTGATGTTACCAAAGCAGTATCTCTGAGCAAAACTTGAGATTCTTCGGGTGGTCGAAGCAGCATCTTACCCAATAATACTCTTCGATGATACTAAAGCAGTATCTCTGAAAACTTGAGATTCTTCGGGTGGTCAAAGCAGCATCTTATCCGATAAGCCTCTTCGATGATACCAAAGCAGTATCTCTGAACAAAAATTGATATTCTTCGGGGGGTCAATGCAACATCTTATCCAATTAGACTCTTCGATGATACCAAAGCAGTATATCTAAATACAAACGAGATTCTTCGGGTGGTCGAAGCAGCATCTTATCTAATAAGATTCTTCGATGATACCAAAGTAGTGTCTCTGAGAATTTGAAATTCTTCGGGTGGTCGAAGCAACATTTTATCCAATAAGACTCTTCGATGATACCAAAGCAGTATCTCTGAAAAAATCTTGAGATTCTACGGGTGGTCGAAGCAGCATCTTATCCAATAAGACTCTTCGATGATACCAAAGCAGTATCTCTGAAAACTTGAGATTCCTCGGGTGGTCGAAGCAGCATCTTATCCAATAAGACTCTTCGATGATACCAAAGCAGTATCTCTAAAAAAACATGAGATTCTTCGGGTGGTTGAAGCAACATCTTTTCCAATAAGACTCTTCGATGATACCAATGCAGTATCTCTAAAAACTTGAGATTCTTCGGGTGGTGGAAGCAGCATCTTATCCAATAAGACTCTTCGATGATACCAAAGCAGTATCTCTGAAAAAACATGAGATTCTTCGGGTGGTTGAAGCAGCATTTTTTCCAATAAGACTCTTCGATGATACCAAAGCAGTATCTCTAAAAACATGAGATTCTTCAGGTGGTCGAAGCAGCATCTTATCCAATAAGACTCTTCGATGATACCAAAGCAGTATCTCTGAACAAAACTTGAGATTCTTCGGGTGGTCGAAGTAGCATCTTATCCAATAATACTTTTCTATGATACCAAAGCAGTATTTCTGAAAACTTGAGATTCTTCGGGTGGTCGAAGCAGCATCTTATCCAATAAAACTCTTCGATGATACCAAATCAGTATCTTTGAAAAAACTTGATGTTCTACGGGTGGTCGAAGCAGCATCTTATCCAATAAGACTCTTCGATGATACCAAAGCAGTATCTCTGAACACTTGAGATTCTTCGGGTGGTCGAAGCAGCATCTTATCCAATAAGACTCTTTAATGTTACCAAAGATGTTTCTCTGAACAAAACTTGAGATTCTTCGGGTGGTCGAAGCAGCATCTTATCCAATAATACTCTTCGATGATACCAAAGCAGTTTCTCTGAAAACTTGAGATCCTTCGGGTGGTCAAAGCAGCATCTTATCCGATAAGCCTCTTCGATGATACCAAAGCAGTATCTCTGAACAAAACTTGATATTCTTCGGGTGGTCGATGCAACATCTTATCCAATTAGACTCTTCGATGATACCAAAGCAGTATATCTAATCACAAACGAGATTCTTCGGGTGGTCGAAGCAGCATCTTATCTAATAAGATTCTTCTATGATACCAAAGTAGTGTCTCTGAAAACTTGAAATTCTTCGGGTGGTCGAAGCAGCATTTTATCCAATAATACTCTTCGATGATACCAAAGCAGTATCTCTGAAAAAATCTTAAGATTCTACGGGTGGTCGAAGCAGCATCTTATCCAATAAGACTCTTCGATGATACCAAAGCAGTATCTCTGAAAACTTGAGATTCCTCGGGTGGTCGAAGCAGCATCTTATCCAATAAGACTCTTCGATGATACCAAAGCAGTATCTCTAAAAAAACATGAGATTCTTCGGGTGGTTGAAGCAGCATCTTTTCCAATAAGACTCTTCGATGATACCAAAGCAGTATCTCTAAAAACTTGAGATTCTTCAGGTGGTCGAAGCAGCATCTTATCCAATAAGACTCTTCGATGATACCAAAGCAGTATCTCTGAACAAAACTTGAGATTCTTCGGGTGGTCGAAGCAGCATCTTATCCAATAATACTTTTCTATGATACCAAAGCAGTATTTCTGAAAACTTGAGATTCTTCGGGTGGTCGAAGCAGCATGTTATCCAATAAAACTCTTCGATGATACCAAATCAGTATCTCTGAACACTTGAGATTCTTCGGGTGGTCGAAGCAGCATCTTATCCAATAAGACTCTTTGATGTTACCAAAGCAGTTTCTCTGAACAAAACTTGAGATTCTTCGGGTGGTCGAAGCAGCATCTTATCCAATAATACTCTTCGATGATACCAAAGCAGTATCTCTGAAAACTTGAGATCCTTCGGGTGGTCAAAGCAGCATCTTATCCGATAAACCTCTTCGATGATACCAAAGCAGTATCTCTGAATAAAACTTGATATTCTTCGGGTGGTCGAAACAGCATCTTATCCAATTAGACTCTTCGATGATACCAAAGCAGTATCTCTGAACAAAACTTGAGATTCTTCGGGTGGTCGAAGCAGAATCTTATCCAATAAGACTCTTCGATGATACCAAAGCAGTATCTCTGAAAACATGAGATTTTTCGGGTGGTCGAAGCAGCATCCTATCCAATAAGACTCTTTGATGTTACCAAAGCAGTATCTCTGAGCAAAACTTGAGATTCTTCGGGTGGTCGAAGCAGCATCTTATCCAATAATACTCTTCGATGATACCAAAGCAGTATCTCTGAAAACTTGAGATTCCTCGGGTGGTCGAAGCAGCATCTTATCCAATAAGACTCTTCGATGATACCAAAGCAGTATCTCTAAAAAAACATGAGATTCTTCGGGTGGTTGAAGCAGCATCTTTTCCAATAAGACTCTTCGATGATACCAAAGCAGTATCTCTAAAAACTTGAGATTCTTCAGGTGGTCGAAGCAGCATCTTATCCAATAAGACTCTTCGATGATACCAAAGCAGTATCTCTGAACAAAACTTGAGATTCTTCGGGTGGTCGAAGCAGCATCTTATCCAATAATACTTTTCTATGATACCAAAGCAGTATTTCTGAAAACTTGAGATTCTTCGGGTGGTCGAAGCAGCATCTTATCCAATAAAACTCTTGGATGATACCAAATCAGTATCTCTGAAAAAACTTGATGTTCTACGGGTGGTCGAAGCAGCATCTTATCCAATAAGACTCTTCGATGATACCAAAGCAGTATCTCTGAACACTTGAGATTCTTCGGGTGGTCGAAGCAGCATCTTATCCAATAAGACTCTTTGATGTTACCAAAGCAGTTTCTCTGAACTAAACTTGAGATTCTTCGGGTGGTCGAAGCAGCATCTTATCCAATAATACTCTTCGATGATACCAAAGCAGTATCTCTGAAAACTTGAGATCCTTCGGGTGGTCAAAGCAGCATATTATCCGATAAACCTCTTCGATGATACCAAAGCAGTATCTCTGAATAAAACTTGATATTCTTCGGGTGGTCGAAACAGCATCTTATCCAATTAGACTCTTCGATGATACCAAAGCAGTATCTCTGAACAAAACTTGAGATTCTTCGGGTGGTCGAAGCAGCATCTTATCCAATAAGACTCTTCGATGATACCAAAGCAGTATCTCTGAAAACATGAGATTTTTCGGGTGGTCGAAGCAGCATCCTATCCAATAAGACTCTTTGATGTTACCAAAGCAGTATCTCTGAGCAAAACTTGAGATTCTTCGGGTGGTCGAAGCAGCATCTTATCCAATAATACTCTTCGATGATACCAAAGCAGTATCTCTGAAAACTTGAGATTCTTCGTGTGGTCAAAGCAGAATCTTATCTGATAAGCCTCTTCGATGATACCAAAGCAGTATCTCTGAACAAAACTTGATATTCTTCGGGTGGTCGAAACAGCATCTTATCCAATTAGACTCTTCGATGATACCAAAGCAGTATCTCTGAACAAAATTTGAGATTCTTCGGGTGGTCGAAGCAACATCTTATCCAATAAGACTCTTCGATGATACCAAAGCAGTATCTCTGAAAACATGAGATTTTTCAGGTGGTCGAAGCAGCATCCTATCCAATAAGATTCTTTGATGTTACCAAAGCAGTATCTCTGAGCAAAACATGAGATTCTTCGGGTGGTCGAAGCAGCATCTTACCCAATAATACTCTTCGATGATACTAAAGCAGTATCTCTGAAAACTTGAGATTCTTCGGGTGGTCAAAGCAGCATCTTATCCGATAAGCCTCTTCGATGATACCAAAGCAGTATCTCTGAACAAAAATTGATATTCTTCGGGGGGTCGATGCAACATCTTATCCAATTAGACTCTTCGATGATACCAAAGCAGTATATCTAAATACAAACGAGATTCTTCGGGTGGTCGAAGCAGCATCTTATCTAATAAGATTCTTCGATGATACCAAAGTAGTGTCTCTGAGAACTTGAAATTCTTCGGGTGGTCGAAGCAACATTTTATCCAATAAGACTCTTCGATGATACCAAAGCAGTATCTCTGAAAAAATCTTGAGATTCTACGGGTGGTCGAAGCAGCATCTTATCCAATAAGACTCTTCGATGATACCAAAGCAGTATCTCTGAAAACTTGAGATTCCTCGGGTGGTCGAAGCAGCATCTTATCCAATAAGACCCTTCGATGATACCAAAGCAGTATCTCTAAAAAAACATGATATTCTTCGGGTGGTTGAAGCAACATCTTTTCCAATAAGACTCTTCGATGATACCAATGCAGTATCTCTAAAAACTTGAGATTCTACGGGTGGTGGAAGCAGCATCTTATCCAATAAGACTCTTCGATGATACCAAAGCAGTATCTCTGAATAAAACTTGAGATTCTTCGGGTGGTCGAAGCAGCATCTTCTCCAATAATACTTTTCTATGATACCAAAGCAGTATTTCTGAAAACTTGAGATTCTTCGGGTGGTCGAAGCAGCATCTTATCCAATAAAACTCTTCGATGATACCAAATCAGTATCTCTGAACACTTGAGATTCTTCGGGTGGTCGAAGCAGCATCTTATCCAATAAGGTTCTACGGGTGGTCAAAGCAGCATCTTATCCGATAAGCCTCTTCGATGATACCAAAGCAGTATCTCTGAATAAAACTTGACATTCTTCGGGTGGTCGAAACAGCATCTTATCCAATTAGACTCTTCGATGATACCAAAGCAGTATTTCTGGACAAAACTTGAGATTCTTCGGGTGGTCGAAGCAGCATCTTATCCAATAAGACTCTTCGATGATACCAAAGCAGTATCTCTGAAAACATGAGATTTTTCGGGTGGTCGAAGCAGCATCCTATCCAATAAGACTCTTTGATGTTACCAAAGCAGTATCTCTGAGCAAAACTTGAGATTCTTCGGGTGGTCGAAGCAACATCTTATCCAATAATACTCTTCGATGATACCAAAGCAGTATCTCTGAAAACCTGAGATTCTTCGGGTGGTCAAAGCAGCATCTTTTCCGATAAGCCTCTACGATAATACCAAAGCAGTATCTCTTAACAAAACTTGATATTCTTCGGGTGGTCGATGCAGCATCTTATCCAATAAGACTCTTCGATGATACCAAAGCAGTATATCTAAACACAAACGAGATTCTTCAGGTGGTCGAAGCAGCATCTTATCTAATAAGATTCTTCGATGATGCCAAAGTAACATCTCTGAAAACTTGAGATTCTTCGGGTGGTCGAAGCAGCATCTTATCCAATAAGACTCTTCGATGATACCAAAGCAGTATCTCTGAAAACTTGAGATTCTTCGGGTGGTCGAAGCAGCATCTTATGCAATAAGACTCTTTGATGTTACCAAAGCAGTATCTCTAAACAAAACTTGATATTCTTCGGGAGGTCGAAGCAGCATCTTATCCAATACGACTCTTCGATGATACCAAAGCAATATATCTAAACAAAAACGAGATTCTTCGGGTGGTCGACGCAGCATCTTATCCAATAAGATTCTTCGATGATACCAAAGCAGTATCTCTGAACAAAGCTTGTGATTCTTCGGGTGGTCAAAGCAGCATCTTATCCAATAAGACTCTTCGATGATACCAAAGCAGTATCTCTAAAAAAACATGAGATTCTTCGGGTGGTCGTAGCAGCATCTTATCCAATAAGAATCTTTGATGTTACCAAACCAGTATCTCTGAACAAAACTTGAGATTCTTCGGGTGGTCGAAGCAGCATCTTATCCAATAATACTCTTGGATGATACCAAAGCAGTATCTCTGAAAACTTGAGATTCTTCGGGTGGTCAAAGCAGCATCTTATCCGATAAGCCTCTTCGATGATACCAAAGCAGTATCTCTGAACAAAACATGATATTCTTCGGGTGTTCGAAGCAGTATCTTATCCAATAAGACTCTTTGATGATACCAAAGCAGTATATCTAAACACAAACGAGATTTTTCGGCTGGTCGAAGCAGCATTTTATCTAATAAGATTCTTCGATGATACCAAAGTAGTATCTCTGAAAACTTGAAATTCTTCGGGTGGTCGAAGGAGCATTTTATCCAATAAGACTCTTCGATAATTCCAAAGCAGTATCTCTGAAAAAAACATGAGATTCTTCGGGTGGTCGAAGCAGCATCTTATCCAATAAGACCCTTCGATGATACCAAATCAGTATCTCTGAAAAAAACATGATATTCTACGGGTGGTCGAAGCAGCATCTTATCCAATAAGACTCTTCGATGATACCAAAGCAGTATCTCTAAAAACTTGAGATTCTTCGGGGGGTCGAAGCAGCATCTTATCCAATAAGACTCTTCGATGATACCAAAGCAGTATCTCTAAAAAAACATGAGATTCTTTGGGTGGTCGAAGCAGCATCTTATCCAATAAGACTCTTCGATGATACCAAAGCAGTATCTCTGAACAAAACTTGAGATTCTTCGGGTGGTCGAAATAGCATCTTATCCAATTAGACTCTTCGATGATACCAAAGCAGTATCTCTGAATAAAACTTGAGATTCTTTGGGGGTTCAAGGCAGCATCTTATCCAATAATACTCTTCGATAATACCAAAGCAGTATCTCTGAAAACTTGAGATTCTTCGGGTGGTCAAAGCAGCATCTTATCCGATAAGCCTCTTCGATGATAGCAAAGCAGTATCTCTGAACAAAACTTGAGATTCTTCGGGTGGTCAAAGCAGCATCTTATCCAGTAAGATTATTCGATGATACCGAAGTAGTATATCTATATACAAACGAGATTCTGCGGGTGGTCGAAGCAGCATCTTATCCAATAAGATTCTTCGATGATACCAAAATAGTGTCTCTGAAAACTTGAAATTCTTCGGGTGGTCGAAGCAGTATTTTATCCAATAAGACTCTTCGATGATACCAAAGCAGTATCTCTGAACAAAACATGAGATTCTTTGGGTGGTCGAAACAGCATCTTATCCAATTAGACTCTTCGATGATACCAAAGCAGTATCTCTGAACAAAACTTGAGATTCTTCGGGTGGTCAAAGCAGCATCTTATCCAGTAAGATTATTCGATGATACCGAAGTAGTATATCTATATACAAACGAGATTCTGCGGGTGGTCGAAGCAGCATCTTATCCAATAAGACTCTTCGATGATACCAAAGCAGTATCTATGAAAATTTGAGATTTTTCGTGTGGTCGAAGCAACATCCTATCCAATAAGATTTTTTGATGTTACCAAAGCAGTATCTCTGAACAAAACTTGAGATTCTTCGGGTGGTCGAAGCAACATCTTATCCAATAATACTCTTCGATGATACCAAAGCAGTATCTCTGAAAACCTGAGATTCTTCGGGTGGTCAAAGCTGCATCTTTTCCGATAAGCCTCTACGATAATACCAAAGCAGTATCTCTTAACAAAACTTGATATTCTTCGGGTGGTCGATGCAGCATCTTATCCAATAAGACTCTTCGATGATACCAAAGCAGTATATCTAAACACAAACGAGATTCTTCAGGTGGTCGAAGCAGCATCTTATCTAATAAGATTCTTCGATGATGCCAAAGTAACATCTCTGAAAACTTGAGATTCTTCGGGTGGTCGAAGCAGCATCTTATCCAATAAGACTCTTCGATGATACCAAAGCAGTATCTCTGAAAACTTGAGATTCTTCGGGTGGTCGAAGCAGCATCTTATGCAATAAGACTCTTTGATGTTACCAAAGCAGTATCTCTAAACAAAACTTGATATTCTTCGGGAGG
Source organism: Lathyrus sativus (assembly GCA_963859935.3). Classification (NCBI taxonomy): domain Eukaryota; kingdom Viridiplantae; phylum Streptophyta; class Magnoliopsida; order Fabales; family Fabaceae; genus Lathyrus; species Lathyrus sativus. The sequence goes on along the minus strand of OZ012740.1, from coordinate 236,982,493 downwards.
TCGAAGCAGCATCTTATCCAATACGACTCTTCGATGATACCAAAGCAATATATCTAAACAAAAACGAGATTCTTCGGGTGGTCGACGCAGCATCTTATCCAATAAGATTCTTCGATGATACCAAAGCAGTATCTCTGAACAAAGCTTGTGATTCTTCGGGTGGTCAAAGCAGCATCTTATCCAATAAGACTCTTCGATGATACCAAAGCAGTATCTCTAAAAAAACATGAGATTCTTCGGGTGGTCGTAGCAGCATCTTATCCAATAAGAATCTTTGATGTTACCAAACCAGTATCTCTGAACAAAACTTGAGATTCTTCGGGTGGTCGAAGCAGCATCTTATCCAATAATACTCTTGGATGATACCAAAGCAGTATCTCTGAAAACTTGAGATTCTTCGGGTGGTCAAAGCAGCATCTTATCCGATAAGCCTCTTCGATGATACCAAAGCAGTATCTCTGAACAAAACATGATATTCTTCGGGTGTTCGAAGCAGTATCTTATCCAATAAGACTCTTTGATGATACCAAAGCAGTATATCTAAACACAAACGAGATTTTTCGGCTGGTCGAAGCAGCATTTTATCTAATAAGATTCTTCGATGATACCAAAGTAGTATCTCTGAAAACTTGAAATTCTTCGGGTGGTCGAAGGAGCATTTTATCCAATAAGACTCTTCGATAATTCCAAAGCAGTATCTCTGAAAAAAACATGAGATTCTTCGGGTGGTCGAAGCAGCATCTTATCCAATAAGACCCTTCGATGATACCAAATCAGTATCTCTGAAAAAAACATGATATTCTACGGGTGGTCGAAGCAGCATCTTATCCAATAAGACTCTTCGATGATACCAAAGCAGTATCTCTAAAAACTTGAGATTCTTCGGGGGGTCGAAGCAGCATCTTATCCAATAAGACTCTTCGATGATACCAAAGCAGTATCTCTAAAAAAACATGAGATTCTTTGGGTGGTCGAAGCAGCATCTTATCCAATAAGACTCTTCGATGATACCAAAGCAGTATCTCTGAACAAAACTTGAGATTCTTCGGGTGGTCGAAATAGCATCTTATCCAATTAGACTCTTCGATGATACCAAAGCAGTATCTCTGAATAAAACTTGAGATTCTTTGGGGGTTCAAGGCAGCATCTTATCCAATAATACTCTTCGATAATACCAAAGCAGTATCTCTGAAAACTTGAGATTCTTCGGGTGGTCAAAGCAGCATCTTATCCGATAAGCCTCTTCGATGATAGCAAAGCAGTATCTCTGAACAAAACTTGAGATTCTTCGGGTGGTCAAAGCAGCATCTTATCCAGTAAGATTATTCGATGATACCGAAGTAGTATATCTATATACAAACGAGATTCTGCGGGTGGTCGAAGCAGCATCTTATCCAATAAGATTCTTCGATGATACCAAAATAGTGTCTCTGAAAACTTGAAATTCTTCGGGTGGTCGAAGCAGTATTTTATCCAATAAGACTCTTCGATGATACCAAAGCAGTATCTCTGAACAAAACATGAGATTCTTTGGGTGGTCGAAACAGCATCTTATCCAATTAGACTCTTCGATGATACCAAAGCAGTATCTCTGAACAAAACTTGAGATTCTTCGGGTGGTCAAAGCAGCATCTTATCCAGTAAGATTATTCGATGATACCGAAGTAGTATATCTATATACAAACGAGATTCTGCGGGTGGTCGAAGCAGCATCTTATCCAATAAGACTCTTCGATGATACCAAAGCAGTATCTATGAAAATTTGAGATTTTTCGTGTGGTCGAAGCAACATCCTATCCAATAAGATTTTTTGATGTTACCAAAGCAGTATCTCTGAACAAAACTTGAGATTCTTCGGGTGGTCAAAGCAGCATCTTATCCAATAATACTCTTCGATGATACCAAAGCAGTATCTCTGAAAACTTGAGATTCTTTGGTTGGTCAAAGCAGCATCTTATCCGATAAGCCTCTTCGATGATACCAAACCAGTATCTCTGAACAAAACTTGATATTCTTCGGGTGGTCGATGCAGCATCTTATCCAATAAGACTCTTCGATGATACTAAAGCAGTATATCTAAACACAAACGAGATTCTTCGGGTGGTCGAAGCAGCATCTTATCTAATAAGATTCTTTGATGATACCAAAGTAGTGTCTCTGAAAACTTCAAATTCTTCGAGTGGTCGAAGCAGCATCTTATCCGATAAGACTCTTCGATGATACCAAAGCAGTATCTCTGAAAACTTGAGATTCTTCGAGTGGTCGAAGCAGCATCTTATGCAATAAGACTCTTTGATGTTACCAAAGCAGTATCTCTAAACAAAACTTGATATTCTTCGGGAGGTCGAAGCAACATCTTATCCAATACGACTCTTCGATGATACCAAAGCAATATATCTAAAAAAAAACGAGATTCTTCGGGTGGTCGACGCAGCATCTTATCCAATAAGATTCTTCGATGATACCAAAGCAGTATCTCTGAACAAAGCTTGTGATTCTTCGGGTGGTCAAAGCAGCATCTTATCCAATAAGACTCTTCGATGATACCAAAGCAGTATCTCTAAAAAAACATGAGATTCCTCGGGTGGTCGAAGCAGCATCTTATCCAATAACACTCTTCGATGATACCAAAGAAGTATCTCTGAACACTTGAGATTCTTCGGGTGGTTGTAGCAGCATCTTATCCAATAAGACTCTTTGATGTTACCAAACCAGTATCTCTGAACAAAACTTGAGATTCTTCGGGTGGTCGAAGCAGCATCTTATCCAATAATACTCTTGGATGATACCAAAGCAGTATCTCTGAAAACTTGAGATTCTTCGGGTGGTCAAAGCAGCATCTTATCCGATAAGCCTCTTCGATGATACCAAAGCAGTATCTCTGAACAAAACTTGATATTCTTCGGGTGTTCGAAGCAGCATCTTATCCAATAAGACTCTTTGATGATACCAAAGCAGTATATCTAAACACAAACGAGATTTTTCGGCTGGTCGAAGCAGCATTTTATCTAATAAGATTCTTCGATGATACCAAAGTAGTATCTCTGAAAACTTGAAATTCTTCGGGTGGTCGAAGGAGCATTGTATCCAATAAGACTCTTCGATAATTCCAAAGCAGTATCTCTGAAAAAAACATGAGATTCTTCGGGTGGTCGAAGCAGCATCTTATCCAATAAGACTCTTCGATGATACCAAATCAGTATCTCTGAAAAAAACATGATATTCTACGGGTGGTCGAAGCAGCATCTTATCCAATAAGACTCTTCGATGATACCAAAGCAGTATCTCTGAAAACTTGAGATTCTTCGGGGGGTCGAAGCAGCATCTTATCCAATAAGACTCTTCGATGATACCAAAGCAGTATCTCTAAAAAAACATGAGATTCTTTGGGTGGTCGAAGCAGCATCTTATCCAATAAGACTCTTTGATGATACCAAAGCAGTATCTCTGAACGAAACTTGAGATTCTTCGAGTGGTCGAAATAGCATCTTATCCAATTAGACTCTTCGATGTTACCAAAGCAGTATCTCTGAATAAAACTTGAGATTCTTTGGGTGGTCAAAGCAGCATCTTATCCAATAATACTCTTCGATAATACCAAAGCAGTATCTCTGAAAACTTGAGATTCTTCGGGTGGTCAAAGCAGCATCTTATCCGATAAGCCTCTTCGATGATAGCAAAGCAGTATCTCTGAACAAAACTTGAGATTCTTCGGGTGGTCAAAGCAGCATCTTATCCAATAAGATTATTCGATGATACCGAAGTAGTATATCTATATACAAACGAGATTCTTCGGGTGGTCGAAGGAGCATCTTATCCAATAAGATTCTTCGATGATACCAAAGTAGTGTCTCTGAAAACTTGAAATTCTTCGGGTGGTCGAAGCAGTATTTTATCCAATAAGACTCTTCGATGATACCAAAGCAGTATCTCTGAACAAAACTTGAGATTCTTCGGGTGGTCGAAACAACATCTTATCCAATTAGACTCTTCGATGATACCAAAGCAGTATCTCTGAACAAAACTTGCGATTCTTTGGGTGGTCAAAGCAGCATCTTATCCAATAAGACTCTTCGATGATACCAAAGCAGTATCTATGAAAATTTGAGATTTTTCGTGTGGTCGAAGCAGCATCCTATCCAATAAGATTTTTTGATGTTACCAAAGCAGTATCTCTGAACAAAACTTGAGATTCTTCGGGTGGTCAAAGCAGCATCTTATCCAATAATACTCTTCGATGATACCAAAGCAGTATCTCTGAAAACTTGAGATTCTTCGGTTGGTCAAAGCAGCATCTTATCCGATAAGCCTCTTCGATGATACCAAAGCAGTATCTCTGAACAAAACTTGATATTCTTCGGGTGGTCGATGCAGCATCTTATCCAATAAGACTCTTCGATGATACCAAAGCAGTATATCTAAACACAAACGAGATTCTTCGGGTGGTCGAAGCAGCATCTTATCTAATAAGATTCTTTGAGGATACCGAAGTAGTGTCTCTGAAAACTTGAAATTCTTCGAGTGGTCGAAGCAGCATCTTATCCAATAAGACTCTTCGATGATACCAAAGCAGTATCTCTGAACAAAACTTGAGATTCTTCGAGTGGTCGAAACAGCATCTTATCCAATTAGACTCTTCGATGATACCAAAGCAGTATCTCTGAACAAAACTTGAGATTCTTTGGGTGGTCGAAGCAGCATCTTATCCAATAGGACTCTTCGATAATAACAAAGCAGTATCTCTGAAAACTTGAGATTTTTCGGGTGTTCGAAGCAGCATCCTATCCAATAAGACTCTTTGATGTTACCAAAGCAGTATCTCTGAGCAAAACTTGAGATTCTTCGGGTGGTCGATGCAGCATCTTACCCAATAATACTCTTCGATGATACTAAAGCAGTATCTCTGAAAACTTGAGATTCTTCGGGTGGTCAAAGCAGCATCTTATCCGATAATCCTCTTCGATGATACCAAAGCAGTATCTCTGAACAAAACTTGATATTCTTCGGGTGGTCGATGCAACATCTTATCCAATAAGACTCTTCGATGATACCAAAGCAGTATATCTAAACACAAACGAGATTCTTCGAGTGGTCGAAGCAGCATCTTATCTAATAAGATTCTTCGATGATACCAAAGTAGTGTCTCTGAAAACTTGAAACTCTTCGGGTGGTCGAAGCAGCATTTTATCCAATAAGACTCTTCGATGATACCAAAGCAGTATCTCTGAAAAAATCTTGAGATTCTACGGGTGGTCGAAGCAGCATCTTATCCAATAAGACTCTTCGATGATACCAAAGCAGTATCTCTGAAAACTTGAGATTCCTCGGGTGGTCGAAGCAGCATCTTATCCAATAAGACTCTTCGATGATACCAAAGCAGTATCTCTAAAAAAACATGAGATTCTTCGGGTGGTTGAAGCAGCATCTTATCCAATAAGACTCTTCGATGATACCAAAGCAGTATCTCTGAAAACTTGAGATTCTTCGGGTGGTCGAAGCAGCATCTTATCCAATAAGACTCTTCGATGATACCAAAGCAGTATCTCTGAACAAAACTTGAGATTCTTCGGGTGGTCGAAGCAGCATCTTATCCAATAAGACTCTTCGATGATACCAAAGCAGTATCTCTGAAAACATGAGATTTTTCGGGTGGTCAAAGCAGCATCCTATCCAATAAGACTCTTTGATCTTACCAAAGCAGTATCTCTAAACAAAACTTGAGATTCTTCGGGTGGTCGAAGCAGCATCTTATCCAATAATACTCTTCGATGATACCAAAGCAGTATCTCTGAAAACATGAGATTCTTCGGGTGGTCAAAGCAGCATCTTATCCGATAAGCCTCTTCGATGATACCAAAGCAGTATCTCTGAACAAAACATGAGATTCTTTGGGTGGTCGAAGCAGCATCTTATCCAATAAGACTCTTTGATGATACCAAAGCAGTATCTCTGAACACTTGAGATTCTTCGGGTGGTCGAATCAACATCTTATCCAATAAGACTCTTTGATGTTACCAAAGCAGTATCTCTGAACAAAACTTGAGATTCTTCGGGTGGTCGAAGCAGCATCTTATCCAATAATACTCTTCGATGATACCAAAGCAGTATCTCTGAAAACTTGAGATTCTTCGGGTGGTCAAAGCAGCATCTTATCCGATAAGCCTCTTCGATGATACCAAAGCAGTATCTCTGAATAAAACTTGATATTCTTCGGGTGGTCGAAACAGCATCTTATCCAATTAGACTCTTCGATGATACCAAAGCAGTATCTCTGAAAACTTGAGATTCTTCGGGGGGTCGAAGCAGCATCTTATCCAATAAGACTCTTCGATGATACCAAAGCAATATCTCTAAAAAACATGAGATTCTTTGGGTGGTCGATGCAGCATCTTATCCAATAAGACTCTTCGATGATACCAAAGCAGTATCTCTGAACACTTGAGATTCTTCGGGTGGTCGAAGCAGCATCTTATCCAATAAGACTCTTTGATGTTACCAAAGAAGTCTCTCTGAACAAAACTTGAGATTCTTCGGGTGGTCGAAGCAGCATCTTATCCAATAAAACTCTTCGATAATACCGAAGCAGTATCTCTGAACAAAACATGAGATTCTTCGGGTGGTCAAAGCAGCATCTTATCCAATAAGATTATTCGATGATACCGAAGTAGTATATCTATATACAAACGAGATTCTTCGGGTGGTCGAAGCAGCATCTTATCCAATAAGATTCTTCGATGATACCAAAGTAGCGTCTCTGAAAACTTGAAATTCTTCGGGTGGTCGAAGCAGTATTTTATCCAATAAGACTCTTCGATGATACCAAAGCAGTATCTCTGAACAAAACTTGAGATTCTTCGGGTGGTCGAAACAGCATCTTATCCAATAAGACTATTCGATGATACCAAAGCAGTATCTATGAAAACTTGAGATTTTTCGTGTGGTCGAAGCAGCATCCTATCCAATAAGATTTTTTGATGTTACCAAAGCAGTATCTCTGAACAAAACTTGAGATTCTTCGGGTGGTCAAAGCAGCATCTTATCCAATAATACTCTTCGATGATACCAAAGTAGTATCTCTGAAAACTTGAGATTCTTCGGTTGGTCAAAGCAGCATCTTATCCGATAAGCCTCTTCGATGATACCAAAGCAGTATCTCTGAACAAAACTTGATATTCTTCGGGTGGTCGATGCAGCATCTTATCCAATAAGACTCTTCGATGATACCAAAGCAGTATACCTAAACACAAACAAGATTCTTCGGGTGGTCGATGCAGCATCTTATCTAATAAGATTCTTTGATGATACCAAAGTAGTGTCTCTGAAAACTTGAAATTCTTCGGGTGGTCGAAGCAGCATCTTATCCCATAAGACTCTTCGATGATACTAAAGCAGTATCTCTGAACAAAACTTGAGATTCTTCGGGTGGTCGATCAGCATCTTATCCAATTAGACTCTTCGATGATACCAAAGCAGTATCTCTGAACAAAACTTGAGATTCTTTGGGTGGTCGAAGCAGCATCTTATCCAATAGGACTCTTCGATGATACCAAAGCAGTATCTCTGAAACCTTGAGATTTTTCGGGTGGTCGAAGCAGCATCCTATCCAATAAGATTCTTTGATGTTACCAAAGCAATATCTCTGAGCAAAACTTGAGATTCTTCGGGTGGTCGAAGCAGCATCTTACCCAATAATACTCTTCGATGATACTAAAGCAGTATCTCTGAAAACTTGAGATTCTTCGGGTGGTCAAAGCAGCATCTTATCCGATAAGCTTCTTCGATGATACCAAAGCAGTATCTCTGAACAAAACTTGATATTCTTCGGGTGGTCGAAGCAGCATCTTATCCGATAAGCCTCTTCGATGATACCAAAGCAGTATCTCTGAACAAAACATGAGATTCTTTGGGTGGTCGAAGCAGCATCTTATCCAATAAGACTCTTCGATGATACCAAAGCAGTATCTCTGAAAACTTGATATTCTTCGCGGGGTCGAAGCAGCATCTTATCCAATAAGACTCTTCAATGATACCAAAGCAGTATCTCTAAAAAAACATGAGATTCTTCGGGTGGTCAAAGCAGCATCTTATCCAATAAGACTCTTCGATGATACCAAAGCAGTATCTCTGAACACTTGAGATTCTTCGGGTGGTCGAAGCAGCATCTTATCCAATAAGACTCTTTGATGTTACCAAAGAAGTATCTCTAAAAAAACATGAGATTCTTCGGGTGGTCGAAGCAGCATCTTATCCAATAAGACTCTTCGATGATACCTAAGCAGTATCTCTGAAAACTTGAGATTCTTCGGGTGGTCGAAGCAGCATCTTATCCAATAAGACTCTTCGATGATACCAAAGCAGTATCTCTGAACAAAACTTGAGATTCTTCGGGGGGTTGAAGCAGCATCTTATCCAATAATACTTTTCTATGATACCAAAGCAGTATTTCTGAAAACTTGAGATTCTTCGGGTGGTCGAAGCAGCATCTTATCCAATAAGACTCTTCGATGATACCAAATCAGTATCTCTGAAAAAAACTTGATGTTCTACGGGTGGTCGAAGCAGCATCTTATCCAATAAGACTCTTCGATGATACCAAAGCAGTATCTCTGAACACTTGAGATTCTTCGGGTGGTCGAAGCAGCATCTTATCCAATAAGACTCTTTGATGTTACCAAAGCAGTATCTCTGAACAAAACTTGAGATTCTTCGGGTGGTCGAACCAGCATCTTATCCAATAATACTCTTCGATGATGCCAAAGCAGTATCTCTGAAAACTTGAGATTCTTCGGGTGGTCAAAGCAGCATCTTATCTGATAAGCCTCTTCGATGATACCAAAGCAGTATCTCTGAACAAAACTTGAGATTCTTCGGGTGGTCGAAGCAGCATCTTATCCAATAATACTCTTCGATGATACCAAAGCAGTATCTCTGAAAACATGAGATTCTTCGGGTGGTCAAAGCAGCATCTTATCCGATAAGCCTCTTCGATGATACCAAAGCAGTATCTCTGAACAAAACTTGAGATTCTTTGGGTGGTCGAAGCAGCATCTTATCCAATAAGACTCTTCGATGATACCAAAGCAGTATCTCTGAAAACTTGATATTCTTCGGGGGGTCGAAGCAGCATCTTATCCAATAAGACTCTTCGATGATACCAAAGTCGTATCTCTAAAAAAACATGAGATTCTTCGGGTGGTCGAAGCAGCATCTTAGCCAATAATACTCTTCGATAATCCCAAAGCAGTATCTCTGAAAACTTGAGATTCTTCGGGTGGTCAAAGCAGCATCTTATCCGATAAGCCTCTTCGATGATACCAAAGCAGTATCTCTGAACAAAACTTGAGATTCTTCGGGTGGTCAAAGCAGGATCTTACCCAATAAGATTATTCGATGATACCGAAGTAGTATATCTATATACAAACGAGATTCTTCGGGTGGTCGAAGCAGCAACTTATCCAATAAGATTCTTCGATGATACCAAAGTAGTGTCTCTGAAAACTTGAAATTCTTCGGGTGGTCGAAGCAGCATTTTATCCAATAAGACTCTTCGATGATACCAAAGCAGTATCTCTGAACAAAACTTGAGATTCTTCGGGTGGTCGAAACAGCATCTTATCCAATTAGACTCTTTGATGATACCAAAGCAGTATCTCTGAACAAAACTTGAGATTCTTTGGGTGGTCGAAGCAGCATCTTATCCAATAAGACTCTTCGATGATACCAAAGCAGTATCTATGAAAACTTGAGATTTTTCGGGTGGTTGAAGCAGCATCCTATCCAATAAGATATTTTGATGTTACCAAAGCAGTATCTCTGAACAAAACTTGAGATTCTTCGGCTGGTCAAAGCAGCATCTTATCCAATAATACTCTTCGATGATACCAAAGCAGTATCTCTGAAAACTTGAGATTCTTCGGGTGGTCAAAGCAGCATCATATCCGATAAGCCTCTTCGATGATACCAAAGCAGTATCTCTGAAGAAAACTTGATATTCTTCGGGTGGTCGATGCAGCATCTTATCCAATAATACTCTTCGATGATGCCAAAGCAGTATCTCTGAAAACTTGAGATTCTTCGGGTGGTCAAAGCAGCATCTTATCCGATAAGCCTCTTCGATGATACCAAAGCAGTATCTCTGAATAAAACTTGATATTCTTCGGGTGGTCGAAACAGCATCTTATCCAATTAGACTCTTCAATGATACCAAAGCAGTATCTCTGAACAAAACTTGAGATTCTTCGGGTGGTCGAAGCAGCATCTTATCCAATAAGACTCTTCGATGATACCAAAGCAGTATCTCTGAAAACATGAGATTTTTCGGGTGGTTGAAGCAGCATCCTATCCAATAAGACTCTTTGATGTTACCAAAGCAGTATCTCTGAACAAAACTTGAGATTCTTCGGGTGGTCGAAGCAGCATCTTATCCAATAATACTCTTCGATGATACCAAAGCAGTATCTCTGAAAACTTGAGATTCTTCGGATGGTCAAAGCAGCATCTTATCCGATAAGCCTCTTCGATGATACAAAAGCAGTATCTTTGAACAAAACTTGAGATTCTTTGGGTGGTCGAAGAAGCATCTTATCCAATAAGACTCTTCGATGATACCAAAGCAGTATCTCTGAAAACTTGATATTCTTCGGGGGGTCGAAGCAGCATCTTATCCAATAAGACTCTTCGATGATACCAAAGCAGTATCTCTAAAAAAACATGAGATTCTTCGGGTGGTCGAAGCAGCATCTTATCCAATAAGACTCTTCGATGATACCAAAGCAGTAACTCTGAACACTTGAGATTCTTCGGGTGGTCGAAGCAGCATCTTATCCAATAAGACTCTTTGATGTTACCAAAGAAGTATCTCTGAACAAAACTTGAGATTCTTCGGGTGGTCGAAGCAGCATCTTATACAATAATACTCTTCGATAATACCAAAGTAGTATCTCTGAAAACTTGAGATTCTTCGGGTGGTCAAAGCAGCATCTTATCCAATAAGACTCTTCGATGATACCAAAGCAGTATCTCTGAACAAAACTTGAGATTCTTCGGGGGGTCGAAGCAGCATCTTATCCAATAATACTTTTCTATGATACCAAAGCAGTATTTCTGAAAACTTGAGATTCTTCGGGTGGTCGAAGCAGCATCTTATCCAATAAGACTCTTCGATGATACCAAATCAGTATCTCTGAAAAAAACTTGATGTTCTACGGGTGGTCGAAGCAGCATCTTATCCAATAAGACTCTTCGATGATACCAAAGCAGTATCTCTGAACACTTGAGATTCTTCGGGTGGTCGAAGCAGCATCTTATCCAATAAGACTCTTTGATGTTACCAAAGCAGTATCTCTGAACAAAACTTGAGATTCTTCGGGTGGTCGAACCAGCATCTTATCCAATAATACTCTTCGATGATGCCAAAGGAGTATCTCTGAAAACTTGAGATTCTTCGGGTGGTCAAAGCAGCATCTTATCTGATAAGCCTCTTCGATGATACCAAAGCAGTATCTCTGAACAAAACTTGAGATTCTTCGGGTGGTCGAAGCAGCATCTTATCCAATAATACTCTTCGATGATACCAAAGCAGTATCTCTGAAAACATGAGATTCTTCGGGTGGTCAAAGCAGCATCTTATCCGATAAGCCTCTTCGATGATACCAAAGCAGTATCTCTGAACAAAACTTGAGATTCTTTGGGTGGTCGAAGCAGCATCTTATCCAATAAGACTCTTCGATGATACCAAAGCAGTATCTCTGAAAACTTGATATTCTTCGGGGGGTCGAAGCAGCATCTTATCCAATAAGACTCTTCGATGATACCAAAGTCGTATCTCTAAAAAAACATGAGATTCTTCGGGTGGTCGAAGCAGCATCTTATCCAATAAGACTCTTCGATGATACCAAAGCAGTATCTCTGAACACTTGAGATTCTTCGGGTGGTCGAAACATCATCTTATCCAATAAGACTCTTTGATATTACCAAAGAAGTATCTCTGAACAAAACTTGAGATTCTTCGGGTGGTCGAAGCAGCATCTTAGCCAATAATACTCTTCGATAATCCCAAAGCAGTATCTCTGAAAACTTGAGATTCTTCGGGTGGTCAAAGCAGCATCTTATCCGATAAGCCTCTTCGATGATACCAAAGCAGTATCTCTGAACAAAACTTGAGATTCTTCGGGTGGTCAAAGCAGGATCTTACCCAATAAGATTATTCGATGATACCGAAGTAGTATATCTATATACAAACGAGATTCTTCGGGTGGTCGAAGCAGCATCTTATCCAATAAGATTCTTCGATGATACCAAAGTAGTGTCTCTGAAAACTTGAAATTCTTCGGGTGGTCGAAGCAGCATTTTATCCAATAAGACTCTTCGATGATACCAAAGCAGTATCTCTGAACAAAACTTGAGATTCTTCGGGTGGTCGAAACAGCATCTTATCCAATTAGACTCTTTGATGATACCAAAGCAGTATCTCTGAACAAAACTTGAGATTCTTTGGGTGGTCGAAGCAGCATCTTATCCAATAAGACTCTTCGATGATACCAAAGCAGTATCTATGAAAACTTGAGATTTTTCGGGTGGTTGAAGCAGCATCCTATCCAATAAGATATTTTGATGTTACCAAAGCAGTATCTCTGAACAAAACTTGAGATTCTTCGGCTGGTCAAAGCAGCATCTTATCCAATAATACTCTTCGATGATACCAAAGCAGTATCTCTGAAAACTTGAGATTCTTCGGGTGGTCAAAGCAGCATCATATCCGATAAGCCTCTTCGATGATACCAAAGCAGTATCTCTGAAGAAAACTTGATATTCTTCGGGTGGTCGATGCAGCATCTTATCCAATAATACTCTTCGATGATGCCAAAGCAGTATCTCTGAAAACTTGAGATTCTTCGGGTGGTCAAAGCAGCATCTTATCCGATAAGCCTCTTCGATGATACCAAAGCAGTATCTCTGAATAAAACTTGATATTCTTCGGGTGGTCGAAACAGCATCTTATCCAATTAGACTCTTCAATGATACCAAAGCAGTATCTCTGAACAAAACTTGAGATTCTTCGGGTGGTCGAAGCAGCATCTTATCCAATAAGACTCTTCGATGATACCAAAGCAGTATCTCTGAAAACATGAGATTTTTCGGGTGGTTGAAGCAGCATCCTATCCAATAAGACTCTTTGATGTTACCAAAGCAGTATCTCTGAACAAAACTTGAGATTCTTCGGGTGGTCGAAGCAGCATCTTATCCAATAATACTCTTCGATGATACCAAAGCAGTATCTCTGAAAACTTGAGATTCTTCGGATGGTCAAAGCAGCATCTTATCCGATAAGCCTCTTCGATGATACAAAAGCAGTATCTTTGAACAAAACTTGAGATTCTTTGGGTGGTCGAAGAAGCATCTTATCCAATAAGACTCTTCGATGATACCAAAGCAGTATCTCTGAAAACTTGATATTCTTCGGGGGGTCGAAGCAGCATCTTATCCAATAAGACTCTTCGATGATACCAAAGCAGTATCTCTAAAAAAACATGAGATTCTTCGGGTGGTCGAAGCAGCATCTTATCCAATAAGACTCTTCGATGATACCAAAGCAGTAACTCTGAACACTTGAGATTCTTCGGGTGGTCGAAGCAGCATCTTATCCAATAAGACTCTTTGATGTTACCAAAGAAGTATCTCTGAACAAAACTTGAGATTCTTCGGGTGGTCGAAGCAGCATCTTATACAATAATACTCTTCGATAATACCAAAGTAGTATCTCTGAAAACTTGAGATTCTTCGGGTGGTCAAAGCAGCATCTTATCCAATAAGACTCTTCGATGATACCAAAGCAGTATCTCTGAACAAAACTTGAGATTCTTCGGGGGGTCGAAGCAGCATCTTATCCAATAATACTTTTCTATGATACCAAAGCAGTATTTCTGAAAACTTGAGATTCTTCGGGTGGTCGAAGCAGCATCTTATCCAATAAGACTCTTCGATGATACCAAATCAGTATCTCTGAAAAAAACTTGATGTTCTACGGGTGGTCGAAGCAGCATCTTATCCAATAAGACTCTTCGATGATACCAAAGCAGTATCTCTGAACACTTGAGATTCTTCGGGTGGTCGAAGCAGCATCTTATCCAATAAGACTCTTTGATGTTACCAAAGCAGTATCTCTGAACAAAACTTGAGATTCTTCGGGTGGTCGAACCAGCATCTTATCCAATAATACTCTTCGATGATGCCAAAGGAGTATCTCTGAAAACTTGAGATTCTTCGGGTGGTCAAAGCAGCATCTTATCTGATAAGCCTCTTCGATGATACCAAAGCAGTATCTCTGAACAAAACTTGAGATTCTTCGGGTGGTCGAAGCAGCATCTTATCCAATAATACTCTTCGATGATACCAAAGCAGTATCTCTGAAAACATGAGATTCTTCGGGTGGTCAAAGCAGCATCTTATCCGATAAGCCTCTTCGATGATACCAAAGCAGTATCTCTGAACAAAACTTGAGATTCTTTGGGTGGTCGAAGCAGCATCTTATCCAATAAGACTCTTCGATGATACCAAAGCAGTATCTCTGAAAACTTGATATTCTTCGGGGGGTCGAAGCAGCATCTTATCCAATAAGACTCTTCGATGATACCAAAGTCGTATCTCTAAAAAAACATGAGATTCTTCGGGTGGTCGAAGCAGCATCTTATCCAATAAGACTCTTCGATGATACCAAAGCAGTATCTCTGAACACTTGAGATTCTTCGGGTGGTCGAAACATCATCTTATCCAATAAGACTCTTTGATATTACCAAAGAAGTATCTCTGAACAAAACTTGAGATTCTTCGGGTGGTCGAAGCAGCATCTTAGCCAATAATACTCTTCGATAATCCCAAAGCAGTATCTCTGAAAACTTGAGATTCTTCGGGTGGTCAAAGCAGCATCTTATCCGATAAGCCTCTTCGATGATACCAAAGCAGTATCTCTGAACAAAACTTGAGATTCTTCGGGTGGTCAAAGCAGGATCTTACCCAATAAGATTATTCGATGATACCGAAGTAGTATATCTATATACAAACGAGATTCTTCGGGTGGTCGAAGCAGCATCTTATCCAATAAGATTCTTCGATGATACCAAAGTAGTGTCTCTGAAAACTTGAAATTCTTCGGGTGGTCGAAGCAGCATTTTATCCAATAAGACTCTTCGATGATACCAAAGCAGTATCTCTGAACAAAACTTGAGATTCTTCGGGTGGTCGAAACAGCATCTTATCCAATTAGACTCTTTGATGATACCAAAGCAGTATCTCTGAACAAAACTTGAGATTCTTTGGGTGGTCGAAGCAGCATCTTATCCAATAAGACTCTTCGATGATACCAAAGCAGTATCTATGAAAACTTGAGATTTTTCGGGTGGTTGAAGCAGCATCCTATCCAATAAGATATTTTGATGTTACCAAAGCAGTATCTCTGAACAAAACTTGAGATTCTTCGGCTGGTCAAAGCAGCATCTTATCCAATAATACTCTTCGATGATACCAAAGCAGTATCTCTGAAAACTTGAGATTCTTCGGGTGGTCAAAGCAGCATCATATCCGATAAGCCTCTTCGATGATACCAAAGCAGTATCTCTGAAGAAAACTTGATATTCTTCGGGTGGTCGATGCAGCATCTTATCCAATAATACTCTTCGATGATGCCAAAGCAGTATCTCTGAAAACTTGAGATTCTTCGGGTGGTCAAAGCAGCATCTTATCCGATAAGCCTCTTCGATGATACCAAAGCAGTATCTCTGAATAAAACTTGATATTCTTCGGGTGGTCGAAACAGCATCTTATCCAATTAGACTCTTCGATGATACCAAAGCAGTATCTCTGAACAAAACTTGAGATTCTTCGGGTGGTCGAAGCAGCATCTTATCCAATAAGACTCTTCGATGATACCAAAGCAGTATCTCTGAAAACATGAGATTTTTCGGGTGGTTGAAGCAGCATCCTATCCAATAAGACTTTTTGATGTTACCAAAGCAGTATCTCTGAACAAAACTTGAGATTCTTCGGGTGGTCGAAGCAGCATCTTATCCAATAATACTCTTCGATGATACCAAAGCAGTATCTCTGAAAACTTGAGATTCTTCGGATGGTCAAAGTAGCATCTTATCCGATAAGCCTCTTCGATGATACAAAAGCAGTATCTTTGAACAAAACTTGAGATTCTTTGGGTGGTTGAAGAAGCATCTTATCCAATAAGACTCTTCGATGATACCAAAGCAGTATCTCTGAAAACTTGATATTCTTCGGGGGGTCGAAGCAGCATCTTATCCAATAAGACTCTTCGATGATACCAAAGCAGTATCTCTAAAAAAACATGAGATTCTTCGGGTGGTCGAAGCAGCATCTTATCCAATAAGACTCTTCGATGATACCAAAGCAGTAACTCTGAACACTTGAGATTCTTCGGGTGGTCGAAGCAGCATCTTATCCAATAAGACTCTTTGATGTTACCAAAGAAGTATCTCTGAACAAAACTTGAGATTCTTCGGGTGGTCGAAGCAGCATCTTATACAATAATACTCTTCGATAATACCAAAGTAGTATCTCTGAAAACTTGAGATTCTTCGGGTGGTCAAAGCAGCATCTTATCCAATAAGACTCTTCGATGATACCAAAGCAGTATCTCTGAACAAAACTTGAGATTCTTCGGGGGGTCGAAGCAGCATCTTATCCAATAATACTTTTCTATGATACCAAAGCAGTATTTCTGAAAACTTGAGATTCTTCGGGTGGTCGAAGCAGCATCTTATCCAATAAGACTCTTCGATGATACCAAATCAGTATCTCTGAAAAAAACTTGATGTTCTACGGGTGGTCGAAGCAGCATCTTATCCAATAAGACTCTTCGATGATACCAAAGCAGTATCTCTGAACACTTGAGATTCTTCGGGTGGTCGAAGCAGCATCTTATCCAATAAGACTCTTTGATGTTACCAAAGCAGTATCTCTGAACAAAACTTGAGATTCTTCGGGTGGTCGAACCAGCATCTTATCCAATAATACTCTTCGATGATGCCAAAGCAGTATCTCTGAAAACTTGAGATTCTTCGGGTGGTCAAAGCAGCATCTTATCTGATAAGCCTCTTCGATGATACCAAAGCAGTATCTCTGAACAAAACTTGAGATTCTTCGGGTGGTCGAAGCAGCATCTTATCCAATAATACTCTTCGATGATACCAAAGCAGTATCTCTGAAAACATGAGATTCTTCGGGTGGTCAAAGCAGCATCTTATCCGATAAGCCTCTTCGATGATACCAAAGCAGTATCTCTGAACAAAACTTGAGATTCTTCGGGTGGTGAAAGCAGCATCTTACCCAATAAGATTATTCGATGATACCGAAGTAGTATATCTATATACAAACGAGATTCTTTGGGTGGTCGAAGCAGCATCTTATCCAATAAGATTCTTCGATGATACCAAAGTAGTGTCTCTAAAAACTTGAAATTCTTCGGGTGGTCGAAGTAGCATTTTATCCAATAAGACTCTTCGATGATACCAAAGCAGTATCTCTGAACAAAACTTGAGATTCTTCGGGTGGTCGAAACAGCATCTTATCCAATTAGACTCTTTGATGATACCAAAGCAGTATCTCTGAACAAAACTTGAGATTCTTTGGGTGGTCGAAGCAGCATCTTATCCAATAAGACTCTTCGATGATACCTAAGCAGTATCTATGAAAACTTGAGATTTTTCGGGTGGTCGAAGCAGCATCCTATCCAATAAGATATTTTGATGTTACCAAAGCAGTATCTCTGAACAAAACTTGAGATTCTTCGGCTGGTCAAAGCAGCATCTTATCCAATAATACTCTTCTATGATACCAAAGCAGTATCTCTGAAAACTTGAGATTCTTCGGGTGGTCAAAGCAGCATCTTATCCGATAAGCCTCTTCGATGATACCAAAGCAGTATCTCTGAACAAAACTTGATATTCTTCGGGTGGTCGATGCAGCATCTTATCCAATAATACTCTTCGATGATGCCAAAGCAGTATCTCTGAAAACTTGAGATTCTTCGGGTGGTCAAAGCAGCATCTTATCCGATAAGCCTCTTCGATGATACCAAAGCAGTATCTGTGAATAAAACTTGATATTCTTCGGGTGGTCGAAACAGCATCTTATCCAATTAGACTCTTCGATGATACCAAAGCAGTATCTCTGAATAAAACTTGAGATTCTTCGGGTGGTCGAAGCAGCATCTTATCCAATAAGACTCTTCGATGATACCAAAGCAGTATCTTTGAAAACATGAGATTCTTCGGGTGGTCGAAGCAGCATCTTATCCAATAAGACTCTTTGATGTTACCAAAGCAGTATCTCTGAACAAAACTTGAGATTCTTCGGGTGGTCGAAGCAGCATCTTATCCAATAATATTCTTCCATGATACCAAAGCAGTATCTCTGAAAACTTGAGATTCTTCGGGTGGTCAAAGCAGCATCTTATCCGATAAGCCTCTTCGATGATACAAAAGCAGTATCTCTGAACAAAACTTGAGATTCTTTGGGTGGTCTAAGCAGTATCTTATCCAATAAGACTCTTCGATGATACGAAAGTAGTATCTCTGAAAACTTGATATTCTTCGGGGGGTCGAAGCAGCATCTTATCCAATAAGACTCTTCGATGATACCAAAGCAGTATCTCTAAAAAAACATGAGATTCTTCGGGTGGTCGAAGCAGCATCTTATCCAATAAGACTCTTCGATGATACTAAAGCAATATCTCTGAACACTTGAGATTCTTCGGGTGGTCGAAGCAGCATCTTATCCAATAATACTCTTCGATAATACCAAAGCAGTATCTCTGAAATCTTGAGATTCTTCGGGTGGTCAAAGCAGCATCTTATCCGATAAGCCTCTTCGATGATACCAAAGCAGTATCTCTGAACAAAACTCGAGATTCTTCGGGTGGTCAAAGCAGCATCTTACCCAATAAGATTATTCGATGATACCGAAGTAGTATATCTATATACAAACGAGATTCTTCGGGTGGTCGAAGCAGCATCTTATCCAATAAGATTCTTCGATGATACCAAAGTAGTGTCTCTAAAAACTTGAAATTCTTCGGGTGGTCGAAGCAGCGTTTTATCCAATAAGACTCTTCGATGATACCAAAGCAGTATCTCTGAACAAAACTTGAGATTCTTCGGGTGGTCGAAACAGCATCTTATCCAATTAGACTCTTTGATGATACCAAAGCAGTATCTATGAACAAAACTTGAGATTCTTTGGGTGGTCGAAGCAGCATCTTATCCAATAAGACTCTTCGATGATACCAAAGCAGTATCTATGAAAACTTGAGATTTTTCGGTTGGTCGAAGCAGCATCTTATCCGATAAGCCTCTTCGATGATACCAAAGCAGTATCTCTGAACAAAACTTGATATTCTTCGGGTGGTCGATGCAGCATCTTATCCAATAAGACTCTTCGATGATACCAAAGCAGTATATCTAAACACAAACGAGTTTCTTCGGGTGGTCGAAGCAGCATCTTATCTAATAAGATTCTTCGATGATACCAAAGTAGTGTCTCTGAAAACTTGAAATTCTTCGGGTGGTCGAAGCATCATCTTATCCAATAAGACTCTTCGATGATACCAAAGCAGTATCTCTGAACAAAACTTGAGATTCTTCGGGTGGTCGAAACAACATCTTATCCAATTAGACTCTTCAATGATACCAAAGCAGTATCTATGAACAAAACTTGAGTTCTTTGGGTGGTCGAAGCAACATCTTATCCAATAATACTCTTCGATAATACCAAAGCAGTATCTCTGAAATCTTGAGATTCTTCGGGTGGTCAAAGCAGCATCTTATCCGATAAGCCTCTTCGATGATACCAAAGCAGTATCTCTGAACAAAACTCGAGATTCTTCGGGTGGTCAAAGCAGCATCTTACCCAATAAGATTATTCGATGATACCGAAGTAGTATATCTATATACAAACGAGATTCTTCGGGTGGTCGAAGCAGCATCTTATCCAATAAGATTCTTCGATGATACCAAAGTAGTGTCTCTAAAAACTTGAAATTCTTCGGGTGGTCGAAGCAGCGTTTTATCCAATAAGACTCTTCGATGATACCAAAGCATTATCTATGAACAAAACTTGAGATTCATTGGGTGGTCGAAGCAGCATCTTATCCAATAAGACTCTTTGATGATACCAAAGCAGTATCTATGAAAACTTGAGATTTTTCGGTTGGTCGAAGCAGCATCTTATCCGATAAGCCTCTTCGATGATACCAAAGCAGTATCTCTGAACAAAACTTGATATTCTTCGGGTGGTCGATGCAGCATCTTATCCAATAAGACTCTTCGATGATACCAAAGCAGTATCTCTAAAAACATGAGATTTTTCGGGTGGTCGAAGCAGCATCCTATCCAATAAGACTCTTTGATGTTACCAATGCAGTATCTCTGAGCAAAACTTGAGATTCTTCGGGTGGTCGAAGCAGCATCTTATCCAATAATACTCTTCGATGATACTAAAGCAGTATCTCTGAAAACTTGAGATTCTTCGGGTGGTCAAAACAGCATCTTATCCGATAAGCCTCTTCGATGATACCAAAGCAGTATCTCTGAATAAAACTTGATATTCTTCGGGTGGTCGATGCAACATCTTATCCAATAAGACTCTTCAATGATACCAAAGCAGTATATCTAAACACAAACGAGATTCTTCGGGTGGTCGAAGCAGCATCTTATCTAATAAGATTCTTCGATGATACCAAAGTAGTGTCTCTGAAAACTTGAAATTCTTCGGGTGGTCGAAGCAGCATTTTATCCAATAAGACTCTTCGATGATACCAAAGCAGTATCTCTGAAAAAATCTTGAGATTCTACGGGTGGTCGAAGCAGCGTCTTATCAAATAAGACTCTTCGATGATACCAAAGCAGTATCTCTAAAAACTTGAGATTCCTCGGGTGGTCGAAGCAGCATCTTATCCAATAAGACTCTTCGATGATACCAAAGCAGTATCTCTAAAAAAACATGAGATTCTTCGGGTGGTTGAAGCAGCATCTTATCCAATAAGACTCTTCGATTATACCAAATCAGTATCTCTGAAAACTTGAGATTCTTCGGGTGGTCGAAGCAGCATCTTATCCAATAAGACTTTTCGATGATACCAAAGCAGTATCTCTGAACAAAACTTGAGATTCTTCGGGTGGTCGAAGCAGCATCTTATCTAATAATACTTTTCTATGATACCAATGCAGTATTTCTGAAAACTTGAGATTCTTCGGGTGGTCAAAGCAGCATCTTATCCGATAAGCCTCTTCGATGATACCAAAGCAGTATCTCTGAATAAAACTTGATATTCTTCGGGTGGTCGAAACAACATCTTATCCAATAAGACTCTTCGATGATTGCAAAGCAGTATCTCTAAACAAAACTTGAGATTCTTCGGGTGGTCGAAGCAGCATCTTATCCAATAATACTCTTCGATGATACCAAAGCAGTATCTCTGAAAACTTGAGATTCTTCGGGTGGTCAAAGCAGCATCTTATCCGATAAGCCTGTTCGATGATACCAAAATAATATATCTAAACAAAAACGAGATTCTTCGGGTGGTCGAAGCAGCATCTTGTACAATAAGATTCTTCGATGATACCAAAGCAGTATCTCTGAACAAAAATTGAGATTCTACGGGTGGTCGCATCAGCATCTTATCCAATAAGATTCTTCGATGATACCAAAGCAGTATCTCTGAACAAAACTTGAGATTCTTCGGGTGGTCGAAGTAGCATCTTATCCAATAACACTCTTCGATGATACCAAAGCAGTATCTCTGAAAACTTGAGATTCTTCGGGTGGTCAAAGCAGCATCTTATCCGATAATCCTCTTCGATGATACCAAAGCAGTATCTCTGAACAAAACTTGATGTTCTTCATGTGGTCGAAGCAGCATCTTATCCAATAAGACTCTTTGATGATACCAAAGCAGTATATCTAAACACAAACGAGATTTTTCGGCTGGTCGAAGCAGCATTTTGTCTAATAAGATTCTTCGATGATACCAAAGTAGTATCTCTGAAAACTTGAAATTCTTTGGGTGGTCGAAGGAGCATTTTATTCAATAAGACTCTTCGATAATGCCAAAGCAGTATCTCTGGAAAAAAACATGAGATTCTTCGGGTGGTCGAAGCAACATCCTATCCAATAAGACTCTTGGATGTTACCAAAGCAGTATCTCTGAGCAAAACTTGAGATTCTTCGGGTGGTCGAAGCAGCATCTTATCCAATAATAATCTTCGATGATACCAAACCAGTATCTTTGAAAACTTGAGATTTTTCGGGTGGTCGAAGCAGCATCTTATCCAATAAGACTCTTCGATGATACCAAAGCAGTATCTCTGAAAACTTGAGATTCTTCGGGTGGTCGAAGCAGCATCTTATCCAATAAGACTATTTGATAAGCAGTATCTCTGAACAAAACTTGATATTCTTCGGGAGGTCGATGCAGCATCTTATCCAATAAGATTCTTCGACGATACCAAAGCAATATATCTAAACAAAAACGAGATTCTTCGGGTGGTCGAAGCAGTATCTTATCCAATAAGATTCTTCGATGATACCAAAGCAGTATCTCTGAACAAAAATTGAGATTCTTCGGGTGGTCGCAGCAGCATCTTATCCAATAAGATTCTTCGATGATACCAAAGCAATATCTCTGAACAAAACTTGTGATTCTTCGGGTGGTCGAAGCAGCATCTTATCCAATAAGACTCTTCGATGATACCAAAGCAGTATCTTTAAAAAAACATGAGATTCTTCGGGTGGTGGAAGCAGCATCTTATCCAATAAGACTCTTCGATGATACCAAAGCAGTATCTCTAAACACTTGAGATTCTTCGGGTGGTCATAGCAGCATCTTATCCAATAAGACTCTTTGATGTTACCAAAGCAATATCTCTGAACAAAACTTGAGATTCTTCGGGTGGTCGAAGCAGCATCTTATCCAATAATACTCTTTGATGATACCAAAGCAGTATCTCTGAAAACTTGAGATTCTTCGGGTGGTCAAAGCAGCATCTTATCCGATAAGCCTCTTCGATGATACCAAAGCAGTATCTCTGAATAAAACTTGATATTCTTCGGGTGGTCGAAGCAGCATATTATCCAATAAGACTCTTTGATGATACCAAAGCAGTATATCTAAACACAAACGAGATTTTTCGGCTGGTCGAAGCAGCATTTTATCTAATAAGATTCTTCGATGATACCAACGTAGTATCTCTGAAAACTTGAAATTCTTCGGGTGGTCGAAGGAGCATTTTATCCAATAAGACTCTTTGGGTGGTCGAAGCAGCATCTTATCCAATAAGACACTTCGATGATACCAAAGCAGTATCTCTGAACAAAACTTGAGATTCTTCGGGTGGTCGAAGCAGCATCTTATCCAATAATACTTTTCTATGATACCAAAGCAGTATTTCTGAAAACTTGAGATTCTTCGGGTGGTCAAAGCAGCATCTTATCCAATAAGACTCTTCGATAATACCAAATCAGTAACTCTGAAAAAAACATGATATTCTACGGGTGGTCGAAGCAGCATCTATTCCAATAAGACTCTTCGATGATACTGAAGCAGTATCTCTGAAAACTTGAGATTCTTCGGGGGGTCGAAGCAACATCTTATCCAATAAGACTCTTCGATGATACCAAAGCAGTATCTCTAAAAAAACATGAGATTCTTCGGGTGGTCGAAGCAACATCTTATCCAATAAGACTCTTCGATGATACCAAAGAAGTAACTCTGAACACTTGAGATTCTTCGGGTGGTCGAAGCAGCATCTTATCCAATAAGACTCTTTGATGTTACCAAAGAAGTATCTCTGAAAAAAACTTGAGATTCTTCGGGTGGTCGAAGCAGCATCTTATCCAATAATACTCTTCGATAATACCAAAGCAGTATCTATGAAAACATGAGATTCTTCGGGTGGTCAAAGCAGCATCTTATCCGATAAGCCTCTTCGATGATACCAAAGCAGTATCTCTGAACAAAACATGAGATTCTTCGGGTGGTCAAAGCAGCATCTTATCCAATAATATTATTCGATGATACCGAAGTAGTATATCTATATACAAACGAGATTCTTCGGGTGGTCGAAGCAGCATCTTATCCAATAAGATTCTTCGATGATACCAAAGTAGTGTCTCTGAAAACATGAAATTCTTCGGGTGGTCGAAGCAGCATCTTATCCAATAAGACTCTTCGATGATACCAAAGCAGTATCTCTGAACAAAACTTGAGATTCTTCGGGTGGTCGAAACAGCATCTTAACCAATTAGACTCTTTGATGATACCAAAGCAGTATCTCTGAACAAAACTTGAGATTCTTTGGGTGGTCGAAGCAGCATCTTATCCAATAAGACTCCTCGATGATACCAAAACAGAATCTATGAAAACTTGAGATTTTTCGGGTGGTCGAAGCAGCATCCTATCCAATAAGATTTTTTGATGTTACCAAAGCAGTATCTCTGAACAAAACTTGAGATTCTTCGGGTGGTCAAAGCAGCATCTTATCCAATAATACTCTTCGATGATACCAAAGCAGTATCTCTGAAAACATGAGATTCTTCGGGTGGTCAAAGCAGCATCTTATCCGATAAGCCTCTTCGATGATACCAAAGCAGTATCTCTTAAAAAAACTTGATATTCTTCGGGTGGTTGATGCAGCATCTTATCCAATAAGACTCTTCGATGATACCAAAGCAGTATATCTAAACCCAAACGAGATTCTTCGGGTGGTCGAAGCAACATCTTATCTAATAAGATTTTTCGATGATACCAAAGTAGTGTCTCTGAAAACATGAAATTCTTCGGGTGGTCGAAGCAGCATCTTATCCAATGAGACTCTTTGATGATACCAAAGCAGTATCTCTGAACAAAACTTGAGATTCTTCGGGTGGTCGAAACAAAATCTTATCCAATTAGACTCTTCGATGATACCAAAGCAGTATCTCTAAACAAAACTTGAAATTCTTTGGGTGGTCGAAGCAGCATCTTATCCAATAAGACTCTTCGATGATACCAAAGCAGTATCTCTGAAAACATGAGATTTTTCGGGTGGTCGAAGCAGCATCCTATCCAATAAGACTCTTTGATGTTACCAAAGCAGTATCTCTGAGCAAAACTTGAGATTCTTCGGGTGGTCGAAGCAGCATCTTAGCCAATAAGACTCTTCGATGATACCAAAGCAGTATCTCTAAAAAAACATGAGATTCTTCGGGTGGTCGAAGCAGCATCTTATCCAATAAGACTCTTCGATGATACCAAAGCAGTATCTCTGAACAAAACTTGATATTCTTCGGGTGGTCGATGCAGCATCTTATCCAATAAGACTCTTCGATGATACCAAAGCAGTATATCTAAACACAAACGAGATTCTTCGGGTGGTCGAAGCAGCATCTTATCTAATAAGATTCTTCGATGATACCAAAGTAGTGTCTCTGAAAACATGAAATTCTTCGGATGTTTGAAGCAGCATTTTATCCAATAAGACTCTTCGATGATACCAAAGCAGTATCTCTGAAAAAATCTTGAGATTCTACGGGTGGTCGAAGTAGCATCTTATCCAATAAGACTCTTCGATGATACCAAAGCAGTATCTCTGAAAACTTGAGATTCCTCGGGTGGTCGAAGCAGCATCTTATCCAATAAGACTCTTCGATGATACCAAAGCAGTATCTCTAAAAAAACATGAGATTCTTCGGGTGGTCGAAGCAGCATCTTATCCAATAAGACTCTTCGATGATACCAAAGCAGTATCTCTGAAAACTTGAGATTCTTCGGGTTGTCGAAGCAGCATCTTATCCAATAAGACTCTTCGATGATACCAAAGCAGTATCTCTGAACAAAACTTGATATTCTTCGGGTGGTCGAAGCAGCATCTTATCCAATAATACTTTTCTATGATACCAAAGCAGTATTTATGAAAACTTGAGATTCTTCGGGTGGTCGAAGCAGCATCTTATCGAATAAGACTCTTCGATGATACCAAATCAGTATCTCTGAAAAAAACTTGATATTCTACGGGTGGTCAACATCTTATCCAATAAGACTCTTTGATGATACCAAAGCAGTATCTCTGAAAACTTGAGATTCTTCGGGGGGTCGAAGCAGCATCTTATCCGATAAGACTCTTCGATGATACCAAAGCAGTATCTCTAAAAAAACATGAGATTCTTCGGGTGGTCGAAGCAGCATCTTATCCAATAAGACTCTTCGATGATACCAAAGCAGTATCTCTGAACACTTGAGATTCTTCGGGTGGTCGAAGCAGCATCTTATCCAATAAGACTCTTTGATGTTACCAAAGAAGTATCTCTGAACAAAATTTGAGATTCTTCGGATGGTCGAAGCAGCTTCTTATCCAATAATACTCTTCGATAATACCAAAGCAGTATCTCTGAAAACTTGAGATTCTTCGGGTGGTCAAAGCAGCATCTTATCCGATAAGCCTCTTCGATGATACCAACGCAGTATCTCTGAACAAAACTTGAGATTCTTCGTGTGGTCAAAGCAGCATCTTATCCAATAAGATTATTCAATGATACCGGAGTAGTATATCTATATACAAACGAGATTCTTCGGGTGGTCGAAGCAGCATCTTATCCAATAAGATTCTTCGATGATACCAAAGTAGTGTCTCTGAAAACTTTAAATTCTTCGGGTGGTCGAAGCAGCATCTTATCCAATAAGACTCTTCGATGATACCAAAGCAGTATCTCTGAACAAAACTTGAGATTCTTCGGGTGGTCGAAACAGCATCTTATCCAATTAGACTCTTCGATGATACCAAAGCAGTATCTCTGAACAAAACTTGAGATTCTTTGGGTGGTCGAAGCAGCATCTTATCCAATAAGACTCTTCGATGATACCAAAGCAGTATCTATGAAAACTTGAGATTTTTCGGGTGGTCGAAGCAGCATCCTATCCAATAAGATTTTTTGATGTTACCAAAGCAGTATCTCTGAACAAAACTTGAGATTCTTCGGGTGGTCAAAGCAGCATCTTATCCAATAATACTCTTCGATGATACCAAAGCAGTATCTCTGAAAACTTGAGATTCTTCGGGTGGTCAAAGCAGCATCTTATCCGATAAGCCTCTTCGATGATACCAAAGCATGATCTCTGAACAAAACTTGATATTCTTCGGGTGGTCGATGCAGCATCTTATCCAATAAGACTCTTCGATGATACCAAAGCAGTATATCTAAACACAAACGAGATTCTTCGGGTGGTCGAAGCAGCATCTTATCTAATAAGATTCTTCGATGATACCAAAGTAGTGTCTCTGAAAACTTGAAATTCTTCGGGTGGTCGAAGCAGCATCTTATCCAATAAGACTCTTCGATGATACCAAAGCAGTATCTCTGAACAAAGCTTGAGATTCTTCGGGTGGTCGGAACAGCATCTTATCCAATTAGACTCTTCGATGATACCAAAGCAGTATCTCTGAACAAAACTTGATATTCTTCGGGTGGTCGATGCAGCATCTTATCCAATAAGACTCTTCGATGATACCAAAGCAGTATATCTAAACACAAACGAGATTCTTCGGGTGGTCGAAGCAGCATCTTATCTAATAAGATTCTTCGATGATACCAAAGTAGTGCCTCTGAAAACATGAAATTCTTCGAGTGTTCGAAGCAGCATTTTATCCAATAAGACTCTTCGATGATACCAAAGCAGTATCTCTAAAAAAATCTTGAGATTCTACGGGTGGTCGAAGTAGCGTCTTATCCAATAAGACTCTTCGATGATACCAAAGCAGTATCTCTGAAAACTTGAGATTCCTCGGGTGGTCAAAGCAGCATCTTATCCAATAAGACTCTTCGATGATACCAAAGCAGTATCTCTAAAAAAACATGAGATTCTTCGGGTTGTCGAAGCAGCATCTTATCCAATAAGACTCTTCGATGATACCAAAGCAGTATCTCTAAACAAAACTTGAGATTCTTCGGGTGGTCGAAGCAGCATCTTATCCAATAATACTTTTCTATGATACCAAAGCAGTATTTATGAAAACTTGAGATTCTTCGGGTGGTCGAAGCAGCATTTTATCCAATAAGACTCTTCGATGATACCAAATCAGTATCTCTGAAAAAAATTTGATATTCTACGGGTGGTCGAAGCAACATCTTATCCAATAAGACTCTTTGATGATACCAAAGCAGTATCTCTGAAAACTTGAGATTCTTCGGGGGGTCGAAGCAGCATCTTATCCGATAAGACTCTTCGATGATACCAAAGCAGTATCTCTAAAAAAACATGAGATTCTTCGGGTGGTCGAAGCAGCATCTTATCCAATAAGACTCTTCGATGATACCAAAGCAGTATCTCTGAACACTTGAGATTCTTCGGGTGGTCGAAGCAGCATGTTATCCAATAAGACTCTTTGATGTTACCAAAGAAGTATCTCTGAACAAAACTTGAGATTCTTCGGGTGGTCGAAGCAACATCTTATCCAATAATACTCTTCGATAATACCAAAGCAGTATCTCTGAAAACTTGAGATTCTTCGGGTGGTCAAAGCAGCATCTTATCCGATAAGCCTCTTCGATGATACCAAAGCAGTATCTCTGAACAAAACTTGAGATTCTTCGTGTGGTCAAAGCAGCATCTTATCCAATAAGATTATTCGATGATACCGGAGCAGTATATCTATATACAAATGAGATTCTTCGGGTGGTCGAAGCAGCATCTTATCCAATAAGATTCTTCGATGATACCAAAGTAGTGTCTCTGAAAACTTTAAATTCTTCGGGTGGTCGAAACAGCATCTTATCCAATAAGACTCTTCGATGATACCAAAGCAGTATCTCTGAACAAAACTTGAGATTCTTCGGGTGGTCGAAACAGCATCTTATCCAATTAGACTCTTCGATGATACCAAAGCAGTATCTCTGAACAAAACTTGAGATTCTTTGGGTGGTCGAAGCAGCATCTTATCCAATAAGACTCTTCGATGATACCAAAGCAGTATCTATGAAAACTTGAGATTTTTCGGGTGGTCGAAGCAGCATCCTATCCAATAAGATTTTTTGATGTTACCAAAGCAGTATCTCTGAACAAAACTTGAGATTCTTCGGGTGGTCAAAGCAGCATCTTATCCAATAATACTCTTCGATGATACCAAAGCAGTATCTCTGAAAACTTGAGATTCTTCGGGTGGTCAAAGCAACATCTTATCCGATAAGCCTCTTAGATGATACCAAAGCATGATCTCTGAATAAAACTTGATATTCTTCGGGTGGTCGATGCAGCATCTTATCCAATAAGACTCTTCGATGATACCAAAGCAGTATATCTAAACACAAACGAGATTCTTCGGGTGGTCGAAGCAGCATCTTATCTAATAAGATTCTTCGATGATACCAAAGTAGTGTCTCTGAAAACTTGAAATTCTTCGGGTGGTCGAAGCAGCATCTTATCCAATAAGACTCTTCGATGATACCAAAGCAGTATCTCTGAACAAAGCTTGAGATTCTTCGGGTGGTCGGAACAGCATCTTATCCAATTAGACTCTTCGATGATACCAAAGCAGTATCTCTGAACAAAACTTGATATTCTTCGGGTGGTCGATGCAGCATCTTATCCAATAAGACTCTTCGATGATACCAAAGCAGTATATCTAAACACAAACGAGATTCTTCGGGTGGTCGAAGCAGCATCTTATCTAATAAGATTCTTCGATGATACCAAAGTAGTGCCTCTGAAAACATGAAATTCTTCGAGTGTTCGAAGCAGCATTTTATCCAATAAGACTCTTCGATGATACCAAAGCAGTATCTCTAAAAAAATCTTGAGATTCTACGGGTGGTC
The DNA here is from genome assembly GCA_963859935.3 of Lathyrus sativus. Taxonomy (NCBI): domain Eukaryota; kingdom Viridiplantae; phylum Streptophyta; class Magnoliopsida; order Fabales; family Fabaceae; genus Lathyrus; species Lathyrus sativus. The sequence continues at coordinate 236,952,630 of OZ012740.1, read as the reverse complement.
GAAGTAGCATCTTATCCAATAAGACTCTTCGATGATACCAAAGCAGTATCTCTGAAAACTTGAGATTCCTCGGGTGGTCGAAGCAGCATCTTATCCAATAAGACTCTTCGATGATACCAAAGCAGTATCTCTAAAAAAACATGAGATTCTTCGGGTTGTCGAAGCAGCATCTTATCCAATAAGACTCTTCGATGATACCAAAGCAGTATCTCTAAACAAAACTTGAGATTCTTCGGGTGGTCGAAGCAGCATCTTATCCAATAATACTTTTCTATGATACCAAAGCAGTATTTATGAAAACTTGAGATTCTTCGGGTGGTCGAAGAAGCATTTTATCCAATAAGACTCTTCGATGATACCAAATCAGTATCTCTGAAAAAAATTTGATATTCTACGGGTGGTCGAAGAAACATCTTATCCAATAAGACTCTTTGATGATACCAAAGCAGTATCTCTGAAAACTTGAGATTCTTCGGGGGGTCGAAGCAGCATCTTATCCGATAAGACTCTTCGATGATACCAAAGCAGTATCTCTAAAAAAACATGAGATTCTTCGGGTGGTCGAAGCAGCATCTTATCCAATAAGACTCTTCGATGATACCAAAGCAGTATCTCTGAACACTTGAGATTCTTCGGGTGGTCGAAGCAGCATGTTATCCAATAAGACTCTTTGATGTTACCAAAGAAGTATCTCTGAACAAAACTTGAGATTCTTCGGATGGTCGAAGCAACATCTTATCCAATAATACTCTTCGATAATACCAAAGCAGTATCTCTGAAAACTTGAGATTCTTCGGGTGGTCAAAGCAGCATCTTATCCGATAAGCCTCTTCGATGATACCAAAGTAGTATCTCTGAAAAAACTTGAGATTCTTCGTGTGGTCAAAGCAGCATCTTATCCAATAAGATTATTCGATGATACCGAAGCAGTATATCTATATACAAACGAGATTCTTCGGGTGGTCGAAGCAGCATCTTATCCAATAAGATTCTTCGATGATACCAAAGTAGTGTCTCTGAAAACTTGAAATTCTTCGGGTGGTCGAAGCAGCATCTTATCCAATAAGACTCTTCGATGATACCAAAGCAGTATCTCTGAACAAAACTTGAGATTCTTCGGGTGGTCGAAACAGCATCTTATCCAATTAGACTCTTCGATGATACCAAAGCAGTATCTCTGAACAAAACTTGAGATTCTTTGGGTGGTCGAAGCAGCATCTTATTCAATAAGACTCTTCGATGATACCAAAGCAGTATCTATGAAAACTTGAGATTTTTCGGGTGGTCGAAGCAGCATCCTATCCAATAAGATTTTTTGATGTTACCAAAGCAGTATCTCTGAACAAAACTTGAGATTCTTCGGGTGGTCAAAGCAGCATCTTATCCAATAATACTCTTCGATGATACCAAAGTAGTATCTCTGAAAAATTGAAATTCTTCGGGTGGTCAAAGCAGCATCTTATCCGATAAGCCTCTTCGATGATACCAAAGCATGATCTCTGAAAAAAACTTGATATTCTTCGGGTGGTCGATGCAGCATCTTATCCAATAAGACTCTTCGATGATACCAAAGCAGTATATCTAAACACAAACGAGATTCTTCGGGTGGTCTAGGCAGCATCTTATCTAATATGATTCTTCGATGATACCAAAGTAGTGTCTCTGAAAACTTGAAATTCTTCGGGTGGTCGAAGCAGCATCTTATCCAATAAGACTCTTCGATGATACCAAAGCAGTATCTCTGAACAAAACTTGAGATTCTTCGGGTGGTCGAAACAACATCTTATCCAATAAGACTCTTCGATGATACCAAAGCAGTATCTCTGAACAAAACTTGAGATTCTTCGGGTGGTCGAAACAACATCTTATCCAATTAGACTCTTCGATGATACCAAAGCAGTATCTCTGAACAAAACTTGAGATTCTTTGGGTGGTCGAAGCAGCATCTTATTCAATAAGACTCTTCGATGATACCAAAGCAGTATCTCTGAAAACTTAAGATTTTTCGGGTGGTCGAAGCAGCATCCTATTAAATAAGACTCTTTGATGTTACCAAAGCAGTATCTCTGAGCAAAACATGAGATTCTTCAGGTGGTCAGAGCAGCATCTTATCCGATAAGCCTCTTTGATGATACCAAAGCAGTATCTCTGAACAAAACTTGAGATTCTTCGTGTGGTCAAAGCAGCATCTTATCCAATAAGATTATTCGATGATACCGAAGCAGTATATCTATATACAAACGAGATTCTTCGGGTGGTCGAAGCAGCATCTTATCCAATAAGATTCTTCGATGATACCAAAGTAGTGTCTCTGAAAACTTGAAATTCTTCGGGTGGTCGAAGCAGCATCTTATCCAATAAGACTCTTCGATGATACCAAAGCAGTATCTCTGAACAAAACTTGAGATTCTTCGGGTGGTCGAAACAGCATCTTATCCAATTAGACTCTTCGATGATACCAAAGCAGTATCTCTGAACAAAACTTGAGATTCTTTGGGTGGTCGAAGCAGCATCTTATCCAATAAGACTCTTCGATGATACCAAAGCAGTATCTATGAAAACTTGATATTTTTCGGGTGGTCGAAGCAGCATCCTACCCAATAAGATTTTTTGATGTTACCAAAGCAGTATCTCTGAACAAAACTTGAGATTCTTCGGGTGGTCAAAGCAGCATCTTATCCAATAATACTCTTCGATGATACCAAAGCAGTATCTCTGAAAACTTGAGATTCTTCGGGTGGTCAAAGCAGCATCTTATCCGATAAGCCTCTTCGATGATACCAAAGCATGATCTCTGAACAAAACTTGATATTCTTCGGGTGGTCGATGCAGCATCTTATCCAATAAGACTCTTCAATGATACCAAAGCAGTATATCTAAACACAAATGAGATTCTTCGGGTGGTCGAAGCAGCATCTTATCTAATAAGATTCTTCGATGATACCAAAGTAGTGTCTCTGAAAACTTGAAATTCTTCGGGTGGTCGAAGCAGCATCTTATCAAATAAGACTCTTCGATGATACCAAAGCAGTATCTCTGAACAAAACTTGAGATTCTTCGGGTGGTCGAAACAACATCTTATCCAATTAGACTCTTCGATGATACTAAAGCAGTATCTTCGAACAAAACTTGAGATTCTTTTCGTGGTCGAAGCAGCATCTTATTCAATAAGACTCTTCGATGATACCAAAGCAGTATCTCTGAAAACTTAAGATTTTTCGGGTGGTCGAAGCAGCATCCTATTAAATAAGACTCTTTGATGTTACCAAAGCAGTATCTCTGAGCAAAACATGAGATTCTTCAGGTGGTCGAAGCAGCATCTAATCCAACAATACTCTTCGATGATACTAAAGCAATATCTCTGAAAACTTGAGATTCTTCGGGTGGTCAAAGCAGCATCTTATCCGATAAGCCTCTTCGATGATACCCAAGCAGTATCTCTGAACAAAACTTGATATTCTTCGGGTGGTCGATGCAGCATCTTATCCAATAAGACTCTTCGATGATACCAATGCAGTATATCTAAACACAAACGAGATTCTTCGGGTGGCCGAAGCCGCATCTTATCTAATAAGATTCTTCGATGATACCAAAGTAGTGTCTCTGAAAACTTGAAATTCTTCGGGTGTTCGAAGCAGCATCTTATCCAATAAGACTCTTCGATGATACCAAAGCAGTATCTTTGAACAAAACTTGAGATTCTTCGGGTGGTCGAAGCAGCATCTTATCTAATAATACTTTTCTATGATACCAATGCAGTATTTCTGAAAACTTGAGATTCTTCGGGTGGTCAAAGCAGCATCTTATCCGATAAGCCTCTTCGATGATACCAAAGCAGTATCTCTGAATAAAACTTGATATTCTTCGGGTGGTCGAAACAACATCTTATCCAATAAGACTCTTCGATGATACCAAAGCAGTATCTCTAAAAAAATCTTGAGATTCTACGGGTGGTCGAAGCAGCATCTTATCCAATAAGACTCTTCGATGATACCAAAGCAGTATCTTTGAAAACTCGAGATTCCTCGGGTGGTCGAAGCAGCATCTTATCCAATAAGACTCTTCGATGATACCAAAGCAGTATCTCTAAAAAAACATGAGACTCTTCGGGTGGTTGATGCAACATTTATCCAATAAGACTCTTCGATGATACCAAAGCAGTATCTCTGAAAACTTGAGATTCTTCGGGTGGTCGAAGCAGCATCTTATCCAATAATACTCTTTGATGTTACCAAAGCAGTATCTCTGAAAACTTGAGATTTTTTGGGTGGTCGAAGCAGCATCCTATTAAATAAGACTCTTTGATGTTACCAAAGCAGTATCTCTGAGCAAAACATGAGATTCTTCAGGTGGTCGAAGCAGCATCTAATCCAATAATACTCTTCGATGATACTAAAGCAATATCTCTGAAAACATGAGATTCTTCGGGTGGTCAAAGCAGCATCTTATCCGATAAGCCTCTTCGATGATACCAAAGCAGTATCTCTGAACAAAACTTGAGATTCTTCGTGTGGTCAAAGCAGCATCTTATCCAATAAGATTATTCGATGATACCGAAGCAGTATATCTATATACAAACGAGATTCTTCGGGTGGTCGAAGCAGCATCTTATCCAATAAGATTCTTCGATGATACAAAAGTAGTGTCTCTGAAAACTTGAAATTCTTCGGGTGGTCGAAGCAGCATCTTATCCAATAAGACTCTTCGATGATACCAAAGCAGTATCTCTGAACAAAACTTGAGATTCTTCGGGTGGTTGAAACAACATCTTATCCAATTAGACTCTTCGATGATACCAAAGTAGTATCTCTGAACAAAACTTGAGATTCTTTGGGTGGTCGAAGCAGCATCTTATCCAATAAGACTCTTCGATGATACCAAAGCAGTATCTATGAAAACATGAGATTTTTCGGGTGGTCGAAGCAGCATCCTATCCAATAAGATTTTTTGATGTTACCAAAGCAGTATCTTTGAACAAAACGTGATATTCTTCGGGTGGTCAAAGCAGCATCTTATCTAATAATACTCTTCGATGATACCAAAGCAGTATCTCTGAAAACTTGAGATTCTTCGGGTGGTCAAAGCAGCATCTTATCCGATAAGCCTCTTCGATGATACCAAAGTATGATCTCTGAACAAAACTTGATATTCTTCGGGTGGTCGATGCAGCATCTTATCCAATAAGACTCTTCGATGATACCAAAGCAGTATATCTAAACACAAACGAGATTCTTCGGGTGGTCGAAGCAGCATCTTATCCAATAAGACTCTTCGATGATACCAAAGCAGTATCTCTGAACAAAACTTGAGATTCTTCGGGTGGTCGAAACAGCATCTTATCCAATTAGACTCTTCGATGATACCAAAGCAGTATCTCTGAACAAAACTTGAGATTCTTTGGGTGGTCGAAGCAGCATCTTATCCAATAAGACTCTTCGATGATACCAAAGCAGTATCTATGAAAACTTGAGATTTTTCGGGTGGTCGAAGCAGCATCCTATTAAATAAGACTCTTTTATGTTACGAAAGCAATATCTCTGAGCAAAACATGAGATTCTTCAGGTGGTCGAAGCATCATCTAATCCAATAATACTCTTCGATGATACTAAAGCAATATCTCTGAAAACTTGAGATTCTTCGGGTGGTCAAAGCAGCATCTTATCCGATAAGCCTCTTCAATGATACCCAAGCAGTATCTCTGAACAAAACTTGATATTCTTCGGGTGGTCGATGCAGCATCTTATCCAATAAGACTCTTCGATGATACCAAAGCAGTATATCTAAACACAAACGAGATTCTTCGGGTGGCCGAAGCAGCATCTTATCTAATAAGATTCTTCGATGATACCAAAGCAGTATCTCTAAAAAAATCTTGAGATTCTACGTGTGGTCGAAGCAGCATCTTATCCAATAAGACTCTTCGATGATACCAAAGCAGTATCTTTGAAAACTTGAGATTCCTCGGGTGGTCGAAGCAGCATCTTATCCAATAAGACTCTTCGATGATACCAAAGCAGTATCTCTAAAAAAACATGAGACTCTTCGGGTGGTTGATGCAGCATCTTATCCAATAAGACTCTTCGATGATACCAAAGCAGTATCTCTAAAAACTTGAGATTCTTCGGGTGGTCGAAGAAGCATCTTATCCAATAATACTCTTTGATGTTACCAAAGCAGTATCTCTGAACAAAACTTGAGATTCTTCGGGTGTTCGAAGCAGCATCTTATACAATAATAATCTTCGATGATACCAAAGCAGTATCTCTGAAAACTTGAGATTCTTTGGGTGGTCAAAGCAGCATCTTATCCGATAAGCCTCTTCGATGATGCCAAAGCAGTATCTCTGAACAAAACTTGAGATTCTTCGGGTGGTCGAAGCAGTATCTTATCCAATAAGACTATTTGATGATACCGAAGCAGTATATCTATATACAAACGAGATTCTTCGGGTGGTCAAAGCAGCATCTTATCCAATAAGACTCTTCGATGATACCAAAGCAGTATCTTTGAAAACTTGAGATTCTTCGGGTGGTCGAAGCGACATCTTTTCCAATAAGACTCTTCGATGATACCAAAACAGTATCTCTAAAAAAACATGAGATTCTTCGGGTGGTCGAAGCAGCATCTTATCCAATATGACTCTTCGATGATACCAAAGAAGTATCACTGAAAACTTGGGAGTCTTCGGGTGGTTGAAGCAGCATCTTATCCAATAAGACTCTTTGATGTTACCAAAGCAGTATCTCTGAACAAAACTTGAGATTCTTCGGGTGGTCGAAGCATCATGTTATCCAATAATACTCTTCGATGATACCAAAGCAGTATCTCTAAAAACTTGAGATTCTTCGGGTGGTCAAAGCAGCATCTTATCTGGTAAGCCTCTTCGATGATACCAAAGCAGTATCTCTGAACAAAAATTGAGATTCTTCGGGTGGTCGAAGCAGCATCTTATTCAATAAGACTCTTCGATGATACCAAAGCAGTATATCTAAACAAAAACGAGATTCTTCGGGTGGTCGAAGCAGCATCTTATCCAATACGACTCTTCGATGATACCAAAGAAGTATCTCTGAAAACTTGAGATTCTTCGGGTGGTCGAAGCAGCATCTTGTCCAATAAGACTCTTCGATGATACCAAAGCAGTATCTCTGAACACTTGAGATTCTTCAGGTGGTCAAAGCAGCATCTTATCCGATAAGCCTCTTCGATGATACCGAAACAGTATCTCTGAACAAAATTTGAGATTCTTTGGGTGGTCAAAGCAGCATCTTATCCAATAAGACTATTCGATGATACCGAAGCAATATATCTATATACAAACGAGATTCTTCGGGTGGTCGAAGCAGTATCTTACCAATAAGATTCTTCGATGATACAAAAGTAGTGTCTCTGAAAACTTGAAATTCTTCGGGTGGTCGAAGCAGCATCTTATCCAATAAGACTCTTCGATGATACCAAAGCAGTATCTCTGAACAAAACTTGAGATTCTTCGGGTGGTCGAAACAGCATCTTATCCAATAAGACTCTTCGATGATACCAAAGCAGTATCTCTGAACAAAATATGATATTCTTCGGGTGGTCGAAGCAGCATCTTATCCAATAAGACTCTTCAATGATACCAAAGCAGTATCTCTGAACAAAACTTGAGATTCTTCGGGTGGTCGAAACAGCATCTTATCCAATAAGACTCTTCGATGATACCAAAGCAGTATCTCTGAACAAAACATGATATTCTTCGGGTGGTCAAAGCAACATCTTATCCAATAAGACTCTTCGATGATACCAAAGCAGTATCTCTGAAAACTTGAGATTCTTCGGGTGGTCGAAGCAGCATCTTATCCAATAAGACTCTTTGATGTTACCAAGCAGTATCTCTGAACAAAACTTGAGATTCTTCGGGTGGTCGAAGCAGCATCTTATCCAATAAGACTCTTCGATGATACCAAAGCAGTATCTCTAAAAAAACATGAGATTCTTTGGGTGGTCGAAGCAGCATCTTATCCAATAAGACTCTTCGATGATACCAAAGCAGTATCTCTGAACACTTGAGATTCTTCGGGTGGTCGAAGCAGCATCTTATCCAATAAGACTCTTTGATGTTACCAAAGCAGTATCTCTGAACAAAACATGAGATTCTTCGGGTGGTCGAAGCAGCATCTTATCCAATAATACTCTTCGATGATACCAAAGCAGTATCTCTGAAAACTTGAGATTCTTCAGGTGGTCAAAGCAGCATCTTATCCGTAAGCCTCTTCGATGATACCAAAGCAGTATCTCTGAACAAAACTTGAGATTCTTTAGGTGGTCAAAGCAGCATCTTATCCAATAAGACTATTCGATGATACCGAAGCAATATATCTATATACAAATGAGATTCTTCGGGTGGTCGAAGCAGTATCTTACCAATAAGATTCTTCGATGATACAAAAGTAGTGTCTCTGAAAACTTGAAATTCTTCGGGTGGTCGAAGCAGCATCTTATCCAATAAGACTCTTCGATGATACCAAAGCAGTATCTCTGAACAAAACTTGAGATTCTTCAGGTGGTCGAAACAGCATCTTATCCAATAAGACTCTTCGATGATACCAAAGCAGTATCTCTGAACAAAACATGATATTCTTCAGGTGGTCGAAGCAGCATCTTATCCAATAAGACTCTTCAATGATACCAAAGCAGTATCTCTGAACAAAACTTCAGATTCTTCGGGTGGTCGAAACAGCATCTTATCCAATAAGACTCTTCGATGATACCAAAGCAGTATCTCTGAACAAAACATGATATTCTTCGGGTGGTCGAAGCAACATCTTATCCAATAAGACTCTTCGATGATACCAAAGCAGTATCTCTGAAAACTTGAGATTCTTCGGGTGGTCGAAGCAGCATCTTATCCAATAAGACTCTTTGATGTTACCAAGCAGTATCTCTGAACAAAACTTGAGATTCTTCGGGTGGTCGAAGCAGCATCTTATCCAATAAGACTCTTCGATGATACCAAAGCAGTATCTCTAAAAAAACATGAGATTCTTTGGGTGGTCGAAGCAGCATCTTATCCAATAAGACTCTTCGATGATACCAAAGCAGTATCTCTGAACACTTGAGATTCTTCGGGTGGTCGAAGCAGCATCTTATCCAATAAGACTCTTTGATGTTACCAAAGCAGTATCTCTGAACAAAACATGAGATTCTTCGGGTGGTCGAAGCAGCATCTTATCCAATAATACTCTTCGATGATACCAAAGCAGTATCTCTGAAAACATGAGATTCTTCAGGTGGTCAAAGCAGCATCTTATCCGTAAGCCTCTTCGATGATACCAAAGCAGTATCTCTGAACAAAACTTGAGATTCTTTGGGTGGTCAAAGCAGCATCTTATCCAATAAGACTATTCGATGATACCGAAGCAATATATCTATATACAAACGAGATTCTTCGGGTGGTCGAAGCAGTATCTTACCAATAAGATTCTTCGATGATACAAAAGTAGTGTCTCTGAAAACTTGAAATTCTTCGGGTGGTCGAAGCAGCATCTTATCCAATAAGACTCTTCGATGATACCAAAGCAGTATCTCTGAACAAAACTTGAGATTCTTCGGGTGGTCGAAACAACATCTTATCCAATAAGACTCTTCGATGATACCAAAGCAGTATCTCTGAACAAAACATGATATTCTTCGGGTGGTCGAAGCAGCATCTTATCCAATAAGACTCTTCAATGATACCAAAGCAGTATCTCTGAACAATACTTGAGATTCTTCGGGTGGTCGAAACAGCATCTTATCCAATAAGACTCTTCGATGATACCAAAGCAGTATCTCTGAACAAAACATGATATTCTTCGGGTGGTCGAAGCAACATCTTATCCAATAAGACTCTTCGATGATACCAAAGCAGTATCTTTGAAAACATGAGATTCTTCGGGTGGTCGAAGCAGCATCTTATCCAATAAGACTCTTTGATGTTACCAAGCAGTATCTCTGAATAAAACTTGAGATTCTTCGGGTGGTCGAAGCAGCATCTTATTCAATAATACTCTTCGATGATACCAAAGCAATATCTCTGAAAACTTGAGATTCTTCGGGTGGTCGAAGCATCATTTTATCCGATAAGCCTCTTCGATGATACCTAAGCAGTATCTCTGAACAAAACTTGAGATTCTTCGGGTGGTCGAAGCAGCATCTTATCCAATAAGACTCTTCGATGATACCAAAGCAGTATATCTAAACACAAACGAGATTCTTCGGGTGGTCGAAGCAGCATCTTATCTAATAAGATTCTTCGATGATACCAAAGTAGTGTCTCTGAAAACTTGAGATTCTTCGGGTGGTTGAAGCAGCATCTTATCCAATAAGACTCTTCGATGATACCAAAGAAGTATCTCTGAAAAAAACTTGAGATTCTTCATGTGGTCGAAGCAGCATCTTATCCAATAAGATTCTTCGATGATACCAAAGCAGAATCTCTGAAAACTTGAGATTCTTCGGGTGGTCGAAGCAGCATCTTATCCAATAAGACTCTTTGATGTTACCAAAGCAGTATCTCTGAACAAAACATGAGATTCTTCGGGTGGTCGAAGCAGCATCTTATCCAATAATACTCTTCGATGATACCAAAGCAGTATCTCTGAAAACTTGAGATTCTTCAGGTGGTCAAAGCAGCATCTTATCCGATAAGCCTCTTCGATGATACCAAAGCAGGATCTCTGAACAAAACTTGAGATTCTTTGGGTGGTCAAAGCAGCATCTTATCCAATAAGACTATTCGATGATACCGAAGCAATATATCTATATACAAACGAGATTCTTCGGGTGGTCGAAGCAGTATCTTACCAATAAGATTCTTCGATGATACAAAAGTAGTGTCTCTGAAAACTTGAAATTCTTCGGGTGGTCGAAGCAGCATCTTATCCAATAAGACTCTTCGATGATACCAAAGCAGTATCTCTAAACAAAACTTGAGATTCTTCGGGTGGTCGAAACAGCATCTTATCCAATAAGACTCTTCGATGATACCAAAGCAGTATCTCTGAACAAAACATGATATTCTTCGGGTGGTCGAAGCAGCATCTTATCCAATAAGACTCTTCAATGATACCAAAGCAGTATCTCTGAACAATACTTGAGATTCTTCGGGTGGTCGAAACAGCATCTTATCCAATAAGACTCTTCGATGATACCAAAGCAGTATCTCTGAACAAAACATGATATTCTTCGGGTGGTCGAAGCAACATCTTATCCAATAAGACTCTTCGATGATACCAAAGCAGTATCTCTGAAAACATGAGATTCTTCGGGTGGTCGAAGCAGCATCTTATCCAATAAGACTCTTTGATGTTACCAAGCAGTATCTCTGAACAAAACTTGAGATTCTTTGGGTGGTCGAAGCAGCATCTTATCCAATAATACTCTTCGATGATACCAAAGCAGTATCTCTGAAAACTTGAGATTCTTCGGGTGGTCAAAGCATCATTTTATCCGATAAGCCTCTTCGATGATACCAAAGCAGTATCTCTGAACAAAACTTGATATTCTTCGGGTGGTCGATGCAGCATCTTATCCAATAAGACTCTTCGATGATACCAAAGCAGTATATCTAAACACAAACGAGATTCTTCGGGTGGTCGAAGCAGCATCTTATCTAATAAGATTCTTCAATGATACCAAAGTAGTGTCTCTGAAAACTTGAGATTCTTCGGGTGGTCGAAGCAGCATCTTATCCAATAAGACTCTTCGATGATACCAAAGAAGTATCTCTGAAAAAAACTTGAGATTCTTCATGTGGTCGAAGCAGCATCTTATCCAATAAGATTCTTCGATGATACTAAAGCAGAATCTCTGAAAACTTGACATTCTTCGGGTGGTCGAAGCAGCATCTTATCCAATAAGAATCTTCGATGATACCAAAGCAGTATCTCTGGAAAAAACATGAGATTCTACGGGAGGTCGAAGCAGTATCTTATCCAATAAAACTCTTTGATGATACCAAAGCAGTATCTCTGAACACTTGAGATTCTTCAGGTGGTCAAAGCAGCATCTTATCCGATAAGCCTCTTCGATGATACCAAAACAGTATCTTTGAACAAAATTTGAGATTCTTCGGGTGGTCGAAGTAGCATCTTATCCAATAAGACTATTTGATGATACCGAAGCAGTACATCTATATACAAACGAGATTCTTCGAGTGGTCAAAGCAGCATCTTATCCAATAAGACTCTTCAATGATACCAAAGCAGTATCTCTGAAAACTTGAGATTCTTCGGGTGGTCGAAGCGGCATCTTATCCAATAAGACTCTTTGATGTTACCAAATCAGTATCTCTGAGCAAACCTTGAGATTCTTCGGGGGGTCGAAGCAGCATCTAATCCAATAATACTCTTCGATGATACTAAAGCAATATCTCTGAAAACTTGAGATTCTTCGGGTGGTCAAAGCAGCATCTTATCCGTTAAGCCTCTTTGATGATACCAACGCAGTATCTCTGAATAAAACTTGATATTCTTCGGGTGGTCGATGCAGCATCTTATCCAATAAGACTCTTCGATGATACCAAAGCAGTATATCTAAACACAAACGAGATTCTTCAGGTGGTCGAAGCAGCATCTTATCTAATAAGATTCTTCGATGATACCAAAGTAGTGTCTCTGAAAACTTGAAATTCTTCGGGTGTTCGAAGCAGCATTTTATCCAATAATACTCTTCGATGATACCAAAGCAGTATCTCTGAAAAAATCTTGAGATTCTACGGGTGGTCGAAGCAGCATCTTATCCAATAAGACTCTTCGATGATACCAAAGCAGTATCTCTGAAAACTTGAGATTCCTCGGGTGGTCGAAGCATCATCTTATCCAATAAGACTCTTCGATGATACCAAAGCAGTATCTCTAAAAAAACATGAGATTCTTCGGGTGGTTGAAGCAGCATCTTATCCAATAAGACTCTTCGATGATACCAAAGCAGTATCTCTGAAAACTTGAGATTCTTCGGGTTGTCGATGCAGCATCTTATCCACTAAGACTCTTCGATGATACCAAAGCAGTATCTCTGAACAAAACATAAGATTCTTTGGGTGGTCGAAGCAGCATCTTATCCAATAATACTTTTCTATGATACCAAAGCAGTATTTATGAAAACTTGAGATTCTTCGGGTGGTCGAAGCAGCATCTTATCCAATAAGACTCTTCGATGAGACCAAATCAGTATCTCTGAAAAAAACTTGATATTCTACGGGTGGTAGAAGCAGCATCTTATCCAATAAGACTCTTCGATGATACCAAAGCAGTATCTCTGAAAACTTGAGATTCTTCGGGGGGTCGAAGCAGCATCTTATCCAATAAGAGTCTTCGATGATACCAAAGCAGTATCTCTAAAAAAACATGAGATTCTTCGGGTGGTTGAAGCAGCATCGTATCCAATAAGACTCTTCGATTATACCAAAGCAGTATCTCTGAACACTTGAGATTCTTCGGGTGGTCGAAGCAGCATCTTATCCAATAAGACTCTTTGATGTTACCAAAGAAGTATCTCTGAACAAAACATGAGATTCTTCGGATGGTCGAAGCAGCATCTTATCCAATAATACTCTTCGATAATACCAAAGCAGTATTCTGAAAACTTGAGATTCTTCGGGTGGTCAAAGCAGCATCTTATCCGATAAGCCTCTTCGATGATACCAAAGAAGTATCTCTGAACAAAACTTGAGATTCTTCGTGTGGTCAAAGAAGCATCTTATCCAATAAGATTATTCGATGATACCGAAGCAGTATATCTATATACAAATGAGATTCTTCGGGTGGTCGAAGCAGCATCTTATCCAATAAGATTCTTCGATGATACCAAAGTAGTGTCTCTAAAAACTTGAAATTCTTTGGGTGGTCGAAACAGCATCTTATCTAATAAGACTCTTCGATGATACCAAAGCAGTATCTCTGAACAAAACTTGAGATTCTTCGGGTGGTCGAAACAGCATCTTATCCAATTAGACTCTTCGATGATACCAAAGCAGTATCTCTGAACAAAACTTGATATTCTTTGGGTGGTCGAAGCAGCATCTTATCCAATAAGACTCTTCGATGATACCGAAGCAGTATCTATGAAAACTTGAGATTTTTCGGGTGGTCGAAGCAGCATCCTATCCAATAAAATTTTTTGATGTTACCAAAGCAGTATCTCTGAACAAAACTTGAGATTCTTCGGGTGGTAAAAGCAGCATCTTATCCAATAATACTCTTCGATGATACCAAAGCAGTATCTCTGAAAACTTGAGATTCTTCGGGTGGTCAAAGCAGCATCTTATCCGATAACCTCTTCAATGATACCAAAGCAGTATCTCTGAACAAAACCTGATATTCTTCGGGTGGTCGATGCAGCATCTTATCCAATAAGACTCTTCGATGATACCAAAGCAGTATATCTAAACACAAACGAGATTCTTCGGGTGGTCGAAGCAGCATCTTATCTAATAAGATTCTTCGATGATACCAAAGTAGTGTCTCTGAAAACTTGAAATTCTTCGGAAGGTCAAAGCAGCATCTTATCCAATAAGACTCTTCGATGATACCAAAGCAGTATCTCTGAACAAAACTTGAGATTCTTCGGGTGGTCGAAACAGCATCTTATCCAATTAGACTTTTCGATGATACCAAAGCAGTATCTCTGAACAAAACTTGAGATTCTTTGGGTGGTCGAAGCAGCATCTTGTCCAATAAGACTCTTCGATGATACAAAAGCAGTATCTCTGAAAACTTGAGATTTTTCGGGTGGTCGAAGCAGCATCCTATCCAATAAGACTCTTTGATGTTACCAAAGCAGTATCTCTGAGCAAAACTTGAGATTCTTCGGGTGGTCGATGCAGCATCTAATCCAATAATACTCTTCGATGATACTAAAGCAATATCTCTGAAAACTTGAGATTCTTTGGGTGGTCAAAGCAGCATCTTATCCGATAAGCCTCTTCGATGATACCAAAGCAGTATCTCTGAACAAAACTTGATATTCTTCGGGTGGTCGATGCAGCATCTTATCCAATAAGACTCTTCGATGATACCAAAGCAGTATATCTAAACACAAACGAGATTCTTCGGGTGGCCGAAGCAGCATCTTATCTAATCAGATTCTTCGATGATACCAAAGTAGTGCTTCTGAAAACTTGAAATTCTTCGGGTTTTCGAAGCAGCATTTTATCCAATAAGACTCTTCGATGATACCAAAGCAGTATCTTTGAAAAAATCTTGAGATTCTCCGGGTGGTCGAAGCAGCATCTTATCCAATAAGACTCTTCGATGATACCAAAGCAGTATCTTTGAAAACATGAGATTCTTCGGGTGGTCGAAGCGGCATCTTATCCAATAAGACTCTTCGATGATACCAAAACAGTATCTCTAAAAAAACATGAGATTCTTCGGGTGGTCGAAGCAGCATCTTATCCAATATGACTCTTCGATGATACCAAAGAAGTATCACTGAAAACTTGAGATTCTTCGGGTGGTTGAAGCAGCATCTTATCCAATAAGACTCTTTGATGTTACCAAAGCAGTATCTCTGAACAAAACTAGAGATTCTTCGGGTGGTCGAAGCATCATGTTATCCAATAATACTCTTTGATGATACCAAAGCAATATCTCTGAAAACCTGAGATTCTTCGGGTGGTCAAAGCAGCATCTTATCTGATAAGCCTCTTCGATGATACCAAAGCAGTATCTCTGAACAAAACTTGAGATTCTTCGGGTGGTCGAAGCAGCATCTTATTCAATAAGACTCTTCGATGATACCAAAGCAGTATATCTAAACAAAAATGAGATTCTTCGGGTGGTCGAAGCAGCATCTTATCCAATAAGATTCTTCGATGATACCAATGTAACGTCTCTTAAAACTTGAAATTCTTCGGGTGGTCGAAGCAGCATCTTATCCAATAAGACTCTTCGATGATACCAAAGCAGTATCTCTGAACAAAACTTGAGATTCTTTGGTTGGTCGAAGCAGCATCTTATCCAATAAGAGTCTTCGATGATACCAAAGAAGTATCTCTGAAAACTTGAGATTCTTCGGGTGGTCGAAGCAGCATCTTATCCAATAAGACTCTTCGATGATACCAAAGCAGTATCTCTGAAAACTTGAGATTCTTCAGGTGGTCGAAGCAGCATCTTATCCAATAAGACTCTTCGATGATACCAAAGCAGTATCTCTAAAAAAACATGAGATTCTTTGGGTGGTCGAAGCAGCATCTTATCCAATAAGACTCTTCGATGATACCAAAGCAGTATCTCTGAACACTTGAGATTCTTCGGGTGGTCGAAGCAGCATCTTATCCAATAAGACTCTTTGATGTTACGAAAGCAGTATCTCTGAACAAAACATGAGATTCTTTGGGTGGTCGAAGCAGCATCTTATCCAATAATACTCTTCGATGATACCAAAGCAATATCTTTGAAAACTTGAGATTCTTCAGGTGGTCAAAGCAGCATCTTATCCGATAAGCCTCTTCGATGATACCAAAGCAGTATCTCTGAATAAAACTTGGGATTCTTTGGGTGGTCAAAGCAGCATCTTATCCAATAAAACTATTCGATGATACTGAAGCAATATATCTATATACAAACGAGATTCTTCGGGTGGTCGAAGCAGTATCTTACCAATAAGATTCTTTGATGATACAAAAGTAGTGTCTCTGAAAACTTGAAATTCTTCGGATGGTCGAAGCAGCATCTTATCCAATAAGACTCTTCGATGATACCAAAGCAGTATCTCTGAACAAAACTTGAGATTCTTCGGGTGGTCGAAACAGCATCTTATCCAATAAGACTCTTTGATGATACCAAAGTAGTATCTCTGAACAAAACATGATATTCTTCGGGTGGTCGAAGCAGCATCTTATCCAATAAGACTCTTCGATGATACCAAAGCAGTATCTTTGAAAACTTGAGATTTTTCGGGTGGTCGAAGCAGCATCTTATCCAATAAGACTCTTTGATGTTACCAAGCAGTATCTCTGAACAAAACTTGAGATTCTTCGGGTGGTCGAAGCACCATCTTATCCAATAATACTCTTCGATGATACTAAAGCAATATCTCTGAAAACTTGAGATTCTTCGGGTGGTAAAAGCAGCATCTTATCCGATAAGCCTCTTCGATGATACCAAAGCAGTATCTCTGAACAAAACTTGATATTCTTCGGGTGGTCGATGCAGCATCTTATCCAATAAGACTCTTCGATGATACCAAAGCAGTATATCTAAACACAAACGAGATTCCTCGGGTGGTCGAAGCAGCATCTTATCTAATAAGATTCTTCGATGATACCAAAGTAGTGTCTCTGAAAACTTGAAATTCTTCGGGTGTTCGAAGCAGCATTTTATCCAATAAGAATCTTCGATGATACCAAAGCAGTATCTCTAAAAAAACATGAGACTCTTCGGGTGGTTGATGCAGCATCTTATCCAATAAGACTCTTCGATGATACCAAAGCAGTATCTCTGAAAACATGAGATTCTTCGGGTGGTCGAAGCAGCATCTTATCCAATAAGACTCTTCGATGATACCAAAGCTGTATCTTTGAACAAAACTTGAGATTCTTTGGGTGGTCGAAGCAGCATTTTATCCAATAAGACTCTTCGATGATACCAAAGCAGTATCTCTGAAAACATGAGATTCTTCGGGTGGTCGAAGCAGCATCTAATCCAATAAGACTCTTCGATGATACCAAAGAAGTATCTCTGAACAAAACTTGAGATTCTTCGGGTGGTTGAAGCATCATCTTATCCAATAAGACTCTTCGATGATACCAAAGAAGTATCTCTGAAAACTTGAGATTCTTCGGGTGTTCGAAGCAGCATTTTATCCAATAAGACTCTTCGATGATACCAAAGCAGTATCTCAAAAAAAAAACATGAGATTCTTTGGGTGGTCGAAGCAGCATCTTATCCAATAAGACTCTTCGATGATACCAAAGCAGTATCTCTGAACACTTGAGATTCTTTGGGTGGTCGAAGCAGCATCTTATCCAATAAGACGCTTTGATGTTACCAAAGCAGTATCTCTGAACAAAACCTGAGATTCTTTGGGTGGTCGAAGCAGTATCTTATCCAATAATACTCTTCGATGATACCAAAGCAGTATCTCTGAAAACTTGAGATTCTTCAGGTGGTCAAAGCAGCATCTTATTCGATAAGCCTCTTCGATGATACCAAAGCAGTATCTCTGAACAAAATTTGAGATTCTTTGGGTGGTCAAAGCAGCATCTTATCCAATAAGACTATTCGATGATACCAAAGCAATATATCTATATACAAACGAGATTCTTTGGGTGGTCGAAGCAGTATCTTACCAATAAGGTTCTTCGATGATACAAAAGTAGTGTCTCTGAAAACTTGAAATTCTTCGGGTGGTCGAAGCAGCATCTTATCCAATAAGACTCTTCGATGATACCAAAGCAGTATCTCTGAACAAAACTTGATATTCTTCGGGTGGTCGATGCAGCATCTTATCCAATAAGACTCTTCGATGATACCAAAGCAGTATATCTAAACACAAACGAGATTCCTCGGGTGGTCGAAGCAGCATCTTATCTAATAAGATTCTTCGATGATACCAAAGTAGTGTCTCTGAAAACTTGAAATTCTTCGGGTGTTCGAAGCAGCATTTTATCCAATAAGAATCTTCGATGATACCAAAGCAGTATCTCTAAAAAAACATGAGACTCTTCGGGTGGTTGATGCAGCATCTTATCCAATAAGACTCTTCGATGATACCAAAGCAGTATCTCTGAAAACATGAGATTCTTCGGGTGGTCGAAGCAGCATCTTATCCAATAAGACTCTTCGATGATACCAAAGCTGTATCTTTGAACAAAACTTGAGATTCTTTGGGTGGTCGAAGCAGCATTTTATCCAATAAGACTCTTCGATGATACCAAAGCAGTATCTCTGAAAACATGAGATTCTTCGGGTGGTCGAAGCAGCATCTAATCCAATAAGACTCTTCGATGATACCAAAGAAGTATCTCTGAACAAAACTTGAGATTCTTCGGGTTGTTGAAGCATCATCTTATCCAATAAGACTCTTCGATGATACCAAAGAAATATCTCTGAAAACTTGAGATTCTTCGGGTGTTCGAAGCAGCATTTTATCCAATAAGACTCTTCGATGATACCAAAGCAGTATCTCTGAACACTTGAGATTCTTTGGGTGGTCGAAGCAGCATCTTATCCAATAAGACTCTTTGATGTTACCAAAGCAGTATCTCTGAACAAAACCTGAGATTCTTTGGGTGGTCGAAGCAGTATCTTATCCAATAATACTCTTCGATGATACCAAAGCAGTATCTCTGTAAACTTGAGATTCTTCAGGTGGTCAAAGCAGCATCTTATTCGATAAGCCTCTTCGATGATACCAAAGCAGTATCTCTGAACAAAACTTGAGATTCTTTGGGTGGTCAAAGCAGCATCTTATCCAATAAGACTATTCGATGATACCGAAGCAATATATCTATATACAAACGAGATTCTTCGGGTGGTCGAAGCAGTATCTTACCAATAAGGTTCTTCGATGATACAAAAGTAGTGTCTCTGAAAACTTGAAATTCTTCGGGTGGTCGAAGCAGCATCTTATCCAATAAGACTCTTCGATGATACCAAAGCAGTATCTCTGAACAAAACTTGAGATTCTTCGGGTGGTCGAAACAGCATCTTATCCAATAAGACTCTTCGATGATACCAAAGCAGTATCTCTGAACAAAACATGATATTCTTCGGATGGTCGAAGCAGCATCTTATCCAATAAGACTCTTCGATGATACCAAAGCAGTATCTCTGAAAACTTGAGATTCTTCGGGTGGTTGAAGCAGCATCTTATCCAATAAGACTCTTTGATGTTACCAAAGCAGTATCTCTGAACAAAACTTGAGATTCTTCGGGTGGTCGAAGCATCATGTTATCCAATAATACTCTTCGATGATACCAAAGCAATATCTCTGAAAACTTGAGATTCTTCGGGTGGTCAAACAAGCATCTTATCTGATAAGCCTCTTCGATGATACCAAAGCAGTATCTCTGAACAAAACTTGAGATTCTTCGGGTGGTCGAAGCAGCATCTTATTCAATAAGACTTTTCGATGATACCAAAGCAGTATATCTAAACAAAAACGAGATTCTTCGGGTGGTCGAAGAAGCATCTTATCCAATAAGTCTCTTCGATGATACCAAAGCAGTATCTCTGAACAAAACTTGAGATTCTTTGGGTGGTCGAAGCAGCATCTTATCCAACAAGACTCTTCGATGATACGAAAGCAGTATCTCTGAAAACTTGAGATTCTTCGGATGGTCGAAGCAGCATCTTATCCAATAAGACTCTTCGATGATACCAAAGCAGTATCTCTGAACAAAACTTGAGATTCTCCGGGTGGTTGAAGCATCATCTTATCCAATAAGACTCTTCGATGATACCAAAGAAGTATCACTGAAAACTTGAGATTCTTCGGGTGGCCGAAGCAGCATCTTATCCGATAAGCCTCTTCGATGATACCAAAGCAGTATCTCTGAACAAAACTTGAGATTCTTTGGGTGGTCAAAGCAACATCTTATCCAATAAGACTATTCGATGATTACGAAGCAATATATCTATATACAAACGAGATTCTTCGGGTGGTCGAAGCAGTATCTTACCAATAAGATTCTTCGATGATACAAAAGTAGTGTCTCTGAAAACTTGAAATTCTTCGGGTGGTCGAAGCAGCATCTGATTCAATAAGACTTTTCGATGATACCAAAGCAGTATATCTGAACAAAAACGAGATTCTTCGGGTGGTCGAAGAAGCATCTTATCCAATAAGACTCTTCGATGATACCAAAGCAGTATCTCTGAACAAAACATGATATTCTTCGGGTGGTCGAAGCAGCATCTTATCCAATAAGACTCTTCAATGATACCAAAGCAGTATCTCTGAACAAAACTTGAGATTCTTCGGGTGGTCGAAATAGCATCTTATCCAATAAGACTCTTCGATGATACCAAAGCAGTATGTCTGAACAAAACATGATATTCTTCGGGTGGTCAAAGCAACATCTTATCCAATAAGACTCTTCGATGATACCAAAGCAGTATCTCTGAACACTTGAGATTCTTTGGGTGGTCGAAGCAGCATCTTATCCAATAAGACTCTTTGATGTTACCAAAGCAGTATCTCTGAACAAAACCTGAGATTCTTTGGGTGGTCGAAGCAGTATCTTATCCAATAATACTCTTCGATGATACCAAAGCAGTATCTCTGTAAACTTGAGATTCTTCAGGTGGTCAAAGCAGCATCTTATTCGATAAGCCTCTTCGATGATACCAAAGCAGTATCTCTGAACAAAACTTGAGATTCTTTGGGTGGTCAAAGCAGCATCTTATCCAATAAGACTATTCGATGATACCGAAGCAATATATCTATATACAAACGAGATTCTTCGGGTGGTCGAAGCAGTATCTTACCAATAAGGTTCTTCGATGATACAAAAGTAGTGTCTCTGAAAACTTGAAATTCTTCGGGTGGTCGAAGCAGCATCTTATCCAATAAGACTCTTCGATGATACCAAAGCAGTATCTCTGAACAAAACTTGAGATTCTTCGGGTGGTCGAAACAGCATCTTATCCAATAAGACTCTTCGATGATACCAAAGCAGTATCTCTGAACAAAATATGATATTCTTCGGATGGTCGAAGCAGCATCTTATCCAATAAGACTCTTCGATGATACCAAAGCAGTATCTCTGAAAACTTGAGATTCTTCGGGTGGTTGAAGCAGCATCTTATCCAATAAGACTCTTTGATGTTACCAAAGCAGTATCTCTGAACAAAACTTGAGATTCTTCGGGTGGTCGAAGCATCATGTTATCCAATAATACTCTTCGATGATACCAAAGCAATATCTCTGAAAACTTGAGATTCTTCGGGTGGTCAAACAAGCATCTTATCTGATAAGCCTCTTCGATGATACCAAAGCAGTATCTCTGAACAAAACTTGAGATTCTTCGGGTGGTCGAAGCAGCATCTTATTCAATAAGACTTTTCGATGATACCAAAGCAGTATATCTAAACAAAAACGAGATTCTTCGGGTGGTCGAAGAAGCATCTTATCCAATAAGTCTCTTCGATGATACCAAAGCAGTATCTCTGAACAAAACTTGAGATTCTTTGGGTGGTCGAAGCAGCATCTTATCCAATAAGACTCTTCGATGATACGAAAGCAGTATCTCTGAAAACTTGAGATTCTTCGGGTGGTCGAAGCAGCATCTTATCCAATAAGACTCTTCGATGATACCAAAGCAGTATCTCTGAACAAAACTTGAGATTCTCCGGGTGGTTGAAGCATCATCTTATCCAATAAGACTCTTCGATGATACCAAAGAAGTATCACTGAAAACTTGAGATTCTTCGGGTGGCCGAAGCAGCATCTTATCCGATAAGCCTCTTCGATGATACCAAAGCAGTATCTCTGAACAAAACTTGAGATTCTTTGGGTGGTCAAAGCAACATCTTATCCAATAAGACTATTCGATGATTACGAAGCAATATATCTATATACAAACGAGATTCTTCGGGTGGTCGAAGCAGTATCTTACCAATAAGATTCTTCGATGATACAAAAGTAGTGTCTCTGAAAACTTGAAATTCTTCGGGTGGTCGAAGCAGCATCTGATTCAATAAGACTTTTCGATGATACCAAAGCAGTATATCTGAACAAAAACGAGATTCTTCGGGTGGTCGAAGAAGCATCTTATCCAATAAGACTCTTCGATGATACCAAAGCAGTATCTCTGAACAAAACATGATATTCTTCGGGTGGTCGAAGCAGCATCTTATCCAATAAGACTCTTCAATGATACCAAAGCAGTATCTCTGAACAAAACTTGAGATTCTTCGGGTGGTCGAAATAGCATCTTATCCAATAAGACTCTTCGATGATACCAAAGCAGTATGTCTGAACAAAACATGATATTCTTCGGGTGGTCAAAGCAACATCTTATCCAATAAGACTCTTCGATGATACCAAAGCAGTATCTCTGAAAACTTGAGATTCTTCGGGTGGTCGAAGCAGCATCTTATCCAATAAGACTCTTTGATGTTACCAAGCAGTATCTCTGAACAAAACTTGAGATTCTTCGGGTGGTCGAAGCAGCATCTTATCCAATAAGACTCTTCGATGATACCAAAGCAGTATCTCTAAAAAAACATGAGATTCTTTGGGTGGTCGAAGCAGCATCTTATCCAATAAGACTCTTCGATGATACCAAAGCAGTATCTCTGAACACTTGAGATTCTTCGGGTGGTCGAAGCAGCATCTTATCCAATAAGACTCTTTGATGTTACCAAAGCAGTATCTCTGAACAAAACATGAGATTCTTCGGGTGGTCGAAGCAGCATCTTATCCAATAATACTCTTCGATGATACCAAAGCAGTATCTCTGAAAACTTGAGATTCTTCAGGTGGTCAAAGCAGCATCTTATCCGATAAGCCTCTTCGATGATACCAAAGCAGTATCTCTGAACAAAACTTGAGATTCTTTGGGTGGTCAAAGCAGCATCTTATCCAATAAGACTATTCGATGATACCGAAGCAATATATCTATATACAAACGAGATTCTTTGGGTGGTCGAAGCAGTATCTTACCAATAAGGTTCTTCGATGATACAAAAGTAGTGTCTCTGAAAACTTGAAATTCTTCGGGTGGTCGAAGCAGCATCTTATCCAATAAGACTCTTCGATGATACCAAAGCAGTATCTCTGAACAAAACTTGATATTCTTCGGGTGGTCGATGCAGCATCTTATCCAATAAGACTCTTCGATGATACCAAAGCAGTATATCTAAACACAAACGAGATTCCTCGGGTGGTCGAAGCAGCATCTTATCTAATAAGATTCTTCGATGATACCAAAGTAGTGTCTCTGAAAACTTGAAATTCTTCGGGTGTTCGAAGCAGCATTTTATCCAATAAGAATCTTCGATGATACCAAAGCAGTATCTCTAAAAAAACATGAGACTCTTCGGGTGGTTGATGCAGCATCTTATCCAATAAGACTCTTCGATGATACCAAAGCAGTATCTCTGAAAACATGAGATTCTTCGGGTGGTCGAAGCAGCATCTTATCCAATAAGACTCTTCGATGATACCAAAGCTGTATCTTTGAACAAAACTTGAGATTCTTTGGGTGGTCGAAGCAGCATTTTATCCAATAAGACTCTTCGATGATACCAAAGCAGTATCTCTGAAAACATGAGATTCTTCGGGTGGTCGAAGCAGCATCTAATCCAATAAGACTCTTCGATGATACCAAAGAAGTATCTCTGAACAAAACTTGAGATTCTTCGGGTGGTTGAAGCATCATCTTATCCAATAAGACTCTTCGATGATACCAAAGAAATATCTCTGAAAACTTGAGATTCTTCGGGTGTTCGAAGCAGCATTTTATCTAATAAGACTCTTCGATGATACCAAAGCAGTATCTCAAAAAAAAACATGAGATTCTTTGGGTGGTCGAAGCAGCATCTTATCCAATAAGACTCTTCGATGATACCAAAGCAGTATCTCTGAACACTTGAGATTCTTTGGGTGGTCGAAGCAGCATCTTATCCAATAAGACTCTTTGATGTTACCAAAGCAGTATCTCTGAACAAAACCTGAGATTCTTTGGGTGGTCGAAGCAGTATCTTATCCAATAATACTCTTCGATGATACCAAAGCAGTATCTCTGTAAACTTGAGATTCTTCAGGTGGTCAAAGCAGCATCTTATTCGATAAGCCTCTTCGATGATACCAAAGCAGTATCTCTGAACAAAACTTGAGATTCTTTGGGTGGTCAAAGCAGCATCTTATCCAATAAGACTATTCGATGATACCGAAGCAATATATCTATATACAAACGAGATTCTTCGGGTGGTCGAAGCAGTATCTTACCAATAAGGTTCTTCGATGATACAAAAGTAGTGTCTCTGAAAACTTGAAATTCTTCGGGTGGTCGAAGCAGCATCTTATCCAATAAGACTCTTCGATGATACCAAAGCAGTATCTCTGAACAAAACTTGAGATTCTTCGGGTGGTCGAAACAGCATCTTATCCAATAAGACTCTTCGATGATACCAAAGCAGTATCTCTGAACAAAACATGATATTCTTCGGATGGTCGAAGCAGCATCTTATCCAATAAGACTCTTCGATGATACCAAAGCAGTATCTCTGAAAACTTGAGATTCTTCGGGTGGTTGAAGCAGCATCTTATCCAATAAGACTCTTTGATGTTACCAAAGCAGTATCTCTGAACAAAACTTGAGATTCTTCGGGTGGTCGAAGCATCATGTTATCCAATAATACTCTTCGATGATACCAAAGCAATATCTCTGAAAACTTGAGATTCTTCGGGTGGTCAAACAAGCATCTTATCTGATAAGCCTCTTCGATGATACCAAAGCAGTATCTCTGAACAAAACTTGAGATTCTTCGGGTGGTCGAAGCAGCATCTTATTCAATAAGACTTTTCGATGATACCAAAGCAGTATATCTAAACAAAAACGAGATTCTTCGGGTGGTCGAAGAAGCATCTTATCCAATAAGTCTCTTCGATGATACCAAAGCAGTATCTCTGAACAAAACTTGAGATTCTTTGGGTGGTCGAAGCAGCATCTTATCCAATAAGACTCTTCGATGATACGAAAGCAGTATCTCTGAAAACTTGAGATTCTTCGGGTGGTCGAAGCAGCATCTTATCCAATAAGACTCTTCGATGATACCAAAGCAGTATCTCTGAACAAAACTTGAGATTCTCCGGGTGGTTGAAGCATCATCTTATCCAATAAGACTCTTCGATGATACCAAAGAAGTATCACTGAAAACTTGAGATTCTTCGGGTGGTCGAAGCAGCATCTTATCCGATAAGCCTCTTCGATGATACCAAAGCAGTATCTCTGAACAAAACTTGAGATTCTTTGGGTGGTCAAAGCAACATCTTATCCAATAAGACTATTCGATGATTACGAAGCAATATATCTATATACAAACGAGATTCTTCGGGTGGTCGAAGCAGTATCTTACCAATAAGATTCTTCGATGATACAAAAGTAGTGTCTCTGAAAACTTGAAATTCTTCGGGTGGTCGAAGCAGCATCTGATTCAATAAGACTTTTCGATGATACCAAAGCAGTATATCTGAACAAAAACGAGATTCTTCGGGTGGTCGAAGAAGCATCTTATCCAATAAGACTCTTCGATGATACCAAAGCAGTATCTCTGAACAAAACATGATATTCTTCGGGTGGTCGAAGCAGCATCTTATCCAATAAGACTCTTCAATGATACCAAAGCAGTATCTCTGAACAAAACTTGAGATTCTTCGGGTGGTCGAAATAGCATCTTATCCAATAAGACTCTTCGATGATACCAAAGCAGTATGTCTGAACAAAACATGATATTCTTCGGGTGGTCAAGGCAACATCTTATCCAATAAGACTCTTCGATGATACCAAAGCAGTATCTCTGAAAACTTGAGATTCTTCGGGTGGTCGAAGCAGCATCTTATCCAATAAGACTCTTTGATGTTACCAAGCAGTATCTCTGAACAAAACTTGAGATTCTTCGGGTGGTCGAAGCAGCATCTTATCCAATAAGACTCTTCGATGATACCAAAGCAGTATCTCTAAAAAAACATGAGATTCTTTGGGTGGTCGAAGCAGCATCTTATCCAATAAGACTCTTTGATGATACCAAAGCAGTATCTCTGAACACTTGAGATTCTTCGGGTGGTCGAAGCAGCATCTTATCCAATAAGACTCTTTGATGTTACCAAAGCAGTATCTCTGAACAAAACATGAGATTCTTCGGGTGGTCGAAGCAGCATCTTATCCAATAATACTCTTCGATGATACCAAAGCAGTATCTCTGAAAACTTGAGATTCTTCAGGTGGTCAAAGCAGCATCTTATCCGATAAGCCTCTTCGATGATACCAAAGCAGTATCTCTGAACAAAACTTGAGATTCTTTGGGTGGTCAAAGCAGCATCTTATCCAATAAGACTATTCGATGATACCGAAGCAATATATCTATATACAAACGAGATTCTTCGGGTGGTCGAAGCAGTATCTTACCAATAAGATTCTTCGATGATACAAAAGTAGTGTCTCTGAAAACTTGAAATTCTTCGGGTGGTCGAAGCAGCATCTTATCCAATAAGACTCTTCGATGATACCAAAGCAGTATCTCTGAACAAAACTTGAGATTCTTCGGGTGGTCGAAACAACATCTTATCCAATAAGACTCTTCGATGATACCAAAGCAGTATCTCTGAACAAAACATGATATTCTTCGGGTGGTCGAAGCAGCATCTTATCCAATAAGACTCTTCAATGATACCAAAGCAGTATCTCTGAATAATACTTGAGATTCTTCGGGTGGTCGAAACAACATCTTATCCAATAAGACTCTTCGATGATACCAAAGCAGTATCTCTGAACAAAACATGATAGTCTTCGGGTGGTCGAAGTAACATCTTATCCAATAAGACTCTTCGATGATACCAAAGCAGTATCTCTGAAAACTTGAGATTCTTCGGGTGGTCGAAGCAGCATCTTATCCAATAAGACTCTTTGATGTTACCAAGCAGTATCTCTGAACAAAACTTGAGATTCTTCGGGTGGTCGAAGCAGCATCTTATCCAATAATACTCTTCGATGATACCAAAGCAGTATCTTTGAAAACTTGAGATTCTTCGGGTGGTCAAAGCATCATTTTATCCGATAAGCCTCTTCGATGATACCAAAGCAGTATCTCTGAACAAAACTTGATATTCTTCGGGTGGTCAATGCAGCATCTTATCCAATAAGACTCTTCGATGATACCAAAGCAGTATATCTAAACACAAACGAGATTCTTCGGGTGGTCGAAGCAGCATCTTATCTAATAAGATTCTTCGATGATACCAAAGTAGTGTCTCTGAAAACTTGAGATTCTTCGGGTGGACGAAGCAGCATCTTATCCAATAAGACTCTTTGATGATACCAAAGAAGTATCTCTGAACAAAACATGAGATTCTTCGTGTGGTCGAAGCAGCATCTTATCCAATAAGATTCTTCGATGATACCAAAGCAGAATCTCTGAAAACTTGAGATTCTTCGGGTGGTCGAAGCAGCATCTTATCCAATAAGAATCTTCGATGATACCAAAGCAGTATCTCTGTAAAAAACTTGAGATTCTACGGGAGGTCGAAGCAGTATCTTATCCAATAAGACTCTTCGATGATACCAAAGCAGTATCTCTGAACACTTGAGATTCTTCAGGTGGTCAAAGCAGCATCTTATCCGATAAGCCTCTTCGATGATACCAAAACAGTATCTCTGAACAAAATTTGAGATTCTTCGGGTGGTCGAAGTAGCATCTTATCCAATAAGACTATTTGATGATACCAAAGCAGTATCTCTGAAAACTTGAGATTCTTCGGGTGGTCGAAGCGGCATCTTATCCAATAAGACTCTTTGATGTTACCAAAGCAGTATCTCTGAGCAAAACTTGAGATTCTTCAGGGGGTCGAAGCAACATCTAATCCAATAATACTCATTGATGATACTAAAGCAATATCTCTTAAAACTTGAGATTCTTCGAGTGGTCAAAGCAGCATCTTATCCGTTAAGCCTCTTCGATGATACCAAAGCAGTATCTCTGAACAAAACTTGATATTCTTCGGGTGGTCGATGCAGCATCTTATCCAATAAGACTCTTCGATGATACCAAAGCAGTATATCTAAACACAAACGAGATTCTTCAGGTGGTCGAAGCAGCATCTTATCTAATAAGATTCTTCGATGATACCAAAGTAGTGTCTCTGAAAACTTGAAATTCTTCAGGTGTTCGAAGCAGCATTTTATCCAATAAGACTCTTCGATGATACCAAACCAGTATCTCTGAAAAAATCTTGAGATTCTACGGGTGGTCGAAGCAGCATCTTATCCAATAAGACTCTTCGACGATACCAAAGCAGTATCTATGAAAACTTGAGATTACTCGGGTGGTTGAAGCATCATCTTATCCAATAAGACTCTTCGATGATACCAAAGCAGTATCTCTAAAAAAACATGAGATTCTTCGGGGGGTTGAAGCAGCATCTTATCCAATAAGACTCTTCGATGATACCAAAGCAATATCTCTGAAAACTTGAGATTCTTCGGGTTGTTGAAGCAGCATCTTATCCAATAAGACTCTTCGATGATACCAAAGCAGTATCTCTGAGCAAAACTTAAGATTCTTCGGGTGGTCGAAGCAGCATCTTATCCAATAATACTTTTCTATGATACCAAAGCAGTATTTATGAAAACTTGAGATTCTTCGGGTGGTCGAAGCAGCATCTTATCCAATAAGACTCTTCGATGATACCAAATTAGTATCTCTGAAAAAAACTTGATATTCTACGGGTGGTCGAAGCAGCATCTTATCCAATAAGACTCTTCGATGATACCAAAGCAGTATCTCTAAAAAAACATGAGATTCTTCGGGTGGTAAAAGCAGCATCTTATCCAATAATACTCTTCGATAATACCAAAGCAGTATCTCTGAAAACTTGAGATTCTTCGGGTGGTCAAAACAGCGTCTTATCCGATAACCTCTTCGATGATACCAAAGCAGTATCTCTGAACAAAACTTGATATTCTTCGGGTGATCGATGCAGCATCTTATCCAATAAGACTCTTCGATGATACCAAAGCAGTATATCTAAACACAAACGAGATTCTTCGGGTGGTCGAAGCAGCATCTTATCTAATAAGATTCTTCGATGATACCAAAGTAGTGTCTCTGAAAACTTGAAATACTTCGGGTGGTCAAAGCAGCATCTTATCCAATAAGACTCTTCGATGATACCAAAGCAGTATCTCTGAACAAAACTTGAGATTCTTCGGGTGGTCGAAACAGCATCTTATCCAATTAGACTCTTCGATGATACCAAAGCAGTATCTCTGAACAAAACTTGAGATTCTACGGGAGGTCGAAGCAGTATCTTATCCAATAAGACTCTTCGATGATACCAAAGCAGTATCTCTGAACACTTGAGATTCTTCAGGTGGTCAAAGCAGCATCTTATCCGATAAGCCTCTTCGATGATACCAAAACAGTATCTCTGAACAAAATTTGAGATTCTTCGGGTGGTCGAACTAGCATCTTATCCAATAAGACTATTTGATGATACCGAAGCAGTATATCTATATACAAACGAGATTCTTCGAGTGGTCAAAGCAGCATCTTATCCAATAAGACTCTTCAATGATACCAAAGCAGTATCTCTGAAAACTTGAGATTCTTCGGGTGGTCGAAGCGGCATCTTATCCAATAAGACTCTTTGATGTTACCAAAGCAGTATCTCTGAGCAAAACTTGAGATTCTTCGGGGGGTCGAAGCAGCATCTAATCCAATA
This sequence comes from Lathyrus sativus, assembly GCA_963859935.3. Taxonomy (NCBI): domain Eukaryota; kingdom Viridiplantae; phylum Streptophyta; class Magnoliopsida; order Fabales; family Fabaceae; genus Lathyrus; species Lathyrus sativus. Next base: position 236,922,218 of record OZ012740.1, on the reverse strand, counting down.
ATACTCATCGATGATACTAAAGCAATATCTCTTAAAACTTGAGATTCTTCGGGTGGTCAAAGCAGCATCTTATCCGTTAAGCCTCTTCGATGATACCAAAGCAGTATCTCTGAACAAAACTTGATATTCTTCGGGTGGTCGATGCAGCATCTTATCCAATAAGACTCTTCGATGATACCAAAGCAGTATATCTAAACACAAACAAGATTCTTCAGGCTGTTCGAAGCAGCATTTTATCCAATAAGACTCTTCGATGATACCAAAGTAGTGTCTCTGAAAAAATCTTGAGATTCTACGGGTGGTCGAAGCAGCATCTTATCCAATAAGACTCTTCGATGATACCAAAGCAGTATCTCTGAAAACTTGAGATTACTCGGGTAGTCGAAGCATCATCTTATCCAATAAGACTCTTCGATGATACCAAAGCAGTATCTCTAAAAAAACATGAGATTCTTCGGGGGGTTGAAGCAGCATCTTATCCAATAAGACTCTTCGATGATACCAAAGCAATATCTCTGAAAACTTGAGATTCTTCGGGTTGTCGAAGCAGCATCTTATCCAATAAGACTCTTCGATGATACCAAAGCAGTATCTCTGAACAAAACTTAAGATTCTTTGGGTGGTCGAAGCAGCATCTTATCCAATAATACTTTTCTATGATACCAAAGCAGTATTTATGAAAACTTGAGATTCTTCGGGTGGTCGAAGCAGCATCTTATCCAATAAGACTCTTCGATGATACCAAATTAGTATCTCTGAAAAAAACTTGATATTCTACGGGTGGTCAAAGCAGCATCTTATCCAATAAGACTCTTCGATGATACCAAAGCAGTATCTCTGAAAACTTGAGATTCTTCGGGGGGTCGAAGCAGCATCTTATCCAATAAGACTCTTCGATGATACCAAAGCAGTATCTCTGAACAAAACTTGAGATTCTTCGGGTGGTCGAAACAGCATCTTATCCAATTAGACTCTTCGATGATACCAAAGCAGTATCTCTGAACAAAACTTGAGATTCTACGGGAGGTCGAAGCAGTATCTTATCCAATAAGACTCTTCGATGATACCAAAGCAGTATCTCTGAACACTTGAGATTCTTCAGGTGGTCAAAGCAGCATCTTATCCGATAAGCCTCTTCGATGATACCAAAACAGTATCTCTGAACAAAATTTGAGATTCTTCGGGTGGTCGAACTAGCATCTTATCCAATAAGACTATTTGATGATACCGAAGCAGTATATCTATATACAAACGAGATTCTTCGAGTGGTCAAAGCAGCATCTTATCCAATAAGACTCTTCAATGATACCAAAGCAGTATCTCTGAAAACTTGAGATTCTTCGGGTGGTCGAAGCGGCATCTTATCCAATAAGACTCTTTGATGTTACCAAAGCAGTATCTCTGAGCAAAACTTGAGATTCTTCGGGGGGTCGAAGCAGCATCTAATCCAATAATACTCATCGATGATACTAAAGCAATATCTCTTAAAACTTGAGATTCTTCGGGTGGTCAAAGCAGCATCTTATCCGTTAAGCCTCTTCGATGATACCAAAGCAGTATCTCTGAACAAAACTTGATATTCTTCGGGTGGTCGATGCAGCATCTTATCCAATAAGACTCTTCGATGATACCAAAGCAGTATATCTAAACACAAACAAGATTCTTCAGGCTGTTCGAAGCAGCATTTTATCCAATAAGACTCTTCGATGATACCAAAGTAGTGTCTCTGAAAAAATCTTGAGATTCTACGGGTGGTCAAAGCAGCATCTTATCCAATAAGACTCTTCGATGATACCAAAGCAGTATCTCTGAAAACTTGAGATTACTCGGGTAGTCGAAGCATCATCTTATCCAATAAGACTCTTCGATGATACCAAAGCAGTATCTCTAAAAAAACATGAGATTCTTCGGGGGGTTGAAGCAGCATCTTATCCAATAAGACTCTTCGATGATACCAAAGCAATATCTCTGAAAACTTGAGATTCTTCGGGTTGTCGAAGCAGCATCTTATCCAATAAGACTCTTCGATGATACCAAAGCAGTATCTCTGAACAAAACTTAAGATTCTTTGGGTGGTCGAAGCAGCATCTTATCCAATAATACTTTTCTATGATACCAAAGCAGTATTTATGAAAACTTGAGATTCTTCGGGTGGTCGAAGCAGCATCTTATCCAATAAGACTCTTCGATGATACCAAATTAGTATCTCTGAAAAAAACTTGATATTCTACGGGTGGTCAAAGCAGCATCTTATCCAATAAGACTCTTCGATGATACCAAAGCAGTATCTCTGAAAACTTGAGATTCTTCGGGGGGTCGAAGCAGCATCTTATCCAATAAGACTCTTCGATGATACCAAAGCAGTATCTCTAAAAAAACATGAGATTCTTCGGGTGGTTGAAGCAGCATCTTATCCAATAAGATTCTTCGATGATATCAAAGCAGTATCTCTGAACACTTGAGATTCTTCGGGTGGTCGAAGCAGCATCTTATCCAATAAGACTCTTTGATGTTACCAAAGAAGTATCTCTGAACAAAACTTGAGATTCTTCGAATGGTCGAAGCAGCATCTTATCCAATAATACTCTTCGATAATACCAAAGCAAAATCTCTGAAAACTTGAGATTCATAGGGTGGTCAAAGCAGCATCTTATCCGATAAGCCTCTTCGATGATACCAAAGAAGTATCTCTGAACAAAACTTGAGATTCTTCGTGTGGTCAAAGAAGCATCTTATCCAATAAGATTATTTGATGTTACCGAAGCAGTATATCTATATACAAATGAGATTCTTCGGGTGGTCGAAGCAGCATCTTATCCAATAAGATTCTTCGATGATACCAAAGTAGTGTCTCTAAAAACATGAAATTCTTCGGGTGGTCGAAGCAGCATCTTATCCAATAAGACTCTTCGATGATACCAAAGCAGTATCTCTGAACAAAACTTGAGATTCTTCGGGTGGTCGAAACAGCATCTTATCCAATTAGACTCTTCGATGATACCAAAGCAGTATCTCTGAACAAAACTTGAGATTCTTTGGGTGGTCGAAGCAGCATCTTATCCAATAAGACTCTTCGATGATACCAAAGCAGTATCTATGAAAATTTGAGATTTTTCGGGTGGTCAAAACAGCATCTTATCCGATAACCTCTTCGATGATACCAAAGCAGTATCTCTGAACAAAACCTGATATTCTTCTGGTGGTCGATGCAGCATCTTATCCAATAAGACTCTTCGATGATACCAAAGCAGTATATCTAAACACAAACGAGATTCTTCGGGTGGTCGAAGCAGCATCTTATCTAATAAGATTCTTCGATGATACCAAAGTAGTGTCTCTGAAAACTTGAAATTCTTCGGGTGGTCAAAGCAGCATCTTATCCAATAAGACTCTTCGATGATACCAAAGCAGTATCTCTGAACAAAACTTGAGATTCTTCGGGTGGTCGAAACAGCATCTTATCCAATTAGACTCTTCGATGATACCAAAGCAGTATCTCTGAACAAAACTTGAGATTCTTTGGGTGGTCGAAGCAGCATCTTATCCAATAAGACTCTTCGATGATACCAAAGCAGTATCTCTGAAAACTTGAGATTTTTCGGGTGGTCGAAGCAGCATCCTATCCAATAAGACTCTTTGATGTTACCAAAGCAATATCTCTGAGCAAAACTTGAGATTCTTCGGGTGGTCGAAGCAGCATCTAATCCAATAATACTCTTCGATGATACTAAAGCAATATCTCTGAAAACTTGAGATTCTTCGGGTGGTCAAAGCAGCATCTTATCCGATAAGCCTCTTCGATGATACCAAAGCAGTATCTCTGAACAAAACTTGATATTCTTCGGGTGGTCGATGCAGCATCTTATCCAATAAGACTCTTCGATGATACCAAAGCAGTATATCTAAACACAAACGAGATTCTTCGGGTGGCCGAAGCAGCATCTTATCTAATAAGATTCTTCGATGATACCAAAGTAGTGCTTCTGAAAACTTGAAATTCTTCGGGTGTTCGAAGCAGCTTTTTATCCAATAAGACTCTTCGATGATACCAAAGCAGTATCTCTGAAAAAATCTTGAGATTCTCCGGGTGGTCGAAGCAGCATCTTATCCAATAAGACTCTTCGATGATACCAAAGCAGTATCTCTGCAAACTTGAGATTCCTCGGGTGGTCGAAGCTGCATCTTATCCAATAAGACTCTTCGATGATACCAAAGCAGTATCTCTAAAAAAACATGTGATTCTTTGGGTGGTCAAAGTAGCATCTTATCCAATAAGACTCTTCGATGATACCAAAGCAGTATCTCTGAACACTTGAGATTCTTCGGGTGGTCGAAGCAGCATCTTATCCAATAAGACTCTTTGATGTTACCAAGACAGTATCTCTGGACAAAACTTGAGATTCTTCGGGTGGTCGAAGCAGCATCTTATCCAAAAATAATCTTCGATGATACCAAAGCAGTATCTCTGAACACTTGAGATTCTTTGGATGGTCAAAGCAACATCTTATCCAATAAGCCTCTTCGATGATGCCAAAGCAGTATCTCTGAACAAAACTTGAGATTCTTCGGGTGGTCGAAGCAGTATCTTATCCAATAAGACTATTTGATGATACCGAAGCAGTATATCTATATACAAACGAGATTCTTCGGGTGGTCAAAGCAGCATCTTATCCAATAAGACTCTTCGATGATACCAAAGCAGTATCTTTGAAAACTTGAGATTCTTCGGGTGGTCGAAGCGGCATCTTATCCAATAAGACTCTTCGATGATACCAAAACAGTATCTCTAAAAAAATATGAGATTCTTCGGGTGGTCGAAGCAGCATCTTATCCAATATGACTCTTCGATGATACCAAAGAAGTATCACTGAAAACTTGAGATTCTTCGGGTGGTTGAAGCAGCATGTTATCCAATAAGACTCTTTGATGTTACCAAAGCAGTATCTCTGAACAAAATTTGAGATTCTTCGGGTGGTCGAAGCATCATGTTATCCAATAATACTCTTTGATGATACCAAAGCAATATCTCTGAAAACTTGAGATTCTTCGGGTGGTCAAAGCAGCATCTTATCTGATAAGCCTCTTCGATGATACCAAAGCAGTATCTCTGAACAAAACTTGAGATTCTTCGGGTGGTCGAAGCAGCATCTTATTCAATAAGACTCTTCGATGATACCAAAGCAGTATATCTAAACAAAAACGAGATTCTTCGGGTGGTCGAAGCAGCATCTTATCCAATAAGATTCTTCGATGATACCAATGTAACGTCTCTTAAAACTTGAAATTCTTCGGGTGGTCGAAGCAGCATCTTATCCAATGAGACTCTTCGATGATACCAAAGCAGTATCTCTGAATAAAACTTGAGATTCTTTGGGTGGTCGAAGCAGCATCTTATCCAATAAGACTCTTCGATGATACCAAAGAAGTATCTCTGAAAACTTGAGATTCTTCGGGTGGTCGAAGCAGCATCTTATCCAATAAGAGTCTTCGATGATACCAAAGCAGTATCTCTGAAAACTTGAGATTACTCGGGTAGTCGAAGCATCATCTTATCCAATAAGACTCTTCGATGATACCAAAGCAGTATCTCTAAAAAAACATGAGATTCTTCGGGGGGTTGAAGCAGCATCTTATCCAATAAGACTCTTCGATGATACCAAAGCAATATCTCTGAAAACTTGAGATTCTTCGGGTTGTCGAAGCAGCATCTTATCCAATAAGACTCTTCGATGATACCAAAGCAGTATCTCTGAACAAAACTTAAGATTCTTCGGGTGGTCGAAGCAGCATCTTATCCAATAATACTTTTCTATGATACCAAAGCAGTATTTATGAAAACTTGAGATTCTTCGGGTGGTCGAAGCAGCATCTTATCCAATAAGACTCTTCGATGATACAAAATTAGTATCTCTGAAAAAAACTTGATATTCTACGGGTGGTCAAAGCAGCATCTTATCCAATAAGACTCTTCGATGATACCAAAGCAGTATCTCTGAAAACTTGAGATTCTTCGGGGGGTCGAAGCAGCATCTTATCCAATAAGACTCTTCGATGATACAAAAGCAGTATCTCTAAAAAAACATGAGATTCTTCGGGTGGTTGAAGCAGCATCTTATCCAATAAGACTCTTCGATGATATCAAAGCAGTATCTCTGAACACTTGAGATTCTTCGGGTGGTCGAAGCAGCATCTTATCCAATAAGACTCTTTGATGTTACCAAAGAAGTATCTCTGAACAAAACTTGAGATTCTTCGAATGGTCGAAGCAGCATCTTATCCAATAATACTCTTCGATAATACCAAAGCAAAATCTCTGAAAACTTGAGATTCATAGGGTGGTCAAAGCAGCATCTTATCCGATAAGCCTCTTCGATGATACCAAAGAAGTATCTCTGAACAAAACTTGAGATTCTTCGTGTGGTCAAAGAAGCATCTTATCCAATAAGATTATTTGATGTTACCGAAGCAGTATATCTATATACAAATGAGATTCTTCGGGTGGTCGAAGCAGCATCTTATCCAATAAGATTCTTCGATGATACCAAAGTAGTGTCTCTAAAAACATGAAATTCTTCGGGTGGTCGAAGCAGCATCTTATCCAATAAGACTCTTCGATGATACCAAAGCAGTATCTCTGAACAAAACTTGAGATTCTTCGGGTGGTCGAAACAGCATCTTATCCAATTAGACTCTTCGATGATACCAAAGCAGTATCTCTGAACAAAACTTGAGATTCTTTGGGTGGTCGAAGCAGCATCTTATCCAATAAGACTCTTCGATGATACCAAAGCAGTATCTATGAAAATTTGAGATTTTTCGGGTGGTCAAAACAGCATCTTATCCGATAACCTCTTTGATGATACCAAAGCAGTATCTCTGAACAAAACTTGATATTCTTCTGGTGGTCGATGCAGCATCTTATCCAATAAGACTCTTCGATGATACCAAAGCAGTATATCTAAACACAAACGAGATTCTTCGGGTGGTCGAAGCAGCATCTTATCTAATAAGATTCTTCGATGATACCAAAGTAGTGTCTCTGAAAACTTGAAATTCTTCGGGTGGTCAAAGCAGCATCTTATCCAATAAGACTCTTCGATGATACCAAAGCAGTATCTCTGAACAAAACTTGAGATTCTTCGGGTGGTCGAAACAGCATCTTATCCAATTAGACTCTTCGATGATACCAAAGCAGTATCTCTGAACAAAACTTGAGATTCTTTGGGTGGTCGAAGCAGCATCTTATCCAATAAGACTCTTCGATGATAACAAAGCAGTATCTCTGAAAACTTGAGATTTTTCGGGTGGTCGAAGCAGCATCCTATCCAATAAGACTCTTTGATGTTACCAAAGCAGTATCTCTGAGCAAAACTTGAGATTCTTCGGGTGTTCGAAGCAGCATCTAATCCAATAATACTCTTCGATGATACTAAAGCAATATCTCTGAAAACTTGAGATTCTTCGGGTGGTCGAAGCAGCATCTTATCCAAAAATAATCTTCGATGATAGCAAAGCAGTATCTCTGAACACTTGAGATTCTTTGGATGGTCAAAGCAACATCTTATCCAATAAGCCTCTTCGATGATGCCAAAGCAGTATCTCTGAACAAAACTTGAGATTCTTCGGGTGGTCGAAGCAGTATCTTATCCAATAAGACTATTTGATGATACCGAAGCAGTATATCTATATACAAACGAGATTCTTCGGGTGGTCAAAGCAGCATCTTATCCAATAAGACTCTTCGATGATACCAAAGCAGTATCTTTGAAAACTTGAGATTCTTCGGGTGGTCGAAGCGGCATCTTATCCAATAAGACTCTTCGATGATACCAAAACAGTATCTCTAAAAAAACATGAGATTCTTCGGGTGGTCGAAGCAGCATCTTATCCAATATGACTCTTCGATGATACCAAAGAAGTATCACTGAAAACTTGAGATTCTTCGGGTGGTTGAAGCAGCATGTTATCCAATAAGACTCTTTGATGTTACCAAAGCAGTATCTCTGAACAAAACTTGAGATTCTTCGGGTGGTCGAAGCATCATGTTATCCAATAATACTCTTTGATGATACCAAAGCAATATCTCTGAAAACTTGAGATTCTTCGGGTGGTCAAAGCAGCATCTTATCTGATAAGCCTCTTCGATGATACCAAAGCAGTATCTCTGAACAAAACTTGAGATTCTTCGGGTGGTCGAAGCAGCATCTTATTCAATAAGACTCTTCGATGATACCAAAGCAGTATATCTAAACAAAAACGAGATTCTTCGGGTGGTCGAAGCAGCATCTTATCCAATAAGATTCTTCGATGATACCAATGTAACGTCTCTTAAAACTTGAAATTCTTCGGGTGGTCGAAGCAGCATCTTATCCAATGAGACTCTTCGATGATACCAAAGCAGTATCTCTGAATAAAACTTGAGATTCTTTGGGTGGTCGAAGCAGCATCTTATCCAATAAGACTCTTCGATGATACCAAAGAAGTATCTCTGAAAACTTGAGATTCTTTGGGTGGTCGAAGCAGCATCTTATCCAATAAGACTCTTCGATGATACCAAAGCAGTATCTCTGAAAACTTGAGATTACTCGGGTAGTCGAAGCATCATCTTATCCAATAAGACTCTTCGATGATACCAAAGCAGTATCTCTAAAAAAACATGAGATTCTTCGGGGGGTCGAAGCAGCATCTTATCCAATAAGACTCTTCGATGATACCAAAGAAGTATCACTGAAAACTTGAGATTCTTCGGGTTGTCGAAGCAGCATCTTATCCAATAAGACTCTTCGATGATACCAAAGCAGTATCTCTGAACAAAACTTAAGATTCTTCGGGTGGTCGAAGTAGCATCTTATCCAATAATACTTTTCTATGATACCAAAGCAGTATTTATGAAAACTTGAGATTCTTCGGGTGGTCGATGCAGCATCTTATCCAATAAGACTCTTCGATGATACCAAATTAGTATCTCTGAAAAAAACTTGATATTCTACGGGTGGTCGAAGCAGCATCTTATTCAATAAGACTCTTCGATGATACCAAAGCAGTATATCTAAACAAAAACGAGATTCTTCGGGTGGTCGAAGCAGCATCTTATCCAATAAGATTCTTCGATGATACCAATGTAACGTCTCTTAAAACTTGAAATTCTTCGGGTGGTCGAAGCAGCATCTTATCCAATGAGACTCTTCGATGATACCAAAGCAGTATCTCTGAATAAAACTTGAGATTCTTTGGGTGGTCGAAGCAGCATCTTATCCAATAAGACTCTTCGATGATACCAAAGAAGTATCTCTGAAAACTTGAGATTCTTCGGGTGGTCGAAGCAGCATCTTATCCAATAAGAGTCTTCGATGATACCAAAGCAGTATCTCTGAAAACTTGAGATTACTCGGGTAGTCGAAGCATCATCTTATCCAATAAGACTCTTCGATGATACCAAAGCAATATCTCTAAAAAAACATGAGATTCTTTGGGTGGTCGAAGCAGCATCTTATCCAATAAGACTCTTCGATGATACCAAAGCAGTATCTCTGAACACTTGAGATTCTTTGGGTGGTCGAAGCAGCATCTTATCCAATAAGACTCTTCGATGATACCAAAACAGTATCTCTAAAAAAACATGAGATTCTTCGGGTGGTCGAAGCAGCATCTTATCCAATATGACTCTTCGATGATACCAAAGAAGTATCACTGAAAACTTGAGATTCTTCGGGTGGTTGAAGCAGCATGTTATCCAATAAGACTCTTTGATGTTACCAAAGCAGTATCTCTGAACAAAACTTGAGATTCTTCGGGTGGTCGAAGCATCATGTTATCCAATAATACTCTTTGATGATACCAAAGCAATATCTCTGAAAACTTGAGATTCTTCGGGTGGTCAAAGCAGCATCTTATCTGATAAGCCTCTTCGATGATACCAAAGCAGTATCTCTGAACAAAACTTGAGATTCTTCGGGTGGTCGAAGCAGCATCTTATTCAATAAGACTCTTCGATGATACCAAAGCAGTATATCTAAATAAAATTGAGATTCTTCGGGTGGTCGAAGCAGCATCTTATCCAATAAGATTCTTCGATGATACCAATGTAACGTCTCTTAAAACTTGAAATTCTTCGGGTGGTCGAAGCAGCATCTTATCTAATAAGACTCTTCGATGATACCAAAGAAGTATCTCTGAAAACTTGAGATTCTTCGGGTGGTCGAAGCAGCATCTTATCCAATAAGAGTCTTCGATGATACCAAAGCAGTATCTCTGAAAACTTGAGATTCTTCGGGTGGTCGAAGCAGCATCTTGTCCAATAAGACTCTTAGATGATACCAAAGCAGTATCTCTAAAAAAACATGAGATTCTTTGGGTGGTCGAAGCAGCATCTTATCCAATAAGACTCTTCGATGATACCAAAGCAGTATCTCTGAACACTTGAGATTCTTTGGGTGGTCGAAGCAGCATCTTATCCAATAAGACTCTTTGATGTTACCAAAGCAGTATCTCTGAACAAAACATGAGATTCTTTGGGTGGTCGAAGCAGCATCTTATCCAATAATACTCTTCGATGATTCCAAAGCAGTATCTCTGAAAACTTGTGATTCTTCAGGTGGTCAAAGCAGCATCTTATCCGATAAGCCTCTTCGATGATACCAAAGCAGTATCTCTGAATAAAACTTGGGATTCTTTGGGTGGTCAAAGCAGCATCTTATCCAATAAGACTATTCGATGATACCGAAGCAATATATCTATATACAAACGAGATTCTTCGGGTGGTCGAAGCAGTATCTTACCAATAAGATTCTTCGATGATACAAAAGTAGTGTCTCTGAAAACTTGAAATTCTTCGGATGGTCGAAGCAGCATCTTATCCAATAAGACTCTTCGATGATACCAAAGCAGTATCTCTGAACAAAACTTGAGATTCTTCGGGTGGTCGAAACAGCATCTTATCCAATAAGACTCTTCGATGATACCAAAGCAGTATCTCTGAACAAAACATGATATTCTTCGGGTGGTCGAAGCAGCATCTTATCCAATAAGACTCTTCGATGATACCAAAGCAGTATCTCTGAAAACTTGAGATTTTTCGGGTGGTCGAAGCAGCATCTTATCCAATAAGACTCTTTGATGTTACCAAGCAGTATCTCTGAACAAAACTTGAGATTCTTCGGGTGGTCGAAGCACCATCTTATCCAATAATACTCTTCGATGATACTAAAGCAATATCTCTGAAAACTTGAGATTCTTCGGGTGGTCAAAGCAGAATCTTATCCGATAAGCATCTTCGATGATACCAAAGCAGTATCTCTGAACAAAACTTGATATTCTTCGGGTGGTCGATGCAGCATCTTATCCAATAAGACACTTCGATGATACCAAAGCAGTATATCTAAACACAAACGAGATTCCTCGAGTGGCCGAATCAGCATCTTATCTAATAAGATTCTTCGATGATACCAAAGTAGTGTCTCTGAAAACTTGAAATTCTCCGGGTGTTCGAAGCAGCATTTTATCCAATAAGACTCTTCAATGATACCAAAGCCGTATCTCTGAAAAATCTTGAGATTCTTCGGGTGGTCGAAGCAGCATCTTATCCAATAAGACTCTTCGATGATACCAAATCAGTATCTCTGAAAAAAAACATGATATTCTACGGGTGGTCGAAGCAGCATCTTATCCAATAAGACTCTTCGATGATACCAAACCAGTATCTCTGAAAACTTGAGATTCCTCGGGTGGTCGAAGCAGCATCTTATCCAATAAGACTCTTCGATGATACCAAAGCAGTATCTCTAAAAAAACATGAGATTCTTTGGGTGGTCGAAGCAGCATCTTATCCAATAAGACTCTTCGATGATACCAAAGCAGTATCTATGAACACTTGAGATTCTTCGGGTGGTCGAAGCAGCATCTTATCCAATAAGACTCTTTGATGTTACCAAAGCAGTATCTCTGAACAAAACTTGAGATTCTTTGGGTGGTCGAAGCAGCATCTTATCCAATAATACTCTTCGATGATACCAAAGCAGTATCTCTGAAAACTTGAGATTCTTCAGGTGGTCAAAGCAGTATCTTATCCGATAAGCCTCTTCGATGATACCAAAGCAGTATCTCTGAATAAAACTTGGGATTCTTTGGGTGGTCAAAGCAGCATCTTATCCAATAAGACTATTCGATGATACCGAAGCAATATATCTATATACAAACGAGATTCTTCGGGTGGTCGAAGCAGTATCTTACCAATAAGATTCTTCGATGATACAAAAGTAGTGTCTCTGAAAACTTGAAATTCTTCGGATGGTCGAAGCAGCATCTTATCCAATAAGACTCTTCGATGATACCAAAGCAGTATCTCTGAACAAAACTTGAGATTCTTCGGGTGGTCGAAACAGCATCTTATCCAATAAGACTCTTCGATGATACCAAAGCAGTATCTCTGAATAAAACATGATATTCTTCGGGTGGTCGAAGCAGCATCTTATCCAATAAGACTCTTCGATGATACCAAAGCAGTATCTCTGAAAACTTGAGATTTTTCGGGTGGTCGAAGCAGCATCTTATCCAATAAGACTCTTTGATGTTACCAAGCAGTATCTCTGAACAAAACTTGAGATTCTTCGGGTGGTCGAAGCACCATCTTATCCAATAATACTCTTCGATGATACTAAAGCAATATCTCTGAAAACTTGAGATTCTTCGGGTGGTCAACGCAGCATCTTATCCGATAAGCCTCTTCGATGATACCAAAGCAGTATCTCTGAATAAAACTTGATATTCTTCGGGTGGTCGATGCAGCATCTTATCCAATAAGACTCTTCGATGATACCAAAGCAGTATATCTAAACACAAACGAGATTCCTCGGGTGGCCGAATCAGCATCTTATCTAATAAGATTCTTCGATGATACCAAAGTAGTGTCTCTGAAAACTTGAAATTCTTCGGGTGTTCGAAGCAGCATTTTATCCAATAAGACTCTTCAATGATACCAAAGTAGTATCTCTGAAAAAATCTTGAGATTCTTCGGGTGGTCGAAGCAGCATCTTATCCAATAAGACTCTTCGATGATACCAAATCAGTATCTCTTGGAAAAAAACATGATATTCTACGGGTGGTCGAAGCAGCATCTTATCCAATAAGACTCTTCGATGATACCAAACCAGTATCTCTGAAAACTTGAGATTCCTCGGGTGGTCGAAGCAGCATCTTATCCAATAAGTCTCTTCGATGGTACTGTTGCACCCCAAAATTTGACCAACAATTATTTATTCATTGAGTGTTTGAAAATGGATACCTTCATCAGAAAGTTCAAGAGATCCTCAGAGGAAGTGGATTGAAACCAGGGTTGTGTGCTTCATAGCTTGAGAGTTGTGGGTGCCCCTCAGATGATTCTGAGACTTTGAGAATGAACTTGATGTTTTGAGAAAGCCTATGAGATGTCTTGATAGCCATCATGAAGCCCAGAAAGGTCATTATGCAAGAATTCAGAGGATTCAACCATGAATGATAGAATTAGGGTTTTGACTGGGTCAACCCTAGGATAACTGAAGATTTGGAGAGGGTTGAGACCTAATCCAAGGGCCATGAGATCATAAAATGATGCATAGAGATGTTATAAAGATGATTCCTAGACCAACTCATCATGATTGAGGAGTTTGAGAAGTTTTGAGTTAGGGTTTCCAAGGATTGTCAGTGAAAAACCCTAATTTGAGCCTTATTTTCCAGGCAGTTTTAGCTCTAGATGTGATTGATATCTCATCTTCCCCACAACATGAATGCTGTAGAGCTTGTTCTTAGCTTTAATTTGAGTGGTGGAAGTCCTTGATAGGAGTTACGGAGCTCAAGTTATGGTTTTGACAAATTACAGGTCAGCTGAGGTGTGTGAATCTGGGTCCTTGAAAGTCACCCAACTTGCAGACAACTTTTGCCCTAGTAGGATGATTCCTATGATCTCTTGGTCAACATGAATGTTGGAGGGCATCTTCTTAGCTTTAATTTGAGTGGTAGAAGTCCTTGATAGGATTTGTGGAACTCAACTTATGGTTTGAACAAGACAGGGGTATTTTGGTAATTTGTCAATTATAGGTCATTTTTAAGCAAATGCCATATCTCCTATTTCCAAGCCTCAAATGGAAAAACTCAATACATGAAAGTTGTTCAAAATGTGATTTTAAGTCTAGAAAGAAGGTCATGAATTGTTGAAAAAGCTTGGAGCATGGATATTTTAAAATGGTCAAAATGACTTGAAAAAGGCTTATAAGTTAAAAAAGTTGAAATTGGATTTTGGTTTGAGAGATCTACAAATCCAAAATGGGGCATATGATAGATGATTTTGATTGGAAACAGCATTTTGGAAACAATGGTTTATCCACATTTTTGAGTTTAGGCTTAAAAATTGGACTTCCTTTGTAAATTTGTTTCTTGCACTTTAAGGTACCATGAGAAATTGTTTGCCAAAGCCTTAATTTTGCATAAAATGCCTTGTTCTCACATGTATACCTCATATAAGGGTATTTTGAAGACTTATCATGAGTTTTATGAGATTTACTAAAAATAGTATTTTTGAATTTCTCATTACGTGAGAAGTTCTAGAACTTCCTTGGAAGCTTCTCATATGTTCTAGATCTTTCCTTTCACTTCCATAAATACCCAAGGGTGAGATCATGCCATGGTTGGTGATTCTAGTTGCTTGCAAACCATACTTTCATCTCATAACTCCAAAATTGCATTTTGATTCCCATCTCTCCCAAACTCCATTGTTTGTGCTAGCTATCATCATCATCATCATTCTCCATTGTTGTGGATTGAAAAGCAAGAAAAAGGCACATCAAATCGTGGCTGGATTGTGAGTTCTTCTCCATCACTCCAAGAGGCGTGAAGCTTCAAATTGACATTTTCAAGAGGTGTAAACACGAGTTCTCTTCACCAGCATCATCACCATCATATAAAGATCATTTGGCACCATTGGCAAGGGCTGAAACAAGGCATAGCAACCATCACCATATCCAATTGGTAAGAATACATTTTGATTCGAATCACCATAATTATGCATGGTTAGGGCTAGTTATTGTGATATTCATGATAGAGACAACTTAAGGATCATTTATGGTGAGTTTAAGGTCAATCCATGGAGTTTCGAAATGTGACATCAATTCTTGGTTGATCAAGAAAGCTTGAAATATGAGGTTTTAATGCATGTGTTATAGTTTAGTATACTCATGGAAGCAAGAGGAACACATTGGCATCATTATTTTCAAGGTTTGTTAGAGTTGAAAAGTGAGCATTCATGGTGGTACCCGTGCCTTGTTGTTGACGGTTTGAATGTTAGAGAGAGTTTCAAGATGAGATAAAGCCATGGTTGTGTAGAGGGCGAGAAGAGGATCATTTTTGGTTTTAATTTCGTGCTGTTTCATGGCTTGAGGAGGGAGAACGGATCGTTGGAAGTTTCATGCATGAAATGGAGTTTTCATGAAGGTTAGGGTTTCTTTGAAGAAGATGAACCACAATCCTTGGATTGCATCTCAATTGTTGACTTGACTTTGATCTTGCGGCCTAGATTTTATTAAACTTCAAAAATTCATAACTAAATGGAAAATGCATATTTTTACCTCATTCTTTTTTTAACATTTTCCTTAACATGTCTTGAAAATTAAAAAAATATAAAAATTGCATTTTACATTTTTTTCGCATTTTTTCCATATTTTACAAATAAATGCATATTTTGAAGGTTTTATTTCATACATGATCTTGTAGATTTTTGTTCTTACACTTAGAAATAGATTTTTTGCCCATTCTTTTTTGTGGTGATTAATATTGAATTGTAGTATTCCCAGATTTTATTACTAGATTTTTTAGAATAAATTTTGATTAGTTTAGATAATTGAACTTAGGATAGTTTAATTAGGGTTTTTAAGTAGTATACTTGAACTTCAACATTTTATTTTTGGGGTTTTTAGGACAAGTTAGCCTATGGGGAATATATGGGACTTAAGAGTAGTTAAATAGGATCCCCTAGAATTTTGCTAGAATATTGTATAGTATTTTAGTATTTTTCATTGATTTTCTCTTAAATAGCTTTTAAAATAGGATTAATTTTGTGCATGATTTTGTGGAATTTCTTTTAGGACCTTCCTTTAGTCTTTTTAACTCATTCTTTTTTGTGTAATTAGATATTGAACCATAGTTCCCCATAAGATTTAATTATTGATTTTTAGATTAAATTTTGATTAGTTTAATTAGGTTAGCATTAGGGTATCCTAATTAGGGTTTAGGTTGTGCATAGGTGAAAGAATTCATTTTCTTTAGATAGTTTTGTTTGATTTTTGGGGAGGGGCATATGTGGATGTTATGGGTCGATGTTGTAGACCCTTGTGAATAATTGATAGATTTTTCCCCCTTGGTTTAGTATTTTTAGGTATTTTCTAAAGTTGCCTGATAATTTTGTCTGTGCTGTGGTTATCTGTTCATCTCTGGGGTTTGTTTTGGGGAATTTGTTGTGGGGCTTGTGTTGTCTTGAGGATATTGTTGGAGAGCATGATGAAGAGAAGATTGAAGATCAAGACCCAGAGACCCAGAGCTTGGCTTGTTCCCTGTCTGTGAGGTTTGAGATCCTGAAGTTTGAAGGAAGTTCATGGTACTTTCCTGAGGAAGGCACTATGAATGACTTTCATTCTTTCTTCTCACCTCTTTCTTAAGTATCCCATGATGTTGGAGCCAACTTGTAAGTTTAATTTCTCCTGAGGAGGAATGTAAACTGATCACATGTTGTTGAGCCACATGGGATACAATTCCTAAGTGGAAGCCTCCTAGTACTTTCCTGAGGAAGGTCCTATGGGTCTATTCACTTAGTTCCATTAGTTTATCTAGGATTTCTCAAGTATCCAATGATGTTGGAGCCAACTCGTGAGTTTAATTTCTCCTGAGGAGGAATGTAAACTGATCACAGTTGTTGAGCCACATAGGATACAACTCCTAAGTGGAAGCCTCCTAGTACTTTCCTGAGGAAGGTCCTATGAGTCTATTCACTTAGTTCCACTAGTTCAGATAGGATTTCCTAAATATCAAGTGATGTTGGAGCCTGATTGTGAGTTTAGTTTCTCCTGAGGAGAAATGTAAACTGATCACAGTGGTTGAGCCACATAGGGTATGACTCCTGAGTATACACCTCCTAGTGCTTTCCTGAGGAAGACACTATGAGTCTGCTTACTTAGCTCCCTTTCTTTGGTAAGCTTGTTCTGAAGCTTGAAGACTGGGATTGTTTTCTTTTGGTTAGGTTTGCTTTAGGGCTTTGATTAGATTTGATCAGGATTCTG
Source organism: Lathyrus sativus (assembly GCA_963859935.3). Lineage (NCBI taxonomy): Eukaryota > Viridiplantae > Streptophyta > Magnoliopsida > Fabales > Fabaceae > Lathyrus > Lathyrus sativus. The sequence goes on along the minus strand of OZ012740.1, from coordinate 236,904,921 downwards.
TGATAGGGTTAGGATTAGAGAGTAGATTCTTTCTTTCTCAAGCATGTGTTTTGCTTGCCTGATGGCACTTCATTTCTTTTGCTGTTCATTGCTTGATAGCATGTTGTTTATTTTCAGTATGATTACTGTTATTTCATGACTGGCTTGAGGTCGAGACGAGCTTGTGGAGGCTGAAGCCCCACACACATTTCCTCCCTCACTTGCATTACATGCATTTTACTGTTAAAGCTGATGCTTTTGTCTGTCTTGGTGTATCATTGACATGATCCCTTAGGACTCTCATTTCCTCTGATGAGGATTTGATGATAGACTTTTAGGTCGAAACCTATGCATGACAACATCTAGGAGTTCCCTGTTCAAACCTCAACCATAGGATGAAGCCATGGCATGATAACAGTAGGACTTGATAGTCTCCCTCCTAGTTGGGCCTGTTCTCTTCTCATCTCGAAGCGGTTTAAGATACAGTAATCATGAATGATTTCTTTCGTACGTTACGAGCCTTAAGCTATCTGAGAAAGGATTGTGGGAGAGTTTCTTTTCCACAGTCTGGGTGTTTAGTATGGTACCCTTTGGGTGACATGCGACGCATTCACTCTCAGGTCATAGTCTCTAGTGCGGTTGAAATCGCAAACACAATAAAAAACACTTCTTTTAGGAGATAACCCGTAGTTTCCCGAACTACGTTTGCTCTGATCTTTCATACCAGATGAAAGTACGTAGGCATAGGATGCGACGTCCTAGCGAGCAACCTTTCCCCCATAACCCGTAGTTAGCCGAACTACGTTGACTCTGGTTTCTCGTTCCAGACGGGAATACGTAGGCATAAAGCGCGATGCTTTGCCGAGTCATTTTTCTTTTCTTTTTCAGCCAGCCTTGATAGGTAGATAGATTATAACCAACCCGTCCAAGTAAGCAAACAAGCGAGGATCCCGTCGAGTACGACGGACGTGAGGGGTGCTAATACCTTCCCCTTGCGTAACCGACTCCCGAACCCAGACAATGGTTGCGACGAACTTGTCTTACCCTTATTCGTCAGGTTTTTCCGATCGTTTCCTTTCCCGCTCTGAGGGATAAATAACGAAAGGTGGCGACTCTTCTGTCATGCCGACACCTCATTTTCGCGCAAGCGACAGCTGGCGACTCTGGTGGGGACCGAACCCAGAGTCTCTGGTTCTCCGGTTCCCTATGAGAGTCAATCCTATCGTTTGTGTGTTTGCTTGTTGGGTTGCGTTTATTTATCGCATTTTTACTTCCCGCATTTTACTTCCCGCATTTTATTTCCCGCATTTTATTTCCAGTTTGATATGATTATCTGTGCTGCTGTGGGAGAGGGATGTTACTGTGAGTGAAAAGCCGGACCTGGGCTTGAGTACACACCTAGATATAGTTGCGGAGAAGTAGTAGACGAACCTGTCTGCTGAGCAGGCACAGTTCCCTACGAAAATCTGCGCTCAGACGAGATTCTTGCAGAGGTGCTCCTTTCCGGTCCTGAGGATCTGAAGGGAGTCCAGACGTGAGGATTGTCGACTCTGGGGACCGATCATTTGGAAGTCAGCTAAGAGAGGCCTCTTCATGACTTGATGATGCCACTCCTTCTGGGAATCGTATCGTCACTCATGAAAGTCTGTGACGCTGATGACCGCATAGGATGTCGTACCTTTGTCCGTGGATTAGGTCCATACCTGTGAGTGGGATTGGGATATTGCAGGAAACTTTGACCTCCAGACTACCTGGTTTTCTTGGCAGCGAATCAGTTATGTTGGGTTCTCAGTTACAGATATGTTCTTGATAGAGCGAGTTTGATCAGAGGATCTTATCATCGGGTGGTTGTCTGTTCTTATTAGAGCAGGTTTCGATCAGGGTATTGTTATTAGTGGTTTGTTCTGGACAGGGCAGATTCTTGATTTGGGGTCTGAAGACTTCGTGAACAGATATTCCTTGATATTGCACTCGGGATCCTTGTTATCAGGCACTTACTCTGGGCAGAGCAGAATTTTGATCTCGATCCTGTCAGATGGTTATTCTCAGCAGATCAGATCAGTGGTTTTACACCGGGGTTTCCTTCTCATCAGCGACTGTTGATACCGAATCTCCGCAGCAGCTACCTAGATATATTATTGCATGCCTGCATTTTGCATTAGTTGCATATCCATTTTTGCATCCCATTAGCATGTGTCTGTGCTGCAGGCGCGTTTCGTACCCTGATCCTGGTGTCCCGAGCAATATGAGATATTTTCTTCCATGAATGGATCCAGTCTTATCATTGCATTGACACTATGTTGGCGTTGACACCAGAATCAGGGGTGATCTCCTGAACGTACAGACACCCATAATTCATCTTGCATGACAGAAGCCGGGGCTTGTCTTCTAACCCTTGTGTTTGCAGGTTTGACTCAGAATCAAGCATCTCAGACTAATGGAGCAGGTACAAGCTGAGTTGGGGAGAATCCAAAGCCAGCTGGGGCAGGTCATGAATGACGTACGGGCAGTGCGTCTGGACCAGCAAGTACTCAGAGAGGAGAATCAGCAGCTGCAGAATCAGTTGAGCTTTCTCATGGGAGTGGTGAGAAGTATGCTAAATAAGGAGAGTGGTCAAGCACCCAAGGAGGAGACCAAAGTGCTTCCCCCATTGCCGTCATTGCCACCTGTGCTGAAGCCAAATGGACTTCATAGACCCTTTACACAGCATGAAGCTCGAGACCTGTCTCGTCAGCAGCCGCGCCGGGCACCTCAGAATAACCCGGAAGGTCATAATCAAAAGAGGAAGCTACTGGATAGAGCCGTGGACCCACTACCTGTGAGTTATGCCCAGCTGTTGCCACTGTTGGTTCAGAACCGTGTTCTCAAGCTTCGAACCTTGGATCCCCCAGATGACGTGTCACCAGATCTTGATCTTAGCATACGTTGTGATTTCCACTCAGGAGCACCAGGGCACCATGTTGAAACGTGCAAGGCTCTCAAGAATAAGATTCAAGACCTTATTGACTCGAGGGCAATTAGGCTTGTGCCGGGCGGCATGAGAGCATCGGGAAAGTTTATCCCGTACCCTGCAGGAGAGGTGAATGATTCCACTCCTTTGCCCGAAGCTGAGAAAGATCTTGAATATGTCCCGCGACCTTTGGTGACTGCATCGCCTCGCTCGCAGTTTCTACCTGGATCAAGCTCAAGGACGCAAGCGCCTAAACAAGAGACCGTTGCCACGCAGAAACGACGACCTCTTGCTTCTTGGCGGAAGGAATACCAGCACCAGGATCACAAGAGACCTCGCAACTACGTGGAACAAAGGAATGCTTCTTTCCATCCAGTGCCTGTGCCGTATAGCCAGATTCTTCCACTGTTGATTCAGAATTCCTTGGTGGAACCGAAAGCTCTCAAGCCCGTGCCAGAGCTTTACCCTCTAGGGTACAATCCTCATGTTCAGTGCGGTTACCATGGTGGATCTCCGGGGCATTCAACTGAAGATTGTAAGGCTTTCCAGGTGAAAGTGCAACAATTGATCGACCAAGGGTGTATTTCCTTCCCAGATGGAGTCTTGGTTGTGCGTGACAACCTCTCAGCTGTTTGAGCTCGCAGAATCAGAGGGTTATTTTCAGAAGCCGGTGGTCCAGACAGGCAGACGTCCTCAGCATTGGCAGTCCTCGAATTTTTACCACTTGCATTTGTAGTTTCTTTTCTGTTAGTTACTACTTGCTGTTAAACATTGTATGTTTCGAATGGTGATGTTAATAAAGTGACTATGCATTTTTTCTGAACTAATTATGTCGTTGTCACTCATTTGCTGCATTACACTGACACTTGCATTTTATTTACTCCGATTTCTTACTATGATTAGCAATGAGCGGAGGGAGGATGATGAAACTGAATACTCATAACCAATGATCGTATTGCTTTCAGATAAAACTTTGCCGATGACGTACAAGGCATTGTTTCAAATCCCCTAAACACCGGAGAGATAAGGAAGAGAATCCCTTGTTAACCACTTCGAGCCGAGAAGTAGGAGTTTCTTTCGGACTTTTGAACCCTCACATCTTAACCCGGGGCAGGGTAGTCATCAGTTAGCTTGATCGAGCGTTCAAATCTTATAGAGGAGTGTTGTCCTTCGAGGACCAATCACACCATATTCCTCGCTAGAGGTCGTACCTCATCAACCACAATGGTTAAACCTCACCAATCAGGAGTGAGACAGTTACAAGCCTTTCGAAGCAATCAAGACAACCAGTGTCTCACGACTTGTTCCAAAAGAAAAAGGAATAAGAAAGCCCGCTAAGTAAAAAAGAAAAGCTAAAAAGCAAATACTTAGGCAAAAATAAGGGCATCCCGCTGGACTTCAAAAGAAAAAATCGAAAAGAACTCAAAAGGAGTCAGTCCAGGCAAAAATTAGGGAATCAAAAGAATGAAAAAGAAAGGAGTATAAAAGAGAAAAATCCTCAAACAAGGACGAAGTCGTTTAGACACAGACGCCGAAAACGAAAAAGGAGTAACTGTCACTCCGAAACACCTTGTGAATTCTTTAACCAGTTGTTCCCGATGTTCAAACATGCCTCTCGAAGAGGCGAGCGCTCGAGCCAAGTTAACTGGACTTTAGGATCGGAGAACATCACGTAGAAGGGGTGGGTACAAATCATAATTTGAGCCGAACATCCTTTGTTTCACGAGCTGTGAACCCGACCACGATACAACCCTTAAAAGACCTAATTGAGGCAGGGTTTATTCTGAAAGCGCATTACGATAAGGTTGAGTAACCTGACTCCTTCATGATTTGCTAATCATATCCTTATTGCATTTTTCACTGATCGCATCAGCACTACGTTTGAACTCTTTGGTTCATTCGTCACTCACTAGCATGACACGTAAATGAGTGACAGTACAACATTTTTTCGAAATTTGCATGAACACTGCATTAAAGTTACCATTCGTGAATAAACAATTTCAATTGCAGGTTGGTAGCTGACACGAATGGACTTCAACAGGGAATAGTCAATCAGGACTGAATCGTCAGAGGTCTGGGTCAGAATGGTATGCTGTGAAACCCTGTGAATCTGGGGCATCGACTTCCAGTGAGTTTGGAATCGGTTTGTCTGAGGACAAGTCCCGGAGCATCAGTTGATTATGGGGCAGTTTATGCAAGCAGCGGTTAATCGGAAGTGAATCTTCTCGAGACCCAATCAGGGGCAGTTATCCAGAATTCTTGCGATTTAAGGGCAGATCCCTCCAGTGTTCGATCAGAGCATGTTGAGTCGCTCATCGCTCGTTCAGGGGCAAACTACTTCAGAGATATTGAAGCCGACCATGCTGAGAGTTGATTAGTTGAGGATGAATCCTCCCGTGGTGCAGATGCTGGGGCAAGCCCTCTGAAGATTGTCTTGTTGCCAGTTGTTTTCGGCTCAGAATGAACTGTTCCCAAAAGCCGGATTGAGGCGAGTTGAATTGCGCTGGGGCAAGTTGTTCAAATGAGTTTGTTCACCCTGGCAAGAATTGAGTATCGGGGAATCGTGTCATTACCCTGCCGAAACCTGAACCTTCTGAAGAAGCCTGGCGGTCATTGGATTGCCATCCTACAGCATAACCTGTTACTTGACTCCATGATTGGTAGCCTGTATTCCCTGTGTTGACGTTGTTGAATCAGGATTGTTTCTCAGCAGAGATGTACGGTTTGAGGTTGTTCCCCCTGTACAGTTTGAGACTGCAGCAGATTGAGATGGCGTTTATCCCTCATCAGATTAGGGTCAAGATTGCCCTCAGTAGACCAGAATTGATATCCCCGAAGCAGGATAAGTCCTCCTTCTCCAGCAGAGTTCAGTAGTCTCTCCTCCGCAGAATCTGAACGCAAGATGGTGAGCATTGATATGTCTTCCCCAGGTAGAGGTGATTCTCTTCCCCAAGCAGACGCATCCTGAAGGAATGTCACCTCATCAGCTGAGCCAAGCACCGAAGAATGATGTCGTCTCTCCCCAGCACCGGGTCACAAGTGCAGATTTCAGAGGAATGTTCGGGTGCCGAAGCTCGTGTTTTCCTCAGTAAAGTCACCGAAGCAGGTGTCTCCCCCAAGCACCGGGTCACAAGTGCAGGTCTCGTAGGAAGCTGTTCGTATGCCGAAGGATGCAGTAACTGATGGCGCCAGACTGAAATCTCCAGTGGAATTGAGATTCCGCACCAGAGCCGTATTCTCTCCTAAGATGGGATGATTCCCTCTTCCCCAGTAGAGCAGTGGAACAGCTGATGTTATATTCCCCTGCAGAGTCGTACTCTCTTCCCCGAAGTCAGATGATTCTTTCTTCCCCAGCGGAATTGAAATCCCTCATCAGAGTCGTACTCTCTAGTGAAGTAGAATGATTTCTCTCCCCGGCTGAGTCCGCAGAAAAGCAGAATCCTTGGAAGTCGATCAGATCATGATCGATGTTCCCTAGCAGAGCGTGGGGCAGCTGATGCTGTGTTTCCCCAGAGTCGCACTCTCTCCAGCGAAGCAGAATGACTTCTCCTTCCTCAGCCGAGTTTGCAGATGCCCAAGAGAGCCGAGTCCTTGGAAGTTGATCAGATCATGATTGGTTTTTCCCCAGCGGAGTGTGGAGCAGCTGAGGTTGTTTCCCCACAGAGTGGTTATCCCCAGATTAGCCGAGAAGGCCACGCAGTTCACTCCCGCGATTGACACCGCTTTCCTTCAGCAGGTCCAGGTTCTCGTAGAGCTTCGTTCCCCTGCAGCAGTCAGCTGAAGTTGTTTGCCCTGCAGCAGTCAACCGGAAGATCATTTCCCCAGGCGGAGCCTGATTAATACCAGCATGTCCACGTTCTCCTCAGCAGGATGATTCCTCTACCTGAGTAGTTCTTGTCTCCTTGGCAAAAGGGTTTCCTCCCCCAGCATTTATTTTGCTGACGGGATCGCATCATTGTGCATGACTGCATAGCATCTAACACTGCATAGCATCTGACACTGCATAGCATTTAACGTTGCATAGCATTGTGCACGATTGCACAGCATTTAGCATAAATGCATATCATTCCCACCGTATGGGGCATGGCGCAGAAGCATATGCATCATAAACATGACCTAGGTCGTTGTCATTCCGGGTGTTCATCCGAGAGATCGGTTGCTCAGGATGATTCCTGATATTCCTCTCCAACAAGGTCAATTTCTTAAGATGATTCTTAAGAACCCCGGTGTAATCCCCACAGTCGCTCACTCAGGATGATTCTCGAGATCCCAGCGAAGTCTTCAGTCCGAGACGATTCTTGAATTCCTCAGCAGAGCCGTTTGCTTAAGATGATTCTTAAGACCTCAGTGCAGCTTCCCGAGTTGTTTGCTTAGTATGATACTTGAGCTCCCCGGTAGCGTCCCCAGCAAGGTTTGCCCAGGAAGATTCCAGGGACACCCAGCAGAATAAAGTCTCCAGAATGGTTATCGGTTCAAGATGATTCTTGAAGGTGCCTGACGGATTTGTTTGTTCAAGATGATTCTTGAAGTCCTTAGCAGCGTGATATGTCTGCTCCAATGGTGATGTCTAATCTGAAGATGGACTTCGTAAACGCCTGAGGGCGATATTAGAAGGTTCCCGTGAGTTCAGATGTCCTTGTTGATGAATCAGCGTGTGGCTGAAGACAAGGTTCCAAAGTTTGTAGATATAACAAGATGATCCGTGTTGGTCTGAAGACCAAGTCAGTTGTCCTAAGGAGATGATTGATTGCGATCAAGTGGATAGTTTTTCTTCTGACTGAAGTCGAAGATGTTTCTCCAGCTGAAGCGGAGTTTTGCCTGAAGGCAAAGTGTTTGAATCCCCGTAGAGTCATGAATGGCTCAGGATACCATTTCTTTGACTGAAGTCACAGATTTCCTAAGCTGAAGCGAAGGTGCCTAAGGGCAAGTTTATCCCCAAGGTCATGAATGACCTAGGATTCATTTTTCGGACTGAAGGCCGAAGTATATCCCTGACTGAAGTCTCGGATGCTCTATAGCAGAGGTGGAGTTGCCTGAAGGCAGATCCATGTATCCTTGAAGGCCAAGGACCATTTCTTTAGACAGAAGTCGAAGATGCCTCCTGCAGAGTTGCCGACGGGCAAAGTTTACATCCTTGAAGGCCAAGGATGTTGTTTCTAGCTGAAGCTAGAATAGCCGACGGGCAGGGTTTCATTCATCTTCGGAAGAGCTTGAAGATTATCCAGCGGATCTGGAGGGGCCAGGGGCCAGGGTTTCATTCATATTCAGAAATACTTGAAGATTTTTCTAGCTGAAGCTGGAAGTGGCCAGGGGCCAGGGTTTTAAATATCTTTAATGTTGAAGTTCTACGGCAGGCAGTGTGCAGCAGTATTCCGATGTTCGTTATGGTTCTGAGGGTGAACCCCAGATCAGAGTGTGCTCGGTTAAGTCTCTCATTCCCAGCAGAGTGGTCCCAAATATGCAAGTGGACCTTTTGTTCCATTTACCAGGGGTGGACCCCAGGTCAGGTTATGTTTGTTCGACGGCGAGGTTGAACGTTTGGATGTGACGGCGAGGCCAGATCATCATTTGTCCGACGGCGATGTCGAGTGTCTCTCAGAGGATGTTTGTTTCCGACGGCGATGTCAGATTCAGTTTTCCGACAGCAATGTTAGGTGATGCAGATCCTTTAGTTCTCCAGCGGCGATGTTGGGTGTTTGGTTACCTGAAGATGATGTCAGAAGAAGTTAATGTGGATAACTGACGGCGATGTCAGATCAGTATCTCTCCAGCTAGTTGCTGAGCAGCTAGTGTTGCAATATTCAAAGATTTGTTCCCCGCAGAGTACCGTGTGCTCGTGCAGTTGGCAAATTTTCGGGTTTACCGGTATTCAATCGTCTCGCACCTTGATTGGTTGAGAGCCGTTCGCTTCTCACCCAGTCAGGTTCAAGCCGTTTGAATAGGGGCAGCTGTTGCACCCCAAAATTTGACCAACAATTATTTATTCATTGAGTGTTTGAAAATGGATACCTTCATCAGAAAGTTCAAGAGATCCTCAGAGGAAGTGGATTGAAACCAGGGTTGTGTGCTTCATAGCTTGAGAGTTGTGGGTGCCCCTCAGATGATTCTGAGACTTTGAGAATGAACTTGATGTTTTGAGAAAGCCTATGAGATGTCTTGATAGCCATCATGAAGCCCAGAAAGGTCATTATGCAAGAATTCAGAGGATTCAACCATGAATGATAGAATTAGGGTTTTGACTGGGTCAACCCTAGGATAACTGAAGATTTGGAGAGGGTTGAGACCTAATCCAAGGGCCATGAGATCATAGAATGATGCATAGAGATGTTATAAAGATGATTCCTAGACCAACTCATCATGATTGAGGAGTTTGAGAAGTTTTGAGTTAGGGTTTCCAAGGATTGTCAGTGAAAAACCCTAATTTGAGCCTTATTTTCCAGGCAGTTTTAGCTCTAGATGTGATTGATATCTCATCTTCCCCACAACATGAATGTTGTAGAGCTTGTTCTTAGCTTTAATTTGAGTGGTGTAAGTCCTTGATAGGAGTTACGGAGCTCAAGTTATGGTTTTGACAAATTACAGGTCAACTGAGGTGTGTGAATCTGGGTCCTTGAAAGTCACCCAACTTGCAGACAACTTTTGCCCTAGTAGGATGATTCCTATGATCTCTTGGTCAACATGAATGTTGGAGGGCATCTTCTTAGCTTTAATTTGAGTGGTAGAAGTCCTTGATAGGATTTGTGGAACTCAACTTATGGTTTGAACAAGACAGGGGTATTTTGGTAATTTGTCAGTTATAGGTCATTTTTAAGCAAATGCCATATCTCCTATTTCCAAGCCTCAAATGGAAAAACTCAAAACATGAAAGTTGTTCAAAATGTGATGTTAAGTCTAGAAAGAAGGTCATGAATTGTTGAAAAAGCTTGGAGCATGGATATTTTAAAATGGTCAAAATGACTTGAATAAGGCTTATAAGTTAAAAAAGTTGAAATTGAATTTTGGTTTGAGAGATCTACAAATCCAAAATGGGGCATATGATAGATGATTTTGATTGGAAACAGCATTTTGGAAACAATGGTGTATCCACATTTTTGAGTTTAGGCTTAAAAATTGGACTTCCTTTGTAAATTTGTTTCTTGCACTTTAAGGTACCATGAGAAATTGTTTGCCAAAGCCTTAATTTTGCATAAAATGCCTTGTTCTCACATGTATACCTCATATAAGGGTATTTTGAAGACTTACCATGAGTTTTATGAGATTTACTAAAAATAGTATTTTTGAATTTCTCATTACGTGAGAAGTTCTAGAACTTCCTTGGAAGCTTCTCATATGTTCTAGATCTTTCCTTTCACTTCCATAAATACCCAAGGGTGAGATCATGCCATGGTTGGTGATTCTAGTTGCTTGCAAACCATACTTTCATCTCATAACTCCAAAATTGCATTTTGATTCCCATCTCTCCCAAACTCCATTGTTTGTGCTAGCTATCATCATCATCATCATTCTCCATTGTTGTGGATTGAAAAGCAAGAAAAAGGCACATCAAATCGTGGCTGGATTGTGAGTTCTTCTCCATCACTCCAAGAGGCGTGAAGCTTCAAATTGGCATTTTCAAGAGGTGTAAACAAGAGTTCTCTTCACCAGCATCATTACCATCATATAAAGATCATTTGGCACCATTGGCAAGGGCTGAAACAAGGCATAGCAACCATCACCATATCCAATTGGTAAGAATACATTTTGATTCGAATCACCATAATTATGCATGGTTAGGGCTAGTTATTGTGATATTCATGATAGAGACAACTTAAGGATCATTTATGGTGAGTTTAAGGTCAATCCATGGAGTTTCGAAATGTGACATCAATTCTTGGTTGATCAAGAAAGCTTGAAATATGAGGTTTTAATGCATGTGTTATAGTTTAGTATACTCATGGAAGCAAGAGGAACACATTGGCATCATTATTTTCAAGGTTTGTTAGAGTTGAAAAGTGAGCATTCATGGTGGTACCCGTGCCTTGTTGTTGACGGTTTGAATGTTAGAGAGAGTTTCAAGATGAGATAAAGCCATGGCTGTGTAGAGGGCGAGAAGAGGATCATTTTTGGTTTTAATTTCGTGTTGTTTCATGGCTTGAGGAGGGAGAACGGATCGTTGGAAGTTTCATGCATGAAATGGAGTTTTCATGAAGGTTAGGGTTTCTTTGAAGAAGATGAACCACAACCCTTGGATTGCATCTCAATTGTTGACTTGACTTTGATCTTGCGGCCTAGATTTTATTAAACTTCAAAAATTCATAACTAAATGGAAAATGCATATTTTTAACTCATTATTTTTTTAACATTTTCCTTAACATGTCTAGAAAATTAAAAAAATATAAAAATTGCATTTTACATTTTTTTCGCATTTTTTCCATATTTTACAAATAAATGCATATTTTGAAGGTTTTATTTCATACATGATCTTGTATATTTTTGTTCTTACACTTAGAAATAGATTTTTTGCCCATTCTTTTTTGTGGTGATTAATATTGAATTGTAGTATTCCTAGAATTTATTACTAGATTTTTTAGAATAAATTTTGATTAGTTTAGATAATTGAACTTAGGATAGTTTAATTAGGGTTTTTAAGTAGTATACTTGAACTTCAACATTTTATTTTTGGGGTTTTTAGGACAAGTTAGCCTATGGGGAATATATGGGACTTAAGAGTAGTTAAATAGGATCCCCTAGAATTTTGCTAGAATATTGTATGGTATTTTAGTATTTTTCATTGATTTTCTCTTAAATAGCTTTTAAAATAGGATTAATTTTGTGCATGATTTTGTGGAATTTCTTTTAGGACCTTCCTTTAGTCTTTTTAACTCATTCTTTTTTGTGTAATTAGATATTGAACCATAGTTCCCCATAGGATTTAATTATTGATTTTTAGATTAAATTTTGATTAGTTTAATTAGGTTAGCATTAGGGTATCCTAATTAGGGTTTAGGTTGTGCATAGGTGAAAGAATTCATTTTCTTTAGATAGTTTTGTTTGATTTTTGGGGAGGGGCATATGTGGATGTTATGGGTAGATGTTGTAGACCCTTGTGAATAATTGATAGATTTTTCCCCCTTGGTTTAGTATTTTTAGGTATTTTCTGAAGTTGCCTGATAATTTTGTCTGTGTTGTGGTTATCTGTTCATCTCTGGGGTTTGTTTTGGGGAATTTGTTGTGGGGCTTGTGTTGTCTTGAGGATATTGTTGGAGAGCATGATGAAGAGAAGATTGAAGATCAAGACCCAGAGACCCAGAGCTTGGCTTGTTCCCTGTCTGTGAGGTTTGAGATCCTGAAGTTTGAAGGAAGTTCATGGTACTTTCCTGAGGAAGGCACTATGAATGACTTTCATTCTTTCTTCTCACCTCTTTCTTAAGTATCCCATGATGTTGGAGCCAACTTGTGAGTTTAATTTCTCCTGAGGAGGAATGTAAACTGATCACATGTTGTTGAGCCACATGGGATACAATTCCTAAGTGGAAGCCTCCTAGTACTTTCCTGAGGAAGGTCCTATGGGTCTATTCACTTAGTTCCATTAGTTTATCTAGGATTTCTCAAGTATCCAATGATGTTGGAGCCAACTCGTGAGTTTAATTTCTCCTGAGGAGGAATGTAAACTGATCACAGTTGTTGAGCCACATAGGATACAACTCCTAAGTGGAAGCCTCCTAGTACTTTCCTGAGGAAGGTCCTATGAGTCTATTCACTTAGTTCCACTAGTTCAGATAGGATTTCCTAAATATCCAGTGATGTTGGAGCCTGCTTGTGAGTTTAGTTTCTCCTGAGGAGAAATGTAAACTGATCACAGTGGTTGAGCCACATAGGGTATGACTCCTGAGTATACACCTCCTAGTGCTTTCCTGAGGAAGACACTATGAGTCTGCTTACTTAGCTCCCTTTCTTTGGTAAGCTTGTTCTGAAGCTTGAAGACTGGGATTGTTTTCTTTTGGTTAGGTTTGCTTTAGGGCTTTGATTAGATTTGATCAGGATTCTGTGTTAGGGTTAGGATTAGAGAGTAGATTCTTTCTTTCTCAAGCATGTGTTTTGCTTGCCTGATGGCACTTCATTTCTTTTGTTGTTCATTGCTTGATAGCATGTTGTTTATTTTCAGTATGATTACTGTTATTTCATGACTGGCTTGAGGTCGAGACGAGCTTGTGGAGGCTGAAGCCCCACACACATTTCCTCCCTCACTTGCATTGCATGCATTTTACTGTTAAAGCTGATGCTTTTGTCTGTCTTGGTGTATCATTGACATGATCCCTTAGGACTCTCATTTCCTCTGATGAGGATTTGATGATAGACTTTTAGGTCGAAACCTATGCATGACAACATCTAGGAGTTCCCTGTTCAAACCTCAACCATAGGATGAAGCCATGGCATGATAACAGTAGGACTTGATAGTCTCCCTCCTAGTTGGGCCTGTTCTCTTCTCATCTCGAAGCGGTTTAAGATACAGTAATCATGAATGATTTCTTTCGTACGTTACGAGCCTTAAGCTATCTGAGAAAGGATTGTGGGAGAGTTTCTTTTCCACAGTCTGGGTGTTTAGTATGGTACCCTTTGGGTGACATGCGACGCATTCACTCTCAGGTCATAGTCTCTAGTGCGGTTGAAATCGCAAACACAATAAAAAACACTTCTTTTAGGAGATAACCCGTAGTTTCCCGAACTATGTTTGCTCTGATCTTTCATACCAGATGAAAGTACGTAGGCATAGGATGCGACGTCCTAGCGAGCAACCTTTCCCCCATAACCCGTAGTTAGCCGAACTACGTTGACTCTAATTTCTCGTTCCAGACGGGAATACGTAGGCATAAAGCGCGATGCTTTGCCGAGTCATTTTTCTTTTCTTTTTCAGCCAGCCTTGATAGGTAGATAGATTATAACCAACCCGTCCAAGTAAGCAAACAAGCGAGGATCCCGTCGAGTACGACGGACGTGAGGGGTGCTAATACCTTCCCCTTGCGTAACCGACTCCCGAACCCAGACAATGGTTGCGACGACCTTGTCTTACCCTTATTCGTCAGGTTTTTCCGATCGTTTCCTTTCCCGCTCTGAGGGATAAATAACGAAAGGTGGCGACTCTTCTGTCATGCCGGCACCTCATTTTCGCGCAAGTGACAGGTACCAAAGCAGTATCTCTAAAAAAACATGAGACTCTTCGGGTGGTTGATGCAGCATCTTATCCAATAAGACTCTTCGATGATACCAAAGCAGTATCTCTGAAAACATGAGATTCTTCGGGTGGTCGAAGCAGCATCTTATCCAATAATACTCTTTGATGTTACCAAAGCAGTATCTCTGAACAAAACTTGAGATTCTTCGGGTGGTCGAAGCAGCATCTTATCCAATAATAATCTTCGATGATACCAAAGCAGTATCTCTGAACACTTGAGATTCTTTGGGTGGTCAAAGTAGCATCTTATCCGATAAGCCTCTTCGATGATGCCAAAGCAGTATCTCTGAACAAAACTTGAGATTCTTCGGGTGGTCGAAGCAGTATCTTATCCAATAAGACTATTTGATGATACCAAAGCAGTATATCTATATACAAACGAGATTCTTCGGGTGGTCAAAGCAGCATCTTATCCAATAAGACTCTTTGATGATACCAAAGCAGTATCTTTGAAAACATGAGATTCTTCGGGTGGTCGAAGCGGCATCTTATCCAATAAGACTCTTCGATGATACCAAAACAGTATCTCTAAAAAAACATGAGATTCTTCGGGTGGTCGAAGCAGCATCTTATCCAATATGACTCTTCGATGATACCAAAGAAGTATCACTGAAAACTTGAGATTCTTCGGGTGGTTGAAGCAGCATCTTATCCAATAAGACTGTTTGATGTTACCAAAGAAGTATCTCTGAACAAAACTTGAGATTCTTCGGGTGGTCGAAGCATCATGTTATCCAATAATACTCTTCGATGATACAAAAGCAATATCTCTGAAAACTTGAGATTCTTCGGGTGGTGAAAGCAGCATCTTATCTGATAAGCCTCTTTGATGATACCAATGCAGTATCTCTGAACAAAACTTGAGATTCTTCGGGTGGTCGAAGCAGCATCTTATTCAATAAGACTCTTCGATGATACCAAAGCAGTATATCTAAACAAAAACAAGATTCTTCGGGTGGTCGAAGCAGCATCTTATCCAATAAGATTCTTCGATGATACCAATGTAACGTCTCTTAAAACATGAAATTCTTCGGGTGGTCGAAGCAGCATCTTATCCAATAAGACTCTTCGATGATTCCAAAGCAGTATCTCTGAACAAAACTTGAGATTCTCTGGGTGGTCGAAGCAGCATCTTATCCAATAAGACTCTTCGATGATACCAAAGCAGTATCTCTGAAAACTTGAGATTCTTCGGGTGGTCGAAGCAGCATCTAATCCAATAAGACTCTTCGATGATACCAAAGAAGTATCTCTGAACAAAAATTGAGATTCTTCGGGTGGTTGAAGCATCATCTTATCCAATAAGACTCTTCGATGATACCAAAGAAGTATCTCTGAAAACTTGAGATTCTTCGGGTGGTCGAAGCAGCATCTTATCCAATAAGACTCTTCGATGATACCAAAGCAGTATCTCTGAAAACTTGAGATTCTTCGGGTGGTCAAAGCAGCATCTTATCCAATAAGACTCTTCGATGATACCAAAGCAGTATCTCTAAAAAAACATGAGATTCTTTGGGTGGTCGAAGCAGCATCTTATCCAATAAGACTCTTCGATGATACATAAGCATTATCTCTGAACACTTGAGATTATTCGGGTGGTCGAAGCAGCATCTTATCCAATAAGACTCTTTGATGTTACCAAAGCAGTATCTCTGAACAAAACTTGAGATTCTTCGGGTGGTCGAAGCAGCATCTTATCCAATAATACTCTTCGATGATACCAAAGCAGTATCTCTGAAAACTTGAGATTCTTCAGGTGGTCAAAGCAGCATCTTATCCGATAAGCCTCTTCGATGATACCAAAGCAGTATCTCTGAACAAAACTTGAGATTCTTTGGGTGGTCAAAGCAGCATCTTATCCTATAAGACTATTCGATGATAACGAAGCAATATATCTATATACAAACGAGATTCTTCGGGTGGTCGAAGCAGTATCTTACCAATAAGATTCTTCGATGATACAAAAGTAGTGTCTCTGAAAACTTGAAATTCTTCGGGTGGTCGAAGCAGCATCTTATCCAATAAGACTCTTCGATGATACCAAAGCAGTATCTCTAAATAAAACATGAGATTCTTCGGGTGGTCGAAACAGCATCTTATCCAATAAGACTCTTCGATGATACCAAAGCAGTATCTCTGAACAAAACATGATATTCTTCGGGTGGTCGAAGCAGCATCTTATCCAATAAGACTCTTCGATGATACCAAAGCAGTATCTCTGAAAACTTGAGATTCTTCGGGTGGTCGAAGCAGCATCTTATCCAATAAGACTCTTTGATGTTACCAAGCAGTGTCTCTAAACAAAACTTGAGATTCTTCGGGTGGTCGAAGCATCATCTTATCCAATAATACTCTTCGATGATACCAAAGCAGTATCTCTGAAAACTTGAGATTCTTCGGATAGTCAAAGCAGCATTTTATCCGATAAGCCTCTTCGATGATACCAAAGCAGTATCTCTGAACAAAACTTGATATTCTTCGGGTGGTCGATGCAGCATCTTATCCAATAAGACTCTTCGATGATACCAAAGCAGTATATCTAAACACAAACGAGATTCTTCGGGTGGTCGAAGAAGCATCTTATGTAATAAGATTTTTCGATGATACCAACGTAATGTCTTTGAAAACTTGAAATTCTTCGGGTGGTCGAAGCAGCATTTTATCCAATAAGACTCTTTGATGATACCAAAGCAGTATCTCTGAACAAAACTTGAGATTCTTCGGGTGGTCGAAGCAGCATCTTATCCAATAAGACTCTTCGATGATACCAAAGAAGTATCTCTGAACAAAACTAGCAATTCTTCGTGTGGTCGAAGCAGCATCTTATCCAATAAGATTCTTCGATGATACCAAAGCAGAATCTCTGAAAACTTGAGATTCTTCGGGTGGTCGAAGCAGCATCTTATCTAATAAGAATCTTCGATGATACCAAAGCAGTATCTCTGAAAAAACTTGAGATTCTACGGGTGATCGAAGCAGCATCTTATCCAATAAGATTCTTCGATGATACCAAAGCAGTATCTCTGAACACTTGAGATTCTTCGGGTGGTCAAAGCAGCATCTTATCCGATAAGCCTCTTCGATGATACTAAAGCAGTATCTCTGAACAAAATTTGAGATTCTTCGGGTGGTCGAAGTAGCATCTTATCCAATAAGACTATTTGATGATACCGAAGCAGTATATCTATATACAAACAAGATTCTTCGGGTGGTCAAAGCAGCATCTTATCCAATAAGACTCTTCGATGATACCAAAGCAGTATCTCTGAAAACTTGAGATTCTTCGGGTGGTCGAAGCGGCATCTTATCCAATAAGACTCTTCGATGATACCAAAGCAGTATCTCTAAAAAAACATGAGATTCTTCGGGTGGTCGAAGCAGCATCTTATCCAATATGACTCTTTGATGTTACCAAAGCAGTATCTTTGAACAAAACATGAGATTCTCCGGGTGGTCGAAGCATTATCTTATCCAATAATACTCTTCAATGATACTAAAGCAATATCTCTGAAAACTTGAGATTCATCGGGTGGTCAAAGCAACATCTTATTCGATAAGCCTCTTCAATGATACCAAAGCAGTATCTCTGAATAAAACTTGAGATTCTTCGGGTGGTCGAAGCAGCATCTTATCTAATAAGACTCTTCGATGATACCAAAGCAGTATATCTAAACAAAAACGAGATTCATCGGGTGGTCAAAGAAGCATCTTATCCAATAAGATTCTTTGATAATACCAATGTAGCGTATCTTAAAACTTGAAATTCTACGGGTGGTCGAAGCAGCATCTTATCCAATAAGACTCTTCGATGATACCAAAGCAGTATCTCTGAAAATTTGAGATTCATCGGGTGGTCGAAGCAACATCTTATCCAAAAAGACTCTTCGATAATACCAAAGCAGTATCTCTGAACAAAACATGAGACTCTTTGGGTGGTCGAAGCAGTATCTTATCCAATAAGACAATTCAATGATACCAAAGCAGTATCTCTGAAAAATTGAGATTCTTCGGGTGGTCGAAGCAACATCTTATCCAATAAGATTCTTCGGTGATACCAAAGCAGTATCTCTAAACACTAACGAGATTCTTCGGGTGGTCGAAGAAGCATCTTATCCAATAATACTCTTCGAAGATACCCAAGCAATATCTCTGAAAACATGAGATTCTTTGGGTGGTCAGAGCAGCATCTTATCCGATAAGCCTCTTCGATGTTACCAAAGTAGTATCTTTGAACAAAACTTGAGATTCTACGGGTGGTCGAAGTAGCATCTTATCCAATAAGACTCTTCGATGATACCAAAGCAGTATATCTAAACAAAAACGAGATTCTTCGGGTGGTCGAAGCAGCATCTTATCCAATAAGATTCTTCGATGATACCAATGTAGGGTCTCTTAAAACTTGAAATTCTACGGGTGGTCGATGCAGCATCTTATCCAATAAGACTCTTCGATGATACCAAAGTAGTATCTCTGAACAAAACTTGAGATTCTTCAGGTGGTCGAAGCAGCATCTTATCCAATAAGACTCTTCGATGATACCAATTCAGTATCTCTGAGAACTTGAGATTCTTCGGGTGGTCGAAGCAGCATCTTATCCAATAAGACTCTTCGATGATACCAAAGCAGTATCTCTGAAAACTTGAGATTCTTCGGGTGGTCGAAGCAGCATCTTATCCAATAAGGTTCTTCGATGATACCAATGTAGCCTCTCTTAAAACATGAAATTCTTTGGGTGGTGGAAGCACCATCTTATCCAATAAGACTCTTCGATGATACCAAAGCAGTAACTCTGAACAAAACTTGAGATTCTTCGGGTGGTCGAAGCAACATCTTATCCAATAAGACTCTTCGATGACACCAAAGCATTATCTCTGAAAACTTGAGATTCTTCGTGTGGTCGAAGCAGCATCTAATCCAATAAGACTCTTCGATGATACCAAAGCAGTATCTCTGAACAAAACTTGAGATTCTCTGGGTGGTCGAAGCATCATCTTATCCAAAAAGACTCTTCAATGATATCAAAGCAGTATCTCTGAAAACTTGAGATTCTTCGGGTGGTCGAAGCAGCATCTTATCCAATAAGACTCTTCGATGATACCAAAGCAGTATCTCTGAACAAAACTTGAGAATCTTAGGGTGGTCGAAGTAGCATCTTATCCAATAAGACAATTCAATGATACCATAGCAGTATCTCTGAAAAATTAAGATTCTTTGGGTGGTCGAAGCAGGATCTTATCCAATAATATTCTTCGATGATACCAAAGCAGCATCTTATCCAATAAGATTCTTAGATGATACCAAAGCAGTATCTCTGAAAACTTGAGATTCTTCGGGTGGTCGAAGCGGCATCTTATCTAATAAGACTCTTCGATGATACCAAAGCAGTATCTCTGAAAACATGAGATTCTTCGGGTGGTCGAAGCAGCATCTTATCCAATAATACTCTTTGATGTTACCAAAGCAGTATCTCTGAACAAAACTTGAGATTCTTCGGGTGGTCGAAGCAGCATCTTATCCAATAATAATCTTCGATGATACCAAAGCAGTATCTCTGAACACTTGAGATTCTTTGGGTGGTCAAAGTAGCATCTTATCCGATAAGCCTCTTCGATGATGCCAAAGCAGTATCTCTGAACAAAACTTGAGATTCTTCGGGTGGTCGAAGCAGTATCTTATCCAATAAGACTATTTGATGATACCAAAGCAGTATATCTATATACAAACGAGATTCTTCGGGTGGTCAAAGCAGCATCTTATCCAATAAGACTCTTTGATGATACCAAAGCAGTATCTTTGAAAACATGAGATTCTTCGGGTGGTCGAAGCGGCATCTTATCCAATAAGACTCTTCGATGATACCAAAACAGTATCTCTAAAAAAACATGAGATTCTTCGGGTGGTCGAAGCAGCATCTTATCCAATATGACTCTTCGATGATACCAAAGAAGTATCACTGAAAACTTGAGATTCTTCGGGTGGTTGAAGCAGCATCTTATCCAATAAGACTGTTTGATGTTACCAAAGAAGTATCTCTGAACAAAACTTGAGATTCTTCGGGTGGTCGAAGCATCATGTTATCCAATAATACTCTTCGATGATACCAAAGCAATATCTCTGAAAACTTGAGATTCTTCGGGTGGTGAAAGCAGCATCTTATCTGATAAGCCTCTTTGATGATACCAATGCAGTATCTCTGAACAAAACTTGAGATTCTTCGGGTGGTCGAAGCAGCATCTTATTCAATAAGACTCTTCGATGATACCAAAGCAGTATATCTAAACAAAAACGAGATTCTTCGGGTGGTCGAAGCAGCATCTTATCCAATAAGATTCTTCGATGATACCAATGTAGGGTCTCTTAAAACTTGAAATTCTACGGGTGGTCGATGCAGCATCTTATCCAATAAGACTCTTCGATGATACCAAAGTAGTATCTCTGAACAAAACTTGAGATTCTTCAGGTGGTCGAAGCAGCATCTTATCCAATAAGACTCTTCGATGATACCAATTCAGTATCTCTGAGAACTTGAGATTCTTCGGGTGGTCGAAGCAGCATCTTATCCAATAAGACTCTTCGATGATACCAAAGCAGTATCTCTGAAAACTTGAGATTCTTAGGGTGGTCGAAGCGACATCTTATCCAATAAGACTCTTCGATGATACCAAAGCAGTATCTCTAAAAAAAACATGAGATTCTTCTGGTGGTCGAAGCAGCATCTTATCCAATAAGACTCTTCGATGATACCAAAGCAGTATCTCTGAAAACTTGAGATTCTTCGGGTGGTCGAAGCAGCATCTTATCCAATAAGGTTCTTCGATGATACCAATGTAGCCTCTCTTAAAACATGAAATTCTTTGGGTGGTGGAAGCACCATGTTATCCAATAAGACTCTTCGATGATACCAAAGCAGTAACTCTGAACAAAACTTGAGATTCTTCGGGTGGTCGAAGCAACATCTTATCCAATAAGACTCTTCGATGACACCAAAGTAGTATCTCTGAACAAAACTTGAGATTCTTCAGGTGGTCGAAGCAGCATCTTATCCAATAAGATTCTTCGGTGATACCAAAGCAGTATCTCTAAACACTAACGAGATTCTTCGGGTGGTCGAAGAAGCATCTTATCCAATAATACTCTTCGAAGATACCCAAGCAATATCTCTGAAAACATGAGATTCTTTGGGTGGTCAGAGCAGCATCTTATCCGATAAGCCTCTTCGATGTTACCAAAGTAGTATCTTTGAACAAAACTTGAGATTCTACGGGTGGTCGAAGTAGCATCTTATCCAATAAGACTCTTCGATGATACCAAAGCAGTATATCTAAACAAAAACGAGATTCTTCGGGTGGTCGAAGCAGCATCTTATCCAATAAGATTCTTCGATGATACCAATGTAGGGTCTCTTAAAACTTGAAATTCTACGGGTGGTCGATGCAGCATCTTATCCAATAAGACTCTTCGATGATACCAAAGTAGTATCTCTGAACAAAACTTGAGATTCTTCAGGTGGTCGAAGCAGCATCTTATCCAATAAGACTCTTCGATGATACCAATTCAGTATCTCTGAGAACTTGAGATTCTTCGGGTGGTCGAAGCAGCATCTTATCCAATAAGACTCTTCGATGATACCAAAGCAGTATCTCTAAAAAAAACATGAGATTCTTCTGGTGGTCAAAGCAGCATCTTATCCAATAAGACTCTTCGATGATACCAAAGCAGTATCTCTGAAAACTTGAGATTCTTCGGGTGGTCGAAGCAGCATCTTATCCAATAAGGTTCTTCGATGATACCAATGTAGCCTCTCTTAAAACATGAAATTCTTTGGGTGGTGGAAGCACCATCTTATCCAATAAGACTCTTCGATGATACCAAAGCAGTAACTCTGAACAAAACTTGAGATTCTTCGGGTGGTCGAAGCAACATCTTATCCAATAAGACTCTTCGATGACACCAAAGCATTATCTCTGAAAACTTGAGATTCTTCGTGTGGTCGAAGCAGCATCTAATCCAATAAGACTCTTCGATGATACCAAAGCAGTATCTCTGAACAAAACTTGAGATTCTCTGGGTGGTCGAAGCATCATCTTATCCAAAAAGACTCTTCAATGATATCAAAGCAGTATCTCTGAAAACTTGAGATTCTTCGGGTGGTCGAAGCAGCATCTTATCCAATAAGACTCTTCGATGATACCAAAGCAGTATCTCTGAACAAAACTTGAGAATCTTAGGGTGGTCGAAGTAGCATCTTATCCAATAAGACAATTCAATGATACCATAGCAGTATCTCTGAAAAATTAAGATTCTTTGGGTGGTCGAAGCAGGATCTTATCCAATAATATTCTTCGATGATACCAAAGCAGCATCTTATCCAATAAGATTCTTAGATGATACCAAAGCAGTATCTCTGAAAACTTGAGATTCTTCGGGTGGTCGAAGCGGCATCTTATCTAATAAGACTCTTCGATGATACCAAAGCAGTATATCTAAAAAAACATGGGATTCTTCGGGTGGTCGAAGCAGCATCTTATCCAATAAGACTCTTCGATGATACCAAAGCAGTATCTCTGAAAGCTTGAGATTCTTCGTGTGGTCGAAGCAGCATCTTATCCAATAGGACTCTTTGATGTTACCAAAGCAGTATCTCTGAACAAAACTTGAGATTCTTCGGGTGGTCGAAGAAGCATCTTATCCAATAATACTCTTCGAAGATACCAAAGCAATATCTCTGAAAACATGAGATTCTTTGGGTGGTCAGAGCAGCATCTTATCCGATAAGCCTCTTCGATGATACCAAAGCAATATCTCTGAACAAAACATGAGATTCTTCGGGTGATCGAAGTAGCATCTTATCCAATAAGACTCTTCGATGATACCAAAGAAGTATATCTAAACAAAAACGAGATTCTTCGGGTGGTCGAAGCAGCATTTTATCCAATAACATTCTTCGATGATACCAATGTAGGGTCTCTTAAAACTTGAAAGTCTTTGGGTGGTCGAAGCAGCATCTTATCCAATAAGACTCTTTGATGATACCAAAGCAGTATCTCTGAACAAAAATTGAGATTCTTCGGGTGGTCGAAGCAGTATCTTATCCAATAAGACTCTTCGATGATACCAAAGCAGTATCTTTGAACAAAACTTGAGATTCTTTGGGTGGCGAAGCAGCATCTTATCCAATAAGACTCTTCGATGATACCAAAGAGTATCTCTGAACAAAACTTGAGATTCTTCGGGTGGTCGAAGCAGCATCTTATCCAATAAGACTCTTCGATGATACCAATGCAGTATCTCTGAAAACTTGAGATTCTTCGGGTGGTCGAAGCAGCATCTTATCCGATAAGACTCTTCGATGATACCAAAACAGTATCTCTGAAAAAAACTTGAGATTCTTCGGGTTGTCAAAGCAGCATCTTGTCCAATAAGATTCTTCGATGATACCAAAGTAGTGTCTCTGAACAAAACTTGTGATTCTTCGGGTGGTCGAAGTAGCATCTTATCCAATAAGACTCTTCGATGATACCAAAGCAGTATCTCTAAAAAAAACATGAGATTCTTCGGGTTGTTGAAGCAGCATCTTATCCAATAAGACTCTTCGATGATACCAAAGCAGTATCTCTAAAAACTTGACATTCTTCGGGTGGTCGAAGCAGCATCTTATCCAATAAGACTCTTTGATGTTACCAAAGCAGTATCTCTAAAAACATGAGATTCTTCGGGTGGTCAAAGCAGCATCTTATCTGATAAACCGCTTCGATGATACCAAAGCAGTATCTCTGAACAAAACTTGAGATTCTTCGAGTGGTCGAAGCAGCATCTTATCCAATAAGACTCCTCAATGATACCAAAACAGTATATCTATATACAAATGAGATTCCTCGGGTGGTCGAAGCAGCATCTTATCCAATAAGATTCTTCGATGATACCAAAGTAGTGTCTCTGAAAACTTGAAATTCTTCGGGTGGTCGAAGCAACATCTTATCCAATAAGACTCTTTGATGTTACCAAAGCAGTATCTCTGAACAAAACATGATATTCTTTGGGTGGTCGATGCAGCATCTTATCCAATAAGACTCTTCGATGATACCAAAGCAGTATATCTAAACACAAACGAGATTCTTCGGGTGGTCTAACAAGCATCTTATCTAATAAGATTCTTCGATGATACCAAAGTAGTGTCTCTGAAAACTTGAAATTCTTCGGGTGGTCGAAGCAGCATTTTATCCAATAAGACTCTTTGATGATACCAAAGCAGTATCTCTTAACAAAACATGAGATTCTTCGAGTGGTCGAATCAGCATCTTATCCAACAAGACTCTTCGATGATACCAAAGCATTATCACTGAACAAAACTTGAGATTCTTCGGGTGGTCGAAGCAGCATCTTATCCAATAAGACTCTACGATGATACCAAAGCAGTATCTCTGAAAACTTGAGATTCTTCGGGTGGTCACAACAGCATCTTATATGATAAGCCTCTTCGATGATACCAAAGCAGTATCTCTGAACAAAAGTTGATAATCTTCGGGTGGTCGATGCAGCATCTTATCCAATAAGACTCTTCGATGATACCAAATTAGTATATCTAAACACAAACGAGATTCCTCGGGTGGTCGAAGCAGCATCTTATCTAATAAGATTCTTCGATGATACCAAAGTAGTGTCTCTGAAAACATGAAATTCTTCGGGTGGTCGAAGCAGCATTTTATCCAATAAGACTCTTCGATGATACCAAAGCATATCTCTTAACAAAACTTGAGATTCTTCGGGTGGTCGAAGCAGCATCTTATCCAATAAGACTCTTCGATGATACCTAAGCAATATCTCTGAACAAAACTTGAGATTCTTCGGGTGGTCGAAGCAGCATCGTATCCAATAAGACTCTTCCATGATACCAAAGCAGTATCTCTGAATAAAACATGAGATTCTTCGGGTGGTCGAAGCAGCATCTTATCCAATAAGACTCTTCGATGATACCAAAACAGTATCTCTGAAAACATGAGATTCTTCGGGTGGTCGAAGCAGCATCTTAACCAATAAGACTCTTTGATGATACCGAAGCAGTATCTCTGAAAAAAACTTGAGATTCTTCGGGTGGTTGAAGAATCATCTTATTCAATAAGACTCTTGAATGATACCAAAGCAATATCTCTGAAAACTTGAGATTCTTCGGGTGGTCGAAGCAGCATCTTATCCAATAAAACTCTTCGATGATACCAAAGCAGTATCTCTAAAAAAACATGAGATTCTTCGGGTGGTCGAAGCAGCATCTTATCCAATAAGACTCTTCGATGATACCAAAGCAGTATCTGTGAAAACTTGAGATTCTTCGGGTGGTCGAAGCAGCATCTTTTCCAATAAGACTCTTTGATTTACCAAAGCAGTATCTCTGAATAAAACTTGAGATTCTTCGGGTGGTCGAAGCAGCATCTTATCCAATAATACTCTTCGATGATACCCAAGCAATATCTCTGAAAACTTGAGATTCTTCGGGTGGTCAAAGCATCATCTTATCCGATAAGCCTCTTCGATGATACCAAAGCAGTATCTCTGAACAAAACTTGAGATTCTTCGGGTGGTCGAAGCAGAATCTTATCCAATAAGACTCTTCGATGATACCAAAGCAGTATATCTAAAAAAAACGAGATTCTTCGGGTGGTCGAAGCAGCATCTTATCCAATAAGGTTCTTCGATGATACCAATGTAGCGTCTCTTAAAACTTGAAATTCTTCGGGTGGTCGAAGCAGCATTTTATCCAATAAGACTCTTCGATGATACCAAAGCAGTATCTCTGCACAAAAGTTGAGGTTCTTCGGGTGGTTGAAGCAGCATCTTATCCAATAAGACTCTTCGATGATACCAAAGCATTATCTCTGAAAACTTGAGATTCTTCGGGTGGTCAAAGCAGCATCTAATCCAACAAGACTCTTCGATGATACCAAAGCAGTATCTCTGAACAAAACTTGAGACTCTTTGGGTGGACGAAGTAGCACCTTATCCAATAAGACTATTCAATGATACCAAAGCAGTATCTCTAAAAAATTGAGATTCTTCGGGTGGTCGAAGCAGCATCTTATCCAATAAGATTCTTCGATGATACCAAAGCAGTATCTCTATACACAAACGAGATTCTCCGGGTGGTCGAAGGAGCATCTTATCCAATAAGATTCTTAGATGATACCAAAGCAGTATCTCTAAAAACTTGAGATTCTTCGGGTAGTCGAAGCGGCATCTTATCCAATTAGACTCTTCGATGATACCAAAGCAGTATCTCAAAAAAAACATGAGATTCTTCGGGTGGTCGAAGCAGCATCTTATCCAATAAGACTCTTCGATGATACCAAAGCAGTATCTCTGAAGAAAACTTGAGATTCTTCGGTTGGTCGAAGCAGCATCTTATCCAATAAGAATCTTCGATGATACCGAAGCAGTATCTCTGAACAATAATTGAGATTCTTCGGGTGGTTGAAGCTGCATCTTATCCAATAAGACTCTTCGATGATACCAAAGCAGTATCTCTGAACAAAACTTGAGATTCTTCGGGTGGTCAAAGCAACATCTTATCCAATAAGACTCTTTGATGATACCAAAGCAGTATCTCCGAACAAAACTTGAGATTCTTCGGGTGGTCAAAGCAGCATCTTATGCAATAAGACTCTTCGATGACACCAATGCAGTATCTCTGAAAACTTGAGATTCTTTGGGTGGTCGAAGCAGCACCTTATCCAATAAGACTCATCGATGATACCAAAACAGTATCTCTGAAAAAAACTTGAGATTCTTCAGGTGGTCAAAGCAGCATCTTATCCAATAAGATTCTTCGATGATACCAAAGGATTATCTCTGAAAACTTGAGATTCTTCGGGTGGTCGAAGCAGCATCTTATCCAATAAGATTCTTCGATAATACCAAAGCAGTATCTCTAAACACAAACGAGATTCTCCGGATGGTCGAAGCAGCATCTTATCCAATAAGACTCTTTGATTTACCAAAGCAGTATCTCTGAACAAAACTTGAGATTCTTCGGGTGGTCGAAGCAGCATCTTATCCAATAATACTCTTCGATGATACCCAAGCAATATCTCTGAAAACTTGAGATTCTTCGGGTGGTCAAAGCATCATCTTATCCGATAAGCCTCTTCGAGGATACCAAAGCAGTATCTCTGAACAAAACTTGAGATTCTTCGGGTGTTCGAAGCAGCATCTTATCCAATAAGACTCTTCGATGATACCAAAGCAGTATATCTAAAAAAAACGAGATTCTTCGGGTGGTCGAAGCAGCATCTTATCCAATAAGGTTCTTCGATGATACCAATGTAGCGTCTCTTAAAACTTGAAATTCTCCGGGTGGTCGAAGCAGCATTTTATCCAATAAGACTCTTCGATGATACCAAAGCAGTATCTCTGAACAAAATTTGAGATTCTTCGGGTGGTTGAAGCGGCATCTTATCCAATAAGACTCTTCGATAATACCAAAGCATTATCTCTGAAAACTTGAGATTCTACGGGTGGTCAAAGCAGCATCTAATCCAATAAGACTCTTCGATGATACCAAAGCAGTATCTCTGAACAAAACTTGAGACTCTTTGGGTGGACGAAGTAGCACCTTATCCAATAAGACTATTCAATGATATCAAAGCAGTATCTTTGAAAAATTGATATTCTTCGGGTGGTCGAAGCAGCATCTTATCCAATAAGATTCTTCGATGATACCAAAGCAGTATCTCTATACACAAACGAGATTTTCCGGGTGTTCGAAGGAGAATCTTATCCAATAAGATTCTTAGATGATACCAAAGCAGTATCTCTAAAAACTTGAGATTCTTCGGGTAGTCGAAGCAGCATCTTATCCAATTAGACTCTTCGATGATACCAAAGCAGTATCTCAAAAAAAACATGAGATTCTTCGGGTGGTCGAAGCAGCATCTTATCCAATAAGACTCTTCGATGATACCAAAGCAGTATCTCTGAAGAAAACTTGAGATTCTTCGGTTGGTCGAAGCAGCATCTTATCCAATAAGAATCTTCGATGATACCGAAGTAGTATCTCTGAACAATAATTGAGATTCTTCAGGTGGTCGAAGCAGCATCTTATCCAATAAGACTCTTCGATGATACCAAAGCAGTATCTCTGAACAAAACTTGAGATTCTTCGGGTGGTCGAAGCAACATCTTATCCAATAAGACTCTTTGATGATACCAAAGCAGTATCTCTGAACAAAACTTGAGATTCTTCGGGTGGTCGAAGCAGCATCTTATGCAATAAGACTCTTCGATGACACCAATGCAGTATCTCTGAAAACTTGAGATTCTTTGGGTGGTCGAAGCAGCACCTTATCCAATAAGACTCTTCGATGATACCAAAACAGTATCTCTGAAAAAAACTTGAGATTCTTCGGGTGGTCAAAGCAGCATCTTATCTAATAAGATTCTTCGATGATACCAAATTAGTGTCTCTGAATAAAACTTGAGATTCTTTGGGTGGTCAGAGCAGCATCTTAGCCGATAAGCCTCTTCGATGATACCAAAGCAGTATCTCTGAACAAAACTTGAGATTCTTTGTGTGGTCGAAGCAGCATCTTATCCAATAAGACTCTTCGATGATACCAAAGCAGTATATCTAAAAAAAACGAGATTCTTCGGGTGGTCGAAGCAGCATCTTATCCAATAAGGTTCTTCGATGATACCAATGTAGCGTCTCTTAAAACTTGAAATTCTTCGGGTGGTCGAAGCAGCATTTTATCCAATAAGACTTTTCGATGATACCAAAGCAGTATCTCTGAACAAAACTTGAGATTCTTCGGGTGGTCGAAGCAGCATCTTATCCAATAAGACTCTTCGATGATACCAAAGCATTATCTCTGAAAACTTGAGATTCTTCGGGTGGTCGAAGCAGCATGTAATCCAATAAGACTCTTCGATGATACCAAAGCAGTATCTCTGAACAAAACTTGAGACTCTTTGGGTGGTCGAAGTAGCACCTTATCCAATAAGAAAATTCAATGATACCAAAGCAGTATCTCTGAAAAATTGAGATTCTTCGGGTGGTCGAAGAAGCATCTTATCCAATAAGATTCTTCGATAATACCAAAGCAGTATCTCTAAACACAAACGAGATTCTCCGGATGGTCGAAGCAGCATCTTATCCAATAAGACTCTTTGATTTACCAAAGCAGTATCTCTGAACAAAACTTGAGATTCTTCGGGTGGTTGAAGCAGCATCTTATCCAATAATACTCTTCGATGATACCCAAGCAATATCTCTGAAAACTTGAGATTCTTCGGGTGGTCAAAGCATCATCTCATCCGATAAGCCTCTTCGATGATACCAAAGCAGTATCTCTGAACAAAACTTGAGATTCTTCGGGTGTTCGAAGCAACATCTTATCTAATAAGACTCTTCGATGATACCAAAGCAGTATATCTAAAAAAAACGAGATTCTTCGGGTGGTCGAAGCAGCATCTTATCCAATAAGGTTCTTCGATGATACCAATGTAGCGTCTCTTAAAACTTGAAATTCTCCGGGTGGTCGAAGCAGCATTTTATCCAATAAGACTCTTCGATGATACCAAAGCATTATCTCTGAACAAAATTTGAGATTCTTCGGGTGGTTGAAGCGGCATCTTATCCAATAAGACTCTTCGATGATACCAAAGCATTATCTCTGAAAACTTGAGATTCGTCGGGTGGTCAAAGCAGCATCTAATTCAATAAGACTCTTCGATGATACCAAAGCAGTATCTCTGAACAAAACTTGAGACTCTTTGGGTGGACGAAGTAGCACCTTATCCAATAAGACTATTCAATGAAACCAAAGCAGTATCTTTGAAAAATTGATATTCTTCGGGTGGTCGAAGCAGCATCTTATCCAATAAGATTCTTCGATGATACCAAAGCAGTATCTCTATACACAAACGAGATTCTCCGGGTGGTCGAAGGAGGATCTTATCCAATAAGATTCTTAGATGATACCAAAGCAGTATCTCTAAAAACTTGAGATTCTTCGGGTAGTCGAAGCGGCATCTTATCCAATTAGACTCTTCGATGATACCAAAGCAGTATCTCAAAAAAAACATGAGATTCTTCGGGTGGTCGAAGCAGCATCTTATCCAATAAGACTCTTCGATGATACCAAAGCAGTATCTCTGAAGAAAACTTGAGATTCTATGGTTGGTCGAAGCAACATCTTATCCAATAAGAATATTCGATGATACCGAAGCAGTATCTCTGAACAATAATTGAGATTCTTCGGGTGGTCGAAGCAGCATCTTATCCAATAAGACTCTTCGATGATACCAAAGCAGTATCTCTGAACAAAACTTGAGATTCTTCGGGTGGTCGAAGCAACATCTTATCCAATAAGACTCTTCGATGATACCAAAGCAGTATCTCTGAACAAAACTTGAGATTCTTCGGGTGGTCGAAGCAGCATCTTATGCAATAAGACTCTTCGATGACACCAATGCAGTATCTCTGAAAACTTGAGATTCTTTGGGTGGTCGAAGCAGCACCTTATCCAATAAGACTCTTCGATGATACCAAAACAGTATCTCTGAAAAAAACTTGAGATTCTTCGGGTGGTCAAAGCAGCATCTTATCCAATAAGATTCTTCGATGATACCAAATTAGTGTCTCTGAATAAAACTTGAGATTCTTTGGGTGGTCAGAGCAGCATCTTAGCCGATAAGCCTCTTCGATGATACCAAAGCAGTATCTCTGAACAAAACTTGAGATTCTTTGTGTGGTCGAAGCAGCATCTTATCCAATAAGACTCTTCGATGATACCAAAGCAGTATATCTAAAAAAAATGAGATTCTTCGGGTGGTCGAAGCAGCATCTTATCCAATAAGGTTCTTCGATGATACCAATGTAGCGTCTCTTAAAACTTGAAATTCTTCGGGTGGTCGAAGCAGCATTTTATCCAATAAGACTATTCGATGATACCAAAGCAGTATCTCTGAACAAAACTTGAGATTCTTCGGGTGGTCGAAGCAGCATCTTATCCAATAAGACTCTTCGATGATACCAAAGCAGTATCTCTGAACAAAACTTGAGATTCTTCGGGTGGTCGAAGCAACATCTTATCCAATAAGACTCTTCGATGATACCAAAGCAGTATCTCTGAACAAAACTTGAGATTCTTCGGGTGGTCGAAGCAGCATCTTATGCAATAAGACTCTTCGATGACACCAATGCAGTATCTCTGAAAACTTGAGATTCTTTGGGTGGTCGAAGCAGCACCTTATCCAATAAGACTCTTCGATGATACCAAAACAGTATCTCTGAAAAAAACTTGAGATTCTTCGGGTGGTCAAAGCAGCATCTTATCCAATAAGATTCTTCGATGATACCAAATTAGTGTCTCTGAATAAAACTTGAGATTCTTTGGGTGGTCAGAGCAGCATCTTAGCCGATAAGCCTCTTCGATGATACCAAAGCAGTATCTCTGAACAAAACTTGAGATTCTTTGTGTGGTCGAAGCAGCATCTTATCCAATAAGACTCTTCGATGATACCAAAGCAGTATATCTAAAAAAAATGAGATTCTTCGGGTGGTCGAAGCAGCATCTTATCCAATAAGGTTCTTCGATGATACCAATGTAGCGTCTCTTAAAACTTGAAATTCTTCGGGTGGTCGAAGCAGCATTTTATCCAATAAGACTATTCGATGATACCAAAGCAGTATCTCTGAACAAAACTTGAGATTCTTCGGGTGGTCGAAGCAGCATCTTATCCAATAAGACTCTTCGATGATACCAAAGCATTATCTCTGAAAACTTGAGATTCTTCGGGTGGTCGAAGCAGCATGTAATCCAATAAGACTCTTCGATGATACCAAAGCAGTATCTCTGAACAAAACTTGAGACTCTTTGGGTGGTCGAAGTAGCACCTTATCCAATAAGAAAATTCAATGATACCAAAGCAGTATCTCTGAAAAATTGAGATTCTTCGGGTGGTCGAAGCAGCATCTTATCCAATAAGATTCTTCGATAATACCAAAGCAGTATCTCTAAACACAAACGAGATTCTCCGGATGGTCGAAGCAGCATCTTATCTAATAAGACTCTTTGATTTACCAAAGCAGTATCTCTGAACAACACTTGAGATTCTTCGGGTGGTCGAAGCAGCATCTTATCCAATAATACTCTTCGATGATACCCAAGCAATATCTCTGAAAACTTGAGATTCTTCGGGTGGTCAAAGCATCATCTTATCCGATAAGCCTCTTCGATGATACCAAAGCAGTATCTCTGAACAAAACTTGAGATTCTTCGGGTGTTCGAAGCAGCATCTTATCCAATAAGACTCTTCGATGATACCAAAGCAGTATATCTAAAAAAAAACGAGATTCTTCGGGTGGTCGAAGCAGCACCTTATCCAATAAGGTTCTTCGATGATACCAATGTAGCGTCTCTTAAAACTTGAAATTCTCCGGGTGGTCGAAGCAGCATTTTATCCAATAAGACTCTTCGATGATACCAAAGCAGTATCTCTGAACAAAAGTTGAGATTCTTCGGGTGGTTGAAGCAGCATCTTATCCAATAAGACTCTTCGATGATACCAAAGCATTATCTCTGAAAACTTGAGATTCTTCGGGTGGTCAAAGCAGCATCTAATCCAATAAGACTCTTCGATGATACCAAAGCAGTATCTCTAAACAAAACTTGAGACTCTTTGGGTGGACGAAGTAGCACCTTATCCAATAAGACTATTCAATGATACCAAAGCAATATCTCTGAAAAATTGAGATTCTTCGGGTGGTCGAAGCAGCATCTTATCCAATAAGATTCTTCGATGATACCAAAGCAGTATCTCTATACACAAACGAGATTCTCCGGGTGGTCGAAGGAGCATCTTATCCAATAAGATTCTTAGATGATACCAAAGCAGTATCTCTAAAAACTTGAGATTCTTCGGGTAGTCGAAGCGGCATCTTATCCAATTAGACTCTTCGATGATACGAAAGCAGTATCTCAAAAAAAATATGAGTTTCTTCGGGTGGTCGAAGCATCATCTTATCCAATAAGACTCTTCGATGATACCAAAGCAGTATCTCTGAAGAAAACTTGAGATTCTTCGGTTGGTCGAAGCAGCATCTTATCTAATAAGAATTTTCGATGATACCAAAGCAGTATCTCTGAACAATAATTGAGATTCTTCGGGTGGTCTAAGCAGCATCTTATCCAATAAGACTCTTCGATGATACCAAAGCAGTATCTCTGAACAAAACTTGAGATTCTTCGGGTGGTCGAAGCAACATCTTATTCAATAAGACTCTTTGATGATACCAAAGCAGTATCTCTGAACAAAACTTGAGATTCTTCGGGTGGTCGAAGCAGCATCTTATGCAATAAGACTCTTCGATGACACCAATGCAGTATCTCTGAAAACTTGAGTTTCTTTGGGTGGTCGAAGCAGCACCTTATCCAATAAGACTCTTCGATGATACCAAAACAGTATCTCTGAAAAAAACTTGAGATTCTTCGGGTGGTCAAAGCAGCATCTTGTCCAATAAGATTCTTCGATGATACCAAATTAGTGTCTCTGAATAAAACTTGAGATTCTTTGGGTGGTCAGAGCAGCATCTTAGCCGATAAGCCTCTTCGATGATACCAAAGCAGTATCTCTAAACAAAACTTGAGATTCTTTGTGTGGTCGAAGCAGCATCTTATCCAATAAGATTCTTCGATGATACCAAAGCAGTATATCAAAAAAAAAACGAGATTCTTCGGGTGGTCGAAGCAGCATCTTATCCAATAAGGTTCTTCGATGATACCAATGTAGCGTCTCTTAAAACTTGAAATTCTTCGGGTGGTCGAAGCAGCATTTTATCCAATAAGAATATTCGATGATACCAAAGCAGTATCTCTGAACAAAACTTGAGATTCTTCGGGTGGTCGAAGCAGCATCTTATCCAATAAGACTCTTCGATGATACCAAAGCATTATCTCTGAAAACTTGAGATTCTTCGGGTGGTCGAAGCAGCATGTAATCCAATAAGACTCTTCGGTGATACCAAAGCAGTATCTCTGAACAAAACTTGAGACTCTTTGGGTGGTCGAAGTAGCACCTTATCCAATAAGAAAATTCAATGATACCAAAGCAGTATCTCTGAAAAATTGAGATTCTTCGGGTGGTCGAAGCAGCATCTTATCCAATAAGATTCTTCGATAATACCAAAGCAGTATCTCTAAACACAAACGAGATTCTCCGGATGGTCGAAGCAGCATCTTATCCAATAAGACTCTTTGATTTACCAAAGCAGTATCTCTGAACAAAACTTGAGATTCTTCGGGTGGTCGAAGCAGCATCTTATCCAATAATACTCTTCGATGATACCCAAGCAATATCTCTGAAAACTTGAGATTCTTCGGGTGGTCAAAGCATCATCTTATCCGATAAGCCTCTTCGATGATACCAAAGCAGTATCTCTGAACAAAACTTGAGATTCTTCGGGTGTTCGAAGCAGCATCTTATCCAATAAGACTCTTCGATGATACCAAAGCAGTATATCTAAAAAAAAACGAGATTCTTCGGGTGGTCGAAGCAGCATCTTATCCAATAAGGTTCTTCGATGATACCAATGTAGCGTCTCTTAAAACTTGAAATTCTCCGGGTGGTCGAAGCAGCATTTTATCCAATAAGACTCTTCGATGATACCAAAGCAGTATCTCTGAACAAAAGTTGAGATTCTTCGGGTGGTTGAAGCAGCATCTTATCCAATAAGACTCTTCGATGATACCAAAGCATTATCTCTGAAAACTTGAGATTCTTCGGGTGGTCAAAGCAGCATCTAATCCAATAAGACTCTTCGATGATACCAAAGCAGTATCTCTGAACAAAACTTGAGACTCTTTGGGTGGACGAAGTAGCACCTTATCCAATAAGACTATTTAATGATACCAAAGCAGTATCTCTGAAAAATTGAGATTCTTCGGGTGGTCGAAGCAGCATCTTATCCAATAAGATTCTTCGATGATACCAAAGCAGTATCTCTATACACAAACGAGATTCTCCGGGTGGTCGAAGGAGCATCTTATCCAATAAGATTCTTAGATGATACCAAAGCAGTATCTCTAAAAACTTGAGATTCTTCGGGTAGTCGAAGCGGCATCTTATCCAATTAGACTCTTCGATGATACCAAAGCAGTATCTCAAAAAAAACATGAGATTCTTCGGGTGGTCGAAGCAGCATCTTATCCAATAAGACTCTTCGATGATACCAAAGCAGTATCTCTGAAGAAAACATGAGATTCTTCGGTTGGTCAAAGCAGCATCTTATCCAATAAGAATCTTCGATGATACCGAAGCAGTATCTCTGAACAATAATTGAGATTCTTCGGGTGGTCGAAGCAGCATCTTATCCAATAAGACTCTTCGATGATACCAAAGCAGTATCTCTGAACAAAACTTGAGATTCTTCGGGTGGTCGAATTAACATCTTATCCAATAAGACTCTTTGATGATACCAAAGCAGTATCTCTGAACAAAACTTGAGATTCTTCGGGTGGTCGAAGCAGCATCTTATGCAATAAGACTCTTCGATGACACCAAATTAGTGTCTCTGAACAAAACTTGAGATTCTTTGGGTGGTCAGAGCAGCATCTTATCCGATAAGCCTCTTCGATGATACCAAAGCAGTATCTCTGAACAAAACGTGAGATTCTTTGTGTGGTCGAAGTAGAATCTTATCCAATAAGACTCTTCGATGATACCAAAGAAGTATATCTAAAAAAAAACGAGATTCTTCGGGTGGTCGAAACAGCATCTTATCCAATAATATTCTTCGATGATACAAATGTAGGGTCTCTTAGAACTTGAAAGTCTTCGGGTGGTCGAAGCAGCATCTTCTCCAATAAGACTCTTCGATGATACCAAAGCAGTATCTCTGAACAAAAATTGAGATTCTTCTGGTGGTCAAAGAAGCATCTCATCCAATAAGACTTTTCGATGATACCAAAGCAGTATCGCTGAACAAAACTTGAGATTCTTCAGGTGGTCGAAGCATCATCTTATCCAATAAGACTCTTCAATGATACCAAAGCAGTATCTCTAAAAAAAACATGAGATTCTTCGGGTGGTCGAGGCAACATCTTATCCAATAAGACTCTTCAATGATACCAAAGCAGTATCTCTGAAAACTTGAGATTCTTCGGGTGGTCGAACCAGTATCTTATCCATTAAGACTTTTCGTTGATACCAAAGCAGTATATCTAAATACAAACGAGATTCTTCTTGTGGTCAAAGCAACATCTTATCTAATAAGATTATTCGATGATACCAAAGTAGTGTCTCTGAACAAAACATGTGATTCTTCGGGTAGTCGAAGCAGCATCTTATCCAATAAGACTCTTCGATGATACCAAAGTAGTATCTCTGAACAAAACATGAGATTCTTCGGGTGGTCGAAGCAGCATCTTATCCAATAAGACTCTTCGATGATACCAATGCAGTATCTATGAAAACTTGAGATTCTTTGGGTGGTCGAAGCAGGATCTTATCCAATAAGACTCTTCGATGATACCAAAGCAGTATCTCTGAAAAAAACTTGAGATTCTTCGGGTGGTCGAAGCAACATCTTATCCAATAAGACTCTTTGATGATACCAAAGCAGTATCTCTGAACAAAACTTGAGATTCTTCGGGTGGTCGAAGCAGCATCTTATGCAATAAGACTCTTCGATGACACCAATGCAGTATCTCTGAAAACTTGAGATTCTTTGGGTGGTCGAAGCAACACCTTATCCAATAAGACTCTTCGATGATACCAAAACAGTATCTCTGAAAAAAACTTGAGATTCTTCGGGTGGTCAAAGCAGCATCTTGTCCAATAAGATTCTTCGATGATACCAAATTAGTGTCTCTGAACAAAACTTGAGATTCTTTGGGTGGTCAGAGCAGCATCTTATCCGATAAGCCTCTTCGATGATACCAAAGCAGTATCTCTGAACAAAACTTGAGATTCTATGTGTGGTCGAAGTAGAATCTTATCCAATAAGACTCTTCGATGATACCAAAGAAGTATATCTAAACAAAAACGAGATTCTTCGGGTGGTCGAAATAGCATCTTATCCAATAAGATTCTTCGATGATACCAATGTAGGGTCTCTTAAAACTTGAAAGTCTTCGGGTGGTCGAAGCAGCATCTTATCCATTAAGACTCTTCGATGATACCAAAGCAGTATCTTTGAACAAAACTTGAGATTCTTCGGGTGGTCGAAGCAGCATCTTATGCAATAAGGCTCTTCGATGACACCAATGCAGTATCTCTGAAAACTTGAGATTCTTTTGGTGGTCGAAGCAGCACCTTATCCATAAAGACTCTTCGATGATACCAAAACAGTATCTCTGAAAAAAACTTGAGATTCTTCGGGTGGTCAAAGCAGCATCTTATCCAATAAGATTCTTCGATGATACCAAATTAGTGTCTCTGAACAAAACTTGAGATTCTTTGGGTGGTCAGAGCAGCATCTTATCCGATAAGCCTCTTCGATGATACCAAAGCAGTATCTCTGAACAAAACGTGAGATTCTTTGTGTGGTCGAAGTAGAATCTTATCCAATAAGACTCTTCGATGATACCAAAGAAGTATATCTAAACAAAAACGAGATTCTTCGGGTGGTCGAAACAGCATCTTATCCAATAATATTCTTCGATGATACAAATGTAGGGTCTCTTAGAACTTGAAAGTCTTCGGGTGGTCGAAGCAGCATCTTCTCCAATAAGACTCTTCGATGATACCAAAGCAGTATCTCTGAACAAAAATTGAGATTCTTCGGGTGGTCAAAGAAGCATCTCATCCAATAAGACTTTTCGATGATACCAAAGCAGTATCGCTGAACAAAACTTGAGATTCTTCAGGTGGTCGAAGCATCATCTTATCCAATAAGACTCTTCAATGATACCAAAGCAGTATCTCTAAAAAAAACATGAGATTCTTCGGGTGGTCGAGGCAACATCTTATCCAATAAGACTCTTCAATGATACCAAAGCAGTATCTCTGAAAACTTGAGATTCTTCGGGTGGTCGAACCAGTATCTTATCCATTAAGACTTTTCGTTGATACCAAAGCAGTATATCTAAATACAAACGAGATTCTTCTTGTGGTCAAAGCAACATCTTATCTAATAAGATTATTCGATGATACCAAAGTAGTGTCTCTGAACAAAACATGTGATTCTTCGGGTAGTCGAAGCAGCATCTTATCCAATAAGACTCTTCGATGATACCAAAGTAGTATCTCTGAACAAAACTTGAGATTCTTCGGGTGGTCGAAGCAGCATCTTATCCAATAAGACTCTTCGATGATACCAATGCAGTATCTATGAAAACTTGAGATTCTTTGGGTGGTCGAAGCAGGATCTTATCCAATAAGACTCTTCGATGATACCAAAGCAGTATCTCTGAAAAAAACTTGAGATTCTTCGGGTGGTCGAAGCAACATCTTATCCAATAAGACTCTTTGATGATACCAAAGCAGTATCTCTGAACAAAACTTGAGATTCTTCGGGTGGTCGAAGCAGCATCTTATGCAATAAGACTCTTCGATGACACCAATGCAGTATCTCTGAAAACTTGAGATTCTTTGGGTGGTCGAAGCAGCACCTTATCCAATAAGACTCTTCGATGATACCAAAACAGTATCTCTGAAAAAAACTTGAGATTCTTCGGGTGGTCTAAGCAGCATCTTGTCCAATAAGATTCTTCGATGATACCAAATTAGTGTCTCTGAACAAAACTTGAGATTCTTTGGGTGGTCAGAGCAGCATCTTATCCGATAAGCCTCTTCGATGATACCAAAGCAGTATCTCTGAACAAAACTTGAGATTCTATGTGTGGTCGAAGTAGAATCTTATCCAATAAGACTCTTCGATGATACCAAAGAAGTATATCTAAACAAAAACGAGATTCTTCGGGTGGTCGAAATAGCATCTTATCCAATAAGATTCTTCGATGATACCAATGTAGGGTCTCTTAAAACTTGAAAGTCTTCGGGTGGTCGAAGCAGCATCTTATCCATTAAGACTCTTCAATGATACCAAAGCAGTATCTTTGAACAAAACTTAAGATTCTTCGGGTGGTCGAAACAGCATCTTCTCCAATAAGACTCTTCGATGATACCAAAGCAGTATCTCTGAACAAAAATTGAGATTCTTCGGGTGGTCAAATAAGCATCTCATCCAATAAGACTCTTTGATGATACCAAAGCAGTATCGCTGAACAAAACTTGAGATTCTTCGGGTGGTCGAAGCATCATCTTATCCAATAAGACTCTTCGATGATACCAAAGCAGTATCTCTAAAAAAAACATGAGATTCTTCGGGTGGTCGAGGCAGCATCTTATCCAATAAGACTCTTCAATGATACCAAAGCAGTATCTCTGAAAACTTGAGATTCTTCGTGTAACACCCCCTTCTATACCCCAAATAAATGCATATAAAACACTTAAGCATATACAGATTCATCAGAGTAAAAGTTTTCGAGTAAGGTATAAAAGAAGAATGTCACAACTTGACCAATAAAACACTTGCTCCATAAAATATGTAACATTTTCAATTTAAGCGGAAGATAAAGTCATTTGATCGTTTTTCAAAATATTAATTCAAATGCACATAAGTCATCCAGATTAATACATCATATCAGTTAGATTACAAAACCACATCAGCTGATACATCGCAATGTATCACAAAAGAATGACTATACTAGTCTAACTACCCGGTGTTACATATCAGAGCAGCAGACTCAAAAGAATGAAGACTAACTTCACGAAAGGACTCCAGCATCCTATTCTGCAATGCCTCATAGAGCATTATAAAACAGCAGAAGGGTGAGAAATATAACCATAATAATCAAGGCATAAGATTACGTATATATAGGTATCATATAACACATATTCACATTTCTCAGCACACTTCATTCTCATAATCATAAATCATATTTTGTTCACATATATCAACATTATGAACATTCACAAGCACATCCCTTCATGCTTAATTTCACAATCATTCACAAGCACATTTGTACAACAACAATATTATGCAATGTGACTCAACATATCCAATGCAACTCATGCAATGCGGTACCGACATTAGTTATCTTTTTTCGGTTTTCACTCTAAACCGGGTCCACCCTTCTAGACCGATAACTTGTTATCATTTTTCGGTTTTTACTTTAAACCGGGTCCACCCTTCTAGACCGATAACAACCAAGCCCGTCCCCTAGGCTTCAAACCCACCCTTCTAGGTTTGGGACAAGCCACTAGTTTCCACGAAACTAACGGACATTGCCTCTTGACTGAATGATGCATGTACAATCAACCAATCACAATAAATGCACTTAAGACCGTTCCCGCGTCTTAATCCCATGCATTCGAATAATTCACCCCTTCGAGAATTTCATCATGATTGCACATACAACATATATCAAACATTTATCAATGTATTCAGTTCACACATCATCATATTCAACAACAATGCACACATATCACATATGTTCCCATGCATTCATACAACAATCGCATACATATATGCACTCACAATTCATTAGACGATACACATACATTCCTCATTGTATTCCCATGTATCTTTAATTATCACAAC
Source organism: Lathyrus sativus (assembly GCA_963859935.3). Lineage (NCBI taxonomy): Eukaryota > Viridiplantae > Streptophyta > Magnoliopsida > Fabales > Fabaceae > Lathyrus > Lathyrus sativus. The sequence continues at coordinate 236,864,184 of OZ012740.1, read as the reverse complement.
AATCAAGGTATTCACATCGCAATACCAATCATGCAATTATAAGTTATGCACACATATTCAAAATGTTCTCATGCATACTCATTACATAATTGTATACACATCGAGCATTCGCAAATTCATTAAATAATACACACATAATCACTTGTTATGTTCACATGTATTTATACTTGATGCAATTAACCTTTGAATCACAATTCTAGGATTCACGCCCGTAGGCTACCCACAACACACATTTATCACAACAGGTCATATCTATATTCATATCATAAGGTATCCACCTATGTGAAACAACCAAACCATCTTCACATGATCAACACAACAAAAGAGAAATGTTGTCAAATTCGCCTTCATTCGCCTGGCGAACCCTCGCAGCGAACCTTCGCCTGGCCTTCGCCTGGCGAACTCTCTCAGCGAACACTCGCTAGGCTTCGCCTGGCGAGACTTCCCAGCGAGCCCAAGTCAGTAGCTACTGACTTCATTCGCCACCATTCGCCAGCACCTTCGCTGGGCGAACCCTCGCTATCCAACTTCGCCTGGCGAACCCACCAGCGAAGTCCACTGGGACTTAAATATAATTATTCGCCAACATTCGCTAGGCTTCGCCTTCGCTCGCCTGGCGAGAGCCAGCGAACCTGCGCAGAACAGAACCCTATTCTGTTCCACCTCCACCATCCACCATCATCCAACTTCTCACACAACAAAATCAGTACAAACAGCATCAACACATGTTACCCAACTATTCTACGGCATTATTGCTCAGTTTCAACCGATTAAATCATCAATCTACCGATTATTCCAACTTTTGCCCTAATTGGAAAGTGATGAAAACTCTACCAAAACCCCAACCCAACATACATAACATCATACAATGATCAAATAGAAACATTTCTCACCCTTACCTCGATTAATCGGAGCTTTAATGTTGGTTCTTGATGATTTCCACTTTTCCTCTTCTTCTCCTCTCTTTCTCTCCTTTCTTCTTCTTTCCTCTTTCTTTCCAAATGTTTTCTATTTTTCTTTTCTTTTCTTTCTCTCTTATATAATTCCTTTATTTTCCTTCCTTCCAATTTCCTTCTCGATTCTCTATTAATCCCAATTAATAAAATTAATTTTCCAACATTAATAAAATCCCACTAAATAAATTAATTACTACAATTAATTATTTAATGAAATTTGTGCTGTTACAACTCTCCCCCACTTTAGGAATTTTCGTCCTCGAAAATGTTACCTGATTCAAACAGTTCTGGATAAGACTCTTTCATCCGACTCTCAAGCTCCCAAGTAACATCTCCACCAGCCGGTCCTCCCCAAGCGACCTTCACTAAAGCAATCTCTTTACCTCGAAGCTGCTTCAATTTCCGATCCTCTATCCGCATAGGTGATGTCTCAACAGTCAGGTTATCTCTCACCTGTACATCATCTATTTGGACTACATGAGACGGATCCGCAATGTATTTCCTCAACTGAGATACATGGAATACGTCTTGAAGATTAGCAAGCGACGGTGGTAAAGCCACACGATAGGCCACTTCTCCTATCTTCTGCAAAATCTGATAAGGACCAATGAAACGCGGCGACAACTTGCGCGACTTCAGTGCCCTACCAACACCCGTCATCGGAGTGACTCGAAGAAACACATGATCTCCCTCTTGAAATTCAAGTGCCTTCCTCCTCTTGTCATAATAACTCTTCTGACGACTCTGAGTAATTCTCATCTTCTCTTGAATCATCTTGATCTTATCAGTGGTCTGTTGAACTAACTCGGGTCCAACAACCGAACTCTCTCCGGACTCGAACCAACACAATGGTGTCCTACACCGCCTACCATACAACGCCTCAAATGGTGCCATACCAATACTCGAATGGAAACTGTTGTTGTAGGTAAACTCAATCAAAGGCAAGTAGCTATCCCAAGCTCCTCCTTTTTCCAATACACAAGCTCTCAAAAGATCTTCAAGCGACTGAATCGTCCTCTCCGTCTGACCATCAGTCTGAGGATGATACGCTGAACTCAAACGCAACTTAGTACCCAAAGCACTCTGCAGGCTCTCCCAAAATCTCGAAGTAAACCGCGGATCTCTATCCGAAACAATACTTAACGGAATACCATGCAGACACACAATCCTCTCAATATACAACTTATCCAACTTCTCCAAAGGGTAATCCATACGCATAGGGATAAAGTGAGCAGATTTTGTCAATCTATCCACGATGACCCAAATAGCCTCAAAATTACTCGGCGTCCTCGGCAAACCAGATACGAAATCCATGGAGATACTATCCCATTTCCACTCAGGAATAAACAACGGCTTCATCAAACCCGATGGCTTCTGATGCTCAATCTTTGACTTCTGGCAAGTCAAACAAGAATACACAAATTCCGCAATATCTTTCTTCATACTAGGCCACCAAAATACTTTCTTCAAATCCTGATACATCTTAGTAGCACCCGGATGAATACTCAATCCGCTACGATGTCCTTCCTCAAGGATGCTCTTCTTAAGCTCAACAACATTCGGAACATAAACTCGATCCTGACATCTCATAATCCCATTCTCATCAATCCGAAAATCACCACCTTGGCCTTGGTTGATTAAAGTCAACCGATCAACTAAGCTCAAATCCGATTTCTGTCCTTCTCAAATTTCGTCTAAAATACCACTCGTAAGCTTTAACATACCCAACTTAAATCCAAAAGAAGTTCTCTCACATACCAAACTCAAATCTCGAAATTGCTCGACCAATTCTAACTCTTTCACCATCAACGCCGACATATGCAATGATTTCCGACTCAATGCATCCGCTACTACATTCGCTTTACCCGGATGGTAGTTCAAGCCAAAATCAAAATCCTTCAAAAGTTCAAGCCATCTTCTTTGTCTTGCATTCAATTCCTTTTGATCAAAAAGATACCTCAAACTCTTGTGGTCACTAAACACTTCAAACCTCGCACCAAACAAATAATGCCTCCAAAGTTTCAACACGAACACAACGGCGGCCAACTCTAAGTCATGCGTCGGATAATTCTTCTCATGCACTTTGAGTTGCCTCGAAGCATAAGCCACAACTTGGTTATTCTGCATCAACACACCTCCTAAACCCATCAAAGAAGCATCACAATACACAACGAATGGTTCTTCCGGATTTGGCAAAATCAAAACAGGAGCTGTCGTCAACCTTCGTTTAAGTTCTTGAAAACTCGCCTCACACTTGGCGTCCCAAACAAAGGCTTGACCTTTCCTAGTCAACTGTGTCAACGGCAACGATAACTTAGCAAATCCTTCAATAAACTTCCGATAATAACCGGCTAAACCAAGAAAACTTTTGATCTCAAAAACTGACTTCGGAGTCTCCCATTGCGACACCGCTTCAACCTTCGACGGATCGACCGCAATACCACTACTTGAAATCACATGACCCAGGAAACTAACTTCCTTCAACCAAAACTCACACTTAGAAAGCTTTGCAAACAATTGCTTCTCTCTCAACACCGATAACACAATCTTCAGATGCTCGGCATGCTCTCCTTCGCTCTTCGAATAAACCAAGATGTCGTCGATAAACACCACCACAAACTTATCCAAATACGGATGGAAAATCCTATTCATGTACTCCATAAATACACCTGGTGCATTAGTCACACCAAATGGCATCACGGAATACTCATAGTGTCCATACCTCGTCCGAAAGGCCGTCTTCTGAATATCCTCAGCTTTCACACGGATTTGATGATACCCAGATCTCAAATCAATCTTGCTGAACACGCTTGCACCAACCAACTGATCCATCAGATCATCAATCCTTGGAAGTGGATACTTATTCTTAATAGTCACCTTGTTCAACTGTCTGTAATCCACACAGAGCCTCATAGAACCCTCTTTCTTCTTAACCAATAACACCGGTGCACCCCACGGTGACACACTCGGACGAATAAACTTCTTTTCAAGCAAATCCTCAAGTTGACTCTTCAACTCCTTTAACTCCGAGGCCGACATACGATATGGAGCCATCGATATCGGATTAGTTCCAGGAATCAAATCTATCGAAAACTCCATTTCTCGCTCCGGCGGTAAATCCTTTATTTCCTCAGGGAATACTTCCGGAAAATCTCTAACAATAGGCAAAGCATCAATCTCTTCACTTCCACCGATTCTCATAGTTGCCATAAGCATGAATACCGTAGCCCCATCTTGCACCGATTCCTTCACTTGCTTCCTCGTCATAAACAAATCCCTTTCAACATCCGAATCGGGAAAAATAACCGTTTTGTCAAAACAGTTAATATACACACGATTGAATTTTAACCAATTCATTCCAAGAATGACATCCAGTTGATCTAAATGAAGACACACTAAATCAATCCCAAAATCTCTCCTGAAAATACTCAACGGGCAATTCAAGCAAACATACGGTGTAGTTACCGAACCCATAGCAGGAGTATCAATAACCATACCGCCACCAATCACAGACAACTCAAGAAATTCGATCTCTTTCTTCCCCCGCACATCCTCTGGAAAATACTTCTCCAGAAAAGTTTCTCTAAACAAATCCCACGTAATCACAATATCATCTTCCTCAAATCTTTGGCGAGTATTACCCCACCAATCTTCAGCTTCTTCTTCGAGCATATGAGTCCCAAACTGCACCTTCTGTGCATCCGAGCAATTCATAACTCGAAAAATCTTTTCCACAACTTTCAACCAAATTTGTGCCTTGTCCGGTTCATGAGTTCCCTTGAAGACCGGAGGGTTATTCTTTTGGAATTTCCCCAAAGCACGGAATCCATCATCAGCACGATTCCCCACATTCACATTGGCCGGAGGATTCTGCCCAATTGCCCCCGCCAATCTCGTCAATGCCTCCGCAATCGCTTCGTCGTTCCTTCCTGCAACCATCTTACTAATTCCAACCACAGAACCACGTAAGAACAACCAATATTGATAATGCAACACACACACATCAATAACACACAGGAAAACACTCTAACAACTTGGCCGGACGGACCGACCTGCTCTGATACCACTATTGTAACACCCCCTTCTATACCCCAAATAAATGCATATAAAACACTTAAGCATATACAGATTCATCAGAGTAAAATTTTTCGAGTAAGGTATAAAAGAAGAATGTCACAACTTGACCAATAAAACACTTGCTCCATAAAATATGTAACATTTTCAATTTAAGCGGAAGATAAAGTCATTTGATCGTTTTTCAAAATATTAATTCAAATGCACATAAGTCATCCAGATTAATACATCATATCAGTTAGATTACAAAACCACATCAGCTGATACATCGCAATGTATCACAAAAGAATGACTATACTAGTCTAACTACCCGGTGTTACATATCAGAGCAGCAGACTCAAAAGAATGAAGACTAACTTCACGAAAGGACTCCAGCATCCTAATCTGCAATGCCTCATAGAGCATTATAAAACAGCAGAAGGGTGAGAAATATAACCATAATAATCAAGGCATAAGATTACGTATATATAGGTATCATATAACACATATTCACATTTCTCACCACACTTCATTCTCATAATCATAAATCATATTTTGTTCACATATATCAACATTATGAACATTCACAAGCACATCCCTTCATGCTTAATTTCACAATCATTCACAAGCACATTTGTACAACAACAATATTATGCAATGTGACTCAACATATCCAATGCAACTCATGCAATGCGGTACCGACATTAGTTATCTTTTTTCGGTTTTCACTCTAAACCGGGTCCACCCTTCTAGACCGATAACTTGTTATCATTTTTCGGTTTTTACTTTAAACCGGGTCCACCCTTCTAGACCGATAACAACCAAGCCCGTCCCCTAGGCTTCAAACCCACCCTTCTAGGTTTGGGACAAGCCACTAGTTTCCACGAAACTAACGGACATTGCCTCTTGACTGAATGATGCATGTACAATCAACCAATCACAATAAATGCACTTAAGACCGTTCCCGCGTCTTAATCCCATGCATTCGAATAATTCACCCCTTCGAGAATTTCATCATGATTGCACATACAACATATATCAAACATTTATCAATGTATTCAGTTCACACATCATCATATTCAACAACAATGCACACATATCACATATGTTCCCATGCATTCATACAACAATCGCATACATATATGCACTCACAATTCATTAGACGATACACATACATTCCTCATTGTATTCCCATGTATCTCTAATTATCACAACAATCAAGGTATTCACATCGCAATACCAATCATGCAATTATAAGTTATGCACACATATTCAAAATGTTCTCATGCATACTCATTACATAATTGTATACACATCGAGCATTCGCAAATTCATTAAATAATACACACATAATCACTTGTTATGTTCACATGTATTTATACTTGATGCAATTAACCTTTGAATCACAATTCTAGGATTCACGCCCGTAGGCTACCCACAACACACATTTATCACAACAGGTCATATCTATATTCATATCATAAGGTATCCACCTATGTGAAACAACCAAACCATCTTCACATGATCAACACAGCAAAAGAGAAATGCTGTCAAATTCGCCTTCATTCGCCTGGCGAACCCTCGCAGCGAACCTTCGCCTGGCCTTCGCCTGGCGAACTCTCTCAGCGAACACTCGCTAGGCTTCGCCTGGCGAGACTTCCCAGCGAGCCCAAGTCAGTAGCTACTGACTTCATTCGCCACCATTCGCCAGCACCTTCGCTGGGCGAACCCTCGCTATCCAACTTCGCCTGGCGAACCCACCAGCGAAGTCCACTGGGACTTAAATATAATTATTCGCCAACATTCGCTAGGCTTCGCCTGGCGAAGCTTCGCCTTCGCTCGCCTGGCGAGAGCCAGCGAACCTGCGCAGAACAGAACCCTATTCTGTTCCACCTCCACCATCCACCATCATCCAACTTCTCACACAACAAAATCAGTACAAACAGCATCAACACATGTTACCCAACTATTCTACGGCATTATTGCTCAGTTTCAATCGATTAAATCATCAATCTACCGATTATTCCAACTTTTGCCCTAATTGGAAAGTGATGAAAACTCTACCAAAACCCCAACCCAACATACATAACATCATACAATGATCAAATAGAAACATTTCTCACCCTTACCTCGATTAATCGGAGCTTTGATGTTGGTTCTTGATGATTTCCACTTTTCCTCTTCTTCTCCTCTCTTTCTCTCCTTTCTTCTTCTTTCCTCTTTCTTTCCAAATGTTTTCTATTTTTCTTTTCTTTTCTTTCTCTCTTATATAATTCCTTTATTTTCCTTCCTTCCAATTTCCTTCTCAATTCTCTATTAATCCCAATTAATAAAATTAATTTTCCAACATTAATAAAATCCCACTAAATAAATTAATTACTACAATTAATTATTTAATGAAATTTGGGCTGTTACAACTCTCCCCCACTTTAGGAATTTTCGTCCTCGAAAATGTTACCTGATTCAAACAGTTCTGGATAAGACTCTTTCATCCGACTCTCAAGCTCCCAAGTAACATCTCCACCAGCCGGTCCTCCCCAAGCGACCTTCACTAAAGCAATCTCTTTACCTCGAAGCTGCTTCAATTTCCGATCCTCTATCCGCATAGGTGATGTCTCAACAGTCAGGTTATCTCTCACCTGCACATCATCTATTTGGACTACATGAGACGGATCCGCAATGTATTTCCTCAACTGAGATACATGGAATACGTCGTGAAGATTAGCAAGCGACGGTGGTAAAGCCACACGATAGGCCACTTCTCCTATCTTCTGCAAAATCTGAGAAGGACCAATGAAACGCGGCGACAACTTGCGCGACTTCAGTGCCCTACCAACACCCGTCATCGGAGTGACTCGAAGAAACACATGATCTCCCTCTTGAAATTCAAGTGCCTTCCTCCTCTTGTCATAATAACTCTTCTGACGACTCTGAGTAATTCTCATCTTCTCTTGAATCATCTTGATCTTATCAGTGGTCTGTTGAACTAACTCGGGTCCAACAACCGAACTCTCTCCGGACTCGAACCAACACAATGGTGTCCTACACCGCCTACCATACAACGCCTCAAATGGTGCCATACCAATACTCGAATGGAAACTGTTATTGTAGGTAAACTCAATCAAAGGCAAGTAGCTATCCCAAGCTCCTCCTTTTTCCAATACACAAGCTCTCAAAAGATCTTCAAGCGACTGAATCGTCCTCTCCGTCTGACCATCAGTCTGAGGATGATACGCTGAACTCAAACGCAACTTAGTACCCAAAGCACTCTGCAGGCTCTCCCAAAATCTCGAAGTAAACCGCGGATCTCTATCCGAAACAATACTTAACGGAATACCATGCAGACACACAATCCTCTCAATATACAACTTAGCCAACTTCTCCAAAGGGTAATCCATACGCATAGGGATAAAGTGAGCAGATTTTGTCAATCTATCCACGATGACCCAAATAGCCTCAAAATTACTCGGCGTCCTCGGCAAACCAGATACGAAATCCATGGAGATACTATCCCATTTCCACTCAGGAATAAACAACGGCTTCATCAAACCCGATGGCTTCTGATGCTCAATCTTTGACTTCTGGCAAGTCAAACAAGAATACACAAATTCCGCAATATCTTTCTTCATACTAGGCCACCAAAATACTTTCTTCAAATCCTGATACATCTTAGTAGCACCCGGATGAATACTCAATCCGCTACGATGTCCTTCCTCAAGGATGCTCTTCTTAAGCTCAACAACATTCGGAACACAAACTCGATCCTGACATCTCATAATCCCATTCTCATCAATCCGAAAATCACCACCTTGGCCTTGGTTGATTAAAGTCAACCGATCAACTAAGCTCAAATCTGATTTCTGTCCTTCTCGAATTTCATCCAAAATACCACTCGTAAGCTTTAACATACCCAACTTAAATCCAAAAGAAGTTCTCTCACATACCAAACTCAAATCTCGAAATTGCTCGACCAATTCTAACTCTTTCACCATCAACGCCGACATATGCAATGATTTCCGACTCAATGCATCTGCTACTACATTCGCTTTACCCGGATGGTAGTTCAAGCCAAAATCAAAATCCTTCAAAAGTTCAAGCCATCTTCTTTGTCTTGCATTCAATTCCTTTTGATCAAAAAGATACCTCAAACTCTTGTGGTCACTAAACACTTCAAACCTCGCACCAAACAAATAATGCCTCCAAAGTTTCAACACGAACACAACGGCGGCCAACTCTAAGTCATGCGTCGGATAATTCTTCTCATGCACTTTGAGTTGCCTCGAAGCATAAGCCACAACTTGGTTATTCTGCATCAACACACCTCCTAAACCCATCAAAGAAGCATCACAATACACAACGAATGGTTCTTCCGGATTTGGCAAAATCAAAACAGGAGCTGTCGTCAACCTTCGTTTAAGTTCTTGAAAACTCGCTTCACACTTGGCGTCCCAAACAAAGGCTTGACCTTTCCTAGTCAACTGTGTCAACGGCAACGATAACTTAGCAAATCCTTCAATAAACTTCCGATAATAACCGGCTAAACCAAGAAAACTTTTGATCTCAAAAACTGACTTCGGAGTCTCCCATTGCGACACCGCTTCAACCTTCGACGGATCGACCGCAATACCACTACTTGAAATCACATGACCCAGGAAACTAACTTCCTTCAACCAAAACTCACACTTAGAAAGCTTTGCAAACAATTGCTTCTCTCTCAACACTGATAACACAATCTTCAGATGCTCGGCATGCTCTCCTTCGCTCTTCGAATAAACCAAGATGTCGTCGATAAACACCACCACAAACTTATCCAAATACGGATGGAAAATCCTATTCATGTACTCCATAAATACACCTGGTGCATTAGTCACACCAAATGGCATCACGGAATACTCATAGTGTCCATACCTCGTCCGAAAGGCCGTCTTCTGAATATCCTCAGCTTTCACACGGATCTGATGATACCCAGATCTCAAATCAATCTTGCTGAACACGCTTGCACCAACCAACTGATCCATCAGATCATCAATCCTTGGAAGTGGATACTTATTCTTAATAGTCACCTTGTTCAACTGTCTGTAATCCACACAGAGCCTCATAGAACCCTCTTTCTTCTTAACCAATAACACCGGTGCACCCCACGGTGACACACTCGGACGAATAAACTTCTTTTCAAGCAAATCCTCAAGTTGACTCTTCAACTCCTTTAACTTCGAGGCCGACATACGATATGGAGCCATCGATATCGGATTAGTTCCAGGAATCAAATCTATCGAAAACTCCATTTCTCGCTCCGGCGGTAAATCCTTTATTTCCTCAGGGAATACTTCCGGAAAATCTCTAACAATAGGCAAAGCATCAATCTCTTCACTTCCACCGATTCTCATAGTTGCCATAAGCATGAATACCGTAGCCCCATCTTGCACCGATTCCTTCACTTGCTTCCTCGTCATAAACAAATCCCTTTCAACATCCGAATCGGGAAAAATAACCGTTTTGTCAAAACAGTTAATATACACACGATTGAATTTTAACCAATTCATTCCAAGAATGACATCCAGTTGATCTAAATGAAGACACACTAAATCAATCCCAAAATCTCTCCCGAAAATACTCAACGGGCAATTCAAGCAAACATACGGTGTAGTTACCGAACCCATAGCAGGAGTATCAATAACCATACCGCCACTAATCACAGACAACTCAAGAAATTCGATCTCTTTCTTCCCCCGCACATCCTCTGGAAAATACTTCTCCAGAAAAGTTTCTCTAAACAAATCCCACGTAATCACAATATCATCTTCCTCAAATCTTTGGCGAGTATTACCCCACCAATCTTCAGCTTCTTCTTCGAGCATATGAGTCCCAAACTGCACCTTCTGTGCATCCGAGCAATTCATAACTCGAAAAATCTTTTCCACAGCTTTCAACCAAATTTGTGCCTTGTCCGGTTCATGAGTTCCCTTGAAGACCGGAGGGTTATTCTTTTGGAATTTCCCCAAAGCACGGAATCCATCATCAGCATGATTCCCCACATTCACATTGGCCGAAGGATTCTGCCCAATTGCCCCCGCCAATCTCGTCAATGCCTCCGCAATCGCTTCGTCGTTCCTTCCTGCAACCATCTTACTAATTCCAACCACAGAACCACGTAAGAACAACCAATATTGATAATGCAACACACGCACATCAATAACACACAGGAAAACACTCTAACAACTTGGCCGGACGGACCGACCTGCTCTGATACCACTATTGTAACACCCCCTTCTATACCCCAAATAAATGCATATAAAACACTTAAGCATATACAGATTCATCAGAGTAAAAGTTTTCGAGTAAGGTATAAAAGAAGAATGTCACAACTTGACCAATAAAACACTTGCCCCATAAAATATGTAACATTTTCAATTTAAGCGGAAGATAAAGTCATTTGATCGTTTTTCAAAATATTAATTCAAATGCACATAAGTCATCCAGATTAATACATCATATCAGTTAGATTACAAAACCACATCAGCTGATACATCGCAATGTATCACAAAAGAATGACTATACTAGTCTAACTACCCGGTGTTACATATCAGAGCAGCAGACTCAAAAGAATGAAGACTAACTTCACGAAAGGACTCCAGCATCCTAATCTGCAATGCCTCATAGAGCATTATAAAACAGCAGAAGGGTGAGAAATATAACCATAATAATCAAGGCATAAGATTACGTATATATAGGTATCATATAACACATATTCACATTTCTCACCACACTTCATTCTCATAATCATAAATCATATTTTGTTCACATATATCAACATTATGAACATTCACAAGCACATCCCTTCATGCTTAATTTCACAATCATTCACAAGCACATTTGTACAACAACAATATTATGCAATGTGACTCAACATATCCAATGCAACTCATGCAATGCGGTACCGACATTAGTTATCTTTTTTCGGTTTTCACTCTAAACCGGGTCCACCCTTCTAGACCGATAACTTGTTATCATTTTTCGGTTTTTACTTTAAACCGGGTCCACCCTTCTAGACCGATAACAACCAAGCCCGTCCCCTAGGCTTCAAACCCACCCTTCTAGGTTTGGGACAAGCCACTAGTTTCCACGAAACTAACGGACATTGCCTCTTGACTGAATGATGCATGTACAATCAACCAATCACAATAAATGCACTTAAGGCCGTTCCCGCGTCTTAATCCCATGCATTCGAATAATTCACCCCTTCGAGAATTTCATCATGATTGCACATACAACATATATCAAACATTTATCAATGTATTCAGTTCACACATCATCATATTCAACAACAATGCACACATATCACATATGTTCCCATGCATTCATACAACAATCGCATACATATATGCACTCACAATTCATTAGACGATACACATACATTCCTCATTGTATTCCCATGTATCTCTAATTATCACAACAATCAAGGTATTCACATCGCAATACCAATCATGAAATTATAAGTTATGCACACATATTCAAAATGTTCTCATGCATACTCATTACATAATTGTATACACATCGAGCATTCGGAAATTCATTAAATAATACACACATAATCACTTGTTATGTTCACATGTATTTATACTTGATGCAATTAACCTTTGAATCACAATTCTAGGATTCACGCCCGTAGGCTACCCACAGCACACATTTATCACAACAGGTCATATCTATATTCATATCATAAGGTATCCACCTATGTGAAACAACCAAACCATCTTCACATGATCAACACAGCAAAAGAGAAATGCTGTCAAATTCGCCTTCATTCGCCTGGCGAACCCTCGCAGCGAACCTTCGCCTGGCCTTCGCCTGGCGAACTCTCTCAGCGAACACTCGCTAGGCTTCGCCTGGCGAGACTTCCCAGCGAGCCCAAGTCAGTAGCTACTGACTTCATTCGCCACCATTCGCCAGCACCTTCGCTGGGCGAACCCTCGCTATCCAACTTCGCCTGGCGAACCCACCAGCGAAGTCCACTGGGACTTAAATATAATTATTCGCCAACATTCGCTAGGCTTCGCCTGGCGAGAGCCAGCGAACCTGCGCAGAACAGAACCCTATTCTGTTCCACCTCCACCATCCACCATCATCCAACTTCTCACACAACAAAATCAGTACAAACAGCATCAACACATGTTACCCAACTATTCTACGGCATTATTGCTCAGTTTCAACCGATTAAATCATCAATCTACCGATTATTCCAACTTTTGCCCTAATTGGAAAGTGATGAAAACTCTACCAAAACCCCAACCCAACATACATAACATCATACAATGATCAAATAGAAACATTTCTCACCCTTACCTCGATTAATCGGAGCTTTGATGTTGGTTCTTGATGATTTCCACTTTTCCTCTTCTTCTCCTCTCTTTCTCTCCTTTCTTCTTCTTTCCTCTTTCTTTCCAAATGTTTTCTATTTTTCTTTTCTTTTCTTTCTCTCTTATATAATTCCTTTATTTTCCTTCCTTCCAATTTCCTTCTCAATTCTCTATTAATCCCAATTAATAAAATTAATTTTCCAACATTAATAAAATCCCACTAAATAAATTAATTACTACAATTAATTATTTAATGAAATTTGGGCTGTTACACTTCGGGTGGTCGAACCAGTATCTTATCCATTAAGACTCTTCGTTGATACCAAAGCAGTATATCTAAATACAAACGAGATTCTTCTTGTGGTCAAAGCAGCATCTTATCTAATAAGATTATTTGATGATACCAAAGTAGTGTCTCTGAACAAAACATGTGATTTTTCGGGTGGTCGAAGCAGCATCTTATCCAATAAGACTCTTCGATGATACCAAAGTAGTATCTCTGAACAAAACTTGAGATTCTTCGGGTGGTCGAAGCAACATCTTATCCAATAAGACTCTTCGATGATACCAAAGCAGTATCTCTGAAAAAAACTTGAGATTCTTCGGGTGGTCGAAGCAGCATTTTATCCAATAAGACTCTTCAATGATACCAAAGCAGTATTTCTTAAAACTTGAGATTCTTCGGTGTGTCGAAGCAGCATCTTATCCAATAAGACTCTTCGATGATACCAAAGCAGTATCTCTAAAAAAAACATGAGATTCTTCTGGTGGTCGAAGCAGCATCTTATCCAATAAGACTCTTCGATGATACCAAAGCAGTATCTCAAAAAACTTGAGATTCTTCAGGTGGTCGAAGCAGCATCTTATCCAATAAGACTCTTTGATGTTACCAAAGCAGTATCTCTGAACAAAACTTGAGATTCTTTGGGTGGTCGAAGCAGCATCTTATCCAATAATACTCTTCGAAGATACCAAAGCAATATCTCTGAAAACTTGAGATTCTTCGGGTGGTCAAAGCAGCATCGTATCCGATAAGCCTCTTCGATGATACCAAAGCAGTATCTCTGAACAAAACTTGAGATTCTTCGGGTGGTCGAAGCATCATCTTATCCAATAAGACTATTTGATGAAACCAAAGCAGTATATCTAAACAAAAACGAGATTCTTCGGGTGGTTGAAGCAGCATCTTATCCAATAAGGTTCTTCGATGATATCAATGTAGCGTCTCTTAGAACTTGAAATTCTTCGGGTGGTTGAAGCAGCATCTTATCCAATAAGACTCTTCGATGATACCAAAGTAGTATCTCTGAACAAAACTTGAGATTCTTCGGGTGGTCGAAGCATCATCTTATCCAATAAGACTCTTCGATGATACCAAAGCATTATCTCTGAAAACTTGAGATTCTTCGGGTGGTCGAAGCAGCATCTAATCCAACAAGACTATTCGATGATACCAAAGCAGTATCTCTCAACAAAACATGAGATTCTCCGGGTGGTCGAAGCATCATCTTATCCAAAAAGACTCTTCGATGATACCAAAGCAGTATCTCTGAAAAGTTGAGATTCTTCGGGTGGTCGAAGCAGCATCTTACCCAATAAGATTCTTCGATGATACCAAAGCAGTATCTCTAAACACAAACGAGATTCTCCGGGTGGTCGAAGCAGCATCTTATCCAATAAGATTCTTAGATGATACCAAAGCAGTATCTCTGAAAACTTGAGATTCTTCGGGTGGTCGAAGCAGCATCTTATTCAATAAGACTCTTTGATGTTACCAAAGCAGTATCTCTGAACAAAACTTGAGATTCTTCGGGTGGTCGAAGCAGCATCTTATCCAATAATACTCTTCGAAGATACCAAAGCAATATCTCTGAAAACATGAGATTCTTTGGGTGGTCAGAGCAGCATCTTATCCGATAAGCCTCTTCGATGATACCAAAGCAGTATCTCTGAAAAAAACTTGAGATTCTTCGGGTGGTCGAAGTAGCGTCATCTCCAATAAGACTCTTCGATGATACCAAAGAAGTATATCTAAACAAAAACAAGATTCTTCGGGTGGTCGAAGCAGCATCTTATCCAATAAAATTCTTCGATGATACCAATGTCGGCTCTCGTAAAACTTGAAACTCTTCGGGTGGTCGAAGCAGCATCTTATCCAATAAGACTCTTCGATGATACCAAAGCAGTATCTCTGAACAAAACTTAAGATTCTTCGGGTGGTCGAAGCAGCATCTTATCCAATAAGACTCTTTGATGATACCAAAGCAGTATCCTTGAACAAAACTTGAGATTCTTCGGGTGGTTGAAGCAGCATCTTGTCCAATAAGACTATTCGATGATACGAAAGCAATATCTCTGAACAAAACTTGAGATTCTTCGGATGGTCGAAGCAGCATCTTATCCAATAAGACTCTTCTATGATACCAAAGTAGTATCTCTGAATACTTGAGATTCTTCGGGTGGTCGAAGCAGCATCTTATCCAATAAGACTCTTTGATGTTACCAAAGCAGTATCTCTGAACAAAACTTGAGATTCTTCGGGTGGTCGAAGCAGCATCTTATCCAATAATACTCTTCGAAGATACCAAAGCAATATCTCTGAAAACATGAGATTCTTCGGGTGGTCAAAGCAGCATCTTATCCGATAAGCCTCTTCGATGATACCAAAGTAGTATCTCTTAACAAAACTTGAGATTCTTCGGGTGGTCGAAGCAGCATCTTATCCAATAAGACTCTTCGATGAAACCAAAGAAGTATATCTAAACAAAAACGATATTCTTCGGGTGGTCGAAGCAGCATCTTATCCAATAAGGTTCTTCGATGATACCAATGTAGCGTCTCTTAGAACTTGAAATTCTGCGGGTGGTCGAAGCAGCATCTTATCCAATAAGACTCTTCGATGATACCAAAGCAGTATCTCTGAACAAAACTTGGGATTTTTCGGGTGGTTGAAGCATCATCTTATCCAATAAGACTCTTCGATGATACCAAAGCAGTATCTCTGAAAGCTTGAGATTCTTCGGGTTGTCGAAGCAGCATCTAATCCAATAAGACTATTCGATGATACCAAAGCAGTATCTCTGAACAAAACATGAGATTCTCCGGGTGGTCAAAGCATCATCTTATCCAAAAAGACTCTTCGATGAAACCAATGCAGTATCTCTGAAAACTTGAGATTCTTCGGGTGGTCGAAGCAGCATCTTATCCAATAAGACTCTTTGATGATACCAAAGCAGTATCTCTCACCAAAACTTGAGACTCTTTGAGTGGTCGAAGTAGCATCTTATCCAATAAGACAATTCAATGATACCAAAGCAGTATCTTTGAAAAATTGAGATTCTTCGGGTGGTCGAAGCAGCATCTTATCCAATACGATTCTTCGATGATACCAAAGCAGTATCTCTAAACACAAACGAGATTCTCCGGGTGGTCGAAGCAGCATCTTATCCAATAAGATTCTTAGATGATACCAAAGCAGTATCTCTGAAAACTTGAGATTCTTCGAGAGGTCGAAGCGGCATCTTATCCAATAAGACTCTTCGATGATACCAAAGCAGTATCTCTAAAAAAAACATGAGATTCTTCCGGTGGTCGAAGCAGCATCTTATCCAATAAGACTCTTCGATGATACCAAAGCAGTATCTCTGAAAACTTGAGATTCTTCGTGTGGTCGAAGCAGCATCTTATTCAGTAAGACTCTTTGATGTTACCAAAGCAGTATCTCTGAACAAAACTTGAGATTCTTCGGGTGGTCGAAGTAGCATCTTATCCAATAATACACTTCGAAGATACCAAAGCAATATCTCTGAAAACATGAGATTCTTTGGGTGGTCAGAGCAGCATCTTATCCGATAAGCCTCTTCGATGATACCAAAGCAGTATCTCTGAACAAAACTTGAGATTCTTCGGGTGGTCGAAGTAGCATCTTATCCAATAAGACTCTTCGATGATACCAAAGAAGTATATCTAAATAAAAACGAGATTCTTCAGGTGGTCGAAGCAGCATCTTATCCCATAAGATTCTTTGATGATACCAATGTTGGGTCTCTTAAAACTTGAAAGTCTTCGGGTGGTCGAAGCAGCATCTTATCCAGTAAGACTCTTCGATGATACCAAAGCAGTATCTCTGAACAAAAATTGAGATTCTTCGGGTGGTCAAAGCAGCATCTTATCCAATAAAACTCTTCGATGATACCAAAGCAGTATCTCTGAACAAAACTTGAGATTCTTCGGGTGGTCGAAGCAGCATCTTATCCAATAAGACTCTTCGATGATACGAAAGCAATATCTCTGAACAAAACTTGAGATTCTTCGGGTGGTCGAAGCAGCATCTTATCCAATAAGACTCTTCGATGATACCAAAGCAGTATCTCTGAAAACTTGAGATTCTTCGTGTGGTCGAAGCAGCATCTAATCCAATAAGACTCTTCGATGATACCAAAGCAGTATCTCTAAACAAAACTTGAGATTCTTCGGGTGGTCGAAGCCGCATCTTATCCAATAATACTCTTCGAAGAGACCAAAGCAATATCTCTGAAAACTTGAGATTCATCGGGTGGTCAAAGCAGCATCTTATCCGATAAGCCTCTTCGATGATACCAAAGCAGTATCTCTGAACAAAACTTGAGATTCTTCGGGTGGTCGAAGCAGCATCTTATCCAATAAGATTCTTAGATGATACCAAAGCAGTATCTCTGAAAACTTGAGATTCTTCGGTTGGTCAAAGCGGCATCTTATCCAATCAGACTCTTCGATGATACCAAAGCAGTATCTCTAAAAAAAACATGAGATTCTTCCGGTGGTCGAAGCAGCATCTTATCCAGTAAGACTCTTCGATGATACCAAAGCAGTATCTCTGAAAACTTGAGATTCTTCGTGTGGTCGAAGCATCATCTTATTCAATAAGACTCTTTGATGTTACCAAAGCGGTATCTCTGAACAAAACTTGAGATTTTTTGGGTGGTCGAAGCAGCATCTTATCCAATAATACTCTTCGAAGATACCAAAGCAATATCTCTGAAAACATGAGATTCTTTGGGTGGTCAGAGCAGCATCTTATCCGATAAGACTCTTCGATGATACCAAAGCAGTATCTCTGAACAAAACTTGAGATTCTTCGGGTGGTCGAAGTAGCATCTTATCCAATAAGACTCTTCGATGATACCAAAGAAGTATATCTAAACAAAAACGAGATTCTTCGGGTGGTCGAAGCAGCATCTTATCCAATAAGATTCTTCGATGATACCAATGTAGGGTCTCTTAAAACTTGAAAGTCTTCGGGTGGTCGAAGCAGCATCTTATCCAATAAGACTCTTCGATGATACCAAAGCAGTATCTCTGAACAAAACTTAAGATTTTTCGGGTGGTCGAAGCAGCATCTTATCCAATAAGACTCTTCGATGATACCAAAGCAGTATCTTTGAACAAAAATTGAGATTCTTCGGGTGGTCAAAGCAGCATCTTATCCAATAAGACTCTTTGATGATACCAAAGCAGTATCTCTGAACAAAACTTGAGATTCTTCGGGTGGTCGAAGCAGCATCTTATCCAATAAGACTCTTCGATGATACCAAAGGAATATCTCTGAACAAAACTTGAGATTCTTTGGGTGGTCGAAGCAGCATCTTATCCAATAAGACTCTTCGATGATACCAAAGCAGTATCTCTAAGAACTTGAGATTCTTCGGGTGGTCGAAGCAGCATCTTATCCAATAAGACTCTTCGATGATACCAAAGCAGTATCTCTGAACAAAACATTAGATTCTTCGGGTGGTCGAAGCAGCATCTTATCCAATAAGACTCTTCGATGATACCAAAGCATTATCTCTGAAAACTTAAGATTCTTCGGGTGGTCGAAGCAGCATCTTATCCAATAAGACTATTCGATGATACCAAAGCAGTATCTCTGAACAAAACTTGAGATTCTCTGGGTGGTCGAAGCATCATCTTATCCAAAAAGACTCTTCGATGATACCAAAGCAGTATCTCTGAAAACTTGAGTTTCTTCGGGTGGTCGAAGCAGCATCTTATCCAATAAGACTCTTCAATGATACCAAAGCAGTATCTCTAGACAAAACTTGAGACTCTTTGGGTGGTCGAAGTAGCATCTTATCCAATAAGACTCTTCGATGATACCAAAGCAGAATCTCTGAACAAAAATTAAGATTCTTCGGGTGGTCAAAGCATCATCTTATCCAATAAGACTCTTCGATGATACCAAAGCAGTATCTCTGAATAAAACTTGAGATTCTTCGAGTGGTCGAAGCAGCATCTTATCCAATAAGACTCTTCGATGATACCAAACCAATATCTCTGAACAAAACTTGAGATTCTTCGGGTGGTCGAAGCAGCATCTTATCCAATAAGACTCTTCGATGATACCAAAGCAGTATCTTTGAACAAAAATTGAGATTCTTCGGGTGGTCAAAGCAGCATCTTATCCAATAAGACTCTTCGATGATACCAAAGCAGTATCCCTGAACAAAACTTGAGTTTCTTCGGGTGGTCGAAGCAGCATCTTATCCAATAAGACTCTTCGATGATACCAAAGGAATATCTCTGAACAAAACTTGAGATTCTTCGGGTGGTCAAAGCAGCATCTTATCCAATTAGACTCTTCGATGATACCAAAGCAGTATCTCTGAAAACTTGAGATTCTTTGGGTGGTCGAAGCAGCATCTTATCCAATAAGACTCTTTGATGTTACCAAAGCAGTATCTCTGAATAAAACTTGAGATTCTTCGGGTGGTCCAAGCAGCATCTTATCCAATAATATTCTTCGAAGATACCAAAGCAATATCTCTGAAAACTTGAGATTCTTCGGGTGGTCAAAGCAGCATCTTATCCGATAAGCCTCTTCGATGATACCAAAGCAGTATCTTTGAACAAAACTTGAGATTCTTCGGGTGGTCGAAGCAGTATCTTATCCAATAAGACTCTTCGATGAAACCAAATCAGTATATCTAAACAAAAACGAGATTCTTCGGGTGGTCGAAGCAGCATCTTATCCAATATGGTTCTTCGATGATACCAATGTAGCATCTCTTAGAACTTGAAATTCTTCGGGTGGTCGAAGCAGCATCTTATCTAATAAGACTCTTCGATGATACCAAAGCAGTATCTCTGAACAAAACATTAGATTCTTCGGGTGGTCGAAGCATCATCTTATCCAATAAGACTCTTCGATGATACCAAAGCATTATCTCTGAAAACATGAGATTCTTCGGGTGGTCGAAGCAGCATCTTATCCAATAAGACTCTTCGATGATACCAAAGGAATATCTCTGAACAAAACTTGAGATTCTTCGGGTGGTCGAAGCAGCATCTTATCCAATAAGACTCTTCGATGATACCAAAGCAGTATCTCTAAGAACTTAAGATTCTTCGGGTGGTCGAAGCAGCATCTTATCCAATAAGACTCTTCGATGATACCAAAGCAGTATCTCTGAACAAAACATTAGATTCTTCGGGTGGTCGAAGCATCATCTTATCCAATAAGACTCTTCGATGATACCAAAGCATTATCTCTGAAAACTTAAGATTCTTCGGGTGGTCGAAGCAGCATCTTATCCAATAAGACTATTCGATGATACCAAAGCAGTATCTCTGAACAAAACTTGAGATTCTCCGGGTGGTCGAAGCATCATCTTATCCAAAAAGACTCTTCGATGATACCAAAGCAGTATCTCTGAAAACTTGAGTTTCTTCGGGTGGTCGAAGCAGCATCTTATCCAATAAGACTCTTCAATGATACCAAAGCAGTATCTCTAGACAAAACTTGAGACTCTTTGGGTGGTCGAAGTAGCATCTTATCCAATAAGACTCTTCGATGATACCAAAGCAGTATCTCTGAACAAAAATTAAGATTCTTCGGGTGGTCAAAGCATCATCTTATCCAATAAGACTCTTCGATGATACCAAAGCAGTATCTCTGAATAAAACTTGAGATTCTTCGGGTGGTCGAAGCAGCATCTTATCCAATAAGACTCTTCGATGATACCAAACCAATATCTCTGAACAAAACTTGAGATTCTTCGGGTGGTCGAAGCAGCATCTTATCCAATAAGACTCTTCGATGATACCAAAGCAGTATCTTTGAACAAAAATTGAGATTCTTCGGGTGGTCAAAGCAGCATCTTATCCAATAAGACTCTTCGATGATACCAAAGCAGTATCCCTGAACAAAAATTGAGATTCTTCGGGTGGTCGAAGCAGCATCTTATCCAATAAGACTCTTCGATGATACCAAAGGAATATCTCTGAACAAAACTTGAGATTCTTCGGGTGGTCAAAGCAGCATCTTATCCAATAAGACTCTTCGATGATACCAAAGCAGTATCTCTGAAAACTTGAGATTCTTCGGGTGGTCGAAGCAGCATCTTATCCAATAAGACTCTTTGATGTTACCAAAGCAGTATCTCTGAATAAAACTTGAGATTCTTCGGATGGTCCAAGCAGCATCTTATCCAAGAATACTCTTCGAAGATACCAAAGCAATATCTCTGAAAACTTGAGATTCTTCGGGTGGTCAAAGCAGCATCTTATCCTATAAGCCTCTTCGATGATACCAAAGCAGTATCTTTGAACAAAACTTGAGATTCTTCGGGTGGTCGAAGCAGTATCTTATCCAATAAGACTCTTCGATGAAACCAAATCAGTATATCTAAACAAAAACGAGATTCTTCGGGTGGTCGAAGCAGCATCTTATCCAATATGGTTCTTCGATGATACCAATGTAGCGTCTCTTAGAACTTGAAATTCTTCGGGTGGTCGAAGCAGCATCTTATCCAATAAGACTCTTCGATGATACCAAAGCAGTATCTCTGAACAAAACATTAGATTCTTCGGGTGGTCGAAGCATCATCTTATCCAATAAGACTCTTCGATGATACCAAAGCATTATCTCTGAAAACATGAGATTCTTCGGGTGGTCGAAGCAGCATCTTATCCAATAAGACTCTTCGATGATACCAAAGCAGTATCTCTAAGAACTTGAGATTCTTCGGGTGGTCGAAGCAGCATCTTATCCAATAAGACTCTTCGATGATACCAAAGCAGTATCTCTGAACAAAACATTAGATTCTTCGGGTGGTCGAAGCATCATCTTATCCAATAAGACTCTTCGATGATACCAAAGCATTATCTCTGAAAACTTAAGATTCTTCGGGTGGTCGAAGCAGCATCTTATCCAATAAGACTATTCGATGATACCAAAGCAGTATCTCTGAACAAAACTTGAGATTCTCCGGGTGGTCGAAGCATCATCTTATCCAAAAAGACTCTTCGATGATACCAAAGCAGTATCTCTGAAAACTTGAGTTTCTTCGGGTGGTCGAAGCAGCATCTTATCCAATAAGACTCTTCAATGATACCAAAGCAGTATCTCTACACAAAACTTGAGACTCTTTGGGTGGTCGAAGTAGCATCTTATCCAATAAGACTCTTCGATGATACCAAAGCAGTATCTCTGAACAAAAATTAAGATTCTTCGGGTGGTCAAAGCAGCATCTTATCCAATAAGACTCTTCGATGATACCAAAGCAGTATCTCTGAATAAAACTTGAGATTCTTCGGGTGGTCGAAGCAGCATCTTATCCAATAAGACTCTTCGATGATACCAAACCAATATCTCTGAACAAAACTTGAGATTCTTCGGGTGGTCGAAGCAGCATCTTATCCAATAAGACTCTTCGATGATACCAAAGCAGTATCTTTGAACAAAAATTGAGATTCTTCGGGTGGTCAAAGCAGCATCTTATCCAATAAGACTCTTCGATGATACCAAAGCAGTATCCCTGAACAAAACTTTAGATTCTTCGGGTGGTCGAAGCAGCATCTTATCCAATATGACTCTTCGATGATACCAAAGGAATATCTCTGAACAAAACTTGAGATTCTTCCGGTGGTCAAAGCAGCATCTTATCCAATAAGACTCTTCGATGATACCAAAGCAGTATCTCTGAAAACTTGAGATTCTTCGGGTGGTCGAAGCAGCATCTTATCCAATAAGACTCTTTGATGTTACCAAAGCAGTATCTCTGAATAAAACTTGAGATTCTTCGGGTGGTCCAAGCAGCATCTTATCCAATAATACTCTTCGAAGATACCAAAGCAATATCTCTGAAAACTTGAGATTCTTCGGGTGGTCAAAGCAGCATCTTATCCGATAAGCCTCTTCGATGATACCAAAGCAGTATCTTTGAACAAAACTTGAGATTCTTCGGGTGTTCGAAGCAGTATCTTATCCAATAAGACTCTTCGATGAAACCAAATCAGTATATCTAAACAAAAACGAGATTCTTCGGGTGGTCGAAGCAGCATCTTATCCAATATGGTTCTTCGATGATACCAATGTAGCGTCTCTTAGAACTTGAAATTCTTCGGGTGGTCGAAGCAGCATCTTATCCAATAAGACTCTTCGATGATACCAAAGCAATATCTCTGAACAAAACTTGAGATTCTTCGGGTGGTCGAAGCATCATCTTATCCAATAAGACTCTTCGATGATACCAAAGCATTATCTCTGAAAACATGAGATTCTTCGGGTGGTCGAAGCAGCATCTTATCCAATAAGACTCTTCGATGATACCAAAGCAATATCTCTGAACAAAACTTGAGATTCTTCGGGTGGTTGAAGAAGCATCTTATCCAATAAGACTCTTCGATGATACCAAAGCAGTATCTCTGAAAACTTGAGATTCTTCGGGTGGTCGAAGCAGCATCTTATCCAATAAGACTCTTTGATGTTACCAAAGCAGTATCTCTGAATAAAACTTGAGATTCTTCGGGTGGTCCAAGCAGCATCTTATCCAATAATACTCTTCGAAGATACCAAAGCAATATCTCTGAAAACTTGAGATTCTTCGGGTGGTCAAAGCAACATCTTATCCGATAAGCCTCTTTGATGATACCAAAGCAGTATCTTTGAACAAAACTTGAGATTCTTCGGGTGGACGAAGCAGTATCTTATCCAATAAGACTCTTCGATGAAACCAAATCAGTATATCTAAACAAAAACGAGATTCTTCGGGTGGTCGAAGCAGCATCTTATCCAATATGGTTCTTCGATGATACCAATGTAGCGTCTCTTAGAACTTGAAATTCTTCGGGTGGTCGAAGCAGCATCTTATCCAATAAGACTCTTCGATGATACCAAAGCAGTATCTCTGAACAAAACATTAGATTCTTCGGGTGGTCGAAGCATCATCTTATCCAATAAGACTCTTCGATGATACCAAAGCATTATCTCTGAAAACATGAGATTCTTCGGGTGGTCGAAGCAGCATCTTATCCAATAAGACTCTTTGATGATACCAAAGCAATATCTCTGAACAAAACTTGAGATTCTTCGGGTGGTTGAAGCAGCATCTTATCCAATAAGACTCTTCGATGATACCAAAGCAGTATCTCTGAAAACTTGAGATTCTTCGGGTGGTCGAAGCAGCATCTTATCCAATAAGACTCTTTGATGTTACCAAAGCAGTATCTCTGAACAAAACTTGAGATTCTTCGGGTGGTCGAAGCAGCATCTTATCCAATAAGACTCTTTGATATTACCAAAGCAGTATCTCTGAATAAAACTTGAGATTCTTCGGGTGGTCCAAGCAGCATCTTATCCAATAATACTCTTCGAAGATACCAAAGCAATATCTCTGAAAACTTGAGATTCTTCGGGTGGTCAAAGCAACATCTTATCCGATAAGCCTCTTTGATGATACCAAAGCAGTATCTTTGAACAAAACTTGAGATTCTTCGGGTGGACGAAGCAGTATCTTATCCAATAAGACTCTTCGATGAAACCAAATCAGTATATCTAAACAAAAACGAGATTCTTCGGGTGGTCGAAGCAGCATCTTATCCAATATGGTTCTTCGATGATACCAATGTAGCGTCTCTTAGAACTTGAAATTCTTCGGGTGGTCGAAGCAGCATCTTATCCAATAAGACTCTTCGATGATACCAAAGCAGTATCTCTGAACAAAACATTAGATTCTTCGGGTGGTCGAAGCATCATCTTATCCAATAAGACTCTTCGATGATACCAAAGCATTATCTCTGAAAACATGAGATTCTTCGGGTGGTCGAAGCAGCATCTTATCCAATAAGACTCTTTGATGATACCAAAGCAATATCTCTGAACAAAACTTGAGATTCTTCGGGTGGTTGAAGCAGCATCTTATCCAATAAGACTCTTCGATGATACCAAAGCAGTATCTCTGAAAACTTAAGATTCTTCGGGTGGTCAAAGCAGCATCTTATCCAATAAGACTCTTTGATGTTACCAAAGCAGTATCTCTGAACAAAACTTGAGATTCTTCGGGTGGTCGAAGCAGCATCTTATCCAATAAGACTCTTTGATGTTACCAAAGCAGTATCTCTGAATAAAACTTGAGATTCTTCGGGTGGTCCAAGCAGCATCTTATCCAATAATACTCTTCGAAGATACCAAAGCAATATCTCTGAAAACTTGAGATTCTTCGGGTGGTCAAAGCAACATCTTATCCGATAAGCCTCTTTGATGATACCAAAGCAGTATCTTTGAACAAAACTTGAGATTCTTCGGGTGGACGAAGCAGTATCTTATCCAATAAGACTCTTCGATGAAACCAAATCAGTATATCTAAACAAAAACGAGATTCTTCGGGTGGTCGAAGCAGCATCTTATCCAATATGGTTCTTCGATGATACCAATGTAGCGTCTCTTAGAACTTGAAATTCTTCGGGTGGTCGAAGCAGCATCTTATCCAATAAGACTCTTCGATGATACCAAAGCAGTATCTCTGAACAAAACATTAGATTCTTCGGGTGGTCGAAGCATCATCTTATCCAATAAGACTCTTCGATGATACCAAAGCATTATCTCTGAAAACATGAGATTCTTCGGGTGGTCGAAGCAGCATCTTATCCAATAAGACTCTTTGATGATACCAAAGCAATATCTCTGAACAAAACTTGAGATTCTTCGGGTGGTTGAAGCAGCATCTTATCCAATAAGACTCTTCGATGATACCAAAGCAGTATCTCTGAAAACTTGAGATTCTTCGGGTGGTCGAAGCAGCATCTTATCCAATAAGACTCTTTGATGTTACCAAAGCAGTATCTCTGAACAAAACTTGAGATTCTTCGGGTGGTCGAAGCAGCATCTTATCCAATAAGACTCTTTGATGTTACCAAAGCAGTATCTCTGAATAAAACTTGAGATTCTTCGGGTGGTCCAAGCAGCATCTTATCCAATAATACTCTTCGAAGATACCAAAGCAATATCTCTGAAAACTTGAGATTCTTCGGGTGGTCAAAGCAACATCTTATCCGATAAGCCTCTTTGATGATACCAAAGCAGTATCTTTGAACAAAACTTGAGATTCTTCGGGTGGACGAAGCAGTATCTTATCCAATAAGACTCTTCGATGAAACCAAATCAGTATATCTAAACAAAAACGAGATTCTTCGGGTGGTCGAAGCAGCATCTTATCCAATATGGTTCTTCGATGATACCAATGTAGCGTCTCTTAGAACTTGAAATTCTTCGGGTGGTCGAAGCAGCATCTTATCCAATAAGACTCTTCGATGATACCAAAGCAGTATCTCTGAACAAAACATTAGATTCTTCGGGTGGTCGAAGCATCATCTTATCCAATAAGACTCTTCGATGATACCAAAGCATTATCTCTGAAAACATGAGATTCTTCGGGTGGTCGAAGCAGCATCTTATCCAATAAGACTCTTCGATGATACCAAAGCAATATCTCTGAACAAAACTTGAGATTCTTCGGGTGGTTGAAGCAGCATCTTATCCAATAAGACTCTTCGATGATACCAAAGCAGTATCTCTGAAAACTTGAGATTCTTCGGGTGGTCGAAGCAGCATCTTATCCAATAAGACTCTTTGATGTTACCAAAGCAGTATCTCTGAACAAAACTTGAGATTCTTCGGGTGGTCGAAGCAGCATCTTATCCAATAATACTCTTCGAAGATACCAAAGCAATATCTCTGAAAACTTGAGATTCTTCGGGTGGTCAAAGAAGCATCTTATCCGATAAGCCTCTTCGATGATACCAAAGCAGTATCTCTGAACAAAACTTGAGATTCTTCGGGTGGTTGAAGCAATATCTTATCCAATAAGATTCTTAGATGATACCAAAGCAGTATCTCTGAAAACTTGAGATTCTTCGGTTGCTCAAAGCGGCATCTTATCCAATCAGACTCTTCGATGATACCAAAGCAGTATCTCTAAAAAAAACATGAGATTCTTCCGGTGGTCGAAGCAGCATCTTATCCAGTAAGACTCTTCGATGATACCAAAGCAGTATCTCTGAAAACTTGAGATTCTTCGTGTGGTCGAAGCATCATCTTATTCAATAAGACTCTTTGATGTTACCAAAGCAGTATCTCTGAACAAAACTTGAGATTTTTCGGGTGGTCGAAGCAGCATCTTATCCAATAATACTCTTCGAAGATACCAAAGCAATATCTTTGAAAACATGAGATTCTTTGGGTGGTCATAGCAGCATCTTATCCGATAAGACTCTTCGATGATACCAAAGAAGTATCTCTGAACAAAACTTGAGATTCTTCGGGTGGTCGAAGTAGCATCTTATCCAATAAGACTCTTCGATGATACCAAAGAATTATATCTAAACAAAAACGAGATTCTTCGGGTGGTCGAAGCAGCATCTTATCCAATAAGATTCTTCGATGATACCACTGTAGGGTCTCTTAAACCTTGAAAGTCTTCGGGTGGTCGAATCAGCATCTTATCCAATAAGACTCTTCGATGATACCAAAGCAGTATCTCTGAACAAAACTTAAGATTTTTCGGGTGGTCGAAGCAGCATCTTATCCAATAAGACTCTTCGATGATACCAAAGCAGTATCTCTAAGGACTTGAGATTCTTCGGGTGGTCGAAGCAGCATCTTATCCAATAAGACTCTTCGATGATACCAAAGCAGTATCTCTGAACAAAACATTAGATTCTTCGGGTGGTCGAAGCATCATCTAATCCAATAAGACTCTTCGATGATACCAAAGCATTATCTCTGAAAACTTAAGATTCTTCGGGTGGTCGAAGCAGCATCTTATCCAATAAGACTATT
This sequence comes from Lathyrus sativus, assembly GCA_963859935.3. Taxonomy (NCBI): domain Eukaryota; kingdom Viridiplantae; phylum Streptophyta; class Magnoliopsida; order Fabales; family Fabaceae; genus Lathyrus; species Lathyrus sativus. Next base: position 236,835,724 of record OZ012740.1, on the reverse strand, counting down.
CGATGATACCAAAGCAGAATCTCTGAACAAAACTTGAGATTCTCCGGGTGGTCGAAGCATCATCTTATCCAAAAAGACTCTTCGATGATACCAAAGCAGTATCTCTGAAAACTTGAGTTTCTTCGGGTGGTCGAAGCAGCATCTTATCCAATAAGACTCTTCGATGATACCAAAGCAGTATCTCTAGACAAAACTTGAGACTCTTTGGGTGGTCGAAGTAGCATCTTCTCCAATAAGACTCTTCGATGATACCAAAGCAGTATCTCTGAACAAAAAGTAAGATTCTTCGGGTGGTCAAAGCAGCATCTTATCCAATAAGACTCTTCGATGATACCAAAGCAGTATCTCTGAATAAAACTTGAGATTCTTCGGGTGGTCGAAGCAGCATCTTATCCAATAAGACTCTTCAATGATACCAAACCAATATCTCTGAACAAAACTTGAGATTCTTCGGGTGGTCGAACCAGCATCTTATCCAATAAGACTCTTCGATGATACCAAAGGAATATCTCTGAACAAAACTTCAGATTCTTCGGGTGGTCGAAGCAGCATCTTATCCAATAAGACTCTTCGATCATACCAAAGCAGTATCTTTGAAAACTTGAGATTCTTCGGGTGGTCGAAGCAGCATCTTATCCAATAAGACTCTTTCATGTTACCAAAGCAGTATCTCTGAATAAAACTTGAGATTCTTCAGGTGGTCGAAGCAGCATCTTATCCAATAATACTCTTCGAAGATACCAAAGCAATATCTCTGAAAACATGAGATTCTTCAGGTGGTCAAAGCAGCATCTTATCCGATAAGCCTCTTCGATGATACCAAAGCAGCATCTTTGAACAAAACTTGAGATTCTTCGGGTGGTCGAAGCAGTATCTTATCCAATAAGACTCTCTGATGAAACCAAAGCAGTATATCTAAACAAAAACGAGATTCTTCGGGTGGTCGAAGCAGCATCTTATCCAATAAGGTTCTTCGATGATACCAATGTAGCGTCTCTTAGAACTTGAAATTCTTCGGGTGGTCGAAGCAGCATCTTATCCAATAAGACTCTTCGATGATACCAAAGCAGTATCTCTGAACAAAACATTAGATTCTTCGGGTGGTCGAAGCATCATCTTATCCAATAAGACTATTCGATGATACCAAAGCAGTATCTCTGAACAAAACTTGAGATTCTCCGGGTGGTCGAAGCATCATCTTATTCAAAAAGACTCTTCGATGATACCAAAGCAGTATCTCTGAAAAATTGAGATTCTTCGGGTGGTCGAAGCAGCATCTTATCCGATAAGACTCTTCGATGATACCAAAGCAGTATCTCTCAACAAAACTTGAGACTCTTTGGGTGGTCGAAGTAGCATCTTATCAAATAAGACAATTCAATGATATCAAAGCAGTATCTCTGAAAAATTGAGATTCTTCGGGTGGTCGAAGCAGCATCTTATCCAATAAGATTCTTCGATGATACCAAAGCAGTATCTCTAAACACAAACGAGATTCTCCGGGTGGTCGAAGCAGCATCTTATCCAATAAGATTCTTAGATGATACCAAAGCAGTATCTCTGAAAACTTGAGATTCTTCGGGTGGTCGAAGCGGCATCTTATCCAATAAGACTCTTCGATGATACCAAAGCAGTATCTCTAAAAAAAACATGAGATTCTTCCGGTGGTCGAAGCAGCATCTTATCCAATAAGACTCTTCGATGATACCAAAGCAGTATCTTTGAACAAAACTAGAGATTCTTCGGGTGGTCGAAGCAGTATCTTATCCAATAAGACACTTCGATGAAACCAAAGCAGTATATCTAAACAAAAACGAGATTCTTCGGGTGGTCGAAGCAGCATCTTACCTAATAAGGTTCTTCGATGATACCAATGTAGCGTCTCTTAGAACTTGAAATTCTTCGGGTGGTCGAAGCAACATCTTATCCAATAAGACTCTTCGATGATACCAAAGCAGTATCTCTGAACAAAACATTAGATTCTTCGGGTGGTCGAAGCATCATCTTATCCAATAAGACTCTTCGATGATACCAAAGCATTATCTCTGAAAACTTGAGATTCTTCGGGTGGTCGAAGCAGCATCTTATCCAATAAGACTATTCGATGATACCAAAGTAGTATCTCTGAACAAAACATGAGATTCTCCGGGTGGTCGAAGCATCATCTTATCCAAAAAGACTCTTCGATGATACCAAAGCAGTATCTCTGAAAACTTGAGATTCTTCGGGTGGTCGAAGCAGCATCTTATCCAATAAGACTCTTCGATGATACCAAAGCAGTATCTCTCAACAAAACTTGAGACTATTTGGGTGGTCGAAGTAGCATCTTATCAAATAAGACAATTCAATGATACCAAAGCAGTATCTCTGAAAAATTGAGATTCTTCGGGTGGTCGAAGCAGCATCTTATCCAATAAGATTCTTCGATGATACCAAAGCAGTATCTCTAAACACAAACGAGATTCTCCGGGTGGTCGAAGCAGCATCTTAACCAATAAGATTCTTAGATGATACCAAAGCAGTATCTCTTAAAACTTGAGATTCTTCGGGTGGTCGAAGCGGCATCTTATCCAATAAGACTCTTCGATGATACCAAAGCAGTATCTCTAAAAAAAACATGAGATTCTTCCGGTGGTCGAAGAAGCATCTTATCCAATAAGACTCTTCGATGATACCAAAGCAGTATCTCTGAAAACTTGAGATTCTTCGTGTGGTCGAAGCAGCATCTTATTCAATAAGACTCTTTGATGTTACCAAAGCAGTATCTCTGAACAAAACTTGAGATTCTTCGGGTGGTCGAAGCAGCATCTTATCCAATAATACTCTTCGAAGATACCAAAGCAACATCCCTGAAAAAATGATATTCTTTGGGTGGTCAGAGCAGCATCTTATCTGATAAGCCTCTTCGATGATACCAAAGCAGTATCTCTGAACAAAACATGAGATTCTTCGGGTGGTCGAAGTAGCATCTTATCCAATAAGACTATTCGATGATACCAAAGAAGTATATCTAAACAAAAACGAGATTCTTCGGGTGGTCGAAGCAGCATCTTATCCAATAAGATTCTTCGATGATACCAATGTAGGGTCTCTTAAAACTTGAAAGTCTTCAGGTGGTCGAAGCAGCATCTTATCCAATAAGACTCTTCGATGATACCAAAGCAGTATCTCTGAACAAAACTTTAGATTCTTCGGGTGGTCGAAGTAGCATCTTATCCAATAAGACTCTTCGATGATACCAAAGCAGTATCTCTGAAGAAAAATGAAGATTCTTCGGGTGGTCAAAGCAGCATCTTATCCAATAAGACTCTTCGATGATACCAAAGCAGTATCTCTGAATAAAACTTGAGATTCTTCGGGTGGTCGAAGCAGCATCATATCCAATAAGACTCTTCGATGATACCAAACCAATATCTCTGAACAAAACTTGAGATTCTTCGGGTGGTCGAAGCAGCATCTTATCCAATAAGACTCTTCGATGATACCAAAGGAATATCTCTGAAAAATACTTGAGATTCTTCGGGTGGTCGAAGCAGCATCTTATCCAATAAGACTCTTCGATGATACCAAAGCAGTATCTCTGAAAACTTTAGATTCTTCGGGTGGTCGAAGCAGCATCTTATCCAATAAGATTCTTTCATGTTACCAAAGCAGTATCTCTAAACAAAACTTGAGATTCTTTGGGTGGTCGAAGCAGCATCTTATCCAATAATACTCTTCGAAGCTACCAAAGCAATATCTCTGAAAACTTGAGAATCTTCGGGTGGTCAAAGCAGCATCTTATCCGATAAGCCTCTTCGATGATACCAAAGCAGTATCTTTGAACAAAAGTTGAGATTCTTCGGGTGGTCGAAGCAGTATCTTATCCAATAAGACTCTCTGATGAAACTAAAGCAGTATATCTAAACAAAAACGAGATTCTTCGGGTGGTCGAAGCAGCATCTTATCCAATAAGGTTCTTCGATGATACCAATGTAGCGTCTCTTAGAACTTGAAATTCTTCGGGTGGTCGAAGCAGCATCTTATCCAATAAGACTCTTCGATGATACCAAAGCAGTATCTCTGAACAAAACATTAGATTCTTCGGGTGGTCGAAGCATCATCTTATCCGATAAGACTCTTCGATGATACCAAAGCATTATCTCTAAAAAACTTGAGATTCTTCGGGTGGTCGAAGTAGCATCTAATCCAATAAGACTATTCGATGATACCAAAGCAGTATCTCTGAACAAAACCTGAGATTCTCCGTGTGGTCGAAGCATCATCTTATCCAAAAAGACTCTTTGATGATACCAAAGCAGTATCTCTGAAAACTTGAGACTCTTCGGGTGGTCAAAGCAACATCTTATCCAATAAGACTCTTCGATGATACCAAAGCAGTATCTCTCAACAAAACTTGAGACTCTTTGGGTGGTCGAAGTAGCATCTTATCAAATAAGACAATTCAATGATACCAAAGCAGTATCTCTGAAAAATTGAGATTCTTCGGGTGGTCGAAGCAGCATCTTATCCAATAAGATTCTTCGATGATACCAAAGCAGTATCTCTAAACACAAACGAGATTCTCCGGGTGGTCGAAGCAGCATCTTATCCAATAAGATTCTTAGATGATACCAAAGCAGTATCTCTGAAAACTTGAGATTCTTCGGGTGGTCGAAGCGGCATCTTATCCAATAAGACTCTTCGATGATACCAAAGCAGTATCTCTAAAAAAAACATGAGATTCTTCCGGTGGTCGAAGCAGCATCTTATCCAATAAGACTCTTCGATGATACCAAAGCAGTATCTTTGAACAAAACTAGAGATTCTTCGGGTGGTCGAAGCAGTATCTTATCCAATAAGACTCTTCGATGAAACCAAAGCAGTATATCTAAACAAAAACGAGATTCTTCGGGTGGTCGAAGCAGCATCTTATCTAATAAGGTTCTTCGATGATACCAATGTAGCGTCTCTTAGAACTTGAAATTCTTCGGGTGGTCGAAGCAACATCTTATCCAATAAGACTCTTCGATGATACCAAAGCAGTATCTCTGAACAAAACATTAGATTCTTCGGGTGGTCGAAGCATCATCTTATCCAATAAGACTCTTCGATGATACCAAAGCATTATCTCTGAAAACTTGAGATTCTTCGGGTGGTCGAAGCAGCATCTTATCCAATAAGACTATTCGATGATACCAAAGTAGTATCTCTGAACAAAACTTGAGATTCTCCGGGTGGTCGAAGCATCATCTTATCCAAAAGGACTCTTCGATGATACCAAAGCAGTATCTCTGAAAACTTGAGATTCTTCGGGTGGTCGAAGCAGCATCTTATCCAATAAGACTCTTCGATGATACCAAAGCAGTATCTCTCAACAAAACTTGAGACTATTTGGGTGGTCGAAGTAACATCTTATCAAATAAGACAATTCAATGATACCAAAGCAGTATCTCTGAAAAATTGAGATTCTTCGGGTGGTCGAAGTAGCATCTTATCCCATAAGACTCTTCGATGATACCAAAGCAGTATCTCTAAACACAAACGAGATTCTCCGGGTGGTCGAAGCAGCATCTTATCCAATAAGATTCTTAGATGATACCAAAGCAGTATCTCTTAAAACTTGAGATTCTTCGGGTGGTCGAAGCGGCATCTTATCCAATAAGACTCTTCGATGATACCAAAGCAGTATCTCTAAAAAAAACATGAGATTCTTCCGGTGGTCGAAGAAGCATCTTATCCAATAAGACTCTTCGATGATACCAAAGCAGTATCTCTGAAAACTTGAGATTCTTCGTGTGGTCGAAGCAGCATCTTATTCAATAAGACTCTTTGATGTTACCAAAGCAGTATCTCTGAACAAAACTTGAGATTCTTCGGGTGGTCGAAGCAGCATCTTATCCAATAATACTCTTCGAAGATACCAAAGCAACATCCCTGAAAACATGAGATTCTTTGGGTGGTCAGAGCAGCATCTTATCTGATAAGCCTCTTCGATGATACCAAAGCAGTATCTCTGAACAAAACATGAGATTCTTCGGGTGGTCGAAGTAGCATCTTATCCAATAAGACTATTCGATGATACCAAAGAAGTATATCTAAACAAAAACGAGATTCTTCGGGTGGTCAAAGCAGCATCTTATACAATAAGATTCTTCGATGATACCAATGTAGGGTCTCTTAAAACTTGAAAGTCTTCGGGTGGTCGAAGCAGCATCTTATCCAATAAGACTCTTCGATGATACCAAAGCAGTATCTCTGAACAAAACTTTAGATTCTTCGGGTGGTCGAAGTAGCATCTTATCCAATAAGACTCTTCGATGATACCAAAGCAGTATCTCTGAAGAAAAATGAAGATTCTTCGGGTGGTCAAAGCAGCATCTTATCCAATAAGACTCTTCGATGATACCAAAGCAGTATCTCTGAATAAAACTTGAGATTCTTCGGGTGGTCGAAGCAGCATCATATCCAATAAGACTCTTCGATGATACCAAACCAATATCTCTGAACAAAACTTGAGATTCTTCGGGTGGTCGAAGCAGCATCTTATCCAATAAGACTCTTCGATGATACCAAAGGAATATCTCTGAAAAATACTTGAGATTCTTCGGGTGGTCGAAGCAGCATCTTATCCAATAAGGCTCTTCGATGATACCAAAGCAGTATCTCTGAAAACTTGAGTTTCTTCGGGTGGTCGAAGCAGCATCTTATCCAATAAGAGTCTTTCATGTTACCAAAGCAGTATCTCTAAACAAAACTTGAGATTCTTTGGGTGGTCTAAGCAGCACCTTATCCAATAATACTCTTCGAAGCTACCAAAGCAATATCTCTGAAAACTTGAGATTCTTCGGGTGGTCAAAGCAGCATCTTATCCGATAAGCCTCTTCGATGATACCAAAGCAGTATCTTTGAACAAAAGTTGAGATTCTTCGGGTGGTCGAAGCAGTATCTTATCCAATAAGACTCTCTGATGAAACCAAAGCAGTATATCTAAACAAAAATGAGATTCTTCGGGTGGTCGAAGCAGCATCTTATCCAATAAGGTTCTTCGATGATACCAATGTAGCGTCTCTTAGAACTTGAAATTCTTCGGGTGGTCAAAGCAGCATCTTATCCAATAAGACTCTTCGATGATACCAAAGAAGTATCTATGAACAAAACATTAGATTCTTCGGGTGGTCGAAGCATCATCTTATCCAATAAGACTCTTCGATGATACCAAAGCATTATCTCTAAAAAACTTGAGATTCTTCGGGTGGTCGAAGTAGCATCTAATCCAATAAGACTATTCGATGATACCAAAGCAGTATCTCTGAACAAAACCTGGGATTCTCCGTGTGGTCGAAGCATCATCTTATCCAAAAAGACTCTTTGATGATACCAAAGCAGTATCTCTGAAAACTTGAGACTCTTCGGGTGGTCAAAGCAGCATCTTATCCAATAAGACTCTTCGATGATACCAAAGCAGTATCTCTCAACAAAACTTGAGACTCTTTGGGTGGTCGAAGTAGCATCTTATCAAATAAGACAATTCAATGATACCAAAGCAGTATCTCTGAAAAATTGAAATTCTTCGGGTGGTCGAAGCAGCATCTTATCCAATAAGATTCTTCGATGATACCAAAGCAGTATCTCTAAACACAAACGAGATTCTCCGGGTGGTCGAAGCAGCATTTTATCCAATATGATTCTTAGATGATACCAAAGCAGTATCTCTGAAAACTTGAGATTCTTCGGGTGGTCGAAGCGGCATCTTATCCAATAAGACTCTTCGATGATACCAAAGCAGTATCTCTAAAAAAACATGAGATTCTTCCGGTGGTCGAAGCAGCATCTTATCCAATAAGACTCTTCGATGATACCAAAGCAGTATCTCTGAAAACTTGAGATTCTTCGTGTGGTCGAAGCAGCATCTTATTCAATAAGACTCTTTGATGTTACCAAAGCAGTATCTCTAAACAAAACTTGAGATTCTTCGGGTGGTCGAAGCAGCATCTTATCCAATAATACTCTTCGAAGATACCAAAGCAATATCTCTGAAAACATGAGATTCTTTGGGTGGTCAGAGCAGCATCTTATCTGATAAGCCTCTTCGATGATACCAAAGCAGTATCTCTGAACAAAACATGAGATTCTTCGGGTGGTCGAAGTAGCATCTTATCCAATAAGACTATTCGATGATACCAAAGAAGTATATCTAAACAAAAACGAGATTCTTCGGGTGGTCGAAGCAGCATCTTATCTAATAAGATTCTTCGATGATACCAATGTAGGGTCTCTTAAAACTTGAAAGTCTTCGGGTGGTCGAAGCAGCATCTTATCCAATAAGACTCTTCGATGATACCAAAGCAGTATCTCTGAACAAAACTTAAGATTCTTCGGGTGGTCGAAGTAGCATCTTATCCAATAAGACTCTTCGATGATACCAAAGCAGTATCTCTGAACAAAAATTAAGATTCTTCGGGTGGTCAAAGCAGCATCCTATCCAATAAGACTCTTAGATGATACCAAAGCAGTATCTCTGAATAACACTTAAGATTCTTCGGGTGGTCGAAGCAGCATCTTATCCAATAAGACTCTTCGATGATACCAAAGCAATATCTCCGAACAAAACTTGAGATTCTTCGGGTGGTCGAAGCAGCATCTTATCCAGTAAGACTCTTCGATGATACCAAAGCAGTATATCTAAACAAAAACGAGATTCTTCGGGTGGTCGAAGCAGCATTTTATCCAATAAGGTTCTTCGATGATACTAATGTAGCGTCTCTTAAAACTTGAAATTCTTCGGGTGGTCGAAGCAACATCTTATCCAATAAAACTCTTCGATGATACCAAAGCAGTATCTCTGAACAAAACATGAGACTCCTTGGATGGTCGAAGCAGCATCTTATCCAATAAGATTCTTAGATGATACCAAAGCAGTATCTCTAAAAACTTGAGATTCTTCGGGTGGTCGAAGCGGCATCTTATCCAATAAGACTCTTCGATGATACCAAAGCAGTATATCTAAACGAGATTCTTCGGGTGGTCGAGCAGCATCTTATCCAATAAGGTTCTTCGATGATACCAATGTAGCGTCTCTTAAAACTTGAAATTCTTCGGGTTGTCGAAGCAGCATCTTATCCAATAAGACTCTTCGATGATACCAAAACAGTATCTCTGAACAAAACTTGAGATTCTTCTGGTGGTCGAAGCATCATCTTATCCAATAAGACTCTTCGATGATACCAAAGCATTATCTCTGAAAACTTGAGATTCTTCGGGTGGTCGAAGCAGCATCTAATCCAATAAGACTCTTTGATGATACCAAAGCAGTATCTCTGAACAAAACTTGAGATTCTCTGGGTGGTTGAAGCATCATCTTATCCAAAAAGACTCTTCGATGATACCAAAGCAGTATCTCTGAAAACTTGAGGTTCTTCGGGTGGTCGAAGCAGCATCTTATCCAATAAGACTCTTCGATGATACCAAAACAGTATCTCTGAACAAAACTTGAGACTCTTTGGGTGGTCGAAGTAGCATCTTAACCAATAAGACAATTCAATGATACCAAAGCAATATCTCTGAGAAATTGAGATTCTTCGGGTGGTCGAAGCAGCATCTTATCCAATAAGATTCTTCGATGATACCAAAGCAGTATCTCTAAACACAAACGAGATTCTGCGGGTGGTCGAAGCAGCATCTTATCCAATAAGATTCTTAGATGATACTATTTTACCCATCAAGAGTTGTATGAGACTTTGAAGCTATCCAAGAAAGTTGTTCAAGTGATCAAGGATTGATATCCTTGTCAGAGAACTCAAGAGATCTTCAGAAAGATTGGTTGAAACCAAGGTTGTGTGTCTCATAACTTGAGAGTTGTGGGAGCTCCTCAGATGATTCTGAGACTATGAGGATGGACTTGAAGCTTTGAGAAAGCTTATGAGATGTCTTGAAAGCCATCATGAAGCCTAGAGAGGTCATTGAACCAGAATTCAGAAGATTCAGCCATGAGTGGTGGAATTAGGGTTTGACTGGGTCAACCCTAGGTCAACTGATGATTTGGAGAGGGTTGAGACCTAATCCAAGAGCCATGTGATCATGGAATGATGCATTGATATGCTATAAGTATGATTCCTATACCAACTCATCATGATTGAGGAGTTTGAGAAGTTTTTAGCTAGGGTTTCTAAGGCTCGACAATGTAAAATCCCCTAGTTTGATCCCTATCTTCAAGGCAGTTTAGCGCAGGATGTGATTGTCATCTCATCTTCCCCACAACATGAATGTTGTAGAGCTTGCTCTTAGATTTAATTAGAGTACCATAAGTCCTTGATAGGATTTGTAGAGCTCAAGTTATGGCTTTGACAAATTACAGGTCATCTGAGGTATGTGAATCTGGGTCCTTGAAAGTCACCCAACTTGCATCCAACTTTTTCCCTAGTAGGATGATTCCTATGGATTCTTGGTCAACATGAATGTTGTATATAATCTTCTTAGCTTTCTATATAGTACTAGAAGTCCTTGATATGATTTGTAGAACTCAACTTATGGCTTTGACAAGTCAAGGGCATTTTGGTCATTTGGAGGTTATATGTCATTTCAAGCATAAGGCCATATCTCCTAGTTCCAAGCTTCAAATGGAAAAATATTCAACATAAAACTTTCTTATAATGATGTTTTAAGGCTGGTAAGGAGGTCATGAGATGTTGAAAACGCTTGTATCAAAAAGTGATGAAAATGGCCTAAAATGGAGGCATAAGTTAATTAAGGTGAAATTGAAAATTGGAAATCACAAGCTATAAATCCAAACCATGTCATATAATAGGTCATTTTGACTCCAAATGACATTCTAAGAACAATGGTTCATCCATAATTTTTATTTGAGGCTTAGATCATAGGGCTGCTTTGGAATTGACTTACTTGCATATTAAGGTACCAAAGCAAAACTCAACAAAACTCAATATGCACATTGGTTATGCATTGCAAGCCAAAGTTCATTTCTTCATTCTTCTTCATTTCCATCCCTTTTTTCTTCACAAACACATTCCATAGATCCCTCTGAGTGTGTGCATACTGAGTTGAAGCTCCATTGATGGAAGATTGAAGGTTTGGCCATTGGATTTGCAAGAAGCCATTCATATTCGAATCTTGAAGTACAAGCATTCTCCCTCCAATTTTTTGCAAACAGAAGAAGTATCATCATCCAAGGATCATTTCTGAAGAGTTTCAAGTGCTGAATTGAAGATCTACCACCACTGCCATACCAAGAAACCAGGTTTGCAAATTCTTCCCTACATCATTATTTAAGCATTGATAGGTTGAGTTATTAGTGTAGAATGGCTAGAGACACCTAGGTGATGAATTCTAGAGACTTAGAGAGTAATTGGTGAAGGTTGAATGTGTGGCACCATTACTTTGATGAGCAAGAACTCGTGGCATGATGAGAAAGAATGAGTGTTTGATAGCTTGTTTTAACCAGTGGAGTGAGGTGAACATTTTGATGCAAGAAAATCTAAGATTTGTTGGAGTTGAGGTTTGAGCTCATATTGGATTCACTATCGGGTTTTGTGATGGAGACCATTTCAATACATTCTAATACCATGAGCATGATCAGGGTGAAAAATGGATCAATTTAGTGTTTTACATTTTTGATTTTGGTGAGATAATGAGAGAACCCGAGTTGGTGGAAGTCTGAGTATGGAGCTCTGTTCTTGGAGCTTTCATGGCAAACCCTAGGTTGGAGGAAGAAGATGAGTCCCAGCCATCAGATGCAAGCAAGACTGGTTGACTGAGAAGCTAATCCAACGGCCCGTGTTCAATTTCGTTTGAGAGGGAAATTCTGAGAAGAGCGAAATGCACCGTTTCATTAAACGGTGGTTCCTGGGCTTAAGTGAACTTGTGATATACGCACCCCCAGTCAAGGCCCATCCAAGTTTTACACTGCGTTTGCTTTCTATTTGCACCGTAGTTTTTTCATTTTCTTTTGGTTTTATCAATTGATTTTTCTGATGATAATTGGGCTTAGGCGCATTGCTTTCTAAACCCCCCATTCTGAGCCCATATGTGAAATGAACTAGATATGTTTACTCCCTGCACCCATCCCTTCATATTTCCATGTTATTTTCTCCCATTTTATTCTAAATCTTTGGAAAATCATATTAAATGGAAAATTAATGATTTTTTAATGGGAGTTTTTTCCCTTACTTCATATTTTTGTCAAGAAAAATATAAAACAAAAATATTTTCCTTTCATGCATTTTTAGTATTTTTTTGTATATTTTCTACTTTTATTGCATTTTATTTCTTTTATGTTGATCCATGAATTTGTAGAATTTTGTTTAGGTAGTTCCCTTAACATTTTTAGGCCATTCTTTTTAGGATAGTTAGATATAAGCTTTAGCTTCCCCCTGAATTTATTCCATAATTTTGTGATGAAGTTTAGGATAGTTTTGATTAGATGACATTAGGTTGTGTAGAATTAGGTCAAACTTCAACATAGGTCCATAATAACATTAGAATTTTGGGTTTTTAGGACAAATTAGACTATGGGACATATAGGGCATTAAGGGTAGGTATGTAGGATCCCCTAGAAATTATATTAGGATTTAATATAATAGTATACTATTTTTAGATGATTTTTGTAGTTGATGATTGCTTGTGTTGCCCTTGTGGGCTTGAATTTTTGTTTGCTTTGCTTTGTGGGCTTGGAGAGCTTGGTATTATTATGAGGAGCATTGATGAGCATAGTAGAAGACTTGAAGATGGATTGAGGAGCTTGAGAGCTTGATCTTATTTGTTTTGTTATTGTTTTAGGGTTAGGGATTAGGAAGAGTTTAGACTTAGACAACTTCTTTCTTAAACATGGATGGTATCTTTCACCTCCATTCCTCCCTATGATTCAAAGTCCTTCCATGGTATACACCTCTCTCCTTTGGAGGGATAAGTGATGTACCTAGGAAGTAGAACTTTTGATGGAACCATTCCTTTGATGTTTAACCCTTATAGGTCACCCTTGGTGGTCAATAAGCAGTTCAATATCCCCAGCTTATCCAGTAAGTGATTTCCTCTGGTTTGATTATATTGAGAGATGCAGAGCTTGGGTTTGAAGATGAAGACTTCATTGAATAGTGTTGAAGAGGATGAATCCTTGAGCATTTCCATTCCAGCTGAAGCTTGAAGAGCAACAAGAGCAAGTTGATACTTGAAGACCCCTGAAGATGAAGTAAAGACTGAAGGAAGAAGTTGACACTTCTAAGTGATTGAAAATTATTCTGGAGAGCTGAAGCTTGAAGAAGAAGATAAGTTGAAACTTATGTTGAAAGGTTGAAACCTGGAAGAGCAAATTGATATTTGTCAAGAGTAATTGGAAGTCTGAAGACTGAGTTGTTGTTGGAAGAGCTGAAGCTTGAGGTTGAGAGAGGAGTTGATATGCTTTCTTCTGTTTTTCTTTTCTGTATTGATGTGTTTTGTTTGACTTGCTTGATGCATTAGAATAAGTTCATATCTAGAATAGGTAGAATCTAGGAGCATGATTGCACTAGAGGTTGAGTTACTCCCTCTGCTTGTATTGTTACTGTGTGGCTTTGCTTGCGGGTATTCGGTAGAGCCCAGCTCCCTTGCCCATGTGGTTTGTTTGTCTGATGGCATTTTATTTCATTTTATCTGTATGATTGCAGTTTACTGTTATTGCTTGATAGCATGTTGTTTATATTTCAGTATGATTACTGTTATCCATTCTGGCTTGAGGTTGAGATGAGCTTGTGGAGGCTGAAGCCCCACACACATTTCCTCCCTCACTTGCACCCTCACTTGCATTGCATGCATTTTATTGTTAAGCTGATGCTTTTTCTGTTTTGGTGTATCATTGACATGATCCCTTAGGACTCTCATTTCCTTTGATAAGGAATTGATGATAGAACTTTAGGTTGAAACCTATGCATGACAACTTCTAGGAGTTCCCTGTTCAAACCTCAACCATAGGAAGAATCCATGGCATGACAACAGTAGGACTTGATAGTCTCCCTCCTAGTTGGGCCTGTTCTCTTCTCATCTCAAAACAGTTTAAGATACAGTAATCATGAATGATTTCTTTCGTACGTTACGAGCCTTAAGCTATCTGAGAAAGGATTGTGGGAGAGTTTCTTTTCCATAGTCTGGATGTTTAGTATGGTACCCTTTGGGTGACATGCGACGCATTCACTCTCAGGTCATAGTCTCTAGTGCGATTGAAATCGCAAACACAATAAAAAACACTTCTTTCGTGAAAGACAGGAAATAAACCGTAGTTTCCCGAACTACGTGAGCTCTAATTTCTCATGCCTGTTGAGAGTACGTAGGCACAAGATGGCGATGTCTTGGCGAGCTACCTTCCCCCATAACCCCGTCGTAGGCCGAACTACGTTGACTCTGATTTCTCATTCTCTGATGAGAATACGTAGGCATAAAGCGCGACGCTTTGCCGAGTCATTTTTCTTTTCTTTTTCAGCCAGCCTTGATAGGTAGATAGAATAAAACCAACCCGTCCAAGTAAACACAACAAGCGAGGATCCCGTCGAGTACGACGGACGTGAGGGGTGCTAATACCTTCCCCTCGCGTAACCGACTCCCGAATCCAGACAACGGTTGCGACGACCTTGTCTTACCTTTTTTTGTAAGGTTTTTCCGATCGTTTCCTTTCCCGTTCTGAGGGATAAATAACGAAAGGTGGCGACTCTTCTGTTCAGCCGGCGCCGATTTTCGCAGTAGCGACAACTGGCGACTCTGCTGGGGAATTCATAGTTTCCTAGGGATCCAACGTCCCGAAAGCGAGTCAGTTTGGGAACTCAACGGTTCCCTGCGAGAGTCAATCCTAACGCTTGTATGTTTACTTGTTGGGTTGCGTTTATTTATCGCATTTTACTTCTCGCACTTTATTTCCCACATTTTATATTCAGTATAATATGATTATTTGTGCAGTTGTGGGATGGGAGTTCTGATGAGTGAGAAGCCAGACCCAGGCTTGAGTGCACTATAGACTTAGAGTGGAAATTAGTGGGCGCGTGCTTGCTTTGCAGGCACTAGTGTCTCATGAAATCCACGCTCAGACGAGGTTCATCCGGTTGGCTTCTCTTTCAACCCTTTGGGTTGAGACGGTTGCTGGTTTGGTGGATTGTCGACTCTGGGGACCGATCATTTGTGATTCAGCCGAGTGAGGCCGCTTCATGAGCTGGTGATGCCACACCTTCTGGGTATCGTATCACCCCTCTTGAATGTCTGTGACGCTGATGAACGCATAAGATGCCGAACTTGAGTCAGTTTAGGTCCATACCTGTGAGCAGGGTCGGGTTTATTGCAGGAAACCTTGACCTTCAGACTACCTGGTTTTCTTGACAGTGAATCAGTTTTGTTGGTACCAGGGTTTCTCAGTTGCAGATATGTCTGTTCTTGACAGAGCAGGTTTGATCAGAGGATCTTATCATCAGGTGGATGTCTGTTCTTGATAGAACAGGTTTTGATCAGAGGATCTTATCATCAGATGTGTGGTTGTTCTTGATAGAGCAGAGTATTGTCATCAGTTGTTTGTTCTTGATAGAGCAGGTTTTTGAGTGGGGTCTGAAGATCTCATCAGCAGCTGTATGTTTGTTCTTGATAGAGCAGATTTTTGATCGGGGTCTGAAGACCTCATCAGCAGATATTTCTTGATTATACATCAGAGGTCCTTATTATCTGACATTTGTTCTTGACAGAGCAGAATTATGATCCTGTGAATATGGTCTTATCAGATGGTTGTTCTTGGCAGATCAGATCTGTGGTCCTACACTGGGGTTCTTTTATTATCAGATGCAGTGGTTGTTCTTGATAGAGCAAGATTATGGTTTTGTTGATACAGAATCTCCGCAGCACTAGTTGCCCTGGCCTCTTATTGCATGACTGCATTTTGCATTAGTTTGCATACTCATTTGCATTTCATTAACGTGTGTCTGTGTTGCAGGTACCGTTTTCCCCGATCCAGGATTTCTTGCCTCCTATTGTATTGTTATGGGCTCTTTGAGGAAGACCGTGGCTTACAAGTTCCCTACCCCTGATGTGGTTAAGCTGACTGGTTTGATAGCTCTAGCAGATGATTCTGTGAAGGATGAGTTCAGGAAGTCTTACGGCAGGTTGCTCAGTATGGTTCATAAGCCTTCTGTGTTCGAGTTGAATGGGTTGCACGCTCTGCTGCAGTTCTACGACCCTCCGCTGAGATATTTCACTTTTCAGGACTTTGTTCTCGCACCTATGCTGGAAGAGTATGCTGATTTGCTAGGTGTGCCTATCAAGAGGCAGATGCCTTTTCTTCACATGGATGCTGAGCCTGATATGGCTAGTTTAGCTCCTTCACTTCACCTGGACACCTCCGAGTTAGTATTGACTAGTTGGAACAAGGTTCCTGGGTTCTCATTGCTGTTTCTAGTGGGTAAAGCTCAGCAGTGTGCCAAGGACGGATGTTGGGTTGCGTTCAATTCCATCCTCGCTCTATGCATATACGACAGTATTCTGTTCCCCAACATGCCCGATTTTGTAGACTTTGATGCGTTTCACATCTTTGCTTCAGGGAATCCAGTCCCTACCTTGATAGGAGATGTCTATCACTCAGTCCACTACAAAAACGAGAACAGGAGGGGGAAGAATGTCTCGTGCTGCGTACCCTTGCTGTACAAATGGCTTGAAAGTCATCTGCCTAAAAGGGGTCCTTTTGTCTTGTCTGCAGCCACAGCTGAGTGGCCTGAGCGTCTGATGAGTTTATCTGCAGAGGATATTGATTGGTTCGACAGAGATAGGTTGGGTACTGAGGTGATATTCAGTTGCAGCGGGTTTCCAAATGTGCCTTTGATAGGTAGGAAGGGCTGTATAAACTACAATCCGTCGTTGTTGGTCCGCCAGTTCGCGTATGCTCTGAGAACTCCGTCGAAGGATGAAGAGGTACAGGAATCTCTGTACCTCACTGGTACTCTAGAGGGGGATCTGCTGTCCAAGCTTCAGTGCGCATGGAATGGTATCGGTAAGCGAGGAAAGCCATTGCTGGGAAAAAGCAATAGTCAAGCCTACCCTCCGTATACGACTTGGATCAGAGCCAGGGCCAATGCTATAGGGATGCCGTTTCCTCATGCCAAGCTAGAAAGCCCTCCAACAATCGAAGAGCCTACTACTGTGCCCATTCATCAGCATAATCAGGTGTTAGCTGAGCGGGATGAATTGAAGCGGGAGAACGAAGAACTGGAGAAGGAGTTAGCTCAGCTCCGAAGAGAAAGGAACGAAGCCGTTCATTCTTTCAAAAGGCAGACAGAGTTGGTGAACCAGCTAGGTACAGACCTAACTAAGCAGATAGTTGAGCGTGAACGCATGGGTCGAGACTTCAAAGCTGTCAACAACGTACTGGCTACGAAGAAGCAGCACTTGGACGAGGCATATCGGAGGATATCCAAGTTCAACCAGCACTGGAAGGCTTCCCTAGCCACCAGGAAAGAGCGGGAGGATAAGCTGATGCTGTAGATCTCCAAGCTGGAAGCCCAGGTGAAGGACAATGAGCAGAGGTTTGATGAAGAAACCGCCTGCAGATACGCCGCTGAAGGCCAGCTCAACAAAGCTCTCGCTAACCTGAAGGAGCGCAAGCTGACGTTTGAGTCCAAAAAGCGGAAGTTAGAAGATTGCTTCGGCGAAGGAGCATGGGAAAGTTCGGTTGAGGGACTTTAGTATATCATTGTGCAGAGGGAATTGCTCGTCGAGGGGTTGCTCACTCTGCCGGATCATCTAGAGACGAAGGAGTTGTTAGAAGAGTATCGCGCCCGTGGCCGTACTTGACTATTTGTATTCCTTTTGTTTTGATCATTGTTGTATGCTGACCATGACCAGGCTTGTTGGCTGAGGTCACGCTGTTGATTCATCTTGTACTCGCTGATGCTATGTACTGCCTTGATAGGCTTTCTTTATATATGAGATTGTTGTTTCCATGATTGGACTCGGACTTCTTCTTATTATTATTATCAACACTGGCACTCAGGCACTAGGATCGGGGGAAATCTCCCAAACACACAGACACACGCATGCATTTGCATGAAGCATTTGCATAGCAAGCATTTTGTTGTTTTTCCTAACCCTTTAGTGTTTACAGGTTTTTCAGGTTTACAGGTCCCAGGCTGTTCCCGGTGATTCCAGGATTGATCAGAGGCTAATTCACCGTTATCCGACTAGAGCTAATCAGACCAGGATCATGGATCAAGTGCAAACAGACGTTCAGGAGCTCCGCGAGAGGATGGATCGCTTCATGGAACTCATGCAAGTGGTCGCCAATGGTCAGGACCAACTCAGGACTTTGGTTCAGCCTTTGATCTCCAGGGTTAATAGCAACGGCATACTCCATGGCGGGGCTGTGCCTACTCCTCCACCAGTTGATACTCCACAGAATGGCGTCCCCGTGGCCGGGGGCAATGGCAGTGCTAATGGCAATGTGATGGCCAACATCGGACTCAATACGATGGGCGTCGGTAATGGGAGTCTGGGAGCTAATGTCAACATCGGGCCGGGCAACGACAATGCAGGCGTCGGGAATCTGTTGGTGCCTCAACCATGGATTAAGGATCATCAGGATGATGTGTTCTCTCAAAGGGGTGCCGAAGGGGAGCTGAATGCTGAAGCGCGGCTTAGATTCAAGGCACTTGAAGATAAAATGAGAGATATTGAGAATCAGAATACTTTGGGCGTTGATATGTCCAAGCTGGGATTAATCGCTGATTTCAAGGTACCTCCTAAGTTCAGGGTGCCTGACTTTGAGAAATATAAGGGCACCACTTGCCCTCGTGTCCACCTGAGATCGTACTACAGGAAGATGTCTGCCTATTCAGAAGACGAGAAGTTGCTGATGCACTTCTTCCAAGACAGCCTTTCCGGACCATCCCTCGAGTGGTACATGGGCCTGGAGCCCACTAGCGTGCATACATGGAAGGATCTCGCTGAAGCGTTTGTCCACCATTACCAGTACAACAGCGACTTGGCCCCGAACCGAGTCGAGTTGCAGAACCTCTCGCAGAGGAATAATGAAGGATTTAAGGAGTACGCCGAGCGGTGGCGTGAGTTGGCAGCCCGGGTTCAGCCGCCGATGGTTGAACGCGAGCTCGTGCAGATGTTTGTTGCCACCCTCCCGGGGGTTTACTATGAAAAGTTAGTCAGCGGTATGTCTGGGACGTTCTCCGCTCTCATTATCATGGGCGAGCATGTCGAGAATGGAATCAAGATCGGGAAAATTCAAGGTGAGTCATCCTCAGCCGAAGGAGGTGGAAAGAAACCTTATACTGGCAAACGACGAGAAGGAGAAGCGAGCGCTGTGACCAACGCTCGAAGGAAGGGCAAGGGCCCTCAGCAGCAGATAGCCAGCATAAATATCCCAGCGGCTCCACCGCAGCAGCAGCAGCAGCAACCGAATCAACAGGGATATAGAAAGTACCAGAATCGGGCATCTTTGGCAAACTGTCACTTCGAGGCACCACCCATGTCGTACGCGCAAATCTTGCAGACTTTGCTTCAGCTTCAGTTGGTTCAGAAGAGGACGATGGCTCCCTTGATAGGGGAACCTCCACCAGGGTACGACGCAAATGCCACTTGCGATTTTCACTCAGGGGCTCCAGGCCACACGATCGAGAACTGCAAAGCCTTTAAGCACAAGGTGCAGGACCTGGTAGATGCCAAGATCATTAACTTCTCCGATAATGTGCCCAATGTCACGAAGAATCCTATGCCGAATCATAGGGGAGGCGGAGTGAACGCCATTATCGAAGAAGAGAGCGCAGATCTGTTGACTTATGTCAGAGACCTAAAGACACTGCTTAGCTTCGCCAAAGCTAAGTTGCTGAAAAGAGGGTTCTTTCCAGGATGCGGAGAACTATGTATGGACTGCGCTACACATTCTGATGGATGTGAGCAGTTGGTAGAAGAAATTCAAAGTCTGATGGCTGAAGGGATTCTGCAGATTAGCCGGAGGGCTGAAAGTGTATCAGAAGAGGTAGTGTTGAAGCAGGCCGATGAAGTCGCCACCATCACCATCCCTCGCCGGCCAATAACCATTTCTGCGCCCAGACCGCCTACAATCACTATCACCAAAGCTGGACCAATACCCTTCGAGAGCACTAACGCCGTTCCGTGGCATTATGGGGATGAAGTCTATTGCAACGGTCAAAAGTTGGAGCTGGAACCGTATGGGTCGACCGTGGAGAATCTTGCAGGAATCAGTGGTATTACCCGCAGCGGAAGAGTATTTGCGCCGCCAAAGGTCATGGCAGAGAAAGAGGTCAGAGCTGATGCAGCCGATAAGGGTAAAAGCAAAGCCGTCGAAGGGGTCCTGTGTGGGGTAGAGAAGGATTTGCTTGTTAAAGATGTCGAGGAGTTCATGCGGTTGATCAAAAAGAGTGACTACAAGATTGTAGATCATCTCCATCAGACGCCTTCGAAGATTTCTATTCTCAACTTGTTGCTGTGTTCTGAAGTACACCGCAACGCGCTGCTAAAGGTATTGAACGCTGCCTACGTACCGCAAGAGATATCGGTGAATCAGCTAGAAGAGGTGGTAGCCCACGTAAATGCTGGCAATGGGCTAGGTTTCACAGATTTAGAGCTGACGCCAAAAGGGAGGAATCACAATAGCGCCCTGCACATCTCGATAGAGTGTAGGGGCACAATCATGTCGCACGTGCTGGTGGACACGGGTTCGTCGCTTAATGTGCTTCCGAAGAAGGCCTTAATGAAGCTGGATACTCGTGGAGTGATCTGCACACCCAGTGATCTGGTGGTGAAAGCATTCGACGGAACTAAACGCCACGTTTTCGGGGAGGTGACCCTGCCGGTCCAAGTCGGTCCAGAAACGTTCGACACGGTCTTTTATATTATGGACATCATGCCTGCCTACAATTGTCTCTTGGGTCGGCCATGGATCCATGTTGCGGGTGCCGTGACCTCCACGTTGCACCAAAAGCTCAAATATGCTGTCGGGGAAAGCATCGTAACCATTAGCGGTGAGGAGGACATAATGGTGAGCCATTTGTCATCCTTTAAGTATGTGGAAATGGATGGTGAAATCCATGAAACTCTTTTCCAAGCGTTCGAAGCTGTCAAAGTGAAAGAGGTAGCTCCTGTAGTCACAGAAAAGCCAGAAATGAATCTCTCCTCGTTCAAAGAAGCTCGGGCCGTTGTCCAAACTGGATCTACCCCAGGCTGGGGGCATATTTTGGAGATACCAATCAAGCAGGATAATTTTGGGTTGGGGTATTCTCCTGGAGCTGAAGCTTCTTCTTCGTCTAGCAGTGCGTCTCGAGGTAAAAGGCCGATCCTATTTACCAGTGGCAGAGTGATTTTGGAAAGCATCAACGCAATGTCTGAAGACAGCGGGGACAGCGATTGTGATCTCGACTCTTGGATTCAGCCAAGCAAGCTAGGTGAGGGCCTCAACAATTGGACCATCAAGGATATCATCCCGATGACAAGTGAAGAGTAATGATTTACTTTTTTCCAATTATTGTACAACCCTATGTCCTACCCGGGGCATAGCGGTTTTATTGTAAGGGCCTTGTTGGATTATGTACATGCATTTTGTTAATAAATCAAAGGCGTTTTCTTCGTATTCAAATATTGTGATCTCTGTTATTCCTGTTTTATATTTGTTTTGAAAAATAGTAAAATGGCAATGGGGTTTGTGCTAACCTGTATATTCTTGTTTTAAACTTAACCCTTGTTATTGCAGGATCCACATAACAGATGACATCGACTCTGGACCTTCTACGGCTCACTTCGACTTCGATTGCCCGATCTATCAAGCCGAAGAAGAGATTGATGAAGACGAAGACCTTCCTGAAGAGTTGGCCCGCTTGTTGAAACAAGAGGAAAAGGTTATTCTGCCTCATGAGGAGGAGATCGAAATCGTGAACCTGGGTTCTGAAGAGCTCTTCAGAAATGTCAGGATAGGGGCTGCGCTGCAGAGTGATGTCAAGCAGAGATTAGTCGAGATGCTTCGAGAGTATAGTGACGTCTTTGCTTGGTCAAACAAAGATATGCCCGGACATCACACGGACATCGTGGTCCACCACTTGCCGCTACGAGAAGATTGCCCTCCCGTCAAGCAGAAGCTTAGGAGGACAAGACCAGATATGGCCGTTAAGATTAAAGAAGAAGTGCAGAAACAACTTGATGCTGGCCTTTTAGCGGTCACCACTTACCCTCCGTGGGTCGCCAACATAGTGCCTGTACCGAAGAAGGACGGTAAGGTACGCATGTGCGTCGATTATCGGGATTTGAAAAGGGCGAGCCCTAAAGATGATTTCTCGTTGCCTCATATCGATGTGTTGGTCGACAACACAGCCCAGTTCTCCGTGTTTTCGTTCATGGATGGCTTCTCCGGTTACAATCAGATCAGGATGGCGCCGGAGGACATGGAGAAAACGACGTTTATCACCCCCTGGGGAACATTTTGCTATAAGGTAATGCCCTTCGGTCTGAAGAACGCAGGGGCCACTTACCAACGAGCAATGGTAACTTTGTTTCATGACATGATTCATCATGAGATCGAGGTCTATGTTGATGACATGATTGCGAAGTCCCAAACGGAGGAAGAGCATCTGGTCAACTTATTGAAGCTTTTTGAGAGGCTTAGGAAATTCAGGTTGAGGCTGAATCCTAACAAATGCACTTTCGGAGTGCGGTCTGGAAAGTTGCTGGGGTTTATCGTTAGCGAACGAGGCATCGAGGTTGATCCTGCGAAGATAAAAGCCATTCAAGAAATGCTAGTGCCGAAAACAGAAAAAGAAGTTCGTGGTTTCCTGGGCCGAATAAACTACATTGCAAGGTTTATCTCTCAGCTCACGGCCACGTGTGAACCGATGTTCAAGCTTTTAAAGAAAGATCAGGCGATTACTTGGAATGAGGATTGCCAGAAGGCATTTGACAAGATAAAGCAGTATCTCCAAGAACCTCCAATCTTGATACCCCCAGTGGCTGGACGGCCATTAATCATGTACTTGACAGTTCTTGAGAATAGTATGGGGTGTGTTCTCGGTCAGCACGACGAGACGGGCAGAAAGGAGCATGCCATTTACTACTTGAATAAAAATTTCACTGACTGTGAATCTCGCTACTCGATGCTGGAGAAGACGTGTTGTGCACTAGCCTGGGTTGCAAAACGTCTACGACAGTACATGCTCAATCACACCACTATGCTAATTTCGAAGATGGATCCGATCAAGTACGTCTTCGAGAAGCAGGCTCTTTCGGGCAGGATTGCCAGATGGCAAATGGTGTTAACGGAATATGATATTCAGTACGTGTCCCAGAAGGCCATCAAGGGAAGCGTATTGTCTGATTACCTTGCCGAACAATCGATCGAGGATTACCAGCCGATGAAGTTTGAATTCCCTGACGAGGATATTATGTTTCTCAAAGCGAAGGATTGCGATGAGCCGTTGCCCGACGAGGGGCCAGATAGGAAATCCCAGTGGAAGTTGATATTCGACGGGGCGGTTAATTCCTATGGAAGTGGCATCGGGGCTATCATCACGACTCCCCACGGATCCCATATCCCGTTTACTGCGAGACTGACGTTTCCATTCACCAACAATGAGGCGGAGTACGAAGCATGCATCATGGGTCTAGAAGAGGCAATTGATTTGAGAATCAAGAATCTAGACGTATATGGTGACTCAGCGCTTGTGATCAACCAAATTAAAGGGGAGTGGGAGACTCGTCAATCGAATTTGGTGTCGTACATGAATTATGCCAGAAGGCTACTTCCGTTCTTTGATCGAGTGGAACTCCATCATGTGCCCAGGGCTGAAAATCAGATGGCTGATGCCTTAGCCAGGTTGGCTTCGATGTATAAGGTCAATTTTTGGAATGAGGCTCCAAGAATTGAACTATCTCGTCTTGATAGACCGGCATTCGTCTTTGCAATCGAGGAAGCCGCCGACGGCAAGCCATGGTTCCATGACATCCAGACTTTCCTTATGACTAAGGAGTATCCTGCGGGTGCGTCAACCCAGGATAAGAAGACTCTAAGGAGGCTGTCTCGCAATTTTTATCTCAATCCTGATGGAGTGTTGTATAAGAGAAACCACGATCTCGTGCTACTCAGATGTGTAGATGAGAAAGAGGCGAGTATGCTCATGGAAGAAGTCCATGAAGGCACATTTGGTACGCACGCCGGCGGGCATGCTATGTCGAGAAAGATCCTGAGAGCAGGGTACTACTGGCTGATGATGGAATCAGATTGCTTCAGATTCGCGAAGAGATGTCATAAATGCCATATTTATGCTGATAAAGTTCATGTGCCGCCGTGCCCGTTAAACGTCATGTCATCCCCGTGGCCGTTCTCCATGTGGGGCATCGACATGATAGGCAAGATCGAGCCCACTGCATCTAACGGTCACCACTTCATTCTAGTAGCTATCGACTACTTCACCAAGTGGGTGGAGGCAGCCTCGTATGCTAATGTGACCAAGCAGGTGGTGGCTAAATTCATAAAGAGGGACATCATCTGTCGTTACGGAATTCCCGAGCGGATCATTACTGATAATGGTTCGAATCTGAATAACAAGATGATGAAGGAGCTGTGCCAGAGTTTCAAGATTGAACACCACAACTCATCTCCTTACCGGGCGAAGATGAATGACGCCGTTGAAGCAGCCAACAAGAACATAAAGAAGATTGTTCAGAAGATGGTTGTGACATACAAAGACTGGCACGAGATGCTGCCATTTGCATTGCACGGTTATCGTACGACGGTACGTACGTCAACCGGGGCAACTCCTTTCTCCTTGGTGTATGGTATGGAAGCTGTCCTACCGTCAGAAGTGGAGATCCCTTCTTTGCGAGTTTTGGTTGATGTGAAACTCGACGAGGCAGAATGGATTACGAATCGACTAAACCAACTCAGCCTGATGGACGAGAAGAGGTTAGCATCGATTACGTTTGGTCGTCTGTACCAAAGCCGAATGAAGAAAGCTTATGATAAGAAGGTGTGTCCTAGAAGCTTTCAGACGAGTGATCTCGTCTTGAAGAAGATTCTTCCTCCACACTCCGATCACCGGGGCAAGTGGACTCCGAATTATGAAGGTCCGTACGTCGTCAGCAAGGTCTTCTCGGAAGGAGCTTTGTTGTTATCCACGATGGATGGTGAAGATTTTGCATCCCCGGTGAACGCGGACGCAGTTAAAAAATACTTTGCTTGAAAGTGACCCGCTGGACAAAAAAAGAGAGTCCAGGCAAAAAGGGGCATCCCGGCGAACCAAAAACAGAATAAAAAGTTCGGGCAAAAATTAGGGATATAAATTGAAAAATGTACACCCACGAAGTCGAAAACCTACACTGGGTGGCTTCGGCAAAAAAGGGTATCCCGGTGAACTGAAAACCCGCAAAGGGCGGTTCACGCAAAAGTTAGGGATTTGAAAAAGCAAATGACTGTGTTCCGCGTGTGGACTTTCATTGTTTAGTGGTTTGGAGGACCTGAAGGCCGTTTATCCGAATCAATCTCTTCCGAAGCTAAAGCGTGGGAGAAGTATCGAAGTCGAGTGGGTCTTAGAGGGATCAACTCATGGTGTTCGTCTATTCCTCGTTGCCGACATTTGTATATACTGATGTATATTTATGTTTTATTTTTGCGCAGCTTCCTCATTCCAGGAGCTTGCATCTGTTGTAAAACATTTTTACCCATTCAAGGGTTCGTTATCAATAAAATGCATACTATTCAGCAATTCTGTTTGTCTGTTTAGCAGTTACCTGTTTTGTTTGCGAAAAAGAACGCCGATGTTTTGATAAAATACGCATACATAAACTTACTGGCCTAGGCCACTGATTGTTGAAACAATTAATTACTTGAATATTGTCACGAGATAATAACCTTGATAGGTCCCTTTGAGGAGGGTATCTTGTCTGTTTGTTTGTGTTGTTACAGGTGTAGCATATTCCAGGCAGTGCGCCGTGCGCATCCCGAAGCAGGATGATTCCTCTTTCTCCAACAGAGTTCAGCAGCCTCTCCCCGCAGAGCCTGAACGCGAGATAATGAGCATTGATATGTCTCCCCAGGAAGAGATGATTCTCTCCCCAATCAGATGCATCCTGAAGGAACGTCATCTCCTCAGCTGAGTCAGGCGCTGAAGCGCGTGTTCATCCCCCAACACCAGGTCACAAGTGCAGGTTTCGTAGGAAACTATTCGTATGCCGAAGTATGCAGCAACTGAGGGTGCCAAACTGAAGTCTCCAGCGGAATTGAAATTCCCCACCAGAGTCGTACTCTCTCCCCGAAGTCGGATGATTCCTTCTTCCCCAGCGGAATTGAAATTCCCCACCAGAGTCGTACTCTCTCCCGAAGTCAGATGATTCCTTCTTCCCCAGCGGAATTGAGATTCCTACAGAGTTGTACCCCGCAGAGTCGAAGCAGAATGATTTCTCCTTCCTCAGCCGAGTTTGCAGATCCCCAAGAGAGCCGAATCCTTGGAAGTTGATCAGACCATGATTGGTTGTTTTCCCCAGTAGAGTGTTGAACAACTGAAGTTGTTTCCCCACAGAGTCTTATCTCCAGAGAAGTAGCCAAGACGGCCATGCAGTTTATTCCCGCGATTGACATCGCTTTTCCCTCAGCAGGTCCAAGTTCTCGTAGAGCTTCGTTCCCCTGCAGCAATCGACTGAAGTTGTTTCCCCCGCAGCAGTCAACTGAAGTTGTGCCCCCTGCGGAGTCCAATTGAGATTGGCGTGACCTTGTTCTCCTCAGCAGGATGATTCCTCTACCTGAGTGGTTCTCTCTCCTTGACGGGAGGATTCTCCCTTCGGCATTTATTTTGCTGACGGGATCGCATCATTGTGCATGATTGCATAGCATTTATCATGAACGCATAGCATGTCCACCGTGTGGAGCATTGCGCCATTGCCGAAGCATATGTGTCGCTACTGCGAAAATCGGCGCCGGCTGAACAGAAGAGTCGCCACCGTGCGTTATTTATCCCAAAGGAGGGAAAGGAAACGCTCGAAGTAAACCTACCGCAAAGACGGGAAAGGAATGGTCATCGCAACCAAATCTTGGATTCGGGAGTCGGTTACGCAAGGGGAAGGTATTAGCACCCCTTACGTCCGTCGTACTCGACGGGATCCACGCTTGTTTTCTGTCGAAAGGATTGTTATTCTATCTACTCTACAGGTCTAGGGTTAAAAGAAAAAATAAAATGACTCGGCGAAGTATCGCACTTTATGCCTACGTATTCCCGTTTGGAACGAGAAATCAGAGTCAACGTAGTTCGCCTAACTACTGGAAGGAGGGGAAGGTTGCTCGTGTAACGCCCCGATTCTGAATTCCCATTAATTGTTGAGTCTTTTAATTTATTTATTTGATGTTTGTTTTAAATTGAGAAATTATATATTGCTATGTGGTGTTTTGCTTATTTTATCTATTTTACCGATTCGGAGAGTTTTCGGGGAATTAGAGTAAAAAGGGCATTTTAGACATTTAGCAATTTAGTGTGAGAATTGTTTGGTAAGTGTTGGAAAGAATTTGAGAGGAAAGAAATAGAGATAGAAATAGAATAAGAGAGGGAAGAAAGAAAGATAGTAAGATAAGAAGAAAACAAGAGAAAGAAAAGAGGAGAAGAGAAAGAGAAGAGAAAGGGGAGAGGAAAACCTAGAATCATCAAGGGATCACCACCAAAGCTTGCAATCGATCGGTAAGGGTGTGAAACTCCATCATCTCTTTAATGTACATGATTGTATGTGTATGTGTGTGGATTTTGTAGAGTTTCTACTCTTTTTCCACTTAGGTTAGAAGTTGGTTTTGTGAGTAGAATGAGGTTTTAATCGGTTAGAACTCGGATTTTGAAGGACTATGATTTTGGTTTAAATTATCATCCGGGTAAGGCGAATATGGTAGCCGATGCCTTAAGTCGGAAGTCGTTGCACGTGTCTACTTTGATGGTTAGAGAGTGGGAACTTTTGGAGAACTTTAGAGATTTGAGTTTGGTTTGTGAGTTAACGCCGAGTAGTGTGAAGCTTGGTATGTTGCATGTCACGAATGATTTCCTTACTACGGTGTGTGAAAAGCAAAAGTTGGATTTGAAATTTGTGGATTTGATGACGAATGGAAATGAAGATTTCAAAGTTGATGAATTAGGAGTTTTGAGGTTTCGAGGTAGTATTTGTATTCCCGATGATGCGGATTTGAAAAAGATGATATTGGAAGAGGGACATCGGAGTAACTTAAGTATTCATCCGGGAGCGAATAAGATGTATCAGGATTTGAAGAAGATCTTTTGGTGGTCTGGATTGAAAAGCGATGTTGCTCGTTTTGTGTACTCGTGTTTAACTTGCCAGAAGTCTAAGTTGGAGCATCAGAAGCATAGTGGATTGATGCAACCGTTGGATATTCCGGAATGGAAATGGGATAGTATATTGATGGATTTTGTTACGGGATTGCCGAATACGCAAAGAGGACATAATGCTATTTGGGTGATTGTTGATAGGCTTACTAAATCGGCTCACTTTATTCCGGTTGATATTACTTATTCTTTGGAAAGGTTGGCCGAGATTTATGTGGGCACTATTGTGAAGCTTCATTGAGTTCCTAAGAGTATTGTGTCGGATAGAGATCCTAGATTTACTTCAAGATTTTGGGAGAGTTTGCAAGGTGCCTTGGGTTCTAAGTTGAGATTGAGTTCGGCATATCATCCGCAAACAGATGGTCAGACCGAGAGGACAATTCAATCGTTAGAAGATTTGTTGCGCGCTTGTGTACTTGAGCAAGGTGGTGCGTGGGACGGTTATTTAGCGTTGATTGAGTTCACCTATAATAACAGTTTCCATTCGAGTATTGGTATGGCGCCATTTGAGGCTTTATATGGTCGGAGATGTCGAACACCTCTGTGTTGGCATGAGACGGGTGAAAAGTCGGTAGTTGGTCCGGAAATGGTACAGCAAACAACGGAAAAGGTGAAATTTATTCGGGAAAAGATGAGAGCTTCTCAGAGTAGACAGAAAAGTTATCATGATAAAAGGAGAAAGGATCTCGAGTTTCAAGAGGGCGACCATGTGTTTTTGAGAGTTACACCGGTTACGGGTGTGGGTCGTGCTTTGAAGTCGAGAAAGTTGACTTCTCGTTTTATTGGTCCGTATCAGGTTGTCGCACGAGTTGGTGCTGTGGCTTATCGTGTGACGTTGCCTCCGAACCTTTCGAATTTGCATGATGTATTCCTTGTCTCGCAACTTCGGAAGTATGTTCCAGATCCGTCACATGTGATCCCGATGGATGAAGTTGAAGTAAGAGATAACCTTACAGTTGAAGTTTTACTGGTTAGTATTTTGGACCGTGAAGTTAAGAAACTAAGAGGCAAGGATATTGCGCTTGTGAAAGTGTCCTGGGGAGGTGCCGTAGAAGGCAACATGACCTGGGAATTGGAGAGCAAGATGCGAGAGTCGCATCCAGAGTTGTTTGAATCAGGTGATATTTTCGAGGACGAAAATTTCTAAAGTGGGGGAGAGTTGTAACGCCCCGATTCTGAATTCCCATTAATTGTTGAGTCTTTTAATTTATTTATTTGATGTTTATTTTAAATTGAGAAATTATATATTGCTATGTGGTGTTTTGCTTATTTTATCTATTTTACCGATTCAGAGAGTTTTCGGGGAATTAGAGTAAAAAGGGCATTTTAGACATTTAGCAATTTAGTGTGAGAATTGTTTGGTAAGTGTTGGAAAGAATTTGAGAGGAAAGAAATAGAGATAGAAATAGAATAAGAGAGGGAAGAAAGAAAGATAGTAAGATAAGAAGAAAACAAGAGAAAGAAAAGAGGAGAAGAGAAAGAGAAGAGAAAGGGGAGAGGAAAACCTAGAATCATCAAGGGATCACCACCAAAGCTTGCAATCGATCGGTAAGGGTGTGAAACTCCATCATCTCTTTAATGTACAAGATTGTATGTGTATGTGTGTGGATTTTGTAGAGTTTCTACTCTTTTTCCACTTAGGTTAGAAGTTGGTTTTGTGAGTAGAATGAGGTTTTAATCGGTTAGAACTCAGATTAGACGATGTAGTTTAGTCGGGTGATGGTTGGGTTGTGCTACTGTGACTGGTTTGGATTTAATCGGTTGGTTGTGTGGAGTTTGGGCTTTGAGACAGCCATGGAAGTTCTGTCTTCGCAAGTTCTCCAGGCGAATGGCAGCGAAGCTTCGCCAGGCGAAGCCCAGCGAGCTGTAGCGAAACAAGTCAGAAGCTAACACCCTGTATTCGCTGGCAGGTTCGCCAGGCGAAGTGAGTTGGCGAAGGTTCGCCAGGAGAGTGGGTAACGAGCCTCAGCGAGTAATTCCAGAATTACTCCCAGTGGACTTCGCTGGGAAGTTCGCCAGGCGAAGGTCAGCGAGCATTCGCCAGGCGAAGGTTGGCGAACCTGGCAGTGTTATTTTGTTTTGCTGTTTGTTCATAGCATGATGTTTGGTTGATTCAATTATGATTAATGCCTATATGAATGACTGATGTGTGAACTGTTTTGACATGTCGTGCTGTGGGTGGCCGAAAGGCGTGAATCCTAGATTGTAGAGTAAATGGTGAATCTTGAATATTTGATAATCTTGTGTAATTGCTCGAATTGAATAGAAACGCATTGATAGGCTGATATGTGTGTAAACCATGTGTGGAACGGTGCATAATGTGAATGCATGATAGATATGTGCGATGTATGTGATGAATGCAATGAGTATGTTTATGAAAATAGTATGCTTTCTGTGTTGAATGATCCCTCGGAGGATTTGCATTGTGAAGCATCTTAGTATGCATATGTGTGTTGATTGATCCCTCGGAGGATTTGCAGAACCTCGTATGATACGATGGTTATATTAGATTCCTTGGAGAATCAGTTGCATTGTGTGATTCCTTGGAGAATCGGTTGCATTGTGTGATTCCTTGGAGAATCGCTCATATCATGTAATCCCGTGGAGGATTGGCTAGAGTATTTGATTCCATGGAGAATCTGCTGAGTACTTGATCCCGTGGAGGATCTGCTGAATATTCGATTCCGTGGAGAATCTGATGAATATTTGATTCCGTGGAGAATCTGCTGAGTACTTGATCCCGTGGAGGATCTGCTGAATACTCGATTCCTTAGAGAATCTGTTGAATGAGTCGGTACCGCATTTGCATCTGCATAGAGTCGTGTGTCGGTCTCTATGAGTTGCATGAGTCATCTGTGTATGATGCATTAGTTGTGTGAATATAACTGTGTATGTTATATATGATTGTTTGGAGGAAAATATAGTGAATGTTCATATGTATGTGTAGAGACATGATTATTTGTATATGCTTAATGTGGTGAGAACATAATTTGAGTATAACTTGTACCAATATGAGTATATGTATATATACAATTTTATGCATTAACTGTTATGATGTTGTTTCTCACCCTTCTGCTGTTTTATAATGCTCTATGAGGCATTGCAGAGTAGGAAGCTGGAGGTTCTTTTTGTGAAGCGATGTCTTCATTCCTTTTGGTCAATGGCTCTGATATGTAACATCTGGGTAGTTAGGAAGCCTTTGACTCTTTTGGAGTTACATTTGTTTTGATTCTTTTGTGATACATATGTGTATGTATCCGCTGTGGATATGTTGTAAAGCATGAATTAACTGATGGTTGTATATACTTTTATGAATGAGATCAATTCAATATTTGGATGTTTCCGCTTTTATTCTAAATATTGAGATGTGGGTTACCCATTGTTGCATATCTATTTTGAGCAGGTATCGTATGTGTTTAATTTCATGATAATGTGATGCGCCTCTTTTATACCATGTTTTAATTAAACTCTGATGAAATGAATTTTCTAAGTGCCTAATTGATTTATTTAATTTATTTGGGGGTATAGAAAGGGGGGTGTTACAGCTCGCTAGGATATCGCATCCCATGCCTACGTACTTTCATACAGCATGAAAGATTAGAGCAAACGTAGTTCGGGCCACGCACGACGCAAGTCTGTTTTGATTGCTTTTATCTCCTTCTGAAAAAGGGTTTTTCTGATTAACAGTCCAAGCGGACAAAAATGACGTTTTGATGAGTTCACATTCTTTTACGGAAGAAGTGTCTTTTATTGGGTTTGAAATATTTATTGTGTTTTTCTATTTGTTTTGAGAAATAAGAGACAGAACTCTAACCTATGGTTGAAAAGGGAATCAAACTAACCTAATGTTATCATGCATGGGTTAAGACCTAATGTCTATCATGTTCCTCTCTTGCGCAGAGAGAAACAGAGATCCTAAGGGATAAACGGAAACAGAAACAACATATACAATAGAACAGTAAAATATGCGTGAATGCAACAATACAAGCGAGGCAAGGGAGTCCCACTCAACCTCGAACCTATAAAACAACAGGCAAAAGCGAACAAAATTCGCTTTCAACCTAATAGATTAATTGGCAAACAATACAGTCCGGGAAACTCAAACAATACATAAAAAATTATAAACAGCAAAAATAAACAGCAAACAGCAAATCTGCACAGCAAACTCCATCATCTTCTATCTTCAAGTCACCTTCAAACATCTCCAGGCTTCAAGCAAGCATCAATCTTCAAGGGAAGAAAACTCTAACAGTAAGCATCTTCAACAACTTCAAACAACAGGGCTTTAATGGCAACAATCAAAGGCACAACTTCAACAGCACAATCTTCATCTTCAAGTAAGGTCTCTATCTTCAATTTTCATGGCTTTTCTTCAAATCAAACTCTCCAAGATGAGGAACAGTTAATAGAATGAATTGGGATGTTAGACAGCTAGCTGACCACCAAAGGTGGCAAGCAGACTGTTAACAAAATGTAGAATGTTTCTCTCAAGAGTTCTATCTCTTAGATACTGTCACCAAGCCTTCCAAAGGAAGGGGGTGAGTATCCTAGAGAGACTCTGAATCATAGAGAGGGATGGAGGCAAACAAGACCTTCCATGTTTATGAAGCAAGCTTCTACTCTAAGCTCTACCTAGTTCCTAGTTCCTATAAGCTTCAACAGCTGCAAGCAAGCTACAATCTTCATCAACTCTTGAATTGGATCTTCACTCCTTTTGTATTTAATGGCTCCATCAACAAAGTCTTCAGCTCAAACCCAAACCCCAAGCAGGCCTAATACCCCACACAATCAAACAATAACCCTAGAAAGGGCACACCATACCATCAATCAATTACAAGAATATACTAATAGTATTAATATAATAGGGGGAAGTCTAACATTTTCTAAGGGATCTATCACTTACCCATAATACCCCTATAGTCCCATCTTCTAATTTGTCCTAAAAAAAAACCCAAAAAGAAACTATTTTGTTACACCTATGTCATATTCACAACCCTAATTGACTATCCTAATAGTTTCTAACTAAACTACCTAAAATAAATCCTTAAAAAATGGTATACAAAAAACCAGGGGACACCTAATATCCATATCTAGTTGTACTAAAAAGAATGGGGTAAAAATCCTAAAGGAAACTCTTAAGCTAAATTCAACAAATGGTAGCATCAACTAAAAGAATTAAACAAAGCAATTAAATGTAAAAATATGCAAAAAATATGAAAATGAAGTAAAATGAAAATTTTATGGTTTCATATTTTTCTTGACAGCAAATAGAAAATGGGAAAAAAAAGTCTCATTAAAAAATAATGTTTTTTTCATTTTTATATGGTTTTTTAAAGTTTGCTAAAATATGGAGAAAATTTAATAAGAAAAATGATGCAGGGGGTA
This sequence comes from Lathyrus sativus, assembly GCA_963859935.3. Taxonomy (NCBI): domain Eukaryota; kingdom Viridiplantae; phylum Streptophyta; class Magnoliopsida; order Fabales; family Fabaceae; genus Lathyrus; species Lathyrus sativus. Next base: position 236,802,029 of record OZ012740.1, on the reverse strand, counting down.
TGAATAGAAATGAAAGGCAGTTATTATTCACATTTGGGCCCAGCATAGGGGGTGGCAATAGCGAAGCGCCTGGGCCCAGTTTTAAACTCAGAAAACTAAATAAAATAAAAAGAAAATGGTTAGAGGTGCGGTGTAAATAGCATCAGATCACAGTTCAGTTCAATTGGGCCTCGCTTAGGGGGGTGGGGAAAGCAAAATCATGTGAGGCCCATGCTGGCGTTTTAATGAAACGCTGCGCTTTGAGCGCTCAGAACTCCCTCCAAATTTTCTTTGAATCTCAGCCAATGGATCATTCTCCAGTCAACAAGGTCAGCGCGCGCTCAATGGTGTGGATTTCGTCTTCTTCCTTGGTCACTTAGGGTTTTCAGAATCCATGGAAACACATGCACACGCAGAGATCTTCTCCTCCATCGTGCGCACTCATCTCTCCACCAAATCTCAAGGTGTAAAAACCAATTTCGTTCTATTTTCCATGTAGAACACCGCCATGGTGTTGGTTTGTTTTAAATCACCCTCTATCATCCAAACCGAAGGGGATAACATCAAGAAATCAAAATTTCATCAGGTTTCAATCATCACCAATCTCACAATTCTTTGTACAAAAACAATCCTTATGCCATACTGATCACAACTAGCTAATTATCTAAGATTATAACATCCTAACCACTATGTTCTAGGTCCAAACCGAATTTATATGCACACATCAACTTCCATGAAATCTTGCCTAAAGCTCCAGAATCAATCATCTAACCACCTAAACCATGTTTAACCTAACAATTCTACATCATGCTACCTAATTCAAGCTAAATCGTGAGAAACACTAACCTGTCAAGAAGTTGAAAACAGATGAGGATTCTCTTCAATTCACAGCTTGCAATGCTCCAAGATCACTCAGTGTGCTATAATCTTGATTCTGTATGCAACAATTCGAGCTCAAACCACCTGGATCTTTGTAACCGATTCTTCTTGCACTTGAAGAAGAGAAAATTGCATAGCACGATTCTTGCAGTTTCCTCTTCAGATCTTGCTTGTAATTTACTCAGGGATGATTATTGAATGGAATTGAATCACAAAATTGAAGAAAGGATGAAGAATTGAGAAGTTTTGAAGCAATTTGCAAAAATGCAAGATGGAGTGAAACTATGAGTTTTGGATCCAAATGAAGTTCAACCCCTTCTTGGATCATCTCTAGGGTTTATATAGATGAGGATAGAAAGTTCTGGAAGATGCCAGATTGATCCCATGAGAAATTTCATATATCATTTGCATGAGAAAATGAAAATGGCCAAGTTGCAAAACCAATTCTGCATTGCCTTGTTACAGCCCCTAAAAATCTCTTGAATTTCTCTTTTCATGACAATTAGAGAGTGTAGAAACCGTCCCTTGCCTTGCACCTTGGTCCTAGCTTGATTTGGCAAGTGTATCTTTTCATACAAGCAACTTATGATCTTAAAATGCAATTTACCTTCAAAATGGTTGGTCATATGCTTGGTTTTGCTTTTGTATCAAAAAATCACAATTTTGGTCATTTAAAAAGGTATTTTTCCCTTTAATATTGGTCACTTTTGAAAATCTAAGTTCCATGCATTTCCAACTTGCCACAACCACTTTTCTAGACTCAAAATGTAATTTGGAGCAAGTTTCATGTTGAACATTTTTTCATTTGAAATTTGGAAATAGGAGTTTTGGGCATATGCTTGAAATGACCTGTAATTCCACTTTCCCAAAATACCCCTGGCTTGCCAAGATCATAAGTAGAGTTATACAAATCATATGAAGGCATACCATACCTTTCTAGAAATCTAAGATCATGAGGAACAACTTTCATGTTGTCCAGAAATCCATTTGAAAGCTCCTTGAGGGGTAAAAGTTGCTTGGAAGTCAAGTAACTTTCACAGACAAATTTCAGTGTCCTCAGATGACCTGTAACTTGCAAGAACCATAACTTGAGTTCTATAAATATCCTTGATGCCTTCCACCACTCAAATTAAAGGTCTTGAGATAATCTATAATTTTCATGTTGGCCAAGGATTCATTTGAGGCTTGCATTTTGAATTATCTTGCTTGGATGTTTGCCCTAAATTAGGGGATTTTACACAAAAACCCTAATTTAGAAACTTCTCTTCTTCTTGATTTCTTTTGATTTCTCCTTGGCACAACACCACATCCATATCCACATATCAAATGAGGCATCCCACATCTTTCAAACAGGCCTTGATGCCCTTCAATCAAGCATTTGACCTAGGGTTGACCTAGGGTTGACCCAGATGAAACCCTAGTTGACTGTCTTCAACTGCAGCTCTTGTAATCACATCAATGACTTGTCTCACTTTCAACATGACCCTCTAGGTCTTCCATGATGTCTATATACACTCCATGCTTTCAATTCATAGCTCCCAACCTCTCTACTGATCCTCACATATCCTCAAGATAGAAGAGAAACCCACTGCTTGGTCCACTAACTTCTCAAGCTTCAATTTCTTTCTGATGACTTGGATATGCTTGAATTTGAATAAGAACCTTTTGATAAGCTCATAGAGATAAGAATTGCACTTGGTCCCTTGTTGGATGGCTTGCCCATGCTATGCTATGCAGATGAATGAATTATGTACATGACCTAATATGCAAATGCTAAAACTAGGAGACATAAACCAAGTGAAATAAGTTGAGAAAATTTTAGGGTGCAACAATTGCCCCTATTCAAACGACTTGGACCCGACTGGGTGAAGAGCGAACGACCTTCAAACATTCGAGGTACGAGATGGTTGAATACTAAGAACCCGGAAATTTGCCAACTGCAGAAATAAACTGCACAATTATTCGGGGAACACTATCTACAAATCTGATTTCAACATCATCTTGTTAATACTGGACTGAACTTATTGACTTCACTGGGAGAAGTACTTTTGTGAACAAAACATGACCCTGTCACTGATACAGGAAAATAACACCGTCATCACTACGGGTAATAATCTGGGAAAATAACAACACCGCCATCGCTACGGGTAATACTTTGTTATTACTACAGGAAATAACTCCGTCACCATTACGGGAAATAACTCCGTCACCATTACGGGAAATAACTCCGTCACCACTACGGGAAAATAACTCCGTCACCACTACGGGAAAATAACTCCGTCACCATTACGGGAAAATAACTCCGTCACCATTACGGGAAATAACTCCGTCACCACTACGGGAAATAACTCCGTCACCACTACGGGAAAATAACTCCGCCACCACTGCTGGAAATAACTCTGCCACCACTGCGGGAAATAACTCTGATACAGCTTTTCTGCCTACCTTTGCAACAACTAACTCCATCAATCACATGGGTAACACAATACGAGGCTAGTCTTCCAATTTTCAGTGCTGGCATGGCAGCAAAGCTGAGAAGGACTCTACTGGGGATTTTCTGAATCCACACTGCCAGACAACTTTCCAAAAATCGATTCACGGAATCTTTTGATGTTGTCACAACAACAACCTTGAAGAAATACTCCGCTGGAGGGGTAAGAGAAACTTAAACAAGCAACTCTGTGGGGAACAATGCCACAATTGACATTATCATTACATGTCTCACGCCGAGATAGTGAATATTTGATAATTAATTTGGAGCAAGAGCTCCCTCCACCTGCAAGGGAAATAACACTAGTAACAAACGGTTAACCAACCTGGCTTATGTTTCAAAATGCATATGGAAATGCTACGCGTTTTTTTTATTTGGTGAATGCATATATGACACTATATGCCAATGCAGATGCAAGCTCGAACTGCTGGGATACAGAAAACCGCTTCAGCCAAAATAAATGCTGAAGACAACGCCAACTCTGCTGGGGGTAACCAGGTGCCAATCATGATTGGACTTCTGCTGGAGAGTGAACGGGTATCACACGGTATTCCGACAAAATAAATGCCGGGACACACAACCAACTCTGCCGGGAAGAGTTTTAATCTTCGAGTTCCACTGGGAGGAAAAAAAAACACTTGCTGAAAAGAGAACTCCGTTGGGGATGAAACGATTCTCTTGGGGAAAATCAACTGGCTCCGCTGGGGAAGAGTAAACGACCCTACTGGGAGATGTCTACTGGGAAGAGTAGACTGTCCGGGTACAGCTCACAAGTTGGAAATATTACTCTTCTGAGGCTAAACCACTCTGCTCGGGATGGGGGATCCTTTGGAGGACAACACACTGTCTGAATACAGCCTTCGATCTTGGAAGCGTCAATTCTGCTGAGAGTAAACGACCCTGCTAGAGAATGCCCTTCGGATAAACTGCGGCTAGCTGGGGAATTTGATCCTTCTTCAGTAAGGAACATTGTTATCTCAGAAGCGCGACCTGCATGGGGATTGAGTCTTTCCGTGACGAGCTTCTGGTCAGTACTGCAATCTTTTGATCGTCCACTTCGTATAGTCAAGAACCCTGCAACACCACAAACGAGACAAAACAAGTCTATGCAACCAAATCTATTCAGGTTAGTGTTAGTGACATCATTTTCAGTTAATTCAAAGTTTTAGCAATTATTGGCAAGGGCCAGCGATGTTATACACCTTCTAGTTCTATTAAACCTTGGCGTTTGTCATGTACAAAACGGTAAAGAACCAGCATCAAATACTGAATAACATGTTTTATTGATTGGGCCCCTAAATGGGCAGAGTTTTGTACACGGGATGTAACACCTGAAAAGAGGAAGCTACGCACAACAAATATACAAGTATGCACAAGAATCATAAATATAATGACAAATCAAGTTTGCACACATGTCGGCAACGGGATGCAGACGAACATCATGAGCTGATCCTCCTATGACTCGCCTGACTCTAGTGCTTTCCCGGTATTCACACTTCCGAAGATATTGTATCTGATAATCGACCCCTCAGGTATATTCTCCCGCACCAATGCTCACTGCAGTATCAAATTCGGACCGCAGTCATTTGCTTTTCAAATCCCTAACTTTTGCGTGAACCGCCCAGTGTAGGTTTTCAACTTCGCGGGTGTACATTTTTTCAATTTTATCCCTAACTTTTGCCCGAACCTTTTATTCTGTTTTTGGTTCGCCAGGATGCCCCTTTTTTGCCCGGACTCTCTTTTTTCTGTCCAGCGGGTCAATTTCAAGCAAAGTATTTTTTAACTGCGTCCGAATTCATAGGCGACGTAAAGTCTTCACCGTCCATGGTGGACAACAACAAATCTCCTCCTGAAAAGACTTTTCTGACAACGTATGGCCCTTCGTAGTTGGGGGTCCACTTGCCCCTGTGATCTGCCTGTGGCGGGAGAATCCTTTTCAGCACAAGGTCGCCCGTCTGAAAGCTCTAAGGATGTATCTTCTTATCATATGCTTTCTTCATTCGGCTCTGGTACAACCGACCATATGCTAGAGAAGCTAGCCTCTTCTCATCCATTAAACTCAGCTGGTTTAACCTGTCTTTCACCCATTCTGCCTCGTCTAGTTGGACATCTCGTAATACTCTCAGGGAAGGAATCTCAACTTCCAGTGGTAACACTGCTTCCATTCCATATACCAACGAAAACGGAGTTGCCCCAGTTGATGTGCGTACCGTCGTACGATAACCGTGCAAAGCAAAGGGTAGCATCTCATGCCAGTCCTTATAGGTCACCACCATCTTCTAACAATCTTCTTTATATTCTTATTGGCCGCTTCAACATCGCCATTCATCTTGGGTCGATAAGGGGAAGAGTTGTGATGCTCGATCTTAAAATTCTGACACAGCTCCTTCATCATTTTGTTATTTAAGTTTGAACCGTTGTCGGTAATTATCCGCTCGGGGATTCCATATCTGCAAATGATATCTCTCTTGATGAACCTGGCTACCACCTGCTTGGTCACATTTGCATAAGATGCCGCTTCCACCCATTTGGTAAAATAATCGATTGCCACCAGAATGAACCGGTGTCCGTTAGATGTCGTCGGTTCGATCTTTCCAATCATATCGATTCCCCACATTGAGATTGGCCACGGTGACGACATCACGTTCAGAGGACTCGGAGGCACATGGATCTTATCTGCATAGATCTGGCACTTATGACACTTCTTCGCAAACTTGAAACAATCGGTTTCCATAGTTAGCCAAAAATAACCTGCCCGCAGCAGCTTCTTTGTCATGGCATGCCCATCAGCATGTGTACCAAATGTACCCTCATGTATTTCCTCCATGAGCAACTTCGCCTCTTTCTCGTCTACACAACGTAGTAGCACCAAGTCGTGATTTCTCTTGTATAAGACACCGTCCAGATTCAGATAGAAATTACCCGCCAATCTCCTGAGAGTCTTCTGATCGTGACTGGATGCCCCAGCCGGATACTCTTTGTTTTTCAGGAAATTAAGGATATCAAAATACCAGGGTTTATCATCAGATGCTTCGTCAATGGCTAACACGAAGGCAGGTCTGTCAAGCCGAGAGATAACAATTCTAGGAGCCTCATTCCAGAAATTGACTTTATACATGGAAGACAATGTGGCCAGGGCGTCAGCCATCTGATTTTCTGCTCGCGGTACATGATGCAACTCAACCGTGTCAAAGAAAGGCAACAATCTCCTTGCGTAATTCATGTATGGTATCAAATTAGGCTGACGTGTTTCCCATTCTCCTTTTATTTGATTCACCACCAGAGTTGAGTCCCCGTATACATCCAGATTTTTGATTCGCAAATCAACGGCTTCTTCAAGCCCCATGATACAAGCTTCGTATTCGGCTTCATTATTGGTGACCGGAAAGGTCAATCGAGCAGTAAACGGGATGTGCGACCCGTGTGGAGTAGTGATGATTGCCCTTATTCCGCTACCGTAGGCGTTTACAGCTCCGTCAAAGATCAACTTCCATTTGGAACCCAATTCTGGTCCTTCGTCCGGCAACGGTTCTTCACAATCTTTCATCTTTAGGTACATGATGTCCTCGTCAGGAAAATCAAACCTCATCAATTGGTAGTCCTCAATAGGCTGCTCTGCCAAGTACTCAGATAATACACTCCCCTTTATAGCCTTCTGTGAGACATACTGGATGTCGTATTCGGTCAAAACCATCTGCCAACGGGAAATTCTCCCTGATAATGCCTGCTTTTCGAATACGTATTTGATAGGATCCATCTTCGATATGAGCATGGTGGTATGGTTCATCATGTATTGCCTCAAACGCTTGGCGGCCCAGGCTAGAGCGCAACAAGTTTTTTCGAGCATTGAATATCGAGATTCACATTCAGTAAACTTTTTACTCAGGTAGTATATTGCATGCTCTTTTCTTCCTGTCTCGTCATGTTGACCGAGAACACAACCCATACTTCCCTCAAGAACTGTCAAATACATGATCAAGGGTCTCCCTGCCACCGGGGGTATCAAAATAGGAGGCTCCTACAAATACTGTTTTATTTTATCGAACGCCTTTTGACAATTTTCATTCCATGTTACAGCCTGGTCTTTTTTCAACAGCTTGAATAACGGCTCACATGTAGCTGTCAGGTGAGATATGAACCGCGCGATGTAGTTCAACCTCCCTAAAAACCCACGTACTTCTTTTTCTGTTTTAGGCGTCGGCATCTCTTGTATTGCTTTTATTTTTGCAGGATCAACCTCTATTCCTTTTTCACTCACAATAAACCCTAGCAGTTTACCCGATCTCACCCCGAAGGTGCATTTATTAGGGTTCAGTCTCAGCCTGAACTTCCTAAGCCTTTTGAATAGCTTCAGCAGATTCACCAAATGTTCTTCCTCCATATGGGATTTGGCAATCATATCATCGACATAAACCTCGATCTCTTTATGCATCATATCATGAAAAATAGTCGTCATTGCACGCTGATACGTTGCCCCAACATTCTTTAATCCGAAGGGCATCACTTTGTAACAAAATGTTCCCCAAGGTGTGATGAAGGTAGTCTTCTCCATGTCTTCTGGCGCCATTTTAATCTGATTATAGCCCGAGAAGCCATCCATGAAGGAGAATACGGAGAATTGAGCAGTGTTGTCAACCAGCACATCGATGTGAGGAAGCGGAAAATCATCTTTCGGGCTCGCTTTGTTCAGATCATGGTAATCTACGCACATTCTCACTTTACCGTCTTTCTTTGGCACTGGTACAATATTAGCGACCCAGGAGGGATATTTTGTAACAGCTAGGAAACCAGCATCCCACTGCTTTTGGACCTCCTCCTTAATTTTCACTGCCATATCAGGTCTAGTTCTGCGAAGCTTCTGCTTAACCGGCGGGCATTCTTCTTTTAGCGGCAGACGATGCACAACCATATCCGTATCTAGCCCAGGCATGTCTTCATACGACCAAGCGAACACATCACTGTACTCTCTGAGCATTTCAACCAGTCTTTGCTTGACGTCGCTCTGCAGCGCGACTCCTATACGGATGATCTTTTCAACCCCTTCCGACCCCAGGTTAATGATTTCAATGACTTCCTCATGAGGCAGAATGACTCGTTCTTCTTGCTTTACCAACCAAGACAACTCTTCGGGAACGTCGCCATCTTCAACAATCTCTTCTTCGGCCTGAAATACCGGGTGCTCAAAGTCGAAATGAGTCATAGGCGGTTCAATGATGTCATCTGAAAATATTATCCTGCAAAAGGAATGGTTAAATGCTTCAAAATATGTATAAAGCGAATAACCACGTTGCCATTTTATTGTAAAACACAAAAACAGGAAAAACAGAGATCGCAATATTTGTACATGAAAAAACGCCTTTTATTTAATGATCAAACAATGCAATGTACATAACAGCACGACCCTAAGCAAAATCACGATGCCCCGGGTAAGACACCAGATTGTTCAACGATTAAGAAAACAAAGTATTACTGTTTGTGAGTCACAGGAACAATCTCCTGAATAGACCAATTGCATAATCCTTGTCCTGGCACGCTCGGCTGAATCCAGGCGTCCATGTCGCAATCACTGTCTCCTTCTTCAGAATCTGAAACAGCGTTGATGGCCTCGTGATACACTCCACTAGCTGTGATTGTTATTGGTCCTTTGAAACGGGGTGCCCCTGCAGCAGGCGTTGACGACGACGGTTGATATCCCAGCCCAAATCTGTCCATCTTCACGGGAATATCCAGAACCTTTCCCCAGCCTTTTGTCTCACCAGTCTTCACTAGAGCCTGAGCCTCCTTATATGACGAGACGGCCACCTCTGACGCTTTACTCGGCCCTGGAACTTTGTCTTTGATGCGCAACCCTATAAAGGCTTGACAGGGTGTTTCATGAATCTCGCCGTCGACTTCTACGTACTTGAATGATGACAGATGGCTAACCAATATATCTTCTTCTCCACAGACCATGACCACACTGTCCCCTACCATGTATTTCAGCTTTTGGTGCAAGGTAGATATGACTGCCCCAGCACCATGGATCCATGGTCGTCCGAGAAGATAGCTGTATGCGAGCTGTATGTCCATAATGTAAAATTCAGTTTCGAAAACCTCCGGCCCCACCTGTAGAGGTAACGTTATGGATCCAAAGATTGTTCTCCGCGTACCATCAAATGCCCTGACCACCAAGTTACTGGGCGTACAAATGATTCCCCTGACGTCCAATTTCATCATTGCTTTCTTTGGCAGCATGTTCAAGGAAGATCCGGTATCTACCAGTACATGAGACATGACTGAGCCCCTACACTCAACTGAGACGTGCAACGCCATGTTATGCTCTCTCCCTTTCGGGGTCAAATCAAAGTATGTAAATCCCAAGCTATGGCCTGTGTTCACATGCGCCAACACCCCCTCCAACTGATTCACAGAAACATCTTGGGGTACGAAGGACGTATCCAGAACTTTCAACAATGCATTCCTATGAGCTTCAGAACACAATAGCAACGACAGTATGGATATATTCGATGGCGTCTGTTGAAGGTGCTCAACAATCTTATAATCACTCTTACGAATAAGGCGCATAAACTCTTCTACATCCTTCAATGACGTTTCTTTTTCGTTCCTCTGCACAGGGACACCCTCATTCATCTTTCCTTTTCCTTTCGCCAGTCATTCAGCCTCTACCTCAGGCGATATAAAAATTCTCCCACTTCTCGTCATCCCTCCGGTACGGACGATATTGTCTACAACCTCAACTGGCTATTTACTAATATCAATTTTCACCCCATCACAGTATGCTTCCAACCCATAGGTCCAGGGTACTGCCTTAGTGCTCTCATAAGGGATTGGCCCTACCTTGGTGATAGTGATCGGCGGTCGCCTGGCTGGCGCTGTTATAGTTATTGTTTTTCGGGGAATTGTCACGGTAGCTACATCACTTCGCTCATCCGCTGATAACTCTGCAGGTTCTTCAACTTCCGTTCTGTCGAATTGTAATGTGCCTCCATCTATCAAGGTCTGAATACCCTTCTTCAATTCAGTACAACCCCCAGCTTGGGTCCAACACTCTAAACAATTCTCATCGCAGCCCGAATACACACCTCCTTTCAATAATCTGCTCTTTATCTCACACAACGGTGTCTTGAGGTCATCAACATTCATGATCAAGTTCAAACCCTCCTCAGTTAATATAGCATTTGCCCCATGGTTGGGCATGGGCTTTTGTACTATGTTTGGACCCGCTTGTCCAAAATTGATAGCCTTGCTATCCAACAGATCTTGTACCACATGCTTGAACGCGTGGAAACTCTCTATGTCGTGGCCAGGAGCCCCGGAGTGGAACTCACAGTGCTTATTCGCGTCAAAACCGTATGGAGGAGTGCCTGTTACTGGCGCCATAGTCCTCTTTTCCACCAAGTTCAAACCCAGTAACGTCTGTAGCAATTCTGCATACGTTGAAGGAGGCGTTTCTAACACCCTCCTTGGTTTTCCCCCTTGGATTCTGCGCTGGGCAGGATGTACCCCCTGTTGTGGCTGCTGCTACTGTGGTGGTATTGGTTGTTGCTGAAATGGAATTGTTACACTTGCCACCTGCTGCGGATGGTTGTACTGATTCCGACCTCTGCCCCGGCCTCGGCCTCGGCCCCCGAATACTGCACTTGCATCACCTTGACGGCGCCCACCGAAAGCCCTTCTGTTACTGCCAACTGAAGTGGATTCCTCAGCTTGGAATTTTCCCAGTTTAATATTGCTTTCAATTTTCTCCCCTATCAAGATTAGGTCCGAGAAACTGCCCAAGGAAGTATGAAACAGCTTGTCATAAAACACACCAGTAAATGTTCCTATGAACATATCATTCATTTCTTTGTCATCTAAAGGAGGATGAACTCGTGCAGCCAGGTCGCGCCACCTCTGTGCATATTCTTTGAAGCTCTCATCTTTCTTCTGGGACAACCCCTGTAATTGGACCCAGTTGGGTGCCAAGTCACTATTGTACTTATAATGAGCCACAAACGCTTCGGCCAGCTGCTTCCAAGTCTTTATCTGAGTTGGCTCCAACCCCATGTACCATTCAAGGGAAGGACCAGACAAGCTATCTTGAAAGAAATGCATCAGCATCCTTTCATCGTTTGAATAGGCCGACATTCTTCTATAGTATGACCGCACGTGCACCTTTGGACAGGTATCCCCTTTATATTTGTCGAATGTGGGAGCTTTGAACTTTAGCGGTACCCTCAGACCAGGCACCAGACCCATTGTGGTCATATCTAAACCAACAGCACTTTGATTTACGACACCTTTCATCTGCTCCTCGAGCATCTTGATTCTATGAGAATCATCCATAGGACCTTCAAAACCTCCGCCGGAGAAAGCATCTTCTTGCTGATCTTCTAGCCAATTACCGTTCCCATTTCCGTATCCATCGTACCCGTAGTTACGGCCAAATCTAGTCTGATTCATTACAGGGCCCCGCCCCCTGTTACCATACCCTGGAGCGACTCCGGCAAGTCCAAAAGACATTATCCTAGCACCATTTCCATTACCGAGTCCGCCATAACCCTGATTAGTCATACCAAATCCGTCCTGTCCGAAGCCTTGAGCGTTGAAGCCGTACTTCCCAGCATGATCAAACCCCTGGTCATTAAAGCCAAATCCGTTGTTACCGAAGCCATTACCTCCCAGATTATCACCACCCAGATTGACATCTCCGAACCCAATGTTGTTGACGACAGTCTCGTTACCGACTCCTGCGTTACCGTTCCCGGCGGCAGCGCCGTTGTTCACATTGACAGCAGGTATGTTCACCACAGGTGGAGCTACTGGTGTAGGAGTACCATCCCCGTGAACAGTGTCGACTCGCACAGAATTATGGTCTTCGTTTCCGTGCCCAGCATTTCTCATCAGCAAGGGCTGCACCAAAGCTTGCAAGTTCTCCTGGCCTTTCACAATGGTCTCCATTGTCTGCATGAATAGCGTCAGCTTCTCACGCATGTCCTGCATTTCATTCTGCATCTGATCCATAACTCTTCTGCAGTTGGTACGAGTGGAGTATCGGTGCGGGCGTTGACTTTCAATCCTGACAAGACCTGTACGGTGCAGGAAATGAGATACAGTTCAATAATCACCTGTAATGCAATATGAATGTGTATGCAATGTGTTGCACCCTAAAATTTGCTCAACCTTATTCACTTGGTTTATGTTTCAATATCATTAGCATTTGCATATAGAGTCATGTACATAGTATAATCATCTGCATAGCATAGCATAGCAAGTCATCCAACAGGGGACCAATCATTATTCTCATCTTTATGAGCCTATCAAGAGGTCATTATTCTAATTCAATCTCATTCAAGTCATCAGAAAGAATTGGAAAGCTAAGGAAGTCAATGGATCAAGCAGTTCATCTATCTCCTAACTGAGGGTATCTGAGGATCAACAAGTAAGTTGTGAGCTGTGGATGGAGCATGGAGAGTATCTGGACATCATGGGAGACTTAGAAAGTCATTTGAAGAAGGAGACAAGTCCTTGGTGTGATCACAAGTATTGCAGTTGAAGACAGCCAACTAGGGTTTCATCTGGGTCAACCCTGGGTCAACTCTAGGTCAATTGATTGATTGAAAGGCATTGAGGTCTATTGGAGAGATGTGGGGTTCATCATTTGACATGTAAAAAAGGATATGTTGTTGTGCTAAGAAGAAATCAAGAGAAATCAAGGAGAAGAGGAGTTTCTAAATTAGGGTTTCTGTGTAAAATGCCCTAGTTTAGGTCAAATTTCCAAGCAAGATAAGTCAAAATGCAAGCTTCAAATGGATCCTTGGCCAACATTAAACTTGTAGAGGATCTCAATAACTTTAATTTGAGTGGTGGAAGACATTAAGGAGATTTATAGAACTCAAGTTATGGTCCTTGCAAGTTACAGGTCATCTGAGGTATCTGAAATTTTGTCTGTGAAAGTGACTTGACTTCCAAGAAATTTTTACCCCTCAAGGAGATTTCAAATGAATTTCTGGTTAACATAAGAGTTGTTCCTCATTGTCTTAGCTTTCTATAATGGTATAGTATGCCTTCATATGATTTGTGGAACTCTACTTATGGTCTTGGCAAGGAAAGGGTATTTTGGTCATCTGAGAATTACAGGTCATTTCAAGCCTATGCCCAAAACTCATACAAGGAAGCTTCAAATGGAAAACTTCACAACATCAAACTTGTTCCAAATGACATTTTGAGTCTAGAAAAGTGAGCATGAAAGATTGGAAAGATTCATAGCACAAGGTTTCAAAATTGGTGGATTTAATGAATAAAAATGACCTAAAAAAATGAGATTTTTCATACTTTGGCCAAATGAAGTGAAATTATAGGTCATTTTGATTGGAAAAATCATTTTGAAAACATTGGATAAAGTGGAATTTTGAGTTTGGTTCAAGTTTTGAAAGTTATTCATGGTTACTTATAATGGAAGTTACATAATCAAAATCCAAGGGAAACTATACATGGGAAGCTTCTCCAAGGTTCTAGGAGTTTCTAAACTCATGTATATATTGTATTGAAGAGCTTCATGCATGGGTTGGTGAATCATATTGACCAAAAACACAAGTTTCATACCAATCTTCCATTTTTGCAAAAGCTCCTCAAACTTCATCAAACTCTCATCAATTTTCACATTTGTTGATTTGATCATCATCACCATTTTCCATAGATTAGAATTCACATCAAGATTGGTTAGATTGGAGTAGAACTCGTGCCACACACATCCATCATCCAAGAGGCAAGAAGCTTGGAATTGCAAGATCCAAGGGAATTGAACAAGATCCAGTGCATACAGAATTCTTCTACAAGACCCCTGATTCATTTCCAATCATTACAAGCCTCAGATCAGAGAATTTCATAGTTGCTTTCTTCATTTTATACCAGGTTGGATTTCTATTCGAATTGCATGTTTTAGTTAGAATTACAGGGATTTGTTGGCATAGAAAGGTTAAGGTAGGATAGATGACTGATTTTGGTGAGTTTGGAGAAGTTTTATGGAAGTTGTTAATGGCATGTCAAAACTGTTAAGGCTTGTAACTCAGGGTTCAATGCACGAAAATCTTGAATAAATGGCTCAGATTAATCAGCATGGAGTATAGATCAGTTTAGGGTAAGAATTGGTGAGAATTGAAGCAAGTGATGACAGGTGAAAATGGTGGATCAGAATTGTTATGCTTATCGGGTTGGCTCATTGTTTGAGTTTTAGAGGAAGTTATTGTCATGGCTGTGTAGAGGGAGGAATTTAGAGCAACTTTGCTCTTGGAGTCGTGAGGATTCATGGAGAGACGAGGGAGAACAGAGCTCTTGAAGGTGCATGCATGGCTAGGGTTTTCAGGCATTAGGGTTGGCTGGAGGTTGAAGAAGACTTGAGAGCCACACGATCTGACTTTTGAATTTGACTGGAGATTAAAACCAACGGCCACGATTGAAGAAGAAAAACGGAGGTAAGTTTAAATGATCAAACGCACCGTTTCACTTATGGTGTTAAACTGGGCTTGGCAATTCTCTGCTTTTCGCACCCCCAAACGAATGGCCCAAGTGGAAATGAACTGAAATATTTGCTTTTTATACCGTTTTATGTTTTTTTAATTTTTGTTTATTTTCTGAGTGCATATGGGCCCAGACGCGCTTGCTATGTGCTCCCCCCAGTCTGGGCCCAGTTCATTGTTTTAACTGATTTTTACTACTCCCTGCACCCCTTTCCATTAATTCTCATTTTATTTTCTCTCAAAAACATTAATTCTTTCAAAAATCATAAAAAATTGGAAAATGCTTATTTTTCATTGGTTCTTTTTGCATATTACTAATAATTTTGTCAAGAAAAATATCATACAAAAAAATTCCAATTTCATTTCATTTTAATATTTTTGGCATATTTTTCTTTTAAATAGGTGTAAATATCATTTTGTTTGATACATGAATTTGGTAATTTTAGTTTGAATAAGTGCTTTAATATTTTTAATCCATTCTTTTTAGGTTGATTAGAGTAGACATGTATCTTGTATATAAAATTTAATTCATATTTTTAGGACTTAATTTTAGGTGATTTGGTTAGATGTGAATAACATGAACAAAATTAGGGTTTAGGTGACAACATAGGTGAATTAGTTCATTTCCCTTAGGAGTTAGAAATTGAATTTTTGGGGTATGGGACTATAGGGATTAGGGGTAGTTATTAGATCCCTTAGAAAACATTAGGATTCCCCTACTGCTATTAATACTGTCTGTATTTGCTTGACTGGTGTGGTGTGCCCTCTCTGGGGATTATGATTTGTCTGTGTGGGTATTGGGATTGCTTGGGCATTGGGAGAGCTGAAGACTTGTGATGATGAAGCCATTGGAGATCCAGAGATTGAAGTACAACTTCCAGAGTTGATGAGGAGATTCTTGCTAGCAGCTGTTGAGGAGTCTAGGGTTTAGGAGCTAGGCAGAGCTCTAGATTAGACAGTTGTTTCTCAAACATGGAATGCCTTGTCTGCATCCATCCTTTCTCTATGATTCAAAGTATCTTTCAAATATCCACCTCCTTCCTTTGGAAGGATCAGTGAATGTATTTGAAAGATAGAAATTTTGAGAGAAAATTGTCTATATAATGTTAACAGTTAATGAACCACCCTTGGTAGGTAATTGACTGTCTAACATTCATTCACTTCATCTGGTTGACTGATATTCCTCTTGGAGTTTGAGACTTGAAGAAAAGCCAGTGCAGATGAAAGACTGATAATCAAAGCCCTTGCTAGAAGGTTGTGGAGATGGAGATTGATGCTTGCTTAAAGCTTGTAGCTGTTTGGAGATGACTGGAAGTCAGATGTTGATGCAGGGCTGCTGTGGCTGTTTATTTTTGCTGTTCATTCCTGATGTATTGATTGGTTTTCTGGACTGTATTGTTTGCTGTTTAACCTGTTGGGTTGAAAGTGAATCCTGTTCACTTTTGCCTATTGTTTTCTAGGTTCGAGGTTGAGTGGGACTCCCTTGCCTCGCTTGTATTGCTGCATCCATGCATTTTACTGCTTTATTGTATATATGCTATTGTTTCTGTCTCCGTTTATCCCTTAGGATCTCTGTTTCTCTCTGCGCAAGAGGGGAGCATGATAGACATTAGGTCTTAACCCATGCATGATAACATTAGGTCAGTTTGATTCCCTTCGCAACCATAGGTTAGAGTTCTGTCTCTTCTTTCTCAAAACAAACAGAAAAACACAATAAATATTTCAAACACAATAAAAGACACTTCTTCCGTAAAAGAAGGTGAACTCATCAAGACGTCATTTTTGTCCGCTTGGACGGTTAATCAGAAAAACCCTTTTTCAGAAGGAATAAAAACAATCAAGACAGATTTGTGTCGTACGTGGCCCGAACTACGTTTGCTCTGATCTTTCATGCTGTATGAAAGTACGTAGGCATAGGATGCGATATCCTAGCGAGCAACCTTCCCCTCCTTTCCCGTAGGTAGGCGAACTACGTTGACTCTGATTTCTCGTTCCAGACGGGAATACGTAGGCATAAATTGCGATACTTTGCCGAGTCATTTTATTTTCTTTTAACCCCTGACCCATAGAGTAGATAGAATAATAATCTATACCCGAAAACAAGCGTGGATCCCGTCGAGTACGACGGACGTGAGGGGTGCTTATACCTTCCCCTTGCGTAACCGACTCCCGAATCCAGGTTTTGGTTGCGACAACCATACCTTTCCCGTGTTGTGCGAGGTTTACTCTGAGCGTTTCCTTTCCCTCCGTTGGGATAAATAACGCACGGTGGCGACTCTTCTGTTCAGCCGACGCCAATTTTCGCAGTAGCGACAGCTGGCGACTCTGCTGGGGACTCAACGTCCCCTGGCTGCTAAGGACTGCGATAGTTCTTATGCATTTGGGATCCAACGTCCCTTAAGAAAGTCAATCCTAACGCTTGTTTTCCCGTCGAGGATTTTGTATGGATTTATATTTCTGACCTTTATTTTCAGCATTATATATATTGATTATCATTGTTGTATTGGGGTGTGACGGGTGTTCTTTGATTGAGAGATAAGCCGGACCTGGGCTTGAGTGCACCTATACTTAGAGTAGAGATTAGTGGGCGCGCACGTGCTTTGCATGTCCTAGTGTCCCGCGAAATCTACACTCAGACGAGGTTCTTCTGGTTGGCCTCCTGTCCTGCCCTTTGGGTGGCTCGGGTTGCTGGTTAGTCGGATTGTCGACTCTGGGGACCGATCATTTGGAAGTTGGCTAAGTGAGGCCTCTTCAGGATTTGATGATGCCACTCCTTCTGGGAATCGTATCATCAACCCTGTAGGTCTGTGACGCCGACGACCGCATAGGATGCCATACCTTTGTCAGTTACTAGGACATTCACCTGTGAGAGGGTTTGGGGTTATGCAGGTAACTAGACCTTCAGATACCGGTTATTTCTTGATCAGAGATCTTGGGTATTTCTGGAGAGTTATGAGGTCTGTCAGAGACCATTTGGAGAGTTCTGAGGTCTGTCAGAGACCAGTTGGAGATATGATTTGAGGTCTGCCAGAGACCATTCAAGGTTTTGATTATGGGGTCTATCAGAGACCAGTATTGGATCTGTGTATGAGGTCTATCTGAGACCAATGTTTGAGGACTTCTGGAGGGTCTATCTGAGACTTCTTGATATGGTTCAGGCTTCTCAGCCACGACATTTGGTCCCTGTTGCATGTTACTTGCATTACATCGTTTGCATACCCATTATCATTGCATCCCATTAACGTGTGTCTGTGCTGCAGGTACATTTGCATATTCCCCGGTTTTAGTGTCTGGACTTCTGAGTTTTGATCATGGCCAGTTCGAGGATGACAGTTGCTTATAAGCTACCTATCCCTGATATTGCTCCCCTCCTGGGTCTGATTTCTCTTGCTGATGAGGATGTCCGTAGAAGCTTCAGGCAGAGTTACGGACGGTTGTTGGGTTTAGTTCGCAAATCCACTGATGATGAATTGAATGGGTTGTACACCTTAATGCAATTCTATGATCCGGCTTTGAGATGTTTCACGTTTTCTGATTTTATCTTGGGGCCTACCATGGAGGAGTATGTAGAATTTACTGAGCTGCCAGTTCAGAATGCAGTTTCTTTTGTTCACTCAGCCGCTGAGCCCAAGTTGGAGGATTTAGCCAAGGCCTTGCATATGAATGCTTCTGAGTTGTTGATGACTTCGTGGCGAGGGGTTTCGGGTTTCTCTCTCCAGTTTCTGGTTGGTAAGGCTCAAGAGTACGCCAAGAATGGGTGTTGGGTGGTCTTTAACGCTATTTTGGCCCTATGCATTTATGGGATAGTGTTGTTTCCCAACTTCCCAAACTTCGTGGACATGGATGCATTTCATCTATTTGCTGCTGGTAACCCAGTACCAACACTGATCGGAGACTTTTACCATTCGATGCACTACAGGAATGAGAACAGGAGAGGCAAGAACGTCTCTTGTTGCGTGCCTTTGCTGTATATGTGGTTCAAGAGCCATCTTCCCTTGAAGGGACCATTTATGGATAGTGCAACCACATCTGACTGGCCAGAGCGTATGATGAGGTTAACTTCGGAAGACATTGAGTGGTTCGATCGAGACCTGCTGGTGTCTGAGCTTACATTCAGTTGTTCTGGGTACCCTAATGTTCTGTTGATAGGAAGAAAGGGGTGTATCAACTACAACTCATCTCTGTTTGTCCGTCAGTTCGGATATGCGCTGAAGAACCCACCAAAGGAGGAAGAAGTACAGGAATCTCTGTACTTCACCAGGGATTTGAAGGGAGAGTTATTAGCCAAGCTGCAGCATGCCTGGACGCGTATTAACCGAAGAGGGAAGCCGTTGCTAGGGAAAAATGACTGTCAGGCTTATGCACCATACAGAGTTTGGATCCAGGAGAGAGCAAGTCAATTGCGGATGCCATTTCCAGATGCACCAGTCCTTGTTCCTATTCCGGTAGCAGAGCCAACTACTGTTTCTAGGGAGGCCTACGAGCAAGTTGTGAAAGAAAAAGAAGCCTTGATGAAGATTAATGAAGGGTTAGAGCAAGAGCTAGCCCAGATACGCAGTGAGAAAAACAAGGCCGTGCATGCTTTCCAACAGCAGATCGAGCTAGTAAACAGACTAGGGGCTGAGTTGACTGAGGAGAAGAAGAAGCGCGAACGTCTGGGGCAAGAGTTCAGAAGCTCCCATGACATGCTGGAATCCAAAAAGAAGGCGCTCGACGCAGCACACCGAGAGATCTCTTCTTGCAATAAGACTTGGAATGCTACGCTCACCAACAATAAGAAGAGGGAAGACAAGTTGAAGCAGCAAATTTCTAACCTCGAAGAGCAGTTGAAGGCTAGCATCGATAAGTATGAAGAAGAGGTGATGTCCAGGTATAGTCTCCAGAAGGCGTTGAACAAGGCTATCGAAGGCAGGAACGAAGCCGTGTCTCAGAAGCGGAAGTTAGAAGATCGCTTCGGAGAAGGAGCATGGGAGGAAACTGCCGGAGACGTACAACGCGTGCTCAAACGAAGAGACCAACTTGTTGAAGGGCTGCTTACCCGACCAGGTCATCCAGAGACCAAGAAGTTAATAGAAGAGTACCGGGCTTATGGGAGTACTTGATCATTTCATGTATTTTGTATGCTTTATTTGCATAGTGCTGACCATCACCAGGATTGTTGGTTGAGGTCATGCCTTCTTATTGTACTCAGTGATATTGTATTCTCAGCTTATTGGTTTTTCTCTGCAATATATGAGGCTTTCTATGATTCAGCTCCGATCTTTATATTGCTAGCACTGTTACTGCACCGGCACCTTCACACTAGAATCGGGGAATGAATTTCCATAACGCACAGACACACATTGCATTGCATTCATATTCATGTTGCATTACAGGTAATCATTGGATGGTATCTTATTTCCTGCTCTGTACCAGGTATTTTCAGGATTGCAGATCAGCGCCCGCACAGATATTCCACTCGCACCAACTGTCGAAGAATCATGGATCAAATGCAGAGCGAGATGCAAGATGTGCGCGAGAAGCTAGCTCTCTTCATGCAGACCATGGAGACTATTGCAAAAGGGCAGGAGAATTTGCAAGCCATGGTGCAGCCTCTGTTGGTCAGAAATGTTGGTCACGGTAATGAGGATCATCAGTCTGTGCGAGTCGACACTGTTCATGGGGATGGCACTCCCACACCAGTGGCTCCACCTGTAATCAATATACCTGATGTTAATGTCAACAACGCTACCGCTGCTGGGAACGGTAACGTCGGAGTTGGGAATGAGACTGCTGTCCATAACGTTGGGCTTGGTGATATCAACTTGGGTGATAATATGGGAGGCAACGGCTTTGGCAATGCTGGATTCGGGTTCAATGATCAGGGATTCGATAACGCTGGGAAACATGGTTTCAATGCTCAAGTCTTTGGGCAAGATGGTTATGGCATGACTAATCAGGGTTACGGAGGTTTTGGAAATGGTAATGGCGCCGGGTTAATGGCTTTTGGACCCGCTGGAGTTGCTCAGGGGTACGGCAACAGAGGGCGAGGCCCGGTGATGAATCAGATCAGAGCTGGCCGTAATAATGGATACGATGGGTATGGAGCTGGGAATGGTATGTGGCAAGAAGATCAGCAGGAGGACTCTTTCTCCGGCGGAGGTTTCGAAGGGCCGATGGATGACTCCCAGAAGATCAGAATGCTAGAAGAGCAGATGAGGGGGGTCCTGAACCAAAGTACTGTGGGCTTAGACATGTCCGCAATGGGTCTGGTACCTGGCTTGAGGGTGCCAATCAAATTCAAAGCTCACGTTTGATAAGTATAAAGGGGACACCTGTCCGAAAGTGCACGTGCGGGCTTACTACAGAAAGATGTCTGCGTATTCGACTGATGAGAGAATGCTAATGCATTTCTTTCAAGATAGCTTGTCAGGTCCTTCCTTAGAGTGGTACATGGGGTTGGAGCCAACTAATATAAAGACATGGAAGCAACTGGCAGAGGCATTCGTAGCTCACTATAAATACAACAGCAACTTGGCGCCCAATCGGGTCCAATTGACAGGGCTGTCGCAGAAGAAGGGTGAAAGCTTTAAAGAGTACGCGCAAAGATGGCGCGACATGGCTGCCCGGGTCCGTCCTCCTTTAGAAGACAAGGAAATGAATGACATGTTTATCGAAACGTTCACAGGCATGTTTTATGACAAGTTGTTTCACACATCTTTGGCCAGTTTCTCAGACTTAATTCTGATGGGAGAAAAGATTGAAAACAACATTAAACAAGGCAGGTTCCAGGCTGAGGAATCAACTGCATCTGGCAGTAATAGGAAGGCTTTTGGTGGGCGCCGTCAGGGCGAGGCAAGCGCAGTGATTGGAGGCCGAGGCCGAGGCCGAGGCAGGGGTCAAAACCAATATCATCAGCCGCAGCAGGTGGCGAGTGTTACTATCCCGTTCCAGCAACAACCATTTCAACAACAACAACCATTTCAGCAGCAGCCAATGCAACAGCAACAGCAGCAGCAGCAGCAGCCACAGCAGGGGGCACAACCTGCTCAACGTAGATTCCAGGGTGGTAAACCAAGGAGAGTATTTGAGAAGCCTCCCTCAACGTATGTTGACTTGTTACAGACATTGTTGGGCTTGAACCTGGTAGAGAAGAGAACTCTGGCACCGATAACGGGAACTCCTCCATATGGATATGACGCAAGCAGGCACTGTGAGTTCCACTCTGGGGCTCCGGGCCACGATGTAGAGGGTTGCCATGCTTTTAAGCATGTTGTGCAGGATCTTTTGGACAATAAGGCTATCAATTTCGGAACGGCAGGTCCGAATATAGTGCAGAAGCCCATGCCCAATCATGGGGCAAACGCCATTCTGACTGAGGAAGGTTTGAATTTGATTACGAGAGTGGATGATTTAAAGACGCCGCTGAGCGAGATAAAAAGCAGATTATTACAAGGGGGTGTCTACCCGGGTTGTGACGAATACTGCTTAGAATGTTGGACCCTAGCTGGGGGGTGTGATGAGTTGAAGAAAGGCATTCAGGCTTTAATTGATGGAGGCACATTGCAGTTTGACCGAGCAGTAATTGAAGAGCCTACAGGGGCAGTAGCAGATTATCAGAGTGATGTGGCCACTGTAACGATTCCTCGGAAGACAATCACTATAACAGCACCGGTTCAGCGACCGCCGATCACCATAACTAAGGCCGAACCAATCCCGTACGAGAGCACAAAGGCAGTCCCATGGTCATATGGGTTGGAAGTGTATTGTAACGGAATAAAGATTGATGTTAATAAGCAGCCAGCCGAGACTGTAGATAATGTTGTTGGTACCGGAGGTACGACAAGGAGTGGTAGGATCTTTATATCGCCTGAAGTGGAGGCCGAAAGGCTGGCGAAAGGAAAGGGAAAGATGGTTGAAAATGTCCCAGTGCAGGCAAGCGAAAAAGCATCGGCATCGAAAGATGTAGAAGAGTTCATGCGCTTGATTCGAAAAAGTGATTATAAGATTGTGGAGCATCTGCAACAGACGCCGTCCAAAATATCAATACTGTCGTTGCTATTATGTTCTGAAGCTCACAGAAATGCTTTGTTGAAAGTCCTGGATACTTCCTTCGTACCCCAAGACGTCTCCGTGAATCAGCTGGAAGGAGTGTTGGCACATGTAAATGCAGGCCACAGCTTGGGCTTTACCGACTTCGATTTGACCCCGAAGGGGAGAGATCATAATATGGCGCTGCACGTATCTGTCGAGTGTAGAGGATCAGTAATGTCACATGTATTGGTCGATACCGAATCATCCTTAAATGTGCTGCCCAAGAAAGCGATGATGAAGCTGGATGTCAGAGGAATCTTGTGCACGCCCAGTGACTTGGTAGTTAGGGCATTCGATGGCACGCGAAGAACAGTCTTTGGATCGATAACATTGCCTCTACAGGTGGGGCCGGAGGTGTTTGCAATTGAATTTTATATCATGGACATCCAGCACGCATATAGCTGCCTGCTCGGACGACCCTGGATCCATGGGGCTGGGGCAGTCACGTCTACCCTGCATCAAAAGTTGAAATATATGGTCGGAGACAGCGTAGTTACCGTATGCGGAGAAGAAGACATCCTGGTCAGCCATCTGTCGTTATTTAAATATGTGGAGGTCGACGGAGAGATCCACGAAACACCCTGCCAGGCATTTGAAGGGTTACGTATCAAGGACAAAGGTCTCGGGCCGAGCAAAGTGTCGGAGATAGCCGTCCCGTCGTATAAAGAGGCCCAAGCTCTGGTAGAGGCAGGAGAAGCAAAGGGCTGGGGCAAAGTGTTGGATATTCCTGTGAAGATGGACCGGTTCAGGCTAGGATACCAACCGTCGTCGTCAACACCTGTTGTGGGAGCACCCCGTTTCAGAGGGCCAATAACCATCTCTGCCAGTGGAGTATGTCATGAGACCATCAATGCTGCTTCGGAGTCTGACGAAGGAGACAGCAACTGTGATATGGATGCTTGGATTCAGCCAAGCACGCCAGGACAGGGACTGTGCAACTGGTCTATTCAGGAGTTTGTTCCTGTGACTCTTAAACAGTAATGCTTTGTTTTATTAATTGTTGAATAATCTGATGCCTTGCCCGGGGCATCAAGATTTGCTTAGGGCTGTGCTGTTATGAACGTTGCGTGTTTATCATTAAATAAAAGGCGTTTTTCATGTGCAAAAATTGCGATCCCTGTTTTTCCTGTTTTGTATTTTTCAATAAAATGGCAACGTGGTTATTCGCTTTATACGCATTTTGAAGCATTTAACCATTCTTTTGCTGGATAACATTTTCAGATGACATCCTTGAACCACCTATGACTCGTCCCGACTTTGAGCACCTGGTATTTCAGGCCGAAGAAGAGGTTGTCGAAGATAGTGACGTTCCTGAAGAACTGTCTTGGTTGGTGAAGCAAGAGGAAAGAGTCATTCTGCCTCACGAAGAGGTCATCGAAATTATCAACTTGGGGTCGGAAGGGGTTGAGAAGAATATTCGCATCGGAGCCGCGCTGCAGAGCGATATCAAGCGAAGACTGGTCGAAATGCTCAGAGAGTATAGTGATGTATTCGCTTGGTCGTATGAAGATATGCCAGGGCTCGATACAGATATGGTTGTGCACCGTCTGCCGTTGAAAGAGGAATGCCCGCCGGTCAAACAAAAGCTTCGCAGAACCAGACCAGATATGGCAATGAAGATCAAAGAGGAAGTTCAAAAGCAGTGGGACGCTGGTTTCCTAGCTGTGACAAAATATCCCTCATGGGTTGCTAACATCGTACCAGTGCCAAAGAAAGATGGCAAGGTTCGAATGTGTGTGGATTATAGGGATTTGAACAAAGCAAGCCCAAAAGACGATTTTCCACTTCCTCATATCGATGTGCTAGTTGATAATACTACTCAATACTCTGTATTCTCCTTCATGGATGGCTTCTCAGGCTATAATCAGATTAAAATGGCGCCAGAGGACATGGAGAAGACTACTTTCATAACGCCTTGGGGAACATTTTGCTACAAAGTGATGCCCTTTGGTTTGAAGAATGTTGGGGCAACGTATCAGCGTGCGATGACGACTCTTTTTCATGATATGATGCATAAAGAGATCGAAGTTTATGTTGACGATATGATTGCCAAATCCCAGACGGAGGAAGAGCATCTGGTGAATCTGCTGAAGTTGTTCAAAAGGCTTAGGAAGTTCAGGCTGAGACTGAACCCTAACAAATGCACCTTCGGGGTGAGATCGGGTAAACTGCTGGGGTTTATCGTAAGCGAAAGAGGAATAGAGGTCGATCCTGCTAAAATAAAAGCAATTCAAGAAATGCTGACGCCTAAAACAGAGAAAGAGGTGCGCGGGTGTCGCTACTGCGAAAATCGGCACCGGCTGAACAGAAGAGTCGCCACCGTGCGTTATTTATCCCACGGGAGGGAAAGGAAACGCTCAGAGTAAACCTCGCACAACACGGGAAAGGTATGGTCGTCGTAACCAAAACCTAGATTCGGGAGTCGGTTACGCAAGGGGAAGGTATTAGCACCCTTCACGTTCATCGTACTCGATGGGATCCACGCTTGTTTTCGGGTATGGATTGTTATTCTATCTACACTAAGGGTTAAGGGTTAAAAAGAAAAGAAAATGACTCGGCAAAGTATCGCACTTTATGCCTACGTATTCCCGTCTGGAACGAGAAATCAGAGTCAACGTAGTTCGCCTACCTACGGGAAAGGAGGGGAAGGTTGCTCGCTAGGATATCGCATCCTATGCCTACGTACTTCCACACAGCGCGAAAGATCAGAGCAAACGTAGTTCGGGCCACGTACGACACAAGTCTGTCTTGGTTGATTTTATTCCTTCTGAAAAAGGTTTTCTGATTAACAGTCCCAGCGGACAAAAATTGACGTTTTGATGAGTTCACATTCTTTTACGGAAGAAGTGTCTTTTATGGTGTTTGAAATCTTATTGTGTTTTTCTGTTTGTTTTGAGAAAGTAGAGACAGAACTCTAACCTATGGTTGCAAAGGGAATCAAACTAACCTAATGTTATCATGCATGGGTTAAGACCTAATGTCTATCATGCTCCTCTCTTGCGCAGAGAGAAACAGAGATCCTAAGGGAATAGACGGAAACATAAACAATAGCATATATATACAGTAAAACAATAAAATGCATGGATGCAACAATACAAGCGAGGCAAGGGAGTCCCACTCAACCTCGAACCTAGAAAACAATAGGCAAAAGTGAACAGACTTCACTTTCAACCCAACAGGGTAAACAGCAAACAATACAGTCCAGAAACCCAATCAATAAATCAAGAATGAATAACAGCAAAAATAAACAGCCACAACAGCTCTGCATCACACCAGTCATCTCAAATCAGCTACAAGCTTCAGCAAGCATCAATCTCCATCTCCACAGCTTTCCAGCAAGGGCTTTGGTCATCAGTCTTCCATTTGCAATGGCTTTTCTTCCAGTCTCAAATCTCCAGGATGAACATCAGTCAACAAGATGAAGTGAATGAATGTTAGATAGTCAATTACCTACCAAGGGTGGTTCATTAACTATTAACATTAAACAGACAATTTTCCCTCAAAAGTTCTATATTTCAAATACATTCACTTATCCTTCCAAAGGAAGGAGGTGGATATTTGAAAGAGACTTTGAATCATAGGGAAAGGATGGATGCAAACAAAGCATTCCATGTTTGAGAAACAAGCTTTCTAATCTAGAGCTCTGCCTAGCTCCTGAACTCTAGTCTCCTCAACAGCTGCTAGCAGGAATCTCCTCTGGAAGTTGGTCTTTAGTCCCTGGATCTCCAATGGCTTCACCATCACAAGTCTTCAGCTTCTCCAATCCCCAAGCAATCCCAATACCCATATAGACAAACAATAATCCCCAGAGGGCACACCACACCAATCAATCAGACATAGACAGTAATATACCAATAGCAGTAGGGGAATCCTAATATTTTCTAAAGGGATCTATTAACTACCCATAATCCCTATAGTCCCATACCCCAAAAATTCAATCTCTAACTCCTAAGGGAAATGAACTAATTCACCTATATTATCTCCTAAACCCTAGTTTTGTTCATGTTATTCACACCTAAACCAATCACCTAAAATTAATTCCTAAAAATATGAACTAAAATGTATATACAAGATAAATGTATAAACTAAACAACCTAAAAAGAATGGATTAAAAATGTTAAAGCAACTATTAGAACAAAAATCAACAAATTCATGTATGAAATGAAACACCTGAAATAGGCATTTATTTGGAAAATATGGGAAAAATATCAAATAAAAAATAAAATGCAATTTTTATTTTTTATAATTTTCTAGACATCTTGAAGAAATTAATGCAAAAAGAATCATTAAAAACTATGAAGTTTTCATTTTCTTATGATTTTTTCAAAATGCATGAAAATGAAAAGAAATTAAAAAAATGAAATATAGAAAAAATAGAGGGAGGAGGTGAGAATAGCAAGGCGCCCAGTTGTAATATCCATTGGGCCAGGACACCAGGGGTGTGAATAACAATAGCGTGAATCCCAACACGCTCAGAAAAATCAAGTGAAAAAATGCCAAAGAAAAAGACAAGCCCTTGGTGCAAGTAGCAACGACATCACGCCTAAATTGCATTGGGCTTATAAACGGGGGTGGGGATATGAATTGTTGGACCCAGCCCAGACGCGCGTTTAAGTGAAACGCTGCGTTTCGCTTTAGTCAGCTCCCTCCATTTTTCAACTTCAAACCACAGCCACACGATTAGATCTCCATTCAATGAGAAAGACCCCATCCAACGGACACCATGTTTCTTCTCCAAATGGCTAGGGTTTCAGCCATGGAAGCTCCATGCACGAGCTTATGGACCAGACTTTCCATCCATCTATACATCCTCAATTCTCCATGAAAGCACAATCTGCAAAGAGCAAAGTTGCTCTATTCCTTCCCCTCTACACAACCATAACAAAATCTTCCTCTAATACTCCATCAAAGCTCGAACCCGATAGCTAGAACATCTTGAATCCATCATTATCACCTGTGATCAAATCTTCCAATCCTTGCCAAATCTTATCCTAACCTAATCTACACTTTATGTTGGTCATTCTAAGCTATATAATGAGGATTATCGTGCCATATTCCATGAGATACAAACCCTAACAGAATTGGTACACCATGCTCAACCTTCATGAAACCTCTCCAAACTCACCAAAATCAGTTACCTAACTATGCCTAACCATTCTATGCTAACAAATCTCTATAATTCTAACTAAACTAAGCAATTCGAACAGAAATCTAACCTGATGCAAAATGGTGAGAACAGCTATGTAACTCCTTGGATCTGATGCTTGCAGTGATTGGAAAGTGATCAGTGACCTTTATTATGAGTTCTGTATGCAATGAATCTTGTCCAATCCTCCTGAATTCAGCAATCCCAAAGTTCTTGCACCTTGGATGAGAAAGTTATATGGCACGATTCTCGCTCAATTCCACCAAATGAATGTGTGAATTCTGATCCTTGGATGATGATGATGGAGAACAGATCAAGAATGATGCAAATTGATGAGAATTTGAGAGAGTTTGGATTGATTTTGCAAATGAGAGAAAGTGTATGAAGCTTGTGGTTTTGAGTAAATGTGATCACCAACCATGGCATGAACCCTCTCATATCAATATATACATGTCCTTAGAACCTCCTAGAAACTTGGAGAAGCTTCCCATGTGTGATTTCCCTTGGATTTGGTTTATGTATCTTCCATTACAAGTAACCATGAATAACTTCCAAAATGTGAACCAAGCTCAAAATTCCACTTTATCCAATGTTCTCAAAATGATCTTTCCATTCAAAATGACCTATAATTTCACCTCATTTGGCCAAAATATGAAAAATCTCATTTTTTAGGTCATTTTTATTCATTAAATCCAACAATTTTGAAACCTTGTGCTATGAATCTTTCCAATCTCTCATGGTCACTTTTCTAGACTCAAAATGTCATTTGGAACAAGTTTGATGTTGTAAAGTTTTCCATTTGAAGCTTCCTTGTATGAGTTTTGGGCATAGGCTTGAAATGACCTGTAATTCTCAGATGACCAAAATACCCTTTGCTTGCCAAGACCATACGTAGAGTTCCACAAATCATATGAAGGCATACTATACCATTCTAGAAAGCTAAGACAAAGAGGAACAAGTCGTATGTTGACCAGAAATTCATTTGAAATCTCCTTGAGGGTTAAAAATATCTTAGAAGTCAAGTCACTTTCACAGACAAAATTTCAGATACCTCAGATGACCTGTAACTTGCAAGGACCATAACTTGAGTTCTATAAATCTTCTTGATGTATTCCACCACTCAAATCAAAGTTCTTGAGATCCTCTACAAGTTTCATGTTGGCCAAGGATCCATTTGGAGCTTTCATTTTGACTTATCTTGCTTGGAAATTTGACCTAAACTAGGGGATTTTACACAGAAACCCTAATTTAGAAACTCCTCTTCTCCTTGATTTCTCTTGATTTCTTCTTAGCACAACACCATATCCTTATTCTTCATGTCAAATGAGGAACCCCACATCTTTCCAATAGACCTTAATGCCTTTCAATCAATCAATTGACCTAGAGTTGACCCAGAGTTGACCCTAGATGAAACCCTAGTTGACTGTCTTCAACTGCAATTCTTGTGACCATACCAATGACTTGTCTCCTTCTACAAATGACTTTTTAAGTCTCCCATGATGCCCACATACTCTCCATGCTCAGCCCACAGCTCACAATTTCTTTGTTGATCCTCAGATACCCTCAGATAGGAGATGGATGCACTTGCTTGATCCATTGACTTGATAGCTTTCAAATTCTTTCTGATGACTTGAATGATATTGAATTTGGATAATAACCTCTTGATAGGTCTCTAGAGATGAGAATAATGATTGGTCCCTGTTGGATGACTTGCCATGCTTATGCTATGCAGATGGTTAGGCTATGTACATGACTCTATATGCAAATGCTAATGATATTGAAACATAAACCAAGTGAATAAGGTTGAGCAAATTTTAGGGTGCAACAGCTGCCCCTATTCAAGCGACTTGGACCCGATTGGGTGAAGAGCCCGGAGCCTTCAGACATTCGCGGTACGAGGCGGTTGAATACTAAGAACCCAGAAATTTGCCAACCGCAGAAATAAACTGCGCCCCTGCTTGGGGGACGACATTCATCAGCTGAATCTGACTGTTACGGCAACCCACTGATCTCGTGCTGGGGATTATTTTCATCAGCCTGAAAAAGATTTTATCATCGCAGAGATAGAATTTTGTCCACGTTAGGACGCCTGTGTCGTCAACACAAAGAAATCTCAACCAAACTTGTCCACGTTAGGAATAACATTGTCCACGTTAGGAATCAATCTTTCCACGTTAGAAATAACCACCTTTCCACGTAAGGAATAACCGTTCCACGTTAGGAATAACACCGTCCACGTTAGGACTCACTTTTCCACGTTAGGAATGAACTTCTTCTTCGTCAAACTCTTCCACGTAAGGAATACGTCTTCTTTTGAATCTGTCCACGTCAGGACTAAACCCCTTCCACGTCAGGAACACACTCTTTCTTTCCATGTCAGGAATACAAGCCTCTTTCCACGTAAGGAATACTATCTTTCCACGTAAGGAATCACATTTCGATTTGAATCTGTCCACGTAAGGACCCCAATCTTTCCACGTAAGGAATATAATCTCAATCTGTCCACGTTAGGACTCCAACTTGATATGTCCACGTAAGGACTCAATCTTTCCACGTAAGGAATCACATCTTTCCACGTAAGGAAACCACAATCTTTCCACGTAGGGAAACCACTCTTTCTGATTTGTCCACGTAAGGACTCCCATCTTGATATGTCCACGTAAGGACTCAATCTTTCCACGTTAGGAGTCAAACTTTGATCTGTCCAAGTAAGGACTAAACTTTTCCACGTAAGGAAACAACTTCTCTTTCCACGTAAGGAATAGACCCGTCCACGTCAGGACTCACGTTTCGTCTTGATTTGTCCACGTCAGGACTCGCCTTTTGACTTACTGAGGAAATAAAACCTTGTCCACGTCAGGACTCGTGCACCTTCGACCCATTAGGGAAGTGAGACTTGTCCACGTCAGGACTCATATCTCAACCTACTGAAGTAATAGAACCTGTCCACGTCAGGACTTGCGCGTCTTCGACTTGCTGGGGAAATAAGACTTTGTCCACGTCAGGACACACACTCTGCCAACAACACGAAGACGGATAAATTTGTCCCCGTCAGGACTCTCGCATCTTGCCATCGTGAAAAACTATAACTTTGCCCACGTCAGGACACACAGTTCACCATTAAGAAGAAAGACACTTGCTGGAAATAAATTGTCCATGTCAGGACACCAACACGAAGAGTAACCAACTTTGTCCACGTCAGGACTCCACCTTCGATCAATACCAAGAAATCAAATCCGTCCATGTTAGGACTAACACATATCGTCAAATTGAGGAAATGTCCACGTCAGGACCCCCCACATTCCTTAGCACAAAAAACCTGTCAATAAACCTGTCCACGTTAGGACTCATCCTTCCATTGGTCCGCAAACTTCTTATCACTGACGTTACAGCAACTTTGAGGCTGACTCCACTGGGGATATTTGGAAATCAAACTACTGGATGCCTGCTCTAATAACCGGCGGTAACCTCTGAAATTCTGGTTCATGAAACCTTTTAATGCTGACGTAACAACAACTTTGAAGGAAACAGTCCGCTGATCGGACTAGAGAAACTTCAACAGGAAATCCTGGCGGGGAAACAAGTAACTCTGCTTGGGGACAAGGAGAAACTTATCCTGCTGACTCTGTGGGGAGTAGTGTCAAAGCTGACACTTCACTGAATGTCTCATGCCGAGACCTCGAATGTTTATTGATTCACCTGAGCGAGGGCTCTCTCTACCTGCAAGAGAAACAATACTTGAAACCAAGGGTTAGCCATCCTGGTTTATGCTTCTAAAATGCGTATGTTTGATACTGACGCAATGCTTCAATCGTCATGGAAATGCTATGTGTGTTTATTTGGTGAATGCAAGTGTGACACTATATGCCAATGCAATTGCAGACTCGAACTGCTGGGTACAGAAACTGCTTCAGCAAAATAAACGCTGAAGATAATGCCAACTCCGCTGGGGATAGCCAGGTGCTACAGAATTATTCCGGCAAAATAAATGCCGGAAGAGGTAAGTCGACTCAGCTGGTAAGTTGGGAAATTAAACCAAACACCTCGTTGGGGTAACACCCTGCTGGGGAATACCAGATGCACTTCTGCTGGAGAGTGAACTGATATCACACAGTATTCTGACAAAATAAATGCCAGGACCCACACCAACTCTGTCGGGGAGAGTTTCAATCTTCGAGTTCCACTGGAAGGAATTAAAACACTTGCAAAGAGAATTCCGTTGGGGATGGGATGATTCTCTTGGGGAAAATCAACTGCCTTCGCTGGGAGAGAGTGAATGTCCCTGCGGGGAAAGGTAAACTGTCTGAATACAACTCACCAATCTGACATATTAATCTTCTGAGGCTAAACCCCTCTGCTTGAGATACACTGTCTGGATATAGCCTTATAACCCTGGAATTCGCCAAACTCTGCTGAGGATAAACCGACTTTAGGAGCATGTCCTTTGAATAAGCCACGACTAGCTGGGGAATTCGATCCTTCTTCAGGAAGAACATGCATGACCTGCGTGAGGGTCGAGTCTTTCGTTATGGCAATCTTTTGATCATCTTCCTCATACGGCCATGAAACCTGCAACAACACAAACAAGACAGGACAAGCCTATACAACCAAATCGATTCAGGTTAGTGACGTTATTTTCAGTTAATTCAAAGCTTTAGCAATCGTTGGCAAGGGCCAGTGATGTTATACACCTGCTAGTTTCAATAAACTTGGGCATTTTATCATGCACAAAACAGTAAAGAACCAGCATTAAGTATTGGATAACATATTTTATTGATTGGGCCCCTGAATGGGAGGAGTTTTTGTACACGGGATGTAACTCCTGAAAAGAGGAAGCTACGCAAAGCAGATATACAAATATGCACAAGAAGCATAAATATATTGACAAACTAAATTTGTACACATGTCGGCAACAGGATGCAGACGAACACCACGAACTGATCCTCCCATGACTCGTCCGACTCTAATGCTTTCCCGGTATCCACACTTCCGAAGAGATTGTATCGGATAATCGACCCCTCAGGTATATTCTCCCGCACTGATGCTCACTGTAATATCAAATTCGAACCGCAGTCATTTGCTTTTCAAATCCCTAACTTTTGCGTGAACCGCCCTTTACGGGTTTTCAGTTCACCGGGATACCCTTTTTTGCCGAAGCCGCCCAGTGTAGGTTTTCAACTTCGCGGGTGTACATTTTTTCAATTTTATCCCTAACTTTTGCCCGAACCTTTCATTCTGTTTTTGGTTCGCCGGGATGCCCCATTTTTGCCTGGACTCTCTTTTTTTGTCCAGCGGGTCAACTTTAAGCAAAGTATTTTTTAACTGCGTCCGAATTCACAGGCGACGTAAAGCCTTCACCGTCCATGGTGGACAACAACAATGCTCCTCCTGAAAAGACTTTTCTGACAACGTATGGCCCTTCGTAGTTGGGGGTCCACTTGCCCCTATGATCTGCCTGCAGCGGGATATTCCTTTTCAGCACAAGGTCGCCCGTCTGAAAGCTCCGAGGATGTATCTTCTTATCATATGTTTTCTTCATTCGGCTCTGGTACAAATGACCATATGCTAGAGAAGCTAGCCTCTTCTCATCCATCAAACTCAATTGGTTCAACCTGTCTTTCACCCATTCTGCCTCATCCAGCTGAACGTCTCGCAATACCCTCAGAGAAGGGATCTCAACTTCCAATGGTAGTACCGCTTCCATTCCGTATACCAACGAGAACGGGGTTGCCCCGGTTGATGTGCGTACCGTCGTACGATAACCGTGCAAGGCGAAAGGTAGCATCTCATGCCAATCCTTGTAGGTCACCACCATTTTCTGAACGATCTTCTTGATATTCTTATTGGCCGCCTCGACAGCGCCATTCATCTTGGGTCGGTAAGGGGAGGAGTTGTGGTGTTCGATCTTGAAATTCTGACAGAGCTCATTAATCATTTTGTTATTCAGGTTTGAACCGTTGTCAGTGATTATCCGCTCGGGGATTCCGTATCTGCAAATGATATCTCTCTTGATGAACCTGGCCACCACCTGCTTAGTTACATTTGCATAAGACGCCGCTTCCACCCACTTGGTGAAATAATGGATTGCTACTAGGATGAAACGATGCCCGTTAGAAGCCGTCGGCTCGATCTTTCCAATCATATCGATCCCCCACATCGAGAATGGCCATGGTGATGACATCACATTTAGAGGACTCGGCGGCACATGGATCTTATCAGCATAGATTTGGCACTTGTGGCACTTCCTCGCAAACTTGAAACAGTCAGTTTCCATAGTCAGCCAAAAATAACCTGCCCTCAGCAGCTTTCTCGTCATAGCATGCCCACCACAGCATGCGTACCAAAGGTACCTTCGTGTATTTCCTCCATTAGCAGCTTTGCTTCTCTTTCATCTACGCAACGCAATAGCACCAAGTCGTGGTTTCTTCGGTATAAGACACCATCTAGATTCAAATAGAAATTACCCGCTAATCTCCTGAGAGTCTTCTGATCTTGACTGGATGCCCCAGCCGGATACTCTTTGTTCTTCAGGAAATTAAGGATATCAAAATACCACGGTTTGTCGTCGGATGCTTCATCAATAGCAAATAGAAAGCTGGTCTGTCAAGCCGAGAGATGATGATTCTGGGAGCCTCATTCCAGAAGTTGACTTTGTACATGGAAGACAAAGTGGCCAGGGCGTCAGCCATTTGATTCTATGCCCGTGGTACATGATGCAACTCAACCTTGTCAAAGAAAGGCAACAATCTCCTTGCATAATTCATGTAATGTATCAAATTGGGCTGACGTGCCTCCCATTCCCCTTTGATCTGATTCACCACCAGAGCTGAGTCTCCGTAGACGTCTAAATTCTTGATTCGCAAATCAATGGCTTCTTCAAGCCCCATTATACAAGCTTCGTACTCGGCTTCATTATTGGTAACAGCAAAGGTCAATCGGGCAGTGAACGGGATGTGCGACCCTGCGGCGTAGTGATGATTGCCCCTATTCCGCTACCGTAAGCATTCACAGCTCCGTCAAATATCATCTTCCACTTAGAACCCAACTCTGGTCCCTCGTCTGGCAACGGCTCTTCACAATCTTTCATCTTTAGGTACATGATTTCCTCGTCAGGAAAATCAAACCTCATCGATTGGTAATCTTCAATAGGCTGCTCCGCCAGATACTCAGACAGCACACTCCCCTTTATAGCCTTTTGCGAGACGTATTGGATGTCATATTCAGTCAAGACCATCTGCGAACGGGCAATTCTCCCTGACAACGCCTGCTTTTCGAATACATATTTGATAGGATCCATCTTCGAGATGAGCATGGTTGTATGATTCAGCATGTATTGCCTCAAACGCTTGGCGGCCCAGGCTAGCGCGCAACAAGTTTTCTCCAGCATTGAGTATCGAGATTCACAATCTGTAAATTTCTTACTCAAGTAGTAGATCGCATGCTCTTTTCTTCCTGTCTCGTCGTGTTGACCGAGAACACAACCCATGCTTCCCTCAAGAACCGTCAAATACATGATCAAAGGTCTCCCTGCCACTGGGGGTATCAAAATAGGAGGCTCCTGCAAATACTGCTTTATTTTATCGAACGCCTTTTGACAATTTTCGTTCCACGTCACAACTTGATCTTTCTTCAACAGCTTGAATAATGGTTCACACGTAGCAGTTAGGTGAGATATGAACCGAGCGATGTAGTTCAACCTCCCTAAAAACCCGCGCACCTCTTTCTCTGTTTTAGGCGTCGGCATTTCTTGAATCGCTTTTATTTTAGCAGGATCAACCTCTATTCCTTTTTCGCTTACGATAAACCCCAGCAGTTTACCCGATCTCACCCCGAAGGTGCATTTGTTAGGGTTCAGTCTCAGCCTGAACTTTCTAAGCCTTTTAAATAACTTCAGCAGATTCACCAGATGCTCTTCCTCCGTCTGGGATTTGGCAATCATATCGTCAACATAAACTTCGATCTCTTTATGCATCATATCATGGAAAAGAGTCGTCATCGCACGCTGATATGTTGCCCCAGCATTTTTCAAACCAAAGGGCATCACTTTGTAGCAAAATGTTCCCCAAGGCGTTATGAAAGTGGTCTTCTCCATGTCCTCTGGCGCCATTTTAATCTGATTATAGCCTGAGAAGCCATCCATGAAGGAGAATACGGAGTATTGAGCAGTATTATCAACTAGCACGTCGATATGAGGAAGTGGAAAATCGTCTTTTGGGCTCGCCTTATTCAAATCTCTATAATCCACGCACATTCGAACCTTTCCGTCTTTCTTTGGCACTGGTACGATGTTAGAAACCCATGAGGGATATTTTGTCACGGCTAGGAAACCAGCGTCCCACTGTTTTTGAACTTCCTCTTTGATCTTTACTGCCATATCTGGTCGAGTTCTGCGAAGCTTTTGTTTGACTGGCGGGCATTCTTCTTGCAGTGGCAGACGGTGCACAACCATATCTGTATTGAGCCCTAGCATATCCTCATACGACCAAGCGAATACGTCACTATACTCTCGGAGCATTTCAACCAGTCTTCGCTTGATATCGCTCTGCAGCGCGGCTCCGATACGAATGTTCTTCTCAACCCCTTCCGACCCCAAGTTGATAATTTCGATGACCTCTTCGTGAGGCAGAATGGCTCTTTCCTCTTGCTTCACCAACCAAGGCAGTTCTTCAGGAACGTCGCTATCTTCGACAACCTCTTCTTCGGCCTGAAATACCGGGTGCTCAAAGTCGGGACGAGTCATAGGTGGTTCAAGGATGTCATCTGAAAATGTTATCCTGCAAAAGGAATGGTTAAGTGCTTCAAAATGCGTATAAAGCGAATAACCACGTTGCCGTTTTATTGAAAAATTAAAAACAAGAAAGACAGAGATTACAGTATTTGCACATGAAAAAACGCCATTTATTTAATGATTAACACGCAATGTTCATAACAACACAGCCCTAAGCAGATCACGATGCCCCGGGCAAGACATCAGATTATTCAACAATTAATAAAGCAAAGCATTACTATTTAAGAGTCACAGGAACAAGCTCCTGAATAGACCAGTTGCACAGTCCCTGTCCTGGCGTGCTTGGCTGAATCCAGGCATCCATATCACAGTCGCTGTCTCCTTCGTCAGACTCCGAAGCGGCGTTGATGGTTTCATGACATACTCCACTGGCAGAGATGGTAATTGGCCCTCTGAAACGGGGTGCTCCCACAGTAGGTGTTGACGACGACGGTTGGTATCCCAGCCCGAATCGGTCCATCTTCACAGGAATATCCAGCACTTTGCCCCAGCCCTTTGCTTCTCCTACCTCCACCAGAGCTTGGGCTTCTTTATACGACGAGACAGCTATCTCCGACGCTTTGCTCGGCCCGAGACCTTTGTCCTTGATACGCAAACCTTCAAATGCCTGGCAAGGTGTTTCGTGGATCTCTCCGTCGACCTCCATATATTTAAATGACGACAGATGGCTGGCCAGGATGTCTTCTTCTCCGCATACGGTGACTACGCTATCTCCGACCATATATTTCAACTTCTGATGCAGGGTAGACGTGACTGCCCCGGCCCCATGAATCCAGGGTCGTCCGAGCAGGCAACTATACGCAGGCTGTATATCCATGATATAAAATTCAGTCGCAAATATCTCTGGCCCCACCTGTAGAGGCAATGTTATCGATCCAAAGACTGTTCTTCGCGTGCCATTGAATGCTCTGACTACCAAGTCACTGGGCATACAAAGGATTCCTCTAACATCCAGCTTCATCATCGCTTTCTTGGGCATCACATTCAGAGACGATCCGGTGTCGACCAATACATGCGACATTACTGATCCTCTACATTCGACAGATATGTGCAGCGCCATATTATGATCTCTCCCTTTCGGGGTCAAATCGAAGTCGGTAAAGCCCAAGCTGTGGCCTGCATTCACATGTGCCAATACTCCTTCCAGCTGATTCACGGAGACGTCTTGGGGTACGAAGGAAGTATCCAGGACTTTTAACAAAGCATTTCTGTGAGCTTCCGAACACAAGAGCAATGACAAGATGGATATTTTGGACGGCGTCTGTTGCAGATGTTCCATAATCTTATAATCACTTTTTCGAATCAAGCGCATGAACTCTTCTACATCTTTCGATGCCGCTTCTTTATCGCTTGCTTGCACTGGGACATTCTCAACCATCTTTCCCTTTCCTTTCGCTAGTCTTTCGGCCTCCACTTCAGGTGATATAAAGAT
Source organism: Lathyrus sativus (assembly GCA_963859935.3). NCBI lineage: Eukaryota > Viridiplantae > Streptophyta > Magnoliopsida > Fabales > Fabaceae > Lathyrus > Lathyrus sativus. The sequence continues at coordinate 236,763,743 of OZ012740.1, read as the reverse complement.
CCTACCACTCCTTGTCATACCTCCTGACCCAACAACGTTATCTACAGTCTCGGCTGGCTGCTTATTAACATCAATCTTTATCCCGTCACAATACACCTCCAACCCATAGGACCATGGAACTGCTTTTGTGTTCTTGTACGGGATTGGTTCGGCCTTAGTTATGGTGATCGGTGGTCGCTGGACCGGTGCTGCAATAGTGATTGTCTTTCGAGGAATCGTTACAGTGGCCACATCACTCTGATCATCTGCTACCGCCCCTGCAGGCTCTTCAGTTGCTGCTTGGTCAAACTGCAATGTGCCTCCATCAATTAAAGCCTGAGTGCCTTTCTTCAAATCATCACACCCCCCAGCTAGGGTCCAGCACTCTAAATAATACTCGTCACATCCTGGAAAAACACCCCCTTGCAACAATCTGCTTTTTATCTCGTTCAGCGGCGTCTTTAAATCGTCGATATTCATAATCAGATTGAACCCTTCCTCAGTCAGAATGGCGTTCGCCCCATGATTAGGCATGGGTTTCTGCACTATATTCGGACCTGCCGTTCCGAAATTGATAGTCTTATTGTCCAAAAGATCCTGCACAACATGCTTAAAAGCGTGGCAACCCTCTATATCGTGGCCTGGAGCCCCAGAATGAAACTCACAGTGCCTGCTTGCATCATAACCATACGGGGGAGTTCCCGTTATCGGTGCCAGAGTTCTCTTCTCTACCAAATTTAGACCCAACAGCGTCTGCAACAAATCTGCATAGGTTGAGGGAGGCTTCTCAAACACTCTTCTTGGTTTACCACCCTGGAATCTTCGCTGAGCCTGCTGTGCCCCCTGCTGTGGCTGCTGCTGCTGTTGTTGTTGAAATGACTGCTGCTGCTGCTGCTGCTGCATTGGCTGCTGTTGAAACGATTGTTGTTGTTGATATGGGATAGTAACACTCGCCACCTGCTGCGGCTGATGATATTGGTTCCGACCTCTGCCTCGGCCTCGGCCTCGGCCTCCAAACACTGCGCTTGCCTCGCCCTGACGGCGCCCACCAAAAGCCTTCCTATTACTGCCAGATGCAGTTGATTCCTCAGCCTGGAATTTTCCCTGCTTAATGTTACGTTCAATCTTTTCTCCCATCAGAATCAAATCTGAGAAACTGGCCAGAGATGTATGAAACAACATGTCATGAAACAAGCCTGTGAATGTGCCGACGAACATGTCATTCATTTCCTTGTCCTCTAAAGGAGGACGGACCCTAGCAGCCATGTCGCGCCATCTTTGCGCGTACTCCTTAAAGCTCTCATCCTTTTTCTGAGACAGCCCTGCCAATTGGACCCGGTTGGGTGCCAAGTCGCTGTTATACTTGTAGTGAGCTACAAATGCCTCTGCCAATTGCGTCCATGTCTTGATATTGGTTGGCTCCAACCCCATGTACCACTCTAGGGAGGGGCCTGACAAACTATCTTGAAAGAAATGCATTAGCATTCTCTCATCAGTTGAATATGCAGACATCTTTCTGTAATAAGCCCGTACGTGCACTTTCGGACAGGTGTCCCCTTTATACTTATCAAACGTAGGAGCTTTGAATTTGATTGGCACCCTCAAGCCAGGTACCAGACCCATTGTTTCCATGTCCAAGCCCGCAGCACTTTGGTTCAGGACCCCCCTCATCTGCTCTTCTAGCATTCTGATCTTCTGGGAGTTATCCATCAGCCCTTCAAAGCCTCCGCCGGAGAAAGCGTCCTCCTGCTGATCTTCTTGCCACATACCATCCCCAGCTCCATACCCATCATATCCATTATTGCGGCCAGCTCTAATTTGATTCATCACTGGACCTCGGCCTCTGTTGCGGTATCCTTGAACACCTCCAGCAGGCCCAAAAGCCATTAACCCAGCGCCGTTTCCATTTCCGAAACCTCCGTAACCCTGATTGGCCACACCATAACCATCTTGCCCAAAGCCTTGAGCATTGAAACCATATTTCCCAGTGTCATCGAATCCCTGATCGTTGAATCCGAATCCAGCATTGCCGAAGCCGTTGCCTCCCATATTATCACCCAAGTTGACATCACCAAGCCCAACGTTATGGACAGCAGTCTCGTTCCCAACTCCGACGTTACCGTTCGCAGCAGCGGTAGCGTTGTTGACATTAACAGCAGGTATATTGACTACAGGTGGAGCCACTGGCGTGGGAGTGCCATCCCCATGAACAGTGTCGACTCGCACAGACTGATGATCCTCATTACCGTGACCAGCATTTCTGACCAACAGAGGCTGCACCATGGCTTGCAAATTCTCCTGACCTTTTGCAATAGCTTCCATGGTCTGCATAAAGAGAGCTAGCTTCTCGCGCACATCTTGCATCTCGTTCTGTATTTGATCCATAATTCTTCGACAGTTGGTGCGGGTGGAATATCTGTGCGGGCGCTGATCTGCAATCCTGAAAATACCTGGTAAAGAGCAGGAAATAAGACACCATCCAAAGATTACCTGTAATGCAATATGAATATGAATGCAATGCAATGTGTGTGTTTGTGCATTAGGAAAATTCATTCCCCGATTCTAGTGTGAAGGTGCCGATGCAGTGGCAGTGCTAGCAATACAAAGATTGGAGTTGAATCACAGGAAATCCTCATATATTGCTGAGAAACCAATAAGCCAAGAATACAATGTCGCTGAGAGTACAATACGAGAAGGCATGACCTCAACCAACAATCCTGGTGATGGTCAGCACTATGCAAATAAAGCATACAAGTTACCACATGAAATGATCAAACACCCCCATAAGTCTGGTATTCTTCTAGCAACTTCTTGGTCTCCGGATGACTTGGTCGAGCAAGCAGCCCTTCGACAAGTTGGTTTCTTTTCTTAAGAACACGTCGCACGTCTTCAGCAGTTTCCTCCCATGCCCCTTCTCTGAAGCGATCCTCTAGTTTACGCTTCTGAGACACAGCTTCATTTCTGCCTTTGATGGCCTTGTTTAGTGCATTCTGGAGACTGTACCGGGTCATCACTTCCTCTTCGCACTTCTTGACGCTGGACTTCAACTGCTCTTCGAGGTCGGAAATTTGCTGCTTCAACTTATCTTCCCTCTTCTTATTGTTGGTGAGCGTGGCATTCCAGGTCTTATTGCAAGAAGAGATCTCTCGGTGTGCGATGTCAAGTGCTTTCTTTTTGGATTCGAGCATGTCATGGGAGCTTCTGAACTCTTGCCCCAGACGTTCGCGCTTCTTCCTCTCCTCAGTCAACTCAGCCCCTAATCTGTTCATTAGCTCCATCTGCTGTTGGAAAGCATGGACGGCCTTGTTTTTCTCACTGCGTATCTGGGCTAGCTCCTGCTCTAACCCTTTGTTGATCTTCATCAAGGCTTCTTTTTCTTTCACAACTTGATCGTAGGCCTCCCTAGAAACAGTAGTTGGCTCTGCTACTGGAATAGGAACAAGGGCTGGCGCATCTGGAAACGGCATCCGCAACTGACTGGCTCGCTCCTGGATCCAAACTCTGTAAGGTGCATAGGCCTGACAGTCATTCTTCCCTAACAACGGCTTCCCTCTCCAGTTAATACGCGTCCAGGCATGCTGCAGCTTGGCTAATAACTCCCCCTTCAAGTCTCCGGTGAAGTACAGAGATTCCTGTACTTCTTCCTCCTTTGGCGGGTTCTTCAGCGCATATCCGAACTGACGGACCAACAGCGATGGGTTGTAGTTGATACACCCTTTTCTTCCTATCAACGGCACATTAGGGTACCCAGAACAACTGAATATAAGCTCGGATCCCAGCAGATCTCTATCAAACCACTCAACGTCTTCGGAAGATAGCCTTATCAGGCGCTCTGACCAGCTAGCGGTGGTTGCACTCTCCACAAAAGATCCCTTCATGGGAAGATGACTCTTGAACCACATATTCAACAGAGGAGCACATCAGTAAACAACCTTCCCCCTTCTGTTTTCGTTCTTGTAGTGCAAGGAGTGGTAGAAGTCTCCGATCAATGTTGGCACTGGATTGCCGGCAGCAAATAAATGGAAAGCGTCCAAGTCTACGAAGTTGGGCAAGTTAGGAAACAGCACAATCCCATAGATGCATAGAGCCAAAAGAGCATTGAAAACCACCCAACATCCGCTCTTGGCATACTCCTGAGCTTTGCCAACCAAGAAATCAAGAGAGAAGCCTGAAACCCCAAGCTAAGAAGTCACTAACAGTTCTGCAGCGTCCATATGCAAGGCTTTGGCTAAGTCCTCCAACTTGGGCTCAGCAGCAGAGTGAATAAAGGGAACCTTGTTCTGTACCGGTAGCTCAGTAAACTCCACATACTCCTCAATGGTGGGCCCTAGGATGAAGTCAGCAAACGTAAAACATCTCAATGCGGGGTCATAGAACTGCATCAAGGTGTACAGCCCGTTCATCTCATCAGTAGTGGGCTTGCAGACTAATCTCAGTAATCTCCCATGACTCATTCTGAAGCTTCTCCTAACTTCCTCATCAGCAAGAGATATCAGACCAAGCAACGAAGTAATATCAGGTGAAGGCAGCTTATACGCAACTGTTTTCCTCAAACCAGCCATAATCAATACTCAGAAGTCTGGGCACTAGAATCGGAGGATATGCAAATGCACCTGCAGCACAGACACACGTTAATGGGATGCAATGATAATGGGTATGCAAATAATGCAATACAAGTAACATGCAACAGGGACCAAATGTCGTAGCTGAATAGCCGGAACCATATCAAGAGGTCTCAAACAGACTCTTTAGAAGTCCTCAAACCCTGGCCTCAGATAGCCCTAAAACAAAGTTCCAACAATGGTCTCTGACAGACCTCAAACTATAACTCCAACTGGTCTCTGGTAGACCTCAAATCACATCTCCAACTGGTCTCTGACGGACCTCATAACTCTCCATAAATACCCAGGATCTCTGATCAAGAAATAACCGGTATCTGAAGGTCTAGTTACCTGCATAACCCCAAACCCTCTCACAGGTGGATGTCCTAGTAACTGACAAAGGTATGGCATCCTATGCGGTCGTCGGCGTCACAGACTTTCAGGGTTGATGATACGATTCCTAGAAGGAGTGGCATCATCAATTCCTGAAGAGGCCTCACTTAGCCAACTTCCAAATGATCGGTTCCCGGAGTCGACAATTCAGCTGACCAACAACCCCTTCGACCCAAAGGGTAGAAAAAGAAGCCAACCAGAAGAACCTCGTCCGAGTGTAGATTTCATGAGACACTAATGCAAGCAAAGTCGGCACGCGCCCACTACTTTCTACTCTAATTCTAGGTGCACTCAAGCCCAGGTCCGGCTTATCTCTCAATCAAAGAACCACCCATCACACCCCAATACAGCAATAATAATCAATATATATAATGCTGAAAATAAAGGTCAGAAACATAAATCCATACAAAATCCTCGACGGGAAAACAAGCGTTAGGATTGACTCTCTCAAAGGGACGTTGGATCCCAAATGCATAAGAACTATCGCAGTCCTTAGCAGCCAGGGGACGTTGGATCCCCAACAGAGTCGCCAGCTGTCGCTACTGCGAAAATCGGCGCCGGCTGAACAGAAGAGTCGCCACCGTGCGTTATTTATCCCACGGGAGGGAAAGGAAACACTCAGAGTAAACCTCGCACAACACGGGAAAGGTATGGTCGTCGCAACCAAAACCTGGATTCGGGAGTCGGTTACGCAAGGGGAAGGTATTAGCACCCCTCACGTCCATCGTACTCGATGGGATCCACGCTTGTTTTCGGGTATGGATTGTTATTCTATCTACACTAAGGGTTAAGGGTTAAAAAGAAAAGAAAATGACTCGGCAAAGTATCGCACTTTATGCCTACGTATTCCCGTCTGGAACGAGAAATCAGAGTCAACGTAGTTCGCCTACCTACGGGAAAGGAGGGGAAGGTTGCTCGCTAGGATATCGCATCCTATGCCTACGTACTTCCACACAGCGCGAAAGATCAGAGCAAACGTAGTTCGGGCCACGTACGACACAAGTCTGTCTTGGTTGATTTTATTCCTTCTGAAAAAGGTTTTCTGATTAACAGTCCCAGCGGACAAAAATTGACGTTTTGATGAGTTCACATTCTTTTACGAAAGAAGTGTCTTTTATGGTGTTTGAAATCTTATTGTGTTTTTCTGTTTGTTTTGAGAAAGAAGAGACAGAACTCTAACCTATGGTTGCAAAGGGAATCAAACTAACCTAATGTTATCATGCATGGGTTAAGACCTAATGTCTATCATGCTCCTCTCTTGCGCAGAGAGAAACAGAGATCCTAAGGGAATAGACGGAAACAGAAACAATAGCATATATATACAGTAAACCAATAAAATGCATGGATGCAACAATACAAGCGAGGCAAGGGAGTCCCACTCAACCTCGAACCTAGAAAACAATAGGCAAAAGTGAACAGACTTCACTTTCAACCCAACAGGGTAAACAGCAAACAATACAGTCCAGAAACCCAATCAATACATCAAGAATGAATAACAGCAAAAATAAACAGCCACAACAGCTCTGCATCACACCAGTCATCTCAAATCAGCTACAAGCTTCAGCAAGCATCAATCTCCATCTCCACAGCTTTCCAGCAAGGGCTTTGGTCATCAGTCTTCCATCTGCAATGGCTTTTCTTCCAGTCTCAAATCTCCAGGATGAACATCAGTCAACAAGATGAAGTGAATGAATGTTAGACAGTCAATTACCTACCAAGGGTGGTTCATTAACTGTTAACATTAAACAGACAGTTTTCCCTCAAAAGTTCTATCTTTCAAATACATTCACTTATCCTTCCAAAGGAAGGAGGTGGATATTTGAAAGAGACTTTGAATCATAGGGAAAGGATGGATGCAAACAAAGCATTCCATGTTTGAGAAACAAGCTTTCTAATCTAGAGCTCTGCCTAGCTCCTGAACCCTAGTCTCCTCAACAGCTGCTAGCAGGAATCTCCTCTGGAAGTTGGTCTTCAGTCCCTGGATCTCCAATGGCTTCACCATCACAAGTCTTCAGCTTCCCCAATCCCCAAGCAATCCCAATACCCATATAGACAAACAATAATCCCCAAAGGGCACACCACACCAATCAATCAGACATAGACAGTAATATACCAATAGCAGTAGGGGAATCCTAATATTTTCTAAAGGGATCTATTAACTACCCATAATCCCTATAGTCCCATACCCCAAAAATTCAATCTCTAACTCCTAAGGGAAATGAACTAATTCACCTATATTATCTCCTAAACCCTAGTTTTGTTCATGTTATTCACACCTAAACCAATCACCTAAAATTGATTCCTAAAAATATGAACTAAAATGTATATACAAGATAAATGTATAAACTAAACAACCTAAAAAGAATGGATTAAAAATGTTAAAGCAACTATTAGAACAAAAATCAACAAATTCATGTATGAAATGAAACACCTAAAATAGGCATTTATTTGGAAAATATGGGAAAAATATCAAATAAAAAATAAAATGCAATTTTTATTTTTTATAATTTTTTAGACATCTTGAAGAAATTAATGCAAAAAGAATCATTAAAAACTATGAAGTTTTCATTTTCTTATGATTTTTGCAAAATGCATGAAAATGAAAAGAAATTAAAAAAATGAAATATAGAAAAAATAGAGGGAGGAGGTGAGAATAGCAAGGCGCCCAGTTGTAATATCCATTGGGCCAGGACACCAGGGGTGTGAATAACAATAGCGTGAAGCCCAACACGCTCAGAAAAATCAAGTGAAAAAATGCCAAAGAAAAAGACAAGCCCTCGGTGCAAGTAGCAACGACATCACGCCTAAATTGCATTGGGCTTATAAACGGGGGTGGGGATATGAATTGTTGGACCCAGCCCAGACGCGCGTTTAAGTGAAACGCTGCGTTTCGCTTTAGTCAGCTCCCTCCATTTTTCAACTTCAAACCACAGCCACACGATTAGATCTCCAGTCAATGAGAAAGACCCCATCCAACGGACACCATGTTTCTTCTCCAAATGGCTAGGGTTTCAGCCATGGAAGCTCCATGCACGAGCTTATGGACCAGACTTTCCATCCATCTATACATCCTCAATTCTCCATGAAAGCACAATCTGCAAAGAGCAAAGTTGCTCTATTCCTTCCCCTCTACACAACCATAACAAAATCTTCCTCTAATACTCCATCAAAGCTCGAACCCGATAGCTAGAACATCTTGAATCCATCATTATCACCTGTGATCAAATCTTCCAATCCTTGCCAAATCTTATCCTAACCTAATCTACACTTTATGTTGGTCATTCTAAGCTATATAATGAGGATTATCGTGCCATATTCCATGAGATACAAACCCTAACAGAATTCGTACACCATGCTCAACCTTCATGAAACCTCACCAAACTCACCAAAATCAGTCACCTAACTATGCCTAACCATTCTATGCTAACAAATCTCTATAATTCTAACTAAACTAAGCAATTCGAACAGAAATCTAACCTGATGCAAAATGGTGAGAACAACTATGTAACTCCTTGGATCTGATGCTTGCAGTGATTGGAAAGTGATCAGTGACCTTGATTATGAGTTCTGTATGCAATGAATCTTGTCCAATCCTCCTGAATTCAGCAATCCCAAAGTTCTTGCACCTTGGATGAGAAAGTTATATGGCACGATTCTTGCTGAATTCCACCAAATGAATGTGTGAATTCTGATCCTTGGATGATGATGATGGAGAACAGATCAAGAATGATGCAAATTGATGAGAATTTGAGAGAGTTTGGATTGATTTTGCAAATGAGAGAAAGTGTATGAATCTTGTGGTTTTGAGTAAATGTGATCACCAACCATGGCATGAACCCTCTCATATCAATATATACATGTCCTTAGAACCTCCTAGAAACTTGGAGAAGCTTCCCATGTGTGATTTCCCTTGGATTTGGTTTATGTATCTTCCATTACAAGTAACCATGAATAACTTCCAAAATGTGAACCAAGCTCAAAATTCCACTTTATCCAATGTTCTCAAAATGATCTTTCCATTCAAAATGACCTATAATTTCACCTCATTTGGCCAAAATATGAAAAATCTCATTTTTTAGGTCATTTTTATTCATTAAATCCAACAATTTTGAAACCTTGTGCTATGAATCTTTCCAATATCTCATGGTCACTTTTATAGACTCAAAATGTCATTTGGAACAAGTTTTATGTTGTAAAGTTTTCCATTTGAAGCTTCCTTGTATGAGTTTTGGGCATAGGCTTGAAATGACCTGTAATTCTCAGATGACCAAAATACCCTTTGCTTGCCAAGACCATAAGTAGAGTTCCACAAATCATATGAAGGCATACTATACCATTCTAGAAAGCTAAGACAATGAGGAACAATTCGTATGTTGACCAGAAATTCATTTGAAATCTCCTTGAGGGGTAAAAATAGCTTAGAAGTCAACTCACTTTCACAGACAAAATTTCAGATACCTCAGATGACCTGTAACTTGCAAGGACCATAACTTGAGTTCTATAAATCTCCTTTATGTATTCCACCACTAAAATCAAAGGTCTTGAGATCCTCTACAAGTTTCATGTTGGCCAAGGATCCATTTGGAGCTTGCATTTTGACTTATCTTGCTTGGAAATTTGACCTAAACTAGGGGATTTTACACAGAAACCCCAATTTAGAAACTCCTCTTCTCCTTGATTTCTCTTGATTTCTTCTTAGCACAACACCATATCCTTATTCTTCATGATAAATGAGGAACCCCACATCTTTCCAATAGACCTTAATGCCTTTCAATCAATCAATTGACCTAGAGTTGACCCAGAGTTGACCCTAGATGAAACCCTAGTTGACTGTCTTCAACTGCAATTCTTGTGACCATACCAATGACTTGTCTCCTTCTCCAAATGACTTTTTAAGTCTCCCATGATGCCCACATACTCTCCATGCTCAGCCCACAGCTCACAATTTCTTTGTTGATCCTCAGATACCCTCAGATAGGAGATGGATGCACTTGCTTGATCCATTGACTTGATAGCTTTCAAATTCTTTCTGATGACTTGAATGATATTGAATTTGGATAATAACCTCTTGATAGGTCTCTAGAGATGAGAATAATGATTGGTCCCTGTTGGATGACTTGCCATGCTTATGCTATGTAGATGGTTAGGCTATGTACATGACTCTATATGCAAATGCTAATGATATTGAAACATAAACCAAGTGAATAAGGTTGAGCAAATTTTAGGGTGCAACAGCGGGTTTTTAGGGAGGCTGAACTACATCGCTCGGTTCATATCTCACCTAACTGCTACGTGTGAACCATTGTTCAAGTTGCTGAAGAAAGATCAAGCTGTAACATGGAACGAAAATTGTCAAAAGGCGTTCGATAAAATAAAGCAGTATTTGCAGGAGCCTCCTGTTTTGATACCCCCAGTGGCAGGGAGACCCTTGATCATGTATTTGACAGTTCTTGAGGGAAGCATGGGTTGCGTTCTCGGTCAACACGACGAGACAGGAAGAAAAGAGCATGCGATCTACTACTTGAGTAAGAAATTTACAGATTGTGAATCTTGATACTCAATGCTTGAAAAAACTTGTTGCGCGCTAGCCTGGGCCGCCAAGCGTTTGAGGCAATACATGCTGAATCATACAACCATGCTCATCTCGAAGACGGATCCTATCAAATATGTATTCGAAAAGCAGGCGTTATCAGGGAGAATTGCCCGTTGGCAGATGGTCTTGACTGAATATGACATCCAATACGTCTCGCAAAAGGCTATAAAGGGGAGTGTGCTGTCTGAGTATTTGGCTGAGCAGCCTATTGAAGATTACCAATCAATGAGGTTTGATTTTCCTGACGAGGATATCATGTACCTAAAGATGAAAGATTGCGAAGAGTCGTTGCCAGACGAGGGACCAGAATTGGGTTCCAAATGGAAGATGATATCTGACGGAGCTGTGAACGCTTACGGTAGCGGAATAGGGGCAATCATCACTACTCCGCACGGGTCGCACATCCCGTTTACTGCTCGATTGACCTTTGCAGTTACCAATAATGAAGCCGAGTACGAAGCTTGTATAATGGGGCTTGAAGAAGCCATTGATTTGCGAATCAAGAATCTGGACGTATACGGAGACTCAGCTCTGGTGGTGAATCAGATCAAAGGGGAATGGGAGACACGTCAGCCCAATTTAATACATTACATGAACTATGCAAGGAGATTGTTGCCTTTCTTTGACAAGGTTGAGTTGCATCATGTACCGCGGGCAGAGAACCAAATGGCTGACGCCCTGGCCACTTTGTCTTCCATGTACAAAGTCAACTTCTGGAACGAGGCTCCCAGAATCATTATCTCTCGGCTTGACAGACCTGCCTTCGTATTTGCTATTGACGAAGCATCCGACGATAAACCGTGGTATTTTGATATCATTAATTTCCTGAAGAATAAAGAGTACCCGGCTGGGGCATCCAGTCAAGATCAGAAGACTCTCAGGAGATTAGCGGGTAATTTCTATTTGAATCCGGATGGTGTCTTATACAGAAGAAACCACGATTTGGTGCTGTTGCGTTGCGTGGTTGAAAGAGAGGCAAAGTTGCTCATGGAGGAGATACATGAAGGTACATTTGGTACGCATGCTGGTGGGCATGCTATGACGAGGAAGCTTCTACGGGCAGGTTATTTTTGGCTGACCATGGAAACTGATTGTTTCAAGTTTGCGAGGAAGTGCCACAAGTGCCAAATCTATGCTGATAAGATCCATGTGCCTCCGAGTCCTCTGAATGTGATGTCATCGCCATGGCTATTCTCGATGTGGGGAATCCATATGATTGGAAAAATCGAGCCGACAGCTTCTAATGGGCACCGGTTCATTCTAGTAGTAATCGATTATTTCACCAAGTGGGTGGAAGCGGCGTCGTACGCAAATGTAACGAAGCAGGTGGTGGCCAGATTCATCAAGAGAGATATCATTTGCCGATATGGGATCCCCGAGCGGATAATCACGGACAACGGTTCAAACTTGAATAACAAAATGATGAAGGAGCTCTGTCAGAATTTCAAGATCGAACATCACAACTCCTCCCCTTACCGACCCAAGATGAATGGCGCTGTCGAAGCGGCCAATAAGAATATCAAGAAGATTGTGCAGAAGATGGTGGTGACCTATAAGGATTGGCATGAGATGCTACCTTTTGCTTTGCACGGTTATCATACGACGGTACGCACATCAACCGGGGCAACCCCATTCTCGTTGGTATATGGAATGGAAGCAGTGCTACCACTGGAAGTTGAGATTCCTTCCCTGAGAGTATTGCGAGATGTCCAACTAGATGAGGCAGAGTGGGTAAAAGACAGGTTGAACCAACTGAGTTTAATGGATGAGAAGAGGCTGGCTTCTCTAGCATACAGTCGTTTGTACCAGAGCCGAATGAAGAAAGCATATGATAAGAAGATACATCCGCGAAGCTTTCAGACGGGCGACCTTGTGCTGAAAAGGATTCTCCCGCCGCAGGAAGATCACAGGGGCAAGTGGACCCCCAACTACGAAGGGCCATACGTTGTCAGAAAAGTCTTTTCAGGAGGAGCATTATTGTTGTCCACCATGGACGGTGAGGACTTTACGTCGCCTGTGAATTCGGACGCAGTTAAAAAATACTTTGCTTAAAATTGACCCGCTGGACAGAAAAAAGAGAGTCCAGGCAAAAATGGGGCATCCTGGCGAACCAAAAACAGAATGAAAGGTTCGGGCAAAAGTTAGGGATAAAATGAAAAAATGTACACCCGCAAAGTTGAAAACCTACACTGGGCGGCTTCGGCAAAAAAGGGTATCCCGGTGAACTGAAAACCCGTAAAGGGCGGTTCACGCAAAAGTTAGGGATGTAAAAAAGCAAACGACTGCGGTCCGAATTTGATACTGCATTGAGCATTGGTGCGGGAGAATATACCTGAGGGGTCGATTATCAGATACAACCTCTTCGTAAGTGTGGATACCGGGAAAGCATTAGAGTCGGGCGAGTCATAGGAGGATCAGTTCGTGGTGTTCGTCTGCATCCCGTTGCCGACATGTGTACAAATTTAATTTGTCAATATATTTATGCTTCTTGTGCATATTTGTATATTTGATTTGCGTAGCTTCCTCTTTTCAGGAGTTACATCCCGTGTACAAAACTCCGCCCATTCAGGGGCCTAATCAATAAAATATGTTATTCAGTATTTGATGCTGGTTCTTTACTGTTTTGTGCATGATAAACGCCTAAGTTTACTGAAACTAGCATGTGCATAACATTACTGGCCCTTGCCAACAATTGCTAAAACTTTGAATTAACTGAAAATAATGTCACTAACCTGAATAGATTTGGTTGCATAGGCTTGTATTGTCTTGTTTGTGTTGTTGCAGGTTTCATAGCCGTACGAGGAAGACGATCAAAAAGATTGCAGTAATAAAGACTCGAGCCCCACGCAGGTCATGCATGTTCTTCCTGAAGAAGGATCGAACTCCCCAGCTAGTCGTAGCTTATCCAAAAGACATTCTCCAGCAAAGTCATTCATCCTCAGCAGAGTTTGGCGATTCCAAGATTATAAGGCTGTATTCAGACAGTGCATCTCAAGCAGAGTTGGTTTAGCCTCAGAAGATTAATAGTTGTGAGCTGTATTCAGACAAGTTTACCTTTCCCCGCAGGGTCATTTACTCTCCCCCAGTGGAGTCAGTTGATGTTCCCCAAGAGAATCGTTCCATCCCCAATGGAATTCTTTTCTCAGCGAGTATTTTCATTCCGCCCAGTGGAACTCGAAGATTAAGACTCTCCCCGGCAGAGTTGGTTGTGTGTCCTGGCATTTATTTTGCCGGAATACCGTGTGACATCCGGTCACCCTCCAGTAGAAGTTCAATCATACTAGACACATCTGATAGTCTCTGGCAGAGTTATACCCCCCAGCAGGGCGTTACTTCAATGAGGTGATTGGTATTGAGTTCCCGATTTCCCAGCTGAGTCGACTTCACTCTTCCAGCATTCATTTTGCGGGAATAATTCTGTAGCATCTGGCTATCCCTAGCGGAGCCAGCATTGTCTTCAGCATTTATTTTGCTGGAGCGGCTCGTGTATCCCAGCAGTTCGAGTCTGCATTTGCATCGACATATAGTGTCATACTTGCATCCACCAAATAAACGCATAGCATTTCCATGACGAATGGAACATTGCATCGTTGTCAAACATACGCATTTTTGAAACATAAACTAGGTTGGCTAACCGTTTGCTTCAAGTATTGTTCTCTTGCAGGTAGAGAGAGCTCTTGCTCAGATGAATTACCAAGCATTCGAGGTCTTGACGTGAGACATTCAATGAAGTGTCAGCTTTGGCATTATTCCCCACCGAGTTATCATGACGAAGTTTTCTTTGTGAATTCCTCGTGTTTTCCCCGCCAAAAGGAGTAGGCAGAATTTCTCCTCATTCCCAAGCAGAGTTGTTCAGAACGTCAGAGGCTGCCGCCGGTTATCAGAACAGGCGTCCGGTAGTTTGGTTTCCAAATACCCCCAGTAGAGTCCGCTTCAAAATCGCTGTCACGTCAGTGCTAGGAAGTTTTGTGGTTTGGGACCAATGGAAGGATGAGTCCTGACGTGGACAATTTTCTTGGCAGGTTTTCTTTGTGCTAGAAAAGTGGGGGTCCTAACGTGGACAGATTTCTTTCCTCATGGTTGATAAGAGGTGCTAGTCCTGGCATGGACAGGTTTGATTTCTCAGAATTGTTATGTGGAGTCCTAAGGTGGGCATGTCTTCCCGGTGACGGTACGTGTTAGTCCTAACGTGGACTGATTCGAGTTCTTGGTATTGATTGAGTGTGAAGTCCTGACGTGGACGAAATTGGTTACTCTTCGTGTTGGTGTCCTAACGTGGGCCATTTATTTCCAGCAGATAGCTTTATTCGTAATGGTGAAATGTGCATCCTGACGTGGACAAGTTTGTAGTTCTTTGTGATGACAAGATGCGAGAGTCCTGACGTGGACAAATTATCCTTCTTCGTGTTGTGGGCAAAGTATGAGTCCTGACGTGGACACAATCTTATTTCCCCAGCAAGTCGAAGACGCGCAAGTCCTGACGTGGACAGGTTCTATTATTTCAGCAGGTTGAGATGTGAGTCCTGACGTGGACAAGTCTCGCTTCCCCAGTGGGTCAAAGGAGATATGAGTCCTGACGTGGACAAGTTTTATTTCCTCAGCGAGTCAAGAGGCGAGTCCTGACGTGGACAAATCAAGACGAAACGTGAGTCCTGACGTGGACAGGTTTATTCCTTACGTGGAAAGAGAAGTTTTAGTTCCTTACGTGGAAAAAATTGAATTCCTTACGTGGAAAGATGGAGTCCTTACATGGACGAATCAAGAAGAGAGTTATTCCTAACGTGGAAAGGTGGGTCCTAACGCAGACGATGTAGTCCTAACATGGACAAGTTGATTCCTTACATGGAGAGAAGATGCATTCCTTACGTGGAAAGATGGGGGTCCTTACGTGGACAGATCAAGATAAGATTGTGTTTCCTTACGTGGAAAGAAAAGAGACTGCGATTCCTTACGTGGAACGAAGATGGATTCCTAACGTGGAAAGATTTGTATTCCTAGTGGAAAGATTGAGTCCTTACGTGGACAGATTGAGATTGAGCTCCTTACGTGGAAGAACGACATATTCCTTACGTGGAAAAGTTTAGTCCTGACGTGGACAGATTTAGAAGAGAAGTTGGTTTCCTTACGTGGAAAGTTTAGTCCTGACGTGGACAGATTTAGAAGAGAAGTTGGTTTCCTTACGTGGAAAGTTTAGTCCTGACGTGGACAGATTTAGAAGAAAGGTGATTCCTTACGTGGAAAGATAGCATTCCTGACGTGGAAAGATTTTATTCCTAACGTGGAAGAGCTTAGTCCTAACGTGGACAGATGCAGAAGAGATGATGCCTTACGTGGACGGTGTTATTCCTAACGTGGAAGAATTTAGTCCTAACGTTGACGATTTATTTCTAATGAGAGGCAAACAAGCCATCCCCAGTGAAGCTGTCGAGATTTTTCCTAACGTGGACGAGTTTAGATTGAGAGTTATTTATATTGACCACACAGGCGTCCTAACGTGGACAAGCAAAGTTTTATTCTTGCAATGAGAGAAGCTTTTCAGGCTGATGAAAATAATCCCCAAGCAGTGGTGTAGTTCATGTCTGCGGTTGGCAAATTTCTGGGTTCTTAGTATTCAACCGTCTCGTACCGCGAATGCCTGAAGGCTCCGCGCTCTTCACCCAATCGGGTCCAAGTCGCTTGAATAGGGGCAGCTGTTGCACCCTAAAATTTGCTCAACCTTATTCACTTGGTTTATGTTTCAATATCATTAGCATTTGCATATAGAGCCATGTACATAGTATAATCATCTGCATAGCATAGCATAGCAAGTCATCCAACAGGGGACCAATCATTCTTCTCATCTCTATGAGCCTATCAAGAGGTCATTATTCTAATTCAATCTCATTCAAGTCATCAGAAAGAATTGGAAAGCTAAGGAAGTCAATGGATCAAGCAGTTCATCTATCTCCTAACTGAGGGTATCTGAGGATCAACAAGTAAGTTGTGAGCTGTGGATGGAGCATGGAGAGTATCTGGACATCATGGGAGACTTAGAAAGTCATTTGAAGAAGGAGACAAGTCCTTGGTGTGATCACAAGTATTGCAGTTGAAGACAGCCAACTAGGGTTTCATCTGGGTCAACCCTGGGTCAACTCTGGGTCAATTGATTGATTGAAAGGCATTGAGGTCTATTGGAGAGATGTGGGGTTCATCATTTGACATGTAAATAAGTATATATTGTTGTGCTAAGAAGAAATCAAGAGAAATCAAGGAGAAGAGGAGTTTCTAAATTAGGGTTTCTGTGTAAAATCCCCTAGTTTAGGTCAAATTTCCAAGCAAGATAAGTCAAAATGAAAGCTTCAAATGGATCCTTGGCCAACATAAAACTTGTATATGATCTCAATACCTTTAATTTGAGTGGTGGAAGACATTAAGGAGATTTATAGAACTCAAGTTATGGTCCTTGCAAGTTACAGGTCATCTGAGGTATCTGAAATTTTGTCTGTGAAAGTGACTTGACTTCCAAGCAATTTTTACCCCTCAAGGAGATTTCAAATGAATTTCTGGTCAACATAAGAGTTGTTCCTCATTGTCTTATATTTCTATAATGGTATAGTATTCCTTCATATGATTTGTGGAACTCTACTTATGGTCTTGGAAAGCAAAGGATATTTTGGTCATCTGAGAATTACAGGTCATTTCAAGCCTATGCCCAAAACGCATACAAGGAAGCTTCAAATGGAAAACTTCACAACATCAAACTTGTTCCAAATGACATTTTGAGTCTAGAAAAGTGACCATGAAAGATTGGAAAGGTTCATAGCACAAGGTTACAAAATTGGTGGATTTAATGAATAAAAATGACCTAAAAAAATGAGATTTTTCATACTTTGGCCAAATGAAGTGAAATTATAGGTCATTTTGATTGGAAAAATCATTTTGAAAACATTGGCTAAAGTTGAATTTTGAGTTTGGTTCAAGTTTTGAAAGTTATTCATGGTTACTTATAATGGAAGTTACATAATCAAAATCCAAGGGAAACTATACATGGGAAGCTTCTCCAAGGTTCTAGGAGTTTCTAAACTCATGTATATATTGTATTGAAGAGCTTCATGCATGGGTTGGTGAATCATATTGACCAAAAACACAAGTTTCATACCAATCTTCCATTTTTGCAAAAGCTCCTCAAACTTCATCAAACTCTCATCAATTTTCACATTTGTTGATTTGATCATCATCACCATTTTCCATAGATCAGAATTCACATCAAGATTGGTTAGATTGGAGTAGAACTCGTGCCACACACTTCCATCATCCAAGAGGCAAGAAGCTTGGAATTTCAAGATCCAAGGGAATTGAACAAGATCCAGTGCATACAGAATTCTTCTACAAGACCCCTGATTCATTTCCAATCATTACAAGCCTCAGATCAGAGAATTTCATAGTTGCTTTCTTCATTTTATACCAGGTTGGATTTCTATTCGAATTGCATGTTTTAGTTAGAATTACAGGGATTTGTTGGCATAGAAAGGTTAAGGTAGGATAGATGACTGATTTTGGTGAGTTTGGAGAAGTTTTATGGAAGTTGTTAATGGCATGTCAAAACTGTTAAGGCTTGTAACTCAGGGTTCAATGCACGAAAATCTTGAATAAATGGCTCAGATTAATCAGCATGGAGTATAGATCAGTTTAGGGTAAGAATTGGTGAGAATTGAAGCAAGTGATGACAGGTGAAAATGGTGGATCAGAATTGTTATGCTTATCGGGTTGGCTCATTGTTTGAGTTTTAGAGGAAGTTATTATCATGGCTGTGTAGAGGGAGGAATTTAGAGCAACTTTGCTCTTGGAGTCGTGAGGATTCATGGAGAGACGAGGGAGAACAGAGCTCTTGAAGGTGCATGCATGGCTAGGGTTTTCAGGCATTAGGGTTGGCTGGAGGTTGAAGAAGACTTGAGAGCCACACGATCTGACTTTTGACTTTGACTGGAGATTAAAACCAACGGCCACGATTGAAGAAGAAAAACGGAGGGAAGTTTAAATGATCAAACGCACCGTTTCACTTATGGTGTCAAACTGGGTTTGGCAATTCTCTGCTTTTCGCACCCCCAAACGAATGGCCCAAGTGGAAATGAACTGAAATATTTGCTTTTTACACCGTTTTATGTTTTTTTAATTTTTGTTTACTTTCTGAGTGCATATGGGCCCAGACGCGCTTGCTATGCGCGCCCCCCAGTCTGGGCCCAGACGCGCTTGCTATGCGCGCCCCCCAGTCTGGGCCCAGTTCATTGTTTTAACTGATTTTTACTACTCCCTACACCCCTTTCCATTAATTCTCATTTTATTTTCTCTCAAAAACATTAATTCTTTCAAAAATCATAAAAAATTGGAAAATGCTTATTTTTCATTGGTTCTTTTTGCATATTACTCATAATTTTGTCAAGAAAAATATCATACAAAAAAATTCCAATTTCATTTCATTTTAATATTTTTGGCATATTTTTCTTTTAAATAGGTGTAAATATCATTTTGTTTGATACATGAATTTGGTAATTTTAGTTTGAATAGGTGCTTTAATATTTTTAATCCATTCTTTTTAGGTTGATTAGAGTAGACATGTATCTTGTATATAAAATTTAATTCATATTTTTAGGACTTAAGTTTAGGTGATTTGGTTAGATGTGAATAACATGAACAAAATTAGGGTTTAGGTGACAACATAGGTGAATTAGTTCATTTCCCTTAGGAGTTAGAAATTGAATTTTTGGGGTATGGGACTATAGGGATTAGGGGTAGTTATTAGATCCCTTAGAAAACATTAGGATTCCCCTACTGCTATTAATACTGTCTGTATTTGCTTGACTGGTGTGGTGTGCCCTCTCTGGGGATTATGATTTGTCTGTGTGGGTATTGGGATTGCGTGGGCATTGGGAGAGCTGAAGACTTGTGATGATGAAGCCATTGGAGATCCAGAGATTGAAGTCCAACTTCCAGAGTTGATGAGGAGATTCTTGCTAGCAGCTGTTGAGGAGTCTAGGGTTTAGGAGCTAGGCAGAGCTCTAGATTAGACAACTTGTTTCTCAAACATGGAATTCCTTGTCTGCATCCATCCTTTCTCTATGATTCAAAGTCTCTTTCAAATATCCACCTCCTTCCTTTGGAAGGATCAGTGAATGTATTTGAAAGATAGAACTTTTGAGAGAAAATTGTCTATATAATGTTAACAGTTAATGAACCACCCTTGGTAGGTAATTGACTGTCTAACATTCATTCACTTCATCTGGTTGACTGATATTCCTCTTGGAGTTTGAGACTTGAAGAAAAGCCAGTGCAGATGGAAGACTGATAATCAAAGCCCTTGTTAGAAGGCTGTTGAGATGGAGATTGATGCTTGCTTAAAGCTTGTAGCTGTTTGGAGATGACTGGAAGTCAGATGTTGATGCAGGGCTGTTGTGGCTGTTTATTTTTGCTGTTCATTCCTGATGTATTGATTGGTTTTCTGGACTGTATTGTTTGCTGTTTAACCTGTTGGGTTGAAAGTGAATCCTGTTCACTTTTGCCTATTGTTTTCTAGGTTCGAGGTTGAGTGGGACTCCCTTGCCTCGCTTGTATTGCTGCATCCATGCATTTTACTGCTTTATTGTATATATGCTATTGTTTCTGTCTCCGTTTATCCCTTAGGATCTCTGTTTCTCTCTGCGCAAGAGAGGAGCATGATAGACATTAGGTCTTAACCCATGCATGATAACATTAGGTCAGTTTGATTCCCTTCGCAACCATAGGTTAGAGTTCTGTCTCTTCTTTCTCAAAACAAACAGAAAAACACAATAAATATTTCAAACACAATAAAAGACACTTCTTCCATAAAAGAAGGTGAACTCATCAAGACGTCATTTTTGTCCGCTTGGACGGTTAATCAGAAAAACCCTTTTTCAGAAGGAATAAAAACAATTAAGACAGATTTGTGTCGTACGTGGCCCGAACTACGTTTGCTCTGATCTTTCATGCTGTATGAAAGTACGTAGGCATAGGATGCGATATCCTAGCGAGCAACCTTCCCCTCCTTTCCCGTAGGTAGGCGAACTACGTTGACTCTGATTTCTCGTTCCAGACGGGAATACGTAGGCATAAAGTGCGATACTTTGCCGAGTCATTTTATTTTCTTTTAACCCCTGACCCATAGAGTAGATAGAATAATAATCTATACCCGAAAACAAGCGTGGATCCCGTCGAGTACGACGGACGTGAGGGGTACTTATACCTTCCCCTTGCGTAACCGACTCCCGAATCCAGGTTTTGGTTGCGACGACCATACCTTTCCCGTGTTGTGCGAGGTTTACTCTGAGCGTTTCCTTTCCCTCCGTTGGGATAAATAACGCACGGTGGCGACTCTTCTGTTCAGCCGGCGCCGATTTTCGCAGTAGAGGCACAATACAACATGTGTCTGTGCATTAGGGAATATCATTCCCCGATTCTAGTGCGAATGTGTCAGTGTGGTGACAGTGACAGCAATACGAAGTTCGGAGCCGAATCATAGAAAACACCTCATATATTGCAGAGAAATCCATTAAGCCAGGAATACAATATCAATGAGTGTACAATAAGAAGGCATGACCTCAACCAACAATCCTGGTGATGGTCAGCGCAATGCAAATAAAGCATACACATTAATACATGAAATGGTCAAGTGCTCCCATAGGCCTGGTACTCCTCTAATAACCTCTTAGTCTCTGGATGACTTGGTCGGGTAAGCAGACCCTCAACAAGTAGATCTCTTCGTTTGAGAACACGTCGTAAATCACCAGCAGATTCCTCCCATGCCCCTTCTCCGAAGCGATCCTCTAGCTTCCGTTTCTAAGACACAACCTCTTTCTTGCCTTCGATGGCCTTGTTCAATGCGTTCTGAAGACTATATCTTGCCATCACCTCCTCTTCATACTTTTTAGTGCTAGCCTTCAACTGTTCTTCGAGCTCAGAAATTTGCTGCTTCAATTTGTCTTCCCTCTTTTTATTGTTGGTTAGCGTAGCATTCCACGTTTTGTTACAAGAAGAGATTTCCCGGTGGGCGGCATCGAGTGCTTTCTTCTTGCACTCCAACATATCATGAGAGCTTCTGAATTCTTTCCTCAGGCGTTCACGCTTCTTTTTCTCTTCGGTCAGTTCAGCACCTAGCCTGTTTACTAACTCAGTCTGCTGTCGGAAAGAATGCACAGCCTTGTTCTTCTCACTACGTATCTGAGCCAGTTCCTTTTCTAACTCTTCATTAGCCAACATCAAGGCTTCCTTCTCTTTTACAACTCGCTCGTAGACCTCCATAGTAACGGTGGTTGGTTCCTCTACTGGAATATGAACATGGACTGGTGCAGCTGGAAACAGCATTAGCAACTGTTTTGCTCTCTCTTGGATCCAAAATCTATATGGTACATAAGCCTGACAATCATTCTTCCCCAATAGTGGTTTCCCTCTTCTGTTGATACGCATCCAAGCATGCTGAAGCTTGGCTAGTAACTCTCCATTCAAGTCACCGGTGAAGTACAGAGATTCCTGTACTTCTTCCTCCCTAGGTGGGTTCTTCAATGCGTATCCAAACTGGCGGACAAACAGAGACGGATTATAATTGATGCATCCTTTCCTTCCTATCAAGGGCACGTTCGGATACCCAGAGCAACTGAAAATAAGCTCAGACCCCAGAAAGTCTCGGTCAAACCATTCAATGTCTTCAGAAGATAGTCTCATCAGGCTCTCTGGCCAGTCAACTGTAGTTGCACCATCTACAAAAGGTCCCTTTAGGGGGAGGTGGCTCTTAAACCACATGTACAACAAAGGCACACAACAAGAGACATTCTTGGCTCTCCTATTGTCATTTCTGTAATGCAGCGAATGGTAGAAATCCCCGATCAATATGGGCACCGGGTTGCCAGCAGCAAACAAATGAAATGCATCAATGTCCACAAAATTTGGGAAATTGGGAAACAACATTATCCCATAGATGCACAGAGCCAAAACAGCGTTAAAGACTACCCAGCATCCACTCTTGGCGTATTCTTGGGCTTTACTAATCAGAAACTGGAGGGAGAAGCCTGGAACCCCGCGCCAAGAAGTCACCAATAGCTCAGAAGCATTCATGTGCAAGGCCTTAGCTAAGTCCTCTAACTTGGGCTCAGCATCAAAGTGAATGAAGGGAACCTTATTCTGCACTGGTAGCTCAATAAACTCTGCGTACTCTTCCATGGTAGGCCCCAGTATAAAGTCAGCAAATTTGAAACATCTCAAAGCAGGGTCATAGAATTGCATCAATGCATACAACCCATTCAGTTCAACATCAGTTGGTTTGCGAACCAATCTCAACAGTCTTCCGTAACTCTGCCTGAAGCTTCTCTGGACATCCTCATCAGCAAGGGAAATCAAAGCCAGGAGGGGAGTAACATCAGGGATAGGTAACTTGTAGGCAACTGTCATTCTCAAACCAGCCATGATCAATAGTCAGAAGTCCGTACACTAGAATCAGGGAATATGCAAATGCCCCTGCAGCACAGACACACGTTAATGGAATGCGATGATAATTGTTATGCAAACAATGCAATGCAAATAAAATGCAACAAAGGACCAAGTGCTCCGACTGAGAAGCCCAAATCACACCAAGAACAAGGTCTCCAACAGACCCTCCAACATTCTTCAAACCATGGTCTCAGACAGACCTCATACATAAGCTTCAATCAAGCCTCAGACCCAATAATCACTCCAACTTGGTCTCTGACAGACCCCAATAACTGTCCATAGGTAGCCTGAATCTCAAATCAAGAAACAAACTGGTTTCTGGAGGTCTAGTTACCTGCATAGCCCCAAACCCTCTCACAGGTAGGTGTCCTAGTAACTGACAATGGTATGGCATCCTATGCGGTCGTCGGCGTCACAGACTTTCAGGGTTGATGATACGATTCCCAGAAGGAGTGGCATCATCAAATCCTGAAGAGGCCTCACTTAGCCAACTTCCAAATGATCGGTTCCCAGAGTCGACAATCCAACTAACCAGCAACCCGAGCCACCCAAAGGGCAGGACAAGAGGCCAACCAGAAGAACCTCGTCTGAGTGTGGATTTCGCGGGACAATAGGACATGCAAAGCATGTGCGCGCCCGCTACTTTCCACTCTAATTCTAGGTGCACTCAAGCCCAGGTCCGACTTATCTCTCAATCATAGAACACCCGTCACACCCCAATACATCAATAATAACAATAATATAAAGCTGAAAGTAAATGACTGAAAAGTAAATCCATGCAAAATCCTCGACGGGAAAACAAGCGCTAGGATTGACTCGCTTAGGGGACGTTGGATCCCCAGCAGAGTCGTCAGCTGTCGCTACTACGAAAATCGGCGCCGGCTGAACAGAAGAGTCGTCACCGTGCGTTATTTATCCCAAAGGAGGGAAAGGAAACGCTCGAAGTAAACCTACCGCAAAGACGGGAAAGGAATGGTCATCGCAACCAAATCCTGGATTCGGGAGTCGGTTACGCAAGGGGAAGGTATTAGCACCCCTTACGTCCGTCGTACTCGACGGGATCCACGCTTGTTTTCTGTCGAAAGGATTGTTATTCTATCTACTCTACAGGTCTGGGGTTAAAAGAAAAAATAAAATGACTCAGCAAAGTATCGCACTTTATGCCTACGTATTCCCGTCTGGAACGAGAAATCAGAGTCAACGTAGTTCGCCTAACTACTGGAAGGAGGGGAAGGTTGCTCGCTAGGATATCGCATCCCATGCCTACGTACTTTCATACAGCATGAAAGATCAGAGCAAACGTAGTTCGGGCCACGCACGACGCAAGTCTGTTTTGATTGCTTTTATCTCCTTCTGAAAAAGGGTTTTTCTGATTAACAGTCCAAGCGGACAAAAATGACGTTTTGATGAGTTCACATTCTTTTATGGAAGAAGTGTCTTTTATTGGGTTTGAAATATTTATTGTGTTTTTCTGTTTGTTTTGAGAAAGAAGAGACAGAACTCTAACCTATGGTTGAAAAGGGAATCAAACTAACCTAATGTTATCATGCATGGGTTAAGACCTAATGTCTATCATGTTCCTCTCTTGTGCAGAGAGAAACAGAGATCCTAAGGGATAAACGGAAACAGAAACAACAGATACAATAGAACAGTAAAATATGCGTGAATGCAACAATACAAGCGAGGCAAGGGAGTCCCACTCAACCTCGAACCTAGAAAACAACATGCAAAAGCGAACAAAATTCGCTTTCAACCTAACAGATTAATTGGCAAACAATACAGTCCAGGAAACTCAAACAATACATCAAAAATTATAAACAGCAAAAATAAACAGCAAATAGCAAATCTGCACAGCAAACTCCATCATCTTCTATCTTCAAGTCACCTTCAAACATCTCCAGGCTTCAAGCAAGCATCAATCTTCAAGGGAAGAAAACTCTACAGTAAGCATCTTCAACAGCTTCAAACAGCAGGGCTTTAATGGCAACAATCAAAGGCACAGCTTCAACAGCACAATCTTCATCTTCAAGTAAGGTCTCTATCTTCAATCTTCATGGCTTTTCTTCAAATCAAACTCTCCAAGATGAGGAACAGTTAATAGAATGAATTGGGATGTTAGACAGCTAGCTGACCACCAAAGGTGGCAAGCAGACTGTTAACAAAATGTAGAATGTTTCTCTCAAGAGTTCTATCTCTTAGATACTGTCACCAAGCCTTCCAAAGGAAGGGGGTGAGTATCCTAGAGAGACTCTGAATCATAGAGAGGGATGGAGGCAAACAAGACCTTCCATGTTTATGAAGCAAGCTTCTACTCTAAGCTCTACCTAGTTCCTAGTTCCTATAAGCTTCAACAGCTGCAAGCAAGCTACAATCTTCATCAACTCTTGAACTGGATCTTCACTCCTTTTGTCTTTAATGGCTCCATCAACAAAGTCTTCAGCTCAAACCCAAACCCCAAGCAGGCCCAATACCCCACACAATCAAACAATAACCCTAGAAAGGGCACACCATACCATCAATCAATTACAAGAATATACTAATAGTATTAATATAATAGGGGGAAGTCTAACATTTTCTAAGGGATCTATCACTTACCCATAATACCCCTATAGTCCCATCTTCTAATTTGTCCTAAAAAAAACCCCAAAAGAAACTATTTTGTTACACCTATGTCATATTCACAACCCTAATTGACTATCCTAATAGTTTCTAACAAAACTACCTAAAATAAATCCTTAAAAAATGGTATACAAAAAACCAAGGGACACCTAATATCCATATCTAGTTGTACTAAAAAGAATGGGGTAAAAATCCTAAAGGAAACTCTTAAGCTAAATTCAACAAATGGTAGCATCAACTAAAAGAATTAAACAAAGCAATTAAATGTAAAAATATGCAAAAAATATGAAAATGAAGTAAAATGACAATTTTATGGTTTCATATTTTTCGTGACAGCAAATAGAAAATGGGAAAAAAAAGTCTAATTAAAAAATAATGTTTTTTTCATTTTTATATGGTTTTTTAAAGTTTGCTAAAATTTGGAGAAAATTTAATAAGAAAAATGATGCAGGGGGTATGAATAGAAATGAAAGGCAGTTATTATTCACATCTGGGCCCAGCATAGGGGGTGGCAATAGCGAAGCGCCTGGGCCCAGTTTTAAACTCAGAAAACTAAATAAAATAAAAAGAAAATGGTTAGAGGTGTGGTGTAAATAGCATCAGATCACAGTTCAGTTCAATTGGGCCTCGCTTAGGGGGGTGGGGAAAGCAAAATCATGTGAGGCCCATGCTGGCGTTTTAATGAAACGCTGCGCTTTGAGCGCTCAGAACTCCCTCCAAATTTTCTTTGAATCTCAGCCAATGGATCATTCTCCAGTCAACAAGGTCAGCGCGCGCTCAATGGTGTGGATTTCGTCTTCTTCCTTGGTCACTTAGGGTTTTCAGAATCCATGGAAACACATGCACACGCAGAGATCTTCTCCTCCATCGTGCGCACTCATCTCTCCACCAAATCTCAAGGTGTAAAAACCAATTTCGTTCTATTTTCCACGTAGAACACCGCCATGGTGTTGGTTTGTTTTAAATCACCCTCTATCATCCAAACCGAAGGGGATAACATCAAGAAATCAAAATTTCATCAGGTTTCAATCATCACCAATCTCACCATTCTTTGTACAAAAACAATCCTTATGCCATACTGATCACAACTAGCTAATTATCTAAGATTATAACATCCTAACCACTATGTTCTAGGTCCAAACCGAATTTATATGCACACATCAACTTCCATGAAATCTTGCCTAAAGCTCCAGAATCAATCATCTAACCACCTAAACCATGTTTAACCTAACAATTCTACATCATGCTACCTAATTCAAGCTAAATCGTGAGAAACACTAACCTGTCAAGAAGTTGAAAACAGATGAGGATTCTCTTCAATTCACAGCTTGTAATGCTCCAAGATCACTCAGTGTGCTATAATCTTGATTCTGTATGCAACAATTCGAGCTCAAACCACCTGGATCTTTGTAACCGATTCTTCTTGCACTTGAAGAAGAGAAAATTGCATAGCACGATTCTTGCAGTTTCCTCTTCAGATCTTGCTTGTAATCTACTCAGGGATGATTATTGAATGGAATTGAATCACAAAATTGAAGAAAGGATGAAGAATTGAGAAGTTTTGAAGCAATTTGCAAAAATGCAAGATGGAGTGAAACTATGAGTTTTGGATCCAAATGAAGTTCAACCCCTTCTTGGATCATCTCTAGGGTTTATATAGATGAGGATAGAAAGTTCAGGAAGATGCTAGATTGATCCCATGAGAAATTTCATATATCATTTGCATGAGAAAATGAAAATGGCCAAGTTGCAAAACCAATTCTGCATTGCCTTGTTACAGCCCCTCAAAATCTCTTGAATTTCTCTTTTCATGACAATTAGAGAGTGTAGAAACCATCCCTTGCCTTGCACCTTGGTCCTAGCTTGATTTGGCAAGTGTATCTTTTCATACAAGCAACTTATGATAAATCCAATTTCTTGACTGAAACCAAAAAACTAATATTGCCAATGATCTTAAAATGCAATTTACCTTCAAAATGGTTGGTCATATGCTTGGTTTTGCTTTTGTATCAAAAAATCACAATTTTGGTCATTTAAAAAGGTATTTTTCCCTTTAATATTGGTCACTTTTGCAAATCTAAGTTCCATGCATTTCCAACTTGCCACAAACACTTCTCTAGACTCAAAATGTCATTTGGAGCAAGTTTTATGTTGAACATTTTTTCATTTGAAATTTGGAAATAGGAGTTTTGGGCATATGCTTGAAATGACCTGTAATTCCACTTTCCCAAAATACCCCTGGCTTGCCAAGATCATAAGTAGAGTTATACAAATCAGATGAAGGCATACCATACCTTTATCGAAAGCTAAGATCATGAGGAACAACTTTCATGTTGGCCAGAAATCCATTTGAAAGCTCCTTGAGGGGTAAAAGTTGCTTGGAAGTCAAGTAACTTTCACAGACAAATTTCAGTGTCCTCAGATGACCTGTAACTTGCAAGAACCATAACTTGAGTTCTATAAATCTCCTTGATGCCTTCCACCACTGAAATTAAAGTTCTTGAGATAATCTATAGTTTTCATGTTGGCCAAGGATTCATTTGAGGCTTGAATTTTGAATTATCTTGCTTGGAAGTTTGCCCTAAATCAGGGGATTTTACACAGAAACCCTAATTTAGAAACTTCTCTTCTTGATTTCTTTTGATTTCTCCTTGGCACAACACCACATCCATATCCACATATCAAATGAGGCATCCCACACCTTTCAAACAGGCCTTGATGCCCTTCAATCAAGCATTTGACCTAGGGTTGACCCAGATGAAACCCTAGTTGACTGTCTTTAACTGCAGCTCTTGTAATCACATCAATGACTTGTCTCACTTTCAAAATGACCCTCTATGTCTTCCATGATGTCTATATACACTCCATGCTTTCAATTCATAGCTCCCAACCTCTCTGCTGATCCTCACATATCCTCAAGATAGAAGAGAAACCCACTGCTTGGTCCACTAACTTCTCAAGCTTCAATTTCTTTCTGATGACTTGGATATGCTTAAATTTGAATAAGAACCTCTTGATATGATCATAGAGATAAGAATTGCACTTGGTCCCTTGTTGGATGGCTTGCCCATGCTATGCTATGCAGATGAATGAATTATGTACATGACCTAATATGCAAATGCTAAAGCTAGGAGACATAAACCAAGTGAAATAAGTTTAGCAAATTTTAGGGTGCAACAATATGCATAATAAACATGATTTAGGTTGTTACCGTTCTTGTTTTGCAGGTGTTCCGCCGCAGAATTGATTGCTCAGGATGATTCCTGACATTCTCCCCAACGAAGTCGCTTGCTCAAGATGATTCTTGGGATCCCCCAGCGAAGTCTTCGGTTCAAGATGATTCTTGAATTCCTCAGCAGGGTCGTTTGCTTAAGATGATTCTTACGACCCCAGCGCAGTCACCAGAGTTGGTTGCTCGAGTTGATACTTAGAGTCCCCAGTAAAGGTCGCCCAGGATGATTCCTGAAATCCCCAACAGAATGTTTGCTCAGGATGATTCCTGAAATCTCCAGAATGGTTACCGGTGCAAGATGATTCTTGAAGGTCCCCGGCGGAGTTATTTGTCCAAGATGATTCTTGAAGTTCTCAGCAGAGCTGATTTATTCAGAATGATTTCTGGACCCTCGGAGCGGAGTTACTTGATAGTTCTCCAGATCCCCAACGGCGAAGTTGAAATCTCCCTTGAAGACTCCATGATTGAAGTCTGACCGTGTTAATGAAGCAGTTCTCTCAGCTGATGCAGAGTGCCTGATGGCAGAGGTTTAGATATTCCCAATTGGCTCATGATTGACCAAGAATTCTATTCCCGACTTGCTGATGAAGTCCGGCTGATGCCCGACAATTTCTTTGAATGCCTGATGGCATGATCAACCTGATGGTTGAAGTCCGGCTGATGCCCGACGAGTTCTTTGAATGCCTGATGGCATGATCAACCTGATGGTTGAAGTCCGGCTGATGCCCGACAGATGTCTTGAATGCCTGACGGCATGATCAACCTGATGGTTGAAGTCCGGCTGATGCCCGACAGTGTTCTTTGAATGCCTGATGGCATGATCGACTATGTAGTACCGGTTACCATGTGACAAATTCCCCAATGAAGTTTCTTCACCCCGACGGCGAGGTCAGACGATGTTGAGAGTTAACGGCGAAGTCAGATTATGTTGAGTACTTGACGGTGATGTCGAGCGTTTCTCAGAGTTATGTTTGGTTGACGGCGATGTCAGATTCTCTGTTGCTCCAGCGGCGATGTTGGATGTTCGTTTCTGGCGGCGATGTCAGGTGGTTTACCTCTCCAGCGGCGATGTTGGACGTTTGTTTCTGGCAGCGATGTCAGGTGATTTAGTTTTCCAGCGGCGATGTTGGTTGTTTGTTTCTGGAGGCGATGTTAGGTGATTTAGTAGCTCCAGCGGCGATGTTGGATGTTTGTTTCTGGCGGCGATGTCGGGTGATCTAGTTTTTCAGCGGCGATGTTGGGTGTTTTGGTTGTCCGACGGCGATGTCAGATTCTTTAGTTTTCCAGCGGCGATGTTGGGTGTTTTGGTTGTCCGACGGCGATGTCAGATTCTTTAGTTTTCCAGCAGCGATGTTGGGTGTTTTGGTTGTCCGACGGCGATGTCAGATTCTTTAGTTTTCCAACGGCGATGTTGGGTGTTTTGGTTGTCCGACGGCAATGTCAGATTCTTTAGTTTTCCAGCGGTGATGTTGGGTGTTCTGAATGCCCGACGGCGAGGTCCGGTGTCTGATGACAATGTCAGAGGAATTTAATGTGGATAACTGACGACAAGGTTCAGATCAGTAATTCTCCAGCTAGTTGTCGTGCATCTATTATTTCAGTGTTCGAATATTTGTTCCCGACAGAGGACCGTGTACTTGTGCAGTTGGCAAATTTCCGGGTTTATCGGTATTCAACCGTCTCGCACCTTGATTGGCTGAGAGTCGTTCGCTCCTCACCCAGTCAGGTTCAAGCCGTTTGAACAGGGGCAGCTGTTGCACCCCAAAATTTGACCAACATTTATTTACCCATCAAGAGTTGTATGAGACTTTGAAGCTAGCCAAGAAAGTTGTTCAAGTGATCAAGGATTGATATCCTTGTCAGAGAACTCAAGAGATCCTCAGAAAGATTGGTTGAAACCAAGGTTGTGTGTCTCATAACTTGAGAGTTGTGGGAGCTCCTCAGATGATTCTGAGACTATGAGGATGGACTTGAAGCTTTGAGAAAGCTTATGAGATGTCTTGAAAGCCATCATGAAGCCTAGAGAGGTCATTGAACCAGAATTCAGAAGATTCAGCCATGAGTGGTGGAATTAGGGTTTGACTGGGTCAACCCTAGGTCAACTGATGATTTGGAGAGGGTTGAGACCTAATCCAAGAGCCATGTGATCATGGAATGATGAATTGAGATGCTATAAGGATGATTCCTAGACCAACTCATCATGATTGAGGAGTTTGAGAAGTTTTAAGCTAGGGTTTCTAAGGCTCGACAATGTAAAATCCCCTAGTTTGATCCCTATCTTCAAGGAAGTTTAGCTCAGGATGTGATTGTCATCTCATCTTCCCCACAACATGAATGTTGTAGAGCTTGATCTTAGCTTTAATTTGAGTACCAGAAGTCCTTGATAGGAAGTTTTAAGCTAGGGTTTCTAAGGCTCGACAATGTAAAATCCCCTAGTTTGATCCCTATCTTCAAGGAAGTTTAGCTCAGGATGTGATTGTCATTTCATCTTCCCCACAACATGAATGTTGTAGAGCTTGCTCTTAGCTTTAATTTGAGTACCAGAAGTCCTTGATAGGATTTGTAGAGCTCAAGTTATGGCTTTGACAAATTACAGGTCATCTGAGGTATGTGAATCTGGGTCCTTGAAAGTCACCCAACTTGCATCCAACTTTTTACCTAGTAGGATGATTCCTATGGATTCTTGGTCAACATGAATGTTGTAGATCATCTTCTTAGCTTTCTAGAGAGTACTATAAGTCCTTGATAGGATTTGTAGAACTCAACGTATGGCTTTGACAAGTCAAGGGCATTTTGGTCATTTGGAGGTTATAGGTCATTTCAAGCATAAGGCCATATCTCCTAGTTCCAAGCTTCAAATGGAAAAATATTCAACATCAAACTTGCTTAGAATGATGTTTTAAGGCTAGTAAGGAGGTCATGAGATGTTGAAAACGCTTGTATCAAAAAGTGATGAAAATGGCCTAAAATGGAGGCATAAGTTAATTAAGGTGAAATTGAAAATTGGAAATCACAAGCTATAAATCCAAACCATGTCATATAATAGGTCATTTTGACTCCAAATGACATTATAAGAACAATGGTTCAGCCACAATTTTGATTTGAGGCTTAGATCATAGGGCTGCTTTGGAATTGACTTACTTGCATATTAAGGTACCAAAGCAAAACTCAACAAAACTCAATAAGCACATTGGTTATGCATTGTAACTCATCCTAAATCTCATATGGGGAGAATTTCAAGTGAGAATCAAAGGTTACAGGGAGCTTTGCATGAGATAGCATGTAAGGAGAATTGAAATCAAAATGTCATGACATGAAAAGTTCAATTTCTCATTGGATGATCCTAGATGGTTCTAGATGATTCTAAACCACTCTATATAACATATGTAACTTGCTCAGATGGAAGGTTGGTGAGAATTGGTGCAGAGAAGAGAGTGTGAGATCAAGAATCTTCCATTGCAAGCCAAAGTTCATTTCTTCATTCTTCTTCATTTCCATCCCTTTTTTCTTCACAAACACATTCCATAGATCCCTCTGAGTGTGTGCATACTGAGTTGAAGCTCCATTGATGGAAGATTGAAGGTTTGTCGATTGGATTTGCAAGAAGCCATTCATATTCGAATCTTGAAGTACAAGCATTCTCCCTCCATTTTTTTGCAAACAGAAGAAGTATCATCATCCAAGGATCATTTCTGAAGAGTTTCAAGTGCTGAATTGAAGATCTACCACCACTGCCATACCAATAAACCAGGTTTGCAAATTCTTCCCTACATCATTATTTAAGCATTGATAGATTGAGTTATTAGTGTAGAATGGCTAGAGACACCTAGGTGATGAATTCTAGAGACTTAGAGAGTAATTGGTGAAGGTTGAATGTGGGGCACCATTACTTTGATGAGCAAGAACTCGTGGCATGGTGAGAAAGAATGAGTGTTTGATAGCTTGTTTTAACCAGTGGAGTGAGGCGAACATTTTGATGCAAGAAAATCTAAGATTTGTTGGAGTTGAGGTTTGAGCTCATATTGGATTCACTATCGGGTTTTGTGATGGAGACCATTTCAATACATTCTAATACCATGAGCATGATCAAGGTGAAAAATGGATCAATTTAGTGTTTTACATTTTTGATTTTGGTGAGATAATGAGAGAACCCGAGTTGGTGGAAGTCTGAGTATGGAGCTCTGTTCTTGGAGCTTTCATGGCAAACCCTAGGTTGGAGGAAGAAGATGAGTCCCAGCCATCAGATGCAAGCAAGACTGGTTGACTGAGAAGCTAATCCAACGACCGGTGTTCAATTTCGTTTGAGAGGGAAATTCTGAGAAGAGCGAAATGCACCGTTTCGTTAAACGGTGGTTCCTGGGCTTAAGTGAACTTGTGATATACGCACCCTCAGTCAAGGCCCATCCAAGTTTTACACTGCGTTTGCTTTCTATTTGCACCGTAGTTTTTTCATTTTCTTTTGGTTTTATCAATTGATTTTTCTGATGATAATTGGGCTTAGGCGCATTGCTTTCTAAACCCCCCATTCTGAGCCCATATGTGAAATGAACTAGATATGTTTACTCCCTGCACCCATCCCTTCATATTTCCATGTTATTTTCTCCCATTTTATTCTAAATCTTTGGAAAATCATATTAAATGGAAAATTAATGATTTTTTAATGGGAGTTTTTTCCGTTACTTCATATTTTTGTCAAGAAAAATATAAAACAAAAATATTTTCCTTTCATGCATTTTTAGTATTTTTTGTATATTTTCTACTTTTATTGCATTTTATTTCTTTTATGTTGATCCATGAATTTGTAGAATTTTGTTTAGGTAGTTCCCTTAACATTTTTAGGCCATTCTTTTTAGGATAGTTAGATATAAGCTTTAGCTTCCCCCTGGATTTATTCCATAATTTTTTGATGAATTTTAGGATAGTTTTGATTAGATGACATTAGGTTGTGTAGAACTAGGTCAAACTTCAACATAGGTCCATAATAACATTAGAATTGTGGGTTTTTAGGACAAATTAGACTATGGGACATATAGGGAATTAAGGGTAGGTATGTAGGATCCCCTAGAAATTATATTAGGATTTAATATAATAGTATACTATTTTTAGATAATTTTTGTAGTTGATGATTGTTTGTGTTGCCCTTGTGGGCTTGAATTTTTGTTTGATTTGCTTTGTGGGCTTGGAGAGCTTGGTATTGTTTTGAGGAGCATTGAGGAGCATAGTAGAAGACTTGAAGATGGATTGAGGAGCTTGAGATCTTGATCTTATTTGTTTTGTTATTGTTTTAGGGTTAGGGATTAGGAAGAGTTTAGACTTAGACAACTTCTTTCTTAAACATGGATGGTATCTTTCACCTCCATTCCTCCCTATGATTCAAAGTCCTTCCATGGTATACACCTCTCTCCTTTGGAGGGATAAGTGATGTACCTAGGAAGTAGAACTTTTGAGGGAACCATTCCTTTGATGTTGAACCCTTATAGGTCACCCTTGGTGGTCAATAAGCAGTTCAATATCCCCAGCTTATCCAGTAAGTGATTTCCTTTGGTTTGATTATCTTGAGAGATGCAGAGCTTGGGTTTGAAGATGAAGACTTCATTGAATAGTGTTGAAGATGATGAATCCTTGAGCATTGCCATTCCAGCTGAAGCTTGAAGAGCAACAAGAGCAAGTTGATACTTGAAGACCCCTGAAGATGAAGTAAAGACTGAAGGAAGAAGTTGACACTTCTAAGTGATTGGAAATTATTCTGGAGAGCTGAAGCTTGAAGAAGAAGATAAGTTGAAACTTATGTTGAAGGGTTGAAACCTGGAAGAGCAAATTGATATTTGTCAAGAGTAATTGGAAGTCTGAAGACTGAGTTGCTGTTGGAAGAGCTGAAGCTTGAGGTTGAGAGAGGAGTTGATCTGCTTTCTTCTGTTTTTCTTTTCTGTATTGATGTGTTTTGTTTGACTTGCTTGATGCATTAGAATAAGTTCATATCTAGAATAGGTAGAATCTAGGAGCATGATTGCACTAGAGGTTGAGTTGCTCCCTCTGCTTGTATTGTTACTGTGTGGCTTTGCTTGCGGGTATTCGGTAGAGCCCAGCTCCCTTGCCCATGTGGTTTGTTTGTCTGATGGCATTTTATTTCATTTTATCTGTATGATTGCAGTTTACTGTTATTGCTTGATAGCATGTTATTTATATTTCAGTATGATTACTGTTATCCATTCTGGCTTGAGGTTGAGATGAGCTTGTGGAGGCTGAAGCCCCACACACATTTCCTCCCTCACTTGCATTGCATGCATTTTATTGTTAAGCTGATGCTTTGTCTGTTTTGGTGTATCATTGACATGATCCCTTAGGACTCTCATTTCCTTTGATAAGGAATTGATGATAGAACTTTAGGTTGAAACCTATGCATGACAACTTCTAGGAGTTCCCTGTTCAAACCTCAACCATAGGATGAATCCATGGCATGACAACAGTAGGACTTGATAGTCTCCCTCCTAGTTGGGCCTGTTCTCTTCTCATCTCAAAACAGTTTAAGATACAGTAATCATGAATGATTTCTTTCGTACGTTACGAGCCTTAAGCTATCTTAGAAAGGATTGTGGGAGAGTTTCTTTTCCACAGTCTAGATGTTTAGTATTTGGGTGACATGCGACGCATTCACTCTCAGGTCATAGTCTCTAGTGCGATTGAAATCGCAAACACAATAAAAACACTTCTTTCGTGAAAGACAAGAAATAAACCGTAGTTTCCCGAACTACGTGAGCTCTGATCTCTCATGCCTGTTGAGAGTACGTAGGCACAAGATGGCGATGTCTTGGCGAGCTACCTTCCCCCATAACCCCGTCGTAGGCCGAACTACGTTGACTCTGATTTCTCATTCTCTGATGAGAATACGTAGGCATAAAGCGCGACGCTTTGCCGAGTCATTTTTCTTTTCTTTTTCAGCCAGCCTTGATAGGTACATAGAATAAAACCAACCCGTCCAAGTAAACACAACAAGCGAGGATCCCGTCGAGTACGACGGACGTGAGGGGTGCTAATACCTTCCCCTCGCGTAACCGACTCCCGAATCCAGACAACGGTTGCGATGACCTAGTCTTACCTTTTTTCGTAAGGTTTTTCAAATCGTTTCCTTTCCCGTTCTGAGGGATAAATAACGAAAGGTGGCGACTCTTCTGTTCAGCCGGCGCCGATTTTCGCAGTAGCGACAGATACCAAAGCAGTATCTCTGAAAACTTGTGATTCTTCGGGTGGTCGAAGCGGCATCTTATCCAATAAGACTCTTCGATGATACCAAAGCAGTATCTCTAAAAAAAACATGAGATTCTTCGGGTGGTCAAAGCAGCATCTTATCCAATAGGACTCTTCGATGATACCAAAGCAGTATCTCTGAAAACTTGAGATTCTTCATGTGGTCGAAGCAGCATCTTATCCAATAAGACTCTTTGATGTTACCAAAGCAGTATCTCTGAACAAAACTTGAGATTCTTCGGGTGTTCGAAGCAGCATCTTATCCAATAATACTCTTCGAAGATACCAAAGCAATATCTCTGAAAACATGAGATTCTTTGGGTGGTCAGAGTAGTATCTTATCCGATAAGCCTCTTCGATGATACCAAAGCAGTATCTCTGAACAAAAATTGAGATTCTTCGGGTGGTTGAAGTAGCATCTTATCCAATAAGACTCTTCGATGATACCAAAGAAGTATATCTAAACAAAAACGAGATTCTTCGGGTGGTCGAAGCAGCATCTTATCCAATAAGATTCTTTGATGATACCAATGTAGGGTCTATTAAAACTTGAAAGTCTTCGGGTGGTCGAAGTAGCATCTTATCCAATAAGACTCTTCGATGATACCAAAGCAGTATCTCTGAACAAAACTTAAGATTCTTCGGGTGTTCGAAGCAACATCTTATCCAATAAGACTCTTTGATGATACCAAAGCAGTATTTCTAAAAAAAAATTAAGATTCTTCGGGTGGTCAAAGCAGCATCTTATCCAATAAGACTCTTCGATGATACCAAAGCAGTATCTCTGAACAAAACTTGAGATTCTTCGGGTGGTCGAAGCAGCATCTTATCCAATAAGACTCTTCGATGATACCAAAGCAGTATCTCTGAACAAAACTTGAGATTCTTCGGGTGGTCGAAGCAGCATCTTATCCAATAAGACTCTTCGATGATACCAAAGCAGTATATCTAAACAAAAACGAGATTCTTCGGGTGGTCGAAGAAGCATCTTATCCAATAAGGTTCTTCGATGATACCAATGTAGCGTCTCTTAAAACTTGAAATTCTTCGGGTGGTCGAAGCAGCATCTTATCCAATAAGACTCTTCGAGGATACCAAAGTAGTATCTCTGAACAAAACTTGAGATTCTTCGGGTTGTTGAAGCATCATCTTATCCAATAAGACTCTTCGATGATACCAAAGCATTATCTCTGAAAACTTGATATTCTTTGGGTGGTCGAAGCAACATCTAATCCAATAAGACTCTTCGATGATACCAAAGCAGTATCTCTGAACAAAACTTGAGATTCTCCGGGTGGTCGAAGCATCATCTTATCCAAAAAGACTCTTCGATGATACCAAAGCAGTATCTCTGAAAACTTGAGATTCTTTAGGTGGTCGAAGCAGCATCTTATCTAATAAGACTCTTCGATGATATCAAAACAGTATCTCTAAAAAAAACTTGAGATTCTTCGGGTGGTCAAAGCAGCATCTTGTCCAATAAGATTCTTCGATGATACCAAAGTATTGTCTCTGAACAAAACTTGAGATTCTTTGGATGGTCAGAGCAGCATCGTATCCGATAAGCCTCTTCGATGATACCAAAGCAGTATCTCTGAACAAAACATGAGATTCTTTGTGTGGTCGAAGTATCATCTTTTCCAATAAGACTCTTCGATGATACCAAAGAAGTATATCTAAACAAAAACGAGATTCTTCGGGTGGTCGAAGCAGCATCTTATCCAATAAGATTCTTCGATGATACCAATGTAGGGTCTCTTTAAACTTGAAAGTCTTCGGGTGGTCGAAGCAGCATCTTATCCAATAAGACTCTTCGATGATACCAAAGTAGTATCTCTGAACAAAAATTAAGATTCTTCGGGTGGTCGAAGCAGCATCTTATCTAATAAGACTCTTCGATGAAACCAAAGCAGTATCGCTGAACAAAACATGAGATTCTTCGGGTGGTCGAAGTAGCAGCTTATCCAATAAGACTCTTCGATGATACCAAAGCAGTATCTCTAAACAAAACTTGAGATTTATCGGGTGGTCGAAGCAGCATCTTATCCAATAAGACTCTTCGATGATACCAAAGCAGTATCTCTAAAAAAAACATGAGATTCTTCGGGTGGTCGAGGCAGCATCTTATCCAATAAGTCTCTTCAATGATACCAAAGCAGTATCTCTGAAAACTTGAGATTCTTCGGGTGGTCGAACCAGTATCTTATCCATTAAGACTCTTCGATGATACCAAAGCAGTATATCTAAATACAAACGAGATTCTTCTAGTGGTCAAAGCAACATCTTATCTAATAAGATTATTCGATGATACCAAAGTAGTGTCTCTGAATAAAACATGTGATTCTTCGGGTGGTCGAAGCAGCATCTTATCCAATAAGACTCTTCGATGATACCAAAGCAGTATCTCTGAAAAAAATTTGAGATTCTTCGGGTGGTCGAAGCAGCATCTTATCCAATAAGACTCTTCGATGATACCAAAGCAGTATCTCTGAAAACTTGAGATTCTTCGGGTGGTCGAAGCGGCATCTTATCCAATAAGACTCTTCGATGATACCAAAGCAGTATCTCTAAAAAAAAACATGAGATTCTTCTGGTGGTCGAAGCAGCATCTTATCCAATAAGACTCTTCGATGATACCAAAGCAATATCTCTGAAAACTTGAGATTTTTTGGGTGGTCGAAGCAGCATCTTATCCAATAAGACTCTTTGATGTTACCAAAGCAGTATCTCTGAACAAAACATGATATTCTTCGGGTGGTCGAAGCAGCATCTTATCCAATAAGACTCTTCGATGAAACCAAAGTCGTATATCTAAACAAAAACGAGATTCTTCGGGCGGTCGAAGCAACATCTTATCCAATAAGACTCTTCGATGATACCAAAGCATTATCTCTGAAAACTTGAGATTCTTCGGGTGGTCGAAGCAGCATCTAATCCAATAAGACTCTTCGATGATACCAAAGCAGTATCTCTGAACAAAACTTGAGACTCTTTGGGTGGTCGAAGTAGCACCTTATCCAATAAGACAATTCAATGATACCAAAGCAGTATCTCTGAAAAATTAAGATTCTACGGGTGGTCGAAGCAACATCTTAGCCAATAAGATTCTTCGATGATACCAAAGCAGTATCTCTAAACACAATCGAGATTCTACGGGTGGTCGAAGCAGCATCTTATCCAATAAGATTCTTAGATGATACCAAAGCAGTATCTCTGAAAACTTGAGATTCTTCGGGTAGTCGAAGCAGCATCTTATCCAATAAGACTCTTCGATGATACCAAAGCAGTATCTCTAAAAATACATTAGATTCGTCGGGTGGTCGAAGCAGCATCTTATCCAATAAGACTCTTCGATGATACCAAAGCAGTATCTCTGAAAAAAACTTTAGATTCCTTGGGTGGTCGAAGCAGCATCTTATCCAATAAGACTCTTCGATGATACCAAAGCAGTATCTCTGAACAAAAATTGAGATTCTTCGGGTGGTCGAAGCTGCATCTTATCCAATAAGACTGTTCGATGATACCAAAGCAGTATCTCTGAACAAAACTTGAGATTCTTCGGGTGGTCGAAGCAGCATCTTATCCAATAAGACTCTTCGATGATACCAAAGCAGTATCTCTGAACAAAACTTGAGATTCTTCGGGTGGTCGAAGCAGCATCTTATTCAATAAGACTCTTCGATGATACCAATGCAGTATCTCTGAAAACTTGAGATTCTTTGGGTGGTCGAAGCAGCATCTTATCCAATAAGACTCTTCAATGATACCAAAACAGTATCTCTGAAAAAAACTTGAGATTCTTCGGGTGGTCAAAGCAGCATCTTGTCCAATAAGATTCTTCGATGATACCAAAGTAGTGTCTCTGAACAAAACTTGAGATTCTTTGGGTGGTCATAGCAGCATCTTATCCGATAAGCCTCTTCGATGATACTGAAACAGTATCTCTGAACAAAACTTGAGATTCTTTGTGTGGTCGAAGTAGCATCTTATCCAATAAGACTCTTCGATGATACCAAAGAAGTATATCTAAACAAAAACGAGATTCTTCGGGTGGTCGAAGCAGCATCTTATCCCATAAGATTCTTCGATGATACCAATGTAGGGTCTCTCAAAACTTGAAAGTCTTCGGGTGGTCGAAGCAGCATCTTATTCATTAAGAATCTTCGATGATACCAAAGCAGTATCTCTGAAAAAAACTTAAGATTCTTCGGGTGGTCGAAGAAGCATCTTATCCAATAAGACTCTTCGATGATACCAAAGCAGTATCTCTGAATAAAAGTTGAGATTCTTCGTGTGGTCGAAGCAGCATCTTATCCAATAAGACTCTTCGATGATACCAAAGCAGTATCGCTGAACAAAATTTGAGATTCTTCGGGTGGTCGAAGCAGCATCTTATCCAATAAGACTCTTCGATGATACCAAAGCAGTATCTCTAAACAAAACTTGAGATTCTTCGGGTGGTCGAAGCAGCATCTTATCTAATAAGACTCTTCGATGATACCAAAGCAGTATCTCTAAAAAAACATGAGATTCTTCGGGTGGTCGAGGCAGCATCTTATCCAATAAGACTCTTCAATGATACCAAAGCAGTATCTCTGAAAACTTGAGATTCTTCGGGTGGTCCAACCAGTATCTTATCCATTAAGACTCTTCGATGATACCAAAGCAGTATATCTAAATACAAACGAGATTCTTCTTGTGCTCAAAGCAGCATCTTATCTAATAAGATTATTCGACTATACCAAAGTAGTGTCACTGAACAAAAGATGTGATTCTTCGGGTGGTCGAAGCTGCATCTTATCCAATAAGACTCTTAGATGATACCAAAGCAGTATCTCTGAAAACTTGAGATTCTTCGGGTAGTCGAAGCAGCATCTTATCCAATAAGACTCTTCGATGATACCAAAGCAGTATCTCTAAAAATACATTAGATTCGTCGGGTGGTCGAAGCAGCATCTTATCCAATAAGACTCTTCGATGATACCAAAGCAGTATCTCTGAAAAAAACTTTAGATTCCTTGGGTGGTCGAAGCAGCATCTTATCCAATAAGACTCTTCGATGATACCAAAGCAGTATCTCTGAACAAAAATTGAGATTCTTCGGGTGGTCGAAGCTGCATCTTATCCAATAAGACTGTTCGATGATACCAAAGCAGTATCTCTGAACAAAACTTGAGATTCTTCGGGTGGTCGAAGCAGCATCTTATCCAATAAGACTCTTCGATGATACCAAAGCAGTATCTCTGAACAAAACTTGAGATTCTTCGGGTGGTCGAAGCAGCATCTTATTCAATAAGACTCTTCGATGATACCAATGCAGTATCTCTGAAAACTTGAGATTCTTTGGGTGGTCGAAGCAGCATCTTATCCAATAAGACTCTTCAATGATACCAAAACAGTATCTCTGAAAAAAACTTGAGATTCTTCGGGTGGTCAAAGCAGCATCTTGTCCAATAAGATTCTTCGATGATACCAAAGTAGTGTCTCTGAACAAAACTTGAGATTCTTTGGGTGGTCATAGCAGCATCTTATCCGATAAGCCTCTCCGATGATACCGAAACAGTATCTCTGAACAAAACTTGAGATTCTTTGTGTGGTCGAAGTAGCATCTTATCCAATAAGACTCTTCGATGATACCAAAGAAGTATATCTAAACAAAAACGAGATTCTTCGGGTGGTCGAAGCAGCATCTTATCCCATAAGATTCTTCGATGATACCAATGTAGGGTCTCTCAAAACTTGAAAGTCTTCGGGTGGTCGAAGCAGCATCTTATCCATTAAGAATCTTCGATGATACCAAAGCAGTATCTCTGGAAAAAACTTAAGATTCTTCGGGTGGTCGAAGAAGCATCTTATCCAATAAGACTCTTCGATTATACCAAAGCAGTATCTCTGAATAAAAGTTGAGATTCTTCGTGTGGTCGAAGCAGCATCTTATCCAATAAGACTCTTCGATGATACCAAAGCAGTATCGCTGAACAAAATTTGAGATTCTTCGGGTGGTCGAAGCAGCATCTTATCCAATAAGACTCTTCGATGATACCAAAGCAGTATCTCTAAACAAAACTTGAGATTCTTCGGGTGGTCGAAGCAGCATCT
This sequence comes from Lathyrus sativus, assembly GCA_963859935.3. Classification (NCBI taxonomy): domain Eukaryota; kingdom Viridiplantae; phylum Streptophyta; class Magnoliopsida; order Fabales; family Fabaceae; genus Lathyrus; species Lathyrus sativus. The sequence continues at coordinate 236,721,508 of OZ012740.1, read as the reverse complement.
TATCTAATAAGACTCTTCGATGATACCAAAGCAGTATCTCTAAAAAAACATGAGATTCTTCGGGTGGTCGAGGCAGCATCTTATCCAATAAGACTCTTCAATGATACCAAAGCAGTATCTCTGAAAACTTGAGATTCTTCGGGTGGTCCAACCAGTATCTTATCCATTAAGACTCTTCGATGATACCAAAGCAGTATATCTAAATACAAACGAGATTCTTCTTGTGGTCAAAGCAGCATCTTATCTAATAAGATTATTCGACTATACCAAAGTAGTGTCACTGAACAAAAGATGTGATTCTTCGGGTGGTCGAAGCTGCATCTTATCCAATAAGACTCTTCGATGATACCAAAGCAGTATCTCTAAACAAAACGTGAAATTCTTCGGGTGGTCGAAGCAGCATCTTATCCAATAAGACTCTTCGATGATACCAAAGCAGTATCTCTGAAAAAAACTTGAGATTCTTCGGGTGGTCTAAGCAGCATCTTATCCAATAAGACTCTTCGATGATACCAAAGCAGTATCTCTTAAAACTTGAGATTCTTCGGGTGGTCGAAGCGGCATCTTATCCTACAAGACTCTTCGATGATACCAAAGCAGTATCTCTAAAAAAAACATGAGATTCTTCGGGTGGTCGAGGCAGCATCTTATCCAATAAGACTCTTCAATGATACCAAAGCAGTATCTCTGAAAACATGAGATTCTTCGGGTGGTCGAACCAGTATCTTATCCATTAAGACTCTTCGATGATACCAAAGCAGTATATCTAAATACAAACGAGATTCTTCTAGTGGTCAAAGCAACATCTTATCTAATAAGATTATTCGATGATACCAAAATAGTGTCTATGAACAAAACATGTGATTCTTCGGGTGGTCGAAGCAGCATCTTATCCAATAAGACTCTTCGATGATACCAAAGCAGCATCTCTGAAAAAAACTTGAGATTCTTCGGGTGGTCGAAGTAGCATCTTATCCAATAAGACTCTTCGATGATACCAAAGCAGTATCTCTGAAAACATGAGATTCTTCGGGTGGTCGAAGCGGCATCTTATCCAATAAGACTCTTCGATGATACCAAAGCAGTATCTCTAAAAAAACATGAGATTCTTCTGGTGGTCGAAGCAGCATCTTATCCAATAAGACTCTTCGATGATACCAAAGCAGTATCTCTGAAAACTTGAGATTTTTTGGATGGTCGAAGCAGCATCTTATCCAATAAGACTCTTTGATGTTACCAAAGCAGTATCTCTGAACAAAACTTTAGATTCTTCGGGTGGTCGAAGCAGCATCTTATCCAATAATACTCTTCGAAGATACCAAAGCAATATCTCTGAAAACTTGAGATTCTTCGGGTGGTCAAAGCAGCATCTTATCCGATAAGCCTCTTCGATGATACCAAAGCAGTATCTCTGAACAAAACATGATATTCTTCGGATGGTCGAAGCAGCATCTTATCCAATAAGACTCTTCGATGAAACCAAAGTCGTATATCTAAACAAAAACGAGATTCTTCAGGTGGTCGAAGCAGCATCTTATCCAATGAGACTCTTCGATGATACCAAAGCATTATATCTGAAAACTTGAGATTCTTCGGGTGGTCGAAGCAGCATCTAATCCAATAAGACTCTTCGATGATACCAAAGCAGTATCTTTGAACAAAACTTGAGACTCTTTGGGTGGTCGAATAACACCTTATCCAATAAGACAATTCAATGATACCAAAGCAGTATCTCTGAAAAATTGAGATTCTCCAGGTGGTCGAAGCAACATCTTATCCAATAAGATTCTTCGATGATACCAAAGCAGTATCTCTCAACACAAAGAGATTCTACGGGTGGTCGAAGCAGCATCTTATCCAATAAGATTCTTAGATGATACCAAAGCAGTATCTCTGAAAACTTGAGATTCTTCAGGTAGTCGAAGCAGCATCTTATCCAATAAGACTCTTCGATGATACCAAAGCAGTATCTCTGAAAAAAACATTAGATTCTTCGGGTGGTCGAAGCAGCATCTTATCCAATAAGACTCTTCGATGATTCCAAAGCAGTATCTCTGAACAAAAATTGAGATTCTTCGGGTGGTCGAAGCAGCATCTTATCCAATAAGACTGTTCGATGATACCAAAGCAGTATCTCTGAACAAAACTTGAGATTCTTCGGGTGGTCGAAGCAGCATCTTATCCAATAAGACTCTTCGATGATACCAAAGCTGTATCTCTGAACAAAACTTGAGATTCTTGGGGTGGTCGAAGCAGCATCTTATTCAATAAGACTCTTCGATGATACCAATGCAGTATCTCTGAAAACTTGAGATTCTTTGGGTGGTCGAAGCAGCATCTTATCCAATAAGACTCTTCAATGATACCGAAACAGTATCTCTGAACAAAACTTGAGATTCTTTGTGTGGTCAAAGTAGCATCTTATCCAATAAGACTCTTCGATGATACCAAAGAAGTATATCTAAACAAAAACGAGATTCTTCGGGTGGTCGAAGCAGCATCTTATCCAATAAGATTCTTCGATGATACCAATGTAGGGTCTCTCTAAACTTGAAAGTCTTCGGGTGGTCGAAGCAGCATCTTATCCATTAAGAATCTTCGATGATACCAAAGCAGTATCTCTAAAAAAAACTTAAGATTCTTCGGGTGGTCGAAGAAGCATCTTATCCAATAAGACTCTTCGATGATACCAAAGCAGTATCTCTGAACAAAAGTTGAGATTCTTCGTGTGCTCGAAGCAGCATCTTATCCAATAAGACTCTTCGATGATACCAAAGCAGTATCGCTGAAAAAAATTTGAGATTCTTCGGGTGGTCGAAGCAGCATCATATCCAATAAGACTCTTCGATGATACCAAAGCAGTATCTCTAAACAAAACTTGAGATTCTTCGGGTGGTCGAAGCAGCATCTTATCTAATAAGACTCTTCGATGATACCAAAGCAGTATCTCTAAAAAAAACATGAGATTCTTCGGGTGGTCGAGGAAGCATCTTATCCATTAAGACTCTTCGATGATACCAAAGCAGTATATCTAAATACAAACGAGATTCTTCTTGTGGTCAAAGCAGCATCTTATCTAATAAGATTATTCGACGATACCAAAGTAGTGTCACTGAACAAAAGATGTGATTCTTCGGGTGGTCGAAGCAGCATCTTATCCAATAAAACTCTTCGATGATACCAAAGCAGTATCTCTAAACAAAACTGGAAATTCTTCGAGTGGTCGAAGCAGCATCTTATCCAATAAGACTCTTCGATGATACCAAAGCAGTATCTCTGAAAAAAACTTGAGATTCTTCGGGTGGTCTAAGCAGCATCTTATCCAATAAGACTCTTCGATGATACCAAAGCAGTATCTCTTAAAACTTGAGATTCTTCGGGTGGTCGAAGCGGCATCTTATCCAATAAGACTCTTCGATGATACAAAAGCAGTATCTCTAAAAAAAACATGAGATTCTTCGGGTGGTCGAGGCAGCATCTTATCCAATAAGACTCTTCAATGATACCAAAGCAGTATCTCTGAAAACATGAGATTCTTCGGGTGGTCGAACCAGTATCTTATCCATTAAGACTCTTCGATGATACCAAAGCAGTATATCTAAATACAAACGAGATTCTTCTAGTGGTCAAAGCAACATCTTATCTAATAAGATTATTCGATGATACCAAAATAGTGTCTCTGAACAAAACATGTGATTCTTCGGGTGGTCGAAGCAGCATCTTATCCAATAAGACTCTTCGATGATACCAAAGCAGTATCTTTGAAAAAAACTTGAGATTCTTCGGGTGGTCGAAGCAGCATCTTATCCAATAAGACTCTTCGATGATACCAAAGCAGTATCTCTGAAAACTTGAGATTCTTCGGGTGGTCGAAGCGGCATCTTATCCAATAAGACTCTTCAATGATACCAAAGCAGTATCTCTAAAAAAAACATGAGATTCTTCAGGTGGTCGAAGCAGCATCTTATCCAATAAGACTCTTCGATGATACCAAAGCAGTATCTCTGAAAACTTGAGATTTTTTGGGTGGTCGAAGCAGCATCTTATCCAATAAGACTCTTTGATGTTACCAAAGCAGTATCTCTGAACAAAACTTGAGATTCTTCGGGTGGTCGAAGCAGCATCTTATCCAATAATACTCTTCGAAGATACCAAAGCAATATCTCTGAAAACTTGAGATTCTTCGGGTGGTCAAAGCAGCATCTTATCCGATAAGCCTCTTCGATGATACCAAAGCAGTATCTCTGAACAAAACATGATATTCTTCGGGTGGTCGAAGCAGCATCTTATCCAATAAGACTCTTCGATGAAACCAAAGTCGTATATCTAAACAAAAACGAGATTCTTCGGGTGGTCGAAGCAGCATCTTATCCGATAAGACTCTTCGATGATACCAATGCAGTATCTCTGAAAAATTGAGATTCTTCGGGTGGTCGAAGCAACATCTTATCCAATAAGATTCTTCGATGATACCAAAGCAGTATCTCTCAACACAAACGAGATTCTACGGGTAGTCGAAGCAGCATCTTATCCAATAAGACTCTTCGATGATAACAAAGCAGTATCTCTAAAAAAACATGAGATTCTTCGGGTGGTCGAAGCAGCATCTTATCCAATAAGACTCTTCGATGATACCAAAGCAGTATCTCTGAAAAAAACATTAGATTCTTCGGGTGGTCGAAGCACCATCTTATCCAATAAGACTCTTCGATGATACCAAAGCAGTATCTCTGAACAAAAATTAAGATTCTTCGGGTGGTCGAAGCAACATCTTATCCAATAAGACTGTTCGATGATACCAAAGCAGTATCTCTGAACAAAACTTGAGATTCTTCGGGTCGTCGAAGCAGCATCTTATCCAATAAGACTCTCCGATGATACCAAAGAAGTATCTTTGAACAAAACTTGAGATTCTTCGGGTGGTCGAAGCAGCATCTTATTCAATAACACTCTTCGATGATACCAATGCAGTATCTCGGAAAACTTGAGATTCTTTGGGTGGTCGATGCAGCATCTTATCCAATAAGACTCTTCAATGATACCAAAACAGTATCTCTGAAAAAAACTTGAGATTCTTCGGGTGGTCAAAGCAGCATCTTGTCCAATAAGATTCTTCGATGATACCAAAGTAGTGTCTCTGAATAAAACTTGAGATTCTTTGGGTGGTCATAGCAGCATCTTATCCGATAAGCCTCTTCGATGATACCGAAACAATATCTCTGAACAAAACTTGAGATTCTTTGTGTGGTCGAAGTAGCATCTTATCGAATACGACTCTTCGATGATACCAAAAAACTATATCTAAACAAAAACGAGATTCTTCGGGTGGTCGAAGCAGCATCTTATCCAATAAGATTCTTCGATGATACCAATGTAGGGTCTCTCAAAACTTGAAAGTCTTCGGGTGGTCGAAGCAACATCTTATCCATTAAGAATCTTCGATGATACCAAAGCAGTATCTCTGAAAAAAACTTAAGATTCTTCGGGTGGTCGAAGAAGCATCTTATCCAATAAGACTCTTCGATGATACCAAAGCAGTATCTCTGAACAAAAATTGAGATTCTTCGTGTGGTCGAAGCAACATCTTATCCAATAAGACTCTTCGATGATACCAAAGCAGTATCGCTGAACAAAACTTGAGATTCTTCGGGTGGTCGAAGCAGCATCTTATCCAATAAGACTATTCGATGATACCAAAGCAGTATCTCTAAACAAAACTTGAGATTCTTCGGGTGGTCGAAGCAGCATCTTATCTAATAAGACTCTTCGATGATACCAAAGCAGTATCTCTAAAAAAACATGAGATTCTTCGGGTGGTCGAGGCAGCATCTAATCCAATAAGACTCTTCAATGATACCAAAGCAGTATCTCTGAAAACTTGAGATTCTTCGGGTGGTCGAACCAGTATCTTATCCATTAAGACTCTTCGATGATACCAAAGCAGTATATCTAAATACAAACGAGATTCTTCTTGTGGTCAAAGCAGCATCTTATCTAATAAGATTATTCGATGATACCAAAGTAGTGTCTCTAAACAAAACATGTTATTCTTCGGGTGGTCGAAGCAGCATCTTATCCAATAAGACTCTTCGATGATACCAAAGCAGTATCTCTAAACAAAACTTGAGATTCTTCAGGTGGTCGAAGCAGTATCTTATCCAATAAGACTCTTCGATGATACCAAATAAGTATCTCTGAAAAAAACTTGAGATTCTTCGGGTGGTCTAAGCAGCATCTTATCCAATAAGACTCTTCGATGATACCAAAGCAGTATCTCTTAAAACTTGAGATTCTTCGGGTGGTCGAAGCAGCATCTTATCCAATAAGACTCTTCGATGATACCAAAGCAGTATCTTTAAAAAACATGAGATTCCTCTGGTGGCGAAGCAGCATCTTATCCAATAAGACTCTTTGATGATACCAAAGCAGTATCTCTGAAAACTTGATATTCTTCGGGTGGTCGAAGCAGCATCTTATCAAATAAGACTCTTTGATGTTACCAAATCAGTATCTCTGAACAAAACTTGAGACTCTTTGGGTGGTCGAATAGCACCTTATCTAATAAGACAATTCAATGATACCAAAGCAGTATCTCTGAAAAATTGAGATTCTTCGGGTGGTCGAAGCAACATCTTATCCAATAAGATTCTTCGATGATACCAAAGCAGTATCTCTCAACACAAACGAGATTCTACGGGTGGTCGAAGCAACATCTTATCCAATAAGATTCTTAGATGATACCAAAGCAGTATCTCTGAAAACTTCAGATTCTTCGGGTAGTCGAAGCAGCATCTTATCCAATAAGACTCTTCGATGATAACAAAGCAGTATCTCTAAAAAAACATGAGATTCTTCGGGTGGTCGAAGCAGCATCTTATCCAATAAGACTCTTCGATGATACCAAAGCAGTATCTCTGAAAAAACCATTAGATTCTTCGGGTGGTCGAAGCACCATCTTATCCAATAAGACTCTTCGATGATACCAAAGCAGTATCTCTGAACAAAAATTAAGATTCTTCGGGTGGTCGAAGCAACATCTTATCCAATAAGACTGTTCGATGATACCAAAGCAGTATCTCTGAACAAAACTTGAGATTCTTCGGGTCGTCGAAGCAGCATCTTATCCAATAAGACTCTTCGATGATACCAAAGCAGTATCTCTGAACAAATCTTGAGATTCTTCGGGTGGTCGATGCAGCATCTTATTCAATAAGACTCTTCGATGATACCAATGCAGTATCTCTGAAAACTTGAGATTCTTTGGGTGGTCGAAGCAGCATCTTATCCAATAAGACTCTTCAATGATACCAAAACAGTATCTCTGGAAAAAACTTGAGATTCTTCGGGTGGTCAAAGCAGCATCTTGTCCAATAAGATTCTTCGATGATACCAAAGTAGTGTCTCTGAACAAAACTTGAGATTCTTTGGGTGGTCATAGCAGCATCTTATCCGATAAGCCTCTTCGATGATACCGAAACAATATCTCTGAACAAAACTTGAGATTCTTTGTGTGGTCGAAGTAGCATCTTATCCAATACGACTCTTCGATGATACCAAAGAAGTATATCTAAACAAAAACGAGATTCTTCGGGTGGTCGAAGCAGCATCTTATCCAATAAGATTATTCGATGATACCAATGTAGGGTCTCTCAAAACTTGAAAGTCTTCGGGTGGTCGAAGCAGCATCTTATCCATTAAGAGTCTTCGATGATACCAAAGCAGTATCTCTGAAAAAAACTTAAGATTCTTCGGGTGGTCGAAGAAGCATATTATCCAATAAGACTCTACGATGATACCAAAGCAGTATCTCTGAACAAAAATTGAGATACTTCGTGTGGTCGAAGCAGCATCTTATCCAATAAGACTCTTCGATGATACCAAAGCAGTATCGATGAACAAAACTTGAGATTCTTCGGGTGGTCGAAGCAGCATCTTATCCAATAAGACTCTTCGATGATACCAAAGCAGTATCTCTAAACAAAACTTGAGATTCTTCGGGTGGTCGAAGCAGCATCTTATCTAATAAGACTCTTCGATGATACCAAAGCAGTATCTCTAAAAAAAACATGAGATTCTTCGGGTGGTCGAGGCAGCATCTTATCCAATAAGACTCTTCAATGATACCAAAGCAGTATCTCTGAAAACTTGAGATTCTTTGGGTGGTCGAACCAGTATCTTATCCATTAAGACTCTTCGATGAAACCAAAGCAGTATATCTAAATACAAACGAGATTCTTCTTGTGGTCAAAGAAGCATCTTATCTAATAAGATTATTCGATGATACCAAAGTAGTGTCTCTGAACAAAACATGTGATTCTTCGGGTGGTCGAAGCAGCATCTTATCCAATAAGACTCTTCGATGATACCAAAGCAGTATCTCTTAAAACTTGAGATTCTTCGGGTGGTCGAAGCGGCATCTTATCCAATAAGACTCTTCGATGATACCAAAGCAGTATCTTTAAAAAACATGAGATTCCTCTGGTGGCGAAGCAGCATCTTATCCAATAAGACTCTTTGATGATACCAAAGCAGTATCTCTGAAAACTTGATATTCTTCGGGTGGTCGAAGCAGCATCTTATCCAATAAGACTCTTTGATGTTACCAAAGCAGTATCTCTGAACAAAACTTGAGATTCTTCGGGTGGTCGAAGCAGCATCTTATCCAATAATACTTTTCGAAGATACCAAAGCAATATCTCTGAAAACTTGAGATTCTTCGGGTGGTCAAAGCAGCATCTTATCCGATAAGCCTCTTCGATGATACCAAAGCAGTATCTCTGAACAAAACTTGAGATTCTTCGGGTGGTCGAAGCAACATCTTATCCAATAAGACTCTTCGATGAAACCAAAGCAGTATATCTAAACAAAAACGAGATTCTTCGGGTGGTCGAAGCAGCATCTTATCCAATAAGGTTCTTCGATGATACCAATGTAGCGTCTCTTAGAACTTGAAATTCTTCGGGTGGTCGAAGCAGCATCTTATCCAATAAGACTCTTCGATGATACCAAAGCAGTATCTCTGAATAAAACTTGAGATTCTTCGGGTGGCCGAATCATCATCTTATCCAATAAGACGCTTCGATGATACCAAAGCATTATCTCTGAAAACTTTAGATTCTTCGGGTGGTCAAAGCAGCATCTAATCCAATAAGACTATTCGATGATACCAAAGCAGTATCTCTGAACAAAACTTGAGATTCTCCGGGTGGTCGAAGCATCATCTTATCCAAAAAGACTCTTCGATGATACCAAAGCAGTATCTCTAAAAACATGAGATTCTTCGGGTGGTCGAAGCAGCATCTTATCCAATAAGACTCTTCAATGATACCAAAGCAGTATCTCTCAACAAAACTTGAGACACTTTGGGTGGTCGAAGTAGCATCTTATCCAATAAGACAATTCAATGATACCAAAGCAGTATCTCTGAAAAATTGAGATTCTTCAGGTGGTCGAAGCAGCATCTTATCCAATAAGATTCTTCGATAATACCAAAGCAGTATCTCTAAACACAAACGAGATTCTCCGGGTGGTCGAAGTAGCATCTTATCCAATAAGATTCTTAGATAATACCAAAGCAGTATCTCTGAAAACTTGAGATTCTTCGGGTGGTCGAAGCGAGATCTTATCCAATAAGACTCTTCGATGATACCAAAGCAGTATCTCTAAAAAAAACATGAGATTCTTCCGGTGGTCGAAGCAGCATCTTATCCAATAAGACTCTTCAATGATACCAAAGCAGTATCTCTGAAAACTTGAGATTCTTCGGGTGGTCGAACCAGTATCTTATCCATTAAGGCTCTTCGATGATACCAAAGTAGTATATTTAAATACAAACGAGATTCTTCTTGTGGTCAAAGCAGCATCTTATCTAATAAGATTATTCGATGATACCAAAGTAGTGTCTCTGAATAAAACATGTGATTCTTCGGGTGGTCGAAGCAGCATCTTATCCAATAAGACTCTTCGATGATACCAAAGAAGTATCTCTAAACAAAACTTGAGATTCTTCGGGTGGTCGAAGCAGCATCTTATCCAATAAGACTCTTCGATGATACCAAAGCAGTATCTCTTAAAACTTGAGATTCTTCGGGTGGTCGAAGCGGCATCTTATCCAATAAGACTCTTCGATGATACCAAAGCAGTATCTTTAAAAAACATGAGATTCCTCTGGTGGCGAAGCAGCATCTTATCCAATAAGACTCTTTGATGATACCAAAGCAGTATCTCTGAAAACTTGATATTCTTCGGGTGGTCGAAGCAGCATCTTATCCAATAAGACTCTTTGATGTTACCAAAGCAGTCTCTCTGAACAAAACCCTGAGATTCTTCGGGTGGTCGAAGCAGCATCTTATCCAATAATACTTTTCGAAGATACCAAAGCAATATCTCTGAAAACTTGAGATTCTTCGGGTGGTCAAAGCAGCATCTTATCCGATAAGCCTCTTCGATGATACCAAAGCAGTATCTCTGAACAAAACTTGAGATTCTTCGGGTGGTCGAAGCAACATCTTATCCAATAAGACTCTTCGATGAAACCAAAGCAGTATATCTAAACAAAAACGAGATTCTTCGGGTGGTCGAAGCAGCATCTTATCCAATAAGGTTCTTCGATGATACCAATGTAGCGTCTCTTAGAACTTGAAATTCTTCGGGTGGTCGAAGCAGCATCTTATCCAATAAGACTCTTCGATGATACCAAAGCAGTATCTCTGAATAAAACTTGACATTCTTCGGGTGGCCGAATCATCATCTTATCCAATAAGACGCTTCGATGATACCAAAGCATTATCTCTGAAAACATTAGATTCTTCGGGTGGTCAAAGCAGCATCTAATCCAATAAGACTATTCGATGATACCAAAGCAGTATCTCTGAACAAAACTTGAGAATCTCTGGGTGGTCGAAGCATCATCTTATCCAAAAAGACTCTTCGATGATACCAAAGCAGTATCTCTAAAAACATGAGATTCTTCGGGTGGTCGAAGCAGCATCTTATCCAATAAGACTCTTCAATGATACCAAAGCAGTATCTCTCAACAAAACTTGAGACACTTTGGGTGGTCGAAGTAGCATCTTATCCAATAAGACAATTCAATGATACCAAAGCAGTATCTCTGAAAAATTGAGATTCTTCAGGTGGTCGAAGCAGCATCTTATCCAATAAGATTCTTCGATAATACCAAAGCAGTATCTCTAAACACAAACGAGATTCTCCGGGTGGTCGAAGTAGCATCTTATCCAATAAGATTCTTAGATAATACCAAAGCAGTATCTCTGAAAACTTGAGATTCTTCGGGTGGTTGAAGCGAGATCTTATCCAATAAGACTCTTCGATGATACCAAAGCAGTATCTCTAAAAAAAACATGAGATTCTTCCGGTGGTCGAAGCAGCATCTTATCCAATAAGACTCTTCAATGATACCAAAGCAGTATCTCTGAAAACTTGAGATTCTTCGGGTGGTCGAACCAGTATCTTATCCATTAAGGCTCTTCGATGATACCAAAGTAGTATATTTAAATACAAACGAGATTCTTCTTGTGGTCAAAGCAGCATCTTATCTAATAAGATTATTCGATGATACCAAAGTAGTGTCTCTGAATAAAACATGTGATTCTTCGGGTGGTCGAAGCAGCATCTTATCCAATAAGACTCTTCGATGATACCAAAGCAGTATCTCTAAACAAAACTTGAGATTCTTCGGGTGGTCGAAGCAGCATCTTATCCAATAAGACTCTTGGATGATACCAATGTAGTATCTCTGAAAACTTGAGATTCTTCGGGTGGTCGAAGCAGCATCTTATCCAATAAGACTCTTCGATGATACCAAAGCAGTATCTCTGAAAAAAACTTGAGATTCTTCGGGTGGTCGAAGCAGCATCTTATCCAATAAGACTCTTCGATGATACCAAATCAGTATCTCTTAAAACTTGAGATTTTTCGGGTGGTCGAAGCGGCATCTTATCCAATAAGACTCTTCGATGATACGAAAGAAGTATCTCTAAAAAAAATATGAGATTCTTCTGGTGGTCGAAGCAGCATCTTATCCAATAAGACTCTTTGATGATACCAAAGCAGTATCTCTAAAAACTTGAGATTCTTCGGGTGGTCGAAGCAGCATCTTATCCAATAAGACTCTTTGATGTTACCAAAGCAGTATCTTTGAACAAAACTTGAGATTCTTCGGGTGGTTGAAGCAACATCTTATCCAATAATATTCTTCGAAGATACCAAAGCAATATCTCTGAAAACTTGAGATTCTTTGGGTGGTCAAAGCAGCATCTTATCCGATAAGCCTCTTCGATGATACCAAAGCAGTATCTCTGAACAAAACTTGAGATTCTTCGGGTGGTCGAAGCAGCATCTTATCCGATAAGCCTCTTCGATGATACCAAAGCAGTATCTCTGAACAAAACTTGAGATTCTTCGGGTGGTCAAAGCAGCATCTTATCCGATAAGCCTCTTCGATGATACCAAAGCAGTATCTCTGAACAAAACTTGAGATTCTTCGGGTGGTCAAAGCAGCATCTTATCCGATAAGCCTCTTCGATGATACCAAAGCAGTATCTCTGAACAAAACTTGAGATTCTTCGGGTGGTCAAAGCAGCATCTTATCTAATAAGACTCTTCGATGAAACCAAAGCAGTATATCTAAACAAAAACGAGATTCTTCGGGTGGTCGAAGCAGCATCTTATCCAATATGGTTCTTCGATGATACCAATGTAGCTTCTCTTAGAACTTGAAATTCTTCGGGTGGTCGAAGAAGCATCTTATCCAATAAGACTCTTCAATGATACCATAGCAGTATCTCTGAACAAAACTTGAGATTCTTTGGGTGGTCGAAGCATCATCTTATCCAATAAGACTCTTTGATGATACCAAAGCATTATCTCTGAAAACTTGAGATTCCTCGGGTGGTCGAAGCAGCATCTAATCCAATAAGACTATTCGATGATACAGAAGCAGTATCTCTGAACAAAACTTGAGATTCTCTGGGTGGTCGAAGCATCATCTTATCCAAAAAGACTATTCGATGATACCAAAGCAGTATCTTTGAAAACATGAGATTTTTCGGGTGGTCGAAGCAGCATCTTATCCAATAAGACTCTTTGATGTTACCAAAGCAGTATCTCAGAACAAAACTTGAGATTCTTCGGGTGGTCGAAGCAGCATCTTATTTAATAATACTCTTCGAAGATACCAAAGCAATATCTCTGAAAACTTGAGATTCTTCGGGTGGTCAAAGCAGCATCTTATCCGATAAGCCTGTTCGATGATACCAACGCAGTATCTCTGAACAAAACTTGATATTCTTCGGGTGGTTGAAGCAGCATCTTATCCAATAAGACTCTTCGATGAAACCAAAGCAGTATATCTAAACAAAAACGAGATTCTTCGGGTGGTCGAAGCAGCATCTTATCCAATAAGACTCTTCGATTGTACCAAAGCATTATCTTTGAAAACTTGTGATTCTTCGGGTGGTCGAAGCAGCATCTAATCCAATAAGACTCTTCGTTGATACCAAAGCAGTATCTCTGAACAAAACTTGAGACTCTTTGGGTGGTCGAAGTAGCACCTTATCCAATAAGACAATTCAATGATACCAAAGCAGTATCTCTGAAAAATTGAGATTCTTCGGGTGGTCGAAGCAGCATCTTATCCAATAAGATTCTTCGATGATACCAAAGCAGTATCTCTAAACACAAACGAGATTCTCCGGGTGGTCGAAGCAGCATCTTATCCAATAAGATTCTTAGATGATACCAAAGCAGTATCTCTGAAAACTTGAGATTCTTCGGGTAGTCGAAGCGGCATCCTATCCAAAAAGACTCTTCGATGATACCAAAGCAGTATCTTTAAAAAAAAACATGAGATTCTTCGGGTGGTCGAAGCAGCATCTTATCCAATAAGACTCTTCGATGATACCAAAGCAGTATCTTTGAACAAAACTTGAGATTCTTCGGGTGGTCGAAGCAGCATCTTATCCAATAAGACTTTTCGATGATACCAAAGCAGTATCTCTGAACAAAAATTGAGATTTTTCAGGTGGTCGAAGCAGCATCTTATCCAATAAGCCTCTTCGATGATACCAAAGCAGTATCTCTGAACAAAACTTTAGATTCTTCGGGTGGTCGAGGCAGCATCTTATCCAATAAGACTCTTCGATGATACCAAAGCAGTATCTCTGAAGAAAACTTGAGATTCTTCGGGTGGTCGAAGCAGCATCTTATTCAATAAGACTCTTCGATGATACCAATGCAGTATCTCTGAAAACTTGAGATTCTTTGGGTGGTCGAAGCAGCATCTTATCCAATAAGACTCTTCAATGATACCAAAACAGTATCTCTGAAAAAAACTTGAGATTCTTCGGGTGATCAAAGCAGCATCTTGTCCAATAAGATTCTTTGATGATACCAAAGCAGTATCTCTGAAAAAAACTTGAGATTCTTCGGGTGGTAGAAGCAGTATCTTATCCAATAAGACTCTTCGATGATACCAAAGCAGTATCTCTTAAAACTTGAGATTCTTTGGGTGGTCGAAGCAGCATCTTATCCAATAATACTCTTCGAAGATACCAAAGCAATATCTTTGAAAACTTGAGATTCTTCGGGTGGTCAAAGCAGCATCTTATCTGATAAGCCTCTTCGATGATACCAAAGCAGTATCTCTGAACAAAACTTGAGATTCTTCGGGTGGTCGAAGCAGCATCTTATCCGATAAGCCTCTTCGATGATACCAAAGCAGTATCTCTGAACAAAACTTGAGATTCTTCGGGTGGTCAAAGCAGCATCTTATCCGATAAGCCTCTTCGATGATACCAAAGCAGTATCTCTGAACAAAACTTGAGATTCTTCGGGTGGTCAAAGCAGCATCTTATCCGATAAGCCTCTTCGATGATACCAAAGCAGTATCTCTGAACAAAACTTGAGATTCTTCGGGTGGTCAAAGCAGCATCTTATCTAATAAGACTCTTCGATGAAACCAAAGCAGTATATCTAAACAAAAACGAGATTCTTCGGGTGGTCGAAGCAGCATCTTATCCAATAAGGTTCTTCGATGATACCAATGTAGCTTCTCTTAGAACTTGAAATTCTTCGGGTGGTCGAAGAAGCATCTTATCCAATAAGACTCTTCAATGATACCATAGCAGTATCTCTGAACAAAACTTGAGATTCTTTGGGTGGTCGAAGCATCATCTTATCCAATAAGACTCTTTGATGATACCAAAGCATTATCTCTGAAAACTTGAGATTCCTCGGGTGGTCGAAGCAGCATCTAATCCAATAAGACTATTCGATGATACAGAAGCAGTATCTCTGAACAAAACTTGAGATTCTCTGGGTGGTCGAAGCATCATCTTATCCAAAAAGACTATTCGATGATACCAAAGCAGTATCTTTGAAAACAAGAGATTTTTCGGGTGGTCGAAGCAGCATCTTATCCAATAAGACTCTTTGATGTTACCAAAGCAGTATCTCTGAACAAAACTTGAGATTCTTCGGGTGGTCGAAGCAGCATCTTATTTAATAATACTCTTCGAAGATACCAAAGCAATATCTCTGAAAACTTGAGATTCTTCGGGTGGTCAAAGCAGCATCTTATCCGATAAGCCTGTTCGATGATACCAACGCAGTATCTCTGAACAAAACTTGATATTCTTCGGGTGGTTGAAGCAGCATCTTATCCAAATAAGACTCTTCGATGAAACCAAAGCAGTATATCTAAACAAAAACGAGATTCTTCGGGTGGTCGAAGCAGCATCTTATCCAATAAGACTCTTCGATGGTACCAAAGCATTATCTTTGAAAACTTGTGATTCTTCGGGTGGTCGAAGCAGCATCTAATCCAATAAGACTCTTCGTTGATACCAAAGCAGTATCTCTGAACAAAACTTGAGACTCTTTGGGTGGTCGAAGTAGCACCTTATCCAATAAGACAATTCAATGATACCAAAGCAGTATCTCTAAAAAATTGAGATTCTTCGGGTGGTCGAAGCAGCATCTTATCCAATAAGATTCTTCGATGATACCAAAGCAGTATCTCTAAACACAAACGAGATTCTCCGGGTGGTCGAAGCAGCATCTTATCCAATAAGATTCTTAGATGATACCAAAGCAGTATCTCTGAAAACTTGAGATTCTTCGGGTAGTCGAAGCGGCATCTTATCCAAAAAGACTCTTCGATGATACCAAAGCAGTATCTCTAAAAAAAAACATGAGATTCTTCGGGTGGTCGAAGCAGCATCTTATCCAATAAGACTCTTCGATGATACCAAAGCAGTATCTCTGAACAAAACTTGAGATTCTTCGGGTGGTCGAAGCAGCATCTTATCCAATAAGACTCTTCGATGATACCAAAGCAGTATCTCTGAACAAAAATTGAGATTTTTCAGGTGGTCGAAGCAGCATCCTATCCAATAAGCCTCTTCGATGATACCAAAGCAGTATCTCTGAACAAAACTTTAGATTCTTCGGGTGGTCGAGGCAGCATCTTATCCAATAAGACTCTTCGATGATACCAAAGCAGTATCTCTGAAGAAAACTTGAGATTCTTCGGGTGGTCGAAGCAGCATCTTATTCAATAAGACTCTTCGATGATACCAATGCAGTATCTCTGAAAACTTGAGATTCTTTGGGTGGTCGAAGCAGCATCTTATCCAATAAGACTCTTCAATGATACCAAAACAGTATCTCTGAAAAAAACTTGAGATTCTTCGGGTGGTCAAAGCAGCATCTTGTCCAATAAGATTCTTTGATGATACCAAAGCAGTATCTCTGGAAAAAAACTTGAGATTCTTCGGGTGGTAGAAGCAGTATCTTATCCAATAAGACTCTTCGATGATACCAAAGCAGTATCTCATAAAACTTGAGATTCTTTGGGTGGTCGAAGCAGCATCTTATCCAATAATACTCTTCGAAGATACCAAAGCAATATCTTTGAAAACTTGAGACTCTTCGGGTGGTTAAAGCAGCATCTTATCTGATAAGCCTCTTCGATGATACCAAAGCAGTATCTCTGAACAAAACTTGAGATTCTTCGGGTGGTCGAAGCAGCATCTTATCCAACAAGACTCTTCGATGAAACCAAAGCAGTATATCTAAACAAAAATGAGATTCTTCGGGTGGTCGAAGCATCATCTTATCCAATAAGACTCTTTGATGATACCAAAGCAGTATCTCTGAACAAAACTTGGATTCTTCGGGTGGTCGAAGCATCATCTTATCCAATAAGACTCTTTGATGATACCAAAGCATTATCTCTGAAAACTTGAGATTCCTCGGGTGGTGGAAGCAGCATCTAATCCAATAAGACTATTCGATGATACAGAAGCAGTATCTCTGAACAAAACTTGAGATTCTCCGGGTGGTCGAAGCATCATCTTATCCAAAAAGACTCTTCGATGATACCAAAGCAGTATCTCTGAAAACTTGAGATTCTTCGGGTGGTCGAAGCAGCATCTTATCCAATAAGACTCTTCGATGATACCAAACAAGTATCTCTCAACAAAAATTGAGACTCTTTGGGTGGTCGAAGTAGCATCTTATCCAATAAGACAATTCAATGATACCAAAGCAGTATCTCTGAAA
The DNA here is from genome assembly GCA_963859935.3 of Lathyrus sativus. NCBI lineage: Eukaryota > Viridiplantae > Streptophyta > Magnoliopsida > Fabales > Fabaceae > Lathyrus > Lathyrus sativus. The sequence goes on along the minus strand of OZ012740.1, from coordinate 236,703,922 downwards.
AATTTAGATTCTTCAGGTGGTCGAAGCAGCATCTTATCCAATAAGATTCTTCGATGATACCAAAGCAGTATCTCTAAACACAAACGAGATTCTCCGGGTGGTCGAAGCAGCATCTTATCCAATAAGATTCTTTGATGTTACCAAAGCAGTATCTCTGAACAAAACTTGAGATTCTTCGGGTGGTCGAAGCAACATCTTATCCAATAATACTCTTCGAAGATACCAAAGCAATAGCTTTGAAAATTGAGATTCTTCGGGAGGTCAAAGCAGCATCTTATCCGATAAGCCTCTTCGATGATACCAAAGCAGTATCTCTGAACAAAACTTGATATTCTTCGGGTGGTTGAAGCAGCATCTTATCCAATAAGACTCTTCGATGAAACCAAAGCAGTATATCTAAACAAAAACGATATTTTTCGGGTGGTCGAAGCGGCATCTTATCCAATAAGACTCTTCGATGATACCAAAGAAGTATCTCTAAAAAAAATATGAGATTCTTCTGGTGGTCGAAGCAGCATCTTATCCAATAAGACTCTTCGATGATACCAAAGCAGTATCTCTAAAAACTTGAGATTCTTCGGGTGGTCGAACCAGCATCTTATCCAATAAGACTCTTTGATGTTACCAAAGCAGTATCTTTGAACAAAACTTGAGATTCTCTGGGTGGTCGAAGCATCATCTTATCCAAAAAGACTATTCGATGATACCAAAGCAGTATCTTTGAAAACATGAGATTCTTCGGGTGGTCGAAGCAGCATCTTATCCAATAAGACTCTTTGATGTTACCAAAGCAGTATCTCTTAATAAAACTTGAGATTCTTCGGGTGGTCGAAGCAGCATCTTATCCAATAATACTCTCCGAAGATACCAAAGTAATATCTCTGAAAACTTGAGATTCTTCGGGTGGTCAAAGCAGTATCTTATCCGATAAGCCTTTTCGATGATACCAAAGCAGTATCTCTAAACAAAACTTGATATTCTTCGGGTGGTTGAAGCAGCATCTTATCCAATAAGACTCTTCGATGAAACCAAAGCAGTATATCTAAACAAAAACGAGATTCTTCGGGTGGTCGAAGCAGCATCTTATCCAATAAGACTCTTCGATGGTACCAAAGCATTATCTTTGAAAACTTGTGATTCTTCGGGTGGTCGAAGCAGCATCTAATCCAATAAGACTCTTCGTTGATACCAAAGCAGTATCTCTGAACAAAACTTGAGACTCTTTGGGTGGTCGAAGTAGCTTCTTATCCAATAAGACAATTCAATGATACCAAAGCAGTATCTCTGAAAAATTTAGATTCTTCGGGTGGTTGAAGCAGCATCTTATCCAATAAGATTCTTCGATGATACCAAAGCAGTATCTCTAAACACAAATGAGATTCTCCGGGTGGTCGAAGCAGCATCTTATCCAATAAGATTCTTTGATGTTACCAAAGCAGTATCTCTGAACAAAACTTGAGATTCTTCGGGTGGTCGAAGCAACATCTTATCCAATAATACTCTTCAAAGATACCAAAGCAATATCTCTGAAAATTGAGATTCTTCGGGTGGTCAAAGCAGCATCTTATCCGATAAGCCTCTTCGATGATACCAAAGCAGTATCTCTGAACAAAACTTGATATTCTTCGGGTGGTTGAAGCAGCATCTTATCCAATAAGACTCTTCGATGAAACCAAAGCAGTATATCTAAACAAAAACGATATTTTTCGGGTGGTCGAAGCGGCATCTTATCCAATAAGACTCTTCGATGATACCAAAGAAGTATCTCTAAAAAAAATATGAGATTCTTCTGGTGGTCGAAGCAGCATCTTATCCAATAAGACTCTTCGATGATACCAAAGCAGTATCTCTAAAAACTTGAGATTCTTCGGGTGGTCGAAGCAGCATCTTATCCAATAAGACTCTTTGATGTTACCAAAGCAGTATCTTTGAACAAAACTTGAGATTCTTCGGGTGGTTGAAGCAGCATCTTATCCAATAATATTCTTCGAAGATACCAAAGCAATATCTCTGAAAATTTGAGATTCTTCGGGTGGTCAAAGCAGCATCTTATCCGATAAGCCTCTTCGATGATACCAAAGCAGTATCTCTGAAAACTTGAGATTCTTCGGGTGGTCGAAGCGGCATCTTATCCAATAAGACTCTTCAATGATACCAAAGCAGTATCTCTAAAAAAAACATGAGATTCTTCAGGTGGTCGAAGCAGCATCTTATCCAATAAGACTCTTCGATGATACCAAAGCAGTATCTCTGAAAACTTGAGATTTTTTGGGTGGTCGAAGCAGCATCTTATCCAATAAGACTCTTTGATGTTACCAAAGCAGTATCTCTGAACAAAACTTGAGATTCTTCGGGTGGTCGAAGCAGCATCTTATCCGATAAGCCTCTTCGATGATACTAAAGCAGTATCTCTGAACAAAACTTGAGATTCTTCGGGTGGTCAAAGCAGCATCTTATCCGATAAGCCTCTTCGATGATACCAAAGCAGTATCTCTGAACAAAACTTGAGATTCTTCGGGTGGTCAAAGCAGCATCTTATCCGATAAGCCTCTTCGATGATACCAAAGCAATATCTCTGAACAAAACTTGAGATTCTTCGGGTGGTCAAAGCAGCATCTTATCTAATAAGACTCTTCGATGAAACCAAAGCAGTATATCTAAACAAAAACGAGATTCTTCGGGTCGTCGAAGCAGCATCTTATCCAATAAGGTTCTTCGATGATACCAATGTAGCTTCTCTTAGAACTTGAAATTCTTCGGGTGGTCGAAGAAGCATCTTATCCAATAAGACTCTTCAATGATACCATAGCAGTATCTCTAAACAAAACTTGAGATTCTTTGGGTGGTCGAAGCATCATCTTATCCAATAAGACTCTTTGATGATACCAAAGCATTATCTCTGAAAACTTGAGATTCCTCGGGTGGTCGAAGCAGCATCTAATCCAATAAGACTATTCGATGATACAGAAGCAGTATCTCTGAACAAAACTTGAGATTCTCTGGGTGGTCGAAGCATCATCTTATCCAAAAAGACTATTCGATGATACCAAAGCAGTATCTTTGAAAACATGAGATTCTTCGGGTGGTCGAAGCAGCATCTTATCCAATAAGACTCTTTGATGTTACCAAAGCAGTATCTCTGAACAAAACTTGAGATTCTTCGGGTGGTCGAAGCAGCATCTTATCCAATAATACTCTTCGAAGATACCAAAGCAATATCTCTGAAAACTTGAGATTCTTCGGGTGGTCAAAGCAGCATCTTATCCGATAAGCCTCTTCGATGATACCAAAGCAGTATCTCTGAACAAAACTTGATATTCTTCGGGTGGTTGAAGCAGCATCTTATCCAATAAGACTCTTCGATGAAACCAAAGCAGTATATCTAAACAAAAACGAGATTCTTCGGGTGGTCGGAGCAGCATCTTATCCAATAAGACTCTATGATGGTACCAAAGCATTATATTTGAAAACTTGTGATTCTTCGGGTGGTCGAAGCAGCATCTAATCCAATAAGACTCTTCGTTGATACCAAAGCAGTATCTCTGAACAAAACTTGAGACTCTTTGGGTGGTCGAAGTAGCACCTTATCCAATAAGACAATTCAATGATACCAAAGCAGTATCTCTGTAAAATTGAGATTCTTCGGGTGGTCGAAGCAGCATCTTATCCAATAAGATTCTTCGATGATACCGAAGCAGTATCTCTAAACACAAACGAGATTCTCCGGGTGGTCGAAGCAGCATCTTATCCAATAAGATTCTTAGATGATACCAAAGCAGTATCTCTGAAAACTTGAGATTCTTCGGGTAGTCGAAGCGGCATCTTATCCAAAAAGACTCTTCGATGATACCAAAGCAGTATCTCTAAAAAAAACATGAGATTCTTCGGGTGGTCGAAGCAGCATCTTATCCAATAAGACTCTTCGATGATACCAAAGCAGTATCTCTGAACAAAACTTGAGATTCTTCGGGTGGTCGAAGCAGCATCTTATCCAATAAGACTCTTCGATGATACCAAAGCAGTATCTCTGAACAAAAATTGAGATTTTTCAGGTGGTCGAAGCAGCATCTTATCCAATAAGCCTCTTCGATGATACCAAAGCAGTATCTCTGAACAAAACTTGAGATTCTTCGGGTGGTCGAGGCAGCATCTTATCTAATAAGACTCTTTGATGATACCAAAGCAGTATCTCTGAACAAAACTTGAGATTCTTCGGGTGGTCGAAGCAGCATCTTATTCAATAAGACTCTTCGATGATACCAATGAAGTATCTCTGAAAACTTGAGATTCTTTGGGTGGTCGAAGCAGCATCTTATCCAATAAGACTCTTCAATGATACCAAAACAGTATCTTTGAAAAAAACTTGAGATTCTTCGGGTGGTCAAAGCAGCATCTTGTCCAATAAGATTCTTTGATGATACCAAAGCATTATCTCTGAAAAAAACTTGAGATTCTTCGGGTGGTCGAAGTAGCATCTTATCCAATAAGACTCTTCGATGATACCAAAGCAGTATCTCTTAAAACTTGAGATTCTTTGGGTGGTCGAAGCATCATCTTATCCAATAAGACTCTTTGATGATACCAAAGCAGTATCTCTGAACTAAACTTGAGATTCTTCGGGTGGTCGAAGCATCATCTTATCCAATAAGACTCTTTGATGATACCAAAGCATTATCTCTGAAAACTTGAGATTCCTCGGGTGGTGGAAGCAGCATCTAATCCAATAAGACTATTCGATGATACAAAAGCAGTATCTCTGAACAAAACTTGAGATTCTCCGGGTGGTCGAAGCATCATCTTATCCAAAAAGACTCTTCGATGATACCAAAGCAGTATCTCTGAAAACTTGAGATTCTTCGGGTGGTCAAAGCAGCATCTTATCCAATAAGACTCTTCGGTGATACCAAACAAGTATCTCTCAACAAAAATTGAGACTCTTTGGGTGGTTGAAGTAGCATCTTATCCAATAAGACAATTCAATGATACCAAAGCAGTATCTCTGAAAAATTTAGATTCTTCGGGTGGTCGAAGCAGCATCTTATCCAATAAGATTCTTCGATGATACCAAAGCAGTATCTCTAAACACAAACGAGATTCTCCGGGTGGTCGAAGCAGCATCTTATCCAATAAGATTCTTTGATGTTACCAAAGCAGTATCTCTGAACAAAACTTGAGATTCTTTGGGTGGTCGAAGCAACATCTTATCCGATAAGCCTCTTCGATGATACCAAAGCAGTATCTCTGAACAAAACTTGATATTCTTTGGGTGGTTGAAGCAGCATCTTATCCAATAAGACTTTTCGATGAAACCAAAGCAGTATATCTAAACAAAAACGATATTCTTCGGGTGGTCGAAGCAGCATCTTATCCAATAGGGTTCTTCGATGATACCAATGTAGCGTCTCTTAGAACATGAAATTCATCGGGTGGTCGAAGCAGCACCTTATCCAATAAGACTCTTCGATGATACCAAAGCAGTATCTCTGAACAAAACTTGAGATTCTTCGGGTGGTCGAAGCATCATCTTATCCAATAAGACTCTTCGATGATACCAAAGCATTATCTCTGAAAACTTGAGATTCTTCGGGTGGTCGAAGCAGCATCTAATCCAATATGACTATTCGATGATACCAAAGCAGTATCTCTGAACAAAACTTGAGATTCTCCGGGTGGTCGAAGCATCATCTTATCCAAAAAGACTCTTCGATGATACCAAAGCAGTATCTCTAAAAACTTGAGATTCTTCAGGTGGTCAAAGCAGCATCTTATCCAATAAGACTTTTCGATGATACCAAAGCAATATCTCTCAAAAAAAATTGAGACTCTTTGAGTGGTTGAAGTAGCATCTTATCCAATAAGACAATTCAACGATACCAAAGCAGTATCTCTGAAAAATTGAGATTCTTCGGGTGATCGAAGTAGCATCTTATCCAATAAGATTCTTCGATGATACCAAAGCAGTATCTCTAAACACAAACGAGATTCTCCGGGTGGTCGAAGCGGCATCTTATCCAATAAGACTCTTCGATGATACCAAAGCAGTATCTCTAAAAGAAACATGAGATTCTTCGGGTGGTCGAAGCAGCATCTTATCCAATAAGACTCTTATGTGATACCAAAGCAGTATCTCTGAACAAAACTTGAGATTCTTCTGGTGGTCGAAGCAGCATCTTATCCAATAAGACTCTTCGATGATACCAAAGCAGTATCTCTGAACAAAAATTGAGATTTTTCAGGTGGTCGAAGCAGCATCTTATCCAATAAGCCTCTTCGATGACACCAAAGCAGTATCTCTGAACAAAACATGAGATTCTTCGGGTGGTCGAAGCAGCATCTTATCCAATAAGACTCTTCGATGATACCAAAGAAGTATCTTTGAACAAAACTTGAGATTCTTCGGGTGGTCGAAGCAGCATCTTATTCAATAACACTCTTCGATGATACCAATGCAGTATCTCAGAAAACTTGAGATTCTTTGGGTGGTCAATGCAGCATCTTATCCAATAAGACTCTTCGATGATACCAAAACAGTATCTCTGAAAAAAACTTGAGATTCTTCGGGTGGTCAAAGCAGCATCTTGTCCAATAAGATTCTTCGATGATACCAAAGTAGTGTCTCTGAACAAAACTTGAGATTCTTTGGGTGGTCAGAGCAGCATCTTATCCGATAAGCCTCTTAGATGATACCAAAGCAGTATCTCTGAATAAAACTTGAGATTCTTTGTGTGGTCGAAGTAGCATCTTATCCAATAAGACTCTTCGATAATACCAAAGTAGTATATCTAAACAAAAACGAGATTCTTCGGGTGGTCGAAGCAGCATCTTATCCAATAAGATTCTTCGATGATACCAATGTAGGGTCTTTTAAAACTTGAAAGTCTTTGGGTGGTCGAAGCAGCATCTTATCCATTAACACTCTTCGATGATACCAAAGCAGTATCTCTGAACAAAACTTAAGATTCTTCGGGTGGTTGAAGCAACATCTTATCCAATAAGACTCTTCGATGATACCAAAGCAATATCTTTGAACAAAAATTGAGATTCTTCGGGTGGTCGAAGCAGCATTTTATCCAATAAGACTCTTCGATGATACCAAATCAGTATCGCTGAACAAAACTTGAGATTCTTTGGGTGGTCGAAGCAGCATCTTATCCAATAAGACTCTTCGATGATACCAAAGCAGTATCTCTGAAAACTTGAGATTCTTCGAGTGGTCGAAGCAGCATCTAATCCAATAAGACTATTCGATGATACCAAAGCAGTATCTCTGAACAAAACTTGAGATTCTCCGGGTGGTCGAAGCATCATCTTATCCAATAAGGCTCTTTGATGATACCGAAGCATTATCTCTGAAAACTTGAGATTCTTCGGGTGGTCGAAGCAGCATCTAATCCAATAAGACTATTCGATGATACCAAAGCAGTATCTCTGAACAAAACTTGAGATTCTCTGGGTGGTCGAAGCATCATCTTATCCAAAAAGACTCTTCGATGATACCAAAGCAGTATCTCTGAAAACTTGAGATTCTTCGGGTGGTCGAAGCAGCATCTTATCCAATAAGACTTTTCGATGATACCAAAGCAGTATCTCTCAAAAAAAATTGAGACTCTTTGGGTGGTCGAAGTAGCATCTTATCCAATAAGACAATTCAACGATACCAAAGCAGTATCTCTGAAAAATTGAGATTCTTCGGGTGGTCGAAGCAGCATCTTATCCAATAAGATTCTTCGATGATACCTAAGCAGTATCTCTAAACACAAACGAGATTCTCCGGGTGGTCGAAGCAGCATCTTATACAATAAGATTCTTAGATGATACCAAAGCAGTATCTCTGAAAACTTGAAATTCTTCGAGTAGTCGAAGCGGCATCTTATCCAATAAGACTCTTCGATGATACCAAAGCAGTATCTCTAAAAGAAACATGAGATTCTTCGGGTGGTCGAAGCAGCATCTTATCCAATAAGACTCTTCGATGATACCAAAGCAGTATCTCTGAACAAAACTTGAGATTCTCCGGGTGGTCGAAGCAGCATCTTATCCAATAAGACTCTTCGATGATACCAAAGCAGTATCTCTGAACAAAAATTGAGATTCTTCAGGTGGTCGAAGAAACATCTTATCCAATAAGCCTCTTCGAGGACACCAAAGCAGTATCTGTGAACAAAACTTGAGATTCTTCGGGTGGTCGAAGCAGCATCTTATCCAATAAGACTCTCCGATGATACCAAAGAAGTATCTTTGAACAAATCATGAGATTCTTCGGGTGGTCGAAGCAGCATCTTATTCAATAACACTCTTCGATGATACCAATGCAGTATCTCGGAAAACTCGAGATTCTTTGGGTGGTCGATGCAGCATGTTATCCAATAAGACTCTTCGATGATTACAAAGCAGTATCTCTGAAAAAAACTTGAGATTCTTCGGGTGGTCAAAGCAGCATCTTGTCCAATAAGATTCTTCGATGATACCAAAGTAGTGTCTCTGAACAAAACTTGAGATTCTTTGGGTGGTCAGAGCAGCATCTTATCCGATAAGCCTCTTCGATGATACCAAAGCAGTATCTCTGAACAAAACTTGAGATTCTTTGTGTGGTCGAAGTAGCATCTTATCCAATAAGACTCGTCGATGATACCAAAGAAGTATATCTAAACAAAAACGAGATTCTTCGGGTGGTCGAAGCAGCATCTTATCCAATAAGATTCTTCGATGATACCAATGTAGGGTCTCTTAAAACTTGAAAGTATTCGGTTGGTCGAAGCAGCATCTTATCAATTAACACTCTTCGATGATACCAAAGCAGTATCTCTGAACAAAACTTAAGATTCTTCGGGTGGTCGAAGCAGCATCTTATCCAATAAGACTCTTCAATGATACCAAAGCAGTATATCTGAACAAAAATTGAGATTCTTCGGGTGGTCGAAGCAGCATTTTATCCAATAAGACTCTTCGATGATAACAAAGCAGTATCGCTGAACAAAACTTGAGATTCTTCGGGTGGTCGAAGCAGCATCTTATCCCATAAGACTCTTCGATGATACCAAAGCAGTATCTCTGAAAACTTGAGATTCTTCGAGTGGTCGAAACAGCATCTAATCCAATAAGACTATTCGATGATACCAAAGCAGTATCTCTGAACAAAACTTGAGATTCTCCGGGTGGCCGAAGCATCATCTTATCCAATAAGACTCTTCGATGATACCAAAGCATTATCTCTGAAAACTTGAGATTCTTCGGGTGGTCGAAGCAGCATCTAATCCAATAAGACTATTCAATGATACCAAAGCAGTATCTCTGAACAAAACTTGAGATTCTCCGGGTGGTCGAAGCATCATCTTATCCAAAAAGACTCTTCGATGATACCAAAGCAGTATCTCTGAAAGCTTGAGATTCTTCGGGTGGTCAAAGTAGCATCTTATCCAATAAGACTTTTCGATGATACCAAAGCAGTATCTCTCAAAATAAAATGAGACTCTTTGGGTGGTCGAAGCAGCATCTAATCCAATAAGACTATTCGATGATACCAAAGCAGTATCTCTGAACAAAACTTGTGATTCTCCGGGTGGTCGAAGCATCATCTTATCCAAAAAGACTCTTCGATGATACCAAAGCAGTATCTCTGAAAACTTGAGATTCTTCGGGTGGTCGAAGCAGCATCTTATCCAATAAGACTTTTCGATGATACCAAAGCAGTATCTCTCAAAAAAAATTGAGACTCTTTGGGTGGTCGAAGTAGCATCTTATCCAATAAGACAATTCAATGATACCAAAGCAGTATCTCTGAAAAATTGAGATTCTTGGGGTGGTCGAAGCAGCATCTTATCCAATAAGATTCTTCGATGATACCAACGCAGTATCTCTAAACACAAACGAGATTCTCCGGGTGGTCGAAGCAGCATCTTATACAATAAGATTCTTAGATGATACCAAAGCAGTATCTCTGAAAACTTGAAATTCTTCAAGTAGTCGAAGCGGCATCTTATCCAATAAGACTCTTCGATGATACCAAAGCAGTATCTCTAAAAGAAACATGAGATTCTTCGGGTGGTCGAAGCAGTATCTTATCCAATAAGACTCTTCGATGATACCAAAGCAGTATCTCTGAATAAAACTTGAGATTCTTCGGGTGGTCGAAGCAGCATCTTATCCAATAAGACTCTTCGATGATACCAAAGCAGTATCTCTGAACAAAAATTGAGATTCTTCAGGTGGTCGAAGCAGCATCTTATCCAATAAGCCTCTTCGATGACACCAAAGCAGTATCTGTGAACAAAACATGAGATTCTTCGGGTGGTCGAAGCAGCATCTTATCCAAGAAGACTCTCCGATGATACCAAAGAAGTATCTTTGAACAAAACTTGAGATTCTTCGGGTGGTCGAAGCAGCATCTTATTCAATAACACTCTTCGATGATACCAATGCAGTATCTCAGAAAACTTGAGATTCTTTGGGTGGTCGATGCAGCATCTTATCCAATAAGACTCTTCGATGATTACAAAACAGTATCTCTGAAAAAAACTTGAGATTCTTCGGGTGGTCAAAGCAGCATCTTGTCCAATAAGATTCTTCGATGATACCAAAGTAGTGACTCTGAACAAAACTTGAGATTCTTTGGGTGGTCAGAGCAGCATCTTATCCGATAAGCCTCTTCGATGATACCAAAGCAGTATCTCTGAACAAAACTTGAAATTCTTTGTATGGTCGAAGTAGCATCTTATCCAATAAGACTCTTCGATGAGACCAAAGAAGTATATGTAAACAAAAACGAGATTCTTCGGGTGGTCGAAGCAGCATCTTATCCAATAAGATTCTTCGATGATACCAATAATGGGTCTCTTAAAACTTGAAAGTATTCGGTTGGTCGAAGCAGCATCTTATCAATTAACACTCTTCGATGATACCAAAGCAGTATCTCTGAACAAAACTTAAGATTCTTCGGGTGGTCGAAGCAGCATCTTATCCAATAAGACTCTTCGATGATACCAAAGCAGTATCTCTGAATAAAAATTGAGATTCTTCGGGTGGTCGAAGCAGCATTTTATCCAATAAGACTCTTCGATGATAACAAAGCAGTATCGCTGAACAAAACTTGAGATTCTTCGGGTGGTCGAAGCAGCATCTTATCCAATAAGACTCTTTGATGATACCAAAGCAGTATCTCTGAACAAAAATTGAGATTCTTCGGGTGGTCGAAGCAGCATTTTATCCAATAAGACTCTTCGATGATAACAAAGCAGTATCGCTGAACAAAACTTGAGATTCTTCGGGTGGTCGAAGCAGCATCTTATCCAATAAGACTCTTTGATGATACCAAAGCAGTATCTCTGAAAACTTGAGATTCTTCGAGTGGTCGAAGCAGCATCTAATCCAATAAGACTATTCGATGATACCAAAGCAGTATCTCTGAACAAAACTTGAGATTCTCCGGGTGGCCGAAGCATCATCTTATCCAATAAGACTCTTCGATGATACCAAAGCATTATCTCTGAAAACTTGAGATTCTTCGGGTGGTCGAAGCAGCATCTAATCCAATAAGACTATTCGATGATACCAAAGCAGTATCTCTGAACAAAACTTGAGATTCTCCGGGTGGTTGAAGCATCATCTTATCCAAAAACACTCTTCGATGATACCAAAGCAGTATCTCTGAAAACTTGAGATTCTTCGGGTGGTCGAAGCAGCATCTTATCCAATAAGACTTTTCGATGATACCAAAGCAGTATCTCTCAAAACAAATTGAGACTCTTTGGGTGGTCGAAGTAGCATCTTATCCAATAAGACAATTCAACGATACCAAAGCAGTATCTCTGAAAAATTGAGATTCTTCGGGTGGTCGAAGCAGCATCTTATCTAATAAGATTCTTCGATGATACCAACGCAGGATCTCTAAACACAAATGAGATTCTTCGGGTGGTCGAAGCAGCATCTTATACAATAAGATTCTTAGATGATACCAAAGTAGTATCTCTGAAAACTTGAAATTCTTCGAGTAGTCGAAGCGGCATCTTATCCAATAAAACTCTTCGATGATACCAAAGCAGTATCTCTAAAAGAAACATGAGATTCTTCGGGTGCTCGAAGCAGTATCTTATCCAATAAGACTCTTCGATGATACCAAAGTAGTATCTCTGAACAAAACTTGAGATTCTTCGATGATACCAAAGTAGTATCTCTGAACAAAAATTGAGATTCTTCGGGTGGTCGAAGCAGCATTTTATCCAATAAGACTCTTCGATGATAACAAAGCAGTATCGCTGAACAAAACTTGAGATTCTTCGGGTGGTCGAAGCAACATCTTATCCAATAAGACTCTTCGATGATACCAAAGCAGTATCTCTGAACAAAAATTGAGATTCTTCAGGTGGTCGAAGCAGCATCTTATCCAATAACCCTCTTCGATGACACCAAAGCAGTATCTGTGAACAAAACTTGAGATTCTTCGGGTGGTCGAAGCAGCATCTTATCCAATAAGACTCTCCGATGATACCAAAGAAGTATCTTTGAACAAAACTTGAGATTCTTCGGGTGGTCGAAGCAGCATCTTATTCAATAACACTCTTCGATGATACCAATGCAGTATCTCGGAAAACTTGAGATTCTTTGGGTGGTCGATGCAGCATCTTATCCAATAAGTCTCTTCGATGATTACAAAACAGTATCTCTGAAAAAAACTTGAGATTCTTCGGGTGGTCAAAGCAGCATCTTGTCCAATAAGATTCTTCGATGATACCAAAGTAGTGTCTCTGAACAAAACTTGAGATTCTTTGGGTGGTCAGACCAGCATCTTATCCGATAAGCCTCTTCGATGATACCAAAGCAGTATCTCTGAACAAAACTTGAGATTCTTTGTGTGGTCGAAGTAGCATCTTATCCAATAAGACTCTTCGATGATACCAAAGAAGTATATCTAAACAAAAACGAGATTCTTCGGGTGGTCGAAGCAGCATCTTATCCAATAAGATTCTTCGATGATACCAATGTAGGGTCTCTTAAAACTTGAAAGTATTCGGTTGGTCGAAGCAGCATCTTATCAATTAACACTCTTCGATGATACCAAAGCAGTATCTCTGAAAAAAACGTAAGATTCTTCGGGTGGTCGAAGCAGCATCTTATCCAATAAGACTCTTCGATGATACCAAAGCAGTATCTCTGAACAAAAATTGAGATTCTTCGGGTGGTCGAAGCAGCATTTTATCCAATAAGACTCTTCGATGATAACAAAGCAGTATCGCTGAACAAAACTTGAGATTCTTCGGGTGGTCGAAACAGCATCTTATCCAATAAGACTCTTCGATGATACCAAAGCAGTATCTCTGAAAACTTGAGATTCTTCGAGTGGTCGAAGCAGCATCTAATCCAATAAGACTATTCGATGATACCAAAGCAGTATCTCTTAACAAAACTTGATATTCTCCGGGTGGCCGAAGCATCATCTTATCCAATAAGACTCTTCGATGATACCAAAGCATTATCTCTGAAAACTTGAGATTCTTCGGGTGGTCGAAGCAGCATCTAATCCAATAACACTATTCGATGATACCAAAGCAGTATCTATGAACAAAACTTGAGATTCTCCGGGTGGTCGAAGCATCATCTTATCCAAAAAGACTCTTCGATGATACCAAAGCAGTATCTCTGAAAACTTGAGATTCTTCGGGTGGTCGAAGCAGCATCTTATCCAATAAGACTCTCCGATGATACCAAAGAAGTATCTTTGAACAAAACTTGAGATTCTTCGGGTGGTCGAAGCAGCATCTTATTCAATAACACTCTTCGATGATACCAATGCAGTATCTCGGAAAACTTGAGATTCTTTGGGTGGTCGATGCAGCATCTTATCCAATAAGACTCTTCGATGATTACAAAACAGTATCTCTGAAAAAAACTTGAGATTCTTCGGGTGGTCAAAGCAGCATCTTGTCCAATAAGATTCTTCGATGATACCAAAGTAGTGTCTCTGAACAAAACTTGAGATTCTTTGGGTGGTCAGAGCAGCATCTTATCCGATAAGCCTCTTCGATGATACCAAAGCAGTATCTCTGAACAAAACTTGAAATTCTTTGTATGGTCGAAGTAGCATCTTATCCAATAAGACTCTTCGATGAGACAAAAGAAGTATATGTAAACAAAAACGAGATTCTTCGGGTGGTCGAAGCAGCATCTTATCCAATAAGATTCTTCGATGATACCAATAATGGGTCTCTTAAAACTTGAAAGTATTCGGTTGGTCGAAGCAGCATCTTATCAATTAACACTCTTCGATGATACCAAAGCAGTATCTCTGAACAAAACTTAAGATTCTTCGGGTGGTCGAAGCAGCATCTTATCCAATAAGACTCTTCGATGATACCAAAGCAGTATCTCTGAATAAAAATTGAGATTCTTCGGGTGGTCGAAGCAGCATTTTATCCAATAAGACTCTTCGATGATAACAAAGCAGTATCGCTGAACAAAACTTGAGATTCTTCGGGTGGTCGAAGCAGCATCTTATCCAATAAGACTCTTTGATGATACCAAAGCAGTATCTCTGAACAAAAATTGAGATTCTTCGGGTGGTCGAAGCAGCATTTTATCCAATAAGACTCTTCGATGATAACAAAGCAGTATCGCTGAACAAAACTTGAGATTCTTCGGGTGGTCGAAGCAGCATCTTATCCAATAAGACTCTTTGATGATACCAAAGCAGTATCTCTGAAAACTTGAGATTCTTCGAGTGGTCGAAGCAGCATCTAATCCAATAAGACTATTCGATGATACCAAAGCAGTATCTCTGAACAAAACTTGAGATTCTCCGGGTGGCCGAAGCATCATCTTATCCAATAAGACTCTTCGATGATACCAAAGCATTATCTCTGAAAACTTGAGATTCTTCGGGTGGTCGAAGCAGCATCTAATCCAATAAGACTATTCGATGATACCAAAGCAGTATCTCTGAACAAAACTTGAGATTCTCCGGGTGGTTGAAGCATCATCTTATCCAAAAAGACTCTTCGATGATACCAAAGCAGTATCTCTGAAAACTCGAGATTCTTCGGGTGGTCGAAGCAGCATCTTATCCAATAAGACTTTTCGATGATACCAAAGCAGTATCTCTCAAAACAAATTGAGACTCTTTGGGTGGTCGAAGTAGCATCTTATCCAATAAGACAATTCAACGATACCAAAGCAGTATCTCTGAAAAATTGAGATTCTTCGGGTGGTCGAAGCAGCATCTTATCTAATAAGATTCTTCGATGATACCAACGCAGGATCTCTAAACACAAATGAGATTCTTCGGGTGGTCGAAGCAGCATCTTATACAATAAGATTCTTAGATGATACCAAAGTAGTATCTCTGAAAACTTGAAATTCTTCGAGTAGTCGAAGCGGCATCTTATCCAATAAAACTCTTCGATGATACCAAAGCAGTATCTCTAAAAGAAACATGAGATTCTTCGGGTGCTCGAAGCAGTATCTTATCCAATAAGACTCTTTGATGATACCAAAGTAGTATCTCTGAACAAAACTTGAGATTCTTCGATGATACCAAAGTAGTATCTCTGAACAAAAATTGAGATTCTTCGGGTGGTCGAAGCAGCATTTTATCCAATAAGACTCTTCGATGATAACAAAGCAGTATCGCTGAACAAAACTTGAGATTCTTCGGGTGGTCGAAGCAACATCTTATCCAATAAGACTCTTCGATGATACCAAAGCAGTATCTCTGAACAAAAATTGAGATTCTTCAGGTGGTCGAAGCAGCATCTTATCCAATAAGCCTCTTCGATGACACCAAAGCAGTATCTGTGAACAAAACTTGAGATTCTTCGGGTGGTCGAAGCAGCATCTTATCCAATAAGACTCTCCGATGATACCAAAGAAGTATCTTTGAACAAAACTTGAGATTCTTCGGGTGGTCGAAGCAGCATCTTATTCAATAACACTCTTCGATGATACCAATGCAGTATCTCGGAAAACTTGAGATTCTTTGGGTGGTCGATGCAGCATCTTATCCAATAAGACTCTTCGATGATTACAAAACAGTATCTCTGAAAAAAACTTGAGATTCTTCGGGTGGTCAAAGCAGCATCTTGTCCAATAAGATTCTTCGATGATACCAAAGTAGTGTCTCTGAACAAAACTTGAGATTCTTTGGGTGGTCAGACCAGCATCTTATCCGATAAGCCTCTTCGATGATACCAAAGCAGTATCTCTGAACAAAACATGAGATTCTTTGTGTGGTCGAAGTAGCATCTTATCCAATAAGACTCTTCGATGATACCAAAGAAGTATATCTAAACAAAAACGAGATTCTTCGGGTGGTCGAAGCAGCATCTTATCCAATAAGATTCTTCGATGATACCAATGTAGGGTCTCTTAAAACTTGAAAGTATTCGGTTGGTCGAAGCAGCATCTTATCAATTAACACTCTTCGATGATACCAAAGCAGTATCTCTGAAAAAAACGTAAGATTCTTCGGGTGGTCGAAGCAGCATCTTATCCAATAAGACTCTTCGATGATACCAAAGCAGTATCTCTGAACAAAAATTGAGATTCTTCGGGTGGTCGAAGCAGCATTTTATCCAATAAGACTCTTCGATGATAACAAAGCAGTATCGCTGAACAAAACTTGAGATTCTTCGGGTGGTCGAAACAGCATCTTATCCAATAAGACTCTTCGATGATACCAAAGCAGTATCTCTGAAAACTTGAGATTCTTCGAGTGGTCGAAGCAGCATCTAATCCAATAAGACTATTCGATGATACCAAAGCAGTATCTCTTAACAAAACTTGAGATTCTCCGGGTGGCCGAAGCATCATCTTATCCAATAAGACTCTTCGATGATACCAAAGCATTATCTCTGAAAACTTGAGATTCTTCGGGTGGTCGAAGCAGCATCTAATCCAATAACACTATTCGATGATACCAAAGCAGTATCTATGAACAAAACTTGAGATTCTCCGGGTGGTCGAAGCATCATCTTATCCAAAAAGACTCTTCGATGATACCAAAGCAGTATCTCTGAAAACTTGAGATTCTTCGGGTGGTCGAAGCAGCATCTTATCCAATAAGACTCTCCGATGATACCAAAGAAGTATCTTTGAACAAAACTTGAGATTCTTCGGGTGGTCGAAGCAGCATCTATTTCAATAACACTCTTCGATGATACCAATGCAGTATCTCGGAAAACTTGAGATTCTTTGGGTGGTCGATGCAGCATCTTATCCAATAAGACTCTTCGATGATTACAAAACAGTATCTCTGAAAAAAACTTGAGATTCTTCGGGTGGTCAAAGCAGCATCTTGTCCAATAAGATTCTTCGATGATACCAAAGTAGTGTCTCTGAACAAAACTTGAGATTCTTTGGGTGGTCAGACCAACATCTTATCCGATAAGCCTCTTCGATGATACCAAAGCAGTATCTCTGAACAAAACTTGAGATTCTTTGTGTGGTCGAAGTAGCATCTTATCCAATAAGACTCTTCGATGATACCAAAGAAGTATATCTAAACAAAAACGAGATTCTTCGGGTGGTCGAAGCAGCATCTTATCCAATAAGATTCTTCGATGATACCAATGTAGGGTCTCTTAAAACTTGAAAGTATTCGGTTGGTCGAAGCAGCATCTTATCAATTAACACTCTTCGATGATACCAAAGCAGTATCTCTGAAAAAAACGTAAGATTCTTCGGGTGGTCGAAGCAGCATCTTATCCAATAAGACTCTTCGATGATACCAAAGCAGTATCTCTGAACAAAAATTGAGATTCTTCGGGTGGTCGAAGCAGCATTTTATCCAATAAGACTCTTCGATGATAACAAAGCAGTATCGCTGAACAAAACTTGAGATTCTTCGGGTGGTCGAAGCAGCATCTTATCCAATAAGACTCTTCGATGATACCAAAGCAGTATCTCTGAAAACTTGAGATTCTTCGAGTGGTCGAAGCAGCATCTAATCCAATAAGACTATTCGATGATACCAAAGCAGTATCTCTTAACAAAACTTGAGATTCTCCAGGTGGCCGAAGCATCATCTTATCCAATAAGACTCTTCGATGATACCAAAGCATTATCTCTGAAAACTTGAGATTCTTCGGGTGGTCGAAGCAGCATCTAATCCAATAAGACTATTCGATGATACCAAAGCAGTATCTATGAACAAAACTTGAGATTCTCCGGGTGGTCGAAGCATCATCTTATCCAAAAAGACTCTTCGATGATACCAAAGCAGTATCTCTGAAAACTTGAGATTCTTCGGGTGGTCGAAGCAGCATCTTATCCAATAAGACTTTTCGATGATACCAAAGCAGTATCTCTCAAAAAAAATTGAGACTCTTTGGGTGATCGAAGTAGCATCTTATCCAATAAGACAATTCAACGATACCAAAGCAGTATCTCTGAAAAATTGAGATTCTTCGGGTGGTCGAAGCAGCATCTTATCCAATAAGATTCTTCGATGATACCAAAGCAGTATCTCTAAACACAAACGAGATTCTCCGGGTGGTCGAAGCAGCATCTTATACAATAAGATTCTTAGATGATACCAAAGCAGTATCTCTGAAAACTTGAAATTCTTCGAGTAGTCGAAGCGGCATCTTATCCAATAAGACTCTTCGATGATACCAAAGCAGTATCTCTAAAAGAAACATGAGATTCTTCTGGTGGTCGAAGCAGCATCTTATCCAATAAGACTCTTCGATGATACCAAAGCAGTATCTCTGAACAAAACATAAGATTCTTCGGGTGGTCGAAGCAGCATCTTATCCAATAAGACTCTTCGATGATACCAAAGCAGTATCTCTGAACAAAAATTGAGATTCTTCAGGTGGTCGAAGCAGCATCTTATCCACTAAGCCTCTTCGATGACAACAAAGCAGTATCTGTGAACAAAACTTAAGATTCTTCGGGTGGTCGAAGCAGCATCTTATCCAATAAGACTCTCCGATGATACCAAAGTAGTATCTCTGAACAAAACTTGAGATTCTTCGGGTGGTCGAAGCAGCATCTTATTCAATAACACTCTTCGATGATACCAATGCAGTATCTATGAAAACTTGAGATTCTTTGGGTGGTCGAAGCAGCATCTTATCCAATAAGACTGTTCGATGATACCAAAACAGTATCTCTAAAAAAACTTGAGATTCTTCGGGTGGTCAAAGCAGCATCTTGTCCAATAAGATTCTTCGATGATACCAAAGTAGTGTCTCTGAACAAAACTTGAGATTCTTTGGGTGGTCAGAGCATCATCTTATCCGATAAGCCTCTTCGATGATACCAAAGCAGTATCTCTGAACAAAACTTGAGATTCTTTGTGTGGTCGAAGTAGCATCTTATCCAATAAGACTCTTCGATGATACCAAAGAAGTATATCTAAACAAAAACGAGATTCTTCGGGTGGTCGAAGCAGCATCTTATCTAATAAGATTCTTCGATGATACCAATGTAGGGTCTCTTAAAACTTGAAAGTCTTCGGGTGGTCGAAGCAGCATCTTATCCATTAAGACTCTTCGATGATACCAAAGCAGTATCTCTGAACAAAACTTAAGATTCTTCGGGTGGTCGAAGCAGCATCTTATCCAATAAGACTCTTCGATGATACCAAAGCAGTATCTCTGAACAAAAATTGAGATTCTTCGGGTGGTCGAAGCAGCATTTTATCCAATAAGACTCTTCTATGATACCAAAGCAGTATCGCTGAACAAAACTTGAGATTCTTCGGGTGGTCGAGGCAGCATCTTATCCAATAAGACTCTTCGATGATACCAAAGCAGTATCTCTAAACAAAACATGAGATTCTTCGGGTGGTCGAAGCAGCATCTTATCCAATAAGACTCTTCGATGATACCAAAGCAGTATCTCTAAAAAAAACATGAGTTTCTTCGGGTGGTCGAGGCAGCATCTTATCCAATAAGACTCTTCAATGATACCAAAGCAGTATCTCTGAAAACTTGAGATTCTTCGGGTGGTCGAACCAGTATCTTATCCATTAAGACTCTTCGATGATACCAAAGCAGTATATCTAAATACAAACGAGATTCTTGTTGTGGTCAAAGCAGCATCTTATCTAATAAGACTATTCGATGCTACCAAAGTAGTGTCTCTGAACAAAACATGTGATTCTTCGGGTGGTCGAAGCAGCATCTTATCCAATAAGACTCTTCGATGATACCAAAGCAGTATCTCTAAACAAAACTTGAGATTCTTCGGGTGGTCGAAGCAACATCTTATCCAATAAGACTCTTCGATGATACCAAAGCAGTATCTCTGAAAAAAACTTGAGATTCTTCAGGTGGTCGAAGCAGCATCTTATCCAATAACTCTTCGATGATACCAAATCAGTATCTCTGAAAACTTGAGATTCTTCGGGTGGTCGAAGCGGCATCTTATCCAATAAGACTCTTCGATGATACCAAAGCAGTATCTCTAAAAAAAACATGAGATTCTTCTGGTGGTCGAAGCAGCATCTTATCCAATAAGACTCTTCGATGATACCAAAGCAGTATCTCTGAAAACTTGAGATTTTTTGGGTGGTCGAAGCAGCATCTTATCCAATAAGACTCTTTGATGTTACCAAAGCAGTATCTCTGAACAAAACTTGAGATTCTTCGGGTGGTCGAAGCAGCATCTTATCCAATAATACTCTTCGAAGATACCAAAGCAATATCTCTGAAAACTTGAGATTCTTCGGGTGGTCAAACCAGCATCTTATCTGATAAGCCTCTTCAATGATACCAAAGCAGTATCTCTTAACAAAACATGATATTCTTCGGGTGGTCGAAGCAACATCTTATCCAATAAGACTCTTCGATGAAACCAAAGTCGTATATCTGAACAAAAACGAGATTCTTCGGGTGGTCGAAGCAGCATCTTATCAAATAAGACTCTTCGATGATACCAAAGCATTATCTCTGAAAACTTGAGATTCTTCGGGTGGTCGAAGCAGCATCTAATCCAATAAGACTCTTCGATGATACCAAAGCAGTATCTCTAAACAAAACTTGAGACTCTTTGGGTGGTCGAAGTAGCACCTTATCCAATAAGACAATTCAATGATACCAAAGCAGTATCTCTAAAAAATTGAGATTCTTCGGGTGGTCGAAGCAGCATCTTATCCAATAAGATTCTTCGATGATACCAAAGCAGTATCTCTAAACACAAACGAGATTCTACGGGTGGTCGAAGCAGCATCTTATCCAATAAGATTCTTAGATGATACCAAAGCAGTATCTCTGAAAACTTGAGATTCTTCGGGTAGTCGAAGCAGCATCTTATCCAATAAGACTCTTCGATGATACCAAAGCAGTATCTCTAAAAAAACATGAGATTCTTCGGGTGGTCGAAGCAGCATCTTATCCAACAAGACTCTTCGATGATACCAATGTAGGGTCTCTTAAAACTTGAAAGTATTCGGTTGGTCGAAGCAGCATCTTATCAATTAACACTCTTCGATGATACCAAAGCAGTATCTCTGAAAAAAACTTAAGATTCTTCGGGTGGTCGAAGCAGCATCTTATCCAATAAGACTCTTCGATGATACCCAAGCAGTATCTCTGAACAAAAATTGAGATTCTTCGGGTGGTCGAAGCAGCATTTTATCCAATAAGACTCTTCGATGATAACAAAGCAGTATCACTGAACAAAACTTGAGATTCTTCGGGTGGTCGAAGCAGCATCTTATCCAATAAGACTCTTCGATGATACCAAAGCAGTATCTCTAAAAACTTGAGATTCTTCGAGTGGTCGAAGCAGCATCTAATCCAATAAGACTATTCGATGATACCAAAGCAGTATCTCTTAACAAAACTTGAGATTCTCCGGGTGGCCGAAGCATCATCTTATCCAATAAGACTCTTCGATGATACCAAAGCATTATCTCTGAAAACTTGAGATTCTTCGGGTGGTCGAAGCAGCATCTAATCCAATAAGACTATTCGATGATACCAAAGCAGTATCTATGAACAAAACTTGAGATTCTCCGGGTGGTCGAAGCATCATCTTATCCAAAAAGACTCTTCAATGATACCAAAGCAGTATCTCTGAAAACTTGAGATTCTTCGGGTGGTCGAAGCAGCATCTTATCCAATAAGACTTTTCGATGATACCAAAGCAGTATCTCTCAAAAAAAATTGAGACTCTTTGGGTGGTCGAAGTAGCATCTTATCCAATAAGACAATTCAACGATACCAAAGCAGTATCTCTGAAAAATTGAGATTCTTCGGGTGGTCGAAGCAGCATCTTATCCAATAAGATTCTTCGATGATACCAAAGCAGTATCTCTAAACACAAACGAGATTCTCCAGGTGGTCGAAGCAACATCTTATACAATAAGATTCTTAGATGATACCAAAGCAGTATCTCTGAAAACTTGAAATTCTTCGAGTAGTCGAAGCGGCATCTTATCCAATAAGACTCTTCGATGATACCAAAGCAGTATCTCTAAAAGAAACATGAGATTCTTCTGGTGGTCGAAGCAGCATCTTATCCAATAAGACTCTTCGATGATACCAAAGCAGTATCTCTGAACAAAACTTAAGATTCTTCGGGTGGTCGAATCAGCATCTTATCCAATAAGACTCTTCGATGATACCAAAGCAGTATCTCTAAACAAAAATTGAGATTCTTCAGGTGGTCGAAGCAGCATCTTATCCAATAAGCCTCTTTGATGACAACAAAGCAGTATCTGTGAACAAAACTTAAGATTCTTCGGGTGGTCGAAGCAGCATCTTATCCAATAAGACTCTCTGATGATACCAAAGTAGTATCTCTGAACAAAACTTGAGATTCTTCGGGTGGTCGAAGCAGCATCTTATCCAATAAGATTCTTCGATGATACCAATGTAGGGTCTCTTAAAACTTGAAAGTATTCGGTTGGTCGAAGCAGCATCTTATCAATTAACACTCTTCGATGATACCAAAGCAGTATCTCTGAAAAAAACTTAAGATTCTTCGGGTGGTCGAAGCAGCATCTTATCCAATAAGACTCTTCGATGATACCAAAGCAGTATCTCTGAACAAAAATTGAGATTCTTCGGGTGGTCGAAGCAGCATTTTATCCAATAAGACTCTTCGATGATAACAAAGCAGTATCGCTGAACAAAACTTGAGATTCTTCGGGTGGTCGAAGCAGCATCTTATCCAATAAGACTCTTCGATGATACCAAAGCAGTATCTCTGAAAACATGAGATTCTTCGAGTGGTCGAAGCAGCATCTAATCCAATAAGACTATTCGATGATACCAAAGCAGTATCTCTTAACAAAACTTGAGATTCTCCGGGTGGCCGAAGCATCATCTTATCCAATAAGACTCTTCGATGATACCAAAGCATTATCTCTGAAAACTTGAGATTCTTCGGGTGGTCGAAGCAGCATCTAATCCAATAAGACTATTCGATGATACCAAAGCAGTATCTATGAACAAAACTTGAGATTCTTCAGGTGGTCGAAGCATCATCTTATCCAAAAAGACTCTTCGATGATACCAAAGCAGTATCTCTGAAAACTTAAGATTCTTCGGGTGGTCGAAGCAGCATCTTATCCAATAAGACTTTTCGATGATACCAAAGCAGTATCTCTCAAAAAAAATTGAGACTCTTTGGGTGGTCGAAGTAGCATCTTATCCAATAAGACAATTCAACGATACCAAAGCAGTATCTCTGAAAAATTGAGATTCTTCGGGTGGTCGAAGCAGCATCTTATCCAATAAGATTCTTCGATGATACCAAAGCAGTATCTCTAAACACAAACGAGATTCTCCGGGTGGTCGAAGCAACATCTTATACAATAAGATTCTTAGATGATACCCAAGCAGTATCTCTGAAAACTTGAAATTCTTCGAGTAGTCGAAGCGGCATCTTATCCAATAAGACTCTTCGATGATACCAAAGCAGTATCTCTAAAAGAAACATGAGATTCTTCTGGTGGTCGAAGCAGCATCTTATCCAATAAGACTCTTCGATGATACCAAAGCAGTATCTCTGAACAAAACTTAAGATTCTTCGGGTGGTCGAATCAGCATCTTATCCAATAAGACTCTTCGATGATACCAAAGCAGTATCTCTGAACAAAAATTGAGATTCTTCAGGTGGTCGAAGCAGCATCTTATCCAATAAGCCTCTTTGATGACAACAAAGCAGTATCTGAGAACAAAACTTAAGATTCTTCGGGTGGTCGAAGCAGCATCTTATCCAATAAGACTCTCCGATGATACCAAAGTAGTATCTCTGAACAAAACTTGAGATTCTTCGGGTGGTCGAAGCAGCATCTTATCCAATAAGATTCTTCGATGATACCAATGTAGGGTCTCTTAAAACTTGAAAGTATTCGGTTGGTCGAAGCAGCATCTTATCAATTAACACTCTTCGATGATACCAAAGCAGTATCTCTGAAAAAAACTTAAGATTCTTCGGGTGGTCGAAGCAGCATCTTATCCAATAAGACTCTTCGATGATACCAAAGCAGTATCTCTGAATAAAAATTGAGATTCTTCGGGTGGTCGAAGCAGCATTTTATCCAAGAAGACTCTTCGATGATAACAAAGCAGTATCGCTGAACAAAACTTGAGATTCTTCGGGTGGTCGAAGCAGCATCTTATCCAATAAGACTCTTCGATGATACCAAAGTAGTATCTCTGAAAACTTGAGATTCTTCGAGTGGTCGAAGCAGCATCTAATCCAATAAGACTATTCGATGATACCAAAGCAGTATCTCTTAACAAAACTTGAGATTCTCCGGGTGGCCGAAGCATCATCTTATCCAATAAGACTCTTCGATGATACCAAAGCATTATCTCTGAAAACTTGAGATTCTTCGGGTGGTCGAAGCAGCATCTAATCCAATAAGACTATTCGATGATACCAAAGCAGTATCTATGAACAAAACTTGAGATTCTCCGGGTGGTCGAAGCATCATCTTATCCAAAAAGACTCTTCGATGATACCAAAGCAGTATCTCTGAAAACTTGAGATTCTTCGGGTGGTCGAAGCAGCATCTTATCCAATAAGACTTTTCGATGATACCAAAGCAGTATCTCTCAAAAAAAATTGAGACTCTTTGGGTGGTCGAAGTAGCATCTTATCCAATAAGACAATTCAACGATACCAAAGCAGTATCTCTGAAAAATTGAGATTCTTCGGGTGGTCGAAGCAGCATCTTATCCAATAAGATTCTTCGATGATACCAAAGCAGTATCTCTAAACACAAACGAGATTCTCCGGGTGGTCGAAGCAACATCTTATACAATAAGATTCTTAGATGATACCAAAGCAGTATCTCTGAAAACTTGAAATTCTTCGAGTAGTCGAAGCGGCATCTTATCCAATAAGACTCTTCGATGATACCAAAGCAGTATCTCTAAAAGAAACATGAGATTCTTCTGGTGGTCGAAGCAGCATCTTATCCAATAAGACTCTTCGATGATACCAAAGCAGTATCTCTGAACAAAACTTAAGATTCTTCGGGTGGTCGAATCAGCATCTTATCCAATAAGACTCTTCGATGATACCAAAGCAGTATCTCTGAACAAAAATTGAGATTCTTCAGGTGGTCGAAGCAGCATCTTATCCAATAAGCCTCTTCGATGACAACAAAGCAGTATCTGTGAACAAAACTTAAGATTCTTCGGGTGGTCGAAGCAGCATCTTATCCAATAAGACTCTCCGATGATACCAAAGTAGTATCTCTGAACAAAACTTGAGATTCTTCGGGTGGTCGAAGCAGCATCTTATCCAATAAGATTCTTCGATGATACCAATGTAGGGTCTCTTAAAACTTGAAAGTATTCGGTTGGTCGAAGCAGCATCTTATCAATTAACACTCTTCGATGATACCAAAGCTGTATCTCTGGAAAAAACTTAAGATTCTTCGGGTGGTCGAAGCAGCATCTTATCCAATAAGACTCTTCGATGATACCAAAGCAGTATCTCTGAACAAAAATTGAGATTCTTCGGATGGTCGAAGCAGCATTTTATCCAATAAGACTCTTCGATGATAACAAAGCAGTATCGCTGAACAAAACTTGAGATTCTTCGGGTGGTCGAAGCAGCATCTTATCCAATAAGACTCTTCGATGATACCAAAGTAGTATCTCTGAAAACTTGAGATTCTTCGAGTGGTCGAAGCAGCATCTAATCCAATAAGACTATTCGATGATACCAAAGCAGTATCTCTTAACAAAACTTGAGATTCTCCGGGTGGCCGAAGCATCATCTTATCCAATAAGACTCTTCGATGATACCAAAGCATTATCTCTGAAAACTTGAGATTCTTCGGGTGGTCGAAGCAGCATCTAATCCAATAAGACTATTCGATGATACCAAAGCAGTATCTATGAACAAAACTTGAGATTCTTCGGGTGGTCGAAGCATCATCTTATCCAAAAAGACTCTTCGATGATACCAAAGCAGTATCTCTGAAAACTTGAGATTCTTCGGGTGGTCGAAGCAGCATCTTATCCAATAAGACTTTTCGATGATACCAAAGCAGTATCTCTCAAAAAAAATTGAGACTCTTTGGGTGGTCGAAGTAGCATCTTATCCAATAAGACAATTCAACGATACCAAAGCAGTATCTCTGAAAAATTGAGATTCTTCGGGTGGTCGAAGCAGCATCTTATCCAATAAGATTCTTCGATGATACCAAAGCAGTATCTCTAAACACAAACGAGATTCTCCGGGTGGTCGAAGCAACATCTTATACAATAAGATTCTTAGATGATACCAAAGCAGTATCTCTGAAAACTTGAAATTCTTCGAGTAGTCGAAGCGGCATCTTATCCAATAAGACTCTTCGATGATACCAAAGCAGTATCTCTAAAAGAAACATGAGATTCTTCTGGTGGTCGAAGCAGCATCTTATCCAATAAGACTCTTCGATGATACCAAAGCAGTATCTCTGAACAAAACTTAAGATTCTTCGGGTGGTCGAATCAGCATCTTATCCAATAAGACTCTTCGATGATACCAAAGCAGTATCTCTGAACAAAAATTGAGATTCTTCAGGTGGTCGAAGCAGCATCTTATCCAATAAGCCTCTTCGATGACAACAAAGCAGTATCTGTGAACAAAACTTAAGATTCTTCGGGTGGTCGAAGCAGCATCTTATCCAATAAGACTCTCCGATGATACCAAAGTAGTATCTCTGAACAAAACTTGAGATTCTTCGGGTGGTCGAAGCAGCATCTTATCCAATAAGATTCTTCGATGATACCAATGTAGGGTCTCTTAAAACTTGAAAGTATTCGGTTGGTCGAAGCAGCATCTTATCAATTAACACTCTTCGATGATACCAAAGCAGTATCTCTGAAAAAAACTTAAGATTCTTCGGGTGGTCGAAGCAGCATCTTATCCAATAAGACTCTTCGATGATACCAAAGCAGTATCTCTGAACAAAAATTGAGATTCTTCGGGTGGTCGAAGCAGCATTTTATCCAATAAGACTCTTCGATGATAACAAAGCAGTATCGCGGAACAAAACTTGAGATTCTTCGGGTGGTCGAAGCAACATCTTATCCAATAAGACTCTTCGATGATACCAAAGTAGTATCTCTGAAAACTTGAGATTCTTCGAGTGGTCGAAGCAGCATCTAATCCAATAAGACTATTCGATGATACCAAAGCAGTATCTCTTAACAAAACTTGAGATTCTCCGGGTGGCCGAAGCATCATCTTATCCAATAAGACTCTTCGATGATACCAAAGCATTATCTCTGAAAACTTGAGATTCTTCGGGTGGTCGAAGCAGCATCTAATCCAATAAGACTATTCGATGATACCAAAGCAGTATCTATGAACAAAACTTGAGATTCTCCGGGTGGTCGAAGCATCATCTTATCCAAAAAGACTCTTCGATGATACCAAAGCAGTATCTCTGAAAACTTGAGATTCTTCGGGAGGTCGAAGCAGCATCTTATCCAATAAGACTTTTCGATGATACCAAAGCAGTATCTCTCAAAAAAAATTGAGACTCTTTGGGTGGTCGAAGTAGCATCTTATCCAATAAGACAATTCAACGATACCAAAGCAGTATCTCTGAAAAATTGAGATTCTTCGGGTGGTCGAAGCAGCATCTTATCCAATAAGATTCTTCGATGATACCAAAGCAGTATCTCTAAACACAAACGATATTCTCCGGGTGGTCGAAGCAGCATCTTATACAATAAGATTCTTAGATGATACCAAAGCAGTATCTCTGAAAACTTGAAATTCTTCGAGTAGTCGAAGCGGCATCTTATCCAATAAGACTCTTCGATGATACCAAAACAGTATCTCTAAAAGAAACATGATATTCTTCTGGTGGTCGAAGCAGCATCTTATCCAATAAGACTCAGTATCTCTGAACAAAACTTAAGATTCTTCGGGTGGTCGAAGCAGCATCTTATCCAATAAGACTCTTCGATGATACCAAAGCAGTATCTCTGAACAAAAATTGAGATTCTTCAGGTGGTCGAAGCAGCATCTTATCCAATAAGCCTCTTCGATGACAACAAAGCAGTATCTGTGAACAAAACTTAAGATTCTTCGGGTGGTCGAAGCAGCATCTTATCCAATAAGACTCTCCGATGATACCAAAGTAGTATCTCTGAACAAAACTTGAGATTCTTCGGGTGGTCGAAGCAGCATCTTATCCAATAAGATTCTTCGATGATACCAATGTAGGGTCTCTTAAAACTTGAAAGTATTCGGTTGGTCGAAGCAGCATCTTATCAATTAACACTCTTCGATGATACCAAAGCAGTATCTCTGAAAAAAACTTAAGATTCTTCGGGTGGTCGAAGCAGCATCTTATCCAATAAGACTCTTCGATGATACCAAAGCAGTATCTCGGAACAAAAATTGAGATTCTTCGGGTGGTCGAAGCAGCATTTTATCCAATAAGACTCTTCGATGATAACAAAGCAGTATCGCGGAACAAAACTTGAGATTCTTCGGGTGGTCGAAGCAACATCTTATCCAATAAGACTCTTCGATGATACCAAAGTAGTATCTCTGAAAACTTGAGATTCTTCGAGTGGTCGAAGCAGCATCTAATCCAATAAGACTATTCGATGATACCAAAGCAGTATCTCTTAACAAAACTTGAGATTCTCCGGGTGGCCGAAGCATCATCTTATCCAATAAGACTCTTCGATGATACCAAAGCATTATCTCTGAAAACTTGAGATTCTTCGGGTGGTCGAAGCAGCATCTAATCCAATAAGACTATTCGATGATACCAAAGCAGTATCTATGAACAAAACTTGAGATTCTCCGGGTGGTCGAAGCATCATCTTATCCAAAAAGACTCTTCGATGATACCAAAGCAGTATCTCTGAAAACTTGAGATTCTTCGGGAGGTCGAAGCAGCATCTTATCCAATAAGACTTTTCGATGATACCAAAGCAGTATCTCTCAAAAAAAATTGAGACTCTTTGGGTGGTCGAAGTAGCATCTTATCCAATAAGACAATTCAACGATACCAAAGCAGTATCTCTGAAAAATTGAGATTCTTCGGGTGGTCGAAGCAGCATCTTATCCAATAAGATTCTTCGATGATACCAAAGCAGTATCTCTAAACACAAACGATATTCTCCGGGTGGTCGAAGCAGCATCTTATACAATAAGATTCTTAGATGATACCAAAGCAGTATCTCTGAAAACTTGAAATTCTTCGAGTAGTCGAAGCGGCATCTTATCCAATAAGACTCTTCGATGATACCAAAACAGTATCTCTAAAAGAAACATGATATTCTTCTGGTGGTCGAAGCAGCATCTTATCCAATAAGACTCAGTATCTCTGAACAAAACTTAAGATTCTTCGGGTGGTCGAAGCAGCATCTTATCCAATAAGACTCTTCGATGATACCAAAGCAGTATCTCTGAACAAAAATTGAGATTCTTCAGGTGGTCGAAGCAGCATCTTATCCAATAAGCCTCTTCGATGACAACAAAGCAGTATCTGTGAACAAAACTTCAGATTCTTCGGGTGGTCGAAGCAGCATCTTATCCAATAAGACTCTCCGATGATACCAAAGTAGTATCTCTGAACAAAACTTGAGATTCTTCGGGTGGTCGAAGCAGCATCTTATTCAATAACACTCTTCGATGATACCAATGCAGTATCTCTGAAACTTGTGATTCTTTGGGTGGTCGAAGCAGCATCTTATCCAATAAGACTGTTCGATGATACCAAAACAGTATCTCTGAAAAAAACTTGAGATTCTTCGGGTGGTCAAAGCAGCATCTTGTCCAATAAGATTCTTCGATGATACCAAAGTAGTGTCTCTGAACAAAACTTGAGATTCTTTGGGTGGTCAGAGCAGCATCTTATCCGATAAGCCTCTTCGATGATACCAAAGCAGTATCTCTGAACAAAACTTGAGATTCTTTGTGTGGTCGAAGTAGCATCTTATCCAATAAGACTCTTCGATGATACCAAAGAAGTATATCTAAACAAAAACGAGATTCTTCGGGTGGTCGAAGCAGCATCTTATCCAATAAGATTCTTCGATGATACCAATGTAGGGTCTCTTAAAACTTGAAAGTCTTCGGGTGGTCGAAGCAGCATCTTATCCATTAAGACTCTTCGATGATACCAAAGCAGTATCTCTGAACAAAACTTAAGATTCTTCGGGTGGTCGAAGCAGCATCTTATCCAATAAGACTCTTCGATGATAGCAAAGCAGTATCTCTGAACAAAAATTGAGATTCTTCGGGTGGTCGAAGCAGCATTTTATCCAATAAGACTCTTCTATGATACCAAAGCAGTATCGCTGAACAAAACTTGAGATTCTTCGGGTGGTCGAGGCAGCATCTTATCCAATAAGACTCTTCGATGATACCAAAGCAGTATCTCTAAACAAAACATGAGATTCTTCGGGTGGTCGAAGCAGCATCTTATCCAATAAGACTCTTCGATGATACCAAAGCAGTATCTCTGAACAAAAATTGAGATTCTTCGGGTGGTCGAAGCAGCATTTTATCCAATAAGACTCTTCGATGATAACAAAGCAGTATCGCGGAACAAAACTTGAGATTCTTCGGGTGGTCGAAGCAACATCTTATCCAATAAGACTCTTCGATGATACCAAAGTAGTATCTCTGAAAACTTGAGATTCTTCGAGTGGTCGAAGCAGCATCTAATCCAATAAGACTATTCGATGATACCAAAGCAGTATCTCTTAACAAAACTTGAGATTCTCCGGGTGGCCGAAGCATCATCTTATCCAATAAGACTCTTCGATGATACCAAAGCATTATCTCTGAAAACTTGAGATTCTTCGGGTGGTCGAAGCAGCATCTAATCCAATAAGACTATTCGATGATACCAAAGCAGTATCTATGAACAAAACTTGAGATTCTCCGGGTGGTCGAAGCATCATCTTATCCAAAAAGACTCTTCGATGATACCAAAGCAGTATCTCTGAAAACTTGAGATTCTTCAGGAGGTCGAAGCAGCATCTTATCCAATAAGACTTTTCGATGATACCAAAGCAGTATCTCTCAAAAAAAATTGAGACTCTTTGGGTGGTCGAAGTAGCATCTTATCCAATAAGACAATTCAACGATACCAAAGCAGTATCTCTGAAAAATTGAGATTCTTCGGGTGGTCGAAGCAGCATCTTATCCAATAAGATTCTTCGATGATACCAAAGCAGTATCTCTAAACACAAACGATATTCTCCGGGTGGTCGAAGCAGCATCTTATACAATAAGATTCTTAGATGATACCAAAGCAGTATCTCTGAAAACTTGAAATTCTTCGAGTAGTCGAAGCGGCATCTTATCCAATAAGACTCTTCGATGATACCAAAACAGTATCTCTAAAAGAAACATGATATTCTTCTGGTGGTCGAAGCAGCATCTTATCCAATAAGACTCAGTATCTCTGAACAAAACTTAAGATTCTTCGGGTGGTCGAAGCAGCATCTTATCCAATAAGACTCTTCGATGATACCAAAGCAGTATCTCTGAACAAAAATTGAGATTCTTCAGGTGGTCGAAGCAGCATCTTATCCAATAAGCCTCTTCGATGACAACAAAGCAGTATCTGTGAACAAAACTTCAGATTCTTCGGGTGGTCGAAGCAGCATCTTATCCAATAAGACTCTCCGATGATACCAAAGTAGTATCTCTGAACAAAACTTGAGATTCTTCGGGTGGTCGAAGCAGCATCTTATTCAATAACACTCTTCGATGATACCAATGCAGTATCTCTGAAACTTGTGATTCTTTGGGTGGTCGAAGCAGCATCTTATCCAATAAGACTGTTCGATGATACCAAAACAGTATCTCTGAAAAAAACTTGAGATTCTTCGGGTGGTCAAAGCAGCATCTTGTCCAATAAGATTCTTCGATGATACCAAAGTAGTGTCTCTGAACAAAACTTGAGATTCTTTGGGTGGTCAGAGCAGCATCTTATCCGATAAGCCTCTTCGATGATACCAAAGCAGTATCTCTGAACAAAACTTGAGATTCTTTGTGTGGTCGAAGTAGCATCTTATCCAATAAGACTCTTCGATGATACCAAAGAAGTATATCTAAACAAAAACGAGATTCTTCGGGTGGTCGAAGCAGCATCTTATCCAATAAGATTCTTCGATGATACCAATGTAGGGTCTCTTAAAACTTGAAAGTCTTCGGGTGGTCGAAGCAGCATCTTATCCATTAAGACTCTTCGATGATACCAAAGCAGTATCTCTGAACAAAACTTAAGATTCTTCGGGTGGTCGAAGCAGCATCTTATCCAATAAGACTCTTCGATGATAGCAAAGCAGTATCTCTGAACAAAAATTGAGATTCTTCGGGTGGTCGAAGCAGCATTTTATCCAATAAGACTCTTCTATGATACCAAAGCAGTATCGCTGAACAAAACTTGAGATTCTTCGGGTGGTCGAGGCAGCATCTTATCCAATAAGACTCTTCGATGATACCAAAGCAGTATCTCTAAACAAAACATGAGATTCTTCGGGTGGTCGAAGCAGCATCTTATCCAATAAGACTCTTCGATGATACCAAAGCAGTATCTCTAAAAAAAACATGAGATTCTTCGGGTGGTCGAGGCAGCATCTTATCCAATAAGACTCTTCAATGATACCAAAGCAGTATCTCTGAAAACTTGAGATTCTTTGGGTGGTCGAACCAGTATCTTATCCATTAAGACTCTTCGATGATACCAAAGCAGTATATCTAAATACAAACGAGATTCTTGTTGTGGTCAAAGCAGCATCTTATCTAATAAGACTATTCGATGCTACCAAAGTAGTGTCTCTGAACAAAACATGTGATTCTTCGGGTGGTCGAAGCAGCATCTTATCCAATAAGACTCTTCGATGATACCAAAGCAGTATCTCTAAACAAAACTTGAGATTCTTCGGGTGGTCGAAGCAACATCTTATCCAATAAGACTCTTCGATGATACCAAAGCAGTATCTCTGAAAAAAACTTGAGATTCTTCAGGTGGTCGAAGCGGCATCTTATCCAATAACTCTTCGATGATACCAAATCAGTATCTCTGAAAACTTGAGATTCTTCGGGTGGTCGAAGCGGCATCTTATCCAATAAGACTCTTCGATGATACCAAAGCAGTATCTCTAAAAAAAACATGAGATTCTTCGGGTGGTCGAAGCAGCATCTGATCCAATAAGACTCTTCGATGATACCAAAGCAGTATCTTTGAAAACTTGAGATTTTTTGGGTGGTTGAAGCAGCATCTTATCCAATAAGACTCTTTGATGTTACCAAAGCAGTATCTCTGAACAAAACTTGAGATTCTTCGGGTGGTCGAAGCAGCATCTTATCCAATAATACTCTTCGAAGATACCAAAGCAATATCTCTGAAAACTTGAGATTCTTCGGGTGGTCAAACCAGCATCTTATCCGATAAGCCTCTTCGATGATACCAAAGCAGTATCTCTAAACAAAACATGAGATTCTTCGGGTGGTCGAAGCAGCATCTTATCCAATAAGACTCTTCGATGATACCAAAGCAGTATCTCTAAAAAAAACATGAGATTCTTCGGGTGGTCGAGGCAGCATCTTATCCAATAAGACTCTTCAATGATACCAAAGCAGTATCTCTGAAAACTTGAGATTCTTTGGGTGGTCGAACCAGTATCTTATCCATTAAGACTCTTCGATGATACCAAAGCAGTATATCTAAATACAAACGAGATTCTTGTTGTGGTCAAAGCAGCATCTTATCTAATAAGACTATTCGATGCTACCAAAGTAGTGTCTCTGAACAAAACATGTGATTCTTCGGGTGGTCGAAGCAGCATCTTATCCAATAAGACTCTTCGATGATACCAAAGCAGTATCTCTAAACAAAACTTGAGATTCTTCGGGTGGTCGAAGCAACATCTTATCCAATAAGACTCTTCGATGATACCAAAGCAGTATCTCTGAAAAAAACTTGAGATTCTTCAGGTGGTCGAAGCGGCATCTTATCCAATAACTCTTCGATGATACCAAATCAGTATCTCTGAAAACTTGAGATTCTTCGGGTGGTCGAAGCGGCATCTTATCCAATAAGACTCTTCGATGATACCAAAGCAGTATCTCTAAAAAAAACATGAGATTCTTCGGGTGGTCGAAGCAGCATCTGATCCAATAAGACTCTTCGATGATACCAAAGCAGTATCTTTGAAAACTTGAGATTTTTTGGGTGGTTGAAGCAGCATCTTATCCAATAAGACTCTTTGATGTTACCAAAGCAGTATCTCTGAACAAAACTTGAGATTCTTCGGGTGGTCGAAGCAGCATCTTATCCAATAATACTCTTCGAAGATACCAAAGCAATATCTCTGAAAACATGAGATTCTTCGGGTGGTCAAACCAGCATCTTATCCGATAAGCCTCTTCGATGATACCAAAGCAGTATCTCTGAACAAAACATGATATTCTTCGGGTGGTCGAAGCAACATCTTATCCAATAAGACTCTTCGATGAAACCAAAGTCGTATATCTGAACAAAAACGAGATTCTTCGGGTGGTCGAAGCAGCATCTTATCAAATAAGACTCTTCGATGATACCAAAGCATTATCTCTGAAAACTTGAGATTCTTCGGGTGGTCGAAGCAGCATCTAATCCAATAAGACTCTTCGATGATACCAAAGCAGTATCTCTGAACAAAACTTGAGACTCTTTGGGTGGTCGAAGTAGCACCATATCCAATAAGACAATTCAATGATACCAAAGCATTATCTCTAAAAAATTGAGATTCTTCGGGTGGTCGAAGCAGCATCTTATCCAATAAGATTCTTCGATGATACCAAAGCAGTATCTCTAAACACAAACGAGATTCTACGGGTGGTCGAAGCAGCATCTTATCCAATAAGATTCTTAGATGATACCAAAGCAGTATCTCTGAAAACTTGAGATTCTTCGGGTAGTCGAAGCAGCATCTTATCTAATAAGACTCTTCGATGATACCAAAGCAGTATCTCTGAACAAAACTTGAGATTCTTCGGGTGGTCGAAGCAGCATCTTATCCAATAAGACTCTTCAATGATACCAAAGCAGTATCTCTGAAGAAAACTTGAGATTCTTCGGGTGGTCGAAGCAGCATCTTATTCAATAAGACTCTTCGATGATACCAATGCAGTATCTCTAAAAACTTGAGATTCTTTGGGTGGTCAAAGCAGCATCTTATCCAATTAGACTCTTCGATGATACCAAAACAGTATCTCTGAAAATAACTTGAGATTCTTCGGGTGGTCAAAGCAGCATCTTGTCCAATAAGATTCTTCGATGATACCAAAGTAGTGTCTCTGAACAAAACTTGAGATTCTTTAGGTGGTCATAGCAGCATCTTATCCGATAAGCCTCTTCGATGATAGCGAAACAGTATCTCTGAACAAAACTTGAGATTCTTTGTGTGGTCGAAGTAGCATCTTATCCAATAAGACTCTTCGATGATACCAAAGAAGTATATCTAAACAAAAACGAGATTCTTCGGGTGGTCGAAGCAGCATCTTATCCAATAAGATTCTTCGAAGATACCAATGTAGGGTCTCTCAAAACTTGAAAGTCTTCGGGTGGTCGAAGCAGCATCTTATCCATTAAGAATCTTCGATGATACCAAAGCAGTATCTCTGAAAAAAACATAAGATTCTTCGGGTGGTCGAAGAAGCATCTTATCCAATAAGACTCTTCTATGATACCAAAGCAGTATCTCTGAACAAAAATTGAGATTCTTCGTGTGGTCGAAGCAACATCTTATCCAATAAGACTCTTCGATGATACCAAATCAGTATCGCTGAACAAAACTTGAGATTCTTCGGGTGGTCGAAGCAGCATCTTATCCAATAAGACTCTTCGATGATACCAAAGCAGTATCTCTAAACAAAACTTGAGATTCTTCGGGTGGTCGAAGCAGCATCTTATCCAATAAGACTCTTCGATGATACCAAAGCAGTATCTCTAAAAAAAACATGAGATTCTTCGGGTGGTCGAGGCAGCATCTTATCCAATAAAACTCTTCAATGATACCAATGCAGTATCTCTGAAAACTTGAGATTCTTTGGGTGGTCGAACCAGTATCTTATCCATTAAGACCCTTCGATGATACCAAAGCAGTATATCTAAATACAAACGAGATTCTTCTTGTGGTCAAAGC
Source organism: Lathyrus sativus (assembly GCA_963859935.3). NCBI lineage: Eukaryota > Viridiplantae > Streptophyta > Magnoliopsida > Fabales > Fabaceae > Lathyrus > Lathyrus sativus. The sequence goes on along the minus strand of OZ012740.1, from coordinate 236,667,353 downwards.
AGCATCTTATCTAATAAGATTATTCGATGATACCAAAGTAGTGTCTCTGAACAAAACATGCGTTTATTCGGGTGGTCGAAGCAGCATCTTATCCAATAAGACTCTTCGATGATACCAAAGCAGTATCTCTGAACAAAAATTGAGATTCTTCGTGTGGTCGAAGCAACATCTTATCCAATAAGACTCTTCGATGATACCAAAGCAGTATCGCTGAACAAAATTTGAGATTCTTCGGGTGGTCGAAGCAGCATCTTAGCCAATAACTTTTCGATGATACCAAATCAGTATCTCTGAAAACTTGAGATTCTTCGGGTGGTCGAAGCGGCATCTTATCCAATAAGACTCTTCGATGATACCAAAGCAGTATTTCTAAAAAAACATGAGATTCTTCTGGTGGTCGAAGCAGCATCTTATCCAATAAGACTCTTCGATGATACCAAAGCAGTATCTCTGAAAACTTGAGATTTTTTGGGTGGTCGAAGCAGCAGCTTATCCAATAAGACTCTTTGATGTTACCAAAGCAGTATCTCTGAACAAAACTTGAGATTCTTCGGGTGGTCGAAGCAGCATCTTATCCAATAATACTCTTCGAAGATACCAAAGCAATGTCTCTGAAAACTTGAGATTCTTCGGGTGGTCAAAGCAGCATCTTATCCGATAAGCCTCTTCGATGATACCAAAGCAGTATCTCTGAACAAAACATGATATTCTTCGGGTGGTCGAAGCAGCATCTTATCTGTTGCGGTGGAAATAGGATCACAAACTATTAATGAGTTTGAATCGCAATTCAATTCACAACCGCTCTTTGATTTATCCGAAGGAAAAGGTCAAAAAAGGGAAAACCTATTTTGCATCGTAAACACAATGCGGGGAAAGATCTAGGGTTCGGGGGTTGGTTAAATTTAGGGAAGGTATTAGCACCCTAAACTTCTGTAGTACTCTACAGGAACCTTTTGTTCAAATGTTTACTATTTACTTTATTTATTTGCTTAAGGTATATGTACAAAGATTAAAAGTGAGAAAAAAGACCTAGGGGTTAATTCTAAGTTTACTCGGCAAGACATCGCATCTTGTGCCTACGTATCCTTACGGGAATGGAATCAGAGTAATCGTAGTTCCCCTCAAAAGGGAGGTTAGAGACTTCTTGACTGTGGTCAAGGTCTCAAGGGGAATAAACATGTCTTAAGAACACGCTTACGCGGAGTGTAGAAACTCCAAATCTCTACGTTGAAATGTTAGGTTGTAATTAGGGTTAAATTAGGGATTCCACGGCGGGAAACCCTAAACTGAGCGCGGCGGCTCTTTGACCTAATGCTAGGGGTAAAATTGTAATCTTGCCTGCAGCGAGGCATGTATGAAAACTTAGGGTTTGTAAGGGTGTAATTTTGAGGGTTTGAATGTGGACTATTGACACGGCGGCCAAAAGCTAGACCTAACCTTCGGATGTGTGTAGTGTGACTGGAATATTGATAAATGCGTGAGGTGATTGAGTTATGCAAACAGGAAATAAGACAGAAGTTAAAGCCATGCAAACAGAAATTTAAAGGCAGAAACTTAAAGCGCGATTATTAGATTCGCGGGGTTACATATGAGAAGCAGTTACAATATAGTAATGAACTCTGAATGAAAAATAAGATGAAATAAGTAATGAGCTACAAAATGAACAAACGACGTTAGTGGGCAGAGTGAGGCGACAATCAAATGAGTTACGAGACAATGAAGAAAGGAGATGCAAATTTGAGATTTTATTATTGTTTTATTTAAAAAAAAATTTAATATTAGCTTGCAAAAAAAAGTTTAATTTGAAAATGTTTTATTCTTTTAAAAAAAGTTTTATTTTTTAATATTTTTAAGAAAAGTTTTTTGATTTTGTTTTAAAAAGAGTTTTTATTTATTTTTAATATTTACATAAAAATGTTTTTTATTTATTTTAAAAACGGTTTTTTTTAATTATAAAAGTAAAATATAAAAAAACAATTTAAAAAAGCATAAAAACAAATTTTTTAAAAACAAAACCAAAAAATAATAAATAAAGGGAGGGGGTTGGGCCGGTCATCACACCCGGACTCAACCCGGTTAGTGGTTTAACTAAAAAAACATTTAGGGTTCTGGGAACCCTAATGTTCCTTGCGGCGCCATTCACGTATTCTTCTTCTCTCATCTCTCTCGCGATCGCTATGCGTCTTCTTCTACAAAACCTGAAAAATGAAAAAAATGAATTAACATGAGGGTATACGTTTGATCCTTGGTGATTCAGCCGATGATGTTTGGAAACTGAGGCTTAGAGTTGATTGCCCGCCGTTTGAACGGCGATGGCGATCTTCTCAGTTCGGTATGATTCGCGGATGATGCTGATTGTTCGGTGATGTTTGTTGTCGCCGTCGATGATGTTCGCTGCTACTTCTTACGGAGACGATGATGAAGGTATCGGTCCCTCTGAGTCTCGGCCGCCTCCTTCTTGCGCCGCCTAGGGTTTGTTCGCGATTTCGTTCGTTAGCGTTCGCTTGCGATCTCCGTTAGGGTTTGTGATCGTGGTTCCTCTCTCTCTCGCGGCTACCCGTTAGGGTTTTCTCACAGGTGAAATTGTTCCTTTATATCTTTTCTTTTTGGGCCTTGGATATTGTTGGATTTACGTTAATCTTGGCTGAGATCTGATTTCGAATGATTTTGTTTGATTTGATTTTGTTTGATTTGATTTTGTTTGGTTTTTCAGATACTGATTGAGTTCCAATGGGATGCTTTCTGATACTGATTGAACCCTGTTTCCTCTTTTAGAATTTGATTGGGATTTTGGTGAGATTGGATTTCGTTTTTCTGATATGTTTGATCTCATCTGATTTGAACCTTCCTTTTTCAGGATTCCCTATGGATTCGCTCGGACTGTTTGATATCTGAACTGATCTCGAACTGATTTGTTTGACTTCATCTGAACTGACTCGTTTTCGATTTTTTTGATTTCATCTGAACTGACTCGTTTTCGATTTGTTTGATTTTTGATGCAGCTCAGATTCTTTTCCTCTTCTGCTTTCAGAGAGGGCTGATACCACGGCTTTGGTCGAGTCAGAATTGCCGGGAAAGGTATACGGCGGTGATGACAACATTGTCTGAGCCTGATGAGGGAACCTCTTTGATGAGGCCTCAGTTGCCTTCGAGATTGGTTGGTTTCGATGCTTGGTTGCTTTTGACAGTGCTGTGTTCTTTTGAACAGGGTTTCCGGGCTCGTGAACTGATATGGTTTTGTGACCTGTTTTATTTCTGAACTGATATGTTTGGATACGAGTTTTGTCTCGTGATAACCTAACCTGTTTCAACTCTTAATCCTCAAGTCCGCTGCTTGTACCCAACTGCGACGTTTAAACTTTCTGTTTCTTGATTCTTAGGGCAATGATGCTCTGACTGAGCCCTTCGGAGAAGACGCTATGATCTCATGTTTGTTGCTCGTGTTGTGAGCAGAATGGCATCTGGTTGTTGGTTTGTCATGATGACTTGCCATCGTTGATTGCTTTTTTCTGGTATGATTTTATGCTGTGATTTGGCTGTTTGCATTCTGAACTGATGTGATTGCTTCGTGATAGTCTGATTTCGAACTCGCTGCTAAACCATGTTTGATGCTGTTGTGTTTTTGGATCCTGTTGGGTACTTTCTGTTATGGCAGATTTGTAGGATGTTTTCTTCTGGCTCTTGCGCATGAACTTGCATTCTGATACGTTGTTTTGATGCCATTTAGTACATTTTGGTCTGTTTGGACTTGGTTTTCATGACCTCACCTATCTGGTTCAGAATTGATGCTGCTCATGAATTGTTTAGGTTTTGAGTTCTGAATTCTGAATCTGATACTGATGCGGTTGTGGATTTTCAGGTGTTGGAGATTTCGGAAACAAAATGATTCAGACCTGCCGGCATCCGGGTCTGAATCCATATTGACCATGTGGCCTTATTCTCATATCAGTTTGGAAATCCAATCGCGGCAAAACGAATCAGTCCCGCTTCTTTTATCACTTCTATCTCTCGGATGTCCCGTAACGATAAGAACAGGTGTTACCTGATCTGACGCCAACGGCGCGGATCGGTAACGGGGGGTTGGACGCAGCTTCGGTTGTGCCACTCCCGGCACTCGATGATGACACTATTCTGAGAGTGTCGAAAACAAACTCTAACATTCTTTTCTATCTGTTTGTTCTGTTTTGATGTGCAGGTGAATCGGAGACTTTGCGGAGAAGCTCAAGGGACATCATGAAGGACATTTAGAAATTCTTAGGACTTAGGACCTAGAACTTTTAGAATTAATGTAATTCCTTGTAACAGCATTTCGAAAATGTGAAACAATCTCCTCCTTCTTGTATGATGATCTTTTTATGAAATAAAATATCAGACTTTCCTTTATATTCGTGACCTGCTTACTTTATTTCTAGTTATAAATTATAAATATTTGTGAATAAATCCACAAATGTTTAAACTCATTAACATAGTCATAAACTATAAGCATTTCCCGAACGACATTCTTGTTCGTTCATTTGTAGTCTTAATCTCAGCACTTGATTAAATTCAAATCGCATTCCAACTTTAAATTCTAACCAATCATTTTATAACCCAAACACGGATGTACGCTGTAATCAACACCGATTTAATATTAATGATAACCTTGCCCGTAATTGCATTCCACCGACCAAAGACTGTGAGCAACAATCCAATAATACCCCAGTAAAACTGTGCCTTATTAACGGAGGTGTGCCGGAAATAAGCCACGAGCAATAAAATAAGTCTTAAATCCAGTTGTGCTCGACAAACTTTAATACCGACCACGTCGAATTGGCACCTTGATATAATCAGACCTGTTGATAGGTAAATGCCTCAAAAATAGTGTATCAAATGCCTCAGAGCCCGTTTTCAAGGAATTAGCAGAATTTGCGTAAAATGACCAAAATACCCCTGGAACCAAATCTGCAAAACAAACACCTCCATAACTTGTCAGTGGTTAGCGAATGTACATATGAGATGCTATGCGAAATGACCGACTAAATATAAGGGTAAAATTTGGGGTATTACAGTTGCCCCTATTTAAATAGCTACACCGGACGATTTGAGTGACAGAGACTCGAGGAATCGTGGTGGAGAGATTTAAATATAGATAACCGAAAATTTTGCCCTTATATGCGACGATATGCAATGCTATTGGGCAAAGCGAGGACAGCTTAATGCAGATGATGCCATGAATATGATATGATGCGTATGCTGGAATGATGAATGCGAAAATGATGACGAATACGAAGACACAGAGACAGACGCTACGAGAAGAACTCACTGGGGAAAACGACGCGCTGAGACACAGTACAACACTGGGGACTTCTAAAAATGATGGTCAACTGGTGTAAACACGACCAATTGTCCTTTTTTAGAAAACGAGATTCTCAACTGGAGATGGTACCTATGAGACGGCCTCCACTGGGGAATCTAAAAATAAAACTGGATCACGTACGATTGCAAGATCGTTTACAGAATGCTGGAGCATTGAGCAAAGAATAACATCCAAGCTTCTATAAACTATCTTTCGTGACAGGATCAAACGGACTTTTCGGGAATCCGTAAATATACAGGGTAAAGACCGGCTGTATGCCAAAATAAATGGACTTTAGGAATAAGGTTCTTAAATGGAGAGGGCACTTATGAGATGACCTCCATTTGGGAATGTTTAATAATAACAGGATCTACACGGCTTGCAAGATCGATTACAGACTGCTGGAGCATTGAGCAAAGAATAACATCCAAGCTTCTATAAACTATCTTTCGTGATGGGATCGACTGGACTTTTCAGAAATCCATATCATATATACAGGGTAAAGACCGGCTGTATGCCAAAATAAATGGACTTTAATGGGAAATGCCCTGATAAGCTCCTCGAGAGGGAGCTGTCACTTATCGTTGGAAGGGACTTATGTGCCAGAATGGATAAGCACTCAAATAAAGAGGCTGTTGCTTATCTGATAAATAAATCTTCTCGCATTTAAGGTCGGCGCCTGGAATACGATTCTGATTCTTCTCTTACTGAAGGATAAATAAACTTCTTCATGCTTCAAGATCGTGCTCTCCTGAACATGAAAAGGGTAAACTGAATCTCCTCATACTTCAGAATCGTGCTCTCCTGAATATGATTCGGCTTTTTCGGGTAAATGAAATTCTTCATACTTCAGAATCGTGCTCTCCTGAATATGAAAAGGGTGAACTGAACTTCCTCATACTTCAGAATCGTGCTCTCCTGAATATGATTCGGCTCTTTCTTGTAAATGAAATTCTTCATACTTCAGAATCGTGCTCTCCTGAATATGAAAAGGGCTAACTGAACTTCCTCATACTTCAGAATCGTGCTCTCCTGAATATGATTCGGCTCTTTCTTGTAAATGAAATTCTTCATACTTCAGAATCGTGCTCTCCTGAATATGAAAAGGGCTAACTGAACTTCCTCATACTTCAGAATCGTGCTCTCCTGAATATGATTCGGCTCTTTCTTGTAAATGAAATTCTTCATACTTCAGAATCGTGCTCTCCTGAATATGAAAAGGGTGAACTGAACTTCCTCATACTTCAGAATCGTGCTCTCCTGAATATGATTCCGCTCCTTCTTTTACTAAAGGGTAACTGAACTTCTTCATAATTCAGAATCGTGCTCTCCTGAATATGATTCCGCTCAAACCTCCCCGTATTTCAAGATCGTGCTCTCCTGAATACGATTTGGTTCAAAACCCCCCATACTTCAAGACGAAAGGTAAATGGAAGCCCAACTGCTCCATGGAGATGGCCATTTGCTGCGAGTCATAACGAAGATAGGATCGGTTTCTTAGGTGAGAAATGTTGTATACCGATGTTGTAAGATGTAAAGTGTTGTACCGATGTTGTAACATGTAGGATTGTAAAGTGTTGTACTGATAGATTTTCCAGGCGTGAACTGGCGTGTATCTGTAAGGATGGTGGTTGAAAGATAGTGCAAAATAAATGCACGTCCGGGTACAGTGATAACCTTCTCGGGCGAGAACAGTCGTGTATCTGACATAGTATGGTGAAAATCTTTAGATGGTGCAAAATAAATGCACGTCCGGTTGGGCTCAGCGACCGACAATACTGAGGTTCAATCTAGGATCGAGCTAGAAAGAAGACTGGTAATCAAGACTCCGTCGAGGGAATGATCTCGAAGGGTAGATATCTTATCCTAGTGAGGAAAGATAGCTGAAGTAACCGTCATCCACGAGGATCGAGCTCCGTAGGGAAACTTGGAAACACATATGTATTTTATGCTTAGGGCTGACAATCTATTTGGAGAGAATGGACGAACCCAGTTACTCGGCGGTAACAACCAATGATGGTGAAACATAATGAACCTGTGAATGCTAACGCATATGTTGATGCATATGTTAATGTGAATGTATGTTAATGTCTATGTATGTTAATGTTTATGTATGCAAGATGTTATGAAATGAGTATGTAATGAGTATGTAATGAATATGTAATGAATATGTACTGAAACAGGCATGTGATGCTTATGCCCTTGCGTATGCTGACGAAACAGACTAGAGACGGGACGAGAGATGAAATAAACATCTCGACGGGGATACCCTGCGTTCTCTGTAACACCCGTTTTAATTATTTAGCCATTTTATTATTATTTTAAATATTATATGTTGATGTGCCCTTTGGTAGGGTGTATTTGATGATGTTTGGTGGGTGTCCCTGAGATGGGAGGATCATTGGTGGTAATTTGGTGAGTTTATAATAATATAAGAAATAATAGTAATATTGGTGGTGGTATTAATATTAATATTATTATTATTATTATTATATTTATGATTATTATTAATATTTGTAGTAATATTATAAATATGGAGAATATAATATTATTATTAATATAGTTATTATATTATTATGATTTTTGGTGTGAATATGATAATATAATGAATAATAGTAATATTGGTGGGGGTATTATTATTATTATTATTATATATTATTATATTTATTAGTATTATTAATATTATTATTATTTTGGTGAGATAATAATATTGTTACTATTATTATTATTATTATTATTATTATTTTGGTGATATAATAATATTATTATTATTATTATTATTATTAATAGTATTATTATGATTAGTATTATTAATATTAGTAATATTATATTAGTATTATTAATATTAAGATTATTATTATTAATATTATTTTATTATTAGTATTAATATAATTGTTATTATTATCATTAGTATTATTATTATTATAATTATAATTATTGTTGGGTGTATTACTATTATTATTATTATGTTGAATATTACTATAATATTATAATAGTATTATATTATATTATTATTATTATTATTATTATTATGATTATTATAATTATTATATTATAATTATTATTGAGAATATTAGTGGTTGAAATAAGTAAAATAAGAGGTGGAAGGGTTATTGGGAAGTTAGAATGAAAATATGAAAAGTCATGATAGAAACCGTGAGGAAGAAAATATGAAGGGGTAGCAAGGAGATATTAGAAAAGTTGGAATAGAGAGAAAAGGGATTACCATAGATCGTGGGAAATTGGTGTGATAATAATAATAATAATAATAATATTAATATTATTATTATTATTATTATTATTAATATTATTATTATTATTATTATTATTAATATTATTATTATTATTATTATTATTATTATTATTATTATTATTATTATTATTATTATTATTATTATTATTATTATTATGTTATTTTTATTAGTTAGTATTATTATTGGGATAGGAAATAAAAAGGAAAATAGAATATGAAGGGGTGGGGGAAGTATTAGAGAAAATAACACGATAGAAAGAGGGAAGAGAGAAAGAGCAATAGAAAGAGAGAAGAGGAAAGAACGAGAGAAGTGAGAAGAACGAAGGAAAAAGGGAACGAAGAACGGAAAGAAAAGAGGAGGCCAAGAGACCAAATCCAGGAAGAATTTCATCGATCAACCGATTAACAAGGTAAGGGGGAGAAACTTGATTGGGAATGGTATATACATGTATAGGGTAGTGGGGATTCCTTAACCCCGTAGGAATGTATCGTTGATGAAGTTTTATATTGACATGCTATTGATTGTTGAGTTATGTTGATGTTGATGGATTGAAATATGTTGATTGTTGGTGAATTGTTGTTTTTGGTTAATTTGGCGTATAGGTTGGATTTACGGTTTTAGGGAAGTTCTGTGTGACCTTTTTGATGTGTCGATAGATTGTTTAAGTGATGACTTTGGAATAATATGTATATGATGATGTACGGATGTTTGATGTTGCCATTGTTGATTGACTGTTGGTGTTGGTTTGGTTTGAGTAAGGTTCAGAGTAACTCTAAAGTGTCGGTAGTGTGCCGTAATGTTGATCTGGAGTAGAATTATAGGAAGATTGATAAGCCTAATATGCATTGGTCGTAATACGGATAGTATAGGAAGTGGATGTTATAGAATAGGCTTGAATCGGAGAAGAGTGAGAATTCTGAACTGTGAGAACTTGAGAAGTCGCAGGCAACTCGCTAGCACTTCGCTTAGCGAGAAGGCAGCGAGCGTTCGCTAGGTGCTCGCCTAGCGAGTGAGGTAGAGAGTGAGTCCAGTAGGTTCTGCTGTCATTCGCGAGGAGGTTCGCTAAGCGAACAGGTAGCGAGCATTCGCTGGGAGCTTGCCTAGCGAGGGTGTAGCGAGCGTAGCAGAATGTGGTTTTTCTATGCTGTAATGCTGTGTGCGCTAAGAGTGTAGTGCCCTTGGACTTTGTTGATTATAGGGGAGATGATTGAGTGTTATAGAGTGAGTACTCGGTGATAGTATGTGATTTCCGTTACTAATTATTTAAATGGATAATTAGTTGGTGTATGAATCATGCGGAGCATGGTGTAGTGATCAGTAGGATCGTGTATTCCTGAGTGGTGGGACGTGTTTATATCTTGGTGATAAAGTATGAACTTGTTTACTTGGTGATGGTACTCGTTTTCCTTGATATTGTTGGTGAACAATTGGTTAACGTATATGTATGTAGTGATCAGTAGGATCGTGTGTTCCCGGGTGTTAGGATGTGGTTATATATGGTGTTATAGTATGAATTTATTTACTATCTGATTGATTTATATGGTGTTGGTGTAATATATCTACACATATATGCATTGATGTATGATGATATGATCAGGAGGATCGTGTGCACTTAGTGTGCCTAAATATGATAGTTATGCATTGGTGTGTGCATATCATGGTGTTTTTGGTGGGATGAATCATGTCTCAGGAGGAGCGTAAGTGATTCATCCGTACTCCTTGGTGGAGAATGGTGGGGGATAGATCATGTCTCAGGAGGAGCGTAAGTGATCTATCCAGGTTCGATTGAATGAACCAATGAGTCGGTACCGCATGCATGGTGTTGAGTTGCATATTTGCATTATAATATGTTATATTGTAATTTGAACAGTAGGTTCGTTATATGGAGTTGTTGGGGTGAATATTGGTGTGTTGGTGTGTTTTACTACCTTGTTTACATGTATTACATTACCAATATATTTTTGATCATGTTTTCTCACCCCTTGGTTGTTGTTGTGTCTGTGCTTCTCCGGAAGTACAGATAATCCAGGTACTTAGATAGCTTGGATGGTGGTGTGCCAGTCGAGTCTAGGATGCTCTGATACGTAACATGGGATATGGGTGTTTTAATTGTTTTATGTCAAACTTGTTGTAATCCTGTGACGTATCACTTTTTTTTTTGTGAGTTATAATAATAAAGATTTTACGAAATTTGGCGGATGGCCGAGAATGTTGGAATAATGTTTTCCGCTGTATTATTTTTGAGAATAATTAATAAAGTATTTTTATAAAAATTTGGTGATGTGATATCCCACTATTTTGGTGAAAACTCATATGTTTATTTATAATGTTTATATTTTATTTAATTTGGGAAGTGGGGTGTTACAATTGGTATCAGAGCAGGTCGGTCCGTCCGGCCAATGTTGTCTAGTGTTATTGTTTCCTGGTATGCGACATGTGTGTAAAAACACTGTCGGTACATGTTGTTGGTTAACTTCATTGGTAGAAGTGGAATGATTCCAGTGGGGGAGAAGTTGTATTTCTCCGAAAAGCTACAGTGTGGTGGCTTAGTGTGTTGAGGAGTGATATCATAGTTTGGTAAAGATGGTTTGTACCCCATCATGATTTCGGCTGTCTATTAACAAATTGAGGAACTGATCACCCTTAATCTCTTGTTAATAGTGGACGGGATTGTGTTGGATGGGATAGACGTATCTTGCAAGCTTGGGTGGCGTGAGCAGTGTATAGTCTTGAGTTAAGCTAAGTGCTTAAGGGATTATTTTGAGGAATTTGGCGTAAGACGGTGTTGAAGTGTCTATTTTGACTGAAACTTGGAATGAGAAGGAAAGTGAGAAAAATTGGGATTTGTCAATTATTTGCGATTGCCGGAGGTTTCCGGATGAGGTAGGTGATTCACTATCGGAGTGTGAAGTAAAGCTCACACGTTGACTTTGTTGTTGGAACGAGTCCGATATTAGTGACTCCATATGGTGTGTTTTCGTTGGGATTGGAGAAGTTGAAGAGTCAACTTGAAGACCTTCTAGGAGAGAGGTTCTTTTGTTTGAGTGTGCTACCGTAATGTGCACCAATTTTGTTGGTTAGACAGATAGAAGGTTTTGTGAAGCTTTGGGTGAACTATAGATAAGTGAACAGGGTGACTAATCAAGGATAGGTGTTCGCTTCCAAGAGTTAATGATTTGATGGAACAATTGATCGAGGGATGTGAGTCCCTTGGTCATGTGATCTCGAGTAGAGTTCTTGTGGTGGATGGGACGAAGGTCAAACGTTCTATCGTATTAGGAGGCTCAAAGATCTGCTGTTGAGATTGGAAGTAATTGAGTTTTAAATTATTCATAGATTTAAAATGTGTTGGATGGCTTCCTAAGTATAAAATTGTTGTTGTACGTTAAATTCCGAGATCGCAGCTTTTTACGGAATCGAAATTGGACACTCGGAAGTCGGGTAACGGTTGAAAAGAGGATTTTGGGACTGTCATGTTCGCCTGGAGAGCATACTGGCGAACGTCCATATTCGCTGCGGTGTTCGCCTGGCGAAGGGGTCATGGGCAGAAAATGTTATTCTGGTGTTTTTGCCGTAACGGGAGAACCGTAACTCGGAATGACGCGCGGTTCGAAGCGTTGGAAAGCTATTCAAATTATCTATGAGATGGTGAAGTATTGACATAGATTTAAGCTATTTATTGATGAAGTGTGTTTGAATGTTGTGGTAAGGACGGGCGGTACGGTATGTGTTCCCGCTATAACTCACAACTTGTTTGTCCACTTGGCATGGGATCTTCTTTAATTATTTATATAAGGCAATGGTTGTGTTAATAAATGATATTTTAAGGTATTCGAAGCGTATAGAGGATTATGTTGAGCATAAGGAACTGGAGTTATTAGTGTTGGAAAAAGAGCGGTGATATACTTCCGTAAGGAAAGTTCTGCCGAATCCGATAGAACTAATTGTGGTGTTTGTGATGCTTGTTGATATAATTAGGGGATTTGCTAAATACAACTTCAGCGAGTTTCAATTATGCAAAAGGCAACTTGAAGTGTATAAGATAAATCATCCGACCAGTGATTTAGAGTTGGTTACTATTGTGATTGTACTGGAGTCGGAGTCTTTAAAAGTTCAGACTGAGATCGGAGATGTTTGGTGATCTTAAGAGTTTAAGGTGTTTGTTTAATTTGAATAAGACGAATATGAGGCATAGGAAATAATTGGGACTTCGAAAAGAGTACGACTTCGAGTTGAATTACCATTCGGGTAAAGCGGACATGGTAGATGATGCAGTGAGTTAGAAATATTTGCATATACCGAAGATGATGGTGAAAAGAGTTAGAACTGATTGAGAAATTTCATAATATGCGTTTTGTGAGTAAGGATACTTATTATGGAGTTAAGCTTTTATTATTAAGATCTGACTAGTGATATCCTTGAGAAGAATCGAGAAAGTCAGAAATCTGGGTTGAATAGCGAATTAGTTGAAATTGATAAATTAGAGTCGAAGAGTGGATTGTCGGGTTTGTGGAAATAATACCATGGGATGTTATGATAGAGTATGTATATCAGATGTTGTTGAAGGGAGTAGGAGTACTCGTGAAGAAATACATTGAGGTAGATGGAGTATCCATCTCGGTGCTATGAAGAAGTAACCGAACTTGAGTAGATTGTTTTTGAGACCATGGATAAGGAGAGGTGGAATATGCTAGTTAGAATTGTCGGAATTCGAAGAGTGAACATCAGAGACTGTTGAGTCTGATGTAGTCGTTAAATATTCTAGAGTGGAAATCAGGTAGTATTTTCACGAAATTGGTGTTGAGATTTCCAAAGAATTTGTAAAGACATAATTTTAATTTTAATTGTTAGGAGTGGATTAACTATTCCGTGTTGAGGATATACGAGATGCATATTGAGAAAGTGGTGAAGTTGGATGAGATACTGACGAATATTGTGTCAGATGGAAATTTGAGGTTTATATTGAGATTTTGGAGGGGCTTACAGAAAGCTTCGGGTACTAAGTTGAAGCTGAGTTTGACCTACCATCCGCAAACTGATGGTTAGTCAGGACTATTGAGTCTGTAAAGAATTGGTGAGAGCTTGGGTGTCGGATCAAGGTGGAGCGTGGGATGATTAATTATCGTTGATTGAGTTACCTATAATAACGGTTACCATCCTAGTGTCGGAATGACACTATATGTGGCTTGGTGAGATAGGGAGCGTAGGACTCTCCTGTGTTGAAATAAATCGAGTAAGAGTGCTGTACTCAGACTTGAAAATTATGCTTGAGATGGCTGAGAAGATCGAGAGGATCCGAGACAATATGTGTTTTGAGGGTCACGCAGGTGACTGGTGTTGGTCGAGCTTCGAAATCTCAGAAGTTCGCACCATGTTCTGTAGTTGTATCAGAGTGGCGCAGCGGAGGCATGGGAGGAGTAACATGTTAGACTGTTTTTCCGTTGTCGCTGTGAATTGGCATGATATGTTTCATGTGTCTTAGTCGAGAAAGTACATTGAACCAGGTGGATGATGTACAAGTGAAAAATATTCCGATTGTTGAGGCATTGCTAGTTCGTTTTGGCGAGCGTGGAACAACTCCGAAGGGAGGAGATATCTTTGGTGAAAGTAGTATGGGGAGGTGCTGCAGAAGGCAGTGTGACCTGAGAATTGGAATAAAAGATGCGGGGAGCGTATCCGGAATTATTTCCATCAGGTAATTTTCGAGGACGAAAATAATTAAAGTGGGGGAGAGTTGTAACACCCGTTTTAATTATTTAGCCATTTTATTATTATTTTAAATATTATATGTTGATGTGCCCTTTGGTAGGGTGTATTTGATGATGTTTGGTGGGTGTCCCTGAGATGGGAGGATCATTGGTGGTAATTTGGTGAGTTTATAATAATATAAGAAATAATAGTAATATTGGTGGTGGTATTAATATTAATATTATTATTATTATTATTATATTTATGATTATTATTAATATTTGTAGTAATATTATAAATATGGAGAATATAATATTATTATTAATATAGTTATTATATTATTATGATTTTTGGTGTGAATATGATAATATAATGAATAATAGTAATATTGGTGGGGGTATTATTATTATTATTATTATATATTATTATATTTATTAGTATTATTAATATTATTATTATTTTGGTGAGATAATAATATTGTTACTATTATTATTATTATTATTATTTTGGTGATATAATAATATTATTATTATTATTATTATTATTAATAGTATTATTATGATTAGTATTATTAATATTAGTAATATTATATTAGTATTATTAATATTAAGATTATTATTATTAATATTATTTTATTATTAGTATTAATATAATTGTTATTATTATCATTAGTATTATTATTATTATAATTATAATTATTGTTGGGTGTATTACTATTATTATTATTATGTTGAATATTACTATAATATTATAATAGTATTATATTATATTATTATTATTATTATTATTATGATTATTATAATTATTATATTATAATTATTATTGAGAATATTAGTGGTTGAAATAAGTAAAATAAGAGGTGGAAGGGTTATTGGGAAGTTAGAATGAAAATATGAAAAGTCATGATAGAAACCGTGAGGAAGAAAATATGAAGGGGTAGCAAGGAGATATTAGAAAAGTTGGAATAGAGAGAAAAGGGATTACCATAGATCGTGGGAAATTGGTGTGATAATAATAATAATAATAATAATATTAATATTATTATTATTATTATTATTATTAATATTATTATTATTATTATTATTATTAATATTATTATTATTATTATTATTATTATTATTATTATTATTATTATTATTATTATTATTATTATTATTATTATTATTATGTTATTTTTATTAGTTAGTATTATTATTGGGATAGGAAATAAAAAGGAAAATAGAATATGAAGGGGTGGGGGAAGTATTAGAGAAAATAACACGATAGAAAGAGGGAAGAGAGAAAGAGCAATAGAAAGAGAGAAGAGGAAAGAACGAGAGAAGTGAGAAGAACGAAGGAAAAAGGGAACGAAGAACGGAAAGAAAAGAGGAGGCCAAGAGACCAAATCCAGGAAGAATTTCATCGATCAACCGATTAACAAGGTAAGGGGGAGAAACTTGATTGGGAATGGTATATACATGTATAGGGTAGTGGGGATTCCTTAACCCCGTAGGAATGTATCGTTGATGAAGTTTTATATTGACATGCTATTGATTGTTGAGTTATGTTGATGTTGATGGATTGAAATATGTTGATTGTTGGTGAATTGTTGTTTTTGGTTAATTTGGCGTATAGGTTGGATTTACGGTTTTAGGGAAGTTCTGTGTGACCTTTTTGATGTGTCGATAGATTGTTTAAGTGATGACTTTGGAATAATATGTATATGATGATGTACGGATGTTTGATGTTGCCATTGTTGATTGACTGTTGGTGTTGGTTTGGTTTGAGTAAGGTTCAGAGTAACTCTAAAGTGTCGGTAGTGTGCCGTAATGTTGATCTGGAGTAGAATTATAGGAAGATTGATAAGCCTAATATGCATTGGTCGTAATACGGATAGTATAGGAAGTGGATGTTATAGAATAGGCTTGAATCGGAGAAGAGTGAGAATTCTGAACTGTGAGAACTTGAGAAGTCGCAGGCAACTCGCTAGCACTTCGCTTAGCGAGAAGGCAGCGAGCGTTCGCTAGGTGCTCGCCTAGCGAGTGAGGTAGAGAGTGAGTCCAGTAGGTTCTGCTGTCATTCGCGAGGAGGTTCGCTAAGCGAACAGGTAGCGAGCATTCGCTGGGAGCTTGCCTAGCGAGGGTGTAGCGAGCGTAGCAGAATGTGGTTTTTCTATGCTGTAATGCTGTGTGCGCTAAGAGTGTAGTGCCCTTGGACTTTGTTGATTATAGGGGAGATGATTGAGTGTTATAGAGTGAGTACTCGGTGATAGTATGTGATTTCCGTTACTAATTATTTAAATGGATAATTAGTTGGTGTATGAATCATGCGGAGCATGGTGTAGTGATCAGTAGGATCGTGTATTCCTGAGTGGTGGGACGTGTTTATATCTTGGTGATAAAGTATGAACTTGTTTACTTGGTGATGGTACTCGTTTTCCTTGATATTGTTGGTGAACAATTGGTTAACGTATATGTATGTAGTGATCAGTAGGATCGTGTGTTCCCGGGTGTTAGGATGTGGTTATATATGGTGTTATAGTATGAATTTATTTACTATCTGATTGATTTATATGGTGTTGGTGTAATATATCTACACATATATGCATTGATGTATGATGATATGATCAGGAGGATCGTGTGCACTTAGTGTGCCTAAATATGATAGTTATGCATTGGTGTGTGCATATCATGGTGTTTTTGGTGGGATGAATCATGTCTCAGGAGGAGCGTAAGTGATTCATCCGTACTCCTTGGTGGAGAATGGTGGGGGATAGATCATGTCTCAGGAGGAGCGTAAGTGATCTATCCAGGTTCGATTGAATGAACCAATGAGTCGGTACCGCATGCATGGTGTTGAGTTGCATATTTGCATTATAATATGTTATATTGTAATTTGAACAGTAGGTTCGTTATATGGAGTTGTTGGGGTGAATATTGGTGTGTTGGTGTGTTTTACTACCTTGTTTACATGTATTACATTACCAATATATTTTTGATCATGTTTTCTCACCCCTTGGTTGTTGTTGTGTCTGTGCTTCTCCGGAAGTACAGATAATCCAGGTACTTAGATAGCTTGGATGGTGGTGTGCCAGTCGAGTCTAGGATGCTCTGATACGTAACATGGGATATGGGTGTTTTAATTGTTTTATGTCAAACTTGTTGTAATCCTGTGACGTATCACTTTTTTTTTTGTGAGTTATAATAATAAAGATTTTACGAAATTTGGCGGATGGCCGAGAATGTTGGAATAATGTTTTCCGCTGTATTATTTTTGAGAATAATTAATAAAGTATTTTTATAAAAATTTGGTGATGTGATATCCCACTATTTTGGTGAAAACTCATATGTTTATTTATAATGTTTATATTTTATTTAATTTGGGAAGTGGGGTGTTACATTCTCTGCAACCAATACGTCAATCATGGGTGAGAAGGATCAATGGTGGAACCAAATCTGGTTTTAAATATTTTGAATTCTCTGAGGGAGAAAGTAATCTGCTTGGGTGCACAGTATCACGCCTTCTCATGGGGAGAAGAAAACCTGAGGGACACTTTCGAGTTACCCAAGAAAAGGTTGTCAGCTTATAGTCTCTCTGGGGACTGTCACTGGGAGCATGTCGGTGAAATCTTTGATGTCTTAGGGACCACCGGCTCCATCCAAAGTATTGTCAGCTTAAAGTCTCGCTGGGGACTATGATGAGGCAATAGTTTAAGAGCCTGTTGCAACACTGAGCTTTACTGGGGGATGAAAGCCGCTGTGAGTAAAATCCATCGGGTGCATGAAGAAAAGTTGTGAAACCACATGGTTTTGATCTTGAAGGACCTTAATGTAGTCGCCATTTGTTTCTTCAAAAAAACACGGTGCCCCAGGATACTTGCGTTGTGAGGTATGGTCATCTCAAGAGGATTTTATAGAGAAACATGGAGTCTGGTTGCCCCACTGTTTTCAAACTCTTTGAGAGATTTGTTAGGTCTAGACGTAACTGGCACAAATTAATCGTGTTACGACGAAATCTTTGAGAAACAGCTCTTGAGAACGTCAGCCTCGCGTTGGTGAGCGAACTGGGAAACTGCCTGCCCCTGTTTTGCAGGATCTTCAAGTTCCATGAGTTATGTCCATATGTAAATCTCTAAGATATCAAGCAAAGTCGTCATGCCTGAAATGCCTATCCTGAGCTGGTCAATGCACACATATATTCGTCTTGAATTTTTGTTTTGAAAAAGATATCGCAATGACTTGTGACCGAAATCACTAGTCAGGATATAAGTTTTAATTATGATGCCAACATGAATTTTTTCTGAGCGTAGCTCGTAGGAGTCAGGAAACGTGATCTTGTCGAGTATGTTTTCAACCAAAGTCCTACTTCAATTAGGTCTTTTAAAGGTTGTATCGTGGCTCGGTTCACGGTTTAAGAAACAAAGGATAAAGGCTCAAAGTTATATTTGTACCCACCCATTCTTCGTGATGTTCTCCGATCCTAATTCAGTTAACCGGATACGAACGCTCATATCTCAAGCGGATTTGCTATGGTCGAGAACTTATCAAGGCTTTGGACATGGCAGTCACTCACCTATCACTAATGGCAATTGGCCACACGATTTTGTTCTTTACTAGGGACTATTTATTGTACCCTCTTGTTTGGCTTTTATTCCCTAACTTTCGCCTGGACAATGTCTTTTGATCTGACTTTGGAGTCCAGCGGGATGCCCCAGTTTTGCCTAAGTCTCCTTCATAGGTTTTGACTTAGCGGGCTCTTATTTTTTTGAATATTCTTTTATGCACAAGTCGTGTAAATCTTTTGAAAGGCTCGTGACTGCCCCACTCCTTAGGTAACCGAGGGATAGTCATTGTATTGGACTTCTTAAGATGCTAAGGATAAATTCTCGAAGGTTTGCTCTTCCAGTGCTCGATCAGTTTAACTGAAACCTACCCTGCCCCAGGTTAGGATGAAGGTTCTTAAAAAGAAAGAAAACTCCTACTTCAAGGCTCAAAGGGTTGACTAGGGATTAACATCCTTATATCTCCAGTGTTTGGGATTTGAAACAATGCCTTACATCATCAGCAGGTTTTAATTGAAAGCATACTACAAGAAATCTGGCGTTTTAGGTTCGTCATCCTCCCCCCAATTCTCCATCAGAACAAGAGATCGGGTAAATTTGGCATTATAATTTATGAAAAAAAATATTTTTGAATGAGTGAAACGAATGGACTTATTCAAGACAAACATATGCGTTGCATTAATTAATCAAAGATAAACAAGTTCGTGCATGCTAAATATGCTTAATCAAAGAGAAATGCATATAAATAAACAAATGAACTGTCGGGAAAATCCTTCTAATTGTTTATGAAATCTTGCATTCAAGAGTAACAGTTTCCTTTGGCGGAGCCTCAATGGAAAGGACGTCTGGTTTATGATCACTGTGAGTCGTCATGGCTTGCCCCAGTTATGCTGGCCACATCTTCAACAGTTTTCAGTCGTTGCTTCAGAATAACTTTCCCAGATTCTTTGTTGACCCCAGTCGTATCATCTTGAGGGTTACTGAAATGAAACGGGCTAGGCCTTTGAATAATTACTGGATCCGGCTGATTTGCCACAGGAGTAGCATGCTTTGCAGAATTCGAACTCGCCAAGTGAGGAACCCCGAGAGGAGTCTCGATCTTCAGCTGAGCATCGCCAAAAGACAACTTCTTCGTTTCTAGCAAATTTCTGACAACTTTCTTAAGAGCATAGCAATTCTCTAGATCATGGCCGGGCGCACCCTCATGAAATAAACAATGAGCGGTAGCATTGTGACTTGCAGGTAATGGATTAGGTGGAGGACCCAAAGCACGGGTGGTAATCAGACCTTGTTGTACCAAATGTGGGGTATAACTCAGTGAAAGTCATCGGAATTGGAGGACAAGGCTTGTACTGACTCTTACGGGGATAAGGAACCTGATCCTGTGATTGCTGGTGAACAGGAGCGTTGGGCATTCGTTGACTGTCGACAGGAACTTGCATAGGCGAATAACCGGAAGGTTGTTGATAAACTGGTGCCTGATATACCGGAGCTGACTGTACAGGCTGGCATGCAGGAAACTGCTGATCAAAAGGAGGTGCAACAGTAGCTACATAGGGTTGTTGAACATATAGAAACGGATAACCTTGAACATAACTCTGCTGATATTGTAAAGGTTGAGGAGTAGCCTTTTTGCGGTTCCTTGAACGTGTAGGTCCTTTACCATGGTCGGAGTTAGGAATTTTGCACTTCGGAGGGGTAGCTCGTCGAACTGGTCGAGCACTGGGAGGCTCCAAACCGGGTTGAAGACCGTGAGGAGGTACATTCTCGAAAGTAACAGCTGGTTGAGGTTCCATAACGGTATTAGTCTTAGAAACAACAGTAGACTGAGCATCCACCTTCACACTAAGAGCTCGTAACATCTCCAAAATCTGCCCTACACTTCCTCGAAGATCTTCGAATTCATGGCTGACACGGTTGATCTCTTGGTTTTGATCTTCCATTCTTTTGAAGGGTCGTATTGATGCAGAGAACTCAGGGTGACAAAACTGGAGGGTGAGAGAACTGAGTATGAGAAATCGGGAGACACATGCAATGCAAAAGTATGATGCTAAAATGTGAATGCAAATGAAGATTTCATGGAATTCAAACATTTACGAATGTCGTGGGGTACCAAGGAAATCTTTTTCTTGTTTTTTCATTTTATTTTTTATTTATTTATGGTATCCCGCGATATCCATAAATGATATTTGAACTCCATGAAATACAATGCAATGAGATGCTTTATGGATGCAATGCATGAAAACACACAAAGTCCTAGGTTAAAGGAACGTGAGCGGAGTCAAGGTCTACCCATCCCAAAAGGAGTGTATTATAGGTTAGTTGTACCTGCCGAACAAGGTTCTACAAAGTGCCCAAAGTCATCAGCCCATCTTTCGGATATTATCAACCTTCCGACTGACTCGGGGGTTAATAATATTCTCAAGAGAACCTCTTTTGAGTGTAGTATCGCGTAGCAGCCGTTGTAGGATTACTCCCACATAGCTCCCGCACTACGTCCTAAATAAGGCCAAGGTGGTGTTAAGGTACTACGGTCCCCAATATCACAGACTCCAATCGACCATGGAAAAAGTTTTTACGATTACTCGTTCAACCGAACCATTTTCGAAAAGGTCTCAACTGAACGGTGATTCTCGAATCAGCTTGGTCGGGATTCACTCCCTATAAGCCTCATCGAATATATCCCCATCCTATAATAATGTCACTAGTCCGGGCGTAGGACTTATCTCACAGCACAAGGAACAGTCCCACAATCAAAGTACAAATATATACATGCAAATGAATAATAACACAGATAGTAATAAATATGAACAAGTTAGGGACAACCCTCAAAAGTTTAGAGATTCTCCCCAGTGAAGTCGCCATTTTCTGTTGCGGTGGAAATAGGATCACAAACTATTAATGAGTTTGAATCGCAATTCAATTCACAACCGCTCTTTGATTTATCCGAAGGAAAAGGTCAAAAAAGGGAAAACCTATTTTGCATCGTAAACACAATGCGGGGAAAGATCTAGGGTTCGGGGGTTGGTTAAATTTAGGGAAGGTATTAGCACCCTAAACTTCTGTAGTACTCTACAGGAACCTTTTGTTCAAATGTTTACTATTTTCTTTATTTATTTGCTTAAGGTATATGTACAAAGATTAAAAGTGAGAAAAAAGACCTAGGGGTTAATTCTAAGTTTACTCGGCAAGACATCGCATCTTGTGCCTACGTATCCTTACGGGAATGGAATCAGAGTAATCGTAGTTCCCCTCAAAAGGGAGGTTAGAGACTTCTTGACTGTGGTCAAGGTCTCAACGGGAATAAACATGTCTTAAGGACACGCTTACGCGGAGTGTAGAAACTCCAAATCTCTACGTTGAAATGTTAGGTTGTAATTAGGGTTAAATTAGGGATTCCACGGCGGGAAACCCTAAACTGAGCGCGGCGGCTCTTTGACCTAATGCTAGGGGTAAAATTGTAATCTTGCCTGCAGCGAGGCATGTATGAAAACTTAGGGTTTGTAAGGGTGTAATTTTGAGGGTTTGAATGTGGACTATTGACACGGCGGCCAAAAGCTAGACCTAACCTTCGGATGTGTGTAGTGTGACTGGAATATTGATAAATGCGTGAGGTGATTGAGTTATGCAAACAGGAAATAAGACAGAAGTTAAAGCCATGCAAACAGAAATTTAAAGGCAGAAACTTAAAGCGCGATTATTAGATTCGCGGGGTTACATATGAGAAGCAGTTACAATATAGTAATGAACTCTGAATGAAAAATAAGATGAAATAAGTAATGAGCTGCAAAATGAACAAACGACGTTAGTGGGCAGAGTGAGGCGGCAATCAAATGAGTTACGAGACAATAAAGAAAGGAGATGCAAATTTGAGATTTTATTATTGTTTTATTTAAAAAAAAAATTAATATTAGCTTGCAAAAAAAAGTTTAATTTGAAAATGTTTTACTCTTTTAAAAAAAGTTTTATTTTTTAATATTTTTAAGAAAAGTTTTCTGATTTTGTTTTAAAAAGAGTTTTTATTTATTTTTAATATTTACATAAAAATGTTTTTTATTTATTTTAAAAACGGTTTTTTTTGAATTATAAAAGTAAAATATAAAAAAACAATTTAAAAAAGCATAAAAACAAATTTTTTAAAAACAAAACTAAAAAATAATAAATAAAGGGAGGGGGTTGGGCCGGTCATCACACCCGGACTCAACCCGGTTAGTGGTTTAACTAAAAAAACATTTAGGGTTCTGGGAACCCTAATGTTCCTTGCGGCGCCATTCACGTCTTCTTCTTCTCTCATCTCTCTCGAGATCGCTATGCGTCTTCTTCTACAAAACCTGAAAAATGAAAAAAATGAATTAACATGAGGGTATACGTTTGATCCTTGGTGATTCAGCCGATGATGTTTAGAAACTGAGGCTTAGAGTTGATTGTCCGCCGTTTGAACGGCGATGGCGATCTTCTCAGTTCGGTATGATTCGCGGATGATGCTGATTGTTCGGTGATGTTTGTTGTCGCCGTCGATGATGTTCGCTGCTACTTCTTACGGAGACGATGATGAACGTATCGGTCCCTCTGAGTCTCGGCCGCCTCCTTCTTGCGCCGCCTAGGGTTTGTTCGCGATTTCGTTCATTAGCGTTCGCTTGCGATCTCCGTTAGGGTTTGTGATCGTGGTTCCTCTCTCTCTCGCGGCTACCCGTTAGGGTTTTCTCATAGGTGAAATTGTTCCTTTATATCTTTTCTTTTTGGGCCTTGGATATTGTTGGATTTACGTTACTCTTGGCTGAGATCTGATTTCGAATGATTTTGTTTGATTTGATTTTGTTTGGTTTTTCAGATTCTGATTGAGTTCCAATGGGATGCTTTCTGATACTGATTGAACCCTGTTTCCTCTTTTAGAATTTGATTGGGATTTTGGTGAGATTGGATTTCGTTTTTCTGATATGATTGATCTCATCTGATTTGAACCTTCCTTTTTCAGGATTCCCTATGGATTCGCTCGGACTGTTTGATATCTGAACTGATCTCGAACTGATTTGTTTGAATTCATCTGAACTGACTCGTTTTCGATTTGTTTGATTTCATCTGAATTGACTCGTTTTCGATTTGTTTGATTTTTGATGCAGCTCAGATTCTTTTCCTCTTCTGCTTTCAGAGAGGGCTGATACCACGGCTTTGGTCGAGTCAGAATTGCCGGGAAAGGTATACGGCGGTGATGACAACATTGTCTGAGCCTGATGAGGGAACCTCTTTGATGAGGCCTCGGTTGCCTTCGAGATTGGTTGGTTTCGATGCTTGGTTGCTTTTGACAGTGTTGTGTTCTTTTGAACAGGGTTTCCGGGCTCGTGAACTGATATGGTTTTGTGACCTGTTTTATTTCTGAACTGATATGTTTGGATACGAGTTTTGTCTCGTGATAACCTAACCTGTTTCAACTCTTAATCCTCAGGTCCGCTGCTTGTACCCAACTGCGACGTTTAAACTTTCTGTTTCTTGATTCTTAGGGCAATGATGCTCTGACTGAGCCCTTCGGAGAAGACGCTATGATCTCATGTTTGTTGCTCGTGTTGTGAGCAGAATGGCATCTGGTTGTTGGTTTGTCATGATGACTTGCCATCGTTGATTGCTTTTTTCTGGTATGATTTTATGCTGTGATTTGGCTGTTTGCATTCTGAACTGATGTGATTGCTTCGTGATAGTCTGATTTCGAACTCGCTGCTAAATCATGTTTGATGCTGTTGTGTTTTTGGATCCTGTTGGGTACTTTCTGTTATGGCAGATTTGTAGGATGTTTTCTTCTGGCTCTTGCGCATGAACTTGCATTCTGATACGTTGTTTTGATGCCATTCAGTGCATTTTGGTCTGTTTGGACTTGGTTTTCATGACCTCACCTATATGGTTCAGAATTGATGCTGCTCATGAATTGTTTAGGTTTTGAGTTCTGAATTCTGAATCTGATACTGATGCGGTTGTGGATTTTCAGGTGTTGGAGATTTCGGAAACAAAATGATTCAGACCTGCCGGCATCCGGGTCTGAATCCATATTGACCATGTGGCCTTATTCTCGTATCAGTTTGGAAATCCAATCGCGGCAAAACGAATCAGTCCCGCTTCTTTTATCACTTCTATCTCTCGGATGTCCCGTAACGATAAGAACAGGTGTTACCTGATCTGACGCCAACGGCGCGGATCGGTAACGGGGGGTAGGACGCAGCTTCGGTTGTGCCACTCCCGGCACTCGATGATGACACTGTTCTGAGAGTGTCGAAAACAAACTCTAACATTCTTTTCTATCTGTTTGTTCTGTTTTGATGTGCAGGTGAATCGGAGACTTTGCAGAGAAGCTCAAGGGACATCATGAAGGACATTTAGAAATTCTTAGGACTTAGGACCTAGAACTTTTAGAATTAATGTAATTCCTTGTAACAGCATTTCGAAAATGTGAAACAATCTCCTCCTTCTTGTATGATGATCTTTTTATGAAATAAAATATCAGACTTTCCTTTATATTCGTGACCTGCTTACTTTATTTCTAGTTATAAATTATAAATATTTGTGAATAAATCCACAAATGTTTAAACTCATTAACATAGTCATAAACTATAAGCATTTCCCGAACGACATTCTTGTTCGTTCATTTGTAGTCTTAATCTCAGCACTTGATTAAATTCAAATCGCATTCCAACTTTAAATTCTAACCAATCATTTTATAACCCAAACACGGATGTACGCTGTAATCAACACCGATTTAATATCAATGATAACCTTGCCCGTAATTGCATTCCACCGACCAAAGACTGTGAGCAACAATCCAATAATACCCCAGTAAAACTGTGCCTTATTAACGGAGGTGTGCTGGAAATAAGCCACGAGCAATAAAATAAGTCTTAAATCCAGTTGTGCTCGACAAACTTTAATACCGACCACGTCGAATTGGCACCTTGATATAATCAGACCTGGTGATAGGTAAATGCCTCAAAAATAGTGTATCAAATGCCTCAGAGCCCGTTTTCAAGGAATTAGCAGAATTTGCGTAAAATGACCAAAATACCCCTGGAACCAAATCTGCAAAACAAACACCTCCATAACTTGTCAGTGGTTAGCGAATGTACATATGAGATGCTATGCGAAATGACCGACTAAATATAAGGGTAAAATTTGGGGTATTACATTATCCAATAAGACTCTTCGATGAAACCAAAGTCGTATATCTAAACAAAAACGAGATTCTTCGGGTGGTCGAAGCAGCATCTTATCAAATAAGACTCTTCGATGATACCAAAGCATTATCTCTGAAAACTTGAGATTCTTCGGGTGGTCGAAGCAGCATCTAATCCAATAAGACTCTTCGATGATACCAAAGCAGTATCTCTGAACAAAACTTGAGACTCTTTGGGTGGTCGAAGTAGCACCTTATCCAATAAGACAATTCAATGATACCAAAGCAGTATCTCTAAAAAATTGAGATTCTTCGGGTGGTCGAAGCAGCATCTTATCCAATAAGATTCTTCGATGATACCAAAGCAATATCTCTAAACACAAACGAGATTCTACGGGTGGTCGAAGCAGCATCTTATCAAATAAGATTCTTAGATGATACTAAAGCAGTATCTCTGAAAACTTGAGATTCTTCGGGTAGTCGAAGCAGCATCTTATCCAATAAGACTCTTCGATGATACCAAAGCAGTATCTCTAAAAAAACATGAGATTCTTCGGGTGGTCGAAGCAGCATCTTATCCAATAAGACTCTTCAATGATACCAAAGCTGTATCTGTGAACAAAAATTGAGATTCTTTGGGTGGTCGAAGCAGCATCTTATCCAATAAGACTCTTCGATGATACCAAAGCAGTATCTCTGAACAAAACTTGAGATTCTTCGGGTGGTCGAAGCAGCATCTTATCCAATAAGACTCTTCGGTGATACCAAAGCAGTATCTCTGAAGAAAACTTGAGATTCTTCGGGTGGTCGAAGCAGCATCTTATTCAATAAGACTCTTCAATGATACCAATGCAGTATCTCTAAAAACTTGAGATTCTTTGGGTGGTCAAAGCAGCATCTTATCCAATTAGACTCTTCGATGATACCAAAACAGTATCTCTGAAAATAACTTGAGATTCTTCGCGTGGTCAAAGCAGCATCTTGTCCAATAAGATTCTTCGATGATACCAAAGTAGTGTCTCTGAACAAAACTTGAGATTCTTTAGGTGGTCATAGCAGCATCTTATCCGATAAGCCTCTTCGATGATAGCGAAACACTATCTCTGAACAAAACTTGAGATTCTTTGTGTGGAGAAGTAGCATCTTATCCAATAAGACTCTTCGATGATACCAAAGAAGTATATCTAAACAAAAATGAGATTCTTCGGGTGGTCGAAGCAGCATCTTATCCATTAAGAATCTTCGATGATACCAAAGCAGTATCTCTGAAAAAAACATAAGATTCTTCGGGTGGTCGAAGAAGCATCTTATCCAATAAGACTCTTCTATGATACCAAAGCAGTATCTCTGAACAAAAATTGAGATTCTTCGTGTGGTCAAAGCAACATCCTATCCAATAAGACTCTTCGATGATACCAAAGCAGTATCGCTGAACAAAACTTGAGATTCTTCGGGTGGTCGAAGCAGCATCTTATCCAATAAGACTCTTCGATGATACCAAAGCAGTATCTCTAAACAAAACTTGAGATTCTTCGGGTGGTCGAAGCAGCATCTTATCCAATAAGACTCTTCGATGATACCAAAGCAGTATCTCTAAAAAAAACATGAGATTCTTCGGGTGGTCGAGGCAGCATCTTATCCAATAAGACTCTTCAATGATACCAATGCAGTATCTCTGAAAACTTGAGATTCTTTGGGTGGTCGAACCAGTATCTTATCCATTAAGACTCTTCGATGATACCAAAGCAGTATATCTAAATACAAACGAGATTCTTCTTGTGGTCAAAGCAGCATCTTATCTAATAAGATTATTCGATGATACCAAAGTAGTGTCTCTGAACAAAACATGCGTTTCTTCGGGTGGTCGAAGCAGCATCTTATCCAATAAGACTCTTCGATGATACCAAAGCAGTATCTCTGAACAAAAATTGAGATTCTTCGTGTGGTCGAAGCAACATCTTATCCAATAAGACTCTTCGATGATACCAAAGCAGTATCGCTGAACAAAACTTGAGACTCTTCGGGTGGTCGAAGCAGCATCTTATCCAATAAGACTCTTCGATAATACCAAAGCAGTATCTCTAAACAAAACTTGAGATTCTTCAGGTGGTCGAAGCAGCATCTTATCCAATAAGACTCTTCGATGATACCAAAGCAGTATCTCTAAAAAAAACATGAGATTCTTCGGGTGGTCTAAGCAGCATCTTATCCAATAAGACTCTTCGATGATACCAAAGCAGTATCTCTTAAAACTTGAGATTCGTCGGGTGGTCGAAGCGGCATCTTATACAATAAGACTCTTCGATGATAACAAAGCAGTATCTCTAAAAAACATGAGATTCCTCTGGTGGTCGAAGCAGCATGTTATCCAATAAGACTCTTTGATGATACCAAAGCAGTATCTCTGAAAACTTGATATTCTTCGGGTGGTCGAAGCAGCATCTTATCCAATAAGACTCTTTGATGTTACCAAAGCAGTACCTCTGAACAAAACTTGAGATTCTTCGGGTGGTCGAAGCAGCATCTTATCCAATAATACTCTTCGAAGATACAAAAGCAATATCTCTGAAAACTTGAGATTCTTCGGGTGGTCAAAGCAGCATCTTATCCGATAAGCCTCTTCGATGATACCAAAGCAGTATCTCTGAACAAAACTTGAGATTCTTCGGGTGGTCGAGGCAGCATCTTATCCAATAAGACTCTTCAATGATACCAATGCAGTATCTCTGAAAACTTGAGATTCTTTGGGTGGTCGAACCAGTATCTTATCCATTAAGACTCTTCGATGATACCAAAGCAGTATATCTAAATACAAACGAGATTCTTCTTGTGGTCAAAGCAGCATCTTATCTAATAAGATTATTCGATGATACCAAAGTAGTGTCTCTGAACAAAACATGCGTTTCTTCGGGTGGTCGAAGCAGCATCTTATCCAATAAGACTCTTCGATGATACCAAAGCAGTATCTCTGAACAAAAATTGAGATTCTTCGTGTGGTCGAAGCAACATCTTATCCAATAAGACTCTTCGATGATACCAAAGCAGTATCGCTGAACAAAACTTGAGATTCTTCGGGTGGTAGAAGCAGCATCTTATCCAATAAGACTCTTCAATAATACCAAAGCAGTATCTCTAAACAAAACTTGAGATTCTTCAGGTGGTCGAAGCAGCATCTTATCCAATAAGACTCTTCGATGATACCAAAGCAGTATCTCTAAAAAAACATGAGATTCTTCGGGTGGTCTAAGCAGCATCTTATCCAATAAGACTCTTCGATGATACCAAAGCAGTATCTCTTAAAACTTGAGATTCGTCGGGTGGTCGAAGCGGCATCTTATACAATAAGACTCTTCGATGATAACAAAGCAGTATCTCTAAAAAACATGAGATTCCTCTGGTGGTCGAAGCAGCATCTTATCCAATAAGACTCTTTGATGATACCAAAGCAGTATCTCTGAAAACTTGATATTCTTCGGGTGGTCGAAGCAGCATCTTATCCAATAAGACTCTTTGATGTTACCAAAGCAGTATCTCTGAACAAAACTTGAGATTCTTCGGGTGGTCGAAGCAGCATCTTATCCAATAATACTCTTCGAAGATACAAAAGCAATATCTCTGAAAACTTGAGATTCTTCGGGTGGTCAAAGCAGCATCTTATCCGATAAGCCTCTTCGATGATACCAAAGCAGTATCTCTGAACAAAACTTGAGATTCTTCGGGTGGTCGAGGCAGCATCTTATCCAATAAGACTCTTCAATGATACCAATGCAGTATCTCTGAAAACTTGAGATTCTTTGGGTGGTCGAACCAGTATCTTATCCATTAAGACTCTTCGATGATACCAAAGCAGTATATCTAAATACAAACGAGATTCTTCTTGTGGTCAAAGCAGCATCTTATCTAATAAGATTATTCGATGATACCAAAGTAGTGTCTCTGAACAAAACATGCGTTTCTTCGGGTGGTCGAAGCAGCATCTTATCCAATAAGACTCTTCGATGATACCAAAGCAGTATCTCTGAACAAAAATTGAGATTCTTCGTGTGGTCGAAGCAACATCTTATCCAATAAGACTCTTCGATGATACCAAAGCAGTATCGCTGAACAAAACTTGAGATTCTTCGGGTGGTAGAAGCAGCATCTTATCCAATAAGACTCTTCGATAATACCAAAGCAGTATCTCTAAACAAAACTTGAGATTCTTCAGGTGGTCGAAGCAGCATCTTATCCAATAAGACTCTTCGATGATACCATAGCAGTATCTCTAAAAAAACATGAGATTCTTCGGGTGGTCTAAGCAGCATCTTATCCAATAAGACTCTTCGATGATACCAAAGCAGTATCTCTTAAAACTTGAGATTCGTCGGGTGGTCGAAGCGGCATCTTATACAATAAGACTCTTCGATGATAACAAAGCAGTATCTCTAAAAAACATGAGATTCCTCTGGTGGTCGAAGCAGCATCTTATCCAATAAGACTCTTTGATGATACCAAAGCAGTATCTCTGAAAACTTGATATTCTTCGGGTGGTCGAAGCAGCATCTTATCCAATAAGACTCTTTGATGTTACCAAAGCAGTACCTCTGAACAAAACTTGAGATTCTTCGGGTGGTTGAAGCAGCATCTTATCCAATAATACTCTTCGAAGATACAAAAGCAATATCTCTGAAAACTTGAGATTCTTCGGGTGGTCAAAGCAGCATCTTATCCGATAAGCCTCTTCGATGATACCAAAGCAGTATCTCTGAACAAAACATGAGATTCTTCGGGTGGTCGAAGCAGCATCTTATCCAATAAGACTCTTCGATGAAACCAAAGCAGTATATCTAAACAAAAACGAGATTCTTCGGGTGGTCGAAGCAGCATCTTATCCAATAAGGTTCTTCGATGATACCAATGTAGCGTCTCTTAGAACTTGAAATTCTTCGGGTGGTTGAAGCAACATCTTATCCAATAAGACTCTTCAATGATACCAACGCAGTATCTCTGAACAAAACTTGAGATTCTTCGGGTGGCCGAAGCATCATCTTATCCAATAAGACTCTTCGATGATACCAAAGCATTATCTCTGAAAACTTGAGATTCTTCGGGTGGTCGAAGCAGCATCTAATCCAATAAGACTATTCGATGATACCAAAGCAGTATCTCTGAACAAAACTTGAGATTCTTCGGGTGGTCGAAGCATCATCTTATCCAAAAAGACTCTTCGATGATACCAAAGTAGTATCTCTAAAAACCTGAGATTCTTCGGGTGGTCGAAGCAGCATCTTATCCAATAAGACTCTTCAATGATACCAAAGCAGTATCTCTCAATAAAACTTGAGACTCTTTGGGTGGTCGAAGTAGCATCTTATCCAATAAGACAAATCAATGATACCAAAGCAGTATCTCTGAAAAATTGAGATTCTTCGGGTGGTCGAAGCAGCATCTTATCCAATAAGATTCTTCGATAGTACCAAAGCAGTATCTCTTAAAACTTGAGATTCTTCGGGTGGTCGAAGCAACATCTTATCCAATAAGACTCTTCGATGATACCAAAGCAGTATCTCTAAAAAAACATGAGATTCTTCCGGTGGTCGAAGCAGCATCTTATCCAATAAGACTCTTCAATGATACCAAAGCAGTATCTCTGAAAACTTGAGATTCTTCGGGTGGTCGAACCAGTATCTTATCCATTAAGACACTTCGATGATACCAAAGTAGTATATCTAAATACAAACGAGATTCTTCTTGTGGTCAAAGCAGCATCTTATCTAATAAGATTATTCGATGATACCAAAGTAGTGTCTCTGAATAAAACATGTGATTCTTCGGGTGGTTGAAGCAGCATCTTATCCAATAAGACTCTTCGATGATACCAAAGAAGTATCTCTAAACAAAACTTGAGATTCTTCGGGTGGTCGAAGCAGCATCTTATCCAATAAGACTCTTCGATGATACCAAAGCAGTATCTCTAAATAAAACTTGAGATTCTTCGGGTGGTCTAAGCAGCATCTTATCCAATAAGGTTCTTCGATGATACCAATGTAGCGTCTCTTAGAACTTGAAATTCTTCGGGTGGTCGAAGCAGCATCTTATCCAACAAGACTCTTCGATGATACCAACGTAGTATCTCTGAACAAAACTTGAGATTCTTCGGGTAGCCGAAGCATCATCTTATCCAATAAGACTCTTCGATGATACCAAAGCAGTATCTCTAAAAACATGAGATTCTTCGGGTGGTCGAAGCAGCATCTTATCCAATAAGACTCTTTAATGATACCAAAGCAGTATCTCTCAATAAAACTTGAGACTCTTTGGGTGGTCGAAGTAGCATCTTATCCAATAAGACAATTCAATGATACCAAAGCAGTATCTCTGAAAAATTGAGATTCTTCGGGTGGTCGAAGCAGCATCTTATCCAATAAGATTCTTCGATAATACCAAAGCAGTATCTCTAAACACAAACGAGATTCTCCGGGTGGTCGAAGCAGCATCTTATCCAATAAGATTCTTAGATGATACCAAAGCAGTATCTCTGAAAACTTGAGATTCTTTGGGTGGTCGAAGCGACATCTTATCCGATAAGACTCTTCGATGATACCAAAGCAGTATCTCTAAAAAAACATGAGATTCTTCCGGTGGTCGAAGCAGCATCTTATCCAATAAGACTCTTCAATGATACCAAAGCAGTATCTCTAAAAACTTGAGATTCTTCGGGTGGTTGAACCAGTATCTTATCCATTAAGACTCTTCGATGATACCAAAGTAGTATATCTAAATACAAACGAGATTCTTCTTGTGGTCAAAGCAGCATCTTATCTAATAAGATTATTCGATGATACCAAAGTAGTGTCTCTGAATAAAACATGTGATTCTTCGGGTGGTCGAAGCAGCATCTTATCCAATAAGACTCTTCGATGATACCAAAGAAGTATCTCTAAACAAAACTTGAGATTCTTCGGGTGGTCGAAGTAGCATCTTATCCAATAAGACTCTTCGATGATACCAATGCAGTATCTCTGAAAACTTGAGATTCTTCGGGTGGTCGAAGCAGCATCTTATCCAAGAAGACTCTTCGATGATACCAAAGCAGTATCTACGAAAAATACTTGAGATTCATCGGGTGGTCGAAGCAGCATCTTATCCAATAAGACTCTTCGATGATACCAAATCAGTATCTCTTAAAACTTGAGATTTTTCGGGTGGACGAAGCGGCATCTTATCCAATAAGACTCTTCGATGATACCAAAGAAGTATCTCTAAAAAAAATATGAGATTCTTCTGGTGGTCGAAGCAGCATCTTATCCAATAAGACTATTCGATGATACCAAAGCAGTATCTCTGAAAACTTGAGATTCTCCGGGTGGTCGAAGCAGCATCTTATCCAATAAGACTCTTCGATGTTACCAAAGCAGTATCTCTAAAAACATGAGATTCTTCGGGTGGTCGAAGCAGCATCTTATCCAATAAGACTCTTCAATGATACCAAAGCAGTATCTCTCAACAAAACTTGAGACTCTTTGGGTGGTCGAAGTAGCATCTTATCCAATAAAACAATTCAATGATACCAAAGCAGTATCTCTGAAAAATTGAGATTCTTCGGGTGGTCGAAGCAGCATCTTATCCAATAAGATTCTTCGATAATACCAAAGCAGTATCTCTAAACACAAACGAGATTGTCCGAGTGGTCGAAGCAGCATCTTATCCAATAAGATTCTTAGATGATACCAAAGCAGTATCTCTGAAAACTTGAGATTCTTCGGGTGGTCGAAGCGACATCTTATCTAATAAGACTCTTCGATGATACCAAAGCAGTATCTCTAAAAAAACCATGAGATTCTCCCGGTGGTCGAAGCAGCATCTTATCCAATAAGACTCTTCAATGATACGAAAGCAGTATCTCTGAAAACTTGAGATTCTTCGGGTGGTCGAACCAGTATCTTATCCATTAAGACTCTTCGATGATACCAAAGTAGTATATCTAAATACAAACGAGATTCTTCTTGTGGTCAATGCAGCATCTTATCTAATAAGATTATTCGATGATACCAAAGTAGTGTCTCTGAATAAAACATGTGATTCTTCAGGTGGTCGAAGCAGCATCTTATCCAATAAGACTCTTCGATGATACCAAAGAAGTATCTCTAAACAAAACTTGAGATTCTTCGGGTGGTCGAAGCATCATCTTATCCAATAAGACTCTTCGATGATACCAATGCAGTATCTCTGAAAACTTGAGATTCTTCGGGTGGTCAAAGCAGCATCTTATCCAATAAGACTCTTCAATGATACCAAAACAGTATCTCTGAAAAAAACTTGAGATTCTTCGGGTGGTCGAAGCAACATCTTATCAAATAAGACTCTTCGATGAAACCAAATCAGTATCTCTTAAAACTTGAGATTTTTCGGGTGGTCGAAGCGGCATCTTATCCAATAAGACTCTTCGATGATACCAAAGAAGTATCTCTAAAAACAATATGAGATTCTTCTGGTAGTTGAAGCAGCATCTTATCCAATAAGACTCTTCGATGATACCAAAGTAGTATCTCTGAAAACTTGAGATTCTTCGGGTGGTCGAAGCAGCATCTTATCCAATAAGACTCTTTGATGTTACCAAAGCAGTATCTCTGAACAAAACTTGAGATTCTTCGGGTGGTCGAAGCAGCATCTTATCCAATAATACTCTTCGAAGATACCAAAGCAATATCTCTGAAAACTTGAGATTCTTCGGGTGGTCAAAGCAGCATCTTATCCGATAAGCCTCTTCGATGATACCAAAGCAGTATCTCTGAACAAAACTTGAGATTCTTCGGGTGGTCGAAGCAGCATCTTATCCAATAAGACTCTTCGATGAAACCAAAGCAGTATATCTAAACAAAAATGAGATTCTTTGGGTGGTCGAAGCAACATCTTATCCAATAAGGTTCTTCGATGATACCAATGTAGCGTCACTTAGAACTTGAAATTCTTCGGGTGGTCGAAGCAGCATCTTATCCAATAAGGCTCTTCGATGATACCAAAGCAGTATCTCTGAAAACTTGAGATTCCTCGGGTGGTCGAAGCAGCATCTAATCCAATAAGACTATTCGATGATACAGAAGCAGTATCTCTGAACAAAACTTGAGATTCTCCGGGTGGCCGAAGCATCATCTTATCAAAAAAGACACTTCGATGATACCAAAGCAGAATCTTTGAAAACTTGAGATTCTTCGGGTGGTCAAAGCAGCATCTTATCCAATAAGACTCTTTGATGTTACCAAAGTAGTATCTCTGAACAAAACTTGAGATTCTTCGAGTGGTCGAAGCAGCATCTTATCCAATAATACTCTTCGAAGATACCAAAGCATTATCTCTGAAAACTTGAGATTCTTCGGGTGGTCAAAGCAGCATCTTATCCGATAAGCCTCTTCGATGATACCAAAGCAGTATCTCTGAACAAAACTTGATAGTCTTCGGGTGGTTGAAGCAACATCTTATCCAATAAGACTCTTCGATGAAACCAAAGCAGTATATCTAAACAAAAACGAGATTCTTCGGGTGGTCGAAGCAGCATCATATCCAATAAGACTCTTCGATGATACCAAAGCATTATCTCTGAAAACTTGAGATTCTTTGGGTGGTCGAAGCAGCATCTAATCCAATAAGACTCTTCGATGATACCAAAGCAGTATCTCTGAACAAAACTTGAGACTCTTTGGGTGGTCGAAGTAGCATCTTATCCAATAAGACAATTCAATGATACCAAAGCAGTATCTCTGAAAAATTGAGATTCTTCGGGTGGTCGAAGCAGCATCTTATCCAATAAGATTCTTCGATGATACCAAAGCAGTATCTCTAAACACAAAAGAGATTCTCCGGGTGGTCGAAGCAGCATCTTATCCAATAAGATTCTTAGATGATACCAAAGCAGTATCTCTGAAAACTTGAGATTCTTCGGGTAGTCGAAGCGGCATCTTATCCAATAAGACTCTTCGATGATACCAAAGCAGTATCTCTAAAAAAAACATGAGATTCTTTGGGTGGTGGAAGCAGCATCTTATCCAATAAGTGTCTTCGATGATACCAAAGCAGTATCTCTGAACAAAACTTGAGATTCTTCGGGTGGTCGAAGCATCATCTTATCCAATAAGACTCTTCGATGATACCAATGCAGTATCTCTGAAAACTTGAGATTCTTCGGGTGGTCAAAGCAGCATCTTATCCAATAAGACTCTTCAATGATACCAAAACAGTATCTCTGAAAAAAACTTGAGATTCTTCGGGTGGTCGAAGCAACATCTTATCAAATAAGACTCTTCGATGAAACCAAATCAGTATCTCTTAAAACTTGAGATTTTTCGTGTGGTCGAAGCCGCATCTTATCCAATAAGACTCTTCGATGATACCAAAGAAGTATCTCTAAAAACAATATGAGATTCTTCTGGTGGTCGAAGCAACATCTTATCCAATAAGACTCTTCGATGATACCAAAGTAGTATCTCTGAAAACTTGAGATTCTTCGGGTGGTCGAAGCAGCATCTTATCCAATAAGACTCTTTGATGTTACCAAAGCAGTATCTCTGAACAAAACTTGAGATTCTTCGGGTGGTCGAAGCAGCATCTTATCCAATAATACTCTTCGAAGATACCAAAGCAATATCTCTGAAAACTTGAGATTCTTCGGGTGGTCAAAGCAGCATCTTATCCGATAAGCCTCTTCGATGATACCAAAGCAGTATCTCTGAACAAAACTTGAGATTCTTCGAGTGGTCGAAGCAGCATCTTATCCAATAAGACTCTTCGATGAAACCAAAGCAGTATATCTAAACAAAAATGAGATTCTTTGGGTGGTCGAAGCAACATCTTATCCAATAAGGTTCTTCGATGATACCAATGTAGCGTCACTTAGAACTTGAAATTCTTCGGGTGGTCGAAGCAGCATCTTATCCAATAAGGCTCTTCGATGATACCAAAGCAGTATCTCTGAAAACTTGAGATTCCTCGGGTGGTCGAAGCAGCATCTAATTCAATAAGACTATTCGATGATACAGAAGCAGTATCTCTGAACAAAACTTGAGATTCTCCGGGTGGCCGAAGCATCATCTTATCAAAAAAGACACTTCGATGATACCAAAGCAGAATCTTTGAAAACTTGAGATTCTTCGGGTGGTCAAAGCAGCATCTTATCCAATAAGACTCTTTGATGTTACCAAAGTAGTATCTCTGAACAAAACTTGAGATTCTTCGAGTGGTCGAAGCAGCATCTTATCCAATAATACTCTTCGAAGATACCAAAGCATTATCTCTGAAAACTTGAGATTCTTCGGGTGGTCAAAGCAGCATCTTATCCGATAAGCCTCTTCGATGATACCAAAGCAGTATCTCTGAACAAAACTTGATAGTCTTCGGGTGGTTGAAGCAACATCTTATCCAATAAGACTCTTCGATGAAACCAAAGCAGTATATCTAAACAAAAACGAGATTCTTCGGGTGGTCGAAGCAGCATCATATCCAATAAGACTCTTCGATGATACCAAAGCATTATCTCTGAAAACATGAGATTCTTCGGGTGGTCGAAGCAGCATCTAATCCAATAAGACTCTTCGATGATACCAAAGCAGTATCTCTGAACAAAACTTGAGACTCTTTGGGTGGTCGAAGTAGCATCTTATCCAATAAGACAATTCAATGATACCAAAGCAGTATCTCTGAAAAATTGAGATTCTTCGGGTGGTCGAAGCAGCATCTTATCTAATAAGATTCTTCGATGATACCAAAGCAGTATCTCTAAACACAAAAGAGATTCTCCGGGTGGTCGAAGCAGCATCTTATCCAATAAGATTCTTAGATGATACCAAAGCAGTATCTCTGAAAACTTGAGATTCTTCGGGTAGTCGAAGCGGCATCTTATCCAATAAGACTCTTCGATGATACCAAAGCAGTATCTCTAAAAAAAACATGAGATTCTTTGGGTGGTGGAAGCAGCATCTTATCCAATAAGTGTCTTCGATGATACCAAAGCAGTATCTCTGAACAAAACTTGAGATTCTTCGGGTGGTCGAAGCAGCATCTTATCCAATAAGACTCTTTGATGTTACCAAAGCAGTATCTCTAAACAAAACATGAGATTCTTCGGGTGGTCGAAGCAGCATCTTATCCAATAATACTCTTCGAAGATACCAAAGCAATATCTCTAAAAACTTGAGATTCTTCGGGTGGTCAAAGCAGCATCTTATCCGATAAGCCTCTTCGATGATACCAAAGCAGTATCTCTGAACAAAACTTGAGATTCTTCGGGTGGTCGAAGCAGCATCTTATCCAATAAGAGTCTTCGATGAAACCAAAGCAGTATATCTAAACAAAAACGAGATTCTTCGGGTGGCCGAAGCAGCATCTTATCCAATAAGGTTCTTCGATGATACCAATGTAGCGTCTCTTAGAACTTGAAATTCTTCGGGTGGTCGAAGCAGCATCTTATCCAATAAGACTCTTCGATGATACCAAAGCAGTATCTCTGAACAAAACATGAGATTCTTCGGGTGGTCGAAGCATCATCTTATCCAATAAGACTCTTCGATGATACCAAAGCAGAATCTTTGAAAACTTGAGATTCTTCGGGTGGTCGAAGCAGCATCTTATCCAATAAGACTCTTTGATGTTACCAAAGCAGTATCTCTGAACAAAACTTGAGATTCTTCGGGTGGTCGAAGCAGCATCTTATCTAATAATACTCTTCGAAGATACCAAAGCATTATCTCTGAAAACTTGAGATTCTTCGGGTGGTCAAAGCAGCATCTTATCCGATAAGCCTCTTCGATGATACCAAAGCAGTATCTCTGAACAAAACTTGATAGTCTTCGGGTGGTTGAAGCAACATCTTATCCAATAAGACTCTTCGATGAAACCAAAGCAGTATATCTAAACAAAAACGAGATTCTTCGGCTGGTCAAAGCAGCATCATATCCAATAAGACTCTTCGATGATACCAAAGCATTATCTCTGAAAACTTGAGATTCTTCGGGTGGTCGAAGCAGCATCTAATCCAATAAGACTCTTCAATGATACCAAAGCAGTATCTCTGAACAAAACTTGAGACTCTTTGGGTTGTCGAAGCAGCATCTTATCCAATAAGACACTTCGATGATACCAAAGCAATATCTCTGAATAAAACTTGAGATTCTTCGGGTGGTCGAAGCAGCATCTTATTCAATAAGACTCTTCGATGATACCAGTGCAGTATCTCTGAAAACTTGAGATTATTTGGGTGGTCGAAGCAGGATCTTATCCAATAAGACTCTTCAATGATACCAAAGCAGTATCTCTCAACAAAACTTGAGACTCTTTGGGTGGTCAAAGTAGCATCTTATCCAATAAGACAATTCAATGATACCAAAGCAGTATCTCTGAAAAGTTGAGATTCTTCGGGTGGTCGAAGCAGCATCTTATCCAATAAGATTCTTCGATAATACCAAAGCAGTATCTCTAAACACAAACGAGATTCTCCGGGTGGTCGAAGCAGCATCTTATCCAATAAGATTCTTAGATGATACCAAAGCAGTATCTCTGAAAACTTGAGATTCTTCGGGTGGTCGAAGCGACATCTTATCCAATAAGACTCTTCGATGATACCAAAGCAGTATCTCTAAAAAAAACATGAGATTCTTCCGGTGGTCGAAGCAGCATCTTATCCAATAAGACTCTTCAATGATACCAAAGCAGTATCTCTGAAAACTTGAGATTCTTCGGGTGGTCGAACCAGTATCTTATCCATTAAGACTCTTCGATGATACCAAAGTAGTATATCTAAATACAAACGAGATTCTTCTTGTGGTCAATGCAGCATCTTATCTAATAAGATTATTCGATGATACCAAAGTAGTGTCTCTGAATAAAACATGTGGTTCTTCGGGTGGTCGAAGCAGCATCTTATCCAATAAGACTCTTCGATGATACCAAATAAGTATCTCTAAAAAAAATATGAGATTCTTCTGGTGGTCGAAGCAGCATCTTATCCAATAAGACTCTTCGATGATACCAAAGTAGTATCTCTGAAAACTTGAGATTCTTCGGGTGGTCGAAGCAGCATCTTTTCCAATAAGACTCTTTGATGTTACCAAAGCAGTATCTCTGAACAAAACTTGAGATTCTTCGGGTGGTCGAAGCTGCATCTTATCCAATAATACTCTTCGAAGATACCAAAGCAATATCTCTGAAAACTTGAGATTCTTCGGGTGGTCAAAGCAGCATCTTATCCGATAAGCCTCTTCGATGATACCAAAGCAGTATCTTTGAACAAAACTTGAGATTCTTCGGGGGGTCGAAGGAGCATCTTATCCAATAAGACTCTTCGATGAAACCAAAACTGTATATCTAAACAAAAACGAGATTCTTTGGGTGGCCGAAGCAGCATCTTATCCAATAAGGTTCTTCGATGATACCAATGTAGCGTCTCTTAGAACTTGAAATTCTTCGGGTGGTCGAAGCAGCATCTTATCCAATAAGAGTCTTCAATGATGCCAAAGCAGTATCTCTGAACAAAACTTGAGATTCTTCGGGTGGTCGAAGCATCATCTTATCCAATAAGACTCTTTGATGATACCAAAGCATTACCTCTGAAAACTTGAGATTCCTCGGGTGGTCGAAGCAGCATCTAATCCAATAAGACTATTCTATGATACAGAAGCAGTATCTCTGAGCAAAACTTGAGATTCTCCGGGTGGTCGAAGCATCATCTTATCCAAAAAGACTCTTCGATGATACCAAAGCATAATCTTTGAAAACTTGAGATTCTTCGGGTGGTCGAAGCAGCATCTTATCCAATAAGACTCTTTGATGCTACCAAAGCAGTATCTCTGAACAAAACTTGAGATTCTTCGGGTGGTCGAAGCAGCATCTTATCCAATAATACTCTTCGAATATACCAAAGCATTATCTCTGAAAACTTGAGATTCTTCGGGTGGTCAAAGCAGCATCTTATCCTATAAGCCTCTTCGATGATACCAAAGCAGTATCTCTGAATAAAACTTGATAGTCTTCGGGTGGTTGAAGCAATATCTTATCCAATAAGACTCTTCGATGAAACCAAAGCAGTATATCTAAACAAAAACGAGATTCTTCGGGTGGTCGAAAAAGCATCTTATCCAATAAGACTCTTCGATGATACCAAAGCAGTATCTCTAAAAAAACTTGAGATTCTTCGGGTGGTCGAAGCAGCATCTAATCCAATAAGACTCTTCGATGATACCAAAACAGTATCTCTGAACAAAACTTGAGATTCTTCGGGTGGTCGAAGCAGCATCTTATTCAATTAGACAATTCAATGATACCAAAGCAGTATCTCTGAACAAAAATTGAGATTCTTCAGGTGGTCGAAGCAGCATCTTATCCAATAAGCCTCTTTGATGATACTAAAGCAGTATCTATGAACAAAACTTGAGATTCTTCGGGTGGTCGAAGCAGCATCTTATCCAATAAGACTCTACGATGATACCAAAGCAGTATCTCTGAACAAAACTTTAGATTCTTCGGGTGGTCGAAGCAGCATCTTATTCAATAAGACTCTTCGATGATACCAATGCAGTATCTCTGAAAACTTGAGATTCTTTGGGTGGTCGAAGCAGCATCTTATCCAATAAGACTCTTCGATGATACCAAAACAATACCTCTGAAAAAAACTTGAGATTCTTCGGGTGGTCAAAGCAGTATCTTGTCCAATAAGATTCTTTGATGATACCAAAGCTATATCTCTGAAAAAAACTTGAGATTTTTCGGGTGGTCGAAGCAGCATCTTATCCAATAAGAATCTTCGATGATACCAAAGCAGTATCTCAGAAAACTTGAGATTCTTCGGGTGGTCGAAGCGGCATCTTATCCAATAAGACTCTTTGATGTTGCCAAAGCAGTATCTCTGAACAAAACTTGAGATTCTTCGGGTGGTCGAAGCAGCATCTTATCCAATAATACTCTTCGAAGATACCAAAGCAATATGTCTGAAAACTTGAGATTCTTCGGGTGGTAAAAGCAGCATCTTATCTGATAAGCCTCTTCGATGATACCAAAGAAGTATCTCTGAACAAAACTTGAGATTCTTCGGGTGGTCGAAGCAGCATCTTATCCAACAAGACTCTTCGATGAAACCAAAGCAGTATATCTAAACAAAAACGAGATTCTTCGGGTGGTCGAAGCAGCATCTTATCCAATAAGGGTCTTCAATGATACCAAGGTAGCGTCTCTTAGAACTTGAAATTCTTCGGGTGGTCGAAGCAGCATCTTATCCAATAAGACTCTTTGATGATACCAAAGCAGTATCTCTGAACAAAACTTGAGATTCTTTGGGTGGTCGAAGCATCATCTTATCCAATAAGACTCTTTGATGATACCAAAGCATTATCTCTGAAAACTTGAGATTCCTCGGGTGGTCGAAGCAGCATCTAATCCAATAAGACTATTCGATGATACATAAGCAGTATCTCTGAATAAAACTTGAGATTCTCCGGGTGGTCGAAGCATCATCTTATCCAAAAAGACTCTTCGATGATACCAAAGTAGTATCTCTGAAAACTTGAGATTCTTCGGGTGGTCGAAGCAACATCTTATTCAATAAGACTCTTCGATGATACCAAAGCAGTATATCTCAACAAAAATTGAGACTCTTTGGGTGGTCGAAGTAGCATCTTATCCAATAAGACAATTCAATGAAACCAAAGCAGTATCTCAGAAAAATTGAGATTCTTCGGGTGGTCGAAGCAGCATCTTATCCAATAAGATTCTTCGATGATACCAAAGTAGTATCTCTAAACACAAACGAGATTCTCCGGGTGGTCGAAGCAGCATCTTATCCAATAAGATTCTTTGATGTTACCAAAGCAGTATCTCTGAACAAAACTTGAGATTCTTCGGGTGGTCGAAGCAACATCTTATCCAATAATACTCTTCGAAGATACCAAAGCAATATCTCTAAAAGAAACATGAGATTCTTCGGGTGGTCAAAGCAGCATCTTATCCAATAAGACCCTTCGATGATACCAAAGCAGTATCTCTGAACAAAACTTGAGATTCTTCGGATGGTCGAAGCAGCATCTTATCCAATAAGACTCTTCGATGATACCAAAGCAATATCTCTGAACAAAAACTGAGATTCTTCAGGTGGTCGAAGCAGCATCTTATCCAATAAGCCTCTTCGATGATACCAAAGCAGTATCTTAGAACAAAACTTGAGATTCTTCGGGTGGTCGAAGCAGCATCTTATCCAATAAGACTCTTCGATGATACCAAAGCAGTATCTCTGAACAAAACTTGAGATTCTTCGGGTGGTTGAAGCAGCATCTTATTCAATAACACTCTTTGATGATACCAAGGCAGTATCTCTTAAAACTTGAGATTCTTTGGGTGGTCGAAGCAGCATCTTATCCAATAAGACTCTTCGATGATACCAAAACAGTATCTCTGAAAAAAACTTGAGATTCTTCGGGTGGTCAAAGCAACATCTTGTCCAATAATATTCTTCGATGATACCAAAGTAGTGTCTCTGAACAAAACTTGAGATTCTTTGGGTGGTCAGAGCAGCATCTTATCCGATAAGCCTCTTCGATGATACCAAAGCAGTATCTCTGAACAAAACTTGAGATTCTTTATGTGGTCGAAGTAGCATCTTATCCAATAAGACTCTTCGATGATACCAATGTAGTGTCTCTGAAAACTTGAAAGTCTTCAGGTGGTCGAAGCAGCATCTTATCCATTAAGACTCTTCTATGATACCAAAGCAGTATCTCTGAACAAAACTTAAGATTCTTCGGGTGGTCGAAGCAGTATCTTATCCAATAAGACTCTTCGATGATACCAAAGCAGTATCTCTGAACAAAAATTGAGATTCTTCGGGTGGTCGAAGCAGCATTTTATCCAATAAGACTCTTCGATGATACCAAAGCAGTATCGCTGAACAAAACATGAGATTCTTCAGGTGGTCGAAGCAGCATCTTATCCAATAAGACTCTTCGATGATTCCAAAGCAGTATCTCTAAACAAAACTTGAGATTCTTCGGGTGGTCGAAGCAGCATCTTATCCAATAAGATTCTTCGATGATACCAAAGCAGTATCTCTAAAAAAACATGAGATTCTTCGGGTGGTCGAGGCAGCATCTTATCCAATAAGACTCTTAAATGATACCAAAGCAGTAGCTCTGAAAACTTGAGATTCTTCGGGTGTTCGAACCAGTATATCTAAATACAAACGAGATTTTTCTTGTGGTCAAAGCAGCATCTTATCTAATAAGATTATTCGATGATACCAAAGTAGTGTCTCTGAACAAAACATGTGATTCTTCGGGTGGTCGAAGCAGCATCTTGTCCAATAAGACTCTTCGATGATACCAAAGCAGTATCTCTAAATAAAACTTGAGATTCTTCGGGTGGTCGAAGCAGCATCTTATCCAATAAAACTCTTCGATGATACCAAAGCAGTATCTCTGAAAAAAATTTGAGATTCATCGGGTGGTCGAAGCAGCATGTTATCCAATAAGACTCTTCGATGATACCAAAGCATTATCTCTTAAAACTTGAGATTCTTCGGGTGGTCGAAGCGGCATCTTATCC
Source organism: Lathyrus sativus (assembly GCA_963859935.3). NCBI lineage: Eukaryota > Viridiplantae > Streptophyta > Magnoliopsida > Fabales > Fabaceae > Lathyrus > Lathyrus sativus. Next base: position 236,622,831 of record OZ012740.1, on the reverse strand, counting down.
AATTATACTCATCGATGATAGGAAAGCAGTATCTCTGAAAACATGAGATTCTTCGGGTGGTCGAAGCAGCATCTTATCCAATAAGACTCTTTGATGTTACCAAAGTAGTATCGCTGAACAAAACTTGAGATTCTTCGGGTGGTCAAAGCATCATCTTATCCGATAAGCCTCTTCGATGATACCAAAGCAGTATCTCTGAACAAAACTTGAGATTCTTCGGGTGGTTGAAGCAGCATCTTATCCAATAAGACTCTTCGATGAAACCAAAGCAGTATATCTAAACAAAAACGAGATTCTTCGGGTGGTCGAAGCAGCATCTTATCCAATAAGGTTCTTCAATGATACCAATGTAGCGTCTCTTAGAACTTGAAATTCTTCGGGTGGTCGAAGCAGCATCTTACCCAATAAGACTCTTCGATGATACCAAAGCAGTATCTCTGAACAAAACTTGAGATTCTTCGGCTGGTCGAAGCATCATCTTATCCAACAAGACTCTTCGATGATACCAAAGCATTATCTCTGAAAACTTGAGATTCTTCGGGTGGTCGAAGCAGCATCTAATCCAATAAGACTATTCGATGATACCAAAGCAGTATCTCTGAACAAAACGTGAGATTCTCCGGGTGGTCGAAGCATCATCTTATCCAAAAAGACTCTTCAATGATACCAAAGCAGTATCTCTGAAAACTTGAGATTCTTCGGGTGGTCGAAGCAGGATCTTATCCAATAAGACTCTTCGATGATACCAAAGCAGTATCTCTCAACAAAAATAGAGACTCTTTGGGTGGTCGAAGTAGCATCTTATCCAATAAGACAATTCAATGATACCAAAGCAGTATCTCTGAAAAATTGAGATTCTTCGGGTGGTCGAAGCAGCATCTTATCCAATAAGATTCTTCGATGATACCAAAGCAGTATCTCTAAACACAAACGAGATTCTCCGGGTGGTCGAAGCAGCATCTTATCCAATAAGATTCTTAGATGATGCCAAAGCAGTATCTCTGAAAACTTGAGATTCTTCGGGTGGTCGAAGCGGCATCTTATCCAATAAGACTCTTCGATGATACCAAAGCAATATCTCTAAAAAAACATGAGATTCTTCCGGTGGTCAAAGCAGCATCTTATCCAATAAGACTCTTCAATGATACCAAAGCAGTATCTATGAAAACATGAGATTCTTCGGGTGGTCGAACCAGTATCTTATCCATTAAGACTCTTCGATGATACCAAAGCAGTATATCTAAATACAAACGAGATTCTTTTTGTGGTCAAAGCAGCATCTTATCTAATAAGATTATTCGATGATACCAAAGTAGTGTCTCTGAAGAAAACAGGTGATTCTTCGGGTGGTCGAAGCAGCATCTTATCCAATAAGACTCTTCGATGATACCAAAGCAGTATCTCTAAACAAAACTTGAGATTCTTCGGGTGGTCGAAGCATCATCTTATCCAATACGACTCTTCGATGATACCAATGCAGTATCTCTGAAAACTTGAGATTCTTCGGGTGGTCGACACAATATCTTATCCAATAAGACTCTTCGATGATGCCAAAGCAGTATCTTTGAAAAAAACTCGAGATTCTTCGGGTGGTCGAAGCAGCATCTTATCCAATAAGACTCTTCGATGATACCAAAGCAGTATCTCTTAAAACTTGAGATTCTTCGGGTGGTCAGAGCGGTATCTTATCCAATAAGACACTTCGATGATACCAAAGCAGTATCTCTAAAAAAACATGAGATTCTTCTGGTGGTCGAAGCAGCATCTTATCCAATAAGACTCTTCGATGATACCAAAGCAGAATCTCTGAAAACTTGAGATTCTTCGGGTGGTAGAAGCAGCAACTTATCCAATACGACTCTTTGATGTTTCCAAAGCATTATCTCTGAAAAAACATGAGATTGTTCGGGTGGTCGAAGCAGCATCTTATCCAATAATACTCTTCAAAGATACCAAAGCAATATCTCTGAAAACTTGAGATTCTTCGGGTGGTCAAAGCAGCATCTTATCCAATAAGACTCTTCAATGATACCAAAGCAGTATCTATGAAAACATGAGATTCTTCGGGTGGTCGAACCAGTATCTTATCCATTAAGACTCTTCGATGATACCAAAGCAGTATATCTAAATACAAACGAGATTCTTCTTGTGGTCAAAGCAGCATCTTATCTAATAAGATTATTCGATGATACCAAAGTAGTGTCTCTGAACAAAACAAGTGATTCTTCGGGTGGTCGAAGCAGCATCTTATCCAATAAGACTCTTCGATGATACCAAAGCAGTATCTCTAAACAAAACTTGAGATTCTTCGGGTGGTCGAAGCAGCATCTTATCCAATACGACTCTTCGATGATACCAATGCAGTATCTATGAAAACTTGAGATTCTTCGGGTGGTCGACGCAGTATCTTATCCAATAAGACTCTTCGATGATGCCAAAGCAGTATCTTTGAAAAAAACTCGAGATTCTTCGGGTGGTCGAAGCAGCATCTTATCCAATAAGACTCTTCGATGATACCAAAGCAGTATCTCTTAAAACTTCAGACTCTTCGGGTGGTCAGAGCGGTATCTTATCCAATAAGACCCTTCGATGATACCAAAGCAGTATCTCTAAAAAAACATGAGATTCTTCTGGTGGTCGAAGCAGCATCTTATCCAATAAGACTCTTCGATGATACCAAAGCAGAATCTCTGAAAACTTGAGATTCTTCGGGTGGTCGAAGCAGCATCTTATCCAATAATACTCTTCGAAGATACCAAAGCAATATCTCTGAAAACTTGAGATTCTTCGGGTGGTCAAAACAGCATCTTATCCAATAAGACAATTCAATGATACCAAAGCATTATCTCTGAAAAATTGAGATTCTTCGGGTGGTCGAAGCAGCATCTTATCCAATAAGATCCTTCGATGATACCGAAGCAGTATCTCTAAACAATAATGAGATTCTCTGGGTGGTCGAAGCAGCATCTTATCCAATACGATTCTTAGATGATACCAAAGCAGTATCTCTGAAAACCTGAGATTCTTCGGGTGGTCGAAGCGGCATCTTATCCAATAAGACTCTTCGGTGATACCAAAGCAGTATCTCTAAAAAAAATATGAGATTCTTCTGGTGGTCGAAGCAGCATCTTATCCAATAAGACTCTTCGATGATACCAAAGCAGTATCTCTGAACAAAACTTGAGATTCTTCGGGTGGTCGACGCATCATCTTATCCAATAAGACTCTTCGATGATACCAAAGCATTATCTCTGAAAACTTAAGATTCTTCGGGTGGTCGATGCAGCATCTAATCCAACAAGACTATTCGATGATACCAAAGAAGTATCTCTGAACAAAACTTGAGATTCTCCGGGTGGTCGAAGCATCATCTTATCCAAAAAGACTCTTCGATGATACCAAAGCAGTATCTCTGAAAACTTGAGATTCTTCGGGTGGTCGAAGCAACATCTTATCCAATAAGACTCTTCGATGATACCAAAGCAGTATCTCTCAATAAAACTTGAGACTCTTTGGGTGGTCGAAGTAGCATCTTATCCAATAAGACAATTCAATGATACCAAAGCAGTATCTCTGAAAAATTGAGATTCTTCGTGTGGTCGAAGCAGCATCTTATCCAATAAGATTCTTCGATGATACCAAAGCAGTATCTCTAAACACAAACGAGATTCTCCGGGTGGTCGAAGCAGCATCTTATCGAATACGATTCTTAGATGATACCAAAGCAGTATCTTTGAAAACTTGAGATTCTTCGGGTGGTCGAAGCATCATCTTATCCAATAAGGCTCTTCGATGATACCAAAGCATTATCTCTGAAAACTTGAGATTCTTCGGGTGGTCGAAGCAGCATCTAATCCAATAAGACTATTCGATGATACCAAAGCAGTATCTCTGAACAAAACGTGAGATTCTCCGGGTGGTCGAAGCATCATCTTATCCAAAAAGACTCTTCAATGATACCAAAGCAGTATCTCTGAAAACTTGAGATTCTTCGGGTGGTCGAAGCAGGATCTTATCCAATAAGACTCTTCGATGATACCAAAGCAGTATCTCTCAACAAAAATAGAGACTCTTTGGGTGGTCGAAGTAGCATCTTATCCAATAAGACAATTCAATGATACCAAAGCAGTATCTCTGAAAAATTGAGATTCTTCGGGTGGTCGAAGCAGCATCTTATCCAATAAGATTCTTCGATGATACCAAAGCAGTATCTCTAAACACAAACGAGATTCTCCGGGTGGTCGAAGCAGCATCTTATCCAATAAGATTCTTAGATGATACCAAAGCAGTATCTCTGAAAACTTGAGATTCTTCGGGTGGTCGAAGCGGCATCTTATCCAATAAGACTCTTCGATGATACCAAAGCAATATCTCTAAAAAAACATGAGATTTTTCCGGTGGTCAAAGCAGCATCTTATCCAATAAGACTCTTCAATGATACCAAAGCAGTATCTATGAAAACATGAGATTCTTCGGGTGGTCGAACCAGTATCTTATCCATTAAGACTCTTCGATGATACCAAAGCAGTATATCTAAATACAAACGAGATTCTTCTTGTGGTCAAAGCAGCATCTTATCTAATAAGATTATTCGATGATACCAAAGTAGTGTCTCTGAAGAAAACAGGTGATTCTTCGGGTGGTCGAAGCAGCATCTTATCCAATAAGACTCTTCGATGATACCAAAGCAGTATCTCTAAACAAAACTTGAGATTCTTCGGGTGGTCGAAGCAGCATCTTATCCAATACGACTCTTCGATGATACCAATGCAGTATCTCTGAAAACTTGAGATTCTTCGGGTGGTCGACGCAGTATCTTATCCAATAAGACTCTTCGATGATGCCAAAGCAGTATCTTTGAAAAAAACTCGAAATTCTTCGGGTGGTCGAAGCAGCATCTTATCCAATAAGACTCTTCGATGATACCAAAGCAGTATCTCTTAAAACTTGAGATTCTTCGGGTGGTCAGAGCGGTATCTTATCCAATAAGACACTTCGATGATACCAAAGCAGTATCTCTAAAAAAACATGAGATTCTTCTGGTGGTCGAAGCAGCATCTTATCCAATAAGACTCTTCGATGATACCAAAGCAGAATCTCTGAAAACTTGAGATTCTTCGGGTGGTAGAAGCAGCAACTTATCCAATACGACTCTTTGATGTTTCCAAAGCATTATCTCTGAAAAAACATGAGATTGTTCGGGTGGTCGAAGCAGCATCTTATCCAATAATACTCTTCGAAGATACCAAAGCAATATCTCTGAAAACTTGAGATTCTTCGGGTGGTCAAACCAGCATCTTATCCAATAAGACTCTTCAATGATACCAAAGCAGTATCTATGAAAACATGAGATTCTTCGGGTGGTCGAACCAGTATCTTATCCATTAAGACTCTTCGATGATACCAAAGCAGTATATCTAAATACAAACGAGATTCTTCTTGTGGTCAAAGCAGCATCTTATCTAATAAGATTATTCGATGATACCAAAGTAGTGTCTCTGAACAAAACAAGTGATTCTTCGGGTGGTCGAAGCAGCATCTTATCCAATAAGACTCTTCGATGATACCAAAGCAGTATCTCTAAACAAAACTTGAGATTCTTCGGGTGGTCGAAGCAGCATCTTATCCAATACGACTCTTCGATGATACCAATGCAGTATCTATGAAAACTTGAGATTCTTCGGGTGGTCGACGCAGTATCTTATCCAATAAGACTCTTCGATGATGCCAAAGCAGTATCTTTGAAAAAAACTCGAGATTCTTCGGGTGGTCGAAGCAGCATCTTATCCAATAAGACTCTTCGATGATACCAAAGCAGTATCTCTTAAAACTTCAGATTCTTCGGGTGGTCAGAGCGGTATCTTATCCAATAAGACACTTCGATGATACCAAAGCAGTATCTCTAAAAAAACATGAGATTCTTCTGGTGGTCGAAGCAGCATCTTATGCAATAAGACTCTTCGATGATACCAAAGCAGAATCTCTGAAAACTTGAGATTCTTCGGGTGGTCGAAGAAGCAACTTATCCAATACGACTCTTTGATGTTTCCAAAGTATTATCTCTAAAAAAACATGAGATTGTTCGGGTGGTCGAAGCAGCATCTTATCCAATAATACTCTTCGAAGATACCAAAGCAATATCTCTGAAAACTTGAGATTTTTCGGGTGGTCAAAACAGCATCTTATCCAATAAGACAATTCAATGATACCAAAGCATTATCTCTGAAAAATTGAGATTCTTCGGGTGGTCGAAGCAGCATCTTATCCAATAAGATTCTTCGATGATACCGAAGCAGTATCTCTAAACAATAATGAGATTCTCTGGGTGGTCGAAGCAGCATCTTATCCAATACGATTCTTAGATGATACCAAAGCAGTATCTCTGAAAACCTGAGATTCTTCGGGTGGTCGAAGCGGCATCTTATCCAATAAGACTCTTCGGTGATACCAAAGCAGTATCTCTAAAAAAAATATGAGATTCTTCTGGTGGTCGAAGCAGCATCTTATCCAATAAGACTCTTCGATGATACCAAAGCAGTATCTCTGAACAAAACTTGAGATTCTTCGGGTGGTCGACGCATCATCTTATCCAATAAGACTCTTCGATGATACCAAAGCATTATCTCTGAAAACTTAAGATTCTCCGGGTGGTCGATGCAGCATCTAATCCAATAAGACTATTCGATGATACCAAAGAAGTATCTCTGAACAAAACTTGAGATTCTCCGGGTGGTGGAAGCATCATCTTATCCAAAAAGACTCTTCGATGATACCAAAGCAGTATCTCTGAAAACTTGAGATTCTTCGGGTGGTCGAAGCAACATCTTATCCAATAAGACTCTTCGATGATACCAAAGCAGTATCTCTCAATAAAACTTGAGACTCTTTGGGTGGTCGAAGTAGCATCTTATCCAATAAGACAATTCAATGATACCAAAGCAGTATCTCTGAAAAATTGAGATTCTTCGTGTGGTCGAAGCAGCATCTTATCCAATAAGATTCTTCGATGATACCAAAGCAGTATCTCTAAACACAAACGAGATTCTCCGGGTGGTCGAAGCAGCATCTTATCCAATACGATTCTTAGATGATACCAAAGCAGTATCTCTGAAAACTTGAGATTCTTCGGGTGGTCGAAGCAGCATCTTATCCAATAAGACTCTTCGATGATACCAAAGCAGTATCTCTCAACAAAAATTGAGACTCTTTGGGTGGTCGAAGTAGCATCTTATCCAATAAGACAATTCAATGATACCAAAGTAGTATCTCTGAAAAATTGAGATTCTTCGGGTGGTCGAAGCAGCATCTTATCCAATAATATTCTTCGATGATACCAAAGCAGTATCTCTAAACACAAATGAGATTCTCCGGGTGGTCGAAGCAGCATCTTATCCAATAAGATTCTTAGATGATACCAAAGCAGTATCTCTGAAAACTTGAGATTCTTCGAGTGGTCGAAGCGGCATCTTATCCAATAAGACTCTTCGATGATACAAAGCAATATCTCTAAAAAAACATGAGATTCTTCCGGTGGTCAAAGCAGCATCTTATCCAATAAGACTCTTCAATGATACCAAAGCAGTATCTATGAAAACATGAGATTCTTCGGGTGGTCGAACCAGTATCTTATCCATTAAGACTCTTCGATGATACCAAAGCAGTATATCTAAATACAAACGAGATTCTTCTTATGATCAAAGCAGCATCTTATCTAATAAGATTATTCGATGATACCAAAGTAGTGTCTCTGAACAAAACAGGTGATTCTTCGGGTGGTCGAAGCAGCATCTTATCCAATAAGACTCTTCGATGATACCAAAGCAGTATCTCTAAACAAAACTTGAGATTCTTCGGGTGGTCGAAGCAGCATCTTATCCAATACGACTCTTCGATGATACCAATGCAGTATCTCTGAAAACTTGAGATTCTTCGGGTGGTCGACGCAGTATCTTATCCAATAAGACTCTTCAATGATGCCAAAGCAGTATCTTTGAAAAAAACTCGAGATTCTTCGGGTGGTCGAAGCAGCATCTTATCCAATAAGACTCTTCGATGATACCAAAGCAGTATCTCTTAAAACTTCAAATTCTTCGGGTGGTCAGAGCGGTATCTTATCCAATAAGACACTTCGATGATACCAAAGCAGTATCTCTAAAAAAAAAACATGAGATTCTTCTGGTGGTCGAAGCAGCATCTTATCCAATAAGACTCTTCGATGATACCAAAGCAGAATCTCTGAAAACTTGAGATTCTTCGGGTGGTCGAAGCAGCAACTTATCCAATACGACTCTTTGATGTTTCCAAAGCATTATCTCTCAAAAAACATGAGATTGTTCGGGTGGTCGAAGCAGCATCTTATCCAATAATACTCTTCGAAGATACCAAAGCAATATCTCTGAAAACTTGAGATTCTTCGGGTGGTCAAAGCAGCATCTTATCCAATAAGACAATTCAATGATACCAAAGCATTATCTCTGAAAAATTGAGATTCTTCGGGTGGTCGAAGCAACAACTTATCCAATAAGATTCTTCGATGATACCGAAGCAGTATCTCTAAACAATAATGAGATTCTCTGGGTGGTCAAAGCAGCATCTTATCCAATACGATTCTTAGATGATACCAAAGCAGTATCCTTGAAAACCTGAGATTCTTCGGGTGGTCGAAGCGGCATCTTATCCAATAAGACTCTTCGATGATGCCAAAGCAGTATCTCTAAAAAAAATATGAGATTCTTCTGGTGGTCGAAGCAGCATCTTATCCAATAAGACTCTTCGATGATACCAAAGCAGTATCTCTGAACAAAACTTGAGATTCTTCGGGTGGTCGAAGCATCATCTTATCCAATAAGACTCTTTGATGATACCAAAGCATTATCTCTGAAAACTTAAGATTCTTCGGGTGGTCGAAGCAGCATCTAATCCAATAAGACTATTCGATGATACCAAAGAAGTATCTCTGAACAAAACTTGAGATTCTCCGGGTGGTCGAAGCATCATCTTATCCAAAAAGACTCTTCGATGATACCAAAGCAGTATCTCTGAAAACTTGAGATTCTTCGGGTGGTCGAAGCAGCATCTTATCCAATAAGACTCTTCGATGATACCAAAGCAGTATCTCTCAATAAAACTTGAGACTCTTTGGGTGGTCGAAGTAGCATCTTATCCAATAAGACAATTCAATGATACCAAAGCAGTATCTCTGAAAAATTGAGATTCTTCGTGTGGTCGAAGCAGCATCTTATCCAATAAGATTCTTCGAAGATACCAAAGCAGTATCTCTAAACACAAACGAGATTCTCCGGGTGGTCGAAGCAGCATCTTATCCAATACGATTCTTAGATGATACCAAAGCAGTATCTCTGAAAACTTGAGATTCTTCGGGTGGTCGAAGCAGCATCTTATCCAATAAGACTCTTCGATGATACCAAAGCAGTATCTCTCAACAAAAATTGAGACTCTTTGGGTGGTCGAAGTAGCATCTTATCCAATAAGACAATTCAATGATACCAAAGTAGTATCTTTGAAAAATTGAGATTCTTCGAGTGGTCGAAGCAGCATCTTATCCAATAATATTCTTCGATGATACCAAAGCAGTATCTCTAAACACAAATGAGATTCTCCGGGTGGTCGAAGCAGCATCTTATCCAATAAGATTCTTAGATGATACCAAAGCAGTATCTCTGAAAACTTGAGATTCTTCGGGTGGTCGAAGCGGCATCTTATCCAATAAGACTCTTCGATGATACCAAAGCAATATCTCTAAAAAAACATGAGATTCTTTCAGTGGTCAAAGCAGCATCTTATCCAATAAGACTCTTCAATGATACCAAAGCAGTATCTATGAAAACATGAGATTCTTCGGGTGGTCGAACCAGTATCTTATCCATTAAGACTCTTCGATGATACCAAAGCAGTATATCTAAATACAAACGAGATTCTTCTTGTGGTCAAAGCAGCATCTTATCTAATAAGATTATTCGATGATACCAAAGTAGTGTCTCTGAACAAAACAGGTGATTCTTCGGGTGGTCGAAGCAGCATCTTATCCAATAAGACTCTTCGATGATACCAAAGCAGTATCTCTAAACAAAACTTGAGATTCTTCGGGTGGTCGAAGCAGCATCTTATCCAATACGACTCTTCGATGATACCAATGCAGTATCTCTGAAAACTTGAGATTCTTCGGGTGGTCGACGCAGTATGTTATCCAATATGACTCTTCGATGATGCCAAAGCAGTATCTTTGAAAAAAACTCGAGATTCTTCGGGTGGTCGAAGCAGCATCTTATCCAATAAGACTCTTCGATGATACCAAAGCAGTATCTCTTAAAACTTGAGATTCTTCGGGTGGTCAGAGCGGTATCTTATCCAATAAGACACTTCGATGATACCAAAGCAGTATCTCTAAAAAAACATGAGATTCTTCTGGTGGTCGAAGCAGCATCTTATCCAATAAGACTCTTCGATGATACCAAAGCAGAATCTCTGAAAACTTGAGATTCTTCGGGTGGTCGAAGTAGCAACTTATCCAATACGACTCTTTGATGTTTCCAAAGCATTATCTCTGAAAAAACATGAGATTGTTCGGGTGGTCGAAGCAGCATCTTATCCAATAATACTCTTCGAAGATACCAAAGCAATATCTCTGAAAACTTGAGATTCTTCGGGTGGTCAAAACAGCATCTTATCCAATAAGACAATTCAATGATACCAAAGCATTATCACTGAAAAATTGAGATTCTTCGGGTGGTCGAAGCAGCATCTTATCCAATAAGATTCTTCGATGATACCGAAGCAGTATCTCTAAACAATAATGAGATTCTCTGGGTGGTCGAAGCAACATCTTATCCAATACGATTCTTAGATGATACCAAAGCAGTATCTCTGAAAACCTGAGATTCTTCGGGTGGTCGAAGCGGCATCTTATCCAATAAGACTCTTCGATGATACCAAAGCAGTATCTCTCAATAAAATTTAGACTCTTTGGGTGGTCGAAGTAGCATCTTATCCAATAAGACAATTCAATGATACCAAAGCAGTATCTCTGAAAAATTGAGATTCTTCGTGTGGTCGAAGCAGCATCTTATCCAATAAGATTCTTCGATGATACCAAAGCAGTATCTCTAAACACAAACGAGATTCTCCGGGTGGTCGAAGCAGCATCTTATCCAATACGATTCTTAGATGATACCAAAGCAGTATCTCTGAAAACATGAGATTCTTCGGGTGGTCGAAGCAGCATCTTATCCAATAAGACTCTTCGATGATACCAAAGCAGTATCTCTCAACAAAAATTGAGACTCTTTGGGTGGTCGAAGTAGCATCTTATCCAATAAGACAATTCAATGATACCAAAGTAGTATCTCTGAAAAATTGAGATTCTTCGGGTGGTCGAAGCAACATCTTATCCAATAATATTCTTCGATGATACCAAAGCAGTATCTCTAAACACAAATGAGATTCTCCGGGTGGTCGAAGCAGCATCTTATCCAATAAGATTCTTAGATGATACCAAAGCAGTATCTCTGAAAACTTGAGATTCTTCGGGTGGTCGAAGCGGCATCTTATCCAATAAGACTCTTTGATGATACCAAAGCAATATCTCTAAAAAAACATGATATTCTTCCGGTGGTCAAAGCAGCATCTTATCCAATAAGACTCTTCAATGATACCAAAGCAGTATCTATGAAAACATGAGATTCTTCGGGTGGTCGAACCAGTATCTTATCCATTAAGACTCTTCGATGATACCAAAGCAGTATATCTAAATACAAACGAGATTCTTCTTGTGATCAAAGCAGCATCTTATCTAATAAGATTATTCGATGATACCAAAATAGTGTCTCTGAACAAAACAGGTGATTCTTCGGGTGGTCGAAGCAGCATCTTATCCAATAAGACTCTTCGATGATACCAAAGCAGTATCTCTAAACAAAACTTGAGATTCTTCGGGTGGTCGAAGCAGCATCTTATCCAATACTACTCTTCGATGATACCAATGCAGTATCTCTGAAAACTTGAGATTCTTCGGGTGGTCGACGCAGTATCTTATCCAATAAGACTCTTCGATGATGCCAAAGCAGTATCTTTGAAAAAAACTCGAGATTCTTCGGGTGGTCGAAGCAGCATCTTATCCAATAAGACTCTTCGATGATACCAAAGCAGTATCTCTTAAAACTTCAGATTCTTCGGGTGGTCAGAGCGGTATCTTATCCAATAAGACACTTCGATGATACCAAAGCAGTATCTCTAAAAAAAAACATGAGATTCTTCTGGTGGTCGAAGCAGCATCTTATCCAATAAGACTCTTCGATGATACCAAAGCAGAATCTCTGAAAACTTGAGATTCTTCGGGTGGTCGAAGCAGTAACTTATCCAATACGACTCTTTGATGTTTCCAAAGCATTATCTCTGAAAAAACATGAGATTGTTCGGGTGGTCGAAGCAGCATCTTATCCAATAATACTCTTCGAAGATACCAAAGCAATATCTCTGAAAACTTGAGATTCTTCGGGTGGTCAAAACAGCATCTTATCCAATAAGACAATTCAATGATACCAAAGCATTATCACTGAAAAATTGAGATTCTTCGGGTGGTCGAAGCAGCATCTTATCCAATAAGATTCTTCGATGATACCGAAGCAGTATCTCTAAACAATAATGAGATTCTCTGGGTGGTCGAAGCAACATCTTATCCAATACGATTCTTAGATGATACCAAAGCAGTATCTCTGAAAACCTGAGATTCTTCGGGTGGTCGAAGCGGCATCTTATCCAATAAGACTCTTCGATGATACCAAAGCAGTATCTCTCAATAAAACTTGAGACTCTTTGGGTGGTCGAAGTAGCATCTTATCCAATAAGACAATTCAATGATACCAAAGCAGTATCTCTGAAAAATTGAGATTCTTCGTGTGGTCGAAGCAGCATCTTATCCAATAAGATTCTTCGATGATACCAAAGCAGTATCTCTAAACACAAACGAGATTCTCCGGGTGGTCGAAGCAGCATCTTATCCAATTCGATTCTTAGATGATACCAAAGCAGTATCTCTGAAAACTTGAGATTCTTCGGGTGGTCGAAGCAGCATCTTATCCAATAAGACTCTTCGATGATACCAAAGCAGTATCTCTCAACAAAAATTGAGACTCTTTGGGTGGTCGAAGTAGCATCTTATCCAATAAGACAATTCAATGATACCAAAGTAGTATCTCTGAAAAATTGAGATTCTTCGGGTGGTCGAAGCAGCATCTTATCCAATAATATTCTTCGATGATACCAAAGCAGTATCTCTAAACACAAATGAGATTCTCCGGGTGGTCGAAGCAGCATCTTATCCAATAAGATTCTTAGATGATACCAAAGCAGTATCTCTGAAAACTTGAGATTCTTCGGGTGGTCGAAGCGGCATCTTATCCAATAAGACTCTTTGATGATACCAAAGCAATATCTCTAAAAAAACATGAGATTCTTCCGGTGGTTAAAGCAGCATCTTATCCAATAAGACTCTTCAATGATACCAAAGCAGTATCTATGAAAACATGAGATTCTTCGGGTGGTCGAACCAGTATCTTATCCATTAAGACTCTTCGATGATACCAAAGCAGTATATCTAAATACAAACGAGATTCTTCTTATGATCAAAGCAGCATCTTATCTAATAAGATTATTCGATGATACCAAAGTAGTGTCTCTGAAAAAAACAGGTGATTCTTCGGGTGGTCGAAGCAGCATCTTATCCAATAAGACTCTTCGATGATACCAAAGCAGTATCTCTAAACAAAACTTGAGATTCTTCGGGTGGTCGAAGCAGCATCTTATCCAATACGACTCTTCGATGATACCAATGCAGTATCTCTGAAAACTTGAGATTCTTCGGGTGGTCGACGCAGTATCTTATCCAATAAGACTCTTCGATGATGCCAAAGCAGTATCTTTGAAAAAAACTCGAGATTCTTCGGGTGGTCGAAGCAGCATCTTATCCAATAAGACTCTTCGATGATACCAAAGCAGTATCTCTTAAAACTTCAGATTCTTCGGGTGGTCAGAGCGGTATCTTATCCAATAAGACACTTCGATGATACCAAAGCAGTATCTCTAAAAAAAACATGAGATTCTTCTGGTGGTCGAAGCAGCATCTTATCCAATAAGACTCTTCGATGATACCAAAGCAGAATCTCTGAAAACTTGAGATTCTTCGGGTGGTCGAAGCAGCAACTTATCCAATACGACTCTTTGATGTTTCCAAAGCATTATCTCTGAAAAAACATGAGATTGTTCGGGTGGTCGAAGCAGCATCTTATCCAATAATACTCTTCGAAGATACCAAAGCAATATCTCTGAAAACTTGAGATTCTTCGGGTGGTCAAAGCAGCATCTTATCCAATAAGACTCTTCAATGATACCAAAGCAGTATCTATGAAAATATGAGATTCTTCGGGTGGTCGAACCAGAATCTTATCCATTAAGACTCTTCGATGATACCAAAGCAGTATATCTAAATACAAACGAGATTCTTCTTGTGGTCAAAGCAGCATCTTATCTAATAAGATTATTCGATGATACCAAAGTAGTGTCTCTGAACAAAACAGGTGATTCTTCGGGTGGTCGAAGCAGCATCTTATCTAATAAGACTCTTCGATGATACCAAAGCAGTATCTCTAAACAAAACTTGAGATTCTTCGGGTGGTCGAAGCAGCATCTTATCCAATACGACTCTTCGATGATACCAATGCAGTATCTTTGAAAACATGAGATTCTTCGGGTGGTCGACGCAATATCTTATCCAATAAGACTCTTCGATGATGCCAAAGCAGTATCTTTGAAAAAAACTCGAGATTCTTCGGGTGGTCGAAGCAGCATCTTATCCAATAAGACTCTTCGATGATACCAAAGCAGTATCTCTTAAAACTTGAGATTCTTCGGGTGGCCAGAGCGGTATCTTATCCAATAAGACACTTTGATAATACCAAAGCAGTATCTCTAAAAAAAACATGAGATTCTTCTGGTGGTCGAAGCAGCATCTTATCCAATAAGACTCTTCGATGATACCAAAGCAGAATCTCTGAAAACTTGAGATTCTTTGGGTGGTCGAAGCAGCAACTTATCCAATACGACTCTTTGATTTTTCCAAAGCATTATCTCTGAAAAAACATGAGATTGTTCGGGTGGTCGAGGCAGCATCTTATCCAATAATACTCTTCGAAGATACCAAAGCAATATCTCTGAAAACTTGAGATTCTTCGGGTGGTCAAAGCAGCATCTTATCCAATAAGACAATTCAATGATACCAAAGCATTATCTCTGAAAAATTGAGATTCTTCGGGTGGTCGAAGCAGCATCTTATCCAATACGATTCTTAGATGATACCAAAGCAGTACCTCTGAAAACCTGAGATTCTTCGGGTGGTCGAAGCGGCATCTTATCCAATAAGACTCTTCGATGATACCAAAGCAGTATCTCAAAAAAAATATGAGATTCTTTCGGTGGTCGAAGCAGCATCTTATCCAATAAGACTCTTCAATGATACCAAAGCAGTATCTCTGAACAAAACTTGAGATTCTTCGGGTGTTCGAAGCATCATCTTATCCAATAAGACTCTTCGATGATACCAAAGCATTATCTCTGAAAACTTGAGATTCTTCGGGTGGTCGAAGCAACATCTAATCCAATAAGACTATTCGATGATACCAAAGAAGTATCTCTGAACAAAACTTGAGATTCTCCGGGTGGTCGAAGCATCATCTTATCCAAAAAGACTCTTCGATGATACCAAAGCAGTATCTCTGAAAACTTGAGATTCTTCGGGTGGTCGAAGCAGCATCTTATCCAATAAGACTCTTCGATGATACCAAAGTAGTATCTCTCAATAAAACTTGAGACTCTTTGGGTGGTCGAAGTAGCATCTTATCCAATAAGACAATTCAATGATACCAAAGCAGTATCTCTGAAAAATTGAGATTCTTCGGGTGGTCGAAGCAGCATCTTATACAATAAGATTCTTCGATGATACCAAAGCAGTATCTCTAAACACAAACGAGATTCTCCGGGTGGTCGAAGCAGCATCTTATCCAATACGATTCTTAGATGATACCAAAGCAGTATCTCTAAAAACTTGAGATTCTTCGGGTGGTCGAAGCGGCATCTTATCCAATAAGACTCTTCGATGATACCAATGCAGTATCTCTAAAAAAAACATGAGATTCTTCCGGTGGTCGAAGCAGCATCTTATCCAATAAGACTCTTCGATGATACCGAAGCAGTATCTCTGAACAAAACTTGAGATTCTTCGGGTGGTCGAAGCATCATCTTATTCAATAAGACTCTTCGATGATAAAAAAACCATTATCTCTGAAAACTTCAGATTCTTCGGGTGGTCGAAGCAGCATCTAATCCAATAAGACTATCGATGATACCAAAGAAGTATCTCTGAACAAAACTTAAGATTCTCTGGGTGGTCGAAGCATCATCTTATCCAAAAAGACTCTTCGATGATACCTGTTGCACCCTAAAAATTTGCTCAACCTTATTCACTTGGTTTATGTTTCAATATCATTAGCATTTGCATATAGAGTCATGTACATAGCCTAACCATCTGCATAGCATAAGCATGGCAAGTCATCCAACAGGGGACCAAGCACTATTCTCATCTCTATGAGCCTATCAAGAAGTTATTATTCTAATTCAATCTCATTCAAGTCATCAGAAAAGAATTTGAAAGTGGGAGAAGTCAGTGGATCAAGCATTGAGTCTATCTCCTAACTGAGGGTATCTGGGGATCATCAAGGAAAGTGTGAGCTGTGGGCTGAGCATGGGGAGTATCTAGACATATTGGAGGACTTAGAAAGTCATTTGGAGAAGGAAACAAGTCATTGGTGAAGTCACAAGTATTGCAGTTGAAGACAGTCAACTAGGGTTTCATCTGGGTCAACCCTGGGTCAACTCTAGGTCAATTGATTGATTGAAAGGCATTAAGGTCTATTGAAGAGATGTGGGGTTCATCATTTGACATGAAGAATAAGGATATGATGATATGCTAAGAAGAAATCAAGAGAAATCAAGGAGAAGAGGAGTTTCTAAATTAGGGTTTCTATGTAAAATCCCCTAGTTTAGGTCAAATTTCCAAGCAAGATAAGTCAAAATGCAAGCTTCAAATGGATCTTTGGCCAACATGAAACTTGTAGAGGATCTCAAGACCTTTAATTTGAGTGGTGGAAGACATCAAGGAGATTTATAGAACTCAAGTTATGGTCCTTGCAAGTTACAGGTCATCTGAGGTATCTGAAATTTTGGCTGTGAAAGTGGCTTGACTTCCAAGCAATTTTTGCCCCTCAAGGAGATTTCAAATGAATTTCTGGTCAACATAAGAATTGTTCCTCATTGTCTTAGCTTTCTAGAATGGTATAGTATGCCTTCATATGATTTGTGGAACTCTACTTATGGTCTTGGCAAGCAAAGGGTATTTTGGTCATTTGAGAATTACAGGTCATTTCAAGCCTATGCCCAAAACTCATACAAGGAAGCTTCAAATGGAAAACTTTACAACATCAAACTTGTTCCAAATGACATTTTTAGTCTAGAAAAGTGACCATGAGAGATTGGAAAGATTCATAGCACATGGTTTCAAAATTGTTGGATTTAATGAATAAAAATGACTTAAAAAATGAGATTTTTCATACTTTGGCCAAATGAGGTGAAATTATAGGTCATTTTGAATGGAAAGATCATTTTGAGAACATTGGCTAAAGTAGAATTTTGATCTTGGTTCACATTTTGGGAGTTATTCATGGTTACTTGTAATGGAAGATACACAAACCAAATCCAAGGGAAATCACACATGAGAAGCTTCTCCAAGCTTCTAAGAGTTTCTAACCTCACCTATATATTGATATGAGTAACTCCATGCCATGGTTGGTGATCACATTTCCTCAAAGCCACAAGTTTCACACACTTTCTCCAATTTGCAAAAGCATCTCAAACTCTCTCAAATCTCCATCAATTCCCACATTTCTTGATTTGATCATCATCTAGATCATTCATAGATCAGAATTCCATCAAAGATTTGGTTGAAGTGAGCAAGAATTGTGCTATCCATCTTCATCATCCATGTTGCAAGAAGGTTTCAAGTACAAGATTCAAGGAGTTTGCACAAGATCCATTGCATACAGAACTCATAATCAAGGTCACTGATCAATTTCCAATCACTGCAAGCATCAGATCCAAGGGTTTCCATAGCTGTTTTCACCATTTTGCACCAGGTTAGATTTCTATTCGAATTGCTTAGTTTAGTTAGAATTATAGAGATTTGTTAGCATAGAATGGTTAGGCATAGTTAGGTGATTGATTTTGGTGAGTTTGAAGAAGTTTCATGAAGGTTGATCATAGTGCACCAAATCTGTTAGGATTGATAACTCATAGGTTAGGGCAAGATAATCCTAGATGAATGGCTCAGGTTGATTAGCATGGCTTATAGATCATTTTAGGGTAAAAATTAGAAAGAATTGAAGCAGTTAATATCAGGTGTTAATGGTGGATTCCATCTGTTATACCTATCGGGTTCCAGTATTGCTTGAGTTTTAGGAGGAGATAATGGTATGGTTGTGTAGAGGGGAAGAAGTAGGTCACTTTTGGTCTTTGAATCGTGTGAATTCATGGAGAATTGAGGGAGAACCAAGCTGTGGAAGGTGCGTGCATGGAGGGAGATTTCTGAAACCCTAGGGTTTCTAAGGTTGAAGACGAAGTGAGAGCCACACGATTTGGCGTTTGACCTTGACTGGGGATGTAATCTGATGGCTGTGATTTAAACTGAAAAGCGGAGGGAGGTTCAAGGGTGCTACGCACCGTTTCATTTAATCCTATCTGATGGGCTCAAATATTACTTGCTTTTCACACCCCTATCCTCAGGCCCAAACCAATAATGAACTGAATATTTTGCTATACACACCGTTTCCATCTTTTTAATTTTTTGTCATGTTTTCTGTTTGACTGGGCCCAGACGCGCTTGCTATGCGCGCCCCCCCAGTCTGGGCCCATTGTGTTCTTTTAACTGATTCCAATTGCTTGCTGCACCCCTTTCATATTATTTCCTTTCATTTTATTTCAAAAAATTAAATCTTCAAAAAATCATAATAAATCAAAAAATTCATATTTTCAATTGGTTCTTTTTGCATTATTTTCTTAATTTGGTCAAGAAAATTCTCATACAAAAAAATTAATAATTCATTTTATTTTCTTATTTTTGGCATATTTTTCTTTTAATTAGGTGTAAATAATATTTTGTTTAGTACATGAATTTGATAATTTTTGTTCTAATAGTTGCTTTAATATTTTTCACCCATTCTTTTTAGGTTGATTAGTAGATAAGATTATCTTGTATATACAATTTAGTTCATATTTTTAGGAATTAGTTTTAGGTGATTAGTTTAGGTGAGAACAACATGAACAAAATTAGGGTTTAAGTGATGACTTAGGAGAATTGAATCATTTCCCTTAGGATTTAGAGGTTGAATATTTTAGATATGGGACTATAGGGACTATGGGTAGTTATTAGATCCCTTAGAAATCACTAGGATTCCCCTACTGATATTAGTATATTACTGTCTATATTTGTTTGACTGGTGTGGTGTGCCCTCTGGGGATTATTGTTTGTCTGTATGGGTATTGGGATTGCTTGGGGATTGGGAGAGCTGAAGGCCTGTGATGATGAAGCCATTGAAGATCAGAGACTGAAGTCCAACTTCCAGAGTTGAAGAGGAGATCCTGCTAGTAGCTGTTGAGGAGACTAGGGTTTAGGAGCTAGGCAGAGCTCTAGATTAGAAAGCTTGTTTCTCAAACATGGAATGCTTTGTTTGCATCCATCCTTTCCCTATGATTCAAAGTCTCTTTCAAATATCCACCTCCTTCCTTTGGAAGGATCAGTGAATGTATTGGAAAGATAGAACTTTTGAGGGAAAATTATCTGTATAATGTTAACAGTTAATGAACCACCCTTGGTAGGTAATTGACTGTCTAACATTCATTCACTTCATCTTGTTGACTGATGTTCATCCTGGAGATCGAGACTGGAAGAAAAGCCATTGCAGATGGAAGACTGATAATGAAGACCTTGCTTGAAAGCTGTGGAGATGGAGATTGATGCTTGCTGAAGCTTGTAGCTGATTGGAGATGACTTGAAGATAGGTGTTGATGCAGAGCTGCTGTGGCTGTTTATTTTTCTGCTGTTATTCATTCTTGATGTATTGATTGGTTTTCTGGACTGTATTGTTTGCTGTTTAACCTGTTGGGTTGAAAGTGAATCCTGTTCACTTTTGCCTATTGTTTTCTAGGTTCGAGGTTGAGTGGGACTCCCTTGCCTCGCTTGTATTGTTGCATCCATGCATTTTACTATTTTACTGTATATATCTGATATTGTTTCTGTTTCCGTCTATTCCCGTAGGATCTCTGTATCTCTCTGTGCAAGAGAGGAGCATGATAGACACTAGGTCTTAACCCATGCATGATAACATTAGGTTAGTTTGATTCCCTCCGCAACCGTAGGTTAGAGTTCTGTCTCTTCTTTCTCAAAACAAACAGAAAAACACCATAAATATTTCAAACACAATAAAATACACTTCTTCCGTAAAAGAAGGTGAACTCATCAAGACGTCATTTGGTCCGCTGGGACTGTTAATCAGAAAAACCCTTTTTCAGAAGGAATAAAAACAATCAAAACAGACTTGTGTCGTGCGTAGCCCGAACTACGTTTGCTCTGATCTTTCATGCTGCATGAAGGTACGTAGGCATAGGATGCGATATCCTAGCGAGCAACCCTCCCCTCCTTTCCCGTAGGTAGGCGAACTACGTTGACTCTGATTTCTCGTTCCAGACGGGAATACGTAGGCATAAAGTGCGATACTTTGCCGAGTCATTTTATTTTCTTTTAACCCTTAACCTGTAGAGTAGACAGAATAACAATCCATACCCGAAAACAAGCGTGGATCCCGTCGAGTACGACGGACGTGAGGGGTGCTAATACCTTCCCCTTGCGTAACCGACTCCCGAATCCAGGTTTTGGTTGCGACGACCATACTTTTTCCCGTGTTGTGCGAGGTTTACTCTGAGCGTTTCCTTTCCCTCCCGTGGGATAAATAACGCGCGGTGGCGACTCTTCTGTTCAGCCGGCGCCGATTTTCGCAGTAGCGACAGCTGGCGACTATGCTGGGGATCCAACGTCCCCTGGCTGCTGAGGACTGCGATAGTTCTTATGCATTTGGGATCCAACGTCCCTTGAGAGAGTCAATCCTAACGCTTGTTTTCCCGTCGAGGATTTTGTATGGATTTATATTTCTGACCTTTATTTTCAGCATTATATATATTGATTATTATTGCTGTATTGGGGTGTGACGGGGTTCTTTGATTGAGAAATAAGTCGGACCTGGGCTTGAGTGCACCTAGAATTAGAGTAGAAAGTAGTGGGCGCGTGCCGGCTTTGCTTGCATTAGTGTCTCATGAAATCTACACTCGGACGAGGTTCTTCGGGTTGGCTTCTTTTTCTACCCTTTGGGTCGAAGGGGTTGTTGGTCAGCTGAATTGTCGACTTCGGGAACCGATCATTCGGAAGTTGGCTAAGTGAGGCCTCTTCAGGATTTGATGATGCCACTCCTTCTGGGAATCGTATCATCAACCCTGAAAGTCTGTGACGCCGACGACCGCATAGGATGCCATACCTTTGTCAGTTACTAGGACATCCACCTGTGAGAGGGTTTGGGGTTATGCAGGTAACTAGACCTTCAGATACCGGTTGTCTCTTGATCTAAGGTCCTGGGTATTTATGGAGAGTTATGAGGTCTGTCAGAGACCATTTGGAGATGTGTTATGAGGTCTGTCAGAGACCAGTTGGATAGTTCTGAGGTCTGTCAGAGACCAGTTGGAGATGTGATGTGAGGTCTACCAGAGACCAGTTGGAGTTATGGTTTGAGGTCTGTCAGAGACCATTGTTGGAGCTTTGTTCTAGGGCTATCTGAGACCAAGGTTTGAGGACTTCTATAGAGTCTATCTGAGACTTCTTGATACGGTTCAGGCTATTCAACTATGGTAGTTGGTCCCTGTTGCATGTTACTTGCATTGCATTGTTTGCATACCCATTATCATTGCATCCCATTAACGTGTGTCTGTGCTGCAGGTGCATTCACGTATCTCCGATTCTAGCACCCAGACTTCTGAGTATTGATCATGGCTTGTTTGAGGAAAACAGTTGCGTATAAGCTGCCTTCACCTGATATTACTTCTTTGCTTGGCCTGATATCTCTTGCTGATGAGGAGGTTAGGAGAAGCTTCAGAATGAGTCACGGGAGATTACTGAGATTAGTCTGCAAGCCCACCGCTGATGAGATGAACGGGTTGTACACCTTGATGCAGTTCTATGACCCCGCATTGAGATGTTTTACGTTTGCTGACTTCATTCTAGGGCCCACCATTGAGGAGTATGTGGAGTTTACTGAGTTACCAGTGCAGAACAAGGTTCCCTTTATTCACTCTGCTGCTGAGCCCAAGTTGGAGGACTTAGCCAAGGCCTTGCATATGGACGCTGCAGAACTGTTAGTGACTTCTTGGCTTGGGGTTTCAGGGTTCTCTCTTGATTTCCTGGTTGGCAAAGCTCAGGAGTATGCCAAGAGCGGATGTTGGGTGGTTTTCAATGCTATTTTGGCTCTATGCATTTATGGGATTGTGCTATTCCCTAACTTGCCCAATTTCGTAGACTTGGACGCTTTCCATCTATTTGCTGCCGGCAATCCAGTGCCAACGTTGATCGGAGACTTCTACCACTCCTTGCACTACAAGAACGAAAACAGAAGGGGGAAGGTTGTTTACTGCTGTGCTCCCCTGTTGAATGTGTGGTTCAAGAGCCATCTTCCCATGAAGGGGTCTTTTGTGGAAAGTGCAACCACCGCTAGCTGGTCAGAGCGCCTGATGAGGCTATCTTCCGAGGACGTTGAGTGGTTTGATCGAGACCTGCTAGGGGCTGAGCTTATATTCAGTTGTTCTGGGTACCCTAATGTCCCGCTGATAGGAAGAAAAGGGTGCATCAACTACAACCCATCGCTCTTGGTCCGTCAGTTCGGATATGCGCTGAAGAACCCGCCAAAGGAGAAAGAAGTACAGGAATCTCTGTACTTCACCAGTGATTTGAAGGGGGAGTTATTAGCCAAGCTGCAGCATGCCTGGACGCGTATTAACCGAAGAGGGAAGCCATTGTTAGGGAAGAATGACTGTCAGGCCTATGCACCTTACAGGGTTTGGATCCAGGAGAGAGCAAGTCAGTTGCGGATGCCGTTTCCAGATGCACCAGCCCTTGTCCCTATGCCGGTAGCAGAGCCAACTACTGTTTCTAGGGAGGCCTACAAGCAGGTTGTGAAAGAAAAAGAAGCCTTGATGAAGATCAACGAATGGTTAGAGCAGGAGCTAGCCCAGATACGCAGTGAGAAAAACAAGGCTGTGCATGCTTTCCAACAGCAGGTTGAGCTAATGAACAGATTAGGGGCTGAGTTGACTGAGGAGAGGAAGAAGCGCGAACGTCTGGGGCAAGAGTTCAGAAGCTCCCATGACATGCTGGAATCCAAAAAGAAAGCGCTCGACGCAGCACACTGAGAGATCTCTTCTTGCAATAAGACCTGGAATGCCACACTCACCGACAATAAGAAGAGGGAGGATAAGTTGAAGCAGCAAATTTCCGACCTCGAAGAGCATTTGAAGTCCAGCATCAAGAAGTGTGAAGAAGAAGTGATGACCCGGTATAGTCTCCAGAATGCACTAAACAAGGCCATCAAAGGCAGAGATGAAGCTGTGTCTCAGAAGCGTAAACTAGAGGATTGCTTCGGAGAGGGGGCATGGGAAGAAACTGCTGAAGACGTGCGACGTGTTCTTAAGAAAAGAAACCAACTTGTTGAAGGGCTGCTTACTCGACCAAGTCATCCGGAGACCAAGAAGCTGCTAGAAGAGTACCAGACTTATGGGAATGTTTGATCATGTCGTGTAGTAACTTGTATGCTTTATTTGCATAGTGCTGACCATCACCAGGATTGTTGGTTGAGGTCATGCCTTCTCTTTGTACTCTCAGTGACATTGTATTCTTGGCTTATTGGTTTCTCTGCAATATATGAGGCTTTCTGTGATTCAACTCCGATCTTTGTATTGCTTGCACCGGCACCTTCACACTAGAATCGAGGAATGAATTCCCTAACGCACAGACACACATTGCATTGCATTCATATTCATATTGCATTACAGGTAATCTTTGGATGGTGTCTTATTTCCTGCTCTGCACCAGGTATTTTCAGGATTGCAGATCAGCACCCGCACCGCTATTCCACTCGCACCAATTGTCGAAGAATCATGGATCAAATGCAGAACGAGATGCAAGATGTGCGCGAGAAGCTAGCTCTCTTTATGCAGACCATGGAAGCTATTGCAAAAGGTCAGGAGAATTTGTAAGCCATGGTGCAGCCTCTGTTGGTCAGAAACGCCGGTCACGGTAACGAGGATCATCAGTCTGTGCGAGTCGATACTGTTCATGGAGATGGCACTCCCATGCCAGTGGCTCCACCTGTAGTTAATATACCTGCTGCTAATGTCAACAACGCTACCGTTGCTGGGAACAGTAACGTCGGAGTGGGGAATGAGACTGCTGTCCATAACGTTGGGCTTGGTGATATCAACTTGGGTGATAATATGGGAGGCAACGGCTTTGGCAATGCTGGATTCGGGTTCAACGATCAGGGATTCGATAACGCTGGGAAATATGGTTTCAATGCTCAAGGCTTTGGGCAAGATGGTTATGGTGTGGCCAATCAGGGTTACAGAGGTTTCGGAAATGGAAACGGCGCTGGGTTAATGGCTTTTGGGCCTGCTGGAGGTGTTCAAGGGTACGGCAACAGAGGCCGAGGCCCAGTGATGAATCAGATTAGAGCTGGCCACAATAATGAATATGATGGGTATGGAGCTAGGAATGGTATGTGGCAAGAAGATCAGCAGGAAGACGCTTTCTCCGGCGGAGGCTTTGAAGGGCCGATGGATAACTCCCAGAAGATCAGAATGCTAGAAGAGCAGATGAGGGGAGTCCTGAACCAAAGTGTTGTGGGCTTAGACATGTCAGCAATGGGTCTGGTACCTGGCTTGAGGGTGCCAATCAAATTCAAAGCTCCTACGTTTGATAAGTATAAAGGGGACACCTGTCCGAAAGTACATGTGCGGGCTTATTACAGAAAGATGTCTGCATACTCGACTGATGAGAGAATGCTAATGCATTTCTTTCAAGATAGTTTGTCAGGCCCTTCCCTAGAGTGGTACATGGGGTTGGAGCCAACCAATATCAAGACATGGAAGCAACTGGCAGAGGCATTTGTAGCTCACTACAAGTATAACAGCGACTTGGCACCCAACCGGGTCCAATTGGCAGGGCTGTCTCAGAAAAAGGATGAGAGCTTTAAAGAGTACGCGCAAAGATGGCGCGACATGGCTGCTAGGGTCCGTCCTCCTTTAGAAGACAAGGAAATGAATGACATGTTCGTCGGCACATTCACAGGCATTTTCCATGACAAGTTGTTTCATACATCTCTGGCCAGTTTCTCAGATTTGATTATGATGGGAGAAAAGATTGAACGTAACATTAAGTAGGGAAAGTTCCAAGTCGAGGAATCAACTGCATCTGGCAGTAATAGGAAGGCTTTTGGTGGGCGCCGTCAGGGCGAGGCAAGCGCAGTGTTTGGGGGCCGAGGCCGAGGCCGAGGCAGAGGCAGAGGTCGAAATCAGTATCATCAGCCGCAGCAGGTGGCGAGTGTTACTATCCCGTATCAGCGACAACCACTTCAACAACAACAACCGTTCCAGCAGCAGCCAATGCAGCAGCAACAACAGCCATTTCAACAACAACAACAGCAGCAGCCACAGCAGGGGGCACAGCAGGCTCAGCGAAGATTCCAGGGTGGTAAACCAAGAAGAGTGTTTGAGAAGCCTCCCTCAACCTATGCAGATTTGTTGCAAACATTGTTGGGTTTGAACCTGGTAGAGAAGAGAACTCTGGCACCGATAACGGGAACTCCTCCGTATGGTTATGATGCAAGCAGGCACTGCGAGTTCCACTCTGGGGCTCCGGGCCACGATGTAGAGGGTTGCCATGCTTTTAAGCACGTTGTGCAGGATCTTTTGGACAATAAGACTATCAATTTCGGAACGGCAGGTCCGAATATAGTGCAGAAACCCATGCCTAATCATGGGGCGAACGCCATTCTGACTGAGGAAGGGTTGAATCTGATTATGAATGTCGACGATTTAAAGACGCCGCTGAACGAGATAAAAAGTAGATTGTTGCAAGGGGGTGTTTATCTAGGGTGTGACGAGTATTGCTTAGAATGCTGGACCTTAGCTGGGGGGTGTGATGATTTGAAGAAAGGCATTCAGGCTTTAATTGATGGAGGCACATTGCAGTTTGACCGAGCAGCGACTGAAGAGCCTGCAGGGGCAGTAGCAGATAATCAGAGGGATGTGGCCACTGTAACAATTCCTCGGAAGACCATCACTATAGCAGCACCGGTCCAGCGACCACCGATCACCATAACTAAGGCCGGACCGATCCCGTACGAGAACACAAAAGCAGTCCCATGGTCATATGGGTTGGAGGTGTATTGTGACGGGATAAAGATTGATGTTAATAAGCAGCCAGCCGAGACTGTAGATAACGTTGTTGGTTCAGGAGGTATGACAAGGAGTGGTAGGATCTTCATATCGCCTGAAGTGGAGGCCGAAAGACTAGCAAAAGGAAAAGGGAAGATGGTTGAGAATGTCCCAGTGCAAGCAAGCGACAAAGCATCGGCTTCGAAAGACGTAGAAGAGTTCATGCGCCTGATTCGAAAAAGTGATTATAAGATTGTGGAGCATCTGCAACAGACGCCGTCCAAAATATCCATCTTGTCATTGCTCTTGTGTTCGGAAGCTCACAGAAATGCTTTGTTGAAAGTCCTGGATACTTCCTTCGTACCCCAAGACGTCTTTGTAAATCAGCTGGAAGGAGGGTTGGCACATGTGAATGCAGGCCACAGCTTGGGCTTTACCGACTTCGATTTGACCCCTAAAGGGAGAGATCATAATATGGCGCTGCACATATCTGTCGAGTGTAGAGGATCAGTAATGTCGCATGTATTGGTCGACACCGGATCGTCTTTGAATGTGATGCCCAAGAAAGCAATGATGAAGCTGGATGTCAGAGGAATCCTGTGCACGCCTAGTGACTTGGTAGTCAGGGCGTTTGATGGCACGCGAAGAACAGTCTTTGGATCGATAACATTGCCTCTACAGGTGGGGCCAGAGGTGTTTGCCACTGAGTTTTATATCATGGACATCCAGCCCGCATATAGCTGCCTGCTCGGACGACCCTGGATTCATGGGGTTGGAGCAGTCACGTCTACCCTGCATCAGAAGTTGAAATATATGGTCGGAGACAGCGTAGTCACCGTATGCGGAGAAGAAGACATCCTGGTCAGCCATCTGTCGTCATTTAAATATGTTGAGGTCGACGGAGAGATCCACGAAACACCCTGCCAGGCATTTGAGGGGTTGCGTATCAAGGACAAAGGTCCCGGGCCGAGCAAAGTGTCAGAGATAGCTGTCTCGTCGTATAAAGAAGCCCAAGCTCTGGTGGAGGCAGGAGAAGCAACGGGTTGGGGCAAAGTGCTGGATATTCCTGTGAAGATGGACCGATTCGGGCTGGGATACCAACCGTCGTCACCAACTCCTGCTGTGGGGGCACCCCGTTTCAGAGGGCCAATAACCATCTCTGCCAGTGGAGTATGTCATGAAACCATCAATGCTGCCTCGGAGTCTGACGAAGGAGACAGCGACTGTGATATGGATGCCTGGATTCAGCCAAGCACGCCAGGACAGGGACTGTGCAACTGGTCTATTCAGGAGCTTGTTCCTGTGACTCTTAAACAGTAATGCTTTGCTTTATTAATTGTTGAATAATCTGATGTCCTGCCCGGGGCATCAGGATTTGCTTAGGGCTGTGTCGTTATGAACATTGCGTGTTAATCATTAAATAAATGGCGTTTTTCATGTGCAAATACTGTAA
Source organism: Lathyrus sativus (assembly GCA_963859935.3). Classification (NCBI taxonomy): domain Eukaryota; kingdom Viridiplantae; phylum Streptophyta; class Magnoliopsida; order Fabales; family Fabaceae; genus Lathyrus; species Lathyrus sativus. Next base: position 236,594,732 of record OZ012740.1, on the reverse strand, counting down.
TCTCTGTCTTTCTTGTTTTGTATTTTTCAATAAAATGGCAACGTGGTTATTCGCTTTATACGCATTTTGAAGCACTTAACCATTCCTTTTGCAGGATAACATTTTCAGATGATATCCTTGAACCACCTATGACTCGTCCCGACTTTGAGCACCCGGTATTTCAGGCCGAAGAAGAGGTTGTCGAAGATAGTGACGTTCCTGAAGAACTGTCTTGGTTGGTGAAGCAAGAGGAAAGAGCCATTCTGCCTCACGACGAGGTCATCGAAATTATCAACTTGGGGTCGGAAGGGGTTGAGAAGAATATTCGTATCGGAGCCGCACTGCAGAGCGATATCAAGCGAAGACTGGTTGAAATGCTAAGAGAGTATAGTGATGTGTTCGCTTGGTCGTATGAAGATATGCTGGGGCTCGATACAGATATGGTTGTGCACCGTCTGCCACTGAAAGAAGAATGCCCGCCGGTCAAACAAAAGCTTCGCAGAACTCGACCAGATATGGCAGTGAAGATCAAAGAGGAAGTTCAAAAACAGTGGGACGCTGGTTTCCTGGCTGTGACAAAATATCCCTCATGGGTTGCTAACATCGTACCAGTGCCAAAGAAAGATGGCAAGGTTCGAATGTGCGTGGATTATAGAGATTTGAATAAAGCAAGCCCAAAAGACGATTTCCCGCTTCCTCATATTGACGTGCTAGTGGATAATACTGCTCAATACTCCGTATTCTCCTTCATGGACGGCTTCTCAGGCTACAACCAGATTAAAATGGCGCCAGAGGACATGGAGAAGACTACTTTCATAACGCCTTGGGGAACATTTTGCTACAAAGTGATGCCCTTTGGCTTGAAAAATGCTGGGGCAACATATCAGCGTGCGATGACGACTCTTTTCCATGATATGATGCATAAAGAGATCGAAGTTTATGTTGACGATATGATTGCCAAATCCCAGACAGAGGAAGAGCATCTGGTGAATCTGCTGAAGTTATTTAAAAGGCTTAGGAAGTTCAGGCTAAGACTGAACCCTAATAAATGCACCTTCGGGGTGAGATCGGGTAAACTGCTGGGGTTTATCGTAAGCGAAAGAGGAATAGAGGTTGATCCTGCTAAAATAAAAGCGATTCAAGAAATGCCGACGCCTAAAACAGAGAAAGAGGTGCGCGGGTTTTTAGGGAGGTTGAACTACATCGCCCGGTTCATATCTCACCTAACGGCCACGTGTGAACCATTATTCAGGCTTTTGAAGAAAGATCAAGCTGTAACGTGGAACGAAAATTGTCAAAAGGCGTTCGATAAAATAAAGCAGTATTTGCAGGAGCCTCCTATTTTGATACCCCCAGTGGCGGGCAGACCCTTGATTATGTATTTGACAGTTCTTGAGGGAAGCATGGGTTGTGTTCTCGGTCAACACGACGAGACAGGAAGAAAAGAGCATGCGATCTACTACTTGAGTAAGAAATTTACAGATTGTGAATCTCGATACTCGATGCTTGAGAAAACTTGTTGCGCGCTAGCCTGGGCCGCCAAGCGTTTGAGGCAATACATGCTGAATCATACAACCATGCTCATCTCGAAGATGGATCCTATCAAATATGTATTCGAAAAGCAGGCGTTGTCAGGGAGAATTGCCCGTTGGCAGATGGTCTTGACGGAATATGACATCCAATATGTCTCGCAGAAGGCTATAAAGGGGAGTGTGCTGTCTGAGTATCTGGCAGAGCAGCCTATTGAAGATTACCAATCGATGAGGTTTGATTTTCCTGACGAGGATATCATGTACCTAAAGATGAAGGATTGCGAAGAACCGTTGCCAGACGAAGGACCAGAGTTGGGTTCCAAATGGAAGATGATATTTGACGGAGCTGTGAATGCTTACGGCAGCGGAATAGGGGCAATCATCACTACTCCACACGGGTCGCACATCCCGTTTACTGCCCGATTGACCTTTGCCGTCACCAATAATGAGGTCGAATACGAAGCTTGTATAATGGGGCTTGAAGAAGCCATTGATTTGCGAATCAAGAATTTAGACGTATACGGAGACTCAGCTCTGGTGGTGAATCAGATAAAAGGGGAATGGGAGACACGTCAGCCCAATTTGATACATTACATGAATTATGCAAGGAGATTGTTGCCTTTCTTCGACAAAGTCGAATTGCATCACGTACCGCGGGCAGAGAATCAGATGGCTGACGCCCTCGCCACGTTGTCTTCCATGTACAAAGTCAACTTCTGGAACGAGGCCCCCAGAATCGTTATCTCTCGGCTTGACAGACCAGCTTTCATATTTGCTATTGATGAAGCATCCGATGATAAACCGTGGTATTTTGATATCCTTAATTTCCTGAAGAACAAAGAGTATCTGGCTGGGGCATCCAGTCAAGATCAGAAGACTCTCAGGAGATTAGCGGGTAATTTCTATTTGAATCCGGACGGTGTCTTATATAGAAGAAACCACGATTTGGTGTTGTTGCGTTGTGTAGACGAAAGAGAGGCAAAGCTGCTCATGGAGGAAATACATGAGGGTACCTTTGGTACGCATGCTGGTGGGCATGCTATGACGAGAAAGCTGCTGCGGGCAGGTTATTTTTGGCTGACTATGGAAACTGATTGTTTCAAGTTTGCGAGGAAGTGCCACAAGTGCCAAATCTATGCTGATAAGATCCATGTGCCTCCGAGTCCTCTGAATGTGATGTCATCGCCATGGCCGTTCTCGATGTGGGGAATCGATATGATTGGAAAGATCGAGCCGACAGCTTCTAACGGGCATCGGTTCATCCTAGTAGCAATCGATTATTTCACCAAGTGGGTAGAAGCAGCGTCTTACGCAAACGTAACTAAGCAAGTGGTGGCCAGATTCATCAAGAGAGATATCATTTGCCGATATGGGATCCCCGAGCGGATAATCACGGACAACGGTTCAAACCTAAACAACAAAATGATGAAGGAGCTCTGTCAGAATTTCAAGATCGAACATCACAACTCCTCCCCTTACCGACCTAAGATGAATGGCGCTGTCGAGGCGGCCAATAAGAATATCAAGAAGATCGTTCAGAAAATGGTGGTGACCTATAAGGATTGGCATGAGATGCTACCTTTCGCTTTGCAAGGTTATCGTACGACGGTACGCACATTAACCGGGGCAACCCCGTTCTCGTTGGTATACGGAATGGAAGCGGTATTGCCATTGGAAGTTGAGATCCCTTCTCTGAGGGTATTGCGAGATGTTCAGCTAGACGAGGCAGAATGGGTGAAAGACAGGTTGAATCAACTGAGTTTGATGGACGAGAAGAGGCTAGCTTCTCTAGCATATGGTCGTTTGTACCAGAGCCGAATGAAGAAAGCATATGATAAGAAGATACATCCGCGAAGCTTTCAGACGGGCGACCTTGTGCTGAAAAGGATTCTCCCGCCGCAGGCAGATCACAGGGGCAAGTGGACACCCAACTACGAAGGGCCGTACGTTGTCAGAAAAGTCTTTTCAGGAGGAGTTTTATTGTTGTCCACCATGGACGGTGAAGACTTTATGTCGCCTGTAAATTCGGACGCAGTTAAAAAATACTTTGCTTGAAAATTGACCCGCTGGACAGAAAAAGAGAGTCCAGGCAAAAATGGGGCATCCTGACGAACCAAAAACAGAATGAAAGGTTCGGGCAAAAGTTAAGGATAAAATTGAAAAAATGTACATCCGCGAAGTTGAAAACCTACCCTGGGCGGCTTCGGCAAAAAAGGGTATCCCGGTGAACTGAAAACCCGTAAAGGGCGGTTCACGCAAAAGTTAGGGATTTGAAAAAAGCAAATGATTGCGGTCCAAATTTGATATTACAGTGAGCATTGGTGCGGGAGAATATACTCGAGGGGTCGATTATCGGATACAATCTCTTCGGAAGTGTGAATGCCGGGGAAAGCATTAGAGTCGGACGAGTCATAGGAGGATCAGTTTGTGATGTTCGTCTGCATCCCGTTGCCGACATGTGTACAAAATTTAATTTGTCAAAATATTTATGCTTCTTGTGCATACTTGTGTATTTGCTTTGCGTAGCTTCCTCATTTCAGGAGTTACATCCCGTGTACAAAACTCCGCCCATTCAGGGGCCCAATCAATAAAATATGTTATTCAGTACTTAATGCTGGTTCTTTACTGTTTTGTGCATGATAAAACGCCTAGGCTTATTGAAACTAGCATGTGTATAACATCACTGGCCCTTGCCAACAATTGCTAAAGCTTTGAATTAACTGAAAATAACGTCACTAACCTGAATTGATTTGGTTGCATAGGCTTGTCCTCTCTTGTTTGTGTTGTTGCAGGTTTCATAGCCATACGAGGAAGATGATCAAAAGGTTGCAATAACGAAAGACTCGACCCCCACACAGGTCATGCATGTGCCTCCTGAAGAAGGATCGAATTCCCTAGCTAGTCGTAGCCTATCCAGAAAGCATGCTCCAACAAAGCCATTTATTCTCAGCAGAGTTGGCAATTCTATGATTGTAGGCTGTGTTCAGACAGTGTGGTGTCCCCCAGAAGGATTCCTTATCTCAAGCAGAGCTGGTTTAGCCTCAGAAGATTAATATCGGTGAGCTGTATTCAGACAAGTTCATTTTTCCCCGCAGGGTCATTTACTCTCCCAGCGGAGTCAGTTGATTTTACCCAAGAGAATCATCCCCAAGGGAGTTCTCTTTCCAGCAAGTATTTTCATTCCTCCTAGTGGAACTCGAAGATTAAGACTCTCCCCGGAAGAGTTGGTGTGGGTCCTGGCATTTATTTTGTCAGAATACCGTGTGACATCCGGTCACTCTCCAGCAGAAGTCCAATCATACCAAGCGCATCTGCTATTCTCCAGCAGAGTTATATTCCCCAGCAGGGTGTTACTTCAACGAGGTGTTTGGTTTAAATTCCCCGATTTCCCAGCTGAGTTAACTTCACTCTTCCAGCATTTATTTTGCTGGAATAATTTTGTAGCATCTGGCTATCCCCAGCGGAGTTGGCATTATCTTCAGCATTTATTCTGTACCCAGCAGTTCGAGTCTGCAATTGCATTGGCATATAGTGTCATACTTGCGTTCACCAAATAAAAGCGTAGCATGTCCATGTCGAATGGAGCAGTGCATCATTGTCAAGCGCATGCATTTTGAAACATAAACCAGGATGGCTAACCTTTTGTTTCAAGTATTGTTTCTCTTGCAGGTAGAGAGAGCCCTCGCTCAGGTGAATCAATAAACATTCGAAGTCTCGGCACGAGACATTCAACGAAGTGTCAGCTTTGGCACTATTCCCCACAGAGTCAGCAGGATAAGTTTCTCTTTGTCCCCAAGCAGAGTTACTTATTTCCCCGCCATGGTTTCTTGTTGGAGTTTCTCTAGTCCGACCAGCGGATTGTTTCCTTCAAAGTTGTTGTTACGTCAGCATTAAGAGGTTTCATGAACCAGAATTTCAGAGGCTACCGCCGGTTATTAGAGCAGGCGTCCAGTAGTTTGATTTCCAAATATCCCCAGTAGAGTCAGCCTCAAAGTTGCTGTAACGTCAGTGATAAGAAGTTGGCGGACCAATGGAAGGATGAGTCCTAACGTGGACGGGTTTATTGATAGGTTTTTGTGCTAAAGAGAAGTGGGGGTCCTGACGTGGGCATTTCCTCAAGTTGACGATGTGTGTTAGTCCTAACGTGGACAGAGTCGAGCTCTCGGTATTGATTGAGTATGGAGTCCTGACGTGGACAAAGTTGGTTATTCTTCGTGTTGGTGTCCTGACGTGGACCATTTATTTCTAGCAGGTAGCTTTATTCGTGATGGTGAAATGTGCGTCCTGACGAGGACAAGTTTGTAGTTCTTTGTGATGATAAGATGCGAGAGTCCTGACGTGGACAAATTTATCCTTCTTCGTGTTGATGGCAAAGTATGAGTCCTGACGCGGACACAGTTGTATTTCCCCAGCAAGTAGAAGACGTGCAAGTCCTAACATGGACAGGTTCTATTATTTCATCAGATGAAGATGTGAATCCTGACGAGGACAAGTTATTTCCCCAGCGGGTCGAAGGTGCATGAGTCCTGACGTGGACAATTCTTTAGCAAGTCAACATGTGAGTCCTTACGTGGACAAATCGAAAGAAATTTGATTCCTTATGTGGAGAAGTGGTGACCCCTTACGCGGAGAAATGGGGATTCCTTACGTGGAAAGGCAATGTATTCCTGACATGGAAGAGTTTAGTCCTAACATGGACAGATACAAAGAAAATTTATTCCTTACGTGGAAAGATGGAGTCCTTACGTGGACATATCAGATTTATTACTTACGTGGAAAGATGGAGTCCTTACGTGGACATACCAGATTCGTTCCTTACGCAGAAAGGTGGGTCCTTACGTGGACGGAGTTGGTTTCCTTACGTGGAAAGATTGAGTCCTTACGTGGACATATCAAGTCTGAGTCCTTACGTGGGCAGATTGAGTTTGTATTCCTTACGTGGAAGAACGAGTTATTCCTTACGTGGAAAGTTTAGTCCTGACGTGGACAGATTCAGATCAGGTTGGTTTCCTTACGCGGAAAAGATGGAGATTCCTTACGTGGAAAGTTGAGTCCTAACGTGGACAATGGTTATTCCTGGCGTGGAAGAGTTTATTCCTAACGTGGACGATTTATTTCTGATGGAGTGAAGACGAATTATCCCCAGCGAAGTTGCCGAGTTTTTCGGGTTAACAGCAGGTGGAGTCCTAACGTGGACAGGTTTGGTTGAGATTTCTTTGTGTTGACGACACATGCGTTCTAACGTGGACAAGCAATTTTATCCTTGCAATAAGAGAAGCTTTTCAGACTGATGAAATAATCCCCAAGCAGAGGCGCAGTTTATTTCTGCGGTTGGCAAATTTTTGGGTTCTTAGTATTCAACCGTCTTGTACCTCGAATGTCTGAAGGCTCCGGACTCTTCACCCAATCAGGTCCAAGTCGCTTGAATAGGGGCAGCTGTTGCACCCTAAAAATTTGCTCAACCTTATTCACTTGGTTTATGTTTCAATATCATTAGCATTTGCATATAGAGTCATGTACATAGCCTAACCATCTGCATAACATAAGCATGACAAGTCATCCAACAGGGGACCAAGCACTATTATCATCTCTATGAGCCTATCAAGAAGTTATTATTCTAATTCAATCTCATTCAAGTCATCAGAAAAGAATTTGAAAGTGGGAGAAGTCAGTGGATCAAGCATTGAGTCTATCTCCTAACTGAGGGTATCTGGGGATCATCAAGGAAAGTGTGAGCTGTGGGCTGAGCATGGGGAGTATCTAGACATCTTGGAGGACTTAGAAATTCATTTGGAGAAGGAAACAAGTCATTGGTGAAGTCACAAGTATTGCAGTTGAAGACAGTCAACTAGGGTTTCATCTGGGTCAACCCTGGGTCAACTCTAGGTCAATTGATTGATTGAAAGGCATTAAGGTCTATTGAAGAGATGTGGGGTTCATCATTTTACATGAATAATAAGGATATGATTATATGCTAAGAAGAAATCAAGAGAAATCAAGGAGAAGAGGAGTTTCTAAATTAGGGTTTCTATGTAAAATCCCCTAGTTTAGGTCAAATTTCCAAGCAAGATAAGTCAAAATTCAAGCTTCAAATGGATCTTTGGCCAACATTAAACTTGTAGAGGATCTCAAGACCTTTAATTTGAGTGGTGGAAGACATCAAGGATATTTATAGAACTCAAGTTATGGTCCTTGCAAGTTACAGGTCATCTGAGGTATCTGAAATTTTGGCTGTGAAAGTGGCTTGACTTCCAAGCAATTTTTGCCCCTCAAGGAGATTTCAAATGAATTTCTGGTCAACATAAGAATTGTTCCTCATTGTCTTAGCTTTCTAGAATGGTATAGTATGCCTTCATATGATTTGTGGAACTCTACTTATGGTCTTGTCAAGCAAAGGGTATTTTGGTCATTTGAGAATTACAGGTCATTTCAAGCCTATGCCCAAAACTCATACAAGGAAGCTTCAAATGGAAAACTTTACAACATCAAACTTATTCCAAATGACATTTTTAGTCTAGAAAAGTGACCATGAGAGATTGGAAAGATTCATAGCACAAGGTTTCAAAATTGTTGGATTTAATGAATAAAAATGACTTAAAAAATGAGATTTTTCATACTTTGGCCAAATGAGGTGAAATTATAGGTCATTTTGAATGGAAAGATCATTTTGAGAACATTGGCTAAAGTAGAATTTTGAGCTTGGTTCACATTTTGGGAGTTATTCATGGTTACTTGTAATGGAAGATACATAAACCAAATCCAAGGGAAATCACACATGAGAAGCTTCTCCAAGCTTCTAGGAGTTTCTAACCTCACCTATATATTGATATGAGTAACTCCATGCCATGGTTGGTGATCACATTTCCTCAAAGCCACAAGTTTCACACACTTTCTCCAATTTGCAAAAGCATCTCAAACTCTCTCAAATCTCCATCAATTCCCACATTTCTTGATTTGATCATCATCTAGATCATTCATAGATCAGAATTCCATCAAAGATTTGGTTGAAGTGAGCAAGAATTATGCTATCCATCTTCATCATCCAAGTTGCAAGAAGGTTTCAAGTACAAGATTCAAGGAGTTTGCACAAGATCCATTGCATACAGAACTCATAATCAAGGTCACTGATCAATTTCCAATCACTGCAAGCATCAGATCCAAGGGTTTCCATAGCTGTTTTCACCATTTTGCACCAGGTTAGATTTCTATTCGAATTGCTTAGTTTAGTTAGAATTATAGAGATTTGTTAGCATAGAATGGTTAGGCATAGTTAGGTGATTGATTTTGGTGAGTTTGAAGAAGTTTCATGAAGGTTGATCATAGTGCACCAAATCTGTTAGGATTGATAACTCATAGGTTAGGGCAAGATAATCCTAGATGAATGGCTCAGGTTGATTAGCATGGCTTATAGATCATTTTAGGGTAAAAATTAGAAAGAATTGAAGCAGTTAATATCAGGTGTTAATGGTGGATTCCATCTGTTATACCTATCGGGTTCCAGTATTGCTTGAGTTTTAGGAGGAGATAATGGTATGGTTGTGTAGAGGGGAAGAAGTAGGTCACTTTTGGTCTTTGAATCGTGTGAATTCATGGAGAATTGAGGGAGAACCAAGCTGTGGAAGGTGCGTGCATGGAGGGAGATTTCTGAAACCCTAGGGTTTCTAAGGTTGAAGACGAAGTGAGAGCCACACGATTTGGCGTTTGACCTTGACTGGGGATGTAATCTGATGGCTGTGATTTAAACTGAAAAGCGGAGGGAGGTTCAAGGGTGCTACACACCGTTTCATTTAATCCTATCTGATGGGCTCAAATACTATTTGCTTTTCACACCCCTATCCTCAGGCCCAAACCAATAATGAACTGAATATATTGCTATATACACCGTTTCCATCTTTTTAATTTTTTCTCATGTTTTCTGTTTGACTGGGCCCAGACGCGCTTGCTATGCGCGCCCCCCAGTCTGGGCCCATTGTGTTCTTTTAACTGATTCCAATTGCTTGCTGCACCCCTTTCATATTATTTCCTTTCATTTTATTTCAAAAAATTAAATCTTCAAAAAATCATAATAAATCAAAAAATTCATATTTTCAATTGGTTCTTTTTGCATTATTTTCTTAATTTGGTCAAGAAAATTCTCATACAAAAAAATTAATAATTCATTTCATTTTCTTATTTTTGGCATATTTTTCTTTTAATTAGGTGTAAATAATATTTTGTTTAGTACATGAATTTGATAATTTTTGTTCTAATAGTTGCTTTAATATTTTTCACCCATTCTTTTTAGGTTGATTAGTAGATAAGATTAGCTTGTATATACAATTTAGTTCATATTTTTAGGAATTAGTTTTAGGTGATTAGTTTAGGTGAGAATAACATGAACAAAATTAGGGTTTAAGTGATGACTTAGGAGAATTGAATCATTTCCCTTAGGATTTAGAGGTTGAATATTTTAGATATGGGACTATAGGGACTATGGGTAGTTATTAGATCCCTTAGAAATCACTAGGATTCCCCTACTGATATTAGTATATTACTGTCTATATTTGTTTGACTGGTGTGGTGTGCCCTCTGGGGATTATTGTTTGTCTGTATGGGTATTGGGATTGCTTGGGGATTGGGAGAGCAGAAGGCCTGTGATGATGAAGCCATTGAAGATCAGAGACTGAAGTCCAACTTCCAGAGTTGAAGAGGAGATCCTGCTAGCAGCTGTTGAGGAGACTAGGGTTTAGGAGCTAGGCAGAGCTCTAGATTAGAAAGCTTGTTTCTCAAACATGGAATGCTTTGTTTGCATCCATCCTTTCCCTATGATTCAAAGTCTCTTTCAAATATCCACCTTCTTCCTTTGGAAGGATCAGTGAATGTATTGGAAAGATAGAACTTTTGAGGGAAAATTATCTGTATAATGTTAACAGTTAATGAACCACCCTTGGTAGGTAATTGACTGTCTAACATTCATTCACTTCATCTTGTTGACTGATGTTCATCCTGGAGATCGAGACTGGAAGAAAAGCCATTGCAGATGGAAGACTGATAATGAAGACCTTGCTTGAAAGCTGTGGAGATGGAGATTGATGCTTGCTGAAGCTTGTAGCTGATTGGAGATGACTTGAAGATAGGTGTTGATGCAGAGCTGCTGTGGCTGTTTATTTTTCTGCTGTTATTCATTCTTGATGTATTGATTGGTTTTCTGGACTGTATTGTTTGCTGTTTAACCTGTTGGGTTGAAAGTGAATCCTGTTCACTTTTGCCTATTGCTTTCTAGGTTCGAGGTTGAGTGGGACTCCATTGCCTCGCTTGTATTGTTGCATCCATGCATTTTACTGTTTTACTGTATATATCTGATATTGTTTCTGTTTCCGTCTATTCCCGTAGGATCTCTGTATCTCTCTGTGCAAGAGAGGAGCATGATAGACACTAGGTCTTAACCCATGCATGATAACATTAGGTTAGTTTGATTCCCTCCGCAACCGTAGGTTAGAGTTCTGTCTCTTCTTTCTCAAAACAAACAGAAAAACACCATAAATATTTCAAACACAATAAAATACACTTCTTCCGTAAAAGAAGGTGAACTCATCAAGACGTCATTTGGTCCGCTGGGACTGTTAATCAGAAAAACCCTTTTTCAGAAGGAATAAAAACAATCAAAACAGACTTGTGTCGTGCGTAGCCCGAACTACGTTTGCTCTGATCTTTCATGTTGTATGAAGGTACGTAGGCATAGGATGCGATATCCTAGCGAGCAACCTTCCCCTCCTTTCCCGTAGGTAGGCGAACTACGTTGACTCTGATTTCTCGTTCCAGACGGGAATACGTAGGCATAAAGTGCGATACTTTGCCGAGTCATTTTATTTTCTTTTAACCCTTAACCTGTAGAGTAGACAGAATAACAATCCATACCCGAAAACAAGCGTGGATCCCGTCGAGTACGACGGACGTGAGGGGTGCTAATACCTTCCCATTGCGTAACCGACTCCCGAATCCAGGTTTTGGTTGCGACGACCATACTTTTTCCCGTGTTGTGCGAGGTTTACTCTGAGCGTTTCCTTTCCCTCCCGTGGGATAAATAACGCGCGGTGGCGACTCTTCTGTTCAGCCGGCGCCGATTTTCGCAGTAGCGACAATACCAAAGCAGTATCTCTGAAAACTTGAGATTCTTCGGGTGGTCGAAGCAGCATCTTATCCAATAAGACTCTTCGATGATACCAAAGCAGTATCTCTCAATAAAACTTGAGACTCTTTGGGTGGTCGAAGTAGCATCTTATCCAATAAGACAATTCAACGATACTAAAGCAGTATCTCTAAAAAATTGAGATTCTTCGGGTGGTCGAAGCATCATCTTATCCAATAAGATTCTTCGATGATACCAAAGCAGTATCTCTAAACACAAACGAGATTCTCTGGGTGGTTGAAGCAGCATCTTATCTAATACGATTCTTAGATGATACCAAAGCAGTATCTCTGAAAACTTGAGATTCTTCGGGTGGTCGAAGCGGCATCTTATCCAATAAGACTCTTCGATGATACCAAAGCAGTATCTCTAAAAAAACATGAGATTCTTCCGATGATCGAAGCAGCATCTTATCCAATAAGACTCTTCGATGATACCAAAGCATTATCTCTGAAAACTTGAGATTCTTCGTGTGGTCGAAGCAGCATCTTATCCAATAAGACTCTTTGATGTTACCAAAGCAGTATCTCTGAACAAAACTTGAGATTCTTCGGGTGGTCGAAGCAACATCTTATCCAATAATACTCTTCGAAGATACCAAAGTATTATCTCTGAAAACTTGAGATTCTTCAGATGGTCAAAGCAGCATCTAATCCAATAAGACTCTTCGATGATACCAAAGCAGTATCTTAGTACAAAACTTGAGATTCTTCGGGTGGTCGAAGTAGCATCTTATCCAATAAGACTCTTCGATGATACCAAAGAAGTATATCTAAACAAAAACGAGATTCTTCGGGTGGTCAAAGCAGCATCTTATCAAATAAGATTCTTTGATGATACCAATGTAGGGTCTCTTAAAACTTGAAAGTCTTCGGGTGGTCGAAGCAGCATCTTATCCAATAAGACTCTTCGATGATACCAAAGCAGTATCTCTGAACAAAACTTAAGATTCTTCGGGTGGTCGAAGCAGCATCTTATCCAATAAGACTCTTCGATGATACCAAAGCAGTATCTCTGAACAAAAATTGAGATTCTTCGGGTGGTCAAAGCAGCATCTAATCCAATAAGACTCTTCGATGATACCAAAGCAGTATCTCATAAAAAAACTTGAGATTCTTCCGGTGGTCGAAGCAGCATCTTATCCAATAAGACTCTTCGATGATACCGAAGCAGTATCTCTGAACAAAACTTGAGATTCTTCGGGTGGTCGAAGCATCATCTTATCCAATAAGACTCTTCGATGATACCAAAGCATTATCTCTAAAAACTTCAGATTCTTCGGGTGGTCGAAGCAGCATCTAATCCAATAAGACTATTCGATGATACCAAAGAAGTATCTCTGAACAAAACTTGAGATTCTCTGGGTGGTCGAAGCATCATCTTATCCAAAAAGACTCTTCGATGATACCAAAGAAGCATCTCTGAAAACTTGAGATTCTTCGGGTGGTCGAAGCAGCATCTTATCCAATAAGACTCTTCGATGATACCAAAGCAGTATCTCTCAATAAAACTTGAGACTCTTTGGGTGGTCGAAGTAGCATCTTATCCAATAAGACAATTCAACGATACCAAAGCAGTATCTCTAAAAAATTGAGATTCTTCGGGTGGTCGAAGCAGCATCTTATCCAATAAGATTCTTCGATGATATCAAAGCAGTATCTCTAAACACAAACGAGATTCTCCGGGTGGTCGAAGCAGCATCTTATCTAATACGATTCTTAGATGATACCAAAGCAATATCTCTGAAAACTTGAGATTCTTCGGGTGGTCGAAGCGGCATCTTATCCAATAAGACTCTTCGATGATACCAAAGCAGTATCTCTAAAAAAACATGAGATTCTTCCGATGATCGAAGCAGCATCTTATCCAATAAGACTCTTCGATGATACCAAAGCATTATCTCTGAAAACTTGAGATTCTTCGTGTGGTCGAAGCAGCATCTTATCCAATAAGACTCTTTGATGTTACCAAAGCAGTATCTCTGAACAAAACTTGAGATTCTTCGGGTGGTCGAAGCAACATCTTATCCAATAATACTCTTCGAAGATACCAAAGTATTATCTCTGAAAACTTGAGATTCTTCAGATGGTCAAAGCAGCATCTAATCCAATAAGACTCTTCGATGATACCAAAGCAGTATCTTAGTACAAAACTTGAGATTCTTCGGGTGGTCGAAGTAGCATCTTATCCAATAAGACTCTTCGATGATACCAAAGAAGTATATCTAAACAAAAACGAGATTCTTCGGGTGGTCAAAGCAGCATCTTATCAAATAAGATTCTTTGATGATACCAATGTAGGGTCTCTTAAAACTTGAAAGTCTTCGGGTGGTCGAAGCAGCATCTTATCCAATAAGACTCTTCGATGATACCAAAGCAGTATCTCTGAACAAAACTTAAGATTCTTCGGGTGGTCGAAGCAGCATCTTATCCAATAAGACTCTTCGATGATACCAAAGCAGTATCTCTGAACAAAAATTGAGATTCTTCGGGTGGTCAAAGCAGCATCTAATCCAATAAGACTCTTCGATGATACCAAAGCAGTATCTCATAAAAAAACTTGAGATTCTTCCGGTGGTCGAAGCAGCATCTTATCCAATAAGACTCTTCGATGATACCGAAGCAGTATCTCTGAACAAAACTTGAGATTCTTCGGGTGGTCGAAGCATCATCTTATCCAATAAGACTCTTCGATGATACCAAAGCATTATCTCTAAAAACTTCAGATTCTTCGGGTGGTCGAAGCAGCATCTAATCCAATAAGACTATTCGATGATACCAAAGAAGTATCTCTGAACAAAACTTGAGATTCTCTGGGTGGTCGAAGCATCATCTTATCCAAAAAGACTCTTCGATGATACCAAAGAAGTATCTCTGAAAACTTGAGATTCTTCGGGTGGTCGAAGCAGCATCTTATCCAATAAGACTCTTCGATGATACCAAAGCAGTATCTCTCAATAAAACTTGAGACTCTTTGGGTGGTCGAAGTAGCATCTTATCCAATAAGACAATTCAACGATACCAAAGCAGTATCTCTAAAAAATTGAGATTCTTCGGGTGGTCGAAGCAGCATCTTATCCAATAAGATTCTTCGATGATATCAAAGCAGTATCTCTAAACACAAACGAGATTCTCAGGGTGGTCGAAGCAGCATCTTATCTAATACGATTCTTAGATGATACCAAAGCAATATCTCTGAAAACTTGAGATTCTTCGGGTGGTCGAAGCGGCATCTTATCCAATAAGACTCTTCGATGATACCAAAGCAGTATCTCTAAAAAAACATGAGATTCTTCCGGTGATCGAAGCAGCATCTTATCAAATAAAACTCTTCGATGATACCAAAGCATTATCTCTGAAAACTTGAGATTCTTCGTGTGGTCGAAGCAGCATCTTATCCAATAAGACTCTTTGATGTTACCAAAGCAGTATCTCTGAACAAAACTTGAGATTCTTCGGGTGGTCGAAGCAACATCTTATCCAATAATACTCTTCGAAGATACCAAAGCATTATCTCTGAAAACTTGAGATTCTTCAGATGGTCAAAGCAGCATCTAATCCAATAAGACTCTTCGATGATACCAAAGCAGTATCTTAGTACAAAACTTGAGATTCTTCGGGTGGTCGAAGTAGCATCTTATCCAATAAGACTCTTCGATGATACCAAAGAAGTATATCTAAACAAAAACGAGATTCTTCGGGTGGTCGAAGCAGCATCTTATCAAATAAGATTCTTTGATGATACCAATGTAGGGTCTCTTAAAACTTGAAAGTCTTCGGGTGGTCGAAGCAGCATCTTATCCAATAAGACTCTTCGATGATACCAAAGCAGTATCTCTGAACAAAACTTAAGATTCTTCGGGTGGTCGAAGCAGCATCTTATCCAATAAGACTCTTCGATGATACCAAAGCAGTATCTCTGAACAAAAATTGAGATTCTTCGGGTGGTCAAAGCAGCATCTAATCCAATAAGACTCTTCGATGATACCAAAGCAGTATCTCATAAAAAAACTTGAGATTCTTCCGGTGGTCGAAGCAGCATCTTATCCAATAAGACTCTTCGATGATACCGAAGCAGTATCTCTGAACAAAACTTGAGATTCTTCGGGTGGTCGAAGCATCATCTTATCCAATAAGACTCTTCGATGATACCAAAGCATTATCTCTAAAAACTTCAGATTCTTCGGGTGGTCGAAGCAGCATCTAATCCAATAAGACTATTCGATGATACCAAAGAAGTATCTCTGAACAAAACTTGAGATTCTCTGGGTGGTCGAAGCATCATCTTATCCAAAAAGACTCTTCGATGATACCAAAGAAGTATCTCTGAAAACTTGAGATTCTTCGGGTGGTCGAAGCAGCATCTTATCCAATAAGACACTTCGATGATACCAAAGCAGTATCTCTCAATAAAACTTGAGACTCTTTGGGTGGTCGAAGTAGCATCTTATCCAATAAGACAATTCAACGATACCAAAGCAGTATCTCTAAAAAATTGAGATTCTTCGGGTGGTCGAAGCAGCATCTTATCCAATAAGATTCTTCGATGATATCAAAGCAGTATCTCTAAACACAAACGAGATTCTCCGGGTGGTCGAAGCAGCATCTTATCTAATACGATTCTTAGATGATACCAAAGCAATATCTCTGAAAACTTGAGATTCTTCGGGTGGTCGAAGCGGCATCTTATCCAATAAGACTCTTCGATGATACCAAAGCAGTATCTCTAAAAAAACATGAGATTCTTCCGGTGATCGAAGCAGCATCTTATCCAATAAAACTCTTCGATGATACCAAAGCATTATCTCTGAAAACTTGAGATTCTTCGTGTGGTCGAAGCAGCATCTTATCCAATAAGACTCTTTGATGTTACCAAAGCAGTATCTCTGAACAAAACTTGAGATTCTTCGGGTGGTCGAAGCAGCATCTTATCCAATAATACTCTTCGAAGATACCAAAGCATTATCTCTGAAAACTTGAGATTCTTCGGATGGTCAAAGCAGCATCTAATCCAATAAGACTCTTCGATGATACCAAAGCAGTATCTTAGTACAAAACTTGAGATTCTTCGGGTGGTCGAAGTAGCATCTTATCCAATAAGACTCTTCGATGATACCAAAGAAGTATATCTAAACAAAAACGAGATTCTTCGGGTGGTCGAAGCAGCATCTTATCAAATAAGATTCTTTGATGATACCAATGTAGGGTCTCTTAAAACTTGAAGGTCTTCGGGTGGTCGAAGCAGCATCTTATCCAATAAGACTCTTCGATGATACCAAAGCAGTATCTCTGAACAAAACTTAAGATTCTTCGGGTGGTCGAAGCAGCATCTTATCCAATAAGACTCTTCGATGATACCAAAGCAGTATCTCTGAACAAAAATTGAGATTCTTCGGGTGGTCAAATCAGCATCTTATCCAATAAGACTCTTCGATGATACCAAAGCAGTATCTCTGAAAAAAACTTGAGATTCTTCCGGTGGTCGAAGCAGCATCTTATCCAATAAGACTCTTCGATGATACCGAAGCAGTATCTCTGAACAAAACTTGAGATTCTTCGGGTGGTCGAAGCATCATCTTATCCAATAAGACTCTTCGATGATACCAAAGCATTATCTCTGAAAACATCAGATTCTTCGGGTGGTCGAAGCAGCATCTAATCCAATAAGACTATTCGATGATACCAAAGAAGTATCTCTGAACAAAACTTGAGATTCTCTGGGTGGTCGAAGCATCATCTTATCCAAAAAGACTCTTCGATGATACCAAAGCAGTATCTCTGAAAACTTGAGATTCTTCGGGTGGTCGAAGCAGCATCTTATCCAATAAGACTCTTCGATGATACCAAAGCAGTATCTCTCAATAAAACTTGAGACTCTTTGGGTGGTCGAAGTAGCATCTTATCCAATAAGACAATTCAATGATACCAAAGCAGTATCTCTAAAAAATTGAGATTCTTCGGGTGGTCGAAGCAGCATCTTATCCAATAAGATTCTTCGATGATACCAAAGCAGTATCTCTAAACACAAACGAGATTCTCCGGGTGGTCGAAGCAGCATCTTATCTAATACGATTCTTAGATGATACCAAAGCAGTATCTCTGAAAACTTGAGATTCTTCGGGTGGTCGAAGCGGCATCTTATCCAATAAGACTCTTCGATGATAACAAAGCAGTATCTCTAAAAAAACATGAGATTCTTCAGGCGATCGAAGCAGCATCTTATCCAATAAGACTCTTCGATGATACCATAGCATTATCTCTGAAAACTTGAGATTCTTCGGGTAGTCGAAGCAGCATCTTATCCAATAAGACTCTTCGATGATAACAAAGCAGTATCTCTGAACAAAACTTGAGATTCTTCGGGTGGTCGAAGCAGCATCTTATCCAATAATACTCTTCGAAGATACCAAAGCATTATCTCTGAAAACTTGAGATTCTTCGGATGGTCAAAGCAGCATCTAATCCAATAAGACTCTTTGATGATACCAAAGCAGTATCTTAGTACAAAACTTGAGATTCTTCGGGTGGTCGAAGTAGCATCTTATCCAATAAGACTCTTCGATGATACCAAAGAAGTATATCTAAACAAAAACGAGATTCTTCGGGTGGTCGAAGCAGCATCTTATCAAATAAGATTCTTTGATGATACCAATGTAGGGTCTCTTAAAACTTGAAAGTCTTCGGGTGGTCGAAGCAGCATCTTATCCAATAAGACTCTTCGATGATACCAAAGCAGTATCTCTGAACAAAACTTAAGATTCTTCGGGTGGTCGAAGCAGCATCTTATCCAATAAGACTCTTCGATGATACCAAAGCAGTATCTCTGAACAAAAATTGAGATTCTTCGAGTGGTCAAATCAGCATCTTATCCAATAAGACTCTTCGATGATACCAAAGCAGTATCTCTGAAAAAAACTTGAGATTCTTCCGGTGGTCGAAGCAGCATCTTATCCAATAAGACTCTTCGATGATACCGAAGCAGTATCTCTGAACAAAACTTGAGATTCTTCGGGTGGTCGAAGCATCATCTTATCCAATAAGACTCTTCGATGATACCAAAGCATTATCTCTGAAAACTTCAGATTCTTCGGGTGGTCGAAGCAGCATCTAATCCAATAAGACTATTCGATGATACCAAAGAAGTATCTCTGAACAAAACCTGAGATTCTCTGGGTGGTCGAAGCATCATCTTATCCAAAGAGACTCTTCGATGATACCAAAGCAGTATCTCTGAAAACTTGAGATTCTTCGGGTGGTCGAAGCAGCATCTTATCCAATAAGACTCTTCGATGATACCAAAGCAGTATCTCTCAATAAAACTTGAGACTCTTTGGGTGGTCGAAGTAGCATCTTATCCAATAAGACAATTCAATGATACCAAAGCAGTATCTCTAAAAAATTGAGATTCTTCGGGTGGTCGAAGCAGCATCTTATCCAATAAGATTCTTCGATGATACCAAAGCAGTATCTCTAAACACAAACGAGATTCTCCGGGTGGTCGAAGCAGCATCTTATATAATTCGATTCTTAGATGATACCAAAGCAGTATCTCTGAAAACATGAGATTCTTCGGGTGGTCGAAGCGGCATCTTATCTAATAAGACTCTTCGATGATACCAAAGCTGTATCTCTTAAAAAAACTTGAGATTCTTCCGGTGGTCGAAGCAGCATCTTATCCAATAAGACTCTTCGATGATACCGAAGCAGTATCTCTGAACAAAACTTGAGATTCTTCGGGTGGTCGAAGCATCATCTTATCCAATAAGACTCTTCGATGATACCAAAGCATTATCTCTGAAAACATCAGATTCTTCGGGTGGTCGAAGCAGCATCTAATCCAATAAGACTATTCGATGATACCAAAGAAGTATCTCTGAACAAAACTTGAGATTCTCTGGGTGGTCGAAGCATCATCTTATCCAAAAAGACTCTTCGATGATACCAAAGCAGTATCTCTGAAAACTTGAGATTCTTCGGGTGGTCGAAGCAGCATCTTATCCAATAAGACTCTTCGATGATACCAAAGCAGTATCTCTCAATAAAACTTGAGACACTTTGGGTGGTCGAAGTAGCATCTTATCCAATAAGACAATTCAATGATACCAAAGCAGTATCTCTAAAAACTTGAGATTCTTCGGGTGGTCGAAGCAGCATCTTATCCAATAAGATTCTTCGATGATACCAAAGCAATATCTCTAAACACAAACGAGATTCTCCGGGTGGTCGAAGCAGCATCTTATCTAATACGATTCTTAGATGATACCAAAGCAGTATCTCTGAAAACTTGAGATTCTTCGGGTGGTCGAAGCGGCATCTTATCCAATAAGACTCTTCGATGATACCAAAGCAGTATCTCTAAAAAAACATGAGATTCTTCCGGTGATCGAAGCAACATCTTATCCAATAAGACTCTTCGATGATACCAAAGCATTATCTCTGAAAACTTGAGATTTTTCGTGTGGTCGAAGCAGCATCTTATCCAATAAGACTCTTTGATGTTACCAAAGCAGTATCTCTGAACAAAACTTGAGATTCTTCGGGTGGTCGAAGCAGCATCTTATGCAATAATACTCTTCGAAGATACCAAAGCATTATCTCTGAAAACTTGAGATTCTTCGGATGGTCAAAGCAGCATCTAATCCAATAAGACTCTTCGATGATACCAAAGCAGTATCTTAGTACAAAACTTGAGATTCTTCGGGTGGTCGAAGTAGCATCTTATCCAATAAGACTCTTCGATGATACCAAAGAAGTATATCTAAACAAAAACGAGATTCTTCGGGTGGTCGAAGCAGCATCTTATCAAATAAGATTCTTTGATGATACCAATGTAGGGTCTCTTAAAACTTGAAAGTCTTCGGGTGGTCGAAGCAACATCTTATCCAATAAGACTCTTCGATGATACCAAAGCAGTATATTTGAACAAAACTTAAGATTCTTCGGGTGGTCGAAGCAGCATCTTATCCAATAAGACTCTTCGATGATACCAAAGCAGTATCTCTCAATAAAACTTGAGACACTTTGGGTGGTCGAAGTAGCATCTTATCCAATAAGACAATTCAATGATACCAAAGCAGTATCTCTAAAAACTTGAGATTCTTCGGGTGGTCGAAGCAGCATCTTATTTAATAAGATTCTTCGATGATACCAAAGCAATATCTCTAAACACAAACGAGATTCTCCGGGTGGTCGAAGCAGCATCTTATCTAATACGATTCTTAGATGATACCAAAGCAGTATCTCTTAAAACTTGAGATTCTTCGGGTGGTCGAAGCGGCATCTTATCCAATAAGACTCTTCGATGATACCAAAGCAGTATCTCTAAAAAAACATGAGATTCTTCCGGTGATCGAAGCAGCATCTTATCCAATAAGACTCTTCGATGATACCAAAGCATTATCTCTGAAAACTTGAGATTTTTCGTGTGGTCGAAGCAGCATCTTATCCAATAAGACTCTTTGATGTTACCAAAGCAGTATCTCTGAACAAAACTTGAGATTCTTCGGGTGGTCGAAGCAGCATCTTATGCAATAATACTCTTCGAAGATACCAAAGCATTATCTCTGAAAACTTGAGATTCTTCGGATGGTCAAAGCAGCATCTAATCCAATAAGACTCTTTGATGATACCAAAGCAGTATCTTAGTACAAAACTTGAGATTCTTCGGGTGGTCGAAGTAGCATCTTATCCAATAAGACTCTTCGATGATACCAAAGAAGTATATCTAAACAAAAACGAGATTCTTCGGGTGGTCGAAGCAGCATCTTATCAAATAAGATTCTTTGATGATACCAATGTAGGGTCTCTTAAAACTTGAAAGTCTTCGGGTGGTCGAAGCAGCATCTTATCCAATAAGACTCTTCGATGATACCAAAGCAGTATCTCTGAACAAAACTTAAGATTCTTCGGGTGGTCGAAGCAGCATCTTATCCAATAAGACTCTTCGATGATACCAAAGCAGTATCTCTGAACAAAAATTGAGATTCTTCGAGTGGTCAAATCAGCATCTTATCCAATAAGACTCTTCGATGATACCAAAGCAGTATCTCTGAAAAAAACTTGAGATTCTTCCGGTGGTCGAAGCAGCATCTTATCCAATAAGACTCTTCGATGATACCGAAGCAGTATCTCTGAACAAAACTTGAGATTCTTCGGGTGGTCGAAGCATCATCTTATCCAATAAGACTCTTCGATGATACCAAAGCATTATCTCTGAAAACTTCAGATTCTTCGGGTGGTCGAAGCAGCATCTAATCCAATAAGACTATTCGATGATACCAAAGAAGTATCTCTGAACAAAACCTGAGATTCTCTGGGTGGTCGAAGCATCATCTTATCCAAAGAGACTCTTCGATGATACCAAAGCAGTATCTCTGAAAACTTGAGATTCTTCGGGTGGTCGAAGCAGCATCTTATCCAATAAGACTCTTCGATGATACCAAAGCAGTATCTCTCAATAAAACTTGAGACTCTTTGGGTGGTCGAAGTAGCATCTTATCCAATAAGACAATTCAATGATACCAAAGCAGTATCTCTAAAAAATTGAGATTCTTCGGGTGGTCGAAGCAGCATCTTATCCAATAAGATTCTTCGATGATACCAAAGCAGTATCTCTAAACACAAACGAGATTCTCCGGGTGGTCGAAGCAGCATCTTATATAATTCGATTCTTAGATGATACCAAAGCAGTATCTCTGAAAACATGAGATTCTTCGGGTGGTCGAAGCGGCATCTTATCTAATAAGACTCTTCGATGATACCAAAGCTGTATCTCTTAAAAAAACTTGAGATTCTTCCGGTGGTCGAAGCAGCATCTTATCCAATAAGACTCTTCGATGATACCGAAGCAGTATCTCTGAACAAAACTTGAGATTCTTCGGGTGGTCGAAGCATCATCTTATCCAATAAGACTCTTCGATGATACCAAAGCATTATCTCTGAAAACATCAGATTCTTCGGGTGGTCGAAGCAGCATCTAATCCAATAAGACTATTCGATGATACCAAAGAAGTATCTCTGAACAAAACTTGAGATTCTCTGGGTGGTCGAAGCATCATCTTATCCAAAAAGACTCTTCGATGATACCAAAGCAGTATCTCTGAAAACTTGAGATTCTTCGGGTGGTCGAAGCAGCATCTTATCCAATAAGACTCTTCGATGATACCAAAGCAGTATCTCTCAATAAAACTTGAGACACTTTGGGTGGTCGAAGTAGCATCTTATCCAATAAGACAATTCAATGATACCAAAGCAGTATCTCTAAAAACTTGAGATTCTTCGGGTGGTCGAAGCAGCATCTTATCCAATAAGATTCTTCGATGATACCAAAGCAATATCTCTAAACACAAACGAGATTCTCCGGGTGGTCGAAGCAGCATCTTATCTAATACGATTCTTAGATGATACCAAAGCAGTATCTCTGAAAACTTGAGATTCTTCGGGTGGTCGAAGCGGCATCTTATCCAATAAGACTCTTCGATGATACCAAAGCAGTATCTCTAAAAAAACATGAGATTCTTCCGGTGATCGAAGCAACATCTTATCCAATAAGACTCTTCGATGATACCAAAGCATTATCTCTGAAAACTTGAGATTTTTCGTGTGGTCGAAGCAGCATCTTATCCAATAAGACTCTTTGATGTTACCAAAGCAGTATCTCTGAACAAAACTTGAGATTCTTCGGGTGGTCGAAGCAGCATCTTATGCAATAATACTCTTCGAAGATACCAAAGCATTATCTCTGAAAACTTGAGATTCTTCGGATGGTCAAAGCAGCATCTAATCCAATAAGACTCTTCGATGATACCAAAGCAGTATCTTAGTACAAAACTTGAGATTCTTCGGGTGGTCGAAGTAGCATCTTATCCAATAAGACTCTTCGATGATACCAAAGAAGTATATCTAAACAAAAACGAGATTCTTCGGGTGGTCGAAGCAGCATCTTATCAAATAAGATTCTTTGATGATACCAATGTAGGGTCTCTTAAAACTTGAAAGTCTTCGGGTGGTCGAAGCAACATCTTATCCAATAAGACTCTTCGATGATACCAAAGCAGTATATTTGAACAAAACTTAAGATTCTTCGGGTGGTCGAAGCAGCATCTTATCCAATAAGACTCTTCGATGATACCAAAGCAGTATCTCTCAATAAAACTTGAGACACTTTGGGTGGTCGAAGTAGCATCTTATCCAATAAGACAATTCAATGATACCAAAGCAGTATCTCTAAAAACTTGAGATTCTTCGGGTGGTCGAAGCAGCATCTTATTTAATAAGATTCTTCGATGATACCAAAGCAATATCTCTAAACACAAACGAGATTCTCCGGGTGGTCGAAGCAGCATCTTATCTAATACGATTCTTAGATGATACCAAAGCAGTATCTCTTAAAACTTGAGATTCTTCGGGTGGTCGAAGCGGCATCTTATCCAATAAGACTCTTCGATGATACCAAAGCAGTATCTCTAAAAAAACATGAGATTCTTCCGGTGATCGAAGCAGCATCTTATCCAATAAGACTCTTCGATGATACCAAAGCATTATCTCTGAAAACTTGAGATTTTTCGTGTGGTCGAAGCAGCATCTTATCCAATAAGACTCTTTGATGTTACCAAAGCAGTATCTCTGAACAAAACTTGAGATTCTTCGGGTGGTCGAAGCAGCATCTTATGCAATAATACTCTTCGAAGATACCAAAGCATTATCTCTGAAAACTTGAGATTCTTCGGATGGTCAAAGCAGCATCTAATCCAATAAGACTCTTCGATGATACCAAAGCAGTATCTTAGTACAAAACTTGAGATTCTTCGGGTGGTCGAAGTAGCATCTTATCCAATAAGACTCTTCGATGATACCAAAGAAGTATATCTAAACAAAAACGAGATTCTTCGGGTGGTCGAAGCAGCATCTTATCAAATAAGATTCTTTGATGATACCAATGTAGGGTCTCTTAAAACTTGAAAGTCTTCGGGTGGTCGAAGCAACATCTTATCCAATAAGACTCTTCGATGATACCAAAGCAGTATATTTGAACAAAACTTAAGATTCTTCGGGTGGTCGAAGCAGCATCTTATCCAATAAGACTCTTCGATGATACCAAAGCAGTATCTCTGAACAAAAATTGAGATTCTTCGGGTGGTCAAAGCAGCATCTTATCCAATAAGACTCTTCGATGATACCAAAGCAGTATCTCTGAAAAAAACTTGAGATTCTTCCGGTGGTCGAAGCAGCATCTTATCCAATAAGACTCTTCGATGATACCGAAGCAGTATCTCTGAACAAAACTTGAGATTCTTCGGGTGTTTGAAGCATCATCTTATCCAATAAGACTCTTCGATGATACCAAAGCATTATCTCTGAAAACTTCAGATTCTTCGGGTGGTCGAAGCAGCATCTAATCCAATAAGACTATTCGATGATACCAAAGAAGTATCTCTGAACAAAACTTGAGATTCTCTGGGTGGTCGAAGCATCATCTTATCCAAAGAGACTCTTCAATGATACCAAAGCAGTATCTCTGAAAACTTGAGATTCTTCGGGTGGTCGAAGCAGCATCTTATCCAATAAGACTCTTCGATGATACCAAAGCAGTATCTCTCAATAAAACTTGAGACTCTTTGGGTGGTCGAAGTAGCATCTTATCCAATAAGACAATTCAATGATACCAAAGCAGTATCTCTAAAAAATTGAGATTCTTCGGGTGGTCGAAGCAGCATCTTATCCAATAAGATTCTTCGATGATACCAAAGCAGTATCTCTAAACACAAACGAGATTCTCCGGGTGGTCGAAGCAGCATCTTATATAATACGATTCTTAGATGATACCAAAGCAGTATCTCTGAAAACTTGAGATTCTTTGGGTGGTCGATGCGGCATCTTATCGAATAAGACTCTTCGATGATACCAAAGCAGTATCTTTAAAAAAACATGAGATTCTTCCGGTGGTCGAAGCAACATCTTATCCAATAAGACTCTTCGATGATACCAAAGCATTATCTCTGAAAACTTGAGATTCTTCGTGTGGTCGAAGCAGCATCTTATCCAATAAGACTCTTTGATGTTACCAAAGCAGTATCTCTGAACAAAACTTGAGATTCTTCGGGTGGTCGAAGCAGCATCTTATCCAATAATACTCTTCGAAGATACCAAAGCATTATCTCTGAAAACTTGAGATTCTTCGGATGGTCAAAGCAGCATCTAATCCAATAAGACTCTTGGATGATACCAAAGCAGTATCTTAGTACAAAACTTGAGATTCTTCGGGTGGTCGAAGTAGTATCTTATCCAATAAGACTCTTCGATGATACCAAAGAAGTATATCTAAACAAAAACGAGATTCTTCAGGTGGTCGAAGCAGCATCTTATCAAATAAGATTCTTTGATGATACCAATGTAGGGTCTCTTAAAACTTGAAAGTCTTCGGGTGGTCGAAGCAGCATCTTATCCAATAAGACTCTTCGATGATACCAAAGCAGTATCTCTGAACAAAACTTAAGATTCTTCGAGTGGTCGAAGCAGCATCTTATCCAATAAGACTCTTCGATGATACCAAAGGAGTATCTCTGAACAAAAATTGAGATTCTTCGGGTGGTCAAAGCAGCATCTTATCCAATAAGACCCTTCGATGATACCAAAGCAGTATCTCTGAAAAAAACTTGAGATTCTTCCGGTGGTCGAAGCAGCATCTTATCCAATAAGACTATTCGATGATACCGAAGCAGTATCTCTGAACAAAACTTGAGATTCTTCGGGTGGTCGAAGCATCATCTTATCCAAAAAGACTCTTCGATGATACCAAAGCAGTATCTCTGAAAACTTGAGATTCTTCGGGTGGTCGAAGCAGCATCTTATCCAATAAGACTCTTCGATGATACCAAAGCAGTATATCTAAACAAAAACGAGATTCTTCGGGTGGTCGAAGCAGCATCTTATGCAATAAGGTTCTTCGATGATACCAATGTAGCGTCACTTAAAACTTGAAATTCTTCGGGTGGTTGAAGCAGCATCTTAGCCAATAAGACTCTTCGACGATACCAAAGCAGTATCTCTGAACAAAACTTGAGATTCTTCGGGTGGTCGAAGCATCATCTTATCCAATAAGACTCTTCGATGATACCAAAGAAGTATATATAAACAAAAACGAGATTCTTCGGGTGGCCGAAGCAGCATCTTATCCAATAAGATTCTTCGATGATACCAATGTAGGGTCTCTTAAAACTTGAAAGTCTTCAGGTGGTCGAAGTAGCATCTTATCCAATAAGACTCTTCGATGTTACCAAAGCAGTATAAAACTTAAGATTCTTTGGGTGGTCGAAACAACGTCTTATCCAATAAGACTCTTTGATGATACCAAAGCAGTATCTCTGGAAAAAAATTGAGATTCTTCGGGTGGTCGAAGCAGCATCTTATCCAATAAGACTCTTCGACGACACCAAAGCAGTATCTCTGAACAAAACTTGAGATTCTTCGGGTGGTCGAAGCATCATCTTATCCAATAAGACTCTTCGATGATACCAAAGCATTATCTCTGAAAACTTGAGATTCTTCGGATGGTCGAAGCAGCATCTAATCCAATAAGACTCTTCGATGATACCAAAGTAGTATCTCTGAATAAAACTTGAGATTCTCTGGGTGGTCGAAGCATCATATTATCCAAAAAGACTCTTCGATGATACCAAAGCAGTATCTCTGAAAACTTGAGATTCTTCGAGTGGTCGAAGCAGCATCTTATTCAATAAGACTCTTCGATGATACCGAAACAGTATCTCTGAACAAAACATGAGACACTTTGGGTGGTCAAAGTAGCATCTTATCCAATAAGACAATTCAATGATACCAAAGCAGTATCTCTGAAAAATTGAGATTCTTCGGGTGGTCGAAGCAGCATCTTATCCAATAAGATTCTTCGATGATACCAAAGCAGTATCTCTAAACACAAACGAGATTCTCCGGGTGTTCGAAGCAGCATCTTATCCAATAAGATTCTTAGATGATACCAAAGCAGTATCTCTGAAAACTTGAGATTCTTCGAGTGGTCGAAGCGGCATCTTATCCAATAAGACTCTTCGATGATACCAAAGCAGTATCTCTAAAAAAACATGAGATTCTTCGGGTGGTCGAAGCAGCATCTTATCCAATAAGACTCTTCGATGATACCAAAGCAATATCTCTGAAAACTTGAGATTCCTCGTGTGGTCGAAGCAGCATCTTATCCAATAAGACTCTTTGATTTTACCAAAGCAGTATCTCTGAACAAAACTTGATATTCTTCGGGTGGTCGAAGTAGCATCTTATCCAATAAGACTCTTCGATGATACGAAAGAAGTATATCTAAACGAAAACGAGATTCTTCGGGTGGCCGAATCAGCATCTTATCCAATAAGATTCTTCGATGATACCAATGTAGGGTCTCTTAAAACTTGAAAGTCTTCAGGTGGTCGAAGTAGCATCTTATCCAATAAGACTCTTCGATGTTACCAAAGCAGTATCTCTGAATAAAACTTAAGATACTTTGGGTGGTCGAAGCAGCATCTTATCCAATAAGAATCTTTGATGATACCAAAGCAGTATCTCTGAAAAAAAGTTGAGATTCTTCGGGTGGTCGAAGCAGCATCTTATCCAATAAGACTCTTCGATGATACCAAAGCAGTATCTCTGAACAAAACATGAGATTCTTCGGGTGGTCGAAGCAGCATGTTATCCAATAAGACTCTTCGATGATACCAAAGCAGTATCTCTGAACAAAACATGAGATTCTTCGGGTGGTCGAAGCAGCATCTTATCCAATAAGACTCTTCGATGATACCAAAGCAGTATATCTAAACAAAAACGAGATTCTTCGGGTGGTCGAAGCAGCATCTTATCCAATAAGGTTCTTCGATGATACCAATGTAGGGTCTCTTAAAACTTGAAATTCTTCGGGTGGTCGAAGCAGCATCTTATCCAATAAGACTCTTCGATGATACCAAAGCAGTATCTCTGAACAAAACTTGAGATTCTTCGGGTGGTCGAAGCATCATCTTATCCAATAAGACTCTTCGATGATACCAAAGCATTATCTCTGAAAACTTGAGATTCTTCGGGTGGTCGAAGCAGCATCTAATCCAATAAGACTCTTCGATGATACCAAAGCAGTATCTCTGAACAAAACTTGAGATTCTCTGGGTGGTCGAAGCATCATCTTATCCAAAAAGACTCTTCGATGATACCAAAGCAGTATCTCTTAAAACTTGAGATTCTTCGGGTGGTCGATGCAGCATCTAATCCAATAAGACTCTTCGATGATCCCAAAGCATTACCTCTGAAAACTTGAGATTCTTCGGGTGGTCAAAACAGCATCTAATCCAATAAGACACTTCGATGATACCAAAGCAGTATCTCTGAACAAAACTTGAGATTCTCCGGGTGGTCGAAGCATCGTCTTATCCAATAAGATTCTTAGATGATACCAAAGCAGTATCTCTGAAAACTTGAGATTCTTTGGGTGGTCGAAGCGGCATCTTATCCAATAAGACTCTTCGATGACACCAAAGCAGTATCTATAAAAAAACATGAGATTCTTCGGGTGGTCGAAGAAGCATCTTATCCAATAAGTCTCTTCGATGATACCAAAGCAGTATCTCTGAAAACTTCAGATTCTTCGTGTGGTCGAAGCAGCATCTTATCCAATAAGGCTCTTTGATGTTACCAAAGCAGTATCTCTGAACAAAACTTGAGATTCTTCGGGTGGTCGAAGCAGCATCTTATCCAATAATACTCTTCGAAGATACCAAAGCAATATCTCTGAAAACATGAGACTCTTTGGGTGGTCAGAGCAGCATCTTATCCGATAAGCCTCTTCGATGATACCAAAGCAGTATCTCTGAACAAAACATGAGATTCTTCGGGTGGTCGAAGTAGCATCTTATCCAATAAGACTCTTCGATGATACCAAAGAAGTATATCTAAATAAAAATGAGATTCTTCGGGTGGCCGAAGCAGCATCTTATCCAATAAGATTCTTCGATGATACCAATGTAGGGTCTCTAAAAACTTGAAAGTCTTCGGATGGTCGAAGTAGCATCTTATCCAATAAGACTCTTCGATGATACTAAAGCAGTATCTCTGAACAAAACTTAAGATTCTTTGGGTGGTCGAAGAAGCATCTTATCCAATAAGACTCTTTGATGATACCAAAGCAGTATCTCTGGAAAAAAATTGAGATTCTTCGGGTGGTCGAAGCAGCATCTTATTCAATAAGACTCTTCGATGATACCAAAGCAGTATCTCTGAACAAAACTTGAGATTCTTCGGGTGGTCGAAGCAGCATCTTATCCAATAAGGTTCTTCGATGATACCAATGTAGCGTCTTTTAAAACTTGAAATTCTTCGGGTGGTTGAAGCAGCATCTTATCCAATAAGACTCTTCGATGATACCAAAGCAGTATCTCTGAACAAAACTTGAGATTCTTCGGGTGGTCGAAGCATCATCTTATCCAATAAGACTCTTCGATGATACCAAAGCATTATCTCTGAAAACTTGAGATTCTTCGGGTGGTCGAAGCAGCATCTAATCTAATAAGACCCTTCGATGATACCAAAACAGTATCTCTGAACAAAACTTGAGATTCTCTGGGTGGTCGAAGCATCATCTTATCCAAAAAGACTCTTCGATGATACCAAAGCAGTATCTCTGAAAACTTGAGATTCTTCGGGTTGTCGAAGCAGCATCTTATCCAATAAGACTCTTCGATGATACCAAAGCAGTATCTCTGAACAAAACATGAGACTCTTTGGGTGGTCGAAGCAGCATCTTATCCAATAATATTCTTCGATGATACCAAAGCAGTGTCTCTGAACAAAACTTAAGATTCTTCAGGTGGTCGAAGCAGCATCTTATCCAATAAGACTCTTCAATGATACCAAAGCAGTATCTCTGAACAAAAATTGAGATTCTTCGGGTGGTCGAAGCAGCATCTTATCCAATAAGACTCTTCGATGATACCAAAGCAGTATCTTTGAACAAAACTTGAGATTCTTCGGGTGGTCGAAGTAGCATCTTATCCAATAAGAATCTTCGATGATACCAAAGCAGTATCTCTGAACAAATCTTGAGATTCTTCGGGTGATCGAAGCAGCATCTTATCGAATAAGACTCTTCGATGATACCAATGCAGTATCTCTGAAAACTTGAGATTCTTCAGGTGGTCGAAGCAGCATCTTATCCAATAAGACTCTTCGATGATACCAAAACAATATCTCTGAAAAAAATTTGAGATTCTTCGGGTGGTCAAAGCAGCATCTTGTCCAATAAGATTCTTCGATGATACCAAAGTAGTGTCTCTGAACAAAACTTGTGATTCTTCGGGTGGTCGAAGCAGCATCTTATCCAGTAAGACTCTTTGATGTTACCAAAGCAGTATCTCTGAAAACATGAGATTGTTCGGGTGGTCAAAGCAGCATCTTATCCGATAAGCCTCTTCGATGATACCAAAGCAGTATCTCTGAACAAAACATGAGATTCTTCAGGTGGTCGAAGCAACATCTTATCCAATAAGACTCGTCAATGATACCAAAGCAGTATATCTATATACAAACGAGATTCTTCGCGTGGTCAAAGCAGCATCTTATCCAATAAGATTCTTCGATGATACCAAAGTAGTGTCTCTGAAAACATGAAATTCTTCGGGTGGTCGAAGCAGCATCTTATCCAATAAGACTCTTTGATGTTACCAAAGCAGTATCTCTGAATAAAACTTGAGATTCTTCGGGTGGTCGAAGCAGCATCTTATCCGATAATACTCTTCGATGATACCAAACCAGTATCTCTGAAAACTTGAGATTCTTCGGGTGGTCACAATAGCATCTTATCCGATAAGTCTCTTCGAAGATACCAAAGCAGTATCTCTGAACAAAACTTGATATTCTTCGGGTGGTCGATGCAGCTTCTTATCGAATAAGACTCTTCGATGATACCAAAGCAGTATATCTAAACACAAACGAGATTCTTCGGGTGGTCGAAGCAGCATATTATCTAATAAGATTCATCTATGATACCAAAGTAGTTTCTCTGAAAACTTGAAATTCTTCGGGTGGTCGAAGCAGAATTTTATCCAATAAGGCTCTTCGATGATACCAAAACACTATCTCTGAACAAAACTTGAGATTCTTCGGGTGGTCGAAGCAGCATCTTATCCAATAAGACTCTTCGATGATACCAAAGCAGTATCTCTGAAAAAAACATGAGATTCTTCGGCTGGTCGAAGCAGCATCTTATCCAATAAGACTCTTCAATGATACCAAAGTTGTATCTCTGAACAAAACTCGAGATTCTTCGGGTGGTCAAAGCAGCATCTTATCCGGTAAGCCTCTTTGATGATACCAAAGCAGTATCTCTGAAAACATGAGATTCTTCGGGTGGTCGAAGCAACATCTTATCCAATAAGACTCTTCGATGATACCGAAGCAGTATCTCTGAAAACAACTTGAGATTCTTCGGGTGGTCGAAGCAGCATCTTATCCAATAATACTCTTCAATGATACAAAAAGCAGTATCTCTGAAAACTTGAGATTCTTCGGGTGGTCGAACCATTATCTTATCCATTAAGACTCTTCGATGATACCAAAGCGGTATATCTAAATACAAATGAGATTCTTCTTGTGGTCAAAGCAGCATCTTACCGAATAAGATTCTTCGGTGATACCAAAGTAGTGTCTCTGAACAAAACTTGTTATTCTTCGGGTGGTCGAAGCAGCATCTTATCCAATAAGACTCTTTGATGATACCAATGCAGTATCTCTGAAAACTTGAGATTCTTCGGGTGGTCGAAGCAGCATCTTATTCAATAGGACACTTCGATGATACCAAAGCAGTATCTCTGAACAAAACTTGAGACTCTTTGGGTGGTCGAAGCAGCATCTTATCCAATAAGACTCTTCGATGATACCGAAGCAGTATCTCTGAAAAAAACTTGAGATTCTTCGGGTGGTCGAAGAATCATCTTATCCAATAAGACTCTTCAATGATACCAAAGCAGTATCTCTGAAAACTTGAGATTCTTCAGGTGGTCGAAGCAGCATCTTATCCAATAAGACTCTTCGATGATACCAAAGCAGTATCTATAAAAAAAACATGAGATTCTTCGGGTGGTCGAAGCAGCATCTTATCCAATAATACTCTTCAATGATACCAAAAGCAGTATCTCTGAAAACTTGAGATTCTTCGGGTGGTCGAACCAGTATCTTATCCATTAAGACTCTTCGATGATACCAAAGCAGTATATCTAAATACAAACGAGATTCTTCTTGTGGTCAAAGCAGCATCTTATCGAAAAAGATTCTTCGGTGATACCAAAGTAGTGTCTCTGAACAAAACTTGTTATTCTTCGGGTGGTCGAAGCAGCATCTTATCCAATAAGACTCTTCGATGATACCAAAGCAGTATCTCTGAACAAAATTTGAGATTCTTCGGGTGGTCGAAGCAGCATCTCATCCAATAAGACTCTTCGATGATACCAATGCAGTATCTCTGAAAACTTGAGATTCTTCGGGTGGTCGAAGCAGCATCTTATCCAATAAGACTCTTCGATGATACCAAAACAGTATCTCTAAAAAAAACTTGTGATTCTTCGGGTGGTCAAAGCAGCATCTTGTCCAATAAGATTCTTCTATGATACCAAAGTAGTTACTCTGAACAAAACATGAGATTCTTCGGGTGGTCAAAGCAGCATCTTATCCGATAAGCCTCTTCGATGATACCAAAGCAGTATCTCTGAACAAAACATGAGATTCTTCGGGTGGTGGAAGCAACATCTTATCCAATAAGACTCTTCAATGATACCAAAGAAGTATCTCTATATACAAACGAGATTCTTCGGGTGGTCAAAGCAGCATCTTATCCGATAAGCCTCTTTGATGATACCAAAGCAGTATCTCTAAAAAATTGAGATTCTTCGGGTGGTCGAACCAGCATCTAATCCAATAAGACTCTTCGATGATACCAAAGCAGTATCTCTGAACAAAACTTGAGATTCTCCGGGTGGTCGAAGCATCATCTTATCCAAAAAGACTCTTCGATGATACCAAAGCAGTATCTCTGAAAACTTGAGATTCTTCGGGTGGTCGAAGCAGCATCTTATCCAATAGGACTCTTTGATGATACCAAAGCAGTATCTCTGAACAAAACTTGAGACTCTTTGGGTGGTCGAAGCAACATCTTATCCAATAAGACTCTTCGATGATACCGAAGCAGTATCTCTGAAAAAAACGTGAGATTCTTCGGGTGGTCGAAGAATCATCTTATCCAATAAGACTCTTCAATGATACCAAAGCAGTATCTCTGAAAACTTGAGATTCTTCAGGTGGTCGAAGCAGCATCTTATCTAATAAGACTCTTCGATGATACCAAAGCAGTATCTCTAAAAAAAACATGAGATTCTTCGGGTGGTCGAAGCAGCATCTTATCCAATAATACTCTTCAATGATACCAAAAGCAGTATCTCTGAAAACTTGAGATTCTTCGGGTGGTCGAACCAGTATCTTATCCATTAAGACTCTTCGATGATACCAAAGCAGTATATCTAAATACAAACGAGATTCTTCTTGTGGTCAAAGCAGCATCTTATCGAATAAGATTCTTCGGTGATACCAAAGTAGTGTCTCTGAACAAAACTTGTTATTCTTCGGGTGGTCGAAGCAGCATCTTATCCAATAAGACTCTTCGATGATACCAAAGCAGTATCTCTGAACAAAATTTGAGATTCCTCGGGTGGTCGAAGCAGCATCTCATCCAATAAGACTCTTCGATGATACCAATGCAGTATCTCTGAAAACTTGAGATTCTTCGGGTGGTCGAAGCAGCATCTTATCCAATAAGACTCTTCGATGATACCAAAACAGTATCTCTAAAAAAAACTTGAGATTCTTCGGGTGGTCAAAGCAGCATCTTGTCCAATAAGATTCTTCGATGATACCAAAGTAGTTACTTTGAACAAAACATGAGATTCTTCGGGTGGTCAAAGCAGCATCTTATCCGATAAGCCTCTTCGATGATACCAAAGCAGTATCTCTGAACAAAACATGAGATTCTTCAGGTGGTGGAAGCAACATCTTATCCAATAAGACTCTTCAATGATACCAAAGAAGTATCTCTATATACAAACGAGATTCTTCGGGTGGTCAAAGCAGCATCTTATCCGATAAGCCTCTTTGATGATACCAAAGCAGTATCTCTAAAAACTTGAGATTCTTCGGGTGGTCGAAGCAGCATCTAATCCAATAAGACTCTTCGATGATACCAAAGCAGTATCTCTGAACAAAACTTGAGATTCTCCGGGTGGTCGAAGCATCATCTTATCCAAAAAGACTCTTCGATGATACCAAAGCAGTATCTCTGAAAACATGAGATTCTTCGGGTGGTCGAAGGAGCATCTTATCCAATAAGACTCTTCGATGATACCAAAGCAGTATCTCTGAACAAAACATGAGACTCTTTGGGTGGTCGAAGCAGCATCTTATCCAATAAGACTCTTCGATGATACAGAAGCAGTATCTCTGAAAAAAACTTGAGATTCTTCGGGTGGTCGAAGAATCATCTTATCCAATAAGACTCTTCAATGATACCAGAGCAGTATCTCTGAAAACTTGAGATTCTTCAGGTGGTCGAAGCAGCATCTTATCCAATAAGACTCTTCGATGATACCAAAGCAGTATGTCTAAAAAAAACATGAGATTCTTCGGGTGGTCGAAGCAGCATCTTATCCAATAATACTCTTCAATGATACCAAAAGTAGTATCTCTGAAAACTTGAGATTCTTCGGGTGGTCGAACCAGTATCTTATCCATTAAGACTCTTCGATGATACCAAAGCAGTATATCTAAATACAAACGAGATTCTTCTTGTGGTCAAAGCAGCATCTTATCGAATAAGATTCTTCGGTGATACCAAAGTAGTGTCTCTGAACAAAACTTGTTATTCTTCGGGTGGTCGAAGCAGCATCTTATCCAATAAGACTCTTCGATGATACCAAAGCAGTATCTCTGAACAAAATTTGAGATTCCTCGGGTGGTCGAAGCAGCATCTCATCCAATAAGACTCTTCGATGATACCAATGCAGTATCTCTGAAAACATGAGATTCTTCGGGTGGTCGAAGCAGCATCTTATCCAATAAGACTCTTCGATGATACCAAAACAGTATCTCTAAAAAAAACTTGAGATTCTTCGGGTGGTCAAAGCAGCATCTTGTCCAATAAGATTCTTCGATGATACCAAAGTAGTTACTCTGAACAAAACATGAGATTCTTCGGGTGG
This sequence comes from Lathyrus sativus, assembly GCA_963859935.3. NCBI lineage: Eukaryota > Viridiplantae > Streptophyta > Magnoliopsida > Fabales > Fabaceae > Lathyrus > Lathyrus sativus. The sequence goes on along the minus strand of OZ012740.1, from coordinate 236,558,767 downwards.
TCAAAGCAGCATCTTATCCGATAAGCCTCTTCGATGATACCAAAGCAGTATCTCTGAACAAAACATGAGATTCTTCGGGTGGTGGAAGCAACATCTTATCCAATAAGACTCTTCAATGATACCAAAGAAGTATCTCTATATACAAACAAGATTCTTCGGGTGGTCAAAGCAGCATCTTATCCGATAAGCCTCTTTGATGATACCAAAGCAGTATCTCTAAAAACTTGAGATTCTTCGGGTGGTCGAAGCAGCATCTAATCCAATAAGACTCTTCGATGATACCAAAGCAGTATCTCTGAACAAAACTTGAGATTCTCCGGGTGGTCGAAGCATCATCTTATCCAAAAAGACTCTTCGATGATACCAAAGCAGTATCTCTGAAAACTTGAGATTCTTCGGGTGGTCGAAGCAGCATCTTATCCAATAAGACTCTTCGATGATACCAAAGCAGTATCTCTGAACAAAACTTGAGACTCTTTGGGTGGTCGAAGCAGCATCTTATCCAATTAGACTCTTCGATGATACCGAAGCAGTATCTCTGAAAAAAACTTGAGATTCTTCGGGTGGTCGAAGAATCATCTTATCCAATAAGACTCTTCAATGATACCAAAGCAGTATCTCTGAAAACTTGAGATTCTTCAGGTGGTCGAAGCAGCATCTTATCCAATAAGACTCTTCGATAATACCAAAGCAGTATCTCTAAAAAAAACATGAGATTCTTCGGGTGGTCGAAGCAGCATCTTATCCAATAATACTCTTCAATGATACCAAAAGTAGTATCTCTGAAAACTTGAGATTCTTCGGGTGGTCGAACCAGTATCTTATCCATTAAGACTCTTCGATGATACCAAAGCAGTATATCTAAATACAAACGAGATTCTTCTTATGGTCAAAGCAGCATCTTATCGAATAAGATTCTTCGGTGATACCAAAGTAGTGTCTCTGAACAAAACTTGTTATTCTTCGGGTGGTCGAAGCAGCATCTTATCCAATAAGACTCTTCGATGATACCAAAGCAGTATCTCTGAACAAAATTTGAGATTCCTCGGGTGGTCGAAGCAGCATCTCATCCAATAAGACTCTTCGATGATACCAATGCAGTATCTCTGAAAACTTGAGATTCTTCGGGTGGTCGAAGCAGCATCTTATCCAATAAGACTCTTCGATGATACCAAAACAGTATCTCTAAAAAAAACTTGAGATTCTTCGGGTGGTCAAAGCAGCATCTTGTCCAATAAGATTCTTCGATGATACCAAAGTAGTTACTCTGAACAAAACATGAGATTCTTCGAGTGGTCAAAGCAGCATCTTATCCGATAAGCCTCTTCGATAATACCAAAGCAGTATCTCTGAACAAAACATGGGATTCTTCGGGTGGTGGAAGCAACATCTTATCCAATAAGACTCTTCAATGATACCAAAGAAGTATCTCTATATACAAACGAGATTCTTCGGGTGGTCAAAGCAGCATCTTATCCGATAAGCCTCTTTGATGATACCAAAGCAGTATCTCTAAAAACTTGAGATTCTTCGGGTGGTCGAAGCAGCATCTAATCCAATAAGACTCTTCGATGATACCAAAGCAGTATCTCTGAATAAAACTTGAGATTCTCCGGGTGGTCGAAGCATCATCTTATCCAAAAAGACTCTTCGATGATACCAAAGCAGTATCTCTAAAAACTTGAGATTCTTCGGGTGGTCGAAGCAGCATCTTATCCAATCAGACTCTTCGATGATACCAAAGCAGTATCTCTGAACAAAACTTGAGACTCTTTGGGTGGTCGAAGCAGCATCTTATCCAATAATATTCTTCGATGATACCAAAGCAGTGTCTCTGAACAAAACTTAAGATTCTTCAGGTGGTCGAAGCAGCATCTTATCCAATAAGACTCTTCAATGATACCAAAGCAGTATCTCTGAACAAAAATTGAGATTCTTCGGGTGGTCGAAACAGCATCTTATCCAATAAGACTCTTCGATGATACCAAAGCAGTATCTTTGAACAAAACTTGAGATTCTTCAGGTGGTCGAAGCAGCATCTTATCCAATAAGACTCTTCGATGATACCAAAGCAGTATCTCTAAAAAAAACATGAGATTCTTCGGGTGGTCGAAGCAGCATCTTATCCAATAAGACTCTTCAATGATACCAAAAGCAGTATCTCTGAAAACTTGAGATTCTTCGGGTGGTCGAACCAGTATCTTATCCATTAAGACTCTTCGATGATACCAAAGTAGTATATCTAAAAAAAAACTTGAGATTCTTCGGGTGGTCAAAGCAGCATCTTGTCCAATAAGATTCTTCGATGATACCAAAGTAGTTACTCTGAACAAAACATGAGATTCTTCGGGTGGTCAAAGCAGCATCTTATCCGATAAGCCTCTTCGATGATACCAAAGCAGTATCTCTGAACAAAACTTGAGATTCTTCGGGTGGTCGAAGTAGCATTTTATCCAAAAAGACTGTTCGATGATACCAAAGCAGTATATCTAAACAAAAATGAGATTCTTCGGGTGGTCGAAGCAGCATCTTATCCAATAAGGTTCTTCGATGATACCAATGTAGCGTCTCTTAAAACTTGAAATTCATCGGGTGGTCGAATCAGCATATTATCCAATAAGACTCTTCGATGATACCAAAGCAGTACCTCTGAACAAAACTTGCGATTCTTCGGGTGGTCGAAGCAGTATCTTATCCAATAGGACTCTTCGATGATACCAAAGCATTATCTCTAAAAACTTGAGATTCTTCGGGTGGTCGAAGCAGCATCTAATCCAATAAGACTCTTCGATGATACCAAAGCAGTATCTCTGAACAAAACTGGAGACTCTTTGGGTGGTCGAAGTAGCATCTTATCCAATAAGACAATTCAATGATACCAAACCAGTATCTCTGAAAAATTGAGATTCTTCGGGTGGTCGAAGCAGCATCTTATCCAATAAGATTCTTAGATGATACCAAAGCAGTATCTTTGAAAACAAAAGATTCTTCGGGTGGTCGAAGCGGCATCTTATCCAATAAGACTCTTCGATGATACCAAAGCAGTATCTCTAAAAAAAACATGAGATTCTTCGGGTGGTCGAAGCAGCATCTTATCCAATAAGACTCTTCGATGATACCAAAGCAGTATCTATGAAAACTTGAGATTCTTCATGTGGTCGAAGCAGCATCTTATCCAATAAGACTCTTTGATGTTACCAAAGCAGTATCTCTGAACAAAACTTGAGATTCTTCGGGTGGTCGAAGCAGCATCTTATCCAATAATACTCTTCGAAGATACCAAAGCAATATCTCTGAACAAAAGTTGAGATTCTTCGGGAGGTCGAAGCAGCATCTTATCCAATAAGACTCTTCGATGATACCAAAACAGTATCTTTGAAAAAAACATGGGATTCTTCGGGTGGTCAAAGCAGCATCTTGTCCAATAAGATTCTTCGATGATACCAAAGTAGTGTCTCTGAACAAAACTTGTGATTCTTTAGGTGGTCGAAGCGGCATCTTATCCAATAAGACTCTTCGATGATACCAAAGCAGTATCTCTATAAAAAAATGAGATTCTTCGGGTGGTCGAAGCAGCATCTTATCCAATAAGACTCTTCGATGATACCAAACCAGTATCTCTGGAAACTTGAGATTCTTCGGGTGGTCTAAGAAGCATCTTATCCAATAAGACTCTTTGATGTTACCAAAGCAGTATATCTGAATAAAACTTGAGATTCTTCGGGTGGTCGAAGCTGCATCTTATCCAATAATACTCTTCGAAGATACCAAAGAAATATCTCTGAAAACTTGAGATTCTTCGGGTGGTCAGAGCAGCATCTTATCCGATAAGCCTCTTCAATGATACCAAAGTAGTTACTCTGAACAAAACTTGTGATTCTTCGGGTGGTCGAAGTAGCATCTTATCCAGTAAGACTCTTCGATGATACCAAAGCAGTATCTCTAAAAAAAACATGAGATTCTTCGGGTGGTGGAAGCACCATCTTATCCAATAAGACTCTTTGATGTTACCAAAGCAGTATCTCTGAAAACATGAGATTCTCTGGATGGTCAAAGCAGCATCTTATCCAATAAGCCTCTTCGATGATACCAAAGCAGTATCTCTATATACAAACGAGATTCTTCTGGTGCTTAAAGCAGCATCTTATCCGATAAGCCTCTTCGATGATACCAAAGAAGTATCTATGAAAACTTGAAATTCTTCGGGTGGTCGAAGCAGCATTTTATCCAATAAGACTCTTCGACAATACCAAAGCAGTATATCTAAACAAAAACGAGATTCTTCGGGTGGTCGAAGTAGCATCTTATCCAATAAGGTTCTTCGATGATACCAATGTAGCGTCTCTTAAAACTTGAAATTCTTCGGGTGGTCGAATCAACATCTTATCCAATAAGACTCTTCGATGATACCAAAGCAGTATCTCTGAACAAAACTTGAGATTCTTCGGGTGGTCGAAGCAGCATCTTATCCAATAGGACTCTTCGATGATACCAGAGCATTATCTCTAAAAACTTGAGATTCTTCGGGTGGTCGAAGCAGCATCTAATCCAATAAGACTCTTAGATGATACCAAAGCAGTATCTCTGAACAAAACTTGAGACTCTTTGGGTGGTTAAAGTAGCATCTTATCCAATAAGACAATTTAACGATACCAAAGCAGTATCTCTGAAAAATTGAGATTCTTCGGGTGGTTGAAGCAGCATCTTATCCAATAAGATTCTTCGATGATACCAAAGCAGTATCTCTAAACACAAACGAGATTCTCTGGGTGGTCGAAGCAGCATCTTATCCAATAAGATTCTTAGATGATTCCAAAGCAGTATCTTTGAAAACTTGAGATTCTTCGGGTGGTCGAAGCGGCATCTTATCCAATAAGACTCTTCGATGATACCAAAGCAGTATCTCTAAAAAAAACATGAGATTCTTCGGGTGGTCGAAGCAGCATCTTATCCAATAAGACTCTTCGATGATACCAAAGCAGTATCTATGAAAACTTGAGATTCTTCGTGTGGTCGAAGCAGCATCTTATCCAATAAGACTCTTTGATGTTACCAAAGTTGTATCTCTGAACAAAACTTGAGATTCTTCGGGTGGTCGAAGCCGCATCTTATCCAATAAGACTCTTTGATGATACCATAGCAGTAACTCTGAACAAAAATCGAGATTCTTCGGGAGGTCGAAGCAGCATCTTATCCAATAAGACTCTTCGATGATACCAATGCAGTATCTCTGAAAACTTGAGATTCTTCGGGTGGTCAAAGTAGCATCTTATCCAATAAGACTCTTCGATGATACCAAAACAGTATCTTTGAAAAAAACCTGAGATTCTTCGGGTGGTCAAAGCAGCATCTTGTCCAATAAGATTCTTTGATGATACCAAAGTAGTGTCTCTGAACAAAACTTGTGATTCTTTGGGTGGTCGAAGCAGCATCTTATCCAATAAGACTCTTCGATGATACCAAAGCAGTATCGCTGAACAAAACTTGAGATTCTTCGGGTGGTCAAAGCAGTATCTTATCCAATAAGACTCTTCGATGATACCAAACCAGTATCTCTGGAAACTTGAGATACTTCGGGTGGTCTAAGAAGCATCTTATCCTATAAGACTTTTTGATGTTACCAAAGCAGTATATCTGAATAAAACTTGAGATTCTTCGGGTGGTCGAAGCTGCATCTTATCCAATAATACTCTTTGAAGATACCAAAGCAATATCTCAGAAAACTTGAGATTCTTCGGGTGGTCAGAGGAGCATCTTATCCGATAAGCCTCTTCAATGATACCAAAGTACTTACTCTGAACAAAACTTGTGATTCTTCGGGTGGTCGAAGCAGCATCTTATCCAGTAAGACTCTTCGGTGATACCAAAGCAGTATCTCTAAAAAAAACATGAGATTCTTCGGGTGGTGGAAGCACCATCTTATCCAATAAGACTCTTTGATGTTACCAAAGCAGTATCTCTGAAAACATGAGATTTTTTGGGTGGTCAAAGCAGCATCTTATCCGATAAGCCTCTTCGATGATACCAAAGCAGTATCTCTGAACAAAACTTGAGATTCTTCGGGTGGTCGAAGCAACATCTTATCCAATAAGACTCTTCAATGATACCAAAGTAGTATCTCTATATACAAACGAGATTCTTCGGGTGGTCAAAGCAGCATCTTATCCGATAAGCCTCTTCGATGATACCAAAGCAGTATCTATGAAAACTTGAAATTCTTCGAGTGGTCGAAGCAGCATTTTATCCAATAAGACTCTTTGACTATACCAAAGCAGTATATCTAAACAAAAACGAGATTCTTCGGGTGGTCGAAGTAGCATCTTTTACAATAAGGTTCTTCGATGATACCAATGTAGCGTCTCTTAAAACATGAAATTCTTCGGGTGGTCAAATCAACATCTTATCCAATAAGACTCTTCGATGATACCAAAGCAGTATCTCTGAACAAAACTTGAGATTCTTTAGGTGGTCGAAGCAGCATCTTATCCAATAGGACTCTTCGATGATACCAAAGCATTATCTCTAAAAACTTGAGATTCTTCGCGTGGTCGAAGCAGCATCTAATCCAATAAGACTCTTCGATGATACCAAAGCAGTATCTCTGAACAAAACATGAGACTCTTTGGGTGGTTAAAGTAGCATCTTATCCAATAAGACAATTCAATGATACCAAAGCAGTATCTCTGAAAAATTGAGATTCTTCGGGTGGTTGAAGCAGCATCTTATCCAATAAGATTCTTCGATGATACCAAAGCAGTATCTCTAAACACAAACGAGATTCTCCGGGTGGTCGAAGCAGCATCTTATCCAATAAGATTCTTAGATGATACCAAAGCAGTATCTTTGAAAACTTGAGATTCTTCGGGTGGTCGAAGCGGCATCTTATCCAATAAGACTCTTCGATGATACCAAAGCAGTATCTCTAAAAAAAACATGAGATTCTTCGGGTGGTCGAAGCAGCATCTTATCCAATAAGACTCTTCGATGATACCAAAGCAGTATCTATGAAAACTTGAGATTCTTCGTGTGGTCGAAGCAGCATCTTATCCAATAAGACTCTTTGATGTTACCAAAGCAGTATCTCTGAACAAAACTTGAGATTCTTCGGGTGGTCGAAGCAGCATCTTATCCAATAATACTCTTCGAAAATACCAAAGCAATATCTCTGAAAACATGAGATTCTTTGGGTGGTCAGAGCAGCATCTTATCCGATAAGCCTCTTCGATGATACCAAAGCAGTATCTCTGAACAAAACTTGAGATTCTTCGGGTGGTCGAAGTAGCATCTTATCCAATAAGACTCTTCAATGATACCAAAGCAGTATATCTAAACAAAAACGAGATTCTTCGGGTGGTCGAAGCAGCATCTTATCCAATAAGTTTCTTCGATGATACCAATGTAGGGTCTCTTAAAACTTGAAAGACTTCGGGTGGTCGAAGTAGAATCATATCCAATAAGACTCTTCGATGATACCAAAGCAGTATCTCTGAACAAAACTTGAGATTATTCGGGTGGTCGAAGCAGCATCTTATCCAATAAGACTCTTCGATGATACCAAAGCAGTATCTCTGAACAAAAATTGAGATTCTTCGGGAGGTCGAAGCAGCATCTTATCCATTAAGACTCTTCGATGATACCAATGCAGTATCTCTGAAAACATGAGATTTTTTGGGTGGTCAAAGCAGCATCTTATCCGATAAGCCTCTTCGATGATACCAAAGCAGTATCTCTGAACAAAACTTGAGATTCTTCGGGTGGTCGAAGCAACATCTTATCCAATAAGACTCTTCAATGATACCAAAGTAGTATCTCTATATACAAACGAGATTCTTCGGGTGGTCAAAGCAGCATCTTATCCGATAAGCCTCTTCGATGATACCAAAGCAGTATCTATGAAAACTTGAAATTCTTCGAGTGGTCGAAGCAGCATTTTATCCAATAAGACTCTTTGACTATACCAAAGCAGTATATCTAAACAAAAACGAGATTCTTCGGGTGGTCGAAGTAGCATCTTTTACAATAAGGTTCTTCGATGATACCAATGTAGCGTCTCTTAAAACATGAAATTCTTCGGGTGGTCAAATCAACATCTTATCCAATAAGACTCTTCGATGATACCAAAGCAGTATCTCTGAACAAAACTTGAGATTCTTTAGGTGGTCGAAGCAGCATCTTATCCAATAGGACTCTTCGATGATACCAAAGCATTATCTCTAAAAACTTGAGATTCTTCGCGTGGTCGAAGCAGCATCTAATCCAATAAGACTCTTCGATGATACCAAAGCAGTATCTCTGAACAAAACATGAGACTCTTTGGGTGGTTAAAGTAGCATCTTATCCAATAAGACAATTCAATGATACCAAAGCAGTATCTCTGAAAAATTGAGATTCTTCGGGTGGTTGAAGCAGCATCTTATCCAATAAGATTCTTCGATGATACCAAAGCAGTATCTCTAAACACAAACGAGATTCTCCGGGTGGTCGAAGCAGCATCTTATCCAATAAGATTCTTAGATGATACCAAAGCAGTATCTTTGAAAACTTGAGATTCTTCGGGTGGTCGAAGCGGCATCTTATCCAATAAGACTCTTCGATGATACCAAAGCAGTATCTCTAAAAAAAACATGAGATTCTTCGGGTGGTCGAAGCAGCATCTTATCCAATAAGACTCTTCGATGATACCAAAGCAGTATCTATGAAAACTTGAGATTCTTCGTGTGGTCGAAGCAGCATCTTATCCAATAAGACTCTTTGATGTTACCAAAGCAGTATCTCTGAACAAAACTTGAGATTCTTCGGGTGGTCGAAGCAGCATCTTATCCAATAATACTCTTCGAAAATACCAAAGCAATATCTCTGAAAACATGAGATTCTTTGGGTGGTCAGAGCAGCATCTTATCCGATAAGCCTCTTCGATGATACCAAAGCAGTATCTCTGAACAAAACTTGAGATTCTTCGGGTGGTCGAAGTAGCATCTTATCCAATAAGACTCTTCAATGATACCAAAGCAGTATATCTAAACAAAAACGAGATTCTTCGGGTGGTCGAAGCAGCATCTTATCCAATAAGTTTCTTCGATGATACCAATGTAGGGTCTCTTAAAACTTGAAAGACTTCGGGTGGTCGAAGTAGAATCATATCCAATAAGACTCTTCGATGATACCAAAGCAGTATCTCTGAACAAAACTTGAGATTATTCGGGTGGTCGAAGCAGCATCTTATCCAATAAGACTCTTCGATGATACCAAAGCAGTATCTCTGAACAAAAATTGAGATTCTTCGGGAGGTCGAAGCAGCATCTTATCCATTAAGACTCTTCGATGATACTAATGCAGTATCTCTGAAAACATGAGATTTTTTGGGTGGTCAAAGCAGCATCTTATCCGATAAGCCTCTTCGATGATACCAAAGCAGTATCTCTGAACAAAACTTGAGATTCTTCGGGTGGTCGAAGCAACATCTTATCCAATAAGACTCTTCAATGATACCAAAGTAGTATCTCTATATACAAACGAGATTCTTCGGGTGGTCAAAGCAGCATCTTATCCGATAAGACTCTTCGATGATACCAAAGCAGTATCTATGAAAACTTGAAATTCTTCGAGTGGTCGAAGCAGCATTTTATCCAATAAGACTCTTTGACTATACCAAAGCAGTATATCTAAACAAAAACGAGATTCTTCGGGTGGTCGAAGTAGCATCTTTTACAATAAGGTTCTTCGATGATACCAATGTAGCGTCTCTTAAAACATGAAATTCTTCGGGTGGTCAAATCAACATCTTATCCAATAAGACTCTTCGATGATACCAAAGCAGTATCTCTGAACAAAACTTGAGATTCTTTAGGTGGTCGAAGCAGCATCTTATCCAATAGGACTCTTCGATGATACCAAAGCATTATCTCTAAAAACTTGAGATTCTTCGCGTGGTCGAAGCAGCATCTAATCCAATAAGACTCTTCGATGATACCAAAGCAGTATCTCTGAACAAAACATGAGACTCTTTGGGTGGTTAAAGTAGCATCTTATCCAATAAGACAATTCAATGATACCAAAGCAGTATCTCTGAAAAATTGAGATTCTTCGGGTGGTTGAAGCAGCATCTTATCCAATAAGATTCTTCGATGATACCAAAGCAGTATCTCTAAACACAAACGAGATTCTCCGGGTGGTCGAAGCAGCATCTTATCCAATAAGATTCTTAGATGATACCAAAGCAGTATCTTTGAAAACTTGAGATTCTTCGGGTGGTCGAAGCGGCATCTTATCCAATAAGACTCTTCGATGATACCAAAGCAGTATCTCTAAAAAAAACATGAGATTCTTCGGGTGGTCGAAGCAGCATCTTATCCAATAAGACTCTTCGATGATACCAAAGCAGTATCTATGAAAACTTGAGATTCTTCGTGTGGTCGAAGCAGCATCTTATCCAATAAGACTCTTTGATGTTACCAAAGCAGTATCTCTGAACAAAACTTGAGATTCTTCGGGTGGTCGAAGCAGCATCTTATCCAATAATACTCTTCGAAAATACCAAAGCAATATCTCTGAAAACATGAGATTCTTTGGGTGGTCAGAGCAGCATCTTATCCGATAAGCCTCTTCGATGATACCAAAGCAGTATCTCTGAACAAAACTTGAGATTCTTCGGGTGGTCGAAGTAGCATCTTATCCAATAAGACTCTTCAATGATACCAAAGCAGTATATCTAAACAAAAACGAGATTCTTCGGGTGGTCGAAGCAGCATCTTATCCAATAAGTTTCTTCGATGATACCAATGTAGGGTCTCTTAAAACTTGAAAGACTTCGGGTGGTCGAAGTAGAATCATATCCAATAAGACTCATCGATGATACCAAAGCAGTATCTCTGAACAAAACTTGAGATTATTCGGGTGGTCGAAGCAGCATCTTATCCAATAAGACTCTTCGATGATACCAAAGCAGTATCTCTGAACAAAAATTGAGATTCTTCGGGAGGTCGAAGCAGCATCTTATCCATTAAGACTCTTCGATGATACCAATGCAGTATCTCTGAAAACTTGAGATTCTTTGGGTGATCAAAGCAGCATCTTATCCAATAAGACTCGTCGATGATACGAAAACAGTATCTTTGAAAAAAACTTGAGATTCTTCGAGTGGTCAAAGTAGCATCTTGTCCAATAAGACTCTTCGATTATACCAAAGCAGTATCTCTGAACAAAACTTGAGATTCTTCGGGTGGTCGAAGTAGAATCTTATCCAACAAGACTCTTCGATGATACCAAAGCAGTATATCTAACCAAAAATGAGATTCTTCGGGTGGTCGAAGCAGCATCTTATCCAATAAGATTCTTCGATGATACCAATGTAGGGTCTCATAAAACTTGAAAGTCTTCGGGTGGTCGAAGTAGCATCTTATCCAATAAGACTCTTCGATGATACCAAAGAAGTATCTTTGAACAAAACTTGAGATTCTTCGGGTGGTCGAAGCAGCATCTTATCCAATAAGACTCTTCGATGATACCAAAGCAGTATCTCTGAATAAAAATTGAGATTCTTCAAGAGGTCGAAGCAGCATCTTATCCAATAAGACTCTTCGATGATACCAATGCAGTATATCTGAAAACTTGAGATTCTTCGGGTGTTCAAAGCAGCATCTTATCCAATAAGACTCTTCGATGATACCAAAACAGTATCTTTGAAAAAAACTTGAGATTCTTCGGGTGGTCAAAGCAGCATCATGTCCAATAAGATTCTTCGATGATACCAAAGTAGTGTCTCTGAACAAAACTTGTGATTCTTTGGGTGGTCGAAGCAGCATCTTATCCAATAAGACTCTTCGATGATACCAAAGCAGTATCGCTGAACAAAACTTGAGATTCTTCGGGTGGTCAAAGCAGTATCTTATCCAATATGACTCTTCGATGATACCAAACCAGTATCTCTGGAAACTTGAGATTCTTCGGGTGGTCTAAGAAGCATCTTATCCAATAAGACTCTTTGATGTTACCAAAGCAGTATATCTGAATAAAACTTGAGATTCTTCGGGTGGTCGAAGCTGCATCTTATCCAATAATACTCTTCGAAGATACCAAAGCAATATCTCTGAAAACTTGAGATTCTTCGGGTGGTCAGAGCAGCATCTTATCCGATAAGCCTCTTCGATGATACCAGAGTAGTATCTCTGAACAAAACTTGAGATTCTTCGGGTGGTCGAAGCAGCATGTTATCCAATAAGATTCTTCGATGATACCAAAGCAGTATCTCTGAACAAAACTTTTGATTCTTCGGGTGGTCGAAGCAGCATCTTATCCAATAAGACTCTTTGATGATACCAAAGCAGTATCTTTGAAAATTTGAGATTCTTCGAGTGGTCTAAGCAGCATCTTATCCAATAAGACTCTTTTATGTTACCAAAGCAGTATATCTGAATAAAACTTGAGATTCTTCGGGAGGTCGAAGCACGTCTTATACAATAATACTCTTCGATGATACCAAATCAATATCTCTGAAAACTTGAGATTCTTCGGGTGGTCAGAGCAGCATCTTATCCAATAAGCCTCTTCGATGATATCAAAGCAGTATCTCTGAATAAAACTTGAGATTCTTCGGGTGGTCGAAGTAGCATCTTATCCAATAAGACTCTTCGATGATACTAAAGCAGTATATGTAAACAAAAACGAGATTCTTCGGGTGGTCGAAGAAGCATCTTATCCAATAAGATTCTTTGATGATTCCAATGCAGTATCTCTGAAAACTTGAGATTCTTCGTGTGGTCAAAGCAGCATCTTATCCAATAAGACTCTTTGATGTTACCAAAGCAGTATCTCTGAACAAAACTTGAGATTCTTCGGGTGGTCGAAGCAGCATCTTATCCAATAATACTCTTCGAAGATACCAAAGCAGTATCTCTGAACAAAAATTGAGATTCTTCGGGAGGTCGAAGCAGCATCTTATCCAATAAGACTCTTCGATGATACTAATGCAGTATCTCTGAAAACTTGAGATTCTTCGGGTGGTCAAAGCAGCATCTTATCCAATAAGACTCGTCGATGATACGAAAACAGTATCTTTGAAAAAAACTTGAGATTCTTCGGGTGGTCAAAGCAGCATCTTGTCCAATAAGACTCTTCGATTATACCAAAGCAATATCGCTGAACAAAACTTGTGATTCTTCGGGTGGTCAAAGCAGTATCTTATCCAATAAGACTCTTCGATGATACCAAACCAGTATGTCTGGAAACTTGAGATTCTTCGGGTGGTCTAAGAAGCATCTTATCCAATAAGACTCTTTGATGTTACCAAAGCAGTATATCTCAATAAAACTTGAGATTCTTCGGGTGGTCGAAGCTGCATCTTATCCAATAATACTCTTCGAAGATACCAAAGAAATATCTCTGAAAACTTGAGATTCTTCGGGTGGTCAGAGCAGCATCTTATCCAATAAGCCTCTTCGATGATACCAAAGCAGTATCTCTGAACAAAAGTTGAGATTCTTCGGGTGGTCGAAGCAGCATGTTATCCAATAAGATTCTTCGATGATACCAAAGCAGTATCTCTGAACAAAACTTTTGATTCTTCGGGTGGTCGAAGCAGCATCTTATCCAATAAGACTCTTTGATGATACCAAAGCAGTATCTTTGAAAACTTGAGATTCTTCGAGTGGTCTAAGCAGCTTCTTATCCAACAAGACTCTTTGATGTTACCAAAGCAGTATATCTGAATAAAACTTGAGATTCTTCGGGTGGTCGAAGCACGTCTTATACAATAATACTCTTCGATGATACCAAAGCAATATCTCTGAAAACTTGAGATTCTTCGGGTGGTCAGAGCAGCATCTTATCCAATAAGCCTCTTCGATGATATCAAAGCAGTATCTCTGAACAAAACTTGAGATTCTTCGGGTGGTCGAAGTAGCATCTTATTCAATAAGACTCTTCGATGATACCAAAGCAGTATATGTAAACAAAAATGAGATTCTTTGGGTGGTCGAAGAAGCATCTTATCCAATAAGATTCTTCGATGATTCCAATGTAGTATCTCTGAAAACTTGAGATTCTTCGTGTGGTCGAAGCAGCATCTTATCCAATAAGACTCTTTGATGTTACCAAAGCAGTATCTCTGAACAAAACTTGAGATTCTTCGGGTGGTCGAAGCAGCATCTTATCCAATAATACTCTTCGAAGATACCAAAGCAATATCTCTGAAAACATGAGATTCTTTGGGTGGTCAGGGCAACATCTTATCCGATAAGCCTCTTCGATGATACCAAAGCAGTATCTCTGAACAAAACTTGAGATTCTTCGGGTGGTCGAAGTAGAATCTTATCCAACAAGACTCTTCGATGATACCAAAGCAGTATATCTAAAAAAAATTGAGATTCTTCGGGTGGTCGAAGCAGCATCTTATCCAATAAGATTCTTCGATGATACCACTGTAGGGTCTCTTAAAACTTGAAAGTCTTCGGGTGGTCGAAGTAGCATCTTATCCAATAAGACTCTTCGATGATACCAAAGAAGTATCTTTGAACAAAACTTGAGATTCTTCGGGTGGTCGAAGCAGCATCTTATCCAATAAGACTCTTCGATGATACCAAAGCAGTATCTCTGAATAAAAATTGAGATTCTTCAAGAGGTCGAAGCAGCATCTTATCCAATAAGACTCTTCGATGATACCAATGCAGTATATCTGAAAACTTGAGATTCTTCGGGTGTTCAAAGCAGCATCTTATCCAATAAGACTCTTCGATGATACCAAAACAGTATCTTTGAAAAAAACTTGAGATTCTTCGGGTGGTCAAAGCAGCATCATGTCCAATAAGATTCTTCGATGATACCAAAGTAGTGTCTCTGAACAAAACTTGTGATTCTTTGGGTGGTCGAAGCAGCATCTTATCCAATAAGACTCTTCGATGATACCAAAGCAGTATCGCTGAACAAAACTTGAGATTCTTCGGGTGGTCAAAGCAGTATCTTATCCAATATGACTCTTCGATGATACCAAACCAGTATCTCTGGAAACTTGAGATTCTTCGGGTGGTCTAAGAAGCATCTTATCCAATAAGACTCTTTGGTGTTACCAAAGCAGTATATCTGAATAATGTCGCTACTGCGAAAATCGGCGCCGGCTGAACAGAAGAGTCGCCACCGTGCATTATTTATCCCGACGGAGGGAAAGGAAACGCTCGAAGTAAACCTCGCAAAAAACGGGAAAAGGTATGGTCATCGCAACCAAAACCTGGGTTCGGGAGTCGGTTACGCAAGGGGAAGGTATTAGCACCCCTCACGTCCATCGTACTCGATGGGATCCACGCTTGCTTGTTTGTACGGATTACACTTCTATCTAAACTAAAGGATGAGGTCTTAAAAGAAAAGAAAAGATGACTCGGCAAAGCATCGCACTTTATGCCTATGTATTCCCGTCTGGAACGAGAAATCAGAGTCAACGTAGTTCGCCTAACTACGGGTGAAAGAGGGGAAGGTTGCTCGCTAGGATACCGCATCCTATGCCTACGTACTTCCACACTGCATGGAAGATCAGAGCAAACGTAGTTCGGGCTACGCACGACACAAGCTGTTCAAGTGTCTTTTATGAAAAAACTCACCTTACACAAGGGTTTTCTTATTGCAAAAAGGTTGATGTTTGTTCAAATCTTTTGACGGAAGAAATGAATTAATTTTTGTTATAACCTTTATTAATGTTTTTCTGTTGTTTTGAAGGAAGAAGAGATGACACTCTACAAATCCTAGGGGTGAAAAGGGGAATAAAATCTACCCTAATGTTATCATGCATGGGTTAACTCCTAATGTCTATCATGCTCCTCTCTTGCACAGAGAGAAACAGAGATCCTAAGGGAATAGACGGAAACAGAAACAGCAGATATATACAATAAAGCAGTAAAATGCATGGATGCAACAATACAAGCGAGGAAAGGGAGTCCCACTCAACCTCGAACCTAGAAAACAATAGGCAAAAGTGAACAGGATTCACTTTCAACCCAGCAGGTTAAACAACAAACAATACAATCTGGGAAATTCACACAATACATCAAGAATTAAAACAGCTAAAACTAAACAGCAAAGCAGTCTTCATTAGCATCTGCGACCATCTTCAGGCTTCCAAGCAAGCATCAGTCTTTATCTACACAGCTTCAATGGCTTTTCTTCAAGTCCTGATCTCCAAGCTGAGGAATCAATCACAAGGATGAACTGGGTGTTAAGCAATTAGTTGACCACCAAGGGTGGCAAACATACTGCTATCAACACAAAGAATATTTCTCTCAAGAGTTCTATCCCTTAGACATTGGCACCAAGCCTTCCAAAGGAAGGGGGTGAGTGTCTTAGAGAGACTCTGCATCACAGAGAAGGATGGAGGCAATCAAGACCTTCCATGTTTGAGAATCAAGTTTTCTACTCTAGGGCTCTGCCTAACTCCTAGATCCTAGAAACTTCAACAGCTGCCAGCAAGAGATACTCCTCATCAACTCTGGAAGTTGGTCTTCATTCTCTGATCTTCAACTGGGCTTCATCCTCTCAGTCTTCAGCTCATACCCCAAGTCCCAAACAAACCCAATACCCCACACACAGACAAAATATAATCCCTAAAGAGGGCACACCACACAGTCAATCAAATATAAGCAATATACTAGCAGCAGTAGGGGAATCCTAATATTTTCTAAGGGATCTATGACCTACCCATAACCCCTATAGTCCCATACCCCAAAATCAAATCAAAATTCCTAAAAAGATTAATCTATCTCACCTATGCTCACTAAAAACCCTAATTTTCAACACCATAATCTCACCTAATCAAACTACCAAAAAATTAATCCTAAAATCATGAATTAAATCCTATCTACAAGTTGAAGTCCTAAACTAATCACCCTAAAAAGAATGGGCCCTAAATTTAATGGGAGCTATTAGAACTAAAATCAACAAAATTATGCACTAAACTAAACTCATTAAAAAGCTATTTAAAAGAAAAATGCACAAAAAATATTAAAACAAAATAAAATGCTATTTTTATTATTTATTATTTTTCTTAACAAAATCATTGATCTACCACAAAAAGAACCAATCAAAAACAAGTTATTTCCAATTTTTTATGAATTTTTAAAGATCAAAGAAAATATTAAAGAATTAAAAATCAAAAAAAAAAAGGAATTAAATGGGGAGGGGGTGCCAGAAGTACATGCGCCTAGTTATAATTCCTGATGGGCCAGGGAAGGGGAGGCGCGAATATCAAAAGCATTAAGCCTAGTATGCATCAGAAAATGAATTAAAAAATAAAAGAAAAAGATTAGATCCACGGTGCAAATAGCAACACATTCAAGGGCATTTCCATTGGGCTTATCAAAAGGGGGTGGGGATAGGAATCTGAGTCCAGGCCCAGAGGTGGCGTTTAAGTGAAACGCATCGTTTCATGCTTCAATCTTTCCCTCCGTTTCTTCTTTGAATCTGGACCATTGGATTGGTGTAATAAGTCAAAACTTGGAAATGATCCCACGGCCATTGGTCATCGTCCCCAACATGAAGCTAGGCTTTTCAGAATTCTCTTCTCCATGCAACCATATTCAAGTCCATCGTTCTCTCTCAATAGGCCATGAAACTCTACACTATAAAGAGCAAAATTGCTCTATTCTCTCCCCTGAACACGATGGTACCCTTAGTTTGGATTGAAACCAACCCTAGAATGAAACCCGATAGGTGTAAGCTCATGGCATACCAACTGCACTCAGTGATGGACCTTCATAAAACTTGCAAATTCTTGTACTAATGTGCTCTCCATATTGCACTGATTATTCTGAACTAATACACTATGATTAACATCCCCTAAACTAAGATTTCTTGATCATCAAAGTTTCAACACCCTGCCATTAAACCTCATAGAACCTTCTCAATCTTTCAGAAACTAGTCATCTAACCTAACCTAACATTCTTACACTAACAATCTAACCTAACAACACCTAATTAGGGAGATATAAGAGAAATCACCAACCTGCTATTCTTGTTGGAACAGATGAGAAAGAGCTTGAATCAGCACTTGCAATCCCTCACCAATGGTCCTTAGATGATGCTATGACTTCTGTTTGCAAAAAGTTGGAAGAAAAGTGCTTGGATTGTGAGATTCAAATCTGATATGGATCTTTGCAATTTCAACCTTAGAGCTTCAATCCTCCATTGATGTACCTCTGAGCTTGCTTGTATGCACTCACTATGATCTACTAATTGTAGATGAAGAAGAAGATTGAACAGACTTGGTGTAGAATGAACAATTTCCCTCTTACTTGTAATTGAAGAAACTATGGAATCCTCTCTCTTCTCTCTCTCTTTTCACCAACCCCTTGCACCAATGATCAACACTCATTATATAGAGGATGATGGACAGATCTAGAAATTTCTGGATGCCTCTAGGATGATTCTAGAATGTGGTGGAAATTCATGGAAATTCTCATGTAATGACACTTTGAAAATATCACTCATCTCATGCATACACCTTTCTAACCTTGTGTCAAAATCTCTTCTCATGAGTTATTGAAATGGTATGTGTAAAAAAAACAAGCTCCTTGCCTTGAAACTCACCTTGTGCCAAGTTTTCCATACTTGCCTTATTATGCAAGTAACAAAAATACAAAGCAAGTCCAAACATTAAACCCTAACTCAAAAAAGTGGCTGAACCAATGTCTTTAAAATGATGTTTGGAATCAATTTGGTATATTGGATGACCCATTTTGGATTTGTAGATCTCTCAAACCAATTTTTCATTTCAACTTTTTCAACTTATATGCCTTTTTTAGGTCATTTTTCACCAACTTTTATCAAGTCTTGTTCTATGCATTTCCAAACTTCCATGACCTCTTTTATAGACTTAAAATGACATTTTGAGCAACTTTGATGTTGTGAAGTGTTCCATTTGAAGCTTCCTTGTATGAGTTTTAGGCATAGGCTAAGAATGACCTATAATCCCTAGATGACCAAAATACCCTTTGCTTGCCAAGACCATAAGTAGAGTTCCACAAATCATGTGAAGGCATACCATACCTTTCTAGAAAGCTAAGACAATAAGGAACAACTCTCATGTTGGCCAGAAATCCATTTTAAATCTCCTTGAAGGTCAAACGTTGCTTGGAAGACAGACAACTTTCACAGACAAATTTCAGTGCCCTAAGATGACCTGTAACTTGCAAGAACTATAACTTGAGTTCTATAAATCATCTTGATGACTTCCACCACTCAAATTAAATCTATGAAGATGCTCTACAAGTTTCATGTGGACCAAGAATTCATATGAAGCTTACATCTTGAGTTACACTGCTTTGAAGTTTGACCCAAATCAGGGGATTTTACACTGAAACCCTAATTTGGTAACTCCTCTTCTCCTTGATTCCTTCTGATTTTTCTTTAGCACAACATCATATCCATATACATATAGCAAATAATGAATCCCACATTCTTCAAATGCTCCTTGATGCCTTTCAAAACACTTCTTTGACCTAGTGTTGACCTAGATAAAACCCTAGTTGACTGACTTCAACTGAGGCTCTTGCAATCATTCCAATGACTTGGCTCTTCTTCAAAATGATCACATAGGCTCTTCATAACATCCATACACACCTCATGCTCTTGGCTCATAGCTTACACTTCTTCTGATGATCCCCAACTAGCCTCAAGATAGGAGAGAATTCACTGATCAACTTGGCAACTCTTTGAAGCTCAAATTCTTCTATGATGACCTGAGTGGTCTTGAACATGAATGAAACCCTTGAATATACCTCTGGAGATAATAATAGCACTTGATCCCCTGATTAAGATAACTTGCTTATGCTATGCAATGCAGATGAATACACTATGTACATGATGCTAATGCAAATGATTATGCAATTGAAACATAAACCTAGGTTAGAAAAGGTTGGGCAAATTTTGGGGTGCAACAGCTGCCCCTATTCAAGCGGCTTGGACCCGACTGGGTGAAGAGCGCGCAACCTTCAGACATTCGAGGCATGAGACGGTTGAATACGAAAGAACCCGAAAATTTGCCAACCGCAAAAATAAATTGCGCCTACAACTACTGCTTGGGGAAGACCCTGGGAACTGGCTTTCGTTGTCACAGCAACAACTAGTCATCCTTCTGTCAAATAATCTGATGTTGTCCGCAGATCACTCCATTCTGAAGAAATGAGCATACATCACACAATGAGCAATTGTTGATATCACTTATCAACCTTTGTTGATCTCACTTATCAACCTCTGTTGATCTCACTTATCAACCAAGCACACGCTAACCAGCGGGAGGATACTGACTTCACTTGTCATGTTGACTTCACTGATCAACCTTTCGCCTCCTGAAGAACCGAGCAAACGCTTAACCAAGCGGGGCAATGTTCGAAGACATGAATGACCGACTCTGCGGGGAAATGAGAAACTTAACTAAGCAACTCTGAGGGGACAATTCTGACAACTGCCGTCAAACACCTGCTGGGGAAAGTGGGAACTTACCCAAATACCCTTGACGAGAATAACCTTATTGAAACATACGAGGAAAACAACTCCTGTAGCAAGCTCCCTGCTGGGGACTATGAGGGACTTAACCAAGTATCTCATTGAAGTAACACCCTGCTTGGAGAACATAACTTTGTTGGAGAATTGCGTGTAACCACCCACAAACTGCATTACCGTCTTCTAATGCTGACTCCGCAGCATCCTGAGAAAGACTCAGCTGGGGGAATACAAGTAACTTAACCAAGCGACTTGTCGAAGAATACCCTGTCGGGGACCACGAGGAACTTAACCAAGTATCTCGTTGAAGACCACCCCGCTGGGGATTATTTTTATACTGGGGTAACTGTGAGTAACCACCCAAAATCTGTATCATGCTATCTCCGCAGCACTCTGAGAAAGGACTTGGCTGGAGAGAAAGAGAAATGCTTGACCAAGCAACTCTGCTAGGGGAATATGCCCTGACGAACACGATCACTGCATGTCTGGCACAACAACCCTCGGTAACAGAATGAACACGATCACTGCTTATTCTATGCCACAACACTCTTGACAGGAGAAAAACACAATCCCTGCGCGTCTTAAGGCCACAAACAAAATCACATAGTGGGACAAACACAACGAACACGATCACTGCGTGCCAGACGGAATAAATCCACATAGAAGAGGCGAACACGTTCACTGCGTACTTCAACCATCAATATGATAAACACGATCACTGCGTGTGCTGCAATAGGGCGAATACGATCACTGCGCATCTCGACCAACAAACCCTAACTGATACGATAACCACGATCACTGCGTGCTCTGCATCACAAGTTCCCATGGTACTATCAGCACGATTACTGCATGCTATACGAATACGATCACTGCGTATCTTGAACACGATCACTGCGTGTTTGAACACGATTACTGCGTGTTTAAACACGATCACTGCGCGTTCTGAGCCACGATCCTCTGGACTGGAGAAAAACACGATCACTGCGTGTTGTGCGTCTCAACTAACCCACATAACTGGACGAATACGATCACTGCATATTCTAACCATACATAGGGTAAACGCGATCACTGCGCGCTTCATGTCACAGCCCTCTTGACTGGAGGAAACACGATCACTGCGTGCTGTGACACAACTTCAAACAATGGGACGAATACGATTACTGCGTACTTCAGCCATCAATAACCAGATGAACACGTTCACTGCGTGCCTCACCCCACGATTTAACCTTATAACGGACGAATATGATCACTGCGTATACCGACCAACAAGATACACATACCAAGATCAACACGATCACTGCGTGTCCTACGACATGAACCCCCAAAGATGGTACAAATACGATCACTGCGCATTTGGGCCACAAATCCACATCTTAAAATCAACACGATCACTGCGTGCTTTACAATATGAACCCCATATATGGTACACATACGTGTCGCTACTGCGAAAATCGGCGTCGGTTGAACAGAAGAGTCGCCACCGTGCGTTATTTATCCCAAAGGAGGGAAAGGAAACGCCCAGAGTAAACCTAACGCAAAACGGGGAAAGGTATGGTCATCGCAACCAAAACCTAGATTCGGGAGTCGGTTACGCAAGGGGAAGGTATTAGCACCCCTCACGTCCGTCGTAATCGACGGGATCCACGCTTGTTTTTGGGTATGGATTGTTATTCTATCTACTCTACAGGTCAGGGTTAAAAAGAAAAGAAAATGACTCGGCAAAGTGTCGCACTTTATGCCTACGTATTCCCGTCTAGAACGAGAAATCAGAGTCAACGTAGTTCGCCTACCTACGGGAAAGGAGGGGAAGGTTGTTCGCTAGGATATCGCATCCTATGCCTACGTACTTTCATACAGCATGAAAGATCAGAGCAAATGTAGTTCGGACCACGGAAGACACAGGTTTGTTTTGATTGATTTTATTCCTTCTGAAAAAGGTTTTTCTGATTACTGGTCCAAGCGGACAAAAATGACATTTTGGTGAGTTCACATTCTTTTACGGAAGAAGTGTCTTTTATTGTGTTTGAAATCTTATTGTGTTTTTCTGTTTGTTTTGAGGAAGAAGAGACAGAACTCTAACCTACGGCTGCGAAGGGAATCAAACTGTCCTAATGTTATCATGCATGGGTTAAGACCTAGTGTCTATCATTCTCCTCTCTTGCGCAGAGAGAAACAGAGATCCTAAGGGAATAGACGGAAACAGAAATAATAGCATATATATACAGTAAAGCGGTAAAATGCATGGATGCAGCAATACAAGCGAGGCAAGGGAGTCCCACTCAACCTCGAACCTAGAAAACAATAGGCAAAAGTGAACAGGATTCACTTTCAACCTAACAGGTTAAACAACAAACAATACAGTCGGGGGAAACCAATCAATACATCAGAAATGAACAGCAAAAATAAACAACCACAGCAGCTCTGCATCACCATCTGACTGCAAGTCATCATCAAACAGCTACAAGCTTCAGCAGGCATCAATCTCCATCTCCACAGCCTTCCAGCAAGGTCTTCATTATCAGTCTTCCATCTGCAATGGCTTTTCTTCAAGTCTAGATCTTCAGGATGAACATCAGACAACAAGAGAGAATGAATGTTAAACAGTAAACTGCCTACCAAGGGTGGCTCATTAACTGTTAACATTATACAGACAATTTTCCCTCAAAAGTTCTATCTTTCAAATACATTCACTGATCCTTCCAAAGGAAGGATGTGGATATTTGAAAGAGACTTTGAATCATAGAGAAAGGATGGAGGCAGACAAGACCTTCCATGTTTGTGAATCAAGCTTTCTACTCTAGAGCTCTGCCTAGCTCCTAAATCCTATACTCCTCAACAGCTGCCAGCAAGAATCTCCTCATCAACTCTGGAAGTTGGTCTTCAATTATTTGATCTCCAATGGCTTCCTCATCACAAGTCTTCAGCTCTCCCAATCCCCAAAGCAATCCCAATACCCCACTCAGACAAATAATATCCCCAGAGAGGGCACACCACACCAGTCAAGCAAATATAGACAGTACTAATAGCAATAGGGGAATCCTAGTATTTTCTAAGGGATCTATCTTATACCCATAACCCCTATAGTCCCATACCCCCAAAAATTCAATCTCTAACTCCTAAGGGAAATGAACTAATTCACCTATGTTATCACCTAAACCCTAATTTTGATCATGCTATTCACACATAAGCAAATCACCTAAAATTAAGTCCTAAAAATATGAACTAAATTTTATATACAAGATAAATGTCTAATCTAATCAACCTAAAAAGAATGGATTAAAAATGTTAAAGCATTTAATCAAACCAAAATTAACAAATTCATGCATTAAACTAAATGTTATTTACACTTATTTAAAAGAAAAATATGCCAAAAATATAAAAATGAAATGAAATATTAATTTTTTTATGGGATAATTTTCTTGACAAAATTATGAACAACATAAAAAAAGAACCAATTAAAATCATGCATTTTCCAATTTTTTATGAATTTCCAAAGAATTAAAATTTTTGAAAGAAATAAAATGAGAATTAATTGGTTAGGGGTGCAGAAAGTATTGAAAACCAGTTAAAACAACAAACTGGGCCCAGACTGGGGGCGCGCATAGCGAGCGCGTCTGGGCCCAATCAAACAGAAAATGATAACAAAAATTAAAAAAATCAAAACGGTGTGAATAGCGAATTTCTCCAGTTATAATCACATTGGGCCTGCATTTGGGGGGTGGGATTAGCAAACAATCTTTGAGCCCAGTCTGAAATAAT
The DNA here is from genome assembly GCA_963859935.3 of Lathyrus sativus. NCBI lineage: Eukaryota > Viridiplantae > Streptophyta > Magnoliopsida > Fabales > Fabaceae > Lathyrus > Lathyrus sativus. The sequence goes on along the minus strand of OZ012740.1, from coordinate 236,534,533 downwards.
AAGTGAAACGGTGCGTTTCTGCTTTTGAATCTCCCTCCGTTTTTTCTTTTAATCGTGGCCATTGGATCCTGGGTTCAGTCAAAGTCCAACAAGCAATCGTGTGGCTCAAAGGTTGTCTTCAACCTTAGAAACCCTAGGGTTTCTGAAACTTCATCACCATGCACGCATCTTACACCTTTCTGTTCTCCACCAATTGCCCATGAAATCACATGCTATGAAAATCAAACTTGGTCTATTTTCTTCCCTCTACACAACCATATCAATATCTCCTTCTAAAATTCAACCAATAATCAAACCCGATGCATGTAACAGCTTGGTTCCACCATAATCACCTGATATCAACTCTCTCAATTCTCTCCAATCTTTGCCCTAACATGCTCTACAGTTTATGCTGAACAAATTAAGCTACAAACCTAAGATTCTCGTGCCATATTCTTGATGTTATGATCTCTAACAGAATTAGTGCACCCTGATCAACCTCCATGAAACTTGTCCAAACTTACCAAAATCAATCATCTGACCTATCCTAACCTTTCTATGCTAACAATTCTCTATAATTCTAACTAAACTAAGCAATTCGAAGAGGAACTAACCTGGTGCAAAATGATGAAAACAGGTGCTAAAACCCGTGGATCTGGTACTTGTAATGATTGGAAATGGATCAGGGAACTTGATTATGAGTTCTGTATGCAATGGATCTTGCTCCAAGTTCTTGAATCTTGCAATCACCAAAATCTTACTCCTTGGATGATTAACTTGAACAGCACGATCCCTCTTCAATTCTACTCAATTCTTATGTGAATTCTGACCTATGAATGATATTGATGATGATCCAATCCAGAAATGTGAAGATTGAGAGAGATTTTGTGAAGTTTGAGAGGTTTTGCAAAAATGGAAGAATTGTGTACCACTTGTGTTTTGATCAAAGTGATTCACCAACCATGGCATGAAGCTCTTCATATCAATATATAGATGTCATTGGAAAGTCCTAGAACCTTGGAGAAACTTCCCATGCACATTTTCCCTTGGATTTGGATTATGTAACTTTCATTGTAAGTAACCATGCATATCTATCAATTCTTGAAACAAACTCAACATTCTACTTTTTCCAATGTTCTTAAAACATTTTTTCCAATCAAAATGACCTATAATTTCACCTCATTTGGCCAAATTATGAAAAATCTCCATTTTAGGTCATTTTTTATTCATTAAATCCACCAATTTTGAAACCTTGTGCTATGAGCCTTTACAATCTTTCATGGTCACTTTTCTAGACTCAAAATGCCATTTGGCGCAAGTTTTATGTTGTGAAGTTTTCCATTTGAAGCTTCCTTGTATGAGTTTTGGGCATAGACTTGAAATGACCTGTAATTCTCAGATGACCAAAATACCCTTTGCTTGCCAAGACCATAAGTAGAGTTCCACAAATCATATGAAGGCATACCATACCATTATATAAAGCTAAGACAATGAGGAACAACTCTTATGTTTCCCAGAAATTCATTTGAAGTTTCCTTGAGGGGTAAAAGTTGCTTAGAAGACAAGTAACTTTCACAGACAAAATTTCAGATACCTCAGATGACCTGTAACTTGCAAGGACCATAACTTGAGTTCTATAAATCTCCTTGATCTCTTCCACCACTCAAATTAAAGGTATTGATATCCTCTACAAGTTTCATGTTTACCAAGGATCCATTTGAAGCTTGCACTTTGACTTATCTTGCTTGGAAATTTGACCTAAACTAGGGGATTTACACAGAAACCCTAATTTAGAAACTCCTCTTCTCCTTGATTTCTCTTGATTTCTTCTTGACATATCACAATATCCTTCTATACATGTAAAATGATGAATCCCACATCTCTCCAATAGACCTCAATGCCTTTCAATCAATCAATTGACCTAGAGTTGACCTAGGGTTGACCCAGATGAAACCCTAGTTGACTGTCTTCAACTGCAATTCTTGTGATCACACCAATGACGTGTCTCCTTCTCCAAATGACTTTCTAAGTCTCCCATGATTTCTAGATACTCTCCATGCTCAGCCCATAGCTCACAATTTCTTTGATGATCCCCAGATACCCTCAGATAGGAGATAGATGCACTGCTTGATCCATTGACTTCTTTAGCTTTCCAATTCTTTCTGATGACTTGGATGTGCTTGAATTTGAATAATAACCTCTTGATAGGCTCATAGAGATGAGAATAATGATTGGTCCCTGTTGGCTGACTTGCTATGCTATGCTATGCAGATGATTAGACTATGTACATGACTCTATATGCAAATGCTAATGAACATAAACCAAGTGTATTAAGGTTGAGCAAATTTTAGGGTGCAACAGCTGCCCCTATTCAAGCGACTTGGACCTGATTGGGTGAAGAGCAAACAACCTTCAAACATTCGAGGTACGAGACGGTTGAATACTAGGAACCCGGAAATTTGCCAACCGCAGAAATAAACTGCGCCACTGCTTGGGGAACGATATTCATCAACTGAATCTAACTGTTTACAGCAACCCACTGATCTCGTGCGACGTGCTGGGGATTATTTTCATCGTCCTGAAAAAAGATTCTATCATAACAAGGATAGAACTTTGCTTGTCCACGTTATGACTCTGTCTGCCATCAACATGAAGAAATCTCAACTAAAACTGGTCCACGTCAGGACTCCATCTGCTGTCAACCCGGAAAAATCTCGGTGACTTCGCTGGGGATAATTCGTCTGCATTTAATCAAAAATAAATCGTCCACGTTAGGAATAAATTCTTCCACATTAGGAATAACACCGTCCACGTTAGGAATAACACTTCGTCTGGATCTGTCCGCGTCAGGACTAAACTCTTCCACGTCAGGAATAAACTTCGTCTAGATCTGTCCACGTCAGGACTGTACTCTTCCACGTCAGGAATAAACTTCGCCTAGATCTGTCCACGTCAGGACTGTACTCTTCCACGTCAGGAATAAACTTCTTTCCATCTTGTGAATAACATCTTTCCACGTAAGGAATCATCTCTTCATCCACGTCAGGAATGCCTCGTCCACGTCAGGACCCACCTTTCCACGTAAGGAACATATCGTTTTTCCACGTAAGGAAACCATCTTTTTTCCACGTAAGGAACACAACTCATCTTGATCTGTCCGCGTAAGGACTCCAATTTTTCCCACGTAAGGAATGCCATCTTTCCACGTAAGGAATCACAATCTTTCCACGTAAGGAATCCAACTTGATATGTCCACGTAAGGACTCAATCTTTCCACGTAAGGAATAAACTCATCTTTCCACGTAAGGAATCAATCTTTCCACGTAAGGAATACAATCTTCTCCACGTTAGGACTACATCGTCCACGTTAGGACCCACCTTTCCACGTTAGGAATAACTCTCTTCTTGATTTGTCCACGTAAGGACTCCCATCTTTCCACGTAAGGAACACCTCTTTCCCCGTAAGGAATACATCTTCTTTCCACGTAAGGAAACAATCTTTTTCCACGTTAGGAAACCACCTTCGTTCCACGTAAGGAATCACAATCTTTCCGCGTAAGGAAACACAACCTCGATCTGTCCACGTAAGGACTCCAACTTGATATGTCCACGTAAGGACTCAATCTTTCCACGTAAGGAGACCGTATCGTCTTGATTTGTCCACGTCAGGACCTCCCTCTTGACTTACTGAAGAAATAAAATTTGTCCACGTCAGGACTTACGTGTCTTCGACTTGCTGGGGAAATAAAACTCGTCCACGTCAGGACACACACTTCGCCAACCACACGAAGAAGGATAAATTTGTCCATGTCAGGACTCCCGTATCTTGTCATCACAATGAATTATAAACTTGTCCATGTCAGGACGCACATTTCACCATTACGAATAAAGATATCTGCTGGAAATAAATGGTCCTTGTCAGGACACCAACACGAAGAGTAATCAACTTTGTCCACGTCAGGACTTCACATTCCATCAATACCAAGGAATCAAATCTGTCCACGTTAGGACTAGCACACCCCACCAATGCGGGGAAATAAATCTGTCCACGTTAGGACCCCCACTTTCCTAGCACGAAGAAAACCCGTCAATATAGGAATAAATTGTCCGCGTCAGGACTCATTTCTCCATTGGTCCCAACCCATAAACAGCAACTTGAGGCGGACTTTATTGAGGATATTTGGAAACCCAACTACCCGACGCCTATTCTGATAACCGGCGGCAGCCTCTGAAATTCTGATTCCTGAAACCCTTTGATGACAAATAACTCTGCTTGGGAATGAGGAGAAATTTTGCCTACTAACTCTGGCGGGGAGAACAAGAGACATTTACACAAGCAACTCTGCTCGGATGCAAAGAGAACTTCATCATGATAATTCTGTGGGGAATAATGCCAAAGCTGACCCTTTCGTTGAATGTCTCACGTCGAGATCTTGAATGTTCGGTAATTCATTTGAGCAAGAGCTCCTTCCACCTGCAAGAGGAACAATACTTGGAACAAACGGTTAGCCGACTTGGTTCATGTTTCACAATGCATATGTTTGACAATGATATAAGGCTTCGTTCGACATGGAAATGCTACACGTTTTTTATTTGGTAGATGCAAGTGTTGCACCCTAAAATTTGCTCAACATTATTCACTTGGTTTATGTTTCAATATCATTAGCATTTGCATATAGAGTCATGTACATAGGTTACTCATCTGCATAGCATAAGCATAACAAGTCAACCAACAGGGAACCAATCATCATTCTCATCTCTAGAGGCCTATCAAGAGGTCATTATTCAAATTCAATCTCATTCAAGTCATCAGAAAGAATTGGGAAGCTATCAAGTCAATGGATCAAGCAGTTCATCTATCTCCTATTTGAGGATACCTGAGGATCAACAAGTAAGTGTGAGCTGGGGGCTGAGTATGGGGAGTATCTAGACATCTTGGAGGGCTTAGAAAGTCATTTGGAGAAGGAAACAAGTCATTGAGGTGAACACAAGAATTGCAGTTGAAGACAGTCAACTAGGGTTCATTTGGGTCAACTCTAGGTCAACTCTAGGTCAATTGACTGATTGAAAGGCATCAAAGGCTATTGGAGAGATGTGGGGTTCACCATTTGACATGAAGAATAAGGATATGATGATATGCTAAGAAGAAATCAAGAGAAATCAAGGAGGAGAGGAGTTTCTAAATTAGGGTTTCTGTGTAAAATCCCCTAGTTTAGGTCAAATTTCCAAGCAAGATAATTCAAAATGCAAGTCTCAAATGGATCCTTGGCCAACTTGAAACTTGTAGAGGATCTCAAGACCTTTAATTTGAATGGTGGAAGACATCAAGGAGATTTATAGAACTCAAGTTATGGTCCTTGCAAGTTACAGGTCATCTGAGGTATCTGAAATTTTGTCTGTGAAAGTGACTTGACTTCCAAGCTATCTTTACCCCTCAAGGAGATTTCAAATGAATTTCTGGTCAACATAAGAGTTGTTCCTCATTATCTTAGATTTCTAGAATGGTATAGTATGCCTTCATATGATTTGTGGAACTCTACTTATGGTCTTGGCAAGCAAAGGGTATTTTGGTCATCTGAGAATTACAGGTCATTTCAAGCCTATGCCCAAAACTCATACAAGGATGCTTCAAATGGAAAACTTTACAACATCAAACTTGTTCCAAATGACATTTTGAGTCTAGAAAAGTGACCATGATAGATTGGAAAGATTCATGGCACAAGGTTTCAAAATTGTTGGATTTAATGAATAAAAATGACTTAAAAATGAGATTTTTCATACTTTGGCCAAATGAAGCAAAATTATAGGTCATTTTGAATGGAAAGATCATTTTAAAGACATTGGATAAATTATAATTTTGAGCTTAGTTCACATTTTGGGAGTTATTCATGGTTACTTGTAATGGAAGATACATAAACCAAATCCAAAGGAAAGAATGCAAGGGAAGCTTCTCCAAGTTTCTAGGAGGTTCTAAGGACATGTATATATTGATATGAGATGGTTCATGCCATGGTTGGTGATTACATTTTCTCAAAAACCACAAGTTTCACTCACTTTCTCCAATTTGCAAAAGCATCACAAACTCTCTCAAATTCTCATCAATTTGCATTTTTCTTGATTTGGTTATCATCATCATCATCCAAGGATCAGAATTCACATATTCATTTGGTGGAATTGAGCAAGAATCGTGCCATAGAACTTTAACATCCAAGGTGCAAGAACTTTGGGATTGCTGAATTCAGAAGGATTGGACAAGATTCTTTGCATACAGAATTCATAATCCAGTTCCTTGATCATTTTCCACTCATCACAAGCATCAAATCCAAGGATCTTAGCACCTGTTTTCAAGAATTTGCACCAGGTATGTTTTCCTTCGAATTAGCTAGCATAGTGATCATGGCATAGGATTGTTAGTGTATTAGAGACCTAGGTGGTTAGGTGATGATTTTCACAGAATTTGGAGAAGTTTTATGAAGGTTGTTAATGGTGCATCAAAACTGTTAGAGCTTGTAACATCAAGAATATGGCACGAGAACCTTAGTATTTTAGCTTAATTTGTTCAGCATGGAATATAGATTAGGCTAGGGTAAAGAATGGAGAGAATTGGAAGAGTTGATATCAGGTGAAAATAGGGAAACTCAGCTGTTATGTTCATCGGGTTTGTTTTTGGAGTGAGTTTCAGAAGGAGATAATGGTATGGTTGTGTAGAGGAGAGTTGATAGAGCATCTTTGCTCTTTGAATCGCGTGATTGCATGGTTAGGGTTTCTCAGAGTTAGGGTTTGGCTCAAGGTTGAAGACAATGTTTGAACCACACGATTGGGTATTTGACCTTGACTGGGGATCTAATCCGATGGCTGCGATTTAACATTAAAACGGAGGGAAATTCAAAGGGTGCTACGCACCGTTTCATTAAAACGTTTCTATTGGGCTCAGATTTTCCTTGCTATTCGTACCCCTCCCAGCCAAGGCCCAATAATATTCAGTTGTTTTATTTGCTATTGGCACCGTTCAGGTTTTTTTATTTTTTGTTAGGTTTTCTGATTGCATTGGGCCCAGACGCGCTTGCTATGCGCGCCCCCAGTCTGGGCCCATCCTTGTTTTTTTAACTGAATCAATTTACTCCCTGCACCCCTTTCCAACTTTACTTCATTTTATTTTTTCTCAAAAATATTAAATCTTTTAAAAATCATAATAAATCAAAAAATGCATATTTTCAATTGGTTCTTTTTGCATTATTTTCATAATTTTGTCAAGAAAATTCTCATACAAAAAAATTAATAATTCATTTCATTTTCTTATTTTGGCATATTTTTCTTTTAATTAGGTGTAAATAATGTTTTGTTTAGTACTTAAATTTGATAATTTTTGTTCTAATAGTTGCTTTAATATTTTTCACCCATTCTTTTTAGGTTGGTTAATAGACATTGTTAGCTTGTACATACAATTTAGTTCTCATTTTTAGGATTTAATTTTAGGTGATTAGTTTAGGTGTGAATAACATGAACAAAATTAGGGTTTTAAATCAACTTAGGTGAGATAGTTTAATTCTTTTAGGAAATTTTCATTTGATTTTTGGGGTATGGACTATAGGGGTTATGGGTATAGGATAGATCCCCTTAGAAATCACTAGGATTCCCCTACTGCTATTGGTATATTACTGTCTGTATTTGATTGATTGGTGTGGTGTGCCCTCTGGGGATTATTTGTTTGTCTGTATGGGTATTGGGATTGCTTGGGTATTGGGGAGCTGAAGACTTGTAATGATGAAGCCATGGGAGATCCAGAGACTGAAGGCCAACTTTCAGAGTTGAAGAGGAGATTCTTGCTGGCAGCTGTTGAGGAGATTAGGGTTTAGGAGCTAGGCAGAGTTCTAGATTAGAAAGCTTGTTTCTCAAACATGGAGTGCCTTGTCTGCATCCATCCTTTCTCTATGATTCAAAGTCTCTTTCAAATATCCACCTCCTTCCTTTGGAAGGATCAGTGAATGTATTTGAAAGATAGAACTTTTGAGGGAAAATTATCTGTATAATGTTAACAGTTGATGAACCACCCTTGGTAGGTAATTGACTGTCTAACATTCATTCACTTCATCTGGTTGATTGATGTTCCTCTTGAAGATTGAGACTGGAAGAAAAGCCATTGTAGATGGAAGATTGATGATCAAGACCTTGCTGGAAAGCTGTGGAGATGGAGATTGATGCTTGCCTGAAGCTTATAGCTGTTTGATGATGACTTGAAGATAGATGTGGTGCAGAGCTGCTGTGGCTGTTTATTTTTCTGCTGTATTTCATTCCTGATGTATTGATTGGTTTTCTGGACTGTATTGTTTGTTGTTTACCCTGTTGGGTTGAAAGTGAATCCTGTTCACTTTTGCCTGTTGTTTTCTAGGTTCGAGGTTGAGTGAGACTCCCTTGCCTCGCTTGTATTGTTGCATCCATGCATTTTACTGCTTTACTGTATATATCTGCTATTGTTTCTGTTTCCGTTTATCCCTTAGGATCTCTGTTTCTCTCTGTGCAAGAGAGGAGCATGATAGACATTAGGTCTTAACCCATGCATGATAACATTAGGTTAGTTTGATTCCCTTCGCAACCGTAGGTTAGAGTTCTGTCTCTTCTTTCTCAAAACAAACAGAAAAACACAATAAGATTTCAAACACAATAAAAGACATTTCTTCCGTAAAAGAATGTGAACTCATCAAAACGTCATTTTTGTCCGCTTGGACTACTAATCAGAAAACCCTTTTTCAGAAGGAATAAAAACAACCAAGACAGACTTGTGTCGTACGTGGCCCGAACTACGTTTGCTCTGATCTTCCATGCAGTGTGGAGGTACGTAGGCATAGGATGCGATTATCCTAGCGAGCAACCTTCCCTTCCTTTCCCGTAGGTAGGCGAACTACGTTGACTCTGATTTCTCGTTCTAGACGGGAATACGTAGGCATAAAGTGCGATACTTTGCTGATTTTCGCAGTAGCGACAGCTGGCGACTCTGCTGGGGACCCAACGTCCCCTGGCCACTAAGGACTGCGATAGTTCTTATGCATTTGGGATCCAACGTCCCTTAAGAGAGTCAATCCTAACGCTTGTTTTCCCGTCGAGGATTTTGTATGGATTTATATATTTCTGACCTTTATTTTCAGCATTATATATATTGATTATTATTGCTGTATTGAGGTTGTGATGGGTGGTTCTATGATTGAGAGATAAGCCGGACCTGGGCTTGAGTGCACCTAGAATTAGAGTAGAAAGTAGTGGGCGCGTGCCGACTTTGCTTGCATTAGTGTCTCATGAAATCTACACTCGGACGAGGTTCTTCTGGTTGGCTTATTTTTCTACCCTTTGGGTCGAAGGGGTTGTTGGTCAGCTGAATTGTCGACTCCGGGGACCGATCATTTGGAAGTTGGCTAAGTGAGGCCTCTTCAGGATTTGATGATGCCACTCCTCCTGGGAATCGTATCATCAACCCTGAAAGTCTGTGACGCCGACGACCGCATAGGATTCCATACCTTTGTCAGTTACTAGGACATCCACCTGTGAGAGGGTTTGGGGTTATGCAGGTAACTAGACCTTCAGACTACCGGTTTGTTTCTTGATCTGAGATCCCGGGTATTTATGGAGAGTTCTGAGGTCTGTCAGAGACTAGTTGGAGGGTTCTGAGGTCTGTCAGAGACCAGTTAGAGATGTGACTTGAGGTCTACCAGAGACCAGTTGGAGTTATGGTTTGAGGCCTGTCAGAGACCATTGTTGGAGCTTTGTTTTAGGTCTATCTGAGACCAGGGTTTGAGGACTTCTGTAGAGTCTATCTGAGACTTCTTGATATGGTTCAGGCTATTCAGCTACGGCAGTTGGTCCCTGTTGCATGTTACTTGCATTGCATTTTTTGCATACCCATTATCATTGCATCCCATTAACGTGTGTTTGTGCTGCAGGTGCATTTGCATATCCTCCGATTCTAGTGCCCAGACTCCTGAGTATTGACTATGGCTGGTTTGAGGAAAACAGTTGCGTATAAGCTGCCTTCACCTGATATTACTTCTTTGCTTGGTCTGATATCTCTTGCTGATGAGGAGGTTAGGAGAAGCTTCAGAATGAGTCACGGAAGATTACTGAGATTAGTCTGCAAGCCCACTGCCGATGAGATGAATGGGCTATACACCTTGATGCAGTTCTATGACCCCGCATTGAGATGTTTTACGTTTGTTGACTTCATTCTGGGGCCCACCATTGAGGAGTATGTGGAGTTTACTGAGTTACCGGTGCAGAACAAGGTTCCCTTTATTCACTCTGCTGCGGAGCCCAAGTTGGAGGACTTAGCCAAAGCTTTGCATATGGACGCTGCAGAACTGTTAGTGACTTCTTGGCTTGGGGTTTCAGGTTTCTCTCTTGATTTCTTGGTTGGCAAAGCTCAGGAGTATGCCAAGAATGGATGTTGGGTGGTTTTCAATGCTATCTTGGCTTTATGCATGTATGGAATTGTGTTGTTCCCTAACTTGCCCAATTTCGTAGACTTGGACGCTTTCCATCTATTTGCTGCCGGCAATCCAGTGCCAACGTTGATCGGAGACTTCTACCACTCCTTGCACTACAAGAACGAAAACAGAAGGGGGGAGGTTGTTTACTGCTGTGCTCCTTTGTTGAATATGTGGTTCAAAAGTCATCTTCCCATGAAGGGGTCTCTTGTGGAAAGTGCAACCACCGCTAGCTGGTCAGAGCGCCTGATGAGGCTATCTTCCGAAGACGTTGAGTGGTTTGATAGAGATCTGCTAGGGGCTGAGCTTATATTCATTTGTTTTGGGTACCCTAATGTCCCGCTGATAGGAAGAAAAGGGTGCATCAACTACAACCCATCTCTGTTGGTCCGTCAGTTCGGATATGCGCTGAAGAACCCGCCAAAGGAGGAAGAAGTACAGGAATCTTTGTACTTCACCGGAGATTTGAAGGGGGAGTTATTGGCCAAGCTGCAGCATGCCTGGACGCGTATTAACCGAAGAGGGAAGCCGTTGTTAGGGAAGAATGACTGTCAGGCCTATGCACCTTACAGAGGTTGGATCCAGGAGAGAGCTAGTCGATTGAGGATGCCATTTCCTGATGCACCAGTTCTTGTTCCCATTCAGGTAGCAGAGCCAACTACTGTTTCTAGGGAGGCCTACGAGCAAGTTGTGAAAGAAAAAGAAGCCTTGATGAAAATCAACGAAGGGTTAGAGCAGGAGCTAGCCCAGATACGCAGTGAGAAAAACAAGGCCGTGTATGCTTTCCAACAGCAGATTGAGCTAATGAACAGGTTAGAGGCTGAGTTGACTGAGGAAAAGAAGAAGCGCGAACGTCTGGGGCAAGAGTTCAGAAGCTCCCATGACATGCTGGAATCCAAAAAGAAGGCACTTGACATCGCTCACCGAGAGATCTCTTCTTGCAATAAGACCTGGAATGCCACACTCACCAACAACAAGAAGAGAGAGGATAAGTTGAAGCAGCAAATTTCCGACCTCGAAGAGCAGTTGAAGTCCAGCATCAAGAAGTGTGAAGAAGAAGTGATGACCCGGTATAGTCTCCAGAATGCACTAAACAAGGCCATCAAAGGCAGGGATGAAGCTGTGTCTCAGAAGCGTAAACTAGAGGATCGCTTCGGAGAGGGGGCATGGGAAGAAACTGCTGAAGACGTGCGGCGTGTTCTTAAGAAAAGAAACCAACTTGTTGAAGGGCTGCTCGCTCGACCAAGCCATCCGGAGACCAAGAAGTTGCTAGAAGAGTACCAGACTTATGGGAGGGTTTGATCATTTCATGTAGTGACTTGTATGCTTTATTTGCATAGGGCCGACCATCACCAGGATTGTTGGTTGAGGTCATGCTTTCTTATTGTACTCTCAGTGATATTGTATTCCGGGCTTATTGCAATATATGAGGCTTTCTGTGATTCAACTCCGATCTCTGTATTTCTAGCACTGTCACTGCACCGGCACCTTCACACTAGAATCGGGGAATGAATTTCCCTAATGCACAGACACACATTGCATTGCATTCATATTCATATTGCACTACAGGTAATCTTTGGATGGTGTCTTATTTCCTGCTCTGTACCAGGTACTTTCCAGGATTGCAGATCAGCACCCGCACCGCTATTCTACTCGCACCAACTGTCGAAGAATCATGGATCAAATGCAGAACGAGATGCAAGATGTGCGCGAGAAGCTAGCTCTCTTTATGCAGACCATGGAAGCTATTGCAAAAGGTCAGGAGAATTTGCAAGCCATGGTGCAACCTCTGTTGGCCCGAAATGCTGGTCACGGTAACGAGGATCATCAGTCTGTACGGGTCGATACTGTTCATGGAGACGGCACTCCCACGCCAGTGGCTCCACCTGTAGTCAATATACCTGCTGCAAATGTCAACAACGCTACTGCCGCTGGGAACGGTAACGTCGGAGTTGGGAACGAGACTGCTGTCCATAACATTGGGCTTGGTGATATCGACGTGGGTGATAATATGGGAGGCAACGGCTTCGGCAATGCTGGATTCGGGTTCAACGATCAAGGATTTGATAACGCTGGGAAGTATGGTTTCAATGCTCAGGGCTTTGGGCAAGATGGTTATGGTGTGGCCAATCAGGGCTACGGAGGTTTCGGAAATGGAAACGGCGCTGGGTTAATGGCTTTTGGACCTGCTGGAGGTATTCAGGGGTACGGCAACAGAGGCCGAGGTCCGGGGATGAATCAGATTAGAGCTGGCCGTAATAATGGGTATGATGGGTATGGAGCGGGGAATGGTATGTGGCAAGAAGATCAGCAGGAGGACGCTTTCTCCGGCGGAGGTTTCGAAGGGCCGATGGATGACTCCCAGAAGATCAGAATGCTGGAAGAACAGATGAGGGGGGTCCTGAACCAAAGTGTTGTGGGCTTGGACATGGCAACAATGGGTCTGGTACCTGGCTTGAGGGTGCCAATCAAATTCAAAGCTCCTGCATTTGACAAGTATAAAGGGGACACATGTACGAAAGTGCACGTGCGGGCTTATTACAGAAAGATGTCTGCATACTCAACTGATGAGAGAATGCTAATGCATTTCTTTCAAGATAGTCTGTCGGGTCCTTCCCTAGAGTGGTACATGGGGTTGGATCCAACTAATATCAAGACATGGAAGCAATTAGCAGAGGCATTTGTAGCTCACTACAAGTACAATAGCGACTTGGCGCCCAATCGGGTCCAATTGACAGGGCTGTCTCAGAAGAAGGGGGAGAGCTTTAAAGAGTACGCGCAAAGGTGGCGCGATATGGCTGCCAGGGTCCGTCCTCCTTTAGAAGACAAGGAAATGAATGACATGTTCGTCGGCACATTCACAGGCTTGTTTCATGACATGTTGTTTCATACATCTCTGGCCAGTTTTTCAGACTTAATTTTGATGGGAGAAAAGATTGAACGTAACATTAAGCAAGGAAAGTTCCAAGTCGAGGAATCAACTGCGTCTGGCAGTAATAGGAAGGCTTTTGGTGGGCGCCGTCAGGGCGAGGCAAGCGCAGTGTTTGGAGGCCGAGACTGAGGCCGAGGCAGAGGTCGAAACCAATATCATCAGCCGCAGCAGGTGGCAAGTGTTACTATCCCATATCAGCAACAACCACTTCAACAACAGCAACCGTTCCAGCAACAGCCAATGCAACAGCAACAGCAGCAGCAGCCACAGTAGGGGGTACAGCAGGCTCAGCGAAAGTTCCAGGGTGGTAAACCAAGAAGAGTGTTTGAGAAGCCTCCCTCAACGTATGCTGATTTGTTGCAGACATTGTTGGGTTTGAACCTGGCAGAGAAGAGAACTCTGGCACCGATAACGGGAACTCCTCCGTATGGTTATGATGCAAGCAGGCACTGTGAGTTTCATTCTGGGGCTCCGGGCCACGATATAGAGGGTTGCCATGCTTTTAAGCACGTCGTGCAGGATCTTTTGGACAATAAGACTATCAATTTTGGAACAGCAGGTCCGAATATAGTGCAAAAACCCATGCCTAATCATGGGGCAAACGCCATTCTGACTGAGGAAGGGTTGAATCTGATTATGAATGTCGATGATTTAAAGACGCCGCTAAGCGAGATAAAAAGCAGATTGCTGCAAGGGGGTGTTTATCCAGGATGTGACGAGTATTGCTTAGAATGTTGGACCCTAGCTGGGGGGTGTGATGATTTGAAGAAAGGCATTCAGGCTTTAATTAATGGAGGCACATTGCAGTTTGACCGAGCAGCAACTGAAGAGCCTGCAGGGGCAGCAGCAGATGATCAGAGTGATGTGGCCACCGTAACGGTTCCTCGGAAGACAATCACTATTGCAGCACCGGTCCAGCGACCACCGATCACCATAACTAAGGCCGAACCGATCCCGTACGAGAACACAAAAGCAGTCCCATGGTCATATGGGTTGGAGGTGTATTGTGACGGGATAAAGATTGATGTTAATAAGCAGCCAGCCGAGACACTAGACAACGTTGTTGGTTCAGGAGGTATGACAAGGAGTGGTAGGATCTTCATATCGCCTGAGGTGGAGGCCGAAAGACTGGCGAAGGGGAAAGGAAAAGCGGTTGAAAATGTCCCAGTGCAAGCAAGCGATAAAGAAGCGGCATCGAAAGATGTGGAAGAGTTCATGCGCTTGATTCGAAAAAGTGATTATAAGATTGTGGAGCATCTGCAACAGACGCCGTCCAAAATATCTATCTTGTCATTGCTCTTATGTTCTGAAGCTCACAGAAATGCTTTGTTGAAAGTCCTGGATACTTCCTTTGTACCCCAAGACGTCTCCGTGAATCAGCTGGAAGGAGTGTTGGCACATGTGAACGCAGGCCACAGCCTGGGCTTTACTGACTTTGATTTGACCCCTAAAGGGAGGGATCATAATATGGCGCTACACATATCTGTCGAATGTAGAGGATCAGTAATGTCGCATGTATTGGTCGACACCGGATCGTCTCTGAATGTGATGCCTAAGAAAGCGATGATGAAGCTGGATGTCAGAGGAATCCTGTGCACGCCCAGTGACTTGGTAGTTAGAGCATTTGATGGCACGCGAAGAACAGTCTTTGGATCGATAACATTGCCCCTGCAAGTAGGGCCGGAGGTGTTTGCAACTGAGTTTTATATCATGGATATACAGCCTGCGTATAGCTGCCTGCTCGGAAGACCTTGGATTCATGGGGCTGGGGTAGTCACGTCTACCCTGCATCAGAAGTTGAAATATATGGTCGGAGACAGCGTAGTCACCGTGTGCGGAGAAGAAGACATCCTGGTCAGCCATCTGTCTTCATTTAAATACGTGGAGGTCGACGGAGAGATCCACGAAACACCCTGCCAGGCGTTTGAAGGGTTGCGTATCAAGGACAAAGGTCCCGGGTCGAGCAAAGTGTCAGAGATAGCCGTTTCGTCATATAAAGAAGCTCAAGCTCTGGTGGAGGCAGGAGAAGCAAAGGGCTGGGGCAAAGTGCTAGATATTCCTGTAAAGACGGACCGGTTCGGGCTGGGATACCAACCGTCATCATCGACCCCTGCTGTGGGGGCACCTTGTTTCAGAAGGCCAATAACCATCTCTTCCAGTGGAGTATGTCATGAAACCATCAACGCTGCTTCGGAGTCTGACGAAGGAGACAGCGACTGTGATATGGATACCTGGATTCAGCCAAGCATGCCAGGACAGGGACTGTGCAACTGGTCTATTCAAGAGCTTGTTCCTATGACTCTTAAACAATAATGCTTTGCTTTATTAATTGTTGAATAATCTGATGTCTTGCCCGGGGCATCAGGATTTGCTTAGGGCTGTGTTGTTATGAACATTGCGTGTTAATCATTAAATAAATGGCGTTTTTCATGTGCAAATACTGTAATCTTTGTCTTTCTTGTTTTGTATTTTTCAATAAAATGGCAACGTGGTTATTCGCTTTATACGCATTTTGAAGCACTTAACCATTCCTTTTGCAGGATAACATTTTCAGATGACATCCTTGAACCACCTATGACTCGTCCCGACTTTGAGCACCCGGTATTTCAGGCCGAAGAAGAGGTTGTCGAAGATAGTGACGTTCCGGAAGAATTGTCTTGGTTGGTGAAGCAAGAGGAAAGAGCCATTCTGCCTCACGACGAGGTCATCGAAATTATCAACTTAGGGTCGGAAAGGGTTGAGAAGAATATTCGTATCGGAGCCGCGCTGCAGAGAGATATCAAGCGAAGACTGGTCGAAATGCTTCGAGAGTATAGTGATGTATTCGCTTGGTCGTATGAAGATATGCCAGGGCTCGATACAGATATGGTTGTGCACCGTCTGCCACTGAAAGAAGAATGCCCGCCGGTCAAACAAAAGCTTCGCAGAACTCGACCAGATATGGCAGTGAAGATCAAAGAGGAAGTTCAAAAACAGTGGGACGCTGGTTTCCTGGCTGTAACAAAATATCCCTCATGGGTTGCTAACATCGTACCAGTGCCAAAGAAAGACGGCAAGGTTCGGATGTGCGTGGATTATAGGGATTTGAATAAAGCAAGCCCAAAAGACGATTTTCCACTTCCTCATATTGACGTGCTAGTTGATAATACTGCTCAATACTCCATATTCTCCTTCATGGATGGCTTTTCAGGCTATAATCAGATTAAAATGGCGCCAGAGGACATGGAGAAGACTACTTTCATAACGCCTTGGGGAACATTTTGCTACAAAGTGATGCCCTTTGGTTTGAAAAATGCTGGGGCAACCTATCAGCGTGCGATGATGACTCTTTTCCATGATATGATGCATAAAGAGATCGAAGTTTATGTTGACGATATGATTGCCAAATCCCAGACGGAGGAAGAGCATCTGGTGAATCTGCTGAAGTTATTTAAAAGGCTTAGGAAGTTCAGGCTGAGGCTGAACCCTAACAAATGCACCTTCGGGGTAAGATCGGGTAAACTACTGGGGTTTATCGTAAGCGAAAGAGGAATAGAGGTCGATCCTGCTAAAATAAAAGCGATCTAAGAAATGCCGACGCCTAAAACAGAGAAAGAGGTGCGCGGGTTTTTAGGGAGGTTGAACTACATCGCTCGGTTCATATCTCATCTAACGGCCACGTGTGAACCATTATTCAAGCTGTTGAAGAAAGATCAAGCTGTAACGTGGAACGAAAATTGTCAAAAGGCGTTCGACAAAATAAAGCAGTATTTGCAGGAGCCTCCTATTTTGATACCCCCAGTGGCAGGGAGACCCTTGATTATGTATTTGAAAGTTCTTGAGGGAAGCATGGGTTGTGTTCTCGGTCAACACGACGAGACAGGAAGAAAAGAGCATGCGATCTATTACTTGAGTAAGAAATTTACAGATTGTGAATCTCGATACTCAATGCTTGAGAAAACTTATTGCGCGCTGGCCTGGGCCGCCAAGCGTTTGAGGCAATACATGCTGAATCATACAACCATGCTCATCTCGAAGATGGATCCTATCAAATATGTATTCGAAAAGCAGGCGTTGTCAGGGAGAATTGCCCGTTGGCAGATGGTCTTGACTGAATATGACATCCAATACGTCTCGCAAAAGGCCATAAAGGGGAGTGTGCTGTCTGAGTATCTGGCGGAGCAGCCTATTGAAGATTACCAATCGATGAGGTTTGATTTTCCTGACGAGGATATCATGTACCTAAAGATGAAAGATTGTGAAGAGCCGTTGCCGGACGAGGGACCGGAGTTGGGTTCTAAGTGGAAGATGATATTTGACGGAGCTGTGAACGCTTAAGGTAGCGGAATAAGGGCAATCATCACTACGCCACACGGGTCGCACATCCCGTTTACTGCCCGATTGACCTTTGCCGTTACCAACAATGAGGCCGAATACGAAGCTTGTATAATGGGGCTTGAAGAAGCCATTGATTTGCGAATCAAGAATTTGGACGTATACGGAGATTCAGCTCTGGTGGTGAATCAGATCAAAGGAGAGTGGGAGACACGTCAGCCCAATTTGATACATTACAAGAAATATGCAAGGAGATTGTTGCCTTTCTTCGACAAGGTTGAATTGCATCACGTACCGAGAGCAGAAAATCAAATGGCTGACGCCCTGGCCACTTTGTCTTCCATGTACAAAGTCAACTTCTGGAACGAGGCTCCCCGAATCATCATCTCTCGACTTGACAGACCAACTTTCGTATTTGCTATTGACGAAGCATCCGACGACAAACCGTGGTATTTTGATATCCTTAATTTTCTGAAGAATAAAGAGTATCCGGCTGGAGCATCCAGTCAAGATCAGAAGACTCTCAGGAGATTAGCGGGTAATTTCTATTTGAATCCAGATGGGGTCTTATACAGAAGAAACCACGATTTGGTGCTATTGCGTTGCGTAGACGAAAGAGAGGCAAAGCTGCTCATGGAGGAAATACACGAAGGTACCTTTGGTACGCATGCTGGCGGGCATGCTATGACGAGAAAGCTGTTGCGGGCAGGTTATTTTTGGCTGACTATGGAGACCGACTGCTTCAAGTTTGCGAGGAAGTGCCACAAGTGCCAAATTTATGCTGTTAAGATTCATGTGCCTCCAAGTCCTCTGAATGTGATGTCATCGCCATGGCCATTCTCGATGTGGGGAATCGATATGATTGGAAAGGTCGAGCCGATAGCTTCTAATGGGCACCGATTCATTCTAGTAGCGATCGATTATTTCACCAAGTGGGTGGAAGCGGCGTCTTATGCAAACGTAACTAAGCAAGTGGTGGCCAGATTCATCAAGAGAGATATCATTTGCAGATATGGGATTCCCGAGCGGATAATCACGGACAACGGTTCAAATTTGAACAACAAAATGATGAAGGAACTCTGTCAGAATTTCAAGATCGAACATCACAACTCCTCCCCTTACCGACCCAAGATGAATGGCGCTGTTGAAGCGGCCAATAAGAATATAAAGAAGATCGTCCAGAAGATGGTGGTGACCTATAAGGATTGGCATGAGATGCTACCTTTCGCTTTGCACGGTTATCGTACGACGGTACGCACATCAACCGGGGCAACCCCGTTCTCGTTGGTATATGGAATGGAAGCGGTATTACCATTGGAAGTCGAGATTCCTTCTCTGAGGGTATTGCGAGACGTTCAGCTAGACGAGGCAGAATGGGTGAAAGACAGGTTGAACCAACTGAGTTTGATGGATGAGAAGAGGCTAGCTTCTCTAGCATATGGTCGTTTGTACCAGAGCCGAATGAAGAAAGCATATGATAAGAGGATACATCCGCGAAGCTTTCAGACGGGCGACCTTGTGCTGAAAAGGATTCTCCCGCCGCAAGCAGATCACAGGGGCAAGTGGACCCCCAATTACGAATGGCCATACGTTGTCAGGAAAGTCTTTTCAGGAGGGGCGTTATTGTTATCCACCATGGACGGTGAAGACTTTACGTCGCCTGTGAATTCGGACGCAGTTAAAAAATACTTTGCTTAAAATTGACCCGCTGGACAAAAAAAGAGAGTCCAGGCAAAAATGGGGCATCCTGGCGAACCAAAAACAGAATGAAAGGTTCGGGCAAAATTTAGGGATAAAATTGAAAAAATGTACACCCGCGAAGTTGAAAACCTACACTGGGCGGCTTCGGCAAAAAAGGGTATCCCGGTGAACTGAAAACCCGTAAAGGGCGGTTCACGCAAAAATTAGGGATTTGAAAAGCAAATGACTGCGGTCCGAATTTGATACTGCGGTGAGCATCAGTGCGGGAGAATACCTGAGGGGTCGATTATCAGATACAACCGCTTCGGAAGTATGGATACCGGGAAAGCATTAGAGTCGGATGAGTCATAGGAGGATCAGTTCGTGGTGTTCGTCTGCATCCCGTTGCCGACATGCGTACAAAATTTAATTTGCCAAAGTATTTATGCTTATTGTGCATACTTGTATATCTGCTTTACGTAGCTTCCTCTTCTCAGGAGTTACATCCCGTGTACAAAACTCCGCCCATTCAGGGGCCCAATCAATAAAATATGTTATTCAGTACTTGATGCTGGTTCTTTACTGTTTTGTGCATGATAAAACGCCTAAGTTTATTGAAACTAGCATGTGTATAACATCACTGGCCCTTGCCAACAATTGCTAAAGCTTTGAATTAACTGAAAATAACGTCACTAACCTGAATCGATTTGGTTGCATAGGCTTGTCTTGTCATGTTTGTGTCGTTGCAGGTTTCATAACCGTACGAGGAAGACGATCAAAAGATTGCAATAACGAAAGACTCGACCCCCACGCAGGTCATGCACGTTCTTCCTAAAGAAGGGTCGAATCCCCCAGCTAGTTGCAGCTTAGCAGAAAGATATTCTCCGGCAAAGTCATCTATCCTCAGCAGAATTGATGATTCCAAGATCGTAAGGTTGCATTCAGACAGTAGGGTGTCCCCAGGAGGATTTCCTTATCTCAAGCAGAGTAGGCTAACCTCAGAAGATTAATATCGGTGAGCTGTATTTAGGCAGTTTACCTTTCCCCGCAGAGTCATTTACTCTCTCTCCCAGCGGAATCAGTTGATTTCCCCCGAGAGAATCATCCCATCCCCAGCGTAATTCTCTTTGCAAGTGTTTTCATTCCTCCCTGTGGAACTCGAAGATTAAGACTCTCCCTGGAAGAGTTGGCGTGAGTCCTGGCATTTATTTTGTCAGAATACCGTGTGATATCCGTTCACTCTCCAGCAGAAGTTCAATCATACCAGGCGCATCTGCTATTCTCTAGCAGAGTTATATTCCCCAGCAGGGCGTTACTTCAATGAGGAGATTAGTATTGAGTTCCTAATTTCCCAGCTGAGTCGACTTCACTCTCCCAGCATTTATTTTGCTGGGATAGTTCTGTAGCATCGGGCTATCCCCAGCGGAGTTGGCATTATCTTCAGCATTTATTTTGCTGAAGCAGTTTCTGTACCCAGCAGTTCGAGTCTGCATTTGCATCGGCATATAGTGTCATACTTGCATCCACCAAATAAAAGTGTAGCATCTCCATGTCGAATGGAGCAGTGCATCATTGGCAAGCGCATGCATTTTGAAAACATAAACCAGGATGACTAACCTTTTGTTTCAAGTATTGTTTCTCTTACAGGTAGAGAGAGCCCTCGCTCAGGTGAATCAATGAACATTCAAAGTCTCGGCATGAGACATTCAACGAAGTGTCAGCTGTGGCACTACTCCCCACAGAGTCAGCAGGATAAGTTTTCTCTTTGTCCCTAAGCAGAGTTACTTATTTCCCCGCCAGAGTTCTTGTTGAAGTTTCTCTAGTCCGACCAGCGGATTGTTTCCTTCGAAGTTGTTGTTACGTCAGCATTAACGGGTTTCAGGAATCAGAATTTTAGAGGCCACCGCCGGTTATCAGAACAGGCGTCCGGTAGTTCGGTTTTCAGATATCCCCAGTAGAGTCAGCCTCAAAGTTGCTGTAACGTCAGTGATAAGAAGTTTGTCGACCAATGGAAGGATGAGTCCTGACGAAGGACAATTTTATTAACAGGTTTTCTTTGTGCTAGAGAAGTGGGGGTCCTAACATGGACAAATTTATTTCCCCGGATTGATAGGAGGTGCTAGTCCTAACATGGACAGGTTTGATTTTTCAGGATTGTTGGAATGTGGAGTCCTGACGTGGACATTTCCTCAAGTTGACGATATGTGTTAGTCCTAATGTGGACAGATTCGAGTTCTCGGTATTGATTGAGTGTGGAGTCATAACGTTGACAAGGCTGATTACGCTTCGTGTTGGAGTCCTGACGTGGACCATTTATTTCCAGCAGATAGATTTATTCGTAATGGTGAAATGTGGGTCCTGACGTGGACAAGTTTGTAGTTCTTCGCGATGGCAAGATACGAGAGTCCTGACGTGGACAGATTTATCTTTCTTCGTGGTGGTGGCAAAGTATGTGTCCTGACGTGGACGGGGTTTATTTCCCCAGCAAGTTGAAGACGCGCAAGTCCTGACGTGGACAGGTCCTATTACTTCAGCAGGTTGAGATGTGAGTCCTGACGTGGACAAAGTCTCACTTCCCCAGTGGGTCAAAGGTGCATGAGTCCTGACGTAGACAAGTTTTTATCCTCAGCGAGTCGAGTGGTGAGTCCTAACGTGGACAAATCAAGACGAAAAGCGTTTCCTTACGTGGAACAATGGAGTCCTTACGTGGACAAATCAAGAAGATTGTTATTCCTAACGTGGAAAAGTGGGTCCTAACGTGGACGATGTAGTCCTAACATGGACAAGTTATTCCTTACGTGGAAAGATATTCCTAACGTGGAAAAGAAGTGGTTTCCTTACGTGGAAAGATGATGATTCCTTACGTGGAAAGATTGAGTCCTTACGTGGACATATCAAGTCTGAGTCCTTACGTGGGCAGATTGAGTTTGTATTCCTTACGTGGAAGCACGGGTTATTTCTTACGTGCAAAGTTTAGTCCTGACGTGGACAGATTCAGATCAAGATTAACTCCTAACGTGGAAAGATTGTGATTCCTTACGTGGAAAGATAGTATTCCTTACGTGGAAAGAGGCTTATATTCCTGACGTGGAAAGAGAGGGTGTATTCCTGACGTGGAAGGGGTTTAGTCCTGACGTGGACAAATTCATAAAAGAAGGTGTTATTCCTAACGTGGAACGGTTATTCCCTACGTGGAAGGACGAATAATCCCCAGCACGGTCTCTACGAGATCAGTGGGTTGTCGTAGCAGTCAGATTCAGCTGATGAATGTCGTTCCCCAAGCAGTGATGCAGTTTATTTCTGCGGTTGGCAAATTTCCGGGTTCTTAGTATTCAACCGTCTCGTGCCTCGAATGTCTGAAGGCTCCGGGCTCTTCACCCAATCGGGTCCAAGTCACTTGAATAGGGGCAGCTGTTGCACCCTAAAATTTGCTCAACATTATTCACTTGGTTTATGTTTCAATATCATTAGCATTTGCATATAGAGTCATGTACATAGGTTACTCATCTGCATAGCATAAGCATAGCAAGTCAACCAACAGGGAACCAATCATCATTCTCATCTCTAGAGGCCTATCAAGAGGTCATTATTCAAATTCAATCTCATTCAAGTCATCAGAAAGAATTGGGAAACTATCAAGTCAATGGATCAAGCAGTTCATCTATCTCCTATCTGAGGATACCTGAGGATCAACAAGTAAGTGTGAGCTGGGGGCTGAGTATGGGGAGTATCTAGACATATTGGAGGGCTTAGAAAGTCATTTGGAGAAGGAAACAAGTCATTGAGGTGAACACAAGAATTGCAGTTGAAGACAGTCAACTAGGGTTCATCTGGGTCAACTCTAGGTCAACTCTAGGTCAATTGACTGATTGAAAGGCATCAAAGGCTATTGGAGAGATGTGGGGTTCACCATTTGACATGAAGAATAAGGATATGATGATATGCTAAGAAGAAATCAAGAGAAATCAAGGAGGAGAGGAGTTTCTAAATTAGGGTTTCTGTGTAAAATCCCCTAGTTTAGGTCAAATTTCCAAGCAAGATAATTCAAAATGCAAGTCTCAAATGGATCCTTGGCCAACATGAAACTTGTATAGGATCTCAAGACCTTTAATTTGAGTGGTGGAAGACATCAAGGAGATTTATAGAACTCAAGTTATGGTCCTTGCAAGTTACAGGTCATCTGAGGTATCTGAAATTTTGTCTGTGAAAGTGACTTGACTTCCAAGCTACTTTTACCCCTCAAGGAGATTTCAAATGAATTTCTGGTCAACATAAGAGTTGTTCCTCATTGTCTTAGCTTTCTATAATGGTATCGTATGTCTTCATATGATTTGTGGAACTCTACTTATGGTCTTGGCAAGCAAAGGGTATTTTGGTCATCTAAGAATTACAGGTCATTTCAAGCCTATGCCCAAAACTCATACAAGGAAGCTTCAAATGGAAAACTTTACAACATCAAACTTGTTCCAAATGACATTTTGAGTCTATAAAAGTGACCATGAGAGATTGGAAAGATTCATGGCACAAGGTTTCAAAATTGTTGGATTTAATGAATAAAAATGGACTTAAAAATGAGATTTTTCATACTTTGGCCAAATGAAGCAAAATTATAGGTCATTTTGAATGGAAAGATAATTTTAAAGACATTGGCTAAAGTAGAATTTTGAGCTTAGTTCACATTTTGGGAGTTATTCATGGTTACTTGTAATGGAAGATACATAAACCAAATCCAAAGGAAAGAATGCAAGGGAAGCTTCTCCAAGTTTCTAGGAGGTTCTAAGGACATGTATATATTGATATGAGATGGTTCATGCCATGGTTGGTGATTACATTTTATCAAAAACCACAAGTTTCACTCACTTTCTCCAATTTGCAAAAGCATCACAAACTCTCTCAAATTCTCATCAATTTCCATTTTTCTTGATTTGGTTATCATCATCATCATCCAAGGATCAGAATTCACATATTCATTTGGTGAAATTGAGCAAGAATCATGCCATAGAACTTTAACATCCAAGGTGCAAGAACTTTGGGATTGCTGAATTCAGAAGGATTGGACAAGATTCTTTGCATACAGAATTCATAATCCAGTTCCTTGATCATTTTCCACTCATCACAAGCATCAAATCCAAGGATCTTAGCACCTGTTTTCAAGAATTTGCACCAGGTATGTTTTCCTTCGAATTAGCTAGCATAGTGATCATGGCATAGGATTGTTAGTGTATTCGAGACCTAGGTGGTTAGGTGATGATTTTCACAGAATTTGGAGAAGTTTTATGAAGGTTGTTAATGGTGCATCAAAACTGTTAGAGCTTGTAACATCAAGAATATGGCACGAGAACCTTAGTTTTTTAGCTTAATTTGTTCAGCATGGAATATAGATTAGGCTAGGGTAAAGAATGGAGAGAATTGGAAGAGTTGATATCAGGTGAAAATAGGGAAACTCAGCTGTTATGTTCATCGGGTTTGTTTTTGGAGTGAGTTTCAGAAGGAGATAATGGTATGGTTGTGTAGAGGAGAGTTGATAGAGCATCTTTGCTCTTTGAATCGCGTGATTTCATGGAGGAACGAAGGAGAACAGAGCAATGGAAGGTGCTTGCATGGTTAGGGTTTCTCAGAGTTAGGGTTTGGCTCAAGGTTGAAGACAATGTTTGAACCACACGATTGGGTATTTGACCTTGATTGGGGATCTAATCCGATGGATGCGATTTAACATGAAAACGGAGGGAAATTCAAAGGGTGCTACGCACCGTTTCATTAAAACGTTTCTGATGGGCTCAGATTTTCCTTGCTATTCGTACCCCTCCCAGCCAAGGCCCAATAATATTCAGCTGTTTTATTTGCTATTGGCACCGTTCAGGTTTTTTTATTTTTTGTTAGGTTTTCTGATTGCATTGGGCCCAGACGCGCTTGCTATGCGCGCCCCCAGTCTGGGCCCATCCTTGTTTTTTTAACTGAATCAATTTACTCCCTGCACCCCTTTCCAACTTTACTTCATTTTATTTTTTCTCAAAAATATTAAATCTTTTAAAAATCATAATAAATCAAAAAATGCATATTTTCAATTGGTTCTTTTTGCATTATTTTCATAATTTTGTCAAGAAAATTCTCATACAAAAAAATTAATAATTCATTTCATTTTCTTATTTTGGCATATTTTTCTTTTAATTAGGTGTAAATAATGTTTTGTTTAGTACTTAAATTTGATAATTTTTGTTCTAATAGTTGCTTTAATATTTTTCACCCATTCTTTTTAGGTTGGTTAATAGACATTGTTAGCTTGTACATACAATTTAGTTCTCATTTTTAGGATTTAATTTTAGGTGATTAGTTTAGGTGTGAATAACATGAACAAAATTAGGGTTTTAAATCAACTTAGGTGAGATAGTTTAATTCTTTTAGGAAATTTTCATTTGATTTTTGGGGTATGGACTATAGGGGTTATGGGTATAGGATAGATCCCCTTAGAAATCACTAGGATTCCCCTACTGCTATTGGTATATTACTGTCTGTATTTGATTGATTGGTGTGGTGTGCCCTCTGGGGATTATTTGTTTGTCTGTATGGGTATTGGGATTGCTTGGGTATTGGGGAGCTGAAGACTTGTAATGATGAAGCCATGGGAGATCCAGAGACTGAAGGCCAACTTTCAAAGTTGAAGAGGAGATTCTTGCTGGCAGCTGTTGAGGAGATTAGGGTTTAGGAGCTAGGCAGAGTTCTAGATTAGAAAGCTTGTTTCTCAAACATGGAGTGCCTTGTCTGCATCCATCCTTTCTCTATGATTCAAAGTCTCTTTCAAATATCCACCTCCTTCCTTTGGAAGGATCAGTGAATGTATTTGAAAGATAGAACTTTTGAGGGAAAATTATCTGTATAATGTTAACAGTTGATGAACCACCCTTGGTAGGTAATTGACTGTCTAACATTCATTCACTTCATCTGGTTGATTGATGTTCCTCTTGAAGATTGAGACTGGAAGAAAAGCCATTGCAGATGGAAGATTGATGATCAAGACCTTGCTGGAAAGCTGTGGAGATGGAGATTGATGCTTGCTTGAAGCTTATAGCTGTTTGATGATGACTTGAAGATAGATGTGGTGCAGAGCTGCTGTGGCTGTTTATTTTTCTGCTGTATTTCATTCCTAATGTATTGATTGGTTTTCTGGACTGTATTGTTTGCTGTTTACCCTGTTGGTTTGAAAGTGAATCCTGTTCACTTTTTCCTGTTGTTTTCTAGGTTCGAGGTTGAGTGGGACTCCCTTGCCTCGCTTGTATTGTTGCATCCATGCATTTTACTGCTTTACTGTATATATCTGCTATTGTTTCTGTTTCCGTTTATCCCTTAGGATCTCTGTTTCTCTCTGTGCAAGAGAGGAGCATGATAGACATTAGGTCTTAACCCATGCATGATAACATTAGGTTAGTTTGATTCCCTTCGCAACCGTAGGTTAGAGTTCTGTCTCTTCTTTCTCAAAACAAACAGAAAAACACAATAAGATTTCAAACACAATAAAAGACATTTCTTCCGTAAAAGAATGTGAACTCATCAAAACGTCATTTTTGTCCGCTTGGACTGCTAATCAGAAAACCCTTTTTCAGAAGGAATAAAAACAACCAAGACAGACTTGTGTCGTACGTGGCCCGAACTACGTTTGCTCTGATCTTCCATGCAGTGTGGAGGTACGTAGGCATAGGATGCGATTATCCTAGCGAGCAACCTTCCCCTCCTTTCCCGTAGGTAGGCGAACTACGTTGACTCTGATTTCTCGTTCCAGACGGGAATACGTAGGCATAAAGTGCGATACTTTGCCGAGTCATTTTATTTTCTTTCAACCCCTGACCTATAGAGTAGATAGAATAACAATCCATACCCGAAAACAAGCGTGGATCCCGTCGAGTACGACGGACGTGAGGGGTGCTAATACCTTCCCCTTGCGTAACCAACTCCCGAACCCAGGTTTTGGTTGCGATGACCATTCCTTTCCCGTCTTTGCGGTAGGTTTACTCTGAGTGTTTCCTTTCCCTTCTGTGGGATAAATAACGCACGGTGGCGACTCTTCTATTCAGCCGGCGCCGATTTTCGCGGTAGCGACAGCAAGTATGACACTATATGCCAATGCGAATGCAAACTCGAACTGCCGGGATACCGAAACTGCTTCAGCAAAATAAATGCTGAAGATACTGCCAACTCCGCTGGGGATAACCAGGTGCTACAGAATTATTCCAGCGAAATAAATGCTGTAGGGGTGAGGTCGACTCAGCTGGGAAATTGGGAACTTAAACCAAGCACCTCATTGAAGTAACACCCTGCTGGGGAATATAACTCTGCTGGAGAATAGCAGATGCGCCTGGTATGATTAGACTTCTGCTGGGAAGTGAACGGATATCACACGGGATTCTGGCAAAATAAATGCCGGGACACACAGCCAACTCTGCCAGGGAGAGTCTTAATCTTCGAGTTCCACTGGGAGGAAAGGACACTTGCTGAAAGAGAACTCCGTCGGGGATGGAACGATCCTCTTGGGGAAAATCAACTGACTCCACTGGGGGAGAGTAAATGACCCTGCGGGGAAAACTGCCTGAATACAGCTCACCAATGGAAATATTAATCTTCTGAGACTAAACCACTCTGCTTGAGATACACTGTCTGAATACAGTCTACAATTTAGGAATCGCCAAACTCTGCTGAGTATAAATGACCTGGCTGGAGAATGTCCTTTGGATAAGCTACGACTAGCTGAGAATTTGATCCTTCTTCAGAGAGGAACATTGCTACCTTGGAAGCACGACCTGCGTGGGGATCGAGTTCTCGTCACTGCAATCTTTTGATCGTCCTCTTCATACGGCTATGAACCCTGCAACAACCCAAACAAGACAAGACAAGTCTATACAACCAAGTCTATTCAGGTCAGCATTAGTGACATTACTTTCAGTTAATTCAAAGTTTTTAGCAATTATTGGCAAGGGCCAGTGTCGTTATGTACATGCTAGTTTCATCAAGCCTAGGCGTTTTATCATGCACAAAACAGTAAAGAACCAACATCAAATATTGAATAACATATTTTATTGATTGGGCCCCTGAATGGGCGGAGTTTTTTGTACACGGGATGTAACTCCTGAAAAGAGGAAGCTACGCACAACAAATACACAAGTATGCACAAGAATCATAAATATATTGACAAATTAAATTTGTACACATGTCGGCAACGGGATGCAAACGAACATCACAAACTGATCCTCCTATGACTCGCCCGACTCTAATGCTTCTCCCGGTATCCACGCTTCCGAAGAGACTGTATCTGATAATCGACCCCTCAGGTATATTCTCCCGCACCGATGCTCAATGCAGTATCAAATTCGGACTGCAGTCATTTGCTTTTCAAATCCCTAACTTTTGCGTGAACCGCCCTTTACGGGTTTTCAGTTCACCGGGATACCCTTTTTTGCCAAAGCCGCCCAGTGTAGGTTTTCAACTTCGCGGGTGTACATTTTTTCATTTTATCCCTAATTTTTGCCCGAACCTTTCATTCTGTTTTTGGTTCGCCAGGATGCCCCATTTTTGCCTGGACTCTCTTTTTTTTCTGTCCAGCGGGTCAATTTTAAGCAAAGTATTTTTTAACTGCGTCCGAATTCACAGGCGACGTAAAGTCTTCACCGTCCATGGTGGACAACAACAAAGCTCCTCCTGAAAAGACTTTTCTGACAACGTATGGCCCTTCGTAGTTGGGGGTCCACTTGCCCCTGTGATCTGCCTGCGGCGGGAGAATCCTTTTCAGCACAAGGTCGCCCGTCTGAAAGCTCCGCGGATGTATCTTCTTATCATATGCTTTCTTCATTCGGCTCTGGTACAAACGACCGTATGCTAGAGAAGCTAGCCTCTTCTCGTCCATTAAACTCAGTTGGTTCAACCTGTCCTTCACCCATTCTGCCTCATCTAGTTGGACGTCTCGCAATACCCTCAGAGAAGGGATCTCAACTTCCAATGGTAGCACAGCTTCCATTCCGTATACCAACGAGAACGGGGTTGCCCCAGTTGATGTGCGTACCGTCGTACGATAACCGTGCAAAGCAAAAGGTAGCATCTCATGCCAATCCTTATAAGTCACCACCATCTTTTGAACGATCTTCTTGATATTCTTATTGGCCGCTTCGACAGCGCCATTCATCTTGGGTCGGTAAGGGGAGGAGTTGTGATGTTCGATCTTGAAATTCTGACAGAGCTCCCTCATCATTTTATTGTTCAGGTTTGAACCGTTGTCAGTGATTATCCGCTCGGGGATCCCGTATCTGCAAATGATATCTCTCTTGATGAATCGGGCCACCACCTGCTTGGTTACATTTGCGTAAGATGCCGCTTCCACCCACTTGGTGAAATAATCGATTGCGACCAGAATGAACCGGTGCCCGTTAGAAGCTGTCGGCTCGATCTTTCCAATCATATCGATTGCCCACATCGAGAATGGCCATGGCGATGACATCACATTCAGAGGACTCGGAGGCACATGAATCTTATCAGCATAGATTTGACACTTGTGGCACTTCCTCGCAAACTTGAAACAATCAGTTTCCATAGTCAGCCAAAAATAACCTGCCCGCAGCAGCTTCCTTGTCATAGCATGCCCACCAGCATGCGTGCCAAAGGTACCTTCATGTATTTCCTCCATGAGCAACTTCGCCTCTTTTTCATCTACGCAACGCAGCAGCACCAAATCGTGGTTTCTTCTGTACAAGACACCATCCGGATTCAAATAGAAATTACCCGCTAATCTCCTGAGAGTCTTCTGATCTTGACTGGATGCCCCAGCCGGATACTCTTTGTTCTTCAGGAAATTAAGGATATCAAAATACCACGGTTTGTCATCAGATGCCTCATCAATAGCAAACATGAAGGCTGGTCTATCAAGCCGAGAGATAATAATTCTAGGAGCCTCGTTCCAGAAGTTGACTTTGTACATGGAAGACAAAGTGGCCAGGGCGTCAGCCATCTGATTTTCTGCTCTCGGTACATGATGCAATTCAACCTTGTCAAAGAAAGGCAACAATCTCCTTGCATAGTTCATGTAATGTATCAAATTGGGCTGACGTGTCTCCCATTCTCCTTTTATCTGATTCACCACCAGAGCTGAGTCTCCGTATACGTCCAGATTCTTGATTCACAAATCAATGGCTTCTTCAAGCCCCATGATACAAGCTCCGTATTCGGCTTCATTATTGGTAACTGCGAAGGTCAATCGAGCAGTAAACGGGATGTGCGACCCGTGTGGAGTAGTAATGATTGCCCATATTCCGCTACCGTAAGCGTTTACAGCTCCATCAAAGATCATCTTCCACTTGAAACCCAATTCTGGTCCTTCGTCTGGCAACGGATCTTCACAATCTTTCATCTTTAGGTACATGATATCCTCGTCAGGAAAATCAAACCTCATCGATTGGTACTCTTCAATAGGCTGCTCTGCCAAGTACTCAGACAGTACACTCCCTTTTATAGCTTTTTGCGAGACGTACTGGATGTCGTATTCAGTCAAGACCATCTGCCAACGGGCAATTCTCCCTGATAACGCCTGCTTTTCGAATACATATTTGATAGGATCCATCTTCGAGATGAGCATGGTTGTATGATTCAGCATGTATTGCCTCAAACGCTTGGCGGCCCAGGCTAGCGCGCAACAAGTCTTTTCAAGCATTGAATATCGAGATTCACAATCTGTAAATTTCTTACTCAAGTAATAGATCGCATGCTCTTTTCTTCCTGTCTCGTCGTGTTGACCGAGAACACAACCCATGCTTCCCTCAAGAACCGTCAAATACATAATCAAGGGTCTCCCTGCCACTGGAGGTATCAAAATAGGAGGCTCCTGCAAATACTGCTTTATTTTATCGAACGCCTTTTGACAATTTTCGTTCCACGTTACAGCTTGATCTTTCTTCAACAACTTGAATAATGGTTCACACGTAGCAGTTAGGTGAGATATGAATCGAGCGATGTAGTTCAACCTCCCTAAAAACCCGCGCACCTCTTTCTCTGTTTTAGGCGTTGGCATTTCTTGAATCGCTTTTATTTTTGCAGGATCAACCTCTATTCCTTTTTCACTTACGATAAACCCTAGCAGTTTACCCGATCTCACCCCGAAGGTGCACTTGTTAGGGTTCAGTCTCAGCCTGAACTTCCTAAGCCTTTTGAATAACTTCAGCAGATTAACCAGATGCTCTTCCTCCGTCTGGGATTTGGCAATCATGTCGTCAACATAAACTTCGATCTCTTTATGCATCATATCATGAAAAAGAGTCGTCATCGCACGCTGATACGTTGCCCCAACATTCTTCAACCCGAAGGGCATCACTTTATAACAAAATGTTCCCCAAGGCATTATGAAAGTAGTCTTCTCCATGTCCTCTGGCGCCATTTTAATCTGATTATAGCCTGAGAAGCCATCCATGAAGGAGAATACAGAGTATTGAGCAGTATTGTCAACTAGCACATCGATATGAGGAAGCGAAAAATCGTCTTTTGGGCTCGCTTTGTTTAAGTCACGGTAATCGACGCACATTCTCACTTTACCGTCTTTCTTTGGCACTGGTACAATGTTAGCGACCCATGAGGGATATTTCGTCACAGCCAGGAAACCAGCATCCCACTGTTTTTGAACCTCTTCTTTAATCTTCACTGCCATATCGGGTCTAGTTCTGCGAAGCTTTTGCTTGACCGGCGGGCATTCCTCTTTCAACGGCAGACGGTGCACAACCATATCTGTATCGAGCCCAGGCATGTCTTCATATGACCAAGCGAACACATCACTATACTCTCTGAGTATTTCGACCAGTCTTCGCTTGACGTCGCTCTGCAGCGCGGCTCCTATACGAATATTCTTTTCAACCCCTTTCGCCCCCAGATTGATAATTTCGATGACCTCTTCGTGAGGCAGAATGACTCTCTCTTCTTGTTTCACCAACCAAGATAATTCTTCAGGAACATCACCATCTTCAACAACCTCTTCTTCGGCCTGAAATACCGGATGTTCAAAGTCGGGACGAGTCATAGGTGGTTCAAGGATGTCATCTGAAAATGTTATCCTGCAAAAAGAATGGTTAAATGCTTCAAAATGCGTATAAAGCGAATAACCACGTTGCCATTTTATTGAAAAATACAAAACAAGAAAAACAGAGATCGCAATATTTGCACATGAAAAACGCCTTTTATTTAATGATTAATACGCAATGTTCATAACAGCACAGCCCTAAGCAAATCATGATGCCCCGGGCAAAACACCAGATTGTTCAACAATTAAAAAACAAAGCATTACTGTTTAAGAGTCACAGGAACAAGCTCCTGAATAGACCAGTTGCACAAGCCCTGTCCTGGCGCGCTCGGCTGAATCCAGGCGTCCATATCACAGTCGCTGTCTCCTTCGTCAGACTCTGAAGCAGCGTTGATGGTCTCATGGCATACTCCACCAGCAGAGATGGTTATTGGCCCTTTGAAACGAGGTGCTCCCACGGCAGGTGTTGATGACGACGGTTGATATCCCAGCCCGAATCGGTCCATCTTTACGGGAATATCCAGCACTTTGCCCCAGACCTTGGTCTCACCTGTCTCTACCAGAGCTTGAGCTTCTTTATATGACGAGACGGCTATCTCCAATGCTTTGCTCGGCCCGGGACCTTTGTCCTTGATGTGCAACCCTTCAAATGCCTGACAGGGTGTTTCGTGAATCTCTCCATCGACCTCCACATATTTAAATGATGACAGATGGCTGACCAGGATGTCCTCTTCTCCGCATACAGTGACCACGCTGTCTCCTACCATATATTTCAACTTTTGATGCAGGGTAGACGTGACTGCCCCAGCCCCATGAATCCAAGGTCTTCCGAGCAGGCAGCTATATGCAGGCTGGATGTCCATGATATAAAATTCAGTTGCGAACACCTCCGGCCCCACCTGTAGAGGCAATGTTATCGATCCAAAAACTGTTCTCCGCGACCCATCGAATGCCCTGACTACCAAGTCACTGGGCGTGCACAGGATTCCTCTGACATCTAGCTTCATCATCGCTTTCTTGGGCAGCACATTCAAAGATGATCCGGTATCGACCAGTACATGTGACATGACTGATCCTCTACACTCTACAGAGACGTGCAGTGCCATATTATGCTCCCTCCCCTTAGGGGTCAAATCGAAGTCGGTAAAGCCCAAGCTATGTCCTGCATTCACATGTGCCAACACTCCTTCCAGCTGGTTTACGGAAACATCTTGGGGTACGAAGGAAGTATCTAGGACTTTCAACAGAGCATTTCTGTGAGCTTCAGAACACAATAGCAACGACAGTATAGATATTTTTGAAGGCGTCTGTTGCAGATGCTCCACAATCTTATAATCACTTTTTCGAATCAAGCGCATGAACTCTTCTACATCCTTCGATGCCGTTGCTTTTTCATTTCCCTGCACTGGGACATTCTCAACAATCTTTCCCTTCCCCTTTTCCAGCCTTTCGGCCTCTACCTTAGGCGATATGAAGATCCTACCACTCCTTGTCATACCTCCTGTACCAACAACGTTGTCTACGGTCTCAGCTGGCTGCTTATTAACATCAATCTTTACTCCGTCACAATACACTTCCAACCCATATGACCATGGGACTGCCTTTGTGCTCTCGTACGGGATTGGTCCGGCCTTAGTGATTGTGATCGGCGGTCGCTGAGCCGGTGCCGTTATAATGATTGTCTTTCGAGGAATCGTTACAGTGGCCACATCACTCTGATTATCTGCTAATGCCCCTGCAGGCTCTTCAATTGTTGCTCGGTCAAACTGCAATGTGCCGCCATCTATTAAAGCCTGAATACCTTTCTTTAAATCATCACACCCCCCAGCTAGGGTCCAGCATTCTAAGCAGTACTCGTCACATCCTGGATAGACACCCCCCTGCAATAATCTGCTTTTTATCTCGCTCAGCGGCGTCTTTAAATCATCCACATTCATAATCAAATTCAAACCCTCCTCCGTTAGAATGGCGTTTGCCCCATGATTAGGCATGGGCTTCTGCACTATATTCGGACCTGCCGTTCCAAAATTGATAGCCTTGCTATCCAATAAATCCTGCACAACATGCTTAAAAGCATGGCAACCCTCTACATCGTGGCCCGGAGCCCCAGAGTGGAACTCACAGTGCCTGCTTGCATCATAGCCATACGGAGGAGTTCCCGTTATAGGTGCCAGAGTTCTCTTCTCTACCAAGTTCAACCCTAATAACGTCTGTAACAAATCTGCGTACGTTGAAGGAGGCTTCTCAAACACTCTCCTTGGCTTACCTCCCTGGAATCTGCGCTGGGCAGGCTGTGCCCCCTGCTGCTGTTGCTGCTGTTGTTGTTGCATTGGTTGTTGCTGAAACGATTGTTGTTGAAACGGAATAGTAACGCTCGCCACCTGCTGCGGCTGATTATACTGGTTTCGACCTCTGCCTCGGCCTCTGCCTCGGCCTCCAAACACCGCGCTTGCATCGCCCTGACGACGCCCACCAAAAGCCTTTCGGTTACCGCCAGATGCAGTAGATTCCTTAGCTTGGAATCTTCTCTGCTTAATGTTGCTTTCAATCTTTTCTCCCATTAGAATTAAGTCTGAGAAACTGGCCAAAGATGTGTGAAACAACTTGTCATAAAACATGTCGGTGAATGTGCCTATAAACATGTCATTCATTTCCTTGTCTTCTAAAGGAGGACGGACCCTAGCAGCCATGTCGCGCCATCTTTGCGCATACTCCTTAAAGCTCTCACCCTTCTTCTGAGATAACCCTTGCAATTGGACCCGATTGGGCGCCAAGTCGCTGTTATACTTATAGTGAGCTACAAATGCCTCTGCCAACTGCTTCCATGTCTTTATATGCGTTGGCTCCAATCCCATATACCACTCGAGGGAAGGGCCTGATAAGCTATCTTGAAAGAAATGCATTAGCATTCTCTCATCAGTTGAATACGCAGACATTCTTCTGTAATAAGCCCGCACGTGCACTTTCGGACAGGTGTCCCCTTTATACTTATCAAATGTAGGAGCTTTGAATTTGATTGGCACCCTCAAGCCAGGTACCAGACCCATTGTTGACATGTCCAACCCCACAACACTTTGGTTTACGACCCCCCTCATCTGCTCTTCTAGCATTCTGATCCTCTGGGAGTCATCCATCGGCCCTCCGAAACCTCCACCGGAGAAGGCGTCCTCTTGCTGATCCTCTTGCCACATACCATTCCCAGCTCCATACCCATCGTATCCATTATTGCGGCCAGCTCTGATCTGGTTCATCACCGGGCCTCGCCCTCTGTTGCCGTATCCCGGAGCAACTCCAGCAGGTCCAAAAGTCATTAACCCAGCGCCGTTTCCATTTCCGAAACCTCCGTAACCCTGATTGGTCATACCATATCCGTCTTGCCCAAAGCCTTGAGCATTGAGACCATATTTCCCAGCATTATCGAAACCCTGATCATTGAATCCGAATCCAGCATTACCGAAGCCGTTGCCTCCCACATTATCACCCAAGTTGACATCACCAAGCCCAACGTTATGGACAGCAGTCTCGTTCCCAACTCCAACGTTACCGTTCCCAGCAGTAGTAGCGTTGTTGACATTAACAGCAGGTATATTGGCTACAGGTGGAGCCACTGGCGTGGGAGTGCCATCCCCATGAACAGTGTCGACTCGCACAGACTGATGATCCTCATTTCCATGCCCAGAATTCCTTGCCAACAGAGGCTGCACCATAGCTTGCAAATTCTCCTGACCCTTTGCAATAGTCACCATGGTCTGCATGAAGAGTGCTAGATTCTCGCGCATATCTTGCATCTCGTTCTGCATTTGATCCATGATTCTTCGACAGTTGGTGCGAGTGGAGTATCGGTGCGGGCGCTGATCTGCAATCCTGAAAAAGACCTGATACAGAGCAGGAAATAAGATACCATCCAATGATTACCTGTAATGCAATATGAATACGAATGCAATGCAATGTGTGTCTACGCGTTAGGGAAATTCATTCCCCGATTCTAGTGTGAAGGTGCCAGTGCAGTGACAGTGCTAGCAGTACGAAGAGCGGAGTTGAATCATAGAAAGCCTCATATATTGCAGAGAAATCCAAGAATACAATATCATTGAGTACAATAAGAATGCATGACCTCAACCAACAATCCTGGTGATGGTCAGCACTATGCAAATAAAGCATACAAGTTAATACATGAACTGATCAAGTACTCCCATAAGCCCGGTACTCCTCTATTGACTTCTTGGTCTCTGGATGACCTGGTCGGGTAAGCAGACCCTCGACAAGCTGGTTTCTTCTCTTGAGAACACGTCGCACGTCTCCAGCAGTTTCCTCCCATGCCCCTTCTCCGAAGCGATCCTCTAGCTTACGCTTCTGAGACACAGCTTCATCCCTGCCTTTGATGGCCTTGTTCAATGCATTCTAGAGACTATACCGGGTCATCACTTCTTCTTCATACTTCTTGATGCTAGCTTTCAACTGCTCTTCGAGGTCGGAAATTTGCTGCTTCAACTTATCTTCCCTCTTTTTATTGTTGGTCAGCGTAGCATTCCAAGTCTTGTTGCAAGAAGAGATTTCTCGGTGAGCGGCGTCGAGTGCTTTCTTTTTGGATTCCAGCATGTCATGGGAGCTTCTGAACTCTTGCCCCAGACGTTCGCGCTTCTTCTTCTCCTCAGTCAACTCAGCCCCTAGCCTGTTTACTAGCTCGATCTGCTGTTGGAAAGCATGCACAGCCTTGTTTTTCTCACTGCGTATCTGAGCTAGCTCTTGCTCTAGCCCTTCATTTATCTTCATCAAGGCTTCTTTCTCTTTCACCACTTGCTCGTAGGCCTCCCTAGTAACAGTAGTTGGCTCTTCTACCAGAGTATGAACAGGGACTGGTGCATCTGGAAATGGCATCCGCAACTGACTTGCTCTCTCCTGGATCCAAACTCTGTAGGGTGCATAAGCCTGGCAATCATTCTTCCCTAACAGTGGCTTCCCTCTTCTGTTAATACGCATCCAGGCATGCTGCAGCTTGGCTAGTAATTCTCCCTTCAAATCACCGGTGAAGTATAGAGATTCCTGCACTTCTTCCTCCTTTGGTGGGTTCTTCAACGCATATCCGAACTAGCGAACGAACAGAGAAGGGTTGTAATTGATACACCCTTTTCTTCCTATCAACGGAACATTGGGATACCCAGAACAACTGAAGATGAGCTCAGACCCCAGCAAGTCTTGATCAAACCACTTTATGTCTTCAGAAGATAGCCTCATCAGGCGCTCTGACCAGCTAGCGTTAGTTACACTATCCACAAAAGATCCCTTCGGGGGAAGATGACTCTTAAACCACATGCTCACCAGAGGCGCACAGCAGTAAACAACCTTTCCCCTTCTGTTTTCATTCTTGTAGTGCAATGAGTGGTAGAAGTCTCCGATCAACGTGGGCACTGGGTTGCCAGCAGCAAACAGATGGAAAGCGTCCAAATCCACAAAATTGGGTAAGTTGGGAAACAGCACAATTCCATAAATGCATAGAGCCAAAATAGCATTGAAAACCACCCAACATCCGCTCTTGGCATACTCCTGAGCCTTGCCAACCAGAAAATCAAGAGAGAAACCCGGAACTCCAAGCCAAGAAGTCACTAATAGTTCTGCAGCGTTCATGTGCAAGGCTTTAGCTAAGTCCTCCAACATGGGCTCAGCAGCAGAGTGAATAAAGGGAACCTTGTTCTGCACTGGTAGCTCAGTAAACTCCACGTACTCTTCAATAGTAGGCCCCAGAATACAGTCAGCAAACGTGAAACATCTCAATGCGGGGTCATAGAACTGCATCAAGGTGTACAGCCCATTCATCTCATCAACAGTGGGCTTGCAGACTAATCTCAGTAATCTCCCATGACTCATTCTGAAACTTCTCCTAACCTCCTCATCAGCAAGAGATATCAGACCAAGCAAAGGAGTAATATCAGGTGTAGGCAGCTTATACGCAACTGTCTTCCTCAATCCAGCCATAATCAATACTCAGAAGTCCGGGCACTAGAACCAGGGAATATGCAAATGAACCTGCAGCACAGACACACGTTAATGGGATGCAATGATAATGGGTATGCAAACACTGCAATGCAAGTAACATGCAACAGGGACCAAATGTCGTGGCTGAAAAAGCCTGAACCATATCAGAAGTCTCAGGTAGACCCTCTAGAAGTCCTCAAACCCCGGTCTCAGATAGACCTAAAACAAAGCTCTGACACTGGTCTCTGACAGACCTCATAACACTCTGTCTGGTCTCTGGCAGACCTCATATCATATCTCCAACTGGTCTCTGACAGACCTCAGAACTCTCCAACTGGTCTCTGACAGACCTCAGAATTCTCCATAAATACCCAGGATCTCAGATCAAGAAACAAACCGGTAGTCTGAAGGTCTAGTTACCTGCATAACCCCAAACCCTCTCGCAGGTAGGTGTCCTAGTAACTGACAAAAAGTATGGCATCCTATGCGGTCGTCGACGTCACAAACTTTCAGGGTTGATGATACGATTCCCAGAAGGAGTGGCATCATCAATTCCCGAAGAGGCCTCACTTAGCCAACTTCCAAATGATCGGTTCCCGGAGTCGACAATTCAGCTGACCAACAACCCCTTCGACCCAAAGGGTAGAAAAAGAAGCCAACCAGAAGAACCTCGTCCGAGTGTAGATTTCATGAGACACTAATGCAAGCAAAGTCGGCACGCGCCCACTACTTTCTACTCTAATTCTAGGTGCACTCAAGCCCAGGTTCGGCTTATCTCTCAATCATAGAACACCCGTCACACCCCACAATACAACAATAATAATGATAATATAATGCTGAAATGTAAATACAGAAATATAAATCCATACAAAATCCTCGACGGGAAAACAAGCGCTAGGATTGACTCGCTCAAGGGACGTTGGATCCCAAATGCATAAGGAACTATCGCAGTCCTTAGCAGCCAGGGGACGTTGGATCCCCAGCAGAGTCGCCAGCTGTCGCTACTGCGAAAATCAGCGCCGGCTGAACAGAAGAGTCGCCACCGTGCGTTATTTATCCCGACGGAGGGAAAGGAAACGCCCAGAGTAAACCTAACGCAAAACGGGGAAAGGTATGGTCATCGCAACCAAAACCTGGATTCGGGAGTCGGTTACGCAAGGGGAAGGTATCAGCACCCCTCACATCCGTCGTACTCGACGGGATCCACACTTGTTTTCGGGTATGGATTGTTATTCTATCTACTCTACAGGTCAGGGTTAAAAAGAAAAGAAAATGACTCGGCAAAGTGTCGCACTTTATGCCTACGTATTCCCGTCTGGAACGAGAAATCAGAGTCAACGTAGTTCGCCTACCTACGGGAAAGGAGGGGAAGGTTGCTCGCTAGGATATCGCATCCTATGCCTACGTACTTTCATACAGCATGAAAGATCAGAGCAAACGTAGTTCGGGCCACGGAAGACATAGGTTTGTTTTGATTGATTTTATTCCTTCTGAAAAAGGTTTTTCTGATTACTGGTCCAAGCGGACAAAAATGACATTTTGGTGAGTTCACATTCTTTTACGGAAGAAGTGTCTTTTATTGTGTTTGAAATCTTATTGTGTTTTTCTGTTTGTTTTGAGGAAGAAGAGACAGAACTCTAACCTACGGTTGCGAAGGGAATCAAACTGTCCTAATGTTATCATGCATGGGTTAAGACCTAGTGTCTATCATGGTCCTCTCTTGCGCAGAGAGAAACAGAGATCCTAAGGGAATAGACGGAAACAGAAACAATAGCATATATATACAGTAAAGCGGTAAAATGCAAGGATGCAGCAATACAAGCGAGGCAAGGGAGGCCCACTCAACCTCGAACCTAGAAAACAATAGGCAAAAGTGAACAGGATTCACTTTCAACCTAATAGGTTAAACAACAAACAATACAGTCGGGGAAAACCAATCAATACATCAGAAATGAACAGCAAAAATAAACAGCCACAGCAGCTCTGCATCACCATCTGACTGCAAGTCATCATTAAACAGCTACAAGCTTCAGCAGGCATCAATCTCCATCTCCACAGCCTTCCAGCAAGGTCTTCATTATCAGTCTTCCATCTGCAATGGCTTTTCTTCAAGTCTAGATCTTCAGGATGAACATCAGACAACAAGAGAGAATGAATGTTAAACAGTAAACTGCCTACCAAGGGTGGCTCATTAAATGTTAACATTATACAGACAATTTTCCCTCAAAAGTTCTATCTTTCAAATACATTCACTGATCCTTCCAAAGGAAGGAGGTGAATATTTGAAAGAGACTTTGAATCATAGAGAAAGGATGGAGGCAGACAAGACCTTCCATGTTTGTGAATCAAGCTTTCTACTCTAGAGCTCTGCCTAGCTCCTAAATCCTATACTCCTCAACAACTGCCAGCAAGAATCTCCTCATCAACTCTGGAAGTTGGTCTTCAATTATTTGATCTCCAATGGCTTCCTCATCACAAGTCTTCAGCTCTCCCAATCCCCAAAGCAATCCCAATACCCCACTCAGACAAATAATATTCCCAGAGAGTGCACACCACACCAGTCAAGCAAATATAGACAGTACTAATAGCAATAGGGAAATCCTAGTATTTTCTAAGGGATCTATCTTATACCCATAACCCCTATAGTCCCATACCCCCAAAAATTCAATCTCTAACTCCTAAGGGAAATGAACTAATTCACCTATGTTATCACCTAAACCCTAATTTTGATCATGCTATTCACACCTAAGCAAATCACCTAAAATAAAGTCCTAAAAATATGAACTAAATTTTATATACAAGATAAATGTCTAATCTAATCAACCTAAAAAGAATGGATTAAAAATGTTAAAGCATTTAATCAAACCAAAATTAACAAATTCATGCATTAAACTAAATGTTATTTACACTTATTTAAAAGAAAAATATGCCAAAAATATAAAAATGAAATGAAATATTAGTTTTTTTATGGGATAATTTTCTTGACAAAATTATGAACAACATAAAAAAAGAAACAATTAAAATCATGCATTTTCCAATTTTTTATGAATTTCCAAAGAATTAAAATTTTTGAAAGAAATAAAATGTGAATTAATTGGTTAGGGGTGCAGAAAGCATTGAAAACCAGTTAAAACAACAAACTGGGCCCAGACTGGGGGCGCGCATAGCAAGCGTGTCTGGGCCCAATCAAACAGAAAATGATAACAAAAATTAAAAAAAGCAAAACGGTGTGAATAGCGAATTTCTCCAGTTATAATCACATTGGGCCTGCATTTGGGGGGTGGGATTAGCAAACAATCTTTGAGCCCAGTCTGAAATAATAAGTGAAACAGTGCGTTTCTGCTTTTGAATCTCCCTCCGTTTTTTCTTTTAATCGTGGCCATTGGATCCTGGGTTCAGTCAAAGTCCAACAAGCAATCGTGTGGCTCAAAGGTTGTCTTCAACCTTAGAAACCCTAGGGTTTCTGAAACTTCATCAACATGCACGCATCTTACACCTTTCTGTTCTCCATCAATTGTCCATGAAATCACATGCTATGAAAAGTAAACTTGGTCTATTTTCTTCCCTCTACACAACCATATCAATATCTCCTTCTAAAATTCAACCAATAATCAAACCCGATGCATGTAACAGCTTGGTTCCACCATAATCACCTGATATCAACTCTCTCAATTCTCTCCAATCTTTGCCCTAACATGCTCTACAGTTTATGCTGAACAAATTAAGCTACAAACCTAAGATTCTCGTGCCATATTCTTGATGTTATGATCTCTAACAGAATTAGTGCACCCTGATCAACCTCCATGAAACTTGTCCAAACTTACCAAAATCAATCATCTGACCTATCCTAACCTTTATATGCTAACAATTCTCTATAATTCTAAATAAACTAAGCAATTCGAAGAGGAACTAACCTGGTGCAAAATGATGAAAACAGGTGCTAAAACCCTTGGATCTGGTACTTGTAATGATTGGAAATGGATCAGGGAACTTGATTATGAGTTCTGTATGCAATGGATCTTGCTCCAAGTTCTTGAATCTTGCAATCACCAAAATCTTGCTCCTTGGATGATTAACTTGAACAGCACGATCCCTCTTCAATTCTACTCAATTCTTGTGTGAATTCTGACCTATGAATGATATTGATGATGATCCAATCCAGAAATGTGAAGATTGAGAGAGATTTTATGAAGTTTGAGAGGTTTTGCAAAAATGGAAGAATTGTGTACCACTTGTGTTTTGATCAAAGTGATTCACCAACCATGGCATGAAGATCTTCATATCAATATATAGATGTCATTGGAAAGTCCTAGAACCTTGGAGAAACTTCCCATGCACATTTTCCCTTGGATTTGGATTATGTAACTTTCATTGTAAGTAACCATGCATATCTCTCAATTCTGAACCAAACTCAAAATTCTACTTTTTCCAATGTTCTTAAAACATTTTTTCCAATCAAAATGACCTATAATTTCACCTCATTTGGCCAAATTATGAAAAATCTCCATTTTAGGTCATTTTTTATTCATTAAATCCACCAATTTTGAAACCTTGTGCTATGAGCCTTTACAATCTTTCATGGTCACTTTTCTAGACTCAAAATGCCATTTGGAGCAAGTTTGATGTTGTGAAGTTTTCCATTTGAAGCTTCCTTGTATGAGTTTTGGGCATAGGCTTGAAATGACCTGTAATTCTCAGATGACCAAAATACCCTTTGCTTGCCAAGACCATAAGTAGAGTTCCACAAATCATATGAAGGCATACCATACAATTATAGAAAGCTAAGACAATGAGGAACAACTCTTATGTTGACCAGAAATTCATTTGAAGTCTCCTTGAGGGGTCAAAGTTGCTTAGAAGACAAGTAACTTTCACAGACAAAATTTCAGATACCTCAGATGACGTGTAACTTGCAAGGACCATAACTTGAGTTCTATAAATCTCCTTGATCTCTTCCACCACTCAAATTAAAGGTCTTGAGATCCTCTACAAGTTTCATGTTGACCAAGGATCCATTTGAAGCTTGCATTTTGACTTATCTTGCTTGGAAATTTGACCTAAACTAGGGGATTTACACAGAAACCCTAATTTAGAAACTCCTCTTCTCCTTGATTTCTTCTTGA
Source organism: Lathyrus sativus (assembly GCA_963859935.3). Classification (NCBI taxonomy): domain Eukaryota; kingdom Viridiplantae; phylum Streptophyta; class Magnoliopsida; order Fabales; family Fabaceae; genus Lathyrus; species Lathyrus sativus. The sequence continues at coordinate 236,491,024 of OZ012740.1, read as the reverse complement.
CATATCACCATATCCTTCTCTACATGTCAAATGATGAATCCCACATATCTCCAATAGACCTCAATGCCTTTCAATCAATCAATTGACCTAGAGTTGACCTAGGGTTGACCCAGATGAAACCCTAGTTGACTGTCTTCAACTGCAATTCTTGTGATCACACCAATGACTTGTCTCCTTCTCCAAATGACTTTCTAAGTCTCCCATGATGTCTAGATACTCTCCATGCTCATCCCACAACTCACAATTTCTTTGATGATCCCTAGATACCCTCAGATAGGAGATAGATGCACTGTTTGATCCATTGACTTCTTTAGCTTTCCAATTCTTTCTGATGACTTGGATGTGCTTGAATTTGAATAATAACCTCTTGATAGGCTCATAGAGATGAGAATAATGATTGGTCCCTGTTGGCTGACTTGCTATGCTATGCTATGCAGATGATTAGACTATGTACATGACTCTATATGCAAATGCTAATGAACATAAACCAAGTGTATTAAGGTTGAGCAAATTTTAGGGTGCAACAATACGATCACTGCGTACTTTGACCACAAAACCCACGTCTTCCTGAAACCACGATTTCTCTTATCGACAGGGAACAAACATATCTGAAACTGAAGAGGTAACCACCTGGCTTATGTTTCAAAAATGCGCGTTTGATAATAACGTAATGCTTCCACACAACATGGAAATGCTACGTACTCGTGTAATATGCAAATGCTCATGATGCATGCTTATGCAGAGAGTTGCTTCAGCTAAATAAATGCTGAAGACACACTGGATCCGCTGGGGATAACCGAAATACTACCGATACGCTTCCAACAAAATAAATGTTGGAAAGATGAACTAACTCCGCTGGGGATAACCATCCTGCTGGGAACGTAGCTCACAAACTCAAAACTCCAAAATCTGCTGAGGACGATCCTCCTGACGAGGAAGAGCGACTTGCTGGGGAAAGAAAGGACAATCGCTAGAGAAAACTCCTTTCAGCAGCTCCAACCACCTGATCATACTCTGTGGGGAATATCTCCTGCTATCACTGAGCTGGGGAAATCATCCCGCTATCACTGAGCTGGGGAAACCATCCCGCTATCACTGAGCTGGGGATTGAACTACACATTCTGATTTGCACTGCACAAGAACTCTCTGGGAAGTTAATCATCCATCTCGACCTTCACTGGGGAGAACTCTGCTCTGCTTGATAAGCTAATTCTGATCTACTGAAGGTACATTATCTCAACTCTCCTGGGGAGACAACACTCAATTTTGCCTAGGGCGACTTCACTGGGGAAGACACAACATTCAACCTCTGGAGAGGGTACCAGCCTGCCATGGACTCTGGCGGGGAACTTTGCGAGCTTTCGAATACCTGCAAACGTCAACAAGCAAACACAAGGCAATCTATGCAAATAGAAACATCTTGGTAATCACCCACAATAACCATTCAGGTAATTTTTGGTTTTAACAATCATCGGCCGAGGCCCGCCTGGTTACACGCATGTAAGTTTATCAAAACATCGGCGTTTTTTACAACCAAAACTGTAAACAATTAAAACCAAAGTCACACACTACACTGAATAAACACTTTATTGATAACGGCCTGAGAATAGGCAAGATTTGTACATCGGATGCAACTCCTGAAAAGAGGTAGTCACACATAAACAAAATGCAGAAGTATACAAATATACAGAATAAAATTTGTACACATGTCGGCAACGTGTTACAGACGAACGCCATGAACCGATCCTCCTATGACTCGTCGGACTCTGACGCTTTCCCGATCTCTGTCTTCGGAAGAAACTGCTTTGGATAATTGACCCCCAGATGCTCCCAAACCGCTAACAATCAAACTTGGACCGCAGTCATTTGCTTCTCAAATCCCTAACTTTTGCGTGAATCGCCCTTTGCGGGTTTTCGATTCACCGGGATACCCTTTTTTGCCGAAGCCGCCCAGTGTAGGTTTTCGACTTCGCGGGTGTACATTTTTTCCGTTATATCCCTAACTTTTGCCCGAACCTTTTTATTCTGTTTTTTGGTTCGCCAGGATGCCCCATTTTTGCCTGGACTCTCTTTTTACTGTCCAGCGGGTCAATTTTTAAGCAAAGTATTTTTTAACTGCATCCGAGTTCACAGGGGACGAAAAGTCTTCACCATCCATGGTGGATAACAATAAGGCTCCTCCGGAGAAGACCTTTCTCACGACGTATGGACCTTCGTAATTGGGAGTCCACTTGCCCCGGTGATCGGAGTGTGGAGGAAGAATCTTCTTCAGGACGAGATCACCCGTCTGAAAGCTTCGAGGTCGAATCTTCTTGTCGAACGCTTTCTTCATCCGGCTCTGGTACAGCCTACCATGTGCAATGGATGCCAATCTTTTCTCATCTATCAAGCTCAGTTGATTCAATCTACTTCTCACCCATTCTGCCTCGTCCAGCTTAACATCAAGCAAAACCCTCAAAGACGGTATCTCAACCTCCAATGGCAGGACAGCCTCCATGCCATATACCAGTGAGAATGGTGTTGCCCTGGTTGATGTACGCACTGTAGTACGATAACCGTGCAAAGCGAATGGCAGCATCTCATGCCAATCCTTATACGTTACCACCATCTTCTGAACAATTTTCTTTATGTTCTTGTTGGCCGCTTCAACAACGCCATTCATCTTGGGTCTGTAGGGAGATGAATTATAATGCTCGATCTTGAAATCCCGACACAGATCTTTCATCATCTTGTTGTTCAAATTCGAACCATTATCAGTAATGATTCGCTCAGGAATACCGTATCTGCAAATTTTATCCTTCTTGATAAATCTGGCCACCACCTGCTTCGTCACATTGGCGTAAGATGCTTCTTCCACCCAATTGGTGAAGTAATCGATCACAACCAGAATGAAGCGATGCCCGTTAGAAGCAGTAGGCTCAATCATTCCGATCATATCAATTCCCCACATGGAGAAAGGCCATGGGGATGCCATAACGTTCAGAGGACTCGGTGGCACATGGATCTTATCAGCATAGATCTGGCACTTGTGACACCGCTTGGCAAATTTGAAACAGTCAGTTTCCATCGTTAACCAATAATACCCCGCCCGCAGCAACTTTTGAGTCATAGCATGTCCACCAGCATGCGTACCAAAAGTTCCTTCATGGACCTCTTCCATGAGCAAGTTGGCTTCTTTCTCGTCTACACACCGGAGGAGTACTGAATCGTGGTTCCTTCTATACAAAATGCCGTCGGGATTCAGATAGAAGTTGCCTGCTAATCTCCTTAGTGTCTTCTGATCACGACTGGATGCCCCAGCCGGATATTCCTTATTCTTCAGGAAATTCTGTATATCGAAATACCACGGTTTACCGTCGGATGCTTCATCAATTGCAAACACATAGGCCGGCCTATCAAGGCGAGAGATGACAATGCTGGGAGCCTCATTCCAGCGGTTGACTTTATACATCGAGGATAACGTTGCAAGGGCGTCCACCATTTGATTCTCCGCCCGAGGTACATGATGGAATTCCACCCTATCAAAGAAAGGTAGCAACCTTCTCGCATAATTCATGTACGGCACCAGATTAGGTTGGCGCATCTCCCACTCTCCCTTAATCTGATTCACAATCAATGCTGAATCCCCATATACATCCAGATTCTTAATCCTCATATCAATAGCCTCCTCTAACCCCATAATGCAAGCTTCATACTCGGCTTTATTATTCGTCACTGAAAAAGTCAATCTGGCTGTGAACGGGATGTGCGACCCGTGGGGAGTTGTAATGATTGCCCCGATCCCACTACCGTATGAATTGACAGCCCCATCAAAAATCAATTGCCACTGGGAACTCCGCTCAGGACCTTCACCAGGCAACGGCTCATCACAATCTTTAGCCTTCAAGTACATTATGTCCTCATCAGGAAACTCAAACTTCATAGGCTGATAATCCTCAATTGGCTGTTCGGCAAGGTATTCGGACAGAACACTTCCCTTAATGGCCTTCTGGGAAACATACTGGATATCGTATTCTGTCAATACCATCTGCCATCTAGCAATCCTTCCAGAGAGTGCTTGTTTTTCAAACACATATTTGATCGGATCCATCTTCGATATCAGCATGGTTGTATGATTCAGCATATACTGTCTTAGACGTTTGGCAGCCCATGCCAATGCACAACACGTCTTTTCGAGCATAGAGTATCGAGATTCACAATCCGTGAACTTTTTACTCAAGTAGTAAATTGCATGCTCTTTCCTCCCTGTCTCGTCATGTTGACCGAGAACACAACCCATACTGTTCTCAAGAACCGTCAGATACATAATCAGTGGTCGTCCCGCTACTGGGGGTATCAACACCGGAGGTTCCTGCAAGTATTCTTTTATCTTTTCAAATGCCCTTTGGCAATTGTCGTTCCAGACCATCGCTTGATCTTTCATTAACAGCTTGAATAATGGTTCACACGTGGTCGTTAGGTGAGAGATGAACCTAGCAATGTAATTCAACCTCCCTAAGAATCCACGGACTTCTTTTTCGGTTTTCGGTTCTGGCATCTCTTGTATTGCTTTTATTTTTGCAGGATCGACCTCGATTCCTTTCTTGCTCACAATGAACCCCAGTAGCTTCCCGGATCTCACTCCGAAGGTACATTTATTAGGATTCAGCCTCAGCCTGAACTTCCTCAGCCTCTTGAACAACTTCAGCAGATTAACCAGATGTTCTTCCTCTGTTTGAGACTTGGCAATCATGTCATCGACGAGTCCTTCTGAGTTTCTGCTTCACAGGCAGGCAATCTTCCTTCAACGGCAGACGATGAACAACCATATCAGTATCCAAACCCGGCATGTCCTCGTAGGACCAAGCAAATATATCAGTGTATTCACGCAGCATCTCAATAAGCTCTCGCTTGATGTCCACTTGCAATGCGGCCCCTATACGGATATTCCTGACGCATTCTTCAGACCCCAAGTTGACAATATCAATCTCTTCCTGGTGAGGCAGAATGACTCTCTCCTCTTGCTTCAATAACCGACTAAGCTCTTCTGGTAAGTTAATATCCTCCACAATCTCCTCCTCAGCTTGGAAGATCGGATGCTCGAAGCCTAAACGAGTCATAGGAAGTTTTTGGTCGGTGTCATCTGAAAATTCATGAAACCTGCGAGGGAAATGGTTAAGTGCTTCAAAATAATGTACAAGCAAAATGCATAACCGCGCTGCCATTTTATTGAAAAATAAAACAGAAAGAAAAGGATCACAACATTTGAATGTAAAAAACGCCGTCATTTATTGATCATGCAAACATACAGGTAAACAGTTAGGCCCTAAGACAAGATCAACGATGCCCCGGGCAAGGCATGTGATCATACAATGATAGAAAAACAATGCATTACTGTTTGGTGACTTGGGTGACGTCCTGGATGGACCAGTTGCATAGGCTTTGCCCCGGCGTGCTGGGTCGAATCCATGCGTCCATGTCGCAATCGCTATCCACTTCCTCCGTATCAGACACGACATTAATCCTTTCGGAGCTAACTCCTCCGGGCGTGAACACGACAGGTCCCTTGTACTTGGGCGCACTCTGCGAGGTAGATGGGCGGTACCCCAAGCCATACTTATCTTGCTTCACTGGGATGTCCAGAACCTGACCCCACTTCTGTGTCTCTCCTGCTTGAACCAACGCCTTGGCTTCTTTATATGAGGAGACGACCACTTCTTGTCCTTCACTCCTCGGTGGAGCTTCTTCTTTAACCTTCACCTCTTCGAACGCTTGACACAGCGTTTCATGAATCTCTCCATCTACCTCCACGTACTTGAAAGAAGACAAATGACTGACTAAGATGTCCTCTTCGCCACACACTGTCACAATACTCCCCTCAACCATATATTTCAGCTTCTGATGGAACATAGAAGTCACTGCCCCAGCGGCATGAATCCAAGGTCTCCCGATCAAACAGCTATATGCAGGCTGGATGTCCATGATGTAAAACACTGTATCGAACACCTCCGGACCTACCTGAATGGGTAACGTTATTGACCCGAATACTGACCTCCTGGTTCCGTCAAAGGCCCGCACCACCAAATCACTAGGGGTGCACAACAACCCACGGGTATCTAATTTCAACAGGGCTTTCTTTGGTAACACATTCAACGAGGACCCAGTGTCTACCAGCACATGGGATAAAACAGTGCCCCGGCATTCGATAGTGATATGCAAGGCATTATTATGATCACGCCCTCGAGGCGTTAGATCGAAATCCGTGAATCCCAGTCCATGCCCAGTGTTAACATGTGCTATAACTCCCTCCAGTTGATTAACTAAAATCTCTTGCGGCACGAAGGATGTCTCAAGTACCTTCAATAGGGCATTTCTATGCGCCTCTGAACACAACAACAGTGATAATATGGAGATCTTTGACGGGGTCTTCTGCAGGTGATCTACAATCTTGTAATCACTTTTGCGGATTAACCTCATGAATTCTTCCACATCTTTGGTTATCGGCTCTTTCTCTTTACTCCCCGAAGACTCCCCCTCAACAACTTTATTCTTACCTCTGGCAAGCCTCTCTGCTTCAACCTCAGGTGAAGTGAAAATTCTCCCACTCCGGGTTATACCACCCGCTCCCACTATGTTATCTACGGATCCCGCTGGCGGATCATTCAAGTCAATCTTTTCCCCATTACAATACACCTCAGCACCGTAACTCCACGGGTCTGCTTTTGTGCTTTCAAAAGGGACTGGCTTAGCCTTAGTAATAGTAATGGTCGGCCTTTTCGATGATGCCGAAATCGTCACCGATCTGAACGTGATGGTAATAGTAGCAATCTCGCTGCGCTCTTCTACAGATTCTGTCTCAACGGATTTCTCTCGCCCCGCAGACCTGTCAAACTGCAAAGTCCCTTCATCAATCAAACTTTGAACTCCCCTCTTCAGCTTCTCACAGCCCTCAGGTTGAATCAAACAGTCAACACACTCTTCACTGCAACCGGGATAGACACCTCCTTTCAATAAACGCTTCTTTACGTAACTCAAATGGGTTTTCAGCTCGCTCACTTCTGAAACCAAGTTCAACTCACCATCTACCATGATTGCATTGGCCCCAGCCCCACCATCCTTGGGCATTGGCTGCTGCGTGATATTGGGGCCGTCCTTCCCGAAGTTAATAGCCGTACTATCAAGCAAATCCTATACTTTATGCTTGAAAGCTAGGCAATTTTCCAATATTGTGCCCTGGTGCACCCGAATGGAAGTCACAGTGCTCATTAACATCATATCCGACTGGTGGCTGGCCAGTTGGTGGTGCCAAGGTCCTCTTCTCGACTAGCTGCAATTTCAACAAAGTTTGAAGGAGTTCTGCATATGATACCGGCGGCACTTCGAATACTCTCCTCGGTCGTGGGTTCTGAAGCCTGCGCTGATTATTATTAGGCTGCTGCTGAGCCTGCTGCGGTGGTTGTTGTCTCTGCTGCTGAGAAGGTCCTGGAATGGTTACACTTGCAACCTGCGACTGCTGACGCCAGTTCTGACCTTTATTCCTTTGTCGAGCACTATATACAGCATTGGTATCACTCTGTCTTTTACCACCAAACGTCTTCTTATTACCCCCTGCGGAACTGGACTCACCCGCTTGAATTTTACCGATCTTCACCCCGTTTTCAATGCGCTCCCCCATCAAGATCAACTCAGAGAAAGTACTCATCGAAAAATTGAGCAACCGATCATAGTACATTCCAGAGAAAGTTCCTATGAATATATCCATCATTTCGCGCTCCATCATTGGAGGGTGCACCCTAGCAGCCAGATCTCGCCACCTCTGGGCGTATTCCTTAAAACTCTCGCTAGACTTTTGAGACATGCTCTGCAACTGGACTCGGTTAGGAGCGAGATCACTATTATACTGATAATGTCGAACAAAAGCCTCTGCCAGCTCTTTCCAACTCTTGATCTGAGTAGGCTCCAAGCTCATGTACCACTCCAGCGATGGCCCTGACAGGCTATCCTGGAAGAAGTGCATTAACATCTTTTCATCCTCAGAATATGCAGACATACGCCTGTAAAACGCACGCACATGCACCCTAGGGCATGTATCCCCTTTGTACTTATCAAATGACGGTGCTTTGAATTTCAGCGGGACCCTCAATCCTGGGACTAACCCCATGTTTGACATATCCAGCCCAAGAGCATTCTGGTTGGCCAATCCATTCACTTTCTCTTCCAACAATCTCATCCGATGGTTGTCATCCCTGGCTCTTTCATAACCCTCATTCTGACCAGAGAACACATCCTCCTGACGATCCTCCCAGCGAGGCACTGCATCATATCCAACATAATCGGCATCACGGCCCGGACCCGTTTGGACGTACCTGGGGTCATACCTCAGATTACCCATCTCTTGAGTGTTGTATGCGCCAGCTCCATATCCAAGATTGCCATAACCACCAAACCCAGCCTTGGCGCCAGCCATGCTGCCATACCCCATATTCACACCATTGAAGCCCTGGTTACCATTAATACCATTCATTCCGACATTCTCAACGCCCCCATTGAAACCCTGGTTGACATTATCCGCAAATACCCCAGCAGTATCTGCATTGACATTCATATTACCGGTATTCCCACCTTCACCTACAGGACCAGTTTCTCCAGCATTCAAACCGGTTGCGGGAATAGCATCAGCACTTTGACGATTCTCGACTCGGGGAGAAGCAACAATGTTTTCACCATGCGGTGTCCCGTTGTTCTCAGCCTGTGCGACTATCGGTTGAACCAGATTCTGCAGCTGCTCTTGTCCTTTGGCGATAGTCTCCATGGTTTGCATGAGCAGGGCCATCCTGTCACGCATCTCTTGCATTTCACTCTGCACGTTGTCCATGATCTTCTTCTGGTTGATCCTTGTAGAGTAACGGTGGACCCGCTTTTCTGCAATCCTGAAAATACCTGTATTAAAGATGCAGGAGATAAGATACACGAATCACAAACCTGTAATGCAAATATGAGTATGTATGCAAAATGCAATATGTGTCTGTGCATTAGAGATTATCATTCCCCGATTCTAGTGTGAGTGTGCCAGTGCAGTGACAGTGCTAGCAATACGGTGAGTGGAGCCGAATCATAGAAAACCTCATACATTGCAAAGAAATCCAAGAATACAATATCACTGAGAGTACAAATAAGAAGGCATGACCTCAACCAACAATCTTAGTGATGGTCAGCACAAATGCAAATAAAGCATACAAGCTAATACATGAAGTGGTCAAGTACTCCCATAAGCCCGGTACTCTTCTATCAACTTCTTGGTCTCTGGATGGCTTGGTCGGGTAAGCAGACCCTCGACAAGCTGGTTTCTTCTCTTGAGAACACGTCGCACGTCACCGGCGGTTTCCTCCCATGCCCCTTCTCCGATGCGATCCCCTAGCTTCCGCTTCTGAGACACAGCTTCGTTCCTGCCTTCGATGGCCTTGTTCAATGCATTCTGGAGACTGTATCTGGTCATCACTTCTTCTTCGCACTTCTCAATGCTAGCCTTCAACTGCTCTTCGAGGTCGGAAATTTGCTGCTTCAATTTATCTTCCCTCTTTTTGTTGTTGGTCAGCGTAGCATTCCATGTCTTATTACAAGAAGAGATTTCTCGGTGAGCGGCATCGAGTGCTTCCTTTTTTGACTCCAGCATGTCGTGAGAGCTTCTGAACTCTTGACCCAGACGTTCGCGCTTCTTTTTCTCCTCAGTCAACTCAGCGCCTAGCCTGTTTACTAGTTCGATCTGCTGTTGGAAAGAACGTACATCCTTATTCTTCTCACTCCTCATCTGAGCTAGCTCCTTCTCTAACTCTTCATTAATCTTCAACAAGGCTTCCTTTTCTCTCACAACTTGCTCGTAGACCTCCATAGTAACAGTGGTCGGTTCTTCCACCAGAACATGAACAGGGACTGGCGCAGCTGGAAACGGCATCAGTATCTGTCTGGCTCTCTCTCGGATCCAAACTTTGTAGGGTGCATATGCCTGACAATCATTCTTCCCCAACAGTGGCTTCCCCTTTCTGTTAATACGCGTCCAGACATGTCGAAGCTTGGCTAGTAGCTCTCCATTCAAATCACCGGTGAAGTACAGAGATTCCTGTACTTCTTCCTCCTGAGGTGGGTTCTTCAGCGCATATCCAAACTGGCGGACGAATAGAGACGGGTTGTAATTGATGCACCCTTTTCTCCCTATCAACGGAACATTAGGATACCCAGAACAACTGAAAATAAGCTCGGACCCCAACAAGTCTCGGTCAAACCACTCAATGTCTTCAGAAGATAGCCTCATCATACGCTTTGGCCAGTCAGTTGTAGTTGCACTATCCACAAAAGGTCCCTTCATGGGAAGATGGCTCTTAAACCACATGTACAGCAGCGGCACGCAACAAGAGACGTTATTGCCTCTCCGGTTCTCATTTTTGTAGTGCATCGAATGGTAGAAGTCCCCGATCAATGTAGGTATCGGGTTGCAAGCAGCAAACAGATGAAACACATCCATGTCCACGAAGTTTGGGAAATTTGGAAACAGCACTATCCCATAAATGCATAGAGCTAAAATAGCGTTAAAGACCACCCAACACCCATTCTTGGCGTACTCTTGAGCCTTACCGACCAGAAACTGGAGAGAGAAACCTGGAACCCCTCGCCAAGAAGTCATCAACAACACAGAAGCATTCATATGCAAGGCCTTAGCTAAATCCTCCATCTTGGGCTCAGCGGCAGAGTGAATAAAAGGAACTGCATTCTGCACCGGCAGCTCAGTAAACTCCACATACTCCTCCATGGTGGGCCCCAAGATAAAATCAGCAAATGTGAAACACCTCAAAGCCGGGTCATAGAATTGCATCAGCGTGTACAGCCCATTCAATTCATCATCAGTGGATTTGCGAACCAAACCCAACAACCGTCCGTAACTCTGCCTGAAGCTTCTATGGACATCCTCATTTTCCAGAGAAATCAGACCCAGAAGTGGAGTAATATCAGGAATAGGTAGCTTGTAGGCAACTGTCATCCTCAAACCAGCCATGATCAATAATCAGAAGTCCAGACACTAGAACCAGGGGATATGCAAATGCACCTGCAGCACAGACACACGTTAATGGGATGTAATGATAATGATTATGCAAACAATGCAATGCAAGCAACATGCAACAGGGACCAAGTGCTATAGCTGAGAAGCCTGAACCATATCAAAAGTCTCAAATAGATCCTCCAGAATTCCTCAAACCCCGGTCTCAGATAGACCCAAAACAAAGCTCCAATACTGGTCTCTGATAGACCTCATAACATAACCCTAACTGGTCTCTGACAGACCTCAAACCATATCTCTGACTGGTCTCTGATAGACCTCACACCATCTATAAATGCTCAGGATCTCTGATCAAGAAATAACCGGTATCTGAAGGTCTAGTTACCTGCATAACCCCAAACCCTCTCACAGGTGGATGTCCTAGTAACTGACAACGGTATGGCATCCTATGCGGTCGTCGGCGTCACAGACTTTCAGGGTTGATGATACGATTCCCAGAAGGAGTGGCATCATCAAATCCTGAAGAGGCCTCACTTAGCCAACATCCAAATGATCGGTCCCCAGAGTCGACAATCCAACTAACCAGCAACCCGAGCCACCCAAAGGGCAGGACAGGAGGCCAACCAGAAGAACCTCGTCTGAGTGTAGATTTCGCGGGACACTAGGACATGCAAAGCACGTGCGCGCCCACTAATCTCTACTCTAAGTCTAGGTGCACTCAAGCCCAGGTCCGGCTTATCTCTCAATCATAGAACACCCGTCACACCCCACAATACAGCAATAATAATAATAATAATAAAATGCTGAGATGTAAATACAGAAATGTAAATCCATACAAAATCCTCGACGGGAAAACAAGCGCTAGGATTGACTCTCTTAAGGGACGTTGGATCCCAAATGCATAAGAACTATCGCAGTCCTTAGCAGCCAGGGGATGTTGGATCCCCAGCAAAGTCGCCAGCTGTCGCTACTGCGAAAATCGACGCCGGCTGAACAGAAGAGTCGCCACCGTGCGTTATTTATCCCGACGGAGGGAAAGGAAACGCTTGAAGTAAACCTCGCAAAAAACGGGAAAAGGTATGGTCATCACAACCAAAACCTGGGTTCGGGAGTCGGTTACGCAAGGGAAAGGTATTAGCACCCCTCACGTCCATCGTACTCGATGGGATCCACGCTTGCTTGTTTGTACGGATTACACTTCTATCTAAACTAAAGGATGAGGTCTGAAAAGAAAAGAAAAGATGACTCGGCAAAGCATCGCACTTTATGCCTACGTATTCCCGTCTGGAACGAGAAATCAGAGTCAACGTAGTTCGCCTAACTACGGGTGAAAGAGGGGAAGGTTGCTCGCTAGGATACCGCATCCTATGCCTACGTACTTCCACACTGCATGGAAGATCAGAGCAAACGTAGTTCGGGCTACGCACGACACAAGCTGTTCAAGTGTCTTTTATGAAAAAACTCACCTTACACAAGGGTTTTCTTATTGCAAAAAGGTTGATGTTTGTTCAAATCTTTTGACGGAAGAAATGAATTAATTTTTGTTATAACCTTTATTAATGTTTTTCTGTTGTTTTGAAGGAAGAAGAGATGACACTCTACAAATCCTAGGGGTGAAAAGGGGAATAAAATCTACCCTAATGTTATCATGCATGGGTTAACTCCTAATGTCTATCATGCTCCTCTCTTGCGCAGAGAGAAACAGAGATCCTAAGGGAATAGACGGAAACAGAAACAGCAGATATATACAATAAAGCAGTAAAATGCATGGATGCAACAATACAAGCGAGGCAAGGGAGTCCCACTCAACCTCGAACCTAGAAAACAATAGGCAAAAGTGAATAGGATTCACTTTCAACCCAGCAGGTTAAACAGTAAACAATACAATCTGGGAAATTCACACAATACATCAAGAATTAAAACAGCTAAAACTAAACAGCAAAGCAGTCTTCATCAGCATCTGCGACCATCTTCAGGCTTCCAAGCAAGCATCAGTCTTTATCTACACAGCTTCAATGGCTTTTCTTCAAGTCCTGATCTCCAAGTTGAGGAATCAATCACAAGGATGAACTGGGTGTTAAGCAATTAGTTGACCACCAAGGGTGGCAAACATACTGCTATCAACACAAAGAATATTTCTCTCAAGAGTTCTATCCCTTAGACATTGGCACCAAGCCTTCCAAAGGAAGGGGGTGAGTGTCTTAGAGAGACTCTGCATCACAGAGAAGGATGGAGGCAATCAAGACCTTCCATGTTTGAGAATCAAGTTTTCTACTCTAGGGCTCTGCCTAATGTAACACCCCCTTCTATACCCCAAATAAATGCATATAAAACATTTAAGCATATACAAATTCATCAGAGTAAAAGTTTTAGAATAAGGTATAAAAGAAGAAATGTCACAACTTCACCAATAAAACACTTTAACATTTTGCTCTATAAAATATGTAACATTTTCAAAAGTAAGCGGAAGATCAAATCATTTAAGCAGTTCCAAAATATTAATTCAAATGCACATAAGTCATCCAGATTAATACATCATATTAGTTAGATTACAAAACCACATCAGCTGATACATCGCAATGTATCACAAAAGAATGACTATACTAGTCTAACTACCCGGTGTTACATATCAGAGCAGCAGACTCAAAAGAATGAAGACTAATCTTCACAAAAGGACTCCAGCATCCTAATCTGCAATGCCTCGTAGGGCATTATAAAACAGCAGAAGGGTGAGAAATATTACCATAATAATCAAGGCATAAGATTACGTATATATAGGTATCATATAACACATATTCACATTTCTCACCACACTTCATTCTCATAATCATAAATCATATTTGTTCACATATATCAACATTATGAACATTCACAAGCACATCCCTTCATGCTTAATTTCACAATCATTCACAAGCACATTTGTACAACAACAATATTATGCAATGTGACTCAACATATCCAATGCAACTCATGCAATGCGGTACCGACATTAGTTATCTTTTTTCGGTTTTCACTCTAAACCGGGTCCACCCTTCTAGACCGATAACTTGTTATCATTTTTCGGTTTTTACTTTAAACCGGGTCCACCCTTCTAGACCGATAACAACCAAGCCCGTCCCCTAGGCTTCAAACCCACCCTTCTAGGTTTGGGACAAGCCACTAGTTTCCACGAAACTAACGGACATTGCCTTTTGACTGAATGATGCATGTACAATCAACCAATCACAATAAATGCACTTAAGACCGTTCCCGCGTCTTAATCCCATGCATTCGAATAATTCACCCCTTCGAGAATTTCATCATGATTGCACATACAACATATATCAAACATTTATCAATGTATTCAGTTCACACATCATCATATTCAACAACAATACACACATATCACATATGTTCCCATGCATTCATACAACAATCGCATACATATATGCACTCACAATTCATTAGACGATACACATACATTCCTCATTGTATTCCCATGTATCTCTAATTATCACAACAATCAAGGTATTCACATCGCAATACCAATCATACAATTATAAGTTATGCACACATATTCAAAATGTTCTCATGCATACTCATTACATAATTGTATACACATCGAGCATTCGCAAATTCATTAAATAATACACACATAATCACTTGTTATGTTCACATGTATTTATACTTTATGCAATTAACCTTTGAATCACCATTCTAGGATTCACGCCCGTAGGCTACCCACAACACACATTATCACAACAGGTCATATCTATATTCATATCATAAGGTATCCACCTATGTGAAACAACCAAACCATCTTCACATGATCAACACAGCAAAAGAGAAATGCTGTCAAATTCGCCTTCATTCGCCTGGCGAACCCTCGCAGCGAACCTTCGCCTGGCCTTCGCCTGGCGAACTCTCTCAGCGAACACTCGCTAGGCTTCGCCTGGCGAGACTTCCCAGCGAGCCCAGGTCAGTAGCTACTGACTTCATTCGCCACCATTCGCCAGCACCTTCGCTGGGCGAACCCTCGCTATCCAACTTCGCCTGGCGAACCCACCAGCGAAGTCCACTGGGACTTAAATATAATTATTCGCCAACATTCGCTAGGCTTCGCCTGGCGAGAGCCAGCGAACCTGCGCAGAACAGAACCCTATTCTGTTACTCCTTCACCAATCCATCATCAACCCTCTCTTACATATCCAAATCAGTATAAACAACATCAATACATGTTACCCGACTATTCTACGGCATTATTACTCAGTTTCAACCGATTAAATCATCAATCTACCAATTATCCAACATTTTGCCCTAAATGGAAAGTGATGAAAACTCTACCAAAGCCCTAACCCAACATACATAACATCATACAATGATCAAATAGAAACATTTCTCACCCTTACCTCGATTAATCGGAGCTTTGATGTTGGTTCTTGATGATTTCCACTTTTCCTCTTCTTCTCCTCTCTTTCTCTCCTTTCTTCTTCTTTCCTCTTTCTTTCCAAATGTTTTCTATTTTTCTTTTCTTTTCTTTCTCTCTTATATAATTCCTTTATTTTTCCTTCCTCTCCAATTCCTTCTTAATTCTCTATTAATCCCAATTAATAAAAATTAATTTTCCAACATTAATAAAATCCCACTAAATAAATTAATTACTACAATTAATTATTTAATGAAATTTGGGCTGTTACAACTCTCCCCCACTTTAGGAATTTTCGTCCTCGAAAATGTTACCTGATTCAAACAGTTCTGGATAAGACTCTTTCATCCGACTCTCAAGCTCCCAAGTAACATCTCCACCAGCCGGTCCTCCCCAAGCGACCTTCACTAAAGCAATCTCTTTACCTCGAAGCTGCTTCAATTTCCGATCCTCTATCCGCATAGGTGATGTCTCAACAGTCAGGTTATCTCTCACCTGCACATCATCTATTTGGACTACATGAGACGGATCCGCAATGTATTTCCTCAACTGAGATACATGGAATACGTCGTGAAGATTAGCAAGCGACGGTGGTAAAGCCACACGATAGGCCACTTCTCCTATCTTCTGCAAAATCTGATAAGGACCAATGAAACGCGGCGACAACTTGCGCGACTTCAGTGCCCTAACAACACCCGTCATCGGAGTGACTCGAAGAAACACATGATCTCCCTCTTGAAATTCAAGTGCCTTCCTCCTCTTGTCATAATAACTCTTCTGACGACTTTGAGTAATTCTCATCTTCTCTTGAATCATCTTGATCTTATCAGTGGTCTGTTGAACTAACTCGGGTCCAACAACCGAACTCTCTCCGGACTCGAACCAACACAATGGTGTCCTACACCGCCTACCATACAACGCCTCAAATGGTGCCATACCAATACTCGAATGGAAACTGTTGTTGTAGGTAAACTCAATCAAAGGCAAGTAGCTATCCCAAGCTCCTCCTTTTTCCAATACACAAGCTCTCAAAAGATCTTCAAGCGACTGAATCGTCCTCTCCGTCTGACCATCAGTCTGAGGATGATACGCTGAACTCAAACGCAACTTAGTACCCAAAGCACTCTGCAGGCTCTCCCAAAATCTCAAAATAAACCGCGGATCTCTATCCGAAACAATGCTTAACGGAATACCATGCAGACACACAATCCTCTCAATATACAACTTAGCCAACTTCTCCAAAGGGTAATCCATACGCATAGGGATAAAGTGAGCAGATTTTGTCAATCTATCCACGATGACCCAAATAGCCTCAAAATTACTCGGCGTCCTCGGCAAACCAGATACGAAATCCATGGAGATACTATCACATTTCCACTCAGGAATAAACAACGGCTTCATCAAACCCGATGGCTTCTGATGCTCAATCTTTGACTTCTGGCAAGTCAAACAAGAATACACAAATTCTGCAATATCTTTCTTCATACTAGGCCACCAAAATACTTTCTTCAAATCCTGATACATCTTAGTAGCACCCGGATGAATACTCAATCCGCTACGATGTCCTTCCTCAAGGATGCTCTTCTTAAGCTCAACAACATTCGGAACACAAACTCGATCCTGACATCTCATAATCCCATTCTCATCAATCCGAAAATCACCACCTTGGCCTTGGTTGATTAAAGTCAACCGATCAACTAAGCTCAAATCCGATTTCTGTCCTTCTCGAATTTCGTCCAAAATACCACTCGTAAGCTTTAACATACCCAACTTAAATCCAAAAGAAGTTCTCTCACATACCAAACTCAAATCTCGAAATTGCTCGACCAATTCTAACACTTTCACCATCAACGCCGACATATGCAATGATTTCCGACTCAATGCATCCGCTACTACATTCGCTTTACCCGGATGGTAGTTCAAGCCAAAATCAAAATCCTTCAAAAGTTCAAGCCATCTTCTTTGTCTTGCATTCAATTCCTTTTGATCAAAAAGATACCTCAAACTCTTGAGGTCACTAAACACTTCAAACCTCGCACCAAACAAATAATGCCTCCAAAGTTTCAACACGAACACAACGGCGGCCAACTCTAAGTCATGCGTTGGATAATTCTTCTCATGCACTTTGAGTTGCCTCGAAGCATAAGCTACAACTTGGTTATTCTGCATCAACACACCTCCTAAACCCATCAAAGAAGCATCACAATACACAACGAATGGTTCTTCCGGATTTGGCAAAATCAAAACAGGAGCTGTCGTCAACCTTCGCTTAAGTTCTCGAAAACTCGCTTCACACTTGGCGTCCCAAACAAAGGCTTGACCTTTCCTAGTCAACTGCGTCAACGGCAACGATAACTTAGCAAATCCTTCAATAAACTTCCGATAATAACCGGCTAAACCAAGAAAACTTTTGATCTCAAAAACTGACTTCGGAGTCTCCCATTGCGACACCGCTTCAACCTTCGACGGATCGACCGCAATACCACTACTTGAAATCACATGACCCAGGAAACTAACTTCCTTCAACTAAAACTCACACTTAGAAAGCTTTGCAAACAATTGCTTCTCTCTCAACACCGATAACACAATCTTCAGATGCTCGGCATGCTCTCCTTCGCTCTTCGAATAAACCAAGATGTCGTCGATAAACACCACCACAAACTTATCCAAATACGGATGGAAAATCCTATTCATGTACTCCATAAATACACCTGGTGCATTAGTCACACCAAATGGCATCACGGAATACTCATAGTGTCCATACCTCGTCCGAAAGGCCGTCTTCTGAATATCCTCAGCTTTCACACGGATCTGATGATACCCAGATCTCAAATCAATCTTGCTGAACACGCTTGCACCAACCAACTGATCCATCAGATCATCAATCCTTGGAAGTGGATACTTATTCTTAATAGTCACCTTGTTCAACTGTCTGTAATCCACACAGAGCCTCATAGAACCCTCTTTCTTCTTAACCAATAACACCGGTGCACCCCACGGTGACACACTCGGACGAATAAACTTCTTTTCATGAAAATCCTCAAGTTGACTCTTCAACTCCTTTAACTCCGAGGCCGACATACGATATGGAGCCATCGATATCGGATTAGTTCCAGGAATCAAATCTATCGAAAACTCCATTTCTCGCTCCGGCGGTAAATCCTTTATTTCCTCAGGGAATACTTCCGGAAAATCTCTAACAATAGGCAAAGCATCAATCTCTTCACTTCCACCGATTCTCATAGTTGCCATAAGCATGAATACCGTAGCCCCATCTTGCACCGATTCCTTCACTTGCTTCCTCGTCATAAACAAATCCCTTTCAACATCTGAATCGGGAAAAATAACCGTTTTGTCAAAACAGTTAATATACACACGAATGAATTTTAACCAATTCATTCTAAGAATGACATCCAGTTGATCTAAATGAAGACACACTAAATCAATCCCAAAATCTCTCCCGAAAATACTCAACGGGAAATTCAAGCAAACATACGGTGTAGTTACCGAACCCATAGCAGGAGTATCAATAACCATACCACCACCAATCACAGACAACTCAAGATTCAACCTTCTAACACAATCCAGAGAAATAAAAGAATGCGTAGCTCCGGTATCAATTATAGCGATCAAAGGTATACCATTAATAAAACACGTACCTCGGATCAGTCGATCGTCGCTAGCAGTCTCAGATCCAGATAGAGCGAACACTTTCCCGCTCCCTTGATTCTTCTTCGGCTTATTACATTTTGTACTAATGTGTCCTTGCTCACCACAATTGTAGCAAGTCACACCCGTACCACTTCTGCACTCAAGAGCCTTGTGGCCTGGCTTGCCACACTTAAAACACACCTTGTCAACACTTTTGCATTCAGGAGCACGATGTCCCGCTTCACCGCACCTATAACATCTCACCGGAGTAGAAACTCCCCCACTTGGCCTCTTGCCATAACCCATTCTCTGCTTCCCTTTGTCTACAGGAGTCACATAAGGTTTTCCTCTGAATTGACCTTTTCCTTTCTTATCACTTAGGCTCTTGTAGTGGCTGGATCTAGCCCTACTGTCTTCGTCATAAATTCTGCTCTTGTTAACCAACTCAGAAAACCGCCTGATTTCCTGGTACCCAATAGCTTGTCTAATCTCGGGTCTCAAACCGTTCACAAACTTGAGGCACTTAGACCTCTCAGCATTACCAGTATTATAGTGAGGACAAAATTTGATCAACTCCTCAAATTTCGCCGCATACTCAGCAACCGTCGAATTACCTTGCTTCAACTCAAGAAATTCGATCTCTTTCTTCCCCCGCACATCCTCTAGAAAATACTTCTCCAGAAAAGTTTCTCTAAACAAATCCCACGTAATTACAATATCATCTTCCTCAAATCTTTGGCGAGTATTACCCCACCAATCTTCAGCTTCTTCTTCGAGCATATGAGTCCCAAACTGCACCTTCTGTGCATCCGAGCAATTCATAACTCGAAAAATCTTTTCCACAGCTTTCAACCAAATTTGTGCCTTGTCCGGTTCATGAGTTCCCTTGAAGACCGGAGGGTTATTCTTTTGGAATTTCCCCAAAGCACGGAATCCATCATCAGCATGATTCCTCACATTCACATTGGCCGGAGGATTCTGCCCAATTGCCCCCGCCAATCTCGTCAATGCCTCCGCAATCGCTTCGTCGTTCCTTCCTGCAACCATCTTACTAATTCCAGCCACAGAACCACGTAAGAACAACCAATATTGATAATGCATCACACGCATATCAATAACACACAGGGAAAAACACTCTAACAACTTGGCCGGACGGACCGACCTGCTCTGATACCACTATTGTAACACCCCCTTCTATACCCCAAATAAATGCATATAAAACATTTAAGCATATACAAATTCATCAGAGTAAAAGTTTTAGAATAAGGTATAAAAGAAGAAATGTCACAACTTCACCAATAAAACACTTTAACATTTTGCTCTATAAAATATGTAACATTTTCAAAAGTAAGCGGAAGATCAAATCATTTAAGCAGTTCCAAAATATTAATTCAAATGCACATAAGTCATCCAAATTAATACATCATATCAGTTAGATTACAAAACCACATCAGCTGATACATCACAATGTATCACAAAAGAATGACTATACTAGTCTAACTACCCGGTGTTACATATCAGAGCAGCAGACTCAAAAGAATGAAGACTAATCTTCACAAAAGGACTCCAGCATCCTAATCTGCAATGCCTCGTAGGGCATTATAAAACATAAGAAGGGTGAGAAATATTACCATAATAATCAAGGCATAAGATTATGTATATATAGGTATCATATAACACATATTCACATTTCTCACCACACTTCATTCTCATAATCATAAATCATATTTTGTTCACATATATCAACATTATGAACATTCACAGGCACATCCCTTCATGCTTAATTTCACAATCATTCACAAGCACATTTGTACAACAACAATATTATGCAATGTGACTCAACATATCCAATGCAACTCATGCAATGCGGTACCGACATTAGTTATCTTTTTTCGGTTTTCACTCTAAACCGGGTCCACCCTTCTAGACCGATAACTTGTTATCATTTTTCGGTTTTTACTTTAAACCGGGTCCACCCTTCTAGACCGATAACAACCAAGCCCGTACCCTAGGCTTCAAACCCACCCTTCTAGGTTTGGGACAAGCCACTAGTTTCCACGAAACTAACGGACATTGCCTCTTGACTGAATGATGCATGTACAATCAACCAATCACAATAAATGCACTTAAGACCGTTCCCGCGTCTTAATCCCATGCATTCGAATAATTCACCCCTTCAAGAATTTCATCATGATTGCACATACAACATATATCAAACATTTATCAATGTATTCAGTTCACACATCATCATATTCAACAACAATGCACACATATCACATATGTTCCCATGCATTCATACAACAATCGCATACATATATGCACTCACAATTCATTAGACGATACACATACATTCCTCATTGTATTCCCATGTATCTCTAATTATCACAACAATCAAGGTATTCACATCGCAATACCAATCATACAATTATAAGTTATGCACACATATTCAAAATGTTCTCATGCATACTCATTACATAATTGTATACACATCGAGCATTCGCAAATTCATTAAATAATACACACATAATCACTTGTTATGTTCACATGTATTTATACTTGATGCAATTAACCTTTGAATCACCATTCTAGGATTCACGCCCGTAGGCTACCCACAACACACATTATCACAACAGGTCATATCTATATTCATATCATAAGGTATCCACCTATGTGAAACAACCAAACCATCTTCACATGATCAACACAGCAAAAGAGAAATGCTGTCAAATTCGCCTTCATTCGCCTGGCGAACCCTCGCAGCGAACCTTCGCCTGGTCTTCGCCTGGCGAACTCTCTCAGCGAACACTCGCTAGGCTTCGCCTGGCGAGACCTCCCAGCGAGCCCAGGTCAGTAGCTACTGACTTCATTCGCCACCATTCGCCAGCACCTTCGCTGGGCGAACCCTCGCTATCCAACTTCGCCTGGCGAACCCACCAGCGAAGTCCACTGGGACTTAAATATAATTATTCGCCAACATTCGCTAGGCTTCGCCTGGCGAAGCTTCGCCTTCGCTCGCCTGGCGAGAGCCAGCGAACCTGCGCAGATAAACAACATCAATACATGTTACCCGACTATTCTACGGAATTATTACTCAGTTTCAACCGATTAAATCATCAATCTACCAATTATCCAACATTTTGCCCTAAATGGAAAGTGATGAAAACTCTACCAAAGCCCCAACCCAACATACATAACATCATATAATGATCAAATAGAAACATTTCTCACCCTTACCTCGATTAATCGGAGCTTTGATGTTGGTTCTTGATGATTTCCACTTTTCCTCTTCTTCTCCTCTCTTTCTCTCCTTTCTTCTTCTTTCCTCTTTCTTTCCAAATGTTTTCTATTTTTCTTTTCTTTTCTTTCTCTCTTATATAATTCCTTTATTTTTCCTTCCTCTCCAATTCCTTCTTAATTCTCTATTAATCCCAATTAATAAAAATTAATTTTCCAACATTAATAAAATCCCACTAAATAAATTAATTACTACAATTAATTATTTAATGAAATTTGGGTTGTTACACCTAACTCCTAGATCCTAGAAACTTCAACAGCTGCCAGCAAGAGATACTCCTCATCAACTCTGGAAGTTGGTCTTCAATCTCTTATCTTCAACTGGGCTTCATCCTCTCAGTCTTCAGCTCATACCCCAAGTCCCAAACAAACCCAATACCCGACACACAGACAAAATATAATCCCTAAAGAGGGCACACCACACAGTCAATCAAATATAAGCAATATACTAGCAGCAGTAGGGGAATTCTAATATTTTCTAAGGGATCTATGACCTACCCATAACCCCTATAGTCCCATACCCCAAAATCAAATCAAAATTCCTAAAAAGATTAATCTATCTCACCTGTGCTCACTAAAAACCCTAATTTTCAACACCATAATCTCACCTAATCAAACTACCAAAAAATTAATCCTAAAATTATGAATTAAATCCTATCTACAAGTTGAAGTCCTAAACTAATCACCCTAAAAAGAATGGGCCCTAAATTTAATGAGAGCTATTAGAACTAAAATCAACAAAATTATGCACTAAACTAAACTCATTAAAAAGCTATTTAAAAGAAAAATGCACAAAAAATATTAAAACAAAATAAAATGCTATTTTTATTATTTATTATTTTCTTAACAAAATCATTGATCTACCACAAAAAGAACCAATCAAAAACAAGCTATTTCCAATTTTTTATGAATTTTTAAAGATCAAAGAAAATATTAAAGAATTAAAAAAAAAAAGGAATTAAATGGGGAGGGGGTGCCAGAAGTACATGCGCCTAGTTAAAATTCCTGATGGGCCAGGGAAGGGGAGGCGCGAATATCAAAAGCATTAAGCCCAGTATGCATCAGAAAATGAATTAAAAAATAAAAGAAAAAGATTAGATCCACGGTGCAAATAGCAACACATTCAAGGGCATTTCCATTGGGCTTATCAAAAGGGGGTGGGGATAGGAATCTGAGTCCAGGCCCAGAGGTGGCGTTTAAGTGAAACACATCGTTTCACGCTTCAATCTTTCCCTCCGTTTCTTCTTTGAATCTGGACCATTGGATTGGTGTAATAAGTCAAAACTTGGAAATGATCCCACGGCCATTGGTCATCGTCCCCAACATGAAGCTAGGGTTTTCAGAATTCTCTTCTCCATGCAACCATATTCAAGTCCATCGTTCTCTCTCAATAGGCCATGAAACTCTACACTATAAAGAGCAAAATTGCTCTATTCTCTCCCCTGAACACGATGGTACCCTTAGTTTGGATTGAAACCAACCCTAGAATGAAACCCGATAGGTGTAAGCTCATGGCATACCAACTGCACTCAGTGATGGACCTTCATAAAACTTGCAAATTCTTGTACTAATGTGCTCTCCATATTGCACTGATTATTCTGAACTAATACACTATGATTAACATCCCCTAAACTAAGATTTCTTGATCATCAAAGTTTCAACACCCTGCCATTAAACCTCATAGAACCTTCTCAATCTTTCAGAAACTAGTCATCTAACCTAACCTAACATTCTTACACTAACAATCTAACCTAACAACACCTAATTAGGGAGATATAAGAGAAATCACCAACCTGCTATTCTTGTTGGAACAGATGAGAAAGAGCTTGAATCAGCACTTGCAATCCCTCACCAATGGTCCTTAGATGATGCTATGACTTCTGTTTGCAAAAAGTTGGAAGAAAAGTGCTTGGATTGTGAGATTCGAATCTGATATGGATCTTTGCAATTTCAACCTTAGAGCTTCAATCCTCCATTGATGTACCTCTGAGCTTGCTTGTATGCATTCACTATGATCTACTGATTGTAGATGAAGAAGAAGATTGAACAGACTTGGTGTAGAATGAACAATTTCCCTCTTACTTGTAATTGAAGAAACTATGGAATCCTCTCTCTTCTCTCTCTCTTTTCACCAACCCCTTGCACCAATGATCAACACTCATTATATAGAGGATGATGGACAGATCTAGAAATTTCTGGATGCCTCTAGGATGATGCTAGAATGTGGTGGAAATTCATGGAAATTCTCATGTAATGACACTTTGAAAATATCACTCATCTCATGCATACACCTTTCTAACCTTGTGTCAAAATATCTTCTCATGAGTTATTGAAATGGTATGTGTAAAAAAAACAAGCTTCTTGCCTTGAAACTCACCTTGTGCCAAGTTTTCCATACTTGCCTTATTATGCAAGTAACAAAAATACAAAGCAAGTCCAAAAATTAAACCCTAACTCAAACAAGTGGCTGAACCAATGTCTTTAAAATGATGTTTGGAATCAATTTGGTATATTGGATGACCCATTTTGGATTTGTAGATCTCTCAAACCAATTTTTCATTTCAACTTTTTCAACTTATATGCCTTTTTTAGGTCATTTTTCACCAACTTTTATCAAGTCTTGTTCTATGCATTTCCAAACTTCCATGACCTCTTTTCTAGACTTAAAATGAAATTTTGAGCAACTTTGATGTTGTGAAGTTTTCCATTTGAAGCTTCCTTGTATGAGTTTTAGGCATAGGCTAAGAATGACCTGTAATCCCCAGATGACCAAAATACCCTTTGCTTGCCAAGACCATAAGTAGAGTTCCACAAATCATGTGAAGTCATACCATACCTTTATAGAAAGCTAAGACAATAAGGAACAACTATCATGTTGTCCAGAAATCCATTTGAAATCTCCTTGAAGGTCAAAATTTGCTTGGAAGACAGACAACTTTCATAGACAAATTTCAGTGCCCTCAGATGACCTGTAACTTGCAAGAACTATAACTTGAGTTCTATAAATCAACTTGATGACTTCCACCACTCAAATTAAAGATATGAAGATGATCTACAAGTTTCATGTGGACCAAGAATTCATATGAAGCTTACATCTTGAGTTACACTGCTTTGAAGTTTGACCCAAATCAGGGGATTTTACACTGAAACCCTAATTTGGTAACTCCTCTTCTCCTTGATTCCTTCTGATTTTTATTTAGCACAACATCATATCCATATCCATATAGCAAATAATGAATCCCACATTCTTCAAATGCTCCTTGATGCCTTTCAAAACACTTCTTTGACCTAGTGTTGACCTAGATAAAACCCTAGTTGACTGACTTCAACTGAGGCTCTTGCAATCATTCCAATGACTTGGATCTTCTTCAAAATGATCACATAGGCTCTTCATAACATCCATACACACCTCATGCTCTTGGCTCATAGCTCACACTTCTTCTGATGATCCCCAACTAGCCTCAAGATAGGAGAGAATTCACTGATCAACTTGGCAACTCTTTGAAGCTCAAATTCTTCTATGATGACCTGAGTGGTCTTGACCATGAATGAAACCCTTGAATATACCTCTAGAGATAATAATAGCACTTGATCCCCTGATTAAGATAGCTTGCTTATGCTATGCAATGCATATGAATACACTATGTACATGATGCTAATGCAAATGATTATGCAATTGAAACATAAACCTAGGTTAGAAAAGGTTGGGCAAATTTTGGGGTGCAACAAATAAAACTTGAGATTCTTCGGGTGGTCGAAGCTGCATCTTATCCAATAATACTCTTCGAAGATACCAAAGCAATATCTCTGAAAACTTGAGATTCTTCGGGTGGTCAGAGCAGCATCTTATTTGATAAGCCTCTTCGATGATACCAAAGCAGTATCTCTGAACAAAACTTGAGATTCTTCGGGTGGTCGAAGCAGCATGTTATCCAATAAGATTCTTCGATGATACCAAAGCAGTATCTCTGAACAAAACTTTTGATTCTTCGGGTGGTCGAAGCAGCATCTTATCCAATAAGACTCTTTGATGATACCAAAGCAGTATCTTTGAAAACTTGAGATTCTTCGGGTGGTCTAAGCAGCATCTTATCCAATAAGACTCTTTGATGTTACCAAAGCAGTATATCTGAATAAAACTTGAGATTCTTCGGGTGGTCGAAGCACGTCTTATCCAATAATACTCTTCGATGATACCAAAGCAATATCTCTGAAAACATGAGATTCTTCGGGTGGTCAAAGCAGCATCTTATCCAACAAGCCTCTTCGATGATATCAAAGCAGTATCTCTGAACAAAACTTGAGATTCTTCGGGTGGTCGAAGTAGCATCTTATCCAATAAGACTCTTCGATGATACCAAAGCAGTATATGTAAACAAAAACGAGATTCTTCGGGTGGTCGAAGAAGCATCTTATCCAATAAGATTCTTCGATGACTCCAATGCAGTATCTCTGAAAACTTGAGATTCTTCGTGTGGTCGAAGCAGCATCTTATCCAATAAGACTCTTTGATGTTACCAAAGCAGTATCTCTAAACAAAACTTGAGATTCTTCGGGTGGTCGAAGCAGCATCTTATCCAATAATACTCTTCGAAGATACCAAAGCAATATCTCTGAAAACATGAGATTCTTTGGGTGGTCAGAGAAGCATCTAATCCGATAAGATTCTTCGATGATACCAAAGCAGTATCTCTGAACAAAACTTGAGATTCTTCGGGTGGTCGAAGTAGAATCTTATCCAACAAGACTCTTCGATAATACCAAAGCAGTATATCTAAACAAAAATGAGATTCTTCGGGTGGTCGAAGCAGCATCTTATCCAATAAGATTCTTCGATGATACCAATGTAGGGTCTCTTAAAACTTGAAAGTCTTCGGGTGGTCGAAGTAGCATCTTATCCAATAAGACTCTTCGATGATACCAAAGAAGTATCTTTGAACAAAACTTGAGATTCTTCGGGTGGTCGAAGCAGCATCTTATCCAATAAGACTCTTCGATGATACCAAAGCATTATCTCTGAATAAAAATTGAGATTCTTCAATAGGTCGAAGCAGCATCTTATCCAATAAGACTCTTCGATGATACCAATGCAGTATATCTGAAAACTTGAGATTCTTCGGGTGGTCAAAGCAGCATCTTATCCAATAAGACTCTTCGATGATACCAAAACAGTATCTTTGAAAAAAACTTGAGATTCTTCGGGTGGTCAAAGCAGCATCTTGTCCAATAAGATTCTTCGATGATACCAAAGTAGTGTCTCTGAACAAAACTTGTGATTCTTTGGGTGGTCGAAGCAGCATCTTATCCAATAAGACTCTTCGATGATACCAAAGCAGTATCGCTGAACAAAACTTGAGATTCTTCGGGTGGTCAAAGCAGTATCTTATCCAATATGACACTTCGATGATACCAAACCAGTATCTCTGGAAACTTGAGATTCTTCGGGTGGTCTAAGAAGCATCTTATCCAATAAGACTCTTTGATGTTACCAAAGCAGTATATCTGAATAAAACTTGAGATTCTTCGGGTGGTCGAAGCTGCATCTTATCCAATAATACTCTTCGAAGATACCAAAGCAATATCTCTGAAAACTTGAGATTCTTCGGGTGGTCAGAGCAGCATCTTATTCGATAAGCTTCTTCGATGATACCAAAGCAGTATCTCTGAACAAAACTTGAGATTCTTCGGGTGGTCGAAGAGGCATCTTATCCAATAAGATTCTTCGATGATACCAAAGCAGTATCTCTGAACAAAACTTTTGATTCTTCGGGTGGTCGAAGCAGCATCTTATCCAATAAGACTCTTCGATGATACCAAAGCAGTATCTTTGAAAACTTGAGATTCTTCGGGTGGTCTAAGCAGCATCTTATCCTATATGACTCTTTGATGTTACCAAAGTAGTATATCCGAATAAAACTTGAGATTCTTCGGGTGGTCGAAGCAGCATCTTATCCAATAATACTCTTCGATGATACCAAAGCAATATCTCTGAAAACTTGAGATTCTTCGGGTGGTCAGAGCAGCATCTTATCCAATAAGCCTCTTCGATGATACCAAAGCAGTATCTCTGAACAAAACATGAGATTCTTCGGATGGTCGAAGTAGCATCGTATCCAATAAGACTCTTCGATGATACCAAAGCAGTATATGTAAACAAAAACGAGATTCTTCGGGTGGTCGAAGAAGCATCTAATCCAATAAGATTCTTCGATGATACCAAAGCAGTATCTCTGAACAAAACTTGAGATTCTTCGGGTGGTCGAAGCAACATCTCATCCAATAAGACTCTTCGATGATACCAATGCAGTATCTCTGAAAACTTGAGATTCTTCAGGTGGTCGAAGCAGCATCTTATCCAATAAGACTCTTTGATGTTACCAAAGCAGTATATCTGAATAAAACTTGAGATTCCTTGGGTGGTCGAAGCAGCATCTTATCCAATAATACTCTTCGATGATACCAAAGCAATACCTCTGAAAACTTGAGATTCTTCGGGAGGCCAGAGCAGCATCTTATCCAATAAGCCTCTTCGATGATACCAAAGCAGTATCTCTGAACAAAACTTGAGATTCTTCGGGTGGTCGAAGTAGCATCTTATCCAATAAGACTCTTCGATGATACCAAAGCAGTATATGTAAACAAAAACGAGATTCTTCGGGTGGTCGAAGAAGCATTTATCCAATAAGATTCTTCGATGATACCAATGCAGTATCTCTGAAAACTTGAGATTCTTCGTGTGGTCGAAGCAGCATCTTATCCAATAAGACTCTTTGATGTTACCGAAGCAGTATCTCTGAACAAAACTTGAGATTCTTCGGGTGGTCGAAGTAGCATCTTATTTAATAAGACTCTTCGATGATACCAAAGCAGTATATCTAAACAAAAACGAGATTCTTCGGGTGGTCGAAGCAGCATCTTATCCAATAAGATTCTTCGATGATACCAATGTAGGGTCTCTTAAAACTTGAAAGTCTTCGGGTGGTCGAAGTAGCATCTTATCCAATAAGACTCTTCGATGATACCAAAGCAGTATCTCTGAATAAAACATGAGATTCTTCGGGTGGTCGAAGCAGCATCTTATCCAATAAGACTCTTCGATGATACCAAAGAAGTATTTCTGAATAAAAAATGAGATTCTTCGGGAGGTCAAAGCAGCATCTTATCCAATAAGACTCTTCGATGATACCAATGCAGTATCTCTGAAAACTTGAGATTCTTCGGGTGGTCAAAGCAGCATCTTATCCAATAAGACTCTTCGATGATACCAAAACAGTATCTTTGAAAAAAACTTGAGATTCTTCGGGTGGTCAAAGCAGCATCTTGTCCAATAAGATTCTTCGATGATACCAAAGTAGTGTCTCTGAACAAAACTTGTGATTCTTTGGGAGGTCGAAGCAGTATCTTATCCAATAAGACTCTTCGATGATACCAAAGCAGTATCGCTGAACAAAACTTGAGATTCTTCGGGTGGTCAAAGCAGTATCTTATCCAATAAGACTCTTCGATGATACCAAACCAGTATCTCTGGAAACTTGAGATTCTTCGGGTGGTCTAAGAAGCATCTTATCCAATAAGACTCTTTGATGTTACCAAAGCAGTATATCTGAATAAAACTTGAGATTCTTCGGGTGGTCGAAGCTGCATCTTATCCAATAATACTCTTCGAAGATACCAAAGCAATATCTCGGAAAACTTGAGATTCTTCGGGTGGTCAGAGCAGCATCTTATCCGATAAGCCTCTTCGATGATACCAAAGCAGTATCTCTGAACAAAACTTGAGATTCTTCGGGTGGTCGAAGCAGCATCTTATCCAATAATATTCTTCGATGATACCAAAGCAGTATCTCTGAACAAAACTTTTGATTCTTCGGGTGGTCGAATCAGCATCTTATCCAATAAGACTCTTCGATGATACCAAAGCAGTATCTTTGAAGACTTGAGATTCTTCGGGTGGTCTAAGCAGCATCTTATCCAATAAGACTCTTTGATGTTACCAAAGTAGTATATCTGAATAAAACTTGAGATTCTTCGGGTGCTCGAAGCAGCGTCTTATCCAATAATACTCTTCGATGATACCAAAGCAATATCTCTGAAAACTTGAGATTCTTTGGGTGGTCAGAGCAGCATCTTATCCAATAAGCCTCTTCGATGATACCAAAGCAGTATCTCTGAACAAAACATGAGATTCTTCGGGTGGTCGAAGTAGCATCTTATCCAATAAGACTCTTCGATGATACCAAAGCAGTATATGTAAACAAAAACGAGATTCTACGGGTGGTCGAAGAAGCATCTTATCCAATAAGATTCTAAGCAGTATCTCTGAACAAAACTTGAGATTCTTCGGGTGGTCGAAGTAGCATCTCAAATAAGACTCTTCGATGATACCAATGCAGTATCTCTAAAAACTTGAGATTCTTCGGGTGGTCGAAGCAGCATCTTATCCAATAAGACTCTTTGATGTTACCAAAGCAGTATATCTGAATAAAACTTGAGATTCTTTGGGTGGTCGAAGCAGCATCTTATCCAATAATACTCTTCGAAGATACCAAAGCAATATCTCTGAAAACATGAGATTCTTTGGGTGGTCAGAGCAGCATCTTATCCGATAAGCCTCTTCGATGATACCAAAGCAGTATCTCTGAAAAAAACTTGAGATTCTTCGGGTGGTCGAAGTAGCATCTTATCCAATAAGACTCTTTGATGATACCAAAGCAGTATATCTCAACAAAAACGAGATTCTTCGGGTGGTCGAAGCAGCATCTTATCCAATAACATTCTTCGATGATACCAATGTAGGGTCTCTTAAAACTTGAAAGTCTTCGGGTGGTCGAAGTAGCATCTTATCCAATAAGACTCTTCGATGATACCAAAGCAGTATCTCTGAACAAAACATGAGATTCTTCGGATGGTCGAAGCAGCATCTTATCCAATAAGACTCTTCGATGATACCAAAGCAGTATCTCTGAATAAAAATTGAGATTCTTCGGGAGGTCGAAGCAGCATCTTATCCAATAAGACTCTTCGATGATACCAAAGAAGTATCTCTGAAAAAAACTTGAGATTCTTCGGGTGGTCGAAGCAGCATCTTATCCAATAAGACTCTTCAATGATACCAAAGCAGTATCTCTGAAAACTTGAGATTCTTCGGGTGGTTGAAGCGGCATCTTATCCAATAAGACTCTTCGATGATACCAAAGTAGTATCTCTAGAAAAAACATGAGATTCTGCTGGTGGTCGAAGCAGCATCTTATCCAATAAGACTCTTCGATTATACAAAGGCAATATCTATGAAAACTTGAGATTCTTCGGGTGGTCGAAGCAGCATCTTATCCAATCAGACTCTTTGATGTTACCAAATCAGTATCTCTGAACAAAACATGAGATTCTTCGGGTGGTCGAAGCAGCATCTTATCCAATAATACTCTTCGATGATACCAAAGAAATATCTCTGAAAACTTGAGATTCTTCGGGTGGTCAAAGCAGCATCTTATCCGATAAGCCTCTTCGATGATACCAAAGCAGTATCTCTGAAGAAAACATGAGATTCTTCGGGTGGTCGAAGCAGCATCATATCCAATAAGACTCTTCGATGATACCAAAACAATATATCTAAACAAAAACGAGATTCTTTGGGTGGTCGAAGCAGCATCTTATCCAATAAGGTTCTTCGATGATACCAATGTAGCGTCTCTTAAAACTTGAAATTCTTCGGGTGGTCGAAGCAACATCTTGTCCAATAAGACTCTTCGATGATACCAAAGCAGTATCTCTGAATAAAAATTGAGATTCTTCGGGAGGTCGAAGCAGCATCTTATCCAATAAGACTCTTCAATGATACCAAAGCAGTATCTCTGAAAACCTGAGATTCTTCGGGTGGTCGAAGCGGCATCTTATCCAATAAGACTCTTCGATGATACCAAAGCAGTATCTCTAAAAAGACATGAGATTCTGCTGGTGGTCGAAGCAGCATCTTATCCAATAAGACTCTTGGATTATACCAAAGCAGTATCTATGAAAAGTTGAGATTCTTCGGGTAGTCAGAGAAGCATCTTATCCGATAAGCCTCTTCGATGATACCAAAGCAGTATCTCTGAAAAAAACTTGAGATTCTTCGGGTGGTCGAAGTAGCATCTTATCCAATAAGACTCTTCGATGATACCAAAGCAGTATATCTAAACAAAAACGAGATTCTTTGGGTGGTCGAAGCAGCATCTTATCCAATAACATTCTTCGATGATACCAATGTAGCGTCTCTTAAAACTTGAAATTCTTCGGGTGGTCGAAGCAGCATCTTATCCAATAAGACTCTTCGATGATACCAAAGCAGTATCTCTGAACAAAACATGAGATTCTTCGGGTGGTCGAAGCAGCATCTTATCCAATAAGACTCTTCGATGATACCAAAGCAGTATCTCTGAATAAAAATTGAGATTCTTCGGGATGTCGAAGCAGCATCTTATCCAATAAGACTCTTCAATGATACCAAAGCAGTATCTCTGAAAACTTGAGATTCTTCGGGTGGTTGAAGCGGCATCTTATCCAATAAGACTCTTCGATGATACCAAAGTAGTATCTCTAAAAAAAACATGAGATTCTGCTGGTGGTCGAAGCAGCATCTTATCCAATAAGACTCTTCGATTATACCAAGGCAATATCTATGAAAACTTGAGATTCTTCGGGTGGTCGAAGCAGCATCTTATCCAATCAGACTCTTTGATGTTACCAAATCAGTATCTCTGAACAAAACATGAGATTCTTCAGGTGGTCGAAGCAGCATCTTATCCAATAATACTCTTCGATGATACCAAAGCAATATCTCTGAAAACTTGAGATTCTTCGGGTGGTCAAAGCAGCATCTTATCCGATAAGCCTCTTCGATGATACCAAAGCAATATCTCTGAACAAAACATGAGATTCTTCGGGTGGTCGAAGCAGCATCTTATCCAATAAGACTCTTCGACGATACCAAAGCAATATATCTAAACAAAAACGAGATTCTTTGGGTGGTCGAAGCAGCATCTTATCCAATAAGGTTCTTCGATGATACCAATGTAGCGTCTCTTAAAACTTGAAATTCTTCGGGTGGTCGAAGCAGCATCTTATCCAATAAGACTCTTCGATGATACCAAAGCAGTATCTCTGAAACAAACTTGAGATTCTTCGGGTGGTCGAAGCAGCATCTTATCCAATAAGACTCTTCGATGATACCAAAGCATTATCTCTGAAAACTTGAGATTCTTCGGGTGGTCGATGCACCATCTAATCCAACAAGACTCTTCGATGATACCAAAGCAGTATCTCTGAACAAAACTTGAGACTCTTTGGGTGGTCGAAGTAGCATCTTATCCAACAAGACAATTCAATGATACCAAAGCAGTATCTCTGAGAAATTGAGATTCTTCGGGTGGTCGAAGCAGCATCTTATCCAATAAGATTCTTCGATGATACCAAAGCAGTATCTCTAAACACAAACGAGATTCTCCGGGTGGTCGAAGCAGCATCTTATCCAATAAGATTCTTAGATGACACCAAAGCAGTATCTCTGAAAACTTGAGATTCTTCGGGTGGTCGAAGCGGCATCTTATCCAATAAGACTCTTCGATGATACCAAAGCAGTATCTCTAAAAAAACATGAGATTCTTCGGGTGGTCGAAGCAGCATCTTATCCAATAAGACTCTTCGATGATACCAAAACAGTGTCTCTGAAAACTTGAGATTCTTCGTGTGGTCGAAGCAGCATCTTATCCAATAACACTCTTTGATGTTACCAAAGAAGTATCTCTGAACAAAACTTGAGATTCCTCAGGTGGTTGAAGCAACATCTTATCCAATAATACTCTTCGAAGATACCAAAGCAATATCTCTGTAAACATGAGATTCTTTGGGTGGTCAGAGCAGCATCTTATCTGATAAGCCTCTTCGATGATACCAAAGAAGTATCTCGGAACAAAACATGAGATTCTTCGGGTGGTCGAAGTAGCACCTTATCCAATAAGACTCTTCGATGATACCAAAGCAGTATATCTAAACAAAAACGAAATTCTTCGGGTGGTCGAAGAAGCATCTTATCCAATAAGATTCTTCGATGATACCAAAGCAGTATCTCTGAACAAAACTTGAGATTCTTCGGGTGGTCGAAGCAGCATCTTATCCAATAAGACTCTTCGATGATACCAAAGTAGTGTCTCTGAAAACTAGAGATTCTTCGTGTGGTCGAAGCAGCATCTTATCCAATAAGACTCTTTGATGTTACCAAAGCAGTATCTCTGAACAAAACTTGAGATTCTTCGGGTGGTCGAAGCAGCATCTTATCCAATAATACTCTTCGAAGATACCAAAGCAATATCTCTGAAAACATGAGATTCTTTGGGTGGTCAGAGCAGCATCTTATCCGATAAGCCTCTTCGATGATACCAAAGTAGTATCTCTGAATAAAACTTGAGATTCTTCGGGTTGTCGAAGTAGCATCTTATCCAATAAGACTCTTCGATGATACCAAAGCAGTATATCTATACAAAAACGAGATTCTTCGGGTGGTCGAAGCAGCATCGTATCCAATAAGATTCTTCGATGATACCAATGTAGGGTCTCTTAAAACTTGAAAGTCGTTGGGTGGTTGAAGTAGCATCTTATCCAATAAGATTCTTCGATGATACCAAAGAAGTATCTCTGAACAAAACTTTTGATTCTTCGGGTGGTCGAAGCAGAACCTTATCCAATAAGACTTTTCGATGATACCAAAGCAGTATCTTTGAAAACTTGAGATTCTTCGGGTGGTCTAAGCAGCATCTTATCCAATAATACTCTTTGATGTTACCAAAGCAGTATCTCTGAAAAAAACATGAGATTCTTCGGGTGGTCGAAGCAGCATCTTATCCAATAATACTCTTCGATGATACCAAAGCTATATCTCTGAATACTTGAGATTCTTTGGGTGTTCAAAGCAGCATCTTATCCGATAAGCCTCTTCGATGATACCAAAGTAGTATCTCTGAACAAAACTTGATATTCTTCAGGTGGTCGAAGAAGCATCTTATCCAATAAGACACTTCGATGATACCAAAGCAGTATATCTAAACACAAACGAGATTTTTCGGGTGGTCGAAGCAGCATCTTATCTAATAAAATTTTTCGATGACACCAAAGTAGTATCTCTGAAAACTTGAGATTCTTCGGGTGGTTGAAGCGACATCTTATCCAATAAGACTCTTCGATGATACCAAAGCAGTATCTCTGAAAACTTGAGATTCTTCGGGTGGTCGATGCACCATCTAATCCAACAAGACTCTTCGATGATACCAAAGCAGTATCTCTGAACAAAACTTGAGACTCTTTGGGTGGTCGAAGTAGCATTTTATCCAACAAGACAATTCAATGATACCAAAGCAGTATCTCTGAAAAATTGAGATTCTTCGGGTGGTCGAAGCAGCATCTTATCCAATAAGATTCTTCGATGATACCAAAGCAGTATCTCTAAACACAAACGAGATTCTCCGGGTGGTCGAAGCAGCATCTTATCCAATAAGATTCTTAGGTGACACCAAAGCAGTATCTCTGAAAACTTGAGATTCTTCGGGTGGTCGAAGCGGCATCTTATCCAATAAGACTCTTCGATGATACCAAAGCAGTATCTCTAAAAAAACATGAGATTCTTCGGGTGGTCGAAGCAGCATCTTATCCAATAAGACTCTTCGATGATACCAAAACAGTGTCTCTGAAAACTTGAGATTCTTCGTGTGGTCGAAGCAGCATCTTATCCAATAACACTCTTTGATGTTACCAAAGAAGTATCTCTGAACAAAACTTGAGATTCCTCAGGTGGTAGAAATAGCATCTTATCCAATAATACTCTTCGAAGATACCAAAGCAATATCTCTGAAAACATGAGATTCTTTGGGTGGTCAGAGCAGCATCTTATCCGATAAGCCTCTTCGATGATACCAAAGCAGTATCTCTGAATAAAACTTGAGATTCTTCGGGTGGTCAAAGTAGCACCTTATCCAATAAGACTCTTCGATGATACCAAAGCATTATATCTAAACAAAAACGAAATTCTTCGGGTGGTCGAAGAAGCATCTTATCCAATAAGATTCTTCGATGATACCAAAGCAGTATCTCTGAACAAAACTTGAGATTCTTCGGGTGGTCGAAGCAACATCTCATCCAATAAGACTCTTCGATGATACCAATGCAGTATCTCTGAAAACTAGAGATTCTTCGTGTGGTCGAAGCAGCATCTTATCCAATAAGACTCTTTGATGTTACCAAAGCAGTATCTCTGAACAAAACTTGAGATTCTTCGGGTGGTCGAAGCAGCATCTTATCCAATAATACTCTTTGAAGATACCAAAGCAATATCTCTGAAAACATGAGATTCTTTGGGTGGTCAGAGCAGCATCTTATCCGATAAGCCTCTTCGATGATACCAAAGCAGTATCTCTGAATAAAACTTGAGATTCTTCGGGTGGTCGAAGTAGCATCTTATCCAATAAGACTCTTCGATGATACCAAAGCAGTATATCTAAACAAAAACGAGATTTTTCGGGTGGTCGAAGCAGCATCTTATCCAATAAGATTCTTCGAAGATACCAATGTAGGGTCTCTTAAAACTTGAAAGTCTTCGGGTGGTCGAAGTAGCATCTTATCCAATAAGATTCTTCGATGATACCAAAGAAGTATCTCTGAACAAAACTTTTGATTCTTCGGGTGGTCGAAGCAGAATCTTATCCAATAAGACTCTTCGATAATACCAAAGCATTATCTCTGAAAACTTGAGATTCTTCGGGTGGTCGATGCACCATCTAATCCAACAAGACTCTTCGATGATACCAAAGCAGTATCTCTGAACAAAACTTGAGACTCTTTGGGTGGTCGAAGTAGCATCTTATCCAACAAGACAATTCAATGATACCAAAGCAGTATCTCTGAAAAATTGAGATTCTTCGGGTGGTCGAAGCAGCATCTTATCCAATAAGATTCTTCGATGATACCAAAGCAGTATCTCTAAACACAAACGAGATTCTCCGGGTGGTCGAAGCAGCATCTTATCCAATAAGATTCTTAGATGACACCAAAGCAGTATCTCTGAAAACTTGAGATTCTTCGGGTGGTCGAAGCGGCATCTTATCCAATAAGACTCTTCAATGATACCAAAGCAGTATCTCTAAAAAAACATGAGATTCTTTGGGTGGTCGAAGCAGCATCTTATCCAATAAGACTCTTCGATGATACCAAAACAGTGTCTCTGAAAACTTGAGATTCTTCGTGTGGTCGAAGCAGCATCTTATCCAATAACACTCTTTGATGTTACCAAAGAAGTATCTCTGAACAAAACTTGAGATTCCTCAGGTGGTTGAAGCAACATCTTATCCAATAATACTCTTCGAAGATACCAAAGCAATATCTCTGTAAACATGAGATTCTTTGGGTGGTCAGAGCAGCATCTTATCTGATAAGCCTCTTCGATGATACCAAAGAAGTATCTCGGAACAAAACATGAGATTCTTCGGGTGGTCGAAGTAGCACCTTATCTAATAAGACTCTTCGATGATACCAAAGCAGTATATCTAAACAAAAACGAAATTCTTCGGGTGGTCGAAGAAGCATCTTATCCAATAAGATTCTTCGATGATACCAAAGCAGTATCTCTGAACAAAACTTGAGATTCTTCGGGTGGTCGAAGCAGCATCTTATCCAATAAGACTCTTCGATGATACCAAAGTAGTGTCTCTGAAAACTAGAGATTCTTCGTGTGGTCGAAGCAGCATCTTATCCAATAAGACTCTTTGATGTTACCAAAGCAGTATCTCTGAACAAAACTTGAGATTCTTCGGGTGGTCGAAGCAGCATCTTATCCAATAATACTCTTCGAAGATACCAAAGCAATATCTCTGAAAACATGAGATTCTTTGGGTGGTCAGAGCAGCATCTTATCCGATAAGCCTCTTCGATGATACCAAAGCAGTATCTCTGAATAAAACTTGAGATTCTTCGGGTTGTCGAAGTAGCATCTTATCCAATAAGACTCTTCGATGATACCAAAGCAGTATATCTATACAAAAACGAGATTCTTCGGGTGGTCGAAGCAGCATCTTATCCAATAAGATTCTTCGATGATACCAATGTAGGGTCTCTTAAAACTTGAAAGTCGTCGGATGGTTGAAGTAGCATCTTATCCAATAAGATTCTTCGATGATACCAAAGAAGTATCTCTGAACAAAACTTTTGATTCTTCGGGTGGTCGAAGCAGAACCTTATCCAATAAGACTTTTCGATGATACCAAAGCAGTATCTTTGAAAACTTGAGATTCTTCGGGTGGTCTAAGCAGCATCTTATCCAATAATACTCTTTGATGTTACCAAAGCAGTATCTCTGAAAAAAACATGAGATTCTTCGGGTGGTCGAAGCAGCATCTTATCCAATAATACTCTTCGATGATACCAAAGCTATATCTCTGAATACTTGAGATTCTTTGGGTGTTCAAAGCAGCATCTTATCCGATAAGCCTCTTCGATGATACCAAAGTAGTATCTCTGAACAAAACTTGATATTCTTCAGGTGGTCGAAGAAGCATCTTATCCAATAAGACACTTCGATGATACCAAAGTAGTATATCTAAACACAAACGAGATTTTTCGGGTGGTCGAAGCAGCATCTTATCTAATAAAATTTTTCGATGACACCAAAGTAGTATCTCTGAAAACTTGAGATTCTTTGGGTGGTTGAAGCGACATCTTATCCAATAATACTCTTCGATGATACCAAAGCAGTATCTCTGAAAACTTGAGATTCTTCGGGTGGTCGATGCACCATCTAATCCAACAAGACTCTTCGATGATACCAAAGCAGTATCTTTGAACAAAACTTGAGACTCTTTGGGTGGTCGAAGTAGCATTTTATCCAACAAGACAATTCAATGATACCAAAGCAGTATCTCTGAAAAATTGAGATTCTTCGGGTGGTCGAAGCAGCATCTTATCCAATAAGATTCTTCGATGATACCAAAGCAGTATCTCTAAACACAAACGAGATTCTCCGGGTGGTCGAAGCAGCATCTTATCCAATAAGATTCTTAGATGACACCAAAGCAGTATCTCTGAAAACTTGAGATTCTTCGGGTGGTCGAAGCGGCATCTTATCCAATAAGACTCTTCGATGATACCAAAGCAGTATCTCTAAAAAAACATGAGATTCTTCGGGTGGTCGAAGCAGCATCTTATCCAATAAGACTCTTCGATGATACCAAAACAGTGTCTCTGAAAACTTGAGATTCTTCGTGTGGTCGAAGCAGCATCTTATCCAATAACACTCTTTGATGTTACCAAAGAAGTATCTCTGAAAAAAACTTGAGATTCCTCAGGTGGTCGAAATAGCATCTTATCCAATAATACTCTTCGAAGATACCAAAGCAATATCTCTGAAAACATGAGATTCTTTGGGTGGTCAGAGCAGCATCTTATCCGATAAGCCTCTTCGATGATACCAAAGCAGTATCTCTGAATAAAACTTGAGATTCTTCGGGTGGTCAAAGTAGCACCTTATCCAATAAGACTCTTCGATGATACCAAAGCATTATATCTAAACAAAAACGAAATTCTTCGGGTGGTCGAAGAAGCATCTTATCCAATAAGATTCTTCGATGATACCAAAGCAGTATCTCTGAACAAAACTTGAGATTCTTCGGGTGGTCGAAGCAACATCTCATCCAATAAGACTCTTCGATGATACCAATGCAGTATCTCTGAAAACTAGAGATTCTTCGTGTGGTCGAAGCAGCATCTTATCCAATAAGACTCTTTGATGTTACCAAAGCAGTATCTCTGAACAAAACTTGAGATTCTTCGGGTGGTCGAAGCAGCATCTTATCCAATAATACTCTTTGAAGATACCAAAGCAATATCTCTGAAAACATGAGATTCTTTGGGTGGTCAGAGCAGCATCTTATCCGATAAGCCTCTTCGATGATACCAAAGCAGTATCTCTGAATAAAACTTGAGATTCTTCGGGTGGTCGAAGTAGCATCTTATCCAATAAGACTCTTCGATGATACCAAAGCAGTATATCTAAACAAAAACGAGATTCTTCGGGTGGTCGAAGCAGCATCTTATCCAATAAGATTCTTCGATGATACCAATGTAGGGTCTCTTAAAACTTGAAAGTCTTCGGGTGGTCGAAGTAGCATCTTATCCAATAAGATTCTTCGATGATACCAAAGAAGTATCTCTGAACAAAACTTTTGATTCTTCGGGTGGTCGAAGCAGAATCTTATCCAATAAGACTCTTCGATGATACCAAAGCAGTATCTTTGAAAACTTGAGATTCTTCGGGTGGTCTAAGCAGCATCTTATCCAATAAGACTCTTTGATGTTACCAAAGCAGTATATCTAAATAAAACTTGAGATTCTTCGGGTGGTCGAAGCAGCATCTTATCCAATAATACTCTTCGATGATACCAAAGCTATATCTCTGAAAACTTGAGATTCTTCGGGTGGTCAGAGCAGCATCTTATCCAATAAGCCTCTTCGATGATACCAAAGCAGTATCTCTGAACAAAACTTGAGATTCTTCGGGTGGTCGAAGTAGCTTCTTATCCAATATGACTCTTCGATGATACCAATGTTGTATATGTAAACAAAAATGAGATTCTTCGGGTGGTCGAAGAAGCATCTTATCCAATAAGATTCTTCGATGATACCAAAGCAGTATCTCTGAACAAAACTTGAGATTCTTCGGGTGGTCGAAGCAGCATCTCATCCAATAAGACTCTTCGGTGATACCAATGCAGTATCTCTAAAAACATGAGATTCTTCGGGTGGTCGAAGCAACATCTTATCCAATAAGACTCTTCAATGATACCAAAGCAGTATCTCTGAAAACTTGATAGTCTTCGGGTGGTCGAAGCGGCATCTTATCCAATAAGACTCTCCGATGATACCAAAGCAGTATCTCTAAAAAAACATGAGATTCTACTGGTGGTCGAAGCAGCATCTTATCCAATAAGACTTTTCGATGATACCAAAGCAGTATCTCTGAAAACTTGAGATTCTTTGGGTGGTCGAAGCAGCATCTTATCCAATAAGACTCTTTGATGTTACCAAAGCAATATCTCTGAAAAAAACATGAGATTCTTCGGGTGGTCGAAGCAGCATCTTATCCAATAATACTTTTCGATGATAACAAAGCAGTATCTCTGAAAACATGAGATTCTTTGGGTGTTCAAAGCAGCATCTTATCCGATAAGCCTCTTCGATGATACCAAAGTAGTATCTCTGAACAAAACTTGATATTTTTCAGGTGGTCGAAGAAGCATCTTATCCAATAAGACTCTTCGATGATACCAAAGCAGTATATCTAAACATAAACGAGATTTTTCGGGTGGTCGAAGCAGCATCTTATCTAATAAGATTTTTTGATGAAACCAAAGTAGTATCTCTGAAAACTTGAAATTCTTCGGGTGGTTAAAGCAACATCTTATCCAATAAGACTCTTCGATGATACCAAAGCAGTATCTCTGAAAAAAACTTGATATTCTACGGGTGGTCGAAGCAGTATCTTATCCAATAAGACTCTTCGATGATAACAAAGCAGTATCTCTGAAAACTTGAGATTCTTCGGGTGGTCGAAGTAGCATCTTATCCAATAAGACTCTTCGATGATACCAAAGCACTATCTCTAAAAAAACATGAGATTCTTCGGGTGGTCGAAGCAGCATCTTATCCAATAAGACTCTTCGATGATACCAAAGCACTATCTCTAAAAAAACATGAGATTCTTCGGGTGGTCGAAGCAGCATCTTATCCAATAAGACTCTTCGATGATACCAAAACAGTATCTCTGAAAAAACTTGAGATTCTTCGGGTGGTCAAAGCAGCATCTTATCCAATAAGATTCTTCGATGATACCAAAGTAGTGTCTCTGAACAAAACTTGTGATTCTTCGGGTGGTCGAAGCAGCATCTTATCCAATAAGACTCTTCGATGATACCAAAGCAGTATCTCTGAAAACTTGAGATTCTTCGGGTGGTCGAAGCAGCATCTTATACAATACGACTCTTCGATGATACCAAAGCAGTATCTCTAAAAAAACATGAGATTCTTCGGGTGGTTTAAGCAGTATCTTATCCAATAAGACTCTTCGATGATACCAAAGCAGTATCTCTAAAAAAACATGAGATTCTTCGGGTGGTTGAAGCAGCATCTTATCCAATAAGACTCTTCGATGATACCAAAGCAGTATCTCTGAAAACTTGAGATTCTTCGGGTGGTCGAAGCAGAATCTTATCCAATAAGACTCTTTGATATTACCAAAGCAGTATCTCTGAAAAAAACTTGAGATTCTTCGGGTGGGCGAAGCAGCATCTTATCCAATAATACTCTTCGATGATACCAAAGCAGTATCTCTGAAAACATCAGATTCTTCGGGTGGTCAAAGCAGCATCTTATCCGATAAGCCTCTTCGATGATACCAAAGCAGTATCTCTGAACAAAACTTGATATTCTTCGGGTTGTCGAAGTAGCATCTTATCCAATAAGACTCTTCGATGATACCAAAGCAGTATATCTAAACACAAACGATATTTTTCGGGTGGTCGAAGCAGCATCTTATCTAATAAGATTTTTCGATGACACGAAAGTAGCATCTCTGAAAACTTGAAATTCTTCGGGTGGTCGAAGTAGCATTTTATCCAATAAGACTCTTCGATGATGCCAAAGCAGTATCACTGAACAAACCTTGAGATTCTTCGGGTGGTCGAAGTAGCATCTTATCCAATAAGACTCTTTGATGATACCAAAGCAGTATCTCTGAACAAAACTTGAGATTCTTCGGGTGGCCGAACCAGCATCTTATCCAATAAGACTTTTCTATGATACCAAAGCAGTATCTCTGAAAACTTGAGATTCTTCGGGTGGTCGAAGCAACATCTTGTCCAATAAGACTCTTTGATGATACCAAAGCAGTATATCTGAAAAAAACTAGAGATTCTACGGGTGGTCGAAGCAGTATCTTATCTAATAAGACTCTTCGATGATACCAAAGAAGTATCTCTGAAAACTGTAGATTCTTTGGGTGGTCGAAGCAACATCTTATCCAATAAGACTCTTCGATGATACCAAAGCACTATCTCTAAAAAATCATTAGATTCTTCGGGTGGTCGAAGCAGCATCTTATCCAATAAGACTCTTCGATGATACCAAAATAGTATCTTTGAAAAAAACTTGAGATTCTTCGGGTGGTCAAAGCAGCATCTTGTCCAATAAGATTCTTCTTTGATACCAAAGTAGTGTCTCTGAAAAAAACTTGTAATTCTCTGGCTGGTCTAAGCAGCACCTTATCCAATAAGACTCTTCGATGATACCAAAGCAGTATCTCTGAACAAAACTTGAGATTCTTCGGGTGGTCGAAGCAGTATCTTATCCAATAAGACTCTTCAATGATACCAAAGCAGTATC
Source organism: Lathyrus sativus (assembly GCA_963859935.3). Classification (NCBI taxonomy): domain Eukaryota; kingdom Viridiplantae; phylum Streptophyta; class Magnoliopsida; order Fabales; family Fabaceae; genus Lathyrus; species Lathyrus sativus. The sequence continues at coordinate 236,447,195 of OZ012740.1, read as the reverse complement.
TCTGAAAACTTGAGATTCTTCGGGTGGTCGAAGCAGCATCTTATCCAATAAGACTCTTCGATGATTCCAAAGAAGTATATCTAAACAAAAACGAGATTCTTCGGGTGGTCGAAGCAGCATCTTATTCAATAAGATTCTTCGATGATACCAATGTAGGGTCTCTTAAAACTTGAAAGTCTTCGGGTGGTCGAAGCAACATCTTATCCAATAAGACTCTTCGGTGATACCAAAGTAGTATCTCTGAACAAAACTTAAGATTCTTCAGGTGGTCGAAGCAGCATCTTATCCAATAACATTCTTCGATGATACCAAAGCAGTATCTCTGAACAAAAATTGAGATTCTTCGGGTGGTCGAAGCAGCATCTTATCCAATAAGACTCTTCGATGATACCAAAGCAGTATCTTTGAACAAAACTTGAGATTCTTCGGGTGGTCGAAGCAGCATCTTATCCAATAAGACTCTTCGATGATACCAAAGCAGTATCTCTGAACAAAACTTGATATTCTTCGAGTGGTCAAAGCAGCATCTTATCCAATAAGACTCTTCGATGATACCAAAGCAGTATATCTAAACACAAACGAGATTTTTCGGGTGGTCGAAGCAGCATCTTATCTAATAAGATTCTTCGATGATACGAAATTAGTATCTCCGAAAACTTGAAATTCTTCGGGTGGTTGAAGTAGCATTTTATCAAATAAGACTCTTCGATGATGACAAAGCAGTATCTCTGTACAAAACTTGAGATTCTTCGGGAGGTCGAAGTAGCATCTTATCCAATAAGACTCTTCAATGATACCAAAGCAGTATCTCTGAAAAAAACTTGAGATTCTTCGGGTGGTCGAAGCAGCATCTTATCCAATAAGACTTTTCTATGATACCAAAGCAGTATCTCTGAAAACATGAGATTCTTCGGGTGGTCGAAGCAACATCTTATCCAATAAGACTCTTCGATGATACCAAAGCAGTATCTCTGTAAAAACCTTGAGATTCTACGGGTAGTCAAAGCAGCATCTTATCCAATAAGACTCTTCGATGATACCAAAGCACTATCTCTAAAAAAACATGAGATTCTTCGGGTGGTCGAAGCAGCATCTTATCCAATAAGACTCTTTGATGATACCAAAACAGTATCTCTGAAAAAAAACTTGAGATTCTTCGGGTGGTCAAAGCATCATCTTGTCCAATAAGATTCTTCGATGATACCAAAGTAGTATCTATGAACAAAACTTGTGATTCTTTGGGTGGTTGAAGCAGTGTCTTATCCAATAAGACTCTTCGATTATACCAAAGCAGTATCTCTGAACAAAACTTGAGATTCTTCGGGTGGTCGAAGCAGTATCTTATCCAATAAGACTCTTCGATGATACCAAAGCGGTATCTCTGAAAACTTGAGATTCTTCGGGTGGTCGAAGCAGCATCTTATCCAATAAGATTCTACGATGATACCAATGTAGGGTCTCTTAAAACTTGAAAGTCTTCGGGTGGTCGAAGCAGCATCTTATCCAATAAGACTCTTCGATGATACCAAAGCAGTATCTCTGAACAAAACTTAAGATTCTTCAGCTGGCCGAACCAGCATCTTATCCAATAAGACTCTTCGATGATACCAAAGCAGTATCTCTGAACAAAAATTGAGATTCTTCGGGTGGTCGAAGCAGCATCTTATCCAATAAGAATCTTCGATGATACCAAAGCAGTATCTGTGAAAAAAACTTGAGATTGTTCGGGTGTTCGAAGCAGTATCTTATCCAATCAGACTCTTCGATGATAACAAAGCAGTATCTCTGAACAAAACTTGAGATTCTTCGGGTGATCGAAGCAGCATCTTATCCAATAAGACTCTTCGATGATAACAATGCAGTATCTCTAAAAACTTGAGATTCTTCAGGGGGTCGAAGAGGCATCTTATCCAATAAGACTCTTCGATGATACCAAACAGTATCTCTGAAAAAAACTTGAGATTCTTCGGGTGGTCAAAGCAGCATCTTGTCCAATAAGATTCTTTGATGATACCAAAGTAGTGTCTCTGATCAAAACTTGTGATTCTTCGGGTGGTCGAAGCAGCATCTTATCCAATAAGACTCTTAGATGATACCAAAGCAGTATCTCTAAAAAAAACATGAGATTCTTCGGGTGGTTGAAGCAGCATTTTTTCCAATAAGACTCTTTGATGTTACCAAAACAATATCTCTGAAAACATGAGATTCTTCGGGTGGTCAAAGCTTCGGGTGGTCGAACCAGCATCTTATCCAATAAGACTCTTCAATGATACCAAAGTAGTATATCTATATACAAACGAGATTCTTCGGGTGGTCGAAGAAACATCTTATCCAATAAGACTCTTCGATGATAACAAAGCAGTATCTCTGAAAACTTGAGATTCTTCGGGTGGTCGAAGTAGCATCTTATCCAATAAGACTCTTCGATGATACCAAAGCACTATCTCTAAAAAAACATGAGATTCTTCGGGTGGTCGAAGCAGCATCTTATCGAATAAGACTCTTCGATGATACTAAAACAGTATCTCTGAAAAAACTTGAGATTCTTCGGGTGGTCAAAGCAGCATCTTGTCCAATAAGATTCTTCGATGATACCAAAGTAGTGTCTCTGAACAAAACTTGTGATTCTTCGGGTGGTCGAAGCAGCATCTTATCCAATAAGACTCTTCGATGATACCAAAGCAGTATCTCTGAAAACTTGAGATTCTTCGGGTGGTCGAAGCAACATCTTATCCAATACGACTCTTCGATGATACCAAAGCAGTATCTCTAAAAAAACATGAGATTCTTCGGGTGGTTTAAGCAGCATCTTATCCAATAAGACTCTTCAATGATACCAAAGCAGTATCTCTGAAAACTAGAGATTCTTCGTGTGGTCGAAGCAGCATCTTATCCAATAAGACTCTTTGATGTTACCAAAGCAGTATCTCTGAAAAAAACTTGAGATTCTTCGGGTGGTCGAAATAGCATCTTATCCAATAATACTCTTCGAAGATACCAAAGCAATATCTCTGAAAACATGAGATTCTTTGGGTGGTCAGAGCAGCATCTTATCCGATAAGCCTCTTCGATGATACCAAAGCAGTATCTCTGAATAAAACTTGAGATTCTTCGGGTGGTCAAAGTAGCACCTTATCCAATAAGACTCTTCAATGATACCAAAGCATTATATCTAAACAAAAACGAAATTCTTTGGGTGGTCGAAGAAGCATCTTATCCAATAAGATTCTTCGATGATACCAAAGCAGTATCTCTGAACAAAACTTGAGATTCTTCGGGTGGTCGAAGCAACATCTCATCCAATAAGACTCTTCGATGATACCAATGCAGTATCTCTGAAAACTAGAGATTCTTCGTGTGGTCGAAGCAGCATCTTATTTAATAAGACTCTTCGATGATACCAAAGCAGTATCTTTGAAAACTTGAGATTCTTCGGGTGGTCTAAGCATCATCTTATCCAATAAGACTCTTTGATGTTACCAAAGCAGTATATCTAAATAAAACTTGAGATTCTTCGGGTGGTCGAAGCAGCATCTTATCCAATAATACTCTTCGATGATACCAAAGCTATATCTCTGAAAACTTGAGATTCTTCGGGTGGTCAGAGCAGCATCTTATCCAATAAGCCTCTTCGATGATACCAAAGCAGTATCTCTGAACAAAATTTGAGATTCTTCGGGTGGTCGAAGTAGCTTCTTATCCAATAAGACTCTTCGATGATACCAATGCTGTATATGTAAACAAAAACGAGATTCTTCGGGTGGTCGAAGAAGCATCTTATCCAATAAGATTCTTCGATGATACCAAAGCAGTATCTCTGAACAAAACTTGAGATTCTTCGGGTGGTCGAAGCAGCATCTCATCCAATAAGACTCTTCGATGATACCAATGCAGTATCTCTAAAAACTTGAGATTCTTCGGGTGGTCGAAGCAACATCTTATCCAATAAGACTCTTCAATGATACCAAAGCAGTATCTCTGAAAACTTGATATTCTTCGGGTGGTCGAAGCGGCATCTTATCCAATAAGACTCTCCGATGATACCAAAGCAGTATCTCTAAAAAAACATGAGATTCTACTGGTGGTCGAAGCAGCATCTTATCCAATAAGACTTTTCGATGATACCAAAGCAGTATCTCTGAAAACTTGAGATTCTTTGGGTGGTCGAAGCAGCATCTTATCCAATAAGACTCTTTGATGTTACCAAAGCAATATCTCTGAAAAAAACATGAGATTCTTCGGGTGGTCGAAGCAGCATCTTATCCAATAATACTTTTCGATGATAACAAAGCAGTATCTCTGAAAACATGAGATTCTTTGGGTATTCAAAGCAGCATCTTATCCGATAAGCCTCTTCGATGATACCAAAGTAGTATCTCTGAACAAAACTTGATATTCTTCAGGTGGTCGAAGAAGCATCTTATCCAATAAGACTCTTCGATGATACCAAAGCAGTATATCTAAACATAAACGAGATTTTTCGGGTGGTCGAAGCAGCATCTTATCTAATAAGATTTTTTGATGACACCAAAGTAGTATCTCTGAAAACTTGAAATTCTTCGGGTGGTTGAAGCAACATCTTATCCAATAAGACTCTTCGATGATACCAAAGCAGTATCTCTGAAAAAAACTTGATATTCTACGGGTGGTCGAAGCAGTATCTTATCCAATAAGACTCTTCGATGATAACAAAGCAGTATCTCTGAAAACTTGAGATTCTTCGGGTGGTCGAAGTAGCATCTTATCCAATAAGACTCTTCGATGATACCAAAGCACTATCTCTAAAAAAACATGAGATTCTTCGGGTGGTCGAAGCAGCATCTTATCCAATAAGACTCTTCGATGATACCAAAACAGTATCTCTGTAAAAACTTGAGATTCTTCGGGTGGTCAAAGCAGCATCTTGTCCAATAAGATTCTTCGATGATACCAAAGTAGTGTCTCTGAACAAAACTTGTGATTCTTCGGGTGGTCGAAGCAGCATCTTATCCAATAAGACTCTTCGATGATACCAAAGCAGTATCTCTGAAAACATGAGATTCTTCTGGTGGTCGAAGCAGCATCTTATCCAATACGACTCTTCGATGATACCAAAGCAGTATCTCTAAAAAAACATGAGATTCTTCGGGTGGTTTAAGCAGCATCTTATCCAATAAGACTCTTCGATGATACCAACGCAGTATCTCTAAAAAAACATGAGATTCTTCGGGTGGTTGAAGCAGCATCTTATCCAATAAGACTCTTCGATGATACCAAAGCAGTATCTCTGAAAACTTGAGATTCTTCGGGTGGTCGAAGCAGAATCTTATCCAATAAGACTCTTTGATGTTACCAAAGCAGTATCTCTGAAAAAAACTTGAGATTCTTCGGGTGGGCGAAGCAGCATCTTATCCAATAATACTCTTCGATGATACCAAAGCAGTATCTCTGAAAACATCAGATTCTTCGGGTGGTCAAAGCAGCATCTTATCCGATAAGCCTCTTCGATGATACCAAAGCAGTATCTCTGAACAAAACTTGATATTCTTCGGGTTGTCGAAGCAGCATCTTATCCAATAAGACTCTTCGATGATACCAAAGCAGTATATCTAAACACAAACGAGATTTTTCGGGTGGTCGAAGCAGCATCTTATCTAATAAGATTTTTCGATGACACGAAAGTAGTATCTCTGAAAACTTGAAATTCTTCGGGTGGTCGAAGTAGCATTTTATCCAATAAGACTCTTCGATGATGCCAAAGCAGTATCACTGAACAAACCTTGAGATTCTTCGGGTGGTCGAAGTAGCATCTTATCCAATAAGACTCTTCGATGATACCAAAGCAGTATCTCTGAACAAAACTTGAGATTCTTCGGGTGGCCGAACCAGCATCTTATCCAATAAGACTTTTCTATGATACCAAAGCAGTATCTCTGAAAACTTGAGATTCTTCGGGTGGTCGAAGCAACATCTTATCCAATAAGACTCTTTGATGATACCAAAGCAGTATATCTGAAAAAAACTTGAGATTCTACGGGTGGTCGAAGCAGTATCTTATCTAATAAGACTCTTCGATGATACCAAAGAAGTATCTCTGAAAACTTTAGATTCTTTGGGTGGTCGAAGCAACATCTTATCCAATAAGACTCTTCGATGATACCAAAGCACTATCTCTAAAAAATCATTAGATTCTTCGGGTGGTCGAAGCAGCATCTTATCCAATAAGACTCTTCGATGATACCAAAATAGTATCTTTGAAAAAAACTTGAGATTCTTCGGGTGGTCAAAGCAGCATCTTGTCCAATAAGATTCTTCTTTGATACCAAAGTAGTGTCTCTGAACAAAACTTGTAATTCTCTGGCTGGTCTATGTTGCACCCTAAAATTTGCTCAACCTTATTCCTTGGATTTATGTTTCATTATCATTAGCATTTGCATATAGAGTCATGTACATAGACTAACCATCTGCATAGCATAAGCATAGCAAGTCATTCAACAGGGGACCAATCATTATTTTCATCTCTAGAGGCCTAGCAAGAGGTTATTATCCTAATTCCACCCTACTCAAGTCATCAGGAAAGAATTTGAAAGCAAAGAGTTCAGCAGAGCAAGCCTTGAGTCTACCTCCTAGCTGAGGATATCTGAGGATCAACAAGAGGGTTGTGGGATGTGAAATGAAAGCATGGAGAGCATCTAGACATCTTGAGAGACTTATAAAGTCATTTGGAGAAGAAAGCAAGTCATTGATGAAAGCACAAGAGCTATAGTGGAAGACAGTCAACTAGGGTTTCATCTGGGTCAACCCTAGGTCAACCCTAGGTCAATTGACTGACTTAAGAGGGAATTCAAGTCTATTGGAGAGATGTGGGGTTCATAATTTGACATGGAGAAGAAGGATATGGAGATATGACAAGGAGAATTCAAGAGAAATCAAGGAGAAGAGGAGTTACTAAATTAGGGTTTCTCTGTAAAATCCCCTAGTTTAGGTCAAATTTCCAAGCAAGATAAGTCAAAATGCTAGCTTCAAATGGCTTCTTGGCCAACATGAAACTTGTAGAGGATCTCAAGACCTTTAATTTGAGTGGTGGAAGACCTCAAGGAGATTTATAGAACTCAAGTTATGGTCCTTACAAGTTACAGGTCATCTGGGGTGTCTGAATTTTTGTCTGTGAAAGTGACTTGACTTCCAAGCTAGTTTTGCCCCTCAAGGAGATTTCAAATGAATTCTTGGTCAACATAAGAGTTGTTCCTCATTGTCTTAGCTTTCTAGAATGGTATGGTATGCCTTCATATGATGTGGAGAACTCAACTTATGGTCTTGACAAGCAAAGGGTATTTTGGGCATTTGTGAATTACAGGTCATTTTAACCTATGTCCAAAACTCATACAAGGAGTCCTCAAATGGAAAAAACTTACAACATCAAACTTGCTCCAAATGGGATTTTAAGTCTAGAAAGAAGGTCACAAGTTATTGGAGAAGCTCATAGCATGGGGTTACATAATTGGTCAAAATATGAACTAAAAAGGCTTATAAAGTGAATAATTTCAAGGTGAAAAGTGGTTTGGGAGATTTACAAGTCCAAATGGAGACTTCCAATATATGATTTTGAATGGAAAAACAATTCTAAGAACAATGGTTCACACACTTTTTTGAGTTTAGAAGGAAAAAATGAAGTTATCCATGGTTGCTTACCTTTTAAGAAACATAATCCAAAATGAGCCAAAGTTTGAAAACAAGGGAATGTGCAAGATGGATCTAGAATGTTCATTTGGGGTCTATATATTCATGAAAGGAGAATTTGGCAAGGGTTGGCCTCATTTGCACCAAGAATTTCACAAGATTTCTCATTCTTTTCATTGAAGTTTCATTGCAATTCTCACAAATTCTTCATCAAATCTTCATCATAATCAACCTTCTCATACTGATTCATCACCATATAGTATAATTCAATCAAGAACAAGGTGGTTATCATCCATTTTCGAGCACTTGTTTCAAGAGCATCAAGATTGAAGTTGCAAGTGGACAGCATAATTCAAGCAAGGAATCACCAAAATACTGCATACAGAATCAATGCCTGAGTAATTTGATCAAGATTCAAGCCTTAGAAGCCTCAGATCCTCAATCTCCATAGCTGTTTTCAAGTTTTTGCACCAGGTGAGTTTTCAATCACACAGCTCGATTCAGTTAGTTAGGCATGTTGTTGTTAGTTTAGAGATGATCTAGGTGGTTAGGAGATTAGTTTAGATGAATTTGGAGTGATTTGGAGTCCATTGTTAGCAGGTGCCATAAGCTGTTTGGATCAATATCTCTTAGGTTAGGGCATTAGAATCTAAGCTTGATAGCGCAGGTTGATCTCCATTAGTTGTAGGTTAGGTTAGGGTAAGTTTGATGAAGAACTATTATGATGCATCTCAGTGCATTTCCATGGAGACCAGAATTTGACATCATCGGGTTGAAGGATTTATTGAGTTTCAAAGCAATCTAATGCCCTAGGCTTGTAGAGGGAAGAATTTAGAGTGGTTTTCGTGTTTACAGCATGTTGATTCATGGCCTGATGATGGAGAACAGAGAGATGGAAGATAGCTCGTGCATGGGAGCTTTCATGGCATCCAAACCCTAATTCTCAGAACCAAGGAAGAAGACACAATCGTGTCCGTTCATCTCATGGTAGACCTTTGACTTAGAAGGAGATCCTAGGGCCAGCATTTAATCTGATTTGTGGAGGGAAAAGAGCTGGCCAAAACGCGCCGTTTCATTAATTGAAACGGGCGGGCCTGAATGGATGTTGTTATCCCCACCCCCAATGTTAGGCCCATTCCATTTCTGAACGTGATTTCTATTCTATTCTCACCCCCCAGCGTGTGTGGAACTCTGAGTTGTTTCTGGGCCTAATCCAAAACGCTACTCGCACCCCCTATATGTGGCCCATTCTGGATTTATAACTGGGCGTATCTGCTATTCTAACCCCCTCCCTCATTTTAATTCAATTTTATTTTCTTAATTCATTCTAATTTTCACTAATTTTCATAAATTCATAAATAATTCATAAAAAATGCATTTTAATCCATTCTTTTTACCATATCTCCATTAAAATGTCTAGAATATTATAGGAAAATAAATTTTCATTTTTAGTTTTATTTCATATTTTTCTCATATTTTCCAAATAAATGTCACATTAAATAATTCATTTCATGCGTCATTTTTATGATTTTTGTTCTCTCACATGCTTTAATATTTTTTGATCATTCTTTTCATATTGTTTAGATGAGATGTTGAGCTTGTAGAAATATTTTAGTTCCCTTTTTTAGAGGTTAATTTTAGGTGATTAATAGATGCTTGAATATCATGAACAAAACTAGGGTTTTTAGGTGACAACTTAGGAGTTTGATTTCATTTCCCTTAGGACTTAGGATTTAAATAGATTAGTTATGGGACTATAGGGACTATGGGTGGCTATTAGATCCCTTAGAAAAAGTTAGGATTCCCCTACTGCTATTATTACTGTCTGTATATCTGTTTGTTTGGTGTGGTGTGCCCTCTGGGGTTTTATTGATTGTTTGTATGGGTATTGGGTTTGTCTGGGGACCTGGTGAAGCTGAAGACTTATGAAGATGGAGACCATTGGAGATTCAGAGATTGAAGATCAACTGTCAGAGTTGGAGAGGAGGTTCTTGCTAGCAGCTGCTGAGGAGACTAGGGTTTAGGAGCTAGGCAGAGCTCTAGATTAGAAATCTTGTTTCTCAAACATGGAATGCCTTGTCTGCATCCATCCTTCCTCTATGATTCAAAGTCTCTTTCAAATATCCACCTCCTTCCTTTGGAAGGATCAGTGAATATATTTGAAAGATAGAACTTTTGAGAGGAGATTTTCTGTTTAATGTTAACAGTTGATGAACCACCCTTGGTAGGTAATTGACTGTTTAACATTCATTCTCCTCACTCTTGTGACTGATTCCTCATCCTGGAGGCTTGAGCTTGAAGAAAGGCCATTGCAGATGGAAGACTGATGATCAAAGCCCTTGCCTGAAGGTCATGAAGATGGAGATTGATGCTTGTTGAAGCCTGTAGCTGAATGGAGATTACTTGAAGCCAGATGTTGATTCAGAGCTGCTGAGGCTGTTTCTTTTGCTGTATTTCATTTCTTAATGTATTGATTGGTTTTCTGGACTGTATTGTTTGCTGTTTACCCTGTTGGGTTGAAAGTGAAGCCTGTTCACTTTTGCCTATTGTTTTCTAGGTTCGAGGTTGAGTGGGACTCCCTTGCCTCGCTTGTGCTGTTGCATCCATGCATTTTACTGTTTTACTGTATATATCTGATATTGTTTCTGTTTCTGCCTATCCCGTAGGATCTCTGTTTCTCTCTGTGCAAGAGAGGAGCATGATAGACACTAGGTTTTAACCCATGCATGATAACATTAGGTTAGTTTGTTTCCCTTCGCAACCGTAGGTTAGAGTTCTGTCTCTTCTTTCTCAAAACAAACAGAAAAACACATAAAGATTTCAAACACAATAAAAGACACTTCTTCCGTAAAAGAATGTGAACTCATCAAAACGTCATTTTTTGTCCTCTTGGACTGCTAATCAGAAAAAACCTTTTTCAGAAGGAATAAAATCAACCAAGACAAGCTTGTGTCGTACGTAGCCCGAACTACGTTTGCTCTGATCTTTCATGCTGTATGAAAGTACGTAGGCATAGGATGCGATATCCTAGCGAGCAACCTTTCCCTCCTTTCCCGTAGGTAGGCGAACTACGTTGACTCTGATTTCTCGTGCCAGACGGGAATACGTAGGCATAAAGTGCGATACTTTGCCGAGTCATTTTTATTTTCATTTTATTTTCTTTTTAACCCTTGACCTATAGTTTAGATAGAATACCAATCCATACCCGAAAACAAGCGTGGATCCCGTCGAGTACGACGGACGTGAGGGGTGCTAATACCTTCCCCTTGCGTAACCGACTCCCGAATCCAGGTTTTGGTTGCGATGACCATACCTTTTCCCGTCTTTGCGAGGTTTACTTCGAGCGTTTCCTTTCCCTCCCGTGGGATAAATAACGCACGGTGGCGACTCTTCTGTTCAGCCGGCGCCGATTTTCGCAGTAGCGACAGCTGGCGACTCTGCTGGGGATCCAACGTCCCCTGGCTGCTAAGGACTGCGATGGTCCTTATGCATTTGGGATCCAACGTCCCTTGAGAGAGTCAATCCTAACGCTTGTTTTCCCGTCGAGGATTTTGTATGGAGTTATTTTATATTTCTAACCTTGTATTTTCAGCTTTATATATTGTTTATTATTGCTGTATTGGGGTGTGACGGGTGTTCTGATATTGAGTGAGAAGCCGGACCTGGGCTTGAGTGCACCTAGAATTAGAGTAGAAAGTAGTGGGCGCGTGCCGGCTTTGCTTGCATTAGTGTCTCATGAAATCTACACTCGGACGAGGTTCTTCTGGTTGGCTTCTTTTTCTACCCTTTGGGTCGAAGGGGTTGTTGGTCAGCTGAATTGTCGACTCCGGGAACCGATCATTTGGAAGTTGGCTGAGTGAGGCCTCTTCAGGATTTGATGATGCCACTCCTTCTGGGAATCGTATCATCAACCCTGAAAGTCTGTGACGCCGACGACCGCATAGGATGCCGTACCAGTGTCAGTTACTAGGACATCCACCTGTGAGAGGGTTCAGGGTCATGCAGGTAACCAGACCTTCAGATACCGGTTATTTCTTGATCAGAGATCCTGGTTATTTATGGAGAGTTATGAGGTCCGTCAGAGACCATTTGGAGATGTGTTATGAGGTCTGTCAGAGACCGTTTCGGGATATATTCTGAGGTCTGTCAGAGACCATTTGGAGATGTGTTCTGAGGTCTGTCAGAGACCAATTATAGATGTGATTTGAGGTCTATCAGAGACCAGTTGGAGTTATGGTTCGAGGTCTGTCAGAGACCAGTGTTGGAGTGTTATTTTAGGTCTATCTGAGACCAGGGTTTGATGACTTCTGGATGGTCTATCTGAGACCTTCCTTGATTGGGTTTAGGCTATTCAGCTGCAGCTTTGGTCCCTGTTGCATGACACTTGCATTGCATTGCCTGCATATCCATTACCATTTGCATTTCACTAACGTGTGTCTGTGCTGCAGGTGCATTTGCATTTCCCTAGTCCTAGTGCCCGGACTTCTGAGTATTGATTATGGCTGGTTTGAGGAAAATAGTTGCGTATAAGCTGCCTTCACCTGATATTACTTCTTTGCTTGGACTGATATCTCTTGCTGATGAAGGGGTTAGGAGAAGCTTCAGAATGAGCCATGGGAGATTACTGAGATTAGTCTGTAAGCCCACTGCTGATGAGATGAACGGGCTATACACCTTGATGCAGTTCTATGATCCCGCTTTGAGATGCTTTACTTTTGCTGACTTCATTCTGGGACCTACCATTGAGGAATATGTGGAGTTTACGGAGCTTCCTGTGCAGAACAAAGTTCCCTTCATCCACTCTGCTGCTGAGCCCAAGTTAGAGGACTTAGCCAAAGCCTTGCATATGAACGCTGCAGATCTGTTATTGACTTCTTGGCTTGGGGTGTCAGGTTTCTCTCTGGATTTCTTAGTCGCTAAAGCTCGGGAGTACGCCAAGAACGGTTGTTGGGTGGTTTTCAATGCTATTCTGGCTTTATGCATTTATGGAATCGTGCTGTTTCCTAACTTGCCCAACTTTGTGGATTTGGATGCTTTCTATCTGTTTGCTGCGGGCAACCCAGTACCAACTTTGATTGGAGACTTCTACCACTCATTGCACTATAAGAATGAAAACCGAAGGGGAAAAGTTGTTTATTGCTGTACTCCTCTGCTGAGTATGTGGTTCAAGAGTCATCTCCCCACAAAGGGACCATTTGTAGACAGTGTAACCTCAGCCAGTTGGTCTGAACGCCTGATGAAGCTATCTTCCGAAGACGTTAGATGGTTTGACAGAGACCTACTGGGATCTGAACTTATCTTCAGTTGTTCGGGGTACCCTAACGTCCCGTTGATTGGAAGGAAAGGGTGTATCAATTACAACCCTTCTCTATTCATTCGCCAGTTCGGTTATGCGCTGAAGAATCCGCCTCAGGAGGAAGAAGTACAGGAATCTCTGTACTTCACCGGTGACGTGAAGGGGGAGTTGTTAGCCAAGTTGCAACATGCCTGGATGCGTATTAACCGCAGAGGGAAGCCGTTGTTAGGAAAGAACGATTGCCAGGCCTATGCACCTTATAGAGTTTGGATTCAGGAGAGGGCTAGTCAGTTGAGGATGCCGTTTCCAGATGCACCAATTCTTGTTCCCGTCCCGGCAGAAGAGCCAACTACTGTTTCTCGGGAAGTCTATGAGCAAGTTGTGAAGGAAAAGGAAGCCTTGATGAAGATCAACGAAGGGTTAGAGCAGGAGTTAGCCCAGGCACGCAGTGAGAAAAACAAGGCCGTATATGCTTTCCAACAACAGATCGAGCTGGTAAACAGGTTAGGAGCTGAGTTGACCGAGGAAAAGAAGAAGCGCGAACGTCTGGGGCAAGAGTTCAGAAGCTCCCATGACATGCTGGAAGCCAAGAAGAAGGCGCTCGACGCAGCTCACCGAGAGATCTCCTCTTGCAACAAGACTTGGAACGCTACACTCACCAACAACAAGAAGAGGGAAGATAAGCTGAAGCAGCAAATTTCCGACCTCGAAGAGAAGTTGAAGTCTAGCATCAAGAAGTGTGAGGAAGAAGTGATGACCCGGTATAGTGTCCAGCATGCACTGAACAAGGCAATCAAATCCAGAGATGAAGCGGTGTCTCAGAAGCGAAAGCTAGAAGATTGCTGCGGAGAAGCAACATGGGAAGAAACTGCTGAAGACGTGCGCCGTGTTCTTAAGAAGAGAAACCAGCTTGTTGAAGGGCTGCTTGATCGACCAAGCCATCCGGAGACCAAGAAGTTGATAGAGGAGTACCAGACTTTTGGGAGGATCTGATCATTCCATTATTCGTATGCTTTATTTGCATAGTGCTGACCATCACCAGGATTGTTGGTTGAGGTCATGCCTTCTCGTTGTACTCAGTGATATTGTACCCCGGGCTTATTGATTCTCTCTGTTATATATGAGGCTTTCTATGATTCAGCTCCGATATTCCTATTGTCAACACTGTCACTGCACCGGCACCCTCGCACTAGAACTGGGGGAATGAACTTCCCTAATGCACAGACACATTGCATTGCATTCATAGTCATATTGCATAACAGGTAATTTATGAATGGTGTCTTATCTCTTGCTCTGTATCAGGTACTTAACAGGATTCCAGATCAACATCCGCACCGCTATTCTACACGATCCAACTGTCGGAAAGTCATGGACCAGATTCAGAACGAGATGCAGGATGTACGCGAGAAGCTCGCCCTCTTCATGCAAACCATGGAGGCTATAGCAAAAGGGCAAGAGAACTTGCAGGCCATGGTCCAGCCTCTATTGGCTCGCAACGCTGGTCATGGTAACGAAGATCATCAGTCTGTCCGGGTTGATACTGCTCATGGAGATGGCACTCCAACGCCAGTGGCTCCGCCTGTCGTCAATGTGAATGCTGCTAACGTCAACAACGCTACCGCTGCTGTGAATGGTAACGTCGGAGGTGGAAATGAAACTGCTGTCCACAACGCTGGGCTGGGTGATGTCAATGTGGGAGATAATCTCGGAGGCAATGGTTTTATCAACGCTGGGTTCGGATTCAACGATCAGGGATTCGACAATACTGGCAAGTATGGCTTTAATGCTCAAGGCTTTGGGCAAGATGGTTATGGTATGGTCAATCAGGGCTACGGAGGTTTTGGAAACGGAAACGGTGCTGGTTTTATGGCTGGTGGTCCTGCTGGAGGTGTTCAAGGGTACGGCAACAGAGGCCGAGTTCCGGGGATGAATCAGGTCAGAGCTGGACGTAATAATGCATATGATGGATACGGGGCTGGAAACGGTATGTGGCAAGAGGATCAACAGGAGGACGCCTTCTCTGGAGGAGGTTTTGAAGGGCCGATGGATGATTCTCAAAAGATTAGAATGCTGGAAGAGCAAATGAAGGGAGTCCTAAACCAGAGTGCTGTGGGTCTGGACATGGCAACTATGGGCTTGGTACCTGGGTTGAGGGTGCCAATCAAGTTCAAAGCGCCTGCGTTCGATAAGTACAAAGGAGATACATGTCCGAAGGTTCATGTACGAGCTTATTACAGAAAGATGTCTGCATACTCCACTGACGAAAGAATGCTCATGCATTTCTTTCAGGATAGTCTATCGGGTCCTTCCTTAGAGTGGTACATGGGGTTGGAGCCCACTGATATCAAGACTTGGAAGCAATTAGCAGAGGCGTTCGTAGCCCATTACAAATATAACAGTGACCTGGCACCCAATCGGGTCCAGTTGGCCGGGCTTTCGCAGAAGAAGGGGGAGAGTTTTAAAGAATACGCGCAAAGGTGGCGCGATATGGCTGCCAGGGTCCGTCCTCCTGTGGAAGATAAAGAAATGAACGACATGTTTGTTGGCACATTCACCGGGCTGTTTCATGATATGTTGTTTCATACGTCTCTGGCTAGTTTTTCAGATTTGATTCTGATGGGTGAAAAGATTGAGCGGAACATTAAGCAAGGAAAGTTCCAAGTCGATGAATCAACTGCATCTGGCAGTAATAGGAAAGCTTATGGTGGGCGCCGTCAGGGCGAAGCTAGTGCTGTATTTGGAGGCCGAGGCCGAGGCCGAGGCAGGGGAAGAAATCCATATCGTCAGCAGCAGCAAGTGTCGAGTGTCACCATCCCGTATCAACAACAACCAATTCAGCAACAACAACAGGTTCAGCAGCAACCAATGCCACAGCAGCAGCAGCCTCAGCAGGGGGCACAGCAGGCTCAGAGAAAATTCCAGGGTGGTAAGCCGAGAAGGGTGTTCGAGAAGCCTCCCTCTAACTATGCTGATTTATTGCAGACCTTGTTGGGATTGAATCTGGTAGAGAAAAGAACCTTGGCACCAATAACGGGAACTCCCCCGTTCGGCTATGATGCAAATAGGCGCTGCGAGTTTCATTCTGGGGCCCCGGGCCATGATATAGAAGGTTGTCATGCTTTTAAGCACGTTGTGCAGGATCTCTTGGACAACAAGTCTATCAACTTCGGAACGACCGGTGCGAATATAGTCCAGAAACCCATGCCTAATCATGGGGCGAACGCCGTGCTGACTGAGGAAGGTCTGAATCTGATTATGAATGTTGAGGATTTAAAGACGCCGCTGAGCGAAGTAAAAAGCCGACTGTTGCAGGGGGGTGTTTACCCGGGTTGTAATGAGTACTGCTTAGATTGTTGGGCCCTGTCTGGGGGGTGTGAGGATCTGAAGAAAGGCATTCAGGCCTTGATTGATGAAGGTGTATTGCAGTTTGATAGAACAGCAACTGATGAGCCGGCAGGGGCAGTAGTGGATAATCGGAGTGATGTTGCCACAGTGACCATTCCTAGGAAGACGATCACTATTTCAGCACCAGCTCAGCGGCCACCGATTACTATAACTAAAGCCGGGCCAATCCCGTATGAGAACTCGAAGGCGGTCCCATGGTCATATGGGCTAGAGGTGTATTGTGACGGGATTAAAATCGATGTTAACAAGCGGTCAGCGGAAGTTGTGGATAATGTTGTTGGCTCAGGAGGCATGACGAGGAGCGGCAGGATCTTTATATCTCCTGAAGTAGAGGCCGAAAGGCTAGCGAAAGGAAAGGGGAAAGCGGTTGAGAATGTTCCGGTACAAGCAAATGAAAAAGAAGCAGCGTCTAAGGATGTCGAAGAATTCATGCGCTTGATTCGGAAGAGCGACTATAAAATCGTGGAGCATCTGCAGCAAACACCGTCCAAAATATCTATTCTGTCATTGCTGTTGTGTTCAGAAGCCCACAGGAACGCTTTGCTGAAAGTCCTGGACACTTCTTTTGTACCACAGGATGTCTCCGTCAACCAGCTAGAAGGAGTATTGGCACATGTAAATGCAGGCCACAGTCTGGGCTTTACTGATTTCGACTTGACTCCGAAAGGAAGGGATCATAATATGGCATTACATGTATCCGTTGAGTGCAGAGGGTCGACAATGTCGCATGTATTGGTTGACACCGGGTCGTCTTTGAATGTGCTGCCTAAGAAGGCTATGATGAAGCTGGATGTTCGAGGGATTTTGTGCACACCAAGTGATTTGGTAGTCAGAGCGTTTGACGGCACGCGGAGAACAGTCTTCGGATCAATTACGTTGCCTCTGCAAGTGGGGCCGGAAGTGTTTGCAACGGAGTTTTATATCATGGATATACAGCCTGCGTACAGCTGCTTGCTGGGAAGACCTTGGATTCACGGGGCAGGGGCTGTTACGTCAACCCTGCATCAGAAGTTAAAGTATATGGTCGGAGACAGTGTAGTCACCGTGTGCGGAGAAGAAGACATCCTGGTCAGCCATCTTTCTTCGTTTAAATATGTGGAAGTCGACGGGGAGATCCACGAGACGCCGTGCCAGGCATTCGAAGGTTTGCGCATTAAGGACAAGAGTCCCGGGCCAAGCAAAGTGCCAGAGATAGCTGTTTCTTCGTATAATGAGGCTCAAGCGCTAGTGAAGGCAGGAGAAGCCACGGGCTGGGGCAAAGTATTGGACATTCCGGTGAAAATGGACCGGTTCGGACTGGGGTACCGACCGTCGTCACCAACTCCTTCCGTGGGGGCCCCTCATTTCAGAAAGTCAATCACCATCTCTGCCAGTGGAGTATGCCACGAATCTGTCAATGCTGCTTCGGAGTCCGATGAAGGGGACAGCGACTGTGATATGGATGCCTGGATTCAGCCAAGCACGCCAGGACAAGGACTGTGCAACTGGTCTATTCAGGAGCTTGTTCCTGTGACTTTTAAACAGTAATGCTTTGCTTTATTAATTGTTGAATAATCTGATGTCTTGCCCGGGGCATCAGGATTTTGCTTAGGGCTGTGTTGTTATAAACATTGCTTCGTTAATCATTAAATAAATGGCGTTTTTTTCATGTGTAAATACTGTAATCCCTGTCTTTCTTGTTTTGTATTTTTCAATAAAATGGCAATGTGGTTATCCGCTTTATACGCATTTTGAAGCACTTAACCCTTTCTTTTGCAGGATAACATTTTCAGATGACATCCTTGAACCACCTATGACTCGTCCCGACTTCGAGCACCCGGTATTCCAGACCGAAGAAGAGGTTGTCGAAGATAGCGACGTCCCTGAAGAACTGTCTTGGTTGGTGAAGCAAGAGGAAAGAGCCATTCTGCCTCACGACGAGGTTATCGAAATTATCAATTTGGGGTCGGAAGGGGTTGAGAAGAATATTCGTATTGGAGCCGCACTGCAGAGTGATATCAAGCGAAGACTGGTTGGAATGCTCCAGGAGTATAGTGATGTATTCGCTTGGTCGTATGAAGATATGCCAGGGCTCGATACAGATATGGTTGTGCATCGTCTGCCACTGAAAGAAGACTGCCCGCCTGTCAAACAAAAACTTCGCAGAACTCGCCCAGATATGGCAATGAAGATCAAAGAGGAGGTTCAGAAACAGTGGGACGCTGGTTTCCTGGCTGTGACGAAGTATCCCTCATGGGTTGCCAACATCGTACCAGTGCCAAAGAAAGATGGCAAGGTTCGAATGTGCGTGGATTATAGAGATTTGAATAAAGCAAGCCCAAAAGACGATTTTCCACTTCCTCATATTGACGTGTTAGTTGATAACACTGCTCAGTACTCTGTATTCTCCTTCATGGATGGCTTTTCAGGCTATAATCAGATTAAAATGGCGCCAGAGGATATGGAGAAGACTACTTTCATAACGCCTTGGGGAACATTTTGCTATAAAGTGATGCCCTTTGGTTTGAAAAATGCTGGGGCAACATATCAGCGTGCGATGACGACTCTCTTTCATGACATGATGCATCAAGAGATTGAAGTTTATGTTGACGATATGATTGCCAAATCCCAGACGGAGGAAGAGCATCTGGTGAATCTGTTGAAGTTGTTTAAAAGGCTTAGGAAGTTCAGGCTGAGGCTGAACCCTAACAAATGCACCTTTGGGGTGAGATCGGGTAAACTGCTGGGGTTTATCGTAAGCGAAAGAGGAATAGAGGTCGATCCTGCTAAAATAAAAGCGATTCAAGAAATGCCGACGCCTAAAACAGAAAAAGAGGTGCGCGGGTTTTTAGGGAGATTGAACTACATTGCTCGGTTCATATCTCATCTAACTGCCACATGTGAACCATTATTCAAACTCTTGAAGAAAGATCAAGCTGTAACGTGGAACGAAAATTGTCAAAAGGCGTTCGATAAAATAAAGAAGTATCTGCAGGAGCCTCCTATTTTGATACCCCCAGTGGCAGGGAGACCCTTGGTAATGTATTTGACGGTTCTTGAGGGAAGTATGGGTTGTGTTCTCGGTCAACACGACGAGACGGGGAGAAAAGAGCATGCAATTTACTATTTGAGTAAGAAATTTACAGACTGTGAATCTCGATATTCAATGCTGGAGAAAACTTGTTGCGCGCTAGCCTGGGCCGCCAAGCGTCTGAGGCAGTACATGCTGAATCATACAACCATGCTCATCTCGAAGATGGATCCAATCAAATATATATTTGAAAAGCAGGCGTTGTCAGGTAGAATTGCCCGTTGGCAGATGATCTTGACTGAATACGATATTCAATACGTCTCGCAAAAGGCAATAAAGGGGAGTGTGTTGTCTGAGTATCTGGCGGAGCAGCCTATTGAAGAGTATCAATCGATGAGATTTGACTTTCCTGACGAGGATATCATGTATCTCAAGATGAAGGATTGTGAAGAGCCGTTACCAGACGAAGGACCAGAGCCGGGGTCCAAATGGCAGATGATATTTGATGGAGCTGTGAATGCTTACGGTAGCGGAATAGGGGCAATTATCACTACGCCGCACGGGTCGCACATCCCGTTTACTGCCCGATTGACCTTTGCTGTTACCAACAATGAGGCCGAATATGAAGCTTGTATAATGGGGCTTGAAGAAGCCATTGATTTGCGAATCAAACATTTAGACGTATACGGAGACTCAGCTCTGGTAGTGAATCAGATCAAAGGGGAATGGGAGACACGTCAGCCAAATTTGATACATTATATGAATTATGCAAGGAGATTGTTGCCTTTCTTCGACAAAGTTGAATTGCATCACGTACCACGGGCAGAAAATCAAATGGCTGACGCCCTTGCCACTTTGTCTTCCATGTACAAGGTCAATTTCTGGAACGAAGCTCCCCAAATCACTATCTCTCGGTTGGACAGGCCAGCTTATGTATTTGCTATTGATGAAGCGTCTGATGGCAAACCGTGGTATTTTGATATCCTTAATTTCCTGAAGAATAAAGAGTATCCGGCTGGGGCATCCAGTCAAGATCAGAAAACTCTCAGGAGATTAGCGGGTAACTTCTATTTGAACCCGGATGGCGTCTTATACAGAAGAAACCACGACTTGGTGTTGTTGCGTTGTGTAGATGAAAAAGAGGCCAAGCTTCTTATGGAGGAAATTCACGAAGGTGCATTTGGCACGCATGCTGGTGGACATGCTATGACGAGAAAACTGCTGCGGGCAGGTTACTTTTGGCTGACGATGGAAACTGATTGTTTCAAATTTGCAAGAAAGTGCCACAAGTGCCAAATATATGCTGACAAAATACATGTGCCTCCGAGTCCTCTAAATGTGATGTCATCTCCATGGCCATTCTCAATGTGGGGAATCGATATGATTGGAAAGATTGAGCCGACGGCTTCTAACGGGCATCGGTTCATACTAGTAGCAATCGATTATTTCACCAAGTGGGTGGAAGCAGCGTCTTACGCAAATGTAACGAAGCAAGTGGTGGCTAGATTCATCAAGAGAGATATCATTTGCCGATACGGGATCCCCGAGCGGATAATCACGGATAATGGGTCTAATCTGAACAACAAAATGATGAAGGAGCTCTGTCAGAATTTCAAGATCGAACATCACAACTCCTCCCCTTACCGACCCAAGATGAATGGCGCTGTCGAAGCGGCCAATAAGAATATCAAGAAAATCGTCCAGAAAATGGTGGTGACGTATAAAGATTGGCATGAAATGCTACCTTTCGCTTTGCACGGTTATCGTACGACGGTACGCACATCAACCGGGGCAACTCCGTTCTCGTTGGTATACGGAATGGAAGCGGTATTACCATTGGAAGTTGAGATCCCTTCTCTGAGGGTATTGCGAGACGTTCAGCTGGACGAGGCAGAATGGGTAACGAATAGATTGAACCAACTGAGTTTGATGGATGAGAAGAGGCTAGCTTCTCTGGCATACGGTCGTTTGTATCAAAGACGAATGAAGAAAGCGTACGACAAGAAAATACTTCCGCGAAGCTTTCAGACGGGCGACCTTGTGCTGAAAAGGATTCTCCCGCCGCAAGCAGATCACAGGGGCAAGTGGACCCCCAACTACGAAGGGCCATACGTTGTCAGGAAAGTATTTTCGGGAGGAGCGTTATTGTTGTCCACCATGGACGGGGAAGACTTTGCATCACCTGTGAATTCGGACGCAGTTAAAAAATACTTTGCTTAAAATAGACCCGCTGGACAGAAAAAAAGAGAGTCCAGGCAAAAATGGGGCATCCTGGCGAACCAAAAACAGAATGAAAGGTTCGGGCAAAAGTTAGGGATAAAATTGAAAAAATGTACACCCGCGAAGTTGAAAACCTACACTGGGCGGCTTCGGCAAAAAAGGGTATCCCGGTGAACTGAAAACCCGTAAAGGGCGGTTCACGCAAAAGTTAGGGATGAGAAAAGCAAATGACTGCGGTCCGAATTTGAATTCAATGAGCATCTATGCGGGAGAATATCTTTGAGGAGTCAGTTATCGGATGCAACCTCTTCAGAAGTGGGGATACCGGGAAAGTATAAGAGTCGGACGAGTCATGGGAGGATCAGTTCGTGGTGTTCATCTGCATCCAGTTGCCGACATGTGCACAAAATTTAATTTGTCAATATTTATGCTTCCTGTGAATACTTGCATACTTGTATATTTGCTTTGCGTAGCTTCCTCTTTTCAGGAGTTACATCCCGTGTACAAAAACTCCGCCCATTCAGGGGCCCAATCAATGAGAATGCGTTATTCAGCACTTGATGATTGTTCTTTACTGTTTTGCGCATGATAAAACGCCTAAGTTTATTGAAGCTAGCATGAGTATAACATTACTGGCCCTTGCCAACAATTGTTAAAGCTTTGAATTAACTGAGTGTAACGTCACTAACCTGAATCGATTTGGATTGCATAGGCTTGTCGTGTCTTGTTTGTGTTGTTGCAGGTTTCATAACTGTACGAGGAAGGTGATCAAAAGATTGCAATAGTGAAAGGCTTGATCCCCACGCAGGTCAGGCATGTTCTTCCTGAAGAAGGATAGAATTCTCCAGCTAGCCGTAGCTGATCCAAAGGACGTGCTCCAGAGAAGTTACTCATCCTCAGCAGAGTTTGGTGATTCCGGGATCGTAAGGCTGTATTCAGACAGGTTCATCTCCCCCCGCAGGGTCATGCATTCTCCCCCGGCGGAGTCAGTTAATTTTCCCCAAGAGAATCCAGCCATCCCCAGCGGAGTTCTCTTTTCAGTAAATGTTCTCTCCTTCCAGTGGAACTCGAAGACTAAGACTCTCCCAGGCAGAGTCGATGGTGGTTCCTGTCACTTATTTTGTCAGAGATACCGTGTGATATTAGTTCACTCTCCAGCAGAGGCTCAATCATATCAGGCGCATCTGCTATTCCCCAGCAGAGTTATATTCCCCAGCAGGGGGTTACCTCCGCAAGGTATTTGGTTTGAGTTATATTCCCCAGCAGGGGGTTACTTCAACAAGACGTGTGGTTCGAGTTCCCAAATTCCCAGCAGGGGCGACTTCATCCTACCAGCATTTATTTTGCCGGAATAATTTTTGTAGCATCAGGCTATCCCCGGCGAGTCGGCGTTACCCTTCCAGCATTTATTTTGCTGAAGCAGTTTCTGTACTCTAGTAGTTCAGGTGGAGAGAGCTCTTGCTCAAATAAATTACCAAACAATCAAGATCTCGGCAGGAGATATTCAATGACAATGTCAGTTTCGGCGGTATTCCCCCACAGAGTTATCATGATAACACTCTCTTTGCCTCCAGCAGAGTCATTTGTGCAAATGTATCTGATTGTCCCCAGCCAGAGTGGCCAGGATAAGAATCTCCTTATTCCCAAGCAAAGTTCGTTTGTCATCAACGAGTCGCATGAATCAGAATCAGAGCATGTGTCCGATAGTTGGTTTTCAGACATCCCCATTAGAGTTCATCTCGAAGTCGCTGTCACGTCAGTGCTAAGAAGTTTGTGGGTAAGGATCATTGAGGAATTAAGTCCTGACGTGGACCATTTACTCCTAGAATGACGGGATTTCTTCAGAAGTGGGCGTCCTAACGTGGACAGGTTTGTTTTACCGGATTGGTAAGGTGCGTTAGTCCTGACGTGGATAGATTCGGTCTCTCGAAATTTGGAGAAAGGGAGGTCCTGACGTGGACAAAAGATTGGTTACTCTTCGTGTTGGTGTCCTGATGTGGATCATTTTGTTTTCGGCAGATATCTTTATTCGTAATGGTGAAATGTGCGTCCTGACGTGGACAAGTTTGTAGTTCTTTGTGATGACAAGGTACAAGAATCCTGACGTGGACAAATTTATCCTTCTTCGTGTTGTTGGCAAAGTGTAAGTCCTAACGCGGATATTTCCCCAGTGAGTCGAAGGTGTGAGTCCTTACGTGGACAAGTCTTATTTCCTCAGTGAGTCGAAGACGCCTGAGTCCTAACGTGGACAAATCAAGACGAGATCAGTGTCCTAACGCGGGCAGATCAAAGAGATTATTATTCCTAACGTGGAAAGATGTAGTCCTTACGCGGACGTATCAGAAGTGATTCCTAACGTGGAAATGATAGTATTCCTAACGTGGAAAAAAGAGAGTCCTTACGTGGACAGATTAAGATGGCATTCCTTACGTGGAAAAATGAGTCCTGACGCGGACAAATCAGAAAGAAGTTGGTATTCCTGACGTGGAAAGATCAAAGTCCTGACGCGGACATATCAAGATTGATTCCTGACGTGGAAAGAAATGGATTATTCCTGACGTGGAAAGAGAGTTCAGTCCTGACGCGGACAGATTGAAGAAGATATTCCTAACGTGGAAGAAGGAAATTAGTCCTTACGTGGACAGATTCAAGAAAAGTGGAATTCCTTACGTGGAAAGATCGGAGTCCTGACGCGGACACGTCAAATGGCATTGGAGTCCTTACGCGGACAGATTGATATAGTTTCCTAACGTGGAAAGAAGATTGCTTCCTAACGTGGAAAGATAAAAGCGTTACTCCTAACGTGGATGATGTGATTCCTAACGTGGACAGGTGTTACTCCTAACGTGGAAGAGTGTTATTCCTAACGTGGGCGATTCAGTTTACGGAAATGCAGGTGAATTATCCCCAGCGGAGTTGCCGAGATTTTCCTGGGTTGACAGTAAGTGGAGTCCTAACGTGGACAAGTTTTAGTTGAGATTTCTTCGTATCGACGACAGACAGAGTCCTAACGTGGACAAGCAAGCAATCTGTTATGACAGAATCCTCTTCAGAACGATGGAGACAATCCCCAGCACGGTCGCGCAAGATCAGTGGGTTATCGTAACAGTCAGATTCAGCTGACGAATGTCATTCCTCAAGCAGGAGCGCAGTTTATTTCTGCGGTTGGCAAATTTCTGGTTTCACTAGTATTCAACCGTCTCGTACCGCGAATGTCTGAAGGCCCCGGGCTCTTCATCCAATCGGGTCCAAGTCGCTTGAATAGGGGCAGCTGTTGCACCCTAAAATTTGCTCAACCTTATTCCTTGGATTTATGTTTCATTATCATTAGCATTTGCATATAGAGTCATGTACATAGACTAACCATCTGCATAGCATAAGCATAGCAAGTCATTCAACAGGGGACCAATCATTATTTTCATCTCTAGAGGCCTAGCAAGAGGTTATTATCCTAATTCCACCCTACTCAAGTCATCAGGAAAGAATTTGAAAGCAAAGAGTTCAGCAGAGCAAGCCTTGAGTCTACCTCCTAGCTGAGGATATCTGAGGATCAACAAGAGGGTTGTGGGATGTGAAATGAAAGCATGGAGAGCATCTAGACATCTTGAGAGACTTATAAAGTCATTTGGAGAAGAAAGCAAGTCATTGATGAAAGCACAAGAGCTATAGTGGAAGACAGTCAACTAGGGTTTCATCTGGGTCAACCCTAGGTCAACCCTAGGTCAATTGACTGACTTAAGAGGGCATTCAAGTCTATTGGAGAGATGTGGGGTTCATAATTTGACATGGAGAAGAAGGATATGGAGATATGACAAGGAGAATTCAAGAGAAATCAAGGAGAAGAGGAGTTACTAAATTAGGGTTTCTCTGTAAAATCCCCTAGTTTAGGTCAAATTTCCAAGCAAGATAAGTCAAAATGCTAGCTTCAAATGGCTTCTTGGCCAACATGAAACTTGTAGAGGATCTCAAGACCTTTAATTTGAGTGGTGGAAGACCTCAAGGAGATTTATAGAACTCAAGTTATGGTCCTTACAAGTTACAGGTCATCTGGGGTGTCTGAATTTTTGTCTGTGAAAGTGACTTGACTTCCAAGCTAGTTTTGCCCCTCAAGGAGATTTCAAATGAATTCTTGGTCAACATAAGAGTTGTTCCTCATTGTCTTAGCTTTCTAGAATGGTATGGTATGCCTTCATATGATGTGGAGAACTCAACTTATGGTCTTGACAAGCAAAGGGTATTTTGGGCATTTGTGAATTACAGGTCATTTTAACCTATGCCAAAACTCATACAAGGAGGCCTCAAATGGAAAAAACTTACAACATCAAACTTGCTCCAAATGGGATTTTAAGTCTAGAAAGAAGGTCACAAGTTATTGGAGAAGCTCATAGCATGGGGTTACATAATTGGTCAAAATATGAACTAAAAAGGCTTATAAAGTGAATAATTTCAAGGTGAAAAGTGGTTTGGGAGATTTACAAGTCCAAATGGAGACTTCCAATATATGATTTTGAATGGAAAAACAATTCTAAGAACAATGGTTCACACACTTTTTTGAGTTTAGAAGGAAAAAATGAAGTTATCCATGGTTGCTTACCTTTTAAGAAACATAATCCAAAATGAGCCAAAGTTTGAAAACAAGGGAATGTGCAAGATGGATCTAGAATGTTCATTTGGGGTCTATATATTCATGAAAGGAGAATTTGGCAAGGGTTGGCCTCATTTGCACCAAGAATTTCACAAGATTTCTCATTCTTTTCATTGAAGTTTCATTGCAATTCTCACAAATTCTTCATCAAATCTTCATCATAATCAACCTTCTCATACTGATTCATCACCATATAGTATAATTCAATCAAGAACAAGGTGGTTATCATCCATTTTCGAGCACTTGTTTCAAGAGCATCAAGATTGAAGTTGCAAGTGGACAGCATAATTCAAGCAAGGAATCACCAAAATACTGCATACAGAATCAATGCCTGAGTAATTTGATCAAGATTCAAGCCTTAGAAGCCTCAGATCCTCAATCTCCATAGCTGTTTTCAAGTTTTTGCACCAGGTGAGTTTTCAATCACACAGCTCGATTCAGTTAGTTAGGCATGTTGTTGTTAGTTTAGAGATGATCTAGGTGGTTAGGAGATTAGTTTAGATGAATTTGGAGTGATTTGGAGTCCATTGTTAGCAGGTGCCATAAGCTGTTTGGATCAATATCTCTTAGGTTAGGGCATTAGAATCTAAGCTTGATAGCGCAGGTTGATCTCCATTAGTTGTAGGTTAGGTTAGGGTAAGTTTGATGAAGAACTATTATGATGCATCTCAGTGCATTTCCATGGAGACCAGAATTTGACATCATCGGGTTGAAGGATTTATTGAGTTTCAAAGCAATCTAATGCCCTAGGCTTGTAGAGGGAAGAATTTAGAGTGGTTTTCGTGTTTACAGCATGTTGATTCATGGCCTGATGATGGAGAACAGAGAGATGGAAGATAGCTCGTGCATGGGAGCTTTCATGGCATCCAAACCCTAATTCTCAGAACCAAGGAAGAAGACACAATCGTGTCCGTTCATCTCATGGTAGACCTTTGACTTAGAAGGAGATCCTAGGGCCAGCATTTAATCTGATTTGTGGAGGGAAAAGAGCTGGCCAAAACGCGCCGTTTCATTAATTGAAACGGGCGGGCCTGAATGGATGTTGTTATCCCCACCCCCAATGTTAGGCCCATTCCATTTCTGAACGTGATTTCTATTCTATTCTCACCCCCCAGCGTGTGTGGAACTCTGAGTTGTTTCTGGGCCTAATCCAAAACGCTACTCGCACCCCCTATATGTGGCCCATTCTGGATTTATAACTGGGCGTATCTGCTATTCTAACCCCCTCCCTCATTTTAATTCAATTTTATTTTCTTAATTCATTCTAATTTTCACTAATTTTCATAAATTCATAAATAATTCATAAAAAATGCATTTTAATCCATTCTTTTTACCATATCTCCATTAAAATGTCTAGAATATTATAGGAAAATAAATTTTCATTTTTAGTTTTATTTCATATTTTTCTCATATTTTCCAAATAAATGTCACATTAAATAATTCATTTCATGCGTCATTTTTATGATTTTTGTTCTCTCACATGCTTTAATATTTTTTGATCATTCTTTTCATATTGTTTAGATGAGATGTTGAGCTTGTAGAAATATTTTAGTTCCCTTTTTTAGAGGTTAATTTTAGGTGATTAATAGATGCTTGAATATCATGAACAAAACTAGGGTTTTTAGGTGACAACTTAGGAGTTTGATTTCATTTCCCTTAGGACTTAGGATTTAAATAGATTAGTTATGGGACTATAGGGACTATGGGTGGCTATTAGATCCCTTAGAAAAAGTTAGGATTCCCCTACTGCTATTATTACTGTCTGTATATCTGTTTGTTTGGTGTGGTGTGCCCTCTGGGGTTTTATTGATTGTTTGTATGGGTATTGGGTTTGTCTGGGGACCTGGTGAAGCTGAAGACTTATGAAGATGGAGACCATTGGAGATTCAGAGATTGAAGATCAACTGTCAGAGTTGGAGAGGAGGTTCTTGCTAGCAGCTGCTGAGGAGACTAGGGTTTAGGAGCTAGGCAGAGCTCTAGATTAGAAATCTTGTTTCTCAAACATGGAATGCCTTGTCTGCATCCATCCTTCCTCTATGATTCAAAGTCTCTTTAAAATATCCACCTCCTTCCTTTGGAAGGATCAGTGAATATATTTGAAAGATAGAACTTTTGAGAGGAGATTTTCTGTTTAATGTTAACAGTTGATGAACCACCCTTGGTAGGTAATTGACTGTTTAACATTCATTCTCCTCACTCTTGTGACTGATTCCTCATCCTGGAGGCTTGAGCTTGAAGAAAGGCCATTGCAGATGGAAGACTGATGATCAAAGCCCTTGCCTGAAGGTCATGAAGATGGAGATTGATGCTTGTTGAAGCCTGTAGCTGAATGGAGATTACTTGAAGCCAGATGTTGATTCAGAGCTGCTGAGGCTGTTTCTTTTGCTGTATTTCATTTCTTAATGTATTGATTGGTTTTCTGGACTGTATTGTTTGCTGTTTACCCTGTTGGGTTGAAAGTGAAGCCTGTTCACTTTTGCCTATTGTTTTCTAGGTTCGAGGTTGAGTGGGACTCCCTTGCCTCGCTTGTGCTGTTGCATCCATGCATTTTACTGTTTTACTGTATATATCTGATATTGTTTCTGTTTCTGCCTATCCCGTAGGATCTCTGTTTCTCTCTGTGCAAGAGAGGAGCATGATAGACACTAGGTTTTAACCCATGCATGATAACATTAGGTTAGTTTGTTTCCCTTCGCAACCGTAGGTTAGAGTTCTGTCTCTTCTTTCTCAAAACAAACAGAAAAACACATAAAGATTTCAAACACAATAAAAGACACTTCTTCCGTAAAAGAATGTGAACTCATCAAAACGTCATTTTTTGTCCTCTTGGACTGCTAATCAGAAAAAACCTTTTTCAGAAGGAATAAAATCAACCAAGACAAGCTTGTGTCGTACGTAGCCCGAACTACGTTTGCTCTGATCTTTCATGCTGTATGAAAGTACGTAGGCATAGGATGCGATATCCTAGCGAGCAACCTTTCCCTCCTTTCCCGTAGGTAGGCGAACTACGTTGACTCTGATTTCTCGTGCCAGACGGGAATACGTAGGCATAAAGTGCGATACTTTGCCGAGTCATTTTTATTTTCATTTTATTTTCTTTTTAACCCTTGACCTATAGTTTAGATAGAATACCAATCCATACCCGAAAACAAGCGTGGATCCCGTCGAGTACGACGGACGTGAGGGGTGCTAATACCTTCCCCTTGCGTAACCGACTCCCGAATCCAGGTTTTGGTTGCGATGACCATACCTTTTCCCGTCTTTGCGAGGTTTACTTCGAGCGTTTCCTTTCCCTCCCGTGGGATAAATAACGCACGGTGGCGACTCTTCTGTTCAGCCGGCGCCGATTTTCGCAGTAGCGACAGTCTAAGCAGCACCTTATCCAATAAGACTCTTCGATGATACCAAAGCAGTATCTCTGAACAAAACTTGAGATTCTTCGGGTGGTCGAAGCAGTATCTTATCCAATAAGACTCTTCAATGATACCAAAGCAGTATCTCTGAAAACTTGAGATTCTTCGGGTGGTCGAAGCAGCATCTTATCCAATAAGACTCTTCGATGATTCCAAAGAAGTATATCTAAACAAAAACGAGATTCTTCGGGTGGTCGAAGCAGCATCTTATTCAATAAGATTCTTCGATGATACCAATGTAGGGTCTCTTAAAACTTGAAAGTCTTCGGGTGGTCGAAGCAACATCTTATCCAATAAGACTCTTCGGTGATACCAAAGTAGTATCTCTGAACAAAACTTAAGATTCTTTAGGTGGTCGAAGCAGCATCTTATCCAATAACATTCTTCGATGATACCAAAGCAGTATCTCTGAACAAAAATTGAGATTCTTCGGGTGGTCGAAGCAGCATCTTATCCAATAAGACTCTTCGATGATACCAAAGCAGTATCTTTGAACAAAACTTGAGATTCTTCGGGTGGTCGAAGCAGCATCTTATCCAATAAGACTCTTCGATGATACCAAAGCAGTATCTCTGAACAAAACTTGATATTCTTCGGGTGGTCAAAGCAGCATCTTATCCAATAAGACTCTTCGATGATACCAAAGCAGTATATCTAAACACAAACGAGATTTTTCGGGTGGTCGAAGCAGCATCTTATCTAATAAGATTCTTCGATGAGACGAAATTAGTATCTCCGAAAACTTGAAATTCTTCGGGTGGTTGAAGTAGCATTTTATCAAATAAGACTCTTCGATGATGACAAAGCAGTATCTCTGTACAAAACTTGAGATTCTTCGGGAGGTCGAAGTAGCATCTTATCCAATAAGACTCTTCAATGATACCAAAGCAGTATCTCTGAAAAAAACTTGAGATTCTTCGGGTGGTCGAAGCAGCATCTTATCCAATAAGACTTTTCTATGATACCAAAGCAGTATCTCTGAAAACATGAGATTCTTCGGGTGGTCGAAGCAACATCTTATCCAATAAGACTCTTCGATGATACCAAAGCAGTATCTCTGTAAAAACCTTGAGATTCTACGGGTAGTCAAAGCAGCATCTTATCCAATAAGACTCTTCGATGATACCAAAGCACTATCTCTAAAAAAACATGAGATTCTTCGGGTGGTCGAAGCAGCATCTTATCCAATAAGACTCTTTGATGATACCAAAACAGTATCTCTGAAAAAAACTTGAGATTCTTCGGGTGGTCAAAGCATCATCTTGTCCAATAAGATTCTTCAATGATACCAAAGTAGTATCTCTGAACAAAACTTGTGATTCTTTGGGTGGTTGAAGCAGTGTCTTATCCAATAAGACTCTTCGATTATACCAAAGCAGTATCTCTGAACAAAACATGAGATTCTTCGGGTGGTCGAAGCAGTATCTTATCCAATAAGACTCTTCGATGATACCAAAGCGGTATCTCTGAAAACTTGAGATTCTTCGGGTGGTCTAAGCAGCATCTTATCCAATAAGATTCTACGATGATACCAATGTAGGGTCTCTTAAAACTTGAAAGTCTTCGGGTGGTCGAAGCAGCATCTTATCCAATAAGACTCTTCGATGATACCAAAGCAGTATCTCTGAACAAAACTTAAGATTCTTCAGCTGGCCGAACCAGCATCTTATCCAATAAGACTCTTCGATGATACCAAAGCAGTATCTCTGAACAAAAATTGAGATTCTTCGGGTGGTCGAAACAGCATCTTATCCAATAAGAATCTTCGATGATACCAAAGCAGTATCTGTGAACAAAACTTGAGATTGTTCGGGTGGTCGAAGCAGTATCTTATCCAATCAGACTCTTCGATGATACCAAAGCAGTATCTCTGAACAAAACTTGAGATTCTTCGGGTGATCGAAGCAGCATCTTATACAATAAGACTCTTCGATGATAACAATGCAGTATCTCTAAAAACATGAGATTCTTCAGGGGGTCGAAGAGGCATCTTATCCAATAAGACTCTTCGATGATACCAAACAGTATCTCTGAAAAAAAATTGAGATTCTTCGGGTGGTCAAAGCAGCATCTTGTCCAATAAGATTCTTTGATGATACCAAAGTAGTGTCTCTGATCAAAACTTGTGATTCTTCGGATGGTCGAAGCAGCATCTTATCCAATAAGACTCTTAGATGATACCAAAGCAGTATCTCTAAAAAAAACATGAGATTCTTCGGGTGGTTGAAGCAACATTTCTTCCAATAAGACTCTTTGATGTTACCAAAACAATATCTCTGAAAACATGAGATTCTTCGGGTGGTCAAAGCTTCGGGTGGTCGAACCAGCATCTTATCCAATAAGACTCTTCAATGATACCAAAGTAGTATATCTATATACAAACGAGATTCTTCGGGTGGTCGAAGAAACATCTTATCCAATAAGATTCTTCGATGATACCAAAGTAGTGTCTCTGAAAACTTGAAATTCTTCGGGTGGTCGAAGCAGCATCTTATCCAATAAGACTCTTTGATGTTACCAAGGCAGTATCTCTAAATAAAACATGAGATTCTTCGGGTGGTTGAAGCAGAATCTTATCCAATAAGACTCTTTGATGTTACCAAAATAGTATCTCTGAAAACATGAGATTCTTCGGGTGGTCAAAGCTTCGGGTGGTCGAAGCAGCATCTTATCTAATAAGACTCTTCGATGATACCAAAGCAGTATCTGTGAACAAAACATGAGATTCTTCGGGTGGTCAAAGCAGCATCTTGTCCAATAAGATTCTTCGATGATACCAAAGCAGTATCTCTGAACAAAACTTGAGATTCTTCGGGTGATCGAAGCAGCATCTTATCCAATAAGACTCTTCGATGATACCAATGTAGTATCTCTAAAAACTTGAGATTCTTCAGGGGGTCGAAGCAGCATCTTATCCAATAAGACTCTTCGATGATACCAAAGCAGTATATCTATATATAAACGAGATTCTTCGGGTGGTCGAAGCAGCATCTTATCCAATAAGATTCTTCGATGATACCAAAGTAGTGTCTCTGAAAACTTGAAATTCTTCGGGTGGTCGAAGCAGCATCTTATCCAATAAGACTCTTTGATGTTACCAAAGCAGTATCTCTAAATAAAACTTGAGATTTTTCGGGTGGTCGAAGCAGGATCTTATCCGATAATACTCTTCGATAATACCAAACCAGTATCTCTGAAAACTTGAGATTCTTCGGGTGGTCACACCAGCATCTTATCCGATAAGCCTCTTCGATGATACCAAAGCAGTATCTCTGAACAAAACTTGATATTCTTCGGGTAGTCGATGCAGCATCTTATCCAATAAGACTCTTCGATGATACCAAAGCAGTATATCTAAACACAAACGAGATTCTTCGGGTGGTCGAGGCAGCATCTTATCTAATAAGATTCTTCGATGTTACCAAAGTAGTGTCTCTGAAAACTTAAAATTCTTCGGGTGGTCGAAGCAACATTTTATCCAATAAGACTCTTCGATGATACCAAAACAGTATCTCTGAACAAAACTTGAGATTCTTCGGGTGGTCGAAGCAGCATCTTATCCAATAAGACTCTTCGATGATACCAAAGCAGTATCTCTGAACAAAACTTGAGATTCTTCGGGTGGTCGAAGCAGTATCTTATCCAATAAGACTCTTCGATGATACCAAAACAGTATCTCTGAAAAAAACATGAGATTCTTCGGGTGGTAAAAGCAGCATCTTGTCCAATAAGATTCTTCGATGATACCAAAGTAGTGTCTCTGATCAAAACCTTTGATTCTTTGGGTGGTCGAAGCAGCATCTTATCCAATAAGACTTTTCGATGATACCAAAGCAGTATCTCTAAAAAAAACATGAGATTCTTCGGGTGGTTGAAGCAGCATCTTATCCAATAAGACTCTTTGATGTTACCAAAGCAGTATCTCTGAAAACATGAGATTCTTCGGGTGGTCAAAGCTTCGGGTGGTCGAAGCAGCATCTTATCCAATAAGACTCTTCAATGATACCAAAGCAGTATCTCTGACGCACTAGAGACTATGATTTGAGGGTAACTACGTCGTATGTCACCCTAAAAGTAACACACTAAGCAATCAGGTTACTGAAGAGTGACCCTCCAACAACCTTTCTCAAATAGCTTAAGGCTCGTAGCGTACGGCATTGATTATCCTTATTACTGTGTTTTGAGTTGTTCTGAGATAGAAGAGAAAGAAGTCTAAAAACCCTAGGGTTAGAAATGGGAATCAAAACTACCCTAATGTTGTCATGCATGGATTAACACCTAATGTCTGTCATAATTCCCTCCTGCGCAGAGAATCAGAGATCCTAGGGGATAAACGGAAAAGAAACAGCATATATACAGTAAAGCAGTAAATTGCATGAGATGCAGCTAAACAAGCGAGGCAAGGGAATCCCACTCAACCTCGAACCTGGAAGACAATAGGCAAAGTGAAACAGCTTCACTTCAAACCTAAGGGAAAATCAACAAACAATACAGCAAAGAAAACCACACCCAACCATAGCTCTGACAGCAACAAAACCCTAATCTTCAACAGATACCCAGCTTTGACAGGTACAAGCTTCATCTTCTGTAATCATCAATGGACTTCATCCTCAATAGGTCTTCAACTTCAAGGAAAACACTCACAAGAGAGGATTAACTAATAGAGGAAGTTGGGATGTTAAGAGGCTTAGTGAAAACCCAGGGAAATCACTAAGATCTTAACACAGCTAGTGAAAGTTATCCTCAAGGTTCTACCCAATCAAAGCATGCTCTACGTACCTCCTAAGGAGAGATGAAACTCTTTTAGGGGACCTTATGTCATAGGATGGAATAGAGGCTAAAGAAGCTCTCTATGTTTGACAGAAGAAATCAGTCTACTCTAGAGTTCTCCCTATATCTCCTATCTCCTAAGTCTTCATCAAGCAATCTTCAAGCACAAGAAACTCAAGATCCAAGCATCATTATTTGTCTTCAATCATCCTCAAAGTCTTTATATAATCCTAAAGCCAAGCACAAGCCCCAACACCCAAAGAAATGGCCCAAAACTCAACAATCAAAACAACATCCCAAGAGGGAAATACACCAATATCAATCAATTTGCAAAAATCAAATAAAATGGAAATATTCATCATAAAATCCTAGATTTATTTCCAAGGGACCCTAGCTATGTACCCTATACCCCACATAAACCCCAAGGCCTAAATCAAACTAAAAACTCCAAAACTATGTGTTGAAATGCACCTATGTCAAGTTGAAACCCTAATTCTAACACACTAAAGTTTGATGTTCAAAACTAACTAAAATTAAATCACAAAAATGTGATAAAATTCCAGGGGAACCTAATACTATAATCTAACTATATAAAAAAGAATGGCATCAAAAATCAAAGTGAAATGATCATACTAAATTCAGCAAATAACGTGTATCAAATGAAAATGAAATAAAAGCTATTAAAAGTAAAAATAAACCAAAAATAGAAAAATGCATGAAATGACATTTTTTATTCTTTTATAATTTTCTTGACGTCTTGATGAAAATGGGGAAAAAATTCCCATCTAAGAATATTAATTTTCCAATTAGTTATGATTTTTCAAAGAACTTAAAATAAATGTGTGAAAATATAAGAAAATATGAAAAATGGAAAAATTAGCGTGTCAAATAGCAATAAAAATCAATGCAAAAACCAACTGGGCCCAGAGAGGGGGTGGGGATAGCAGTTGAATGTTAAGCCTTGAAATTGTGAAGTGAAAATTAAAGAAAATCAAATGTGAAGAAAAAGTGGCCAAGGGGTATCGAACCCGCGACGACAGGGGTGGGGGGCGGAGTTCTTCGCGCCACGTGGCGCTTCCACACGCGCTGGATATGTGGCCAGTCATCCGGTCAACGGCCAATCGGACGGCTTCTGGCCGTCTTCCCCACTATGTTCGCTGGAAATGCATGGTGGTGGTGGTGGTTTCGCCGGAAAATTCAAACACCTCTAACTCTCTCAAAAATTAACGGTTTCGCGCGAAATTTATGTCCATTTCGAAGGATTTTTCGCAAGGAACGCAACACAGGTCTTAGAATCCATTAGTTCTCAACGTATAAAGAAATAAACCAACGACAAGCAAACGCCTCCAACCGAAAAGTGTCGCTAAATCTCGAATTTATAATCCTAAAATCATCTACAAACGTCCACGGTCCTAACCACATGAATATTTATAATTATCTCCTCCTAAATCCATGGTAAAGTGAAGGTTTACATACCTCGATCGGAGCTTCGAAACGGAGTATCTACGACTCTTTTCGTGCTTCCGAAATCTTCAGATTCTTTCAACAATATACAAGGAAGATGTTGCACTCTTCAAATCGATCCGAAAACGCCTTGAAATGAGAATCCAAACTTGAGTTGCTTCCTTGAAAGTTGGAATGCTCTCTCCAAATCTAGCTCCAATGAATCACCAACTCTTGCTCTGAACCTCTTCACAAGTATATATAGAATGTATTTGAAGACCCTAGAAAGTTCTAGATTGATCCAATGAGAAAATCAACTTCTCATGTCATGAAAATCTCTTCTTATGCTATGCACATACCATCTCATGTTTTGGCTTGAAATTCACTTGGTTCTGAGTTTAAATTCTCTCTAAATGAGATATTGGAGGTGTATGGATGGAAAGGAGCCTTGCATTTGCTTGGAAGTGTGGTTTTGCAATTGTGCCTTATGATTCAAGTAACCCATTTACAAAGCAAGTCATAAAAATAATCCTCAATTCAAAATTGTGGCAATGTCAATGTTCTCAAAATGAATTTTACAATCAAATTGGTATGTCATATGGCTTGGTTTGGGTTTGTAGATCAAAAACCCCAATTTTCAACTTTGGTTCATTTAAAATATACCTTCATTTTAGGCCATTTTAAGTGACTTTTTGAAATAAGTCGTTCCAAACTCTCATGACCTCTTATCTAGCATAAAAACATCATTTTGAACATATCTCATGTTGAACAGGTTTTCATTTGAGGAGTGGAAGATGGAGATTTGGACCTATGTTGAAAAATGACCTGTAATTCAACTTTCCCAAAATACCCCTGGGTTGCCAAGACCATAACTTAAGTTCCATAAATCCCCTTGAGGACTTCTAGTACTCATATTAAAGCTAAGATCAATATCTACAACTATTATGTTGGAGAAGAATCCATTTGAAAACTCCTTGGTGGGAAAACGTTGCTTGGAAGTCAAGTGACTTTCACAAATAAATTTCAGTGTCCTCTAGGGACCCATAACTTGCAAGAACCATAAATTGAGTTCTATAAATCTCCTTGAAGACTTCTAGTACTCAAATTAAAGCTATTGAGAAGCTCTAAAGGTTTCATGTTGACTAAGAATTCATTTGAAACTTGCATTTTGACTTATCTGGCTTGGAAGTTAGGCCTAAATTAGGGTTTTTTACACTGAAACCCTAATTTAATAACTCCTCTTCTTCTTGATTATTTTTGATTCCACCTTGGCACCATACCACGCTTGTATACACATATCAATTCATGAATCCCACACCTTTCAATTAAGCCTTGATGCTCTTCAATCACTCAGTTGACCTAGGGTTGACCTAGATGAAACCCTAGTTGACTGCACTTCAACTCTGGCTCTTGTACTTGTATCAATGACTTGTCTCATCTTCAAAATGACCCTCTAGGTCTTCCATGATCTTTGTACACATTCCATGGCTCCCACACTCATTGATGATCTTCAACATATCCCCAAGATTGGGAGAGAAATCCACTGGTTGACCTTCAAACTTCTCAAAGCTTTAACTCATTTCTTGATTACTTGGATGATCTTGAACTTGAATAAAACCCCTTGATGGGCCTCATTCTGATAAGAATGGCACTTGATCCCTTGTTAGATGACTTGTTATGCTATGTCATGCAAATGATTAGACTATGTACATGGTTTAGTATGCAAATGACAATGCAATTGAAACATAAACCAGGTAAAATGGGTTGAGCAAATTTTAGGGTGCAATAGCTGCCCCTATTCAAACGTCTTGGACCCGACTGGGTGAAGAGAGAACGGCCTTCAAACATTTGAGGTACGAGACGTTTAAATACCAAGAACCCGGAAATTTACCAACCGTAGAGATAAACTGCACCACTGCTTGGGGAACAACATTCGTCAATTGAACCTGATTGTTACTGTAACAAATGATCAACCACCTGATACAGATCTGATTAACTGCCTGCGCAGCACCAAACTTGTCAATATAGGAATAACCTGGACGACTTCACTGGGGAAGCACTTCTGTCAATAAAACATGACTCTGCCAACGATACAGGAAAATAATCCCGCCCTTACTACGGGAAATAACTCCGCCACCACTACGGGAAAATAACTCCGCCATCACTACGGGAAATAACACCGCCATCGCTACAGGAAAATAACACCGCCATCGCTACGGGTAATACTCTGTCATCACTACAGGAAAATAACACCGCCATCACTACGGGAAAATAACACCGCCATCGCTACGGGTAAATAACACCGCCATCGCTACAGGTAATACTCTGTCATCACTACAGGAAAATAACACCGCCATCACTATGGGAAAATAACACCGCCATCGCTACGGGTAATACTCTGCCATCACTACAGGAAAATAACACCGCCATCGCTATGGGTAATAACTCTCTGTCACCACTACAGGAAAATAACACCGCCATCACTACGGGTAAATAACTCCGTCACCACTACGGGAAATAACTCCGTCACCACTACGGGAAGATAACACCGCCATTGCTACGGGTAATACTCTGCCATCGCTACAGGAAAATGACACCGCCATCGCTACGGGTAATACTCTGCCATCGCTACAGGAAAATAACACCGCCATCGCTACGGGTAAATATTCTGATTACAGCTTCTCTGCCTATCTTTGCAGTAGCTAACTCCATCAATCAAATGGGTAACACAATACGAGTCCAGTCTTTCAATCTTTATTGCTGACACGACAATAAATCTGAAAAGGACTCTACTGGGGATTTTCTGAACCCAAACTGCCAGACACCTACTTCGACATAGGCGGCAACTTCCAATCATTGACATAACAACAATCTTGAAGAAATACTCCGCTGGAGGGGTAAGAGAAACTTAAACACGCAACTCTGTGGGGAATAATGACAAGACGAACATTATCCTCGCATGTCTCATGCTGGGACTTTTAATATTTGGTAATTGATCTGAGCAAGAGCTCTCTCCACCTGTAAGGGAAACAACACTCAAAAACCAAAGGTTAACCAACCTGGCTTATGTTTCAAAATGCACATGTTTGACAATGACGTAATGCTCCGTACAACACGGATATGCTATGCGTTTTTTGGGTAGATGCAAATATGACCCTATATGCAAATGCGAATGCAGGCTCAAGCTGCTGGGGAAACTCTGACAAGCTTTTCTTCGTCATGGCTGTTGAGAAAATACCACCATGTTGGGGATGAACGGGTATCATAAAGTCCTCCGGCAAAATAAATGCCGGACATACAACCAAATCCACCGGGAAGAGATTAAACTTCGATTTCCACTAGGAGGAACGAACATCCTCTGCTGGGGAGAGTAACTCCGTTGGGGAGGAATCGACTCTCTTGGGGAAAGTAAACTGACTGAGCAAAAAACGACTCAGCTGGGGAACGAGGAAATACTTCTGGAGGAAACGATGTTGTCTGGGCACAACTTACAAACTCGGAGTTACCGCTCCGCTGGGGATAATCATCATGACGAAGGCATGACGACCTGCGGGAAGAAAAACCGTCTTCTATGGGAATAATCCTTCTGAACCGACTATGACCTGGCTAGATTCTGCGGGAATCCTCCAAGCTGGGGATTGATCGTTCACATACTCGACTCCCGGGGGAGTGCAACCTCTGCAAGGGATACTGATTTTGACTGGATGGGGATATCCTCTAGGGATAAACTGCGACTAGCTGGGGAAATTGATCTCTTCGGTAAGGGACAACAATCATCCTAACTTTGGAAGACAATGTACGACCTGCATGGGGATTGGCGTCGCACCAAGTCAAGTCTTTCACCACGAACCTCCGGCTGGTGGCCACAACTTTTTTGATCGTCCGCTTTAAAGGCGCGAACCCTGCAAAACACAAACGAGACAAGACAAATCTATACAACCAAATCTATTCGGGTTAGTGTCTGTGACATTACTTCAGTCAATTCGAAGTTTTATCAATTATTGGCAAGGGCCAGCAAAGTTATGCAAATGCAAGTTCATCGGAACCTTGGCGTTGTCCACATACAAAACAGTAAAGAACAAGTATCAATTACTGAATAGCATGTTTTATTAATAACAGGCCTCTGAATAGGCAAAGCTTTGTACATAGGATGCAACTCCTGAAAAGAGGAAGTTACGCACACACACCTACATATATGCACAAGAAGCATAAAAATACAAATACAACTCGGATTTGTAGACATGTCGGCAACGGGGTGCAGACAAACATCGTGAGCTGATCCTCCTATGACTCGCCTGACTCGGGCGCTTTCCCGGCATTCAGTTTTCGGAAGAGATTGTGTTGGATAAACGAACCCTCAGGTGCTCCCAAACCACTAACCAATGCAGGTATCAGATTCGGACCGCAATCATTTGCTTTTTTAAAATCCCTAACTTTTGCGTGAATCGCCCTTTGCGGGTTTTCAATTCACCGGGATACCCTTTTTGGCCGAAGTCGCCCAATGCAGGTTTTCGGCTTCGCGGGTGTACATCTTTTCAATTTTATCCCTAACTTTTGCCCGAACCTTTTATTCTATTTTTGGTTCGCCAGGATGCCCCATTTTTGCCTGGACTCTCTTTTTACTATCCAGCGGATCACTTTCAAGCAAAGTATTTTTTAATTGCGTCCAAATTCACAGGAGACGAAAATTCTTCACCATCCATGGTAGATAGTAGCAGTGCTCCTCCAGAGAAGACTTTTCTGACAACGTATGGTCCTTCGTAATTAGGGGTCCACTTGCCCCTGTGATCTGTTTGTGGCGGGAGAATCCTATTTGGCACAAGGTCGCCCGTCTGAAAGCTTCGAGGGTGTATCTTCTTATCGTATGCTTTCTTCATCCGGCTTTGATACAACCGACCGTATGCGAGAGAAGCTAGCCTCTTCTCATCCATTAAGCTGAGCTGATTCAGTCTATCTTTAACCCATTCTGCCTCGTCAAGTTGGACATCTCGTAATACCCTTAGGGAAGGAATCTCAACCTCTAACGGTAACACTGCCTCCATTCCGTATACCAATGAGAAAGGGGTTGCCCCGGTTGATGTGCGTACCATCGTACGATAACCGTGCAAAGCGAAAGGTAGCATCTCGTTCCAATCCTTATACGTCACAACCATCTTATGAACAATCTTCTTTGTGTTCTTATTGGCTGCTTCGACAACACCATTCATCTTGGGTCGGTAAGGAGAAGAGTTGTGATGTTCAATCTGAAAATTCTGGCACAGCTCCTTCATCATCTTGTTATTCAAATTCGAACCGTTGTCGGTGATGATCCGCTTAGGTATTCCATATCTGCAGATGATATCTCGCTTGATAAACCTGGCGACCACTTGCTTGGTGACATTGGCATATGATGCTGCTTCCACCCACTTGGTGAAGTAATCAATTGCCACCAAGATGAACCGGTGTCCGTTTGATGCCGTAGGCTCGATCTTACCGATCATATCAATTCCCTACATCGAGAAGGGCCACGATGATGACATCATATTCAGAGGACTAGGGGGTACATGGACCTTATCCGCATAAATTTGGCATTTATGACACCTCTTTGCAAACTTGAAACAGTCTGTTTCCATAGTTAGCCAGTAATAACCTGCCCGCAGCAGTTTTCTCGTCATAGCATGCCCACCAGCATGTGTACCAAAAGTACCCTCATGTATCTCTTCATGAGCAATTTTGCCTCTTTCTCGTCTACACAACGTAGCAACACCAAGTCGTGGTTTCTCTTGTATAGGACACCGTCCGAGTTCAAATAGAAACTGCCAGCCAATTTCCTGAGAGTCTTCTGATCTTGACTGGATGCCCCAGCCGGGTACTCCTTGTTCTTCAGGAAATTCTGGATGTCAAAATACCAGGGTTTATCATCTGATGCTTCGTCAATAGCAAATATGAACGCAGGCCTGTCAAGCCGAGAGATAACAATCTGGGGAGCCTCGTTCCAGAAGTTAACTTTATACATGGAAGACAATGTCGCCAGGGCGTCAGCCATTTGATTTTCTGCTCGTGGCACATGATGCAATTCCACTGTGTCAAAGAAAGGCAACAATCTCCTTGCATAATTCATATATGGTATCAAATTGGGCTGACGTGTCTCCCATTCTCCTTTTATCTGGTTCACCACTAGAGCTGAGTCTCCGTATACATCCAGATGCTTGATTCGCAAATCAATAGCTTCTTCAAGACCCATAATGCAAGCCTCATATTCAGCTTCATTATTGGTAACAGGAAAGGTCAATCGAGTAGTAAATGGGATGTGCGACCCCTGAGGAGTAGTAATAATCGCACCTATTCCGCTACCATAGGAATTCACAGCTCCATCAAATATTAACTGCCATTTGGAACCCAACTCTGGTCCTTTGTCCGGCAACGGTTCTTCACAATCTTTCATCTTTAGGTACATGATATCCTCGTCAGGAAAATCAAACCTCATCAATTGGTAGTCCTCAACAGGCTGCTCCGCAAGGTACTCTGACAAGACGCTACCTTTAATGGCCTTTTGCGAGACATACTGAATATCATATTCGGTTAACACCATCTGCCATCGGGCAATTCTTCCGGAGAGTGCTTGCTTCTCAAACACGTATTTGATTGGATCCATCTTTGAAATGAGCAGGGTTGTATGATTTAGCATGTATTGCCTCAAACGTTTGGCGGCCCAGGCTAGCGCACAACACGTTTTTTCGAGCATTGAGTATCTGGACTCACAGTCTGTGAACTTCTTACTCAAATAGTAAATCGCATGCTCTTTACGTCCTGTCTCGTCGTGTTGACCGAGAACACAACCCATACTTTCCTCAAGAACTGTCAAATACATAATCAACGGTCTCCTGGCTACTGGGGGTATCAAAACAGGAGGTTCCTGCAAATATTGTTTTATTTTGTCGAACGCCTTTTGACAATTTTCGTTCCAGGTCACAACCTGGTCCTTTTTTAACAGCTTGAATAACGGCTCGCATGTCGCAGTTAAGTGAGAGATGAACCGGGCGATGTAGTTCAATCTCCCTAAAAATCCACGTACTTCTTTTTCTGTTCTAGGCGTCGGCATTTCTTGTATTGCTTTTATTTTCGCAGGATCAACCTCTATTCCTTTTTCGCTCACAATAAACCCCAGCAGTTTACCCGATCTCACCCCGAAGGTGCACTTGTTAGGGTTCAATCTCAGCCTGAACTTCCTAAGCCTCTTGAACAATTTCAGCAGATTAACCAAATGCTCCTCCTCCGTCTGGGATTTGGCAATCATATCATCAACATAAACCTCGATCTCTTTGTGCATCATGTCATGAAAGGGAGTCGTCATAGCATGTTGATATGTTGCCCCAGCGTTTTTCAATCCGAAGGGCATCACTTTGTAACAAAATGTTCCCCAAGGTGTAATGAAGGTGGTCTTCTCCATGTCTTCTGGCGCCATTTTAATCTGATTATAGCCCGAGAAGCCGTCCATGAAGGAGAATACAGAGAATTGAGCAGTGTTGTCAACTAGCACATCGATGTGAGGAAGTGGAAAGTCGTCTTTCGGGCTCGCTTTGTTCAAGTCACGGTAGTCTACCCACATTCTCACTTTACCGTCTTTCTTTGGCACTAGCACAATATTAGCGACCCATGAGGGATATTTTGTAACAGCTAGGAAACCAACATCCCACTGTTTTTGAACTTCCTCCTTAATCTTCACAGCCATGTCCGGTCTAGTTCTTCGGAGTTTCTGCTTAACAGGCGGGC
Organism: Lathyrus sativus; assembly: GCA_963859935.3. NCBI lineage: Eukaryota > Viridiplantae > Streptophyta > Magnoliopsida > Fabales > Fabaceae > Lathyrus > Lathyrus sativus. Next base: position 236,403,582 of record OZ012740.1, on the reverse strand, counting down.
ATTCTTCTTTTAATGGCAGATGGTGAACAACCATATCCGTATCCAGCCCAGGCATGTCCTCATACGACCAAGCAAAAATATCATTGTACTCTTTGAGCATCTCAACCAGCCTTTGCTTGATGTCGCTTTGCAGTGCAGCCCCTATACGGATGTTTTTTTCAACCCCTTCCGACCCCAAATTGATAATCTCGAGGACTTCCTCATGAGGCAGAATGATTCTTTCTTCTTGTTTCAATAACCAGGTCAGCTCTTCTGGCACTTCGCCATCTTCAACAATCACTTTCTTCTTGTTTCAATAACCAGGTCAGCTCTTCTGGCACTTCGCCATCTTCAACAATCTGAAATAGTAATCCTGCAAAGGAAATGGTTAAATGCTTCAAAACGCATACAAAGCAAATAACCACGTTGCCATTTTATTGTAAAAGATAAAAACAGGAAAAACAAGGATCGCAACATTTGTATATGAAAAAACGCCTTTATTCATGATTAAACAATGTACTGTACATAACCACATGGCCCTAAGCAAAATCACTATGCCCCGGGTAGGACACAGGATTATTCAACAATTAAGAAAACAAATCATTACTGTTTAGTTGTCACAGGAACAGCTTCCTGGATAGACCAATTGCAGAGACTTTGTCCTGGCACGCTTGGCTTGATCCATGCGTCCATATCACAGTCGCTATCTCCTTCTTCAGAATCGGAAACAACATTGATAGTCTCGAAGCTCACCCCGCTTGGAGTGATGGTTATCGGCCCTCTGAACTTGGGCGCTCCTGAAGAGGATGCTGATGACGAAGGATGATATCCAAGCCCGAACTTGTCGTTCTTCACGGGAATCTCCAACACCTGACCCCAGCCCTTGGTTTCGCCTGCCTGCACTAGAGCCTGAGCCTCTTTGTATGATGACACGGCCACATCTGATATCTTACTTGGCACCGGAGCTTTGTCTTTAATCTTTAGCCCTTCAAATGCTTGACAGGGTGTTTCATGAATCTCGCCGTCGACCTCCACGTATCTGAATGAAGACAGATGGCTAACCAAAATATCTTCCTCTCCACAAACCGTGACGACACTATCCCCAACCATATATTTCAATTTTTGGTGCAACGTGGATGTGACTGCCCCAGCAGCATGAATCCATGGGCATCCGAGAAGACAACTATATGCTGGCTGGATGTCCATTATATAGAATTCAGTTTCAAAAATTTTCGGCCCTACCTGCAATGGTAAGGTTATCGATCCGAAGACTGACCTCCGCGTACCATCAAATGCCCTGACCACCAAGTCACTAGGCGTGCAGAGAATCCCCCTGATATCCAACTTCATCATAGCTTTCTTCAGAAGCACATTCAAGGAAGATCCAGTGTCTACTAAAACATGGGACATAACCGTGCCCCTGCATTCAACTGACACGTGCAGCGCTATATTATGCTCTCTCCCCCTCGGGGTCAAATCAAAATCCGTAAAGCCCAAAATATGGCCTGCATTTACGTGCGCCATCACCCCTTCTAATTGGTTAACCGAAACGTCTTGAGGAACGAATGACGTGTCTAGGATCTTCAACAACGCGTTCCGATGGGCCTCGGAACATAATAGTAGTGACAAGATCGAGATCTTTGATGGAGTTTGCTGGTGGTGGTCCACGATTTTGTAATCACTTTTATGGATGAGCCTCATAAACTCTTCCACATCCTTAAGCGATGTTTCCTTTTCCTTTATCTGCGAGGGGCCACTCTCATCTACCTTGGCTTTCCCCTTTGCCAATCTTTCTGCCTCTACCTCGGGCGATGTGAAGATTCTTCCACTTCTGGTCATACCTCATGTTCCGACAACATTGTCTACAACCCCAGCTGGTTGTCCATTGACTTCAATTTTCTCACCGTCACAATATACCTCCAGCCCGTAAGTCCATGGTACTGCTTTGGTATTTTCAAAAGGAATCGGTCCTGCTTTAGTAATAGTGATCGTCGGTCGCCTGGCGGGCGCCGTTATTGTTATTGTTTTTCTTGGAATTGTCACCGTCGCAACATCGTTCCGTTCATCACACAATGCCTCTTCAGGCTCTTCAACTGCGGTTCTATCAAACTGCAATGTTCCTTCATCCATCATAGCCTGAATACCCTATTTCAACTCATTACAACCCTCTGGCTGTGTCCAACAGTCCAAGCAATATTCATCACACCCCGGGAATACACCTCCTTTTAATAACCTGCTTTTGACCTCACCCAACGGTGTCTTCAGCTCATTGACATCTGTCACTAGATTCAAACTCTCCTCGGTCAGGATGGCGTTTGCCCCGTGATTGGGCATAGGCTGTTGTACTATATTTGGACCCGCTTGTCCAAAATTAATAGCTTTGTTGTCCAACAAGTCTTGGACTTTATGTTTAAACGCGTGACAGCCTTCAATATCATGTCCGGGCGCCCCAGAGTGAAACTCACAGTGTTTACCAGCATCATAGCCAAACGGAGGATTGCCCGTTAATGGTGCCATAGTCCTTTTCTCGACCAACTTTAACCCTAACAATGTTTGGAGCAGTTCAGCGTATGTTGAAGGAGGCGTCTCAAATACTCGTCTGGGCTTGCCCTCTAGGATTCTGCGTTGGGCGGGGTGTTGCCTTTGTTGTTGCTGCTGTTGTGGTTGTTGCTGCTGTTGTTGTTGTTGTGGAAAAGGGATGGTAACACTAGCGACCTGTTGATGCTGAGCATACTGACTTCGTCCTCTGCCCCGACCTCTGCCTCCGAACACAGCACTAGAATCACCTTGTCGCCTACCACCGAATGCTTTCCTAGTACCTCCTGCGGGGGCAGACTCACCTGCGTGGAATCTTTCAACCTTAATACAGTCTTCGACCATCTCACCCATAAGAATCAAATCTGAAAAACTGCTCAACGAAACATTAAACAATTTTTCGTAATATATCCCCGTGAACGTTCCAATGAACATGCTATTCACACTACAACATTTATCATTTCTTGCAACACTTGAAAATTGTTGCTAAAACTCTTAAAAATGTTGTCTAAAATAATAGGCAACGATTTTCAGGCGTCTTTTATGCGAGCGTTGCCTATTGTTTGTGGCAACGTTGTGTTTTCTCTAAGGGCACACTTTTTGTAAACGTAGTCTATATTATGAAAATAGGGGACGGTTTTCTATGGAAGATAAGGCAACGCTTTTTAAGTGTTCCCAAAAGTGTCAACATTTTATAATTGTTGCCATAAGGTTAAATTTAAAAAAAAAATGTATGCAGCAGCTACAACTCAACCGTGGCTATCCAGTAACTTTTTTTTTTTTTTTTACCAATTATAGTATTTGCAGGCAGGACTAAATTTATGAAAGGTATTTTAAATACATTAACTAATAAGAGTTTAGTTTGAGCACACAATTCTTAATATATAATAATGCAATAAATAAATTGATATTTGTTTTTAAACATCTTAATAATATAATAAAACTTAGAATTTGAGCATAAAACGTTCCCAAATAAGAACAAAATAATATTCATTGAAAAAGAGGCCAAACTCACAATGAAAACAACAAATCCCCCCTCCTTTTACTACATACTTCAAACATTACAAAAATTAGTGGAAAGGATAACAAAGGCCCAAGACTAGAAAAAAATAGCAGCAAAAAAAACACCTCTCCTGACCACCATACCAGAAACAAATTAGGAAGCCACTGCCATCCCCCAAATGGCGATGGCATATTCACCTAAACAACCTACAATTTAAGTATATAAAGTCATTTCAAACAACCTGCACAACAACAAAAAAAAAAGAAATCAAAATATATAAGTTAAAACTCCAAACAAAAACATAATACAATTATGAATTAGAAAGAACATTTAACAACTCTTACAACATGTTTAAACTGGGAAGTCAAAGCGTTATACAACACTTACATCATCTAACAGCACTTACAACATGATGTTACCGTGTTATTTAGCCGATCTTAGTTTATTGTAAATAAAATAAAGAATTAGTGGTTGTCTAATGTAACATATTTTCACTATTGTCGGCCTATCTGTTTAGTGGGAATATTGGTTAGTATTTTGTTTTTGTAACAGATAGTGCTGCTTTTTGAGATTTTATTTGATTCTAGTTAGTCATTACTATAATAATAATAATAATAATGATTACAATTATATCGTGTAAGTAAGGATAGTGAACCAAACAATACTATTATAATGATAATCATTATTATTATAGTTTGTATCCTTAGCACAAGCTTATGATCCAGCAAAATTGCAAGTTTCATTGCCACGTCATTGGCTTATAAAGTTAAATAACAGAAGAAATTACATAATATATCAATAAAAACTCCTAGCTAAATGAATCAATCTACTTGTTGTCCCACACCCACTTCATATGTTCCAACTATAATGCATCCACACAAATACTCCATGGTGCCATTTATTCCTCACTGATATTTCCAATCTGTATGCTGGTTTGTAAAGACAGTTGGCAATATGGCCGCACAAGACTACACCACACATGCAGCCACCATGTGTTGCTCACACCTTAATTTCAAATCGACACTCCTTGTGTAGTTTTGCTTGCAAAAAAACAACTCCAACTTCTCTTATTGTTACATACACACAAACTCTCTTAACTCAACTCAAACACAAATCACCTCACACAACTACAGGCTTAATTAGCATCTCATAAGTAATTTAAATTTATTATATTCTTTTCAACATACAGTTCAAAACACTCACTTTTCTATATTCCTAGTCAAAATGGCACATATTTCCATAACCATCATTACTACAAGGAGCATTAAAAAGCATACTGTGACGATGAATGATTTTCTTATACAAGGATCATTAAGAATGTATATAATGGTTTTCTCATACAAAGAGCATTAAGAATGCATACAGAGAGGCCAATCCTTCTACCCCCTCAACAACACTTAATATTAGTCCTCCCACTCCTTCAACAACACCTAATACTAGTCCTCCCACTCCAACAACACTTGCGACTAGTCCACCTACTCTAATAGCACAAAAAAGTCTTAGTGACAAATTAAAACTAGTTGTTTGTGTTGAATTTTTAGGACTTGTCAATGTTATTATTGGAAGTCATGTATCAAGCAAGTGTTGTGCATTGATTCATTATTTGGCTGATTTGGATGCAATAGTCTGTCTTTATACTACTATTAAGACTAATGTTCATAGTATCAACTTAAATATTCCTGTCACACTCAGTCTACTACTTAGTGCTTGTCAAAAATTTGTTCCTACTAGTTTCCAATGCTCCTAAAATTTCATGTTATAAGTTCAAATCATACAAATAATTATGTTACTACAATTTTCATTCATGTTGTTATTTAGTTATCCTTATGTTAATAATTGGAATCATTATGAATCTATCTAAATCAAAAAAACATCGTGATTAAGCTAAATTATTATCAATTCAAATATACTGTGTCAGTTCTTGTGTGAGATGGGTAAACATGTTTAGTGTGGAAAATAACTTTATAAAATATGGTAAAATCAAATTTCATTGATCAGAGTGGATTTATGAATACCTCATATTTGTATAAAATAAATATCCTAGAACATAAGATTAACAGGAACAATCATTAATTGAAATAAAAATAAAATTAAACATTAGATTGAAACAGAAACAAACTTAATTCTAGATACATATGAGCAAACAAATAAAAAAGTTATAATAACAGTAGCATTTCCTCTTCCAACTTCAAAATGAATAGAATAACAATTATAAATATAATATAAACTAGTATAAAAGAAAAATCAAAGGTTTTGATTCTTACCGGAGTTGGAATGAGTGATAACCAAAAGAGGAAAGAATCTTGATATCAATCTCGATGTTTTTGATTTCGATTATGAGAGAGATCGAGGGGTTTGACTTCAGTTACGATGGAAATCAATTTCGGTTTTAGAGATGGAAGTTGAAAGCAATTTCTGTAGTGAATGTTAAAATTGATTTGGATTTCGGCAGTGGAAATCGATACAGATTATGAGGTGAAAATAAAAATTTATTAGAATTGGATTATGTTTGAAAGGAGAAAACAAAACTGAAAATTTGAGTTAGGGTTCGCGAAAGGTTGAAGAAGAACTTTTGTGACTGTAGAATTTTTTTTTTCTTGGATAATTTTGTTACTTTATCATACAGGTTTTGTTAAAAAACTTATACTTAACTTTAAAAAAAATGAAACAAGTATAGGTTTTTTAAAAAAGATTTATCACTATTAGAATTATATTTATATTATTATATTATTACTAATATGATTTTTTAAATAAAATTTATAAAATACTTATTCATTATATAAATTATAACAAAACATTTGAATTATTATTTTAAATCATTTTTGTTATAATATTCACAATTAAATCAAAATATATAATGAGTTTGCTAATATATATATATATATATATATATATATATATATATATATATATATATATATATATATATATATATATATATATATATATATATATATATATATATATATATATATATATATATATATAATAAATTTGTGTATGATTTGGAGGAAAAATTGCCGCCAAAATTAAGGTTTCTTTCCCAAACAATGTTGAAATCGATGAAATACCTAATTAAGGTTTAACCGAGAAAACGACGATGTTGCTCGCACGAACAATCTAGAGAGAAATAATCAGAAAATGAGAAAATGAAAACGCAAATGTAATAAAGAGTAAAAGAGATGAAATGGAATACGTCGTCGTTGGAAGAAAGGACGATGATGCTGATGGGCTCGAAAGTGGCGCGACGAACAGGGTTAAACTGAACACTTACAATGCGGGAAGGTGGAAAGACGCAGGAGAACCTACACATCACACAGATACAATCCATTACTCACTAAGACTCATGTTAATGATTGTGAACCATAGTTTATCATAAAAAAACAAGCAAAGAACTTCAGCAAAACTAATTTCATAGCAACATTTTGCACCCATTAGCTAATAGGAGTAAAACATGAAAATTAAGAGAAAATTTTGAAAATTGAATGAAACCCAAAATAGAGAAATGAAAAAAGTTGTGAACTTTTAAGGAGAAGGGATTGGATTACAAACCGGTTATTTCGGAAGGGTAAATTGGGTGAAGTGTCGATTGAAGGTTGTTTGAGAGAGAAAGTGATGAGAATGAGAATCAACTGTAAACACCAAAAGAATCAACTAGTAAGAGAAGACGGCAGCATTGTTTAGGAGGAGATTCGACAATTGGATGTTAGAAGATGGAAAACCTTTTCCTTTTCAATTTTTTTTTCTTTTTTCTATTTTCAATTTTTTTTAAATTTTATCTTAAAGTGTGAAATTAAGAGGAGTGAGGATCAGTTTGACTTAATATTTTTTCTTTGGAATGTGTAAGATTATATTTTGAATTTTTTATTTTAGATAAATGCCTATTTTATAGTTATATATTATTATAGTTATATATTATTTTATTATGTGTTAGAAGATTTTTAATATATATTTTTTTAATAATGTTTAGAGGAAAATATTTATTTTTTAGTGTATAAGTTTTAGATGGAAGATTGTCACCAAAAATTTGATGATGCTAAAATTTTTTGCAACATTGAAGAAATGTAGCATTTTATTAGAACTAATGTAATGATCTAAAAATGTCCCCAAAACTATTTTAGGGGACAATTATCAAACATTGCTAAAGAAATAATATATTAACGCTCTAAAATCGTCCCCAAAAGCAGTTAACGGCACAATTAACAATCGTTGCCAAATAAATAAAAGAGTGACATTCCAAAAACGTCCCCAAAAGTATTTTAGACAACAATTATCAAGGGTTGCAAATATATTTTTGGTAACAACCGTAAATTGTTGCCTATACGAATTTAAGGCAACAATTATTACATGTTACCTAAAAAAGTGTTGCCAGAGACAACAAATGTTGTAGTATCATTTCTCTTTCAGCTAACGGAGGATGTACTCTTGCTGCCATATCGCGCCATCTCTGCGCATACTCTTTAAAGCTTTCCTCTTTCTTCTGTGACAAGCCTTGCAATTGAACTCGGTTCGGTGCCAGATCACTATTATACTTATAATGCAGGACGAAAGCATCCGCCAATTGCTTCCAGGTTTTGATTTGAGCGGGCTCCAACCCCATGTACCACTCGAGTGACGGTCCTGATAGGCTGTCTTGAAAGAAGTGTATAAGCATCCTTTCGTCATCCGAATATGTGGACATCCTTCTGTAATAAGCGCGAACATGCACTTTAGGGCAAGTGTCCCCCTTACATTTGTCAAAAGTAGGGGCTTAGAATTTCAACGGTACCTTCAGGCCGGGCACCAAGCCCATAGTAGTCATGTCTAGTCCGGTAGAATTCTCATTAGCCATACCCTTCACCTGTTCTTCAAGCATTTTGATCCTCTGAGTATTGTCAACGGGTCCTTCAAATCCCATGCCCCTTCCCGAAAAGGCGTCCTCTTGACAGTCTTCGCCCCAGTTCACATTTTCACTTCCGTACCCGTTATAACCAGTGTTATGGCCAAACCCTTGCTGATTAGTCATGGGACCTCGTCCCCCATTACCATAACCCTGCCCGAAACCAATGTTGACAGGAATCAATCCAGCACCATTTCCACCATAACCCTGGTTAGCGTTACCGAAACCGTCATAGCCGAAACCCTGAGTGTTGAAGCCGAACTTTCTGCCCTGATTTCCATACTCAAACCCCTGGTCGTTATAGCCGAACCCATGGTTACCAAAACCATTACCGCCATTGTAGTTACCACCGCCCAGATTGGCGTCTCCGAATCCCACATTGTTAACATCCATCTCATTTCCATTCCCTGTGTTGCCGTTGCCAGCGCCAGCGTCATTGTTCATAACCACAACAGGTGGGGTCACCACAGGAGGAACCACCGGCGTAGGGGGACCATCCTCATGAAGAGTTTCGACATGCACAGAGTTGTGGTCATTGTTGCCGTTCCCATTAGCCCGCGTTAGCAGCGGCTGCACCAAAGTCTAGAGATTCTCCTGGCCTTTAGCAATACTCTCCATGGCCTGCATGAACAGGTTCAACTTCTCGCGAATCTCCTGCATCTCCACTTGGACTTGATCCATGATTCTCTTGCAGTTGGTACGAGTAGAGTATCGATGAACTCTTTGTTCGTCAATCCTGGAAACCTGAAAATGCAGGAAATAAGATACAAATTCGAGAATACCGGGTCATGCAATATGAATGCAAATGCAATTATGTAAATATGCTACAAGTTATATTCCCCCCGATTCTAGTTTTGGAGAGAAAGCCATTACGACAATGGACTCCCTATCCAGTAAGCAAGGAATCAGAAAATCCTCATATATAAACACCTGCCAAGAGGCGGAATACAAGAGTACAACTGAATACAACTGAAGAGACCTCGGCCAACAAGCCTGGTGATGGTCCAAATACAAGTACAAATAACGAAGGCAAGGAAAAGATAAATCAGGCCAAATGGCGTGCTCTGACGTCCTCCAATATCCTCATCGTCTCCGAGTGCCCTAGTCGAGAGATCAACTCCTGAATCAGTAAAGCATGCCGCTCGGTGGTGGACCTCAGCTTTTTGGCGTCGTCCTGGTAGGTTCCTTTGCCAGAACTCTCATCAGATCTCTACCTCTTGGAACCGGCCTTCTCATCATAACCTCTCGGCTTCTCGTCAATGTCACTTACTCTGAGCTCCGCAGCGCTCCTAAGTGATGTCGCTTCAGCAATCTTTGCGTCCTGGGCTCTAATCTGTGCCTCTAGCGTGTCAATCTGCAGCTTCAGTTCGTCTTCCCGCTCCTTCCGCTTGGTAAGCGTGGCATTCCACAAAGCTTCCCACTTGCTGATACGGGCATAAGCTTTGCTTAGAAGTTCCTTCTTGGAAGTAAGCACCTTGCTAACACCGTTCAAGGCTACCCCCACTTTTTCTTTCTTGTTGGTTGCTTCTGTCAGCTCTGATCCCAACATGTTAATCAATTCAGTCTGTTCCTTCACAGTGAAGGTGGCTTCCTTCTTTTCGCGACGTAACTAGAAGATTTCCTTCTCTAACTCCTCATTGGCTTTTTTCAATTCCTCGTTTTCAGCCAACAATTTGTTATATTTCTCACTCTCTTTTGCAGGAGGTACCTCAATCAATGGAAGATACAGGGGTTCCACAGCAGGATAAGGCATCAAGGAAGTACTAGCTCTCTCGCGGACCCATGCCAAATAAGGATCATAAGCTCTGCTGTTGCTTTTACCGAGCAAAGCTTTCCCCCTCCTATGGATGTCAGCCTATGCATATCTCAATCTGATCAAAACAGCCGTGTCCGATAAGCCCGTGAGATACAGAGATTCCTGTATCTCCTTCTCAATAGGAGCATCCCTCAAAGCGTAACCGAACTGTCTTACCAGCAACGAAGGGTTATAGTTAATGCAGCCTTTCCGTCCGATAAGGGGGACATTCGGAAAGCCACTGCAACTATATATAACATCCGTACCAAGCATACTCCGATCAAACCAGATGATATTCTCAGAAGCCAGTCCCATCAACCGGGAAGGCCAATCCAAAGTATCAACAACATTAACGAAAGGTCCTGTCTTCGGAAGGTGCCCCTGGAACCCCTTGTACAAGAGTGGAAGACAGCAGGAAACATTCTTGCCACGACGTTTCTCATTCTTGTAGTGAATAGAATGATAGACATCGCCCAAGAGAGTAGGAACTAGATTCTTCGAGGCAAGAATCAAGAAGGCATCTGAGTCGACAAAATCTGGCACATTAGGAAACAAGACAATCCCGTAGATGTAGACAGCTAGAATAGCACTGAAGGCAACCCAACATCCACTCTTCGCGCACTGTGTAGCCTTCTCAACCAGGACAGACAGGTGGAAGCCATAAGCTCCATTCAGCTTGACCAAGCCTCCCGGAAACTCAGAAGCGTCTAAACTGACAATCTCAGTGAGCGTAGCTAACTCAGGCTCAGCATCAGCATGTATAAAGGGCATCTGGTCTAATACAGGAACTCCCAACATCGCAAAATACTCCTCCAAAGTGGGTGCCAAAATATAGTCTGGAAATAAGAAACATCTCAGCTGCGGCTCATAAAACTGCAACAGAGTATACACCCCATTCGTCTCGAATGCTGAAGGTCTGTATAACAAGCTAAGTAATCTCCCATAAGATACTCTGAACTCAACCCTCACACTCTCATCTGCCAGAGCAACTAAACCCAGCAATGAACTGATGTCTGGTGAATGCAACCGGTAAGCAACTGTCTTCTTCAGGGACTCCATGTCTGGCTAGAAGATATACTAGAATCAGAGGGGAACGATCACCTGCAACATAAATACATGTTAATGAAATGCAATCATGAAAATGCACATGCATATGCAAACAAGGGACCAAGCGCAATGCTGATAAACTGTGTTGTTCTGTACTGAAGCTTGAGAACCATCCAATCCTTATCTCAAACAAAGCCAACCACTCAACTGAACCTTGTAACCACAACTCACTGACAGAGATAAACCGGGTGTTCTGAGGTCAAAGGTTTCCTGCAAACAGACCCACCTACCCCTCACAGGCATGTACTTAACTCGCAGACGAGGTACGTCATCCTATGCGGGTTCAACGTCACAGACTTTCAAGAGCGATGATACGATACCCAGAAGGTGTGGCATCATCATCCCTTGAAGCGGCCTCACTTAGTTGAATCCCAATTGATAGGTTCCCAGAGTCGACAATCCTCGGGTCAGACAACTTGTCAAGCCCTAAGGGCCAGGCAAGAAGCATGAAAGAGAATCTCGTTCGAGCGTAAATTTCGTGGCTAGCTGGTGCGAGCTAAGCAAGCAGGCTAACCACTACTCTCTACTTCTAAGTCTATGTGTAACCTCAAGCCCAGGTCCGACTTATCTCTCAACAGATTACCCCCTTCCCACAGCAGCAATAACAGTATAAAGCTGATAAATAAAATGCGAAAAGTAAAGACAGAAAAGTAAATCTATACGCACCCATGACGGGAAAACAAGCGCTAGGATTGACTCGCATAGGGGATATTCCAGTCCCCAGCAGAGTCGCCAGTTGTCGCTACTGCGAAAATCGGCGCCGGTTAAACAGAAGAGTCGCCACCGTGCGTTATTTATCCCAAAGGAGGGAAAGGAAACGCTCGAAGTAAACCTAACGCAAAGACGGGAAAGGAATGGTCATCGCAACCAAATCCTGGATTCGGGAGTCGGTTACGCAAGGGGAAGGTATTAGCACCCCTCACGTCCGTCGTACTCGACGGGATCCACGCTTGTTTTCTAGTACGGATTGTTATTCTATCTATTCTACAGGTCTGGGGTTAGAAGAAAAGAAAATGACTCGGCAAAGTATCGCACTTTATGCCTACGTATTCCCGTCTGGAACGAGAAATCAGAGTCAACGTAGTTCGCCTACCTACGGGAAAGGAGGGGAAGGTTGCTCGCTAGGATATCGCATCCTATGCCTACGTACTTTAATACAGCATGAAAGATCAGAGCAAACGTAGTTCAGGCTACGGAAGACACAAGCTTGTCTGAAGGTTTTTTATCTCCTTATGAAAGGGATTTTTCCGATTAAGAGTTCAAGCGGACAAAAATGACATTTTGATGTTTGTTTTCAGTCTTTTACGCAAGAATTGTCTTTTATGATGTTTGCAATCTCTGACGTACTAGAGACTATGATTTGAGGGTAACTACGTCGTATGTCACCCTAAGGGTAACACACTAAGCAATCAGGTTACTGAAGAGTGACCCTCCAGCAACCTTTCTCAAATAGCTTAAGGCTCGTAGCGTACGGCATTGATTATCCTTATTACTGTGTTTTGAGTTGTTCTGAGATAGAAGAGAAAGAAGTCTAAAAACCCTAGGGTTAGAAATGGGAATCAAAACTACCCTAATGTTGTCATGCATGGATTAACACCTAATGTCTGTCATAATTCCCTCCTGCGCAGAGGAAATCAGAGATCCTAGGGGATAAACGGAAAAGAAACAGCATATATACAGTAAAGCAGTAAAATGCATGAGATGCAGCTAAACAAGCGAGGCAAGGGAATCCCACTCAACCTCGAACCTGGAAGACAATAGGCAAAGTGAAACAGCTTCACTTCAAACCTAAGGGAAAATCAACAAATAATACAGCAAAGAAAACCACACCCAACCATAGCTCTGACAGCAACAAAACCCTAATCTTCAACAGATACCCAGCTTTGACAGGTACAAGCTTCATCTTATGTAATCATCAATGGACTTCATCCTCAATAGGTCTTCAACTTCAAGGCAAACACTCACAAGAGAGGATTAACTAATAGAGGAAGTTGGGATGTTAAGAGGCTTAGTGAAAACCCAGGGAAATCACTAAGATCTTAACACAGCTAGTGAAAGTTATTCTCAAGGTTTTACCCAATCAAAGCATGCTCTACATCCCTCCTAAGGAGAGATGGAACTCTTTTAGGGGACCTTATGTCATAGGATGGAATAGAGGCTAAAGAAGCTCTCTATGTTTGACAGAAGAAATCAGTCTACTCTAGAGTTCTCCCTATATCTCCTATCTCCTAAGTCTTCATCAAGCAATCTTCAAGCACAAGCAACTTAAGATCCAAGCATCATTTTTTGTCTTCAATCATCCTCAAAGTCTTTATATAATCCTAAAGCCAAGCACAAGCCCCAACACCCAAAGAAAAGGCCCAAAACTCAACAAACAAAACAACATCCCAAGAGGGAAATACACCAATATCAATCAATTTGCAAAAATCAAATAAAATGGAAATATTCATCATAAAATCCTAGATTTATTTCTAAGGGACCCTAGCTATGTACCCTATACCCCACATAAACCCCAAGGCCTAATTCAAACTAAAAACCCCAAAACTATGTGTTGAAATGCACCTATGTCAAGTTGAAACCCTAATTCTAACACACTAAAGTTTGATGTTCAAAACTAACTAAAATTAAATCACAAAAATGTGATAAAATTCCAGGGGAACCTAATACTATAATATAACTATAGAAAAAAGAATAGCATCAAAAATCAAAGTGAAATTATCATACTAAATTCAGCAAATAACATGTATCAAATGAAAATGAAATAAAAGCTATTAAAAGTAAAAATAAACCAAAAATAGAAAAATGCATGAAATGACATTTTTTATTCTTTTATAATTTTCTTGACGTCTTGATGAAAATGGGGAAAAAATTCCCATCTAAAAATATTAATTTTCCAATTAGTTATGATTTTTCAAAGAACTTAAAATAAATGTGTGAAAATATAAGAAAATATGAAAAATGGAAAAATTAGCGTGTCAAATAGCAATAAAAATCAATGCAAAAACCAACTGGGCCCAGAGAGGGGGTAGGGATAGCAGCTGAATGTTAAGCCTTGAAATTGTGAAGTGAAAATTAAAGAAAATCAAATGTGAAGAAAAAGTGGCCAAGGGGTATCGAACCCGCGACAGCAGGGGTGGGGGGCGGAGTTCTTCGCGCCACATGACGCTTCCACACACGCTGGATCTGTGGCCAGTCAACCGGTCAACGGCCAATCGGACGGCTGTTGGCCGTCTTCCCCACTAAGTTCGCCGGAAATGCATGGTGGTGGTGGTGGTTTCGCCGGAAAATTCAAACACCTCTAACTCTCTCAAAAATTAACGCAACCACGGTCTTAGAATCCATTAATTCTCAACGTATAAAGAAATAAACCAACGACAAGCAAACGCCTCCAACCGAAAAGTGTCGCTAAATCTCGAATTTATAATCCTAAAATCATCTACAAACGTCCACGGTCCTAACCACATGAATATTTCTAATTATCTCCTCCTAAATCCATGGTAAAGTGAAGGTTTACATACCTCGATCAGAGCTTCGAAACGGAGTATCTACGACTCTTTTCGTGCTTCCGAAATCTTCAGATTCTTTCAACAATATGCAAGGAAGATGTTGCACTCTTCAAATCGATCCGAAAACGCCTTGAAATGAGAATCTAAACTTGAGTTGCTTCCTTGAAAGTTGGAATGCTCTCTCCAAATCTAGCTCCAATGAATCACCAACTCTTGCTCTGAACCTCTTCACAAGTATATATAGAATGTATTTGAAGACCCTAAAAAGTTCTAGATTGATCCAATGAGAAAATCAACTTCTCATGTCATGAAAATCTCTTCTTATGCTATGCACATACCATCTCATGTTTTGGCTTGCAATTCACTTGGTTCTGAGTTTAAATTCTCTCTAAATGAGATATTGGAGGTGTATGGATGGAAAGGAGCCTTGCATTTGCTTGGAAGTGTGGTTTTGCAATTGTGCCTTATGATTCAAGTAACCCATTTACAAAGCAAGTCATAAAAATAATCCTCAATTCAAAATTGTGCCAATGTCAATGTTCTCAAAATGCATTTTACAATAAAATTGGTATGTCATATGGCTTGGTTTGGGTTTGTAGATCAAAAACCCCAATTTTCAACTTTGGTTCATTTAAAATATACCTTCATTTTAGGCCATTTTAAGTGACTTTTTGAAATAAGCCGTTCCAAACTCTCATGACCTCTTATCTAGCCTAAAAACATCATTTTGAATACATCTCATGTTGAACATTTTTTCATTTGAGAAGTGGAAGATGGAGATTTGGACCTATGTTGAACAATGACCTGTAATTCAACTTTCTCAAAATACCCCTGGGTTGCCAAGACCATAACTTGAGTTCCATAAATCCCGTTGAGGACTTCTAGTACTCAAATTATAGCTAAGATCAAGATCTACAACCCTTATGTTGGCCAAGAATCCATTTGAAAATTCCTTGGTGGGCAAAAGTTGCTTGGAACTCTAGTGACTTTCACAGATAAATTTCAGTGCCCTCTGGGGACCCATAACTTGCAAGAACCATAACTTGAGTTCTATAAATCTCCTTGAAGACCTATGGTACTCAAATTAAAGCTATTGATAAGATCTACAAGTTTCATGTTGACCAAGAATTCATTTGAAACTTGCATTTTGACTTACCTGGCTTGGAAGTTAGGCTTAAATTAGGGTTTTTTAAACTGAAACCTTAATTTAATAACTCCTCTTCTTCTTGATTCTTTTTGATTCCTCCTTGGCACCATACCATGTTTGTATAAAAATATCAATTCATGAATCCCACACCTTTCAATTAAGCCTTGATGCTCTTCAATCACTCAGTTGACCTAGGGTTGACCTAGGGTTGACCCAGATGAAACCCTAGTTGACTGCACTTCAACTCTGGCTCTTGTACTTGTATCAATGACTTGTCTCATCTTCAAAATGACCCTCTAGGTCTTCCATGATCTTTGTACACATTCCATGGCTCCCACACTCATTGATGATCTTCAACATATCCCCAAGATTGGGAGAGAAATCCACTGGTTGACCTTAAAACTTCTCAAAGCTTCAACTCATTTCTTGATTACTTGGATGATCTTGAACTTGAATAAAACCCCTTGATGGGCCTTATTCTGATAAGAATGGCACTTGATCCCCTGTTAGATGACTTGTTATGCTATGTCATGGAAATGATTAGACTATGTAAATGGGTTGAGCAAATTTTAGGGTGCAACACTTATCCAATAAGATTCTTCGATGATACCAATGTAGGGTCTCTTAAAACTTGAAAGTCTTCGGGTGGTCGAAGTAGCATCTTATCCAATAAGACTCTTCGATGATACCAAAGCAGTATCTCTGAACAAAACTTGAGATTCTTCGGGTGGTCGAAGCAACATCTTATCCAATAAGACTCTTCGATGATACCAAAGCAGTATCTTTGAATAAAAATTCAGATTCTTCGGGAGGTCGAAGCAGCATCTTATCCAATAAGACTCTTCGATGATACCAAAGCAGTATCTCTGAACAAAACATGAGATTCTTCGGGTGGTCGAAGCAACATCTTATCCAATAAGACTCTTCGATGATACCAAAGCACTATGTCTGAACAAAACTTGAGATTCTTCTGGTGGTCGAAGTAGCATCTTATCCAATAAGACTCTTTGATGATACCAAAGCAGTATCTCTGAAAAAACTTGAGATTCTTCGGGTGGTCGAAGCAGCATCTTATCCAATAAGACTCTTCGATGATACCAAAGCAGTATCTCTGAAAACCTGAGATTCTTCGAGTGGTCGAAGTGACATCTTATCCAATAAGACTCTTCGATGATACCAAAGCAGTATCTCTAAGAAAAACATGAGATTCTTCTGGTGGTCGAAGCAGCATCTTATCCAATAAGACTCTTCGATGATACCAAAGCAGTATCTCTGAAAACTTGAGATTCTTCGGGTGGTCTAAGCAGCATCTTATCCAATAATACTCTTTGATGTTACCAAAGCAGTATATCTGAATAAAACTTGAGATTCTTTGGGTGGTCGAAGCAGCATCTTATCCAATAATACTCTTCGAAGATACCAAAGCAGTATCTTTTAAAACTTGAGATTCTTCGGGTGGTCAGAGCAGCATCTTATCCGATAAGCCTCTTCGATGATACCAAAGCAGTATCTCTGAACAAAACTTGAGATTCTGCGGGTGGTCGAAGTAGCATCATATCCAATAAGACTCTTCGATGATATGAAAGAAGTATATCTAAACAAAAACGAGATTCTTCGGGTGGTCGAAGCAGCATCTTATTCAATAAGATTCTTCGATGATACCAATGTAGGGTCTTTTAAAACTTGAAAGTCTTCGGGTGGTCGAAGTAGCATCTTATCCAATAAGACTCTTCGATGATACCAAAGCAGTATCTCTGAACAAAACTTGAGATTCTTCGGGTGGTCGAAGCAGCATCTTATCCAATAAGACTCTTCGAAGATACCAAAGTAGTATCTCTGAACAAAAATTCAGATTCTTCGGGAGGTCGAAGCAGCATCTTATCCAAGAAGACTCTTTGATGATACCAAAGCAGTATCTCTGAACAAAACATGAGATTCTTCGGGTGGTCGAAGCAGCATCTTATCCAATAAGACTCTTCGATGATACCAAAGCACTCAGTCTGAACAAAACTTCAGATTCTTCGGGTGGTCGAAGCAGCTTCTTATCCAATAAGACTCTTCGATGATACCAAAGCAGTATCTCTAAAAAACACATGAGATTCTTCGGGTGGTCGAAGCAGCATCTTATCCAATAAGACTCTTTGATGATACCAAAGCAGTATCTCTGAAAACTTGAGATTCTTTGAGTGCTCGAAGCGACATCTTATCCAATAAGACTCTTCGATGATACCAAAGGAGTATCTCTAAAAAAAACATGAGATTCTTCTGGTGGTCGAAGCAACATCTTATCCAATAAGACTCTTCGATGATACCAAAGCAGTATCTCTGAAAACTTGAGATTCTTCGGGTGGTCTAAGCAGCATCTTATCAAATAATACTCTTTGATGTTACCAAAGCAGTATATCTGAATAAAACTTGAGATACTTCGGGTGGTCGAAGCAGCATCTTATCCAATAATACTCTTCGAAGATACCAAAGCAGTATCTTTGAAAACTTGAGATTCTTCGGGTGGTCAGAGCAGCATCTTATCCGATAAGCCTCTTCGATGATACCAAAGTAGTATCTCTGAACAAAACTTGAGATTCTTCGGGTGGTCGAAGTAGCATCTTATCCAATAAGAATCTTCGATGATACCAAAGAAGTATATCTAAACAAAAACGAGATTCTTCGGGTGGTCGAAGCAACATCTTATTCAATAAGATTCTTCGATGATACCAATGTAGGGTCTCTTAAAACTTGAAAGTCTTCGGGTGGTCGAAATAGCATCTTATCCAATATGACTCTTCGATGATACCAAAGCAGTATCTCTGAACAAAACATAAGATTCATCAGGTGGTCGAAGCAGCATCTTATCAAATAAGTCTCTTCGATGATACCAAAGCAGTATCTCTGAATAAAAATTGAGATTCTTCGGGTGGTCGAAGTAGAATTTTATCAAATAAGACTCTTCGATGATGCCAAAGCAGTATCTCTGAACAAAACTTGAGACTCTTTGGGTGGTCGAAGTAGCATCTTATCCAATAAGACTCTTCGATAATACCAAAGCAGTATCTCTGAACAAAACTTGAGATTCTTCGGGTGGTCGAAGCAGCATCTTATCCAATAAGACTCTTCGATGATACCGAAGCAGTATCTATGAATAAAACTTAAGATTCTTCAGGTGGTCGAAGCAGCATCTTATCCAATAAGACTCTTCGATGATACCAAAGCAGTATCTCTGAACAAAAATTGAGATTCTTCGGGTGGTCGAAGCAGCATCTTATCCAATAAGACTCTTCGATGATACCAAAGCAGTATCTCTGAACAAAACTTGAGGTTCTTCGGGTGGTCGAAGCAGCATCTTATCCAATAAGACTCTTCGATGATACCAAAGCAGTATCTCTGAATAAAACTTAAGATTCTTCAGGTGGTCGAAGCAGCATCTTATCCAATAAGACTCTTCAATGATACCAAAGCAGTATCTCTGAACAAAAATTGAGATTCTTCGGGTGGTCGAAGCAGCATCTTATCCAATAAGACTCTTCGATGATACCAAAGCAGTATCTATGAACAAAACATGATATTCTTCGGGTGGTCGAAGCAGCATCTTATCCAATAAGACTCTTCGATGATACCAAAGTAGTATATCTAAACACAAACGAGATTTTTCGGTTGGTCGAAGCAGCATCTTATCTAATAAGATTCTTCGATGATACCAAAGTAGTATCTCTGAAAACTTGAAATTCTTCGGGTGGTCGAAGTAGCATTTTATCAAATAAGACTCTTCGATGATGCCAAAGCAGTATCTCTGAACAAAACTTGAGATTCTTCGGGTGGTCGAAGTAGCATCTTATCCAATAAGACTCTTCGATGATACCAAAGCAGTATCTCTAAACAAAACTTGAGATTCTTCGGGTGGTCGAAGCAGCATCTTATCGAATAAGACTTTTCTATGATACTAAAGCAGTATCTCTGAAAACTTGAGATTCTTCGGGTGGTCGAAGCAACATCTTATCCAATAAGACTCTTCGTTGATACCAAAGTAGTATCTCTGAAAAAAACTTGAGATTCTACGGGTGGTCGAAGCAGCGTCTTATCCAATAAGACTCTTCGATGATACCAAAACAGTATCTCTAAAAACTTGAGATTCTTCGGGTAATCGAAGCAGCATCTTATCCAATAAGACTCTTCAATGATACCAAAGCACTATCTCGAAAAAAACATGAGATTCTTTGTGTGGTCGAAGCAGCATCTTATCCAATAAGACTCTTCGATGATACCAAAACAATATCTCTGAAAAAAACATGAGATTCTTCGGGTGGTCAAAGCAGCATCTTGTCCAATAAGATTCTTCGATGATACCAAAGTAGTGTCTCTGAACAAAACTTGTGATTCTTTGGGTTTTCGAAGCAGCATCTTATCCAATAAGACTCTTCGATGATACCAAAGCAGTATCTCTGAACAAAACTTAAGATTCTTCAGGTGGTCGAAGCAGCATCTTATCAAATAAGACTCTTCGATGATACCAAAGCAGTATCTCTGAACAAAACTTGATATTCTTCGGGTGGTCGAAGCAGCATCTTATCCAATAAGACTCTTCGATGATACCAAAGTAGTATATCTAAACACAAAGGAGATTTTTCGGGTGGTCGAAGCAGCATCTTATCTAATAAGATTCTTCGATGATACCAAAGTAGTATCTCTGAAAACTTGAAATTCTTCGGGTGGTCGAAGTAGCATTTTATCAAAAGAAGACTCTTCGATGATACCAAAGCAGTATCTTTGAACAAAACTTGAGATTCTTCGGGTGGTCGAAGCAGCATCTTATCCAATAAGACTCTTCGATGATACCAAAGCAGTATCTCTGAGCAAAACGTGATATTCTTTGGGTGGTCGAAGCAGCGTCTTATCCAATAAGACTCTTCGATGATACCAAAGTAGTATATCTAAACACAAACGAGATTTTTTGGGTGGTCGAAGCAGCATCTTATCTAATAAGATTCTTCGATGATACCAAAGTAGTATCTCTGAAAATTTGAAATTCTTCGGGTGGTCGAAGTAGCATTTTATCAAATAAGACTCTTCGATGATACCAAAGCAGTATCTCTGAACAAAACATGAGATTCTTCGGGTGGTCGAAGTAGCATCTTATCCAATAAGACTCTTCGATGATACCAAAGCAGTATCTCTGAACAAAACTTGAGATTCTTTCGGTGGTCGAAGCATCATCTTATCCAATAAGACTTTTCTATGATACCAAAGCAGTATCTCTGAAAACTTGAGATTCTACGGGTGGTCGAAGCAACATCTTATCCAATAAGACTCTTCGATGATACCAAAGCAGTATCTCTGAAAAAAACATGAGATTCTTTGGGTGGTCGAAGCAGCATCTTATCGAATAAGACTCTTCGATGATACCAAAACAGTATCTCTGAAAAAAACATGAGATTCTTCGGGTGGTCAAAGCAGCATCTTGTCCAATAAGATTCTTCGATGATACCAAAGCAGCATCTTATCCAATAAGACTCTTCGATGATACCAAAGTAGTATCTCTGAACAAAACTTGAGATTCTTCGGGTGGTCGAAGCAGTATCCAATAAGACTCTTCGTTGATACCAAAGCAGTATCTCTGAAAACTTGAGATTCTTCGGGTGGTCGAAGCAGCATCTTATCCAATGTAGGGTCTCTTAAAACTTGAGATTCTTCGGGTGGTCGAAGCAGCATCTTACACAATAAGACTCTTTGATGATACCAAAGCAGTATCTCTGAACAAAACTTAAGATTCTTTAGGTGGTCGAAGCAGCATCTTATCCAATAAGACTCTTCGATGATACCAAAGCAGTATCTCTGAACAAAACATGATATTCTTCGGGTGGTCGAAGCAGCATCTTATCCAATAAGACTCTTCGATGATACCAAAGTAGTATATCTAAACACAAAGGAGTTTTTTCGGGTGGTCGAAGCAGCATCATATCTAATAAGATTCTTCGATGATACCAAAGTAGTATCTCTGAAAACTTGAAATTCTTCGGGTGGTCGAAGTAGCATTTTATCAAATAAGACTCTTCGATGATGCCAAAGCAGTATCTCTGAACAAAACATGAGATTCTTCGGGTGGTCGAAGTAGCATCTTATCTAATAAGACTCTTCGATGATACCAAAGCAGTATCTCTGAACAAAACTTGAGATTCTTCAGGTGGTCGAAGCAGCATCTTATCCAATAAGACTCTTCGATGATACCAAATCAGTATCTCTGAACAAAACTTAAGATTCTTCAGGTGGTCGAAGTAGCATCTTATCCAATAAGACTCTTCGATGATACCAAAGCAGTATCTCTGAACAAAAATTGAGATTCTTCGGGTGGTCGAAGGAGCATCTTATCCAATAAGACTCTTCGATGATACCAAAGCAGTATCTTTGAACAAAACTTGAGATTCTTCGGGTGGTCGAAGCAGCATCTTATCCAATAAGACACTTCGATGATACCAAAGCAGTATCTCTGAACAAAACTTGATATTCTTCGGGTGGTCGAAGCAGCATCTTATCCAATAAGACTATTCGATGATACCAAAGTAGTATATTTAAACACAAACGAGATTTTTCGGGTGGTCGAAGGAACATCTTATCTAATAATATTCTTCGATGATACCAAAGTAGTATCTCTGTAAACTTGAAATTCTTCGGGTGGTCGAAGTAGCATTTTATCAAATAAGACTCTTCGATGATGCCAAAGCAGTATCTCTGAACAAAAGTTGAGATTCTTCGGGTGGTCGAAGTAGCATCTTATCCAATTAGACTCTTCGATGATACCAAAGCAGTATCTCTGAACAAAACTTGAGATTCTTCGGGTGGTCGAAGCAGCATCTTATCCAATAAGACTTTTCTATGATACCAAAGCAGTATCTCTGAAAACTTGAGATTCTTCGGGTGGTCGAAGCATGATCTTATCCAATAAGACTCTTCGATGATACCAAAGCAGTATCTCTGAAAAAACTTGAGATTCTACGGGTGGTCGAAGAAGCATCTATTCCAATAAGACTCTTCGATGATACCAAAACAGTATCTCTGAAAACTTGAGATTCTTCGGGTAGTCGAAGCAGCATCTTATCCAATAAGACTCTTCTATGATACCAAAGCACTATTTCTAAGAAAACATGAGATTCTTCGGGTGGTCGAAGTAGCATCTTATCCAATAAGACTCTTCGATGATACCAAAACAGTATCTCTGAAAAAAACTTGAGATTCTTCGGGTAGTCAAAGCAGCATCTTGTCCAATAAGATTCTTCGATGATACCAAAGTAGTGTCTTTGAACAAAATTGTGATTCTTTGGGTGTTCGAAGCAGCATCTTATCCAATAAGACTCTTCAATGATACCAAAGTAGTATCTTTGAACAAAACTTGAGATTCTTCGGGTGGTCGAAGAAGTATCCAATAAGACTCTTTGATGATACCAAAGTAGTATCTCTAAAAACTTGAGATTCTTCGGGTGGTCGAAGCAGCATCTTATCCAATAAGATTCTTAGATGAGACCAATGTAGGGTCTCTTAAAACTTGAAAGTCTTCGGGTGGTCGAGGCAGCATCTTATCCAATAAGACTCTTCGATGATACCAAAGCAGTATCTCTGAACAAAACTTAAGATTCTTTAGGTGGTCGAAGCAGCATCTTATCTAATAAGACTCTTCGATGATACCAAAGCAGTATCTCTGAACAAAAATTGAGATTATTTGGGTGGTCGAAGCAGCATCTTATCCAATAAGACTCTTCGATGATACCAAAACAGTATCTTTGAACAAAACTTGAGATTCTTTGGGTGGTCGAAGCAGCATCTTATCCAATAAGACTCTTCGATGATACCAAAGCAGTATCTCTGAACAAAACTTGAGATTCTTCGGGTGATCGAAGCAGCATCTTATCCAATAAGACTCTTCGATGATACCAATGCAGTATCTCTGAAAACTTGAGATTCTTCAGGTGGTCGAAGCAGCATCTTATCCAATAAGACTCTTCAATGATACCAAAACAGTATCTCTGGAAAAAACTTGAGATTCTTCGGGTGTTCAAAGCAGCATCTTGTCCAATAAGATTCTTCGATGATACCAAAGTAGTGTCTCTAAACAAAACTTGTGATTGTTCGGGTTGTCAAAGCAGCATCTTATCCAATAAGACTCTTCGATGATACCAAAGCAGTATCTCTAAAAAACACATGAGTTTCTTCGGGTGGTTGAAGCAGCATCTTATCCAATAAGACTCTTTGATGTTACCAAAGCAGTATCTCTTAAAACATGAGATTCTTCGGGTGGTTAAAGCTTCGGGTGGTCGAAGCAGCATCTTATCCAATAAGAATCTTCAATGATACCAAAGCAGTATATCTATATACAAACGAGATTCTTCGGGTGGTCGAAGCAACATCTTATCCAATAAGATTCTTCGATGATACCAAATTAGTGTCTCTGAAAACTTGAAATTCTTCGGGTGGTCAAAGCAACATCTTATCCAATAAGACTCTTTGATGTTACCAAAGCAGTATCTCTAAATAAAACTTGAGATTCTTCGGGTGGTCGATGCAGCATCTTATCCGATAATACTCTTCGATGATTTCAAACCAGTATCTCTGAAAACTTGAGATTCTTCGGGTGGTCGAAGCAGCATCTTATCTAATAAGACTCTTCGATGATACCAAAGCAGTATATCTAAACACAACGAGATTCTTCGGGTGGTCGAAGCAGCATCTTACCTAATAAGATTCTTCGATGATACCAAAGTAGTGCCTCTGAAAACTTGAAATTCTTCGGTTGGTCGATGCAGCATTTTATCCAATAAGACTCTTCGATGATACCAAAACAGTATCTCTGAACAAAACTTGAGATTCTTCGGGTGGTCGAAGCAGCATCTTATCCAATAAGACTCTTCGATGATACCAAAGCAGTATCTCTGAACAAAACTTGATATTCTTCGGGTGGTCGAAGCAGCATCTTATCCAATAAGACTCTTCGATGATACCAAAGTAGTATATCTAAACACAAAGGAGATTTTTTGGGTGGTCGAAGCAGCATCTTATCTAATAATATTCTTCGATGATACCAAAGTAGTATCTCTGAAAACTTGAAATTCTTCGGGTGGTCGAAGTAGCATTTTATCAAATAAGGCTCTTCGATGATGCCAAAGCAGTATCTCTGAACAAAACTTGAGATTCTTCGGGTGGTCGAAGTAGCATCTTATCCAATAAGACTCTTCGATGATACCAAAGCAGTATCTCTGAACAAAACTTGAGATTCTTCGGGTGGTCGAAGCAGCATCTTATCCAATAAGACTCTTCGATGATACCAAAGCAGTATCTCTGAACAAAACTTAGGATTCTTCAGGTGTTTGAAGCAGCATCTTATCCAATAAGACTCTTCGATGATACCTGTTGCACCCTAAAATTTGCTCAACCTTATTCCCTTGGTTTATGTTTCAATATCATTAGCATTTGCATATAGAGCCATGTACATAGGTTACTCATTTGCATAGCATAAGCATAGCAAGTCATTCAACAGGGAACCAATCATTATTCTCATCTCTAGAGGCCTATCAAGAGGTTATTATCTTAATTCCATCTCATTCAAGTCATCAAGAAAGGATTTGAAAGCAGAAAGTTCAGCAGATCAAGCCTTGAGTCCATCTCCTAGCTGAGGGTATCTGAGGGTCAACAAGAGGGTTGTGAGCTGTGAGTTGAAGGCATGGAGAGTATCTAGACATTATGAGAGACTTAGAAAGTCATTTAAAGAAGGAGACAAGTCATTGATGTGATCACAAGAATTGCAGTTGAAGGCAGTCAACTAGGGTTTCATCTGGGTCAACCCTAGGTCAACCCTAGGCCCATTGACTGATTTAAGGGGCATTCAAGTCTAGTGGAGAGATGTGGGGTTCATCATTGAACATATAAAGAAGGATATGGAGATATGCCAAGAAGAATTCAAGAGAAATCAAGGAGAAGAGGAGCTTCTAAATTAGGGTTTCTATGTAAAATCCCCTAGTTTAGGTCAAATTTCCAAGCAAGATAAGTCAAAATGCTAGCTTCAAATGGATCCTTGGCCAACATGAAACTTGTAGAGGATCTCAATACCTTTAATTTGAGTGGTGGAAGACATCAAGGAGATTTATAGAACCCAAGTTATGGTCCTTGCAAGTTACAGGTCATCTGAGGTATCTGAAATTTTGTCTGTGAAAGTGACTTGATTTCCAAGCTAGTTTTACCCCTCAAGGAGATATCAAATGAATTTCTGGTCAACATAATAATTGTTCCTCATTGTCTTAGCTTTCTAGAATGGTATAGTATGCCTTCATATGATGTGTGGAACTCAACTTATGGTCCTGGCAAGCAAAGGGTATTTTGGTCATTTGTGAATTACAGGTCATCTTAACCTATGTCCAAAACTCATACAAGGAGGCCTCAAATGGAAAAACTTACAACATCAAACTTGTTCAAAATGTGATTTTAAGTCTAGAAAGAAGGTCACAAATTGTTGGAAAAGCTCATAACATGAAGTTGCATGATTGGTCAAATTTGAACTAAAATGGCTTATAACTTAAATAAAGTCAAAGTGAAAAATGGTTTGAGAGATTTATAAGTCCAAATGGAGACTTCCAATATATGATTTTGGGTCCAAAACATATTTCAAAGACAATGGTTCAAGTACATTTTTGAGCTTAGTGGAAAAAATCAAAGTTATTTATGGTTACTTGCATTTGAAGAAACATAACCAAAAGGGGATTCAATTTGGAATGCAAGGGAAGTTGCAAGATGGTTCTAGAAGATTCATGTGAGCACTATATATTCATGAAATCAGAATTGAGCAAGGGTTGGATTCATTTTTCACCAAAAATTTCCCAAAGTTCTCTCATTCTCCAAGTTGCAAATTCACTTCAATCTCACAAATTCAGCATCAATTCTCATCAATATTGATTCCACCATATTCAATCATCATCATGGACTAAAGATCAACAAAGCTCCGATTGAAATTGATCCATTTTCGAGCACCATAATCATCAATATCCAAATTGCAATTTCAAGTGGACAGCAAGATCCAAGGCAAAAATCATCAAAGTTTTGCAAACAGAATCAAGCACTGAGATAGTTGATCAAGATCCAAGCATTAGAAGCCTCAGATCCACGAGTTCAACATCCATTTCCAAGCTTTTGCACCAGGTTCAATTTCTCTCCCATAGCTTGATATAGATAGATTTACATGGTTTTATTAGTTTAGATGTGATCTAGGTTGTTAGTAGAACGATTAGGATGAGTTTGGTGCTGTTTAGTGATGATTGTTAGCAGATGCTTGAAACTGTTAGGACTTAGAACTTGTAGTAGAGTGCATTATAATGTTAGTTTGATAGATTAGAATAATCACCATTAGGCATAGAGTAGATTAGTACAGGTTTGAGTGAGAATCTTGATGATGCATACCAGAGTATTTTCATGGAGTCAAGACTTGTCTCGATCGGTTTGAATGATTCATTGGGATTTAGAATGAACTATGATCATAGGCTTGTAGAGGGAAAGATTTGGAGTGATTTTCATGTTTGGGTCGTGGTGTTTCATGGATTGTGGAAGGAGAACCGAGAGGTTGAAAGTGGTGCGTGCATGGCTTCCATGGAGTGTATAAACCCTAGCTTTCATGGCACAAGGAAGAAGAAGCAATCGTGATCGTCCATGGCTTGTTGGACCTTTGACCCAGAGCCCATCGTGAGGCTGGAGTTTAATTCTGAAATTTGGAGGGAGAGATGTAGGTGCCCTAAACGCACCGTTTCATTTAATGAAACGGGCGGGCCTAAGTGTTTTAATGATATCCCCACCCCCCAGTACTGAGCCCAATTTAATTTGCACGTGAAAACCTTACTGAATACACCCCCCTGCTTTCTTTTTTTTTATTATTAATGCTGACTTGTTCTGGGCTTAACCAAACTCGCTACGCGCACCCCCGTTTGCTGGCCCATCCTGATTACAACTGAGCGCGAATTGCTATTCTTACCCCCCCCTCTCATTTTAATTGATTTAGTTTTTTAATTCACTTTAAGTTTTACCAACTTTAAAAAATCATATAAAATAGGAAATTAACTCTTTTTTAGTGGTTGTTTTTTCTATATTTTCTTGATTCTGTGTAGAAAATTGTCATTAAATAAAATTGCATTTTTATTTTTATTTGATATTTTTCCCATATTTTCTAAATAAATGACATTTTAATAGTTTCATTTCATGCATGATTTTATTAATTTCTGTTCTATTAGATACTTTCATATTTTTTGTTCATTCTTTTTAGGTTGCTTAGATGAGATATTGAACTTGTAGAAACAATTTAATTCCCATTTTTAGAAATTAATTTTAGGTGCTTAATGTAGGCTTGAACAACATGAACAAATTAGGGTTTTTAGGTGATGACTTAGGAGAATCAATTCATTTCCCTTAGGACTTAGGGTTTAACTAGTTTAGTTATGGGACTATAGGGGCTATGGGTAGTTATTAGATCCCTTAGAGAAAAGTCAGGATTCCCCTACTGCTATTAATGTACTGTATATATCTGATTGACTGGTGTGGTATGCCCTATGGGGATTATTGCTTGCTTGTGTGGGTATTGGGATTGTCTGGGGATTTGGGAGAGCTGAAGACTTGAAGAGATGAAGGCCATTGGAGATCCAGATGTTGAAGATCAACTTCCAGAGTTGAAGAAGAGATTCTTGCTAGCAGCTGCTGAGGAAACTAGGGTTTAGGAGCTAGGCAGAGCTCTAGATTAGAAAGTTTGTTTCTCAAACATGGATTGCCTTGTCTGCATCCATTCTTCTCTGTGATTCAGAGTCTCTCTAAGACACTCACCCCCTTCCTTTGGAAGGCTTGGTGATAGTGTCTAAGAGATAGAACTCTTGAGAGAAAATGTCTCTTGTGTTAGAAGCAGTCTGTTCACCACCTTTGGTAGTCAGCTGATTGCTTAACACCCCATTCACTCTTGTGACTGATCCCTCATCCTGGAGGTTTGAGCTTGAAGAAAAGCCATTGCAGATAGAAGACTGATGATCAAAGCCCTTGCCTGAAGGCCATGAAGATGGAGATTGATGCTTGTTGAAGCCTGTAGCTGATGGGAGGATACTTGGAGCCAGATGTTGATTCAGAGCTGCTGATGCTGTTTCTTTTGCTGTTGTATTTCATTGCTGATGTATTGATTGGTTTTCTGGACTGTATTGTTTGCTGTTTACCCTGTTGGGTTGAAAGTGAAGCCTGTTCACTTTTGCCTATTGTTTTCTAGGTTCGAGGTTGAGTGGGACTCCCTTGCCTCGCTTGTACTGTTGCATCCATGCATTTTACCGCTTTATTATATCTGTTATTGTTTCTGTTTCTGCCTATCCCGTAGGATCTCTGTTTCTCTCTGTGCAAGAGAGGAGCATGATAGACACTAGGTCTTAACCCATGCATGATAACATTAGGTTAGTTTGTTTCCCTTCGCAACCGTAGGTTAGAGTTCTGTCTCTTTCTTTCTCAAAACAAACAGAAAAACACATAAAGATTTCAAACACAATAAAAGACACTTCTTTCGTAAAAGAATGTGAACTCATCAAAACGTCATTTTTGTCCGCTTGGACCGCTAATCAGAAAACCTTTTTTCAGAAAGAATAAAATCAACCAAGACAAGCTTGTGTCGTACGTGGCCCGAACTACGTTTGCTCTGATCTTTCATGCTGTATGAAAGTACGTAGGCATAGGATGCGGTATCCTAGCGAGCAACCTTCCCCTCCTTTCCCGTAGGTAGGCGAACTACGTTGACTCTGATTTCTCGTTCCAGACGAGAATACGTAGGCATAAAGTGCGATACTTTGCCGAGTCATTTTTATTTTCATTTTATTTTCTTTTTAACCCTTGACCTATAGTTTAGATAGAATAACAATCCATACCCGAAAACAAGCGTGGATCCCGTCGAGTACGACGGACGTGAGGGGTGCTAATACCTTCCCCTTGCGTAACCGACTCCCGAACCCCGGTTTTGGTTGCGATGACCATACCTTTCCCGTGTTGTGCGAGGTTTACTCTGAGCGTTTCCTTTCCCTCCCGTGGGATAAATAACGCACGGTGGCGACTCTTCTGTCAGCCGGTGCCGATTTTCACAGTAGCGACAGCTGGCGACTCTGCTGGGGATCCAACGTCCCCTGGCTGCTAAGGACTGCGATAGTTCTTATGCATTTGGGATCCAACGTCCCTTAAGAGAGTCAATCCTAGCGCTTGTTTTCCCGTCGAGGATTTTGCATGGAGTTATTTTATATTTCTAATCCTTGTATTTTCAGCTTTATATATTGATTATTGTTGCTGTATCTGGGGTGTGACGGGTGTTCTGATATTGAGTGAGAAGCCGGACCTGGGCTTGAGTGCACCTAGAATTAGAGTAGAAATTAGTGGGCGCCCGCTTGCTTTGCTTGCTTTGGTGTCCCACGAAATCTACACTCAGACGAGGTTCCTCTGGTTGGCCTCCTGCCCCTTCCTTTGGTTGGCGTGGGTTGCTGGTTAGTTGGATTGTCGACTCTGGGGACCGATCATTTGGAAGTTGGCTAAGTGAGGCCTCTTCAGGAATTGATGACGCCACTCCTTCTGGGAATCGTATCATCAACCCTGAAAGTCTGTGACGCCGACGACCGCATAGGATGCCGTACCTTGTGCCAGTTATAGGGCCACCCACCTGTGAGGGGATTCAGGGTTGTGCAGGTAACCAGACCTTCAGACTACCGGTTTGTTCTCGATCAGAGATCCTGGGTATTTATGGAGAGTTATGAGGTCTGTCAGAGACCATTTGGAGATGTGTTCTGAGGTCTGTCAGAGACCAATTAGAGATGTGATTTGAGGTCTACCAGAGACCAGTGGGAGTTATGGTTTGAGGTCCATCAGAGACCAGCAATGGAGCTTTGTTTTAGGTCTATCTGAGACCAGGGTTTGAGGACTTCTGGATGGTCTATCTGAGACCTTTCTTGATTGGGTTCAGGCTATTCAGCTACAACTTTGGTCCCTGATGCATGTTACTTGCATTGCATCACTGCATATCCATTACCATTTGCATTTCACTAACGTGTGTCTGTGCTGCAGGTGCATTTGCATTTCCCTAGTTCTAGTGCCCAGACTTCTGAGTGTTTGATCATGACTAGCTTAAGGAGAACGGTTGCTTACAAATTGCCTACGCCTGATATTGTTCCTCTACTTGGGTTGATCTCTCTTGCTGATGAGGGTGTTCGTAGGAGCTTCCGGATGAGCTATGGTAGACTACTGAGATTGGTGTGCAAACCTACAGAGGTAGAGTTAGATGGGCTGTATGCTTTGATGCAATTCTACGACCCTGCTCTGAGATGCTTTACGTTCTCTGACTTTATTATGGGACCAACCCTGGAGGAATACGCTGAGTATGTTGAGCTGCCCGTGCAGAACCAGGTTCCATTCATTCATTATGACGCCAAGCCCAAGCCGGAGGATTTGGCAAAAGCCTTGCATATTGATGCTTCTGAACTTGTGACTACTGTTTCCCGTGGAGTTCCAGGCTTCTCACTCCAGTTCTTAGTTGGTAAAGCCCAAGAGTATGCCAAGAGCGGGTGCTGGGTTGCTTTCAATGCTGTGTTGGCCTTGTGCATTTATGGCATAGTCTTGTTTCCCAATATACCGGACTTTGTGGACTTCGATGCTTTCTACTTGTTTGCCGCTGGTAATCCTGTACCTACCTTACTCGGAGATCTCTACCACTCACTGCATTACAAGAATGAGAAGGGAAGAGGGAAGAATGTTCATCTGTGTGTACCCTTGTTGAGTAGGTGGTTTGAGAGTCACCTTCCTAAGAGAAGATCTGTTGCAGAGACTACAGTCCCAGCTGGTTGGCCAGAGCGCCTGATGAGGCTATCGTCGGAAGATATGGAGTGGTTTGATCGAGACCTATTGGGATCTGAGCTCATCTTCAGTTGTTCTGGGTACCCTAATGTGCCGCTGATAGGAAGAAAAGGGTGTATCAATTACAACCCTTCTCTATTCATTCGCCAGTTCGGATATGCACTGAAGAATCCCCCTCAGGAGGAAGAAGTACAGGAATCTCTGTACTTCACAGGTGATTTGAAGGGAAAATTGCTAGCTGAGTTGCAACATGCCTGGACACGTATTAACCGCAAGGGGAAGCCACTGTTGGGTAAGAACGATTGCCAGGCCTATGCACCTTACAGGGTTTGGATCCAGGAAAGAGCAAGTCAGTTATTAATGCCATTTCCAGCTGCACCCGTCATTGTTCCTATTCCGGCAGAAGAGCCAACTACTGTTTCTAGGGAGGCGTACGAGCAAATTGTGAGAGAAAAAGAAGCCTTAATGAAGATCAACGAAGGGTTAGAGCAAGAGCTAGCTCAAGTACGCAGTGAGAAAAACAAGGCCGTATATGCTTTCCAACAACAGATCGAGCTGTTAAACAGGTTAGGGGCTGAGTTGACTGAGGAAAAGAAAAAGCGCGAACGTCTGGGGAAAGAGTTCAGAAGCTCCCATGACATGCTTGAATCCAAGAAGAAGGCGCTTGACATCGCTCACCGAGAGATATCTTCTTGCAATAAGACTTGGAATGCTACACTCACTAACAACAAGAAGAGGGAAGATAAGCTGAAGCAGCAAATTTCCGACCTCGAAGAGAAGTTGAAGTCTAGCATCAAGAAGTGTGAGGAAGAAGTGATGACCCGGTATAGTGTCCAACATGCACTGAACAAGGCAATCAAATCCAGAGATGAAGCAGTGTCTCAGAAGCGAAAGTTAGAAGATTGCTTCGGAGAAGCAACATGGGAAGAAACTGCTGAAGACGTACGCCGTGTCCTTAAGAGGAGAAACCAGCTTGTTGAAGGGCTGCTTGATCGACCAAGTCATCCAGAGACCAGGAAGTTGATAGAAGAGTACCAGACTTTTGGGAGGATTTGATCATTTCATGTAGTAACTTGTATGCTTTATTTGCATAGTGCTGACCATCACCAGGATTGTTGGTTGAGGTCATGCCTTCTTTATACTCTCAGTGATATTGTACCCTGGGCTTATTGATTCTCCCTGCAAT
The DNA here is from genome assembly GCA_963859935.3 of Lathyrus sativus. Classification (NCBI taxonomy): domain Eukaryota; kingdom Viridiplantae; phylum Streptophyta; class Magnoliopsida; order Fabales; family Fabaceae; genus Lathyrus; species Lathyrus sativus. The sequence goes on along the minus strand of OZ012740.1, from coordinate 236,370,581 downwards.
GTATAAGGCTTTCTATGATCCAGCTCCGATATTCCTATTGTCAGCACTGTCACTGCACCGGCACCTTCGCACTAGAACTGGGGGAATGAACTTCCCTAATGCACAGACACATTGCATTGCATTCATATTCATATTGCATTACAGGTAATCTTTGGATGGTGTCTTATTTCCTGCTTTGCATCAGGTATTTAACAGGATTGCAGATCAACATCCGCACCGCTATTCTACTCGCACCAACTGTCGAAAAATCATGGACCAAATGCAGAACGAGATGCAAGATGTGCGCGAGAAGCTCGCCCTCTTCATGCAGACCATGGAGGCTATAGCGAAAGGGCAGGAGAATTTGCAGGCCATGGTCCAGCCTCTGTTGGCCCAAAACGCTGGTCATGGTAATGAAGATCATCAGTCTGTACGGGTTGATACTGCTCATGGAGACGGTACTCCCACGCCAGTGGCGCCGCCTGTAATCAATACACCTGCTGCTAATGTCAACAACGCTACCGCTGCTGCAAATGGTAACGTCGGAGTTGGGAATGAGACCGCTGTCCATAATGTTGGGCTGGGTGATGTCAATTTGGGAGATAATCTAGGAGGCAATGGCTTTGTCAATACTGGATTCGGATTCAACGATCAGGGATTCGATAACACTGGGAAGTATGGCTTTAATGCTCAAGGCTTTGGGCAAGATGGTTATGGTATGGTCAATCAGGGTTACGGAGGCTTTGGAAACGGAAACGGTACTGGATTTATGGCTTTCGGTCCTGCTGGAGGTGTTCAAGGGTACGGCAACAGAGGCCGAGGTCCGGGGATGAATCAGATCAGAGCTGGACGTAATAATGGATACGATGGGTACGGGGCTGGAAATGGTATGTGGCAAGAAGATCAGCAGGAGGACGCCTTCTCCGGAGGAGGTTTTGAAGGGCCGATGGATGATTCCCAAAAGATTAGAATGCTGGAAGAGCAGATGAAGGGAGTCTTAAATCAAAGTGCTGTGGGATTGGACATGGCAACCATGGGTCTGGTACCTGGTTTGAGGGTGCCAATTAAATTCAAAGCTCCTACGTTTGACAAGTACAAAGGAGACACATGTCCAAAAGTGCATGTACGAGCTTATTACAGAAAGATGTCTGCATACTCAACTGATGAAAGAATGCTAATGCATTTCTTTCAGGATAGTCTATCGGGCCCTTCCCTAGAGTGGTACATGGGGTTGGAGCCAACTAATATCAAGACATGGAAGCATTTAGCAGAGGCATTCGTAGCTCACTACAAGTATAACAGCGACCTGGCGCCCAATCGGGTCCAGTTGGCCGGGCTGTCGCAGAAGAAGGGGGAGAGCTTTAAAGAGTACGCGCAAAGGTGGCGCGATATGGCTGCCAGGGTCCGTCCTCCGGTGGAAGATAAGGAAATGAATGACATGTTTGTCGGCACATTCACAGGGCTGTTTCATGATATGCTGTTTCATACGTCTCTGGCCAGTTTTTCAGACCTGATTCTGATGGGGGAAAAGATTGAACGTAATATTAAGCAAGGAAAGTTCCAAGTCGAGGAATCAACTGCATCTGGCAGTAATAGGAAAGCTTATGGTGGGCGCCGTCAGGGCGAAGCCAGCGCAGTATTTGGAGGCCGAGGCCGAGGCCGAGGCAGGGGACGAGGTCAATACCGTCAGCCGCAGCAGGTGGCGAGTGTTACTATTCCCTATCAGCAACAACCACTCCAGCAACAACAACCGGTTCAGCAACAGCCAATGCCACAGCAGCAGCAGCCTCAGCAGGGGGCACAGCAGGCTCAACGAAGATTCCAGGGTAGTAAACCGAGAAGAGTGTTTGAGAAGCCTCCCTCAACATATGCCGATTTGTTGCAGACATTGTTGGGATTGAATCTGGTAGAGAAAAGAACTCTGGCACCAATAACGGGAGCTCCCCCGTTCGGCTACGATGCAAACAGGCACTGCGAGTTTCATTCTGGAGCCCCGGGTCACGATATAGAAGGTTGCCATGCTTTTAAGCACGTTGTGCAGGATCTTTTGGACAACAAGACTATCAATTTCGGAACGGCAGGTCCGAATATAGTCCAGAAACCCATGCCTAATCATGGGGCAAACGCCGTTCTGACTGAGGAAGGTCTGAATCTTATTATGAATGTTGAAGATTTAAAGACGCCACTGAGCGAGATAAAGAGTCGACTGTTACAAGGAGGTGTTTACCCAGGATGTAACGAGTATTGCTTAGACTGTTGGACCCCAGCTGGGGGGTGTGAGGATTTGAAGAAAGGCATTCAGGCTTTAATTGATGAGGGCATATTGCAGTTTGATCGAGCGGCAACTGACGAGCCTGCAGGGGCAGTAGTGGATAATCGGAGTGATGTGGCCACGGTAGCAATTCCTCGGAAGACGATCACTATTGCAGCACCAGCTCAACGGCCACCGATCACCATAACTAAGGCCGGGCCAATCCCGTACGAGAACACGAAAGCAGTCCCATGGTCATATGGGTTAGAGGTGTATTGTGATGGGATAAAGATTGATGTTAACAAGCAGCCAGCGGAGATTGTGGATAATGTTGTTGGTTCAGGAGGCATGACGAGGAGTGGCAGGATCTTTATATCTCCTGAAGTGGAGGCTGAAAGACTAGCGAAAGGAAAAGGGAAAGTGGTTGAAAATGTTCCGGTACAAGCGAGTGAAAAAGAAGCAGCATCGAAGGATGTAGAAGAGTTCATGCGCTTAATTCGAAAAAGTGATTATAAGATTGTGGAGCATCTGCAGCAGACGCCGTCCAAAATATCTATCCTATCATTGCTGTTGTGTTCGGAAGCTCACAGAAATGCTTTGCTGAAAGTCCTGGACACCTCTTTTGTACCCCAAGACGTCTCCGTGAATCAGCTAGAAGGAGTATTGGCTCATGTGAATGCAGGCCACAGCTTGGGCTTTACCGATTTTGACTTGACTCCGAAAGGGAGAGATCATAATATGGCATTACACGTATCTGTTGAGTGTAGAGGATCAGTAATGTCGCACGTATTGGTTGACACCGGATCATCTTTGAATGTGCTGCCCAAGAAGGCGATGATGAAGCTGGATGTTCGAGGGATTTTGTGTACACCCAGTGATTTGGTAGTCAGAGCATTTGACGGCACGCGGAGAACAGTCTTCGGATCGATTACCTTGCCTCTGCAAGTGGGGCCGGAAGTGTTTGCAACGGAGTTTTATATCATGGATATACAACCTGCGTATAGCTGCTTGCTTGGAAGACCCTGGATTCATGGAGCAGGGGCAGTCACGTCCACCCTGCATCAGAAGTTAAAATATATGGTCGGAGACAGCGTAGTCACCGTGTGCGGAGAAGAAGACATCCTGGTCAGCCATCTATCGTCGTTTAAATATGTGGAAGTCGACGGGGAGATCCACGAGACACCATGCCAGGCATTCGAAGGTTTGCGCATCAAGGACAAAGGTCCCGGGCCGAGCAAAGTGCCAGAGATAGTTGTCTCATCGTATAAGGAAGCTCAAGCTCTAGTAGAAGCAGGAGAAGCCAAGGGCTGGGGCAAAGTGCTGGACATTCCTGTGAAGATGGACCGGTACGGGCTGGGATACCGACCGTCGTCATCAACTCCTTCCGTGGGGGCCCCCCGTTTCAGAAAGCCGATTATCATCTCTGCCAGTGGAGTATGTCATGAAACTGTCAATGCTGCTTCAGAGTCCGATGAAGGAGACAGCGACTGTGATATGGATGCCTGGATTCAGCCAAGCACGCCAGGACAAGGACTGTGCAACTGGTCTATTCAGGAGCTTGTTCCTGTGACTTTTAAACAGTAATGCTTTGCTTTATTAATTGTTGAATAATCTGATGTCTTGCCCGGGGCATCAGGATTTGCTTAGGGCTGTGTTGTTATAAACATTGCGTGTTAATCATTAAATAAATGGCGTTTTTCATGTGCAAATACTGTAATCCCTGTCTTTCTTGTTTTATATTTTTCAATAAAATGGCAACGGGGTTATTCGTTTTATACGCATTTTGAAGCACTTAACCATTCCTTTTGCAGGATAACATTTTCAGATGACATCCTTGAACCACCTATGACTCGTCCCGACTTTGAACACCCCGTGTTTCAGGCTGAAGAAGAGGTTGTCGAAGATAGCGACGTTCCTGAAGAACTGTCTTGGTTAGTGAAGCAAGAGGAAAGAGCCATTCTGCCTCACGACGAGGTCATCGAAATTATCAATTTGGGGTCGGAAGGGGTTGAGAAGAATATTCGTATCGGAGCCGCACTACAGAGTGATATCAAGCGAAGACTGGTTGAAATGCTCCGAGAGTATAATGATGTATTCGCTTGGTCATATGAAGATATGCCGGGGCTCGATACAGATATGGTCGTGCATCGCCTGCCACTGAAAGCAGATTGCCCGCCGGTCAAACAAAAGCTTCGCAGAACGCGACCAGATATGGCAATGAAGATCAAAGAGGAGGTGCAGAAATAGTGGGACGCTGGTTTCCTGGCTGTGACGAAGTATCCTTCATGGGTTGCCAACATCGTACCAGTGCCAAAGAAAGATGGCAAGGTTCGGATGTGCGTGGATTATCGAGATTTGAATAAAGCAAGCCCAAAAGATGATTTTCCACTTCCTCACATTGACGTGTTAGTTGATAATACTGCTCAATACTCCGTATTCTCCTTCATGGATGGCTTTTCAGGCTATAATCAAATTAAAATGGCGCCAGAGGATATGGAGAAGACTACTTTCATAACGCCGTGGGGAACATTTTGCTACAAAGTGATGCCCTTTGGTTTGAAAAATGCTGGGGCAACATATCAGCGTGCGATGACGACTCTTTTCCATGACATGATGCATAAAGAGATCGAAGTTTATGTTGACGATATGATTGCCAAATCCCAGACGGAGGAAGAGCATCTGGTGAATCTGCTGAAGTTGTTTAAAAGACTTAGGAAGTTCAGGCTGAGGCTGAACCCTAATAAATGCACCTTCGGGGTGAGATCGGGTAAACTGCTGGGGTTTATCGTAAGCGAAAGAGGAATAGAGGTCGATCCTGCTAAAATAAAAGCGATTCAAGAAATGCCGACGCCTAAAACAGAGAAAGAGGTGCGCGGGTTTTTAGGGAGATTGAACTACATTGCCCGGTTCATATCTCACCTAACTGCTACGTGTGAACCATTATTCAAGCTGTTGAAGAAAGATCAAGCTGTGACGTGGAACGAAAATTGTCAAAAGGCGTTCGATAAAATAAAGAAGTATCTGCAGGAGCCTCCTATTTTGATACCCCCAGTGGCAGGGAGACCCTTGATCATGTATTTGACGGTTCTTGAGGGAAGCATGGGTTGTGTTCTCGGTCAACACGACGAGACAGGGAGAAAAGAGCATGCGATCTATTACCTGAGTAAGAAATTTACAGACTGTGAATCTCGATACTCAATGCTTGAGAAAACTTGTTGCGCGCTAGCCTGGGCCGCCAAGCGTTTGAGGCAGTACATGCTGAATCATACAACCATGCTCATCTCGAAGATGGATCCTATCAAATATGTATTCGAAAAGCAAGCGTTGTCAGGTAGAATTGCCCGTTGGCAGATGGTCTTGACTGAATATGATATTCAATACGTCTCGCAAAAGGCTATAAAGGGGAGTGTGCTGTCTGAGTATCTGGCGGAGCAGCCTATTGAAGAGTACCAATCGATGAGGTTTGATTTTCCTGACGAGGATATCATGTACCTAAAGATGAAAGATTGTGAAGAACCATTGCCAGACGAGGGACCAGAGTTGGGGTCCAAATGGAAGATGATATTTGACGGAGCCGTGAATGCTTACGGTAGCAGAATAGGGGCAATCATCACCACGCCACACGGGTCGCACATCCCGTTTACTGCCCGATTGACCTTTGCCGTTACCAACAATGAGGCCGAATACGAAGCTTGTATAATGGGGCTTGAAGAAGCCATTGATTTGCGAATCAAACATCTAGATGTATACGGAGACTCAGCTCTGGTAGTGAATCAGATAAAAGGGGAATGGGAGACACGGCAGCCCAATTTGATACATTACATGAATTATGCAAGGAGATTGTTGCCTTTCTTCGACAAGGTTGAATTGCATCACGTACCGCGGGCAGAAAATCAAATGGCTGACGCCCTTGCCACTTTGTCTTCCATGTACAAGGTCAACTTCTGGAATGAAGCTCCCCGAATCATTATCTCTCGGCTTGACAGGCCAGCTTATGTATTTGCTATCGATGAAGCATCTGACGACAAACCGTGGTATTTTGATATCCTTAATTTCCTGAAGAATAAAGAGTATCCGGCTGGGGCATCCAGTCAAGATCAGAAGACTCTCAGGAGATTAGCGGGTAATTTCTACTTGAACCCGGATGGCGTCTTATACAGAAGGAACCACGATTTGGTGTTGTTGCGTTGTGTAGACGAGAAAGAGGCAAAGCTTCTCATGGAGGAAATTCACGAAGGTACCTTTGGTACGCATGCTGGTGGACATGCTATGACGAGAAAGCTGCTAAGGGCAGGTTACTTTTGGCTGACGATGGAAACTGATTATTTCAAGTTCGCGAGGAAGTGCCACAAGTGCCAAATCTATGCTGACAAGATACACGTGCCTCCGAGTCCTCTAAATGTGATGTCATCTCCATGGCCATTCTCGATGTGGGGAATCGATATGATTGGAAAGATCGAGCCGACGGCTTCTAATGGGCACCGGTTCATCCTAGTAGCAATCAATTATTTCACCAAGTGGGTGGAAGCGGCGTCTTACGCAAATGTAACGAAGCAAGTGGTGGCCAGATTCATCAAGAGAGATATCATTTGCCGATATGGGATTCCCGAGCGGATAATCACGGATAATGGTTCAAATCTGAACAACAAAATGATGAAGGAGCTCTGTCAGAATTTCAAGATCGAACATCACAACTCCTCTCCTTACCGACCCAAGATGAATGGCGCTGTTGAGGCGGCCAATAAGAATATCAAGAAAATTGTTCAGAAAATGGTGGTGACCTACAAGGATTGGCATGAAATGCTACCTTTTGCTTTGCACGGTTATCGTACGACGGTACGCACATCAACCGGGGCAACTCCGTTCTCGTTGGTATACGGAATGGAAGCGGTATTACCATTGGAAGTTGAGATCCCTTCTCTGAGGGTATTGCGAGACGTTCAGCTGGACGAGGCAGAATGGGTAACGAATAGATTGAACCAACTGAGCTTAATGGACGAGAAGAGGCTAGCTTCCCTAGCATACGGTCGTTTGTACCAGAGCCGAATGAAGAAGGCGTACGACAAGAAGATATATCCGCGAAGCTTTCAGACGGGCGACCTTGTGCTGAAGAGGATCCTCCCGCCGCAAGCAGATCACAGGGGCAAGTGGACCCCCAACTACGAAGGGCCATACGTTGTTAGTAAAGTCTTCTCAGGAGGAGCGTTGTTGTTGTCCACCATGGACGGAGAAGACTTTGTGTCACCTGTGAATTCGGACGCAGTTAAAAAATACTTTGCTTAAAATAGACCCGCTGGACAGAAAAAAGAGAGTCCAGGCAAAAATGGGGCATCCTGGAGAACCGAAAACAGAATGAAAGGTTCGGGCAAAAATTAGGGATAAAATTGAAAAAATGTACACCCGCGAAGTTGAAAACCTACACTGGGCGGCTTCGGCAAAAAAGGGTATCCCGGTGAACTGAAAACCCGTAAAGGGCGGTTCATGCAAAAGTTAGGGATTTGAAAAGCAAATGACTGCGGTCCGAATTCAATGAGTATCAATGCAGGAGAATATATTTGAGGAGCCAGTTATCGGATGCAATCTCTGCAGAAGTGGGGATACCGGGAAAGCATTAGAGTCGGGCGAGTCATGGGAGGATCAGTTCGTAGTGTTCATCTGCATCCCGTTGCCGACATGTGTACAAATTTAAGTTGTCAATATTCATGCTTCTTGTGCATACTTGCATACTTGCTTTGCGTAGCTTCCTCTTTTCAGGAGTTACATCCCGTGTACAAAAACTCCGCCCATTCAGGGGCCCAATCAATGAAAATATGTTATTCAGTACTTGATACTGATTCTTTACTATTTGTGCATGATAAATCGCCTAAGTTTACTGAAACTAGCATGTGTATAACATCACTGGCCCTTGCCGACAATTGCTAAAGCTTTGAATTAACCGAAAAGGATGTCACTAACCTGAATAGATTTGGTTGCATAGGCTTGTCTTGCCTTGTTTGTGTTGTTGCAGGTTTCATAGCCCTATGAGGAATACAATCAAAAGATCCCGATAACGAAAGACTTGATCCCCACGCAGGTCATGCATGTTCTTCCTGAAGAAGGATAGAATTCCCCAGCTAGTCGTAGCATGTGCAAAGGGAATTGACGATTCCAAGATCGTAAGGCTGTATTCAGACAGGTTCATCTTTCCCCGCAGGGTCATGCACTCTCCCCCAGCGGAGTCAGTGGATTTTCCCCCGAGAGAATCATCCTATCCCCAGCGGAGTTCTCTGTTCAGCAAGTGTTCTATCCTCCCCGCGGAACTCGAAGATCAAGACTCTCCAAGGCAGAGTTGATGGTGGGTCCTGTCATTTATTTTGTCAGAGATACTGTGTAATATCAGTTCACGTTCCAGCAGAAAGTCCGATCGTACTATGCACATCTGCTATTCCCCAGCAAGGTTATTTTCCCCAGCAGGGGGTTACCTCAACAGGGCGCTCGGCTTGAGTTCCCAATTTCCCAGCAGGGTTGACTTCACCCTTCCAGCATTTATTTTGCTGGAATAATTCTGTAGCATCTGGCTATCCTCGGCGGAGTCGGCATTATCTTTAGCATTTATTTTGCTGAAGCAGTTTCTGTACTCTAGCAGCTCAGGTAAAGAGAACTCTTGCTCAAATGAACAACCAAAACATTCGAGATCTCGGCACGGGACATCCAATGATAATGTCAGTTTCGGCAGTATTCCCCACAGAGTTACCAGGATAAGTTTCTCTTTATTCCCAGGCAGAATTAGTTGTCATCAGGGGTTCCATGAATCAGAATTTCAGAGGCCACCGCCGGTTATCAGAGCAGGCGTCCGATAGTTGGTTTCCAGACATCCCCAGTAGAGTCCGCCTCAAAGTCGCTGTCACGTCAGTGCTAAGAAGTTTGTGGGTGAGGATCATTGAAGAACTAAGTCCTGACGTGGACAATTTATTCCTATATTGACGGGATTTCTTCAGAAGTGGGCGTCCTAACGTGGACAGGTTTGTTTCCCCGGATTGGTGAGGTGTGTTAGTCCTAACGTGGGCAGATTCGGGTTCTCGAAATTAGTGGAATGGGAGGTCATGACGTTGACAAAAGTGATTACTCTTTGTGTTGGTGCCCTGACGTGAACAGATCAGACAAGGGTGTGAGTCCTTACGTGGACAAGTCTTATTTCCTCAGCGGGTCGAAGACGCCTGAGTCCTAACGTGGACAAATCAAGACGAGATCAGTGTCCTTGCGTGGACAAATCAAAGAAATTATTATTCCTAAAGTGGAGAAGTGGGTCCTAACGTGGACGATGTAGTCCTTACGCGGACATATTAAGAGAGGAGTCCTTACGTGGACAGATTAAGATGGCATTCCTTACGTGGAAAAATGTAGTCCTGACGCGGACAAATCGGAAGGAATTGGTTGCCTTATGTGGAAAAGTTATGTTTCCTTGCGTGGAAAACGGATAGCGTTCCTTACGTGGAAAGAGGCTTGTATTCCTGACGTGGAAAGAAAGAGTGTATTCCTGACGTGGAAGGGGTTTAGTTCTGATGTGGACAGACTCAAAAGAAGATTTATTCCTTACGTGGAAAAATTGGGGTCCTTACGTGGACAGATTCAAGATTCCTGACGTGGAAGAATGATGTACTCCTTACGTGGAAAGGTGAGTCCTAACGTGGACAGGTTCAGAACCAAAGTTGTATTCCTTACGTGGAAAGATTGGAGTCCTGACGTGGACAGATACAGAAGAATAATGTACTCCTAACGTGGAAGAGTTTTGTTCCTAACGTGGACGATTCAGTTTATGGAAATGCAGACGAATTATCCCCAGCGGCGTTGCCGAGACTTTTCTGGGTTAACAGCAAGTGGAATCCTAACGTGGACCGGTTTTAGTTGAGATTTCTTCGTATTGATGACAGACAGAGTCCTAACGTAGACAAGCAAGCAATCTATTATGACAGAATCCTCTTCAGAACGATGAAGACAATCCCCAGCACGGTCGCACGAGATCAGTGGGTTGCCGTAACAGTTAAATTCAGCTGATGAATGTCGTTCCCCCAAACAGTGGCGCAGTTTATTTCTGCGGTTGGCAAATTTCTGGTTTCACTAGTATTCAACCGTCTCGTACCGCGAATGTCTGAAGGCTCCGGGCTCTTCACCCAATCGGGTCCAAGCCGCTTGAATAGGGGCAGCTGTTGCACCCTAAAATTTGCTCAACCTTATTCCCTTGGTTTATGTTTCAATATCATTAGCATTTGCATATAGAGCCATGTACATAGGTTACTCATCTGCATAGCATAAGCATAGCAAGTCATTCAACAGGGAACCAATCATTATTCTCATCTCTAGAGGCCTATCAAGAGGTTATTATCTTAATTCCATCTCATTCAAGTCATCAAGAAAGGATTTGAAAGCAGAAAGTTCAGCAGATCAAGCCTTGAGTCCATCTCCTAGCTGAGGGTATCTGAGGGTCAACAAGAGGGTTGTGAGCTGTGAGTTGAAGGCATGGAGAGTATCTAGACATTATGAGAGACTTAGAAAGTCATTTAAAGAAGGAGACAAGTCATTGATGTGATCACAAGAATTGCAGTTGAAGGCAGTCAACTAGGGTTTCATCTGGGTCAACCCTAGGCCCATTGACTGATTTAAGGGGCATTCAAGTCTAGTGGAGAGATGTGGGGTTCATAATTGAACATATAAAGAAGGATATGGAGATATGCCAAGAAGAATTCAAGAGAAATCAAGGAGAAGAGGAGCTTCTAAATTAGGGTTTCTATGTAAAATCCCCTAGTTTAGGTCAAATTTCCAAGCAAGATAAGTAAAAATGCTAGCTTCAAATGGATCCTTGGCCAACATGAAACTTGTAGAGGATCTCAAGACCTTTAATTTGAGTGGTGGAAGACATCAAGGAGATTTATAGAACCCAAGTTATGGTCCTTGCAAGTTACAGGTCATCTGAGGTATCTGAAATTTTGTCTGTGAAAGTGACTTGACTTCCAAGCTAGTTTTACCCCTCAAGGAGATTTCAAATGAATTTCTGGTCAACATAAGAATTGTTCCTCATTGTCTTAGCTTTCTAGAATGGTATAGTATGCCTTCATATGATGTGTGGAACTCAACTTATGGTCCTGGCAAGCAAAGGGTATTTTGGTCATTTGTGAATTACAGGTCATTTTAACCTATGTCCAAAACTCATACAAGGAGGCCTCAAATGGAAAAACTTACAACATCAAACTTGTTCAAAATGTGATTTTAAGTCTAGAAAGAAGGTCAAAAATTGTTGGAAAAGCGCATAACATGAAGTTGCATGATTGGTCAAATTTGAACTAAAATGGCTTATAACTTAAATAAAGTCAAAGTGAAAAATGGTTTGAGAGATTTATAAGTCCAAATGGAGACTTACAATATATGATTTTGGGTCCAAAACATATTTCAAAGACAATGGTTCAAGTACATTTTTGAGCTTAGTGGAAAAAATCAAAGTTATTTATGGTTACTTGCATTTGAAGAAACATAACCAAAAGGGGATTCAATTTGGAATGCAAGGGAAGTTGCAAGATGGTTCTAGAAGATTCATGTGAGCACTATATATTCATGAAATCAGAATTGAGCAAGGGTTGGATTCATTTTTCACCAAAAATTTCCCAAAGTTCTCTCATTCTCCAAGTTGCAAATTCACTTCAATCTCACAAATTCAGCATCAATTCTCATCAATATTGATTCCACCATATTCAATCATCATCATGGACTAAAGATCAACAAAGCTCCGATTGAAATTGATCCATTTTCGAGCACCATAATCATCAATATCCAAATTGCAATTTCAAGTGGACAGCAAGATCCAAGGCAAGAATCATCAAAGTTTTGCAAACAGAATCAAGCACTGAGATAGTTGATCAAGATCCAAGCATTAGAAGCCTCAGATCCACGAGTTCAACATCCATTTCCAAGCTTTTACACCAGGTTCAATTTCTCTCCCATAGCTTGATATAGATAGATTTACATGGTTTTATTAGTTTAGATGTGATCTAGGTTGTTAGTAGAACGATTAGGATGAGTTTGGTGCTGTTTAGTGATGATTGTTAGCAGATGCTTGAAACTGTTAGGACTTAGAACTTGTAGTAGAGTGCATTATAATGTTAGTTTGATAGATTAGAATAATCACCATTAGGCATAGAGTAGATTAGTACAGGTTTGAGTGAGAATCTTGATGATGCATACCAGAGTATTTTCATGGAGTCAAGACTTGTCTCGATCGGTTTGAATGATTCATTGGGATTTAGAATGAACTATGATCATAGGCTTGTAGAGGGAAAGATTTGGAGTGATTTTCATGTTTGGGTCGTGGTGTTTCATGGATTGTGGAAGGAGAACCGAGAGGTTGAAAGTGGTGCGTGCATGGCTTCCATGGAGTGTATAAACCCTAGCTTTCATGGCACAAGGAAGAAGAAGCAATCGTGATCGTCCATGGCTTGTTGGACCTTTGACCCAGAGCCCATCGTGAGGCTGGAGTTTAATTCTGAAATTTGGAGGGAGAGATGTAGGTGCCCTAAACGCACCGTTTCATTTAATGAAACGGGCGGGCCTAAGTGTTTTAATGATATCCCCACCCCCCAGTACTGAGCCCAATTTAATTTGCACGTGAAAACCTTACTGAATACACCCCCCTGCTTTCTTTTTTTTTATTATTAATGCTGACTTGTTCTGGGCTTAACCAAACTCGCTACGCGCACCCCCGTTTGCTGGCCCATCCTGATTACAACTGAGCGCGAATTGCTATTCTTACCCCCCCCCCCCTCTCATTTTAATTGATTTAGTTTTTTAATTCACTTTAAGTTTTACCAACTTTAAAAAATCATATAAAATAGGAAATTAACTCTTTTTTAGTGGTTGTTTTTTTCTATATTTTCTTGATTCTGTGTAGAAAATTGTCATTAAATAAAATTGCATTTTTATTTTTATTTGATATTTTTCCCATATTTTCTAAATAAATGACATTTTAATAGTTTCATTTCATGCATGATTTTATTAATTTCTGTTCTATTAGATACTTTCATATTTTTTGTTCATTCTTTTTAGGTTGCTTAGATGAGATATTGAACTTGTAGAAACAATTTAATTCCCATTTTTAGAAATTAATTTTAGGTGCTTAATGTAGGCTTGAACAACATGAACAAATTAGGGTTTTTAGGTGATGACTTAGGAGAATCAATTCATTTCCCTTAGGACTTAGGGTTTAACTAGTTTAGTTATGGGACTATAGGGGCTATGGGTAGTTATTAGATCCCTTAGAGAAAAGTCAGGATTCCCCTACTGCTATTAATGTACTGTATATATCTGATTGACTGGTGTGGTATGCCCTATGGGGATTATTGCTTGCTTGTGTGGGTATTGGGATTGTCTGGGGATTTGGGAGAGCTGAAGACTTGAAGAGATGAAGGCCATTGGAGATCCAGATGTTGAAGATCAACTTCCAGAGTTGAAGAAGAGATTCTTGCTAGCAGCTGCTGAGGAAACTAGGGTTTAGGAGCTAGGCAGAGCTCTAGATTAGAAAGTTTGTTTCTCAAACATGGATTGCCTTGTCTGCATCCATTCTTCTCTGTGATTCAGAGTCTCTCTAAGACACTCACCCCCTTCCTTTGGAAGGCTTGGTGATAGTGTCTAAGAGATAGAACTCTTGAGAGAAAATGTCTCTTGTGTTAGAAGCAGTCTGTTCACCACCTTTGGTAGTCAGCTGATTGCTTAACACCCCATTCACTCTTGTGACTGATCCCTCATCCTGGAGGTTTGAGCTTGAAGAAAAGCCATTGCAGATAGAAGACTGATGATCAAAGCCCTTGCCTGAAGGCCATGAAGATGGAGATTGATGCTTGTTGAAGCCTGTAGCTGATGGGAGGATACTTGGAGCCAGATGTTGATTCAGAGCTGCTGATGCTGTTTCTTTTGCTGTTGTATTTCATTGCTGATGTATTGATTGGTTTTCTGGACTGTATTGTTTGCTGTTTACCCTGTTGGGTTGAAAGTGAAGCCTGTTCACTTTTGCCTATTGTTTTCTAGGTTCGAGGTTGAGTGGGACTCCCTTGCCTCGCTTGTACTGTTGCATCCATGCATTTTACCGCTTTATTATATCTGTTATTGTTTCTGTTTCTGCCTATCCCGTAGGATCTCTGTTTCTCTATGTGCAAGAGAGGAGCATGATAGACACTAGGTCTTAACCCATGCATGATAACATTAGGTTAGTTTGTTTCCCTTCGCAACCGTAGGTTAGAGTTCTGTCTCTTTCTTTCTCAAAACAAACAGAAAAACACATAAAGATTTCAAACACAATAAAAGACACTTCTTTCGTAAAAGAATGTGAACTCATCAAAACGTCATTTTTGTCCGCTTGGACCGCTAATCAGAAAACCTTTTTTCAGAAAGAATAAAATCAACCAAGACAAGCTTGTGTCGTACGTGGCCCGAACTACGTTTGCTCTGATCTTTCATGCTGTATGAAAGTACGTAGGCATAGGATGCGGTATCCTAGCGAGCAACCTTCCCCTCCTTTCCCGTAGGTAGGCGAACTACGTTGACTCTGATTTCTTGTTCCAGACGAGAATACGTAGGCATAAAGTGCGATACTTTGCCGAGTCATTTTTATTTTCATTTTATTTTCTTTTTAACCCTTGACCTATAGTTTAGATAGAATAACAATCCATACCCGAAAACAAGCGTGGATCTCGTCGAGTACGACGGACGTGAGGGGTGCTAATACCTTCCCCTTGCGTAACCGACTCCCGAACCCCGGTTTTGGTTGCGATGACCATACCTTTCCCGTGTTGTGCGAGGTTTACTCTGAGCGTTTCCTTTCCCTCCCGTGGGATAAATAACGCACGGTGGCGACTCTTCTGTCAGCCGGCGCCGATTTTCGCAGTAGCGACAATACCAAAGCAGTATCTCTGAACAAAAATTGAGATTCTTCGGGTGGTCGAAGATTCATCTTATCCAATAAGACTCTTCGATGATACCAAAGCAGTATCTTAGAACAAAACATGAGATTCTTCGGGTGGTCGAAGCAGCATCTTATCCAATAAGACACTTCGATGATACCAAAGCAGTATCTCTGAACAAAACTTGAGATTCTTCGGGTGGTCGAAGCAGCATCTTATCCAATAAGACTTTCCTATGATACCAAAGCAGTATCTCTGAAAACTTGAGATTCTTCGGGTGGTCGAAGCAACATCTTATCCAATAAGACTCTTCGATGATACCAAAGCAGTATCTCTGAAAAAAACTTGAGATTCTACGGGTGGTCGAAGCAGCATCTTATCCAATAAGACTCTTCGATGATACCAAAACAGTATCTCTGAAAACTTGAGATTCTTCGGGTAGTCGAAGCAGCATCTTATCCAATAAGACTCTTCTATGATACCAAATCACTATCTCTAAAAAAACATGAGATTCTTCGGGTGGTCGAAGCAGCATCTTATCCAATAAGACTCTTCGATGATACCAAATCAGTATCTCTGAAAAAAACTTGAGATTCTTCGGGTGGTCAAAGCAGCATCTTGTCCAATAAGATTCTTCGATGATACCAAAGTAGTGTCTCTGAACAAAACTTGTGATTCTTTGGGTGTTCGAAGCAGCATCTTATCCAATAAGACTCTTCAATGATACCAAAGTAGTATCTTTGAACAAAACTTGAGATTCTTCGGGTGGTCGAAGAAGTATCCAATAAGACTCTTTGATGATACCAAAGTAGTATCTCTAAAAACTTGAGATTCTTCGGGTGGTCGAAGCAGCATCTTATCCAATAAGATTCTTCGATGAGACCAATGTAGGGTCTCTTAAAACTTGAAAGTCTTTGGGTGGTCGAAGCAGCATCTTATCCAATAAGACTCTTCGATGATACCAAAGCAGTATCTCTGAACAAAACTTAAGATTCTTTAGGTGGTCGAAGCAGTATCTTATCCAATAAGACTCTTCGATGATACCAAAGCAGTATCTCTGAACAAAAATTGAGATTCTTTGGGTGGTCGAAGCAGCATCTTATCCAATAAGACTCTTCGATGATACCAAAGCAGTATCTCTAAACAAAACTTGAGATTCTTCGGGTGATCGAAGCAGCATCTTATCCAATAAGACTCTTCGATGATACCAATGCAGTGTCTCTGAAAACTTGAGATTCTTCAGGTGGTCGAAGCAGCATCTTATCCAATAAGACTCTTCCATGATACCAAAACAGTATCTCTGAAAAAAACTTGAGATTCTTCGGGTGGTCAAAGCAGCATCTTGTCCATTAAGATTCTTCGATGATACCAAATTAGTGTCTCTAAACAAAACTTGTGATTGTTCGGGTGGTCGAAGCAGCATCTTATCCAATAAGACTCTTCGATGATACCAAAGCAGTATCTCTAAAAAACACATGAGTTTCTTCGGGTGGTTGAAGCAGCATCTTATCCAATAAGACTCTTTGATGTTACCAAAGCAGTATCTCTTAAAACATGAGATTCTTCGGGTGGTTAAAGCTTCGGGTGGTCGAAGCAGCATCTTATCCAATAAGAATCTTCAATGATACCAAAGCAGTATATCTATATACAAACGAGATTCTTCGGGTGGTCGAAGCAGCATCTTATCCAATAAGATTCTTCGATGATACCAAATTAGTGTCTCTGAAAACTTGAAATTCTTCGGGTGGTCAAAGCAGCATCTTATCCAATAAGACTCTTTGATGTTACCAAAGCAGTATCTCTAAATAAAACTTGAGATTCTTCGGGTGGTCGATGCAGCATCTTATCCGATAATACTCTTCGATGATTTCAAACTAGTATCTCTGAAAACTTGAGATTCTTCGGGTGGTCACAGCAGCATCTTATCCGATAAGCCTCTTCGATGATACCAAAGCAGTATCTCTAAACAAAACATGATATTCTTCGGGTGGTCGATGCAACATCTTATCCAATAAGACTCTTCGATGATACCAAAGCAGTATATCTAAACACAAACGAGATTCTTCGGGTGGTCGAAGCAGCATCTTATCTAATAAGATTCTTCGATGATACCAAAGTAGTGCCTCTGAAAACTTGAAATTCTTCGGTTGGTCGATGCAGCATTTTATCCAATAAGACTCTTCGATGATACCAAAACAGTATCTCTGAACAAAACTTGAGATTCTTCGGGTGGTCGAAGCAGCATCTTATCCAATAAGACTCTTCGATGATACCAAAGCAGTATCTCTGAACAAAACTTGATATTCTTCGGGTGGTCGAAGCAGCATCTTATCCAATAAGACTCTTTGATGATACCAAAGTAGTATATCTAAACACAAAGGAGATTTTTTGGGTGGTCGAAGCAGCATCTTATCTAATAAGATTCTTCGATGATACCAAAGTAGTATCTCTGAAAACTTGAAATTCTTCGGGTGGTCGAAGTAGCATTTTATCAAATAAGACTCTTCGATGATGCCAAAGCAGTATCTCTGAACAAAACTTGAGATTCTTCGGGTGGTCGAAGTAGCATCTTATCCAATAAGACTCAACGATGATACCAAAGCAGTATCTCTGAACAAAACTTGAGATTCTTCGGGTGCTCAAAGCAGGTTCTTATCCAATAAGACTCTTCGATGATACCAAAGCAGTATCTCTGAACAAAAATTGAGATTCTTCGGGTGGTCGAAGCAGCATCTTATCCAATAAGACTCTTCGATAATACCAAAGCAGTATCTTTGAACAAAACTTGAGATTCTTCGGGTGGTCGAAGCAGCATCTTATCCAATGAGACTCTTTGATGATACCAAAGCAGTATCCCTGAACAAAACATGATATTCTTCGGGTGGTCGAACCAGCATCTTATCCAATAAGACTCTTCGATGATACCAAAGTATTATATCTAAACACAAACGATATTTTTCGGGTGGTCGAAGCAGCATCTTATCTAATAAGATTCTTCGATGATACCAAAGTAGTATCTCTGAAAACTTGAAATTCTTCGGGTGGTCGAAGTAGCATTTTATCAAATAAGACTCTTCGAATATGCCAAAGTAGTATCTCTGAACAAAACTTGAGATTCTTCGGGTGGTAGAAGTAGCATCTTATCCAATAAGACTCTTTGATTATACCAAAGCAGTATCTCTGAACAAAACCTGAGATTCTTCGGGTGGTCGAAGCAGCATCTTATCCAATAAGACTTTTCTATGATACCAAAGCAGTATCTCTGAAAACTTGAGATTCTTCGGGTGGTCAAAGCAACATCTTATCCAATAAGACTCTTCGATGATACCAAAACAGTATCTCTGAAAAAAACTTGAGATTCTACGGGTGGTCGAAGCAGCATCTTATCCAATAAGACTCTTCGATGATACCAAAACAGTATCTCTGAAAACTTGAGATTCTTCGGGTAGTCGAAGCAGCATCTTATCCAACAAGACTCTTCGATGATACCAAAGCACTATCTCTAAAAAAACATGAGATTCTTCGGGTGGTCGAAGCAGCATCTTATCCAATAAGACTCTTCGATGATACCAAAACAGTATCTCTGAAAAAAACTTGAGATTCTTCGGGTGGTCAAAGCAGCATCTTGTCCAATAAGATTCTTCGATGATACCAAAGTAGAGTCTCTGAACAAAACATGTGATTCTTTGGGTGTTCGAAGCAGCATCTTATCCAATAAGACTCTTCGATGATACCAAAGTAGTATCTCTGAACAAAACGTGAGATTCTTCGGGTGGTCGAAGCAGTATCCAATAAGACTCTTCGTTGATACCAAAGCAATATCTCTGAAAACTTGAGATTCTCTGGGTGGTCGAAGCAGCATCTTATCCAATAAGATTCTTCGATGATACCAATGTAGGGTCTCTTAAAACTTGAAAGTCTTCAGGTGGTCGAGGCAGCATCTTATCCATTAAGACTCTTCGATGATACCAAGGCAGTATCTCTGAACAAAACTTAAGATTCTTCAGGTGGTCGAAGCAGCATCTTATCCAATAAGACTCTTCGATGATACCAAAGCAGTATCTCTGAACAAAACTTGAGATTTTTCGGGTGATCGAAGCAGCATCTTATCCAATAAGACTCTTCGATGATACCAATGCAGTATCTCTGAAAAACTTGAGATTCTTCAGGTGGTCGAAGCAGCATCTTATCCAATAAGACTCTTCGATGATACCACAGCATTATCTCTGAAAACTTGAGATTCTTCGGGTGGTCGAAGCAGCATCTTATCCAATAAGACTCTTTGATGTTACCAAAGCAGTATCTCTGAACAAAACTTGAGATTCTTCGGGTGGTCGAAGTAGTATCTTATCCAATAATACTCTTCGATGATACCATAGGAGTATCTCGGAAAACTTGAGATTCTTCGGGTGGTCAAAGCAGCATCTTATCCGATAAGCCTCTTCGATGATACAAAAGCAGTATCTCTGAACAAAACTTGAGATTCTTCGGGTGGTCGAAGCAGCATCTTATCCAATAAGACTATTCGATGATACCAAAGCAGTATATCTATATACAAACGAGATTCTTCAGGTGGTCGAAGCAGCATCTTATCTAATAAGATTCTTCGATGATACCAAAGTAGTGTCTCTTAAAACTTGAAATTCTTCGGCTGGTCGAAGCAGCATCTTATCCAATAAGACTCATCGATGATACCAAAGCAGTATCTCTGAACAAAACATGAGATTCTTCGGGTCGTCGAAGCAGCATCTTATCCAATGAGACTCTTCGATGATACCAAAGCAGTATCTCTGAACAAAACTTGAGATTCTTCGGGTGGTCGAAGCAGCATCTTATCCAATAAGACTTTTCGATGATACCAAAGCAGTATCTCTGAAAACATGAGATTCTTCGGGTGGTCGAAGCAGCATCTTATCCAACAAGACTCTTCGATGATACCAAAGTAGTATCTCTGAAAACAACTTGAGATTCTACAGGTGGTCGAAGCAGCATCTTATCCAATAAGACTCTTCGATGATACCAAAGCAGTATCTCTGAAAACCTGAGATTCTTCGGGTGGTCGAAGCAGCATCTTATCCAATAAGACTCTTCGATGTTACCAAAGCAGTATCTCTAAAAAAACATGAGATTCTTCGGGTGGTCGAAGCAGCATCTTATCAAATAAGACTCTTTGATGTTACCAAAGGAGTATCTCTGAAGAAAACTTGAGATTCTTCGGGTGGTCGAAGCAGCATCTTATCCAATAATACTCTTCGATGATACCAAAGCAGTATCTCTGAAAACTTGAGATTCTTCGGGTGGTCAAAGCAGCATCTTATCCGATAAGCCTCTTCGATGATACCAAAGCAGTATCTCTAAACAAAACTTGAGATTCTTCGGGTGGTCGAAGCAGCATCTTATCCAATAAGACTATTCGATGATACAGAAGTAGTATATCTAAATACAAACGAGATTCTTCGGGTGGTCAAAGCAGCATCTTATCCAATAAGATTCTTCGATGATACCAAAGTTGTGTCTCTGAAAACATGAAATTCTTCGGGTGGTCGAAGCAGCATCTTATCCAATAAGACTCTTCGATGATACCAAAGCAGTATCTCTGAAGAAAACTTGAGATTATTCGGGTGGTCGAAGCAGCATATTATCCAATAAGACTCTTCGATGATACCAAAGCAGTATCTCTGAACAAAACTTGAGATTCTTCGGGTGGTCGAAGCAGCATCTTATCCAATACGACTTTTCGATGATACCAAAGCAGTATCTCTGAAAACTTGAGATTCTTCGGGTGGTCG
This sequence comes from Lathyrus sativus, assembly GCA_963859935.3. Classification (NCBI taxonomy): domain Eukaryota; kingdom Viridiplantae; phylum Streptophyta; class Magnoliopsida; order Fabales; family Fabaceae; genus Lathyrus; species Lathyrus sativus. The sequence continues at coordinate 236,349,642 of OZ012740.1, read as the reverse complement.
AAGCAGCATCTTATCCAACAAGACTCTTCGATGATACCAAAGCAGTATCTCTGAAAACAACTTGAGATTCTACGGGTGGTCGAAGCAGCATCTTATCCAATAAGACTCTTCGATGATACCAAAGCAGTATCTCTGAAAACCTGAGATTCATCAGGTGGTCGAGGCAGCATCTTATCCAATAAGACTCTTCGATGTTACCAAAGCAGTATCTCTAAAAAAACATGAGATTCTTCGGGTGGTCGAAGCAGCATCTTATCAAATAAGACTCTTTGATGTTACCAAAGGAGTATCTCTGAAGAAAACTTGAGATTCATCGGGTGGTCGAAGCAGCATCTTATCCAATAATACTCTTCGATGATACCAAAGCAGTATCTCTGAAAACTTGAGATTCTTCGGGTGGTCAAAGCAGCATCTTATCCGATAAGCCTCTTCGATGATACCAAAGCAGTATCTCTAAACAAAACTTGAGATTCTTCGGGTGGTCGAAGCAGCATCTTATCCAATAAGACTATTCGATGATACAGAAGTAGTATATCTAAATACAAACGAGATTCTTCGGGTGGTCGAAGCAGCATCTTATCCAATAAGATTCTTCGATGATACCAAAGTTGTGTCTCTGAAAACATGAAATTCTTCGGGTGGTCGAAGCAGCATCTTATCCAATAAGACACTTCGATGATACCAAAGCAGTATCTCTGAAGAAAACTTGAGATTATTCGGGTGGTCGAAGTAGCATATTATCCAATAAGACTCTTCGATGATACCAAAGCAGTATCTCTGAACAAAACTTGAGATTCTTCGGGTGGTCGAAGCAGCATCTTATCCAATAAGACTCTTCGAGGATACCAAAGCAGTATCTCTGAAAACCTGAGATTCATCGGGTGGTCGAAGCAGCATCTTATCCAATAAGACTCTTCGATGTTACCAAAGCAGTATCTCTAAAAAAACATGAGATTCTTCGGGTGGTCGAAGTAGCATCTTATCAAATAAGACTCTTTGATGTTACCAAAGGAGTATCTCTGAAGAAAACTTGAGATTCTTCGGGTGGTCGAAGCAGCATCTTATCCATTAATACTCTTCGATAATACCAAAGCAGTATCTCTGAAAACTTGAGATTCTTCGGGTGGTCAAAGCAGCATCTTATCCGATAAGCCTCTTCGATGATACCAAAGCAGTATCTCTAAACAGAACTTGAGATTCTTCGGGTGGTCGAAGCAGCATCTTATCCAATAAGACTATTCGATGATACAAAAGTAGTATATCTATATACAAACGAGATTCTTCGGGTGGTCGAAGCAGCATCTTATCCAATAAGATTCTTCGATGATACCAAAGTAGTGTCTCTGAAAACATGAAATTCTTCGGGTGGTCGAAGCAGCATCTTATCCAATAAGACTCTTCGATGATACCAAAGCAGTATCTCTGAAGAAAACTTGAGATTATTCGGGTGGTCGAAGCAGCATCTTATCCAATAAGACTCTTCGATGATACCAAAGCAGTATCTCTGAACAAAACTTGAGATTCTTCGGGTGGTCGAAGCAGCATCTTATCCAATAAGACTCTTCGATGGTACCAAAGCAGTATCTCTGAACAAAACTTGAGATTCTTCGGGTGGTCGAATAAGCATCTTATCCAATAAAACTTTTCGATGATACCAAAGCAGTATCTCTGAAAACATGAGATTATTCGGGTGGTCGAAGCAGCATCTTATCCAATAAGACTCTTCGATGATACCAAAGCAGTGTCTCTGAAAAAAACTTGAGATTCTACGGGTGGTTGAAGCAGCATCTTATCCAATAAGACTCTTCGATGATACCAAAGGATTATCTCTGAAAACTTGAGATTCTTCGGGTGGTCGAAGCAGCATCTTATCCAATAAGACTCTTCGATGATACCAAAGCAGTATCTCTAAAAAAACATGAGATTCTTCGGGTGGTCGAAGCAGCATCTTATCCAATAAGACTCTTCGATGATACCAAAGCAGTATCTCTGAAAACTTGAGATTCTTCGGGTGGTCGAAGCAGCATCTTATCCAACAAGACTCTTCGATGATACCAAAGCAGTATCTCTGAAAAAAACTTGAGATTCTACGGGTGGTCGAAGCAGCATCTTATCCAATAAGACTCTTCGATGATACCAAAGGAGTATCTCTGAAAACTTGAGATTCTTCGGGTGGTCGAAGCAGCATCTTATCCAATAAGACTCTTCGATGATACCAAAGCAGTATCTCTAAAAAAACATGAGATTCTTCGGGTGGTCGAAGCAGCATCTTATCCAATAAGACTCTTCGATGATACCACAACATTATCTCTGAAAATTTGAGATTCTTCGGGTGATCGAAGCAGCATCTTATCCAATAAGACTCTTTGATGTTACCAAAGCAGTATCTCTGAACAAAACTTGAGATTCTTCGGGTGGTCGAAGTAGTATCTTATCCAATAATACTCTTCGATGATACCATAGGAGTATCTCGGAAAACATGAGATTCTTCGGGTGGTCAAAGCAGCATCATATCCGATAAGCCTCTTCGATGATACAAAAGCAGTATCTCTGAACAAAACTTGAGATTCTTCGGGTGGTCGAAGCAGCATCTTATCCAATAAGACTATTCGATGATACCGAAGCAGTATCTCTGAACAAAACTTGAGATTCTTCGGGTGGTCGAAGCAGCATCTTATCCAATAAGACTTTTCGATGATACCAAAGCAGTATCTCTGAAAACATGGGATTCTTCGGGTGGTCGAAGCAGCATCTTATCCAACAAGACTCTTCGATGATACCAAAGCAGTATCTCTGAAAAAAACTTGAGATTCTATGGGTGGTCGAAGCAGCATCTTATCCAATAAGACTCTTCGATGATACCAAAGCAGTATCTCTAAAAAAACTTGACATTCTACGGGTGGTCGAAGCAGCATCTTATCCAATAAGACTCTTCGATGTTACCAAAGCAGTATCTCTAAAAAAACATGAGATTCTTCGGGTGGTCGAAGCAGCATCTTATCCAATAAGACTCTTTGATGTTACCAAAGGAGTATCTCTGAAGAAAACTTGAGATTCTTCGGGTGGTCGAAGCAGCATCTTATCCAATAATACTCTTCAATGATACCAAAGCAGTATCTCTGAAAACTTGAGATTCTTCGGATGGTCAAAGCAGCATCTTATCCGACAAGCCTCTTCGATGATACCAAAGCAGTATCTCTGAACAAAACTTGAGATTCTTCGGGTGGTCGAAGCAGCATCTTATCCAATAAGACTATTCGATGATACCGAAGTAGTATATCTATATACAAACGAGATTCTTCTGGTGGTCGAAGCAGCATCTTATCCAATAAGATTCTTCGATGATACCAAAGTAGTGTCTCTGAAAACTTGAAATTCTTCGGGTGGTCGAAGCAGCATCTTATCCAATAAGACTCTACGATGATACCAAAGCAGTATCTCTGAAGAAAACTTGAGATTATTCGGGTGGTCGAAGCAGCATCGTATCCAATAAGACTCTTCGATGATACCAAAGCAGTATCTCTGAACAAAACTTGAGATTCTTCGGGTGGTCGAAGCAGCATCTTATCCAATAAGACTCTTCGATGGTACCAAAGCAGTATCTCTGAACAAAACTTGAGATTCTTCGGGTGGTCGAAGAAGCAACTTATCCAATAAAACTTTTCGATGATACCAAAGCAGTATCTCTGAAAACATGAGATTATTCGGGTGGTCGAAGCAGCATCTTATCCAATAAGACTCTTCGATGATACCAAAGCAGTATCTCTGAAAAAAACTTGAGATTCTACGGGTGGTCGAAGCAGCATCTTATCCAATAAGACTCTTCGATGATACCAAAGGAGTATCTCAGAAAACTTGAGATTCTTTGGGTGGTCGAAGCAGCATCTTATCCAATAAGACTCTTCGATGATACCAAAGCAGTATCTCTGAACAAAACATGAGATTCTTCGGGTGGTCGAAGCAGCATCTTATCCAATAAGACTCTTCGATGATACCAGAGCAGTATCTCTGAAAACTTGAGATTCTTCGGGTGGTCGAAGCAGCATCTTATCCAACAAGACTCTTCGATGATACCAAAGCAGTATCTCTGAAAAAAAATTGAGATTCTACGGGTGGTCGAAGCAGCATTTTATCCAATAAGACTCTTCGATGATACCAAAGGAGTATCTCTGAAAACTTGAGATTCTTCGGGTGGTCGAAGCAGCATCTTAACCAATAAGACTCTTCGATGATACCAAAGCAGTATCTCTAAAAAAACATGAGATTCTTCGGGTGGTCGAAGCAGCATCTTATCCAATAAGACTCTTCGATGATACCGAAGTAGTATATCTATATACAAACGAGATTCTTCGGGTGGTCGAAGCAGCATCTTATCCAATAAGATTCTTCGATGATACCAAAGTAGTGTCTCTGAAAACTTGAAATTCTTCGGGTGGTCGAAGCAGCATCTTATCCAATAAGACTCTACGATGATACCAAAGCAGTATCTCTGAAGAAAACTTGAGATTATTCGGGTGGTCGAAGCAGCATCGTATCCAATAAGACTCTTCGATGATACCAAAGCAGTATCTCTGAACAAAACTTGAGATTTTTCGGGTGGTCGAAGCAGCATCTTATCCAATAAGACTCTTCGATGGTACCAAAGCAGTATCTCTGAACAAAACTTGAGATTCTTCGGGTGGTCGAAGAAGCAACTTATCCAATAAAACTTTTCGATGATACCAAAGCAGTATCTCTGAAAACATGAGATTATTCGGGTGGTCGAAGCAGCATCTTATCCAATCAGACTCTTCGATGATACCAAAGCAGTATCTCTGAAAAAAACTTGAGATTCTACGGGTGGTCGAAGCAGCATCTTATCCAATAAGACTCTTCGATGATACCAAAGGAGTATCTCAGAAAACTTGAGATTCTTTGGGTGGTCGAAGCAGCATCTTATCCAATAAGACTCTTCGATGATACCAAAGCAGTATCTCTGAACAAAACATGAGATTCTTCGGGTGGTCGAAGCAGCATCTTATCCAATAAGACTCTTCGATGATACCAGAGCAGTATCTCTGAAAACTTGAGATTCTTCGGGTGGTCGAAGCAGCATCTTATCCAACAAGACTCTTCGATGATACCAAAGCAGTATCTCTGAAAAAACTTGAGATTCTACGGGTGGTCGAAGCAGCATCTTATCCAATAAGACTCTTCGATGATACCAAAGGAGTATCTCTGAAAACTTGAGATTCTTCGGGTGGTCGAAGCAGCATTTTAACCAATAAGACTCTTCGATGATACCAAAGCAGTATCTCTAAAAAAACATGAGATTCTTCGGGTGGTCGAAGCAGCATCTTATCCAATAAGACTCTTCGATGATACCGAAGTAGTATATCTATATACAAACGAGATTCTTCGGGTGGTCGAAGCAGCATCTTATCCAATAAGATTCTTCGATGATACCAAAGTAGTGTCTCTGAAAACTTGAAATTCTTCGGGTGGTCGAAGCAGCATCTTATCCAATAAGACTCTACGATGATACCAAAGCAGTATCTCTGAAGAAAACTTGAGATTATTCGGGTGGTCGAAGCAGCATCGTATCCAATAAGACTCTTCGATGATACCAAAGCAGTATCTCTGAACAAAACTTGAGATTTTTCGGGTGGTCGAAGCAGCATCTTATCCAATAAGACTCTTCGATGGTACCAAAGCAGTATCTCTGAACAAAACTTGAGATTCTTCGGGTGGTCGAAGAAGCAACTTATCCAATAAAACTTTTCGATGATACCAAAGCAGTATCTCTGAAAACATGAGATTATTCGGGTGGTCGAAGCAGCATCTTATCCAATCAGACTCTTCGATGATACCAAAGCAGTATCTCTGAAAAAAACTTGAGATTCTACGGGTGGTCGAAGCAGCATCTTATCCAATAAGACTCTTCGATGATACCAAAGGAGTATCTCAGAAAACTTGAGATTCTTTGGGTGGTCGAAGCAGCATCTTATCCAATAAGACTCTTCGATGATACCAAAGCAGTATCTCTGAACAAAACATGAGATTCTTCGGGTGGTCGAAGCAGCATCTTATCCAATAAGACTCTTTGATGATACCAGAGCAGTATCTCTGAAAACTTGAGATTCTTCGGGTGGTCGAAGCAGCATCTTATCCAACAAGACTCTTCGATGATACCAAAGCAGTATCTCTGAAAAAAACTTGAGATTCTACGGGTGGTCGAAGCAGCATCTTATCCAATAAGACTCTTCGATGATACCAAAGGAGTATCTCTGAAAACTTGAGATTCTTCGGGTGGTCGAAGCAGCATCTTAACCAATAAGACTCTTCGATGATACCAAAGCAGTATCTCTAAAAAAACATGAGATTCTTCGGGTGGTCGAAGCAGCATCTTATCCAATAAGACTCTTCGATGATACCACAACATTATCTCTGAAAATTTGAGATTCTTCGGGCGGTCGAAGCAGCATCTTATCCAATAAGACTCTTTGATGTTACCAAAGCAGTATCTCTGAACAAAACTTGAGATTCTTTGGGTGGTCGAAGTAGTATCTTATCCAATAATACTCTTCGATGATACCATAGGAGTATCTCGGAAAACTTGAGATTCTTCGGGTGGTCAAAGCAGCATCATATCCGATAAGCCTCTTCGATGATACAAAAGCAGTATCTCTGAACAAAACTTGAGATTCTTCGGGTGTTCGAAGCAGCATCTTATCCAATAAGACTATTTGATGATACCGAAGCAGTATATCTATATACAAACGAGATTCTTCAGGTGGTCGAAGCAGCATCTTATCCAATAAGGTTCTTCGATGATACCAAAGTAGTGTCTCTGAAAACTTGAAATTCTTCGGGTGGTCGAAGCAGCATCTTATCCAATAAGACTCATCGATGATACCAAAGCAGTATCTCTGAACAAAACATGAGATTCTTCGGGTGGTCGAAGCAGCATCTTATCCAATGAGACTCTTCGATGATACCAAAGCAGTATCTCTGAACAAAACTTGAGATTCTTCGGGTGGTCGAAGCAGCATCTTATCCAATAAGACTTTTCGATGATACCAAAGCAGTATCTCTGAAAACATGAGATTCTTCGGGTGGTATAAGCAGCATCTTATCCAACAAGACTCTTCAATGATACCAAAGCAGTATCTCTGAAAAAACTTGAGATTCTACGGGTGGTCGAAGCAGCATCTTATCCAATAAGACTCTTCGATGATACCAAAGCAGTATCTCTAAAAAAACTTGAGATTCTACGGGTGGTCGAAGCAGCATCTTATCCAATAAGACTCTTCGATGTTACAAAAGCAGTATCTCTAAATAAACATGAGATTCTTCGGGTGGTCGAAGCAGCATCTTATCCAATAAGACTCTTTGATGTTACCAAAGGAGTATCTCTGAAGAAAACTTGAGATTCTTCGGGTGGTCGAAGCAGCATCTTATCCAATAATACTCTTCAATGATACCAAAGCAGTATCTCTGAAAACTTGAGATTCTTCGGGTGGTCAAAGCAGCATCTTATCCGATAAGCCTCTTCGATGATACCAAAGCAGTACCTCTGAACAAAACTTGAGATTCTTCGGGTGGTCGAAGCAGCATCTTATCCAATAAGACTATTCGATGATACCGAAGTAGTATATCTATAAAAAAACGAGATTCTTCGGGTGGTCAAAGCAGCATCTTATCCAATAAGATTCTTCGATGATACCAAAGTAGTGTCTCTGAAAACTTGAAATTCTTCGGGTGGTCGAAGCAGCATCTTATCCAATAAGACTCTTCGATGATACCAAAGCAGTATCTCTGAAGAAAACTTGAGATTATTCGGGTGGTCGAAGCAGCATCTAATCCAATAAGACTCTTCGATGATACCAAAGCAGTATCTCTGAACAAAACTTGAGATTCTTCGGGTGGTCGAAGCAGCATCTTATCCAATAAGACTCTTTGATGGTACCAAAGCAGTATCTCTGAACAAAACTTGAGATTCTTCGGGTGGTCGAAGAAGCAACTTATCCAATAAAACTTTTCGATGATACCAAAGCAGTATCTCTGAAAACATGAGATTATTCGGGTGGTCGAAGCAGCATCTTATCCAATAAGACTCTTCGATGATACCAAAGCAGTATCTCTGAAAAAAACTTGAGAGACTACGGGTGGTCGAAGCAGTATCTTATCCAATAAGACTCTTCGATGATACCAAAGGAGTATCTCTGAAAACTTGAGATTCTTCGGGTGGTCGAAGCAGCATCTTATCCATAAGACTCTTCGATGGTACCAACGCAGTATCTTTGAACAAAATTTGAGATTCTTCGGGTGGTCGAAGAAGCATCTTATCCAATAAAACTTTTCGATGATACCAAAGCAGTATCTCTAAAAACATGAGATTATTCGGGTGGTCGAAGCAACATCTTATCCAATAAGACTCTTCGATGATACCAAAGCAGTATCTCTGAAAAAACTTGAGATTCTACGGGTGGTCGAAGCAGCATCTTATCCAATAAGACTCTTCGATGATACCAAAGGAGTATCTTTGAAAACTTGAGATTCTTCGGGTGGTCGAAGCAGCATCTTAACCAATAAAACTCTTCGATGATACCAAAGCAGTATCTCTAAAAAACATGAGATTCTTCGGGTGGTCGAAGCAGCATCTTATCCAATAAGACTCTTCGATGATACCACAGCATTATCTCTGAAAATTTGAGATTCTTCGGGTGGTCGAAGCAGCATCTTATCCAATAAGACTCTTTGATGTTACCAAAGCAGTATCTCTGAACAAAACTTGAGATTCTTCGGGTGGTCGAAGTAGTATCTTATCCAATAATACTCTTCGATGATACCATAGGAGTATCTCGGAAAACTTGAGATTCTTCGGGTGGTCAAAGCAGCATCATATGCAATAAGCCTCTTCGATGATACAAAAGCAGTATCTCTGAACAAAACTTGAGATTCTTCGGGTGGTCGAAGCAGCATCTTATCCAATAAGACTATTCGATGATACCGAAGCAGTATATCTATATACAAACGAGATTCTTCAGGTGGTCGAAACATCATCTTATCCAATAAGATTCTTCGATGATACCAAAGTAGTGTCTATGAAAACTTGAAATTCTTCGGGTGGTCGAAGCAGCATCTTATCCAATAAGACTCATCGATGATACCAAAGCAGTATCTCTGAACAAAACATGAGATTCTTCGGGTGGTCGAAGCAGCATCTTATCCAATGAGACTCTACGATGATACCAAAGCAGTATCTCTAAATAAAACTTGAGATTCTTCGGGTGGTCGAAGCAGCATCTTATCCAATAAGACTTTTTGATGATACCAAAGCAGTATCTCTGAAAACTTGAGATTCTTCGGGTGGTCGAAACAGCATCTTATCCAACAAGACTCTTCGATGATACCAAAGCACTATCTCTGAAAAAAACTTGAGATTCTACGGGTGGTCGAAGCAGCATCTTATCCAATAAGACTCTTCGATGATACCAAAGCAGTATCTCTAAAAAAACTTGAGATTCTACGGGTGGTCGAAGCAGCATCTTATCCAATAAGACTCTTCGATGTTACCAAAGCAGTATCTCTAAAAAAACATGAGATTCTTCGGGTGGTCGAAGCAGCATCTTATCCAATAAGACTCTTTGATGTTACCAAAGGAGTATCTCGGAAGAAAACTTGAGATTCTTCGGGTGGTCGAAGCAGCATCTTATCCAATAATACTCTTCAATGATACCAAAGCAGTATCTCTGAAAACTTGAGATTCTTCGGGTGGTCAAAGCAGCATCTTATCCGATAAGCCTCTTCGATGATACCAAAGCAGTATCTCTGAACAAAACTTGAGATTCTTCGGGTGGTCGAAGCAGCATCTTATCCAATAAGACTAATCGATGATACCGAAGTAGTATATCTATATTCAAACGAGATTCTTCGGGTGGTCGAAGCAGTATCTTATCCAATAAGATTCTTCGATGATACCAAAGTAGTGTCTCTGAAAACATGAAATTCTTCGGGTGGTCGAAGCAGCATCTTATCCAATAAGACTCTTCGATGATACCAAAGCAGTATCTCTGAAGAAAACTTGAGATTATTCGGGTGGTCGAAGCAGCATCTTATCCAATAAGACTCTTCGATGATACCAAAGCAGTATCTCTGAACAAAACTTGAGATTCTTCGGGTGGTCGAAGCAGCATCTTATCCAATAAGACTCTTCGATGGTACCAAAGCAGTATCTCTGAACAAAACTTGAGATTCTTCGGGTGGTCGAAGAAGCATCTTATCCAATAAAACTTTTCGATGATACCAAAGCAGTATCTCTGAAAACATGAGATTATTCGGGTGGTCGAAGCAGCATCTTATCCAATAATACTCTTAGATGATACCAAAGCAGTATCTCTGAAAAAACTTGAGATTCTACGGGTGGTCGAAGCAGCATCTTATCCAATAAGACTCTTCGATGATACCAAAGGAGTATCTCTGAAAACTTGAGATTCTTCGGGTGGTCGAAGCAGCATCTTAACCAATAAGACTCTTCGATGATACCAAAGCAGTATCTCTAAAAAAACATGAGATTCTTCGGGTGGTCGAAGCAGCATCTTATCCAATAAGACTCTTCGATGATACCACAACATTATCTCTGAAAACATGAGATTCTTCGGGTGGTCAAAGCAGCATCTTATCCAATAAGACTCGTCAATGATACCAAAGCAGTATCTCTGAAAAAAACTTGAGATTCTACGGGTGGTCGAAGCAGCATCTTATCCAATACGACTCTTCGATGATACCAAAGCAGTATCTCTGAAATCTTGAGATTCTTCGGGTGGTCGAAGCAGCATCTTATCCAATAAGACTCTTCGATGTTACCAAAGCAGTATCTCTAAAAAAACATGAGATTCTTCGGGTGGTCGAAGTAGCATCTTATCCAATAAGACTCTTTGATGTTACCAAAGGAGTATCTCTGAAGAAAACTTGAGATTCTTCGGGTGGTCGAAGCAGCATCTTATCCAATAATACTCTTCGATGATACCAAAGAAGTATCTCTGAAAACTTGAGATTCTTCGGGTGGTCAAAGCAGCATCTTATCCGATAAGCCTCTTCGATGATACCAAAGCAGTATCTCTGAACAAAACTTGAGATTCGTCGGGTGGTCGAAGCAGCATCTTATCCAATAAGACTATTCGATGATACCGAAGTAGTATATCTATATACAAATGAGATTCTTCGGGTGGGCGAAGCAGCATCTTATCCAATAAGATTCTTCGATGATACCAAAGTAGTGTCTCTGAAAACTTGAAATTCTTCGGGTGGTCGAAGCAGCATCTTATCCAATAAGACTCTTTGATGATACCAAAGCAGTATCTTTGAAGAAAACTTGAGATTATTCGGGTGGTCGAAGCAGCATCTTATCCAATAAGACTCTTCGATGATACCAAAGCAGTATCTCTGAACAAAACTTGAGATTCTTCGGGTGGTCGAAGCAGCATCTTATCCAATAAGACTCTTCGATGGTACCAAAGCAGTATCTCTGAACAAAACTTGAGATTCTTCGGGTGGTCGAAGAAGCATCTTATCCAATAAAACTTTTCGATGATACCAAAGCAGTATCTCTGAAAACATGAGATTATTCGGGTGGTCGAAGCAGCATCTTATCCAATAAGACTCTTCGATGATACCAAAGCAGTATCTCTGAAAAAAACTTGAGATTCTACGGGTGGTCGAAGCAGCATCTTATCCAATAAGACTCTTCGATGATACCAAAGGAGTATCTCTGAAAACTTGAGATTCTTCGGGTGGTCGAAGCAGCATCTTATCCAATAAGACTCTTCGATGATACCAAAGCAGTATCTCTAAAAAAACATGAGATTCTTCGGGAGGTCGAAGCAGCATCTTATCCAATAAGACTCTTCGATGATACCACAACATTATCTCTGAAAACATGAGATTCTTCGGGTGGTCAAAGCAGCATCTTATCCAATAAGACTCTTCAATGATACCAAAGCAGTATCTCTGAAAAAAACTTGAGATTCTACGGGTGGTCGAAGCAGCATCTTATCCAATAAGACTCTTCGATGATACCAAAGGAGTATCTCTGAAAACTTGAGATTCTTCGGGTGGTTGAAGCAGCATCTTATCCAATAAGACTCTTCGATGATACCAAAGCAGTATCTCTAAAAAAACATGAGATTCTTCGGGTGGTCGAAGCAGCATCTTATCCAATAAGACTCTTCGATGATACCACAACATTATCTCTGAAAACAAGAGATTCTTCGGGTGGTCGAAGCAGCATCTTATCCAATAAGACTCTTTGATGTTACCAAAGCAGTATCTCTGAAAAAAACTTGAGATTCTTCGGGTGGTCAAAGAAGCATCTTATCCAATAATACTCTTCGATGATACCAAAGCAGTATCTCTGAAAACTTGAGATTCTTCGGGTGGTCAAAGCAGCATCTTATCCGATAAGCCTCTTGGATGATACCAAAGCAGTATCTCTAAAAAAACATGAGATTCTTCGGGTGGTCGAAGCAGCATCTTATCCAATAAGACTCTTCGATTATACCACAACATTATCTTTGAAAACATGAGATTCTTCGGGTGGTCAAAGAAGCATCTTATCCAATAAGACTCTTCGATGATACCAAAGCAGTATCTCTGAAAAAAACTTGAGATTCTACGGGTGGTCGAAGCAGCATCTTATCCAATAAGACTCTTCGATGATACAAAAGGAGTATCTCTGAAAACTTGAGATTCTTCGGGTGGTCGAAGCAGCATCTTATCCAATAAGACTCTTCGTGATACCAAAGCAGTATCTCTAAAAAAACATGAGATTCTTCGGGTGGTCGAAGCAGCATCTTATCTAGTAAGACTCTTCAATGATACCACAACATTATTTCTGAAAACATGAGATTCTTCAGGTTGTCGAAGCAGCATCTTATCCAATAAGACTCTTTGATGTTACCAAAGTAGTATCTCTGAACAAAACTTGAGATTCTTCGGGTGGTCGAAGCAGCATCTTATCCAATAATACTCTTCGATGATACCAAAGCAGTATCTCTGAAAACTTGAGATTCTTCGGGTGGTCAAAGCAGCATATTATCCGATAAGCCTCTTCGATGATACAAAAGCAGTATCTCTGAACAAAACATGAGATTCTTCGGGTGGTCGAAGCAGCATCTTATCCAATAAGACTATTCGATGATACCAAAGGTGTATCTCTGAAAACTTGAGATTCTTCGGGTGGTCGAAGCAGCATCTTATCCAATAAGACTCTTCGATGATACCAAAGCAGTATCTCTAAAAAAACGTTCACTGCGAGACTGACGGTTTCCAGTCACCAATAATGAAGCGGAGTACGAAGCATGCATCATGGTTCTAGAAGAGGCGATTGACTTGAGAATCAAGAACCTAGACGTATATGGTGACTCGGCGCTTGTGATCAACAAAATTAAAGGGGAGTGGGAGACTCGTCAAATGAATTTGGTGTCGTACCTGAACTATGCCAGAAGGCTGCTTCCATTCTTTGATCGAGTGGAACGCCATCATGTGCCCAGAGCAGAAAATCAGATGGCTGATGCCTTAGCCACGTTGGCTTCAATGTACAAAGTCAATTTTTTGAACGAGGCTCCAAGAATTTTCCTTTCCCATCTTGATAGACCTGCGTTCGTCTTTGCGATCGAGGAAGCCGCCGACGGCAAGCCATGGTTCCATGACATCCAGACCTTCCTTATGACTAAGGAATATCCTGCGGGTGCGTCAGCCCAGGATAAGAAGACTCTGAGGAGGCTATCTGGAAATTTTTATCTCAATCCTGATGGAGTTTTGTATAAGAGAAACCACGATCTCGTGCTACTCAGATGTGTAGATGAGAAAGAGGCGAGTATGCTCATGGAAGAAGTCCATGAAGGCACATTTGGTACGCACGCCGGCGGGCATGCTATGACGAGAAAGATCCTGAGAGCAGGATACTACTGGCTGACGATGGAATCGGATTGCTTTAAATTCGCGAAGAGATGTCATAAATGCCAGATTTATGCTGATAAAGTTCATGTGCCGCCGTGCCCGTTGAATGTCATGTCCTCCCCGTGGCCGTTCTCCATGTGGGGCATCGACATGATAGGCAAGATCGAGCCCGCTGCATCTAACGGTCATCGCTTCATTCTAGTAGCCATCGACTACTTCACCAAGTGGGTGGAATGCAACCTCGTATGCTAATGTGACCAAGCAGGTGGTGGCTAAATTCATAAAGAGGGACATCATCTGTCGTTACGGAATTCCCGAGTGGATCATTACTGATAATGGTTCGAATCTGAATAACAAGATGATGAAGGAGCTGTGCCAGAGTTTCAAGATTGAACACCACAACTCATCTCCTTACCGGCCGAAGATGAATGGCGCCGTTGAAGCAGCCAATAAGACATAAAGAAGATTGTTCAGAAGATGGTTGTGACCTACAAAGATTGGCACGAGATGCTGCCATTTGCACTGCACGGTTATCGTACGACGGTACGTACTTCAACCGGGGAAACTCCTTTCTCCTTGGTGTACGGTATGGAATCTGTCTTACCGTTAGAAGTGGAGATCCCTTCTTTTCGAGTTTTGGTTGATGTGAAACTCGACGAGGCAGAATGGATTACGAACCGACTGAACCAACTCAGCCTGATGGACGAGAAGAGGTTAGCATCGATTACGCATGGTCGTTTATACCAAAGTCGAATGAAGAAAGCTTATGATAAGAAGGTGCGTCCTAGAAGCTTTCAGACGGGTGATCTCGTCCTGAAGAAGATTCTTCCTCCACACTCCGATCACCGGGGCAAATGGAATCCGAATTATGAAGGTCCGTACGTCGTCAGCAAGGTCTTCTCGGGAGGAGCTTTGTTGTTATCCACGATGGATGGTGAAGATTTTGCATCCCTGGTGAACGCGGACGTAGTTAAAAAATACTTTGCTTGAAAGCGACCCGCTGGACAGTAAAAAGAGAGTCCAGGCAAAAATGGGGCATCCCGGCGAACCATAAAAAAGGAAAAGGGTTCGGGCAAAAATTAGGGATATAAATCGAAAAAATGTACACCCGCAAAGTCGAAAACCCGGATGGGCGACTTTGGCAAGAAAGGGTATCCCGGTGAACTGAAAACCCGCAAAGGGCGGTTCACGCAAAAGTTAGGGATTTTTGAAAAAGCAAATGACTGTGTTCCGCGTGTGGACTTTCGTTGTTTAGTGGTTTGGAAGACCTGAGGGCCGTTTATCTGAATCAATCTCTTCTGAAGCTGAAGCGTCGGAGAAGTATCGAAGTCGAGTGGGTCATAAAGGGATCAACTCATGGTGTTCGTCTACGCCTAGTTGCCGACATTTGTATATACTGATGTATATTTATGTTTTATTTTTGCGCGGCTTCCTCATTCCAAGAGCTTGCATCTGTTGTAAAACATTTTTACCCATTCAGGGGTTCGTTATCAATAAAATGAATACTATTCAGCAATTCTTTTTGCCTGTTTAGCATATATCTGTTTTGTTTGCGAAAAAGAACGCCGATGTTTTTGATAAAATGCGCATACATAAACTTACTGGCCTAGGCTACTGATTGTTGAAACAATGAATTACTTAAACATTGTCACAAGATGATAACCTTGATAGGTCCCTTTGAGAAGGGTATCTTGTCTGTTTGTTTGTGTTGTTACAGGTGTAGCATATCCCAGACAGTGCGCCGTGCGCATCCCCCAAGCAGGATGATTCCTCCTTCTCCAGCAAAGTTCAGCAGCCTCTCCCCGCAGAGTCTGAACGCGAGATCGTGAGCATTGATATGTCTCCCCGGGCAGAGAAGATTCTCTCCCCAATCAGACGCATCCTGAAGGAACGTCATCTCCTCAGCTGAGTCACACCGAAGTGTGCAGCAACTGATGGTGCCAGACTGAAGTCTCCAGCGGAATTGAGATTCCCCACAGAGTCATACTCTCCCCCGAAGCCGGATGATTCCTTCTTCCCCAGCGGAATTGAGATTCCCCACAGAGTCATACTCTCCAGCAAGCAGAATGATTCCTCCTTTCTCAGCCGAGTTTGCAGATCCCCAAGAGAGTCGAATCCTTGGAAGCTGCTCAGGCCATGATTGGTTTTCTCCAGTGTAGTGTTGAATAGCTGATGTCATATTTCCCCGCCAGAGTCGTTATCTCCAGGGAAGTAGCCGTGAAGGCCGTGCAGTTTATTCCCACGATGGACATCGCTTTCCCTCAGCAGGTCCAAGTTCTCATAGAGCTTCGTTCCCCCGCAGCAGTCAACTGAAGTTGTTTCCCCTGCGGAGTCCGATTGAGATTGGTGTGACCGTGTTCTCCTCAGCAGGATGATTCCTCTATCTGAGTAGTCCTTTCTCCTTGACAGGAGGATTCTCCCTTCGGCATTTATTTTGCTGACGGGATCGCATCATTATGCATGACTGCATAGCATTTATCATAAACGCATAACATTTCCACCGTGTGGAGCATTGCGCCATTGCCGAAGCATATGCATAATAAGCATGATATAGGTTGTTACCGTTCTTGTTTTGCAGGTGTTCCGCCGCATAATTGACTGCTCAGGATGATTCTTGAAGTCCCCAGCAAAGTCTTCCTGCTCAAGATGATTCTTGAAGTCCCCAGCGAAGTCTTCTTGCTCAAGATGATTCTTGAATTCCCCAGCGAGGTCGCTTGCTTAAGATGATTCTTAAGACTCCAATACAGTCGCCAGAGTGGTTGCTCAAGTTGATACATAGAGTCCCCGACAGAGTGTTTGCTCAGGATGATTCCTGAAATCTCCAGCAGGGTCATCGGTTCGAGATGATTCTTGAAGGCCCCCGGCAGAGTTATTTGTCCAAGATGATTCTTGAAGTCCTCAGCAGAGTTGATTCATCCAGAATGATTTCTGGATCCCCGAAGCGGAGTTACTTGATAGTTCTCCTAAATCCCCAGCGGAGATGCGTTATCCCCAGCAGGTTTCTGAACAGCGAAGTTGAAACTTCCCTCGAAGACTTCATGATTGAAGTCCGGCCGTGTTAACAAAGCGGTTCTCTCAGCTGATGCAGAGTGCCTGATGGCAGAGGTTTGGGTATCCCCAATTGGGTCATGATTGACCGAGAATCCTACTCCCGACTTACTGATGAAGTCCGGCTGATGCCCGAAAATTCTTTGAGTGCCTGATGGCGTGATCAACATGATTGTTGACCTGATAAATCCCGAGGAATCTTGATTCCTGATGGCATGATCGACCATGTATTACCGGTTACCGTGTGACCACTTCTCCAGCTAGTTGTCGTGCAGCTATTATTTCAGTTTCCGAAGATTTGTTCCCGCCAGAGTACAGTGTACTTGTGTAGTTGGCAAATTTACGGGTTTATCGGTATTCAACCGTCTCGCACCTTGATTGGCTGAGAGCCATTCGCTCCTCACCCAGTCAGGTCCAAGCCGTTTGAATAGGGGCAGCTGTTGCACCCCAAAATTTGACCTACATTTCTTTACCTAGCTTGTGTTCACTAGCATTATCATCTGCTTCTCATTGATATGTGGGCAGTAGATCAAGAGGTATGATTACCAATCAAGAGCTATATAAGACTTTGAAGATAGCCAAGGAGCTTATTCAAATGTTCAAAGGTTGATATCTTTGTCAGAGAAGTTAAGAGATCCTCAGAAAGATTGGTTGAAACCAAGGTTGTGTGCCTCATAACTTGAGCGTTGTGGGGTCTCCTCAGATGATTCTGAGTCTATGAGGATAGACTTGAAGCTTTTAGAGAGCTTATGAGATGTCTTGAAAGCCATCATGAGGCCTAGAGAGGTCATTGTACAGGTTTCAGAAGACTTAGCCATGAGTGGTATAATTAGGGTTTGACTGGGTCAACCCTAGGTCAACTGATGATTTGGAGAAGGTTGAGACCTAATCCAAGAGCCATGTGATCATGGATTGATGCATTGAGATGCTATAAGGATGATTCCTAGATCAACTCATCATGATTGAGGAGTTTGAGAAGTTTCAAGCTAGGGTTTCGAAGGCTTGACAGTGTAAAATCCCCTAGTTTGATCTCTATCTTCAAGGCAATTTAGCTCAAGATGTCATTGTCATCTCATGTTACCCCCAACATGAATGTTGTAGAGCTTTCTCTTAGATTTAATTTGAGTACTAGAAGTCCTTGATAGGATTTGTGGAGCTCAAGTTATGACTTTGACAAGTTACAGGTCATCTGAGGTATGTGAATCTGGGGCCTTGAAAGTCACCCAACTTACCTCAAACTTTTTCCCAAGAAGGATGATTCCTATGAACTTTTGGTCAACATGAATGTTGTTCCTAATCTTCTTAGCTTTCTAGAGAGTACTATAAGTCCTTGATAGGATTTGTAGAACTCAAGTTATGGCTTTGACAAGTCAAGGGCATTTTGTTCACTTGGATATTATAGGTCATTTCAAGCATGAGGCCATATCTCCTATTTACAAGCTTCAAATGGAAAAATTTTCAACATTAAACTTGCTTAAAATGATGTTTTAAGGCTAGTAGGGAGGTCATGAGCTGTTGAAAAGGCTTGTAGCAAAAAGTGATAAAAATGACCTAAAATGGAGGCATAAGTTAAATAAGTTCAAGTTGGAAATTGAAATTTCCAAGTTACACATCCAAACCATGGCATATAATAGGTCATTTTGACTCTAAAAGACATTCTAAAAACAATGGTTCAGCCACCTTTTTGAATTGAGGCCTAGATCATGGGGTTGCTTTGGAAAATGCTTGCTTGCATAATAAGGCACAAATGCAAAACTCAAGGAAAGGCAATGTACAAGCTAGTAAAGGGTTTTAACACATCCCATATCTCATCTAAGGAGAATTTCAGGTCAAGGCAAGTTGCTGCAAGAGGCTTGGCATGAGATGAGGCATGAGATGAGATGAATCCATAAACTCATGGCATGAGAATTCCAAATTCTCATTGGATGATTCCAGATTCGTTCTAGAGAGGTCCAATGCATCCTATATAGTGTATAGAACTTGCTCAGATGCAAGGTTGGTGAGAGATTTGAGAGAAGAGAGAGATAGCCATTTCACTTGCTTCCATTGCAAGTTGAAATCAAATTCTACATTCTGATTCATTTCCATTCCTTCTTTCAATCCAAACACATTCCCTTGATCACACTGAAGTTGTGCAGACCAAATTGAAGGCAAAACCATGAAGAATTGAAGAGATAGCACTTGGATTTTGAAGGTTGCAAGTCACCATCGAGTTTGGAGATTCAAGATTTCTTGGTCCAATCTTTTGCAAACAGAAGCAAGATCATCATTCAAGGATTGATTCTGAAGAGTTTGAGAGCTTACAGTGAAGGTTTACCCTATCTGTTAATCAAGATTTGACAGGTTAGTAACTTTTCTTCTACACCATGATTTAAGCATAATTAGGCAGAATTGTTAGGATAGAACGGTTAGAGACAATTAGGTGATGGATTCTGGGAAGTTTGAGATCAATTGGTGAAGTTTCAGTTGATGACACCATTTTTGTTTGGATCAAGAACATGAGATATAGTGAGCTATAGCATGAATTAGATATCAAGAATTAACCATTGTGAAGTGGTGATCATTCTGAGGTAATCAATTTCAAGAATGGTGAACTTTGATTCTTGAGCATATTTGGAGGTTTGATTCGTGTTTTAGGTTTGAGGAGGTTTCAGTTGATTTTGATACCATGGTTAGATTCAGGGTGAAATTCTGGACATATTAGGGTTTTGAATTTCAGTTTTTCATGGAGAATTGATGAGGTTCGAGTTGGAGAGGATGAGCTTGAAGCTCTGAGCTTCCATGGTTGTTCTTCCCTCCAAACCCTATTCAAATGAAGAAGACAATGTTTTAACCGTTGGATGAGGTGAAGACTTGTTGACTCCATCTGGATCCCACGGCCACAATCTATTCTCACGTGTGAAAGGAAATCTGAAGACACCATGAAACGAAGCGTTTCATTAAAGGAGGTCTTGGGCTCAATTGATATCCCCATCCCCCATTCATGGCCCACTTGGATTTTGTACTGATTTTCCTTGCTCTTTGCACCGTTCATTTTCCTTTTTCTTTGTATTTTGTTAATTTATTTTCTGATGACAATTGGGCCTAGCACGTTTACTGTCTGCACCCCTATTTCCAGCCAATATGGAATTTGAACTGAACATAGTTGCTATCTGCACCAAGGTTTTATCCATTTTAATTTCTTTTTCTCCATTTTTCATTAATCTTTGAAAAATCATAATAAATAGAAAATTAATGATTTTTGCATGGGGATTTTTTCTCCCATTTCATGTTCATGTCTAGAAAATTATGAAATCAAAATATTTGCATTTCATGCATTTTTAATATTTTTGTGTATTTTCTCTTTTAATAGCATTTTAATTCATTTTATGTTGATACATGGTTTTGTAGAATTATGTTTAGCTAGTTCCCTTAGAATTTTTAGGCCATTCTTTTTAGGATAGTTAGATTAGGACTTTGGCTCCCCTCTGGATTTATTCCATAATTTTGTGATGAATTTTTGATTAGTTTTGCTTAGATGACTTTAGGTTGTGTAGAATTAGGTCAATCCTTAACATAGGTCCACAATAACCTTAGAATTTTGGGTTTCTTGGTCAAGTTAGACATTGGGACATATAGGGTATTAAGGGTAGGTATATAGGATCCCCTAGAAATTATATTAGATTTTAATATAGTAGTTTACTATTTTTAGATGATTTTTGTAGTTGCTGGTTGTTTGTGTTGCCCTTGTGGGCTTGATTTTTGTTTTGCCTTGCTTTGTGGGCTTGGTGGGTTTGATCTTGCTTTGAGGAGCATGGAGGAGCATAGTAGAAGACTTGAGGGTTGAAGAAGGAGCTTGAGAGCTTGAGCATCTTGTTTGTTTTGTTGTTGTTTTAGGGTTAGGGATTAAGAAGAGCTTAGACCTAGTTAGTTTCTTTCTTAAACATGGATGGTATCTTTCACCTCCATTCCTCCCTATGATTCAAAGTCCTTCCATGGTATTCACCTCTCTCCTTATGAGGGATAAGTGATGGTACCTAGGAAGTAGAACTTTTGAGGGAACCCTTCTCCTGATGTTAAACCCTTATAGGTCACCTTTGGTGATCAATAAGCAGTTTAACACCCCAGTTTATCCAGTTAAGTGATTTTCTCTGGTTTGAGTATCTTGAGAGATGTTGGGCTTGAAGAGGAAGACTTCATTGAGGAGTGTGGAAGAGGTTGATTCCCTGAGCATTGCCATTCCAGCTGAAGCTTGAAGAGCAACAAGAGCAAGTTGACACTTGAAGGCCCAATGAAGATCCAGTAAAGACTAAATGAAGAGCTGAGGCTTAAAGATTGAAGGATGAAGTTGATACTTCTAAGTGATTGAAGATTACTCTGAGAAGCTGAAGCTTGTAGGAAGAGAAGACCAAGTTGAGACTGGTAAAGCAAAGAGAGCTTGAGATCTTGAAGACTAAGTTGATACTTAGGAAGAGGATTCAATTGAGATTGAATGAAGAGCTGAAGCTTGAAGAACAAAGTAGGTTGATACTTACTTTGAGGCTGGGAGATCCTGAAGGAATCAAGTTGATACTTGTGATTAAGGGTGAAGCCTGAAGGTGGAGCTGATTAAGGAGCTGAAGCTTGGAGAAGGGAGAATAAGTTGAAACTTATGTGGAAGGGTGGAAACCTGGAGAAGCAAATTGATATTTGTCAAGAGTGATGGAGGTCTGAAGACTGAGTTGCTGTTGGAAGAGCTGGAGCTTGGAGTTGAGAAAGGAGTTGCTCTGCTTTCTTGTCTGTTTTGCTGTATTGATGTGCCTTGTTTGACTTTCTTGATGCATTAGAATAAGTTCATATCTAGGTAGAATCTAGGAGCATGATTGCACTAGAGGTTGAGTTGCTCCCTCTGCTTGTACTATTACTGTATGGCTTTGCTTGCGGGTATTCGGTAGAGCCCAGCTCCCTTGCCCATGTGGTTTGTTTTGCTTTGCTTGCTTGATAGCATGTTTTATTTCAGTATGATTACTGTTATTCATTCTGGCTTGAGGTTGAGATGAGCTTGTGGAGGCTGATGCCCCACACACATTTCCTCCATCACTTGCATTGCATGCATTTTACAGTCGATTACTGTATTACTGTTTACTGTTTAAGCTGATGCTTTACCTATTTCTGTGTATCATTGACATGATCCCTTAGGACTCTCATTTCCTTTGATAAGGAATTGATGATAGAACTTTAGGTTGAAACCTATGCATGATAACTTCTAGGAGTTCCCTGTTGAAACCTCAACCATAGGATGAATCCTTGGCATGACAACATTAGGACTTGATAGTCTCCCCGTAGTTGAGCCTATTCTCTTCTCATCTCAAAACAGCTTAAGATACAGTAATCATGAATGATTTCTTTCGTATGTTATGAGCCTTAAGCTATCTGAGAAAGGATTGTGGGAGAGTTTCTTTTCCACAGCCTAGATGTTTAGTATGGTACCCTTTGGGTGACATGCGACGCATTCACTCTCAGGTCATAGTCTCTAGTGCGATTGAAATTGCAAACACAATAAAAAACACTTCTTCCGTAAAAGACAGAAAATAATGCGTAGTGTCCCGAACTACGTAAGCTCTGATCTCTCATACCTGTTGAGAGTACGTAGGCACAATACTGATGTATTGGCGAGCTACCTCCCCCGTAACCAGTCGTAGGTCGAACTACGTTGACTCTGATTTCTCATTCTCTGATGAGAATACGTAGGCATAAAGTGCGACGCTTTGCCGAGTCATTTTTATTTTCTTTTTAAGCCAGCCTTGATAGGTAGATAGATAAACCAACTTGTCAAGTAAACACAACAAGCGTGGATCCCGTCTAGTACGACGGACATGAGGGGTGCTAATACCTTCCCCTTGCGTAACCGACTCCCGAAACAAGACAATGGTTGCAACGACCTTGTCTTACCCTTTTTCGTCAGGTTTCTCCGATCGTTTCCTTTCCCGTTCTGAGGGATAAATAACGAAAGGTGGAGACTCTTCTGTTGTGCCGACACCTTATTTTCGCGAAAGCGACACAAAGCAGTATCTCTAAATACATGAGATTCTTCGGGTGGTCGAAGCAGTACCTTATTCAATAAGGTTCTTCGTGATACCAAAGCAGTATCTCTAAACACATGAGATTCTTCGGGTGGTCGAAGCAATCCCTTATCCAACAAGGTTCTTCGCGATACCAAAGCAGTATCTCTAAACACATGAGATTCTTCATGTGGTCGAAGCAGTCCCTTATCCAATAAGGTTCTTCGCGATACCAAAATAGTATCTTTAAACACATGAGATTCTTCGCGATACGAAAGCAGTATCTCTAAAGACATGACATTCCTCGGGTGGTTGATGCAGTCCCTTATCCAATAAGGTTCTTCGCGATACGAAAGCAGTATCTCTAAACACATGAGATTCTTTGGGTGGTCGAAGCAATCCAATATCAAATAAGGTTCTTCGCGATACCAAAGCAGTATCTATGATCACATGAGATTCTTCGTGTGGTCAAAGCAGTCTGTTATCCAATAAGGTTCTTCGCGATACCAAAGCAGTAACTCTAAACACATGAGATTCTTCGGGTGGTCGAAGCAGTCCCTTATCCAATAAGGTTCTTCGCGATACCAAAGCAGTATCTCTAAACACATGAGATTCTTCAGGTGGTCAAAGCAGTCCCTTATCGAATAAGGTTCTTCGCGATACCAAAGTTGTATCTCTAAACACATGAGATTCTTCGGGTTGTCGAAGCAGTCCCTTATCCAATAAGGTTCTTCGCGATACCAAATCAGTATCTCTAAACACATGAGATTCGTCGGATGGTCTAAGCAGTCCCTTATCCAATAAGGTTCTTCGCGATACAAAAGCAGTATCTCTAAACACATGACATTCATCGGGTGGTCAAAGTAGTCTCTTATCCAATAAGGTTCTTTGCGATACCAAAGCAGTATCTCTAAACCCATGAGATTCTTCGGTTGGTCAAAGCATTCCCTTATCTAATAAGGTCCATCCCGATATCAAAGCAGTATCTCTAAACACATGAGATTCTTCGCGATACCAAAGAAGTATCTCTAAACACATGAGATTCTCCAGGTTGTCAAAGCAGTACCTTATCTAACAAGGTTCTTCGCGATACCAAAGCAGTATCTCTAAACACATGAGATTCTTCGGGTGGTCGAAGCAGTCCCTTATCCAATAAGGTTCCTCGCGATACCAAAGCAGTATCTTAAAACACATGAGATTCGTCGGGTGGTTGAAGCAGTGCCTTATCTAATAAGGTTCTTCGCGAAACTAAAGCAGTATCTCTAAACACATGAGATTCTTCGCGTTACCAATGCAGTATCTCTAAACACATGAGATTCTTCGAGTGGTAGAAGCAGTCCCTTATCCAATAAGGTTCTTCGCACACCAAAGCAGTATCTCTAAACACATGAGATTCTTCCGGTGGTCGAAGCAGTCCCTTATCCAATAAGGTTCTTCGCGTACCAAAGTAGTATCTCTAAACACATGAGATTCTTCCAGTGGTTGACGCAGTCCGTTATCCAATAAGGTTCTTCGCAATACCAAAGCACTATCTCTAAACACATGAGATTCTTCGGGTGGTCGAAGCAGTCCCTTATCCAATAAGGTTCTTCGCGATACCAAAGCAGTATCTTAAAACACATGAGATTCTTCGCGATACCAAAGCAGTATTTCTAAACACATGAGATTCTCGAGGTTGTCAAAGCAGTGCCTTATCTAACAAGGTTCTTCGCGATACCAAAGCAGTATCTCTAAACATATGAGATTCTTCGGGTGGTCAAAACAGTCCCTTATCCAATAAGGTTCTTCGCGATACCAAAGCAGTATCTCTAAACACATGAGATTCTTCGCGATACGAAAGCAGTATCTCTAAATACATGAGATTCCTCGGGTGGTCGATGCAGTCCCTTATCCAATAAGGTTCTTCGCGATACGAAAGCAGTATCTATAAACACATGAGATACTTCGGGTGGTCGAAGCACTCCCTTATCCAATAAGGTTCTTCGCGATACCAAAGCAGTATCTCTAATCACATGATATTCTTCGTGTGGTCGAAGCAGTCCCTTATCCAATAAGGTTCTTCGCGATACCAAAGCCGTATCTCTAAACACATGAGATTCTTCGGGTGGTCGAAGCAGTCCCTTATCCAATAAGGTTCTTCACGATACCAAAGCAGTATCTCTAAACACATGAGATTCTTCAGGTAGTCAAAGCAGTCCCTTATCGAATAAGGTTCTTCGCGATACCAAAGATGTATCTCTAAACACATGAGATTCTTCGGGATGTCGAAGCAGTCCCTTATCCAATAAGGTTCTTCGTGATACCAAAGCAGTATCTCTAAACACATGAGATTCGTCGGATGGTCTAAGCAGTCCCTTATCCAATAAGGTTCTTCGCGATACCAAAGCAGTATCTCTAAACACATGAGATTCATCGGGTGGTCAAAGTAGTCTCTTATCCAATAAGGTTCTTTGCGATACCAAAGAAGTATCTCTAAACCCATGAGATTCTTCGGTAGGTCAAAGCATTCCCTTATCTAATAAGGTTCTTCCCGATATCAAAGCAGTATCTCTAAACACATGAGATTCTTCTCGATACCAAAGCAGTATCTCTAAACACATGAGATTCTCCAGGTTGTCAAAGTAGTACCTTATCTAACAAGGTTCTTCGCGATACCAAAGCAGTATCTCTAAACACATGATATTCTTCAGGTGGTCGAAGCAGTCCCTTATCCAATAAGGTTCTTCGCGATACCAAAGCAGTATCTTAAAACACATGAGATTCGTCGGGTGGTTGAAGCAGTGCCTTATCTAATAAGGTTCTTCGAGATACCAAAGCAGTATCTCTAAACAGATGAGATTATTCGGGTGGTCAAAGCATTCCCTTATCTAATAAGGTTCTTCTCGATACAAAAGCAGTATCTCTAAACACATGAGATACTTCGGGTGGTGAAAGCAGTCTCTTATCCAATAAGGTTCGTCGCGATATCAAAGCAGTATCTCTAAACACATGATATTCTTCGTGATACCAAAGCAGTATCTCTAAAGACATTAGGTTCTTCAGGTGGTCGAAGTAGTCCCTTATCCAATAAGGTTCTTCGTGATGCCAAAGCAGTATCTCGAAACACATGAGATTCTTCGGGTGGTTGAAGCTGTAACAGCCCAAATTTCATTAAATAATTAATTGTAGTAATTAATTGATTTAGTGGGATTTTATGTTAATATTGGAATTAATTTTTACTAATTGGAAATTAATAGAGAATTGAGAGAGAAATGGGAAAGAAAGAAAATAAGGAAGTATATAAGGAAAATAGAAGAGAAAAGTAAAGAAAATAGAAGAGAAAGAAGAAGAGAAAGAGGAAAGAAGAAGAGAAAGAGAGGAGAAGAAGAGGAAAGTGGAAAATCATCAAGAACCAACATCAAAGCTCCGATTAATCGAGGTAAGGGTGAGAAACATTGCTATTTAATCATTGTATGCTATTATGTATGTTGGGTTTGGGTTTGTGGATGTTTTTCATCACTTTCTATTTAGGGCAAAAGTTGGATTAATCGGTAGATCGAGGATTTAATCGGTTAGAAACTAAATGTAATGCCGTAGAATAGTCGGGTAACATGTATTGATGCTATTTGTACTGATTTGGGTGTTTGAGGTTTGGTTGATGATGGATTGATGAAGGAGAGGCAGAATAGGGTTCTTTTCTGCGCAGGTTCGCTGGCTCTCGCCAGGCGAGCGAAGGCGAAGCTTCGCCAGGCGAAGCCTAGCGAATGCTGGCGAGTAATTATGATTAAGTCCCAGTGGACTTCGCTGGCGAGTTCGCCAAGCGAAGGTGGATAGTGAAGGTTCGCCCAGCGAAGGTGCCGGCGAATGAAGGCGAATGAAGTCAGTAGCTACTGACTTGGGCTCGCTGGGAAGTCTCGCCAGGCGAAGCCTAGCGAGTGTTCGCTGAGAGAGTTCGCCAGGCGAAGGTTAGGCGAAGGTTCGCTGCGAGGATTCGCCAGGCGAATGTAGGCGAATGTGACAACATTTTTCTTTTGCTGTGTTGTTCATGTGGAGATGGTTTGGTTGCTTCTCATAGGGGAATGCCTCTATGATATGATATAGATATGATCTATTGTGATGATGTGTGCTGTGGGTAGCCTACGGGCGTGAATCCTAGTTGATGCGCGATGCGTATTAATTGTGATAAATAGAAATACATGTGAATACAATGATGAATGTATGTGTATTGTCTAATGAACTTGCGAATGCTTGATGTGTATACAATTAGGTAATAAGTATGCATGAGAACATTGTGGATATATGTGTGCATAGCTTATAATTGTATTATTGGTACTGTGACATGTATACCTTGTATGAAATGGCATGAGATGAATAATAAACATAATACAAAAATGTATTGTGGATGTATATTGTTTATATGCGGTTGTATGTTAAGATACATGAAGAATGCATGAGAGCATATTGATGGATATGCGTGCATCGTTTGATAAATATGATGTTTGTATTGATTGGATGCGATTATGTATGAACAATGCGTGAGAATATATCGTGAATATATGTACATTGCGTGGTAAATGTGTTATGCGTGTAAGCATGATGTAATTCTTGTATGATGAATTACTTGAGAATGCATGAGAACATATTATGGATATGTGTGCATTGTTGATAATACGGTGATGATATTGAATTGTGAATGTATATTGTTGGTATATGGTGGTATGAATAGAATGCATGAGAACATGTCATGGATATGTGTGCATTGCTTGATAGATGTTGTAAATGCATATTGTATGTATGTGATTAAATGTGAATAATGCATGAGAACATATCGTGGATATGTGTGCATTGTTTGATAACTGTGAAGAATGCATGAGAACATATCGTGGATATGTGTGCATTGTGAGTGATAATGTGGTGATAGTGTTGAATTATGAATACATCGATGAATGTTATGTGAATATGTTGTGTGTGCAATCATAATGTAATTCTTGAAGAGATGAATTATTTGAATGCATGAGATTAAGATGTCGGTCTTAAGTGCATTTGTTGTGGTTGATTGTACATGCATCATTTAGTCAAGAGGCAATGTCTGTTAGTTTCGTGGAAACTAGTGGCTTGTCCCAAACCTAGAAGAGTGGGTTTGAAGGCTTAGAGGACGGGCCTTTGTGGTTATCGGTCTAGAAGAGTGGACCCGGTTTAATGTAAAAACCGAAAAAAGATAACGGGTTATCGGTCTAGAAGAGTGGACCCGGTTTAATGTAAAAACCGAAAAAAGATAACGAGAGTCGGTACCGCATTGCATGAGTTACATTGAGTTGTTGGGTCACATTAATATATGACATATGCATGAAGAGATGCTTATGTGTGAATGATGAGATTGTGAAATTGTGAAGTATGCATGTGAATGAGATGTTTGTTGAATACTTATGAAGCGTGCATGAAGAGATGCTTACGTGTGAATGTTAAGATTGTGGAATTGTGGATGTATGCATGATGTAAAATGCTTGGTGAATATTCATGTTGTATATAAATATAAGTGACGATGTAAATGACTATGAGTTGAATTGTGGTGAGAAATAGGGAGTTAATTATATGATACCTATGTATACATGATTTTATGCTTTGATTATTATGGTAATATTTCTCACCCTTCTGCTGTTTTATAATGCTCTATGAGGCATTGCAGATTAGGATGCTGGAGGCCTTTATGAAGTTCTGCTTGTAGTTCGAGGTCGCTACGTGTGTAGCGGTTTAGTAATTATTTATGGGTCGAGTCATGCTCTGGTCGTGTAACACGGGGATCGATTGCTTATGATTTAGGAATACATTATGTAACCTAAGTTATGTTTTCATATTTGGAGTAATTGAGATAATGAGATGTTGGCCTTAGTGCCTAGAGATGTTGATTTTATATGATGAAAGTAAATGTTTCTTTTAAAGGATTTTCATTAATGAATCCGCTGCTAAATGGAAAGGTGTTTATGAGCATGACAGATTGTTTTAATGTGGTGCAAGTTTTGTGTAATGCCCTTTTATGGATGCATGTTAACTTTTACTCTGATTATGCATATATTATTTGCGGGGTTTAGAAGGGTGTTACATTAGTGGTATCAGAGCAGGTCGGTCCGTCCGGCCAAGTTGTCTAATGTTATTTGTTCCCCTGTATGCGACATGTGTGTGAAAACACTGTCGATACATGTTGTTGCTTAACCTTGTCTGGAGAAGTGGGAATGATCTAAAGTGGGGGAGAAGTTGTGCTTCTCCAAGATGCTGCAGGTGTAGAAGTTGTAGCTCAGTGGGTGGTTAACACTCTTGTGGTTTGGTAAAGATAGTCTATACTCCATCATGATTTTCAGCTGCCTATTGACAAATTGAGGAACTGATCACCCTTAATCTCTTGTTAATAGTAGTTGGAGTTTTGTTGGATGGGATGGACGTGTCTTGTAAGCTTAGGTGGCGTGAGCAGATAATTGTTTGGAGCTAAGCCAGGTGCTTAAGAAGTGTGTTGATGAGTCGGCACGAGACAGTGAGGAGATGGTTAATTTTGATGGGAATTCGGGGTGCTAATGAAAGTGGGAAGATGGCGGTTTTGCCGACTAATTATATTTGTTTGGACAGTCGAAGAATTAAATTGATTGAGTAGTGTTGAGAATTATGTCTGGTGTGTGTGCTACGGCAACAGATTGTGGAGTTGAGTATAAGGGTGGATAATGACTTCTAGTGATTACTAAAGGAAATGAGATGTGGAATACATGGTTGGTATAATTGGACCCTTAAGCATTTCAAGAGTTGGAGAGGTATTGGATGACCTTTAAGTGTGGAAGGGTTGTTTCCGTGATTTTGTCGTAACGGAAAACCGTAATTCGGAATGACGCAAGATTAGAAGCGTTGGAAGATATTACAGTGCTCTATGTGATGGGAAAGTAGTGACATGGAATTAAGTATTTATTGGCGAAAAATGTTTGGATGCTATGGTAAGCGCGGAGAGTGCGGTTTGTGTTATCACCATAAGTTCACAGCTGAGTGTCCGTTTGATATAATGATTTTCCACACTTGATTGAGAGAGTCAATGGTTATGTAACCGATGGTGTTTGGATATGTTCGGAGAGTATAGGGGTTCATGTTGAGCGTCGGGAACTTGAGTTATTAGTATTGGGAAAGAGGCAGTGATGTACTACTGTGAAGAAAGTTCAAAGAGTTTTGAGAAAGCTGTCAACAGTTCGTGTATTGGTTTTGCCAAGTCCGACAGGATTGTCGTTGTGTTTTGAGATACTTTGTTGATATGATTAAGAGATGTGTTAAGTACAACATTAATGAGTTTTGGTTATGCTTGAAGGCAAAATAAAGTACAGAGAGGGATTATCTGACAAGTAATTTGGAGTGGGTTGCTGTTGTGTGTTTGTACCGGAGTTTGGAAGCCTCAATTGTTTAGTTGAGATTTGAGATGGTTACTGACCTTAAGGTATTTGTTTTATTTGAGAGAGAGTCAAATATGAGACAGAGAAGTAATTGGAACTCCTGAAGGAGTATGGTTTTGGTTAAATTACCATTCGGATGAGACCAAGTGGTAGCTAAGATATCGAATCAGGAATTTTGGTATACACTAATGAAGATGGTAAGGAAGTTAGAACTGATTAAGCAAATTCAGATATGAGTTCGGCATGTGAAGAGACTTCTTATGGAGTTGAGCCTTGGATGTTGAGATTGACTTTTGGTATTCTGATGAGGTTCGAGGAAATCGGAATTCTGAGTTGAGTTGATAGATTAATTAAATTTAATGGATAAAAGTCAGAGGGCTTATTTTCGGATTAAGGGAAATGGTATTGTGAGATGTCATGATGAAGTATGTATTCTGAATAGTGTGAGTTGGATAAGAGTACTCAGGGAGAAGTACATCGAGAAAGATGGAGTAGCCGTGCAGGTACTAGGAAGATGCGACCGAATTTGAGAAATAGTTTTGGATAGCCATAGATGGAGAAGGCATTGATTGAGTTTGTATATATTGATTAGACTTGCTGGGAATTGAAGTGTGGACATTAGAGATGGTTGGATCTGATACAACTGTTGAGTATTTCGAGTGGGATGGGATAGTATTCCCATGGGCTTTGTGCCGGGTTTTCTGATGAATTTGAGGAAGTATGATCCGATTTGGACAGTTCAGAATGGATTAACAAGAGTAACTCGTTGCCTACCAGTGACCGTGCAAGGGACGATGAAAACGATCAAAGAATCCAAGTAAGGCCGTGTTTTGAGAGTTATGGTAGTAATTGGTGTTGGTCGAGCTTGAAGTCTCGTGAGCACCCTGTGTTTTGTTGATCTGTATCAGAGTAGCGCAGCGGAAGCGTGAGGCGGATAGCATGTTAGACTGTTTTACCGCTGTCGCTTGAGAGGATTGCATGAGGTGTTCATATGTCTAAGTTGAAGAGGTACATTGATTCAGGTGGATGGTGTACAAGTGAGAGAGAATTTGACTTTGGAGGCGTGGCTAATTCTAGTTGTTGATAAGAAACAACTTCGAAGTATAGAGATTCCTTTGGTGGAAGTAGTTATGGGAGAATTGGATTTGAAAGAATTGGAATGCGAGAGTCGTATCCAGAGTTGTTTGGATCAGATAACATTTTCGAGGACGAAAATTCCTAAGTGGGGGAGAGTTGTAACAGCCCAAATTTCATTAAATAATTAATTGTAGTAATTAATTGATTTAGTGGGATTTTATGTTAATATTGGAATTAATTTTTACTAATTGGAAATTAATAGAGAATTGAGAGAGAAATGGGAAAGAAAGAAAATAAGGAAGTATATAAGGAAAATAGAAGAGAAAAGTAAAGAAAATAGAAGAGAAAGAAGAAGAGAAAGAGGAAAGAAGAAGAGAAAGAGAGGAGAAGAAGAGGAAAGTGGAAAATCATCAAGAACCAACATCAAAGCTCCGATTAATCGAGGTAAGGGTGAGAAACATTGCTATTTAATCATTGTATGCTATTATGTATGTTGGGTTTGGGTTTGTGGATGTTTTTCATCACTTTCTATTTAGGGCAAAAGTTGGATTAATCGGTAGATCGAGGATTTAATCGGTTAGAAACTAAATGTAATGCCGTAGAATAGTCGGGTAACATGTATTGATGCTATTTGTACTGATTTGGGTGTTTGAGGTTTGGTTGATGATGGATTGATGAAGGAGAGGCAGAATAGGGTTCTTTTCTGCGCAGGTTCGCTGGCTCTCGCCAGGCGAGCGAAGGCGAAGCTTCGCCAGGCGAAGCCTAGCGAATGCTGGCGAGTAATTATGATTAAGTCCCAGTGGACTTCGCTGGCGAGTTCGCCAAGCGAAGGTGGATAGTGAAGGTTCGCCCAGCGAAGGTGCCGGCGAATGAAGGCGAATGAAGTCAGTAGCTACTGACTTGGGCTCGCTGGGAAGTCTCGCCAGGCGAAGCCTAGCGAGTGTTCGCTGAGAGAGTTCGCCAGGCGAAGGTTAGGCGAAGGTTCGCTGCGAGGATTCGCCAGGCGAATGTAGGCGAATGTGACAACATTTTTCTTTTGCTGTGTTGTTCATGTGGAGATGGTTTGGTTGCTTCTCATAGGGGAATGCCTCTATGATATGATATAGATATCATCTATTGTGATGATGTGTGCTGTGGGTAGCCTACGGGCGTGAATCCTAGTTGATGCGCGATGCGTATTAATTGTGATAAATAGAAATACATGTGAATACAATGATGAATGTATGTGTATTGTCTAATGAACTTGCGAATGCTTGATGTGTATACAATTAGGTAATAAGTATGCATGAGAACATTGTGGATATATGTGTGCATAGCTTATAATTGTATTATTGGTACTGTGACATGTATACCTTGTATGAAATGGCATGAGATGAATAATAAACATAATACAAAAATGTATTGTGGATGTATATTGTTTATATGCGGTTGTATGTTAAGATACATGAAGAATGCATGAGAGCATATTGATGGATATGCGTGCATCGTTTGATAAATATGATGTTTGTATTGATTGGATGCGATTATGTATGAACAATGCGTGAGAATATATCGTGAATATATGTACATTGCGTGGTAAATGTGTTATGCGTGTAAGCATGATGTAATTCTTGTATGATGAATTACTTGAGAATGCATGAGAACATATTATGGATATGTGTGCATTGTTGATAATACGGTGATGATATTGAATTGTGAATGTATATTGTTGGTATATGGTGGTATGAATAGAATGCATGAGAACATGTCATGGATATGTGTGCATTGCTTGATAGATGTTGTAAATGCATATTGTATGTATGTGATTAAATGTGAATAATGCATGAGAACATATCGTGGATATGTGTGCATTGTTTGATAATTGTGAAGAATGCATGAGAACATATCGTGGATATGTGTGCATTGTGAGTGATAATGTGGTGATAGTGTTGAATTATGAATACATCGATGAATGTTATGTGAATATGTTGTGTGTGCAATCATAATGTAATTCTTGAAGAGATGAATTATTTGAATGCATGAGATTAAGATGTCGGTCTTAAGTGCATTTGTTGTGGTTGATTGTACATGCATCATTTAGTCAAGAGGCAATGTCTGTTAGTTTCGTGGAAACTAGTGGCTTGTCCCAAACCTAGAAGAGTGGGTTTGAAGGCTTAGAGGACGGGCCTTTGTGGTTATCGGTCTAGAAGAGTGGACCCGGTTTAATGTAAAAACCGAAAAAAGATAACGGGTTATCGGTCTAGAAGAGTGGACCCGGTTTAATGTAAAAACCGAAAAAAGATAACGAGAGTCGGTACCGCATTGCATGAGTTACATTGAGTTGTTGGGTCACATTAATATATGACATATGCATGAAGAGATGCTTATGTGTGAATGATGAGATTGTGAAATTGTGAAGTATGCATGTGAATGAGATGTTTGTTGAATACTTATGAAGCGTGCATGAAGAGATGCTTACGTGTGAATGTTAAGATTGTGGAATTGTGGATGTATGCATGATGTAAAATGCTTGGTGAATATTCATGTTGTATATAAATATAAGTGACGATGTAAATGACTATGAGTTGAATTGTGGTGAGAAATAGGGAGTTAATTATATGATACCTATGTATACATGATTTTATGCTTTGATTATTATGGTAATATTTCTCACCCTTCTGCTGTTTTATAATGCTCTATGAGGCATTGCAGATTAGGATGCTGGAGGCCTTTATGAAGTTCTGCTTGTAGTTCGAGGTCGCTACGTGTGTAGCGGTTTAGTAATTATTTATGGGTCGAGTCATGCTCTGGTCGTGTAACACGGGGATCGATTGCTTATGATTTAGGAATACATTATGTAACCTAAGTTATGTTTTCATATTTGGAGTAATTGAGATAATGAGATGTTGGCCTTAGTGCCTAGAGATGTTGATTTTATATGATGAAAGTAAATGTTTCTTTTAAAGGATTTTCATTAATGAATCCGCTGCTAAATGGAAAGGTGTTGATGAGCATGACAGATTGTTTTAATGTGGTGCAAGTTTTGTGTAATGCCCTTTTATGGATGCATGTTAACTTTTACTCTGATTATGCATATATTATTTGCGGGGTTTAGAAGGGTGTTACAGAAGCAGTCCCTTATCCAATAAGGTTCTTCGTGATACCAAAGCAGTATCTCTAAACACATGAGACTCTTTGGGTGGTCGAAGCAGTACCTTATTCAATAAGGTTCTTCGCGATACCAAAGAAGTATCTTTAAACACATGAGATTCGTCGAGTGGTCGAAGTAGTGCCTTATCCAATAAGGTTCTTTGGGATACCAAAGCAGTATATCGGAACAGATGATATTCTTCGGGTGGTCAAAGCAGTCTATTATCTAATAAGGTTCTTCGCGATACCAAAGCGGTATCTTAAAACACATGAGATTCGTCGGGTGGTTGAAGTAGTGCCTTATCCAATAAGGTTCTTCGCGATACCAAAGCAGTATCTTAAACACATGAGATTCTTCGCGATACCAAAGCAGTATCTCTAAACACATGAGATTCTCCAGGTTGTCAAAGCAGTACCTTATCTAACAAGGTTCTTCGCGATACCAAAGCAGTATCTCTAAACACATGAGATTCTTCGGGTGGTCAAAGAAGTCCCTTATCCAATAAGGTTCTTCGCGATACCAAAGCAGTATATCTAAACACATGATATTTTCGGGTGGTCGAAGCAGTCCCTTATCCAATAAGGTTCTTCGCGATACAAAAACAATATCTTTAAACACATGATATTCTTCGCGATACGAAAGCAGTATCTCTAAATACATGAGATTCCTCGGGTGGTCGATGCAGTCCCTTATCCAATAAGGTTCTTCGCAATACGAAAGCAGTGTCTCTAAACACATGAGATACTTCGGGTGGTCGAAGCACTCCCTTATCCAATAAGGTTCTTCGCGATACCAAAGCAGTATCTCTAATCACGTGAGATTCTTCGTGTGGTCGAAGCAGTCCCTTATCCAATAAGGTTCTTCGCGATACCAAAGCAGTATCTCTAAACACATGAGATTCTTCGGGTGGTCGAAGGAGTCCCTTATCCAATAAGTTTCTTCGCGATACCAAAGCAGTATCTCTAAACACAGGAGATTCTTCAGGTGGTCAAAGCAGTCCCTTATCGAATAAGGTTCTTCGCGATACCAAAGTTGTATCTCTAAACACATGAGATTCTTCGGGTTGTCGAAGCAGTCCCTTATCCAATAAGGTTCTTCGCGATACCAAAGCAGTATCTCTAAACACATGAGATTAGTCGGATGGTCTAAGCAGTCCCTTATCCAATAAGGTTCTTCGCGATACCAAAGCAGTATCTGTAAACACATGAGATTCATCGGGTGTCAAAGTAGTCTCTTATCCAATAAGGTTCTTTACAATACCAAAGCAGTATCTCTAAACCCATGAGATTCTTCGGTTGGTCAAAGCATTCCCTTATCTAATAAGGTTCTTCCCGATATCAAAGCAGTATCTCTAAACACATGAGATTCTTCGCGATACCAAAGCAGTATCTCTAAACACATGAGATTCTCCAGGTTATCGAAGTAGTACCTTATCTAACGAGGTTCTTCGCGATACCAAAGCAGTATCTCTAAACACATGAGATTCTTCGAGTGGTCGAAGCAGTCCCTTATCCAATAAGGTTTTTCGCGATACCAAAGCAGTATCTTAAAACACATGAGATTCGTCGGGTGGTTGAAGCAGTGCCTTATCTAATAAGGTTGTTCGCGATAATAAAGCAGTATCTCTAAACAGATGAGATTCTTCGGGTGGTCAAAGCAGTCCCTTATCTAATAAGGTTCTTCTTGATACAAAAGCAGTATCTCTAAACACATGAGATACTTTGGATGGTGAAAGCAGTCCCTTATCCAATAAGGTTTTTCGCAATATCGAAGCAGTATCTCTAAACACATGAGATTCTTCACGATACCAAACCAGTATCTCTAAACACATGAGATTGTTCGGGTGGTCGAAGCAGTCCCTTATCCAATAAGGTTCTTCGCGACACCAAAGCAGTATCTTTAAACACATGAGATTCGTCGGGTGGTCGAAGCAGTGCCTTATCCAATAAGGTTCTTCGCGATACCAAAGCTTTATCTCTAAACAGATGAGATTCTTTGGGTGGTCAAAGCAGTCCCTTAACTAATAAGGTTCCTCGCGATACCAAAGAAGTATCTCTAAATACATGAGATTCTTCGGGTGGTGAAAGCAGTCTCTTATCCAATAAGGTTCTTCGCGATATCAAAGCAGCATCTCTAAACACATGATATTCTTCGCGATACCAAAGCAGTATCTCTAAACACATGAGATTCTTCGGGTGGTCGAAGCAGTCCCTTATCCAATAAGGTTCTTCGCGACACCAAAGCAGTATCTTTAAACACATGAGATTCGTCGGATGGTCGAAGCAGTGCGTTATCCAATAAGGTTCTTCGCGATACCAAAGCAGTATCTCTAAACACATGAGATTCTTCGGGTGGTCGAAGCAGTACGTTATTCAATAAGGTTCTTCGTGATACCAAAGTAGTGTCTCTAAACACATAAGATTCATCGGGTGGTCAAAGTAGTCTCTTATTCAATAATTTTCTTTGCGATACCAAAGCAGTATCTCTAAACACATGAGATTCTTCGGTTGGTCAAAGCAGTCCCTTATCTAATAAGGTTCTTCGAGATATCAAAGCAGTATCTCTAAAAACATGAGATTCTTCGCGATACTAAAGCAGTATCTCTAAACACATGAGATTCTTCGGGTGGTCAAAGCAGTACCTTATCTAACAAGGTTCTTCGCGATACCAAAGCAGTATCTCTAAACACATGAGATTCTTCGGGTTGTCGAAGCAGTCCCTTATCCTTTAAGGTTCTTCGCGATACCAAAGCCGTGTCTTCAAACACATGAGATTCGTCGAGTGGTCGAAGTAGTACCTTATCCAATAAGGTTCTTTGCAATACCAAAGCAGTATCTCTAAACAGATGAGATTCTTCGGGTGGTGAAAGCAGTCCATTATCTAATAAGGTTCTTGGCGATACCAAAGTAGTATCTCTAAACACATGAGATTCTTCAGAGGGTGAAAGCAGTCCCTTATCCAATAAGGTTCTTCGCTATATCAAAGCAGTATCTCTAAACATATGAGATTCTTCACGATACCAAAGCAGTATCTCTAAACACATGAGATTCTTCGGGTTGTCAAAGCAGTGCCTTGTCTAACAAGGTTCTTCGCGATACAAAAGCAGTATCTCTAAACACATGAGATTCTTCGGGTGGTCGAAGAAGTCCCTTATCCAATAAGGTTCTTCGCGATATCAAAGCAGTATCTTTAAACACATGAGATTCATCGTGTGGTCGAAGCAGTGCCTTATCCAATAAGGTTCTTCGTGATACCAAAGCAGTATCTCTAAGCAGATGAGATTCTTCGGGTGATGAAAGCAGTCCCTTATCCAATAAGGATCTTCACGATATCATAGCAGTATCTCTAAACACATGAGTTTCTTCGCGATACCAAAGCAGTATCTCTAAACACATGAGATTCTTCGGGTGGTCGAAGCAGTCTCTTATCCAATAAGGTTCTTCGCGATACCAAAGCAGTATCTCTGAACACATGAGATTCTTCGGGTGGTTGAAGCAGTCCCTTATCCGAGAAGGTTCTTCGCGATACCAAAGCAGTATCTCTAAACACATGAGATTCTTCGGGTGGTCGAAGAAGTACCTTATTCAATAAGGTTCTTCGTGATACCAAAGCAGTATCTCTAAACACAAGATTCATCGGGTGGCCAAAGTTGTCTCTTATCCAATAAGGTTCTTTGGGATACCAAAGCAGTATCTCTAAACACATGAGATTCTTCGGTTGGTCAAAGCAGTCCCTTATCTAATAAGGTTCTTTGCGATATCAAAGTAGTATCTCTAGACACATGAGATTCTTCGCGATACCAAGGCAGTATCTCTAAACACATGAGATTCTTTGGGTGGTCGAAGCAGTACCTTATTTAACAAGGTTCTTCGTGATACCAAAGCAGTATCTCTAAACACATGAGATACTTCGGGTGGTGAAAGCAGTCCCTTATCCAATAAGGTTCTTCGCGATATCAAAGCAGTATCTCTAAACACATGAGATTCTCCGCGATACCAAAGCAGTATCTCTAAACACATGAGATTCTTCGGGTGGTCGAAGTAGTCCCTTATCCAATAAGGTTCTTCGCGATACCAAAGCAGTATCTCTGAACACATGAGACTCTTCGGGTGGTTGAAGTAGTCCCTTATCCAATAAGGTTCTTCGCGATACCAAAGCAGTATCTCTAAACACATGAGATTCTTCGGGTGGTCGAAGCAGTACCTTATTCGATAAGGTTCTTCGTTATACCAAAGCAGTATCTCTAATCACATGAGAGTCATCGGGTGGTCAAAGTAGTCTCTTATCCAATAAGGTTCTTCGCGATACCAAAGCAGTATCTCTTAACACATGAGATTCTTCGGGTGGTTGAAGCAGTCCCTTATCCGATAAGGTTCTTCGTGATACCAAAGAAGTATCTCTAAACACATGAGATTCTTCGGGTGGTCGAAGAAGTACCTTATTCAATAAGGTTCTTCGTGATACCAAAGCAGTATCTCTAAACACATGAGATTCTTCGGTTGGTCAAAGCAGTCCCTTATCTAATAAGGTTCTTTGCGATATCAAAGTAGTATAACTAGACACATGAGATTCTTCGCGATACCAAGGCAGTATCTCTAAACACATGAGATTCTTTGGGTGGTCGAAGCAGTACCTTATCTAACAAGGTTCTTCGTGATACCAAAGCAGTATCTCTAAACACATGAGATACTTCGGGTGGTGAATGCAGTCCCTTATCCAATAAAGTTCTTCGCGATATCAAAGCAGTATCTCTAAACACATGAGATTCTTCGTGATACCAAAGCAGTATCTCTAAACACATGAGATTCTTCGGGTGGTCGAAGTAGTCCCTTATCCAATAAGGTTCTTCGCGATACCAAAGCAGTTTCTCTGAACACATGAGATTCTTCGGGTGGTTGAAGCAGTCCCTTATCCGATAAGGTTCTTCACGATACCAAAGTGGTATCTCTAAACACATGAGATTCTTCGGGTGGTTGAAACAGTACCTTATTCGATAAGGTTCTTCGTGATACCAAAGCAGTATCTCTAATCACATGAGATTCATCGGGTGGTCAAAGTAGTCTCTTAGCCAATAAGGTTCTTTGGGATACCAAAGAAGTATCACTAAACACATGAGATTCTTCGGTTGGTCAAAGCAGTCTCTTATCTAATAAGGTTCTTCGCGATATCAAAGTAGTATCTCTAGACACATGAGATTCTTCGCGATACCAAAGCAGTATTTCTAAACACATGAGATTCTTTGGGTGGTCGAAGCAGTACCTTATCTAACAAGGTTCTTCACGATACCAAAGCAGTATCTCTAAACATATGAGATACTTCGGGTGGTGAAAGCAGTCCCTTATCCAATAAGGTTCTTCGCGATATCAAAGCAGTATCTCTATACACATGAGATTCTTCGGGTGGTCGAAGAAGTCCCTTATCCAATAAGGTTCTTCGCGACACCAAAGCAGTATCTTTAAACACATGAGATTCGTCAGGTGGTCGAAGCAGTGCCTTATCCAATAAGGTTCTTCGTGATACCAAAGCAGTATCTCTAAATAGATGAGATTCTTCGAGTGGTCAAAGCAGTCCCTTATCTAATAAGGTTCCTCGCGATACCAAAGCAGTATCTCTAAATACATGAGATTCTTCGGGTGGTGAAAGCAGTCTCTTATTCAATAAGGTTCTTCGCGATATCAAAGCAGTATCTCTAAACACATGAGATTCTTCGCGATACCAAAGCAGTATCTCGAAACACATGAGATTTTTCGTGTGGTTGAAGCAGTCCCTTATCCAATAAGGTTCTTCGCGATACCAAAGCAGTATCTCTAAACACATGAGATTCTTCGGGTTGTCGAAGCAGTACCTTATTCAATAAGGTTCTTCGTGATACCAAAGCAGTATCTCTAAACACATGAGATTCATCGGGTGGTCAAAGTAGTCTCTTATTCAATAACGTACTTCGCGATACCAAAGCAGTATCTCTAAGCACATGAGATTCTTCAGGTGGACAAAGTAGTCCCTTATCTAATAAGGTTCTTCGCGATATCAAAGCAGTATCTCTAACACATGAGATTCTTCGCGATACCAAAGCAGTATCTCTAAACACCTGAGATTCTTCGGGTGGTCAAAGCAGTACCTTATCTAACAAGGTTCTTCGCGATACCAAAGCAGTATCTCTAAACACATGAGATTCTTCGGGTGGTCGAAGAAGTCCCTTATCCAATAAGGTTCTTCGCGATATCAAAGCAGTATCTTTAAACACATGAGATTCATCGTGTGGTCGAAGCAGTGCCTTATCCAATAAGGTTCTTCGCGATACCAAAGATGTATCTCTAAACAGATGAGATTCTTCGGGTGGTCAAAGCAGTCCCTTATCTAATAATGTTCTTCACGATACCAAAGCAGTATCTCTAAACACATGAGATTCTTCAGGTGGTGAAAGCAGTCCCTTATCCAATAAGGTTCTTCGCGATACCAAAGCAGTATCTCGAAACATATGAGATTCTTCGGGTGGTCAAAACAGTCCCTTATCTAATAAGGTTCTTCGCGATACCAAAGCAGTATCTCTAAACACATGAGATTCTTCGCGATACCAAAGCAGTATCTCTAAACACATGAGATTCTTCGGGTGGTCGAAGTAGTCCCTTATCCAATAAGGTTCTTCGTGATACCATAGCAGTATCTCTGAACACATGAGATTCTTCGGGTGGTTGAAGCAGTCCCTTATCCAATAAGGTTCTTCGCGATACCAAAGCAGTATCTCTAAACACATGAGATTCTTCGGGTGGTCGAAGCAGTACCTTATTCAATAAGGTTCTTCGTGATACCAAAGCAGTATCTCTAATCACATGAGATTCATCGGGTGGTCAAAATAGTCTCTTATCGAATAAGGTTCTTTGGAATACCAAAGCAGTATCTCTAAACACATGAGATTCTTCGGTTGGTCAAAGCAGTCCCTTATCTAATAAGGTTCTTCGCGATATCAAAGTAGTATCTCTAGACACATGAGATTCTTCGCGATACCAAAGTAGTATCTCTAAACACATGAGATTCTTTGGGTGGTCGAAGCAGTACCTTATCTAACAAGGTTCTTCGCGATACCAAAGCAGTATCTCTAAACACATGAGATACTTCGGGTGGTGAAAGCAGTCCCTTATCCAATAAGGTTCTTCGCGATATCAAAGCAGTATCTCTAAACACATGAGATTCTTCGGGTGGTCGAAGAAGTCCCTTATCCAATAAGTTTCTTCGCGACACCAAAGCAGTATCTTTAAACACATGAGATTCGTCGGGTGGTCGAAGCAGTGCCTTATCCAATATGGTTCTTCGTGATACAAAGCAGTTTCTCTAAATAGATGAGATTCTTCGGGTGGTCAAAGCAGTCCTTTATCTAATAAGGTTCTTCGCGATATCAAAGCAGTATCTCTAAACACATGAGATTCTTCGCGATACCAAAGCAGTATCTCGAAACACATGAGATTCTTCGGGTGGTTAAAGCAGTCCCTTATCCAATAAGGTTCTTCGCGATACCAAAGCAGTCTCTCTAAACACATGAGATTCTTCGGGTGGTCGAAGCAGTACCTTATTCAATAAGGTTCTTCGTGATACCAAAGCAGTATCTCTAAACACATGAGATTCATCGGCTGGTCAAAGTAGTCTCTTATTCAATAATGTACTTTGTGATACCAAAGCAGTATCTCTAAACACATGAGATTCTTCGGTTGGTCAAAGCAGTCCATTATCTAATAAGGTTCTTTGCGATATCAAAGCAGTATCTCTAACACATGAGATTCTTCGTGATACCAAAGCAGTATCTCTAAACACATGAGATTCTTCGGGTGGTCAAAGCAGTACCTTATCTAACAAGGTTCTTCGCGATACCAAAGCAGTATCTCTAAACACATGAAATTCTTCGGGTTGTCGAAGCAGTCCCTTATCCCTTAAGGTTCTTCGCGATACCAAAGCAGTATCTTTAAACACATGAGATTCGTCGAGTGGTCAAAGCAGTGCCTTATCCAATAAGGTTCTTTGCGATACCAAAGATGTATCTCTAAACAGATGAGATTCTTCGGGTGGTCAAAGAAGTCCCTTATCTAATAATGTTCTTCACGATACCAAAGCAGTATCTCTAAAAACATGAGATTCTTCAGGTGGTGAAAGCAGTCCCTTATCCAATAAGGTTCTTCACGATACCAAAGCAGTATCTCGAAACATATGAGATTCTTCGGGTGGTCAAAACAATCCCTTATCTAATAAGGTTC
Source organism: Lathyrus sativus (assembly GCA_963859935.3). Lineage (NCBI taxonomy): Eukaryota > Viridiplantae > Streptophyta > Magnoliopsida > Fabales > Fabaceae > Lathyrus > Lathyrus sativus. The sequence goes on along the minus strand of OZ012740.1, from coordinate 236,306,786 downwards.
TTCGCGATACCAAAGCAGTATCTCTAAACACATGAGATACTTCGGGTTGTGAAATCAGTCCCTTAACCAAGAAGGTTCTTCGCGATATCAAAGCAGTATCTCTAAACAATGAGATTCTTCGCGATACCAAAGCAGTATCTCTAAACACATGAGATTCTTCGGGTGGTCGAAGTAGTCCCTTATCCAATAAGGTTCTTCGTGATACCAAAGCAGTATCTCTGAACACATGAGATTCTTCGGGTGGTTGAAGCAGTCCCTTATCCAATAAGGTTCTTCGCGATACCAAAGCAGTATCTCTAAACACATGAGATTCTTCGGGTGGTCGAAGCAGTACCTTATTCAATAAGGTTCTTCGTGATACCAAAGCAGTATCTCTAATATCATGAGATTCATCGGGTGGTCAAAATAGTCTCTTATCGAATAAGGTTCTTTGGAATACCAAAGCAGTATCTCTAAACACATGAGATTCTTCGGTTGGTCAAAGCAGTCCCTTATCTAATAAGGTTCTTCGCGATATTAGAGTAGTATCTCTAGACACATGAGATTCCTCGCGATACCAAAGCAGTATCTCTAAACACATGAGATTCTTTGGGTGGTCGAAGCAGTACCTTATCTAACAAGGTTCTTCGCGACACCAAAGCAGTATCTCTAAACACATGAGACACTTCGGGTGGTGAAAGCAGTCCCTTATCCAATAAGGTTCTTCGCGATATCAAAGCAGTATCTCTAAACACATGAGTTTCTTCGAGTGGTCGAAGAAGTCCCTTATCCAATAAGTTTTTCGCGACACCAAAGCAGTATCTTTAAACACATGAGATTCGTCGGGTGGTCGAAGCAGTGCCTTATCCAATAAGGTTCTTCGTGATACCAAAGCAGTTTCTCTAAATAGATGAGATTCTTCGGGTGGTCAAAGCAGTCCTTTATCTAATAACGTTCTTCGCGATATCAAAGCAGTATCTCGAAACACATGAGATTCTTCGCGATACCAAAGCAGTATCTCTAAATACATGAGATTCCTCGGGTGGTCGATGCAGTCCCTTATCCAATAAGGTTCTTCGCAATAAGAAAGCAGTATCTCTAAACACATGAGATACTTCGGGTGGTCGAAGCACTCCCTTATCCAATAAGGTTCTTTGCGATACCAAAGCAGTATCTCTAATCACGTGAGATTCTTCGTGTGGTCGAAGCATTCCCTTATCCAATAAGGTTCTTCGCGATACCAAAGCAGTATCTCTAAACACATGAGATTCTTCGGGTGGTCGAAGGAGTCCCTTATCCAATAAGTTTCTTCGCGATACCAAAGCAGTATCTCTAACACATGAGATTCTTCGTGATACCAAAGCAGTATCTCTAAACACATGAGATTCTTCGGGTGGTCAAAGCAGTACCTTATCTAACAAGGTTCTTCGCGATACCAAAGCAGTATCTCTAAACACATGAAATTCTTCGGGTTGTCGAAGCAGTCCCTTATCCCTTAAGGTTCTTCGCGATACCAAAGCAGTATCTTTATACACATGAGATTCGTCGAGTGGTCGAAGCAGTGCCTTATCCAATAAGGTTCTTTGCGATACCAAAGATGTATCTCTAAACAGATGAGATTCTTCGGGTGGTCAAAGAAGTCCCTTATATAATAATGTTCTTCACGATACCAAAGCAGTATCTCTAAACACATGAGATTCTTCAGGTGGTGAAAGCAGTCCCTTATCCAATAAGGTTCTTCACGATACCAAAGCAGTATCTCGAAACATATGAGATTCTTCGGGTGGTCAAAACAGTCCCTTATCTAATAAGGTTCTTCGCGATACCAAAGCAGTATCTCTAAACACATGAGATACTTCGGGTTGTGAAAGCAGTCCCTTATCCAAGAAGGTTCTTCGCGATATCAAAGCAGTATCTCTAAACAATGAGATTCTTCGCGATACCAAAGCAGTATCTCTAAACACATGAGATTCTTCGGGTGGTCGAAGTAGTCCCTTATCCAATAAGGTTCTTCGTGATACCAAAGCAGTATCTCTGAACACATGAGATTCTTCGGGTGGTTGAAGCAGTCCCTTATCCAATAAGGTTCTTCGCGATACCAAAGCAGTATCTCTAAACACATGAGATTCTTCGGGTGGTCGAAGCAGTACCTTATTCAATAAGCTTCTTCGTGATACCAAAGAAGTATCTCTAATATCATGAGATTCATCGGGTGGTCAAAATAGTCTCTTATCGAATAAGGCTCTTTGGAATACCAAAGCAGTATCTCTAAACACATGAGATTCTTCGGTTGGTCAAAGCAGTCCCTTATCTAATAAGGTTCTTCGCGATATCAAAGTAGTATCTCTAGACACATGAGATTCTTCGCGATACCAAAGCAGTATCTCTAAACACATGAGATTCTTTGGGTGGTCGAAGCAGTACCTTATCTAACAAGGTTCTTCGCGATACCAAAGCAGTATCTCTAAACACATGAGATACTTCGGGTGGTGAAAGCAGTCCCTTATCCAATAAGGTTCTTCGCGATATCAAAGCAGTATCTCTAAACACATGAGATTCTTCGGGTGGTCGAAGAAGTCCCTTATCCAATAAGTTTCTTCGCGACACCAAAGCAGTATCTTTAAACACATGAGATTCGTCGGTGGTCGAAGCAGTGCCTTATCCAATAAGGTTCTTCGTGATACCAAAGCAGTTTCTCTAAATAGATGAGATTCTTCGGGTGGTCAAAGCAGTCCCTTATCTAATAAGGTTCTTCGCGATATCAAAGCAGTATCTCTAAACACATGAGATTCTTCGCGATACCAAAGCAGTATCTCGAAACACATGAGATTCTTCGGGTGGTTGAAGCAGTCCCTTATCCAATAAGGTTCTTCGCGATACCAAAGCAGTCTCTCTAAACACATGAGATTCTTCGGGTGGTCGAAGCAGTACCTTATTCAATAAGGTTCTTCGTGATACCAAAGCAGTATCTCTAAACACATGAGATTCATCGGCTGGTCAAAGTAGTCTCTTATTCAATAATGTACTTTGTGTTACCAAAGCAGTATCTCTAAACACATGAGATTTTTCGGTTGGTCAAAGCAGTCCATTATCTAATAAGGTTCTTTGCGATATCAAAGCAGTATCTCTAACACATGAGATTCTTCGTGATACCAAAGCAGTATCTCTAAACACATGAGATTCTTCGGGTGGTCAAAGCAGTACCTTATCTAACAAGGTTCTTCGCGATACCAAAGCAGTATCTCTAAACACATGAAATTCTTCGGGTTGTCGAAGCAGTCCCTTATCCCTTAAGGTTCTTCGCGATACCAAAGCAGTATCTTTATACACATGAGATTCGTCGAGTGGTCGAAGCAGTGCCTTATCCAATAAGGTTCTTTGCGATACCAAAGATGTATCTCTAAACAGATGAGATTCTTCGGGTGGTCAAAGAAGTCCCTTATCTAATAATGTTCTTCACGATACCAAAGCAGTATCTCTAAACACATGAGATTCTTCAGGTGGTGAAAGCAGTCCCTTATCCAATAAGGTTCTTCACGATACCAAAGCAGTATCTCGAAACATATGAGATTCTTTGGGTGGTCAAAACAGTCCCTTATCTAATAAGGTTCTTCGCGATACCAAAGCAGTATCTCTAAACACATGAGATACTTCGGGTTGTGAAAGCAGTCCCTTATCCAAGAAGGTTCTTCGCGATATCAAAGCAGTATCTCTAAACAATGAGATTCTTCGCGATACCAAAGCAGTATCTCTAAACACATGAGATTCTTCGGGTGGTCGAAGTAGTCCCTTATCCAATAAGGTTCTTCGTGATACCAAAGCAGTATCTCTGAACACATGAGATTCTTCGGGTGGTTGAAGCAGTCCCTTATCTAATAAGGTTCTTCGCGATACCAAAGCAGTATCTCTAAACACATGAGATTCTTCGGGTGGTCGAAGCAGTACCTTATTCAATAAGGTTCTTCGTGATACCAAAGCAGTATCTCTAATATCATGAGATTCATCGGGTGGTCAAAATAGTCTCTTATCGAATAAGGTTCTTTGGAATACCAAAGCAGTATCTCTAAACATATGGGATTCTTCGGTTGGTCAAAGCAGTCCCTTATCTAATAAGGTTCTTCGCGATATCAAAGTAGTATCTCTAGACACATGAGATTCTTCGCGATACCAAAGCAGTATCTCTAAACACATGAGATTCTTTGGGTGGTCGAAGCAGTACCATATCTAACAAGGTTCTTCGCGATACCAAAGCAGTATCTCTAAACACATGAGATACTTCGGGTGGTGAAAGCAGTCCCTTATCCAATAAGGTTCTTCGCGATATCAAAGCAGTATCTCTAAACACATGAGATTCTTCGGGTGGTCGAAGAAGTCCCTTATCCAATAAGTTTCTTCGCGACACCAAAGCAGTATCTTTAAACACATGAGATTCGTCGGGTGGTCGAAGCAGTGCCTTATCCAATAAGGTTCTTCGTGATACCAAAGCAGTTTCTCTAAATAGATGAGATTCTTCGGGTGGTCAAAGCAGTGCCTTATCTAATAAGGTTCCTCGCGATACCAAAGCAGTATCTCTAAATACATGAGATTCTTCGGGTGGTGAAAGCAGTCTCTTAATCAATAAGGTTCTTCGCGATATCAAAGCAGTATCTCTAAACACATGAGATTCTTCGCGATACCAAAGCAGTATCTCGAAACACATGAGATTCTTCGGGTGGTTGAAGCAGTCCCTTATCCAATAAGGTTCTTCGCGATACCAAAGCAGTATCTCTAAACACATGAGATTCTTCGGGTGGTCGAAGCAGTACCTTATTCAATAAGGTTCTTCGTGATACCAAAGTAGTATCTCTAAACACATGAGATTCATCGGCTGGTCAAAGTAGTCTCTTATTCAATAATGTACTTTGTGATACCAAAGCAGTATCTCTAAACACATGAGATTCTTCGGTTGGTCAAAGCAGTCCATTATCTAATAAGGTTCTTTGCGATATCAAAGCAGTATCTCTAACACATGAGATTCTTCGTGATACCAAAGCAGTATCTCTAAACACATGAGATTCTTCGGGTGGTCAAAGCAGTACCTTATCTAACAAGGTTCTTCGCGATACCAAAGCAGTATCTCTAAACACATGAGATTCTTCGGGTTGTCGAAGCAGTCCCTTATCCCTTAAGGTTCTTTGCGATACCAAAGCAGTATCTTTAAACACATGAGATTCGTCGAGTGGTCGAAGCAGTGCCTTATCCAATAAGGTTCTTTGCGATACCAAATATGTATCTCTAAACAGATGAGATTCTTCGGGTGGTCAAAGCAGTCCCTTATCTAATAAGGTTCTTCACGATACCAAAGCAGTATCTCTAAACACATGAGATTCTTCAGGTGGTGAAAGCAGTCCCTTATCCAATAAGGTTCTTCGCGATATCAAAGCAGTATCTCTAAACACATGAGATTCTTTGCGATACCAATGTAGTATCTCTAAACACATGAGATTCTTCGGTTGGTCAAAGAAGTCCCTTATCTAATAAGGTTTTTCGCGATATCAAAGCAATATCTCTAAACACATGAGATTCTTCACGATACCAAAGCAGTATCTCTAAACACATGAGATTCTTTGGGTTGTCAAAGCAGTTCCTTGTCTAACAAGGTTCTCCGCGATACAAACGTAGTATCTCTAAACACATGAGATTCTTCGGGTGGTCGAAGAAGTCCCTTATCCAATAAGGTTCTTCGCGATATCAAAGCAGTTTCTTTAAACACATGAGATTCGTCGTGTGGTCGAAGCAGTGCCTTATCCAATAAGGTTCTTCGCGATACCAAAGCAGTATCTCTAAACATATGAGATTCTTCGGGTGGTCAAAGCAGTCCCTTATCTAATAAGGTTCTTCGCGATACTAAAGCAGTATCTCTAAACACATGAGATTCTTCGGGTGGTGAAAGCAGTCCCTTATCCAATAAGGTTCTTCGCGATATCAAAGTAGTATCTCTAAACACATGAGTTTCTTCGCGATACCAAAGCAGTATCTCTAAACACATGAGATTCTTCGGGTGGTCGAAGCAGTCCCTTATCCAATAAGGTTCTTCGTGATACCAAAGCAGTATCTTTGAACACATGAGATTCTTCGGGTGGTTGAAGCATTCCCTTATCCAATAAGGTTCTTCGTGATACCAAAGCAACATCCCTAAACACATGAGATTCACCTGGTGGTCGAACCAGTACCTTACTCAATAATGTTCTTCGTGATACCAAAGCAGTATCTCTAAACACATGAGATTCATCGGGTGGTCAAAGTAGTTTCTTATCCAATAAGGTTCTTTGGGATACCAAAGCAGTATCTCTAAACACATGAGATTCTTCGGTTTGTCAATGCAGTCCCTTATCTAATAAGGTTCTTTGCGATATCAAAGTAGTATCTCTAGACACACGAGATTCTTCGCGATACTAAAGCAGTATCTCTAAACACATGAGATTCTTTGGGGTGGTATAAGCAGTACCTTATCTAACAAGGTTCTTCGCGATACCAAAGCAGTATCTCTAAAAACATGAGATTCTTCGGGTGGTCGAAGTAGTGCCTTATCAATTAAGGTTCTTCGCGATACAAAAGCAGTATCTTAAATCACATGAGATTCGTCAAGTGGTCGAAGCAGTGCCTTATCCAATAAGGTTCTTCGCGATACCAAAGCAGTATCTCTAAACAGATGAGATTGTTCGGGTTGTCAAAGCAGTCCCTTATCTAATAAGGTTCTTCGCGATACCAAAGCTGTATCTATAAACACATGAGATTCTTGAGGTTGTGAAAGCAGTCCCTTATCCAATAAGGTTCTTCGCGATATCAAAGCAGTATCTCTAAACACATGAGATTCTTCGCGATACCAAAATAGTATCTCTAAACACATGAGATTCTACGGTTGGTCAAAGCAGTCCCTTATCTAATAAGGTTCTTCGCGATATCAAAGCAGTATCGCTAAACACATGAGATTCTACGCGATACCAAAGCAATATCTCTAAACACATGAGATTGTTCGGGTGGTCAAAGCAGTGCCTTGTCTAACAAGGTTCTTCGCGATACAAAAGCAGTATCTCTAAACACATGAGATTCTTCGGGTGGTCGAAGAATTCCCTTATCCAATAAGGTTCTTCGTGCTATCAAAGCAGTATCTTTAAACACATGAGAATCGTCGTGTGGTCGAAGCAGTGCCTTATCTAATAAGGTTCTTCGCGATACCAAAGCAGTATCTCTAAACAAATGAGATTCTTCGGGTGGTGAAAGTAGTCCCTTATCTAATAAGGTTCTTCGCGATATCAAAGCAATATCTCTAAACACATGACTTTCTTCGCGATACCAAAGCAGTATCTCTAAACACATGAGATTCTTCAGGTGGTCGAAGCAGTCCCTTATCCAATAAGGTTCTTCGCGATACCAAAGCAGTATCTCTAAACAAATGAGATTCTTCGGGTAGTTGAAGCAGTCTGTTATCCAATAAGGTTCTTCGCGATACCAAAGCAGTATCTCTAAACACATGAGATTCTTCGGGTGGTCAAAGCAGTACCTTATTCAATAAGGTTCTTCGTGGTACCAAAGCAGTATCTCTAAACACATGAGATTCATCGAGTGGTCAAAGTTGTCTCTTATCCAATAAGGTTCTTTGGGATACCAAAACAGTATCTCTAAACACATGAGATTCTTCGGTTGGTCAAAGCAGTCCCTTATCTAATAAGGTTCTTCGCGATATCAAAGTAGTATCTCTAAACACATGAGATTCTTCGCGATACCAAAGCAGTATATCTAAACACATGAGATTCTTCGGGTGGTCGAAGCAGTCCCTTATCCAATAAGGTTCTTCGCGATACCAAAGCAGTATCTCTAAACACATGAGATTCCTCGGGTGGTCGAAGCAGTCCCTTATCCAATAAGGTTCTGCGCGATACCATAGCAGTATCTCTAAACACATGAGATTCTTTCTGTGGTTGAAGTAATCCCTTATCCAATAAGGTTTTTTGCGATACCAAAGCAGTATCTCTAAACACATGAGATTCTTCGGGAGGTCGAAGCAGTACCTTATTCAATAAGGTTCTTCGTGATACCAAAGCAGTATCTCTAAACACATGAGATTCTTCGGGTGCTCGAAGCAGTCCCTTATCCAAAAAGGTTCTTCGGGATACCAAAGGAGTATCTCTAAACACATGAGATTCTTTGAGTGGTCGAAGCAGTCCCTTATCCAATAAGGTTCTTCGCGATACCAAAACAGTATCTCTAAACACATGAGATTCTTCATGATACCAAAGCAGTATCTCTAAATACATGAGATTCCTCGGGTGGTCGATGTAGTCCCTTATCCAATAAGGTTCATCGATATAACAAAGCAGTATCTCTAAACACATGAGATTCTTCGAGTGGTCAAAGCAGTCCCTTATCTAATAAAGTTCTTCGCGATACCAAAGCAGTATCTCTAAACACATGAGATTCTTCGGGTGGTCAAAGGAGTTCCTTATCGAATAAGGTTCTTCACGATACCAAAGTTGTATCTCTAAACACATGAGATTTTTCGGGTTGTCGAAGAAGTCCCTTATTTAATAAGGTTCTTCGCGATACCAAAGCACTATCTTTAAACACATGAGATTCGTCGGATGGTCGAAGCAGTCCCTTATCCAATAAGGTTCTTCGCAATACCAAAGCAGTATCTCTAAACAAATGAGATTCTACGGGACGTCAAAGCAGTCCCTTATCTAATAAGGTTCTTCGCGGTACCAAAGCAGTATCTCTTAACACATGAGATTCTTCGGTGGTGAAAGCAGTCCCTTATCCAATAAGGTTCTTCGCGATACCAAAGCAGTATCTCTAAACACATGAGATTCCTCGGGTGGTCGAAGAAGTCCCTTATCCACTAAGGTTCTGCGCGATACCATAGCAGTATCTCTAAACACATGAGATTCTTTCTGTGGTTGAAGCAATCCCTTATCCAATAAGGTTTTTTGCAATACCAAAGCAGTATCTCTAAACACATGAGATTCTTCGGGAGGTCGAAGCAGTACCTTATTCAATAAGGTTCTTCGTGATACCAATGCAGTATCTCTAAACACATGAGATTCTTCGGGTGGTCGAAGCAGTCCCTTATCCAAAAAGGTTCTTAGAGATACCAAAGCAGTATCTCTAAACACATGAGATTCTTCGAGTGGTCGAAGTAGTTCCTAATCCAATCAGGTTCTTCGTGATACCAAAGCAGTATCTCTAAGCACATGAGATTCTTCGCGTGTTCGAAGCAGTCCCTTATCCAAAAAGGTTCTTCGGGATACCAAAGGAGTATGTCTAAACACATGAGATTCTTCGAGTGGTCGAAGTAGTCCCTTATCCAATAAGGTTCTTCGCGATACCAAAATAGTATCTCTAAACACATGAGATTCTTCATGATACCAAAGCAGTATCTCTAAATACATGAGATTCCTCGGGTGGTCGATGTAGTCCCTTATCCAAGAAGGTTCATCGATATACCGAAGCAGTATCTCTAAACACATGAGATTCTTCGGGTGGTCAAAGCAGTCCCTTATCTAATAAAGTTCTTCGCGATACCAAAGCAGTATCTCTAAACACATGAGATTCTTCGGGTGGTCAAAGCAGTTCCTTATTGAATAAGGTTCTTCACGATACCAAAGTTGTATCTCTAAACACATGAGATTTTTCGGGTTGTCGAAGAAGTCCCTTATCTAATAAGGTTCTTCGCGATACCAAAGCACTATATTTAAACACATGAGATTCGTCGGATGGTCGAAGCAGTCCCTTATCCAATAAGGTTCTTCGCAATACCAAAGCAGTATCTCTAAACAAATGAGATTCTACGGGTCGTCAAAGCAGTCCCTTATCTAATAAAGTTCTTCGCGGTACCAAAGCAGTATCTCTTAACACATGAGATTCTTCGGTGGTGAAAGCAGTCCCTTATACAATAAGGTTCTTCGCGATATCAAAGCAGTATCTCTAAACACATGAGATTCTTCGCGATACCAAAGCAGTATCTCTAAACACATGAGATTCTTTGGGTGGTCGAAGCAGTACCTTATCTAACAAGGTTCTTCGCGATACCAAAGCAGTATCTCTAAAAACATGAGATTCTTCGGGTGGTCGAAGCAGTGCCTTATCAATTAGGGTTCTTCTCGATACCAAAGCAGTATCTTTAAACACATGAGATTCGTCAAGTGGTTGAAGCAGTTCCTTATCCAATAAGGTTCTTCGCGATACCAAAGCAGTATCTCTAAACAGATGAGATTCTTCGGGTGGTCAAAGCATTCCCTTATCTAAAAAGGTTCTTCGCGATACCAAAGCAGTATCTATAAACACATGAGATTCTTGAGGTTGTGAAAGCAGTCCCTTATCCAATAAGGTTCTTCGCAATATCAAAGCAGTATCTCTAAACACATGAGATTCTTCGCGATACCAAAATAGTATCTCTAAACATATGAGATTCTACGGTTGGTCAAAGCAATCCCTTATCTAATAAGGTTCTTCGCGATATCAAAGCAGTATCTCTAAACACATGAGATTCTACGCGATACCAAAGCAGTATCTCTAAACACATGAGATTCTTCGGGTGGTCAATGCAGTGCCTTGTCTAACAAGGTTCTTCGCGATACAAAAGCAGTATCTCTAAACACATGATATTCTTCGGGTGGTCGAAGAATTCCCTTATCCAATAAGGTTCTTCGTGAAATCAAAGCAGTATCTTTAAACACATGAGATTCTTCGGGTGGTTGAAGCAGTCCCTTATCCAATAAGGTTCTTCGCGATACCAAAGCAGTATCTCTAAACACATGAGATTCTTCGGGTGGTCGAAGCAGTACCTTATTCAATAAGGTTCTTCGTGATACCAAAGCAGTATCTCTAATATCATGAGATTCATCGGGTGGTCAAAATAGTCTCTTATCGAATAAGGTTCTTTGGAATACCAAAGCAGTATCTCTAAACACATGAGATTCTTCGGTTGGTCAAAGCAGTCCCTTATCTAATAAGGTTCTTCGCGATATCAAAGTAGTATCTCTAGACACATGAGATTCTTCGCGATACCAAAGCAGTATCTCTAAACACATGAGATTCTTTGGGTGGTCGAAGCAGTACCTTATCTAACAAGGTTCTTCGCGATACCAAAGCAGTATCTCTAAACACATGAGATACTTCGGGTGGTGAAAGCAGTCCATTATCCAATAAGGTTTTTCGCGATATCAAAGAAGTATCTCTAAACACATGAGATTCTTCGGGTGGTCGAAGAAGTCCCTTATCCAATAAGTTTCTTCGCGACACCAAAGCAGTATCTTTAAACACATGAGATTCGTCGTGTGGTCGAAGCAGTGCCTTATCCAATAAGGTTCTTCGTGATACCAAAGCAGTTTCTCTAAATAGATGAGATTCTTCGGGTGGTCAAAGCAGTGCCTTATCTAATAAGGTTCCTCGCGATACCAAAGCAGTATCTCTAAATACATGAGATTCTTCGGGTGGTGAAAGCAGTCTCTTAATCAATAAGGTTCTTCGCGATATCAAAGCAGTATCTCTAAACACATGAGATTCTTCGCGATACCAAAGCAGTATCTCGAAACACATGAGATTCTTCGGGTGGTTGAAGCAGTCCCTTATCCAATAAGGTTCTTCGCGATACCAAAGCAGTATCTCTAAACACATGAGATTCTTCGGGTGGTCGAAGCAGTACCTTATTCAATAAGGTTCTTCGTGATACCAAAGTAGTATCTCTAAACACATGAGATTCATCGGCTGGTCAAAGTAGTCTCTTATTCAATAATGTACTTTGTGATACCAAAGCAGTATCTCTAAACACATGAGATTCTTCGGTTGGTCAAAGCAGTCCATTATCTAATAAGGTTCTTTGCGATATCAAAGCAGTATCTCTAACACATGAGATTCTTCGTGATACCAAAGCAGTATCTCTAAACACATGAGATTCTTCGGGTGGTCAAAGCAGTACCTTATCTAACAAGGTTCTTCGCGATACCAAAGCAGTATCTCTAAACACATGAGATTCTTCGGGTTGTCGAAGCAGTCCATTATCCCTTAAGGTTCTTCGCGATACCAAAGCAGTATCTTTAAACACATGAGATTCGTCGAGTGGTCGAAGTAGTGCCTTATCCAATAAGGTTCTTTGCGATACCAAATATGTATCTCTAAACAGATGAGATTCTTCGGGTGGTCAAAGCAGTCCCTTATCTAATAAGGTTCTTCACGATACCAAAGCAGTATCTCTAAACACATGAGATTCTTCAGGTGGTGAAAGCAGTCCCTTATCCAATAAGGTTCTTCGCGATATCAAAGCAGTATCTCTAAACACATGAGATTCTTTGCGATACCAATGTAGTATCTCTAAACACATGAGATTCTTCGGTTGGTCAAAGAAGTCCCTTATCTAATAAGGTTTTTCGCGATATCAAAGCAATATCTCTAAACACATGAGATTCTTCACGATACCAAAGCAGTATCTCTAAACACATGAGATTCTTTGGGTTGTCAAAGCAGTTCCTTGTCTAACAAGGTTCTTCGCGATACAAACGTAGTATCTCTAAACACACGAGATTCTTCGGGTGGTCGAAGAAGTCCCTTATCCAATAAGGTTCTTCACGATATCAAAGCAGTATCTTTAAACACATGAGATTCGTCGTGTGGTCGAAGCAGTGCCTTATCCAATAAGGTTCTTCGCGATACCAAAGCAGTATCTCTAAAAATATGAGATTCTTCGGGTGGTCAAAGCAGTCCCTTATCTAATAAGGTTCTTCGCGATACTAAAGCAGTATCTCTAAACACATGAGATTCTTCGGGTGGTGAAAGCAGTCCCTTATCCAATAAGGTTCTTCGCGATATCAAAGTAGTATCTGTAAACACATGAGTTTCTTCGCGATACCAAAGCAGTATCTCTAAACACATGAGATTCTTCGGGTGGTCGAAGCAGTCCCTTATCCAATAAGGTTCTTCGTGATACCAAAGCAGTATCTCTGAACACATGATATTCTTCGGGTGGTTGAAGCATTCCCTTATCCAATAAGGTTCTTCGTGATACCAAAGCAATATCCCTAAACACATGAGATTCACCTGGTGGTCGAACCAGTACCTTATTCAATAAGGTTCTTCGTGATACCAAAGCAGTATCTCTAAACACATGAGATTCATCGGGTGGTCAAAGTAGTTTCTTATCCAATAAGGTTCTTTGGGATACCAAAGCAGTATCTCTAAACACATGAGATTCTTCGGTTTGTCAATGCAGTCCCTTATCTAATAAGGTTCTTTGCGATATCAAAGTAGTATCTCTAGACACATGAGATTCTTCGCGATACTAAAGCAGTATCTCTAAACACATGAGATTCTTTGGGGTGGTTGAAGCAGTACCTTATCTAACAAGGTTCTTCGCGATACCAAAGCAGTATCTCTAAAAACATGAGATTCTTCGGGTGGTCGAAGTAGTGCCTTATCAATTAAGGTTCTTCGCGATACAAAAGCAGTATCTTAAAACACATGAGATTCGTCAAGTGGTCGAAGCAGTGCCTTATCCAATAAGGTTCTTCGCGATACCAAAGCAGTATCTCTAAACAGATGAGATTCTTCGGGTGGTCAAAGCAGTCCCTTATCTAATAAGGTTCTTCGCGATACCAAAGCTGTATCTATAAACACATGAGATTCTTGAGGTTGTGAAAGCAGTCCCTTATCCAATAAGGTTCTTCGCGATATCAAAGCAGTATCTCTAAACACATGAGATTCTTCGCGATACCAAAATAGTATCTCTAAACACATGAGATTCTACGGTTGGTCAAAGCAGTCCCTTATCTAATAAGGTTCTTCGCGATATCAAAGCAGTATCTCTAAACACATGAGATTCTACGCAATACCAAAGCAATATCTCTAAACACATGAGATTGTTCGGGTGGTCAAAGCAGTGCCTTGTCTAACAAGGTTCTTCGCGATACAAAAGCAGTATCTCTAAACACATGAGATTCTTCGGGTGGTCGAAGAATTCCCTTATCCAATAAGGTTCTTCGTGATATCAAAGCAGTATCTTTAAACACATGAGAATCGTCGTGTGGTCGAAGCAGTGCCTTATCTAATAAGGTTCTTCGCGATACCAAAGCAGTATCTCTAAACAAATGAGATTCTTCGGGTGGTGAAAGCAGTCCCTTATCTAATAAGGTTCTTCGCGATATCAAAGCAATATCTCTAAACACATGACTTTCTTCGCGATACCAAAGCAGTATCTCTAAACACATGAGATTCTTCAGGTGGTCGAAGCAGTCCCTTATCCAATAAGGTTCTTCGCGATACCAAAGCAGTATCTCTAAACAAATGAGATTCTTCGGGTGGTTGAAGCAGTCTGTTATCCAATAAGGTTCTTCGCGATACCAAAGCAGTATCTCTAAACACATGAGATTCTTCGGGTGGTCAAAGCAGTACCTTATTCAATAAGGTTCTTCGTGGTACCAAAGCAGTATCTCTAAACACATGAGATTCATCGGGTGGTCAAAGTTGTCTCTTATCCAATAAGGTTCTTTGGGATACCAAAACAGTATCTCTAAACACATGAGATTCTTCGGTTGGTCAAAGCAGTCCCTTATCTAATAAGGTTCTTCGCGATATCAAAGTAGTATCTCTAAACACATGAGATTCTTCGCGATACCAAAGCAGTATATCTAAACACATGAGATTCTTCGGGTGGTCGAAGCAGTCCCTTATCCAATAAGGTTCTTTGCGATACCAAAGCAGTATCTCTAAACACATGAGATTCCTCGGGTGGTCGAAGCAGTCCCTTATCCAATAAGGTTCTGCGCGATACCATAGCAGTATCCCTAAACACATGAGATTATTTCTGTGGTTGAAGTAATCCCTTATCCAATAAGGTTTTTTGCGATACCAAAGCAGTATCTCTAAACACATGAGATTCTTCGGGAGGTCGAAGCAGTACCTTATTCAATAAGGTTCTTCGTGATACCAAAGCAGTATCTCTAAACACATGAGATTCTTCGGGTGTTCGAAGCAGTCCCTTATCCAAAAAGGTTCTTCGGGATACCAAAGGAGTATCTCTAAACACATGAGATTCTTCGAGTGGTCGAAGCAGTCCCTTATCCAATAAGGTTCTTCGCGATACCAAAACAGTATCTCTAAACACATGAGATTCTTCATGATACCAAAGCAGTATCTCTAAATACATGAGATTCCTCGGGTGGTCGATGTAGTCCCTTATCCAATAAGGTTCATCGATATACCAAAGCAGTATCTCTAAACACATGAGATTCTTCGAGTGGTCAAAGCAGTCCCTTATCTAATAAAGTTCTTCGCGATACCAAAGCAGTATCTCTAAACACATGAGATTCTTCGGGTGGTCAAAGGAGTTCCTTATCGAATAAGGTTCTTCACGATACCAAAGTTGTATCTCTAAACACATGAGATTTTTCGGGTTGTCGAAGAAGTCCCTTATCTAATAAGGTTCTTCGCGATACCAAAGTACTATCTTTAAACACATGAGATTCGTCGGATGGTCGAAGCAGTCCCTTATCCAATAAGGTTCTTCGCAATACCAAAGCAGTATCTCTAAACAAATAAGATTCTACGGGACGTCAAAGCAGTCCCTTATCTAATAAGGTTCTTCACGGTACCAAAGCAGTATCTCTTAACACATGAGATTCTTCGGTGGTGAAAGAAGTCCCTTATCCAATAAGGTTCTTCGCGATACCAAAGCAGTATCTCTAAACACATGAGATTCCTCGGGTGGTCGAAGAAGTCCCTTATCCACTAAGGTTCTGCGCGATACCATAGCAGTATCTCTAAACACATGAGATTCTTTCTGTGGTTGAAGCAATCCCTTATCCAATAAGGTTTTTTGCGATACCAAAGCAGTATCTCTAAACACATGAGATTCTTCGGGAGGTCGAAGCAGTACCTTATTCAATAAGGTTCTTCGTGATACCAATGCAGTATCTCTAAACACATGAGATTCTTCGGGTGGTCGAAACAGTCCCTTATCCAAAAAGGTTCTTAGGGATACCAAAGCAGTATCTCTAAACACATGAGATTCTTCGAGTGGTCGAAGTAGTTCCTAATCCAATCAGGTTCTTCGTGATACCAAAGCAGTATCTCTAAGCACATGAGATTCTTCGGGTGTTTGAAGCAGTCCCTTATCCAAAAAGGTTCTTCGGGATACCAAAGGAGTATGTCTAAACACATGAGATTCTTCGAGTGGTCGAAGTAGTCCCTTATCCAATAAGGTTCTTCGCGATACCAAAATAGTATCTCTAAACACATGAGATTCTTCATGATACCAAAGCAGTATCTCTAAATACATGAGATTCCTCGGGTGGTCGATGTAGTCCCTTATCCAAGAAGGTTCATCGATATACCGAAGCAGTATCTCTAAACACATGAGATTCTTCGGGTGGTCAAAGCAGTCCCTTATCTAATAAAGTTCTTCGCGATACCAAAGCAGTATCTCTAAACACATGAGATTCTTCGGGGGGTCAAAGCAGTTCCTTATTGAATAAGGTTCTTCACGATAGCAAAGTTGTATCTCTAAACACATGAGATTTTTCGGGTTGTCGAAGAAGTCCCTTATCTAATAAGGTTCTTCGCGATACCAAAGCACTATATTTAAACACATGAGATTCGTCGGATGGTCGAAGCAGTCCCTTATCCAATAAGGTTCTTCGCAATACCAAAGCAGTATCTCTAAACAAATGAGATTCTACGGGTCGTCAAAGCAGTCCCTTATCTAATAAAGTTCTTCGCGGAACCAAAGCAGTATCTCTTAACACATGAGATTCTTCGGTGGTGAAAGCAGTCCCTTATACAATAAGGTTCTTCGCGATATCAAAGCAGTATCTCTAAACACATGAGATTCTTCGCGATACCAAAGCAGTATCTCTAAACACATGAGATTCTTTGGGTGGTCGAAGCAGTACCTTATCTAACAAGGTTCTTCGCGATACCAAAGCAGTATCTCTAAAAACATGAGATTCTTCGGGTGGTCGAAGCAGTGCCTTATCAATTAGGGTTCTTCTCGATATTAAAGCAGTATCTTTAAACATATGAGATTCGTCAAGTGGTCGAAGCAGTGCCTTATCCAATAAGGTTCTTCGCGATACCAAAGCAGTATCTCTAAACAGATGAGATTCTTCGGGTGGGCAAAGCATTCCCTTATCTAAAAAGGTTCTTCGCGATACCAAAGCAGTATCTATAAACACATGAGATTCTTGATGTTGTGAAAGCAGTCCCTTATCCAATAAGGTTCTTCGCAATATCAAAGCAGTATCTCTAAACACATGAGATTCTTCGCGATACCAAAATAGTATCTCTAAACATATGAGATTCTATGGTTGGTCAAAGCAATCCCTTATCTAATAAGGTTCTTCGCGATATCAAAGCAGTATCTCTAAACACATGAGATTCTACGCGATACCAAAGTAGTATCTCTAAACACATGAGATTCTTCGGGTGGTCAAAGCAGTGCCTTGTCTAACAAGGTTCTTCGCGATACAAAAGCAGTATCTCTAAACACATGATATTCTTCGGGTGGTCGAAGAATTCCCTTATCCAATAAGGTTCTTCGTGAAATCAAAGCAGTATCTTTAAACACATGAGATTCGTCGTGTGGTCGAAGCAGTGCCCTATCCAATAAGGTTCTTTGCGATACCATAGCAGTATCTCTAAATAGATGAGATTCTTTGGGTGGTCAAAGCAGTCCCTTATCTAATAAGGTTCTTCGCGATACCAAAGCAGTATCTCTAAACACATGAGATTCTTCGGGTGGTGAAAGCAGTCCCTTATCTAATAAGGTTCTTCGCGATATCAAAGCAATATCTCTAAACACATGACTTTCTTCGCGATACCAAAGCAGTATCTCTAAACACATGAGATTCTTCAGGTGGTCAAAGCAGTACCTTATTCAATAAGGTTCTTTGTGATACCAAAGCAGTATCTCTAAACACATGAGATTCATCGGGTGGTCAAAGTTGTCTCTTATCCAATAAGGTTCTTTGGGATACCAAAAGCAGTATCTCTAAACACATGAGATTCTTCGGGTGGTCGAAGCAGTCCCTTATCCAATAAGGTTCTTCGCGATACCAAAGCAGTATCTCTAAACACATGAGATTCCTCGGGTGGTCGAAGCAGTCCCTTATCGAATAAGGTTCTGCGCGATACCATAGCAGTATCTCTAAACACATGAGATTCCTCGGGTGGTCGATGTAGTCCCTTATCCAATAAGGTTTTTTGCGATACCAAAGCAGTATCTCTAAGCACATGAGATTCTTCAGGTGTTCGAAGCAGTCCCTTATCCAAAAAGGTTCTTCGGGATACCAAAGGAGTATGTCTAAACACATGAGATTCTTCGGGTGGTCGAAGCAGTTCCTTATCGAATAAGGTTCTTCACGATACCAAAGTTGCATCTCTAAACACATGAGATTTTTCGGGTTGTCAAAGAAGTCCCTTATCTAATAAGGTTCTTCGCGATACCAAAGCACTATCCTTAAACACATGAGATTCGCCGGATGGTCGAAGCAGTCCCTTATCCAATAAGGTTCTTCGCAATACCAATGCAGTATCTCTAAACAAATGAGATTCTACGGGTCGTCAAAGCAGTCCCTTATCTAATAAGGTTCTTCGCGGTACCAAAGCAGTATCTCTTAACACATGAGATTCTTCGGTGGTGAAAGCAGTCCCTTATCCAATAAGGTTCTTCGCGATATCAAAGCAGTATCTCTAAACACATGAGATTCTTCGCGATACCAAAGCAGTATCTCTAAATACATGAGATTCTTCGG
The DNA here is from genome assembly GCA_963859935.3 of Lathyrus sativus. Lineage (NCBI taxonomy): Eukaryota > Viridiplantae > Streptophyta > Magnoliopsida > Fabales > Fabaceae > Lathyrus > Lathyrus sativus. The sequence goes on along the minus strand of OZ012740.1, from coordinate 236,288,028 downwards.
GTGGACAAAGCAGTCCCTTATCGAATAAGGTTCTTCACGATACCAAAGTTGTATCTCTAAACACATGAGATTCTTCGGGTAGTCAAAGAAGTCCCTTACCCAACAAGGTTCTTCGCGATACCAAAGCAGTATCTTTAAACACATGAGATTCGTCGAATGGTCAAAGCAGTCCCTTATCCAATAAGGTTCTTCGCGATACCAAAGCAGTATCTCTAAACAGATGAGATTCTACGGGTGGTCAAAGCAGTCCCTTATCTAATAAGGTTCTTCGCGATACCAAAGCAGTATCTCTAAACACATGAGATTCTTCAGGTGGTGAAAGCAGTCCCTTGTCCAATAAGGTTCTTCGCGATATCCAAGAAGTATCTCTAAACACATGAGATTCTTCACGATACCAAAGCAGTATCTCTAAACACATGAGATTCTTCGGGTGGTCGAAGCAGTCCCTTATCCAATAAGGTTCTTCACGATACCAAAGCAGTATCTCTAAACACATGAGATTCTTCCGGTGGTTGACGCAGTCCCTTATCCAATAAGGTTCTTCGCGTTACGAAAGCGGTATCTCTAAACACATGAGATTCTTCGGGTGGTCGAAGCAGTACCTTATTCAATAAGTTTCTTCGCGATACCAAAGCAGTATCTCTAAACACATGAGATTCCTCGGGTGGTCGAAACAATCCCTTATCCAAAAAGGTTCTTCGCGATACCAAAGCAGTATCTCTAAACACATGAGATTCTTCGGGTAGACAAAGCAGTCCCTTATCGAATAAGATTCTTCACGATACCAAAGTTGTATCTCTAAGCACATGAGATTCTTCGGGTTATCGAAGAAGTCCCTTACCCAATAAGGTTCTTCGCGATACCAAAGCAGTATCTCTAAACATATGAGATTCTACGGGTGGTCAAAGTAGTCCCTTATCTAATAAGGTTCTTCGCGGTACCAAAGCAGTATCTCTTAACACATGAGATTCTTCGGTGGTGAAAGCAGTCCCTTATCCAATAAGGTTCTTCGCGATATCAAAGCAGTATCTCTAAACACATAAGATTCTTCGCGATACCAAAGCAGTATCTCTAAATACATGAGATTCTTCGGGTGGACAAAGCAGTCCCTTATCGAATAAGGTTCTTCACGATACCAAAGTTGTATCTCTAAACACATGAAATTCTTCGGGTAGTCAAAGAAGTCCCTTACCCAACAAGGTTCTTCGCGATACCAAAGCAGTATCTTTAAACACATGAGTTCCTCGAATGGTCGAAGCAGTCCCTTATCCAATAAGGTTCTTCGCGATACCAAAGCAGTATCTCTAAACAGATGAGATTCTACGGGTGGTCAAAGCAGTCCCTTATCTAATAAGGTTCTTCGCGATACCAAAGCAGTATCTCTAAACACATGAGATTCTTCAGGTGGTGAAAGCAGTCCCTTGTCCAATAAGGCTCTTCGCGATATCCAAGCAGTATCTCTAAACACATGAGATTCTTCACGATACCAAAGCAGTATCTCTAAACACATGAGATTCTTCGGGTGGTCGAAGCAGTCCCTTATCCAATAAGGTTCTTCACGATACCAAAGCAGTATCTCTAAACACATGAGATTCTTCCGGTGGTTGATGCAGTCCCTTATCCAATAAGGTTCTTCGCGTTACCAAAGCAGTATCTCTAAACACATGAGATTCTTCGGGTGGTCGAAGCAGTACCTTATTCAATAAGGTTCTTCGCGATACCAAAGCAGTATCTCTAAACACATGAGATTCCTCGGGTGGTCGAAACAATCCCTTATCCAAAAAGGTTCTTCGCGGTACCAAAGCAGTATCTCTAAACACATGAGATTCTTCGGGTAGACAAAGCAGTCCCTTATCGAATAAGATTCTTCATGATACCAAAGTTGTATCTCTAAGCACATGAGATTCTTCGGGTTGTCGAAGAAGTCCCTTACCCAATAAGGTTCTTCGCGATACCAAAGCAGTATCTCTAAACAGATGAGATTCTACGGGTGGTCAAAGCAGTCCCTTATCTAATAAGGTTCTTCGCGGTACCAAAACAGTATCTCTTAACACATGAGATTCTTCGGTGGTGAAAGCAGTCCCTTATCCAATAAGGTTCTTCGCGATATCAAAGCAGTATCTCTAAACACATGAGATTCTTCGCGATACCAAAGCAGTATCTCTAAACACATGAGATTCTTCGGGTGGACAAAGAAGTCCCTTATCGAATAAGGTTCTTCACGATACCAAAGTTAGATCTCTAAACACATGAGATTCTTCGGGTTGTCGAAGAAGTCCCTTACCCAATAAGGTTCTTCGCGATACCAAAGCAGTATCTCTAAACACACGTGATTCGTCAGATGGTCGAAGCAGTCCCTTATCCAATAAGGTTCTTCACGATACCAAAGCAGTATCTCTAAACAGATGAGATTCTACGGGTGGTCAAAGCAGTCCCTTATCTAATAAGGTTCTTCGCGATACCAAAGCAGTATCTCTAAACACATGAGATTCTTCAGGTGGTGAAAGCAGTCCCTTGTCCAATAAGGTTCTTCGCGATATCAAAGCAGTATCTCTAAACACATGACATTCTTCACGATACCAAAGCAGTATCTCTAAACACATGAGATTCTTCGGGTGGTCGAAGCAGTCCCTTATCCAATAAGGTTCTTCACGATACCAAAGCAGTATCTCTAAACACATGAGATTCTTCCGGTGGTTGACACAGTCCCTTATCCAATAAGGTTCTTCGCGTTACCAAAGCAGTATCTCTAAACACATGAGATTCTTCGGGTGGTCGAAGCAGTACCTTATTAAATAAGGTTCTTCGCGATACCAAAGCAGTATCTCTAAACACATGAGATTCCTCGGGTGGTCGAAACAATCCCTTATCCAAAAAGGTTCTTCGCGATACCAAAGCAGTATCTCTAAACACATGAGATTCTTCGGGTGGACAAAGCAGTCCCTTATCGAATAAGATTCTTCACGATACCAAAGTTGTATCTCTAAACACATGAGATTCTTCGGGTTGTCAAAGAAGTCCCTTACCCAATAAGGTTCTTCGCGATATTAAAGCAGTATCTCTAAACACATGAGATTTGTCGGATGGTCGAAACAATCCCTTATCCAATAAGGTTCTTCGCGATACCAAAGCAGTATCTCTAAACAGATGAGATTCTACGGGTGGTCAAAGGAGTCCCTTATCTCATAAGGTTCTTCGCGATACCAAAGCAGTATCTCTAAACACATGAGATTCTTCAAGTGGTGAAAGCAGTGCCTTGTCCAATAAGGTTCTTCGCGATATCAAAGCAGTATCTCTAAACACATGAGATTCTTCACGATACCAAAGCAGTATCTCTAAACACATGAGATTCTTCGGGTGGTCGAAGCAGTCCCTTATCCAATAAGGTTCTTCACGATACCAAAGCAGTATCTCTAAACACATGAGATTCTTCCGGTGGTTGACGCAGTCCCTTATCCAATAAGGTTCTTCTCGTTTCCAAAGCAGTATCTCTAAACACATGAGATTCTTCGGGTGGTCGAAGCAGTACCTTATTCAATAAGGTTATTCGTGATACCAAAGCAGTATCTCTAAACACATGAGATTCCTCGGGTGGTCGAAACAATCCCTTATCCAAAAAGGTTCTTCGCGATACCAAAGCAGTATCTCTAAACACATGAGATTCTTCGGGTAGACAAAGCAGTCCCTTATCCAATAAGGTTCTTCGCGATTCCAAAGCACTATCTTTAAACACATGAGATTCGTCGAATGGGTGAAGCAGTCCTTTATCCAATAAGGTTCTTCGCAATACCAAAGCAGTATCTCTAAAAAGATGAGATTCTACGGGTGGTCAAAGCAGTCCCTTATCTAATAAGGTTCTTCGCGGTACCAAAGCAGTATCTCTTAACACATGAGATTCTTCGGTGGTGAAAGCAGTCCCTTATCCAATAAGGTTCTTCGCGATATCAAAGCAGTATCTCTAAACACATGACATTCTTCACGATACCAAAGCAGTATCTCTAAACACATGAGATTCTTCGGGTGGTCGAAGCAGTCCCTTATCCAATAAGGTTCTTCACGATACCAAAGCAGTATCTCTAAACACATGAGATTCTTCCGGTGGTTGACACAGTCCCTTATCCAATAAGGTTCTTCGCGTTACCAAAGCAGTATATCTAAACACATGAGATTCTTCGGGTGGTCGAAGCAGTACCTTATTAAATAAGGTTCTTCGCGATACCAAAGCAGTATCTCTAAACACATGAGATTCCTCGGGTGGTCGAAACAATCCCTTATCCAAAAAGGTTCTTCGCGATACCAAAGCAGTATCTCTAAACACATGAGATTCTTCGGGTGGACAAAGCAGTCCCTTATCGAATAAGATTCTTCACGATACCAAAGTTGTATCTCTAAACACATGAGATTCTTCGAGTTGTCAAAGAAGTCCCTTACCCAATAAGGTTCTTCGCGATATTAAAGCAGTATCTCTAAACACATGAGATTCGTCGGATGGTCGAAGCAATCCCTTATCCAATAAGGTTCTTCGCGATACCAAAGCAGTATCTCTAAACAGATGAGATTCTACGGGTGGTCAAAGGAGTCCCTTATCTCATAAGGTTCTTCGCGATACCAAAGCAGTATCTCTAAACACATGAGATTCTTCAAGTGGTGAAAGCAGTGCCTTGTCCAATAAGGTTCTTTGCGATATCAAAGCAGTATCTCTAAACACATGAGATTCTTCACGATACCAAAGCAGTATCTCTAAACACATGAGATTCTTCGGGTGGTCGAAGCAGTCCCTTATCCAATAAGGTTCTTCACGATACCAAAGCAGTATCTCTAAACACATGAGATTCTTCCGGTGGTTGACGCAGTCCCTTATCCAATAAGGTTCTTCGCGTTTCCAAAGCAGTATCTCTAAACACATGAGATTCTTCGGGTGGTCGAAGCAGTACCTTATTCAATAAGGTTATTCGTGATACCAAAGCAGTATCTCTAAACACATGAGATTCCTCGGGTGGTCGAAACAATCCCTTATCCAAAAAGGTTCTTCGCGATACCAAAGCAGTATCTCTAAACACATGAGATTCTTCGGGTAGACAAAGCAGTCCCTTATCCAATAAGGTTCTTCGCGATACCAAAGCACTATCTTTAAACACATGAGATTCGTCGAATGGGTGAAGCAGTCCCTTATCCAATAAGGTTCTTCGCAATACCAAAGCAGTATCTCTAAAAAGATGAGATTCTACGGGTGGTCAAAGCAGTCCCTTATCTAATAAGGTTCTTCGCGGTACCAAAGCAGTATCTCTTAACACATGAGATTCTTCGGTGGTGAAAGCAGTCCCTTATCCAATAAGGTTCTTCGCGATATCAAAGCAGTATCTCTAAACACATGAGATTCTTCGCGATACCAAAGCAGTATCTCTAAACACATGAGATTCTTCGGGTGGACAAAGAAGTCCCTTATCGAATAAGGTTCTTCACGATACCAAAGTTAGATCTCTAAACACATGAGATTCTTTGGGTTGTCGAAGAAGTCCCTTACCCAATAAGGTTCTTCGCGATACCAAAGCAGTATCTCTAAACACACGTGATTCGTCAGATGGTCGAAGCAGTCCCTTATCCAATAAGGTTCTTCATGATACCAAAGCAGTATCTCTAAACAGATGAGATTCTACGGGTGGTCAAAGCAGTCCCTTATCTAATAAGGTTCTTCGTGATACCAAAGTAGTATCTCTAAACACATGAGATTCTTCAGGTGGTGAAAGCAGTCCGTTGTCCAATAAGGTTCTTCGCGATATCAAAGTAGTATCTCTAAACACATGAGATTCTTCACGATACTAAAGCAGTATCTCTAAACACATGAGATTCTTCGGGTGGTCGAAGCAGTCCCTTATCCAATAAGGTTCTTCACGATACCAAAGCAGTATCTCTAAACACATGAGATTCTTCCGGTGGTTGACGCAATCCCTTATCCAATAAGGTTCTTCGCGTTACCAAAGCAGTATCTCTAAACACATGAGATTCTTCGGGTGGTCGAAGCAGTACCTTATTCAATAAGGTTCTTCGCGATACCAAAGCAGTATCTCTAAACACATGAGATTCCTCGGGTGGTCGAAACAATCCCTTATCCAAAAAGGTTCTTCGCGATACCAAAGCAGTATCTCTAAACACATGAGATTCTTCGGGTAGACAAAGCAGTCCCTTATCGAATAAGATTCTTCACGATACCAAAGTTGTATCTCTAAGCACATGAGATTCTTCGGGTTATCGAATAAGTCTCTTACCCAATAAGGTTCTTCGCGATACCAAAGCAGTATCTCTAAACATATGAGATTCTACGGGTGGTCAAAGTAGTCCCTTATCTAATAAGGTTCTTCGCGGTACCAAAGCAGTATCTCTTAACACATGAGATTCTTCGGTGGTGAAAGCAGTCCCTTATCCAATAAGGTTCATCGCGATATCAAAGCAGTATCTCTAAACACATAAGATTCTTCGCGATACCAAAGCAGTATCTCTAAATACATGAGATTCTTCGGGTGGACAAAGCAGTCCCTTATCGAATAAGGTTCTTCACGATACCAAAGTTGTATCTCTAAACACATGAAATTCTTCGGGTAGTCAAAGAAGTCCCTTACCCAACAAGGTTCTTCGCGATACCAAAGCAGTATCTTTAAACACATGAGTTCCTCGAATGGTCGAAGCAGTCCCTTATCCAATAAGGTTCTTCGCGATACCAAAGCAGTATCTCTAAACAGATGAGATTCTACGGGTGGTCAAAGCAGTCCCTTATCTAATAAGGTTCTTCGCGATACCAAAGCAGTATCTCTAAACACATGAGATTCTTCAGGTGGTGAAAGCAGTCCCTTGTCCAATAAGGTTCTTCGCGATATCCAAGCAGTATCTCTAAACACATGAGATTCTTCACGATACCAAAGCAGTATCTCTAAACACATGAGATTCTTCGGGTGGTCGAAGCAGTCCCTTATCCAATTAGGTTCTTCACGATACCAAAGCAGTATCTCTAAACACATGAGATTCTTCCGGTGGTTGACGCAGTCCCTTATCCAATAAGGTTCTTCGCGTTACCAAAGCAGTATCTCTAAACACATGAGATTCTTCGGGTGGTCGAAGCAGTACCTTATTCAATAAGGTTCTTGGCGATACCAAAGCAGTATCTCTAAACACATGAGATTCCTCGGGTGGTCGAAACAATCCCTTATCCAAAAAGGTTCTTCGCGATACCAAAGCAGTATCTCTAAACACATGAGATTCTTCGGGTAGACAAAGCAGTCCCTTATCGAATAAGATTCTTCACGATACCAAAGTTGTATCTCTAAGCACATGAGATTCTTCGGGTTGTCGAAGAAGTCCCTTACCCAATAAGGTTCTTCGCGATAACAAAGCAGTATCTCTAAATAGATGAGATTCTACGGGTGGTCAAAGCAGTCCCTTATCTAATAAGGTTCTTCGCGGTACCAAAGCAGTATCTCCTAACACATGAGATTCTTCGGTGGTGAAAGCAGTCCCTTATCCAATAAGGTTCTTCGTGATATCAAAGCAGTATCTCTAAACACATGAGATTCTTCGCGATTCCAAAGCAGTATCTCTAAACACATGAGATTCTTCGGGTGGACAAAGCAGTCCCTTATCAAATAAGGTTCTTCACGATACCAAAGTTGTATCTCTAAACACACGAGATTCTTCGGGTTGTCGAAGAAGTCCCTTACCCAATAAGGTTCTTCGAGATACCAAAGCAGTATCTCTAAACACATGAGATTCGTCGGATGGTCGAAGCAGTCCCTTATCCAATAAGGTTATTCGCGATACCAAAGCAGTATCTCTAAACAGATGAGATTCTACGGGTGGTCAAAGCAGTCCCTTATCTAATAAGGTTCTTCGCGATACCAAAGCAGTATCTCTAAACACATGAGATTCTTCAAGTGGTGAAAGCAGTGCGTTATCCAATAAGGTTCTTCGCGATATCAAAGCAGTATCTCTAAACACATGAGATTCTTCACGATACCAAAGCAGTATCTCTAAACACATGAGATTCTTCGGGTGGTCGAAGCAGTCCCTTATCCAATAAGGTTCTTCACGATACCAAAGCAATATCTCTAAACACATGAGATTCTTCCGGTGGTTGACGCAGTCCCTTATCCAATGAGGTTATTCGCGTTTCCAAAGCAGTATCTCTAAACACATGAGATTCTTCGGGTGGTCGAAGCAGTACCTTATTCAATAAGGTTATTCGTGATACCAAAGCAGTATCTCTAAACACATGAGATTCCTCGGGTGGTCGAAACAATCCCTTATCCAAAAAGGTTCTTCGCGATACCAAAGCAGTATCTCTAAACACATGAGATTCTTCGAGTAGACAAAGCAGTCCCTTATCCAATAAGGTTCTTCGCGATACCAAAGCACTATCTTTAAACACATGAGATTCGTCGAATGGGTGAAGCAGTCCCTTATCCAATAAGGTTCTTCGCAATACCAAAGCAGTATCTCTAAAAAGATGAAATTTTACGGGTGGTCAAAGCAGTCCCTTATCTAATAAGGTTCTTCGCGGTACCAAAGCAGTATCTCTTAACACATGAGATTCTTCGGTGGTGAAAGCAGTCCCTTATCCAATAAGGTTCTTCGCGATATCAAAGCAGTATCTCTAAACACATGAGATTCTTCGCGATACCAAAGCAGTATCTCTAAACACATGAGATTCTTCGGGTGGACAAAGAAGTCCCTTATCGAATAAGGTTCTTCACGATACCAAAGTTAGATCTCTAAACACATGAGATTCTTCGGGTTGTCGAAGAAGTCCCTTACCCAATAAGGTTCTTCGCGATACCAAAGCAGTATCTCTAAACACACGTGATTCGTCAGATGGTCGAAGCAGTCCCTTATCCAATAAGGTTCTTCACGATACCAAAGCAGTATCTCTAAACATATGAGATTCTACGGGTGGTCAAAGCAGTCCCTCATCTAATAAGGTTCTTCGCGATACCAAAGTAGTATCTCTAAACACATGAGATTCTTCAGGTGGTGAAAGCAGTCCCTTGTCCAATAAGGTTCTTCGCGATATCAAAGTAGTATCTCTAAACACATGAGATTCTTCACGATACTAAAGCAGTATCTCTAAACACATGAGATTCTTTGGGTGGTCGAAGCAGTCCCTTATCCAATAAGGTTCTTCACGATACCAAAGCAGTATCTCTAAACACATGAGATTCTTCCGGTGGTTGACGCAATCCCTTATCCAATAAGGTTCTTCGCGTTACCAAAGCAGTATCTCTAAACACATGAGATTCTTCGGGTGGTCGAAGCAGTACCTTATTCAATAAGGTTATTCGTGATACCAAAGCAGTATCTCTAAACACATGAGATTCCTCGGGTGGTCGAAACAATCCCTTATCCAAAAATGGTTCTTCGCAATACCAAAGCAGTATCTCTAAACACATGAGATTCTTCGGGTAGACAAAGCAGTCCCTTATCCAATAAGGTTCTTCGCGATACCAAAGCACTATCTTTAAACACATGAGATTTGTCGGATGGTCGAAGGAGTCCCTTGTCCAATAAGGTTCTTCGCAATACCAAAGGAGTATCTCTAAACAGATGAGATTCTACAGGTGGTCAAAGCAGTACCTTATCTAATAAGGTTCTTTACGGTACCAAAGCAGTATCTCTTAACACATGAGGTTCTTCGGTGGTGAAAGCAGTCCCTTATCCAATAAGGTTCTTCGCGATATCAAAGCAGTATCTCTAAACACATGAGATTCTTCGCGATACCAAGGCAGTATCTCTAAACACATGAGATTCTTCGGGTGGACAAAGCAGTCCCTTATCGAATAAGGTTCTTCACGATACCAAAGTTAGATATCCTAACACATGAGATTCTTCGGGTTGTCGAAGAAGTCCCTTACCCAATAAGGTTCTTCGCGATACCAAAGCAGTATCTCTAAACACATGAGATTCGTCGGATGGTCGAAGCAGTCCCTTATCCAATAAGGTTCTTCGCGATACCAAAGCAGTATCTCTAAACAGATGAGATTCTACGGGTGGTCAAAGCAGTCCCTTATCTAATAAGGTTCTTCGCGATACCAAAGCAGTATCTCTAAACACATGAGATTCTTCAGGTGGTGAAAACAGTCCCTTGTCTAATAAGGTTCTTCGAGATATCAAAGCAGTATCTCTAAACACATGAGATTCTTCACGATACCAAAGCAGTATCTCTAAACACATGAGATTCTTCGGGTGCTTGAAGCAGTCCCTTATCCAATAAGGTTCTTCACGATACCAAAGCAGTATCTCTAAACACATGATATTCTTCCGGTGGTTGACGCAGTCCCTTATCCAATAAGGTTCTTCGCGATACCAAAGGAGTATCTCTAAACACATGAGATTCGTCGGATGGTCGAAGCAGTCCCTTATCCAATAAGGTTCTTCGCGATACCAAAGCAGTATCTCTAAACAGATGAGATTCTACGGATGGTCAAAGCAGTCCCTTATCTAAACAGGCTCTTCGTGATACCAAAGCAGTATCTATAAACACATGAGATTCTTCAGGTGGTGAAAGCAGTCCCTTATCCAATAAGGTTCTTCGCGATATCAAAGCAGTATCTTTAAAGACATGAGGTTCTTAGCGATACCAAAGCAGTATCTCTAAACACATGAGATTCTTCGGGTGGTCGAAGCAGTCCCTTATCCAATACGTTTCTTTGCGATACCAAAGCAGTATATCTAAACACATGAGATTCTGTCGGTGGTTGAAGCAGTCCATTATCCAATAAGGTTCTTCGCAATACCAAAGCAGTATCTCTAAACACATGAGATTCTTCGGGTGGTCGAAGCAGTACCTGATTCAATAAGGTTCTTCGCGATACCAAAGCAGTATCTCTAAACACATGAGATTCTTCGGGTGGTCGAAACAGTCCCTTATCCAAAAAGGTTCTTCGCGATACCAAAGTAGTATCTCTAAACACATGAGATTCTTCGGGTGATCAAAGCAGTCCCTTATCTAATAAGGTTCTTCGCAATACCAAAGCAGTATCTCTAATCACATGAGATTCTTCGAGTGGTCGAAACAGTCTCTTATCAAATAAGGTTCTTCGCGATACCAAAGCAGTATCTCTAAGCACATGAGATTCTTCGGGTGGTCGACGGAGTCCCTTATCCAATAAAGTTCTTCGCGATACCAAAGCAGTATCTCTAAACACATGAGATTCTTCAGGTGGTCAAAGCAGTCCCTTATCGAATAAGGTTCTTCGCGATACCAAAGATGTATCTCTAAACACATGTGATTCTTCGGGTTGTCGAAGCCCTTATCCAATAAGGTTCTTCGCGATACCAAAGAAGTATCTCTAAACACATGAGATTCGTCAGATGGTCGAAGCAGTCCCTTATCGAATAAGGTTCTTTGCGATACCAAAGCAGTATCTCTAAACACATGAGATTGTTCGGGTGGTCAAAGTTGTCTTATATCCAATAAGGTTCTTTGCGATACCAAAGCAGTATCTCTAAACACATGAGATTCTTCGGTTGGTCAAAGCAGTCCCTAATCTAATAAGGTTCTTCGCGATATTAAAGCAGTATCTCTAAACACATGAGATTCTTCGCGATACCAAAGCAGTACCTCTAAACATATGAGATTCTTCGGATGGTCAAAGCAGTCCCTTATCGAATAAGGTTCTTCACGATACCAAAGTTGTATCTCTAAACACATGAGATTCTTCGGGTTGTCGAAGAAGTCCCTTATCCAATAAGGTTCTTTCGTGATACCAAAGCAGTATCTCTAATCACATGTGATTCGTCGGATGGTCGAAGCAGTCCCTTATCCAATAAGGTTCTTCGCGATACCAAAGCAGTATCTCTAAACAGATGAGATTCTACGGGTGGTCAAAGCAGTCCCTTATCTAATAAGGTTCTTCGCGATACCAAAGTAGTATCTCTAAACACATGAGATTCTTCAGGTGGTGAAAGCAGTCCCTTATCCAATAAGGTTCTTCGCGATATCAAAGCAGTATCTCTAAACACATGAGGTTCTTCGCGATACCAAAGCAATATCTCTAAGCACATGAGATTCATCCGGTGGTTGAAGCAGTCCCTTATCCAATAAGGTTCTTCGCGATAACAAAGCAGTATCCCTAAACACATGAGATTCTTCGGGTGGTCGAAGCAGTACCTTATTCAATAAGGTTCTTCGCGATACCAAAGCAGTATCTCTAAATACATGAGATTCTTCGGGTGGTCGAAACAGTCCCTTATCCAAAAAGGTTCTTCGCGATACCAAAGCAATATCTCTAAACACATGAGATTCTTCGAGCGGTCGAAGCAGTCCCTTATCCAATAAGGTTCTTCGCGATACCAAAATAGTATCTCTAAACACATGAGATTCTTCATGATACCAAAGCAATATCTCTAAATACATTAGATTCCTCGGGTGGTCGATGTAGTCCCTTATCAAATAAGATTCTTCGCGATACCAAAGAAGTATCTCTAAACACATGAGATTCGTCAGATGGTCGAAGCAGTCCCTTATCCAATAAGGTTCTTCGCGATACCAAAGCAGTATCTCTAAACACATGAGATTCATCGGGTGGTCAAAGTAGTCTCTTATCCAATAAGGTTCTTTGCGATAGCAAAGCAGTATCTCTAAACACATGAGATTCTTCAGTTGGTCAAAGCAGTCCCTTATCTAAAAAGGTTCTTCGCGATATTAAAGCAGTATCTCTAAACACATGAGATTCTTCATAATACCAAAGCAGTACCTCTAAACACATGAGATTCTTCGGGTGGTCAAAGCAGTCCCTTATCGAATAAGGTTCTTCACGATACCAAAGTTGTATCTCTAAACACATGAGATTCTTCGGGGTGTCGAAGAAGTCCCTTATCCAATAAGGTTCTTCGCGATACCAAAGCAGTATCTCTAAACACACGGGATTCTTCATGATACCAAAGAAATATCTCTAAATACATAAGATTCCTCGGGTGGTCGATGCAGTCCCTTATCCAATAAGGTTCTTCGATATACCAAAGCATTATCTCTAAACACATGAGATTCTTCGGGTGATCAAAGCAGTCCCTTATCTAATAAGGTTCTTTGCAATATCAAAGCAGTATCTCTAATCACATAAGATTCTTCGGGTGGTCGAAGCAGTCTCTTAACCAATAAGGTTCTTCGCGATACCAAAGCAGTATCTCTAAACACATGAGATTCTTCAGGTGGTCAAAGCAGTCCCTTATCGAATAAGGTTCTTCACGATACCAAAGATGTATCTCTAAACACATGAGTTTCTTCGGGTTGTGGAAGCATTCCCTTATCCAATAAGGTTCTTTACGATACCAAAGAAGTATCTCTAAGCACATGAGATTCGTCGGATGGTGGAAGCAGTCCCTTATCCAATAAGGTTCTTCACGATACCAAAGAAGTATCTCTAAACAGATGAGATTCTACGGGTGGTAAAAGCAGTCCCTTATCTAATAAGGTTCTTCGCGATACCAAAGCAGTATCTCTAAACACATGAGATTCTTCAGGTGGTGAAAGCAGTCCCTTATCCAATAAGGTTCTTCGCGATATCAAAGCAGTATCTTTAAACACATGAGATTCTTCGCGATACCAAAGCAGTATCTCTAAACACGTGAGACTCTTCGGGTGGACAAAGCAGTCCCTTATCGAATAAGGTTCTTCACGATACCAAAGTTGTAATCTAAACACATGAGATTCTTCGGGTAGTCGAAGAAGTCCCTTATCCAATAAGGTTCTTCGCGATACCAAAGCAATATCTCTAAACACATGAGATTCGTCAGATGGTCGAAGAAGTCCCATATCTAATAAGGTTCTTCGTGATACCAAAGCAGTATCTCTAAACAGATTAGATTCTACGGGTGATCAAAGCAGTCCCTTATCTAATAAGGTTCTTCGCGATACCAAAGCAGTATCTCTAAACACATGAGATTCTTCAGGTGGTGAAAGCAGTCCCTTATCCAATAAGGTTCTTCGCGATATCAAAGCAGTATCTCTAAACACATGAGGTTCTTCGCGATACCAAAGCAGTATCTCTAAGCACATGAGATTCTTCCGGTGGTTGTAGCAGTTCCTTATCCAATAAGGTTCTTCACGATACCAAAGCAGTATCTCTAAACACATGAGATTCTTCGGGTGGTCGAAGCAGTACCTTATTCAATAAGGTTCTTCGCGATACCAAAGCAGTATCTCTAAACACATGAGATTCTTCGGGTGGTCGAAACAGTCCCTGATACAAAAAGGTTCTTCGCGATACCAAAGCAGTATCTCTAAACACATGAGATTCTTCGAGCGGTCGAAGCAGTGCCTTATCCAATAAGGTTCTTCGATATACAAAAACAGTATCTCTAAACACATGAGATTATTCGAGTGGTCGAAGCAGTCTCTTATCAAATAAGGTTCTTCGCGATACCAAAGCAGTATCTCTAAGCACATGAGATTCTTCAGGTGGTCGAAGGAGTCCTTTATCCAATAAGGTTCTTCGCGATACCAAAGTAGTATCTCTAAACACATGAGATTCTTCAGGTGGTCAAAGAAGTCCCTTATCGAATAAGGTTCTTCGCGATACCAAAGATGTATCTCTGAACACATGAGATTCTTCGGGTTGTCGAAGCAGTCCCTTATCCAATAATGTTATTTGCGATGCCAAAGAAGTATCTCTAAACACATGAGATTCGTTGGATGGTCGAAGCAGTCCCTTATCCAATAAGGTTCTTCGTGATACCAAAGCAGTATCTCTAAACACATGAGATTCTTCAGGTGGTGAAAGTAGTCCCTTATCCAATAAGGTTCTTCGCGATATCGAAGCAGTATCTCTAAACACATGAGATTCTTCGCGATACCAAAGCAGTATCTCTAAACACATGAGATTCTTCGGGTGGTCGAAGCAGTCCCTTGTCCAATAAGGTTCTTCGCGATACTAAAGCAGTATCTCTAAACACATGAGATTCTTCGAGCGGTCGAAGCAGTGCCTTATCCAATAAGGTTTTTCGCGATACCAAAACAGTATCTCTAAACACATGAGATTCTTCAAGATACCAAAGCAGTATCTCTAAATACATGAGATTCCTCGGGTGGTCGATGCAGTCCCTTATCGAATAAGGTTCTTCAATATACCAAAGAAGTATCTCTAAACACATGAGATTCTTCGGGTGATCAAAGCAGTCCATTATCTAATAAGGTTCTTCGCGATACCAAAGCAGTATCTCTAATCACATGAGATTCTTCGAGTGGTCGAAGCAGTCTCTTATCAAATAAGGTTCTTCGCGATACCAAAGCAGTATCTCTAAGCACATGAGATTCTTCAGGTGGTCGAAGGAGTCCCTTATCCAATAAGGTTCTTCGCGATACCAAAGTAGTATCTCTAAACACATGAGATTCTTCAGGTGGTCAAAGAAGTCCCTTATCGAATAAGGTTCTTCGCAATACCAAAGATGTATCTCTGAACACATGAGATTCTTCGGGTTGTCGAAGCAGTCCCTTATCCAATAATGTTCTTTGCGATACCAAAGAAGTATCTCTAAACACATGAGATTCGTTGGATGGTCGAAGCAGTCCCTTATCCAATAAGGTTCTTCGTGATACCAAAGCAGTATCTCTAAACACATGAGATTCTTCAGGTGGTGAAAGCAGTCCCTTATCCAATAAGGTTCTTCGCGATATCGAAGCAGTATCTCTAAACACATGAGGTTCTTTGCGATACCAAAGCAGTATCTCTAAACACATGAGATTCTTCCGGTGGTTGAAGCAGTTCCTTATCCAATAAAGTTCTTCACGATACCAAAGCAGTATCTCTAAACACATGAGATTCTTCGGGCGGTCGAAGCAGTGCCTTATCCAATAAGGTTCTTCGCGATACCAAAGCAGTATCTCTAAACACATGAGATTCTTCATGATACCAAAGCAGTATCTCTAAATACATGAGATTCCTCGGGTGGTCGATGCAGTCCCTTATCTAATAAGGTTCTTCGCGATACCAAAGCAGTATCTCTAATCACATGAGATTCTTCGAGTGGTCGAAGCAGTCTCTTATCAAATAAGGTTCTTCGCGATACCAAAGCAGTATCTCTAAGCACATGAGATTCTTCAGGTGGTCGAAGGAGTCCCTTATCCAATAAGGTTCTTCGCGATACCAAAGTAGTATCTCTAAACACATGAGATTCTTCAGGTGCTCAAAGAAGTCCCTTATCGAATAAGGTTCTTCGAGATACCAAAGATGTATCTCTGAACACATGAGATTCTTCGGGTTGTCGAAGCAGTCCCTTATCCAATAATGTTATTTGTGATGCCAAAGAAGTATCTCTAAACACATGAGATTCGTTGGATGGTCGAAGCAGTCCCTTATCCAATAAGGTTCTTCGTGATACCAAAGCAGTATCTCTAAACACATGAGATTCTTCAGGTGGTGAAAGCAGTCCCTTATCCAATAAGGTTCTTCGCGATATCGAAGCAGTATCTCTAAACACATGAGATTCTTCGCGATACCAAAGCAGTATCTCTAAACACATGAGATTCTTCGGGTGGTCGAAGCAGTCCCTTGTCCAATAAGGTTCTTCGCGATACTAAAGCAGTATCTCTAAACACATGAGATTCTTCGGGCGGTCGAAGCAGTGCCTTATCCAATAAGGTTCTTCGCGATACCAAAGCAGTATCTCTAAACACATGAGATTATTCATGATACCAAAGCAGTATCTCTAAATACATGAGATTCCTCGGGTGGTCGATGCAGTCCCTTATCGAAAAAGGTTTTTCGATATACCAAAGAAGTATCTCTAAACACATGAGATTCTTCGGGTGATCAAAGCAGTCCCTTATCTAATAAGGTTCTTCGCGATACCAAAGCAGTATCTCTAATCACATGAGATTCTTCGAGTGGTCGAAGCAGTCTCTTATCAAATAAGGTTCTTCGCGATACCAAAGCAGTATCTCTAAGCACATGAGATTCTTCAGGTGGTCGAAGGAGTCCCTTATCCAATAAGGTTCTTCGCGATACCAAAGTAGTATCTCTAAACACATGAGATTCTTCAGGTGGTCAAAGAAGTCCCTTATCGAATAAGGTTCTTCGCAATAGCAAAGATGTATCTCTGAACACATGAGATTCTTCGGGTTGTCGAAGCAGTCCCTTATCCAATAATGTTCTTTGCGATACCAAAGAAGTATCTCTAAACACATGAGATTCGTTAGATGGTCGAAGCAGTCCCTTATCCAATAAGGTTCTTCGTGATACCAAAGCAGTATCTCTAAACACATGAGATTCTTCAGGTGGTGAAAGCAGTCCCTTATCCAATAAGGTTCTTCGCGATATCGAAGCAGTATCTCTAAACACATGAGGTTCTTCGCGATACCAAAGCAGTATCTCTAAACACATGAGATTCTTCCGGTGGTTGAAGCAGTTCCTTATCCAATAAAGTTCTTCACGATACCAAAGCAGTATCTCTAAACACATGAGATTCTTCGGGTGGTCGAAGCAGTACCTTATTCAATAAGGTTCTTCGCGATACCAAAGCAGTATCTCTAAACACATGAGATTCTTCGAGTGGTCGAAACAGTCCCTGATACAAAAAGGTTCTTCGCGATACCAAAGCAGTATCTCTAAACACATGAGATTCTTCGAGCGGTCGAAGCAGTGCCTTATCCAATAAGGTTTTTCGCGATACCAAAACAGTATCTCTAAACACATGAGATTCTTCATGATACCAAAGCAGTATCTCTAAATACATGAGATTCCTCGGGTGGTCGATGCAGTCCCTTATCGAATAAGGCTCTTCGATATACCAAAGAAGTATCTCTAAACACATGAGATTCTTCAGGTTATCAAAGCAGTCCCTTATCTAATAAGGTTCTTCGCGATACCAAAGCAGTATCTCTAATCACATGAGATTCTTCGAGTGGTCGAAGCAATCTCTTATCAAATAAGGTTCTTCGCGATACCAAAGCAGTATCTCTAAGCACATGAGATTCTTCAGGTGGTCGAAGGAGTCCCTTATCCAATAAGGTTCTTCGTGATACCAAAGTAGTATCTCTAAACACATGAGATTCTTCAGGTGGTCAAAGAAGTCCCTTATCGAATAAGGTTCTTCGCGATACCAAAGATGTATCTCTGAACACATGAGATTCTTCGGGTTGTCGAAGCAGTCCCTTATCCAATAATGTTCTTTGCGATACCAAAGAAGTATCTCTAAACACATGAGATTCGTTGGATGGTTGAAGCAGTCCCTTATCCAATAAGGTTCTTCATGATACCAAAGCAGTATCGCTAAACACATGAGATTCTTCAGGTGGTGAAAGCAGTCCCTTATCCAATAAGGTTCTTCGTGATATCGAAGCAGTATCTCTAAACACATGAGATTCTTCGCGATACCAAAGAAGTATCTCTAAACACATGAGATTCTTCGGGTGGTCGAAGCAGTCCCTTGTCCAATAAGGTTCTTCGCGATACCAAAGCAGTATCTCTAAACACATGAGATTCTTCGAGCGGTCGAAGCAGTGCCTTATCCAATAAGGTTTTTCGCGATACCAAAACAGTATCTCTAAACACATGAGATTCTTCATGATACCAAAGCAGTATCTCTAAATACATGAGATTCCTCGGGTGGTCGATGCAGTCCCTTATCGAATAAGGTTCTTCGATATACCAAAGAAGTATCTCTAAACACATGAGATTCTTCGGGTGATCAAAGCAGTCCCTTATCTAATAAGGTTCTTCACGATACCAAAGCAGTATCTCTAATCACATGAGATTCTTCGAGTGGTCGAAGCAGTCTCTTATCAAATAATGTTCTTCGCGATACCAAAGCAGTATCTCTAAGCACATGAGATTCTTCAGGTGGTCGAAGGAGTCCCTTATCCAATAAGGTTCTTCGCGATACCAAAGTAGTATCTCTAAACACATGAGATTCTTCAGGTGGTCAAAGAAGTCCCTTATCGAATAAGGTTCTTCGCGATACCAAAGATGTATCTCTGAACACATGAGATTCTTCGGGTTGTCGAAGCAGTCCCTTATCCAATAATGTTCTTTGCGATACAAAAGAAGTATCTCTAAACACATGAGATTCGTTGGATGGTCAAAGCAGTCCCTTATCCAATAAGGTTCTTCGTGATACCAAAGCAGTATCTCTAAACACGTGAGATTCTTCAGGTGGTGAAAGCAGTCCCTTATCCAATAAGGTTCTTCGCGATATCGAAGCAGTATCTCTAAACACATGAGATTCTTCGCGATACCAAAGCAGTATCTCTAAACACATGAGATTCTTCGGGTGGTCGAAGCAGTCCCTTGTCCAATAAGGTTCTTCGCGATACCAAAGCAGTATCTCTAAACACATGAGATTCTTCGAGCGGTCGAAGCAGTGCCGTATCCAATAAGGTTTTTCGCGATACCAAAACAGTATCTCTAAACACATGAGATTCTTCATGATACCAAAGCAGTATCTCTAAATACATGAGATTCCTCGGGTGGTCGATGCAGTCCCTTATCGAATAAGGTTCTTCGATATACCAAATAAGTATCTCTAAACACATGAAATTCTTCGGGTGATCAAAGCAGTCCCTTATCTAATAAGGTTCTTCGCGATACCAAAGCAATATCTCTAATCACATGAGATTCTTCGAGTGGTCGAAGCAGTCTCTTATCAAATAAGGTTCTTCGCGATACCAAAGCAGTATCTCTAAGCACATGAGATTCTTCAGGTGGTCAAAGGAGTCCCTTATCCAATAAGGTTCTTCGCGATACCAAAGTAGTATCTCTAAACACATGAGATTCTTCAGGTGGTCAAAGAAGTCCCTTATCGAATAAGGTTCCTCGCGATACCAAAGATGTATCTCTGAACACATGAGATTCTTCGGGTTGTCGAAGCAGTCCCTTATCCAATAATGTTCTTTGCGATACCAAAGAAGTATCTCTAAACACATGAGATTCGTTGGATGGTCGAAGCAGTCCCTTATCCAATAAGGTTCTTCGTGATACCAAAGCAGTATCTCTAAACACGTGAGATTCTTCAGGTGGTGAAAGCAGTCCCTTATCCAATAAGGTTCTTCGCGATATCGAAGCAGTATCTCTAAACACATGAGATTCTTCGCGATACCAAAACAGTATCTCTAAACACATGAGATTCTTCGGGTGGTCGAAGCAGTCCCTTGTCCAATAAGGTTCTTCGCGATACCAAAGCAGTATCTCTAAACACATGAGATTCTTCGAGCGGTCGAAGCAGTGCCTTATCCAATAAGGTTTTTTGCGATACCAAAACAGTATCTCTAAACACATGAGATTCTTCATGATACCAAAGCAGTATCTCTAAATACATGAGATTCCTCGAGTGGTCGATGCAGTCCCTTATCGAATAAGGTTCTTCGATATACCAAAGAAGTATCTCTAAACACATGAGATTCTTCGGGTGATCAAAGCAGTCCCTTATCTAATAAGGTTCTTCGTGATACCAAAGCAGTATCTCTAATCACATGAGATTCTTCGAGTGGTCGAAGCATCTCTTATCAAATAAGGTTCTTCGTGATACCAAAGCAGTATCTCTAAGCACATGAGATTCTTCAGGTGGTCGAAGGAGTCCCTTATCCAATAAGGTTCTTCGCGATACCAAAGTAGTATCTCTAAACACATGAGATTCTTCAGGTGGTCAAAGAAGTCCCTTATCGAATAAGGTTCTTCGCGATACCAAAGATGTATCTCTGAACACATGAGATTCTTCGGGTTGTCGAAGCAGTCCCTTATCCAATAATGTTGTTTGCGATACCAAAGAAGTATCTCTAAACACATGAGATTCGTTGGATGGTCGAAGCAGTCCCTTATCAAATAAGGTTCTTCGTGATACCAAAGCAGTATCTCTAAACACATGAGATTCTTCAGGTGGTGAAAGCAGTCCCTTATCCAATAAGGTTCTTCGCGATATCGAAGCAGTATCTCTAAACACATGAGATTCTTCGCGATACCAAAGCAGTATCTCTAAACACATGAGATTCTTCGGGTGGTCGAAGCAGTCCCTTGTCCAATAAGGTTCTTCGCGATACCAAAGCAGTATCTCTAAACACATGAGATTCTTCGAGCGGTCGAAGCAGTGCCTTATCCAATAAGGTTTTTCGCGATACCAAAACAGTATCTCTAAACACATGAGATTCTTCATGATACCGAAGCAGTATCTCTAAATACATGAGATTCCTCGGGTGGTCGATGCAGTCCCTTATCGAATAAGGTTCTTCGATATACCAAAGAAGTATCTCTAAACACATGAGATTCTTCGGGTGATCAAAGCAGTCCCTTATCTAATAAGGTTCTTCGCGATACCAAAGCAGTATCTCTAATCACATGAGATTCTTCGAGTGGTCGAAGCAGTCTCTTATCAAATAAGGTTCTTCGCGATACCAAAGCAGTATCTCTAAGCACATGAGATTCTTCAGGTGGTCAAAGGAGTCCCTTATCCAATAAGGTTCTTCGCGATACCAAAGTAGTATCTCTAAACACATGAGATTCTTCAGGTGGTCAAAGAAGTCCCTTATCGAATAAGGTTCTTCGCGATACCAAAGATGTATCTCTGGACACATGAGATTCTTCGGGTTGTCGAAGCAGTCCCTTATCCAATAATGTTCTTTGCGATACCAAAGAAGTACCTCTAAACACATGAGATTCGTTGGATGGTCAAAGCAATCCCTTATCCAATAAGGTTCTTCGTGATACCAAAGCAGTATCTCTAAACACGTGAGATTCTTCAGGTGGTGAAAGCAGTCCCTTATCCAATAAGGTTCTTCGCGATATCGAAGCAGTATCTCTAAACACATGAGATTCTTCGCGATACCAAAGCAGTATCTCTAAACACATGAGATTCTTCGGGTGGTCGAAGCAGTCCCTTGTCCAATAAGGTTCTTCGCGATACCAAAGCAGTATCTCTAAACACATGAGATTCTTCGAGCGGTCGAAGCAGTGCCTTATCCAATAAGGTTTTTTGCGATACCAAAACAGTATCTCTAAACACATGAGATTCTTCATGATACCAAAGCAGTATCTCTAAATACATGAGATTCCTCGGGTGGTCGATGCAGTCCCTTATCGAATAAGGTTCTTCGATATACCAAAGAAGTATCTCTAAACACATGAGATTCTTCGGGTGATCAAAGCAGTCCCTTATCTAATAAGGTTCTTTGCGATACCAAAGCAGTATCTCTAATCACATGAGATTCTTCGAGTGGTCGAAGCAGTCTCTTATCAAATAAGGTTCTTCGTGATACCAAAGCAGTATCTCTAAGCACATGAGATTCTTCAGGTGGTCGAAGGAGTCCCTTATCCAATAAGGTTCTTCGCGATACCAAAGTAGTATCTCTAAACACATGAGATTCTTCAGGTGGTCAAAGAAGTCCCTTATCGAATAAGGTTCTTCGCGATACCAAAGATGTATCTCTGAACACATGAGATTCTTCGGGTTGTCGAAGCAGTCCCTTATCCAATAATGTTCTTTGCGATACCAAAGAAGTATCTCTAAACACATGAGATTCGTTGGATGGTCGAAGCAGTCCCTTATCCAATAAGGTTCTTCGTGATACCAAAGCAGTATCTCTAAACACATGAGATTCTTCAGGTGGTGAAAGCAGTCCCTTATCCAATAAGGTTCTTCGCGATATCGAAGCAGTATCTCTAAACACATGAGATTCTTCGCGATACCAAAGCAGTATCTCTAAACACATGAGATTCTTCGGGTGGTCGAAGCAGTCCCTTGTCCAATAAGGTTCTTCGCGATACCAAAGCAGTATCTCTAAACACATGAGATTCTTCAAGCGGTCGAAGCAGTGCCTTATCCAATAAGGTTTTTCGCGATACCAAAACAGTATCTCTAAACACATGAGATTCTTCATGATACCGAAGCAGTATCTCTAAATACATGAGATTCCTCGGGTGGTCGATGCAGTCCCTTATCGAATAAGGTTCTTCGATATACCAAAGAAGTATCTCTAAACACATGAGATTCTTCGGGTGATCAAAGCAGTCCCTTATCTAATAAGGTTCTTCGCGATACCAAAGCAGTATCTCTAATCACATGAGATTCTTCGAGTGGTCGAAGCAGTCTCTTATCAAATAAGGTTCTTCGCGATACCAAAGCAGTATCTCTAAGCACATGAGATTCTTCAGGTGGTCAAAGGAGTCCCTTATCCAATAAGGTTCTTCGCGATACCAAAGTAGTATCTCTAAACACATGAGATTCTTCAGGTGGTCAAAGAAGTCCCTTATCGAATAAGGTTCTTCGCGATACCAAAGATGTATCTCTGGACACATGAGATTCTTCGGGTTGTCGAAGCAGTCCCTTATCCAATAATGTTCTTTGCGATACCAAAGAAGTACCTCTAAACACATGAGATTCGTTGGATGGTCAAAGCAATCCCTTATCCAATAAGGTTCTTCGTGATACCAAAGCAGTATCTCTAAACACGTGAGATTCTTCAGGTGGTGAAAGCAGTCCCTTATCCAATAAGGTTCTTCGCGATATCGAAGCAGTATCTCTAAACACATGAGATTCTTCGCGATACCAAAGCAGTATCTCTAAACACATGAGATTCTTCGGGTGGTCGAAGCAGTCCCTTGTCCAATAAGGTTCTTCGCGATACCAAAGCAGTATCTCTAAACACATGAGATTCTTCGAGCGGTCGAAGCAGTGCCTTATCCAATAAGGTTTTTTGCGATACCAAAACAGTATCTCTAAACACATGAGATTCTTCATGATACCAAAGCAGTATCTCTAAATACATGAGATTCCTCGGGTGGTCGATGCAGTCCCTTATCGAATAAGGTTCTTCGATATACCAAAGAAGTATCTCTAAACACATGAGATTCTTCGGGTGATCAAAGCAGTCCCTTATCTAATAAGGTTCTTTGCGATACCAAAGCAGTATCTCTAATCACATGAGATTCTTCGAGTGGTCGAAGCAGTCTCTTATCAAATAAGGTTCTTCGTGATACCAAAGCAGTATCTCTAAGCACATGAGATTCTTCAGGTGGTCGAAGGAGTCCCTTATCCAATAAGGTTCTTCGCGATACCAAAGTAGTATCTCTAAACACATGAGATTCTTCAGGTGGTCAAAGAAGTCCCTTATCGAATAAGGTTCTTCGCGATACCAAAGATGTATCTCTGAACACATGAGATTCTTCGGGTTGTCGAAGCAGTCCCTTATCCAATAATGTTCTTTGCGATACCAAAGAAGTATCTCTAAACACATGAGATTCGTTGGATGGTCGAAGCAGTCCCTTATCCAATAAGGTTCTTCGTGATACCAAAGCAGTATCTCTAAACACATGAGATTCTTCAGGTGGTGAAAGCAGTCCCTTATCCAATAAGGTTCTTCGCGATATCGAAGCAGTATCTCTAAACACATGAGATTCTTCGCGATACCAAAGCAGTATCTCTAAACACATGAGATTCTTCGGGTGGTCGAAGCAGTCCCTTGTCCAATAAGGTTCTTCGCGATACCAAAGCAGTATCTCTAAACACATGAGATTCTTCAAGCGGTCGAAGCAGTGCCTTATCCAATAAGGTTTTTCGCGATACCAAAACAGTATCTCTAAACACATGAGATTCTTCATGATAAAGAAGCAGTATCTCTAAATACATGAGATTCCTCGGGTGGTCGATGCAGTCCCTTATCGAATAAGGTTCTTCGATATACCAAAGAAGTATCTCTAAACACATGAGATTCTTCGGGTGATCAAAGCAGTCCCTTATCTAATAAGGTTCTTCGCGATACCAAAGCAGTATCTCTAATCACATGAGATTCTTCGAGTGGTCGAAGCAGTCTCTTATCAAATAAGGTTCTTCGCGATACCAAAGCAGTATCTCTAAGCACATGAGATTCTTCAGGTGGTCAAAGGAGTCCCTTATCCAATAAGGTTCTTCGCGATACCAAAGTAGTATCTCTAAACACATGAGATTCTTCAGGTGGTCAAAGAAGTCCCTTATCGAATAAGGTTCTTCGCGATACCAAAGATGTATCTCTGAACACATGAGATTCTTCGGGTTGTCGAAGCAGTCTCTTATCCAATAATGTTCTTTGCGATACCAAAGAAGTATCTCTAAACACATGAGATTCGTTGGATGGTCAAAGCAGTCCCTTATCCAATAAGGTTCTTCGTGATACCAAAGCAGTATCTCTAAACACGTGAGATTCTTCAGGTGGTGAAAGCAGTCCCTTATCCAATAAGGTTCTTCGCGATATCGAAGCAGTATCTCTAAACACATGAGATTCTTCGCGATACCAAAGCAGTATCTCTAAACACATGAGATTCTTCGGGTGGTCGAAGCAGTCCCTTGTCCAATAAGGTTCTTCGCGATACCAAAGCAGTATCTCTAAACACATGAGATTCTTCGAGCGGTCGAAGCAGTGCCTTATCCAATAAGGTTTTTCGCGATACCAAAACAGTATCTTTAAACACATCAGATTCTTCATGATACCAAAGCAGTATCTCTAAATACATGAGATTCCTCGGGTGGTCGATGCAGTCCCTTATCGAATAAGGTTCTTCGATATACCAAAGAAGTATCTCTAAACACATGAAATTCTTCGGGTGATCAAAGCAGTCCCTTATCTAATAAGGTTCTTCGCGATACCAAAGCAGTATCTCTAATCACATGAGATTCTTCGAGTGGTCGAAGCAGTCTCTTATCAAATAAGGTTCTTCGCGATACCAAAGCAGTATCTCTAAGCACATGAGATTCTTCAGGTGGTCAAAGGAGTCCCTTATCCAATAAGGTTCTTCGCGATACCAAAGTAGTATCTCTAAACACATGAGATTCTTCAGGTGGTCAAAGAAGTCCCTTATCGAATAAGGTTCTTCGCGATACCAAAGATGGATCTCTGAACACATGAGATTCTTCGGGTTGTCGAAGCAGTCCCTTATCCAATAATGTTCTTTGCGATACCAAAGAAGTATCTCTAAACACATGAGATTCGTTGGATGGTCGAAGCAGTCCCTTATCCAATAAGGTTCTTCGTGATACCAAAGCAGTATCTCTAAACACGTTAGATTCTTCAGGTGGTGAAAGCAGTCCCTTATCCAATAAGGTTCTTCGCGATATCGAAGCAGTATCTCTAAACACATGAGATTCTTCGCGATACCAAAGCAGTATCTCTAAACACATGAGATTCTTCGGGTGGTCGAAGCAGTCCCTTGTCCAATAAGGTTCTTCGCGATACCAAAGCAGTATCTCTAAACACATGAGATTCTTCGAGCGGTCGAAGCAGTGCCTTATCCAATAAGGTTTTTTGCGATACCAAAACAGTATCTCTAAACACATGAGATTCTTCATGATACCAAAGCAGTATCTCTAAATACATGAGATTCCTCGGGTGGTCGATGCAGTCCCTTATCGAATAAGGTTCTTCGATATACCAAAGAAGTATCTCTAAACACATGAGATTCTTCGGGTGATCAAAGCAGTCCCTTATCTAATAAGGTTCTTCGCGATACCAAAGCAGTATCTCTAATCACATGAGATTCTTCGAGTGGTTGAAGCAGTCTCTTATCAAATAAGGTTCTTCGTGATACCAAAGCAGTATCTCTAAGCACATGAGATTCTTCAGGTGGTCGAAGGAGTCCCTTATCCAATAAGGTTCTTCGCGATACCAAAGTAGTATCTCTAAACACATGAGATTCTTCAGGTGGTCAAAGAAGTCCCTTATCGAATAAGGTTCTTCGCGATACCAAAGATGTATCTCTGAACACATGAGATTCTTCGGGTTGTCGAAGCAGTCCCTTATCCAATAATGTTCTTTGCGATACCAAAGAAGTATCTCTAAACACATGAGATTCGTTGGATGGTCGAAGCAGTCCCTTATCCAATAAGGTTCTTCGTGATACCAAAGCAGTATCTCTAAACACATGAGATTCTTCAGGTGGTGAAAGCAGTCCCTTATCCAATAAGGTTCTTCGCGATATCGAAGCAGTATCTCTAAACACATGAGATTCTTCGCGATACCAAAGCAGTATCTCTAAACACATGAGATTCTTCGGGTGGTCGAAGCAGTCCCTTGTCCAATAAGGTTCTTCGCGATACCAAAGCAGTATCTCTAAACACATGAGATTCTTCGAGCGGTCGAAGCAGTGCCTTATCCAATAAGGTTTTTCGCGATACCAAAACAGTATCTCTAAACACATGAGATTCTTCATGATACCAAAGCAGTATCTCTAAATACATGAGATTCCTCGGGTGGTCGATGCAGTCCCTTATCGAATAAGGTTCTTCGATATACCAAAGAAGTATCTCTAAACACATGAGATTCTTCGGGTGATCAAAGCAGTCCCTTATCTAATAAGGATCTTCGCGATACCAAAGCAGTATCTCTAATCACATGAGATTCTTCGAGTGGTCGAAGCAGTCTCTTATTAAATAAGGTTCTTCGCGATACCAAAGAAGTATCTCTAAGCACATGAGATTCTTCGGGTGGTCGAAGGAGTCCCTTATCCAATAAGGTTCTTCGCGATACCAAAGTAGTATCTCTAAACACATGAGATTCTTCAGGTGGTCAAAGCAGTCTCTTATCGAATAAGGTTCTTCGCGATACCAAAGATGTATCTCTGAACACATGAGATTCTTCGGGTTGTCGAAGCAGTCCCTTATCCAATAAGGTTCTTTGCGATACCAAAGAAGTATCTCTAAAGACATGAGATTTGTTGGATGGTCGAAGCAGTCCCTTATCCAATAAGGTTCTTCGCGATACCAAAGCAATATCTCTAAACACATGAGATTCTTCAGGTGGTGAAAGCAGTCCCTTATCCAATAAGGTTCTTCGCGATATCGAAGCAGTATCTCTAAACACATGAGATTCTTCGCGATACCAAAGCAGTATCTCTAAACACATGAGATTCTTCGGGTGGTCGAAGCAGTCCCTTGTCCAATAAGGTTCTTCGCGATACCAAAGCAGTATCTCTAAACACATGAGATTCTTCAAGCGGTCGAAGCAGTGCCTTATCCAATAAGGTTTTTCGCGATACCAAAACAGTATCTCTAAACACATGAGATTCTTCATGATACCGAAGCAGTATCTCTAAATACATGAGATTCCTCGGGTGGTCGATGCAGTCCCTTATCGAATAAGGTTCTTCGATATACCAAAGAAGTATCTCTAAACACATGAGATTCTTCGGGTGATCAAAGCAGTCCCTTATCTAATAAGGTTCTTCGCAATACCAAAGCAGTATCTCTAATCACATGAGATTCTTCGAGTGGTCGAAGCAGTCTCTTATCAAATAAGGTTCTTCGCGATACCAAAGCAGTATCTCTAAGCGCATGAGATTCTTCAGGTGGTCAAAGGAGTCCCTTATCCAATAAGGTTCTTCGCGATACCAAAGTAGTATCTCTAAACACATGAGATTCTTCAGGTGGTCAAAGAAGTCCCTTATCGAATAAGGTTCTTCGCGATACCAAAGATGTATCTCTGAACACATGAGATTCTTCGGGTTGTCGAAGCAGTCCCTTATCCAATAATGTTCTTTGCGATACCAAAGAAGTATCTCTAAACACATGAGATTCGTTGGATGGTCAAAGCAGTCCCTTATCCAATAAGGTTCTTCGTGATACCAAAGCAGTATCTCTAAACACGTGAGATTCTTCAGGTGGTGAAAGCAGTCCCTTATCCAATAAGGTTCTTCGCGATATCGAAGCAGTATCTCTAAACACATGAGATTCTTCGCGATACCAAAGCAGTATCTCTAAACACATGAGATTCTTCGGGTGGTCGAAGCAGTCCCTTGTCCAATAAGGTTCTTCGCGATACCAAAGCAGTATCTCTAAACACATGAGATTCTTCGAGCGGTCGAAGCAGTGCCTTATCCAATAAGGTTTTTCGCGATACCAAAACAGTATCTTTAAACACATGAGATTCTTCATGATACCAAAGCAGTATCTCTAAATACATGAGATTCCTCGGGTGGTCGATGCAGTCCCTTATCGAATAAGGTTCTTCGATATACCAAAGAAGTATCTCTAAACACATGAAATTCTTCGGGTGATCAAAGCAGTCCCTTATCTAATAAGGTTCTTCGCGATACCAAAGCAGTATCTCTAATCACATGAGATTCTTCGAGTGGTCGAAGCAGTCTCTTATCAAATAAGGTTCTTCGCGATACCAAAGCAGTATCTCTAAGCACATGAGATTCTTCAGGTGGTCAAAGGAGTCCCTTATCCAATAAGGTTCTTCGCGATACCAAAGTAGTATCTCTAAACACATGAGATTCTTCAGGTGGTCAAAGAAGTCCCTTATCGAATAAGGTTCTTCGCGATACCAAAGATGTATCTCTGAACACATGAGATTCTTCGGGTTGTCGAAGCAGTCCCTTATCCAATAATGTTCTTTGCGATACCAAAGAAGTATCTCTAAACACATGAGATTCGTTGGATGGTCGAAGCAGTCCCTTATCCAATAAGGTTCTTCGTGATACCAAAGCAGTATCTCTAAACACGTGAGATTCTTCAGGTGGTGAAAGCAGTCCCTTATCCAATAAGGTTCTTCGCGATATCGAAGCAGTATCTCTAAACACATGAGATTCTTTGCGATACCAAAGCAGTATCTCTAAACACATGAGATTCTTCGGGTGGTCGAAGCAGTCCCTTGTCCAATAAGGTTCTTCGCGATACCAAAGCAGTATCTCTAAACACATGAGATTCTTCGAGCGGTCGAAGCAGTGCCTTATCCAATAAGGTTTTTTGCGATACCAAAACAGTATCTCTAAACACATGAGATTCTTCATGATACCAAAGCAGTATCTCTAAATACATGAGATTCCTCGGGTGGTCGAAGCAGTCCCTTATCGAATAAGGTTCTTCGATATACCAAAGAAGTATCTCTAAACACATGAGATTCTTCGGGTGATCAAAGCAGTCCCTTATCTAATAAGGTTCTTCGCGATACCAAAGCAGTATCTCTAATCACATGAGATTCTTCGAGTGGTTGAAGCAGTCTCTTATCAAATAAGGTTCTTCGTGATACCAAAGCAGTATCTCTAAGCACATGAGATTCTTCAGGTGGTCGAAGGAGTCCCTTATCCAATAAGGTTCTTCGCGATACCAAAGTAGTATCTCTAAACACATGAGATTCTTCAGGTGGTCAAAGAAGTCCCTTATCGAATAAGGTTCTTCGCGATACCAAAGATGTATCTCTGAACACATGAGATTCTTCGGGTTGTCGAAGCAGTCCCTTATCCAATAATGTTCTTTGCGATACCAAAGAAGTATCTCTAAACACATGAGATTCGTTGGATGGTCGAAGCAGTCCCTTATCCAATAAGGTTCTTCGTGATACCAAAGCAGTATCTCTAAACACATGAGATTCTTCAGGTGGTGAAAGCAGTCCCTTATCAAATAAGGTTCTTCGCGATATCGAAGCAGTATCTCTAAACACATGAGATTCTTCGCGATACCAAAGCAGTATCTCTAAACACATGAGATTCTTCGGGTGGTCGAAGCAGTCCCTTGTCCAATAAGGTTCTTCGCGATACCAAAGCAGTATCTCTAAACACATGAGATTCTTCGAGCGGTCGAAGCAGTGCCTTATCCAATAAGGTTTTTCGCGATACCAAAACAGTATCTCTAAACACATGAGATTCTTCATGATACCAAAGCAGTATCTCTAAATACATGAGATTCCTCGGGTGGTCGATGCAGTCCCTTATCGAATAAGGTTCTTCGATATACCAAAGAAGTATCTCTAAACACATGAGATTCTTCGGGTGATCAAAGCAGTCCCTTATCTAATAAGGTTCTTCGCGATACCAAAGCAGTATCTCTAATCACATGAGATTCTTCGAGTGGTCGAAGCAGTCTCTTATTAAATAAGGTTCTTCGCGATACCAAAGAAGTATCTCTAAGCACATGAGATTCTTCGGGTGGTCGAAGGAGTCCCTTATCCAATAAGGTTCTTCGCGATACCAAAGTAGTATCTCTAAACACATGAGATTCTTCAGGTGGTCAAAGAAGTCTCTTATCGAATAAGGTTCTTC
This sequence comes from Lathyrus sativus, assembly GCA_963859935.3. Lineage (NCBI taxonomy): Eukaryota > Viridiplantae > Streptophyta > Magnoliopsida > Fabales > Fabaceae > Lathyrus > Lathyrus sativus. Next base: position 236,257,054 of record OZ012740.1, on the reverse strand, counting down.
GCGATACCAAAGATGTATCTCGGAACACATGAGATTCTTCGGGTTGTCGAAGCAGTCCCTTATCCAATAAGGTTCTTTGCGATACCAAAGAAGTATCTCTAAAGACATGAGATTTATTGGATGGTCGAAGCAGTCCCTTATCCAATAAGGTTCTTCGCGATACCAAAGCAATATCTCTAAACACATGAGATTCTTCAGGTGGTGAAAGCAGTCCCTTATCCAATAAGGTTCTTCGCGATATCGAAGCAGTATCTCTAAACACATGAGATTCTTCGCGATACCAAAGCAGTATCTCTAAACACATGAGATTCTTCGGGTGGTCGAAGCAGTCCCTTGTCCAATAAGGTTCTTCGCGATACCAAAATAGTATCTCTAAACACATGAGATTCTTCTGGTGGTCGAAGCAGTCCCTTATCCAATAAGGTTCTTCGCGATACCAAAGCAGTATCTCTAAACACATGAGATTCTTCGGGTGGTCCAAACAATCCATTATCCAAAAAGGTTCTTCGCGATACCAAAGCATTATCTCTAAACGGATGAGATTCTTCGAGCGGTCGAAGCAGTCCCTTATCCAATAAGGTTTTTCGCAATACCAAAACAGTATCTCTAAACACATGAGATTCTTCATGATACCAAAGCAGTATCTCTAAATACGTGAGATTCTTCGGGTGGACAAAGCAGTCCCTTATCGAATAAGGTTCTTCACGATACCAAAGTTGTAATCTAAACACCTGAGATTCTTCGGGTTATCGAAGAAGTCCCTTATCCAATAAGGTTCTTCGCGATTACAAAGGAGTATCTCTAAACACATGAGATTCGTCGGATGGTCGAAGCAGTCCCTTATCCAATAAGGTTCTTCGTGATACCAAAGCAGTATCTCTAAACAGATGAGATTCTACGGGTGGTCAAAGCAGTCCCTTATCTAATAAGTTTCTTCGCGATACCAAAGCAGTATCTCTAAACACATGAGATTCTTCGGGTGGTGAAAGCAGTCCCTTATCCAATAAGGTTCTTTGCGATACCAAAGAAGTATCTCTAAACACATGAGATTCGTCGGATGGTCGAAGCAGTCCCTTATCCAATAAGGTTCTTCGCGATACCAAAGCAGTATCTCTAAACACATGAGATTCTTCAGGTGGTGAAAGCAGACCCTTATCCAATAAGGTTCTTCGCGATATCAAAGCAGTATCTCTAAACACATGAGATTCTTCGCGATACCAAAGCAGTATCTCTAAACACATGAGATTCTTCGGGTGGTCGAAGCAGTCCCTTATCCAATAAGGTTCTTCGCGATACCAAAACAGTATCTCTAAACACATGAGATTCTTCTGGTGGTCGAAGCAGTCCCTTATCTAATAAGGTTCTTCGCGATACCAAAGTAGTATCTCTAAACACATGAGATTCTTCGGATGGTCGAAGCAGTACCTTATTCAATAAGGTTCTTCGCGATACCAAAGCAGTATCTCTAAACACATGAGATTCTTCGGGTGGTCCAAACAGTCCATTATCCAAAAAGGTTCTTCGCAATACCAAAGCAGTATCTCTAAACACATGAGATTCTTCGAGCGGTCGAAGCAGTCCCTTATCCAATAAGGTTCTTCGCGATACCAAAGCAGTATCTCTAAACACATGAGATTCTTCGGGTGGTCGAAACAGTCCCTGATACAAAAAGGTTCTTCGCGATACCAAAGCAATATCTCTAAACACATGAGATTCTTCGAGCGGTCGAAGCAGTGCCTTATCCAATAAGGTTTTTCGCGATACCAAAACACTATCTCTAAACACATGAGATTCTTCATGATACCAAACCAGTATCTCTAAATACATGAGATTCCTCGGGTGGTCGATGCAGTCCCTTATCGAATAAGGTTCTTCGATATACCAAAGAAGTATCTCTAAACACATGAGATTCTTCGGGTGATCAAAGCAGTCCGTTATCTAATAAGGTTCTTCGCGATACCAAAGCAGTATCTCTAATCACATGAGATTCTTCAAGTGGTCGAAGGAGTCCCTTATCCAATAAGGTTCTTCGCGATACCAAAGTAGTATCTCTAAACACATGAGATTCTTCAGGTGGTCAAAGAAGTCCCTTATCGAATAAGGTTCTTCGCGATACCAAAGATGTATCTCTGAACACATGAGATTCTTCGGGTTGTCGAAGCAGTCCCTTATCCAATAATGTTCTTTGCGATACCAAAGAAGTATCTCTAAACACATGAGATTCGTTGGATGGTCGAAGCAGTCCCTTATCCAATAAGGTTCTTCGTGATTGTAACACCCCCTTCTATACCCCAAATAAATGCATATAAAACAATTAAACACATACAAATTATCAGAGTAAAAAGGTTTTATAATAAGGTATAAAAGAAGAATGCCACAATTTCACCAATAAAACACTTTCACATTTTTCTCCATAAGATATGTAACATTTTCAAAATTAAGCGGAACATCAAATCATTTAATCGTTTTCAAAATATTAATCCACGTACACACAAGTTAATCCAAATTAATACATCATATCAGTTAGATTACACAATCACATCAACTGATACATCGCAATGTATCACAAAAGAATGACTATACTAGTCTAACTACCCGGTGTTACATATCAGAGCAGCAGACTCAAAAGAATGAAGAATACTTCACAAAAGGACTCTAGCATCCTAATCTGCAATACCTCGTAGAGCATTATAAAACAGCAGAAGGGTGAGAAATATAACCATAATAATCAAAGCATAAGATTATATATATATAGGTAATCAATACAAGTTCCACTCCGTATTTCTCACCACAATTCAATTTCTTAGTCATATATATTTGCCACACATATAATGACAACACGAATATTTGTAAAGCATTTCCACATCATGCATACTCTCACAATTTCACAATCTCATCATTCACACATAAGCATCTCTTCATGCATATGTCATATATTAATGTGACTCAACAACTCAATGCAACTCATGCAATGCGGTACCGACTCTCGTTATCTATTTTCGGTTTTTACATTAAACCGGGTCCACTCTTCTAGACCGATAACCCGTTATCTTTTTTTCGGTTTTTACATTAAACCGGGTCCACTCTTCTAGACCGATAACCACAAAGGCCCGTCCTCTAAGCCTTCAAACCCACTCTTCTAGGTTTGGGACAAGCCACTAGTTTCCACGAAACTAACAGACATTGCCTCTTGACTAAATGATGCATGTACAATCAACCACAACAAATGCACTTAAGACCGACATCTTAATCTCATGCATTTACATAATTCATCTCTTCAAGAATTACACAATGATTGCACACACAACCTATCACAATAATCACCAATGTATTCGCAATTCAATAATATCACCACATTAACACAATGCACACATATCCGCGATATGTTCTCATGCATTATCCATATATATATTCACAATTCAATACAACATCATATTTAGCAAGCAATGCACGCATATCCATCATTATGCTCTCATGCATTCTTCATGTATTTTAACATACAATCGCATATAAACAATATGCATCCACGACACATTTTTCATAGTATGTTTATTCTTTATCTCATGCCATCTCATACAAGGTATACACATCACAATACCAATCATACAATTATAAGTTATGCACACATATCCACCATGTTCTCATGCATACTCATCACATAATTGTATACACATCAAGCATTCGCAAGTTCATTAGACAATACGCATACATTCATCATTGTATTCACATGTATTTCTATTTATCACAATTAATACGCATCGCACATCAACTAGGATTCACGCCCGGAGGCTACCCATAGTACACATCATCATAATAGATCATATCTATATCATATCATAGAGGTATTAACCTATGTGAATCAATCAAACAATCACCACATGAGCAACACAGCAAAAGAAAAATGCTGTCACATTCGCCTTCATTCGCCTGGCGAACCCTCGCAGCGAACCTTCGCCTGGCCTTCGCCTGGCGAACTCTCTCAGTGAACACTCGCTAGGCTTCGCCTGGCAAGACTTCCCAGCGAGCCCAAGTCAGTAGATACTGACTTCATTCGCTACCATTCGCCAGCACCTTTGCTGGGCGAACCTTCGCTATCCAACTTCGCTTGGCGAACTCGCCAGCGAAGTCCACTGGGACTTAATCATAATTACTCGCCAGCATTCGCTAGGCTTCGCCTGGCGAAGCTTCGCCTTCGCTCGCCTGGCGAGAGCCAGCGAACCTGCGCAGAACAGAACCCTATTCTGCCTCTCCTTCATCAATCCATCATCAACCAAACCTCAAACCTCCAAATCAGTACAAATAGCATCAATACATGTTACCCGACTATTCTACGGTGATATTACTCAGTTCCAACCGATTAAATCATCAATCTACCGATCAATCCAACATTTTCCCTAATTGGAAAGTGATGAAAACTCTACCAAAACCCCAACCCAACATACATAACATCATGCAATGATCAAATAGAAACATTTCTCACCCTTACCTCGATTAATCGGAGCTTTGATGTTGGTTCTTGATGATTTCCACTTTTCCTCTTCTTCTCTTCTCTTTCTCTCCTTTCTTCTTCTTTCCTCTTTCTTTCCAAATGTTTTCTATCTTTCTTTTCTTTTCTTTCTCTCTTATATATTTCCTTCATTTTCCTTCCTCTCCAATTCCTTCTTAATTTTCTATCCATACCAATTAATAAAAATTAATTCCAACATTAATAAAAACCCCACTAAATCAATTAATTACTATAATTAATTATTTAATGAAATTTGGGCTGTTACCCACTTATGAATTTTCGTCCTCGAAAATGTTACCTGATTCAAACAGTTCTGGATAAGACTCCTTCATCTGGCTCTCAAGCTCCCACGTAACATTTCCACTAGCCGGTCCTCCCCAAGCGACCTTCACTAAAGCAATCTCTTTACCTCGAAGCTGTTTCAATTTCCGATCCTCAATCCGCATAGGTGATGTCTCAACAGTCAGGTTATCTCTCACCTGCACATCATCTATTTGGACTACATGAGACGAATCCGCAATGTATTTCCTCAACTGAGATACATGGAATACGTCGTGAAGATTAGCAAGCGACGGTGGTAAAGCCACACGATAGGCCACTTCTCCTATCCTTTGCAAAATCTGATAAGGACCAATGAAACTCGACGACAACTTGCGCGACTTCAGTGCCCTACCAACACCTATCATCGGAGTGACTCGAAGAAACACATGATCTCCCTCTTGAAATTCAAGTGCCTTCCTCCTCTTGTCATAATAACTCTTCTGACGACTCTGAGTAATTCTCATCTTCTCTTGAGTCATCTTGATCTTATCAGTAGTCTGTTGAACTAACTCGGGTCCAACAACAGAACTCTCTCCGGACTCGAACCAACACAATGGTGTCCTACACCGCCTACCATACAACGCCTCAAATGGTGCCATACCAATACTCGAATGGAAACTGTTGTTGTAGGTAAACTCAATCAAAGGCAAGTAGCTATCCCAAGCTCCTCCTTTTTCCAATACACAAGCTCTCAAAAGATCTTCAAGCGACTGAATCGTCCTCTCCGTCTGGCCATCAGTCTGAGGATGATACGCTGAACTCAAACGCAACTTAGTACCCAAAACACTCTGCAGGCTCTCCCAAAATCTCGAAGTAAACCGCGGATCTCTATCCGAAACAATACTTAACGGAATACCATGCAGACACACAATCCTCTCAATATACAACTTAGCCAACTTCTCCAAAGGGTAATCCATACGCATAGGAATAAAGTGAGCAGATTTAGTCAACCTATCCACGATAACCCAAATAGCCTCAAAATTACTCGGCGTCCTCGGCAAACCCGATACAAAATCCATGGAGATACTATCCCATTTCCACTCAGGAATAAACAACGGCTTCATCAAACCCGATGGCTTCTGATGCTCAATCTTTGACTTCTGGTAAGTCAAACAAGAATATACAAATTCCGCGATATCCTTCTTCATACTAGGCCACCAAAATACTTTCCTCAAATCCTGATACATCTTAGTAGCACCCGGATGAATACTCAATCCGCTACGATGTCCTTCCTCAAGGATGCTCTTCTTAAGCTCAACCATGTTCGGAACACAAACTCGATCCCGACATCTCATAATACCATTCTCATCAATCCGAAAATCACCACCTTGGCCTTGGTTGATTAAAGTCAACCGATCAGCTAAGCTCAAATCCGATTTCTGTCCTTCTCGAATTTCATCCAAAATACCACTTGTAAGCTTTAACATACCCAACTTAAATCCAAAGGAAGTTCTCTCACATACCAAACTCAAATCTCGAAATTGCTCGACCAATTCTAACTTTTTCACCATCAACGCCGACATATGCAATGATTTCCGACTCAATGCATCCGCTACTACATTCGCTTTACCCGGATGGTACTTCAAGCCAAAATCAAAATCCTTCAAAAGTTCAAGCCATCTTCTTTGTCTCGCATTCAATTCCTTTTGATTAAAAAGATATCTCAAACTCTTGTGGTCGCTAAACACTTCAAATCTTGCGCCAAACAGATAATGCCTCCAAAGTTTCAACACGAACACAACGGCGGCCAACTCTAAGTCATGCGTTGGATAATTCTTCTCATGCACTTTGAGTTGCCTCGAAGCATAAGCTACAACTTGGTTATTCTGCATCAACACACCTCCTAAACCCATCAAAGAAGCATCACAATACACAACGAATGGTTCTTCTGGATTTGGCAGAATCAAAACAGGAGCTGTCGTCAACCTTCGCTTAAGTTCTTGAAAACTCGCTTCACACTTGGCGTCCCAAACAAAGGCTTGACCTTTCCTAGTCAACTGTGTCAACGGCAACAATAACTTAGCAAATCCTTCAATAAACTTCCGATAATAACCGGCTAAACCAAGAAAACTTCTGATCTCAAAAACTGACTTCGAAGTCTCCCATTGCGACACCGCTTCAACCTTCGACGGATCGACCGCAATACCACTACTAGAAATCACATGACCAAGGAAACTAACTTCCTTCAACCAAAATTCACACTTAGAAAGCTTCGCGAACAACTGCTTCTCTCTCAGCACAGATAACACAATCTTCAGATGCTCGGCATGCTCTCCTTCGCTCTTCGAATAAACCAAGATGTCGTCGATAAACACCACCACAAACTTATCCAAATAAGGATAGAAAATCCTATTCATGTACTCCATAAATACACCTGGTGCATTAGTCACACCAAATGGCATCACGGAATACTCATAGTGTCCATACCTCGTCCGAAAGGCCGTCTTCTGAATATCCTCAGCTTTCACACGGATTTGATGATACCCAGATCTCAAATCAATCTTGCTGAACACGCTTGCACCAACCAACTGATCCATCAGATCATCAATCCTTGGAAGTGGATACTTATTCTTAATAGTCACCTTGTTCAACTGTCTGTAATCCACACAGAGCCTCATAGAACCCTCTTTCTTCTTAACCAACAACACCGGTGCACCCCACGGTGACGCGCTCGGACGAATAAACCTCTTTTCAAGCAAATCCTCAAGTTGACTCTTCAACTCTTTTAACTCCGAGGCCGACATACGATATGGAGCCATCGATATCGGACTAGTTCCAGGAATCAAATCTATCGAAAACTCCACTTCTCGCTCCGGCGGTAAATCCTTTATCTCTTCAGGGAATACTTCCGGAAAATCTCTAACAATGGGCAAAGCATAAATCTCTTCACTTTCACTAGTCCTCAAAGTTGCCATAAGCATAAATACCTTAGCCCCATATTGTACCGATTCCTTCACTTGTTTCCTCGTCATAAACAATTCCCTTTCAACATCCGAGTCGGGAAAAATAACCGTTTTGTCAAAACAGTTAATATACACATGATTGAATTTTAACCAATTCATTCCAAGAATGACATCCAGTTGATCTAAATGAAGACACACTAAATCAATCCCAAAATCTCTACCGAAAATACTCAACGGGCAATTCAAGCAAACATACGGTGTAGTTACCGAACCCATAGCAGGAGTATCAATAACCATACCGCCACCAATCACAGACAACTCAAGATTCAACCTTCTAACACAATCCAAAGAAATAAAAGAATGCGTAGCTCCAGTATCAATTATAGCGATCAAAGGTGTACCATTAATGAAGCACGTACCTCTGATCAATCGATCGTCGCTAGCAGTCTCAGATCCAGATAGAGCGAACACTTTCCCGCTCCCTTGATTCTTCTTCGGCTTATCGCACTTGGTACTGATGTGCCCTCGCTCACCACAGTTATAGCAAGTAACACCCGCACCGCTTCTACACTCTAGAGCCTTGTGGCCTGGCTTGCCACACTTGAAACACTTATGTTCAACACTTTTTCATTCGGGAGCACGATGTCCCGCTTCACCACAGTTATAACATCTAACCGGAGTAGAAACTCCCCCACTTGGCCTCTTGCCATAACTCATTCTCTGCTTCCCTTTGTCTGCAGGAGTCACATAAGGTTTTCCTCTGAATTGACCTTTTCCTTTCTTATCACTTAGGCTCTTGTAGTGGCTAGACCTAGCCCTACTGTCTTCGTCATAAATTCTGCTCTTGTTAACCAACTCAGAAAACCGTCTGATTTCCTGGTACCCAATAGCTTGTCTAATCTCGGGTCTCAAACCGTTCACAAACTTGAGGCACTTAGACCTCTCAGCATTACCAGTATTATAGTGAGGACAAAATTTGATCAACTCCTCAAATTTCGCCGCATACTCAGCAACCGTCGAATTACCTTGCTTCAACTCAAGAAATTCGATCTCTTTCTTCCCCCGCACATCCTCTGGAAAATACTTCTCCAGAAAGGTTTCTCTAAACAAATCCCACCTAATCACAATATCATCTTCCTCAAATCTTTGGCGAGTATTACCCCACCAATCTTCAGCTTCTTCTTCGAGCATATGAGTCCCAAACTGCACCTTCTGTGCATCCGAGCAATTCATAACTCGAAAAAAATCTTTTCCACAGCTTTCAACCAAATTTGTGCCTTGTCCGGTTCATGAGTTCCCTTGAAGACCGGAGGGTTATTCTTTTGGAATTTCCCCAAAGCACGAAATCCATCATCAGCATGATTCCTCACATTCACATTGGCCGGAGGATTCTGCCCAACTGCCCCCGCCAATCTCGTCAATGCCTCCGCAATCGCTTCTTCGTTCCTCCCTGCAACCATCTTACTAATTCCAACAACAGAACTACGTAAGAACAACCAATATTGATAATGCATCACACGCATATCAATAACACACAGGGAAAAACACTCTAACAACTTGGCCGGACGGACCGACCTGCTCTGATACCACTATTGTAACACCCCCTTCTATACCCCAAATAAATGCATATAAAACAATTAAGCACATACAAATTATCAGAGTAAAAAGGTTTTATAATAAGGTATAAAAGAAGAATGCCACAATTTCACCAATAAAACACTTTCACATTTTTCTCCATAAGATATGTAACATTTTCAAAATTAAGCGGAAGATCAAATCATTTAATCGTTTTCAAAATATTAATCCACGTACACACAAGTTAATCCAAATTAATACATCATATCAGTTAGATTACACAATCACATCAACTGATACATCGCAATGTATCACAAAAGAATGACTATACTAGTCTAACTACCCGGTGTTACATATCAGAGCAGCAGACTCAAAAGAATGAAGAATACTTCACAAAAGGACTCCAGCATCCTAATCTGCAATGCCTCGTAGAGCATTATAAAATAGCAGAAGGGTGAGAAATATAACCATAATAATCAAAGCATAAGATTATATATATATAGGTAATCAATACAAGTTCCACTCCGTATTTCTCACCACAATTCAATTTCTTAGTCATATATATTTGCCACACATATAATGACAACACGAATATTTGTAAAGCATTTCCATATCATGCATACTCTCACAATTTCACAATCTCATCATTCACACATAAGCGTCTCTTCATGCATATGTCATATATTAATGTGACTCAACAACTCAATGCAACTCATGCAATGCGGTACCGACTCTCGTTATCTTTTTTCGGTTTTTACATTAAACCGGGTCCACTCTTCTAGACCGATAACCCGTTATCTTTTTTTCGGTTTTTACATTAAACCGGGTCCACTCTTCTAGACCGATAACCACAAAGGCCCGTCCTCTAAGCCTTCAAACCCACTCTTCTAGGTTTGGGACAAGCCACTAGTTTCCACGAAACTAACAGACATTGCCTCTTGACTAAATGATGCATGTACAATCAACAACAACAAATGCACTTAAGACCGACATCTTAATCTCATGCATTTACATAATTCATCTCTTCAAGAATTACACAATGATTGCACACACAACCTATCACAATAATCACCAATGTATTCGCAATTCAATAATATCACCACATTAACACAATGCACACATATCCGCGATATGTTCTCATGCATTATCCATATATATATTCACAATTCAATACAACATCATATTTAGCAAGCAATGCACGCATATCCATCATTATGCTCTCATGCATTCTTCATGTATTTTAACATACAATCGCATATAAACAATATGCATCCACAACACATTTTTCATAGTATGTTTATTCTTTATCTCATGCCATCTCATACAAGGTATACACATCACAATACCAATCATACAATTATAAGTTATGCACACATATCCACCATGTTCTCATGCATACTCATCACATAATTGTATACACATCAAGCATTCGCAAGTTCATTAGACAATACACATACATTCATCATTGTATTCACATGTATTTCTATTTATCACAATTAATACGCATCGCACATCAACTAGGATTCACGCCCGGAGGCTACCCACAGTACACATCATCACAATAGATCATATCTATATCATATCATAGAGGTATTAACCTATGTGAATCAATTAAACAATCACCACATGAGCAACACAGCAAAAGAAAAATGCTGTCACATTCGCCTTCATTCGCCTGGCGAACCCTCGCAGCGAACCTTCGCCTGGCCTTCGCCTGGCGAACTCTCTCAGCGAACACTCGCTAGGCTTCGCCTGGCGAGGCTTCCCAGCGAGCCCAAGTCAGTAGCTACTGACTTCATTCGCCACCATTCGCCAGCACCTTCGCTGGGCGAACCTTCGCTATCCAACTTCGCTTGGCGAACTCGCCAGCGAAGTCCACTGGGACTTAATCATAATTACTCGCCAGCATTCGCTAGGCTTCTCGTGGCGAAGCTTCGCCTTTGCTCGCCTGGCGAGAGCCAGCAAACCTGCGCAGAACAGAACCCTATTCTGCCTCTCCTTCATCAATCCATCATCAACCAAACCTCAAACATCCAAATCAGTACAAATAGCATCAATACATGTTACCCGACTATTCTACGGCGTTATTACTCAGTTCCAACCGATTAAATCATCAACCTACCGATTAATCCAACATTTGCCCTAATTGGAAAGTGATGAAAACTCTACCAAAACCCCAACCCAACATACATAACATCATGCAATGATCAAATAGAAACATTTCTCACCCTTACCTCGATTAATCGGAGCTTTGATGTTGGTTCTTGATGATTTCCACTTTTCCTCTTCTTCTCTTCTCTTTATCTCCTTTCTTCTTCTTTCCTCTTTCTTTCCAAATGTTTTCTATCTTTCTTTTCTTTTCTTTCTCTCTTATATATTTCCTTCATTTTCCTTCCTCTCCAATTCCTTCTTAATTTTCTATCCATACCAATTAATAAAAATTAATTCCAACATTAATAAAAACCCCACTAAATCAATTAATTACTATAATTAATTACTTAATGAAATTCGGGCTGTTACAGTGATACCAAAGCAGTATCTCTAAACACATGAGATTCTTCAGGTGGTGAAAGCAGTCCCTTATCCAATAAGGTTCTTCGCGATATCGAAGCAGTATCTCTAAACACATGAGATTCTTTGCGATACCAAAGCAGTATCTCTAAACAAATGAGATTCTTCGGGTGGTCGAAGCAGTCCCTTGTCCAATAAGGTTCTTCGCGATACCAAAGCAGTATCTCTAAACACATGAGATTCTTCGAGCGGTCGAAGCAGTGCCTTATCCAATAAGGTTTTTCGCGATACCAAAACAGTATCTCTAAACACATGAGATTCTTCATGATACCAAAGCAGTATCTCTAAATACATGAGATTCCTCGGGCGGTCGATGCAGTCCCTTATCGAATAAGGTTCTTCGATATACCAAAGAAGTATCTCTAAACACATGAGATTCTTCGGGTGATCAAAGCAGTCCCTTATCTAATAAGGTTCTTCGCGATACCAAAGCAGTATCTCTAATCACATGAGATTCTTCATGATACCAAAGCAGTATCTCTAAATACATGAGATTCCTTGGGTGGTTGATGCAGTCCCTTATCCAATAAGGTTATTTGCGATACAAAAGCAGTACCTCTAAGCACATGAGATTCTTCAGGTGGTCGAAGCAGTCCCTTATCAAATAAGGTTCTTCGCGATACCAAAGCAGTATCTCTAATTACATGAGATTCTTCGGGTGGTCGAAGCAGTCCCTTATCCAATAAGGTTCTTCGCGATACCAAAGCAGTATCTCTAAACACATGAGATTCCTCGGGTGGTCGAAGCAGTCCCTTATCCAATAAGGTTCTTCGCGATACCAAAGCAGTATCTCTAAACACATGAGATTCTTTCTGTGGTTGAAGTAGTCCCTTATCTATCAAGGTTTTTCGCGATACCAAAACAGTATCTCTAAACACATGAGATTCTTCAGGTGGTCGAAGCAGTACCTTATTCAATAAGGTTCTTCGTGATACCAAAGCTGTATCTCTAAACACATGTGCTTCTTTGGGTGGTCGAAGAAGTCTCTTATCCAATAAGGTTCTTCGCGATGCCAAAGCAGTATCTCTAAACACATGAGATTCTTTGGGTGGTCGAAGCAGTCCCTTATCCAACAAGGCTCTTTGTGATACCAAAACAGTATCTCTAAACACATGAGATTCTTCGCGATACCAAAGCAATATCTCTAAATACATGAGATTCCTCGGGTGATCGATGCAGTCCCTTATCCAATAAGGTTCTTCGCGATACGAAAGCATTATCTCTAAACACATGAGATTCTTCGGGTGGTCGAAGCAGTCCCTTATCCAATAAGGTTCCTTGCGATACCAAAGCAGTATCTCTAATCATATGAGATTCTTCGGGTGGTCGAAGCAGTCCCTTATCCAATAAGGTTCTTCGTGATACCAAAGCAGTATCTCAAAACACATGAGATTCTTCAGGTGGTCAAAGCAGTCCCTTGTCAAATAAGGTTCTTCGCGATACCAAAGCAATATCTCTAAACACATGAGATTTATCGGGTGGTCGAAGCAGTGCCTTATCCAGTAAGGTTCTTCGAGATATCAAAGCAGTATCTCTAAACTGATGAGATTCTTCGGGTGGTAAAAGCAGTCCCTTATCTAATAAGGTTCTTCGCGATACCAAAGCAGTATCTCTAAACACATGAGATTCTTCGAGTGGTGAAAACAGTCCCCTATCCAATAAGGTTCTTCGCGATATCAAAGCAGTATCTCTAAACACATGAGATTCTTTGCGATACCAAAGCAGTATCTCTAAACACATGAGATTCTTCGGGTGGTCGAAGCAGTCCCTTATCCAATAAAGTTTTTTGCGATACCAAAGCAGTATCTCTAAACACATGAGATTCTTTGGGTGGTTGAAGCAGTCCCTTATCCAATAAGGTTCTTCGCGATACCAAAGTAGTATCTCTATACACATGAGATTCTTTGGGTGGTCGAAGCAGTACCTTATTTAATAAGGTTCTTCGTGATACCAAAGCAGTATCTCTAAACACATGAGATTCTTCGGGTAGTCGAAGCAGTCCCTTATCCAATAAGGTTCTTTGCGACACAAAAGCAATATCTCTAGACACATGAGATTCTTTCGTGTGGTCGAAGTAGCCCCTTATCCAATAAGGTTCTTTGTGATACCAAAACAGTATCTCTAAACACATGAGATTCTTCGTGATACCAAAGCAGTATCTCTAAATACATGAGATTCCTCGGGTGGTCGATGCAGTCCCTTATCCAATAAGGTTATTCGCGATACAAAAGCAGTATCTCTAAACACATGAGATTCTTTGGGTGATCGAAGCAGTCCCTTATCCAATAAGGTTCTTTGCGATACCAAAGCAGTATCTCAAAACACATGAGATTCTTCGGGTGGTCGAAGCAGTCCCTTATCCAATAAGGTTCTTTGCGACACCAAAGCAATATCTCTAGACACATGAGATTCTTCGTGTGGTCGAAGTAGCCCCTTATCCAATAAGGTTCTTTGTGATACCAAAACAGTATCTCTAAACACATGAGATTCTTCGTGATACCAAAGCAGTATCTCTAAATAGATGAGATTCCTCCGGTGGTCGATGCAGTCCCTTATCCAATAAGGTTATTCGCGATACAAAAGCAGTATCTCTAAACACATGAGATTCTTTAGGTGATCGAAGCAGTCCCTTATCCAATAAGGTTCTTTGCAATACCAAAGCAGTTTCTCTAAACAGATGAGATTCTTCAGGTGGTTGAAGTAGTCCTTTATCCAATAAGGTTCTTCGCGATACCAAAGCAGTATCTCTAAAAACATGAGATTCTTTGGGTGGTCGAAGCAGTACCTTATTCAATAAGGTTCTTCGTGATACCAAAGCAGTATCTCTAAACACATGAGATTCTTCGGGTGGTCGAAGCAGTCACTTATCCAATAAGGTTCTTCGCGATACCAAAGCAGTATCTCTAAACACATGAGATTCTTCGGGTGGTCGAAGCAATCCCTTATCCAATAAGGTTCTTTGCGATACCAAAACAGTATCGCTAAACACATGAGATTCTTCATGATACCAAAGCAGTATCTCTAAATACATGAGATTCCTTGGGTGGTCGATGCAGTCCCTTATCCAATAAGGTTATTTGCGATACGAAAGCATTATCTCTAAGCACATGAGATTCTTCGGGTGGTCGAAGCAGTCCCTTATCCAATAAGGTTCTTTGCGATACCAAAGCAGTATCTCTAATTACATGAGATTCTTCGGGTGGTCAAAGCAGTCCCTTATCCAATAAGGTTCTTTGCGATACCAAAGCAGTATCTCTAAACACATGAGATTCCTAGGGTGGTCGAAGCAGTCCCTTATCCAATAAGGTTCTTCGCGATACCAAAGCAGTATCTCTAAACACATGAGATTCTTTCTGTGGTTGAAGCAGTCCCATATCTAATAAGATTTTTCGCGATACCAAAGCAGTATCTCTAAACACATGAGATTCTTCGGGTGGTCAAAGCAGTACCTTATTCAATAAGGTTCTTCGTGATACCAACGCAGTATCTCTAAACACATGTGCTTCTTTGGGTGGTCGAAGAAGTATCTTATCCAATAAGGTTCTTCGCGATGCCAAAGCAGTATCTCTAAACACATGAGATTCTTTGGGTGGTCGAAGCAGTCCCTTATCCAACAAGGCTCTTTGTGATACCAAAACAGTATCTCTAAACACATGAGATTCTTCGCGCTACCAAAGCAATATATCTAAATACATGAGATTCCTCGGGTGATCGATGCAGTCCCTTATCCAATAAGGTTCTTCGCGATACGAAAACAGTATCTCTAAACACATGAGATTCTTCGGGTGGTCGAAGCAGTCCCTTATCCAATAAGGTTCTTCGCGATACCAAAGCAGTATCTCTAATCACATGAGATTCTTCGGGTGGTCGAAGCAGCCCCTTATCCCATAAGGTTCTTCGCGATGCCAAAGCAGTATCTCTAAACACATGAGATTCTTTGGGTGGTCGAAGCAGTCCTTTATCCAACAAGGCTCTTTGTGATACCAAAACAGTATCTCTAAACACATGAGATTCTTCGCGCTACCAAAGCAATATATCTAAATACCTGAGATTCCTCGGGTGATCGATGTAGTCCCTTATCCAATAAGGTTCTTCGCGATACGAAAACAGTATCTCTAAACACATGAGATTCTTCGGGTTGTCGAAGCAGTCCCTTATCCAATAAGGTTCTTCGCGATACCAAAGCAGTATCTCTAATCACATGAGATTCTTCGGGTGGTCGAAGCAGTCCCTTATCCGATAAGGTTCTTCGCGATACCAAAGCAGTATCTCAAAACACATGAGATTCTTCAGGTGGTCAAAGCAGTCCCTTGTCAAATAAGGTTCTTCGCGATACCAAAGTAGTATCTCTAAACACATGAGATTCATCGGGTGTTCGAAGCAGTGCCTTATCCAATAAGGTTCTTCGAGATACCAAAGCAGTATCTCTAAACTGATGAGATTCTTCGGGTGGTAAAAGCAGTCCCTTATCTAATAAGGTTCTTCGCGATACCAAAGCAGTATCTCTAAACACATGAGTATCTTCGAGTGGTGAAAGCAGTCCCCTATCCAATAAGGTTCTTCGCGATATCAAAGCAGTATCTCTCAACACATGAGATTCTTCGCGATACCAAAGCAGTATCTCTAAACACATGAGATTCTTCGGGTGGTCGATGCAGTGCCTTATCCAATAAGGTTATTTGCGATACGAAAGCATTATCTCTAAGCACATGAGATTCTTCGGGTGGTCGAAGCAGTCCCTTATCCAATAAGGTTCTTCGCGATACCAAAGCAGTATCTCTAATTACATGAGATTCTTCGGGTGGTCGAAGCAGTACCTTATCCAATAAGGTTCTTCGCGATACCAAAGCAGTATCTCTAAACACATGAGATTCCTAGGGTGGTCGAAGCAGTCCCTTATCCAATAAGGTTCTTCGCGATACCAAAGCAGTATCTCTAAACACATGGGATTCTTTCTGTGGTTGAAGCAGTCCCATATATAATAAGATTTTTCGCGATACCAAAGCAGTATCTCTAAACACATGAGATTCTTCGGGTGGTCAAAGCAGTACCTTATTCAATAAGGTTCTTCGTGATACCAACGCAGTATCTCTAAAAACATGTGCTTCTTTGGGTGGTCGAAGAAGTATCTTATCCAATAAGGTTCTTCGCGATGCCAAAGCAGTATCTCTAAACACATGAGATTCTTTGGGTGGTCGAAGCAGTCCCTTATCCAACAAGGCTCTTTGTGTTACCAAAACAGTATCTCTAAACACATGAGATTCTTCGCGCAACCAAAGCAATATATCTAAATACATGAGATTCCTCGGGTGATCGATGCAGTCCCTTATCCAATAAGGTTCTTCGCGATACGAAAACAGTATCTCTAAACACATGAGATTCTTCGGGTGGTCGAAGCAGTCTCTTATCCAATAAGGTTCTTCACGATACCAAAGCAGTATCTCTAATCACATGAGATTCTTCGGGTGGTCGAAGCAGTCCCTTATCCCATAAGGTTCTTCGCGATGCCAAAGCAGTATCTCTAAACACATGAGATTCTTTGGGTGGTCGAAGCAGTCCCTTATCCAACAAGGCTCTTTGTGATACCAAAACAGTATCTCTAAACACATGAGATTCTTCGCGATACCAAAGCAGTATCTCTAAACACATGAGATTCTTCGGGTGGTCAAAGCAGTACCTTATTCAATAAGGTTCTTCGTGATACCAACGCAGTATCTCTAAACACATGTGCTTCTTTGGGTGGTCGAAGAAGTATCTTATCCAATAAGGTTCTTCGCGATACCAAAGCAGTATGTCTAATCACATGAGATTCTTCGGGTGGTCGAAGCAGTCCCTTATCCGATAAGGTTCTTCGCGATACCAAAGCTGTATCTCAAAACACATGAGATTCTTCAGGTGGTCAAAGCAGTCCCTTGTCAAATATGGTTCTTCGCGATACCAAAGCAGTATCTCTAAACACATGAGATTCATCGGGTGTTCGAAGCAGTGCCTTATCCAATAAGGTTCTTCGAGATACCAAAGCAGTATCTTTAAACTGATGAGATTCTTCGGGTGGTAAAAGCAGTCCCTTATCTAATAAGGTTCTTCGCGATACCAAAGCAGTATCTCTAAACACATGAGTATCTTCGAGTGGTGAAAGCAGTCCCCTATCCAATAAGGTTCTTCGTGATATCAAAGCAGTATCTCTAAACACATGAGATTCTTCGCGATACCAAAGCAGTATCTCTAATCACATGAGATTCTTCGGGTGGTCGAAGTAGTCCCTTATCCAATAAAGTTCTTTGCGATACTAAAGCAGTATCTCTAAACACATGAGATTCTTCGGGTGGTCGAAGCAGTCACTTATCCAATAAGGTTCTTCGCGATACCAAAGCAGTATCTCTAAACAAATGAGATTCTTTGGGTGGTCGAAGAAATCCCTTATCCAATAAGGTTCTTTGCGATACCAAAACAGTATCGCTAAACACATGAGATTCTTCATGATACCAAAGCAGTATCTCTAAATACATGAGATTCCTTGGGTGGTCGATGCACTCCCTTACCCAATAAGGTTATTTGCGATACGAAAGCATTATCTCTAAGCACATGAGATTCTTCGGGTGGTCGAAGCAGTCCCTTATCCAATAAGGTTCTTCGCGATACCAAAGCAGTATCTCTAATTACATGAGATTCTTCGGGTGGTCGAAGCAGTCCCTTATCCAATAAGGTTCTTCGCGATACCAAAGCAGTATCTCTAAACACATGAGATTCCTAGGGTGGTCGAAGCAGTCCCTTATCCAATAAGGTTCTTCGCGATAGCAAAGCAGTATCTCTAAACACATGAGATTCTTTCTGTGGTTGAAGCAGTCCCTTATCTAATAAGATTTTTCGCGATACCAAAGCAGTATCTCTAAACACATGAGATTCTTCGGGTGGTCGAAGCAGTACCTTATTCAATAAGGTTCTTCGTGATACCAACGCAGTATCTCTAAACACATGTGCTTCTTTGGGTGGTCGAAGAAGTATCTTATCCAATAAGGTTCTTCGCGATGCCAAAGCAGTATCTCTAAACACATGAGATTCTTTGGGTGGTCGAAGCAGTCCCTTATCCAACAAGGCTCTTTGTGATACCAAAACAGTATCTCTAAACACATGAGATTCTTCGCGCTACCAAAGCAATATATCTAAATACATGAGATTCCTCGGGTGATCGATGCAGTCCCTTATCCAATAAGGTTCTTCGCGATACGAAAACAGTATCTCTAAACACATGAGATTCTTCGGGTGGTCGAAGCAGTCCCTTATCCAATAAGGTTCTTCGCGATACCAAAGCAGTATCTCTAATCACATGAGATTCTTCGGGTGGTCGAAGCAGTCTCTTATCCCATAAGGTTCTTCGCGATGCCAAAGCAGTATCTCTAAACACATGAGATTCTTTGGGTGGTCGAAGCAGTCCCTTATCCAACAAGGCTCTTTGTGATACCAAAACAGTATCTCTAAACACATGAGATTCTTCGCGCTACCAAAGCAATATATCTAAATACATGAGATTCCTCGGGTGATCGATGCAGTCCCTTATCCAATAAGGTTCTTCGCGATACGAAAACAGTATCTCTAAACACATGAGATTCATCGGGTGGTCGAAGCAGTCCCTTATCCAATAAGGTTCTTCGCGATACCAAAGCAGTATCTCTAATCACATGAGATTCTTCGGGTGGTCGAAGCAGTCCCTTATCCGATAAGGTTCTTCGCGATACCAAAGCAGTATCTCAAAACACATGAGATTCTTCAGGTGGTCAAAGCAGTCCCTTGTCAAATAAGGTTCTTCGCGATACCAAAGCAGTATCTCTAAACACATGAGATTCATCGGGTGTTCGAAGCAGTGCCTTATCCAATAAGGTTCTTCGAGATACCAAAGCAGTATCTCTAAACTGATGAGATTCTTCGGGTGGTAAAAGCAGTCCCTTATCTAATAAGGTTCTTCGCGATACCAAAGCAGTATCTCTAAACACATGAGTATCTTCGAGTGGTGAAAGCAGTCCCCTATCCAATAAGGTTCTTCGTGATATCAAAGTAGTATCTCTAAACACATGAGATTCTTCGCGATACCAAAGCAGTATCTCTAAACACATGAGATTCTTCGGGTGGTCGAAGCAGTCCCTTATCCAATAAAGTTCTTTGCGATACCAAAGCAGTATCTCTAAACACATGAGATTCTTCGGGTGGTTGAAGCAATCCCTTATCCAATAAGGTTCTTCGCGATACCAAAGCAGTATCTCTAAACACATGAGATTCTTTGGGTGGTCGAAGCAGTACCTTATTCAATAAGGTTCTTCGTGATACCAAAGCAGTATCTCTAAACACATGAGATTCTTCGGGTGGTCGAAGCAGGCCCTTATCCAATAAGGTTCTTTGCGACACCAAAGCAATATCTCTAGACACATGAGATTCTTCGTGTGGTCGAAGTAGCCCCTTATCCAATAAGGTTCTTTGTGATACCAAAACAGTATCTCTAAACACATGAGATTCTTCGTGATACCAAAGCAGTATCTCTAAATACATGAGATTCCTCGGGTGGTCGATGCAGTCCCTTATCCAATAAGGTTATTCGCGATACAAAAGCAGTATCTCTAAACACATGAGATTCTTTGGGTGATCGAAGCAGTCCCTTATCCAATAAGGTTCTTTGCCATACCAAAGCAGTATCTCTAAACACATGAGATTCTTCGGGTGGTTGAAGTAGTCCTTTATCCAATAAGGTTCTTCGCGATACCAAAGCAGTATCTCTAAAAACATGAGATTCTTTGGGTGGTCGAAGCAGTACCTTATTCAATAAGATTCTTCGTGATACAAAAGCAGTATCTCTAAACACATGAGATTCTTCGGGTGGTCGAAGCAGTCACTTATCCAATAAGGTTCTTCACGATACCAAAGCAGTATCTCTAAACACATGAGATTCTTCGGGTGGTCGAAGCAATCCCTTATCCAATAAGGTTCTTTGCGATACCAAAACAGTATCGCTAAACACATGAGATTCTTCATGATGCCAAAGCAGTATCTCTAAATACATGAGATTCCTGGGGTGGTCGATGCAGTCCCTTATACAAGAAGGTTATTTGCGATACGAAAGCATTATCTCTAAGCACATGAGATTCTTCGGGTGGTCGAAGTAGTCCCTTATCCAATAAGGTTCTTCGCGATACGAAAACAGTATCTCTAAACACATGAGATTCTTCGGGTGTTCGAAGCAGTCCCTTATACAATAAGGTTCTTCGCGATACCAAAGCAGTATCTCTAATCACATGAGATTCTTCGGGTGGTCGAAGCAGTCCCTTATCCCATAAGGTTCTTCGCGATGCCAAAGCAGTATCTCTAAACACATGAGATTCTTTGGGTGGTCGAAGCAGTCCCTTATCCAACAAGGCTCTTTGTGATACCAAAACAGTATCTCTAAACACATGAGATTCTTCGCGCTACCAAAGCAATATATCTAAATACATGAGATTCCTCGGGTGATCGATGCAGTCCCTTATCCAATAAGGTTCTTCGCGATACGAAAACAGTATCTCTAAACACATGAGATTCATCGGGTGGTCGAAGCAGTCCCTTATCCAATAAGGTTCTTCGCGATACCAAAGCAGTATCTCTAATCACATGAGATTCTTCGGGTGGTCGAAGCAGTCCCTTATCCGATAAGGTTCTTTGCGATACCAAAGCAGTATCTCAAAACACATGAGATTCTTCAGGTGGTCAAAGCAGTCCCTTGTCAAATAAGGTTCTTCGCGATACCAAAGCAGTATCTCTAAACACATGAGATTCATCGGGTGTTCGAAGCAGTGCCTTATCCAATAAGGTTCTTCGAGATACCAAAGCAGTATCTCTAAACTGATGAGATTCTTCGAGTGGTAAAAGCAGTCCCTTATCTAATAAGGTTCTTCGCGATACCAAAGCAGTATCTCTAAACACATGAGTATCTTCGAGTGGTGAAAGCTGTCCCCTATCCAATAAGGTTCTTCGCGATATCAAAGTAGTATCTCTAAATACATGAGATTCTTCGCGATACCAAAGCAGTATCTCTAAACACATGAGATTCTTCGGGTGGTCGAAGCAGTCCCTTATCCAATAAAGTTCTTTGCGATACCAAAGCAGTATCTCTAAACACATGAGATTCTTCGGGTGGTTGAAGCAATCCCTTATCCAATAAGGTTCTTCGCAATACCAAAGCAGTATCTCTAAACACATGAGATTCTTTGGGTGGTCGAAGCAGTACCTTATTCAATAAGGTTCTTCGTGATACCAAAGCAGTATCTCTAAACACATGAGATTCTTCGGGTGGTCGAAGCAGTCCCTTATCCAATAAGGTTCTTTGCGACACCAAAGCAATATCTCTAGACACATGAGATTCTTCGTGTGGTCGAAGTAGCCCCTTATCCAATAAGGTTCTTTGTGATACCAAAACAGTATCTTTAAACACATGAGATTCTTCGTGATACCAAAGCAGTATCTCTAAATACATGAGATTATACGGGTGGTCGATGCAGTCCCTTATCCAATAAGGTTATTCGCGATACAAAAGCAGTATCTCTAAACACATGAGATTCTTTGGGTGATCGAAGCAGTCCCTTATCCAATAAGGTTCTTTGCAATACCAAAGCAGTATCTCTAAACACATGAGATTCTTCGGGTGGTTGAAGTAGTCCTTTATCCAATAAGGTTCTTCGCGATACCAAAGCAGTATCTCTAAAAACATGAGATTCTTTGGGTGGTCGAAGCAGTACCTTATTCAATAAGGTTCTTCGTGATACAAAAGCAGTATCTCTAAACACATGAGATTCTTCGGGTGGTCGAAGCAGTCACTTATCCAATAAGGTTCTTCGCGATACCAAAGCAGTATCTCTAAGCACATGAGATTCTTCGGCTGGTCGAAGCAATCCCTTATCCAATAAGGTTCTTTGCGATACCAAAACAGTATCGCTAAACACATGAGATTCTTCATGATACCAAAGCAGTATCTCTAAATACATGAGATTCCTTGGGTGGTCGATGCAGTCCCTTATCCAAGAAGGTTATTTGCGATACGAAAGCATTATCTCTAAGCACATGAGATTCTTCGGTTGGTCGAAGCAGTCCCTTATCCAATAAGGTTCTTCGCGATACCAAAGCAGTATCTCTAATTACATGAGATTCTTCGAGTGGTCGAAGCCGTCCCTTGTCCAATAAGGTTCTTCGCGATACCAAAGCAGTATCTCTAAACACATGAGATTCCTAGGGTGGTCGAAGCAGTCCCTTATCCAATAAGGTTCTTCGCGATACCAAAGCAGTATCTCTAAACACATGAGATTCTTTCTGTGGTTGAAGCAATCCCATATCTAATAAGATTTTTCGCGATACCAAAGCAGTATCTCTAAACACATGAGATTCTTCGGGTGGTCGAAGCAGTACCTTATTCAATAAGGTTCTTCGTGATACCAACGCAGTATCTCTAAACACATGTGATTCTTTGGGTGGTCGAAGAAGTCTCTTATCCAATAAGGTTCTTCGCGATGCCAAAGCAGTATCTCTAAACACATGAGATTCTTTGGGTGGTCGAAGCAGTCCCTTATCCAACAAGCCTCTTTGTGATACCAAAACAGTATCTCTAAACACATGAGATTCTTCGCGCTACCAAAGCAATATATCTAAATACATGAGATTCCTCGGGTGATCGATGCAGTCCCTTATCCAATAAGGTTCTTCGCGATACGAAAACAGTATCTCTAAACACATGATATTCTTTGGGTGGTCGAAGCAGTCCCTTATCCAATAAGGTTCTTCGCGATACCAAAGAAGTATCTCTAATCACATGAGATTCTTCGGGTGGTCGAAGCAGTCCCTTATCCGATAAGGTTTTTCGCGATACCAAAGCAGTATCTCAAAACACATGAGATTCTTCAGGTGGTCAAAGCAGTCCCTTGTCAAATAAGGTTCTTCGCGATACCAAAGCAGTATCTCTAAACACATGAGATTCATCGGGTGTTCGAAGCAGTGCCTTATCCAATAAGGTTCTTCGAGATACCAAAGCAGTATCTCTAAACTGATGAGATTCTTCGGGTGGTAAAAGCAGTCCCTTATCTAATAAGGTTCTTCGCGATACCAAAGCAGTATCTCTAAACACATGAGTATCTTCGAGTGGTGAAAGCAGTCCCCTATCCAATAAGGTTCTTCGCAATATCAAAGCAGTATCTCTAAACACATGAGATTCTTCGCGATACCAAAGCAGTATCTCTAAACACATGAGATTCTTCGGGTGGTCGAAGCAGTCCCTTATCCAATAAAGTTCTTTGCGATACCAAAGCAGTATCTCTAAACACATGAGATTCTTCGGGTGGTTGAAGTAGTCCCTTATCCAATAAGGTTCTTCGCGATACCAAAGCAGTATCTCTAAACACATGAGATTCTTTGGGTGGTCGAAGCAGTACCTTATTCAATAAGGTTCTTCGTGATACTAAAGCAGTATCCCTAAACACATGAGATTCTTCGGGTGGTCGAAGCAATCCCTTATCCAATAAGGTTCCTCGCGATACCAAAGCAGTATCTCTAAACACATGAGATTCTTTGGGTGGTCGAAGCAGTACCTTATTCAATAAGGTTCTTCGTGATACCAAAGCAGTATCTCTAAACACATGAGATTCTTCGGGTGGTCGAAGCAGTCCCTTATCCAATAAGATTCTTTGCGACACAAAAGCAATATCTCTAGACACATGAGATTCTTCGTGTGGTCGAAGTAGCCCCTTATCCAATAAGGTTCTTTGTGATACCAAAACAGTATCTCTAAACACATGAGATTCTTCGTGATACCAAAGCAGTATCTCTAAATACATGAGATTCCTCGGGTGGTCGATGCAGTCCCTTATCCAATAAGGTTATTCGCGATACAAAAGCAGTATCTCTAAACACATGAGATTCTTTGGGTGATCGAAGCAGTCCCTTATCCAATAAGGTTCTTTGCGATACCAAAGCAGTATCTCTAAACACATGAGATTCTTCGGGTGGTCGAAGCAGTCCCTTATCCAATAAGGTTCTTTGCGACACCAAAGCAATATCTCTAGACACATGAGATTCTTCGTGTGGTCGAAGTAGCCCCTTATCCAATAAGGTTCTTTGTGATACCAAAATAGTATCTCTAAACACATGAGATTCTTCGTGATACCAAAGCAGTATCTCTAAATACATGAGATTCCTCGGGTGGTCGATGCAGTCCCTTATCCAATAAGGTTATTCGCGATACAAAAGCAGTATCTCTAAACACATGAGATTCTTTGGGTGATCGAAGCAGTTCCTTATCCAATAAGGTTCTTTGCAATACCAAAGCAGTATCTCTAAACACATGAGATTCTTCAGGTGGTTGAAGTAGTCCTTTATCCAATAAGGTTCTTCGCGATACCAAAGCAGTATCTCTAAAAACATGAGATTCTTTGGGTGGTCGAAGCAGTACCTTATTCAATAAGGTTCTTCGTGATACCAAAGCAGTATCTCTAAACACATGAGATTCTTCGGGTGGTCGAAGCAGTCCCTTATCCAATAAGGTTCTTCGCGATACCAAAGCAGTATCTCTAAACACATGAGATTCTTTCTGTGGTTGAAGCAATCCCATATCTAATAAGATTTTTCGCGATACCAAAGCAGTATCTCTAAACACATGAGATTCTTCGGGTGGTCGAAGCAGTACCTTATTCAATAAGGTTCTTCGTGATACCAACGCAGTATCTCTAAACACATGTGATTCTTTGGGTGGTCGAAGAAGTCTCTTATCCAATAAGGTTCTTCGCGATGCCAAAGCAGTATCTCTAAACACATGAGATTCTTTGGGTGGTCGAAGCAGTCCCTTATCCAACAAGGCTCTTTGTGATACCAAAACAGTATCTCTAAACACATGAGATTCTTCGCGCTACCAAAGCAATATATCTAAATACATGAGATTCCTCGGGTGATCGATGCAGTCCCTTATCCAATAAGGTTCTTCGCGATACGAAAACAGTATCTCTAAACACATGATATTCTTTGGGTGGTCGAAGCAGTCCCTTATCCAATAAGGTTCTTCGCGATACCAAAGAAGTATCTCTAATCACATGAGATTCTTCGGGTGGTCGAAGCAGTCCCTTATCCGATAAGGTTTTTCGCGATACCAAAGCAGTATCTCAAAACACATGAGATTCTTCAGGTGGTCAAAGCAGTCCCTTGTCAAATAAGGTTCTTCGCGATACCAAAGCAGTATCTCTAAACACATGAGATTCATCGAGTGTTCGAAGCAGTGCCTTATCCAATAAGGTTCTTCGAGATACCAAAGCAGTATCTCTAAACTGATGAGATTCTTCGGGTGGTAAAAGCAGTCCCTTATCTAATAAGGTTCTTCGCGATACCAAAGCAGTATCTCTAAACACATGAGTATCTTCGAGTGGTGAAAGCAGTCCCCTATCCAATAAGGTTCTTCGTGATATCAAAGCAGTATCTCTAAACACATGAGATTCTTCGCGATACCAAAGCAGTATCTCTAAACACATGAGATTCTTCGGGTGGTCGAAGCAGTCCCTTATCCAATAAAGTTCTTTGCGATACCAAAGCAGTATCTCTAAACACATGAGATTCTTCGGGTGGTTGAAGTAGTCCCTTATCCAATAAGGTTCTTCGCGATACCAAAGCAGTATCTCTAAACACATGAGATTCTTTGGGTGGTCGAAGCAGTACCTTATTCAGTAAGGTTCTTCGTGATACTAAAGCAGTATCCCTAAACACATGAGATTCTTCGGGTGGTCGAAGCAATCCCTTATCCAATAAGGTTCTTCGCGATACCAAAGCAGTATCTCTAAACACATGAGATTCTTTGGGTGGTCGAAGCAGTACCTTATTCAATAAGGTTCTTCGTGATACCAAAGCAGTATCTCTAAACACATGAGATTCTTCGGGTGGTCGAAGCAGTCCCTTATCCAATAAGATTCTTTGCGACACAAAAGCAATATCTCTAGACACATGAGATTCTTCGTGTGGTCGAAGTAGCCCCTTATCCAATAAGGTTCTTTGTGATACCAAAACAGTATCTCTAAACACATGAGATTCTTCGTGATACCAAAGCAGTATCTCTAAATACATGAGATTCCTCGGGTGGTCGATGCAGTCCCTTATCCAATAAGGT
The DNA here is from genome assembly GCA_963859935.3 of Lathyrus sativus. NCBI lineage: Eukaryota > Viridiplantae > Streptophyta > Magnoliopsida > Fabales > Fabaceae > Lathyrus > Lathyrus sativus. The sequence goes on along the minus strand of OZ012740.1, from coordinate 236,230,029 downwards.
TATTCGCGATACAAAAGCAGTATCTCTAAACACATGAGATTCTTTGGGTGATCGAAGCAGTCCCTTATCCAATAAGGTTCTTTGCGATACCAAAGCAGTATCTCTAAACACATGAGATTCTTCGGGTGGTCGAAGCAGTCCCTTATCCAATAAGGTTCTTTGCGACACCAAAGCAATATCTCTAGACACATGAGATTCTTCGTGTGGTCGAAGTAGCCCCTTATCCAATAAGGTTCTTTGTGATACCAAAATAGTATCTCTAAACACATGAGATTCTTCGTGATACCAAAGCAGTATCTCTAAATACATGAGATTCCTCGGGTGGTCGATGCAGTCCCTTATCCAATAAGGTTATTCGCGATACAAAAGCAGTATCTCTAAACACATGAGATTCTTTGGGTGATCGAAGCAGTTCCTTATCCAATAAGGTTCTTTGCAATACCAAAGCAGTATCTCTAAACACATGAGATTCTTCAGGTGGTTGAAGTAGTCCTTTATCCAATAAGGTTCTTCGCGATACCAAAGCAGTATCTCTAAAAACATGAGATTCTTTGGGTGGTCGAAGCAGTACCTTATTCAATAAGGTTCTTCGTGATACCAAAGCAGTATCTCTAAACACATGAGATTCTTCGGGTGGTCGAAGCAGTCCCTTATCCAATAAGGTTCTTCGCGATACCAAAGCAGTATCTCTAAACACATGAGATTCTTTCTGTGGTTGAAGCAATCCCATATCTAATAAGATTTTTCGCGATACCAAAGCAGTATCTCTAAACACATGAGATTCTTCGGGTGGTCGAAGCAGTACCTTATTCAATAAGGTTCTTCGTGATACCAACGCAGTATCTCTAAACACATGTGATTCTTTGGGTGGTCGAAGAAGTCTCTTATCCAATAAGGTTCTTCGCGATGCCAAAGCAGTATCTCTAAACACATGAGATTCTTTGGGTGGTCGAAGCAGTCCCTTATCCAACAAGGCTCTTTGTGATACCAAAACAGTATCTCTAAACACATGAGATTCTTCGCGCTACCAAAGCAATATATCTAAATACATGAGATTCCTCGGGTGATCGATGCAGTCCCTTATCCAATAAGGTTCTTCGCAATACGAAAACAGTATCTCTAAACACATGATATTCTTTGGGTGGTCGAAGCAGTCCCTTATCCAATAAGGTTCTTCGCGATACCAAAGAAGTATCTCTAATCACATGAGATTCTTCGGGTGGTCGAAGCAGTCCCTTATCCGATAAGGTTTTTCGCGATACCAAAGCAGTATCTCAAAACACATGAGATTCTTCAGGTGGTCAAAGCAGTCCCTTGTCAAATAAGGTTCTTCGCGATACCAAAGCAGTATCTCTAAACACATGAGATTCATCGGGTGTTCGAAGCAGTGCCTTATCCAATAAGGTTCTTCGAGAAACCAAAGCAGTATCTCTAAACTGATGAGATTCTTCGGGTGGTAAAAGCAGTCCCTTATCTAATAAGGTTCTTCGCGATACCAAAGCAGTATCTCTAAACACATGAGTATCTTCGAGTGGTGAAAGCAGTCCCCTATCCAATAAGGTTCTTCGCGATATCAAAGCAGTATCTCTAAACACATGAGATTCTTCGCGATACCAAAGCAGTATCTCTAAACACATGAGATTCTTCGGGTGGTCGAAGCAGTCCCTTATCCAATAAAGTTCTTTGCGATACCAAAGCAGTATCTCTAAACACATGAGATTCTTCGGGTGGTTGAAGTAGTCCCTTATCCAATAAGGTTCTTCGCGATACCAAAGCAGTATCTCTAAACACATGAGATTCTTTGGGTGGTCGAAGCAGTACCTTATTCAATAAGGTTCTTCGTGATACTAAAGCAGTATCCCTAAACACATGAGATTCTTCGGGTGGTCGAAGCAATCCCTTATCCAATAAGGTTCTTCGCGATACCAAAGCAGTATCTCTAAACACATGAGATTCTTTGGGTGGTCGAAGCAGTACCTTATTCAATAAGGTTCTTCGTGATACCAAAGCAGTATCTCTAAACACATGAGATTCTTCGGGTGGTCGAAGCAGTCCCTTATCCAATAAGATTCTTTGCGACACAAAAGCAATATCTCTAGACACATGAGATTCTTCGTGTGGTCGAAGTAGCCCCTTATCCAATAAGGTTCTTTGTGATACCAAAACAGTATCTCTAAACACATGAGATTCTTCGTGATACCAAAGCAGTATCTCTAAATACATGAGATTCCTCGGGTGGTCGATGCAGTCCCTTATCCAATAAGGTTATTCGCGATACAAAAGCAGTATCTCTAAACACATGAGATTCTTTGGGTGATCGAAGCAGTCCCTTATCCAATAAGGTTCTTTGCGATACCAAAGCAGTATCTCTAAACACATGAGATTCTTCGGGTGGTCGAAGCAGTCCCTTATCCAATAAGGTTCTTTGCGACACCAAAGCAATATCTCTAGACACATGAGATTCTTCGTGTGGTCGAAGTAGCCCCTTATCCAATAAGGTTCTTTGTGATACCAAAATAGTATCTCTAAACACATGAGATTCTTCGTGATACCAAAGCAGTATCTCTAAATACATGAGATTCCTCGGGTGGTCGATGCAGTCCCTTATCCAATAAGGTTATTCGCGATACAAAAGCAGTATCTCTAAACACATGAGATTCTTTGGGTGATCGAAGCAGTTCCTTATCCAATAAGGTTCTTTGCAATACCAAAGCAGTATCTCTAAACACATGAGATTCTTCAGGTGGTTGAAGTAGTCCTTTATCCAATAAGGTTCTTCGCGATACCAAAGCAGTATCTCTAAAAACATGAGATTCTTTGGGTGGTCGAAGCAGTACCTTATTCAATAAGGTTCTTCGTGATACAAAAGCAGTATCTCTAAACACATGAGATTCTTCGGGTGGTCGAAGCAGTCCCTTATCCAATAAGGTTCTTTGCGACACCAAAGCAATATCTCTAGACACATGAGATTCTTCGTGTGGTCGAAGTAGCCCCTTATCCAATAAGGTTCTTTGTGATACCAAAACAGTATCTCTAAACACATGAGATTCTTCGTGATACCAAAGCAGTATCTCTAAATACATGAGATTCCACGGGTGGTCGATGCAGTCCCTTATCCAATAAGGTTATTCGCGATACAAAAGCAGTATCTCTAAACACATGAGATTCTTTGGGTGATCGAAGCAGTCCCTTATCCTATAAGGTTCTTTGCAATACCAAAGCAGTATCTCTAAACACATGAGATTCTTCGGGTGGTTGAAGTAGTCCTTTATCCAATAAGGTTCTTCGCGATACCAAAGCAGTATCTCTAAAAACATGAGATTCTTTGGGTGGTCGAAGCAGTACCTTATTCAATAAGGTTCTTCGTGATACAAAAGCAGTATCTCTAAACACATGAGATTCTTCGGGTGGTCGAAGCAGTCACTTATCCAATAAGGTTCTTCGCGATACCAAAGCAGTATCTCTAAACACATGAGATTCTTCGGGTGGTCGAAGCAATCCCTTATCCAATAAGGTTCTTTGCGATACCAAAACAGTATCGCTAAACACATGAGATTCTTCATGATACCAAAGCAGTATCTCTAAATACATGAGATTCCTTGGGTGGTCGATGCAGTCCCTTATCCAAGAAGGTTATTTGCGATACGAAAGCATTATCTCTAAGCACATGAGATTCTTCGGGTGGTCGAAGCAGTCCCTTATCCAATAAGGTTCTTCGCGATACCAAAGCAGTATCTCTAATTACATGAGATTCTTCGGGTGGTCGAAGCCGTCCCTTATCCAATAAGGTTCTTCGCGATACCAAAGCAGTATCTCTAAACACATGAGATTCCTAGGGTGGTCGAAGCAGTCCCTTATCCAATAAGGTTCTTCGCGATACCAAAGCAGTATCTCTAAACACATGAGATTCTTTCTGTGGTTGAAGTAATCCCATATCTAATAAGATTTTTCGTGATACCAAAGCAGTATCTCTAAACACATGAGATTCTTCGGGTGGTCGAAGCAGTACCTTATTCAATAAGGTTCTTCGTGATACCAACGCAGTATCTCTAAACACATGTGATTCTTTGGGTGGTCGAAGAAGTCTCTTATCCAATAAGGTTCTTCGCGATGCCAAAGCAGTATCTCTAAACACATGAGATTCTTTGGGTGGTCGAAGCAGTCCCTTATCCAACAAGGCTCTTTGTGATACCAAAACAGTATCTCTAAACACATGAGATTCTTCGCGCTACCAAAGCAATATATCTAAATACATGAGATTCTTCGGGTGATCGATGCAGTCCCTTATCCAATAAGGTTCTTCGCGATACGAAAACAGTATCTCTAAACACATGAGATTCTTCGGGTGGTCGAAGCAGTCCCTTATCCAATAAGGTTCTTCGCGATACCAAAGAAGTATCTCTAATCACATGAGATTCTTCGGGTGGTCGAAGCAGTCCCTTATCCGATAAGGTTTTTCGCGATACCAAAGCAGTATCTCAAAACACATGAGATTCTTCAGGTGGTCAAAGCAGTCCCTTGTCAAATAAGGTTCTTCGCGATTCCAAAGCAGTATCTCTAAACACATGAGATTCATCGGGTGTTCGAAGCAGTGCCTTATACAATAAGGTTCTTCGAGATACCATAGCAGTATCTCTAAACTGATGAGATTCTTCGGGTGGTAAAAGCAGTCCCTTATCTAATAAGGTTCTTCGCGATACCAAAGCAGTATCTCTAAACACATGAGTATCTTCGAGTGGTGAAAGTAGTCCCCTATCCAATAAGGTTCTTCGCGATATCAAAGCAGTATCTCTAAACACATGAGATTCTTCGCGATACTAAAGCAGTATCTCTAAACACATGAGATTCTTTGGGTGATCGAAGCAGTTCCTTATCCAATAAGGTTCTTTGCAATACCAAAGCAGTATCTCTAAACACATGAGATTCTTCAGGTGGTTGAAGTAGTCCTTTATCCAATAAGGTTCTTCGCGATACCAAAGCAGTATCTCTAAAAACATGAGATTCTTTGGGTGGTCGAAGCAGTACCTTATTCAATAAGGTTCTTCGTGATACAAAAGCAGTATCTCTAAACACATGAGATTCTTCGGGTGGTCGAAGCAGTCCCTTATCCAATAAGGTTCTTTGCGACACCAAAGCAATATCTCTAGACACATGAGATTCTTCGTGTGGTCGAAGTAGCCCCTTATCCAATAAGGTTCTTTGTGATACCAAAACAGTATCTCTAAACACATGAGATTCTTCGTGATACCAAAGCAGTATCTCTAAATACATGAGATTCCACGGGTGGTCGATGCAGTCCCTTATCCAATAAGGTTATTCGCGATACAAAAGCAGTATCTCTAAACACATGAGATTCTTTGGGTGATCGAAGCAGTCCCTTATCCTATAAGGTTCTTTGCAATACCAAAGCAGTATCTCTAAACACATGAGATTCTTCGGGTGGTTGAAGTAGTCCTTTATCCAATAAGGTTCTTCGCGATACCAAAGCAGTATCTCTAAAAACATGAGATTCTTTGGGTGGTCGAAGCAGTACCTTATTCAATAAGGTTCTTCGTGATACAAAAGCAGTATCTCTAAACACATGAGATTCTTCGGGTGGTCGAAGCAGTCACTTATCCAATAAGGTTCTTCGCGATACCAAAGCAGTATCTCTAAACACATGAGATTCTTCGGGTGGTCGAAGCAATCCCTTATCCAATAAGGTTCTTTGCGATACCAAAACAGTATCGCTAAACACATGAGATTCTTCATGATACCAAAGCAGTATCTCTAAATACATGAGATTCCTTGGGTGGTCGATGCAGTCCCTTATCCAAGAAGGTTATTTGCGATACGAAAGCATTATCTCTAAGCACATGAGATTCTTCGGGTGGTCGAAGCAGTCCCTTATCCAATAAGGTTCTTCGCGATACCAAAGCAGTATCTCTAATTACATGAGATTCTTCGGGTGGTCGAAGCCGTCCCTTATCCAATAAGGTTCTTCGCGATACCAAAGCAGTATCTCTAAACACATGAGATTCCTAGGGTGGTCGAAGCAGTCCCTTATCCAATAAGGTTCTTCGCGATACCAAAGCAGTATCTCTAAACACATGAGATTCTTTCTGTGGTTGAAGTAATCCCATATCTAATAAGATTTTTCGCGATACCAAAGCAGTATCTCTAAACACATGAGATTCTTCGGGTGGTCGAAGCAGTACCTTATTCAATAAGGTTCTTCGTGATACAAACGCAGTATCTCTAAACACATGTGATTCTTTGGGTGGTCGAAGAAGTCTCTTATCCAATAAGGTTCTTCGCGATGCCAAAGCAGTATCTCTAAACACATGAGATTCTTTGGGTGGTCGAAGCAGTCCCTTATCCAACAAGGCTCTTTGTGATACCAAAACAGTATCTCTAAACACATGAGATTCTTCGCGCTACCAAAGCAATATATCTAAATACATGAGATTCTTCGGGTGATCGATGCAGTCCCTTATCCAATAAGGTTCTTCGCGATACGAAAACAGTATCTCTAAACACATGAGATTCTTCGGGTGGTCGAAGCAGTCCCTTATCCAATAAGGTTCTTCGCGATACCAAAGAAGTATCTCTAATCACATGAGATTCTTCGGGTGGTCGAAGCAGTCCCTTATCCGATAAGGTTTTTCGCGATACCAAAGCAGTATCTCAAAACACATGAGATTCTTCAGGTGGTCAAAGCAGTCCCTTGTCAAATAAGGTTCTTCGCGATTCCAAAGCAGTATCTCTAAACACATGAGATTCATCGGGTGTTCGAAGCAGTGCCTTATCCAATAAGGTTCTTCGAGATACCAAAGCAGTATCTCTAAACTGATGAGATTCTTCGGGTGGTAAAAGCAGTCCCTTATCTAATAAGGTTCTTCGCGATACCAAAGCAGTATCTCTAAACACATGAGTATCTTCGAGTGGTGAAAGTAGTCCCCTATCCAATAAGGTTCTTCGCGATATCAAAGCAGTATCTCTAAACACATGAGATTCTTCGCGATACCAAAGCAGTATCTCTAAACACATGAGATTCTTCGGGTGGTCGAAGCAGTCCCTTATCCAATAAAGTTCTTTGCGATACCAAAGCAGTATCTCTAAACACATGAGATTCTTCGGGTGGTTGAAGTAGTCCCTTATCCAATAAGGTTCTTCGCGATACCAAAGCAGTATCTCTAAATACATGATATTCCTTGGGTGGTCGATGCACTCCCTTATCCAATAAGGTTATTTGCGATACGAAAGCATTATCTCTAAGCACATGAGATTCTTCGGGTGGTCGAAGCAGTCCCTTATCCAATAAGGTTCTTCGCGATACCAAAGCAGTATCTCTAATTACATGAGATTCTTCGGGTGGTCGAAGCAGTCCCTTATCCAAAAAGGTTCTTCGCGATACCAAAGCAATATCTCTAAACACATGAGATTCTTTCTGTGGTTGAAGCAGTCCCTTATCTAATAAGATTTTTTGCGATACCAAAGATGTATCTCTAAACACATGAGTATCTTCGAGTGGTGAAAGCAGTCCCCTATCCAATAAGGTTTTTCGCGATATCAAAGCAGTATCTCTAAACACATGAGATTCTTCGCGATACCAAAGCAGTATCTCTAAATACATGAGATTCCTCGGGTGGACGATGCAGTCCCTTATCCAATAAGGTTATTCGCGATACAAAAGCAGTATCTCTAAACACATGAGATTCTTTGGGTGATCGAAGCAGTCCCTTATCCAATAAGGTTCTTTGCGATACCAAAGCAGTATCTCTAAACACATGAGATTCTTCGGGTGGTCGAAGCAGTCCCTTATCCAATAAGGTTCTTTGCGACACCAAAGCAATATCTCTAGACACATGAGATTCTTCGTGTGGTCGAAGTAGCCCCTTATCCAATAAGGTTCTTTGTGATACCAAAATAGTATCTCTAAACACATGAGATTCTTCGTGATACCAAAGCAGTATCTCTAAATACATGAGATTCCTCGGGTGGTCGATGCAGTCCCTTATCCAATAAGGTTATTCGCGATACAAAAGCAGTATCTCTAAACACATGAGATTCTTTGGGTGATCGAAGCAGTTTCTTATCCAATAAGGTTCTTTGCAATACCAAAGCAGTATCTCTAAACACATGAGATTCTTCGGGTGGTTGAAGTAGTCCTTTATCCAATAAGGTTCTTCGTGATACCAAAGCAGTATCTCTAAAAACATGAGATTCTTTGGGTGGTCGAAGCAGTACCTTATTCAATAAGGTTCTTCGTGATACCAAAGCAGTATCTCTAAACACATAAGATTCTTCGGGTGGTCGAAGCAGTCACTTATCCAATAAGGTTCTTCGCGATACCAAAGCAGTATCTCTAAACACATGAGATTCTTCGGGTGGTCGAAGCAATCCCTTATCCAATAAGGTTCTCTGCGATACCAAAACAGTATCGCTAAACACATGAGATTCTTCATGATACCAAAGCAGTATCTCTAAATACATGATATTCCTTGGGTGGTCGATGCACTCCCTTATCCAATAAGGTTATTTGCGATACGAAAGCATTATCTCTAAGCACATGAGATTCTTCGGGTGGTCGAAGCAGTCCCTTATCCAATAAGGTTCTTCGCGATACCAAAGCAGTATCTCTAATTACATGAGATTCTTCGGGTGGTCGAAGCAGTTCCTTATCCAAAAAGGTTCTTCGCGATACCAAAGCAGTATCTCTAAACACATGAGATTCTTTTTGTGGTTGAAGCAGTCCCTTATCTAATAAGATTTTTCGCGATACCAAAGCAGTATCTCTAAACACATGAGATTCTTCGGGTGGTCGAAGCAGTACCATATTCAATAAGGTTCTTCGTGATACCAAAGCAGTATCTCTAAACACATGTGCTTCTTTGGGTGGTAGAAGAAGTCTCTTATCCAATAAGGTTCTTCGCGATGCCAAAGCAGTATCTCTAAACACATGAGATTCTTTGGGTGGTCGAAGCAGTCCCTTATCCAACAAGGCTCTTTGTGATACCAAAACAGTATCTCTAAACACATGAGATTCTTCGCGCTACCAAAGCAATATATCTAAATACATGAGATTCCTCGGGTGATCGATGCAGTCCCTTATCCAATAAGGTTCTTCGTAATATGAAAACAGTATCTCTAAACACATGAGATTCTTCGGGTGGTCGAAGCAGTCCCTTATCCAATATGGTTCTTCGCGATACCAAAGCAGTATCTCTAATCACATGAGATTCTTCGGGTGGTCGAAGCAGTCCCTTATCCAATAAGGTTCTTCGCGATACCAAAGCAGTATCTCAAAACACATGAGATTCTTCAGGTGGTCAAAGCAGTCCCTTGTCAAATAAGGTTCTTCGCGATACCAAAGCAGTATCTCTAAACACATGAGATTCATCAGGTGTTCGAAGCAGTGCCTTATCCAATAAGGTTCTTCGAGATACCAAAGCAGTATCTCTAAACTGATGAGATTCTTCGGGTGGTAAAAGCAGTCCCTTATCTAATAAGGTTCTTCGCAATACCAAAGCAGTATCTCTAAACACATGGGTATCTTCGAGTGGTGAAAGCAGTCCCCTATCCAATAAGGTTCTTCGAGATATCAAAGCAGTATCTCTAAACACATGAGATTCTTCGCGATACCAAAGTAGTATCTCTAAACACATGAGATTCTTCGGGTGGTCGAAGCAGTCCCTTATCCAATAAAGTTCTTTGCGATACCAAAGCAGTATCTCTAAACACATGAGATTCTTCGGGTGGTTGAAGCAATCCCTTATCCAATAAGGTTCTTCGCGATACCAAAGCAGTATCTCTAAACACATGAGATTTTTTGGGTGGTCGAAGCAGTACCTTATTCAATAAGGTTCTTCGTGATACCAAAGCAGTATCTCTAAACACATGAGATTCTTCGGGTGGTCGAAGCATTCCCTTATCCAATAAGGTTCTTTGCGACACCAAAGCAATATCTCTAGACACATGAGATTCTTCGTGTGGTCGAAGGAGCCCCTTATCCAATAAGGTTCTTTGTGATACCAAAACAGTATCTCTAAACACATGAGATTCTTCGTGATACCAAAGCAGTATCTCTAAATACATGAGATTCCTCGGGTGGTCGATGCAGTCCCTTATCCAATAAGGTTATTCGCGATACAAAAGCAGTATCTCTAAACACATGAGATTCTTTGAGTGATCGAAGCAGTCCCTTTTCCAATAAGGTTCTTTGCGATACCAAAGCAGTATCTCTAAACACATGAGATTCTTCGGGTGGTCGAAGCAGTCCCTTATCCAATAAGGTTCTTTGCGACACCAAAGCAATATCTCTAGACACATGAGATTCTTCGTGTGGTCGAAGTAGCCCCTTATCCAATAAGGTTATTTGTGATACCAAAACAGTATCTCTAAACACATGAGATTCTTCGTGATACCAAAGCAGTATCTCTAAATACATGAGATTCCTCGGGTGGTCGATGCAGTCCCTTATCCAATAAGGTTATTCGCGATACAAAAGCAGTATCTCTAAACACATGAGATTCTTTGGGTGATCGAAGCAGTCCCTTATCCAATAAGGTTCTTTGCAATACCAAAGCAGTATCTCTAAACACATGAGATTCTTCGGGTGGTTGAAGTAGTCCTTTATCCAATAAGGTTCTTCGTGATACCAAAGCAGTATCTCTAAAAACATGAGATTCTTTGGGCGGTCGAAGCAGTACCTTATTCAATAAGGTTCATCGTGATACCAAAGCAGTATCTCTAAACACATGAGATTCTTCGGGTGGTCGAAGCAGTCACTTATCCAATAAGGTTCTTCGCGATACCAAAGCAGTATCTCTAAACACATGAGATTCTTCGGGTGGTCGAAGCAATCCCTTATCCAATAAGGTTCTTTGCGATACCAAAACAGTATCGCTAAACACATGAGATTCATCATCATACCAAAGCAGTATCTCTAAATACATGAGATTCCTTGGGTGGTCGATGCAGTCCCTTATCCAATAAGGTTATTTGCGATACGAAAGCATTATCTCTAAGCACATGAGATTCTTCGGGTGGTCGAAGCAGTCCCTTATCCAATAAGGTTCTTCGCGATACCAAAGCAGTATCTCTAATTACATGAGATTCTTCGGGTGGTCGAAGCAGTCCTGTATCCAATAAGGTTCTTCGCGATACCAAAGCAGTATCTCTAAACACATGAGATTCCTAGGGTGGTCGAAGCAGTCCCTTCTCCAATAAGGTTCTTCGCGATACCAAAGCAATATCTCTAAACACATGAGATTCTTTCTGTGGTTGAAGCAGTCCCTTATCTAATAAGATTTTTCGCGATACCAAAGATGTATCTCTAAACACATGAGTATCTTCGAGTGGTGAAAGCAGTCCCCTATCCAATAAGGTTCTTCGAGATATCAAAGCAGTATCTCTAAACACATGAGATTCTTCGCGATACCAAAGTAGTATCTCTAAACACATGAGATTCTTCGGGTGGTCGAAGCAGTCCCTTATCCAATAAAGTTCTTTGCGATACCAAAGCAGTATCTCTAAACACATGAGATTCTTCGGGTGGTTGAAGCAATCCCTTATCCAATAAGGTTCTTCGCGATACCAAAGCAGTATCTCTAAACACATGAGATTTTTTGGGTGGTCGAAGCAGTACCTTATTCATTAAGGTTCTTCGTGATACCAAAGCAGTATCTCTAAACACATGAGATTCTTCGGGTGGTCGAAGCATTCCCTTATCCAATAAGGTTCTTTGCGACACCAAAGCAATATCTCTAGACACATGAGATTCTTCGTGTGGTCGAAGGAGCCCCTTATCCAATAAGGTTCTTTGTGATACCAAAACAGTATCTCTAAACACATGAGATTCTTCGTGATACCAAAGCAGTATCTCTAAATACATGAGATTCCTCGGGTGGTCGATGCAGTCCCTTATCCAATAAGGTTATTCGCGATACAAAAGCAGTATCTCTAAACACATGAGATTCTTTGAGTGATCGAAGCAGTCCCTTTTCCAATAAGGTTCTTTGCGATACCAAAGCAGTATCTCTAAACACATGAGATTCTTCGGGTGGTCGAAGCAGTCCCTTATCCAATAAGGTTCTTTGCGACACCAAAGCAATATCTCTAGACACATGAGATTCTTCGTGTGGTCGAAGTAGCCCCTTATCCAATAAGGTTATTTGTGATACCAAAACAGTATCTCTAAACACATGAGATTCTTCGTGATACCAAAGCAGTATCTCTAAATACATGAGATTCCTCGGGTGGTCGATGCAGTCCCTTATCCAATAAGGTTATTCGCGATACAAAAGCAGTATCTCTAAACACATGAGATTCTTTGGGTGATCGAAGCAGTCCCTTATCCAATAAGGTTCTTTGCAATACCAAAGCAGTATCTCTAAACACATGAGATTCTTCGGGTGGTTGAAGTAGTCCTTTATCCAATAAGGTTCTTCGTGATACCAAAGCAGTATCTCTAAAAACATGAGATTCTTTGGGTGGTCGAAGCAGTACCTTATTCAATAAGGTTCATCGTGATACCAAAGCAGTATCTCTAAACACATGAGATTCTTCGGGTGGTCGAAGCAGTCACTTATCCAATAAGGTTCTTCGCGATACCAAAGCAGTATCTCTAAACACATGAGATTCTTCGGGTGGTCGAAGCAATCCCTTATCCAATAAGGTTCTTTGCGATACCAAAACAGTATCGCTAAACACATGAGATTCTTCATCATACCAAAGCAGTATCTCTAAATACATGAGATTCCTTGGGTGGTCGATGCAGTCCCTTATCCAATAAGGTTATTTGCGATACGAAAGCATTATCTCTAAGCACATGAGATTCTTCGGGTGGTCGAAGCAGTCCCTTATCCAATAAGGTTCTTCGCGATACCAAAGCAGTATCTCTAATTACATGAGATTCTTCGGGTGGTCGAAGCAGTCCTGTATCCAATAAGGTTCTTCGCGATACCAAAGCAGTATCTCTAAACACATGAGATTCCTAGGGTGGTCGAAGCAGTCCCTTCTCCAATAAGGTTCTTCGCGATACCAAAGCAATATCTCTAAACACATGAGATTCTTTCTGTGGTTGAAGCAGTCCCTTATCTAATAAGATTTTTCGCGATACCAAAGATGTATCTCTAAACACATGAGTATCTTCGAGTGGTGAAAGCAGTCCCCTATCCAATAAGGTTTTTCGCGATATCAAAGCAGTATCTCTAAACACATGAGATTCTTCGCGATACCAAAGCAGTATCTCTAAATACATGAGATTCCTCGGGTGGTCGATGCAGTCCCTTATCCAATAAGGTTATTCGCGATACAAAAGCAGTATCTCTAAACACATGAGATTCTTTGGGTGATCGAAGCAGTCCCTTATCCAATAAGGTTCTTTGCGATACCAAAGCAGTATCTCTAAACACATGAGATTCTTCGGGTGGTCGAAGCAGTCCCTTATCCAATAAGGTTCTTTGCGACACCAAAGCAATATCTCTAGACACATGAGATTCTTCGTGTGGTCGAAGTAGCCCCTTATCCAATAAGGTTCTTTGTGATACCAAAATAGTATCTCTAAACACATGAGATTCTTCGTGATACCATAGCAGTATCTCTAAATACATGAGATTCCTCGGGTGGTCGATGCAGTCCCTTATCCAATAAGGTTATTCGCGATACAAAAGCAGTATCTCTAAACACATGAGATTCTTTGGGTGATCGAAGCAGTTCCTTATCCAATAAGGTTCTTTGCAATACCAAAGCAGTATCTCTAAACACATGAGATTCTTCGGGTGGTTGAAGTAGTCCTTTATCCAATAAGGTTTTTCGCGATACCAAAGCAGTATCTCTAAAAACATGAGATTCTTTGGGTGGTCGAAGCAGTACCTTATTCAATAAGGTTCTTCGTGATACCAAAGCAGTATCTCTAAACACATAAGATTCTTCGGGTGGTCGAAGCAGTCACTTATCCAATAAGGTTCTTCGCGATACCAAAGCAGTATCTCTAAACACATGAGATTCTTCGGGTGGTCGAAGCAATCCCTTATCCAATAAGGTTCTTTGCGATACCAAAACAGTATCGCTAAACACATGAGATTCTTCATGATACCAAAGCAGTATCTCTAAATACATGATATTCCTTGGGTGGTCGATGCACTCCCTTATCCAATAAGGTTATTTGCGATACGAAAGCATTATCTCTAAGCACATGAGATTCTTCGGGTGGTCGAAGCAGTCCCTTATCCAATAAGGTTCTTCGCGATACCAAAGCAGTATCTCTAATTACATGAGATTCTTCGGGTGGTCGAAGCAGTCCCTTATCCAAAAAGGTTCTTCGCGATACCAAAGCAGTATCTCTAAACACATGAGATTCCTAGGGTGGTCGAAGCAGTCCCTTATCCAATAAGGTTCTTCGCGATACCAAAGCAGTATCTCTAAACACATGAGATTCTTTCTGTGGTTGAAGCAGTCCCTTATCTAATAAGATTTTTCGCGATACCAAAGCAGTATCTCTAAACACATGAGATTCTTCGGGTGGTCGAAGCAGTACCATATTCAATAAGGTTCTTCGTGATACCAAAGCAGTATCTCTAAACACATGTGCTTCTTTGGGTGGTCGAAGAAGTCTCTTATCCAATAAGGTTCTTCGCGATGCCAAAGCAGTATCTCTAAACACATGAGATTCTTTGGGTGGTCGAAGCAGTCCCTTATCCAACAAGGCTCTTTGTAATACCAAAACAGTATCTCTAAACACATGAGATTCTTCGCGCTACCAAAGCAATATATCTAAATACATGAGATTCCTCGGGTGATCGATGCAGTCCCTTATCCAATAAGGTTCTTCGCAATACGAAAACAGTATCTCTAAACACATGAGATTCTTCGGGTGGTCGAAGCAGTCCCTTATCCAATATGGTTCTTCGCGATACCAAAGCAGTATCTCTAATCACATGAGATTCTTCGGGTGGTCGAAGCAGTCCCTTATCCAATAAGTTTCTTCGCGATACCAAAGCAGTATCTTAAAACACATGAGATTCTTCAGGTGGTCAAAGCAGTCCCTTTTCAAATAAGGTTCTTCGCGATACCAAAGCAGTATCTCTAAACACATGAGATTCATCAGGTGTTCGAAGTAGTGCCTTATCCAATAAGGTTCTTCGAGATACCAAAGCAGTATCTCTAAACTGATGAGATTCTTCGGGTGGTAAAAGCAGTCCCTTATCTAATAAGGTTCTTCGCGATACCAAAGCAGTATCTCTAAACACATGAGTATCTTCGAGTGGTGAAAGCAGTCCCCTATCCAATAAGGTTCTTCGCGATATCGAAGCAGTATCTCTAAACACATGAGATTCTTCGCGATACCAAAGCAGTATCTCTAAACACATGAGATTCTTCGGGTGGTCGAAGCAGTCCCTTATCCAATAAAGTTCTTTGCGATACCAAAGCAGTATCTTTAAACACATGAGATTCTTCGGGTGGTTGAAGCAGTCCCTTATCCAATAAGGTTCTTCGCGATACCAAAGCAGTATCTCTAAACACATGAGATTCTTTGGGTGGTCGAAGCAGTACCTTATTCAATAAGGTTCTTCGTGATACCAAAGCAGTATCTCTAAACACATGAGATTCTTCGGGTGGTCGAAGCAGTCCCTTATCCAATAAGGTTCTTTGCGACACCAAAGCAATCTCTCTAGACACATGAGATTCTTCGTGTGGTCGAAGTAGCCCCTTATCCAATAAGGTTCTTTGTGATACCAAAACAGTATCTCTAAACACATGAGATTCTTCGTGATACCAAAGCAGTATCTCTAAATACATGAGATTCCTCGGGTGGTCGATGCAGTCCCTTATCCAATAAGGTTATTCGCGATACAAAAGCAGTATCTCTAAACACATGAGATTCTTTGAGTGATCGAACCAGTCCCTTTTCCAATAAGGTTCTTTGCGATACCAAAGCAGTATCTCTAAACACATGAGATTCTTCAGGTGGTCGAAGCAGTCCCTTATCCAATAAGGTTCTTTGCGACACCAAAGCAATATCTCTAGACACATGAGATTCTTCGTGTGGTCGAAGTAGCCCCTTATCCAATAAGGTTCTTTGTGATACCAAAACAGTATCTCTAAACACATGAGATTCTTCGTGATACCAAAGCAGTATCTCTAAATACATGAGATTCCTCGGGTGGTCGATGCAGTCCCTTATCCAATAAGGTTATTCGCGATACAAAAGCAGTATCTCTAAACACATGAGATTCTTTGGGTGATCGAAGCAGTCCCTTATCCAATAAGGTTCTTTGCAATACCAAAGTAGTATCTCTAAACACATGAGATTCTTCGGGTGGTTGAAGTAGTCCTTTATCCAATAAGGTTCTTCGTGATACCAAAGCAGTATCTCTAAAAACATGAGATTCTTTGGGTGGTCGAAGCAGTACCTTATTCAATAAGGTTCTTCGTGATACCAAAGCAGTATCTCTAAACACATGAGATTCTTCGGGTGGTCGAAGCAGTCACTTATCCAATAAGGTTCTTCGCGATACCAAAGCAGTATCTCTAAACACATGAGATTCTTCGGGTGGTCGAAGCAATCCCTTATCCAATAAGGTTCTTTGCGATACCAAAACAGTATCGCTAAACACATGAGATTCTTCATCATACCAAAGCAGTATCTCTAAATACATGAGATTCCTTGGGTGGTCGATGCAGTCCCTTATCCAATAAGGTTATTTGCGATACGAAAGCATTATCTCTAAGCACATGAGATTCTTCGGGTGGTCGAAGCAGTCCCTTATCCAATAAGGTTCTTCGCGATACCAAAGCAGTATCTCTAATTACATGAGATTCTTCGGGTGGTCGAAGCAGTCCCTTATCCAATAAGGTTCTTCGCGATACCAAAGCAGTATCTCTAAACACATGAGATTCCTAGGGTGGTCGAAGCAGTCCCTTATCCAATAAGGTTCTTCGCGATACCAAAGCAATATCTCTAAACACATGAGATTCTTTCTGTGGTTGAAGCAGTCCCTTATCTAATAAGATTTTTCGCGATACCAAAGATGTATCTCTAAACACATGAGTATCTTCGAGTGGTGAAAGCAGTCCCCTATCCAATAAGGTTTTTCGCGATATCAAAGAAGTATCTCTAAACACATGAGATTCTTCGCGATACCAAAGCAGTATCTCTAAACACATGAGATTGTTCGGGTGGTCGAAGCAGTCCCTTATCCAATAAATTTCTTTGCGATACCAAAGCAGTATCTCTAAACACATGAGATTCTTCGGGTGGTTGAAGCAATCCCTTATCCAATAAGGTTCTTCGCGATACCAAAGCAGTATCTCTAAACACATGAGATTCTTTGGGTGGTTGAAGCAGTACCTTATTCAATAAGGTTCTTCGTGATACCAAAGCAGTATCTCTAAACACATGAGATTCTTCGGGTGGTCGAAGCAGTCCCTTATCCAATAAGGTTCTTTGCGACACCAAAGCAATATCTCTAGACACATGAGATTCTTCGTGTGGTCGAAGTAGCCCCTTATCCAATAAGGTTCTTTGTGATACCAAAACAGTATCTCTAAACACATGAGATTCTTCGTGATACCAAAGCAGTATCTCTAAATACATGAGATTCCTCGGGTGGTCGATGCAGTCCCTTATCCAATAAGGTTATTCGCGATACAAAAGCAGTATCTCTAAACACATGAGATTCTTTGGTTGATCGAAGCAGTCCCTTATCCAATAAGGTTCTTTACGATACCAAAGCAGTATCTCTAAACACATGAGATTCTTCGGGTGGTCGAAGCAGTCCCTTATCCAATAAGGTTCTTTGCGACACCAAAGCAATATCTCTAGACACATGAGATTCTTCGTGTGGTCGAAGTAGCCCCTTATCCAATAAGGTTCTTTGTGATACCAAAACAGTATCTCTAAACACATGAGATTCTTCGTGGTACCAAAGCAGTATCTCTAAATACATGAGATTCCTCAGGTGGTCGATGCAGTCCCTTATCCAATAAGGTTATTCGCGATACAAAAGCAGTATCTCTAAACACATGAGATTCTTTGGGTGATCGAAGCAGTCCCTTATCCAATAAGGTTCTTTGCAATACCAAAGCAGTATCTCTAAACACATGAGATTCTTCGGGTGGTTGAAGTAGTCCTTTATCCAATAAGGTTCTTCGCGATACCAAAGCAGTATCTCTAAAAACATGAGATTCTTTGGGTGGTCGAAGCAGTACCTTATTCAATAAGGTTCTTCGTGATACCAAAGTAGTATCTCTAAACACATGAGATTCTTCGGGTGGTCGAAGCAGTCACTTATCCAATAAGGTTCTTCGCGATACCAAAGCAGTATCTCTAAACACATGAGATTCTTCGGGTGGTCAAAGCAATCCCTTATCCAATAAGGTTCTTTGCGATACCAAAACAGTATCGCTAAACACATGAGATTCTTCTCATACCAAAGCAGTATCTCTAAATACATGAGATTCCTTGGGTGGTCGATGCAGTCCCTTATCCAATAAGGTTATTTGCGATACGAAAGCATTATCTCTAAGCACATGAGATTCTTCGGGTGGTCGAAGCAGTCCCTTATCCAATAAGGTTCTTCGCGATACCAAAGCAGTATCTCTAATTACATGAGATTCTTCGGGTGGTCGAAGCAGTCCCTTATCCAAAAAGGTTCTTCGCGATACCAAAGCAGTATCTCTAAACACATGAGATTCCTAGGGTGGTCGAAGTAGTCCCTTATCCAATAAGGTTCTTCGCGATACCAAAGCAGTATCTCTAAACACATGAGATTCTTTCTGTGGTTGAAGCAGTCCCTTATCTAATAAGATTTTTCGCGATACCAAAGCAGTATCTCTAAACACATGAGATTCTTCGGGTGGTCGAAGCAGTACCATATTCAATAAGGTTCTTCGTGATACCAAAGCAGTATCTCTAAACACATGTGCTTCTTTGGGTGGTCGAAGAAGTCTCTTATCCAATAAGGTTCTTCGCGATGCCAAAGCAGTATCTCTAAACACATGAGATTCTTTGGGTGGTCGAAGCAGTCCCTTATCCAACAAGGCTCTTTGTAATACCAAAACAGTATCTCTAAACACATGAGATTCTTCGCGCTACCAAAGCAATATATCTAAATACATGAGATTCCTCGGGTGATCGATGCAGTCCCTTATCCAATAAGGTTCTTCGCAATACGAAAACAGTATCTCTAAACACATGAGATTCTTCGGGTGGTCGAAGCAGTCCCTTATCCAATATGGTTCTTCGCGATACCAAAGCAGTATCTCTAATCACATGAGATTCTTCGGGTGGTCGAAGCAGTCCCTTATCCAATAAGTTTCTTCGCGATACCAAAGCAGTATCTCAAAACACATGAGATTCTTCAGGTGGTCAAAGCAGTCCCTTTTCAAATAAGGTTCTTCGCGATACCAAAGCAGTATCTCTAAACACATGAGATTCATCAGGTGTTCGAAGTAGTGCCTTATCCAATAAGGTTCTTCGAGATACCAAAGCAGTATCTCTAAACTGATGAGATTCTTCGGGTGGTAAAAGCAGTCCCTTATCTAATAAGGTTCTTCGCGATACCAAAGCAGTATCTCTAAACACATGAGTATCTTCGAGTGGTGAAAGCAGTCCCCTATCCAATAAGGTTCTTCGCGATATCGAAGCAGTATCTCTAAACACATGAGATTCTTCGCGATACCAAAGCAGTATCTCTAAACACATGAGATTCTTCGGGTGGTCGAAGCAGTCCCTTATCCAATAAAGTTCTTTGCGATACCAAAGCAGTATCTTTAAACACATGAGATTCTTCGGGTGGTTGAAGCAGTCCCTTATCCAATAAGGTTCTTCGCGATACCAAAGCAGTATCTCTAAACACATGAGATTCTTTGGGTGGTCGAAGCAGTACCTTATTCAATAAGGTTCTTCGTGATACCAAAGCAGTATCTCTAAACACATGAGATTCTTCGGGTGGTCGAAGCAGTCCCTTATCCAATAAGGTTCTTTGCGACACCAAAGCAATCTCTCTAGACACATGAGATTCTTCGTGTGGTCGAAGTAGCCCCTTATCCAATAAGGTTCTTTGTGATACCAAAACAGTATCTCTAAACACATGAGATTCTTCGTGATACCAAAGCAGTATCTCTAAATACATGAGATTCCTCGGGTGGTCGATGCAGTCCCTTATCCAATAAGGTTATTCGCGATACAAAAGCAGTATCTCTAAACACATGAGATTCTTTGAGTGATCGAACCAGTCCCTTTTCCAATAAGGTTCTTTGCGATACCAAAGCAGTATCTCTAAACACATGAGATTCTTCAGGTGGTCGAAGCAGTCCCTTATCCAATAAGGTTCGTTGCGACACCAAAGCAATATCTCTAGACACGTGAGATTCTTCGTGTGGTCGAAGTAGCCCCTTATCCAATAAGGTTCTTTGTGATACCAAAACAGTATCTCTAAACACATGAGATTCTTCGTGATACCAAAGCAGTATCTCTAAATACATGAGATTCCTCGGGTGGTCGATGCAGTCCCTTATCCAATAAGGTTATTCGCGATACAAAAGCAGTATCTCTAAACACATGAGATTCTTTGGGTGATCGAAGCAGTCCCTTATCCAATAAGGTTCTTTGCAATACCAAAGTAGTATCTCTAAACACATGAGATTCTTCGGGTGGTTGAAGTAGTCCTTTATCCAATAAGGTTCTTCGTGATACCAAAGCAGTATCTCTAAAAACATGAGATTCTTTGGGTGGTCGAAGCAGTACCTTATTCAATAAGGTTCTTCGTGATACCAAATCAGTATCTCTAAACACATGAGATTCTTCGGGTGGTCGAAGCAGTCACTTATCCAATAAGGTTCTTCGCGATACCAAAGCAGTATCTCTAAACACATGAGATTCTTCGGGTGGTCGAAGCAATCCCTTATCCAATAAGGTTCTTTGCGATACCAAAACAGTATCGCTAAACACATGAGATTCTTCATCATACCAAAGCAGTATCTCTAAATACATGAGATTCCTTGGGTGGTCGATGCAGTCCCTTATCCAATAAGGTTATTTGCGATACGAAAGCATTATCTCTAAGCACATGAGTTTCTTCGGGTGGTCGAAGCAGTCCCTTATCCAATAAGGTTCTTCGCGATACCAAAGCAGTATCTCTAATTACATGAGATTCTTCGGGTGGTCGAAGCAGTCCCTTATCCAATAAGGTTCTTCGCGATACCAAAGCAGTATCTCTAAACACATGAGATTCCTAGGGTGGTCGAAGCAGTCCCTTATCCAATAAGGTTCTTCGCGATACCAAAGCAATATCTCTAAACACATGAGATTCTTTCTGTGGTTGAAGCAGTCCCTTATCTAATAAGATTTTTCGCGATACCAAAGATGTATCTCTAAACACATGAGTATCTTCGAGTGGTGAAAGCAGTCCCCTATCCAATAAGGTTTTTCGCGATATCAAAGAAGTATCTCTAAACACATGAGATTCTTCGCGATACCAAAGCAGTATCTCTAAACACATGAGATTGTTCGGGTGGTCGAAGCAGTCCCTTATCCAATAAATTTCTTTGCGATACCAAAGCAGTATCTCTAAACACATGAGATTCTTCGGGTGGTTGAAGCAATCCCTTATCCAATAAGGTTCTTCGCGATACCAAAGCAGTATCTCTAAACACATGAGATTCTTTGGGTGGTTGAAGCAGTACCTTATTCAATAAGGTTCTTCGTGATGCCAAAGCAGTATCTCTAAACACATGAGATTCTTCGGGTGGTCGAAGCAGTCCCTTATCCAATAAGGTTCTTTGCGACACCAAAGCAATATCTCTAGACACATGAGATTCTTCGTGTGGTCGAAGTAGCCCCTTATCCAATAAGGTTCTTTGTGATACCAAAACAGTATCTCTAAACACATGAGATTCTTCGTGATACCAAAGCAGTATCTCTAAATACATGAGATTCCTCGGGTGGTCGATGCAGTCCCTTATCCAATAAGGTTATTCGCGATACAAAAGCAGTATCTCTAAACACATGAGATTCTTTGGTTGATCGAAGCAGTCCCTTATCCAATAAGGTTCTTTACGATACCAAAGCAGTATCTCTAAACACATGAGATTCTTCGGGTGGTCGAAGCAGTCCCTTATCCAATAAGGTTCTTTGAGACACCAAAGCAATATCTCTAGACACATGAGATTCTTCGTGTGGTCGAAGTAGCCCCTTATCCAATAAGGTTCTTTGTGATACCAAAACAGTATCTCTAAACACATGAGATTCTTCGTGGTACCAAAGCAGTATCTCTAAATACATGAGATTCCTCAGGTGGTCGATGCAGTCCCTTATCCAATAAGGTTATTCGCGATACAAAAGCAGTATCTCTAAACACATGAGATTCTTTGGGTGATCGAAGCAGTCCCTTATCCAATAAGGTTCTTTGCAATACCAAAGCAGTATCTCTAAACACATGAGATTCTTCGGGTGGTTGAAGTAGTCCTTTATCCAATAAGGTTCTTCGCGATACCAAAGCAGTATCTCTAAAAACATGAGATTCTTTGGGTGGTCGAAGCAGTACCTTATTCAATAAGGTTCTTCGTGATACCAAAGTAGTATCTCTAAACACATGAGATTCTTCGGGTGGTCGAAGCAGTCACTTATCCAATAAGGTTCTTCGCGATACCAAAGCAGTATCTCTAAACACATGAGATTCTTCGGGTGGTCAAAGCAATCCCTTATCCAATAAGGTTCTTTGCGATACCAAAACAGTATCGCTAAACACATGAGATTCTTCTCATACCAAAGCAGTATCTCTAAATACATGAGATTCCTTGGGTGGTCGATGCAGTCCCTTATCCAATAAGGTTATTTGCGATACGAAAGCATTATCTCTAAGCACATGAGATTCTTCGGGTGGTCGAAGCAGTCCCTTATCCAATAAGGTTCTTCGCGATACCAAAGCAGTATCTCTAATTACATGAGATTCTTCGGGTGGTCGAAGCAGTCCCTTATCCAATAAGGTTCTTCGCGATACCAAAGCAGTATCTCTAAACACATGAGATTCCTAGGGTGGTCGAAGCAGTCCCTTATCCAATAAGGTTCTTCGCGATACCAAAGCAATATCTCTAAACACATGAGATTCTTTCTGTGGTTGAAGCAGTCCCTTATCTAATAAGATTTTTCGCGATACCAAAGATGTATCTCTAAACACATGAGTATCTTCGAGTGGTGAAAGCAGTCCCCTATCCAATAAGGTTTTTCGCGATATCAAAGAAGTATCTCTAAACACATGAGATTCTTCGCGATACCAAAGCAGTATCTCTAAACACATGAGATTGTTCGGGTGGTCGAAGCAGTCCCTTATCCAATAAATTTCTTTGCGATACCAAAGCAGTATCTCTAAACACATGAGATTCTTCGGGTGGTTGAAGCAATCCCTTATCCAATAAGGTTCTTCGCGATACCAAAGCAGTATCTCTAAACACATGAGATTCTTTGGGTGGTTGAAGCAGTACCTTATTCAATAAGGTTCTTCGTGATGCCAAAGCAGTATCTCTAAACACATGAGATTCTTCGGGTGGTCGAAGCAGTCCCTTATCCAATAAGGTTCTTTGCGACACCAAAGCAATATCTCTAGACACATGAGATTCTTCGTGTGGTCGAAGTAGCCCCTTATCCAATAAGGTTCTTTGTGATACCAAAACAGTATCTCTAAACACATGAGATTCTTCGTGATACCAAAGCAGTATCTCTAAATACATGAGATTCCTCGGGTGGTCGATGCAGTCCCTTATCCAATAAGGTTATTCGCGATACAAAAGCAGTATCTCTAAACACATGAGATTCTTTGGTTGATCGAAGCAGTCCCTTATCCAATAAGGTTCTTTACGATACCAAAGCAGTATCTCTAAACACATGAGATTCTTCGGGTGGTCGAAGCAGTCCCTTATCCAATAAGGTTCTTTGAGACACCAAAGCAATATCTCTAGACACATGAGATTCTTCGTGTGGTCGAAGTAGCCCCTTATCCAATAAGGTTCTTTGTGATACCAAAACAGTATCTCTAAACACATGAGATTCTTCGTGGTACCAAAGCAGTATCTCTAAATACATGAGATTCCTCAGGTGGTCGATGCAGTCCCTTATCCAATAAGGTTATTCGCGATACAAAAGCAGTATCTCTAAACACATGAGATTCTTTGGGTGATCGAAGCAGTCCCTTATCCAATAAGGTTCTTTGCAATACCAAAGCAGTATCTCTAAACACATGAGATTCTTCGGGTGGTTGAAGTAGTCCTTTATCCAATAAGGTTCTTCGCGATACCAAAGCAGTATCTCTAAAAACATGAGATTCTTTGGGTGGTCGAAGCAGTACCTTATTCAATAAGGTTCTTCGTGATACCAAAGTAGTATCTCTAAACACATGAGATTCTTCGGGTGGTCGAAGCAGTCACTTATCCAATAAGGTTCTTCGCGATACCAAAGCAGTATCTCTAAACACATGAGATTCTTCGGGTGGTCAAAGCAATCCCTTATCCAATAAGGTTCTTTGCGATACCAAAACAGTATCGCTAAACACATGAGATTCTTCTCATACCAAAGCAGTATCTCTAAATACATGAGATTCCTTGGGTGGTCGATGCAGTCCCTTATCCAATAAGGTTATTTGCGATACGAAAGCATTATCTCTAAGCACATGAGATTCTTCGGGTGGTCGAAGCAGTCCCTTATCCAATAAGGTTCTTCGCGATACCAAAGCAGTATCTCTAATTACATGAGATTCTTCGGGTGGTCGAAGCAGTCCCTTATCCAATAAGGTTCTTCGCGATACCAAAGCAGTATCTCTAAACACATGAGATTCCTAGGGTGGTCGAAGCAGTCCCTTATCCAATAAGGTTCTTCGCGATACCAAAGCAGTATGTCTAAACACAAGAGATTCTTTCTGTGGTTGAAGCAGTCCCTTATCTAATAAGATTTTTCGCGATACCAAAGCAGTATCTCTAAACACATGAGATTCTTCGGGTGGTCGAAGCAGTACCTTATTCAATAAGGTTCTTCGTGATACCAAAGCAGTATCTCTAAACACATGTGCTTCTTTGGGTGGTCGAAGAAGTCTCTTATCCAATAAGGTTTTTCGCGATTCCAAAGCAGTATCTCTAAACACATGAGATTCTTTGGGTGGTCGAAGCAGTCCCTTATCCAACAAGGCTCTTTGTGATACCAAAACAGTATCTCTAAACACATGAGATTCTTCGCGCTACCAAAGCAATATATCTAAATACATGAGATTCCTCGGGTGATCGATGCAGTCCCTTATCCAATAAGGTTCTTCGCGATACGAAAACAGTATCTCTAAACACATGAGATTCTTCGGGTGGTCGAAGCAGTCCCTTATCCGATAAGGTTCTTCGCGATACCAAAGCAGTATCTCAAAACACATGAGATTCTTCAGGTGGTCAAAGCAGTCCCTTGTCAAATAAGGTTCTTCGCGATACCAAAGCAGTATCTCTAAACACATGAGATTCATCGGGTGTTCGAAGCAGTGCCTTATCCAATAAGGTTCTTCGAGATACCAAAGCAGTATCTCTAAACTGATGAGATTCTTCAGGTGATAAAAGCAGTACGTTATCTAATAAGGTTCTTCGCGATACCAAAGCAGTATCTCTAAACACATGAGTATCTTCGAGTGGTGAAAGCAGTCCCCTATCCAATAAGGTTCTTCGCGATATCAAAGCAGTATCTCTAAACACATGAGATTCTTCGCGATACCAAAGCAGTATCTCTAAACACATGAGATTCTTCGGGTGGTCGAAGCAGTCCCTTATCCAATAAAGTTCTTTGCGATACCAAAGCAGTATCTTTAAACACATGAGATTCTTCGGGTGGTTGAAGCAGTCCCTTATCCAATAAGGTTCTTCGCGATACCAAAGCAGTATCTCTAAACACATGAGATTCTTTGGATGGTCGAAGCAGTACCTTATTCAATAAGGTTCTTCATGATACCAAAGCAGTATCTCTAAACACATGAGATTCTTCGGGTGGTCGAAGTAGTCCCTTATCCAATAAGGTTCTTTGCGACACCAAAGCAATATCTCTAGACACATGAGATTCTTCGTGTGGTCGAAGTAGCCCCTTATCCAATAAGGTTCTTTGTGATACCAAAACAGTATCTCTAAACACATGAGATTCTTCGTGATACCAAAGCAGTATCTCTAAATACATGAGATTCCTCGGGTGGTCGATGCAGACCCTTATCCAATAAGGTTCTTCGCGATACCAAAGAAGTATCTCTAAACACATGAGATTCTTCGGGTGGTCGAAGCAGTACCTTATTCAATAAGGTTCTTCGTGATACCAAAGCAGTATCTCTAAACACATGTGCTTCTTTGGGTGGTCGAAGAAGTCTCTTATCCAATAAGGTTTTTCGCGATGCCAAAGCAGTATCTCTAAACACATGAGATTCTTTGGGTGGTCGAAGCAGTCCCTTATCCAACAAGGCTCTTTGTGATACCAAAACAGTATCTCTAAACACATGAGATTCTTCGCGCTACCAAAGCAATATATCTAAATACATGAGATTCCTCGGGTGATCGATGCAGTCCCTTATCCAATAAGGTTCTTCGCGATACGAAAACAGTATCTCTAAACACATGAGATTCTTCGGGTGGTCGAAGCAGTCCCTTATCCGATAAGGTTCTTCGCGATACCAAAGCAGTATCTCAAAACACATGAGATTCTTCAGGTGGTCAAAGCAGTCCCTTGTCAAATAAGGTTCTTCGCGATACCAAAGCAGTATCTCTAAACACATGAGATTCATCGGGTGTTCGAAGCAGTGCCTTATCCAATAAGGTTCTTCGAGATACCAAAGCAGTATCTCTAAACTGATGAGATTCTTCAGGTGATAAAAGCAGTACGTTATCTAATAAGGTTCTTCGCGATACCAAAGCAGTATCTCTAAACACATGAGTATCTTCGAGTGGTGAAAGCAGTCCCCTATCCAATAAGGTTCTTCGCGATATCAAAGCAGTATCTCTAAACACATGAGATTCTTCGCGATACCAAAGCAGTATCTCTAAACACATGAGATTCTTCGGGTGGTCGAAGCAGTCCCTTATCCAATAAAGTTCTTTGCGATACCAAAGCAGTATCTTTAAACACATGAGATTCTTCGGGTGGTTGAAGCAGTCCCTTATCCAATAAGGTTCTTCGCGATACCAAAGCAGTATCTCTAAACACATGAGATTCTTTGGGTGGTCGAAGCAGTACCTTATTCAATAAGGTTCTTCATGATACCAAAGCAGTATCTCTAAACACATGAGATTCTTCGGGTGGTCGAAGTAGTCCCTTATCCAATAAGGTTCTTTGCGACACCAAAGCAATATCTCTAGACACATGAGATTCTTCGTGTGGTCGAAGTAGCCCCTTATCCAATAAGGTTCTTTGTGATACCAAAACAGTATCTCTAAACACATGAGATTCTTCGTGATACCAAAGCAGTATCTCTAAATACATGAGATTCCTCGGGTGGTCGATGCAGACCCTTATCCAATAAGGTTCTTCGCGATACCAAAGAAGTATCTCTAAACACATGAGATTCTTTGGGTGGTCGAAGCAGTCCCTTATCCAACAAGGTTCTTCGCAATACCAAAACAGTATCTCTAAACACATGAGATTCTTCGCGATACCAAAGCAATATATCTAAATACATGAGATTCCTCAGGGGATCGATGCAGTCCCTTATCCAATAAGGTTCTTCGCGATACGAAAACAATATCTCTAAACACATGAGATTCTTCGGGTGGTCGAAGCAGTCCCTTATCCAATAAGGTTCTTCGCGATACCAAAGCAGTATCTCTAATCACATGAGATTCTTCGGGTGGTCGAAGCAGTCCCTTATCCGATAAGGTTCTTCGCGATACCCAAGCAGTATCTCAAAACACATGAGATTCTTCAGGTGGTCAAAGCAGTCCCTTGTCAAATAAGTGTTCTTCGCGATACCAAAGCAGTATCTCTAAACACATGAGATTCATCAGGTGTTCGAAGCAGTGCCTTATCCAATAAGGTTCTTCGAGATACCAAAGCAGTATCTCTAAACTGATGAGATTCTTCGAGTGGTGAAAGCAGTCCCCTATCCAATAAGGTTCTTCGCGATATCAAAGCAGTATCTCTAAACACATGAGATTCTTCGCGATACCAAAGAAGTATCTCTAAACAAATGAGATTCTTCGGGTGGTCGAAGCAGTCCCTTATCCAATAAAGCTCTTTGCGATACCAAAGCATTATCTCTAAACACATGAGATTCTTCGGGTGGTTGAAGTAGTGCCTTATCCAATAAGGTTCTTCGCGATACCAAAGCAGTATCTCTAAACACATGAGATTCTTTGGGTGGTCGAAGCAGAACCTTATTCAATAAGGTTCTTCGTGATACCAAAGCAGTATCTCTAAATACATGAGATTCCTCGGGTGGTCAATGCAGTCCCTTATCCAATAAGATTATTCGCGATACAAAAGCAGTATCTCTAAACACATGAGATTCTTTGGGTGATCGAAGCAGTCCCTTATCCAATAAGGTTCTTTGCGATACCAAAGCAGTATCTCTAAACACATGAGATTCTTCGGGTGGTTGAACTAGTCCGTTATCCAATAAGGTTCTTCGTGATACCAAAGCAGTATCTCTAAATACATGAGATTCTTTGGGTGGTCGATGCAGTCCCTTATCCAATAAGGTTATTTGTGATACGAAAGCAGTACCTCTAAGCACATGAGATTCTTCGGGTGGTCGAAGCAGTCCCTTATCCAATAAGGTTCTTCGCGATACGAAAATAATATCTCTAAACACATGAGATTCTTCGGGTGGTCGAAGCAGTCCCTTATCCAATAAGGTTCTTCGCGATACCAAAGCAGTATCTCTAATCACATGAGATTCTTCGGGTGGTTGAAGCAGTCCCTTATCCGATTAGGTTCTTCGTGATACCAAAGCAGTATCTCAAAACACATGAGATTCTTCAGGTGGTCAAAGCAGTCCCATGTCAAA
The DNA here is from genome assembly GCA_963859935.3 of Lathyrus sativus. Lineage (NCBI taxonomy): Eukaryota > Viridiplantae > Streptophyta > Magnoliopsida > Fabales > Fabaceae > Lathyrus > Lathyrus sativus. Next base: position 236,201,041 of record OZ012740.1, on the reverse strand, counting down.
TAAGGTTCTTCGCGATACCAAAGCAGTATCTCTAAACACATGAGTTTCATCGGGTGTTCGAAGCAGTGCCTTATCCAATAAGGTTCTTCGAGATACCAAAGCAGTATCTCTAAACTGATGAGATTCTTCGGGTGGTAAAAGCAGTCCCTTATCTAATAAGGTTCTTCTCGATACCAAAGCAGTATCTCTAAACACATGAGATTCTTCGAGTGGTGAAAGCAGTCCCCTATCCAATAAGGTTCTTCGCGATACCAAAGCAGTATCTCTAAACACATGAGATTCTTCGCGATACCAAAGCAGTATCTCTAAACACATGAGATTCTTCGGGTGGTCGAAGCAGTCCCTTATCCAATAAAGTTCTTTGCGATACCAAAGCAGTATCTCTAAACACATGAGATTCTTCGGGTGGTTGAAGCAGTCCCTTATCCAATAAGGTTCTTCGCGATACCAAAGCAGTATCTCTAAACACATGAGATTCTTTGGGTGGTCGAGGCAGTACCTTATTCAATTAGGTTCTTAGTGATACCAAAGCAGTATCTCTAAATACATGAGATTCCTCGGGTGATCGATGCAGTCCCTTATCCAATAAGATTATTCGCGATACAAAAGCAGTATCTCTAAACACATGAGATTCTTTGGGTGATCGAAGCAGTCCCTTATCCAATAAGGTTCTTTGCGATACCAAAGCAGTATCTCTAAACACATGAGATTCTTCGGGTGGTCGAACTAGTCCTTTATCCAATAAGGTTCTTCGCGATACCAAAGCAGTATCTCTAAAAACATGAGATTCTTTGGGTGGCCGAAGCAGTACCTTATTCAATAAGGTTCTTCGTGATACCAAAGTAGTATCTCTAAACACATGAGATTCTTCGGGTGGTCGAAGCAGTCACTTATCCAATAAGGTTCTTCGCGATACCAAAGCAGTATCTCTAAACACATGAGATTCTTCGGGTGGTCGAAGCATTCCCTTATCCAATAAGGTTCTTTGCGATACCAAAACAGTATCGCTAAACACATGAGATTCTTCATGATACCAAAGCAGTATCTCAAACTACATGAGATTCCCTGGGTGGTCGATGCAGTCCCTTATCCAATAAGGTTATTTGCGATACGAAAGCAGTACCTCTAAGCACATGACATTCTTCGGGTGGTCGAAGCAGTCCCTTATCCAATAAGGTTCTTCGCGATACCAAAGCAGTATCTCTAATTACATAAGATTCTTCGGGTGGTCGAAGCAGTCCCTTATCCAATAAGGTTCTTCGCGATACCAAAGCAGTATCTCTAAACACATGAGATTCCTCGGGTGGTCGAAGCAGTCCCTTATCCAATAAGGTTCTTCGCGATACCAAAGCAGTATCTCTAAACACATGAGATTCTTTTTGTGGTTGAAGCAGTCCCTTATCTAATAAGATTTTTCGCGATACCAAAGCAGTATCTCTAAACACATGAGATTCTTCGGGGGTCGAAGCAGTACCTTATTCAATAAGGTTCTTCGTGATACCAAAGCAGTATCTCTAAACCCATGTGCTTGTTTGGGTGGTCGAAGAAGTCTCTTATCCAATAAGGTTCTTCGCGATGCCAAAGAAGTATCTCTAAACACATGAGATTCTTTGGGTGGTCGAAGCAGTCCCTTATCCAACAAGGCTCTTTGTGATACCAAAACAGTATCTCTAAACACATGAGATTCTTCGCGCTACCAAAGCAATATATCTAAATACATGAGATTCCTCGGGTGATCGATGCAGTCCCTTATCCAACAAGGTTCTTCGCGATACGAAAACAGTATCTCTAAACACATGAGATTCTTCGGGTGGTCGAAGCAGTCCCTTATCCAATAAGGTTCTTCGCGATACCAAAGCAGTATCTCAAATCACATGAGATTCTTCGGGTGGTTGAAGCAGTCCCTTATCCGATAAGGTTCTTCGCGATACCAAAGCAGTATCTCAAAACACATGAGATTCTTCAGGTGGTCAAAGCAGTCCCTGGTCAAATAAGGTTCTTCGCGATACCAAAGCAGTATCTCTAAACACATGAGATTCATCGGGTGTTCGAAGCAGTGCCTTATCCAATAAGGTTCTTCGATCTACCAAAGCAATATCTCTAAACTGATGAGATTCTTCGGGTGGTAAAAGCAGTCCCTTATCTAATAAGGTTCTTCGCGATACCAAAGCAGTATCTCTAAACACATGAGATTCTTCGAGTGGTGAAAGCAGTCCCCTATCCAATAAGGTTCTTCACGATATCAAAGCAGTATCTCTAAACACATGAGATTCTTCGCGATACCAAAGCAGTATCTCTAAACACATGAGATTCTTCGGGTGGTCGAAGCAGTCCCTTATCCAATAAAGTTCTTTGCGATACCAAAGCAGTATCTCTAAACACATGAGATTCCTCGGGTGGTTGAAGCAGTCCCTTATCCAATAAGGTTCTTCGCGATACCAAAGCAGTATCTCTAAACACATGAGATTCTTTGGGTGGTCGAAGCAGTACCTTATTCAATAAGGTTCTTCGTGATACCAAAGCAGTATCTCTAAACACATGAGATTCTTCGGGTGGTCGAAGCAGTCCCTTATCCAATAAGGTTCTTTGCGTCACCAAAGCAATATCTCTAGACACATGAGATTCTTCGTGTGGTCGAAGTAGCCCCTTATCCAATAAGGTTCTTTGTGATACCAAAACAGTATCTCTAAACACATGAGATTCTTCGTGATACCAAAGTAGTATCTCTAAATACATGAGATTCCTCGGGTGGTCGATGCAATCCCTTATCCAATAAGGTTCTTCGCGATACCAAAGAAGTATCTCTGAACACATGAAATTCTTTGGGTGGTCGAAGCAGTCCCTTATCCAACAAGGTTCTTTGCAATACCAACACAGTATCTCTAAACACATGAGATTCTTCGCGATACCAAAGCAATATATCTAAATACATGAGATTCCTCGGGTGATCGATGCAGTCCCTTATCCAATAAGGTTCTTCGCGATACGAAAACAATATCACTAAACACATGAGATTCTTCGGGTGGTCGAAGCAGTCCCTTATCCAATAAGTATCTTCGCGATACCAAAGCAGTATCTCTAATCACATGAGATTCTTCGGGTGGTCGAAGCAGTCCCTTATCCGATAAGGTTCTTCGCGATACCAAAGCAGTATCTCAAAACACATGAGATTCTTCAGGTGGTCAAAGCAGTCCCTTGTCAAATAAGGTTCTTCGCGATACCAAAGCAGTATCTCTAAACACATGAGATTCATCGGGTGTTCGAAGCAGTGCCTTATCCAATAAGGTTCTTCGAGATACCAAAGCAGTATCTCTAAACTGATGAGATTCTTCGGGTGGTAAAAGCAGTGCCTTATCTAATAAGGTTCTTCGCGATACCAAAGCAGTATCTCTAAACACATGAGATTCTTCGAGTGGTGAAAGCAGTCCCCTATCCAATAAGGTTCTTCGCGATATCAAAGCAGTATCTCTAAACACATGAGATTCTTCGCGATACCAAAGCAGTATCTCTAAACACATGAGATTCTCCGGGTGGTCGAAGCAGTCCCTTATCCAATAAAGTTCTTTGCGATACCAAAGCAGTATCTCTAAACACATGAGATTCTTCGGGTGGTTGAAGCAGTCCCTTATCCAATAAGGTTCTTCGCGATACCAAAGCAGTATCTCTAAACACATGAGATTCTTTGGGTGGTCGAAGCAGTACCTTATTCAATAAGGTTCTTCGTGATACCAAAGCAGTATCTCTAAACACATGAGATTCTTCGGGTGGTCGAAGCAGTCCCTTATCCAATAAGGTTCTTTGCGTCACCAAAGCAATATCTCTAGACACATGGGATTCTTCGTGTGGTCGAAGTAGCCCCTTATCCAATAAGGTTCTTTGTGATACCAAAACAGTATCTCTAAACACATGAGATTCTTCGTGATACCAAAGCAGTATCTCTAAATACATGAGATTCCTCGGGTGGTCGATGCAGACCCTTATCCAATAAGGTTCTTCGTGATACCAAAGAAGTATCTCTAAACACATGAGATTCTTTGGGTGGTCGAAGCAGTCCCTTATCCAACAAGGTTCTTCGCAATACCAAAACAGTATCTCTAAACACATGAGATTCTTCGCGATACCAAAGCAATATATCTAAATACATGAGATTCCTCGGGGGATCGATGCAGTCCCTTATCCAATAAGGTTCTTCGCGATACGAAAACAATATCTCTAAACACATGAGATTCTTCGGGTGGTCGAAGCAGTCCCTTATCCAATAAGGTTCTTCGCGATACCAAAGCAGTATCTCTAATCACATGAGATTCTTCGGGTGGTCGAAGCAGTCCCTTATCCGATAAGGTTCTTCGCGATACCCAAGCAGTATCTCAAAACACATGAGATTCTTCAGGTGGTCAAAGCAGTCCCTTGTCAAATAAGGTTCTTCGCGATACCAAAGCAGTATCTCTAAACACATGAGATTCATCAGGTGTTCGAAGCAGTGCCTTATCCAATAAGGTTCTTCGAGATACCAAAGCAGTATCTCTAAACTGATGAGATTCTTCGAGTGGTGAAAGCAGTCCCCTATCCAATAAGGTTCTTCGCGATATCAAAGCAGTATCTCTAAACACATGAGATTCTTCGCGATACCAAAGAAGTATCTCTAAACACATGAGATTCTTCGGGTGGTCGAAGCAGTCCCTTATCGAATAAAGTTCTTTGCGATACCAAAGCATTATCTCTAAACACATGAGATTCTTCGGGTGGTTGAAGTAGTGCCTTATCCAATAAGGTTCTTCGCGATACCAAAGCAGTATCTCTAAACACATGAGATTCTTTGGGTGGTCGAAGCAGAACCTTATTCAATAAGGTTCTTCGTGATACCAAAGCAGTATCTCTAAATACATGAGATTCCTCGGGTGGTCAATGCAGTCCCTTATCCAATAAGATTATTCGCGATACAAAAGCAGTATCTCTAAACACATGAGATTCTTTGGGTGATCGAAGCAGTCCCTTATCCAATAAGTTTCTTTGCGATACCAAAGCAGTATCTCTAAACACATGAGATTCTTCGGGTGGTTGAACTAGTCCGTTATCCAATAAGGTTCTTCGCGATACCAAAGCAGTATCTCTAAATACATGAGATTCTTTGGGTGGTCGATGCAGTCCCTTATCCAATAAGGTTATTTGTGATACGAAAGCAGTACCTCTAAGCACATGAGATTCTTCGGGTGGTCGAAGCAGTCCCTTATCCAATAAGGTTCTTCACGATACGAAAATAATATCTCTAAACACATGAGATTCTTCGGGTGGTCGAAGCAGTCCCTTATCCAATAAGGTTCTTCGCGATACCAAAGCAGTATCTCTAATCACATGAGATTCTTCGGGTGGTTGAAATAGTCCCTTATCCGATTAGGTTCTTCGTGATACCAAAGCAGTATCTCAAAACACATGAGATTCTTCAGGTGGTCAAAGCAGTCCCATGTCAAATAAGGTTCTTCGCGATACCAAAGCAGTATCTCTAAACACATGAGTTTCATCGGGTGTTCGAAGCAGTGCCTTATCCAATAAGGTTCTTCGAGATACCAAAGCAGTATCTCTAAACTGATGAGATTCTTCGGGTGGTAAAAGCAGTCCCTTATCTAATAAGGTTCTTCTCGATACCAAAGCAGTATCTCTAAACACACGAGATTCTTCGAGTGGTGAAAGCAGTCCCCTATCCAATAAGGTTCTTCGCGATACCAAAGCAGTATCTCTAAACACATGAGATTCTTCGCGATACCAAAGCAGTATCTCTAAACACATGAGATTCTTCGGGTGGTCGAAGCAGTCCCTTATCCAATAAAGTTCTTTGCGATACCAAAGCAGTATCTCTAAACACATGAGATTCTTCGGGTGGTTGAAGCAGTCCCTTATCCAATAAGGTTCTTCGCGATACCAAAGCAGTATCTCTAAACACATGAGATTCTTTGGGTGGTCGAAGCAGTACCTTATTCAATTAGGTTCTTAGTGATACCAAAGCAGAATCTCTAAATACATGAGATTCCTCGGGTGATCGATGCAGTCCCTTATCCAATAAGATTATTCGCGATACAAAAGCAGTATCTCTAAACACATGAGATTCTTTGGGTGATCGAAGCAGTCCCTTATCCAATAAGGTTCTTTGCGATACCAAAGCAGTATCTCTAAACACATGAGATTCTTCGGGTGGTCGAACTAGTCCTTTATCCAATAAGGTTCTTCGCGATACCAAAGCAGTATCTCTAAAAACATGAGATTCTTTGGGTGGCCGAAGCAGTACCTTATTCAATAAGGTTCTTCGTGATACCAAAGCAGTATCTCTAAACACATGAGATTCTTCGGGTGGTCGAAGCAGTCACTTATCCAATAAGGTTCTTCGCGATACCAAAGCAGTATCTCTAAACACATGAGATTCTTCGGGTGGTCGAAGCAATCCCTTATCCAATAAGGTTCTTTGCGATACCAAAACAGTATCGCTAAACACATGAGATTCTTCATGATACCAAAGCAGTATCTCAAACTACATGAGATTCCCTGGGTGGTCGATGCAGTCCCTTATCCAATAATGTTATTTGCGATACGAAAGCAGTACCTCTAAGCACATGACATTCTTCGGGTGGTCGAAGCAGTCCCTTATCCAATAAGGTTCTTCGCGATACCAAAGCAGTATCTCTAATTACATAAGATTCTTCGGGTGGTCGAAGCAGTCCCTTATCCAATAAGGTTCTTCGCGATACCAAAGCAGTATCTCTAAACACATGAGATTCCTCGGGTGGTCGAAGCAGTCCCTTATCCAATAAGGTTCTTCGCGATACCAAAGCAGTATCTCTAAACACATGAGATTCTTTTTGTGGTTGAAGCAGTCCCTTATCTAATAAGATTTTTCGCGATACCAAAGCAGTATCTCTAAACACATGAGATTCTTCGGGGGTCGAAGCAGTACCTTATTCAATAAGGTTCTTCGTGATACCAAAGCAGTATCTCTAAACCCATGTGCTTGTTTGGGTGGTCGAAGAAGTCTCTTATCCAATAAGGTTCTTCGCGATGCCAAAGAAGTATCTCTAAACACATGAGATTCTTTGGGTGGTCGAAGCAGTCCCTTATCCAACAAGGCTCTTTGTGATACCAAAACAGTATCTCTAAACACATGAGATTCTTCGCGCTACCAAAGCAATATATCTAAATACATGAGATTCCTCGGGTGATCGATGCAGTCCCTTATCCAACAAGGTTCTTCGCGATACGAAAACAGTATCTCTAAACACATGAGATTCTTTGGGTGGTCGAAGCAGTCCCTTATCCAATAAGGTTCTTCGTGATACCAAAGCAGTATCTCTAATCACATGAGATTCTTCGGGTGGTCGAAGCAGTCCCTTATCCGATAAGGTTCTTCGCGATACCAAAGCAGTATCTCAAAACACATGAGATTCTTCAGGTGGTCAAAGCAGTCCCTGGTCAAATAAGGTTCTTCGCGATACCAAAGCAGTATCTCTAAACACATGAGATTCATCGGGTGTTCGAAGCAGTCCCTTATCCAACAAGGCTCTTTGCGATACCAAAGCAGTATCTCTAAACTGATGAGATTCTTCGGGTGGTAAAAGCAGTCCCTTATCTAATAAGGTTCTTCGCGATACCAAAGCAGTATCTCTAAACACATGAGATTCTTCGAGTGGTGAAAGCAGTCCCCTATCCAATAAGGTTCTTCACGATATCAAAGCAGTATCTCTAAACACATGACATTCTTCGCGATACCGAAGCAGTATCTCTAAACACATGAGATTCTTCGGGTGGTCGAAGCAGTCCCTTATCCAATAAAGTTCTTTGCGATACCAAAGCAGTATCTCTAAACACATGAGATTCCTCGGGTGGTTGAAGCAGTCCCTTATCCAATAAGGTTCTTCGCGATACCAAAGCAGTATCTCTAAACACATGAGATTCTTTGGGTGGTCAAAGCAGTACCTTATTCAATAAGGTTCTTCGTGATACCAAAGCAGTATCTCTAAACACATGAGATTCTTCGGGTGGTCGAAGCAGTCCCTTATCCAATAAGGTTCTTTGCGTCACCAAAGCAATATCTCTAGACACATGAGATTCTTCGTGTGGTCGAAGTAGCCCCTTATCCAATAAGGTTCTTTGTGATACCAAAACAGTATCTCTAAACACATGAGATTCTTCGTGATACCAAAGTAGTATCTCTAAATACATGAGATTCCTCGGGTGGTCGATGCAATCCCTTATCCAATAAGGTTCTTCGCGATACCAAAGAAGTATCTCTAAACACATGAAATTCTTTGGGTGGTCGAAGCAGTCCCTTATCCAACAAGGTTCTTCGCAATACCAACACAGTATCTCTAAACACATGAGATTCTTCGCGATACCAAAGCAATATATCTAAATACATGAGATTCCTCGGGTGATCGATGCAGTCCCTTATCCAATAAGGTTCTTCGCGATACGAAAACAATATCACTAAACACATGAGATTCTTCGGGTGGTCGAAGTAGTCCCTTATCCAATAAGTATCTTCGCGATACCAAAGCAGTATCTCTAATCACATGAGATTCTTCGGGTGGTCGAAGCAGTCCCTTATCCGATAAGGTTCTTCGCGATACCAAAGCAGTATCTCAAAACACATGAGATTCTTCAGGTGGTCAAAGCAGTCCCTTGTCAAATAAGGTTCTTCGCGATACCAAAGCAGTATCTCTAAACACATGAGATTCATCGGGTGTTCGAAGCAGTGCCTTATCCAATAAGGTTCTTCAAGATACCAAAGCAGTATCTCTAAACTGATGAGATTCTTCGGGTGGTAAAAGCAGTGCCTTATCTAATAAGGTTCTTCGCGATACCAAAGCAGTATCTCTAAACACATGAGATTCTTCGAGTGGTGAAAGCAGTCCCCTATCCAATAAGGTTCTTCGCGATATCAAAGCAGTATCTCTAAACACATGAGATTCTTCGCGATACCAAAGCAGTATCTCTAAACACATGAGATTCTTCGGGTGGTCGAAGCAGTCCCTTATCCAATAAAGTTCTTTGCGATACCAAAGCAGTATCTCTAAACACATGAGATTCTTCGGGTGGTTGAAGCAGTCCCTTATCCAATAAGGTTCTTCGCGATACCAAAGCAGTATCTCTAAACACAAGAGATTCTTTGGGTGGTCGAAGCAGTACCTTATTCAATAAGGTTCTTCGTGATACCAAAGCAGTATCTCTAAACACATGAGATTCTTCGGGTGGTCGAAGCAGTCCCTTATCCAATAAGGTTCTTTGCGTCACCAAAGCAATATCTCTAGACACATGGGATTCTTCGTGTGGTCGAAGTAGCCCCTTATCCAATAAGGTTCTTTGTGATACCAAAACAGTATCTCTAAACACATGAGATTCTTCGTGATACCAAAGTAGTATCTCTAAATACATGAGATTCCTCGGGTGGTCGATGCAGTCCCTTATCCAATAAGGTTCTTCGCGATACCAAAGAAGTATCTCTAAACACATGAAATTCTTTGGGTGGTCGAAGCAGTCCCTTATCCAACAAGGTTCTTCGCAATACCAAAACAGTATCTCTAAACACATGAGATTCTTCGCGATACCAAAGCAATATATCTAAATACATGAGATTCCTCGGGTGATCGATGCAGTCCCTTATCCAATAAGGTTCTTCGCGATACGAAAACAATATCACTAAACACATGAGATTCTTCGGGTGGTCGAAGCAGTCCCTTATCCAATAAGTATCTTCGCGATACCAAAGCAGTATCTCTAATCACATGAGATTCTTCGGGTGGTCGAAGCAGTCCCTTATCCGATAAGGTTCTTCGCGATACCAAAGCAGTATCTCAAAACACATGAGATTCTTCAGGTGGTCAAAGCAGTCCCTTGTCAAATAAGGTTCTTCGCGATACCAAAGCAGTATCTCTAAAAACATGAGATTCATCGGGTGTTCGAAGCAGTGCCTTATCCAATAAGGTTCTTCGAGATACCAAAGCAGTATCTCTAAACTGATGAGATTCTTCGGGTGGTAAAAGCAGTGCCTTATCTAATAAGGTTCTTCGCGATACCAAAGCAGTATCTTTAAACACATGAGATTCTTCGAGTGGTGAAAGCAGTTCCCTATCCAATAAGGTTCTTCGCGATATCAAAGCAGTATTTCTAAACACATGAGATTCTTCACGATACCAAAGCAGTATCTCTAAACACATGAGATTCTTCGGGTGGTCGAAGCAGTCCCTTATCCAATAAAGTTCTTTGCGATAACAAAGCAGTATCTCTAAACACATGAGATTCTTCGAGTGGTTGAAGCAATGCCTTATCCAATAAGGTTCTTCGCGATACCAAAGAAGTATCTCTAAACACATGAGATTCTTTGGGTGGTCGAAGCAGTACCTTATTCAATAAGGTTCTTCGTGATACCAAAGCAGTATCTCTAAACACATGAGATTCTTCGGGTGGTCGAAGCAGTCCCTTATCCAATAAGGTTCTTTGCGTCACCAAAGCAATATCTCTAGACACATGGGATTCTTCGTGTGGTCGAAGTAGCCCCTTATCCAATAAGGTTCTTTGTGATACCAAAACAGTATCTCTAAACACATGAGATTCTTCGTGATACCAAAGTAGTATCTCTAAATACATGAGATTCCTCGGGTGGTCGATGCAGTCCCTTATCCAATAAGGTTCTTCGCGATACCAAAGAAGTATCTCTAAACACATGAAATTCTTTGGGTGGTCGAAGCAGTCCCTTATCCAACAAGGTTCTTCGCAATACCAAAACAGTATCTCTAAACACATGAGATTCTTCGCGATACCAAAGCAATATATCTAAATACATGAGATTCCTCGGGTGATCGATGCAGTCCCTTATCCAATAAGGTTCTTCGCGATACGAAAACAATATCACTAAACACATGAGATTCTTCGGGTGGTCGAAGTAGTCCCTTATCCAATAAGTATCTTCGCGATACCAAAGCAGTATCTCTAATCACATGAGATTCTTCGGGTGGTCGAAGCAGTCCCTTATCCGATAAGGTTCTTCGCGATACCAAAGCAGTATCTCAAAACACATGAGATTCTTCAGGTGGTCAAAGCAGTCCCTTGTCAAATAAGGTTCTTCGCGATACCAAAGCAGTATCTCTAAACACATGAGATTCATCGGGTGTTCGAAGCAGTGCCTTATCCAATAAGGTTCTTCAAGATACCAAAGCAGTATCTCTAAACTGATGAGATTCTTCGGGTGGTAAAAGCAGTGCCTTATCTAATAAGGTTCTTCGCGATACCAAAGCAGTATCTCTAAACACATGAGATTCTTCGAGTGGTGAAAGCAGTCCCCTATCCAATAAGGTTCTTCGCGATATCAAAGCAGTATCTCTAAACACATGAGATTCTTCGCGATACCAAAGCAGTATCTCTAAACACATGAGATTCTTCGGGTGGTCGAAGCAGTCCCTTATCCAATAAAGTTCTTTGCGATACCAAAGCAGTATCTCTAAACACATGAGATTCTTCGGGTGGTTGAAGCAGTCCCTTATCCAATAAGGTTCTTCGCGATACCAAAGCAGTATCTCTAAACACAAGAGATTCTTTGGGTGGTCGAAGCAGTACCTTATTCAATAAGGTTCTTCGTGATACCAAAGCAGTATCTCTAAACACATGAGATTCTTCGGGTGGTCGAAGCAGTCCCTTATCCAATAAGGTTCTTTGCGTCACCAAAGCAATATCTCTAGACACATGGGATTCTTCGTGTGGTCGAAGTAGCCCCTTATCCAATAAGGTTCTTTGTGATACCAAAACAGTATCTCTAAACACATGAGATTCTTCGTGATACCAAAGTAGTATCTCTAAATACATGAGATTCCTCGGGTGGTCGATGCAGTCCCTTATCCAATAAGGTTCTTCGCGATACCAAAGAAGTATCTCTAAACACATGAAATTCTTTGGGTGGTCGAAGCAGTCCCTTATCCAACAAGGTTCTTCGCAATACCAAAACAGTATCTCTAAACACATGAGATTCTTCGCGATACCAAAGCAATATATCTAAATACATGAGATTCCTCGGGTGATCGATGCAGTCCCTTATCCAATAAGGTTCTTCGCGATACGAAAACAATATCACTAAACACATGAGATTCTTCGGGTGGTCGAAGCAGTCCCTTATCCAATAAGTATCTTCGCGATACCAAAGCAGTATCTCTAATCACATGAGATTCTTCGGGTGGTCGAAGCAGTCCCTTATCCGATAAGGTTCTTCGCGATACCAAAGCAGTATCTCAAAACACATGAGATTCTTCAGGTGGTCAAAGCAGTCCCTTGTCAAATAAGGTTCTTCGCGATACCAAAGCAGTATCTCTAAAAACATGAGATTCATCGGGTGTTCGAAGCAGTGCCTTATCCAATAAGGTTCTTCGAGATACCAAAGCAGTATCTCTAAACTGATGAGATTCTTCGGGTGGTAAAAGCAGTGCCTTATCTAATAAGGTTCTTCGCGATACCAAAGCAGTATCTTTAAACACATGAGATTCTTCGAGTGGTGAAAGCAGTCCCCTATCCAATAAGGTTCTTCGCGATATCAAAGCAGTATTTCTAAACACATGAGATTCTTCACGATACCAAAGCAGTATCTCTAAACACATGAGATTCTTCGGGTGGTCGAAGCAGTCCCTTATCCAATAAAGTTCTTTGCGATAACAAAGCAGTATCTCTAAACACATGAGATTCTTCGAGTGGTTGAAGCAATGCCTTATCCAATAAGGTTCTTCGCGATACCAAAGAAGTATCTCTAAACACATGAGATTCTTTGGGTGGTCGAAGCAGTACCTTATTCAATAAGGTTCTTCGTGATACCAAAGCAGTATCTCTAAATACATGAGATTCCTCGGGTGGTCGATGCAGTCCCTTATCCAATAAGATTATTCGCGATACAAAAGCAGTATCTCTAAACACATGAGTTTCTTTGGTTGTTCGAAGCAGTCCCTTATCCAATAAGGTTCTTTGCGATACCAAAGCAGTATCTCTAAACACATGAGATTCTTCGGGTGGTTGAACTAGTCCTTTATCCAATAAGGTTCTTCGCGATACCAAAGCAGTATCTCTAAAAACATGAGATTCTTTGGGTGGTCGAAGCAGTACCTTATTCAATAAGGTTCTTCGTGATACCAAAGAAGTATCTCTAAACACATGAGATTCTTCGGGTGGTCGAAGCAGTCACTTATCCAATAAGGTTCTTCGCGATACCAAAGCAGTATCTCTAAACACATGAGATTCTTCGGGTGGTCGAAGCAATCCCTTATCCAATAAGGTTCTTTGCGATACCAAAAGAGTATCGCTAAACACATGAGATTCTTCATGATACCAAAGAAGTATCTCTAAATACATGAGATTCCTTGGGTGGTCGATGTAGTCCCTTATCCAATAAGGTTATTTGCGATACGAAAACAGTACCTCTAAGCACACTAGATTCTTCGGGTGGTCGAAGCAGTCCCTTATCCAATAAGGTTCTTCGTGATACGAAAACAATATCTCTAAACACATGAGATTCTTCGGGTGGTCGAAGCAGTCCCTTATCCAATACGGTTCTTCGCGATACCAAAGCAGTATCTCTAATCACATGAGATTCTTCGGGTGGTCGAAGCAGTCCCTTATCCGATTAGGTTCTTCGCAATACCAAAACAGTATCTCAAAACACATGAGATTCTTCAGGTGGTCAAAGCAGTCCCTTGTCAAATAAGGTTCTTCGCGATATCAAAGCAGTATCTCTAAACACATGAGATTCATCGGGTGTTCGAAGCAGTGCCTTATCCAATAAGGTTCTTCGAGATACCAAAGCAGTATCTCTAAACTGATGAGATTCGTCGGGTGGTAAAAGCAGTCCCTTATCTAATAAGGTTCTTCTCTATACCAAAGCAGTATCTCTAAACACAAGAGATTCTTCGAGTGGTGAAAGCAGTCCCCTATCCAATAAGGTTCTTTGCGATATCAAAGCAGTATCTCTAAACACATAAGATTCTTCGCGATACCAAAGCAGTATCTCTAAACACATGAGATTCTTCGGGTGGTCGAAGCAGTCCCTTATCCAATAAAGTTCTTTGCGATACCAAAGCAGTATCTCTAAACACATGAGATTCTTCGAGTGGTTGAAGCAGTCCCTTATCCAATAAGGTTCTTCTCGATACCAAAGCAGTATCTCTAAACACATGAGATTCTTTGGGTGGTCGAAGCAGTACCTTATTCAATAAGGTTATTCGTGATACCAAAGCAGTATCTCTAAATACATGAGATTCCTCGGGTGGTCGATGCAGTCCCTTATCCAATAAGATTATTCGCGATACAAAAGCAGTATCTCTAAACACATGAGATTCTTTGGGTGATCGAAGCAGTCCCTTATCCAATAAGGTTCTTTGCGATACCAAAGCAGTATCTCTAAACACATGAGATTCTTCGGGTGGTCGAACTAGTACTTTATCCAATAAGGTTTTTCGCGATACCAAAGCAGTATCTCTAAAAACATGAGATTCTTTGGGTGGTCGAAGCAGTACCTTATTCAATAAGGTTCTTCGTGATACCAAAGCAGTATCTCTAAACACATGAGATTCTTCGGGTGGTCGAAGCAGTCACTTATCCAATAAGGTTCTTCGCGATACCAAAGCAGTATCTCTACACACATGAGATTCTTCGGGTGGTCGAAGCAATCCCTTATCCAATAAGGTTCTTTGCGATACCAAAACAGTATCGCTAAACACATGAGATTCTTCATGATACCAAAGCAGTATCTCTAACTACATGAGATTCCTTGGGTGGTCGATGCAGTCCCTTATCCAATAAGGTTATTTGCGATACGAAAGCAGTACCTCTAAGCACATGAGATTCTTCGGGTGGTCGAAGCAGTCCCTTATCCAAAAAGGTTCTTCGCGATACCAAAGCAGTATCTCTAATTACATGAGATTCTTCGGGTGGTCGAAGCAGTCCCTTATCCAATAAGGTTCTTCGCGATACCAAAGCAGTATCTCTAAACACATGAGATTCCTCAGGTGGTCGAAGCAGTCCCTTATCCAATAAGGTTCTTCGCGATACCAAAGCAGTATCTCTAAACACATGAGATTCTTTCTGTGGTTGAAGCAGTCCCTTATCTAATAAGGTTTTTAGCGATACCAAAGCATTATCTCTAAACAAATGAGATTCTTCGGGTCATCGAAGCAGTACCTTATTCAATAAGGTTCTTCGTGATACCAAAGCTGTATCTCTAAACACATGTGCTTCTTTGGGTGGTCGAAAAAGTCTCTTATCCAATAAGGTTCTTCGCGATGCCAAAGCAATATCTCTAAACACATGAGATTCTTTGGGTGGTCGAAGCAGTCCCTTATCCAACAAGGCTCTTTGTGATACCAAAACAGTATCTCTAAACACATGAGATTCTTCGCGATACCAAAGCAATATCTCTAAATACATGAGATTCCTCGGGTGATCGATGCAGTCCCTTATCCAATAAGGTTCTTCGCGATACGAAAGCAGTATCTCTAAACACATGAGATTCTTCGGGTGGTCGAATCAGTCCCTTATCCAATAAGGTTCTTTGCGATACCAAAGCAGTATCACTAATCACATGAGATTCTTCGGGTGGTCGAAGCAGTCCCTTATCCAATAAGGTTCTTCGCGATACCAAAGCAATATCTCAAAACACATGAGATTCTTCAGGTGGTCAAAGCAGTCCCTTGTCAAATAAGGTTCTTCGCGATACCAAAGCAGTATCTCTAAACACATGAGATTCATCGGGTGGTCGAAGCAGTGCCTTATCCAATAAGGTTCTTCGAGATACCAAAGCAGTATCTCTAAACTGATGAGATTCTTCGGGTGGTAAAAGCAGTCCCTTATCTAATAAGGTTCTTCACGATACCAAAGCAGTATCTCTAAACACATGAGATTCTTTGAGTGGTGAAAGCAGTCCCCTATCCAATAAGGTTCTTCGCGATATCAAAGCAGTATCTCTAAACACATGAGATTCTTCACGATACCAAAGCAGTATCTCTAAACACATGAGATTCTTCGGGTGGTTGAAGCAGTCCCTTATCCAATAAGGTTCTTCGCAGTACCAAAGCAGTATCTCTAAACACATGAGATTCTTTGGGTGGTCGAAGCAGTACCTTATTCAATAAGGTTCTTCGTGATACCAAAGCAGTATCTCTAAACACATGAGATTCTTCGGGTGGTCGAAGCAGTCCCTTATCCAATAAGGTTCTTTGCGACACCAAAGCAATATCTCTAGACACATGAGATTCTTCGTGTGGTCGAAGTAGCCCCTTATCCAATAAGATTCTTTGTGATACCAAAACAGTATCTCTAAACACATGAGATTCTTCGTGATACCAAAGCAGTATCTCTAAATACATGAGATTCCTCGGGTGGTCGATGCAGTCCCTTATCCAATAAGGTTATTCGCGATACAAAAGCAGTATCTCTAAACACATGAGATTCTTTGGGTGATCGAAGCAGTCCCTTATCCAATAAGGTTCTTTGCGATACCAAAGCAGTATCTCTAAACACATGAGATTCTTCGGGTGGTCGAAGTAGTACCTTATCGAATAAGGTTCTTTGCGACACCAAAGCAATATCTCTAGACACATGAGATTCTTCGTGTGGTCGAAGTAGCCCCTTATCCAATAAGGTTCTTTGTGATACCAAAACAGTATCTCTAAACACATGAGATTCTTCGCGATACCAAAGCAGTATCTCTAAATACATGAGATTCCTCGGGTGGTCGATGCAGTCTCTTATCCAATAAGGTTATTCGCGATACAAAAGAAGTATCTCTAAACACATGAGATTCTTTGGGTGATCGAAGCAGTCCCTTATCCAATAAGGTTCTTTGCGATACCAAAGCAGTATCTCTAAACATATGAGATTCTTCGGGTGGTTGAAGTAGTCCTTTATCCAATAAGGTTCTTCGCGATACCAAAGCAGTATCTCTGAAAACATGAGATTCTTTGGGTGGTCGAAGCAGTACCTTATTCAATAAGGTTCTTCGTGATACCAAAGCAGTATCTCTAAACACATGAGATTCTTCGGGTGGACGAAGCAGTCACTTATCCAATAAGGTTCTTCGCGATACCAAAGAAGTATCTCTAAACACTTGAGATTCTTCGGGTGGTCGAAGCAATCCCTTATCCAATAAGGTTCTTTGCAATACCAAAATAGTATCACTAAAAACATGAGATTCTTCGTGATACCAAAGCAGTATCTCTAAATACATGAGATTCCTTGGGTGGTCGATGCAGTCCCTTATCCAATAAGGTTATTTGCGATACGAAAGCGTTATCTCTAAGCACATGAGATTCTTCGGGTGGTCGAAGCAGTCCCTTATCCAATAAGATTCTTCGCGATACCAATGCAGTATCTCTAATTACATGAGATTCTTCGGGTGGTCGAAGCAGTCCCTTATCCAATAAGGTTCTTCGTGATACCAAAGCAGTATCTCTAAACACATGAGATTCCTTGGGTGGTCGAAGCAGTCCCTTATCTAATAAGGTTCTTCGCGATACCAAAGCAGTATCTCTAAACACATGAGATTCTTTCTGTGGTTGAAGCAGTCCCTTATCTAATAAGATTTTTCGCGATACCAAAGCAGTATCTCTAAACACATGAGATTCTTCGGGTGGTCGAAGCAGTACCTTATTCAATAAGGTTCTTCGTGATACCAAAGCAGTATCTCTAAACACATGTGCTTCTTTGGGTGGTCGAAGAAGTCTCTTATCCAATAAGGTTCGTCACGATGCCAAAGCAGTATCTCTAAACACATGAGATTCTTTGGGTGGTCGAAGCAGTCCCTTATCCAACAAGGCTCTTTGTGATACCAAAACAGTATCTCTAAACACATGAGATTCTTCGCGATACAAAAGCCATATCTCTAATTAACATGAGATTCCTCGGGTGATCGATGCAGTCCTTTATCCAATAAGGTTCTTCGCGATACGAAAGCAGTATCTCTAAACACATGAGATTCTTTGGGTGGTCGAAGCAGTCCCTTATCCAATAAGGTTCTTTGCGATACCAAAGCAGTATCTCTAATCACATGAGATTCTTCGTGATACCAAAGCAGGATCTCTAAATACATGAGATTCCTCGGGTGGTCGATGTAGTCCCTTATCCAATAAGGTTATTCGCGATACAAAAGCAGTATCTCTAAACACATGAGATTCTTTGGGTGATCGAAGCAGTCCCTTATCCAATAAGGTTCTTTGCGATACCAAAGCAGTATCTCTAAACACATGAGATTCTTCGGGTGGTTGAAGTAGTCCTTTATCCAATAAGGTTCTTCGCGATACCAAAGCAGTATCTCTAAAAACATGAGATTCTTTGGGTGGTCGAAGCAGTACCTTATTCAATAAGGTTCTTCGTGATACCAAAGCAGTATCTCTAAACACATGAGATTCTTCGGGTGGACGAAGCAGTCACTTATCCAAGAAGGTTCTTCGTGATACCAAAGCAGTATCTCTAAACACATGAGATTCTTCGGGTGGTCGAAGCAATCCCTTATCCAATAAGGTTCTTTGCGATACCAAAACAGTATCGCTAAACACATGAGATTCTTCATGATACCAAAGCAGTATCTCTAAATACATGAGATTCCTTGGGTGGTCGATGCAGTCCCTTATCCAATAAGGTTATTTGCGATACAAAAGCATTATCTCTAAGCACATGAGATTCATCGGGTGGTCGAAGCAGTCCCTTATCCAATAAGGTTCTTCGCAATACCAAAGCAGTATCTCTAATTACATGAGATTCTTCGGGTGGTCGAAGCAGTCCCTTATCCAATAAGGTTCTTCGCGATACCAAAGCAGTATCTCTAAACACATGAGATTCCTCGGGTGGTCGAAGCAGTCCCTTATCCAATAAGGTTCTTCGCGATACCAAAGCAGTATCTCTAAAGACATGAGATTCTTTCTGTGGTTGAAGCAGTCCCTTATCTAATAAGATTTTTCGCGATACCAAAGCAGTATCTCTAAACACATGAGATTCTTTGGTTGGTCGACGCAGTACCTTATTCAACAAGGTTCTTCGTGATACCAAAGCAGTATCTCTAAACACATGTGCTTCTTTGGGTGGTCGAAGAAGTCTCTTATCCAATAAGGTTCTTCGCGATGCCAAAGCAGTATCTCTAAACACATGAGATTCTTTGGGTTGTCGAAGCAGTCCCTTATCCAACAAGGCTCTTTGTGATACCAAAACAGTATCTCTAAACACATGAGATTCTTCGCGATACCAAAGCCATATCTCTAAATACATGAGATTCCTCGGGTGATCGATGCAGTCCCTTATCCAATAAGGTTCTTCGCGATACGAAAGCAGTATCTCTAAACACATGAGATTCTTCGGGTGGTCGAAGCAGTCCCTTATCCAATAAGGTTCTTTGTGATACCAAAGCAGTAATTCTAATCACATGAGATTCTTCGGGTGGTCGAAGTAGTCCCTTATCCAATAAGGTTCTTCGTGATACCAAAGCAGAATCTCTAAACACATGAAATTCTTCAGGTGGTCAAAGCAATCCCTTATCAAATAAGGTTCTTCGCGATACCAAAGCAATATCTCTAAATACATGAGATTCTTCGGGTGGTCGAAGTAGTCCCTTATCCAATAAGGTTCTTCGAGATACCAAAGCATTATCTCTAAACACATGAGATTCGTCGGGTGGTCGAAACAGTGCCTTATCGAATAAGGTTCTTCGCGATACCAAAGCAGTATCTCTAAACATATGAGATTCTTCGGGTGGTAAAAGCAGTCCCATATCTAATAAGGTTCTTCGCGATACCAAAGCAGTATCTCTAAACACATGAGATTCTTCGGGTGGTGAAAGCAGTCCCCTATCAAATAAGGTTCTTCGCGATATCAAAGCAGTATCTCTAAACACATGAGATTCTTCGCGATACCAAAGGAGTATCTCTAAACACATGAGATTCTTCGGGTGGTCGAAGCAGTCCCTTATCAAATAAAGTTCTTCGCGATACCAAAGCAGTATCTCTAAACACATGAGATTCTTCGGGTGGTTGAAGCAGTCCATTATCCAATAGGGTTCTTTGCGATACCAAAGTAGTATCTCTATACACATGAGATTCTTTGGGTGGCCGAAACAGTACCTTATCCAATAAGGTTCTTCGTGATACCAAAGCAGTATCTCTAAACACAAGAGATTCTTCGAGTGGTCGAAGCAGTCCCTTATCCAATAAGGTTCTTCGCGATACCAAAGCAGTATCTCTAAACACACGAGATTCTTCGGGTGGTCGAAGCAGTCCCTTATCCAATAAGGTTCTTCGCGATACCAAAACAGTATCTCTAAACACATGAGATTCTTCGTGATACCAAAGCAGTATCTCTAAATATATGAGATTCCTCGGGTGGTCGATGCATTCCCTTATACAATAAGGTTATTCGCGATACAAAAGCAGTATTGCTAAACACATGAGATTCTTCGGGTGGTCGAAGCAGTCCCTTATCCAATAAGGTTCTTTAAAATACCAAAGCAGTATCTCTAATCACACGAGATTCTTCGGGTGGTCAAAGCAGTCCCTTATCCAATAAGGTTCTTCGCGATACCAAAACAGTATCTCTAAACAAATGAGATTCTTCGGGTGGTTGAAGCAGTCCCTTATCCAATAAGGTTCTTCGTGATACCAAAGCAGCATCTCTAAACACATGAGATTCTTCGGGTGATCGAAGAAGTACCTTATTCAATAAGGTTCTTCGTGATACCAAAGCAGTATCTCTAAACACATGATATTCTTCGGGTAGTCGAAGCAGTCCCTTATCCAACAAGGTTCTTCGCGATACCAAAGCAGTATCTCTAAACACATGAGATTCTTCGAGTGGTTGAAGCAGTCCCTTATCCAATAAGGTTCTTCGTGATACCAAAAGCAGTATCTCTAAACACATGAGATTCTTCGGGTGGTCGAAGCAGTACCTTATTCAATAAGGTTCTTCGTGATACTAAAGCAGTATGTCTAAAAACATGAGATTCTTCGGGTGGTCGAAGTAGTCCCTTATCCAATAATGTTCTTCGCGATACCAAAGAAGTATCTCAAAACACATGAGATTCTTTGGGTGGTCGAAGCAGTCCCTTATCCAACAAGGTTCTTCGCGATACCAAAACAGTATCTCTAAACACATGAGATTCTTCACGATACCAAAGCAATATATCTAAATACATGACATTCCTCGCGTGATCGATGCAGTCCCTTATCCAATAAGGTTCTTCGTGATATGAAAACAGTATCTCTAAACACATGAGATTCTTCGGGTGGTAGAAGCAGTCCCTTATCCAATAAGGTTCTTCGCGATACCAAAGTAGTATCTCTAATCACATGAGATTCTTCGGGTGGTCGAAGCAGTCCCTTATCCGATAAGGTTCTTCGTGATACCAAAGCAGTATCTCTAAACACATGAGATTCTTCGAGTGGTTGAAGCAGTCCCTTATCCAATAAGGTTCTTCGTGATACCAAAAGCAGTATCTCTAAACACATGAGATTCTTCGGGTGGTCGAAGCAGTCCCTTATCCAATAAGGTTCTTCGCGATACCAAAGCAGTATCTCTAAACACATGAGATTCTTCGAGTGGTTGAAGAAGTCCCTTATCCAATAAGGTTCTTCGCGATACCAAAAGCAGTATCTCTAAACACATGAGATTCTTCGAGTGGTCGAAGCAGTACCTTATTCAATAAGGTTCTTCGTGATACTAAACCAGTATGTCTAAACACATGAGATTCTTCGGGTGGTCGAAGTAGTCCCTTATCCAATAAGGTTCTTCGCGATACCAAAGAAGTATCTCTAAACACTTGAGATTCTTTGGGTGGTCGAAGCAGTCCCTTATCCAACAAGGTTCTTCGCGATACCAAAACAGTATCTCTAAACCCATGAGATTCTTCGTGATACCCAAGCAATATCTCTAAATATATGAGATTCCTCGGGTGGTCGATGCATTCCCTTATCCAATAAGGTTATTCGCGATACGAAAGCAGTATCTCTAAACATATGAGATTCTTCGGGTGGTCGAAGCAGTCCCTTATCCAATAAGGTTCTTTAAAATACCAAAGCAGTATCTCTAATCACACGAGATTCTTAGGGTGGTCAAAGGAGTCCCTTATCCAATAAGGTTCTTCGCGATACCAAAACAGTATCTCTAAACACATGAGATTTTTCGGGTGGTTGAAGCAGTCCCTTATCCAATAAGGTTCTTCGTGATACCAAAGCGGCATCTCTAAACACATGAGATTCTTCGGGTGATCGAAGAAGTACCTTATTCAATAACGTTCATCGTGATACCAAAGCAGTATCTCTAAACACATGATATTCTTCGGGTAGTCGAAGCAGTCCCTTATCCAATAAGGTTCTTCGCGATACCAAAGCAGTATCTCTAAACACATGAGATTCTTCGAGTGGTTGAAGCAGTCCCTTATCCAATAAGGTTCTTCGCGATACCAAAGAAGTATCTCTAAACACATGAGATTCTTTGGGTGGTCGAAGCAGTCCCTTATCCAACAAGGTTCTTCGCGATACCAAAACAGTATCTCTAAACACATGAGATTCTTCGCGATACCAAAGCAATATATCTAAATACATGAGATTCCTCGGGTGATCGATGCAGTCCCTTATCCAATAAGGTTCTTCGCGATACGAACACAGTATCTCTAAACACATGAGATTTTTCGGGTGGTCGAAGCAGTCCCTTATCCAATAAGGTTCTTCGCGATACCAAAGTAGTATCTCTAATCACATGAGATTCTTCGGGTGGTCGAAGCAGTCCCTTATCCAATAAGGTGCTTCGCGATACCAAAGCAGTATCTCTAAACACATGAGATTCTTCGAGTGGTTGAAGAAGTCCCTTATCCAATAAGGTTATTCGCGATACCAAAAGCAGTATCTCTAAACACATGAGATTCTTCGAGTGATCGAAGCAGTACCTTATTCAATAAAGTTCTTCGTGATACTAAAGCAGTATGTCTAAACACATGAGATTCTTCGGGTGGTTGAAGTAGTCCCTTATCCAATAAGGTTCTTCGCGATACCAAAGAAGTATCTCTAAACACATGAGATTCTTTGGGTGGTCGAAGCAGTCCCTTATACAACAAGGTTCTTCGCGATACCAAAACAGTATCTCTAAACACATGAGATTCTTGGTGATACCATAGCAGTATCTCTAAATATATGAGATTCCTCGGGTGGTCGATGCATTCCCTTATCCAATAAGGTTATTCGCGATACGAAAGCAGTATCTCTAAACACATGAGATTCTTCGGGTGGTCGAAGCAGTCCCTTATCCAATAAGGTTCTTTAAAATACCAAAGCAGTATCTCTAATCACACGAGATTCTTCGGGTGGTCAAAGGAGTCCCTTATCAAATAAGGTTCTTCGCAATACCAAAACAGTATCTCTAAACACATGAGATTCTTCGGGTGGTTGAAGCAGTCCCTTATCCAATAAGGTTCTTCGTGATACCAAAGCGGCATCTCTAAACACATGAGATTCTTCGGGTGATCGAAGAAGTACCTTATTCAATAAGGTTCTTCGTGATACCAAAGCAGTATCTCTAAACACATGATATTCTTCGGGTAGTCGAAGAAGTCCCTTATCCAATAAGGTTCTTCGCGATACCAAAGCAGTATCTCTAAACACATGAGATTCTTCCATTGGTTGAAGCAGTCCCTTATCCAACAAGGTTCTTCGCGATACCAAAAGCAGTATCTCTAAACACATGAGATTCTTCGGGTGGTCAAAGCAGTACCTTATTCAATAAGGTTCTTCGTAATACTAAAGCAGTATGTCTAAAAACATGAGATTCTTCGGGTGGTCGAAGTAGTCCCTTATCCAATAAGGTTCTTCGCGATACCAAAGAAGTATCTCTAAACACATGAGATTCTTTGGGTGGTCGAAGCAGTCCCTTATCCAACAAGATTCTTCGCAATACCAAAACAGTATTTCTAAACACATGAGATTCTTCGCGATACCAAAGCAATATATCTAAATACATGAGATTCCTCGGGTGATCGATGTAGTCCCTTATCCAATTAGGTTCTTCGCGATACGAAAACAGTATCTCTAAACACATGAGATTCTTCGGGTGGTCGAAGCAGTCCCTTATCCAATAAGGTTCTTCGCGATACCAAAGTAGTATCTCTAATCACATGAGATTCTTCGGGTGGTCGAAGCAGTCCCTTATCCGATAAGGTTCTTCGTGATACCAAAGCAGTATCTCTAAACACATGAGATTCTTCGAGTGGTTGAAGCAGTCCCTTATCCAATAAGGTTCTTCGTGATACCAAAAGCAGTATCTCTAAACACATGAGATTCTTCGGGTGGTCGAAGCAGTCCCTTATCCAATAAGGTTCTTCGCGATACCAAAGCAGTATCTCTAAGCACATGAGATTCTTCGAGTGGTTGAAGAAGTCCCTTATCCAATAAGGTTCTTCGCGATACCAAAAGCAGTATCTCTAAACATATGAGATTCTTCGAGTGGTCGAAGCAGTACCTTATTCAATAAGATTCTTCGTGATACTAAAGCAGTATGTATAAACACATGAGATTCTTCGGGTGGTCAAAGTAGTCCCTTATCCAATAAGGTTCTTCGCGATACCAAAGAAGTATCTCTAAACACATGAGATTCTTTGGGTGGTCGAAGCAGTCCCTTATCCAACAAGGTTCTTCGCGATACCAAAACAGTATCTCTAAACACATGAGATTCTTCGTGATACCAAAGCAGTATCTCTAAATATATGAGATTCCTCGGGTGGTCAAAGGAGTCCCTTATCCAATAAGGTTCTTTGCGATACCAAAACAGTATCTCTAAACACATGAGATTCTTCGGGTCGTTGAAGCAGTCCCTTATCCAATAAGGTTCTTCGTGATACCAAAGCGGTATCTCTAAACACATGAGATTCTTCGGGTGATCAAAGAAGTACCTTTATCAATAAGGTTCTTCGTGATACCAAAGCATTATCTCTAAACATATGATATTCTTCGGGTAGTCGAAGCAGTCCCTTATCCAATAAGGTTCTTCGCGATACCAAAGCAGTATCTCTAAACACATGAGATTCTTCGAGTGGTTGAAGTAGTCCCTTATCCAATAAGGTTCTTCGCGATACCAAAAGCAGTATCTCTAAACACATGAGGTTCTTCGGGTGGTCGAAGCAGTACCTTATTCAATAAGGTTCTTCGTGATACTAAAGCAGTATGTCTAAACACATGAGATTCTTCGGGTGGTCGAAGTAGTCCCTTATCCAATAAGGTTCTTCGCGATACCAAAGAAGTATCTCTAAACACATGAGATTCTTTAGGTGGTCGAAGCAGTCCCTTATCCAACAAGGTTCTTTGCGATACCAAAACAGTATCTATAAACTCATGAGATTCTTCGCGATACCAAAGCAATATATCTAAATACATGAGATTCCTCGGGTGATCAATGAAGTCCCTTATCCAATAAGATTCTTCGCGATACCAAAGAAGTATCTCTAAACACATGAGATTCTTTGGGTGGTCGAAGCAGTCCCTTATCCAACAAGGTTCTTCGCGATACCAAAACAGTATCTCTAAACACATGAGATTCTTCGCGATACCAAAGCAATATATCTAAATACATGAGATTCCTCGGGTGATCGATGCATTTCCTTATCCAATAAGGTTCTTCGCGATACGAAAACAGTATCGCTAAACACATGAGATTCTTCGGGTGGTCGAAGCAGTCCCTTATCCAATAAGGTTCTTCGTGATACCAAAGCAGTAACTCTAAACACATGAGATTCTTCGGGTGGTCAAAGCAGTCCCTTATCAAATAAGGTTCTTCGCGATACCAAAGCAGTATCTCGAAACACATGAGATTCATCGGGTGGTCGAAGCAGTGCGTTATCCGATAAGGTTCTTCGCGATAGCAAAGCAGTATCTCTAAACTGATGAGATTGTTCGGGCGGTAAAAGCAGTCCCTTATCTAATAAGGTTCTTCGCGATTCCAAAGCAGTATCTCTAAACACATGAGATTCTTCGGGTGGTTGAAGCAGTCCCTTATCCAATAAGGTTCTTCGCGATACCAAAAGCAGTATCTCTAAACACATGAGATTCTTCGGGTGGTCGAAGCAGTACCTTATTCAATAAGGTTCTTCGTGATACCAAAGCAGTATGTCTAAACACATAAGATTCTTCGGGTTGTCGAAGTAGTCCCTTATCCAATAAGGTTCTTCGCAATACCAAAGAAGTATCTCTAAACACATGAGATTCTTTGGGTGGTCGAAGCAGTCCCTTATCCAACAAGGTTCTTCGCAATACCAAAACAGTACCTCTAAACACATGAGATTCTTCGCGATACCAAAGCAATATATTTAAATACATGAGATTCCTCGGGTGATCGATGCAGTCCCTTATCCAATAAGATTCTTCGCGATACGAAAACAGTATCTCTAAACACATGAGATTCTTCGGGTGGTCGAAGCAGTCCCTTATCCAATAAGGTTCTTCGCGATACCAAAGTAGTATCTCTAATCAAATGAGATTCATCGGGTGGTCGAAGCAGTCCCTTATCCGATAAGGTTCTTCGCGATACCAAAGCAGTATCTCTAAACACATGAGATTCTTCAGGTGGTCAAAGCAGTCCCTTATCAAAAAGGTTCTTCGCGATACCAAAGCAGTATCTCTAAACACATGAGATTCATCGTGTGGTCGAAGCATTGCCTTATCCAATAAGGTTATTCGCGATACCAAAGCAGTATCTCTAAACTGATGAGATTCTTCAGGTGGTAAAAGCAGTCCCTTATCTAATAAGGTTCTTTGCGATACCAAAGCAGTATCTCTAAACACATGAGATTCTCCGGGTGGTGAAAGCAGTCCCCTATCCAATAAGGTTCTTCGTGATATCAAAGCAGTATCTCTAAACACATGAGATTCTTCGCGATACCAAAGCAGTATCTCTAAACACATGAGATTCTTCGGGTGGTCGAAGAAGTCCCTTATCCAATAAAATTCTTTGCGTTACCAAAGCAGTATCTCTAAACACATGAGATTCTTCGGGTGGCCGAAGTAGTCCCTTATCCAATAAGGTTCTTTGTGATGCCAAAACAGTATCTCTAAACACATGAGATTCTTCGTGATGCCAAAGCAGTATCTCTAAATACATGAGATTCCTCGGGTGGTCGATGCATTCCTTATCCAATAAGGTTGTTCTCGATACAAAAGCAGTATCTCTAAACACATGAGATTCTTTGGGTGATCTAAGCAGTCCCTTATCCAATAAGGTTCTTCGCGATACCAAAGCAGTATCTCTAAAAACATGAGATTCTTTGGGTGGTCAAAGCAGTACCTTATTCAATAAGGTTCTTCGTGATACCAAAGCAGTATCTCTAAACACATGAGATTCTTCGGGTGGTCGTAGCAATCCCTTATCCAATAAGGTTGTTTGCGATACCAAAACAGTATCGCTAAACACATGAGATTCTTCATGATACCAAAGTAGTATCTCTAAATACATGAGATTCCTTGGGTGGTCGATGCAGTGCCTTATCCAATAAGGTTATTTGCGATACGAAAGCAGTATCTCTAAGCACATGAGATTCTTCGGGTGGTCGAAGCAGTCCCTTATCCAATAAGGTTCTTTGCGATACCAAAGCAGTATCTCTAATTACATGAGATTCTTCGGGTGGTCGAAACAGTCCCTTATCCAATAAAATTCTTCGCGATACCAAAGCAGTATCTCTAAACACGTGAGATTCCTCGGGTGGTCGAAGCAGTCCCTTATCCAATAAGGTTCTTTGCGATACCAAAGAAGTATCTCTAAACACATGAGATTCTTTCTGTGGTTGAAGCAGTCCCTTATCTAAAAAGGTTTTTCGCGATACCAAAGCAGTATCTCTAAACACATGAGATTCTTCGGGTGGTTGAAGCAGTCCCTTATCCAATAAGGTTCTTCGCGATACCAAAGCAGTATCTCTAAACACATAAGATTCTTTGGGTGGTCGAAGTAGTACCTTATTCAGTAAGGTTCTTCATGATACCAAAGCAGTATCTTTAAACACATTAGATTCTTCGGGTGGTCGAAGCAGTCCCATATCCAATAAGGTTCTTTGCGACACCAAAGCAATATCTCTAAACATATGAGATTCTTTGAGTGGTCGAAGCAGTCCCTTATCCGATAAGGTTCTTCGCGATACCAAAGCAGTATCTCTAAATACATGAGATTCATTGGGTGGTCGAAGCAGTGCCTTATCCAATAAGGTTATTCGCGATACCAAAGCAGTATCTCTAAACTGATGAGATTCTTCGGGTGGTAAAAGCAGTCCCTTATCTAATAAGGTTCTTTGCGATACCAAAGCAGTATCTCTAAACACATGAGATTCTTCGGGTTGTGAAAGCAGTCCCCTATCCAATAAGGTTCTTCGCGATATCAAAGCAGTATTCCTAAACACATGAGATTTTTCGCGATACCAAAGCAGTATCTCTAAACACATGAGATTCTTCGGGTGGTCGAAGCAATCCCTTATCCAATAAAATTCTTTGTGATACCAAAGCAGTATCTCTAAACACATGAGATTCTTCGGGTGGTTGAAGCAGTCCCTTATCCAATAAGGTTCTTCGCGATACCAAAGCAGTATCTCTAAACACATAAGATTCTTTGGGTAGTCGAAGCAGTACCTTATTCAATAAGGTTCTTCATGATACCAAAGCAGTATCTCTAAACACATGGGATTCTTCGGGTGGTCGAAGCAGTCGCATATCCAATAAAGTTCTTTGCGACACCAAAGCAGTATCTCTAAGCACATGAGATTCTACGAGTGGCCGAAGTAGTCCCTTATTCAATAAGGTTCTTTGTGATACCAAAACAGTATCTCTAAACACATGAGATTCTTCGTGATACCAAAGCAGTATCTCTAAATACATGAGATTCCTCGGGTGGTCGATGCAGTCCCTTATCCAATAAGGTTATTCGCGATACAAAAGCAGTATCTCTAAACACATGAGATTCTTTGGGTGATCGAAGAAGTCCCTTATCCAATAAGGTTCTTCTTGATACCAAAGCAGTATCTCTAAACACATGAGATTCTTCTGGTGGTTGAAGTAGTCCTTTATCCAATAAGGTTCTTCGCGATACCAAAGCAGTATCTCTAAAAACATGAGATTCTTTGGGTGGTCGAAGCAGTACCTTATTCAACAAGGTTCTTCTTGATACCAAAGCAGTATCTCTAAACACATGAGATTCTTCGGGTGGTCCAAGCAGTCCCTTATCCAATAAGGTTCTTCGCGATATCAAAGCAGTATCTCTAAACACATGAGATTCTTCGGGTGGTCGAACCAATCCCTTATCCAATAAGATTCTTTGCGATACCAAAACAGTATCGCTAAACACATGAGATTCTTCATGATACCAAAGCAGTGTCTCTAAATACATGAGATTCCTTGGGTGGTCGATGCAGTCCCGTATCCAATAAGGTTATTTGCGATACGAAAGCAGTATCTCTAAGCACATGAGATTCTTCGGGTGGTCGAAGCAGTCCCCTATCCAATAAGGTTCTTTGCGATACCAAAGCAGTATCTCTAATTACATGAGATTCTTCGGGTGCTCGAAACAGTCCCTTATCCAATAAGATTTTTCGCGATACCAAAGCAAGATCTCTAAACACATGAGATTCCTCGGGTGGTCGAAGCAGTCCCTTATCCAATAAGGTTCTTCGCGATACCAAAGAAGTATCTCTAAACACATGAGATTCTTTCTGTGGTTGAAGCAGTCCCTTATCTAATAAGGTTTTTCGCGATACCAAAGCAGTATCTCTAAACACATGAGATTCTTCGGGTGGTCGAAGCAGTACCTTATTCAATAAGGTTCATCGTGATACCAAAGCAGTATCTCTAAACACATGTGCTTCTTCGGGTGATCGGAGCAGTCTCTTATCCAATAAGGTTCTTCGCGATACCAAAGCCGTATCTCTAAACACATAAGACTCTTTGGGTGGTTGAAGCAGTACCTTATTCAATAAGGTTCTTCATGATACCAAAGCAGTATCTCTAAACACATGAGATTCTTCGGGTGGTCGAAGCAGTCCCATATCCAATAAGGTTCTTTGCGACACCAAAGCAATATCTCTAAACACATGAGATTCTTTGAGTGGTCGAAGCAGTCCCTTATCCGATAAGGTTCTTCGCGATACCAAAGCAGTATCTCTAAACACATGAGATTCATTGGGTGGTCGAAGCAGTGCCTTATCCAATAAGATTATTCGCGATACCAAAGCAGTATCTCTAAACTGATGAGATTCTTCGGGTGGTAAAAGCAGTCCCTTATCTAATAAGGTTCTTTGCGATACCAAAGCAGTATCTCTAAACACATGAGATTCTTCGGGTTGTGAAAGCAGTCCCCTATCCAATAAGGTTCTTCGCGATATCAAAGCAGTATTTCTAAACACATGAGATTTTTCGCGATACCAAAGTAGTATCTCTAAACACATGAGATTCTTCGGGTGGTCGAAGCAGTCCCTTATCCAATAAAATTCTTTGCGATACCAAAGCAGTATCTCTAAACACATGAGATTCTTCGGGTGGTTGAAGCAGTCCCTTATCCAATAAGGTTCTTCGCGATACCAAAGCAGTATCTCTAAACACATAAGATTCTTTGGGTAGTCGAAGCAGTACCTTATTCAATAAGGTTCTTCATGATACCAAAGCAGTATCTCTAAACACATGGGATTCTTCGGGTGGTCGAAGCAGTCCCATATCCAATAAAGTTCTTTGCGACACCAAAGCAGTATCTCTAAACATATGAGATTCTACGAGTGGCCGAAGTAGTCCCTTATTCAATAAGGTTCTTTGTGATACCAAAACAGTATCTCTAAACACATGAGATTCTTCGTGATACCAAAGCAGTATCTCTAAATACATGAGATTCCTCGGGTGGTCGATGCAGTCCCTTATCCAATAAGGTTATTCGCGATACAAAAGCAGTATCTCTAAACACATGAGATTCTTTGGGTGATCGAAGCAGTCCCTTATCCAATAAGGTTCTTCGCGATACCAAAGCAGTATCTCTAAACACATGAGATTCTTCGGTTGGTTGAAGTAGTCCTTTATCCAATAAGGTTCTTCGCGATACCAAAGCAGTATCTCTAAAAACATGAGATTCTTTGGGTGGTCGAAGCAGTACCTTATTCAACAAGGTTCTCCGTGATACCAAAGCAGTATCTCTAAACACATGAGATTCTTCGGGTGGTCGAAGCAGTCCCTTATCCAATAAGGTTCTTCGCGATATCAAAGCAGTATCTCTAAACACATGAGATTCTTCGGGTGGTCGAACCAATCCCTTATCCAATAAGATTCTTTGCGATACCAAAACAGTATCGCTAAACACATGAGATTCTTCATGATAGCACAGGAGTATCTCTAAATACATGAGATTCCTTGGGTGGTCGATGCAGTCCCGTATCCAATAAGGTTATTTGCGATACGAAAGCAGTATCTCTAAGCACATGAGATTCTTCGGGTGGTCGAAGTAGTCCCCTATCCAATAAGGTTCTTTGCGATACCAAAGCAGTTTCTCTAATTACATGAGATTCTTCGGGTGGTCGAAACAGTCCCTTATCCAATAAGATTTTTCGCGATACCAAAGCAGTATCTCTAAACACATGAGATTCCTCGGGTGGTCGAAGCAGTCCCTTATCCAATAAGGTTCTTCGCGATACCAAAGAAGTATCTCTAAACACATGAGATTCTTTCTGTGGTTGAAGCAGTCCCTTATCTAATAAGGTTTTTCGCGATACCAAAGCAGTATCTCTAAACACATGAGATTCTTCGGGTGGTCGAAGCAGTACCTTATTCAATAAGGTTCATCGTGATACCAAAGCAGTATCTCTAAACACATGTGCTTCTTCGGGTGATCGGAGCAGTCTCTTATCCAATAAGGTTCTTCGCGATACCAAAGCAGTATCTCTAAACACATGAGATTCTTCGGGTGGTCGAAGCAGTCCCTTATCCAATAAAATTCTTTGCGATACCAAAGCAGTATCTCTAAACACATGAGATTCTTCGGGTGGTTGAAGCAGTCCCTTATCCAATAAGGTTCTTCGCGATACCAAAGCAGTATCTCTAAACACATAAGATTCTTTGGGTAGTCGAAGCAGTACCTTATTCAATAAGGTTCTTCATGATACCAAAGCAGTATCTCTAAACACATGGGATTCTTCAGGTGGTCGAAGCAGTCCCATATCCAATAAAGTTCTTTGCGACACCAAAGCAGTATCTCTAAACATATGAGATTCTACGAGTGGCCGAAGTAGTCCCTTATTCAATAAGGTTCTTTGTGATACCAAAACAGTATCTCTAAACACATGAGATTCTTCGTGATACCAAAGCAGTATCTCTAAATACATGAGATTCCTCGGGTGGTCGATGCAGTCCCTTATCCAATAAGGTTATTCGCGATACAAAAGCAGTATCTCTAAACACATGAGATTCTTTGGGTGATCGAAGCAGTCCCTTATCCAATAAGGTTCTTCGCGATACCAAAGCAGTATCTCTAAACACATGAGATTCTTCGGTTGGTTGAAGTAGTCCTTTATCCAATAAGGTTCTTCGCGATACCAAAGCAGTATCTCTAAAAACATGAGATTCTTTGGGTGGTCGAAGCAGTACCTTATTCAACAAGGTTCTTCGTGATACCAAAGCAGTGTCTCTAAACACATGAGATTCTTCGGGTGGTCGAAGCAGTCCCTTATCCAATAAGGTTCTTCGCGATATCAAAGCAGTATCTCTAAACACATGAGATTCTTCGGGTGGTCGAACCAATCCCTTATCCAATAAGATTCTTTACGATACCAAAACAGTATCGCTAAACACATGAGATTCTTCATGATACCACAGGAGTATCTCTAAATACATGAGATTCCTTGGGTGGTCGATGCAGTCCCGTATCCAATAAGGTTATTTGCGATACGAAAGCAGTATCTCTAAGCACATGAGATTCTTCGGGTGGTCGAAGTAGTCCCCTATCCAATAAGGTTCTTTGCGATACCAAAGCAGTATCTCTAATTACATGAGATTCTTCGGGTGGTCGAAACAGTCCCTTATCCAATAAGATTTTTCGCGATACCAAAGCAGTATCTCTAAACACATGAGATTCCTCGGGTGGTCGAAGCAGTCCCTTATCCAATAAGGTTCTTCGCGATACCAAAGAAGTATCTCTAAACACATGAGATTCTTTCTGTGGTTGAAGCAGTCCCTTATCTAATAAGGTTTTTCGCGATACCAAAGCAGTATCTCTAAACACATGAGATTCTTCGGGTGGTCGAAGCAGTACCTTATTCAATAAGGTTCATCGTGATACCAAAGCAGTATCTCTAAACACATGTGCTTCTTCGGGTGATCGGAGCAGTCTCTTATCCAATAAGGTTCTTCGCGATACCAAAGCAGTATCTCTAAACACATGAGATTCTTCGGGTGGTCGAAGCAGTCCCTTATCCAATAAAATTCTTTGCGATACCAAAGCAGTATCTCTAAACACATGAGATTCTTCAGGTGGTTGAAGCAGTCCCTTATCCAATAAGGTTCTTCGCGATACCAAAGCAGTATCTCTAAACACATAAGATTCTTTGGGTAGTCGAAGCATTACCTTATTCAATAAGGTTCTTCATGATACCAAAGCAGTATCTCTAAACACATGGGATTCTTCGGGTGGTCGAAGCAGTCCCATATCCAATAAAGTTCTTTGCGACACCAAAGCAGTATCTCTAAACACATGAGATTCTCCGAGTGGCCGAAGTAGTCCCTTATCCAATAAGGTTCTTTGTGATACCAAAACAGTATCTCTAAACACATGAGATTCTTCGTGATACCAAAGCAGTATCTCTAAATACATGAGATTCCTCAGGTGGTTGATGCAGTCCCTTATCCAATAAGGTTATTCACGATACAAAAGCAGTATCTCTAAACACATGAGATTCTTTGGGCGATCGAAGCAGTCCCTTATCCAATAAGGTTCTTCGTGATACCAAAGCAGTATCTCTAAACACATGAGATTCTTCGGGTGGTTGAAGTAGTCCTTTATCCAATAAGGTTCTTCGCGATACCAAAGCAGTATCTCTAAAAACATGAGATTCTTTGGGTGGTCGAAGCAGTACCTTATTCAACAAGGTTCTTCGTGATACCAAAGCAGTATCTCTAAACACATGAGATTCTTCGGGTGGTCGAAGCAGTCCTTTATCCAATAAGGTTCTTCGCAATATCAAAGCAGTATCTCTAAACACATGAGATTCTTCGGGTGGTCGAAGCAATCCCTTATCCAATAAGGTTCTTTGTGATACCAAAACAGTATCGCTAAACACATGAGATTCTTCATG
The DNA here is from genome assembly GCA_963859935.3 of Lathyrus sativus. Classification (NCBI taxonomy): domain Eukaryota; kingdom Viridiplantae; phylum Streptophyta; class Magnoliopsida; order Fabales; family Fabaceae; genus Lathyrus; species Lathyrus sativus. The sequence goes on along the minus strand of OZ012740.1, from coordinate 236,166,717 downwards.
ATACCAAAGCAGTATCTCTAAATACATGAGATTCCTTGGGTGGTCGATGCAGTCCCGTATCCAATAAGGTTATTTGCGATACGAAAGCAGTATCTCTAAGCACATGAGATTCTTCGGGTGGTCGAAGCAGTCCCCTATCCAATAAGGTACTTTGCGATACCAAAGCAGTATCTCTAATTACATGAGATTCTTCGGGTGGTCGAAACAGTCCCTTATCCAACAAGATTTTTCGCGATACCAAAGCAGTATCTCTAAACACATGAGATTCCTCGGGTGGTCGAAGCAGTCCCTTATCCAATAAGGTTCTTCGCGATACCAAAGAAGTATCTTTAAACACATGAGATTCTTTCTGTGGTTGAAGCAGTCCCTTATCTAATAAGGTTTTTCGTGATACCAAAGCAGTATCTCTAAACACATGAGATTCTTCGGGTGGTCGAAGCAGTACCTTATTCAATAAGGTTCTTCGTGATTCCAAAGCAGTATCTCTAAACACATGTGCTTCTTCGGTTGATCGGAGCAGTCTCTTATCCAATAAGGTTCTTCGCGATACCAAAGCAGTATCTCTAAACACATGAGATTCTTCGGGTGGTCGAAGCAGTCCCTTATCCAATAAAATTCTTTGCGATACCAAAGCAGTATCTCTAAACACATGAGATTCTTCGGATGGTTGAAGCAGTCCCTTATCCAATAACGTTCTTCGCGATACCAAAGCAGTATCTCTAAACACATAAGATTCTTTGGGTGGTCGAAGCAGTACCTTATTCAGTAAGGTTCTTCATGATACCAAAGTAGTATCTCTAAACACATGAGATTCTTCGGGTGGTCGAAGCAGTCCCATATCCAATAAGGTTCTTTGCGACACCAAAGCAGTATCTATAAACACATGAGATTCTTCGAGTGGTCGAAGTAGTCCCTTATCCAATAAGGTTCTTTGTGATACCAAAACAGTATCTCTAGAGACATGAGATTCTTCGTGATACCAAAGCAGTATCTCTAAATACATGAGATTCCTCGGGTGGTCGATGCAGTCCCTTATCCAATAAGGTTATTCGCGATACAAAAGCAGTATCTCTAAACACATGAGATTCTTTCTGTGGTTGAAGCAGTCCCTTATCTAATAAGGTTTTTTGCGATACCAAAGCAGTATCTCTAAACACATGAGATTCTTCGGGTGGTCGAAGCAGTACCTTATTCAATAAGGTTCATCGTGATACCAAAGCAGTATCTCTAAACACATGTGCTTCTTCGGGTGATCGGAGCAGTCTCTTATCCAATAAGGTTCTTCGAGATACCAAAGCAGTATCTCTAAACACATGAGATTCTTCGGGTGGTCGAAGCAGTCCCTTATCCAATAAAATTTTTGCGATACCAAAGCAGTATCTCTAAACACATGAGATTCTTCGGGTGGTTGAAGCAGTCCCTTATCCAATAACGTTCTTCGCGATACCAAAGCAGTATCTCTAAACACATAAGATTCTTTGGGTGGTCGAAGCAGTACCTTATTCAGTAAGGTTCTTCATGATACCAAAGTAGTATCTCTAAACACATGAGATTCTTCGGGTGGTCGAAGACGTCCCATATCCAATAAGGGTCTTTGCGACACCAAAGCAGTATCTATAAACACATGAGATTCTTCGAGTGGTCGAAGTAGTCCCTTATCCAATAAGGTTCTTTGTGATACCAAAACAGTATCTCTAGAGACATGAGATTCCTCGGGTGGTCGATGCAGTCCCTTATCCAATAAGGTTATTCGCGATACAAAACCAGTATCTCTAAACACATGAGATTCTTTCTATGGTTGAAGCAGTCCCTTATCTAATAAGGTTTTTCGCGATACCAAAGCAGTATCTCTAAACACATGAGATTCTTCGGGTGGTCGAAGCAGTACCTTATTCAATAAGGTTCATCGTGATACCAAAGCAGTATCTCTAAACACATGTGCTTCTTCGGGTGATCGGAGCATTCTCTTATCCAATAAAGTTCTTCGCGATACCAAAGCAGTATCTCTAAACACATGAGATTCTTCGGGTGGTCGAAGCAGTCCCTTATCCAATAAAATTCTTTGCGATACCAAAGCAGTATCTCTAAACACATGAGATTCTTCGGGTGGTTGAAGCAGTCCCTTATCCAATAACGTTCTTCGCGATACCAAAGCAGTATCTCTAAACACATAAGATTCTTTGGGTGGTCGAAGCAGTACCTTATTCAGTAAGGTTCTTCATGATACCAAAGTAGTATCTCTAAACACATGAGATTCTTCGGGTGGTCGAAGCAGTCCCATATCCAATAAGGTTCTTTGCGACACCAAAGCAGTATCTATAAACACATGAGATTCTTCGAGTGGTCGAAGTAGTCCCTTATCCAATAAGGTTCTTTGTGATACCAAAACAGTATCTCTAGAGACATGAGATTCTTCGTGATACCAAAGCAGTATCTCTAAATACATGAGATTCCTCGGGTGGTCGATGCAGTCCCTTATCCAATAAGGTTATTCGCGATACAAAAGCAGTATCTCTAAACACATGAGATTCTTTGGGTGATCGAAGCAATCCCTAATACAATAAGGTTCTTCGCGATACCAAAGCAGTATCTCTAAACACATGAGATTCTTCGGGTGGTTGAAGTAGTCCTTTATCCAATAAGGTTCTTCGCGATACCAAAGCAGTATCTCTAAAAACATGAGATTCTTTGGGTGGTCGAAGCAGTACCTTATTCAATAAGGTTCTTCGTGATACCAAAGCAGTATCTCTAAACACATGAGATTCTTCGGCTGGTCGATGCAGTCCCTTATCCAATAAGGTTCTTCCCGATACCAAAGCAGTATCTCTAAACACATGAGATTCTTCGGGTGGTCGAAGCAATCCCTTATCCAATAAGGTTCTTTGCGATACCAAAACAGTATCGCTAAACACATGAGATTCTTCATGATACCAAAGCAGTATCTCTAAATACATGAGATTCCTTGGGTGGTCGATGCAGTCCCGTATCCAATAAGGTTATTTGCGATACGAAAGCGGTATCTCTAAGCACATGAGATTCTTCGGGTGGTCGAAGCAGTCCCCTATCCAATAAGGTTCTTTGCGATACCAAAGCAGTATCTCTAATTACATGAGATTCTTCGGGTGGTCGAAACAGTCCCTTATCCAATAAGATTTTTCGCGATACCAAAGCAGTATCTCTAAACACATGAGATTCCTCGGGTGGTCGAAGCAGTCCCTTATCCAATAAGGTTCTTCGCGATACCAAAGAAGTATCCCTAAACACATGAGATTCTTTCTGTGGTTGAAGCAGTCCCTTATCTAATAAGGTTTTTCGCGATACCAAAGCAGTATCTCTAAACACATGAGATTCTTCGGGTGGTCGAAGCAATACCTTATTCAATAAGGTTCATCGTGATACCAAAGCAGTATCTCTAAACACATGTGCTTCTTCGGGTGATCGGAGCAGTCTCTTATCCAACAAGGTTCTTCGCGATACCAAAGCAGTATCTCTAAACACATGAGATTGTTCGGGTGGTCGAAGCAGTCCCTTATCCAATAAAATTCTTTGCGATACCAAAGCAGTATCTCTAAACACATGAGATTCTTCAGGTGGTTGAAGCAGTCCCTTATCCAATAAGGTTCTTCGCGATACCAAAGCAGTATCTCTAAACACATAAGATTCTTTGGGTGGTCGAAGCATTACCTTATTCAATAAGGTTCTTCATGATACCAAAGCAGTATCTCTAAACACATGGGATTCTTCGGGTGGTCAAAGCAGTCCCATATCCAATAAGGTTCTTTGCGACACCAAAGCAGTATCTATAAACACATGAGATTCTTCGAGTGGTCGAAGTAGTCCCTTATCCAATAAGGTTCTTTGGGATACCAAAACAGTATCTCTAGAGACATGAGATTCTTCGTGATACCAAAGCAGTATCTCTAAATACATGAGATTCCTCGGGTGGTCGATGCAGTCCCTTATCCAATAAGGTTATTCGCGATACAAAAGCAGTATCTCTAAACACATGAGATTCTTTGGGTGATCGAAGCAGTCCCTAATCCAATAAGGTTCTTCGCGATACCAAAGCAGTATCTCTAAACACATGAGATTCTTTGGGTGGTTGAAGTAGTCCTTTATCCAATAAGGTTCTTCGCGATACCAAAGCAGTATCTCTAAAAACATGAGATTCTTTGGGTGGTCGAAGCAGTACCTTATTCAATAAGGTTCTTCGTGATACCAAAGCAGTATCTCTAAACACATGAGATTCTTCGGCTGGTCGATGCAGTCTCTTATCCAATAAGGTTCTTCGCGATACCAAAGCAGTATCTCTAAACACATGAGATTCTTCGGGTGGTCGAAGCAATCCCTTATCCAATAAGGTTCTTTGCGATAACAAAACAGTATCGCTAAACACATGAGATTCTTCATGATACCAAAGCAGTATCTCTAAATACATGAGATTCCTTGGGTGGTCGATGCAGTCCCGTATCCAATAAGGTTATTTGCGATACGAAAGCGGTATCTCTAAGCACATGAGATTCTTCGGGTGGTCGAAGCAGTCCCCTATCCAATAAGGTTCTTTGCGATACCAAAGCAGTATCTCTAATTACATGAGATTCTTCGGGTGGTCGAAACAGTCCCTTATCCAATAAGATTTTTCGCGATACCAAAGCAGTATCTCTAAACACATGAGATTCCTCGGGTGGTCGAAGCAGTCCCTTATCCAATAAGGTTCTTCGCGATACCAAAGAAGTATCTCTAAACACATGAGATTCTTTCTGTGGTTGAAGCAGTCCCTTATCTAATAAGGTTTTTCGAGATACCAAAGCTGTATCTCTAAACACATGAGATTCTTCGGGTGGTCGAAGCAGTACCTTATTCAATAAGGTTCATCGTGATACCAAAGCAGTATCTCTAAACACATGTGCTTCTTCGGGTGATCGGAGCAGTCTCTTATCCAATAAGGTTGTTCGCGATACCAAAGCAGTATCTCTAAACACATGAGATTCTTCGGGTGGTCGAAGCAGTCCCTTATCCAATAAAATTCTTTGCGATACCAAAGCAGTATCTCTAAACACATGAGATTCTTCAGGTGGTTGAAGCAGTCCCTTATCCAATAAGGTTCTTCGCGATACCAAAGCAGTATCTCTAAACACATAAGATTCTTTGGGTGGTCGAAGCATTACCTTATTCAATAAGGTTCTTCATGATACAAAAAGCAGTATCTCTAAACACATGGGATTCTTCGGGTGGTCGAAGCAGTCCCATATCCAATAAGGTTCTTTGCGACACCAAAGCAGTATCTATAAACACATGAGATTCTTCGAGTGGTCGAAGTAGTCCCTTATCCAATAAGGTTCTTTGTGATACCAAAACAGTATCTCTAGAGACATGAGATTCTTCGTGATACCAAAGCAGTATCTCTAAATACATGAGATTCCTCGGGTGGTCGATGCAGTCCCTTATCCAATAAGGTTATTCGCGATACAAAAGCAGTATCTCTAAACACATGAGATTCTTTGGGTGATCGAAGCAGTCCCTAATCCAATAAGGTTCTTCGCGATACCAAAGCAGTATCTCTAAACACATGAGATTCTTCGGGTGGTTGAAGTAGTCCTTTATCCAATAAGGTTCTTCGCGATACCAAAGCAGTATCTCTAAAAACATGAGATTCTTTGGGTGGTCGAAGCAGTACCTTATTCAACAAGGTTCTTCGTGATACCAAAGCAGTATCTCTAAACACATGAGATTCTTCGGGTGGTCGAAGCAGTCCCTTATCCAATAAGGTTCTTCGCGATATCAAAGCAGTATCTCTAAACACATGAGATTCTTCGGGTGGTCGAAGCAATCCCTTATCCAATAAGGTTCTTTGCGATACCAAAACAGTATCGCTAAACACATGAGATTCTTCATGATACCGAAGCAGTATCTCTAAATACATGAGATTCCTTGGGTGGTCAATGCAGTCCCGTATCCAATAAGGTTATTTGCCATACGAAAGCAGTATCTCTAAGCACATGAGATTCTTCGGGTGGTCGAAGCAGTCCCCTATCCAATAAGGTTCTTTGCGATACCAAAGCAGTATCTCTAATTACATGAGATTCTTCGGGTGGTCAAAACAGTCCCTTATCCAATAAGATTTTTCGCGATACCAAAGCAGTATCTCTAAACACATGAGATTCCTCGGGTGGTCGAAGCAGTCCCTTATCCAATAAGGTTCTTCGTGATACCAAAGAAGTATCTCTAAACACATGAGATTCTTTCTGTGGTTGAAGCAGTCCCTTATCTAATAAGGTTTTTCGCGATACCAAAGCAGTATCTCTAAACACATGAGATTCTTCGGGTGGTCGAAGCAGTACCTTATTCAATAAGGTTCATCGTGATACCAAAGCAGTATCTCTAACACATGTGCTTCTTCGGGTGATCGGAGCAGTCTCTTATCCAATAAGGTTCTTCGCGATACCAAAGCAGTATCTCTAAACACATGAGATTCTTCGGGTTGTCGAAGCAGTCCCTTATCCAATAAAATTCTTTGCGATACCAAAGCAGTATCTCTAAACACATGAGATTCTTCGGGTGGTTGAAGCAGTCCCTTATCCAATAACGTTCTTCGCGATACCAAAGAAGTATCTCTAAACACATAAGATTCTTTGGGTGGTCGAACCAGTACCTTATTCAGTAAGGTTCTTCATGATACCAAAGTAGTATCTCTAAACACATGAGATTCTTCGGGTGGTCGAAGCAGTCCCATATCCAATAAGGTTCTTTGCGACACCAAAGCAGTATCTATAAACACATGAGATTCTTCGAGTGGTCGAAGTAGTCCCTTATCCAATAAGGTTCTTTGTGATACCAAAACAGTATCTCTAGAGACATGAGATTCTTCGTGATACCAAAGCAGTATCTCTAAATACATGAGATTCCTCGGGTGGTCGATGCAGTCCCTTATCCAATAAGGTTATTCGCGATATAAAAGCAGTATCTCTAAACACATGAGATTCTTTGGGTGATCGAAGCAGTCCCTAATCTAATAAGGTTCTTCGCGATACCAAAGCAGTATCACTAAACACATGAGATTCTTCGGGTGGTTGAAGTAGTCCTTTATCCAATAAGGTTCTTCGCGATACCAAAGCAGTATCTCTAAAAACATGAGATTCTTTGGGTGGTCGAAGCAATACCTTATTCAATAAGGTTCTTCGTGATACCAAAGCAGTATCTCTAAACACATGAGATTCTTCGGCTGGTCGATGCAGTCCCTTATCCAATAAGGTTATTCGCGATACCAAAGCAGTATCTCTAAACACATGAGATTCTTCGGGTGGTCGAAGCAATCTCTTATCCAATAAGGTTCTTTGCGATACCAATGAAGTATCTCTAAACACATGAGATTCTTTCTGTTGTTGAAGTAGTCCCTTATCTAATAAGGTTTTTCGCGATACCAAAGCAGTATCTCTAAACACATGAGATTCTTCGGGTGGTCGAAGCAGTACCTTATTCAATAAGGTTCTTTGTGATACCAAAGTAGTATCTCTAAACACATGTGCTTCTTCGGGTGGTCGAAGCAGTCTCTTATCCAATAAGGTTCTTCGTGATACCAAAGCAGTATCTCTAAACACATGAGATTCTTTGGGTGGTCGAAGCAGTCCCTTATCCAACAAGGTTTTTACGATACCAAAACAGTATCTCTAAACACATGAGATTCTTCGCGATACTAAAGCAATATCTCTAAATACACGAGATTCCTTGGGTGATCGATGCAGACCCTTATCCAATAAGGTTCTTCGCGATACGAAAGCAGTATCTCTAAACACATGAGATTCTTCGGGTGGTCAAAGCAGTCCCTTATCCAATAAGGTTCTTTGCGATACCAAAGCAGTATCTCTAATCAAATGAGATTCTTCGGATGGTCGAAGAAGTCCCTTATCCAATAAGGGTCTTCACGATACCAAAGCAGTATCTCTAAACACATGAGATTCTTCAGGTGGTCAAAGCAATCCCTTATCAAATAAGGTTCTTCGCGATACCAAAGCAGTATCTCTAAACACATGAGATTCTTCGGGTGGTCTAAGTAGTCCCTTATCCAATAAGGTTCTTCTAGATACCAAAGCATTATCTCTAAACACATGAGATTCTTCGGATGGTCGAAGTAAGGCCTTATCCAATAAAGTTATTCGCGATACCAAAGAAATATGTCTAAACATATGAGATTCTTCGTGTGGTAAAAGCAGTCCCATATCTAATAAGGTTCTTCACGATACCAAAGCAATATCTGTAAACACATGAGATTCTTCGGGTCGTGAAAGCAGTCCGCTATCGAATAAGGTTCTTCGCGATATCAAAGCAGTGTCTCTAAACACATGATATTCTTCGCGATACCAAAGCAGTATTTCTAAACACATGAGATTCTTCGGGTGGTCGAAGTAGTCCCTTATCCAATAAAGTTCTTCGCGATACCAAAGCAGTATCTCTAAACACATGAGATTCTTCGGGTGGTTGAAGCAGTCCCTTATCCAATAAGGTTCATCGCGATACCAAAGCAGTATCTCTAAACACATGAGATTCTTTGGGTGGCCGAAGCAGTACCTTATTCAATAAGGTTCTTCGTGATACCAAAGCAGTATCTCTAAACACATGAGATTCTTCGGCTGGATGATGCAGTCCCTTATCCAATAAGGTTCTTCCCGACACCAAAGCAGTATCTCTAAACACATGAGATTCTTCGGGTGGTCGAAGCAATCCCTTATCCAATAAGGTTCTTTGCGATACCAAAACAGTATCGCTAAACACATGAGATTCTTCATGATACCAAAGCAGTATCTCTAAATACATGAGATTCCTTGGGTGGTCGATGCAGTCCCGTATCCAATAAGGTTATTTGCGATACGAAAGCGGTATCTCTAAGCACATGAGATTCTTCGGGTGGTCGAAACAGTCCCCTATCCAATAAGGTTCTTTTCGATACCAAAGCAGTATCTCTAATTACATGAGATTCTTCGGGTGGTCGAAACAGTCCCTTATCCAATAAGATTTTTCGCGATACCAAAGCAGTATCTCTAAACACATGAGATTCCTCGGGTGGTCGAAGCAGTCCCTTATCCAATAAGGTTCTTCGCGATACCAAAGAAGTATCTCTAAACACATGAGATTCTTTCTGTGGTTGAAGCAGTCCCTTATCTAATAAGGTTTTTCGCGATACCAAAGCAGTATCTCTAAACACATGAGATTCTTCGGGTGGTCGAAGCAGTACCTTATTCAATAAGGTTCATCGTGATACCAAAGCAGTATCTCTAAACACATGTGCTTCTTCGGGTGATCGGAGCAGTCTCTTATCCAATAAGGTTCTTCGCGATACCAAAGCAGTATCTCTAAACACATGAGATTCTTCGGGTGGTCGAAGCAGTCCCTTATCCAATAAAATTCTTTGCGATACCAAAGCAGTATCTCTAAACACATGAGATTCTTCAAGTGGTTGAAGCAGTCCCTTATCCAATAAGGTTCTTCGCGATACCAAAGCAGTATCTCTAAACACATAAGATTCTTTGGGTGGTCGAAGCATTACCTTATTCAATAAGGTTCTTCATGATACCAAAGCAGTATCTCTAAACACATGGGATTCTTCGGGTGGTCAAAGCAGTCCCATATCCAATAAGGTTCTTTGCGACACCAAAGCAGTATCTATAAACACATGAGATTCTTCGAGTGGTCGAAGTAGTCCCTTATCCAATAAGGTTCTTTGTGATACCAAAACAGTATCTCTAGAGACATGAGATTCTTCGTGATACCAAAGCAGTATCTCTAAATACATGAGATTCCTCGGGTGGTCGATGCAGTCCCTTATCCAATAAGGTTATTCGCGATACAAAAGCAGTATCTCTAAACACATGAGATTCTTTGGGTGATCGAAGCAGTCCCTAATCCAATAAGGTTCTTCGCGATACCAAAGAAGTATCTCTAAACACATGAGATTCTTCGGGTGGTTGAAGTAGTCCTTTATCCAATAAGGTTCTTCGCGATACCAAAGCAGTATCTCTAAAAACATGAGATTCTTTGGGTGGTCGAAGCAATACCTTATTCAATAAGGTTCTTCGTGATACCAAAGCAGTATCTCTAAACACATGAGATTCTTCGGCTAGTCGATGCAGTCCCTTATTTAATAAGGTTCTTCGCGATACCAAAGCAGTATCTCTAAACACATGAGATTCTTCGGGTGGTCGAAGCAATCTCTTATCCAATAAGGTTCTTTGCGATACCAAAACAGTATCGCTAAACACATGAGATTCTTCATGATACCAAAGCAGTGTCTCTAAATACATGAGATTCCTTGGGAGGTCGATGTAGTCCCGTATCCAATAAGGTTATTTGCGATACGAAAGCGGTATCTCTAAGCACATGAGATTCTTCGGGTGGTCGAAGCAGTCCCCTATCCAATAAGGTTCTTTGCGATACCAAAACAGTATCTCTAATTACATGAGATTCTTCGGGTGGTCGAAACAGTCCCTTAACCAATAAGATTTTTCGCGATACCAAAGCAGTATCTCTAAACACATGAGATTCCTCGGGTGGTCGAAGCAGTCCCTTATCCAATAAAGTTCTTCGCGATACCAAAGAAGTATCTCTAAACACATGAGATTCTTTCTGTGGTTGAAGCAGTCCCTTATCTAATAAGGTTTTTCGCGATACCAAAGCAGTATCTCTAAACACATGAGATTCTTCGGGTGGTCGAAGCAGTACCTTATTCAGTAAGGTTCTTCATGATACCAAAGCAGTATCTCTAAACATATGAGATTCTTCGGGTGGTCGAAGCAGTCCCATATCCAATAAGGTTCTTTCCGACACCAAAGCACTATATCTAAACACATGAGATTCTTCGGGTTGGTGAAGCAGTCCCTTATCCAATAAAATTCTTTGCGATACCAATGCAGTATCTCTAAACAAATGAGATTCTTCGGGTGGTTGAAGCAGTCCCTTATCCAATAACGTTCTTCGCGATACCAAAGCAGTATCTCTAAACACATAAGATTCTTTGGGTGGTCGAAGCAGTACCTTATTCAGTAAGGTTCTTCATGATACCAAAGTCGTATCTCTAAACACATGAGATTCTTCGGGTGGTCGAAGCAGTCCCATATCCAATAAGGTTCTTTGCGACACCAAAGCAGTATCTATAAACACATGAGATTCTTCGAGTGGTCGAAGTAGTCCCTTATCCAATAAGGTTCTTTGTGATACCAAAACAGTATCTCTAGAGACATGAGATTCTTCGTGATACCAAAGCAGTATCTCTAAATACATGAGATTCCTCGGGTGGTCGATGCAGTCCCGTATCCAATAAGGTTCTTCGCGATACCAAAGCAGTATCTCTAAACACATGTGATTCTTCGGGTCGTCGAAGCAATCCCTTATCCAATAAGGTTCTTTGCGATACCAAAACAGTATCGCTAAACACATGAGATTCTTCATGATACCAAAGCAGTATCTCTAAATACATGAGATTCCTTGGGTGGTCGATGCAGTCCCGTATCCAATAAGGTTATTTGCGATACGAAAGCAGTATCTCTAAGCACATGAGATTCTTCGGGTGGTCGAAGCAGTCCCCTATCCAATAAGGTTCTTTGCGATACCAAAGCAGTATCTCTAATTACATGAGATTCTTCGGGTGGTAGAAACAGTCCCTTATCCAATAAGATTTTTTGCGATACCAAAGCAGTATCTCTAAACACATGAGATTCCACGGGTGGTCGAAGCAGTCCCTTATCCAATAAGGTTTTTCGCGATACCAAAGAAGTATCTCTAAACACATGAGATTCTTTCTGTGTTTGAAGTAGTCCCTTTTCCAATAAGGTTCTTCGCGATAACAAAGCAGTATCTCTAAACACATGAGATTCTTCGAGTGGTCGAAGCAATCCCTTATCCAATATGGTTCTTTGCGATACCAAAATAGTATCGCTAAACACATGAGATTCTTCATGATACCAAAGCAGTATCTCTAAATACATGAGATTCCTTGGGTGGTCGATGCAGTCCCGTATCCAATAAGGTTATTTGCGATACGAAAGCAGTATCTCTAAGCACATGAGATTCTTCGGGTGGTCGAAGCAGTCCCTTATCCAATAAGGTTCTTCGCGATACCAAAGCAGTATCTCTAATTACATGAGATTCTTCGGGTGGTCGAAACACTCCCTTATATAATAAGATTCTTCGCGATACCGAAGCAGTATCTCTAAACACATGAGATTCCTCGGGTGGTCGAAGCAGTCCCTTATCCAATAAGGTTCTTCGCGATACCAATGAAGTATCTCTAAACACATGAGATTCTTTCTGTTGTTGAAGCAGTCCCTTATCTAATAAGGTTTTTCGCGATACCAAAGCAGTATCTCTAAACACATGAGATTCTTCGGGTGGTCGAAGCAGTACCTTATTCAATAAGGTTCTTTGTGATACCAAAGTAGTATCTCTAAACACATGTGCTTCTTCGGGTGGTCGAAGTAGTCTCTTATCCAATAAGGTTCTTCGTGATACCAAAGCAGTATCTCTAAACACATGAGATTCTTTGGGTGGTCGAAGCAGTCCCTTATCCAACTAGGTTTTTACGATACCAAAACAGTATCTCTAAACACATGAGATTCTTCGCGATACTAAAGCAATATCTCTAAATACACGAGATTCCTTGGGTGATCGATGCAGACCCTTATCCAATAAGGTTCTTCGCGATACGAAAGCAGTATCTCTAAACACATGAGATTCTTCGGGTGGTCGAAGCAGTCCCTTATCCAATAAGGTTCTTTGCGATACCAAAGCAGTATCTCTAATCACATGAGATTCTTCGGATGGTCGAAGCAGTCCCTTATCCAATAAGGGTCTTCACGATACCAAAGCAGTATCTCTAAACACATGAGATTCTTCAGGTGGTCAAAGCAATCCCTTATCAAATAAGGTTCTTCGCGATACCAAAGCAGTATCTCTAAACACATGAGATTCTTCAGGTGGTCTAAGTAGTCCCTTATCCAATAAGGTTCTTCTAGATACCAAAGCATTATCTCTAAACACATGAGATTCGTCGGATGGTCGAAGTAGTGCCTTATCCAATAAAGTTCTTCGCGATACCAAAGAAATATGTCTAAACATATGAGATTCTTCGGGTGGTAAAAGCAGTCCCATATCTAATAAGGTTCTTCACGATACCAAAGCAATATCTGTAAACACATGAGATTCTTCGGGTCGTGAAAGCAGTCCGCTATCGAATAAGGTTCTTCGCGATATCAAAGCAGTGTCTCTAAACACATGATATTCTTCGCGATACCAAAGCAGTATTTCTAAACACATGAGATTCTTCGGGTGGTCGAAGTAGTCCCTTATCCAATAAAGTTCTTCGCGATACCAAAGCAGTATCTCTAAACACATGAGATTCTTCGGGTGGTTGAAGCAGTCCCTTATCCAATAAGGTTCATCGCGATACCAAAGCAGTATCTCTAAACACATGAGATTCTTTGGGTGGCCGAAGCAGTACCTTATTCAATAAGGTTCTTCGTGATACCAAAGCAGTATCTCTAAACACATGAGATTCTTCGGCTGGATGATGCAGTCCCTTATCCAATAAGGTTCTTCCCGACACCAAAGCAGTATCTCTAAACACATGAGATTCTTCGGGTGGTCGAAGCAATCCCTTATCCAATAAGGTTCTTTGCGATACCAAAACAGTATCGCTAAACACATGAGATTCTTCATGATACCAAAGCAGTATCTCTAAATACATGAGATTCCTTGGGTGGTCGATGCAGTCCCGTATCCAATAAGGTTATTTGCGATACGAAAGCGGTATCTCTAAGCACATGAGATTCTTCGGGTGGTCGAAACAGTCCCCTATCCAATAAGGTTCTTTTCGATACCAAAGCAGTATCTCTAATTACATGAGATTCTTCGGGTGGTCGAAACAGTCCCTTATCCAATAAGATTTTTCGCGATACCAAAGCAGTATCTCTAAACACATGAGATTCCTCGGGTGGTCGAAGCAGTCCCTTATCCAATAAGGTTCTTCGCGATACCAAAGAAGTATCTCTAAACACATGAGATTCTTTCTGTGGTTGAAGCAGTCCCTTATCTAATAAGGTTTTTCGCGATACCAAAGCAGTATCTCTAAACACATGAGATTCTTCGGGTGGTCGAAGCAGTACCTTATTCAATAAGGTTCATCGTGATACCAAAGCAGTATCTCTAAACACATGTGCTTCTTCGGGTGATCGGAGCAGTCTCTTATCCAATAAGGTTCTTCGCGATACCAAAGCAGTATCTCTAAACACATGAGATTCTTCGGGTGGTCGAAGCAGTCCCTTATCCAATAAAATTCTTTGCGATACCAAAGCAGTATCTCTAAACACATGAGATTCTTCAAGTGGTTGAAGCAGTCCCTTATCCAATAAGGTTCTTCGCGATACCAAAGCAGTATCTCTAAACACATAAGATTCTTTGGGTGGTCGAAGCATTACCTTATTCAATAAGGTTCTTCATGATACCAAAGCAGTATCTCTAAACACATGGGATTCTTCGGGTGGTCAAAGCAGTCCCATATCCAATAAGGTTCTTTGCGACACCAAAGCAGTATCTATAAACACATGAGATTCTTCGAGTGGTCGAAGTAGTCCCTTATCCAATAAGGTTCTTTGTGATACCAAAACAGTATCTCTAGAGACATGAGATTCTTCGTGATACCAAAGCAGTATCTCTAAATACATGAGATTCCTCGGGTGGTCGATGCAGTCCCTTATCCAATAAGGTTATTCGCGATACAAAAGCAGTATCTCTAAACACATGAGATTCTTTGGGTGATCGAAGCAGTCCCTAATCCAATAAGGTTCTTCGCGATACCAAAGAAGTATCTCTAAACACATGAGATTCTTCGGGTGGTTGAAGTAGTCCTTTATCCAATAAGGTTCTTCGCGATACCAAAGCAGTATCTCTAAAAACATGAGATTCTTTGGGTGGTCGAAGCAATACCTTATTCAATAAGGTTCTTCGTGATACCAAAGCAGTATCTCTAAACACATGAGATTCTTCGGCTAGTCGATGCAGTCCCTTATTTAATAAGGTTCTTCGCGATACCAAAGCAGTATCTCTAAACACATGAGATTCTTCGGGTGGTCGAAGCAATCTCTTATCCAATAAGGTTCTTTGCGATACCAAAACAGTATCGCTAAACACATGAGATTCTTCATGATACCAAAGCAGTGTCTCTAAATACATGAGATTCCTTGGGAGGTCGATGTAGTCCCGTATCCAATAAGGTTATTTGCGATACGAAAGCGGTATCTCTAAGCACATGAGATTCTTCGGGTGGTCGAAGCAGTCCCCTATCCAATAAGGTTCTTTGCGATACCAAAACAGTATCTCTAATTACATGAGATTCTTCGGGTGGTCGAAACAGTCCCTTAACCAATAAGATTTTTCGCGATACCAAAGCAGTATCTCTAAACACATGAGATTCCTCGGGTGGTCGAAGCAGTCCCTTATCCAATAAAGTTCTTCGCGATACCAAAGAAGTATCTCTAAACACATGAGATTCTTTCTGTGGTTGAAGCAGTCCCTTATCTAATAAGGTTTTTCGCGATACCAAAGCAGTATCTCTAAACACATGAGATTCTTCGGGTGGTCGAAGCAGTACCTTATTCAGTAAGGTTCTTCATGATACCAAAGCAGTATCTCTAAACATATGAGATTCTTCGGGTGGTCGAAGCAGTCCCATATCCAATAAGGTTCTTTCCGACACCAAAGCACTATATCTAAACACATGAGATTCTTCGGGTTGGTGAAGCAGTCCCTTATCCAATAAAATTCTTTGCGATACCAATGCAGTATCTCTAAACAAATGAGATTCTTCGGGTGGTTGAAGCAGTCCCTTATCCAATAACGTTCTTCGCGATACCAAAGCAGTATCTCTAAACACATAAGATTCTTTGGGTGGTCGAAGCAGTACCTTATTCAGTAAGGTTCTTCATGATACCAAAGTCGTATCTCTAAACACATGAGATTCTTCGGGTGGTCGAAGCAGTCCCATATCCAATAAGGTTCTTTGCGACACCAAAGCAGTATCTATAAACACATGAGATTCTTCGAGTGGTCGAAGTAGTCCCTTATCCAATAAGGTTCTTTGTGATACCAAAACAGTATCTCTAGAGACATGAGATTCTTCGTGATACCAAAGCAGTATCTCTAAATACATGAGATTCCTCGGGTGGTCGATGCAGTCCCGTATCCAATAAGGTTCTTCGCGATACCAAAGCAGTATCTCTAAACACATGTGATTCTTCGGGTCGTCGAAGCAATCCCTTATCCAATAAGGTTCTTTGCGATACCAAAACAGTATCGCTAAACACATGAGATTCTTCATGATACCAAAGCAGTATCTCTAAATACATGAGATTCCTTGGGTGGTCGATGCAGTCCCGTATCCAATAAGGTTATTTGCGATACGAAAGCAGTATCTCTAAGCACATGAGATTCTTCGGGTGGTCGAAGCAGTCCCCTATCCAATAAGGTTCTTTGCGATACCAAAGCAGTATCTCTAATTACATGAGATTCTTCGGGTGGTAGAAACAGTCCCTTATCCAATAAGATTTTTTGCGATACCAAAGCAGTATCTCTAAACACATGAGATTCCACGGGTGGTCGAAGCAGTCCCTTATCCAATAAGGTTTTTCGCGATACCAAAGAAGTATCTCTAAACACATGAGATTCTTTCTGTGTTTGAAGTAGTCCCTTTTCCAATAAGGTTCTTCGCGATAACAAAGCAGTATCTCTAAACACATGAGATTCTTCGAGTGGTCGAAGCAATCCCTTATCCAATATGGTTCTTTGCGATACCAAAATAGTATCGCTAAACACATGAGATTCTTCATGATACCAAAGCAGTATCTCTAAATACATGAGATTCCTTGGGTGGTCGATGCAGTCCCGTATCCAATAAGGTTATTTGCGATACGAAAGCAGTATCTCTAAGCACATGAGATTCTTCGGGTGGTCGAAGCAGTCCCTTATCCAATAAGGTTCTTCGCGATACCAAAGCAGTATCTCTAATTACATGAGATTCTTCGGGTGGTCGAAACACTCCCTTATATAATAAGATTCTTCGCGATACCGAAGCAGTATCTCTAAACACATGAGATTCCTCGGGTGGTCGAAGCAGTCCCTTATCCAATAAGGTTCTTCGCGATACCAATGAAGTATCTCTAAACACATGAGATTCTTTCTGTTGTTGAAGCAGTCCCTTATCTAATAAGGTTTTTCGCGATACCAAAGCAGTATCTCTAAACACATGAGATTCTTCGGGTGGTCGAAGCAGTACCTTATTCAATAAGGTTCTTTGTGATACCAAAGTAGTATCTCTAAACACATGTGCTTCTTCGGGTGGTCGAAGTAGTCTCTTATCCAATAAGGTTCTTCGTGATACCAAAGCAGTATCTCTAAACACATGAGATTCTTTGGGTGGTCGAAGCAGTCCCTTATCCAACTAGGTTTTTACGATACCAAAACAGTATCTCTAAACACATGAGATTCTTCGCGATACTAAAGCAATATCTCTAAATACACGAGATTCCTTGGGTGATCGATGCAGACCCTTATCCAATAAGGTTCTTCGCGATACGAAAGCAGTATCTCTAAACACATGAGATTCTTCGGGTGGTCGAAGCAGTCCCTTATCCAATAAGGTTCTTTGCGATACCAAAGCAGTATCTCTAATCACATGAGATTCTTCGGATGGTCGAAGCAGTCCCTTATCCAATAAGGGTCTTCACGATACCAAAGCAGTATCTCTAAACACATGAGATTCTTCAGGTGGTCAAAGCAATCCCTTATCAAATAAGGTTCTTCGCGATACCAAAGCAGTATCTCTAAACACATGAGATTCTTCAGGTGGTCTAAGTAGTCCCTTATCCAATAAGGTTCTTCTAGATACCAAAGCATTATCTCTAAACACATGAGATTCGTCGGATGGTCGAAGTAGTGCCTTATCCAATAAAGTTCTTCGCGATACCAAAGAAATATGTCTAAACATATGAGATTCTTCGGGTGGTAAAAGCAGTCCCATATCTAATAAGGTTCTTCACGATACCAAAGCAATATCTGTAAACACATGAGATTCTTCGGGTCGTGAAAGCAGTCCGCTATCGAATAAGGTTCTTCGCGATATCAAAGCAGTGTCTCTAAACACATGATATTCTTCGCGATACCAAAGCAGTATTTCTAAACACATGAGATTCTTCGGGTGGTCGAAGTAGTCCCTTATCCAATAAAGTTCTTCGCGATACCAAAGCAGTATCTCTAAACACATGAGATTCTTCGGGTGGTTGAAGCAGTCCCTTATCCAATAAGGTTCATCGCGATACCAAAGCAGTATCTCTAAACACATGAGATTCTTTGGGTGGCCGAAGCAGTACCTTATTCAATAAGGTTCTTCGTGATACCAAAGCAGTATTGTTGCACCCTAAAATTTGCCCAACCTTATTCACTTGGTTTATGTGTCAATGTCATTAGCATTTGCATATAGAGTCATGTACATAGACTAACCATCTGCATAGCATAAGCATAACAAGTCATTCAACAGGGGACCAATCATTATTCTCATCTCTAGAGGCCTATCAAGAGGTTATTATCCTAATTCAATCATATTCAAGTCATCAGGAAAGAATTTGAAAGCAAAGGGTTCAGCAGATCAAGCCTTGAGTCCATCTCCTAGCTGAGGGTATCTGAGGATCAACAAGAGGGTTGTGAACTGTGAGTGAAGGCATGGAGAGCATCTAGACATTATGAGAGACTTATAAAGTCATTTGGAGAAGAAAACAAGTCATTGATGAGAGCACAAGAGCTACAGTTGAAGGCAGTCAACTAGGGTTTCATCTGGGTCAACCCTAGGTCAACCCTAGGTCAATTGACTGATTTAAAGGGCATTCAAGTCTAGTGGAGAGATGTGGGGTTCATAATTTGACATGGAGAATAAGGATATGGAGATATGCCAAGGAGAATTCAAGAGAAATCAAGGAGAAGAGGAGTTACTAAATTAGGGTTTCTCTGTAAAATCCCCTAGTTTAGGTCAAATTTCCAAGCAAGATAAGTCAAAATGCTAGCTTCAAATGGCTTCTTGGCCAACATGAAACTTGTAGAGGATCTCAATACCTTTAATTTGAGTGGTGGAAGACCTCAAGGAGATTTATAGAACTCAAGTTATGGTCCTTGCAAGTTACAGGTCATTTGGGGTATCTGAATTTTTGTCTGTGAAAGTGACTTGACTTCCAAGCTAGTTTTGCCCCTCAAGGAGATTTCAAATGAATTCTTGGTCAACATAAGAATTGTTCCTCATTGTCTTAGCTTTCTATAATGGTATGGCATGCCTTCATATGATGTGTGGAACTCAACTTATGGTCTTGGCAAGCAAAGGGTATTTTGGGCATTTGTGAATTACAGGTCATTTTAACCTATGTCCAAAACTCATACAAGGAGGCCTCAAATGGAAAAACTTACAACATCAAACTTGCTCCAAATGGGATTTTAAGTCTATAAAGAAGGTCACAAATTATTGGAGAAGCTCATAGCATGATGTTGCATAATTGGTCAAAATATGAACTAAAATGGCTTATAAAGTGAATAAATTCAAGATGGAAAATGGTTTGGGAGATTTACAAGTCCAAATGGAGACTTCCAATATATGATTTTGAATGGAAAAACAATTCTAAGAACAATGGTTCAAACACTTTTTTGAGTTTAGAAGGAAAAAAGAAAGTTATCCATGGTTGCTTGCCTTTTAAGAAACATAATCAAAATGGATCAAAGTTGGAAAACAAGGGAATGTGCAAGATGGATCTAGAATGTACCATTGGGGTCTATATATTCATGAAATGAGAATTTGGCAAGGGTTGGCTTCATTTGCACCAAGAATTTCACAAATTCCCTCATTCCTTTCATTGAAGTTTTCATTCCAATTCCCCAAAATCTTCATCAATCTTCATCAAAATCAATTCAATTTTACTCCATCATCATCATAGATCATAATTGAAGCAAAGACTTGGTGATTATCATCCATTTTCGTGCACCATATTCAAGAACATCAAAACTACAAATTCCATTGGACAGCATAATTCAAGCAAGGAATCATCACAAGCTTGCATACAGAATCAAGTACATCAAGGATTGATCAAGATCCAAAGCCTAGAAGCCTCAGATCCTCAATCTCCATAGCTGTTTTCAAAGTTTTTGCACCAGGTAAGTTTTCATTCGATTTACTTGATCTAGTTAGTTAGGCATGTTGTTGTTAGTTTAGACATGATCTAGGTGGTTAGGAGATTAGTTTAGATGAATTTGGAGAGGTTTGGTGATGGTTGTGAGCAGGTGCAACGAACTGTTAGTGCTTGAATCTCTTGGATTAATGCGTTAGAATGTTAGTTTGATTGATCAGATTAATAACCATTAGTTGTAGATTAGTTTAGGTCAAGTTTGAGGAAGAATGGAGTTGGTGCATATCAGTATAATTTCATGGTGACCAGATGTTGATTCAATCGGGTTTGTCGTTGTGGTGAATTTCAAAGAAATCTAATGCCCTAGGATGGTAGAGGGAAGGATTCTGAGCATCTTTCATGTTTATAGTGTGGTGATTCATGGCCTGGTGATGGAGAAATACGAGCTTGAACCTTGCTCGTGCATGGCTGCCATGTAAGGTTGAAACCCTAAGTTGCAGGTCAAGTGAAGAAGATATAATCTGGATCGTTTATTTTGATTAAGACTTTTGACTTCCCAGGCAATCCAATGGCTCTCGTTTAATTTCAGAATTGGAGGGAGATGTGCTGGCCCTAAACGCACCGTTTCATTAATTGAAACGGGCGGGCCTGAGTGTATTTTGTTATCCCCACCCCCAATGTTAAGCCCAACTCAGATATGAACGTGGTTTTGCTACTTTTCTCACCTCCCAGCTCGTTTCTTTTATTTCATTGATTCTGAATTGATATTGGGCCTTGGTGAAGGCGCTATCTGCACCCCCTGTCTGAGGGCCCATCCTGGATTGAACTGGGGCGAACTTCTATTCTAACCCCCCTCCCTCATTTTTTTAATTCATGTTATTTCTTAATTCCATTTTAATTTTTACCAATTTCATAAATTCATAACTAATTCATAAAAAATGCATTTTAATCCATTCTTTTTACCATATTTTCTTTAGAATGTCTAGAATATTATAGAAAAATAAAATTTCATTTTTATTTTTATTTCATATTTTTTCCATATTTTCTAAATAAATGTCATATGAAATAGATTCATTTCATGCATCATTTTAATGATTTTTGTTCTCTTACATGCTTTAATATTTTTTGGTCATTCTTTTTATATTGTTTAGATGAGATATTCAACTTGTAGAAATAGTTTAGTTCCCATTTTTAGAGATTAATTTTAGGTGATTAATAAATGCTTGAACATCATGAACAAAACTAGGGTTTTAGGTGACAACTTAAGAAGTTTGATTTCATTTCCCTCAGGGCTTAGGATTTAATTAGATTAGTTATGGGACTATAAGGGCTATGGGTAGCTACTAGATCCCTTAGAAAAAGTCAGGATTCCCCTACTGCTATTATTACTGTCTGTATATCTGATTGTCTGGTGTGGTGTGCCCTCTGGGGTTTATTGATTGTTTGTATGGGTATTGGGATTGTCTGGGGCCCTGGGGAAACTGAAGATTTGTGAAGATGAAGATCATGGGAGATTCAAAGACTGAAGATCAATTGTCAGAGTTGAAGAGGGTGTTTTTGCCAGCAGCTGCTGAGGAGACTAGGATTTAGGAGCTAGGCAGAGCTCTAGATTAGAAAGCTTGTTTCTCAAACATGGATTGCCTTGTCTGCATCCATTCTTCTCTGTGATTCAGAGTCTCTCTAAGACACTCACCCCCTTCCTTTGGAAGGCTTGGTGATAGTGTCTATGAGATAGAACTCTTGAGAGAAAATGTCTCTTGTGTTAGAAGCAGTCTGTTCACCACCTTTGGTAGTCAACTGATTGCTTAACACCCAATTCACTCTTGTGACTAATCCCTCATCCTGGAGGTTTGAGCTTGAAGAAAAGCCATTGCAGATAGAAGACTGATGATCAAAGCCCTTACCTGAAGGCCATGAAGATGGAGATTGATGCTTGTTGAAGCCTGTAACTGATTGGAGATTACTTGAAGCCAGATGTTGATTCAGAGCTGCTGATGCTGTTTCTTTTGCTGTTGTATTTCATTGCTGATGTATTGTTTGGATTTCCTGGTTGTATTGTTTGCTGTTTACCCTGTTGGGTTGAAAGTGAAGCCTGTTCACTTTCGCCTATTGTTTCTAGGTTCGAGGTTGAGTGGGACTCCCTTGCCTCGCTTGTACTGTTGCATCCATGCATTTTACCGCTTTATTATATCTGTTATGGTTTCTGTTTCCGTCTATTCCCGTAGGATCTCTGTTTCTCTCTGTGCGAGAGAGGAGCATGATAGACACTAGGTCTTAACCCATGCATGATAACATTAGGTTAGTTTGTTTCCCTTCGCAACCGTAGGTTAGAGTTCTGTCTCTTCTTTCTCAAAACAAACAGAAAAACACATAAAGATTTCAAACACAATAAAAGACACTTCTTTCGTAAAAGAATGTGAACTCATCAAAACGTCATTTTTGTCCGCCGGGACTGTTAATCAAGAAAACCTTTTTCAGAAGGAATAAAATCAACCAAGACAAGCTTGTGTCGTACGTGGCCCGAACTACGTTTGCTCTGATCTTCCATGCTGTGTGGAAGTACGTAGGCATAGGATGCGATATCCTAGCGAGCAACCTTCCCCTCCTTTCCCGTAGGTAGGCGAACTACGTTGACTCTGATTTCTCGTTCCAGGCGGGAATACGTAGGCATAAAGTGCGATACTTTGCCGAGTCATTTTTATTTTCATTTTATTTTCTTTTTAACCCTTGACCTATAGTTTAGATAGAATAACAATCCATACCCGAAAACAAGCGTGGATCCCGTCGAGTACGACGGACGTGAGGGGTGCTAATACCTTCCCCTTGCGTAACCGACTCCCGAACCCAGGTTTTGGTTGCGACGACCATACCTTTCCCGTGTTGTGCGAGGTTTACTCTGAGCGTTTCCTTTCCCTCCCGTGGGATAAATAACGCACGGTGGCGACTCTTCTGTTCAGCCGGCGCCGATTTTCGCAGTAGCGACAGCTGGCGACTCTGCTGGGGATCCAACGTCCCCTGGCTGCTAAGGACTGCGATGGTTCTTATGCATTTGGGATCCAACGTCCCTTGAGAGAGTCAATCCTAACGCTTGTTTTCCCGTCGAGGATTTTGTATGGAGTTATTGTATATTTCTAACCTTGTATTTTCAGCTTTATACATTGATTATTATTGCTGTATCTGGGGTGTGACGGGTGTTCTGATATTGAGAGATAAGCCGGACCTGGGCTTGAGTGCACCTAGAATTAGAGTAGAAATTAGTGGGCGCCCGCTTGCTTTGCTTGCTTTGGTGTCCCATGAAATCTACACTCAGACGAGGTTCCGCTGGTTGGCCTCCTGCCCCTTCCTTTGGTTGGCGTGGGTTGCTGGTTAGTTGGATTGTCGACTCTGGGGACCGATCATTTGGAAGTTGGCTGAGTGAGGCCTCTTCAGGATTTGATGATGCCACTCCTTCTGGGAATCGTATCATCAACCCTGAAAGTCTGTGACGCCAACGACCGCATAGGATGCCGTACCTTGTGCCAGTTATAGGGCCACCCACCTGTGAGGGGATTCAGGGTTATGCAGGTAACTAGACCTCCAGACTACCGGTTATTTCTTGATCAGAGATCCTGGTTATTTATGGAGAGTTATGAGGTCTGTCAGAGACCATTGGGAGATTTATTCTGAGGTCTGTCAGAGACCATTTGGAGATGTGTTATGAGGTCTGTCAGAGACCAGTTGGAGAGTTATGAGGTCTGTCAGAGACCAATTATAGATGTGATTTGAGGTCTTCCAGAGACCAGTTGGAGTTATGGTTTGAGGTCTGTCAGAGACCAGTGTTGGAGTTCTATTTTAGGTCTATCTGAGACCAGGGTTTGATGACTTCTGGACGGTCTATCTGAGACCTTTCTTGATTGGGTTTAGGCTATTCAGCTGCAGCTTTGGTCCCTGTTGAATGATACTTGCATTGCATTGCCTGCATATCCATTATCATTTGCATTTTACTAACGTGTGTCTGTGCTGCAGGTGCATTTGCATTTCCCTAGTTCTAGTGCCCAGACTTTTGAGTGTTGATCATGACTAGCTTACGGAGAACGGTTGCTTACAAATTGCCTACGCCTGATATTGTTCCTTTACTGGGGTTGATCTCTCTTGCTGATGAGGGTGTTCGTAGGAGTTTCCGGATGAGCTATGGTAGATTATTGAGATTGGTGTGCAAACCTACAGAGGTAGAGTTAGATGGGCTGTATGCTTTGATGCAATTCTATGACCCGGCTTTGAGGTGCTTCACGTTCTCTGACTTTGTTATGGGACCAACCTTGGAGGAATACGCTGAGTATGTTGAGCTGCCCGTGCAGAACCAGGTTCCATTCATTCATTATGACGCCAAGCCCAAGCCGGAGGATTTGGCAAAAGCCTTGCATGTTGATGCTTCTGAACTTGTGACTACTGTTTCCCGTGGAGTTCCAGGATTCTCATTTCAGTTCTTAGTTGGTAAAGCCCAGGAATATGCCAAGAGCGGGTGCTGGGTGGCTTTCAATGCTGTGTTGGCCTTGTGCATTTATGGCATAGTACTGTTCCCCAATATACCGGATTTTGTGGATTTCGATGCTTTCTACTTGTTCGCCGCTGGTAATCCTGTACCTACCTTACTCGGAGACCTCTACCACTCACTGCATTACAAGAACGAGAAGGGAAGAGGGAAGAATGTTCATCTGTGTGTACCCTTACTGAGTATATGGTTTGAGAATCACCTCCCTAAGAAAGGATCTGCTGCAGAGACTACAGTTCCAGTTGGTGGGCCAGAGCGTCTGATGAGGCTATCGTCGGAAGATATGGAGTGGTTTGATAGAGATCTGCTGGGATCTGAGCTCATCTTCAGTTGTTCTGGGTACCCCAATGTGCCGTTGATAGGAAGAAAAGGGTGTATCAATTACAACCCTTCTCTATTCATTCGCCAGTTCGGATATGCGCTGAAGAATCCACCTCAGGAGGAAGAAGTACAGGAATCTCTGTACTTCACTGGTGACGTAAAGGGGGAGTTATTAGCCAAGTTGCGACGTGCCTGGACGCGTATTAACCGCAAAGGGAAGCCGTTGTTAGGAAAGAATGACTATCAGGCCTATGCACCTTATAGAGTTTGGATTCAAGAGAGGGCTAGTCAGTTGAAGATGCCGTTTCCAGATGCACCAATTCTTGATCCTATTCCGGTAGAAGAGCCGACTACTGTTTCTAGAGAAGCATATGAACAGGTTGTGAAGGAGAAAGAAGCCTTGATGAAGATTAATGAAGGGTTAGAGCAAGAGCTAGCCCAGGCGCGCAGCGAGAAAAACAAGGCCGTATATGCTTTCCAACAACAGATCGAGCTGGTAAACAGGTTAGGAGCTGAGTTGACCGAGGAAAAGAAGAAGCGCGAACGTCTGGGGCAAGAGTTCAGAAGCTCCCATGACATGCTGGAAGCCAAAAAGAAAGCGCTTGACGCAGCACACCGAGAGATATCCTCTTGCAATAAGACTTGGAATGCTACACTCACCAACAACAAGAAGAGGGAAGACAAGCTGAAGCAGCAAATTTCCGACCTTGAAGAGAAGTTGAAGTCTAGCATCAAGAAGTGTGAGGAAGAAGTGATGAACCGGTATAGTGTCCAGCATGCTCTGAACAAGGCAATCAAATCCAGAGATGAAGCAGTGTCCCAGAAGCGAAAGTTAGAAGATTGCTTCGGAGAAGCAACATGGGAAGAAACTGCTGAAGACGTACGCCGTGTCCTTAAGAAGAGAAACCAGCTTGTTGAAGGGCTGCTTGATCGACCAAGCCATCCGGAGACCAAAAAGTTGATAGAGGAGTACCAGACTTTTGGGAGGATTTGATCATTTCATGTAGTAGCTTATATGCTTTATTTGCATAGTGCTGACCATCACCAGGATTGTTGGTTGAGGTCATGCCTTCTTTGTACTCTCAGTGATATTGTACCCTGGGCTTATTGATTCTCTCTGCTATATATGAGGCTTTCTATGATTCAACTCCGATATTCTTATTGCCAGCACTGTCACTGCACCGGCACCCTCGCACTAGAACTGGGGGAATGAACTTCCCTAAGGCACAGACACATTGCATTGCATTCATATTCATATTGCATAACAGGTAAGCTTTGAATGGTGTCTTATCTCTTGCTCTGCATCAGGTACTTAACAGGATTCCAGATCAACATCCGCACCGCTATTCTACACGCTCCAACTGTCGGAAAGTCATGGACCAAATTCAGAACGAGATGCAGGATGTGCGCGAGAAGCTCGCCCTCTTCATGCAAACCATGGAAGCTATAGCAAAAGGGCAAGAGAATTTGCAGGCCATGGTCCAGCCTCTGTTGGCTCGCAACGCTGGTCATGGTAACGAAGATCATCAGTCTGTCCGGGTTGATACTGCTCATGGAGACGGCACTCCTACGCCAGTGGCTCCGCCCGTGGTCAATATACCTGCCGCTAACGTCAACAACGCTACCACTGCTGTGAATGGTAACGTCGGAGTAGGGAATGAAAATGCTGTCCATAATGCTGGGCTGGGTGATGTCAATTTGGGAGATAATCTCGGAGGCAATGGCTTTGTCAATACTGGGTTCGGATTCAACGATCAGGGATTCGACAACACTGGCAAGTATGGCTTTAATGCTCCAGGCTTTGGGCAAGAGGGTTATGGTATGGTCAATCAGGGTTACGGAGGCTTTGGAAACGGAAACGGTGCTGGTTTTATGGCTGGTGGTCCTGCTGGAGGTGTTCAAGGGTACGGCAACAGAGGTCGAGTTCCGGGGATGAATCAGATCAGAGCTGGACGTAATAATGCGTACGATGGGTACGGGGCTGGAAACGGTATGTGGCAAGAGGATCAACAGGAGGACGCCTTCTCGGGAGGAGGTTTTGAAGGGCCGATGGATGATTCTCAAAAGATTAGAATGTTGGAAGAGCAAATGAAGGGAGTCCTAAATCAGAGTGCTGTAGGATTGGACATGGCAACTATGGGCTTGGTACCTGGCTTGAGGGTGCCAATCAAGTTCAAAGCGCCTGCGTTCGATAAGTACAAAGGAGACACATGTCCGAAAGTGCATGTACGAGCTTATTACAGAAAGATGTCTGCATACTCTACTGATGAAAGAATGCTCATGCATTTCTTTCAGGATAGTCTGTCGGGCCCTTCCCTAGAGTGGTACATGGGGTTGGAGCCAACTGATATCAAGACTTGGAAGCAATTGGCGGAGGCGTTCGTAGCCCATTACAAGTATAACAGCGATCTGGCACCCAATCGGGTCCAGTTGGCCGGGCTCTCGCAGAAGAAGGGGGAGAGTTTTAAGGAGTACGCGCAAAGGTGGTGCGATATGGCTGCCAGGGTCCGTCCTCCTGTGGAAGATAAAGAAATGAACGATATGTTTGTTGGTACATTCACCGGGCTGTTTCATGATATGCTGTTTCATACGTCTCTGGCTAGTTTTTCAGACCTGATTCTGATGGGTGAAAAGATTGAGCGGAACATTAAGCAAGGAAAGTTCCAAGTTGACGAATCAACTGCATCTGGCAGTAATAAGAAAGCTTATGGTGGGCGCCGTCAGGGCGAAGCTAGCGCGGTATTTGGAGGCCGAGGCCGAGGCCGAGGCAGGGGAAGAAATCAATATCGTCAGCCGCAGCAAGTGTCGAGTGTTACTATTCCGTATCAACAGCAACCAATCCAGCAACAACAATCGGTTCAGCAGCAACCGATGCCACAGCAGCAGCAGCCTCAGCAGGGGGCACAGCAAGCTCAACGAAGATTTCAGGGTAGTAAGCCGAGAAGGGTGTTCGAGAAGCCTCCCTCTAACTATGCTGATTTATTGCAGACTTTGTTGGGATTGAATCTAGTGGAGAAAAGAACCCTGGCACCGATAACGGGAGCTCCCCCGTTCGGCTATGATGCAAATAGGCACTGTGAGTTTCATTCTGGAGCCCCAGGCCACGATATAGAAGGTTGCCATGCTTTTAAGCACGTTGTGCAGGATCTTTTGGACAACAAGTCTATCAATTTCGGAACGACAGGTCCGAATATAGTCCAGAAACCCATGCCTAATCATGGGGCGAACGCCGTGCTGACTGAGGAAGGGCTGAATCTGATTATGAATGTTGAGGATTTAAAGACGCCGCTGGGCGAGATAAAAAGCCGACTGTTGCAAGGAGGTGTTTACCCGGGTTGTAATGAGTACTGCTTAGACTGTTGGGCCCTATCTGGGGGGTGTGAGGATCTGAAGAAAGGCATCCAGGCCTTGATTGATGAAGGTATATTGCAGTTTGATCGAACAGCAACTGATGAGCCGGCAGGGGCAGTAGTGGATAATCGGAGTGATGTTGCCACAGTGACAATTCCTAGGAAGACGATCACTATTTCAGCACCAGCTCAGCGACCACCGTTTATCATAACTAAGGCCGGGCCAATCCCGTATGAGAACACGAGAGCAGTCCCATGGTCATATGGGCTGGAGGTGTATTGTGATGGGATTAAAATTGACGTTAACAAGCAGTCAGCGGAGGTTGTGGATAATGTTGTTGGCTCAGGAGGCATGACGAGGAGCGGCAGGATTTTTATATCACCTGAAGTAGAGGCCGAAAGGCTAGCGAAAGGAAAGGGGAAAGCGGTGGAAAATGTTCCGGTTCAAGCAAGTGAAAAAGAAGCAGCATCGAAGGATGTCGAAGAATTCATGCGCTTAATTCGGAAAAGTGATTATAAAATTGTGGAGCATCTACAGCAGACACCGTCCAAAATATCTATCTTGTCATTGCTGTTGTGTTCGGAAGCTCACCGAAACGCTTTGCTGAAAGTCCTGGACACTTCTTTTGTACCCCAGGATGTCTCCGTAAATCAGTTAGAAGGAGTATTGGCACACGTGAATGCAGGCCACAGTCTGGGCTTTACTGATTTTGACCTGACTCCGAAAGGGAGGGATCATAATATGGCATTACATGTATCTGTTGAGTGCAGAGGGTCGACAATGTCGCACGTATTGGTTGACACCGGGTCATCTTTGAATGTGCTGCCTAAGAAGGCTATGATGAAGTTGGATGTTCGAGGGATTTTGTGCACACCAAGTGATTTGGTAGTCAGAGCGTTTGACGGCACGCGTAGAACAGTCTTCGGATCGATTACCTTGCCTCTGCAAGTGGGGCCGGAAGTGTTTGCCACTGAGTTTTATATCATGGATATACAGCCTGCGTACAGCTGCTTGCTGGGAAGACCTTGGATTCACGGGGCAGGGGCAGTCACGTCTACCCTGCATCAGAAGTTAAAGTATATGGTCGGAGACAGTGTAGTCACCGTGTGCGGAGAAGAAGACATCCTGGTCAGTCATCTATCTTCGTTTAAATATGTGGAAGTCGACGGGGAGATCCATGAGACGCCATGCCAGGCATTCGAAGGTTTGTGCATAAAGGACAAGGGTCCCAGGCCAAGCAAAGTGCCAGAGATAGCTGTCTCATCGTATAAAGAAGCTCGAGCGCTAGTGGAAGCAGGAGGAGCCAAGGGCTGGGGAAAAGTATTGGACATTCCTGTGAAAATGGACCGGTTCGGACTGGGGTACCGACCGTCGTCATCAACTCCTTCCGTGGGGGCCCCTCATTTCAGAAAGTCAATCACCATCTCTGCCAGTGGAGTACGCCATGAATCTGTCAATGCTGCTTCAGAGTCCGATGAAGGGGACAGCGACTGTGATATGGATGCCTGGATTCAGCCAAGCACGCCAGGACAAGGACTGTGCAACTGGTCTATTCAGGAGCTTGTTCCTGTGACTTTTAAACAGTAATGCTTTGCTTTATTAATTGTTGAATAATCTGATGTCTTGCCCGGGGCATCAGGATTTGCTTAGGGCTGTGTTGTTATAAACATTGCACGTTAATCATTAAATAAATGGCGTTTTTCATGTGCAAATACTGTAATCCCTGTCTTTCTTGTTTTGTATTTTTCAATAAAATGGCAATGTGGTTATCCGCTTTATACGCATTTTGAAGCACTTAACCCTTTCTTTTGCAGGGTGACATTTTCAGATGACATCCTTGAGCCACCTATGACTCGTCCCGACTTCGAGCACCCGGTATTCCAGACCGAAGAAGAGGTTGTCGAAGATAGTGACGTTCCTGAAGAACTGTCTTGGTTAGTGAAGCAAGAGGAAAGAGCCATTCTGCCTCACGACGAGGTCATCGAAATTATCAATTTGGGGTCGGAAGGGGTTGAGAAGAATATTCGTATCGGGGTCGCACTGCAGAGTGATATCAGGCGAAAACTGGTTGAAATGCTTCGAGAGTACAATGATGTATTCGCTTGGTCGTATCAAGATATGCCAGGGCTCGATACAGATATGGTTGTGCATCGCCTGCCACTGAAAGAAGATTGCCCGCCAGTTAAACAAAAGCTTCGCAGAACACGACCAGATATGGCAATGAAGATCAAAGAGGAGGTTCAGAAACAGTGGGACGCTGGTTTCCTGGCTGTGACGAAGTATCCCTCATGGGTTGCTAACATCGTACCAGTGCCAAAGAAAGATGGCAAGGTTCGAATGTGCGTGGATTATAGAGATTTGAATAAAGCAAGCCCAAAAGACGATTTTCCACTTCCTCACATTGACGTGTTAGTTGATAATACCGCTCAATACTCTGTATTCTCCTTCATGGATGGCTTTTCGGGCTATAATCAAATTAAAATGGCGCCAGAGGATATGGAGAAGACTACTTTCATAACGCCTTGGGGAACATTTTGCTATAAAGTGATGCCCTTTGGTTTGAAAAATGCTGGGGCAACATATCAGCGTGCTATGACAACTCTCTTTCATGACATGATGCATAAAGAGATCGAAGTTTATGTTGACGATATGATTGCCAAATCCCAGACGGAGGAAGAGCATCTGGTGAATCTGTTGAAGTTGTTTAAAAGGCTTAGGAAGTTCAGGCTGAGGCTGAACCCTAACAAATGCACCTTCGGGGTGAGATCGGGTAAACTGCTGGGGTTTATCGTAAGCGAAAGAGGAATAGAGGTCGATCCTGCTAAAATAAAAGCGATTCAAGAAATGCCGACGCCTAAAACAGAGAAAGAGGTGCGCGGGTTTTTAGGGAGATTGAACTACATTGCCCGGTTCATATCTCACCTAACGGCCACGTGTGAACCATTATTCAAGCTGCTAAAGAAAGATCAAGCTGTAATGTGGAACGACAATTGTCAAAAGGCGTTCGACAAAATAAAGAAGTATCTGCAGGAGCCTCCTATTTTGATACCCCCGGTGGCAGGGAGACCCTTGATAATGTGTTTGACGGTTCTTGAGGGAAGCATGGGTTGTGTTCTCGGTCAACACGACGAGACGGGGAGAAAAGAGCATGCGATCTACTATCTGAGTAAGAAATTTACAGACTGTGAATCTCGATACTCAATGCTGGAGAAAACTTGTTGCGCGCTAGCCTGGGCCGCCAAGCGTTTGAGGCAGTACATGCTGAATCATACAACCATGCTCATCTCGAAGATGGATCCAATCAAATATATATTCGAAAAGCAGGCGTTGTCAGGTAGAATTGCCCGTTGGCAGATGGTCTTGACTGAATATGATATTCAATACGTCTCGCAAAAGGCGATAAAGGGGAGTGTGTTGTCTGAGTATCTGGCGGAGCAGCCTATTGAAGAATACCAATCAATGAGATTTGATTTTCCTGACGAGGATATCATGTATCTCAAGATGAAAGATTGTGAAGAGCCGTTACCAGACGAAGGGCCAGAGCCGGGGTCCCAATGGAAGATGATATTTGACAGAGCTGTGAATGCTTATGGTAGCGGAATAGGGGCAATTATCACTACGCCGCACGGGTCGCACATCCCGTTTACTGCCCGATTGACCTTTGCCGTTACCAACAACGAGGCCGAATACGAAGCTTGTATAATGGGGCTTGAAGAAGCCATTGATTTGCGAATCAAACATCTAGACGTATACGGAGACTCAGCTCTGGTGGTGAATCAGATTAAAGGGGAATGGGAGACACGGCAGCCCAATTTGATACATTATATGAATTATGCAAGGAGATTGTTGCCCTTCTTCGACAAAGTTGAATTGCATCACGTGCCGCGGGCAGAAAATCAAATGGCTGACGCCCTTGCCACCTTGTCCTCCATGTACAAGGTCAACTTCTGGAACGAAGCTCCCCAGATCACTATCTCTCGGTTGGACAGGCCAGCTTATGTATTTGCTATCGATGGAGCATCTGATGACAAACCGTGGTATTTTGATATCCTTAATTTCCTGAAGAATAAAGAGTATCCGGCTGGGGCATCCAGTCAAGATCAGAAGACTCTCAGGAGATTAGCGGGTAATTTCTATTTGAACCCGGATGGCGTCTTATACAGAAGAAACCATGATTTGGTGTTGTTGCGTTGTGTAGACGAAAAAGAGGCAAAGCTTCTCATGGAGGAAATTCACGAAGGTGCATTTGGTACGCATGCTGGTGGGCATGCTATGACGAGAAAACTGCTGCGGGCAGGTTATTTTTGGTTGACGATGGAAACTGATTGTTTCAAGTTCGCAAGAAAGTGCCACAAGTGCCAAATATACGCTGACAAGATACACGTGCCTCCGAGTCCTCTAAATGTGATGTCATCTCCATGGCCATTCTCGATGTGGGGAATCGATATGATCGGAAAGATCGAGCCGACGGCTTCTAACGGGCATCGGTTCATACTAGTAGCAATCGATTATTTCACCAAGTGGGTGGAAGCGGCGTCTTATGCAAATGTAACGAAGCAAGTCGTGGCTAGGTTCATCAAGAGAGACATCATTTGCCGATATGGGATCCCCGAGCGGATAATCACGGATAATGGTTCAAATTTGAACAACAAAATGATGAAGGAGCTCTGTCAGAATTTCAAGATCGAACATCACAACTCCTCCCCTTACCGACCCAAGATGAATGGCGCTGTCGAAGCGGCCAATAAAAATATCAAGAAGATAGTCCAGAAAATGGTGGTGACTTATAAAGATTGGCATGAAATGCTACCTTTCGCTTTGCACGGTTATCGTACGACGGTACGCACATCAACCGGGGCAACTCCGTTCTCGTTGGTATACGGAATGGAAGCGGTATTACCATTGGAAGTTGAGATCCCTTCTCTGAGGGTATTGCGAGACGTTCAGCTGGACGAGGCGGAATGGGTAACGAATAGATTGAATCAACTGAGTTTGATGGATGAGAAGAGGCTAGCTTCTCTGGCATACGGTCGTTTATACCAAAGACGAATGAAGAAAGCGTACGACAAGAAGATACTTCCGCGAAGCTTTCAGACGGGCGACCTTGTGCTGAAAAAGATTCTCCCGCCGCAAGCAGATCACAGGGGCAAGTGGACCCCCAACTACGAAGGGCCATACGTTGTCAGTAAGGTCTTTTCAGGAGGAGCGTTGTTGTTGTCCACCATGGACGGAGAAGACTTCACGTCACCTGTGAATTCGGACGCAGTTAAAAAATACTTTGCTTAAAATAGACCCGCTGGACAGAAAAAGAGAGTCCAGGCAAAAATGGGGCATCCTGGCGAACCAAAAAACAGAATAAAAAGGTTCGGGCAAAAGTTAGGGATAAAATTGAAAAAATGTACACCCGCGAAGTTGAAAACCTACACTGGGCGGCTTCGGCAAAAAAGGGTATCCCGGTGAACTGAAAACCCGTAAAGGGCGGTTCACGCAAAAGTTAGGGATTTGAAAAGCAAATGACTGCGGTCCGAATTTGATATTGCAATGAGCATCAATGCGGGAGAATACATTTGAGGAGCCAGCTATCGGATACAACCTCTTCAGAAGTGGGGATACCTGGAAAGCATTAGAGTCGGACGAGTCATGGGGGGATCAGTTCGTGGTGTTCATCTGCATCCAGTTGCCGACATGTGTACAAAATTTAATTTGTCAATATTTATGCTTCTTGTGAATACTTGCATACTTGTATATTTGCTTTGCGTAGCTTCCTCTTTTCAGGAGTTACATCCCGTGTACAAAAATTCCGCCCATCCAGGGGCCCAATCAATGAAAGTGTGTTATTCAGTATTTGACACTGTTCTTTACTGTTTTGTGCATGATAAAACGCCTAAGTTTGATGAAACTAGCATGAGTATAACAT
This sequence comes from Lathyrus sativus, assembly GCA_963859935.3. Taxonomy (NCBI): domain Eukaryota; kingdom Viridiplantae; phylum Streptophyta; class Magnoliopsida; order Fabales; family Fabaceae; genus Lathyrus; species Lathyrus sativus. The sequence continues at coordinate 236,132,399 of OZ012740.1, read as the reverse complement.
CACTGGCCCTTGCCAACAATCATTAAAGCTTTGAATTAACTGAGTGTAACATCACTAACCTGAATTGATTTGATTGCACAGGCTTGTCGTGTCTTGTTTGTGTTGTTGCAGGTATCATAACCATACGAGGAAGATGATCAAAAGATTGTGTTAACGAAAAACTTAGTCCCCCACGCAGGACGTGCTCCAGAAAAGTTTCTCGTTCTCAGCAGAGTTTGGCGATTCTGAGGTTGTAAGGCTGTATTCAGACAGGCTCATCTTTCCCCGCAGGGTCATGCACTCTCCCCCATTGGAGTCAGTTAATTGTTCCCAAGAGAATCATCCCATCCCCGGCGAAGTTCTCTTTTCAGCAAGTGTTCTTTCCTTCCAGTGGAATTCGAAGATTAAGACTCTCCCAACAGAGTTGATGGTGGGTCCTGTCATTTATTTTGTCAGAGATACTGGTGATATCAGTTTGCGGTCCAGCAGAAAGTCCGATCGAACTATGCGCATCTGCTATTCCCCAGCAAAGTTATATTCCCCAGCAGGAGGTTACTTCAACAAGACGTGTGGTTTGAGTTCCCAACTTCCCAGCAGGGTCGACTTCACCCTTCCAGCATTTATTTTGCTGGAATAATTCTGTAGCATCAGGCTATCCCCAGCGAGTTGGCATTATCCTTCCAGCATTTATTTTGCTGGAGCCGTTTCTGTACTCCAGCAGTTCAGGCGGAGAGAGCTCTCGCTCAGATGAACAACCAAACAGTCAAGATCTCGGCAGGAGATACTCAATGATAATGTCAGTTTCGGCAGTATTCCCCACAAAGTCTGCAGGATAAGTTCCTCTTTGTCCCCAAGCAGAGTTACTTATGGCCCCACCAGAGTTTTTGGTGAAGTTCCTCTAGTCCGATCAGCGGATTGTTTCCTTCAAAGTTGTTGTTACGTCAACATTCAAAGGATTTTCATGAATCAGAATTTTAGAGGCCACCGCCGGTTATCAGAGCAGGCGTCCGATAGTTGGTTTCCCGACATCCCCAGTAGAGTTCATCTCAAAGTCGCTGTCACGTCAGTGCTGAGAAGTTTGTAAGTGTGGATCAGTGGTGGGCGTCCTAACGTGGACAGGTTTGTTTTACCGGATTGGTAAGGTGTGGTAGTCCTATCGTGGGCATATTCGGTTTCTCGAAATTAGTGGAATGGGAGGTCATGACGTTGACGAAAGTGATTACTCTTTGTGTTGGTGTCTTGACGTGGACAAATTATTTCCCCAGTGAGTCAAAGGTGTGAGTTCTTACGTGGACAAGTCTTATTTCCTCAGCGGGTCGAAGACGCCTGAGTCCTAGCGTGGACAAATCAAGACGAGATCAGTGTCCTGACGTGGACGAATCAGAGAAATTATTATTCCTAATAAGGAGAAGTGGGTCCTAACGTGGACGATGTAGTCCTTACGCGGACGTATCAGAAGAGGATTCCTTACGTGGAAAAATGAGTCCTGACGCGGACAAATCGAGAAAGAGTTGGTATTCCTTACGGGGAAAGATCAAAGTCCTTACGTGGACATATCAAAAGCATTCCTTACGTGGAAGAAAAATGGTTTCCTTACGTGGGAAGATGAATTTATTCCTTACGTGGAAAGAAGTTGGCTTTCCTTACGTGGAAAGATTGAGTCCTTACGCGGACGTATTGAGATAGATTCCTTACGGGGAGATAAGGGCATTCCTAACGTGGAAAAGTTTAGTCCTGACGCGGACAGATGAAAAGAAGTTGATTCCTGACGTGGAAAGAAAAGGTTATTCCTTACGTGGAAAGATTGAGTCCTCACGCGGACATATCACGATTGATTCCTGACGTGGAAAGAAATGGATTATTCCTGACGTGGAAAGAGAGTTTAGTCCTGACGCGGACAGATCAAAGAAGATATTCCTAGCGTGGAAGAAGAAGTTTATTCCTTACGAGAAGAAAGTGGGGTCCTTACGTGGACAGATTCGAGAAGAGTTGAGTCCTGACGTGGACAGGTTCAGAACCAAAAGTCGAATTCCTTACGTGGAAAGAATGGAGTCCTGACGCGGACATGTCAAGTGGTATTGGAGTCCTTACGTGGACAGAGTGATGTAGTTCTCCTTACGCGGAAAGAAGGTTGCTTCCTAACGTGGAAAGATGAAAGGTTTAGTCCTGGTGTGGACAGATATAGAAGAAACGACTCCTAACGGGGACAGGTGTTACTCCTAACGTGGAAGAGTGTTATTCCTAACGTGGACGGTTCAGTTTAGGGAAATGCAGACGAATTATCCCCAGCGGAGTTGCCGAGATTTTTCTGGGTTAACAGTAAGTGGAGTCCTAACGTGGACAGGTTTAGTTGAGATTTCTTCGTATTGATGACGGACAGAGTCCTAACGTGGGCAAGCAAGCAATTTGGTATGACAGAATCCTCTTCAGAACGATGAAGACAATCCCCGGCACGGTCGCGCAAGATCAGTGGGTTGCCGTAACAGTCAGATTCAGCTGATGAATATCGTTCCCCAAGCAGGAGCGCCATTTAATTTCTGCAGTTGGCAAATTTCGGGTTGCACTAATATTCAATCGTCTCGTACCGCGAATGTTTGAAGGCTCCGGGCTCTTCATCCAATCGGGTCCAAGTCGCTTGAATAGGGGCAGCTGTTGCACCCTAAAATTTGCCCAACCTTATTCACTTGGTTTATGTGTCAATGTCATTAGCATTTGCATATAGAGTCATGTACATAGACTAACCATCTGCATAGCATAAGCATATCAAGTCATTCAACAGGGGACCAATCATTATTCTCATCTCTAGAGGCCTATCAAGAGGTTATTATCCTAATTCAATCATATTCAAGTCATCAGGAAAGAATTTGAAAGCAAAGGGTTCAGCAGATCAAGCCTTGAGTCCATCTCCTAGCTGAGGGTATCTGAGGATCAACAAGAGGGTTGTGAACTGTGAGTGAAGGCATGGAGAGCATCTAGACATTATGAGAGACTTATAAAGTCATTTGGAGAAGAAAACAAGTCATTGATGAGAGCACAAGAGCTACAGTTGAAGGCAGTCAACTAGGGTTTCATCTGGGTCAACCCTAGGTCAACCCTAGGTCAATTGACTGATTTAAAGGGCATTCAAGTCTAGTGGAGAGATGTGGGGTTCATAATTTGACATGGAGAATAAGGATATGGAGATATGCCAAGGAGAATTCAAGAGAAATCAAGGAGAAGAGGAGTTACTAAATTAGGGTTTCTCTGTAAAATCCCCTAGTTTAGGTCAAATTTCCAAGCAAGATAAGTCAAAATGCTAGCTTCAAATGGCTTCTTGGCCAACATGAAACTTGTAGAGGATCTCAATACCTTTAATTTGAGTGGTGTAAGACCTCAAGGAGATTTATAGAACTCAAGTTATGGTCCTTGCAAGTTACAGGTCATTTGGGGTATCTGAATTTTTGTCTGTGAAAGTGACTTGACTTCCAAGCTAGTTTTGCCCCTCAAGGAGATTTCAAATGAATTCTTGGTCAACATAAGAATTGTTCCTCATTGTCTTAGCTTTCTAGAATGGTATGGCATGACTTCATATGATGTGTGGAACTCAACTTATGGTCTTGGCAAGCAAAGGGTATTTTGGGCATTTGTGAATTACAGGTCATTTTAACCTATGTCCAAAACTCATACAAGGAGGCCTCAAATGGAAAAACTTACAACATCAAACTTGCTCCAAATGGGATTTTAAGTCTAGAAAGAAGGTCACAAATTATTGGAGAAGCTCATAGCATGATGTTGCATAATTGGTCAAAATATGAACTAAAATGGCTTATAAAGTGAATAAATTCAAGATGGAAAATGGTTTGGGAGATTTACAAGTCCAAATGGAGACTTCCAATATATGATTTTGAATGGAAAAACAATTCTAAGAACAATGGTTCAAACACTTTTTTGAGTTTAGAAGGAAAAAAGAAAGTTATCCATGGTTGCTTGCCTTTTAAGAAACATAATCAAAATGGATCAAAGTTGGAAAACAAGGGAATGTGCAAGATGGATCTAGAATGTACCATTGGGGTCTATATATTCATGAAATGAGAATTTGGCAAGGGTTGGCTTCATTTGCACCAAGAATTTCACAAATTCCCTCATTCCTTTCATTGAAGTTTTCATTCCAATTCCCCAAAATCTTCATCAATCTTCATCAAAATCAATTCAATTTTACTCCATCATCATCATAGATCATAATTGAAGCAAAGACTTGGTGATTATCATCCATTTTCGTGCACCATATTCAAGAACATCAAAACTACAAATTCCATTGGACAGCATAATTGAAGCAAGGAATCATCACAAGCTTGCATACAGAATCAAGTACATCAAGGATTGATCAAGATCCAAAGCCTAGAAGCCTCAGATCCTCAATCTCCATAGCTGTTTTCAAAGTTTTTGCACCAGGTAAGTTTTCATTCGATTTACTTGATCTAGTTAGTTAGGCATGTTGTTGTTAGTTTAGACATGATCTAGGTGGTTAGGAGATTAGTTTAGATGAATTTGGAGAGGTTTGGTGATGGTTGTGAGCAGGTGCAACGAACTGTTAGTGCTTGAATCTCTTGGATTAATGCGTTAGAATGTTAGTTTGATTGATCAGATTAATAACCATTAGTTGTAGATTAGTTTAGGTCAAGTTTGAGGAAGAATGGAGTTGGTGCATATCAGTATAATTTCATGGTGACCAGATGTTGATTCAATCGGGTTTGTCGTTGTGGTGAATTTCAAAGAAATCTAATGCCCTAGGATGGTAGAGGGAAGGATTCTGAGCATCTTTCATGTTTATAGTGTGGTGATTCATGGCCTGGTGATGGAGAAATACGAGCTTGAACCTTGCTCGTGCATGGCTGCCATGTAAGGTTGAAACCCTAAGTTGCAGGTCAAGTGAAGAAGATATAATCTGGATCGTTTATTTTGATTAAGACTTTTGACTTCCCAGGCAATCCAATGGCTCTCGTTTAATTTCAGAATTGGAGGGAGATGTGCTGGCCCTAAACGCACCGTTTCATTAATTGAAACGGGCGGGCCTGAGTGTATTTTGTTATCCCCACCCCCAATGTTAAGCCCAACTCAGATATGAACGTGGTTTTGCTACTTTTCTCACCTCCCAGCTCGTTTCTTTTATTTCATTGATTCTGAATTGATATTGGGCCTTGGTGAAGGCACTATCTGCACCCCCTGTCTGAGGGCCCATCCTGGATTGAACTGGGGCGAACTTCTATTCTAACCCCCCTCCCTCATTTTTTTAATTCATGTTATTTCTTAATTCCATTTTAATTTTTACCAATTTCATAAATTCATAACTAATTCATAAAAAATGCATTTTAATCCATTCTTTTTACCATATTTTCTTTAGAATGTCTAGAATATTATAGAAAAATAAAATTTCATTTTTATTTTTATTTCATATTTTTTCCATATTTTCTAAATAAATGTCATATGAAATAGATTCATTTCATGCATCATTTTAATGATTTTTGTTCTCTTACATGCTTTAATATTTTTTGGTCATTCTTTTTATATTGTTTAGATGAGATATTCAACTTGTAGAAATAGTTTAGTTCCCATTTTTAGAGATTAATTTTAGGTGATTAATAAATGCTTGAACATCATGAACAAAACTAGGGTTTTAGGTGACAACTTAAGAAGTTTGATTTCATTTCCCTCAGGGCTTAGGATTTAATTAGATTAGTTATGGGACTATAAGGGCTATGGGTATCTACTAGATCCCTTAGAAAAAGTCATGATTCCCCTACTGCTATTATTACTGTCTGTATATCTGATTGTCTGGTGTGGTGTGCCCTCTGGGGTTTATTGATTGTTTGTATGGGTATTGGGATTGTCTGGGGCCCTGGGGAAACTGAAGATTTGTGAAGATGAAGATCATGGGAGATTCAAAGACTGAAGATCAATTGTCAGAGTTGAAGAGGGTGTTTTTGCCAGCAGCTGCTGAGGAGACTAGGATTTAGGAGCTAGGCAGAGCTCTAGATTAGAAAGCTTGTTTCTCAAACATGGATTGCCTTGTCTGCATCCATTCTTCTCTGTGATTCAGAGTCTCTCTAAGACACTCACCCCCTTCCTTTGGAAGGCTTGGTGATAGTGTCTATGAGATAGAACTCTTGAGAGAAAATGTCTCTTGTGTTAGAAGCAGTCTGTTCACCACCTTTGGTAGTCAACTGATTGCTTAACACCCAATTCACTCTTGTGACTAATCCCTCATCCTGGAGGTTTGAGCTTGAAGAAAAGCCATTGCAGATAGAAGACTGATGATCAAAGCCCTTGCCTGAAGGCCATGAAGATGGAGATTGATGCTTGTTGAAGCCTGTAACTGATTGGAGATTACTTGAAGCCAGATGTTGATTCAGAGCTGCTGATGCTGTTTCTTTTGCTGTTGTATTTCATTGCTGATGTATTGTTTGGATTTCCTGGTTGTATTGTTTGCTGTTTACCCTGTTGGGTTGAAAGTGAAGCCTGTTCACTTTCGCCTATTGTTTCTAGGTTCGAGGTTGAGTGGGACTCCCTTGCCTCGCTTGTACTGTTGCATCCATGCATTTTACCGCTTTATTATATCTGTTATGGTTTCTGTTTCCGTCTATTCCCGTAGGATCTCTGTTTCTCTCTGTGCGAGAGAGGAGCATGATAGACACTAGGTCTTAACCCATGCATGATAACATTAGGTTAGTTTGTTTCCCTTCGCAACCGTAGGTTAGAGTTCTGTCTCTTCTTTCTCAAAACAAACAGAAAAACACATAAAGATTTCAAACACAATAAAAGACACTTCTTTCGTAAAAGAATGTGAACTCATCAAAACGTCATTTTTGTCCGCCGGGACTGTTAATCAAGAAAACCTTTTTCAGAAGGAATAAAATCAACCAAGACAAGCTTGTGTCGTACGTGGCCCGAACTACGTTTGCTCTGATCTTCCATGCTGTGTGGAAGTACGTAGGCATAGGATGCGATATCCTAGCGAGCAACCTTCCCCTCCTTTCCCGTAGGTAGGCGAACTACGTTGACTCTGATTTCTCGTTCCAGGCGGGAATACGTAGGCATAAAGTGCGATACTTTGCCGAGTCATTTTTATTTTCATTTTATTTTCTTTTTAACCCTTGACCTATAGTTTAGATAGAATAACAATCCATACCCGAAAACAAGCGTGGATCCCGTCGAGTACGACGGACGTGAGGGGTGCTAATACCTTCCCCTTGCGTAACCGACTCCCGAACCCAGGTTTTGGTTGCGACGACCATACCTTTCCCGTGTTGTGCGAGGTTTACTCTGAGCGTTTCCTTTCCCTCCCGTGGGATAAATAACGCACGGTGGCGACTCTTCTGTTCAGCCGGCGCCGATTTTCGCAGTAGCGACAAGTATCTCTAAACACAAGAGATTCTTCGGGTGGTCAAAGCAGTCCCTTATCCAATAAGGTTCTTCGCGACACCAAAGCAGTATCTCTAAACACATGAGATTCTTCGGGTGGTCGAAGCAGTCCCTTATCCAATAAGGTTCTTTGCGATACCAAAATAGTATCTCTAAACACATGAGATTCTTCGCGATACTAAAGAAATATCTCTAAATACACGAGATTCCTCGGGTGATCGATGCAGTCCCTTATCCAATAAGGTTCATCGCAATACGAAAGCAGTATCTCTAAACACATGAGATTCTTCGGGTGGTCGATGCAGTCCCTTATCCAATAAGGTTCTTTGCGATACCAAAGCAGTATCTCTAATCACATGAGATTCTTCGGGTGGTCGAAGCAGTCCCGTATCCAATAAGGTTCTTTGCGATACCAAAGCAGTATCTCTAAACACATGAGATTCTTCAAGTGGTCAAAGTAATCCCTTATCAAATAAGGTTCTTCGCTATACCAAAGCAGTATCTCTAAACACATGAGATTCTTCGGGTGGTCGAAGTAGTCCCTTATCCAATAAGGTTCTTCGAGATACCAAAGCATTATCTCTAAACACATGAGATTCGTCGGATGGTCGAAGCAGTGCCTTATCCAATAAGGTTCTTCGCGATACCAAAGCAATATCTCTAAACATATGAGATTCTTCGGGTGGTAAAAGTAGTCCCATATCTAATAAGGTTCTTCACGATACCAAAGCAATATCTCTAAACACATGAGATTCTTCAGGTGGTGAAAGCAGTCCGCTATCGAATAAGGTTCTTCGCGATATCAAAGCAGTTTCTTTAAACACATGAGATTCTTCGCGATACCAAAGCAGTATTTCTAAACACATGAGACTCTTCGGGTGGTCAAAGTAGTCCCTTATCCAATAAAGTTCTTCGCGATACCAAAGCAGTATCTCTAAACACATGAGATTCTTCGGGTGGTTGAAGCAGTCACTTATCCAATAAGGTTCATCGCGATACCAAAGCAGTATCTCTAAACACATGAGATTCTTTGGGTGGCCGAAGCAGAACCTTATTCAATAAGGTTCTTCGTGATACCAAAGCAGTATCTCTAAACACAAGAGATTCTTCGGGTGGTCAAAGCAGTCCCTTATCTAATAAGGTTCTTCGCGATACCAAAGCAGTATCTCTAAACACATGAGATTCTTCGGGTGGTCGAAGCAGTCCCTTATCCAATAAGGTTCTTTGCGATACCAAAATAGTATCTCTAAACACATGAGATTCTTCGTGATACCAAAGCAGTATCTCTAAATACATGAGATTCCTCGGGTGGTCGATGCATTCCCTTATCCAATAAGGTTATTCGCGATACGAAAGCAGTATCTCTAAACACGTGAGATTCTTCGGGTGGTCGAAGCAGTCCCTTATCCAATAAGGTTCTTCGAGATACGAAAGCAGTATCTCTAATCACACGAGATTCTTCGGGTGGTCAAAGCAGTCCCTTATCCAATAAGGTTCTTAGCGATACCAAAACAGTATCTCTAACAACATGAGATTCTTCGGGTGGTTGAAGCAGTCCCTTATCCGTAAGGTTCTTCGTGATACCAAAGCAGCATCTCTAAACACATGAGATTCTTCGGGTGATCGAACAAGTACCTTATTCAATAAGGTTCTTCGTGATACCAAAGCAGTATCTCTAAACACATGATATTCCTCGGGTGGTCGAAGCAGTCACTTATCCAATAAGGTTCTTCGCGGTACCAAAGCAGTATCTCTAAACACATGAGATTCTTCGGGTGGTCGAAGCAGTCCCATATCCAATACGGTTCTTCGCGATACCAAAAACAATATCTCTAAACACATGAGATTCTTCGTGATACCAAAGCAGTATCTCTAAATACATGAGATTCCTCGGGTGGTCGATGCAGTCCCTTATCCAATAAGGTTCTTTGCAATACGAAAGCAGTATCTCTATACACACGAGATTCTTCGGGTGGTCGAAGCAGTCCCTTATCCAATAAGGTTCTTCGAGATACCAAAGCAGTATCTATAAACACATGAGATTCTTCGGGTGGTCGAAGCAGTCATTTATCCAATATGGTTCTTCGCGATACCAAAAACAGTATCTCTAAACACATGAGATTCTTCGTGATACCAAAGCAGTATCTCTAAATACATGAGATTCCTTAGGTGGTCGATGCAGTCCCTTATCCAATAAGGTTCTTCGCGATACGAAAGCAGTATCTCTAAACACATGAGATATTTCGGGTGGTCGAAGCAGTCCCTTATCCAATAAGGTTCTTCGCGATACCAAAGCAATATCTCTAATCACATGAGATTCTTCGGGTGGTCGAAGTAGTCCCATATCCAATAAGGTTCTTCGCGATACCAAAGCTGTATCTCTAATCACATGAGATTCTTCGGGTGGTTAAAGCAGTCCCTTATCCAATAAGGTTCTTCGCGATACCAAAGCAGTATCTCTAAACACATGAGATTCTTCGGGTGGTCGAAGCAGTCCCTTATCCAATAAGGTTCTTCGCGACACCAAAACAGTATCTCTAGACACATGAGATTCTTCGGGTGGTTGAATCAGTCCCTTATCGAATAAGGTTCTTCGCGATACCAAAGCAGTATCTCTAAACACATGAGATTCTTCGGATGGTCGAAGCAGTCCCTTATCCAATAAGGTTCTTCACGATACCAAAGCAGTATTTCTAAACACATGAGATTCTTCGGGTGGTCGAAGTAGTCCCTTATCCAATAAAGTTCTTCGCGATACCAAAGCAGTATCTGTAAACACATGAGATTCTTCGGGTGGTTGAAGCAGTCCCTTATCCAATAAGGTTCATCGCGATACCAAAGCAGTATCTCTAAACACATGAGATTCTTTGGGTGGCCGAAGCAGTACCTTATTCAATAAGGTTCTTCGTGATACCAAAGCAGTATCTCTAAACACAAGAGATTCTTCGGGTGGTCAAAGCAGTCCCTTATCCAATAAGGTTCTTCGCGACACCAAAGCAGTATCTCTAAACACATGAGATTCTTCGGGTGGTCGAAGCAGTCCCTTATCCAATAAGGTTCTTTGCGATACCAAAACAGTATCTCTAAACACATGAGATTCTTCGCGATACTAAAGAAATATCTCTAAATACACGAGATTCCTCGGGTGATCGATGCAGTCCCTTATCCAATAAGGTTCTTAGCAATACGAAAGCAGTATCTCTAAACACATGAGATACTTCGGGTGGTCGATGCAGTCCCTTATCCAATAAGGTTCTTTGCGATACCAAAGCAGTATCTCTAATCACATGAGATTCTTCGGGTGGTCGAAGCAGTCCCTTATCCAATAAGGTTCTTTACGATACCAAAGCAGTATCTCTAAACACAAGAGATTCTTCAGGTGGTCAAAGTAATCCCTTATCAAATAAGGTTCTTCGCGATACCAAAGCAGTATCTCTAAACACATGAGATTCTTCGGGTGGTCGAAGTAGTCCCTTATCCAATAAGGTTCTTCGAGATACCAAAGCGTTATCTCTAAACACATGAGATTCGTCGGATGGTCAAAGCAGTGCCTTATCCAATAATGTTCTTCGCGATACCAAAGCAATATCTCTAAACATATGAGATTCTTCGGGTGGTAAAAGTAGTCCCATATCTAATAAGGTTCTTCACGATACCAAAGCAATATCTCTAAACACATGAGATTCTTCAGGTGGTGAAAGCAGTCCGCTATCGAATAAGGTTCTTCGCGATATCAAAGCAGTGTCTCTAAACACATGAGATTCTTCGCGATACCAAAGCAGTATTTCTAAACACATGAGATTCTTCGGGTGGTCGAAGTAGTCCCTTATCCAATAAAGTTCTTCGCGATACCAAAGCAGTATCTCTAAACACATGAGATTCTTCGGGTGGTTGAAGCAGTCCCTTATCCAATAAGGTTCATCGCGATACCAAAGCAGTATCTCTAAACACATGAGATTCTTTGGGTGGCCGAAGCAGAACCTTATTCAATAAGGTTCTTCGTGATACCAAAGCAGTATCTCTAAACACAAGAGATTCTTCGGGTGGTCAAAGCAGTCCCTTATCTAATAAGGTTCTTCGCGATACCAAAGCAGTATCTCTAAACACATGAGATTCTTCGGGTGGTCGAAGCAGTCCCTTATCCAATAAGGTTCTTTGCGATACCAAAACAGTATCTCTAAACACATGAGATTCTTCGTGATACCAAAGCAGTATCTCTAAATACATGAGATTCCTCGGGTGGTCGATGCATTCCCTTATCCAATAAGGTTATTCGCGATACGAAAGCAGTATCTCTAAACACGTGAGATTCTTCGGGTGGTCGAAGCAGTCCCTTATCCAATAAGGTTCTTCGAGATACCAAAGCAGTATCTCTAATCACACGAGATTCTTCGGGTGGTCAAAGCAGTCCCTTATCCAATAAGGTTCTTCGCGATACCAAAACAGTATCTCTAAACACATGAGATTCTTCGGGTGATTGAAGCAGTCCCTTATCCATAAGGTTCTTCGTGATACCAAAGCTGCATCTCTAAACACATGAGATTCTTCGGGTGATCGAAGAAGTACCTTATTCAATAAGGTTCTTCGTGATACCAAAGCAGTATCTCTAAACACATGATATTCCTCGGGTGGTCGAAGCAGTCCCTGATCCAATAAGGTTCTTCGAGATACCAAAGCAGTATCTCTAAACACATGAGATTCTTCGGGTGGTCGAAGCAGTCATTTATCCAATACGGTTCTTCGCGATACCAAAAACAGTATCTCTAAACACATGAGATTCTTCGTGATACCAAAGCAGTATCTCTAAATACATGAGATTCCTCAGGTGGTCGATGCAGTCCCTTATCCAATAAGGTTCTTCGCGATACGAAAGCAGTATCTCTAAACACATGAGATTCTTCGGGTGGTCGATGCAGTCCCTTATCCAATAAGGTTCTTCGCGATACGAAAGCAGTATCTCTAAACACATGAGATTCTTCGGGTGGTCGAAGTAGTCCCTTATCCAATAAGGTTCTTCGAGATACCAAAGCAGTATCTCTAATCACACGAGATTCTTCGGGTGGTTAAAGCAGTCCCTTATCCAATAAGGTTCTTCGCGATACCAAAGCAGCATCTCTAAACACATGAGATTCTTCGGGTGATCGAAGAAGTACCTTATTCAATAAGGTTCTTCGTGATACCGAAGCAGTATCTCTAAACACATGATATTCTTCGGGTGGTCGAAGCAGTCCCTTATCCAATAAGGTTCTTCACGATACCAAAGCAGTGTCCCTAAACACATCAGATTCTTCAGGTGGTCGAAGCAGTCCTTTATCCAATACGGTTCTTCGCGATACCAAAACAGTATCTCTAAACACATGAGATTCTTCGTGATACCAAAGCAGTATCTCTAAATACATGAGATTCCTCGGGTGGTCGATGCAGTCCCTTATCCAATACGGTTCTTCGCGTTACGAAAGCAGTATCTCTAAACACATGAGATTCTTCGGGTGGTCGAAGCAGTCCCTTATCCAATAAGGTTCTTCGCGATACCAAAGTAGTATCTCTAATCACATGAGATTCTTCGGGTGGTCGAAGTAGTCCCTTATCCAATAAGGTTCTTCGCGATACCAAAGCAGTATCTCTAATCACATGAGATTTTTCTGGTGGTCAAAGCATTCCCTTATCCAATAAGGTTCTTCGGGATACCAAAGCAGTATCTCTAAACACATGAGATTCGTCGGGTGGTCGAAGCAGTCCCTTATCCAATAAGGTTCTTCGCGATACCAAAACAGTATCTCTAAACACATGAGATTCTTCGGGTGGTTGAAGCAGTCCCTCATCCAATAAGGTTCTTCGCGATACCAAAGTAGTATCTCTAAACACATTATATTCTTCGGGTGGTCGAAGCAGTGCCTTATCCAATAAGGTTCTTCACCATACCAAAGCAGTATCTCTAAACACATGAGATTCTTCGGGAGGTCGAAAGAGTCCCTTATCCATTAAGTTTCTTCGCGATACCAAAACAGTATCTCTAAACACATGAGATTCTTCGTGATACCAAAGCAGTATCTCTAAATACATGAGATTCCTCGGGTGGTCGATGAAGTCCCTTATCCAATAAGGTTCTTCGCGATACGAAAGTAGTATCTCTAAACACATGAGATTCTTCGGGTGGTCGAAGCAGTCCCTTATCCAATAAGGTTCTTTGCGATACCAAAGCAATATCTCTAATCACATGAGATTCTTCGGGTGGTCAAAGCAGTCCCTTATCTAATAAGGTTCTTCGCGATACAAAAATAGTATCTCTAAACACATGAGATTCTTCGTGATACCAAAGCAAGATCTCTAAATACATGAGATTTCTCGGGTGGTCGATGCACTCCCTTATCCAATAAGGTTCTTCGCAATACGAAAGCAGTATCTCTATACACACGAGATTCTTCGGGTGGTCGAAGCAGTCCCTTATCCAATAAGGTTCTTCGTGATACCAAAGCAGTATCTCTAAACACATGAGATTCGTCGGGGTGGTCGAAGCAGTCCCTTATCCAATAAGGTTCTTCGCGATACCAAAACAGTATCTCTATACACATGAGATTCTTTGGGTGGTTGAAGCATTCCATTATCTAATAAGGTTCTTCGCGATACCAAAGCAGTATCTCTAAACACATGAGATTCTTCGGGTGGTCGATGCAGTCCCTTATCCAATAAGGTTCTTCGCGATACGAAAGCAGTATCTCTAAACACATGAGATTCTTCGGGTGGTCGAAGCAGTCCCTTATCCAATAAGGTTCTTCGCGATACCAAAGCAGTATCTCTAAACATATGAGATTCTTCGGGTGGTAAAAGCAGTCCCTTATCAAATAAGGTTCTTCGCGATACCAAAGCAGTATCTCTAAACACATGAGATTCTTCGGGTGTTCGAAGTAGTCCCTTATCCAATAAGGTTCTTCGAGATACCAAAGCATTATCTCTAAACACATGAGATTCGTCAGGTGGTCGAAGCAGTGCCTTATCCAATAAGGTTATTCGCGATACCAAAGCAGCATCTCTAAACATATGAGATTCTTCGGGTGGTAAAAGCAATCCCATATCTAATAAGGTTCTTCGCGATACTAAAGCAGTATCTCTAAAAACATGAGATTCTTCGGGTGGTGAAAGCAGTCCCTTATCAAATAAGGTTCTTCACGATATCAAAGCAGTATCTCTAAACACATGAGATTCGTCGCGATACCAAAGCAGTATCATTAAACACATGAGATTCTTCGGGTGGTCGAAGCAGTCCCTTATCCAATAAAGTTCTTCGCGATACTAAAGCAGTATCTCTAAACACATGAGATTCTTCGGGTGGTTGAAGCAGTCCCTTATCCAATAAGGTTCTTCGTGATACCAAAGCAGTATCTCTAAACACATGAGATTCTTTGGGTGGCCGAAGCAATACCTTATTCAATAAGGTTCTTCGCGATACCAAAGCAGTATCTCTAAACACATGAGATTCTTCGGGTGGTCGATGCAGTCCCTTATCCTATAAGGTTCTTCGCGATATGAAAGCAGTATCTCTAAACACATGAGATTCTTCGAGTGTTTGAAGCAGTCCCTTATCCAATAAGGTTCTTCGCGATACCAAAGCAGTATCTCTAAACACATGAGATTCTTCGGGTGGTCGAAGCATTCCCTTATCCAATAAGGTTCTGTGCGATACCAGAACAGTATATCTAAACACATGAGATTCTTCGGGTGGTCGAAGCAGTCCCTTATCCAATAAGGTTCTTCGTGATACCAAAGCAGTATCTCTAAACACATGAGATTCGTCGGGGTGGTCGAAGCAGTCCCTTATCCAATAAGGTTCTTCGCGATACCAAAACAGTATCTCTATACACATGAGATTCTTTGGGTGGTTGAAGCATTCCATTATCTAATAAGGTTCTTCGTGATACCAAAGCAGTATCTCTAAACACATGAGATTCTTCGGGTGGTCGATGCAGTCCCTTATCCAATAAGGTTCTTCGCGATACGAAAGCAGTATCTCTAAACACATGAGATTCTTCGGGTGGTCGAAGCAGTCCCTTATCCAATAAGGTTCTTCGCGATACCAAAGCAGTATCTCTAAACATATGAGATTCTTCGGGTGGTAAAAGCAGTCCCTTATCAAATAAGGTTCTTCGCGATACCAAAGCAGTATCTCTAAACACATGAGATTCTTCGGGTGTTCGAAGTAGTCCCTTATCCAATAAGGTTCTTCGAGATACCAAAGCATTATCTCTAAACACATGAGATTCGTCAGGTGGTCGAAGCAGTGCCTTATCCAATAAGGTTATTCGCGATACCAAAGCAGCATCTCTAAACATATGAGATTCTTCGGGTGGTAAAAGCAGTCCCATATCTAATAAGGTTCTTCGCGATACCAAAGCAGTATCTCTAAAAACATGAGATTCTTCGGGTGGTGAAAGCAGTCCCTTATCAAATAAGGTTCTTCACGATATCAAAGCAGTATCTCTAAACACATGAGATTCGTCGCGATACCAAAGCAGTATCATTAAACACATGAGATTCTTCGGGTGGTCGAAGCAGTCCCTTATCCAATAAAGTTCTTCGCGATACTAAAGCAGTATCTCTAAACACATGAGATTCTTCGGGTGGTTGAAGCAGTCCCTTATCCAATAAGGTTCTTCGTGATACCAAAGCAGTATCTCTAAACACATGAGATTCTTTGGGTGGCCGAAGCAATACCTTATTCAATAAGGTTCTTCGCGATACCAAAGCAGTATCTCTAAACACATGAGATTCTTCGGGTGGTCGATGCAGTCCCTTATCCTATAAGGTTCTTCGCGATATGAAAGCAGTATCTCTAAACACATGAGATTCTTCGAGTGTTTGAAGCAGTCCCTTATCCAATAAGGTTCTTCGCGATACCAAAGCAGTATCTCTAAACACATAAGATTCTTCGGGTGGTCGAAGTAGTCCCTTATCTAATAAGGTTCTTCGAGATACAAGAGCATTATCTCTATACACATGAGATTCGTCGGGTGGTCGAAGCAGTGCCTTATCCAATAAGGTTCTTTGCGATACCAAAGCAGTATCTCTAAACATATGAGATTCTTCGGGTGTTAAAAGCAGTCCCATATCTAATAAGGTTCTTCGCGATACCAAAGCAGTATCTCTAAACACATGAGATTCTTCGGATGGTGAAAGTTGTCCCCTATCAAATAAGGTTCTTCACGGTATCAAAGTAGTATCTCTAAACACATGAGATTCTTCGCGATACCAAAGCAGTATCTTTAAAGACATGAGATTCTTCGGGTGGTCGAAGCAGTCCCTTATCCAATAAAGTTCTTCGCGATACCAAAGCAGTATCTCTAAACACATGAGATTCTTCGGGTGGTTGAAGCAGTCCCTTATCCAATAAGGTTCTTCGTGATACCAAAGCAGTATCTCTAAACACATGTGATTATTTGGGTGGCCGAAGCAGTACCTTATTCAATAAGGGTCTTCGCGATACCAAAGCAGTATCTCTAAACACATGAGATTCTTCGGGTGGTCGATGCAGTCCCTTATCCAATAAGTTTTTTCGCGATACAAAAGCAGTATCTCTAAACACATGAGATTCTTCGGGTGTTCGAAGCAGTCCCTTATCCAATAAGGTTCTTCGCGATACCAAAGCAATATCTCTAAACACATGAGATTCTTCGGGTGGTCGAAGCATTCCCTTATCCAATAAGGTTTTGTGCGATACCAGAACAGTATCTCTAAACAAATGAGATTCTTCGCGTGGTCGAATCAGTCCCTTATCCAATAAAGTTCTTCGCGATATCAAAGCAGTATCTCTAAACACATGAGATTCTTCTGGTGGTCAAAGCAATCCCTTGTCAAATAAGGTTCTTCGCGATACCAAAGCAGTATCTCTAAACACATAAGATTCTTCGGGTGGTCGAAGTAGTCCCTTATCTAATAAGGTTCTTCGAGATACAAGAGCATTATCTCTATACACATGAGATTCGTCGGGTGGTCGAAGCAGTGCCTTATCCAATAAGGTTCTTTGCGATACCAAAGCAGTATCTCTAAACATATGAGATTCTTCGGGTGTTAAAAGCAGTCCCATATCTAATAAGGTTCTTCGCGATACCAAAGCAGTATCTCTAAACACATGAGATTCTTCGGGTGGTGAAAGCAGTCCCCTATCAAATAAGGTTCTTCACGGTATCAAAGTAGTATCTCTAAACACATGAGATTCGTCGCGATACCAAAGCAGTATCTTTAAAGACATGAGATTCTTCGGGTGGTCGAAGCAGTCCCTTATCCAATAAAGTTCTTCGCGATACCAAAGCAGTATCTCTAAACACATGAGATTCTTCGGGTGGTTGAAGCAGTCCCTTATCCAATAAGGTTCTTCGTGATACCGAAGCAGTATCTCTAAACACATGAGATTATTTGGGTGGCCGAAGCAATACCTTATTCAATAAGGTTCTTCGCGATATCAAAGCAGTATCTCTAAACACATGAGATTCTTCGGGTGGTCGATGCAGTCCCTTATCCAATAAGGTTCTTCGCGATACAAAAGCAGTATCTCTAAACACATGAGATTCTTCGGGTGTTCGAAGCAGTCCCTTATCAAATAAGGTTCTTCGCGATACCAAAGCAGTATCTCTAAACACATGAGATTCTTCGGGTGGTCGAAGCATTCCCTTATCCAATAAGGTTCTACGCGATACCAAAACAGTATCTCTAAACACATGAGATTCTTCGGGTGGTCGAATCAGTCCCTTATCCAATAAGGTTCATCACGATACCAAAACAATATCTCTAAACACATGAGATTCTTCGGGTGGTCGAAGCATTCCCTTATCCAATAAGGTTCTATGCGATACCAGAACAGTATCTCTAAACACATGAGATTCGTCGGGTGGTCGAAGCAGTCCCTTATCCAATAACGTTCTTCGCGATACCAAAACAGTATCTCTAAACACATGAGATTCTTCGGGTGGTCGATGCAGTCCCTCATCCAATAAGGTTCTTCGCGATACCAAAGCAGTATCTCTAAACACATTATATTCTTCGGGTGGTCGAAGAAGTGCCTTATCCAATAAGGTTCTTCACCATACCAAAGCAGTATCTCTAAACACATGAGATTCTTCGGGTGGTCGAACCATTCCCTTATCCAATAAGGTTCTTCGCGATACCAAAGCAGTATCTCTAAACACATGAGATTCTTCGGGTGGTCGAATCAGTCCCTTATCCAATAAGGTTCTTCGAGATACCAAAACAATATCTCTAAACACATGAGATTCTTCAGGTGGTCGAAGCATTCCCTTATCCAATAAGGTTCTATGCGATACCAGAATAGTATCTCTAAACACATGAGATTCGTCGGGTGGTCGAAGCAGTCCCTTATCCAATAACGTTCTTCGCGATACCAAAACAGTATCTCTAAACACATGAGATTCTTCGGGTGGTTGAAGCAGTCCCTCATCCAATAAGGTTCTTCGCGATACCAAAGCAATATCTCTAAACACATTATATTCTTCGGGTGGTCGAAGCAGTGCCTTATCCAATAAGGTTCTTCACCATACCAAAGCAGTATCTCTAAACACATGAGATTCTTCGGGTGTTCGAAGGAGTCCCTTATCCAATAAGTTTCTTCGCGATACCAAAGCAGTATCTCTAAACACATGAGATTCTTCGGGTGGTCGAAGTAGTCCCTTATCTAATAAGGTTCTGTGCGATACCAGAACAGTATCTCTAAACACATGAGATTCTTCGGGTGGTCGAATCAGTCCCTTATCCAATAAGGTTCTTCGCGATATCAAAGCAGTATCTTTAAACACATGAGATTCTTCAGGTGGTCAAAGCAATCCCTTGTCAAATAAGGTTCTTCGCGATACCAAAGCAGTATCTCTAAACACATAAGATTCTTCGGGTGGTCGAAGTAGTCCCTTATCTAATAAGGTTCTTCGAGATACAAGAGCATTATCTCTATACACATGAGATTCGTCGGGTGGTCGAAGCAGTGCCTTATCCAATAAGGTTCTTTGCGATACCAAAGCAGTATCTCTAAACATATGAGATTCTTCGAGTGTTAAAAGCAGTCCCATATCTAATAAGGTTCTTCGCGATACCAAAGTAGTATCTCTAAACACATGAGATTCTTCGGGTGGTGAAAGCAGTCCCCTATCAAATAAGGTTCTTCACGGTATCAAAGTAGTATCTCTAAACACATGAGATTCGTCGCGATACAAAAGCAGTATCTTTAAAGACATGAGATTCTTCGGGTGGTCGAAGCAGTCCCTTATCCAATAAAGTTCTTCGCGATACCAAAGCAGTATCTCTAAACACATGAGATTCTTCGGGTGGTTGAAGCAGTCCCTTATCCAATAAGGTTCTTCGTGATACCAAAGCAGTATCTCTAAACACATGAGATTATTTGGGTGGCCGAAGCAGTACCTTATTCAATAAGGTTCTTCGCGATATCAAAGCAGTATCTCTAAACACATGAGATTCTTCGGGTGGTCGATGCAGTCCCTTATCCAATAAGGTTCTTCGCGATACAAAAGCAGTATCTCTAAACACATGAGATTCTTCGGGTGTTCGAAGCAGTCCCTTATCCAATAAGGTTCTTCGCGATACCAAAGCAGTATCTCTAAACACATGAGATTCTTCGGGTGGTCGAAGCATTCCCTTATCCAATAAGGTTCTACGCGATACCAAAACAGTATCTCTAAACACATGAGATTCTTCGGGTGGTCGAATCAGTCCCTTATCCAATAAGGTTCATCGCGATACCAAAATAATATCTCTAAACACATGAGATTCTTCGGGTGGTCGAAGCATTCCCTTATCCAATAAGGTTTTATGCGATACCAGAACAGTATCTCTAAACACATGAGATTCGTCGGGTGGTCGAAGCAGTCCCTTATCCAATAACGTTCTTCGCGATACCAAAACAGTATCTCTAAACACATGAGATTCTTCGGGTGGTCGATGCAGTCCCTCATCCAATAAGGTTCTTCGCGATACCAAAGCAGTATCTCTAAACACATTATATTCTTCGGGTGGTCGAAGCAGTGCCTTATCCAATAAGGTTCTTCACCATACCAAAGCAGTATCTCTAAACACATGAGATTCTTCGGGTGGTCGAACCATTCCCTTATCCAATAAGGTTCTTCGCGATACCAAAGCAGTATCTCTAAACACATGAGATTCTTCGGGTGGTCGAATCAGTCCCTTATCCAATAAGGTTCTTCGAGATACCAAAACAATATCTCTAAACACATGAGATTCTTCGGGTGGTCGAAGCATTCCCTTATCCAATAAGGTTCTATGCGATACCATAATAGTATCTCTAAACACATGAGATTCGTCGGGTGGTCGAAGCAGTCCCTTATCCAATAACGTTCTTCGCGATACCAAAACAGTATCTCTAAACACATGAGATTCTTCGGGTGGTTGAAGCAGTCCCTCATCCAATAAGGTTCTTCGCGATACCAAAGCAGTATCTCTAAACACATTATATTCTTCGGGTGGTCGAAGCAGTGCCTTATCCAATAAGGTTCTTCACCATACCAAAGCAGTATCTCTAAACACATGAGATTCTTCGGGTGTTCGAAGGAGTCCCTTATCCAATAAGGTTCTTCGCGATACCAAAGCAGTATCTCTAAACACATGAGATTCTTTGGGTGGTCGATGTAGTCCCTTATCTAATAAGTTTCTTCGAGATACAAAAGCATTATCTCTATACACATGATATTCGTCGGGTGGTCGAAGCAGTGCCTTATCCAATAAGGTTCTTTGCGATACCAAAGCAGTATCTCTAAACACATGATATTCTTCGGGTGGTGAAAGCACTCCCCTATCAAATAAGGTTCTTCACGATATCAAAGTAGTGTCGCTAAACACATGAGATTCGTCGCGATACCAAAGCAGTATCTTTAAACACATGAGATTCTTCGGGTGGTCGAAGCAGTCCCTTATCCAATAAGGTTCTTCGAGATACCAAAGCATTATCTCTAAACACATGAGATTCGTCGGGTGGTCGAAGCAGTGCCTTATCCAATAAGGTTCTTCGCGATACCAAAGCAGTATCTCTAAACATATGAGATTCTTCGGGTGGTAAAACCAGTCCCATATTTAATAAGGTTCTTCGTGATACCAAAGCAGTATCTCTAAACACATGAGATTATTCGGGTGGTGAAAGCAGTCCCCTATCAAATAAGGTTCTTCACGATATCAAAGTAGTGTCTCTAAACACATGAGATTCTTCGGGTGGTCGATGCAGTCCCTTGTCCAATAAGGTTCTTCGCGATACGAAAGCAGTATCTCTAAACACATGAGGTTCTTCGGGTGTTCGAAGCAGTCCCTTATCCAATAAGGTTCTTCGCGATACCAAAGCAGTATCTCTAAACACATGAGATTCTTCGGGTGGTCGAAGAATTCCCTTATCCAATAAGGTTCTGTGCGATACCAGAACAGTATCTCTAAACACATGAGATTCTTCGGGTGGTCGAATCAGTCCCTTATCCAATAAGGTTCTTCGCGATACCAAAGCAGTATCTCTAAACACATGAGATTCTTCAGGTGGTCAAAGCAATCCCTTGTCAAATAAGGTTCTTCGCGATACCAAAGCAGTATCTCTAAACACATAAGATTCTTCGGGTGGTCGAAGTAGTCCCTTATCTAATAAGGTTCTTCGAGATACAAGAGCATTATCTCTATACACATGAGATTCGTCGGGTGGTCGAAGCAGTTCCTTATCCAATAAGGTTCTTCGCGATACAAAAGCAGTATCTCTAAACATATGAGATTCTTCAGGTGTTAAAAGCAGTCCCATATCTAATAAGTTCTTCGCGATACCAAAGCAGTATCTCTAAACACATGAGATTCTTCGGGTGGTGAAAGCAGTCCCCTATCAAATAAGGTTCTTCACGGTATTAAAGTAGTATCTCTAAACACATGAGATTCGTCGCGATACCAAAGCAGTATCTTTAAACACATGAGATTCTTCGGGTGGTCGAAGAAGTCCCTTATCCAATAAAGTTCTTCGCGATACCAAAGCAGTATCT
Organism: Lathyrus sativus; assembly: GCA_963859935.3. Lineage (NCBI taxonomy): Eukaryota > Viridiplantae > Streptophyta > Magnoliopsida > Fabales > Fabaceae > Lathyrus > Lathyrus sativus. Next base: position 236,109,990 of record OZ012740.1, on the reverse strand, counting down.
CTAAACACATGAGATTCTTCGGGTGGTTGAAGCAGTCCCTTATCCAATAAGGTTCTTCGCGATACCAAAGCAGTATCTCTAAACACATGAGATTATTTGGGTGGCCGAAGCAGTACCTTATTCAATAAGGTTCTTCGCGATACCAAAGCAGTATCTCTAAACACATGAGATTCTTCGGGTGGTCGATGCAGTCCCTTATCCAATAAGGTTCTTCGCGATACGAAAGCAGTATCTCTAAACACATGAGATTCTTCGGGTGTTCGAAGCAGTCCCTTATCCAATAAGGTTCTTCGCGATACCAAAGCAGTATCTCTAAACACATGAAATTCTTCGGGTGGTCGAAGCATTCCCTTATCCAATAAGGTTCTACGCGATACCAAAACAGTATCTCTAAACACATGAGATTCTTCGGGTGGTCGAATCAGTGCCTTATCCAATAAGGTTCATCGCGATACCAAAACAGTATCTCTAAACACATGAGATTCTTCGGGTGGTCGAAGCATTCCCTTATCCAATAAGGTTCTATGCGATACCAGAACAGTATCTCTAAACACATGAGATTCGTCGGGTGGTCGAAGCAGTCCCTTATCCAATAAGGTTCTTCACGATACCAAAACAGTATCTCTAAACACATGAGATTCTTCGGGTGGTTGAAGCAGTCCCTCATCCAATAAGGTTATTCGCGATACCAAAGCAGTATCTCTAAACACATGAGATTCTTCGGGTGGTCGATGCAGTCCCTTATCCAATAAGGTTCTTCACCATACAAAAGCAGTAACTCTAAACACATGAGATTCTTCGGGTGGTCGAAGGAGTCCCTTATCCAATAAGGTTCTTTGCGATACCAAAGCAGTATCTCTAAACACATGAGATTCTTCAGGTGGTCGAAGCATTCCCTTATCCAATAAGGTTCTACGCGATACCAAAACAGTATCTCTAAACACATGAGATTCTTCGGGTGGTCGAATCAGTCCCTTATCCAATAAGGTTCATCGCGATACTAAAACAATATCTCTAAACACATGAGATTCTTCGGGTGGTCGAAGCATTCCCTTATCCAATAAGGTTCTATGCGATACCAGAACAGTATCTCTAAACACATGAGATTCGTCGGGTGGTCGAAGCAGTCCCTTATCCAATAAAGTTCTTCGCGATACCAAAGCAGTATCTCTAAACACATGAGATTCTTCGGGTGGTTGAAGCAGTCCCTTATCCAATAAGGTTCTTCACGATACCAAAGCAGTATCTCTAAACACATGAGATTATTTGGGTGGCCGAAGCAGTACCTTATTCAAAAAGGTTCTTCGCGATACCAAAGCAGTATCTCTAAACACATGAGATTCTTCGGGTGGTCGATGCAGTCCCTTATCCAATAAGGTTCTTCGCGATAAGAAAGCAGTATCTCTAAACACATGAGATTCTTCGGGTGTTCGAAGCGGTCCCTTATCCAATAAGGTTCTTCGCGATACCAAAGCAGTATCTCTAAACACATGAAATTCATCGGGTGGTCGAAGCATTCCCTTATCCAATAAGGTTTTATGCGATACCAAAACAGTATCTCTAAACACATGAGATTCTTCGGGTGGTCGAATCAGTCCCTTATCCAATAAGGTTCATCGCGATACCAAAATAGTATCTCTAAACACATGAGATTCTTCGGGTGGTCGAAGCATTCCCTTATCCAATAAGGTTCTATGCGATACCAGAACAGTATCTCTAAACACATGAGATTCGTCGGGTGGTCGAAGCAGTCCCTTATCCAATAAGGTTCTTCACGATACCAAAACAGTATCTCTAAACACATGAGATTCTTCGGGTGGTTGAAGCAGTCCCTCATCCAATAAGGTTATTCGCGATACCAAAGCAGTATCTCTAAACACATGAGATTCTTCGGGTGGTCGATGCAGTCCCTTATCCAATAAGGTTCTTCACCATACCAAAGCAGTATCTCTAAACACATGAAATTCTTCGGGTGGTCGAAGGAGTCCCTTATCCAATAAGGTTCTTTGCGATACCAAAGCAGTATCTCTAAACACATGAGATTCTTCGGGTGGTCGAAGCACTCCCTTATCCAATAAGGTTCTACGCGATACCAAAACAGTATCTCTAAACACATGAGATTCTTCGGGTGGTCGAATCAGTCCCTTATCCAATAAGGTTCATCGTGATACCAAAACAATATCTCTAAACACATGAGATTCTTCGGGTGGTCGAAGCATTCCCTTATCCAATAAGGTTCTATGCGATACCAGAACAGTATCTCTAAACACATGAGATTCGTCGGGTGGTCGAAGCAGTCCCTTATCCAATAACGTTCTTCGCGATACCAAAACAGTATCTCTAAACAGATGAGATTCTTCGGGTGGTTGAAGCAGTCCCTCATCCAATAAGGTTCTTCGCGATACCAAAGCAGTATCTCTAAACACATTATATTCTTCGGGTGGTCGAAGCAGTGCCTTATCCAATAAGGTTCCTCACCATACCAAAGCAGTATCTCTAAACACATGAGATTCTTCCGGTGGTCGAAGGAGTCCCTTATCCAATAAGGTTCTATGCGATACAAGAACAGTATCTCTAAACACATGAGATTCGTCGGGTGGTCGAAGCAGTCCCTTATCCAATAAGGTTCTTCACGATACCAAAACAGTATCTCTAAACACATGAGATTCTTCGAGTGGTTGAAGCAGTCCCTCATCCAATAAGGTTATTCGCGATACCAAAGCAGTATCTCTAAACACATGAGATTCTTCGGGTGGTCGATGCAGTCCCTTATCCAATAAGGTTCTTCACCATACCAAAGCAGTATCTCTAAACACATGAGATTCTTCGGGTGGTCGAAGGAGTCCCTTATCCAATAAGGTTCTTTGCGATACCAAAGCAATATCTCTAAACACATGAGATTCTTCAGGTGGTCGAAGCATTCCCTTATCCAATAAGGTTCTACGCGATACCAAAACAGTATCTCTAAACACATGAGATTCTTCGGGTGGTCGAATCAGTCCCTTATCCAATAAGGTTCATCGCGATACTAAAACAATATCTCTAAACACATGAGATTCTTCGGGTGGTCGAAGCATTCCCTTATCCAATAAGGTTCTATGCGATACCAGAACAGTATCTCTAAACACATGAGATTCGTCGGGTGGTCGAAGCAGTCCCTTATCCAATAAAGTTCTTCGCGATACCAAAGCAGTATCTCTAAACACATGAGATTCTTCGGGTGGTTGAAGCAGTCCCTTATCCAATAAGGTTCTTCGCGATACCAAAGCAGTATCTCTAAACACATGAGATTATTTGGGTGGCCGAAGCAGTACCTTATTCAAAAAGGTTCTTCGCGATACCAAAGCAGTATCTCTAAACACATGAGATTCTTCGGGTGGTCGATGCAGTCCCTTATCCAATAAGGTTCTTCGCGATAAGAAAGCAGTATCTCTAAACACATGAGATTCTTCGGGTGTTCGAAGCGGTCCCTTATCCAATAAGGTTCTTCGCGATACCAAAGCAGTATCTCTAAACACATGAAATTCTTCGGGTGGTCGAAGCATTCCCTTATCCAATAAGGTTCTATGCGATACCAAAACAGTATCTCTAAACACATGAGATTCTTCGGGTGGTCGAATCAGTCCCTTATCCAATAAGGTTCATCGCGATACCAAAACAGTATCTCTAAACACATGAGATTCTTCGGGTGGTCGAAGCATTCCCTTGTCCAATATGGTTCTATGCGATACCAGAACAGTATCTCTAAACACATGAGATTCGCCGGGTGGTCGAAGCAGTCCCTTATCCAATAAGGTTCTTCACGATACCAAAACAGTATCTCTAAACACATGAGATTCTTCGGGTGGTTGAAGCAGTCCCTCATCCAATAAGGTTATTCGCGATACCAAAGCAGTATCTCTAAACACATGAGATTCTTCGGGTGGTCGATGCAGTCCCTTATCCAATAAGGTTCTTCACCATACCAAAGCAGTATCTCTAAACACATGAAATTCTTCGGGTGGTCGAAGGAGTCCCTTATCCAATAAGGTTCTTTGCGATACCAAAGCAGTATCTCTAAACACATGAGATTCTTCGGGTGGTCGAAGCACTCCCTTATCCAATAAGGTTCTACGCGATACCAAAACAGTATCTCTAAACACATGAGATTCTTCGGGTGGTCGAATCAGTCCCTTATCCAATAAGGTTCATCGTGATACCAAAACAATATCTCTAAACACATGAGATTCTTCGGGTGGTCGAAGCATTCCCTTATCCAATAAGGTTCTATGCGATACCAGAACAGTATCTCTAAACACATGAGATTCGTCGGGTGGTCGAAGCAGTCCCTTATCCAATAACGTTCATCGCGATACCAAAATAGTATCTCTAAACAGATGAGATTCTTCGGGTGGTTGAAGCAGTCCCTCATCCAATAAGGTTCTTCGCGATACCAAAGCAGTATCTCTAAACACATTATATTCTTCGGGTGGTCGAAGCAGTGCCTTATCCAATAAGGTTCCTCACCATACCAAAGCAGTATCTCTAAACACATGAGATTCTTCCGGTGGTCGAAGGAGTCCCTTATCCAATAAGGTTCTATGCGATACAAGAACAGTATCTCTAAACACATGAGATTCGTCGGGTGGTCGAAGCAGTCCCTTATCCAATAAGTATCTTCACGATACCAAAACAGTATCTCTAAACACATGAGATTCTTCGGGTGGTTGAAGCAGTCCCTCATCCAATAAGGTTATTCGCGATACCAAAGCAGTATCTCTAAACACATGAGATTCTTCGGGTGGTCGATGCAGTCCCTTATCCAATAAGGTTCTTCACCATACCAAAGCAGTATCTCTAAACACATGAGATTCTTCGGGTGGTCGAAGGAGTCCCTTATCCAATAAGGTTCTTTGCGATACCAAAGCAATATCTCTAAACACATGAGATTCTTCAGGTGGTCGAAGCATTCCCTTATCCAATAAGGTTCTACGCGATACCAAAACAGTATCTCTAAACACATGAGATTCTTCGGGTGGTCGAATCAGTCCCTTATCCAATAAGGTTCATCGCGATACCAAAACAATATCTCTAAACACATGAGATTCTTCAGGTGGTCGAAGCATTCCCTTATCCAATAAGGTTCTATGCGATACCAGAACAGTATCTCTAAACACATGAGATTCGTTGGGTGGTCGAAGCAGTCCCTTATCCAATAAAGTTCTTCGCGATACTAAAACTGTAACGCCCCGATTTCGATTATCCCCTTTTGTTGGGTCCCTATTTAATTTAATTGGGAGAATATTATTTGAATGTAGAAATTGTGTGGAAATATGTTATATTTACATATTATCCTATTTTAACCGGTTTTGAGAGGTTTCGGAGGAAATAGTTTGGAGGGTATTTTGGACATTTCCTATTTAATAATAAGTGAGATATTTATGAGATATTGAATTAGTGGATGTTTTGGAAAAATAAGGGAAAAGATATTAAAGAGGAAATAGAAGGGAAAGAAAGGGATAGTAGGAAGAAAGAAAGAAAAGAGAAAGAAAGGAGAAAAGGAGAAAGAGAAGAGAAAGAGGAGAAAACCTAGATTCACCAAGATCAACCAAAGCTTGCGATTAATCAGGTAAGGGTGTGAAACTCCATCATCTCTTTAATGTATATGATTGTATGTGTATGTGTGTGGATTTTGTAGAGTTTCTACTCTTTTTCCACTTAGGTTAGAAGTTGGTTTTGTGAGTAGAATGAGGTTTTAATCGGTTAGAACTCGGATTAGACGATGTAGTTTAGTCGGGTGATGATTGGGTTGTGCCACTGAGACTGGTTTGGATTTAATCGGTTGATTTTGTGGAGTTTGGGCTCTTGAGACAGCCATGGAAGTTCTGTCTTCGCAGGCTCGCCAGGCGAATGGCAGCGAAGCTTCGCCAGGCAAAGCCCAGCGAGCTGTAGCGAAGCAAGTCAGAAGCTAACACCCTGTATTCGTTGGCAAGTTCGCCAGGCGAGGTTAGTTGGCGAAGGTTCACCAGGCAAGTGTGTAGCGAGCCTCAGCGAGTAATTCCAGAATTACTCCCAGTGGACTTCGCTGGGGAGTTCGCCAGGCGAAGGTCAGCGAACACTCGCTGCGTGGCTTCGCCAGGCGAAGGTTGGCGAATGCAGCAACATATTTTATCTTCTTGTGCTTTCCAATGGAGGATTGGTTGTGTGGTTTGGTTGCGATCATTCCTTGTCAGAAATGACTGATTATGTGTTGTCATATGTATTGTGGATAGCCGTATGGCGTGAATCCTAGTTTATGATTTGTGAGGTGCGAGGTGTAGCCGTTTGGCAATTTTGTGCATTTGCTTAAATTGATTAGAAATGCATGAAGGAATTGTTTGTGAATGTGAACCATGTGTGATTGGTTTGAATGGATGATGAATATATATATGTTTTCTTTTTGATACATATATGTTGAGTGCATAATATATATATGCGATGAATGTGAAGAATGCATGAGTATGTTTGTAAACATGTATGCATTTCAAGAAGTGTAGGAAGTATATTCTTGTGTTGTTAAATCTTAGGAGAGTCTGATGAGTGATATGACTTTTAGGAGAGTCTGAAGGGTGAATTGATTCCTAGGAGGATCTGATGAGAGATGTGATTCCTCGGAGAATCTGCTGAGTGACCTGATTCCTAGGAGGATCTGATGAGAGATGTGATTCCTCGGAGAATCTGCTGAGTGACCTGATTCCTAGGAGAATCTGATGAGAGATGTGATTCCTCGGAGAATCTGCTGAGTGACCTGATTCCTAGGAGAATCTGATGAGAGATGTGATTCCTCGGAGAATCTGCTGAGTGACCTGATTCCTAGGAGAATCTGATGAGAGATGCGATTTCTCGGAGAATCTGCTGAGTGACCTGATTCCTAGGAGAATCTGATGAGAGATGTGATTCCTCGGAGAATTGCTGAATGACCTGATTCCTAGGAGAATCTGATGAATGGTGTGATTCCTCGGAGAATCTGACGAACGATGTGATTCCTAGGAGAATCTGACGAATGGTGTGATTCTTAGGAGAGTCTGATGAGTGATGTGATTTCTAGGAAGATCTAATGAGTTATAGGATACCCGTGAGGGGTGAGAGTAAATTGATTCTTAGGAGAATCTGATGGACGATTAGGTCGATATTGTGTTGCATTTGCAAAGAGTAGCGAGTTGGCCTCTATGATTTGCATTTACCTTCTGTGCATGATGTATGGTGAAATAAATATGTTATGTACGTTTGTTGAATTAATGTGAAATGTATGATTTGGCACAATGTAGATGTTGGACAATATATACATATATGTGTGTGTATGTTTATGAAATGATATACACATTGATGATACATATTGAGCACGCTTGGGTCCTATTTGTATATAGATACATTGCAATAAATGAGGTGAGTTGTGGTGAGAATGCGTAAGATGCATAATTGTTGATACGATATATATATATTCATGCCTTTATGCATTATTTGTTATGATATTGTTTCTCACCCTTCTGCTGTTTTATAATGCTCTATGAGGCATTGCAGATTAGATGGCTGGAGACATTTTTGTGAAGCGTGACTTCATTCTTTTTGGTCGGTCGGCTCTGATATGTAGCACCGGGTAGATAGGAGTTATTTTGATTCTTTTGTGATACATCTGTGTATGTATCTGCTGATGTTATGTTTTGTTAACATGTTGGATGACAATTGTATATGTGAATATGTCGTCTTGGAAATATGGAATATTTAGATGTTTCCGCCTTGTTCTAAATATTTTCTTGTGGGTGTTGACCCGTTGTTGCATATCTGTTTTGAGCAGGTGTTGTATGCGTTGAATTCTTTTGTGATAATGTGACATACCCCTTTTATGCCATGACTTATATGTACTCTGATAAAAATTTGAATTATGCTTAAATGATTAATTGTATTATTTGGGGGTATAGAAAGGGGGTGTTACATTAAGTGGTATCAGAGCCAGTGTTGAGTCAGTTGTGTCTGTCTCGTTGTTTTGATTGGTTAACGGTTGTTTAACCTTGTTGTTATTTTGTGAGTAAACAGAATATGGCAGGTCGTAATGACAATGCTATGGCTGCGGCATTGGAGGCGATGGCTAGAGCGGTGCAGGGTGCGCCGAATGTGAACGCTAATGATGAGTTCAGAAAGAACCAGCCGCCGGTATTCAAAGGAAGGTTTGACCTGGACGGTGCCCAGATTTGGTTGAAGGAGATCGAGAGGATCTTTAGAGTTATGAACTGTGCTGAAGGCAATAAGGTGAGACTTGGATCTCACATGTTACGGGAAGAAGCCGATGACTGGTGGATCGGTATGAGACAAGTGCTTGAAGTAGATGACGAGGATATAACTTGGGATTTATTTCGTTCTGAATTTTTGAGGAAGTATTATCCTGAGAGTGTGAAGGGAAGGAAAGAAATGGAATTCCTTGAGTTGAAACAAGGCAATATGTCTGTGGTGGATTACACGGCTAAGTTTATGGAGTTAGTAAAATTTCATCCTCACTATGACGCGGTGACGGCGGAATTTTCTAAGTGCGTTAAGTATGAGAACGGCTTGCGTCCCGAGATCAAGCAAGCGGTGGGTTATCAGAGGATAAGGAGATTTTCGGACTTGACCGAATGTTGCCGAATTGTTGAAGAAGATCGCAAAGCTCGTTCTACTCACTACAAGAGTTTGAAGGAGGAGAAAGAAAAGCGACAAGTAAGGAGCGAACCTTATGAGACGCCAGCTGATAAGGGAAAGCATAGGGAAAACTTTGTTAAGAGATCTGGAGGAGGGAGTTCTGGATCCATTAAATGCTACAAGTGTGGCGAGATGGGTCATAAGTCTTTTATGTGTGGAAAGCCCAAGATCAAATGCTCTAACTGTGGAGTTCTTGGGCATGATGTTAAGGATTGTAGAATGGATGTAGTGAAGTGCTACAATTGTGGAGAAGTGGGTTACATCAGTGCGAAGTGTCCTAAACCGAAGCAAGCTTCAGTAAGTGGGAAAGTGTTTACATTGGCAGGGTCAGACACTAACAACGCAGATCGTTTGATTTGAGGTATGTGCTTTATTTATGTTGCACCTTTAGTTGTCATGATTGATATCGGAGCGACTCATTCGTTAGTTTCTTTTGAGTGCGCTTAGTGTTTGGGATTTGAATTCCGTTGGTTTGACGGTGATTGAGAATGAAGACTTTAAGGTGATGACGTTGGACAACGTATGTGTCTGAGATTCGAGCTCATTGGGGTAGAATGACTAGTATGTCATTCCTGATGAGGTGTAGGTGTTATGGTTGTATTCTCTAGGGTAGAATGACTATGTGTCGTTCCTAGTGGAGAGATCACCGGGGTAGAATGACCTAGATGTTGTTCCTGGTGAGGTACAAGAGGTGTACCCGTAATCTCCAATGGAGATTGATGAGGGTTGACAGTCTTTTAGGAGTCACATGGCATATCTGTGATTGTGATATGGAAGTATGCGTGTGGGTGATCGTGTGTAACTTGGGCATTAAGGAGAGGACGCGAAAGTCGTGTTCAGTGTGTTTTGAATCAGGAAATATTTTCGAGGACGAAAATTTCTGAGTGGGGGAGAGTTGTAACGCCCCGATTTCGATTATCCCCTTTTATTGGGTCCCTATTTAATTTAATTGGGAGAATATTATTTGAATGTAGAAATTGTGTGGAAATATGTTATATTTACATATTATCCTATTTTAACCGGTTTTGAGAGGTTTCGGAGGAAATAGTTTGGAGGGTATTTTGGACATTTCCTATTTAATAATAAGTGAGATATTTATGAGATATTGAATTAGTGGATGTTTTGGAAAAATAAGGGAAAAGATATTAAAGAGAAAATAGAAGGGAAAGAAAGGGATAGTAGGAAGAAAGAAAGAAAAGAGAAAGAAAGGAGAAAAGGAGAAAGAGAAGAGAAAGAGGAGAAAACCTAGATTCACCAAGATCAACCAAAGCTTGTGATTAATCAGGTAAGGGTGTGAAACTCCATCATCTCTTTAATGTATATGATTGTATGTGTATGTGTGTGGATTTTGTAGAGTTTCTACTCTTTTTCCACTTAGGTTAGAAGTTGGTTTTGTGAGTAGAATGAGGTTTTAATCGGTTAGAACTCGGATTAGACGATGTAGTTTAGTCGGGTGATGATTGGGTTGTGCCACTGAGACTGGTTTGGATTTAATCGGTTGATTTTATGGAGTTTGGGCTCTTGAGACAGCCATGGAAGTTCTGTCTTCGCAGGCTCGCCAGGCGAATGGCAGCGAAGCTTCGCCAGGCGAAGCCCAGCGAGCTGTAGCGAAGCAAGTCAGAAGCTAACACCCTGTATTCGTTGGCAAGTTCGCCAGGCGAGGTTAGTTGGCGAAGGTTCGCCAGGCGAGTGTGTAGCGAGCCTCAGCGAGTAATTCCAGAATTACTCCCAGTGGACTTCGCTGGGGAGTTCGCCAGGCGAAGGTCAGCGAACACTCGCTGCGTGGCTTCGCCAGGCGAAGGTTGGCGAATGCAGCAACATATTTTATCTTCCTGTGCTTTCCAATGGAGGATTGGTTGTGTGGTTTGGTTGCGATCATTCCTTGTCAAAAATGACTGATTATGTGTTGTCATATGTATTGTGGATAGCCGTATGGCGTGAATCCTAGTTTATGATTTGTGAGGTGCGAGGTGTAGCCGTTTGGCAATTTTGTGCATTTGCTTAAATTGATTAGAAATGCATGAAGGAATTGTTTGTGAATGTGAACCATGTGTGATTAATTTGAATGGATGATGAATATATATATGTTTTCTTTTTGATACATATATGTTGAGTGCATAATATATATATGCGATGAATGTGAAGAATGCATGAGTATGTTTGTAAACATGTATGCATTTCAAGAAGTGTAGGAAGTACATTCTTGTGCTGTTGACTCTTAGGAGAGTCTGATGAGTGATATGACTTTTAGGAGAGTCTGAAGGGTGAATAGATTCCTAGGAGGATCTGATGAGAGATGTGATTCCTCGGAGAATCTGCTGAGTGACCTGATTCCTAGGAGAATCTGATGAGAGATGTGATTCCTCGGAGAATCTGCTGAGTGACCTGATTCCTAGGAGAATCTGATGAGAGATGTGATTCCTCGGAGAATCTGCTGAGTGACCTGATTCCTAGGAGAATCTGATGAGAGATGTGATTCCTCGGAGAATCTGCTGAGTGACCTGATTCCTAGGAGAATCTGATGAGAGATGTGATTCCTCGGAGAATCTGCTGAGTGACCTGATTCCTAGGAGAATCTGATGAGAGATGTGATTCCTCGGAGAATTGCTGAATGACCTGATTCCTAGGAGAATCTGATGAATGGTGTGATTCCTCGGAGAATCTAACGAACGATATGATTCCTAGGAGAATCTGACGAATGGTGTGATTCTTAGGAGAGTCTGATGAGTGATGTGATTTCTAGGATGATCTAATGAGTTATAGGATACCCGTGAGGGGTGAGAGTAAATTGATTCTTAGGAGAATCTGATGGACGATTAGGTCGATATTGTGTTGCATTTGCATAGAGTAGCGAGTTGGCCTCTATGATTTGCATTTACCTTCTGTGCATGATGTATGGTGAAATAAATATGTTATGTACGTTTGTTGAATTAATGTGAAATGTATGATTTGGCACAATGTAGATGTTGGACAATATATACATATATGTGTGTGTATGTTTATGAAATGATATACACATTGATGATACATATTGAGCACGCTTGGGTCCTATTTGTATATAGATACATTGCAATAAACGAGGTGAGTTGTGGTGAGAATGCGTAAGATGCATAATTGTTGATACGATATATATATATTCATGCCTTTATGCATTATTTGTTATGATATTGTTTCTCACCCTTCTGCTGTTTTATAATGCTCTATGAGGCATTGCAGATTAGATGGCTGGAGATATTTTTGTGAAGCGTGACTTCATTCTTTTTGGTCGGTCGGCTCTGATATGTAGCACCGGGTAGATAGGAGTTATTTTGATTCTTTTGTGATACATCTGTGTATGTATCTGCTGATGTTATGTTTTGTTAACATGTTGGATGACAATTGTATATGTGAATATGTCGTCTTGGAAATATGGAATATTTAGATGTTTCCGCCTTGTTCTAAATATTTTCTTGTGGGTGTTGACCCGTTGTTGCATATCTGTTTTGAGCAGGTGTTGTATGCGTTGAATTCTTTTGTGATAACGTGACATACCCCTTTTATGCCATGACTTATATGTACTCTGATAAAAATTTGAATTATGCTTAAATGATTAATTGTATTATTTGGGGGTATAGAAAGGGGGTGTTACAAAAACAGTATCTCTAAACACATGAGATTCTTCGGGTGGTTGAAGCAGTCCCTCATCCAATAAGGTTATTCGCGATACCAAAGCAGTATCTCTAAACACATGAGATTCTTCGGGTGGTCTATGCAGTCCCTTATCCAATAAGGTTCTTCACCATACCAAAGCAGTATCTCTAAACACATGAAATTCTTCGGGTGGTCGAAGGAGTCCCTTATCCAATAAGGTTCTTTGCGATACCAAAGCAGTATCCCTAAACACATGAGATTCTTCGGGTGGTCGAAGCATTCCCTTATCCAATAAGGTTCTACGCGATACCAAAACAGTATCTCTAAACACATGAGATTCTTCGGGTGGTCGAATCAGTCCCTTATCCAATAAGGTTCATCGTGATACCAAAACAATATCTCTAAACACATGAGATTCTTCGGGTGGTCGAAGCATTCCCTTATCCAATAAGGTTCTATGCGATACCAGAACAATATCTCTAAACACATGAGATTCGTCGGGTGGTCGAAGCAGTCCCTTATCCAATAACGTTCTTCGCGATACCAAAACAGTATCTCTAAACAGATGAGATTCTTCGGGTGGTTGAAGCAGTCCCTCATCCAATAAGGTTCTTCGCAATACCAAAGCAGTATCTCTAAACACATTATATTCTTCGGGTGGTCGAAGCAGTGCCTTATCCAATAAGGTTCTTCACCATACCAAAGCAGTATCTCTAAACACATGAGATTCTTCGGGTGGTCGAAGGAGTCCCCTATCCAATAAGGTTCTTCGCGATACCAAAGCAGTATCTCTAAACACATGAGATTCTTCGGGTGGTCGAAGTAGTCCCTTACCTAATAAGGTTCTTCGAGATACAAAAGCATTATCTCTATACACATGAGATTCGTCGGGTGGTCGAAGCAGTGCCTTATCCAATAAGGTTCTTCGCGATAACAAAGCAGTATCTCTAAACACATGATATTCTTCGGGTGGTGAAAGCACTCCCCTATCAAATAAGGTTCTTCACGATATCAAAGTAGTGTCTCTAAACACATGAGATTCGTCGCGATACCAAAGCAGTATCTTTAAACACATGAGATTCTTTGGGTGGTCGAAGCAGACCCTTATCCAATAAGGTTCTTCGAGATACCAAAGCATTATCTCTAAACACATGAGATTCGTCGGGTGGTCGAAGCAGTGCCTTATCCAATAAGGTTCTTCGCGATACCAAAGCAGTATCTCTAAACATATGAGATTCTTTGGGTGGTAAAAGCAGTCCCATATCTAATAAGGTTCTTCGCGATACAAAAGCAGTATCTCTAAACACATGAGATTCTTCGGGTGGTGAAAGCAGTCCCCTATCAAATAAGGTTCTTCACGATATCAAAGCAGTATCTCTAAACACATGAGATTCTTCGGGTGGTCGATGCAGTCCCTTATCCAATAAGGTTCTTCGCGATACGAAAGCAGTATCTCTAAACACATGAGATTCTTCGGGTGTTCGAAGCAGTCCCTTATCCAATAAGGTTCTTCGCGATACCAAAGCAGTATCTCTAAACACATGAGATTCTTCGGGTGGTCGAAGCATTCCCTTATCCAATAAGGTTCTGTGCGATACCAGAACAGTATCTCTAAACACATGAGATTCTTCGGGTGGTCGAATCAGTCCCTTATCCAATAAGGTTCTTCGCGATACCAAAGCAGTATCTCTAAGCACATGAGATTCTTCAGGTGGTCAAAGCAATCCCTTGTCAAATAAGGTTCTTCGCGATACCAAAGCAGTATCTCTAAACACATAAGATTCTTCGGGTGGTCGAAGTAGTCCCTTATCTAATAAGGTTCTTCGAGATACAAGAGCATTATCTCTATACACATGAGATTCGTCGGGTGGTCGAAGTAGTGCCTTATCCAATAAGGTTCTTCGTGATACCAAAGCAGTATCTCTAAACATATGAGATTCTTCGGGTGTTAAAAGTAGTCCCATATCTAATAAGGTTCTTCGCGATACCAAAGCAGTAGCTCTAAACAAATGAGATTCTTCGGGTGGTGAAAGCAGTCCCCTATCAAATAAGGTTCTTCACGGTATCAAAGTAGTATCTCTAAACACATGAGATTCGTTGCGATACCAAAGCAGTATCTTTAAACACAAGAGATTCTTCGGGTGGTCGAAGCAGTCCCTTATCCAATAAAGTTCTTCGCGATACCAAAGAAGTATCTCTAAACACATGAGATTCTTCGGGTGGTTGAAGCAGTCCCTTATCCAATAAGGTTCTTCGCGATACCAAAGCAGTATCTCTAAACACATGAGATTATTTGGGTGGCCGAAGCAGTACCTTATTCAATAAGGTTCTTCGCGATACCAAAGCAGTATCTCTAAACACATGAGATTCTTCGGGTGGTCGATGCAGTCCCTTATCCAATAAGGTTCTTCGCGATACGAAAGCAGTATCTCTAAACACATGAGATTCTTCGGGTGTTCGAAGCAGTCCCTTATCCAATAAGGTTCTTCGCGATACCAAAGCAGTATCTCTAAACACATGAGATTCTTCGGGTGGTCGAAGCATTCCCTTATCCAATAAGGTTCTACGCGATACCAAAACAGTATCTCTAAACACATGAGATTCTTCGGGTGGTCGAATCAGTCCCTTATCCAATAAGGTTCATCGTGATACCAAAACAGTATCTCTAAACACATGAGATTCTTCGGGTGGTCGAAGCATTCCCTTATCCAATAAGGTTCTATGCGATACCAGAACAGTATCTCTAAACACATGAGATTCGTCGGGTGGTCGAAGCAGTCCCTTATCCAATAAGGTTCTTCGCGATACCAAAACAATATCTCTAAACACATGAGATTCTTCGGGTGGTTGAAGCAGTCCCTCATCCAATAAGGTTCTTCGCGATACCAATGCAGTATCTCTAAACACATTATATTCTTCGGGTGGTCGAAGCAGTGCCTTATCCAATAAGGTTCTTCACCATACCAAAGCAGTATCTCTAAACACATGAGATTCTTCGGGTGGTCGAAGGAGTCCCTTATCCAATAAGGTTCTTCGCGATACCAAAGCAGTATCTCTAAACGCGTGAGATTCTTCGGGTGGTTGAAGCAGTCCCTTATCCAATAAGGTTCTTCGCGATACCAAAGCAGTATCTCTAAAAACATGAGATTCTTTGGGGGGCTTAAGCAGTACCTTATTCAATAAGGTTCTTCATGATACCAAAGCAGTATCTCTAAACACAAGAGATTCTTCGGGTGGTCGAAGCAGTCCTTTATCCAATAAGATTCTTCGCGATACCAAAGCAATATCTCTAAACACATGATATTCTTTGGGTGGTCGAAGCAGTCCCTTATCCAATAAGGTTCTTTGCGATACCAAAACAGTATCTCTAAACACATGAGATTCGTCGCGATACGAAAGCAGTATCTCTAAACACATGAGATTCTTCGGGTGGTCGAAGCAGTCCCTTATCCAATAAGGTTCTTTGCGTTACAAAAACAGTATCTCTAAACACATGAGATTCTTCGGGTGGTTGAAGCAGTCCCTTATCCAATAAGGTTCTTCGTGATACCAAAGCAGCATCTCTAAACACATGAGATTCTTCGGGTGATCGAAGAAGTACCGTATTCTATAAGGTTCTTCGTGATACCAAAGCAGTATCTCTAAACACATGATATTCTTCGGGTGGTCGAAGCAGTCCCTTATACAATAAGGTTCTTCGCGATACCAAAGCAGTATCTCTAAACACATGAGATTCTTCGGGTGGTCGAAGCAGTCCTTTATCCAATACGGTTCTTCGTGATACCAAAGCAGTATCTCTAATCACATGAGATTCTTCACGTGGTCGAAGTAGTCCCTTATCCAATAAGGTTTTTCGCGATACCAAAGCAGTATCTCTAATCACATGAGATTCTTCGGGTGGTCAAAGTAGTCCCTTATCCAATAAGTTTCTTCGCGATACCAAAGCAGTATCTTTAAACACATGAGATTCGTCGGGTGGTCGAAGCAGTCCCTTATCCGATACGGTTCTTCACGATGCCAAAACAGTATCTCTAGACACATGAGATTCTTCGGGTGGTTGAAGCAGTCCCTTATCCAATAAGGTTCTTCGCGATACCAAAGCAGTATCTCTAAACAGATGATATTCTTCGGGTGATCGAAGTAGTACCTTACTCAATAAAGTTCTTCGCGATACCAAAGCAGTATCTCTAAACACATGAGATTCTTCGGGTGGTCGAAGCAGTCCTTTATCCAATACGGTTCTTCGCGATACCAAAACAATATCTCTAAACACATGAGATTCTTCGTGATACCAAAGTAGTATCTCTAAATACATGAGATTCCTCGGGTGGTCGATGCAGTCCCTTATCCAATAAGGTTCTTCGCGATATGAAAGCAGTATCTCTAAACACATGAGATTCTTCGGGTGGTCGAAGCAGTCCCTTATCCAATAAGGTTCTTCGCGATACCAAAGCAGTATCTCTAATCACATGAGATTCTTCGGGTGGTCGAAGTAGTCCCTTATCCAATAAGGTTTTTCGCGATACCAAAGCAGTATCTCTAATCACATGAGATTCTTCGGGTGGTCAAAGCAGTCCCTTATCCAATAAGGTTCTTCGCGATACCAAAGCAATATCTCTAAACACATGATCTTCTTTGGGTGGTCGAAGCAGTCCCTTATCCAATAAGGTTCTTTGCGATACCAAAACAGTATCTCTAAACACATGAGATTCGTCGCGAGACGAAAGCAGTATCTCTAAACACATGAGATTCTTCGGGTGGTCGAAGCAGTCCCTTATCCAATAAGGTTCTTTGTGATACCAAAACAGTATCTCTAAACACATGAGATTCTTCGGGTGGTTGAAGCAGTCCCTTATCCAATAAGGTTCTTCGTGATACCAAAGCAGCATCTCTAAACACATGAGATTCTTCGGATGATCGAAGAAGTACCGTATTCAATAAGGTTCTTCGTGATACCAAAGCAGTATCTCTAAACACATGATATTCTTCGGGTGGTCGAAGCAGTCCCTTATCCAATACGGTTCTTCACGATACCAAAACAGTATCTCTAGACACATGAGATTCTTCGGGTGGTTGAAGCAGTCCCTTATCCAATAAGGTTCTTCGCGATACCAAAGCAGTATCTCTAAACACATGAGATTCTTCGGGTGATCGAAGCAGTACCTTATTCAATAAGGTTCTTCGTGATACCAAAGCAGTATCTCTAAACACATGATATTCTTCGTTTGGTCGAAGCAGTCCCTTATCCAATAAGGTTCTTCACGATACCAAAGCAGTATCTCTAAACACATGAGATTCTTCGGGTGGTAAAGCAGTCCCTTATCCAATAAGGTTCTTCGCGATACCAAAACAGTATCTCTAAACACATGAGATTCTTCGTGATACCAAAGCAGTATCTCTAAATACGTGAGATTCCTCGGGTGGTCGATGCAGTCCCTTATCCAATAAGGTTCTTCGCGATACGAAAGCAGTATCTCTAAACACATGAGATTCTTCGGGTGGTCGAAGCAGTCCCTTATCCAATAAGGTTATTCGCGATACCAAAGCAGTATCTCTAAAAACATGAGATTCTTTGGGGGGCATAAGCAGTACCTTATTCAGTAAGGTTCTTCATGATACCAAAGCAGTATCTCTAAACACAAGAGATTCTTCGGGTGGTCGAAGCAGTCCTTTATCCAATAAGGTTCTTCGCGATACCAAAGCAATATCTCTAAACACATGATCTTCTTTGGGTGGTCGAAGCAGTCCCTTATCCAATAAGGTTCTTTGCGATACCAAAACAGTATCTCTAAACACATGAGATTCGTCGCGATACGAAAGCAGTATCTCTAAACACATGAGATTCTTCGGGTGGTCGAAGCAGTCCCTTATCCAATAAGGTTCTTTGCGTTACAAAAACAGTATCTCTAAACACATGAGATTCTTCGGGTGGTTGAAGCAGTCCCTTATCAAATAAGGTTCTTCGTGATACAAAAGCAGCATCTCTAAACACATGAGATTCTTCGGGTGATCGAAGAAGTACCGTATTCTATAAGGTTCTTCGTGATACCAAAGCAGTATCTCTAAACACATGATATTCTTCGGGTGGTCGAAGCAGTCCCTTATACAATAAGGTTCTTCGCGATACCAAAGCAGTATCTCTAAACACATGAGATTCTTCGGGTGGTCGAAGCAGTCCTTTATCCAATACGGTTCTTCGTGATACCAAAGCAGTATCTCTAATCACATGAGATTCTTCGCGTGGTCGAAGCAGTCCCTTATCCAATAAGGTTTTTCGCGATACCAAAGCAATATCTCTAATCACAAGAGATTCTTCGGGTGGTCAAAGCAGTCCCTTATCCAAGAAGTTTCTTCGCGTTACGAAAGAAGTATCTCTAAACACATGAGATTCTTCGGGTGATCGAAGCAGTACCTTATTCAATAAGGTTCTTCGTGATACCAAAGCAGTATTTCTAAACACATGATATTCTTCGTTTGGTCGAAGCAGTCCCTTATCCAATAAGGTTCTTCACGATACCAAAGCAGTATCTCTAAACACATGAGATTCTTCGGGTGGTAAAGCAGTCCCTTATCCAATAAGGTTCTTCGCGATACAAAAACAGTATCTCTAAACACATGAGATTCTTCGTGATACCAAAGCAGTATCTCTAAATACGTGAGATTCCTCGGGTGGTCGATGCAGTCCCTTATCCAATAAGGTTCTTCGCGATACGAAAGCAGTATCTCTAAACACATGAGATTCTTCGGGTGGTCGAAGCAGTCCCTTATCCAATAAGGTTCTTCGCGATACCAAAGCAATATCTCTAATCACATGAGATTCTTCGGGTGGTCGAAGCAGTCCTTTATCCAATAAGGTTCTTCGCGACACCAAAACAGTATCTCTAAACACATGAGATTCTTCGTGATACCAAATCAAGATCTCTAAATACATGAGATTCTTTGGGTGGTCGATGCAGTCCCTTATCCAATAAGGTTCTTCGCAATACGAAAGCAGTATGTCTATACACACGAGATTCTTCGGGTGGTTGAAGCAGTTCCTTATCCAATAAGGTTCTTCGCGATACCAAAGCAGTATCTCTAAACACATGAGATTCGTCGGGTGGTCGAAGCAGTCCCTTATCCAATAAGGTTCTTCGTGATACCAAAACAATATCTCTAAACACATGAGATTCTTAGGGTGGTTGAAGCAGTCCCTTATCCAATAAGGTTCTTCGTGATACCAAAGCAGCATCTCTAAACACATGAGATTCTTCGGGTGATCGAAGCAGTACCTTATTCAACAAGGTTCTTCGTGATACCAAAGCAGTATCTCTAAACACATAATATTCTTCGGGTGGTCGAAGGAGTCCCTTATCCAATAAGGTTCTTCGCGATACCAAAGCAGTATCTCTAAACACATGAGATTCTTCGGGTAGTCAAAGCAGTCCTTTATCCAATACGGTTCTTCGCGAGACCAAAACAGTATCTCTAAACACATGAGATTCTTCGCGATACCAAAGCAGTATCTCTAATCAGATGAGATTCCTCGGGTGATCGATGCAGTCCCTTATCCAATAAGGTTCTTCGCGTTACGAAAGAAGTATCTCTAAACACATGAGATTCGTCGGGTGGTCGAAGCAGTCCCTTATCCAATAAGGTTCTTCGCGATACCAAAACAGTATCTCTAAACAAATGAGATTCTTCGGGTGGTTGAAGCAGTCCCTCATCCAATAAGGTTCTTCGCGATACCAAAGCAGTATCCCTAAACACATGAGATTCTTCGGGTGATCAAAGCAGTACCTTATTCAATAAGGTTCTTCGTGATACCAAAGCAGTATCTCTAAACACATGATATTCTTCGGGTGGTCGAAGCAGTCCCTTATCCAATAAGGTTCTTCGTGATACCAAAGCAGTATCTCTAAACACATGAAATTCTTCGGGTGGTCGAAGCAGTCCCTTATCCAATAAGGTTCTTCGCGATACGAAAACAGTATCTCTAAACACATGAGATTCTTCGTGATACCAAAGCAGTATCTCTAAATACATGTGATTCGTCGGGTGGTCGATGCAGTCCCTTATCCAATAAGGTTCTTTGCAATACGAAAGCAGTATCTCTATAAACACGAGATTCTTCGGGTGGTCGAAACAGTTCCTTATCCAATAAGTATCTTCGCGATACGAAAGTAGTATCTCTAAACACATGAGATTCTTCAGGTGGTCGAAGCAGTCCCTTATCCAATAAGGTTCTTCGCGATACCAAAGCAATATCTCTAATCACATAGGATTCTTCGGGTGGTCGAAGCAGTCGCTTATCCAATAAGGTTCTTCGCGATACCAAAACAGTATCTCTAAACACATGAGATTCTTCGTGATACCAAAGCAAGATCTCTAAACACATGATATTCTTCGGATGGTCGAAGCAGTCCCTTATCCAATAAGGTTCTTCGCGATACCAAAGGAGTATCTCTAAACACATGAGATTCTTCAGGTGGTCGAAGCAGTCCCTTATCCAATAAGGTTCTTCGTGATACCACAACAGTATCTCTAATCACAAGAGATTCTTCACGTGGTCGAAGTAGTCCCTTATCCAATAAGGTTTTTCGCGATACCAAAGCAGTATCTCTAATCACATGAGATTCTTCGGGTGGTCAAAGCAGTCCCTTATCTAATAAGGTTCTTCGCGATACCAAAGCAGTATCTCTAATCACATGAGATTCTTCGGGTGGGCAGTCCCTTATCCAATAAGGTTCTTCGCGATACGAAAGCAGTATCTCTAAATACATGAGATTCCTCGGGTGGTCGATGCATTCCCCTATCCAATAAGGTTATTCGCGATACGAAAGCAGTATCTCTAAACACATGAGATTCTTCGGGTGGTCGAAGTAGTCCCTTATCCAATAAGGTTCTTCGATATACCAAAGTAGTATCTCTAATCACACGAGATTCTTCGGGTGGTCGAAGCAGTCCCTTATCCAATAAGGTTCTTTGCAATACCAAAACAGTATCTCTAATCACATGAGATTCTTCGGGTGGTTGAAGCAGTCCCTCATCCAATAAGGTTCTTGACGATACCAAAGCAGTATCTCTAAACACATGAGATTCTTCGGGTGATCGAAGAAGTACCTTATCCAATAAGGTTCTTCGCGATACCAAAACAATATCTCTAAACACATGAGATTCTTCGTAATACCAAAGCAGTATCTTTAAATACGTGAGATTCCTCGTGGGGTCGATACAGTCCCTTATCCAATAAGGTTCTTCGCGATACGAAAGCAGTATCTCTAAACACATGAGATTCTTCGGGTGGTCGAAGCAGTCCCTTATCCAATAAGGTTCTTCACGATACCAAAGCAATATCTCTAATCACATGAGATTCTTCGGGTGGTCGAAGCAGTCCGTTATCCAATAAGGTTCTTCGCGATACCAAAACAGTATCTCTAAACACATGAGATTCTTCGTGATTCCGAAGCAAGATCTCTAAACACATGATATTCTTCGGCTGGTCGAAGCAGTCCCTTATCCAATAAGGTTCTTCGCGATACCAAAGTCGTATCTCTAAACACATGAGATTCTTGAGGTGGTCGAAGCAGTCCTTTATCCAATACAGTTCTTTGTGATACCAAAGCAGTATCTCTAATCACATGAGATTCTTTGCGTGGTCGAAGTAGTCCCTTATCCAATAAGGTTTTTCGCGATACCAAAGCAGTATCTCTAATCACATGAGATTCTTCGGGTGGTCAAAGCAGTCCCTTATCCAATAAGGTTCTTAGAGATACCAAAGCAGTATCTCTAATCACATGAGATTCTTCGGGTGGTCAAAGCAGTCCCTTATCCAATAAGGTTCTTCGCGATACGAAAGCAGTATCTCTAAATACATGAAATTCTTCGGGTGGTCGAAGTAGTCCCTTATCCAATAAGGTTCTTCGAGATACCAAAGTAGTATCTCTAATCACACGAGATTGTTCGGCTGGTCAAAGCAGTCCCTTATCCAATAAGGTTCTTTGCGATACCAAAACAGTATCTCTAAACACATGAGATTCTTCGGGTGGTTGAAGCAGTCCCTTATCCAATAATGTTCTTCGTGATACCAAAGCAGCATCTCTAAACACATGAGATTCTTGGGGTGATCGAAGAAGTACCTTATTCAATAAGCTTCTTCGTGATTCCAAAGCAGTCTCTCTAATCACATGAGATTCTTCGGGTGGTCGAAGCAGTCCCTTATCCAATAAGGTTTTTCGCGATACCAAAGCAGTATCTCTAATCACATGAGATTCTGCGGGTGGTCAAAGCAGTCCCTTATCCAATCAGGTTCTTCTCGATACCAAAGCAGTATCTTTAAACACATGAGATTCGTCGGGTGGTCGAAGCAGTCCCTTATCCAATACGGTTCTTCACGATACCAAAACAGTATCTCTAGACACATGAGATTCTTCGGGTGGTTGAAGTAGTCCCTTATCCAATAAGGTTCTTCGCGATACCAAAGCAGTATCTCTAAACACATGAGATTCTTCGGGTGATCGAAGCAGTACCTTATTCAATAAGGTTCTTAGTGATACCAAAGCAGTATCTCTAAACACATGATATTCTTCGGATGGTCGAAGCAGTCCCTTATCCAATAAGGTTCTTCACGATACCAAAGCAGTATCTTTAAACACATGAGATTCTTCGGGTGGTCAAAGCAGTCCCTTATCCAATAAGGTTCTTCGCGATACCAAAACAATATCTCTAAACACATGAGATTCTTCGTGATACCAAAGCAGTATCTTTAAATACGTCAGATTCCTCGGGTGGTCGATGCAGTCCCTTATCCAATAAGGTTCTTCGCGATACGAAAGCAGTATCTCTAAACACATGAGATTCTTCGGGTGGTCGAAGCAGTCCCTTATCCAATAAGGTTCTTCGCGATACCAAAGCAATATCTCTAATCACATGAGATTCTTCGGGTGGTCAAAGCATTCCTTTATCCAATAAGGTTCTTCGCGATACCAAAACAGTATCTCTAAACACATGAGATTCTTCGCGATACCAAATCAAGATCTCTAAATACATGAGATTCTTTGGGTGGTCGATGCATTCCCTTATCCAATAAGGTTCTTCGCAATACGAAAGCAGTGTCTCTATACACACGAGATTCTTCGGCTGGTTGAAGTAGTCCCTTATCCAATAAGGTTCTTCGCGATACCAAAGCAGTATCTCTAAACACATGAGATTCGTCGGGTGGTCGAAGCAGTCCCTTATCCAATAAGGTTCTTCGCGATACCAAAACAATATCTCTAAACACATGAGATTCCTAGGGTGGTTTAAGCAGTCCCTTATCCAATAAGGTTCTTCGTAATACCAAAGCAGCATCTCTAAACACATGAGATTCTTCGGGTGATCGAAGCAGTACCTTATTCAACAAGGTTCTTCGTGATACCAAAGCAGTATCTCTAAATACATAATATTCTTTGGGTGGTCGAAGCAGTCCCTTATCCAATAAGGTTCTTCGCGATACCAAAGCAGTATCTCTAAACACATGAGATTCTTCGGATGGTCGAAGAAGTCCTTTATCCAATACGGTTCTTCGCGATACCAAAACAGTATCTCTAAACACATGAGATTCTTCGCGATACCAAAGCAGTATCTCTAATCAGATGAGATTCCTCGGGTGGTCGATGTAGTCCCTTATCCAATAAGGTTCTACGCGTTACGAAAGCAGTATCTCTAAACACATGAGATTCTTCGGGTGGTCGAAGCAGTTCCTTATCGAATAAGGTTCTTCGTGATACCAAAGCAGTATCTCTAAACACATGAGATTCGTCGGGTGGTCGAAGCAGTCCCTTATCCAATAAGGTTCTTCGCGATACCAAAACAGTATCTCTAAACACATGAGATTCTTCGGGTGGTTGAAACAGTCCCTCATCCAATAAGGTTCTTCGCGATACCAAAGCAGTATCTCTAAATACATGAGATTCTTCGGGTGATCGAAGCAGGACCTTATTCAATAAGGTTCTTCGTGATACCAAAGCAGTATGTCTAAACACATGATATTCTTCGGGTGGTCGAAGCAGTCCCTTATCCAATAAGGTTCTTCACGATACCAAAGCAGTATCTTTAAACACATGAGATTCTTCGGGTGGTCAAAGCAATCCCTTATCCAATAAGGTTCTTCGCGATACCAAAACAATATCTCTAAACACATGAGATTCTTCGTGATACCAAAGCAGTATCTTTAAATACGTCAGATTCCTCGGGTGGTCGATGCAGTCCCTTATCCAATAAGGTTCTTCGCGATACGAAAGCAGTATCTCTAAACACATGAGATTCTTCGGGTGGTCGAAGCATTCCCTTATGCAATAAGGTTCTTCGCGATACCAAAGCAATATCTCTAATCACATGAGATTCCTCGGGTGGTCGAAGCAGTCCTTTATCCAATAAGGTTCTTCGCGATACCAAAACAGTATCTCTAAACACATGAGATTCTTCGCGATACCAAATCAAGATCTCTAAATACATGAGATTCTTTGGGTGGTCGATGCATTCCCTTATACAATAAGGTTCTTCGCAATACGAAAGCAGTATCTCTATACACACGAGATTCTTCGGCTGGTTGAAGTAGTCCCTTATCCAATAAGGTTCTTCGCGATACCAAAGCAGTATCTCTCAACACATGAGATTCGTCGGGTGGTCGAAGCAGTCCCGTATCCAATAAGGTTCTTCGCGATACCAAAACAATATCTCTAAACACATGAGATTCTTAGGGTGGTTTAAGCAGTCCCTTATCCAATAAGGTTCTTCGTAATACCAAAGCAGCATCTCTAAACACATGAGATTCTTCGGGTGATCGAAGCAGTACCTTATTCAACAAGGTTCTTCGTGATACCAAAGCAGTATCTCTAAATACATAATATTATTTGGGTGGTCGAAGCAGTCCCTTATCCAATAAGGTTCTTCGCGATACCAAAGCAGTATCTCTAAACACATGAGATTCTTCGAATGGTCGAAGAAGTCCTTTATCCAATACGGTTCTTCGCGATACCAAAACAGTATCTCTAAACACATGAGATTCTTCGCGATACCAAAGCAGTATCTCTAATCAGATGAGATTCCTCGGGTGGTCAATGTAGTCCCTTATCCAATAAGGTTCTACGCGTTACGAAAGCAGTATCTCTAAACACATGAG
The DNA here is from genome assembly GCA_963859935.3 of Lathyrus sativus. Taxonomy (NCBI): domain Eukaryota; kingdom Viridiplantae; phylum Streptophyta; class Magnoliopsida; order Fabales; family Fabaceae; genus Lathyrus; species Lathyrus sativus. The sequence continues at coordinate 236,084,528 of OZ012740.1, read as the reverse complement.
ATTCTTCGGGTGGTCGAAGCAGTTCCTTATCCAATAAGGTTCTTCGTGATACCAAAGCAGTATCTCTAAACACATGAGATTCGTCGGGTGGTCGAAGCAGTCCCTTATCCAATAAGGTTCTTCACGATACCAAAACAGTATCTCTAAACACATGAGATTCTTCGGGTGGTTGAAACAGTCCCTCATCCAATAAGGTTCTTCGCGATTCCAAAGCAGTATCTCTAAATACATGAGATTCTTCGGGTGATCGAAGCAGGACCTTATTCAATAAGGTTCTTCGTGATACCAAAGCAGTATGTCTAAACACATGATATTCTTCGGGTGGTCGAAGCAGTCCCTTATCCAATAAGGTTCTTCACGATACCAAAGCAGTATCTTTAAACACATGAGATTCTTCGGGTGGTCAAAGCAGTCCCTTATCCAATAAGGTTCTTCGCGATACCAAAACAATATCTCTAAACACATGAGATTCTTCGTGATACCAAAGCAGTATCTTTAAATACGTCAGATTCCTCGGGTGGTCGATGCAGTCCCTTATCCAATAAGGTTCTTCGCGATACGAAAGCAGTATCTCTAAACACATGAGATTCTTCGGGTGGTCGAAGCATTCCCTTATCCAATAAGGTTCTTCGCGATACCAAAGCAATATCTCTAATCACATGAGATTCCTCGGGTGGTCGAAGCAGTCCTTTATCCAATAAGGTTCTTCGCGATACCAAAACAGTATCTCTAAACACATGAGATTCTTCGCGATACCAAATCAAGATCTCTAAATACATGAGATTCTTTGGGTGGTCGATGCATTCCCTTATCCAATAAGGTTCTTCGCAATACGAAAGCAGTATCTCTACACACACGAGATTCTTCGGCTGGTTGAAGTAGTCCCTTATCCAATAAGGTTCTTCGCGATACCAAAGCAGTATCTCTAAACACATGAGATTCGTCGGGTGGTCGAAGCAGTCCCTTATCCAATAAGGTTCTTCGCGATACCAAAACAATATCTCTAAACACATGAGATTCTTAGGGTGGTTTAAGCAGTCCCTTATCCAATAAGGTTCTTCGTAATACCAAAGCAGCATCTCTAAACACATGAGATTCTTCGGGTGATCGAAGCAGTACCTTATTCAACAAGGTTCTTCGTGATACCAAAGCAGTATCTCTAAATACATAATATTCTTTGGGTGGTCGAAGCAGTCCCTTATCCAATAAGGTTCTTCGCGATACCAAAGCAGTATCTCTAAACACATGAGATTCTTTGGATGGTCGAAGAAGTCCTTTATCCAATACGGTTCTTCGCGATACCAAAACAGTATCTCTAAACACATGAGATTCTTCGCGATACCAAAGCAGTATCTCTAATCAGATGAGATTCCTCGGGTGGTCGATGTAGTCCCTTATCCAATAAGGTTCTACGCGTTACGAAAGCAGTATCTCTAAACACATGAGATTCTTCGGGTGGTCGAAGCAGTTCCTTATCCAATAAGGTTCTTCGCGATACCAAAGCAGTATCTTTAAACACATGAGATTCTTCGGGTGGTCAAAGCAGTCCCTTATCCAATAAGGTTCTTCGCGATACCAAAACAATATCTCTAAACACATGAGATTCTTCGTGATACCAAAGCAGTATCTTTAAATACGTCAGATTCCTCGGGTGGTCGATGCAGTCCCTTATCCAATAAGGTTCTTCGCGATACGAAAGCAGTATCTCTAAACACATGAGATTCTTCGGGTGGTCGAAGCATTCCCTTATGCAATAAGGTTCTTCGCGATACCAAAGCAATATCTCTAATCACATGAGATTCCTCGGGTGGTCGAAGCAGTCCTTTATCCAATAAGGTTCTTCGCGATACCAAAACAGTATCTCTAAACACATGAGATTCTTCGCGATACCAAATCAAGATCTCTAAATACATGAGATTCTTTGGGTGGTCGATGCATTCTCTTATCCAATAAGGTTCTTCGCAATACGAAAGCAGTATCTCTACACACACGAGATTCTTCGGCTGGTTGAAGTAGTCCCTTATCCAATAAGGTTTTTCGCGATACCAAAGCAGTATCTCTAAACACATGAGATTCGTCGGGTGGTCGAAGCAGTCCCTTATCCAATAAGATTCTTCGCGATACCAAAACAATATCTCTAAACACATGAGATTCTTAGGGTGGTTGAAGCAGTCCTTTATCCAATAAGGTTCTTCGTGATACCAAAGCATCATCTCTAAACACATGAGATTCTTCGGGTGATTGAAGCAGTACCTTATCCAATAAGGTTCTTCGCGATACCAAAGCAGTATCTCTAAACACATGAGATTCGTCGGGTGGTCGAAGCAGTCCCTTATCCAATAAGGTTCTTCGCGATACCAAAACAATATCTCTAAACACATGAGATTCTTCGGGTGGTTGAAGCAGTCCCTCATCCAATAAGGTTCTTCGCGATACCAAAGCAGTATCTCTAAATACATGAGATTCTTCGGGTGATCGAAGCAGGACCTTATTCAATAAGGTTCTTCGTGATACCAAAGCAGTATGTCTAAACACATGATATTCTTCGGGTGGTCGAAGCAGTCCCTTATCCAATAAGGTTCTTCACGATACCAAAGCAGTATCTTTAAACACATGAGATTCTTCGGGTGGTCAAAGCAGTCCCTTATCCAATAAGGTTCTTCGCGATACCAAAACAATATCTCTAAACACATGAGATTCTTCGTGATACCAAAGCAGTATCTTTAAATACGTCAGATTCCTCGGGTGGTCGATGCAGTCCCTTATCCAATAAGGTTCTTCGCGATACGAAAGCAGTATCTCTAAACACATGAGATTCTTCGGGTGGTCGAAGCATTCCCTTATCCAATAAGGTTCTTCGCGATACCAAAGCAATATCTCTAATCACATGAGATTCCTCGGATGGTCGAAGCAGTCCTTTATCCAATAAGGTTCTTCGCGATACCAAAACAGTATCTCTAAACACATGAGATTCTTCGCGATACCAAATCAAGATCTCTAAATACATGAGATTCTTTGGGTGGTCGATGCATTCCCTTATCCAATAAGGTTCTTCGCAATACGAAAGCAGTATCTCTACACACACGAGATTCTTCGGCTGGTTGAAGTAGTCCCTTATCCAATAAGGTTCTTCGCGATACCAAAGCAGTATCTCTAAACACATGAGATTCGTCGGGTGGTCGAAGCAGTCCCTTATCCAATAAGGTTCTTCGCGATACCAAAGCAGTATCTCTAATCACATGAGATTCTTAGGGTGGTTGAAGCAGTCCCTTATCCAATAAGGTTCTTCGTGATACCAAAGCAGCATCTCTAAACACATGAGATTCTTCGGGTGATCGAAGCAGTACCTTATTCAACAAGGTTCTTCGTGATACCAAAGCAGTATCTCTAAATACATAATATTCTTTGGGTGGTCGAAGCAGTCCCTTATCCAATAAGGTTCTTCGCGATACCAAAGCAGTATCTCTAAACACATGAGATTCTTCGGATGGTCGAAGAAGTCCTTTATCCAATACGGTTCTTCGCGATACCAAAACAGTATCTCTAAACACATGAGATTCTTCGCGATACCAAAGCAGTATCTCTAATCAGATGAGATTCCTCGGGTGGTCGATGTAGTCCCTTATCCAATAAGGTTCTACGCGTTACGAAAGCAGTATCTCTAAACACATGAGATTCTTCGGGTGGTCGAAGCAGTTCCTTATCGAATAAGGTTCTTCGTGATACCAAAGCAGTATCTCTAAACACATGAGATTCGTCGGGTGGTCGAAGCAGTCCCTTATCCAATAAGGTTCTTCGCGATACCAAAACAGTATCTCTAAACACATGAGATTCTTCGGGTGGTTGAAACAGTCCCTCATCCAATAAGGTTCTTCGCGATACCAAAGCAGTATCTCTAAATACATGAGATTCTTCGGGTGATCGAAGCAGGACCTTATTCAATAAGGTTCTTCGTGATACCAAAGCAGTATGTCTAAACACATGATATTCTTCGGGTGGTCGAAGCAGTCCCTTATCCAATAAGGTTCTTCACGATACCAAAGCAGTATCTTTAAACACATGAGATTCTTCGGGTGGTCAAAGCAATCCCTTATCCAATAAGGTTCTTCGCGATACCAAAACAATATCTCTAAACACATGAGATTCTTCGTCATACCAAAGCAGTATCTTTAAATACGTCAGATTCCCCGGGTGGTCGATGCAGTCCCTTATCCAATAAGGTTCTTCGCGATACGAAAGCAGTATCTCTAAACACATGAGATTCTTCGGGTGGTCGAAGCATTCCCTTATGCAATAAGGTTCTTCGCGATACCAAAGCAATATCTCTAATCACATGAGATTCCTCGGGTGGTCGAAGCAGTCCTTTATCCAATAAGGTTCTTCGCGATACCAAAACAGTATCTCTAAACACATGAGATTCTTCGCGATACCAAATCAAGATCTCTAAATACATGAGATTCTTTGGGTGGTCGATGCATTCCCTTATACAATAAGGTTCTTCGCAATACGAAAGCAGTATCTCTATACACACGAGATTCTTCGGCTGGTTGAAGTAGTCCCTTATCCAATAAGGTTCTTCGCGATACCAAAGCAGTATCTCTAAACACATGAGATTCGTCGGGTGGTCGAAGCAGTCCCGTATCCAATAAGGTTCTTCGCGATACCAAAACAATATCTCTAAACACATGAGATTCTTAGGGTGGTTTAAGCAGTCCCTTATCCAATAAGGTTCTTCGTAATACCAAAGCAGCATCTCTAAACACATGAGATTCTTCGGGTGATCGAAGCAGTACCTTATTCAACAAGGTTCTTCGTGATACCAAAGCAGTATCTCTAAATACATAATATTCTTTGGGTGGTCGAAGCAGTCCCTTATCCAATAAGGTTCTTCACGATACCAAAGCAGTATCTCTAAACACATGAGATTCTTCGAATGGTCGAAGAAGTCCTTTATCCAATACGGTTCTTCGCGATACCAAAACAGTATCTCTAAACACATGAGATTCTTCGCGATTCCAAAGCAGTATCTCTAATCAGATGAGATTCCTCGGGTGGTCGATGTAGTCCCTTATCCAATAAGGTTCTACGCGTTACGAAAGCAGTATCTCTAAACACATGAGATTCTTCGGGTGGTCGAAGCAGTTCCTTATCCAATAAGGTTCTTCGTGATACCAAAGCAGTATCTCTAAACACATGAGATTCGTCGGGTGGTCGAAGCAGTCCCTTATCCAATAAGGTTCTTCGCGATACCAAAACAGTATCTCTAAACACATGAGATTCTTCGGGTGGTTGAAACAGTCCCTCATCCAATAAGGTTCTTCGCGATACCAAAGCAGTATCTCTAAATACATGAGATTCTTCGGGTGATCGAAGCAGGACCTTATTCAATAAGGTTCTTCGTGATACCAAAGCAGTATGTCTAAACACATGATATTCTTCGGGTGGTCGAAGCAGTCCCTTATCCAATAAGGTTCTTCACGATACCAAAGCAGTATCTTTAAACACATGAGATTCTTCGGGTGGTCAAAGCAGTCCCTTATCCAATAAGGTTCTTCGCGATACCAAAACAATATCTCTAAACACATGAGATTCTTCGTGATACCAAAGCAGTATCTTTAAATACGTCAGATTCCTCGGGTGGTCGATGCAGTCCCTTATCCAATAAGGTTCTTCGCGATACGAAAGCAGTATCTCTAAACACATGAGATTCTTCGGGTGGTCGAAGCATTCCCTTATGCAATAAGGTTCTTCGCGATACCAAAGCAATATCTCTAATCACATGAGATTCCTCGGGTGGTCGAAGCAGTCCTTTATCCAATAAGGTTCTTCGCGATACCAAAACAGTATCTCTAAACACATGAGATTCTTCGCGATACCAAATCAAGATCTCTAAATACATGAGATTCTTTGGGTGGTCGATGCATTCTCTTATCCAATAAGGTTCTTCGCAATACGAAAGCAGTATCTCTACACACACGAGATTCTTCGGCTGGTTGAAGTAGTCCCTTATCCAATAAGGTTTTTCGCGATACCAAAGCAGTATCTCTAAACACATGAGATTCGTCGGGTGGTCGAAGCAGTCCCTTATCCAATAAGATTCTTCGCGATACCAAAACAATATCTCTAAACACATGAGATTCTTAGGGTGGTTGAAGCAGTCCCTTATCCAATAAGGTTCTTCGTGATACCAAAGCATCATCTCTAAACACATGAGATTCTTCGGGTGATTCAAGCAGTACCTTATCCAATAAGGTTCTTCGCGATACCAAAGCAGTATCTCTAAACACATGAGATTCGTCGGGTGGTCGAAGCAGTCCCTTATCCAATAAGGTTCTTCGCGATACCAAAACAGTATCTCTAAACACATGAGATTCTTCGGGTGGTTGAAGCAGTCCCTCATCCAATAAGGTTCTTCGCGATACCAAAGCAGTATCTCTAAATACATGAGATTCTTCGGGTGATCGAAGCAGGACCTTATTCAATAAGGTTCTTCGTGATACCAAAGCAGTATGTCTAAACACATGATATTCTTCGGGTGGTCGAAGCAGTCCCTTATCCAATAAGGTTCTTCACGATACCAAAGCAGTATCTTTAAACACATGAGATTCTTCGGGTGGTCAAAGCAGTCCCTTATCCAATAAGGTTCTTCGCGATACCAAAACAATATCTCTAAACACATGAGATTCTTCGTGATACCAAAGCAGTATCTTTAAATACGTCAGATTCCTCGGGTGGTCGATGCAGTCCCTTATCCAATAAGGTTCTTCGCGATACGAAAGCAGTATCTCTAAACACATGAGATTCTTCGGGTGGTCGAAGCATTCCCTTATCCAATAAGGTTCTTCGCGATACCAAAGCAATATCTCTAATCACATGAGATTCCTCGGGTGGTCGAAGCAGTCCTTTATCCAATAAGGTTCTTCGCGATACCAAAACAGTATCTCTAAACACATGAGATTCTTCGCGATACCAAATCAAGATCTCTAAATACATGAGATTCTTTGGGTGGTCGATGCATTCCCTTATCCAATAAGGTTCTTCGCAATACGAAAGCAGTATCTCTACACACACGAGATTCTTCGGCTGGTTGAAGTAGTCCCTTATCCAATAAGGTTCTTCGCGATACCAAAGCAGTATCTCTAAACACATGAGATTCGTCGGGTGGTCGAAGCAGTCCCTTATCCAATAAGGTTCTTCGCGATACCAAAACAATATCTCTAAACACATGAGATTCTTAGGGTGGTTTAAGCAGTCCCTTATCCAATAAGGTTCTTCGTAATACCAAAGCAGCATCTCTAAACACATGAGATTCTTTGGGTGATCGAAGCAGTACCTTATTCAACAAGGTTCTTCGTGATACCAAAGCAGTATCTCTAAATACATAATATTCTTTGGGTGGTCGAAGCAGTCCCTTATCCAATAAGGTTCTTCGCGATACCAAAGCAGTATCTCTAAACACATGAGATTCTTCGGATGGTCGAAGAAGTCCTTTATCCAATACGGTTCTTTGCGATACCAAAACAGTATCTCTAAACACATGAGATTCTTCGCGATACCAAAGCAGTATCTCTAATCAGATGAGATTCCTCGGGTGGTCGATGTAGTCCCTTATCCAATAAGGTTCTACGCGTTACGAAAGCAGTATCTCTAAACACATGAGATTCTTCGGGTGGTCGAAGCAGTTCCTTATCCAATAAGGTTCTTCGTGATACCAAAGCAGTATCTCTAAACACATGAGATTCGTCGGGTGGTCGAAGCAGTCCCTTATCCAATAAGGTTCTTCGCGATACCAAAACAGTATCTCTAAACACATGAGATTCTTCGGGTGGTTGAAACAGTCCCTCATCCAATAAGGTTCTTCGCGATACCAAAGCAGTATCTCTAAATACATGAGATTCTTCGGGTGATCGAAGCAGGACCTTATTCAATAAGGTTCTTCGTGATACCAAAGCAGTATGTCTAAACACATGATATTCTTCGGGTGGTCGAAGCAGTCCCTTATCCAATAAGGTTCTTCACGATACCAAAGCAGTATCTTTAAACACATGAGATTCTTCGGGTGGTCAAAGCAGTCCCTTATCCAATAAGGTTCTTCGCGATACCAAAACAATATCTCTAAACACATGAGATTCTTCGTGATACCAAAGCAGTATCTTTAAATACGTCAGATTCCTCGGGTGGTCGATGCAGTCCCTTATCCAATAAGGTTCTTCGCGATACGAAAGCAGTATCTCTAAACACATGAGATTCTTCGGGTGGTCGAAGCATTCCCTTATGCAATAAGGTTCTTCGCGATACCAAAGCAATATCTCTAATCACATGAGATTCCTCGGGTGGTCGAAGCAGTCCTTTATCCAATAAGGTTCTTCGCGATACCAAAACAGTATCTCTAAACACATGAGATTCTTCGCGATACCAAATCAAGATCTCTAAATACATGAGATTCTTTGGGTGGTCGATGCATTCTCTTATCCAATAAGGTTCTTCGCAATACGAAAGCAGTATCTCTACACACACGAGATTCTTCGGCTGGTTGAAGTAGTCCCTTATCCAATAAGGTTTTTCGCGATACCAAAGCAGTATCTCTAAACACATGAGATTCGTCGGGTGGTCGAAGCAGTCCCTTATCCAATAAGATTCTTCGCGATACCAAAACAATATCTCTAAACACATGAGATTCTTAGGGTGGTTGAAGCAGTCCCTTATCCAATAAGGTTCTTCGTGATACCAAAGCATCATCTCTAAACACATGAGATTCTTCGGGTGATTGAAGCAGTACCTTATCCAATAAGGTTCTTCGCGATACCAAAGCAGTATCTCTAAACACATGAGATTCGTCGGGTGGTCGAAGCAGTCCCTTATCCAATAAGGTTCTTCGCGATACCAAAACAATATCTCTAAACACATGAGATTCTTCGGGTGGTTGAAGCAGTCCCTCATCCAATAAGGTTCTTCGCGATACCAAAGCAGTATCTCTAAATACATGAGATTCTTCGGGTGATCGAAGCAGGACCTTATTCAATAAGGTTCTTCGTGATACCAAAGCAGTATGTCTAAACACATGATATTCTTCGGGTGGTCGAAGCAGTCCCTTATCCAATAAGGTTCTTCACGATACCAAAGCAGTATCTTTAAACACATGAGATTCTTCGGGTGGTCAAAGCAGTCCCTTATCCAATAAGGTTCTTCGCGATACCAAAACAATATCTCTAAACACATGAGATTCTTCGTGATACCAAAGCAGTATCTTTAAATACGTCAGATTCCTCGGGTGGTCGATGCAGTCCCTTATCCAATAAGGTTCTTCGCGATACGAAAGCAGTATCTCTAAACACATGAGATTCTTCGGGTGGTCGAAGCATTCCCTTATCCAATAAGGTTCTTCGCGATACCAAAGCAATATCTCTAATCACATGAGATTCCTCGGATGGTCGAAGCAGTCCTTTATCCAATAAGGTTCTTCGCGATACCAAAACAGTATCTCTAAACACATGAGATTCTTCGCGATACCAAATCAAGATCTCTAAATACATGAGATTCTTTGGGTGGTCGATGCATTCCCTTATCCAATAAGGTTCTTCGCAATACGAAAGCAGTATCTCTACACACACGAGATTCTTCGGCTGGTTGAAGTAGTCCCTTATCCAATAAGGTTCTTCGCGATACCAAAGCAGTATCTCTAAACACATGAGATTCGTCGGGTGGTCGAAGCAGTCCCTTATCCAATAAGGTTCTTCGCGATACCAAAGAAGTATCTCTAATCACATGAGATTCTTAGGGTGGTTGAAGCAGTCCCTTATCCAATAAGGTTCTTCGTGATACCAAAGCAGCATCTCTAAACACATGAGATTCTTTGGGTGATCGAAGCAGTACCTTATTCAACAAGGTTCTTCGTGATACCAAAGCAGTATCGCTAAATACATAATATTCTTCGGGTGGTCGAAGCAGTCCCTTATCCAATAAGGTTCTTCGCGATACCAAAGCAGTATCTCTAAACACATGAGATTCTTCGGATGGTCGAAGCAGTCCTTTATCCAATACGGTTCTTCGCGATACCAAAACAGTATCTCTAAACACATGAGATTCTTCGCGATACCAAAGTAGTATCTCTAATCAGATGAGATTCCTCGGGTGGTCGATGCAGTCCCTTATCCAATAAGGTTCTACGCGTTACGAAAGCAGTATCTCTAAACACATGAGATTCTTCGGGTGGTCGAAGCAGTCCCTTATCCAATAAGGTTCTTCGCGATACCAAAGCAGTATCTCTAAACACATGAGATTCGTCGGGTGGTCGAAGCAGTCCCTTATCCAATAAGGTTCTTCGCGATACCAAAACAGTATCTCTAAACACATGAGATTCTTCGGGTGGTTGAAGCAGTCCCTCATCCAATAAGGTTCTTCGCGATACCAAAGCAGTATCTCTAAATACATGAGATTCTTCGGGTGATCGAAGCAGGACCTTATTCAATAAGGTTATTCGTGATACCAAAGCAGTATCTCTAAACACATGATATTCTTCGGGTGGTCGAAGCAGTCCCTTATCCAATAAGGTTCTTCTTGATACCAAAGCAGTATCTCTAAACACATGAAATTCTTCGGGTGGTCGAAGCAGTCCCTTATCCAAAAAGGTTCTTCGCGATACCAAAACAGTATCTCTAAACACATGAGATTCTTCGTGAGACCAAAGCAGTATCTCTAAATACATGAGATTCGTCGGGTGGTCGATGCAGTCCCTTATCCAATAAGGTTCTTCGCAATACGAAAGCAGTATCTCTATACACACGAGATTCTTCAGGTGGTCGAAACAGTCCCTTATCCAATAAGGTTCTTCGCGATATGAAAGCAGTATCTATAAACACATGAGATTCTTCGGGTGGTTGAAGCGGTCCCTTATCCAATAAGGTTCTTCACGATACCAGAGCAATATCTCTAATCACATGAGATTCTTCGGGTGGTCGAAGCAGTCCCTTATCCAATAATGTTCTACGCGATACCAAAACAGTATCTCTAAACACATGAGATTCTTCGCGATACCAAAGCAAGATCTCTAAATACATGAGATTCTTTGGGTGGTCGATGCAGTCCCTTATCCAATAAGGTTCTTCGCAATACGATAGCAGTATCTCTATACACACGAGATTCTTCGGGTGGTCGAAACAGTCCCTTTTCCAATAAGGTTCTTCACGATACCCAAGCAGTATCTCTAAACACATAAGATTCGTCGGGTGGTCGAAGCAGTCCCTTATCCAATAAGGTTCTTCGCGAGACGAAAGCAGTATCTCTACACACACGAGATTCTTCGGGTAGTCGAAGCATTCCCTTATCCAATAAGGTTCCTTGCGATACCAAAATAGTATCTCTAAACACATGAGATTCTTCGGGTGGTCGAAGCAGTCCCTTATCCAATAAGGTTCTTCGCGATACCAAAACAATATCTCTAAACACATGAGATTCTTAGGGTGGTTTAAGCAGTCCCTTATCCAATAAGGTTCTTCGTAATACCAAAGCAGCATCTCTAAACACATGAGATTCTTTGGGTGATCGAAGCAGTACCTTATTCAACAAGGTTCTTCGTGATACCAAAGCAGTATCTCTAAATACATAATATTCTTTGGGTGGTCGAAGCAGTCCCTTATCCAATAAGGTTCTTCGCGATACCAAAGCAGTATCTCTAAACACATGAGATTCTTCGGATGGTCGAAGAAGTCCTTTATCCAATACGGTTCTTTGCGATACCAAAACAGTATCTCTAAACACATGAGATTCTTCGCGATACCAAAGCAGTATCTCTAATCAGATGAGATTCCTCGGGTGGTCGATGTAGTCCCTTATCCAATAAGGTTCTACGCGTTACGAAAGCAGTATCTCTAAACACATGAGATTCTTCGGGTGGTCGAAGCAGTTCCTTATCCAATAAGGTTCTTCGTGATACCAAAGCAGTATCTCTAAACACATGAGATTCGTCGGGTGGTCGAAGCAGTCCCTTATCCAATAAGGTTCTTCGCGATACCAAAACAGTATCTCTAAACACATGAGATTCTTCGGGTGGTTGAAACAGTCCCTCATCCAATAAGGTTCTTCGCGATACCAAAGCAGTATCTCTAAATACATGAGATTCTTCGGGTGATCGAAGCAGGACCTTATTCAATAAGGTTCTTCGTGATACCAAAGCAGTATGTCTAAACACATGATATTCTTCGGGTGGTCGAAGCAGTCCCTTATCCAATAAGGTTCTTCACGATACCAAAGCAGTATCTTTAAACACATGAGATTCTTCGGGTGGTCAAAGCAGTCCCTTATCCAATAAGGTTCTTCGCGATACCAAAACAATATCTCTAAACACATGAGATTCTTCGTGATACCAAAGCAGTATCTTTAAATACGTCAGATTCCTCGGGTGGTCGATGCAGTCCCTTATCCAATAAGGTTCTTCGCGATACGAAAGCAGTATCTCTAAACACATGAGATTCTTCGGGTGGTCGAAGCATTCCCTTATGCAATAAGGTTCTTCGCGATACCAAAGCAATATCTCTAATCACATGAGATTCCTCGGGTGGTCGAAGCAGTCCTTTATCCAATAAGGTTCTTCGCGATACCAAAACAGTATCTCTAAACACATGAGATTCTTCGCGATACCAAATCAAGATCTCTAAATACATGAGATTCTTTGGGTGGTCGATGCATTCTCTTATCCAATAAGGTTCTTCGCAATACGAAAGCAGTATCTCTACACACACGAGATTCTTCGGCTGGTTGAAGTAGTCCCTTATCCAATAAGGTTTTTCGCGATACCAAAGCAGTATCTCTAAACACATGAGATTCGTCGGGTGGTCGAAGCAGTCCCTTATCCAATAAGATTCTTCGCGATACCAAAACAATATCTCTAAACACATGAGATTCTTAGGGTGGTTGAAGCAGTCCCTTATCCAATAAGGTTCTTCGTGATACCAAAGCATCATCTCTAAACACATGAGATTCTTCGGGTGATTGAAGCAGTACCTTATCCAATAAGGTTCTTCGCGATACCAAAGCAGTATCTCTAAACACATGAGATTCGTCGGGTGGTCGAAGCAGTCCCTTATCCAATAAGGTTCTTCGCGATACCAAAACAATATCTCTAAACACATGAGATTCTTCGGGTGGTTGAAGCAGTCCCTCATCCAATAAGGTTCTTCGCGATACCAAAGCAGTATCTCTAAATACATGAGATTCTTCGGGTGATCGAAGCAGGACCTTATTCAATAAGGTTCTTCGTGATACCAAAGCAGTATGTCTAAACACATGATATTCTTCGGGTGGTCGAAGCAGTCCCTTATCCAATAAGGTTCTTCACGATACCAAAGCAGTATCTTTAAACACATGAGATTCTTCGGGTGGTCAAAGCAGTCCCTTATCCAATAAGGTTCTTCGCGATACCAAAACAATATCTCTAAACACATGAGATTCTTCGTGATACCAAAGCAGTATCTTTAAATACGTCAGATTCCTCGGGTGGTCGATGCAGTCCCTTATCCAATAAGGTTCTTCGCGATACGAAAGCAGTATCTCTAAACACATGAGATTCTTCGGGTGGTCGAAGCATTCCCTTATCCAATAAGGTTCTTCGCGATACCAAAGCAATATCTCTAATCACATGAGATTCCTCGGATGGTCGAAGCAGTCCTTTATCCAATAAGGTTCTTCGCGATACCAAAACAGTATCTCTAAACACATGAGATTCTTCGCGATACCAAATCAAGATCTCTAAATACATGAGATTCTTTGGGTGGTCGATGCATTCCCTTATCCAATAAGGTTCTTCGCAATACGAAAGCAGTATCTCTACACACACGAGATTCTTCGGCTGGTTGAAGTAGTCCCTTATCCAATAAGGTTCTTCGCGATACCAAAGCAGTATCTCTAAACACATGAGATTCGTCGGGTGGTCGAAGCAGTCCCTTATCCAATAAGGTTCTTCGCGATACCAAAGCAGTATCTCTAATCACATGAGATTCTTAGGGTGGTTGAAGCAGTCCCTTATCCAATAAGGTTCTTCGTGATACCAAAGCAGCATCTCTAAACACATGAGATTCTTTGGGTGATCGAAGCAGTACCTTATTCAACAAGGTTCTTCGTGATACCAAAGCAGTATCGCTAAATACATAATATTCTTCGGGTGGTCGAAGCAGTCCCTTATCCAATAAGGTTCTTCGCGATACCAAAGCAGTATCTCTAAACACATGAGATTCTTCGGATGGTCGAAGCAGTCCTTTATCCAATACGGTTCTTCGCGATACCAAAACAGTATCTCTAAACACATGAGATTCTTCGCGATACCAAAGTAGTATCTCTAATCAGATGAGATTCCTCGGGTGGTCGATGCAGTCCCTTATCCAATAAGGTTCTACGCGTTACGAAAGCAGTATCTCTAAACACATGAGATTCTTCGGGTGGTCGAAGCAGTCCCTTATCCAATAAGGTTCTTCGCGATACCAAAGCAGTATCTCTAAACACATGAGATTCGTCGGGTGGTCGAAGCAGTCCCTTATCCAATAAGGTTCTTCGCGATACCAAAACAGTATCTCTAAACACATGAGATTCTTCGGGTGGTTGAAGCAGTCCCTCATCCAATAAGGTTCTTCGCGATACCAAAGCAGTATCTCTAAATACATGAGATTCTTCGGGTGATCGAAGCAGGACCTTATTCAATAAGGTTATTCGTGATACCAAAGCAGTATCTCTAAACACATGATATTCTTCGGGTGGTCGAAGCAGTCCCTTATCCAATAAGGTTCTTCTTGATACCAAAGCAGTATCTCTAAACACATGAAATTCTTCGGGTGGTCGAAGCAGTCCCTTATCCAATAAGGTTCTTCGCGATACCAAAACAGTATCTCTAAACACATGAGATTCTTCGTGAGACCAAAGCAGTATCTCTAAATACATGAGATTCGTCGGGTGGTCGATGCAGTCCCTTATCCAATAAGGTTCTTCGCAATACGAAAGCAGTATCTCTATACACACGAGATTCTTCAGGTGGTCGAAACAGTCCCTTATCCAATAAGGTTCTTCGCGATATGAAAGCAGTATCTATAAACACATGAGATTCTTCGGGTGGTTGAAGCGGTCCCTTATCCAATAAGGTTCTTCACGATACCAGAGCAATATCTCTAATCACATGAGATTCTTCGGGTGGTCGAAGCAGTCCCTTATCCAATAATGTTCTACGCGATACCAAAACAGTATCTCTAAACACATGAGATTCTTCGTGATACCAAAGCAAGATCTCTAAATACATGAGATTCCTCGGGTGGTCGATGCAGTCCCTTATCCAATAAGGTTCTTCGCAATACGATAGCAGTATCTCTATACACACGAGATTCTTCGGGTGGTCGAAACAGTCCCTTTTCCAATAAGGTTCTTCACGATACCCAAGCAGTATCTCTAAACACATAAGATTCGTCGGGTGGTCGAAGCAGTCCCTTATCCAATAAGGTTCTTCGCGAGACCAAAGCAGTATCTCTAAACACATGACATTCTTCGGGTAGTCGAAGCATTCCCTTATCCAATAAGGTTCCTTGCGATACCAAAATAGTATCTCTAAACACATGAGATTCTTCGGGTGGTTGAAGCATTCCCTTATCTAATAAGGTTCTTCGCGATACCAAAGCAGTATCTCTAAAAACATGAGATTCTTCGGGTGGTCGATGCAGTCCCTTATCCAATAAGGTTCTTCGCGATACGAAAGTAGTATCTCTAAACACATGAGATTCTTCGGGTGGTCGAAGCAGTCCCTTATCCAATAAGGTTCTTCGCGAGACCAAAGCAGTATCTCTAAACACATGAGATTCTTCGGGTAGTCGAAGCATTCCCTTATCCAATAAGGTTCCTTGCGATACCAAAACAGTATCTCTAAACACATGAGATTCTTCGTGATACCAAAGTAGTATCTCTAAACACATGAGATTCCTCGGGTGGTCGATGCAGTCCCTTATCCAATAAGGTTATTCGCGATACAAAAGCAGTATCTCTAAACACATGATATTCTTTGGGTGGTCGAAGCAGTCCCTTATCCAATAAGGTTCTTCACGATACCAAAGCAGTATCTCTAATCACATGAGATTTTTCGGTGGTCAAAGCAGTCCCTTATCCAATAAGGTTCTTCGCGATACCAAAGCAATATCTCTAAACACATGAGATTCGTCGGGTGGTCGAAGCAGTCCCTTATCCAATAAGGTTCTTCGCGATACCAAAACAGTATCTCTAAACACATGAGATTCTTCGGGTGGTTGAAGTCGTCCCTTATCCAATAAGGTTCTTCGCGATACCAAAGCAGTATCTCTAAACACATGAGATTCTTCGGGAGATTGAAGCAGTACCTTATTCAATAAGGTTCTTCGTGATACCAAAGTAGTGTCTCAAAACATATGATATTCTTCGGGTGGTCGAAGCAGTCCCTTATCCAATAAGGTTCTTCGTGATACCAAAGCAGTATCTCTAAACACATAAGATTCTTCGGGTGGTCGAAGTTGTCCCTTATCCAATAAGGTTCTTCGCGATACCAAAACACTATCTCTAAACACATGAGATTCTTCGTGATACCAAAGCAGTATCTCTAAATACATGAGATTTCTCGGGTGGTCGATGCAGTCCCTTATTCAATAAGGTTGTTCGTGATACGAAAGCAGTATCTCTAAACACATGAGATTCTTCGGGTGGTCGAAGCAGTCCCTTATCCAATAAGGTTCTTCGCAATACCAAAGCAGTATCTCTAATCACATGAGATTCTTCGGGTGGTTGAAGCAGTCCCTTATCCAATAAGGTTCTTCGCGATACCAAAGCAGTATCTCTAAACACATGAGATTCGTCGGGTGGTCGAAGCAGTCCCTTATCCAATAAGGTTCTTCGCGAGACCAAAGCAGTATCTCTAAACACATGAGATTCTTCGGGTGGTCGAAACAGTCCCTTTTCCAATAAGGTTCTTCGCGATACCAAAACAGTATCTCTAAACACATGAGATTCTTCGGGTGGTTGAAGCATTCCCTTATCTAATAAGGTTCTTCGCGATACCAAAGCAGTATCTCTAAACACATGAGATTCTTCGGGTGGTCGATGCAGTCCCTTATCCAATAAGGTTCTTCGCGATACGAAAGTAGTATCTCTAAACACATGAGATTCTTCGGGTAGTCGAAGCATTCCCTTATCCAATAAGGTTCCTTGCGATACCAAATCAGTATCTCTAAACACATGAGATACTTCGTGATACCAAAGTAGTATCTCTAAACACATGAGATTCCTCGGGTGGTCGATGCAGTCCCTTATCCAATAAGGTTATTCGCGATACGAAAGCAGTATCTCTAAACACATGAGATTCTTTGGGTGGTCGAAGCAGTCCCTTATCCAATAAGGTTCTTCACGATACCAAAGCAGTATCTCTAATCACATGAGATTCTTCGGGTGGTCAAAGCAGTCCCTTATCCAATAAGGTTCTTCGCAATACCAAAGCAGTATCTCTAATCACATGAGATTCTTCGAGTGGTTGAAGCAGTCCCTTATCCAATAAGGTTCTTCGCGATACCAAAGCAGTATCTCTAAACACATGAGATTCGTCGGGTGGTCGAAGCAGTCCCTTATCCAATAAGGTTCTTCGCGATACCAAAACAGTATCTCTAAACACATGAGATTCTTCGGGTGGTTGAAGTCGTCCCTTATCCAATAAGGTTCTTCGCGATACCAAAGCAGTATCTCTAAACACATGAGATTCTTAGGGAGATCGAAGCAGTACCTTATTCAATAAGGTTCTTCGTGATACCAAAGCAGTATCTCTAAACATATGATATTCTTCGGGTGTTCGAAGCAGTCCCTTATCCAATAAGGTTCTTCGCGATACCAAAGCAGTATCTCTAAACACATAAGATTCTTCTGGTGGTCGAAGCTGACCCTTATCCAATAAGGTTCTTCGCGATACTAAAACACTATCTCTAAACACATGAGATTCTTCGAGATACCAAAGCAGTATCTCTAAATACATGAGATTTCTCGGGTGGTCGATGCAGTCCCTTATTCAATAAGGTTGTTCGTGATACGAAAGCAGTTTCTCTAAACAGATGAGATTCTTCGGGTGGTCGAAGCAGTCCCTTATCCAATAAGGTTCTTCGCAATACCAAAGCAGTATCTCTAATCACATGAGATTCTTCGGGTGGATGAAGCAGTCCCTTATCCAATAAGGTTCTTCGCGATACCAAAGCAGTATCTCTAAACACATGAGATTCGTCGGGTGGTCGAAGCAGTCCCTTATCCAATAAGGTTCTTCGCGAGACCAAAGCAGTATCTCTAAACACATGAGATTCTTCGGGTGGTCGAAACAGTCCCTTTTCCAATAAGGTTCTTCGCGATACCAAAGCAGTGTCTCTAAACACATGAGATTCTTCGGGCAGTCGAAGCATTCCCTTATCCAATAAGGTTCCTTGCGATACCAAAACAGTATCTCTAAACACATGAGATTCTTCGTGATACCAAAGTAGTATCTCTAAACACATGAGATTTCTCGGGTGGTCGATCCAGTCCCTTATCCAATAAGGTTATTCGCGATACGAAAGCAGTATCTCTAAACACATGAGATTCTTTGGGTGGTCGAAGCAGTCCCTTATCCAATAAGGTTCTTCACGACACCAAAGCAGTATCTCTAATCACATGAGATTCTTCGGGTGGTCAAAGCAGTCCCTTATCCAATAAGGTTCTTCGTGATACCAAAGCAGTATCTCTAAACACATGAGATTCGTCGGGTGGTCGAAGCAGTCCCTTATCCAATAAGGTTCTTCGCGATACCAAAACAGTATCTCTAAACACATGAGATTCTTCGGGTGGTTGAAGCCGTCCCTTATCCAATAAGGTTCTTCGCGATACCAAGCAGTATCTCTAAACACATGAGATTCTTCGGGTGATCGAAGCAGTACCTTATTCAATAAGGTTCTTCGTGATACCAAAGATGTATCTCTAAACATATGATAGTCTTCGGGTGGTCGAAGCAGTCCCTTATCCAATTAGGTTCTTCGCGATACCAAAGCAGTATCTCTAAACACATAAGATTCTTCGGGTGGTCGAAGTTGTCCCTTATCCAATAAGGTTCTTCGCGATACCAAAACACTATCTCTAAACACATGAGATTCTTCGTGATACCAAAGCAGTATCTCTAAATACATGAGATTTCTCGGGTGGTCGATGCAGTCCCTTATTCAATAAGGTTGTTCGTGATACGAAAGCAGTATCTCTAAACACATGAGATTCTTCGGGTGGTCGAAGCAGTCCCTTATCCAATAAGGTTCTTCGCAATACCAAAGCAGTATCTCTAATCACATGAGATTCTTCGGGTGGTTGAAGCAGTCCCTTATCCAATAAGGTTCTTCGCGATACCAAAGCTGTATCTCTAAACACATGAGATTCTTCGGGTGATCGAAGCAGTACCTTATTCAATAAGGTTCTTCGTGATACCAAAGCAGTATCTCTAAACACATGATATTCTTCGGGTGGTCGAAGCAGTCCCTTATCCAATAAGGTTCTTCGCGATACCAAAACAGTATCTCTAAACACATGAGATTCTTCGGGTGGTTGAAGCCGTCCCTTATCCAATAAGGTTCTTCGCGATACCAAAGCAGTATCTCTAAACACATGAGATTCTTCGGGTGATCGAAGCAGTACCTTATTCAATAAGGTTCTTCGTGATACCAAAGATGTATCTCTAAACATATGATAGTCTTCGGGTGGTCGAAGCAGTCCCTTATCCAATTAGGTTCTTCGCGATACCAAAGCAGTATCTCTAAACACATAAGATTCTTCGGGTGGTCGAAGTTGTCCCTTATCCAATAAGGTTCTTCGCGATACCAAAACACTATCTCTAAACACATGAGATTCTTCGTGATACCAAAGCAGTATCTCTAAATACATGAGATTTCTCGGGTGGTCGATGCAGTCCCTTATTCAATAAGGTTGTTCGTGATACGAAAGCAGTATCTCTAAACACATGAGATTCTTCGAGTGGTCGAAGCAGTCCCTTATCCAATAAGGTTCTTCGCAATACCAAAGCAGTATCTCTAATCACATGAGATTCTTCGGGTGGTTGAAGCAGTCCCTTATCCAATAAGGTTCTTCGCGATACCAAAGCTGTATCTCTAAACACATGAGATTCTTCGGGTGATCGAAGCAGTACCTTATTCAATAAGGTTCTTCGTGATACCAAAGCAGTATCTCTAAACACATGATATTCTTCGGGTGGTCGAAGCAGTCCCTTATCTAATAAGGTTCTTCGCGATACCAAAGAAGTATCTCTAAACACATGAGATTCTTCGGGTGGTCGAAGCAGTCCTTTATCCAATACGGTTCTTCGCGATACCAAAAAAGTATCTCTAAACACATGAGATTCTTCGTGATACCAAAGCAGTATCTCTAAATACTTGAGATTCCTAGGGTGGTCGATGCAGTCCCTTATCCAATAAGGTTCTTCGCGTTACGAAAGCAGTATCTCTAAACACATGAGATTCTTCGGGTGGTCGAAGCAGTCCCTTATCCAATAAGGTTCTTCGAGATGCCAAAGCAGTATCTCAAATCTAATGAGATTCTTCGGATGGTCGAAGTAGTCCCTTATCCAATAAGGTTCTTCGCGATACCAAAGCAATATCTTTAATCACATGAGATTCTTCGGGTGGTCGAAGAAGTCCCTTATCCAATAAGGTTCTTCGCGATACCAAAGCAGTATCTCTAATCACATGAGATTCTTCGGATGGTCGAAGTAGTCCCTTATCCAATAAGGTTCTTCGCGATACCAAAGCAGTATCTCTAATCACATGAGATTCTTCTGGTGGTCAAAGCAGTCCCTTATCCAATAAGGTTCTTCGCGATACCAAAGAAGTATCTCTAAACACATGAGATTCGTCGGGTGGTCGAAGCAGTCCCTTATCCAATAAGGTTCTTCGCGATACTAAAACAGTATCTCTAAACACATGAGATTTTTCGGGTGGTCGAAGCAGTCCCTCATCCAATAAGGTTCTTCGCGATACCAAAGCAGTATCTCTAAACACATGAGATTCTTCGGGTGATCGAAGCAGTACCTTATTCAAGAAGGTTCTTCATGATACCAAAACAGTATCTCTAAACACATGATATTCTTCGGGTGGTCGAAGCAGTCCTTTATCCAATAAGGTTCTTCACGACACCAAAGCAGTATCTCTAATCACATGAGATTCTTCGGGTGGTCAAAGCAGTCCCTTATCCAATAAGGTTCTTCGTGATACCAAAGCAGTATCTCTAAACACATGAGATTCGTCGGGTGGTCGAAGCAGTCCCTTATCCAATAAGGTTCTTCGCGATACCAAAACAATATCTCTAAACACATGAGATTCTTCGGGTGGTTGAAGCCGTCCCTTATCCAATAAGGTTCTTCGCGATACCAAAGCAGTATCTCTAAACACATGAGATTCTTCGGGTGATCGAAGCAGTACCTTATTCAATAAGGTTCTTCGTGATACCAAAGATGTATCTCTAAACATATGATAGTCTTCGGGTGGTCGAAGCAGTCCCTTATCCAATTAGGTTCTTCGCGATACCAAAGCAGTATCTCTAAACACATAAGATTCTTCGGGTGGTCGAAGTTGTCTCTTATCCAATAAGGTTCTTCGCGATACCAAAACACTATCTCTAAACACATGAGATTCTTCGTGATACCAAACCAGTATCTCTAAATACATGAGATTTCTCGGGTGGTCGATGCAGTCCCTTATTCAATAAGGTTGTTCGTGATACGAAAGCAGTATCTCTAAACACATGAGATTCTTCGGGTGGTCGAAGCAGTCCCTTATCCAATAAGGTTCTTCGCAATACCAAAGCAGTATCTCTAATCACATGAGATTCTTCGGGTGGTTGAAGCAGTCCCTTATCCAATAAGGTTCTTCGCGATACCAAAGCTGTATCTCTAAGCACATGAGATTCTTCGGGTGATCGAAGCAGTACCTTATTCAATAAGGTTCTTCGTGATACCAAAGCAGTATCTCTAAACACATGATATTCTTCGGGTGGTCGAAGAAGTCCCTTATCCAATAAGGTTCTTCGCAATACCAAAGCAGTATCTCTAATCACATGAGATTCTTCGGGTGGTTGAAGCAGTCCCTTATCCAATAAGGTTCTTCGCGATACCAAAGCAGTATCTCTAAACACATGAGATTCGTCGGGTGGTCGAAGCAGTCCCTTATCCAATAAGGTTCTTCGCGATACCAAAACAGTATCTCTAAACACATGAGATTCTTCGGGTGGTTGAAGTCGTCCCTTATCCAATAAGGTTCTTCGCGATACCAAAGCAGTATCTCTAAACACATGAGATTCTTAGGGAGATCGAAGCAGTACATTATTCAATAAGGTTCTTCGTGATACCAAAGCAGTATCTCTAAACATATGATATTCTTCGGGTGTTCGAAGCAGTCCCTTATCCAATAAGGTTCTTCGCGATACCAAAGCAGTATCTCTAAACACATAAGATTCTTCTGGTGGTCGAAGCTGACCCTTATCCAATAAGGTTCTTCGCGATACTAAAACACTATCTCTAAACACATGAGATTCTTCAAGATACCAAAGCAGTATCTCTAAATACATGAGATTTCTCGGGTGGTCGATGCAGTCCCTTATTCAATAAGGTTGTTCGTGATACGAAAGCAGTTTCTCTAAACAGATGAGATTCTTCGGGTGGTCGAAGCAGTCCCTTATCCAATAAGGTTCTTCGCAATACCAAAGCAGTATCTCTAATCACATGAGATTCTTCGGGTGGATGAAGCAGTCCCTTATCCAATAAGGTTCTTCGCGATACCAAAGCAGTATCTCTAAACACATGAGATTCGTCGGGTGGTTGAAGCAGTCCCTTATCCAATAAGGTTCTTCGCGAGACCAAAGCAGTATCTCTAAACACATGAGATTCTTCGGGTGGTCGAAACAGTCCCTTTTCCAATAAGGTTCTTCGCGATACCAAAGCAGTGTCTCTAAACACATGAGATTCTTCGGGTAGTCGAAGCATTCCCTTATCCAATAAGGTTCCTTGCGATACCAAAACAGTATCTCTAAACACATGAGATTCTTCGTGATACCAAAGTAGTATCTCTAAACACATGAGATTCCTCGGGTGGTCGATCCAGTCCCTTATCCAATAAGGTTATTCGCGATACGAAAGCAGTATCTCTAAACACATGAGATTCTTTGGGTGGTCGAAGCAGTCCCTTATCCAATAAGGTTCTTCACGACACCAAAGCAGTATCTCTAATCACATGAGATTCTTCGGGTGGTCAAAGCAGTCCCTTATCCAATAAGGTTCTTCGTGATACCAAAGCAGTATCTCTAAACACATGAGATTCGTCGGGTGGTCGAAGCAGTCCCTTATCCAATAAGGTTCTTCGCGATACCAAAACAGTATCTCTAAACACATGAGATTCTTCGGGTGGTTGAAGCCGTCCCTTATCCAATAAGGTTCTTCGCGATACCAAAGCAGTATCTCTAAACACATGAGATTCTTCGGGTGATCGAAGCAGTACCTTATTCAATAAGGTTCTTCGTGATACCAAAGATGTATCTCTAAACATATGATAGTCTTCGGGTGGTCGAAGCAGTCCCTTATCCAATTAGGTTCTTCGCGATACCAAAGCAGTATCTCTAAACACATAAGATTCTTCGGGTGGTCGAAGTTGTCCCTTATCCAATAAGGTTCTTCACGATACCAAAAAACTATCTCTAAACACATGAGATTCTTCGTGATACCAAAGCAGTATCTCTAAATACATGAGATTTCTCGGGTGGTCGATGCAGTCCCTTATTCAATAAGGTTGTTCGTGATACGAAAGCAGTATCTCTAAACACATGAGATTCTTCGGGTGGTCGAAGCAGTCCCTTATCCAATAAGGTTCTTCGCAATACCAAAGCAGTATCTCTAATCACATGAGATTCTTCGGGTGGTTGAAGCAGTCCCTTATCCAATAAGGTTCTTCGCGATACCAAAGCTGTATCTCTAAACACATGAGATTCTTCGGGTGATCGAAGCAGTACCTTATTCAATAAGGTTCTTCGTGATACCAAAGCAGTATCTCTAAACACATGAGATTCTTCGGGTGGTCGAAGCAGTCCCTTATCTAATAAGGTTCTTCGCGATACCAAAGAAGTATCTCTAAACACATGAGATTCTTCGGGTGGTCGAAGCAGTCCTTTATCCAATACGGTTCTTCGCGATACCAAAAAAGTATCTCTAAACACATGAGATTCTTCGTGATACCAAAGCAGTATCTCTAAATACATGAGATTCCTAGGGTGGTCGATGCAGTCCCTTATCCAATAAGGTTCTTCGCGTTACGAAAGCAGTATCTCTAAACACATGAGATTCTTCGGGTGGTCGAAGCAGTCCCTTATCCAATAAGGTTCTTCGCGATGCCAAAGCAGTATCTCAAATCTAATGAGATTCTTCGGATGGTCGAAGTAGTCCCTTATCCAATAAGGTTCTTCGCGATACCAAAACAATATCTTTAATCACATGAGATTCTTCGGGTGGTCGAAGAAGTCCCTTATCCAATAAGGTTCTTCGCGATACCAAAGCAGTATCTCTAATCACATGAGATTCTTCGGATGGTCGAAGTAGTCCCTTATCCAATAAGGTTCTTCGCGATACCAAAGCAGTATCTCTAATCACATGAGATTCTTCTGGTGGTCAAAGCAGTCCCTTATCCAATAAGGTTCTTCGCGATACCAAAGAAGTATCTCTAAACACATGAGATTCGTCGGGTGGTCGAAGCAGTCCCTTATCCAATAAGGTTCTTCGCGATACTAAAACAGTATCTCTAAACACATGAGATTTTTCGGGTGGTCGAAGCAGTCCCTCATCCAATAAGGTTCTTCGCGATACCAAAGCAGTATCTCTAAACACATGAGATTCTTCGGGTGATTGAAGCAGTACCTTATTCAAGAAGGTTCTTCATGATACCAAAGCAGTATCTCTAAACACATGATATTCTTCGGGTGGTCGAAGCAGTCCTTTATCCAATAAGGTTCTTCACGACACCAAAGCAGTATCTCTAATCACATGAGATTCTTCGGGTGGTCAAAGCAGTCCCTTATCCAATAAGGTTCTTCGTGATACCAAAGCAGTATCTCTAAACACATGAGATTCGTCGGGTGGTCGAAGCAGTCCCTTATCCAATAAGGTTCTTCGCGATACCAAAACAATATCTATAAACTTATGAGATTCTTCGGGTGGTTGAAGCCGTCCCTTATCCAATAAGGTTCTTCGCGATACCAAAGCAGTATCTCTAAACACATGAGATTCTTCGGGTGATCGAAGCAGTACCTTATTCAATAAGGTTCTTCGTGATACCAAAGATGTATCTCTAAACATATGATAGTCTTCGGGTGGTCGAAGCAGTCCCTTATCCAATTAGGTTCTTCGCGATACCAAAGCAGTATCTCTAAACACATAAGATTCTTCGGGTGGTCGAAGTTGTCTCTTATCCAATAAGGTTCTTCGCGATACCAAAACACTATCTCTAAACACATGAGATTCTTCGTGATACCAAAGCAGTATCTCTAAATACATGAGATTTCTCGGGTGGTCGATGCAGTCCCTTATTCAATAAGGTTGTTCGTGATACGAAAGCAGTATCTCTAAACACATGATATTCTTCGGGTGGTCGAAGCAGTCCCTTATCCAATAAGGTTCTTCGCAATACCAAAGCAGTATCTCTAATCACATGAGATTCTTCGGGTGGTTGAAGCAGTCCCTTATCCAATAAGGTTCTTCGCGATACCAAAGCTGTATCTCTAAACACATGAGATTCTTCGGGTGATCGAAGCAGTACCTTATTCAATAAGGTTCTTCGTGATACCAAAGCAGTATCTCTAAACACATGATATTCTTCGGGTGGTCGAAGCAGTCCCTTATCCAATAAGGTTCTTCGCGATACCAAAGAAGTATCTCTAAACACATGAGATTCTTCGGGTGGTCGAAGCAGTCCTTTATCTAATACAGTTCTTCGCGATACCAAAAAAGTATCTCTAAACACATGAGATTCTTCGTGATACCAAAGCAGTATCTCTAAATACATGAGATTCCTAGGGTGGTCGATGCAGTCCCTTATCCAATAAGGTTCTTCGCGTTACGAAAGCAGTATCTCTAAACACATGAGATTCTTCGGGTGGTCGAAGCAGTCCCTTATCCAATAAGGTTCTTCGCGATGCCAAAGCAGTATCTCAAATCTAATGAGATTCTTCGGATGGTCGAAGTAGTCCCTTATCCAATAAGGTTCTTCGCGATACCAAAGCAATATCTTTAATCACATGAGATTCTTCGGGTGGTCGAAGAAGTCCCTTTTCCAATAAGGTTCTTCGCGATACCAAAGCAGTATCTCTAATCACATGAGATTCTTCGGATGGTCGAAGTAGTCCCTTATCCAATAAGGTTCTTCGCGATACCAAAGCAGTATCTCTAATCACATGAGATTCTTCTGGTGGTCAAAGCAGTCCCTTATCCAATAAGGTTCTTCGCGATACCAAAGAAGTATCTCTAAACACATGAGATTCGTCGGGTGGTCGAAGCAGTCCCTTATCCAATAAGGTTCTTCGCGATACTAAAACAGTATCTCTAAACACATGAGATTTTTCGGGTGGTCGAAGCAGTCCCTCATCCAATAAGGTTCTTCGCGATACCAAAGCAGTATCTCTAAACACATGAGATTCTTCGGGTGATTGAAGCAGTACCTTATTCAAGAAGGTTCTTCATGATACCAAAGCAGTATCTCTAAACACATGATATTCTTCGGGTGGTCGAAGCAGTCCTTTATCCAATAAGGTTCTTCACGACACCAAAGCAGTATCTCTAATCACATGAGATTCTTCGGGTGGTCAAAGCAGTCCCTTATCCAATAAGGTTCTTCGTGATACCAAAGCAGTATCTCTAAACACATGAGATTCGTCGGGTGGTCGAAGCAGTCCCTTATCCAATAAGGTTCTTCGCGATACCAAAACAATATCTATAAACACATGAGATTCTTCGGGTGGTTGAAGCCGTCCCTTATCCAATAAGGTTCTTCGCGATACCAAAGCAGTATCTCTAAACACATGAGATTCTTCGGGTGATCGAAGCAGTACCTTATTCAATAAGGTTCTTCGTGATACCAAAGATGTATCTCTAAACATATGATAGTCTTCGGGTGGTCGAAGCAGTCCCTTATCCAATTAGGTTCTTCGCGATACCAAAGCAGTATCTCTAAACACATAAGATTCTTCGGGTGGTCGAAGTTGTCTCTTATCCAATAAGGTTCTTCGCGATACCAAAACACTATCTCTAAACACATGAGATTCTTCGTGATACCAAAGCAGTATCTCTAAATACATGAGATTTCTCGGGTGGTCGATGCAGTCCCTTATTCAATAAGGTTGTTCGTGATACGAAAGCAGTATCTCTAAACACATGAGATTCTTCGGGTGGTCGAAGCAGTCCCTTATCCAATAAGGTTCTTCGCAATACCAAAGCAGTATCTCTAATCACATGAGATTCTTCGGGTGGTTGAAGCAGTCCCTTATCCAATAAGGTTCTTCGCGATACCAAAGCTGTATCTCTAAACACATGAGATTCTTCGGGTGATCGAAGCAGTACCTTATTCAATAAGGTTCTTCGTGATACCAAAGCAGTATCTCTAAACACATGATATTCTTCGGGTGGTCGAAGCAGTCCCTTATCCAATAAGGTTCTTCGCGATACCAAAGAAGTATCTCTAAACACATGAGATTCTTCGGGTGGTCGAAGCAGTCCTTTATCCAATACAGTTCTTCGCGATACCAAAAAAGTATCTCTAAACACATGAGATTCTTCGTGATACCAAAGCAGTATCTCTAAATACATGAGATTCCTATGGTGGTCGATGCAGTCCCTTATCCAATAAGGTTCTTCGCGTTACGAAAGCAGTATCTCTAAACACATGAGATTCTTCGGGTGGTCGAAGCAGTCCCTTATCCAATAAGGTTCTTCGCGATGCCAAAGCAGTATCTCAAATCTAATGAGATTCTTCGGATGGTCGAAGTAGTCCCTTATCCAATAAGGTTCTTCGCGATACCAAAGCAATATCTCTAATCACATGAGATTCTTCGGGAGGTCGAAGAAGTCCCTTATCCAATAAGGTTCTTCGCGATACCAAAGCAGTATCTCTAATCACATGAGATTCTTCGGATGGTCGAAGTAGTCCCTTATCCAATAAGGTTCTTCGCGATACCAAAGCAGTATCTCTAATCACATGAGATTCTTCTGGTGGTCAAAGCAGTCCCTTATCCAATAAGGTTCTTCGCGATACCAAAGAAGTATCTCTAAACACATGAGATTCGTCGGGTGGTCGAAGCAGTCCCTTATCCAATAAGGTTCTTCGCGATACTAAAACAGTATCTCTAAACACATGAGATTTTTCGGGTGGTCGAAGCAGTCCCTCATCCAATAAGATTCTTCGCGATACCAAAGCAGTATCTCTAAACACATGAGATTCTTCGGGTGATCGAAGCAGTACCTTATTCAAGAAGGTTCTTCATGATACCAAAGCAGTATCTCTAAACACATGATATTCTTCGGGTGGTCGAAGCACTCCTTTATCCAATAAGGTTCTTCACGATACCAAAGCAGTATCTCTAAACACATGAAATTCTTCGGGTGGTTGAAACAGTCCCTTATCCAATAAGGTTCTTCGCGATACCAAAACAGTATCTCTAAACACATGAGATTCTTCGTGATACCAAAGCAGTATCTCTAAATACATGAGATTTGTCGGGTGGTCGATGCAGTCCCTTATCCAATAAGGTTCTTCGCGATACCAAAGCAATATCTCTAATCACATGAGATTCTTCGGGTGGTCGAAGCAGTCCCTTATCCAATAAGGTTCTTCGCGATACCAAAACAGTATCTCTATACACATGAGATTCTTCGTGATACCAAAGCAAGATCTCTAAATACATGAGATTCCTCGGGTGGTCGATGCAGTCCCTTATCCAATAAGGTTCTTCATAATATGAAAGCAGTATCTCTATACACACGAGTTTCTTCGGGTGGTCGAAGCAGTCCCTTATCCAATAAGGTTCTTCGCGATACTAAAGCAGTATCTCTAAACACATGAGATTCGTCGGGTGGTAGAAGCAGTCCCTTATTCAATAAGGTTCTTCGCGCTACCAAAACAGTATCTCTAAACACATGAGATTCTTCGGGTGGTTGAAGAATTCCCTTATCTAATAAGGTTCTCCGCGATACCAAAGCAGTATCTCTAAACACATGAGATTCTTCGGGTGGTCGATGCAGTCCCTTATCCAATAAGGTTCTTCGCGATACGAAAGCAGTATCTCTAAACACATGAGATTCATCGGGTGGTCGAAGCAGTCCCTTATCCAATAAGGTTCTTCGCGATACCAAAGCAGTATCTCTAAACACATGAGATTCTTCGGGTGGTTGAAGCAGTCCCTCATCCAATAAGGTTCTTCTCGATACCAAAGCAGTATCTCTAAACACATGAGATTCTTCGGGTGATCGAAGCAGTACCTTATTCAATAAGGTTCTTAGTGATACCAAAGCAGTATCTCTAATCACATGAGATTCTTCTGGTGGTCAAAGCAGTCCCTTATACAATAAGGTTCTTCGTGATACCAAAGCAGTATCTCTAAACACATGAGATTCGTCGGGTGGTCGAAGCAGGCCCTTATCCAATAAGGTTCTTCGGGATACTAAAACAGTATCTCTAAACACATGAGATTCTTCGGGTGGTTGAAGCAGTCCCTCATCCAATAAGGTTCTTCGCGATACCAAAGCAGTATCTCTAAACACATGAGATTCTTCGGGTGATCGAAGCAGTACCTTATTCAATAAGGTTCTTCGTGATCCCAAAGCAGTATCTCTAAACACATCATATTCTTCGGGTGGTCGAAGCAGTCCTTTATCCAACAAAGTTCTTCACGATACCAAAGCAGTATCTCTAAACACATGAAATTCTTCGGGTGGTCGAAACAGTCCCTTATCCAATAAGGTTCTTCGCGATACCAAAACAGTATCTCTAAACACATGAGTTTCTTCGTGATACCAAAGCAGTATCTCTAAATACATGAGATTCGTCGGGTGGTCGATGCAGTCCCTTATCCAATAATGTTCTTCGCGATATGAAAGTAGTATCTATAAACACATGAGATTCTTTGGGTGGTCGAAGCAGTCCCTTATCCAATAAGGTTCTTCGCGATACCAAAGCAATATCTCTAATCACATGAGATTCTTCGGGTGGTCGAAGCAGTCCCTTATCCAATAAGGTTCTTCGCAATACCAAAACAGTATCTCTATACACATGAGATTCTTCGTGATACCAAAGCAAGATCTCTAAATACATGAGATTCCTCGGGTTGTCGATGCAGTCCCTTATCCAATAAGGTTCTTCACAATATAAAAGCAGTATCTCTATACACACGAGTTTCTTCGGGTAGTCGAAGCAGTCCCTTATCCAATAAGGTTCTTCGCGATACTAAAGCAGTATCTCTAAACACATGAGATTCGTCGGGTGGTAGAAGCAGTCCCTTATTCGATAAGGTTCTTCGCGCTACCAAAACAGTATCTCTAAACACATGAGATTCTTCGTGTGGTTGAAGAATTCCTTTATCTAATAAGGTTCTTCGCGATACCAAAGCAGTATCTCTAAACACATGAGATTCTTCGGGTGGTCGATGCAGTCCCTTATCCAATAAGGTTCTTCGCGATACGAAAGCAGTATCTCTAAACACATGAGATTCTTCGGGTGGTCGAAGCAGTCCCTTATCCAATAAGGTTCTTCGCGATACCAAAGCAGTATCTCTAAACACATGAGATTCTTCAGGTGGTGGAAGCAGTCCCTCATCCAATAAGGTTCTTCGCGATACCAAAGCAGTATCTCTAAACACATGAGATTCTTCGGGTGATCGAAGCAGTACCTTATTCAATAAGGTTCTTCGTGATACCAAAGCAGTATCTCTAATCACATGAGATTCTTCTGGTGGTCAAAGCAGTCCCTTATCCAATAAGGTTCTTCGTTATACCAAAGCAGTATCTCTAAACACATGAGATTCGTCGGGTGGTCGAAGCAGTCCCTTATCCAATAAGGTTCTTCGTTATACCAAAGCAGTATCTCTAAACACATGAGATTCGTCGGGTGGTCGAAGCAGTCCCTTATCCAATAAGGTTCTTCGCGATACTAAAACAGTATCTCTAAACACAAGAGATTCTTTGGGTGGTTGAAGCAGTCCCTCATCCAATAAGGTTCTTCGCGATACCAAAGCAGTATCTCTAAACACATGAGATTCTTTGGGTGATCGAAGCAGTACCTTATTCAATAAGGTTCTTCGTGATACCAAAGCAGTATCTCTAAACACATCATATTCTTCGGGTGGTCGAAGCAGTCCTTTATCCAATAAAGTTCTTCACGATACCAAAGCAGTATCTCTAAACACATGAAATTCTTCGGGTGGTCGAAACAGTCCCTTATCCAATAAGGTTCTTCGCGATACCAAAACAGTATCTCTAAACACATGAGATTCTTCGTGATACCAAAGCAGTATCTCTAAATACATGAGATTCGTCGGGTGGTCGATGCAATCCCTTATCCAATAATGTTCTTCGCGATATGAAAGTAGTATATATAAACACATGAGATTCTTCGGGTGGTCGAAGCAGTCCCTTATAAAATAAGGTTCTTCGCGATACCAAAGCAATATCTCTAATCACATGAGATTCTTCTGGTGGTCGAAGCAGTCCCTTATCCAATAAGGTTCTTCGCGATACCAAAACAGTATCTCTAAACACATGAGATTCTTCGTGATACCAAAGCAAGATCTCTAAATACATGAGATTCCTCGGGTGGTCGATGCAGTCCTTTATCTAATAAGGTTCTTCGCGATACCAAAGCAGTATCTCTAAACACATGAGATTCTTCGGGTGGTCGATGCAGTCCCTTATCCAATAAGGTTCTTCGCGATACGAAAGCAGTATCTCTAAACACATGAGATTCTTCGGGTGGTCGAAGCAGTCCCTTATCCAATAAGGTTCTTCGCGATACCAAAGCAGTATCTCTAAACACATGAGATTCTTCAGGTGGTTGAAGCAGTCCCTCATCCAATAAGGTTCTTCGCGATACCAAAGCAGTATCTCTAAACACATGAGATTCTTCGGGTGATCGAAGCAGTACCTTATTCAATAAGGTTCTTCGTGATACCAAAGCAGTATCTCTAATCACATGAGATTCTTCTGGTGGTCAAAGCAGTCCCTTATCCAATAAGGTTCTTCGTGATACCAAAGCAGTATCTCTAAACACATGAGATTCGTCGGGTGGTCGAAGCAGTCCCTTATCCAATAAGGTTCTTCGCGATACTAAAACAGTATCTCTAAACACATGAGATTCTTTGGATGGTTGAAGCAGTCCCTCATCCAATAAGGTTCTTCGCGATACCAAAGCAGTATCTCTAAACACATGAGATTCTTTGGGTGATCGAAGCAGTACCTTATTCAATAAGGTTCTTCGTGATACCAAAGCAGTATCTCTAAACACATCATATTCTTCGGGTGGTCGAAGCAGTCCTTTATCCAATAAAGTTCTTCACGATACCAAAGCAGTATCTCTAAACACATGAAATTCTTCGGGTGGTCGAAACAGTCCCTTATCCAATAAGGTTCTTCGCGATACCAAAACAGTATCTCTAAACACATGAGATTTTTTGTGATACCAAAGCAGTATCTCTAAATACATGAGATTCGTCGGGTGGTCGATGCAATCCCTTATCCAATAATGTTCTTCGCGATATGAAAGTAGTATATATAAACACATGAGATTCTTCGGGTGGTCGAAGCAGTCCCTTATAAAATAAGGTTCTTCGCGATACCAAAGCAATATCTCTAATCACATGAGATTCTTCTGGTGGTCGAAGCAGTCCCTTATCCAATAAGGTTCTTCGTGATACCAAAACAGTATCTCTAAACACATGAGATTCTTCGTGATACCAAAGCAAGATCTCTAAATACATGAGATTCCTCGGGTGGTCGATGCAGTCCCTTATCCAATAAGGTTCTTCACAATACGAAAGCAGTATCTCTATACACACGAGATTCTTCGGGTGGTCGAAGCAGTCCCTTATCCAATAAGGTTCTTCGCGATACGAAAGCAGTATCTCTAAACACATGAGATTCTTCGGGTGGTCGAAGCAGTCCCTTATCCAATAAGGTTCTTCGCGATACCAAAGCAGTATCTCTAAACACATGAGATTCTTCAGGTGGTTGAAGCAGTCCCTCATCCAATAAGGTTCTTCGCGATACCAAAGCAGTATCTCTAAACACATGAGATTCTTCGGGTGATCGAAGCAGTACCTTATTCAATAAGGTTCTTCGTGATACCAAAGCAGTATCTCTAATCACATGAGATTCTTCTGGTGGTCAAAGCAGTCCCTTATCCAATAAGGTTCTTCGTGATACCAAAGCAGTATCTCTAAACACATGAGATTCGTCGGGTGGTCGAAGGAGTCCCTTATCTAATAAGGTTCTTCGCGATACTAAAACAGTATCTCTAAACACATGAGATTCTTCGGGTGGTTGAAGCAGTCCCTCATCCAATAAGGTTCTTCGCGATACCAAAGCAGTATCTCTAAACACATGAGATTCTTTGGGTGATCGAAGCAGTACCTTATTCAATAAGGTTCTTCGTGATACCAAAGTAGTATCTCTAAACACATCATATTCTTCGGGTGGTCGAAACAGTCCTTTATCCAATAAAGTTCTTCACAATACCAAAGCAGTATCTCTAAACACATGAAATTCTTCGGGTGGTTGAAATAGTCCCTTATCCAATAAGGTTCTTCGCGATACCAAAACAGTATCTCTAAACACATGAGATTCTTCGTGATACCAAAGCAGTATCTCTAAATACATGAGATTCGTCGGGTGGTCGATGCAATCCCTTATCCAATAATGTTCTTCGCGATATGAAAGTAGTATATATAAACACATGAGATTCTTCGGGTGGTCGAAGCAGTCCCTTATAAAATAAGGTTCTTCGCGATACCAAAGCAATATCTCTAATCACATGAGATTCTTCTGGTGGTCGAAGCAGTCCCTTATCCAATAAGGTTCTTCGCGATACCAAAACAGTATCTCTAAACACATGAGATTCTTCGTGATACCAAAGCAAGATCTCTAAATACATGAGATTCCTCGGGTGGTCGATGCAGTCCCTTATCCAATAAGGTTCTTCACAATACGAAAGCAGTATCTCTATACACACGAGATTCTTCGGGTGGTCGAAGCAGTCCCTTATCCAATAAGGTTCTTCGCGATACGAAAGCAGTATCTCTAAACACATGAGATTCTTCGGGAGGTCGAAGCAGTCCCTTATCCAATAAGGTTCTTCGCGATACCAAAGCAGTATCTCTAAACACATGAGATTCTTCAGGTGGTTGAAGCAGTCCCTCATCCAATAAGGTTCTTCGCGATACCAACGCAGTATCTCTAAACACATGAGATTCTTCGGGTGATCGAAGCAGTACCTTATTCAATAAGGTTCTTCGTGATACCAAAGCAGTATCTCTAAATACATGAGATTTCTCAGGTAGTCGATGCAGTCCCTTATCCAATAAGGTTCTTCGCGATACGAAAGCAGTATCTCTAAACACATGAGATTCTTCGGGTGGTCGAAGCAGTCCCTTATCCAATAAGGTTCTTCACGATACCAAAGCAGTATCTCTAATCACATGAGATTCTTCGGGTGGTCGAAGCAGTCCCTTATCTAATAAGGTTCTTCGCGATACCAAAGCAGTATCTCTAAACACATGAGATTCTTCGGGTGGTTGAAGCAGTCCCTTATCCAATAAGGTTCTTCGCGATACCAAAGCAGTATCTCTAAACACATGAGATTCTTCGGGTGATCGAAGCAGTACCTTATTCAATAAGTTTCTTCGTGATACCAAAGCAGTATCTCTAAACATATGATATTCTTCGGGTGGTCGAAGTTGTCCCTTATCCTATAAGGTTCTTCGCGATACCAAAACACTAACTCTAAACACATGAGATTCTTCGTGATACCAAAGCAGTATCTCTAAATACATGAGATTTCTCGGGTGGTCGATGCAGTCCCTTATTCAATAAGGTTCTTCGCGATACAAAAGCAGTATCTCTAAACACATGAGATTCTTCGGGTGGTCGAAGCAGTCCCTTATCCAATAAGGTTCTTCGCGATACCAAAGCAGTATCTCTAATCACATGAGATTCTTCGGGTGCTTGAAGCAGTCCCTTATCCAATAAGGTTCTTCGCGATACCAAAGCAGTATCTCTAAACACATGAGATTCTTCGGGTGGTCGAAGCAGTCCCTTATCCAATAAGGTTCTTCGTGATACGAAAGCAGTATCTCTAAACACATGATATTCTTCGGGTGGTCGAAGCATTCCCTTATCCAATAAGGTTCTTCGCGATACCAAAGCAGTATCTCTAAACACATGAGATTCTTCGGGTGGTAGAAGCAGTCCTTTATCCAATACGGTTCTTTGCGATACCAAAAAAGTATCTCTAAACACATGAGATTCTTCGTGATACCAAAGTAGTATCTCTAAATACATGAGATTCGTCGGGTGGTCGATGCAGTCCCTTATCCAGTAAGGTTCTTCGCGATATGAAAGCAGTATCTATAAACACATGAGATTCTTCGGGTGGTCGAAGCAGTCCCTTATCCAATAAGGTTCTTCGCGATACCAAAGCAATATCTCTAATCACATGAGATTCTTCGGGTGGTCGAAGTAGTCCCTTATCCAATAAGGTTCTTCGCGATACCAAAGCAGTATCTCTAATGACATGAGATTCTTCGGATGGTCGAAGTAGTCCCTTATCCAATAAGGTTCTTTGCGATACCAAAGCAGTATCTCTAATCACATGAGATTCTTCTGGTGGTCAAAGCAGTGCCTTATCCAATAAGGTTCTTCGCGATACCAAAGCAGTATCTCTAAACACGTGAGATTCGTCGGGTGGTCGAAGCAGTCCCTTATCCAATAAGGTTCTTCGCGATACCAAAAATGTATCTCTAAACACATGAAATTCTTCGGGTGGTTGAAGCAGTCCCTCATCCAATAAGGTTCTTCCCGATACCAAAGCAGTATCTCTAAACACATGAGATTCTTCGGGTGATCAAAGCAGTACCTTATTGAATAAGGTTCTTCGTGATACCAAAGCAGTATCTCTAAACACATGATATTCTTCAGGTGGTCGAAGCAGTCCCTTATCCAATAAGGTTCTTCACGATACCAAAGCAGTATCTCTAAACACATGAAATTCTTCGGATGGTCGAAACAGTCCCTTATCCAATAATGTTCTTCGCGATACCAAAACAGTATCTCTAAACACATGAGATTCTTCGTGATACCAAAGCAGTATCTCTAAATACATGAGATTCGTCGGGTGCTCGATTCAGTCCCTTATCCAATAAGGTTCTTCGCGATATGAAAGCAGTATCTATAAACACATGAGATTCTTCGGGTGGTCAAAGCAGTCCCTTATCCAATAAGGTTCTTCGCGATACCAAAGCAATATCTCTAATCACATGAGATTCTTCGGGTGGTAGAAGCAGTCCCTTATCCAATAAAGTTCTTCGCGATACCAAAACAGTATCTCTAAACACATGAGATTCTTCGTGATACCAAAGCAAGATTGTAAATACATGAGATTCCTCGGGTGGTCGATGCAGTCCCTTATCCAATAAGGTTCTTCGCAATACGAAAGCAGTATCTCTATACACACGAGATTCTTCGGGTGGTCGAAATAGTCCCTTATCCAATAAGGTTCTTTGCGATACTAAAGCAGTATCTCTAAACACATGAGATTCGTCGGGTGGTTGAAGGAGTCCCTTATTCAATAAGGTTCTTCGCGATACCAAAATAGTATCGATAAACACATGAGATTCTTAGGGTGGTTGAAGCATTCCCTTATCTAATAAGGTTCTTCGCGATACCAAAGCAGTATCTCTAAACACATGAGATTCTTCGGGTGGTCGATGCAGTCCCTTATCCAATAAGGTTCTTCGCGATACGAAAGCAGTATCTCTAAACACATGAGATTCTTCGGGTGGTCGAAGCAGTCCCTTATCCAATAAGGTTCTTCGCGATACCAAAGCAGTATCTCTAAACACATGAGATTCTTCGGGTGGTCGAAGCATTCCCTTATCCAAAAAGGTTCCTTGCGATACCAAAACAGTATCTATAAATACATGAGATTCTTCGTGATACCAAAGTAGTATCTCTAAACACATGAGATTCCTCGGGTGGTCAATGCAGTCCCTTATCCAATAAGGTTCTTCGCGATACCAAAGCAATATCTCTAATCACATGAGATTCTTCGGGTGGTCGAAGCAGTCCCTTATCCAATAAGGTTCTTCGCGATACCAAAGCAGTATCTCTAATCACATGAGATTCTTCGGATGGTCGAAGTAGTCACTTATCCAATAAGGTTCTTCGCGATACCAAAGCAGTATCTCTAATCACATGAGATTCTTCTGGTGGTTAAAGTAGTCCCTTATCCAATAAGGTTCTTCGTGATACCAAAGCAGTATCTTTAAACACATGAGATTCGTCGGGTGGTCGAAGCAGTCCCTTATCCAATAAGGTTCTTTGCGATACCAAAACAGTATCTCTAAACACATGAGATTCTTCGGGTGGTTGAAGCAGTCCCTCATCCAATAAGGTTCTTTGTGATACAAAAGCAGTATCTCTAAACACATGAGATTCTTCGGGTGATCGAAGCAGTACCTTATTCAATAAGGTTCTTCGTGATACCAAAGCAGTATCTCTAAACACATGATATACTTCGGGTGGTCGAAGCAGTCCCTTATCCAATAAGGTTCTTCACGATACCAAAGTAGTATCTCTAAACACATGAAATTCTTCGGGTGGTCGAAACAGTCCCTTATCCAATAAGATTCTTCGCGATACCAAAACAATATCTCTAAACACATGAGATTCTTCTTGATACCAAAGTAGTATCTCTAAATACATGAGATTCGTCGGGTGGTCGATGCAGTCCCTTATCCAGTAAGGTTCTTCGCGATACGAAAGCAGTATCTATAAACACATGAGATTCTTCGGGTGGTCGAAGCAGTCCCTTATCCAATAAGGTTCTTCGCGATACCAAAGCAATATCTCTAATCACATGAGATTCTTCGGGTGGTCGAAGCATTCCCTTATCCAATAAGGTTCTTCGCTATACCAAAACAGTATCTCTAAACACATGAGATTCTTCGTGATACCAAAGCAAGATCTCTAAATACATGAGATTCCTCGGGTGGTCGATGCAGTCCCTTATCCAATAAGGTTCTTCGCAATACGAAAGCAGTATCTCTATACACACGAGATTCTTCGGGTGGTCGAAACAGTCTCTTATCCAATAAGATTCTTCGCGATACTAAAGCAGTATCTCTAAACACATGAGATTCGTTGGGTGGTCGAAGCAGTCCCTTATTCAATAAGGTTCTTCGCGATACCAAAACAGTATCTTTAAACACATGAGATTCTTCGGGTGGTTGAAGCATTCCCTTATCTAATAAGGTTCTTCGCGATACCAAAGCAGTATCTCTAAACACATCAAAATTCTTCGGGTGGTCGAAGCAGTCCCTTATCCAATAAGGTTCTTTGCGATACCAAAGAAGTATCTCTAATCACATGAGATTCTTCGGGTGCTTGAAGCAGTCCCTTATCCAATAAGGTTCTTCGCGATACCAAAGCAGTATCTCTAAACACATGAGATTCTTCGGGTGATCGAAGCAGTACCTTATTCAATAAGGTTCTTCGTGATACGAAAGCAATATCTCTAAACAAATGATATTCTTCGGGTGGTCGAAGCAGTCCCTTATCCAATAAGGTTGTTCGCGATACCAAAGCAGTATCTGTAAACACATGAGATTCTTCGGGTGGTCGAAGCAGTCCTTTATCCAATTCGGTTCTTTGCGATACCAAAAAAGAATCTCTAAACACATGAGATTCTTCGTGATACCAAAGCAGTATCTCTATATACATGAGATTCCTCGGGTGGTCGATGCAGTCCCTTATCCAATAAGGTTCTTCGCGTTACGAAAGCAGTATCTCTAAACACATGAGATTCTTCGGGTGGTCGAAGTAGTCCCTTATCCAATAAGGTTCTTCGCGATACCAAAGCAGTATCTCAAATCACATGAGATTCTTCGGATGGTCGAAGTAGTCCCTTATCCAATAAGGTTCTTCGCGATACCAAAGCAATATCTCTAATCACATGAGATTCTTCGGGTGGTCGAAGTAGTCCCTTATCCAATAAGGTTCTTTGCGATACCAAAGCAGTATCTCTAATCACATGAGATTCTTCGGATGGTCGAAGTAGTCCCTTATCCAATAAGGTTCTTCGCGATACCAAAGCAGTATCTCTAATCACATGAGATTCTTCTGGTGGTCAAAGCAGTCCCTTATCCAATAAGGTTCTTCGCGATACCAAAGCAGTATCTCTAAACACGTGAGATTCGTCGGGTGGTCGAAGCAGTCCCTTATCCAATAAGGTTCTTCGCGATACCAAAACAGTATCTCTAAACACATGAGATTCTTCGGGTGGTTGAAGCAGTCCCTCATCCAATAAGGTTCTTCGCGATACTAATGCAGTATCTCTAAACACATGAGATTCTTCGGGTGATCGAAGCAGTACCTTATTCAATAAGGTTCTTCGCGATACCAAAACAGTAACTCTAAACACATGAGATTCTTCGTGATACCAAAGCAGTATCTCTAAATACATGAGATTCGTCGGGTGGTCGATGCAGTCCCTTATCCAATAAGGTTCTTCGCGATATGAAAGCAGTATCTACAAACACATGAGATTCTTCGGGTGGTCGAAGCAGTCCCTTATCCAATAAGGTTCTTCGCGATACCAAAGCAATATCTCTAATCACATGAGATTCTTCGGGTGGGAGAAGCAGTCCCTTATCCAATAAGTTTCTTCGCGCTACCAAAACAGTATATCTAAACACATGAGATTATTCGTGATACCAATGCAAGATCTCTAAATACATGAGATTCCTCGGGTGGTCGATGCAGTCCCTTATCCAATAAGGTTATTCGCAATACGAAAGCAGTATCTCTATACACACGAGATTCTTCGGGTGGTCGAAACAGTCCCTTATCCAATAAGGTTCTTCGCGATACTAAAGCAGTATCTCTAAACACATGAGATTCGTCGGGTGGTCGAAGCAGTCCCTTATTCAATAAGGTTCTTCGCGATACCAAAACAGTATCTATAAACACATGAGATTCTTCGGGTGGTTGAAGCATTCCCTTATCTAATAAGGTTCTTCGCGATACCAAAGCAATATCTCTAAACACATGAGATTCTTCGGGTGGTCGATGCAGTCCCTTATCCAATAAGGTTCTTCGCGATACGAAAGCAGTATCTCTAAACACATGAGATTCTTCGGGTGGTCGAAGCAGACCCTTATCCAATAAGGTTCTTCGCGATACCAAAGTAGTATCTCTAAACACATGAGATTCTTCGGGTGGTCGAAGCATTCCCTTATCCAATAAGGTTCCTTGCGATACCAAAACAGTATCTCTAAACACATGAGATTCTTCGTGATACCAAAATAGTATCTCTAAACACATGAGATTCCTCGGGTGGTCGATGCAGTCCCTTATCCAATAAGGTTCTTCGCGATACCAAAGCAATATCTCTAATCACATGAGATTCTTCGGGTGGTCGAAGCAGTCCCTTATCCAATAAGGTTCTTCGCGATACCAAAGCAGTATCTCTAATCACATGAGATTCTTCGGATGGTCGAAGTAGTCACTTATCTAATAAGGTTCTTCGCGATACCAAAGCAGTATCTCTAATCACATGAGATTCTTCTGGTGGTCAAAGCAGCCCCTTATCCAATAAGGTTCTTCGTGATACCAAAGCAGTATCTCTAAACACATGAGATTCGTCGGGTGGTCGAAGCAGTCCCTTATCCAATAAGGTTCTTTGCGATACCAAAACAGTATCTCTAAACACATGAGATTCTTCGGGTGGATGAAGTAGTCCCTCATCCAATAAGGTTCTTTGCGATACAAAAGCAGTATCTATAAACACATGAGATTCTTCGGGTGATCGAAGCAGTACCTTATTCAATGAGGTTCTTCGTGATACCAAAGCAGTATCTCTAAACACATGATATTCTTCGAGTGGTCGAAGAAGTCCCTTATCCAATAAGGTTCTTCACGATACCAAAGCAGTATCTCTAAACACATGAAATTCATCGGGTGGTCGAAACAGTCCCTTATCAAATAAGGTTCTTCGCGATACCAAAACAATATCTCTAAACACATGAGATTCTTCGTGATACCAAAGTAGTATCTCTAAATACATGAGACTCGTCGGGTGGTCAATGCAGTCCCTTATCCAATAAGGTTCTTTGCGATATGAAAGCAGTATCTATAAACACATGAGATTCTTCGGGTGGTCGAAGCAGTCCCTTATCCAATAAGGTTCTTCGCGATACCAAAGCAATATCTCTAATCACATGAGATTCTTCGGGTGGTCGAAGCAGTCCCTTATCCAATAAGGTTCTTCGCGATACCAAAACAGTATCTCTAAACACATGAGATTCTTCGTGATACCAAAGCAAGATCTCTAAATACATGAGATTCCTCGGGTGGTCGATGCAGTCCCTTATCCAATAAGGTTCTTCGCAATACGAAAGCAGTATCTCTATACACACGAGATTCTTCGGGTGGTCGAAACAGTCCCTTATCCAATAAGGTTCTTCGCGATACTAAAGCAGTACCTCTAAACACATGAGATTCGTCGGGTGGTCGAAGTAGTCCCTTATCCAATAAGGTTCTTCGCGATACCAAAACAGTATCTCTAAACACATGAGATTCTTCGGGTGGTTGAAGCATTCCCTTATCTAATAAGGTTCTTCGCGATACCAAAGCAGTATCTCTAAACACATGAGATTCTTCGGGTGGTCGATGCAGTCCCTTATCCAATAAGGTTCTTCGCGATACAAAAGCAGTATCTCTAAACACATGAGATTCTTCGGGTGGTCGAAGTAGTCCCTTATCCAATAAGGTTCTTCGCGATACCAAAGCAGTATCTCTAAACACATGAGATTCTTCGGGTGGTCGATGCAGTCCCTTATCCAATAAGGTTCTTCGCGATACGAAAGCAGTATCTCTAAACACATGAGATTCTTCGGGTGGTCGAAGCAGACCCTTATCCAATAAGGTTCTTCGCGATACCAAAGTAGTATCTCTAAACACATGAGATTCTTCGGGTGGTCGAAGCATTCCCTTATCCAATAAGGTTCCTTGCAATACCAAAACAGTATCTCTAAACACATGAGATTCTTCGTGATACCAAAATAGTATCTTTAAACACATGAGATTCCTCGGGTGGTCGATGCAGTCCCTTATCCAATAAGGTTCTTCGCGATACCAAAGCAATATCTCTAATCACATGAGATTCTTCGGGTGGTCGAAGCAGTCCCTTATCCAATAAGGTTCTTCGCGATACCAAAGCAAAATCTCTAATCACATGAGATTCTTCGGATGGTCGAAGTAGTCACTTATCTAATAAGGTTCTTCGCGATACCAAAGCAGTATCTCTAATCACATGAGATTCTTCTGGTGGTCAAAGCAGCCCCTTATCCAATAAGGTTCTTCGAGATACCAAAGCAGTATCTCTAAACACAAGAGATTCGTCGGGTGGTCGAAGCAGTCCCTTATCCAATAAGGTTCTTTGCGATACCAAAACAGTATCTCTAAACACATGAGATTCTTCGGGTGGATGAAGCAGTCCCTCATCCAATAAGGTTCTTTGCGATACAAAAGCAGTATCTCTAAACACATGAGATTCTTCGGGTGATCGAAGCAGTACCTTATTCAATAAGGTTCTTCGTGATACCAAAGCAGTATCTCTAAACACATGATATTCTTCGGGTGGTCGAAGCAGTCCCTTATCCAATAAGGTTCTTCACGATACCAATGCAGTATCTCTAAACACATGAAATTCATCGGGTGGTCGAAACAGTCCCTTATCCAATAAGGTTCTTCGCGATACCAAAACAATATCTCTAAACACATGAGATTCTTCGTGATACCAAAGTAGTATCTCTAAATACATGAGACTCGTCGGGTGG
Source organism: Lathyrus sativus (assembly GCA_963859935.3). Classification (NCBI taxonomy): domain Eukaryota; kingdom Viridiplantae; phylum Streptophyta; class Magnoliopsida; order Fabales; family Fabaceae; genus Lathyrus; species Lathyrus sativus. The sequence goes on along the minus strand of OZ012740.1, from coordinate 236,041,349 downwards.
TCAATGCAGTCCCTTATCCAATAAGGTTCTTTGCGATATGAAAGCAGTATCTATAAACACATGAGATTCTTCGGGTGGTCGAAGCAGTCCCTTATCCAATAAGGTTCTTCGCGATACCAAAGCAATATCTCTAATCGCATGAGATTCTTCGGGTGGTCGAAGCAGTCCCTTATCCAATAAGGTTCTTCGCGATACCAAAACAGTATCTCTAAACACATGAGATTCTTCGTGATACCAAAGCAAGATCTCTAAATACATGAGATTCCTCGGGTGGTCGATGCAGTCCCTTATCCAATAAGGTTCTTCGCAATACGAAAGCAGTATCTCTATACACACGAGATTCTTCGGGTGGTCGAAACAGTCCCTTATCCAATAAGGTTCTTCGCGATACTAAAGCACCATCTCTAAACACATGAGATTCGTCGGGTGGTCGAAGCAGTCCCTTATCCAATAAGGTTCTTCGCGATACCAAAACAGTATCTCTAAACACATGAGATTCTTCGGGTGGTTGAAGCATTCCCTTATCTAATAAGGTTCTTCGCGATACCAAAGCAGTATCTCTAAACACATGAGATTCTTCGGGTGGTCGATGCAGTCCCTTATCCAATAAGGTTCTTCGCGATACGAAAGCAGTATCTCTAAACACATGAGATTCTTCGGGTGGTCGAAGTAGTCCCTTATCAAATAAGGTTCTTCGCGATACCAAAGCAGTATCTCTAAACACATGAGATTCTTCGGGTGGTCGATGCAGTCCCTTATCCAATAAGGTTCTTCGCGATACGAAAGCAGTATCTCTAAACACATAAGATTCTTCGGGTGGTCGAAGCAGTCCCTTATCCAATAAGGTTCTTCGCGATACCAAAGCAGTATCTCTAAACACATGAGATTCTTCGGGTGGTCGAAGCATTCCCTTATCCAATAAGGTTCCTTGCGATACCAAAACAGTATCTCTAAACACATGAGATTCTTCGTGATACCAAAGTAGTATCTCTAAACACATGAGATTCTTCGTGATACCAAAGCAGTATCTCTAATCACATGAGATTCTTCGGATGGTCGAAGTAGTCCCTTATCCAATAAGGTTCTTCGCGATACCAATGCAGTATCTCTAATCACATGACATTCTTCTGGTGGTCAAAGCAGTCCCTTATCCAATAAGGTTCTTCGCGAAACCAAAGCAGTATCTCTAAACACGTGAGATTCGTCGAGTGGTCGAAGCAGTCCCTTATCCAATAAGGTTCTTCGCGATACCAAAACAGTATCTCTAAACACATGAGATTCTTCGGGTGGTTGAAGCAGTCCCTCATCCAATAAGGTTCTTCGCGATACCAAAGCAGTATCTCTAAACACATGAGATTCTTCGGGTGATCGAAGCAGTACCTTATTCAATAAGGTTCTACGTGATACCAAAGCAGTATCTCTAAACACATGATATTCTTCGGGTGGTCGAAGCAGTCCCTTATCCAATAAAGTTCTTCACGATACCAAAGAAGTATCTCTAAACACATGAAATTCTTCGGGTGGTCGAAACAGTCCCTTATCCAATAATGTTCTTCGCGATACCAAAACAGTATCTCTAAACACATGAGAGTCTTCGTGATACCAAAGCAGTATCTCTAAATACATGAGATTCGTCTGGTGGTCGATGCAGTCCCTTATCCAATAAGGTTCTTCGCCATATGAAAGCAGTATCTACAAACACATGAGATTCTTCGGGTGGTCGAAGCAGTCCCTTATCCAATAAGGTTCTTCGCGATACCAAAGCAATATCTCTAATCACATGAGATTCTTCGGGTGGTAGAAGCAGTCCCTTATCCAATAAGGTTCTTCGCGCTACCAAAACAGTATCTCTAAACACATGAGATTCTTCGTGATACCAAAGCAAGATCTCTAAATCATGAGATTCCTCGGGTGGTCGATGCAGTCCCTTATCCAATAAGGTTCTTCGCGATACTAAAGTAGTATCTCTAAACACATGAGATTCGTCGGGTGGTCGAAGCAGTCCCTTATCCAATAAGGTTCTTCGCGATACCAAAACAGTATCTCTAAACACATGAGATTCTTCGGGTGGTTGAAGCATTCCCTTATCTAATAAGGTTCTTCGCGATACCAAAGCAGTATCTCTAAACACATGAGATTCTTCGGGTGGTCGATGCAGTCCCTTATCCAATAAGGTTCTTCGCGATACGAAAGTAGTATCTCTAAACACATGAGATTCTTCGGGTGGTCGATGCAGTCCCTTATCCAATAAGGTTCTTCGCGATACGAAAGCAGTATCTCTAAACACATAAGATTCTTCGGGTGGTCGAAGCAGTCCCTTATCCAATAAGGTTCTTCGCGATACCAAAGCAGTATCTCTAAACACATGAGATTCTTCGGGTGGTCGAAGCATTCCCTTATCCAATAAGGTTCCTTGCGATACCAAAACAGTATCTCTAAACACATGAGATTCTTCGTGATACCAAAGTAGCATCTCTAAACACATGAGATTGCTCGGGTGGTCGATGCAGTCCCTTATCCAATAAGGTTCTTCGCGATACCAAAGCAATATCTCTAATCACATGAGATTCTTCGGCTGGTCGAAGCAGTCTCTTATCCAATAAGGTTCTTCGCGATACCAAAGCAGTATCTCTAATCACATGAGATTCTTCGGATGGTCGAAGTAGTCCCTTATTAAATAAGGTTCTTCGCGATACCAAAGCAGTGTCTCTAATCACATGAGATTCTTCTGGTGGTCAAAGCAGTCCCTTATCCAATAAGGTTCTTCGCGATACCAAAGCAGTATCTCTAAACACATGAGATTCGTTGGGTGGTCGAAGCAGTCCCTTATCCAATAAGGTTCTTCGCGATACCAAAACAGTATCTCTAAACACATGAGATTCTTCGGGTGGTTAAGGCAGTCCCTCATCCAATAAGGTTCTTCGCGATACAAAAGCAGTATCTCTAAACACATGAGATTCTTCGGGTGATCGAAGCAGTACCTTTTTCAATAAGGTTCTTCGTGATACCAAAGCAGTATCTCTAAACAGATGATATTCTTCGGGTGGTCATAGCAGTCCCTTATCCAATAAGGTTCTTCACGATACCAAAGCAGTATCTCTAAACACATGAAATTCTTCGGGTGGTCGAAACAGTCCCTTATCCAATAAGGTTCTTCGCGATACCAAAACAATATCTCTAAACACATGAGATTCTTCGTGATACCAAAGTAGTATCTCTAAATACATGAGATTCGTCGGGTGGTCGATGCAGTCCCTTATCCAATAAGGTTCTTCGCGATATGAAAGCAGTATCTATAAACACATGAGATTCTTCGGGTGGTCGAAGCAGTCCCTTATCCAATAAGGTTCTTCGCGATACCAAAGCAATATCTCTAATCACATGAGATTCTTCGGGTGGTCGAAGCAGTCCCTTATCCAATAAGGTTCTTCGCGATACCAAAGTAGTATCTCTAAACACATGAGATTCTTCGTGATACCAAAGCAAGATCTCTAAATACATGAGATTCCTCGGGTGGTCGATGCAGTCCCTTATCCAATAAGGTTCTTCGCAATACGAAAGCAGTATTGTCGCTACTGCGAAAATCGGCGCCGGCTGAACAGAAGAGTCGCCACCATGCGTTATTTATCCCAACAGAGGGAAAGGAAACGCTTGAAGTAAACCTACCGCAAAGACGGGAAAGGAATGGTCATCGCAACCAAATCGTGGATTCGGGAGTCGGTTACGCAAGGGGAAGGTATTAGCACCCATCACGTCCGTCGTACTCGACGGGATCCACGCTTGTTTTCTAGTACGGATTGTTATTCTATCTATTCTACAGGTCTGGGGTTAAAAGAAAATAAACTGACTCGGAAAAGTATCGCACTTTACGCCTACGTATTCCCGTCTGGAACGAGAAATCAGAATCAACGTAGTTCGCCTACGTACGAGAAAGGAGGGGAAGGTTGCTCGCTAGGATATCGCATCCTATGCCTACGTACTTTCATACAGCATGAAAGATCAGAGCAAACGTAGTTCGGGCCATGAAAGACACAAGCTTGTCTGACTGTTTTTATCTCCTTATGAAAGGGTTTTTCCTGATTAAGAGTCCAAGCGGACAAAAATGACGTTTTTTGATTGGTTTACAGTCTTTTACGCAAGAATCGTCTTTTATGGTGTTTGAAATGTTTATTGTGTTTTTCTGATTGTTTTGAGAAAGAAGAGACAGAACTCTAGAACCTATGGTTGAAAAGGGAATCAAAATCTATCCTAATGTTGTCATGCATGGATGAGAACCTAATGTCTGTCATATTTCTCTTCTGCGCAGAGAGAAACAGAGGTCCTAAGGGGATAAACAGAAAAGCAACAGCATATATACAGTAAAGCGGTAAAATGCATGAATGCAGCAGTACAAGCGAGGCAAGGGAGTCCCACTCAACCTCGAACCTAGAAAACAATGGGAAAAGTGAAACAACTTCACTTGAACCCTATGGGGAAAATTAACAAACAATACAATCAACAACTCTAAACAGCACCACCAGCTCTAAACAGCAAAACCTGACAGCACAAGCTCCTTCTTCTATCAGTCTTCAAAGTGATGAACTTTATCCTCAACCTTCAAAGGCTTCTTCAAATTCAACTTTGTCTTCAATATGCTCCATCATCATGCTCTTCAAACCAAGCCCACACCCCAAGCAAAGCCCAATAAGCCCACACAAACAATATAAACCCCAAAAGGGCACACCATACAATCAAACAAAATACAAAATATACTAAAAATATTAATATAGTAGGGAAAATTATAATATTATTCCTAGGGGATCTACTATACCTACCCTTAATACCCTATATGCCCCAGGTCCTAATTCAATCTAAAAAGCCCCAAAAGAAATTGTTTTAATGCACCTATGTTATGTATAAACCCTAATCTAACCATCCTAATATCATCTAATCAAAATTACCTAAAAATAATCCTAAAAAATTATGGAATAAAATCCAGGGGTACCTAATATGTATATCTAATTGTCCTAAAAAGATTGGCCTAACAAAGTAATGGGAACTACCTAAAGAAAAATATACAAAATCATGTACAAACTATATTCAATAAAAAACAACTAAAATGTAAAATATTCAAAAAAATATAAAAAATATCTAAACTAATATTTTATTTATTCACAATATTCTTGAAACCATTATCAACATGTAGCAAAAATTACCACATTAAAAAGATCATTTTCTAATTTTTTATGATTTTTCAAAGTTGTCAAATAAAATGAATAAAATGAATTAAAAGAAACATGATCAGGGGTGCAGAAAGTAACTACGCCTAGTTCAAAAACATATGGGCCATTAATCAGGGGGGTGCGCGTATCACTTAGTGCTAAGCCCAATACCCAACAAAATCAAAAATGAAAATAGTAAGAAAAATAAATAAATCCACGGTGCCAATAGCACACAAACGCAGTGTAAATCCAACTTGGGCCTGGGAGTGAGGTTTACTTATCAATTGCCAGCTTAAGCCCACATCACAAATTAAATGAAATGACCATGTATTGCTTCTCAGTAGAAACCTTCACAAATTGGGACATGATCTGAACCACACGATCCATTTTGGAGTCAAAAGTCAGCACTGATCCAAGGGAGGAGAACTTGTCTTCTTCATTTTGAAAAGAAAATGGAGCCAACTCCATTGATGAGTGCTCATGAACTCTTCTTCTGCAGCAACTCGTGTATCCTTAATTTCCAACCAAAACTTAATTTGTAAAACACTATCATGCTCAGAATTCTTCCCTGGTTCCAACTATGGTATTGAATTGAATTGATATGAACCCTAACCTCAAACACGATCCTCACTCCAAATATAGCTCAAAAATCAATCAACACCAACCTTCAAATTATTGTTCTCAATCTCTTCCTTGCTCATCACTAATCAATTATGTCGCTACTGCGAAAATCGGCGCCGGCTGAACAGAAGAGTCTCCACCGTGCGTTATTTATCCCACAGGAGGGAAAGGAAACGCTCAGAGTAAACCTCGCACAACACGGGAAAAGGTATGGTCGTCGCAACCAAAACCTGGATTCGGGAGTCGGTTACGCAAGGGGAAGGTATTAGCACCCCTCACGTCCGTCGTACTCGACGGGATCCACGCTTGTTTTCGGGTATGGATTCTATCTACTCTACAGGTCAAGGGTTAAAAGAAAAATAAAATGAAAATGACTCGGCAAAGTATCGCACTTTATGCCTACGTATTCTCGTCTGGAACGAGAAATCAGAGTCAACGTAGTTCGCCTACCTACGAGAAAGGAGGGGAAGGTTGCTCGCTAGGATATCGCATCCTATGCCTACGTACTTTCATACATAGATTCCTGTACTTCCTCCCCCTTGGGCGGGTTCTTCAGCGCATATCCGAATTGGCGAATGAACAGAGAAGGGTTGTAATTGATACACCCTTTCCTCCCTATCAACGGGACATTAGGGTACCCAGAACAACTGAAGATAAGCTCAGATCCCAGCAGATCTCTATCAAACCATTCGACGTCTTCGGAAGATAACCTCATCAGGCGCTCCGGCCAGCCAACTGGGACTGTAGTCTTTATGACAGATCTTCTCTTAGGAAGGTGGCTCTCAAACCACATACCCATCAATGGTGCACAGAAATGAACATTCTTTCCTCTTCCCTTCTCATTCTTGTAATGCAGTGAGTGGTAGAAATCTCCGAGCAAGGTCGGTACAGGATTACCAGCGGCAAACAAGTAGAAGGCATCAAAGTCCACAAAATCCGGTACATTGGGAAACAATATTATGCCGTAAATGCACAGAGCCAGCACAGCATTGAAGGCAATCCAGCACCCGTTCTTAGCGTACTCCTGGGCTTTACCAATCAAGAACTGGAGCGAGAAGCTTGGCACTCCACGGGAAACAGTAGTCAACAGTTCAGAAGCATCCACATGCAAAGCTTTTGCCAAGTCTTTCGGCTTGGGCTTAACGCCAGAATGAATGAATGGAACCTGGTTCTGCACGGGTAACTCAGTAAACTCCACATACTCCTCAATGGTAGGCCCCATAATGAAATCAGCAAACGTAAAACATCTCAATGCGGGATCATAGAATTGCATCAAAGCGTACAGCCCATCTGGCTCTATCTCCGTGGGTTTGCGCACCAATCTCAATAGTCTTCCATAACTCATTCTGAAGCTCCTACAAACATCCTCATCAGCCAGAGAGATCAACCCACGCAGGGGAACAACATCAGGAGTAGGCAATTTGTAAGCAACTGTCCTTCTTAAGCTGGCCATGACCAATCACTCAGAGATCCAGACACTAGAACTAGGGAAATGCAAATGCACCTGCAGCACAGACACACGTTAGTGGGATGCAATAATGATGGGTATGCAAACAAATGCAATGCAAGTGACATGCAACAGGGACCAAATGTCGTAGCTGAATAGCCTGAACCATATCAAGAAGTCTCAGATAGATTCTCTAGAAGTCCTCAAACCCTGGTCTCAGATAGACCTAACACAAAGCTCCCCCACTGGTCTCTGACAGACCTCAAACAAAAACTCCCACTGGTCTCTGGTGGACCTCAAATCATATCTCGAACTGGTCTCTGACAGACCTCAGAACTCTCCAAATGGTCTCTGACAGACCTCAGAACTCTCCATAAATACTCAAGATCTCTGATCAAGAAATAACCGGTGTCTGAAGGTCTAGTTACCTGCATAACCCCAAACCCTCTCACAGGTGGATGTCCTAGTAACTGACAAAGGTATGGCATCCTATGCGGTCGTCGGCGTCACAAACTTTCAGGGTTGATGATACGATTCCCAGAAGGAGTGGCATCATCAAATCCTGAAGAGGCCTCACTTAGCCAACTTCCAAATGATCGGTTCCCAGAGTCGACAATTCAACTAACCAGCAACCCACGCCAACCAAAGGAAGGGGCAGGAGGCCAACCAGAGGAACCTCGTCTGAGTGTAGATTTTGCGGGACACCAAGGCAAGCAAAGCAAGCGGGCGCCCACTAGTCTCGACTCTAAGTCTAAGGTGCACTCAAGCCCAGGTCCGACTTCTCACTCAATATCAGAACACCCATCACAACCCCCAAATACAACAATAATGACAATAATAATATGCTGAAAGTAAAGGTCAGAAATATAAATCCATACAAAATCCTCGACGAGAAAACAAGCGTTAGGATTGACTCTCTTAAGGGACGTTGGATCCCAAATGCATAAGAACTATCGCAGTCCTTAGCAGCCCGGGGAAGTTGCATCCCCAGCAGAGTCGCCAGCTGTCGCTACTGCGAAAATCGGCGACGGCTGAACAGAAGAGTCGCCACCGTGCGTTATTTATCCCACAGGAGGGAAAGGAAACGCTCAGAGTAAACCTCGCACAACACGGGAAAAGGTATGGTCGTCGCAACCAAAACCTGGATTCGGGAGTCGGTTACGCAAGGGGAAGGTATTAGCACCCCTCACGTCCGTCGTACTCGACGGGATCCACGCTTGTTTTCGGGTATGGATTCTATCTACTCTACAGGTCAAGGGTTAAAAGAAAAATAAAATGAAAATGACTCGGCAAAGTATCGCACTTTATGCCTACGTATTCTCGTCTGGAACGAGAAATCAGAGTCAACGTAGTTCGCCTACCTACGGGAAAGGAGGGGAAGGTTGCTCGCTAGGATATCGCATCCTATGCCTACGTACTTTCATACAGCATGAAAGATCAGAGCAAACGTAGTTCGGGCCACGTACGACACAAGCTTGTCTTGGTTGATTTTATTCCTTCTAAAAAAGGTGTTTCTGATTAGCAGTCCCAGCGGACAAAAATGACGTCTTGATGAGTTCACACTCTTTTACGGAAGAAGTGTCTTTTATTGTGTTTGAAATTTTATTGTATTTTTCTGTTTGTTTTGAGGAAGAAGAGACAGAACTCTAACCTACGGTTGCGAAGGGAATCAAACTAACCTAGTATTATCATGCATGGGTTAAGACCTAGAGTCTATCATGCTACTCTCTTGCGCAGAGAGAAACAGAGATCCTAAGGGAATAGACGGAAACAGAAACAATAGCAGATATATACAGTAAAGCAGTAAAATGCATGGATGCAGCAATACAAGCGAGGCAAGGGAGTCCCACTCAACCTCGAACCTAGAAAACAATAGGCAAAAGTGAACAGACTTCACTTTCAACCCAACAGGTTAAACAGCAAACAATACAGTCCAGAAAACCAATCAATACATCAGAAACGAAATACAGCAAAAGATAAACAGCATCAGCAGCTCTGCATCAACACCTATCTTCAAGTCATCTCCAGACAGCTATAAGCTTCAGCCAGCATCAATCCCCATCTCCACAGCCTTCAAGCAAGGTCTTTGTCATCAATCTTCAGTCTACAAGGGCTTTTCTTCAAGTCCTATCCTCCAAGCTGAGGGATCAATCACAAGAGTGAATTGGGTGTTAAGCACTTAGTTGACCACCAAGGGTGGCAAACCAACTGCTACTAACACATAAGATATTTTCTCTCAAGAGTTCTATCCCTTAGACAGTAGCACCAAGCCTTCCAAAGGAAGGGGGTGAGTGTCTTAGAGAGACTCTGCATCACAGAGAAGAATGGAGGCAGTCAAGGCCTTCCATGTTTGAGAATCAAGCTTTCTATTCTAGAGCTCTGCCTAGCTCCTAAACCCTAATCTCCTCAACAGCTGCTAGCAGGAATCTCCTCATCAACTCTGGAAGTTGGTCTTCAAGCTCTGGATCTCCAATGGCTTCATCATCACAGGTCTTCAGCTCTCCCAATTCCCACGCAGTCCCAATACCCACACAGACAAACAATAATCCCCAGAGGGCACACCACACCAATCAATCAAATATAGACAGTAATATACTAATAGCAGTAGGGGAATCCTAGTGATTTCTAAGGGATCTAATAACTACCCATAGTCCCTATAGTCCCATATCTAAAATATTCAATCTCTAAGTCCTAAGGGAAATGATTCAATTCTCCTAAGTCATCACTTAAACCCTAATTTTGTTCATGTTATCCACACCTAAACTAAACACCTAAAATTAAGTCCTAAAAATGGGAACTAAATTACACATACAAGATACATGTCTAAACTAATCAACCTAAAAAGAAGGGATTAAAAATACTAAAGCATCTATTAGAACAAAAATTATCAAATTTAAGTATCAAACTAGACTTAATAAAATGCTACTTACAAGAAAAATGCATGAAAAATATTAAAATAAAATAAAATGTCATTTTTATTTTTCTATATTTTTCTAGACAGAATAATGGACCTATAGCAAAAATAAGGAATTAAAAAACTCAATTTTCCTATTTTTTATGATTTTTTAAAAGATGAGAAAATATTAAAGAAATTAAAATAACAAAATATGAATAAAAGGGGAGGGGGGTGAGAACAGCAGAAGCGCCCTAGTTGTTTTTTCAGGTGGGCCATGAACCAGGGGTGCGAACATCACTTAAGGCAAGGCCCAGCACGCTCAGAAAAATGAATTAAAAAACCAAAGAAAAGAAATAAATCCTCGGTGCAGAAAGTAAGGGTTTTACGTGCAAACTTGGATTGGGCCCACGGTGGGGGTGCGAGTAGCACAAGAATTGCTGAAGCCCAGGATTCACATTAATGAAACGCAGAGTTTAGATAACTCTAGTTTCCCTCCGTTTCTTACTTTCAATGTCAGCCCTTGGATGAGCCTTCAAAGTCAACAAAATAGAATAATCCGACGGATACTGGTCGTCTTCCCCAAGTGTCGCCTAGGGTTTTCAGAAATCCATGTTCATGCGCGCGTTCTTCATCATCATCGTGCTCACTCGATTCTCAACGAAAATCAAAAATTCCATGACAAAAAATGATCTACCAATCACCAGGAACATGATCATGCGTGTAGTTTTCTTTGAACCATCGTGCATCCTCCAAACAGAAAGCTTCAAGATCTTGGTACCACCATGTTACACCGAATTCGACCTTGCTAAAACCTAATCCTAATGGCACTAAGCTGTTCTACACGCTACCCTGGTTTCAACAAGCCATTACACATGCATTGACACTCACTAACCAGCATTTTCTTGCTCATCAAAGAACCTAACACCTGTTATTAATCTTCATGAAACTCTCTGAAACTTCATGGAATCGATCACCTAATCAAGTCTAACAGTCCTACACCAAAGATCTAACCTAACTATGCATAATTAAGGAGTTATGGGAGAATCCACCAACCTGTCAAGTATCAATGGTGGAGGTAGTTGCAGGTGGATCCAATGCTTGAAACCCTTCGAGGATGATCTCTAATTGATGAGAAACTTTCTGTTTGCAACAACAGCGGTGATGAGTGCTTGAATTGTGAGATTGGATCCTGCTATGAATTTTGCAATTTCAAACCCTAGAGCTTTGATCTTCCATGTACATGCCTCTGAGCTTGCTGGTTCCCCTTCACAATCTTCAATGGATGATGGATGAAGAAAAGAAGTGATCAGAAATGGAAGATTATGGTGATTCTTGCACTTTCTTACAATGGAAGCAACTATGAAGTTCTCTCTTTTCTCTCCTTCAATGCACCAACCCCTTACACAAATGGCTTCATTTCATTATATAGATGATGATTAACAGAATGAGAAGTTTCTAGATTGCTCTTGGAGGATTCTAGAAAGTTGTGGAAATTTCAAGGAAGTTCTCATTTGATGATATGTTGAAGATCTCTTATCTCATGCTTGCCCCTTTGTAAACTTGTATTAAAATCTCCTTTCATGAGATATTAGGAGTGTATGTATGAAAAACCCAAGCTTTTCCTTGCCTTGTGTTAAGTTTTACCAAGTTGCCTTATGATGCAAGAAACAAATTTACAAAGGAAGTCCAATTTTTAAGCCTAAAATCAAAAATGTGGCTGAACCAATTTCTCTAAAATGATGTTGGGAATCAATTTGGTATATTGGATGACCCATATTGGATTTGTAGATCTCTCAAACCAATTTTTTATTTCAACTTTTTCAACTTATATGCCTTTTTTAGGTCATTTTTCACCAACTTTGGTCAAGTATCATTCTATGCATTTCCAAACTTCCATGACTTCTTTTCTTGACTTAAAATGGAATTTTTAGCAACTTTGATGTTGTGAAGTTTTTCATTTGAAGCTTCCTTGTATGAGTTTTAGACATAAGCTAGGAATGAACTGTAATCATCAGATGACCAAACTACCCTTTGCTTGCCAAGACCATAAGTAGAGTTCCACAAATCATATAAAGGCATACTATACCATTCTAGAAAGCTAAGACAATTAGGAAAAATTCTTATGTTGACCATAAATTCATTTGAAATATCCTTGAGGGGTAACAATTGCTTGGAATCCAGTCACTTTCACAGACAAAATTTCAGATACCCCAGATGACCTGTAACTTGCAAGGACCATAACCTGAGTTCTATAAATCTCCTTAATGTCTTCCACCACTCAAATTAAAGGTCTTTAGGTCCTCTACAAGTTTCATGTTGGCCAAGGATCCATTTGAAGCTTTCATTTTGACTTATCTTGCTTGGAAATTTGACCTAAACTAGGGGATTTTACACAGAAACCCTAATTTAGAAACTCCTCTTCTCCTTGATTTCTCTTGATTTCTTCTTAGCACAACAACATATCCTTCTTTACATGTCAAATGATGAACCCCACATCTCTCCAATAGACCTTAATGCCTTTCAATCAGTCAATTGACCTAGAGTTGACCTAGAGTTGACCCCAGATGAAACCCTAGTTGACTGTCTTCAACTGCAATTCTTGTGATCACACCAAGGACTTGTCTTCTTCTTCAAATGACTTTCTAAGTCTCCCACGATGCCCACATACTCTCCATGCTCAGCCCACAGCTTACAATTTCTTTGATGATCCCCAGATACTCTCAGATAGGAGATGGATGCCCTGATTGATCCATTGATTTCCCAGTCTTCAAATTCTCTCTGATGACTTGAATGAGATTGAATTTGAATAATAACCTCTTGATAGGCTCATGGATATGAGAATAATGCTTGGTCCCCTGTTGGATGACTTGCTATGCTATGCTATGCAGATGATTAGGCTATGTACATGACTCTATATGCAAATGCTAATGCAATTGAAACATAAACCAAGTGAATAAGGTTGAGCAAATTTTAGGGTGCAACAGCTGCCCCTATTCAAGCGACTTGGACCCGACTGGGTGAAGAGCCCGGAGCCTTCAGACATTCGCGGTACGAGACGGTTGAATACTAAGAACCCGGAAATTTGCCAACCGCAGAGATAAACCGCATCACTGAATCTGACTGTTTACCGCAACCCACTGATCTCGTGCGGGGATTATTTTTATCAGCCTGAAAAAGACTTTATCATTGCAAGAATAAAATTTTGCTTGTCCACGTTAGGACGCCTGTGTTGTCAACACAAAGAAATCTCAATCTAAACTCGTCCACGTTAGGAAAAATCTCGACAGCTTCACTGGGGATGGCTCGTCTGCCTCTCATCAGAAATACATCGTCCATGTTAGGACTAAACTCTTCCACGTTAGGAATAACACCGTCCACGTAAGGAATAACACTTCGTCTGGATCTATCCGCGTCAGGACTAAACTCTCTGGGTTATGAATACTTCGTCCACGTTAGGACTCACCCTTCCACATTAGGAATACATGTCCACGTTAGGACTCACCTTTCCACGTAAGGAATAACCGTTCCACGTTAGGAATGAACTTCTTCTTCGTCGAACTCTTCCACGTAAGGAATACGTCTCTCTTCCACGTAAGGAATCAATCTTTCTGATTTGTCCATGTCAGGACTCTAACTTGATATGTCCACGTAAGGACTCAATCTTTCCACGTAAGGAACAAACTCATCATTTCCACGTAAGGAATCAATCTTTCCACATCAGGAATGCTATCTTTCCACGTAAGGAATAAATCTGATATGTCCACGTAAGGACTCCAACTTGATATGTCCACGTAAGGACTCAATCTTTCCACGTAAGGAATCCATCTCCTTTCCACGTAAGGAAACCAATCTTCTTCCACGTAAGGAATCATCTTCTTTCCATGTAAGGAATAACTTCTTTTTCCACGTAAGGAACATACTTTCTTTCGATTTGTCCACGTAAGGACTCACATGTCGACTTGCTAAAGAGTTGTCCACGTCAGGACTCAGGCCCCTTCGACCCATTAGGGAAGTGAGACTTGTCCACGTCAGGACTCATATCTCAACCTACTGAAGTAATAGAACCTGTCCACGTCAGAACTTGCGCGTCTTCGACTTGCTGGGGAAATAAGGCTTTGTCCACGTCAGGACACACACTCTGCCAACAACACGAAGACGGATAAATTGGTCCCCGTCAGGACTCTCGCATCTTGTCATCACAAAGAACTACAAACTTGTCCTCGTCAGGACGCACATTTCACCATCACGAATAAAGCTATCTGCTGGAAATAAATGGCCCACATCAGGACACCAACACGAAGAGTAACCAACTTTGTCCCCGTCAGGACTTCACCTTCGATCAATACCAAGAGATCAAATCCGTCCACGTTAGGACTAACACATATCGTCAAACTGAGGAAATGTCCACGTCAGGACCCCCCACTTCTCTTAGCATACAAAAAACCTGTCAATAAACCCGTCCACGTTAGGACTCATCCTTCCATTGGTCCGCAAACTTCTTATCACTGACGTTACAGCAACTTTGAGGCTGACTCTACTGGGGATATTTGGAAATCAAACTACTGGATGCCTGCTCTAATAACCGGCGGTAGCCTCTGAAGTTCTGGTTCATGAAACCTTTTAATGCTGACGTAACAACAACTTTGAAGGAAACAATCCGCTGGTCGGACTAGAGAAACTCCAACAAGAAACCCTGGCGGGGAAATAAGTAACTCTGCTTGAGGACAAAGAGAAACTTATCATGCTGACTCTGTGGGGAGTAGTGCCAAAGCTGACACTTCGTTGAATGTCTCATGCCGAGACTTCGAATGTTTATTGATTCACCTAAGCGAGGGCTCTCTCTACCTGCAAAAGGAACAATACTTGACACAAAAGGTTAGCCATCCTGGTTTATGCTTCTAAAATGCGTATGTTTGATACTGACGCAATGCTTCAATCGTCATGGAAATACTACACGTGTTTATTTGGTGAATGCAAGTGTGACACTATATGCCAATGCAATTGCAGACTCGAACTGCTGGGTACAGAAACTGCTTCAGCAAAATAAATGCTGAAGATAATGCCAACTTCGCTGGGGATAGCCAGATGCCACAGAATTATTCCGGCAAAATAAATGCTGGAAGAGTGACGTCGACTCAGTTGGGAAATTGGGAACTTAAACCAAACACCTCGTTGAAGTAATACCCTGATGGGGAACATAACTCTGTTGGAGGATGGCAGATGCGCCTGGTATGACTTGACTTCTGCTGGAAAGTGAACGGATATCACACGGTATTTTGACAAAATAAGTGCCAGGGCGCACCAACTCTGCCGGGGAGAGCCTTAATCTCCGAGTTCCACAGGGAGGAATACTCTTGCTGAAAAGAGAACTCCAGTGGGGATGGGACGATTCTCTCGGGGAAAATCAACTGACTCCGCTGGGAGAGAGTAAATGACCCTGCGGGGAAAGATGAACTTGTCTGAATACAGCTCACATATATTAATCTTCTGAGGCTAAACCAACTCTGCTTGAGATAAGGAATCCTTCTGGGGGACACCACACTGTCTGAACACAGCCTACAATCATGGAATCGCCAACTCTGCTGAGAATAAATGGCTTTGTTGGAGCATGCCTTCTGGATAGGCTACGACTAGCTAGGGAATTCGATCCTTCTTCAGGAGGCACATGCATGACCTGCGTGGGGGTCGAGTCTTTCGTTATTGCAATCTTTTGATCATCTTCCTCGTACGGCTATGAAACCTGCAACAACACAAACAAGACAGGACAAGCCTATGCAATCAAATCAATTCAGGTTAGTGACGTTATTTTCAGTTAACTCAAAGCTTTAGCAATTGTTGGCAAGGGCCAGTGATGTTATACACCTGCTAGTTTCAATAAACTTAGGCGTTTTATCATGCACAAAACAGTAAAGAACCAGCATTAAGTACTGAATAACATATTTTATTGATTGGGCCCCTGAATGGGCGGAGTTTTGTACACGGGATGTAACTCCTGAAAAGAGGAAGCTACGCAAAGCAAATATACAAGTATGCACAGGAAGCATAAATATATTGACAAATTAAATTTGTACACATGTCGGCAACGGGATGCAGACGAACATGACGAACTTATCCTCCTATGACTCGTCCGACTCTAATGCTTTCCCGGTATCCACACTTCCGAAGAGATTGTATCCGATAATCGACCCCTCGAGTATATTCTCCCGCACCAATGCTCAACGTAGTATCAAATTCAGACCGCAGTCATTTGCTTTTTTCAAATCCCTAACTTTTGCGTGAACCGCCCTTTACGGGTTTTCAGTTCACCGGGATACCCTTTTTTGCCGAAGCCGCCCAGTGTAGGTTTTCAACTTCGCGGGTGTACATTTTTTCAATTTTATCCCTAACTTTTTCCCGAACCTTTCATTCTGTTTTTGATTCGCCAGGATGCCCCATTTTTGCCTGGACTCTCTTTTTCTGTCCAGCGGGTCAATTTTCAAGCAAAGTATTTTTTAACTGCGTCCGAATTCACAGGTGACATAAAGTCTTCACCGTCCATGGTGGACAACAATAAAGCTCCTCCTGAAAAGACTTTTCTGACAACGTATGGCCCTTCGTAGTTGGGGGTCCACTTGCCCCTGTGATCTGCTTGCGGCGGGAGAATCCTTTTCAGCACAAGGTCGCCCGTCTGAAAGCTCCGCGGATGTATCTTCTTATCATATGCTTTCTTCATTCGGCTCTGGTACAAACGACCGTATGCTAGAGAAGTTAGCCTCTTCTCATCCATCAAACTCAATTGGTTCAACCTGTCTTTCACCCATTCTGCCTCATCTAATTGAACATCTCGCAATACCCTCAGAGAAGGGATCTCAACTTCCAATGGTAATACCGCTTCCATTCCGTATACTAACGAGAACGGGGTTGCCCCGGTTGATGTGCGTACCGTCGTACGATAACCGTGCAAAGCGAAAGGTAGCATCTCGTGCCAATCCTTATAGGTCACCACCATTTTCTAAACGATTCTCTTGATATTTTTATTGGCCGCTTCGACAGCGCCATTCATCTTGGGTCGGTAAGGGGAGGAGTTGTGATGTTCGATCTTGAAATTCTGACAGAGCTCCTTCACCATTTTATTGTTCAGGTTTGAACCGTTGTCCGTGATTATCCGCTCGGGGATCCCATATCGGCAAATGATATCTCTCTTGATGAATCTGGCCACCACTTGCTTAGTTACATTTGCGTAAGACGCCGCTTCTACCCACTTGGTGAAATAATCGATTGCTACTAGGATGAACCGATGCCCGTTAGAAGCTGTCGGCTCGATCTTTCCAATCATATCGATTCCCCACATCGAGAACGGCCATGGCGATGACATCACATTCAGAGGACTCGGAGGCACATGAATCTTATCAGCATAAATTTGGCACTTGTGGCACTTCCTTGCGAACTTGAAACAGTCAATTTCCATAGTCAGCCAAAAATACCCTGCCCGCAGCAGCTTTCTCGTTATAGCATGTCCACCAGCATGCGTACCAAAGGTACCTTCGTGTATTTCCTCCATGAGCAGCTTTGCCTCTCTTTCATCTACGCAACGCAATAGCACCAAGTCGTGGTTCCTTCTGTACAAGACACCATCTGAATTCAAATAGAAATTACCCGCTAATCTCCTGAGAGTCTTCTGATCTTGACTGGATGCCCCAGCCGGATACTCTTTGTTCTTCAGGAAATTAAGGATATCAAAATACCACGGTTTATCATCGGATGCCTCGTCAATAGCAAATACGAAAGCTGGTCTGTCAAGCCGAGAGATAATGATTCGGGGAGCCTCATTCCAGAAGTTGACTTTGTACATGGAAGACAAGGTGGCGAGAGCGTCAGCCATTTGATTCTCGGCCCGCGGCACATGATGCAACTCAACCTTGTCGAAGAAAGGCAACAATCTCCTTGCATAGTTCATGTAATGTATCAAATTGGGCTGACGTGTCTCCCACTCTCCTTTGATCTGATTCACCACCAGAGCTGAGTCTCCGTACACGTCCAGATTCTTGATTCGCAAATCAATGGCTTCTTCGAGCCCCATTATACAAGCTTCGTATTCGGCCTCATTATTGGTAACGGTGAAGGTCAATCGGGCAGTAAACGGGATGTGCGACCCGTGTGGCATAGTGATGATTGCCCCTACTCCGCTACCGTAAGCATTCACAGCTCCGTCAAATATCATCTTCCATTTGGAACCCAACTCTGGCCCTTCGTCTGGCAACGGCTCTTCACAATATTTCATCTTTAGGTACATGATATCCTCGTCAGGAAAATCAAACCTCATCGATTGGTAATCTTCAATAGGCTGCTCCGCCAGATACTCAGACAGCACACTCCCCTTTATAGCCTTTTGCGAGACGTATTGAATGTCATATTCAGTCAAGACCATTTGCCAACGGGCGATTCTCCCTGACAACGCCTGCTTTTCGAATACATATTTGATAGGATCCATCTTCGAGATGAGCATGGTTGTATGATTCAGCATGTATTGCCTCAAACGCTTAGCGGCCCAGGCTAGCGTGCAACAAGTTTTCTCAAGCATTGAGTATCGAGATTCACAATCTGTAAATTTCTTACTCAAGTAGTAGATCGCATGCTCTTTTCTTCCTGTCTCGTCGTGTTGACCGAGAACACAACCCATGCTTCCCTCAAGAACTGTCAAATACATAATCAAGGGTCTAACTGCCACTGGGGGTATCAAAATAGGAGGCTCCTGCAAATACTGCTTTATTTTATCGAACGCCTTTTGACAATTCTCATTCCACGTTACAGCTTGATCTTTCTTCAATAACTTGAATAATGGTTCACACGTGGCCGTTAGATGAGATATGAACCGAGCGATGTAGTTCAACCTCCCTAAAAACCCGCGCACCTCTTTCTCTGTTTTAGGCGTCGGCATTTCTTGAATCGCTTTTATTTTAGCAGGATCGACCTCTATTCCTCTTTCGCTTACGATAAACCCTAGCAGCTTCCCTGATCTCACCCCGAAGGTGCATTTGTTAGGGTTCAGTCTCAGCCTGAACTTCCTAAGCCTTTTAAATAACTTCAGCAGATTCACCAGATGCTCTTCCTCCGTCTGGGATTTGGCAATCATATCGTCAACATAAACTTCAATCTCTTTATGCATCATATCATGGAAAAGAGTCGTCATCGCACGCTGATATGTTGCCCCAGCATTTTTCAAGCCGAAAGGCATCACTTTGTAGCAAAATGTTCCCCAAGGCGTTATGAAAGTGGTCTTCTCCATATCCTCTGGCGCCATTTTAATCTGATTATAGCCTGAAAAACCATCCATGAAGGAGAATATGGAGTATTGAGCGGTATTATCAACTAGCACGTCAATATGAGGAAGCGGAAAATCGTCTTTTGGGCTTGCTTTATTCAAATCTCTATAATCCACGCACATTCGAACCTTGCCGTCTTTCTTTGGCACTGGTACGATGTTAGCAACCCATGAGGGATATTTTGTCACAGCCAGGAAACCAACGTCCCACTGTTTTTGAACTTCCTCTTTGATCTTCACTGCCATATCTGGTCGAGTTCTGCGAAGCTTTTGCTTGACTGGCGGGCATTCTTCTTTCAGTGGCAGACGGTGCACAACCATATCTGTATCGAGCCCTGGCATATCTTCATACGACCAAGCGAATACATCACTATACTCTCGGAGCATTTCAACCAGTCTTCGCTTGATATCGCTCTGCAGTGCGGCTCCGATACGAATATTCTTCTTAACCCCTTCCGACCCCAAGTTGATAATTTCGATGACCTCGTCGTGAGGTAGAATGGCTCTTTCCTCTTGCTTCACCAACCAAGACAGTTCTTCAGGAACGTCACTATCTTCGACAACCTCTTCTTCGGCCTGAAATACCGGATGCTCAAAGTCGGGACGAGTCATAGGTGGTTCAAGGATGTCATCTGAAAATGTTATCCTGCAAAAGGAATGGTTAAGTGCTTCAAAATGCGTATAAAGCGAATAATCACGTTGCCATTTTATTGAAAAATACAAAACAAGAAAGACAGAAATTACAGTATTTGTACATGAAAAAAAACGCCATTTATTTAATGATTAACACGCAATGTTCATAACAACACAACCCTAAGCAAATCACGATGCCCCGGGCAAGACATCAGATAATTCAACAATTAATAAAGCAAAGCATTACTGTTTAAGAGTCACAGGAACAAGCTCCTGAATAGACCAGTTGCACAGTCCCTGTCCTGGCGTGCTTGGCTGAATCCAGGCATCCATATCACAGTCGCTGTCTCCTTCGTCAGACTCCGAAGCGGCATTGATGGTTTCATGACATACTCCTCTAGCAGAGATGGTTATTGGCCCTCTGAAACGGGGTGCTCCCACAGCAGGTGTTGATGACGACGGTTGGTATCCCAGCCCGAATCGGTCCATCTTCACAGGAATATCCAGCAGTTTGCCCCAGCCCGTTGCCTCTCCTGCCTCCACCAGAGCTTGGGCTTCTTTATACGACGAGACAGCTATCTCTGAAACTTTGCTCGGCCCGGGACCTTTGTCCTTGATACGCAACCCCTCAAATGCCTGGCAGGGTGTTTCGTGGATCTCTCTGTCGACCTCCACATATTTAAATGACGACAGATGGCTGACCAGGATGTCTTCTTCTCCGCATACGGTGACTACGTTGTCTCGGACCATATATTTCAACTTCTGATGCAGGATAGACGTGACTGCCCCGGCCCCATGAATCCAGGGTCGTCCGAGCAGGCAACTATACGCAGGCTGTATATCCATGATATAAAATTCAGTGGCGGACACCTCCGGCCCCACCTGCAGAGGCAATGTTATCGATCCAAAGACTGTTCTTCGCGTGCCATCAAACGCTCTGACTACCAAGTCACTGGGCGTGCACAGGATTCCTCTGACATCCAGCTTCATCATCGCTTTCTTGGGCATCACATTCAAAGACGATCCGGTGTCGACCAATACATGCGACATTACTGATCCTCTACACTTGACAGATATGTGCAGCGCCATATTATGATCTCTCCCCTTTGGGGTCAAATCGAAGTCGGTAAAGCCCAAGCTGTGGCCGGCATTCACATGTGCCAGCACTCCTTCCAGCTGATTCACAGAGACGTCTTGGGGTACAAAAGAAGTATCCAAGACTTTCAACAAAGCATTTCTGTGAGCTTCCGAACACAAGAGCAATGACAAGATGGATATTTTGGACGGCGTATGTTGCAGATGCTCCACAATCTTATAATCACTTTTTCGAATCAAGCGCATGAACTCTTCTACATCCTTCGGCGCCGATGCTTTTTCGCTTGCCTGCACTGGGACATTTTCAACCGCTTTTCCTTTCACCTTCGCCAGTCTTTCGGCCTCCACCTCAGGCGATATGAAGATCCTAC
The DNA here is from genome assembly GCA_963859935.3 of Lathyrus sativus. Taxonomy (NCBI): domain Eukaryota; kingdom Viridiplantae; phylum Streptophyta; class Magnoliopsida; order Fabales; family Fabaceae; genus Lathyrus; species Lathyrus sativus. The sequence goes on along the minus strand of OZ012740.1, from coordinate 236,019,784 downwards.
CACTCCTTATCATGCCTCCTGAACCGACCACATTCTCTACAGTCTCGGCTGGCTGCTTATTAACATCAATCTTTATCCCATCACAATACACCTCCAACCCATATGACCATGGGACTGCTTTTGTGTTCTCGTACGGGATTGGTTCGGCCTTAGTTATGGTGATCGGTGGTCGCTGAGCCGGTGCTGTTATAGTAATTGTCCTCCGAGGAATCGTTACGGTGGCCACATCACTCTGATTATCTGCTACTGCCCCTGCAGGCTCTTCGATTGCTGCTCGGTCAAACTGCAATGTGCCTCCATCAATTAAAGCCTGAATGCCTTTCTTCAAATCATCACACCCCCCAGCTAGGGTCCAGCATTCTAAGCAATACTCGTCACATCCTGGATAAACACCCCCTTGCAACAATCTGCTTTTTATCTCGTTCAGCGGCGTCTTTAAATCGTCGACATTCATAATCAGATTCAACCCTTCCTCAGTCAGAATGGCGTTCGCCCCATGATTAGGCATGGGTTTCTGCACTATATTCGGACCTGCCGTTCCGAAATTGATAGTCTTATTGTCCAAAAGATCCTGCACAACATGCTTAAAAGCATGGCAACCCTCTATATCATGGCCCGGAGCCCCAGAATGAAACTCACAGTGCCTGCTTGCATCATAACCATACGGAGGAATTCCCGTTATCGGTGCCAGAGCTCTCTTCTCTACCAAATTTAGACCCAACAGTGTCTGCAACAAATCTGCATAGGTTGAGGGAGGCTTCTCAAACACTCTTCTTGGTTTACCACCCTGGAATCTTCGCTGAGCCTGTTGTGCCCCCTGCTGAGGCGGCTGCTGCTGCTGCTGTTGCTGTTGCTGTTGCTGAAACGGTTGTTGTTGATATGGAATAGTAACACTCGCCACCTGCTGCGGCTGATGATATTGGTTCCGACCTCTGCCTCGGCCTCGGCCTTGGCCTCCAAACACTGCGCTTGCCTCGCCCTGACGGCGCCCACCAAAAGCCTTCCTATTACTGCCAGATGCAGTTGATTCCTCGACTTGGAACTTTCCCTGCTTATTGTTACGTTCAATCTTTTCTCCCATCAGAATCAAATCTGAGAAACTGGCCAGAGATGTATGAAACAACTTGTCATGGAACATGCCTGTGAATGTGCCGACGAACATGTCATTCATTTCTTTGTCTTCTAAAGGAGGACGGACCCTAGCAGCCATGTCGCGCCATCTTTGCGCGTACTCTTTAAAGCTCTCATCCTTTTTCTGAGACAGCCCTGCCAATTGGACCCGATTGGGTGCCAAGTCGCTGTTATACTTGTAGTGAGCTACAAATGCCTCTGCCAATTGCTTCCATGTCTTGATATTAGTTGGCTCCAACCCCATGTACCACTCTAGGGAAGGGCCTGACAAACTATCTTGAAAGAAATGCATTAGCATTCTCTCATCAGTTGAATATGCAGACATCTTTCTGTAATAAGCCCGTACGTGCACTTTTGGACATGTGTCCCCTTTATACTTATCAAACTTAGGAGCTTTGAATTTGATTGGCACCCTCAAGCCAGGTACCAGGCCCATTGCTGACATGTCTAAGCCCACAGCACTTTGGCTCAGAACTCCCCTCATCTGCTCTTCTAGCATTCTGATCTTCTGGGAGTTATCCATCGGCCCTTCGAAACCTCCTCCGGAGAAAGCGTCCTCCTGCTGATCTTCTTGCCACATACCATCCCCAACTCCATACCCATCATATCCATTATTGCGGCCAGCTCTAATCTGATTCATGACTGGGCCTCGGCCTCTGTTGCCGTACCCTTGAACACCTCCAGCAGGCCCAAAAGCCATTAACCCAGCGCCGTTTCCATTTCCGAAACCTCCGTAACCCTGATTGGTCACACCATAACCATCTTGCCCAAAGCCTTGAGCGTTGAAACCATATTTCTCAGCGTTATCGAATCCCTGATCGTTGAACCCGAATCCAGCATTGCCAAAGCCGTTGCCTCCCATATTATCACCCAAGTTGACATCACCAAGCCCAACGTTATGGACAGCAGTCTCGTTCCCAACTCCGACGTTACCGTTCCCAGCAGCGGTAGCGTTGTTGACATTAGCAGCAGGTATATTGACTACAGGTGGAGCCACTGGCGTGGGAGTGCCATCTCCATGAACAGTATCGACTCGTACAGACTGATGATCCTCGTTACCGTGACCGACGTTTCTGACCAACAGAGGTTGCACCATGGCTTGCAAATTCTCCTGACCTTTTGCAATAGCTTCCATGGTCTGCATAAAGAGAGCTAGCTTTTCGCGCACATCCTACATCTCGTTCTGCATTTGATCCATGATTCTTCGACAGTTGGTGCGAGTGGAATAGCGGTGCGGGTGCTGATCTGCAATCTTGGAAAGTACCTGGTACAGAGTAGGAAATAAGACACCATCCAAAGATTACCTGTAATGCAATATGAATATGAATGCAATGCAACGCGTGTCTGTGCATTAGGGAAATTCATTCCCCGATTCTAGTGTGAAGGTGCCGGTGCAATGACAGTGCTAGCAATACAAAGATCGGAGTTGAATCACAAAAAGCCTCATATATTGCAGAGAAACCAGTAAGCCCGGAATACAATATCACTGAGAGTACAATAAGAAGGCATGACCTCAACCAACAATCCTGGTGATGGTCAGCACTATGCAAATAAAGCATACAAGTTACTACATGAAATGATCAAACACTCCCATAATTCTGGTATTCTTCTAGCAACTTCTTGGTCTCCGGATGACTTGGCCGAGCAAGCAGCCCTTCAACAAGTTGGTTCCTTCTCTTGAGAACACGCCGCACGTCTTCAGCAGTTTCCTCCCATGCCCCTTCTCCGAAGCGATCCTCTAGTTTACGCTTCTGAGACACAGCTTCATCTCTGCCTTTGATGGTCTTGTTTAATGCATTCTGGAGGCTATACCGGGTCATCACTTCTTCTTCACACTTCTTGATGCTGGACTTCAACTGCTCTTCGAGGTCGGAAATTTGCTGCTTCAACTTATCCTCCCTCTTCTTATTGTTGGTGAGCGTAGCATTCCAAGTCTTATTGCAAGAAGAGATCTCTCGGTGTGCTGCGTCGAGCGCCTTCTTTTTGGATTCCAGCATGTCATGGGAGCTTCTGAACTCTTGCCCCAGACGTTCGCGCTTCTTCCTCTCCTCAGTTAACTCAGCCCCTAATCTGTTCATTAGCTCAATCTGCTGTTGGAAAGCATGCACGGCCTTGTTTTTCTCACTGCGTATCTGGGCTAGCTCCTGCTCTAACCCTTCGTTGATCTTCATCAAGGCTTCTTTTTCTTTCACAACTTGCTCGTAGGCCTCCCTAGAAACAGTAGTGGGCTCTGCTACTAGAATGGGAACAAGGATTGGTGCATCTGGAAATGGCATCCGCAACTGACTTGCTCTCTCCTGGATCCAAACTCTGTAAGGTGCATAGGCCTGACAGTCATTCTTCCCTAACAACGGCTTCCCTCTTCGGTTAATACACGTCCAGGCATGCTGCAGCTTGGCTAATAACTCCCCCTTCAAATCACCGGTGAAGTACAGAGATTCCTGTACTTCCTCCTCCTTGGGCGGGTTCTTCAGCGCATATCCGAATTGGCGAATGAACAGAGAAGGGTTGTAATTGATACACCCTTTCCTCCCTATCAACGGGACATTAGGGTACCCAGAACAACTGAAGATAAGCTCAGATCCCAGCAGATCTCTATCAAACCATTCGACGTCTTCGGAAGATAACCTCATCAGGCGCTCCGGCCAGCCAACTGGGACTGTAGTCTTTATGACAGATCTTCTCTTAGGAAGGTGGCTCTCAAACCACATACCCAGCAATGGTGCACAGAAATGAACATTCTTTCCTCTTCCCTTCTCATTCTTGTAATGCAGTGAGTGGTAGAAATCTCCGAGCAAGGTCGGTACAGGATTACCAGCGGCAAACAAGTAGAAGGCATCGAAGTCCACAAAATCCGGTACATTGGGAAACAATATTATGCCGTAAATGCACAGAGCCAGCACAACATTGAAGGCAATCCAGCACCCATTCTTAGCGTACTCCTGGGCTTTACCAATCAAGAACTGGAGCGAGAAGCCTGGCACTCCACGGGAAACAGTAGTCAAAAGTTCAGAAGCATCCACATGCAAAGCTTTTGCCAAGTCTTCCGGCTTGGGCTTAACGCCAGAATGAATGAATGGAACCTGGTTCTGCACGGGTAACTCAGTAAACTCCACATACTCCTCAATGGTAGGCCCCATAATGAAATCAACAAACGTAAAACATCTCAATGCGGGATCATAGAATTGCATCAAAGCGTACAACCCATCTAGCTCTATCTCCGTGGGTTTGCGCACCAATCTCAATAGTCTTCCATAACTCATTCTGAAGCTCCTACGAACATCCTCATCAGCCAGAGAGATCAACCCAAGCAGGGGAACAACATTAGGAGTAGGCAATTTGTAAGCAATTGTCCTTCTTAAGCTGGCCATGACCAATCACTCAGAGATCCGGACACTAGAACTAGGGAAATGCAAATGCACCTGCAGCACAGACACACGTTAGTGGGATGCAATGATGATGGGTATGCAAACAAATGCAATGCAAGTGACATGCAACAGGGACCAAATGCCGTAGCTGAATAGCCTGAACCATATCAAGAAGTCTCAGATAGATTCTCTAGAAGTCCTCAAACCCTGGTCTCAGATAGACCTAACACAAAGCTCCCCCACTGGTCTCTGACAGACCTCAAACAAAAACTCCCACTGGTCTCTGGTGGACCTCAAATCATATCTCGAACTGGTCTCTGACAGACCTCAGAACTCTCCAAATGGTCTCTGACAGACCTCAGAACTCTCCATAAATACTCAAGATCTCTGATCAAGAAATAACCGGTGTCTGAAGGTCTAGTTACCTACATAACCCCAAACCCTCTCACAGGTGGATGTCCTAGTAACTGACAAAGGTATGGCATCCTATGCGGTCGTCGGCGTCACAGACTTTCAGGGTTGATGATACGATTCCCAGAAGGAGTGGCATCATCAAATCCTGAAGAGGCCTCACTTAGCCAACTTCCAAATGATCGGTTCCCAGAGTCGACAATTCAACTAACCAGCAACCCACGCCAACCAAAGGAAGGGGCAGGAGGCCAACCAGAGGAACCTCGTCTGAGTGTAGATTTCGCGGGACACCAAGGCAAGCAAAGCAAGCGGGCGCCCACTAGTCTCTACTCTAAGTCTAAGGTGCACTCAAGCCCAGGTCCGGCTTCTCACTCAATATCAGAACACCCATCACAACCCCCAAATACAGCAATAATGACAATAATAATATGCTGAAAGTAAAGGTCAGAAATATAAATCCATACAAAATCCTCGACGGGAAAACAAGTGTTAGGATTGACTCTCTTAAGGGACGTTGGATCCCAAATGCATAAGAACTATCGCAGTCCTTAGCAGCCCGGGGACGTTGCATCCCCAGCAGAGTCGCCAGCTGTCGCTACTGCGAAAATCGGCGCCGGCTGAACAGAAGAGTCGCCACCGTGCGTTATTTATCCCACAGGAGGGAAAGGAAACGCTCAGAGTAAACCTCGCACAACACGGGAAAAGGTATGGTCGTCGCAACCAAAACCTGGATTCGGGAGTCGGTTACGCAAGGGGAAGGTATTAGCACCCCTCACGTTCGTCGTACTCGACGGGATCCACGCTTGTTTTCGGGTATGGATTCTATCTACTCTACAGGTCAAGGGTTAAAAGAAAAATAAAATGAAAATGACTCGGCAAAGTATCGCAGTTTATGCCTACGTATTCTCGTCTGGAACGAGAACTCAGAGTCAACGTAGTTCGCCTACCTACGGGAAAGGAGGGGAAGGTTGCTCGCTAGGATATCGCATCCTATGCCTACGTACTTTCATACAGCATGAAAGATCAGAGCAAACGTAGTTCGGGCCACGTACGACACATGCTTGTCTTGGTTGATTTTATTCCTTCTAAAAAAGGTGTTTCTGATTAGCAGTCCCAGCGGACAAAAATGACGTCTTGATGAGTTCACACTCTTTTACGGAAGAAGTGTCTTTTATTGTGTTTGAAATTTTATTGTATTTTTCTGTTTGTTTTGAGGAAGAAGAGACAGAACTCTAACCTACGGTTGCGAAGGGAATCAAACTAACCTAGTATTATCATGCATGGGTTAAGACCTAGAGTCTATCATGCTCCTCTCTTGCGCAGAGAGAAACAGAGATCCTAAGGGAATAGACGGAAACAGAAACAATAGCAGATATATACAGTAAAGCAGTAAAATGCATGGATGCAGCAATACAAGCGAGGCAAGGGAGTCCCACTCAACCTCGAACCTAGAAAACAATAGGCAAAAGTGAACAGACTTCACTTTTAACCCAACAGGTTAAACAGCAAACAATACAGTCCAGAAAACCAATCAATACATCAGAAACGAAATACAACAAAAGATAAACAGCATCAGCAGCTCTGCATCAACACCTATCTTCAAGTCATCTCCAGACAGCTATAAGCTTCAGCCAACATCAATCCCCATCTCCACAGCCTTCAAGCAAGGTCTTTGTCATCAATCTTCAGTCTATAAGGGTTTTTCTTCAAGTCCTATCCTCCAAGCTGAGGGATCAATCACAAGAGTGAATTGGGTGTTAAGCACTTAGTTGACCACCAAGGGTGGCAAACCAACTGCTACTAACACATAAGATATTTTCTCTCAAGAGTTCTATCCCTTAGACAGTAGCACCAAGCCTTCCAAAGGAAGGGGGTGGGTGTCTTAGAGAGACTCTGCATCACAGAGAAGAATGGAGGCAGTCAAGGCCTTCCATGTTTGAGAATCAAGCTTTCTATTCTAGAGCTCTGCCTAGCTCCTAAACCCTAATCTCCTCAACAGCTGCTAGCAGGAATCTCCTCATCAACTCTGGAAGTTGGTCTTCAAGCTCTGGATCTCCAATGGCTTCATCATCACAGGTCTTCAGCTCTCCCAATTCCCAGGCAGTCCCAATACCCACACAGACAAACAATAATCCCCAGAGGGCACACCACACCAATCAATCAAATATAGACAGTAATATACTAATAGCAGTAGGGGAATCCTAGTGATTTCTAAGGGATCTAATAACTACCCATAGTCCCTATAGTCCCATATCTAAAATATTCAATCTCTAAGTCCTAAGGGAAATGATTCAATTCTCCTAAGTCATCACTTAAACCCTAATTTTGTTCATGTTATCCACACCTAAACTAAACACCTAAAATTAAGTCCTAAAAATGGGAACTAAATTGCACATACAAGATACATGTCTAAACTAATCAACCTAAAAAGAAGGGATTAAAAATACTAAAGCATCTATTAGAACAAAAATTATCAAATTTAAGTATCAAACTAGACTTAATAAAATGCTACTTACAAGAAAAATGCATGAAAAATATTAAAATAAAATAAAATGTCATTTTTATTTTTCTATATTTTTCTAGACAGAATAATGGACCTATAGCAAAAATAAGGAATTAAAAAACTCAATTTTCCTATTTTTTATGATATTTTAAAAGATGAGAAAATATTAAAGAAATTAAAATAACAAAATATGAATAAAAGGGGAGGGGGTGAGAACAGCAGAAGCGCCCTAGTTGTTTTTCAGGTGGGCCATGAACCAGGGGTGCGAACATCACTTAAGGCAAGGCCCAGCACGCTCAGAAAAATGAATTAAAAAACCAAAGAAAAGAAATAAATCCTCGGTGCAGAAAGTAAGGGTTTTACGTGCAAACTTGGATTGGGCCCACGGTGGGGGTGCGAGTAGCACAAGAATTGCTGAAGCCCAGGATTCACATTAATGAAACGCAGAGTTTAGATAACTCTGGTTTCCCTCCGTTTCTTACTTTCAATGTCAGCCCTTGGATGAGCCTTCAAAGTCAACAAAATAGAATAATCCGACGGATACTGGTCGTCTTCCCCAAGTGTCGCCTAGGGTTTTCAGAAATCCATGTTCATGCGCGCGTTCTTCATCATCATCGTGCTCACTCGATTCTCAACGAAAATCAAAAATTCCAAGACAAAAAATGATCTACCAATCACCAGGAACATGATCATGCGTGTAGTTTTCTTTGAACCATCGTGCATCCTCCAAACAGAAAGCTTCAAGATCTTGGTACCACCATGTTACACCGAATTCGACCTTGCTAAAACCTAATCCTAATGGCACTAAGCTGTTCTACACGCTACCCTGGTTTCAACAAGCCATTACACATGCATTGACACTCACTAACCAGCATTTTCTTGCTCATCAAAGAACCTAACACCTGTTATTAATCTTCATGAAACTCTCTGAAACTTCATGGAATCGATCACCTAATCAAGTCTAACAGTCCTACACCAAAGATCTAACCTAACTATGCATAATTAAGGAGTTATGGGAGAATCCACTAACCTGTCAAGTATCAATGGTGGAGGTAGTTGCAGGTGGATCCAATGCTTGAAACCCTTCGAGGATGATCTCTAATTGATGAGAAACTTTCTGTTTGCAACAACAGCGGTGATGAGTGCTTGAATTGTGAGATTGGATCCTGCTATGAATTTTGCAATTTCAAACCCTAGAGCTTTGATCTTCCATGTACATGCCTCTGAGCTTGCTGGTTCCCCTTCACAATCTTCAATGGATGATGGATGAAGAAAAGAAGTGATCAGAAATGGAAGATTATGGTGATTCTTGCACTTTCTTACAATGGAAGCAACTATGAAGTTCTCTCTTTTCTCTCCTTCAATGCACCAACCCCTTGCACAAATGGCTTCATTTCATTATATAGATGATGATTAACAGAATGAGAAGTTTCTAGATTGCTCTTGGAGGATTCTAGAAAGTTGTGGAAATTTCAAGGAAGTTCTCATTTGATGATATGTTGAAGATCTCTTATCTCATGCTTGCCCCTTTGTAAACTTGTATTAAAATCTCCTTTCATGAGATATTAGGAGTGTATGTATGAAAAACCCAAGCTTTTCCTTGCCTTGTGTTAAGTTTTACCAAGTTGCCTTATGATGCAAGAAACAAATTTACAAAGGAAGTCCAATTTTTAAGCCTAAAATCAAAAATGTGGCTGAACCAATTTCTCTAAAATGATGTTGGGAATCAATTTGGTATATTGGATGACCCATATTGGATTTGTAGATCTCTCAAACCAATTTTTTATTTCAACTTTTTCAACTTATATGCCTTTTTTAGGTCATTTTTCACCAACTTTGGTCAAGTATCATTCTATGCATTTCCAAACTTCCATGACTTCTTTTCTTGACTTAAAATGGCATTTTGAGCAACTTTGATGTTGTGAAGTTTTTCATTTGAAGCTTCCTTGTATGAGTTTTAGACATAAGCTAGGAATGAACTGTAATCATCAGATGACCAAACTACCCTTTGCTTGCCAAGACCATAAGTAGAGTTCCACAAATCATATAAAGGCATACTATACCATTCTAGAAAGCTAAGACAATTAGGAAAAATTCTTATGTTGATCATAAATTCATTTGAAATATCCTTGAGGGGTAACAATTGCTTGGAAGTCCAGTCACTTTCACAGACAAAATTTCAGATACCCCAGATGACCTGTAACTTGCAAGGACCATAACCTGAGTTCTATAAATCTCCTTAATGTCTTCCACCACTCAAATTAAAGGTCTTTAGGTCCTCTACAAGTTTCATGTTGGCCAAGGATCCATTTGAAGCTTTCATTTGGACTTATCTTGCTTGGAAATTTGACCTAAACTAGGGGATTTTACACAGAAACCCTAATTTAGAAACTCCTCTTCTCCTTGATTTCTCTTGATTTCTTCTTAGCACAACAACATATCCTTCTTTACATGTCAAATGATGAACCCCACATCTCTCCAATAGACCTTAATGCCTTTCAATCTGTCAATTGACCTAGAGTTGACCTAGAGTTGACCCCAGATGAAACCCTAGTTGACTGTCTTCAACTGCAATTCTTGTGATCACACCAAGGACTTGTCTTCTTCTTCAAATGACTTTCTAAGTCTCCCACGATGCCCACATACTCTCCATGCTCAGCCCACAACTTACAATTTCTTTGATGATCCCCAGATACTCTCAGATAGGAGATGGATGCCCTGATTGATCCATTGACTTCCCAGTCTTCAAATTCTCTCTGATGACTTGAATGAGATTGAATTTGAATAATAACCTCTTGATAGGCTCATGGAGATGAGAATAATGCTTGGTCCCCTGTTGGATGACTTGTTATGTTATGCTATGCAAATGATTAGGCTATGTACATGACTCTATATGCAAATGCTAATGCAATTGAAACATAAACCAAGTGAATAACGTTGAGCAAATTTTAGGGTGCAACAAATTCTAACTAAAAAACTAAGTCTATAACTCCATATTCACTGAGTTCTTGATCTCAACAGAATCTATGTCAACACATCAATCATCTCCAAATTGGCTCAAACTTTCCAGAAAGCAACACCTAGCCACATACTATGCTTCTAACCTAATGATTCTTGCTAATTCTAACCAATTCGAGCCATAGTTTGAAAGTTACTAACCTGTAAAGATGAGTGAAACAGATGATGGAAAGCTTCAAATCAAGGCTTGCAAATCTCCAGATTCCTTCAGGATGATCTTTGCTTGCTTCTGTATGCACTAGATCTTCCTCAAATGGCCTGAATGAGTGTAACAGAATTCCAATTGCAGTTGAAGAAGTAAGAACTCAAGAACACGAATCAGGCTTGGATTCTCTCAGATTTTTATTGAAACACTCTCAGTGATGATTATAAAATTGATTTGGATCAAGAAATTGAAGAAATGATGAAGAATTGTGTGAATTCGATTGTGAATTGCAATTGAGCAAGATGAATCTCAATCTCTCTTCTCTGCACCAAATGAAGTCCAACCTTGATCTTGATCAACTCTAATAGTTATATAGGTGATGTAGGAAAGATCTAGAAAGTGCTGGAATGATCCCATGAGATTTTGCAATTCTCATGTCATGAGATGTTGAAAATGGCCAATGCAAAAACCAGTCCCATCTTGCCTTGTTACAGCCTATCAAAGTAGCTTGAATTTCTCCTCTAATGAGAATTAGAAGGTGTTAGAGTGGTTCTTTGCCTTGCAATTCACTCCTAGCTTGGTTTGGCAAGTGTTACTTAAATGACAAGCAATTGAACATGACTTCATAATTCTGGAATTAACTCAAAAATTAATAATACCATTGATCTCAGAATGTAATTTCCGTTCAGTTTGATAGGTCACATGATGTATTTAGGCTTTGGATCAAAAAATCCCAAATTTGGTCACTTGAAAATGGACTTTTACCTTCCATATTTGGTCAATTTTATCATTTTGAGTTCCATGCATTTCCAAGCCATCATGACCTCTTTCCTAGACTCAAAACATCATTTTGAGCAAGTTTGATGTTGAACATGTTTCCATTTGAAGCTTGCAAGTAGGAGTTTTAGGCATATGCTTGAAATGACCTATAATCTTACTTTCCCAAAATACCCCTGGCTTGTCAAAATCATAAGTAGAGCTCCACAAATCCGATTGAGGCATACCATACCTTTCTAGAAAGCTAAGATCATGAGGAAAAACTTTCATGTTGGCCAAAAATCCATTTGAAAACTCCTTATGGGGTAAAAGTTGCTTGGAAGTCAAGTAACTTTCACAGATAAATTTCAGTGTCCTCAGATGACCTGTAACTTGCAAGAACCATAACTTGAGTTCTATAAATCTCCTTGATGTCTTCCACCACTCAAATTAAAGGTCTTGAGATGCTCTACAAGTTTCATGCTGGCCAAGGATCCATTTGAGACTTGCATTTTGAATTAATTTGCTTGGAAGTTTGACCTAAATCAGGGAATTTTACACAGAAACCCTAATTTAGAAACTTCTCTTCTTCTTGATTTTTCTTGATTTCTCTTTGGGTCAACACCACATCCATATCCACATATCAAATGATGAATCCCACATCCTTCCAATAAGACTTGATGCCTTTCAATCAATCATTAGACCTAGGGTTGACCTAGGTGAGACCCTAGTTGACTGTCTTCAACTGTAGCTCTTGCAACCACACCAATGACTTGTCTTACTTTCAAAATGACCCTCTAGGTCTTCCAAGATGTCTACACACATTCCATGCCTCAGTCCATAGCTCACAACCTCTATGATGATCTTCAAATACTCCCCAGATAGGCTGTAAATCCACTGCTTGATCTATTAATTTCTCAAAGCTTCACCTTCTTTCTTGGTGACTTGAATAGGCTTGAATCTTGATAAGAACCTTTTGAGTATACTCCTGGAGATGAAAAATAGCACTTGATCCCTTGTTGGATGACTTGCCCATGTTATGCTATGCAGATGAATGAACTATGTATATGATCTACTATGCAAATGATAAAGCTATGAAAACACAAATCAGGTAAAACAAGTTGGTCAAATTTTAGGGTGCAACAGCTGCCCCTATTCAAATGGCTTGGACCCGACTGGGTGAAACGCCCGGAGCCTTCAGACAATCGAAGTACGAGACGGTTGAATACCAATAAACCCGGAAATTTGCCAACTGCAAAAATAAAATGCGAAATAAACTGCACCACTACTTGGGGAACACTATCTACAAATCTGATTTCAACACTATCTTGTCAATACTGGAATAAACTTATTGACTTCACTGGGAGAAGTACTTCTGTCGAATATAAGAACGCAATTCTGTCTTGTCATACAGGAAAATCTTCTTCTGCCCATCCATAACGCCGCCCTTGCTACGGGAAAATAACTCCGCCCTTGCTACGGGACACACACTGTCCATCCATACAGGAAAATAACTCCGCCTTTGCTACAGACGTACCCTGTCCATCACACAGGAAAATCACACAGGAAAATAACTCCGCCTTTGCTACGGGACGTACCCTGTCCATCACACAGGAAAATAACTCCGCCTTTGCTACGGGACGTACCCTGTCCATCACACAGGAAAATAACTCCGCCTTTGCTACGGGACGTACCCTGTCCATCACACAGGAAAATAACTCCGCCTTTGCTACGGGACGTACCCTGTCCATCACATAGGAAAATAACTCCGCCTTTGCTACGGGACGTACCCTGTCCATCACACAGGAAAATAACTCCTCGGACATAGCTTTTTTGCCTATTCTTTGCAGTAACTAACTCCACTGGGGATATTCCGAAAATAATTGTCAAACACTCGTCTCGGTAACAAGTGGCTACTCCTGAACTTTGATTCCATTAAAACCTGAAACGCTGCCGCAGCAACAAACTTGAAGAAACATTCCGCTGGATGGATACAATAGCGCCTCAATTGGCAACTCTGTGGGGAAAATAATAAACTGAACTACGTCATCACACGTCTCCTGGCGAGACCTCGATTGTCTGGTAATATCTGAGATTTAGAACTCCATTCTCCTATTGAGAAAGCACACCTGAAAGCGAAAGGTTAACCAACCTGATCTATGTTTCATAATGCGTATGTTTGATAATGGCGTAATGCCCCATACAACATGGAAATGCTACGTGTTTTTTTATTTGGTAGATGCAAATATGACACTATATGCCGATGCAAATGCAGGCTCGAACTGCTGGGATAGCTCTAACAAGCTTGCTTCCTCAATCTGCCTTCGAGGACAAATATCACCCTCTTGGGGAGTGAACGGGTATCACACGGTATTCCGGCAAAATAAATGCCAGGACACACAACCAACTCTGTCGGGGAGAGCTTTAACCTTTGATTTCCACTGGGAGGAAAGAGAACACTTGCTGAAAAGAGAGAACTCCGCTGAGGACGAAACGACTCTCTTGGGAAAAATCAACTGACTCCGTTGGGGATAATAAATGACCCTACTGGGAAGGGAATCTCTACTGGGAAGAGTAGACTGTCTAGGTACAGCTCACAAGTTTGGAAATATTAATCTTCTGAGGCTAAACCACTCTGCTCGGGATGGGGGATCCTTTTTGGGGACACCACACTGTCTGACTACAACCTACAATCTTGGAATCACCAAACTCTGCTGAGGGTAAACGACCCTGCTGGAGAATGTCCTTCGGATAAGCTGCGACTAGCTGGGGAATTTGATCCTTCTTCAGTAAGGAACATTGTCATCTCATCTTCCGGGAATGAAGCGCGGCCTGCATGGAGATTCACTTCACATAATGACCAAGTCTTTTCGTTACGAGCCTCTAGTTAGGACTGCAATCTTCCGATCGTCCACTTCGTATGGTCAAGAACCCTGCAACACCACAAACAAGACAAGACAAGTCTATACAACCAAATCTATTCAGGGTAGCGTTAGTGACATCATTTTCAGCCAATTCAAAGTTTTAGCAATTATTGGCAAGGGCCAGCAATGTTATGCACTTGCTAGTTTTATTTAACATTGGCGCTTTTCACATACAAAACGGTAAAGAACAAGCATCAAATACTGAATAACATGTTTTATTGATTGGGCCCCTGAATGGGCAGAGTTTTGTACACTGGATGTAACTCCTGAAAAGAGGAAGTTACGCACAACAACTATACAAGCATACACAGGAAGCATCAATACAATGACAAATCAAATTTACACATATGTCGGCAACGTGATGCAGACGACCATCATGAGCTGATCCTCCTATGACTCGCCTGACTCTGGCGCTTTCCCGGTATTTAAACTTCTGAAGAGATTGTATCTGATAATCGAACTCCCAGGTATATTCTCCCGCACCAATGTGCACCGTAGTATCAAATTCGGACCGCAGTCATTTGCCTTTCAAATCCCTAACTTTTGCGTGAACCGCCTTTACGGGTTTTCAGTCCACTGGGATACCCCTTTTTGCCGAAGCCGCCCAGTGTAGGTTTTCAACTTCGCGGGTGTACATTTTTTCAATTTTTATCCCTAATTTTTGCCCGAACCTTTCATTCTGTTTTTGGTTCGCCAGGATGCCCCATTTTTGCCTGGACTGTCTTTTTTTGTCCAGCGGGTCAATTTCAAGCAAAGTATTTTTTAACTGCGTCCGAATTCAAAGGCGACGTAAAGTCTTCACCGTCCATGGTGGACAACAATAATGCTCCTCCTGAAAAAACTTTTTTGACAACGTACGGCCCTTCGTAGTTGGGGGTCCACTTGCCCCTGTGATCTTCCTGTGGCGGGAGAATCCTCTTTAGCACCAGGTCACCCGTATGAAAGCTCCGAGGGTGTATCTTCTTATCATACGCTTTCTTCATTCGGCTTTGGTACAACCAACCATATGCTAGAGAAGCTAACCTCTTCTCATCCATTAAACTCAGCTGGTTCAACCTGTCTTTTACCCATTCTGCCTCGTCAAGTTGGACATCTTGTAATACCCTCAGGGAAGGAATCTCAACTTCCAGTGGTAACACTGCTTCCATTCCGTATACCAACGAGAACGGGGTTGCCCCGGTTGATGTGCGTACCGTCGTACGATAACCGTGCAAAGCGAAAAGTAGCATCTCATGCCAGTCCTTATAAGTCACCACCATATTCTGAACAATCTTCTTTATGTTCTTATTGGCCGCTTCAACACCGCCATTCATCTTGGGTCGATAAGGAGAAGAGTTGTGATGTTCAATCTTAAAACTCTGGCACAGCTCCTTCATCATCTTGTTATTTAAGTTCGAACCGTTGTTAGTAATAATCCGCTCGGGGATCCCATATCTGCAAATGATATCTCGTCTGATAAACCTGGCTACCACCTGCTTGGTCACATTAGCATAGGATGCCGCTTCCACCCATTTGGCAAAATAATCAATTGCTACCAAAATGAAACGGTGTCCGTTAGATGCCGTCGGCTCGATCTTCCCAATCATGTCGATTCCCCACATCGAGAATGGCCACGGTGACGACATCACGTTCAGAGGACTCGGAGGCACATGGATCTTATCCGCATAGATCTGGCACTTATGACACCTCTTCGCAAACTTGAAACAGTCGGTTTCCATAGTTAACCAGTAATAACCGGCCCGCAACAACTTCCTCGTCATAGCATGCCCACCAGCATGTGTACCAAATGTACCCTCGTGTATTTCCTCCATAAGTAACTTCGCCTCTTTCTCGTCTACACAACGTAGTAGCACCAAGTCGTGATTTCTCTTGTACAGGACACCGTCCGGATTCAGATAGAAATTACCAGCCAATCTCCTGAGAGTCTTCTGATCGTGACTGGATGCCCCAGCCGGATACTCCTTATTCTTCAGGAAATTCTGGATATCAAAGTACCAGGGTTTATCATCAGATGCTTCGTCAATGGCAAATACGAAGGCGGGTCTGTCAAGCCGAGAAATAACATTTCTGGGAGCCTCATTCCAGAAGTTAACTTTATACATGGAAGACAATGTGGCCAAGGCGTCAGCCATCTGATTTTCTGCTCGCGGCACATGATGCAATTCAACCTTGTCAAAGAAAGGCAACAACCTCCTCGCGTAATTCATGTATGATATCAAATTGGGCTGACGTGTCTCCCATTCTCCTTTTATTTGATTCACCACCAGAGCTGAGTCTTCGTATACATCCAGATTTTTTATTCGCAAATCAATGGCTTCTTCAAGCCCCATGATACAAGCTTCGTATTCGGCTTCATTATTGGTAACCGGAAAGGTCAATCGAGCGGTAAATGGGATGTGCGACCCATGTGGAGTAGTGATGATTGCCCCTATTCCGCTACCGTAGGAGTTTACAGCTCCGTCAAAGATCAACTGCCATTTGGAACCCAATTCTGGTCCTTCGTCCGGCAACGGTTCTTCACAATCTTTCATCTTCAGGTACATGATATCCTCATCAGGAAAATCAAACCTCATCGATTGGTAGTCCTCAATAGGCTGCTCTGCCAAATACTCAGATAATACACTCCCCTTTATAGCCTTTTGTGAGACATACTGGATGTCATACTCAGTCAAAACCATCTGCCAACGGGCAATTCTCCCCGATAGTGCCTGCTTTTCAAATACGTATTTGATAGGATCCATCTTCGAGATGAGCATGGTTGTATGATTCAACATGTACTGCCTCAAACGCTTGGCGGCCCAGGCTAGCGCGCAACAGGTTTTTTCGAGCATTGAGTATCGAGATTCACATTCAGTAAACTTCTTACTCAGGTAGTATATCGCATGCTCTTTTCGCCCTGTCTCTTCATGTTGACCGAGAACACAACCCATACTCCCCTCAAGAACCGTCAAATACATAATCAAGGGTCTCCCCGCCACTGGAGGTATCAAAACAGGAGGCTCCTGCAAATACTGTTTTATTTTATCGAACGCCTTTTGACAATTTTCATTCCATGTTTCAGACTGGTCTTTTTTCAACAGCTTGAACAATGGCTCACATGTAGCTGTTAGGTGAGAGATGAACCGAGCGATGTAGTTCAACCTCCCTAAAAACCCGCGCACTTCTTTTTCTGTTTTAGGCGTCGACATCTCTTGTATGGCTTTTATTTTTTCAGGATCAACCTCTATTCCTTTTTCACTCACGATAAACCCTAGCAGTTTACCCGACCTCACCCCGAAGGTGCACTTGTTAGGGTTCAGTCTCAACCTGAACTTCCTAAGCCTCTTGAATACCTTCAGCAGATTGACCAAATGTTCTTCCTCCGTCTGGGATTTGGCAATCATATCATCAACATAAACCTCGATCTCTTTATGCATCATGTCATGAAAGAGAGTCGTCATTGCACGCTGATATGTTGCCCCAGCATTCTTCAATCCGAAGGGCATCACTTTGTAACAAAATGTTCCCCAAGGCGTAATGAAGGTAGTCTTCTCCATGTCTTCTGGCGCCATTTTAATCTGGTTGTAGCCTGAGAAGCCATCCATGAAGGAGAATACGGAGAATTGAGCGGTATTTCAACCAGCACATCGATATGAGGAAGTGGAAAGTCATCTTTCGGGCTCGCTTTGTTCATATCACGGTAGTCTACGCACATTCTCACTTTACCGTCCTTTTTTGGCACTGGCACAATATTAGCGACCCATGAGGGGTATTTTGTAACAGCTAGGAAACCAGCATCCCACTGCTTTTGAACCTCCTCCTTAATTTTCACTGCCATATCAAGTCTAGTTCTGCGAAGCTTCTGCTTAACCGGCGGACATTCTTCTTTTAGCGGCAGACGGTGCACAACCATATCCGTATCCAGCCCAGGTCTGTCTTCGTACGACCAAGCGAATACATCATTATACTCTCTGAGCATTTCAACCAGTCTTCGCTTGACGTCGCTCCGCAGCGCGGCTCCTATACGGATGTTCCTTTCACCCCCTTCCGACCCCAGATTAACAATTTGAGTGACCTCCTCATGAGGCAGAATGATTCGTTCTTCTTGCTTTACCAACCAAGACAACTCTTCTGGAACGTCGCCATCTTCAACCATCTCTTCTTTGGCCTGAAATATCGGGTGCTCAAAGTCGAAGTGAGTCATAGGCGGTTCAATGATGTCATCTGAAAATGTTATCCTGCAAAAGGAATGGTTAAATGCTTCAAAATGTGTATAAAGCGAATAACCACGTTGCCATTTTATTGTAAAACACAAAAACAGGAAAAACAGAGATCACAATATTTGTACATGAAAAACGCCTTTTATTTAATCATTAAACAATGCAATGTACATAACAGCACGACCCTAAGCAAAATCACGATGCCCCGGGTAAGACACCGGATTGTTCAACAATTAAGAAAACAAAGTATTACTGTTTGGTAGTCACAGGAACAGTCTCCTGAATAGACCAGTTGCATAATCCTTGTCCGGGAACGCTCGGCTGAATCTAGGCGTCCATGTTGCAGTCGCTGTCTCCTTCTTCGGAATCTGAGACAGCATTGATGGCCTCGTGATACACTCCACTAGCTGTGATTGTTATTGGCCCTTTGAAACGGGGTGCCCCAGCAGCAGGCGCTGATGATGACGGTTGATATCCCAGCCCAAATCTGTCCATCTTCACGGGAATATCCAGAACCTTGCCCCAGCCTTTTGTCTCACCAGTCTTCACTAGAGCCTGAGCCTCCTTATATGACGAGACTGCCACCTCTGATGCTTTACTCGGCCTTGGAACCTTGTCTTTAATGCGCAACCCTTCAAAGGCTTGACAGGGTGTTTCATGAATCTCGCCGTCGACTTCTACATACTTGAATGACGACAGATGGCTGACCAATATATCCTCCTCTCCGCAAACTATGACCACACTGTCCCCTACCATGTATTTCAGCTTTTGGTGCAAGGTAGATTTTACTGCCCCAGCCCCATGGATCCACGGTCGTCCGAGAAGACAGCTGTATGCTGGCTGGATGTCCATAATGTAAAATTCAGTTTCGAAAATCTCCGGCCCCACCTGCAGAGGTAACGTTATAGATCCAAAGACTGACCTTCGTGTACCATCGAATGCCCTGACCACCAAGTCACTAGTGTTGCACCCCAAATTTTGACCCCTTATATCCTCTTCATATCATATGCATTTATTTATCTAACCTTAACAAGTTTCAATGTGTATTTTGTCAAGACACAGATGAAACGGGGCTCCGCACTGATAAAATCGAAGGTTCGAAGATTGGGCAACCATTGCTTTGGGATGAATCATTCATGAAATAAGATCAAGAGTATCATATTGGGCCATGTGTGAGTTCAATTTGAAGTAATCACCCACAGATGGGGTGCAGTGCAGTTTAAGGCACCCAATTAGGGTTTTGCGAGTTGAAAAAGTCAACTGTAGTTTGACTTTAGACTCGGGAAATAATTCAAAGATAAAAGTATGGTTTAAAAAGTGCATATGGCTTAGTGAAGTCCCCCAAAGAGTTTCAAAGTCTTGGAAGCTCCGAAGCATGAACAGACAGTTCGGTAATCGCCGATCGATCGTACGGTTGACCGAAAAGTCAACCCCCTCAAGTTTTAAGAATTGGACTTCAAGTGTTGAAGCAAAGTTGTTCCTTATGTCATAAGGGACATACATATCAATTTTCATGATCATCGGACTGAAGACGTGAGAGTAATCGGGAAATCGGGAAATTAGGGTTCCGAAAGGGGCTAAACCCTAACTCCCTCACCACACACCCAATCGAGGTGGTTCAAAGCTCGTCGGAAAGCTCTTAACAAGTCCTAAAAAAGTCCTATACTAGTCCACTCTCAGAAAATGCATGGAATTGGAGTTATCATCAAAATCGATTTTTAGTACAAAACACTTAGTGAAATTCTGAAAATCTGGTTGCACTAAAACTTGTTTTTTGCTGACTTTAAGGGACTTTTCAACCAAGATGCACATAGATTTGGAACTTTTGGCAAACATGAATGTTGTAGAGCTACATAAGGGCTTTCCAAAAAGTACAAGAACTCCCCAAGAGGAGTTATGAGCTGAGAATTATGAAGTGTGAAAGATGGGCTTGTGCACTAATTTGTCAACTTGCCTAAACCCAACATAAACTTGGTTCCCAACCATACACTTCATCTCTAACCATCGATGGACATCTGATATGATGAATTTAGAGGTTGGAATAGACAAGTTCAGAAGAGAATCCAAGCAAGTACAAGATCTTGAGCAAAATCCATTACTTTAGTAGAAGAAAGTACAAAAGGTACAACAAGAGAGAGAAGGTTGGGGGGGGGGGGGCTGCAACATGGAGGTTTGTCCTTTCTCACTATAAGGTCACTTCCTACAACTCATATAAGCTGATTTTGCTTGCATTGAGCCTTGCAACTGGTGTGAAGAGGGCTGCCACAAGGATATTGGCAAGATTCACTTCAAAACTTCATGAAACTCCCTCCAAAAATGGAAGTTACCAAGCTGCCCTCACCCTCATTCCTCTTATAAATAGAGGCATTCTCACCATCTTCAAACCACACCAGAGCTGCTCACAATATCAAAGCATTACAGCTCTCTTTCTCTTTCTCTCTTTGCTAGTAAGTGAAGAAAAGCTTAAAAACGCCAAAAACCGGCATTTTACAACTTTCACGCCATTTTCATTTCTAGCATTATCAACACTCTCACAACCATCCACACATCTTATAAATCACATATAGAAGGTGTGTAATCCCTTGAACCACCAAAAATCTCAAAAAATCAAAAAGTCAACTCTCATTCCACCATACTTTGACCAAAACTACAAAAATCACCAAATCTTGTTCTAAACATTTTCTTGAGGTTTTGATCCCTCTAACACCTCATATATATTGTGCTTCAACTGTCCAAAGCACCAAAAGTCAGTTGGGAGGTCCAGTGCTCAAACTGTCCATAAGGTTGTATTGTTTCTTCAAGAAGAAGCAATATTCTCAAGCTTGCTCAAAGAAAGGAATTCTTGTTCTTGCATAGCTTAAGTGTGGGAAGACTACAAGAGGTATGTCATTCTAAGTCTCATTCATTAATATGCATCATCATGTATTGATTGGGTTTGTTAGAAAGCTCATACATTGTCATGTTGGAATGTTTTGTCAAACATATTGTCAAGTACTTGTGAAGCCAATACCTCGTGTAGTTACTGTTGATATGCCATTAAAGTAGTATGTTTTCTTTACCTTTGTAAAAGTGTGATATTGAAAACTTGTTAAGATTGTGCTGTTGACGTTATTATGTTGATTCCTACCAAAACCTGTTTGGATTCTAAAATCTGCTGATAAAGGAGGTGTAGGTTAGATGCTGTAATGTTAGGCATTGTTATGTTTGACACTTCACCATTTGTAATGTTCACCTTTATGAATGTTTATACCTGGCTATTATGTGTTGGATTGTTTGGTAACTGCCACTAAGGCAGCAGAGGTGTGATATCACTTTTATGTTGGTACTGTTGCTGAATGTAAGTACTATTTTGCCTACTATCTTAAGAGTTTGTGAACAATTTGGACTAGTGGTTATAGGATCATCATCCACAGTTGCTGCAAGTTGTGGGAACACAGTAATAAGTCATAGATATGGAGGGATAGGTAAGGGATGCTACAGATAAGTACCAAGTGAATAGGTCATTGGAACTAATGTTTGGCACTGGCTTTATGATGTCAAGATGAAATTTGTGAATATTGCTGTGTAAGAGCATCATGTTGTTGAAGTTGGATTTAACTGTCTTGAGTTTTCATGGATATTTAACCTCTAGAGATATCAAGTTTCCTCTTATTTGAACCCTCAGTTAGAGTTATCAAGGATTTGTCTCATGGCAGGCTTGTGTTTTGAAAGGAGGATTAATTGTCAAGATCTGAGCTGAGCTGTCAGTACCTTGTGGGCCATTACCATTAAAGGAAGTGGACACATTGCTTTTGGAACTGTGACCTCACAGGTATAGACCAGGATTCCAAAAAAGGATCAATTTTCCCAACCTTCAATCCAACAGTTTGGAGCTTGTTTCACAACTATCGTGCCTGGGAGCTTAGGATTTCAGTTTGTTTAAATTATACTAACCATAGGAGTTAGACTGGGAATTGTTTTGATTGCAATTTTGTTGTTTGGCATAGATTGATGGTAGTGTGAGTCCACTCACCAAAGTTTCTGAAGCTGTTTAACATTTAGTAGTCTAAGCCTATCACCTTTGTTTCTCAAGTTTAGCACCTTGAAGGGGAGTTCACACCAGTTTTCAACATTTCTGAAAAGGGAGGTTTATACTGGTCCCAGTTTGCAGTGTGCCAAGAGTCTAGGTAGGGTGTACTGAACTGGTACGGTTAGCAAGTGTAGTCTAAGTTTTCTGGTTTTGTGGGTTGGTTCACCAAGTCTAGCAGTTGGGAAATTCTGTTGATGGTTATGCTTCGATAGGTTGAGAGTTGTGAGGATTTTGCTGTCAAAACCAGCCAAGGAAGTAGAAAATCTGTTTGTCAGCATAAACATTAGGAGATCATTCTCATCTTTTGAGCATGTATTTGAACATTGAGTGAATATTTTTTTTACCAATTGGTGCATAGAGGTAACTTTTGTATTTTAACACGAATTCCAAAATCACAAAAAATACTCATATGATCACTTGTTGCTAAGCCATGTTCAATTGTTGAGAGAAGTGTTTGCTTTGAATCTGAACTTATGCAAGCTGGTAAGGACTGAGATTTGGGTGTATTCATAACAATTTTGAACTGCTAATTGTTATCATCATCATAGGTTGCATTGTTGATGTTTTCTTGTTTTGTTTATGACCAATGTGAACAATTTCTTTTAAGCACATGTCATTAGCAGACCAAACATTATTAGTATTTGTAGTGTTGGTTGCTTTTAACTCATGTTGTGAATCTCAAAATTACACCCTTACCTCACAGACCGTGGTTGACAGCATTATTTTAATTTTTGTTGGTGTTCCTCTTTTAAGTAGTAGTGTGTGGTTGGAAGTTTAGAAGGTTTTGTTTAAACCAAGGTCTTTAGGTTGTTGATGTTTTGGATAATGTTTGAGACAAGTGCAGAGCTGGTAAGCAAGCCTAACCTATGCAAGTTCATTAGGTTGAATGTTGGTCATGAAAAGCAGTTTGATGATTGAACCTTGTCATTTGTGAACTAACACTGTCAAAAACAATATGTGTCCAGCATTCAAAGTTCTTGCATCATGATTAATCCTTGTTTGTGTATGGTTCACCTTGTATATGATGTTTATGGAGGTTGTATCATGAATTTCCATTCTTCTTGCCAAAACAACATTTTTAAGCAATTCTTGTGCATGTCACTAGCAGTCACACACCAGTTTCTATTCAAGGCCATCACTACATGATTTTTGCATCCATAGCCCATGAGCAAATGAGTTAGAACATGTGCATACTCTTAAACTGGTGCCAGCTTGACTGAGTTGGGTTTTTACATTCAAAACGCATTTCAAAAACTCATATGCATATGCGATTGAATTTTAAAATAAAGACTCAATTTCTCAAAAGTAACACTACCACTGAGTTCCTCATTGAAAAATACTTAAGATTGATTAAGGATTCATTAAATTCCATGGAGTTTTGGTTTGGTTTCAATCTTTCACGCCCCTTGCTTTTTGGTTGTGTTTGTTGCCCAGAAATTAACCAATTTATGCTATGTATGTTTTTTGTTTCCATCCAATTAATGGATGTAACAGCCACCCCAGTGGCAGACCATTGCGCGCCTTATGACCTTCTACCAGCATGACCAGGGTTCGATCCGGGTGGAGGTAGAACCCTTTTGTTTTATTTTTTCTTTTTTTCAATTTTCAGTATTAACCTTTTTCTTCATTCTTCCTACCTCCTTACACACGCGCGTGTGCGCCCCAGTGGTAAGTTTGTGTGTTTGTAAACACTAGGGCGTGGGTTCAATCCCCACCCATGCCCTTTCCTTTTTATTAATTTGTTTATTTATTTTATTTCATGAATTAAAAGGAAAACTTCACATGACTATAACTTGTTCATCTTTCACTTGTTTTAACTCGTTCTTTTTGCAAACTTTCCCTTATAATGTCTAGTTTTGTTTAAAAATTTGAAATCTCATGATTATTTATCTCAACAGTACTTGGGTATATTTGTTAATAAATTCACTCTCAAGTCATTACCTCGCGTCTCGATTTAATTTACCCTTTATACCATGTTTATCTTGTAAGATTTATTGGTATGTGTTTATGTTTGTTAGCATATTGAGATTTCATCCTTTTGTTGGTTGTTACCATGAACGTTTATTCCTCCTAAATTACGAGGTTAAACTAATTTATTTATTTGTGCGCGATTGTTACCTATACACATTGTGGTCACACTTGCATGATTTGTCTTCAAATTGACATTTGTTTATATGGTTGTTACCTTCAATATACTTTCATCTTTGTTAAGATATACTTTCATCTTTGTTAAGATATGCCATTAGTAACATTGCTTGTATACCTTGGTTGAAACCATTCATCTAACTCGAATTACTTGCTCATTATAATGTGCTTACCCATCTTTGATTGTAATCTTTGTCTTCTATATTCCTCATACTTGAATAGCTCATTACCTCCTCCCTTGACTTTGAAAAGTCATTTTGAACCTTAGTTAAGATCAAAAACCATAAGCCATTTGACTTTGCTTAAAGTCTAAAAGACCCACCTCTACTAGGAGTGCTCCTCAACTAGAACCCTAGGTTAGAGTTTGTTTAACTCTATATAAGAATCATAGTGATGATTACTTACTTCCCTTTCTTGAGAGTTCAACATAGATCTAGAGAGTTTGGTTAAACTCTACACAAGCATTGAAATGTTTGTTCCCCTTTGAACCTTGATCATAATCGAGTGTTCTTCATCCCTTGTGAGGTGAACTACGATTGCTCTGATTCTATCCTAGTTAGGATACATAGGCAGAGGATGCGATGTCTTTGCGAGCAAACTTAGAAACAATCTTAGGTCTTCATCTATCATAACCTTCACCTTTTTACCCAATACCCAAACCTTAGCAAATATTTAACAAACATAGCATACAAATAAACAAAAGGTTCCTGTAGAGTACTACAGATGTTTAGGATGTGAAATACCTACCCTATGCATAACCAACCCCCGATCCCCGAATCTCTTAGCGTTGTTGTAACATCGCGCAAAAGGTTCTTTCTTTCTTTAGACCTTTCCTTTTGGATAAATTAAAGTCCGGTTGTAAAAGAATTAAGGTTCAAGTTAATTCAATAGCTTGATATCCGATTTTCACCGCAACAGAAATGGCGACTTCACTGGGGATATGACATCTTAAACTTGAGGGTTTGCCCTATTTTGTTTGATTGTATGCTATATTTGTGAATATTTGCTTAACATGTATATTTGTCAATATATTTGTTTAATTGTTGGATATTGGGTGTTTGAGTGGTGAGACGGTCCTATACCCGGACTTGAGTGCAATTGTGATAGGATGGTGGTATATTCAAGAAGGCTTATAGGGAGTTGATTCCCGACCAAGTTAACTTGAGAAACCACCGCTCAGTGTAGGCACTCTTGAAAGTTTAGTGTTGTTGATCGAGTATTCGTGAAAACAATGCTACTTTCAACAAAGGAGCCTATGACACTGTGGCCTTTTAGAATACATTCTACCCCACTTTGGCCTTATTAGGACGTAGTGCGATGACTATAAGGAAGTATTTCCAAAGTAGTTGATACGCGATACTACACTCAGACGAGATTCTCTTGAGAATATTATCAATTACCAAGTAAATTGGGAAGTTGATAATATCCGAAAGATGGGTTGATGACTCTGGGAACTTTGTAGAACCCGTTCGGCAGGTACAATCAATCCGTAGCACAATCTTTGGGGATGGGTAGACCTTTGAACTCATGCTTGTCCTTAACCCTAAACTTGTGTTGTGTGCATATGCATCTTGTTTGTGTTTTCATATCATCATGTCATCATATCATCATATGGTTTCATGGAACTCAGACTTTGTTGTTTGTAAATATCAGAGGTCGTCATGAACAGTGAAAGAAAGAAAACTTTGAAATACACTTACAAGGGTTTTAACCTGGATGATTTGAAAAGGTTGAGCACCTTAGTGACAGATTCAGAGGGATTTCAAAGCCGATACGGGAAGCTGTTGCTACTCTTGAAGATAAAAATGGATAGTGGACTTCTCTCTACTCTCCTCCAGTTTTATGACCCGCTCTACCATTGCTTCACATTCCCTGATTATCAGCTAGTACCCACCCTAGAAGAGTATTCTCAGTTAATTGGATTGCCTATTCTTGAAGAATCTCCTTTTCCGATTGTAGAGAGGGACCCCAAAGAACAAGATATCGCCAAAGCTACACGTTTGGGAGTGGATGATATAAAAAAGAATCTGATTACAAAAGGGGGAGTCTTTGGGTTAAAAGCAGAATTCTTGGTTGAGAAAGCTCAATACTACGCAGATCATCTAAGCATGGATGCATTCGAGGCTATCCTCGCCTTACTCATCTATGGTATATTCTTGTTTCCAAGCTTTGAGAATTTTGTGGACCTCAATGCCATCAAAATCTTCTTAAAGAAGAACCCTGTGCCTACCTTGTAAGCAGACGCGTACCATTCTGTTCATCTGAGGAACTTCCATAATGGAGGAATGATCGCTTGTTGCGCTCCTTTATTGTACAAATGGTTCACTTCACACTTACCCAAAGCCAACGCTTTTTGGGATCCAAAGAAAGGATGGTGGTCACAAAAGATCATGGCTCTTACCCATTCTGATATTGATTGGTATAGTCGTGATTATGATGGGATAATGATTATTGACAGTTGTGGGGAATTTAGCAACGTACCTCTTCTCAGCATTAATGGAGGGATCAGCTACAATCCGATGCTTGCCCGCCGACAATTGGGATACCCTCTAAAAGACAAACCCAAAAGTGTTCAAGTAGAAAACATCTTCTTCAAAGAAGGGGAAGATAGTCAAGGATTAAAAAAGAAAATTCTAGAAGCTTGGAAGCGTCTGCATAAAAAAGGAAAGAAAGATCTTGGAAAACTCAACTGTGTTTCTTTAGAACCTTACCTCCAATGGGTTCGGAAAAGAGCCGTCACACTAAAGATGCCGTATCCTAAACAAGAGCCTATGGCCTTAAAGGAAGAACGCCCGTTGGTCTTCATGTCTGAAGAAGAAAAGTTGAAAATTGCTTTGGTCAAAGCACAGCAAACTGAAGAAGCTTGGAAGCACAAGTGTCAGATAGTCATTGAAGAAAATGCAGAGCTCCGGAGACAACTCCAGTCGAAAGATGAAGAAATCCTCTCTTGTAAGAAGAGGAAAGCACTAGAGGAGCCTTATGAGCCTCAGTCTAACCCATGGAAGATAATTGTGGACAGACTCATCATTGAGAAGACTCAGTTGGAAAGAAAGATCGAGAAGCTCAACCTCAGGCTGCTAGGAGAACCTTGATAGGTTGCACCAAGTTGTTTAGTTAAAACTCTTGTAAGAGGAAATGATGTTTTGTAATCTGTTTTGTTTATTAATGAAATGACGATTTCTTATGTTCAAAAATATCTGAGTTCCATGACAATCATGTGCATTTGCATTCACACTTCTTCTAACCATTCAAGGAAATTCAACTTTTTTTCTTTGCAGGCAACAACATGGTAAGAAGAGACATGCTTCGAGTCCCGGATCTGAGATTGGGCCGTCTAAGAATGTTAACCAGACTTGTCCGAAATCCTGCTGCTTTCATAGCCAAATATGGGGATCTATTGCCACTAATAAGCGCTCCGATTAATGAGCCCATGTTGCAAGCCCTGGTGGAGTTCTATCATACAACTTACCACTGCTTTGTGTTTCCGGATTTTCAGTTACTCCCGACCCTCGAAGAATATAATGCTTACTTGAAGATCCCATGGACTCTTACACTCCCTTATGGAAAACCAAAGAAGAAGGACTTAGCTAAAGCCCTGCATATCAAGCTGGAAGACTTACCACCAATGAGGGTGAAAGTAGGGTGGTATGGAATGGATGCCGGGCCTCTAATGGAAATGGCTGAATATCACTATGAAAGTCGAAACCTGGGCATTTTTGAGGCAATTTTGGCACTACTAATATATGGATTGTATTTGTTTCCAAGCAATTACGATTTCATCAGCGAAGAAGCAATACGTCTCTTCATCCTCAAAAGTCCGGTCAACACAATACTGGCTGATACTTATGTGGTCATCCACCGTTTTGCCTTGTATGATTGTGGGCGATTCTCATGCTGTCTTGCACTACTCGACCGATGGTTTACTTCTCATCTGCCAAGGACCCATATCCTTTGGAGGCTTCCTACCAAAAGCGCTTGGGTTTCTAAACTTGTCACTCTCAGACACCATGATATCACCTGGTACGACACTAGCATCGGCGACCAAATCATGATTTCCAGTTACGGGGATTTTCCCAATGTGCCTCTCATTGGGATAGAAGGGGTGATCACTTATAATCCTATCCTTGCTAGGCGTCAACACGGGTATCCTACCGGGCCAGAGCCTGAACCAGAACTGTTGAGGCCCCGCTTCTGTGAGACAGGTTGCAACCAAGAACTAGAAGCTAATGCCCAATACGCTCAAAGAGATCCACACCTCATGGGCCCAACTCCAATGGAGAATGCAAGTTGCCTAACCACCAGGGGGTACCTGCTATGGTCAAAGGAAATTGCTTTAATCATGTTCTACACTCACGACTACGAGATAACTATGGAACCTGAAGTCCCCGCGACTAGGGAAGAACTGAAATACGCCTTGGTTAAAGCGCAAAGGGAAAACGAAGACTTGTGGGAGATTATCCGCCAGGATCAAGTTCATGTCAGGGTCCAAGAAGGAGAAGGGTCGTCTTGTTAGATTGGTCTTTGTTTCACCATTTCCTTGCTTTCCCTAAAAAAGGATTGAAATCCTGTTTGTTGCATTTACTTTCATTGTAAGAAAAGTCTTGCTTTTTAGCAAAGACCACTCTATTGTAATAGATTTCCAGCTATCAAATGAAAAACGCTTTTTAAAGCATGTCATTGCATGTTGGTCTATCTTTTTGTTTGTAAACGAAAATTTTGAGTTTCCTTGAATGGTTTATGCATCCGCATTCGCATGTCATCCTACATCAATCTTGCATTTGGGGTTCCGCAGCTCATCTTTTGTTCTTGTCCAGAGAGAGAGAGGAGAAAAGGAGTCACGCTGAGTACCCACCGATACAACACACGGTCCCAAGCTCAAAAGAAGATGGCAGATAATGATCAAAGGTTCGACCGAATGGATAATGACATTGAAGGGATCAAAGGGGACGTCAACCAGATCTTAGAAGCCCTCAACGTGATCAAAGCAAAAATGGATACACAACCTACAGTGATCTCCGAAGTTGCCACAGCAGCAGCCAATGTCACGATGGCTCCTGTTACTTCAGCAGAGTTTCCCTATGGCATGTCCCGGGATTTTGTACCACCTTTCAACGGCATGCAGTCTTCAGGTCTTAATCCGTTGTTCGACTCAACAATCAGAAACCCCATTTTTACTACAGCAGGTGGACCCACCACAGTACGACCAGTCTTCGCCAATCAACAACCAATCTTTGATATACCCGATGGATCCGAAGCTGAGGACGAAAAACACGAAAAGTTAAGGGTAGAGATGGACATCATGGCCAAAAAGATGAGGGCCATTGAAGGAAATCATATCTTTGGATCTGATGCCAAGGATCTATGTCTGGTATCTGGATTAGTGTTCCCTCAGAAATTTAAAATACCAATCTTCGACAAATATGAAGGGACCACTTGTCCTAAAGAGCACTTAATCATGTACTGTAGGCGGATGGCTCCGCATATTGAAAATGATAAACTGTTAGTACACTGTTTCCAAGATAGTCTAAAAGGGGCTTCGGCCAAGTGGTATCTCGGTTTAGATCAAGCTAAGATTCACAGTTTCCAAGACCTCTCAGATGCTTTTATTCAACAGTACAAGTACAACCGGACCTAGCTCCCGACCGCCGTCAGCTTCTCAACATGACGCAGAAAAATACCGAAACCTTCAAAGAGTATGCGCAAAGGTGGCGCGGAACTGCAGCACAAGTAGAGCCCCCTCTTACTGAGAAGGAGTTGGCAGATTGGTTTGTGGATACAGTTCGACCCGAATTCTGTGAACGTTTGATCAGCAGCATTACAACAAATTTCTCTGATATTGTGGCAGTAGGGGTGAAAGTGGAAGCAGGTTTGAAGAGCGGAAAAGTGACTACTCCAAATGTTACTTCAAGCGCCAGCACGGCAAAGAAGCCAGTCAGCTCGTTCCACAAAAAGAAAGAGGGAGAGGTGAGCGCAATCACATATGGAAAGAAAGTACAAAGCTCTCGAAGCCTCCACCAACAGTACCAACCATCATATATAGCGGCAGTGACCCCGGTTTTTCAGCCTTCTTCACAGCAGGGTCCCCAACCTGGGGCATTCAACAATCAACACCAATATCAGCCTGGCAGTCAGCAACAGTATCGCACCAATAATCAACAACAATACCAGCAGCCGCCGGGTCAGCAAACTCAGAACAGGGCCCCGAGGGCAAATTACCCAGCAAATAGGCCAAAGATACATCCTATTCCAATGAGTTACACCGACCTGTTTCCCATGCTAGTAGAAAGAGGTTTGGTTAAAACAAAAAAATTGGGTGCTCCACCTAATCCACTCCCGTTCTATTATGATGCGAACGCTCGCTGCCCATTTCATGAGAATGCTCCAGGCCACAATCTCGAAGGTTGCTTCGCCCTTCAACACCTAGTTCGTGAACTTATTGAAAAGGGAACTCTATCCTTCGAAGATAATCCGCCCAATGTTAAGAGCAACCCTCTTCCCAATCATGGTGGAGTCAATGCCATTACTGAAGAAGGGGAGGGGTCAGAAGACAAGAAAGTTACTACTGTTGGTGAGATCAAAGTGCCATTAGCAGACCTGCACAAACGCCTCGCTCAGGCATGGTTACTCAAGACATCTCACGAAGATTGCAAAGAATGTATGCTGAATCCTGAGGGTTGTGACACTGTGAAAAAGGATATTCGAGCTATGATTGAACAGGGAATGATAGAAATTGCCCACCGGAAAAAGGAAGAAGATGTGGCAGTCATCGAGCCTGTGTTTAACATACCAGGAGAATCCAACAAAGGAGTTGGGTTCAGAGATGATAACAGTAACAAAAACTACAAGAATATTCGGCCAGTATTTCGTAATGACGCACCCCCGAAATTCGGGAGAGGACAGACTAGGTTTGAGCCAAGGGGGGGATTCCAGCCTCGCCCAAGAGCCGTGACACCAAAACAAGACTATTCATGGTGTGAAGGGATTTTCAAAGAAAAGAAACCAGTAAGTGTGGCCAACATTTCCGGTGGAAGCAAAATGACCCGGAGTGGTCGTGTCTATCAACCTCGAACATACAACGAGGCTCCTCCACCAGCTGTTTCTGTTCAAAAAACGCTTGTTCCTCAAAAGCCGGTTCCAGAGACAACCACCGCCAAAGAACCTTTGGTTAAAGGGAAAGAAAGTCTCAAGAACGATGAAGAAGAATTCTTGAGAATCATTCGACGAAGCGATTATAGGGTGGTAGACCAATTGAATCAAACACCCTCCAAAATCTCGGTCATGGCTTTGCTCTTAAGTTCTCCAGCACACCGCCAGGCATTACTCAAAATCCTGACACAGGCTCACATCACTAAGGATATTACAGTGGGACAGTTCGACTCCGTTGTAGCAAATATCACAGCCTGCAACACTTTGAGCTTTGATGATAATGACCTAACGGCTGAGAAGCGTAAGCACAATCGTGCCTTGCATGTATCAGTCAAGTGTGAAGAGGACACAATGTCCCGAGTTCTTGTTGATACTAGGTCAGCACTCAATGTAATGCCTAAAAGAACTTTGGCCAAGCTGGCATATCAAGGCGCTACCATGAGACCAACCTCTCTTATAGTCAAGGCGTTCGACGGATCCAGGAGAACCGTGATAGGAGAAGTTGATCTCCCTATTCTAATTGGACCACAAATCTTTGAAATCACCTTCCAGGTGATGGACATAAATTCGGTTTATAGCTGCTTATTGGGAAGACCCTGGATTCATACAGCTGGCGCTGTCACTTTCACGCTCCACCAAAAAATGAAGTTTGTTGTAAATGACCAGCTAGTCATTGTCCATGGAGAAGAGGACTTGATGGTAAGCAACTTGTCATCTTTCCGGTATATTGAGGCTGATGAAGACTCTCTCGAAACAGCTTTCCAAGCACTAGAAATAGCTCACGCTGTTCTAGTAGATGAATCAGACATAACCCAAAGGCCATTATTTACCTCTGCTCAAAGTATTAAGGCAGCACTGAAAGCCGGAGTCCCACTGGGTTGGGGAGAGGTCATCGAAGTCAATGCTCGGGCCAAGAATGATCGACAAGGGTTGGGTTACAAACCAACTCCGGAAGGCGAGCCAGAAGAAAGCACCATGAGGAAGAAGTCCTTAAAAGAGATATTCACCAGCGGCGGTGTGCAAGTCAATGCCATTATTTCTGAAAATGAGGACGGTAATCTGGATCATCTAATAACTAGAGGAGGAGGAGCATTGCGCAATTGGGAGGCTGTGGAAGTTCCCATCTTTTTACCTTTAGAGTAATTCATTCTGCCTGTTAGCTTTGTGTCTTTCTTTAAAAATTTCTTGGTCTTGCCCAAGACCTGTGAATTATTTTGTACTGGGCCACTTTGCAAAAATTGAAAATCATTAATGAAAAAGTGTTTTTGTTAAAACTCTTGTTATTTGTTTGCACATCACTTTCACTCTTTTTTGGAAAAATGGCAATCTCTTCTGGAGAATAATAAAAACCACCCTTCATCTGCATGTCTGTGTGTGAGTGCCTGATTGTTCCTAAATAAAACATGCAGAATACCCCCATCAACCACAGAATCCTATGATCATTCGGTTCCTTCTACTAGCGGTTCATTCGTCTTTCAAGCTGAAGAAGAGAACGAAGAAGAGTTAGAGGTCCCAGAAGAGTTAAAGAGAATAGCTGAGCACGAAGATGATTATATCCAGCCCCATAAAGAGCAGACGGAAGTCATCAACTTGGGGTCAGAAGAGGACAAAAGAGAAGTCAAGGTTGGAGCGTCATTAAGGCCAGAAATCAAAGACAAGTTGATAACAATCCTCAGAGATTTTGTTGACATATTTGCTTGGTCCTACCAAGATATGCCAGGGTTGGATACTGACATTGTCATGCACAAACTCCCCCTGAAACCAGAATGTCCTCCGATCAAACAAAAGCTTTGCAGGTCGAGACCAGATATGGCACTTAAAATCCGAGATGAGGTCAAAAAGCAAATAGATGCTGGTTTTCTAGCAGTATCCAAGTATCCAGAATGGGTGGCCAACATTGTACCGGTCCCGAAAAAGGATGGCAAGGTCAGGATATGCGTCGACTACAGGGATCTAAATAAAGCAAGTCCGAAGGATGATTTCCCGTTACCACATATTGACACTTTGGTGGATAACACGGCAAGCTTTGCAGTGTTCTCGTTCATGGATGGATTTTCGGGTTATAACCAGATAAAAATGGATCCAGAGGACATGGAAAAAACAACTTTCATCACACCATGGGGCACCTATTGTTATAAGGTAATGCCTTTTGGTTTGAGGAACGCGGGGGCAACGTATCAGAGAGCTATGGTCACACTATTTCATGATATGATGCACAAAGAAATCGAGGTGTACGTGGATGATATGATTGCAAAATCCCAAAGTGAAGAAGACCACTTGGATCATCTACTGAAGCTATTTGAAAGACTCCAAAAGTATCAATTGAGACTAAACCCAGCGAAATGCACCTTCGGAGTTCGCTCAGGCAAGCTACTTGGTTTCATTATTAGTCGACGAGGAATTGAGGTAGACCCTGACAAGGTTAAAGCAATCCAGGAGATGCCTGCTCCTAAAACTGAGAAACAAGTTAGAGGCTTCCTTGGACGTTTGAATTACATCTCCAGGTTCATCTCCAATCTGACTCCTACCTGCACACCGATCTTCAAGTTGTTACGAAAAGATCAAACGGTGGTATGGAATGAAAACTGTCAGGCGGCGTTCGAGAAAATCAAACAGTATTTGCAAGAACCTCCAGTGCTGATTCCTCCGGTACCTGGAAGGCCTTTGTTCATGTATATGACCGTGTTAGAAAATTCGATGGGCTGTGTCTTGGGCCAGACTGATGAGTCAGGGAAGAGAGAACATGCAATCTATTATCTAAGCAAGAAGTTCACTGATTGCGAGAGTCGTTACTCTCCCCTAGAAAAAGCTTGTTGTGCGTTGGCATGGGCTGCTAAACGTCTGAGGCAGTACATGATTTGCCACACTACGATGCTGATTTCTAAGATGGACCCCATCAAATACATCTTTGAGAAGCCAGCTCAGACAGGAAGATTAGCCCGATGGCATATGCTCCTATCAGAGTATGATATCCAGTATGTTGCTCAAAAATCCATCAAAGGGAGCATCTTGTCAGAACACCTTGCAGAGCATCCTATGGAGGATTATCAGCCGCTCAAGTTCGATTTTCCTGATGAGGATGTGATGTATATTCAGCGCACGAAACCAGAGCCTGGTCCAGAGGAAGGTCCCGAGCCGGGGTCCCGTTGGGAGATGATGTTCGACGGAGCGTCAAACAAAAATGGACATGGCATCGGAGCTGTTCTAAAAATCCAACTGGAGGGTACACTGCGGTCACAGCCCGACTTTGTTTCTCCTGTACAAACAACATAGCGGAGTATGAAGCCTGCATCCTAGGATTGGAGGCTGCCATTGATCTTCGTATCAAAATCTTGGAACTAATTAGTGATTCTGCTTTGGTGATATACCAACTCAAAGAGGAATGGGAAACCAGGGATGAAAAATTGATTCCTTATAAGACCCACATCCTAGAGATGGCTGAGTATTTTGATGAAATTACCTTCAAGCACGTACCAAGGGCGGAAAATCACATTGCCGATGCGTTGGCCATGATGGCGTCCATGTGGAAAGTCCAGTTTGTCAACGAGGCACCTCTGATTCGCATCGAAAGAAGGACAGTACCCGCATACGTCGTGGCGATAGACGAAGAATTTGGGGAGAAGCCATGGTTTCATGATATCAAGAATTTCCTTCAAAATCAAGAGTATCCCGCTGACGCGTCCACAATTGACAAAAGAGCGATACGGAGGTTGTCATCTAAATTCTTCATCAGCAATGGCATCTTGTACAAAAGAAACCATGATATGGTCTTACTCCGATGCGTCGATGAAAGTGAGGCGAACCTCATAATGGCCGAAGTACACGAAGGGACCTTCGGCACCCATGCAAATGGCCACACCATGGCTAAGAAAATTTTAAGAGCGGGTTACTTCTGGTTAACTTTGGAGACGGATTGCATACTCTTCGCTCGAAAGTGTCACAAATGTCAAGTTTATGCTGATAAAGTGCATGTCCCTCCACATCCTCTCAATGTGATGACGTCACCTTGGCCTTTTGCAATGTGGGGCATAGATATGATCGGGGCAATAGAGCCTAAAGCTTCTAATGGCCATCGCTTCATCCTTGTCGCAATTGATTATTTCACCAAATGGGTGGAAGCAGCGTCATATGCAAATGTGACAAAGCAAGTGGTCGCACGCTTCATTAAAAAGGAGATTGTCTGCCGATATGGTATCCCTAACCAGATCATCACTGACAACGGGTCGAATCTGAACAACAAAACAATGAAGGAACTCTGTGACGATTTTAAGATCAAACATCATAACTCGTCCCCTTACAGACCTAAGATGAATGGCGCAGTTGAAGATGCAAACAAAAACATCAAAAAGATAATACAAAAAATGGTCGTAACTTACAAAGATTGGCATGAGATGTTACCATTTGCTTTGCACGGCTACCGGACATCAGTACGCACTTCGACAGGGGCAACTCCCTTTTCCTTAGTGTACGGGATGGACGCAGTGCTACCCATTGAAGTCAAAATACCTTCCTTGAAGATCTTGACAAAAGCAGAGTTGGATGAAGACGAGTGGATAAAAGAAAGATTTGATTCGTTGAATCTCATCGACGAGAAAAGAATGACGGCCATGTGTCACAGTCAAATCTATCAACAAAGGATGGCCCGGGCATTCAATAAGAAGGTTCGTCCCAAAGAGTATAGGGAAGGAGAGCTGGTGCTTAGAAAAATCCTACCTACACAAAAAGACATGCGTGGCAAGTGGATGCCCAACTACGACGGCCCTTTCGTTGTGAAGACTGTTTTCTCCGGAGGATCTCTGATTCTCGAAACCATGGATGGCGAATCACTCAAGTATCCCATCAACTCAGACGCAGTAAGAAAATACTACGCCTGAAAACGGAATGCATAGAAAGAGGATTTCAATGCCTCGACAAGAAAAACCCAATGTTTGAAAGATGACGGACGCTGGGGCGGACTCCTGTGCAGAGTATTAGAAGAAAGGTCAAAGCTTGTTGTTCTCGTCAGAAGCAGCAAAGCAAGTGAACTGATAGTCGGAAGGACCAAATTATTATGGGATTCTGTAATCTTTTCTGTTGCCATTTTTCAAAACTTTTAAAATCCCCAAGGCTTTGCCTTTTGTAAAGTTCTTGTCCATCAATAAAATCAGTTCTCTTTTTGGCCAAATCATTGTTATGATCTGCTATTTTTGTTATGCAATTTCACTTATTTGTTAATAAGAACTTTTTATGAAAGCAAAGTGTTTTGAAAAACCTAAGTCTTGTTTTAAAAAGAAAGAAGGAGAAAGCACAATTTGACAAAATGATTGAAAAGTTCTAAAGGTAATATGATGATATTACACAGTTCTTGAAGTTGTGGAAATCGCTGTTACCTTTGACCGAGATAAATACGTCCGATAGCAATTCTAGCTATTAAGCTAAGACTTCTTCCTTGCAAGATTATGGGGGACATTACTGAGGAAAAATCGTTATCTGTATCAAAGAAGGAAGTCTCGCCTGATTTGAGGCATTTTGAAGCTCAGCGTGATGAGTTCCCTCTTTATTGGATTTTCCTTTGTCCCTCCGGGTCGTTCTGTGTCTTGCATACAGCATCATGCTAGCATACGCATTTGTTTGCATTCCCACCATTGAGGTCCTTTGGTCGTTACCTTTATCTTTGTTTTGTTGTTACAAGTTCGTTTTAGAGTTGACACCCTGGGGTTTCCTTATTTTTGTTCTGGGAGATTAGTGGTGACTAGCAATGTTTAATTTATACAAACAGGGGGTTATTACCAATTTTCACCTTCGATTGGGTTATCACTAACAAACTGTGAAAGACTAGTGGTCACTAGCACGTATTCAGAACTAACTACGTTTGGTATAGTAGTTTGGTCATCACCAGCAATTTTCCAAACCCAGTCGTCACTGATTCGGTTATAAGGCCAACCAATCGTCATTGGAGTCCTTTTGATTCGGTTTTCACCAATCTGTGCTAAGAAATCTAGTGGTTACTAGTATTGCCTTCTAAAACCAATGGTCATTGGTACTTGAGTTGGCCGTCACCAAAATTCCCTAAAAAGTCCAATAATTATTGGCATCGCCTGGAACCCAATAGTTATTGGTACCCGTTTGATTTGGTTATTACCAGTCTTTTTGAATCTAGTAGTTACTAGTATTACCTTCGGATCCAATTGTTATTGGTGGCTTTTGATTTGGTTATTAACAATCTTTCTAAGTCTAGTGGTCACTAGCATTGCTTGGAAAATCTAGTTTTCACTAGCCGTATCCAGTACCAGTTGTTATTGGTATACCCCTGGACTTGGTCGTCACTAGTTACCATAAGTCCAATGATTATTGGCATCGTTTAAATCAGATTGTTATCACCACTTTGGTCTGGTTGTTACCAAACTCAGTAAAAATCCAATGGTCATTGGTCTCCTGGGACTCGGTCGTTACCAATTTCTCCATTTAAGTCTAGTGGTTACTGGCGTTATCCAGAATTAGTTGTTATTGGTATATCCTGATTTGGTTACCACCAGTCTCCTCTAAGTCCAGTAGTTACTGGCATTGCTTGAAAGCTAATTGTTACAAGTTGATCGTTACCAGCTTCCCCAACCGAAGTCCTGTGTTTTACCAATATTTTTTGGAAATGCCCAATTGAAACTTTGATTTGGTCGTCACCATACCCCCAGGAAGTCTGAGCGGTATTTAGCACTTTTTGGAAACCAAACTCTGGATCGGTCGCCACCGTTTCCCCAGTAAGTCTAGTGGAAACTAGCACTGTTTGAAACTTCTTGTTGTTCTAGTCGTCACCAGTCTCCCCAGTTGAAGCTTTTGATCTTCCAGTCGAGTCTCGGAGAACTAGTAGACACTAGTTTCCCCGGCGCGTCTGGTCTTATTTCTAACCTTTCCCTGAAGATCCCGTTTGAACTCTTCGTTATAGGAATTTTCTCATCTGGTTATCCCCAGTGAGATTCGTGTCTCCGTTCCGTATTTTTTCCCTCGGTGAAGTTGTGCTTCCCCAGTAGATTTGTTCCCCAGCAGAGTTTTCCCCAGTGAAGAATTGCCATCTTCCCCAGTGGGCTTCCTCATCTGGTTATCCCCAATGAGGTTCATATCTCCTTTCCCCAATAAAGGTGTGTCTTCCCGGGTGAAATTTGTGTCCCCTGCATGAGAGATTTCCTTGAACAAGCATCCTTAATCATGTTTGAACTATCTTGCTTACTTCGCTCGGAACCTTTCCCCAGTATGTTGGGCCCTCGCGAGTGGTTACTCGTCGTTCCGTCGTTTTTTATTTGCTCGTGTGTCCGTATCTGTCTTACATTCAAGCATCATATGACATCATTGAGATTCATGACATGATTGCATTTGTCCTTTTGCATATCATCGGATCTAAGGGACAAAATTTCTGGTTTGCTATATTTAAATACCTTTCACACGATTTCATGAGGATTGCCATCTCTCATTACCATCGAATGAAAATATTTAAATAGGGGCATCTGTTGCACCCCAAATTTTGACCCCTTATATCCTCTTCATATCATATGCATTTATTTACTAACCTTAACAAGTTTCAAAGTGTATTTTATCAAGACACAGATGAAACGGGGCTCCGCACTGATAAAATCGAAGGTTCGAGGATTGGGCAACCATTGCTTTGGGATGAATCATTCATGAAATAAGATCAAGAGTATCATATTGGGCCATGTGTGAGTTCAATTTGAAGTAATCACCCACAGATGGGGTGCAGTGCAGTTTAAGGCACTCAATTAGGGTTTTGCGAGTTGAAAAAGTCAACTGTAGTTTGACTTTAGACTCGGGAAATAATTCAAAGATAAAAGTATGGTTTAAAAAGTGCATATGGCTTAGTGAAGTCCCCCAAAGAGTTTCAAAGTCTTGGAAGCTCCGAAGCATGAACAGACAGTTCGGTAATCGCCGATCGATCGTACGGTTGACCGAAAAGTCAACCCCCTCAAGTTTTAAGAATTGGACTTCAAGTGGTGAAGCAAAGTTGTTCCTTATGTCATAAGGGACCTACATATCAATTTTCATGATCATCGAACTGAAGACATGAGAGTAATCGGGAAATTAGGGTTCCGAAAGGGGCTAAACCCTAACTCCCTCACCACACACCCAATCGAGGTGGTTCAAAGCTCGTCGGAAAGCTCTTAACAAGTCCTACAAAAGTCCTATACTAGTCCACTCTCAGAAAATGCATGGAATTGGAGTTATCATCAAAATCGATTTTTAGTACAAAACACTTAGTGAAATTCTGAAAATCCGGCTGCACTAAAACTTGTTTTTTGCTGACTTTAAGGGACTTTTCAACCAAGATGCACATAGATTTGGAACTTTTGGCAAACATGAATGTTGTAGAGCTACATAAGGGCTTTCCAAAAAGTACAAGAACTCCCCAAGAGGAGTTATGAGCTGAGAGTTATGAAGTGTGAAAGATGGGCCTGTGCACTAATTTGTCAACTTGCCTAAACCCAACATAAACTTGGTTCCCAACCATACACTTCATCTCTAACCATGGATGGACATCTGATATGATGAATTTAGAGGTTGGAATAGACAAGTTCAGAAGAGAATCCAAGCAAGTACAAGATCTTGAGCAA
This sequence comes from Lathyrus sativus, assembly GCA_963859935.3. Taxonomy (NCBI): domain Eukaryota; kingdom Viridiplantae; phylum Streptophyta; class Magnoliopsida; order Fabales; family Fabaceae; genus Lathyrus; species Lathyrus sativus. The sequence continues at coordinate 235,979,375 of OZ012740.1, read as the reverse complement.
AATCCATTACTTTAGTAGAAGAAAGTACAAACGGTACAACAAGAGAGAGAAGGTTGGGGGGGGGGGGGGCTGCAACATGGAGGTTTGTCCTTTCTCACTATAAGGTCACTTCCTACAACTCATATAAGCTGATTTTGCTTGCATTGAGCCTTGCAACTGGTGTGAAGAGGGCTGCCACAAGGATATTGGCAAGATTCACTTCAAAACTTCATGAAACTCCCTCCAAAAATGGAAGTTACCAAGCTGCCCTCACCCTCATTCCTCTTATAAATAGAGGCATTCTCACCATCTTCAAACCACACCAGAGCTGCTCACAATATCAAAGCATTACAGCTCTCTTTCTCTTTCTCTCTTTGCTAGTAAGTGAAGAAAAGCTTAAAAACGCCAAAAACCGGCATTTTACAACTTTCACGCCATTTTCATTTCTAGCATTATCAACACTCTCACAACCATCCACACATCTTCTAAATCACATATAGAAGGTGTGTAATCCCTTGAACCACCAAAAATCTCAAAAAATCAAAAAGTCAACTCTCATTCCACCATACTTTGACCAAAACTACAAAAATCACCAAATCTTGTTCTAAACATTTTCTTGAGGTTTTGATCCCTCTAACACCTCATATATATTGTGCTTCAACTGTCCAAAGCACCAAAAGTCAGTTGGGAGGTCCAGTGCTCAAACTGTCCATAAGGTTGTATTGTTTCTTCAAGAAGAAGCAATATTCTCAAGCTTGCTCAAAGAAAGGAATTCTAGTTCTTGCATAGCTTAAGTGTGGGAAGACTACAAGAGGTATGTCATTCTAAGTCTCATTCATTAATATGCATCATCATGTATTGATTGGTTTTGTTAGAAAGCTCATACATTGTCATGTTGGAATGTTTTGTCAAACATACTGTCAAGTACTTGTGAAGCCAATACCTCGTGTAGTTACTGTTGATATGCCATTAAAGTAGTATGTTTTCTTTACCTTTGTAAAAGTGTGATATTGAAAACTTGTTAAGATTGTGCTGTTGACGTTATTATGTTGATTCCTACCAAAACCTGTTTGGATTCTAAAATCTGCTGATAAAGGAGGTGTAGGTTAGATGCTGTAATGTTAGGCATTGTTATGTTTGACACTTCACCATTTGTAATGTTCACCTTTATGAATGTTTAGACCTGGCTATTATGTGTTGGATTGTTTGGTAACTGCCACTAAGGCAGCAGAGGTGTGATATCACTTTTATGTTGGTACTGTTGATGAATGTAAGTACTATTTTGCCTACTATCTTAAGAGTTTGTGAACAATTTGGACTAGTGGTTATAGGATCATCATCCACAGTTGCTGCAAGTTGTGGGAACACAGTAATAAGTCATAGATATGGAGGGATAGGTAAGGGATGCTACAGATAAGTACCAAGTGAATAGGTCATTGGAACTAATGTTTGGCACTGGCTTTATGATGTCAAGATGAAATTTGTGAATATTGCTGTGTAAGAGCATCATGTTGTTGAAGTTGGATTTAACTGTCTTGAGTTTTCATGGATATTTAACCTCTAGAGATATCAAGTTTCCTCTTATTTGAACCCTCAGTTAGAGTTATCAAGGATTTGTCTCATGGCAGGCTTGTGTTTTGAAAGGAGGATTAATTGTCAAGATCTGAGCTGAGCTGTCAGTACCTTGTGGGCCATTACCATTAAAGGAAGTGGACACATTGCTTTTGGAACTGTGACCTCACAGGTATAGACCAGGATTCCAAAAAAGGATCAATTTTCCCAACCCTCAATCCAACAGTTAGGAGCTTGTTTCACAACTATCGTGCCTGGGAGCTTAGGATTTCAGTTTGTTTAAATTATACTAACCATAGGAGTTAGACTGGGAATTGTTTTGATTGCAATTTTGTTGTTTGGCATAGATTGATGGTAGTGTGAGTCCACTCACCAAAGTTTCTGAAGCTGTTTAACATTTAGTAGCCTAAGCCTATCACCTTTGTTTCTCAAGTTTAGCACCTTGAAGGGGAGTTCACACCAGTTTTCAACATTTCTGAAAAGGGAGGTTTATACTGGTCCCAGTTTGCAGTGTGCCAAGAGTCTAGGTAGGGTGTACTGAACTGGTACGGTTAGCAAGTGTAGTCTAAGTTTTCTGGTTTTGTGGGTTGGTTCACCAAGTCTAGCAGTTGGGAAATTCTGTTGATGGTTATGCTTCGATAGGTTGAGAGTTGTGAGGATTTTGCTGTCAAAACCAGCCAAGGAAGTAGAAAATCTGTTTGTCAGCATAAACATTAGGAGATCATTCTCATCTTTTGAGCATGTATTTGAACATTGAGTGAATATTTTTTTTACCAATTGGTGCATAGAGGTAACTTTTGTATTTTAACACGAATTCCAAAATCACAAAAAATACTCATATGATCACTTGTTGCTAAGCCATGTTCAATTGTTGAGAGAAGTGTTTGCTTTGAATCTGAACTTATGCAAGCTGGTAAGGACTGAGATTTGGGTGTATTCATAACAATTTTGAACTGCTAATTGTTATCATCATCATAGGTTGCATTGTTGATGTTTTCTTGTTTTGTTTATGACCAATGTGAACAATTTCTTTTAAGCACATGTCATTAGCAGACCAAACATTATTAGTATTTGTAGTGTTGGTTGCTTTTAACTCATGTTGTGAATCTCAAAATTACACCCTTACCTCACAGACTGTGGTTGACAACATTATTTTAATTTTTGTTGGTGTTCCTCTTTTAAGTAGCAGTGTGTGGTTGGAAGTTTAGAAGGTTTTGTTTAAACCAAGGTCTTTAGGTTGTTGATGTTTTGGATAATGTTTGAGACAAGTGCAGAGCTGGTAAGCAAGCCTAACCTATGCAAGTTCATTAGGTTGAATGTTGGTCATGAAAAGTAGTTTGATGATTGAACCTTGTCATTTGTGAACTAACACTGTCAAAAACAATATGTGTCCAGCATTCAAAGTTCTTGCATCATGATTAATCCTTGTTTGTGTATGGTTCACCTTGTATATGATGTTTATGGAGGTTGTATCATGAATTTCCATTCTTCTTGCCAAAACAACATTTTTAAGCAATTCTTGTGCATGTCACTAGCAGTCACACACCAGTTTCTATTCAAGGCCATCACTACATGATTTTTGCATCCATAGCCCATGAGCAAATGAGTTAGAACATGTGCATACTCTTAAACTGGTGCCAGCTTGACTGAGTTGGGTTTTTACATTCAAAACGCATTTCAAAAACTCATATGCATATGCGATTGAATTTTAAAATAAAGACTCAATTTCTCAAAAGTAACACTACCACTGAGTTCCTCATTGAAAAATACTTAAGATTGATTAAGGATTCATTAAATTCCATGGAGTTTTGGTTTGGTTTCAATCTTTCACGCCCCTTGCTTTTTGGTTGTGTTTGTTGCCCAGAAATTAACCAATTTATGCTATGTATGTTTTTTGTTTCCATCCAATTAATGGATGTAACAGCCACCCCAGTGGCAGACCATTGTGCGCCTTATGACCTTCTACCAGCATGATCAGGGTTCGATCCGGGTGGAGGTCGAACCCTTTTGTTTTATTTTTTCTTTTTTTCAATTTTCAGTATTAACCTTTTTCTTCATTCTTCCTACCTCCTTAAACACGCGCGTGCGCGCCCCAGTGGTAAGTTTGTGTGTTTGTAAACACTAGGGCGTGGGTTCAATCCCCACCCATGCCCTTTCCTTTTTATTAATTTGTTTATTTATTTTATTTCATGAATTAAAAGGAAAACTTCACATGACTATAACTTGTTCATCTTTCACTTGTTTTAACTCGTTCTTTTTGCAAACTTTCCCTTATAATGTCTAGTTTTGTTTAAAAATTTGAAATCTCATGATTATTTATCTCAACAGTACTTGGGTATATTTGTTAATAAATTCACTCTCAAGTCATTACCTCGCGTCTCGATTTAATTTACCCTTTATACCATGTTTATCTTGTAAGATTTATTGGTATGTGTTTATGTTTGTTAGCATATTGAGATTTCATCCTTTTGTTGGTTGTTACCATGAACGTTTATTCCTCCTAAATTACGAGGTTAAACTAATTTATTTATTTGTGCGCGATTGTTACCTATACACATTGTGGTCACACTTGCATGATTTGTCTTCAAATTGACATTTGTTTATATGGTTGTTACCTTCAATATACTTTCATCTTTGTTAAGATATGCCATTAGTAACATTGCTTGTATACCTTGGTTGAAACCATTCATCTAACTCGAATTACTTGCTCATTATAATGTGCTTACCCATCTTTGATTGTAATCTTTGTCTTCTATATTCCTCATACTTGAATAGCTCATTACCTCCTCCCTTGACTTTGAAAAATCATTTTGAACCTTAGTTAAGATCAAAAACCATAAGCCATTTGACTTTGCTTAAAGTCTAAAAGACCCACCTCTACTAGGAGTGCTCCTCAACTAGAACCCTAGGTTAGAGTTTGTTTAACTCTATATAAGAATCATAGTGATGATTACTTACTTCCCTTTCTTGAGAGTTCAACATAGATCTAGAGAGTTTGGTTAAACTCTACACAAGCATTGAAATGTTTGTTCCCCTTTGAACCTTGATCATAATCGAGTGTTCTTCATCCCTTGTGAGGTGAACTACGATTGCTCTGATTCTATCCTAGTTAGGATACGTAGGCAGAGGATGCGATGTCTTTGCGAGCAAACTTAGAAACAATCTTAGGTCTTCATCTATCATAACCTTCACCTTTTTACCCAATACCCAAACCTTAGCAAATATTTAACAAACATAGCATACAAATAAACAAAAGGTTCCTGTAGAGTACTACAAATGTTTAGGATGTGAAATACCTACCCTATGCATAACCAACCCCCGATCCCCGAATCTCTTAGCGTTGTTGTAACATCGCGCAAAAGGTTCTTTCTTTCTTTAGACCTTTCCTTTTGGATAAATTAAAGTCCGGTTGTAAAAGAATTAAGGTTCAAGTTAATTCAATAGCTTGATATCCGATTTTCACCACAACAGAAATGGCGACTTCACTGGGGATATGACATCTTAAACTTGAGGGTTTGCCCTATTTTGTTTGATTGTATGCTATATTTGTGAATATTTGCTTAACATGTATATTTGTCAATATATTTGTTTAATTGTTGGATATTGGGTGTTTGAGTGGTGAGACGGTCCTATACCCGGACTTGAGTGCAATTGTGATAGGATGGTGGTATATTCAAGAAGGCTTATAGGGAGTTGATTCCCGACCAAGTTAACTTGAGAAACCACCGCTCAGTGTAGGCACTCTTGAAAGTTTAGTGTTGTTGATCGAGTATTCGTGAAAACAATGCTACTTTCAACAAAGGAGCCTATGACACTGTGGACTTTTAGAATACATTCTACCCCACTTTGGCCTTATTAGGACGTAGTGCGATGACTATAAGGAAGTATTTCCAAAGTAGTTGATACGCGATACTACACTCAGACGAGATTCTCTTGAGAATATTATCAATTACCAAGTAAATTGGGAAGTCGATAATATCCGAAAGATGGGTTGATGACTCTGGGAACTTTGTAGAACCCGTTCGGCAGGTACAATCAATCCGTAGCACAATCTTTGGGGATGGGTAGACCTTTGAACTCATGCTTGTCCTTAACCCTAAACCTGTGTTGTGTGCATATGCATCTTGTTTGTGTTTTCATATCATCATGTCATCATATCATCATATGGTTTCATGGAACTCATACTTTGTTGTTTGTAAATATCAGAGGTCGTCATGAACAGTGAAAGAAAGAAAACTTTGAAATACACTTACAAGGGTTTTAACCTGGATGATTTGAAAAGGTTGAGCACCTTAGTGACAGATTCAGAGGGATTTCAAAGCCGATACGGGAAGCTGTTGCTACTCTTGAAGATAAAAATGGATAGTGGACTTCTCTCTACTCTCCTCCAGTTTTATGACCCGCTCTACCATTGCTTCACATTCCCTGATTATCAGCTAGTACCCACCCTAGAAGAGTATTCTCAGTTAATTGGATTGCCTATTCTTGAAGAATCTCCTTTTCCGATTGTAGAGAGGGACCCCAAAGAACAAGATATCGCCAAAGCTACACGTTTGGGAGTGGATGATATAAAAAAGAATCTGATTACAAAAGGGGGAGTCTTTGGGTTAAAAGCAGAATTCTTGGTTGAGAAAGCTCAATACTACGCAGATCATCTAAGCATGGATGCATTCGAGGCTATCCTCGCCTTACTCATCTATGGTATATTCTTGTTTCCAAGCTTTGAGAATTTTGTGGACCTCAATGCCATCAAAATCTTCTTAAAGAAGAACCCAGTGCCTACCTTGTTAGCAGACGCGTACCATTCTGTTCATCTGAGGAACTTCCATAATGGAGGAATGATCGCTTGTTGCGCTCCTTTATTGTACAAATGGTTCACTTCACACTTACCCAAAGCCAACGCTTTTTGGGATCCAAAGAAAGGATGGTGGTCACAAAAGATCATGGCTCTTACCCATTCTGATATTGATTGGTATAGTCGTGATTATGATGGGATAATGATTATTGACAGTTGTGGGGAATTTAGCAACGTACCTCTTCTCAGCATTAATGAAGGGATCAGCTACAATCTGATGCTTGCCCGCCGACAATTGGGATACCCTCTAAAAGACAAACCCAAAAGTGTTCAAGTAGAAAACATCTTCTTCAAAGAAGGGGAAGATAGTCAAGGATTAAAAAAGAAAATTCTAGAAGCTTGGAAGCGTCTGCATAAAAAAGGAAAGAAAGATCTTGGAAAACTCAACTGTGTTTCTTTAGAACCTTACCTCCAATGGGTTCGGAAAAGAGCCGTCACACTAAAGATGCCGTATCCTAAACAAGAGCCTATGGCCTTAAAGGAAGAACGCCCGTTGGTCTTCATGTCTGAAGAAGAAAAGTTGAAAATTGCTTTGGTCAAAGCACAGCAAACTGAAGAAGCTTGGAAGCACAAGTGTCAGATAGTCATTGAAGAAAATGCAGAGCTCCGGAGACAACTCCAGTCGAAAGATGAAGAAATCCTCTCTTGTAAGAAGAGGAAAGCACTAGAGGAGCCTTATGAGCCTCAGTCTAACCCATGGAAGATAATTGTGGACAGACTCATCATTGAGAAGACTCAGTTGGAAAGAAAGATCGAGAAGCTCAACCTCAGGCTGCTAGGAGAACCTTGATAGGTTGCACCAAGTTGTTTAGTTAAAACTCTTGTAAGAGGAAATGATGTTTTGTAATCTGTTTTGTTTATTAATGAAATGAAGATTTCTTATGTTCAAAAATATTTGAGTTCCATGACAATCATGTGCATTTGCATTCACACTTCTTCTAACCATTCAAGGAAATTCAACTTTTTTTCTTTGCAGGCAACAACATGGTAAGAAGAGACATGCTTCGAGTCCCGGATCTGAGATTGGGCCGTCTAAGAATGTTAACCAGACTTGTCCGAAATCCTGCTGCTTTCATAGCCAAATATGGGGATCTATTGCCACTAATAAGCGCTCCGATTAATGAGCCCATGTTGCAAGCCCTGGTGGAGTTCTATCATACAACTTACCACTGCTTTGTGTTTCCGGATTTTCAGTTACTCCCGACCCTCGAAGAATATAATGCTTACTTGAAGATCCCATGGACTCTTACACTCCCTTATGGAAAACCAAAGAAGAAGGACTTAGCTAAAGCCCTGCATATCAAGCTGGAAGACTTACCACCAATGAGGGCGAAAGTAGGGTGGTATGGAATGGATGCCGGGCCTCTAATGGAAATGGCCGAATATCACTATGAAAGTCGAAACCTGGGCATTTTTGAGGCAATTTTGGCACTACTAATATATGGATTGTATTTGTTTCCAAGCAATTACGATTTCATCAGCGAAGAAGCAATACGTCTCTTCATCCTCAAAAGTCCGGTCAACACAATACTGGCTGATACTTATGTGGTCATCCACCGTTTTGCCTTGTATGATTGTGGGAGATTCTCATGCTGTCTTGCACTACTCGACCGATGGTTTACTTCTCATCTGCCAAGGACCCATATCCTTTGGAGGCTTCCTACCAAAAGCGCTTGGGTTTCTAAACTTGTCACTCTCAGACACCATGATATCACCTGGTACGACACTAGCATCGGCGACCAAATCATGATTTCCAGTTACGGGGATTTTCCCAATGTGCCTCTCATTGGGATAGAAGGGGTGATCACTTATAATCCTATCCTTGCTAGGCGTCAACACGGGTATCCTACCGGGCCAGAGCCTGAACCAGAACTGTTGAGGCCCCGCTTCTGTGAGACAGGTTGCAACCAAGAACTAGAAGCTAATGCCCAATACGCTCAAAGAGATCCACACCTCATGGGCCCAACTCCAATGGAGAATGCAAGTTGCCTAACCACCAGGGGGTACCTGCTATGGTCAAAGGAAATTGCTTTAATCATGTTCTACACTCACGACTACGAGATAACTATGGAACCTGAAGTCCCCGCGACTAGGGAAGAACTGAAATACGCCTTGGTTAAAGCGCAAAGGGAAAACGAAGACTTGTGGGAGATTATCCGCCAGGATCAAGTTCATGTCAGGGTCCAAGAAGGAGAAGGGTCGTCTTGTTAGATTGGTCTTTGTTTCACCATTTCCTTGCTTTCCCTAAAAAAGGATTGAAATCCTGTTTGTTGCATTTACTTTCATTGTAAGAAAAGTCTTGCTTTTTAGCAAAGACCACTCTATTGTAATAGATTTCCAGCTATCAAATGAAAAACACTTTTTAAAGCATGTCATTGCATGTTGGTCTAACTTTTTGTTTGTAAACGAAAATTTTGAGTTTCCTTGAATGGTTTATGCATCCGCATTCGCATGTCATCCTACATCAATCTTGCATTTGGGGTTCCGCAGCTCATCTTTTGTTCTTGTCCAGAGAGAGAGAGAGGAGAAAAGGAGTCACGCTGAGTACCCACCGATACAACACACGGTCCCAAGCTCAAAAGAAGATGGCAGATAACGATCAAAGGTTCGACCGAATGGATAATGACATTGAAGGGATCAAAGGGGACGTCAACCAGATCTTAGAAGCCCTCAACGTGATCAAAGCAAAAATGGATACACAACCTACAGTGATCTCCGAAGTTGCCACAGCAGCAGCCAATGTCACGATGGCTCCTGTTACTTCAGCAGAGTTTCCCTATGGCATGTCCCGGGATTTTGTACCACCTTTCAACGGCATGCAGTCTTCAGGTCTCAATCCGTTGTTCGACTCAACAATCAGAAACCCCATTTTTACTACAGCAGGTGGACCCACCACAGTACGACCAGTCTTCGCCAATCAACAGCCAATCTTTGATATACCCGATGGATCCGAAGCTGAGGACGAAAAACACGAAAAGTTAAGGGTAGAGATGGACATCATGGCCAAAAAGATGAGGGCCATTGAAGGAAATCATATCTTTGGATCTGATGCCAAGGATCTATGTCTGGTATCTGGATTAGTGTTCCCTCAGAAATTTAAAATACCAATCTTCGACAAATATGAAGGGACCACTTGTCCTAAAGAGCACTTAATCATGTACTGTAGGCGGATGGCTCCGCATATTGAAAATGATAAACTGTTAGTACACTGTTTCCAAGATAGTCTAAAAGGGGCTTCGGCCAAGTGGTATCTCGGTTTAGATCAAGCTAAGATTCACAGTTTCCAAGACCTCTCAGATGCTTTTATTCAACAGTACAAGTACAACATGGACCTAGCTCCCGACCGCCGTCAGCTTCTCAACATGACGCAGAAAAATACCGAAACCTTCAAAGAGTATGCGCAAAGGTGGCGCGGAACTGCAGCACAAGTAGAGCCCCCTCTTACTGAGAAGGAGTTGGCAGATTGGTTTGTGGATACAGTTCGACCCGAATTCTATGAACGTTTGATCAGCAGCGTTACAACAAATTTCTCTGATATTGTGGCAGTAGGGGTGAAAGTGGAAGCAGGTTTGAAGAGCAGAAAAGTGACTACTCCAAATGTTACTTCAAGCGCCAGCACGGCAAAGAAGCCAGTCAGCTCGTTCCACAAAAAGAAAGAGGGAGAGGTGAGCGCAATCACATATGGAAAGAAAGTACAAAGCTCTCGAAGCCTCCACCAACAGTACCAACCATCATATATAGCGGCAGTGACCCCGGTTTTTCAGCCTTCTTCACAGCAGGGTCCCCAACCTGGGGCATTCAACAATCAACACCAATATCAGCCTGGCAGTCAGCAACAGTATCGCACCAATAATCAACAACAATACCAGCAGCCGCCGGGTCAGCAAACTCAGAACAGGGCCCCGAGGGCAAATTACCCAGCAAATAGGCCAAAGATACATCCTATTCCAATGAGTTACACCGACCTGTTTCCCATGCTAGTAGAAAGAGGTTTGGTTAAAACAAAAAAATTGGGTGCTCCACCTAATCCACTCCCGTTCTATTATGATGCGAACGCTCGCTGCCCATTTCATGAGAATGCTCCAGGCCACAATCTCGAAGGTTGCTTCGCCCTTCAACACCTAGTTCGTGAACTTATTGAAAAGGGAACTCTATCCTTCGAAGATAATCCGCCCAATGTTAAGAGCAACCCTCTTCCCAATCATGGTGGAGTCAATGCCATTACTGAAGAAGGGGAGGGGTCAGAAGACAAGAAAGTTACTACTGTTGGTGAGATCAAAGTGCCATTAGCAGACCTGCACAAACGCCTCGCTCAGGCGTGGTTACTCAAGACATCTCACGAAGATTGCAAAGAATGTATGCTGAATCCTGAGGGTTGTGACACTGTGAAAAAGGATATTCGAGCTATGATTGAACAGGGAATGATAGAAATTGCCCACCGGAAAAAGGAAGAAGATGTGGCAGTCATCGAGCCTGTGTTTAACATACCAGGAGAATCCAACAAAGGAGTTGGGTTCAGAGATGATAACAGTAACAAAAACTACAAGAATATTCGGCCAGTATTTCGTAATGACGCACCCCCGAAATTCGGGAGAGGACAGACTAGGTTTGAGCCAAGGGGGGGATTTCAGCCTCGCCCAAGAGCCGTGACACCAAAACAAGACTATTCATGGTGTGAAGGGATTTTCAAAGAAAAGAAACCAGTAAGTGTGGCCAACATTGCCGGTGGAAGCAAAATGACCCGGAGTGGTCGTGTCTATCAACCTCGAACATACAACGAGGCTCCTCCACCAGTTGTTTCTGTTCAAAAAATGCTTGTTCCTCAAAAGCCGGTTCCAGAGACAACCACCGCCAAAGAACCTTTGGTTAAAGGGAAAGAAAGTCTCAAGAACGATGAAGAAGAATTCTTGAGAATCATTCGACGAAGCGATTATAGGGTGGTAGACCAATTGAATCAAACACCCTCCAAAATCTCGGTCATGGCTTTGCTCTTAAGTTCTCCAGCACACCGCCAGGCATTACTCAAAATCCTGACACAGGCTCACGTCACTAAGGATATTACAGTGGGGCAGTTCGACTCCGTTGTAGCAAATATCACTGCCTGCAACACTTTGAGCTTTGATGATAATGACCTAACGGCTGAGAAGCGTAAGCACAATCGTGCCTTGCATGTATCAGTCAAGTGTGAAGCGGACACAATGTCCCGAGTTCTTGTTGATACTGGGTCAGCACTCAATGTAATGCCTAAAAGAACTTTGGCCAAGCTGGCATATCAAGGCGCTACCATGAGACCAACCTCTCTTATAGTCAAGGCGTTCGACGGATCCAGGAGAACCGTGATAGGAGAAGTTGATCTCCCTATTCTAATTGGACCACAAATCTTTGAAATCACCTTCCAGGTGATGGACATAAATCCGGTTTATAGCTGCTTATTGGGAAGACCCTGGATTCATACAGCTGGCGCTGTCACTTCCACGCTCCACCAAAAAATGAAGTTTGTTGTAAATGACCAGCTAGTCATTGTCCATGGAGAAGAGGACTTGATGGTAAGCAACTTGTCATCTTTCCGGTATATTGAGGCTGATGAAGACTCTCTCGAAACAGCTTTCCAAGCACTAGAAATAGCTCACGCTGTTCTAGTAGATGAATCAGACATAACCCAAAGGCCATTATTTACCTCTGCTCAAAGTATTAAGGCAGCACTGAAAGCCGGAGTCCCACTGGGTTGGGGAGAGGTCATCGAAGTCAATGCTCGGGCCAAGAATGATCGACAAGGGTTGGGTTACAAACCAACTCCGGAAGGCGAGCCAGAAGAAAGCACCATGAGGAAGAAGTCCTTAAAAGAGATATTCACCAGCGGCGGTGTGCAAGTCAATGCCATTATTTCTGAAAATGAGGACGGTAATCTGGATCATCTAATAACTAGAGGAGGAGGAGCATTGCGCAATTGGGAGGCTGTGGAAGTTCCAATCTTTTTACCTTTAGAGTAATTCATTCTGCCAGTTAGCTTTGTGTCTTTCTTTAAAAATTTCTTGGTCTTGCCCAAGACCTGTGAATTATTTTGTACTGGGCCACTTTGCAAAAATTGAAAATCATTAATGAAAAAGTGTTTTTGTTAAAACTCTTGTTATTTGTTTGCACATCACTTTCACTCTTTTTTGGAAAAATGGCAATCTCTTTTGGAAAATAATAAAAACCACCCTTCATCTGCATGTCTGTGTGTGAGTGCCTGATTGTTCCTAAATAAAACATGCAGAATACCCCCATCAACCACAGAATCCTATGATCATTCGGTTCCTTCTACTAGCGGTTCATTCGTCTTTCAAGCTGAAGAAGAGAACGAAGAAGAGTTAGAGGTCCCAGAAGAGTTAAAGAGAATAGCTGAGCACGAAGATGATTATATCCAGCCCCATAAAGAGCAGACGGAAGTCATCAACTTGGGGTCAGAAGAGGACAAAAGAGAAGTCAAGGTTGGAGCGTCATTAAGGCCAGAAATCAAAGACAAGTTGATAACAATCCTCAGAGATTTTGTTGACATATTTGCCTGGTCCTACCAAGATATGCCAGGGTTGGATACTGACATTGTCATGCACAAACTCCCCCTGAAACCAGAATGTCCTCCGATCAAACAAAAGCTTTGCAGGTCGAGACCAGATATGGCACTTAAAATCCGAGATGAGGTCAAAAAGCAAATAGATGCTGGTTTTCTAGCAGTATCCAAGTATCCAGAATGGGTGGCCAACATTGTACCGGTCCCGAAAAAGGATGGCAAGGTCAGGATATGCGTCGACTACAGGGATCTAAATAAAGCAAGTCCGAAGGATCATTTCCCGTTACCACATATTGACACTTTGGTGGATAACACGGCAAGCTTTGCAGTGTTCTCGTTCATGGATGGATTTTCGGGTTATAACCAGATAAAAATGGATCCAGAGGACATGGAAAAAACAACTTTCATCACACCATGGGGCACCTATTGTTATAAGGTAATGCCTTTTGGTTTGAGGAACGCGGGGGCAACGTATCAGAGAGCTATGGTCACACTATTTCATGATATGATGCACAAAGAAATCGAGGTGTACGTGGATGATATGATTGCAAAATCCCAAAGTGAAGAAGACCACTTGGATCATCTACTGAAGCTATTTGAAAGACTCCGAAAGTATCAATTGAGACTAAACCCAGCCAAATGCACCTTCGGAGTTCGCTCAGGCAAGCTACTTGGTTTCATTGTTAGTCGGCGAGGAATTGAGGTAGACCCTGACAAGGTTAAAGCAATCCAGGAGATGCCTGCTCCTAAAACTGAGAAACAAGTTAGAGGCTTCCTTAGACGTTTGAATTACATCTCCAGGTTCATCTCCAATCTGACTCCTACCTGCACACCGATCTTCAAGTTGTTACGAAAAGATCAAATGATGGTATGGAATGAAAACTGTCAGGCGGCGTTCGAGAAAATCAAACAGTATTTGCAAGAACCTCCAGTGCTGATTCCTCCGGTACCTGGAAGGCCTTTGTTCATGTATATGACCGTGTTAGAAAATTCGATGGGTTGTGTCTTGGGCCAGACTGATGAGTCAGGGAAGAGAGAACATGCAATCTATTATCTAAGCAAGAAGTTCACTGATTGCGAGAGTCCTTACTCTCCCCTGGAAAAAGCTTGTTGTGCGTTGGCATGGGCTGCTAAACGTCTGAGGCAGTACATGATTTGCCACACTACGATGCTGATTTCTAAGATGGACCCCATCAAATACATCTTTGAGAAGCCAGCTCAGACAGGAAGATTAGCCCGATGGCATATGCTCCTATCAGAGTATGATATCCAGTATGTTGCTCAAAAATCCATCAAAGGGAGCATCTTTTCAGAACACCTTGCAGAGCATCCTATGGAGGATTATCAGCCGCTCAAGTTCGATTTTCCTGATGAGGATGTGATGTATATTCAGCGCACGAAACCAGAGCCTGGTCCAGAGGAAGGTCCCGAGCCGGGGTCCCGTTGGGAGATGATGTTCGACGGAGCGTCAAACAAAAATGGACATGGCATCGAAGCTGTTCTAAAAAATCCAACTGGAGGGTACACTGCGGTCACAGCCCGACTTTGTTTCTCCTGTACAAACAACATAGCGGAGTATGAAGCCTGCATCCTAGGATTGGAGGCTGCCATTGATCTCCGTATCAAAATCTTGGAAGTAATTGGTGATTCTGCTTTGGTGATATACCAACTTAAAGAGGAATGGGAAACCAGGGATGAAAAATTGATTCCTTATAAGACCCACATCCTAGAGATGGCTGAGTATTTTGATGAAATTACCTTCAAGCACGTACCAAGGGCGGAAAATCACATTGCCGATGCGTTGGCCATGATGGCGTCCATGTGGAAAGTCCAGTTTGTCAACGAGGCACTTCTGATTCGCATCGAAAGAAGGACAGTACCCGCATACGTCGTGGCGATAGACGAAGAATTTGGGGAGAAGCCATGGTTTCATGATATCAAGAATTTCCTTCAAAATCAAGAGTATCCCGCTGACGCGTCCACAATTGACAAAAGAGCGATACGGAGGTTGTCATCTAAATTCTTCATCAGCAATGGCATCTTGTACAAAAGAAACCATGAAATGGTCTTACTCCGATGCGTCGATGAAAGTGAGGCGAACCTCATAATGGCCGAAGTACACGAAGGCACCTTCGGCACCCATGCAAATGGCCACACCATGGCTAAGAAAATTTTAAGAGCGGGTTACTTCTGGTTAACTTTGGAGACGGATTGCATACTCTTCGCTCGAAAGTGTCACAAATGTCAAGTTTATGCTGATAAAGTGCATGTCCCTCCACATCCTCTCAATGTGATGACGTCACCTTGGCCTTTTGCAATATGGGGCATAGATATGATCGGGGCAATAGAGCCTAAAGCTTCTAATGGCCATCGCTTCATCCTTGTCGCAATTGATTATTTCACCAAATGGGTGGAAGCAGCGTCATATGCAAATGTGACAAAGCAAGTGGTCCCACGCTTCATTAAAAAGGAGATTGTCTGCCGATATGGTATCCCTAACCAGATCATCACTGACAACGGGTCAAATCTGAACAACAAAACAATGAAGGAACTCTGTGACGATTTTAAGATCAAACATCATAACTCGTCCCCTTACAGACCTAAGATGAATGGCGCAGTTGAAGCTGCAAACAAAAACATCAAAAAGATAATACAAAAAATGGTCGTAACTTACAAAGATTGGCATGAGATGTTACCATTTGCTTTGCACGGCTACCGGACATCAGTACGCACTTCGACAGGGGCAACTCCCTTTTCCTTAGTGTACGGGATGGACGCAGTGCTACCCATTGAAGTCAAAATACCTTCCTTGAAGATCTTGACGAAAGCAGAGTTGGATGAAGACGAGTGGATAAAAGAAAGATTTGATTCGTTGAATCTCATCGACGAGAAAAGAATGACGGCCATGTGTCACAGTCAAATCTATCAACAAAGGATGGCCCGGGCATTCAATAAGAAGGTTCATCCCAAAGAGTATAGGGAAGGAGAGCTGGTGCTTAGAAAAATCCTACCTACACAAAAAGACATGCGTGGCAAGTGGATGCCCAACTACGACGGCCCTTTCGTTGTGAAGACTGTTTTCTCCGGAGGATCTCTGATTCTCGAAACCATGGATGGCGAATCACTCAAGTATCCCATCAACTCAGACGCAGTAAGAAAATACTACGCCTGAAAATGGAATGCATAGAAAGAGGATTTCAATGCCTCGACAAGAAAAATCCAATGTTTGAAAGATGACGGACGCTGGGGCGGACTCCTGTGCAGAGTATTAGAAGAAAGGTCAAAGCTTGTTGTTCTCGTCAGAAGCAGCAAAGCAAGTGAACTGATAGTCGGAAGGACCAAATTATTATGGGATTCTGTAATCTTTTCTGTTGCCATTTTTCAAAACTTTTAAAATCCCCAAGGCTTTGCCTTTTGTAAAGTTCTTGTCCATCAATAAAATCAGTTCTCTTTTTGGCCAAATCATTGTTATGATCTGCTATTTTTGTTATGCAATTTCACTTATTTGTTAATAAGAACTTTTTATGAAAGCAAAGTGTTTTGAAAAACCTAAGTCTTGTTTTAAAAAGAAAGAAGGAGAAAGCACAATTTGACAAAATGATTGAAAAGTTCTAAAGGTAATATGATGATATTACACAGTTCTTGAAGTTGTGGAAATCGCTGTTACCTTTGACCGAGATAAATACGTCCGATAGCAATTCTAGCTATTAAGCTAAGACTTCTTCCTTGCAAGATTATGGGGGACATTACTGAGGAAAAATCGTTATCTGTATCAAAGAAGGAAGTGTCGCCTGATTTGAGGCATTTTGAAGCTCAGCGTGATGAGTTCCCTCTTTATTGGATTTTCCTTTGTCCCTCCGGGTCGTTCTGTGTCTTGCATACAACATCATGCTAGCATACGCATTTGTTTGCATTCCCACCATTGAGGTCCTTTGGTCGTTACCTTTATCTTTGTTTTGTTGTTACAAGTTCGTTTTAGAGTTGACACCCTGGGGTTTCCTTATTTTTGTTCTGGGAGATTAGTGGTGACTAGCAATGTTTAATTTATACAAACAGGGGGTTATTACCAATTTTCACCTTCGATTGGGTTATCACTAACAAACTGTGAAAGACTAGTGGTCACTAGCACGTATTCAGAACTAACTACGTTTGGTATAGTAGTTTGGTCATCACCAGCAATTTTCCAAACCCAGTCGTCACTGATTCGGTTATAAGGCCAACCAATCGTCATTGGAGTCCTTTTGATTCGGTTTTCACCAATCTGTGCTAAGAAATCTAGTGGTTACTAGTATTGCCTTCTAAAACCAATGGTCATTGGTACTTGAGTTGGCCGTCACCAAAATTCCCTAAAAAGTCCAATAATTATTGGCATCGCCTGGAACCCAATAGTTATTGGTACCCGTTTGATTTGGTTATTACCAGTCTTTTTGAATCTAGTAGTTACTAGTATTACCTTCGGATCCAATTGTTATTGGTGGCTTTTGATTTGGTTATTAACAATCTTTCTAAGTCTAGTGGTCACTAGCATTGCTTGGAAAATCTAGTTTTCACTAGCCGTATCCAGTACCAGTTGTTATTGGTATACCCCTGGACTTGGTCGTCACTAGTTACCATAAGTCCAATGATTATTGGCATCGTTTAAATCAGATTGTTATCACCACTTTGGTCTGGTTGTTACCAAACTCAGTAAAAATCCAATGGTCATTGGTCTCCTGGGACTCGGTCGTTACCAATTTCTCCATTTAAGTCTAGTGGTTACTGGCGTTATCCAGAATTAGTTGTTATTGGTATATCCTGATTTGGTTACCACCAGTCTCCTCTAAGTCCAGTAGTTACTGGCATTGCTTGAAAGCTAATTGTTACAAGTTGATCGTTACCAGCTTACCCAACCGAAGTCCTGTGTTTTACCAATATTTTTTGGAAATGCCCAATTGAAACTTTGATTTGGTCGTCACCATACCCCCAGGAAGTCTGAGCGGTATTTAGCACTTTTTGGAAACCAAACTTTGGATCGGTCGCCACCGTTTCCCCAGTAAGTCTAGTGGAAACTAGCACTGTTTGAAACTTCTTGTTGTTCTAGTCGTCACCAGTCTCCCCAGTTGAAGCTTTTGATTTTCCAGTCGAGTCTCGGAGAACTAGTAGACACTAGTTTCCCCGGCGCGTCTGGTCTTATTTCTAACCTTTCCCTGAAGATCCCGTTTGAACTCTTTGTTATAGGAATTTTCTCATCTGGTTATCCCCAGTGAGATTCGTGTCTCCGTTCCGTATTTTTTCCCTCGGTGAAGTTGTGCTTCCCTAGTAGATTTGTTCCCCAGCAGAGTTTTCCCCAGTGAAGAATTGCCATCTTCCCTAGTGGGCTTCCTCATCTGGTTATCCCCAATGAGGTTCATATCTCCTTTCCCCAATAAAGGTGTGTCTTCCCGGGTGAAATTTGTGTCCCCTGCGTGAGAGATTTCCTTGAACAAGCATCCTTAATCATGTTTGAACTATCTTGCTTACTTCGCTCGGAACCTTTCCCCAGTATGTTGGGCCCTCGCGAGTGGTTACTCGTCGTTCCGTCGTTTTTTATTTGCTCGTGTGTCCGTATATGTCTTACATTCAAGCATCATATGACATCATTGAGATTCATGACATGATTGCATTTGTCCTTTTGCATATCATCGGATCTAAGGGACAAAATTTCTGGTTTGCTATATTTAAATACCTTTCACACGATTTCATGAGGATTGCCATCTCTCGTTACCATCGAATGAAAATATTTAAATAGGGGCATCTGTTGCACCCCAAATTTTGACCCCTTATATCCTCTTCATATCATATGCATTTATTTATCTAACCTTAACAAGTTTCAAAGTGTATTTTGTCAAGACACAGATGAAACGGGGCTCCGCACTGATAAAATCGAAGGTTCGAGGATTGGGCAACCATTGCTTTGGGATGAATCATTCATGAAATAAGATCAAGAGTATCATATTGGGCCATGTGTGAGTTCAATTTGAAGTAATCACCCACAGATGGGGTGCAGTGCAGTTTAAGGCACCCAATTAGGGTTTTGCGAGTTGAAAAAGTCAACTGTAGTTTGACTTTAGACTCGGGAAATAATTCAAAGATAAAAGTATGGTTTAAAAAGTGCATATGGCTTAGTGAAGTCCCCCAAAGAGTTTCAAAGTCTTGGAAGCTCCGAAGCATGAACAGACAGTTCGGTAATCGCCGATCGATCGTACGGTTGACCGAAAAGTCAACCCCCTCAAGTTTTAAGAATTGGACTTCAAGTGGTGAAGCAAAGTTGTTCCTTATGTCATAAGGGACATACATATCAATTTTCATGATCATCGGACTGAAGACGTGAGAGTAATCGGGAAATCGGGAAATTAGGGTTCCGAAAGGGGCTAAACCCTAACTCCCTCACCACACACCCAATCGAGGTGGTTCAAAGCTCGTCGGAAAGCTCTTAACAAGTACTACAAAAGTCCTATACTAGTCCACTCTCAGAAAATGCATGGAATTGGAGTTATCATCAAAATCGATTTTTAGTACGAAACACTTAGTGAAATTCTGAAAATCTGGCTGCACTAAAACTTGTTTTTTGCTGACTTTAAGGGACTTTTCAACCAAGATGCACATAGATTTGGAACTTTTGGCAAACATGAATGTTGTAGAGCTACATAAGGGCTTTCCAAAAAGTACAAGAACTCCCCAAGAGGAGTTATGAGCTGAGAGTTATGAAGTGTGAAAGATGGGCCTGTGCACTAATTTGTCAACTTGCCTAAACCCAACATAAACTTGGTTCCCAACCATACACTTCATCTCTAACCATGGATGGACATCTGATATGATGAATTTAGAGGTTGGAATAGACAAGTTCAGAAGAGAATCCAAGCAAGTACAAGATCTTGAGCAAAATCCATTACTTTAGTAGAAGTACAAAAGGTACAACAAGAGAGAGAAGGTTGGGGGGGGGGGGGCTGCAACATGGAGGTTTGTCCTTTCTCACTATAAGGTCACTTCCTACAACTCATATAAGCTGATTTTGCTTGCATTGAGCCTTGCAACTGGTGTGAAGAGGGCTGCCACAAGGATATTGGCAAGATTCACTTCAAAACTTCATGAAACTCCCTCCAAAAATGGAAGTTACCAAGCTGCCCTCACCCTCATTCCTCTTATAAATAGAGGCATTCTCACCATCTTCAAACCACACCAGAGCTGCTCACAATATCAAAGCATTACAGCTCTCTTTCTCTTTCTTTCTTTGCTAGTAAGTGAAGAAAAGCTTAAAAACGCCAAAAACCGGCATTTTACAACTTTCACGCCATTTTCATTTCTAGCATTATCAACACTCTCACAACCATCCACACATCTTCTAAATCACATATAGAAGGTGTGTAATCCCTTGAACCACCAAAAATCTCAAAAAATCAAAAAGTCAACTCTCATTCCACCATACTTTGACCAAAACTACAAAAATCACCAAATCTTGTTCTAAACATTTTCTTGAGGTTTTGATCCCTCTAACACCTCATATATATTGTGCTTCAACTGTCCAAAGCACCAAAAGTCAGTTGGGAGGTCCAGTGCTCAAACTGTCCATAAGGTTGTATTGTTTCTTCAAGAAGAAGCAATATTCTCAAGCTTGCTCAAAGAAAGGAATTCTTGTTCTTGCATAGCTTAAGTGTGGGAAGACTACAAGAGGTATGTCATTCTAAGTCTCATTCATTAATATGCATCATCATGTATTGATTGGTTTTGTTAGAAAGCTCATACATTGTCATGTTGGAATGTTTTGTCAAACATACTGTCAAGTACTTGTGAAGCCAATACCTCGTGTAGTTACTGTTGATATGCCATTAAAGTAGTATGTTTTATTTACCTTTGTAAAAGTGTGATATTGAAAACTTGTTAAGATTGTGCTGTTGACGTTATTATGTTGATTCCTACCAAAACCTGTTTGGATTCTAAAATCTGCTGATAAAGGAGGTGTAGGTTAGATGCTGTAATGTTAGGCATTGTTATGTTTGACACTTCACCATTTGTAATGTTCACCTTTATGAATGTTTAGACCTGGCTATTATGTGTTGGATTGTTTGGTAACTGCCACTAAGGCAGCAGAGGTGTGATATCACTTTTATGTTGGTACTGTTGCTGAATGTAAGTACTATTTTGCCTACTATCTTAAGAGTTTGTGAACAATTTGGACTAGTGGTTATAGGATCATCATCCACAGTTGCTGCAAGTTGTGGGAACACAGTAATAAGTCATAGATATGGAGGGATAGGTAAGGGATGCTACAGATAAGTACCAAGTGAATTGGTCATTGGAACTAATGTTTGGCACTGGCTTTATGATGTCAAGATGAAATTTGTGAATATTGTTGTGTAAGAGCATCATGTTGTTGAAGTTGGATTTAACTGTCTTGAGTTTTCATGGATATTTAACCTCTAGAGATATCAAGTTTCCTCTTATTTGAACCCTCAGTTAGAGTTATCAAGGATTTGTCTCATGGCAGGCTTGTGTTTTGAAAGGAGGATTAATTGTCAAGATCTGAGCTGAGCTGTCAGTACCTTGTGGGCCATTACCATTAAAGGAAGTGGACACATTGCTTTTGGAACTGTGACCTCATAGGTATAGACCAGGATTCCAAAAAAGGATCAATTTTCCCAACCCTCAATCCAACAGTTTGGAGCTTGTTTCACAACTATCGTGCCTGGGAGCTTAGGATTTCAGTTTGTTTAAATTATACTAACCATAGGAGTTAGACTAGGAATTGTTTTGATTGCAATTTTGTTGTTTGGCATAGATTGATGGTAGTGTGAGTCCACTCACCAAAGTTTCTGAAGCTGTTTAACATTTAGTAGTCTAAGCCTATCACCTTTGTTTCTCAAGTTTAGCACCTTGAAGGGGAGTTCACACCAGTTTTCAACATTTCTGAAAAGGGAGGTTTATACTGGTCCCAGTTTGCAGTGTGCCAAGAGTCTAGGTAGGGTGTACTGAACTGGTACGGTTAGCAAGTGTAGTCTAAGTTTTCTGGTTTTGTGGGTTGGTTCACCAAGTCTAGCAGTTGGGAAATTCTGTTGATGGTTATGCTTCGATAGGTTGAGAGTTGTGAGGATTTTGCTGTCAAAACCAGCCAAGGAAGTAGAAAATCTGTTTGTCAGCATAAACATTAGGAGATCATTCTCATCTTTTGAGCATGTATTTGAACATTGAGTGAATATTTTTTTTACCAATTGGTGCATAGAGGTAACTTTTGTATTTTAACACGAATTCCAAAATCACAAAAAATACTCATATGATCACTTGTTGCTAAGCCATGTTCAATTGTTGAGAGAAGTGTTTGCTTTGAATCTGAACTTATGCAAGCTGGTAAGGACTGAGATTTGGGTGTATTCATAACAATTTTGAACTGCTAATTGTTATCATCATCATAGGTTGCATTGTTGATGTTTTCTTGTTTTGTTTATGACCAATGTGAACAATTTCTTTTAAGCACATGTCATTAGCAGACCAAACATTATTAGTATTTGTAGTGTTGGTTGCTTTTAACTCATGTTGTGAATCTCAAAATTACACCCTTACCTCACAGACTGTGGTTGACAGCATTATTTTAATTTTTGTTGGTGTTCCTCTTTTAAGTAGCAGTGTGTGGTTGGAAGTTTAGAAGGTTTTGTTTAAACCAAGGTCTTTAGGTTGTTGATGTTTTGGATAATGTTTGAGACAAGTGCAGAGCTGGTAAGCAAGCCTAACCTATGCAAGTTCATTAGGTTGAATGTTGGTCATGAAAAGTAGTTTGATGATTGAACCTTGTCATTTGTGAACTAACACTGTCAAAAACAATATGTGTCCAGCATTCAAAGTTCTTGCATCATGATTAATCCTTGTTTGTGTATGGTTCACCTTGTATATGATGTTTATGGAGGTTGTATCATGAATTTCCATTCTTCTTGCCAAAACAACATTTTTAAGCAATTCTTGTGCATGTCACTAGCAGTCACACACCAGTTTCTATTCAAGGCCATCACTACATGATTTTTGCATCCATAGCCCATGAGCAAATGAGTTAGAACATGTGCATACTCTTAAACTGGTGCCAGCTTGACTGAGTTGGGTTTTTACATTCAAAACGCATTTCAAAAACTCATATGCATATGCGATTGAATTTTAAAATAAAGACTCAATTTCTCAAAAGTAACACTACCACTGAGTTCCTCATTGAAAAATACTTAAGATTGATTAAGGATTCATTAAATTCCATGGAGTTTTGGTTTGGTTTCAATCTTTCACGCCCCTTGCTTTTTGGTTGTGTTTGTTGCCCAGAAATTAACCAATTTATGCTATGTATGTTTTTTGTTTCCATCCAATTAATGGATGTAACAGCCACCCCAGTGGCAGACCATTGCGCGCCTTATGACCTTCTACCAGCATGACCAGGGTTCGATCCGGGTGGAGGTTGAACCCTTTTGTTTTATTTTTTCTTTTTTTCAATTTTCAGTATTAACCTTTTTCTTCATTCTTCCTACCTCCTTACACACGCGCGTGCGCGCCCCAGTGGTAAGTTTGTGTGTTTGTAAACACTAGGGCGTGGGTTCAATCCCCACCCATGCCCTTTCCTTTTTATTAATTTGTTTATTTATTTTATTTCATGAATTAAAAGGAAAACTTCACATGACTATAACTTGTTCATCTTTCACTTGTTTTAACTCGTTCTTTTTGCAAACTTTCCCTTATAATGTCTAGTTTTGTTTAAAAATTTGAAATCTCATGATTATTTATCTCAACAGTACTTGGGTATATTTGTTAATAAATTCACTCTCAAGTCATTACCTCGCGTCTCGATTTAATTTACCCTTTATACCATGTTTATCTTGTAAGATTTATTGGTATGTGTTTATGTTTGTTAGCATATTGAGATTTCATCCTTTTGTTGGTTGTTACCATGAACGTTTATTCCTCCTAAATTACGAGGTTAAACTAATTTATTTATTTGTGCGCGATTGTTACCTATACACATTGTGGTCACACTTGCATGATTTGTCTTCAAATTGACATTTGTTTATATGGTTGTTACCTTCAATATACTTTCATCTTTGTTAAGATATACTTTCATCTTTGTTAAGATATGCCATTAGTAACATTGCTTGTATACCTTGGTTGAAACCATTCATCTAACTCGAATTACTTGCTCATTATAATGTGCTTACCCATCTTTGATTGTAATCTTTGTCTTCTATATTCCTCATACTTGAATAGCTCATTACCTCCTCCCTTGACTTTGAAAAGTCATTTTGAACCTTAGTTAAGATCAAAAACCATAAGCCATTTGACTTTGCTTAAAGTCTAAAAGACCCACCTCTACTAGGAGTGCTCCTCAACTAGAACCCTAGGTTAGAATTTGTTTAACTCTATATAAGAATCATAGTGATGATTACTTACTTCCCTTTCTTGAGAGTTCAACATAGATCTAGAGAGTTTGGTTAAACTCTACACAAGCATTGAAATGTTTGTTCCCCTTTGAACCTTGATCATAATCGAGTGTTCTTCATCCCTTGTGAGGTGAACTACGATTGCTCTGATTCTATCCTAGTTAGGATACGTAGGCAGAGGATGCGATGTCTTTGCGAGCAAACTTAGAAACAATCTTAGGTCTTCATCTATCATAACCTTCACCTTTTTACCCAATACCCAAACCTTAGCAAATATTTAACAAACATAGCATACAAATAAACAAAAGGTTCCTGTAGAGTACTACAGATGTTTAGGATGTGAAATACCTACCCTATGCATAACCAACCCCCGATCCCCGAATCTCTTAGCATTGTTGTAACATCGCGCAAAAGGTTCTTTCTTTCTTTAGACCTTTCCTTTTGGATAAATTAAAGTCCGGTTGTAAAAGAATTAAGGTTCAAGTTAATTCAATAGCTTGATATCTGATTTTCACCACAACAGAAATGGCGACTTCACTGGGGATATGACATCTTAAACTTGAGGGTTTGCCCTATTTTGTTTGATTGTATGCTATATTTGTGAATATTTGCTTAACATGTATATTTGTCAATATATTTGTTTAATTGTTGGATATTGGGTGTTTGAGTGGTGAGACGGTCCTATACCCGGACTTGAGTGCAATTGTGATAGGATGGTGGTATATTCAAGAAGGCTTATAGGGAGTTGATTCCCGACCAAGTTAACTTGAGAAACCACCGCTCAGTGTAGGCACTCTTGAAAGTTTAGTGTTGTTGATCGAGTATTCGTGAAAACAATGCTACTTTCAACAAAGGAGCCTATGACACTGTGGACTTTTAGAATAGATTCTACCCCACTTTGGCCTTATTAGGACGTAGTGCGATGACTATAAGGAAGTATTTCCAAAGTATTTGATACGCGATACTACACTCAGACGAGATTCTCTTGAGAATATTATCAATTACCAAGTAAATTGGGAAGTCGATAATATCCGAAAGATGGGTTGATGACTCTGGGAACTTTGTAGAACCCGTTCGGCAGGTACAATCAATCCGTAGCACAATCTTTGGGGATGGGTAGACCTTTGAACTCATGCTTGTCCTTAACCCTAAACCTGTGTTGTGTGCATATGCATCTTGTTTGTGTTTTCATATCATCATGTCATCATATCATCATATGGTTTCATGGAACTCAGACTTTGTTGTTTGTAAATATCAGAGGTCGTCATGAACAGTGAAAGAAAGAAAACTTTGAAATACACTTACAAGGGTTTTAACCTGGATGATTTGAAAAGGTTGAGCACCTTAGTGACAGATTCAGAGGGATTTCAAAGCCGATACGGGAAGCTGTTGCTACTCTTGAAGATAAAAATGGATAGTGGACTTCTCTCTACTCTCCTCCAGTTTTATGACCCGCTCTACCATTGCTTCACATTCCCTGATTATCAGCTAGTACCCACCCTAGAAGAGTATTCTCAGTTAATTGGATTGCCTATTCTTGAAGAATCTCCTTTTCCGATTGTAGAGAGGGACCCCAAAGAACAAGATATCGCCAAAGCTACACGTTTGGGAGTGGATGATATAAAAAAGAATCTGATTACAAAAGGGGGAGTCTTTGGGTTAAAAGCAGAACTCTTGGTTGAGAAAGCTCAATACTACGCAGATCATCTAAGCATGGATGCATTTGAGGCTATCCTCGCCTTACTCATCTATGGTATATTCTTGTTTCCAAGCTTTGAGAATTTTGTGGACCTCAATGCCATCAAAATCTTCTTAAAGAAGAACCCTGTGCCTACCTTGTTAGCAGACGCATACCATTCTGTTCATCTGAGGAACTTCCATAATGGAGGAATGATCGCTTGTTGCGCTCCTTTATTATACAAATGGTTCACTTCACACTTACCCAAAGCCAACGCTTTTTGGGATCCAAAGAAAGGATGGTGGTCACAAAAGATCATGGCTCTTACCCATTCTGATATTGGTTGGTATAGTCGTGATTATGATGGGATAATGATTATTGACAGTTGTGGGGAATTTAGCAACGTACCTCTTCTCAGCATTAATGGAGGGATCAGCTACAATCCGATGCTTGCCCGCCGACAATTGGGATACCCTCTAAAAGACAAACCCAAAAGTGTTCAAGTAGAAAACATCTTCTTCAAAGAAGGGGAAGATAGTCAAGGATTAAAAAAGAAAATTCTAGAAGCTTGGAAGCGTCTGCATAAAAAAGGAAAGAAAGATCTTGGAAAACTCAACTGTGTTTCTTTAGAACCTTACCTCCAATGGGTTCGGAAAAGAGTCGTCACACTAAAGATGCCGTATCCTAAACAAGAGCCTATGGCCTTAAAGGAAGAACGCCCGTTGGTCTTCATGTCTGAAGAAGAAAAGTTGAAAATTGCTTTGGTCAAAGCACAGCAAACTGAAGAAGCTTGGAAGCACAAGTGTCAGATAGTCATTGAAGAAAATGCAGAGCTCCGGAGACAACTCCAGTCGAAAGATGAAGAAATCCTCTCTTGTAAGAAGAGGAAAGCACTAGAGGAGCCTTATGAGCCTCAGTCTAACCCATGGAAGATAATTGTGGACAGACTCATCATTGAGAAGACTCATTTGGAAAGAAAGATCGAGAAGCTCAACCTCAGGCTGCTAGGAGAACCTTGATAGGTTGCACCAAGTTGTTTAGTTAAAACTCTTGTAAGAGGAAATGATGTTTTGTAATCTGTTTTGTTTATTAATGAAATGACGATTTCTTATGTTCAAAAATATCTGAGTTCCATGACAATCATGTGCATTTGCATTCACACTTCTTCTAACCATTCAAGGAAATTCAACTTTTTTTCTTTGCAGGCAACAACATGGTAAGAAGAGACATGGTTCGAGTCCCGGATCTGAGATTGGGCCGTCTAAGAATGTTAACCAGACTTGTCCGAAATCCTGCTGCTTTCATAGCCAAATATGGGGATCTATTTCCACTAATAAGCGCTCTGATTAATGAGCCCATGTTGCAAGCCCTGGTGGAGTTCTATCATACAACTTACCACTGCTTTGTGTTTCCGGATTTTCAGTTACTCCCGACCCTCGAAGAATATAATGCTTACTTGAAGATCCCATGGACTCTTACACTCCCTTATGGAAAACCAAAGAAGAAGGACTTAGCTAAAGCCCTGCATATCAAGCTGGAAGACTTACCACCAATGAGGGCGAAAGTAGGGTGGTATGGAATGGATGCCGGGCCTCTAATGGAAATGGCTGAATATCACTATGAAAGTCGAAACCTGGGCATTTTTGAGGCAATTTTGGCACTACTAATATATGGATTGTATTTGTTTCCAAGCAATTACGATTTCATCAGCGAAGAAGCAATACGTCTCTTCATCCTCAAAAGTCCGATCAACACAATACTGGCTGATACTTATGTGGTTATCCACCGTTTTGCCTTGTATGATTGTGGGCGATTCTCATGCTGTCTTGCACTACTCGACCGATGGTTTACTTCTCATCTGCCAAGGACCCATATCCTTTGGAGGCTTCCTACCAAAAGCGCTTGGGTTTCTAAACTTGTCACTCTCAGACACCATGATATCACCTGGTACGACACTAGCATCGGCGACCAAATCATAATTTCCAGTTACGGGGATTTTTCCAATGTGCCTCTCATTGGGATAGAAGGGGTGATCACTTATAATCCTATCCTTGCTAGGCGTCAACACGGGTATCCTACCGGGCCAGAGCCTGAACCAGAACTGTTGAGGCCCCGCTTCTGTGAGACAGGTTGCAACCAAGAACTAGAAGCTAATGCCCAATACGCTCAAAGAGATCCACACCTCATGGGCCCAACTCCAATGGAGAATGCAAGTTGCCTAACCACCAGGGGGTACCTGCTATGGTCAAAGGAAATTGCTTTAATCATGTTCTACACTCACGACTACGAGATAACTATGGAACCTGAAGTCCCCGCGACTAGGGAAGAACTGAAATACGCCTTGGTTAAAGCGCAAAGGGAAAACGAAGACTTGTGGGAGATTATCCGCCAGGATCAAGTTCATGTCAGGGTCCAAGAAGGAGAAGGGTCGTCTTGTTAGATTGGTCTTTGTTTCACCATTTCCTTGCTTTCCCTAAAAAAGGATTGAAATCCTGTTTGTTGCATTTACTTTCATTGTAAGAAAAGTCTTGCTTTTTAGCAAAGACCACTCTATTGTAATAGATTTCCAGCTATCAAATGAAAAACGCTTTTTAAAGCATGTCATTGCATGTTGGTCTAACTTTTTGTTTGTAAACGAAAATTTTGAGTTTCCTTGAATGGTTTATGCATCCGCATTCGCATGTCATCCTACATCAATCTTGCATTTGGGGTTCCGCAGCTCATCTTTTGTTCTTGTCCAGAGAGAGAGAGAGGAGAAAAGGAGTCACGCTGAGTACCCACCGATACAACACACGGTCCCAAGCTCAAAAGAAGATGGCAGATAACGATCAAAGGTTCGACCGAATGGATAATGACATTGAAGGGATCAAAGGGGACGTCAACCAGATCTTAGAAGCCCTCAACGTGATCAAAGCAAAAATGGATACACAACCTACAGTGATCTCCGAAGTTGCCACAGCAGCAGCCAATGTCACGATGGCTCCTGTTACTTCAGCAGAGTTTCCCTATGGCATGTCCCGGGATTTTGTACCACCTTTCAACGGCATGCAGTCTTCAGGTCTCAATCCGTTGTTCGACTCAACAATCAGAAACCCCATTTTTACTACAGCAGGTGGACCCACCACAGTACGACCAGTCTTCGCCAATCAACAGCCAATCTTTGATATACCCGATGGATCCGAAGCTGAGGACGAAAAACACGAAAAGTTAAGGGTAGAGATGGACATCATGGCCAAAAAGATGAGGGCCATTGAAGGAAATCATATCTTTGGATCTGATGCCAAGGATCTATGTCTGGTATCTGGATTAGTGTTCCCTCAGAAATTTAAAATACCAATCTTCGACAAATATGAAGGGACCACTTGTCCTAAAGAGCACTTAATCATGTACTGTAGGCGGATGGCTCCGCATATTGAAAATGATAAACTGTTAGTACACTGTTTCCAAGATAGTCTAAAAGGGGCTTCGGCCAAGTGGTATCTCGGTTTAGATCAAGCTAAGATTCACAGTTTCCAAGACCTCTCAGATGCTTTTATTCAACAGTACAAGTACAACATGGACCTAGCTCCCGACCGCCGTCAGCTTCTCAACATGACGCAGAAAAATACCGAAACCTTCAAAGAGTATGCGCAAAGGTGGCGCGGAACTGCAACACAAGTAGAGCCCCCTCTTACTGAGAAGGAGTTGGCAGATTGGTTTGTGGATACAGTTCGACCCGAATTCTATGAACGTTAAAT
This sequence comes from Lathyrus sativus, assembly GCA_963859935.3. Lineage (NCBI taxonomy): Eukaryota > Viridiplantae > Streptophyta > Magnoliopsida > Fabales > Fabaceae > Lathyrus > Lathyrus sativus. The sequence continues at coordinate 235,949,587 of OZ012740.1, read as the reverse complement.
CAGCAGCGTTACAACAAATTTCTCTGATATTGTGGCAGTAGGGGTGAAAGTGGAAGCAGGTTTGAAGAGCAGAAAAGTGACTACTCCAAATGTTACTTCAAGCGCCAGCACGGCAAAGAAGCCAGTCAGCTCGTTCCACAAAAAGAAAGAGGGAGAGGTGAGCGCAATCACATATGGAAAGAAAGTACAAAGCTCTCGAAGCCTCCACCAACAGTACCAACCATCATATATAGCGGCAGTGACCCCGGTTTTTCAGCCTTCTTCATAGCAGGGTCCCCAACCTGGGGCATTCAACAATCAACACCAATATCAGCCTGGCAGTCAGCAACAGTATCGCACCAATAATCAACAACAATACCAGCAGCCGCCGGGTCAGCAAACTCAGAACAGGGCCCCGAGGGCAAATTACCCAGCAAATAGGCCAAAGATACATCCTATTCCAATGAGTTACACCGACCTGTTTCCCATGCTAGTAGAAAGAGGTTTGGTTAAAACAAGAAAATTGGGTGCTCCACCTAATCCACTCCCGTTCTATTATGATGCGAACGCTCGCTGCCCATTTCATGAGAATGCTCCAGGCCACAATCTCGAAGGTTGCTTCGCCCTTCAACACCTAGTTCGTGAACTTATTGAAAAGGGAACTCTATCCTTCGAAGATAATCCGCCCAATGTTAAGAGCAACCCTCTTCCCAATCATGGTGGAGTCAATGCCATTACTGAAGAAGGGGAGGGGTCAGAAGACAAGAAAGTTACTACTGTTGGTGAGATCAAAGTGCCATTAGCAGACCTGCACAAACGCCTCGCTCAGGCGTGGTTACTCAAGACATCTCACGAAGATTGCAAAGAATGTATGCTGAATCCTGAGGGTTGTGACACTGTGAAAAAGGATATTCGAGCTATGATTGAACAGGGAATGATAGAAATTGCCCACCGGAAAAAGGAAGAAGATGTGGCAGTCATCGAGCCTGTGTTTAACATACCAGGAGAATCCAACAAAGGAGTTGGGTTCAGAGATGATAACAGTAACAAAAACTACAAGAATATTCGGCCAGTATTTCATAATGACGCACCCCCGAAATTCGGGAGAGGACAGACTAGGTTTGAGCCAAGGGGGGGATTCCAGCCTCGCCCAAGAGCCGTGACACCAAAACAAGACTATTCATGGTGTGAAGGGATTTTCAAAGAAAAGAAACCAGTAAGTGTGGCCAACATTGCCGGTGGAAGCAAAATGACCCAGAGTGGTCGTGTCTATCAACCTCGAACATACAACGAGGCTCCTCCACCAGCTGTTTCTGTTCAAAAAACGCTTGTTTCTCAAAAGCCGGTTCCAGAGACAACCACCGCCAAAGAACCTTTGGTTAAAGGGAAAGAAAGTCTCAAGAACGATGAAGAAGAATTCTTGAGAATCATTCGACGAAGCGATTATAGGGTGGTAGACCAATTGAATCAAACACCCTCCAAAATCTCGGTCATGGCTTTGCTCTTAAGTTCTCCAGCACACCGCCAGGCATTACTCAAAATCCTGACACAGGCTCACGTCACTAAGGATATTACAGTGGGGCAGTTCGACTCCGTTGTAGCAAATATCACTGCCTGCAACACTTTGAGCTTTGATGATAATGACCTAACGGCTGAGAAGCGTAAGCACAATCGTGCCTTGCATGTATCAGTCAAGTGTGAAGCGGACACAATGTCCCGAGTTCTTGTTGATACTGGGTCAGCACTCAATGTAATGCCTAAAAGAACTTTGGCCAAGCTGGCATATCAAGGCGCTACCATGAGACCAACCTCTCTTATAGTCAAGGCGTTCGACGGATCCAGGAGAACCGTGATAGGAGAAGTTGATCTCCCTATTCTAATTGGACCACAAATCTTTGAAATCACCTTCCAGGTGATGGACATAAATCCGGTTTATAGCTGCTTATTGGGAAGACCCTGGATTCATACAGCTGGCGCTGTCACTTCCACGCTCCACCAAAAAATGAAGTTTGTTGTAAATGACCAGCTAGTCATTGTCCATGGAGAAGAGGACTTGATGGTAAGCAACTTGTCATCTTTCCGGTATATTGAGGCTGATGAAGACTCTCTCGAAACAGCTTTCCAAGCACTAGAAATAGCTCACGCTGTTCTAGTAGATGAATCAGACATAACCCAAAGGCCATTATTTACCTCTGCTCAAAGTATTAAGGCAGCACTGAAAGCCGGAGTCCCACTGGGTTGGGGAGAGGTCATCGAAGTCAATTCTCGGGCCAAGAATGATCGACAAGGGTTGGGTTACAAACCAACTCCGGAAGGCGAGCCAGAAGAAAGCACCATGAGGAAGAAGTCCTTAAAAGAGATATTCACCAGCGGCGGTGTGCAAGTCAATGCCATTATTTCTGAAAATGAGGACGGTAATATGGATCATCTAATAACTAGAGGAGGAGGAGCATTGCGCAATTGGGAGGCTGTGGAAGTTCCCATCTTTTTACCTTTAGAGTAATTCATTTTGCCTGTTAGCTTTGTGTCTTTCTTTAAAAATTTCTTGGTCTTGCCCAAGACCTGTGAATTATTTTGTACTGGGCCACTTTGCAAAAATTGAAAATCATTAATGAAAAAGTGTTTTTGTTAAAACTCTTGTTATTTGTTTGCACATCACTTTCACTCTTTTTTGGAAAAATGGCAATCTCTTTTGGAAAATAATAAAAACCACCCTTCATCTGCATGTCTGTGTGTGAGTGCCTGATTGTTCCTAAATAAAACATGCAGAATACCCCCATCAACCACAGAATCCTATGATCATTCGGTTCCTTCTACTAGCGGTTCATTCGTCTTTCAAGCTGAAGAAGAGAACGAAGAAGAGTTAGAGGTCCCAGAAGAGTTAAAGAGAATAGCTGAGCACAAAGATGATTATATCCAGCCCCATAAAGAGCAGACGGAAGTCATCAACTTGGGGTCAGAAGAGGACAAAAGAGAAGTCAAGGTTGGAGCGTCATTAAGGCCAGAAATCAAAGACAAGTTGATAACAATCCTCAGAGATTTTGTTGACATATTTGCTTGGTCCTACCAAGATATGCCAGGGTTGGATACTGACATTGTCATGCACAAACTCCCCCTGAAACCAGAATGTCCTCCGATCAAACAAAAGCTTTGCAGGTCGAGACCAGATATGGCACTTAAAATCCGAGATGAGGTCAAAAAGCAAATAGATGCTGGTTTTCTAGCAGTATCCAAGTATCCAGAATGGGTGGCCAACATTGTACCGGTCCCGAAAAAGGATGGCAAGGTCAGGATATGCGTCGACTACAGGGATCTAAATAAAGCAAGTCCGAAGGATCATTTCCCGTTACCACATATTGACACTTTGGTGGATAACACGGCAAGCTTTGCAGTGTTCTCGTTCATGGATGGATTTTCGGGTTATAACCAGATAAAAATGGATCCAGAGGACATGGAAAAAACAACTTTCATCACACCATGGGGCACCTATTGTTATAAGGTAATGCCTTTTGGTTTGAGGAACGCGGGGGCAACGTATCAGAGAGCTATGGTCACACTATTTCATGATATGATGCACAAAGAAATCGAGGTGTACGTGGATGATATGATTGCAAAATCCCAAAGTGAAGAAGACCACTTGGATCATCTACTGAAGCTATTTGAAAGACTCCGAAAGTATCAATTGAGACTAAACCCAGCCAAATGCACCTTCGGAGTTCGCTCAGGCAAGCTACTTGGTTTCATTGTTAGTCAGCGAGGAATTGAGGTAGACCCTGACAAGGTTAAAGCAATCCAGGAGATGCCTGCTCCTAAAACTGAGAAACAAGTTAGAGGCTTCCTTGGACGTTTGAATTACATCTCCAGGTTCATCTCCAATCTGACTCCTACCTGCACACCGATCTTCAAGTTGTTACGAAAAGATCAAACGATGGTATGGAATGAAAACTGTCAGGCGGCGTTCGAGAAAATCAAACAGTATTTGCAAGAACCTCCAGTGCTGATTCCTCCGGTACCTGGAAGGCCTTTGTTCATGTATATGACCGTGTTAGAAAATTCGATGGGTTGTGTCTTGGGCCAGACTGATGAGTCAGGGAAGAGAGAACATGCAATCTATTATCTAAGCAAGAAGTTCACTGATTGCGAGAGTCGTTACTCTCCCCTGGAAAAAGCTTGTTGTGCGTTGGCATGGGCTGCTAAACGTCTGAGGCAGTACATGATTTGCCACACTACGATGCTGATTTCTAAGATGGACCCCATCAAATACATCTTTGAGAAGCCAGCTCAGACAGGAAGATTAGCCCGATGGCATATGCTCCTATCAGAGTATGATATCCAGTATGTTGCTCAAAAATCCATCAAAGGGAGCATCTTGTCAGAACACCTTGCAGAGCATCATATGGAGGATTATCAGCCGCTCAAGTTCGATTTTCCTGATGAGGATGTGATGTATATTCAGCGCACGAAACCAGAGCCTGGTCCAGAGGAAGGTCCCGAGCCGGGGTCCCGTTGGGAGATGATGTTCGACAGAGCGTCAAACAAAAATGGACATGGCATCGGAGCTGTTCTAAAAAATCCAACTGGAGGGTACACTGCGGTCACAGCCCGACTTTGTTTCTCTTGTACAAACAACATAGCGTAGTATGAAGCCTGCATCCTAGGATTGGAGGCTGCCATTGATCTCCGTATCAAAATCTTGGAAGTAATTGGTGATTCTGCTTTGGTGATATACCAACTCAAAGAGGAATGGGAAACCAGGGATGAAAAATTGATTCCTTATAAGACCCACATCCTAGAGATGGCTGAGTATTTTGATGAAATTACCTTCAAGCACGTACCAAGGGCGGAAAATCACATTGCCGATGCGTTGGCCATGATGGCGTCCATGTGGAAAGTCCAGTTTGTCAACGAGGCACCTCTGATTCGCATCGAAAGAAGGACAGTACCCGCATACGTCGTGGCGATAGACGAAGAATTTGGGGAGAAGCCATGGTTTCATGATATCAAGAATTTCCTTCAAAATCAAGAGTATCCCGCTGACGCGTCCACAATTGACAAAAGAGCGATACGGAGGTTGTCATCTAAATTCTTCATCAGCAATGGCATCTTGTACAAAAGAAACCATGATATGGTCTTACTCCGATGCGTCGATGAAAGTGAGGCGAACCTCATAATGGCCGAAGTACACGAAGGGACCTTCGGCACCTATGCAAATGGCCACACCATGGCTAAGAAAATTTTAAGAGCGGGTTACTTCTGGTTAACTTTGGAGACGGATTGCATACTCTTCGCTCGAAAGTGTCACAAATGTCAAGTTTATGCTGATAAAGTGCATGTCCCTCCACATCCTCTCAATGTGATGACGTCACCTTGGCCTTTTGCAATGTGGGGCATAGATATGATCGGGGCAATAGAGCCTAAAGCTTCTAATGGCCATCGCTTCATCCTTGTCGCAATTGATTATTTCACCAAATGGGTGGAAGCAGCGTCATATGCAAATGTGACAAAGCAAGTGGTCGCACGCTTCATTAAAAAGGAGATTGTCTGCCGATATGGTATCCCTAACCAGATCATCACTGACAACGGGTCGAATCTGAACAACAAAACAATGAAGGAACTCTGTGACGATTTTAAGATCAAACATCATAACTCGTCCCCTTACAGACCTAAGATGAATGGCACAATTGAAGCTGCAAACAAAAACATCAAAAAGATAATACAAAAAATGGTCGTAACTTACAAAGATTGGCATGAGATGTTACCATTTGCTTTGCACGGCTACCGGACATCAGTACGCACTTCGACAGGGGCAACTCCCTTTTCCTTAGTGTACGGGATGGACGCAGTGCTACCCATTGAAGTCAAAATACCTTCCTTGAAGATCTTGACGGAAGCAGAGTTGGATGAAGACGAGTGGATAAAAGAAAGATTTGATTCGTTGAATCTCATCGACGAGAAAAGAATGACGGCCATGTGTCACAGTCAAATCTATCAACAAAGGATGGCCCGGGCATTCAATAAGAAGGTTCGTCCCAAAGAGTATAGGGAAGGAGAGCTGGTGCTTAGAAAAATCCTACCTACACAAAAAGACATGCGTGGCAAGTGGATGCCCAACTACGACGGCCCTTTCGTTGTGAAGACTGTTTTCTCCGGAGGATCTCTGATTCTCGAAACCATGGATGGCGAATCACTCAAGTATCCCATCAACTCAGACGCAGTAAGAAAATACTACGCCTGAAAACGGAATGCATAGAAAGAGGATTTCAATGCCTCGACAAGAAAAACCCAATGTTTGAAAGATGACGGACGCTGGGGCGGACTCCTGTGCAGAGTATTAGAAGAAAGGTCAAAGCTTGTTGTTCTCGTCAGAAGCAGCAAAGTAAGTGAACTGATAGTCGGAAGGACCAAATTATTATGGGATTCTGTAATCTTTTCTGTTGCCATTTTTCAAAACTTTTAAAATCCCCAAGGCTTTGCCTTTTGTAAAGTTCTTGTCCATCAATAAAATCAGTTCTCTTTTTGGCCAAATCATTGTTATGATCTGCTATTTTTGTTATGCAATTTCACTTATTTGTTAATAAGAATTTTTTATGAAAGCAAAGTGTTTTGAAAAACCTAAGTCTTGTTTTAAAAAGAAAGAAGGAGAAAGCACAATTTGACAAAATGATTGAAAAGTTCTAAAGGTAATATGATGATATTACACAGTTCTTGAAGTTGTGGAAATCGCTGTTACCTTTGACCGAGATAAATACGTCCGATAGCAATTCTAGCTATTAAGCTAAGACTTCTTCCTTGCAAGATTATGGGGGACATTACTGAGGAAAAATCGTTATCTGTATCAAAGAAGGAAGTGTCGCCTGATTTGAGGCATTTTGAAGCTCAGCGTGATGAGTTCCCTCTTTATTGGATTTTCCTTTGTCCCTCCGGGTCGTTCTGTGTCTTGCATACAGCATCATGCTAGCATACGCATTTGTTTGCATTCCCACCATTGAGGTCCTTTGGTCGTTACCTTTATCTTTGTTTTGTTGTTACAAGTTCGTTTTAGAGTTGACACCCTGGGGTTTCCTTATTTTTGTTCTGGGAGATTAGTGGTGACTAGCAATGTTTAATTTATACAAACAGGGGGTTATTACCAATTTTCACCTTCGATTGGGTTATCACTAACAAACTGTGAAAGACTAGTGGTCACTAGCACGTATTCAGAACTAACTACGTTTGGTATAGTAGTTTGGTCATCACCAGCAATTTTCCAAACCCAGTCGTCACTGATTCGGTTATAAGGCCAACCAATCGTCATTGGAGTCCTTTTGATTCGGTTTTCACCAATCTGTGCTAAGAAATCTAGTGGTTACTAGTATTGCCTTCTAAAACCAATGGTCATTGGTACTTGAGTTGGCCGTCACCAAAATTCCCTAAAAAGTCCAATAATTATTGGCATCGCCTGGAACCTAATAGTTATTGGTACCCGTTTGATTTGGTTATTACCAGTCTTTTTGAATCTAGTAGTTACTAGTATTACCTTCAGATCCAATTGTTATTGGTGGCTTTTGATTTGGTTATTAACAATCTTTCTAAGTCTAGTAGTCACTAGCATTGCTTGGAAAATCTAGTTTTCACTAGCCGTATCCAGTACCAGTTGTTATTGGTATACCCCTGGACTTGGTCGTCACTAGTTACCATAAGTCCAATGATTATTGGCATCGTTTAAATCAGATTGTTATCACCACTTTGGTCTGGTTGTTACCAAACTCAGTAAAAATCCAATGGTCATTGGTCTCCTGGGACTCGGTCGTTACCAATTTCTCCATTTAAGTCTAGTGGTTACTGGCGTTATCCAGAATTAGTTGTTATTGGTATATCCTGATTTGGTTACCACCAGTCTCCTTTAAGTCCAGTAGTTACTGGCATTGCTTGAAAGCTAATTGTTACAAGTTGATCGTTACCAGCTTCCCCAACTGAAGTCCTGTGTTTTACCAATATTTTTTGGAAATGCCCAATTGAAACTTTGATTTGGTCGTCACCATACCCCCAGGAAGTCTGAGCGGTATTTAGCACTTTTTGGAAACCAAACTATGGATCGGTCGCCACCGTTTCCCCAGTAAGTCTAGTGGAAACTAGCACTGTTTGAAACTTCTTGTTGTTCTAGTCGTCACCAATCTCCCCAGTTGAAGCTTTTGATTTTCCAGTCGAGTCTCGGAGAACTAGTAGACACTAGTTTCCCCGGCGCGTCCGGTCTTATTTCTAACCTTTCCCTGAAGATCCCGTTTGAACTCTTCGTTATAGGAATTTTCTCATCTGGTTATCCCCAGTGAGATTCGTGTCTCCCTTCCGTATTTTTTCCCTCGGTGAAGTTGTGCTTCCCCAGTAGATTTGTTCCCCAGCAGAGTTTTCCCCAGTGAAGAATTGCCATCTTCCCCAGTGGGCTTCCTCATCTGGTTATCCCCAATGAGGTTCATATCTCCTTTCCCCAATAAAGGTGTGTCTTCCCGGGTGAAATTTGTGTCCCCTGCGTGAGAGATTTCCTTGAACAAGCATCCTTAATCATGTTTGAACTATCTTGCTTACTTCGCTCGGAACCTTTCCCCAGTATGTTGGGCCCTCGCGAGTGGTTACTCGTCGTTCCGTTGTTTTTTATTTGCTCGTGTGTCCGTATCTGTCTTACATTCAAGCATCATATGACATCATTGAGATTCATGACATGATTGCATTTGTCCTTTTGCATATCATCGGATCTAAGGGACAAAATTTCTGGTTTGCTATATTTAAATACCTTTCACACGATTTCATGAGGATTGCCATCTCTCATTACCATCGAATGAAAATATTTAAATAGGGGCATCTGTTGCACCCAAAATTTTGACCCCTTATATCCTCTTCATATCATATGCATTTATTTATCTAACCTTAACAAGTTTCAAAGTGTATTTTGTCAAGACACAGATGAAACAGGGCTCCGCACTGATAAAATCGAAGGTTCGAGGATTGGGCAACCATTGCTTTGGGATGAATCATTCATGAAATAAGATCAAGAGTATCATATTGGGCCATGTGTGAGTTCAATTTGAAGTAATCACCCACAGATGGGGTGCAGTGCAGTTTAAGGCACCCAATTAGGGTTTTGCGAGTTGAAAAAGTCAACTGTAGTTTGACTTTAGACTCGGGAAATAATTCAAAGATAAAAGTATGGTTTAAAAAGTGCATATGGCTTATTGAAGTCCCCCAAAGAGTTTCAAAGTCTTGGAAGCTCCGAAGCATGAACAGACATTTCGGTAATCGCCGATCGATCGTACGGTTGACCGAAAAGTCAACCCCCTCAAGTTTTAAGAATTGGACTTCAAGTGGTGAAGCAAAGTTGTTCCTTATGTCATAAGGGACCTACATATCAATTTTCATGATCATCGGACTGAAGACGTGAGAGTAATCGGGAAATCGGGAAATTAGGGTTCCGAAAGGGGCTAAACCCTAACTCCCTCACCACACACCCAATCGAGGTGGTTCAAAGCTCGTCGGAAAGCTCTTAACAAGTCCTACAAAAGTCCTATACTAGTCCACTCTCAGAAAATGCATGGAATTGGAGTTATCATCAAAATCGATTTTTAGTACAAAACACTTAGTGAAATTCTGAAAATCTGGCTGCACTAAAACTTGTTTTTTGCTGACTTTAAGGGACTTTTCAACCAAGATACACATAGATTTGGAACTTTTGGCAAACATGAATGTTGTAGAGCTACATAAGGGCTTTCCAAAAAGTACAAGAACTCCCCAAGAGGAGTTATGAGCTGAGAGTTATGAAGTGTGAAAGATGGGCCTGTGCACTAATTTGTCAACTTGCCTAAACCCAACATAAACTTGGTTCCCAACCATACACTTCATCTCTAACCATGGATGGACATCTGATATGATGAATTTAGAGGTTGGAATAGACAAGTTCAGAAGAGAATCCAAGCAAGTACAAGATCTTGAGCAAAATCCATTACTTTAGTAGAAGAAAGTACAAAAGGTACAACAAGAGAGAGAAGGTTGGGGGGGGGGGGCTGCAACATGGAGGTTTGTCCTTTCTCACTATAAGGTCACTTCCTACAACTCATATAAGCTGATTTTGCTTGCATTGAGCCTTGCAACTGGTGTGAAGAGGGCTGCCACAAGGATATTGGCAAGATTCACTTCAAAACTTCATGAAACTCCCTCCAAAAATGGAAGTTACCAAGCTGCCCTCACCCTCATTCCTCTTATAAATAGAGGCATTCTCACCATCTTCAAACCACACCAGAGCTGCTCACAATATCAAAGCATTACAGCTCTCTTTCTCTTTCTCTCTTTGCTAGTAAGTGAAGAAAAGCTTAAAAACGCCAAAAACCGGCATTTTACAACTTTCACGCCATTTTCATTTCTAGCATTATCAACACTCTCACAACCATCCACACATCTTCTAAATCACATATAGAAGGTGTGTAATCCCTTGAACCACCAAAAATCTCAAAAAATCAAAAAGTCAACTCTCATTCCACCATACTTTGACCAAAACTACAAAAATCACCAAATCTTGTTCTAAACATTTTCTTGAGGTTTTGATCCCTCTAACACCTCATATATATTGTGCTTCAACTGTCCAAAGCACCAAAAGTCAGTTGGGAGGTCCAGTGCTCAAACTGTCCATAAGGTTGTATTGTTTCTTCAAGAAGAAGCAATATTCTCAAGCTTGCTCAAAGAAAGGAATTCTTGTTCTTGCATAGCTTAAGTGTGGGAAGACTACAAGAGGTATGTCATTCTAAGTCTCATTCATTAATATGCATCATCATGTATTGATTGGTTTTGTTAGAAAGCTCATACATTGTCATGTTGGAATGTTTTGTCAAACATACTGTCAAGTACTTGTGAAGCCAATACCTCGTGTAGTTACTGTTGATATGCCATTAAAGTAGTATGTTTTCTTTACCTTTGTAAAAGTGTGATATTGAAAACTTGTTAAGATTGTGCTGTTGACGTTATTATGTTGATTCCTACCAAAACCTGTTTGGATTCTAAAATCTGCTGATAAAGGAGGTGTATGTTAGATGTTGTAATGTTAGGCATTGTTATGTTTGACACTTAACCATTTGTAATGTTCACCTTTATGAATGTTTAGACCTGGCTATTATGTGTTGGATTGTTTGGTAACTGCCACTAAGGCAGCAGAGGTGTGATATCACTTTTATGTTGGTACTGTTGCTGAATGTAAGTACTATTTTGCCTACTATCTTTAGAGTTTGTGAACAATTTGGACTAGTGGTTATAGGATCATCATCCACAGTTGCTGCAAGTTGTGGGAACACAGTAATAAGTCATAGATATGGAGGGATAGGTAAGGGATGCTACAGATAAGTACCAAGTGAATAGGTCATTGGAACTAATGTTTGGCACTGGCTTTATGATGTCAAGATGAAATTTGTGAATATTGTTGTGTAAGAGCATCATGTTGTTGAAGTTGGATTTAACTATCTTGAGTTTTCATGGATATTTAACCTCTAGAGATATCAAGTTTCCTCTTATTTGAACCCTCAGTTAGAGTTATCAAGGATTTGTCTCATGGCAGGCTTGTGTTTTGAAAGGAGGATTAATTGTCAAGATCTGAGCTGAGCTGTCAGTACCTTGTGGGCCATTACCATTAAAGGAAGTGGACACATTGCTTTTGGAACTGTGACCTCACAGGTATAGACCAGGATTCCAAAAAAGGATCAATTTTCCCAACCCTCAATCCAACAGTTTGGAGCTTGTTTCAAAACTATCGTGCCTGGGAGCTTAGGATTTCAGTTTGTTTAAATTATACTAACCATAGGAGTTAGACTGGGAATTGTTTTGATTGCAATTTTGTTGTTTGGCATAGATTGATGGTAGTGTGAGTCCACTCACCAAAGTTTCTGAAGCTGTTTAACATTTAGTAGCCTAAGCCTATCACCTTTGTTTCTCAAGTTTAGCACCTTGAAGGGGAGTTCACACCAGTTTTCAACATTTCTGAAAAGGGAGGTTTATACTGGTCCCAGTTTGCAGTGTGCCAAGAGTCTAGGTAGGGTGTACTGAACTGGTACGGTTAGCAAGTGTAGTCTAAGTTTTCTGGTTTTGTGGGTTGGTTCACCAAGTCTAGCAGTTGGGAAATTCTGTTGATGGTTATGCTTCGATAGGTTGAGAGTTGTGAGGATTTTGCTGTCAAAACCAGCCAAGGAAGTAGAAAATCTGTTTGTCAGCATAAACATTAGGAGATCATTCTCATCTTTTGAGCATGTATTTGAACATTGAGTGAATATTTTTTTTACCAATTGGTGCATAGAGGTAACTTTTGTATTTTAACAGGAATTCCAAAATCACAAAAAATACTCATATGATCACTTGTTGCTAAGCCATGTTCAATTGTTGAGAGAAGTGTTTGCTTTGAATCTGAACTTATGCAAGCTGGTAAGGACTGAGATTTGGGTGTATTCATAACAATTTTGAACTGCTAATTGTTATCATCATCATAGGTTGCATTGTTGATGTTTTCTTGTTTTGTTTATGACCAATGTGAACAATTTCTTTTAAGCACATGTCATTAGCAGACCAAACATTATTAGTATTTGTAGTGTTGGTTGCTTTTAACTCATGTTGTGAATCTCAAAATTACACCCTTACCTCACAGACTGTGGTTGACAGCATTATTTTAATTTTTGTTGGTGTTCCTCTTTTAAGTAGCAGTGTGTGGTTGGAAGTTTAGAAGGTTTTGTTTAAACCAAGGTCTTTAGGTTGTTGATGTTTTGGATAATGTTTGAGACAAGTGCAGAGCTGGTAAGCAAGCCTAACCTATGCAAGTTCATTAGGTTGAATGTTGGTCATGAAAAGTAGTTTGATGATTGAACCTTGTCATTTGTGAACTAACACTGTCAAAAACAATATGTGTCCAGCATTCAAAGTTCTTGCATCATGATTAATCCTTGTTTGTGTATGGTTCACCTTGTATATGATGTTTATGGAGGTTGTATCATGAATTTCCATTCTTCTTGCCAAAACAACATTTTTAAGCAATTCTTGTGCATGTCACTAGCAGTCACACACCAGTTTCTATTCAAGGCCATCACTACATGATTTTTGCATCCATAGCCCATGAGCAAATGAGTTAGAACATGTGCATACTCTTAAACTGGTGCCAGCTTGACTGAGTTGGGTTTTTACATTCAAAACGCATTTCAAAAACTCATATGCATATGCGATTGAATTTTAAAATAAAGACTCAATTTCTCAAAAGTAACACTACCACTGAGTTCCTCATTGAAAAATACTTAAGATTGATTAAGGATTCATTAAATTCCATGGAGTTTTGGTTTGGTTTCAATCTTTCACGCCCCTTGCTTTTTGGTTGTGTTTGTTGCCCAGAAATTAACCAATTTATGCTATGTATGTTTTTTGTTTCCATCCAATTAATGGATGTAACAGCCACCCCAGTGGCAGACCATTGCGCGCCTTATGACCTTCTACCAGCATGACCAGGGTTCGATCCGGGTGGAGGTCGAACCCTTTTGTTTTATTTTTTCTTTTTTTCAATTTTCAGTATTAACCTTTTTCTTCATTCTTCCTACCTCCTTACACACGCGCGTGCGCGCCCCAGTGGTAAGTTTGTGTGTTTGTAAACACTAGGGCGTGGGTTCAATCCCCACCCATGCCCTTTCCTTTTTATTAATTTGTTTATTTATTTTATTTCATGAATTAAAAGGAAAACTTCACATGACTATAACTTGTTCATCTTTCACTTGTTTTAACTCGTTCTTTTTGCAAACTTTCCCTTATAATGTCTAGTTTTGTTTAAAAATTTGAAATCTCATGATTATTTATCTCAACAGTACTTGGGTATATTTGTTAATAAATTCACTCTCAAGTCATTACCTCGCGTCTCGATTTAATTTACCCTTTATACCATGTTTATCTTGTAAGATTTATTGGTATGTGTTTATGTTTGTTAGCATATTGAGATTTCATCCTTTTGTTGGTTGTTACCATGAACGTTTATTCCTCCTAAATTACGAGGTTAAACTAATTTATTTATTTGTGCGCGATTGTTACCTATACACATTGTGGTTACACTTGCATGATTTGTCTTCAAATTGACATTTGTTTATATGGTTGTTACCTTCAATATACTTTCATCTTTGTTAAGATATACTTTCATCTTTGTTAAGATATGCCATTAGTAACATTGCTTGTATACCTTGGTTGAAACCATTCATCTAACTCGAATTACTTGCTCATTATAATGTGCTTACCCATCTTTGATTGTAATCTTTGTCTTCTATATTCCTCATACTTGAATAGCTCATTACCTCCTCCCTTGACTTTGAAAAGTCATTTTGAACCTTAGTTAAGATCAAAAACCATAAGCCATTTGACTTTGCTTAAAGTCTAAAAGACCCACCTCTACTAGGAGTGCTCCTCAACTAGAACCCTAGGTTAGAGTTTGTTTAACTCTATATAAGAATCATAGTGATGATTACTTACTTCCCTTTCTTGAGAGTTCAACATAGATCTAGAGAGTTTGGTTAAACTCTACACAAGCATTGAAATGTTTGTTCCCCTTTGAACCTTGATCATAATCGAGTGTTCTTCATCCCTTGTGAGGTGAACTACGATTGCTCTGATTCTATCCTAGTTAGGATACGTAGGCAGAGGATGCGATGTCTTTGCGAGCAAACTTAGAAACAATCTTAGGTCTTCATCTATCATAACCTTCACCTTTTTACCCAATACCCAAACCTTAGCAAATATTTAACAAACATAGCATACAAATAAACAAAAGGTTCCTGTAGAGTACTACAGATGTTTAGGATGTGAAATACCTACCCTATGCATAACCAACCCCCGATCCCCGAATCTCTTAGCGTTGTTGTAACATCGCGCAAAAGGTTCTTTCTTTCTTTAGACCTTTCCTTTTGGATAAATTAAAGTCCGGTTGTAAAAGAATTAAGGTTCAAGTTAATTCAATAGCTTGATATCCGATTTTCACCGCAACAACTAGGCGTACAAATGATCCCCCTGATGTCCAATTTCATCATTGCTTTCTTGGGCAACACGTTCAAGGAAGACCCAGTGTCTACCAACACATGGGACATGACTGATCCCCTACATTCAACTGAGACATGCAACGCCATGTTATGCTCTCTCCCCCTCGGGGTCAAATCAAAATCCGTAAATCCCAAGCTATGGCCTGCGTTCACGTGCGCCATCACCCCATCCAACTGATTCACAGAAACATCTTGGGGTACAAATGACTTGTCCAGAATTTTCAACAATGCGTTCCTATGGGCTTCGGAACACAATAACAGTGACAATATGGATATCTTCGACGGCGTCTGTTGAAGGTGCTCAACAATCTTATAGTCACTCTTACGAATAAGGTGCATAAACTCTTCTACATCTTTCAGTGATGTTTCTTTTTCGTTCCTCTGCACAGGGACATCCTCATTCATTTTTCCTTTTCCTTTTGCCAACCGTTCAGCCTCTACCTCAGGCGATATAAAAATTCTCCCACTTCTTGTCATCCCTCCGGTCCCGACGACATTGTCTACAACCTCAGCTGGCTGTCTACTGGTATCGATTTTCACCCCCTCACAGTATGCTTCCAACCCATAAGTCCAGGGTACCGCCTTAGTGCTCTCATAAGGGGTTGGCCCTGCCTTGGTGATAGTGATCAGCGGTCGCCTGGCAGGCGCCGTTATAGTTATCGTTTTTCGGGGGATTGTCACCGTAGCTACATCACTTTGCTCATCCGCTAATACCTCTGCAGGTTTCTCAACTGCCGTTCTGTCGAATTGCAACGTGCCTTCGTCTATCAAGGTCTGAATACCCTTCTTCAATTCAGCATAACCCCCAGCTTGGGTCCAACACTCTAGACAAAACTCATCGCAGCCCGGATACACACCTCTTTTCAATAACCTGCTCTTTATCTCACACAACGGTGTCTTTAGTTCATCAACATTCATGATCAAGTTCAAACCCTCCTCAGTCAAAATAGCATTTGCCCCATGGTTGGGCATGGGCTGTTGTACTATGTTCGGACCCGCTTGTCCAAAATTTATGGCTTTGCTATCCAACAGATCTTGCACCACATGCTTGAATGCGTGGCAAGTCTCTATGTCATGGCCAGGAGCCCCGGAGTGGAACTCGCAGTGTTTGTTCGTATCAAAACCGAACGGAGGAGTGCCCGTCATTGGTGCCATAGTCCTCTTTTCCACCAAGTTCAAACCCAGTAATGTCTGTAGCAACTCTGCATACGTTGAAGGAGGCGTTTCAAACACCCTCCTTGGTTTGCCCCCCTGAATTCTGCGTTGGGCAGGATGTAACCTTTGTTGTGGCTGTTGTTGCTGCTGTGGTGGTATCTGCTGTAGTGGTATTGGTTGTTGATGAAATGGAACTGTGACACTTGTCACCTGTTGCAGATGATTGTACTGATTCCGCTCTCTGCCCCGGCCTCGGCCCCCGAATACTGCACTTGTGTCACCTTGACGACGACCACCGAAAGCTCTTCTGTTACTGCCAGCCGAAGTAGATTCCTCCGCTTGGAATCTCCCCATTTTAATATTACTCTCAACCTTCTCTCCCATCAAGATTAGATCCGAGAAACTGCCCAAAGAAGAGGGAAACAACTTATCATAAAACATACCGGTGAACGTTCCTATGAACATATCATTCATCTCCTTCTCAACCAACGGAGGATGAACTCTTGCAGCCATGTCGCGCCACCTTTGCGCATATTCTTTGAAGCTCTCATCTTTCTTCCGTGACAGCCCCTGTAACTGGACCCTGTTCGGTGCCAAGTCACTATTGTACTTATAATGAGCCACAAACGCTTCAGCCAGCTGCTTCCAAGTCTTTACCTGAGTAGGCTCCAATCCCATGTACCATTCAAGGGAAGGACCAGACAAGCTGTCTTGAAAGAAATGCATCAGCATCCTCTCATCGTTCGAATAAGCTGACATCCTTCTATAGTATGACCGCACATGCACCTTTGGACAGGTATCTCCCTTATATTTGTCAAATGTGGGAGCTTTAAACTTTAGCGGTACCCTCAGGCCAGGTACCAGACCCATTGTGGTCATATCTAAACCGACAACACTTTGATTCACAACACCTTTCATCTGCTCCTCGGGATTCTTGATTCGCTGAGCGTTATCTACAGGACCTTCAAAACCTCGACCAGAGAAAGCATCTTCTTGCTGATCTTCTATCCAATTACCGTTCCCATTTCCGTATCCATCATACCCATTGTTACGACCAAATCTAGCCTGATTCATCACAGGGCCCCGCCCCCTGTTACCGTACCCTTGAGCGACCCCGGCAGGTCCAAAAGACATCACTCCGGCGCCATTTCCGTTACCGAATCCGCCATAACCCTGATTGGCATTACCAAATCCATCCTGTCCGAAGCCCTGAGCATTGAAGCCGTACTTCCCATCTTGATTAGCATAATCAAACCCCTGGTCGTTATAGCCAAATACGTTATTACCGAAGCCATTACCTCCAATATTATCACCGCCCAGATTGGCATCTCCGAACCCAACATTGTTGATGACATCCTCATTACCGATTCCTGTATTACCGTTCCCAGCACCAGTGCCATTGTTCGCATTCACAGCAGGTATGTTCGTCACAGGTGGAGCTACCGGTGTAGGAGTACCATCCCCGTGAATGGTGTCAACACGTACAGAATTGTGGTCCTCGTTTCCATGCCCAACATTCCTCGCTAGCAAGGGCTGCACCAGAGCTTGCAAGTTTTCTTGGCCTTTCACGATTGTCTCCATCGTCTGCATGAACAATGCCAGCTTCTCACGCATGTCCTGCATTTCGCTCTGCATCTGATCCATAACTCTTTTGCAGTTGGTACGAGTGGAGTATCGGTGCGGGCGTTGACTTTCAATCCTGAAAAGACCTGAACGATGCAGGAAATGAGATACAGTTCAATAATCACCTGTAATGCAATATGAGTGAGTATGCAAATGCGACATGTGTCTGTGCATTAGGGAATATCACTCCCCAATTCTAGTGCTAATGTGTCAGTGTGGTGACAGTGACAGCAACACGAAGTTCGGAGCCGAATCATAGAAAACACCTCATACATTGCAGAGAAACCCATCAATACAATATCAATGAGCGTACAATAAGAAGGCATGACCTCAACCAACAATCCTCGTGATGGTCAGCATAATGCAAATAAAGCATACACATCAATACATGAAATAGTCAAGTGCGACCATACGCCTGGTACTCCTCTAATAACCTCTTAGTCTCTGGATGACTTGGTCGGGTAAGCAAACCCTCAACAAGTAGATCTCTTCGCTTGAGAACACGTCGTAAATCACCAGCAGATTCCTCCCGTGCCCCTTCTTCGAAGCGATCCTCTAACTTCCGTGTCTGAGACACAACCTCCTTCTTGCATTCAATGGATTTGTTCAATGAGTTCTGTAGACTATATCTTGCCATCACCTCCTCTTCATACTTTTTTTTGCTAGCCTTCAACTGATCTTCGAGTTCAGAAATTTGCTGCTTCAATTTGTCTTCCCTCTTTTTGTTGTTGGTTAGCGTAGCATTCCACGTTTTGTTGCAAGAAGAGATTTCCCGGTGGGCTGCATCGAGTGACTTCTTCTTGGACTCTAACATATCATGAGAGCTTCTGAATTCTTTTCCCAGGAGTTCACGCTTCTTTTTATCTTCGGTCAGTTCAGCACCTAGCCTGTTTACTAACTCAGTCTGCTGTTGGAAAGAATGCACAACTTTGTTCTTCTCGCTCCGCATCTGAGCCAGTTCCTTCTCTAATTCTTCATTGATATTTATCAAGTCCTCTTTTTCTTTCACAACCCGCTCATAGACCTCAACAGCTACAGTAGTTGGTTCTTCCACTGGGATGGGAACAGGACGTGATACTGCTGGAAAAGGCATCTGTACCTGTCTTACCCTCTCCTGAATCCACACCTTGTATGGCATATAGGCTTGACAATCATTCTTGCCTAGCAATGGTTTCCCTCTTCTGCAGATATGATTCCAAGCATGCTGAAGCTTGGCCAATAGTTCCCCACTTAGTTCACCAGTGAAATACAGAGATTCCTGTATTTTTTCCTCATTTGGCGGGCTTTTCAAGGCATAACCGAATTGCCTGATCAACAATGATGGATTGTAATTAATGCACCCTTTCCTCCCAATCAGAGGAACATTAGGATATCCGGTGCAACTATAGATAATCTCAGATCCCAATAAAGCTATGTCGAACCAGACAACATCTTCTGAAGAAAGTCCCATCAAATGCTCAGACCAATCCACCGTAGCTGCAGACTCAGCAAAGATACCCTTCTTGGGCAGATGACTCTCAAACCACATATACAACAATGGTACACAACAAGAGACGTTCTTGCCTCTCCTATTCTCATTCTTATAATGCAGTGAGTGATAGAAATCTCCAATCAGGGTGGGCACAGGATTACTTGAAGCAAAGATATAGAATGCATCCAAATCAACGAAGTCAGGCATATTAGGGAACAACACAATGCCATAGATACACAAAGCAAGGATAGCATTAAACACAACCCAACAACCACTCTTGGCGTACTCTTGTGCTTTCCCAACCAAGAACTTGAGAGAAAAACCAGAAATTCCATTCCACGAGGTTAACAGCAATTCTGAGGGGTCTAAGTGCAAAGCAACAGCCAAATCCTCCAGCTTGGGCTCAACACCCATATGAATGAAGGGCACCTTGTTCTGAATAGTCAACTCCAAGATTTCAGCATATTCCTCCATGGTTGGAGCCAGAATAAAGTCAGGGAAAGTAAAACACCTCAGCGGGGGATCATAGAACTGCATCAGTGCGTACAATCCGTTACGCTCATACATGGATGGTTTATAAACCAGCCTGAGTAGTTTCCCATAATTCTTCCTGAAGCTTCTCTTCACCTCATCATCAGCTAGAGACATCAAACCAAGTAGCGACGAAACATCGGGAGTAGGCAACTTGTACGCGACAGTCTTCTTCAAAGTACTCATGATAACAGATGGAAGTCCGGAGCACTAGAATCGGGAAGTATTGAAATGCACCTGCAACACAGACACACGTTAATGATATGCACATGATGATGCGAACAATGAAATATGCAAGCAATGCAACAAGGGATCACAAGCCCCTGGCTGAGAAGTTCAATTCACAACTTTGGCCTCAAATAGACCCTTATACTGCTCAAGATCATCCACGATGCTCCAACCTGGTCTCTGACAGACCCAATAACACCGTCCTCAAATATCAACACCACTGAATCTCAATCAAGATAACCGGTATTCGGGAGGTCAAGTTACCTGCATGTCCCAACCCCTCTCACAGGTAGGTGTCCTAATAACTGACACAAGGTACGGCATCCTATGCGATCGTCGGCGTCACAGACTTTCAAGACGGATGATACGATACCCAGAAGGTGTGGCATCATCATGTCCTGAAGAGGCCTCACTTAGCCAACTTCCAAATGATCGGTCCCCGGAGTCGACAATCCAACTAACCAACAACCCCCTCAACCCAAAGGGTTGAAAAAGAAGTCAACCAGAAGAACCTCGTCCGAGCGTGGATTTCATGAGACACTAGTGCTTGCAAAGCAAGCACGCGCCCACTAATTTTCACTCTAATTCTAGGTGCACTCAAGCCCAGGTCCGGCTTATCTCTCAATCATAGAGCCCCCTCATACCCACAACAATAATAACAATAATATAATGCTGAATGCAAAATACAGAAACGTATATCCATACAAAATCTACGACGGGAAAACAAGCGCTAGGATTGACTCGCGTAGGGAACCGTTGGAGTCTCCAGCAGAGTCGCCAGCTGTCGCTACTGCGAAAATCGGCACCGGCTAAACAGAAGAGTCGCCACCGTGCGTTATTTATCCCAACGGAGGGAAAGGAAACGCTCGAAGTAAACCTACCGCAAAGGCGGGAAAGGAATGGTCATCGCAACCAAATCCTGGATTCGGGAGTCGGTTACGCAAGGGGAAGGTATTAGCACCCCTCACGTCCGTCGTACTCGACGGGATCCACGCTTGTTTTCTAGTACGGATTGTTATTCTATCTATTCTACAGGTCTGGGGTTAAAAGAAAATAAACTGACTCGGCAAAGTATCGCACTTTATGCCTACGTATTCCCGTCTGGAACGAGAAATCAGAGTCAACGTAGTTCGCCTACCTACGGGAAAGGAGGGGAAGGTTGCTCGCTAGGATATCGCATCCTATGCCTACGTACTTTCATACAGCATGAAAGATCAGAGCAAACGTAGTTCGGGCCACGAAAGACACAAGCTTGTCTGACTGTTTTTATCTCCTTATGAAAGGGTTTTTCCTGATTAAGAGTCCAAGCAGACAAAAATGACGTTTTTTGATTGGTTTACAATCTTTTACGCAAGAACCGTCTTTTATGGTGTTTGAAATGTTTATTGTGTTTTTCTGATTGTTTTGAGAAAGAAGAGACAGAACTCTAGAACCTATGGTTGAAAAGGGAATCAAAATTTACCCTAATGTTGTCATGCATGGATGAGAACCTAATGTCTGTCATATTTCTCTCCTGCGCAGAGAGAAACAGAGGTCCTAAGGGGATAAACGGAAAAGCAACAGCATATATACAGTAAAGCGGTAAAATGCATGAATGCAGCAGTACAAGCGAGGCAAGGGAGTCCCACTCAACCTCGAATCTAGAAAACAATGGGCAAAGTGAAACAACTTCACTTCAACCCTATGGGGAAAATTAACAAACAATACAATCAACAGCTCTAAACAGCACCACCAGCTCTAAACAGCAAAACCTGACAGCAGAAGCTCCTTCTTCTATCAGTCTTCAAAGCAATGAACTTTATCCTCAACCTTCAAAGGCTTCTTCAAAGCAAGCTCCCCAGCAGAGAAATGATGACAAGAGGATTTGGAATGTTAAACAGTCTGCTGAGCACCAAAGGTGGCCTGCAGAAAGTTAACATAATACAGACTGTTTCTCTCAAAGTTCTATCTCCTAGATACAGTCACTAATCCTTCCAAAGGAGGGATGTGAGTATTAAGGAGAGACTTTTAATCACAGAGAAGAATGGAGGCAAAAGAAACCATCCATGTTTATGAAGAAAATTTCTACTCTAAGGCTCTACCTATACCCTATATCCTATGGTCTTCAGACAACTTCAAGCAAGCCAAGCATCTTCATCAAGCTTTGATCTTCAGCTTCAACTTTGTCTTCAATATGCTCCATCATCATGCTCTTCAAACCAAGCCCACACCCCAAGCAAAGCTGAATAAGCCCACACAAACAATATAAACCCCAAAAGGGCACACCATACAATCAAACAAAATACAAAATATACTAAAAATATTAATATAGTAGGGAAAATTCTAATATTATTCCTAGGGGATCTACTATACCTACCCTTAATACCCTATATGCCCCAGGTCCTAATTCAATCTAAAAAGCCCCAAAAGAAATTGTTTTAATGCACCTATGTTATGTATAAACCCTAATCTAACCATCCTAATATCATCTAATCAAAATTACCTAAAAATAATCCTTAAAAACTATGGAATAAAATCCAGGGGTACCTAATATGAATATCTAATTATCCTAAAAAGATTGGCCTAACAAAGTAATGGGAACTACCTATACAAAAATATACAAAATCATGTACAAACTATATTCAATAAAAAACAACTAAAATGTAAAATATTCACAAAAATATAAAAAATATCTAAACTAATATTTTATTTATTCACAATATTCTTGAAACCATTATCAACAAGTAACTACGCCTAGTTCAAAAACCTATGGGCCATTAATCAGGGGGTGCGCGTATCACTTAGTGCTAAGCCCAATACCCAACAAAATCAAAAATGAAAATAGTAATAAAAATAAATAAATCCACGGTGCCAATAGCACACAAACGCAGTGTAAATCCAACTTGGGCCTGGGAGTGAGGTGTACTTATCAATTGCCAGCTTAAGCCCACATCACAAATTAAATGAAATGACCGTGTATTGCTTCTCAGTAGAAACCTTCACAAATTGGGACATGATCTGAACCACACGATCCATTTTGGAGTCAAAAGTCAGCACTGATCCAAGGGAGGAGAACTTGTCTTCTTCATTTTGAAAAGAAAATGGAGCCAACTCCATTGATGAGTGCTCATGAACTCTTCTTCTGCAGCAACTCGTGTATCCTCAATTTCCAACCAAAACTGAATTTGTAAAACACTATCATGCTCAGAATTCTTCCCTGGTTCCAACTATGGTATTGAATTGAATTGATATGAACCCTAACCTCAAACACGATCCTCACTCCAAATGTAGCTCAAAAATCAGTCAACACCAACCTTCAAATTATTGTTCTAAATCTCTTCCTTGCTCATCACTAATCAATTCTAACTAAAAAACTAAGTCTATAACTCCATATTCACTGAGTTCTTGATCTCAACAGAATCTATGTCAACACATCAATCATCTCCGAATTGGCTCAAACTTTCTAGAAAGCAACACCTAGCCACATACTATGCTTCTAACCTAATGATTCTTGCTTATTCTAACCAATTCGAGCCATAGTTTGAAAGTTACTAACCTGTAAAGATGAGTGAAACAGATGATGGAAAGCTTCAAATCAAGGCTTGCAAATCTCCAGATTCCTTCAGGATGATCTTTGCTTGCTTCTGTATGCACTAGATCTTCCTCAAATGGCCTGAATCAGTGTAACAGAATTCCAATTGCAGATGAAGAAGTAAGAACTCAAGAACACGAATCAGGCTTGGATTCTCTCAGATTTTGATTGAAACACTCTCAGTGATGATTATAGAATTGATTTGGATCAAGAAATTGAAGAAATGATGAAGAATTGTGTGAATTCGATTGTGAATTGCAATTGAGCAAGATGAATCTCAATCTCTCTTCTCTGCACCAAATGAAGTCCAACCTTGATCTTGATCAATTCTAATAGTTATATAGGTGATGTAGGAAAGATCTAGAAAGTGTTGGAATGATCCCATGAGATTTTGCAATTCTCATGTCATGAGATGTTGAAAATGGCCAATGCAAAAACCAGTCCCATCTTGCCTTGTTACAGCCTATCAAAGTAGCTTGAATTTCTCCTCTAATGAGAATTAGAAGGTGTTAGAGTGGTTCTTTGCCTTGCAATTCACTCCTAGCTTGGTTTGGCAAGTGTTACTTAAATGACAAGCAATTGAACATGACTTCGTAATTCTGGCCTTAACTCAAAAAATTAATAATAACATTGATCTCAAAATGTAATTTCCATTCAGTTTGATAGGTCACATGATGTATTTAGGCTTTGGATCAAAAAATCCCAAATTTGGTCACTTGAAAATGGACTTTTACCTTCCATATTTGGTCAATTTTATCATTTTGAGTTCCATGCATTTCAAAGCCATCATGACCTCTTTCCTAGACTCAAAACATCATTTTGAGCAAGTTTGATGTTGAACATTTTTCCATTTGAAGCTTGCAAGTAGGAGTTTTAGGCATATGCTTGAAATGACCTATAATCTTACTTTCCCAAAATACCCCTGGCTTGTCAAGATCATAAGTAGAGCTCCACAAATCATATTGAGGCATACCATACCTTTATATAAATCTAAGATCATGAGGAACAACTTTCATGTTGGCCAAAAATCCATTTGAAAATTCCTTATGGGGTAAAAGTTGCTTGGAAGTCAAGTAACTTTCATAGATAAATTTCAGTGTCCTCAGATGACCTGTAACTTGCAAGAACCATAACTTGAGTTATATAAATCTCCTTGATGTCTTCCATCACTCAAATTAAAGGTCTTGAGATGCTCTACAAGTTTCATGCTGGCCAAGGATCCATTTGAGACTTGAATTTTGAATTACTTTGCTTGGAAGTTTGACCTAAATCAGGGAATTTTACACAGAAACCCTAATTTAGAAACTTCTCTTCTTCTTGATTTTTCTTGATTTCTCTTTGGCTCAACACCACATCCATATCCACATATCAAATGATGAATCCCACATCATTCCAATAGGCCTTGATGCCTTTCAATCAATCATTAGACCTAGGGTTGAACTAGGTGAGACCCTAGTTGACTGTCTTCAACTGTAGCTCTTGCAACCACACCAATGACTTGTCTTACTTTCAAAATGACCCTCTAGGTCTTCCAAGATGTCTACACACATTCCATGCCTCAGTCCATAGCTCACAACCTCTATGATGATCTTCAAATACTCCCCAGATAGGCTGTAAATCCACTGCTTGATCTATTAATTTCTCAAAGCTTCACATTCTTTCTTGGTGACTTGAATAGGCTTGAATCTTGATAAGAACCTTTTGAATATACTCCTGGAGATGAAAAATAGCACTTAATCCCTTGTTGGATGACTTTCCCATGCTATGCTATGCAGATGAATGAACTATGTATATGATCTACTATGCAAATGATAAAGCTATGAAAACACAAATCAGGTAAAACAAGTTGGTCAAATTTTAGGGTGCAACAAGTATCTCTAAACACATGAGATTCGTCGGGTGGTCGAAGCAGTCCCTTATTCAATAAGGTTCTTCGCGATACCAAAACAATATCTCTAAACACATGAGATTCTTTGGGTGGTTGAAGCATTCCCTTATCTAAAAAGGTTCTTCGCGATACCAAAGCAGTATCTCTAAACACATGAGATTATTCGGGTGGTCGATGCAGTCCATTATCCAATAAGGTTATTCACGATACGAAAGCAGTATCTCTAAACACATGAGATTCTTCGGGTGGTCGAAGCAGTCCATTATCCAATAAGGTTCTTCGCGATACCAAAGCAGTATCTCTAAACACATGAGATTCTTCGGGTGGTCGAAACATTCCCTTATCCAATAAGGTTCCTTGCAATACCAAAACAGTATCTCTAAACACACGAGATTCTTCGTGATACCAAAGTAGTATCTCTAAACACATGAGATTCCTCGGGTGGTCGATGCAGTCCCTTATCCAATAAGGTTATTCGTGATACGAAAGCATTATCTCTAACCACATGAGATTCTCTGGGTGGTTGAAGCAGTCCCTTATCCAATAAGGTTCTTCGCGATCCCAAAGCAGTATCTCTAATCACATGAGATTCTTCGGGTGGTCAAAGCAGTCCCTTATCCAATAAGGTTCTTCGCGATACCAAAGTAGTATCTCTAAACACATGAGATTCGTCAGGTGGTCGAAGCAGTCCCTTATCCAATAAGGTTCTTCGCGATACCAAAACAGTATCTCTAAACACATGAGATTCTTAGGGTGGTTGAAGCAGTCCCTTATCCAATAAGGTTCTTCGCGATACCAAAACAGTATCTCTAAACACATGAGATTCTTCGGGTGATCGAAGCAGTACCTTATTCAATAAGGTTCTTCGTGATACCAAAGAAGTATCTCTAAACATATGATATTCTTCGGGTGGTCGAAGCAGTCCCTTATCCAATAAGGTTCTTCGCGATACCAAAGCAGTATCTCTAAACACATAAGATTCTTCGGGTGGTCGAAGTTGTCCCTTATCCAATAAGGTTCTTCGCGGTACCAAAACACTATCTCTAAACACATGAGATTGTTCGTGATACCAAAGTAGTATCTCTAAATACATGAGTTTTCTCGGGTGGTCGATGCAGTCCCTTATTCAATAAGGTTCTTCGCGATACGAAAGCAGTATCTCTAAACAGATGAGATTCTTCGGGTTGTCGAAGCAGTCCCTTATCCAATAAGGTTCTCCGCGATACCAAAGCAGTATCTCTAATCACATGAGATTCTTCGGGTGGTCGAAGCAGTCCCTTATCCAATAAGGTTCTTCGCCATACCAAAGCTGTATCTCTAATCACATGAGATTCTTCGGGTGGTCAAAGCAGATCCTTATCCAATAAGGTTCTTCGCGATACCAAAGCAGTATCTCTAAACACATGAGATTCGTCGGGTGGTCGAAGCAGTCCCTTATCCAATAAGGTTCTTCGCGATACCAAAACAGTATCTCTAAACACATGAGATTCTTTGGGTGGTCGAAGATGTCCCTTATCCAATAAGGTTCTTCCCGATACCAAAACAGTATCTCTAAACACATGAGATTCTTCATGATACCAAAGCAGTATCTCTAGATACATGAGATTTCTCGGGTGGTCGATGCAGTCCTTTATTCAATAAGTTTCTTCGCGATACGAAAGCAGTATCTCTAAACACATGAGATTCGTCGGGTGGTCGAAGCAGTCCCTTATCCAATAAGGTTCTTCGCGATACCAAAGTAGTATCTCTAAACACATAAGATTCTTTGGGTGGTCGAAGCTGTCCCTTATCCAATAAGGTTCTTCGCGATACCAAAACAGTATCTCTAAACACATGAGTTTCTTCGTGATATCAAAGCAGTATCTCTAGATACATGAGATTTCTCGGGTGGTCGATGCAGTCCCTTATTAAATAAGGTTCTTCGCGATACGAAAGTAGTATCTCTAAACACACGAGATTCTTCGGGTGTTCGAAGTAGTCCCTTATCCAATAAGGTTCTTCGCGATACCAAAGCAATATCTCTAATCACATGAGATTCTTCGGGTGGTCGAAGTAGTCCCTTCTCCAATAAGGTTCTTCGCGATACCAAAGCAGTATCTCTAATCACATGAGATTCTTCGGGTGGTCAAAGCAATCCCTTATCCAATAGGGTTCTTCGCGATACCAAAGCAGTATCTCTAAACACATGAGATTCGTCGGGTGGTCAAAGAAGTCCCTTATCCAATAAGGTTCTTCGCGATACCAAAACAGTATCTCTAATCACATGAGATTCTTCGGGTGGTCAAAGCAATCCCTTATCCAATAAGGTTCTTCGCGATACCAAAGCAGTATCTCTAAACACATTAGATTCGTCGGGTGGTCGAAGCAGTCCCTTATCCAATAAGGTTCTTCGCGATACCAAAATAGTATCTCTAAACACATGAGATTCTTCGGGTGGTTGAAGCAGTCCCTTATCCAATAAGGTTCTTCGCGATACCAAAGCAGTATCTCTAAACACATGAGATTCTTCGGGTGATCGAAGAAGTACCTTATTCAATAAGGTTCTTCGTGATATCAAAGAAGTATCTCTAGACATATGATATTCTTCGGGTGGTCGAAGCAGTCCCTTATCCAATAAGGTTCTTCGCGATACCAAAGCAGTATCTCTAAACACATGAGATTCTTCGGGTGGTCGAAGCATTCCCTTATCCAATAAGGTTCCTTGCGATACCAAAACCATATATCTAAACACATGAGATTCTTCGTGATACCAAAGTAGTCTCTCTAAACACATGAGATTCCTCGGGTGGTCGATGCAGTCCCTTATCCAATAAGGTTATTCGCGATACGAAAGCATTATCTCTAAACACATGAGATTCTATGGGTGGTCCAAGCAGTCCCTTATCCAATAAGGTTCTTCGCGATACCAAAGCAGTATCTCTAATCACATGAGATTCTTCGGGTGGTCAAAGCAGTCCCTTATCCAATAAGGTTCTTCGCGATACCAAAGCAGTATCTCTAAACACATGAGATTCGTCGGGTGGTCGAAGCAGTCCCTTATCCAATAAGGTTCTTCGCGATACCAAAACAGTATCTCTAAACACATGAGATTCTTCGAGTGGTTGAAGCAGTCCCTTATCCAATAAGGTTCTTCGTGATACCAAAGCAATATCTCTAAACACATGAGATTCTTCGGGTGGTCGAAGCAGTCCCTTATCCAATAAGGTTCTTCGCGATACGAAAGCAGTATCTCTAAACACATGAGATTCTTCGGGTGGTCGAAGCAGTCCCTTATCCAATAAGGTTCTTCGCGATACCAAAGCAGTATCTCTAAACACATGAGATTCTTCGGGTGGTCGAAGCATTCCCTTATCCAATAAGGTTCCTTGCGATACCAAAACAATATCTCTAAACACATGAGATTCTTCGTGATACCAAAGTAGTCTCTCTAAACACATGAGATTCCTCGGGTGGTCGATGCAGTCCCTTATCCAATAAGGTTATTCGCGATACGAAAGCATTATCTCTAAACACATGAGATTCTATGGGTGGTCGAAGTAGTCCCTTATCCAATAAGGTTCTTCGCGATACCAAAGCAGTATCTCTAATCACATGAGATTCTTCGGGTGGTCAAAGCAGTCCCTTATCCAATAAGGTTCTTCGCGATATCAAAGCAGTATCTCTAAACACATGAGATTCGTCGGGTGGTCGAAGCAGTCCCTTATCCAATAAGGTTCTTCGCGATACCAAAGCAGTATCTCTAATCACATGAGATTCTTCGGGTGGTCGAAGCAGTCCCTTATCCAATAAGGTTCTTCGCGATACCAAAGCAGTATCTCTAAACACATGAGATTCTTCGGGTGATCGAAGAAGTACCTTATTCAATAAGGTTCTTCGTGATATCAAAGAAGTATCTCTAGACATATGATATTCTTCGGGTGGTCGAAGCAGTCCCTTATCCAATAAGGTTCTTCGCGATACCAAAGCAGTATCTCTAAACACATGAGATTCTTCGGGTGGTCGAAGCATTCCCTTATCCAATAAGGTTCCTTGCGATACCAAAACCATATATCTAAACACATGAGATTCTTCGTGATACCAAAGTAGTCTCTCTAAACACATGAGATTCCTCGGGTGGTCGATGCAGTCCCTTATCCAATAAGGTTATTCGCGATACGAAAGCATTATCTCTAAACACATGAGATTCTATGGGTGGTCCAAGCAGTCCCTTATCCAATAAGGTTCTTCGCGATACCAAAGCAGTATCTCTAATCACATGAGATTCTTCGGGTGGTCAAAGCAGTCCCTTATCCAATAAGGTTCTTCGCGATACCAAAGCAGTATCTCTAAACACATGAGATTCGTCGGGTGGTCGAAGCAGTCCCTTATCCAATAAGGTTCTTCGCGATACCAAAACAGTATCTCTAAACACATGAGATTCTTCGAGTGGTTGAAGCAGTCCCTTATCCAATAAGGTTCTTCGTGATACCAAAGCAATATCTCTAAACACATGAGATTCTTCGGGTGGTCGAAGCAGTCCCTTATCCAATAAGGTTCTTCGCGATACGAAAGCAGTATCTCTAAACACATGAGATTCTTCGGGTGGTCGAAGCAGTCCCTTATCCAATAAGGTTCTTCGCGATACCAAAGCAGTATCTCTAAACACATGAGATTCTTCGGGTGGTCGAAGCATTCCCTTATCCAATAAGGTTCCTTGCGATACCAAAACAATATCTCTAAACACATGAGATTCTTCGTGATACCAAAGTAGTCTCTCTAAACACATGAGATTCCTCGGGTGGTCGATGCAGTCCCTTATCCAATAAGGTTATTCGCGATACGAAAGCATTATCTCTAAACACATGAGATTCTATGGGTGGTCGAAGTAGTCCCTTATCCAATAAGGTTCTTCGCGATACCAAAGCAGTATCTCTAATCACATGAGATTCTTCGGGTGGTCAAAGCAGTCCCTTATCCAATAAGGTTCTTCGCGATATCAAAGCAGTATCTCTAAACACATGAGATTCGTCGGGTGGTCGAAGCAGTCCCTTATCCAATAAGGTTCTTCGCGATACCAAAGCAGTATCTCTAATCACATGAGATTCTTCGGGTGGTCGAAGCAGTCCCTTATCCAATAAGGTTCTTCGCGATACCAAAGCAGTATCTCTAAACACATGAGATTCTTCGGGTGATCGAAGCAGTACCTTATTCAATAAGGTTCTTCGTGATACCAAAGCAGTATCTCTAAACATATGATATTCTTCGGGTGGTCGAAGCAGTCCCTTATCCAATAAGGTTCTTCGCGATACCAAAGTAGTATCTCTAAACACATAAGATTCTTTGGGTGGTCGAAGCTGTCCCTTATCCAATAAGGTTCTTCGCGATACCAAAACAGTATCTCTAAACACATGAGATTCTTCATGATACCAAAGCAGTATCTCTAGATACATGAGATTTCTCGGGTGGTCGATGCAGTCCTTTATTCAATAAGGTTCTTCGCGATACGAAAGCAGTATCTCTAAACACATGAGATTCGTCGGGTGGTCGAAGCAGTCCCTTATCCAATAAGGTTCTTCGCGATACCAAAGTAGTATCTCTAAACACATAAGATTCTTTGGGTGGTCGAAGTTGTCCCTTATCCAATAAGGTTCTTCGCGATACCAAAACAGTATCTCTAAACACATGAGATTCTTCGTGATATCAAAGCAGTATCTCTAGATACATGAGATTTCTCGGGTGGTCGATGCAGTCCCTTATTCAATAAGGTTCTTCGCGATACGAAAGCAGTATCTCTAAACACACGAGATTCTTCGGGTGGTCGAAGCAGTCCCTTATCCAATAAGGTTCTTCGCGATACCAAAGCAATATCTCTAATCACATGAGATTCTTCGGGTGGTCGAAGTAGTCCCTTCTCCAATAAGGTTCTTCGCGATACCAAAGCAGTATCTCTAATCACATGAGATTCTTCGGGTGGTCAATGCAATCCCTTATCCATTAAGGTTCTTCGCGATACCAAAGCAGTATCTCTAAACACATGAGATTCGTCGGGTGGTCAAAGAAGTCCCTTATCCAATAAGGTTCTTCGCGATACCAAAACAGTATCTCTAAACACACGAGATTCTTCGTGATACCAAAGTAGTATCTCTAAACACATGAGATTCCTCGGGTGATCGATGCATTTCCTTATCCAATAAGGTTATTCGCGATACAAAAGCATTATCTCTAAACACATGAGATTCTTTGGGTGGTCGAAGCAGTCCCTTATCCAGTAAGGTTCTTCGCGATACCAAAGCTGTATCTCTAATCACATGAGATTCTTCGGGTGGTCAAAGCAGTCCCTTATCCAATAAGGTTCTTCGCGATACCAAAGCAGTATCTCTAAACACATGAGATTCGTCGGGTGGTCGAAGCAGTCCCTTATCCAATAAGGTTCTTCGCGATACCAAAATAGTATCTCTAAACACATGAGATTCTTCGGGTGGTTGAAGCAGTCCCTTATCCAATAAGGTTCTTCGCGATACCAAAGCAGTATCTCTAAACACATGAGATTCTTCGGGTGATCGAAGCAGTACCTTATTCAATTAGGTTCTTCGTGATACCAAAGAAGTATCTCTAGACATATGATATTCTTCGGGTGGTCGAAGCAGTCCCTTATCCAATAAGGTTCTTCGCGATCACAAAGCAGTATCTCTAAACACATAAGATTCTTCGGGTGGTCGAAGCTGTCCCTTATCCAATAAGGTTCTTCACGATACGAAAGCACTATCTCTAAACACATGAGATTGTTCGTGATACCAAAGCAGTATCTCTAAATACATGAGTTTTCTCAGGTGGTCGATGCAGTCCCTTATTCAATAAGGTTCTTCGAGATACGAAAGCAGTATCTCTAAACAGATGAGATTCTTCGGGTGGTCAAAGCAGTCCCTTATCCAATAAGGTTCTTCGCAATACCAAAGTAGCATCTCAAATCACATGAGATTCTTCAGGTGGTCGAAGCAGTCCCTTATCCAATACAGTTCTTCGCGATACCAAAGCAGTATCTCTAAACACATGAGATTCGTCGGGTGGTCGAAGCAGTCCCTTATCCAATAAGGTTCTTCGCGATACCAAAATAGTATCTCTAAACACATGAGATTCTTCGGGTGGTTGAAGCAGTCCCTTATCCAATAAGGTTCTTCGCGATACCAAAGCAGTATCTCTAAACACATGAGATTCTTCGGGTGATCGAAGCAGTACCTTATTCAATAAGGTTCTTCGTGATACCGAAGCAGTATCTCTAAACATATGATATTCTTCGGGTGGTCGAAGCAGTCCCTTATCCAATAAGGTTCTTCGCGATACGAAAGCAGTATCTCTAAACACATGAGATTCTTCGGGTGGTCGAAGCAGTCCCTTATCCAATAAGGTTGTTCGCAATACCAAAGCAGTATCTCTAAACACATGAGATTCTTCGGGTGGTCGAAGCATTCCTTTATCCAATAAGGTTCCTTGCGATACCAAAACAGTATCTCTAAACACATGAGATTCTTCGTGATACCAAAGTAGTATCTCTAAACACATGAGATTCCTCGGGTGGTCGATGCTGTAACACCCCCATTCTATACCCCCAAATAATACAATTAATCATTTAAGCATAATTCAAATTTTTATCAGAGTACATATAATTCATGGCATAAAAGGGGTATGTCACATTATCACAAAAGAATTCAACGCATACAACACCTGCTCAATCAGATATGCAACAACGGGTCAACATCCACAAGAAAATATTTAGAACAAGGCGGAAACATCTAAATATTCCATATTTCCAAGACATGTATTCACATATACAATTATCATCCAACATGTTAACAAAACATAACATCAGCAGATACATACACAGATGTATCACAAAAGAATCAAAATAACTCCTATCTACCCGGTGCTACATATCAGAGTCGACCGACCAAAAAAGAATGAAGTCACGCTTCACAAAGATGTCTCCAGCCATCTAATCTGCAATGCCTCATAGAGCATTATAAAACAGCAGAAGGGTGAGAAACAATATCATAATAAATAATGCATAAAGGCATGAATGTATATATATATCGTATCAACAATTATGCATCTTACGCATTCTCACCACAACTCACCTTGTTTATTGCAATGTATCTATATACAAATAGAACCCAAGCGTGCTTAATATGTATCATCAATGTGTATATCATTTCATAAACATACACACACATATATGTATATATTGTCCAACATCTACATTATCCCAAATCATACATTTCACATTAATTCAACAAACGTACATAACATGTTATTTCACCATACATCATGCACAGAAGGTAAATGCAAATCATAGAGGCCAACTCGCTACTCTATGCAAATGCAACACAATATCGACCTAATCGTCCATCAGATTCTCCTAAGAATCAATTTACTCTCACCCCTCACGGGTACCCTATAACTCATCAGATTCTCCTAGAAATCACAACACTCATCAGACTCTCCTAGGAAACACACCATTCATCAGATTCTCCGAGGAATCACACCGCTCGTCAGATTCTCCTAGGAACCACATCGTTCGTCAGATTCTCCTAGGAATCACATCATTCGTCAGATTCTCCTAGGAATCACATCGTTCGTCAGATTCTCCTAGGAATCACATCGTTCGTCAGATTCTCCGAGGAATCAGGTCATTCAGCAGATTCTCCGAGGAATCACATCTCTCATCAGATTCTCCTAGGAATCAGGTCATTCAGCAGATTCTCCGAGGAATCACATCTTTCATCAGATTCTCCTAGGATACAATTCACTCTTCAGACTCTCCTAAGAGTCATATCGCTCATCAGACTCTCCTAAGAGTCAACATCACAAGAATGTACTTCCTACACTTCTTTAAATGCATACATGCTTACAAACATACTCATGCATTCTTCACATTCATCGCATATATATATATTATGCACTCAACATATATGGATCAAAAAGGAAACATATATATATTCATCATCCATTCAAACCAATCACACATGGTTAACATTCACAAACAATTCCTTCATGCATTTCTAATCAATTTAAGCAAATGCACAAAATTGCCAAACGGCTACACCTCGCACCTCACAAATCATAAACTAGGATTCACGCCATACGGCTATCCACAACACATATGACAACACATAATCAGTCATCTCTGACAAGGAATGATCGCAACCAACCACACAACCAATCCTCAATTGGAAAACACAGGAAGATAAAATATGTTGCTGCATTCGCCAACCTTCGCCTGGCGAAGCCACGCAGCGAATGTTCGCTGACCTTCGCCTGGCGAACTCCCCAGCGAAGTCCACTGGGAGTAATTCTGGAATTACTCGCTGAGGCTCGCTACACACTCGCCTGGCGAACCTTCGCCAACTAACCTCGCCTGGCGAACTTGCCAGCGAATACAGGGTATTAGCTTCTGACTTGCTTCGCTACAGCTCGCTGGGCTTCGCCTGGCGAAGCTTCGCTGCCATTCGCCTGGGGAGCCTGCGAAGACAGAACTTCCATGGCTGTCTCAAGAGCCCAAACTCTACAAAATCAACCGATTAAATCCAAACCAGTCTCAGAGGCACAACCCAACCATCACCCGACTAAACTACATCGTCTAATCCGAGTTCTAACCGATTAAAACCTCATTCTACTCACAAAACCAACTTCTAACCTAAGTGGAAAAAGAGTAGAAACTCTACAAAATCCACACACATACACATACAATCATATACATTAAAGAGATGATGGAGTTTCACACCCTTACCTGATTAATCGCAAGCTTTGGTTGATCTTGGTGAATCTAGGTTTTCTCCTCTTTCTCTTCTCTTTCTCCTTTTTCTCCTTTTCTCCTTTCTTTCTCTTTTCTTTCTTTCTTCCTACCATACTTTTCTTTCCCTTCTATTTCCTCTTTAATATCTTTTCCTTTATTTTCCCAAAACATCCACTAATTCAATATCTCATAAATATCTCACTTATTATTAAATAGGAAATGTCCAAAATACCCTCCAAACTATTTCCTCCGAAACCTCTCAAAACCAGTTAAAATAGGATAATATGTAAATATAACATATTTCCACACAATTTCTACATTCAAATAATATTCTCCCAATTAAATTAAATAGGGACCCAATAAAAGGCGATAATCGAAATCGGGGCGTTACAGATGCAGTCCCTTATCCAATAAGGTTATTCGCGATATGAAAGCATTATCTCTAAACACATGAGATTCTTTGGGTGGTCGAAGCAGTCCATTATCCAATAAGGTTCTTCGCGATACCAAAGCAGTATCTCTAATCACATGAGATTCTTCGGGTGGACAAAGCAGTCCCTTATCTAATAAGGTTCCTCGCGATACCAAACCAGTATCTCTAAACACATGAGATTCGTCGGGTGGTCGAAGCAGTCCCTTATCCAATAAGGTTCTTCGCGATACCAAAACAGTATCTCTAAACACATGAGATTCTTCGGGTGGTTGAAGCAGTCCCTTATCCAATAAGGTTCTTCGCGATACCAAAGCAGGATCTCTAAACACATGAGATTCTTCGGGTGATCGAAGCAGTACCTTTTTCAATAAGGTTCTCCGTGATACCAAAGAAGTATCTCTAAACATATGATATTCTTTGGGTGGTTGAAGCAGTCCCTTATCCAATAAGGTTCTTCGCGGTACCAAAGCAGTATCTCTAAACACATAAGATTCTTCGGGTGGTCGAAGCTGTCCCTTATCCAATAAGGTTTTTCGCGAAACCAAAACACTATCTCTAAACACATGAGATTCTTCGTGATACCAAAGCAGTATCTCTAAATACATGAGATTTCTCGGGTGGTCGATGCAGTCCCTTATTCAATAAGGTTCTTCGCGATACGAAAGCAGTATCTCTAAACACATGAGATTCTTCGGGTGGTCGAAGCAGTCCCTTATCCAATAAGGTTCTTCGCGATACCAAAGCAGTATCTCTAATCACATGAGATTTCTCGGGTGGTCGAAGCAGTCCCTTATCCAATAAAGTTCTTCGCGATACCAAAGCAGTATCTCTAAACACATGAGATTCGTCGGGTGGTCGAAGCAGTCCCTTATTCAATAAGGTTCTTC
Organism: Lathyrus sativus; assembly: GCA_963859935.3. Taxonomy (NCBI): domain Eukaryota; kingdom Viridiplantae; phylum Streptophyta; class Magnoliopsida; order Fabales; family Fabaceae; genus Lathyrus; species Lathyrus sativus. Next base: position 235,912,996 of record OZ012740.1, on the reverse strand, counting down.
GCGATACAAAAATAGTATCTCTAAACACATGACATTCTTCAGGTGGTTGAAGCAGTCCCTTATCCAATAAGGTTCTTCGCGATACCAAAGCAGTATCTCTAAACACATGAGATTTTTCGGGTGATCGAAGCAGTACCTTATTCAATAAGGTTCTTCGTGATACCAAAGCAGTATCTCTAAACATATGATATTCTTCGGGTGGTCGAAGCAGTCCCTTATCCAATAAGGTTCTTCGCGATACCAAAGCAGGATCTCTAAACACATGAGATTCTTCGGGTGATCGAAGCAGTACCTTTTTCAATAAGGTTCTCCGTGATACCAAAGAAGTATCTCTAAACATATGATATTCTTTGGGTGGTTGAAGCAGTCCCTTATCCAATAAGGTTCTTCGCGGTACCAAAGCAGTATCTCTAAACACATAAGATTCTTCGGGTGGTCGAAGCTGTCCCTTATCCAATAAGGTTTTTCGCGAAACCAAAACACTATCTCTAAACACATGAGATTCTTCGTGATACCAAAGCAGTATCTCTAAATACATGAGATTTCTCGGGTGGTCGATGCAGTCCCTTATTCAATAAGGTTCTTCGCGATACGAAAGCAGTATCTCTAAACACATGAGATTCTTCGGGTGGTCGAAGCAGTCCCTTATCCAATAAGGTTCTTCGCGATACCAAAGCAGTATCTCTAATCACATGAGATTTCTCGGGTGGTCGAAGCAGTCCCTTATCCAATAAAGTTCTTCGCGATACCAAAGCAGTATCTCTAAACACATGAGATTCGTCGGGTGGTCGAAGCAGTCCCTTATTCAATAAGGTTCTTCGCGATACAAAAATAGTATCTCTAAACACATGACATTCTTCAGGTGGTTGAAGCAGTCCCTTATCCAATAAGGTTCTTCGCGATACCAAAGCAGTATCTCTAAACACATGAGATTTTTCGGGTGATCGAAGCAGTACCTTATTCAATAAGGTTCTTCGTGATACCAAAGCAGTATCTCTAAACATATGATATTCTTCGGGTGGTCGAAGCAGTCCCTTATCCAATAAGGTTCTTCACGATACCAAAGTAGTATCTCTAAACACATAAGATTCTTTGGGTGGTCGAAGCAGTCCCTTATCCAATAAGGTTCTTCGCGATACCAAAACAGTATCTCTAAACACATGAGATTCTTGGTGATACCAAAGCAGTATCTCTAAATACATGAGATTCCTGGGATGGTCATTGGAGTCCCTTATCCAATAAGGTTCTTCGTGATACGAAAGCAGTATCTCTAAACACATGAGATTCTTCGGGTGGTTGAAGCAGTCTGTTATCCAATAAGGTTCTTCGCGATACCAAAGCAATATCTCTAATCACATGAGATTCTTCGGGTGGTTGAAGCAGTCCCTTATCCAATAAGGTTCTTCGCGATACCAAAACAGTATCTTTAAACACATGAGATTCTTCGTGATACCAAAGCTAGATCTCTAAATACATGAGATTCCTCGGGTGGTCGATGCAGTCCCTTATCCAATAAGGTTCTTCGCAATACGAAAGCAGTATCTCTATACACATGAGATTCTTCGGGTGGTCGAAGCAGTCCATTATCCACTAAGGTTCTTCGTGATACCAAAGCAGTATCTCTAATCACATGAGATTCTTCGGGTGGTCAAAGCAGTCCCTTATCTAATAAGGTTCTTCGCGATACCAAGGCAGTATCTCTAAACACATGAGATTCGCCTGGTGGTCGAAGCAGTCCCTTATCCAATAAGGTTCTTCGCGATACCAAAACAGTATCTCTAAACACATAAGATTCTTCGGGTGGTTGAAGCATTCCCTTATCCAATAAGGTTATTCGCGATACCAAAGCAGTATCTCTAAACACATAAGATTCTTCAGGTGGTCGATGCAGTCCCTTATCCAATAAGGTTCTTCGCGATACGAAAGCAGTATCTCTAAACACATGAGATTCTTCGGGTGGTCGAAGCAGTCCCTTATCCAATAAGGTTCTTCGCGATACCAAAGCAGTATCTCTAAACACATGAGATTCTTCGGGTGGTCGAAGCAGTCCCTTATCCAATATGGTTCTTTGCGATACCAAAACAGTATCTCTAAACACATGAGATTCTTCGTGATACCAAAGCAGTATCTCTAAATACATGAGATTTCTCGGGTGGTCGATGCAGTCCCTTAACCAATAAGGTTCTTCGCGATACGAAAGCAGTATCTCTAAACACATGAGATTCTTCGGGTGGTCGAAGCAGTCCGTTATCCAATAAGGTTCTTCGTGATACCAAAGCAGTATCTCTAATCACATGAGATTCTTCGGGTGGTCGAAGTAGTCCCTTCTCCAATAAGGTTCTTCGCGATACCAAAGCAGTATCTCTAAACACATGAGATTCTTCGGGTGGTCGATGCAGTCCCTTATCCAATAAGGTTCTTCGCGATACCAAAGCAGTATCTCTAAACACATGAGATTCTTCGGGTGGTCGAAGCAGTCCCTTATCCAATAAGGTTCTTCGCGATACCAAAGCAGTATCTCTAAACTCATGAGATTCTTCGGGTGGTTGAAGCATTCCCTTATCCAATAAGGTTCCTTGCGATACCAAAACAGTATCTTTAAATACATGAGATTCTTCGTGATACCAAAGTAGTATCTCTAAACACATGAGATTCATCGGGTGGTCGATGCAGTCTCTTATCCAATAAGGTTATTCGCGATACAAAAGCATTATCTCTAAACACATGAGATTCTTTGGGTGGTCGAAGCAGTCCCTTATCCAATAAGGTTCTTCGCGATACCAAAGCAGTATCTCTAATCACATGAGATTCTTCGGGTGGTCAAAGCAGTCCCTTATCCAATAAGGTTCTCCGCGATACCAAAGCAGTATCTCTAAACACATGAGATTCGTCGGGTGGTCGAAGCAGTCACTTATCCAACAAGGTTCTTCGCGATACCAAAACAGTATCTCTAAACACATGAGATTCTTCGGGTGGTTGAAGCAGTCCCTTATCCAATAAGGTTCTTCGCGATACCAAAGTAGTATCTCTGAACACATGGGATTCTTCAGGTGATCGAATCAGTACCTTATTCAATAAGTTTCTTCGTGATACCAAAGAAGTATCTCTAAACATATGATATTCTTCGGGTGGTCGAAGCAGTCCCTTATCCAATAAGGTTCTTCGCGATACCAAAGCAGTATCTCTAAACACATAAGATTCTTCGGGTCGTTGAAGTTGTCCCTTATCCAATAAGGTTCTTCGCGATACCAAAACACTATCTCTAAACACATGAGATTCTTCGTGATACCAAAGCAGTATCTCTAAATACATGAGATTTCTCGGGTGGTCGATGCAGTCCCTTATTCAATAAGGTTCTTCGCGATACGAAAGCAGTATCTCTAAACACATGAGATTCGTCGGGTGGTCGAAGCAGTCCCTTATCCAATAAGGTTCTTCGCGATACCAAAGCAGTATCTCTAATCACATGAGATTCTTCGGGTGGTCGAAGCAGTCCCTTATCCAATAGGTTCTTCGCGATACCAAAGCATTATCTCTAAACACATGAGATTCGTCGGGTGGTCGAAGCAGTCCCTTATCCAATAAGGTTCTTAGCAATAGCAAAATAGTATCTCTAAACACATGAGATTCTTCGGGTGGTTGAAGCATTCCCTTATCCAATAAGGTTCTTCGCGATACCAAAGCAATATCTCTAAACACATAAGATTCTTCAGGTGGTCGATGCAGTCCCTTATCCAATAAGGTTCTTCGCAATACGAAATCAGTATCTCTAAACGCATGAGATTCTTCGGGTGGTCGAAGCAGTCCCTTATCCAATAAGGTTCTTCGCGATACGAAAGCAGTATCTCTAAACACATGAGATTCTTCGGGTGGTCGAAGCAGTCCCTTATCCAATATGGTTCTTTGCGATACCAAAACAGTATCTCTAAACACATGAGATTCTTCGTGATACCAAAGCAGTATCTCTAAATACATGAGATTTCTCGGGTGGTCGATGCAGTCCCTTAACCAATAAGGTTCTTCGCGATACGAAAGCAGTATCTCTAAACACATGAGATTCTTCGGGTGGTCGAAGCAGTCCGTTATCCAATAAGGTTCTTCGCGATACCAAAGCAGTATCTCTAATCACATGAGATTCTTCGGGTGGTCGAAGTAGTCCCTTCTCCAATAAGGTTCTTCGCGATACCAAAGCAGTATCTCTAAACACATGAGATTCTTCGGGTGGTCGATGCAGTCCCTTATCCAATAAGGTTCTTCGCGATACCAAAGCAGTATCTCTAAACACATGAGATTCTTCGGGTGGTCGAAGCAGTCCCTTATCCAATAAGGTTCTTCGCGATACCAAAGCAGTATCTCTAAACACATGAGATTCTTCGGGTGGTTGAAGCAGTCCCTTATCCAATAAGGTTCTTCGCGATACCAAAGTAGTATCTCTAAACACATAAGTTTCTTCAGGTGGTCGATGCAGTCCCTTATCCAATAAGTTTCTTCGTGATACCAAAGAAGTATCTCTAAACATATGATATTCTTCGGGTGGTCAAAGAAGTCCCTTATCCAATAAGGTTCTTCGCGATACCAAAGCAGTATCTCTAAACACATAAGATTCTTCGGGTCGTTGAAGCTGTCCCTTATCCAATAAGGTTCTTCGCGATACCAAAACACTATCTCTAAACACATGAGATTCTTCGTGATACCAAAGCAGTATCTCTAAATACATGAGATTTCTCGGGTGGTCGATGCAGTCCCTTATTCAATAAGGTTCTTCGCGATACGAAAGCAGTATCTCTAAACACATGAGATTCGTCGGGTGGTCGAAGCAGTCCCTTATCCAATAAGGTTCTTCGTGATAACAAAGCAGTATCTCTAATCACATGAGATTCTTCGGGTGGTCGAAGCAGTCCCTTATCCAATAGGTTCTTCGCGATACCAAAGCATTATCTCTAAAAACATGAGATTCGTCGGGTGGTCGAAGCAGTCCCTTATCCAATAAGGTTCTTAGCAATACCAAAATAGTATCTCTAAACACATGAGATTCTTCGGGTGGTTGAAGCATTCCCTTATCCAATAAGGTTCTTCGCGATACCAAAGCAGTATCTCTAAACACATAAGTTTCTTCAGGTGGTCGATGCAGTCCCTTATCCAATAAGGTTCTTCGCGATACGAAAGCAGTATCTCTAAACGCATGAGATTCTTCGGGTGGTCGAAGAAGTCCCTTATCCAATAAGGTTCTTCGCGATACGAAAGCAGTATCTCTAAACACATGAGATTCTTCGGGTGGTCGAAGCAGTCCCTTATCCAATATGGTTCTTTGCGATACCAAAGCAGTATCTCTAAACACATGAGATTCTTCGTGATACCAAAGCAGTATCTTTAAATACATGAGATTTCTCGGGTGGTCGATGCAGTCCCTTAACCAATAAGGTTCTTCGCGATACGAAAGCAGTATCTCTAAACACATGAGATTCTTCGGGTGGTCGAAGCAGTCCGTTATCCAATAAGGTTCTTCGCGATACCAAAGCAGTATCTCTAATCACATGAGATTCTTCGGGTGGTCGAAGTAGTCCCTTCTCCAATAAGGTTCTTCGCGATACCAAAGCAGTATCTCTAAACACATGAGATTCTTCGGGTGGTCGATGCAGTCCCTTATCCAATAAGGTTCTTCGCGATACGAAAGCAGTATCTCTAAACACATGAGATTCTTCGGGTGGTCGAAGCAGTCCCTTATCCAATAAGGTTCTTCACGATACCAAAGAAGTATCTCTAAACACATGAGATTCTTCGGGTGGTCGAAGCATTCCCTTATCCAATAAGGTTCCTTGTGATACCAAAACAGTATCTTTAAACACATGAGATTCTTCGTGATACCAAAGTAGTATCTCTAAACACATGAGATTCCTCGGGTGGTCGATGCAGTCCCTTATCCAATAAGGTTATTCGCGATACGAAAGCATTATCTCTAAACACATGAGATTCTTTGGGTGGTCGAAGCAGTCCCTTATCCAATAAGGTTCTTCGCGATACAGAAGCAGTATCTCTAATCACATGAGATTCTTCGGGTGGTCAAAGCAGTCCCTTATCCAATAAGGTTCTTCGCGATACCAAAGCAGTATCTCTAAACACATGAGATTCATCGGGTGGTCGAAGCAGTCCCTTATCCAATAAGGTTCTTCGCGATACCAAAACAGTATCTCTAAACACATGAGATTCTTCGGGTGGTTGAAGCAGTCCCTTATCCAATAAGGTTCTTCGCGATACCAAAGCAGTATCTCTAAACACATGAGATTCTTCGGGTGATCGAAGCAGTACCTTATTCAATAAGTTTCTCCGTGATACCAAAGAAGTATCTCTAAACATATGATATTCTTCGGGTGGTCGAAGCAGTCCCTTATCCAATAAGGTTCTTCGCGATACCAAAGCAGTATCTCTAAGCACATAAGATTCTTCGGGTGGTTGAAGCTGTCCCTTATCCAATAAGGTTCTTCGCGATACAAAAACACTATCTCTAAACACATGAGATTCTTCGTGATACCAAAGCAGTATCTCTAAATACATGAGATTTCTCGGGTGGTCGATGCAGTCCCTTATTCAATAAGGTTCTTCGCGATACGAAAGCAGTATCTCTAAACACATGAGATTCGTCGGGTGGTCGAAGCAGTCCCTTGTCCAATAAGGTTCTTCGCGATACCAAAGCAGTATCTCTAATCACATGAGATTCTTCGGGTGGTCGAAGCAGTCCCTTATCCAATAGGTTCTTCGTGATACCAAAGCAGTATCTCTAAACACATGATATTCTTCGGGTGGTCGAAGCAGTTCCTTATCCAATAAGGTTCTTCGCGATACGAAAGCATCATCTCTAAACACATGAGATTCTTTGGGTGGTCGAAGCAGTCCCTTATCCAATAAGGTTCTTCGCGATACCAAAGCAGTATCTCTAAACACATGAGATTCTTCGGGTAGTCGAAGCATTCCCTTATCCAATAAGGTTCCTTGCGATACCAAAACAGTATCTTTAAACACATGAGATTCTTCGTGATACCAAAGTAGTATCTCTAAACACATGAGATTCCTCGGGTGGTCGATGCAGTCCCTTATCCAATAAGGTTATTCGTGATACGAAAGCATTATCTCTAAACACATGAGATTCTTTAGGTGGTCGAAGCAGTCCCTTATCCAATAAGGTTCTTCGCGATACCAAAGCAGTATCTCTAATCACATGAGATTCTTCGGGTGGTCAAAGCAATCCCTTATCCAATAAGGTTCTTCGCGATACCAAAGCAGTATCTCTAAACACATGAGATTCGTCGGGTGGTCGAAGCAGTCCCTTATCCAATAAGGTTCTTCGCGATACCAAAACATTATCTCTAAACACATGAGATTCCTCGGGTGGTCGATGCAGTCCCTTATCCAATAAGGTTATTCGTGATACGAAAGCATTATCTCTAAACACATGAGATTCTTTGGGTGGTCGAAGCAGTCCCTTATCCAATAAGGTTCTTCGCGATACCAAAGCAGTATCTCTAATCACATGAGATTCTTCGGGTGGTCAAAGCAATCCCTTATCCAATAAGGTTCTTCACGATACCAAAGCAGTATCTCTAAACACATGAGATTCGTCAGGTGGTCGAAGCAGTCCCTTATCCAATAAGGTTCTTCGCGATACCAAAACAGTATCTCTAAGCACATTAGATTCTTCGGGTGGTTGAAGCAGTCCCTTATCCAATAAGGTTCTTCGCGATACGAAAGCAGTATCTCTAAACACATAAGATTCTTCGGGTGGTCGAAGCAGTCCCTTATCCAATAAGGTTCTTCGCGATACCAAAGCAGTATCTCTAATCACATGAGATTTCTCGGGTGGTCGAAGCAGTCCCTTATCCAATAGGTTCTTCGCAATACCAAAGCATTATCTCTAAACAAATGAGATTCGTCGGGTGGTCGAAGCAGTCCCTTATCCAATCAGGTTCTTCGCAATACCAAAATAGTATCTCTAAACACATGAGATTCTTCGGGTGGTTGAAGCAGTCCCTTATCCAATAAGGTTTTTCGCGATACGAAAGCAGTATCTCTAAACACATGAGATTCTTCGGGTGGTCGATGCAGTCCCTTATCCAATAAGGTTCTTCGCGATACCAAAGGATTATCTCTAAACACATGAGATTCGTCGGGTGGTCTAAGCAGTCCCTTATCCAATAAGGTTCTTCGCGATACCAAAATAGTATCTCTAAACACATGAGATTCTTTGGGTGGTTGAAGCAGTCCCTTATCCAATAAGGTTCTTCGCGATACGAAAGCAGTATCTCTAAACACATGAGATTCTTCGGGTGGTCGATGCAGTCCCTTATCCAATAAGGTTCTTCGCGATACCAAAGCAGTATCTCTAAACACATGAGATTCTTCGGGTGGTCGAATCAGTCCCTTATCCAATATGGTTCTTTGCGATACCAAAATAGTATCTCTAAACACATGAGATTGTTCGTGATACCAAAGCAGTATCTCTAAATACATGAGATTTCTCGGGTGGTCAATGCAGTCCCTTAACCAATAAGGTTCTTCGTGATACCAAGGTAGTATCTCTAAACACATGAGATACCTCGGGTGGTCAATGCAGTCCCTTATCCAATAAGGTTATTCGCGATACGTAAGCATTATCTCTAAACACATGAGATTCTTTGGGTGGTCGAAGAAGTCCCTTATTCAATAAGGTTCTTCACGATACGAAAGCAGTATCTCTAAACACATGAGATTCTTCGGGTGGTCGAAGCAGTCCCTTATCCAATAAGGTTCTTCGCGATACCAAAGCAGTATCTCTAAACACATGAGATTCGTCGGGTGGTCGAAGCAGTCCCTTATCCAATAAGGTTCTTCGCGATACCAAAACAGTATCTCTAAACACATGAGATTCTTCGGGTGGTTGAAGCAGTCCCTTATCCAATAAGGTTCTTTGCGATACCAAAGCACAATATCTAAACACATGAGATTCTTCGGGTGATCGAAGCAGTACCTTATTCAATAAGGTTCTTCGCGATACCAAAGCAGTATCTCTAAACACATGATATTCTTCGGGTGGTCGAAGCAGTCCCTTATCCAATAAGGTTCTTCGCGATACCAAAGCAGCATCTCTAAACACATGAGATTCTTCGGGTGGTTGAAGCAGTCCCTTATTCAATAAGGTTCTTCGCGATACCAAAGAAGTATCTCTAATCACATGAGATTCTTCGGGTGGTCAAAGCAATCCCTTATCCAATAAGGTTCTTCGCGATACCAAAGCAGTATCTCTAAACACATGAGATTCGTCGGGTGGTCGAAGCAGTCCCTTATCCAATAAGGTTCTTCGCAATACCAAAACAGTATCTCTAAACACATGAGATTCTTCTGGTGGTTGAAGAAGCCCCTTATCCAATAAGGTTCTTCGCGATACCAATAAGGTTCTTCGTGATACCAAAGTAGTATCTCTAAACACATGAGATACCTCGGGTGGTCAATGCAGTCCCTTATCCAATAAGGTTATTCGCGATACGTAAGCATTATCTCTAAACACATGAGATTCTTTGGGTGGTCGAAGAAGTCCCTTATTCAATAAGGTTCTTCACGATACGAAAGCAGTATCTCTAAACACATGAGATTCTTCGGGTGGTCGAAGCAGTCCCTTATCCAATAAGGTTCTTCGCGATACCAAAGCAGTATCTCTAAACACATGAGATTCGTCGGGTGGTCGAAGCAGTCCCTTATCCAATAAGGTTCTTCGCGATACCAAAACAGTATCTCTAAACACATGAGATTCTTCGGGTGGTTGAAGCAGTCCCTTATCCAATAAGGTTCTTCGCGATACCAAAGCACAATCTCTAAACACATGAGATTCTTCGGGTGATCGAAGCAGTACCTTATTCAATAAGGTTCTTCGCGATACCAAAGCAGTATCTCTAAACACATGATATTCTTCGGGTGGTCGAAGCAGTCCCTTATCCAATAAGGTTCTTCGCGATACCAAAGCAGCATCTCTAAACACATGAGATTCTTCGGGTGGTTGAAGCAGTCCCTTATTCAATAAGGTTCTTCGCGATACCAAAGAAGTATCTCTAATCACATGAGATTCTTCGGGTGGTCAAAGCAATCCCTTATCCAATAAGGTTCTTCGCGATACCAAAGCAGTATCTCTAAACACATGAGATTCGTCGGGTGGTCGAAGCAGTCCCTTATCCAATAAGGTTCTTCGCAATACCAAAACAGTATCTCTAAACACATGAGATTCTTCTGGTGGTTGAAGAAGTCCCTTATCCAATAAGGTTCTTCGCGATACCAAAGCAGTATCTCTAAACACATGAGATTCTTCGGGTGATCGAAGCAGTACCTTATTCAATAAGGTTCTTCGTGATACCAAAGAAGTATCTCTAAACATATGATATTCTTCGGGTGGTCGAAGCAGTCCCTTATCCAATAAGGTTCTTTGCGATACCAAAGTAGTATCTCTAAACACATAAGATTCTTCGGGTTGTCGAAGCTGTCCCTTATCCAATAAGGTTCTTCGCGATACCAAAACACTATCTCTATACACATGATATTCTTCGTGATACCAAAGCAGTATCTCTAAATACATGAGATTTATCGGGTGGTCGATTCAGTCCCTTATTCAATAAGATTCTTCGCGATTCGAAAGCTGTATCTCTAAACACATGAGATTCGTCAGGTGGTCGAAGCAGTCCCTTATCCAATAAGGTTCTTCGAGATACAAAAGCAGTATCTCTAATCACATGAGATTCTTCAGGTGGTCGAAGCAGTCCCTTATCCAATAAGGTTCTTCGCGATACCAAAGCATTATCTCTAAACACATGAGATTCGTCGGGTGGTCGAAGCAGTCCCTTATCCAATAAGGTTCTTCGCGATACCAAAATAGTATCTCTAAACACATGAGATTCTTCGGGTGGTTGAAGCAGTCCCTTATCCAATAAGGTTCTTCGCGATACGAAGGCAGTATCTCTAAACACATGAGATTCTTCGGGTGGTTGATGCAGTCCCTTATCCAATAAGGTTCTTCGCGATATGAAAGCAGTATCTCTAAACACATGAGATTCTTCGGGTGGTCGAAGCAGTCCTTTATCCAATAAGGTTCTTCGCGATACCAAAGCAGTATCTCTAAACACATGAGATTCTTCGGGTGGTCGAAGCAGTCCCTTATCCAATAAGGTTTTTTGCGATACCAAAACAGTATCTCTAAACACATGAGATTGTTCGTGATACCAAAGCAATATCTCTAAATACATGAGATTTCTCGGGTGGTCAATGCAGTCCCTTAACCAATAAGGTTCTTCGTGATACCAAAGTAGTATCTTTAAACACATGAGATTCCTCGGGTGGTCGATGCAGTCCCTTATCCAATAAAGTTATTCGCGATACGAAAGCATTATCTCTAAACACATGAGATTCTTTGGGTGGTCGTAGTAGTCCCTTATCCAATAAGGTTCTTCGCGATTCCAAAGCAGTATCTCTAATCACATGAGATTCTTCGGGTGGTCAAAGCAGTCCCTTATCCAATAAGGTTCTTCGCGATACCAAAGCAGTATCTCTAAACACATGAGATTTGTCGGGTGGTCGAAGCAGTCTCTTATCAAATAAGGTTCTTCACGATACCAAAACAGTATCTCTAAACACATGAGATTCTTCGGGTGGTTGAAGCAGTCCCTTATCCAATAAGGTTCTTCGCGATACCAAAGCAGTATCTCTAAACACATGAGATTCTTCGGGTGGTCGATGCAGTCCCTTATCCAATAAGGTTCTTCGCGATACCAAAGCAGTATCTCTAAACACATGAGATTCTTCGGGTTGTCGAAGTAGTCCCTTATCCAATAAGGTTCTTCGCGATACCAAAGCAGTATCTCTAAACACAAGAGATTCTTCGGGTGGTCGAAGCAGTCCCTTATCCAATAAGGTTCTTTGCGATACCAAAACACTATCTCTAAACACATGAGATTCTTCGTGATACCAAAGCAGTATCTCTAAATACATGAAATTTCTCGGGTGGTCGATGCAGTCCCTTATTCAATAAGGTTCTTCGCGATACAAAAGCAGTATCTCTAAACACATGAGATTCTTCGGGTGGTCGAAGCAGTCCCTTATCCAATAAGGTTTTTCGCGATACCAGAGCAGTATCTCTAATCACATGAGATTCTTCGGGTGGTCGAAGCAGTCCCTTATCCAATAAGGTTCTTCGCGATACCAAAGCATTATCTCTAAACACATGAGATTCCTCGGGTGGTCTAAGCAGTCCCTTATCCAATAAGGTTCTTCGCGATACCAAAATAGTTTCTCTAAACACATGAGATTCTTCGGGTGGTTGAAGCAGTCCCTTATCCAATAAGGTTCTTCGCGATACGAAAGCAGTATGTCTAAACACATGAGATTCTTCGGGTGGTCGATGCAGTCCCTTATCCAACAAGGTTCTTCGCGATACCAAAGCAGTATCTCTAAACACATGAGATTCTTCGGGTGGTCGAAGCAGTCCCTTATCCAATATGGTTCTTTGCGATACCAAAATAGTATCTCTAAACACATGAGATTGTTCGTGATACCAAAGCAGTATCTCTAAATACATGAGATTTCTCGGGTGGTCAATGCAGTCCCTTAACCAATAAGGTTCTTCGTGATACCAAAGTAGTATCTCTAAACACATGAGATACCTCGGGTGGTCGATGCAGTCCCTTATCCAATAAGGTTATTCGCGATACGAAAGCATTATCTCTAAACACATAAGATTCTTTGGGTGGTCGAAGCAGTCCCTTATTCAATAAGGTTCTTCACGATACGAAAGCAGTATCTCTAAACACATGAGATTCTTCGGGTGGTTGAAGCAGTCCCTTATCCAATAAGGTTCTTTGCGATACCAAAGCAGTATCTCTAATCCCATGAGATTCTTCGGGTGGTCGAAGAAGTCCCTTATCCAATAAGGTTCTTCGCGATACCAAAGCATTATCTCTAAACACATGAGATTCGTCGGGTGGTCTAAGCAGTCCCTTATCCAATAAGGTTCTTCGCGATACCAAAATAGTATCTCTAAACACATGAGATTCATCGGGTGGTCGATGCAGTCCCTTATCCAATAAGGTTCTTCGCGATACGAAAGCAGTATCTCTAAACACATGAGATTCTTCGGGTGGTCGATGCAGTCCCTTATCCAATAAGGTTCTTTGCGATACCAAAGCAGTATCTTTAAACACATGAGATTCATCGGTGGTCGAAGCAGTCCCTTATCCAATATGGTTCTTTACGATACCAAAACAGTATCTCTAAACACATGAGATTGTTCGTGATACCAAAGCAGTATCTCTAAATACATGAGATTTCTCGGGTGGTCAATGCAGTCCCTTAACCAATAAGGTTCTTCGTGATACCAAAGTAGTATCTCTAAACACATGAGATTCCTCGGGTGGTCGATGCAGTCCCTTATCCAATAAGGTTATTCGCGATACCAAAGCATTATCTCTAAACACATGAGATTCTTTGGGTGGTCGAAGCAGTCCCTTATCCAATAAGGTTCTTCGCGATTCCAAAGCAGTATCTCTAATCACATGAGATTCTTCGGGTGGTCAAAGCAGTCCCTTATCCAATAAGGTTCTTCGCGATACCAAAGCAGTATCTCTAAACACATGAGATTCGTCGGGTGGTCGAAGCAGTCCCTTATCCAATAAGGTTCTTCGCGATACCAAAACAATATCTCTAAACACATGAGATTCTTCGGGTGGTTGAAGCAGTCCCTTATCCAATAAGGTTCTTTGCGATACCAAAGCAGTATCTCTAAACACATGAGATTCTTCGGGTGATCGAAGCAGTACCTTATTCAATAAGGTTCTTCGTGATACCAAAGCAGTATCTCTAAACACATGATATTCTTTGGGTGGTCGAAGTAGTCCCTTATCCAATAAGGTTCTTCGCGATACCAAAGCAGTATCTCTAAACACATGAGATTCTTCGGGTGGTCGAAGCAGTCCCTTATCCAATAAGGTTCTTCGCGATACCAAAACACTATCTCTAAACACATGAGATTATTCGTGATACCAAAGCAGTATCTCTAAATACATGAGATTTCTCAGGTGGTCGATGCAGTCCCTTATTCAATAAGGTTCTTCTCGATACGAAAGCAGTATCTCTAAACACATGAGATTCTTTGGGTGGTCGAAGCAGTCCCTTATCCAATAAGGTTTTTCACGATACCAAAGCAGTATCTCTAATCACATGAGATTCTTCGGGTGGTCGAGGCAGTCCCTTATCCAATAAGGTTCTTCGCGATACCAAAGCATTATCTCTAAACACATGAGATTCGTCGGGTGGTCTAAGCAGTCCCTTATCCAATAAGGTTCTTCGCGATACCAAAATAGTATCTCTAAACACATGAGATTCTTCGGGTGGTTGAAGCAGACCCTTATCCAATAAGGTTCTTCGCGATACGAAAGCAGTATCTCTAAACACATGAGATTCTTCGGGTGGTCGATGCAGTCCCTTATCCAATAAGGTTCTTCGCGATACCAAAGCAGTATCTCTAAACATATGAGATTCTTCGGGTGGTCGAAGCAGTCCCTTATCCAATATGGTTCTTTGCGATACCAAAACAGTATCTCTAAACACATGAGATTGTTCGTGATACCAAAGCAGTATCTCTAAATACATGAGATTTCTCGGGTGGTCAATGCAGTCCCTTAACCAATAAGGTTCTTCGTGATACCAAAGTAGTATCTCTAAACACATGAGATACCTCGGGTGGTTGATGCAGTCCCTTATCCAATAAGGTTATTCGCGATATGTAAGCATTATCTCTAAACACATGAGATTCTTTGGGTGGTCGAAGCAGTCCCTTATTCAATAAGGTTCTTCACGATACGAAAGCAGTATCTCTAAACACATGAGATTCTTCGGGTGGTCGAAGCAGTCCCTTATCCAATAAGGTTCTTCGCGATACCAAAGCAGTATCTCTAAACACATGAGATTCGTCGGGTGGTCGAAGCAGTCCCTTATCCAATAAGGTTCTTCGCGATACCAAAACAGTATCTCTAAACACATGAGATTCTTCGGGTGGTTGAAGCAGTCCCTTATCCAATAAGGTTCTTCGCGATACCAAAGCAGTATCTCTAAACACATGAGATTCTTCGGGTGATCGAAGCAGTACCTTATTCAATAAGGTTCTTCGTGATACCAAAGCAGTATCTCTAAACACATGATATTCTTCGGGTGGTCGAAGTAGTCCCTTATCCAATAAGATTCTTCGCGATACCAAAGCAGTATCTCTAAACACATGAGATTCTTCGGGTGGTCGAAGCAGTCCCTTATCCAATAAGGTTCTTCGCGATACCAAAACAATATCTCTAAACACATGAGATTGTTCGTGATACCAAAGCAGTATCTCTAAATACATGAGATTTCTCGGGTGGTCAATGCAGTCCCTTAACCAATAAGGTTCTTTGTGATACCAAAGTAGTATCTCTAAACACATGAGATACCTCAGGTGGTCGATGCAGTCCCTTATCCAATAAGGTTATTCGCGATACGAAAGCATTATCTCTAAACACATGAGATTCTTTGGGTGGTCGAAGCAGTCCCTTATTCAATAAGGTTCTTCATGATACGAAAGCAGTATCTCTAAACACATGAGATTCTTAGGGTGGTCGAAGCAGTCCCTTATCCAATAAGGTTCTTCGCGATACCAAAGCATTATCTCTAAACACATGAGATTCGTCGGGTGGTCTAAGCAGTCCCTTATCCAATAAGGTTCTTCGCGATACCAAAATAGTATCTCTAAACACATGAGATTCTTCGGGTGGTCGATGCAGTTCCTTATCCAATAAGGTTCTTCGCGATACGAAAGCAGTATCTCTAAACACATGAGATTCTTCGGGTGGTCGATATAGTCCCTTATCCAATAAGGTTCTTCGCGATACCAAAGCAGTATCTCTAAACACATGAGATTCATCGGGTGGTCGAAGTAGTCCCTTATCCAATATGGTTCTTTGCGATACCAAAACAGTATCTCTAAACACATGAGATTGTTCGTGATACCAAAGCAGTATCTCTAAATACATGAGATTTCTCGGGTGGTCAATGCAGTCCCTTAACCAATAAGGTTCTTCGTGATACCAAAGTAGTATCTCTAAACACATGAGATTCCTCGGGTGGTCGATGAAGTCCCTTATCCAATAAGGTTATTCGCGATACCAAAGCATTACCTCTAAACACATGAGATTCTTTGGGTGGTCGAAGCAGTCCCTTATCCAATAAGGTTCTTCGCGATTCCATAGCAGTATCTCTAATCACATGAGATTCTTCGGGTGGTCAAAGCAGTCCCTTATCCAATAAGATTCTTCGCGATACCAAAGCAGTATCTCTAAACGCATGAGATTCGTCGGGTGGTCGAAGCAGTCCCTTATCCAATAAGGTTCTTCGCGATACCAAAGCAGTATCTCTAAACACATGAGATTCTTCGGGTGGTTGAAGCAGTCCCTTATCCAATAAGGTTCTTCGTGATACCAAAGCAGTATCTCTAAACACATGAGACTCTTCGGGTGATCGAAGCAGTACCTTATTCAATAAGGTTCTTCGTGATACAAAAGCAGTATCTCTAAACACATGATATTCTTCGGGTGGTCGAAGCAATCCCTTATCCAATAAGGTTCTTCGCGATACCAAAGCAGTATCTCTAAACACATGAGATTCTTCGGGTGGTCGAAGCAGTCCCTTATCCAATAAGGTTCTTCGCGATACAAAAACACTATCTCTAAACTCATGAGATTCCTCGTGATACCAAAGCAGTATCTCTAAATACATGAGATTTCTCGGGTGGTCGATGCAGTCCCTTATTCAATAAGGTTCTTCGCGATACGAAAGCAGTATCTCTAAACACATGAGACTCTTCAGGTGGTCGAAGCAGTCCCTTATCCGATAAGGTTCTTCGCGATACCAAAGCAGTATCTCTAATCACATGAGATTCTTCGGGTGGTCGAAGCAGTCCCTTATCCAATAAGGTTCTTCGCGATACAAAAACACTATCTCTAAACTCATGAGATTCCTCGTGATACCAAAGCAGTATCTCTAAATACATGAGATTTCTCGGGTGGTCGATGCAGTCCCTTATTCAATAAGGTTCTTCGCGATACGAAAGCAGTATCTCTAAACACATGAGACTCTTCAGGTGGTCGAAGCAGTCCCTTATCCGATAAGGTTCTTCGCGATACCAAAGCAGTATCTCTAATCACATGAGATTCATCGGGTGGTCGAAGCAGTCCCTTATCCAATAAGGTTCTTCGCGATACCAAAGCAGTATCTCTAAACACATGAGATTCGTCGGGTGGTCGAAGCAGTCCCTTATCCAATATGGTTCTTTACGATACCAAAACAGTATCTCTAAACACATGAGATTGTTCGTGGTACCAAAGCAGTATCTCTAAATACATGAGATTTCTCGAGTGGTCAATGCAGTCCCTTAACCAATAAGGTTCTTCGTGATACCAAAGTAGTATCTCTAAACACATGAGATTCCTCGGGTGGTCGATGCAGTCCCTTATCCAATAAGGTTATTCGCGATACGAAAGCATTATCTCTAAACACATGAGATTCTTTGGGTGGTCAAAGCAGTCCCTTATCCAATAAGGTTCTTCGCGATTCCAAAGCAGTATCTCTAATCACATGAGATTCTTCGGGTGGTCAAAGCAGTCCCTTATCCAATAAGGTTCTTCGCGATACCAATGCAGTATCTCTAAACACATGAGATTCGTCGGGTGGTCGAAGCAGTCCCTTATCCAATAAGGTTCTTCGCGATACCAAAACAGTATCTCTAAACACATGAGATTTTTCGGGTGGTTGAAGCAGTCCCTTATCCAATAAGGTTCTTCGCGATACCAAAGCAGTATCTCTAATCACATGAGATTCTTCGGGTGGTCGAAGCAGTCCCTTACCCAATAGGTTCTTCGCGATACCAAAGCATTATCTCTAAACACATGAGATTCGTCGGGT
The DNA here is from genome assembly GCA_963859935.3 of Lathyrus sativus. Lineage (NCBI taxonomy): Eukaryota > Viridiplantae > Streptophyta > Magnoliopsida > Fabales > Fabaceae > Lathyrus > Lathyrus sativus. The sequence continues at coordinate 235,895,011 of OZ012740.1, read as the reverse complement.
GGTCTAAGCAATCCCTTATCTAATAAGGTTCTTCGCGATACCAAAATAGTATCTCTAAACACATGAGATTCTTCGGGTGGTTGAAGCAGTCCTTTATCTAATAAGGTTCTTCACGATACGAAAGCAGTATCTCTAAACACATGAAATTCTTCGGGTGGTCGATGCAGTCCCTTATCCAATAAGGTTCTTCGCGATACGAAAGCAATATCTCTAAACACATGAGATTCTTCGGGTGGTCGAAGCAGTCCCTTATCCAATAAGATTCTTCGCGATACCAAAGCAGTATCTCTAAACACATGAGATTCTTCGGGTGGTCAAAGCAGTCCCTTATCCAATATGTTTCTTTCCGATACCAAAACAGTATCTCTAAACACATGAGATTCTTCGTGATACCAAAGCAGTATCTCTAAATACATGAGATTTCTCGGGTGGCCGATGCAGTCCCTTAACCAATAAGGTTCTTCTCTATACGAAAGCAGTATCTCTAAACACATGAGATTCTTCGGGTGGTCGAAGCAGTCCCTTATCCAATAAGGTTCTTCGCGATACCAAAGCAGTATCTCTAATCACATGAGATTCTTCGGGTGGTCGAAGCAGTCCCTTATCCAATAAGGTTCTTCGCGATACAAAAACACTATCTCTAAACTCATGAGATTCCTCGTGATACCAAAGCAGTATCTCTAAATACATGAGATTTCTCGGGTGGTCGATGCAGTCCCTTATTCAATAAGGTTCTTCGCGATACGAAAGCAGTATCTCTAAACACATGAGACTCTTCAGGTGGTCGAAGCAGTCCCTTATCCGATAAGGTTCTTCGCGATACCAAAGCAGTATCTCTAATCACATGAGATTCTTCGGGTGGTCGAAGCAGTCCCTTATCCAATAAGGTTCTTCGCGATACAAAAACACTATCTCTAAACTCATGAGATTCCTCGTGATACCAAAGCAGTATCTCTAAATACATGAGATTTCTCGGGTGGTCGATGCAGTCCCTTATTCAATAAGGTTCTTCGCGATACGAAAGCAGTATCTCTAAACACATGAGACTCTTCAGGTGGTCGAAGCAGTCCCTTATCCGATAAGGTTCTTCGCGATACCAAAGCAGTATCTCTAATCACATGAGATTCATCGGGTGGTCGAAGCAGTCCCTTATCCAATAAGGTTCTTCGCGATACCAAAGCAGTATCTCTAAACACATGAGATTCGTCGGGTGGTCGAAGCAGTCCCTTATCCAATATGGTTCTTTACGATACCAAAACAGTATCTCTAAACACATGAGATTGTTCGTGGTACCAAAGCAGTATCTCTAAATACATGAGATTTCTCGAGTGGTCAATGCAGTCCCTTAACCAATAAGGTTCTTCGTGATACCAAAGTAGTATCTCTAAACACATGAGATTCCTCGGGTGGTCGATGCAGTCCCTTATCCAATAAGGTTATTCGCGATACGAAAGCATTATCTCTAAACACATGAGATTCTTTGGGTGGTCAAAGCAGTCCCTTATCCAATAAGGTTCTTCGCGATTCCAAAGCAGTATCTCTAATCACATGAGATTCTTCGGGTGGTCAAAGCAGTCCCTTATCCAATAAGGTTCTTCGCGATACCAATGCAGTATCTCTAAACACATGAGATTCGTCGGGTGGTCGAAGCAGTCCCTTATCCAATAAGGTTCTTCGCGATACCAAAACAGTATCTCTAAACACATGAGATTTTTCGGGTGGTTGAAGCAGTCCCTTATCCAATAAGGTTCTTCGCGATACCAAAGCAGTATCTCTAATCACATGAGATTCTTCGGGTGGTCGAAGCAGTCCCTTACCCAATAGGTTCTTCGCGATACCAAAGCATTATCTCTAAACACATGAGATTCGTCGGGTGGTCTAAGCAATCCCTTATCTAATAAGGTTCTTCGCGATACCAAAATAGTATCTCTAAACACATGAGATTCTTCGGGTGGTTGAAGCAGTCCTTTATCTAATAAGGTTCTTCACGATACGAAAGCAGTATCTCTAAACACATGAAATTCTTCGGGTGGTCGATGCAGTCCCTTATCCAATAAGGTTCTTCGCGATACGAAAGCAATATCTCTAAACACATGAGATTCTTCGGGTGGTCGAAGCAGTCCCTTATCCAATAAGATTCTTCGCGATACCAAAGCAGTATCTCTAAACACATGAGATTCTTCGGGTGGTCAAAGCAGTCCCTTATCCAATATGTTTCTTTCCGATACCAAAACAGTATCTCTAAACACATGAGATTCTTCGTGATACAAAAGCAGTATCTCTAAATACATGAGATTTCTCGGGTGGCCGATGCAGTCCCTTAACCAATAAGGTTCTTCTCTATACGAAAGCAGTATCTCTAAACACATGAGATTCTTCGGGTGGTCGAAGCAGTCCCTTATCCAATAAGGTTCTTCGCGATACCAAAGCAGTATCTCTAATCACATGAGATTCTTCGGGTGGTCGAAGTAGTCCCTTCTCCAATAAGGTTCTTCGCGATACCAAAGCAGTATCTCTAAACACATGAGATTCTTCGGGTGGTCGATGCAGTCCCTCATCCAATAAGGTTCTTCGCGATACGAAAGCAGTATCTCTAAACACATGAGATTCTTCGGGTGGTCGAAGCAGTCCCTTATCCAATAAGGTTATTCGCGATACCAAAGCAGTATCTCTTAACACATGAGATTCTTCGTGTGGTCGAAGCATTCCCTTATCCAATAAGGTTCTTCGCGATACCAAAGCAGTATCTCTAAACGCATGAGATTCGTCGGGTGGTCAAAGCAGTCCCTTATCCAATAAGGTTCTTCGCGATACCAAAGCAGTATCTCTAAACGCATGAGATTCGTCGGGTGGTCGAAGCAGTCCCTTATCCAATAAGGTTCTTCGCGATACCAAAGCAGTATCTCTAAACACATGAGATTCTTCGGGTGGTTGAAGCAGTCCCTTATCCAATAAGGTTCTTCGTGATACCAAAGCAGTATCTCTAAACACATGAGACTCTTCGGGTGATCGAAGCAGTACCTTATTCAATAAGGTTCTTCGTGATACAAAAGCAGTATCTCTAAACACATGATATTCTTCGGGTGGTCGAAGCAATCCCTTATCCAATAAGGTTCTTCGCGATACCAAAGCAGTATCTCTAAACACATGAGATTCTTCGGGTGGTCGAAGCAGTCCCTTATCCAATAAGGTTCTTCGCGATACAAAAACACTATCTCTAAACTCATGAGATTCCTCGTGATACCAAAGCAGTATCTCTAAATACATGAGATTTCTCGGGTGGTCGATGCAGTCCCTTATTCAATAAGGTTCTTCGCGATACGAAAGCAGTATCTCTAAACACATGAGACACTTCAGGTGGTCGAAGCAGTCCCTTATCCGATAAGGTTCTTCGCGATACCAAAGCAGTATCTCTAATCACATGAGATTCATCGGGTGGTCGAAGCAGTCCCTTATCCAATAAGGTTCTTCGCGATACCAAAGCAGTATCTCTAAACACATGAGATTCGTCGGGTGGTCGAAGCAGTCCCTTATCCAATATGGTTCTTTGCGATACCAAAACAGTATCTCTAAACACATGAGATTGTTCGTGGTACCAAAGCAGTATCTCTAAATACATGAGATTTCTCGAGTGGTCAATGCAGTCCCTTAACCAATAAGGTTCTTCGTGATACCAAAGTAGTATCTCTAAACACATGAGATTCCTCGGGTGGTCGATGCAGTCCCTTATCCAATAAGGTTATTCGCGATACGAAAGCATTATCTCTAAACACATGAGATTCTTTGGGTGGTCAAAGCAGTCCCTTATCCAATAAGGTTCTTCGCGATTCCAAAGCAGTATCTCTAATCACATGAGATTCTTCGGGTGGTCAAAGCAGTCCCTTATCCAATAAGGTTCTTCGCGATACCAATGCAGTATCTCTAAACACATGAGATTCGTCGGGTGGTCGAAGCAGTCCCTTATCCAATAAGGTTCTTCGCGATACCAAAACAGTATCTCTAAACACATGAGATTTTTCGGGTGGTTGAAGCAGTCCCTTATCCAATAAGGTTCTTCGCGATACCAAAGCAGTATCTCTAATCACATGAGATTCTTCGGGTGGTCAAAGCAGTCCCTTACCCAATAGGTTCTTCGCGATACCAAAGCATTATCTCTAAACACATGAGATTCGTCGGGTGGTCTAAGCAATCCCTTATCTAATAAGGTTCTTCGCGATACCAAAATAGTATCTCTAAACACATGAGATTCTTCGGGTGGTTGAAGCAGTCCTTTATCTAATAAGGTTCTTCACGATACGAAAGCAGTATCTCTAAACACATGAGATTCTTCGGGTGGTCGATGCAGTCCCTTATCCAATAAGGTTCTTCGCGATACAAAAGCAATATCTCTAAACACATGAGATTCTTCGGGTGGTCGAAGCAGTCCCTTATCCAATAAGATTCTTCGCGATACCAAAGCAGTATCTCTAAACACATGAGATTCTTCGGGTGGTCAAAGCAGTCCCTTATCCAATATGTTTCTTTCCGATACCAAAACAGTATCTCTAAACACATGAGATTCTTCGTGATACCAAAGCAGTATCTCTAAATACATGAGATTTCTCGGGTGGCCGATGCAGTCCCTTAACCAATAAGGTTCTTCTCTATACGAAAGCAGTATCTCTAAACACATGAGATTCTTCGGGTGGTCGAAGCAGTCCCTTATCCAATAAGGTTCTTCGCGATACCAAAGCAGTATCTCTAATCACATGAGATTCTTCGGGTGGTCGAAGTAGTCCCTTCTCCAATAAGGTTCTTCGCGATACCAAAGCAGTATCTCTAAACACATGAGATTCTTCGGGTGGTCGATGCAGTCCCTCATCCAATAAGGTTCTTCGCGATACGAAAGCAGTATCTCTAAACACATGAGATTCTTCGGGTGGTCGAAGCAGTCCCTTATCCAATAAGGTTATTCGCGATACCAAAGCAGTATCTCTTAACACATGAGATTCTTCGTGTGGTCGAAGCATTCCCTTATCCAATAAGGTTCTTCGCGATACCAAAGCAGTATCTCTAAACGCATGAGATTCGTCGGGTGGTCAAAGCAGTCCCTTATCCAATAAGGTTCTTCACGATACCAAAACAATATCTCTAAACACAAGAGATTCTTCGGGTGGTTGAAGCAGTCCCTTATCCAATAAGGTTCTTCGTGATACCAAAGCAGTATCTCTAAACACATGAGATTCTTCGGGTGATCGAAGCAGTACCTTATTCAATAAGGTTCTTCGTGATACCAAAGCAGTATCTCTAGACACATGATATTCTTCGGGTGGTCGAAGCAGTCCCTTATCCAATAAGGTTCTTCGCGATACGAAAGCAGTATCTCTAAACACATGAGATTCTTCGGGTGGTCGAAGCAGTCCCTTATCCAATAAGGTTCTTCGCGATACCAAAGCAGTATCTCTAATCACATGAGATTCATCGGGTGGTCGAAGCAGTCCCTTATCCAATAAGGTTCTTCGTGATACCAAAGAATTATCTCTAAACACATGAGATTCGTCGGGTGGTCTAAGCAGTCCCTTATCCAATAAGGTTCTTCGCGATACCAAAATAGTATCTCTAAACACATGAGATTCTTCGGGTGGTCTAAGCAGTCCCTTATCCAATAAGGTTCTTCGCGATACCAAAATAGCATCTCTAAACACATGAGATTCTTCGGTTGGTTGAAGCAGTCCTTTATCTAATAAGGTTCTTCGCGATACGAAAGCAGTATCTCTAAACACATGAGATTCTTCGGGTGGTCGATGCAGTCCCTTATCCAATAAGGTTCTTCACGATACCAAAGCAGTATCTCTAAACACATGAGATTCATCGGGTGGTCGAAGTAGTCCCTTATCCAATATGGTTCTTTGCGATACCAAAACAGTATCTCTAAACACATGAGATTGTTCGTGATACCAAAGCAGTATCTCTAAATACATGAAATTTCTCGGGTGGTCAATGCAGTCCCTTAACCAATAAGGTTCTTCGTGATACAAAAGTAGTATCTCTAAACACATGAGATTCCTCGGGTGGTCGATGCAGTCCCTTATCCAATAAGGTTCTTCGCGATACGAAAGCAGTATCTCTAAACACATGAGATTCTTCGGGTGGTCGAAGCAGTCCCTTATCCAATAAGGTTCTTCGCGATTCCAAAGCAGTATCTCTAATCACATGAGATTCTTCGGGTGGTCAAAGCAGTCCCTTATCCAATAAGGTTCTTCGCGATACCAAAGCAGTATCTCTAAACGCATGAGATTCGTCGGGTGGTCAAAGCAGTCCCTTATCCAATAAGGTTCTTCACGATACCAAAACAATATCTCTAAACACAAGAGATTCTTCGGGTGGTTGAAGCAGTCCCTTATCCAATAAGGTTCTTCGTGATACCAAAGCAGTATCTCTAAACACATGAGATTCTTCGGGTGATCGAAGCAGTACCTTATTCAATAAGGTTCTTCGTGATACCAAAGCAGTATCTCTAGACACATGATATTCTTCGGGTGGTCGAAGCAGTCCCTTATCCAATAAGGTTCTTCGCGATACGAAAGCAGTATCTCTAAACACATGAGATTCTTCGGGTGGTCGAAGCAGTCCCTTATCCAATAAGGTTCTTCGCGATACCAAAGCAGTATCTCTAATCACATGAGATTCATCGGGTGGTCGAAGCAGTCCTTTATCCAATAAGGTTCTTCGTGATACCAAAGAATTATCTCTAAACACATGAGATTCGTCGGGTGGTCTAAGCAGTCCCTTATCCAATAAGGTTCTTCGCGATACCAAAATAGTATCTCTAAACACATGAGATTCTTCGGGTGGTCTAAGCAGTCCCTTATCCAATAAGGTTCTTCGCGATACCAAAATAGCATCTCTAAACACATGAGATTCTTCGGGTGGTTGAAGCAGTCCTTTATCTAATAAGGTTCTTCGCGATACGAAAGCAGTATCTCTAAACACATGAGATTCTTCGGGTGGTCGATGCAGTCCCTTATCCAATAAGGTTCTTCACGATACCAAAGCAGTATCTCTAAACACATGAGATTCATCGGGTGGTCGAAGTAGTCCCTTATCCAATATGGTTCTTTGCGATACCAAAACAGTATCTCTAAACACACGAGATTGTTCGTGATACCAAAGCAGTATCTCTAAATACATGAAATTTCTCGGGTGGTCAATGCAGTCCCTTAACCAATAAGGTTCTTCGTGATACAAAAGTAGTATCTCTAAACACATGAGATTCCTCGGGTGGTCGATGCAGTCCCTTATCCAATAAGGTTATTCGCGATACGAAAGCATTATCTCTAAACACATGAGATTCTTTGGGTGGTCGAAGCAGTCCCTTATCCAATAAGGTTCTTCGCGATTCCAAAGCAGTATCTCTAATCACATGAGATTCTTCGGGTGGTCAAAGCAGTCCCTTATCCAATAAGGTTCTTCGCGATACCAAAGCAGTATCTCTAAACACATGAGATTCGTCGGGTGGTCGAAGCAGTCCCTTATCCAATAAGGTTCTTCGCGATACCAAAACAGTATCTCTAAACACATGAGATTCTTCGGGTGGTTGAAGCAGTCCCTTATCCAATAAGGTTCTTCGCGATACCAAAGCAGTATCTCTAAACACATGAGATTCTTCGGGTGATCGAAGCAGTACCTTATTCAATAAGGTTCTTCGTGATACCAAAGCAGTATCTCTAAACACATGATATTCTTCGGGTGGTTGAAGCAGTCCCTTATCCAATAAGGTTCTTTGCGATACCAAAGCAGTATCTCTAAACACATGAGATTCTTCGGGTGGTCGAAGTAGTCCCTTATCCAATAAGGTTCTTCGCGATACCAAAACACTATCTCTAAACACATGGGGTTCTTCGCGATACGAAAGCAGTATCTCTAAACACATGAGATTCTTCAGGTGGTCGAAGCAGTCCCTTATCCAATAAGGTTCTTCGCGATACCAAAGCAGTATCTCTAATCACATGAGATTCTTCGGGTGGTCGAAGCAGTCCCTTATCCAATGAGGTTCTTCGCGATACCAAAGCATTATCTCTAAACACATGAGATTCGTCGGGTGGTCTAAGCAATCCCTTATCCAATAAGGTTCTTCGCGATACCAAAATAGTATCTCTAAACACATGAGATTCTTCGGGTGGTTGAAGCAGTCCTTTATCTAATAAGGTTCTTCACGATACGAAAGCAGTATCTCTAAACACATGAGATTCTTCGGGTGGTCGATGCAGTCCCTTATCCAATAAGGTTCTTCGCGATACAAAAGCAATATCTCTAAACACATGAGATTCTTCGGGTGGTCGAAGCAGTCCCTTATCCAATAAGGTTCTTCGCGATACTAAAGCAGTATCTCTAAACACATGAGATTCTTCGGGTGGTCAAAGCAGTCCCTTATCCAATATGTTTCTTTGCGATACCAAAACAGTATCTCTAAACACATGAGATTCTTCGTGATACCAAAGCAGTATCTCTAAATACATGAGATTTCTCGGGTGGCCGATGCAGTCCCTTAACCAATAAGGTTCTTCTCTTTACGAAAGCAGTATCTCTAAACACATGAGATTCTTCGGGTGGTCGAAGCAGTCCCTTATCCAATAAGGTTCTTCGCGATACCAAAGCAGTATCTCTAATCACATGAGATTCTTCGGGTGGTCGAAGTAGTCCCTTCTCCAATAAGGTTCTTCGCGATACCAAAGCAGTATCTCTAAACACATGAGATTCTTCGGGTGGTCGATACAGTCCCTTATCCAATAAGGTTCTTCGCGATACCAAAGCAGTATCTCTAAACACATGAGATTCGTCGGGTGGTCGAAGCAGTCCCTTATCCAATAAGGTTCTTCGCGATACCAAAACAGTATCTCTAAACACATGAGATTCTTCGTGTGGTTGAAGCAGTCCCTTATCCAATAAGGTTCTTCGCGATACCAAAGCAGTATCTCTAAACACATGAGATTCTTCGGGTGATCGAAGCAGTACCTTATTCAATAAGGTTCTTCGTGATACCAAAGCAGTATCTCTAAACACATGATATTCTTCGGGTGGTCGAAGCATTCCCTTATCCAATAAGGTTCTTCGCGATACCAAAGCAGTATCTCTAAACACATGAGATTCTTCGGGTGGTCGAAGTAGTCCCTTATCCAATAAGGTTCTTCGCGATACCAAAACACTATCTCTAAACACATGAGATTCTTCGTTATACCAAAGCAGTATCTCTAAATACATTAGATTTCTCGGGTGGTCGATGCAGTCCCTTATTCAATAAGGTTCTTCGCGATACGAAAGCAGTATATCTAAACACATGAGATTCTTCAGGTGGTCGAAGCAGTCCCTTATCCAATAAGGTTCTTCGCGATACCAAAGCAGTATCTCTAATCACATGAGATTCTTCGGGTGGTCGATGCAATCCCTTATCCAATAAGGTTCTTCACGATACCAAAGCAGTATCTCTAAACACATGAGATTCTTCAGGTGGTCAAAGCAGTCCCTTATCCAATATGGTTCTTAGCGATACCAAAACAGTATCTCTAAACACATGAGATTCTTCGTGATACCAAAGCAGTATCTCTAAATACATGAGATTTCTCGGGTGACCGATGCAGTCCCTTAACCAATAAGGTTGTTCGCTATACGAAAGCAGTATCTCTAAACACATGAGATTCTTCGGGTTGTCGAAGCAGTCCCTTATCCAATAAGGTTCTTCGCGATACCAAAGCAGTATCTCTAAACACATGAGATTCTTCGGGTGGTCGATGTAGTCCCTCATCCAATAAGGTTCTTCGCGATACGAAAGCAATATCTCTAAACACATGAGATTATTCAGGTGGTCGAAGCAGTCCCTTATCCAATAAGGTTCTTCGTGATACCAAAGCAGTATCTCTAGACACATGATATTCTTCGGGTGGTCGAAGCAGTCCCTTATCCAATAAGGTTCTTCGCGATACGAAAGCAGTATCTCTAAACACATGAGATTCTTCGGGTGGTCGAAGCAGTCCCTTATCCAATAAGGTTCTTCTCGATACCAAAGCAGTATCTCTAAACACATGAGATTCTTCGGGTGGTCGAAGCAGTCCCTTATCCAATAAGGTTCTTCGCGATACCAAAGCAGTATCTCTAATCACATGAGATTCGTCGGGTGGTCGAAGTAGTCCCTTATCCAATAAGGTTCTTCGCGATACCAAAGCAGTATCTCTAAACACATGAGATTCATCGGGTGGTCGAAGCAGTCCCTTATCCAATATGGTTCTTTGCGATACCAAAACAGTATCTCTAAACACATGAGATTGTTCGTGATACCAAAGCAGTATCTCTAAATACATGAAATTTCTCGGGTGGTCAATGCAGTCCCTTAACCAGTAAGGTTCTTCGTGATACCAAAGCAGTATCTCTAAACACATGAGATTCCTCGGGTGGTCGATGCAGTCCCTTATCCAATAAGGTTATTCGCGATACGAAAGGATTATCTCTAAACACATGAGATTCTTTGGGTGGTCGAAGCAGTCCCTTATCCAATAAGGTTCTTCGTGATTCCAAAGCAGTACCTCTAATCACATGAGTTTCTTCGGGTGGTCAAAGCAGTCCCTTATCCAATAAGGTTCTTCGCGATACCAAAGCAGTATCTCTAAACACATGAGATTCGTCGGGTGGTCGAAGCAGTCCCTTATCCAATAAGGTTCTTCGCGATACCAAAACAGTATCTCTAAACACATGAGATTCTTCGTGTGGTTGAAGCAGTCCCTTATCCAATAAGGTTCTTCGCGATACCAAAGCAGTATCTCTAAACACATGAGATTCTTCGGGTGATCGAAGCAGTACCTTATTCAATAAGGTTCTTCGTGATACCAAAGCAGTATCTCTAAACACATGATATTCTTCGGGTGGTCGAAGCATTCCCTTATCCAATAAGGTTCTTCGCGATACCAAAGCAGTATCTCTAAACACATGAGATTCTTCGGGTGGTCGAAGTAGTCCCTTATCCAATAAGGTTCTTCGCGATACCAAAACACTATCTCTAAACACATGAGATTCTTCGTTATACCAAAACAGTATCTCTAAATACATTAGATTTCTCGGGTGGTCGATGCAGTCCCTTATTCAATAAGGTTCTTCTCGATACGAAAGCAGTATATCTAAACACATGAGATTCTTCAGGTGGTCGAAGCAGTCCCTTATCCAATAAGGTTCTTCGCGATACCAAAGCAGTATCTCTAATCACATGAGATTCTTCGGGTGGTCGATGCAATCCCTTATCCAATAAGGTTCTTCACGATACCAAAGCAGTATCTCTAAACACATGAGATTCTTCAGGTGGTCAAAGCAGTCCCTTATCCAATATGGTTCTTAGCGATACCAAAACAGTATCTCTAAACACATGAGATTCTTCGTGATACCAAAGCAGTATCTCTAAATACATGAGATTTCTCGGGTGGCCGATGCAGTCCCTTAACCAATAAGGTTCTTCGCTATACGAAAGCAGTATCTCTAAACACATGAGATTCTTCGTGTTGTCGAAGCAGTCCCTTATCCAATAAGGTTCTTCGCGATACCAAAGCAGTATCTCTAAACACATGAGATTCTTCGGGTGGTCGATGCAGTCCCTCATCCAATAAGGTTCTTCGCGATACGAAAGCAATATCTCTAAACACATGAGATTATTCAGGTGGTCGAAGCAGTCCCTTATCCAATAAGGTTCTTCGTGATACCAAAGCAGTATCTCTAGACACATGATATTCTTCGGGTGGTCGAAGCAGTCCCTTATCCAATAAGGTTCTTCGCGATACGAAAGCAGTATCTCTAAACACATGAGATTCTTCGGGTGGTCGAAGCAGTCCCTTATCCAATAAGGTTCTTCGCGATACCAAAGCAGTATCTCTAAACACATGATATTCTTCGGGTGGTCGAAGCAGTCCCTTATTCAATAAGGTTCTTCGCGATACCAAAGCAGTATCTCTAATCACATGAGATTCGTCGGGTGGTCGAAGTAGTCCCTTATCCAATAAGGTTCTTCGCGATACCAAAGCAGTATCTCTAAACACATGAGATTCTTCGGGTGGTCGATGCAGTCCCTCATCCAATAAGGTTCTTCGCGATACGAAAGCCGTATCTCTAAACACATGAGATTCTTCGGGTGGTCGATGCAGTCCCTTATCCAATAAGGTTCTTCGCGATACCAAAGCAGTATCTCTAAACACATGAGATTCTTCGGGTGGTCGAAGCAGTCCCTTATCCAATAAGGTTCTTCGCGATACCAAAGCAGTATCTCTAAACACATGAGATTCTTCGGGTGGTCAAAGCAGTCCCTTATCCAATATGGTTCTTCGCGATACCAAAGCAGTATCTCTAAACACAAGAGATTCTTCGGGTGGTTGAAGCAGTCCCTTATCCAATAAGGTTCTTCGTGATACCAAAGCAGTATCTCTAAACACATGAGATTCTTCGGGTGATCGAAGCAGTACCTTATTCAATAAGGTTCTTCGTGATACCAAAGCAGTATCTCTAGACACATGATATTCTTCGGGTGGTCGAAGCAGTCCCTTATCCAATAAGGTTCTTCGCGATACGAATGCAGTATCTCTAAACACATGAGATTCTTCGGGTGGTCGAAGCAGTCCCTTATCCAATAAGGTTCTTCGCGATACCAAAGCAGTATCTCTAATCACATGAGATTCTTCGGGTGGTCGAAGCAGTCCCTTATCCAATAAGGTTCTTCGCGATACCAAAGCATTATCTCTAAACACATGAGATTCGTCTGGTGGTCGAAGCAGTCCCCTATCCAATAAGGTTCTTCGCGATACCAAAATAGTATCTCTAAACACATGAGATTCTTCGGGTGGTTGAAGGAGTCCCTTATCCAATAAGGTTCTTCGCGATACGAAAGCAGTATCTCTAAACACACGAGATTCTTCGGGTGGTCGATGCAGTCCCTTATCCAATAAGGTTCTTCGCGATACGAAAGCAGTATCTCTAAACACATGAGATTCTTCAGGTGGTCGAAGCAGTCCCTTATCCAATAACGTTCTTCGCGATACCAAAGCAGTATCTCTAATCACATGAGATTCATCGGGTGGTCGAAGCAGTCCCTTATCCAATAAGGTTCTTCGTGATACCAAAGAATTATCTCTAAACACATGAGATTCGTCGGGTGGTCTAAGCAGTCCCTTATCCAATAAGGTTCTTCGCGATACCAAAATAGTATCTCTAAACACATGAGATTCTTCGGGTGGTTGAAGCAGTCCTTTATCTAATAAGGTTCTTCGCGATACGAAAGCAGTATCTCTAAACACATGAGATTCTTCGGGTGGTCGATGCAGTCCCTTATCCAATAAGGTTCTTCACGATACCAAAGCAGTATCTCTAAACACATGAGATTCATCGGGTGGTCGAAGCAGTCCCTTATCCAATATGGTTCTTTGCGATACCAAAACAGTATGTCTAAACACATGAGATTCTTCGGGTGGTCGATGCAGTCCCTCATCCAATAAGGTTCTTCGCGATACGAAAGCAGTATCTCTAAACACATGAGATTCTTCGGGTGGTCGAAGCAGTCCCTTATCCAATAAGGTTATTCGCGATACCAAAGCAGTATCTCTTAACACATGAGATTCTTCGTGTGGTCGAAGCATTCCCTTATCCAATAAGGTTCTTCGCGATACCAAAGCAGTATCTCTAAACGCATGAGATTCGTCGGGTGGTCAAAGCAGTCCCTTATCCAATAAGGTTCTTCACGATACCAAAACAATATCTCTAAACACAAGAGATTCTTCGGGTGGTTGAAGCAGTCCCTTATCCAATAAGGTTCTTCGTTATACCAAAGCAGTATCTCTAAACACATGAGATTCTTCGGGTGATCGAAGCAGTACCTTATTCAATTAGGTTCTTCGTGATACCAAAGCAGTATCTCTAGACAGATGATATTCTTCGGGTGGTCGAAGCAGTCCCTTATCCAATAAGGTTCTTCGCGATACGAAAGCAGTATCTCTAAACACATGAGATTCTTCGGGTGGTCGAAGCAGTCCCTTATCCAATAAGGTTCTTCGCGATACCAAAGCAGTATCTCTATTCACATGAGATTCTTCGGGTGGTCGAAGCAGTCCCTTATCCAATAAGGTTCTTCGCGATAGCAAAGCATTATCTCTAAACACATGAGATTCGTCGGGTGGTCGAAGCAGTCCCTTATCCAATAAGGTTCTTCGCGATACCAAAATAGTATCTCTAAACACATGAGATTCTTCGGGTGGTTGAAGGAGTCCCTTATACAATAAGGTTCTTCGCGATACGAAAGCAGTATCTCTAAACACATGAGATTCTTCGGGTGGTCGATGCAGTCCCTTATCCAATAAGGTTCTTCGCGATACGAAAGTAGTATCTCTAAACACATGAGATTCTTCAGGTGGTCGAAGCAGTCCCTTATCCAATAAGGTTCTTCGCGATACCAAAGCAGTATCTCTAATCACATGAGATTCATCGGGTGGTCGAAGCAGTCCCTTATCCAATAAGGTTCTTCGTGATACCAAGAATTATCTCTAAACACATGAGATTCGTCGGGTGGTCGAAGCAGTCCCTTATCCAATAAGGTTCTTCGCGATACCAAAGCAGTATCTCTAATCACATGAGATTCGTCGGGTGGTCGAAGAAGTCCCTTATCCAATAAGGTTCTTCGCGATACCAAAGCAGTATCTCTAAACACATGAGATTCTTCGGGTGGTCGATGCAGTCCCTCATCCAATAAGGTTCTTCGCGATACGAAAGCAGTATCTCTAAACACATGAGATTCTTCGGGTGGTCGATGCAGTCCCTTATCCAATAAGGTTCTTCGCGATACCAAAGCAGTATCTCTAAACACATGAGATTCTTCGGGTGGTCGAAGCAGTCCCTTATCCAATAAGGTTCTTCGCGATACCAAAGCAGTATCTCTAAACACATGAGATTCTTCGGGTGGTCAAAGCAGTCCCTTATCCAATATGGTTCTTCGCGATACCAAAGCAGTATCTCTAAACACAAGAGATTCTTCGGGTGGTTGAAGCAGTCCCTTATCCAATAAGGTTCTTCGTGATACCAAAGCAGTATCTCTAAACACATGAGATTCTTCGGGTGATCGAAGCAGTACCTTATTCAATAAGGTTCTTCGTGATACCAAAGCAGTATCTCTAGACACATGATATTCTTCGGGTGGTCGAAGCAGTCCCTTATCCAATAAGGTTCTTCGCGATACGAAAGCAGTATCTCTAAACACATGAGATTCTTCGGGTGGTCGAAGCAGTCCCTTATCCAATAAGGTTCTTCGCGATACCAAAGCAGTATCTCTAATCACATGAGATTCTTCGGGTGGTCGAAGCAGTCCCTTATCCAATAAGGTTCTTCGCGATACCAAAGCATTATCTCTAAACACATGAGATTCGTCGGGTGGTCGAAGCAGTCCCTTATCCAATAAGGTTCTTCGCGATACCAAAATAGTATCTCTAAACACATGAGATTCTTCGGGTGGTTGAAGGAGTCCCTTATCCAATAAGGTTCTTCGCGATACGAAAGCAGTATCTCTAAACACATGAGATTCTTCGGGTGGTCGATGCAGTCCCTTATCCAATAAGGTTCTTCGCGATACGAAAGCAGTATCTCTAAACACATGAGATTCTTCAGGTGGTCGAAGCAGTCCCTTATCCAATAACGTTCTTCGCGATACCAAAGCAGTATCTCTAATCACATGAGATTCATCGGGTGGTCGAAGCAGTCCCTTATCCAATAAGGTTCTTCGTGATACCAAAGAATTATCTCTAAACACATGAGATTCGTCGGGTGGTCTAAGCAGTCCCTTATCCAATAAGGTTCTTCGGGATACCAAAATAGTATCTCTAAACACATGAGATTCTTCGGGTGGTTGAAGCAGTCCTTTATCTAATAAGGTTCTTCGCGATACGAAAGCAGTATCTCTAAACACATGAGATTCTTCGGGTGGTCGATGCAGTCCCTTATCCAATAAGGTTCTTCACGATACCAAAGCAGTATCTCTAAACACATGAGATTCATCGGGTGGTCGAAGTAGTCCCTTATCCAATATGGTTCTTTGCGATACCAAAACAGTATCTCTAAACACATGAGATTCTTCGGGTGGTCGATGCAGTCCCTCATCCAATAAGGTTCTTCGCGATACGAAAGCAGTATCTCTAAACACATGAGATTCTTCGGGTGGTCGAAGCAGTCCCTTATCCAATAAGGTTATTCGCGATACCAAAGCAGTATCTCTTAACACATGAGATTCTTCGTGTGGTCGAAGCATTCCCTTATCCAATAAGGTTCTTCGCGATACCAAAGCAGTATCTCTAAACGCATGAGATTCGTCGGGTGGTCAAAGCAGTCCCTTATCCAATAAGGTTCTTCACGATACCAAAACAATATCTCTAAACACAAGAGATTCTTCGGGTGGTTGAAGCAGTCCCTTATCCAATAAGGTTCTTCGTGATACCAAAGCAGTATCTCTAAACACATGAGATTCTTCGGGTGATCGAAGCAGTACCTTATTCAATTAGGTTCTTCGTGATACCAAAGCAGTATCTCTAGACACATGATATTCTTCGGGTGGTCGAAGCAGTCCCTTCTCCAACAAGGTTCTTCGCGATACCAAAGGAGTATCTCTAAACACATGAGATTCTTCGGGTGGTCGATGCAGTCCCTCATCCAATAAGGTTCTTCGCGATACCAAAGCACTATCTCTAAACACATGAGATGCTTCGTTATACCAAAGCAGTATCTCTAAATACATGAGATTTCTCGAGTGGTCGATGCAGTCCCTTATTCAATAAGGTTCTTCGCGATACGAAAGCAGTATCTCTAAACACATGAGATTCTTCAGGTGGTCGAAGCAGTCCCTTATCCAATAAGGTTCTTCGCGATACCAAAGCAGTATCTCTAATCACATGAGATTCTTCGGGTGGTCGATGCAGTCCCTTATCCAATAAGGTTCTTCACGATACCAAAGCAGTATCTCTAAACACATGAGATTCTTCAGGTGGTCAAAGCAGTCCCTTATCCAATATGGTTCTTTGCAATACCAAAACAGTATCTCTAAACACATGAGATTCTTCGTGATACCAAAGCAGTATCTCTAAATACATGAGATTTCTCGGGTGGCCGATGCAGTCCCTTAACCAATAAGGTTCTTCGCTATACGAAAGCAGTATCTCTAAACACATGAGATTCTTCGGGTTGTCGAAGCAGTCCCTTATCCAATAAGGTTCTTCGCGATACCAAAGCAGTATCTCTAATCACATGAGATTCTTCGGGTGGTCGAAGCAGTCCCTTCTCCAACAAGGTTCTTCGCGATACCAAAGGAGTATCTCTAAACACATGAGATTCTTCGGGTGGTCGATGCAGTCCCTCATCCAATAAGGTTCTTCGCGATACCAAAACAGTATCTCTAAACACATGAGATTCTTCGGGTGGTTGAAGCAGTCCCTTATCCAATAAGGTTCTTCGCGATACCAAAGCAGTATCTCTAAACACATGAGATTCTTCGGGTGATCGAAGCAGTACCTTATTCAATAAGGTTCTTCGTGATACCAAAGCAGTATCTCTAAACACATGATATTCTTCGGGTGGTCGAAGCAGTCCCTTATCCAATAAGGTTCTTCGCGATACCAAAGCAGTATCTCTAATCACATGAGATTCTTCGGGTGGTCGAAGCAGTCCCTTCTCCAACAAGGTTCTTCGCGATACCAAAGGAGTATCTCTAAACACATGAGATTCTTCGGGTGGTCGATGCAGTCCCTCATCCAATAAGGTTCTTCGCGATACCAAAACAGTATCTCTAATCACATGAGATTCATCGGGTGGTCGAAGCAGTCCCTTATCCAATAAGGTTCTTCGTGATACCAAGAATTATCTCTAAACACATGAGATTCGTCGGGTGGTCTAAGCAGTCCCTTATCCAATAAGGTTCTTCGCGATACCAAAATAGTATCATTAAACACATGAGATTCTTCGGGTGGTTGAAGCAGTCCTTTATCTAATAAGGTTCTTCGCGATACGAAAGCAGTATCTCTAAACACATGAGATTCTTCGGGTGGTCGATGCAGTCCCTTATCCAATAAGGTTCTTCACGATACCAAAGCAGTATCTGTAAACACATGAGATTCATCGGGTAGTCGAAGCAGTCCCTTATCCAATATGGTTCTTTGCGATACCAAAACAGTATCTCTAAACACATGAGATTGTTCGTGATACCAAAGCAGTATCTCTAAATACATGAAATTTCTTGGGTGGTCAATGCAGTCCCTTAACCAATAAGGTTCTTCGTGATACCAAAGTAGTATCTCTAAACACATGAGATTCCTCGGGTGGTCGAAGCAGTCCCTTATCCAATAAGGTTCTTCGCGATACCAAAGCAGTATCTCTAATCACATGAGATTCATCGGGTGGTCGAAGCAGTCCCTTATCCAATAAGGTTCTTCGTGATACCAAAGAATTATCTCTAAACACATGAGATTCGTCGGGTGGTCTAAGCAGTCCCTTATCCAATAAGGTTCTTCGCGATACCAAAATAGTATCTTTAAACACATGAGATTCTTCGGGTGGTTGAAGCAGTCCTTTATCTAATAAGGTTCTTCGCGATACGAAAGCAGTATCTCTAAACACATGAGATTCTTCGGGTGGTCGATGCAGTCCCTTATCCAATAAGGTTCTTCACGATACCAAAGCAGTATCTGTAAACACATGAGATTCATCGGGTGGTCGAAGCAGTCCCTTATCCAATATGGTTCTTTGCGATACCAAAACAGTATCTCTAAACACATGAGATTGTTCGTGATACCAAAGCAGTATCTCTAAATACATGAAATTTCTCGGGTGGTCAATGCAGTCCCTTAACCAATAAGGTTCTTCGTGATACCAAATTAGTATCTCTAAACACATGAGATTCCTCGGGTGGTCGATGCAGTCCCTTATCCAATAAGGTTATTTGCGATACGAAAGGATTATCTCTAAACACATGAGATTCTTTGGGTGGTCGAAGCAGTCCCTTATCCAATAAGGTTCTTCGCGATTCCAAAGCAGTACCTCTAATCACATGAGATTCTTCGGGTGGTCAAAGCAGTCCCTTATCCAATAAGGTTCTTCGCGATACCAAAGCAGTATCTCTAAACACATGAGATTCGTCGGGTGGTCGAAGCAGTCCCTTATCCAATAAGGTTCTTCGCGATACCAAAACAGTATCTCTAAACACATGAGATTCTTCGGGTGGTTGAAGCAGTCCCTTATCCAATAAGGTTCTTCGCGATACCAAAGCAGTATCTCTAAACACATGAGATTCTTCGGGTGATCGAAGCAGTACCTTATTCAATAAGGTTCTTCGTGATACCAAAGCAGTATCTCTAAACACATGATATTCTTCGGGTGGTCGAAGCAGTCCCTTATCCAATAAGGTTCTTCGTGATACCAAAGCAGTATCTCTAAACACATGAGATTCTTCGGGTGGTCGAAGTAGTCCCTTATCCAATAAGGTTCTTCGCGATACCAAAGCACTATCTCTAAACACATGAGATGCTTCGTTATACCAAAGCAGTATCTCTAAATACATGAGATTTCTCGAGTGGTCGATGCAGTCCCTTATTCAATAAGGTTCTTCGCGATACGAAAGCAGTATCTCTAAACACATGAGATTCTTCAGGTGGTCGAAGCAGTCCCTTATCCAATAAGGTTCTTCGCGATACCAAAGCAGTATCTCTAATCACATGAGATTCTTCGGGTGGTCGATGCAGTCCCTTATCCAATAAGGTTCTTCACGATACCAAAGCAGTATCTCTAAACACATGAGATTCTTCAGGTGGTCAAAGCAGTCCCTTATCTAATATGGTTCTTTGCAATACCAAAACAGTATCTCTAAACACATGAGATTCTTCGTGATACCAAAGCAGTATCTCTAAATACATGAGATTTCTCGGGTGGCCGATGCAGTCCCTTAACCAATAAGGTTCTTCGCTATACGAAAGCAGTATCTCTAAACACATGAGATTCTTCGGGTTGTCGAAGCAGTCCCTTATCCAATAAGGTTCTTCGCGATACCAAAGCAGTATCTCTAATCACATGAGATTCTTCGGGTGGTCGAAGCAGTCCCTTCTCCAACAAGGTTCTTCGCGATACCAAAGGAGTATCTCTAAACACATGAGATTCTTCGGGTGGTCGATGCAGTCCCTCATCCAATAAGGTTCTTCGCGATACCAAAACAGTATCTCTAAACACATGAGATTCTTCGGGTGGTTGAAGCAGTCCCTTATCCAATAAGGTTCTTCGCGATACCAAAGCAGTATCTCTAAACACATGAGATTCTTCGGGTGATCGAAGCAGTACCTTATTCAATAAGGTTCTTCGTGATACCAAAGCAGTATCTCTAAACACATGATATTCTTCGGGTGGTCGAAGCAGTCCCTTATCCAATAAGGTTCTTCGTGATACCAAAGCAGTATCTCTAAACACATGAGATTCTTCGGGTGGTCGAAGTAGTCCCTTATCCAATAAGGTTCTTCGCGATACCAAAGCACTATCTCTAAACACATGAGATGCTTCGTTATACCAAAGCAGTATCTCTAAATACATGAGATTTCTCGAGTGGTCGATGCAGTCCCTTATTCAATAAGGTTCTTCGCGATACGAAAGCAGTATCTCTAAACACATGAGATTCTTCAGGTGGTCGAAGCAGTCCCTTATCCAATAAGGTTCTTCGCGATACCAAAGCAGTATCTCTAATCACATGAGATTCTTCGGGTGGTAGATGCAGTCCCTTATCCAATAAGGTTCTTCACGATACCAAAGCAGTATCTCTAAACACATGAGATTCTTCAGGTGGTCAAAGCAGTCCCTTATCCAATATGGTTCTTTGCAATACCAAAACAGTATCTCTAAACACATGAGATTCTTCGTGATACCAAAGCAGTATCTCTAAATACATGAGATTTCTCGGGTGGCCGATGCAGTCCCTTAACCAATAAGGTTCTTCGCTATACGAAAGCAGTATCTCTAAACACATGAGATTCTTCGGGTTGTCGAAGCAGTCCCTTATCCAATAAGGTTCTTCGCGATACCAAAGCAGTATCTCTAATCACATGAGATTCTTCGGGTGGTCGAAGCAGTCCCTTCTCCAACAAGGTTCTTCGCGATACCAAAGGAGTATCTCTAAACACATGAGATTCTTCGGGTGGTCGATGCAGTCCCTCATCCAATAAGGTTCTTCGCGATACGAAAGCAGTATCTCTAAACACATGAGATTCTTCGGGTGGTCGAAGCAGTCCCTTATCCAATAAGGTTCTTCATGATACCAAAGCAGTATCTCTAGACACATGATATTCTTCGGGTGGTCGAAGCAGTCCCTTATCCAATATGGTTCTTCGCGATACGAAAGCAGTATCTCTAAACACATGAGATTCTTCGGGTGGTCGAAGCAGTCCCTTATCCAATAAGGTTCTTCGCGATACCAAAGCAGTATCTCTAATCACATGAGATTCTTCGGGTGGTCGAAGCAGTCCCTTATCCAATAAGGTTCTTCGCGATACCAAAGCATTATCTCTAAACACATGAGATTCGTCGGGTGGTCGAAGCAGTCCCTTATCCAATAAGGTTCTTCGCGATACAAAAATAGTATCTCTAAACACATGAGATTCTTCGGGTGGTTGAAGGAGTCCCTTATCCAATAAGGTTCTTCGCGATACGAAAGCAGAATCTCTAAACACATGAGATTCTTCGGGTGGTCGATGCAGTCCCTTATCCAATAAGGTTCTTCGCGATACGAAAGCAGTATCTCTAAACACATGAGATTCTTCGGGTGGTCGAAGCAGTCCCTTATCCAATAAGGTTCTTCGCGATACCAAAGCAGTATCTCTAAACACATGAGATTCTTCGGATGGTCAAAGCAGTCCCTTATCCAATATGGTTCTTTTGCGATACCAAAACAGTATCTCTAAACACATGAGATTCTTCGTGATACCAAAGCAGTATCTCTAAATACATGAGATTTCTCGGGTGGTCGATGCAGTCCCTTAACCAATAAGGTTCTTCGCGATACGAAAGCAGTATCTCTAAACACATGAGATTCTTCGGGTGGTCGAAGCAGTCCCTTATCCAATAAGGTTCTTCGCGATACCAAAGCAGTATCTCTAATCACATGAGATTCTTCGGGTGGTCGAAGTAGTCCCTTCTCCAACAAGGTTCTTCGCGATACCAAAGCAGTATCTGTAATCACATGAGATTCTTCGGGTGGTCAAAGCAATCCCTCATCCAATAAGGTTCTTCGCGATACCAAAGCAGTATCTCTAAACACATGAGATTCGTCGGGTGGTCAAAGCAGTCCCTCATCCAATAAGGTTCTTCGCGATACCAAAACAATATCTCTAAACACATGAGATTCTTCGGGTGGTTGAAGCAGTCCCTTATCCAATAAGGTTCTTCGCGATACCAAAGCAGTATCTCTAATCACATGAGATTCTTCGGGTGGTCGAAGCAGTACCTTATACAATAAGGTTCTTCGTGATACCAAAGCAGTATCTCTAAACACATGATATTCTTCGGGTGGTCGAAGCAGTCCCTTATCCAATAAGGTTCTTCGCGATACCAAAGCAGTATCTCTAAACACATGAGATTCTTCGGGTGGTCGAAGCAGTCCCTTATTCAATAAGGTTCTTCGCGATACCAAAACAGTATCTCTAAACACATGAGATTCTTTGTGATACCAAAGCAGTATCTCTAAATACATGAGATTCCTCGGATGGTCATTGGAGTCCCTTATCCAATAAGGTTCTTCGCGATACGAAAGCAGTATCTCTAAACACATGAGATTCTTCAGGTGGTCGAAGCAGTCCCTTATCCAATAAGGTTCTTCGCGATACCAAAGCAATATCTCTAATCACATGAGATTCTTCGGGTGGTTAAATCAGTCCCTTATCCAATCAGGTTCTTCGCGATACCAAAACAGTATCTCTAAACACATGAGATTCTTCAGGTGGTCAAAGCAGTCCCTTATCCAATATGGTTCTTTGCAATACCAAAACAGTATCTCTAAACACATGAGATTCTTCGTGATACCAAAGCAGTATCTCTAAATACATGAGATTTCTCGGGTGGCCGATGCAGTCCCTTAACCAATAAGGTTCTTCGCTATACGAAAGCAGTATCTCTAAACACATGAGATTCTTCGGGTTGTCGAAGCAGTCCCTTATCCAATAAGGTTCTTCGCGATACCAAAGCAGTATCTCTAATCACATGAGATTCTTCGGGTGGTCGAAGCAGTCCATTCTCCAATAAGGTTCTTCGCGATACCAAAGCTGTATCTCTAATCACATGAGATTCTTCGGGTGGTCAAAGCAATCCCTCATCCAATAAGGTTCTTCGCGATACGAAAGCAGTATCTCTAAACACATGAGATTCTTCGGGTGGTCGAAGCAGTCCCTTATCCAATAAGGTTCTTCATGATACCAAAGCAGTATCTCTAGACACATGATATTCTTCGGGTGGTCGAAGCAGTCCCTTATCCAATAAGGTTCTTCGCGATACGAAAGCAGTATCTCTAAACACATGAGATTCTTCGGGTGGTCGAAGCAGTCCCTTATCCAATAAGGTTCTTCGCGATACCAAAGCAGTATCTCTAATCACATGAGATTCTTCGGGTGGTCGAAGCAGTCCCTTATCCAATAAGGTTCTTCGCGATACCAAAGCATTATCTCTAAACACATGAGATTCGTCGGGTGGTCGAAGCAGTCCCTTATCCAATAAGGTTCTTCGCGATACAAAAATAGTATCTCTAAACACATGAGATTCTTCGGGTGGTTGAAGGAGTCCCTTATCCAATAAGGTTCTTCGCGATACGAAAGCAGTATCTCTAAACACATGAGATTCTTCGGGTGGTCGATGCAGTCCCTTATCCAATAACGTTCTTCGCGATACGAAAGCTGTATCTCTAAACACATGAGATTCTTCGGGTGGTCGAAGCAGTCCCTTATCCAATAAGGTTCTTCGCGATACCAAAGCAGTATCTCTAAACACATGAGATTCTTCGGGTGGTCAAAGCAGTCCCTTATCCAATATGGTTCTTTTGCGATACCAAAACAGTATCTCTAAACACATGAGATTCTTCGTGATACCAAAGCAGTATCTCTAAATACATGAGATTTCTCGGGTGGTCGATGCAGTCCGTTAACCAATAAGGTTCTTCGCGATACGAAAGCAGTATCTCTAAACACATGAGATTCTTCGGGTGGTCGAAGCAGTCCCTTATCCAATAAGGTTCTTCGCGATACCAAAGCAGTATCTCTAATCACATGAGATTCTTCGGGTGGTCGAAGTAGTCCCTTCTCCAATAAGGTTCTTCGCGATACCAAAGCAGTATCTCTAATCACATGAGATTCTTCGGGTGGTCAAAGCAATCCCTCATCCAATAAGGTTCTTCGCGATACCAAAGCAGTATCTCTAAACACATGAGATTCGTCGGGTGGTCAAAGCAGTCCCTTATCCAATAAGGTTCTTCGCGATACCAAAACAATATCTCTAAACACATGAGATTCTTCGGGTGGTTGAAGCAGTCCCTTATCCAATAAGGTTCTTTGCGATACCAAAGCAGTATCTCTAATCACATGAGATTCTTCGGGTGGTCGAAGCAGTACCTTATTCAATAAGGTTCTTCGTGATACCAAAGCAGTATCTCTAAACACATGATATTCTTCGGGTGGTCGAAGCAGTCCCTTATCCAATAAGGTTCTTCGCGATACCAAAGCAGTATCTCTAAACACATGAGATTCTTCGGGTGGTCGAAGCAGTCCCTTATTCAATAAGGTTCTTCGCGATACCAAAACAGTATCTCTAAACACATGAGATTCTTTGTGATACCAAAGCAGTATCTCTAAATACATGAGATTCCTCGGATGGTCATTGGAGTCCCTTATCCAATAAGGTTCTTCGCGATACGAAAGCAGTATCTCTAAACACATGAGATTCTTCGGGTGGTCGAAGCAGTCCCTTATCCAATAAGGTTCTTCGCGATACCAAAGCATTATCTCTAAACACATGAGATTCGTCGGGTGGTCGAAGAAGTCCCTTATCCAATAAGGTTCTTCGCGATACAAAAATAGTATCTCTAAACACATGAGATTCTTCGGGTGGTTGAAGGAGTCCCTTATCCAATAAGGTTCTTCGCGATACTAAAGCAGTATCTCTAAACACATGAGATTCTTCGGGTGGTCGATGCAGTCCCTTATCCAATAAGGTTCTTCGCGATACGAAAGCAGTATCTCTAAACACATGAGATTCTTCGGGTGGTCGAAGCAGTCCCTTATCCAATAAGGTTCTTCGCGATACCAAAGCAGTATCTCTAAACACATGAGATTCTTCGGGTGGTCAAAGCAGTCCCTTATCCAATATGGTTCTTTTGCGATACCAAAACAGTATCTCTAAACACATGAGATTCTTCGTGATACCAAAGCAGTATCTCTAAATACATGAGATTTCTCGGGTGGTTGATGCAGTCCCTTAACCAATAAGGTTCTTCGCGATACGAAAGCAGTATCTCTAAACACATGAGATTCTTCGGGTGGTCGAAGCAGTCCCTTATCCAATAAGGTTCTTCGCGATACCAAAGCAGTATCTCTAATCACATGAGATTCTTCGGGTGGTCGAAGTAGTCCATTCTCCAATAAGGTTCTTCACGATACCAAAGCAGTATCTCTAATCACATGAGATTCTTCGGGTGGTCAAAGCAATCCCTCATCCAATAAGGTTCTTCGCGATACCAAAGTAGTATCTCTAAACACATGAGATTCGTCGGGTGGTCAAAGCAGTCCCTTATCCAATAAGGTTCTTCGCGATACCAAAATAATATCTCTAAACACATGAGATTCTTCGGGTGGTTGAAGCAGTCCCTTATCCAATAAGGTTCTTCGCGATACCAAAGCAGTATCTCTAATCACATGAGATTCTTCGGGTGGTCGAAGCAGTACCTTATTCAATAAGGTTCTTCGTGATACCAAAGCAGTATCTCTAAACACATGATATTCTTCGGGTGGTCGAAGCAGTCCCTTATCCAATAAGGTTCTTCGCGTTACCAAAGCAGTATCTCTAAACACATGAGATTCTTCGGGTGGTCGAAGCAGTCCCTTATTCAATAAGGTTCTTCGCGATACCAAAACAGTATCTCTAAACACATGAGATTCTTTGTGATACCAAAGCAGTATCTCTAAATACATGAGATTCCTCGGATGGTCATTGGAGTTCCTTATCCAATAAGGTTCTTCGCGATACGAAAGCAGTATCTCTAAACACATGAGATTCTTCGGGTGGTCGAAGCAGTCCCTTATCCAATAAGGTTCTTCGCGATACCAAAGCAATATCTCTAATCACATGAGATTCTTCGGGTGGTTGAAGCAGTCCCTTATCCAATCAGGTTCTTCGCGATACCAAAACAGTATCTTTAAACACATAAGATTCTTCGTGATACCAAAGCTAGATTTCTAAATACATGAGATTCCTCGGGTGGTCGATGCAGTCCCTTATCCAATAAGGTTCTTCGAAATACGAAAGCAGTATCTCTATACACATGAGATTCTTCGGGTGGTCGAAGCAGTCCCTTATCCAATAAGGTTCTTCGTGATACCAAAGCAGTATCTCTAATCACATGATATTCTTTAAGGTGGTCAAAGCAGTCCCTATTCTAATAAGGTTCTTCGCGATACCAAGGCAGTATCTCTAAACACATGAGATTCATCTGGTGGTCGAAGTAGTTCCTTATCCAATAAGGTTCTTCGCGATACCAAAACAGTATCTCTAAACACAAGAGATTCTTTGGGTGGTTGAAGCATTCCCTTATCCAATAAGGTTCTTCGCGATACCAAAGCAGTATCTCTAAACACATGAGATTCTTCGGGTGGTCGATGCAGTCCCTTATCCAATAAGGTTCTTCGCGATATGAAAGCAGTATCTCTAAACACATGAGATTCTTCGGGTGGTCGAAGCAGTCCCTTATCCAATAAGGTTCTTCGCGATACCAAAGCAGTATCTCTAAACACATGAGATTCTTCGGGTGGTCGAAGCAGTCCCTTATCCAATATGGTTCTTTGCGATACCAAAACAGTATCTCTAAACACATGAGATTCTTCGTGATACCAAAGCAGTATCTCTAAATACATGAGATTCCTCGGGTGGTCGATGCAGTCCATAAACCAATAAGGTTATTCGCGATACGAAAACAGTATCTCTAAACACATGAGATTCTTCGGGTGGTCGAAGCAGTCCCTTATCGAATAAGGTTCTTCGCGATACCAAAACAATATCTCTAAACACATGAGATTCTTCGGGTGGTTGAAGCAATCCCTTATCCAATAAGGTTCTTCGCGATACCAAGGCATTATCTCTAAACACATGAGATTCATTGTGATACCATAGCAGTATCTCTAAATACATGAGATACCTCGGATGGTCATCGGAGTCCCTTATCCAATAAGGTTCTTCGCGATACGAAAGCAGTATCTCTAAACACATGAGATTCTTCGTGTGGTCGAAGCAGTCCCTTATCCAATAAGGTTCTTCGCGATACCAAAGCAATATCTCTAATCACATGAGATTCTTCGGGTGGTTGAAGCACTCCCTTATCAAATAAGGTTCTTCGCGATACCAAAACAGTATCTTTAAACACATGAGATTCTTGGTGATACCAAAGCTAGATCTCTAAATACATGAGATTCGTCGGGTGGTCGATGCAGTCCCTTATCTAATAAGGTTCTTCGCAATACGAAAGCAGTATCTCTATACACATGAGATTCTTCGGGTGTTCGAAGCAGTCCCTTATCCAATAAGGTTCTACGTGATACCAAAGCAGTATCTCTTATCACATGAGATTCTTCGGGTGGTCAAAGCAGTCCCTTATCTAATAACGTTCTTCGCAATACCAAGGCAGTATCTCTAAACACATGAGATTCGTCGGGTGGTCAAAGCAGTCCCTTATCCAACAAGGTTCATCACGAAACCAAAATAATATCTCTAAACACATGAGATTCTTCGGGTGGTTGAAGCTGTCCCTTATCCAATAAGGTTCTTCGTGATGCCAAAGCAATATCTCTAAACAAATGATATTCTTCGGGTGGTCGAAGCAGTCCCTTATCCAATAAGGTTCTTCGTGATACCAAAGCAGTATCTCTAAACACATGATATTCTTGGGTTGGTCAAAGCAGTCCCTTATCCAATAAGGTTCTTCGCGATACCAAGGCAGTATCTTTAAACACATGAGATTCGTCTGGTGGTCGAAGCAGTCCCTTATCCAATAAGGTTCTTTGCGATACCAAAACAGTATCTCTAAACACATGAGATTCTTCGGGTGGTTGAAGCATTCCCTTATCCAATAAGGTTCTTCGCGATACCAAAGCAGTATCTCTAAACACATGAGATTCTTCGGGTGGTCGATGCAGTCTCTTATCCAATAAGGTTCTTCGCGATACGAAAGCAGTATTTTTAAACACATGAGATACTTCGGGTGGTCGAAGCAGTCCCTTATCCAATAAGGTTCTTCGCGATACCAAAGCAGTATCTCTAAACATATGAGATTCTTCGGGTGGTTGAAGCAGTCCCTTATCCAATATGGTTCTTTGTGATACCAAAACAGTATCTCTAAACACATGAGATTCTTCGTGATACCAAAGCAGTATCTCTAAATACATGAGATTCCTCGGGTGGTCGATGCAGTCCCTTAACCAATAAGGTTATTCGCGATACGAAAGCAGTATCTCTAAACACATGAGATTCTTTGGGTGGTCGAAGAAGTCCCTTATCGAATAAGGTTCTTCGCGATACCAAAACAATATCTCTAAACACATGAGATTCTTCGGGTGGTTGAAGCAGTCCCTTATCCAATAAGGTTCTTCACGATTCCAAGGCAGTATCTCTAAAGACATGAGATTCTTCGGGTGATCGAAGCAGTACCTTATTCAATAAGGTTCTTCGTGATGCCAAAGCAATATCTCTAAACAAATGATATTCTTCGGGTGGTCGAAGCAGTCCCTTATCCAATAAGGTTCTTCGTGATACCAAAGCAGTATCTCTAAACACATGATATTCTTCTGGTGGTCGAAGCAGTCCCTTATCCAATAAGGTTCTTTGGGATACCAAAGCAGTATCTCTAAACACATGAGATTCGTCGGGTGCTCGAAGCAGTCCCTTATCCAATAAGGTTCTTCGCGATACCAAAACAGTATATCTAAACACATGATATTCTTCGGGTGGTTAAAGCATTCCCTTATCCAATAAGGTTCTTCGTGATACGAAAGCAGTATCTCTAAACACATGAGATTCTTCGGGTGGTCGAAGCAGTCCCTTATCCAATTAGGTTCTTCGCGATACCAAAGCAGTATCTCTAAACACATGAGATTCTTCGGGTGGTCGAAGTCATCTCTTATCCAATAAGGTTCTTCGCGATACCAAAACAGTATCTCTAACCACATGAGATTCTTCGTGATTCCAAAGCAGTATCTCTAAATACATGAGATTCCTCGGGTGGTCGATGCAGTCCCTTATCCAATAAGGTTCTTCGCAATACGAAAGCAGTATCTCTATACACATGAGATTCTTCGGGTGTTCGAAGCAGTCCCTTATCCAATAAGGTTCTACGTGATACCAAAGCAGTATCTCTTATCACATGAGATTCTTCGGGTGGTCAAAGCAGTCCCTTATCTAATAACGTTCTTCGCGATACCAAGGCAGTATCTCTAAACACATGAGATTCGTCGGGTGGTCAAAGCAGTCCCTTATCCAATAAGGTTCATCACGATACCAAAACAATATCTCTAAACACATGAGATTCTTCGGGTGGTTGAAGCAGTCCCTTATCCAATAAGGTTCTTCGTGATACCAAAGCAGTATCTCTAAACACATGAGATTCTTCGGGTGATCGAAGAAGTACCTTATTCAATAAGGTTCTTCGTGATACCAAAGCAGTATCTTTAAACACATGATATTCTTCGGGTGGTCGAAGCAGTCCCTTATCCAATAAGGTTCTTCGGGATACCAAAGCAGTATCTCTAAACACATGAGATTCGTCGGGTGGTCGAAGCAGTCCCTTATCTAATAAGGTTCTTCGCGATACCAAAACAGTGTATCTAAACACATGATATTCTTCGGGTGGTTAAAGCATTCCCTTATCCAATAAGGTTCTTCGCGATACAAAAGCAGTATCTCTAAACACATGAGATTCTTCGGGTGGTCGAAGCAGTCCCTTATCCAATAAGGTTCTTCGCGATAACAAAACAGTATCTCTAAACACATGAGATTCTTCGGGTGGTCGAAGTCGTCTCTTATCCAATAAGGTTCTTCGCGATACCAAAACAGTATCTCTAACCACATGAGATTCTTCGTGATACCAAAGCAGTATCTCTAAATACATGAGATTCCTCGGGTGGTCGATGCAGTCCCTTATCCAATAAGGTTCTTCGCAATACGAAAGCAGTATCTCTATACACATGAGATTCTTCGGGTGGTCGAAGCAGTCCCTTATCCAATAAGGTTCTACGTGATACCAAAGCAGTATCTCTTATCACATGAGATTCTTCGGGTGGTCAAAGCAGTCCCTTATCTAATAACGTTCTTCGCGATACCAAGGCAGTATTTCTAAACACATGAGATTCGTCGGGTGGTCAAAGCAGTCCCTTATCCAATAAGGTTCTTCGCGATACCAAAACAATATCTCTAAACACATGAGATTCTTCGGGTGGTTGAAGCAGTCCCTTATCCAATAAGGTTCTTCGTGATACCAAAGCAGTATCTCTAAACACATGAGATTCTTCGGGTGATCGAAGCAGTACCTTATACAATAAGGTTCTTCGTGATACCAAAGAAGTATCTCTAAACACATGATATTCTTCGGGTGGTCGAAGCAGTCCCTTACCCAATAAGGTTCTTCGCGATACCAAAGCAGTATCTCTAAACACATGAGATTCTTCGGGTGGTCGAAGCAGTCCCTTATCCAATAAGGTTCTTCACGATACCAA
Organism: Lathyrus sativus; assembly: GCA_963859935.3. Taxonomy (NCBI): domain Eukaryota; kingdom Viridiplantae; phylum Streptophyta; class Magnoliopsida; order Fabales; family Fabaceae; genus Lathyrus; species Lathyrus sativus. The sequence goes on along the minus strand of OZ012740.1, from coordinate 235,864,001 downwards.
AACAGTATCTCTAAACACATGAGATTCTTTGTGATACCATAGCAGTATCTCTAAATACATGAGAAACCTCGAATGGTCATCGGAGTCCCTTATCCAATAAGGTTCTTCGCGATACGAAAGCAGTATCTCTAAACACATGAGATTCTTCGTGTGGTCGAAGCAGTCCCTTATCCAATAAGGTTCTTCGCGATACCAAAGCAATATCTCTAATCACATGAGATTCTTCGGGTGGTTGAAGCACTCCCTTATCCAATAAGGTTCTTCGCGATACCAAAACAGTATCTTTAAACACATGAGATTCTTGGTGATACCAAAGCTAGATCTCTAAATACATGAGATTCGTCGGGTGGTCGATGCAGTCCCTTATCCAATAAGGTTCTTCGCAATACGAAAGCAGTATCTCTATACACATGAGATTCTTCGGGTGTTCGAAGCAGTCCCTTATCCAATAAGGTTCTACGTGATACCAAAGCAGTATCTCTTATCACATGAGATTCTTCGGGTGGTCAAAGCAGTCCCTTATCTAATAACATTCTTCGCAATACCAAGGCAGTATCTCTAAACACATGAGATTCGTCGGGTGGTCAAAGCAGTCCCTTATCCAACAAGGTTCATCACGAAACCAAAATAATATCTCTAAACACATGAGATTCTTCGGGTGGTTGAAGCTGTCCCTTATCCAATAAGGTTCTTCGTGATGCCAAAGCAATATCTCTAAACAAATGATATTCTTCGGGTGGTCGAAGCAGTCCCTTATCCAATAAGGTTCTTCGTGATACCAAAGCAGTATCTCTAAACACATGATATTCTTCTGGTGGTCGAAGCAGTCCCTTATCCAATAAGGTTCTTCGGGATACCAAAGCAGTATCTCTAAACACATGAGATTCGTCGGGTGGTCGAAGCAGTCCCTTATCCAATAAGGTTCTTCGCGATACCAAAACAGTATATCTAAACACATGATATTCTTCGGGTGGTTAAAGCATTTCCTTATCCAATAAGGTTCTTCGCGATACGAAAGCAGTATCTCTAAACACATGAGATTCTTCGGGTGGTCGAAGCAGTCCCTTATCCAATTAGGTTCTTCGCGATACCAAAGCAGTATCTCTAAACACATGAGATTCTTCGGGTGGTCGAAGTCATCTCTTATCCAATAAGGTTCTTCGCGATACCAAAACAGTATCTCTAACCACATGAGATTCTTCGTGATACCAAAGCAGTATCTCTAAATACATGAGATTCCTCGGGTGGTCGATGCAGTCCCTTATCCAATAAGGTTCTTCGCAATACGAAAGCAGTATCTCTATACACATGAGATTCTTCGGGTGTTCGAAGCAGTCCCTTATCCAATAAGGTTCTACGTGATACCAAAGCAGTATCTCTTATCACATGAGATTCTTCGGGTGGTCAAAGCAGTCCCTTATCTAATAACGTTCTTCGCGATACCAAGGCAGTATCTCTAAACACATGAGATTCGTCGGGTGGTCAAAGCAGTCCCTTATCCAATAAGGTTCATCACGATACCAAAACAATATCTCTAAACACATGAGATTCTTCGGGTGGTTGAAGCAGTCCCTTATCCAATAAGGTTCTTCGTGATACCAAAGCAGTATCTCTAAACACATGAGATTCTTCGGGTGATCGAAGCAGTACCTTATTCAATAAGGTTCTTCGTGATACCAAAGCAGTATCTCTAAACACATGATATTCTTCGGGTGGTCGAAGCAGTCCCTTATCCAATAAGGTTCTTCGGGATAGCAAAGCAGTATCTCTAAACACATGAGATTCGTCGGGTGGTCGAAGCAGTCCCTTATCTAATAAGGTTCTTCGCGATACCAAAACAGTATATCTAAACACATGATATTCTTCGGGTGGTTAAAGCATTCCCTTATCCAATAAGGTTCTTCGCGATACAAAAGCAGTATCTCTAAACACATGAGATTCTTCGGGTGGTCGAAGCAGTCCCTTATCCAATAAGGTTCTTCGCGATAACAAAACAGTATCTCTAAACACATGAGATTCTTCGGGTGGTCGAAGTCGTCTCTTATCCAATAAGGTTCTTCGCGATACCAAAACAGTATCTCTAACCACATGAGATTCTTCGTGATACCAAAGCAGTATCTCTAAATACATGAGATTCCTCGGGTGGTCGATGCTGTCCCTTATCTAATAAGGTTCTTCGCAATACGAAAGCAGTATCTCTATACACATGAGATTCTTCGGGTGGTCGAAGCAGTCCCTTATCCAATAAGGTTCTACGTGATACCAAAGCAGTATCTCTTATCACATGAGATTCTTCGGGTGGTCAAAGCAGTCCCTTATCTAATAACGTTCTTCGCGATACCAAAACAGTATCTCTAAACACATGAGATTCTTCAGGTGGTCGAAGCAGTACCTTATACAATAAGGTTCTTCGTGATACCAAAGAAGTATCTCTAAACACATGATATTCTTCGGGTGGTCGAAGCAGTCCCTTACCCAATAAGGTTCTTCGCGATACCAAAGCAGTATCTCTAAACACATGAGATTCTTCGGGTGGTCGAAGCAGTCCCTTATCCAATAAGGTTCTTCGCGATACCAAAACAGTATCTCTAAACACATGAGATTCTTCGGGTGATCGAAGCAGTACCTTATACAATAAGGTTCTTCGTGATACCAAAGAAGTATCTCTAAACACATGATATTCTTCGGGTGGTCGAAGCAGTCCCTTATCCAATAAGGTTCTTCGCGATACCAAAACAGTATCTATAAACACATGAGATTCTTTGTGATACCAAAGCAGTATCTCTAAATACATGAGATACCTAGGATGGTCATCGGAGTCCGTTATCCAATAAGGTTCTTCGCGATACGAAAGCAGTATCTCTAAACACATGAGATTCTTCGTGTGGTCGAAGCAGTCCCTTATCCAATAAGGTTCTTCGCGATACCAAAGCAATATCTCTAATCACATGAGATTCTTCGGGTGGTTGAAGCAGTCCCTTATCCAATAAGGTTCTTCGCGATACCAAAACAGTATCTTTAAACACATAGGATTCTTCGTGATACCAAAGCTAGATCTCTAAATACATGAGATTCGTCGGGTGGTCGATGCAGTCCCTTATCCAATAAGGTTCTTCGCAATACGAAAGCAGTATCTCTATACACATGAGATTCTTCGGGTGTTCGAAGCAGTCCCTTATCCAATAAGGTTCTACGTGATACCAAAGCAGTATCTCTTATCACATGAGATTCTTCGGGTGGTCAAAGCAGTCCCTTATCTAATAACGTTCTTCGCAATACCAAGGCACTATCGCTAAACACATGAGATTCGTCGGGTGGTCAAAGCAGTCCCTTATCCAATAAGGTTCATCACGAAACCAAAATAATATCTCTAAACACATGAGATTCTTCGGGTGGTTGAAGTTGTCCCTTATCCAATAAGGTTCTTCGTGATACCAAAGCAGTATCTCTAAACACATGAGATTCTTCGGGTGATCGAAGCAGTACCTTATTCAATAAGGTTCTTCGTGATACCAAAGCAGTATCTCTAAACACATGATATTCTTTGGGTGGTCGAAGCAGTCCCTTATCCAATAAGGTTCTTCGGGATACCAAAGCAGTATCTCTAAACACATGAGATTCGTCGGGTGGTCGAAGCAGTCCCTTATCCAATAAGGTTCTTCGCGATACCAAAACAGTATATCTAAACACATGATATTCTTCGGGTGGTTAAAGCATTCCCTTATCCAATAAGGTTCTTCGCGATACGAAAGCAGTATCTCTAAACACATGAGATTCTTCGGGTAGTCGAAGCAGTCCCTTATCCAATAAGGTTCTTCGCGATACCAAAACAGTATCTCTAAACACATGAGATTCTTCGGGTGATCGAAGCAGTACCTTATACAATAAGGTTCTTCGTGATACCAAAGAAGTATCTCTAAACACATGATATTCTTCGGGTGGTCGAAGCAGTCCCTTACCCAATAAGGTTCTTCGCGATACCAAAGCAGTATCTCTAAACACATGAGATTCTTCGGGTGGTCGAAGCAGTCCCTTATCCAATAAGGTTCTTCGCGATACCAAAACAGTATCTCTAAACACATGAGATTCTTTGTGATACCAAAGCAGTATCTCTAAATATATGAGATACCTCGGATGGTCATCGGAGTCCCTTATCCAATAAGGTTCTTCGCGATACGAAAGCAGTATCTCTAAACACATGAGATTCTTCGTGTGGTCGAAGCAGTCCCTTATCCAATAAGGTTCTTTGCGATACCAAAGCAATATCTCTAATCACATGAGATTCTTCTGGTGGTTGAAGCAGTCCCTTATCCAATAAGGTTCTTCGCGATACCAAAACAGTATCTTTAAACACATAGGATTCTTCGTGATACCAAAGCTAGATCTCTAAATACATGAGATTCGTCGGGTGGTCGATGCAGTCCCTTATCCAATAAGGTTCTTCGCAATACGAAAGCAGTATCTCTATACACATGAGATTCTTCGGGTGTTCGAAGCAGTCCCTTATCCAATAAGGTTCTACGTGATACCAAAGCAGTATCTCTTATCACATGAGATTCTTCGGGTGGTCAAAGCAGTCCCTTATCTAATAACGTTCTTCGCAATACCAAGGCACTATCGCTAAACACATGAGATTCGTCGGGTGGTCAAAGCAGTCCCTTATCCAATAAGGTTCATCACGAAACCAAAATAATATCTCTAAACACATGAGATTCTTCGGGTGGTTGAAGCCGTCCCTTATCCAATAAGGGTCTTCGTGATACCAAAGCAGTATCTCTAAACACATGAGATTCTTCGGGTGATCGAAGCAGTACCTTATTCAATAAGGTTCTTCGTGATACCAAAGCAGTATCTCTAAACACATGATATTCTTCGGGTGGTCGAAGCAGTCCCTTATCCAATAAGGTTCTTCGGGATACCAAAGCAGTATCTCTAAACACATGAGATTCGTCGGGTGGTCGAAGCAGTCCCTTATCCAATAAGGTTCTTCGCGATACCAAAACAGTATATCTAAACACATGATATTCTTCGGGTGGTTAAAGCATTCCCTTATCCAATAAGGTTCTTCGCGATACGAAAGCAGTATCTCTAAACACATGAGATTCTTCGGGTGGTCGAAGCAGTCCCTTATCCAATAAGGTTCTTCGCGATACCAAAACAGTATCTCTAAACACATGAGATTCTTCGGGTGATCGAAGCAGTACCTTATACAATAAGGTTCTTCGTGATACCAAAGAAGTATCTCTAAACACATGATATTCTTCGGGTGGTCGAAGCAGTCCCTTACCCAATAAGGTTCTTCGCGATACCAAAGCAGTATCTCTAAACACATGAGATTCTTCGGGTGGTCGAAGCAGTCCCTTATCCAATAAGGTTCTTCGCGATACCAAAACAGTATCTCTAAACACATGAGATTCTTTGTGATACCAAAGCAGTATCTCTAAATACATGAGATACCTCGGATGGTCATCGGAGTCCCTTATCCAATAAGGTTCTTCGCGATACGAAAGCAGTATCTCTAAACACATGAGATTCTTCGTGTGGTCGAAGCAGTCCCTTATCCAATAAGGTTCTTTGCGATACCAAAGCAATATCTCTAATCACATGAGATTCTTCGGGTGGTTGAAGCAGTCCCTTATCCAATAAGGTTCTTCGCGATACCAAAACAGTATCTTTAAACACATAGGATTCTTCGTGATACCAATGCTAGATCTCTAAATACATGAGATTCGTCGGGTGGTCGATGCAGTCGCTTATCCAATAAGGTTCTTCGCAATACGAAAGCAGTATCTCTATACACATGAGATTCTTCGGGTGTTCGAAGCAGTCCCTTATCCAATAAGGTTCTACGTGATACCAAAGCAGTATCTCTTATCACATGAGATTCTTCGGGTGGTCAAAGCAGTCCCTTATCTAATAACGTTCTTCGCAATACCAAGGCACTATCGCTAAACACATGAGATTCGTCGGGTGGTCAAAGCAGTCCCTTATACAATAAGGTTCATCACGAAACCAAAATAATATCTCTAAACACATGAGATTCTTCGGGTGGTTGAAGCTGTCCCTTATCCAATAAGGGTCTTCGTGATACCAAAGCAGTATCTCTAAACACATGAGATTCTTCGGGTGATCGAAGCAGTACCTTATTCAATAAGGTTCTTCGTGATACCAAAGCAGTATCTCTAAACACATGATATTCTTCGGGTGGTCGAAGCAGTCCCTTATCCAATAAGGTTCTTCGGGATACCAAAGCAGTATCTCTAAACACATGAGATTCGTCGGGTGGTCGAAGCAGTCCCTTATCCAATAAGGTTCTTCGCGATACCAAAACAGTATATCTAAACACATGATATTCTTCGGGTGGTTAAAGCATTCCCTTATCCAATAAGGTTCTTCGCGATACGAAAGCAGTATCTCTAAACACATGAGATTCTTCGGGTGGTCGAAGCAGTCCCTTATCCAATAAGGTTCTTCGCGATACCAAAACAGTATCTCTAAACACATGAGATTCTTTGGGTGGTCGAAGTCGTCTCTTATCCAATAAGGTTCTTCGCGATACCAAAACAGTATCTCTAACCACATGAGATTCTTCGTGATACCAAAGCAGTATCTCTAAATACATGAGATTCCTCGGGTGGTCGATGCAGTCCCTTATCCAATAAGGTTCTTCGCAATACGAAAGCAGTATCTCTATACACATGAGATTCTTCGGGTGTTCGAAGCAGTCCCTTATCCAATAAGGTTCTACGTGATACCAAAGCAGTATCTCTTATCACATGAGATTCTTCGGGTGGTCAAAGCAGTCCCTTATCTAATAACGTTCTTCGCGATACCAAGGCAGTATCTCTAAACACATGAGATTCGTCGGGTGGTCAAAGCAGTCCCTTATCCAATAAGGTTCTTCGCGATACCAAAACAATATCTCTAAACACATGAGATTCTTCGGGTGGTTGAAGCAGTCCCTTATCCAATAAGGTTCTTCGTGATACCAAAGCAATATCTCTAAACACATGAGATTCTTCGGGTGATCGAAGCAGTACCTTATTCAATAAGGTTCTTCGTGATACCAAAGCAGTATCTCTAAACACATGATATTCTTCGGGTGGTCGAAGCAGTCCCTTATCCAATAAGGTTCTTCGGGATACCAAAGCAGTATCTCTAAACACATGAGATTCGTCGGGTGGTCGAAGCAGTCCCTTATCCAATAAGGTTCTTCGCGATACCAAAACAGTATCTCTATACACATGAGATTCTTCGGGTGTTCGAAGCAGTCCCTTATCCAATAAGGTTCTACGTGATACCAAAGCAGTATCTCTTATCACATGAGATTCTTCGGGTGGTCAAAGCAGTCCCTTATCTAATAACGTTCTTCGCAATACCAAGGCACTATCGCTAAACACATGAGATTCGTCGGGTGGTCAAAGCAGTCCCTTATCCAATAAGGTTCATCACGAAACCAAAATAATATCTCTAAACACATGAGATTCTTCGGGTGGTTGAAGCTGTCCCTTATCCAATAAGGGTCTTCGTGATACCAAAGCAGTATCTCTAAACACATGAGATTCTTCGGGTGATCGAAGCAGTACCTTATTCAATAAGGTTCTTCGTGATACCAAAGCAGTATCTCTAAACACATGATATTCTTCGGGTGGTCGAAGCAGTCCCTTATCCAATAAGGTTCTTCGGGATACCAAAGCAGTATCTCTAAACACATGAGATTCGTCGGGTGGTCGAAGCAGTCCCTTATCCAATAAGGTTCTTCGCGATACCAAAACAGTATATCTAAACACATGATATTCTTCGGGTGGTTAAAGCATTCCCTTATCCAATAAGGTTCTTCGCGATACGAAAGCAGTATCTCTAAACACATGAGATTCTTCGGGTGGTCGAAGCAGTCCCTTATCCAATAAGGTTCTTCGCGATACCAAAACAGTATCTCTAAACACATGAGATTCTTTGGGTGGTCGAAGTCGTCTCTTATCCAATAAGGTTCTTCGCGATACCAAAACAGTATCTCTAACCACATGAGATTCTTCGTGATACCAAAGCAGTATCTCTAAATACATGAGATTCCTCGGGTGGTCGATGCAGTCCCTTATCCAATAAGGTTTTCGCAATACGAAAGCGGTATCTCTATACACATGAGATTCTTCGGGTGTTCGAAGCAGTTCCTTATCCAATAAGGTTCTACGTGATACCAAAGCAGTATCTCTTATCACATGAGATTCTTCGGGTGGTCAAAGCAGTCCCTTATCTAATAACGTTCTTCGCGATACCAAGGCAGTATCTCTAAACACATGAGATTCGTCGGGTGGTCAAAGCAGTCCCTTATCCAATCAGGTTCTTCGCGATACCAAAACAATATCTCTAAACACATGAGATTCTTCGGGTGGTTGAAGCAGTCCCTTATCCAATAAGGTTCTTCGTGATACCAAAGCAATATCTCTAAACACATGAGATTCTTCGGGTGATCGAAGCAGTACCTTATTCAATAAGGTTCTTCGTGATACCAAAGCAGTATCTCTAAACACATGATATTCTTCGGGTGGTCGAAGCAGTCCCTTATCCAATAAGGTTCTTCGGGATACCAAAGCAGTATCTCTAAACACATGAGATTCGTCGGGTGGTCAAAGCAGTCCCTTATCCAATAAGGTTCTTCGCGATACCAAAACAGTATATCTAAACACATGATATTCTTCGGGTGGTTAAAGCATTCCCTTATCCAATAAGGTTCTTCGCGATACGAAAGCAGTATCTCTAAACACATGAGATTCTTCGGGTGGTCGAAGAAGTCCCTTATCTAATAAGGTTCTTCGCGATACGAAAACAGTATCTCTAAACACATGAGATTCTTCGGGTGGTCGAAGTCGTCTCTTATCCAATAAGGTTCTTCGCGATACCAAAACAGTATCTCTAACCACATGAGATTCTTCGTGATACCAAAGCAGTATCTCTAAATACATGAGATTCCTCGGGTGGTCGATACAGTCCCTTATCCAATAAGGTTCTTCGCAATACGAAAGCAGTATCTCTATACACATGAGATTCTTCGGGTGGTCGAAGCAGTCCCTTATCCAATAAGGGTCTACGTGATACCAAAGCAGTATCTCTTATCACATGAGATTCTTCGGGTGGTCAAAGCAGTCCCTTATCTAATCACGTTCTTCGCGATACCAAGGCAGTATCTCTAAACACATGAGATTCGTCGGGTGGTCAAAGCAGTCCCTTATCCAATAAGGTTCTTCGCGATACCAAAATAATATCTCTAAACACATGAGATTCTTCGGGTGGTTGAAGCAGTCCCTTATCCAATAAGGTTCTTCGTGATACCAAAGCAGTATCTCTAAACACATGAGATTCTTCGGGTGATCGAAGCAGTACCTTATACAATAAGGTTCTTCGTGATACCAAAGAAGTATCTCTAAACACATGATATTCTTCGGGTGGTCGAAGTAGTCCCTTACCCAATAAGGTTCTTCGCGATACCAAAGCAGTATCTCTAAACACATGAGGTTCTTCGGGTGGTCGAAGCAGTCCCTTATCCAATAAGGTTCTTCGCGATACCAAAACAGTATCTCTAAACACATGAGATTCTTTGTGATACCAAAGCAGTATCTCTAAATACATGAGATACCTCAGATGGTCATCGGAGTCCCTTATCCAATAAGGTTCTTCGCGATACGAAAGCAGTATCTCTAAACACATGAGATTCTTCGTGTGGTCGAAGCAGTCCCTTATCCAATAAGGTTCTTCGCGATACCAAAGCAATATCTCTAATCACATGAGATTCTTCGGGTGGTTGAAGCAGTCCCTTATCAAATAAGGTTCTTCGCGATACCAAAACAGTATCTTTAAACACATGAGATTTTTCGTGATACCAAAGCTAGATCTCTAAATACATGAGATTCGTCGGGTGGTCGATGCAGTCCCTTATCCAATAAGGTTCTTCGCAATACAAAAGCAGTATCTCTATACACATGAGATTCTTCGGGTGGTCGAAGCAGTCCCTTATCCAATAAGGTTCTTCGTGATACCAAAGCAGTATCTATAATCACATGAGATTCTTCGGGTGGTCAAAGCAGTCCCTTATCTAATAAGGTTCTTCGCGATACCAAGGCAGTATCTCTAAACACATGAGATTCGTCCGGTGGTCGAAGCAATCCCTCATCCAATAAGGTTCTTCGCGATACCAAAACAGTATCTCTAAACACATGAGATTCTTCGGGTGGTTGAAGCATTCCTTTATCCAATAAGGTTCTTCGCGATACCAAAGCAGTATCTCTAAAGACATGAGATTCTTCGGGTGGTCGATGCAGTCCCTTATCCAATAAGGTTCTTCGCGATACGAAAGCAGTATCTCTAAACACATGAGATTCTTCGGGTGGTCGAAACAGTCCCTTATCCAATAAGGTTCTTCGAGATACCAAAGCAGTATCTCTAAACACATGAGATTCTTCGGGTGGTCGAAGCAGTCCCTTATCCAATATGGTTCTTTGCGATACCAAAACAGTATCTCTAAACACATCAGATTCTTCGTGATACCAAAGCAGTATCTCTAAACACATGAGATTCTTCGGGTGGTCGATGCAGTCCCTTAACCAATAAGGTTCTTCGCGATACCAAGGCAGTATCTCTAAACACATGAGATTCCTCGGGTGATCGAAGCAGTACCTTATTCAATAAGGTTCTTCGTGATACCAAAGCAATATCTCTAAAGAAATGATATTCTTCGGGTGGTCGAAGCAGTCCCTTATCCAATAAGGTTCTTCGTGATACCAAAGCAGTATCTCTAAACACATGATATTCTTCGGCTGGTCGAAGCAGTCCCTTATCCAATAACGTTCTTCGGGATACCAAAGCAGTATCTCTAAACACATGAGATTCGTCGGGTGGTCGAAGCAGTCCCTTATCCAATAAGGTTCTTCACGATACCAAAACAGTATATCTAAACACATGAGATTCTCGGGTGGTCAATGCAGTCCCTTATCCAATAAGGTTCTTCGCGATACGAAAGCAGTATCTCTAAACACATGAGATTCTTTGGGTGGTCGAAGCAGCCCCTTATCCAATAGGGTTCTTTGCGATATCAAAGCAGTATCTTTAACCACATGAGATTCTTTGGGTGGTCGAAGCAGTCCCTTATCCAATATGGTTCTTTGCGATACCAAAACAGTATCTCTAAACACATGAGATTCTTCGGGTGGTCGAAGTCGTCTCTTATCCAATAAGTTTCTTCGTGATACCAAAGCAGTATCTCTAAACACATGAGATTCTTCGGGTGGTCGAAGCAGTCCCTTATCCAATAAGGTTCTTCACGATACCAAAGCAGTATCTCTAATCACATGAGATTCTTCGGGTGGTCGAAGTAGTCCCTTCTCCAATAAGGTTCTTCGCGATACCAAAGCAGTATCTCTAAACACATGAGATTCTTCGGGTGGTCGAAGAAGTCCCTTATCCAATAAGGTTCTTCGCGATACCAAAGCAGTATCTCTAATCACATGAGATTCTTCGGGTGGTCAAAGCAATCCCTTATCCAATAAGGTTCTTCGCGATACCAAAGCAGTATCTCTAAACACATGAGATTCATCGGGTGGTCAAAGCAGTCCCTTATCCAATAAGGTTCTTCGCGATACCAAAACAATATCTCTAAACACATGAGATTCTTCGGGTGGTTGAAGCAGTCCCTTATCCAATAAGGTTCTTCGTGATACCAAAGCAGTATCTCTAAACATATGAGATTCTTCGGGTGATCGAAGCAGTACCTTATTCAATAAGGTTCTTCGTGATACCAAAGCAGTATCTCTAAACACATGATATTCTTCGGGTGGTCGAAGCAGTCCCTTATCCAATAAGGTTCTTCGCGATACCAAAGCAGTATCTCTAAACACATAAGATTCTTCGGGTGGTCGAAGCAGTCCCTTATCCAATAAGGTTCTTCGCGATACCAAAACAGTATCTCTAAACACATGAGATTCTTTGTGATACCAAAGCAGTATCTCTAAATACATGAGATTCCTCGGATGGTCATTGGAGTCCCTTATCCAATAAGGTTCTTCGCGATACGAAAGCAGTATCTCTAAACACATGAGATTCTTCGGGTGGTCGAAGCAGTCCCTTATCCAATAAGATTCTTCGTGATACCAAAGCAATATCTCTAATCACATGAGATTCTTCGGGTGGTTGAAGCAGTCCCTTATCCAATAAGGTTCTTCGTGATACCAAAACAGTATCTTTAAACACATGAGTTTCTTCGTGATACCAAAGCTAGATTTCTAAATACATGAGATTCCTCGGGTGGTCGATGCAGTCCCTTATCCAATAAGGTTCTTCGCAATACAAAAACAGTATCTCTATACACATGAGATTCTTCGGGTGGTCGAAGCAATCCCTTATCCAATAAGGTTCTTCGTGATACCAAAGCAGTGTCTCTAATCACATGAGATTCTTCGGGTGGTCAAAGCAGTCCCTTATCTAATAAGGTTCTTCGCGATACCAAGGCAGTATCTCTAAACACATGAGATTCGTCTGGTGGTCGAAGCAGTCCCTTATCCAATAAGGTTCTTCGCGATACCAAAATAGTATCTCTAAACACATGAGATTCTTCGGGTGGTTGAAGCATTCCCTTATCCAATAAGGTTCTTCGCGATACCAAAGCAGTATCTCTAAACACATGAGATTCTTCGGGTGGTCGATGCAGTCCCTTATCCAATAAGGTTCTTCGCGATACGAAAGCAGTATCTCTAAACACATGAGATTCTTCGGGTGGTCGAAGCAGTCCCTTATCCAATAAGGTTCTTTGCGATACCAAAGCAGTATCTCTAAACACATGAGATTCTTTGCGTGGTCGAAGCAGTCCCTTATCCAATATGGTTCTTTGTGATACCAAAACAGTATCTCTAAACACATGAGATTCTTCGTGATACCAAAGAAGTATCTCTAAATACATGAGATTCCTCGGGTGGTCGATGCAGTCCCTTAACCAATAAGGTTATTCGCGATACGAAAGCAGTATCTCTAAACACATGAGATTCTTCGGGTGGTCGAAGCAGTCCCTTATCGAATAAGGTTCTTCGCGATACCAAAACAATATCTCTAAACACATGAGATTCTTCGGGTGGTTGAAGCAGTCCCTTATCCAATAAGGTTCTTCGCGATACCAAGGCAGTATCTCTAAACACATGAGATTCTTCGGGTGATCGAAGCAGTACCTTATTCAATAAGGTTCTTCGTGATACCAAAGCAATATCTCTAAAGAAATGATATTCTTCGGGTGGTCGAAGCAGTCCCTTATCCAATAAGGTTCTTCGGGATACCAAAGCAGTATCTCTAAACACATGAGATTCGTCGGGTGGTCGAAGCAGTCCCTTATCCAGTAAGGTTCTTCGCGATACCAAAACAGTATATCTAAACACATGATATTCTTCGGGTGGTTGAAGCATTCCCTTATCCAATAAGGTTCTTCACGATACCAAAGCAGTATCTCTCAACATATGAGATTCTTCGGGTGGTCGATGTAGTCCCTTATCCAATAAGTTTTTTCGCGATACGAAAGCAGTATCTCTAAACACATGAGATTCTTCGGGTGGTCGAAGCAGTCCCTTATCCAATAAGGTTCTTCGCGATACCAAAGCAGTATCTCTAAACACATGAGATTCTTTGGGTGGTCGAAGTCGTCTCTTATCCAATAAGGTTCTTCGCGATACCAAAACAGTATCTCTAAACACATGAGATTCTTCGTGATACCAAAGCAGTATCTCTAAACACATGAGATTCTTCGGGTGGTCGAAGCAGTCCCTTATCCAATAAGGTTCTTCGCGATACCAAAGCAGTATCTCTAATCACATGAGATTCTTCGGGTGGTCGAAGTAGTCCCTTCTCCAATAAGGTTCTTTGCGATACCAAAGCAGTATCTCTAATCACATGAGATTCTTCGGGTGGTCAAAGCAATCCCTTATCCAATAAGGTTCTTCACGATACTAAAGCAGTATCTCTAAACACATGAGATTCGTCGGGTGGTCAAAGCAGTCCCTTATCCAATAAGGTTCTTCGCGATACCAAAACAATATCTCTAAACACATGAGATTCTTCGGGTGGTTGAAGCATTCCCTTATCCAATAAGGTTCTTCGTGATACCAAAGCAGTATCTCTAAACACATGAGATTCTTCGGGTGATCGATGCAGTACCTTATTCAATAAGGTTCTTCGTGATACCAAAGCAGTATCTCTAAACACATGATATTCTTCGGGTGGTCGAAGCAGTCCCTTATCCAATAAGGTTCTTCGCGATACCAAAGCAGTATCTCTAAACACATGAGATTCTTCGGGTGGTCGAAGCAGTCCCTTATCCAATAAGGTTCTTCGCGATACCAAAATAGTATCTCTAAACACGTGAGATTCTTTGTGATACCAAAGCAGTATCTCTAAATACATGAGATTCCTCGGATGGTCATTGGAGTCCCTTATCCAATAAAGTTCTTCGCGATATGAAAGCAGTATCTCTAAACACATGAGATTCTTCGGGTGGTCGAAGCAGTCCCTTATCCAATAAGGTTCTTCGTGATACCAAAGCAATATCTCTAATCACATGAGATTCTTCGGGTGGTTGAAGCAGTCCCTTATCCAATAAGGTTCTTCGCGATACCAAAACAGTATCTTTAAACACATGAGTTTCTTCGTGATACCAAAGCTAGATTTCTAAATACATGAGATTCCTCGGGTGGTCGATGCAGTCCCTTATCCAATAAGGTTCTTCGCAATATGAAAACAGTATCTCTATACACATGAGATTCTTCGGGTGGTCGAAGCAATCCCTTATCCAATAAGGTTCTTCGTGATACCAAAGCAGTATCTCTAATCACATGAGATTCTTCGGGTGGTCAAAGCAATCCCTTATCCAATAAGGTTCTTCGCGATACCAAAGCAGTATCTCTAAACACATGAGATTCATCGGGTGGTCAAAGCAGTCCCTTATCCAATAAGGTTCTTCGCGATACCAAAACAATATCTCTAAACACATGAGATTCTTCGGGTGGTTGAAGCAGTCCCTTATCCAATAAGGTTCTTCGTGATACCAAAGCAGTATCTCTAAACATATGAGATTCTTCGGGTGATCGAAGCAGTACCTTATTCAATAAGGTTCTTCGTGATACCAAAGCAGTATCTCTAAACACATGATATTCTTCGGGTGGTCGAAGCAGTCCCTTATCCAATAAGGTTCTTCGCGATACCAAAGCAGTATCTCTAAACACATAAGATTCTTCGGGTGGTCGAAGCAGTCCCTTATCCAATAAGGTTCTTCGCGATACCAAAACAGTATCTCTAAACACATGAGATTCTTTGTGATACCAAAGCAGTATCTCTAAATACATGAGATTCCTCGGATGGTCATTGGAGTCCCTTATCCAATAAGGTTCTTCGCGATACGAAAGCAGTATCTCTAAACACATGAGATTCTTCGGGTGGTCGAAGCAGTCCCTTATCCAATAAGATTCTTCGTGATACCAAAGCAATATCTCTAATCACATGAGATTCTTCGGGTGGTTGAAGCAGTCCCTTATCCAATAAGGTTCTTCGTGATACCAAAACAGTATCTTTAAACACATGAGTTTCTTCGTGATACCAAAGCTAGATTTCTAAATACATGAGATTCCTCGGGTGGTCGATGCAGTCCCTTATCCAATAAGGTTCTTCGCAATACAAAAACAGTATCTCTATACACATGAGATTCTTCGGGTGGTCGAAGCAATCCCTTATCCAATAAGGTTCTTCGTGATACCAAAGCAGTGTCTCTAATCACATGAGATTCTTCGGGTGGTCAAAGCAGTCCCTTATCTAATAAGGTTCTTCGCGATACCAAGGCAGTATCTCTAAACACATGAGATTCGTCTGGTGGTCGAAGCAGTCCCTTATCCAATAAGGTTCTTCGCGATACCAAAATAGTATCTCTAAACACATGAGATTCTTCGGGTGGTTGAAGCATTCCCTTATCCAATAAGGTTCTTCGCGATACCAAAGCAGTATCTCTAAACACATGAGATTCTTCGGGTGGTCGATGCAGTCCCTTATCCAATAAGGTTCTTCGAGATACGAAAGCAGTATCTCTAAACACATGAGATTCTTCGGGTGGTCGAAGCAGTCCCTTATCCAATAAGGTTCTTTGCGATACCAAAGCAGTATCTCTAAACACATGAGATTCTTTGCGTGGTCGAAGCAGTCCCTTATCCAATATGGTTCTTTGTGATACCAAAACAGTATCTCTAAACACATGAGATTCTTCGTGATACCAAAGAAGTATCTCTAAATACATGAGATTCCTCGGGTGGTCGATGCAGTCCCTTAACCAATAAGGTTATTCGCGATACGAAAGCAGTATCTCTAAACACATGAGATTCTTCGGGTGGTCGAAGCAGTCCCTTATCGAATAAGGTTCTTCGCGATACCAAAACAATATCTCTAAACACATGAGATTCTTCGGGTGGTTGAAGCAGTCCCTTATCCAATAAGGTTCTTCGCGATACCAAGGCAGTATCTCTAAACACATGAGATTCTTCGGGTGATCGAAGCAGTACCTTATTCAATAAGGTTCTTCGTGATACCAAAGCAATATCTCTAAAGAAATGATATTCTTCGGGTGGTCGAAGCAGTCCCTTATCCAATAAGGTTCTTCGGGATACCAAAGCAGTATCTCTAAACACATGAGATTCGTCGGGTGGTCGAAGCAGTCCCTTATCCAGTAAGGTTCTTCGCGATACCAAAACAGTATATCTAAACACATGATATTCTTCGGGTGGTTGAAGCATTCCCTTATCCAATAAGGTTCTTCACGATACCAAAGCAGTATCTCTCAACATATGAGATTCTTCGGGTGGTCGATGTAGTCCCTTATCCAATAAGTTTTTTCGCGATACGAAAGCAGTATCTCTAAACACATGAGATTCTTCGGGTGGTCGAAGCAGTCCCTTATCCAATAAGGTTCTTCGCGATACCAAAGCAGTATCTCTAAATACATGAGATTCTTTGGGTGGTCGAAGTCGTCTCTTATCCAATAAGGTTCTTCGCGATACCAAAACAGTATCTCTAAACACATGAGATTCTTCGTGATACCAAAGCAGTATCTCTAAACACATGAGATTCTTCGGGTGGTCGAAGCAGTCCCTTATCCAATAAGGTTCTTCGCGATACCAAAGCAGTATCTCTAATCACATGAGATTCTTCGGGTGGTCGAAGTAGTCCCTTCTCCAATAAGGTTCTTTGCGATACCAAAGCAGTATCTCTAATCACATGAGATTCTTCGGGTGGTCAAAGCAATCCCTTATCCAATAAGGTTCTTCACGATACTAAAGCAGTATCTCTAAACACATGAGATTCGTCGGGTGGTCAAAGCAGTCCCTTATCCAATAAGGTTCTTCGCGATACCAAAACAATATCTCTAAACACATGAGATTCTTCGGGTGGTTGAAGCATTCCCTTATCCAATAAGGTTCTTCGTGATACCAAAGCAGTATCTCTAAACACATGAGATTCTTCGGGTGATCGATGCAGTACCTTATTCAATAAGGTTCTTCGTGATACCAAAGCAGTATCTCTAAACACATGATATTCTTCGGGTGGTCGAAGCAGTCCCTTATCCAATAAGGTTCTTCGCGATACCAAAGCAGTATCTCTAAACACATGAGATTCTTCGGGTGGTCGAAGCAGTCCCTTATCCAATAAGGT
Source organism: Lathyrus sativus (assembly GCA_963859935.3). Classification (NCBI taxonomy): domain Eukaryota; kingdom Viridiplantae; phylum Streptophyta; class Magnoliopsida; order Fabales; family Fabaceae; genus Lathyrus; species Lathyrus sativus. The sequence continues at coordinate 235,846,286 of OZ012740.1, read as the reverse complement.
TCTTCGCGATACCAAAATAGTATCTCTAAACACGTGAGATTCTTTGTGATACCAAAGCAGTATCTCTAAATACATGAGATTCCTCGGATGGTCATTGGAGTCCCTTATCCAATAAAGTTCTTCGCGATATGAAAGCAGTATCTCTAAACACATGAGATTCTTCGGGTGGTCGAAGCAGTCCCTTATCCAATAAGGTTCTTCGTGATACCAAAGCAATATCTCTAATCACATGAGATTCTTCGGGTGGTTGAAGCAGTCCCTTATCCAATAAGGTTCTTCGCGATACCAAAACAGTATCTTTAAACACATGAGTTTCTTCGTGATACCAAAGCTAGATTTCTAAATACATGAGATTCCTCGGGTGGTCGATGCAGTCCCTTATCCAATAAGGTTCTTCGCAATATGAAAACAGTATCTCTATACACATGAGATTCTTCGGGTGGTCGAAGCAATCCCTTATCCAATAAGGTTCTTCGTGATACCAAAGCAGTATCTCTAATCACATGAGATTCTTCGGGTGGTCAAAGCAGTCCCTTATCTAATAAGGTTCTTCGCGATACCAAGGCAGTATCTCTAAACACATGAGATTCGTCTGGTGGTCGAAGCAGTCCCTTATCCAATAAGGTTCTTCACGATACCAAAACAGTATCTCTAAACACATGAGATTCTTCGGGTGGTTGAAGCATTCCCTTATCCAATACGGTTCTTCGCGATACCAAAGCAGTATCTCTAAACACATGAGATTCTTCAGGTGGTCGATGCAGTCCCTTATCCAATAAGGTTCTTCGCGATACGAAAGCAGTATCTCTAAACACATGAGATTCTTCGGGTGGTCGAAGCAGTCCCTTATCCAATATGGTTCTTTGCGACACCAAAACATTATCTCTAAACACATGAGATTCTTCGTGATACCAAAGCAATATCTCTAAACACATGAGATTCTTTGGGTGGTTGAAGCAGTCCCTTATCCAATAAGGTTCTTCGCGATACCAAGGCAGTATCTCTAAACACATGAGATTCTTCGGGTGATCGAAGCAGTACCTTATTCAATAAGAATCTTCGTGATACCAAAGCAATATCTCTAAAGAAATGATATTCTTCGGGTGGTCGAAGCAGTCCCTTATCCAATAAGGTTCTTCGTGATACCAAAGCAGTATCTCTAAACACATGATATTCTTCGGGTGGTCGAAGCAGTCCCTTATCCAATAAGGTTCTTTGGGATACCAAAGCAGTATCTCTAAACACATAAGATTCTTCGGGTGGTCGAAGCAGTCCCTTATCCAATAAGGTTCTTCGCGATACCAAAACAGTATCTCTAAACACATGAGATTCTTTGTGATACCAAAGCAGTATCTCTAAATACATGAGATTCCTCGGGTGGTCGATGCAGTCCCTTAACCAATAAGGTTATTCGCGATACGAAAGCAGTATCTCTAAACACATGAGATTCTTCGGGTGGTCGAAGCAGTCCCTTATCGAATAAGGTTCTTCGCGATACCAAAACAATATCTCTAAACACATGAGATTCGTCGGGTGGTTGAAGCAGTCCCTTATCCAATAAGGTTCTTCGCGATACCAAGGCAGTATCTCTAAACACATGAGATTCTTCGGGTGATCGAAGCAGTACCTTATTCAATAAGGTTCTTCGTGATACCAAAGCAATATCTATAAAGAAATGATATTCTTCGGGTGGTCGAAGCAGTCCCTTATCCAATAAGGTTCTTCGGGATACCAAAGCAGTATCTCTAAACACATGAGATTCGTCGGGTGGTCGAAGCAGTCCCTTATCCAGTAAGGTTCATCGCGATACCAAAACAGTATATCTAAACACATGATATTCTTCGGGTGGTTGAAGCATTCCCTTATCCAATAAGGTTCTTCACGATACCAAAGCAGTATCTTTAAACATATGAGATTCTTCGGGTGGTCGATGTAGTCCCTTATCCAATAAGTTTTTTCGCGATACGAAAGCAGTATCTCTAAACACATGAGATTCTTCGGGTGGTCGAAGCAGTCCCTTATCCAATAAGGTTCTTCGCGATACCAAAGCAGTATCTCTAAACACATGAGATTCTTTGGGTGGTCGAAGTCGTCTCTTATCCAATAAGGTTCTTCGCGATACCAAAACAGTATCTCTAAACACATGAGATTCTTCGTGATACCAAAGCAGTATCTCTAAACACATGAGATTCTTCGGGTGGTCGAAGCAGTCCCTTATCCAATAAGGTTCTTCGCGATACCAAAGCAGTATCTCTAATCACATGAGATTCTTCGGGTGGTCGAAGTAGTCCCTTCTCCAATAAGGTTCTTTGCGATACCAAAGCAGTATCTCTAATCACATGAGATTCTTCGGGTGGTCAAAGCAATCCCTTATCCAATAAGGTTCTTCACGATACTAAAGCAGTATCTCTAAACACATGAGATTCGTCGGGTGGTCAAAGCAGTCCCTTATCCAATAAGGTTCTTCGCGATACCAAAACAATATCTCTAAACACATGAGATTCTTCGGGTGGTTGAAGCATTCCCTTATCCAATAAGGTTCTTCGTGATACCAAAGCAGTATCTCTAAACACATGAGATTCTTCGGGTGATCGATGCAGTACCTTATTCAATAAGGTTCTTCGTGATACCAAAGCAGTATCTCTAAACACATGATATTCTTCGGGTGGTCGAAGCAGTCCCTTATCCAATAAGGTTCTTCGCGATACCAAAGCAGTATCTCTAAACACATGAGATTCTTCGGGTGGTCGAAGCAGTCCCTTATCCAATAAGGTTCTTCGCGATACCAAAACAGTATCTCTAAACATGTGAGATTCTTTGTGATACCAAAGCAGTATCTCTAAATACATGAGATTCCTCGGATGGTCATTGGAGTCCCTTATCCAATAAGGTTCTTCGCGATACGAAAGCAGTATCTCTAAACACATGAGATTCTTCGGGTGGTCGAAGCAGTCCCTTATCCAATAAGGTTCTTCGTGATACCAAAGCAATATCTCTAATCACATGAGATTCTTCGGGTGGTTGAAGCAGTCCCTTATCCAATAAGGTTCTTCGCGATACCAAAACAGTATCTTTAAACACATGAGTTTCTTCGTGATACCAAAGCTAGATTTCTAAATACATGAGATTCCTCGGGTGGTCGATGCAGTCCCTTATCCAATAAGGTTCTTAGCAATATGAAAACAGTATCTCTATACACATGAGATTCTTCGGGTGGTCGAAGCAATCCCTTATCCAATAAGGTTCTTCGTGATACCAAAGCAGTATCTCTAATCACATGAGATTCTTCGGGTGGTCAAAGCAGTCCCTTATCTAATAAGGTTCTTCGCGATACCAAGGCAGTATCTCTAAACACATGAGATTCGTCTGGTGGTCGAAGCAGTCCCTTATCCAATAAGGTTCTTCACGATACCAAAACAGTATCTCTAAACACATGAGATTCTTCGGGTGGTTGAAGCATTCCCTTATCCAATACGGTTCTTCGCGATACCAAAGCAGTATCTCTAAACACATGAGATTCTTCAGGTGGTCGATGCAGTCCCTTATCCAATAAGGTTCTTCGCGATACGAAAGCAGTATCTCTAAACACATGAGATTCTTCGGGTGGTCGAAGCAGTCCCTTATCCAATATGGTTCTTTGCGACACCAAAACATTATCTCTAAACACATGAGATTCTTCGTGATACCAAAGCAATATCTCTAAACACATGAGATTCTTTGGGTGGTTGAAGCAGTCCCTTATCCAATAAGGTTCTTCGCGATACCAAGGCAGTATCTCTAAACACATGAGATTCTTCGGGTGATCGAAGCAGTACCTTATTCAATAAGAATCTTCGTGATACCAAAGCAATATCTCTAAAGAAATGATATTCTTCGGGTGGTCGAAGCAGTCCCTTATCCAATAAGGTTCTTCGTGATACCAAAGCAGTATCTCTAAACACATGATATTCTTCGGGTGGTCGAAGCAGTCCCTTATCCAATAAGGTTCTTTGGGATACCAAAGCAGTATCTCTAAACACATAAGATTCTTCGGGTGGTCGAAGCAGTCCCTTATCCAATAAGGTTCTTCGCGATACCAAAACAGTATCTCTAAACACATGAGATTCTTTGTGATACCAAAGCAGTATCTCTAAATACATGAGATTCCTCGGGTGGTCGATGCAGTCCCTTAACCAATAAGGTTATTCGCGATACGAAAGCAGTATCTCTAAACACATGAGATTCTTCGGGTGGTCGAAGCAGTCCCTTATCGAATAAGGTTCTTCGCGATACCAAAACAATATCTCTAAACACATGAGATTCGTCGGGTGGTTGAAGCAGTCCCTTATCCAATAAGGTTCTTCGCGATACCAAGGCAGTATCTCTAAACACATGAGATTCTTCGGGTGATCGAAGCAGTACCTTATTCAATAAGGTTCTTCGTGATACCAAAGCAATATCTATAAAGAAATGATATTCTTCGGGTGGTCGAAGCAGTCCCTTATCCAATAAGGTTCTTCGGGATACCAAAGCAGTATCTCTAAACACATGAGATTCGTCGGGTGGTCGAAGCAGTCCCTTATCCAGTAAGGTTCATCGCGATACCAAAACAGTATATCTAAACACATGATATTCTTCGGGTGGTTGAAGCATTCCCTTATCCAATAAGGTTCTTCACGATACCAAAGCAGTATCTTTAAACATATGAGATTCTTCGGGTGGTCGATGTAGTCCCTTATCCAATAAGTTTTTTCGCGATACGAAAGCAGTATCTCTAAACACATGAGATTCTTCGGGTGGTCGAAGCAGTCCCTTATCCAATAAGGTTCTTCGCGATACCAAAGCAGTATCTCTAAACACATGAGATTCTTTGGGTGGTCGAAGTCGTCTCTTATCCAATAAGGTTCTTCGCGATACCAAAACAGTATCTCTAAACACATGAGATTCTTCGTGATACCAAAGCAGTATCTCTAAACACATGAGATTCTTCGGGTGGTCGAAGCAGTCCCTTATCCAATAAGGTTCTTCGCGATACCAAAGCAGTATCTCTAATCACATGAGATTCTTCGGGTGGTCGAAGTAGTCCCTTCTCCAATAAGGTTCTTTGCGATACCAAAGCAGTATCTCTAATCACATGAGATTCTTCGGGTGGTCAAAGCAATCCCTTATCCAATAAGGTTCTTCACGATACTAAAGCAGTATCTCTAAACACATGAGATTCGTCGGGTGGTCAAAGCAGTCCCTTATCCAATAAGGTTCTTCGCGATACCAAAACAATATCTCTAAACACATGAGATTCTTCGGGTGGTTGAAGCATTCCCTTATCCAATAAGGTTCTTCGTGATACCAAAGCAGTATCTCTAAACACATGAGATTCTTCGGGTGATCGATGCAGTACCTTATTCAATAAGGTTCTTCGTGATACCAAAGCAGTATCTCTAAACACATGATATTCTTCGGGTGGTCGAAGCAGTCCCTTATCCAATAAGGTTCTTCGCGATACCAAAGCAGTATCTCTAAACACATGAGATTCTTCGGGTGGTCGAAGCAGTCCCTTATCCAATAAGGTTCTTCGCGATACCAAAACAGTATCTCTAAACATGTGAGATTCTTTGTGATACCAAAGCAGTATCTCTAAATACATGAGATTCCTCGGATGGTCATTGGAGTCCCTTATCCAATAAGGTTCTTCGCGATACGAAAGCAGTATCTCTAAACACATGAGATTCTTCGGGTGGTCGAAGCAGTCCCTTATCCAATAAGGTTCTTCGTGATACCAAAGCAATATCTCTAATCACATGAGATTCTTCGGGTGGTTGAAGCAGTCCCTTATCCAATAAGGTTCTTCGCGATACCAAAACAGTATCTTTAAACACATGAGTTTCTTCGTGATACCAAAGCTAGATTTCTAAATACATGAGATTCCTCGGGTGGTCGATGCAGTCCCTTATCCAATAAGGTTCTTAGCAATATGAAAACAGTATCTCTATACACATGAGATTCTTCGGGTGGTCGAAGCAATCCCTTATCCAATAAGGTTCTTCGTGATACCAAAGCAGTATCTCTAATCACATGAGATTCTTCGGGTGGTCAAAGCAGTCCCTTATCTAATAAGGTTCTTCGCGATACCAAGGCAGTATCTCTAAACACATGAGATTCGTCTGGTGGTCGAAGCAGTCCCTTATCCAATAAGGTTCTTCGCGATACCAAAACAGTATCTCTAAACACATGAGATTCTTCGGGTGGTTGAAGCATTCCCTTATCCAATACGGTTCTTCGCGATACCAAAGCAGTATCTCTAAACACATGAGATTCTTCAGGTGGTCGATGCAGTCCCTTATCCAATAAGGTTCTTCGCGATACGAAAGCAGTATCTCTAAACACATGAGATTCTTCGGGTGGTCGAAGCAGTCCCTTATCCAATATGGTTCTTTGCGACACCAAAACATTATCTCTAAACACATGAGATTCTTCGTGATACCAAAGCAATATCTCTAAACACATGAGATTCTTTGGGTGGTTGAAGCAGTCCCTTATCCAATAAGGTTCTTCGCGATACCAAGGCAGTATCTCTAAACACATGAGATTCTTCGGGTGATCGAAGCAGTACCTTATTCAATAAGAATCTTCGTGATACCAAAGCAATATCTCTAAAGAAATGATATTCTTCGGGTGGTCGAAGCAGTCCCTTATCCAATAAGGTTCTTCGTGATACCAAAGCAGTATCTCTAAACACATGATATTCTTCGGGTGGTCGAAGCAGTCTCTTATCCAATAAGGTTCTTTGGGATACCAAAGCAGTATCTCTAAACACATAAGATTCTTCGGGTGGTCGAAGCAGTCCCTTATCCAATAAGGTTCTTCGCGATACCAAAACAGTATCTCTAAACACATGAGATTCTTTGTGATACCAAAGCAGTATCTCTAAATACATGAGATTCCTCGGATGGTCATTGGAGTCCCTTATCCAATAAGGTTCTTCGCGATACGAAAGCAGTATCTCTAAACACATGAGATTCTTCGGGTGGTCGAAGCAGTCCCTTATCCAATAAGATTCTTCGTGATACCAAAGCAATATCTCTAATCACATGAGATTCTTCGGGTGGTTGAAGCAGTCCCTTATCCAATAAGGTTCTTCGTGATACCAAAACAGTATCTTTAAACACATGAGTTTCTTCGTGATACCAAAGCTAGATTTCTAAATACATGAGATTCCTCGGGTGGTCGATGCAGTCCCTTATCCAATAAGGTTCTTCGTGATACGAAAGCAGTATCTCTAAACACATGAGATTCGTCGGGTGGTCGAAGCAGTCCCTTATCCAATAAGGTTCTTTGCGATACCAAATCAGTATCTCTAAACACATGAGATTCTTTGCGTGGTCGAAGCAGTCCCTTATCCAATATGGTTCTTTGTGATACCAAAACAGTATCTCTAAACACATGAGATTCTTCGTGATACCAAAGCAGTATCTCTAAATACATGAGATTCCTCGGGTGGTCGATGCAGTCCCTTAACCAATAAGGTTATTCGCGATACGAAAGCAGTATCTCTAAACACATGAGATTCTTCGGGTGGTCGAAGCAGTCCCTTATCCAATAAGGTTCTTCGTGATACCAAAGCAGTATCTCTAAACACATGATATTCTTCGGGTGGTCGAAGCAGTCCCTTATCCAACAAGGTTCTTCGGGATACCAAAGCAGTATCTCTAAACACATGAGATTCGTCGGGTGGTCGAAGCAGTCCCTTATCCAATAAGGTTCTTCGCGATACCAAAACAGTATATCTAAACACATGAGATTCCTCGGGTGGTCGATGCAGTCCCTTATCCAATAAGGTTCTTCGCGATACGAAAGCAGTATCTCTAAACACATGAGATTCGTCGGGTGGTCGAAGCAGTCCCTTATCCAATAAGGTTCTTTGCGATACCAAAGCAGTATCTCTAAACACATGAGATTCTTTGCGTGGTCGAAGCAGTCCCTTATCCAATATGGTTCTTTGTGATACCAAAACAGTATCTCTAAACACATGAGATTCTTCGTGATACCAAAGCAGTATCTCTAAATACATGAGATTCCTCGGGTGGTCGATGCAGTCCCTTAACCAATAAGGTTATTCGCGATACGAAAGCAGTATCTCTAAACACATGAGATTCTTCGGGTGGTCGAAGCAGTCCCTTATCCAATAAGGTTCTTCGTGATACCAAAGCAGTATCTCTAAACACATGATATTCTTCGGGTGGTCGAAGCAGTCCCTTATCCAACAAGGTTCTTCGGGATACCAAAGCAGTATCTCTAAACACATGAGATTCGTCGGGTGGTCGAAGCAGTCCCTTATCCAATAAGGTTCTTCGCGATACCAAAACAGTATATCTAAACACATGAGATTCCTCGGGTGGTCGATGCAGTCCCTTATCCAATAAGGTTCTTCGCGATACGAAAGCAGTATCTCTAAACACATGAGATTCGTCGGGTGGTCGAAGCAGTCCCTTATCCAATAAGGTTCTTCGCGATACCAAAACAGTATATCTAAACACATGATATTCTTCGGGTGGTTGAAGAATTCCCTTATCCAATAAGGTTCTTCACGATACCAAAGCAGTATCTCTAAACATATGAGATTCTTCGGGTGGTCGATGTAGTCCCTTATCCAATAAGTTTCTTCGCGATACGAAAGCAGTATCTCTAAACACATGAGATTCTTCGGGTGGTCGAAGCAGTCCCTTATCCAATAAGGTTCTTCGCGATACCAAAGCAGTATCTCTAAACACATGAGATTCTTCGGGTGGTCGAAGTCGTCTCTTATCCAATAAGGTTCTTCGCGATACCAAAACAGTATCTCTAAACACATGAGATTCTTCGTGATACCAAAGCAGTATCTCTAAACACATGAGATTCTTCGGGTGGTCGAAGCAGTCCCTTATCCAATAAGGTTCTTCGCGATAACAAAGCAGTATCTCTAATCACATGAGATTCTTCGGGTGGTCGAAGTAGTCCCTTCTCCAATAAGGTTCTTTGCGATACCAAAGCAGTATCTCTAATCACATGAGATTCTTCGGGTGGTCAAAGCAATCCCTTATCCAATAAGGTTCTTCACGATACTAAAGCAGTATCTCTAAACACATGAGATTCGTCGGGTGGTCAAAGCAGTCCCTTATCCAATGAGGTTCTTCGCGATACCAAAACAATATCTCTAAACACATGAGATTCTTCGGGTGGTTGAAGCATTCCCTTATCCAATAAGGTTCTTCGCGATACCAAAACAGTATCTCTAAACACGTGAGATTCTTTGTGATACCAAAGCAGTATCTCTAAATACATGAGATTCCTTGTATGGTCATTGGAGTCCCTTATCCAATAAGGTTCTTCGCGATACGAAAGCAGTATCTCTAAACACATGAGATTCTTCGGGTGGTCGAAGCAGTCCCTTATCCAATAAGGTTCTTCGTGATACCAAAGCAATATCTCTAATCACATGAGATTCTTCGGGTGGTTGAAGCAGTCCCTTATCCAATAAGGTTCTTCGCGATACCAAAACAATATCTTTAAACACATGAGTTTCTTCGTGATACCAAAGCTAGATTTCTAAATACATGAGATTCCTCGGGTGGTCGATGCAGTCCCTTATCCAATAAGGTTCTTCGCAATACGAAAACAGTATCTCTATACACATGAGATTCTTCGGGTGGTCGAAGCAATCCCTTATCCAATAAGGTTCTTCGTGATACCAAAGCAGTATCTCTAATCACATGAGATTCTTCGGGTGGTCAAAGCAGTCCCTTATCTAATAAGGTTCTTCGCGATACCAAGGCAGTATCTCTAAACACATGAGATTCGTCTGGTGGTCGAAGCAGTCCCTTATCCAATAAGGTTCTTCGCGATACCAAAACAGTATCTCTAAACACATGAGATTCTTCGGGTGGTTGAAGCATTCCCTTATCCAATACGGTTCTTCGCGATACCAAAGAAGTATCTCTAAACACATGAGATTCTTCAGGTGGTCGATGCAGTCCCTTATCCAATAAGGTTCTTCGCGATACGAAAGTAGTATCTCTAAACACATGAGATTCTTCGGGTGGTCGAAGCAGTCCCTTATCCAATATGGTTCTTTGCGACACCAAAACATTATCTCTAAACACATGAGATTCTTCGTGATACCAAAGCAATATCTCTAAACACATGAGATTCTTCGGGTGGTTGAAGCAGTCCCTTATCCAATAAGGTTCTTCGCGATACCAAGGCAGTATCTCTAAACACATGAGATTCTTCGGGTGATCGAAGCAGTACCTTATTCAATAAGAATCTTCGTGATACCAAAGCAATATCTCTAAAGAAATGATATTCTTCGGGTGGTCGAAGCAGTCCCTTATCCAATAAGGTTCTTCGTGATACCAAAGCAGTATCTCTAAACACATGATATTCTTCGGGTGGTCGAAGCAGTCCCTTATCCAATAAGGTTCTCTGGGATACCAACGCAGTATCTCTAAACACATGAGATTCGTCGGGTGGTCGAAGCAGTCACTTATCCAATAAGGTTCTTCGCGATACCAAACAGTATATCTAAACACATGAGATTCTTCGGGTGGTCGATGCAGTCCCTTATCCAATAAGGTTCTTCGCGATACGAAAGCAGTATCTCTAAACACATGAGATTCTTCGGGTGGTCGAAGCAGTATCTTATCCAATAAGGTTCATCGCGATACCAAAGCAGTATCTCTAAACACATGAGATTCTTCGGGTGGTCGAAGCAGTCCCTTATCCAATATGGTTCTTTGCGATACCAAAACATTATCTCTAAACACATGAGATTCCTCGTGATACCAAAGTAATATCTCTAAACACATGAGATTCTTCGGGTGGTTGAAGCAGTCCCTTATCCAATAAGGTTCTTCGCGATACCAAGGCAGTATCTCTAAACACATGAGATTCTTCGGGTGATCGAAGCAGTACCTTATTCAATAAGGTTCTTCGTGATACCAAAGCAATATCTCTAAAGAAAAAATATTCTTCGGTTGGTCGAAGCAGTCCCTTATCCAATAAGGTTCTTCGTGATACCAAAGCAGTATCTCTAAACACATGATATTCTTCGGGTGGTCGAAGCAGTCCCTTATCCAACAAGGTTCTTCGGGATACCAAAGCAGTATCTCTAAACACATGAGATTCGTCGGGTGGTCGAAGCAGTCCCTTATCCAATAAGGTTCTTCGCGATACCAAAACAGTATATCTAAACACATGAGATTCCTCGGGTGGTCGATGCAGTCCCTTATCCAATAAGGTTCTTCGCGATACGAAAGCAGTATCTCTAAACACATGAGATTCTTCGGGTGGTCGAAGCAGTCCCTTATCCAATAAGGTTCTTCGCGATACCAAAGCAGTATCTCTAAACACATGAGATTCTTTGGGTGGTCGAAGCAGTCCCTTATCCAATATGGTTCTTTGCGATACCAAAACAGTATCTCTAAACACATGAGATTCTTCGTGATACCAAAGAAGTATCTCTAAACACATGAGATTCTTCGGGTGGTCGAAGCAGTCCCTTATTCAATAAGGTTCTTCGCGATACCAAAGCAGTATCTCTAATCACATGAGATTCTTCGGGTGGTCGAAGTAGTCCCTTCTCCAATAACGTTCTTCGCGATACCAAAGTAGTATCTCTAATCACATGAGATTCTTCGGGTGGTCAAAGCAATCCCTTATCCAATAAGGTTCTTCGCGATACCAAAGCAGTATCTCTAAACACATGAGATTCATCGGGTGGTCAAAGCAGTCCCTTATCCAATAAGGTTCTTCGCAATACCAAAACAATATCTCTAAACACATGAGATTCTTCGGGTGGTTGAAGCAGTCTCTTATCCAATAAGGTTCTTCATGATACCAAAGCAGTATCTCTAAACACATGAGATTCTTCGGGTGATCGAAGCAGTACCTTATTCAATAAGGTTCTTCGTGATACCAAAGCAGTATCTCTAAACACATGATATTCTTCGGGTGGTCGAACAGTCCCTTATCCAATAAGGTTCTTCGCGATACCAAAGCAGTATCTCTAAACACATAAGATTCTTCGGGTGGTCGAAGCAGTCCCTTATCCAATAAGGTTCTTCGCGATACCAAAACAGTATCTCTAAACACATGAGATTCTTTGTGATACCAAAGCAGTATCTCTAAATACATAAGATTCCTCGGATGGTCATTGAAGTCCCTTATCCAATAACGTTCTTCGCGATACGAAAGCAGTATCTCTAAACACATGAGATTCTTCGGGTGGTCGAAGCAGTCCCTTATCCAATAAGGTTCTTCGTGATACCAAAGCAATATCTCTAATCACATGAGATTCTTCGGGTGGTTGAAGCAGTCCCTTATCCAATAAGGTTCTTCGCGATACCAAAACAGTATCTTTAAACACATGAGTTTCTTCGTGATACCAACGCTAGATTTCTAAATACATGAGATTCCTCGGGTGGTCGATGCAGTCCCTTATCCAATAAGGTTCTTCGCAATATGAAAACAGTATCTCTATACACATGAGATTCTTCGGGTGGTCGAAGCAATCCCTTATCCAATAAGGTTCTTCGTGATACCAAAGCAGTATCTCTAATCACATGAGATTCTTCGGGTGGTCAAAGCAGTCCCTTATCTAATAAGGTTCTTCGCGATACCAAGGCAGTATCTCTAAACACATGAGATTCGTCTGGTGGTCGAAGCAGTCCCTTATCCAATAAGGTTCTTCGCGATACCAAAACAGTATCTCTAAACACATGAGATTCTTCGGGTGGTTGAAGCATTCCCTTATCCAATAAGGTTCTTTGCGATACCAAAGCAGTATCTCTAAACACATGAGATTCTTCGGGTGGTCGATGCAGTCCCTTATCCAATAAGGTTCTTCGCGATACGAAAGCAGTATCTCTAAACACATGAGATTCTTCGGGTGGTCGAAGCAGTCCCTTATCCAATAAGGTTCTTTGTGATACCAAAGCAGTATCTCTAAACACATGAGATTCTTTGGGTGGTCGAAGCAGTCCCTTATCCAATATGGTTGTTTGTGATACCAAAACAGTATCTCTAAACACATGAGATTCTTCGTGATACCAAAGCAGTATCTCTAAATCCATGAGATTCCTCGGGTGGTCGATGCAGTCCCTTAACCAATAAGGTTATTCGCGATACGAAAGCAGTATCTCTAATCACATGAAATTCTTCGGGTGGTCGAAGAAGTCCCTTCTCCAATAAGGTTCTTCGCGATACCAAAGCAGTATCTCTAAACACATAAGATTCTTCGGTTGGTCGAAGCAGTCCCTTATCCAATAAGGTTCTTCGCGATACCAAAACAGTATCTCTAAACACATGAGATTCTTTGTGATACCAAAGCAGTATCTCTAAATACATGAGATTCCTCGGATGATCATTGAAGTCCCTTATCCAATAAGGTTCTTCACGATACGAAAGCAGTATCTCTAAACACATGAGATTCTTCGGGTGGTCGAAGCAGTCCCTTATCCAATAAGGTTCTTCGTGATACCAAAGCAATATCTCTAATCACATGAGATTCTTCGGGTGGTTGAAGCAGTCCCTTATCCAATAAGGTTCTTCGGGATACCAAAACAGTATCTTTAAACACATGAGTTTATTCGTGATACCAAAGCTAGATTTCTAAATACATGAGATTCCTCGGGTGGTCGATGCAGTCCCTTATCCAATAAGGTTCTTCGCAATACGAAAACAATATCTCTATACACATGAGATTCTTCGGGTGGTCGAAGCAATCCCTTATCCAATAAGGTTCTTCGTGATACCAAAGCAGTATCTCTAATCACATGAGATTCTTCGGGTGGTCAAAGCAGTCCTTTATCTAATAAGGTTCTTCGCGATACCAAGGCAGTATCTCTAAACACATGAGATTCGTCTGGTGGTCGAAGCAGTCCCTTATCCAATAAGGTTCTTCGCGATACCAAAACAGTATCTCTAAACACATGAGATTCTTCGTGATACCAATACAGTATCTCTAAATACATGAGATTCCTCGGGTGGTCAATGCAGTCCCTTAACCAATAAGGTTATTCGCGATACGAAAGCAGTATCTCTAATCACATGAGATTCTTCGGGTGGTCGAAGTAGTCCCTTCTCCAATAAGGTTCTTCGCGATAACAAAGTAGTATCTCTAATCACATGAGATTCTTCGGGTGGTCAAAGCAATCCCTTATCCAATAAGGTTCTTCGCGATACCAAAGCAGTATCTCTAAACACATGAGATTCATCGGGTGGTCAAAGCAGTCCCTTATCCAATAAGGTTCTTCGCGATACCAAAACAATATCTCTAAACACATGAGATTCTTCGGGTGGTTGAAGCAGTCCCTTATCCAATAAGGTTCTTCATGATACCAAAGCAGTATCTCTAAACACATGAGATTCTTCGGGTGATCAAAGCAGTACCTTATTCAATAAGGTTCTTCGTGATACCAAAGCAGTATCTCTAAACACATGATATTCTTCGGGTGGTCGAAGCAGTCCCTTATCCAATAAGGTTCTTCGCGATACCAAAGCAGTATCTCTAAACACATAAGATTCTTCGGGTGGTCGAAGCAGTCCCTTATCCAATAAGGTTCTTCGCGATACCAAAACAGTATCTCTAAACACATGAGATTCTTCGGGTGGTCGAAGCAGTCCCTTATCCAATAAGGTTCTTCGCGATACCAAAGCAGTATCTCTAAACACATGAGATTCTTCGGGTGGTCGAAGTCGTCTCTTATCCAATAAGTTTCTTCGCGATACCAAAATAGTATCTCTAAACACATGAGATTCTTCGTGATACCAAAGCAGTATCTCTAAACACATGAGATTCTTCGGGTGGTCGAAGCAGTCCCTTATCCAATAAGGTTCTTCGAGATACCAAAGCAGTATCTCTAATCACATGAGATTCTTCGGGTGGTCGAAGTAGTCCCTTCTCCAATAAGGTTCTTCGCGTTACCAAAGCAGTATCTCTAATCACATGAGATTCTTCGGGTGGTCAAAGCAGTCCCTTATCCAATAAGGTTCTTCGCGATACCAAAACAATATCTCTAAACACATGAGATTCTTCGGGTGGTTGAAGCAGTCCCTTATCCAATAAGGTTCTTCATGATACCAAAGCAGTATCTCTAAACACATGAGATTCTTCGGGTGATCGATGCAGTACCTTATTCAATAAGGTTCTTCGTGATACCAAAGCAGTATCTCTAAACACATGATATTCTTCGGGTTGTCGAAGCAGTCCCTTATCCAATAAGGTTCTTCGCGATACCAAAGCAGTATCTCTAAACACATGAGATTCTTCGGGTGGTCGAAGCAGTCCCTTATCCAATAAGGTTCTTCGTGATACCAAAGCAATATCTCTAATCACATGAGATTCTTCGGGTGGTTGAAGCAGTCCCTTATCCAATAAGGTTCTTCGCGATACCAAAACAGTATCTTTAAACACATGAGTTTCTTCGTGATACCAAAGCTAGATTTCTAAATACATGAGATTCCTCGGGTGGTCGATGCAGTCCCTTATCCAATAAGGTTCTTCGCAATACGAAAACAGTATCTCTATACACATGAGATTCTTCGGGTGGTCGAAGCAATCCCTTATCCAATAAGGTTCTTCGTGATACCAAAGCAGTATCTCTAATCACATGAGATTCTTCGGGTGGTCAAAGCAGTCCCTTATCTAATAAGGTTCTACGCGATACCAAGGCAGTATCTCTAAACACATGAGATTCGTCTGGTGGTCGAAGCAGTCCCTTATCCAATAAGGTTCTTCGCGATACCAAAACAGTATCTCTAAACACATGAGATTCTTCGTGATACCAAAGCAGTATCTCTAAATACATGAGATTCCTCGGGTGGTCGATGCAGTCCCTTAAACAATAAGGTTATTCGCGATACGAAAGCAGTATCTCTAATCACATGAGATTCTTCGGGTGGTCGAAGTAGTCCCTTCTCCTATAAGGTTCATCGCGATACCAAAGTAGTATCTCTAATCACATGAGATTCTTCGGGTGGTCAAAGCAATCCCTTATCCAATAAGGTTCTTCGCGATACCAAAGCAGTATCTCTAAACACATGAGATTCATCGGGTGGTCAAAGCAGTCCCTTATCCAATAAGGTTCTTCGCGATACCAAAACAATATCTCTAAACACATGAGATTCTTCGGGTGGTTGAAGCAGTCCCTTATCCAATAAGGTTCTTCATGATACCAAAGCAGTATCTCTAAACACATGAGATTCTTCGGGTGATCGAAGCAGTACCTTATTCAATAAGGTTCTTCGTGATACCAAAGCAGTATCTCTAAACACATGATATTCTTCGGGTGGTCGAAGCAGTCCCTTATCCAATAAGGTTCTTCGCGATACCAAAGCAGTATCTCTAAACACATAAGATTCTTCGGGTGGTCGAAGCAGTCCCTTATCCAATAAGGTTCTTCGCGATACCAAAACAGTATCTCTAAACACATGAGATTCTTCGGGTGGTCGAAGCAGTCCCTTATCCAATAAGGTTCTTCGCGATACCAAAGCAGTATCTCTAAACACATGAGATTCTTCGGGTGGTCGAAGTCGTCTCTTATCCAATAAGTTTCTTCGTGATACCAAAATAGTATCTCTAAACACATGAGATTCTTCGTGATACCAAAGCAGTATCTCTAAACACATGAGATTCTTCGGGTGGTCGAAGCAGTCCCTTATCCAATAAGGTTCTTCGAGATACCAAAGCAGTATCTCTAATCACATGAGATTCTTCGGGTGGTCGAAGTAGTCCTTTCTCCAATAAGGTTCTTCGCGTTACCAAAGCAGTATCTCTAATCACATGAGATTCTTCGGGTGGTCAAAGCAATCCCTTATCCAATAAGGTTCTTCACGATACTAAAGCAGTATCTCTAAACACATGAGATTCGTCGGGTGGTCAAAGCAGTCCCTTATCCAATAAGGTTCTTCGCGATACCAAAACAATATCTCTAAACACATGAGATTCTTCGGGTGGTTGAAGTAGTCCCATATCCAATAAGGTTCTTCGTGATACCAAAGCAGTATCTCTAAACACATGAGATTCTTCGGGTGATCGATGCAGTACCTTATTCAATAAGGTTCTTCGTGATACCAAAGCAGTATCTCTAAACACATGAGATTCTACGGGTGGTCGAAGCAGTCCCTTATCCAATAAGGTTCTTCATGATACCAAAGCAATATCTCTAATCACATGAGATTCTTCGGGTGGTTGAAGCAGTCCCTTATCCAATAAGGTTCTTCGCGATACCAAAACAGTATCTTTAAACACATGAGTTTCTTCGTGATACCAAAGCTAGATTTCTAAATACATGAGATTCCTCGGGTGGTCGATGCAGTCCCTTATCCAATAAGGCTCTTCGCAATACGAAAACAGTATCTCTATACACATGAGATTCTTCGGGTGGTCGAAGCAATCCCTTATCCAATAAGGTTCTTCGTGATACCAAAGCAGTATCTCTAATCACATGAGATTCTTCGGGTGGTCAAAGCAGTCCCTTATCTAATAAGGTTCTACGCGATACCAAGGCAGTATCTCTAAACACATGAGATTCGTCTGGTGGTCGAAGCAGTCCCTTATCCAATAAGGTTCTTCGCGATACCAAAACAGTATCTCTAAACACATGAGATTCTTCGTGATACCAAAGCAGTATCTCTAAATACATGAGATTCCTCGGGTGGTCGATGCAGTCCCTTAACCAATAAGGTTATTCGCGATACGAAAGCAGTATCTCTAATCACATGAGATTCTTCGGGTGGTCGAAGTAGTCCCTTCTCCTATAAGGTTCATCGCGATACCAAAGTAGTATCTCTAATCACATGAGATTCTTCGGGTGGTCAAAGCAATCCCTTATCCAATAAGGTTCTTCGCGATACCAAAGCAGTATCTCTAAACACATGAGATTCATCGGGTGGTCAAAGCAGTCCCTTATCCAATAAGGTTCTTCGCGATACCAAAACAATATCTCTAAACACATGAGATTCTTCGGGTGGTTGAAGCAGTCCCTTATCCAATAAGGTTCTTCATGATACCAAAGCAGTATCTCTAAACACATGAGATTCTTCGGGTGATCGAAGCAGTACCTTATTCAATAAGGTTCTTCGTGATACCAAAGCAGTATCTCTAAACACATGATATTCTTCGGGTGGTCGAAGCAGTCCCTTATCCAATAAGGTTCTTCGCGATACCAAAGCAGTATCTCTAAACACATAAGATTCTTCGGGTGGTCGAAGCAGTCCCTTATCCAATAAGGTTCTTCGCGATACCAAAACAGTATCTCTAAACACATGAGATTCTTCGGATGGTCGAAGCAGTCCCTTATCCAATAAGGTTCTTCGCGATACCAAAACAGTATCTCTAAACACATGAGATTCTTCGTGATATCAAAGCAGTATCTCTAAACACATGAGATTCTTCGGGTGGTCGAAGCAGTCCCTTATCCAATAAGGTTCTTCGAGATACCAAAGCAGTATCTCTAATCACATGAGATTCTTCGGGTGGTCGAAGTAGTCCCTTCTCCAATAAGGTTCTTCGCGTTACCAAAGCAGTATCTCTAAACACATGAGATTCTTCGGGTGGTCGAAGCAGTCCCTTATCCAATAAGGTTCTTCGCGATACCAAAACAGTATCTCTAAACACATGAGATTCTTTGTGATACCAAAGCAGTATCTCTAAATACATGAGATTCCTCGGATGGTCATTGGAGTCCCTTATCCAATAAGGTTCTTATCGATACGAAAGCAGTATCTCTAAACACATGAGATTCTTCGGGTGGTCGAAGCAGTCCCTTATCCAATAAGGTTCTTCGTGATACGAAAGCAATATCTCTAATCACATGAGTTTCTTCGGGTGGTTGAAGCAGTCCCTTATCCAATAAGGTTCTTCGCGATACCAAAACAATATCTTTAAACACATGAGTTTCTTCGTGATACCAAAGCTAGATTTCTAAATACATGAGATTCCTCGGGTGGTCGATGCAGTCCCTTATCCAATAAGGTTCTTCGCAATACGAAAAAAGTATCTCTATACACATGAGATTCTTCGGGTGGTCGAAGCAATCCCTTATCCAATAAGGTTCTTCATGATACCAAAGCATTATCTCTAATCACATGAGATTCTTCGGGTGGTCAAAGCAGTCCCTTATCTAATAAGGTTCTTCGCGATACCAAGGCAGTATCTCTAAACACATGAGATTCGTCTGGTGGTCGAAGTAGTCCCTTATCCAATAAGGTTCTTCGCGATACCAAAACTGTATCTCTAAACACATGAGATTCTTCAGGTGGTTGAAGCATTCCCTTATCCAATAAGGTTCTTCGCGATACCAAAGCAGTATCTCTAAACACATGAGATTCTTCAGGTGGTCGATGCAGTCCCTTATCCAATAAGGTTCTTCACGATACGAAAGCAGTATCTCTAAACACATGAGATTCTTCGGGTGGTCGAAGCAGTCCCTTATCCAATAAGGTTCTTCGTGATACCAAAGCAGTATCTCTAAACACATGAGATTCTTCGGGTGGTCGAAGCAGTCCCTTATCCAATATGGTTCTTTGCGATACCAAAACATTATCTCTAAACACATGAGATTCTTCGTGATACCAAAGCAATATCTCTAAACACATGAGATTCTTCGGGTGGTTGAAGCATTCCCTTATCCAATAAGGTTCTTCGCGATACCAAGGCAGTATCTCTAAACACATGAGATTCTTCGGGTGATCGAAGCAGTACCTTATTCAATAAGGTTCTTCGTGATACCAAAGCAATATCTCTAAAGAAATGATATTCTTCGGGTGGTCGAAGCAGTCCCTTATCCAATAAGGTTCTTCGTGATACCAAAGCAGTATCTCTAAACACATGATATTCTTCGGGTGGTCGAAGCAGTCCCTTATCCAATAAGGTTCTTCAGAATACCAAAGCAGTATCTCTAAACACATGAGATTCGTCGGGTGGTCGAAGCAGTCCCTTATCCAATAAGGTTCTTCGCGATACCAAAACAGTATATCTAAACACATGAGATTCTTCGGGTGGTTGATGCAGTCCCTTATCCAATAAGGTTCTTCGCGATACGAAAGCAGTATCTCTAAACACATGAAATTCTTCGGGTGGTCGAAGCAGTCCCTTATCCAATTAGGTTCTTTGCGATACCAAAGCAGTATCTCTAAACACATGAGATTCTTTGGGTGGTCGAAGCAGTCCCTTATCCAATATGGTTCTTTGCGACACCAAAACAGTCTCTCTTAACACATGAGATTCTTCGGGTGGTCGAAGTCGTCTCTTATCCAATAAGGTTCATCGCGATACCAAAACAGTATCTCTAAACACATGAGATTCTTCGTGATACCAAAGCAGTATCTCTAAACACATGAGATTCTTCGGGTAGTCGAAGCAGTCCCTTATCCAATAAGGTTCTTCGCGATACCAAAGCATTATCTCTAATCACATGAGATTCTTCGGGTGGTCGAAGTAGTCCCTTCTCCAATAAGGTTCTTCGCGATACCAAAGTAGTATCTCTAATCACATGAGATTCTTCGGGTGGTCAAAGCAATCCCTTATCCAATAAGGTGCTTCGCGATACCAAAGCAGTATCTCTAAACACATGAGATTCATCGGGTGGTCAAAGCAGTCCCTTATCCAATAAGGTTCTTCGCGATACCAAAACAATATCTCTAAACACATGAGATTCTTCGGGTGGTTGAAGAAGTCCCTTATCCAATAAGGTTCTTCGTGATAACAAAGCAGTATCTCTAAACACATGAGATTCTTCGGGTGATCAAAGCAGTACCTTATTTAATAAGGTTCTTCGTGATACCAAAGCAGTATCTCTAAACACATGATATTCTTCGGGTGGTCGAAGCAGTCCCTTATCCAATAAGGTTCTTCGCGATACCAAAGCAGTATCTCTAAACACATAAGATTCTTCGGGTGGTCGAAGCAGTCCCTTATCCAATAAGGTTCTTCGCGATACCAAAACAGTATCTCTAAACACATGAGATTCTTTGTGATACCAAAGCAGTATCTCTAAATACATGAGATTCCTCGGATGGTCTTTGGAGTCCCTTATCCAATAAGGTTCTTCGCGATACGAAAGCAGTATCTCTAAACACATGAGATTCTTCGGGTGGTCGAAGCAGTCCCTTATCCAATATGGTTCTTCGTGATACCAAAGCAATATCTCTAGTCACATGAGATTCTTCGGGTGGTTGAAGCAGTCCCTTATCCAATAAGGTTCTTCGCGATACCAAAACAGTATCTTTAAACACATGAGTTTCTTCATGATACCAAAGCTAGATTTCTAAATACATGAGATTCCTCGGGTGGTCGATGCTGTCCCTTATCCAATAAGGTTCTTCGCAATACGAAAATAGTATCTCTAAACACATGAGATCCGTCGGGTGGTCGAAGCAATCCCTTATCCAATAAGGTTCTTCGCGATACCAAAACAGTATATCTAAACACATGAGATTCTTCGGGTGGTCGATGCAGTCCCTTATCCAATAAGGTTCTTCGCGATACGAAAGCAGTATCTCTAAACACATGAGATTCTTCGGGTGGTTGAAGCAGTCCCTTATCCAATTAGGTTCTTTGCGATACCAAAGCAGTATCTCTAAACACATGAGATTCTTTGGGTGGTCGAAGCAGTCCCTTATCCAATATGGTTCTTTGCGATACCAACACAGTATCTCTAAACACATGAGATTCTTCGGGTGGTCGAAGTCGTCTCTTATCCAATAAGGTTCTTCGCGATACCAAAACAGTATCTCTAAACACATGAGATTCTTTGTGATACCAAAGCAGTATCTCTAAACACATGAGATTCTTCGGGTGATCGAAGCAGTCCCTTATCCAATAAGGTTCTTCGCGATACCAAAGCAGTATCTCTAATCACATGAGATTCTTCGGGTGGTCGAAGTAGTCCCTTCTCCAATAAGGTTCTTCGCGATACCAAAGTAGTATCTCTAATCACATGAGATTCTTCGGGTGGTCAAAGCAATCCCTTATCCAATAAGGTTCTTCGCGATACCAAAGCAGTATCTCTAAACACATGAGATTCATCGGGTGGTCAAAGCAGTCCGTTATCCAATAAGGTTCTTCGCGATACCAAAACAATATCTCTAAACACATGAGATTCTTCGGGTGGTTGAAGAAGTCCCTTATCCAATAAGGTTCTTCGTGATACCAAAGCAGTATCTCTAAACACATGAGATTCTTCGGGTGATCGAAGCAGTACCTTATTTAATAAGGTTCTTCGTGATACCAAAGCAGTATCTCTAAACACATGATATTCTTCGGGTGGTCGAAGCAGTCCCTTATCCAATAAGGTTCTTCGCGATACCAAAGCAGTATCTCTAAACACACATAAGATTCTTCGGGTGGTCGAAGCAGTCCCTTATCCAATTAGGTTCTTCGCGATACCAAAACAGTATCTCTAAACACATGAGATTCTTTGTGATACCAAAGCAGTATCTCTAAATACATGAGATTCCTCGGATGGTCATTGGAGTCCCTTATCCAATAAGGTTCTTCGCGATACGAAAGCAGTATCTCTAAACACATGAGATTCTTCGGGTGGTCGAAGCAGTCCCTTATCCAATAAGGTTCTTCGTGATACCAAAGCAATATCTCTAATCACGTGAGATTCTTCGGGTGGTTGAAGCAGTCCCTTATCCCATAAGGTTCTTCGCGATACCAAAACAGTATCTTTAAACACATGAGTTTCTTCGTGATACCAAAGCTAGATTTCTAAATACATGAGATTCCTCGGGTGGTCGATGCAGTCCCTTATCCAATAAGGTTCTTCGCAATACGAAAACAGTATCTCTATACACATGAGATTCTTCGGGTGGTCGAAGCAATCCGTTATCCAATAAGGTTCTTCGTGATACCAAAGCAGTATCTCTAATCACATGAGATTCTTCGGGTGGTCAAAGCAGTCCCTTATCTAATAAGGTTCTTCGCGATACCAAGGCAGTATCTCTAAACATATGAGATTCGTCTGGTGGTCGAAGCAGTCCCTTATCCAATAAGGTTCTTCGCGATACCAAAACAGTATCTCTAAACACATGAGATTCTTCGGGTGGTCGATGCAGTCCCTTATCCAATAAGGTTCTTCGCGATACGAAAGCAGTATCTCTAAACACATGAGATTCTTCGGGTGGTCGAAGCAGTCCCTTATACAATAAGGTTCTTTGCGATACCAAAGCAGTATCTCTAAACACATGGGATTCTTTGGGTGGTCGAAGCAGTCCCTTATCCAATATGGTTCTTTGCGATACCAAAACAGTATCTCTAAACACATGAGATTCTTCGTGATACCAAAGCAGTATCTCTAAATACATGAGATTCCTCGGGTGGTCGATGCAGTCCCTTAACCAATAAGGTTATTTGCGATACGAAAGCAGTATCTCTAAACATATGAGATTCTTCGGGTGGTCGAAGCAGTCCCTTATCGAATAAGGTTCTTCGCGATACCAAAACAATATCTCTAAACACATGAGATTCTTCGGGTGTTTGAAGCAGTCCCTTATCCAATAAGGTTCTTCGTGATACCAAGGCAGTATCTCTAAACACATGAGATTCTTCGGGTGATTGAAGCAGTACCTTATTCAATAAGGTTCTTCGTGATACCAAAGCAATATCTCTAAATAAATGATATTCTTCGGTTGGTCGAAGCACTCCCTTATCCAATAAGGTTCTTTGTGATACCAAAGCAGTATCTCTAAACACATGATATTCTTCGGGTGGTCGAAGCAGTCCCTTATCCAATAAGGTTCTTCGGGATACCAAAGCAGTATCTCTAAACACATGAGATTCGTCGGGTGGTTGAAGCAGTCCCTTATCCAATAAGGTTCTTCGCTATACCAAAACAGTATATCTAAACACATGATATTCTTCGGGTGGTCGAAGCAGTACCTTATTCAATAAGGTTCTTCGTGATACCAAAGCAGTATCTCTAAACACATGATATTCTTCGGGTGGTCGAAGCAGTCCCTTATCCGATAAGGTTCTTCGGGATACCAAAGCAGTATCTCTAAACACATGAGATTCTTCGGGTGGTTGAAGCAGTCCCTTATCCAATAAGGCTCTTCGCGATACCAAAACGGTATCTCTAAACACATGAGATTCTTTGTGATACCAAAGCAGTATCTCTAAATACATGAGATTCCTCGGATGGTCATTGGAGTCCCTTATCCAATAAGGTTCTTCGCGATACGAAAGCAGTATCCTGAAACACATGAGATTCTTCGGGTGGTCGAAGCAGTCCCTTATCCAATATGGTTCTTCGTGATACCAAAGCAATATCTCTAGTCACATGAGATTCTTCGGGTGGTTGAAGCAGTCCCTTATCCAATAAGGTTCTTCGCGATACCAAAACAGTATCTTTAAACACATGAGTTTCTTCATGATACCAAAGCTAGATTTCTAAATACATGAGATTCCTCGGGTGGTCGATGCAGTCCCTTATTCAATAATGTTCTTCGCAATACGAAAATAGTATCTCTAAACACATGAGATCCGTCGGGTGGTCGAAGCAATCCCTTATCCAATAAGGTTCTTCGCGATACCAAAACAGTATATCTAAACACATGAGATTCTTCGGGTGGTCGATGCAGTCCCTTATCCAATAAGGTTCTTCGCGATACGAAAGCAGTATCTCTAAACACATGAGATTCTTCGGGTGGTTGAAGCAGTCCCTTATCCAATTAGGTTCTTTGCGATACCAAAGCAGTATCTCTAAACACATGAGATTCTTTGGGTGGTCGAAGCAGTCCCTTATCCAATATGGTTCTTTGCGATACCAACACAGTATCTCTAAACACATGAGATTCTTCGGGTGGTCGAAGTCGTCTCTTATCCAATAAGGTTCTTCGCGATACCAAAACAGTATCTCTAAACACATGAGATTCTTTGTGATACCAAAGCAGTATCTCTAAACACATGAGATTCTTCGGGTGGTCGAAGCAGTCCCTTATCCAATAAGGTTCTTCGCGATACCAAAGCAGTATCTCTAATCACATGAGATTCTTCGGGTGGTCGAAGTAGTCCCTTCTCCAATAAGGTTCTTCGCGATACCAAAGTAGTATCTCTAATCACATGAGATTCTTCGGGTGGTCAAAGCAATCCCTTATCCAATAAGGTTCTTCGCGATACCAAAGCAGTATCTCTAAACACATGAGATTCATCGGGTGGTCAAAGCAGTCCCTTATCCAATAAGGTTCTTCGCGATACCAAAACAATATCTCTAAACACATGAGATTCTTCGGGTGGTTGAAGAAGTCCCTTATCCAATAAGGTTCTTCGTGATACCAAAGCAGTATCTCTAAACACATGAGATTCTTCGGGTGATCGAAGCAGTACCTTATTCAATAAGGTTCTTCGTGATACCAAAGCAGTATCTCTAAACACATGATATTCTTCGGGTGGTCGAAGCAGTCCCTTATCCAATAAGGTTCTTCGCGATACCAAAGCAGTATCTCTAAACACACATAAGATTCTTCGGGTGGTCGAAGCAGTCCCTTATCCAATAAGGTTCTTCGCGATACCAAAACAGTATCTCTAAACACATGAGATTCTTTGTGATACCAAAGCAGTATCTCTAAATACATGAGATTCCTCGGATGGTCATTGGAGTCCCTTATCCAATAAGGTTCTTCGCGATACGAAAGCAGTATCTCTAAACACATGAGATTCTTCGGGTGGTCGAAGCAGTCCCTTATCCAATAAGGTTCTTCGTGATACCAAAGCAATATCTCTAATCACGTGAGATTCTTCGGGTGGTTGAAGCAGTCCCTTATCCAATAAGGTTCTTCGCGATACCAAAACAGTATCGTTAAACACATGAGTTTCTTCGTGATACCAAAGCTAGATTTCTAAATACATGAGATTCCTCGGGTGGTCGATGCAGTCCCTTATCCAATAAGGTTCTTCGCAATACGAAAACAGTATCTCTATACACATGAGATTCTTCGGGTGGTCGAAGCAATCCGTTATCCAATAAGGTTCTTCGTGATACCAAAGCAGTATCTCTAATCACATGAGATTCTTCGGGTGGTCAAAGCAGTCCCTTATCTAATAAGGTTCTTCGCGATACCAAGGCAGTATCTCTAAACATATGAGATTCGTCTGGTGGTCGAAGCAGTCCCTTATCCAATAAGGTTCTTCGCGATACCAAAACAGTATCTCTAAACACATGAGATTCTTCGGGTGGTCGATGCAGTCCCTTATCCAATAAGGTTCTTCGCGATACGAAAGCAGTATCTCTAAACACATGAGATTCTTCGGGTGGTCGAAGCAGTCCCTTATCCAATAAGGTTCTTTGCGATACCAAAGCAGTATCTCTAAACACATGGGATTCTTTGGGTGGTCGAAGCAGTCCCTTATCCAATATGGTTCTTTGCGATACCAAAACAGTATCTCTAAACACATGAGATTCTTCGTGATACCAAAGCAGTATCTCTAAATACATGAGATTCCTCGGGTGGTCGATGCAGTCCCTTAACCAATAAGGTTATTTGCGATACGAAAGCAGTATCTCTAAACATATGAGATTCTTCGGGTGGTCGAAGCAGTCCCTTATCGAATAAGGTTCTTCGCGATACCAAAACAATATCTCTAAACACATGAGATTCTTCGGGTGTTTGAAGCAGTCCCTTATCCAATAAGGTTCTTCGTGATACCAAGGCAGTATCTCTAAACACATGAGATTCTTCGGGTGATTGAAGCAGTACCTTATTCAATAAGGTTCTTCGTGATACCAAAGCAATATCTCTAAACAAATGATATTCTTCGGTTGGTCGAAGCAGTCCCTTATCCAATAAGGTTCTTCGTGATACCAAAGCAGTATCTCTAAACACATGATATTCTTCGGGTGGTCGAAGCAGTCCCTTATCCAATAAGGTTCTTCGGGATACCAAAGCAGTATCTCTAAACACATGAGATTCGTCGGGTGGTTGAAGCAGTCCCTTATCCAATACGGTTCTTCGCTATACCAAAACAGTATATCTAAACACATGATATTCTTCGGGTGGTCGAAGCAGTACCTTATTCAATAAGGTTCTTCGTGATACCAAAGCAGTATCTCTAAACACATGATATTCTTCGGGTGGTCGAAGCAGTCCCTTATCCGATAAGGTTCTTCGGGATACCAAAGCAGTATCTCTAAACACATGAGATTCTTCGGGTGGTTGAAGCAGTCCCTTATCCAATAAGGCTCTTCGCGATACCAAAACGGTATCTCTAAACACATGAGATTCTTTGTGATACCAAAGCAGTATCTCTAAATACCTGAGATTCCTCGGATGGTCATTGGAGTCCCTTATCCAATAAGGTTCTTCGCGATACGAAAGCAGTATCCTGAAACACATGAGATTCTTCGGGTGGTCGAAGCAGTCCCTTATCCAATAAGGTTCTTCGTGATACCAAAGCAATATCTCTAATCACATGAGATTCTTCGGGTGGTTGAAGTAGTCCCTTATCCAATAAGGTTCTTCGCGATACCAAAACAGTATCTTTAAACACATGAGTTTCTTCGTGATACCAAAGCAAGATTTCTAAATACATGATATTCCTCGGGTGGTCGATGCAGTCCCTTATCCAATAAGGTTCTTCGCAATAGGAAAACAGTATTTCTATACACATGAGATTCTTTGGGTGGTCGAAGCAATCCCTTATCCAATAAGGTTCTTCGTGATACCAAAGCAGTATCTCTAATCACATGAGATTCTTCGGGTGGTCAAAGCAGTCCCTTATCTAATAAGGTTCTTCGCGATACCAAGGCAGTATCTCTAAACACATGAGATTCATCTGGTGGTTGAAGCAGTCCCTTATCCAATAAGGTTCTTCGCGATACCAAAACAGTATCTTTAAACACATGAGATTCTTTGTGATACCAAAGCAGTATCTCTAAATACATGAGATTCCTCGGATGGTCATTGGAGTCCCTTATCCAATAAGGTTCTTCGCGATACGAAAGCAGTATCTCTAAACACATGAGATTCTTCGGGTGGTCGAAGCAGTCCCTTATCTAATAAGGTTCTTCGTGATACCAAAGCAATATCTCTAATCACATGAGATTCTTCGGGTGGTTGAAGCAGTCCCTTATCCAATAAGGTTCTTCGCGATACCAAAAAATATCTTTAAACACATGAGTTTCTTCGTGATACCAAAGCTAGATTTCTAAATACATGAGATTCCTCGGGTGGTCGATGCAGTCCCTTATCCAATAAGGTTCTTCGGAATACGAAAACAGTATCTCTATACACATGAGATTCTTCGGGTGGTCGAAGCAATCCCTTATCCAATAAGGTTCTTCGTGATACCAAAGCAGTATCTCTAATCACATGAGATTCTTCGGGTGGTCAAAGCAGTCCCTTATCCAATATGGTTCTTCGCGATACCAAGGCAGTATCTCTAAACACATGAGATTCTTCGGGTGATCGAAGCAGTACCTTATTCAATAAGGTTCTTCGTGATACCAAAGCAATATCTCTAAACAAATGATATTCTTCGGGTGGTCGAAGCAGTCCCTTATCCAATAAGGTTCTTCGTGATACCAAAGCAGTATCTCTAAACACGTGATATTCTTCGGGTGGTCGAAGCAGTCCCTTATCCAATAAGGTTCTTCGGGATACCAAAGCAGTATCTCTAAACACATGAGATTCGTCGGGTGGTAGAAGCAGTCCCTTATCCAATAAGGTTCTTCGTGATACCAAACCAGTATCTCTAAACACATGAGATTCTTCGGGTGATCGAAGCAGTACCTTATTCAATAAGGTTCTTCGTGATACCAAAGCAGTATCTCTAATCACATGAGATTCTTCGGGTGGTCGAAGCAGTCCCTTATCCAATAAGGTTCTTTGCGATACCAAAGCAGTATCTCTAAACACATGAGATTCTTTGGGTGGTCGAAGCAGTCCCTTATCCAATATGGTTCTTTGCGATACCAAAACAGTATCTCTAAACACATGAGATTCTTCGTGATACCAAAGCAGTATCTCTAAATACATGAGATTCCTCGGGTGGTCGATGCAGTCCCTTAACCAATAAGGTTATTCGCAATACGAAAGCAGTATCTCTAAACACATGAGATTCTTCGGGTGGTCGAAGCAGTCCCTTATCGAATAAGGTTCTTCGCGATACCAAAACAATATCTTTAAACACATGAGATTCTTCGGGTGTTTGAAGCAGTCCCTTATCCAATAAGGTTCTTCGAGATACCAAGGAAGTATCTCTAAACACATGAGATTCTTCGGGTGATCGAAGCAGTACCTTATTCAATAAGGTTCTTCGCGATACCAAAGCAATATCTCTAAACAAATGATATTCTTCGGGTGGTCGAAGCAGTCCCTTATCCAATAAGGTTCTTCGTGATACCAAAGCAGTATCTCTAAACACATGATATTCTTCGGGTGGTCGAAGCAGTCCCTTATCCAATAAGGTTCTTCGTGATACCAAAGCAATATCTCTAAACAAATGATATTCTTCGGGTGGTCGAAGCAGTCCCTTATCCAATAAGGTTCTTCGTGATACCAAAGCAGTATCTCTAAACACATGATATTCTTCCGGTGGTCGAAGCAGTCCCTTATCCAATAAGGTTCTTCGTGATACCAAAGCAGTATCTCTAAACACATGAGATTCTTCTGGTGGTTGAAGCAGTCCCTTATCCAATAAGGTTCTTCGCGATACCAAAACAGTATCTCTAAACACATGAGATTCTTTGTGATACCAAAGCAGTATCTCTAAATACATGAGATTCCTCGGATGGTCATTGGAGTCCCTTATCCAATAAGGTTCTTCGCGATACGAAAGCAGTATCTCTTAACACATGAGATTCTTCGGGTGGTCGAAGCAGTCCCTTATCCAATAAGGTTCTTCGTGATACCAAAGCAATATCTCTAATCACATGAGATTCTTCGGGTGGTTGAAGCAGTCCCTTATCCAATAAGGTTCTTCGCGATACCAAAACAGTATCTTTAAACACATGAGTTTCTTCGTGATACCAAAGCTAGATTTCTAATTACATGAGATTCCTCGGGTGGTCGATGCAGTCCCTTATCCAATAAGGTTCTTCGCAATACGAAAACAATATCTCTATACACATGAGATTCTTCGGGTGGTCGAAGCAATCCCTTATCCAATAAGGTTCTTCATGATACCAAAGCAGTATCTCTAATCACATGAGATTCTTCGGGTGGTCAAAGCAGTCCCTTATCTAATAAGGTTCTTCGCGATACCAAGGCAGTATCTCTAAACACATGAGATTCGTCTGGTGGTTGAAGCACTCCCTTATCCAATAAGGTTCTTCGCGATACCAAAATAGTATCTCTAAACACATGAGATTCTTTGTGATACCAAAGCAGTATCTCTAAATACATGAGATTCCTCGGATGGTCATTGGAGTCCCTTATCCAATAAGGTTCTTCGCAATACGAAAGCAGTATCTCTAAACACATGAGATTCTTCGGGTGGTCGAAGCAGTCCCTTATCCAATAAGGTTCTTCGTGATACCAAAGCAATATCTCTAATCACATGAGATTCTTCGGGTGGTCGAAGAAGTCCCTTATCCAATATGGTTCTTTGCGATACCAAAACAGTATCTCTAAACACATGAGATTCTTTGTGATACCAAAGCAGTATCTCTAAATACATGTGATTCCTCGGATGGTCATTGGAGTCCCTTATCCAATAAGGTTCTTCGCGATACGAAAGCAGTATCTCTAAACACATGAGATTCTTCGGGTGGTCGAAGCAGTCCCTTATCCAATAAGGTTCTTCGTGATACCAAAGCAATATCTCTAATCACATGAGATTCTTCGGGTGGTTGAAGCAGTCCCTTATCCAATAAGGTTCTTCGCGATACCAAAACAGTATCTTTAAACACATGAGTTTCTTCGTGATACCAAAGCTAGATTTCTAAATACATGAGATTCCTCGGGTGGTCGATGCAGTCCCTTATCCAATAAGGTTCTTCGCAATACGAAAACAGTATCTCTATACACATGAGATTCTTTGGGTGGTCGAAGCAATCCCTTATCCAATAAGGTTCTTCGCGATACCAAAGCAGTATCTCTAATCACATGAGATTCTTCCGGTGGTCGAAGCAGTCCCTTATCCAATAAGGTTCTTTGCGATACCAAAGCAGTATCTCTAAACACATGAGATTCTTTGGGTGGTCGAAGCAGTCCCTTATCCAATATGGTTCTTTGCGATACCAAAACAGTATCTCTAAACACATGAGATTCTTTGTGATACCAAAGCAGTATCTCTAAATACATGTGATTCCTCGGATGGTCATTGGAGTCCCTTATCCAATAAGGTTCTTCGCGATACGAAAGAAGTATCTCTAAACACATGAGATTCTTCGGGTGGTCGAAGCAGTCCCTTATCCAATAAGGTTCTTCGTGATACCAAAGCAATATCTCTAATCACATGAGATTCTTCGGGTGGTTGAAGCAGTCCCTTATCCAATAAGGTTCTTCGCGATACCAAAACAGTATCTTTAAACACATGAGTTTCTTCGTGATACCAAAGCTAGATTTCTAAATACATGAGATTCCTCGGGTGGTCGATGCAGTCCCTTATCCAATAAGGTTCTTCGCAATACGAAAACAGTATCTCTATACACATGAGATTCTTCGGGTGGTCGAAGCAATCCCTTATCCAATAAGGTTCTTCATGATACCAAAGCAGTATCTCTAATCACGTGAGATTCTTTGGGTGGTCAAAGCAGTCCCTTATCTAATAAGGTTCTTCGCGATACCAAGGCAGTATCTCTAAACACATGAGATTCGTCTGGTGGTTGAA
The DNA here is from genome assembly GCA_963859935.3 of Lathyrus sativus. NCBI lineage: Eukaryota > Viridiplantae > Streptophyta > Magnoliopsida > Fabales > Fabaceae > Lathyrus > Lathyrus sativus. Next base: position 235,814,497 of record OZ012740.1, on the reverse strand, counting down.
GCAGTCCCTTATCCAATAAGGTTCTTCGCGATACCAAAACAGTATCTCTAAACACATGAGATTCTTTGTGATACCAAAGCAGTATCTCTAAATACATGACATTCCTCGGATGGTCATTGGAGTCCCTTATCCAATAAGGTTCTTCGCGATACGAAAGCAGTATCTCTAAACACATGAGATTCTTCGGGTGGTCGAAGTAGTCCCTTATCCAATAAGGTTCTTCGTGATACCAAAGAAATATCTCTAATCAAATGAGATTCTTCGGGTGGTTGAAGCAGTCCCTTATCCAATAAGGTTCTTCGCGATACCAAAACAGTATCTTTAAACACATGAGTTTCTTCGTGATACCAAAGCTAGATTTCTAAATACATGAGATTCCTCCGGTTATCGATGCAGTCCCTTATCCAATAAGGTTCTTCGCAATACGAAAACAGTATCTCTATACACATGAGATTCTTCGGGTGGTCGAAGCAGTCCCTTATCCGATAAGGTTCTTCGTGATACCAAAGCAATATCTCTAATCACATGAGATTCTTCGGGTGGTTGAAGCAGTCCCTTATCCAATAAGGTTCTTCGCGATACCAAAACAGTATCTTTAAACACATGAGTTTCTTCGTGATACCAAAGCTAGATTTCTAAATACATGAGATTCCTCGGGTGGTCGATGCAGTCCCTTATCCAATAAGGTTCTTCGCAATACGAAAACAGTATCTCTATACACATGAGATTCTTCGGGTGGTCGAAGCAATCCCTTATCCAATAAGGTTCTTCGCGATACCAAAGCAGTATCTCTAATCACATGAGATTCTTCGGGTGGTCGAAGCAGTCCCTTATCCAATAAGGTTCTTTGCGATACCAAAGCAGTATCTCTAAACACATGAGATTCTTTGGGTGGTCGAAGCAGTCCCTTATCCAATATGGTTCTTTGCGATACCAAAACAGTATCTCTAAACACATGAGATTCTTCGTGATACCAAAGCAGTATCTCTAAATACATGAGATTCCTCGGGTGGTCGATGCAGTCCCTTAACAAATAAGGTTATTCGCGATACGAAAGCAGTATCTCTAAACACATGAGATTCTTCGGGTGGTCGAAGCAGTCCCTTATCGAATAAGGTTCTTCGCGATACCAAAACAATATCTCTAAACACATGAGATTCTTAGGGTGTATGAAGCAGTCCCTTATCCAATAAGGTTCTTCGCGATACCAAGGCAGTATCTCTAAACACATGAGATTCTTCGGGTGATCGAAGCAGTACCTTATTCAATAAGGTTCTTCGTGATACCAAAGCAATATCTCTAAACAAATGATATTCTTCGGGTGGTCGAAGCAGTCCCTTATCCAATAATGTTCTTCGTGATACCAAAGCAGTATCTCTAAACACATGATATTCTTCGGGTGGTCGAAGCAGTCCCTTATCCAATAAGGTTCTTCGGGATACCAAAGCAGTATCTCTAAACACATGAGATTCGTCGGGTGGTTTAAGCATCCCTTATCCAATAAGGTTCTTCGCTATACCAAAACAGTATATCTAAACACATGATATTCTTCGGGTGGTCGAAGCAGTACCTTATTTAATAAGGTTCTTCGTGATACCAAAGCAGTATCTCTAAACACATGATATTCTTCGGGTGGTCGAAGCAGTCCCTTATCCGATAAGGTTCTTCGGGATACCAAAGCAGTATCTCTAAACACATGAGATTCTTCGGGTGGTTGAAGCAGTCCCTTATCCAATAAGGTTCTTCGCGATACCAAAACAGTATCTCTAAACACATGAGATTCTTTGTGATACCAAAGCAGTATCTCTAAATACATGAGATTCCTCGGATGGTCATTGGAGTCCCTTATCTAATAAGGTTCTTCGCGATACGAAAGCAGTATCTCTAAACACATGAGATTCTTCGGGTGGTCGAAGCAGTCCCTTATCCAATAAGGTTCTTCGTGATACCAAAGCAATATCTCTAATCACATGAGATTCTTCGGGTGGTTGAAGCAGTCCCTTATCCAATAAGGTTCTTCGCGATACCAAAACAGTATCTTTAAACACATGAGTTTGTTCGTGATACCAAATCTAGATTTCTAAATACATGAGATTCCTCGGGTGGTCGATGCAGTCCCTTATCCAATAAGGTTCTTCGCAATACGAAAACAATATCTCTTTACACATGAGATTCTTCGGGTGGTCGAAGCAATCCCTTATCCAATAAGGTTCTTCGTGATACCAAAGCAGTATCTCTAATCACATGAGATTCTTCGGGTGGTCAAAGCAGTCCCTTATCCAATAAGGTTCTTCGCGATACCAAGGCAGTATCTCTAAACACATGAGATTCTTCGGGTGATCGAACAGTACCTTATTCAATAAGGTTCTTCGTGATACCAAAGCAATATCTCTAAACAAATGATATTCTTCGGGTGGTCGAAGCAGTCCCTTATCCAATAAGGTTCTTCATGATACCAAAACAGTATCTCTAAACACATGATATTCTTCGGGTGGTCGAAGCAGTCCCTTATCCAATAAGGTTCTTCGGGATACCAAAGCAGTATCTCTAAACACATGAGATTCGTCGGGTGGTAGAAGCAGTCCCTTATCCAATAAGGTTCTTCGTGATACCAAACCAGTATCTCTAAACACATGAGATTCTTCGGGTGATCGAAGCAGTACCTTATTCAATAAGGTTCTTCGTGATACCAAAGCAGTATCACTAAACACATGATATTCTTCGGGTGGTCGAAGCAGTCACTTATCCAATAAGGTTCTTCGCGATACCAAAGCAGTATCTCTAAACACATAAGATTCTTCGGGTGGTCGAAGCAGTCCCTTATCCAATAAGGTTCTTCGCGATACCAAAACAGTATCTCTAAACACATGAGATTCTTTGTGATACCAAAGCAGTATCTCTAAATACATGAGATTCCTCGGATGGTCATTGGAGTCCCTTATCTAATAAGGTTCTTCGCGATACGAAAGCAGTATCTCTAAACACATGAGATTCTTCGGGTGGTCGAAGCAGTCCCTTATCCAATAAGGTTCTTCGTGATACCAGAGCAATATCTCTAATCACATGAGATTCTTCGGGTGGTTGAAGCAGTCCCTTATCCAATAAGGTTCTTCGTGATACCAAAACAGTATCTTTAAACACATGAGTTTCTTCGTGATACCAAAGCTAGATTTCTAAATACATGAGATTCCTCGGGTGGTCGACGCAGTCCCTTATCCAATAAGGTTCTTCGCAATATGAAAACAGTATCTCTATACACATGAGATTCTTCGGGTGGTCGAAGCAATCCCTTATCCAATAAGGTTCTTCGTGATACCAAAGCAGTATCTCTAATCACATGAGATTCTTCGGGTGGTCAAAGCAGTCCCTTATCTAATAAGGTTCTTCGCGATACCAAGGCAGTATCTCTAAACACATGAGATTCTTCTGGTGGTCGAAGCAGTCCCTTATCCAATAAGGTTCTTCATGATACCAAAACAGTATCTCTAAACACATGAGATTCTTCGGGTGGTTGAAGCATTCCCTTATCCAATAAGGTTCTTCGCGATACCAAAGCAGTATCTCTAAACACATGAGATTCTTCGGGTGGTCGATGCAGTCCCTTATCCAATAAGGTTCTTCGCTATACGAAAGCAGTATCTCTAAACACATGAGATTCTTCGGGTGGTCGAAGCAGTCCCTTATCCAATAAGGTTCTTTGCGATACCAAAGCAGTATCTCTAAACACATGAGATTCTTTGGGTGGTCGAAGCAGTCCCTTATCCAATATGGTTCTTTGCGATACCAAAACAGTATATCTAAACACATGAGATTCTTCGTGATACCAAAGCAGTATCTCTAAATACATGAGATTCCTCGGGTGGTCGATGCAGTCCCTTAACCAATAAGGTTATTCGCGATACGAAAGCAGTATCTCTAAACACATGAGATTCTTCAGGTGGTCGAAGCAGTCCCTTATCGAATAAGGTTCTTCGCGATACCAAAACAATATCTCTAAACACATGAGATTCTTCGGGTGTTTGAAGCAGTCCCTTATCCAATAAGGTTCTTCGCGATACCAAGGCAGTATCTCTAAACACATGAGATTCTTCGGGTGATCGAAGCAATACCTTATTCAATAAGGTTCTTCGTGATACCAAAGCAATATCTCTAAACAAATGATATTCTTCGGGTGGTCGAAGCAGTCCCTTATCCAATAAGGTTCTTCGTGATACCAAAGCAGTATCTCTAAACACATGATATTCTTCGGGTGGTCGAAGCAGTCCCTTATCCAATAAGGTTCTTCGGGATACCAAAGCAGTATCTCTAAACACATGAGATTCGTCGGGTGGTTGAGCAGTCCCTTATCCAATAAGGTTCTTCGCTATACCAAAACAGTATATCTAAACACATGATATTCTTCGGGTGGTCGAAGCAGTACCTTATTCAATAAGGTTCTTCGTGATACCAAAGCAGTATCTCTAAACACATGATATTCTTCGGGTGGTCGAAGCAGTCCCTTATCCGATAAGGTTCTTCGGGATACCAAAGCAGTATCTCTAAACACATGAGATTCTTCGGGTGGTTGAAGCACTCCCTTATCCAATAAGGTTCTTCGCGATACCAAAACAGTATCTCTAAACACATGAGATTCTTTGTGATACCAAAGAAGTATCTCTAAATACATGAGATTCCTCGGATGGTCATTGGAGTCCCTTATCCAATAAGGTTCTTCGCGATACGAAAGCAGTATCTCTAAACACATGAGATTCTTCGGGTGGTCGAAGCAGTCCCTTATCCAATAAGGTTCTTCGTGATACCAGAGCAATATCTCTAATCACATGAGATTCTTCGGGTGGTTGAAGCAGTCCCTTATCCAATAAGGTTCTTCGTGATACCAAAACAGTATCTTTAAACACATGAGTTTCTTCGTGATACCAAAGCTAGATTTCTAAATACATGAGATTCCTCGGGTGGTCGATGCAGTCCCTTATCCAATAAGGTTCTTCGCAATACGAAAACAGTATCTCTATACACATGAGATTCTTCTGGTGGTCGAAGCAATCCCTTATCCAACAAGGTTCTTCGTGATACCAAAGCAGTATCTCTAATCACATGAGATTCTTCGGGTGGTCAAAGCAGTCCCTTATCTAATAAGGTTCTTCGCGATACCACGGCAGTATCTCTAAACACATGAGATTCGTCTGGTGGTCGAAGCAGTCCCTTATCCAATAAGGTTCTTCGCGATACCAAAACAGTATCTCTAAACACATGAGATTCTTCGGGTGGTTGAAGCATTCCCTTATCCAATAAGGTTCTTCGCGATACCAAAGCAGTATCTCTAAACACATGAGATTCTTCGGGTGGTCGATGCAGTCTCTTATCCAATAAGGTTCTTCGCGATACGAAAGCAGTATCTCTAAACACATGAGATTCTTCGGGTGGTCGAAGCAGTCCCTTATCCAATAAGGTTCTTTGCGATACCAAAGCAGTATCTCTAAACACATGAGATTCTTTGGGTGGTCGAAGCAGTCCCTTATCCAATATGGTTCTTTGCGATACCAAAACAGTATATCTAAACACATGAGATTCTTCGTGATACCAAAGCAGTATCTCTAAATACATGAGATTCCTCGGGTGGTCGATGCAGTCCCTTAACCAATAAGGTTATTCGCGATACGAAAGCAGTATCTCTAAACACATGAGATTCTTCAGGTGGTCGAAGCAGTCCCTTATCGAATAAGGTTCTTCGTGATACCAAAACAATATCTCTAAACACATGAGATTCTTCGGGTGTTTGAAGCAGTCCCTTATCCAATAAGGTTCTTCGCGATACCAAGGCAGTATCTCTAAACACATGAGATTCTTCGGGTGATCGAAGCAGTACCTTATTCAATAAGGTTCTTCGTGATACCAAAGCAATATCTCTAAACAAATGATATTCTTCGGGTGGTCGAAGCAGTCCCTTATCCAATAAGGTTCTTCGTGATACCAAAGCAGTATCTCTAAACACATGATATTCTTCGGGTGGTCGAAGCAGTCCCTTATCCAATAAGGTTCTTCGGGATACCAAAGCAGTATCTCTAAACACATGAGATTCGTCGGGTGGTTGAGCAGTCCCTTATCCAATAAGGTTCTTCGCTATACCAAAACAGTATATCTAAACACATGATATTCTTCGGGTGGTCGAAGCAGTACCTTATTCAATAAGGTTCTTCGTGATACCAAAGCAGTATCTCTAAACACATGATATTCTTCGGGTGGTCGAAGCAGTCCCTTATCCGATAAGGTTCTTCAGGATACCAAAGCAGTATCTCTAAACACATGAGATTCTTCGGGTGGTTGAAGCAGTCCCTTATCCAATAAGGTTCTTCGCGATACCAAAACAGTATCTCTAAACACGTGAGATTCTTTGTGATACCAAAGAAGTATCTCTAAATACATGAGATTCCTCGGATGGTCATTGGAGTCCCTTATCCAATAAGGTTCTTCGCGATACGAAATCAGTATCTCTAAACACATGAGATTCTTCGGGTGGTCGAAGCAGTCCCTTATCCAATAAGGTTCTTCGTGATACCAGAGCAATATCTCTAATCACATGAGATTCTTCGGGTGGTTGAAGCAGTCCCTTATCCAATAAGGTTCTTCGTGATACCAAAACAGTATCTTTAAACACATGAGTTTCTTCGTGATACCAAAGCTAGATTTTTAAATACATGAGATTCCTCGGGTGGTCGATGCAGTCCCTTATCCAATAAGGTTCTTCGCAATACGAAAACAATATCTCTATACACATGAGATTCTTCGGGTGGTCGAAGCAATCCCTTATCCAATAAGGTTCTTCGTGATACCAAAGCAGTATCTCTAATCACATGAGATTCTTCGGGTGGTCAAAGCAGTCCCTTATCTAATAAGGTTCTTCGCGATACCAAGGCAGTATCTCTAAACACATGAGATTCGTCTGGTGGTCGAAGCAGTCCCTTATCCAATAAGGTTCTTCGCGATACCAAAACAGTATCTCTAAACACATGAGATTCTTCGGGTGGTTGAAGCATTCCCTTATCCAATAAGGTTCTTCGCGATACCAAAGCAGTATCTCTAAACACATGAGATTCTTCGGGTGGTCGATGCAGTCCCTTATCCAATAAGGTTCTTCGCGATACGAAAGCAGTATCTCTAAACACATGAGATTCTTCGGGTGGTCGAAGCAGTCCCTTATCCAATAAGGTTCTTTGCGATACCAAAGCAGTATCTCTAAACACATGAGATTCTTTGGGTGGTCGAAGCAGTCCCTTATCCAATATGGTTCTTTGCGATACCAAAACAGTATATCTAAACACATGAGATTCTTCGTGTTACCAAAGCAGTATCTCTAAATACATGAGATTCCTCGGGTGGTCGATGCAGTCCCTTAACCAATAAGGTTATTCGCGATACGAAAGCAGTATCTCTAAACACATGAGATTCTTCAGGTGGTCGAAGCAGTCCCTTATCGAATAAGGTTCTTCGTGATACCAAAACAATATCTCTAAACACATGAGATTCTTCGGGTGTTTGAAGCAGTCCCTTATCCAATAAGGTTCTTCGCGATACCAAGGCAGTATCTCTAAACACATGAGATTCTTCGGGTGATCGAAGCAGTACCTTATTCAATAAGGTTCTTCGTGATACCAAAGCAATATCTCTAAACAAATGATATTCTTCGGGTGGTCGAAGCAGTCCCTTATCCAATAAGGTTCTTCGTGATACCAAAGCAGTATCTCTAAACACATGATATTCTTCGGGTGGTCGAAGCAGTCCCTTATCCAATAAGGTTCTTCGGGATACCAAAGCAGTATCTCTAAACACATGAGATTCGTCGGGTGGTTGAGCAGTCCCTTATCCAATAAGGTTCTTCGCTATACCAAAACAGTATATCTAAACACATGATATTCTTCGGGTGGTCGAAGCAGTACCTTATTCAATAAGGTTCTTCGTGATACCAAAGCAGTATCTCTAAACACATGATATTCTTCGGGTGGTCGAAGCAGTCCCTTATCCGATAAGGTTCTTCGGGATACCAAAGCAGTATCTCTAAACACATGAGATTCTTCGGGTGGTTGAAGCAGTCCCTTATCCAATAAGGTTCTTCGCGATACCAAAACAGTATCTCTAAACACGTGAGATTCTTTGTGATACCAAAGAAGTATCTCTAAATACATGAGATTCCTCGGATGGTCATTGGAGTCCCTTATCCAATAAGGTTCTTCGCGATACGAAATCAGTATCTCTAAACACATGAGATTCTTCGGGTGGTCGAAGCAGTCCCTTATCCAATAAGGTTCTTCGTGATACCAGAGCAATATCTCTAATCACATGAGATTCTTCGGGTGGTTGAAGCAGTCCCTTATCCAATAAGGTTCTTCGTGATACCAAAACAGTATCTTTAAACACATGAGTTTCTTCGTGATACCAAAGCTAGATTTTTAAATACATGAGATTCCTCGGGTGGTCGATGCAGTCCCTTATCCAATAAGGTTCTTCGCAATACGAAAACAATATCTCTATACACATGAGATTCTTCGGGTGGTCGAAGCAATCCCTTATCCAATAAGGTTCTTCGTGATACCAAAGCAGTATCTCTAATCACATGAGATTCTTCGGGTGGTCAAAGCAGTCCCTTATCTAATAAGGTTCTTCGCGATACCAAGGCAGTATCTCTAAACACATGAGATTCGTCTGGTGGTCGAAGCAGTCCCTTATCCAATAAGGTTCTTCGCGATACCAAAACAGTATCTCTAAACACATGAGATTCTTCGGGTGGTTGAAGCATTCCCTTATCCAATAAGGTTCTTCGCGATACCAAAGCAGTATCTCTAAACACATGAGATTCTTCGGGTGGTCGATGCAGTCCCTTATCCAATAAGGTTCTTCGCGATACGAAAGCAGTATCTCTAAACACATGAGATTCTTCGGGTGGTCGAAGCAGTCCCTTATCCAATAAGGTTCTTTGCGATACCAAAGCAGTATCTCTAAACACATGAGATTCTTTGGGTGGTCGAAGCAGTCCCTTATCCAATATGGTTCTTTGCGATACCAAAACAGTATATCTAAACACATGAGATTCTTCGTGATACCAAAGCAGTATCTCTAAATACATGAGATTCCTCGGGTGGTCGATGCAGTCCCTTAACCAATAAGGTTATTCGCGATACGAAAGCAGTATCTCTAAACACATGAGATTCTTCAGGTGGTCGAAGCAGTCCCTTATCGAATAAGGTTCTTCGTGATACCAAAACAATATCTCTAAACACATGAGATTCTTCGGGTGTTTGAAGCAGTCCCTTATCCAATAAGGTTCTTCGCGATACCAAGGCAGTATCTCTAAACACATGAGATTCTTCGGGTGATCGAAGCAGTACCTTATTCAATAAGGTTCTTCGTGATACCAAAGCAATATCTCTAAACAAATGATATTCTTCGGGTGGTCGAAGCAGTCCCTTATCCAATAAGGTTCTTCGTGATACCAAAGCAGTATCTCTAAACACATGATATTCTTCGGGTGGTCGAAGCAGTCCCTTATCCAATAAGGTTCTTCGGGATACCAAAGCAGTATCTCTAAACACATGAGATTCGTCGGGTGGTTGAGCAGTCCCTTATCCAATAAGGTTCTTCGCTATACCAAAACAGTATATCTAAACACATGATATTCTTCGGGTGGTCGAAGCAGTACCTTATTCAATAAGGTTCTTCGTGATACCAAAGCAGTATCTCTAAACACATGATATTCTTCGGGTGGTCGAAGCAGTCCCTTATCCGATAAGGTTCTTCGGGATACCAAAGCAGTATCTCTAAACACATGAGATTCTTCGGGTGGTTGAAGCAGTCCCTTATCCAATAAGGTTCTTCGCGATACCAAAACAGTATCTCTAAACACGTGAGATTCTTTGTGATACCAAAGAAGTATCTCTAAATACATGAGATTCCTCGGATGGTCATTGGAGTCCCTTATCCAATAAGGTTCTTCGCGATACGAAATCAGTATCTCTAAACACATGAGATTCTTCGGGTGGTCGAAGCAGTCCCTTATCCAATAAGGTTCTTCGTGATACCAGAGCAATATCTCTAATCACATGAGATTCTTCGGGTGGTTGAAGCAGTCCCTTATCCAATAAGGTTCTTCGTGATACCAAAACAGTATCTTTAAACACATGAGTTTCTTCGTGATACCAAAGCTAGATTTTTAAATACATGAGATTCCTCGGGTGGTCGATGCAGTCCCTTATCCAATAAGGTTCTTCGCAATACGAAAACAGTATCTCTATACACATGAGATTCTTCGGGTGGTCGAAGCAATCCCTTATCCAATAAGGTTCTTCGTGATACCAAAGCAGTATCTCTAATCACATGAGATTCTTCGGGTGGTCAAAGCAGTCCCTTATCTAATAAGGTTCTTCGCGATACCAAGGCAGTATCTCTAAACACATGAGATTCGTCTGGTGGTCGAAGCAGTCCCTTATCCAATAAGGTTCTTCGCGATACCAAAACAGTATCTCTAAACACATGAGATTCTTCGGGTGGTTGAAGCATTCCCTTATCCAATAAGGTTCTTCGCGATACCAAAGCAGTATCTCTAAACACATGAGATTCTTCGGGTGGTCGATGCAGTCCCTTATCCAATAAGGTTCTTCGCGATACGAAAGCAGTATCTCTAAACACATGAGATTCTTCGGGTGGTCGAAGCAGTCCCTTATCCAATAAGGTTCTTTGCGATACCAAAGCAGTATCTCTAAACACATGAGATTCTTTGGGTGGTCGAAGCAGTCCCTTATCCAATATGGTTCTTTGCGATACCAAAACAGTATATCTAAACACATGAGATTCTTCGTGATACCAAAGCAGTATCTCTAAATACATGAGATTCCTTGGGTGGTCGATGCAGTCCCTTAACCAATAAGGTTATTCGCGATACGAAAGCAGTATCTCTAAACACATGAGATTCTTCAGGTGGTCGAAGCAGTCCCTTATCGAATAAGGTTCTTCGCGATACCAAAACAATATCTCTAAACACATGAGATTCTTCGGGTGTTTGAAGCAGTCCCTTATCCAATAAGGTTCTTCGCGATACCAAGGCAGTATCTCTAAACACATGAGATTCTTCGGGTGATCGAAGCAGTACCTTATTCAATAAGGTTCTTCGTGATACCAAAGCAATATCTCTAAACAAATGATATTCTTCGGGTGGTCGAAGCAGTCCCTTATCCAATAAGGTTCTTCGTGATACCAAAGCAGTATCTCTAAACACATGATATTCTTCGGGTGGTCGAAGCAGTCCCTTATCCAATAAGGTTCTTCGGGATACCAAAGCAGTATCTCTAAACACATGAGATTCGTCGGGTGGTTGAGCAGTCCCTTATCCAATAAGGTTCTTCGCTATACCAAAACAGTATATCTAAACACATGATATTCTTCGGGTGGTCGAAGCAGTACCTTATTCAATAAGGTTCTTCGTGATACCAAAGCAGTATCTCTAAACACATGATATTCTTCGGGTGGTCGAAGCAGTCCCTTATCCGATAAGGTTCTTCGGGATACCAAAGCAGTATCTCTAAACACATGAGATTCTTCGGGTGGTTGAAGCAGTCCCTTATCCAATAAGGTTCTTCGCGATACCAAAACAGTATCTCTAAACACATGAGATTCTTAGTGATACCAAAGTAGTATCTCTAAATACATGAGATTCCTCGGATGGTCATTGGAGTCCCTTATCCAATAAGGTTCTTCGCGATACGAAAGCAGTATCTCTAAACACATGAGATTCTTCGGGTGGTCGAAGCAGTCCCTTATCCAATAAGGTTATTCGCGATACCAAAGCAATATATCTAATCACATGAGATTCTTCGGGTGGTTGAAGCAGTCCCTTATCCAATAAGGTTCTTCGCGATACCAAAACAGTATCTTTAAACACATGAGATTCTTCGTGATACCAAAGCTAGATTTCTGAATACATGAGATTCCTCGGGTGGTCGATGCAGTCCCTTATCCAATAAGGTTCTTCGCAATACGAAATCAGTATCTCTATACACATGAGATTCTTCGGGTGGTCGAAGCAGTCCCTTATCCAATAAGGTTCTTCGTGATACCAAAGCAGTATCTCTAATCACATGAGATTCTTCGGGTTGTCAAAGCAGTCCCTTATCTAATAAGGTTCTTCGCGATACCAAGGCAGTATCTCTAAACACATGAGATTCGTCTGGTGGTCGAAGCAATCCCTTATCCAATAAGGTTCTTCGCGATACCAAAGCAGTATCTCTAAACACATGAGATTCTTCGGGTGGTCGATGCAGTCCCTTATCCAATAAGGTTCTTCGCGATACGAAAGCAGTATCTCTAAACACATGAGATTCTTCGGGTGGTCGAAGCAATCCCTTATCCAAAAAGGTTTTTCGCGATACCAAAGCAGTATCTCTAAACACATGAGATTCTTCGGGTGGTCGAAGCAGTCCCTTATCCAATATGGTTCTTTGCGATACCAACACAGTATCTCTAAACACATGAGATTCTTCGTAATACCAAAGCAGTATCTCTAAATACATGAGATTCCTCGGGTGGTCGATGCAGTCCCTTAACCAATAAGGTTATTCGTGATACGAAAGCAGTATCTCTAAACACATGAGATTCTTCGGGTGGTCGAAGCAGTCCCTTATCGAATAAGGTTCTTCGCGATACCAAAACAATATCTCTAAACACATGAGATTCTTCAGGTGGTTGAAGCAGTACCTTATCCAATAAGGTTCTTCGCGATACCAAGGCAGTATCTCTAAACACATGAGATTCTTCGGGTGATCGAAGCAGTACCTTATTCAATAAGGTTCTTCGTGATACCAAAGCAATATCTCTAAACAAATGATATTCTTCGGGTGGTCGAAGCAGTCCCTTATCCAATAAGCTTCTTCGTGATACCAAAGCAGTATCTCTAAACACATGATATTCTTCGGGTGGTCGAAGCAGTCCCTTATCCAATAAGGTTCTTCGGGATACCAAAGCAGTATCTCTAAACACATGAGATTCGTCGGGTGGTCGAAGCAGTCCCTTATCCAATAAGGTTCTTCGCGATACCAAAACAGTATATCTAAACACATGATATTCTTCGGGTGTTTAAAGCATTCCCTTATCCAATAAGGTTCTTCGCGATACGAAAGCAGTATCTCTAAACACATGAGATTCTTCGGGTGGTCGAAGCAGTCCCTTATCCAATAAGGTTCTTCGCGATACCAAAGCAGTATCTCTAAACACATGAGATTCTTCGGGTGGTCGAAGTCGTCTCTTATCCAATAAGGTTCTTCGCGATACCAAAACAGTATCTCTAACCACATGAGATTCTTCGTGATACCAAAGCAGTATCTCTGAATACATGAGATTCCTCTGGTGGTCGATGCAGTCCCTTATCCAATAAGGTTCTTCGCAATACGAAAGCAGTATCTCTTTACACATGAGATTCTTCGGGTGGTCGAAGCAGTCCCTTATCCAATAAGGTTCTATGTGATACCAAAGCAGTATCTCTTATCACATGAGATTCTTCGGGTGGTCAAAGCAGTCCCTTATCTAATATTGTTCTTCGCGATACCAAGGCAGTATCTCTAAACACATGAGATTCGTCGGGTGGTCAAAGCAGTCCCTTATCCAATAAGGTTCTTTGCGATACCAAAACAATATCTCTAAACACATGAGATTCTTCGGGTGGTTGAAGCAGTCCCTTATCCAATAAGGTTCTTCGCGATACCAAAACAGTATCTCTAAACACATGAGATTCTTTGTGATACCAAAGTAGTATCTCTAAATACATGAGATTCCTCGGATGGTCATTGGAGTCCCTTATCCAATAAGGTTCTTCGCGATACGAAAGCAGTATCTCTAAACACATGAGATTCTTCGGGTGGTCGAAGCAGTCCCTTATCCAATAAGGTTATTCGCGATACCAAAGCAATATCTCTAATCACATGAGATTCTTCGGGTGGTTGAAGCAGTCCCTTATCCAATAAGGTTCTTCGCGATACCAAAACAGTATCTTTAAACACATGAGATTCTTCGTGATACCAAAGCTAGATTTCTAAATACATGAGATTCCTCGGGTGGTCGATGCAGTCCCTTATCCAATAAGGTTCTTCGCAATACGAAATCAGTATCTCTATACACATGAGATTCTTCGGGTGGTCGAAGCAGTCCCTTATCCAATAAGGTTCTTCGTGATACCAAAGCAGTATATCTAATCACATGAGATTCTTCGGGTGGTCAAAGCAGTCCCTTATCTAATAAGGTTCTTCACGATACCAAGGCAGTATCTCTAAACACCTGAGATTCGTCTGGTGGTCGAAGCAATCCCTTATCCAATAAGGTTCTTCGCGATACCAAAGCAGTATCTCTAAACACATGAGATTCTTCGGGTGGTCGATGCAGTCCCTTATCCAATAAGGTTCTTCGCGATACGAAAGCAGTATCTCTAAACACATGAGATTCTTCGGGTGGTCGAAGCAATCCCTTATCCAAAAAGGTTTTTCGCGATACCAAAGCAGTATCTCTAAACACATGAGATTCTTCGGGTGGTCGAAGCAGTCCCTTATCCAATATGGTTCTTTGCGATACCAAAACAGTATCTCTAAACACATGAGATTCTTCGTAATACCAAAGCAGTATCTCTAAATACATGAGATTCCTCGGGTGGTCGATGCAGTCCCTTAACCAATAAGGTTATTCGTGATACGAAAGCAGTATCTCTAAACACATGAGATTCTTCGGGTGGTCGAAGCAGTCCCTTATCGAATAAGGTTCTTCGCGATACCAAAACAATATCTCTAAACACATGAGATTCTTCAGGTGGTTGAAGCAGTACCTTATCCAATAAGGTTCTTCGCGATACCAAGGCAGTATCTCTAAACACATGAGATTCTTCGGGTGATCGAAGCAGTACCTTATTCAATAAGGTTCTTCGTGATACCAAAGCAATATCTCTAAACAAATGATATTCTTCGGGTGGTCGAAGCAGTCCCTTATCCAATAAGCTTCTTCGTGATACCAAAGCAGTATCTCTAAACACATGATATTCTTCGGGTGGTCGAAGCAGTCCCTTATCCAATAAGGTTCTTCGGGATACCAAAGCAGTATCTCTAAACACATGAGATTCGTCGGGTGGTCGAAGCAGTCCCTTATCCAATAAGGTTCTTCGCGATACCAAAACAGTATATCTAAACACATGATATTCTTCGGGTGTTTAAAGCATTCCCTTATCCAATAAGGTTCTTCGCGATACGAAAGCAGTATCTCTAAACACATGAGATTCTTCGGGTGGTCGAAGCAGTCCCTTATCCAATAAGGTTCTTCGCGATACCAAAGCAGTATCTCTAAACACATGAGATTCTTCGGGTGGTCGAAGTCGTCTCTTATCCAATAAGGTTCTTCGCGATACCAAAACAGTATCTCTAACCACATGAGATTCTTCGTGATACCAAAGCAGTATCTCTGAATACATGAGATTCCTCTGGTGGTCGATGCAGTCCCTTATCCAATAAGGTTCTTCGCAATACGAAAGCAGTATCTCTTTACACATGAGATTCTTCGGGTGGTCGAAGCAGTCCCTTATCCAATAAGGTTCTATGTGATACCAAAGCAGTATCTCTTATCACATGAGATTCTTCGGGTGGTCAAAGCAGTCCCTTATCTAATATTGTTCTTCGCGATACCAAGGCAGTATCTCTAAACACATGAGATTCATCGGGTGGTCAAAGCAGTCCCTTATCCAATAAGGTTCTTCGCGATACCAAAACAATATCTCTAAACACATGAGATTCTTCGGGTGGTTGAAGCAGTCCCTTATCCAATAAGGTTCTGCGCGATACCAAAGCAGTATCTCTAAACACATGAGATTCTTCGGGTGGTCGAAGTCGTCTCTTATCCAATAAGGTTCTTCGCGATACCAAAACAGTATCTCTAACCACATGAGATTCTTCGGGTGGTCGAAGTCGTCTCTTATCCAATAAGGTTCTTCGCGATACCAAAACAGTATCTCTAACCACATGAGATTCTTCGTGATACCAAAGCAGTATCTCTAAATACATGAGATTCCTCGGGTGGTCGATGCAGTCCCTTATCCAATAAGGTTCTTCGCAATACGAAAGCAGTATCTCTTTACACATGAGATTCTTCGGGTGGTCGAAGCAGTCCCTTATCAAATAAGGTTCTACGTGATACCAAAGCAGTATCTCTTATCACATGAGATTCTTCGGGTGGTCAAAGCAGTCCCTTATCTAATAACGTTCTTCGCGATACCAAGGCAGTATCTCTAAACACATGAGATTCGTCGGGTGGTCAAAGCAGTCCCTTATCCAATAAGGTTCTTCGCGATACCAAAACAATATCTCTAAACACATGAGATTCTTCGGGTGGTTGAAGCAGTCCATTATCCAATAAGGTTCTTCGTGATACCAAAGTAGTATCTCTAAACACATGAGATTCTTCGGGTGATCAAAGCAGTACCTTATTCAATAAGGTTCTTCGTGATACCAAAGCAGTATCTCTAAACACATGATATTCTTCGGGTGGTCGAAGCAGTCCCTTATCCAATAAGGTTCTTCGCGATACCAAAGCAGTATCTCTAAACACATGAGATTCTTCGGTTGGTCGAAGCAGTCCCTTATCCAATATGGTTCTTCGCGATACCAAAACAATATCTCTAAACACATGAGATTCTTTGTGATACCAAAGCAGTATCTCTAAATACATGAGATTCCTCGGATGGTCATCGGAGTCCCTTATCCAATAAGGTTCTTCGCGATAGGAAAGCAGTATCTCTAAACACATGAGATTCTTCGTGTGGTCGAAGCAGTCCCTTATCCAATAAGAATCTTCGCGATACCAAAGCAATATCTCTAATCACATGAGATTCTTCGGGTGGTTGAAGCAGTCCCTTATCCAATAAGGTTCTTCGCGATACCAAAACAGTATCTTTAAACACATGAGATTCTTCATGATACAAAAGCTATATCTCTAAATACATGAGGTTCGTCGGGTGGTCGATGCAGTCCCTTATCCAATAAGGTTCTTCGCAATATGAAAGCAGTATCTCTATACACATGAGATTCTTCGGGTGGTCGAAGCAGTCCCTTATCCAATAAGGTTCTTCGTGATACCAAAGCAGTATCTCTAATCACATGTGATTCTTCAGGTGGTCAAAGCAGTCCCTTATCTAATAAGGTTCTTCGCGATACCAAGGCAGTATCTCTAAACACATGAGATTCGTCTGGTGTTCGAAGCAGTCCCTCATCCAATAAGGTTCTTCGCAATACAAAAACAGTATCTCTAAACACGTGAGATTGTTCGGGTGGTTGAAGCATTCCCTTATCCAATAAGGTTCTTCGCGATACCAAAGCAGTATCTCTAAACACATGAGATTCTTCGGGTGGTCGATGCAGTCCCTTATCCAATAAGGTTCTTCGCGATACGAAAGCAATATCTCTAAACACATGAGATTCTTTGGGTGGTCGAAGCAGTCCCTTATCCAATAAGGTTCTTCGAGATACCAAAGCAGTATCTCTAAACACATGAGATTCTTCGGATGGTCGAAGCAGTCCCTTATCCAATAAGGTTCTTTGCGATACCAAAACAGTATCTCTAAACACATGAGATTCTTCGTAATACCAAAGCAGTATCTCTAAATACATGAGATTCCTCGGGTGGTCGATGCAGTCCCTTAACCAATAAGGTTATTCGCGATACGAAAGCAGTATCTCTAAACATATGAGATTCTTCGGGTGGTCGAAGCAGTCCCTTATCCAATAAGGTTCTTCGCGATACCAAAGCAATATCTCTAAACACATGAGATTCTTCGGGTGGTCGAAGCAGTCCCTTATCCAATAAGGTTCTTCGCGATACCAAGGCAGTATCTCTAAATACATGAGATTCGTCTGGTGTTCGAAGCAGTCCCTCATCCAATAAGGTTCTTCACGATACCAAAACAGTATCTCTAAACACGTGAGATTCTTCGGGTGGTTGAAGCATTTCCTTATCCAATAAGGTTCTTCGCGATACCAAATCAGTATCTCTAAACACATGAGATTCTTCGGGTGGTCGATGCAGTCCCTTATCCAATAAGGTTCTTCGCGATACGAAAGCAATATCTCTAAACACATGAGATTCTTTGGGTGGTCGAAGCAGTCCCTTATCCAATAAGGTTCTTCGAGATACCAAAGCAGTATCTCCAAACACATGAGATTCTTCGGATGGTCGAAGCAGTCCCTTATCCAATTAGGTTCTTTGCGATACCAAAACAGTATCTCTAAACACATGAGATTCTTCGTAATACCAAAGCAGTATCTCTAAATACATGAGATTCCTCGGGTGGTCGATGCAGTCCCTTAACCAATAAGGTTATTCGCGATACGAAAGCAGTATCTCTAAACATATGAGATTCTTCGGGTGGTCGAAGCAGTCCCTTATCCAATAAGGTTCTTCGCGATACCAAAGCAATATCTCTAAACACATGAGATTCTTCGGGTGGTCGAAGCAGTCCCTTATCCAATAAGGTTCTTCGCGATACCAAGGCAGTATCTCTAAACACATGAGATTCTTCGGGTGATCGAAGCAGTACCTTATTCAATAAGGTTCTTCGGGATACCAAAGCAGTATCTCTAAACACATGAGATTCGTCTGGTGGTCGAAGCAGTCCCTTATCCAATAAGGTTCTTTGCGATACCAAAACAGTATATCTAAACACATGATATTCTTCGGGTGGTTGAAGCATTCCCTTATCCAATAAGGTTCTTCACGATACCAAAGCAGTATCTCTAAATATATGAGATTCTTCGGGTGGTCGATGTAGTCCCTTATCCAATAAGGTTCTTCGCGATACGAAAGCAGTATCTCTAAACACATGAGATTCTTCGGGTGGTCGAAGCAGTCCCTTATCCAATAAGGTTCTTCGAGATACCAAAGCAGTATCTCTAAACACATGAGATTCTTCGGGTGGTCGAAGCAGTCCCTTATCCAATAAGGTTCTTTGCGATACCAAAACAGTATCTCTAAACACATGAGATTCTTCGTGATACCAAAGCAGTATCTCTAAATACATGAGATTCCTCGGGTGGTCGATGCAGTCCCTTAACCAATAAGGTTATTCGCGATACGAAAGCAGTATCTCTAAACACATGAGATTCTTCGGGTGGTCGAAGTAGTCCCTTATCCAATAAGGTTCTTCGCAATACCAAAACAATATCTCTAAACACATGAGATTCTTCGGGTGGTTGAAGCAGTCCCTTATCCAATAAGGTTCTTCGCGATACCAAGGCAGTATCTCTAAACACATGAGATTCTTCGGGTGATCGAAGCAGTACCTTATTCAATAAGGTTCTTCGTGATACCAAAGCAATATATCTAAAGAAATGATATTATTCGGGTGGTCGAAGCAGTACCTTATCCATTAAGGTTCTTCGTGATACCAAAGCAGTATCTCTAAACCCATGATATTCTTCGGGTGGTCGAAGCAGTGCATTATCCAATAAGGTTCTTCGGGATACCAAAGCAGTATCTCTAAACACATGAGATTCGTCGGGTGGTCGAAGCAGTCCCTTATCATATAAGGTTCTTCGCGATACCAAAACAGTATATCTAACCACATGATATTCTTCGGGTGGTTGAAGCATTCCCTTATCCAATAAGGTTCTTCACGATACCAAAGCAGTATCTCTAAATATATGAGATTCTTCGAGTGGTCGATGTAGTCCCTTATCCAATAAGGTTCTTCGCGATACGAAAGCAGTATCTCTAAACACATGAGATTCTTCGGGTGGTCGAAGCAGTCCCTTATCCAATAAGGTTCTTCGCGATACCAACGCAGTATCTCTAAACACATGAGATTCTTCGGGTGGTCGAAGTCGTCTCTTATCTAATAAGGATCTTCGCGATACCAAAACAGTATCTCTAAACACATGAGATTCTTTGTGATACCAAAGCAGTATCTCTAAATACATGAGATTCCTCGGGTGGTCGATGCAGTCCCTTATCCAATAAGGTTCTTCGCAATACGAAAGTAGTATCTCTATACACATGAGATTCTTCGGGTGGTCGAAGCAGTCCCTTATCCAATAAGGTTCTTCGTGATACCAAAGCAGTATCTCTAAACACATGAGATTCGTCGGGTGATCGAAGCAGTACCTTATTCAATAAGGTTCTTCGTGATACCAAAGCAGTATCTCTAAACACATGATATTCTTCGGGTGGTCGAAGCAGTCCCTTATCCAATAAGGTTCTTCGTGATACCAAAGCAGTATCTCTAAACACATGAGATTCTTCGGGTGGTCGACGCAGTCCCTTATCCAATAAGGTTCTTCGCGATACCAAAACAGTATCTCTAAACACATGAGATTCTTTGTGATACCAAAGCAGTATCTCTAAATACATGAGATTCCTCGGATGGTCATCGGAGTCCCTTATCCAATAAGGTTCTTCGCGATACGAAAGCAGTATCTCTAAACACATGAGATTCTTCGTGTGGTCGAAGCAGTCCCTTATCCAATAAGGTTCTTCGCGATACCAAAGTAATATCTCTAATCACATGAGATTCTTCGGGTGGTTGAAGCAGTCCCTTATCCAATAAGGTTCTTCGCGATACCAAAACTGTATCTTTAAACATATGCGATTCTTCGTGATACCAAAGCTAGATCTCTAAATACATGAGATTCGTCGGGTGGTCGATGCAAACCTTATCCAATAAGGTTCTTCGCAATACGAAAACAGTATCTCTATACACATGAGATTCTTCGGGTGGTCGAAGCAGTCCCTTATCCAATAAGGTTCTTCGTGATACCAAAGCAGTATCTCTAATCACATGAGATTCTTCGAGTGGTCAAAGCAGTACCTTATCTAATAAGTTTCTTCGCGATACCAAGGCAGTATCTCTAAACACATGAGATTCGTCTGGTGGTCGAAGTAGTCCCACATCCAATAAGGTTCTTCGCGATACCAAAACAGTATCTCTAAACACATTAGATTCTTTGGCTGGTTGAAGCATTCCGTTATCCAATAAGGTTCTTCGCGATACCAAAGCAGTATCTCTAAACACATGAGATTCTTCGGGTGGTCGATGCAGTCCCTTATCCAATAAGGTTCTTTGCGATACGAAAGCAGTATCTCTAAACACATGAGATTCTTCGGGTGGTCGAAGCAATCCCTTATCCAATAAGGTTCTTCGAGATACCAAAGCAGTATCTCTAAACACATGAGATTCTTCGGGTGGTCGAAGCAGTCCCTTATCCAATAAGGTTCTTTGCGATACCAAAACAGTATCTCTAAACACATGAGATTCTTCGTAATACCAAAGCAGTATCGCTAAATACATGAGATTCCTCGGGTGGTCGATGCAGTCCCTTAACCAATAAGGTTATTCGCGATACGAAAGCAGTATCTCCAAACACATGAGATTCTTCGGGTGGTCGAAGCAGTCCATTATCCAATAAGGTTCTTCGCGATACCAAAACAATATCTGTAAACACATGAGATTCTTCGGGTGGTTGAAGCAGTCCCTTATCCAATAAGGTTCTTCCCGATACCAAGGCAGTATCTCTAAACACATGAGATTCTTCAGGTGATCGAAGCAGTAGCTTATTCAATAAGGTTCTTCGTGATACCAAAGCAGTGTCTCTAAATACATGAGATTCCTCGGGTGGTCGATGCAGTCCCTTATCCAATAAGGTTATTCGCGATACGAAAGCAGTATCTCTAAACACATGAGATTCTTCGGGTGGTCGAAACAGTCCCTTATCCAATAAGGTTCTTCGCGATACCAAAGCAGTATCTCTAATCACATGAGATTCTTCGGGTGGTCAAAGCAGTCCCTTATCCAATAAGGTTCTGCGCGATACCAAAGCAGTATCTCTAAACACATGAGATTCGTCGGGTGGTCGAAGAAGTCCCTTATCCAATAAGGTTCTTCGCGATACCAAAACAGTATCTCTAAACCCATGAGATTCTTCGGGTGGTTGAAGTAGTCCTTTATCCAATAAGGTTCTTCGCAATACCAAAGTAGTATCTCTAATCACATGAGATTCTTCGGGTGGTCAAAGCAGTCCCTTATCCAATAAGGTTCTTCGCGATACCAAAGCAGTATCTCTAAACACATGAGATTCTTCGGGTGGTCGAAGCAGTCCCTTATCCAATAAGGTTCTTCGCGATACCAAAACAGTATCTCCAAACACATGAGATTCTTCGTGATACCAAAGCAGTATCTCTAAATACATGAGATTCCTCGGGTGGTCGATGCAGTCCCTTATCCAATAAGGTTCTTCGCGATACGAAAGCAGTATCTCTAAACACATGAGATTCTTCGGGTGGTCTAAGCAGTCCCTTATCCAATAAGGTTCTTCGCAATACCAAAATAGTATCTCTAAACACATGAGATTCTTCGTGATACCAAAGCTAGATCTCTAAATACATGAGATTCCCCGGGTGGTCGATGCAGTCCCTTATCCCATAAGGTTCTTCGCAATACGAAAGAAGTATATCTATACACATGATATTCTTCGGGTGGTTGAAGCAGTCCCTTATCCAATAAGGTTCATCGCGATACCAAAGCAGTATCTCTAATCACATGAGATTCTTCAGGCGGTTGAAGCAGTCCCCTATCCAATAAGGTTCTTCGCGATACCAAAACAGTATCTCTAAACACATGAGATTCTTCGTGATACCAAAGCATGATCTCTAAATACATGACATTCCTCAGGTGGTCGATGCAGTCCCTTATCCAATAAGGTTCTTCGCAATACGAAAGCAGTATCTCTATACATACGAGATTCTTCGGGTGGTCGAAGCAGTCCCTTATCCAATAAGGTTCTTCGCGATACCAAAGCAGTATCTCTAAACACATGAGATTCGTCGGGTGGTCGAAGCAGTCCCTTATCCAATAAGGTTCTTCGCGATACCAAAACAGTATCTCTAAACACATGAGATTCGTCGAGTGGTTGAAGCATTCCCTTATCTAATAAGGTTCATTGCGATACCAAAGCAGTATTTCTAAACACATGAGATTCTTCGGGTGGTCGATGCAGTCCCTTATCCAATAAGGTTCTTTGCGATACGAAAGTAGTATCTCTAAACACATGAGATTCTTCGGGTGGTGGAAGCAGTTCCTTATCCAATAAAGTTCTTCGCGATACCAAAACAGTATCTCTAAACACATGAGTTTCTTCGGGTGGTCGAAGCATTCCCTTATCCAATAAGGTTCTTTGCGATACCAAAATAATATCTCTAAACACATGAGATTCTTTGTGATACCAAAGCAGTATCTCTAAACACATGAGATTCCTCGGGTGGTCGATGCAGTCCCTTATCCAAGAAGGTTATTCGCGATACGAAAGCAGTATCTCTAAACACATGAGAATCTTTGGGTGGTCGAAGCAGTCCCTTATCCAATAAGGTTCTTCGCGATACCAAAGCAGTATCTCTAATCACATGAGATTCTTCGGGTGGTCAAAGCAGTCCCTTATCCAATAAGGTTCTTCGCGATACTAAAGCAGTATCTCTAAACACATGAGATTCGTCGGGTGGTCGAAGCAGTCCCTTATCCAATAAGGTTCTTTGCGATACCAAAACAGTATCTCTAAACACATGAGATTCTTCAGGTGGTTGAAGCAGTCCCTTATCCAATAAGGTTCTTCGCAATACCAAAGCAGTATCTCTAAACACATGAGATTCTTCGGGTGATCGAAGTAGTACCTTATTCAATAAGGTTCTTCGTGAGACCAAAGCAGTATCTCTAAACATATGATATTCTACGGGTGGTCGAAGTAGTCCCTTATCCAATAAGGTTCTTCGCGATACCAAAGCAGTATCTCTAAACACATAAGATTCTTTTGGTGGTCGAAGCTGTCCCTTATCCAATAAGGTTCTTCGCGATACCAAAACAGTATATCTAAACACATGAGATTCTTCGTGATACCAAAGCAGTATCTCTAAATACATGAGATTTCTCGGGTGGTCGATGCAGTCCCTTATTCAATAAGGTTCTTCGCGATACGAAAGCAGTATCTTTAAACACATGAGATTCTTCGGGTGGTCGAAGCAGTCCCTTGTCCAATAAGGTTCTTCGCGATACCAAAACAGTATCTCTAAACACATGAGATTCTTCGTGATACCAAAGACGTATCTCTAAATACATGAGATTCCTCGGGTGGTCATTTCAGTCCCTTATCCAATAAGGTTCTTCGTGATTCGAAAGCAGTATCTCTAAACACATGAGATTCTTCGGGTGGTCGAAGCAGTCCCTTATCCAATAAGGTTCATCGCGATACCAAAGAAGTATCTCTAATCACATGAGATTCTTCGGGTGGTCGAAGCAGTCCCTTATCCAATAAGGTTCTTCGCGATACCAAAACAGTATCTCTAAACACATCAGATTCTTCCTGATACCAAAGCAAGATCTCTAAATACATGAGATTCCTCAGGTGGTCGATGCAGTCCCTTATCCAATAAGGTTTTTCGCAATACGAATGTAGTATCTCTATACACACGAGATTCTTCGGGTGGTCGAAGCAGTCCCTTATCCAATAAGGTTCAAAACGATACCAAAGTAGTATCTCTAAACACATGAGATTCGTCGGGTGGTCGAAGCAGTCCCTTATCCAATAAGGTTCTTCGCGATACCAAAACATTATCTCTAAACACATGAGATTCTTCGGGTGGTTGAAGCATTCCCTTATCTAATAACGTTCTTCGCGATACCAAAGCAGTATCTCTAAACACATGAGATTCTTCGGGTGGTCGAAGCATTCCCTTATCCAATAAGGTTCTTTGCGATACCAAAATAGTATCTCTAAACACATGAGATTCTTTGTGATACCAAAGCAGTATCTCTAAACACATGAGATTCCTCGGGTGGTCGATGCATTCCCTTATCCAATAAGGTTATTCGCGATACGAAAGCAGTATCTCTAAACACATGAGAATCTTTGGGTGGTCGAAGCAGTCCCTTATCCAATAAGGTTCTTCGCGATACCAAAGCAGTATCTATAATCACATGAGATTCTTCGGGTGGTCAAAGCAGTCCCTTATCCAATAAGGTTCTTCGCAATACCAAAGCAGTATCTCTAAACACATGAGATTCGTCGGGTGGTCGAAGCAGTCCCTTATCCAATAAGGTTCTTTGAGATACCAAAACAGTATCTCTAAACACATGAGATTCTTTGGATGGTTGAAGCAGTCCCTTATCAAATAAGGTTCTTCGCAATACCAAAGCAGTATCTCTAAACACATGAGATTCTTCGGGTGATCAAAGTAGTACCTTATTCAATAAGGTTCTTCGTGAGACCAAAGCAGTATCTCTAAACATATGATATTCTTCGGGTGGTCGAAGCAGTTCCTTATCCAATAAGGTTCTTCGCGATACCAAAACAGTATCTCTAAACACATAAGATTCTTCGGGTGGTCGAAGCTGTCCCTTATCCAATAAGGTTCTTCGCGATACCAAAACAGTATATCTAAATACATGAGATTCTTCGTTATACAAAAGCAGTATCTCTAAATACATGAGATTTCTCGGGTGGTCGATGCAGTCCCTTATTCAATAAGGTTCTTTGCGATACAAAAGCAGTATCTCTAAAGACATGAGATTCTTCGGGTGGTCGAAGCAGTCCCTTATCCAATAAGGTTCTTCTCGGTACCAAAGCAGTATCTCTAATCACATGAGATTCTTCGGGTGTTCGAAGTAGTCCCTTATCCAATAAGTTTCTTCGCGATACCAAAGCAGTATCTCTAATCACATGAGATTCTTCGGGTGGTCAAAGCAGTCCCTTATCCAATAAGGTTCTACGCGATACCAAAGCAGTATCTCTAAACACATGAGATTCGTCGTGTGGTTGAAGCAGTCCCTTATCCAATAAGGTTCTTCGTGATACCAAAACAGTATCTCTAAACACATGAGATTCTTCGGATGGTTAAAGCAGGCGCTTATCCAATAAGGTTCTTCGCGATACCAACGCAGTATCTCTAAACACATGAGATTCTTCGGGTGATCGAAGCAGTACGTTATTCAATAAGGTTCTTCGTGATACCAAAGCAGTATCTCTAAACACATGATATTCTTCGGGTGGTCGAAGCAGTCCCTTATCCAATAAGGTTCTTCGCGATACCAAAGCAGTATCTCTAAACACATGAGATTCTTCGGGTGGTCGAAGCAGTCCCTTGTCCAATAAGGTTCTTCGCGATACGAAAGCAGTATCTCTAAACACATGAGATTCTTCGGGTGGTCGAAGCAGTCCCTTATCCAATAAGGTTCATCGCGATACCAAAGAAGTATCTCTAATCACATGAGATTCTTCGGGTGGTCGAAGCAGTCCCTTATCCAATAAGGTTCTTAGCGATACCAAAACAGTATCTCTAAACACATCAGATTCTTCCTGATACCAAAGCAAGATCTCTAAATACATGAGATTCCTCAGGTGGTCGATGCAGTCCCTTATCCAATAAGGTTTTTCGCAATACGAATGCAGTATCTCTATACACACGAGATTCTTCGGGTGGTCGAAGCAGTCCCTTATCCAATAAGGTTCAAAACGATACCAAAGTAGTATCTCTAAACACATGAGATTCGTCGGGTGGTCGAAGTAGTCCCTTATCCAATAAGGTTCTTCGCGATACCAAAACATTATCTCTAAACACATGAGATTCTTCGGGTGGTTGAAGCATTCCCTTATCTAATAAGGTTCTTCGCGATACCAAAGCAGTATCTCTAAACACATGAGATTCTTCGGGTGGTCGAAGCATTCCCTTATCCAATAAGGTTCTTTGCGATACCAAAATAGTATCTCTAAACACATGAGATTCTTTGTGATACCAAACCAGTATCTCTAAACACATGAGATTCCTCGGGTGGTCGATGCATTCCCTTATCCAATAAGGTTATTCGCGATACGAAAGCAGTATCTCTAAACACATGAGAATCTTTGGGTGGTCGAAGCAGTCCCTTATCCAATAAGGTTCTTCGCGATACCAAAGCAGTATCTATAATCACATGAGATTCTTCGGGTGGTCAAAGCAGTCCCTTATCCAATAAGGTTCTTCGCAATACCAAAGCAGTATCTCTAAACACATGAGATTCGTCGGGTGGTCGAAGCAGTCCCTTATCCAATAAGGTTCTTTGCGATACCAAAACAGTATCTCTAAACACATGAGATTCTTTGGGTGGTTGAAGCATTCCCTTATCTAATAAGGTTCTTCGCAATACCAAAGCAGTATCTCTAAACACATGAGATTCTTCGGGTGATCGAAGTAGTACCTTATTCAATAAGGTTCTTCGTGAGACCAAAGCAGTATCTCTAAACATATGATATTCTTCGGGTGGTCGAAGCAGTTCCTTATCCAATAAGGTTCTTCGCGATACCAAAACAGTATCTCTAAACACATAAGATTCTTCGGGTGGTCGAAGCTGTCCCTTATCCAATAAGGTTCTTCGCGATACCAAAACAGTATATCTAAATACATGAGATTCTTCGTTATACCAAAGCAGTATCTCTAAATACATGAGATTTCTCGGGTGGTCGATGCAGTCCCTTATTCAATAAGGTTCTTCGCGATACAAAAGCAGTATCTCTAAAGACATGAGATTCTTCGGGTGGTCGAAGCAGTCCCTTATCCAATAAGGTTCTTCTCGGTACCAAAGCAGTATCTCTAATCACATGAGATACTTCGGGTGTTCGAAGTAGTCCCTTATCCAATAAGTTTCTTCGCGATACCAAAGCAGTATCTCTAATCACATGAGATTCTTCGGGTGGTCAAAGCAATCCCTTATCCAATAAGGTTCTACGCGATACCAAAGCAGTATCTCTAAACACATGAGATTCGTCGTGTGGTTGAAGCAGTCCCTTATCCAATAAGGTTCTTCGTGATACCAAAACAGTATCTCTAAACACATGATATTCTTCGGGTGGTCGAAGCAGTCCCTTATCCAATAAGGTTCTTCGCGATACCAAAGCAGTATCTCTAAACACATGAGATTCTTCGGGTGGTCGAAGCAGTCCCTTGTCCAATAAGGTTCTTCGCGATACCAAAACAGTATCTCTAAACACATGAGATTCTTCGTGATACCAAAGCAGTATCTCTAAATACATGAGATTCCTCGGGTGGTCATTTCAGTCCCTTATCCAATAAGGTTCTTCGTGATACGAAAGCAGTATCTCTAAACACATGTGATTCTTCGGGTGGTCGAAGCAGTCCCTTATCCAATAAGGTTCATCGCGATACCAAAGAAGTATCTCTAATCACATGAGATTCTTCGGGTGGTCGAAGCAGTCCCTTATCCAATAAGGTTCTTCGCGATACCAAAATAGTATCTCTAAACACATCAGATTCTTCCTGATACCAAAGCAAGATCTCTAAATACATGAGATTCCTCAGGTGGTCGATGCAGTCCCTTATCCAATAAGGTTCTTCGCAATACGAATGCAGTATCTCTATACACACGAGATTCTTCGGGTGGTCGAAGCAGTCCCTTATCCAATAAGGTTCAAAACGATACCAAAGCAGTATCTCTAAACACATGAGATTCGTCGGGTGGTCGAAGCAGTCCCTTATCCAATAAGGTTCTTCGCGATACCAAAACATTATCTCTAAACACATGAGATTCTTCGGGTGGTTGAAGCATTCCCTTATCTAATAAGGTTCTTCGCGATACCAAAGCAGTATATCTAAACGCATGAGATTCTTCGGGTGGTCGAAGCATTCCCTTATCCAATAAGGTTCTTT
Organism: Lathyrus sativus; assembly: GCA_963859935.3. NCBI lineage: Eukaryota > Viridiplantae > Streptophyta > Magnoliopsida > Fabales > Fabaceae > Lathyrus > Lathyrus sativus. Next base: position 235,785,760 of record OZ012740.1, on the reverse strand, counting down.
GCGATACCAAAATAGTATCTCTAAACACATGAGATTCTTTGTGATACCAAAGCAGTATCTCTAAACACATGAGATTCCTCGGGTGGTCGATGCAGTCCCTTATCCAATAAGGTTATTCGCGATACCAAAGCAGTATCTCTAAACACATGAGATTCATCGGGTGGTCGAAGCAGTCCCTTATCCAATAAGGTTCTTCGCGATACCAAAGCAGTATCTCTAATCACATGAGATTCTTCGGGTGGTCAAAGCAGTCCCTTATCCAATAAGGTTCTTCGCGATACCAAAGCAGTATCTCTAAACACATGAGATTCATCGGGTGGTCGAAGCAGTCCCTTATCCAATAAGGTTCTTTGCGATACCAAAATAGTATCCCTAAACACATGAGATTCTTTGGGTGGTTGAAGCAGTCCCTTATCCAATAAGGTTCTTCGCAATACCAAAGCAGTATCTCTAAACACAAGAGATTCTTCGGGTGATCGAAGTAGTACCTTATTCAATAAGGTTCTTCGTCAGACCAAAGCAGTATCTCTAAACATATGATATTCTTCGGGTGGTCGAAGCAGTCCCTTATCCAATAAGGTTCTTCGCGATACCAAAGTAGTATCTCTAAACACATAAGATTCTTCGGGTGGTCGAAGCTGTCCCTTATCCAGTAAGGTTCTTCGCGATACCAAAACAGTATATCTAAACACATGAGATTCTTCATGATACCAAAGCAGTATCTCTAAATACATGAGATTTCTCGGGTGGTCGATGCAGTCCCTTATTCAATAAGGTTCTTCGCGATACGAAAGCAGTATCTCTAAAGACATGAGATTCTTCGGGTGGTCGAAGCAGTCCCTTATCCAATAAGGTTCTTCGCGGTACCAAAGCAGTATCTCTAATCACATGAGATTCTTCGGGTGGTCGAAGTAGTCCCTTATCCAATAAGTTTCTTCGCGACACCAAAGCAGTATCTCTAATCACATGAGATTCTTCGGGTGGTCAAAGCAGTCGCTTATCCAATAAGGTTCTTTGCGATACTAAAGCAGTATCTCTAAACACATGAGATTCGTTGGGTGGTCGAAGCAGTCCCTTATCCAATAAGGTTCTTCTTGATACCAAAACAGTATCTCTAAACACATGAGATTCTTCGGATGGTTGAAGCAGGCGCTTATCCAATAAGGTTCTTCGCGATACCAACGCAATATCTCTAAACACATGAGATTCTTTGGGTGATCAAAGCAGTACCTTATTCAATAAGGTTCTTCGTGATACCAAAGCAGTATCTCTAAACACATGATATTCTTCGGGTGGTCGAAGCATTCCCTTATCCAATAAGGTTCTTCACGATACCAAAGCAGTATCTCTAAACACATGAGATTCTTCGGGTGGTCGAAGCAGTCCCTTGTCCAATAAGGTTCTTCGCGATACCAAAACAGTATCTCTAAACACATGAGATTCTTCGTGATACCAAAGCAGTATCTCTAAATACATGAGATTCCTCGGGTGGTCATTTCAGTCCCTTATCCAATAAGGTTCTTCGTGATACGAAAGCAGTATCTCTAAACACATGAGATTCTTCGGGTGGTCGAAGCAGTCCCTTATCCAATAAGGTTCATCGCGATACCAAAGTAGTATCTCTAATCACATGAGATTCTTCGGGTGGTCGAAGCAGTCCCTTATCCAATAAGGTTCTTCGCGATACCAAAACAGTATCTCTAAACACATCAGATTCTTCCTGATACCAAAGCAAGATCTCTAAATACATGAGATTCCTCAGGTGGTCGATGCAGTCCCTTATCCAATAAGGTTCTTCGCAATACGAATGCAGTATCTCTATACACACGAGATTCTTCGGGTGGTCGAAGCAGTCCCTTATCCAATAAGGTTCAAAACGATACCAAAGCAGTATCTCTAAACACATGAGATTCGTCGGGTGGTCGAAGCAGTCCCTTATCCAATAAGGTTCTTCGCGATACCAAAACATTATCTCTAAACACATGAGATTCTTCGGGTGGTTGAAGCATTCCCTTATCTAATAAGGTTCTTCGCGATACCAAAGCAGTATATCTAAACGCATGAGATTCTTCGGGTGGTCGAAGCATTCCCTTATCCAATAAGGTTCTTTGCGATACCAAAATAGTATCTCTAAACACATGAGATTCTTTGTGATACCAAAGCAGTATCTCTAAACACATGAGATTCCTCGGGTGGTCGATGCAGTCCCTTATCCAATAAGGTTATTCGCGATACCAAAGCAGTATCTCTAAACACATGAGAATCTTTGGGTGGTCGAAGCAGTCCCTTATCCAATAAGGTTCTTCGCGATACCAAAGCAGTATCTCTAATCACATGAGATTCTTCGGGTGGTCAAAGCAGTCCCTTATCCAATAAGGTTCTTCGCGATACCAAAGCAGTATCTCTAAACACATGAGATTCATCGGGTGGTCGAAGCAGTCCCTTATCCAATAAGGTTCTTTGCGATACCAAAATAGTATCCCTAAACACATGAGATTCTTTGGGTGGTTGAAGCAATCCCTTATCCAATATGGTTCTTCGCAATACCAAAGCAGTATCTCTAAACACATGAGATTCTTCGGGTGATCGAAGTAGTACCTTATTCAATAAGGTTCTTCGTCAGACCAAAGCAGTATCTCTAAACATATGATATTCTTCGGGTGGTCGAAGCAATCCCTTATCCAATAAGGTTCTTCGCGATACCAAAGTAGTATCTCTAAACACATAAGATTCTTCGGGTGGTCGAAGCTGTCCCTTATCCAGTAAGGTTCTTCGCGATACCAAAACAGTATATCTAAACACATGAGATTCTTCATGATACCAAAGCAGTATCTCTAAATACATGAGATTTCTCGGGTGGTCGATGCAGTTCCTTATTCAATAAGGTTCTTCGCGATACGAAAGCAGTATCTCTAAAGACATGAGATTCTTCGGGTGGTCGAAGCAGTCCCTTATCCAATAAGGTTCTTCGCGGTACCAAAGCAGTATCTCTAATCACATGAGATTCTTCGGGTGGTCGAAGTAGTCCCTTATCCAATAAGTTTCTTCGCGACACCAAAGCAGTATCTCTAATCACATGAGATTCTTCGGGTGGTCAAAGCAGTCCCTTATCCAATAAGGTTCTTCGCGATACTAAAGCAGTATCTCTAAACACATGAGATTCATTGGGTGGTCGAAGCAGTCCCTTATCCAATAAGGTTCTTCTTGATACCAAAACAGTATCTCTAAACACATGAGATTCTTCGGATGGTTGAAGCAGGCGCTTATCCAATAAGGTTCTTCGCGATACCAACGCAGTATCTCTAAACACATGAGATTCTTCGGGTGATCAAAGCAGTACCTTATTCAATAAGGTTCTTCGTGATACCAAAGCAGTATCTCTAAACACATGATATTCTTCGGGTGGTCGAAGCATTCCCTTATCCAATAAGGTTCTTCACGATACCAAAGCAGTATCTCTAAACACATGAGATTCTTCGGGTGGTCGAAGCAGTCCCTTGTCCAATAAGGTTCTTCGCGATACCAAAACAGTATCTCTAAACACATGAGATTCTTCGTGATACCAAAGCAGTATCTCTAAATACATGAGATTCCTCGGGTGGTCATTTCAGTCCCTTATCCAATAAGGTTCTTCGTGATACGAAAGCAGTATCTCTAAACACATGAGATTCTTTGGGTGGTCGAAGCAGTCCCTTATCCAATAAGGTTCATCGCGATACCAAAGTAGTATCTCTAATCACATGAGATTCTTCGGGTGGTCGAAGCAGTCCCTTATCCAATAAGGTTCTTCGCGATACCAAAACAGTATCTCTAAACACATCAGATTCTTCCTGATACCAAAGCAAGATCTCTAAATACATGAGATTCCTCAGGTGGTCGATGCAGTCCCTTATCCAATAAGGTTCTTCGCAATACGAATGCAGTATCTCTATACACACGAGATTCTTCGGGTGGTCGAAGCAGTCCCTTATCCAATAAGGTTCAAAACGATACCAAAGCAGTATCTCTAAACACATGAGATTCGTCGGGTGGTCGAAGCAGTCCCTTATCCAATAAGGTTCTTCGCGATACCAAAACATTATCTCTAAACACATGAGATTCTTCGGGTGGTTGAAGCATTCCCTTATCTAATAAGGTTCTTCGCGATACCAAAGCAGTATATCTAAACGCATGAGATTCTTCGGGTGGTCGAAGCATTCCCTTATCCAATAAGGTTCTTTGCGATACCAAAATAGTATCTCTAAACACATGAGATTCTTTGTGATACCAAAGCAGTATCTCTAAACACATGAGATTCCTCGGGTGGTCGATGCAGTCCCTTATCCAATAAGGTTATTCGCGATACCAAAGCAGTATCTCTAAACACATGAGAATCTTTGGGTGGTCGAAGCAGTCCCTTATCCAATAAGGTTCTTCGCGATACCAAAGCAGTATCTCTAATCACATGAGATTCTTCGGGTGGTCAAAGCAGTCCCTTATCCAATAAGGTTCTTCGCGATACCAAAGCAGTATCTCTAAACACATGAGATTCATCGGGTGGTCGAAGCAGTCCCTTATCCAATAAGGTTCTTTGCGATACCAAAATAGTATCCCTAAACACATGAGATTCTTTGGGTGGTTGAAGCAGTCCCTTATCCAATAAGGTTCTTCGCAATACCAAAGCAGTATCTCTAAACACATGAGATTCTTCGGGTGATCGAAGTAGTACCTTATTCAATAAAGTTCTTCGTCAGACCAAAGCAGTATCTCTAAACATATGATATTCTTCGGGTGGTCGAAGCAGTCCCTTATACAATAAGGTTCTTCGCGATACCAAAGTAGTATCTCTAAACACATAAGATTCTTCGGGTGGTCGAAGCTGTCCCTTATCCAGTAAGGTTCTTCGCGATACCAAAACAGTATATCTAAACACATGAGATTCTTCATGATACCAAAGCAGTATCTCTAAATACATGAGATTTCTCGGGTGGTCGATGCAGTCCCTTATTCAATAAGGTTCTTCGCGATACGAAAGCAGTATCTCTAAAGACATGAGATTCTTCGGGTGGTCGAAGCAGTCCCTTATCCAATAAGGTTCTTCGCGGTACCAAAGCAGTATCTCTAATCACATGAGATTCTTCGGGTGGTCGAAGTAGTCCCTTATCCAATAAGTTTCTTCGCGATACCAAAGCAGTATCTCTAATCACATGAGATTCTTCGGGTGGTCAAAGCAGTCCCTTATCCAATAAGGTTCTTCGCGATACTAAAGCAGTATCTCTAAACACATGAGATTCGTTGGGTGGTCGAAGCAGTCCCTTATCCAATAAGGTTCTTCGTGATACCAAAACAGTATCTCTAAACACATGAGATTCTTCGGATGGTTGAAGCAGGCGCTTATCCAATAAGGTTCTTCGCGATACCAACGTAGTATCTCTAAACACATGAGATTCTTCGGGTGATCAAAGCAGTACCTTATTCAATAAGGTTCTTCGTGATACCAAAGCAGTATCTCTAAACACATGATATTCTTCGGGTGGTCGAAGCAGTCCCTTATCCAATAAGGTTCTTCGCGATACCAAAGCAGTATCCCTAAACACATGAGATTCTTCGGGTGGTCGAAGCAGTCCCTTGTCCAATAAGGTTCTTCGCGATACCAAAACAGTATCTCTAAACACATGAGATTCTTCGTGATACCAAAGCAGTATCTCTAAATACATGAGATTCCTCGGGTGGTCATTTCAGTCCCTTATCCAATAAGGTTCTTCGTGATACGAAAGCAGTATCTCTAAACACATGAGATTCTTCGGGTGGTCGAAGCAGTCCCTTATCCAATAAGGTTCATCGCGATACCAAAGTAGTATCTCTAATCACATGAGATTCTTCGGGTGGTCAAAGCAGTCCCTTATCCAATAAGGTTCTTCGCGATACCAAAACAGTATCTCTAAACACATCAGATTCTTCCTGATACCAAAGCAAGATCTCTAAATACATGAGATTCCTCAGGTGGTCGATGCAGTCCCTTATCCAATAAGGTTCTTCGCAATACGAATGCAGTATCTCTATACACACGAGATTCTTCGGGTGGTCGAAGCAGTCCCTTATCCAATAAGGTTCAAAACGATACCAAAGCAGTATCTCTAAACACATGAGATTCGTCGAGTGGTCGAAGCAGTCCCTTATCCAATAAGGTTCTTCGCGATACCAAAACATTATCTCTAAACACATGAGATTCTTCGGGTGGTTGAAGCATTCCCTTATCTAATAAGGTTCTTCGCGATACCAAAGCAGTATCTCTAAACGCATGAGATTCTTCGGGTGGTCGAAGCATTCCCTTATCCAATAAGGTTCTTTGCGATACCAAAATAGTATCTCTAAACACATGAGATTCTTTGTGATACCAAAGCAGTATCTCTAAACACATGAGATTCCTCGGGTGGTCGATGCAGTCCCTTATCCAATAAGGTTATTCGCGATACGAAAGCAGTATCTCTAAACACATGAGAATCTTTGGGTGGTCGAAGCAGTCCCTTATCCAATAAGGTTCTTCGCGATACCAAAGCAGTATCTCTAATCACATGAGATTCTTCGGGTGGTCAAAGCAGTCCCTTATCCAATAAGGTTCTTCGTGATACCAAAGCAGTATCTCTAAACACATGAGATTCGTCGGGTGGTCGAAGCAGTCCCTTATCCAATAAGGTTCTTTGCGATACCAAAACAGTATCTCTAAACACATGAGATTCTTTGGGTGGTTGAAGCAGTCCCTTATCCAATAAGGTTCTTCGCAATACCAAAGCAGTATCTCTAAACACATGAGATTCTTCGGGTGATCGAAGTAGTACCTTATTCAATAAGGTTCTTCGTCAGACCAAAGCAGTATCTCTAAACATATGATATTCTTCGGGTGGTCGAAGCAGTCCCTTATCCAATAAGGTTCTTCGCGATACCAAAGTAGTATCTCTAAACACATAAGATTCTTCGGGTGGTCGAAGCTGTCCCTTATCCAATAAGGTTTTTCGCGATACCAAAACAGTATATCTAAACACATGAGATTCTTCATGATACCAAAGCAGTATCTCTAAATACATGAGATTTCTCGTGTGGTCGATGCAGTCCCTTATTCAATAAGGTTCTTCGCGATACGAAAGCAGTATCTCTAAAGACATGAGATTCTTTGGGTGGTCGAAGCAGTCCCTTATCCAATAAGGTTCTTCGCGGTACCAAAGCAGTATCTGTAATCACATGAGATTCTTCGGGTGGTCGAAGTAGTCCCTTATCCAATAAGTTTCTTCGCGATACCAAAGCAGTATCTCTAATCACATGAGATTCTTCGGGTGGTCAAAGCAGTCCCTTATCCAATAAGGTTCTTCGCGATACTAAAGCAGTATCTCTAAACATATGAGATTCGTCGGGTGGTCGAAGCAGTCCCTTATCCAATAAGGTTCTTCGTGATACCAAAACAGTATCTCTAAACACATGAGATTCTTCGGATGGTTTAAGCAGGCGCTTATCCAATAAGGTTCTTCGCGATACCAACGCAGAATCTCTAAACACATGAGATTCTTCGGGTGATCAAAGCAGTACCTTATTCAATAAGGTTCTTCGTGATACCAAAGCAGTATCTCTAAACACATGATATTCTTCGGGTGGTCGAAGCATTCCCTTATCCAATAAGGTTCTTCACGATACCAAAGCAGTATCTCTAAACACATGAGATTCTTCGGGTGGTCGAAGCAGTCCCTTGTCCAATAAGGTTCTTCGCGATACCAAAACAGTATCTCTAAACACATGAGATTCTTCGTGATACCAAAGCAGTATCTCTAAATACATGAGATTCCTCGGGTGGTCATTTCAGTCCCTTATCCAATAAGGTTCTTCGTGATACGAAAGCAGTATCTCTAAACACATGAGATTCTTCGGGTGGTCGAAGCAGTCCCTTATCCAATAAGGTTCATCGCGATACCAAAGTAGTATCTCTAATCACATGAGATTCTTCGGATGGTCGAAGCAGTCCCTTATCCAATAAGGTTCTTCGCGATACCAAAACAGTATCTCTAAACACATCAGATTCTTCCTGATACCAAAGCAAGATCTCTAAATACATGAGATTCCTCAGGTGGTCGATGCAGTCCCTTATCCAATAAGGTTCTTCGCAATACGAATGCAGTATCTCTATACACACGAGATTCTTCGGGTGGTCGAAGCAGTCCCTTATCCAATAAGGTTCAAAACGATACCAAAGCAGTATCTCTAAACACATGAGATTCGTCGGGTGGTCGAAGCAGTCCCTTATCCAATAAGGTTCTTCGCGATACCAAAACATTATCTCTAAACACATGAGATTCTTCGGGTGGTTGAAGCATTCCCTTATCTAATAAGGTTCTTCGCGATACCAAAGCAGTATATCTAAACGCATGAGATTCTTCGGGTGGTCGAAGCATTCCCTTATCCAATAAGGTTCTTTGCGATACCAAAATAGTATCTCTAAACACATGAGATTCTTTGTGATACCAAAGCAGTATCTCTAAACACATGAGATTCCTCGGGTGGTCGATGCAGTCCCTTATCCAATAAGGTTATTCGCGATAGGAAAGCAGTATCTCTAAACACATGAGAATCTTTGGGTGGTCGAAGCAGTCCCTTATCCAATAAGGTTCTTCGCGATACAAAAGCAGTATCTCTAATCACATGAGATTCTTCGGGTGGTCAAAGCAGTCCCTTATCCAATAAGGTTCTTCGCGATACCAAAGGAGTATCTCTAAACACATGAGATTCATCGGGTGGTCGAAGCAGTCCCTTATCCAATAAGGTTCTTTGCGATACCAAAATAGTATCCCTAAACACATGAGATTCTTTGGGTGGTTGAAGCAGTCCCTTATCCAATAAGGTTCTTCGCAATACCAAAGCAGTATCTCTAAACACATGAGATTCTTCGGGTGATCGAAGTAGTACCTTATTCAATAAGGTTCTTCGTCAGACCAAAGCAGTATCTCTAAACATATGATATTCTTCGGGTGGTCGAAGCAGTCCCTTATCCAATAAGGTTCTTAGCGATACCAAAGTAGTATCTCTAAACACATAAGATTCTTCGGGTGGTCGAAGCTGTCCCTTATCCAATAAGGTTTTTCGCGATACCAAAACAGTATATCTAAACACATGAGATTCTTCATGATACCAAAGCAGTATCTCTAAATACATGAGATTTCTCGGGTGGTCGATGCAGTCCCTTATTCAATAAGGTTCTTCGCGATACGAAAGCAGTATCTCTAAAGACATGAGATTCTTTGGGTGGTCGAAGCAGTCCCTTATCCAATAAGGTTCTTCGCGGTACCAAAGCAGTATCTCTAATCACATGAGATTCTTCGGGTGGTCGAAGTAGTCCCTTATCCAATAAGTTTCTTCGCGATACTAAAGCAGTATCTCTAATCACATGAGATTCTTCGGGTGGTCAAAGCAGTCCCTTATCCAATAAGGTTCTTCGCGATACTAAAGCAGTATCTCTAAACACATGAGATTCGTCGGGTGGTCGAAGCAGTCCCTTATCCAATAAGGTTCTTCGTGATACCAAAACAGTATCTCTAAACACATGAGATTCTTCGGATGGTTGAAGCAGGCGCTTATCCAATAAGGTTCTTCGCGATACCAACGCAGTATCTCTAAACACATGAGATTCTTCGGGTGATCAAAGCAGTACCTTATTCAATAAGGTTCTTCGTGATACCAAAGCAGTATCTCTAAACACATGATATTCTTCGGGTGGTCGAAGCATTCCCTTATCCAATAAGGTTCTTCACGATACCAAAGCAGTATCTCTAAACACATGAGATTCTTCGGGTGGTCGAAGCAGTCCCTTGTCTAATAAGGTTCTTCGCGATACCAAAACAGTATCTCTAAACACATGAGATTCTTCGTGATACCAAAGCAGTATCTCTAAATACATGAGATTCCTCGGGTGGTCATTTCAGTCCCTTATCCAATAAGGTTCTTCGTGATACGAAAGCAGTATCTCTAAACACATGAGATTCTTCGGGTGGTCGAAGCAGTCCCTTATCCAATAAGGTTCATCGCGATACCAAAGTAGTATCTCTAATCACATGAGATTCTTCGGGTGGTCGAAGCAGTCCCTTATCCAATAAGGTTCTTCGCGATACCAAAACAGTATCTCTAAACACATCAGATTCTTCCTGATACCAAAGCAAGATCTCTAAATACATGAGATTCCTCAGGTGGTCGATGCAGTCCCTTATCCAATAAGGTTCTTCGCAATACGAATGCAGTATCTCTATACACACGAGATTCTTCGGGTGGTCGAAGCAGTCCCTTATCCAATAAGGTTCAAAACGATACCAAAGCAGTATCTCTAAACAGGGTTGTCAAACTCACGGGTAGACTCGTAAACTCGTACGAGTTTACGAGTCTAGGAAGCGAAAACGAGTAGACTCGCGCATAGAATCATTTTTTGATAGACTCAAGTAGACTCAGGTAGACTCGCATAAACTCGTATAGACTCGCGAGTCTATGATGAGTTTACGAGTTTATAACTTTTTTTTGTATGTCGTTTTTTTTAAACCCAAAAAAGGCGTAAATTCTCCAAAAGATTTTATTTTATTTTTAAAAACCCCTTATTTTTTTTGTTTGTGCGAGAATTATAAATTCTTTCTCCTAGTCTCTTGTTTCGACAAGGTTTCTTCCTCCCTTCATTCTTTCATAGACGTGTGTGTTTATTAGGTCTCTTGCTTTATTCACGTTTGTTTTTGTGAGTTAATCATTTGTTGTGTAATTATTTTATAATATGCTTCACTTGAATGTTTCTCTTGTATATTATCTTGTGTAAAGATGATGAATGGATAATTGAAGATCCTAATGAGGAAAATATGCAAGCTGAAGTTAATGTTGAGTAACATGATGTTATAATTAACAATGTTGTGGAAGTTGTTGTTTCTGTTAATAATGTTGTGCGAAGTGGTGGTGGTGGTGGAAATATTGAATTAGGTGGAAGTGGAACTTCAAGAAATCCAATTTTGGTTAATGATAAAGAAAGTGTTTCATCCGAGGTAGAATTTGTTGATGATACTCAAGATACCAATGAAGATGATGGTGATGATTTCACTGGAGTTTTGGATGTTTAAAGCCATTATCATATATATTTTATGATTTTATTTTTTCTTTATATAGTAGTCAATTGAGAAGAAATTAGTACTTTAAGTTTTTAAATACATACTTTTCTATTTTGTTTGTTTTATTATTGATTTTTTTAAAGAAATTTGGAGTATGAAATTTAAATTTTGATGTTAATTGGTATTCTATTATATATAAGTGTAAAGATGACGCATTTATAAGTTTAAAAATACATATGTGTGTCATGTATGTGTCACATATAGGTTTTTGAAAGTTAGTTTTAACTTTCCATAGACTCGTACGAGTTTGCGAGTCGAGTCTATGAGTCGAGTCTGCAGACCCTTTACGAGTCTGAGTAGACTCGCGAGTTTGACAACCTTGTCTCTAAACACATGAGATTCGTCGGGTGGTCGAAGCAGTCCCTTATCCAATAAGGTTCTTCGCGATACCAAAACATTATCTCTAAACACGAAGATTCTTCGGGTGGTTGAAGCATTCCCTTATCTAATAAGGTTCTTCGCGATACCAAAGCAGTATATCTAAACGCATGAGATTCTTCGGGTGGTCGAAGCATTCCCTTATCCAATAAGGTTCTTTGCGATACCAAAATAGTATCTCTAAACACATGAGATTCTTTGTGATACCAAAGCAGTATCTCTAAACACATGAGATTCCTCGGGTGGTCGATGCAGTCCCTTATCCAATAAGGTTATTCGCGATACGAAAGCAGTATCTCTAAACACATGAGAATCTTTGGGTGGTCGAAGCAGTCCCTTATCCAATAAGGTTCTTCGCGATACAAAAGCAGTATCTCTAATCACATGAGATTCTTCGGGTGGTCAAAGCAGTCCCTTATCCAATAAGGTTCTTCGCGATACCAAAGCAGTATCTCTAAACACATGAGATTCATCGGGTGGTCGAAGCAGTCCCTTATCCAATAAGGTTCTTTGCGATACCAAAATAGTATCCCTAAACACATGAGATTCTTTGGGTGGTTGAAGAAGTCCCTTATAGAATAAGGTTCTTCGCAATACCAAAGCAGTATCTCTAAACACATGAGATTCTTCGGGTGATCGAAGTAGTACCTTATTCAATAAGGTTCTTTGTCAGACCAAAGCAGTATCTCTAAACATATGATATTCTTCGGGTGGTCGAAGCAGTCCCTTATCCAATAAGGTTCTTCGCGATACCAAAGTAGTATCTCTAAACACATAAGATTCTTCGGGTGGTCGAAGTTGTCCCTTATCCAATAAGGTTTTTCGCGATACCAAAACAGTATATCTAAACACATGAGATTCTTCATGATACCAAAGCTGTATCTCTAAATACATGAGATTTCTCGGGTGGTCGATGCAGTCCCTTATTCAATAAGGTTCTTCGCGATACGAAAGCAGTATCTCTAAAGACATGAGATTCTTTGGGTGGTCGAAGCAGTCCCTTATCCAATAAGGTTCTTCGCGGTACCAAAGCAGTATCTCTAATCACATGAGATTCTTCGGGTGGTCGAAGTAGTCCCTTATCCAATAAGTTTCTTCGCGATACCAAAGCAGTATCTCTAATCACATGAGATTCTTCGGGTGGTCAAAGCAGTCCCTTATCCAATAAGGTTCTTCGCGATACAAAGGCAGTCTCTCTAAACACATGAGATTCGTCGGGTGGTCGAAGCAGTCCCTTATCCAATAAGGTTCTTCGTGATACCAAAACAGTATCTCTAAACACATGAGATTCTTCGGATGGTTGAAGCAGGCGCTTATCCAATAAGGTTCTTCGCGATACCAACGCAGTATCTCTAAACACATGAGATTCTTCGGGTGATCAAAGCAGTACCTTATTCAATAAGGTTCTTCGTGATACCAAAGCAGTATCTCTAAACACATGATATTCTTCGGGTGGTCGAAGCATTCCCTTATCCAATAAGGTTCTTCACGATACCAAAGCAGTATCTCTAAACACATGAGATTCTTCGGGTGGTCGAAGCAGTCCCTTGTCCAATAAGGTTCTTCGCGATACCAAAACAGTATCTCTAAACACATGAGATTCTTCGTGATACCAAAGCAGTATCTCTAAATACATGAGATTCCTCGGGTGGTCATTTCAGTCCCTTATCCAATAAGGTTCTTCGTGATACGAAAGCAGTATCTCTAAACACATGAGATTCTTCGGGTGGTCGAAGCAGTCCTTTATCCAATAAGGTTCATCGCGATACCAAAGTAGTATCTCTAATCACATGAGATTCTTCGGGTGGTCGAAGCAGTCCCTTATCCAATAAGGTTCTTCGCGATACCAAAACAGTATCTCTAAACACATCAGATTCTTCCTGATACCAAAGCAAGATCTCTAAATACATGAGATTCCTCAGGTGGTCGATGCAGTCCCTTATCCAATAAGGTTCTTCGCAATACGAATGCAGTATCTCTATACACACGAGATTCTTCGGGTGGTCGAAGCAGTCCCTTATCCAATAAGGTTCAAAACGATACCAAAGCAGTATCTCTAAACACATGAGATTCGTCGGGTGGTCGAAGCAGTCCCTTATCCAATAAGGTTCTTCGCGATACCAAAACATTATCTCTAAACACATGAGATTCTTCGGGTGGTTGAAGCATTCCCTTATCTAATAAGGTTCTTCGCGATACCAAAGCAGTATATCTAAACGCATGAGATTCTACGGGTGGTCGATGCATTCCCTTATCCAATAAGGTTCTTTGCGATACCAAAATAGTATCTCTAAACACATGAGATTCTTTGTGATACCAAAGCAGTATCTCTAAACACATGAGATTCCTCGGGTGGTCGATGCAGTCCCTTATCCAATAAGGTTATTCGCGATACCAAAGCAGTATCTCTAAACACATGAGATTCATCGGGTGGTCGAAGCAGTCCCTTATCCAATAAGGTTCTTTGCGATACCAAAATAGTATCCCTAAACACATGAGATTCTTTGGGTGGTTGAAGCAGTCGCTTATCCAATAAGGTTCTTCGCAATACCAAAGCAGTATCTCTAAACACATGAGATTCTTCGGGTGATCGAAGTAGTACCTTATTCAATAAGGTTCTTCGTCAGACCAAAGCAGTATCTCTAAACATATGATATTCTTCGGGTGGTCGAAGCAGTCCCTTATCCAATAAGGTTCTTCGCGATACCAAAGTAGTATCTCTAAACACATAAGATTCTTCGGGTGGTCGAAGCTGTCCCTTATCCAGTAAGGTTCTTCGCGATACCAAAACAGTATATCTAAACACATGAGATTCTTCATGATACCAAAGCAGTATCTCTAAATACATGAGATTTCTCGGGTGGTCGATGCAGTCCCTTATTCAATAAGGTTCTTCGCGATACGAAAGCAATATCTCTAAAGACATGAGATTCTTCGGGTGGTCGAAGCAGTCCCTTATCCAATAAGGTTCTTCGCGGTACCGAAGTAGTATCTCTAATCACATGAGATTCTTCGGGTGGTCGAAGTAGTCCCTTATCCAATAAGTTTCTTCGCGATACCAAAGCAGTATCTCTAATCACATGAGATTCTTCGGGTGGTCAAAGCAGTCCCTTATCCAATAAGGTTCTTCGCGATACTAAAGCAGTATCTCTAAACACATGAGATTCGTCGGGTGGTCGAAGCAGTCCCTTATCCAATAAGGTTCTTCGTGATACCAAAACAGTATCTCTAAACACATGAGATTCTTCGGATGGTTGAAGCAGGCGCTTATCCAATAAGCTTCTTCGCGATACCAACGCAGTATCTCTAAACACATGAGATTCTTCGGGTGATCAAAGCAGTACCTTATTCAATAAGGTTCTTCGTGATACCAAAGCAGTATCTCTAAACACATGATATTCTTCGGGTGTTCGAAGCAGTCCCTTATCCAATAAGGTTCTTCGCGATACCAAAGCAGTATCTCTAAACACATGAGATTCTTCGGGTGGTCGAAGCAGTCCCTTGTCCAATAAGGTTCTTCACGATACCAAAACAGTATCTCTAAACACATGAGATTCTTCGTGATACCAAAGCAGTATCTCTAAATACATGAGATTCCTCGGGTGGTCATTTCAGTCCCTTATCCAATAAGGTTCTTCGTGATACGAAAGCAGTATCTCTAAACACATGAGATTCTTCGGGTGGTTGAAGCAGTCCCTTATCCAATAAGGTTCATCGCGATACCAAAGTAGTATCTCTAATCACATGAGATTCTTCGGGTGGTCGAAGCAGTCCCTTATCCAATAAGGTTCTTCGCGATACCAAAACAGTATCTCTAAACACATCAGATTCTTCCTGATACCAAAGCAAGATCTCTAAATACATGAGATTCCTCAGGTGGTCGATGCAGTCCCTTATCCAATAAGGTTTTCGCAATACGAATGCAGTATCTCTATACACACGAGATTCTTCGGGTGGTCGAAGCAGTCCCTTATCCAATAAGGTTCAAAATGATACCAAAGCAGTATCTCTAAACACATGAGATTTATCGGGTGGTCGAAGCAGTCCCTTATCCAATAAGGTTCTTCGCGATACCAAAACATTATCTCTAAACACATGAGATTCTTCGGGTGGTTGAAGCATTCCCTTATCTAATAAGGTTCTTTGCGATACCAAAGCAGTATCTCTAAACACATGAGATTCTTCGGGTGGTCGATGCAGTCCCTTATCCAATAAGGTTCTTTGCGATACGAAAGCAGTAACTCTAAACACATTAGATTCTTCGGGTGGTCGAAGCAGTTCCTTATCAAATAAAGTTCTTCATGATACCAAAGCAGTATCTCTAAACACATGAGATTCTTCGGGTGGTCGAAGCATTCCCTTATCCAATAAGGTTCTTTGCGATACCAAAATAGTATCTCTAAACACATGAGATTCTTCGTGATACCAAAGCATTATCTCTAAACACATGAGATTCCTCGGGTGGTCGATGCAGTCCCTTATCCAATAAGGTTATTCGCGATACGAAAGCAGTATCTCTAAACACGTGAGATTCTTTGGGTGGTCGAAGCAGTCCCTTATCCAATAAGGTTCTTCGCGATACCAAAGCAGTATCTCTAATCACATGAGATTCTTCGGGTGGCCAAAGCAGTCCCTTATCCAATAAGGTTCTTCGCAATAGCAAAGCAGTATCTCTAAACACATGTGATTCGTCGGGTGGTCGAAGCAGTCCCTTATCCAATAAGGTTCTTTGCGATACCAAAACAATATCTCTAAACACATGAGATTCTTCGGGTGGTTGAAGCAGTTCCTTATCCAATAAGGTTCTTTGCAATACCAAAGCAGTATCTCTAAACACATGAGATTCTTCGGGTGATCGAAGTAGTACCTTATTCAATAAGGCTCTTCGTGATACCAAGCAGTATCTCTAAACATATGATATTCTTCGGGTGGTCGAAGCAGTCCCTTATCCAATAAGGTTCTTCGCGATACCAAAGCAATATCTCTAAACACATAAGATTCTTCAGGTGGTTGAAGCTGTCCCTTATCCGATAAGGTTCTTCATGATACCAAAACAGTATATCTAAACACATGAGATTCTTTGTGATACCAAAGCAGTATCTCTAAATACATGAGATTTCTCAGGTGGTCGATGCAATCCCTTATTCAATAAGGTTCTTCGCGATACCAAAGCAGTATCTCTAAACACATGAGATTCTTCGGGTGGTCGAAGCAGTCCCTTATCCAATAAGGTTCTTCGCGGTACCAAAGCAGTATCTCTAATCACATGAGATTCTTCGGGTGCTCGAAGTAGTCCCTTATCCAATAAGTTTCTTCGCGATACCAAAGCAGTATCTATAATGACATGAGATTCTTCGGGTGGTCAAAGCAGTCCCTTATCCAATAAGGTTCTTCGCGATACCAAAGCAGTATCTCTAAACACATGAGATTCGTCGGGTGGTCGAAGCAGTCCCTTATCCAATAAGGTTCTTCGTGATACCAAAACAGTATCTCTAAACACATGAGATTCTTCGGGTGGTTGACGCAGTCACTTATCCAATAAGGTTCTTTGTGTTACCAACGCAGTATCTCTAAACACATGAGATTCTTCGGGTGATCAAAGTAGTACCTTATTCAATAAGGTTCATCGTGATACCAAAGCAGTATCTCTAAACACATGATATTCTTCTGGTGGTCGAAGCAGTCCCTTATCCAATAAGGTTCTTCGCGATACCAAAGCAGTATCTCTAAACTCATGAGATTCTTCGGGTGGTCGAAGCAGTCCCTTGTCGAGTAAGGTTCTTCGCGATACCAAAACAGTATCTCTAAATACATGAGATTCTTCGTGATACCAAAGCAGTATCTCTAAATACATGAGATTCCTCGGGTGGTCATTGCAGTCCCTTATCCAATAAGGTTCATCGCGATACCAAAGCAGTATCTATAATCACATGAGATTCTTCGGGTGGTCGAAGCAGACCCTTATCCAATAAGGTTTTTCGCGATACCAAAGCAGTATCTCTAAACACATAAGATTCGTCGGGTGGTCGATGCAGTCCCTTATCCAATAATGTTCTTCGCGATACCAAAACAGTATCTTTAAACACATGAGATTCTTCGTGATACCAAAGCAAGATCTCTAAATACATGAGATTCCTCAGGTGGTCGATGCAGTCCCTTATCCAATAAGGTTCTACGCAATACGAAAGCAGTATCTCTATACACACGAGATTCTTCGGGTGGTCGAAGCAGTCCCTTATCCAATAAGGTTCTTCACGATACCAAAGCAGTATCTCTAAACACATGAGATTCGTCTGGTGGTCGAAGCAGTCGCTTATCCAATAAGGTTCTTCGCGATACCAAAACAGTATCTCTAAACACGTGAGATTCTTCGGGTGGTTGAAGCATTCCCTTATCTAATAAGGTTCTTCGCGATACAAAGCAATATCTCTAAACACATGAGATTCTTCGGGTGATCGAAGCAGTCCCTTATCCAATAAGGTTCTTCGCGATACCAAAGCAGTATCTCTAAACACATGAGATTCGTCGGGTGGTCGAAGCAGTCCCTTATCCAATAAGGTTCTTCGCGATACCAAAGCAGTATCTCTAAACACATGAGATTCGTCGGGTGGTCGAAGCAGTCCCTTATCCAATAAGGTTTTTCGCAATACCAAAACAGTATCTCTAAACACATTAGATTCTTCGGGTGGTTGAAGCAGTCGCTTATCCAATAAGGTTCTTCGCGATACCAACGCAGTATCTCTAAACACATGAGATTCTTCGGGTGATCGAAGCCGTACCTTATTCAATAAGGTTCTTCGTGATACCAAAGCAGTATCTCTAAACACATGATATTCTTTGGGTGGTCGAAGCAGTCCCTTATCCAATAAGGTTCTTCGCGATACCAAAGCAGTATCTCTAAACACATGAGATTCTTCGGGTGGTCGAAGTAGTCCCTTATCCAATAAGGTTCTTCGCGATACCAAAACAGTATCTCTAAACACATGAGATTCTTCGTGATACCAAAGCAGTATCTCTAAATACATGAGATTCCTCGGGTGGTCATTGCAGTCCCTTATCCAATAAGGTTCTTCGTGATACGAAAGAAGTATCTCTAAACACATGAGATTCTTCGGGTGGTCGATGCAGTCCCTTATCCAATAAGGTTCTTCGCGATACCAAAGCAATATATCTAATCACATGAGATTCTTCGGGTGGTTGAAGCAGTCCCTTATCCAATAAGGTTCTTCGCGATACCAAAACAGTATCTCTAAACACATGAGATTCTTCGTGATACCAAAGCTAGATCTATAAATACATGAGATTCCTCGGGTGGTCGATGCAGTCCCTTATCCAATAAGGTTCTTCGCAATATGAAAGCAGTATCTCTATAAACATGAGATTTTTTGGGTGGTCGAAGCAGTCCCTTATCCGATAAGGTTCTTCGCGATACCAAAGCAGTATCTCTAAACACATGAGATTCGTCGGGTGGTCGAAGCAGTCCCTTATCTAATAAGGTTCTTCGCCATACCAAAACAGTATCTCTAAACACATGAGATTCTTCGGGTGGTTGAAGCAGTCCCTTATCCAATAAGGTTCTTCGCGATACCAAAGCAGTATCTCTAAACACATGAGATTCTTCGGGTGATCGAAGAATTACCTTATTCAATAAGGTTCTTCGTGATACCAAAGCAGCATCTCTAAACATATGATATTCTTCGGGTGGTCGAAGCAGTCCCTTATCCAATAAGGTTCTTCGTGTAACACCCCCTTTCTATACCCCCAAATAAATTAAATAAATCAATTAGGCACTTAGAAAATTCATTTCATCAGAGTTTAATTAAAACATGGTATATAAGAGGCGCATCACATTATCATGAAACTTAACACATACGATACCTGCTCACAATAGATATGCAACAATGGGTAACCCACATCTCAATATTTAGAATAAAAGCGGAAACATCCAAATATTGAATCGATCACATTCATAAGAGTATATACAACCATCAGTTAACTCATGCTTTACAACATATCCACAGCAGATACATACACATATGTATCACAAAAGAATCAAAACAAAATAGCTTCAAAAGAGCCAAAGACTTCCTAACTACCCAGATGTTACATATCAGAGCCATTGACCAAAAAGAATGAAGACATCGCTTCACAAAAAGAACCTCCAGCTTCCTACTCTGCAATGCCTCATAGAGCATTATAAAACAGCAGAAGGGTGAGAAACAACATCATAACAGTTAATGCATAAAATTGTATATTTACATATACTCATATTGGTACAAGTTATACTAAAGTTATGTTCTCACCACGTTAAACATATACAAATAATCATGCCTCTACACATGCACATGAACATTCACTATATTTTCCTCCAAACAATCATATATAACATACACAGTTATATTCACACAACTAATGCAACATACACAGATGACTCATGCAACTCATAGAGACCGACACACGACTCTATGCAGATGCAAATGCGGTACCGACTCATTCAACAGATTCTCTAAGGAATCGAGTATTCAGCAGATCCTCCACGGGATCAAGTACTCAGCAGATTCTCCACGGAATCAAATATTCATCAGATTCTCCACGGAATCGAATATTCAGCAGATCCTCCACGGGATCAAGTACTCAGCAGATTCTCCACGGAATCAAATACTCTAGCCAATCCTCCACGTGATTACATGTTATGACCGATTCTCCGAGGCATCACACAATGCAACTGATTTTCCAAGGAATCTAATATAACCATCGTATCATACGAGGTTCTGCAAATCCTCCGAGGGATCATTCAACATGCAAATGCATACTAGGATGCTTCACAAACATACTCTTTGCATTTATCACATACATCGCATATATCTATCATGCATTCACATTATGCACCATTCCACACATGGTTTACACACATATCAGCCTATCAATGCATTTCTATTCAATTCCAGCAAATACACAAGATTATCAAATATTCAAGATTCACCATTTACTCTACAATCTAGGATTCACGCCTTTCGGCCACCCACAACACGACATGTCAAAATAGTTCACACATCAATCATTCATATAGGCATTAATCATAATTGAATCAACCAAACATCATGCTATGAACAAACAGCAAAACAAAATAACACTGCCAGGTTCGCCAACCTTCGCCTGGCGAAGCCACGCAGCGAATGCTCGCTGACCTTCGCCTGGCGAACTTCCCAGCGAAGTCCACTGGGAGTAATTCTGGAATTACTCGCTAAGGCTCGCTACACACTCGCCTGGCGAACCTTCGCCAACTAACCTCGTCAGGCGAACTTGCCAGCGAATACAGGGTATTAGCTTCTGACTTGCTTCGCTACAGCTCGCTGGGCTTCGCCTGGCGAAGCTTCGCTGCCATTCGCCTGGCGAGCCTGCGAAGACAGAACTTCCATGGCTGTCTCAAGAGCCCAAACTCCACAAAATCAACCGATTAAATCCAAACCAGTCTCAGTGGCACAACCCAACCATCACCCGACTAAACTACATCGTCTAATCCGAGTTCTAACCGATTAAAACCTCATTCTACTCACAAAACCAACTTCTAACCTAAGTGGAAAAAGAGTAGAAACTCTACAAAATCCACACACATACACATACAATCATGTACATTAAAGAGATGATGGAGTTTCACACCCTTACCGATCGATTGCAAGCTTTGGTGATGATCCCTTGATGATTCTAGGTTTTCCTCTCCCCTTTCTCTTCTTTTTCTCTTCTCCTCTTTTCTTTCTCTTGTTTTCTTATTATCTTACTATCTTTCTTCCCTCTCTTATTCTATTCCTATCTCTATTTCTTTCCTCTCAAATTCTTTCCAACCCTTACCAAACAATTCTCACACTAAATTGCTAAATGTCTAAAATGCCCTTTTTACTCTAATTCTCCGAAAACTCTCTGAATCGGTAAAATAGATAAAATAAGCAAACACCACATAATAATATATAATTTATCAATTTAAAACAAACATCAATTAAATAAATTAAAAGACTCAACAATTAATGGGAATTCAGAATCGGGGCGTTACAACTCTCCCCCACTTTAGAAATTTTCGTCCTCGAAAATATCACCTGATTCAAACAACTCCGGATGCGACTCTCGCATCTTGCTCTCCAATTCCCAAGTCATGTTGCCTTCCGCGGCACCTCCCCAGGACACTTTCACAAGCGCAATATCCTTGCCTCTTAGTTTCTTAACTTCGCGGTCCAAAATACTAACCGGTAAAACTTCAACTGTAAGGTTATCTCTTACTTCCACTCCATCCATCGGAATAACATGTGACGGATCCGGAACATACTTCCGAAGTTGCGAGACATGGAATACATCATGCAAATTCGAAAGGTTCGGAGGCAACGCCACACGATAAGCCACAACACCAACTCGTGCGACAACCTGATATGGACCAATAAAACGAGAAGTCAACTTTCTCGACTTCAAAGCACGACCCACACCCGCAACCGGTGTAACTCTCAAAAGCACATGGTCGCCCTCTAGAAACTCGAGATCCTTTCTCCTTTTATCATGATAACTTTTCTGTCTACTCTGAGAAGCTCTCATCTTTTCCCGAATAAATTTCACCTTTTCCGTCGTTTGCTGTACCATTTCAGGACCAACTACCGACCTTTCACCCGTCTCATGCCAACACAGAGGTGTTCGACATCTCCGACCATATAAAGCCTCAAATGGCGCCATACCAATACTCGAATGGAAACTGTTATTATAGGTGAACTCAATCAACGCTAAATAACCATCCCACGCACCACCTTGTTCAAGCACACAAGCACGCAACAAATCTTCTAACGATTGAATCGTCCTCTCGGTTTGACCATCTGTTTGCGGATGATATGCCGAACTCAATCTCAACTTAGAACCCAAGGCACCTTGCAAACTCTCCCAAAATCTTGAAGTAAATCTAGGATCTCTATCCGACACAATACTCTTAGGAACTCCATGAAGCTTCACAATAGTGCCAACATAAATCTCGGTCAACCTTTCCAAAGAATAAGTAATATCAATCGGAATAAAGTGAGCCGATTTAGTAAGCCTATCAACAATCACCCAAATAGCATTATGTCCTCTTTGCGTATTCGGCAATCCCGTAACAAAATCCATCGATATACTATCCCATTTCCATTCCGGAATATCCAACGGTTGCATCAATCCACTAGGCTTCTGATGCTCTACCTTAGACTTCTGGCAAGTCAAACACGAGTACACAAAACGAGCAACATCGCTTTTCAATCCAGACCACCAAAAGATCTTCTTCAAATCCTGATACATCTTATTCGCTCCCGGATGAATACTCAAGTTACTCCGATGTCCCTCTTCCAATATCATCTTTTTCAAATCTGCATCATCGGGAATATAAATACGACCTCGAAACCTCAAAACTCCTAATTCATCAACTTTGAAATCTTCATTTCCATTCGTCATCAAATCCATAAATTTCAAATCCAACTTTTGCTTTTCACACACCGTGGCAAGGAAATCATTCGTGACATGCAACATACCAAGCTTCACACTACTCGGTGTTAACTCACAAACCAAACTCAAATCTCTAAAGTTCTCCAAAAGTTCCCACTCTCTAACCATCAAAGTAGATACGTGCAACGACTTCCGACTTAAAGCATCGGCTACCACATTCGCCTTACCCGGATGATAATTTAAACCAAAATCATAGTCTTTCAAAAGTTCTAGCCATCTCCTTTGCCTCATATTCAATTCTTTTTGATCAAACAAATACTTCAAACTCTTGTGATCGCTAAAAACCTCAAATCTTGCACCATAAAGATAGTGCCTCCAAATTTTCAAAACGAACACTACGGCCGCTAACTCCAAATCATGAGTAGGATAATTCTTTTCATGCACTCTCAACTGTCTAGAAGCATACGCCACGACCTTCCCACCTTGCATCAATACACCACCCAATCCTGACAAAGAAGCATCGCAATAAACCACAAAAGGTTCCATAGGATTCGGCAGAATCAAAACTGGCGCTGTCGTTAACCTTCTCTTTAATTCCATGAAACTCTCTTCACAATTAACATCCCAAATAAAAGCCTTTCCTTTACAAGTCAACTGCGTTAACGGAAGTGCTAACTTTGAAAATCCTTCGATAAACCTCCGGTAGTAACCGGCCAAGCCCAAAAAGCTTCGAATTTCCGTAACCGATCTTGGAGTCTCCCATTGCATTACCGCATCGATCTTGGATGGATCCACACTAATACCATTGCCGGAAATAATATGTCCAAGAAAATTCACCTTCGATAACCAAAACTCACACTTAGGCAATTTTGCGTACAACTTCTTCTCTTTCAAAATCCGCAACACAATCCTTAAATGTTCTTCGTGTTCCTCTCGAGACTTAGAATAAATCAAAATGTCATCGATAAACACTACCACAAAACGATCCAACTGCTCGTGGAAGATACGGTTCATATATTCCATGAAAACACCCGGCGCATTAGAAACTCCGAATGGCATCACCGTATACTCATAGTGACCATATCTTGTTCTAAAAGCCGTCGTCGAAATATCTTCTTCCTTAACCCGAATCTGGTGATAACCGGATCTCAAATCAATCTTACTAAAAACACGGGCTCCAACTAATTGATCCATCAAATCATCAATTCTTGGAAGCGAATACTTGTTCTTAATTGTCACCTTATTCAACTGCCGATAATCAATACACAATCGCATACTACCATCCTTCTTCTTTACCAACAATACCGCCGCACCCCAAGGAGAAACACTTGGTCTTACAAATCTCTTATCCAACAAATCATTCAACTGCTTCTTCAATTCCACCAACTCCGATGCCGACATCCGATACGGGGCCATCGAAATCGGTCTAGTACCCGGAACTAGATCAATAGAAAATTCAACCTCTCTCTTTGGCGGCACATCCGCAACATCTTCCGGAAACACTTCAGGAAATTCACAAACCACAGGAAACACGTCGAGCTCAACTTTGCTCTCCACCGACAACGATGCAAACAAACCAAACAACTGAGCTTCGTCCGCTAAAAGTTTCTTCAACTCTTTAGTGGAAAGAAAACTCTCGCCTTCACCATCTTCCAAAGAAGGAAACCTTACTAACTTGTGATAGCAATCCAGATGAACTCTATTAAATTGCAACCAGTTCATACCCAAGATTACGTCCAAATCTTCCAACGGCAAACACACTAAATCCATAACGAAGTCCTTACCATACATGGTCAAAGGACAACTTGCACACACCAAAGAAGTAGTTACCGACCCCGAAGCGGGAGTCCCAATAACCATACCACTACTCAAAGAAACCATACACAAATCCAACCGCTTAGCACACGCAAGAGAAATGAACGAATGAGTCGCTCCAGTATCAATAATAGCAACTAAAGGCATATCATTAATAAAGCATGTACCTTTAATCAAACGATCCGCCGCATTAGTAGCGTCTGAACCTGCTAATGCGAATACTTTTCCGCCCGCCGGAGCTTGCTTCGGTTTGGTACAATTCGAGCTAATGTGACCCACCTCGCCACAATTAAAACACTTCACAGCATTCTTTCTGCACTCTGCTGCATCATGTCCAAGGAGCCCACAGTTGGAACACTTCGCCTTGAACTTTCCACAATCATAAGACTTGTGGCCCATCACGCCACACTTAAAACATTTGATCGCACCGGAACCTCCTCCGGGTCTCCTATCAAAGTTTCCCCTATGTTTGCCCTTCTCAGCAGGCGTCACATAAGGTCCGCTTCGTACTTGCTGCTTCCCTCTCCTCTCGCTCAAACCCTTATAATGAGTAGAACGAGCTCTACTGTCTTCTTCATAAATTCTGCAACACTCGGTGAAATCCGAAAATCTTTGTATCCTTTGATAACCCACCGCTTGCTTTATCTCAGGACGCAAGCCATTCTCATACTTGATACATTTGGAAAATTCCGCCGTAACCGCATCATAGTGAGGGTGAAACTTCACTAACTCAGTAAACTTAGCGGTGTAGTCCACCACCGACATATTACCTTGTTTCAACTCCAGAAATTCCATTTCTCTCTTCCCTTTAACACTTTCGGGATAATACTTCCTTAGAAACTCAGTACGAAATAAATCCCACGTAATCTCCTCATCGTCGACCTCAAGAACTTGCCTCATGATACCAAAAGGTTCTTCGTGATACCAAAACACTATCTCTAACACATAAGATTCTTCGTGATACCAAAGCAGTATCTCTAAATACATGAGATTTCTCGGGTGGTGGATGCAGTCCCTTATTCAATAAGGTTCTTCGCGATACGAAAGCAGTATCTCTAAACACATGTGATTCTTCGAGTGGTCGAAGCAGTCCCTTATCCAATCAGGTTCTTCGCGGTACCAAAGCAGTATCTCTAAATACATGAGATTTCTCGGGTGGTCGATGCAGTCCCTTATTCAATAAGGTTCTTCGCGATACGAAAGCAGTATCTCTAAACACATTAGATTCTTAGGGTGGTCGAAGCAGTCCCTTATCCAATAAGGTTCTTCGCGATACCAAAGCAGTATCTCTAAACACATGAGATTCGCCGGGTGGTCGAAGCAATCCCTTATCCAATAAGGTTCTTCGCCATACCAAAACAGTATCTCTAAACACATGAGATTCTTCGGGTGGTTGAAGCAGTCCCTTATCCAATAAGGTTCTTCGCGATACCAAAGCAATATCTCTAAACACATGAGATTCTTCGGGTGATCGAAGCAGTACCTTATTCAATAAGGTTCTTCGTGATACCAAAGCAGTATCTCTAAACATATGATATTCTTCGGGTGGTCGAAGCAGTCCCTTATCCAATAAGGTTCTTCGCGGTACCAAAGCAGTATCTCTAAACACAGAAGATTCTTCAGGTGGTCGAAGCTGTCCCTTTTCCAATAAGGTTCTTCGCGATACCAAAACAGGATCTCTAAACACATGAGATTCTTCGTGATACCAAAGCAGTATCTCTAAATACATGAGATTTCTCGGGTGGTCGATGCAGTCCCTTATTCAATAAGGTTCTTTGCGATACGAAAGCAGTATCTCTAAACACATGAGATTCTTCGGGTGGTCGAAGCAGTCCCTTATCCAATAAGGTTCTTCGCGATACCAAAGCAGTATCTCTAATCACATGAGATTCTTCGTGTGGTCAAAGCAGTCCCTTATCCAATAAGGTTCTTCGCGATACCAAAGCAGTATCTCTAAACACATGAGATTCGTCGGGTGGTCGAAGCAGTCCCTTATCCAATAACGTTCTTCGCGATACTAAAACAGTATTTCTAAACACATGAGATTCTTCGGGTGGTGGAAGCAGTCCCTTATCCAATAAGGTACTTCGCGATACCAAAGCAGTATCTCAAAACACATGAGATTTTCGGGTGATTGAAGCAGTACCTTATTCAATAAGGTTCTTCGTGATACCAAAGCAGTATCTCTAAACACATGATATTCTTCGGGTGGTCGAAGCAGTCCCTTATCCAATAAGGTTCTTCACGATACCAAAGCAGTATCTCTAAACACATGAGATTCTTCGGGTGGTCGAAGCAGTCCCTTATCCAATAAGGTTCTTTGCGATACCAAAACAGTATCTCTAAACACATGAGATTCTTTGTGATACCAAAGCAGTATCTCTAAATACATGAGATTCCTCGAGTGGTCATTGCAGTCCCTTATCCAATAAGGTTCTTCGCGATACGAAAGCAATATCTCTAAACACATGAGATTCTTCGGGTGGTTGAAGCAGTCCCTTATCCAATAAGGTTCTTCGCGATACCAAAGCAATATCTCTAATCACATGAGTTTCTTCGGGTGGTCGAAGCAGTCCCTTATCCAATAAGGTTCTTCGCGATACCAAAACAGTATCTCTAAACACATGAGATACTTTATGATACCAAAGCTAGTTCTCTAAATACATGAGATTCCTCGGGTGGTCGATGCGGTCCCTTATCCGATAAGGTTCTTCGCAATACGAAAGCAGTATCTCTATACACATGAGATTCTTCGGGTGGTCGAAGCAGTCCCTTATCCAATAAGGTTCTTCGCGATACCAAAGCAGTATCTCTAAACACATGAGATTCGTCGGGTGGTCGAAGCAGTCCCTTATCTAATAAGGTTCTTCGCCATACCAAAACAGTATCTCTAAACATATGAGATTCTTCGGGTGGTTGAAGCAGTCCCTTATCCAATAAGGTTCTTCGCGATACCAAAACAGTATCTCTAAACACATGAGATTCTTTGGGTGATCGAAGCAGTACCTTATTCAATAAGGTTCTTTGTGATACCAAAGCAGTATCTCTAAACATATGATATTCTTCGGGTGGTCGAAGAAGTCCCTTATCCAATAAGGTTCTTTGCGGTACCAAAGCAGTATCTCTAAACACATAAGATTCTTCGGGTGCTCGAACTTGTCCTTTATCCAATAAGGTTCTTCGCGATACCAAAACAGTATCTCTAAACACATGAGATTCTTCGTGATACCAAAGCAGTATCTCTAAATACATGAGATTTCTCGGGTGGTCGATGCAGTCCCTTATTCAATAAGGTTCTTCGCGATACGAAAGCAGTATCTCTAAACACATGAGATTCTTCGGGTAGTCGAAGCAGTCCCTTATCCAATAAGGTTCTTCGCGATACCAAAGGAATATCTTTAATCACATGAGATTCTTCGGGTGGTCGAAGTAGTCCCTTATCCAATTAGGTTCTTCCCGATACCAGAGAAGTATCTCTAATCACATGAGATTCTTCGGGTGGTCAAAGCAGTCCCTTATCCAATAAGGTTCTTCGCGATACCAAAGCAGTATCTCTAAACACATGATATTCGTCGGGTGGTCGAAGCAGTCCCTTATCCAATAAGGTTCTTCGTGATACTAAAACAATATCTTTAAACACATGAGATTCTTCGGGTGGTGGAAGCAGTCCCTTATCCAATAAGGTTCTTTGTGATACCAAAGCAGTATCTCTAAACACATGAGATTCTTGGTATGATCGAAGCAGTACCTTATTCAATAAGGTTCTTTGTGATACCAAAGCAGTATCTCTAAACAAATGATATTCTTCGGGTGGTCGAAGCAGTCCCTTATCCAATAAGGTTCTTCGCGATGCCAAAGCAGTATCTCTAAACACATGAGTTTCTTCGGGTGGTCGAAGCAGTCCCTTATCCAATAAGGTTCTTCGCGATACCAAAACAGTATCTCTAAACACATGAGATTCTTCGTGATACCAAAGCTAGATCTCTAAATACATGAGATTCCTCGGGTGGTCGATGCAGTCCCTTATCCAATAAGGTTCTTCGCGATACCAAAGCAGTATCTCTAATCACATGAGATTCATAGGGTGGTCAAAGCAGTCCCTTATCTAATAAGGTTCTTCGCGATACCAAGGCAGTATCTCTAAACACATGAGATTCGTCTGGTGGTAGAAGCTGTCCCTTATCCAATAAGGTTCTTCGCGATACCAAAACAGTATCTCTAAACACATTAGATTCTTCACGTGGTTGAAGCATTCCCTTATCCAATAAGGTTCTTCGCGATACCAAAGTAGTATCTCTAAACACATGAGATTCTTCGGGTGGTCGATGTAGTCCCTTATCCAATAAGGTTCTTCGAGATACGAAAGCAGTATCTCTAAACACATGAGATTCTTCCGGTGGTCGAAGCAGTCCCTTATCCAATAAGGTTCTTAGCGATACCAAAACAGTATCTCTAAACACATGAGATTCTTCGTGATACCAAAGCAGTATCTCTAAATACATGAGATTCCTCGGGTGGTCAATGCAGTCCCTTAACCAATAAGGTTATTCGCGATACGAAAGCAGTATCTCTAAACACATGAGATTCTTTGGGTGGTCGAAGCAGTCCCTTATCCAATAAGGTTCTTCGTGGTACCAAAGCAGTCTCGCTAATCACATGAGATTCTTCGGGTGGTCGAAGTAGTCCCTTATCCAATAAGGTTCTTCGCGATACCAAAGCAGTATCTCTAATCACATGAGATTCTTCGGGTGGTCAAAGCAGTCCCTTATCCAATAAGGATCTTCGCGATACCAAAGCAGTATCTCTAAACACATGAGATTCGTCGGGTGGTCGAAGCAGTACCTTATTCAATAAGGTTCTTCGTGATACCAAAGCAGTATCTCAAAACACACATGATATTCTTTGGGTGGTCGAAGCAGTCCCTTAACAAATAAGGTTCTTCGCGATACCAATACAGTATCTCTAAACACATGAGATTCTTCATGATACCAAAGCAGTATCTCTAAATACATGAGATTCCTCGGGTGGTCATTGCAGTCCCTTATCCAATAAGGTTCTTCGTGATACAAAAGCAGTATCTCTAAACACATGAGATTCTTCGGGTGGTCGAAGCAGTCCCTTATCCAATAAGTTTCTTCGCGATACCAAAACAGTATCTCTAAACACATGAGATTCTTCGTGATACCAAAGCAGTATCTCTAAATACATGAGATTCCTCTGATGGTCATTGCAGTCCCTTATCCAATAAGGTTCTTCGTGATACGAAAGCAGTATCTCTAAACACAAGAGATTCTTCGGGTGGTCGAAGCAGTCCCTTATCCAATAAGGTTCTTCACGATACCAATGCAATATTTCTAATCACATGAGATTCTTCGGGTGGTTGAAGCAGTCCCTTATCCAATAAGGTTCTTCGCGATACCAAAACAGTATCTCTAAACACATGAGATTCTTCGTGATACCAAAGCTAGATCTCGGAATACATGAGATTCCTTGGGTGGTCGATGCAGTCCCTTATCCAATAAGGTTCTTCGCAATACGAAAGCAGTATCTCTATACACATGAGATTCTTCGGGTGGTCGAAGCAGTCCCATATCCAATAAGGTTCTTCGCGATAACAAAGAAGTATCTCTAATCACATGAGATTCGTCGGGTGGTCGAAGCAGTCCCTTATCTAACAAGGTTCTTCGCGATACCAAAACAGTATCTCTAAACACATGAGATTCTTCGGGTGGTTGAAATTGTCCCTTATCCAATAAGGTTCTTTGCGATACCAAAACAGTATCTCTAAACACATGAGATTCTTCGGGTGGTTGAAGTATTCCCTTATCCAATAAGGTTCTTCGCGATACCAAAGTAGTATCTCTAAACACATGAGATTCTTCGGGTGGTCGATGCAGTCCCTTATCCAATAAGGTTCTTCGAGATACAAAAGCAGTATCTCTAAACACATGAGATTATTCGGGTGGTCGAAGCAGTCCCTTATCCAATAAGGTTCTTCGTGATACCAAAGCAGTATCTCTAAACACATGAGATTCTTCCGGTGGTCGAAGCAGTCCCTTATCCAATAAGGTTCTTTGCGATACCAAAACAGTATCTCTAAATACATGAGATTCTTCGTGATACCAAAGCAGTATCTCTAAATACATGAGATTCCTCTGGTGGTCGATGCAGTCCCTTAACCAATAAGGTTATTCGAGATACGAAAGCAGTATCTCTAAACACATGATATTCTTTCTGTGATCGAAGCAGTCCCTTATCCAATAAGGTTATTCGCTATACCAAAGCAGTATCTCTAATCACATGAGATTCTTCGGGTGGTCGAAGCAATCCCTTATCCAATAAGGTTCTTCGCGATACCAAAGCAGTATCTCTAATCACATGAGATTCTTCGGGTGGTCAAAGCAGTCCCTTATCCAATAAGGTTCTTCACGATACCAAAGCAGTATCTCTAAACACATGAGATTCGTCGGGTGGTCGAAGCAGTCCCTTATCCAATAAGGTTCTTCGCGATACTAAAACAGTATCTCTAAACACATGAGATTCTTCGGGTGGTGGAAGCAGTCCCTTATCCAATAAGGTTCTTCGTGATATCAAAGCAGTATCTCTAAACACATGAGATTCTTCGGGTGATCGAAGCAGTACCTTATTGAATAAGGTTCTTCGTGATACCAAAGCAGTATCTCTAAACACATGATATTCTTCGGGTGGTCGAAGCAGTCCCTTATCCAATAAGGTTCTTCGCGATACCAAAGCAGTATCTCTAAACACATGAGATTCTTTGGGTGGTCGAAGCAGTCCCTTATCCAATAAGGTTCTTTGCGATACCAAAACAATATCTCTAAACACATGATATTCTTTGTGATACCAAAGCAGTAACTCTAAATACATGAGATTCCTCAGGTGATCATTGCAGTCCCTTATCCAATAAGGTTCTTCGCGATACGAAAGAAGTGTCTCTAAACACATGAGATTCTTCGGGTGGTCGAAGCAGTCCCTTATCCAATAAGGTTCTTCGCGATACCAAAGTAATATCTCTAATCACATGAGATTCTTCGGGTGGTCGAAGCTGTCCCTTATCCAATAAGGTTCTTTGCGATACCAAAACAGTATCTCTAAACACATGAGATTCTTCGGGTGGTTGAAGTATTCCCTTATCCAACAAGGTTCTTCGCGATACCAAAGTAGTATCTCTAAACACATGATATTCTTCGGGTGGTCGATGCAGTCCCTTATCCAATAAGGTTCTTCGAGATACGAAAGCAGTATCTCTAAACACATGAGATTATTCGGGTGGTCGAAGCAGTCCCTTATCCAATAAGGTTCTTCGCGATACCAAAGCAGTATCTCTAAACACATGAGATTCTTCCAGTGGTCGAAGCAGTCCCTTATCCAATAAGGTTCTTCGCGATACCAAAGCAGTATCTCTAAACACATGAGATTCTTCTGGTGGTCGAAGCAGTCCCTTATCCAATAAGGTTCTTTGCGATACCAAAACAGTATCTCTAAACACATGAGATTCTTCGTGATACCAAAGCAGTATCTCTAAATACATGAGATTCCTTGGGTGGTCGATGCAGTCCCTTAACCAATAAGGTTATTCGAGATACGAAAGCAGTATCTTTAAACACATGATATTCTTTGGGTGGTCGAAGCAGTCCCTTATCCAATAAGGTTATTCGCGGTACCAAAGCAGTATCTCTAATCACACGAGATTCTTTGGGTGGTCGAAGCAATCCCTTATCCAATAAGGTTCTTCGCTATACCAAAGCAGTATCTCTAATCACATGAGATTCTTCGAGTGGTCAAAGCAGTCCCTTATCCAATAAGGTTCTTCACGATACCAAAGCAGTATCTCTAAACACATGAGATTCGTCAGGTGGTCGAAGCAGTCCCTTATCCAATAAGGTTCTTTGCGATACTAAAACAATATCTATAAACACATGAGATTCTTCGGGTGGTAGAAGCAGTCCCTTATCCAATAAGGTTCTTTGCGATACCAAAGCAGTATCTCTAAACACATGAGATTCTTCGGATGATCAAAGCAGTACCTTATTCAATAAGGTTCTTCGTGATACCAAAGAAGTATCTCTAAACAAATGATATTCCTCGGGTGGTCATTGCGGTCCCTTATCCAATAAGGTTCTTCGCGATACGAAAGAAGTGTCTCTAAACACATGAGATTCTTCGGGTGGTCGAAGCAGTCCCTTATCCAATAAGGTTCTTCGCGATACCAAAGCAATATCTCTAATCACATGAGATTCTTCGGGTGGTCTAAGCAGTCCCTTATCCAATAAGGTTCTTCGCGATACCAAAACAGTATCTCTAAACACATGAGATTCTTCGGGTGATCGAAGCAGTACCTTATTCAATAAGGTTCTTCGTGACACCAAAGCAGTATCTCTAAACATATGATATTCTTCGGGTGGTCGAAGCAGTCCCTTATCCAATAAGGTTCTTCGCGGTACCAAAGCAGTATCTCTAAACACATAAGATTCTTCGGGTGGTCGAAGTTGTCCCTTATCCAATAAGGTTCTTCGCGATAATAAAACAGTATCTCTAAACACATGAGATTCTTCGTGATACCAAAGCAGTATCTCTAAATACATGAGATTTCTCGGGTGGTCGATGCAGTCCCTTATTCAATAAGGTTCTTCGCGATACGAGAGCAGTATCTCTAAACACATGAGATTCTTCGGGTGGTCGAAGCAGTCCCTTATCGAATAAGGTTCTTCGCGATACCAAAGAAGTATCTCTAATCACATGAAATTCTTCGGGTGGTCAAAGTAGTCCCTTATCCAATAAGGTTCTTCGCGATACCAAAAGCAGTATCTCTAATCACATGAGATTATTCGGGTGGTCAAAGCAGTCCCTTATCCAATAAGGTTCTTCGCGATACCAAATCAGTATCTCTAAACACATGAGATTCTTCGGGTGGTCGAAGCAGTCCCTTATACAATAAGGTTCTTCGCGATACCAAATCAGTATCTTTAAACACATGAGATTCTTCGTGATACCAAAGCTAGATCTCTAAATACATGAGATTCCTCGGGTGGTCAATGCAGTCCCTTATAAAATAAGGTTCTTCGCAATACGAAAGCAGTATCTCTATACACATGAGATTCTTCGGGTGGTCGAAGCAGTCCCTTATCCAATAAGGTTCTTCGCGATACCAAAGCAGTATCTCTAATCACATGAGATTCTTCGGGTGGTTAAAGCAGTCCCTTATCTAAGAAGGTTCTTCGCGACACCAAGGCAGTATCTCTAAACACATGAGATTCGTTTGGTGGTCGAAGTTGTCCCTTATCCAATAAGGTTCTTCGCGATACCAAAACAGTATCTCTAAACACATGAGATTCTTCAGCTGGTTGAAGCATTCCCTTATCCAATAAGGTTCTTCGCGATACCAAAGTAGTATCTCTAAACACATGAGATTCTTCGGGTGGTCGATGCAGTCCCTTATCCATTAAGGTTCTTCGCGATACGAAAGCAGTATCTCTAAACACATTAGATTATTCGGGTGGTCGAAGCAGTCCCTTATCGAATAAGGTTCTTCGTAATACCAAAGCAGTATATCTAAACACATGAGATTCTTCCGGTGGTCGAAGCAGTCCCTTATCCAATAAGGTTCTTTGCGATACCAAAACAGTATCTCTAAACACATGAGATTCTTCGTGATACCAAAGTAGTATCTCTAAATACATGAGATTCCTCGGGTGGTCGATGCAGTCCCTTAACCAATAAGGTTATTCGCGATACGAAAGCAGTATCTCTAAACACATGAGATTCTTTGGGTGGTCGAAGGAGTCCCTTATCCAATAAGGTTCTTCGCGATACCAAAACAGTATCTCTAAACACATGAGATTCTTCGTGATACCAAAGCTAGATCTCTAAATACATGAGATTCCTCGGGTGGTCGATGCAGTCCCTTATCCAATAAGGTTCTTCGCAATACGAAAGCAGTATCTCTATACACATGAGATTCTTCGGGTGGTCGAAGTAGTCCCTTATCCAATAAGTTTCTTCGCCATACCAAAACAGTATCTCTAAACTCATGAGATTCTTCGGGTGGTTGAAGCAGTCCCTTATCCAAAAACGTTCTTCGCGATACCAAAGCAGTATCTCTAAACACATGAGATTCTTCGGGTGATCGAAGCAGTACCTTATTCAATAAGGTTCTTCGTGATACCAAAGCAGTATCTCTAAACATATGATATTCTTCGGGTGGTCGAAGCAGTCCCTTATCCAATAAGGTTCTTCGCGGTACCAAAGCAATATCTCTAAACACATACGATTCTTCGGGTGGTCGAAGTTGTCCCTTATCCAATAAGGTTCTTCGCGATAATAAAACAGTATCTCTAAACACATGAAATTCTTCGTGATACCAAAGCAGTATCTCTAAATACATGAGATTTCTCGGGTGGTTGATGCGGTCCCTTATTCAATAAGGTTCTTCGCGATACGAGAGCAGTATCTCTAAACACATGAGATTCTTCGGGTGGTCGAAGCAGTCCCTTATCCAATAAGGTTCTTCGCGATACCAAAGCAGTATCTCTAATCACATGAGATTCTTCGGGTGGTCGAAGTAGTCCGTTATCCAATAAGGTTCTTCGCGATACCAAAGCAGTATCTCTAATCACATGAGATTCTTCGGGTGGTCAAAGTAGTCCCTTATCCAATAAGGTTCTTCGCTATACCAAAGCAGTATCTCTAAACACATGAGATTCTTCGGGTGGTCGAAGCAGTCCATTATCCAATAAGCTTCTTGGGATACTAAAACAGTATCTCTAAACACATGAGATTCTTCCGGTGGTCGAAGCAGTCCCTTATCCAATAAGGTTCTTTACGATACCAAAGCAGTATCTCTAAACACATAAGATTCTTCGGGTGATCGAAGCAGTACCTTATTCAATAAGGTTCTTCGTGATACCAAAGCAGTATCTCTAAACACATGATATTCTTCGGGTGATCGAAGCAGTCCCTTATCCAATAAGGTTCTTCGCGATTCCAAAGCAGTATCTCTAAACACATGAGATTCTTTGGGTGGTCGAAGCAGTCCCTTATCCAATAAGGTTCTTTGCGATACCAAAACAATATCTCTAAACACATGAAATTCTTTGTGATACCAAAGCAGTATCTCTAAATACATGAGATTCCTCGGGTGGTCATTGCAGTCCCTTATCCAATAAGGTTCTTCGCGATACAAAAGAAGTGCCTCTAAACACATGAGATTCTTCGGGTGGTCGAAGCAGTCCCTTATCCAATAAGGTTCTTCGCGATACCAAAGCAATATCTCTAATCACATGAGATTCTTCGGGTGGTCGAAGCAGTCCCTTATTCAATAAGGTTCTTCGTGATACCAAAGCAGTATCTCTAAACACATGATATTCTTCGGGTGGTCGAAGCAGTCCCTTATCCAATAAGGTTCTTCGTGATACCAAAGCAGTATCTCTAAACACATGATATTCTTCGGGTGGTCGATGTAGTCCCTTATCCAATAAGGTTCTTCGCGATACCAAAACAGTATCTCTAAACACATGAGATTCTTCGTGATACCAAAGCAATATCTCTAAATACAAGAGATTCCTCGGGTGGTCATTGCAGTCCCTTATCCAATAAGGTTCTTCGTGATACGAAAGAAATATCTCTAAACACATGAGATTCATTGGGTGGTCGAAGCAGTCCCTTATCGAATAAGGTTCTTCGCGATTCCAAAGCAATATCTCTAATCACATGAGATTCTTCGGGTGGTCGAAGCAGTCCCTTATCCAATAAGGTTCTTCGCGATACCAAAACAGTATCTCTAAACACATGAGATTCTTCGTGATACCAAAGCTAGATCTCTAAATACATGAGATTCCTCGGGTGGTCGATGCAGTCCCTTATCCAATAAGGTTCTTCGCAATACGAAAGCAGTATCTCTATACACATGAGATTCTTCTGGTGGTCGAAGTAGTCCCTTATCCAATAAGTTTCTTCGCCATACCAAAACAGTATCTCTAAACTCATAAGATTCTTCGGGTGGTTGAAGCAGTCCCTTATCCAATAAGGTTCTTCGCGATACCAAAGCAGTATCTCTAAACACATGAGATTCTTCGTATGATCAAAGCAGTACCTTATTCAATAAGGTTCTTCGTGATACCAAAGCAGTATCTCTAAACATATGATATTCTTCGGGTGGTCGAAGCAGTCCCTTATCCAATAAAGTTCTTCGCGGTACCAAAGCAATATCTCTAAACATATAAGATTCTTCGGGTGGTCGAAGTTGTCCCTTATCCAATAAGGTTCTTCGCGATAATAAAACAGTATCTCTAAACACATGAGATTCTTTGTGATACCATAGCAGTATCTCTAAATACATGAGATTTCTCGGGTGGTCGATGCAATCCCTTATTCAATAAGGTTCTACGCGATACGAGAGCAGTATCTCTAAACACATGAGATTCTTCGGGTGGTCGAAGCAGTCCCTTATCGAATAAGGTTCTTCGCGATACCCAAGAAGTATCTCTAAACACATGAAATTCTTTGGGTGGTCGAAGTAGTCCCTTATCCAATAAGGTTCTTCGCGATACCAAAGCAGTATCTCTATTCACATGAGATTCTTCGGGTGGTCAAAGCAGTCTCTTATCCAATAAGGTTCTTCGCGATACCAAAGCAGTATCTCTAAACACATGAGATTCTTCGGGTGGTCGAAGCAGTCCCTTATACAATAAGGTTCTTCGTGATACCAAAACAGTATCTTTAAACACATGAGATTCTTCGTGATACCAAAGCTAGATCTCTAAATACATGAGATTCCTCAGGTGGTCGATGCAGTCCCTTATCCAATAAGGTTCTTCGCAATACGAAAGCAGTATCTCTATACACATGAGATTCTTCGGGTGGTCGAAGCAGTCCCTTATCCAATAAGGTTCTTCGTGATACCAAAGCAGTATCTCTAAACACATGAGATTCTTCGGGTGATCGAAGCAGTACCTTATTCAATAAGGTTCTTCGTGATACCAAAGCAGTATCTCTAAACATATGATATTCTTCGGGTGGTCGAAGCAGTTCCTTATCCAATAAGGTTCTTCGCGGTCCCAAAGCAGTATCTCTAAACACATAAGATTCTTCTGGTGGTCGAAGTTGTCCCTTACCCAATAAGGTTCTTCGCGATAATAAAACAGTATCTCTAAACACATGAGATTCTTCGTGATACCAAAGCAGTATCTCTAAATACATGAGATTCCTCGGGTGGTCGATGCAGTCCCTTAACCAATAAGGCTATTCGCGATACGAAAGTAGTATCTCTAAACACATGAGATTCTTCAGGTGGTGGAAGCAGTCCCTTATCCAATAAGGTTCTTCGTGATATCAAAGCAGTATCTCTAAACACATGAGATTCTTCGGGTGATCGAAGCAGTACCTTATTCAATAAGGTTCTTCGTGATACCAAAGCAGTATCTCTAAACACATGATATTCTTCGGGTGGTCGAAGCAGTCCCTTATCCAATAAGGTTCTTCGCGATACCAAAGCAGTATCTCTAAACACATGAGATTCTTTGGGTGGTCGAAGCAGTCCCTTATCCAATAAGGTTCTTTGCGATACCAAAACAATATCTCTAAACACATGATATTCTTTGTGATACCAAAGCAGTAACTCTAAATACATGAGATTCCTCAGGTGGTCATTGCAGTCCCTTATCCAATAAGGTTCTTCGCGATACGAAAGAAGTGTCTCTAAACACATGAGATTCTTCGGGTGGTCGAAGCAGTCCCTTATCCAATAAGGTTCTTCGCGATACCAAAGCAATATCTCTAATCACATGAGATTCTTCGGGTGGTCGAAGCTGTCCCTTATCCAATAAGGTTCTTTGCGATACCAAAACAGTATCTCTAAACACATGAGATTCTTCGGGTGGTTGAAGTATTCCCTTATCCAACAAGGTTCTTCGCGATACCAAAGTAGTATCTCTAAACACATGATATTCTTCGGGTGGTCGATGCAGTCCCTTATCCAATAAGGTTCTTCGAGATACGAAAGCAGTATCTCTAAACACATGAGATTATTCGGGTGGTCGAAGCAGTCCCTTATCCAATAAGGTTCTTCGCGATACCAAAGCAGTATCTCTAAACACATGAGATTCTTCTGGTGGTTGAAGCAGTCCCTTATCCAATAAGGTTCTTCGCGATACCAAAGCAGTATCTCTAAACACATGAGATTCTTCTGGTGGTCGAAGCAGTCCCTTATCCAATAAGGTTCTTTGCGATACCAAAACAGTATCTCTAAACACATGAGATTCTTCGTGATACCAAAGCAGTATCTCTAAATACATGAGATTCCTTGGGTGGTCGATGCAGTCCCTTAACCAATAAGGTTATTCGAGATACG
Source organism: Lathyrus sativus (assembly GCA_963859935.3). Taxonomy (NCBI): domain Eukaryota; kingdom Viridiplantae; phylum Streptophyta; class Magnoliopsida; order Fabales; family Fabaceae; genus Lathyrus; species Lathyrus sativus. Next base: position 235,746,601 of record OZ012740.1, on the reverse strand, counting down.
AAAGCAGTATCTTTAAACACATGATATTCTTTGGGTGGTCGAAGCAGTCCCTTATCCAATAAGGTTATTCGCGGTACCAAAGCAGTATCTCTAATCACACGAGATTCTTCGGGTGGTCGAAGCAATCCCTTATCCAATAAGGTTCTTCGCTATACCAAAGCAGTATCTCTAATCACATGAGATTCTTCGAGTGGTCAAAGCAGTCCCTTATCCAATAAGGTTCTTCACGATACCAAAGCAGTATCTCTAAACACATGAGATTCGTCAGGTGGTCGAAGCAGTCCCTTATCCAATAAGGTTCTTTGCGATACTAAAACAATATCTATAAACACATGAGATTCTTCGGGTGGTAGAAGCAGTCCCTTATCCAATAAGGTTCTTTGCGATACCAAAGCAGTATCTCTAAACACATGAGATTCTTCGGATGATCAAAGCAGTACCTTATTCAATAAGGTTCTTCGTGATACCAAAGCAGTATCTCTAAACAAATGATATTCCTCGGGTGGTCATTGCGGTCCCTTATCCAATAAGGTTCTTCGCGATACGAAAGAAGTGTCTCTAAACACATGAGATTCTTCGGGTGGTCGAAGCAGTCCCTTATCCAATAAGGTTCTTCGCGATACCAAAGCAATATCTCTAATCACATGAGATTCTTCGGGTGGTCTAAGCAGTCCCTTATCCAATAAGGTTCTTCGCGATACCAAAACAGTATCTCTAAACACATGAGATTCTTCGGGTGATCGAAGCAGTACCTTATTCAATAAGGTTCTTCGTGACACCAAAGCAGTATCTCTAAACATATGATATTCTTCGGGTGGTCGAAGCAGTCCCTTATCCAATAAGGTTCTTCGCGGTACCAAAGCAGTATCTCTAAACACATAAGATTCTTCGGGTGGTCGAAGTTGTCCCTTATCCAATAAGGTTCTTCGCGATAATAAAACAGTATCTCTAAACAAATGAGATTCTTCGTGATACCAAAGCAGTATCTCTAAATACATGAGATTTCTCGGGTGGTCGATGCAGTCCCTTATTCAATAAGGTTCTTCGCGATACGAGAGCAGTATCTCTAAACACATGAGATTCTTCGGGTGGTCGAAGCAGTCCCTTATCGAATAAGGTTCTTCGCGATACCAAAGAAGTATCTCTAATCACATGAAATTCTTCGGGTGGTCAAAGTAGTCCCTTATCCAATAAGGTTCTTCGCGATACCAAAAGCAGTATCTCTAATCACATGAGATTATTCGGGTGGTCAAAGCAGTCCCTTATCCAATAAGGTTCTTCGCGATACCAAATCAGTATCTCTAAACACATGAGATTCTTCGGGTGGTCGAAGCAGTCCCTTATACAATAAGGTTCTTCGCGGTACCAAATCAGTATCTTTAAACACATGAGATTCTTCGTGATACCAAAGCTAGATCTCTAAATACATGAGATTCCTCGGGTGGTCAATGCAGTCCCTTATAAAATAAGGTTCTTCGCAATACGAAAGCAGTATCTCTATACACATGAGATTCTTCGGGTGGTCGAAGCAGTCCCTTATCCAATAAGGTTCTTCGCGATACCAAAGCAGTATCTCTAATCACATGAGATTCTTCGGGTGGTTAAAGCAGTCCCTTATCTAAGAAGGTTCTTCGCGACACCAAGGCAGTATCTCTAAACACATGAGATTCGTTTGGTGGTCGAAGTTGTCCCTTATCCAATAAGGTTCTTCGCGATACCAAAACAGTATCTCTAAACACATGAGATTTTTCAGCTGGTTGAAGCATTCCCTTATCCAATAAGGTTCTTCGCGATACCAAAGTAGTATCTCTAAACACATGAGATTCTTCGGGTGGTCGATGCAGTCCCTTATCCATTAAGGTTCTTCGCGATACGAAAGCAGTATCTCTAAACACATTAGATTATTCGGGTGGTCGAAGCAGTCCCTTATCGAATAAGGTTCTTCGTAATACCAAAGCAGTATATCTAAACACATGAGATTCTTCCGGTGGTCGAAGCAGTCCCTTATCCAATAAGGTTCTTTGCGATACCAAAACAGTATCTCTAAACACATGAGATTCTTCGTGATACCAAAGTAGTATCTCTAAATACATGAGATTCCTCGGGTGGTCGATGCAGTCCCTTAACCAATAAGGTTATTCGCGATACGAAAGCAGTATCTCTAAACACATGAGATTCTTTGGGTGGTCGAAGGAGTCCCTTATCCAATAAGGTTCTTCGCGATACCAAAACAGTATCTCTAAACACATGAGATTCTTCGTGATACCAAAGCTAGATCTCTAAATACATGAGATTCCTCGGGTGGTCGATGCAGTCCCTTATCCAATAAGGTTCTTCGCAATACGAAAGCAGTATCTCTATACACATGAGATTCTTCGGGTGGTCGAAGTAGTCCCTTATCCAATAAGTTTCTTCGCCATACCAAAACAGTATCTCTAAACTCATGAGATTCTTCGGGTGGTTGAAGCAGTCCCTTATCCAATAACGTTCTTCGCGATACCAAAGCAGTATCTCTAAACACATGAGATTCTTCGGGTGATCGAAGCAGTACCTTATTCAATAAGGTTCTTCGTGATACCAAAGCAGTATCTCTAAACATATGATATTCTTCGGGTGGTTGAAGCAGTCCCTTATCCAATAAGGTTCTTCGCGGTACCAAAGCAATATCTCTAAACACATAAGATTCTTCGGGTGGTCGAAGTTGTCCCTTAACCAATAAGGTTCTTCGCGATAATAAAACAGTATCTCTAAACACATGAAATTCTTCGTGATACCAAAGCAGTATCTCTAAATACATGAGATTTCTTGGGTGGTTGATGCGGTCCCTTATTCAATAAGGTTCTTCGCGTTACGAGAGCAGTATCTCTAAACACATGAGATTCTTCGGGTGGTCGAAGCAGTCCCTTATCCAATAAGGTTCTTCGCGATACCAAAGCAGTATCTCTAATCACATGAGATTCTTCGGGTGGTCGAAGTAGTCCCTTATCCAATAAGGTTCTTCGCGATACCAAAGCAGTATCTCTAATCACATGAGATTCTTCGGGTGGTCAAAGCAGTCCCTTATCCAATAAGGTTCTTCGCTATACCAAAGCAGTATCTCTAAACACATGAGATTCTTCGGGTGGTCGAAGCAGTCCATTATCCAATAAGCTTCTTCGGGATACTAAAACAGTATCTCTAAACACATGAGATTCTTCCGGTGGTCGAAGCAGTCCCTTATCCAATAAGGTTCTTTGCGATACCAAAGCAGTATCTCTAAACACATAAGATTCTTCGGGTGATCGAAGTAGTACCTTATTCAATAAGGTTCTTCGTGATACCAAAGCAATATCTCTAAACACATGATATTCTTCGGGTGATCGAAGCAGTCCCTTATCCAATAAGGTTCTTCGCGATTCCAAAGCAGTATCTCTAAACACATGAGATTCTTTGGGTGGTCGAAGCAGTCCCTTATCCAATAAGGTTCTTTGCGATACCAAAACAATATCTCTAAACACATGAAATTCTTTGTGATACCAAAGCAGTATCTCTAAATACATGAGATTCCTCGGGTGGTCATTGCAGTCCCTTATCCAATAAGGTTCTTCGCGATACGAAAGAAGTGCCTCTAAACACATGAGATTCTTCGGGTGGTAGAAGCAGTCCCTTATCCAATAAGGTTCTTCGCAATACGAAAGCAGTATCTCTATACACATGAGATTCTTCGGGTGGTCGAAGTAGTCCCTTATCCAATAAGTTTCTTCGCCATACCAAAACAGTATCTCTAAACTCATGAGATTCTTCGGGTGGTTGAAGCAGTCCCTTATCCAAAAATGTTCTTCGCGATACCAAAGCAGTATCTCTAAACACATGAGATTCTTCGGGTGATCGAAGCAGTACCTTATTCAATAAGGTTCTTCGTGATACCAAAGCAGTATCTCTAAACATATGATATTCTTCGGGTGGTCTAAGCAGTCCCTTATCCAATAAGGTTCTTCGCGGTACCAAAGCAATATCTCTAAACACATACGATTCTTCGGGTGGTCGAAGTTGTCCCTTATCCAATAAGGTTCTTCGCGATAATAAAACAGTATCTCTAAACACATGAAATTCTTCGTGATACCAAAGCAGTATCTCTAAATACATGAGATTTCTCGGGTGGTTGATGCGGTCCCTTATTCAATAAGGTTCTTCGCGATACGAGAGCAGTATCTCTAAACACATGAGATTCTTCGGGTGGTCGAAGCAGTCCCTTATCCAATAAGGTTCTTCGCGATACCAAAGCAGTATCTCTAATCACATGAGATTCTTCGGGTGGTCGAAGTAGTCCCTTATCCAATAAGGTTCTTCGCGATACCAAAGCAGTATCTCTAATCACATGAGATTCTTCGGGTGGTCAAAGCAGTCCCTTATCCAATAAGGTTCTTCGCTATACCAAAGCAGTATCTCTAAACACATGAGATTCTTCGGGTGGTCGAAGCAGTCCATTATCCAATAAGCTTCTTCGGGATACTAAAACAGTATCTCTAAACACATGAGATTCTTCCGGTGGTCGAAGCAGTCCCTTATCCAATAAGGTTCTTTGCGAAACCAAAGCAGTATCTCTAAACACATAAGATTCTTCGGGTGATCGAAGCAGTACCTTATTCAATAAGGTTCTTCGTGATACCAAAGCAGTATCTCTAAACACATGATATTCTTCGGGTGATCGAAGCAGTCCCTTATCCAATAAGGTTCTTCGCGATTCCAAAGCAGTATCTCTAAACACATGAGATTCTTTGGGTGGTCGAAGCAGTCCCTTATCCAATAAGGTTCTTTGCGATACCAAAACAATATCTCTAAACACATGAAATTCTTTGTGATACCAAAGCAGTATCTCTAAATACATGAGATTCCTCGGGTGGTCATTGCAGTCCCTTATCCAATAAGGTTCTTCGCGATACGAAAGAAGTGCCTCTAAACACATGAGATTCTTCGGGTGGTCGAAGCAGTCCCTTATCCAATAAGGTTCTTCGTGATACCAAAGCAATATCTCTAATCACATGAGATTCTTCGGGTGGTCGAAGCAGTCCCTTATTCAATAAGGTTCTTCGTGATACCAAAGCAGTATCTCTAAACACATGATATTCTTCGGGTGGTCGAAGCAGTCCCTTATCCAATAAGGTTCTTCGTGATACCAAAGCAGTATCTCTAAACACATGATATTCTTCGGGTGGTCGATGTAGTCCCTTATCCAATAAGGTTCTTCGCGATACCAAAACAGTATCTCTAAACACATGAGATTCTTCGTGATACCAAAGCAATATCTCTAAATACAAGAGATTCCTCGGGTGGTCATTGCAGTCCCTTATCCAATAAGGTTCTTCGCGATACGAAAGCAATATCTCTAAACACATGAGATTCATTGGGTGGTCGAAGCAGTCCCTTATCGAATAAGGTTCTTCGCGATTCCAAAGCAATATCTCTAATCACATGAGATTCTTCGGGTGGTCGAAGCAGTCCCTTATCCAATAAGGTTCTTCGCGATACCAAAACAGTATCTCTAAACACATGAGATTCTTCGTGATACCAAAGCTAGATCTCTAAATACATGAGATTCCTCGGGTGGTCGATGCAGTCCCTTATCCAATAAGGTTCTTCGCAATACGAAAGTAGTATCTCTATACACATGAGATTCTTCTGGTGGTCGAAGTAGTCCCTTATCCAATAAGTTTCTTCGCCATACCAAAACAGTATCTCTAAACTCATAAGATTCTTCGGGTGGTTGAAGCAGTCCCTTATCCAATAAGGTTCTTCGCGATACCAAAGCAGTATCTCTAAACACATGAGATTCTTCGTATGATCGAAGCAGTACCTTATTCAATAAGGTTCTTCGTGATACCAAAGCAGTATCTCTAAACATATGATATTCTTCGGGTGGTCGAAGCAGTCCCTTATCCAATAAAGTTCTTCGCGGTACCAAAGCAATATCTCTAAACATATAAGATTCTTCGGGTGGTCGAAGTTGTCCCTTATCCAATAAGGTTCTTCGCGATAATAAAACAGTATCTCTAAACACATGAGATTCTTCGTGATACCATAGCAGTATCTCTAAATACATGAGATTTCTCGGGTGGTCGATGCAATCCCTTATTCAATAAGGTTCTACGCGATACGAGAGCAGTATCTCTAAACACATGAGATTCTTCGGGTGGTCGAAGCAGTCCCTTATCGAATAAGGTTCTTCGTGATACCCAAGAAGTATCTCTAAACACATGAAATTCTTTGGGTGGTCGAAGTAGTCCCTTATCCAATAAGGTTCTTCGCGATACCAAAGCAGTATCTCTAATCACATGAGATTCTTCGGGTGGTCAAAGCAGTCTCTTATCCAATAAGGTTCTTCGCGATACCAAAGCAGTATCTCTAAACACATGAGATTCTTCGGGTGGTCGAAGCAGTCCCTTATACAATAAGGTTCTTCGTGATACCAAAACAGTATCTTTAAACACATGAGATTCTTCGTGATACCAAACTAAGATCTCTAAATACATGAGATTCCTCAGGTGGTCGATGCAGTCCCTTATCCAATAAGGTTCTTCGCAATACGAAAGCAGTATCTCTATACACATGAGATTCTTCGGGTGGTCGAAGCAGTCCCTTATCCAATAAGGTTCTTCGTGATACCAAAGCAGTATCTCTAAACACATGAGATTCTTCGGGTGATCGAAGCAGTACCTTATTCAATAAGGTTCTTCGTGATACCAAAGCAGTATCTCTAAACATATGATATTCTTCGGGTGGTCGAAGCAGTTCCTTATCCAATAAGGTTCTTCGCGGTCCCAAAGCAGTATCTCTAAACACATAAGATTCTTCTGGTGGTCGAAGTTGTCCCTTACCCAATAAGGTTCTTCGCGATAATAAAACAGTATCTCTAAACACATGAGATTCTTCGTGATACCAAAGCAGTATCTCTAAATACATGAGATTCCTCGGGTGGTCGATGCAGTCCCTTAACCAATAAGGCTATTCGCGATACGAAAGCAGTATCTCTAAACACATGAGATTCTTTGGGTGGTCGAAGCAGTCCCTTATCCAATAAGGTTCTTCGCGATACCAAAACAGTATCTGTAAACACATGAGATTCTTTGTGATACCAAAGCTAGATCTCTAAATACATGAGATTCCTCGGGTGGTCGATGCAGTCCCTTATCCAATAAGGTTCTTCGCAATACGAAAGCAGTATCTCTATACACATGAGATTCTTCGGGTGGTCGAAGCAGTCCCTTATCCAATAAGGTTCTTCGTGATACCAAAGCAGTATCTCTAAACACATGAGATTCTTCGGGTGATCGAAGCAGTACCTTATTCAATAAGGTTCTTCGTGATACCAAAGCAGTATCTCTAAACATATGATATTCTTCGGGTGGTCGAAGCAGTTCCTTATCCAATAAGGTTCTTCGCGGTCCCAAAGCAGTATCTCTAAACACATAAGATTCTTCGGGTGGTCGAAGTTGTCCCTTATCCAATAAGGTTCTTCGCGATAATAAAACAGTATCTCTAAACACATGAGATTCTTCGTGATACCAAAGCAGTATCTGTAAATACATGAGATTTCTCGGGTGGTTGATGCAGTCCCTTATTCAATAAGGTTCTTCGTGATACCAAAGCAGTATCTCTAATCACATGAGATTCTTCGGGTGGTCGAAGTAGTCCCTTATTCAATAAGGTTCTTCGCGATACCAAAGCAGTATCTTTAAACACATGAGATTCTTCGGGTGGTCGAAGCAGTCCCTTATCCAATAAGGTTCTTCGCGATACCAAAGCAATATCTCTAAACACATGAGATTCTTCGGGTAGTCGAAGCAGTCCCTTATCCAATAAGGTTCTTCGCGATACCAAAGCAGTACCTCTAATCACATGAGATTCTTCGGGTGGTTAAAGCAGTCCCTTATCTAATAAGGTTCTTCGCGGTACCAAGGCAGTATCTCTAAACACATGAGATTCGTCTGGTGGTCGAAGCTGTCCCTGATCCAATAAGGTTCTTCGCGATACCAAAGTAGTATCTCTAAACACATGAGATTCTTCGTATGGTCGATGCAGTCCCTTATCCAATAAGGTTCTTCGCGATACGAAAGCAATATCTCTAAACACATGAGATTCTTCGGGTGGTCGAAGCAGTCCCTTATCCAATAAGGTTCTTCGCGATACCAAAACAGTATCTCTAAACACATGAGATTCTCCGTGATACCAAAGCTAGATCTCTAAATACATGAGATTCCTTGGGTGGTCGATGCAGTCCCTTATCCAATAAGGTTCTTCGCAATACGAAAGCAGTATCTCTATACACATGAGATTCTTCGGGTGGTCGAAGCAGTCCCTTATCCAATAAGGTTCTTCGTGATACCAAAGCAGTATCTCTAAACACATGAGATTCTTCGGGTGATCGAAGCAGTACCTTATTCAGTAAGGTTCTTCGTGATACCAAAGCAGTATCTCTAAACATATGATATTCTTCTGGTGGTCGAAGCAGTTCCTTATCCAAGAAGGTTCTTCGCGGTCCCAAAGCAGTATCTCTAAACACATAAGATTCTTCGGGTGGTCGAAGTTGTCCCTTATCCAATAAGGTTCTTCGCGATAATAAAACAGTATCTCTAAACACATGAGATTCTTCGTGATACCAAAGCAGTATCTGTAAATACATGAGATTTCTCGGGTGGTTGATGCAGTCCCTTATTCAATAAGGTTCTTCGTGATACCAAAGCAGTATCTCTAATCACATGAGATTCTTCGGGTGGTCGAAGTAGTCCCTTATCCAATAAGGTTCTTCGCGATACCAAAGTAGTATCTTTAAACACATGAGATTCTTCGGGTGGTCGAAGCAGTCCCTTATCCAATAAGGTTCTTCGCGATACCAAAGCAATATCTCTAAACACATGAGATTCTTCGGGTGGTCGAAGCAGTCCCTTATCCCATAAGGTTCTTCGCGATACCAACGCAGTACCTCTAATCACATGAGATTCTTCGGGTGGATAAAGCAGTCCCTTATCTAATAAGGTTCTTCGTGGTACCAAGGCAGTATCTCTAAACACATGAGATTCGTCTGGTGGTCGAAGCTGTCCCTTATCCAATAAGGTTCTTCGCGATACCAAAGTAGTATCTCTAAACACATGAGATTCTTCGGATGGTCGATGCAGTCCCTTATCCAATAAGGTTCTTCGCGATACGAAAGCAATATCTCTAAACACATGAGATTCTTCGGGTGGTCGAAGCAGTCCCTTATCCAATAAGGTTCTTCGCGATACCAAAACAGTATCTCTAAACACATGAGATTCTTTGTGATACCAAAGCTAGATATCTAAATACATGAGATTCCTCGGGTGGTCGATGCAGTCCCTTATCCAATAAGGTTCTTCGCAATACGAAAGCAGTATCTCTATACACATGAGATTCTTCGGGTGGTCGAAGCAGTCCCTTATCCAATAAGGTTCTTTGCGATACCAAAGCAGTATCTCTAATCACATGAGATTCTTCGGGTGGTTAAAGCAGTCCCTTATCTAATAAGGTTCTTCGCGGTACCAAGGCAGTATCTCTAAGCACATGAGATTCGTCTGGTGGTCGAAGCTGTCCCTTATCCAATAAGGTTCTCCGCGATACCAAAACAGTATCTCTAAACACATGAGATTCTTCGGGTGGTTGAAGCATTCCCTTATCCAATAAGGTTCTTCGCGATACCAAAGTAGTATCTCTAAACACATGAGATTCTTCGGGTGGTCGATGCAGTCCCTTATCCAATAAGGTTCTTCGCGATACGAAAGCAATATCTCTAAACACATGAGATTCTTCGGGTGGTCGAAGCAATCCCTTATCCAATAAGGTTCTTCGCGATACCAAAGGAATATCTCTAAACACATGAGATTCTTCGGGTGGTCGATGCAGTCCCTTATCCAATAAGGTTCTTCGCGATACGAAAGCAATATCTCTAAACACATGAGATTCTTCGGGTGGTCGAAGCAGTCCCTTATCCAATAAGGTTCTTCGCGATACCAAAACAGTATCTCTAAACACATGAGATTCTTCGTGATACCAAATCTAGATATCTAAATACATGAGATTCCTCGGGTGGTCGATGCAGTCTCTTATCCAATAAGGTTCTTCGCAATACGAAAGCAGTATCTCTATACATATCAGATTCTTCGGGTGGTCGAAGCAGTCCCTTATCCAATAAGGTTCTTTGCGATACCAAAGCAGTATCTCTAATCACATGGGATTCTTCGGGTGGTCGAAGTAGTCCCTTATCCAATAAGTTTCTTCGCCATACCAAAACAGTATCTCTAAACTCATGAGATTCTTCGGGTGGTTGAAGCAGTCCCTTATCCAAAAACGTTCTTCGCGATACCAAAGCAGTATCTCTAAACACATGAGATTCTTCGGGTGATCGAAGCAGTACCTTATTCAATAAGGTTCTTCGTGATACCAAAGCAGTATCTCTAAACATATGATATTGTTCGGGTGGTCGAAGCAGTCCCTTATCCAATAAGGTTCTTCGCGGTACCAAAGCAATATCTCTAAACACATACGATTCTTCGGGTGGTCGAAGTTGTCCCTTATCCAATAAGGTTCTTCGCGATAATAAAACAGTATCTCTAAACACATGAAATTCTTCGTGATACCAAAGCAGTATCTCTAAATACATGAGATTTCTCGGGTGGTTGATGCGGTCCCTTATTAAATAAGGTTCTTCGCGATACGAGAGCAGTATCTCTAAACACATGAGATTCTTCGGGTGGTCGAAGCAGTCCCTTATCCAATAAGGTTCTTCGCGATACCAAAGCAGTATCTCTAATCACATGAGATTCTTCGGGTGGTCAAAGCAGTCCATTATCCAATAAGGTTCTTCGCTATACCAAAGCAGTACCTCTAAACACATGAGATTCTTCGGGTGGTCGAAGCAGTCCATTATCCAATAAGCTTCTTCGGGATACTAAAACAGTATCTCTAAACACATGAGATTCTTCCAGTGGTCGAAGCAGTCCCTTATCCAATAAGGTTCTTTGCGATACCAAAGCAGTATCTCTAAACACATAAGATTCTTCGGGTGATCGAAGCAGTACCTTATTCAATAAGGTTCTTCGTGATACCAAAGCAGTATCTCTAAACACATGATATTCTTCGGGTGATCGAAGCAGTCCCTTATCCAATAAGGTTCTTCGCGATTCCAAAGCAGTATCTCTAAACACATGAGATTCTTTGGGTGGTCGAAGCAGTCCCTTATCCAATAAGGTTCTTTGCGATACCAAAACAATATCTCTAAACACATGAAATTCTTTGTGATACCAAAGCAGTATCTCTAAATACATGAGATTCCTCGGGTGGTCATTGCAGTCCCTTATCCAATAAGGTTCTTCGCGATACGAAAGAAGTGCCTCTAAACACATGAGATTCTTCGGGTGGTCGAAGCAGTCCCTTATCCAATAAGGTTCTTCGCGATACCAAAGCAATATCTCTAATCACATGAGATTCTTCGGGTGGTCGAAGCAGTCCCTTATTCAATAAGGTTCTTCGTGATACCAAAGCAGTATCTCTAAACACATGATATTCTTCGGGTGGTCGAAGCAGTCCCTTATCCAATAAGGTTCTTCGTGATACCAAAGCAGTATCTCTAAACACATGATATTCTTCGGGTGGTCGATGTAGTCCCTTATCCAATAAGGTTCTTCGCGATACCAAAACAGTATCTCTAAACACATGAGATTCTTCGTGATACCAAAGCAATATCTCTAAATACAAGAGATTCCTCGGGTGGTCATTGCAGTCCCTTATCCAATAAGGTTCTTCGCGATACGAAAGCAATATCTCTAAACACATGAGATTCATTGGGTGGTCGAAGCAGTCCCTTATCGAATAAGGTTCTTCGCGATTCCAAAGCAATATCTCTAATCACATGAGATTCTTCGGGAGGTCGAAGCAGTCCCTTATCCAATAAGGTTCTTCGCGATACCAAAACAGTATCTCTAAACACATGAGATTCTTCGTGATACCAAAGCTAGATCTCTAAATACATGAGATTCCTCGGGTGGTCGATGCAGTCCCTTATCCAATAAGGTTCTTCGCAATACGAAAGCAGTATCTCTATACACATGAGATTCTTCTGGTGGTCGAAGTAGTCCCTTATCCAATAAGTTTCTTCGCCATACCAAAACAGTATCTCTAAACTCATAAGATTCTTCGGGTGGTTGAAGCAGTCCCTTATCCAATAAGGTTCTTCGCGATACCAAAGCAGTATCTCTAAACACATGAGATTCTTCGTATGATCGAAGCAGTACCTTATTCAATAAGGTTCTTCGTGATACCAAAGCAGTATCTCTAAACATATGATATTCTTCGGGTGGTCGAAGCAGTCCCTTATCCAATAAAGTTCTTCGCGGTACCAAAGCAATATCTCTAAACATATAAGATTCTTCGGGTGGTCGAAGTTGTCCCTTATCCAATAAGGTTCTTCGCGATAATAAAATAGTATCTCTAAACACATGAGATTCTTCGTGATACCATAGCAGTATCTCTAAATACATGAGATTTCTCGGGTGGTCGATGCAATCCCTTATTCAATAAGGTTCTACGCGATACGAGAGCAGTATCTCTGAACACATGAGATTCTTAGGGTGGTCGAGGCAGTCCCTTATCGAATAAGGTTCTTCGCGATACCCAAGAAGTATCTCTAAACACATGAAATTCTTTGGGTGGTCGAAGTAGTCCCTTATCCAATAAGGTTCTTCGCGATACCAAAGCAGTATCTCTAATCACATGAGATTCTTTGGGTGGTCAAAGCACTCTCTTATCCAATAAGGTTCTTCGCGATACCAAAGCAGTATCTCTAAACACATGAGATTCTTCGGGTGGTCGAAGCAGTCCCTTATACAATAAGGTTCTTCGTGATACCAAAACAGTATCTTTAAACACATGAGATTCTACGTGATACCAAAGCTAGATCTCTAAATACATGAGATTCCTCAGGTGGTCGATGCAGTCCCTTATCCAATAAGGTTCTTCGCAATACGAAAGCAGTATCTCTATACACATGAGATTCTTCGGGTGGTCGAAGCAGTCCCTTATCCAATAAGGTTCTTCGTGATACCAAAGCAGTATCTCTAAACACATGAGATTCTTCGGGTGATCGAAGCAGTACCTTATTCAATAAGGTTCTTCGTGATACCAAAGCAGTATCTCTAAACATATGATATTCTTCGGGTGGTCGAAGCAGTTCCTTATCCAATAAGGTTCTTCGCGGTCCAAAAGCAGTATCTCTAAACACATAAGATTCTTCGGGTGGTCGAAGTTGTCCCTTACCCAATAAGGTTCTTCGCGATAATAAAACAGTATCTCTAAACACATGAGATTCTTCGTGATACCAAAGCAGTATCTCTAAATACATGAGATTCCTCGGGTGGTCGATGCAGTCCCTTAACCAATAAGGCTATTCGCGATACGAAAGCAGTATCTCTAAACACATGAGATTCTTTGGGTGGTCGAAGCAGTCCCTTATCCAATAAGGTTCTTCGCGATACCAAAACAGTATCTGTAAACACATGAGATTCTTTGTGATACCAAAGCTAGATCTCTAAATACATGAGATTCCTCGGGTGGTCGATGCAGTCCCTTATCCAATAAGGTTCTTCGCAATACGAAAGCAGTATCTCTATACACATGAGATTCTTCGGGTGGTCGAAGCAGTCCCTTATCCAATAAGGTTCTTCGTGATACCAAAGCAGTATCTCTAAACACATGAGATTCTTCGGGTGATCGAAGCAGTACCTTATTCAATAAGGTTCTTCGTGATACCAAAGCAGTATCTCTAAACATATGATATTCTTCGGGTGGTCGAAGCAGTTCCTTATCCAATAAGGTTCTTCGCGGTCCCAAAGCAGTATCTCTAAACACATAAGATTCTTCGGGTGGTCGAAGTTGTCCCTTATCCAATAAGGTTCTTCGCGATAATAAAACAGTATCTCTAAACACATGAGATTCTTCGTGATACCAAAGCAGTATCTGTAAATACATGAGATTTCTCGGGTGGTTGATGCAGTCCCTTATTCAATAAGGTTCTTCGTGATACCAAAGCAGTATCTCTAATCACATGAGATTCTTCGGGTGGTCGAAGTAGTCCCTTATCCAATAAGGTTCTTCGCGATACCAAAGCAGTATCTTTAAACACATGAGATTCTTCGGGTGGTCGAAGCAGTCCCTTATCCAATAAGGTTCTTCGCGATACCAAAGCAATATCTCTAAACACATGAGATTCTTCGGGTAGTCGAAGCAGTCCCTTATCCAATAAGGTTCTTCGCGATACCAAAGCAGTACCTCTAATCACATGAGATTCTTCGGGTGGTTAAAGCAGTCCCTTATCTAATAAGGTTCTTCGCGGTACCAAGGCAGTATCTCTAAACACATGTGATTCGTCTGGTGGTCGAAGCTGTCCCTGATCCAATAAGGTTCTTCGCGATACCAAAGTAGTATCTCTAAACACATGAGATTCTTCGTATGGTCGATGCAGTCCCTTATCCAATAAGGTTCTTCGCGATACGAAAGCAATATCTCTAAACACATGAGATTCTTCGGGTGGTCGAAGCAGTCCCTTATCCAATAAGGTTCTTCGCGATACCAAAACAGTATCTCTAAACACATGAGATTCTCCGTGATACCAAAGCTAGATCTCTAAATACATGAGATTCCTTGGGTGGTCGATGCAGTCCCTTATCCAATAAGGTTCTTCGCAATACGAAAGCAGTATCTCTATACACATGAGATTCTTCGGGTGGTCGAAGCAGTCCCTTATCCAATAAGGTTCTTCGTGATACCAAAGCAGTATCTCTAAACACATGAGATTCTTCGGGTGATCGAAGCAGTACCTTATTCAATAAGGTTCTTCGTGATACCAAAGCAGTATCTCTAAACATATGATATTCTTCTGGTGGTCGAAGCAGTTCCTTATCCAAGAAGGTTCTTCGCGGTCCCAAAGCAGTATCTCTAAACACATAAGATTCTTCGGGTGGTCGAAGTTGTCCCTTATCCAATAAGGTTCTTCGCGATAATAAAACAGTATCTCTAAACACATGAGATTCTTCGTGATACCAAAGCAGTATCTGTAAATACATGAGATTTCTCGGGTGGTTGATGCAGTCCCTTATTCAATAAGGTTCTTCGTGATACCAAAGCAGTATCTCTAATCACATGAGATTCTTCGGGTGGTCGAAGTAGTCCCTTATCCAATAAGGTTCTTCGCGATACCAAAGTAGTATCTTTAAACACATGAGATTCTTCGGGTGGTCGAAGCAGTCCCTTATCCAATAAGGTTCTTCGCGATACCAAAGTGTTGCACCCCAATATTTGACCAACAATTATTTATTCATTGAGTGTTTGAAAGTGGATACCTTCATCAGAAAGTTCAAGAGATCCTCAGAAGAAGTGGTTTGAAACCAGGGTTGTATGCTTCATAGCTTGAGGGTTGTGGGTGCCCCTCAGATGGTTCTGAGACTTTGAGAATGAACTTGATGTTTTGGGAAAGCCTATGAGATGTCTTGATAGCCTTCATGAAGCCCAGAGAAGTCATTATGCAAGAGTTCAGAAGATTCAACCATGAATGATAGAATTAGGGTTTTGACTGGGTCAACCCTAGGATAACTGAAGATTTGGGAAAGGTTGAGACCCAATCCAAGGGCCATGAGATCATGGAATGATGCATAGAGATGATATAAAGATGATTCCTAGGCCAACTCATCATGAGTGAGGAGTTTTGAGAAGTTTCAAGTCAGGGTCCCCAAGGATTGTCAGTGAAAAAACCCTAATTTGATCCCTATCTTCCAGGCAGTTTTAGCTCAAGATGTGATTGATATCTCACCTTCCCCATAACATTAATGTTGTAGAGCTTGTTCTAAGCTTTAATTTGAGTGGTGGAAGTCCTTGATAGGAGTTACAGAGCTCAAGTTATGGTTTTGACAAATTACAGGTCAGCAGAGGTGTGTGAATCTGGGTCCTTGAAAGTCACCCAACTTGCAGACAACTTTTGCCCTAGTAGGGTGATTCCTATGACTTCTTGGTCAACATGAATGTTGAAGATAATCTTCTTAGCTTTAATTTTAGTGGTAGAAGTCCTTGATAGGATTTGTGGAACTCAACTTATGGTTTGAACAAGACAGGGGTATTTTGGTCATTTGTCAGTTATAGGTCATTTTAGCCAATGCCTAAAACTCCTATTTCCAAGCCTCAAATGAAAAAACTCAAAGCATGAAAGTTGTTCAAAATGGGATTTTAAGTCTAGAAAGAAGGTCACAAATTGTTGGAAAAGCTCATAGCATGAAGTTACATGATTGGTCAAAAATGAACTAAAAATGGCATATAAGTTTGAAAAGTTGAATTTGAAAATTGATTTGGAAGATCTAGGAATCCAAATGAGGTCATCCAATATATCATTTTGATTGGAAACATTATTTTGAGAACTTTGGTTCAAATAGATTTTTCATTTGAGGTCTAAAAAAGGGACTTTCTTTGTAAATCTATTACTTGCATTATAAGGCAATGTTGAAAAACCTTACACAAGCCAAAGATGAGCTTGTTTTTCACTCATCCACACTCAATATCTCTCATAAGGAGAATTTGGCACAAAATGGTAAGGCATAAGGCATGGGATGTGAGATTTCCAACTTGTCCCCACATGAGATTTTCAAGAACTTTCCACCATAATCTAGATGAATCTAGAAGTGTCTAATGATCATTATAAAAAGAGGGCCATGAAGAGAGTTCAGGGTTGGTGATAGAGAGAGATTTCAGGAGGGAGAGAGAGAGAGAAATAGCCATTGAAGTTCTTCCTTCAAGTTCAAGCAATCCAAGAAATCTTTCACTACAAGGCTTCTTCTCCAAAACCAGTGCAAACAGAATCATTTCCACCATTGGAGGATCATCCTGAAGCAATTACAAGGCTTGCAACCTTCTCCACGAGCACCTACCATCATCACTTGACAGGTTGGTTTCTCTCCCTAATCCTCTTAATTTATTTAGTTTCAGTTCATTCTTTAGGTGTAGAATTAATATGCTAGGATAGAGGATCAAATTCTGAGAGTTTGAGAGCTCTGTAGGTAGATCCATGGCAGGTGTTAGATTCTTTAATCTCCAAGAACTAGCTTTGTAGTGAGTTTTAACTAGCATGGATTAGGTTAGATTAACTAGGGTAGCATGTAGAGCAAGTTTAGATCCTTAGGTTGAAGCTTCACCATGGTTGATCTCAGGTGATCATGGTGGAACCATGATCTTAATGTCTTCGGTTAGGATTATCTAGGGAGAGTTAGGGGAAAGTGCGCGTATGGCTGTGTTCCTCTTGATTAGTAGAAGATTTTTCGTTTTGGAATCGTGGCATTTCATGGCCTGAGCAGAGAGAACGGGTAGCTAGAAGATTAGTGCATGGAGGGAGGGTTTCTGAAAACCCTAGGTCAGTTTGGGGACGATGGCTGTTGGCCGTTGGATGAGTCCCCAATTCTTGACCTTTTCCATTCATCGTGTGGTCAGGATTCATAATGAAAACGGAGGGAAACCTCCTCGCTGCAACGCAGCGTTTCATTAAAGCTGAAGACCTGGGCCTGGGTCCAGCTTGCTACTCGCGCCCCCCCCTTTAGCCCAATCTGGAAATTGAACTAGCGCGTGTAGCTATTCGCACCCCTCCCTCATTTTCTTTAGTTTTTATCTTTTATATTCTTTTAATATTTTTATTGTCTTTAAAAATTCATTAAAAATTGATAAATGATGATTTTTTGGTCATTCTTTTTTCTATGATTAGATAATTTTGTGTAGAAAAATATAAAAATAAAAATGGAATTTTATTTTTAATGTAGAATTTTTAGTGGTATTTTCTTTAATATAGTGTATTTTCTTTCTTTTAGTTGATACATGATTTTGCAAGAATTGTTTTAGGACCTTCCTTTAGTCTTTTTAATCCATTCTTTTTTGTGCAATTAGATGATGAATCATAGTTCCCCATAGGATTTATTCTAGAATTTTAGAATTAAATTTTGATTAGTTTAATTAGGGTAGCATTAGGGTATCCTAATTAGGGTTTAGGTTGTGCTTAGGTGAAGAATTCACTTTCTTTGAATAAGTTTTGTCTTGATTTTTAGGTAGAGGCCTATGTAGATGTTATGGGTATATGTTGTAGACCCTTGTGAATGATTGTTAGATTTTTCCCCATTAGTTTAGCATTTTTAGGTATTTTCTGAAGTTGCCTGTTGATTTTGTTTACCCTGTGGTTATCTGTTCATCTTTGGGGTTCATTGTGGGGAATTTGTTGTGGGGCTTGTGTTGTCTTGAAGACCTTGATGGAGAGCATGATGAAGAGAAGATTGAAGATCAAGACTCAGAGACCCAGAGCTTGGCTTGTTCCCTGTTTGTGAGGTTTGAGATCCTGAAGTTTGAAGGAAGTTCATGGTACTTTCCTGAGGAAGGCACTATGAATGACTTTCATTCTTTCTTCTCACCTCTTTCTTAAGTATCCAATGATGTTGGAGCCAACTTGTGAGTTTAATTTCTCCTGAGGAGGAATGTAAACTGATCACATGTTGTTGAGCCACATGGGATACAACTCCTAAGTGAAAGCCTCCTAGTAATTTCCTGAGGAAGGTCCTATGGGTCTATTCACTTAGTCCCTTAGTTTATCTAGGATTTCTCAAGTATCCAATGATGTTGGAGCCAACTTGTGAGTTTAATTTCTCCTGAGGAGGAATGTAAACTGATCACATGTTGTTGAGCCACATGGGATACGACTCCTAAGTGAAAGCCTCCTAGTACTTTCCTGAGGAAGGTCCTATGGGTCTATTCACTTAGCTCCACTAGTTCAGATAGGATTTCCTAAATATCCAGTGATGTTGGAGCCTGCTTGTGAGTTTAATTTCTCCTGAGGAGGAATATAAACTGATCACAGTGGTTGAGCCACATAGGGTATGACTCCTGAGTATACACCTCCTAGTGTTCTCCTGAGGAAGACACTATGAGTCTGCTTGCTTAGCTCCCTTTCTTTGGTAAGCTTGTTCTGAAGCTTGAAGACTGGGATTGTTTTCCTTTGGTTAGGCTTGCTTTAGGGCTTTGCTTAGATTTGGTCAGGATTCTGTGTTAGGGTTAGGATTAGAGAGTAGATTCTTGCTTTCTCAAGCATGTTTTGTTTTCCTGATGGCACTTCACTTCTTCTATTTGTTCATTGCTTGATAGTATGTTGTTTATCTTCAGTATGATTACTGTTATTTCATGACTGGCTTGAGGTCGAGACGAGCTTGTGGAGGCTGAAGCCCCACACACATTTCCTCCCTCACTTGCATTGCATGCATTTTACTGTTAAAGTTGATGCTCTTGTCTGTTTTGGTGTATCATTGACATGATCCCTTAGGACTCTCATTTCCTTTGATAAGGACTTGGTGATAGACTTTTAGGTTGAAACCTATGCATGATAACATCTAGGAGTTCCCTGTTCAAACCTCAACCATAGGACGAATCCATGGCATGATAACAGTAGGACTTGATAGTCTCCCTCCTAGTTGGGCCTATTCTCTTCTCATCTCGAAGCAGTCTAAAATATAGTAATCATGAATGATTTCTTTCGTACGCTACGAGCCTTAAGCTATCTGAGAGAGGATGCATTCCCTCTCAGGTCATAGTCTCTAGTGCGGTTGAGATCGCAAATACAATAAAAGGCACTTCTTTTAGGAAATATCCCGTAGTTTCCCGAACTACGTTTGCTCTGATCTTTCATACCAGATGAAAGTACGTAGGCATATGATGCGATATCCTAGCGAGCAACCCTTCCCCCGTAGTTAGCCGAACTACGTTGACTCTGATTTCTCATTCTCTGATGAGAATACGTAGGCATAAAGCGCGACGCTTTGCCGAGTCATTTTTCTTTTCTTTTTTCAGCCAGCCTCGATAGGTAGATAGATTATAACCAACCCGTCCAAGTAAACAAACAAGCGAGGATCCCGTCGAGTACGACGGACGTGAGGGGTGCTAATACCTTCCCCTTGCGTAACCGACTCCCGAACCCAGACAATGGTTGCGATGACCTTGTCTTACCCTTATTCGTCAGGTTTTTCCGATCGTTTCCTTTCCCGCTCTGAGGGATAAATAACGAAAGGTGGCGACTCTTCTGTCATGCCGGCACCTTATTTTCGCGCAAGCGACACAAAGCAATATCTCTAAACACATGAGATTCTTCGGGTGGTCGAAGCAGTCCCTTATCCAATAAGGTTCTTCGCGATACCAAAGTAGTACCTCTAATCACATGAGATTCTTCGGGTGGATAAAGCAGTCCCTTATCTAATAAGGTTCTTCGTGGTACCAAGGCAGTATCTCTAAACACATGAGATTCGTCTGGTGGTCGAAGTTGTCCCTTATCCAATAAGGTTCTTCGCGATACCAAAGTAGTATCTCTAAACACATGAGATTCTTCGGATGGTCGATGCAGTCCCTTATCCAATAAGGTTCTTTGCGATACGAAAGCAATATCTCTAAACACATGAGATTCTTCGGGTGGTCGAAGCAGTCCCTTATCCAATAAGGTTCTTCGCGATACCAAAACAGTATCTCTAAACACATGAGATTCTTCGTGATACCAAAGCTAGATATCTAAATACATGAGATTCCTCGGGTGGTCGATGCAGTCCCTTATCCAATAAGGTTCTTCGCAATACGAAAGCAGTATCTCTATACACATGAGATTCTTCGGGTGGTCGAAGCAGTCCCTTATCCAATAAGGTTCTTTGCGATACCAAAGCAGTATCTCTAATCACATGAGATTCTTCGGGTGGTTAAAGCAGTCCCTTATCTAATAAGGTTCTTCGCGGTACCAAGGCAGTATCTCTAAGCACATGAGATTCGTCTGGTGGTCGAAGCTGTCCCTTATCCAATAAGGTTCTCCGCGATACCAAAACAGTATCTCTAAACACATGATATTCTTCGGGTGGTTGAAGCATTCCCTTATCCAATAAGGTTCTTCGCGATACCAAAGTAGTATCTCTAAACACATGAGATTCTTCGGGTGGTCGATGCAGTCCCTTATCCAATAAGGTTCTTCGCGATACGAAAGCAATATCTCTAAACACATGAGATTCTTCGGGTGGTCGAAGCAATCCCTTATCCAATAAGGTTCTTCGCGATACCAAAGGAATATCTCTAAACACATGAGATTCTTCGGGTGGTCGATGCAGTCCCTTATCCAATAAGGTTCTTCGCGATACGAAAGCAATATCTCTAAACACATGAGATTCTTCGGGTGGTCGAAGCAGTCCCTTATCCAATAAGGTTCTTCGCGATACCAAAACAGTATCTCTAAACACATGAGATTCTTCGTGATACCAAATCTAGATATCTAAATACATGAGATTCCTCGGGTGGTCGATGCAGTCTCTTATCCAATAAGGTTCTTCGCAATACGAAAGCAGTATCTCTATACATATGAGATTCTTCGGGTGGTCGAAGCAGTCCCTTATCCAATAAGGTTCTTTGCGATACCAAAGCAGTATCTCTAATCACATGGGATTCTTCGGGTGGTTAAAGCAGTCCCTTATCTAATAAGGTTCTTCGCGGTACCAAGGCAGTATCTCTAAGCACATGAGATTCGTCTGGTGGTCGAAGCTGTCCCTTATCCAATAAGGTTCTTCGCGATACCAAAACAGTATCTCTAAACACATGAGATTCTTCGGGTGGTTGAACCATTCCCTTATCCAATAAGGTTCTTCGCGATACCAAAGTAGTATCTCTAAACACATGAGATTCTTCGTGTGGTCGATGCAGTCCCTTATCCAATAAGGTTCTTCGCGATACGAAAGCAATATCTCTAAACACATGAGATTCTTCGGGTGGTCGAAGCAATCCCTTATCCAATAAGGTTCTTCGCGATACCAAAGCAATATCTCTAAACACATGAGATTCTTCGGGTGGTCGATGCAGTCCCTTATCCAATAAGGTTCTTCGCGATACGAAAGCAATATCTCTAAACACATGACATTCTTCGGGTGGTCGAAGCAGTCCCTTATCCAATAAGGTTCTTCGCGATACCAAAACAGTATCTCTAAACACATGAGATTCTTCGTGATACCAAAGCTAGATATCTAAATACATGAGATTCCTCGGGTGGTCGATGCAGTCCCTTATCCAATAAGGTTCTTCGCAATACGAAAGCAGTATCTCTATACACATGAGATTCTTCGGGTGGTCGAAGCAGTCCCTTATCCAATAAGGTTCTTTGCGATACCAAAGCAGTATCTCTAATCACATGGGATTCTTCGGGTGGTTAAAGCAGTCCCTTATCTAATAAGGTTCTTCACGGTACAAGGCAGTATCTCTAAGCACATCAGATTCGTCTGGTGGTCGAAGCTGTCCCTTATCCAATAAGGTTCTTCGCGATACCAAAACAGTATCTCTAAACACATGAGATTCTTCGGGTGGTTGAAGCATTCCCTTATCCAATAAGGTTCTTCGCGATACCAAAGTAGTATCTCTAAACAGATGAGATTCTTCGTGTGGTCGATGCAGTCCCTTATCCAATAAGGTTCTTCGCGATACGAAAGCAATATCTCTAAACACATGAGATTCTTCGGGTGGTCGAAGCAATCCCTTATCCAATAAGGTTCTTCGCGATACCAAAGCAATATCTCTAAACACATGAGATTCTTCGGGTGGTCGATGCAGTCCCTTATCCAATAAGGTTCTTCGCGATACGAAAGCAATATCTCTAAACACATGAGATTCTTCGGGTGGTCGAAGCACTCCCTTATCCAATAAGGTTCTTCGCGATACCAAAACAGTATCTCTAAACACATGAGATTCTTCGTGATACCAAAGCTAGATATCTAAATACATGAGATTCCTCGGGTGGTCGATGCAGTCCCTTATACAATAAGGTTCTTCGCAATACGAAAGCAGTATCTCTATACACATGAGATTCTTCGGGTGGTCGAAGCAGTCCCTTATCCAATAAGGTTCTTTGCGATACCAAAGCAGTATCTCTAATCACATGGGATTCTTAGGGTGGTTAAAGCAGTCCCTTATCTAATAAGGTTCTTCGCGGTACAAGGCAGTATCTCTAAGCACATGAGATTCGTCTAGTGGTCGAAGCTGTCCCTTATCCAATAAGGTTCTTCGCGATACCAAAACAGTATCTCTAAACACATGAGATTCTTCGGGTGGTTGAAGCATTCCCTTATCCAATAAGGTTCTTCGCGATACCAAAGTAGTATCTCTAAACACATGAGATTCTTCGTGTGGTCGATGCAGTCCCTTATCCAATAAGGTTCTTCGCGATACGAAAGCAATATCTCTAAACACATGAGATTCTTCGGGTGGTCGAAGCAGTCCCTTATCCAATAAGGTTCTTCGCGATACCAAATCAATATCTCTAAACACATGAGATTCTTCGGGTGGTCGAAGCAGTCCCTTATCCAATAAGGTTCTTCGCGATACCAAAGCAGTACCTCTAATCACATGAGATTCTTCGGGTGGTTAAAGCAGTCCCTTATCTAATAAGGTTCTTCGCGGTACCAAGGCAGTATCTCTAAACACATGAGATTCGTCTGGTGGTCGAAGCTGTCCCTTATCCAATAAGGTTCTTCGCGATACCAAATTAGTATCTCTAAACACATGAGATTCTTCGGATGGTCGATGCAGTCCCTTATCCAATAAGGTTCTTCGCGATACGAAAGCAATATCTCTAAACACATGAGATTCTTCGGGTGGTCGAAGCAGTCCCTTATCCAATAAGGTTCTTCGCGATACCAAAACAGTATCTCTAAACACATGAGATTCTTCGTGATACCAAAGCTAGATATCTAAATACATGAGATTCCTCGGGTGGTCGATGCAATCCCTTATCCAATAAGGTTCTTCGCAATACGAAAGCAGTATCTCTATACACATGAGATTCTTCGGGTGGTCGAAGCAGTCCCTTATCCAATAAGGTTCTTTGCGATACCAAAGCAGTATCTCTAATCACATGAGATTCTTCGGGTGGTTAAAGCAGTCCCTTATCTAATAAGGTTCTTCGCGGTACCAAGGCAGTATCTCTAAGCACATGAGATTCGTCTGGTGGTCGAAGCTGTCCCTTATCCAATAAGGTTCTCCGCGATACCAAAACAGTATCTCTAAACACATGATATTCTTCGGGTGGTTGAAGCATTCCCTTATCCAATAAGGTTCTTCGCGATACCAAAGTAGTATCTCTAAACACATGAGATTCTTCGGGTGGTCGATGCAGTCCCTTATCCAATAAGGTTCTTCGCGATACGAAAGCAATATCTCTAAACACATGAGATTCTTCGGGTGGTCGAAGCAATCCCTTATCCAATAAGGTTCTTCCCGATACCAAAGCAATATCTCTAAACACATGAGATTCTTCGGGTGGTCGATGCAGTCCTTTATCCAATAAGGTTCTTCGCGATACGAAAGCAATATCTCTAAACACATGAGATTCTTCGGGTGGTCGAAGCAGTCCCTTATCCAATAAGGTTCTTCGCGATACCAAAACAGTATCTCTAAACACATGAGATTCTTTGTGATACCAAAGCTAGATATCTAAATACATGAGATTCCTCGGGTGGTCGATGCAGTCCCTTATCCAATAAGGTTCTTCACAATACGAAAGCAGTATCTCTATACACAAGAGATTCTTCGGGTGGTCGGAGCAGTCCCTTATCCAATAAGGTTCTTTGCGATACCAAAGCAGTATCTCTAATCACATGGGATTCTTCGGGTGGTTAAAGCAGTCCCTTATCTAATAAGGTTCTTCGCGGTACCAAGGCAGTATCTCTAAGCACATGAGATTCGTCTGGTGGTCGAAGCTGTCCCTTATCCAATAAGGTTCTTCGCGATACCAAAACAGTATCTCTAAACACATGAGATTCTTCGGGTGGTTGAAGCATTCCCTTATCCAATAAGGTTATTCGCGATACCAAAGTTGTATCTCTAAACACATGAGATTCTTCGTGTGGTCGATGCAGTCCCTTATCCAATAAGGTTCTTCGCGATACGAAAGCAATATCTCTAAACACATGAGATTCTTCGGGTGGTCGAAGCAATCCCTTATCCAATAAGGTTCTTCGCGATACCAAAGAAATATCTCTAATCACATGAGATTCTTCGGGTGGTCGAAGCAGTCCCTTATTGTCGCTACTGCGAAAATCGGCGCCGGCTGACAGAAGAGTCGCCACCGTGCGTTATTTATCCCACGGGAGGGAAAGGAAACGCTCAGAGTAAACCTCGCACAACACGGGAAAGGTATGGTCGTCGCAACCAAAACCTGGATTCGGGAGTCGGTTACGCAAGGGGAAGGTATTAGCACCCCTCACGTCCGTCGTACTCGACGGGATCCACGCTTGTTTTCGAGTATGGATTGTTATTCTATCTAAACTATAGGTCAAGGGTTAAAAAGAGAAGAGAATGAAAATAAAATGACTCGGCAAAGTATCGCACTTTATGCCTACGTATTCCCGCCTGGAACGAGAAATCAGAGTCAACGTAGTTCGCCTACCTACGGGAAAGGAGGGGAAGGTTGCTCGCTAGGATATCGCATCCTATGCCTACGTACTTTCATACAGCATGAAAGATCAGAGCAAACGTAGTTCGGGCCACGTACGACACAAGTCTGTCTTGGTTGATTTTATTCCTTCTGAAAAAGTTTTTTTCTGATTAACGGTCTCGACGGACAAAAAATGACGTTTTGATGAATTCACATTCTTTTACGGAAGAAGTATCTTTTATTGCGTTTGAAATCTTTATGGTATTTTCCTGGTTGTTTTGAGAAAGAAAGAGACAGAACACTAACCTACGGTTGTGAAAGGGAAACAATCTAACCTAATGTTATCATGCGTGGGTTAAGACCTAGTGTCTATCATGCTCCTCTCTTGCACAGAGAGAAACAGAGATCCTACGGGATAGGCAGAAACATAAACAATAGCAGATATATACAGTAAAACAGTAAAATGCATGGATGCAGCAATACAAGCGAGGCAAGGGAGTCCCACTCAACCTCGAACCTAGAAAACAATAGGCAAAAGTGAACAGGATTCACTTTCAACCCAACAAGGTAAACAGCAAACAATACAGTCCAGAAAACCAATCAATACATCAAGAAATGAAATACAACAATAAAACAAACAGCTTCAGCAGCTCTGAATCAACATCTGGCTCCAAGCAATCTCCAATCAGCTACAGGCTTCAACAAGCACCAATCTCCATCTCCATGGCCTTCAGGAAAGGGCTTTGATCATCAGTCTGCTATCTGCAATGGCTTTTCTTCAAGCTCAAACCTCCAGGATGAGGGATCAGTCACAAGAGTGAATTGGGTGTTAAGCAATCAGTTGACTACCAAAGGTGGTGAACAGACTGCTTCTAACACAAAAGACATTTTCTCTCAAGAGTTCTATCTCTTAGACACTATCACCAAGCCTTCCAAGGGAAGGGGGTGAGTATCTTAGAGAGACTCTGTATCACAGAGAAGAATGGATGCAGACAAGGCAATCCATGTTTGAGAGACAAGCTTTCTAATCTTGAGCTCTGCCTAGCTCCTAAACCCTAGTTTCCTCAGCATCTGCTAGCAAGAATCTCCTCTTCAACTCTGGAAGTTGATCTTCAATCTCTGGATCTCCAATGGTTTCATCTTCTCAAGTCTCCAGCTCTCCCAAGTCCCCAGACAATCCCAATACCCACACAGACAAGCAATAATCCCCAGAGGGCACACCACACCAGTCAATCAGATATATACAGTACATTAATAGCAATAGGGGAATCCTGACTTTTTTCTAAGGGGATCTAATAACTACCCATAGCCCCTATAGTCCCATAGCTAAACTATTCAAACCCTAAGTCCTAAGGGAAATGAATTGATTCTCCTAAGTCATCACCTAAAACCCTAGTTTGCTCATGTTATTCACACCTACACTAAGCACCAAAAAATTAATTTCTAAAAATGGGAACTAAATTGTATCTACAAGTTTAATGTCTAAACTAAACAACCTAAAAAGAATGGGTGAAAAATATTGAAGCATTTAATAGAACAAAAAATAACAAAATCATATATGAAATGAAACTCATTAAAATGCTATTTATTTGGAAAATATGGGAAAAATATCAAATAAAAAATAAAATGCAATTTTTATTTTTTATAATTTTCTTGACTTTTTAAAGAAAATGTTAAAAAAAGAATGAATTGAAAATATGCAATTTCTGATTTATTATGAATTTTCAATAATGAATGAAAATAAAAGAAATTAAGAAAAGAAAATAGAAAGAAATAAAGGGAGGGGGTGAGAAAAGTAAGAAAAGCAAGTTCAGCGCGTTGGGCCCATCAAATTGGGGGGTGCGAATAGCTGTCTGAGCCCATTTCATTCCACTAAATGAAACGGTGCGTTTCAGTTTTTAAAAACTCCCTCCATTCTGAAACTTAATCGTGTCCGTTGGATTGGGTCTCCAAGTCAAAGGTCAGACTGTAATCGTGTGGCTCCTGACCCTTCTTCAACCTCCAGCCATTTAGGGTTTCAGAAACCCTTCTCATGCACGATACTTCCATCCCTCTGTTCTATCTCATACCACCATGAAATCATGAGATTCAAAAACCAAAAATGCTCTAAAACTCTCCCTCTACACAGCCATGATGCTATCTCATTCTGAAACTCATTCGAGGAGCAAGCCCGATAGTGATACCAGATAGAATCCACCATTATCACTTGTCCTCAACTATTCCAATTCTCCACAAAATTCATCCTAAACTAATCTACAACTCATCCTGATCACAGCATGCTAATCCAATCACATTTTCGTGCCTTAATCCAAGAGTTATAAGTCTCAACAGAATTGACACATCATGCCCAAACCTCATGAAACTTCTCCAAAATCATCCCAATCAATCTTCTATCCTATCTTAACCATTCTACTCTATCAAAACCCTAAAATTCTAACTAATTCATGCCATATGAAGAGAAAACAAACCTGGTGCAATTTCTTGATACAGGTGCTAAGATCTCCAAATCAGATGCTTGTGATGAAAGGAAAGTGCTCGATAAGCTTGGTTATTACTTTTGTATGCAACAAGTATGGTTCTAAGGCCTTGAATCACTCACTTCCAAAGTTTATGCTTCTTGAATGATGATGATGAATGGCACAATTCCTTACTCAATTTTCCCAATGAAGGTGTGGATTCTGATCCTTGTATGATGATGATGAAAATTCAATCAAGAATAGTGAAGATTGATGGAGATTATAGAGATTTTGTGAAGCTTATGCAAAAATGATAAAGTGTGGAAAGTTTGGGGTTTTGAACAAATGGAAGCACCAACCCTTGCATGAACCTTCTCATACCAATATATAGGTGAGGTTAGAACCTCCTAGAAACTTGGAGAAGTTTCCCTTGTGCAAATTTCCTTGGATTTTGATTATGTTTCTTACATTGCAAGCAACCATGGATAACTCTTAAATCTTGAACCAAACTCAAAATTCTACTTTAGCCAATGTCTTTAAAATGCCCTTTCCATTCAAAATGACCTATAATTTTGCTTCATTTGGCCAAGATATGAAAAATCTCATTTTTAAGGCCATTTTTATTCATTAAATTCAACAATTTTGAAACCTTGGGCTATGAATCTTTCCAATCTCTCATGGTCACTTTTCTAGACTCAAAATGTCATTTGGAACAAGTTTGATGTTGTGAAGTTTTCCATTTGAAGCTTCCTTGTATGAGTTTTGGGCATAGGTTAAAATGACCTGTAATTCACAAATGACCAAAATACCCTTTGCTTGCCAAGACCATAAGTAGAGTTCCACACATCAGATGGAGGCATACCATACCATTCTAGAAATCTAAGACAATAAGGAACAATTCTTATGTTGACCAGAAATCCATTTGAAATTTCCTTGAGGGGAAAAAATTTCTTGGAAGTCAAGTCACTTTCACAGACAAAATTTCAGATACCTCAGATGACCTGTAACTTGCAAGGACCATAACTTGAGTTATATAAATCTCCTTTATGTCTTCCACCACTCAAATTAAAGGTCTCTAGATCCTATACAAGTTTCATGTTGGCCAAGGATCCATTTGAAGCTTGCATTTTGACTTATCTTGCTTGGAAATTTGACCTAAACTAGGGGATTTTACATAGAAACCCTAATTTAGAAACTCCTCTTCTCCTTGATTTCTCTTGATTCCTTATTAGCATAACAACATATCCTTATTCTCCATGTCAAATGATGAACCCCAAATCTCTTCAATAGACCTGAATGCCCTTAAATCAATCAATTGACCTAGGGTTGACCCATATGAAACCCTAGTTGACTGTCTTCAACTGCAATTCTTGTGATCACATCAACAACTTGTTTTCTTCTCCAAATGACTTTCTAAGTCCTCCAAGATGTCTAGATACTCCCCATGCTCAACCCACAGCTCACAATTTCTTTGTTGATCCTCAGACACCCTCAGTTAGGAGATATACTCAATGCTTGATTCACTGAACTCCCTGCTTTCAAATTCTTTTCTGATGACTTGAATGAGATTGAATTAGGATAATAACCTCTTGATAGGCCTCTAGAGATGATAACAATGGTTGGTCCCCTGTTGAATGACTTGCTATGCTTATGCTATGCAGATGAGTAACTTATGTACATGACTCTTTTATGCAAATGCTAATGATATTGAAACATAAACCAAGTGAATAAGGTTGAGCAAATTTTAGGGTGCAACAGCTGCCCCTATTCAAGCGACTTGGACCCGATTGGGTGAAGAGCCCAGAGCCTTCAGACATTCGTGGTACGAGACGGTTGAGTACCAATGAAACCAGAAATTTGCCAACCGCAGAAATAAACTGCGCCACTGCTTGGGGAACGACATTCATCAGCTGAATCTGACTGTTATGACAACCCCCTGGTCTCGCGCGACCGTGCTAGGGATTATTTTCATCGTTCTGAAAAAGATTCTATCGTTGCAGAGACAGAACACTGTCCACATCGGGACGCCTGCTTCTTTGATTTGGAAAACCTCCATAACTTTGCTGGGGATGGCTCGTCTGCCTTCTCGTCAGAAATAAATCGTCCACGTTGGGAATAAACTCTTCCACGTTAGGAATAACACCGTCCACGTTAGGAATAACATCGTCCACGTTAGGACTCACCTTTCCACGTAAGGAATCCACCTCCTTCTTCCACGTTAGGAATAACTTCTTTGATCTGTCCGCGTCAGGACTAAAACTTTTCCACGTGAGGAAACAACTTCTCTTTCCACGTCAGGAACCAACTTCTATCCACGTTGGCGATCAATCTTGATATGTCCGCGTATGGACTCAATTTTTCCACGTAAGGAATAAACTCGTCTTTCCCCGTAAGGAAACCATTTTTCTTCCACGTAAGGAACGCTCTTGATATGTCCACGTAAGGACTCAATCTTTCCACGTAAGGGATCATCATCTTCAAACTTTCCACGTAAGGAATCTTCATCTTTAAACTTTCCACGTAAGGAATCTTCATCTTTCCCCGTTAGGAATACAACTCGTCTTTTCTGCGTCTGTCCCTGTCAGGACTGAACTTGCTTTTCCACGTAAGGAACTGAAACTTCTCTTTCCTCGTAAGGAATGACCTTGTCCACGTCAGGACTCACATTTCATCTTGATTTGTCCACGTCAGGACTCACCTCTTGACCCGCTGAAGTAATAGAACTTGTCCACATTAGGACCTGCGCGTCTTTGACTTGCTGGGGAAATAAGAATTGTCCACGTCAGGACTCACACTTTGCCCACAACACAAAGAAGGATAAACTTGTCCACGTCAGGACTCTCGCATCTTGTCATCTTAAAGAACTATAAGCGTCCACGTCAGGACACCCCTTTCACCATTACGAATAAAGCTATTTGCCGAGAATAAATGGTCCACGTCAGGACACCAACACGAAGAGTAATCAATCTTATCCACGTCAGGACTCCACACTCAATCAATACCGAGAACTCGATCCTGTCCACGTTAGGGTTAACACACATCGTCAACTCGAGGAAATGTCCACGTTAGGACTCCACATTCCAACAATCTTCTCTAGCACAAAGAAAACCCGTCAATAAAATTGCCCATGTTAGGACTCATCCTTCCATTGGTCCGCAAATTTCTTATCACTGACGTTACAGCAGCTTTGAGGCTGACTCTACTGGGGACATTTGGAAACCAAACTTCCGGACGCCTGTTCTGATAACCGGCGGTAGCCTCTGAAATTTTGATTCATGACACCTTTCAATGCTGACGTAACAACAACTTTGAAGGAAACAGTCCGCTGGTCAGACTAGAGGAACTTCAACAAGAAACTCTGGCGGGGGCATAAGTAACTCTGCTTGGGGACAAAGAGAAACTTATCCTGCTGACTCTGTGGGGAGTAGTGCCAAAGCTGACACTTCGTTGAATGTCTCACGCTGAGACCTCGAATGTTTGGTGATTCACCCGAGCAAGGGCTCTCTCTACCTGCAAGAGAAATAACACTTGAACACAAACGGTTAACCATCCTGGTTTATGTTTCACAAATGCATATGTTTGGCAATGATGCAATGCTCCCTTCGACATGGAAATGCTACACTTTTATTTGGTGGATGCAAGTACGACCCTATATGCCAATGCAACTGCAGACTCGAACTGCTGGGTACAGAAACTGCTTCAGCAAAATAAATGCTGAAAATAATGCCAACTCCGCTGGGGATAGCCAGGTGCTACAGAATTATTCCAGCAAAATAACTGCCGGAAGAGTGAAGTCGACTCAGCTGGGGAATGGGGATTTTGACCCAAACACCTCATTGAATTAACACCCTGCTGGGGGATATAACTCTGGTGGGGAACAGCAGATGCGCCTGGTATGATTGAACTTCTGTGGGAAAGTGAACGGATATCATACGGTATTTTGACAAAATAAATGCCATGACCCACACCAACTCTGCCGGGGAGAGCCTTAATCTTTGAGTTCCACTGGGAGGAATACTTGCTGAGAAGATAATTCCACTGGGGATGGGATGATTCTCTTGGGAAAAATCAATTGAATCCGCTGGGGGAGAGTAAATGACCCGGCGGGGAAAGGTGAACCGCCTGAATACAACTCACAAATGTTAACCTTTTGCGGCTAACCCACTCTGCTTGGAACCGCCAATTCTGTTGAGGATAAACGACTCTGCGGGAGCACGTCCTTTTGGATAGGCTACGACTAGCTGGGGAATTCGATCCTTCTTCAGTAAGGAACATGCATGACCTGCGTGGGGGTCGAGTCTTTTATTACTGCAGTCTCTTGATCATCTTCCTCGTACGGCTATGAAACCTGCAACAACACAAACAAGACAAGACAAGCCTATGCAACCAAATCGATTATGGTTAGCGACGGTATTTTCAGTTAATTCGAAGCTTTAGAAATTGTTGGCAAGGGCCAGTGATGTTATGCACATGCTAGTTTCATCAAACTTAGGCGTTAATCATGCACAAAACAGTAAAGAACAGTGTCAAGTACTGAATAACGTATTTTATTGATTGGGCCCCTGAATGGGCGGAGTTTGTACACGGAATGTAACTCCTGGAAAGAGGAAGCTACACAAAGCAAATATACAAGTATGCACAAGAAGCATAAATATATCGACAAATCAACTTTGTACACATGTCGGCAACGGGATGCAGACGGACACCACGAACTGATCCTCCTATGACTCATCTGACTCTAATGCTTTCCCGGTATTCATACTTCCGAAGAGGTTGCATCTGATAATCGACCCCTCAAATATATTCTCCCGCACCAATGCTCAAATGTGGTATTAAATTCGGAACGCAGTCATTTGCTTTTCAAATCCCTAACTTTTGCGTGAACCGCCCTTTACGGGTTTTCAGTTCACCGGGATACCCTTTTTTGCCGAAGCCGCCCAGTGTAGGTTTTCAACTTCGCGGGTGTACATTTTTTCAATTTTATCCCTAACTTTTGCCCGAACCTTTCATTCTGTTTTTGGTTCGCCAGGATGCCCCATTTTTGCCTGGACTCTCTTTTTTCTGTCCAGCGGGTCTATTTTAAGCAAAGTATTTTTTAACTGCG
Organism: Lathyrus sativus; assembly: GCA_963859935.3. Classification (NCBI taxonomy): domain Eukaryota; kingdom Viridiplantae; phylum Streptophyta; class Magnoliopsida; order Fabales; family Fabaceae; genus Lathyrus; species Lathyrus sativus. The sequence goes on along the minus strand of OZ012740.1, from coordinate 235,713,549 downwards.
CCCGAATTCACAGGCGACGTAAAGTCTTCTCCGTCCATGGTGGACAACAACAACGCTCCTCCTGAAAATACTTTCCTGACAATGTATGGCCCTTCGTAGTTGGGGATCCACTTGCCCCTGTGATCTGCTTGCGGCGGAAGGATCCTTTTCAGCACAAGGTCGCCCGTCTGAAAGCTTCGCGGATGTATTTTCTTGTCGTATGCTTTCTTCATTCGGCTCTGGTACACACGACCATATGCTAGAGAAGCTAACCTCTTTTCATCCATCAAACTCAGTTGGTTCAACCTGTCTTTCACCCATTCTGCCTCGTCCAGCTGAACGTCTCGCAGTACCCTCAGAGAAGGGATCTCGACTTCCAATGGTAATACCGCTTCCATTCCATACACTAATGAGAACGGGGTTGCCCCGGTTGATGTGCGTACCGTCGTACGATAACCGTGCAGAGCGAACGGTAGCATCTCGTGCCAATCCTTATAGGTCACCACCATTTTCTGAACGATTTTCTTTATATTCTTATTGGCTGCTTCGACAGCGCCATTCATCTTGGGTCGGTAAGGGGAGGAGTTGTGATGTTCGATCTTGAAATTCTGACAGAGCTCCTTCATCATTTTGTTGTTCAGGTTTGAACCGTTGTCCGTGATTATCCGCTCGGGGATTCCATATCGGCAAATGATATCTCTCTTGATGAATCTGGCCACCACTTGCTTCGTTACATTTGCATATGACGCCGCTTCTACCCACTTAGTGAAATAATCGATTGCTACTAGGATGAACCGGTGCCCGTTAGAAGCTGTCGGCTCAATATTTCCAATCATATCGATTCCCCACATCGAGAATGGCCATGGCGATGACATCACATTCAGAGGGCTTGGAGGCACATGGATCTTATCGGCATAGATCTGGCACTTGTGGCACTTTCTCGCAAACTTGAAACAATCAGTTTCCATAGTCAGCCAAAAGTAACCCGCCCGCAGCAATTTTCTCGTCATAGCATGCCCACCAGCATGCGTACCAAAGGTACCTTCGTGTATTTCCCCCATGAGCAGCTTTGCCTCTCTTTCATCTACACAACGCAACAACACCAAATCGTGGTTTCTTCTGTATAAGACGCCATCCGGGTTCAAATAGAAATTGCCTGCTAATCTCCTGAGAGTCTTCTGATCTTGACTGGATGCCCCAGCCGGATACTCTTTATTCTTCAGGAAATTAAGGATATCGAAATACCATGGTTTGTCATCGGATGCTTCATCAATAGCAAATACATAAGCTGGCCTGTCAAGCCGAGAGATAATGATTCGGGGAGCCTCGTTCCAGAAGTTGACTTTGTACATGGAAGACAAAGTGGCGAGGGCGTCAGCCATTTGATTCTCCGCCCGCGGTACGTGATGCAATTCAACCTTGTCGAAGAAAGGCAACAATCTCCTTGCATAATTCATGTAATGTATCAATTTGGGCTGACGCGTCTCCCATTCCCCTTTGATCTGATTCACTACCAGAGCTGAGTCTCCGTATACGTCAAGATGCTTGATTCGCAAGTCAATGGCTTCTTCAAGCCCCATTATACAAGCTTCGTATTCGGCTTCATTGTTGGTAACGGCGAAGGTCAATCAGGCAGTAAACGGGATGTGCGACCCGTGTGGTGTAGTGATGATTGCCCCTATTCCGCTACCGTAAGCATTCACCGCTCCGTCAAATATCATCTTCCATTTGGAACCCAACTCTGGCCCTTCGTCTGGCAACGGCTCTTCACAATCTTTCATCTTTAGGTACATGATATCCTCGTCAGGAAAATCAAACCTCATCGATTGGTACTCTTCAATAGGCTGCTCCGCCAGATACTCAGACAACACACTCCCCTTTATAGCCTTTTGCGAGACGTATTGAATGTCATATTCAGTCAAGACCATCTGCCAACGGGCAATTCTTCCTGACAACGCCTGCTTTTCAAATACATATTTGATAGGATCCATCTTCGAGATGAGCATGGTTGTATGATTCAGCATGTACTGCCTCAAACGCTTGGCGGCCCAGGCTAGCGCGCAACAAGTTTTCTCCAGCATTGAATACCGAGATTCGCAGTCTGTAAATTTCTTACTCAAGTAGTAGATCGCATGCTCTTTTCTCCCTGTCTCGTCGTGCTGACCGAGAACACAACCCATGCTTCCCTCAAGAACCGTCAAATACATGATCAAGGGTCTCCCTGCCACTGGGGGTATCAAAATAGGAGGCTCCTGCAAATACTGCTTTATTTTATCGAACGCCTTTTGACAATTTTCGTTCCACGTTACAGCTTGATCTTTCTTTAACAGCTTGAATAATGGTTCACACGTAGCAGTTAGGTGAGATATGAACCGGGCAATGTAGTTCAACCTCCCTAAAAACCCGCGCACCTCTTTCTCTATTTTAGGCGTCGGCATTTCTTGAATCGCTTTTATTTTAGCAGGATCGACCTCTATTCCTCTTTCGCTTACGATAAACCCCGACAGCTTACCCGATGTCACCCCGAAGGTGCATTTGTTAGGGTTCAGCCTCAGCCTGAACTTCCTAAGCCTTTTAAATAACTTCAGCAGATTCACCAGATGCTCTTCCTCCGTCTGGGATTTGGCAATCATATCGTCAACATAAACTTCGATCTCTTTATGCATCATATCATGGAAAAGAGTCGTCATAGCACGCTGATATGTTGCCCCAGCATTCTTCAAACCGAAGGGCATCACTTTATAGCAAAATGTTCCCCAAGGCGTTATGAAAGTGGTTTTCTCCATATCCTCTGGCGCCATTTTAATCTGATTATAGCCTGAAAAGCCATCCATGAAGGAGAATACGGAGTATTGAGCAGTATTATCAACTAACACGTCAATGTGAGGAAGTGGAAAATCGTCTTTTGGGCTTGCTTTATTCAAATCTCTATAATCCACGCACATTCGAACCTTGCCATCTTTCTTTGGCACTGGTACGATGTTAGCAACCCATGAGGGATACTTTGTCACAGCCAGGAAACCAGCGTCCCACTGTTTTTGGACTTCCTCTTTGATCTTCACTGCCATATCTGGTCGAGTTCTGCGAAGTTTTTGTTTGACCGGCGGGCAATCTTCTTTCAGTGGCAGGCGGTGCACAACCATATCTGTATCGAGCCCTGGCATATCTTCATACGACCAAGCGAATACATCACTATACTCTCGGAGCATTTCAACCAGTCTTCGCTTGATATCATCCTGCAGCGCGGCTCCGATACGAATATTCTTCTCAACCCCTTCCGACCCCAAGTTGATAATTTCGATGACCTCGTCGTGAGGCAGAATGGCTCTTTCCTCTTGCTTCACCAACCAAGACAGTTCTTCGGGAACGTCACTATCTTCGACAACCTCTTCTTCGGCCTGAAATACCGGGTGCTCAAAGTCGGGACGAGTCATAGGTGGTTCAAGGATGTCATCTGAAAATGTTATCCTGCAAAATGAATGGTTAAGTGCTTCAAAATGCGTATAAAGCGGATAACCACGCTGCCATTTTATTGAAAAATACAAAACAAGAAAGACAGAGATTACAGTACTTGCACATGAAAAAAACGCCATTTATTTAATGATTAACACGCAATGTTCATAACAACACAGCCCTAAGCAAATCCTGATGCCCCGGGCAAGACATCAGATTTATTCAACAATTAATAAAGCAAAGCATTACTGTTTAAGAGTCACAGGAACAAGCTCCTGAATAGACCAGTTGCACAGTCCCTGTCCTGGCGTGCTTGGATGAATCCAGGCATCCATATCACAGTCGCTGTCTCCTTCGTCAGACTCTGAAGCGGCATTGACGGTTTCATGACATACTCCACTGGCAGAGATGGTGATTGGCCCTCTGAAACGGGGTGCCCCCATGGAAGGAGTTGATGACGACGGTTGGTATCCCAGCCCGAACCGGTCCATCTTCACAGGAATGTCCAGCACTTTGCCCCAGCCCTTTGCTTCTCCCGCTTCTACTAGAGCTTGAGCTTCTTTATACGATGAGACGGCTATCTCTGGCACTTTGCTCGGCCCGGGACCTCTGTCCTTGATGCGCAACCCTTCAAATGCCTGGCAGGGTGTTTCGTGGATCTCTCCGTCGACTTCCACATATTTAAATGACGAAAGATGGCTGACCATGATGTCTTCTTCTCCGCATACAGTGACTATGCTGTCTCCGACCATATATTTCAACTTCTGATGTAGGGTGGACGTAACTGCCCCCGCCCCATGAATCCAGGGTCTTCCAAGCAAGCAGCTGTACGCAGGTTGTATATCCATGATATAAAACTCAGTTGCAAACACCTCCGGCCCCACCTGTAGAGGCAATGTGATCGATCCAAAGACTGTTCTCCGCGTGCCGTCAAAGGCTCTAACTACCAAGTCACTAGGCGTGCACAAGATTCCTCTAACGTCCAACTTCATCATCGCCTTCTTAGGCATCACATTCAAAGACGATCCGGTGTCAACCAATACGTGCGACATTACTGATCCTCTACACTCGACAGATACGTGCAGCGCCATATTATGATCTCTCCCTTTCGGGGTCAAATCAAAGTCGGTAAAGCCCAAGTTGTGGCCTGCATTCACATGTGCCAACACTCCTTCCAGTTGATTCACGGAGACGTCTTGAGGTACAAAAGAAGTATCCAAGACCTTCAGCAAAGCATTTCTGTGAGCTTCCGAACACAAGAGCAATGACAGAATAGATATTTTGGACGGCGTCTGCTGCAGATGCTCCACAATCTTATAATCACTTTTTCGAATCAAGCGCATGAACTCTTCTACGTCTTTCGACGCCGCTTCTTTGTCACTCGCTTGCGCTGGGACATTCTCAACCGCTTTCCCTTTTCCTTTCGCTAGCCTTTCGGCCTCCACTTCAGGGGATATAAAGATCCTACCACTCCTTGTCATACCTCCCGAACCAACAACATTATCCACAGTCTCGGCTGGCTGCGTATTAACATCAATCTTTATCCCGTCACAATACACCTCCAACCCATATAACCATGGGAATGCTTTCGTGTTCTCGTACGGGATCGGCCCGACCTTAGTTATGGTGATCGGTGGTCGCTGAGCGGGTGCGGCAATAGTGATTGTCTTTCGAGGAATCGTTACAGTGGCCACGTCATTCTGATCATATGCTACTGCCCCTGCGGGCTCTTCAGTTGCTGCTTGGTCAAACTGCAATAAACCTTCATTAATTAAAGCCTGAATGCCTTTCTTCAAATCATCACACCCCCCAGCTAGGGTCCAACATTCTAAGCAGTACTTATCACATCCCGGGTAAACACCCCCTTGCAACAATCTGCTCTTTATCTTGCTCAGTGGCATCTTCAAATCGTCGACATTCATAATCAAATTCAACCCTTCCTCAGTCAGAATGGCGTTGGCCCCATGATTAGGCATGGGCTTCTGCACTATATTCGGACCTGCCGTTCCGAAATTGATGGTCTTATTGTCCAAAAGATCCTGCACAACGTGCTTAAAAGCATGGCAACCCTCTATATCGTGGCCTGGAGCCCCTAAATGAAACTCACAGTGCCTGCTTGCATCGTAACCGAACGGGGGAGCTCCCGTTATCGGTGCCAGAGTTCTTTTCTCTACCAGGTTCAATCCCAACAATGTCTGCAACAAATCTGCATAGGTTGAGGGAGGCTTCTCAAACACTCTTCTCGGTTTGCCACCCTGGAATCTTCGTTGAGCCTGTTGTGCCCCCTGCTGAGGCTGCTGCTGCTGCATTGGCTGCTGCTGAGACGGTTGTTATTGCTGAAGCGGTTGTTGCTGGTACGGGATAGTAACACTCGCCACCTGCTGCGGCTGATGATATTGGTTTCGTCCCCTGCCTCGGCCTCCAAATACTGCGCTTGCCTCGCCCTGACGGCGCCCACCATAAGCCTTCTTATTACTGCCAGATGCATTTGATTCCTCAACCTGGAATTTTCCTTGCTTAATGTTACGCTCAATCTTTTCTCCCATCAGAATTAGGTCTGAAAAACTAGCCAGAGACGTGTGAAACAGCATGTCATGAAACAAGCCTGTGAATGTGCCGACGAACATGTCATTCATTTCCTTATCTTCTACAGGAGGACGGACCCTGGCAGCCATATCGCGCCACCTTTGCGCGTACTCTTTAAAGCTCTCCCCCTTCTTCTGCGACAGCCCTGCCAATTGGACCTGATTGGGTGCCAAGTCGCTGTTATACTTGTAGTGAGCTACGAACGCCTCTGCCAATTGCTTCCATGTCTTGATATTGGTTGGCTCCAACCCCATATACCACTCTAGGGAAGGACCCGACAGACTATCTTGAAAGAAATGCATTAGCATTCTTTCATCAGTTGAGTATGCAGACATTTTTCTGTAATAGGCTCGCACATGCACTTTCGGACATGTGTCCCCTTTATACTTATCAAACGCAGGAGCTTTGAATTTAATTGGCACCCTCAAGCCAGGTACCAGCCCCATTGTTGCCATGTCCAAGCCCACAGCACTTTGGTTCAGGACCCCCCTCATCTGCTCTTCCAGCATTCTGATCTTCTGGGAGTCGTCCATCGGCCCTTCAAAACCTCCGCCGGAGAAAGCGTCCTCCTGCTGATCTTCTTGCCACATACCATTTCCAGCTCCATACCCATCATATCCATTATTACGTCCAGCCCTGATCTGATTCATCCCTGGACCTCGGCCTCTGTTGCCGTACCCTTGAACACCTCCAGCAGGCCTAAAAGCCATAAACCCAGCGCCGTTTCCATTTCCAAAACCTCTGTAACCCTGATTGGCCGCACCATAACCATCTTGCCCAAAGCCTTGAGCATTGAAACCATATTTCCCAGCATTATCGAATCCTTGATCGTTGAACCCGAATCCAGCATTGCCAAAGCCGTTGCCTCCCATATTATCTCCCAAGTTGACGTCACCAAGCCCAACGTTATGGACAGCAGTCTCGTTCCCCACTCCGACGTTACCATTCACAGCAGCGGTAGCGTTGTTGACATTAGCAGCAGGTATATTGACTACAGGCGGAGCCACTGGCATGGGGGTGCCATCCCCATGAACTGTATCGACCCGTACAGACTGATGATCCTCGTTACCGTGACCAGCATTTCGGGCCAACAGAGGCTGGACCATGGCCTGCAAATTCTCCTGCCCTTTTGCAATAGCTTCCATGGTCTGCATAAAGAGAGCGAGCTTCTCGCGCACATCTTGCATCTCGTTCTGCATTTGATCCATGATTCTTCGACAGTTGGTGCGGGTAGAATAGCGGTGCGAGTGTTGATCTGCAATCCTGGAAAGTACCTGGTACAGAGCAGGAAATAAGACACTATTCAAAGATTACCTGTAATGCAATATGAATATGAATGCAATGCAATGTGTCTGTGCATTAGGGAAGTTCATTCCCCCAGTTCTAGTGTGAAGGTGCCAGTGCAGTGACAGTGCGGACAATAGGAATATCGGAGCTGAATCATAGAAAGCCTCATATATTGCTGAGAAAACCAGAGTACAATGTCGCTGAGAGTACAACAAGAAGGCATGACCTCAACCAACAATCCTGGTGATGGTCAACACTTATGCAAATAAAGCATACAAGTTACTACATGAAATGATCAAATCCTCCCAAAAGTCTGGTATTCTTCTATCAACTTCTTGGTCTCTGGGTGACCTGGTCGGGTGAGCAGTCCTTCTACAAGTTGGTTCCTTTTCTTCAGAACACGGCGCACATCTTCAACGGTTTCTTCCCATGTCGCTTCCCCGAAGCAATCTTCTAGTTTTCGCTTTTGAGACACAGCTTCATCTCTGCATTTGATTGCCTTGTTTAGTGCATTCTGGACACTATACCGGGTCATCACTTCTTCCTCACACTTCTTGATGCTAGACTTCAACTTCTCTTCGAGGTCGGAGATTTGCTGTTTCAACTTATCCTCCCTCTTCTTGTTGTTAGTGAGCGTGGCATTCCAAGTCTTATTGCAAGAAGAGATCTCTCGGTGTGCTGCGTCGAGCGCCTTCTTTTTGGATTCCAGCATGTCATGGGAACTTCTGAACTCTTGCCCCAGACGTTCGCGCTTCTTCTTCTCCTCAGCCAACTCAGCCCCTAACCTGTTTAACAGCTCGATTTGTTGTTGGAAAGCATATACGGCCTTGTTTTTCTCGCTGCGTACCTGAGCTAGCTCCTGCTCTAACCCTTCGTTGATCTTCGATAAGGCTTCTTTTTCTCTCATAACCTGCTCGTAGGCTTCCCTAGAAACAGTAGTTGGCTCTTCTGCCGGAATAGGAACAAGGACGGGTGCAGCTGGAAATGGCATTAATAACTGACTTGCTCTTTCCTGGATCCAGACTTGGTATGGCGCATAAGCCTGACAATCGTTCTTTCCTAACAGTGGCTTCCCCTTGCGGTTAATACGTGTCCAGGCATGTTGCAACTCAGCTAGCAATTCTCCCTTCAAATCACCTGTGAAGTACATAGATTCCTGTACTTCCTCCTCCTGAGGTGGATTCTTCAGTGCATATCCGAACTGGCGAATGAATAGAGAAGGGTTGTAATTGATACACCCTTTTCTTCCTATCAGCGGCACATTAGGGTACCCAGAACAACTGAAGATGAGCTCGGATCCCAACAGGTCTCGATCAAACCACTCCATATCTTCCGACGCTAGCCTCATCAGGCGCTCTGGCCAACCAACTGGAACTGTAGTCTCTGCAACAGATCTCCTCTTAGGAAGGTGACTCTCGAACCACATACTCAGCAAGGGTACACAAAGATGAACATTCTTTCCTCTTCCCTTCTCATTCTTGTAATGCAGTGAGTGGTAGAAATCTCCGAGTAAGGTAGGTACAGGATTACCAGCGGCAAACAAGTAGAAGGCGTCGAAGTCCACAAAATCCGGTATATTGGGAAACAGGACTATGCCATAAATGCACAAGGCCAACACAGCATTGAAAGCAACCCAGCACCCGCTCTTGGCATACTCCTGGGCTTTACCAACTAAGAACTGGAGTGAGAAACCTGGAACTCCACAGGAAACAGTAGTTAATAGTTCAGAGGCATCAATGTGCAAAACTTTTGCCAAGTCCTCCGGCTTGGGCTTGGCGCCAGAATGGATGAATGGAACCTGGTTCTGCACGGGCAGCTCAACATACTCAGTGTATTCCTCCAGGGTTGGTCCCATAATAAAGTCAGAGAACGTAAAGCACCTCAGAGCAGGGTCGTAGAATTGCATCAAAGCATACAGCCCATCCAACTCTACCTCTGTAGGTTTACACACCAATCTCAGTAGTCTACCATAGCTCATCCGGAAGCTCCTACGAACACCCTCATCAGCAAGAGAGATCAACCCCAGTAAAGGAACAATATCAGGAGTAGGCAATTTGTAAGCAACTATTCTCCTTAAGCTAGTCATGACCAAACACTCAGAAGTCTGGGCACTAGAACTAGGGAAATGCAAATGCACCTGCAGCACAGACACACGTTAGTGAAATGCAAATGGTAATGGATATGCAGTAATGCAATGCAAGCAACATGCAACAGGGATCAAAGCTGTAGCTGAATAGCCTGGACCATATCAGGAAGTCTCAGATAGATTCTCTAGAAGTCCTCAAACCCTGGTCTCAGGTAGACCTAAAACAAAGCTCCAATACTGGTCTCTGATAGACCCCATAATCATAACCTGAATGGTCTCTGGCAGACCTCAAATCATATCTCCCACTGGTCTCTGACAGACCTCAGAACACATCTCCAAATAGTCTCTGACAGACCTCGGAACACACCAACTGGTCTCTGACAGACCTTAGAACCCTTCATAAATATCCAGGATCCTGATCAAGAAACAGACCGGTGGTCTGAAGGTCTAGTTACCTGCATAACCCTGAATCCCCTCACAGGTGGGTGGCCCTATAACTGGCACAAGGTACGGCATCCTATGCGGTCGTCGGCGTCACAGACTTTCAGGGTTGATGATACGATTCCCAGAAGGAGTGGCATCATCAATCCCTGAAGAGGCCTCACTTAGCCAACTTCCAAATGATCGGTCCCCAGAGTCGACAATCCAACTAACCAGCAACCCACGCCAACCAAAGGAAGGGGCAGAAGGCCAACCAGAGGAACCTCGTATGAGTGTAGATTTCATGGGACACCAAAGCAAGCAAAGCAAGCGGGCGCCCACTAATTTCTACTCTAATTCTAGGTGCACTCAAGCCCAGGTCCGGCTTATCTCTCAATATCAGAACACCCGTCACACCCTAGATACAGCAACAATAATCAATATATAAAGCTGAAAATGCAAGGTTAGAAATATAAAATAACTCCATACAAAATCCTCGACGGGAAAACAAGCGTTAGGATTGACTCTCTTAAGGGACGTTGGATCCCGAATGCATAAGAACTATCGCAGTCCTTAGCATCCAGGGGACGTTGGATCCCCAGCAGAGTCGCCAGCTGTCGCTACTGCGAAAATCGGCGCCGGCTGACAGAAGAGTCGCCACCGTGCGTTATTTATCCCACGGGAGGGAAAGGAAACGCTCAGAGTAAACCTCGCACAACACGGGAAAGGTATGGTCGTCGCAACCAAAACCTGGATTCGGGAGTCGGTTACGCAAGGGGAAGGTATTAGCACCCCTCACGTCCGTCGTACTCGACGGGATCCACGCTTGTTTTCGAGTATGGATTGTTATTCTATCTAAACTATAGGTCAAGGGTTAAAAAGAGAAGAGAATGAAAATAAAATGACTCGGCAAAGTATCGCACTTTATGCCTACGTATTCCCGCCTGGAACGAGAAATCAGAGTCAACGTAGTTCGCCTACCTACGGGAAAGGAGGGGAAGGTTGCTCGCTAGGATATCGCATCCTATGCCTACGTACTTTCATACAGCATGAAAGATCAGAGCAAACGTAGTTCGGGCCACGTACGACACAAGTCTGTCTTAGTTGATTTTATTCCTTCTGAAAAAGTTCTTTTCTGATTAACGGTCCCGGCGGACAAAAAATGACATTTTGATGAATTCACATTCTTTTACGGAAGAAGTATCTTTTATTGCGTTTGAAATCTTTATGGTATTTTCCTGGTTGTTTTGAGAAAGAAAGAGACAGAACTCTAACCTACGGTTGCGAAAGGGAAACAAACTAACCTAATGTTATCATGCGTGGGTTAAGACCTAGTGTCTATCATGCTCCTCTCTTGCACAGAGAGAAACAGAGATCCTACGGGATAGGCAGAAACATAAACAATAGCAGATATATACAGTAAAACAGTAAAATGCATGGATGCAGCAATACAAGCGAGGCAAGGGAGTCCCACTCAACCTCGAACCTAGAAAACAATAGGCAAAAGTGAACAGGATTCACTTTCAACCCAACAAGGTAAACAGCAAACAATACAGTCCAGAAAACCAATCAATACATCAAGAAATGAAATACAACAATAAAACAAACAGCTTCAGCAGCTCTGAATCAACATCTGGCTCCAAGCAATCTCCAATCAGCTACAGGCTTCAACAAGCACCAATCTCCATCTCCATGGCCTTCAGGAAAGGGCTTTGATCATCAGTCTGCTATCTGCAATGGCTTTTCTTCAAGCTCAAACCTCCAGGATGAGGGATCAGTCACAAGAGTGAATTGGGTGTTAAGCAATCAGTTGACTACCAAAGGTGGTGAACAGACTGCTTCTAACACAAAAGACATTTTCTCTCAAGAGTTCTATCTCTTAGACACTATCACCAAGCCTTCCAAGGGAAGGGGGTGAGTATCTTAGAGAGACTCTGTATCACAGAGAAGAATGGATGCAGACAAGGCAATCCATGTTTGAGAGACAAGCTTTCTAATCTTGAGCTCTGCCTAGCTCCTAAACCCTAGTTTCCTCAGCATCTGCTAGCAAGAATCTCCTCTTCAACTCTGGAAGTTGATCTTCAATCTCTGGATCTCCAATGGTTTCATCTTCTCAAGTCTCCAGCTCTCCCAAGTCCCCAGACAATCCCAATACCCACACAGACAAGCAATAATCCCCAGAGGGCACACCACACCAGTCAATCAGATATATACAGTACATTAATAGCAATAGGGGAATCCTGACTTTTTTCTAAGGGGATCTAATAACTACCCATAGCCCCTATAATCCCATAGCTAAACTATTCAAACCCTAAGTCCAAAGGGAAATGAATTGATTCTCCTAAGTCATCACCTAAAACCCTAGTTTGTTCATGTTATTCACACCTACACTAAGCACCAAAAAATTAATTTCTAAAAATGAGAACTAAATTGTATCTACAAGTTTAATGTCTAAACTAAACAACCTAAAAAGAATGGGTGAAAAATATTGAAGCATTTAATAGAACAAAAAATAACAAAATCATATATGAAATGAAACTCATTAAAATGCTATTTATTTGGAAAATATGGGAAAAATATCAAATAAAAAATAAAATGCAATTTTTATTTTTTATAATTTTCTTGACTTTTTAAAGAAAATGTTAAAAAAAGAATGAATTGAAAATATGCAATTTCTGATTTATTATGAATTTTCAATAATGAATGAAAATAAAAGAAATTAAGAAAAGAAAATAGAAAGAAATAAAGGGAGGGGGTGAGAAAAGTAAGAAAAGCAAGTTCAGCGCGTTGGGCCCATCAAATTGGGGGGTGCGAATAGCTGTCTGAGCCCATTTCATTCCACTAAATAAAACGGTGCGTTTCAGTTTTTAAAAACTCCCTCCATTCTGAAACTTAATCGTGTCCGTTGGATTGGGTCTCCAAGTCAAAGGTCAGACTGTAATCGTGTGGCTCCTGACCCTTCTTCAACCTCCAGCCATTTAGGGTTTCAGAAACCCTTCTCATGCACGATACTTCCATCCCTCTGTTCTATCTCATACCACCATGAAATCATGAGATTAAAAAACCAAAAATGCTCTAAAACTCTCCCTCTACACAGCCATGATGCTATCTCATTCTGAAACTCATTCGAGGAGCAAGCCCGATAGTGATACCAGATAGAATCCACCATTATCACTTGTCCTCAACTATTCCAATTCTCCACAAAATTCATCCTAAACTAATCTACAACTCATCCTGATCACAGCATGCTAATCCAATCACATTTTTGTGCCTTAATCCAAGAGTTATAAGTCTCAACAGAATTGACACATCATGCCCAAACCTCATGAAACTTCTCCAAAATCATCCCAATCAATCTTCTATCCTATCTTAACCATTCTACTCTATCAAAACCCTAAAATTCTAACTAATTCATGCCATACAAAGAGAAAACAAACCTGGTGCAATTTCTTGATACAGGTGCTAAGATCTCCAAATCAGATGCTTGTGATGAAAGGAAAGTGCTCGATAAGCTTGGTTATTACTTCTGTATGCAACAAGTATGGTTCTAAGGCCTTGAATCACTCACTTCCAAAGTTTATGCTTTTTGAATGATGATGATGAATGGCACAATTCCTTACTCAATTTGCCCAATGAAGGTGTGGATTCTGATCCTTGTATGATGATGATGAAAATTCAATCAAGAATAGTGAAGATTGATGGAGATTATAGAGATTTTGTGAAGCTTATGCAAAAATGATAAAGTGTGGAAAGTTTGGGGTTTTGAACAAATGGAAGCACCAACCCTTGCATGAACCTTCTCATACCAATATATAGGTGAGGTTAGAACCTCCTAGAAACTTGGAGAAGTTTCCCTTGTGCAAATTTCCTTGGATTTTGATTATGTTTCTTACATTGCAAGCAACCATGGATAACTCTTAAATCTTGAACCAAACTCAAAATTCTACTTTAGCCAATGTCTTTAAAATGCCCTTTCCATTCAAAACGACCTATAATTTTGCTTCATTTGGCCAAGATATGAAAAATCTCATTTTTAAGGCCATTTTTATTCATTAAATTCAACAATTTTGAAACCTTGTGCTATGAATCTTTCCAATCTCTCATGGTCACTTTTATAGACTCAAAATGTCATTTGGAACAAGTTTGATGTTGTGACGTTTTCCATTTGAAGCTTCCTTGTATGAGTTTTGGGCATAGGTTAAAATGACCTGTATTTCACAAATGACCAAAATACCCTTTGCTTGCCAAGACCATAAGTAGAGTTCCACACATCAGATGGAGGCATACCATACCATTCTAGAAAGCTAAGACAATAAGGAACAATTCTTAGGTTGACCATAAATCCATTTGAAATCTCCTTGAGGGGCAAAAATTGCTTGGAAGTCAAGTCACTTTCACAGACAAAATTTCAGATACCTCAGATGACCTGTAACTTGCAAGGACCATAACTTGAGTTCTATAAATCTCCTTTATGTCTTCCACCACTCAAATTAAAGGTCTTGAGATCCTATACAAGTTTCATATTGGCCAAGGATCCATTTGAAGCTTGCAGTTTGACTTATCTTGCTTGGAAATTTGACCTAAACTAGGGGATTTTACATAGAAACCCTAATTTAGAAACTCCTCTTCTCCTTGATTTCTCTTGATTCCTTCTTAGCATAACAACATATCCTTATTCTCCATGTCAAATGATGAACCCCACATCTCTTCAATAGACCTGAATGCCCTTAAATCAATCAATTGACCTAGGGTTGACCTAGGGTTGACCCATATGAAACCCTAGTTGACTATCTTCAACTGCAATTCTTGTGATCACATCAACAACTTGTTTTCTTCTCCAAATGACTTTCTAAGTCCTCCAAGATGTCTAGATACTCCCCATGCTCAACCCACAGCTCACAATTTCTTTGTTGATCCTCAGACACCCTCAGTTAGGAGATATACTCAATGCTTGATTCACTGAACTCCCTGCTTTCAAATTATTTTCTGATGACTTGAATGAGATTGAATTAGGATAATAACCTCTTGATACGCCTCTAGAGATGATAACAATGGTTGGTCCCCTGTTGAATGACTTGCTATGCTTATGCTATGCAGATGAGTAACTTATGTACATGACTCTTTTATGCAAATGCTAATGATATTGAAACATAAACCAAGTGAATAAGGTTAAGCAAATTTTAGGGTGCAACACTTATCTAATAAGGTTCTTCGTGATACCAAGGCAGTATCTCTAAACACATGAGATTCGTCTGGTGGTCGAAGCTGTCCCTTATCCAATTAGGTTCTTCGCGATACCAAAACAGTATCTCTAAACACATGAGATTCTTCGGGTGGTTGAAGCATTCCCTTATCCAATAAGGTTCTTCACGATACCAAAGTATTATATCTAAACACATGAGATTCTTTGGGTGGTCGATGCAGTCCCTTATCCAATAAGGTTCATTGCGATACGAAAGTAGTATCTCTAAACACATGAGATTATTCGGGTGGTCGAAGCAGTCCCTTATCCAATAAGGTTCTTTGTGATACCAAAACAGTATCTCTAAACACATGAGATTCTTCGTGATACCAAAGCAGTATCTCTAAATACATGAGATTCCTCGGGTGGTCGATGCAGTCCCTTAACTAATAAGGTTATTCGCGATACGAAAGCAGTATCTCTAAACACATGAGATTATTTGGGTGGTCGAAGCAGTCCCTTATCCAATAAGGTTCTTTGCGATACCAAAACTTAATCTCTAAACACATGAGATTCTTCGTGATACCAAAGCTAGATCTCTAAATACATGAGATTCCTCGGGTGGTCGATGCAGTCCCTTATCCAATAAGGTTCTTCGCAATACGAAAGCAGTATCTCTATACACATGAGATTCTTCGGGTGGTCGAAGCAGTCCCTTATCCAATAAGGTTCTTCGCGATACCAAAGCAGTATCTCTAAACACATGAGATTCGTCGGGTGGTCGAAGTAGTCCCTTATCCAATAAGTTTCTTCGCCATACCAAAACAGTATCTCTAAACACATGAGATTCTTCGGCTGGTTGAAGAAGTCCCTTATCCAATAAGGTTCTTCGTGATACCAAAGCAGTATCTCTAAACACATGAGATTCTTCGGGTGATCGAAGCAGTACCTTATCCAATAAGGTTCTTCGCGGTACCAAAGCAGTATATCTAAACACATAAGATTCTTCGGGTGGTCGAAGTTGTCCCTTATCCAATAAGGTTCTTAGCGATAATAAAACAGTATCTCTAAACACATGAGATTCTTCGTGATACCAAAGCAGTATCTCTAAATACATGAGATTTCTCGGGTGGTCGATGCAGTCCCTTATTCAATAAGGTTCTTCGCGATACGAGAGCAGTATCTCTAAACACATGAGATTCTTCGGGTGGTCAAAGCAGTCCCTTATCCAATAAGGTTCTTCGCGATACCAAAGCAGTATCTCTAATCACATGAGATTCTTCGGGTGGTCGAAGTAGTCCCTTATCCAATAAGGTTCTTCGCGATACCAAAGCAGTATCTCTAATCACATGAGATTCTTCGGGTGGTCAAAGCAGTCCCTTATCCAATAAGGTTCTTCGCTATACCAAATCAGTAACTTTAAACACATGAGATTCGTCGGGTGGTCGAAGCAGTCCCTTATCCAATAAGGTTCTTCGCGATACTAAAACAGTATCTCTAAACACATGAGATTCTTCGGGTGGTGGAAGCAGTCCCTTATCCAATAATGTTCTTCGCGATACCAAAGCAATATCTCTAAACAAATGAGATTCTTCGGATAATCGAAGGAGTACCTTATTCAATAAGGTTCTTCGTGATACCAAAGCAGTATCTCTAAACACATGATATTCTTCGGGTGGTCGAAGCAGTCCCTTATCCAATAAGGTTCTTCGCGATACCAAAGCAGTATCTCTAAACACATGAGATTCTTCGGGTGGTCGAAGCAGTCCCTTATCCAATAAGGTTCTTTGCGATACAAAAACAGTATCTCTAAACACATGAGATTCTTCGTGATACCAAAGCAATATCTCTAAATACATGAGATTCCTCGGGTGGTCATTGTAGTCCCTTATCCAATAAGGTTCTCCGCGATACGAAAGCAATATCTCTAAACACATGAGATTCTTCGGGTGGTCGAAGCAGTCCCTTATCCAATAAGGTTCTTCGCGATACCAAAGCAATATCTCTAATCACATGAGATTCTTCGCGATACCAAAACAGTATCTCTAAACACATGAGATTCTTTGTGATACCAAAGTTAGATCTCTAAATACATGAGATTCCTCAGGTGGTCGATGCAGTCCCTTATCCAATAAGGTTCTTCGCAATACGAAAGCAGTATCTCTATACACATGAGATTCTTCGGGTGGTCGAAGTTGTCCCTTATCCAATAAGGTTCTTCGCGACACCAAAGCAGTATCTCTAATCACATGAGGTTCTTCGGGTGGTCAAAGCAGTCCCTTATCTAATAAGGTTCTTCGCGATACCAAGGCAGTATCTCTAAACACATGAGATTCGTCTGGTGGTCGAAGTTGTCCCTTATCCAATAAGGTTCTTCGCGATACCAAAACAGTATCTCTAAACACATGAGATTCTTCGGATGGTTGAAGCATTCCCTTATCCAATAAGGTTCTTCGCGATACCAAAGTAGTATCTCTAAACACATGAGATTCTTCGGATGGTCGATGCTGTCCCTTATCTAATAAGGTTCTTCGCGATACGAAAGCAGTATCTCTAAACACATGAGATTATTCGGGTGGTCGAAGCAGTCCCTTATCCAATAAGGTTCTTTGCGATACCAAAACAGTATCTCTAAACACATGAGATTCTTCGTGATACCAAAGCAGTATCTCTAAATACATGAGATTCCTCGGGGGTCGATGCAGTCCCTTAACCAATAAGGTTATTCGCGATACGAAAGCAGTATCTCTAAACACATGAGATTCTTTGGGTGGTCGAAGCAGTCCCTTATCCAATAAGGTTCTTCGCGATACCAAAACAGTATCTCTAAACCCATGAGATTCTTCGTGATACCAAAGCTAGATCTCTAAATACATGAGATTCCTAGGGTGGTCGATGCAGTCCCTTATCCAATAAGGTTCTTCGCAATACTAAAGCAATATCTCTATACACATGAGATTCTTCGGGTGGTCGAAGCAGTCCCTAACCAATAAGGTTCTTCGCGATACCAAAGCAGTATCTCTAAACACATGAGATTCGTCGGGTGGTCGATGCAGTCCCTTATCCAATAAGGTTCTTCGCCATACCAAAACAGTATCTCTAAACACATGAGATTCTTCGGGTGGTTGAAGCAGTCCCTTATCCAATAAGGTTCTTCGCGATACCAAAGCAGTATATCTAAACACATGAGATTTTTCGGGTGATCGAAGCAGTACATTATTCAATAAGGTTCTTCGTGATACCAAAGCAGTATCTCTAAACATATGATATTCTTCGGGTGGTCGAAGCAGTCCCTTATCCAATAAGGTTCTTCGCGGTACCAAAGCAGTATCTCTAAACACATAAGATTCTTCGGGTGGTCGAAGCTGTCCCTTATCCAATAAGGTTCTTCGCGATACCAAAACAGTATCTCTAAACACATGAGATTCTTCCTGATACCAAAGCAGTATCTCTAAATACATGAGATTCCTCGGGTGGTCGATGCAGTCCCTTACCCAATAAGGTTATTCGCGATACGAAAGCAGTATCTCTAAACACATGAGATTCTTCGGGTGGTCGAAGCAGTCCCTTATCCAATAAGGTTCTTCGCGATACCAAAGCAGTATCTCTAATCACATGAGATTCTTCGGGTGGTCGATGTAGTCCCTTATCCAATAAGGTTCTTCGCGATACCAAAGCAGTATCTCGAATCACATGAGATTCTTCGGGTGGTCAAAGCAGTCCCTTATCCAATAAGGTTCTTCGTGATACCAAAGCAGTATCTCTAAACACATGAGTTTCGCCGGGTGGTCGAAGCAGTCCCTTATCCAATAAGGTTCTTCACGATACTAAAACAGTATCTTTAAGCACATGAGATTCTTCGGGTGGTCGAAGCAGTCCCTTATCCAATAAGGTTCTTCGCGATACCATAGCAGTATCTCTAAACACATGAGATTCTTCGGGTGATCGAAGCAGTACCTTATTCAATAAGGTTCTTCGCGATACCAAAGCAGTATCTCTAAGCACATGATATTCTTCGGGTGGTCAAAGCAGTCCCTTATCCAATAAGGTTCTTCGCGATACCAAAGCAGTATCTCTAAATACATGATACTCTTTGGGTGGTCGAAGCAGTCCCTTATCCAATAAGGTTCTTCGCGATACCGAAGCAGTATCTCTAAACACATGAGATTCTTCGGGTGATCGAAGCAGTCCCTTATCCAATAAGGTTCTTTGCGATACCAAAACAGTATCTCTAAACACATGAGATTCTTCGTGATACCAAAGCAGTATCTCTAAATACATGAGATTCCTCGGGTGGTCATTGCAGTCCCTTATCCAATAAGGTTCTTCACGATACGAAAGAAATATCTCTAAACTCATGAGATTCTTCGGGTGGTCGAAGCAGTCCCTTATCAAATAAGGTTCTTCGCGATACCAAAGAAATATCTCTAATCACATGAGATTCTTCGGGTGGTCGAAGCAGTCACTTATCCAATAAGGTTCTTCGCGATACCAAAACAGTATCTATAAACACATGAGATTCTTCGTGATACCAAAGCTAGATCTCTAAATACATGAGATTCCTCGGGTGGTCGATGTAACAGCCCAAATTTCATTAAATAATTAATTGTAGTAATTAATTTATTTAGTGGGATTTTATTAATGTTGGAAAATTAATTTTTATTAATTGGGATTAATAGAGAATTGAGAAGGAAATTGGAAGGAAGGAAAATAAAGGAATTATATAAGAGAGAAAGAAAAGAAAAGAAAAATAGAAAACATTTGGAAAGAAAGAGGAAAGAAGAAGAAAGGAGAGAAAGAAAGGAGAAGAAGAGGAAAAGTGGAAATCATCAAGAACCAACATCAAAGCTCCGATTAATCGAGGTAAGGGTGAGAAATGTTTCTATTTGATCATTGTATGATGTTATGTATGTTGGGTTGGGGTTTTGGTAGAGTTTTCATCACTTTCCAATTAGGGCAAAAGTTAGAATAATCGGTAGATTGATGATTTAATCGGTTGAAACTGAGCAATAATGCTGTAGAATAGTTGGGTAACATGTGTTGATGCTGTTTGTACTGATTTTGTTGTGTGAGAAGTTGGATGATGGTGGATGGTGGAGGTGGAACAGAATAGGGTTCTGTTCTGCGCAGGTTCGCTGGCTCTCGCCAGGCGAGCGAAGGCGAAGCTTCGCCAGGCGAAGCCTAGCGAATGTTGGCGAATAGTTATATTTAAGTCCCAGTGGACTTCGCTGGTGGGTTCGCCAGGCGAAGTTGGATAGCGAGGGTTCGCCCAGCGAAGGTGCTGGCGAATGGTGGCGAATGAAGTCAGTAGCTACTGACTTGGGCTCGCTGGGAAGTCTCGCCAGGCGAAGCCTAGCGAGTGTTCGCTGAGAGAGTTCTCCAGGCGAAGGCCAGGCGAAGGTTCGCTGCGAGGGTTCGCCAGGCGAATGAAGGCGAATTTGACAGCATTTCTCTTTTGCTGTGTTGATCATGTGAAGATGGTTTGGTTGTTTCACATAGGTGGATACCTTA
Organism: Lathyrus sativus; assembly: GCA_963859935.3. NCBI lineage: Eukaryota > Viridiplantae > Streptophyta > Magnoliopsida > Fabales > Fabaceae > Lathyrus > Lathyrus sativus. Next base: position 235,693,045 of record OZ012740.1, on the reverse strand, counting down.
TGATATGAATATAGATATGACCTGTTGTGATAATGTGTGCTGTGGGTAGCCTACGGGCGTGAATCCTAGTATGGAGATTCAAAGGTTAATTTCATCAAGTATAAATACATGTGAACATAACAAGTGATTATGTGTGTATTATTTAATGAATTTGCGAATGCTCGATGTGTATACAATTATGTAATGAGTATGCATGAGAACATTTTGAATATGTGTGCATAACTTATAATTGTATGATTGGTATTGCGATGTGAATACCTTGATTGTTGTGATAATTAGAGATACATGGGAATACAATGAGGAATGTATGTGTATCGTCTAATGAATTGTGAGTGCATATATGTATGCGATTGTTGTATGAATGCATGGGAACATATGTGATATGTGTGCATTGTTGTTGAATATGATGATGTGTGAACTGAATACATTGATAAATGTTTGATATATGTTGTATGTGCAATCATGATGAAATTCTCGAAGGGGTGAATTATTCGAATGCATGGGATTAAGACGCGGGAACGGTCTTAAGTGCATTTATTGTGATTGGTTGATTGTACATGCATCATTCAGTCAAGAGGCAATGTCCGTTAGTTTCGTGGAAACTAGTGGCTTGTCCCAAACCTAGAAGGGTGGGTTTGAAGCCTAGGGGATAGGCTTGGTTGTTATCGGTCTAGAAGGGTGGACCCGGTTTAAAGTAAAAACCGAAAAATGATAACAAGTTATCGGTCTAGAAGGGTGGACCCGGTTTAGAGTGAAAACCGAAAAAAGATAACTAATGTCGGTACCGCATTGCATGAGTTGCATTGGATATGTTGAGTCACATTGCATAATATTGTTGTTGTACAAATGTGCTTGTGAATGATTGTGAAATTAAGCATGAAGGGATGTGCTTGTGAATGTTCATAATGTTGATATATGTGAACAAAATATGATTTATGATTATGAGAATGAAGTGTGGTGAGAAATGTGAATATGTGTTATATGATACCTATATATACGTAATCTTATGCCTTGATTATTATGGTTATATTTCTCACCCTTCTGCTGTTTTATAATGCTCTATGAGGCATTGCAGATTAGGATGCTGGAGTCCTTTCGTGAAGTTAATCTTCATTCTTTTGAGTCTGCTGCTCTGATATGTAACACCGGGTAGTTAGACTAGTATAGTCATTCTTTTGTGATACATTGCGATGTATCAGCTGATGTGGTTTTGTAATCTAACTGATATGATGTATTAATCTGGATGACTTATGTGCATTTGAATTAATATTTTGAAAAACGATCAAATGACTTTATCTTCCGCTTAAATTGAAAATGTTACATATTTTATGGAGCAAGTGTTTTATTGGTCAAGTTGTGACATTATTCTTTTATACCTTACTCGAAAACTTTTACTCTGATGAATCTGTATATGCGTAAGTGTTTTATATGCATTTATTTGGGGTATAGAAGGGGGTGTTACAGTCGATGCAGTCCCTTATCCAATAAGGTTCTTCGCTATACGAAAGCAGTATCTCTATACACATGAGATTCTTCGGGTGGTCGAAGCAGTCCCTTATCCAATAAGGTTCTTCGCGATACCAAAGCAGTATCTGTAACACCCCCTTCTATACCCCAAATAAATGCATATAAAACAATTAAGCACATACACAATATCAGAGTAAAAAGGTTTTATAATAAGGTATAAAAGAAGAATGCCACAATTTCACCAATAAAACACTTTAACATTTTTGCTCCATAAAATATGTAACGTTTTCGTAGTTTTAGAAATCACATTTCAACATTTAATTTAAGCGGAAGATAACATCATTTAATCAGTTCCAAAATATTAATTCAAATGCACATAAGTCATCCAGATTAATACATAATATCAGTTAGATTACAAAACCACATCGGCTGATACATCGCAATGTATCACAAAAGAATGACTATACTAGTCTAACTACCCGGTGTTACATATCAGAGCAGCAGACTCAAAAGAATGAAGACTAACTTCACAAAAGGACTCCAGCATCCTAATCTGCAATGCCTCATAGAGCATTATAAAACAGCAGAAGGGTGAGAAATATAACCATAATAATCAAGGCATAAGATTACGTATATATAGGTATCATATACCACATATTCACATTTCTCACCACACTTCAATTTCTTAGTTATGTATATTTTCCACACATATAATAACAACACGAATATTTGTAAAGCATGTCCACATCATGCATACTCTCACAATTTCACAATCTCATCATTCACACATAAGCATCACTTCATGCATATGTTATATATTAATGTGACTCAACAACTCAATGCAACTCATGCAATGCGGTACCGATTCTCGTTATCTTTTTTTCGGTTTTTACATTAAACCGGGTCCACACTTATAGACCGATAACCCGTTATCTTTTTTTTCGGTTTTTACATTAAACCGGGTCCACACTTCTAGACCGATAACCCGTTATCTTTTTTTTTCGGTTTTTACATTAAACCGGGTCCACACTTCTAGACCGATAACCACAAAGGCCCGTCCTCTAAGCCTTCAAACCCACACTTCTAGGTTTGGGACAAGCCACTAGTTTCCACGAAACTAACAGACATTGCCTCTAGACTAAATGATGCATGTACAATCAACCACAACAAATGCACTTAAGACCAACATCTTAATCTCATGCATTCGAATAATTCACCCCTTCGAGAATTTCATCATGATTGCACATACAACATATATCAAACATTTATCAATGTATTCATTTCACACATCATCATATTCAACAACAATGCACACATATCACATATGTTCCCATGCATTCACACCACAATCGCATACATATATGCACTCACAATTCATTAGACGATACACATACATTTCTCATTGTATTCCTATGTATCTCTAATTATCACAACAACCAAGGTATTCTCATTACAATACCAATCATACAATTATAAGTTATGCACACATATTCAAAATGTTCTCATGCATACTCATTACATAATTGTATACACATCAAGCATTCGCAAATTCATTAAATAATACACACATAATCACTTATTATGTTCACATGTATTTTAACCGATTACAATTAATCCTTCATATCACAACTCTAGGATTCACGCCCGAAGGCTACCCACAGCACATGTTATCACAATAGATCATATCTATATTCATATCATAAGGTATCCACCTATGTGAAACAACCAAACCATCTCCACATGATCAACACAGCAAAAGAAAATGCTGTCAAACTCGCCCACATTCGCCTGGCGGACCCTCGCAGCGAACCTTCGCCTGGCCTTCGCCTGGCGAACTCCCTCAGCGAACACTCGCTAGGCTTCGCCTGGCGAGACTTCCCAGCGAACCCAAGTCAGTAGCTACTGACTTTATTCGCCACCATTCGCCAGCACCTTCGCTGGGCGAACCTTCGCTATCCAACCTCGCCTGGCGAACTCGCCAGCGAAGTCCACTGGGATTTAACTTATAATTATTCGCTAGCATTCGCTAGGCTTCGCCTGGCGAAGCTTCGCCTTTGCTCGCCTGGCGAGAGCCAGCGAACCTGCGCAGAACAGAATCACACTTTCTTCCTCCTTCACCAATCCATCATTAACCCTCTCTTACACATCCAAATCAGTATAAACAACATCAATACATGTTACCCGACTATTCTACGGCATTATTACTCAGTTTCAACCGATCAAATCCTCAATCTCCCGATTATCCAACATTTTGCCCTAAATGGAAAGTGATGGAAACTCTACCAAAACCCTAACCCAACATACATAACATAATACAATGATCAAATAGAAACATTTCTCACCCTTACCTCGATTAATCGGAGCTTTGATGTTGGTTCTTGATGATTTCCACTTTTTCCTCTTCTTCTCTTCTCTTTCTCTCCTTTCTTCTTCTTTCCTCTTTCCTTCCAAATGTTTTTCTAACTTTCTTTTCTTTCTCTCTTATATATTTCCTTCATTTTCCTTCCTTCCAATTTCCTCCTCAATTCTCTATTAATTCCAATTAATAAAAATTAATTTCTAACATTAATAAAAATCCCACTAAATCAATTAATTACTACAATTAATTATTTAATGAAATTTGGGCTGTTACAACTCTCCCCCACTTTAGGAATTTTCGTCCTCGAAAATGTTACCTGATTCAAACAGCTCTGGATAAGACTCTTTCATCCGACTCTCAAGCTCCCAAGTAACATTTCCACCAGCTGGTCCTCCCCAAGCGACCTTCACTAAAGCAATCTCTTTACCTCGAAGCTGCTTCAATTTCCGATCCGCTATCCGCATAGGTGATGTCTCAACAGTCAGGTTATCTCTCACTTGCACATCATCTACTTGGACTACATGAGACGGATCCGCAATGTATTTCCTCAACTGAGATACATGGAATACGTCATGAAGATTAGCAAGCGACGGTGGTAAAGCCACACGATAGGCCACTTCTCCTATCCTTTGTAAAATCTGATAAGGACCAATGAAACGCGGCGACAACTTGCGCGACTTCAGTGCCCTACCAACACCTGTCATCGGAGTGACTCGAAGAAACACATGATCTCCCTCTTGAAATTCAAGTGCCTTCCTCCTCTTGTCATAATAACTCTTCTGACGACTCTGAGTAATTCTCATCTTCTCTTGAATCATCTTGATCTTATCAGTGTTCTGTTGAACTAACTCGGGTCCAACAACCGAACTCTCTCCGGACTCGAACCAACACAATGGTGTCCTACACTGCCTACCATACAACGCCTCAAATGGTGCCATACCAATACTCGAATGGAAACTGTTGTTGTAGGTAAACTAAATCAAAGGCAAGTAGCTATCCCAAGCCCCTCCTTTTTCCAATACACAAGCTCTCAAAAGATCTTCAAGCGACTGAATCGTCCTCTCTGTCTGACCATCAGTCTGAGGATGATAAGCTGAACTCAAACGCAACTTAGTACCCAAGGCACTCTGCAGGCTCTCCCAAAATCTCGAAGTAAACCGCGAATCTCTATCCGAAACAATACTTAACGGAATACCATGCAGACACACAATCCTCTCAATATACAGCTTAGCCAACTTCTCCAAAGGGTAATCCATACGCATAGGGATAAAGTGAGCAGATTTAGTCAATCTATCCACGATAACCCAAATAGCCTCAAAATTACTCGGCGTCCTCGGCAAACCCGATACAAAATCCATGGAGATACTATCCCACTTCCACTCAGGAATAAACAACGGCTTCATCAAACCCGATGGCTTCTGATGCTCAATCTTTGACTTCTGGCAAGTCAAACAAGAATATACAAATTCCACGATATCCTTCTTCATACTAGGCCACCAAAATACTTTCCTCAAATCTTGATACATCTTAGTAGCACCCGGATGAATACTCAATCCGCTACGATGTCCTTCTTCAAGGATACTCTTTTTCATCTCAACAACATTTGGAATACAAACTCGATCCCGACATCTCATAATACCATTCTCATCAATCCGAAAATCACCACCTCGACCTTGGTTGATTAAAGTCAACCGATCAACTAAGCTCAAATCCAATTTCTGTCCTTCTCGAATTTCGTCCAAAATACCACTCGTAAGCTTTAACATACCCAACTTAAATCCAAAAGAAGTTCTCTCACATACCAAACTCAAATATCGAAATTGCTCGACCAATTCTAACTCTTTCACCATCAACGCCGACATATGCAATGATTTCCGACTCAATGCATCCGCTACAACATTCGCTTTAACCGGATGGTAATTCAAGCCAAAATCATAATCCTTCAAAAGTTCAAGCCATCTTCTTTGTCTCGCATTCAATTCCTTTTGATCAAAAAGATATCTCAAACTCTTGTGGTCGCTAAACACTTGAAATCTTGCGCCAAATAAATAATGCCTCCAAAGTTTCAACACGAACACAACGGCAGCCAACTCTAAGTCATGCGTAGGATAATTCTTCTCATGCACTTTGAGTTGCCTCGAAGCATAAGCTACAACTTGGTTATTCTGCATCAACACACCTCCTAAACCCATCAAAGAAGCATCACAATACACAACGAATGGTTCTTCTGGATTTGGCAGAATCAAAACAGGAGCTGTCGTCAACCTTCGCTTAAGTTCTTGAAAACTCGCTTCACACTTGGCGTCCCAAACAAAGGCTTGACCTTTCCTAGTCAACTGCGTCAACGACAACGATAACTTAGCAAATCCTTCAATAAACTTCCGATAATAACCGGCTAAACCAAGAAAACTTCTGATCTCAAAAACTGACTTCGGAGTCTCCCATTGTGACACCGCTTCAACCTTCGACGGATCGATCGCAATACCACCACTAAAAATCACATGACCAAGGAAACTAACTTCCTTCAACCAAAATTCACACTTAGAAAGCTTCGCGAACAACTGCTACTCTCTCAGCACAGATAACACAATCTTCAGATGCTCGGCATGCTCTCCTTCGCTCTTCGAATAAACCAAGATGTCGTCGATAAACACAACCACAAACGTATCCAAATACGGATGGAAAATCCTATTCATGTACTCCATAAATACACCTGGTGCATTAGTCACACCAAATGGCATCACGGAATACTCATAGTGTCCATACCTCGTCCGAAAGGCCGTCTTCTGAATATCCTCAGCTTTCACACGGATCTGATGATACCCAGATCTCAAATCAATCTTGCTGAACACGCTTGCACCAACCAACTGATCCATCAGATCATCAATCCTTGGAAGTGGATACTTATTCTTAATAGTCACCTTGTTCAACTGTCTGTAATCCACACAGAGCCTCATAGAACCCTCTTTCTTCTTAACCAACAACACCGGTGCACCCCACGGTGACACGCTCGGACGAATAAACCTCTTTTCAAGCAAATCCTCAAGTTGACTCTTCAACTCTTTTAACTCCGAGGCCGACATACGATATGGAGCCATCGATATCGGACTAGTTCCAGGAATCAAATCTATCGAAAACTCCACTTCTCGCTCCGGCGGTAAATCCTTTATCTCTTCAGGGAATACTTCCGGAAAATCTCTAACAATGGGCAAAGCCTCAATCTCTTCACTTTCACTAGTCCTCAAAGTTGCCATAAGCATAAATACCTTAGCCCCATCTTGTACCGATTCCTTCAATTGTTTCCTTGTCATAAACAAATCTCTTTCAACATCCGAATCGGGAAAAATAACTGTTTTGTCAAAACAGTTAATATACACACGATTGAATTTTAACCAATTCATCCCAAGAATGACATCTAGTTGATCCAAATGAAGACACACTAAATCGATCCCAAAATCTCTACCGAAAATACTCAACGGGCAATTCAAGCAAACATACGGTGTAGTTACCGAACCCATAGCAGAAGTATCAATAACCATACCGCCACCAATCACAGACAACTCAAGATTCAACCTCCTAACACAATCCAAAGAAATAAAAGAATGCGTAGCTCCGGTATCAATTATAGCGATCAAAGGTGTACCATTAATAAAACATGTACCTCGGATCAATCGATCGTCGCTAGCAGTCTCAGATCCAGATAGAGCGAACACTTTCCCGCTCCCTTGATTCTTCTTCGGCTTATCACATTTGGTACTGATGTGCCCCTGCTCACCACAATTGTAGCAAGTAACACCCGCACCGCTTCTACACTCTAGAGCCTTGTGGCCTGGCTTGCCACACTTAAAACACTTCGGTTCAACACTTTTGCACTTCGGAGCACGATGCCCCGCTTCACCACAAGTGTAACACCTGACCTGGGTAGAAACTCCCCCACTTGGCTTCTTGCCAAAACCAACCTTTTGTTTCCCCTTATCAGCAGGAGTTACGTAAGGTTTTCCTCTGAATTGTCCTTTTCCTTTCTTGTCACTTAGGCTCTTGTAGTGGCTAGACATAGCCCTACTGTCTTCGTCATAAATTCTGCTCTTGTTAACCAACTCAGAAAACCGTCTGATTTCCTGGTACCCAATAGCTTGTCTAATCTCGGGTCTCAAACCTTTCACAAACTTGAGGCACTTAGACCTCTCAGCATTACCAGTATTATAGTGAGGACAAAATTTGATCAACTCCTCAAATTTCGCCGCATACTCAGCAACCGTCGAATTACCTTGCTTCAACTCAAGAAATTCGATCTCTTTCTTCCCCCGCACATCCTCTGGAAAATACTTCTCCAGAAAGGTTTCTCTAAACAAACCCCACGTAATCACCATATCATCTTCCTCAAATCTTTGGCGAGTATTACCCCACCAATCTTCAGCTTCTTCTTCGAGCATATGAGTCCCAAACTGCACCTTCTGTGCATCCGAGCAATTCATAACTCGAAAAATCTTTTCCACAACTTTCAACCAAATTTGTGCCTTGTCCGGTTCATGAGTTCCCTTGAAGACCGGAGGGTTATTCTTTTGGAATTTCCCCAAAGCACGAAATCCATCATCAGCATGATTCCTCACATTCACATTGGCCGGAGGATTCTGCCCAATTGCCCCCGCCAATCTCGTCAATGCCTCCGCAATCGCTTCGTCGTTCCTTCCTGCAACCATCTTACTAATTCCAACCACAGAACCACATAAGAACAACCAATATTGATAATGCAACACACGCATATCAATAACACACAGGGAAAAACACTCTAACAACTTGGCCGGACGGACCGACCTGCTCTGATACCACTATTGTAACACCCCCTTCTATACCCCAAATAAATGCATATAAAACAATTAAGCACATACACAATATCAGAGTAAAAAGGTTTTATAATAAGGTATAAAAGAAGAATGCCACAATTTCACCAATAAAACACTTTAACATTTTTGCTCCATAAAATATGTAACGTTTTCGTAGTTTTAGAAATCACATTTCAACATTTAATTTAAGCGAAAGATAACATCATTTAATCAGTTCCAAAATATTAATTCAAATGCACATAAGTCATCCAGATTAATACATCATATCAGTTAGATTACAAAACCACATCGGCTGATACATCGCAATGTATCACAAAAGAATGACTATACTAGTCTAACTACCCGGTGTTACATATCAGAGCAGCCGACTCAAAAGAATGAATACTAACTTCACAAAAGGACTCCAACATCCTAATCTGCAATGCCTCATAGAGCATTATAAAACAGCAGAAGGGTGAGAAATATAACCATAATAATCAAGGCATAAGATAACGTATATATAGGTATCATATACCACATATTCACATTTCTCACCACACTTCAATTTCTTAGTTATGTATATTTGCCACACATATAATAACAACACGAATATTTGTAAAGCATGTCCACATCATGCATACTCTCACAATTTCACAATCTCATCATTCACACATAAGCATCACTTCATGCATATGTTATATATTAATGTGACTCAACAACTCAATGCAACTCATGCAATGCGGTACCGATTCTCGTTATCTTTTTTTCGGTTTTTACATTAAACCGGGTCCACACTTATAGACCGATAACCCGTTATCTTTTTTTTCGGTTTTTACATTAAACCGGGTCCACACTTCTAGACCGATAACCCGTTATCTTTTTTTTTCGGTTTTTACATTAAACCGGGTCCACACTTCTAGACCGATAACCACAAAGTCCCGTCCTCTAAGCCTTCAAACCCACACTTCTAGGTTTGGGACAAGCCACTAGTTTCCACGAAACTAACAGACATTGCCTCTTGACTAAATGATGCATGTACAATCAACCACAACAAATGCACTTAAGACCGACATCTTAATCTCATGCATTCGAATAATTCACCCCTTCGAGAATTTCATCATGATTGCACATACAACATATATCAAACATTTATCAATGTATTCATTTCACACATCATCATATTAAACAACAATGCACACATATCACATATGTTCCCATGCATTCACACCACAATCGCATACATAATATGCACTCACAATTCATTAGACGATACACATACATTTCTCATTGTATTCCTATGTATCTCTACTTATCACAACAATCAAGGTATTCTCATTACAATACCAATCATACAATTATAAGTTATGCACACATATTCAAAATGTTCTCATGCATACTCATTACATAATTGTATACACATCAAGCATTCGCAAATTCATTAAATAATACACACATAATCACTTATTATGTTCACATGTATTTTAACCGATTACAATTAATCCTTCATATCACAACTCTAGGATTCACGCCCGAAGGCTACCCACAACACATGTTATCACAATATATCATATCTATATTCATATCATAAGGTATCCACCTATATGGAACAACCAAACCATCTCCACATGATCAACACAGCAAAAGAAAATGCTGTCAAACTCGCCCACATTCGCCTGGCGGACCCTCGCAGCGAACCTTCGTCTGGCCTTCGCCTGGCGAACTCCCTCAGCGAACACTCGCTAGGCTTCGCCTGGCGAGACTTCCCAGTGAACCCAAGTCAGTAGCTACTGACTTCATTCGCCACCATTCGCCAGCACCTTCGCTGGGCGAACCTTCGCTATCCAACCTCGCCTGGCGAACTCGCCAGCAAAGTCCACTGGGATTTAACTTATAATTATTCGCTAGCATTCGCTAGGCTTCGCCTGGCGAAGCTTCGCCTTTTCTCGCCTGGCGAGAGCCAGCGAACCTGCGCAGAACAGAATCACACTCTGTTCCTCCTTCACCAATCCATCATTAACCCTCTCTTACACATCCAAATCAGTATAAACAACATCAATACATGTTACCCGACTATTCTATGGCATTATTACTGAGTTTCAACCGATCAAATCCTCAATCTCCCGATTATCCAACATTTTGCCCTAAATGGAAAGTGATGGAAACTCTACCAAAACCCTAACCCAACATACATAACATCATACAATGATCAAATAGAAACATTTCTCACCCTTACCTCGATTAATCGGAGCTTTAATGTTGGTTCTTGATGATTTCCACTTTTTCCTCTTCTTCTCTTCTCTTTCTCTCCTTTCTTCTTCTTTCCTCTTTCCTTCCAAATGTTTTTCTAACTTTCTTTTCTTTCTCTCTTATATATTTCCTTCATTTTCCTTCCTTCCAATTTCCTCCTCAATTCTCTATTAATTCCAATTAATAAAAATTAATTTCTAACATTAATAAAAATCCCACTAAATCAATTAATTACTACAATTAATTATTTAATGAAATTTGGGCTGTTACAACTCTCCCCCACTTTAGGAATTTTCGTCCTCGAAAATGTTACCTGATTCAAACAGCTCTGGATAAGACTCTTTCATCCGACTCTCAAGCTCCCAAGTAACATTTCCACCAGCTGGTCCTCCCCAAGCGACCTTCACTAAAGCAATCTCTTTACCTCGAAGCTGCTTCAATTTCCGATCCGCTATCCGCATAGGTGATGTCTCAACAGTCAGGTTATCTCTCACTTGCACATCATCTACTTGGACTACATGAGACGGATCCGCAATGTATTTCCTCAACTGAGATACATTGAATACGTCATGAAGATTAGCAAGCGACAGTGGTAAAGCCACACGATAGACCACTTCTCCTATCCTTTGCAAAATCTGATAAGGACCAATGAAACGCGGCGACAACTTGCGCGACTTCAGTGCCCTACCAACACCTGTCATCGGAGTGACTCGAGGAAACACATGATCTCCCTCTTGAAATTCAAGTGCCTTCCTCCTCTTGTCATAATAACTCTTCTGGCGACTCTGAGTAATTCTCATCTTCTCTTGAATCATATTGATCTTATCAGTGGTCTGTTGAACTACACCGGTCTCGAACCAACACAATGGTGTCCTACACCGCCTACCATACAATGCCTCAAATGGTGCCATACCAATACTCGAATGGAAACTGTTGTTGTAGGTAAACTAAATCAAAGGCAAGTAGTTATCCCAAGCCCCTCCTTTTTCCAATACATAAGCTCTCAAAATATCTTCAAGCGACTGAATCGTCCTCTCTGTCTGACCATCAGTCTGAGGATGATAAGCTGAACTCAAACGCAACTTAGTACCCAAGGCACTCTGCAGGCTCTCCCAAAATCTCGAAGTAAACCGCGGATCTCTATCCGAAACAATACTTAACGGAATACCATGCAGACACACAATCCTCTCAATATACAGCTTAGCCAACTTCTCCAAAGGGTAATCCATACGCATAGGGATAAAGTGAGCAGATTTAGTCAATCTATCCACGATAACCCTAATAGCCTCAAAATTACTCGGCGTCCTCGGCAAACCCGATAAAAATTCCATGGAGATACTATCCCACTTCCACTCAGGAATAAACAACGGCTTCATCAAACCCGATGGCTTTTGATGCTCAATCTTTGACTTCTGGTAAGTCAAACAAGAATATACAAATTCCGCGATATCCTTCTTCATACTAGGCCACCAAAATACTTTCCTCAAATCCTGATACATCTTAGTAGCACCCGGATGAATACTCAATCCGCTACGATGTCCTTCTTCAAGGATACTCTTTTTCAGCTCAACAACATTTGGAATACAAACTCGATCCCGACATCTCATAATACCATTCTCATCAATCCGAAAATCACCAAAGCAGTATCTCCAAGCACATGATATTCTTCGGGTGGTCGAAGCAGTCCCTTATCCAATAAGGTTCTTCGCGATACCAAGGCAGTATCTCTAAACACATGAGATTCTTCGGGTAGTCGAAGCAGTCCCTTATCCAATAAGGTTCTTCGCGATACCAAAACAATATCTCTAAACCCATGAGATTCTTCGTGATACCAAAGCTAGATCTCTAAATACATGAGATTCCTCGGGTGGTCGATGCAGTCCCTTATCCAATAAGGTTCTTCGCGATACCAAAGCAGTATCTCTAAACACATGAGATTCGTCGGGTGGTCGAAGCAGTCCCTTATCCAATAAGGTTCTTCGCCATACCAAAACAGTATCTCTAAACACATGAGATTCTTCGGGTGGTTGAAGCAGTCCCTTATCCAATAAGGTTCTTCGCGATACCAAAGCAGTATCTCTAAACACATGAGATTCTTCGGGTGATCGAAGCAGTACCTTATTCAATAAGGTTCTTTGTGATACCAAAGCAGTATCTCTAAACATATGATATTCTTCGGGTGGTCGAAGCAGTCCCTTATCCAATAAGGTTCTTCGCGGTACCAAAGCAGTATCTCTAAACACATAAGATGCTTCGGTTGGTCGAAGCTGTCCCTTATCCAATAAGGTTCTTCGCGATACCAAAACAGTATCTATAAACACATGAGATTCTTCCTGATACCAAAGCAGTATCTCTAAATACATGAGATTTCTTGGGTGGTCGATGCAGTCCCTTATTCAATAAGGTTCTTCGCGATACGAAATCAGTATCTCTAAACATATGAGATTCTTCGGGTGGTCGAAGCAGTCCCTTATCCAATAAGGTTCTTCGCGATACCAAAGCAGTATCTCTAATCACATGAGATTCTTCGGGTGGTCGAAGTACCCCCTTATCCAATAAGGTTTTTCGCGATACCAAAGCAGTATCTCGAATCACATGAGATTCCTCGGGTGGTCAAAGCAGTCCCTTATCCAATAAGGTTCTTTGCGATAACAAAGCAGTATCTCGAATCACATGAGATTCTTTGGGTGTTCAAAGCAGTCCCTTATCCAATAAGGTTCTTCGCGATACCAAAGCAGTATCTCTAAACACATGAGATTCGTCGGGTGGTCGAAGCAGTCCCTTATCCAATAAGGTTCTTCACGATACTAAAACAGTATCTTTAAGCACATGAGATTCTTCGGGTGGTGGAAGCAGTCCCTTATCCAATAAGGTTCTTCGCGATACCAAAGCAGTATCTCGAAACACATGAGATTCTTCGGGTGATCGAAGCAGTACCTTATTCAATAAGGTTCTTCGCGATACCAAAGCAGTATCTCTAAGCACATGATATTCTTCGGGTGGTTGAAGCACTCCCTTATCCAATAAGGTTCTTCGCGATACCGAAGCAGTATCTCTAAACACATGAGATTCTTCGGGTAGTCGAAGCAGTCCCTTATCCAATAAGGTTCTTCGCGATACCAAAACAATATCTCTAAACACATGAGATTTTTCGTGATACCAAAGCTAGATCTTTAAATACATGATATTCCTCGGGTGGTCGATGCAGTCCCTTATTCAATAAGGTTCTTTGCAATTCGAAAGCAGTATCTCTATACACATGATATTCTTCGGGTGGTCGAAGCAGTCCCTTATCCAAGAAGGTTCTTCGCGATACCAAAGCAGTATCTCTAATCACATGAGGTTCTTCGGGTGGTCAAAGCAGTCCCTTTTCTAATAAGGTTCTTCGCGATACCAAGGAAGTATCTCTAAACACATGAGATTCGTCTGGTGGTCGAAGTTGTCCCTTATCCAATAAGGTTTTTCGCTATACCAAAACAGTATCTCTAAACACATGAGATTATTCGGGTGGTCGAAGCAGTCCCTTATCCAATAAGGTTCTTCGCGATACCAAAGTAGTATCTCTAAACACATGAGATTCTTCGGATGGTCGATGTTGTCCCTTATCCAATAAGGTTCTTCGCGATACGAAAGCAGTATCTCTAAACACATGAGATTATTCGGGTGGTCGAAGCAGTCCCTTATCCAATAAGGTTCTTTGCGATACCAAAACAGTATCTCTAAACACATGAGATTCTTCGTGATAACAAAGCAATATCTCTAAATACATGAGATTCCTCGGGTGGTTGATGCAGTCCCTTAACCAATAAGGTTATTCACGATACGAAAGCAGTATCTCTAAACACATGAGATTCTTTGGGTGGCCGAAGCAGTCCCTTATCCAATAAGGTTCTTCGCGATACAAAAACAGTATCTCTAAACCCATGAGATTCTTCATGATACCAAAGCTAGATCTCTAAATACATGAGCTTCCTCGGGTGGTCGATGCAGTCCCTTATCCAAAAAGGTTCTTCGCAATACGAAAGCAGTATCTCTATACACATGAGATTCTTCGGGTGGTCGAAGCAGTCCCTTATCCAATAAGGTTCTTCGCGATACCAAAGCAGTATCTCTAAACACATGAGATTCGTCGGGTGGTCGAAGCAGTCCCTTATCCAATAAGGTTCTTCGCCATACCAAAACAATATCTCTAAACACATCAGATTCTTCGGGTGGTTGAAGCAGTCCCTTATCCAATAAGGTTCTTCGCGATACCAAAGTAGTATCTCTAAACACATGAGATTCTTCGGGTGATCGAAGCAGTACCTTATTCAATAAGGTTCTTTGTGATACCAAAGCAGTATCTCTAAACATATGATGTTCTTCGGGTGGTCGAAGCAGTCCCTTATCCAATAAGGTTCTTCGCGGTACCAAAGCAGTATCTCTAAACACATAAGATTCTTCGGGTGGTCGAAGCTGCCCCTTATCCAATAAGGTTCTTCGCGATACCAAAACAGTATCTCTAAACACATGAGATTCTTCCTGATACCAAACAGTATCTCTAAATACATGAGATTTCTTGGGTGGTCGATGCAGTCCCTTATTCAATAAGGTTCTTCGCGATACGAAATCAGTATCTCTAAACATATGAGATTCTTCGGGTGGTCGAAGCAGTCCCTTATCCAATAAGGTTCTTCGCGATACCAAAGCAGTATCTCTAATCACATGAGATTCTTCGGGTGGTCGAAGTACTCCCTTATATAATAAGGTTCTTCGCGATACCAAAGCAGTATCTCGAATCACATGAGATTCTTCGGGTGGTCAAAGTAGTCCCTTATCCAATAAGGTTCTTCGCGATAACAAAGCAGTATCTTGAATCACATGAGATTCTTCGGGTGGTCAAAGCAGTCCCTTATCCAATAAGGTTCTTCGCGATACCAAAGCAGTATCTCTAAACACATGAGATTCGTCGGGTGGTCGAAGCAGTCCCTTATCCAATAAGGTTCTTCACGATACTAAAAGAGTATCTTTAAGCACATGAGATTCTTCGGGTGGTGGAAGCAGTCCCTTATCCAATAAGGTTCTTCGCGATACCAAAGCAGTATCTCTAAACACATGAGATTCTTCGGGTGATCGAAGCAGTACCTTATTCAATAAGGTTCTTCGCGATACCAAAGCAGTATCTCTAAGCACATGATATTCTTCGGGTGGTTGAAGCACTCCCTTATCCAATAAGGTTCTTCGCGATACCAAAGCAGTATCTCTAAACACATGAGATTCTTCGGGTAGTCGAAGCAGTCCCTTATCCAATAAGGTTCTTCGCGATACCAAAACAATATCTCTAAACACATGAGATTCTTCGTGATACCAAAGCTAGATCTCTAAATACATGATATTCCTCGGGTGGTCGATGCAGTCCCTTATCCAATAAGGTTCTTTGAAATTCGAAAGCAGTATCTCTATACACATGAGATTCTTCGGGTGGTCGAAGCAGTCCCTTATCCAAGAAGGTTCTTCGCGATACCAAAGCAGTATCTCTAATCACATGAGGTTCTTCGGGTGGTCAAAGCAGTCCCTTATCTAATAAGGTTCTTCGCGATACCAAGGCAGTATCTCTAAACACATGAGATTCGTCTGGTGGTCAAAGCTGTCCCTTATCCAATAAGGTTCTTCGCGATACCAAAACAGTATCTCTAAACACATGAGATTCTTCGGATGGTTGAAGCATTCCCTTATCCAATAAGGTTCTTCGCGATACCAAAGTAGTATCTCTAAACACATGAGATTCTTCGGATGGTCGATGTTGTCCCTTATCGAATAAGGTTCTTCGCGATACGAAAGCAGTATCTCTAAACACATGAGATTATTCGGGTGGTCGAAGCAGTCCCTTATCCAATAAGGTTCTTTGCGATACCAAATCAGTATCTCTAAACACATGAGATTCTTCGTGATACCAAAGCAGTATCTCTAAATACATGAGATTCATCGGGTGGTCGATGCAGTCCCTTAACCAATAAGGTTATTCGCGATACGAAAGCAGTATCTCTAAACACATGAGATTATTCGGGTGGTCGAAGCAGTCCCTTATCCAATAAGGTTCTTTGCGATACCAAAACAGTATCTCTAAACACATGAGATTCTTCGTGATACCAAAGCAGTATCTCTAAATACATGAGATTCTTTGGGTGGTCGATGTTGTCCCTTATCCAATAAGGTTATTCGCAATACGAAAGCAGTATCTCTATACACATGAGATTCTTCGGGTGGTCGAAGCAGTCCCTTATCCAATAAGGTTCTTCGCGATACCAAAGCAGTATCTCTAAACACATGAGATTCGTCGGGTGGTCGAAGCAGTCCCTTATCCAATAAGGTTCTTCGCCATACCAAAACAGTATCTCTAAACACATGAGATTCTTCGGGTGGTTGAAGCAGTCCCTTATCCAATAAGGTTCTTCGCGATACCAAAGCAGTATCTCTAAACACATGAGATTCTTCGGGTGATCGAAGCAGTACCTTATTCAATAAGGTTCTTTGTGATACCAAAGCAGTATCTCTAAACATATGATATTCTTCGGGTGGTCGAAGCAGTCCCTTATCCAATAAGGTTCTTCGCGGTACCAAAGCAGTATCTCTAAACACATAAGATTCTTTGGGTGGTCGAAGCTATCCCTTATCCAATAAGGTTCTTCGCGATACCAAAACAGTATCTCTAAACACATGAGATTCTTCAAAGCCGAGCGTGAGCGCATGGGTCGAGACTTCAAAGCCGTCAATGTTGTACTGGCCACGAAGAAGCAGCACTTGGACGAAGCGTATCGGAGGATATCCAAGTTCAACCAGCATTGGAAGGCCTCCCTAGCCACCAAGAAAGAGCGGGAGGATAAGCTGACGCAACAGATCTCAAAGCTGGAAGCCCAGGTGAAGGCTAGTGAGAAGAGGTTTGATGAAGAAACCGCTCGCAGATATGCCGCTGAAGGCCAGCTCAATAGGGCTCTTGCTAACCCGAAGGAGCGCAAACTGACGTTTGAGTCCAAGAAGCGGAAGCTAGAAGATTGCTTCGGCGAAGGAGCATGGCAAGATTCGGTCGAAGGTCTTCAGTACACCATTGTGCAGAGGGAGTTGCTCGTCAAAGGGTTGCTTACTCTGCCTGATCATCCGGAAACGAAGGAGTTGTTAGAAGAGTTTCACGCCCGTGGCCGTGCTTGACTATTTGTATTCCTTTTGTTTGGATCGTTGTTGTATGCTGACCATCACCAGGCTTGTTGGTCGAGGTCATGCTATTGATTCTGCTTGTACTCACTGATGTTGTGTACTGCCTTGATGGGCTTTCTTTATATATGAGATGTGATTTCCATGACTGGACTCGGACTTCTTATTATCAGCACTGGCACTCAGGCACTAGGATCGGGGGATACCTCCCTAATGCACAGACACACGTCTACATTTGCATGAAGCATTCGCATAACGAGCACTTTGTCGTTTTTCCTAACCCTTTTGTGTTTCCAGGTTGTTTCAGGTCGTTCCAGGATTGATCAGAGACCTATTCACCACTATCCGACCAGAGCAAATAAAACTAGAATCATGGAGCAAGTGCAAACTGATGTTCAGGAACTCCGTGAAAGATTGGATCACTTCATGGAGCTCATGCAAGCGGTCGCCAACGGCCAGGATCAGCTCAGAACTTTGGTTCAGCCTCTGATTTCAAGGGTCGATAGTAATGGAATACTCCATGGTGGGACGGTTCCAACCCCTCCACCAGTTGAAACTCCTCAGAATGGCGTCCCCGTGACCGGGGGGAATGGCAGTGCCAACGGCAATGTGATAGCTAACATGGGACTCAATGGCAATACGACGGGCGTCGGTAATGGGAGTCTGGAAGCTAATGTCAATGTTGGGCTGGGCAACGGCAATGCAGGAGTTGGGAATCTGTTTGGGCCTCTGTCGTGGTTAGAAGACCGCCAAGACGATGTGTTCTCTCAGAGAGGTGCTGAAGGGGAGCTGACTGCTGAAGCACGTCTAAGGTTCAAGGCGCTCGAGGATAAGATGAGAAATATCGAGAACCAGATCACCCTGGGTGTTGATATGTCCAAGTTGGGACTGATTGCTGATTTCAAGGTGCCTCCCAAGTTCAAGGTACCTGACTTTGAAAAGTACAATGGCACCACTTGCCCTCGCGTCCACCTGAGATCATATTACAGGAAAATGTCCGCTCACTCGGAGGACGAGAAGTTGCTAATGCACTTCTTTCAGGACAGTCTGTCCGGACCCTCCCTCGAATGGTACATGAGTCTGGAACCTACCAGTGTGCTCACGTAGAAGGACCTTGCTGAAGCATTTGTGCACCACTACCAATACTATAGCGACTTGGCTCCGAACCGAGTCCAGCTGCAGAATCTGTCGCAAAGGAACAACGAAGGGTTTAAGGAATACGCCCAGCGGTGGCGTGAGTTGGCAGCCAGGGTTCAGTCGCCGATGGTTGAACGTGAGCTCGTGCAGATGTTCGTAGCCACCCTCCCAGGGGTTTACTATGAGAAGTTGGTCAGCGGTATGTCTGGAACATTCTCAGATCTCATTATCACGGGTGAGCACATCGAAAATGGGATCAAACTCGGAAAAATTCAAGGTGAGTCATCCTCAGCTGGAGGAGGCAGAAAGAAACCTTATAGTGGCAAAAGACGGGAAGGAGAAACGAGCGCTGTGTCCAACGCTCGAAGGAAGGGTAAAGGTCCTCACAAGTAGGTGGCCAGCATAACTATCCCGGCAGTTCAACAACCACAGCAGCAGCAGCAGCAACCGAATCAACAAGGGTACAGAAAGTATCAGAATCGGGCACCTCTGTCGAGCCGTCACCTCGAGACACCGCCCATGTCGTACGCTCAACTATTGCAGACTTTGCTTCAGCTACAGTTGATCCAGAAGAGAACCATGGCTCCCTTGACAGGGACACCTCCACCAGGTTATGACGTGAATGCAACTTATGAGTTTCACTCAGGGGCACCAGGCCACACAATAGAGAACTGCAAAGCCTTCAAGCACAAGGTGCAGGACATGGTGGACGCCAAGATCATCAACTTCTCAGATAATGTGCCAAACGTCACGAAAAACCCTATGCCGAATCATAGGGGAGGTGGAGTAAACGCCATTATTGAAGACGAGAGTTTGGATTTGTTGACTGATGTTAGAGATCTGAAGACGCTGCTTAGCTTCGTTAAAGCTAAGCTGATGAAAAAGGGTTTCTTTCCAGGTTGCGGGAGCTATGTATGGGCTGTGCGACGAGTCCTGATGGATGTGAACAACTGGTAGAGGGAATTCAAAGTCTGATGACTGAAGGGATTTTACAGTTTAGTCGGAGGGCCGAATGTGGATCAGGGGAGGTAGTGCTGAAGCAAAATGATGAGGTCGCCACCATCACCATCCCTCGCCAGACGATAACTATTTCTGCACCCATACCGCCTACGATTACCATCACCAAAGCTGGGCCAATACCGTTCGAAAGCACTAATGCTGTCCCATGGCATTATGGGGCTGAGGTCTACTGCAACGGACAGAAGCTGGAGCTGGAACCATTTGGGTCGTCTGTGGAGAACCTGGCAGGCATTAGCGGAATCACTCGCAGCGGAAGAGTGTTTGCACCTCCTGAGGTCGTGGCGGACAAAGCGGACAGAGCTGATGCAACCGACAAAGGTAAAAGTAAGGTTGTTGAAGAGACCCCTCGTGGGGTAGAAAAAGACTTACTTGTTAAAGACGCCGAGGAATTTATGAGGTTGATTAAAAAGAGCGACTACAAGATTGTGGATCATCTCCATCAGACACCCTCAAAAATTTCCATTATGAACTTGTTGCTGTGTTCTGAAGCACACCGCAACGCACTGCTGAAGGTGTTGAACGCCGCATATGTACCGCAGGAAATATCGGTAAATCAGCTAGAAGAGGTCGTAGCCCATGTGAATGCTGGAAATGGGTTAGGTTTCACTGACCTAGAGCTGACGCCGAAAGGGAGGAATCACAATAGCGCCCTGCACATCTCGATAGAGTGTAGGGGAACGATTATGTCTCACGTGTTGGTGGACACAGGGTCGTCGCTCAATGTTCTTCCGAAGAAGGCATTAATGAAGTTGGATACTCGCGGAGTGATTTGCACACCCAGTGATCTGGTGGTGAAGGCGTTCGATGGAACCAAACGCCATGTTTTCGGGGAGGTGACCCTGCCTATCCAAGTCGGGCCGGAAACGTTCAACACAATCTTTTACATTATGGACATCATGCCTGCCTACAGCTGTCTCTTGGGCCGGCCGTGGATCCATGCTGCTGGCACCGTGACCTCCACGTTGCACCAGAAACTCAAGGATGCTGTCGGAGGTAGCATCGTGACCGTTTGTGGCGAGGAAGACATAATGGTGAGCCATTTGTCGTCCTTCAAGTATGTTGAAATGGAAGGGGAAATCCATGAAACTCTGTGCCAAGCGTTTGAAGCTGTCAAAGTGAAGGAAGTAGCTCCTGTAGTCATTGAAAAGCCAGAGATGACTCTCTCCTCATTCAAGGAGGCCCGGGCCGTTGTCCAAGCCTGATCTACCCCAGGATGGAGGCGAATTTTGGAGATACCTAACAAGCAAGACAAGTTTGGGTTGGGATATTCTCCTGGAGCTGAAGCTTCTTCTTCTAGCAGTGCGTCGCGAGGTAAAGGGCCGATCCAGTTTCCCAGTGGCGGGGTGATATTCGAAAGCGTCAACGCGGTGTCTGAAGACAGCGAAGATAGCGACTGTGACCTCGACTCTTGGATCCAGCCAAGCAAGCCAGGCGAGAGCCTCACCAACTGGTCCGTCAAGGATATCATCCAAATGACAAGCGAAGAGTAATGATTTACTTTTTCCAATCATTGTACAACCTTATGTCCTACCCGGGGCATAGTGGTTTTATTGTCAGTGCCTCGTTTGATTATGTACATGCATTTTATTAATAAATCAAAAGGCGTTTTTCTTTGTATTCAAATGTTGTGATCTCTGTTATTCCTGTTTTATATTTGTTTTGAAAAACAATAAAAGGGCAATGGGGTTTGTGCTAACCTGCATATCCTTGTTTTAAGCTTAACCCTTGTTATTGCAGGATCCACATAACAGATGACATCGAATCTGGACCTTCTACGGCTCACTTCGACTTCGATTGCCCGATCTATCAAGCCGAAGAAGACATTGATGAAGACGAAGACCTTCCTGCAGAGTTGGCCCGCTTGTTGAAACAAGAGGAGAAAGTTATTCTGCCTCATGAAGAGGAAATCGAGATCGTGAATCTAGGTTCTGAAGAACTCGTCAGAAACGTCAGGATAGGGGCTGCATTGTAGAGTGATGTCAAGAAGAGATTGGTTGAGATGCTAAGAGAGTATAGTGACGTCTTTGCTTGGTCATACGAAGATATGCCCGGACTTGATACTGACATCGTGGTCCACCACTTGCCGCTGCGAGAAGATTGTCATTCCGTTAAGCAAAAGCTTAGGAGGACGAGACCAAATATGGCCGTTAAGATCAAAGAAGAAGTGCAAAAGCAGCTTGATGCTGGCTTCTTAGCGGTCACCAACATAGTGCTTGTACCGAAGAAGGACGGTAAGGTGCGAATGTGCGTCGATTATCGGGATTTGAATAGGGCGAGCCCTAAGGATGATTTCCCGCTCCCTCATATTGATGTGTTGGTCGACAATACAGCTCAGTTCTCCGTTTTTTCATTCATGGATGGCTTCTCCGGTTACAACCAGATTAAGATGGCGCCGGAGGACATGGAGAAAACTACGTTTATCACACCTTGGGGAACGTTTTGCTACAAGGTAATGCCTTTCGGTCTAAAGAACGCAAGGGCCACTTACCAACGAGCAATGGTTACTTTGTTTCATGACATGATTCATCATGAGATTGAAGTCTATGTTGATGACATGATTGCGAAGTCCCAAACGGAGGAGGGACATCTGGTCAATTTGCTGAAGCTTTTTGAGAGGCTTAGGAAGTTCAGGTTGAGGCTGAATCCTGACAAGTGTACTTTCGGAGTACGGTCCGGAAAGTTACTGGGGTTTATCGTGAGCGAAAGAGGCATCGAGGTTGATCCTGCGAAGATTAAAGTGATACAAGAAATGCCAGTGCCAAAAACAGAAAAAGAAGTTCGTGGTTTCCTGGGCAGAATAAACTACATTGCAAGGTTTATTTCTCAGCTCACGGCCACGTGTGAACCGGTGTTCAAGCTTTTAAAGAAAGATCAGGAGATTATCTGGAACGAGGATTGCCAGAAGGCATTCGATAAGATAAAGCAGTATCTTCAGGAACCTCCAATCTTGATACCCCCAGTGGCTGGACGACCATTAATCATGTACTTGATAGTTCTTGAGAATAGTATGGGGTGTGTTCTCGGTCAGCATGATGAGATGGACAGAAAGGAGCATGCCATCTATTATCTGAGTAAAAAGTTCACTGACTGTGAATCTCGTTACTCGATGCTGGAGAAGACGTGTTGTGCACTAGCCTGGGTTGCCAAACGTTTACGACAGTACATGCTCAATCACACCACTATGCTAATTTCGAAGATGGATTCGATCAAGTACGTCTTCGAGGAGCAAGCGCTTTCGGGCATGATTGCCAGATGGCAAATGGTGTTGACGGAATATGATATTCAGTATGTTTCACAGAAGGCCATTAAGGGAAGCGTATTGTCTGATTACCTTGCCGAACAGCCGATCGAGGATTACCAGCCGATGAAGTTTGAATTCCCTGATGAGGATATCATGTTTCTCAAAGCGAAGGATTGCGATGAACCGTTTCCCGACGAGGGGCCAGACAGAAGATCCCAGTGGAAATTGATATTTGACGGGGCGGTTAATTCTTACGGAAGTGGTATCAGGGTGATCATCACGACTCCCTACGGATCCCACATCCCGTTTACTGCGAGACTGACGTTTCCAGTCACCAATAATGAAGTGGAGTACAAAGCATGCATCATGGGTCTAGAGGAGGCAATTGATTTGAGAATCAAGAACCTAGATGTATATGGTGACTCGGCGCTTGTGATCAACCAGATTAAAGGGGAGTGGGAGACTCGTCAGTCGAATTTGGTGCCGCACATGAACTATGCCAGAAGGCTGCTTCCGTTCTTTGATCGAGTGGAACTCCATCATGTACCCAGAGCGGAGAATCAGATGGCTGATGCCTTAGCCACGTTGGCTTTAATGTATAAAGTCAATTTTTGGAATGAAGCTCCAAGAATTGTCCTTTCTCGTCTTGATAGACCTGCATTCGTCTTTGCGATCGAGGAAGCCGCCGACGGCAAGCCATGGTTCCATGACATCCAGACTTTCCTTATGACTAAGGAGTATCATGCGGGTGCGTCGACCCAAGATAAGAAGACTCTGAGGAGGCTGTCTGGAAATTTCTATCTCAATCCTGATGGAGTTTTGTATAAAAGAAACCATGATCTCGTGCTACTCAGATGTGTAGATGAGAAAGAGGCGAGCATGCTCATGGAAGAAGTCCATGAAGGCACATTTGGTACGCATGCCGGCGGGCATGCTATGACGAGAAAGATCCTGAGAGCAGGATATTACTGGCTGACGATGGAATCAGATTGCTTTAAATTCGTGAAGAGATGTCATAAATGCCAGATTTATGCTGATAAAGTTCATGTGCCGCCGTGCCCGTTGAATGTCATGTCCTCCCCTTGGCCGTTCTCCATGTGGGGCATCGACATAATAGGCAAGATCGAGCCCACTGCATCAAACGGTCATCGCTTCATTCTAGTAGCTATCGACTACTTCACCAAGTGGGTGGAGGCAGACTCATATGCTAATGTGACCAAGCAAGTGGTGGCTAAATTCATAAAGAGGGACATCATCTGTCGTTACGGAGTTCCCGAGCGGATCATTACTGATAATAGTTCGAATTTGAATAACAAGATGATGAAGGAGCTGTGCCAGATGAATGGCGCTGTTGAGGCGGCCAATAAGAACATAAAGAAGATTGTTCAGAAGATGGTTGTGACCTACAAAGATTGGCACGAGATGCTGCCATTTGCACTGCACGGTTATCGCACAACGGTACGTATATCAACCGGGGCAACTCCTTTCTCCTTAGTGTACGGTATGGAAGTTGTCCTGCCGTTAGAAGTGGAGATCCCTTCTTTGCGAGTTTTGGTTGATGTGAAACTAGACGAGGCATAATGGATTAAGAACCGACTGAACCAGCTTAGCCTGATGGACGAGAAGAGGTTAGCATCGATTGCACATGGTCGTCTGTACCAGAGCCGAATGAAGAAAGCTTATGATAAGAAGGTGCGTCCTAGAAGCTTTCAGACGGGTGATCTCGTCCTGAAGAAGATTCTTCCTCCACACTCCGATCACTGGGGCAAGTGGACTCCCAATTACAAAGGTCCGTATGTCGTCAGCAAGGTCTTCTCGGGAGGAGCTTTGTTGTTATCCACGATGGATGGTGAAGATTTTGCATCCCCGGTGAACGCGGACGCAGTTAAAAAATACTTTGCTTAAAAATGACCCGCTGGAAAGAAAAAGAATATCCAGGCAAAAACTGGGGCATCCTGGCGAACCATAAAAAAGGAAAAAGGTTCAGGCAAAAATTAGTGATATAAATCGAAAAATGTACACCCGCAAAGTCGAAAACCCGGATGGGCGACTTTGGCAAAAAAGGGTATCCCGGTGAACTGAAAACCCGCAAAGGGCGGTTCACGCAAAAGTTAGGGATTTGTAAAAGCAAATGACTGCGTTCCGCGTGTGGACTTTCATTGTGTAGTGGTTTGGAAGACCTGAGGGCCGTTTATCTGAATCAATCTCTTCTGAAGATGAAGCGTCGGAGAAGTATCGAAGTCGAGTGGGTCATAGAGGGATCAACTCATGGTGTTCGTCTACGCCTCGTTGCCGACATTTGTATATACTGATGTATATTTATGTTTTATTTTTTGCGCGGCTTCCTCATTCCAGGAGCTTGCATCTGTTGTAAAACATTTTTACCCATTCAGGGGTTCGTTATCAATAAAATGTATACTATTCAGCAATTCTGTTTGTTTGTTTAGCATTTATCTATTTTGTTTGCGAAAAAGAACGCCGATGTATTTGACAAAATGCGCATACAAAAACTTACTGGCCTAGGCCACTAATTGTTGAAACAATGAATTACTTGAACATTGTCACAAGATGATAACCTTGATAGGTCCCTTTGAGAAGGGTGTCTTGTCTATTTGTTTGTGTTGTTACAGGTGTAGCAGATTCTAGACAGTGCGTCGTATGCGCTCCCAAGCAGGATGATTTCTCCTTCTCCAGCAAAGTTCAGCAGCCTCTCCCCGCAGAGTCTGAACGTGAGATCGTATGCGTTGATACGTCCCCCAGGCAGAGAGGATTCTCTCCCCAATCAGATGCATCCTGAAGGAACGACATCTCCCTAGCTGAGTCAGGCGTCGAAGCGTTTGTTCATCCCCCAGCATCGGGTCACAAGTGCAAGTCTCGTAGGAGACCATTCACTGAAGTGTGCAGCATTCGATAGTTCCAGACTGAAGTCCCCAGCGGAATTGAGATTCCCCACAGAGTCGTGCTCTCCCCCGAAGCAGGATGATTTCTTCTTCTCCAGCCGAGTTTGCAGATCCCCGAGAGAGCCGAGTCCTTGGAAAGCAGTTCGGGCCATGATTGGTTGTCCCCAGTAGAGTGTTGAATAACTGATGCTGTATTTCTCCACCGGAGTCGTTGTCTCCAGAAGGGTTAGCCGTGAAGGCCGTGCAGTTTATTTCCGCGATTGACATCGCTCTCCTCAGCAGGTCCAGGTTCTCGTAGAGCTTCGTTCCCCGGCAGCAGTCAACTGAAGATCATTTTCCCATGCAGAGTCCGATTGAGATTGGCGTGACCTTTTCTCCATGGCAGGATGATTCCTTCCTCCACCAGAGTGGTTTTTTCTCCTTGACAGGAAGATTCTCTCGTCGACATTTATTTTGCTGACGGGGCCGTAGCATTTTGCATGATTGCATAATATTTTGCATGAGTCCATAGCATTTCCACTGTGTGGAGCATTGCGCCATAGTCAAGCATATGCATACTAAACATGAGCTAGGTCGTTACCGTTCTTGTTTTGCAGGTGCTTCCCCGCAGAGCCGCTTGCTCAAGATGATTCTTGAATTCCCCGCAGAGCCGCTTGCTCAAGATGATTCTTGAATCCCCAGCAAGGTCGCTCGCTCAAGATGATTCTTGGATTTTTTCTCTCCCAGCAAGGTCGTTTGCTTGAGATGATTCTTAAAATCCCCAGTACAGTCGCCAGAGTTGGTTGCTCAAAGTCGATGCTTAGAGTCCCCGACAGAGCGTTTGCTTAGGATGATCCCTGAAATCTCCAGCAGATGTTATGGGTTCAGGACGATTCTTGAAGTCCCCACGGAGTTAGTTGTTCAAGATGATTCTTGATTTCCTCAGCAGAGTTGATTCACCCAGAACGATTTCTGGATCCCCGAAGCAGAGTTACTCGATAGTTCTCCAGAATCCCCAGCGGAGATGTGTCATCCCCAGCAGGTTTCTGAACAGTGAAGTTGAAACTTCCCTTGAAGACCTGATGATTGAAGTCCAACTGTATTGACGAAGCAGTTCTCCCAGCTGATGCGGAGTACCCGATGGCAGAAGTTTGGATATCCCCAATTGGTTCATGATTGACTGAAACTTCTATTCCTGACTTACTGATGAAGTCCGGCTAATGCCCGAAAGATTTCCTTGAACGCCCGATGGCATGATTAACTTGATTCTCGACCTGATGAGTCCCGAGGAATCTTGATGCCTGACGGCATGATCGACCATGTATTACCGGTTACCGTGTGACCAATTCCCCTGCTAGTTGTCGTGCAGCTAATATTTCAGTTTTCGAAGATTTGTTCCCATCAGAGTACCGTGTACTTGCGCAATTGGCAAATTTCCGGGTTTGTTGGTATTCAACCGTCTTCTACCTTGATTGTTTGAGAGCCGTTCGCTTCTCACCCAGTCAGGTTCAAGCCGTTTGAATAGGGGCAGCTGTTGCACCCCAAAATTTGCCCAACATTTCTTCACCTAGCTTGTGTTTCATTTCATTCACATTATCATTATCATTTGCATTTCATTGACATGTATGCAGGAGATCAAGAGGTATGATCACCAATCAAGAGCTATACAAGACTATGAAGCTAGCTATGAAGGTTATTCAAGTGTTCAAGGGTAGATATCTTTGTCAGAGAAGTCAGAAGATTCTCAGAGAGAGTGGTTGAAACCAAGGTTGTGTGCCTCCTAACTTGAGAGTTGTGGGAGCTCCCCAGATGATTCTGAAGCCAGGAATAAGGACTTGAAGCCTTGAGGGAGCCTATGAGATGTCTTGAAAGCCATCATGAAGCCTAGACAGGTCATGGTACAAGATTAAAGAAGCCTCAGCCATGAGTGGTGTAATTAGGGTTTGACTGGGTCAACTCTAGGTCAACTGATGATTTGGAGAGGGTTGAGACCTAATACAAGAGCCATGTGATCATGGATTGATGCATTGAGATGTTATAAGGATTATTCCAAGGTCAACTCGTCATGATTGAATAGTTTGAGAAGTCTCAAGCTAGGGTTTCTAAGGCTTGATAGTGTAAAATCCCCTAGTTTTACCCCTATCTTCAAGGTAGTTTAGCTCAAGATGTGATTGTCATCTCATCTTACCCCCAACATGAATGTTGTAGAGCTTGTTCTTAGATTTAATTTGAGTACTAGAAGTCCTTGATAGGATTTGTAGAACTCAAGTTATGACTTTGACAAGTTACAGGTCATCTGAAGTATGTGAATCTGGGGCCTTGAAAGTTACCCCAATTGCATCAAACTTTTGCCCAAGAAGGATGATTCCTATGAACTTTTGGTCAACATGAATGTTGCTCCTTATCTTCTTAGATTACTAGAGAGTACTAGAAGTCCTTGATAGGATTTGTAGAACTCAAGTTATGGCTTTGACAAGTCAAGGGCATTTTGGTCATTTGGAGATTACAGGTCATTTCAAGCATAAGGCCATAACTCCTATTTCCAAGCTTCAAATGCCAAAATCTTCAACATAAAACTTGTTCAAAATGATGTTTTAAGGCTAGTAAGGAGGTCATGAGATGATGTAAATGCTTGTAGCTCAAAGTTGCAAAAATGACCTAAAATAAGGGCATAAGTTAAATAAACCAAAGTTGGAAATTGATATTTTCAACCTACACATCCAAACCATGGCATGTAATATATCATTTTGACTCTAGAAAACATTTTAAGAACATTGGTTTAGCCACATTTTTGATTTGAGGTCTAAATTGTGGACTTGCTTTGAAAAGCACTTGCTTGCATATTAAGTAACATGTGCATAACTTAAAATTAAGGCATGAGCAAGGGCCTTTGCAAGCTAAACTCTTCCAAAATGTCACTAGGGGAGATTTTGAAAGAGATTAAGGTTGGTTTCAAGCTGCAAACATAATTGGGCATAGCATGAGATGTGTTTGAAAATCTCATGACATGAGAAGTGGAAATTCTCATTAGAAGGGTCTAGAGGGTTCTAGATCATCCAAACTTCATCTATATAAGGAGTAGAGTGGATCCATTGAAGAGGTTGGTGGTCATTGAAGGATTGAGCATAACTTGAGATTGAGTTTTCTTAGATTGCAATTGAAATCGGTTTCACCAAATTCCTCAATTTCCATTCATTTTCTTGATTGATACTTCTTCCATGGATGTCAAGGAGTGATTCCAGATCATTTTCAAGAAGAATTGGTGGCTAGATCGTGTATGAGCAAGTGGTTTTCAGCACCTGCAACTCATCATCGTGTTTCAAGATTGAAGCACTTTCCATTGATTCTTTTGCATACAGAAGCAAGGAGGAGGTTCAGTGATCGTGTCCAGAAGATTTGAGAGCTTGAAGTGAAGATTTGGTGCATCTGTTATTCAAGAATTTCCAGGTTAGTAACCTTCTTCCTATAGCATGATTTAGGTAGAATTAGGTTGAATTAGGGTGCTAATACCTTCCCCTTGCGTAACCGACTCCTGAACCCAGACAACGGTTGCGACGGCCTTGTCTTACCCTTTTCGTCATGTTTTTCCGATCGTTTCCTTTCCCGTTCCAGGGATAAATAACGAAAGGTGGAGACTCTTCTGTTTTGCCGGCACCTTATTTTCGCGGAAGCGACACAAAGCAGTATCTCTAAACATATGAGATTCTTCGGGTGGTCGAAGCAGTCCCTTATCCAATAAGGTTCTTCGTGATACCAAAGCAGTATCTCTAAACACATGAGATTCTTCGGGTGGTCGAAGCCATCTATTATCCAATAAAGTTCTTTGCGATGCCAAAACAATATCTCTAAACACATGAGATTCTCCGTGATACCAAAGCAGTATCTCTAAATACATGAGATTTCTCGGGTGGTCGATGCAGTCCCTTATCCAATAAGGTTATTCGCGATACGAAAGCAGTATCTCTAAACACATGAGATTCTTCGGGTGGTCGAAGCAGTCCCTTATCCAATAAGGTTCTTCGCGATACCATAGCAGTATCTCTAATCACATGAGATTCTTCGGGTGGTCAAAGCAGTCCCTTATCCAATAAGGTTCTTCGTGATACATAAGCAGTATCTCTAATCACATGAGATTCGTCAGGTGGTCGAAGTAGTCCCTTATCCAAAAAGGTTCTTCGCGATACCAAAACAGTATCTCTAAACACATGAGATTTTTCGGGTGGTTGAAGCAGTCCATTATCCAATAAGGTTCTTCGCGACACCAAAGCAGTATCTCTAATCACATGAGATTCTTCGGGTGGTCAAAGCAGTCCCTTATCCAATAAGCTTCTTCGCGATACCAAAGCAGTATCTCTAAACACATGAGATTCTTCGGGTGGTCGAAGCAGTCCCTTATCCAATAAGGTTCTTCGCGATACCAAAACAGTATCTCCAAACACATGAGATTCTTCGTGATACCAAAGCAGTATCTCTAAATACATGAGATTCCTCGGGTGGTCGATGCAGTCCCTTATCCAATAAGGTTCTTCGCGATACGAAAGCAGTATCTCTAAACACATGAGATTCTTCGGGTGGTCGAAGCAGTCCCTTATCCAATAAGGTTCTTCGCGATACCAAAACAGTATCTCTAAACACATGAGATTCTTTGTGATACCAAAGCTAGATCTCTAAATACCTGAGATTCCTCGGGTGGTCGATGCAGTCCCTTATCCAATAAGGTTCTTCGCAATACGAAAGCAGTATCTCTATACACATGAGATTCTTCGGATGGTCGAAGCAATCCCTTATCCAATAAGGTTCTTTGCGACACCAAAGCAGTTTCTCTAATCACATTAGATTCTTCGGGTGGTCGATGTAGTCCCTTATCCAATAAGGTTCTTCGCGATACCAAAGTAGTATCTCTAATCACATCAGATTCTTCGGGTGGTCAAAGCAGTCCCTTATCCAATAATGTTCTTCGCGATACCAAGGCAGTATCTCTAAACACATGAGATTCGTCTTGTGGTCGAAGCAGTCCCTTATCCAATAAGGTTCTTCGGGATACCAAAACAGTATCTCTAAACACATGAGATTCATCGGCTGGTTGAAGCAGGCCCTTATCCAATAAGGTTCTTCGTGATACCAAAGCAGTATCTCTAAACACATGAGATTCTTCGGGTGATCGAAGAAGTACCTTATTCTATAAGGTTCTACATGATACCAAAGCAGTATCTCTAAACAAATGATATTCTTTGGGTGGTCGAAGTAGTCGCTTATCCAATAAGGTTCTTCGTGATACCAAAGCAGTACCTCTAAACACAGGATATTCTTCAGGTGGTCGAAGCAGTCCCTTATCCAATAAGGTTCTTCGCGATACCAAAGCAGTATCTTTAAACACATGAGATTCGTCGGGTGGTCGAAGCAGTCCCTTATCCAATAAGGTTCTTCGCGATACCAAAACAGTATCTCTAAATACATGAGATTCTTCGGGTGGTTGAAGTATTCCCTTATCCAATAAGGTTCTTCGCGATACCAAAGCAGTATCTCTAAACACATGAGATTCTTCGGGTGGTCGATGTAGTCCCTTATCCAATAAGGTTCTTCGCGATACGAAAGCAGTATCTCTAAACACATGAGATTCTTCGGGTGGTCGAAGCAGTCCCTTATCCAATAAGGTTCTTTGCGATACCAAAGCAGTATCACTAAACACATGAGATTCTTCTGGTGGTCGAAGCCATCTCTTATCCAGTAAGGTTCTTTTCGATACCAAAACAGTATCTCTAAACACATGAGATTCTCCGTGATACCAAAGCAGTATCTCTAAATACATGAGATTCCTCGGGTGGTCGAAGCAGTCCCTTATCCAATAAGGTTCTTCGTGATACCAAAGCAGTATCTCTAATAACATGAGATTCTTCTGGTGGTCAAAGCAGACCCCTATCCAATAAGGTTCTTCGCTATACTAAAGTAGTATCTATAAACACATGAGATTCGCCGGGTGGTCGAAGCAATCCCTTATCCAATAAGGTTCTTCGCGATACCAAAACAGTATCTCTAAAGACATGAGATTCTTCGGGTGGTTGAAGCATTCCCTTATCCAATAAGGTTCTTCGCGATACCAAAGCAGTATCTCTAAACACATGAGATTCTTCGGGTGGTCGATGTAGTCCCTTATCCAATAAGGTTCTTCGCGATACGAAAGCAGTATCTCTAAACACATGAGATTCTTCGGGTGGTCGAAGCAGTCCCTTATCCAATAAGGTTCTTCGCGATACCAAAGCAGTATCTTTAAACACGTGAGATTCTTCGGGTGGTCGAAGCCGTCTCTTATCCAATAAGGTTCTTTGCGATACCAAAACAGTATCTCTAAACACATGAGATTCTTCGGGTGATCGAAGCAGTACCTTATTCTATAAGGTTCTACATGATACCAAAGCAGTATCTCTAAACAAATGATATTCTTCGGGTGGTCGAAGTAGTCGCTTATCCAATAAGGTTCTTCGTGATACCATAGCAGTACCTCTAAACACGATATTCTTCAGGTGGTCGAAGCAGCCCCTTATCCAATAAGGTTCTTCGCGATACCAAAGCAGTATCTTTAAACACATGAGATTCGTCGGGTGGTCGAAGCAGTCCCTTATCCAATAAGGTTCTTCGCGATACCAAAACAGTATCTCTAAATACATGAGATTCTTCGGGTGGTCGAAGCCGTCTATTATCCAATAAGGTTCTTTGCGATGCCAAAACAATATCTCTAAACACATGAGATTCTCCGTGATACCAAAGCAGTATCTCTAAATACATGAGATTTCTCGGGTGGTCGATGCAGTCCCTTATCCAATAAGGTTATTCGCGATACGAAAGCAGTATCTCTAAACACATGAGATTCTTCGGGTGGTCGAAGCAGTCCCTTATCCAATAAGGTTCTTCGCGATACCATAGCAGTATCTCTAATCACATGAGATTCTTCGGGTGGTCAAAGCAGTCCCTTATCCAATAAGGTTCTTCGTGATACATAAGCAGTATCTCTAATCACATGAGATTCGTCAGGTGGTCGAAGTAGTCCCTTATCCAAAAAGGTTCTTCGCGATACCAAAACAGTATCTCTAAACACATGAGATTTTTCGGGTGGTTGAAGCAGTCCATTATCCAATAAGGTTCTTCGCGACACCAAAGCAGTATCTCTAATCACATGAGATTCTTCGGGTGGTCAAAGCAGTCCCTTATCCAATAAGCTTCTTCGCGATACCAAAGCAGTATCTCTAAACACATGAGATTCTTCGGGTGGTCGAAGCAGTCCCTTATCCAATAAGGTTCTTCGCGATACCAAAACAGTATCTCCAAACACATGAGATTCTTCGTGATACCAAAGCAGTATCTCTAAATACATGAGATTCCTCGGGTGGTCGATGCAGTCCCTTATCCAATAAGGTTCTTCGCGATACGAAAGCAGTATCTCTAAACACATGAGATTCTTCGGGTGGTCGAAGCAGTCCCTTATCCAATAAGGTTCTTCGCGATACCAAAACAGTATCTCTAAACACATGAGATTCTTTGTGATACCAAAGCTAGATCTCTAAATACCTGAGATTCCTCGGGTGGTCGATGCAGTCCCTTATCCAATAAGGTTCTTCGCAATACGAAAGCAGTATCTCTATACACATGAGATTCTTCGGATGGTCGAAGCAATCCCTTATCCAATAAGGTTCTTTGCGACACCAAAGCAGTTTCTCTAATCACATTAGATTCTTCGGGTGGTCGATGTAGTCCCTTATCCAATAAGGTTCTTCGCGATACCAAAGTAGTATCTCTAATCACATCAGATTCTTCGGGTGGTCAAAGCAGTCCCTTATCCAATAATGTTCTTCGCGATACCAAGGCAGTATCTCTAAACACATGAGATTCGTCTTGTGGTCGAAGCAGTCCCTTATCCAATAAGGTTCTTCGGGATACCAAAACAGTATCTCTAAACACATGAGATTCATCGGCTGGTTGAAGCAGGCCCTTATCCAATAAGGTTCTTCGTGATACCAAAGCAGTATCTCTAAACACATGAGATTCTTCGGGTGATCGAAGCAGTACCTTATTCTATAAGGTTCTACATGATACCAAAGCAGTATCTCTAAACAAATGATATTCTTTGGGTGGTCGAAGTAGTCGCTTATCCAATAAGGTTCTTCGTGATACCAAAGCAGTATCTTTAAACACATGAGATTCGTCGGGTGGTCGAAGCAGTCCCTTATCCAATAAGGTTCTTCGCGATACCAAAACAGTATCTCTAAATACATGAGATTCTTCGGGTGGTTGAAGTATTCCCTTATCCAATAAGGTTCTTCGCGATACCAAAGCAGTATCTCTAAACACATGAGATTCTTCGGGTGGTCGATGTAGTCCCTTATCCAATAAGGTTCTTCGCGATACGAAAGCAGTATCTCTAAACACATGAGATTCTTCGGGTGGTCGAAGCAGTCCCTTATCCAATAAGGTTCTTTGCGATACCAAAGCAGTATCACTAAACACATGAGATTCTTCTGGTGGTCGAAGCCATCTCTTATCCAGTAAGGTTCTTTTCGATACCAAAACAGTATCTCTAAACACATGAGATTCTCCGTGATACCAAAGCAGTATCTCTAAATACATGAGATTCCTCGGGTGGTCGAAGCAGTCCCTTATCCAATAAGGTTCTTCGTGATACCAAAGCAGTATCTCTAATAACATGAGATTCTTCTGGTGGTCAAAGCAGTCCCCTATCCAATAAGGTTCTTCGCTATACTAAAGTAGTATCTATAAACACATGAGATTCGCCGGGTGGTCGAAGCAATCCCTTATCCAATAAGGTTCTTCGCGATACCAAAACAGTATCTCTAAAGACATGAGATTCTACGGGTGGTTGAAGCATTCCCTTATCCAATAAGGTTCTTCGCGATACCAAAGCAGTATCTCTAAACACATGAGATTCTTCGGGTGGTCGATGTAGTCCCTTATCCAATAAGGTTCTTCGCGATACGAAAGCAGTATCTCTAAACACATGAGATTCTTCGGGTGGTCGAAGCAGTCCCTTATCCAATAAGGTTCTTCGCGATACCAAAGCAGTATCTTTAAACACGTGAGATTCTTCGGGTGGTCGAAGCCGTCTCTTATCCAATAAGGTTCTTTGCGATACCAAAACAGTATCTCTAAACACATGAGATTCTTCGGGTGATCGAAGCAGTACCTTATTCTATAAGGTTCTACATGATACCAAAGCAGTATCTCTAAACAAATGATATTCTTCGGGTGGTCGAAGTAGTCGCTTATCCAATAAGGTTCTTCGTGATACCATAGCAGTACCTCTAAACACATGATATTCTTCAGGTGGTCGAAGCAGCCCCTTATCCAATAAGGTTCTTCGCGATACCAAAGCAGTATCTTTAAACACATGAGATTCGTCGGGTGGTCGAAGCAGTCCCTTATCCAATAAGGTTCTTCGCGATACCAAAACAGTATCTCTAAATACATGAGATTCTTCGGGTGGTTGAAGCATTCCCTTATCCAATAAGGTTCTTCGCGATACCAAAGCAGTATCTCTAAACACATGAGATTCTTCGGGTGGTCGATGTAGTCCCTTATCCAATAAGGTTCTTCGCGATACGAAAGCAGTATCTCTAAACACATGAGATTCTTCGGGTGGTCGAAGCAGTCCCTTATCCAATAAGGTTCTTTGCGATACCAAAGCAGTATAACTAAACACATGAGATTCTTCTGGTGGTCGAAGCCGTCTCTTATCCAGTAAGGTTCTTTTCGATACCAAAACAGTATCTCTAAACACATGAGATTCTCCGTGATACCAAAGCAGTATCTCTAAATACATGAGATTCCTCGGGTGGTCTATGCAGTCCCTTATCCAATAAGGTTATTCGCGATACGAAAGCAGTATCTCTAAACACATGGGATTCTTCGGGTGGTCGAAGCAGTCCCTTATCCAATAAGGTTCTTCGTGATACCAAAGCAGTATCTCTAAACACATGAGATTCTTTGGGTGATCGAAGCAGTACCTTATTCTATAAGGTTCTACATGATACCAAAGCAGTATCTCTAAACAAATGATATTCTTTGGGTGGTCGAAGTAGTCGCTTATCCAATAAGGTTCTTCGTGATACCAAAGCAGTACCTCTAAACACATGATATTCTTCAGGTGGTCGAAGCAGTCCCTTATCCAATAAGGTTCTTCGCGATACCAAAGCAGTATCTTTAAACACATGAGATTCGTCGGGTGGTCGAAGCAGTCCCTTATCCAATAAGGTTCTTCGCGATACCAAAACAGTATCTCTAAATACATGAGATTCTTCGGGTGGTTGAAGTATTCCCTTATCCAATAAGGTTCTTCGCGATACCAAAGCAGTATCTCTAAACACATGAGATTCTTCGGGTGGTCGATGTAGTCCCTTATCCAATAAGGTTCTTCGCGATACGAAAGCAGTATCTCTAAACACATGAGATTCTTCGGGTGGTCGAAGCAGTCCCTTATCCAATAAGGTTCTTTGCGATACCAAAGCAGTATCACTAAACACATGAGATTCTTCTGGTGGTCGAAGCCATCTCTTATCCAGTAAGGTTCTTTTCGATACCAAAACAGTATCTCTAAACACATGAGATTCTCCGTGATACCAAAGCAGTATCTCTAAATACATGAGATTCCTCGGGTGGTCGAAGCAGTCCCTTATCCAATAAGGTTCTTCGTGATACCAAAGCAGTATCTCTAATAACATGAGATTCTTCTGGTGGTCAAAGCAGTCCCCTATCCAATAAGGTTCTTCGCTATACTAAAGTAGTATCTATAAACACATGAGATTCGCCGGGTGGTCGAAGCAATCCCTTATCCAATAAGGTTCTTCGCGATACCAAAACAGTATCTCTAAAGACATGAGATTCTTCGGGTGGTTGAAGCATTCCCTTATCCAATAAGGTTCTTCGCGATACCAAAGCAGTATCTCTAAACACATGAGATTCTTCGGGTGGTCGATGTAGTCCCTTATCCAATAAGGTTCTTCGCGATACGAAAGCAGTATCTCTAAACACATGAGATTCTTCGGGTGGTCGAAGCAGTCCCTTATCCAATAAGGTTCTTCGCGATACCAAAGCAGTATCTTTAAACACGTGAGATTCTTCGGGTGGTCGAAGCCGTCTCTTATCCAATAAGGTTCTTTGCGATACCAAAACAGTATCTCTAAACACATGAGATTCTTCGGGTGATCAAAGCAGTACCTTATTCTATAAGGTTCTACATGATACCAAAGCAGTATCTCTAAACAAATGATATTCTTCGGGTGGTCGAAGTAGTCGCTTATCCAATAAGGTTCTTCGTGATACCATAGCAGTACCTCTAAACACATGATATTCTTCAGGTGGTCGAAGCAGCCCCTTATCCAATAAGGTTCTTCGCGATACCAAAGCAGTATCTTTAAACACATGAGATTCGTCGGGTGGTCGAAGCAGTCCCTTATCCAATAAGGTTCTTCGCGATACCAAAACAGTATCTCTAAATACATGAGATTCTTCGGGTGGTTGAAGCATTCCCTTATCCAATAAGGTTCTTCGCGATACCAAAGCAGTATCTCTAAACACATGAGATTCTTCGGGTGGTCGATGTAGTCCCTTATCCAATAAGGTTCTTCGCGATACGAAAGCAGTATCTCTAAACACATGAGATTCTTCGGGTGGTCGAAGCAGTCCCTTATCCAATAAGGTTCTTTGCGATACCAAAGCAGTATAACTAAACACATGAGATTCTTCTGGTGGTCGAAGCCGTCTCTTATCCAGTAAGGTTCTTTTCGATACCAAAACAGTATCTCTAAACACATGAGATTCTCCGTGATACCAAAGCAGTATCTCTAAATACATGAGATTCCTCGGGTGGTCTATGCAGTCCCTTATCCAATAAGGTTATTCGCGATACGAAAGCAGTATCTCTAAACACATGGGATTCTTCGGGTGGTCGAAGCAGTCCCTTATCCAATAAGGTTCTTCGTGATACCAAAGCAGTATCTCTAATAACATGAGATTCTTCCGGTGGTCAAAGCAGTCCCCTATCCAATAAGGTTCTTCGCTATACTAAAGCAGTATCTATAAACACATGAGATTCGCCGGGTGGTCGAAGCAGTCCCTTATCCAATAAGGTTCTTCGCGATACCAAAACAGTATCTCTAAAGACATGAGATTCTTCGGGTGGTTGAAGCATTCCCTTATCCAATAAGGTTCTTCGTGATACCAAAGCAGTATCTCTAAACACATGAGATTCTTCGGGTGGTCGATGTAATCCCTTATCCAATAAGGTTCTTCACGATACGAAAGCAGTATCTCTAAACACATGAGATTCTTCGGGTGGTCGAAGCAGTCCGTTATCCAATAAGGTTCTTCGCGATACCAAAGCAGTATCTTTAAACACGTGAGATTCTTCGGGTGGTCGAAGCCGTCTCTTATCCAATAAGGTTCTTTGCGATACCAAAACAGTATCTCTAAACACATGAGATTCTCCGTGATACCAAAGCAGTATCTCTAAATACATGAGATTCCACGGGTGGTCGATGCAGTCCCTTATCCAATAAGGTTATTCGCGATACGAAAGCAGTATCTCTAAACATATGAGATTCTTCAGGTGGTCGAAGCAGTCCCTTATCCAATAAGGTTCTTCGTGATACCAAAGCAGTATCTCTAATCAGATGAGATTCTTCTGGTTGTCAAAGCAGTCCCTTATCCAATAAGGTTATTCGCGATACCAAAAGCAGTATCTCTAAACACATGAGATTCGTCGGGTGGTCAAAGCAGTCCCTTATCCAATAAGGTCCTTCGCGATACCAAAACAGTATCTCTAAACACCTGAGATTCTTCGGGTTGTTGAAGCAGTCCTTTATCCAATAAGGTTCTTCGCGATACCAAAGCAGTATCTCTAATCACATGAGATTCTTCGGGTGGTTGAAGCAGTCTGTTATCCAATAAGGTTCTTTGCGATACCAAACCAGTATCTCTAAACACATGAGATTCTTCGGGTGATCGAAGCAGTACCTTATTCAATAAGGTTCTTCGGGATACCAAAGCAGGATCTCTAAACACATGAGATTCTTCGGATGGTCGATGCAGTCCCTTATCCAATAAGGTTCTTAGCAATACGAAAGCAGTATCTCTAAACACATGAGATTCTTTGGGTGGTCGAAGCAGTCCCTTATCCTATATGGTTCTTCGCGATACCAAAGCAGTATCTCTAATCACATGAGATTCTTTGGGTGGTCGAAGAAGTCCCTTATCCAATATGGTTCTTCGCGATACCAAAGCAGTATCTCTAATCACATGAGATTCTTCGGGTGGTCGAAGCAGTCCCTTATCCAATAAGGTTCTTCGCGATACCAACACAGTATCTCTAAACACATGAGATTCTTCGTGATACCAAAGCAAGATCTCTAAACACATGATATTCCTCGGGTGGTCGATGCAGTCCCTTATCCAATAAGTTTCTTTGCAATACGAAAGCAGTATCTCTAAACACATGAGATTCTTCGGGTGGTCGAAGCAGTCCCTTATCCAATAAGGTTCTTTGCGACACCAAAGCAGTTTCTCTAATCACATGAGATTCTTCGGGTGGTCGATGTAGTCCCTTATCCAATAAGGTTCTTCGCGATACGAAAGCAGTATCTCTAACCACATGAGATTCTTCGGGTGGTCGAAGCAGTCCCTTATGCAATAAGGTTCTTCGCGATACCAAAGCAGTTTCTCTAAACACATGATATTCTTCGAGTGGTCGAAGTCGTCTCTTATCCAATAAGGTTCTTTGCGATAGCAAAACAGTATCACTAAACACATGATATTCTCCGTGATACCAAAACAGTATCTCTAAATACATGAGATTCCTCGGGTGGTCGATGCAGTCCCTTATCCAATAAGGTTCTTCGTGATACCAAAGCAGTATCTCTAATCAGATGAGACTCTTCTGGTTGTCAAAGCAGTCCCTTATCCAATAAGGTTATTCGCGATACCAAAAGCAGTATCTCTAAACACATGAGATTCGTCGGGTGGTCAAAGCAGTCCTTTATCCAATAAGGTCCTTCGCGATACCAAAACAGTATCTCTAAACACCTGAGATTCTTCGGGTTGTTGAAGCAGTCCTTTATCCAATAAGGTTCTTCGCGATACCAAAGCAGTATCTCTAATCACATGAGATTCTTCGGGTGGTTGAAGCAGTCTGTTATCCAATAAGGTTCTTTGCGATACCAAACCAGTATCTCTAAACACATGAGATTCTTCGGGTGATCGAAGCAGTACCTTATTCAATAAGGTTCTTCGTGATACCAAAGCAGTATCTCTAAACACATGAGATTCTTCGGATGGTCGATGCAGTCCCTTATCCAATAAGGTTCTTCGCAATACGAAAGCAGTATCTCTAAACACATGAG
The DNA here is from genome assembly GCA_963859935.3 of Lathyrus sativus. NCBI lineage: Eukaryota > Viridiplantae > Streptophyta > Magnoliopsida > Fabales > Fabaceae > Lathyrus > Lathyrus sativus. The sequence continues at coordinate 235,652,282 of OZ012740.1, read as the reverse complement.
ATTCTTTGGGTGGTCGAAGCAGTCCCTTATCCAATATGGTTCTTCGTGATACCAAAGCAGTATCTCTAATCACATGAGATTCTTTGGGTGGTCGAAGCAGTCCCTTATCCAATATGGTTCTTCGCGATACCAAAGCAGTATCTCTAATCACATGAGATTCTTCGGGTGGTCGAAGCAGTCCCTTATCCAATAAGGTTCTTCGCGATACCAACATAGTATCTCTAAACACATGAGATTCTTCGTGATACCAAAGCAAGATCTCTAAACACATGAGATTCCTCGGGTGGTCGATGCAGTCCCTTATCCAATAAGTTTCTTTGCAATACGAAAGCAGTATCTCTAAACACATGAGATTCTTCAGGTGGTCGAAGCAGTCCCTTATCCAATAAGGTTCTTTGCGACACCAAAGCAGTTTCTCTAATCACATGAGATTCTTCGGGTGGTAGATGTAGTCCCTTATCCAATAAGGTTCTTCGCGATACGAAAGCAGTATCTCTAACCACATGAGATTCTTCGGGTGGTCGAAGCAGTCCCTTATGCAATAAGGTTCTTCGCGATACCAAAGCAGTTTCTCTAAACACATGATATTCTTCGAGTGGTCGAAGTCGTCTCTTATCCAATAAGGTTCTTTGCGATAGCAAAACAGTATCACTAAACACATGATATTCTCCGTGATACCAAAACAGTATTTCTAAATACATGAGATTCCTCGGGTGGTCGATGCAGTCCCTTATCCAATAAGGTTATTCGCGATACGAAAGCAGTATCTCTAAACACATGAGATTCGTCGGGTGGTCAAAGCAGTCCCTTATCCAATAAGGTCCTTCGCGATACCAAAACAGTATCTCTAAACACATGAGATTCTTCGGGTTGTTGATGCAGTCCTTTATCCAATAAGGTTCTTCGCGATACAAAAGCAGTATCTTTAAACACATGAGATTCGTCGGGTGGTCGAAGCAGTCCCTTATCCAATAAGGTTCTTCGCGATACCAAAACAGTATCTCTAAATACATGAGATTCTTCGGGTGGTCGAAGCAGTCCCTTATCCAATAAGGTTCTTTGCGATACCAAAGTAGTATCACTAAACACATGAGATTCTTCTGGTGGTCGAAGCCGTCTCTTATCCAGTAAGGTTCTTTGCGATACCAAAACAGTATCTCTAAACACATGAGATTCTCCGTGATACCAAAGCAGTATCTCTAAATACATGAGATTCCTCGGGTGGTCTATGCAGTCCCTTATCCAATAAGGTTATTCGCGATTCGAAAGCAGTATCTCTAAACACACTGGATTCTTCGGGTGGTCGAAGCAGTCCCTTATCCAATAAGGTTCTTCGCGATACCAAAGCAGTATCTCTAATCACATGAGATTCTTCGGGTGGTCGAAGCAGTCCCTTATCCAATAAGGTTATTCGCGATACCAAAAGCAGTATCTCTAAACACATGAGATTCGTCGGGTGGTCAAAGCAGTCCCTTATCCAATAAGGTCCTTCGCGATACCAAAACAGTATCTCTAAACACATGAGATTCTTCGGGTTGTTGAAGCAGTCCTTTATCCAATAAGGTTCTTCGCGATACCAAAGCAGTATCTCTAATCACATGAGATTCTTCGGGTGGTTGAAGCAGTCTGTTATCCAATAAGGTTCTTCGCGATACCAAACCAGTATCTCTAAACACATGAGATTCTTCGGGTGATCGAAGCAGTACCTTATTCAATAAGGTTCTTCGTGATACCAAAGTAGTATCTCTAAACACATGATATTCTTTGGGTGGTCGAAGCAGTCCCTTATCCAATAAGGTTTTTCGCGATACCAAAGCAGTATCTCTAAACACATGAGATTCTTCGGGTGGTCGAAGCAGTCCCTTATCCAATAAGGTTCTTCGCGATACCAAAACAGTATCTCTAAACACATGAGATTCTTCGTGATACCAAATAAGTATCTCAAAATACATGAGATTCCTCGATAGGTCATTGCAGTCCCTTATCCAATAAGGTTCTTCGCTACGAAAGCAGTATCTCAAAACACTTGAGATTCTTCGGGTGGTCGAAGCAGTCCCTTGTCCAATAAAGTTCTTCATAATACCAAAGCAGTATCTCTAAACACATGAGATTCTTCGTGATTCTAAAGCAAGATCTCTAAACACATGAGATTCCTCGGGTGGTCGATGCAGTCCCTTATCCAATAAGTTTCTTTGCAATACGAAAGCAGTATCTCTAAACACATGAGATTCTTCGGGTGGTCGAAGCAGTCCCTTATCCAATAAGGTTCTTTGCGACACCAAAGCTGTTTCTCTAATCACATGAGATTCTTCGGGTGGTTGATGTAGTCCCTTATCCAATAAGGTTCTTCGCGATACGAAAGCAGTATCTCTAACCACATGAGATTCTTCGGGTGGTCGAAGCAGTCCCTTATGCAATAAGGTTCTTCGCGATACCAAAGCAGTTTCTCTAAACACATGAGATTCTTCGAGTGGTCGAAGCCGTCTCTTATCCAATAAGGTTCTTTGCGATAGCAAAACAGTATCACTAAACACATGATATTCTCCGTGATACCAAAGCAGTATCTCTAAATACATGAGATTCCTCGGGTGGTCGATGCAGTCCCTTATCCAATAAGGTTATTCGCGATACGAAAGCAGTATCTCTAAACACATGAGATTCTTCGGGTGGTCGAAGCAGTCCCTTATCCAATAAGGTTCTTCGTGATACCAAAGCAGTATCTCTAATCACACGAGATTCTTCTGGTGGTCAATGCAGTCCCTTATCCAATAAGGTTCTTTGCGATACCAAAAGCAGTATCTCTAAACACATAAGATTCGTCGGGTGGTCAAAGCAGTCCCTTATCTAATAAGGTTCTTCGCGATACCAAAACAGTATCTCTAAACACATGTGATTCTTCGGGTGGTCGAAGCAGTCCCTTATCCAATAAGGTTCTTCGCAATACCAAAGCAGTATCTCTAAACACATGAGATTCGTCGGGTGGTCGAAGCAGTCCCTTATCCAATAAGGTTCTTCGCGATGCCTAAGCAGTATCTCTAAACACATGATATTCTTCAGGTGGTCGATGCAGTCCCTTATCCAATAAGGTTCTTCGCGATATGAAAGCAGTATCTCTAAACACATGATATTCTTCGGGTGGTCGAAGCAGTCCCTTATCCAATAAGGATCTTCGCGATACCAAAGCAATATCTCTAATCACATGAGATTCTTCGGGTGGTCGAAGCAGTTCCTTATCCAATAAGGTTCATCACGTTACCAAAACAGTATATCTAACACATGAGATTCTTAGTGATACCAAAGCAAGATCTCTAAATACATGAGTTTCCTCGGGTGGTCGATGCAGTCCCTTATCCAATAAGGTTCTTCGCAATACGAAAGCAGTATCTCTATACACATGAGATTCTTTGGGTGGTTGAAGCAGTCCCTTATCCAATAAGGTTCTTCACAATACCAAAGCAGTATCTCTAAACACATGAGATTCGTCGGGTGGTCAAAGCAGTCCCTTATCCAATAAGGTTCTTCGCGATACCAAAGCAGTATCTCTAAACACATGAGATTCTTCAGGTGGTCGATGCAGTCCCTTATCCAATAAGGTTCTTCGCGATACGAAAGCAGTATCTCTAAACACATGAGATTCTTCGGGTGGTCGAAGTAGTCCCTTATCCAATAAGGTTCTTCGTGATACCAAAGCAGTATCTCTAATCACATGAGATTCTTCGGGTGGTCGAATCAGTCCCTTATCAAATAAGGTTCTTCGCGATACCAAAATAGTATCTCTAAAGACATGAGATTCTTCGTGATACCAAAGCAAGATCTCTAAATACATGAGATTCCTCGGGTGGTCGATGCAGTCCCTTATCCAATAAGGTTCTTCGCAATACGAAAGCAGTATCTCCATACACATGAGATTCGTCGGATGGTCGAAGCAGTCCCTTATCCAATAAGGTTCTTTGCGATACCAAAGCAGTATCTCTAAACACATGAGATTCATCGGGTGGTCTAAGCAGTCCCTTATCCAATAAGGTTCTTAGCAATGCCAAAGCAGTATCTCTAAACACATGATATTCTTCTGGTGGTCGATGCAGTCCCTTATCCAATAAGGTTCTTTGCGATATGAAAGCAGTATCTCTAAACACATGAGATTCTTCGGGTGGTCGAAGCAGTCTCTTATCCAATATGGTTCTTCGCGATACCAAAGCAGTATCTCTAATCACATAAGATCCTTCGGGTGGGTGAAGCAGTCCCTTATCCAATAAGGTTCTACACGATACAAACACAGTATCTCTAAACACATGAGATTCTTTGTGATACCAAAGCAAGATCTCTAAATACATGAGATTCCTCGGGTGGTCGATGCAGTCCCTTATCCTATAAGGTTCTTCGCAATACGAAAGCAGTATCTCTATACACATGAGATTCTTCGGGTGCTCGAAGCAGTCCCTTATCCAAAAAGGTTCTTTGCAATACCAAAAGAGTATCTCTAAACACATGAGATTCGTCGGGTGGTCGAAGCATTCCCTTATCCAATAAGGTTCTTCGCGATACCAAAGCAGTATCTCTAAACACATGAGATTCTTCGGGTGGTCGAAGCAATCCCTTATCCAATAAGGTTCTTCACGATACCAAAACAGTATCTCTAAACACATGAGATTCTTCGTGATACCAAAGAAGTATCTCAAAATACATGAGATTCCCCGATAGGTCATTGCAGTCCCTTATCCAATAAGGTTCTTCGCGATACGAAAGCAGTATCTCTAACCACATGAGATTCTTCGGGTGGTCGAAGCAGTCCCTTATGCAATAAGGTTCTTCGCGATACCAAAGCAGTTTCTCTAAACACATGAGATTCTTCGAGTGGTCGAAGCCGTCTCTTATCCAATAAGGTTCTTTGCGATAGCAAAACAGTATCACTAAACACATGATATTCTCCGTGATACCAAAGCAGTATCTCTAAATACATGAGATTCCTCGGGTGGTCGATGCAGTCCCTTATCCAATAAGGTTATTCGCGATACGAAAGCAGTATCTCTAAACACATGAGATTCTTCGGGTGGTCGAAGCAGTCCCTTATCCAATAAGGTTCTTCGTGATACCAAAGCAGTATCTCTAATCACACGAGATTCTTCTGGTGGTCAATGCAGTCCCTTATCCAATAAGGTTCTTTGCGATACCAAAAGCAGTATCTCTAAACACATAAGATTCGTCGGGTGGTCAAAGCAGTCCCTTATCTAATAAGGTTCTTCGCGATACCAAAACAGTATCTCTAAACACATGTGATTCTTCGGGTGGTCGAAGCAGTCCCTTATCCAATAAGGTTCTTCGCAATACCAAAGCAGTATCTCTAAACACATGAGATTCGTCGGGTGGTCGAAGCAGTCCCTTATCCAATAAGGTTCTTCGCGATGCCTAAGCAGTATCTCTAAACACATGATATTCTTCAGGTGGTCGATGCAGTCCCTTATCCAATAAGGTTCTTCGCGATATGAAAGCAGTATCTCTAAACACATGATATTCTTCGGGTGGTCGAAGCAGTCCCTTATCCAATAAGGATCTTCGCGATACCAAAGCAATATCTCTAATCACATGAGATTCTTCGGGTGGTCGAAGCAGTTCCTTATCCAATAAGGTTCATCACGTTACCAAAACAGTATATCTAACACATGAGATTCTTAGTGATACCAAAGCAAGATCTCTAAATACATGAGTTTCCTCGGGTGGTCGATGCAGTCCCTTATCCAATAAGGTTCTTCGCAATACGAAAGCAGTATCTCTATACACATGAGATTCTTTGGGTGGTTGAAGCAGTCCCTTATCCAATAAGGTTCTTCACAATACCAAAGCAGTATCTCTAAACACATGAGATTCGTCGGGTGGTCAAAGCAGTCCCTTATCCAATAAGGTTCTTCGCGATACCAAAGCAGTATCTCTAAACACATGAGATTCTTCAGGTGGTCGATGCAGTCCCTTATCCAATAAGGTTCTTCGCGATACGAAAGCAGTATCTCTAAACACATGAGATTCTTCGGGTGGTCGAAGTAGTCCCTTATCCAATAAGGTTCTTCGTGATACCAAAGCAGTATCTCTAATCACATGAGATTCTTCGGGTGGTCGAATCAGTCCCTTATCAAATAAGGTTCTTCGCGATACCAAAATAGTATCTCTAAAGACATGAGATTCTTCGTGATACCAAAGCAAGATCTCTAAATACATGAGATTCCTCGGGTGGTCGATGCAGTCCCTTATCCAATAAGGTTCTTCGCAATACGAAAGCAGTATCTCCATACACATGAGATTCGTCGGATGGTCGAAGCAGTCCCTTATCCAATAAGGTTCTTTGCGATACCAAAGCAGTATCTCTAAACACATGAGATTCATCGGGTGGTCTAAGCAGTCCCTTATCCAATAAGGTTCTTAGCAATGCCAAAGCAGTATCTCTAAACACATGATATTCTTCTGGTGGTCGATGCAGTCCCTTATCCAATAAGGTTCTTTGCGATATGAAAGCAGTATCTCTAAACACATGAGATTCTTCGGGTGGTCGAAGCAGTCTCTTATCCAATATGGTTCTTCGCGATACCAAAGCAGTATCTCTAATCACATAAGATCCTTCGGGTGGGTGAAGCAGTCCCTTATCCAATAAGGTTCTACACGATACAAACACAGTATCGCTAAACACATGAGATTCTTTGTGATACCAAAGCAAGATCTCTAAATACATGAGATTCCTCGGGTGGTCGATGCAGTCCCTTATCCTATAAGGTTCTTCGCAATACGAAAGCAGTATCTCTATACACATGAGATTCTTCGGGTGCTCGAAGCAGTCCCTTATCCAAAAAGGTTCTTTGCAATACCAAAAGAGTATCTCTAAACACATGAGATTCGTCGGGTGGTCGAAGCATTCCCTTATCCAATAAGGTTCTTCGCGATACCAAAGCAGTATCTCTAAACACATGAGATTCTTCGGGTGGTCGAAGCAATCCCTTATCCAATAAGGTTCTTCACGATACCAAAACAGTATCTCTAAACACATGAGATTCTTCGTGATACCAAAGAAGTATCTCAAAATACATGAGATTCCCCGATAGGTCATTGCAGTCCCTTATCCAATAAGGTTCTTCGCGATACGAAAGCAGTATCTCAAAACACTTGAGATTCTTCGGGTGGTCAAAGCAGTCCCTTATCCAATAAGGATCTTCGCGATACCAAAGCAATATCTCTAATCACATGAGATTCTTCGGGTGGTTGAAGCAGTCCCTTATCCAATAAGGTTCTTCGCGATACCAAAACAGTATCTCTAAACACATTAGATTCTTCGTGATACCAAAGCAAGATCTCTAAATACATGAGATTCCTCGGGTGGTCGATGTAGTCCCTTATCCAATAAGGTTCTTCGCAATACGAAAGAAGTATCTCTATACACATGAGATTCTTCGGGTGGTCGAAGCAGTCCCTTATCCAAAAGGTTCTTCGCAATACCAAAGCAGTATCTCTAAACACATGAGATTCGTCGGGTGGTTTAAGCAGTCCGTTATTCAATAAGGTTCTTCGCGATACCAAAGCAGTATCTTTAAACACATGAGATTCTTCGGGTGGTCGATGCAGTCCATTATCCAATAAGGTTCTTCGAGATACGAAAGCAGTATCTCTAAACACATGAGATTCTTCGGGTGGTCGAAGCAGTCCCTTATCCAATATGGTTCTTCGCGATACCAAAGCAGTATCTCTAATCACATGAGATTCTTCGGGTGGTCGAAGCAGTCCCTTATCCAATACGGTTCTTCGTGATACCAACAAAATATCTCTAAACACATGAGATTCTTCGTGATACCAAAGCAAGATCTCTAAATACATGAGATTCCTCGGGTGGTCGATGCAGTCCCTTATCCAATAAGTTTCTTCGCAATACGAAAGCAGTATCTCTAAACACATGAGTTTCTTCAGGTGGTCAAAGCAGTCCCTTATCCAATAAGGTTCGTTGCGACACCAAAGCAGTATCTCTAATCACATGAGATTCTTCAGGTGGTCAAAGCAGTCCCTTATCCAATAACGTTCTTCACGATACCAAAGCAGTATCTCTAAACACATGAGATTCGTCGGGTGGTAGAAGCAGTCCCTTATCCAATAAGGTTCTTCGCGATACCAAAACAGTATCTCTAAACACATGAGATTCTTCGGGTGGTTGAAGCATTCCCTTATCCAATAAGGTTCTTCGCCATACCAAAGCAGTATCTCTAATCACATGAGATTCTTCGTGTGGTCGAAGCAGTCCCTTATCCAATAAGGTTCTTCGCGATACCAAAACAGTGTCTTTAAAGACATGAGATTCTTCGTGATACCAAAGCAAGATCTCTAAATACATGAGATTGCTCGGGTGGTCGATGCAGTCCATTATCCAATAAGGTTCTTCGCAATACGAAAGCAGTATCTCTATACACATGAGATTCTTCGGGTGGTCGAAGCAGTCCCTTATCCAATAAGGTTCTTCGCAATACCAAAGCAGTATCTCTAAACACATGAGATTCGTCGGGTGGTCGAAGCAGTCCCTTATCCAATAAGGTTCTTCATGATACCAACACAGTATCTCTAAACATATGAGATTCTTCGTGATACCAAAGCAAGATATCTAAATACATGAGATTCCACGGGTGGTCGATGCAGTCCCTTATCCCATAAGTTTCTTCGCAATACGAACGCAGTATCTCTAAACACATGAGATTCTTCGGGTGGTCGAAGAAGTCCCTTATCCAATAAGGTTCTTTGCGACACCAAAGAAGTATCTCTAATCACATGAGATTCTTCGGGTGGTCAAAGCAGTCCCATATTCAATAAGGTTCTTCACGATGCCAAAGCTGGATCTCTAAACACATGAGATTCATCGGGTGGTCGAAGCAGTCCCTTATCCAATAAGGTTCTTCGCGATAACAAAACAGTATCTCTAAACACATGAGATTCTTCGGGTGGTTGAAGCATTCCCTTATCCAATAAGGTTCTTCGTGATACCAAAGCAGTATCTCTAAACACATGAGATTCTTCGGTTGGTCGATGCAGTCCCTTATCCAATAAGGTTCTTCGTGATACCAAAGCAGTATCTCTAAACACATGAGATTTGTCGGGTGGTCGAAGGAGTCCCTTATCCAATAAGGTTCTTCGCGATACCAAAGCAGTTTCTCTAATCACATGAGATTCTTCGGGTGGTCAAAGCAGTACCTTATCCAATAAAGTTCTTCGCGATACCAAAGCAGTATCACTAAACACATGAGATTCGTCGGGTGGTCGAAGCAGTCCCTTATCCAATAAGGTTCATCGTGATACCGAAGCAGTATCTCTAAACACATGAGATTCTTCGGGTGGTCAAAGCAGTACCTTATTCAATAAGGTTCTTCGTGATACCAAAGCAGTATCTCTAAACACATGAGATTCTTCAGGTGGTCGAAGCAGTCCCTTATCCAACAAGGTTCTTCGCGATACCAAAGCAGTATCTCTAAACACATGAGATTCTTCGGGTGGTCAAAGCAGTACCTTATTCAATAAGGTTCTTCGTGATACCAAAGCAGTATCTCTAAACACATGAGATTCTTCGGGTGGTCGAAGCAGTCCCTTATCCAACAAGGTTCTTCGCGATACCAAAGAAGTATCTCTAAACACATGAGATTCTCCGAGTGGTAGAAGCAGTCCCTTATCCAATAAGGCTCTTCGCGATACCAAAACGGTATCTCTAAACTCATGAGATTCTTCGTGATACCAAATCAGTACCTCTAAATACATGAGATTCCTCGGGTGGTCGATGCAGTCCCTTATCCAATAAGGTTCTTCGCGATATGAAAGCAGTATCTCTAAACACATGAGATTCTTCGGGTGGTCGAAGCAGTCCCTTATCCAATAAGGTTCTTCGTGATACCAACGCAGTATCTCTAATCACATGAGATTCTTCGGGTGGTCGAAGCAGTCCCTTATCCAATAAGGTTCTTCGCGATACCAGAGAAATATATCTAAACACATAAGATTCGTCGGGTGGTCGAAGCAGTCCCTTATCCAATAAGGTTCTTCGCGATACCAAAACAGTATCTCTAAACACATGAGATTCTTCGCGATACCAAAGCAGTATCTCTAAATACATGAGATTCCTAGGGGGGTCGAAGCAGTACCTTATTCAATAAGGTTCTTCGTGATACCAAAGCAGTATCTCTAAACACATGAGATTCTTCGGGTGGACGAAGCAGTCCCTTATCCAATAAGGTTCTTCACGATAACAAAGCAGTATCTTTAATCACATGAGATTCTTCGGGTGGTCGAAGCAATCCCTTATCCAATAAGGTTCTTCGCGATACCAAATCAGTATCTCTAAACACATGAGATTCTTCGCGATACCAAAGTAGTATCTCTAAATACATGAGATTCCTCGGGTGGTCGATGCAGTCCCTTATCCAATAAGATTCTTCGCGATACGAAAGCAGTATCTCTAAAAAAACATGAGATTCTTCGGGTGGTCGAAGCAGTCCCTTATCCGTGAAGGTTCTTCGCGAAACCAAAGCAGTATCTCTAAGCACATGAGATTCTTCGGGTGGTTGAAGAAGTCCCTTATCCAATAAGATTCTTTGCGATACCCAAGAAGTATATCTAAACACATGAGATTCTTCGGGTGGTCAAAGCAGTCCCTTATCTAATAAGGTTCTTCGCGATACCAAAGCAGTATCTCGAAACACATGAGATTCTTCGGGTGGTCGAAGCAGTCCCTTATCCAATAAGGTTCTTCGCGATACCAAAGTAGTATCTCTAAACACATGAGATTCTTCGTGTGGTTGAAGCAGCCCCTTATCCAATAAGGTTCTTTGTGATACAAAAGCAGTATCTCTAAATACATGAGATTCCTCGGGTGGTCGATGCAGTCCCTTATCCAATAAGCTTATTCGCGATACGAAAGCAGTATCTCTAAACACATGAGATTCTTCGGGTGGTCGAAGGAGTCCCTAATCAAATAAGGTTCTTCGCGATACCAAAGCAGTATCTCTAATCACATGAGATTCTTCGGGTGGTCAAAGCAGTCCCTTATCCAATAAGGTTCTTCGCGATACAAAAGTTGTATCTCTAAACACATGAGATTCGTCGGGTGGTCGAAGCAGTCCCTTATCCAATAAAGTTCTTCGCGATACCAAGAGAATATCTCTAAACACATGAGATTCTTCGGGTGGTTGAAGCAGTCCCTTATCCAATAAGGTTCTTCGCAATACCAAAGTAAAATCTCTAAACACATGAGATTCTTCGGGTGGTCGAAGCAGTACCTTACTCAATAAGGTTCTTCGTGATACCAAAGCAGTATCTCTAAACACATGAGATTCTTCAGGTGGTCGAAATAGTCCCTTATCCAATAAGGTTCTTCGCGATACCAAAATAGTATCTCTAAACACATGGGATTCTTCGTGATACCAAAGCAGTATCTCTAAATACACGAGATTCCTCGAGTGGTCGATGCAGTCCCTTATCCAATAAGGTTCTTCTTGATACGAAAGCAGTATCTCTAAACACATGAGATTCTTCGGGTGGTCGAAGCAGTCCCTTATCCAATAAGGTTCTTCGCGATAGCAAAGCAGTATTTCTAATCACATGAGATTCTTCAGGTGGTCAAAGCAGTCCCTTATTCAATAAGGTTCTTCACGATACCAAACCTAGATCTCTAAACATATGAGATTCGTCAGGTGGTCGAAGCAGTCCCTTATCCAATAAGGTTCTTCGCGATAACAAAACAGTATCTCTAAACACATGAGATTCTTCGGGTGGTTGAAGCATTCCCTTATCCAATAAGGTTCTTCGCGATACTAAAGCAGTATCTCTAAACACATAAGATTCTTCGGGTGGTCGATGCAGTCCCTTATCCAATAAGGTTCTCCGCGATATGAAAGCAGTATCTCTAAACACATGTGATTCTTCGGGTGGTCGATGCAGTCCCTTATCCAATAAGGTTCTTCGCGATACCAAAGCAGTATCTCTAAACACATGAGATTCTTCGGTGGTCGATGCAGTCCCTTATCCAATAAGGTTCTTCGTGATACCAAAGCAGTATCTCTAAACACATGAGATTCGTCGGGTGGTCGAAGCAGTCCCTTATCCAATAAGGTTCATCGCGATACCAAGACAATATCTCTAAACACATGAGATTCTTCGGGTGGTTGAAGCAGTCCCTTATCCAATAAGGTTCTTCGCAATACCAAAGTAGTATCTCTAAACACATGAGATTCTTTGGGTGGTCGAAGTAGTACCTTACTCAATAAGGTTCTTCGTGATACCAAAGCAGTATCTTTAAACACATGAGATTCTTCGGGTGGTCGAAGCAGTCCATTATCCAATAAGGTTCTTCGCGATACCAAAGCAGTATCTCTAAACACATGAGATTCATCAGGTGGTCGAAGCAATCCCTTATCCTAAAAGGTTCTTCACGATACCAAAACAGTATCACTAAACACATGAGATTCTTCGTGATACCAAAGCAAGATCTCTAAACAGATGAGATTCCTCGAGTGGTCGATGCGGTCCCTTATCCAATAAGATTTTTCGCAATACGAAAGCAGTATCTCTAAACACATGAGATTCTTCGGGTGGTCGAAGCAGTCCCTTATCCAATAAGGGAATTCGCGATACCAAAGCAGTATCTCTAATCACATGAGATTCTTCAGGTGGTCAAAGCAGTCCCTTATCCAATAAGGTTCTTCGCGATACCAAAGTAGTATCTCTAAACACATGAGATTCGAAGGGTGGTCGAAGCAGTCCCTTATCAGATAAGGGTCTTCGCGACACCAAAACAGTATCTCTAAACACATGAGATTCTTCGGGTGGTTGAAAAAGTCCCTTATCTAATAAGGTTCTTCGCGATACCAAAGCAGTATCTCTAAATACATGAGATTCCTCGGGTGGTCGATGCAGTCCCTTATCCAATAAGATTCTTCGAGATACGAAAGCAGTATCTCTAAACACATGAGATTATTCGGGTGGTTGAAGCAGTCCCTTATCCGTTAAGGTTCTTCGCGAAACCAAAGCAGTATCTCTAATCACATGAGATTCTTCGGGTGGTCAAAGCAGTCCCTTATCCAATAAGGTTCTTCGCGATACCAAAGCAGTATCTCTAAACACATAAGATTCGTCGGGTGGTTGAAGCAGTCCCTTATCCAATAAGGTTCTTTGCGATACCAAAACAGTATCTCTAAACACATGAGATTCTTCGGGTGGTCGAAGCAGTCCCTTATCCGTTGAGGTTCTTCGCGAAACCAAAGCAGTATCTCTAAACACATGAGATTCTTCGGGTTGTATAAGAAGTCCTTTATCCGATAAGATTCTTTATGATTCACAAGAAGTATATCTGAACACATGAGACTCTTCGGGTGGTCAAAGCAGTCCCTTATCTAATAAGGTTCTTCGCGATACCAAAGCAGTATCTCTAAACACATGAGATTCTTCGGGTGGTCGAAGCAGTCCCTTATCCAATAAGGTTCTTCGCGATACCAAAGCAGTATCTCTAAACACATGGGATTCTTCGGGTGGTTGAAGCAGCCCCTTATCCAATAAGGTTCTTCGTGATACCAAAGCAGTATCTCTAATCACATGAGATTCTTCGGGTGGTCAAAGCAGTGCCTTATCCAATAAGGTTCTTCGCGATACCAAAGTTGTATCTCTAAACACATGAGATTCGTCAGGTGGTCGAAGTAGTCCCTTATCAAATAAGGTTCTTCGCGATACCAAGACAATATCTCTAAACACATGAGATTCTTCGGGTGGTCGAAGCAGTCCCCTATCCAATAAGGTTCTTCGCGATACCAAAGCAGTATCTCTAATCACATGAGATTCTTCGGGTGGTCGAAGCAGTCCCTTATCCAATAAGATTCTTTGAGATACAAAAGCAGTATCTCTAAACACATGAGATTCGTCGGGTGGTCGAAGGAGTCCCTTATTCAATAAGGTTCTTCGCGATACCAAAACAGTATCTCTAAACACATGAGATTCTTCACGATACCAAAGCAGTATCGCTAAATAAATGAGATTCCTCAGGTGGTCGAAGCAGTACCTTATTCAATAAGGTACTTCGTGATACCAAAGCAGTATCTTTAAACACATGAGATTCTTTGGTTGGACGACGCAATCCCTTATCCAATAAGGTTCTTCGCGAAACCAAAGCAGTATCTCTAAGCACATGAGATTCTTCGGGTGGTTGAAGAAGTCCCTTATCCAATAAGATTCTTTGCGATACCCAAGAAGTATATCTAAACACATGAGATTCTTCGGGTGGTCAAAGCAGTCCCTTATCTAATAAGGTTCTTCGCGATACCAAAGCAGTATCTCGAAACACATGAGATTCTTCGGGTGGTCGAAGCAGTCCCTTATCCAATAAGGTTCTTCGCGATACCAAAGTAGTATCTCTAAACACATGAGATTCTTCGTGTGGTTGAAGCAGCCCCTTATCCAATAAGGTTCTTCGTGATACCGAAGCAGTATCTCTAAATACATGAGATTCCTCGGGTGGTCGATGCAGTCCCTTATCCAATAAGATTCTTTGAGATACGAAAGCAGTATCTCTAAACACATGAGATTATTCGGGTGGTTGAAGCAGTCCCTTATCCGTTAAGTTTCTTTGTGAAACCAAAGCAGTATCTCTAATCACATGAGATTCTTCGGGTGGTCAAAGCAGTCCCTTATTCAATAAGGTTCTTCGCGATACCAAACCTAGATCTCTAAACATATGAGATTCGTCGGGTGGTCGAAGCAGTCCCTTATCCAATAAGGTTCTTCGCGATTCCAAAACAGTATCTCTAAACACATGAGATTCTTCGGGTGGTCGAAGCAGTCCCTTATCCGTTAAGGTTCTTCGCGATACCAAAGCAGTATCTCTAAACACATAAGATTCTTCGGGTGGTCGATGCAGTCCCATATCCAATAAGGTTCTCCGCGATAAGAAAGCAGTATCTCTAAACACATGAGATTCTTCGGGTGGTCGATGAAGTCCCTTATCCAATAAGGTTCTTCGCGATACCAAAGCAGTATCTCTAAACACATGAGATTCTTCGGTGGTCGATGCAGTCCCTTATCCAATAAGGTTCTTCGTGATACCAAAGCAGTATCTCTAAACACATGAGATTCGTCGGGTGGTCGAAGCAGTCCCTTATCCAATAAGGTTCTTCGCGATACCAAGACAATATCTCTAAACACATGAGATTCTTCGGGTGGTTGAAGCAGTCACTTATCCAATAAGGTTCTTCCCAATACCAAAGTAGTATCTCTAAACACATGAGATTCTTTGGGTGGTCGAAGTAGTACCTTACTCAATAAGGTTCTTCGTGATACCAAAGCAGTATCTTTAAACACATGAGATTCTTCGGGTGGTCGAAGCAGTCCGTTATCCAATAAGGTTCTTCGGGATACCAAAGCAGTATCTCTAAACACATGAGATTCATCAGGTGGTCGAAGCAATCCCTTATCCTAAAAGGTTCTTCACGATACCAAAACAGTATCACTAAACACATGAGATTCTTCGTGATACCAAAGCAAGATCTCTAAACAGATGAGATTCCTCGAGTGGTCGATGCAGTCCGTTATCCAATAAGATTTTTCGCAATACGAAAGCAGTATCTCTAAACACATGAGATTCTTCGGGTGGTCGAAGCAGTCCCTTATCCAATAAGGGAATTCGCGATACCAAAGCAGTATCTCTAATCACATGAGATTCTTCGGGTGGTCAAAGCAGTCCGTTATCCAATAAGGTTCTTCGCGATACCAAAGTAGTATCTCTAAACACATGAGATTCGAAGGGTGGTCGAAGCAGTCCCTTATCAGATAAGGTTCTTCGCGACACCAAAACAGTATCTCTAAACACATGAGATTCTTCGGGTGGTTGAAAAAGTCCCTTATCTAAGAAGGTTCTTCGCGATACCAAAGCAGTATCTCTAAATACATGAGATTCCTCGGGTGGTCGATGCAGTCCCTTATCCAATAAGATTCTTAGAGATACGAAAGCAGTATCTCTAAACACATGAGATTATTCGGGTGGTTGAAGTAGTCCCTTATCCGTTAAGGTTCTTCGCGAAACCAAAGCAGTATCTCTAATCACATGAGATTCTTCGGGTGGTCAAAGCAGTCCCTTATCCAATAAGGTTCTTCGCGATACCAAAGCAGTATCTCTAAACACATAAGATTCGTCGGGTGGTTGAAGCAGTCCCTTATCCAATAAGGTTCTTTGCGATACCAAAACAGTATCTCTAAACACATGAGATTCTTCGGGTGGTCGAAGCAGTCCCTTATCCGTTGAGGTTCTTCGCGAAACCAAAGCAGTATCTCTAAACACATGAGATTCTTCGGGTTGTATAAGAAGTCCTTTATCCAATAAGATTCTTTACGATTCACAAGAAGTATATCTGAACACATGAGACTCTTCGGGTGGTCAAAGCAGTCCCTTATCTAATAAGGTTCTTCGCGATACCAAAGCAGTATCTCTAAACACATGAGATTCTTCGGGTGGTCGAAGCAGTCCCTTATCCAATAAGGTTCTTCGCGATACCAAAGCAGTATCTCTAAACACATGGGATTCTTCGGGTGGTTGAAGCAGCCCCTTATCCAATAAGGTTCTTCGTGATACCAAAGCAGTATCTCTAATCACATGAGATTCTTCGGGTGGTCAAAGCAGTGCCTTATCCAATAAGGTTCTTCGCGATACCAAAGTTGTATCTCTAAACACATGAGATTCGTCAGGTGGTCGAAGTAGTCCCTTATCAAATAAGGTTCTTCGCGATACCAAGACAATATCTCTAAACACATGAGATTCTTCGGGTGATCGAAGCAGTCCCCTATCCAATAAGGTTCTTCGCGATACCAAAGCAGTATCTCTAATCACATGAGATTCTTCGGGTGGTCGAAGCAGTCCCTTGTCCAATAAGATTCTTTGAGATACGAAAGCAGTATCTCTAAACACATGAGATTCGTCGGGTGGTCGAAGGAGTCCCTTATTCAATAAGGTTCTTCGCGATACCAAAACAGTATCTCTAAACACATGAGATTCTTCACGATACCAAAGCAGTATCGCTAAATAAATGAGATTCCTCAGGTGGTCGAAGCAGTACCTTATTCAATAAGGTACTTCGTGATACCAAAGCAGTATCTTTAAACACATGAGATTCTTTGGTTGGACGACGCAATCCCTTATCCAATAAGGTTCTTCGCGAAACCAAAGCAGTATCTCTAAGCACATGAGATTCTTCGGGTGGTTGAAGAAGTCCCTTATCCAATAAGATTCTTTGCGATACCCAAGAAGTATATCTAAACACATGAGATTCTTCGGGTGGTCAAAGCAGTCCCTTATCTAATAAGGTTCTTCGCGATACCAAAGCAGTATCTCGAAACACATGAGATTCTTCGGGTGGTCGAAGCAGTCCCTTATCCAATAAGGTTCTTCGCGATACCAAAGTAGTATCTCTGAACACATGAGATTCTTCGTGTGGTTGAAGCAGCCCCTTATCCAATAAGGTTCTTCGTGATACCGAAGCAGTATCTCTAAATACATGAGATTCCTCGGGTGGTCGATGCAGTCCCTTATCCAATAAGATTCTTTGAGATACGAAAGCAGTATCTCTAAACACATGAGATTATTCGGGTGGTTGAAGCAGTCCCTTATCCGTTAAGTTTCTTCGTGAAACCAAAGCAGTATCTCTAATCACATGAGATTCTTCGGGTGGTCAAAGCAGTCCCTTATTCAATAAGGTTCTTCGCGATACCAAACCTAGATCTCTAAACATATGAGATTCGTCGGGTGGTCGAAGCAGTCCCTTATCCAATAAGGTTCTTCGCGATACCAAAACAGTATCTCTAAACACATGAGATTCTTCGGGTGGTCGAAGCAGTCCCTTATCCGTTAAGGTTCTTCGCGATACCAAAGCAGTATCTCTAAACACATAAGGTTCTTCGGGTGGTCGATGCAGTCCCATATCCAATAAGGTTCTCCGCGATATGAAAGCAGTATCTCTAAACACATGAGATTCTTCGGGTGGTCGATGCAGTCCCTTATCCAATAAGGTTCTTCGCGATACCAAAGCAGTATCTCTAAACACATGAGATTCTTCGGTGGTCGATGCAGTCCCTTATCCAATAAGGTTCTTCGTGATACCAAAGCAGTATCTCTAAACACATGAGATTCGTCGGGTGGTCGAAGCAGTCCCTTATCCAATAAGGTTCTTCGCGATACCAAGACAATATCTCTAAACACATGAGATTCTTCGGGTGGTTGAAGCAGTCCCTTATCCAATAAGGTTCTTCGCAATACCAAAGTAGTATCTTTAAACACATGAGATTCTTTGGGTGGTCGAAGTAGTACCTTACTCAATAAGGTTCTTCGTGATACCAAAGCAGTATCTTTAAACACATGAGATTCTTCGGGTGGTCGAAGCAGTCCGTTATCCAATAAGGTTCTTCGCGATACCAAAGCAGTATCTCTAAATACATGAGATTCATCAGGTGGTCGAAGCAATCCCTTATCCTAAAAGGTTCTTCACGATACCAAAACAGTATCACTAAACACATGAGATTCTTCGTGATACCAAAGCAAGATCTCTAAACAGATGAGATTCCTCGAGTGGTCGATGCAGTCCCTTATCCAATAAGATTTTTCGCAATACGAAAGCAGTATCTCTAAACACATGAGATTCTTCGGGTGGTCGAAGCAGTCCCTTAACCAATAAGGGAATTCGCGATACCAAAGCAGTATCTCTAATCACATGAGATTCTTCGGGTGGTCAAAGCAGTCCCTTATCCAATAAGGTTCTTCGCGATACCAAAGTAGTATCTCTAAACACATGAGATTCGAAGGGTGGTCGAAGCAGTCCCTTATCAGATAAGGTTCTTCGCGACACCAAAACAGTATCTCTAAACACATGAGATTCTTCGGGTGGTTAAAAAAGTCCCTTATCTAATAAGGTTCTTCGCGATACCAAAGCAGTATCTCTAAATACATGAGATTCCTCGGGTGGTCGATGCAGTCCCTTATCCAATAAGATTCTTCGAGATACGAAAGCAGTATCTCTAAACACATGAGATTATTCTGGTGGTTGAAGCAGTCCCTTATCCGTTAAGGTTCTTCGCGAAACCAAAGCAGTATCTCTAATCACATGAGATTCTTCGGGTGGTCAAAGCAGTCCCTTATCCAATAAGGTTCTTCGCGATACCAAAGCAGTATCTCTAAACCCATAAGATTCGTCGGGTGGTTGAAGCAGTCCCTTATCCAATAAGGTTCTTTGCGATACCAAAACAGTATCTCTAAACACATGAGATTCTTCGGGTGGTCGAAGCAGTCCCTTATCCGTTGAGGTTCTTCGCGAAACCAAAGCAGTATCTCTAAACACATGAGATTCTTCGGGTTGTATAAGAAGTCCTTTATCCAATAAGATTCTTTACGATTCACAAGAAGTATATCTGAACACATGAGACTCTTCGGGTGGTCAAAGCAGTTCCTTATCTAATAAGGTTCTTCGCGATACCAAAGCAGTATCTCTAAACACATGAGATTCTTTGGGTGGTCGAAGCAGTCCCTTATCCAATAAGGTTCTTCGCGATACCAAAGCAGTATCTCTAAACACATGGGATTCTTCGGGTGGTTGAAGCAGCCCCTTATCCAATAAGGTTCTTCGTGATACCAAAGCAGTATCTCTAATCACATGAGATTCTTCGGGTGGTCAAAGCAGTGCCTTTTCCAATAAGGTTCTTCGCGATACCAAAGTTGTATCTCTAAACACATGAGATTCGTCAGGTGGTCGAAGTAGTCCCTTATCAAATAAGGTTCTTCGCGATACCAAGACAATATCTCTAAACACATGAGATTCTTCGGGTGGTCGAAGCAGTCCCTTATCCAATAAGGTTCTTCGCGATACCAAAGCAGTATCTCTAATCACATGAGATTCTTCGGGTGGTCGAAGCAGTCCCTTATCCAATAAGATTCTTTGAGATACGAAAGCAGTATCTCTAAACACATGAGATTCGTCGGGTGGTCGAAGGAGTCCCTTATTCAATAAGGTTCTTCGCGATACCAAAGCAGTATCTCTAAACACATGAGATTCTTCACGATACCAAAGCAGTATCGCTAAATAAATGAGATTCCTCAGGTGGTCGAAGCAGTACCTTATTCAATAAGGTACTTCGTGATACCAAAGCAGTATCTTTAAACACATGAGATTCTTTGGTTGGACGACGCAATCCCTTATCCAATAAGGTTCTTCGCGAAACCAAAGCAGTATCTCTAAGCACATGAGATTCTTCGGGTGGTTGAAAAAGTCCCTTATCCAATAAGATTCTTTGCGATACCCAAGCAGTATCTCTAAACACATGAGATTCTTCCTGATACCAAAGCAGTATCTCTAAATACATGAGATTCCTCGGGTGGTCGATGCAGTCCCTTAACCAATAAGGTTATGAGCGATACGAAAGCAGTATCTCTAAACACATGAGATTCTTCAGGTGGTCGAAGCAGTCCCTTATCCAATAAGGTTCTTCGCGATACCAAAGTAGTATCTCTAAACACATGAGATTCTTCGTGTGGTTGAAGCAGCCCCTTATCCAATAAGGTTCTTCGTGATACCGAAGCAGTATCTCTAAATACATGAGATTCCTCGGGTGGTCGATGCAGTCCCTTATCCAATAAGATTCTTTGAGATACGAAAACAGTATCTCTAAACACATGAGATTATTCGGGTGGTTGAAGCAGTCCCTTATCCGTTAAGTTTCTTCGTGAAACCAAAGCACTATCTCTAATCACATGAGATTCTTCGGGTGGTCAAAGCAGTCCCTTATCCAATAAGGTTCTTCGCGATACCAAAGCAGTATCTCTAAACACATAAGATTCTTCGGGTGGTTGAAGCAGTCCCTTATCCAATAAGGTTCTTCGCGATACCAAAACAGTATCTCTAAACACATGAGATTCTTCGTGTGGTCGAAGCAGTCCCTTATCTGTTAAGGTTCTTCGCGAAACCAAAGCAGTATCTCTAAACACATGAGATTCTTCGGGTTGTATAAGAAGTCCTTTATCCAATAAGATTCTTTACGATTCACAAGAAGTATATCTGAACACATGAGGCTCTTCGGGTGGTCAAAGCAGTCCCTTATCTAATAAGGTTCTTCGCGATACCAAAGCAGTATCTTTAAACACATGAGAATCTTCAGGTGGTTGAAGCAGCCCCTTATCCAATAAGGTTCTTCGTGATACCAAAGCAGTATCTCTAATCACATGAGATTCTTCGGGTGGTCAAAGCAGTGCCTTATCCAATAAGGTTCTTCGTGATACCAAAGTTGTATCTCTAAACACATGAGATTTGTCGGGTGGTCGAAGTAGTCCCTTATCAAATAAGGTTCTTCGCGATACCAAGACAATATCTCTAAACACATGAGATTCTTCGGGTGGTCGAAGCAGTCCCTTATCCAATAAGGTTCTTCGCGATACCAAAGCAGTATCTCTAATCACATGAGATTCTTCGGGTGGTCGAAGCAGTCCCTTATCCAATAAGATTCTTTGAGATACGAAAGCAGTATCTCTAAACACATGAGATTCGTCGGGTGGTCGAAGCAGTCCCTTATTCAATAAGGTTCTTCGCGATACCAAAACAGTATCTCTAAACACATGAGATTCTTCACGATACCAAAGCAGTATCGCTAAATAAATGAGATTCCTCAGGTGGTCGAAGCAGTACCTTATTCAATAAGGTACTTCGTGATACCAAAGCAGTATCTTTAAACACATGAGATTCTTTGGTTGGACGACGCAATCCCTTATCCAATAAGGTTCTTCGCGATACCAAAGCAGTATCTTTAAACACATGAGATTCTTCGGGTTGTCGAAGCAGTCCCTTATCCAATAAGGTTCTTCGCGATACCAAATCAGTATCTCTAAGCACATGAGTTTCTTCGCGATACCAAAGCAGTATCTCAAAACACATGAGATTCCTCGGGTGGTCGATGCAGTCCCTTATCCAATAAGACTCTTCGCGATACGAAAGCAGTATCTCTAAACACATGAGATTCTTCGGGTGGTCGAAGCAGTCCCTTATCCAATAAGATTCTTTGAGATACGAAAGCAGTATCTCTAAACACATGAGATTCGTCGGGTGGTCGAAGCAGTCCCTTATTCAATAAGGTTCTTCGCGATACCAAATCAGTATCTCTAAACACATGAGATTCTTCACGATACCAAAGCAGTATCTCAAAATACATGAGATTCCTCGGGTGGTCGATGCAGTCCCTTATCCAATAAGACTCTTCGCGATACGAAAGCAGTATCTCTAAACACATTAGATTCTTCGGGTGGTCGAAGCAGTCCCTTATCCAATAAGATTCTTTGAGATACGAAAGCAGTATCTCTAAACACATGAGATTCGTCGGGTGGTCGAAGCAGTACCTTATTCAATAAGGTTCTTCGTGATACCAAAGCAGTGTCTCTAAACACATGAGATTCTTTGGTTGGACGACGCAATCCCTTATCCAATAAGGTTCTTCGCGATACAAAATCAGTATCTCTAAACACATGAGATTCTTCGCGATACCAAAGCAGTATCTCTAAATACGTGAGATTCCTTGGGTGGTCGATGCATTCCCTTATCTAATAAGATTCTTCGAGATACGAAAGCAGTATCTCTAAACACATGAGATTATTCGGGTGGTTGAAGCAGTCTCTTATCCGTTAAGGTTTTTCGCGAAACCAAAGCAGTATCTCTAAACACATGAGATTCTTCGGGTGGTATAAGAAGTCCCTTATACAATAAGATTCTTTACGATACACAAGAAGTATATCTAAACACATGAGACTCTTCGGGTGGTCAAAGCAGTCCCTTATCTAATAAGGTTCTTCGCGATACCAAAGCAGTATCTCTAAACACATGAGATTCTTCGGGTGGGCGAAGCAGTACCTTATTCAATAAGGTTCTTCATGATACCAAAGCAGTATCTCTAAACACATGAGATTCTTCGGGTGCTCGAAGCACTCCCTTATCCAATAAGGTTCTTCGCGATAAC
Organism: Lathyrus sativus; assembly: GCA_963859935.3. NCBI lineage: Eukaryota > Viridiplantae > Streptophyta > Magnoliopsida > Fabales > Fabaceae > Lathyrus > Lathyrus sativus. The sequence goes on along the minus strand of OZ012740.1, from coordinate 235,629,266 downwards.
AAAGCAGTATCTCTAAACACATGAGATTCTTCGGGTGGTTGAAGCAGCCCCTTATCCAATAAGGTTCTTCGTGATACCAAAGCAGTATCTCTAATCACATGAGATTCTTCGGGTGGTCAAAGCAGTGACTTATCCAATAAGGTTCTTCGCGATACCAAAGTTGTATCTCTAAACACATGAGATTCTTCGGGTGGTCGAAGCAGTCCCTTATCCGTTAAGGTTCTTCGTGAAACCAAAGCAGTATCTATAAACACATGAGATTCTTCGGGTTGTATAAGAAGTCCATTATCCAATAAGATTCTTTACGATTCACAAGAAGTATATCTAAACACATGAGACTCTTCGGGTGGTCAAAGCAGTCCCTTATCTAATAAGGTTCTTCGCGATACCAAACTTGTATCTCTAAACACATGAGATTCGTCGGGTGGTCGAAGCAGTCCCTTATCAAATAAGGTTCTTCGCGATACCAAGACAATATCTCTAAACACATGAGAATCTTCGGGTGGTCGAAGCAGTCCCTTATCCAATAAGGTTCTTCGCGATACCAAAACAGTATCTCTAAACACATGAGATTCTTCACGATACCAAAGCAGTATCGCTAAATACATGAGATTCCTCAGGTGGTCGAAGCAGTACCTTATTCAATAAGGTTCTTCGTGATACCAAAGCAGTATCGTTAAACACATGAGATTCTTTGGTTGGACGACGCAATCCCTTATCCAATAAGGTTCTTCGCGATACCAAAGCAGTATCTTTAAACACATGAGATTCTTCGGGTGGTCGAAGCAGTCCCTTATCCAATAAGGTTCTTCGCGATACCAAATCAGTATCTCTAAACACATGAGATTCTTCGCGATACCAAAGCAGTATATCTAAATACATGAGATTCCTCGGGTGGTCGATGCAATCCCTTATCCAATAAGATTCTTCGAGATACGAAAGCAATATCTCTAAACACATGAGATTATTCGGGTGGTTGAAGCAGTCTCTTATCCATTAAGCTTCTTCGCGAAACCAAAGCAGTATCTCTAAACACATGAGATTCTTCGGGTGGTATAAGTCCCTTATCCAATAAGATTCTTTACGATACACAAGAAGTATATCTAAACACATGAGACTCTTCGGGTGGTCAAAGCAGTCCCTTATCTAATAAGGTTCTTCGCGATACCAAAGCAGTATATCTAAACACATGAGATTCTTCGGGTGGGCGAAGCAGTACCTTATTCAATAAGGTTCTTCATGATACCAAAGCAGTATCTCTAAACACATGAGATTCTTCGGGTGCTCGAAGCAGTCCCTTATCCAATAGGGTTCTTCGCGATACCAAAGCAGTATCTCTAAACACATGAGATTCTTCGGGTGGTTGAAGCAGCCCCTTATCCAATAAGGTTCTTCGTGATACCAAAGCAGTAGCTCTAATCACATGAGATTCTTCGGGTGGTCAAAGCAGTGCCTTATCCAATAAGGTTCTTCGCGATACCAAAGTTGTATCTCTAAACACATGAGATTTGTCGGGTGGTCGAAGCAGTCCCTTATCAAATAAGGTTCTTCCCGATACCAAGACAATATCTCTAAACACATGAGATTCTTCGGGTGGTCGAAGCAGTCCCTTATCCAATAAGGTTCTTCGCGATACCAAAGCAGTATCTCTAATCACATGAGATTCTTCGGGTGGTCGAAGCAGTCCCTTATCCAATAAGATTCTTTGAGATACGAAAGCAGTATTTATAAACACATGAGATTCGTCGGGTGGTCGAAGCAGTCCCTTATTCAATAAGGTTCTTCGCGATACCAAAACAGTATCTCTAAACACATGAGATTCTTCACGATACCAAAGCAGTATCGCTAAATACATGAGATTCCTCAGGTGGTCGAAGCAGTACCTTATTCAATAAGGTTCTTCGTGATACCAAAGCAGTGTCTCTAAACACATGAAATTCTTTGGTTGGACGACGCAATCCCTTATCCAATAAGGTTCTTCGCGATACCAAATCAGTATCTCTAAACACATGAGATTCTTCGCGATACCAAAGCAGTATCTCTAAATACATGAGATTCCTCGGGTGGTCGATGCAATCCCTTATCCAATAAGATTCTTCGAGATACGAAAGTAGTATCTCTAAACACATGAGATTATTCGGGTGGTTGAAGCAGTCCCTTATCTGTTAAGGTTCTTCGCGAAACCAAAGCAGTATCTCTAAACACATGAGATTCTTCGGGTGGTATAAGAAGTCCCTTATCCAATAAGATTCTTTACGATACACAAGAAGTATATCTAAACACATGAGACTCTTCGGGTGGTCAAAGCACTCCCTTATCAAATAAGGTTATTCGCGATACGAAAGCAGTATCTCTAAACACATGAGATTCTTCGGGTGGTCAAAGCAGTCGCTTATCCAATAAGGTTCTTCGCGATACCAAAGCAGTATCTCTAAACACATGAGATTCTTCGGGTGGTCGAAGCAGCCCCTTATCCAATAAGGTTCATCGCGATACCAAAGCAGTATCTGTAATCACATGAGATTCTTCGGTTGTTCAAAGCAGTGCCTTATCCAATAAGGTTCTTCGCGATACCAAAGTTGTATCTCTAAACACATGAGATTCATCGGGTGGTCGAAGCAGTCCCTTATCCAATAAGGTTCTTTGCGATACCAAGACAATATCTCTAAACACATGAGATTCTTTGGGTGGTCGAAGTAGTACCTTACTCAATAAGGTTCTTCGTGATACCAAAGCACTATCTCTAAACACATGAGATTCTTCGGGTGGTCGAAGCAGTCCGATATCCAATAAGGTTCTTCGCGATACCAAAGCAGTATCTCTAAACACATGAGATTCATCAGGTGGTCGAAGCAATCCCTTATCCAATAAGGTTCTTCACGATACCAAAACAGTACCACTAAACACATGATATTCTTCGTGATACCAAATCAAGATCTCTAAATAGATGAGATTCCTCGAGTTGTCGATGCAGTCCCTTATCCAATAAGGTTTTTCGCAATACGAAAGCAGTATCTCTAAACACATGAGATTCTTCGGGTGGTCGAAAAAGTCCGCTATCCAATAAGGGAATTCGCGATACCAAAGTACTATCTCTAATCACATGAGATTCTTCGGGTGGTCAAAGCAGTCCCTTATCCAATAAGGTTCTTCGCGATACCAAAGCAGTATCTCTAAACACATGAGATTCGAAGGGTGGTCGAAGCAGTCCCTTATCAGATAAGGTTCTTCGCGACACCAAAACTGTATCTCTAAACACATGAGATTCTTCGGGTGGTTGAAAAAGTCCCTTATCTAATAAGGTTCTTCGCGATACCAAAGCAGTATCTCTAAACACATGAGATTCGTCGGGTGGGCGAAGCAGTACCTTATTCAATAAGGTTCTTCATGATACCAAAGCAGTATCTCTAAACACATGAGATTCTTCGGGTGCTCGAAGCAGTCCCTTATCCAATAAGGTTCTTCGTGATACCAAAACAGTATCTCTAAACACATGAGATTCTTCGGGTGGTCGAAGCAGTCCCTTATCCAATGGTTCTTCGCGATACCAAAACAGTATTTCTAAACACAATAAATTCTCCGTGATACCAAAGCAGTATCTCTAAATACATGAGATTCCTCGGGTGGTCGATGCAGTCCCTTATTCAATAAGGTTCTTCGCGATACCAAAACAGTATCTCTAAACACATGAGATTCTTCGGGTGGTTGAAACACTCCCTTATCCAATAAGGTTCTTCGCGATACCAAAGCAGTATCTCTAAACACATGAGATTTTTCGGGTGGGCGAAGCAGTACCTTATTCAATAAGGTTCTTCGTGATACCAAACCAGTATCTCTAAACACATGAGATTCTTCGGGTGGTCGAAGCAGTCCCTTATCCAATAAGGTTCTTCGCGATACCAAAACAGTATCTCTAAACACATGAGATTCTTCGGGTGGGCGAAGCAGTCCCTTATCCAATGGTTCTTCACGATACCAAAACAGTATTTCTAAACACATGAGACACTTCGTGATACCAAAGCAGTATCTCTAAATACATGAGATTCCTCGGGTGGTCGATGCAGTCCCTTATCCAATAAGGTTCTTCGCGATTCGAAAGCAGTATATCTAAACACATGAGATTCTTCATATGGTCGAAGCAGTCCCTTATCCAATAAGATTCTTTGCGATACGAAAGCAGTATCTCTAGACACATGAGATTCTTCGGGTGGTCGAAGCAGTTCCTTATCCGTTAAGGTTCTTCGCGAAACCAAAGCAGTATCTCTAAACACATGAGATTCTTCGGGTGGTTGAAGAAGTCCCTTATCCAATAACGTTCTTTGCGATACCCAAGCAGTATATCTCAACACATGAGATTCTTCGGGTGGTCAAAATAGTCCCTTATCTAATAAGGTTCTTCGCGATACCAAAGCAATATCTCTAAACACATGAGATTCGTCGGGTGGTTGAAGCAGCCCCTTATCCAATAAGGTTCTTCGCGATACCAAAGCTGTATCTCTAAACAAATGAGATTCTTCGGGTGGTCGAAGCAGTACCTTATCCAATAAGGTTCTTCGTGATACCAAAGCAGTGTCTCTAAACACATGAGATTCTTCGGGTGGTCGAAGCAGTCCTTTATCCAATAAGGTTCTTCACGATACCAAATCAGTATCTCTAATCACATGAGATTCTTCGGGTGGTCAAATTAGTCCCTTATTCAATAAGGTTCTTCGCGATACGAAAGCAGTATCTCTAAACACATGAGATTCTTCGGGTGGTCGAAGCAGTCCCTTATCCGTTAAGGTTCTTCGCGAAACCAAAGAAGTATCTCTAAACACATGAGATTCTTCGGGTAGTTGAAGAAGTCCCTTATCCAATAACATTCTTTGCGATACCCAAGCAGTATATCTAAACACATGAGATTCTTCGGGTGGTCAAAGTAGTCCCTTATCTAATAAGGTTCTTCGCGATACCAAAGCAGTGTCTCTAAATACATGAGATTCTTTGGGTGGTCGAAACAGTCCCTTATCTAATAAGGTTCTTCGTGATACCAAAGCAGTATCGTTAAACACATGAGATTCTTCGGGTGGTTGAAGAAGTCCCTTTTCCAATTACGTTCTTTGTGATACCCAAGAAGTATATCTAAACACATGAGATTCTTCGGGTGGTCAAAGTAGTCCCTTACCTAATAAGGTTCTTCGCGATACCAAAGCAGTGTCTCTAAACACATGAGATTCTTCGGGCGGTCGAAGCAGTCCCTTATCCAATAAGGTTCTTCGCGATACCAAAGCAGTATCTCTAAACATATGAGATTCTTCGGGTGGTTGAAGCAGCCCCTTATCCAATAAGGTTCTTCGCGATACCAAAGCAGTATCTCTAAACACATGAGATTCTTCAGGTGGTTGAAGCAGCCCCTTTATCCAATAAGGTTCTTCGCGATACGAAAGCAGTATCTCTAAACACATGAGATTCTTCGGGTGGTCGAAGCAGTACTTTATCCAATAAGGTTCTTCGCGATACAAAAGCAGTATCTCTAATCACATGAGCTTCTTCGGGTGGTCAAATTAGTCCCTTAACCAATAAGGTTCTTCGCGATACAAAAGCAGTATCTCTGAACACATGAGATTCGTCGGGTGTTCGAAGCAGTCCCTTATCCAATAAGGTTCTTTGCGATACCAAAACAGTATCTCTAAACACATGAGTTTCTTCGGGTGGTCGAAGCAGTCCCTTATCCAATAAGGTTTATTCGTGATACTAAAGTAGTATCTCTAAACAGATGAGATTCGAAGGGTGGTCGAAGCTGTCCCTTATCAGATAAGGTTCTTCGCGATACCAAAACAGTATCTCTAAACACATGAGATTCTTCGGGTGGTTGAAACAGTCCCTTATCCAATAAGGTTCTTCGCGATCCAAAGCAGTATCTCTAAACACATGAGATTCTTCGGGTGGGCGAAGCAGTACCTTATTCAATAAGGTTCTTCGTAATACCGAAGCAGTATCTCTAAACACATGAGATTCTTCGGGTGGTCGAAGCAGTCCCTTATCCAATTAGGTTCTTCTCGATACCAAAACAGTATCTCTAAACACATGAGAGTCTTCGGGTGGTCGAAGCAGTCCCTTATCGAATGGTTCTTCACGATACCAAAACAATATCTCTAAACACATGAGATTCTTCGTGATACCAAAGCAGTATCTCTAAATAGATGAGATTCCTCGGGTGGTCGATGCAGTCCCTTATCCAATAAGGTTCTTCGCGATACGAAAGCAGTATCTCTAAACACATGAGATTCTTCAGGTGGTCGAAGCAGTCCCTTATCCAATAAGGTTCTTCGCGATACCAAAGCAGTATCTCCAATCACATGAGATTCTTCGGGTGGTCGAAGCAGTCCCTTATCCAATAAGATTCTTTGCGATACGAAAGCAATATCTCTAAACACATGAGATTCTTCGGGTGGTCGAAGCAGTCCCTTATCCATTAAGGTTCTTCGCGAAACCAAAGCAGTATCTCTAAACACATGAGATTCTTCGGGTTGTTGAAGAAGTCCCTTATCCAATAACGTTCTTTGCGATACCCTAGCAGTATATCTAAACACATGAGATTCTTCGGGTGGTCAAAGTAGTCCCTTATCTAATAAGGTTCTTCGCGATACCAAAGCAGTGTCTCTAAACACATGAGATTCTTCGGGTGGTCGAACCAGTCCCTTATCCAATAAGGTTCTTCGCGATACCAATGCAGTATCTCTAAACAAATGAGATTCTTCGGGTGGTCGAAGCAGTACCTTATTCAATAAGGTTCTTCGTGATACCAAAGAAGTATCTCCAATCACATGAGATTCTTCGGGTGGTCGAAGCAGTCCCTTATCCAATACGATTCTTCGCGATACGAAAGCAATATCTCTAAACACATGAGATTCTTCGGGTGGTCAAAGTAGTCCCTTATCTAATAAGGTTCTTCGCGATACCAAAGCAGTGTCTCTAAACACATGAGATTCTTCGGGTGGTCGAAGCAGTCCCTTATCCAATAAGGTTCTTCACGATACCAAAGCAGTATCTCTAAACAAATGAGATTCTTCGGGTGGTCGAAGCAGTACCTTATTCAATAAGGTTCTCCGTGATACCAAAGCAGTATCTCTAAACACATGACATTCTTCGGGTGGTCGAAGCAGTCCTTTATCCAATAAGGTTCTTCGCGATACCAAAACAGTATTTCTAAACACATGAGATTCTTCGGGTGGTTGAAGAAGTCCCTTATCCAATAACATTCTTTACGATACCCAAGCAGTATATCTAAACACATGAGATTCTTCGGGTGGTCAAAGTAGTCCCTTATCTAATAAGGTTCTTCGTGATACCAAAGCAGTGTCTCTAAACACATGAGATTCTTCGGGTGGTCGAAGCAGTCCCTTATCGAATAAGGTTCTTCGCGATACCAAAGCAGTATCTCTAAACACATGAGATTCTTCGGGTGGTTGAAGCAGCCCCTTATCCAATAAGGTTCTTCGCGATACCAAAGCAGTATCTTTAAATAAATGAGATTCTTTGGGTGGTCGAAGCAGTACCTTATTCAATAAGGTTCTTCGTGATACCAATACAGTATCTCTAAACACATGAGATTCTTCGGGTGGTCGAAGCAGTCCTTTATCCAATAAGGTTCTTCGTGATACCAAAGCTGTATCTCTAAACACATGAGATTCTTCGGGTGGTCGAAGCAGTCCTTTATCCAATAAGGTTCTTCGTGATACCAAAGCAGTATCTCTAATCACATGAGATTCTTCGGGTGGTCAAATTAGTCCCTTATCCAATAAGGTTCTTCGCGATCCCAAAGCAGTATCTCTAAACACATGAGATTCTTCGGGTGGGCGAAGCATTACCTTATTGAATATGGTTCTTCGTAATACCAAAGCAGTATCTCTAAACACATGATATTCTTCGGGTGGTCGAAGCAGTCCCTTATCTAATAAGGTTCTTCGTGATACCAAAACAGTATCTCTAAACACATGAGAGTCTTCGGGTGGTCGAAGCAGTCCCTTATCCAATGGTTCTTCGCGATACCAAAGCAGTATCTCTAAATACATGAGATTCCTCGGGTGGTTGATGCAGTCCCTTATCCAATAAGGTTCTTCGCAATACGAAAGCAGTATCTCTAAACACATGAGATTCTTCAGGTGGTCGAAGCAGTCCCTTATCCAATAAGGTTCTTCGCGATACCAAAGCAGTATCTCCAATCACATGAGATTCTTCGGGTGGTCGAAGCAGTCCCTTATCCAATAAGATTCTTCGCGATACGAAAGCAATATCTCTAAACACATGAGATTCTTCGGGTGGTCGAAGCAGTCCCTTATCCATTAAGGTTCTTCGCAAAACCAAAGCAGTATCTCTAAACACATGAGATTCTTCGGGTGGTTGAAGCAGCCCCTTATCCAATAACGTTCTTCGCGATACCAAAGCAGTATCTCTAAATAAATGAGATTCTTTGGGTGGTCAAAGCAGTACCTTATTCAATAAGGTTCTTCGTGATACCAATACAGTATCTCTAAACACATGAGATTCTTCGGGTGGTCGAAGCAGTCCTTTATCCAATAAGGTTCTTCGTGATACCAAAGCTGTATCTCTAAACACATGAGATTCTTCGGGTGGTCGAAGCAGTCCTTTATCCAATAAGGTTCTTCGTGATACCAAAGCAGTATCTCTAATCACATGAGATTCTTCGGGTGGTCAAATTAGTCCCTTATCCAATAAGGTTCTTCGCGATCCCAAAGCAGTATCTCTAAACACATGAGATTCTTCGGGTGGGCGAAGCAGTACCTTATTCAATATGGTTCTTCGTAATACCAAAGCAGTATCTCTAAACACATGAGATTCTTCGGGTGGTCGAAGCAGTCCCTTATTTAATAAGGTTCTTCGCGATACCAAAACAATATCTCTAAACACATGAGAGTCTTCGGGTGGTCGAAGCAGTCCCTTATCCAATGGTTCTTCGCGATACCAAAGCAGTATCTCTAAATACATGAGATTCCTCGGGTGGTTGATGCAGTCCCTTATCCAATAAGGTTCTTCGCAATACGAAAGCAGTATCTCTAAACACATGAGATTCTTCAGGTGGTCGAAGCAGTCCCTTATCCAATAAGGTTCTTCGCGATACCAAAGCAGTATCTCCAATCACATGAGATTCTTCGGGTGGTCGAAGCAGTCCCTTATCCAATAAGATTCTTCGCGATACGAAAGCAATATCTCTAAACACATGAGATTCTTCAGGTGGTCGAAGCAGTCCCTTATCCATTAAGGTTCTTCGCAAAACCAAAGCAGTATCTCTAAACACATGAGATTCTTCGGGTGGTTGAAGAAGCCCCTTATCCAATAACGTTCTTTGCGATACCCAAGCAGTATATCTAAACACATGAGATTCTTCGGGTGGTCGAAGTAGTCCCTTATCCAATACGATTCTTCACGATACGAAAGCAATATCTCTAAACACATGAGATTCTTCGGGTGGTCAAAGTAGTCCCTTATCTAATAAGGTTCTTCGCGATACCAAAGCAGTGTCTCTAAACACATGAGATTCTTCGGGTGGTCGAAGCAGTACCTTATTCAATAAGGTTCTCCGTGATACCAAAGCAGTATCTCTAAAAACATGACATTCTTCGGGTGGTCGAAGCAGTCCTTTATCCAATAAGGTTCTTCGCGATACCAAAACAGTATCTCTAAACACATGAGATTCTTCGGGTGGTCGAAGCAGTCCCTTATCCAATAACGTTCTTTGCGATACCCAAGCAGTATATCTAAACACATGAGATTCTTCGGGTGGTCAAAGTAGTCCCTTATCTAATAAGGTTCTTCGCGATCCCAAAGCAGTATCTCTAAACACATGAGTTCTTCGGATGGGCGAAGCAGTACCTTATTCAATAAGGTTCTTCGTAATACCAAAGCAGTATCTCTAAACACATGAGATTCTTCGGGTGGTCGAAGCAGTCCCTTATCCAATAAGGTTCTTCGCGATACCAAAACAGTATCTCTAAACACATGAGAATCTTCGGGTGGTCGAAGCAGTCCCTTATCCAATGGTTCTTCGCGATACCAAAGCAGTATCTCTAAATACATGAGATTCCTCGGGTGGTCGATGCAGTCCCTTATCCAATAAGGTTCTTCGCGATACGAAAGCAGTATCTCTAAACACATGAGATTCTTCAGGTGGTCGAAGCAGTCCCTTATCCAATAAGGTTCTTCGTGATACCAAAGCAGTATCTCCAATCACCTGAGATTCTTCGGGTGGTCGAAGCAGTCCATTATCCAACAAGATTCTTCGCGATACGAAAGCAATATCTCTAAACACATGAGATTCTTCAGGTGGTTGAAGAAGTCCCTTATCCAATAACGTTCTTTGCGATACCCAAGCAGTATATCTAAACACATGAGGTTCTTCGGGTGGTCAAAGTAGTCCCTTATCTAATAAGGTTCTTCGCGATACCAAAGCAGTGTCTCTAAACACATGAGATTCTACGGGTGGTCGAAGCAGTCCCTTATCCAATAAGGTTCTTCGCGATACCAAAGTAGTATATCCAATCACATGAGATTCTTCGGGTGGTCGAAGCAGTCCCTTATCCAATAAGATTCTTCGCGATACAAAAGCAATATCTCTAAACACATGAGATTCTTCGGGTGGTCGAAGCAGTCCCTTATCCATTAAGGTTCTTTGCGAAACTAAAGCAGTATCTCTAAACACATGAGATTCTTCGGGTGGTTGAAGAAGTCTCTTATCCAATAACGTTCTTTGCGATACCCAAGTAGTATATCTAAACACATTAGATTCTTCGGGTGGTCAAAGTAGTCCCTTATCTAATAAGGTTCTTCGCGATACCAAAGCAGTGTCTCTAAACACATGAGATTCTTTGGGTGGTCGAAGCAGTCCCTTATCCAATAAGGTTCTTCACGATACCAAAGCAGTATCTCTATACAAATGAGATTCTTAGGGTGGTTGAAGCAGTACCTATTCAATAAGGTTCTTCGTGATACCAAAGCAGTATCTCCAATCACATGTGATTCTTCGGGTGGCCGAAGCAGTCCCTGAACCAATAAGATTCTTCGCGATACGAAAGCAATATCTCTAAACACATGAGATTCTTCGGGTGGTCGAAGCAGTCCCTTATCCATTAAGGTTCTTCGCGAAACCAAAGCAGTATCTCTAAACACATGAGATTCTTCGGGTGGTTGAAGAAGTCCCTTATCCAATAACGTTCTTTGCGATACCTAAGCAGTATATCTAAACACATGAGGTTCTTCAGGTGGTCAAAGTAGTCCCTTATCTAATAAGGTTCTTCGCGATACCAAGGCAGTGTCTCTAAACACATGAGATTCTTCGGGTGGTCGAAGCAGTCCCTTATCCAATAAGGTTCTTCGCGATACCAAAGCAGTATCTCCAATCACATGAGATTCTTCGGGTAGTCGAAGCAGTCCCTTATCCAATAAGATTCTTCGCGATACGAAAGCAGTATCTCTAAACACATGAGATTCTTCGGGTGGTCGAAGCAGTCCCTTATCCATTAAGGTTCTTCGCGAAACTAAAGCAGTATCTCTAAACACATGAGATTCTTCGGGTGGTTGAAGAAGTCCCTTATCCAATAACGTTCTTTGCGATACCCAAGCAGTATATCTAAACACATTAGATTCTTCGGGTGGTCAAAGTAGTCCCTTATCTAATAAGGTTCTTCGCGATACCAAAGCAGTGTCTCTAAACACATGAGATTCTTCGGGTGGTCGAAGCAGTCCCTTATCCAATAAGGTTCTTCATGATACCAAAGCAGTATCTCTAAACAAATGAGATTCTTCGGGTGGTCGAAGCAGTCCCTTAACCAATAAGATTCTTCGCGATACGAAAGCAATATCTCTAAACACATGAGATTCTTCGGGTGGTCGAAGCAGTCCCTTATCCATTAAGGTTCTTCATGAAACCAAAGCGGTGTCTCTAAACACATGAGATTCTTCGGGTGTTTGAAGAAGTCCCTTATCCAATAACGTTCTTTGCGATACCTAAGCAATATATCTAAACACATGAGGTTCTTCGGGTGGTCAAAGTAGTCCCTTATCTAATAAGGTTCTTCGCGATACCAAAGCATTGTCTCTAAACACATGAGATTCTTTGGGTGGTCGAAGCAGTCCCTTATCCAATAAGGTTCTTCGCGATACCAAAGCAGTATCTCCAATCACATGAGATTCTTCGGGTGGTCGAAGCAGTCCCTTATCCATTAAGGTTCTTCGCGATCCGAAAGCAATATCTCTAAACACATGAGATTCTTCGGGTGGTCGAAGAAGTCCCTTATCCATTAAGGTTCTTCGCGAAACTAAAGCAGTATCTCTAAACACATGAGATTCTTCGGGTGGTTGAAGAAGTCCCTTATCCAATAACGTTCTTTGCGATACCGAAGCAGTATATCTAAACACATGAGATTCTTCAGGTGGTCAAAGTAGTCCCTTATCTAATAAGGTTCTTCGCGATACCAAAGCAGTGTCTCTAAACACATGAGATTCTTCGGGTGGTCGAAGAAGTCCCTTATCCAATAAGGTTCTTCGCGATACCAAAGCAGTATCTCTAAGCAAATGAGATTCTTCGGGTGGTCAAAGCAGTACCTTATTCAATAAGGTTCGTCGTGATACCAAAGCAGTATCTCTAAACACATGAGATTCTTCGGGTGGTCGAAGCAGTCCTTTATCCAATAACGTTCTTTGCGATACCCAAGTAGTATATCTAAACACATGAGATTCTTCGGGTGGTCAAAGTAGTCCCTTATCTAATAAGCTTATTCGCGATACCAAAGTAGTGTCTCTAAACACATGATATTCTTCAGGTGGTCGAAGCAGTCCCTTATCCATTAAGGTTCTTCGCGAAACCAAAGCAGTATCTCTAAACACATGAGATTCTTTGGGTGGTTGAAGAAGTCCCTTATCCAATAACGTTCTTTGCGATACCCAAGCAGTATATCTAAACACATGAGATTCTTCGGGTGGTCAAAGTAGTCCCTTATCTAATAAGGTTCTTCACGAAACCAAAGCAGTGTCTCTAAACACATGAGATTCTTCGGGTGGTTGAAGCTGTCCCTTATCAGTTAAGGTTCTTCGCGATACCAAAACAGTATCTCTAAACAAATGAGATTCTTCGGGTGGTCGAAGCAGTCCCTTATCCATTAAGGATCTTTGCGAAACCAAAACAGTATCTCTAAACACATGAGATTCTTTGGGTGGTTGAAGAAGTCCCTTATCTAATAACGTTCTTTGCGATGCCCAAGCAGTATATCTAAACACATGAGATTCTTCGGGTGGTCAAAGTAGTCCCTTATCTAATAAGGTTCTTCGCGATACCAAAGCAGTGTCTCTAAACACATGAGATTCTTCGGGTCGTCGAAGCAGTCCCTTATCCAATAAGGTTCTTCGCGATACCAAAGCAGTATCTCTAAACAAATGAGATTCTTCTGGTGGTCGAAGCAGTACCTTATTCAATAAGGTTCTTCGTGATACCAAAGCAGTATCTCTAAACACATGAGATTCTTCGGGTGGTCGAAGCAGTCCTTTCTCCAATAAGGTTCTTCGCGATACCAAAACAGTATCTCTAAACACATGAGATTCTTCGGGTGGTTGAATAAGTCCCTTATCCAATAACGTTCTTTGCGATACCTAAGCAGTATATCTAAACACATGAGATTCTTCGGGTGGTCAAAGTAGTCCCTTATCTAATAAGGTTCTTCGTGATACCAAAGCAGTGTCTCTAAACACATGAGATTCTACGGGTGGTCGAAGCAGTCCCTTATCCAACAAGGTTCTTCGCGATACCAAAGCAGTATCTTTAAACACATGAGATTCTTCGGGTGGTCGAAGCAGTCCTTTATCCAATAAGGTTCTTCGTGATACCAAAGCAATATCTCTAATCAAATGAGATTCTTCGGGTGGTAAAATTAGTCCCTTATCCAAAAAGGTTCTTCGCGATACAAAAGCAGTATCTCTAAACACATGAGATTCGTCGGGTGGTCGAAGCAGTCCCTTATCCAATAAGGTTCTTCGCGATACCAAAGCAGTATCTCTAAACACATGAGATTCGAAGGGTGGTCAAAGCAGTCCCTTATCAGTTAAGGTTCTTCGCGATACCAAAACAGTATCTCTAAACACATGAGATTCTTCGGGTGGTTGAAACAGTCCCTTATCCAATAAGGTTCTTCGCGATCCCAAAGCAGTATCTCTAAACACATGAGATTCTTCGGGTGGGCGAAGCAGTACGTTATTCAATAAGGTTCTTCGTAATACCAAAGCACTATCTATAAACACATGAGATTCTTCGGGTGGTCGAAGCAGTCCCTTATCCAATAAGGTTCTTCGCGATACCAAAGCAGTATCTTTAAACAAATGAGATTCTTCGGGTGGTCGAAGCAGTACCTTATTCAATAAGGTTCTTCGTGATACCAAAGCAGTATCTCTAAACACATGAGATTCTTCGGGTGGTCGAAGCAGTCCTTTATCCAATAAGGTTCTTCGCGATACCAAAACAGTATTTCTAAACACATGAGATTCTTCGGGTGGTTGAAGAAGTCCTTTATCCAATAAGGTTCTTCGCGATACCAAAACAGTATTTCTAAACACATGAGATTCTTCGGGTGGTTGAAGAAGTCCTTTATCCAATAACGTTCTTTGCGATACCCAAGCAGTATATCTAAACACATGAGATTCTTCGGGTGGTCAAAGTAGTCCCTTATCTAATAAGGTTCTTCGAGATACCAAAGCAGTGTCTCTAAACAAATGAGATTCTTCGGGTGGTCGAAACAGTCCCTTATCCATTAAGGTTCTTCGCGAAACCAAAGCAGTATCTCTAAACACATGAGATTCTTCGGGTGGTCGAAGCAGTCCCTTATCCAATAAGGTTCTTCGCGATACCAAAGCAGTATCTCTAAACACATGAGATTCAAAGGGTGGTCGAAGCAGTCCCTTATCAGTTAAGGTTTTTCGCGATACCAAAACAGTATCTCTAAACACGTGAGATTCTTCGGGTGGTTGAAACAGTCGCTTATCCAATAAGGTTCTTCGCGATCCCAAAGCAGTATATCTAAAAACATGAGTTTCGTCGGGTGGGCGAAGCAGTACCTTATTCAATAAGGTTCTTCGTAATACCAAAGCAGTATCTCTAAACACATGATATTCTTCGGGTGGTCGAAGCAGTCCCTTATCCAATACGGTTCTTCGCGATACCAAAGCAGTATCTCTAAACAAATGAGATTCTTCGGGAGGTCGAAGTAGTACCTTATTCAATAAGGTTCTTCGTGATACCAAAGCAGTATCTCTAAACACATGAGATTCTTCGGGTGGTCGAAGCAGTCCCTTATCCATTAAGGTTCTTCGCGAAACCAAAGCAGTATCTCTAAACACATGAGATTCTTCGGGTGGTTGAAGAAGCCCCTTATCCAATAACGTTCTTTGCGATACCCAAGCAGTATATCTAAACACATGAGATTCTTCGGGTGGTCAAAGTAGTCCCTTATCAAATAAGGTTCTTCCCGATACCAAAGCAGTGTCTCTAAACACATGAGATTCTTCGGGTGGTCGAAGCAGTCCCTTATCCAATAAGGTTCTTCACGATACCAAAGCAGTATCTCTAAACAAATGAGATTGTTCGGGTGGTCGAAGCAGTACCTTATTCAATAAGGTTCATCGTGATACCAAAGCAGTATCTCCAATCACATGAGATTCTTCGGGTGGTCGAAGCAGTCCCTTATCCAATAAGATTCTTAGCGATACGAAAGCAATATCTCTAAACACATGAGATTCTTTGGGTGGTCGAATCAGTCCCTTATCCATTAAGGTTCTTCGCGAAACCAAAGCAGTATCTCTAAACACATGAGATTCTTCGGGTGGTTGAAGAAGTCCCTTATCCAATAACGTTCTTTGCGATACCCAAGCAGTATATCTAAACACATGAGATTCTTCGGGTGGTCAAAGTAGTCCCTTATCTAATAAGGTTCTTCGCGATACCAAAGCAGTGTCTCTAAACACATGAGATTCTTCGGGTGGTCGAAGCAGTTCCTTATCCAATAAGTTTCTTCGCGATACCAAAGTTGTATCTCCAATCACATGAGATTCTTCGGGTGGTCGAAGCAGTCCCT
Source organism: Lathyrus sativus (assembly GCA_963859935.3). Taxonomy (NCBI): domain Eukaryota; kingdom Viridiplantae; phylum Streptophyta; class Magnoliopsida; order Fabales; family Fabaceae; genus Lathyrus; species Lathyrus sativus. Next base: position 235,613,154 of record OZ012740.1, on the reverse strand, counting down.
TATCCAATAAGATTCTTCACGATACGAAAGCAATATCTCTAAACACATGAGATTCTTCGGGTGGTCGAAGCAGTCCCTTATCCATTAAGGTTCTTTGCGAAACCAAAGCAGTATCTCTAAACACATGAGATTCTTTGGGTGGTTGAAGAAGTCCCTTATCTAATAACGTTCTTTGCGATACCCAAGCAGTATATCCAAACACATGAGATTCTTCGGGTGGTCAAAGTAGTCCCTTATCTAATAAGGTTCTTCGCGATACCAAAGCAGTGTCTCTAAACACATGAGATTCTTCGGGTGGTCGAAGCAGTCCCTTATCCAATAAGGTTCTTCGCGATACCAAAGCAGTATCTCTAAACAAATGAGATTCTTCTGGTGGTCGAAGCAGTACCTTATTCAATAAGGTTCTTCGTGATACCAAAGCAGTATCTCTAAACACATGAGATTCTTCGGGTGGTCGAAGCAGTCCTTTATCCAATAAGGTTCTTCGTGATACCAAAGCAGTATCTCTAAACACATGAGATTCTTCGGGTGGTCGAAGCAGTCCTTTATCGAATAAGGTTCTTCGCGATACCAAAACAGTATTTTTAAACACATGAGATTCTTTGGGGTGGTTGGAGAAGTCCTTTATCCAATAACATTCTTTTCGATACCCAAGCAGTATATCTAAACACATGAGATTCTTCGGGTGATCAAAGTAGTCCCTTATCTAATAAGCTTATTCGGGATACCAAAGCAGTGTCTCTAAACACATGAGATTCTTCGGGTGGTCGAACCAGTCCCTTATCCAATAAGGTTCTTCGCGATACCAAAACAGTATCTCTAAACACATGAGATTCTTCGGGTGGTTGAAACAGTCCCTTATCCAATAAGGTTCTTCGCGATCCCAAAGCAGTATCTCTAAACACATGAGATTCTTCGGGTGGGCGAAGCAGTACCTTATTCAATAAGGTTCTTCGTAATACCAAAGCAGTATCTCTAAACACATGAGATTCTTCGGGTGGTCGAAGCAGTCCCTTATCCAATAAGGTTCTTCGCGATAGCAAAGCAGTATCTCTAAACAAATGAGATTATTCGGGTGGTCGAAGCAGTACCTTATTCAATAAGGTTCTTCGTGATACCAAAGCAGTATCTCTAAACACAGGAGATTCTTCGGGTGGTCGAAGCAGTCCTTTATCCAATAAGGTTCTTCGCGATACCAAAACAGTATTTCTAAACACATCAGATTCTTCGGGTGGTTGAAGAAGTCCTTTATCCAATAAGGTTCTTCGCGATACCAAAACAGTATTTCTAAACACATGAGATTCTTCGGGTGGTTGAAGAATTCCTTTATCCAATAACGTTCTTTGCGATACCCAAGTAGTATATCTAAACACATGAGATTCTTCGGTTGGTCAAAGTAGTCCCTTATATAATAAGGTTCTTCGCGATACCAAAGCAGTGTCTCTAAACAAATGAGATTCTTCGGGTGGTCGAAACAGTCCCTTATCCATTAAGGTTCTTCGCGAAACCAAAGCAGTATCTCTAAACACATGAGATTCTTCGGGTGGTCGAAGCTGTCCCTTATCCAATAAGGTTCTTCGCGATACCAAAGCAGTATCTCTAAACACATGAGATTCGAAGGGTGGTCGAAGCAGTCCCTTATCAGTTAAGGTTTTTCCCGATACCAAAACAGTATCTCTAAACACATGAGATTCTTCGGGTGGTTGAAACAGTCCCTTATCCAACAAGGTTCTTCGCGATCCCAAAGCAGTATATCTAAAAACATGAGTTTCGTCGGGTGGGCGAAGCAGTACCTTATTCAATAAGGTTCTTCGTAATACCAAATCAGTATCTCTAAACACATGAGATTCTTCGGGTGGTCGAAGTAGTACCTTATTCAATAACGTTCTTCGTGATACCAAAGCAGTATCTCTAAACACATGAGATTCTTGGGGTGGTCGAAGCAGTCCTTTATCCAATAAGGTTCTTCGCGATACCAAAACAGTATTTCTAAACACATGAGATTCTTCGGGTGGTTGAGGAAGTCCTTTATCCAATAACGTTCTTTGCGATACCCAAGCAGTATATCTAAACACATGAGATTCTTCGGGTGGTCAAAGTAGTCTCTTATCTAATAAGGTTCTTCGCGATACCAAAGCAGTGTCTCTAAACAAATGAGATTCTTCGGGTGGTCGAAAAAGTCCTTTATCCATTAAGGTTCTTCGCGAAACCAAAGCAGTATCTCTAAACACATGAGATTATTCGGGTGGTTGAAGAAGCCCCTTATCCAATAACGTTTTTGCGATACCCAAGCAGTATATCTAAACACATGAGATTCTTCGGGTGGTCAAAGTAGTCCCTTATCTAATAAGGTTCTTCGCGATACCAAAGCAGTGTCTCTAAACACATGAGATTCTTCGGGTGGTCGAAGCAGTCCCTTATCCAATAAGGTTCTTCACGATACCAAAGCAGTATCTCTAAACAAATGAGATTCTTCGGATGGTCGAAGCAGTACCTTATTCAATAAGGTTCTTCGTGATACCAAAGCAGTATCTCCAATCACATGAGATTCTTCGGGTGGTCGAAGCAGTCCCTTATCCAATAAGATTCTTAGCGATACGAAAGCAATATCTCTAAACACATGAGATTCTTCGGGTGGTCGAATCAGTCCCTTATCCATTAAGGTCCTTCGCGAAACCAAAGCAGTATCTCTAAACACATGAGATTCTTCGGGTGGTTGAAGAAGTCCCTTATCCAATAATGTTCTTTGCGATACCCAAGCAGTATATCTAAACACATGAGATTCTTCGGGAGGTCAAAGTAGTCCCTTATCTAATAAGGTTCTTCGCGATACCAATGCAGTGTCTCTAAACACATGAGATTCTTCGGGTGGTCGAAGCAGTCCCTTATCCAATAAGGTTCTTCGCGATACCAAAGTTGTATCTCCAATCACATGAGATTCTTCGGGTGGTCGAAGCAGTCCCTTATCCAATAAGATTCTTCGTGATACAAAAGCAATATCTCTAAACACATGAGATTCTTCGGGTGGTCGAAGCAGTCCCTTATCCATTAAGGTTCTTTGCGAAACCAAAACAGTATCTCTAAACACATGAGATTCTTTGGGTGGTTGAAGAAGTCCCTTATCTAATAACGTTCTTTGCGATGCCCAAGCAGTATATCTAAACACATGAGATTCTTCGGGTGGTCAAAGTAGTCCCTTATCTAATAAGGTTCTTCGCGATACGAAAGCAGTGTCTCTAAACACATGAGATTCTTCGGGTGGTTGAAGCAATCCCTTATCCAATAAGGTTCTTCGCGATACCAAAGCAGTATCTCTAAACAAATGAGATTCTTCGGATGGTTGAAGAAATCCCTTATCCAATAAGGTTCTTTGCGATACCCAAGCTGTATATCTAAATACATGAGATTCTTCGGGTGGTCAAAGGAGTCCCTTATCTAATAAGGTTCTTCGCGATACCAAAGCAGTATCTCTAAACACATGAGATTCTTCGGGTGGTCGAAGCAGTCCCTTATCCAATAAGGTTCTTCGCTATACCAAAGAAGTATCTCTAAACACATGAGATTCGTCGGGTGGTTGAAGCAGCCCCTTATCCAACAAGGTTCTTCGCGATCCCAAAGCAGTATCTCTAAACACATGAGATTCTTCGGGTGGTCGAAGTAGTACCTTATTCAATAAGGTTATTCGTGATACCAAAGAAGTATCTCTAAACACATGAGATTCTTCGGATGGTCGAAGCAGTCCTTTATCCAATAAGGTTCTTCGCGATACCAAAGCAGTATCTCTAATCACATGAGATTCTTCGGGTGGTCAAATTAGTCCCTTATCCAATAAGGTTCTTCGCGATACAAAAGAAGTATCTCTAAACACATGAGATTCGTCGGGTGTTCGAAGCAGTCCCTTATCCAATAAGGTTCTTTGCGATAATAAAACAGTATCTCTAAACACATGAGATTCTTCGGGTGGTCGAAGCAGTCCCTTATCCAATAAGGTTCTTCGCGATACCAAAGCAGTATCTCTAAACACATGAGATTCGAAGGGTGGTCGAAGCAGTCCCTTATCAAATAAGGTTCTTCGCGATACCAAAACAGTATCTCTAAACACATGAGATTCTTCGGGTGGTTGAAACAGTCCCTTATCCAATAAGGTTTTTCGTGATCCCAAAGCAGTATCTCTAAACACATGAGATTCTTCGGGTGGGCGAAGCAGTACCTTATTCAATAAGGTTCTTCATAATACCAAAGCAGTATCTCTAAACACATGAGATTCTTCGGGTGGTCGAAGCAGTCCCTTATCCAATAAGGTTCTTCGCGATACCAAAACAGTATCGCTAAACACATGAGATTCTTCGTGATACCAAAGCAGTATCTCTAAATACATGAGATTCCTCGAATGGTCGATGCAGTCCCTTATCCAATAAGGTTCTTCGCGATACGAAAGCAGTATCTCTAAACACATGAGATTCTTCAGCTGGTTGAAGCAGTCCCTTATCCAATAAGGTTCTTCGCGATACGAAAGCAATATCTCTAATCACATGAGATTCTTCGGGTGGTCGAAGCAGTCCCTTATCCATTAAGGTTCTTCGCGAAACCAAAGCAGTATCTTTAAACACATGAGATTGTTCGGGTGGTTGAAGAAGTCCCTTATCCAATAAAGTTCTTTGCGATACCCAAGCAGTATATCTAAACACATGAGATTCTTCGGGTGGTCAAAGTAGTCCTTTATCTAATAAGGTTATTCGCGATACGAAAGCAGTATCTCTAAACACATGAGATTCTTCTGTTGGTCGAAGCAGTACCTTATCCAATAAGGTTCTTCGCGATACCAAAGCAGTATCTCTAAACAAATGAGATTCTTCGGGTGGTCGAAGCAGTACCTTATTCAATAAGGTTCTTCGTGATACCAAAGCAGCATCTCAAATCACATGAGATTCTTCGGGTGGTCGAAGCAGTCCCTTATCCAATAAGATTCTTCGCGATACCTAAGCAATATCTCTAAACACATGAGATTCTTCGGGTGGTCGAAGCAGTCCCTTATCCAATAAGGTTCTTCGTGATACCAAAGCAGTATCTCTAAACACATGAGATTCTTCGGGTGGTCGAAGCAGTCCGTTATCCAATAAGGTTCTTCGCGATACCAAAGTAGTATCTCCAATCACATGAGATTCTTCGGGTGGTCGAAGCAGTCCCTTATCCAATAAGGTTCTTCACGATACCAAAGCAGTATCTCTAAACACATGAGATTCGTCGGGTGGTCGAAGCAGTCCCTTATCCAATAAGGTTCTTCGCGATACCAAAACAATATCTCTAAACACATGAAATATTCACGATACCAAAGCAGGATCTCTAAATACATGAGATTCCTCGGGTGGTCGAAGCAGTACCTTATTCAATAAGGTTCTTCGTGATACCAAAGCAGTATCTCTAAACACATAAGATTCTTCGGGTGGACGAAACATTCCCTTATCCAATAAGGTTCTTCGCGATACCAAAGTAGTATCTCTTATCACATGGGGTTCTTCGCGATACCAAAGCAGTTTCTCTAAATACATGAGATTCCTCGGGTGGTCGATGCAGTCCCTTATTTAATAAGATTCTTCGTGATACGAAAGCAGTATCTCTAAACACATGAGATTCTTCGGGTGGTCGAAGCAGTCCCTTATCCGTTAGGGTTCTTCGCTAAACCAAAGCAGTATCTCTAAACACATGAGATTCTTCGGGTGGTTGAAGAAGTCCCTTATCCAATAAGGTTCTTTGCGAAACCATAGCAGTATATCTAAACACATGAGATTCTTCGGGTGGTCAAAGTAGTCCCTTATCTAATAAGGTTCTTTGCGATACCAAAGCAGTATCTCTAAACACATGAGATTCTTTGGGTGGTTGAAGCAACCCGTTATCCAATAAGGTTCTTCGCGATACCAAAGCAGTATCTCTAAACACATGAGATTCTTCGGGTGGTCGAAGTAGTACCTTATTCAATAAGGTTCTTCGTGATACCAATATAGTATCTCTAAACACATGAGATTCTTTGGGTGGTCGAAGCAGTCCTTTATCCAATAACGTTCTTCGCGATACCAAAGCAGTATCTCTAATCACATGAGATTCTTCGGATGGTCAAATCAGTCCCTTATCCAATAAGGTTCTTCATGATACCAATGCAGTATATCTATACACATGAGATTCGTCGGGTGGTCGAAGCAGTCCCTTATCCAATAAGGTTATTCACGATACAAAAACATTATCTATAAACACATGAGATTCTTCGGGTGGTTGAAGCAGTCCCTTTTCCCAATTAGGTTCTTCGCGATAACAAATTTGTATCTTTAAAGACATGAGATTCTTCGGGTGGTCGAAGCAGCACGTTATTCAATAAGGTTCTTCGTGATACCAAAGCAATATCTCTAAACACATGAGATTCTTCGGGTGGTCAAAGCAGTCCCTTATCCAATAAGGTTCTTCGTGATACTAAAGCAGTATCTCTAAACACATGAGATTCTTCGGGTGGTCGTAGCAGTCCCTTATCCAATAAGGTTCTTCTTGATACCAAAGCTGTATCTCCAATCACATGAGATTCTTCGGGTGGTCGAAGCAGTCCCTTATCCAATAAGGTTCTTCGCGATACAAAAGCATTATCTCTAAACACATGAGATTCGTCGGGTGGTCGAAGCAATCCCTTATCCAATAAGGTTCTTCGCGATACCAAATCAGTATCTCTAAACACATGAGATTCTTCACGATACCAAAGCGGTATCTCTAAATACATGAGATTCCTCGGGTGGTCGAAGCAGTACCTTATTCAATAAGGTTCTTCAGGATACCAAAGCAGTATCTCTAAACACATAAGATTCTTCGGGTGGACGAAGCAGTCCCTTATCCAATAAGGTTCTTCGCGATACCAAAGCAGTATCTCTAATCACATGTGATTCTTCGGGTGGTCGAAGCAGTCCCTTATCCAATAAGGTTCTTCGCGATACCAAAACAGTATCTCTAAACACATGAGATTGTTCGCGATACCAATGTAGTATCTCCAATCACATGAGATTCTTGGGGTGGTCGAAGCAGTCCCTTATCCAATAAGGTTCTTCGCAAAACCAAAGCATTATCTCTAAACACATGAGATTCGTCGGGTGATCGAAGCAGTCCCTTATCCAATAAGGTTCTTCGCGATACCAAATCAGTATCTCTAAACAGATGAGATTCTTCGGGTGGTCGAATCAGTCCCTTATCCAATAAGGTTCTTCGCGATACCAAAGCAGTATCTCTAAGGCATGAGATTCTTCGGGAGGTCGAAGCAGTCCCTTATCCAATAAGGTTCTTCTTGATACCAAAGCAGTATCTCCAATCACATGAGATTCTTCGGGTGGTCGAAGCAGTCCCTTATCCAATAAGGTTCTTCGCGATACCAAAGCAGTATCTCTAAACACATGAGATTCTTCGGGTGGTTGAAGCAGCCCCTTATCCAATAAGGTTCTTCGCGATACCAAAGCAATATCTCTAAACACATGAGATTCTTCGGGTGGTCGAAGCAGTACCTTATTCAATAAGGTTATTCGTGATACCAAAGCAGTATCTCTAAACACATGAGATTCTTCGGGTGGTCAAAGCAGTCCTTTATCCAATAAGTTTCTTCGCGATACCAAAGCAGTACCTCTAATCACATGATGAGATTCTTCGGGTGGTCAAATCAGTCCCATATCCAATAAGGTTCTTCGCGATACCAAAGCAGTATCTCGAAACACATGAGATTCGTTGGGTGGTCGAAGCAGTCCCTTATCCAATAAGGTTCTTCGCGATACCAAAACAACATCTCTAAACACATGAGATTCTTTGGGTGGTTGAAGCAGTACCTTATACAATAAGGTTCTTCACGATACCAAAGTTGTATCTCTAAACACATGAGATTCTTCGAGTGGTCGAAGCAGTACCTTATTCAATAAGGTTCTTCGTGATGCCAAAGCAGTATCTCTAAACACATGAGATTCTTCGGGTGGTCGAAGCAGTCTCTTATCCAATAAGGTTCTTCGCGATACCAAAACAGTATCTCTAATCACATGAGATTCTTCAGGTGGTCGAACCAGTCCCTTATCCAATAAGGTTCTTCGCAAAACCAAAGCAGTATCTCTAAACACATGAGATTCTTCGGGTGGTTGAAGAAGCCCCTTATCCAATAAGGTTCTTTGCGATACCAAAGCAGTATATCTAAACTCATGAGTTTCTTCGGGTGGTCAAAGTAGTCCCTTATCTAATAAGGTTCTTCGCGATACCAAAGCAGTATCTCTAAACACATGAGATTCTTCGGGTGGTCGAAGCAGGCCCTTATCCAATAAGGTTCTTCGCGATACCAAAGCAGTATCTCTAAACACATGAGATTCTTCGGGTGGTTGAAGCAGTTCCTTATCCAATAAGGTTCTTCGCAATACCAAAACAGTATCTCTTAACACATGAGATTCTTCGCGATACGAAAATTGAATCTGTAAACACATGAGATTCTTCGGGTGGTCGAAGTAGTACCTTATTCAATAAGGTTCTTCGTGATACCAAAGCAGTATCTCTAAACACATGAGATTCGTTGGGTGGTCGAAGCAAACCCTTATCCAATAAGGTTCTTCGCGATACCAAAACAGCATCTCTAAACACATGAGATGCTTTGGGTGGTTGAAGCAGTCCCTTATCCAATAAGGTTCTTCGCAATACCAAAGTTGTATCTCTAAACACATGAGATTCTTCGGGTGGTCGAAGCAGTACCTTATTCAATAAGGTTCTTCGTGATGCCAAAGCAGTATCTCTAAACACATGAGATTCTTCGGGTGGTCGAAGCAGTCTCTTATCCAATAAGGTTCTTCGCGATACCAAAACAGTATCTCTAATCACATGAGATTCTTCAGGTGGTCGAACCAGTCCCTTATCCAATAAGGTTCTTCGCAAAACCAAAGCAGTATCTCTAAACACATGAGATTCTTCGGGTGGTTGAAGAAGTCCCTTATCCAATAAGGTTCTTTGCGATACCAAAGCAGTATATCTAAACTCATGAGTTTCTTCGGGTGGTCAAAGTAGTCCCTTATCTAATAAGGTTCTTCGCGATACCAAAGCAGTATCTCTAAACACATGAGATTCTTCGGGTGGTCGAAGCAGGCCCTTATCCAATAAGGTTCTTCGCGATACCAAAGCAGTATCTCTAAACACATGAGATTCTTCGGGTGGTTGAAGCAGTCCCTTATCCAATAAGGTTCTTCGCAATACCAAAACAGTATCTCTTAACACATGAGATTCTTCGCGATACGAAAATTGAATCTGTAAACACATGAGATTCTTCGGGTGGTCGAAGTAGTACCTTATTCAATAAGGTTCTTCGTGATACCAAAGCAGTATCTCTAAACACATGAGATTCGTTGGGTGGTCGAAGCAAACCCTTATCCAATAAGGTTCTTCGCGATACCAAAACAGCATCTCTAAACACATGAGATTCTTTGGGTGGTTGAAGCAGTCCCTTATCCAATAAGGTTCTTCGCGATACCAAAGTTGTATCTCTAAACACATGATATTATTCGGGTGGTCGAAGCAGTACCTTATTCAATAAGGTTCTTCGTGATGCCAAAGCAGTATCTCTAAACACATGAGATTCTTCGGGTGGTCGAAGCAGTCTCTTATCCAATAAGGTATTTCGCGATACCAAATCAGTATCTCTAATCACATGAGATTCTTCAGGTGGTCGAACCAGTCCCTTATCCAATAAGGTTCTTCGCAAAACCAAAGCAGTATCTCTAAACACATGAGATTCTTCGGGTGGTTGAAGAAGTCCCTTATCCAATAAGGTTCTTTGCGATACCAAAGCAGTATATCTAAACTCATGACTTTCTTCGGGTGGTCAAAGTAGTCCCTTATCTAATAAGGTTCTTCGCGATACCAAAGTAGTATCTCTAAACACATGAGATTCTTCGGGTGGTCGAAGCAGGCCCTTATCCAATAAGGTTCTTCGCGATACCAAAGCAGTATCTCTAAACACATGAGATTCTTCGGGTGGTTGAAGCAGTCCCTTATCCAATAAGGTTCTTCGCAATACCAAAACAGTATCTCTTAACACATGAGATTCTTCGCGATACTAAAATTGAATCTGTAAACACATGAGATTCTTCGGGTGGTCGAAGTAGTACCTTATTCAATAAGGTTCTTCGTGATACCAAAGCAGTATCTCTAAACACATGAGATTCTTTGGGTGGTCGAAGCAGTCCCTTATCCAATAAGGTTCTTCGTGATACCAAAGCAGTATCTCTAAACACATGAGATTCTTCGGGTGGTCGAAGCAGTCCCTTATCCAATAAGGTTCTTCGCGATACCAAAGCAGTATCTCCAATCACATGAGATTCTTCGGGTGGTCGAAGCAAACCCTTATCCAATAAGATTCTACGCGATACCAAAGCAGTATCTCTAATCACATGAGATTCTTCGGGTGGTCAAATCAGTCCCATATCCAATAAGGTTCTTCGCGATACCAAAGCAGTATCTCGAAACACATGAGATTCGTTGGGTGGTCTAAGCAGTCCCTTATCTAATAAGGTTCTTCGCGATACCAAAACAGTATCTCTAAACACATGAGATTCTTTGGGTGGTTGAAGCAGTCCCTTATCCAATAAGGTTCTTCGCGATACCAAAGCTGTATCTCTAAACACATGAGATTCTTCGGGTGGTCGAAGCAGTACCTTATTCAATAAGGTTCTTCGTGATGCCAAAGCAGTATCTCTAAACACATGAGATTCTTCGGGTGGTCGAAGCAGTCTCTTATCCAATAAGGTTCTTCGCGATACCAAAGCAGTATCTCTAATCACATGAGATTCTTCGGGTGGTCGAAGCAGTCCCTTATCCAATAAGGTTCTTCGCAAAACCAAAGCAGTATCTCTAAACACATGAGATTCTTCGGGTGGTTGAAGAAGTCCCTTATCCAATAAGGTTCTTTGCGATACCAAAGCAGTATATCTAAACTCATGAGTTTCTTCGGGTGATCAAAGTAGTCCCTTTTCTAATAAGGTTCTTCGTGATACCAAAGCAGTATCTCTAAACACATGAGATTCTTCGGGTGGTCGAAGTAGGCCCTTATCCAATAAGGTTCTTCGCGATACCAAAGCAGTATCTCTAAACACATGAGATTCTTCGGGTGGTTGAAGCAGCCCGTTATCCAATAAGGTTCTTCGCGATACCAAAGCAGTATCTCTAAACACATGAGATTCTTCGGGTGGTCGAAGTAGTACCTTATTCAATAAGGTTCTTCGTGATACCAATGCAGTATCTCTAAACACATGAGATTCTTTGGGTGGTCGAAGCAGTCCTTTATCCAATAAGGTTCTTCGCGATACCAAAGCAGTATCTCTAATCACATGAGATTCTTCGGGTGGTCAAATCAGTCCCTTATCCAATAAGGTTCTTCGCGATACCAAAGCAGTATATCTATACACATGAGATTCGTCGGGTGGTCGAAGCAGTCCCTTATCCAATAAGGTTCTTCGCAATACAAAAACATTATCTCTAAACACATGAGATTCTTCGGGTGCTTGAAGCAGTCCTTTATCCAATTAGTTTCTTCGCGATAACAAAGTAGTATCTTTAAACACATGAGATTCTTCGGGTGGTCGAAGCAGTACGTTATTCAATAAGGTTCTTCGTGATACCAAATAAATATCTCTAAACACATGAGATTCTTCGGGTGGTCGAAGCAGTACGTTATTCAATAAGGTTCTTCGTGATACCAAATCAATATCTCTAAACACATGAGATTCTTCGGGTGGTCGAAGCAGTCCCTTATCTAATAAGGTTCTTCGTGATACCAAAGCAGTATATCTAAACACATGAGATTCTTCGGGTGGTCGAAGCAGTCCCTAATCCAATAAGGTTCTTCTTGATACCAAAGCAGTATCTCCAATCACATGAGATTCTTCGGGTGGTCGAAGTTGTCCCTTATCCAATAAGGTTCTTCGCGATACCAAAACATTATCTCTAAACACATGAGATTCGTCGGGTGGTCGAAGCAGTCCCTTATCCAATAAGGTTCTTCGCGATACCAAATCAGTATCTCTAAACACATGAGATTCTTCAAGATACCAAAGCAGTATCTCTAAATACATGAGATTCCTCGGGTGGTCGAAGCAGTACCTTATTCAATAAGGTTCTTCAGGATACCAAAGCAGTATCTCTAAACACATAAGATTCTTCGAGTGGACGAAGCAGTCCCTTATCCAATAAGGTTCTTCGCGATACCAAAGCAGTATCTCTAATCACATGTGATTCTTCGGGTGGTCGAAGCAGTCCCTTATCTGTTAAGGTTCTTCGCGAAACCAAAGCAGTATCTCTAAACACATGAGATTCTTCGGGTGGTTGAAGAAGTCCCTTATCCAATAAGGTTCTTTGCGATACCCAAGCAGTATATCTAAATACATGAGATTCTCCGGGTGGTCAAAGTAGTCCCTTATCTAATAAGGTTCTTCGCGATACCAAAGCAGTACCTCTAAACACATGAGATTCTTCGGGTGGTCGAAGCAGTCCCTTATCCAATAAGGTTCTTCGCGATACCAAAGCAGTATCTCTAAACACATGAGATTTTTCAGGTGGTTGAAGCAGCCCCTTATCCAATAAGGTTCTTCGCAATACCAAAGCAATATCTCTAAACACATGAGATTCTTCGGGTGGTCGAAGCAGTACCTTATTCAATAAGGTTATTCGTGATACCAAAGCAGTATCTCTAAACACATGAGATTCTTCGGGTGGTCAAAGCAATCCTTTATCCAATAAGTTTCTTCGCGATACCAAAGCAGTATCTCAAATCACATGAGATTCTTCTGGTGGTCAAATTAGTCCCATATCCAATAAGGTTCTTCGCGATACCAAAGCAGTATCTCGAAACACATGAGATTCGTCTGGTGGTCGAAGCAGTCCCTTATCCAATAAGGTTCTTCGCGATACCAAAACAGTATCTCTAAACCCATGAGATTCTTCGGGTGGTTGAAGCAGTCCCTTATCCAATAAGGTTCTTCGCGATACCAAAGCTGTATCTCTAAACACATGAGATTCTTCGGGTGGTCGAAGCAATACCTTATTCAATAAGGTTCTTCATGATGCCAAAGCAGTATCTCTAAACACATGAGATTCTTCGGGTGGTCGAAGCAGTCCCTTATCCAATAAGGTTCTTCGTGATACCAAAGCAGTATCTCTAAACACATGAGATTCTTTGGGTGGTCGAAGCAGTCCCTTATCCAATAAGGTTCTTCGCAATACCAAAACAGTATCTCTTAACACATGAGATTCTTCGCGATACGAAAATTGAATCTGTAAACACATGAGATTCTTCGGGTGGTCGAAGTAGTACCTTATTTAATAAGGTTCTTCGTGATACCAAAGCAGTATCTCTAAACACATGAGATTCTTTGGGTGGTCGAAGCAGTCCCTTATCCATTAAGGTTCTTCGTGATACCAAAGCAGTATCTCTAAACACATGAGATTCTTCGGGTGGTCGAAGCAGTCCCTTATCCAATAAGGTTCTTCGCGATACCAAAGCAGTATCTCCAATCACATGAGATTCTTCGGGTGGTCGAAGCAGTCCCTTATCCAATAAGGTTCTTCGCGATACCAAAGCAGTATCTCTAATCACATGAGATTCTTCGGGTGGTCAAATCAGTCCCATATCCAATAAGGTTCTTCGCGATACCAAAGCAGTATCTCGAAACACATGAGATTCGTTGGGTGGTCGAAGCAGTCCCTTATCTAATAAGGTTCTTCGCGATACCAAAACAGTATCTCTAAACACATGAGATTCTTTGGGTGGTTGAAGCAGTCCCTTATCCAATAAGGTTCTTCGCGATACCAAAGCTGTATCTCTAAACACATGAGATTCTTCGGGTGGTCGAAGCAGTACCTTATTCAATAAGGTTCTTCGTGATGCCAAAGCAGTATCTCTAAACACATGAGATTCTTCGGGTGGTCGAAGCAGTCTCTTATCCAATAAGGTTCTTCGCGATACCAAAGCAGTATCTCTAATCACATGAGATTCTTCGGGTGGTCGAAGCAGTCCCTTATCCAATAAGGTTCTTCGCAAAACCAAAGCAGTATCTCTAAACACATGAGATTCTTCGGGTGGTTGAATAAGTCCCTTATCCAATAAGGTTCTTTGCGATACCAAAGCAGTATATCTAAACTCATGAGTTTCTTCGGGTGATCAAAGTAGTCCCTTTTCTAATAAGGTTCTTCGCGATACCAAAGCAGTATCTCTAAACACATGAGATTCTTCGGGTGGTCGAAGTAGGCCCTTATCCAATAAGGTTCTTCGCGATACCAAAGCAGTATCTCTAAACACATGAGATTCTTCGGGTGGTTGAAGCAGCCCGTTATCCAATAAGGTTCTTCGCGATACCAAAGCAGTATCTCTAAACACATGAGATTCTTCGGGTGGTCGAAGTAGTACCTTATTCAATAAGGTTCTTCGTGATACCAATGCAGTATCTCTAAACACATGAGATTCTTTGGGTGGTCGAAGCAGTCCTTTATCCAATAAGGTTCTTCGCGATACCAAAGCAGTATCTCTAATCACATGAGATTCTTCGGGTGGTCAAATCAGTCCCTTATCCAATAAGGTTCTTCGCGATACCAAAGCAGTATATCTATACACATGAGATTCGTCGGGTGGTCGAAGCAGTCCCTTATCCAATAAGGTTCTTCGCAATACAAAAACATTATCTCTAAACACATGAGATTCTTCGGGTGGTTGAAGCAGTCCCTTATCCAATTAGTTTCTTCGCGATAACAAAGTAGTATCTTTAAACACATGAGATTCTTCGGGTGGTCGAAGCAGTACGTTATTCAATAAGGTTCTTCGTGATACCAAATCAATATCTCTAAACACATGAGATTCTTCGGGTGGTCGAAGCAGTCCCTTATCCAATAAGGTTCTTCGTGATACCAAAGCAGTATATCTAAACACATGAGATTCTTCGGGTGGTCGAAGCAGTCCCTAATCCAATAAGGTTCTTCTGGATACCAAAGCAGTATCTCCAATCACATGAGATTCTTCGGGTGGTCGAAGTTGTCCCTTATCCAATAAGGTTCTTCGCGATACCAAAACATTATCTCTAAACACATGAGATTCGTCGGGTGGTCGAAGTAGTCCCTTATCCAATAAGGTTCTTCGCGATACCAAATCAGGATCTCTAAACACATGAGATTCTTCAAGATACCAAAGCAGTATCTCTAAATACATGAGATTCCTCGGGTGGTCGAAGCAGTACCTTATTCAATAAGGTTCTTCAGGATACCAAAGCAGTATCTCTAAACACATAAGATTCTTCGGGTGGACGAAGCAGTCCCTTATCCAATAAGGTTCTTCGCGATACCAAAGCAGTATCTCTAATCACATGTGATTCTTCGGGTGGTCGAAGCAGTCCCTTATCTGTTAAGGTTCTTCGCGAAACCAAAGCAGTATCTCTAAACACATGAGATTCTTCGGGTGGTTGAAGAAGTCCCTTATCCAATAAGGTTCTTTGCGATACCCAAGCAGTATATCTAAATACATGAGATTCTCCGGGTGGTCAAAGTAGTCCCTTATCTAATAAGGTTCTTCGCGATACCAAAGCAGTACCTCTAAACACATGAGATTCTTCGGGTGGTCGAAGCAGTCCCTTATCCAATAAGGTTCTTCGCGATACCAAAGCAGTATCTCTAAACACATGAGATTTTTCAGGTGGTTGAAGCAGCCCCTTATCCAATAAGGTTCTTCGCAATACCAAAGCAATATCTCTAAACACATGAGATTCTTCGGGTGGTCGAAGCAGTACCTTATTCAATAAGGTTATTCGTGATACCAAAGCAGTATCTCTAAACACATGAGATTCTTCGGGTGGTCAAAGCAATCCTTTATCCAATAAGTTTCTTCGCGATACCAAAGCAGTATCTCAAATCACATGAGATTCTTCTGGTGGTCAAATTAGTCCCATATCCAATAAGGTTCTTCGCGATACCAAAGCAGTATCTCGAAACACATGAGATTCGTCTGGTGGTCGAAGCAGTCCCTTATCCAATAAGGTTCTTCGCGATACCAAAACAGTATCTCTAAACCCATGAGATTCTTCGGGTGGTTGAAGCAGTCCCTTATCCAATAAGGTTCTTCGCGATACCAAAGCTGTATCTCTAAACACATGAGATTCTTCGGGTGGTCGAAGCAATACCTTATTCAATAAGGTTCTTCATGATGCCAAAGCAGTATCTCTAAACACATGAGATTCTTCGGGTGGTCGAAGCAGTCCCTTATCCAATAAGGTTCTTCGTGATACCAAAGCAGTATCTCTAAACACATGAGATTCTTTGGGTGGTCGAAGCAGTCCCTTATCCAATAAGGTTCTTCGCAATACCAAAACAGTATCTCTTAACACATGAGATTCTTCGCGATACGAAAATTGAATCTGTAAACACATGAGATTCTTCGGGTGGTCGAAGTAGTACCTTATTTAATAAGGTTCTTCGTGATACCAAAGCAGTATCTCTAAACACATGAGATTCTTTGGGTGGTCGAAGCAGTCCCTTATCCAATAAGGTTCTTCGTGATACCAAAGCAGTATCTCTAAACACATGAGATTCTTCGGGTGGTCGAAGCAGTCCCTTATCCAATAAGGTTCTTCGCGATACCAAAGCAGTATCTCCAATCACATGAGATTCTTCGGGTGGTCGAAGCAGTCCCTTATCCAATAAGGTTCTTCGCGATACCAAAGCAGTATCTCTAATCACATGAGATTCTTCGGGTGGTCAAATCAGTCCCATATCCAATAAGGTTCTTCGCGATACCAAAGCAGTATCTCGAAACACATGAGATTCGTTGGGTGGTCGAAGCAGTCCCTTATCTAATAAGGTTCTTCGCGATACCAAAACAGTATCTCTAAACACATGAGATTCTTTGGGTGGTTGAAGCAGTCCCTTATCCAATAAGGTTCTTCGCGATACCAAAGCTGTATCTCTAAACACATGAGATTCTTCGGGTGGTCGAAGCAGTACCTTATTCAATAAGGTTCTTCGTGATGCCAAAGCAGTATCTCTAAACACATGAGATTCTTCGGGTGGTCGAAGCAGTCTCTTATCCAATAAGGTTCTTCGCGATACCAAAGGAGTATCTCTAATCACATGAGATTCTTCGGGTGGTCGAAGCAGTCCCTTATCCAATAAGGTTCTTCGCAAAACCAAAGCAGTATCTCTAAACACATGAGATTCTTCGGGTGGTTGAAGAAGTCCCTTATCCTATAAGGTTCTTTGCGATACCAAAGCAGTATATCTAAACTCATGAGTTTCTTCGGGTGGTCAAAGTAGTCCCTTATCTAATAAGGTTCTTCGCGATACCAAAGCAGTATCTCTAAACACATGAGATTCTTCGGGTGGTCGAAGCAGGCCCTTATCCAATAAGGTTCGTTGCGATACCAAAGCAGTATCTCTAAACACATGAGATTCTTCGGGTGGTTGAAGCAGCCCGTTATCCAATAGGGTTCTTTACGATACCAAAGCAGTATCTCTAAACACATGAGATTCTTCGGGTGGTTGAAGTAGTACCTTATTCAATAAGGTTCTTCTTGATACCAATGCAGTATCTCTAAACACATGAGATTATTTGGGTGTTTGAAGCAGTCCTTTATCCAATAAGGTTCTTCGCGATACCAAAGCAGTATCTCTAATCACATGAGATTCTTCGGGTGGTCAAATCAGTCCCTTATCCAATAAGGTTCTTCGCGATACCAAAGCAGTATATCTATACACATGAGATTCGTCGGGTGGTCGAAGCAGTCCCTTATCCAATAAGGTTCTTCGCGATACAAAAACATTATATCTAAACACATGAGATTCTTCGGGTGGTTGAAGCAGTCCCTTATCCAATTAGTTTCTTCGCGATAACAAAGTTGTATCTTTAAACACATGAGATTCTTCGGGTGGTCGAAGCAGTACGTTATTCAATAAGGTTCTTCGTGATACCAAAGCAATATCTCTAAACACATGAGATTCTTCGGGTGGTCGAAGCAGTCCCTTATCCAATAAGGTTCTTCGTGATACCAAAGCAGTATATCTAAACAAATGAGATTCTTCGGGTGGTCGAAGCAGTCCCTTATTAAATAAGGTTCTTCTTGATACCAAAGCAGTATCTCCAATCACAAGAGATTCTTCGGGTGGTCGAAGCAGTCCCTTATCCAATAAGGTTCTTCGCGATACCAAAGCATTATCTCTAAACACATGAGATTCGTCGGGTGGTCGAAGCAGTCCCTTATCCAATAAGGTTCTTCGCGATACCAAATCAGTATCTCTAAACACATGAGATTCTTCAAGATACCAAAGCAGTATCTCTAAATACATGAGATTCCTCGGGTGGTCGAAGCAGTACCTTATTCAATAAGGTTCTTCAGGATACCAAAGCAGTATCTCTAAACACATAAGATTCTTCGGGTGGACGAAGCAGTCCCTTATCCAATAAGGTTCTTCGCGATACCAAAGCAGTATCTCTAATCACATGTGATTCTTCGGGTGGTCGAAGCAGTCCCTTATCCAATAAGGTTCTTCGCAAAACCAAAGCAGTATCTCTAAACACATGAGATTCTTCGGGTGGTTGAAGAAGTCCCTTATCCAATAAGGTTCTTTGCGATACCAAAGCAGTATATCTAAACTCATGAGTTTCTTCGGGTGGTCAAGGTAGTCCCTTATCTAATAAGGTTCTTCGCGATACCAAAGCAGTATCTCTAAACACATGAGATTCTTCGGGTGGTCGAAGCAGGCCCTTATCCAATAAGGTTCTTCGCGATACCAAAGCAGTATCTCTAAACACATGAGATTCTTCGGGTGGTTGAAGCAGCCCGTTATCCAATAAGGTTCTTCGCGATACCAAAGTAGTATCTCTAAACACATGAGATTCTTCGGGTGGTTGAAGTAGTACCTTATTCAATAAGGTTCTTCTTGATACCAATGCAGTATCTCTAAACACATGAGATTCTTTGGGTGTTCGAAGCAGTCCTTTATCCAATAAGGTTCTTCGCGATACCAAAGCAGTATCTCTAATCACATGAGATTCTTCGGGTGGTCAAATCAGTCCCTTATCCAATAAGGTTCTTCGCGATACCAAAGCAGTATATCTATACACATGAGATTCGTCGGGTGGTCGAAGCAGTCCCTTATCCAATAAGGTTCTTCGCGATACAAAAACATTATCTCTAAACACATGAGATTCTTCGGGTGGTTGAAGCAGTCCCTTATCCAATTAGTTTCTTCGCGATAACAAAGTTGTATCTTTAAACACATGAGATTCTTCGGGTGGTCGAAGAAGTACGTTATTCAATAAGGTTCTTAGTGATACCAAAGCAATATCTCTAAACACATGAGATTCTTCGGGTGGTCGAAGCAGTCCCTTATCCAATTAGTTTCTTCGCGATAACAAAGTTGTATCTTTAAACACATGAGATTCTTCGGGTGGTCGAAGAAGTACGTTATTCAATAAGGTTCTTAGTGATACCAAAGCAATATCTCTAAACACATGAGATTCTTCGGGTGGTCGAAGCAGTCCCTTATCCAATAAGGTTCTTCGTGATACCAAAGCAGTATATCTAAACACATGAGATTCTTCGGGTGGTTGAAGCAGTCCCTTATCCAATAAGGTTCTTCTTGATACCAAAGCAGTATCTCCAATCACATGAGATTCTTCGGGTGGTCGAAGCAGTCCCTTATCCAATAAGGTTCTTCGCGATACCAAAGCATTATCTCTAAACACATGAGATTCGTCGGGTGGTCGAAGCAGTCCCTTATCCAATAAGGTTCTTCGGGATACCAAATCAGTATCTCTAAACACATGAGATTCTTCAAGATACCAAAGCAGTATCTCTAAATACATGAGATTCCTCGGGTGGTCGAAGCAGTACCTTATTCAATAAGGTTCTTCAGGATACCAAAGCAGTATCTCTAAACACATAAGATTCTTCGGGTGGACGAAGCAGTCCCTTATCCAATAAGGTTCTTCGCGATACCAAAGCAGTATCTCTAATCACATGTGATTCTTCGGGTGGTCGAAGCAGTCCCTTATCCAATAAGGTTGTTCGCGATACCAAAACAGTATCTCTAAACACATGAGATTGTTCGCGATACCAAAGCTGTATCTCTAAATACATGGGATTCCTCGGGTGGTCGATGCAGTCCCTTATCCAATAAGATTCTTCGCGATACGAAAGCAGTGTCTCTAAACACATGAGATTCTTCGGGTGGTCGAAGCAGTCCCTTCTCTGTTATGGTTCTTCACGAAACCAAAGCAGTATCTCTAAACACATGAGATTCTTCGTGTGGTTGAAGAAGTCCCTTATCCAATAAGGTTCTTTGCGATACCCAAGCAGTATATCTAAATACATGAGATTCTCCGGGTGGTCAAAGTAGTCTCTTATCTAATAAGGTTCTGCGCGATACCAAAGTAGTACCTCTAAACACATGAGATTCTTCGGGTGGTTGAAGAAGTCCCTTATCCAATAAGGTTCTTTGCGATACCAAAGCAGTATATCTAAACTCATGAGTTTCTTCGGGTGGTCAAAGTAGTCCCTTATCTAATAAGGTTCTTCGCGATACCAAAGCAGTATCTCTAAACACATGAGATTCTTCGGGTGGTCGAAGCAGGCCCTTATCCAATAAGGTTCTTCGCGATACCAAAGCAGTATCTCTAAACACATGAGATTCTTCGGGTGGTTGAAGCAGCCCGTTATCCAATAAGGTTCTTCGCGATACCAAAGCAGTATCTCTAAACACATGAGATTCTTCGGGTGGTTAAAGTAGTACCTTATTCAATAAGGTTCTTCTTGATACCAATGCAGTATCTCTAAACACATGAGATTCTTTGGGTGTTCGAAGCAGTCCTTTATCCAATAAGGTTCTTCGCGATACCAAAGCAGTATCTCTAATCACATGAGATTCTTCGGGTGGTCAAATCAGTCCCTTATCCAATAAGGTTCTTCGCGATACCAAAGCAGTATATCTATACACATGAGACTCGTCGGGTGGTCGAAGCAGTCCCTTATCCAATAAGGTTCTTCGCGATACAAAAACATTATCTCTAAACACATGAGATTCTTCGGGTGGTTGAAGCAGTCCCTTATCCAATTAGTTTCTTCGCGATAACAAAGTTGTATCTTTAAACACATGAGATTCTTCGGGTGGTCGAAGCAGTACGTTATTCAATAAGGTTCTTAGTGATACCAAAGCAATATCTCTAAACACATGAGATTCTTCGGGTGGTCGAAGCAGTCCCTTATCCAATAAGGTTCTTCGTGATACCAAAGCAGTATATCTAAACACATGAGATTCTTCGGGTGGTCGAAGCAGTCCCTTATCCAATAAGGTTCTTCTTGATACCAAAGCAGTATCTCCAATCACATGAGATTCTTCGGGTGGTCGAAGCAGTCCCTTATCCAATAAGGTTCTTCGCGATACCAAAGCATTATCTCTAAACACATGAGATTCGTCGGGTGGTCGAAGCAGTCCCTTATCCAATAAGGTTCTTCGGGATACCAAATCAGTATCTCTAAACACATGAGATTCTTCAAGATACCAAAGCAGTATCTCTAAATACATGAGATTCCTCGGGTGGTCGAAGCAGTACCTTATTCAATAAGGTTCTTCAGGATACCAAAGCAGTATCTCTAAACACATAAGATTCTTCGGGTGGACGAAGCAGTCCCTTATCCAATAAGGTTCTTCGCGATACCAAAGCAGTATCTCTAATCACATGTGATTCTTCGGGTGGTCGAAGCAGTCCCTTATCCAATAAGGTTCTTCGCGATACCAAAACAGTATCTCTAAACACATGAGATTGTTCGCGATACCAAAGCTGTATCTCTAATTACATAGGATTCCTCGGGTGGTCGATGCAGTCCCTTATCCAATAAGATTCTTCGCGATACGAAAGCAGTGTCTCTAAACACATGAGATTCTTCGGGTGGTCGAAGCAGTCCCTTCTCTGTTAAGGTTCTTCACGAAACCAAAGCAGTATCTCTAAACACATGAGATTCTTCGGGTGGTTGAAGAAGTCCCTTATCCAATAAGGTTCTTTGCGATACCCAAGCAGTATATCTAAATACATGAGATTCTCCGGGTGGTCAAAGTAGTCTCTTATCTAATAAGGTTCTTCGCGATACCAAAGTAGTACCTCTAAACACATGAGATTCTTCGGGTGGTCGAAGCATTCCCTTATCCAATAAGGTTCTTCGCGATACCAAAGCAGTGTCTCTAAACACATGAGATTCTTCAGGTGGTTGAAGCAGCCCCTTATCCAATAAGGTTCTTCGCAATACCAAAGCAATATCTCTAAACACATGAGATTCTTCGGGTGGTCGAAGCAGTACCTTATTCAATAAGGTTATTCGTGATACCAAAGCAGTATCTCTAAACACATGAGATTCTTCGGGTGGTCAAAGCAGTCCTTTATCCAATAAGTTTCTTCGCGATACCAAAGCAGTATCTCTAATCACATGAGATTCTTCTGGTGGTCAAATTAGTCCCATATCCATTAAGGTTCTTCACGATACCAAAGCAGTATCTCGAAACACATGAGATTCGTCTGGTGGTCGAAGCAGTCCCTTATCCAATAAGGTTCTTCGCGATACCAAAACAGTATCTCTAAACACATGAGATTCTTCGGGTGATTGAAGCCGTCCCTTATCCAATAAGGTTCTTCGCGATACCAAAGTTGTATCTCTAAACACATGAGATTCTTCGGGTGGTCGAAGCAGTACCTTATTCAATAAGGTTCTTCATGATGCCAAAGCAGTATCTCTAAACACATGAGATTCTTCGGGTGCTCGAAGCAGTCCCTTATCCAATAAGGTTCTTCGTGATACCAAAGCAGTATCTCTAAACACATGAGATTCTTCGGGTGGTCGAAGCAGTCCCTTATCCAATAAAGTTCTTCGCGATACCAAATCAGTATCTCCTATCACATGAGATTCTTCGGGTGGTCGAAGCAGTCCCTTATCCAATAAGGTTCTTCGCGATACAAAAGCAGTATCTCTAAACACATGAGATTCGTCGGGTGGTCGAAGCAGTACCTTATTCAATAAGGTTATTCGTGATACCAAAGCAGTATCTCTAAACACATGAGATTCTTCACGATACCAAAGCAGTATCTCTAAATACATGAGATTCCTCGGGTGGTCGAAGCAGTACCTTATTGAATAAGGTTCTTTGTGATACCAAAGCAATATCTCTAAACACATAAGATTCTTCGGGTGGACGAAGCAGTCCCTTATCCAATAAGGTTATTCGCGATACCAAAGCAGTATCTCTAATCACATGAGATTCTTCGGGTGGTCAAAGCAGTCCCTTATCCAATAAGGTTCTTCGCGATACCAAAATAGTATCTCTAAACAGATGAGATTCTTCGCGATACCAAAGCAGTATCTCTAAATACATGAGATTCCCCGGGTGGTCGATGCAGTCGCGTATCCAATAAGATTCTTCGCGATACGAAAGCAGTATCTCTAAACACATGAGATTCTTCGGCTGGTCGAAGCAGTCCCTTATCCGTTAAGGTTCTTGGCGAAACCAAAGCAGTATCTCTAAACACATGAGATTCTTCGGGTGGTTGAAGAAGTCCCTTATCCAATAAGGTTCTTTGCGATACCCAAGCAGTATATCTAAACACATGAGACTCTCCGGGTGGTCAATGTAGTCCCATATCTAATAAGGTTCTTCGCGATACCAAAGCAGTACCTATAAACACATGAGATTCTTCGGGTGGTCGAAGCAATCCCTTATCCAATAAGGTTCTTCGCGATACCAAAGCAGTATCTCTAAACACATGAGATTCTTCAGGTGGTTGAAGCAGCCCCTTATCCAATAAGGTTCTTCGCAATACCAAAGCAATATCTCTAAACACATGAGATTCTTCGGGTGGTCAAAGCAGTACCTTATTCAATAAGGTTATTCGTGATACCAAAGCAGTATCTCTAAACACATGAGATTCTTCGGGTGGTCAAAGCAGTCCTTTATCCAATAAGTTTCTTCGCGATACCAAAGCAGTATCTCTAATCACATGAGATTCTTCGGGTGGTCAAATCAGTCCCATATCCAATAAGGTTCTTCGCGATACCAAAGCAGTATCTCGAAACACATGTGATTCGTTGGGTGGTCGAAGCATTCCCTTATCCAACAAGGTTCTTCGCGATACCAAAACAGTATCTCTAAACACATGAGATTCTTTGGGTGGTTGAAGCAGTCCCTTATCCAATAAGGTTCGTCGCGATACCAAAGCTGTATCTCTAAACACATGAGATTCTTCGGGTGGTCGAAGCAGTACCTTATTCAATAAGGTTCTTCGTGATGCCAAAGCAGTATCTCTAAACACATGAGATTCTTCGGGTGGTCGAAGCAGTCCCTTATCCAATAAGGTTCTTCGCGATACCAAAGCAGTATCTCTAATCACATGAGATTCTTCGGGTGGTCGAAGCAGTCCCTTATCCAATAAGGTTCGTCGCGATACCAAAACAGTATCTCTTAACACATGAGATTCTTCGTGATACCAAAGCAGTATCTCTAAATACATGAGATTCCTTGGGTGGTTGATGTTGTCCCTTATCCAATAAGGTTCTTCGCGATACGAAAGCGGTATCTCTAAACACATGATATGCTTCGGGTGGTCGAAGCAGTCCCTTATCCAAAAAGGTTCTTCGCGATACCAAAGCAGTATCTCTAATCACATGAGATTCTTCGGGTTGTCGATGCAGTCCCTTATCCAATAACGTTCTTCGTGATATGAAAGCAGTATCTCTAAACTCATCAGATTCTTCAGGTGGTCAATTCAGTCCCTTATCAAATAAGGTTCTTCGTGATACCAAAGCAGTATCTCTAAACACATGAGATTCTTCGGGTGGTCGAAGCAGTCCCTTATCCAATAAGGTTCTTCGCGATACCAAAGCAGTCTCTCTAAACACATGAGATTCGTCGGGTGGTCGAAGCAGTCCCTTATCCAATAAAGTTCTTTGTGATACCAAATCAGTATCTCTAAACAAATGAGATTCTTCACGATACCAAAGCAGTATCTCTAAATACATGAGATTCCTCGGGTGGTCGAAGCAATACCTTATTCAATAAGGTTCTTCGTGATACCAAAGCAGTATCTCTAAACACATAAGATTCTTCGGGTGGACGAAGCAGTCCCTTATCCAATAAGGTTCTTCGCGATACCAAAGCAGTATCTCTAATCACATGAGATTCTTCAGGTGGTCGAAGCAGTCCCTTATTCAATAAGGTTCTTCGCAATACCAAAGCAATATCTCTAAACACATGAGATTCTTCGGGTGGTCGAAGCAGTACCTTATTCAATAAGGTTATTCGTGATACCAAAGCAGTATCTCTAAACACATGAGATTCTTCGGGTGGTCAAAGTAGTCCTTTATCCAATAAGTTTCTTTGCGATACCAAAGCAGTATCTCTAATCACATGAGATTCTTCGGGTGGTCAAATTAGTCCCATATCCAATAAAGTTCTTCGCGATACCAAAGAAGTATCTCGAAACACATGAGATTTGTCTGGTGGTCGAAGCAGTCCCTTATCCAATAAGGTTCTTCGCGATACCAAAACAGTATCTCTAAACACATGAGATTCTTCGTGTGGTTGAAGCAGTCCCTTATCCAATAAGGTTCTTCGCGATACCAAAGTTGTATCTCTTAACACATGAGATTCTTTGGGTGGTCGAAGCAGTACCTTATTCAATAAGGTTCTTCATGATGCCAACGCAGTATCTCTAAACACATGAGATTCTTCGGGTGGTCGAAGCAGTCCCTTATCCAATAAGGTTCTTCGTGATACCAAAGCAGTATCTCTAAACACATGAGATTCTTCGGGTGGTCGAAGCAGTCCCTTATCCAATAAGGTTCTTCGCAATACCAAAACAGTATCTCTTAACACATGAGATTCTTCGCGATACGAAAATTGAATCTGTAAACACATGAGATTCTTCGGGTGGTCGAAGTAGTACCTTATTCAATAAGGTTCTTCGTAATACCAAAGCAGTATCTCTAAACACATGAGATTCTTTGGGTGGTCGAAGCAGTCCCTTATCCAATAAGGTTCTCCGTGATACCAAAGCAGTATCTCTAAACACATGAGATTCTTCGGGTGGTCGAAGCAGTCCCTTATCCAATAAGGTTCTTCGCGATACCAAAGCAGCATCTCCAATCACATGAGATTCTTCGGGTGGTCGAAGCAGTCCCTTATCCAATAAGGTTCTTCGCGATACAAAAGCAGTATCTCTAAACACATGAGATTCGTCGGGTGGTCGAAGCAGTCCCTTATCCAATAAGGTTCTTCGCGATACCAAATCAGTAACTCTAAACACATGAGATTCTTCACGATACCAAAGCAGTATCTCTAAATACATGAGATTCCTCGGGTGGTCGAAGCAGTACCTTATTGAATAAGGTTCTTCGTGATACCAAAGCAGTATCTCTAAACACATGAGATTCTTCAGGTGGTCGAAGTAGTCCCTTATCCAATAAGGTTCTTCGCGATACCAAAGCAGTATCTCTAATCACATGAGATTCTTCGGGTGGTCGAAGCAGTCCCTTATCCAATAAGGTTCGTCGCGATACCAAAACAGTATCTCTTAACACATGAGATTCTTCGTGATACCAAAGCAGTATCTCTAAATACATGAGATTCCTTGGGTGGTTGATGCAGTCCCTTATCCAATAAGGTTCTTCGCGATACGAAAGCGGTATCTCTAAACACATGATATGCTTCGGGTGGTCGAAGCAGTCCCTTATCCAAAAAGGTTCTTCGCGATACCAAAGCAGTATCTCTAATCACATGAGATTCTTCGGGTTGTCGATGCAGTCCCTTATCCAATAACGTTCTTCGTGATATGAAAGCAGTATCTCTAAACTCATCAGATTCTTCAGGTGGTCAAATCAGTCCCTTATCAAATAAGGTTCTTCGTGATACAAAAGCAGTATCTCTAAACACATGAGATTCTTTGGGTGGTCGAAGCAGTCCCTTATCCAATAAGGTTCTCCGTGATACCAAAGCAGTATCTCTAAACACATGAGATTCTTCGGGTGGTCGAAGCAGTCCCTTATCCAATAAGGTTCTTCGCGATACCAAAGCAGTATCTCCAATCACATGAGATTCTTCGGGTGGTCGAAGCAGTCCCTTATCCAATAAGGTTCTTCGCAATACAAAAGCAGTATCTCTAAACACATGAGATTCGTCGGGTGGTCGAAGCAGTCCCTTATCCAATAAGGTTCTTCGCGATACCAAATCAGTAACTCTAAACACATGAGATTCTTCACGATACCAAAGCAGTATCTCTAAATACATGAGATTCCTCGGGTGGTCGAAGCAGTACCTTATTGAATAAGGTTCTTCGTGATACCAAAGCAATATCTCTAAACACATAAGATTCTTCGGGTGGACGAAGCAATCCCTTATCCAATAAGGTTATTCGCGATACCAAAGCAGTATCTCTAATCACATGAGATTCTTCGGGTGGTCAAAGCAGTCCCTTATCCAATAAGGTTCTTCGCGATACCAAAATAGTATCTCTAAACACATGAGATTCTTCGCGATACCAAAGCAGTATCTCTAAATACATGAGATTCCCCGGGTGGTCGATGCAGTCGCTTATCCAATAAGATTCTTCGCGATACGAAAGAAGTATCTCTAAACACATGAGATTCTTCGGGTGGTCGAAGCAGTCCCTTATCTGTTAAGGTTCTTCGCGAAACCAAAGCAGTATCTCTAAACACATGAGATTCTTCGGGTGATTGAAGAAGTCCCTTATCCAATAAGGTTCTTTGCGATACCCAAGCAGTATATCTAAACACATGAGACTCTCCGGGTGGTCAAAGTAGTCCCATATCTAATAAGGTTCTTCGCGATACCAAAGCAGTACCTCTAAACACATGAGATTCTTCGGGTGGTCGAAGCAGTCCCTTATCCAATAAGGTTCTTCGCGATACCAAAGCAGTATCTCTAAACACATGAGATTCTTCAGGTGGTTGAAGCAGCCCCTTATCCAATAAGGTTCTTCGCAATACCAAAGCAATATCTCTAAACACATGAGATTCTTCGGGTGGTCGAAGCAGTACCTTATTCAATAAGGTTATTCGTGATACCAAAGCAGTATCTCTAAACACATGAGATTCTTCGGGTGGTCAAAGCAGTCCTTTATCCAATAAGTTTCTTCGCGATACCAAAGCAGTATCTCTAGTCACATGAGATTCTTCGGGTGGTCAAATCAGTCCCATATCCAATAAGGTTCTTCGCGATACCAAAGCAGTATCTCGAAACACATGTGATTCGTTGGGTGGTCGAAGCATTCCCTTATCCAACAAGGTTCTTTGCGATACCAAAACAATATCTCTAAACACATGAGATTCTTTGGGTGGTTGAAGCAGTCCCTTATCCAATAAGGTTCGTCGCGATACCAAAGCTGTATCTCTAAACACATGAGATTCTTCGGGTGGTCGAAGCAGTACCTTATTCAATAAGGTTCTTCGTGATGCCAAAGCAGTATCTCTAAACACATGAGATTCTTCGGGTGGTCGAAGCAGTCCCTTATCCAATAAGGTTCTTCGCGATACCAAAGCAGTATCTCTAATCACATGAGATTCGTCGGGTGGTCGAAGCAGTACCTTATTGAATAACGTTCTTCGTGATATGAAAGCAGTATCTCTAAACTCATCAGATTCTTCAGGTGGTCAAATCAGTCCCTTATCAAATAAGGTTCTTCGTGATACCAAAGCAGTATCTCTAAACACATGAGATTCTCCGGGTGGTCGAAGCAGTCCCTTATCCAATAAGGTTCTTCGCGATACCAAAGCAGTCTCTCTAAACACATGAGATTCGTCGGGTGGTCGAAGCAATCCCTTATCCAATAAGGTTCTTTGCGATACCAAATCAGTATCTCTAAACAAATGAGATTCTTCACGATACCAAAGCAGTATCTCTAAATACATGAGATTCCTCGGGTGGTCGAAGCAATACGTTATTCAATAAGGTTCTTCGTGATACCAAAGCAGTATCTCTAAACACATAAGATTCTTCGGGTGGACGAAGCAGTCCCTTATCCAATAAGGTTCTTCGCGATACCAAAGCAGTATCTCTAATCACATGAGATTCTTCAGGTGGTCAAAGCAGTCCCTTATCCAATAAGGTTCTTCGTGATACCAAAACAGTATCTCTAAACACATGAGATTCTTCGCGATACCAAAGCACTATCTCTAAATACATGAGATTCCTCAGGTGGTCGATGCAGTCCCTTATCCAATAAGATTCTTCGCGATACGAAAGCAGTATCTCCAAACACATGAGATTCTTCGGGTGGTCGAAGCAGTCCCTTAACCGTTAAGGTTCTTCGCGAAACCAAAGCAGTATCTCTAAACACATGAAATTCTTCGGGTGGTTGAAGAAGTCCCTTATCCAATAAGGTTCTTTGCGATACCCAAGCAGTATCTCTAAACACATGAGATTCTTCGGGTGGTCGAAGCAGTACCTTATTCAATAAGGTTATTCGTGATACCAAAGCAGTATCTCTAAACACATGAAATTCTCCGGGTGGTCAAAGTAGTCCCTTATCTAATAAGGTTCTTTTCAATTCCAAAGCAGTACCTCTAAACACATGAGATTCTTCGGGGGGTTGAAGCAGCCCCTTATCCAATAAGGTTCTTCGCAATACCAAAGCAATATCTCTAAACACATGAGATTCTTCGGGTGGTCGAAGCAGTACCTTATTCAATAAGGTTATTCGTGATACCAAAGTAGCATCTCTAAATACATGAGATTCTTCGGGTGGTCAAAGCAGTCCTTTATCCAATAAGTTTCTCCGCGATACCAAAGCAGTATCTCTAATCACATGAGATTCTTCGGGTGGTCAAATCAGTCCCATATCCAATAAGGTTCTTCGCTATACCAAAGCAGTATCTCGAAACACATGAGATTCGTCGGGTGGTCGAAGCAGTCCCTTATCCAATAAGGTTCTTCGCGATACCAAAATAGTATCTCTAAACACATGGGATTCTTCGGGTGGTTGAAGCAGTCCCTTATCCAATAAGGTTCGTCGCGATACCTGTAACAGCCCAATTTTCAATAATTAATTAATTGTGTTAATTAATTGATTTATTTGGATTATTCTAATTATTTGAATAATTAGATGTTTGTTTAATGGATTGATAGATGTTTTGAGAGAGTAAATATATTGGAAAGAAATAAAGAGAAAGGTATTATGGAGGAAATAGAATGGAAATAAATATAAAGAATAGAAATAGAAGAAAAGGAGATAAGAGTTGGTAAGAAAAAAGAAAAGGGAAGAAAAAGAGAAAGAAGGAAAGGGAGGAGAAAAGAGAAGAAGAAGAAGAAAAGTGTGGAAATCATCAAGGGCAACTCAAAGCTTTGATTAAACCAAGGTAAGGGTGAGAAATGTTTCTATTTGATCATTGCATGATGTTATGTATGTTGGGTTGGGGTTTTGGTAGAGTTTTCATCACTTTCCATTTAGGGAAAATGTTGGATAAATCGGTAGATTGATGATTTAATCGGTTGAAACTGAGCAATAACGCCGTAGAATAGTCGGGTAACATGTATTGATGCTATTTGTACTGATTTGGATGTTTGAGGTTTGGTTGATGATGGATTGATGAAGGAGAGGCAGAATAGGGTTCTGTTCTGCGCAGGTTCGCTGGCTCTCGCCAGGCGAGCGAAGGCGAAGCTTCGCCAGGCGAAGCCTAGCGAATGCTGGCGAGTAATTATGATTAAGTCCCAGTGGACTTCGCTGGCGAGTTCGCCAAGCGAAGGTGGATAGTGAAGGTTCGCCCAGCGAAGGTGCCGGCGAATGGTGGCGAATGAAGTCAGTAGCTACTGACTTGGGCTCGCTGGGAAGTCTCGCCAGGCGAAGCCTAGCGAGTGTTCGCTGAGAGAGTTCGCCAGGCGAAGGCCAGGCGAAGGTTCGCTGCGAGGGTTCGCCAGGCGAATGAAGGCGAATGTGACAGCATTTTTCTTTTGCTATGTTGTTCATGTGGAGATGGTTTGGTTGCTTCTCATAGGGGAATGCCTCTATGATATGATATAGATATGATCTATTGTGATGATGTGTGCTGTGGGTAGCCTACGGGCGTGAATCCTAGTTGATGTGCGATGCGTATTAATTGTGATAAATAGAAATACATGTGAATACAATGATGAATGTATGTGTATTGTCTAATGAACTTGCGAATGCTTGATGTGTATACAATTATGTGATGAGTATGCATGAGAAAATGATGGATATGCGTGCATTGCTTGCTAAATATGATGTTGTATTGAATTGTGAATATATGTGGATAATGCATGAGAACATATCGCGGATATGTGTGCATTGTGTGTTAATGTGGTGATAGTGTTGAATTATGAATACATCGATGAATGTTATGTGAATATGTTGTGTGTGCAATCATAATGTAATTCTTGAACATATGAATTATTTGAATGCATGAGATTAAGATGTCGGTCTTAAGTGCATTTGTTGTGGTTGATTGTACATGCATCATTTAGTCAAGAGGCAATGTCTGTTAGTTTCGTGGAAACTAGTGGCTTGTCCCAAACCTAGAAGGGTGGGTTTGAAGGCTTAGAGGACGGGCCTTTGTGGTTATCGGTCTAGAAGGGTGGACCCGGTTTAATGTAAAAACCGAAAAATGATAACGGGTTATCGGTCTAGAAGGGTGGACCCGATTTAATGTAAAAACCGAAAAAAGATAACGAGAGTCGGTAGCGCATTGCATGAGTTGCATTGTGTTGTTGAGTCACATTGATATATGACATATGCATGAAGAGATGCTTATGTGTGAATGATGAGATTGTGAAATTGTGAGAGTATGCATGATGTGGAAATGCTTTACAAATATTCGTGTTGTCATTATATGTGTGGCAAATATATATGACTAAGAAATTGAATTGTGGTGAGAAATACGGAGAGGAACTTGTATTGATTACCTATATATATATAATCTTATGCTTTGATTATTATGGTTATATTTCTCACCCTTCTGCTGTTTTATAATGCTCTATGAGGCATTGCAGATTAGGATGTTGGAGTCCTTTTGTGAAGTTAGTCTTCATTCTTTTTAGTCGGCTGCTCTGATATGTAACACCAGGTAGTTAGACTAGTATAGTCATTCTTTTGTGATACATTACGATGTATCAGCTGATGTGGTTTTGTAATCTAACTGATATGATGTATTAATTTGGATTAACTTGTGTGTACGTGGATTAATATTTTGAAAACGATTAAATGATTTGATCTTCCGCTTAATTTTGAAAATGTTACATATCTTATGGAGAAAAATGTGAAAGTGTTTTATTGGTGAAATTGTGGCATTCTTCTTTTATACCTTATTATAAAACCTTTTTACTCTGATAATTTGTATGTGCTTAATTGTTTTATATGCATTTATTTGGGGTATAGAAGGGGGTGTTACAATACCAAACCTGTATCTCTAAACGCATGAGATTCTTCAGGTGGTCGAAGCAATCCCTTATCCGTTAAGGTTCTTCACGAAACCAAAGCAGTATCTCTAAACACATGAGATTCTTCGGGTGGTTGAAGAAGTCCCTTATCCAATAAGGTTCTTTGCGATACCCAAGCAGTATATCTAAACACATGAGATTCTCCGGGTGGTCAAAGTAGTCCCTTATCTAATAAGGTTCCTCGCGATACCAAAGCAGTACCTCTAAACACATGAGATTCTTCGGGTGGTCGAAGCAGTCCCTTATCCAATAAGGTTCTTCGCGATACCAAAGCAGTATCTCTAAACACATGAGATTCTTCAGGTGGTTGAAGCAGCCCCTTATCCAATAAGGTTCTTCACAATACCAAAGCAATATCTCTAAACACATGAGATTCTTCGGGTGGTCGAAGCAGTACCTTATTCAATAAGGTTATTCGTGATACCAAAGCAGTATCTCTAAACACATGAGATTCTTCGGGTGGTCAAAGCAGTCCTTTGTCTAATAAGTATCTTCGCGATACCAAAGCAGTATCTCTAATCACATGAGATTCTTCGGGTGGTCAAATCAGTCCCATATCCAATAAGGTTCTTCGCGATACCAAAGCAGTATCTCGAAACACATGAGATTCGTCAGGTGTTCGAAGCACTCCTTTATCCAATGAGGTTCTTTGCAATACCAAAACAATATCTCTAAACACATGAGATTCTTCGAGTGGTTGAAGCATTCCCTTATCCAATAAGGTTCTTCGCGATACCAAAGTTTTATCTCTAAACACATGAGATTCTTTGGGTGGTCGAAGCAGTACCTTATTCAATAAGGTTCTTCGTGATGCCAAAGCAGTATCTCTAAACACATGAGATTCTTCGGGTGGTCGAAGCAGTCCCTTATCCAATAAGGTTCTTCGTGATCCTAAAGCAGTATCTCTAAAGACATGAGATTCTTCGGGTGGTCGAAGCAGTCCCTTATCCAATAAGGTTCTTCGCGATACCAAAATAGTATCTCTTAACACATGAGATTCTTCGTGATACCAAAGCAGTATCTCTAAATACATGAGATTCCTCGGGTGGTTAATGTAGTCTCTTATCCAATAAGGTTCTTCGTAATACGAAAGCAGTATCTCTAAATACATGATATTCTTTGGGTGGTCGAAGCAGTCCCTTATCCAAAAAGGTTCTTCGTGATACCAAAGCAGTATCTCTAATCACATGAGATTCTTCGGGTTGTCGAAGCAGTCCCTTATCCGATAACGTTCTTCGTGATACCAAAGCAGTATCTGTAAACTCATCAGATTCTTCAGGTGGTCAAATCAGTCCCTTATCAAATAAGGTTCTTCGCGTTACCAAAGTAGTATCTCTAAACACATGAGATTCTTCGGTTGGTCGAAGCAGTCCCTTATTCAATAAGGTTCTTCGCGATACCAAAGCAGTATCTCTAAACAGATGAGATTCTTCGGGTGGTCGAAGCAGTACCTTATTCAATAAGGTTCTTCGTGATGCCAAAGCAGTATCTCTAAACACATGAGATTCTTCGGGTGGTCGAAGCAGTCCCTTATCCAATAAGGTTCTTCGCGATACCAAAGCAGTATCTCTAATCACATGAGATTCTTAGGGTGGTCGAAGCAGTCCCTTATCCAATAAGGTTCTTCGCGATACCAAAACAGTATCTCTTAACACATGAGATTCTTCGTGATACCAAAGCAGTATCTCTAAATACATGAGATTCCTTGGGTGGTTGATGCAGTCCCTTATCCAATAAGGTTCTTCGCGATACCAAAGCAGTATCTATAAATACATGAGATTCCTCGGGTGGTCGATGCAGTCCCTTATCCAATAAGATTCTTCACGATACGAAAGCAGTATCTATAAACACATGAGATTCTTCGGGTGGTCGAAGCAGTCCCTTATCCGTTAAGGTTCTTCGCGAAACCAAAGCAGTATCTCTAAACTCATCAGATTCTTCAGGTGGTCAAATCAGTCCCTTATCCAATAAGGTTCTTCGTGATACCAAAGCAGTATCTATAAACACATGAGATTCTCTGGGTGGTCAAAGTAGTCCCTTATCTAATAAGGTTCTTCGCGATACCAAAACAGTATCTCTAAACACATGAGATTCTTCGGGGGATTGAAGCAGCCCCTTATCCAATAAGGTTCTTCGCAATACCAAAGCAATATCTCTAAACACATGAGATTCTTCGGGTGGTCGAAGCAGTACCTTATTCAATAAGGTTATTCGTGATACCAAAGCAGTATCTCTAAACACATGAGATTCTTCGGGTGGTCAAAGCAGTCCCTTATCCAATAAGGTTCTTCGCGATACCAAAGCAGTATCTCTAATCACATGAGATTATTCGGGTGGTCAAATCAGTCCCATATCCAATAAGGTTCTTCGCTATACCAAAGCAGTATCTTGAAACACATGAGATTCGTCGGGTGGTCGAAGCAGTCCCTTATCCAATAAGGTTCTTCACGATACCAAAACAGTATCTCTAAACACATGAGATTCTTCGGGTGGTTGAAGCAGTCCCTTATCCAATAAGGTTCTTTGCGATACCAAAGCTGTATCTCTAAACGCATGAGATTCTTCGGGTGGTCGAAGCAGTACCTTATTCAATAAGGTTCTTCGTATTGCCAAAGCAGAATGTCTAAACACATGAGATTCTTCGGGTGGTCGAAGCAGTCCCTTATCCGTTAAGGTTCTTCGCGAAACCAAAGCAGTATCTCTAAACACATGAGATTCTTCGAGTGGTTGAAGAAGTCCCTTATCCAATAAGGTTCTTTGCGATACCCAAGCAGTATATCTAAACACGTGAGATTCTTCGGGTGGTCAAAGTAGTCCCTTATCTAATAAGGTTCTTCGCAATACCAAAGCAGTATCTCTAAATACATGAGATTCCTTGGGTGGTCGAAGCAGTACCTTATTCAATAAGGTTATTCGTGATACCAAAGCAGTATCTCTAAACACATGAGATTCTTCGGGTGGTCAAAGCAGTCCCTTATCCAATAAGGTTCTTCGTGATACCAAAGCAGTATCTCTAATCACATGAGATTATTCGGGTGGTCAAATCAGTCCCATATCCAATAAGGTTCTTCGCTATACCAAAGCAGTATCTCGAAACACATGAGATTCGTCGGGTGGTCGAAGCAGTCCCTTATCCAATAAGGTTCTTCGCGATACCAAAACAGTATCTCTAAACACATGAGATTCTTCGGGTGGTTGAAGCAGTCCCTTATCCAATAAGGTTCTTTGCGATACCAAAGCTGTATCTCTAAACGCATGAGATTCTTCGGGTGGTCGAAGCAGTACCTTATTCAATAAGGTTCTTCGTGTTGCCAAAGTAGAATGTCTAAACACATGAGATTCTTCGGGTGATCGAAGCAGTCCCTTATCCGTTAAGGTTCTTCGCGAAACCAAAGCAGTATCTCTAAACACATGAGATTCTTCGAGTGGTTGAAGAAGTCCCTTATCCAATAAGGTTCTTTGCGATACCCAAGCAGTATATCTAAACACGTGAGATTCTGCGGGTGGTCAAAGTAGTCCCTTATCTAATAAGGTTCCTCGCGATACGGAAGCAGTACCTCTAAACACATGAGATTCTTCGGGTGGTCGAAGCAGTCCCTTATCCAATAAGGTTCTTCGCGATACCAAAGCAGTATCTCTAAACACATGAGATTCTTCAGGTGGTTGAAGCAGCCCCTTATCCAATAAGGTTCTTCGCAATACCAAAGCAATATCTCTAAACACATGAGATTCTTCGGGTGGTCGAAGCAGTACCTTATTCAATAAGGTTATTCGTGATACCAAAGCAGTATCTCTAAACACATGAGATTCTTCGGGTGGTCAAAGCAGTCCTTTATCCAATAAGTTTCTTCGCGATACCAAAGCAGTATCTCTAATCACATGAGATTCTTCGAGTGGTCAAATCAGTCCCATATCCAATAAGGTTCTTCGCGATACCAAAGCAGTATCTCGAAACACATGAGATTCATCGGGTGGTCGAAGCAGTCCCTTATCCAATGAGGTTCTTCGCGATACCAAAACAATATTTATAAACACATGAGATTCTTCGGGTGGTTGAAGCAGTCCCTTATCCAATAAGGTTCTTCGCGATACCAAAGTTTTATCTCTAAACACATGAGATTCTTTGGGTGGTCGAAGCAGTACCTTATTCAATAAGGTTCTTCGTGATGCCAAAGCAGTATCTCTAAACACATGAGATTCTTCGGGTGGACGAAGCAGTCCCTTATCCAATAAGGTTCTTCGTGATACCAAAGCAGTATCTCTAAACACATGAGATTCTTCGGGTGGTCGAAGCAGTCCCTTATCCAATAAGGTTCTTCGCGATACCAAAATAGTATCTCTTAACACATGAGATTCTTCGTCATACCAAAGCAGTATCTCTAAATACATGAGATTCCTCGGGTGGTTAATGCAGTCCCTTATCCAATAAGGTTCTTCGCAATACGAAAGTAGTATCTCTAAACACATGATATTGTTCGGGTGGTCGAAGCAGTCCCTTATCCAAAAAGGTTCTTCGTGATACCAAAGCAGTATCTCTAATCACATGAGATTCTTCGGGTTGTCGAAGCAGTCCCTTATCCAATAACGTTCTTCGTGATACCAAAGCAGTATCTCTAAACTCATCAGATTCTTCAGGTGGTCAAATCAGTCCCTTATCAAATAAGGTTCTTCGCGTTACCAAAGCAGTATCTCTAAACACATGAGATTCTTCGGGTGGTCGAAGCAGTCCCTTATTCAATAAGGTTCTTCGTGATACCAAAGCAGTATCTCTAAACAGATGAGATTCTTCGGGTGGTCGAAGCAGTACCTTATTCAATAAGGTTCTTCGTGATGCCAAAGCAGTATCTCTAAACACATGAGATTCTTCGGGTGGTCGAAGCAGTCCCTTATCCAATAAGGTTCTTCGCGATACCAAAACAGTATCTCTTAACACATGAGATTCTTCGTGATACCAAAGCAGTATCTCTAAATACATGAGATTCCTTGGGTGGTTGATGCAGTCCCTTATCCAATAAGGTTCTTCGCGATACCAAAACAGTATCTCTTAACACATGAGATTCCTCGTGATACCAAAGAAGTATCTCTAAATACATGAGATTCCTTGGGTGGTTGATGCAGTCCCTTATCCAATAAGGTTCTTCGCGATACCAAAGCAGTATCTCTAAACAGATGAGATTCTTCGGGTGGTCGAAGCAGTACCTTATTCAATAAGGTTCTTCGTGATGCCAAAGCAGTATCTCTAATCACATGAGATTCTTTGGGTGGTCGAAGCAGTCCCTTATCCAATAAGGTTCTTCGCGATACCAAAACAGTATCTCTTAACACATGAGATTCCTCGTGATACCAAAGCAGTATCTCTAAATACATGAGATTCCTTGGGTGGTTGATGTAGTCCCTTATCCAATAAGGTTCTTCGCGATACAAAAGCAGTATCTCTAAACACATGATATTCTTCGGGTGGTCGAAGCAGTTCCTTATCCAAAAAGGTTCTTCGCGATACCAAAGCAGTATCTCTAATCACATGATATTTTTCGGGTTGTCGAACCAGTCCCTTATCTAATAACGTTCTTCGTGATACGAAAGCAGTATCTCTAAACTCATCAGATTCTTCTGGTGGTCAAATCAGTCCCTTATCAAATAAGGTTCTTCGTGATACCAAAGCAGTATCTCTAAACACATGAGATTCTTCGGGTGGTCGAAGCAGTCCCTTATCCAATAAGGTTCTTCGCGATACCAAAACAGTATCTCTAAACACATGAGATTCTTCGGGTGGTTGAAGCAGTCCCTTATCCAATAAGGGTCTTCGCGATACCAAAGCTGTATCTCTAAACACATGAGACTCTTCGGGTGGTCGAAGCAGTCCCTTATACAATAAGGTTCTTCGCGATAGCAAAGCAGTATCTCCAATCATATGAGATTCTTCGGGTCGTCGAAGCAGTCCCTTATCCAATAAGGTTCTTCGCGATACCAAAGCAGTCTCTCTAAACACATGAGATTCGTCGGGTGGTCGAAGCAGTCCCTTATCCAATAAGGTTCTTCGCGATACCAAATCAATATCTCTAAACAAATGAGATTCTTCATGATACCAAAGCAGTATCTCTAAATACATGAGATTCCTCGGGTGGTCGAAGCAGTACCTTATTCAATAAGGTTCTTCGTGATACCAAAGCAGTATCTCTAAACACAT
The DNA here is from genome assembly GCA_963859935.3 of Lathyrus sativus. Lineage (NCBI taxonomy): Eukaryota > Viridiplantae > Streptophyta > Magnoliopsida > Fabales > Fabaceae > Lathyrus > Lathyrus sativus. The sequence goes on along the minus strand of OZ012740.1, from coordinate 235,574,450 downwards.
AAGATTCTTCGTGTGGACGAAGCAGTCCCTTATCCAATAAGGTTCTTCGCGATACCAAAGCAGTATCTCTAATCGCATGAGATTCTTCAGGTGGTCGAAGCAGTCCCTTATCCAATAAGGTTCTTCGCGATACCAAAATAGTATCTCTAAACACATGAGATTCTTCGCGATACCAAAGCAGTATCTCTAAATACATGAGATTCCTCGGGTGGTCGAAGCAGTCCCTTATCCAATAAGGTTCTTCGCGATACCAAAGCAGTATCTCTAATCACATGAGATTCTTCGGGTGGTCGAAGCAGTCCCTTATCCAATAAGGTTCTTCGCGATATGAAAGCAGTATCTCTAAACACATGAGATTCTTCGGGTGGTCGAAGCAGTCCATTCTCCAATAAGGTTATTCGCGATACCAAAGCAGTATCTCCAAACACATGAGACTCTTCGGGTGGTTGAAGCAACCCCTTATCCAATAAGGTTCTTTGCGATACCAAAACAGTATCTCTAAACACATGAGATTCGTCGGGTGGTCGAAGCAGTCCCTTATCCAATAAAGTTCTTCGCGATACAAAAATAGTATCTCTAAACACATGAGATTCTTAGGGTGGTTGAAGCAGTCCCTTATCCAATAAGGTTCTTCGTGATACCAAAGCAGTATCTCTAAACACATGAGATTCTTCGGGTGGTCGAAGCAGTACCTTATTCAATAAGGTTCTTCGTGATACCAAAGCAGTATCTCTAAACACATGAGATTCTTCGGGTGGTTGAAGCAGTCCCTTATCCAATAAGGTTCTTCGCGATACAAAAGCATTATCTCTAAACACATGAGATTCTTCGGGTGGTCGAAGCAGTCCCTTATCCAATAAGGTTCTTCGCGATACCAAAACAGTATCTCTAAACACATGAGATTCTTCGTGATATCATAGCAGTATCTCTAAATACATGAGATTCCTCGGGTGGTCGATGCAGTCCCTTATCCAATAAGGTTCTTCGCGATACGAAAGCAGTATCTCTAAACACATGAGATTCTTCGGGTGGTCGAAGCAGTCCCTTATCCAATAAAGTTCTTCGCGATACCAAAACAGTATCTCTAAACACATGAGATTCTTCGGGTGGTCGAAGCAGTCCCTTATCCAATAAGGTTCTTTGCGATACCAAAACAGTATCTCGAAAAACATGAGATTCTTCGTGATACCAAAGCAGTATCTCTAAATACATGAGATTCCTCAGGTGGTCGATGCAGTCCCTTATCCAATAAGGTTCTTCGTGATACGAAAGCAGTATCTCTAAACACATGAGATTCTTCGGGTGGTCGAAGCAGTCCCTTATCCAATAAGGTTCTTCGCGATATCAAAACAGTATCTCTAAACACATGAGATTCTTCGGGTGGTTGAAGCAGTCCCTTATCCAATAAGGTCCTTCGTGATTCCAAAGCAATATCTCTAAACACATGAGATTCTTCGGGTGGTAGAAGCAACCGCTTATCCAATAAGGTTCTTCACGATACCAAAACAGTATCTCTAAACACATGAGATTCGTCGGGTGGTCGAAGCAGTCCCTTATCCAATAAGGTTCTTCGCGATACCAAAATAGTATCTCTAAACACATGAGATTCTTAGGGTGGTTGAAGCAGTCCCTTATCCAATAAGGTTCTTCGTGATACCAAAGCAGTATCTCTAAACACATGAGATTCTTTGGGTGGTCGAAGCAGTACCTTATTCAATAAGGTTCTTCGTGATACCAAAGCAGTATCTCTAAACACATGAGATTCCTCGGGTGGTCGATGCAGTCCCTTATCCAATAAGGTTCTTCGCGATACGAAAGCAGTATCTCTAAACACATGAGATTCTTCGGGTGGTCGAAGCAGTCCCTTATCCAATAAGGTTCTTCGCGATACCAAAACAGTATCTCTAAACACATGAGATTCTTCGGGTGGTCGAAGCAGTCCCTTATCCAATAAGGTTCTTCGTGATACCAAAGCAGTATCTCTAAACACATGAGATTCTTCGGGTGGTCGAAGCAGTACCTTATTCAATAAGGTTCTTCGTGATACCAAAGCAGTATCTCTAAACACATGAGATTCTTCGGATGGTTGAAGCAGTCCCTTATCCAATAAGGTTCTTCGCGATACAAAAGCATTATATCTAAACACATGAGATTCTTCGGGTGGTCAAAGCAGTCCCTTATCCAATAAGGTTCTTCGCGATACCAAAACAGTATCTCTAAACACATGAGATTCTTCGTGATATCATAGCAGTATCTCTAAATACATGAGATTCCTCGGGTGGTCGATGCAGTCCCTTATCCAATAAGGTTCTTCGCGATACGAAAGCAGTATCTCTAAACACATGAGATTCTTCGGGTGGTCGAAGCAGTCCCTTATCCAATAAGGTTCTTCGCGATACCAAAGCAGTATCTCTAATCACATGAGATTCTTCGGGTGGTCGAAGCAGTTCCTTATCCAATAAGGTTCTTCGCGATATCAAAGCAGTATCTCTAAACACATGAGATTCTTCGGGTGGTCGAAGCAGTCCATTCTCCAATAAGGTTATTCGCGATACCAAAGCAGTATCTCTAAACACATGAGACTCATCGGGTGGTTGAAGCAACCCCTTATCCAATAAGGTTCTTCACGATACCAAAACAGTATCTCTAAACACATGAGATTCGTCGGGTGGTCGAAGCAGTCCCTTATCCAATAAGGTTCTTCGCGATACCAAAATAATATCTCTAAACACATGAGATTCTTAGGGTGGTTGACGCAGTCCCTTATCCAATAAGGTTCTTCGTGATACCAAAGCAGTATCTCTAAACACAAGAGATTCTTCGGGTGGTCGAAGCAGTACCTTATTCAATAAGGTTCTTCGTGATACCAAAGCAGTATCTCTAAACACATGAGATTCTTCGGGTGGTTGAAGCAGTCCCTTATCCAATAAGGTTCTTCGTGATACAAAAGCATTATCTCTAAACACAGGAGATTCTTCGGGTGGTCGAAGCAGTCCCTTATCCAATAAGGTTCTTCGGGATACCAAAACAGTATCTCTAAACACATGAGATTCTTCGTGATATCATAGCAGTATCTCTAAATACATGAGATTCCTCGGGTGGTCGATGCAGTCCCTTATCCAATAAGGTTCTTCGTGATACGAAAGCAGTATCTCTAAACACATGAGATTCTTCGGGTGGTCGAAGCAGTCCCTTATCCAATAAGGTTCTTCGCGATACCAAAACAGTATCTCTAAACACATGAGATTCTTCGGGTGGTCGAAGCAGTCCCTTATCCAATAAGGTTCTTTGCGATACCAAAACAGTATCTCGAAACACATGAGATTCTTCGTGATACGAAAGCAGTATCTCTAAACACATGAGATTCTTCGGGTGGTCGAAGCAGTCCCTTATCCAATAAGGTTCTTCGCGATACCAAAACAGTATCTCTAATCACATGAGATTCTTCGGGTGGTTGAAGCAGTCCCTTATCCAATAAGGTTCTTCGTGATACCAAAGCAGTATCTCTAAAGACATGAGATTCTTCGGGTGGTCGAAGTAGTACCTTATTCAATAAGGTTCTTCGTGATACCAAAGCAGTATCTCTAAACACATGAGATTCTTCGGGTGGTTGAAGCAGTCCCTTATCCAATAAGGTTCTTCGCGATACAAAAGCATTATCTCTAAACACATGAGATTCTTCGGGTGGTCGAAGCAGTCCCTTATCCAATAAGGTTCTTCGCGATACCAAAACAGTATCTCTAAACACATGAGATTCTTCGTGATATCATAGCAGTATCTCTAAATACATGAGATTCCTCGGGTGGTCTATGCAGTCCCTTATCCAATAAGGTTCTTCGCGATACGAAAGCAATATCTCTAAACACATGAGATTCTTCGGGTGGTCGAAGCAATCCCTTATCCAATAAGGTTCTTCGCGATACCAAAGCAGTATCTCTAATCACATAAGATTCTTCGGGTGGTCGAAGCAGTCCCTTATCCAATAAGGTTCTTCGCGATATCAAAGCAGTATCTCTAAACACATGAGATTCTTCGGGTGGTCGAAGCAGTCCATTCTACAATAAGGTTATTCGCGATACCAAAGCAGTATCTCTAAACACATGATACTCTTCGGGTGGTTGAAGCAACCCCTTATCCAATAAGGTTTTTCACGATACCAAAACAGTATCTTTAAACACATGAGATTCGTCGGGTGGTCGAAGCAGTCCCTTATCCAATAAGGTTCTTCGCGATACCAAAATAGTATCTCTAAACACATAAGATTCTTAGGGAGGTTGAAGCAGTCCCTTATCCAATAAGGTTCTTCGTGATACCAAAGCAGTATCTCTAAACACATGAGATTCTTCGGGTGGTCGAAGCAGTACCTTATTCAATAAGGTTCTTCGTGATACCAAAGCAGTATCTCTAAACACATGAGATTCTTCGGGTGGTTGAAGCAGTCCCTTATCCAATAAGGTTCTTCGAGATACAAAAGCATTATCTCTAAACACATGAGATTCTTCGGGTGGTCGAAGCAGTCCCTTATCCAATAAGGTTCTTCGCGATACCAAAACAATATCTCTAAACACATGAGATTCTTCGGGTGGTCGAAGCAGTCCCTTATCCAATAAGGTTCTTTGCGATACCAAAACAGTATCTCGAAACACATGAGATTCTTCGTGATACGAAAGCAGTATCTCTAAATACATGAGATTCCTCAGGTGGTCGATGCAGTCCCTTATCCAATAAGGTTCTTCGCGATACGAAAGCAGTATCTCTAAACACATGAGATTCTTCGGGTGGTCGAAGCAGTCCCTTATCCAATAAGGTTCTTCGCGATACCAAAACAGTATCTCTAAACACATGAGATTCTTCGGGTGGTTGAAGCAGTCCCTTATCCAATAAGGTTCTTCGTGATACCAAAGCAGTATCTCTAAACACATGAGATTCTTCGGGTGGTCGAAGCAGTACCTTATTCAATAAGGTTCTTCGTGATACCAAAGCAGTATCTCTAAACACATGAGATTCTTCGGGTGGTTGAAGCAGAACCTTATCCAATAAGGTTCTTCGCGATACAAAAGCATTATCTCTAAACACATGAGATTCTTCGGGTGGTCGATGCAGTCCCTTATCCAATAAGGTTCTTCGCGATACCAAAACAGTATCTCTAGACACATGAGATTCTTCGTGATATCATAGCAGTATCTCTAAATACATGAGATTCCTCGGGTGGTCGATGCAGTCCCTTATCCAATAAGGTTCTTCGCGATACGAAAGCAGTATCTCTAAACACATGAGATTCTTCTGGTGGTCGAAGCAGTCCCTTATCCAATAAGGTGCTTCTTGATACCAAAGCAGTATCTCTAATCACATGAGATTCTTCGGGTGGTCTAAGCAGTCCCTTATCCAATAAGGTTCTTCGCGATATCAAAGCAGTATCTCTAAACACATGAGATTATTCGGGTGGTCGAAGCAGTCCATTCTCCAATAAGGTTATTCGCGATACCAAAGCAGTATCTCTAAACACATGAGACTCTTCGGGTGGTTGAAGCAACCCCTTATCCAATAAGGTTCTTCACGATACCAAAACAGTATCTCTAAACACATGAGATTCTTCGGGTGGTCGAAGCAGTCCCTTATCCAAGAAGGTTCTTCGCGATACCAAAATAGTATCTCTAAACACATGAGATTCTTAGGGTGGTTGAAGCAGTCCCTTATCCAATAAGGTTCTTCGTGATACCAAAGCAGTATCTCTAAACACATGAGATTCTTCGGGTGGTCGAAGCAGTACCTTATTCAATAAGGTTCTTCGTGATACCAAAGCAGTATCTCTAAACACATGAGATTCTTCGGGTGGTTGAAGCAGTCCCTTATCCAATAAGGTTCTTCGCGATACAAAAGCATTATCTCTAAACACATGAGATTCTTCGGGTGGTCGAAGCAGTCCCTTATCCAATAAGGTTCTTCGCGATAACAAAACAATATCTCTAAACACATGAGATTCTTCGGGTGGTCGAAGCAGTCCCTTATCCAATAAGGTTCTTTGCGATACCAAAACAGTATCTCGAAACACATGAGATTCTTCGTTATACCAAAGCAGTATCTCTAAATACATGAGATTCCTCAGGTGGTCGATGCAGTCCCTTATCCAATAAGGTTCTTCGCGATACGAAAGCAGTATCTCTAAACACATGAGATTTTTCGGGTGGTTGAAGCAGTCCCTTATCCAATAAGGTTCTTCGCGATACCAAAACAGTATCTCTAAACACATGAGATTCTTCGGGTGGTTGAAGCAGTCCCTTATCCAATAAGGTTCTTCGTGATACCAAAGCAGTATCTCTAAACACATGAGATTCTTCGGGTGGTCGAAGCAGTACCTTATTCAATAAGGTTCTTCGTGATACCAAAACAGTATCTCGAAACACATGAGATTCTTCGTGATACCAAAGCAGTATCTCTAAATACATGAGATTCCTCAGGTGGTCGATGCAGTCCCTTATCCAATAAGGTTCTTCGCGATACGAAAGCAGTATCTCTAAACACATGAGATTCTTCGGGTGGTCGAAGCAGTCCCTTATCCAATAAGGTTCTTCGCGATACCAAAACAGTATCTCTAAACACATGAGATTCTTTGGGTGGTTGAAGCAGTCCCTTATCCAATAAGGTTCTTCGTGATACCAAAGCAGTATCTCTAAACACATGAGATTCTTCGGGTGGTCGAAGCAGTACCTTATTCAATAAGGTTCTTCGTGATACCAAAGCAGTATCTCTAAACACATGAGATTCTTCGGGTGGTTGAAGCAGTCCCTTATCCAATAAGGTTCTTCGCGATACAAAAGCATTATCTCTAAACACATGAGATTCTTCGGGTGGTCGATGCAGTCCCTTATCCAATAAGGTTCTTCGCGATACCAAAACAGTATCTCTAAACACATGAGATTCTTCGTGATATCATAGCAGTATCTCTAAATACATGAGATTCCTCGGGTGGTCGATGCAGTCCCTTATCCAATAAGGTTCTTCGCGATACGAAAGCAGTATCTCTAAACACATGAGATTCTTCTGGTGGTCGAAGCAGTCCCTTATCCAATAAGGTGCTTCACGATACTAAAGCACTATCTCTAATCACATGAGATTCTTCGGGTGGTCTAAGCAGTCCCTTATCCAATAAGGTTCTTCGCGATATCAAAGCAGTATCTCTAAACACATGAGATTATTCGGGTGGTCGAAGCAGTCCATTCTCCAATAAGGTTATTCGCGATACCAAAGCAGTATCTCTAAACACATGAGACTCTTCGGGTGGTTGAAGCAACCCCTTATCCAATAAGGTTCTTCACGATACCAAAACAGTATCTCTAAACACATGAGATTCGTCGGGTGGTCGAAGCAGTCCCTTATCCAAGAAGGTTCTTCGCGATACCAAAATAGTATCTCTAAACACATGAGATTCTTAGGGTGGTTGAAGCAGTCCCTTATCCAATAAGGTTCTTCGTGATACCAAATCAGTATCTCTAAACACATGAGATTCTTCGGGTGGTCGAAGCAGTACCTTATTCAATAAGGTTCTTCGTGATACCAAAGCAGTATCTCTAAACACATGAGATTCTTCGGGTGGTTGAAGCAGTCCCTTATCCAATAAGGTTCTTCGCGATACAAAAGCATTATCTCTAAACACATGAGATTCTTCGGGTGGTCGAAGCAGTCCCTTATCCAATAAGGTTCTTCGCGATAACAAAACAATATCTCTAGACACATGAGATTCTTCGGGTGGTCGAAGCAGTCCCTTATCCAATAAGGTTCTTTGCGATACCAAAACAGTATCTCGAAACACATGAGATTCTTCGTTATACCAAAGCAGTATCTCTAAATACATGAGATTCCTCAGGTGGTCGATGCAGTCCCTTATCCAATAAGGTTCTTCGCGATACGAAAGCTGTATCTCTAAACACATGAGATTTTTCGGGTGGTCGAAGCAGTCCCTTATCCAATAAGGTTCTTCGCGATACCAAAACAGTATCTCTAAACACATGAGATTCTTCGGGTGGTTGAAGCAGTCCCTTATCCAATAAGGTTCTTCGTGATACCAAAGCAGTATCTCTAAACACATGAGATTCTTCGGGTGGTCGAAGCAGTACCTTATTCAATAAGGTTCTTCGTGATACCAAAGCAGTATCTCTAAACACATGAGATTCTTCGGGTGGTTGAAGCAGTCCCTTATCCAATAAGGTTCTTCGCGATACAAAAGCATTATCTCTAAACACATGAGATTCTTCGGGTGGTCGAAGCAGTCCCTCATCCAATAAGGTTCTTCGCGATACCAAAACAGTATCTCTAAACACATGAGATTCTTCGTGATATCATAGCAGTATCTCTAAATACATGAGATTCCTCGGTTGGTCGATGCAGTCCCTTATCCAATAAGGTTCTTCGCGATACGAAAGCAGTATCTCTAAACATATGAGATTCTTCGGGTGGTCGAAGCAGTCCCTTATCCAATAAGGTTCTTCGCGATACCAAAGCAGTATCTCTAATCACATGAGATTTTTCGGGTGGTCGAAGCAGTCCCTTATCCAATAAGGTTCTTCGCGATATCAAAGCAGTATCTCTAAACACATGAGATTCTTCGGGTGGTCGAAGCAGTCCATTCTCCAATAAGGTTATTCGCGATACCGAAGCAGTATCTCTAAACACATGAGACTCTTCGGGTGGTTGAAGCAACCCCTTATCCAATAAGGTTCTTCACGATACCAAAACAGTATCTCTAAACACATGAGATTCGTCTGGTGGTCGAAGCAGTCCCTTATCCAATAAGGTTCTTCGCGATACCAAAATAGTATCTCTAAACACATGAGATTCTTAGGGTGGTTGAAGCAGTCCCTTATCCAATAAGGTTCTTCGTGATACCAAAGCAGTATCTCTAAACACATGAGATTCTTCGGGTGGTCGAAGCAGTACCTTATTCAATAAGGTTCTTCATGATACCAAAGCAGTATCTCTAAACACATGAGATTCTTCGGGTGGTTGAAGCAGTCCCTTATCCAATAAGGTTCTTCGCGATACAAAAACATTATCTCTAAACACATGAGATTCTTCGGGTGGTCGAAGCAGTCCCTTATCCAATAAGGTTCTTCGCGATACCAAAACAGTATCTCTAAACACATGAGATTCTTCGGGTGGTCGAAGCAGTCCATTCTCCAATAAGGTTATTCGCGATACCGAAGCAGTATCTCTAAACACATGAGACTCTTCGGGTGGTTGAAGCAACCCCTTATCCAATAAGGTTCTCCACGATACCAAAACAGTATCTCTAAACACATGAGATTCGTCGGGTGGTCGAAGCAGTCCCTTATCCAATAAGGTTCTTCGCGATACCAAAATAGTATCTCTAAACACATGAGATTCTTAGGGTGGTTGAAGCAGTCCCTTATCTAATAAGGTTCTTCGTGATACCATAGCAATATCTCTAAATACATGAGATTCCTCGGGTGGTCGATGCAGTCCCTTATCCAATAAGGTTCTTCGCGATACGAAAGCAGTATCTCTAAACACATGAGATTCTTCGGGTGGTCGAAGCAGTCCCTTATCCAATAAGCTTCTTCGCGATACCAAAGCAGTATCTCAAATCACATGAGATTCTTCGGGTGGTCGAAGCAGTCCCTTATCCAATAAGGTTCTTCGCGATACCAAAGTAGTATCTCTAAATACATGAGATTCTTCGGGTGGTCGAAGCAGTCCCTTATCCAATAAGGTTCTTGGCGATACCAAAGCAGTATCTCTAAACACATGAGATTCTTCAGGTGGTTGAAGCAGCCCCTTATCCAATAAGATTCTTCGCGATACGAAAGTAGTATCTCTAAACACATGAGATTCTTCGGGTGGTTGAAGCAGCCCCTTATCCAATAAGATTCTTCGCGATACGAAAGCAGTATCTCTAAACACATGAGATTCTTCGGGTGGTCGATGCAGTACCTTATTCAATAAGGTTCTTCGCGAAACCAAAGCAGTATCTCTAAACTAATGAGATTCTTCGGGTGGTTGAAGAAGTCCCTTATCCAATAAGGTTCTTCGGGATACACAAGCAGTATCTCTAAACACATGAGATTCTTCGGGTGGTCGAAGCAGTCCTTTATCCAATAAGGTTCTTCGCGATACCAAAGCAGTATCTCTAATCACATGAGATTCGTCGGGTGGTCAAAGCAGTCCCTTATCTAATAAGGTTCTTCGCGATACCAAAACAGTATCTCTAAACACATGAGATTCGTCGGGTGGTCGAAGCAGTCCCTTATCCAATAAGGTTCTTCGCGATACCAAAACAGTATCTCTAAACACATGAGATTCTTCGGGTGGTTGAAGCAGTACCTTATCCAATAAGGTTCTTCGTGATACCAATGCAGTATCTCTAAACACATGAGATTTTTCGGGTGGTCGAAGTAGTACCTTATTCAATAAGGTTCTTCGTGATACTAAAGCAGTATCTCTAAACACATGAGATTCTTCGGATTGTTGAAGCAGTCCCATATCCAATAAGGTTTTTCGCAATACAAAAGCATTATCTCTAAACACATGAGATTCTTCGGGTGGTCGAAGCAGTCCCTTATCCAATAAGGTTCTTCGCGATACCAAAACAGTATCTCTAAACACATGAGATTCTTCGTGATACCATAGCAGTATCTCTAAATACATGAGATTCCTCGGGTGGTCGATGCAGTCCCTTATCCAATAAGGTTCTTCGCGATACGAAAGCAGCATCTCTAAACACATGAGATTCTTCGGGTGGTCGAAGCAGTCCCTTATACAATAAGGTTCTTCGCGATACCAAAGCAGTATCTCAAATCACATGAGATTCTTCGGGTGGTCGAAGTAGTCCCTTATCCAATAAGGTTCTTCGCGATACCAAAGCAGTATCTCTAGATACATGAGATTCTTCGGGTGGTCGAAGCAGTCCCTTATCCAATAAGGTTCTTCGCGATACCAAAGCAGTATCTCTAAACACATGAGATTCTTCGGGTGGTTGAAGCAGCCCCTTATCCAATAAGATTCTTCGCGATACGAAAGTAGTATCTCTAAACACATGAGATTCTTCGGGTGGTCGATGCAGTACCTTATTCAATAAGGTTCTTCGCGGACCAAAGCAGTATCTCTAAACTAATGAGATTCTTCGGGTGGTTGAAGAAGTCCCTTATCCAATAAGGTTCTTCGGGATACACAAGCAGTATCTCTAAACACATGAGATTCTTCGGGTGGTCGAAGCAGTCCTTTATCCAATAAGGTTCTTCGCGATACCAAAGCCGTATCTCTAATCACATGAGATTCGTCGGGTGGTCAAAGAAGTCCCTTATCCAATAAGGTTTTTCGCGATACCAAAACAGTATCTCTAAACACATGAGATTCGTCGGGTGGTCGAAGCAGTCCCTTATCCAATAAGGTTCTTCGCGATACCAAAACAGTATCTCTAAACACATGAGATTCTTCGGGTGGTTGAAGCAGTCCCTTATCCAATAAGGTTCTTCGTGATACCAATGCAGTATCTCTAAACACATGAGATTTTTCGGGTGGTCGAAGTAGTACCTTATTCAATAAGGTTCTTCGTGATACTAAAGCAGTATCTGTAAACACATGAGATTCTTCGGGTGGTTGAAGCAGTCCCATATCCAATAAGGTTCTTCGCAATACAAAAGCATTATCTCTAAACACATGAGATTCTTCGGGTGGTCGAAGCAGTCCCTTATCCAATAAGGTTCTTCGCGATACCAAAACAGCATCTCTAATCACATGAGATTCTTCGTGATACCATAGCAGTATCTCTAAATACATGAGATTCCTCGGGTGGTCGATGCAGTCCCTTATCCAATAAGGTTCTTCGCGATACGAAGCAGTATCTCTAAACACATGAGATTCTTCGGGTTGTCGAAGCAGTCCCTTATCAAATAAGGTTCTTCGCGATATCAAACCAGTACCTCTAATCACATGAGATTCTTCGGGTGGTCAAAGCAGTCCCTTATCCAATAAGGTTCTTCGCGATATCAAAGCAGTATCTGTAAACACATGAGATTCTTCGGGTGGTCGAAGAAGTCCCTTATCCAATAAGTTTCTTCGCGATACAAAAGAATTATCTCTAAACACATGAGATTCTTCGGGTGGTCGAAGCATTGCCTTATCCAATAAGGTTCTTCGCGATACCAAAATAGTATCTCTAAACACATGAGATTCTTCGCGATACCAAAGCAGTATCTCTAATCACATGAGATTCTTCGGGTGGTCGAAGCAGTCCCTTATCCCATAAGGTTCTTCGCGATACCAAAGCAGTATCTCTAAACACATGAGATTCTTCGGGTGGTCGAAGCAGTCCCTTATCCAATAAGGTTCTTCGCGATACCAAAGCAGTATCTCTAAACACATGAGATTCTTCGGGTGGTCGAAGCAGTCCCTTATCCAATAAAGTTCTTCGCGATACCAAAGCAGTATCTCTAATCACATGAGATTCTTCGGGTGGTCGAAGCAGTCCCTTATCCAATAAGGTTCTTCGCGATACCAAAGCAGTATCTCTAATCACATGAGATTCTTCGGGAGGTCGAAGCAGACCCTTATCCAATAAGGTTCTTCGCGATGCCAAAGCAGTATCTCAAAACACATGAGATTCTTCGGATGGTCGAAGGAGTCCCTTATCCAATAAGGTTCTTCGCGATAATATAACAGGATCTCTAAACACATGAGATTCTTAACGATACCAAAGCAGTATCTCTAAATACATGAGATTCCTCGGTTGGTCGAAGCAGTACCTTATTCAATAAGTATCTTCGTGATACCAAAGCAGTATCTCTAAACACATGAGATTCTTCGGGTGGACGAAGCAGTCCCTTATCCAATAAGGTTCTTCGCGATACCAAAGTAGTATCTCTAATCACATGAGATTCTTCGGGTGGTCGAAGCAGTCCCTTATCCAATAAGGTTCTTTGCGATACCAAAATAGTATCTCTAAACACATGAGATTCTTCGCGATACCAAAGCAGTATCTCTAAATACATGAGATTCCTCGGGTTGTCGATGCACTCCCTTATCCAATAACATTCTTCGCGATACGAAAGGGGTATCTCTAAACACACGATATTTTTCGGGTGGTCGAAGCAGTCCCTTATCCAATAAGGTTCTTCGGGATACCACGTCAGTATCTCTAATCACATGAGATTCTTCTGGTGGTCGAATCTTACCCTTATCCAATAAGGTTCTTCGCGATACCAAAGCAGTATCTCTAAACACATGAGATTCGTCGGGTGGTCGAAGTAGTCTCTTATCCAATAAGGTTCTTCACGATACCAAAACAATATCTCTAAACACATGAGATTCTTTGGGTGGTTGATGCAGTCCCTTATCCAATAAGGTTCTTCGCGATACCAAAGCAGTATCTCTAAACACATGAGATTCTTCGGGTGGTCGAAGAAGTCCCTTATTCAATAAGGTTCTTCGCGATACCAAAGCAGTATCTCTAATCACATGAGATTCTTCGGGTGGTCGAAGCAGTCACTTATCCAATAAGGTTCTTCACGATACTAAAGCAGTATCTCAAAACACATGAGATTCGTCAGCTGGTCGAAGCAGTCCCTTATCCAATAAGGTGCTTCGCGATAATATAACAGGATCTCTAAACACATGAGATTCTTAACGATACCAAAGCAGTATCTCTAAATACATGAGATTCCTTAGTTGGTCGAAGCAGTACCTTATTCAATAAGGTTCTTCGTGATACCAAAGCAGTATCTCTAAACACATGAGATTCTTCGGGTGGTCGAAGCAGTCCCTTATCCAATAAGGTTCTTCGCGATACCACATCAGTATCTCTAAACACATGAGATTCTTTGCGATACCAAAGCAGTATCTCTAAATACATGAGATTCCTCGGGTGGTCGATGCACTGCCTTATCCAATAAGATTCTTCGCGATACGCATGCAGTATATCTAAACACATGAGATTCTTCGGGTGGTCGAAGAAGTCCATTATCCAATAAGGTTCTTCGCGATACCAAAGCAGTATCTCTAAACACATGAGATTCTTCGGGTGGTTGAAGCAACCCCTTATCCAATAAGATTCTTCGCGATACGAAAGCAGTATCTCTAAACACATGAGATTCTTCGGGTGGTCGATGCAGTACCTTATTCAATAAGGTTCTTCGCGAAACCAAAGCAGTATCTTTAAACACATGAGATTCTTGGAGTGGTTGAAGAAGTCCCTTATCCAATAAGGTCCTTTTCGATACCCAAGAAGTATATCTAAACACATGAGATTCTTCGGGTGGTCAAAGCAGTCCCTTATCTAATAAGGTTCTTCGCGATACCAAAGCAGTATCTCTAATCACATGAGATTCTTTGGGTGGTCGAAGCAGTCCCTTATCTAATGAGATTCTTCGCGATACCAAAGCAGTATCTCTAAATACATGAGATTCCTCGGGTGGTCGATGCAGTCTCTTATCCAATAAGATTCTTCGCGATACGAAAGCAGTATCTCTAAACACATGAGATTCTTCGGGTGGTCGAAGCAGTCCATTATCCAATAAGGTTCTTCGTGATACCACATCAAGATTTCTAATCACATGAGATTCTTCGGGTGGTCGAAGCAGTCCCTTATCCAATAAGGTTCTTCACGATACCAAAGTATCTCTAAACACATGAGATTCTTCGGGTGGTCGAAGCAGTCCCTTATCCAATAAGGTTCTTCGCGATACCAAAGTAGTATCTCTAAACACATGAGATTCTTCGGGTGGTCTATCCAATAAGGTTCATCGCGATACCAAAGCAGTATCTCTAATCACATGAGATTCTTTGGGTGGTCGAAGCTGTCCCTTATCCCATAAGGTTCTTCGCGATACCAAAGCAGTATCTCTAAACACATGAGATTCTTCGGGTGGTCGAAGCAGTCCCTTATCCAATAAGGTTCTTCGCGATACCAAAGCAGTATCTCTAAACACATGAGATTCTTCGGGTGGTCGAAGCAGTCCCTTATCCAATAAAGTTCTTCGCGATACTAAAGCAGTATCTCTAATCACATGAGATTTTTCGGGTGGTCGAAGCAGTCCCTTATCCAATAAGGTTCTTCGCGATACCAAAGCAGTATCTCTAATCACATGAGATTCTTCGGGAGGTCGAAGCAGTCCCTTATCCAATAAGGTTCTTCGCGATACCAAAGCAGTATCTAAAAACACATGAGATTCTTCGGATGGCCGAGCAGTCCCTTATCCAATAAGGTTCTTCGCGATAATATAACAGGATCTCTAAACACATGAGATTCTTAACGATACCAAAGCAGTATCTCTAAATACATGAGATTCCTCGGTTGGTCGAAGCAGTACCTTATTCAATAAGGTTCTTCGTGATACCAAAGCAGTATCTCTAAACACATGAGATTCTTCGGGTGGACGAAGCAGTCCCTTATCCAATAAGGTTCTTCGCGATACCAAAGTAGTATCTCTAATCACATGAGATTCTTCGGGTGGTCAAAGCAGTCCCTTATCCAATAAGGTTCTTTGCGATACCAAAATAGTATCTCTAAACAAATGAGATTCTTCACGATACCAAAGCAGTATCTCTAAATACATGAGATTCCTCGGGTTGTCGATGCACTCCCTTATCCAATAACATTCTTCGCGATACGAAAGGGGTATCTCTAAACACACGATATTTTTCGGGTGGTCGAAGCAGTCCCTTATCCAATAAGGTTCTTCGGGATACCACGTCAGTATCTCTAATCACATGAGATTCTTCTGGTGGTCGAATCTGACCCTTATCCAATAAGGTTCTTCGCGATACCAAAGCAGTATCTCTAAACACATGAGATTCGTCGGGTGGTCGAAGTAGTCTCTTATCCAATAAGGTTCTTCACGATACCAAAACAATATCTCTAAACACATGAGATTCTTTGGGTGGTTGATGCAGTCCCTTATCCAATAAGGTTATTCGCGATACCAAAGCAGTATCTCTAAACACATGAGATTCTTCGGGTGGTCGAAGCAGTCCCTTATTCAATAAGGTTCTTCGCGATACCAAAGCAGTATCTCTAATCACATGAGATTCTTCGGGTGGTCGAAGCAGTCACTTATCCAATAAGGTTCTTCACGATACTAAAGCAGTATCTCAAAACACATGAGATTCGTCAGCTGGTCGAAGCAGTCCCTTATCCAATAAGGTGCTTCGCGATAATATAACAGGATCTCTAAACACATGAGATTCTTAACGATACCAAAGCAGTATCTCTAAATACATGAGATTCCTCAGTTGGTCGAAGCAGTACCTTATTCAATAAGGTTCTTCGTGATACCAAAGCAGTATCTCTAAACACATGAGATTCTTCGGGTGGTCGAAGCAGTCCCTTATCCAATAAGGTTCTTCGCGATACCACATCAGTATCTCTAAACACATGAGATTCTTTGCGATACCAAAGCAGTATCTCTAAATACATGAGATTCCTCGGGTGGTCGATGCACTGCCTTATCCAATAAGATTCTTCGCGATACTCATGCAGTATATCTAAACACATGAGATTCTTCGGGTGGTCGAAGAAGTCCATTATCCAATAAGGTTCTTCGCGATACCAAAGCAGTATCTCTAAACACATGAGATTCTTCGGGTGGTTGAAGCAGCCCCTTATCCAATAAGATTCTTCGCGATACGAAAGCAGTATCTCTAAACACATGAGATTCTTCGGGTGGTCGATGCAGTACCTTATTCAATAAGGTTCTTCACGAAACCAAAGCAGTATCTTTAAACACATGAGTTTCTTGGAGTGGTTGAAGAAGTCCCTTATCCAATAAGGTCCTTTTCAATACCCAAGAAGTATATCTAAACACATGAGATTCTTCGGGTGGTCAAAGCAGTCCCTTATCTAATAAGGTTCTTCGTGATACCAAAGCAGTATCTCTAATTACATGAGATTCTTCGGGTGGTCGAAGCAGTCCCTTATCTAATGAGATTCTTCGCGATACCAAAGCAGTATCTCTAAATACATGAGATTTCTCGGGTGGTCGATGCAGTCTCTTATCCAATAAGATTCTTCGCGATACGAAAGCAGTATCTCTAAACACATGAGATTCTTCGGGTGGTCGAAGCAGTCCATTATCCAATAAGGTTGTTCGTGATACCACATCAGTATTTCTAATCACACGAGATTCTTCGGGTGGTCGAAGCAGTCCCTTATCCAATAAGGTTCTTCACGATACCAAAGCAGTATCTCTAAACACATGAGATTCGTCGGGTGGTCGAAGCAGTCCCTTATCCAATAAGGTTCTTCGCGATACCAAAGTAGTATCTCTAAACACATGAGATTCTTCGGGTGGTCTATCCAATAAGGTTCATCGCGATACCAAAGCAGTATCTCTAATCACATGAGATTCTTCGGGTGGTCGAAGCAGTCCCTTATCCAATAAGGTTCTTCACGATACCAAAGCAGTATCTCTAAACACATGAGATTCTTCGGGTGGTCGAAGCAGTCCCTTATCCAATAAGGTTCTTCGCGATACCAAAGCAGTATCTCTAAACACATGAGATTCTTCGGGTGGTCGAAGCAGTCCCTTATCCACTAAAGTTCTTCGCGATACCAAAGCAGTATCTCTAATCACATGAGATTTTTCGGGTGGTCGAAGCAGTCCCTTATCCAATAAGGTTCTTCGCGATACCAAAGCAGTATCTCTAATCACATGAGATTCTTCGGGAGGTCGAAGCAGTCCCTTATCCAATAAGGTTCTTCGCGATACCAAAGCAGTATCTAAAAACACATGAGATTCTTCGGATGGTCGAAGCAGTCCCTTATCCAATAAGGTTCTTCGCGATAATATAACAGGATCTCTAAACACATGAGATTCTTAACGATACCAAAGCAGTATCTCTAAATACATGAGATTCCTCGGTTGGTCGAAGCAGTACCTTATTCAATAAGGTTCTTCGTGATACCAAAGCAGTATCTCTAAACACATGAGATTCTTCGGGTGGACGAAGCAGTCCCTTATCCAATAAGGTTCTTCGCGATACCAAAGTAGTATCTCTAATCACATGAGATTCTTTGGGTGGTCGAAGCAGTCCCTTATCCAATAAGGTTCTTTGCGATACCAAAATAGTATCTCTAAACACATGAGATTCTTCGCGATACCAAAGCAGTATCTCTAAATACATGAGATTCCTCGGGTTGTCGATGCACTCCCTTATCCAATAACATTCTTCGCGATACGAAAGAGGTATCTCTAAACACACGAGATTTTTCGGGTGGTCGAAGCAGTCCCTTATCCAATAAGGTTCTTCGGGATACCACGTCAGTATCTCTAATCACATGAGATTCTTCTGGTGGTCGAATCTGACCCTTATCCAATAAGGTTCTTCGCGATACCAAAGCAGTATCTCTAAACACATGAGATTCGTCGGGTGGTCGAAGTAGTCTCTTATCCAATAAGGTTCTTCACGATACCAAAACAATATCTCTAAACACATGAGATTCTTTGGGTGGTTGATGCAGTCCCTTATCCAATAAGATTCTTCGCGATACCAAAGCAGTATCTCTAAACACATGAGATTCTTCGGGTGGTCGAAGCAGTCCCTTATTCAATAAGGTTCTTCGCGATACCAAAGCAGTATCTCTAATCACATGAGATTCTTCGGGTGGTCGAAGCAGTCACTTATCCAATAAGGTTCTTCACGATACTAAAGCAGTATCTCAAAACACATGAGATTCGTCAGCTGGTCGAAGCAGTCCCTTATCCAATAAGGTGCTTCGCGATAATATAACAGGATCTCTAAACACATGAGATTCTTAACGATACCAAAGCAGTATCTCTAAATACATGAGATTCCTCAGTTGGTCGAAGCAGTACCTTATTCAATAAGGTTCTTCGTGATACCAAAGCAGTATCTCTAAACACATGAGATTCTTCGGGTGGTCGAAGCAGTCCCTTATCCAATAAGGTTCTTCGCGATACCACATCAGTATCTCTAATCACATGAGATTCTTCGGGTGGTCGAAGCAGTCCCTTATCCAATAAGGTTCTTCGCGATACCAAAACAGTATCTCTAAACACATGAGATTCATCGGGTGGTTGAAGCAGTCCCTTATCCAATAAGGTTCTTCGCGATACCAAAGCTGTATCTCTAAACACATGAGATTCGTCGGGTGGTCGAAGTAGTCTCTTATCCAATAAGGTTCTTCACGATACCAAAACAATATCTCTAAACACATGAGATTCTTTGGGTGGTTGATGCAGTCCCTTATCCAGTAACGTTCTTCGCGATACCAAAGCAGTATCTCTAAACACATGAGATTCTTCGGGTGGTCGAAGCAGTCCCTTATCCAATAAGGTTCTTCGCGATACCAAAGAAGTATATCTAATCACCTGAGATTCTTCAGGTGGTCGAAGCAGTCCTATATCCAATAAGGTTCTTTGCAATACCAAAGCAGTATCTCTAAACACATGAGATTCTTCGGGTGGTCGAAGCAGTCCCTTATTCAATAAGGTTCTTCGCGATACCAAAGCAGTATCTCTAATCACATGAGATTCTTCGGGTGGTCGAAGCAGTCACTTATCCAATAAGGTTCTTCACGATACTAAAGCAGTATCTCAAAACACATGAGATTCGTCAGCTGGTCGAAGCAGTCCCTTATCCAATAAGGTGCTTCGCGATAATATAACAGGATCTCTAAACACATGAGATTCTTAACGATACCAAAGCAGTATCTCTAAATACATGAGATTCCTCAGTTGGTCGAAGCAGTACCTTATTCAATAAGGTTCTTCGTGATACCAAAGCAGTATCTCTAAACACATGAGATTCTTCGGGTGGTCGAAGCAGTCCCTTATCCAATAAGGTTCTTCGCGATACCACATCAGTATCTCTAATCACATGAGATTCTTCGGGTGGTCGAAGCAGTCCCTTATCCAATAAGGTTCTTCGCGATACCAAAACAGTATCTCTAAACACATGATATTCTTCGGGTGGTTGAAGCAGTCCCTTATCCAATAAGGTTCTTCGCGATACCAAAGCTGTATCTCTAAACACATGAGATTCGTCGGGTGGTCGAAGTAGTCTCTTATCCAATAAGGTTCTTCACGATACCAAAACAATATCTCTAAACACATGAGATTCTTTGGGTGGTTGATGCAGTCCCTTATCCAGTAACGTTCTTCGCGATACCAAAGCAGTATCTCTAATCACATGAGATTCTTCGGGTGGTCGAAGCAGTTGCTTATCCAATAAGGTGCTTCGCGATACCAAAGCAGTATCTCTAATCACATGAGATTCTTCGGGTGGTCGAAGCAGTCCCTTATCCACCAAGGTTCTTCGCAATACCAAAGCAATATCTCTAAACACATGAGATTCGTCGGGTGGTCGAAGCAGTCCCTTATCCAATAAGATTCTTTGCGATAATAAAACAATATCTCTAAACACATGAGATTCTTAACGATACCAAAGCAGTATCTCTAAATACATGAGATTCCTCGGGTGGTCGAAGCAGTACTTATTCAATAAAGTTCTTCGTGATACCAAAGCAGTATCTCTAAACACATGAGATTCTTCGGGTGGACGAAGCAGTCCCTTATCCAATAAGGTTCTTCGCGATACCGAAGTAGTATCTCTAATCACATGAGATTCTTCGGGTAGTCGAAGCAGTCCCTTATCCAATAAGGTTCTTCGCGATACGAAAGTAGTATCTCTAAACACATGAGATTCTTTAGGTGGTCGAAGCAGTACCTTATTCAATAAGGTTCTTCGCGAAACCATAGCAGTATCTCTAAACACGTGAGATTCTTCGGGTGGTTGAAGAAGTCCCTTATCCAATAAGGTTCTTTGTGATACCCATGAAGAATATCTAAACACATGAGATTCTTCGGGTGCTCAAAGCAGTCCCTTATCTAATAAGGTTCTTCGCGATACCAAAGCTGTATCTCTAAACACATGAGATTCATCGGGTGGTCGAAGCAGTTCCTTATCCAATAAGGTTCTTCGTGATACCAAAGCAGTATCTCTAAACACATGAGATTATTCGGGTGGACGAAGCAGTCCCTTATCCAATAAGGTTCTTCGTGATACCAAAGATGTATCTCTAATCACATGAGATTCTTCAAGTGGTCGAAGCAGTCCCTTATCCAATAAGGTTCTTCGCGATACCAAAACAGTATCTCTAAAAACATGAGATTCTTCGCGATACCAAAGCAGTATCTCTAAATACATGAGATTCTTCACGATACCAAAGCAGTATCTCTAAACACATGAGATTCTTCGTGTTACCATAGCAGTATCTCTATATACATGAGATTCCCCGGGTGGTCGATACAGTCTCTTATCCAATAAGATTCTTCGCGATACGAAAGCAGTATCTCTAAACACATGAGATTCTTCGGGTGGTCGAAGCAGTCCCTTATCCAATAAGGTTCTTCGCGATACCACAGTAGTATCTCTAATCACATGAGATTCTTCGGGTGGTCGAAGCAGTCCCTTATCCAATAAGGTTCTTCGCGATACCAAAGCAGTATCTCTAAAGACATGAGATTCTTCAAGTGGTCGAAGTAGTCCCTTATCCAATAAGGTTCTTCGCGATACCAAAGCAGTATCTCTAAACACATGAGATTCTTCGGGTGGTCGAAGCAGTCCCTTATCCAATAAGGTTCTTCGCGATACCAAAGTAGTATCTCTAATCACATGAGATTCTTCGGGTGGTCGAAGTAGTCCCTTATCCAATAAGGTTCTTCGCGATACCAAAGCAGTATCTCTAATCACATGAGATTCTTCGGGTGGTTGAAGCAGTCCCTTATCCAATAAGTTTCTTCGCGATACCAAAGCAGTATCTCAAAACACATGAGATTCTTAACTATACAAAAGCAATATCTCTAAATACATGAGATTCCTCGGTTGGTCGAAGCAGTACCTTATTCAATAAGGTTCTTCGTGATACCAAAGCAGTATCTCTAAACACATGTGATTCTTCGGGTGGACGAAGCAGTCCCTTATACAATAAGGTTCATCGCGATACCAAAACAGTATCTCTAAACACATGAGATTCTTCGCGATACCACTGCAGTATCTCTAAATACATGAGATTCCTCGGGTGGTCGATGCACTCCCTTATCCAATAAGATTCTTCGCGATACGAAAGCGGTATCTCGAAACACGTGAGATTCTTCGTGTGGTCGAAGCAGTCCCTTATCCAATAATGTTCTTCGCGATACCACAACAGTATCTCTAATCACATGAGATTCTTCGGGTGGTCGAAGCAGTCCCTTATTCAATAAGGTTCTTCGCGATACCAAAGTAGTATCTCTAAACACATGAGATTCGTCGGATGGTCGAAGCAGTCCCTTATCCAATAAGGTTCTTCACGATACCAAAACAATATCTCTAAACACATGAGATTCTTCGGGTGGTTGATGCAGTCCCTTATCCAATAAGGTTCTTCGCGATACCAAAGCAGTATGTCTAAACACATGAGATTCTTCGGGTGGTCGAAGCAGTCCCTTATCCAATAAGGTTCTTCGCGATACCAAAGCAGTATCTCTAATCACATGAGATTCTTCGGGTGGTCGAAGCAGTCCCTTATCCAATATGGTTCTTCGCGATACCAAAGCAGTATCTCTGAACACATGAGATTCTTCGGGTGGTCAAAGCAGTCCCTTATCCAATACGTTTCTTCGCGATACCAAAGCAGTATCTCTAATCACATGAGATTCTTCGGGTGGTCGAAGCAGTCGCTTATCCAATAAGGTTCATCGCGATACCAAAGTAGTATCTCTAATCACATGAGATTCTTCGGGTGGTCGAAGCAGTCCCTTATCCAATAAGGTTCTTCGCGATACAAAAGAAATATATCTAAACACATGAGATTCGTCGGGTGGTCGAAGCAGTCCCTTATCCAATAAGGTTCTTCGCGATAATATAACAATATCTCTAAACACATGAGATTCTTAACGATACCAAAGCAGTATCTCTAAATACATGAGATTCCTCGGGTGGTCGAAGCAGTACCTTATTCAATAAGGTTCTTCGTGATACGAAAGCAGTATCTCTAAACACATGAGATTCTTCGGGTGGACGAAGAAGTCCCTTATCCAATAAGGTTCTTCGCTATACCATAACAGTATCTCTAAACACATGAGATTCTTCGGGTGGTCGAAGCAGTCCCTTATCCAATAAGGTTCTTCGCGATACCAAAGCAGTATCTCTGAACACATGAGATTCTTCGGGTGGTCGAAGCAGTCCCTTATCCAATAAGGTTCTTCGCGATACCAAAGCAGTATCTCTAATCACATGAGATTCTTCGGGTGGTCGAAGCAGTCGCTTATCCAATACGTTTCTTCGCGATACCAAAGCAGTATCTCTAATCACATGAGATTCTTCGGGTGGTCGAAGCAGTCGCTTATCCAATAAGGTTCATCGCGATACCAAAGTAGTATCTCTAATCACATGAGATTCTTCGGGTGGTCGAAGCAGTCCCTTATCCAATAAGGTTCTTCGCGATACCAAAGAAATATCTCTAAACACATGAGATTCGTCGGGTGGTCGAAGCAGTCCCTTATCCAATAAGGTTCTTCGCGATAATATAACAATATCTCTAAACACATGAGATTCTTAACGATACCAAAGCAGTATCTCTAAATACATGAGATTCCTCGGGTTGTCGAAGCAGTACCTTATTCAATAAGGTTCTTCGTGATACGAAAGCAGTATCTCTAAACACATGAGATTCTTCGGGTGGACGAAGAAGTCCCTTATCCAATAAGGTTCTTCGCGATACCATAACAGTATCTCTAAACACATGAGATTCTTCGGGTGGTCGAAGCAGTCCCTTATCCAATAAGGTTCTTCGCGATACCAAAGCAGTATCTCTGAACACATGAGATTCTTCGGGTGGTCGAAGCAGTCCCTTATCCAATAAGGTTCTTCGCGATACCAAAGCAGTATCTCTAATCACATGAGATTCTTCGGGTGGTCGAAGCAGTCGCTTATCCAATAAGGTTCTCCGCGATACCAAAGTAGTATCTCTAATCACATGAGATTCTTCGGGTGGTCGAAGTTCTCCCTTATCCAATAAGGTTCTTCGCGATACCAAAGCAATATCTCTAAACACATGAGATTCGTCGGGTGGTATAAGCAGTCCCTTATCCAATAAGGTTCTTCGCGATAATAAAACAATATCTCTAAAAACATGAGATTCTTAACGATACCAAAGCAGTATCTCTAAATACATGAGATTCCCCGGGTGGTCGAAGCAGTACCTTATTCAATAAGGTTCTTCGTGATACGAAAGCAGTATCTCTAAACACATGTGATTCTTCGGGTGGACGAAGCAGTCCCTTATCCAATAAGGTTCTTCGCGATACCATAGCAGTATCTCTAATCACATGAGATTCTTCGGGTGGTAGAAGTAGTCCCTTATCCAATAAGATTCTTCGTGATACGAAAGCAGTATCTCTAAACACATGAGATTCTTCGGGTGGTCGAAGCATTCCCTTATCCAATAAGGTTCTTCGTGATACCACTGTAGTATCTCTAATCACATGAGATTATTCGGTTGGTCGAAGAAGTCCCTTATCCAATAAGTTTCTTCGCGATACCAAAGCAGTATCTCTAAACACATGAGATTCTTCGGGTGGTCGTAGCAGTCCCTTATCCATTATCGTTCTTCGCGATACCAAAGCAGTATCTCTAATCACATGAGATTCTTCAAGTGGTCGAACCAGTCCCTTATCCAATAAGGTTCTTCGCGATACCAAAGCAGTATCTAAAAACACATGAGATTCTTCGGATGGTCGAAGCAGTCCCTTATCCAATAAGGTTCTTCGCGATAATATAACAGGATCTCTAAACACATGAGATTCTTAACGATACCAAAGCAGTGTCTCTAAATACATGAGATTCCTCGGTTGGTCGAAGCAGTACCTTATTCAATAAGGTTCTTCGTGATACCAAAGCAGTATCTCTAAACACATGAGATTCTTCGGGTGGACGAAGCAGTCCCTTATCCAATAAGGTTCTTCGCGATACCAAAGTAGTATCTCTAATCACATGAGATTCTTCGGGTGGTCGAAGCAGTCCCTTATCCAATAAGGTTCTTTGCGATACCAAAATAGTATCTCTAAACACATGAGATTCTTCGCGATACCAAAGCAGTATCTCTAAATACATGAGATTCCTCGGGTTGTCGATGCACTCCCTTATCCAATAACATTCTTCGCGATACGAAAGGGGTATCTCTAAACACACGAGATTCTTCGGGTGGTCGAAGCAGTCCCTTATCCAATAAGGTTCTTCGGGATACCACGTCAGTATCTCTAATCACATGAGATTCTTCTGGTGGTCGAATCTGTCCCTTATCCAATAAGGTTCTTCGCGATACCAAAGCAGTATCTCTAAACACATGAGATTCGTCGGGTGGTCGAAGTAGTCTCTTATCCAATAAGGTTCTTCACGATACCAAAACAATATCTCTAAACACATGAGATTCTTTGGGTGGTTGATGCAGTCCCTTATCCAATAAGATTCTTCGCGATACCAAAGCAGTATCTCTAAACACATGAGATTCTTCGGGTGGTCGAAGCAGTCCCTTATTCAATAAGGTTCTTCGCGATACCAAAGCAGTATCTCTAATGACATGAGTTTCTTCGGGTGGTCGAAGCAGTCACTTATCCAATAAGGTTCTTCACGATACTAAAGCAGTATCTCAAAACACATGAGATTCGTCAGCTGGTCGAAGAAGTCCCTTATCCAATAAGGTGCTTCGCGATAATATAACAGGATCTCTAAACACATGAGATTCTTAACGATACCAAAGCAGTATCTCTAAATACATGAGATTCCTCAGTTGGTCGAAGCAGTACCTTATTCAATAAGGTTCTTCGTGATACCAAAGCAGTATCTCTAAACACATGAGATTCTTCGGGTGGTCGAAGCAGTCCCTTATCCAATAAGGTTCTTCGCGATACCACATCAGTATCTCTAATCCCATGAGATTCTTCGGGTGGTCGAAGCAGTCCCTTATCCAATAAGGTTCTTCGCGATACCAAAACAGTATCTCTAAACACATGAGATTCTTCGGGTGGTTGAAGCAGTCCCTTATCCAATAAGGTTCTTCGCGATACCAAAGCTGTATCTCTAAACACATGAGATTCGTCGGGTGGTCGAAGTAGTCTCTTATCCAATAAGGTTCTTCACGATACCAAAACAATATCTCTAAACACATGAGATTCTTTGGGTGGTTGATGCAGTCCCTTATCCAGTAACGTTCTTCGCGATACCAAAGCAGTATCTCTAAACACATGAGATTCTTCGGGTGGTCGAAGCAGTCCCTTATCCAATAAGGTTCTTCGCGATACCAAAGCAGTATATCTAATCACATGAGATTCTTCAGGTGGTCGAAGCAGTCCTTTATCCAATAAGGTTCTTTGCAATACCAAAGCAGTATCTCTAATCACATGAGATTCTTCGGGTGGTCGAAGCAGTCCCTTATCCAATAAAGTTCTTCGCGATACCAAAGCAGTATCTCTAATCACATGAGATTCTTCGGGTGGTCGAAGCAGTCCCTTATCCACCAAGGTTCTTCGCAATACCAAAGCAATATCTCTAAACACATGAGATTCGTCGGGTGGTCGAAGCAGTCCCTTATCCAATAAGATTCTTTGCGATAATAAAACAATATCTCTAAACACATGAGATTCTTAACGATACCAAAGCAGTATCTCTAAATACATGAGATTCCTCGGGTGGTCGAAGCAGTACTTATTCAATAAAGTTCTTCGTGATACCAAAGCAGTATCTCTAAACACATGAGATTCTTCGGGTGGACGAAGCAGTCCCTTATCCAATAAGGTTCTTCGCGATACCGAAGCAGTATCTCTAATCACATGAGATTCTTCGGGTAGTCGAAGCAGTCCCTTATCCAATAAGGTTCTTCGCGATACGAAAGTAGTATCTCTAAACACATGAGATTCTTTAGGTGGTCGAAGCAGTACCTTATTCAATAAGGTTCTTCGCGAAACCATAGCAGTATCTCTAAACACGTGAGATTCTTCGGGTGGTTGAAGAAGTCCCTTATCCAATAAGGTTCTTTGTGATACCCAAGCAGAATATCTAAACACATGAGATTCTTCGGGTGCTCAAAGCAGTCCCTTATCTAATAAGGTTCTTCGCGATACCAAAGCTGTATCTCTAAACACATGAGATTCATCGGGTGGTCGAAGCAGTTCCTTATCCAATAAGGTTCTTCGTGATACCAAAGCAGTATCTCTAAACACATGAGATTATTCGGGTGGACGAAGCAGTCCCTTATCCAATAAGGTTCTTCGTGATACCAAAGATGTATCTCTAATCACATGAGATTCTTCAAGTGGTCGAAGCAGTCCCTTATCCAATAAGGTTCTTCGCGATACCAAAACAGTATCTCTAAAAACATGAGATTCTTCGCGATACCAAAGCAGTATCTCTAAATACATGAGATTCTTCACGATACCAAAGCAGTATCTCTAAACACATGAGATTCTTCGTGATACCATAGCAGTATCTCTATATACATGAGATTCCCCGGGTGGTCGATGCAGTCTCTTATCCAATAAGATTCTTCGCGATACGAAAGCAGTATCTCTAAACACATGAGATTCTTCGGGTGGTCGAAGCAGTCCCTTATCCAATAAGGTTCTTCGCGATACCACAGTAGTATCTCTAATCACATGAGATTCTTCGGGTGGTCGAAGCAGTCCCTTATCCAATAAGGTTCTTCGCGATACCAAAGCAGTATCTCTAAAGACATGAGATTCTTCAAGTGGTCGAAGTAGTCCCTTATCCAATAAGGTTCTTCGCGATACCAAAGCAGTATCTCTAAACACATGAGATTCTTCGGGTGGTCGAAGCAGTCCCTTATCCAATAAGGTTCTTCGCGATACCAAAGTAGTATCTCTAATCACATGAGATTCTTCGGGTGGTCGAAGTAGTCCCTTATGCAATAAGGTTCTTCGCGATACCAAAGCAGTATCTCTAATCACATGAGATTCTTCGGGTGGTTGAAGCAGTCCCTTATCCAATAAGTTTCTTCGCGATACCAAAGCAGTATCTCAAAACACATGAGATTCTTAACTATACAAAAGCAATATCTCTAAATACATGAGATTCCTCGGTTGGTCGAAGCAGTACCTTATTCAATAAGGTTCTTCGTGATACCAAAGCAGTATCTCTAAACACATGAGATTCTTCGGGTGGACGAAGCAGTCCCTTATCCAATAAGGTTCATCGCGATACCAAAACAGTATCTCTAAACACATGAGATTCTTCGCGATACCACTGCAGTATCTCTAAATACATGAGATTCCTCGGGTGGTCGATGCACTCCCTTATCCAATAAGATTCTTCGCGATACGAAAGCGGTATCTCGAAACACGTGAGATTCTTCGTGTGGTCGAAGCAGTCCCTTATCCAATAATGTTCTTCGCGATACCACAACAGTATCTCTAATCACATGAGATTCTTCGGGTGGTCGAAGCAGTCCCTTATTCAATAAGGTTCTTCGCGATACCAAAGTAGTATCTCTAAACACATGAGATTCGTCGGATGGTCGAAGCAGTCCCTTATCCAATAAGGTTCTTCACGATACCAAAACAATATCTCTAAACACATGAGATTCTTCGGGTGGTTGATGCAGTCCCTTATCCAATAAGGTTCTTCGCGATACCAAAGCAGTATGTCTAAACACATGAGATTCTTCGGGTGGTCGAAGCAGTCCCTTATCCAATAAGGTTCTTCGCGATACCAAAGCAGTATCTCTAATCACATGAGATTCTTCGGGTGGTCGAAGCAGTCCCTTATCCAATATGGTTCTTCGCGATACCAAAGCAGTATCTCTGAACACATGAGATTCTTCGGGTGGTCAAAGCAGTCCCTTATCCAATACGTTTCTTCGCGATACCAAAGCAGTATCTCTAATCACATGAGATTCTTCGGGTGGTCGAAGCAGTCGCTTATCCAATAAGGTTCATCGCGATACCAAAGTAGTATCTCTAATCACATGAGATTCTTCGGATGGTCGAAGCAGTCCCTTATCCAATAAGGTTCTTCGCGATACCAAAGCAATATCTCTAAACACATGAGATTCGTCGGGTGGTCGAAGCAGTCCCTTATCCAATAAGGTTCTTCGCGATAATATAACAATATCTCTAAACACATGAGATTCTTAACGATACCAAAGCAGTATCTCTAAATACATGAGATTCCTCGGGTGGTCGAAGCAGTACCTTATTCAATAAGGTTCTTCGTGATACGAAAGCAGTATCTCTAAACACATGAGATTCTTCGCGATACCAAAGCAGTATCTCTAAATACATGAGATTCCTCGGGTTGTCGATGCACTCCCTTATCCAATAACATTCTTCGCGATACGAAAGGGGTATCTCTAAACACACGAGATTCTTCGGGTGGTCGAAGCAGTCCCTTATCCAATAAGGTTCTTCGGGATACCACGTCAGTATCTCTAATCACATGAGATTCTTCTGGTGGTCGAATCTGTCCCTTATCCAATAAGGTTCTTCGCGATACCAAAGCAGTATCTCTAAACACATGAGATTCGTCGGGTGGTCGAAGTAGTCTCTTATCCAATAAGGTTCTTCACGATACCAAAACAATATCTCTAAACACATGAGATTCTTTGGGTGGTTGATGCAGTCCCTTATCCAATAAGATTCTTCGCGATACCAAAGCAGTATCTCTAAACACATGAGATTCTTCGGGTGGTCGAAGCAGTCCCTTATTCAATAAGGTTCTTCGCGATACCAAAGCAGTATCTCTAATGACATGAGTTTCTTCGGGTGGTCGAAGCAGTCACTTATCCAATAAGGTTCTTCACGATACTAAAGCAGTATCTCAAAACACATGAGATTCGTCAGCTGGTCGAAGAAGTCCCTTATCCAATAAGGTGCTTCGCGATAATATAACAGGATCTCTAAACACATGAGATTCTTAACGATACCAAAGCAGTATCTCTAAATACATGAGATTCCTCAGTTGGTCGAAGCAGTACCTTATTCAATAAGGTTCTTCGTGATACCAAAGCAGTATCTCTAAACACATGAGATTCTTCGGGTGGTCGAAGCAGTCCCTTATCCAATAAGGTTCTTCGCGATACCACATCAGTATCTCTAATCCCATGAGATTCTTCGGGTGGTCGAAGCAGTCCCTTATCCAATAAGGTTCTTCGCGATACCAAAACAGTATCTCTAAACACATGAGATTCTTCGGGTGGTTGAAGCAGTCCCTTATCCAATAAGGTTCTTCGCGATACCAAAGCTGTATCTCTAAACACATGAGATTCGTCGGGTGGTCGAAGTAGTCTCTTATCCAATAAGGTTCTTCACGATACCAAAACAATATCTCTAAACACATGAGATTCTTTGGGTGGTTGATGCAGTCCCTTATCCAGTAACGTTCTTCGCGATACCAAAGCAGTATCTCTAAACACATGAGATTCTTCGGGTGGTCGAAGCAGTCCCTTATCCAATAAGGTTCTTCGCGATACCAAAGCAGTATATCTAATCACATGAGATTCTTCAGGTGGTCGAAGCAGTCCTTTATCCAATAAGGTTCTTTGCAATACCAAAGCAGTATCTCTAATCACATGAGATTCTTCGGGTGGTCGAAGCAGTCCCTTATCCAATAAAGTTCTTCGCGATACCAAAGCAGTATCTCTAATCACATGAGATTCTTCGGGTGGTCGAAGCAGTCCCTTATCCACCAAGGTTCTTCGCAATACCAAAGCAATATCTCTAAACACATGAGATTCGTCGGGTGGTCGAAGCAGTCCCTTATCCAATAAGATTCTTTGCGATAATAAAACAATATCTCTAAACACATGAGATTCTTAACGATACCAAAGCAGTATCTCTAAATACATGAGATTCCTCGGGTGGTCGAAGCAGTACTTATTCAATAAAGTTCTTCGTGATACCAAAGCAGTATCTCTAAACACATGAGATTCTTCGGGTGGACGAAGCAGTCCCTTATCCAATAAGGTTCTTCGCGATACCGAAGCAGTATCTCTAATCACATGAGATTCTTCGGGTAGTCGAAGCAGTCCCTTATCCAATAAGGTTCTTCGCGATACGAAAGTAGTATCTCTAAACACATGAGATTCTTTAGGTGGTCGAAGCAGTACCTTATTCAATAAGGTTCTTCGCGAAACCATAGCAGTATCTCTAAACACGTGAGATTCTTCGGGTGGTTGAAGAAGTCCCTTATCCAATAAGGTTCTTTGTGATACCCAAGCAGAATATCTAAACACATGAGATTCTTCGGGTGCTCAAAGCAGTCCCTTATCTAATAAGGTTCTTCGCGATACCAAAGCTGTATCTCTAAACACATGAGATTCATCGGGTGGTCGAAGCAGTTCCTTATCCAATAAGGTTCTTCGTGATACCAAAGCAGTATCTCTAAACACATGAGATTATTCGGGTGGACGAAGCAGTCCCTTATCCAATAAGGTTCTTCGTGATACCAAAGATGTATCTCTAATCACATGAGATTCTTCAAGTGGTCGAAGCAGTCCCTTATCCAATAAGGTTCTTCGCGATACCAAAACAGTATCTCTAAAAACATGAGATTCTTCGCGATACCAAAGCAGTATCTCTAAATACATGAGATTCTTCACGATACCAAAGCAGTATCTCTAAACACATGAGATTCTTCGTGATACCATAGCAGTATCTCTATATACATGAGATTCCCCGGGTGGTCGATGCAGTCTCTTATCCAATAAGATTCTTCGCGATACGAAAGCAGTATCTCTAAACACATGAGATTCTTCGGGTGGTCGAAGCAGTCCCTTATCCAATAAGGTTCTTCGCGATACCACAGTAGTATCTCTAATCACATGAGATTCTTCGGGTGGTCGAAGCAGTCCCTTATCCAATAAGGTTCTTCGCGATACCAAAGCAGTATCTCTAAAGACATGAGATTCTTCAAGTGGTCGAAGTAGTCCCTTATCCAATAAGGTTCTTCGCGATACCAAAGCAGTATCTCTAAACACATGAGATTCTTCGGGTGGTCGAAGCAGTCCCTTATCCAATAAGGTTCTTCGCGATACCAAAGTAGTATCTCTAATCACATGAGATTCTTCGGGTGGTCGAAGTAGTCCCTTATGCAATAAGGTTCTTCGCGATACCAAAGCAGTATCTCTAATCACATGAGATTCTTCGGGTGGTTGAAGCAGTCCCTTATCCAATAAGTTTCTTCGCGATACCAAAGCAGTATCTCAAAACACATGAGATTCTTAACTATACAAAAGCAATATCTCTAAATACATGAGATTCCTCGGTTGGTCGAAGCAGTACCTTATTCAATAAGGTTCTTCGTGATACCAAAGCAGTATCTCTAAACACATGAGATTCTTCGGGTGGACGAAGCAGTCCCTTATCCAATAAGGTTCATCGCGATACCAAAACAGTATCTCTAAACACATGAGATTCTTCGCGATACCACTGCAGTATCTCTAAATACATGAGATTCCTCGGGTGGTCGATGCACTCCCTTATCCAATAAGATTCTTCGCGATACGAAAGCGGTATCTCGAAACACGTGAGATTCTTCGTGTGGTCGAAGCAGTCCCTTATCCAATAATGTTCTTCGCGATACCACAACAGTATCTCTAATCACATGAGATTCTTCGGGTGGTCGAAGCAGTCCCTTATTCAATAAGGTTCTTCGCGATACCAAAGTAGTATCTCTAAACACATGAGATTCGTCGGATGGTCGAAGCAGTCCCTTATCCAATAAGGTTCTTCACGATACCAAAACAATATCTCTAAACACATGAGATTCTTCGGGTGGTTGATGCAGTCCCTTATCCAATAAGGTTCTTCGCGATACCAAAGCAGTATGTCTAAACACATGAGATTCTTCGGGTGGTCGAAGCAGTCCCTTATCCAATAAGGTTCTTCGCGATACCAAAGCAGTATCTCTAATCACATGAGATTCTTCGGGTGGTCGAAGCAGTCCCTTATCCAATATGGTTCTTCGCGATACCAAAGCAGTATCTCTGAACACATGAGATTCTTCGGGTGGTCAAAGCAGTCCCTTATCCAATACGTTTCTTCGCGATACCAAAGCAGTATCTCTAATCACATGAGATTCTTCGGGTGGTCGAAGCAGTCGCTTATCCAATAAGGTTCATCGCGATACCAAAGTAGTATCTCTAATCACATGAGATTCTTCGGATGGTCGAAGCAGTCCCTTATCCAATAAGGTTCTTCGCGATACCAAAGCAATATCTCTAAACACATGAGATTCGTCGGGTGGTCGAAGCAGTCCCTTATCCAATAAGGTTCTTCGCGATAATATAACAATATCTCTAAACACATGAGATTCTTAACGATACCAAAGCAGTATCTCTAAATACATGAGATTCCTCGGGTGGTCGAAGCAGTACCTTATTCAATAAGGTTCTTCGTGATACGAAAGCAGTATCTCTAAACACATGAGATTCTTCGGGTGGACGAAGCAGTCCCTTATCCAATAAGGTTCTTCGCGATACCATAACAGTATCTCTAAACACATGAGATTCTTCGGGTGGTCGAAGCAGTCCCTTATCCAATAAGGTTCTTCGCGATACCAAAGCAGTATCTCTGAACACATGAGATTCTTCGGGTGGTCGAAGCAGTCCCTTATCCAATAAGGTTCTTCGCGATACCAAAGCAGTATCTCTAATCACATGAGATTCTTCGGGTGGTCGAAGCAGTCGCTTATCCAATAAGGTTCTCCGCGATACCAAAGTAGTATCTCTAATCACATGAGATTCTTCGGGTGGTCGAAGTACTCCCTTATCCAATAAGGTTCTTCGCGATACCAAAGCAATATCTCTAAACACATGAGATTCGTCGGGTGGTCTAAGCAGTCCCTTATCCAATAAGGTTCTTCACGATGATAAAACAATATCTCTAAAAACATGAGATTCTTAACGATACCAAAGCAGTATCTCTAAACACATGAGATTCCTCGGGTGGTCGAAGCAGTACCTTATTCAATAAGGTTCTTCGTGATACGAAAGCAGTATCTCTAAACACATGTGATTCTTCGGGTGGACGAAGCAGTCCCTTATCCAATAAGGTTCTTCGCGATACCATAGCAGTATCTCTAATCACATGAGATTCTTCGGGTGGTAGAAGTAGTCCCTTATCCAATAAGATTCTTCGTGATACGAAAGCAGTATCTCTAAACACATGAGATTCTTCGGGTGGTCGAAGCATTCCCTTATCCAATAAGGTTCTTCGCGATACCAAAGCAGTATCTCTAAACACATGAAATTCTTCGGGTGGTCAAAGCAGTACCTTATTCAATAAGGTTCTTCGTGATACCAAAGCAGTATCTCTAAACACATGAGATTCTTCGGGTGGTCGTAGCAGTCCCTTATCCATTATCGTTCTTCGCGATACCAAAGCAGTATCTCTAATCACATGAGATTCTTCAAGTGGTCGAACCAGTCCCTTATCCAATAATATTCTTCGCGATACCAAAACAGTATCTTTAAACACATGAGATTCTTCGCGATACCAAAGCAGTATCTCTAAATACATGAGATTCCTCGGGTGGTCGATGCAGTCTCTTATCCAATAAGATTCTTCGCGATACGAAAGCAGTATCTCTAAACACATGAGATTCTTCGGGTGGTCGAAGCAGTCCCTTATCCAATAAGGTTCTTCGCGATACCACAATAGTATCTCTAATCACATGAGATTCTTAGGGTGGTCGAAGCAGTCCCTTATCCAATAAGGTTCTTCGCGATACCAAAATAATATCTCTAAACACATGAGATTCTTCGGGTGGTCGAAGCAGTCCCTTATCCAATAAGGTTCTTCGCGATACCAAAGCAGTATCTCTAAACACATGAGATTCTTCGGGTGGTCAAAGCAGTACCTTATTCAATATGGTTCTTCTTGATACCAAAGTAGTATCTTTAAACACATCAGATTCTTCGGGTGGTCGTAGCATTCCCTTATCCATTATCGTTCTTCGCGATACCAAAGCAGTATCTCTAAACACATGAGATTCTTCGGGTGGTCGAAGCAGTCCCTTTCCCAATAAGGTTCTTCGCGATACCAAAACAGTATATCTAAACACATGAGATTCTTCGTGATACCAAAGCCGTATCTCTAAATACACGAGATTCCTCGGGTGGTCGAAGCAATACCTTATTCAATAAGGTTCTTCATGATACCAAAGCAGCATCTCTAAACACATTAGATTATTCGGGTGGACGAAGCAGTCCCTTATCCAATAAGGTTCTTCGCGATACCAAAGCAGTATCTCTAATCACATGAGATTCTTCGGGTGGTCGAAGCAGTCCCTTATCCAATAAGGTTCTTCGCAATACCAAAACAATATCTCTAAACACATGCGATTTTTCGCGATACCAAAGCAGTATATCTAAATACTTGAGATTCCTCGGGTGGTCGATGCAGTCCCTTATCCAATAAGACTCTTCTAGATACGAAAGCAATATCTCTAAACACATGAGATTCTTCGGGTGGTCGAAGCAGTCCCTTATCTGTTAATGTTCTTGGCGAAACCAAAGCAGTATCTCTAAACACATCAGATTCTTCGGGTGGTTGAAGAAGTCCCTTATCCAATAAGGTTCTTTGCGATACCCAAGCAGTATATCTAAACACATGAGATTCTTCGGGTGGTCAAAGCAGTCCCTTATCTAATAAGGTTCTTCGCGATACCAAAACAGTATCTCTAAACACATGAGATTCTTCGGGTGGTCGAAGCAGTCCCTTATCCAATAAGGTTCTTCGCGATACAAAAGCATTATCTCTAAACACATGAGATTCTTCGGGTGGTCGAAGCAGTCCCTTATCCAATAAGGTTCTTCGCGATATGAAAGCAGTATCTCTAAACACATGAGATTCTTCGGGTGGTCGAAGCAGTCGGTTATCCAATAAGGTTCTCCGCGATACCAAAGTAGTATCTCTAATCACATGAGATTCTTTGGGTGGTCGAAGCAGTCCCTTATCGAATAAGGTTCTTAGCGATACCAAAGCAATCTGTCTAAACACATGAGATTCGTCGGGTGGTCGAAGCAGTCCCTTATCCAATAAGGTTCTTCGCGATAATAAAACAATATCTCTAAACACATGAGATTCTTAACGATACCAAAGCAGTATCTCTAAATACATGAGATTCCTCGGGTGGTCGAAGCAGTACCTTATTCAATAAGGATCTTCGTGATACGAAAGCAATATCTCTAAACACATGAGATTCTTCGGGTGGACGAAGCAATCCCTTATTTAATAAGGTTCTTCGCGATACCATAACATTATCTCTAATCACATGAGATTCTTCGGGTGGTCGAAGCAGTCCCTTATCCAATAAGATTCTCCGTGATACGAAAGTAGTATCTCTAAACACATGAGATTCTTCGGGTGGTCGAAGCAGTCCCTTATCCAATAAGGTTCTTCGCGATACCACTGTAGTATCTCTAATCACATGACATTCTTCGGTTGGTCGAAGCAGTCCCTTATCCAATAAGGTTCTTCGTGATACCAAAGCAGTATCTCTAAACACATGAAATTCTTCGGGTGGTCAAAGCAGTACCTTATTCAATAAGGTTCTTCGTGATACCAAAGCAGTATCTCTAAACACATGAGATTCTTCGGGTGGTCGTAGCAGTCCCTTATTCATTATCGTTCTTCGCGATATCAAAGCAGTATCTCTAATCACATGAGATTCTTCAAGTGGTCGAACCAGTCCCTTATCCAATAAGGTTCTTCGCGATACCAAAACAGTATCTTTAAACACATGAGATTCTTCGCGATACCAAAGCAGTATCTCTAAATACAAGAGATTCCTCGGGTGGTCGATGCAGTCTCTTATCCAATGAGATTCTTCGCGATACGAATGCAGTATCTCTAAACACATGAGATTCTTCAGGTGGTCGAAGCAGTCCCTTATCCAATAAGGTTCTTCGCGATACCACAATACTATCTCTAATCACATGAGATTCTTCGGGTGGTCGAAGCAGTCCTTTATCCAATAAGGTTCTTCGCGATACCAAAACAGTATCTCTAAACACATGAGATTCTTCGGGTGGTCGAAGCAGTCCCTTATCCAATAAGGTTCTTCGCGATACAAAAGCATTATCTCTAAACACATGAGATTCTTCGGGTGGTCGAAGCAGTCCCTTATCCAATAAGGTTCTTCGCGATACCAAAGCAGTATCTCTAATCACCTGAGATTCTTCGGGTGGTCGAAGCAGTCGCTTATCCAATAAGGTTCTCCGGGATACCAAAGTAGTATCTCTAATCACATGAGATTCTTCGGGTGGTCGAAGCAGTCCCTTATCCAATAAGGTTCTTCGCGATACCAAAGCAATCTCTCTAAACACATGAGATTCGTCGGGTGGTCGAAGCAGTCCCTTATCCAATAAGGTTCTTCGCGATAATAAAACAATATCTCTAAACACATGAGATTCTTAACGATACCAAAGCAGTATCTCTAAATACATGAGATTCCTCGGGTGGTCGAAGCAGTACCTTATTCAATAAGGTTCTTCGTGATACGAAAGCAATATCTCTAAACACATGAGATTCTTCGGGTGGACGAAGCAATCCCTTATTTAATAAGGTTCTTCGCGATACCATAACATTATCTCTAATCACATGAGATTCTTCGGGTGGTCGAAGCAGTCCCTTATCCAATAAGATTCTCCGTGATACGAAAGCAGTATCTCTAAACACATGAGATTCTTCGGGTGGTCGAAGCAGTCCCTTATCCAATAAGGTTCTTCGCGATACCACTGTAGTATCTCTAATCACATGACATTCTTCGGTTGGTCGAAGCAGTCCCTTATCCAATAAGGTTCTTCGTGATACCAAAGCAGTATCTCTAAACACATGAAATTCTTCGGGTGGTCAAAGCAGTACCTTATTCAATAAGGTTCTTCGTGATACCAAAGCAGTATCTCTAAACACATGAGATTCTTCGGGTGGTCGTAGCAGTCCCTTATTCATTATCGTTCTTCGCGATATCAAAGCAGTATCTCTAATCACATGAGATTCTTCAAGTGGTCGAACCAGTCCCTTATCCAATAAGGTTCTTCGCGATACCAAAATAGTATCTTTAAACACATGAGATTCTTCGCGATACCAAAGCAGTATCTCTAAATACAAGAGATTCCTCGGGTGGTCGATGCAGTCTCTTATCCAATGAGATTCTTCGCGATACGAATGCAGTATCTCTAAACACATGAGATTCTTCAGGTGGTCGAAGCAGTCCCTTATCCAATAAGGTTCTTCGCGATACCACAATACTATCTCTAATCACATGAGATTCTTCGGGTGGTCGAAGCAGTCCTTTATCCAATAAGGTTCTTCGCGATACCAAAACAGTATCTCTAAACACATGAGATTCTTCGGGTGGTCGAAGCAGTCCCTTATCCAATAAGGTTCTTCGCGATACAAAAGCATTATCTCTAAACACATGAGATTCTTCGGGTGGTCGAAGCAGTCCCTTATCCAATAAGGTTCTTCGCGATACCAAAGCAGTATCTCTAATCACCTGAGATTCTTCGGGTGGTCGAAGCAGTCGCTTATCCAATAAGGTTCTCCGGGATACCAAAGTAGTATCTCTAATCACATGAGATTCTTCGGGTGGTCGAAGCAGTCCCTTATCCAATAAGGTTCTTCGCGATACCAAAGCAATCTCTCTAAACACATGAGATTCGTCGGGTGGTCAAAGCAGTCCCTTATCCAATAAGGTTCTTCGCGATAATAAAACTATATCTCTAAACACATGAGATTCTTAATGATATCAAAGCAGTATCTCTAAATACATGAGATTCCTCGGGTGGTCGAAGCAGTACCTTATTCAATAAGGTTCTTCGTGATACGAAAGCAGTATCTCTAAACACATGAGATTCTTCGGGTGGACGAAGCAATCCCTTATCCAATAAGGTTCTTCGTGATACCATAGCAGTATCTCTAATCACATGAGATTCTTCGGGTGGTCGAAGCAGTCCCTTATCCAATAAGATTCTCCGTGATACGAAAGCAGTATCTCTAAACACATGAGATTCTTCGGGTGGTCGAAGCAGTCCCTTATCCAATAAGGTTCTTCGCGATACCAATGTAGTATCTCTAATCACATGACATTCTTTGGTTGGTCGAAGCAGTCCCTTATCCAATAAGGTTCTTCGCGATACCAAAGCAGTATCTCTAAACACATGAAATTCTTTGGGTGGTCAAAGCAGTACCTTATTCAATAAGGTTCTTCGTGATACCAAAGCAGTATCTCTAAACACATGAGATTCTTCGGGTGGTCGTAGCAGTCCGTTATCCATTATCGTTCTTCGCGATACCAAAGAAGTATCTCTAATCACATGAGATTCTTTAAGTGGTCGAACCAGTCCCTTATCCAATAAGGTTCTTCGCGATACCAAAACAGTATCTTTAAACACATGAGATTCTTCGCGATACCAAAGCAGTATCTCTAAATACATGAGATTCCTCGGTTGGTCGATGCAGTCTCTTATCCAATAAGATTCTTCGCGATACGAAAGCAGTATCTCTAAACACATGAGATTCTTCAGGTGGTCGAAGCAATCCCTTATCCAATAAGGTTCTTCGCGATACCACAGTACTATCTCTAATCACATGAGATTCTTCGGGTGGTCGAAGCATTCCCTTATCCACTAAGGTTCTTCGCGATACCAAAACAATATCTCTAAACACATGAGATTCTTCGGGTGGTCGAAGCAGTCCCTTATCCAATAAGGTTCTTCGCGATACCAAAGCAGTATCTCTAAACACATGAGATTCTTCGGGTGGTCAAAGCAGTACCTTATTCAATAAGGTTCTTCGTGATACCAAAGCAGTATCTCTAAACACAAGAGATTCTTCGGGTGGTCGTAGCAGTCCCTTATCCATTATCGTTCTTCGTGATACCAAGGCAGTATCTCTAAACACATGAGATTCTTCGGGTGGTCGAAGCAGTCCTTTTTCCAATAAGGTTCTTCGCGATACCAAAACAGTATCTCTAAACACATGAGATTCTTCGGGATACCAAAGCAGTATCTCTAAATACACGAGATTCCTCGGGTGGTCGAAGCAATACCTTATTCAATAAGGTTCTTCGTGATACCAAAGCAGCATCTCTAAACACATGAGATTCTTCGGGTGGACGAAGCAGTCCCTTATCCAATAAGGTTCTTCGCGATACCAAAGCAGTATCTCTAATCACATGAGATTTTTCGGGTGGTTGAAGCAGTCCCTTATCCAATAAGGTTCTTCGCAATACCAAAACAATATCTCTAAACACGTGAGATTTTTCGCGATACCAAAGCAGTATATCTAAATACATGAGATTCCTCGGGTGGTCAATGCAGTCCCTTATCCAATAAGACTCTTCTAGATACGAAAGCAGTATCTCTAAACACATGAGATTCTTTGGGTGGTCGAAGCAGTCCCTTATCTGTTAATGTTCTTGGCGAAAACAAAGCAGTATCTCTAAACATATGAGATTCTTCGGGTGGTTGAAGAAGTCCCTTATCCAATAAGGTTCTTTGCGATACCCAAGCAGTATATCTAAACATTTGAGATTCTTCGGGTGGTCAAAGCAGTCCCTTATGTAATAAGGTTCTTCGCGATACCAAAGCAGTATCTCTAAACACATGAGATTCTTCGGGTGGTCGAAGCAGTCCCTTATCCAATAAGGTTCTTCGCGATACCAAAGCAGTATCTCTGAAAACATGAGATTCTTCGGGTGGTCGAAGCAGTCCCTTGTCCAATAAGGTTCTTCACGATACCAAAGCAGTATCTCTAATCACATGAGATTCTTCGGGTGGTCGAAGCAGTCGCTTATCCAATAAGGTTCTTCGCGATACCAAAGTAGTATCTCTAATCACATGAGATTCTTCGGGTGGTCGAAGCAGTCCCTTATCCAATAAGGTTCTTCGCGATACCAAAGCAATATCTCTAAACACATGAGATTCGTCGGGTGGTCGAAGCAGTCCCTTATCCAATAAGGTTCTTCGCGATAATAAAACAATATCTCTAAACACATGAGATTCTTAACGATACCAAAGCAGTATCTCTAAATACATGAGATTCCTCGGGTGGTCGAAGCAGTACCTTATTCAATAAGGTTCTTCGTGATACGAAAGCAGTATCTCTAAACACATGAGATTCTTCGGGTGGACGAAGCAGTCCCTTATCCAATAAGGTTCTTCGCGATACCATAGCAGTATCTCTAATCACATGAGATTCTTCGGGTGGTCGAAGAAGTCCCTTATCTAATAAGATTCTCCGTGATACGAAAGCAGTATCTCTAAACACATGAGATTCTTCGGGTGGTCGAAGCAGTCGCTTATCCAATAAGGTTCTCCGGGATACCAAAGTAGTATCTCTAATCACATGAGATTCTTCGGTTGGTCGAAGCAGTCCCTTATCCAATAAGGTTCTTCGCGATACCAAAGCAGTATCTCTAAACACATGAAATTCTTCGGGTGGTCAAAGAAGTACCTTATTCAATAAGGTTCTTCGTGATACCAAAGCAGTATCTCTAAACACATGAGATTCTTCGGGTGGTCGTAGCAGTCCCTTATCCATTATCGTTCTTTGCGATACCAAAGCAGTATCTCTAATCACATGAGATTCTTCAAGTGGTCGAACCAGTCCCTTATCCAATAAGGTTTTTTCGCGATACCAAAACAGTATCTTTAAACACATGAGATTCTTCGCGATACCAAAGCAGTATATCAAAATACGCGAGATTCCTCGGGTGGTCGATGCAGTCCCTTATCTAATAAGACTCTTCTAGATACGAAAGCAGTATCTCTAAACACATGAGATTCTTCGGGTGGTCGAAGCAGTCCCTTATCTGTTAATGTTCTTGGCGAAACCAAAGCAGTATCTCTAAACACATGAGATTCTTCGGGTGGTTGAAGAAGTCCCTTATCCAATAAGGTTCTTTGCGATACCCAAGCAGTATATCTAAACACTTGAGATTCTTAGAGTGGTCAAAGCAGTCCCTTATCTAATAAGGTTCTTCGCGATACCAAAGCAGTATCTCTAAACACATGAGATTCTTCGGGTGGTCGAAGCAGTCCCTTATCCAATAAGGTTCTTCGCGATACGAAAGCAGTATCTCTAAACACATGAGATTCTTCGGGTGGTCGAAGCAACCCCTTATCCAATAAGGTTCTTCGCGATACCAAAGTAGTATCTCTAAACACGTGAGATTCTTCGGGTGGTCGAAGCAGTACCTTATTCAATAACGTTCTTCGTGATACACAAGCAATATCTCTAAACACATAAGATTCTTCGGGTGGTCAAAGCAGTTCTTTATCCAATAAGGTTCTTCGCGATACCAAAGGAGTATCTCTAATCACATGATATTCTTCGGGTGGTCAAAGCAGTCCCTTATCTAATAAGGTTCTTCGCGATACGAAAGTAGTATCTCTAAACACATGAGATTCTTCGGGTGGTCAAAGTAGTCCCTTATCCAATAAGGTTCTTCGCGATACCAAAGCAGTATCTCAAAGTACATGAGATTCCTCGGGTGGTCGATGCAGTCCCTTATCCAATAAGACTCTTTGCGATACGAAAGCAGTATCTCTAAACACATGAGATTCTTCGGATGGTCGATGCAGTCCCTTATCTGTTAAGGTTCCTAGCGAAACCAAAGCAGTATCTCTAAACACATGAGATTCTTCGAGTGGTTGAAGAAATCCCTTATCCAATAAGGTTCTTTGCGATACCCAAGCAGTATATCTAAACACATGAGATTCTTTGGGTGGTCAAAGCAGTCCCTTATCCAATAAGGTTCTTCGCGATACCAAAGCAGTATCTCTAAACACTTGAGATTCTTTGGGTGGTCATAGTAGTCCCTTATCCAATAAGGTTCTTCGCGATACCAAAGGAGTATCTCTAAACACATGAGATTCTTCGGGTGGTCAAAGCAGTACCTTATCCAATAAGGTTTTTCGCGATATCAAAGAAGTATCTCTAATCACATGAGATTCTTCGGGTGGTCGAAGTAGTCCATTATCCAATAAGGTTCTTCGCAATACCAAAACAGTATCTCTAAACACATGAGATTCTTCACGATACCAAAGCGTTATCTCAAAATACATAAGATTCCTCGGGTGGTCGATGCAGTCCCTTATCCAATAAGACTCTTCGCGATAAGAAAGCGGTATCTCTAAACACATCAGATTCTTCGGGTGGTCGAAGCAGTCCCTTATCTGTTAAGGTTCTTGGCGAAACCAAAGCAGTATCTCAAGACACATGAGATTCTTCGGGTGGTCGAAGCAGTCCCTTATCCAATAAGGCTCTTCGCGATACAAAAACAGTATCTATAAACACATGAGATTCTTGGGGTGGTCAAAGCAGTACCTTATACAGTAAGGTTCTTCGTGATACCAAAGCAGTATCTCTAAACACATGAGATTCTTCGGGTGGTCGTAGCAGTCCCTTATCCATTAAGGTTCTTCGCGATACCAAAGCAGTATCTCTAAACACATGTGATTCTTCGGGTGGACGAAGCAGTCCCTTATCCAATAAGGTTCTTCGTGATACCAAAGCAGTATCTCTAATCACATGAGATTCTTTGGGAGGTCGAAGCAGTCCCTTATCCAATAAGGTTTTTCGCGATATCAAAGAAGTATCTCTAATCACATGAGATTCTTCGGGTGGTCGAAGTAGTCCATTATCCAATAAGGTTCTTCGCAATACCAAAACAGTATCTCTAAACACATGAGATTCTTCGCGATACCAAAGCAGTATCTCAAAATACATGAGATTCCTCGGGTGGTCGATGCAGTCCCTTATCCAATAAGACTCTTCGCGATATGAAAGCAGTATCTCTAAACACATGAGATTCTTCGGGTGGTCGAAGCAGTCCCTTATCTGTTAAGGTTCTTGGCGAAATCAAAGCAGTATCTCAAGACACATGAGATAGTTCGGGTGGTCGAAGCAGTCCCTTATCCAATAAGGTTCTTCGCGATACAAAAACAGTATCTATAAACACATGAGATTCTTGGGGTGGTCAAAGCAGTACCTTATTCAGTAAGGTTCTTCGTGATACCAAAGC
Organism: Lathyrus sativus; assembly: GCA_963859935.3. Taxonomy (NCBI): domain Eukaryota; kingdom Viridiplantae; phylum Streptophyta; class Magnoliopsida; order Fabales; family Fabaceae; genus Lathyrus; species Lathyrus sativus. The sequence continues at coordinate 235,530,395 of OZ012740.1, read as the reverse complement.
AGTATCTCTAAACACATGAGATTCTTCGGGTGGTCGTAGCAGTCCCTTATCCATTAAGGTTCTTCGCGATACCAAAGCAGTATCTCTAAACACATGTGATTCTTCGGGTGGACGAAGCAGTCCCTTATCCAATAAGGTTCTTCGTGATACCAAAGCAGTATCTCTAATCACATGAGATTCTTTGGGAGGTCGAAGCAGTCCCTTATCCAATAAGGTTCTTCGCGATTTCAAAATAGTATCTCTAAACACATGAGATTCTTCGCGATACCAAAGCTGTATCTCTAAATACATGAGATTCCTCGGGTGGTCGATGTAGTCCCTTAACCAATAAGACTCTTCGCGATATGAAAGCAGTATCTCTAAACACATGAGATTCTTCGGGTGGTCGAAGCAGTCCCTTATCTGTTAAGGTTCTTGGCGAAACCAAAGCAGTATCTCTAGACACATGAGATTCTTCGGGTGATCGAAGCAGTCCGTTATCCAATAAGGTTCTTCGCGATACAAAAACAGTATCTCTAAACACATGAGATTCTTCGTGATACCAAACCAATATCTCTAAGCAATACCTTATTCAATAAGGTTCTTCGTGATACCAAAGTTGTATCTCTAAACAGATTATATTCTTCGGGTGGACGAAGCAGTCCCTTATCCAATAAGGTTCTTCGTGATACCAAAGCAGAATCTCTAATCACATGAGATTCATCGGGTGGTCGAAGCAGTCCCTTATCTGTTAAGGTTCTTGGCGAAACCAAAGCAGTATCTCTAGACACATGATATTCTTCGGGTGGTTGAAGAAGTCCCTTATCCAATAAGGTTCTTTGCGATACCTAAGCAATATATCTAAACACATGAGATTATTTGGGTGGTCGAAGCAGTACCTTATTCAATAAGGTTCTTCGTGATACACAAGCAGTATCTCTAAACACATGAGATTCTTCGGATGGTCAAAGCAGTCCCTTATCCAATAAGGTTCTTCGCGTTACCAAAGCAGTATCTCTAAACACATGAGATTCGTCGGGTGGTCGAAGCAGTCCTTTATCCAATAAGGTTCTTCGCGATACCAAAACAATATCTCTAAACACATGAGATTCTTCGGGTGGTCAAAGCAGTACCTTATTCAGTAAGGTTCTTCGTGATACCAAAGCAGTATCTCTAAACACATGAGATTCATCGGGTGGTCTTAGCAGTCCCTTATCCATTAAGGTTCTTCGCGATACCAAAGCAGTATCTCTAAACACATGAGATTCTTCGGGTGGACGAAGCAGTCCCTTATCCAATAAGGTTCTTCGCGATACCAAAGCAGTATCTCTAATCACTTGAGATTCTTCGGGAGATCGAAGCAGTCCCTTATCCAATAAGGTTCTTCGCGATACCAAAACAGTATCTCTAAACACTTGAGATTCTTCGCGATACCAAAGCTGTATCTCTAAATACATGAGATTCCTCGGGTGGTCGATGTAGTCCGTTATCCAATAAGACTCTTCGCGATATGAAAGCAGTATCTCTAAACACATGAAATTCTTCGGGTGGTCGAAGCAGTCCCTTATCTGTTAAGGTTCTTGGCGAAACCAAAGCAGTATCTCTAGACACATGAGATTCTTCGGGTGGTCGAAGCAGTCCTTTATCCAATAAGATTCTTCACGATACCAAAGCAGTATCTCTAATCACATGAGATTCTTCAGGTGGTCAAAGCAGTCCCTTATCCAATAAGGTTCTTCGCGATACCAAAGTAGTATCTCTAAACACATGAGATTCATCGGGTGGTCGAAGCAGTCCCTTATCCAATAAGGTTCTTCGCGATACCAAAACAATATCTCTAAACACATGAGATTCTTCGGGTGGTTGAAGCAGTCTCATATCCAATAAGGTTCTTCGCGATACCAAAGCAGTATCTCTAAACACATGAGATTCTTCGGGTGGTCAAAGCAGTACCTTATTCAATAAGGTTCTTCGTGATACCAAAGCAGTATCTATAAACACATGAGATTCTTCGGGTAGTCGTAGCAGTCCCTTATCCATTAAGGATCTTCGCGATACCAAAGCAGTGTCTCTAAACACATGAGATTCTTCGGGTGGTCGAAGCAGTCCCTTATCCAATAAGGTTCTTCGCGATACCAAAACAGTGTCTCTAAACACATGAGATTCTTCGTGATACCAAAGCAGTATCTCTAAATACATGAGATTCCTCGGGCGGTCGAAGCAATACCTTATTCAATAAGGTTCTTCGTGATACCAAAGTTGTATCTCTAAACACATGAGATTCTTCGGGTGGACGAAGCAGTCCCTTATCCAATAAGGTTCTTCGCGATACCAAAGTAGTATCTCTAATCACATGAGATTCTTCGGGTGGTCAAAGTAGTCCCTTATCCAATAAGGTTCTTCGCGATACCAAAACAGTATCTCTAAACGCATGAGATTCTTCGCGATACCAAAGCAGTATCTCTAAATACATGAGATTCCTCGGGTGGTCGATGCAGTCCCTTATCCAATAAGACTCTTCGCGATATGAAAGCAGTATCTCTAAACACATGATGTTTTTCGGGTGGTCGAAGCAGTCCCTTATCTGTTAAGGTTCTTGGCGAAACCAAAGCAGTATCTCTAAACACATGAGATTCTTCGGTTGGTTGAAGAAGTCCCTTATCCAATAAGGTTCTTTGCGATACCCAAGCAGAACATCTAAACGCATGAGATTCTTCGGTTGGTAGAAGCAGTACCTTATTCAATAAGGTTCTTTGTGATACACAAGCAGTATCTCTAAACATATGAGATTCTTCGGGTGGTCGAAGCAGTCTCATATCCAATACAGTTCTTCGCGATACCAACGCAGTATCTCTAAACACATGAGATTCTTCGGGTGGTCAAAGCAGTACCTTATTCAATAAGGTTCTTCGTGATACCAAAGCAGTATCTCTAGACACATGAGATTCTTCGGGTGTTCGTAGCAGTCCCTTATCCATTAAGGTTCTTCGCGATACCAAAGCAGTATCTCTAAACACATGAGATTCTTCGGGTGGTCGAAGCATTCCCTTATCCAATAAGGATCTTCGCGATACCAAAATAATATCTCTAAACACATGAGATTCTTCGTGATACCAAAGCAGTATCTCTAAATACATGAGATTCCTCGAGTGGTCGAAGCAATACCTTATTCAATAAGCTTCTTCGTGATACCAAAGCTGTATCTCTAAACACATGAGATTCTTCGGGTGGACGAAGCAGTCCCTTATCCAATAAGGTTCTTCACGATACCAAAGCAGTATTTCTAGTCACATGAGAATCTTCGGGTGGTCAAAGTAGTCCTTTATCTAATAAAGTTCTTCGCGATACCAAAACAGTATCTCTAAACGCATGAGATTCTTCACGATACCAAAGCAGTATCTCTAAATACATGTGATTCCTCGGGTGGTCGATGCAGTCCCTTATCCAATAAGACTCTTCGCGATATGAAAGCGGTATCTCTAAACACATGATATTCTTCGGGTGGTCGAAGTAGTCCCATATCTGTTAAGGTTGTTTGCGAAACCAAAGTAGTATCTCTAAACACATGAGATTCATCGGTTGGTTGAAGAAGTCCCTTATCCAATAAGGTTCTTTCCGATACCCAAGCAGTATATCTAAACACATGAGATTCTTCGGTTGGTAGAAGAAGTACCTTATTCAATAAGGTTCTTTGTGATACACAAGCAGTATCTCTAAACATATGAGATTCTTCGGGTGGTCGAAGCAGTCCTTTATCCAATAAGGTTCTTCGCGATACCAAAGCAGTATCTCTAATCACATGAGATTATTCAGGTGGTCAAAGCATTCCCTTATCCAATATAGTTCTTCGCGATACCAAAGCAGTATCTCTAAACACATGAGATTCGTCGGGTGGTCGAAGCAGTCCCTTATCCAATAAGGTTCTTCGAGATACCAAAGCAATATCTCTAAGCACATGAGATTCTTCGGGTGGTTGAAGCAGTCCCTTATCCAATAAGGTTCTTCGCGATACCAAAGCAGTATCTCTAAACACATGAGATTCTTCGGGTGGTCAAAGCAGTATCTTATTCAATAAGGTTCTTCATGATACCAAAGCAGTATCTCTAAACACATTAGATTCTTCGGATGGTCGTAGCAGTCCCTTATCCATTAAGGTTCTTCGCGATACCAAAGAAGTATCTCTAAACACATGAGATTCTTCGGGTAGTTGAAGCAGTCCCTTATCCAATAAGGTTATTCGCAATACCAAAACAATATTTCTAAACACATGAGATTCTTCGTGATACCAAAGCAGTATCTCTAAATACATTAGATTCCTCGGGTGGTCCAAGAAATACCTTATTCAATAAGGTTCTTCGTGATACCAAAGCAGTATCTCTAAAAACATGAGATTCTCCTGGTGGTCGAAGCAGTCCCTTATCCAATAAGGTTCTTCGCAATACCAAAGCAGTATCTCTAATCACATGAGATTCTTCGGGTGGTCGAAGCAGTCCCTTATCCAATAAGGTTCTTCGCGATACCAAAACAGTATCTCTAAACACATGAGACTCTTCGCGATACCAAAGCAGTATCTCAAAATACATTAGATTCCTCGGGTGGTCGATGCAGTCCATTATCAAATAAGACTCTTCGCGATACGAAAGCAGTATTTCTAAAAACATGAGAATCTTCGGGTGGTCGAAGCAGTCCCTTATCTGTTAAGGTTCTTGGCGAAACCAAAGCAGTATCTCTAAACACATGAGATTCGTCAGGTGGTTGAAGAAGTCCTTTATCCAATAAGGTTATTTGCGATACCAAAGCAGTATCTCTAAACACATGAGATTCTTCGGGTGGTCAAACCAGTCCTTTATCCAATAATGTTCTTCGCGATACCAAAGCAGTATCTCTAATCAAATGAGATTCTTCGGGTGGTCAAAGCAGTCCCTTATCCAATAAGGTTCTTCGCGATACCAAAGCAGTATCTCTAAACACATGAGATTCCTCGGGTGGTCGAAGCAGTCCCTTATCCAATAAGGTTCTTCGCGATACCAAAACAATATCTCTAAACACATGAGACTCTTCAGGTGGTCAAAGCAGTCCCTTATCCAATAAGGTTCTTCGCGATACCAAAACAGTATCTCTAAACACATGAGATTTTTCGTGATACCAAAGCACTATCTCTAAATACATGAGATTCCTCGGGTGGTCGAAGCAATACCTTATTCATTAAGGTTCTTCGTGATACCAAAGCAGTATCTCTAAACACATGAGATTCTTCGGGTGGACGACGCAGTCCCTTATCCAATAAGGTTCTTCGCGATACCAAAGCAGTATTTCTAATCACATGAGATTCTTCAGGTGGTCGAAGCAGTCCCTTATCCAATAAGGTTCTTCGCAATACCAAAACAGTATCTCTAAACACATGAGGTTCTTCGCGATACAAAAGCAGTATCTCTAAACACACGAGATTCGTTGGGTGGTTGAAGCAGTCCCTTATCCAAAAAGCCTCTTATCGATATGAAAGCAGTATCTCTAAACACATGAGATTCTTCGGGTGGTCGAAGCAGTCCCTTATCTGTTAAAGTTCTTGGCGAAACCAAAGCAGTATCTCTAAACACATGATATTCTTCAGGTGGTTGAAGAAGTCCCTTATCCAATTAGGTTCATTGCGATACCCAAGCAGTATATCTAATCACATGAGATTCTTCGGGTGGTCGAAGCAGTAACTTATCCAATAAGGTTCTTCGTGATACCAAAGCAGTATCTCTAAACACATGAGATTCTTCGGGTGGACGAAGCAGTCCCTTATCCAATAAGGTTCTTGGTGATACCAAAGCAGTATCTCTAGTCACACGAGATTCTTCGGGTGGTCGAAGCAGTCCGTTATCCAATAAGGTTCTTCTCGATACCCAAAAAGTATCTCTAAACACATGAGATTCTTCGCGATACCAAAGCAGTATCTCTAAATACATGAGATTCCTCGAGTGGTCGATGCAGTCTCTTATCCAACAAGATTCTTCGTGATACGAAAGCAGTATCTCTAAACACATGAGATTCCTCGGGTGTTCGAAGCAGTCCCTTATCCAATAAGGTTCTTCGCGATACCACAATAGTATCTCTAATCACATGAGATTCTTCGGGTGGTCGATGCAGTCCCTTATCCAATAAGACTCTTCGCGATACGAAAGCAGTATCTCTAAACACATCAGATTCTTCGGGTGGTCGAAGCAGTCCCTTATCCAATAAGGTTCTTCGCGATACCAAAGTAGTATCTCTAATCACATGAGATTCTTCGGGTGGTGGAAGCAGTCCCTTATCCAATAAGGTTCTTTGCGATACCAAAACAATATCTCTAAACACATGAGATTCTTCGGGTGGTCGAAGCAGTCCCTTATCCAATAAGGTTCTTCGCGATACCAAAGCAGTATCTCTAAATAAATGAGATTCCTCGGGTGGTCGTTGCAGTCTCTTTTCCAATAAGATTCTTCGCTATACGAAAGCAGTATCTTTAAACACATGAGATTCTTCAGGTGGTCGAAGCAGTCCCTTATCCAATAAGGTTCTTCGCGATACCACAGTAGTATCTCTAATAACATGAGATTCTTCGGGTGCTGGAAGCAGTCCCTTATCCAATAAGGTTCTTCACGATACGAAAACAATATCTCTAAACACATGAGATTCTTCGGGTGGTCGAAGCAGTACCTTAACCAATAAGGTTCTTCGCGATACCAAAGCAGTATCTCTAAACACATGTGATTCTTCGGGTGGTCAAAGCATTACCTTATTCAATAAGGTTCTTCGTGATACCAAAGCAGTATCTCTATACACATGAGATTCTTCGGGTGGTCGTAGCAGTCCCTTATCCATTAAGGTTCTTCGTGATACCAAATAAGTATCTCTAAACACATGAGATTCTTCGGGTGGTCGAAGCAGTCCCTTTTACAATAAGGTTCTTCGCGATACCAAAACAGTATCTCTAAACACATGAGATTCTTCGTGATACCAAAGCAGTATCTCTAAATACACGAGATTCCTCGGGTGGTCGAAGCAATACCTTCTTCAATAAGATTCTTCGAGATACCAAAGCAGTATCTCTAAACAGATGAGATTCTTCGGGTGGACGAAGCAGTCCCTTATCCAATAAGGTTCTTCGCGATACCAAAGCAGTATCTCTAATCACATGAGATTCTTTGGGTGGTCGAAGCAGTCCCTTATCTAATAAGGTTCTTCGCGATACCAAAATAATATCTCTAAACACATGAGATTCTTCGTGATACCAAAGCAGTATCTCTAAATACATGAGATTCCTCGGGTGGTCGAAGCAATACCTTATTCAATAAGGTTCTTCGTGATACCAAAGCTGTATCTCTAAACACATGAGATTCTTCGGGTGGACGAAGCAGTCCCTTATCCAATAAGGTTCTTCACGATACCAAAGCAGTATCTCTAGTCACATGAGAATCTTCGGGTGGTCAAAGTAGTCCTTTATCCAATAAAGTTCTTCGCGATACCAAAACAGTATCTCTAAACGCATGAGATTCTTCGCGATACCAAAGCACTATCTCTAAATACATGTGATTCCTCGGGTGGTCGATGCAGTCCCTTATCCAATAAGACTCTTCTCGATATGAAAGCGGTATCTCTAAACACATGATATTCTTCGGGTGGTCGAAGTAGTCCCTTATTTGTTAAGGTTGTTGGCGAAACCAAAGTAGTATCTCTTAACACATGAGATTCATCGGTTGGTTGAAGAAGTCCCTTATCCAATAAGGTTCTTTCCGATACCCAAGCAGTATATCTAAACACATGAGATTCTTCGGTTGGTAGAAGAAGTACCTTATTCAATAAGGTTCTTTGTGATACACAGGCAGTATCTCTAAACATATGAGATTCTTCGGGTGGTCGAAGCAGTCCTTTATCCAATAAGGTTCTTCGCGATACCAAAGCAGTATCTCTAATCACATGAGATTATTCAGGTGGTCAAAGCATTCCCTTATCCAATATAGTTCTTCGCGATACCAAAGCAGTATCTCTAAACACATGAGATTCGTTGGGAGGTCGAAGCAGTCCCTTATCCAATAAGGTTCTTCGAGATACCAAAACAATATCTCTAAGCACATGAGATTCTTCGGGTGGTTGAAGCAGTCCCTTATCCAATAAGGTTCTTCGCGATACCAAAGCAGTATCTCTAAACACATGAGATTCTTCGGGTGGTCAAAGCAGTATCTTATTCAATAAGGTTCTTCATGATACCAAAGCAGTATCTCTAAACACATGAGATTCTTCGGATGGTCGTAGCAGTCCCTTATCCATTAAGGTTCTTCGCGATACCAAAGAAGTATCTCTAAACACATGAGATTCTTCGGGTAGTTGAAGCAGTCCCTTATCCAATAAGGTTCTTCGCAATACCAAAACAATATTTCTAAACACATGAGATTCTTCGTGATACCAAAGCAGTATCTCTAAATACATTAGATTCCTCGGGTGGTCCAAGCAATACCTTATTCAATAAGGTTCTTCGTGATACCAAAGCAGTATCTCTAAAAACATGAGATTCTCCTGGTGGTCGAAGCAGTCCCTTATCCAATAAGGTTCTTCGCGATACCAAAACAATATCTCTAAACACATGAGACTCTTCAGGTGGTCAAAGCAGACCCTTATCCAATAAGGTTCTTCGCGATACCAAAACAGTATCTCTAAACACATGAGATTTTTCGTGATACCAAAGCAGTATCTCTAAATACATGAGATTCCTCGGGTGGTCGAAGCAATACCTTATTCATTAAGGTTCTTCGTGATACCAAAGCAGTATCTCTAAACACATGAGATTCTTCGGGTGGACGACGCAGTCCCTTATCCAATAAGGTTCTTCGCGATACCAAAGCAGTATTTCTAATCACATGAGATTCTTCGGGTGGTCGAAGCAGTCCCTTATCCAATAAGGTTCTTCGCAATACCAAAACAGTATCTCTAAACACATGAGGTTCTTCGCGATACAAAAGCAGTATCTCTAAACACACGAGATTCGTCGGGTGGTTGAAGCAGTCCCTTATCCAAAAAGACTCTTATCGATATGAAAGCAGTATCTCTAAACACATGAGATTCTTCGGGTGGTCGAAGCAGTCCCTTATCTGTTAAGGTTCTTGGCGAAACCAAAGAAGTATCTCTAAACACATGATATTCTTCAGGTGGTTGAAGAAGTCCCTTATCCGCTTAGGTTCATTGCGATACCCAAGCAGTATATCTAATCACATGAGATTCTTCGGGTGGTCGAAGCAGTAACTTATCCAATAAGGTTCTTCGTGATACCAAAGCAGTATCTCTAAACACATGAGATTCTTCGGGTGGACGAAGCAGTCCCTTATCCAATAAGGTTCTTGGTGATACCAAAGCAGTATCTCTAGTCACACGAGATTCTTCGGGTGGTCGAAGCAGTCCGTTATCCAATAAGGTTCTTCGCGATACCCAAAAAGTATCTCTAAACACATGAGATTCTTCGCGATACCAAAGCAGTATCTCTAAATACATGAGATTCCTCGAGTGGTCGATGCAGTCTCTTATCCAATAAGATTCTTCGCGATACGAAAGCAGTATCTCTAAACACATGAGATTCTTCGGGTGTTCGAAGCAGTCCCTTATCCAATAAGGTTCTTCGCGATACCACAGTAGTATCTCTAATAACAGGAGATTCTTCGGGTGGTCGATGCAGTCCCTTATCCAATAAGACTCTTCGCGATACGAAAGCAGTATCTCTAAACACATCAGATTCTTCGGGTGGTCGAAGCAGTCCCTTATCCAATAAGGTTCTTCGCGATACCAAAGTAGTATCTCTAATCACATGAGATTCTTCGGGTGGACGAAGCAGTCCCTTATCCAATAAGGTTTTTCGCGATACCAAAGCAGTATCTCTAATCACATGAGATTCTTCGGGTGGTCGAAGCAGTCCCTTATCCAATAAGGTTCTTCGCGATACCAAAATAATATCTCTAAACACATGAGATTCTTCGTGATACCAAAGCAGTATCTCTAAATACATGAGATTCCTCGGGTGGTCGAAGCAATACCTTATTCAATAAGGTTCTTCGTGATACCAAAGCTGTATCTCTAAACACATGAGATTCTTTGGGTGGACGAAGCAGTTCCTTATCCAATAAGGTTCTTCACGATACCAAAGCAGTATCTCTAGTCACATGAGAATCTTCGGGTGGTCAAAGTAGTCCTTTATCCAATAAAGTTCTTCGCGATACCAAAACAGTATCTCTAAACGCATGAGATTCTTCGCGATACCAAAGCAGTATCTCTAAATACATGTGATTCCTCGGGTGGTCGATGCAGTCCCTTATCCAATAAGACTCTTCGCGATATGAAAGCGGTATCTCTAAACACATGATATTCTTCGGGTGGTCGAAGTAGTCCCTTATTTGTTAAGGTTGTTGGTGAAACCAAAGTAGTATCTCTAAACACATGAGATTCATCGATTGGTTGAAGAAGTCCCTTATCCAATAAGGTTATTTCCGATACCCAAGCAGTATATCTAAACACATGAGATTCTTCGGTTGGTAGAAGAAGTACCTTATTCAATAAGGTTCTTTGTGATACACAAGCAGTATCTCTAAACATATGAGATTCTTCGGGTGGTCGAAGCAGTCCTTTATCCAATAAGGTTCTTCGCGATACCAAAGCAGTATCTCTAATCACATGAGATTATTCAGGTGGTCAAAGCATTCCCTTATCCAATATAGTTCTTCGCGATACCAAAGCAGTATCTCTAAACACATGAGATTCGTCGGGTGGTCGAAGCAGTCCCTTATCCAATAAGGTTCTTCGAGATACCAAAACAATATCTCTAAGCACATGAGATTCTTCGGGTGGTTGAAGCAGTCCCTTATCCAATAAGGTTCTTCGCGATACCAAAGCAGTGTCTCTAAACACATGAGATTCTTCGGGTGGTCAAAGCAGTATCTTATTCAATAAGGTTCTTCATGATACCAAAGCAGTATCTCTAAACACATGAGATTCTTCGGATGGTCGTAGCAGTCCCTTATCCATTAAGGTTCTTCGCGATACCAAAGAAGTATCTCTAAACACATGAGATTCTTCGGGTAGTTGAAGCAGTCCCTTATCCAATAAGGTTCTTCGCAATACCAAAACAATATTTCTAAACACATGAGATTCTTCGTGATACCAAAGCAGTATCTCTAAATACATTAGATTCCTCGGGTGGTCCAAGCAATACCTTATTCAATAAGGTTCTTCGTGATACCAAAGCAGTATCTCTAAAAACATGAGATTCTCCTGGTGGTCGAAGCAGTCCCTTATTCAATAAGGTTCTTCGCAATACCAAAGCAGTATCTCTAATCACATGAGATTCTTCGGGTGGTCGAAGCAGTCCCTTATCCAATAAGGTTCTTCGCGATACCAAAACAGTATCTCTAAACACATGAGACTCTTCACGATACCAAAGCAGTATCTCAAAATACATTAGATTCCTCGGGTGGTCGATGAAGTCCATTATCAAATAAGACTCTTCGCGATACGAAAGCAGTATTTCTAAACACATGAGAATCTTCGGGTGGTCGAAGCAGTCCCTTATCTGTTAAGGTTCTTGGCGAAACCAAAGCATTATCTCTAAACACATGAGATTCGTCGGGTGGTTGAAGAAGTCCTTTATCCAATAAGGTTCTTTGCGATACCAAAGCAGTATCTCTAAACACATGAGATTCTTCGGGTGGTCAAACCAATCCTTTATCCAATAATGTTCTTCGCGATGCCAAAGCAGTATCTCTAATCAAATGAGATTCTTCGGGTGGTCAAAGCAGTCCCTTATCCAATAAGGTTCTTCGCGATACCAAAGCAGTATCTCTAAACACATGAGATTCCTCGGGTGGTCGAAGCAGTCCCTTATCCAATAAGGTTCTTCGCGATACCAAAACAATATCTCTAAACACATGAGACTCTTCAGGTGGTCAAATCAGTCCCTTATCCAATAAGGTTCTTCGCGATACCAAAACAGTATCTCTAAACACATGAGATTTTTCGTGATACCAAAGCAGTATCTCTAAATACATGAGATTCCTCGGGTGGTCGAAGCAATACCTTATTCATTAAGGTTCTTCGTGATACCAAAGCAGTATCTCTAAACACATGAGATTCTTCGGGTGGACGACGCAGTCCCTTATCCAATAAGGTTTTTCGCGATACCAAAGCAGTATTTCTAATCACATGAGATTCTTCGGGTGGTCGAAGCAGTCCCTTATCCAATAAGGTTCTTCGCAATACCAAAACAGTATCTCTAAACACATGAGGTTCTTCGCGATACAAAAGCAGTATCTCTAAACACACGAGATTCGTCGGGTGGTTGAAGCAGTCCCTTATCCAAAAAGACTCTTATCGATATGAAAGCAGTATCTCTAAACACATGAGATTCTTCGGGTGGTCGAAGCAGTCCCTTATCTGTTAAGGTTCTTGGCGAAACCAAAGTAGTATCTCTAAACACATGATATTCTTTAGGTGGTTGAAGAAGTCCCTTATCCAATTAGGTTCATTGCGATACCCAAGCAGTATATCTATTCACATGAGATTCTTCGGGTGGTCGAAGCAGTAACTTATCCAATAAGGTTCTTCGTGATACCAAAGCAGTATCTCTAAACACATGAGATTCTTCGGGTGGACGAAGTAGTCCCTTATCCAATAAGGTTCTCGGTGATACCAAAGCAGTATCTCTAGTCACACGAGATTCTTCGGGTGGTCGAAGCAGTCCGTTATCCAATAAGGTTCTTCGCGATACCCAAAAAGTATCTCTAAACACATGAGATTCTTCGCGATACCAAAGCAGTATCTCTAAATACATGAGATTCCTCGAGTGGTCGATGCAGTCTCTTATCCAACAAGATTCTTCGCGATACGAAAGCAGTATCTCTAAACACATGAGATTCTTCGGGTGTTCGAAGCAGTCCCTTATCCAATAAGGTTCTTCGCGATACCAAAGCAGTATCTCTAAACACATGAGATTCCTCGGGTGGTCGAAGTAGTCCCTTATCCAATAAGGTTCTTCGCGATACCAAAACAATATCTCTAAACACATGAGACTCTTCAGGTGGTCAAAGCAGTCCCTTATCCAATAAGGTTCTTCGCGATACCAAAACAGTATCTCTAAACACATGAGATTTTTCGTGATACCAAAGCAGTATCTCTAAATACATGAGATTCCTCGGGTGGTCGAAGCAATACCTTATTCATTAAGGTTCTTCGTGATACCAAAGCAGTATCTCTAAACACATGAGATTCTTCGGGTGGACGACACAGTCCCTTATCCAATAAGGTTCTTCGCGATACCAAAGCAGTATTTCTAATCACATGAGATTCTTCGGGTGGTCGAAGCAGTCCCTTATCCAATAAAGTTCTTCGCAATACCAAAACAGTATCTCTAAACACATGAGGTTCTTCGCGATACAAAAGCAGTATCTCTAAACACAATAGATTCGTCGGGTGGTTGAAGCAGTCCCTTATCCAAAAAGACTCTTATCGATATGAAAGCAGTATCTCTAAACACATGAGATTCTTCGGGTGGTCGAAGCAGTCCCTTATCTGTTAAGGTTCTTGGCGAAACCAAAGCAGTATCTCTAAACACATGATATTCTTCAGGTGGTTGAAGAAGTCCCTTATCCAATTAGGTTCATTGCGATACCCAAGCAGTATATCTAATCACATGAGATTCTTCGGGTGGTCGAAGCAGTAACTTATCCAATAAGGTTCTTCGCGATACCAAAGCAGTATCTCTAAACACATGAGATTCTTCGGGTGGACGAAGCAGTCCCTTATCCAATAAGGTTCTTGGTGATACCAAAGCAGTATCTCTAGTCACACGAGATTCTTCGGGTGGTCGAAGCAGTTCGTTATCCAATAAGGTTCTTTGCGATACCCAAAAAGTATCTCTAAACACATGAGATTCTTCGCGATACCAAAGCAGTATCTCTAAATACATGAGATTCCTCGAGTGGTCGATGCAGTATCTTATCCAACAAGATTCTTCGCGATACGAAAGCAGTATCTCTAAACACATGAGATTCTTCGGGTGTTCGAAGCAGTCCCTTATCCAATAAGGTTCTTCGCGATACCACAGTAGTATCTCTAATCACATGAGATTCTTCGGGTGGTCGATGCAGTCCCTTATCCAATAAGACTCTTCGCGATACGAAAGCAGTATCTCTAAACACATCAGATTCTTCGGGTGGTCGAAGCAGTCCCTTATCCAATAAGGTTCTTCGCGATACCAAAGTAGTATCTCTAATCACATGAGATTCTTCGGGTGGTCGAAGCAGTCCCTTATCCAATAAGGTTCTTCGCGATACCAAAACAATATCTCTAAACACATGAGATTCTTCGGGTGGTCGAAGCAGTCCCTTATCCAATAAGGTTCTTCGCGATACCAAAGCAGTATCTCTAAATAAATGAGATTCCTCGGGTGGTCGTTGCAGTCTCTTTTCCAATAAGATTCTTCGCAATACGAAAGCAGTATCTTTAAACACATGAGATTCTTCAGGTGGTCGAAGCAGTCCCTTATCCAATAAGGTTCTTCGCGATACCACAGTAGTATCTCTAATCACATGAGATTCTTCAGGTGGTCGAAGCAGTCCCTTATCCAATAAGGTTCTTCACGATACGAAAACAATATCTCTAAACACATGAGATTCTTCGGGTGGTCGAAGCAGTCCCTTATCCAATAAGGTTCTTCGCGATACCAAAGCAGTATCTCTAAACACATGTGATTCTTCGGGTGGTCAAAGCATTACCTTATTCAATAAGGTTCTTCGTGATACCAAAGTAGTATCTCTATACACATGAGATTCTTCGGGTGGTCGTAGCAGTCCCTTATCCATTAAAGTTCTTCGTGATACCAAATCAGTATCTCTAAACACATGAGATTCTTCGGGTGGTCGAAGCAGTCCCTTTTACAATAAGGTTCTTCGCGATACCAAAACAGTATCTCTAAACACATGAGATTCTTCTTGATACCAAAGCAGTATCTCTAAATACACGAGATTCCTCGGGTGGTCGAAGCAATACCTTCTTCAATAAGGTTCTTCGTGATACCAAAGCAGTATCTCTAAACACATGAGATTCTTCGGGTGGACGAAGCAGTCCCTTATCCAATAAGGTTCTTCGCGATACCAAAGCAGTATCTCTAATCACATGAGATTCTTCGGGTGGTCGAAGCAGTCCCTTATCCAATAAGGTTCTTCGCGATACCAAAACAATATCTCTAAACACATGAGATTCTTCACGATACCAAAACAGTATATCTAAATACATGAGATTCCTCGGGTGGTCGATGCAGTCACTTATCCAATAAGACTCTTCGCGATACGAAAGCAGTATCTCTAAACACATGAGATTCTTCGGGTGGTCGAAGCAGTCCCTTATCCAATAAGGTTCTTCGCGATACCACAGTAGTATCTCTAATTACATGAGATTCTTTGGGTGGTCGAAGCACTCCCTTATCCAATAGGTTTCTTCGCGATACCAAAACAATATCTCTAAACACAGGAGATTCATCGGGTGGTCGAAGCAGTCCCTTATCCAATAAGGTTCTTCGCGATACCAAAGCAGTTTCTATAAACACATGAGATTCTTTGGGTGGTAAAAGTAGTACCTTATTCAATAAGGTTCTTCGTGATACCAAAGCAGTATCTCTGAACACATGAGATTCTTCGGGTGGTCGTAGCAATCCCTTATCCATTAAGGTTCTTCGCGATACCAAAGAAGTATCTCTAAACACATGAGATTCTTCGGGTGGACGAAGCAGTCCCTTATCCAATAAGGTTCTTTGTGATACTAAAGCAGTATCTCTAATCACATGAGATTCTTCGGGTGGTCGAAGCAGTTCCTTATCCAATAAGGTTCTTTGCGATACCATAAAAATATCTCTAAACACATGAGATTCTTCGCGATACCAAAGCAGTATATCTAAATACATGAGATTCCTCGGGTGGTCGATACAGTCCCTTATCCAATAAGACTCTTCGCGATACGAAAGCAGTATCTCTAAACACATGAGATTCTTCGGGTGGTCGAAGCAGTCCCTTATCCAATAAGGTTCTTCGCGATACCACAGTAGTATCTCTAATCCCATGAGATTCTTCGGGTGGTCGAAGCAGCCCCTTATCCAATAAGGTTCTTCACGATACCAAAACCATATCTCTAAACACATGAGATTCTTCGGGTGGTCGAAGCAGTCCCTTATCCAATAAGGTTCTTCGCGATACCAAAGCAGTTTCTCTAAACACATGAGATTCTTCGGGTGGTCAAAGCAGTACCTTATTCAATAAGGTTCTTCGTGATAGCAAAGCAGTATCTATAAACACATGAGATTCTTTGGGTGGTCTTAGCAGTCCCTTATCCATTAAGGTTCTTCGCGTTACCAAAGCAGTATCTCTAATAACATGAGATTCTTCGGGTGGTCGAAGCAGTCCCTTATCCAATAAGGTTTTTCGTGATACCCAAACAGTATCTCTAAACACATGAGATTCTTCGCGATACCAAAGCAGTATCTGTAAATACATGAGATTCCTCGGGTGGTCGATGCAGTCTCTTATCCAATAAGATTCTTCGCGATACGAAAGCAGTATCTCTAAAAACATGAGATTCTACGGGTGGTTGAAGCAGTCCGTTATCAAATAAGGTTATTTGCGATACCACAGTAGTATCTCTAGTCACCTGAGATTCTTCGGGTGGTCGAAGCAGTCCCTTATCCAATAAGGTTCTTCGCGATACCAAAGAAGTATCTCTAAACACATGTGATTCTTCGGGTTGTGAAAGCAGTACCTTATTCAATAAGGTTCTTCAAGATACCAAAGCAGTATCTCTAATTACATGAGATTCTTCGGGTGGTCGTAGCAGTCCCTTATCCATTAAGGTTCTTCGCGATACCAAAGCAGTATCTCTAAACACATGAGATTCTTCGGGTGGTCGAAGCAGTCCCTTTTCCAATAAGGTTCTTCCCGATACCAAAACAGTATCTCTAAACACATGAGATTCTTCGTGATACCAAAGCAGTATCTCTAAATACACGAGATTCCTCGGGGGGTCGAAGCAATACCTTATTCAATAAGGTTCTTCGTGATACCTAAGCAGTATCTCTAAACACATGAGATTCTTCGGGTAGACGAAGCAGTCCCTTATCCAATAAGGTTCTTCGCGATACCAAAGCAGTATCTCTAATCACATGAGATTCTTCGGGTGGTCGAAGCAGTCCCTTATCCAATAAGGTTCTTCGCGATACCAAAACAATATCTCTAAACACATGAGATTCTTCGCGATACCAAAGCAGTATATCTAAATACATGAGATTCCTCGGGTGGTCGACGCAGTCCCTTATCCAATAAGACTCTTCGCGATACGAAAGCAGTATCTCTAAACACATGAGATTCTCCGGGTGGTCAAAGCAGTCCCTTATCCAATAAGGTTCTTCGCGATACCACAGTAGTATCTCTAATTACATGAGATTCTTCGGGTGGTCGAAGCAGTCCCTTATCCAATAAGGTTCTTCGCGATACCAAAACAGTTTCTCTAAACACATGAGATTCTTCGGGTGGTCAAAGCAGTACCTTATTCAATAAGGTTCTTCGTGTTACCAAAGCAGTATCTCTAAACACATGAGATTCTTCGGGTGGTCGTAGCAGTCCCTTATCCATTAAGGTTCTTCGCGATACCAAAGCAGTATCTCTAAACATATGAGATTCTTCGGGTGGACGAAGCAGTCCCGTATCGAATAAGGTTCTTCGCGATACCAAAGCAGTATCTCTAATCACATGAGATTCTTCGGGTGGTCGAAGTAGTCCCTTATCCAATAAGGTTCTTCGCGATACCCAAATAGTATCTCTAAACACATGCGATTCTTCGTGATACCAAAGCAGTATCTCTAAATACATGAGATTCCTCGGGTGGTCGATGAAGTCTCTTATCCAATAAGATTCTTCGCGATACGAAAGAAGTATCTCTAAACACATGAGATTCTTTGGTTTGTCGAAGCAGTCCCTTATCCAATAAGGTTCTTCACGATACCAAGACAATATCTCTAAACACATGAGATTCTTCGGGTGGACGAAGCAGTCCCTTATCCAATAAGGTTCTTCGTGATACCAAAGCAGTATCTCTAATCACATGAGATTCTTCGGGTGGTCGAAGCAGTCCCTTTTCCAATAAGGTTCTTCGCGATACCAAAAAAATATCTCTAAACACATGAGATTCTTCGCGATACCAAAGCAGTATATCTAAATACATGAGATTCCTCGGGTGGTCGATACAGTCCCTTATCCAATAAGACTCTTTGCGATACGAAAGCAGTATCTCTAAACACATGAGATTCTTCGGGTGGTCGAAGCAGTCCCTTATCCAATAAGGTTCTTCGCGATACCACAGTAGTATCTCTAATCACATGAGATTATTCGGGTGGTCAAAACAGTCCCTTATCCAATAAGGTTCTTCGCGATACCAAAACCATATCTCTAAACACATGAGATTCTTGGGGTGGTCGAAGCAGTCCGTTATTTAATAAGGTTATTCGCGATACCAAAGTAGTTTCTCTAAACACATGAGATTCTTCGGGTGGTCAAAGCAGTACCTTATTCAATAAGGTTCTTCGTGATACCAAAGCAGTATCTCTAAACACATGAGATTCTTTGGGTGGTCTTAGCAGTCCCTTATCCATTAAGGTTCTTCGCGATACCAAAGCAGTATCTCTAAACACATGAGATTCTTCTGGTGGACGAAGCAGTCCCTTATCCAATAAGGTTCTTCACGTTACCAAAGCAGTATCTCTAATCACATGAGATTCTTCGGATGGTCGAAGCAGTCCCTTATCCAATAAGGTTCTTCGTGATACCCAAACAGTATCTCTAAACACATGAGATTCTTCGCGATACCAAAGCAGTATCTCTAAATACATGAGATTCCTCGGGTGGTCGATGCAGTCTCTTATCCAATAAGATTCTTCGTGATACGAAAGCAGTATCTCTAAAAACATGAGATTCTTCGGGTGGTCGAAGCAGTCCGTTATCCAATAAGGTTCTTTGCGATACCACAGTAGTATCTCTAATCACATGAGATTCTTCGGGTGGTCGAAGCAGTCCCTTATCCAATAAGGTTCTTCGCGATACCAAAGAAGTATCTCTAAAAACATGTGATTCTTCGGGTTGTGAAAGCAGTACCTTATTCAATAAGGTTCTTCGTGATACCAAAGCAGTATCTCTAAACACATGAGATTCTTCGGGTGGTCGAAGCAGTCCCTTTTCCAATAAGGTTCTTCCCGATACCAAAACAGTATCTCTAAATACATGAGATTCTTCGCGATACCAAAGCAGTATATCTAAATACATGAGATTCCTCTGGTGGTCGATGCAGTCCCTTATCCAATAAGACTCTTCGCGATACGAAAGCAGTATCTCTAAACACATGAGATTCTTTGGGTGGTCGAAGCAGTCCCTTATCCAATAAGGTTCTTCGCGATACGAAAGCAGTATCTCTAAACACATGAGATTCTTTGGGTGGTCGAAGCAGTCCCTTATCCAATAAGACTCTTCGCGATACGAAAGCAGTATCTCTAAACACATGAGATTCTCCGGGTGGTCGAAGCAGTCCCTTATCCAATAAGGTTCTTCGCGATACCACAGTAGTATCTCTAATTACATGAGATTCTTCGGGTGGTCGAAGAAGTCCCTTATCCAATAAGGTTCTTCGCGATACCAAAGCAGTTTCTCTAAATACATGAGATTCTTCGGGTGGTCAAAGCAGTACCTTATTCAATAAGGTTCTTCGTGTTACCAAAGCAGTATCTCTAAACACATGAGATTCTTCGGGTGGTCGTAGCAGTCCCTTATCCATTAAGGTTCTTCGCGATACCAAAGCAGTATCTCTAAACATATGAGATTCTTCGGATGGACGAAGCAGTCCCGTATCAAATAAGGTTCTTCGCGATACCAATGCAGTATCTCTAATCACATGAGATTCTTCGGGTGGTCGAAGTAGTCCCTTATCCAATTAGGTTCTTCGCGATACCAAAACAATATCTCTAAACACATGAGATTCTTCGCGATAGCAAAGCAGTATATCTAAATACAAGAGATTCCTCGGGTGGTCGATGCAGTCCCTTATCCACTAAGACTCTTCGCGATACGAAAGCAGTATCTCTAGACACATGAGATTCTCCGGGTGGTCGAAGCAGTCCCTTATCCAATAAGATTCTTCGCGATACCACAGTAGTATCTCTAATCACATGAGATTTTTCAGGTGGTCAAAACAGTCCCTTATCCAATAAGGTTCTTCGCGATACCAAAACAATATCTTTAAACACAGGAGATTCTTCGGGTGGTCGAAGCAGTCCCTTATCCAATAAGGTTCTTCGCGATACCAAAGTAGTTTCTCTAAACACATGAGATTCTTCGGGTGGTCAAAGCAGTACCTTATTCAATAAGGTTCTTCGTGATACCAAAGCAGTATCTCTAAACACATGGGATTCTTTGGGTGGTCTTAGCAGTCCCTTATCCATTAAGGTTCTTCGCGATACCAAAGCAGTATCTCTAAACACATGAGATTCTTCGGGTGGACGAAGCAGTCCCTTATCCAATAAGGTTCTTCGCGTTACCAAAGCAGTATCTCTAATCACATGAGATTCTTCGGATGGTAGAAGCAGTCCCTTATCCAATAAGGTTCTTCGTGATACCCAAACAGTATCTCTAAACACATGAGATTCTTCGCGATACCCAAGCAGTATCTCTAAATACATGAGATTCCTCGGGTGGTCGATGAAGTCTCTTATCCAATAAGATTCTTCGCGATACGAAAGCAGTATCTCTAAACACATGAGATTCTTCTGGTGGTCGAAGCAGTCCCTTATCCAATAAGGTTCTTCGCGATACCACAGTAGTATCTCTAATCACATGAGATTCTTCGGGTGGTCGAAGCAGTCCCTTATCCAATAAGGTTCTTCCCGATACCAAAACCATATCTCTAAACACATGAGATTCTTCGGGTGGTCGAAGCAGTCCCTTATCCAATAAGGTTCTTCGCGATACCAAAGCAGTATCTCTAAAGACATGAGATTCTTCGGGTGGTCAAAGCAGTACCTTATTCAATAAGGTTCTTCGTGATACCAAAGCAGTATCTCTAAACACATGAGATTCTTCGGGTGGTTGTAGCAGTCCCTTATCCATTAAGGTTCTTCGTGATACCAAAGCAGTATCTCTAAACACATGAGATTCTTCGGGTGGTCGAAGCAGTCCCTTTTCCAATAAGGTTCTTCCCGATACCAAAACAGTATCTCTAAACACATGAGTTTCTTCGTGATACGAAAGCAGTATCTTTAAATACACGAGATTCCTCTGGTGGTCGAAGCAATACCTTATTCAATAAGGTTCTTCGTGATACCAAAGCAGTGTCTCTAAACACATGAGATTCTTTGGGTGGACGACGCAGTCCCTTATCCAATAAGGTTCTTCGCGATACCAAAGCAGTATCTCTAATCACATGAGATTCTTCGGGTGGTCGAAGCAGTCCCTTACCCAATAAGGTTCTTCGCGATACCAAAACAATATCTCTAAACACATGAGATTCTTCGCGATACCAAAGCAGTATATCTAAATACATGAGATTCCTCTGGTGGTCGATGCAGTCCCTTATCCAATAAGACTCTTCGTGATACGAAAGCAGTAACTCTAAACACATGAGATTCTTCGGGTGGTCGAAGCAGTCCCTTATCCATTAAGGTTCTTCGCATAACCACAGTAGTATCTCTAATCACATGAGATTTTTCGGGTGGTCGAAGCACTCCCTTATCCAATAAGGTTCTTCGCGATACCAAAACAATATTTCTAAACACATGAGATTCTTCGGGTGGTCGAAGCAGTCCCTTATCCAATAAGGTTCTTCGCGATACCAAAGCAGTATCTCTAAATACATGGGATTCCTCGGGTGGTCGATGCAGTCTCTTATCCAATAAGATTCTTCGCGATACGAAAGCAGTATCTCTAAACACATGAGATTCTTCGGGTGGTCGAAGCAGTCCCTTATCCAATAAGGTTCTTCGCGATACCCAAGCAGTATCTCTAATCACATGAGATTCTTCGGGTGGTTGAAGCAGTCCCTTATCCAATAAGGTTCTTCGCGATACCAAAACAATATCTCTAAACAAATGAGATTCTTCGGGTGGTCGAAGCAGTCCCTTATCCATTAAGGTTCTTCGCGATACCAAAGCAGTATCTCTAAACACATGAGATTCTTCGGGTGGTCGAAGCAGTCACTTTTCCAATAAGGTTCTTCCCGATACCAAAACAGTATCTCTAAACACATGGGATTCTTCGTGATACGAAAGCAGTATCTCTAAATACACGAGATTCCTCTGGTGGTCGAAGCAATACCTTATTCAATAAGGTTCTTCGTGATACCAAAGCAGTATCTCTAAACACATGAGATTCTTCGGGTGGACGAAGCAGTCCCTTATCCAATAACGTTCTTCGCGATACCAAAGCAGTATCTCTAATCACATGAGATTCTTCGGGTGGTCGAAGCAGTCCCTTATCCAATAAGGTTCTTTGCGATACCAAAACAATATCTCTAAACACATGAGATTCTTCGCGATACCAAAGCAGTATATCTAAATACATGAGATTCCTCTGGTGGTCGATGCCGTCCCTTATCCAATAAGACTCTTCGCGATACGAAAGCAGTATCTCTAAACACATGAGATTCTTAGGGTGGTCGAAGCAGTCCCTTATCCAATAAGGTTCTTCGCGATACGAAAGCAGTATCTCTAAACACATGAGATTCTTTGGGTGGTCGAAGCAGTCCCTTATCCAATAAGACTCTTCGCGATACGAAAGCAGTATCTCTAAACACATGAGATTCTTTGGGTGGTCGAAGCAGTCCCTTATCCAATAAGACTCTTCGCGATACGAAAGCAATAACTCTAAACACATGAGATTCTTTGGGTGGTCGAAGCAGTCCCTTATCCAATAAGGTTCTTCGCGATACCACAGTAGTATCTCTAATCACATGAGATTTTTCGGGTGGTCGAAGCACTCCCTTATCCAATAAGGTTCTTCGCGATACCAAAACAATATCTTTAAACACATGAGATTCTTCGGGTGGTCGAAGCAGTCCCTTATCCAATAAGGTTCTTCGCGATACCAAAGCAGTATCTCTAAATACATGAGATTCCTCGGGTGGTCGATGCAGTCTCTTATCCAATAAGATTCTTCGCGATACGAAAGCAGTATCTCTAAACACATGAGATTCTTTGGGTGGTCGAAGCAGTCCCTTATCCAATAAGGTTCTTTGCGATACCCAAGCAGTATCTCTAATCACATGAGATTCTTCGGGTGGTCGAAGCAGTCCCTTATCCAATAAGGTTCTTCGCGATACCAAAACAATATCTCTAAACACATGAGATTCTTCGGGTGGTCGCAGCAGTCCCTTATCCAATAAGGTTCTTCGCGATACCAAAGCAGTATCTCTAAAGACATGAGATTCTTCGGGTGGTCAAAGCAGTACCTTATTCAATAAGGTTCTTCGTGATACCAAAGCAGTATCTCTAAACACATGAGATTCTTCGGGTGGTCGTAGCAGTCCCTTATCCATTAAGGTTCTTCGTGATACCAAAGCAGTATCTCTAAACACATGAGATTCTTCGGGTGGTCGAAGCAGTCCCTTTTCCAATAAGGTTCTTCCCGATACCAAAACAGTTTCTCTAAACACATGAGATTCTTCGTGATACCAAAGCAGTATCTCTAAATACACGAGATTCCTCTGGTGGTCGAAGCAATACCTTATTCAATAAGGTTCTTCGTGATACCAAAGCAGTATCTCTAAACACATGAGATTCTTCGGGTGGACGAAGCAGTCCCTTATCCAATAAGGTTCTTCGCGATACCAAAGCAGTATCTCTAATCACATGAGATTCTTCGGGTGGTCGAAGCAGTCCCTTATCCAATAAGGTTCTTCGCGATACCAAAACAATATCTCTAAACACATGAGATTCTTCGCGATACCAAAGCAGTATATCTAAATACATGAGATTCCTCTGGTGGTCGATGCAGTCCCTTATCCAATAAGACTCTTCGCGATACGAAAGCAGTAACTCTAAACACATGAGATTCTTCGGGTGGTCAAAGCAGTCCCTTATCCAATAAGGTTCTTCGCGATACCACAGTAGTATCTCTAATCACATGAGATTTTTCGGGTGGTCGAAGCACTCCCTTATCCAATAAGGTTCTTCGCGATAACAAAACAATATCTCTAAACACATGAGATTCTTCGGGTGGTCAAAGCAGTCCCTTATCCAATAAGGTTCTTCGCGATACCAAAGTAGTTTCTCTAAACACATGAGATTCTTCGGGTGGTCAAAGCAGTACCTTATTCAATAAGGTTCTTCGCGATACCAAAGCAGTATCTCTAAACATATGAGATTCTTCGGGTGGACGAAGCAGTCCCTTATCCAATATGGTTCTTCGCGATACCAAAGCAGTATCTCTAATCACATGAGATTCTTCGGGTGGTCGAAGCAGTCCCTTATCCAATAAGGTTCTTCGCGATACCCAAACAATATCTCTAAACACATGAGATTCTTCGCGATACGAAAGCAGTATCTCTAAATACATGAGATTCCTCGGGGGGTCGATGCAGTCTCTTATCCAATAAGATTCTTCGCGATACGAAAGCAGTATCTCTAAACACATGAGATTCTTCGGGTGGTCGAAGCAGTCCCTTATCCAATAAGGTTCTTCGTGATACCACAGTAGTATCTCTAATCACATGAGATTCTTCGTGTGGTCGAAGCAGCCCCTTATCCAATAAGGTTCTTCGCGATACCAAAACAATATCTCTAAACGCATGAGATTCTTCGGGTGGTCGAAGCAGTGCCTTATCCAATAAGGTTCTTCGCGATACCAAAGCAGTATCTCTAAACACATGTGATTCTTCGGGTGGTCAAAGCAGTACCTTATTCAATAAGGTTCTTCGTGATACCAAAGCAGTATCTCTAAACACATGAGATTCTTCGGGTGGTCATAGCAGTCCCTTATCCATTAAGGTTCTTCGCGATACCAAAGCAGTATCTCTAAACACATGAGATTCTTCAGGTGGTCGAAGCAGTCCCTTTTCCAATAATGTTCTTCGCGATACCAAAACAGTATCTCTAAACACATGAGATTCTTCGTGATAACAAAGCAGTATCTCTAAATACACGAGATTCCTCGGGTGGTCGAAGCAATACCTTATTCAATAAGGTTCTTCGTGATACCAAAGTAGTATCTCTAAACACATGAGATTCTTCGGGTGGACGAAGCAGTCCCTTATCCAATAAGGTTCTTCGTGATACCAAAGCAGTATCTCTAATCACATGAGATTCTTCGGGTGGTCGAAGCAGTCCCTTATCCAATAAGGTTCTTCGCGATACCAAAACAATATCTCTAAACACATGAGATTCTTCGCGATACCAAAGCAGTATATCTAAATACATGAGATTCCTCGGGTGGTCGATGTAGTCCCTTATCCAATAAGACTCTTCGCGACACGAAAGCAGTATCTCTAAACACATGAGATTCTTCGGGTGGTCGAAGCAGTCCCTTTTCCATTAAGGTTCTTCGTGATACCACAGTAGTATCTCTAATCACATGAGATTCTTCGGGTGGTCGAAGCAGTCCCTTATCCAATAATGTTCTTCGCGATACCAAAACCATATCTCTAAACACATGAGATTCTTCGGGTGGTCGAAGCAGTCCCTTATCCAATAAGGTTCTTCGCGATACCAAAGGAATATCTCTAGACACATGAGATTCTTTGGGTGGTCTTAGTAGTCTCTTATCCATTAAGGTTCTTCGCGATACCAAAGCAGTATCTCTAAACACATGAGATTCTTCGGGTGGACGAAGCAGTCCCTTATCCAATAAGGTTCTTTGCGGTACCAAAGCAGTATCTCTAATCACATGAGATTCTTAGGGTGGTCGAAGCAGTCCCTTATCCAATAAGGTTCTTCGCGATACCCAAACAGTATCTCTAAACACATGAGATTCTTCGCGATACCAAAGCAGTATCTCTTAATACATGAGATTCCTCGGGTGGTCGATGCAGTCTCTTATCCAATAAGATTCCTCGCGATACGAAAGCAGTATCTCTAAACACATGAGATTCTTCGGGTGGTCGAAGAAGTCCCTTATCCAATAAGGTTCTTCGCGATACCACAGTAGTATCTCTAATCACATGAGATTCTTCGGGTGGTCGAAGCAGTCCGTTATCCAATAAGGTTCTTCGTGATACCAAAACAATATCTCTAAACGCATGACATTCTTCGGGTGGTCGAAGCAATCCCTTATCCAATAAGGTTCTTCGCGATGCCAAAGCAGTATCTCTAAACACGTGTGATTCTTCGGGTGGTCAAAGCAGTACCTTATTCAATAAGGTTCTTCGTGATACCAAAGCAGTATCTCTAAACACATGAGATTCTTCGGGTGGTCGTAGCAGTCCCTTATCCATTAAGGTTCTTCGCCATACCAAAGCAGTATCTCTAAACACATGAGATTCTTCGAGTGGTCAAAGCAGTCCCTTTTCCAATAAGGTTCTTCGCGATACCAAAACAGTATCTCTAAACACATGAGATTCTTCGTGATAACAAAGCAGTATCTCTAAATACACGAGATTCCTCGGGTGGTCGAACCAATACCTTATTCAATAAGGTTCTTCGTGATACCAAAGCAGTATCTCTAAACACATGAGATTCTTCGGGTGGACGAAGCAGTCCCTTTTCCAATAAGGTTCTTCGTGATACCAAAGCAGTATCTCTAATCACATGAGATTCTTCGGGTGGTCGAAGCAGTCCCTTATCCAATAAGGTTCTTCGCGATACCAAAACAATATCTCTAAACACATGAGATTCTTCGCGATACCAAAGCAGTATATCTAAATACATTAGATTCCTCGGGTGGTCGATGCAGTCCCTTATCCAATAAGACTCTTCGCGATACGAAAGCAGTATCTCTAAACACATGAGATTCTACGGGTGGTCGAAGCAGTCCCTTATCCAATAAGGTTCTTCGCGATACCACAGTAGTATCTCTAATCACATGAGATTCTTCGGGTGGTCAAAGCAGTCCCTTATCCAATAATGTTCTTCGCGATACCAAAACCATATATCTAAACACATGTGATTCTTCGGGTGGTCGAAGCAGTCCCTTATCCAATAAGGTTCTTCGCGATACCAAAGCAGTATCTCTAGACACATGAGATTCTTTGCGTGGTCTTAGGAGTCCCTTATCCATTAAGGTTCTTCGCGATACCAAAGCAGTATCTCTAAACACATGAGATTCTTCGGGTGGACGAAGCAGTCCCTTATCCAATAAGGTTTTTCGCGATACCAAAGCAGTATCTCTAATCACATAAGATTCTTCGGGTGGTCGAAGCAGTCCCTTATCCAATAAGGTTCTTCGCGATACCCAAACAGTATCTCTAAGCACATGAGATTCTTCGCGATACCAAAGCAGTATCTCTTAATACATGAGATTCCTCGGGTGGTCGATGCAGTCTCTTATCCAATAAGATTCTTCGCGATACAAAAGCAGTATCTCTAAACACATGAGATTCTTCGGGTGGTCGAAGAAGTCCCTTATCCAATAAGGTTCTTCGCGATACCACAGTAGTATCTCTAATCACATGAGATTCTTCGGGTAGTCGAAGCAGTCCGTTATCCAATAAGGTTCTTCGTGATACCAAAACAATATCTCTAAACGCATGACATTCTTCGGGTGGTCGAAGCAATCCCTTATCCAATAAGGTTCTTCGCGATACCAAAGCAGTATCTCTAAACACATGTGATTCTTCGGGTGGTCAAAGCAGTACCTTATTCAATAAGGTTCTTCGTGATACCAAAGCAGTATCTCTAAACACATGAGATTCTTCGGGTGGTCGAAGCAGTCCCTTTTCCATTAAGGTTCTTCGTGATACCACAGTAGTATCTCTAATCACATGAGATTCTTCGGGTGGTCGAAGCAGTCCCTTATCCAATAATGTTCTTCGCGATACCAAAACCATATCTCTAAACACATGAGATTCTTCGGGTGGTCGAAGCAGTCCCTTATCCAATAAGGTTCTTCGCGATACCAAAGGAATATCTCTAGACACATGAGATTCTTTGGGTGGTCTTAGTAGTCTCTTATCCATTAAGGTTCTTCGCGATACCAAAGCAGTATCTCTAAACACATGAGATTCTTCGGGTGGACGAAGCAGTCCCTTATCCAATAAGGTTCTTTGCGGTACCAAAGCAGTATCTCTAATCACATGAGATTCTTAAGGTGGTCGAAGCAGTCCCTTATCCAATAAGGTTCTTCGCGATACCCAAACAGTATCTCTAAACACATGAGATTCTTCGCGATACCAAAGCAGTATCTCTTAATACATGAGATTCCTCGGGTGGTCGATGCAGTCTCTTATCCAATAAGATTCCTCGCGATACGAAAGCAGTATCTCTAAACACATGAGATTCTTCGGGTGGTCGAAGAAGTCCCTTATCCAATAAGGTTCTTCGCGATACCACAGTAGTATCTCTAATCACATGAGATTCTTCGGGTGGTCGAAGCAGTCCGTTATCCAATAAGGTTCTTCGTGATACCAAAACAATATCTCTAAACGCATGACATTCTTCGGGTGGTCGAAGCAATCCCTTATCCAATAAGGTTCTTCGCGATGCCAAAGCAGTATCTCTAAACACGTGTGATTCTTCGGGTGGTCAAAGCAGTACCTTATTCAATAAGGTTCTTCGTGATACCAAAGCAGTATCTCTAAACACATGAGATTCTTCGGGTGGTCGTAGCAGTCCCTTATCCATTAAGGTTCTTCGCCATACCAAAGCAGTATCTCTAAACACATGAGATTCTTCGAGTGGTCAAAGCAGTCCCTTTTCCAATAAGGTTCTTCGCGATACCAAAACAGTATCTCTAAACACATGAGATTCTTCGTGATAACAAAGCAGTATCTCTAAATACACGAGATTCCTCGGGTGGTCGAACCAATACCTTATTCAATAAGGTTCTTCGTGATACCAAAGCAGTATCTCTAAACACATGAGATTCTTCGGGTGGACGAAGCAGTCCCTTTTCCAATAAGGTTCTTCGTGATACCAAAGCAGTATCTCTAATCACATGAGATTCTTCGGGTGGTCGAAGCAGTCCCTTATCCAATAAGGTTCTTCGCGATACCAAAACAATATCTCTAAACACATGAGATTCTTCGCGATACCAAAGCAGTATATCTAAATACATTAGATTCCTCGGGTGGTCGATGCAGTCCCTTATCCAATAAGACTCTTCGCGATACGAAAGCAGTATCTCTAAACACATGAGATTCTACGGGTGGTCGAAGCAGTCCCTTATCCAATAAGGTTCTTCGCGATACCACAGTAGTATCTCTAATCACATGAGATTCTTCGGGTGGTCAAAGCAGTCCCTTATCCAATAATGTTCTTCGCGATACCAAAACCATATATCTAAACACATGTGATTCTTCGGGTGGTCGAAGCAGTCCCTTATCCAATAAGGTTCTTCGCGATACCAAAGCAGTATCTCTAGACACATGAGATTCTTTGCGTGGTCTTAGGAGTCCCTTATCCATTAAGGTTCTTCGCGATACCAAAGCAGTATCTCTAAACACATGAGATTCTTCGGGTGGACGAAGCAGTCCCTTATCCAATAAGGTTTTTCGCGATACCAAAGCAGTATCTCTAATCACATAAGATTCTTCGGGTGGTCGAAGCAGTCCCTTATCCAATAAGGTTCTTCGCGATACCCAAACAGTATCTCTAAACACATGAGATTCTTCGCGATACCAAAGCAGTATCTCTTAATACATGAGATTCCTCGGGTGGTCGATGCAGTCTCTTATCCAATAAGATTCTTCGCGATACGAAAGCAGTATCTCTAAACACATGAGATTCTTCGGGTGGTCGAAGAAGTCCCTTATCCAATAAGGTTCTTCGCGATACCACAGTAGTATCTCTAATCACATGAGATTCTTCGGGTAGTCGAAGCAGTCCGTTATCCAATAAGGTTCTTCGTGATACCAAAACAATATCTCTAAACGCATGACATTCTTCGGGTGGTCGAAGCAATCCCTTATCCAATAAGGTTCTTCGCGATACCAAAGCAGTATCTCTAAACACATGTGATTCTTCGGGTGGTCAAAGCAGTACCTTATTCAATAAGGTTCTTCGTGATACCAAAGCAGTATCTCTAAACACATGAGATTCTTCGGGTGGTCGTAGCAGTCCCTTATCCATTAAGGTTCTTCGCCATACCAAAGCAGTATCTCTAAACACATGAGATTCTTCGAGTGGTCAAAGCAGTCCCTTTTCCAATAAGGTTCTTCGCGATACCAAAGCAGTATCTCTAAACACATGAGATTCTTCGTGATAACAAAGCAGTATCTCTAAATACACGAGATTCCTCGGGTGGTCGAACCAATACCTTATTCAATAAGGTTCTTCGTGATACCAAAGCAGTTTCTCTAAACACATGAGATTCTTCGGGTGGACGAAGCAGTCCCTTTTCCAATAAGGTTCTTCGTGATACCAAAGCAGTATCTCTAATCACATGAGATTCTTCGGGTGGTCGAATCAGTCCCTTATCCAATAAGGTTCTTCACGATACCAAATCAATATCTCTAAACACATGAGATTCTTCGCGATACCAAAGCAGTATATCTAAATACATGAGATTCCTCGGGTGGTCGATGTAGTCCCTTATCCAATAAGACTCTTCGCGACACGAAAGCAGTATCTCTAAACACATGAGATTCTTCGGGTGGTCGAAGCAGTCCCTTTTCCATTAAGGTTCTTCGCGATACCACAGTAGTATCTCTAATCACATGAGATTCTTCGGGTGGTCGAAGCAGTCCCTTATCCAATAATGTTCTTCGCGATACCAAAACCATATCTCTAAACACATGAGATTCTTCGGGTCGTCGAAGGAGTCCCTTATCCAATAAGGTTCTTCGCGATACCAAAGCAATATCTCTAGACACATGAGATTCTTTGGGTGGTCTTAGTAGTCTCTTATCCATTAAGGTTCTTCGCGATACCAAAGCAGTATCTCTAAACACATGAGATTCTTCGGGTGGACGAAGCAGTCCCTTATCCAATAAGGTTCTTTGCGGTACCAAAGCAGTATCTCTAATCACATGAGATTCTTAGGGTGGTCGAAGCAGTCCCTTATCCAATAAGGTTCTTCGCGATACCCAAACAGTATCTCTAAACACATGAGATTCTTCGCGATACCAAAGCAGTATCTCTTAATACATGAGATTCCTAGGGTGGTCGATGCAGTCTTA
Organism: Lathyrus sativus; assembly: GCA_963859935.3. Classification (NCBI taxonomy): domain Eukaryota; kingdom Viridiplantae; phylum Streptophyta; class Magnoliopsida; order Fabales; family Fabaceae; genus Lathyrus; species Lathyrus sativus. The sequence goes on along the minus strand of OZ012740.1, from coordinate 235,499,075 downwards.
TATCCAATAAGATTCTTCGCGATACGAAAGCAGTATCTCTAAACACATGAGATTCTTCGGGTGGTCGAAGAAGTCTGTTATCCAATAAGGTTCTTCGCGATACCACAGTAGTATCTCTAATCACATGAGATTCTTCGGGTGGTCGAAGTAGTCCCTTATCCAATAAGGTTCTTCGTGATACCAACACAATATCTCTAAACGCATGACATTCTTCGGGTGGTCGAAGCAGTCCCTTATCCAATAAGGTTCTTCGCGATACCAAGGCAGTATCTCTAAACACATGTGATTCTTCGGGTGGTCAAAGCAGTACCTTATTCAATAAGGTTCTTCGTGATACCAAAGCAGTATCTCTAAACACATGAGATTCTTCGGATGGTCGTAGCAGTCCCTCATCCATTAAGGTTCTTCGCGATACCAAAGTAGTATCTCTAAACACATGAGATTCTTCGGGTGGTCGAAGCAGTCCCTTTTCCAATAAGGTTCTTCGTGATACCAAAACAGTATCTCTAAACACATGAGATTCTTCGTGATAACAAAGCAGTATCTCTAAATACACGAGATTCCTCGGGTGGTCGAAGCAATACCTTATTCAATAAGGTTCTTCGTGATACCAAAGCAGTATCTCTAAACACATGAGATTCTTCGGGTGGACGAAGCAGTCCCTTATCCAATAAGGTTCTTCGTGATACCAAAGCAGTATCTCTAATCACATGAGATTCTTCGGGTGGTCGAAGCAGTCCCTTATCCAATAAGGTTCTTCGCGATACCAAAACAGTATCTCTAAACACATGAGATTCTTCGCGATACCAAAGCAGTATATCTAAATACATGAGATTCCTCGGGTGGTCGATGCAGTCCCTTATCCAATAAGACACTTCGCGATACGAAAGCAGTATCTCTAAACACATGAGATTCTTCGGGTGGTCGAAGCAGTCCCTTATCCAATAAGGTTCTTCGCGATACCACAGTAGTATCTCTAATCACATGAGATTCTTCGGGTGGTCGAAGCAGTCCCTTATCCAATAATGTTCTTCGCGATACCAAAACCATATCTCTAAACACATGAGATTCTTCGGGTGGTCGAAGCAGTCCCTTATCCAATAAGGTTCTTCGCGATACCAAAGCAGTATCTCTAGACACATGAGATTCTTTGGGTGGTCTTAGTAGTCCCTTATCCATTAAGGTTCTTCGCGATACCAAAGCAGTATCTATAAACACATGAGATTCTTCGGGTGGACGAAGCAGTCCCTTATCCAATAAGGTTCTTCGCGATACCAAAGCAGTATCTCTAATCACATGAGATTCTTCGGGTGGTCGAAGCAGTCCCTTATCCAATAAGGTTCTTCACGATACCCAAACAGTATCTCTAAACACATGAGATTCTTCGCGATACCAAAGTAGTATCTCTTAATACATGAGATTCCTCGGGTGGTCGATGCAGTCTCTTATCCAATAAGATTCTTCGCGATACGAAAGTAGTATCTGTAAACACATGAGATTCTTCGGGTGGTCGAAGAAGTCCCTTATCCAATAAGGTTCTTCGCGATACCACAGTAGTATCTCTAATCACATGAGATTTTTCGGGTGGTCGAAGCAGTCCCTTATCCAATAAGGTTCTTTGTGATACCAAAACAATATCTCTAAACGCATGACATTCTTCGGGTGGTCGAAGCAGTCCCTTATCCAATAAGGTTCTTCGCGATACCAAGGCAGTATCTCTAAACACATGTGATTCTTCGGGTGGTCAAAGCAGTACCTTATTCAATAAGGTTCTTCGTGATACCAAAGCAGTATCTCTAAACACACGAGATTCTTCGGGTGGTCGTAGCAGTCCCTTATCCATTAAGGTTCTTCGCGATACCAAACTAGTATCTCTAAACACATGAGATTCTTCGGGTGGTCGAAGCAGTCCCTTTTCCAATAAGGTTCTTCGCGATACCAAAACAGTATCTCTAAACACATCAGATTCTTCGTGATAACAAAGCAGTATCTCTAAATACACGAGATTCCTCGGGTGGTCGAAGCAATACCTTATTCAATAAGGTTCTTCGTGATACCAAAGCAGTATCTCTAAACACATGAGATTCTTCGGGTGGACGAAGCAGTCCCTTATCCAATAAGGTTCTTCGTGATACCAAAGCAGTATCTCTAATCACATGAGATTCTTCGGGTGGTCGAAGCAGTCCCTTATCCAATAAGGTTCTTCGCGATACCAAAACAGTATCTCTAAACACATGAGATTCTTCGCGATACCAAAGCAGTATATCTAAATACATGAGATTCCTCGGGTGGTCGATGCAGTCCCTTATCCAATAAGACACTTCGCGATACGAAAGCAGTATCTCTAAACACATGAGATTCTTCGGGTGGTCGATGCAGTCCCTTATCCAATAAGGTTCTTCGCGATACCACAGTAGTATCTCTAATCACATGAGATTCTTCGGGTGGTCGAAGCAGTCCCTTATCCAATAATATTCTTCGCGATACCAAAACCATATCTCTAAACACATGAGATTCTTCGGGTGGTCGAAGCAGTCCCTTATCCAATAAGGTTCTTCGTGATACCAAAGCAGTATCTCTAGACACATGAGATTCTTTGGGTGGTCTTAGTAGTCCCTTATCCATTAAGGTTCTTCGCGATACCAAAGCAGTATCTCTAAACACATGAGATTCTTCGGGTGGACGAAGCAGTCCCTTATCCAATAAAGTTCTTCGCGATACCAAAGCAGTATCTCTAATCACATGAGATTCTTCGGGTGGTCGAAGCAGTCCCTTATCCAATAAGGTTCTTCACGATACCCAAACAGTATCTCTAAACACATGAGATTCTTCGCGATACCAAAGCATTATCTCTTAATACATGAGATTCCTCGGGTGGTCAATGCAGTCTCTTATCCAATAAGATTCTTCGCGATACAAAAGCAGTATCTGTAAACACATGAGATTCTTCGGGTGGTCGAAGAAGTCCCTTATCCAATAAGGTTCTTCACGATACCACAGTAGTATCTCTAATCACATGAGATTCTTCGGGTGGTCGAAGCAGTCCCTTATCCAATAAGGTTCTTCGTGATACCAAAACAATATCTCTAAACGCATGACATTCTTCGGGAGGTCGAAGCAGTCCCTTATCCAATAAGGTTCTTTACGATACCAAAGCAGTATCTCTAAAAACATGTGATTCTTCGGGTGGTCAAAGCAGTACCTTATTCAATAAGGTTCTTCGTGATACGAAAGCAGTATCTCTAAACACATGAGATTTTTCGGGTGGTCGTAGCAGTCCCTTATCCATTAAGGTTCTTCGCGATACCAAAGCAGTATCTCTAAACACATGAGATTCTTCGGGTGGTCGAAGCAGTCCCTTTTCCAATAAGGTTCTTCGCGATACCAAAACAGTATCTCTAAACACATGAGATTCTTCGTGATAACAAAGCAGTATCTCTAAATACACGAGATTCCTCAGGTGGTCGAAGCAATACCTTATTCAATAAGGTTCTTCGTGATACCAAATCAGTATCTCTAAACACATGAGATTCTTCGGGTGGACGAAGCAGTCCCTTATCCAATAAGGTTCTTCGTGATACCAAAGCAGTATCTCTAATCACATGAGATTCTTCGGGTGGTCGAAGCAGTCCCTTATCCAATAAGGTTCTTCGCGATACCAAAACAATATCTCTAAACACATGAGATTCTTCGCGATACCAAAGCAGTATATCTAAATACATGAGATTCCTCGGGTGGTCGATGCAGTCCCTTATCCAATAAGACACTTCGCGATACGAAAGCAGTATCTCTAAACACATGAGATTCTTCGGGTGGTCGATGCAGTCCCTTATCCAATAAGGTTCTTCGCGATACCACAGTAGTATCTCTAATCACATGAGATTCTTCGGGTGGTCGAAGCAGTCCCTTATCCAATAATGTTCTTCGCGATACCAAAACCATATCTCTAAACACATGAGATTCTTCGGGTGGTCGAAGCAGTCCCTTATCCAATAAGGTTCTTCGTGATACCAAAGCAGTATCTCTAGACACATGAGATTCTTTGGGTGGTCTTAGTAATCCCTTATCCATTAAGGTTCTTCGCGATACCAAAGCAGTATCTCTAAACACATGAGATTCTTCGGGTGGACGAAGCAGTCCCTTATCCAATAAAGTTCTTCGCGATACCAAAGCAGTATCTCTAATCACATGAGATTCTTCGGGTGGTCGAAGCAGTCCCTTATCCAATAAGGTTCTTCACGATACCCAAACAGTATCTCTAAACACATGAGATTCTTCGCGATACCAAAGCATTATCTCTTAATACATGAGATTCCTCGGGTGGTCAATGCAGTCTCTTATCCAATAAGATTCTTCGCGATACAAAAGCAGTATCTGTAAACACATGAGATTCTTCGGGTGGTCGAAGAAGTCCCTTATCCAATAAGGTTCTTCGCGATACCACAGTAGTATCTCTAATCACATGAGATTCTTCGGGTGGTCGAAGCAGTCCCTTATCCAATAAGGTTCTTCGTGATACCAAAACAATATCTCTAAACGCATGACATTCTTCGGGTGGTCGAAGCAGTCCCTTATCCAATAAGGTTCTTCACGATACCAAAGCAGTATCTCTAAAAACATGTGATTCTTCGGGAGGTCAAAGCAGTACCTTATTCAATAAGGTTCTTCGTGATACGAAAGCAGTATCTCTAAACACATGAGATTTTTCGGGTGGTCGTAGCAGTCCCTTATCCATTAAGGTTCTTCGCGATACCAAAGCAGTATCTCTAAACACATGAGATTCTTCGGGTGGTCGAAGCAGTCCCTTTTCCAATAAGGTTCTTCGCGATACCAAAACAGTATCTCTAAACACATGAGATTCTTCGTGATAACAAAGCAGTATCTCTAAATACACGAGATTCCTCAGGTGGTCGAAGCAATACCTTATTCAATAAGGTTCTTCGTGATACCAAATCAGTATCTCTAAACACATGAGATTCTTCGGGTGGACGAAGCAGTCCCTTATCCAATAAGGTTCTTCGTGATACCAAAGCAGTATCTCTAATCACATGAGATTCTTCGGGTGGTCGAAGCAGTCCCTTATCCAATAAGGTTCTTCGCGATACCAAAACAATATCTCTAAACACATGAGATTCTTCGCGATACCAAAGCAGTATATCTAAATACATGAGATTCCTCGGGTGGTCGATGCAGTCCATTATCCAATAAGACTCTTCGCGATACGAAAGCAGTATCTCTAAACACATGAGATTCCTCGGGTGGTCAATGCAGTCTCTTATCCAATAAGATTCTTCGCGATACAAAAGCAGTATCTGTAAACACATGAGATTCTTCGGGTGGTCGAAGAAGTCCCTTATCCAATAAGGTTCTTCGCGATACCACAGTAGTATCTATAATCACATGAGATTCTTCGGGTGGTCGAAGCAGTCCCTTATCCAATAATGTTCTTCGCGATACCAAAACCATATCTCTAAACACAAGAGATTCTTCGGGTGGTCGAAGCAGTCCCTTATCCAATAAGGTTCTTCACGATACCAAAGCAGTATCTCTAAACACATGAGATTCTTTGGGTGGTCTTAGCAGTCCCGTATCCATTAAGGTTCTTCGCTATACCAAAGCAGTATCTCTAAACACATGAGATTCTTCGGGTGGACGAAGCAGTCCCTTATCCAATAAGGTTCTTCGCGATACCAAAGCAGTATCTCTAATCACATGAGATTCTTCGGGTGGTTGAAGCAGTCCCTTATCCAATAAGGTTCTTCGCGATATCCAAACAGTATCTCTAAACACGTGAGATTCTTCGCGATACCAAAGCAGTATCTCTTAATACATGAGATTCCTCGGGTGGTCGATGCAGTCTCTTATCCAATAAGATTCTTCGCAATACGAAAGCAGTATCTCTAAACACATGAGTTTCTTCAGGTGGTCGAAGAAGTCCCTTATCCAATAAGGTTCTTCGCGATACCACAGTAGTATCTCTAATCACATGAGATTCTTCGGGTGGTCGAAGCAGTCCCTTATCCAATAAGGTTCTTCGTGATACCAAAACAATATCTCTAAACGCATGACATTCTTCGGGTGGTCGAAGCAGTCCCTTATCCAATAAGGATCTTCGCGATACGAAAGCAGTATTTCTAAACACATGAGATTCTTCGGGTGGTCGAAGCAGTCCCTTATCCAATAAGGTTCTTTGCGATACCACAGTAGTATCTCTAATCACATGAGATTCTTCGGGTGGTCGTAGCAGTCCCTTATCCATTAAGGTTCTTCGCGATACCAAAGCAGTATCTCTAAACACATGAGATTCTTCGGGTGGTCAAAGCAGTCCCTTTTCCAATAAGGTTCTTCGCGATACCAAAACAGTATCTCTAAACACATGAGATTCTTCGTGATAACAAAGCAGTATCTCTAAATTTACGAGATTCCTCGGGTGGTCGAAGCAATACCTTATTCAATAAGGTTCTTCGTGATACCAAAGCAGTATCTATAAACACATGAGATTCTTCGGGTGGACGAAGCAGTCCCTTATCCAATAAGGTTCTTCGTGATACCAAAGCAGTATCTCTAATCACATGAGATTCTTCGGGTGGTCGAAGCAGTCCCTTATCCAATAAGGTTCTTCGCGATACCAAAACAATATCTCTAAACACATGAGATTCTTCGCGATACCAAAACAGTATATCTAAATACATGAGATTCCTCGGGTGGTCGATGCAGTCCCTTATCCAATAAGACTCTTCGCGATACGAAAGCAGTATCTCTAAACACATGAGATTCTTCGGGTGGTCGAAGCAGTCCCTTATCCAATAAGGTTCTTCGCGATACCACAGTAGTATCTCTAATCACATGAGATTCTTCGGGTGGTCGAAGCAGTCCCTTATCCAATAATGTTCTTCGCGATACCAAAACCATATCTCTAAACACAAGAGATTCTTCGGGTGGTCGAAGCAGTCCCTTATCCAATAAGGTTCTTCGCGATACCAAAGCAGTATCTCTAAACACATGAGATTCTTTGGGTGGTCTTAGCAGTCCCTTATCCATTAAGGTTCTTCGCTATACCAAAGCAGTATCTCTAAACACATGAGATTCTTCGGGTGGACGAAGCAGTCCCTTATCCAATAAGGTTCTTCGCGATACCAAAGCAGTATCTCTAATCACATGAGATTCTTCGGGTGGTTGAAGCAGTCCCTTATCCAATAAGGTTCTTCGCGATACCCAAACAGTATCTCTAAACACGTGAGATTCTTCGCGATACCAAAGCAGTATCTCTTAATACATGAGATTCCTCGGGTCGTCGATGCAGTCTCTTATCCAATAAGATTCTTCGCAATACGAAAGCAGTATCTCTAAACACATGAGTTTCTTCAGGTGGTCGAAGAAGTCCCTTATCCAATAAGGTTCTTCGCGATACCACAGTAGTATCTCTAATCACATGAGATTCTTCGGGTGGTCGAAGCAGTCCCTTATCCAATAAGGTTCTTCGTGATACCAAAACAATATCTCTAAACGCATGACATTCTTCGGGTGGTCGAAGCAGTCCCTTATCCAATAAGGTTCTTCGCGATACGAAAGCAGTATTTTTAAACACATGAGATTCTTCGGGTGGTCGAAGCAGTCCCTTATCCAATAAGGTTCTTTGCGATACCACAGTAGTATCTCTAATCACATGAGATTCTTCGGGTGGTCGTAGCAGTCCCTTATCCATTAAGGTTCTTCGCGATACCAAAGCAGTATGTCTAAACACATGAGATTCTTCGGGTGGTCAAAGCAGTCCCTTTTCCAATAAGGTTCTTCGCGATACCAAAACAGTATCTCTAAACACATGAGATTCTTCGTGATAACAAAGCAGTATCTCTAAATTTACGAGATTCCTCGGGTGGTCGAAGCAATACCTTATTCAATAAGGTTCTTCGTGATACCAAAGCAGTATCTATAAACACATGAGATTCTTCGGGTGGACGAAGCAGTCCCTTATCCAATAAGGTTCTTCGTGATACCAAAGCAGTATCTCTAATCACATGAGATTCTTCGGGTGGTCGAAGCAGTCCCTTATCCAAAAAGGTTCTTCGCGATACCAAAACAATATCTCTAAACACATGAGATTCTTCGCGACACCAAAGCAGTATATCTAAATACATGAGATTCCTCGGGTGGTCGATGCAGTCCCTTATCCAATAAGACTCTTCGCGATACGAAAGCAGTATCTCTAAACACATGAGATTCTTCGGGTGGTCGAAGCAGTCCCTTATCCAATAAGGTTCTTCGCGATACCACAGTAGTATCTCTAATCACATGAGATTCTTCGGGTGGTCGAAGCAGTCCCTTATCCAATAATGTTCTTCGCGATACCAAAACCATATCTCTAAACACAAGAGATTCTTCGGGTGGTCGAAGCAGTCCCTTATCCAATAAGGTTCTTCGCGATACCAAAGCAGTATCTCTAAACACATGAGATTCTTTGGATGGTCTTAGCAGTCCCTTATCCATTAAGGTTCTTCGCTATACCAAAGCAGTATCTCTAAACACATGAGATTCTTCGGGTGGACGAAGCAGTCCCTTATCCAATAAGGTTCTTCGCGATACCAAAGCAGTATCTCTAATCACATGAGATTCTTCGGGTGGTTGAAGCAGTCCCTTATCCAATAAGGTTCATCGCGATACCCAAACAGTATCTCAAAACACGTGAGATTCTTCGCGATACCAAAGCAGTATCTCTTAATACATGAGATTCCTCGGGTGGTCGATGCAGTCTCTTATCCAATAAGATTCTTCGCAATACGAAAGCAGTATCTCTAAACACATGAGTTTCTTCAGGTGGTCGAAGAAGTCCCTTATCCAATAAGGTTCTTCGCGATACCACAGTAGTATCTCTAATCACATGAGATTCTTCGGGTGCTCGAAGCAGTCCCTTATCCAATAAGGTTCTTCGTGATACCAAAACAATATCTCTAAACGCATGACATTCTTCGGGTGGTCGAAGCAGTCCCTTATCCAATAAGGTTCTTCGCGATACGAAAGCAGTATTTCTAAACACATGAGATTCTTCGGGTGGTCGAAGCAGTCCCTTATCCAATAAGGTTCTTTGCGATACCACAGTAGTATCTCTAAACACGTGAGATTCTTCGGGTGGTCGTAGCAGTCCCTTATCCATTAAGGTTCTTCGCGATAAAAAAGCAGTATCTCTAAACACATGAGATTCTTCGGGTGGTCGAAGCAGTTCCTTATCCAATAAGGTTCTTGACGATACCACAATAGTATCTCTAATCACATGAGATTCTTCGGGTGGTCGAAGCAGTCCCTTATCCAATAATGTTCTTCGCGATACCAAAACCATATCTCTAAACATATGAGATTCTTCGGGTGGTCGAAGCAGTCCCTTATCCAATAAGGTTCTTCGCGATACCAAAGCAGTATCTCTAAACACATGAGATTCTTTGGGTGGTCTTAGCAGTCCCTTATCCATTAAGATTCTTTGCGATACCAAAGCAGTATCTCTAAACACATGAGATTCTTCGGGTGGACGAAGCAGTCCCTTATCCAATAAGGTTCTTCGCGATACCAAAGAAGTATCTCTAATCACATGAGATTCTTCGGGTGGTCGAAGCAGTCCCTTATCCAATAAGGTTCTTCGGGATACCCAAATAGTATCTCTAAACACATTAGATTCTTCGCGATACCAAAGCAGTATCTCTAAATACATGAGATTCCTCGGGTGGTCGATGGAGTCTCTTATCCAATAAGATTCTTCGCGATACGAAAGCAGTATCTCTAAACACATGAGATTCTTCGGGTGGTCGAAGCAGTCCCTTATCCAATAAGGTTCTTCGCGATACCACAGTAGTATCTCTAATCACATGAGATTCTTCGGGTGGTCGAAGCAGTCCCTTATCCAATAAGGTTCTTCGCGATACCAATACAATATCTCTAAACACATGAGATTCTTCGGGTAGTCGAAGCAGTCCCTTATCCAATAAGGTTCTTCGCGATACCAAAGCAGTATCTCTAAACACATGTGATTCTTTGGGTGGTCAAAGCAGTACCTTATTCAATAAGTTTCTTCGTGATACCAAAGCAGTATCTCTAAACACATGAGATTCTTCAGGTGGTGGTAGCAGTCCCTTATCCATTAAGGTTCTTCGCGATACCAAAGCAGTATCTCTGAACACATGAGATTCTTCGGGTGGTCGAAGCAGTCCCTTTTCCAATAAGGTTCTTCCCGATACCAAAACAGTATCTCTAAACACATGAGATTCTTCGTGTTACCAAAGCAGTATCTCTAAATACACGAGATTCCTCGGGTGGTCGAAGCAATACCTTATTCAATAAGGTTCTTTGTGATACCAAAACTATATCTCTAAACACATGAGATTCTTCGGGTGGACGAAGCAGTTCCTTATCCAATAAGGTTCTTCGCGATACCAAAGTAGTATCTCTAATCACATGAGATTCTTCGGGTGGTCGAAACAGTCCCTTATCCAACAAGGTTCTTCGCGATACCAAAACAATATCTCTAAACACATGAGATTCTTCGCGATACCAAAGCAGTATATCTAAATACATGAGATTCCTCAGGTGGTCGATGCAGTCCCTTATCCAATAAGACTCTTCGCGATACGAAAGCAGTATTTCTAAACACATGAGATTCTTCGGGTGGTCGAAGCAGTCCCTTATCCAATAAGGTTCTTTGCGATACCACAGTAGTATCTCTAATCACATGAGATTCTTCGGGTGGTCGAAGCAGTCCCTTATCCAATAAGGTTCTTCGCGATACCAAAACAATATCTCTAAACACATGAGATTCTTCGTGTGGTCGAAGCAGTTCCTTATCCAATTAGGTTCTTCGCGATACCAAAGAAGTTTCTCTTAACACATGAGATTCTTCGGGTGGTCAAAGCAGTACCTTATTTAATAAGGTTCTTCGTGATACCAAAGCAGTATCTCTAAACACATGAGATTCTTCGGGTGGTCGTAGCAGTCCCTTATCCATTAAGGCTCTTCGCGATACCAAAGCAGTATCTCTAATCACATGAGATTCTTCGGGTGGTCGAAGCAGTCCCTTATCCAATAAGGTTCTTTGCGATACCCAAACAGTATCTCTAAACACATGAGATTCTTCGCGATACCAAAGCAGTATCTCTAAATACATGAGATTCCTCGGGTGGTCGATGCAGTCTCTTATCCAATACGATTCTTATCGATACGAAAGCAGTATCTCTAAACACATGAGATTCTTAGGGTGGTCGAAGCAGTCCCTTATCCAATAAGGTTCTTCGCGATACCACAGTAGTATCTCTAATGACATGAGATTTTTCTGGTGGTCGAAGCAGTCCCTTATCCAATAAGGTTCTTCGCGATACCAAAACAATATCTCTAAACACATGAGATTCTTCGGGTGGACGAAGCAGTTCCTTATCCAATAAGGTTCTTCGCGATACCAAAGCAGTATCTCTAATCACATGAGATTCTTCGGGTGGTCGAAGCAGTCCCTTATCCAACAAGGTTTTTCGCGATACCAAAACAATATCTCTAAACACATGAGATTCTTCGCGATACCAAAGCAGTATATCTAAATACATGAGATTCCTCAGGTGGTCGATGCAGTCCCTTATCCAATAAGACTCTTCGCGATACGAAAGCAGTATTTCTAAACACATGAGATTCTTCGGGTGGTCGAAGCAGTCCCTTATCCAATAAGGTTCTTTGCGATACCACAGTAGTATCTCTAATCACATGAGATTGTTCGGGTGGTCGAAGCAGTCCCTTATCCAATAAGGTTCTTCGCGATACCAAAACAATATCTCTAACAACATGAGATTCTTCGTGTGGTCGAAGCAGTTCCTTATCCAATAAGGTTCTTCGCGATACCAAAGAAGTTTCTCTTAACACATGAGATTCTTCGGGTGGTCAAAGCAGTACCTTATTGAATAAGGTTCTTCGTGATACCAAAGTAGTATCTCTAAACACATGAGATTCTTCGGGTGGTCGTAGCAGTCCCTTATCCATTAAGGCTCTTCGCGATACCAAAGCAGTATCTCTAATCACATGAGATTCTTCGGGTGGTCGAAGCAGTCCCTTATCCAATAAGGTTCTTTGCGATACCCAAACAGTATCTCTAAACACATGAGATTCTTCGCGATACCAAAGCAGTATCTCTAAATACATGAGATTCCTCGGGTGGTCGATGCAGTCTCTTATCCAATACGATTCTTCGCGATACGAAAGCAGTATCTCTAAACACATGAGATTCTTCGGGTGGTCGAAGCAGTCCCTTTTCCAATAAGGTTCTTCGCGATACCACAGTAGTATCTCTAATGACATGAGATTCTTCGGGTGGTCGAAGCAGTCCCTTATCCAATAAGGTTCTTCGCGATACCAAAACAGTATCTCTAAACACATGAGATTCTTCGGTTGGTCGAAGCAGTCACTTATCCAATAAGGTTCTTCGCGATACCAATGCAGTATCTCTAAACACATGAGATTCTTTGGGTGGTCAAAGCAGTATCTTATTCAATAAGGTTCTTCGTGATACCAAAGCAGTATCTCTAAACACATGAGATTCTTCGGGTGGTCGTCGCAGTCCCTTATCCATTTAGGTTCTTCGCGATACCAAAGCAGTATCTCTAAACACATGAGATTCTTCAGGTGCACGAAGCAGTCCCTTATCCAATAAGGTTCTTCGCGATACCAAAGCAGTATCTCTAATCACATGAGATTCTTCGGGTGGTCGAAGCAGTCCCTTATCCAATAAGGTTCTTCGCGATACCCAAATAGTATCTCTAAACACATGAGATTCTTCGCGATACCAAAGCAGTATCTCTAAATACATGAGATTCCTCGGGTGGTCGAAGCAGTCTCTTATCCAATAAGATTCTTCGCGATACGAAAGCAGTATGTCTAAACACATGAGATTCTTCGGGTGGTCGAAGCAGTCCCTTATCCAATAAGGTTCTTCGCGATACCACAGTAGTATCTCTAATCACATGAGATTCTTCGGGTGGTCGAAGCAGTCCCTTATCCAATAAGGTTCTTCGCGATACGAAAATAATATCTCTAAACACATGAGATTCTTCGGGTGGTCGAAGCAGTACCTTATTCAATAAGGTTCTTCGTGATACCAAAGCAGTATCTCTAAACACATGAGATTCTTCGGGTGGTCGTAGCATTCGTTTATCCATTAAGGTTCTTCGCGATACCAAAGCAGTATCTCTAAACACATGAGATTCTTCGGGTGGTTGAAGAAGTCCCTTATCCAATAAGGTTCTTTGCGATACCCAAGCAGTATATCTAAACACATGAGATTCTTCGGGTGCTCAAACAAGTCCCTTATCTAATAAGGTTCTTCGCGATACCAAAGTAGTATCTCTAAACACATGAGATTCTTCGGGTGGTCGAAGCAGTCCCTTATCCAATAAGGTTCTTCGCGATACCAAAGCTGTATCTCTAAACACATGAGATTCTTTGCGATACCGAAGAAGTATATCTAAATACATGAGATTCCTCGGGTGGTCGATGCAATCCCTTATCCAATAAGACTCTTCGCGATTCGAAAGCAGTATCTCTAAACACATGAGATTCTTCGGGTGGTCAAAGCAGTCCCTTATCCAATAAGGTTCTTCGCGATATCAAAACCATATCTCTAAACACATGAGATTCTTAGGGTGGTCGAAGCAGTCCCTTATCCAATAAGGTTCTTCGCGATACCAAAGCAGTATCTCTAGACACATGAGATTCTTTGGGTAGTCTTAGCAGTCCCTTATCCATTAAGGTTCTTCGCGATACCAAAGCAGTATTTCTAAACACATGAGATTCTTCGGGTGGACAAAGCAGTCCATTATCCAATAAGGTTCTTCGCGATACCAAAGCAGTATCTATAATCACATGAGATTCTTTGGGTGGTCGAAGCAGTCCCTTATCCAATAAGGTTCTTCGTGATACCCAAACAGTATCTCTAAACACATGAGATTCTTCGCGATACCAAAGCAGTATCTCTAAATACATGAGATTCCTCGGGTGGTCGATGCAGTCTCTTATCCAATAAGATTCTTCGTGACACGAAAGCAGTATCTCTAAAAACATGAGATTCTTCGGGTGGTCGAAGTAGTACGTTATCCAATAAGGTTATTCGCGATACCACGGTAATATCTCTAATCATATGAGATTCTTCGGGTGGTCGAAGCAGTCCCTTATCCAATAAGGTTCTTCGCGATACCAAAACAATATCTCTAAACACATGAGATTCTTCGGGTGGTCGAAGCAGTCCCTTATCCAATAAGGTTCTTCGCGATACCACAGTAGTATCTATAATCACATGAGATTCTTCGGGTGGTCAAAGCAGTCCCTTATCCAATAAGGTTCTTCGCGATACCAAAACCATATCTCTAAACACATGAGATTCTTCGGGTGGTCGAAGCAGTCCCTTATCCAATAAGGTTCTTCGCGATACCAAAGCAGTATCTCTAGACACATGAGATTCTTTGGGTGGTCTTAGCAGTCCCTTATCCATTAAGGTTCTTCGCGATACCAAAGCAGTATTTCTAAACACATGAGATTCTTCGGGTGGACGAAGCAGTCCATTATCCAATAAGGTTCTTCGCGATACCAAAGTAGTATCTATAATCACATGAGATTCTTTGGATGGTCGAAGCAGTCCCTTATCCAATAAGGTTCTTCGTGATACCCAAACAGTATCTCTAAACACATGAGATTCTTCGCGATACCAAAGCAGTATCTCTAAATACATGAGATTCCTCGGGTGGTCGATGCAGTCTCTTATCCAATAAGATTCTTCGTGATACGAAAGCAGTATCTCTAAAAACATGAGATTCTTCGGGTGGTCGAAGTAGTACGTTATCCAATAAGGTTATTCGCGATACCACGGTAGTATCTCTAATCATATGAGATTCTTCGGGTGGTCGAAGCAGTCCCTTATCCAATAAGGTTCTTCACGATACCAAAACAATATCTCTAAACACATGAGATTCTTCGGGTGGTCGAAGCAGTCCCTTATCCAATAAGGTTCTTCGCGATACCACAGTAGTATCTATAATCACATGAGATTCTTCGGGTGGTCAAAGCAGTCCCTTATCCAATAAGGTTCTTTGCGATACCAAAACCATATCTCTAAACACATGAGATTCTTCGGGTGGTCGAAGCAGTCCCTTATCCAATAAGGTTCTTCGCGATACCAAAGCAGTATCTCTAGACACATGAGATTCTTTGGGTGGTCTTAGCAGTCCCTTATCCATTAAGGTTCTTCGCGATACCAAAGCAGTATTTCTAAACACATGAGATTCTTCGGGTGGACGAAGCAGTCCATTATCCAATAAGGTTCTTCGCGATACCAAAGCAGTATCTATAATCACATGAGATTCTTTGGGTGGTCGAAGCAGTCCCTTATCCAATAAGGTTCTTCGTGATACCCAAACAGTATCTCTAAACACATGAGATTCTTCGCGATACCAAAGCAGTATCTCTAAATACATGAGATTCCTCGGGTGGTCGATGCAGTCTCTTATCCAATAAGATTCTTCGTGATACGAAAGCAGTATCTCTAAAAACATGAGATTCTTCGGGTGGTCGAAGTAGTACGTTATCCAATAAGGTTATTCGCGATACCACGGTAGTATCTCTAATCATATGAGATTCTTCGGGTGGTCGAAGCAGTCCCTTATCCAATAAGGTTCTTCGCGATACCAAAACAATATCTCTAAACACATGAGATTCTTCGGGTGGTCGAAGCAGTCCGTTATCCAATAAGGTTCTTCGCGATACCAAAGCAGTATCTCTAAACACATGAAATTCTTTGGGTGGTCAATGCAGTACCTTATTCAATAAGGTTGTTCGGGTGGTCGAAGCAGTACCTTATTCAATAAGGTTCTTCATGATACCAAAGCAGTATCTCTAAACACATGAGATTCTTCGGATGGTCGTAGCAGTCGCTTATCCATTAAGGTTCTTCGCGATACCAAAGCAGTATCTCTAAACACATGAGATTCTTCGGGTGGTTGAAGAAGTCCCTTATCCAAAAAGGTTCTTTGCGATACCCAAACAGTATATCTAAACACATGAGATTCTTCGGGTGCTCAAAGCAGTCCCGTATCTAATAAGGTTCTTCGCGATACCAAAGCAGTATCTCTAAACACATGAGATTCGTCGGGTGGTCGTAGCATTCGTTTATCCATTAAGGTTCTTCGCGATACCAAAGCAGTATCTCTAAACACATGAGATTCTTCGGGTGGTTGAAGAAGTCCCTTATCCAATAAGGTTCTTTGCGATACCCAAGCAGTATATCTAAACACATGAGATTCTTCGGGTGCTCAAACAAGTCCCTTATCTAATAAGGTTCTTCGCGATACCAAAGTAGTATCTCTAAACACATGAGATTCTTCGGGTGGTCGAAGCAGTCCCTTATCCAATAAGGTTCTTCGCGATACCAAAGCAGTATCTCTAAACACATGAGATTCTTCGCGATACCGAAGAAGTATATCTAAATACATGAGATTCCTCGGGTGGTCGATGCAATCCCTTATCCAATAAGACTCTTCGCGATACGAAAGCAGTATCTCTAAACACATGAGATTCTTCGGGTGGTCGAAGCAGTCCCTTATACAATAAGTTTCTTCGCGATACCACGGTAGTATCTCTAATCACATGAGATTCTTCGGGTGGTCAAAGCAGTCCCTTATCCAATAAGGTTCTTCGCGATACCAAAACCATATCTCTAAACACATGAGATTCTTCGGGTGGTCGAAGCAGTCCCTTATCCAATAAGGTTCTTCGCGATACCAAAGCAGTATCTCTAGACACATGAGATTCTTTGGGTGGTCTTAGCAGTCCCTTATCCATTAAGGTTCTTCGCGATACCAAAGCAGTATTTCTAAACACATGAGATTCTTCGGGTGGACGAAGCAGTCCATTATCCAATAAGGTTCTTCGCGATACCAAAGCAGTATCTATAATCACATGAGATTCTTTGGGTGGTCGAAGCAGTCCCTTATCCAATAAGGTTCTTCATGATACCCAAACAGTATCTCTAAACACATGAGATTCTTCGCGATACCAAAGCAGTATCTCTAAATACATGAGATTCCTCGGGTGGTCGATGCAGTCTTTTATCCAATAAGATTCTTCGTGATACGAAAGCAGTATCTCTAAAAACATGAGATTCTTCGGGTGGTCGAAGTAGTACGTTATCCAATAAGGTTATTCGCGATACCACGGTAGTATCTCTAATCATATGAGATTCTTCGGGTGGTCGAAGCAGTCCCTTATCCAATAAGGTTCTTCGCGATACCAAAACAATATCTCTAAACACATGAGATTCTTCGGGTGGTCGAAGCAGTCCCTTATCCAATAAGGTTCTTCGCGATACCAAAGCAGTATCTCTAAACACATGAAATTCTTTGGGTGGTCAAAGCAGTACCTTATTCAATAAGGTTGTTCGGGTGGTCGAAGCAGTACCTTATTCAATAAGGTTCTTCATGATACCAAAGCAGTATCTCTAAACACATGAGATTCTTCGGATGGTCGTAGCAGTCGCTTATCCATTAAGGTTCTTCGCGATACCAAAGCAGTATCTCTAAACACATGAGATTCTTCGGGTGGTTGAAGAAGTCCCTTATCCAAAAAGGTTCTTTGCGATACCCAAACAGTATATCTAAACACATGAGATTCTTCGGGTGCTCAAAGCAGTCCCTTATCTAATAAGGTTCTTCGCGATACCAAAGCAGTATCTCTAAACACATGAGATTCTTCGGGTGGTCGTAGCAGTCCCTTTTCCAATAAGGTTCTTCGCGATACCACAGTAGTATCTCTAATGACATGAGATTCTTCGGGTGGTCGAAGCAGTCCCTTATCCAATAAGGTTCTTCGCGATACCAAAACAGTATCTCTAAACACATGAGATTCTTCGGGTGGTCGAAGCAGTCCCTTATCCAATAAGGTTCTTCGCGATACCAATGCAGTATCTCTAAACACATGAGATTCTTTGGGTGGTCAAAGCAGTATCTTATTCAATAAGGTTCTTCGTGATACCAAAGCAGTATCTCTAAACACATGAGATTCTTCGGGTGGTCGTAGCAGTCCCTTATCCATTTAGGTTCTTCGCGATACCAAAGCAGTATCTCTAAACACATGAGATTCTTTAGGTGCACGAAGCAGTCCCTTATCCAATAAGGTTCTTCGCGATACCAAAGCAGTATCTCTAATCACATGAGATTCTTCGGGTGGTCGAAGCAGTCCCTTATCCAATAAGGTTCTTCGCGATACCCAAACAGTATCTCTAAACACATGAGATTCTTCGCGATACCAAAGCAGTATCTCTAAATACATGAGATTCCTCGGGTGGTCGAAGCAGTCTCTTATCCAATAAGATTCTTCGCGATACGAAAGCAGTATGTCTAAACACATGAGATTCTTCGGGTGGTCGAAGCAGTCCCTTATCCAATAAGGTTCTTCGCGATACCACAGTAGTATCTCTAATCACATGAGATTCTTCGGGTGGTCGAAGCAGTCCCTTATCCAATAAGGTTCTTCGCGATACGAAAATAATATCTCTAAACACATGAGATTCTTCGGGTGGTCGAAGCAGTACCTTATTCAATAAGGTTCTTCGTGATACCAAAGCATTATCTCTAAACACATGAGATTCTTCGGGTGGTCGTAGCATTCGTTTATCCATTAAGGTTCTTCGCGATACCAAAGCAGTATCTCTAAACACATGAGATTCTTCGGGTGGTTGAAGAAGTCCCTTATCCAATAAGGTTCTTTGCGATACCCAAGCAGTATATCTAAACACATGAGATTCTTCGGGTGCTCAAACAAGTCCCTTATCTAATAAGGTTCTTCGCGATACCAAAGTAGTATCTCTAAACACATGAGATTCTTCGGGTGGTCGAAGCAGTCCCTTATCCAATAAGGTTCTTCGCGATACCAAAGCTGTATCTCTAAACACATGAGATTCTTCGCGATACCGAAGAAGTATATCTAAATACATGAGATTCCTCGGGTGGTCGATGCAATCCCTTATCCAATAAGACTCTTCGCGATACGAAAGCAGTATCTCTAAACACATGAGATTCTTCGGGTGGTCGAAGCAGTCCCTTATACAATAAGGTTCTTCGCGATGCCACAGTAGTATCTCTAATCACATGAGATTCTTCGAGTGGTCAAAGCAGTCCCTTATCCAATAAGGTTCTTCGCGATATCAAAACCATATCTCTAAACACATGAGATTCTTAGGGTGGTCGAAGCAGTCCCTTATCCAATAAGGTTCTTCGCGATACCAAAGCAGTATCTCTAGACACATGAGATTCTTTGGGTGGTCTTAGCAGTCCCTTATCCATTAAGGTTCTTCGCGATACCAAAGCAGTATTTCTAAACACATGAGATTCTTCGGGTGGACAAAGCAGTCCATTTTCCAATAAGGTTCTTCGCGATACCAAAGCAGTATCTATAATCACATGAGATTCTTTGGGTGGTCGAAGCAGTCCCTTATCCAATAAGGTTCTTCGTGATACCCAAACAGTATCTCTAAACACATGAGATTCTTCGCGATACCAAAGCAGTATCTCTAAAAACATGAGATTCCTCGGGTGGTCGATGCAGTCTCTTATCCAATAAGATTCTTCGTGACACGAAAGCAGTATCTCTAAAAACATGAGATTCTTCGGGTGGTCGAAGTAGTACGATATCCAATAAGGTTATTCGCGATACCACGGTAATATCTCTAATCATATGAGATTCTTCGGGTGGTCGAAGCAGTCCCTTGTCCAATAAGGTTCTTCGCGATACCAAAACAATATCTCTAAACACATGAGATTCTTCGGGTGGTCGAAGCAGTCCCTTATCCAATAAGGTTCTTCGCGATACCACAGTAGTATCTATAATCACATGAGATTCTTCGGGTGGTCAAAGCAGTCCCTTATCCAATAAGGTTCTTCGCGATACCAAAACCATATCTCTAAACACATGAGATTCTTCGGGTGGTCGAAGCAGTCCCTTAACCAATAAGGTTCTTCGCGATACCAAAGCAGTATCTCTAGACACATGAGATTCTTTGGGTGGTCTTAGCAGTCCCTTATCCATTAAGGTTCTTCGCGATACCAAAGCAGTATTTCTAAACACATGAGATTCTTCGGGTGGACGAAGCAGTCCATTATCCAATAAGGTTCTTCGCGATACCAAAGCAGTATCTATAATCACATGAGATTCTTTGGGTGGTCGAAGCAGTCCCTTATCCAATAAGGTTCTTCGTGATACCCAAACAGTATCTCTAAACACATGAGATTCTTCGCGATACCAAAGCAGTATCTCTAAATACATGAGATTCCTCGGGTGGTCGATGCAGTCTCTTATCCAATAAGATTCTTCGTGATACGAAAGCAGTATCTCTAAAAACATGAGATTCTTCGGGTGGTCGAAGTAGTACGTTATCCAATAAGGTTATTCGCGATACCACGGTAGTATCTCTAATCATATGAGATTCTTCGGGTGGTCGAAGCAGTCCCTTATCCAATAAGGTTCTTCGCGATACCAAAACAATATCTCTAAACACATGAGATTCTTCGGGTGGTCGAAGCAGTCCGTTATCCAATAAGGTTCTTCGCGATACCAAAGCAGTATCTCTAAACACATGAAATTCTTTGGGTGGTCAATGCAGTACCTTATTCAATAAGGTTGTTCGGGTGGTCGAAGCAGTACCTTATTCAATAATGTTCTTCATGATACCAAAGCAGTATCTCTAAACACATGAGATTCTTCGGATGGTCGTAGCAGTCGCTTATCCATTAAGGTTCTTCGCGATACCAAAGCAGCATCTCTAAACACATGAGATTCTTCGGGTGGTTGAAGAAGTCCCTTATCCAAAAAGGTTCTTTGCGATACCCAAACAGTATATCTAAACACATGAGATTCTTCGGGTGCTCAAAGCAGTCCCGTATCTAATAAGGTTCTTCGCGATACCAAAGCAGTATCTCTAAACACATGAGATTCTTCGGGTGGTCGTAGCATTCGTTTATCCATTAAGGTTCTTCGTGATACCAAAGCAGTATCTCTAAACACATGAGATTCTTCGGGTGGTTGAAGAAGTCCCTTATCCAATAAGGTTCTTTGCGATACCCAAGCAGTATATCTAAACACATGAGATTCTTCGGGTGCTCAAACAAGTCCCTTATCTAATAAGGTTCTTCGCGATACCAAAGTAGTATCTCTAAACACATGAGATTCTTCGTGTGGTCGAAGCATTCCCTTATCCAATAAGGTTCTTCGCGATACCAAAGCAGTATCTCTAAACACATGAGATTCTTCGCGATACCGAAGAAGTATATCTAAATACATGAGATTCCTCGGGTGGTCGATGCAATCCCTTATCCAATAAGACTCTTCGCGATACGAAAGCAGTATCTCTAAACACATGAGATTCTTCGGGTGGTCGAAGCAGTCCCTTATACAATAAGGTTCTTCGCGATACCACGGTAGTATCTCTAATCACATGAGATTCTTCGGGTGGTCAAAGCAGTCCCTTATCCAATAAGGTTCTTCGCGATACCAAAACCATATCTCTAAACACATGAGATTCTTCGGGTGGTCGAAGCAGTCCCTTATCCAATAAGGTTCTTCGCGATACCAAAGCAGTATCTCTAGACACATGAGATTCTTTGGGTGGTCTTAGCAGTCCCATATCCATTAAGGTTCTTCGCGATACCAAAGCAGTATTTCTAAACACATGAGATTCTTCGGGTGGACGAAGCAGTCCATTATCCAATAAGGTTCTTCGCGATACCAAAGCAGTATCTATAATCACATGAGATTCTTTGGGTGGTCGAAGCAGTCCCTTATCCAATAAGGTTCTTCGTGATACCCAAACAGTATCTCTAAACACATGAGATTCTTCGCGATACCAAAGCAGTATCTCTAAATACATGAGATTCCTCGGGTGGTCGATGCAGTCTCTTATCCAATAAGATTCTTCGTGATACGAAAGCAGTATCTCTAAAAACATGAGATTCTTCAGGTGGTCGAAGTAGTACGTTATCCAATAAGGTTATTCGCAATACCACGGTAGTATCTCTAATCATATGAGATTCTTCGGGTGGTCGAAGCAGTCCCTTATCCAATAAGGTTCTTCGCGATACCAAAACAATATCTCTAAACACATGAGATTCTTCGGGTGGTCGAAGCAGTCCCTTATCCAATAAGGTTCTTCGCGATACCAAAGCAGTATCTCTAAACACATGAAATTCTTTGGGTGGTCAAAGCAGTACCTTATTCAATAAGGTTGTTCGGGTGGTCGAAGCAGTACCTTATTCAATAAGGTTCTTCATGATACCAAAGCAGTATCTCTAAACACATGAGATTCTTCGGATGGTCGTAGCAGTCGCTTATCCATTAAGGTTCTTCGCGATACCAAAACAATATCTCTAAACACATGAGATTCTTCGGGTGGTCGCAGCAGTCCGTTATCCAATAAGGTTCTTCGCGATACCAAAGCAGTATCTCTAAACACATGAAATTCTTTGGGTGGTCAATGCAGTACCTTATTCAATAAGGTTGTTCGGGTGGTCGAAGCAGTACCTTATTCAATAAGGTTCTTCATGATACCAAAGCAGTATCTCTAAACACATGAGATTCTTCGGATGGTCGTAGCAGTCGCTTATCCATTAAGGTTCTTCGCGATACCAAAGCAGTATCTCTAAACACATGAGATTCTTCGGGTGGTTGAAGAAGTCCCTTATCCAAAAAGGTTCTTTGCGATACCCAAACAGTATATCTAAACACATGAGATTCTTCGGGTGCTCAAAGCAGTCCCGTATCTAATAAGGTTCTTCGCGATACCAAAGCAGTATCTCTAAACACATGAGATTCTTCGGGTGGTCGTAGCATTCGTTTATCCATTAAGGTTCTTCGCGATACCAAAGCAGTATCTCTAAACACATGAGATTCTTCGGGTGGTTGAAGAAGTCCCTTATCCAATAAGGTTCTTTGCGATACCCAAGCAGTATATCTAAACACATGAGATTCTTCGGGTGCTCAAACAAGTCCCTTATCTAATAAGGTTCTTCGCGATACCAAAGTAGTATCTCTAAACACATGAGATTCTTCGTGTGGTCGAAGCAGTCCCTTATCCAATAAGGTTCTTCGCGATACCAAAGCAGTATCTCTAAACACATGAGATTCTTCGCGATACCGAAGAAATATATCTAAATACATGAGATTCCTCGGGTGGTCGATGCAATCCCTTATCCAATAAGACTCTTCGCGATACGAAAGCAGTATCTCTAAACACATGAGATTCTTCGGGTGGTCGAAGCAGTCCCTTATACAATAAGGTTCTTCGCGATACCACGGTAGTATCTCTAATCACATGAGATTCTTCGGGTGGTCAAAGCAGTCCCTTATCCAATAAGGTTCTTCGCGATACCAAAACCATATCTCTAAACACATGAGATTCTTCGGGTGGTCGAAGCAGTCCCTTATCCAATAAGGTTCTTCGCGATACCAAAGCAGTATCTCTAGACACATGAGATTCTTTGGGTGGTCTTAGCAGTCCCTTATCCATTAAGGTTCTTCGCGATACCAAAGCAGTATTTCTAAACACATGAGATTCTTCGGGTGGACGAAGCAGTCCATTATCCAATAAGGTTCTTCGCGATACCAAAGCAGTATCTATAATCACATGAGATTCTTTGGGTGGTCGAAGCAGTCCCTTATCCAATAAGGTTCTTCGTGATACCCAAACAGTATCTCTAAACACATGAGATTCTTCGCGATACCAAAGCAGTATCTCTAAATACATGAGATTCCTCGGGTGTTCGATGCAGTCTCTTATCCAATAAGATTCTTCGTGATACGAAAGCAGTATCTCTAAAAACATGAGATTCTTCGGGTGGTCGAAGTAGTACGTTATCCAATAAGGTTATTCGCGATACCACGGTAGTATCTCTAATCATATGAGATTCTTCGGGTGGTCGAAGCAGTCCCTTATCCAATAAGGTTCTTCGCGATACCAAAACAATATCTCTAAACACATGAGATTCTTCGGGTGGTCGAAGCAGTCCCTTATCCAATAAGGTTCTTCGCGATACCAAAGCAGTATCTCTAAACACATGAAATTCTTTGGGTGGTCAAAGCAGTACCTTATTCAATAAGGTTGTTCGGGTGGTCGAAGCAGTACCTTATTCAATAAGGTTCTTCATGATACCAAAGCAGTATCTCTAAACACATGAGATTCTTCGGATGGTCGTAGCAGTCGCTTATCCATTAAGGTTCTTCGCGATACCAAAGCAGTATCTCTAAACACATGAGATTCTTCGGGTGGTTGAAGAAGTCCCTTATCCAAAAAGGTTCTTTGCGATACCCAAACAGTATATCTAAACACATGAGATTCTTCGGGTGCTCAAAGCAGTCCCTTATCTAATAAGGTTCTTCGCGATACCAAAGCAGTATCTCTAAACACATGAGATTCTTCGGGTGGTCGTAGCATTCATTTATCCATTAAGGTTCTTCGCGATACCAAAGCAGTATCTCTAAACACATGAGATTCTTCGGGTGGTTGAAGAAGTCCCTTATCCAATAAGGTTCTTTGCGATACCCAAGCAGTATATCTAAACACATGAGATTCTTAGGGTGCTCAAACAAGTCCCTTATCTAATAAGGTTCTTCGCGATACCAAAGTAGTATCTCTAAACACATGAGATTCTTCGGGTGGTCGAAGCAGTCCCTTATCCAATAAGGTTCTTCGCGATACCAAAGCAGTATCTCTCAACACATGAGATTCTTCGCGATACCGAAGAAGTATATCTAAATACATGAGATTCCTCGGGTGGTCGATGCAATCCCTTATCCAATAAGACTCTTCGCGATACGAAAGCAGTATCTCTAAACACATGAGATTCTTCGGGTGGTTGAAGAAGTCCCTTATCCAATAAGGTTCTTTGCGATACCCAAGCAGTATATCTAAACACATGAGATTCTTCGGGTGCTCAAACAAGTCCCTTATCTAATAAGGTTCTTCGCGATACCAAAGTAGTATCTCTAAACACATGAGATTCTTCGTGTGGTCGAAGCAGTCCCTTATCCAATAAGGTTCTTCGCGATACCAAAGCAGTATCTCTAAACACATGAGATTCTTCGCGATACCGAAGAAATATATCTAAATACATGAGATTCCTCGGGTGGTCGATGCAATCCCTTATCCAATAAGACTCTTCGCGATACGAAAGCAGTATCTCTAAACACATGAGATTCTTCGGGTGGTCGAAGCAGTCCCTTATACAATAAGGTTCTTCGCGATACCACGGTAGTATCTCTAATCACATGAGATTCTTCGGGTGGTCAAAGCAGTCCCTTATCCAATAAGGTTCTTCGCGATACCAAAACCATATCTCTAAACACATGAGATTCTTCGGGTGGTCGAAGCAGTCCCTTATCCAATAAGGTTCTTCGCGATACCAAAGCAGTATCTCTAGACACATGAGATTCTTTGGGTGGTCTTAGCAGTCCCTTATCCATTAAGGTTCTTCGCGATACCAAAGCAGTATTTCTAAACACATGAGATTCTTCGGGTGGACGAAGCAGTCCATTATCCAATAAGGTTCTTCGCGATACCAAAGCAGTATCTATAATCACATGAGATTCTTTGGGTGGTCGAAGCAGTCCCTTATCCAATAAGGTTCTTCGTGATACCCAAACAGTATCTCTAAACACATGAGATTCTTCGCGATACCAAAGCAGTATCTCTAAATACATGAGATTCCTCGGGTGTTCGATGCAGTCTCTTATCCAATAAGATTCTTCGTGATACGAAAGCAGTATCTCTAAAAACATGAGATTCTTCGGGTGGTCGAAGTAGTACGTTATCCAATAAGGTTATTCGCGATACCACGGTAGTATCTCTAATCATATGAGATTCTTCGGGTGGTCGAAGCAGTCCCTTATCCAATAAGGTTCTTCGCGATACCAAAACAATATCTCTAAACACATGAGATTCTTCGGGTGGTCGAAGCAGTCCCTTATCCAATAAGGTTCTTCGCGATACCAAAGCAGTATCTCTAAACACATGAAATTCTTTGGGTGGTCAAAGCAGTACCTTATTCAATAAGGTTGTTCGGGTGGTCGAAGCAGTACCTTATTCAATAAGGTTCTTCATGATACCAAAGCAGTATCTCTAAACACATGAGATTCTTCGGATGGTCGTAGCAGTCGCTTATCCATTAAGGTTCTTCGCGATACCAAAGCAGTATCTCTAAACACATGAGATTCTTCGGGTGGTTGAAGAAGTCCCTTATCCAAAAAGGTTCTTTGCGATACCCAAACAGTATATCTAAACACATGAGATTCTTCGGGTGCTCAAAGCAGTCCCTTATCTAATAAGGTTCTTCGCGATACCAAAGCAGTATCTCTAAACACATGAGATTCTTCGGGTGGTCGTAGCATTCATTTATCCATTAAGGTTCTTCGCGATACCAAAGCAGTATCTCTAAACACATGAGATTCTTCGGGTGGTTGAAGAAGTCCCTTATCCAATAAGGTTCTTTGCGATACCCAAGCAGTATATCTAAACACATGAGATTCTTAGGGTGCTCAAACAAGTCCCTTATCTAATAAGGTTCTTCGCGATACCAAAGTAGTATCTCTAAACACATGAGATTCTTCGGGTGGTCGAAGCAGTCCCTTATCCAATAAGGTTCTTCGCGATACCAAAGCAGTATCTCTAAACACATGAGATTCTTCGCGATACCGAAGAAGTATATCTAAATACATGAGATTCCTCGGGTGGTCGATGCAATCCCTTATCCAATAAGACTCTTCGCGATACGAAAGCAGTATCTCTAAACACATGAGATTCTTCGGGTGGTCGAAGCAGTCCCTTATACAATAAGGTTCTTCGCGATACCACAGTAGTATCTCTAATCACATGAGATTCTTCGGGTGGTCAGAGCAGTCCCTTATCCAATAAGGTTCTTTGCGATACCAAAACCATATCTCTAAACACATGAGATTCTTCGGGTGGTCGAAGCAGTCCCTTATCCAATAAGGTTCTTCGCGATACCAAAGCAGTATCTCTAGACACATGAGATTCTTTGGGTGGTCTTAGCAGTCCCTTATCCATTAAGGTTCTTCGCGATACCAAAGCAGTATTTCTAAACACATGAGATTCTTCGGGTGGACGAAGCAGTCCATTATCCAATAAGGTTCTTCGCGATACCAAAGCAGTATCTATAATCACATGAGATTCTTTGGGTGGTCGAAGCAGTCCCTTATCCAATAAGGTTCTTCGTGATACCCAAACAGTATCTCTAAACACATGAGATTCTTCGCGATACCAAAGCAGTATCTCTAAATACATGAGATTCCTCGGGTGGTCGATGCAGTCTCTTATCCAATAAGATTCTTCGTGATACGAAAGCAGTATCTCTAAAAACATGAGATTCTTCGGGTGGTCGAAGTAGTACGTTATCCAATAATGTTATTCGCGATACCACGGTAGTATCTCTAATCATATGAGATTCTTCGGGTGGTCGAAGCAGTCCCTTATCCAATAAGGTTCTTCGCGATACCAAAACAATATCTCTAAACACATGAGATTCTTCGGGTGGTCGAAGCAGTCCCTTATCCAATAAGGTTCTTCGCGATACCAAAGCAGTATCTCTAAACACATGAAATTCTTTGGGTGGTCAAAGCAGTACCTTATTCAATAAGGTTGTTCGGGTGGTCGAAGCAGTACCTTATTCAATAAGGTTCTTCATGATACCAAAGCAGTATCTCTAAACACATGAGATTCTTCGGATGGTCGTAGCAGTCGCTTATCCATTAAGGTTCTTCGCGATACCAAAGCAGTATCTCTAAACACATGAGATTCTTCGGGTGGTTGAAGAAGTCCCTTATCCAAAAAGGTTCTTTGCGATACCCAAGCAGTATATCTAAACACATGAGATTCTTCGGATGCTCAAAGCAGTCCCTTATCTAATAAGGTTCTTCGCGATACCAAAGCAGTATCTCTAAACACATGAGAATCTTCGGGTGGTCGAAGCAGTCCCTTATCCAATAAGGTTCTTCGCGATACCAAAGCAGTATCTCTAATCACATGAGATTCTTCGCGATACGAAAGCAGTATCTCTAAACACATGAGATTCCTCGGGTGGTCGATGCAGTCCCTTATCCAATAAGACTCTTCGCGATACGACAGCAGTATCTCTAAACACATGAGATTCTTCGGGTGGTCGAAGCAGTCCCTTATCCAATAAGGTTCTTCGCGATACCATAGTAGTATCTCTAATCACATGAGATTCTTCGGGTGGTCGAAGCAGTCCCTTATCCAATAAGGTTCTTCGTGATACCAAAACAATATCTCTAAACACATGAGATTCTTCGGGTGGTCGAAGCAGTCCCTTATCCAATAAGGTTCTTCGCGATACCATTGCAGTATCTCTAAACACATGAGATTCTTCGTGATACCAAAGCAGTATCTCTAAACACATGAGATTCTTCGGGTGGTCGTAGCAGTCCCTAATCTATTAAGGTTCTTCGCGATACCAAAGCAGTATCTCTAAACACATGAGATTCTTCGGGTGGTCGAAGCAGTCCCTTTTCCAATAAGGTTCTTCGCGATACCAAAATAGTATCTCTAAACACATGAGATTTTTCGTGATACCAAAGCAATATCTCTAAATACACGAGATTCCTCGGGTGGTCGAAGCAATACCTTATTCAATAATGTTCTTCGTGATACCAAAGCAGTATCTCTAAAGACATGAGATTCTTCGGCTGGACGAAGCAGTCCCTTATCCAATAAGGTTCTTTGCGATACCAAAGCAGTATCTCTAATCACATGAGATTCTTCGGGTGGTCGAAGCAGTCCCTTATCCAATAAGGTTCTTCGCGATACCAAAACAATATCTCTAAACACATGAGATTCTTCGCGATACCAAAGCAGTATATCTAAATACATGAGATTCCTCGGGTGGTCGATGCAGTCCCTTATCCAATAAGACTCTTCGCGATACGAAAGCAGTATCTCTAAACATATGAGATTCTTTGGGTGGTCAAAGCAGTCCCTTATCCAATAAGGTTCTTCGCGATACAACGGTAGTATCTCTAATCACATGAGATTCTTCGGGTGGTCGAAGCAGTCCCTTATCCAATAAGGTTCTTCGGGTGGTTGAAGCAGTACCTTATTCAATAAGGTTCTTCATGATACCAAAGCAGTATCTCTAAACACATGAGATTCTTCGGGTGGTCGTAGCAGTCGCTTATCCATTAAGGTTCTTCGCGATACCAAAGCAGTATCTCTAAACACATGAGATTCTTCGGGTGGTTGAAGAAGTCCCTTATCCAAAAAGGTTATTTGCGATACCCAAGCAGTATATCTAAACACATGAGATTCTTCGGGTGCTCAAAGCAGTCCCTTATCTAATAAGGTTCTTCGCGATACCAAAGCAGTATCTCTAAACACATGAGATTCTTCGGGTGGTCGAAGCAGTCCTTTATCCAATAAGGTTCTTCGCGATACCAAAGCAGTATCTCTAATCACATGAGATTCTTCGCGATACGAAAGCAGTATCTCTAAACACATGAGATTCCTCGGGTGGTCTATGCAGTCCCTTATCCAATAAGACTCTTCGCGATACGAAAGCAGTATCTCTAAACACATGAGATTCTTCGGGTGGTCGAAGCAGTCCCTTATCCAATAAGGTTCTTCGCGATACCATAGTAGTATCTCTAATCACATGAGATTCTTCGGGTGGTCGAAGCAGTCCCTTATCCAATAAAGTTCTTCGTGATACCAAAACCATATCTCTAAACACATGAGATTCTTCGGGTGGTCGAAGCAGTCCCTTATCCAATAAGGTTCTTCGCGATACCAAAGCAGTATCTCTAGACACATGAGATTCTTTGGGTGGTCTTAGCAGTCCCTTATCCATTAAGGTTCTTCACGATACCAAAGCAGTATCTCTAAACACATGAGATTCTTCGGGTGGACGAAGCAGTCCCTTATTCAATAAGGTTCTTCGCGATACCAAAGCAGTATCTCTAATCACATGAGATTCTTCGGGTGGTCGAAGCAGTCCCTTATCCAATAAGGTTCTTCGCGATACCCAAACAGTATCTCTAAACACATGAGATTCTTCGCGATACCAAAGCAATATCTCTATATACATGAGATTCCTCGGGTGGTCGAAGCAGTACGTTATCCAATAAGGTTCTTCGCGATACCACAGTAGTATCTCTAATCACATGAGATTCTTCGGGTGGTCGAAGCAGTACGTTATCCAATAAGGTTCTTCACGATACCACAATAGTATCTCTAATCACATGAGATTCTTCGGGTGGTCGAAGCAGTCCCTTATCCAATAAGGTTCTTCGTGATACCAAAGCAATATCTCTAAACACATGAGATTCTTCGGGTGGTCGAAGCAGTCCCTTATCCAATAAGGTTCTTCGCGATACCAAAGCAGTATATCTAAACACATGTGATTCTTCGGGTGGTTAAAGCAATACCTTATTCAATAAGGTTCTTCGTGATACCAAAGCAGTATCTCTAAACACATGAGATTCTTCGGGTGGTCGTAGCAGTCCCTTATCCATTAAGGTTCTTCGCGATACCAAAGCAGTATCTCTAAACACATGAGATTCTTCGGGTGGTCGAAGCAGTCCCTTTTCCAATAAGGTTCTTCCCGATACCAAAACAGTATCTCTAAACACATGAGATTATTCGTGATACCAAAGCAGTATCTCTAAATACACGAGATTCCTCGGGTGGTCGAAGCAATACCTTATTCAATAAGGTTCTTCGTGATACCAAAGCAGTATCTCTAAACACATGAGATTCTTCGGGTGGACGAAGCAGTCCCATATCCAATAAGGTTCTTCGCGATACCAAAGCAGTATCTCTAATCACATGAGATTCTTCGGGTGGTCGAAGCAGTCCCTTATCCAATAAGGTTCTTCGCGATACCAAAACAATATCTCTAAACACATGAGATTCTTCGTGATACCAAAGCAGTATCTCTAAATACACGAGATTCCTCGGGTGGTCGAAGCAATACCTTATTCAATAAGGTTCTTCGTGATACCAAAGCAGTATCTCTAAACACATGAGATTCCTCGGGTGGACGAAGCAGTCCCTTATCCAATAAGGTTCTTCACGATACCAAAGCAGTATCTCTAATCACATGAGATTCTTCGGGTGGTCGAAGCAGTCCCTTATCCAATAAGGTTCTTCGCGATACCAAAACAATATCTCTAAACACATGAGATTCTTCGCGATACCAAAGAAGTATATCTAAATACATGAGTTTTCTCGGGTGGTCGACGCAGTCCCTTATCCAATAAGACTCTTCGCGATACGAAAGCAGTATCTCTAAACACATGAGATTCTTTGGGTGGTCGAAGCAGTCCCTTATCCAATAAGGTTCTTCGCGATACCAAAACAATATCTCTAAACACATGAGATTCTTTGGGTGGTCGAAGCAGTCCCTTATCCAATAAGGTTCTTCGCGATACCAAAGCAGTATCTCTAAACACATGAGATTCTTCGGGTGGTCAAAGCAGTACCTTATTCAATAAGGTTCTTCGTGATACCAAAGTAGTATCTCTAAACACATGAGATTCTTCGGGTGGTCGTAGCAGTCCCTTATCCATTAAGGTTCTTCGCGATACCAAAGCAGTATCTCTAAACACATGAGATTCTTCGGGTGGTTGAAGAAGTCCCTTATCCAATAAGGTTCTTTGCGATACCCAAGCAGTATATCTAAACACATGAGATTCTTCGGGTGATCAAAGCATTCCCTTATCTAATAAGGTTCTTCGCGATACCAAAGCAGTATCTCTAAACACATGAGATTCTTCGGGTGGTCGAAGCAGTCCCTTATCCAATAAGGTTCTTCGCGATACCAAAGCAGTATCTCTAAACACATGAGATTCTTCGCGATACCAAAGCAGTATATCTAAATACATGAGATTCCTCGGGTGGTCGATGCAGTCCCTTATCCAATAAGACTCTTCGCGATAAGAAAGGAGTATCTCTAAACACATGAGATTCTTTGGGTGGTCGAAGCAGTCCTTTATCCAATAAGGTTCTTTGCGATACCAAAACAATATCTCTAATCACATGAGATTCTTCGGGTGGTTGAAGCAGTCCCTTATCCAATAAGGTTCTTCGCGATGCAAAAGCAGTATCTCTAAACACATGAGATTCTTCGGGTGGTCAAAGCAGTACCTTATTCAATAAGGTTCTTCGTGATACCAAAGCAGTATCTCTAAACACATGAGATTCTTTGGGTGGTCGTAGCAGTCCCTTATCCATTAAGGTTCTTCGCGATACAAAAGCAGTATCTCTAAACACATGAGATTCTTCGGGTGGTTGAAGAAGTCCCTTATCCAATAAGGTTCTTTGCGATACCCAAGCAGTATATCTAAACACATGAGATTCTTCGGGTGCTCAAAGCAGTCCCTTATCTAATAAGGTTCTTCGCGATACCAAAGCAGTATCTCTAAACACATGAGATTCTTCGGGTGGTCGAAGCAGTCCCTTATCCAATAAGGTTCTTCGCGATACCAAACAGTATCACTAAACACATGAGATTCTTCACGATACCAAAGCAGTATATCTAAATACATGAGATTCCTCGGGTGGTCGATGCAGTCCCTTATCCAATAAGACTCTTCGCGATACCAAAGCAGTATCTCTAAACACATGAGATTCCTCGGGTGGTCGAAGCAGTCCCTTATCCAATAAGGTTCTTTGCGATACCACAGAAGTATCTCTAATCACATGAGATTCTTCGGGTGGTCGAAGCAGTCCCTTATCCAATAATGTTCTTCGCGATACCAAAACCATATCTCTAAACACATGAGATTCTTCGGGTGGTCGAAGCAGTCCCTTATCCAATAAGGTTCTTCGCGATACCAAAGCAGTATCTCTAGACACATGAGATTCTTTGGGTGGTCTTAGCAGTCCCTTATCAATTAAGGTTTTTCGTGATACCAAAGCAGTATCTCTCAACAAATGAGATTCTTCGGGTGGTCGAAGCAGTCCCTTATCCAATTAGGTTCTTCGCGATACCCAAATAGTATCTCTAAACACATGAGATTCTTCGCGATACCAAAGCAGTATCTCTAAATACATGAGATTCCTCGGGTGGTCGAAGCAGTACGTTATCTAATAAGGTTCTTCGCGATACCACAGTAGTATCTCTAATCACATGAGATTCTTCGGGTGGTCGAAGCAGTCCCTTATCCAATAAGGTTCTTCGCGATACCAAAGCAGTATCTCTAATCACATGAGATTCTTCGGGTGGTCGAAGCAGTCCCTTATCCAATAAGGTTCTTCGCGATACCAAAGCAGTATCTCTAAACACATGTGATTCTTCGGGTGGTCAAAGCAGTACCTTATTCAATAAGGTTCTTCGTGATACCAAAGCAGTATCTCTAAACACATGAGATTCTTCAGGTGGTCGTAGCAGTCCCTTATCCATTAAGGTTCTTTGCGATACCAAAGCAGTATCTCTAAACACATGAGGTTCATCAGGTGGTCGAAGCAGTCCCTTTTCCAATAAGGTTCTTCCCGATACCAAAACAGTATCTCTAAACACATGAGATTCTTCGTGATACGAAAGCAGTATCTCTAAATACACGAGATTCCTCCTGTGGTCGAAGCAATACCTTATTCAATAAGGTTCTTCGCGATACCAAAGCAGTATCTCTAATCACATGAGATTCTTCGGGTGGACGAAGCAGTCCCTTATCCAATAAGGTTATTCGTGATACCAAAGCAGTATCTCTAATCACATGAGATTCTTCGGGTGGTCGAAGCAGTCCCTTATCCAATAAGGTTCTTCGCGATACCCAAACAGTATCTCTAAACACATGAGATTCTTCGCGATTCCAAAGCAGTATCTCTAAATACATGAGATTCCTCGGGTGGTCGATGCAGTCTCTTATCCAATAAGATTCTTCGCGATACGAAAGCAGTATCTCTAAAAACATGAGATTCTTCGGGTGGTCGAAGCAGTACGTTATCCAATAAGGTTCTTCGCGATACCACAGTAGTATCCATAATCACATGAGATTCTTCGGGTGGTCGAAGCAGACCCTTATCCAATAAGGTTCTTCGCGATACCAAAACAATATCTCTAAACACATGAGATTCTTCGGGTGGTCGAAGCAGTCCCTTATCCAATAAGGTTCTTCAAGATACCAAAGCAGTATCTCTAAACACATGTGATTCTTCGGGTGGTCAAAGCAGTACCTTATTCAATAAGGTTCTTCGTGATACCAAAGCAGTATCTCTAAACACATGAGATTCTTCGGGTGGTCGTAGCAGTCCCTTATCCATTAAGGTTCTTCGCGATACCAAAGCAGTATCTCTAAACACATGAGATTCTTCGGGTGGTCGAAGCAGTCCCTTTTCCAATAAGGTTCTTCCCAATATCAAAACAGTATCTCTAAACACATGAGATTCTTCGTGATACCAAAGCAGTATCTCTAAATACACGAGATTCCTCGGGTGGTCGAAGCAATACCTTATTCAATAAGGTTCTTCGTGATACCAAAGCAGTATCTCTAAACACATGAGATTCTTCGGGTGGACGAAGCAGTCCCTTATCCAATAAGGTTCTTCGCGATACCAAAGCAGTATCTCTAATCACATGAGATTCTTCGGGTGGTCGAAGCAGTCCCTTATCCAATAAGGTTCTTCGCGATACCAAAACAATATCTCTAAACACATGAGATTCTTCGCGATACCAAAGCAGTATATCTTATCACATGAGATTCCTCAGGTGGTCGATGCAGTCCCTTATCCAATAAGACTCTTCGTGATACGAAAGCAGTATCTCTAAACACATGAGATTCTTCGG
This sequence comes from Lathyrus sativus, assembly GCA_963859935.3. Taxonomy (NCBI): domain Eukaryota; kingdom Viridiplantae; phylum Streptophyta; class Magnoliopsida; order Fabales; family Fabaceae; genus Lathyrus; species Lathyrus sativus. The sequence goes on along the minus strand of OZ012740.1, from coordinate 235,464,216 downwards.
GTGGTCGAAGCAGTCCCTTATCCAATAAGGTTCTTCGCGATACCAAAGCAGTATCTCTAAACACATGAGGTTCATCAGGTGGTCGAAGCAGTCCCTTTTCCAATAAGGTTTTTCCCGATACCAAAACAGTATCTCTAAACACATGAGATTCTTCGTGATACGAAAGCAGTATCTCTAAATACAAGAGATTCCTCTGGTGGTCGAAGCAATACCTTATTCAATAAGGTTCTTCGTGATACCAAAGCAGTATCTTTAAACACATGAGATTCTTCGGGTGGACGAAGCAGTCCCTTATCCAATAAGGTTCTTCGCGATACCAAAGCAGTATCTCTAATCACATGAGATTCTTCGGGTGGACGAAGCAGTCCCTTATCCAATAAGGTTCTTCGCGATACCAAAGCAGTATCTCTAATCACATGAGATTCTTCGGGTGGTCGAAGCAGTCCCTTATCCAATAAGGTTCTTTGCGATACCCAAACAGTATCTCTAAACACATGAGATTCTTCGTGATACTAAAGCAGTATCTCTAAATACATGAGATTCCTCGGGTGGTCGATGCAGTCTCTTATCCAATAAGATTCTTCGCGATACGAAAGCAGTATCTCTAAAAACATGAGATTCTTCGGGTGGTCGAAGCAGTACGTTATCCAATAAGGTTCTTCGCCATACCACAATAGTATCTCTAATCACATGAGATTCTTCGGGTGGTCGAAGCAGTCCCTTATCCAATAAGGTTCTTCGCGATACCAAAACAATATCTCTAAACACATGAGATTCTTCGCGATACCAAAGCAGTATATCTAAATACATGAGACTCTTCAGGTGGTCGATGCAGTCCCTTATCCAATAAGACTCTTCGCGATACGAAAGCAGTATCTCTAAATACATGAGATTCTTCGGGTGGTCGAAGCAGTCCCTTATCCAATAAGGTTCTTCGCGATACCACAGTAGTATCTCTAATCACATGAGATTCTTCGGGTGGTCGAAGTAGTCCCGTATCCAATAAGGTTCTTCGCGATACCAAAACAATATCTCTAAACACATGAGATTCTTCGGGTGGTCGAAGCAGTCCCTTATCGAATAAGGTTCTTCGCGATACCAAAACAATATCTCTAAACACATGAGATTCTTCGCGATACCAAAGCAGTATATCTAAATACATGAGATTCCTCAGGTGGTCGATGCAGTCCCTTATCCAATAAGACTCTTCGCGATACGAAAGCAGTATCTCTAAACACATGAGATTCTTCGGGTGGTCGAAGCAGTCCCTTATCCAATAAGGTTCTTCGCGATACCACAGTAGTATCTCTAATCACATGAGATTCTTCGGGTGGTCGAAGCAGTCCCTTATCCAATAAGGTTCTTTGCGATACCAAAACAAAATCTCTAAACACATGAGATTCTTCGGGTGGTCGAAGCAGTCCCTTATCCAATAAGGTTCTTTGCGATACCAAAGCAGTATCTCTAAACACATGAGATTCTTCGGGTGGTCAAAGCAGTACCTTATTCAATAAGGTTCTTCGTGATACCAAAGTAGTATCTCTAAACACATGAGATTCTTCGGGTGGTCGTAGCAGTCCCTTATCCATTAAGGTTCTTCGCGATACCAAAGCAGTATCTCTAAACACATGAGGTTCATCAGGTGGTCGAAGCAGTCCCTTTTCCAATAAGGTTCTTCCCGATACCAAAACAGTATCTCTAAACACATGAGATTCTTCGTGATACGAAAGCAGTATCTCTAAATACACGAGATTCCTCTGGGGGTCGAAGCAATACCTTATTCAATAAGGTTCTTCGTGATACCAAAGCAGTATCTCTAAACACATGAGATTCTTCGGGTGGACGAAGCAGTCCCTTATCCAATAAGGTTCTTCGCGATACCAAAGCAGTATCTCTAATCACATGAGATTCTTCGGGTGGACGAAGCAGTCCCTTATCCAATAAGGTTCTTCGCGATACCAAAGCAGTATCTCTAATCACATGAGATTCTTCGGGTGGTCGAAGCAGTCCCTTATCCAATAAGGTTCTTCGCGATACCCAAACAGTATCTCTAAACACATGAGATTCTTCGCGATACCAAAGCAGTATCTCTAAATACATGAGATTCCTCGGGTGGTCGATGCAGTCTCTTATCCAATAAGATTCTTCGCGATACGAAAGCAGTATCTCTAAAAACTTGAGATTCTTCGGGTGGTCGAAGCAGTACGTTATCCAATAAGGTTCTTCGCGATACCACAGTAGTATCTCTAATCACATGAGATTCTTCGGGTGGTCGAAGCAGTCCCTTATCCAATAAGGTTCTTCGCGATACCAAAACAATATCTCTAAACACATGAGATTCTTCGCGATACCAAAGCAGTATATCTAAATACATGAGATTCTTCAGGTGGTCGATGCAGTCCCTTATCCAATAAGACTCTTCGCGATACGAAAGCAGTATCTCTAAACACATGAGATTCTTCGGGTGGTCAAAGCAGTCCCTTATCCAATAAGGTTCTTCGCGATACCACAGTAGTATCTCTAATCACATGAGATTCTTCGGGTGGTCGAAGTAGTCCCGTATCCAATAAGGTTCTTCGCGATACCAAAACAATATCTCTAAACACATGAGATTCTTCGGGTGGTCGAAGCAGTCCCTTATCGAATAAGGTTCTTTGCGATACCAAAACAATATCTCTAAACACATGAGATTCTTCGCGATACCAAAGCAGTATATCTAAATACATGAGATTCCTCAGGTGGTCGATGCAGTCCCTTATCCAATAAGACTCTTCGCGATACGAAAGCAGTATCTCTAAACACATGTGATTCTTCGGGTGGTCGAAGCAGTCCCTTATCCAATAAGGTTCTTCGCGATACCACAGTAGTATCTCTAATCACATGAGATTCTTCGGGTGGTCGAAGCAGTCCCTTATCCAATAAGGTTCTTTGCGATACCAAAACAAAATCTCTAAACACATGAGATTCTTCGGGTGGTCGAAGCAGTCCCTTATCCAATAAGGTTCTTTGTGATACCAAAGCAGTATCTCTAAACACATGAGATTCTTCGGGTGGTCAAAGCAGTACCTTATTCAATAAGGTTCTTCGTGATACCAAAGCAGTATCTCTAAACACATGAGATTCTTCGGGTGGTCGTAAAAAGTCCCTTATCCATTAAGGTTCTTCGCGATACCAAAGCAGTATCTCTAAACACACGAGGTTCATCAGGTGGTCGAAGCAGTCCGTTTTCCAATAAGGTTCTTCCCGATACCAAAACAGTATCTCTAAACACATGAGATTCTTCGTGATACGAAAGCAGTATCTCTAAATACACGAGATTCCTCTGGTGGTCGAAGCAATACCTTATTCAATAAGGTTCTTCGTGATACCAAAGCAGTATCTCTAAACACATGAGATTCTTCGGGTGGACGAAGCAGTCCCTTATCCAATAAGGTTCTTCGCGATACCAAAGTAGTATCTCTAATCACATGAGATTCTTCGGGTGGACGAAGCAGTCCCTTATAAATAAGGTTCTTCGCGATACCAAAGCAGTATCTCTAATCACATGAGATTCTTCGGGTGGTCGAAGCAGTCCCTTATCCAATAAGGTTCTTCGCGATACCCAAACAGTATCTCTAAACACATGAGATTCTTCGCGATACCAAAGCAGTATCTCTAAATACATGAGATTCCTCGGGTGGTCGATGCAGTCTCTTATCCAATAAGATTCTTCGCGATACGAAAGCAGTATCTCTAAAAACATGAGATTCTTCGGGTGGTCGAAGCAGTACGTTATCCAATAAGGTTCTTCGCGATACCACAGTAGTATCCATAATCACATGAGATTCTTCGGGTGGTCGAAGTAGTCCCTTATCCAATAAGGTTCTTCGCGATACCAAAACAATATCCCTAAACACTTGAGATTCTTCGGGTGGTCGAAGCAGTCCCTTATCCAATAAGGTTCTTCAAGATACCAAAGCAGTATCTCTAAACACATGTGATTCTACGGGTGGTCAAAGCAGTACCTTATTCAATAAGGTTCTTCGTAATACCAAAGCAGTATCTCTAAACACATGAGATTCTTCCGGTGGTCGTAGCAGTCCCTTATCCATTAAGGTTCTTCGCGATACCAAAGCAGTATCTCTAAACACATGAGATTCTTCAGGTGGTCGAAGCAGTCCCTTTTCCAATAAGGTTCTTCCCGATACCAAAACAGTATCTCTAAACACATGAGATTCTTCGTGATACCAAAGCAGTATCTCTAAATACACGAGATTCCTCGGGTGGTCGAAGCAATACCTTATTCAATAAGGTTCTTCGTGATACCAAAGCAGTATCTCTAAACACATGAGATTCTTCGGGTGGACGAAGCAGTCCCTTATCCAATAAGGTTCTTCGCGATACCAAAGCAGTATCTCTAATCACATGAGATTCTTCGGGTGGTCGAAGCAGTCCCTTATCCAATACGGTTCGTCGCGATACCAAAACAATATCTCTAAACACATGAGATTCTTCGCGATACCAAAGCAGTATATCTAAATACATGAGATTCTTCAGGTGGTCGATGCAGTCCCTTATCCAATAAGACTCTTCGCGATACGAAAGCAGTATCTCTAAACACATGAGATTCTTCGGGTGGTCGAAGCAGTCCCTTATCCAATAAGGTTCTTCGCGATACCACAGCAGTATCTCTAATCACATGAGATTCATCGGGTGGTCGAAGCAGTCCCTTATCCAATAAGGTTCTTTGCGATACCAAAACAAAATCTCTAAACACATGAGATTCTTCGGGTGGTCGAAGCAGTCCCTTATCCAATAAGGTTCTTTGTGATACCAAAGCAGTATCTCTAAACACATGAGATTCTTCGGGTGGTCAAAGCAGTACCTTATTCAATAAGGTTCTTCGTGATACCAAAGCAGTATCTCTAAACACATGAGATTCTTCGGGTGGTCGTAAAAAGTCCCTTATCCATTAAGGTTCTTCGCGATACCAAAGCAGTATCTCTAAACACACGAGGTTCATCAGGTGGTCGAAGCAGTCCGTTTTCCAATAAGGTTCTTCCCGATACCAAAACAGTATCTCTAAACACATGAGATTCTTCGTGATACGAAAGCAGTATCTCTAAATACACGAGATTCCTCTGGTGGTCGAAGCAATACCTTATTCAATAAGGTTCTTCGTGATACCAAAGCAGTATCTCTAAACACATGAGATTCTTCGGGTGGACGAAGCAGTCCCTTATCCAATAAGGTTCTTCGCGATACCAAAGTAGTATCTCTAATCACATGAGATTCTTCGGGTGGACGAAGCAGTCCCTTATAAATAAGGTTCTTCGCGATACCAAAGCAGTATCTCTAATCACATGAGATTCTTCGGGTGGTCGAAGCAGTCCCTTATCCAATAAGGTTCTTCGCGATACCCAAACAGTATCTCTAAACACATGAGATTCTTCGCGATACCAAAGCAGTATCTCTAAATACATGAGATTCCTCGGGTGGTCGATGCAGTCTCTTATCCAATAAGATTCTTCGCGATACGAAAGCAGTATCTCTAAAAACATGAGATTCTTCGGGTGGTCGAAGCAGTACGTTATCCAATAAGGTTCTTCGCGATACCACAGTAGTATCCATAATCACATGAGATTCTTCGGGTGGTCGAAGTAGTCCCTTATCCAATAAGGTTCTTCGCGATACCAAAACAATATCCCTAAACACTTGAGATTCTTCGGGTGGTCGAAGCAGTCCCTTATCCAATAAGGTTCTTCAAGATACCAAAGCAGTATCTCTAAACACATGTGATTCTACGGGTGGTCAAAGCAGTACCTTATTCAATAAGGTTCTTCGTAATACCAAAGCAGTATCTCTAAACACATGAGATTCTTCCGGTGGTCGTAGCAGTCCCTTATCCATTAAGGTTCTTCGCGATACCAAAGCAGTATCTCTAAACACATGAGATTCTTCAGGTGGTCGAAGCAGTCCCTTTTCCAATAAGGTTCTTCCCGATACCAAAACAGTATCTCTAAACACATGAGATTCTTCGTGATACCAAAGCAGTATCTCTAAATACACGAGATTCCTCGGGTGGTCGAAGCAATACCTTATTCAATAAGGTTCTTCGTGATACCAAAGCAGTATCTCTAAACACATGAGATTCTTCGGGTGGACGAAGCAGTCCCTTATCCAATAAGGTTCTTCGCGATACCAAAGCAGTATCTCTAATCACATGAGATTCTTCGGGTGGTCGAAGCAGTCCCTTATCCAATAAGGTTCGTCGCGATACCAAAACAATATCTCTAAACACATGAGATTCTTCGCGATACCAAAGCAGTATATCTAAATACATGAGATTCTTCAGGTGGTCGATGCAGTCCCTTATCCAATAAGACTCTTCGCGATACGAAAGCAGTATCTCTAAACACATGAGATTCTTCGGGTGGTCGAAGCAGTCCCTTATCCAATAAGGTTCTTCGCGATACCACAGCAGTATCTCTAATCACATGAGATTCATCGGGTGGTCGAAGTAGTCCCATATCCAATAAGGTTCTTCGCGATACCAAAACAATATCTCTAAACACATGAGATTCTTCGGGTGGTTGAACCAGTCCCTTATCCAATAAGGTTCTTTGCGATACCAAAGCCGTATCTCTAAACACATGAGATTCTTCGGGTGGTCAAAGCAGTACCTTATTCCTTAAGGTTTTTCGTGATACCAAAGCAGTATCTCTAAACACATGAGATTCTTCGGGTGGTCGTAGCAATCCCTTATCCATTAAGGTTCTTCGCGATACCAAAGCAGTATCTCTAAACACACGAGGTTCATCAGGTGGTCGAAGCAGTCCGTTTTCCAATAAGGTTCTTCCCGATACCAAAACAGTATCTCTAAACACATGAGATTCTTCGTGATACGAAAGCAGTATCTCTAAATACACGAGATTCCTCTGGTGGTCGAAGCAATACCTTATTCAATAAGGTTCTTCGTGATACCAAAGCAGTATCTCTAAACACATGAGATTCTTCGGGTGGACGAAGCAGTCCCTTATCCAATAAGGTTCTTCGCGATACCAAAGCAGTATCTCTAATCACATGAGATTCTTCGGGTGGACGAAGCAGTCCCTTATAAATAAGGTTCTTCGCGATACCAAAGCAGTATCTCTAATCACATGAGATTCTTCGGGTGGTCGAAGCAGTCCCTTATCCAATAAGGTTCTTCGCGATACCCAAACAGTATCTCTAAACACATGAGATTCTTCGCGATACCAAAGCAGTATCTCTAAATATATGAGATTCCTCGGGTGGTCGATGCAGTCTCTTATCCAATAAGATTCTTCGCGATACGAAAGCAGTATCTCTAAAAACATGAGATTCTTCGGGTGGTCGAAGCAGTACGTTATCCAATAAGGTTCTTCGTGATACCACAGTAGTATCCATAATCACATGAGATTCTTCGGGTGGTCGAAGTAGTCCCTTATCCAATAAGGTTCTTCGCGATACCAAAACAATATCCCTAAACACTTGAGATTCTTCGGGTGGTCGAAGCAGTCCCTTATCCAATAAGGTTCTTCAAGATACCAAAGCAGTATCTCTAAACACATGTGATTCTTCGGGTGGTCAAAGCAGTACCTTATTCAATAAGGTTCTTCGTAATACCAAAGCAGTATCTCTAAACACATGAGATTATTCTGGTGGTCGTAGCAGTCCCTTATCCATTAAGGTTCTTCGCGATACCAAAGCAGTATCTCTAAACACATGAGATTCTTCAGGTGGTCGAAGCAGTCCCATTTCCAATAAGGTTCTTCCCGATACCAAAACAGTATCTCTAAACACATGAGATTCTTCGTGATACCAAAGCAGTATCTCTAAATACACGAGATTCCTCGGGTGGTCGAAGCAATACCTTATTCAATAAGGTTCTTCGTGATACCAAAGCAGTATCTCTAAACACATGAGATTCTTCGGGTGGACGAAGCAGTCCCTTATCCAATAAGGTTCTTCGCGATACCAAAGCAGTATCTCTAATCACATGAGATTCTTCGGGTGGTCGAAGCAGTCCCTTATCCAATAAGGTTCTTCGCGATACCAAAACAATATCTCTAAACACATGAGATTCTTCGCGATACCAAAGCAGTATATCTAAATACATGAGATTCTTCAGGTGGTCGATGCAGTCCCTTATCCAATAAGACTCTTCGCGATACGAAAGCAGTATCTCTAAACACATGAGATTCTTCGGGTGGTCGAAGCAGTCCCTTATCCAATAAGGTTCTTCGCGATACCACAGCAGTATCTCTAATCACATGAGATTCTTCGGGTGGTCGAAGTAGTCCCATATCCAATAAGGTTCTTCGCGATACCAAAACAATATCTCTAAACACATGAGATTCTTCGGGTGGTCGAACCAGTCCCTTATCCAATAAGGTTCTTTGCGATACCAAAGCCGTATCTCTAAACACATGAGATTCTTCGGGTGGTCAAAGCAGTACCTTATTCCTTAAGGTTTTTCGTGATACCAAAGCAGTATCTCTAAACACATGAGATTCTTCGGGTGGTCGTAGCAATCCCTTATCCATTAAGGTTCTTCGCGATACCAAAGCAGTATCTCTAAACACATGAGGTTCTTCAAGGTGGTCGAAGCAGTCCCTTTTCCAATAAGGTTCTTCCCGATACCAAAACATTATCTCTAAACACATGAGATTCTTCGTGATACGAAAGCAGTATCTCTAAATACACGAGATTCCTCTGGTGGTCGAAGCAATACCTTATTCAATAAGGTTCTTCGTGATACCAAAGCAGTATCTCTAAACACATGAGATTCTTCGGGTGGACGAAGCAGTCCCTTATCCAATAAGGTTCTTCGTGATACCAAAGCAGTATCTCTAATCACATGAGATTCTTCGGGTGGTCGAAGCAGTCCCTTATCCAATAAGGTTCTTCGCGATACCCAAACAGTATCTCTAAACACATGAGATTCTTCGCGATTCCAAAGCAGTATCTCTAAATACATGAGATTCCTCGGGTGGTCGATGCAGTCTCTTATCCAATAAAATTCTTCGCGATACGAAAGCAGTATCTCTAAAAACATGAGATTCTTCGGGTGGTCGAAGCAGTACGTTATCCAATAAGGTTCTTCGCGATACCACAGTAGTATCCATAATCACATGAGATTCTTCGGGTGGTCGAAGCAGTCCCTTATCCAATAAGGTTCTTCGCGATACCAAAACAATATCTCTAAACACATGAGATTCTTCGGGTGGTCGAAGCAGTCCCTTATCCAATAAGGTTCTTCAAGATACCAAAGCAGTATCTCTAAACACATGTGATTCTTCGGGTGGTCAAAGCAGTACCTTATTCAATAAGGTTCTTCGTGATACCAAAGCAGTATCTCTAAACACATGAGATTCTTCGGGTGGTCGTAGCAGTCCCTTATCCATTAAGGTTCTTCGCGATACCAAAGCAGTATCTCTAAACACATGAGATTCTTCGGGTGGTCGAAGCAGTCCCTTTTCCAATAAGGTTCTTCCCAATATCAAAACAGTATCTCTAAACACACGACATTCTTCGTGATACCAAAGCAGTATCTCTAAATACACGAGATTCCTCGGGTGGTCGAAGCAATACCTTATTCAATAAGGTTCTTCGTGATACCAAAGCAGTATCTCTAAACACATGAGATTCTTCGGGTGGACGAAGCAGTCCCTTATCCAATAAGGTTCTTCGCGATACCAAAGCAGTATCTCTAATCACATGAGATTCTTCGGGTGGTCGAAGCAGTCCCTTATCCAATAAGGTTCTTCGCGATACCAAAACAATATCTCTAAACACATGAGATTCTTCGCGATACCAAAGCAGTATATCTTATCACATGAGATTCCTCAGGTGGTCGATGCAGTCCCTTATCGAATAAGACTCTTCGCGATACGAAAGCAGTATCTCTAAACACATGAGATTCTTCGGGTGGTCGAAGCAGTCCCTTATCCAATAAGGTTCTTCGCGATACCAAAGCAGTATCTCTAAACACCTGAGGTTCATCAGGTGGTCGAAGCAGTCCCTTTTCCAATAAGGTTTTTCCTGATACCAAAACAGTATCTCTAAACACATGAGATTCTTCGTGATACGAAAGCAGTATCTCTAAATACAAGAGATTCCTCTGGTGGTCGAAGCAATACCTTATTCAATAAGGTTCTTCGTGATACCAAAGCAGTATCTTTAAACACATGAGATTCTTCGGGTGGACGAAGCAGTCCCTTATCCAATAAGGTTCTTCGCGATACCAAAGCAGTATCTCTAGTCACATGAGATTCTTCGGGTGGACGAAGCAGTCCCTTATCCAATAAGGTTCTTCGCGATACCAAAGCAGTATCTCTAATCACATGAGATTCTTCGGGTGGTCGAAGCAGTCCCTTATCCAATAAGGTTCTTCGCGATACCCAAACAGTATCTCTAAACACATGAGATTCTTCGTGATACTAAAGCAGTATCTCTAAATACATGAGATTCCTCGGGTGGTCGATGCAGTCTCTTATCCAATAAGATTCTTCGCGATACGAAAGCAGTATCTCTAAAAACATGAGATTCTTCGGGTGGTCGAAGCAGTACGTTATCCAATAAGGTTCTTCGCCATACCACAATAGTATCTCTAATCACATGAGATTCTTCGGGTGGTCGAAGCAGTCCCTTATCCAATAAGGTTCTTCGCGATACCAAAACAATATCTCTAAACACATGAGATTCTTCGCGATACCAAAGCAGTATATCTAAATACATGAGACTCTTCAGGTGGTCGATGCAGTCCCTTATCCAATAAGACTCTTCGCGATACGAAAGCAGTATCTCTAAATACATGAGATTCTTCGGGTGGTCGAAGCAGTCCCTTATCCAATAAGGTTCTTCGCGATACCACAGCAGTATCTCTAATCACATGAGATTCTTCGGGTGGTCGAAGTAGTCCCATATCCAATAAGGTTCTTCGCGATACCAAAACAATATCTCTAAACACATGAGATTCTTCGGGTGGTCGAACCAGTCCCTTATCCAATAAGGTTCTTTGCGATACCAAAGCCGTATCTCTAAACACATGAGATTCTTCGGGTGGTCAAAGCAGTACCTTATTCCTTAAGGTTTTTCGTGATACCAAAGCAGTATCTCTAAACACATGAGATTCTTCGGGTGGTCGTAGCAATCCCTTATCCATTAAGGTTCTTCGCGATACCAAAGCAGTATCTCTAAACACATGAGGTTCTTCAAGGTGGTCGAAGCAGTCCCTTTTCCAATAAGGTTCTTCCCGATACCAAAACATTATCTCTAAACACATGAGATTCTTCGTGATACGAAAGCAGTATCTCTAAATACACGAGATTCCTCTGGTGGTCGAAGCAATACCTTATTCAATAAGGTTCTTCGTGATACCAAAGCAGTATCTCTAAACACATGAGATTCTTCGGGTGGACGAAGCAGTCCCTTATCCAATAAGGTTCTTCGTGATACCAAAGCAGTATCTCTAATCACATGAGATTCTTCGGGTGGTCGAAGCAGTCCCTTATCCAATAAGGTTCTTCGCGATACCCAAACAGTATCTCTAAACACATGAGATTCTTCGCGATTCCAAAGCAGTATCTCTAAATACATGAGATTCCTCGGGTGGTCGATGCAGTCTCTTATCCAATAAAATTCTTCGCGATACGAAAGCAGTATCTCTAAAAACATGAGATTCTTCGGGTGGTCGAAGCAGTACGTTATCCAATAAGGTTCTTCGCGATACCACAGTAGTATCCATAATCACATGAGATTCTTCGGGTGGTCGAAGCAGTCCCTTATCCAATAAGGTTCTTCGCGATACCAAAACAATATCTCTAAACACATGAGATTCTTCGGGTGGTCGAAGCAGTCCCTTATCCAATAAGGTTCTTCAAGATACCAAAGCAGTATCTCTAAACACATGTGATTCTTCGGGTGGTCAAAGCAGTACCTTATTCAATAAGGTTCTTCGTGATACCAAAGCAGTATCTCTAAACACATGAGATTCTTCGGGTGGTCGTAGCAGTCCCTTATCCATTAAGGTTCTTCGCGATACCAAAGCAGTATCTCTAAACACATGAGATTCTTCGGGTGGTCGAAGCAGTCCCTTTTCCAATAAGGTTCTTCCCAATATCAAAACAGTATCTCTAAACACACGACATTCTTCGTGATACCAAAGCAGTATCTCTAAATACACGAGATTCCTCGGGTGGTCGAAGCAATACCTTATTCAATAAGGTTCTTCGTGATACCAAAGCAGTATCTCTAAACACATGAGATTCTTCGGGTGGACGAAGCAGTCCCTTATCCAATAAGGTTCTTCGCGATACCAAAGCAGTATCTCTAATCACATGAGATTCTTCGGGTGGTCGAAGCAGTCCCTTATCCAATAAGGTTCTTCGCGATACCAAAACAATATCTCTAAACACATGAGATTCTTCGCGATACCAAAGCAGTATATCTTATCACATGAGATTCCTCAGGTGGTCGATGCAGTCCCTTATCGAATAAGACTCTTCGCGATACGAAAGCAGTATCTCTAAACACATGAGATTCTTCGGGTGGTCGAAGCAGTCCCTTATCCAATAAGGTTCTTCGCGATACCAAAGCAGTATCTCTAAACACCTGAGGTTCATCAGGTGGTCGAAGCAGTCCCTTTTCCAATAAGGTTTTTCCTGATACCAAAACAGTATCTCTAAACACATGAGATTCTTCGTGATACGAAAGCAGTATCTCTAAATACAAGAGATTCCTCTGGTGGTCGAAGCAATACCTTATTCAATAAGGTTCTTCGTGATACCAAAGCAGTATCTTTAAACACATGAGATTCTTCGGGTGGACGAAGCAGTCCCTTATCCAATAAGGTTCTTCGCGATACCAAAGCAGTATCTCTAGTCACATGAGATTCTTCGGGTGGACGAAGCAGTCCCTTATCCAATAAGGTTCTTCGCGATACCAAAGCAGTATCTCTAATCACATGAGATTCTTCGGGTGGTCGAAGCAGTCCCTTATCCAATAAGGTTCTTCGCGATACCCAAACAGTATCTCTAAACACATGAGATTCTTCGTGATACTAAAGCAGTATCTCTAAATACATGAGATTCCTCGGGTGGTCGATGCAGTCTCTTATCCAATAAGATTCTTCGCGATACGAAAGCAGTATCTCTAAAAACATGAGATTCTTCGGGTGGTCGAAGCAGTACGTTATCCAATAAGGTTCTTCGCCATACCACAATAGTATCTCTAATCACATGAGATTCTTCGGGTGGTCGAAGCAGTCCCTTATCCAATAAGGTTCTTCGCGATACCAAAACAATATCTCTAAACACATGAGATTCTTCGCGATACCAAAGCAGTATATCTAAATACATGAGACTCTTCAGGTGGTCGATGCAGTCCCTTATCCAATAAGACTCTTCGCGATACGAAAGCAGTATCTCTAAATACATGAGATTCTTCGGGTGGTCGAAGCAGTCCCTTATCCAATAAGGTTCTTCGCGATACCACAGTAGTATCTCTAATCACATGAGATTCTTCGGGTGGTCGAAGTAGTCCCGTATCCAATAAGGTTCTTCGCGATACCAAAACAATATCTCTAAACACATGAGATTCTTCGGGTGGTCGAAGCAGTCCCTTATCGAATAAGGTTCTTCGCGATACCAAAACAATATCTCTAAACACATGAGATTCTTCGCGATACCAAAGCAGTATATCTAAAGACATGAGATTCCTCAGGTGGTCGATGCAGTCCCTTATCCAATAAGACTCTTCGCGATACGAAAGCAGTATCTCTAAACACATGAGATTCTTCGGGTGGTCAAAGCAGTCCCTTATCCAATAAGGTTCTTCGCGATACCACAGTAGTATCTCTAATCACATGAGATTCTTCGGGTGGTCGAAGCAGTCCCTTATCCAATAAGGTTCTTTGCGATACCAAAACAAAATCTCTAAACACATGAGATTCTTCGGGTGGTCGAAGCAGTCCCTTATCCAATAAGGTTCTTTGCGATACCAAAGCAGTATCTCTAAACACATGAGATTCTTCGGGTGGTCAAAGCAGTACCTTATTCAATAAGGTTCTTCGTGATACCAAAGCAGTATATCTAAACACATGAGATTCTTCGGGTGGTCGTAGCAGTCCCTTATCCATTAAGGTTCTTCGCGATACCAAAGCAGTATCTCTAAACACATGAGGTTCATCAGGTGGTCGAAGCAGTCCCTTTTCCAATAAGGTTCTTCCCGATACCAAAACAGTATCTCTAAACACATGAGATTCTTCGTGATACGAAAGCAGTATCTCTAAATACACGAGATTCCTCTGGGGGTCGAAGCAATACCTTATTCAATAAGGTTCTTCGTGATACCAAAGCAGTATCTCTAAACACATGAGATTCTTCGGGTGGACGAAGCAGTCCCTTATCCAATAAGGTTCTTCGCGATACCAAAGCAGTATCTCTAATCACATGAGATTCTTCGGGTGGACGAAGCAGTCCCTTATCCAATAAGGTTCTTCGCGATACCAAAGCAGTATCTCTAATCACATGAGATTCTTCGGGTGGTCGAAGCAGTCCCTTATCCAATAAGGTTCTTCGCAATACCCAAACAGTATCTCTAAACACATGAGATTCTTCGCGATACCAAAGCAGTATCTCTAAATACATGAGATTCCTTGGGTGGTCGATGCAGTCTCTTATCCAATAAGATTCTTCGCGATACGAAAGCAGTATCTCTAAAAACTTGAGATTCTTCGGGTGGTCGAAGCAGTACGTTATCCAATAAGGTTCTTCGCGATACCACAGTAGTATCTCTAATCACATGAGATTCTTCGGGTGGTCGAAGCAGTCCCTTATCCAATAAGGTTCTTCGCGATACCAAAACAAAAATATCTAAACACATGAGATTCTTCGCGATACCAAAGCAGTATATCTAAATACATGAGATTCTTCAGGTGGTCGATGCAGTCCCTTATCCAATAAGACTCTTCGCGATACGAAAGCAGTATCTCTAAACACATGAGATTCTTCGGGTGGTCAAAGCAGTCCCTTATCCAATAAGGTTCTTCGCGATACCACAGTAGTATCTCTAATCACATGAGATTCTTCGGGTGGTCGAAGTAGTCCCGTATCCAATAAGGTTCTTTGCGATACCAAAACAATATCTCTAAACACATGAGATTCTTCGGGTGGTCGAAGCAGTCCCTTATCGAATAATGTTCTTTGCGATACCAAAACAATATCTCTAAACACATGAGATTCTTCGCGATACCAAAGCAGTATATCTAAATACATGAGATTCCTCAGGTGGTCGATGCAGTCCCTTATCCAATAAGACTCTTCGCGATACGAAAGCAGTATCTCTAAACACATGTGATTCTTCGGGTGGTCGAAGCAGTCCCTTATCCAATAAGGTTCTTCGCGATACCACAGTAGTATCTCTAATCACATGAGATTCTTCGGGTGGTCAAAGCAGTCCCTTATCCAATAAGGTTCTTTGCGATACCAAAACAAAATCTCTAAACACATGAGATTCTTCGGGTGGTCGAAGCAGTCCCTTATCCAATAAGGTTCTTTGCGATACCAAAGCAGTATCTCTAAACACATGAGATTCTTCGGGTGGTCAAAGCAGTACCTTATTCAATAAGGTTCTTCGTGATACCAAAGCAGTATCTCTAAACACATGAGATTCTTCGGGTGGTCGTAAAAAGTCCCTTATCCATTAAGGTTCTTCGCGATACCAAAGCAGTATCTCTAAACACACGAGGTTCATCAGGTGGTCGAAGCAGTCCGTTTTCCAATAAGGTTCTTCCCGATACCAAAACAGTATCTCTAAACACATGAGATTCTTCGTGATACGAATGCAGTATCTCTAAATACACGAGATTCCTCTGGTGGTCGAAGCAATACCTTATTCAATAAGGTTCTTCGTGATACCAAAGCAGTATCTCTAAACACATGAGATTCTTCGGGTGGACGAAGCAGTCCCTTATCCAATAAGGTTCTTCGCGCTACCAAAGTAGTATCTCTAATCACATGAGATTCTTCGGGTGGACGAAGCAGTCCCTTATAAATAAGGTTCTTCGCGATACCAAAGCAGTATCTCTAATCACATGAGATTCTTCGGGTGGTCGAAGCAGTCCCTTATCCAATAAGGTTCTTCGCGATACCCAAACAGTATCTCTAAACACATGAGATTCTTCGCGATACCAAAGCAGTATCTCTAAATACATGAGATTCCTCGGGTGGTCGATGCAGTCTCTTATCCAATAAGATTCTTCGCGATACGAAAGCAGTATCTCTAAAAACATGAGATTCTTCGGGTGGTCGAAGCAGTACGTTATCCAATAAGGTTCTTCGCGATACCACAGTAGTATCCATAATCACATGAGATTCTTCGGGTGGTCGAAGTAGTCCCTTATCCAATAAGGTTCTTCGCGATACCAAAACAATATCCCTAAACACTTGAGATTCTTCGGGTGGTCGAAGCAGTCCCTTATCCAATAAGGTTCTTCAAGATACCAAAGCAGTATCTCTAAACACATGTGATTCTTCGGGTGGTCAAAGCAGTACCTTATTCAATAAGGTTCTTCGTAATACCAAAGCAGTATCTCTAAACACATGAGATTCTTCCGGTGGTCGTAGCAGTCCCTTATCCATTAAGGTTCTTCGCGATACCAAAGCAGTATCTCTAAACACATGAGATTCTTCAGGTGGTCGAAGCAGTCCCTTTTCCAATAAGGTTCTTCCCGATACCAAAACAGTATCTCTAAACACATGAGATTCTTCGTGATACCAAAGCAGTATCTCTAAATACACGAGATTCCTCGGGTGGTCGAAGCAATACCTTATTCAATAAGGTTCTTCGTGATACCAAAGCAGTATCTCTAAACACATGAGATTCTTCGGGTGGACGAAGCAGTCCCTTATCCAATAAGGTTCTTCGCGATACCAAAGCAGTATCTCTAATCACATGAGATTCTTCGGGTGGTCGAAGCAGTCCCTTATCCAATAAGGTTCTTCGCGATACCAAAACAATATCTCTAAACACATGAGATTCTTCGCGATACCAAAGCAGTATATCTAAATACATGAGATTCTTCAGGTGGTCGATGCAGTCCCTTATCCAATAAGACTCTTCGCGATACGAAAGCAGTATCTCTAAACACATGAGATTCTTCGGGTGGTCGAAGCAGTCCCTTATCCAATAAGGTTCTTCGCGATACCACAGCAGTATCTCTAATCACATGAGATTCTTCGGGTGGTCGAAGTAGTCCCATATCCAATAAGGTTCTTCGCGATACCAAAACAATATCTCTAAACACATGAGATTCTTCGGGTGGTTGAACCAGTCCCTTATCCAATAAGGTTCTTTGCGATACCAAAGCCGTATCTCTAAACACATGAGATTCTTCGGGTGGTCAAAGCAGTACCTTATTCCTTAAGGTTTTTCGTGATACCAAAGCAGTATCTCTAAACACATGAGATTCTTCGGGTGGTCGTAGCAATCCCTTATCCATTAAGGTTCTTCGAGATACCAAAGCAGTATCTCTAAACACACGAGGTTCATCAGGTGGTCGAAGCAGTCCGTTTTCCAATAAGGTTCTTCCCGATACCAAAACAGTATCTCTAAACACATGAGATTCTTCGTGATACGAAAGCAGTATCTCTAAATACACGAGATTCCTCTGGTGGTCGAAGCAATACCTTATTCAATAAGGTTCTTCGTGATACCAAAGCAGTATCTCTAAACACATGAGATTCTTCGGGTGGACGAAGCAGTCCCTTATCCAATAAGGTTCTTCGCGATACCAAAGCAGTATCTCTAATCACATGAGATTCTTCGGGTGGACGAAGCAGTCCCTTATAAATAAGGTTCTTCGCGATACCAAAGCAGTATCTCTAATCACATGAGATTCTTCGGGTGGTCGAAGCAGTCCCTTATCCAATAAGGTTCTTCGCGATACCCAAACAGTATCTCTAAACACATGAGATTCTTCGCGATACCAAAGCAGTATCTCTAAATACATGAGATTCCTCGGGTGGTCGATGCAGTCTCTTATCCAATAAGATTCTTCGCGATACGAAAGCAGTATCTCTAAAAACATGAGATTCTTCGGGTGGTCGAAGCAGTACGTTATCCAATAAGGTTCTTCGTGATACCACAGTAGTATCCATAATCACATGAGATTCTTCGGGTGGTCGAAGTAGTCCCTTATCCAATAAGGTTCTTCGCGATACCAAAACAATATCCCTAAACACTTGAGATTCTTCGGGTGGTCGAAGCAGTCCCTTATCCAATAAGGTTCTTCAAGATACCAAAGCAGTATCTCTAAACACATGTGATTCTTCGGGTGGTCAAAGCAGTACCTTATTCAATAAGGTTCTTCGTAATACCAAAGCAGTATCTCTAAACACATGAGATTCTTCGGGTGGTCGTAGCAGTCCCTTATCCATTAAGGTTCTTCGCGATACCAAAGCAGTATCTCTAAACACATGAGATTCTTCAGGTGGTCGAAGCAGTCCCTTTTCCAATAAGGTTCTTCCCGATACCAAAACAGTATCTCTAAACACATGAGATTCTTCGTGATACCAAAGCAGTATCTCTAAATACACGAGATTCCTCGGGTGGTCGAAGCAATACCTTATTCAATAAGGTTCTTCGTGATACCAAAGCAGTATCTCTAAACACATGAGATTCTTCGGGTGGACGAAGCAGTCCCTTATCCAATAAGGTTCTTCGCGATACCAAAGCAGTATCTCTAATCACATGAGATTCTTCGGGTGGTCCTAGCAGTCCCTTATCCAATAAGGTTCTTCGCGATACCAAAACAATATCTCTAAACACATGAGATTCTTCGCGATACCAAAGCAGTATATCTAAATACATGAGATTCTTCAGGTGGTCGATGCAGTCCCTTATCCAATAAGACTCTTCGCGATACGAAAGCAGTATCTCTAAACACATGAGATTCTTCGGGTGGTCGAAGCTGTCCCTTATCCAATAAGGTTCTTCGCGATACCACAGCAGTATCTCTAATCACATGAGATTCTTCGGGTGGTCGAAGTAGTCCCATATCCAATAAGGTTCTTCGCGATACCAAAACAATATCTCTAAACACATGAGATTCTTCGGGTGGTCGAACCAGTCCCTTATCCAATAAGGTTCTTTGCGATACCAAAGCCGTATCTCTAAACACATGAGATTCTTCGGGTGGTCAAAGCAGTACCTTATTCCTTAAGGTTTTTCGTGATACCAAAGCAGTATCTCTAAACACATGAGATTCTTCGGGTGGTCGTAGCAATCCCTTATCCATTAAGGTTCTTCGCGATACCAAAGCAGTATCTCTAAACACATGAGGTTCTTCAAGGTGGTCGAAGCAGTCCCTTTTCCAATAAGGTTCTTCCCGATACCAAAACATTATCTCTAAACACATGAGATTCTTCGTGATACGAAAGCAGTATCTCTAAATACACGAGATTCCTCTGGTGGTCGAAGCAATACCTTATTCAATAAGGTTCTTCGTGATACCAAAGCAGTATCTCTAAACACATGAGATTCTTCGGGTGGACGAAGCAGTCCTTATCCAATAAGGTTCTTCGCGATACCAAAGCAGTATCTCTAATCACATGAGATTCTTCGGGTGGTCGAAGCAGTCCCTTATCCGATAAGGTTCTTTGCGATACCAAAACAATACCTCTAAACACATGAGATTGTTCGCGATACCAAAGCAGTATATCTAAATACATGAGATTCTTCGGGTGGTCGATGCAGTCCCTTATCCAATAAGACTCTTCGCGATACGAAAGCAGTATCTCTAAACACATGAGATTCTTCGTGTGGTCGATGCAGTCCCTTATCCAATAAGGTTCTTCGCGATACCACAGTAGTATCTCTAATCACATGAGATTCTTCGGGTGGTCGAAGTAGTCCCTTATCCAATAAGGTTCTTCGCGATACCAAAACAATATCTCTAAACACATGAGATTCTTCAGGTGATCGAAGCAGTCCCTTATCCAATAAGGTTCTTCGCGATACCAAAGCAGTTCCTCTAAACACATGAGATTCTTTGGGTGGTCAATGCAGTACCTTATTCAATAAGGTTCTACGTGATACCAAAGCAGTATCTCTAAACACATGAGATTCTTCGGGTTGTCGTAGCAGTCCCTTATCCATTAAGGTTCTTCGCGATACCAAAGCAGTATCTCTAAACACATGAGATTCTTTGGGTGCACGAAGCAGTCCCTTATCCAATAAGGTTCTTCGTGATACCAAAGCAGTATCTCTAATCACATGAGATTCTTCGGGTGGTCGAAGCAGTCCCTTATCCAATAAGGTTCTTCGCGATACCCAATTAGTATCTCTAAACACATGAGATTCTTCGCGATACCAAAGCAGTATCTCTAAATACATGAGATTCCTCGGGTGGTCGAAGCAGTCTCTTTTCCAATAAGATTCTTCGCGATACGAAAGCAGTATCTCTAAACACATGAGATTCTTCGGGTGGTCGAAGCAGTCCCTTATCCAATAAGGTTCTTCGCGATACCACAATAGTATCTCTAATCACATGAGATTCTTCGGGTGGTCGAAGCAGTCCCTTATCCAATAAGGTTCTTCGCGATACCACAGTAGTATCTCTAATCACATGAGATTCTTCGGGTGGTCGATGTAGTCCCGTATCCAATAAGGTTCTGCGCGATACCAAAACAATATCTCTAAACACATGAGATTCTTCGGGTGGTCGAAGCAGTCCCTTATCCAATAAGGCTCTTTGCGATACCACAACCGTATCTCTAAACACATGAGATTCTTCGGGTGGTCAAAGAAGTACCTTATTCCTTAAGGTTCTTCGTGATACCAAAGCAGTATCTCTAAACACATGAGATTCTTCGGGTGGTCGTAGCAGTCCCTTATCCATTAAGGTTCTTCGCGATACCAAAGCAGTATCTCTAAACACATAAGGTTCTTCGAGGTGGTCGAAGCAGTCCCTTTTCCAATAAGGTTCTTCCCAATACCAAAACAGTATCTCTAAACACATGAGATTCTTCGTGATACGAAATTAGTATCTCTAAATACACGAGATTCCTCTGGTGGTCGAAGCAATACCTTATTCAATAAGGTTCTTCGCGATACCAAAGCAATATCTCTAAACACATGAGATTCTTCGGGTGGACGAAGCAGTCCCTTATCCAATAAGGTTCTTCGCGATACCACAGTAGTATCTCTAATCACATGAGATTCTTCGGGTGGTCGAAGCAGTCCCTTATCCAATAAGGTTCTTCGCGATACCAAAACAATATCTCTAAACACATGAGATTCTTCGGGTGGTCGAAGCAGTACCTTATTCAATAAGGTTCTTCGTGATACCAAAGCAGTATCTCTAAACACATGAGATTCTTCGGGTTGTCGTAGCAGTCCCTTATCCATTAAGGTTCTTCCCGATACCAAAGCAGTATCTCTAAACACATGAGATTTTTTGGGTGCACGAAGCAGTCCCTTATCCAATAAGGTTCTTCGCAATACCAAAGCAGTATCTCTAATCACATGAGATTCTTCGGGTGGTCGAAGTAGTCCCTTATCCAATAAGGTTCTTCGCGATACCAAAACAATATCTCTAAACACATGAGATTCTTCAGGTGATCGAAGCAGTCCCTTATCCAATAAGGTTCTTCGCGATACCAAAGCAGTTTCTCTAAACACATGAGATTCTTTGGGTGGTCAAAGCAGTACCTTATTCAATAAGGTTCTTCGTGATACCAAAGCAGTATCTATAAACACATGAGATTCTTCGGGTTGTCGTAGCAGTCCCTTATCCATTAAGGTTCTTCGCGATACGAAAGCAGTATCTCTAAACACATGAGATTCTTCGGGTGGTCGAAGCAGTCCCTTATCCAATAAGGTTCTTCGCGATACCACAATAGTATCTCTAATCACATGAGATTCTTCGGGTGGTCGAAACAGTCCCTTATCCAATAAGGTTCTTCGCGATACCACAGTAGTATCTCTAATCACATGAGATTCTTCGGGTGGTCGATGTAGTCCCGTATCCAATAAGGTTCTTCGCGATACCAAAACAATATCTCTAAACACATGAGATTCTTCGGGTGGTCGAAGCAGTCCCTTATCCAATAAGGCTCTTTGCGATACCACAGCCGTATCTCTAAACACATGAGATTCTTCGGGTTGTCAAAGAAGTACCTTATTCCTTAAGGTTCTTCGTGATACCAAAGCAGTATCTCTAAACACATGAAATTCTTCGAGTGTTCGTAGCAGTCCCTTATCCATTAAGGTTCTTCGCGATACCAAAGCAGTATCTCTAAACACATAAGGTTCTTCAAGGTGGTCGAAGCAGTCCCTTTTCCAATAAGGTTCTTCCCGATACCAAAACAGTATCTCTAAACACATGAGATTCTTCGTGATACGAAATTAGTATCTCTAAATACACGAGATTCCTCTGGTGGTCGAAGCAATACCTTATTCAATAAGGTTCTTCGCGATACCAAAGCAGTATCTCTAAACACATGAGATTCTTCGGGTGGACGAAGCAGTCCCTTATCCAATAAGGTTCTTCGCGATACCACAGTAGTATCTCTAATCACATGAGATTCTTCGGGTGGTCGAAGCAGTCCCTTATCCAATAAGGTTCTTCGCGATACCAAAACAATATCTCTAAACACATGAGATTCTTCGGGTGGTCGAAGCAGTACCTTATTCAATAAGGTTCTTCGTGATACCAAAGCAGTATTTCTAAACACATGAGATTCTTCGGGTTGTCGTAGCAGTCCCTTATCCATTAAGGTTCCTCCCGAAACCAAAGCAGTATCTCTAAACACATGAGATTCTTTGGGTGCACGAAGCAGTCCCTTATCCAATAAGGTTATTTGCAATACCATACAGTATCTCTAATCACATGAGATTCTTCGGGTGGTCGAAGCAGTCCCTTATCCAATAAGATTCTTCGCGATACCCAAACAGTATCTCTAAACACATGAGATTCTTCGCGATACCAAAGCAGTATCTCTAAATACATGAGATTCCTCGGGTGGTCAAAGCAGTCTCTTATCAAATAAGATTCTTCGCAATACGAAAGCAGTCTCTCTAAACACATGAGATTCTTCGTGTGGTCGAAGCAGTCCCTTATCCAATAAGGTTCTTCGCGATACCACAGTAGTATCTCTAATCACATGAGATTCTTCGGGTGGTCGAAGCAGTCCCTTATCCAATAAGATTCTTAGCGATACCACAGTAGTATCTCTAATCACATGAGATTCTTCGGGTGGTCGAAGTAGTCCCGTATCTAATAAGGTTCTTCGCGATACCAAAACAAGATCTCTAAACACATGAGATTCTTCGGGTGGTCGAAGCAGTCCCTTATCCAATAAGGTTCTTTGCGATACCAAAGCCGTATCTCTAAACACATGAGATTCTTCGGGTGGTCAAAGCAGTACCTTATTCCTTAAGGTTCTTCGTGATACCAAAGCAGTATCTCTAAACACATGAGATTCTTCGGGTTGTCGTAGCAGTCCCTTATCCATTAAGGTTCTTCGCGATACCAAAGCAGTATCTCTAAACACATGAGATTCTTCGGGTGGTCGAAGCAGTCCCTTTTCCAATAAGGTTCTTCGCGATACCAAAACATTATCTCTAAACACATGAGATTCTTCGTGATACCAAAGCAGTATCTCTAAATACACGAGATTCCTCGGGTGGTCGAAGCAATACCTTATTCAATAAGGTTCTTCGTGATACCAAAGCAGTATCTCTAAACACATGAGATTCTACGGGTGGACGAAGCAGTCCCTTATCCAATATGGTTCTTCGCGATACCAAAGCAGTATCTCTAATCACACGAGATTCTTCGGGTGGTCGAAGCAGTCCCTTATCCAATAAGGTTCTTCGCGATACCAAAACAATATCGCTAAACACATGAGATTCTTCGCGATACCAAAGCAGTATATCTAAATACATGAGATTCCTCAGGTGGTCGATGCAGTCCCTTATCCAATAAGACTCTTCGCGATACGAAAGCAGTATCTCTAAACACATGAGATTCTTTGGGTGGTCGAAGCAGTCCCTTATCCAATAAGGTTCTTCGCGATACAACGGTAGTATCTCTAATCACATGAGATTCTTCGGGTGGTCGAAGCAGTCCCTTATCCAATAAGGTTCTTCGCGATACCAAAACAATATCTCTAAACACATGAGATTCTTCGGGTGGTCGAAGCAGTCCCTTATCCAATAAGGTTCTTCGCGATACCAAAGCAGTATCTCTAAACACATGAGATTCTTCGGGTGGTCAAAGCAGTACCTTATTCAATAAGGTTCTTCCTTATTCCAAAGCAGTATCTCTAAACATATGAGATTCTTCGGGTGGTCGTAGCAGTCCCTTATCCAATAAGGTTCTTCGCGATACCAAAGCAGTATCTCTAAACACATGAGATTCTTCGGGTGGTTGAAGAAGTCCCTTATCCAATAAGGTTCTTTGCGATACCCAAGCAGTATATCTAAACACATGAGATTCTTCGGGTGGTCAAAGCAGTCCCTTATCTAATAAGGTTCTTCGCGATACCAAAGCAGTATCTCTAAACACATGAGATTCTTCGGGTGGTCGAAGCAGTCCCTTATCCAATAAGGTTCTTCGTGATACCAAAGCAGTATCTCTAAACACATGAGATTCTTCGGGTGGTCGAAGCAATACCTTATTCAATAAGGTTCTTCGTGATACACAAGCAATATCTCAAAACACATGATATTTGTCAGGTGGTCAAAGCAGTTCTTTATCCAATAAGGTTCTTCGCGATACCAAAGGAGTATCTCTAATCACATGATATTCTTCGGGTGGTCAAAGCAGCCCCTTATCCTATAAGGTTCTTCGCGATACGAAAGCAGTCTCTCTAAACACATGAGATTCTTCGGGTGGTCAAAGCAGTCCCTTATCCAATAAGGTTCTTCGCGATACCAAAACAGTATCTCTAAAATAATGAGATTCTTCGCGATACCAAAGCAGTATCTCAAAATACATGAGATTCCTCGGGTGGTCGATGCAGTCCCTTATCCAATAAGACTCTTCGCAATACGAAAGCAGTATCTCTAAACACATGAGATTCTTCGGGTGGTCGAAGCAGTCCCTTAACCAATAAGGTTCTTCGCTATACCAAAACCTTATCTCTAAACACATGAGATTCTTCGGGTGATCGAAGCAGTCCCTTATTCAATAAGGTTCTTCGCGATACCAAAGGAGTATCTCTAAACACATGAGATTCTTCGGGTGGTCAAAGTTGTACTTTATTCAATAAGGTTCTTCGTGATACCAAAGCAGTATGTCTAAACACATGAGATTTTCTGGTGGTCGAAGCAGTCCCTTATCCAATAAGGTTCTTCGCGATACCAAAGCAGTATTTCTAAACACATGAGATTCTTCGGGTGGTCAAAGCATTACCTTATTCAATAAGGTTTTTCGTGATACCAAAGCAGTATCTCTCAACACATGAGATTCTTCGGGTGGTCGTAGCAGTCCCTTATCCAATAAGGTTCTTCGCGATACCAAAGTGTTGCACCCCAAAATTTGACCAACCGGTTCCCATATCTTGTTTATGTTTCGACGTATTTTGCATTCGCATTCGCATACTGCATGCATTGCAATTTTCTCAGTCAGATTGATTTTATTGGGATTGCAGCCCCTGGTGTCTCAGGCAGTTCAGGCCGGTTTGAATAAGCGTATTTTGAGAATTGGTGCTCGTCCCCTGTGTTTTTAGGCCATCTCGGTGCCCGGGTTTCGCTATGGTTGCAGAATCGTTCTCTAACCGGTTTAATCGGCTTCCTGGCATTTTTAGGATTTTCTCCTTTATTTTCTGGATTTTTAAGGCAGTTTTAATAGTTTTTTTTTAGATTTACTGGACTTTTTAGATATTAAATAGGCTAATATTTTTAGAATTTAATAGATATTTGCCTATAGGATTTAAAATTTTTTTTAGATTTTTTAAATTAGATATTCCTTTTTTTAATAGATTTAATAGATTTTTAGCCTATTAGATATTAGTTTTTATCATAAAATAGAATAGTTTAAAATAGTTTTTAAATGGTCCTTTTAGATTTTTTAAAATGGTTTTTCAATATAGAGTTTAATAGATTTTTAGATATTACTAGTTTTTAATATAGTTTTTTTAGTATAATAGAATAATATAGATTTTATAATAATGCTAGATTAGGTTTTAATAAATTGATTTTATAGATTTAGTATAGAATTTAATAGGTTTTGTTTGTATAGATTTTAATAGATTTTTATTGATTTTATAGATTTAATTAGGATTTTAAATAGATTTTTAGATATTAAATATCTTTTTCTGTTTTAAATAGGATAATTAGGGTAATTTCGTTTTCAGGAGTTAATTAGGGTTTTTGTGTTTTATTTTCGTTTAGGTTTTTAATTAGGGTTAATTGTGTGTTGATTTGATTTGATTAGGATTAATTAGAGGTCTTGATTAAGGTTTTTAGTTAATTTTCGTTTAGTTAATTAGGGCTTTAATTAGAGTTCATTAGCATTTAATTGGGTTAATTAATCAGAGTCCTTAATGGGCCATTATCCAATCAAGCCCAGTCAGAGAGGTCCACGAATTGCCAAGTGTCACTTAAATAGAGTGCCACGCGTGTGCTCCATTTTTCCACCACCTCACAATCTGCAGCCACTTCACACAGAATATTGCCAGCGCACATCTCCCCCTCTCTCCTCACACGCGTCTTCCTCTCCCTCTTTCTCACTGCCACGCGTCCACCTCTGAAACCCACCAGTCCCCTTCGCCGTCGGCCATGCAGCCGTCGTCACCTCCGTCGTAACTTCTCGCCGGAACTTTTAACCGTCGCCGGAAACGTTGAATTCGCCAGAAAACTCATATGAAGCTTCATTTTTTCCAGATTACCAGAAATCCTCAAGTACCTCATCCAAGATTCAAACTCAAATCCACACCGATTTCCTCAGATTCATCAACACTTCATCGCTGATCTTCATTTGAATCTTCTTTTTGGCATCAATTCGTTCGTCACCGATTCATCAACATTCAAGAGCTTTTTTCTAGAAACCTTCAAGCGAGCTCAAGAACACTCGTCAGTTTCATCCCCAGATTTCCAGAAGTTCCTTCAAGATTCTTCATCGGTTCATCCGTCTCCAGATTCCTTCAAGGATTTCAAGAGCGTTAGTCAGAATCTCCAGATTCCTCGATCTCGTTTCCAGAAATCTTCCAAGCAGTCCAAGAACGTCATCAAGTTCTTCAGTTCCAGAGCTTCGTTGAACTTCATTTCAAGAACTCCATCGCTGCCGTGGATCTTTAAGCGCCAACCCCAATAATCCGTTGACTCATTCGTCACGCCCAGAAATCAACCTCGCCTTCATCACGTACCCAGGTACTTGCTTTGAACTTATTGCATTTCATAGTTGTTTTGGTAGCTGAGCACTAGGTTAGTTTGGTAGATTTGAGAGAGTGAGGTTAGGCCGCTTGTGTTTAGGTGAGGGAGGTGAACAGAGATAGGGTCGAGAGTTGATTGGTGGTGGCGTTTGAGATATTGAGAGAGTTTCAGGGAGAGGGATGGAAGGAGCGCCGTCTAGGGTTTATGTTCGATGAACAGTGTGAAGGAACATGGGAGATATATTTAGGTTTTGTGCAGATAGGGTTGAAGCGGGATTCGGGCCTTAGGCCCATTGAGGTTGGATTGCTAACCATCTCCCCAATTTTCCCATTGAACCCCCCTCTCCCATGTGTTTCTGCGTTTGAAACTTAGCCCATTCTACTATCCACACCCCCCAGTGGGAGGCCCAAGTATGATTAACAAGGAGAGATTTGCTATTGGCCACCCCCCCCCCCCCCCCCCGTTTGTTTTTTTTCCTTGGTTTTTTTAGTGTTTTTCTGAATAAGTCTGGGCCCAGGGCGCTAGCTATTGGCACCCCCTCCTGAGCCCAATGCATTTTTGAACTATAAATAATTGCTTTTTGCCACGCATTGTTTTCATTTTTTAATTGATTTTTGATTGATTTTCATGTTTGCATATAGTTTACTCAATAAATCATAATAAATTGAAAAATGGTCATTTTTACATGGGATTTTTTCCCTCATTTTCATGAAAACATCAAGAAAATTATAAGAAAATAAAATTGGCATTTCATGCATTTTTGCATTTTTTGGTTTATTTTTACTTTTAATTGCTTTTATTTCATTTACACTTGGTATATGTTACTTGCTGAATTTAGTATGGCCATTGTATTTCATATTTTGATGAAATTATTTTTCCTATGGTTAGATTAGAGTGTTAGGTTCCCCCTGGAATTTTATCACATTTTTGTGATTTAATTTAGGATAGTTTT
Organism: Lathyrus sativus; assembly: GCA_963859935.3. Classification (NCBI taxonomy): domain Eukaryota; kingdom Viridiplantae; phylum Streptophyta; class Magnoliopsida; order Fabales; family Fabaceae; genus Lathyrus; species Lathyrus sativus. The sequence goes on along the minus strand of OZ012740.1, from coordinate 235,435,880 downwards.
GAACTATCAACTTTAGGGTGATCAGGATTAGGGTTTCACAGTAATTAGGTGCAGTTTAGGGCATAGTTTTAGGGTTTTAAAATTGATTTAGGTCTTGGGGTTTATATGGGATAAGTGGCTTATCTTAGAAGTAGAACTTTGAGGGAACCAGTCTCTCATGATGATAAACACTTATAGGCTTCCTTTGGTTGTCAATAAGCTGTTTTATCATTCCAACTTATTCTGTTAGGTGATCCTCTTCTGGAGTGATTGCCTTGAAGATGGAGCTTATCTAAAGCTTGGAGGCCATTGAAGTTTGATTTTTAGATTCACTGTGAAGATGTTACTGTTTTGCAATTAATCAACTGTCAGAGTTTGATGTTTTTCAGAGCTGTTGCTGTAGGAGCTGGTGTTGCTGTCAGAACTGGTTTTGGGGTTTTATTTTCTTTGCTGTATTGTTTGTTAATTTTCCCATAGGTTCGAAGTGAAGCTGTTTCACTTTGCCTATTGTCTTCCCAGGTTCGAGGTTGAGTGGGACTCCCTTGCCTCGCTTGTATTGCTGCATCTCATGCATTTTACTGCTTTACTGTATATTTGTTGTTTCTTTTTCGTTTATCCCCTAGGATCTCTGTTTCTCTCTGCGCAAGAGAGAAATATGACAGACATTAGGTGTTAATCCATGCATGACAACATTAGGGTAGTTTTGATTCCCATTTCAAACCCTAGGCTTTAGAGTTCTTTCTCTTCTTATCTCAAAATCATTCAAAACACAATAATAAGATTTTAAACATCAATAAAAGACAGTTCTTGCGTAAAAAAACTGAAAACCAATCAAAAATGTCATTTTGTCCGCTTGGACCCGTAATCAGGAGAAAACCTTCTTCGCAATACCAAAGCAGTATCTCTAATCACATGAGATTCTTCGGGTGGTCGAAATAGTCCCTTATCCAATAAGGTTCTTCGCGATACCAAAACAATATCTCTAAACACATGAGATTCTTCAGGTGATCGAAGCAGTCCCTTATCCAATAAGGTTCTTCGCGATACCAAAGCAGTTTCTCTAAACACATGAGATTCTTTGGGTGGTCAAAGCAGTACCTTATTCAATAAGGTTCTTCGTGATACCAAAGCAGTATCTCTAAACACATGAGATTCTTCGAGTTGTCGTAGCAGTCCCTTATCCATTAAGGTTCTTCGCGATTCCAAAGCAGTATCTCTAAACACATGAGATTCTTTGGGTGCACGAAGCAGTCCCTTATCCAATAAGGTTCTTCGCGATACTAAAGCAGTATCTCTAATCACATGAGATTCTTCGGGTGGTCGAAGCAGTCCCTTATCCAATAAGGTTCTTCGCGATACCCAATTAGTATCTCTAAACACATGAGATTCTTTGTGATACCAAAGCAGTATCTCTAAATACATGAGATTCCTCGGGTGGTCGAAGCAGTCTCTTTTCCAATAAGACTCTTCGCGATACCACAGTAGTATCTCTAATCACATGAGATTCTTCGGGTGGTCGAAGCAGTCCCTTATCCAATAAGGTTCTTCGCGATACCACAATAGTATCTCTAATCACATGAGATTCTTCGGGTGGTCGAAGCAGTCCCTTATCCAATAAGGTTCTTCGCGATACCACAGTAGTATCTCTATTCACATGAGATTCTTCGGGTGGTCGATGTAGTCCCGTATCCAATAAGGTTCTTCGCGATACCAAAACAATATCTCTAAACACATGAGATTCTTCGGGTGGTCGAAGCAGTCCCTTATCCAATAAGGCTCTTTGCGATACCACAGCCGTATCTCTAAACACATGAGATTCTTCGGGTGGTCAAAGAAGTACCTTATTCCTTAAGGTTCTTCGTGATACCAAAGCAGTATCTCTAAACACATGAGATTCTTCGGGTGGTCGTAGCAGTCCCTTATCCATTAAGGTTCTTCCCGATACCAAAGCAGTATCTCTAAACACATAAGGTTCTTCAAGGTGGTCGAAGCAGTCCCTTTTCCAATAAGGTTCTTCCCGATACCAAAACAGTATCTCTAAACACATGAGATTCTTCGTGATACGAAATTAGTATCTCTAAATACACGAGATTCCTCTGGTGGTCGAAGCAATACCTTATTCAATAAGGTTCTTCGCGATACCAAAGCAGTATCTCTAAACACATGAGATTCTTCGGGTGGACGAAGCAGTCCCTTATCCAATAAGGTTCTTCGCGATACCACAGTAGTATCTCTAATCACATGAGATTCTTCGGGTGGTCGAAGCAGTCCTTTATCCAATAAGGTTCTTCGCGATACCAAAACAATATCTCTAAACACATGAGATTCTTCGGGTGGTCGAAGCAGTACCTTATTCAATAAGGTTCTTCGTGATACCAAAGCAGTATCTCTACACACATGAGATTCTTCGGGTTGTCGTAGCAGTCCCTTATCCATTAAGGTTCTTCCCGATACCAAAGCAGTATCTCTAAACACATGAGATTCTTTGGGTGCACGAAGCAGTCCCTCATCCAATAAGGTTCTTCGCAATACCAAAGCAGTATCTCTAATCACATGAGATTCTTCGGGTGGTCGAAGCAGTCCCTTATCCAATAAGATTCTCCGCGATACCCAAACAGTATCTCTAAACACATGAGATTCTTCGCGATACCAAAGCAGTATCTCTAAATACATGAGATTCCTCGGGTGGTCAAAGCAGTCTCTTATCAAATAAGATTCTTCGCAATACGAAAGCAGTCTCTCTAAACACATGAGATTCTTCGGGTGGTCGAAGCAGTCCGTTATCCAATAAGGTTCTTCGCGATACCACAGTAGTATCTCTAATCACATGAGATTCTTCGGGTGGTCGAAGCATTCCCTTATCCAATAAGATTCTTAGCGATACCACAGTAGTATCTCTAATCACATGAGATTCTTCGGGTGGTCGAAGTAGTCCCGTATCCAATAAGGTTCTTCGCAATACCAAAACAAGATCTCTAAACACATGAGATTCTTCGGGTGGTCGAAGCAGTCCCTTATCCAATAAGGTTATTTGCGATACCAAAGCCGTATCTCTAAACACATGAGATTCTTCGGGTGGTCAAAGCAGTACCTTATTCCTTAAGGTTCTTCGTGATACCAAAGCAGTATCTCTAAACACATGAGATTCTTCGGGTTGTCGTAGCAGTCCCTTATCCATTAAGGTTCTTCGCGATACCAAAGCAGTATCTATAAACACATGAGATTCTTCGGGTGGTCGAAGCAGTCCCTTTTCCAATAAGGTTCTTCGCGATACCAAAACATTATCTCTAAACACATGAGATTCTTCGTGATACCAAAGCAGTATCTCTAAATACACGAGATTCCTCGGGTGGTCGAAGCAATACCTTATTCAATAAGGTTCTTCGTGATACCAAAGAAGTATCTCTAAACACATGAGATTCTACGGGTGGACGAAGCAGTCCCTTATCCAATATGGTTCTTCGCGATACCAAAGCAGTATCTCTAATCACACAAGATTCTTCGGGTGGTCGAAGCAGTCCCTTATCCAATAAGGTTCTTCGCGATACCAAAACAATATCGCTAAACACATCAGATTCTTCGCGATACCAAAGCAGTATATCTAAATACATGAGATTCCTCAGGTGGTCGATGCAGTCCCTTATCCAATAAGACTCTTCGCGATACGAAAGCAGTATCTCTAAACACATGAGATTCTTTGGGTGGTCGAAGCAGTCCCTTATCCAATAAGGTTCTTCGCGATACAACGGTAGTATCTCTAATCACATGAGATTCTTCAGGTGGTCGAAGCAGTCCCTTATCCAATAAGGTTCTTTGCGATACCAAAGCCGTATCTCTAAACACATGAGATTCTTCGGGTGGTCAAAGCAGTACCTTATTCCTTAAGGTTCTTCGGGATACCAAAGCAGTATCTCTAAACACATGAGATTCTTCGGGTTGTCGTAGCAGTCCCTTATCCATTAAGGTTCTTCGCGATACCAAAACAATATCTCTAAACACATGAGATTGTTCGCGATACCAAAGCAGTATATCGAAATACATGAGATTCCTCGGGTGGTCGATGCAGTCCCTTATCCAATAAGACTCTTCGCGATACAAAAGCAGTATCTCTAAACACATGAGATTCTTCGGGTGGTCGAAGCAGTCCCTTATCCAATAAGGTTCTTCGCGATACCAAAACAATATCTCTAAACACATGAGATTCTTCGGGTGGTCGAAGCAGTCCCTTATCCAATAAGGTTCTTCGCGATACCAAAGCAGTATCTCTAAACACATGAGATTCTTCGGGTGGTCAAAGCAGTACCTTATTCAATAAGGTTCTTCCTGATACCAAAGCAGTATCTCTAAACATATGAGATTCTTCGGGTGGTCGTAGCAGTCCCTTATCCAATAAGGTTCTTCGCGATACCAAAGCAGTATCTCTAAACACATGAGATTCTTCGGGTGGTTGAAGAAGTCCCTTATCCAATAAGGTTCTTTGCGATACCCAAGCAGTATATCTAAACACATGATATTCTTCGGGTGGTCAAAGCAGTCCCTTATATAATAAGGTTCTTCGCGATACCAAAGCAGTATCTCTAAACACATGAGATTCTTCGGGTGGTCGAAGCAGTCCCTTATCCAATAAGATTCTTCGCGATACCAAAGCAGTATCTCTAAACACATGAGATTCTTCGGGTGGTCGAAGCAGTACCTTATTCAATAAGGTTCTTCGTGATACACAAGCAATATCTCAAAACACATGATATTCGTCAGGTGGTCAAAGCAGTTCTTTATCCAATAAGGTTCTTCGCGATACCAAAGGAGTATCTCTAATCACATGATATTCTTCGGGTGGTCAAAGCAGCCCCTTATCCTATAAGGTTCTTCGCGATACGAAAGCAGTCTCTCTAAACACATGAGATTCTTCGGGTGGTCAAAGCAGTCCCTTATCCAATAAGGTTCTTCGCGATACCAAAACAGTATCTCTAAAATAATGAGATTCTTCGCGATACCAAAGCAGTATCTCAAAATACATGAGATTCCTCGGGTGGTCGATGCAGTCCCTTATCCAATAAGACTCTTCGCAATACGAAAGCAGTATCTCTAAACACATGAGATTCTTCGGGTGGTCGAAGCAGTCCCTTAACCAATAAGGTTCTTCGCGATACCACAGTAGTATCTCTAATCACATGAGATTCTTCGGGTGGTCGAAGCAGTCCCTTATCCAATAAGGTTCTTCGCGATACCACAGTAGTATCTCTAATCACATGAGATTCTTCGGGTGGTCGAAGCAGTCCCTTATCCAATAAGATTCTTAGCGATACCACAGTAGTATCTCTAATCACATGAGATTCTTCGGGTGGTCGAAGTAGTCCCGTTTCCAATAAGGTTCTTCGCAATACCAAAACAAGATCTCTAAACACATGAGATTCTTCGGGTGGTCGAAGCAGTCCCTTATCCAATAAGGTTCTTTGCGATACCAAAGTCTTATCTCTAAACACATGAGATTCTTCGGGTGGTCAAAGCAGTACCTTATTCCTTAAGGTTCTTCGTGATACCAAAGCAGTATCTCTAAACACATGAGATTCTTCGGGTGGTCGTAGCAGTCCCTTATCCATTAAGGTTCTTCGCGATACCAAAGCAGTATCTCTAAACACATGAGGTTCTTCAAGGTGGTCGAAGCAGTCCCTTTTCCAATAAGGTTCTTCCCGATACCAAAACAGTATCTCTAAACACATGGGACTCTTCGTGATACGAAAGAAGTATAACTAAATACACGAGATTCCTCTGGTGGTCGAAGCAATACCTTATTCAATAAGGTTCTTCGTGATACTAAAGCAGTATCTCTAAACACATGAGATTGTTCGGGTGGACGAAGCAGTCCCTTATCCAACAAGGTACTTCGCGATACCAAAGTAGTATCTCTAATCACATGAGATTCTTCGGGTGGTCGAAGCAGTCCCTTATCCAATAAGGTTCTTCACGATACCAAAACAATATCTCTAAACACATGAGATTGTTCGCGATACCAAAGCAGTATATCTAAATACATGAGATTCCTCGGGTGGTCGATGCAGTCCCTTATCCAATAAGACTCTTCGCGATACAAAAGCAGTATCTCTAAACACATGAGATTCTTTGGGTGGTCGAAGCAGTCCCTTATCCAATAAGGTTCTTCGCGATACCACAGTAGTATCTCTAATCACATGAGATTCTTCGGGTGGTCGAAGCAGTCCCTTATCCAATAAGGTTCTTCGCGATACCAAAACAATATCTCTAAACACATGAGATTCTTCGGTTGGTCGAAGCAGTCTCTTATCCAATAAGGTTCTTCGCGATACCAAAGCAGTTTCTCTAAACACATGAGATTCTTTGGGTGGTCAAAGCAGTGCCTTATTCAATAAGGTTCTTCGTGATACCAAAGCAGTATCTCTAAACACATGAGATTCTTCGGGTTGTCGTAGCAGTCCCTTATCCATTAAGGTTCTTCGCGATACCAAAGCAGTATCTCTAAACACATGAGATTCTTCGGGTGGTCGAAGCAGTCCCTTTTCCAATAAGGTTCTTCGCGATACCAAAACATTATCTCTAAACACATGAGATTCTTCGTGATACCAAAGCAGTATCTCTAAATACACGAGATTCCTCGGGTGGTCGAAGCAATACCTTATTCAATAAGGTTCTTCGTGATACCAAAGCAGTATCTCTAAACACATGAGATTCTACGGGTGGACGAAGCAGTCCCTTATCCAATATGGTTCTTCGCGATACCAAAGCAGTATCTCTAATCACACGAGATTCTTCGGGTGGTCGAAGCAGTCCCTTATCCAATAAGGTTCTTCGCGATACCAAAACAATATCGCTAAACACATCAGATTCTTCGCGATACCAAAGCAGTATATCTAAATACATGAGATTCCTCAGGTGGTCGATGCAGTCCCTTATCCAATAAGACTCTTCGCGATACGAAAGCAGTATCTCTAAACACATGAGATTCTTTGGGTGGTCGAAGCAGTCCCTTATCCAATAAGGTTCTTCGCGATACAACGGTAGTATCTCTAATCACATGAGATTCTTCAGGTGGTCGAAGCAGTCCCTTATCCAATAAGGTTCTTCGCGATACCAAAACAATATCTCTAAACACATGAGATTCTTCGGGTGGTCGAAGCAGTCCCTTATCCAATAAGGTTCTTCGCGACCAAAGCAGTATCTCTAAACACATGAGATTCTTCGGGTGGTCAAAGCAGTACCTTATTCAATAAGGTTCTTCCTGATACCAAAGCAGTATCTCTAAACATATGAGATTCTTCGGGTGGTCGTAGCAGTCCCTTATCCAATAAGGTTTTTCGCGATACCAAAGCAGTATCTCTAAACACATGAGATTCTTCGGGTGGTTGAAGAAGTCCCTTATCTAATAAGGTTCTTTGCGATACCCAAGCAGTATATCTAAACACATGAGATTCTTCGGGTGGTCAAAGCAGTCCCTTATCTAATAAGGTTCTTCGCGATACCAAAGCAGTATCTCTAAACACATGAGATTCTTCGGGTGGTCGAAGCAGTCCCTTATCCAATAAGGTTCTTCGCGATACCAAAGCAGTATCTCTAAACACATGAGATTCTTCGGGTGGTCGAAGCAGTACCTTATTCAATAAGGTTCTTCGTGATACACAAGCAATATCTCAAAACACATGATATTCGTCAGGTGGTCAAAGCAGTTCTTTATCCAATAAGGTTCTTCGCGATACCAAAGGAGTATCTCTAATCACATGATATTCTTCGGGTGGTCAAAGCAGCCCCTTATCCTATAAGGTTCTTCGCGATACGAAAGCAGTCTCTCTAAACACATGAGATTCTTCGGGTGGTCAAAGCAGTCCCTTATCCAATAAGGTTCTTCGCGATACCAAAACAGTATCTCTAAAATAATGAGATTCTTCGCGATACCAAAGCAGTATCTCAAAATACATGAGATTCCTCGGGTGGTCGATGCAATCCCTTATCCAATAAGACTCTTCGCAATACGAAAGCAGTATCTCTAAACACATGAGATTCTTCGGGTGGTCGAAGCAGTCCCTTAACCAATAAGGTTCTTCGCGATACCAAAACCATATCTCTAAACACATGAGATTCTTTGGGTGGTCGAAGCAGTCCCTTATTCAATAAGGTTCTTCGCGATACCAAAGGAGTATCTCTAAACACATGAGATTCTTCGGGTGGTCAAAGTTGTACTTTATTCAATAAGGTTCTTCGTGATACCAAAGCAGTATGTCTAAACACATGAGATTCTTCTGGTGGTCGAAGCAGTCCCTTATCCAATAAGGTTCTTCGCGATACCAAAGCAGTATCTCTAAACACATGAGATTCTTCGGGTGGTCAAAGCATTACCTTATTCAATAAGGTTTTTCGTGATACCAAAGCAGTATCTCTCAACACATGAGATTCTTCGGGTGGTCAAAGCAGTACCTTATTCAATAAGGTTCTTCGTGATACCAAAGCAGTATCTCTAAACACATGAGATTCTTCGGGTTGTCGTAGCAGTCCGTTATCCATTAAGGTTCTTCCCGATACCAAAGCAGTATCTCTAAACACATGAGATTCTTTGGGTGCACGAAGCAGTCCCTTATCCAATAAGGTTCTTCGCAATACCAAAGCAGTATCTCTAATCACATGAGATTCTTCGGGTGGTCGAAGCAGTCCCTTATCCAATAAGATTCTTCGCGATACCCAAACAGTATCTCTAAACACATGAGATTCTTCGCGATACCAAAGCAGTATCTCTAAATACATGAGATTCCTCGGGTGGTCAAAGCAGTCTCTTATCAAATAAGATTCTTCGCAATACGAAAGCAGTCTCTCTAAACACATGAGATTCTTCGGGTGGTCGAAGCATTCCCTTATCCAATAAGGTTCTTCGCGATACCACAGTAGTATCTCTAATCACATGAGATTCTTCGGGTGGTCGAAGCAGTCCCTTATCCAATAAGATTCTTAGCGATACCACAGTAGTATCTCTAATCACATGAGATTCTTCGGGTGGTCGAAGTAGTCCCGTATCCAATAAGGTTCTTCGCGATACCAAAACAAGATCTCTAAACACATGAGATTCTTCGGGTGGTCGAAGCAGTCCCTTATCCAATAAGGTTCTTTGCGTTACTAAAGCCGTATCTCTAAACACATGAGATTCTTCGGGTGGTCAAAGCAGTACCTTATTCCTTAAGGTTCTTCGTGATACCAAAGCAGTATCTCTAAACACATGAGATTCTTCGAGTGGTCGTAGCAGTCCCTTATCCATTAAGGTTCTTCGCGATACCAAAGCAGTATCTCTAAACACATGAGGTTCTTCAAGGTGGTCGAAGCAGTCCCTTTTCCAATAAGGTTCTTCCCGATACCAAAACAGTATCTCTAAACACATGAGACTCTTCGTGATACGAAAGAAGTATATCTAAATACACGAGATTCCTCTGGTGGTCGAAGCAATACCTTATTCAATAAGGTTCTTCGTGATACCAAAGCAGTATCTCTAAACACATGAGATTGTTCGGGTGGACGAAGCAGTCCCTTATCCAATAAGGTTCTTCGCGATACCAAAGTAGTATCTCTAATCACATGAGATTCTTCGGGTGGTCGAAGCAGTCCCTTATCCAATAAGGTTCTTCGCGATACCAAAACAATATCTCTAAACACATTAGATTGTTCGCGATACCAAAGCAGTATATCTAAATACATGAGATTCCTCGGGTGGTCGATGCAGTCCCTTATCCAATAAGACTCTTCGCGATACAAAAGCAGTATCTCTAAACACATGAGACTCTTCGTGATACGAAAGAAGTATATCTAAATACACGAGATTCCTCTGGTGGTCGAAGCAATACCTTATTCAATAAGGTTCTTCGTGATACCAAAGCAGTATCTCTAAACACATGAGATTGTTCGGGTGGTCGAAGCAGTCCCTTATCCAATAAGGTTCTTCGCGATACCACAGTAGTATCTCTAATCACATGAGATTCTTCTGGTGGTCGAAGCAGTCCCTTATCCAATAAGGTTCTTCGCGATACCAAAGCAGTTTCTCTAAACACATGAGATTCTTTGGGTGGTCAAAGCAGTACCTTATTCAATAAGGTTCTTCGTGATACCAAAGCAGTATCTCTAAACACATGAGATTCTTCGGGTTGTCGTAGCAGTCCCTTATCCATTAAGGTTCTTCGCGATACCAAAGCAGTATCTCTAAACACATGAGATTCTTCGGGTGGTCAAAGCAGTCCCTTTTCCAATAAGGTTCTTCGTGATACCAAAACATTATCTCTAAACACATGAGATTCTTCGTGATACCAAAGCAGTATCTCTAAATACACGAGATTCCTCGGGTGGTCGAAGCAATACCTTATTCAATAAGGTTCTTCGTGATACCAAAGCAGTATCTCTAAACACATGAGATTCTACGGGTGGACGAAGCATTCCCTTATCCAATATGGTTCTTCGCGATACCAAAGCAGTATCTCTAATCACACGAGATTCTTCGGGTGGTCGAAGCAGTCCCTTATCCAATAAGGTTCTTCGCGATACCAAAACAATATCGCTAAACACATCAGATTCTTCGCGATACCAAAGCAGTATATCTAAATACATGAGATTCCTCAGGTGGTCGATGCAGTCCCTTATCCAATAAGACTCTTCTCGATACGAAAGCAGTATCTCTAAACACATGAGATTCTTTGGGTGGTCGAAGCAGTCCCTTATCCAATAAGGTTCTTCGCGATACAACAGTAGTATCTCTAATCACATGAGATTCTTCAGGTGGTCGAAGCAGTCCCTTATCCAATAAGGTTCTTCGCGATACCAAAACAATATCTCTAAACACATGAGATTCTTCGGGTGGTCGAAGCAGTCCCTTATCCAATAAGGTTCTTCGCGATACCAAAGCAGTATCTCTAAACACATGAGATTCTTCGGGTGGTCAAAGCAGTACCTTATTCAATAAGGTTCTTCCTGATACCAAAGCAGTATCTCTAAACATATGAGATTCTTCGGGTGGTCGTAGCAGTCCCTTATCCAATAAGGTTCTTCGCGATACCAAAGCAGTATCTCTAAACACATGAGATTCTTCGGGTGGTTGAAGAAGTCCCTTATCCAATAAGGTTCTTTGCGATACCCAAGCAGTATATCTAAACACATGAGATTCTTCGGGTGGTCAAAGCAGTCCCTTATCTAATAAGGTTCTTCGCAATACCAAAGCAGTATCTCTAAACACATGAGATTCTTCGGGTGGTCGAAGCAGTCCCTTATCCAATAAGGTTCTTCGCGATACCAAAGCAGTATCTCTAAACACATGAGATTCTTCGGGTGGTCGAAGCAGTACCTTATTCAATAAGGTTCTTCGTGATACACAAGCAATATCTCAAAACACATGATATTCGTCAGGTGGTCAAAGCAGTTCTTTATCCAATAAGGTTCTTCGCGATACCAAAGGAGTATCTCTAATCACATGATATTCTTCGGGTGGTCAAAGCAGCCCCTTATCCTATAAGGTTCTTCGCGATACGAAAGCAGTCTCTCTAAACACATGAGATTCTTCGGGTGGTCAAAGCAGTCCCTTATCCAATAAGGTTCTTCGCGATACCAAAACAGTATCTCTAAAATAATGAGATTCTTCGCGATACCAAAGCAGTATCTCAAAATACATGAGATTCCTCGGGTGGTCGATGCAGTCCCTTATCCAATAAGACTCTTCGCAATACGAAAGCAGTATCTCTAAACACATGAGATTCTTCGGGTGGTCGAAGCAGTCCCTTAACCAATAAGGTTCTTCGCGATACCAAAACCATATCTCTAAACACATGAGATTCTTCGGGTGGTCGAAGCAGTCCCTTATTCAATAAGGTTCTTCGCGATACCAAAGGAGTATCTCTAAACACATGAGATTCTTCGGGTGGTCAAAGCTGTACTTTATTCAATAAGGTTCTTCGTGATACCAAAGCAGTATGTCTAAACACATGAGATTCTTCTGGTGGTCGAAGCAGTCCCTTATCCAATAAGGTTCTTCGCGATACCAAAGCAGTATCTCTAAACACATGAGATTCTTCGGGTGGTCAAAGCATTTCCTTATTCAATAAGGTTTTTCGTGATACCAAAGCAGTATCTCTCAACACATGAGATTCTTCGGGTGGTCGTAGCAGTCCCTTATCCAATAAGGTTCTTCGCGATACCAAAGTGTTGCACCCCAAAATTTGACCAACCGGTTCCCATATCTTGTTTATGTTTCGACGTATTTTGCATTCGCATTCGCATACTGCATGCATTGCAATTTTCTCAGTCAGATTGATTTTATTGGGATTGCAGCCCCTGGTGTCTCAGGCAGTTCAGGCCGGTTTGAATAAGCGTATTTTGAGAATTAGTGCTCGTCCCCTGTGTTTTTAGGCCATCTCGGTGCCCGGGTTTCGCTATGGTTGTGGAATCGTTCTCTAATCGGTTTAATCGGCTTCCTGGCATTTTTAGGATTTTCTCCTTTATTTTCTGGATTTTTAAGGCAGTTTTAATAGTTTTTTTTAGATTTACTGGACTTTTTAGATATTAAATAGGCTAATATTTTTAGAATTTAATAGATATTTGCCTATAGGATTTAAAATTTTTTTAGATTTTTTACAGTAGATATTCCTTTTTTTAATAGATTTAATAGATTTTTAGCCTATTAGATATTAGTTTTTATCATAAAATAGAATAGTTTAAAATAGTTTTTAAATGGTCCTTTTAGATTTTTTAAAATGGTTTTTCAATCTTTGAGTTTAATAGATTTTTAGATATTACTAGTTTTTAATATAGTTTTTTTAGTATAATAGAATAATATAGATTTTATAATAATGCTAGATTAGGTTTTAATAAATTGATTTTATAGATTTAGTATAGAATTTAATAGGTTTTGTTTGTATAGATTTTAATAGATTTTTATTGATTTTATAGATTTAATTAGGATTTTAAATAGATTTCTAGATATTAAATATCTTTTTTCTGTTTTAAATAGGATAATTAGGGTAATTTCGTTTTCAGGAGTTAATTAGGGCTTTTGTGTTTTATTTTCGTTTAGGTTTTTAATTAGGGTTAATTGTGTGTTGATTTGATTTGATTAGGATTAATTAGAGGTCTTGATTAAGGTTTTTAGTTAATTTTCGTTTAGTTAATTAGGGCTTTAATTAGAGTTCATTAGCATTTAATTGGGTTAATTAATCAGAGTCCTTAATGGGCCATTATCCAATCAAGCCCAGTCAGAGAGGTCCACGAATTGCCAAGTGTCACTTAAATAGAGTGCCACGCGTGTGCTCCATTTTTCCACCACCTCACAATCTGCAGCCACTTCACACAGAATATTGCCAACGCACATCTCCCCCTCTCTCCTCACACGCGTCTTCCTCTCCCTCTTTCTCACTGCCACGCGTCCACCTCTGAAACCCACCAGTCCCCTTCGCCGCCGGCCATGCAGCCGCCGTCACCTCCGTCGTAACTTCTCGCCGGAACTTTTAACCGTCGCCGGAAACGTTGAATTCGCCAGAAAACTCATATGAAGCTTCATTTTTTCCAGATTACCAGAAATCCTCAAGTACCTCATCCAAGATTCATACTCAAATCCACACCGATTTCCTCAGATTCATCAACACTTCATCGCTGATCTTCATTCGAATCTTCGTTTTGGCATCAATTCGTTCGTCACCGATTCATCAACATTCAAGAGCTTTTTTCCAGAAACCTTCAAGCGAGCTCAAGAACACTCGTCAGTTTCATCCCCAGATTTCCAGAAGTTCCTTCAAGATTCTTCATCGGTTCATCCGTCTCCAGATTCCTTCAAGGATTTCAAGAGCGTTAGTCAGAATCTCCAGATTCCTCGATCTCGTTTCCAGAAATCTTCCAAGCAGTCCAAGAACGTCATCAAGTTCTTCAGTTCCAGAGCTTCGTTGAACTTCATTTCAAGAACTCCATCGCCGCCGTGGATCTTCAAGCGCCAACCCCAATAATCCGTTGACTCATTCGTCACGCCCAGAAATCAACCTCGCCTTCATCACGTACCCAGGTACTTGCTTTGAACTTATTGCATTTCATAGTTGTTTTGGTAGCTGAGCACTAGGTTAGTTTGGTAGATTTGAGAGAGTGAGGTTAGGCCGCTTGTGTTTAGGTGAGGGAGGTGAACAGAGATAGGGTCGAGAGTTGATTGGTGGTGGCGTTTGAGATATTGAGAGAGTTTCGGGGAGAGGGATGGAAGGAGCGCCGTCTAGGGTTTATGTTCGATGAACAGTGTGAAGGAACTTGGGAGATAGATTTAGGTTTTGTGCAGATAGGGTTGAAGCGGGATTCGGGCCTTAGGCCCATTGAGGTTGGATTACTAACCATCTCCCCAATTTTCCCATTGAACCCCCCTCTCCCATGTGTTTCTGCGTTTGAAACTTAGGCCATTCTACTATCCACACCCCCCAGTGGGAGGCCCAAGTATGATTAACAAGGAGAGATTTGCTATTGGCCACCCCCCCCCCCCCCCGTTTGTTTTTTTTCCTTGGTTTTTTTAGTGTTTTTCTGAATAAGTCTGGGCCCAGGGCGCTAGCTATTGGCACCCCCTCCTGAGCCCAATGCATTTTTGAACTATAAATAATTGCTTTTTGCCACGCATTGTTTTCATTTTTTAATTGATTTTTGATTGATTTTCATGTTTGCATATAGTTTACTCAATAAATCATAATAAATTGAAAAATGGTCATTTTTACATGGGATTTTTTCCCTCATTTTCATGAAAACATCAAGAAAATTATACAAAAATAAAATTGGCATTTCATGCATTTTTGCATTTTTTGGTTTATTTTTACTTTTAATTGCTTTTATTTCATTTACACTTGGTATATGTTACTTGCTGAATTTAGTATGGCCATTGTATTTCATATTTTGATGAAATTATTTTTCCTATGGTTAGATTAGAGTGTTAGGTTCCCCCTGGAATTTTATCACATTTTTGTGATTTAATTTAGGATAGTTTTGAACTATCAACTTTAGGGTGATCAGGATTAGGGTTTCACAGTAATTAGGTGCAGTTTAGGGCATAGTTTTAGAGTTTTAAAATTGATTTAGGTCTTGGGGTTTATATGGGATAAGTGGCTTATCTTAGAAGTAGAACTTTGAGGGAACCAGTCTCTCATGATGATAAACACTTATAGGCTTCCTTTGGTTGTCAATAAGCTGTTTTATCATTCCAACTTATTCTGTTAGGTGATCCTCTTCTGGAGTGATTGCCTTGAAGATGGAGCTTATCTAAAGCTTGGAGGCCATTGAAGTTTGATTTTTAGATTCACTGTGAAGATGTTACTGTTTTGCAATTAATCAACTGTCAGAGTTTGATGTTTTTCAGAGCTGCTGCTGTAGGAGCTGGTGTTGCTGTCAGAACTGGTTTTGGGGTTTTATTTTCTTTGCTGTATTGTTTGTTAATTTTCCCATAGGTTCGAAGTGAAGCTGTTTCACTTTGCCTATTGTCTTCCCAGGTTCGAGGTTGAGTGGGACTCCCTTGCCTCGCTTGTATTGCTGCATCTCATGCATTTTACTGCTTTACTGTATATTTGTTGTTTCTTTTTCGTTTATCCCCTAGGATCTCTGTTTCTCTCTGCGCAAGAGAGAAATATGACAGACATTAGGTGTTAATCCATGCATGACAACATTAGGGTAGTTTTGATTCCCATTTCAAACCCTAGGCTTTAGAGTTTTTTCTCTTCTTATCTCAAAATCATTCAAAACACAATAATAAGATTTTAAACATCAATAAAAGACAGTTCTTGCGTAAAAAAACTGAAAACCAATCAAAAATGTCATTTTGTCCGCTTGGACCCGTAATCAGGAGAAAACCTTTTTCAGAAGGATAAAAGATAAACAGAAAAATCTGTGTCTTCCGTAGCCCGAACTACGTTTGCTCTGATCTTTCATGCCGTATGAAAGTACGTAGGCATAGGATGTTGTATCCTTGCAAGCAACCTTCCCCTCCTTTCCCGTAGGTAGGCGAACTACGTTGACCCTGATTTTTCGTTCCAGACGGGAATACGTAGGCATAAAGTGCGATACTTTTCCGAGTCATTTTCTTTTCTTTTTAACCCAGACCTTTAGAGTAGATAGAATAACAATCCGTACCAGAAAACAAGCGTGGATCCTGTCGAGTACGGCGGACGTGAGGGGTGCTAATACCTTCCCCTTTAGTAACCGACTCCAGAATCCAGGATTTGGTTGCGACGACCATTCCTTTCCCGTCTTTGCGGTAGGTTTACTTTGAGTGTTTCCTTTCCCTCCGTTGGGATAAATAACGCACGGTGGCGACTCTTCTGTCATAGCCGGCGCCGATTTTCGCAGTAGCGACACAAAGCAGTATCTCTAAACACATGAGATTCTTCGGGTGGACGAAGCAGTCCCTTATCCAATAAGGTTCTTCGTGATACCAAAGCAGTACCTCTAATCACATGAGATTCTTTGGGTGGTCGAAGCAGTCCCATATCCAATAAGGTTCTTCGCGATACCAAAACAATATCTCTAAACACATGAGATTCTTCGCGATACCAAAGCAGTATATCTAAATACATGAGATTCCTCGGGTGGTCGATGCAGTCCCTTATCCAATAAGACTCTTCGCGATACGAAAGCAGTATCTGTAAACACATGAGATTCTTCGGGTGGTTGAAGAAGTCCCTTATCCAATAAGGTTCTTTGCGATACCCAAGCAGTATATCTAAACACATGAGAATCTTCGGGTGGTCAAAGCAGTCCCTTATCTAATAAGGTTCTTCGCGATACCAAAGCAGTATCTCTAAACACATGAGATTATTCTGGTGGTCGAAGCAGTCCCTTATCCAATAAGGTTCTTCGCGATACCAAAGCAGTATCTCTAAACACATGAGATTCTTCGGGTGGTCGAAGCAGCCCCTTATCCAATTAGGTTCTTCGCGATACCAAAACAGTATCTCTAAACACATGAGATTCTTCGGGTGGTCGAAGCAGTACCTTATTTAATAAGGTTCTTCGTGATACACAAGCAATATCTCTAAACACATGAGATTCTTTAGGTGGTCAAAGCAGTTCTTTATCCAATAAGGTTCATCGCGATACCAAAGGAGTATCTCTAATCACATGATATTCTTCGGGTGGTCAAAGCAGCCCCTTATCCTATAAGGTTCTTCGCGATACGAAAGCAGTATCTCCAAACACATGAGATTCTTCGGGTGGTCGTAGCAGTCCCTTATCCATTAAGGTTCTTCCCGATACCAAAACATTATCTCTAAACACATGAGATTCTTCGGGTGGTTAAAGCAGTCCCTTATCCAATAAGGTTCTTCGCGATTCCAAAACAGTATCTCTAAACACATGAGATTCTTCGCAATACCAAAGCAGTATCTCAAAATACATGAGATTCCTCGGGTGCTCGATGCAGTCCCTTATCCAATAAGACTCTTCGCGATATGAAAGCAGTATCTCTAAACACATGAGATTCTTCGGGTGGTCGAAGCAGTCCCTTATCTGTTAAGGTTCTTGGCGAAACCAAAGCAGTATCTCTAAACACATGAGATTCTTCGGGTGGTTGGAGAAGTCCCATATCCAATAAGGTTCTTTGCGACACCTAAGCAGTATATCTAAACACATGAGATTCTTCGGGTGGTCAAAGCAGTCCCTTATCCAATAAGGTTCTTTGCGATACCAAAGCAGTATCTCTAAACACATGAGATTCGTCGGGTGGTCGAAGCAGTTCCTTATCCAATAAGGTTCTTCACGATACCAAAACTATGTCTCTAAACACATGAGATTCTTCCGGTGGTCGAAGCGGTCCCTTATTCAATTAAGGTTCTTCGCGATACCAAAGGAGTATCTCTAAACACATGAGATTCTTCGGGTGGTCAAAGCAGTACCTTATTCAATAAGGTTCTTCGTGATACCAAAGCAGTATGTCTAAACACATGAGATTCTTCGGGTGGTCGTAGCAGTCCCTTATCCATTAAGGTTCTTCGCGATACTAAAGCAGTATCTCCAAACACATGAGATTCTTCGGGTGGTCGAAGCAGTCCCTTATCCAATAAGGTTCTTCCCGATACCAAAACAATATCTCTAAACACTTGAGATTCTTCGTGATACCAAAGCAGTATTTCTAAATACATGAGATTCCTCGGGTGGTCGAAGCAATACCTTATTCAATAAGGTTCTTCGTGATACCAAAGCAGTATCTCTAAAAACATGAGATTCTTAGGGTGGACGAAGCAGTCCCTTATCCAATAAGGTTCTTCGCGATACCAAAGCAGTATTACTAATAACATGAGATTCTTTGGGTGGTCGAAGCGGTCCCTTATCCAATAAGGTTCTTCGCGATACCAAAACAATATCTCTAAACAAATGAGATTTTTCGCGATACCAAAGCAGTATCTCAAAATACATGAGATTCCTCGGGTGGTCGATGCAGCCCCTTATCAAATAAGACTCTTCGCGATACGAAAGCAGTATCTCTAAACACATGTGATTCTTCGGGTGGTCGAAGCAGTCCCTTATATGTTAAGGTTCTTCGCGATACCAAAGCAGTATCTCTAAACACATGAGATTCTTCGGGTGGTTGAAGAAGTCCTTTATCCAATAAGGTTCTTTGCGATACCCAAGCAGTATATCTAAACACATGAGATTCTTCGGGTGGTCAAAGCAGTCCCTTATCTAATAAGGTTCTTCGCAATACCAAAGCAGTATCTCTAAACACATGAGATTCTTCGGGCTGTCGAAGCAATCCCTTATCCAATAAGGTTCTTCGCGATACCAAAGCAGTATCTCTAAACACATGAGATTCTTCGGGTGGTCGAAGCAGCCCCTTATCCAATTAGGTTCTTCGCGATACCAAAACAGTATCTCTAAACACATGAGATTCTTCGGGTGGTCGAAGCAGTACCTTATTTAATAAGGTTCTTCGTGATACACAAGCAATATCTCTAAACACATGAGATTCTTCAGGTGGTCAAAGCAGTTCTTTATCCAATAAGATTCATCGCGATACCAAAGGAGTATCTCTAATCACATGATATTCTTCGGGTGGTCAAAGCAGCCCCTTATCCTATAAGGTTCTTCGCGATACGAAAGCAGTATCTCCAAACACATGAGATTCTTCGGGTGGTCGTAGCAGTCCCTTATCCATTAAGGTTCTTCCCGATACCAAAACAGTATCTCTAAACACATGAGATTCTTCGGGTGGTTAAAGCAGTCCCTTATCCAATAAGGTTCTTCGCGATTCCAAAACAGTATCTCTAAACACATGAGATTCTTCGCAATACCAAAGCAGTATCTCAAAATACATGAGATTCCTCGGGTGGTCGATGCAGTCCCTTATCCAATAAGACTCTTCGCGATATGAAAGCAGTATCTCTAAACACATGAGATTCTTCGGGTGGTCGAAGCAGTCCCTTATCTGTTAAGGTTCTTGGTGAAACCAAAGCAGTATCTCTAAACACATGAGATTCTTCGGGTGGTTGGAGAAGTCCCATATCCAATAAGGTTCTTTGCGACACCCAAGCAGTATATCTAAACACATGAGATTCTTCGGGTGGTCAAAGCAGTCCCTTATCCAATAAGGTTCTTTGCGATACCAAAGCAGTATCTCTAAACACATGAGATTCGTCGGGTGGTCGAAGCAGTCCCTTATCCAATAAGGTTCTTCACGATACCAAAACTATGTCTCTAAACACATGAGATTCTTCCGGTGGTCGAAGCGGTCCCTTATTCAATTAAGGTTCTTCGCGATACCAAAGGAGTATCTCTAAACACATGAGATTCTTCGGGTGGTCAAAGCAGTACCTTATTTAATAAGGTTCTTCGTGATACCAAAGCAGTATGTCTAAACACATGAGATTCTTCGGGTGGTCGTAGCAGTCCCTTATCCATTAAGGTTCTTCGCGATACTAAAGCAGTATCTCCAAACACGTGAGATTCTTCGGGTGGTCGAAGCAGTCCCTTATCCAATAAGGTTCTTCCCGATACCAAAACAATATCTCTAAACACTTGAGATTCTTCGTGATACCAAAGCAGTATTTCTAAATACATGAGATTCCTCGGGTGGTCGAAGCAATACCTTATTCAATAAGGTTCTTCGTGATACCAAAGCAGTATCTCTAAAAACATGAGATTCTTAGGGTGGACGAAGCAGTCCCTTATCCAATAAGGTTCTTCGCGATACCAAAGCAGTATTACTAATAACATGAGATTATTTGGGTGGTCGAAGCGGTCCTTTATCCAATAAGGTTCTTTGCGATACCAAAACAATATCTCTAAACAAATAAGATTTTTCGCGATACCAAAGCAGTATCTCAAAATACATGAGATTCCTCGGGTGGTCGATGCAGTCCCTTATCAAATAAGACTCTTCGCGATACGAAAGCAGTATCTCTAAACACGTGAGATTCTTCGGGTGGTCGAAGCAGTCCCTTATATGTTAAGGTTCTTCGCGATACCAAAGCAGTATCTCTAAACACATGAGATTCTTCGGGTGGTTGAAGAAGTCCTTTATCCAATAAGGTTCTTTGCGATACCCAAGCAGTATATCTAAGCACATGAGATTCTTCGGGTGGTCAAAGCAGTCCCTTATCTAATAAGGTTCTTCGCAATACCAAAGCCGTATCTCTAAACACATGAGATTCTTCGGGCTGTCGAAGCAATCCCTTATCCAATAAGGTTCTTCGCGATACCAAAGCAGTATCTCTAAACACATGAGATTCTTCGGGTGTTCGAAGCAGCCCCTTATCCAATAAGGTTCTTCGTGATACCAAAGCAGTACCTCTAAACACATGAGATTCTTCGGGTGGTCGAAGCAGTACCTTATTCAATAAGGTTCTTCGTGATACACAAGCAATATCTCAAAACACATGAGATTCTTCAGGTGTTCAAAGCAGTTCTTTATCCAATAAGGTTCTTCGCGATACCAAAGGAGTATCTCTAATCACATGATATTCTTCGGGTGGTCAAAGCAGCCCCTTATCATATAAGGTTCTTCGCGATACGAAAGCAGTATCTCTAAACACATGAGATTCTTCCGGTGGTCGTAGTAGTCCCTTATCCATTAAGTTTCTTCGCGATACCAAAGCAGTATCTCTAAACACATTAGATTCTTCGGGTGGTCAAAGCAGTCCCTTATCCAATAAGGCTCTTCGCGATACCAAAACAGTATCTCTAAACACATGAGATTCTTCGCGATACCAAAGCAGTATCTCAAAATACATGAGATTCCTCAGGTGGTCGATGCAGTCCCTTATCATATAAGACTCTTCGCGATACGAAAGCAGTATCTCTAAACACATGAGATTCTTCGGGTGGTCGAAGCAGTCCCTTATTTGTTAAGGTTCTTGGCGAAACCATAGCAGTATCTCTAAACACATGAGATTTTTCGGGTGGTTGGAGAAGTCCTTTATCCAATAAGGTTCTTTGCGACACCCAAGCAGTATATCTAAACACATGAGATTCTTCGGGTGGTCGAAGCAGTACCTTATTCAATAAGGTTCTTCGTGATACACAAGCAATATCTCTAAACACATGAGATTCTTCAGGTTTTCAAAGCAGTTCTTTATCCAATAAGGTTCTTCGCGATACCAAAGGAGTATCTCTAATCACATGATATTCTTCGGGTGGTCAAAGCAGCCCCTTATCATATAAGGTTCTTCGCGATACGAAAGCAGTATCTCTAAACACATGAGATTCTTCGGGTGGTCGTAGCAGTCCCTTATCCATTAAGGTTCTTCGCGATACCAAAGCAGTATCTCTAAACACATGAGATTCTTCGGGCTGTCGAAGCAATCCCTTATCCAATAAGGTTCTTCGCGATACCAAAGCAGTATCTCTAAACACATGAGATTCTTCGGGTGTTCGAAGCAGCCCCTTATCCAATAAGGTTCTTCGTGATACCAAAGCAGTACCTCTAAACACATGATATTCTTCGGGTGGTCGAAGCAGTACCTTATTCAATAAGGTTCTTCGTGATACACAAGCAATATCTCAAAACACATGAGATTCTTCAGGTGTTCAAAGCAGTTCTTTATCCAATAAGGTTCTTCGCGATACCAAAGGAGTATCTCTAATCACATGATATTCTTCGGGTGGTCAAAGCAGCCCCTTATCATATAAGGTTCTTCGCGATACGAAAGCAGTTTCTCTAAACACATGAGATTCTTCCGGTGGTCGTAGTAGTCCCTTATCCATTAAGTTTCTTCGCGATACCAAAGCAGTATCTCTAAACACATTAGATTCTTCGGGTGGTCAAAGCAGTCCCTTATCCAATAAGGCTCTTCGCGATACCAAAACAGTATCTCTAAACACATGAGATTCTTCGCGATACCAAAGCAGTATCTCAAAATACATGAGATTCCTCGGGTGGTCGATGCAGTCCCTTATCATATAAGACTCTTCGCGATACGAAAGCAGTATCTCTAAACACATGAGATTCTTCGGGTGGTCGAAGCAGTCCCTTATTTGTTAAGGTTCTTGGCGAAACCATAGCAGTATCTCTAAACACATGAGATTTTTCGGGTGGTTGGAGAAGTCCTTTATCCAATAAGGTTCTTTGCGACACCCAAGCAGTATATCTAAACACATGAGATTCTTCGGGTGGTCGAAGCAGTACCTTATTCAATAAGGTTCTTCGTGATACACAAGCAATATCTCTAAACACATGAGATTCTTCAGGTTTTCAAAGCAGTTCTTTATCCAATAAGGTTCTTCGCGATACCAAAGGAGTATCTCTAATCACATGATATTCTTCGGGTGGTCAAAGCAGCCCCTTATCATATAAGGTTCTTCGCGATACGAAAGCAGTATCTCTAAACACATGAGATTCTTCGGGTGGTCGTAGCAGTCCCTTATCCATTAAGGTTCTTCGCGATACCAAAGCAGTATCTCTAAACACATGAGATTCTTCGGGTGGTTGAAGCAGTCCCTTATCCAATAAGGTTCTTCGCGATACCAAAACAGTATCTCTAAACACTTGAGATTCTTCGTGATACCAAAGCAGTATCTCTAAATACATGAGATTCCTCGGGTGGTCGAAGCAATACCTTATTCAATAAGGTGCTTCGTGATACCAAAGCAGTATCTCTAAAAACATGAGATTCTTCATGTGGACGAAGCAGTCCCTTATCCAATAAGGTTCTTCGCGATACCAAAGGAGTATCTCTAATCACATGAGATTCTTTGGGTGGTCGAAGCGGTCCCTTATCCAATAAGGTTCTTCGCGATACCAAAACAGTATCTCTACACACATGAGATTCTTCGCGATACCAAAGCAGTATCTCAAAATACATGAGATTCCTCGGGCGGTCGATGTAGTCCCTTATCAAATAAGACTCTTCACGATACAAAAGCAGTATCTCTAAACACATGAGATTCTTCGGGTGGTCGAAGCAGTCCCTTATCTGTTAAGGTTCTCCGCGATACCAAAGCAGTATCTCTAAACACATGAGATTCTTCGGGTGGTTGAAGAAGTCCCTTATCCAATAAGGTTCTTTGCCATACCCAAGCAGTTTATCTAAACATATGAGATTCTTCGGGTGGTCAAAGCAGTCCCTTATCTAATAAGGTTCTTTGCGATACCAAAGCGGTATCTCTAACCACATGAGATTCTTCGGGTGGTCGAAATAGTCCCTTATCCAATAAGGTTCTTCGCGATACCAAAGCAGTATCTTTAAACACATGAGATTCTTCGGGTGGTCGAAGCAACCCCTTATCCAATAAGGTTCTTCGCGATACCAAAGCAGTATCTCTAAACACATGAGAATCTTCGGGTGGTCGAAGCAGTACCTTATTCAATAAGGTTCTTCGTGATACACAAGCAATATCTCTAAACACATGAGATTCTTCGGGTGGTCAAAGCAGTTTTTTATCCAATAAGGTTCTTCGCGATACCAAAAGGAGTATCTCTAATCACATGATATTCTTCGGGTGGTCAAAGCAGCCCCTTATCCAATAAGGTTCTTCGCGATACGAAAGCAGTATCTCTAAACACATGAGATTCTTCGGGTGGTCGTAGCAGTCCCTTATCCATTAAGGTTCTTGCCGATACCAAAGCAGTATCTCTAAACACATGAGATTCTTCGGGTGGTCGAAGCAGTCCCTTATCCAATAAGGTTCTTCGCGATACCAAAACAGTATCTCTAAACACTTGAGATTCTTCGTGATACCAAAGCAGTATCTCTAAATACATGAGATTCCTCGGGTGGTCGAAGCAATACCTTATTCAATAAGGTTCTTCGTGATACCAAAGCAGTATCTCTAAAAACATGAGATTCTTCGTGTGGACGAAGCAGTCCCTTATCCAATAAGGTTCTTCGCGATACCAAAGCAGTATCTCTAATCACATGAGATTCTTTGGGTGGTCGAAGCGGTCCCTTATCCAATAAGGTTCTTCGCGATACCAAAACAGTATCTCTTAGCACATGAGTTTCTTCGCGATACCAAAGCAGTATCTCAAAATACATGAGATTCCTCGGGTGGTCGATGCAGTCCCTTATCCAATAAGACGCTTCGCGATACGAAAGCAGTATCTCTAAACACATGAGATTCTTCGGGTGGTCGAAGCAGTCCCTTATCTGTTAAGGTTATTCGCGATACCAAAGCAGTATCTCTAAACACATGAGATTCTTCGGGTGGTTGAAGAAGTCCCTTATCCAATAAGGATCTTTGCGACACCCAAGCAGTATATCTAAACACATGAGATTCTTCAGGTGGTCAAAGCAGTCCCTTATCCAATAAGGTTCTTCGCGATACCAAAGCAGTATCTCTAAACACATGAGATTCTTCGGGTGGTCGAAGCAATCCCTTATCCAATAAGGTTCTTCGCGATACCAAAGCAGTATCTCTAAACACATGAGATTCTTCGGGTGGTCGAAGCAGCCCCTTATCCAATAAGGTTCTTCGTGATACCAAAGCAGTACCTCTAAACACATGAGATTCTTCGGGTGGTCGAAGCAGTACCTTATTCAATAAGGTTCTTCGTGATACACAAGCAATATCTCTAAACACATGAGATTCTTTAGGTGTTCAAAGCAGTTCTTTATCCAATAAGGTTCTTCGCGATACCAAAGTAGTATCTCTAATCACATGATATTCTTCGGGTGGTCAAAGCAGCCCCTTATCCTATAAGGTTCTTCGCGATACGAAAGCAGTATCTCTAAACACATGAGATTCTTCGGGTGGTCGTAGCAGTCCCTTATCCATTAAGTTTCTTCGCGATACCAAAGCAGTATCTCTATACACAGGAGATTCTTCGGGTGGTCAAAGTAGTCCCTTATCCAATAAGGCTCTTCGCGATACCAAAACAGTATCTCTAAACACATGAGATTCTTCGCGATACCAAAGCAGTATCTCAAAATACATGAGATTCCTCGGGTGGTCGATGCAGTCACTTATCCAATAAGACTCTTCGCGATACGAAAGCAGTACCTTATTCAATAAGGTTCTTCGTGATACCAAAGCAGTATGTCTAAACACATGAGATTCTTCGGGTGGTCGTAGCAGTCCCTTATCCAATTAGGTTCTTCGCGATACCAAAGCAGTATCTCAAAACACATGAGATTCTTCGGGGGGTCGAAGCAGTCCCTTATCCAATAAGGTTCTTCGCGATACCAAAACAGTATCTCAAAATACTTGAGATTCTTCGTGATACCAAAGTAGTATCTCTAAATACATGAGATTCCTCGGGTGGTTGAAGCAATACCTTATTCAATAAGGTTCTTCGTGATACCAAAGCAGTATCTCTAAAAACATGAGATTCTTCGTGTGGACGAAGCAGTCCCTTATCCAATAAGGTTCTTCGTGATACCAAAGGAGTATCTCTAAACACATGAGATTCTTCGGGTGGTCAAAGCAGTACCTTATTCAATAAGGTTTTTCGTGATACCAAAGCAGTATGTCTAAACACATGAGATTCTTCGGGTGGTCGTAGCAGTCCCTTATCTATTAAGGTTCTTCGCAATACCAAAGCAGTATCTCTAAACACATGAGATTCTTCGGGTGGTCGAAGAAGTCCCTTATCCAATAAGGTTCTTCGCAATACCAAAACAGTATCTCTAAACACTTGAGATTCTTCGTGATACCAAAGCAGTATCTCTAAATACATGAGATTCCTCGGGTGGTCGAAGCAATACCTTATTCAATAAGGTTCTTCGTGATACCAAAGCAGTATCTCTAAAAACATGAGATTCTTCGTGTGGACGAAGCAGTCCCTTATCCAATATGGTTCTTCGCGATACCAAAGCAGTATCTCTAATCACATGAGATTCTTTGGGTGGTCGAAGCGGTCCCTTATCCAATAAGGTTCTTCGCGATACCAAAACAGTATCTCTACACACATGAGATTCTTCGTGATACCAAAGCAGTATCTCAAAATACATGAGATTCCTCGGGCGGTCGATGCAGTCCCTTATCAAATAAGACTCTTCGCGATACGAAAGCAGTATCTCTAAACACATGAGATTCTTCGGGTGGTCGAAGCAGTCCCTTATCTGTTAAGGTTCTTCGTGATACCAAAGCAGTATCTCTAAACACATGAGATTCTTCGGGTGGTTGAAGAAGTCCCTTATCCAATAAGGTTCTTTGCCATACCCATGCAGTATATCTAAACATATGAGATTCTTCGGGTGGTCAAAGCAGTCCCTTATCTAATAAGGTTCTTCGCGATACCAAAGCGGTATCTCTAACCACATGAGATTCTTCGGGTGGTCGAAATAGTCCCTTATCCAATAAGGTTCTTCACGATACCAAAGCAGTATCTTTAAACACATGAGATTCTTTGGGTGGTCGAAGCAGCCCCTTATCCAATAAGGTTCTTCGCGATACCAAAGCAGTATCTATAAATTGATGAGAATCATCGGGTGGTCGAAGCAGTACCTTATTCAATAAGGTTCTTCGTGATACACAAGCAATATCTCTAAACACATGAGATTCTTCGGGTGGTCAAAGCAGTTCTTTATCCAATAAGGTTCTTCGCGATACCAAAGGAGTATCTCTAATCACATGATATTCTTCGGGTGGTCAAAGCAGCCCCTTATCCAATAAGGTTCTTCGCGATACAAAAGCAGTATCTCTAAACACATGAGATTCTTCGGGTGGTCGTAGCAGTCCCTTATCCATTAAGGTTCTTGCCGATACCAAAGCAGTATCTCTAAACACATGAGATTCTTCGGGTGGTCGAAGCAGTCCCTTGTCCAATTAGGTTCTTCGCGATACCAAAACAGTATCTCTAAACACTTGAGATTCTTCGTGATACCAAAGTAGTATCTCTAAATACATGAGATTCCTCGGGTGGTCGATGCAGTCCCTTATCCAATAAGACTCTTCGCGATACGAAAGCAGTATCTCTAAACAAATGAGATTCTTCGGGTGGTCGAAGCAGTCCCTTATCTGTTAAGGTTCTTGGCGAAACAAAAGCAGTATCTCTAAACACATGAGATTCTTCAGGAGGTTGGAGAAGTCCCTTATCCAATAAGGTTCTTTGCGACACCCAAGCAGTATATCTAAACACAGGAGATTCTTCGGGTGGTCAAAGCAGTCCCTTATCCAATAAGGTTCTTCGCGATACCAAAGGAGTATCTCTAAACACATGAGATTCTTCGGGTGGTCAAAGCAGTACCTTATTCAATAAGGTTCTTCGTGATACCAAAGCAGTATGTCTAAACACATGAGATTCTTCGGGTGGTCGTAGCAGTCCCTTATCCAATTAGGTTCTTCGCGATACCAAAGCAGTACCTCTAAACACATGAGATTCTTCGGGTGGTCGAAGCAGTCCCTTATCCAATAAGGTTCTTCGCGATACCAAAACAGTATCTCTAAATACTTGAGATTCTTCGTGATACCAAAGCAGTATCTCTAAATACATGAGATTCCTCGGGTGGTCGAAGCAATACCTTATTCAATAAGGTTCTTCGTGATACCAAAGCAGTATCTCTAAAAACATGAGATTCTTCGTGTGGACGAAGCAGTCCCTTATCCAATAAGGTTCTTCGCGATACCAAAGCAGTATCTCTAATCACATGAGATTCTTTGGGTGGTCGAAGGGGTCCCTTATCCAATAAGGTTCTTCGTGATACCAAAACAGTATCTCTAAACACATGAGTTTCTTCGCGATATCAAAGCAGTATCTCAAAATACATGAGATTCCTCGGGTGGTCGATGCAGTCCCTTATCCAATAAGACTCTTCGCGATACGAAAGCAGTATCTCTAAACACATGAGATTCTTCGGGTGGTCGAAGCAGTCCCTTATCTGTTAAGGTTCTTGGCGAAACAAAAGCAGTATCTCTAAACACATGAGATTCTTCGGGTGGTTGGAGAAGTCCCTTATCCAATAAGGTTCTTTGCGACACCCAAGCAGTATATCTAAACACATGAGATTCTTCGGGTGGTCAAAGCAGTCCCTTATCCAATAAGGTTCTTCGCGATACCAAAGCAGTATCTCTAAACACATGAGATTCTTCGGGTGGTCAAAGCAGTACCTTATTCAATAAGGTTCTTCGTGATACCAAAGCAGTATGTCTAAAAACATGAGATTCTTTGGGTGGTCGTAGCAGTCCCTTATCCAATTAGGTTCTTCGCGATACCAAAGCAGTATCTCTAAACACATGAGATTCTTCGGGTGGTCGAAGCAGTCCCTTATCCAATAAGGTTCTTCGCGATACCAAAACAGTATCTCTAAATACTTGAGATTCTTCGTGATACCAAAGCAGTATCTCTAAATACATGAGATTCCTCGGGTGGTCGAAACAATACCTTATTCAATAAGGTTCTTTGTGATACCAAAGCAGTATCTCTAAAAACATGAGATTCTTCGTGTGGACGAAGCAGTCCCTTATCCAATAAGGTTCTTCGCGATACCAAAGCAGTATCTCTAATCACATGAGATTCTTTGGGTGGTCGAAGCGGTCCCTTATCCAATAAGGTTCTTCGCGATACCAAGACAGTATCTCTAAACACATGAGATTCTTCGCGATACCAAAGCAGTATCTCAAAATACATGAGATTCCTCGGGCGGTCGATGCAGTGCCTTATCAAATAAGACTCTTCCCGATACGAAAGCAGTATCTCTAAACACATGAGATTCTTCGGGTGGTCGAAGCAGTCCCTTATCTGTTAAGGTTCTTCGCGATACCAAAGCAGTATCTCTAAACACATGAGATTCTTCAGGTGGTTGAAGAAGTCCCTTATCCAATAAGGTTC
Organism: Lathyrus sativus; assembly: GCA_963859935.3. Taxonomy (NCBI): domain Eukaryota; kingdom Viridiplantae; phylum Streptophyta; class Magnoliopsida; order Fabales; family Fabaceae; genus Lathyrus; species Lathyrus sativus. The sequence continues at coordinate 235,406,710 of OZ012740.1, read as the reverse complement.
TTTGCGATACCCAAGCAGTATATCTAAACATATGAGATTCTTCGGGTGGTCAAAGCAGTCCCTTATCTAATAAGGTTCTTCGTGATACCAAAGCAGTATCTCTAACCACATGAGATTCTTCGGGTGGTCGAAACAGTCCCTTATCCAATAAGGTTCTTCGCGATACCAAAGCAGTATCTTTAAACACATGAGATTCTTCGGGTGGTCGATGCAGCCCCTTATCCAATAAGGTTCTTCGTGATACACAAGCAATATCTCTAAACACATGAGATTCTTCAGGTGTTCAAAGCAGTTCTTTATCCAATAAGGTTCTTCGCGATACCAAAGTAGTATCTCTAATCACATGATATTCTTCGGGTGGTCAAAGCAGCCCCTTATCCTATAAGGTTCTTCGCGATACGAAAGCAGTATCTCTAAACACATGAGATTCTTCGGGTGGTCGTAGCAGTCCCTTATCCATTAAGTTTCTTCGCGATACCAAAGCAGTATCTCTATACACATGAGATTCTTCGGGTGGTCAAAGCAGTCCCTTATCCAATAAGGCTCTTCGCGATACCAAAACAGTATCTCTAAACACATGAGATTCTTCGCGATACCAAAGCAGTATCTCAAAATACATGAGATTCCTCGGGTGGTCGATGCAGTCCCTTATCCAATAAGACTCTTCGCGATACGAAAGCAGTACCTTATTCAATAAGGTTCTTCGTGATACCAAAGCAGTATGTCTAAACACATGAGATTCTTCGGGTGGTCGTAGCAGTCTCTTATCCAATTAGGTTCTTCGCGATACCAAAGCAGTATCTCAAAACACATGAGATTCTTCGGGTGGTCGAAGCAGTCCCTTATCCAATAAGGTTCTTCGCGATACCAAAACAGTATCTCAAAATACTTGAGATTCTTCGTGATACTAAAGTAGTATCTCTAAATACATGAGATTCCTCGGGTGGTTGAAGCAATACCTTATTCAATAAGGTTCTTCGTGATACCAAAGCAGTATCTCTAAAAACATGAGATTCTTCGTGTGGACGAAGCAGTCCCTTATCCAATAAGGTTCTTCGTGATACCAAAGGAGTATCTCTAAACACATGAGATTCTTCGGGTGGTCAAAGCAGTACCTTATTCAATAAGGTTTTTCGTGATACCAAAGCAGTATGTCTAAACACATGAGATTCTTCGGGTGGTCGTAGCAGTCCCTTATCTATTAAGGTTCTTCGCAATACCAAAGCAGTATCTCTAAACACATGAGATTCTTCGGGTGGTCGAAGCAGTCCCTTATCCAATAAGGTTCTTCGCAATACCAAAACAGTATCTCTAAACACTTGAGATTCTTCGTGATACCAAAGCAGTATCTCTAAATACATGAGATTCCTCGGGTGGTCGAAGCAATACCTTATTCAATAAGATTCTTCGTGATACCAAAGCAGTATCTCTAAAAACATGAGATTCTTCGTGTGGACGAAGCAGTCCCTTATCCAATAAGGTTCTTCGTGATACCAAAGCAGTATCTCTAATCACATGAGATTCTTTGGGTGGTCGAAGCGGTCCCTTATCCAATAAGGTTCTTTGCGATACCAAAACAGTATCTCTACACACATGAGATTCTTCGCGATACCAAAGCAGTATCTCAAAATACATGAGATTCCTCGGGCGGTCGATGCAGTCCCTTATCAAATAAGACTCTTCGCGATACGAAAGCAGTATCTCTAAACACATGAGATTCTTCGGGTGGTCGAAGCAGTCCCTTATCTGTTAAGGTTCTTCGCGATACCAAAGCAGTATCTCTAAACACATGAGATTCTTCGGGTGGTTGAAGAAGTCCCTTATCCAATAAGGTTCTTTGCCATACCCAAGCAGTATATCTAAACATATGAGATTCTTCGGGTGGTCAAAGCAGTCCCTTATCTAATAAGGTTCTTCGCGATACCAAAGCGGTATCTCTAACCACATGAGATTCTTCGGGTGGTCGAAATAGTCCCTTATCCAATAAGGTTCTTCACGATACCAAAGCAGTATCTTTAAACACATGAGATTCTTTGGGTGGTCGAAGCAGCCCCTTATCCAATAAGGTTCTTCGCGATACCAAAGCAGTATCTCTAAATTGATGAGAATCATCGGGTGGTCGAAGCAGTACCTTATTCAATAAGGTTCTTCGTGATACACAAGCAATATCTCTAAACACATGAGATTCTTCGGGTGGTCAAAGCAGCCCCTTATCCAATAAGGTTCTTCGCGATACGAAAGCAGTATCTCTAAACACATGAGATTCTTCGGGTGGTCGTAGCAGTCCCTTATCCATTAAGGTTCTTGCCGATACCAAAGCAGTATCTCTAAACACATGAGATTCTTCGGGTGGTCGAAGCAGTCCCTTGTCCAATTAGGTTCTTCGCGATACCAAAACAGTATCTCTAAACACTTGAGATTCTTCGTGATACCAAAGCAGTATCTCTAAATACATGAGATTCCTCGGGTGGTCGATGCAGTCCCTTATCCAATAAGACTCTTCGCGATACGAAAGCAGTATCTCTAAACAAATGAGATTCTTCGGGTGGTCGAAGCAGTCCCTTATCTGTTAAGGTTCTTGGCGAAACAAAAGCAGTATCTCTAAACACATGAGATTCTTCAGGAGGTTGGAGAAGTCCCTTATCCAATAAGGTTCTTCGCGACACCCAAGCAGTATATCTAAACACATGAGATTCTTCGGGTGGTCAAAGCAGTCCCTTATCCAATAAGGTTCTTCGCGATAGCAAAGGAGTATCTCTAAACACATGAGATTCTTCGGGTGGTCAAAGCAGTACCTTATTCAATAAGGTTCTTCGTGATACCAAAGCAGTATGTCTAAACACATGAGATTCTTCGGGTGGTCGTAGCAGTCCCTTATCCAATTAGGTTCTTCGCGATACCAAAGCAGTACCTCTAAACACATGAGATTCTTCGGGTGGTCGAAGCAGTCCCTTATCCAATAAGGTTCTTCGCGATACCAAAACAGTATCTCTAAATACTTGAGATTCTTCGTGATACCAAAGCAGTATCTCTAAATACATGAGATTCCTCGGGTGGTCGAAGCAATACCTTATTCAATAAGGTTCTTCGTGATACCAAAGCAGTATCTCTAAAAACATGAGATTCTTCGTGTGGACGAAGCAGTCCCTTATCCAATAAGGTTCTTCGCGATACCAAAGCAGTATCTCTAATCACATGAGATTCTTTGGGTGGTCGAAGCGGTCCCTTATCCAATAAGGTTCTTCGCGATACCAAAACAGTATCTCTAAACACATGAGTTTCTTCGCGATATCAAAGCAGTATCTCAAAATACATGAGATTCCTCGGGTGGTCGATGCAGTCCCTTATCCAATAAGACTCTTCGCGATACGAAAGCAGTATCTCTAAACACATGAGATTCTTCGGGTGGTCGAAGCAGTCCCTTATCTGTTAAGGTTCTTGGCGAAACAAAAGTAGTATCTCTAAACACATGAGATTCTTCGGGTGGTTGGAGAAGTCCCTTATCCAATAAGGTTCTTTGCGACACCCAAGCAGTATATCTAAACACATGAGATTCTTCGGGTGGTCAAAGCAGTCCCTTATCCAATAAGGTTCTTCGCGATACCAAAGCAGTATCTCTAAACACATGAGATTCTTCGGGTGGTCAAAGCAGTACCTTATTCAATAAGGTTCTTCGTGATACCAAAGCAGTATGTCTAAACACATGAGATTCTTTGGGTGGTCGTAGCAGTCCCTTATCCAATTAGGTTCTTCGCGATACCAAAGCAGTATCTCTAAACACATGAGATTCTTCGGGTGGTCGAAGCAGTCCCTTATCCAATAAGGTTCTTCGCGATACCAAAACAGTATCTCTAAATACTTGAGATTCTTCGTGATACCAAAGCAGTATCTCTAAATACATGAGATTCCTCGGGTGGTCGAAACAATACCTTATTCAATAAGGTTCTTTGTGATACCAAAGCAGTATCTCTAAAAACATGAGATTCTTCGTGTGGACGAAGCAGTCCCTTATCCAATAAGGTTCATCGCGATACCAAAGCAGTATCTCTAATCACATGAGATTCTTTGGGTGGTCGAAGCGGTCCCTTATCCAATAAGGTTCTTCGTGATACCAAGACAGTGTCTCTAAACACATGAGATTCTTCGCGATACCAAAGCAGTATCTCAAAATACATGAGATTCCTCGGGCGGTCGATGCAGTGCCTTATCAAATAAGACTCTTCCCGATACGAAAGCAGTATCTCTAAACACATGAGATTCTTCGGGTGGTCGAAGCAGTCCCTTATCTGTTAAGGTTCTTCGCGATACCAAAGCAGTATCTCTAAACACATGAGATTCTTCGGGTGGTTGAAGAAGTCCCTTATCCAATAAGGTTCTTTGCGATACCCAAGCAGTATATCTAAACATATGAGATTCTTCGGGTGGTCAAAGCAGTCCCTTATCTAATAAGGTTATTTGTGATACCAAAGCAGTATCTCTAACCACATGAGATTCTTCGGGTGGTCGAAACAGTCCCTTATCCAATAAGGTTCTTCGCGATACCAAAGCAGTATCTTTAAACACATGAGATTCTTCGGGTGGTCGATGCAGCCCCTTATCCAATAAGGTTCTTCGTGATACCAAAGCAGTATCTCTAAACACATGAGAATCTTCGGGTGGTCGAAGCAGAACCTTATTCAATAAGGTTCTTCGTGATACACAAGCAATATCTCTAAACACATGAGATTCTTCGGGTGGTCAAAGCAGTTCTTTATCCAATAAGGTTCTTCGCGATACCAAATGAGTATCTCTAATCACATGATATTCTTCGGGTGGTCAAAGCAGCCCCTTATCCAATAAGGTTCTTCGCGATACGAAAGCAATATCTCTAAACACATGAGATTCATCGGGTGGTCGTAGAAAACCCTTATCCATTAAGGTTTTTCCTGATACCAAAGCAGTATCTCTAAACACATGAGATTCTTCGGGTGGTCGAAGCAGTCCCTTATCCAAAAAGGTTCTTCGCGATACCAAAACAGTATCTCTAAACACTTGAGATTCTTCGTGATACCAAAGCAGTATCTCTAAATACATGAGATTCCTCGGGTGGTCGAAGCAATACCTTATTCAATAAGGTTCTTCGTGATACCAAAGCAGTATCTCTAAAAACATGAGATTCTTCGTGTGGACGAAGCAGTCCCTTATCCAATAAGGTTCTTCGCGATACCAAAGTTGTATCTCTAATCACATGAGATTCTTTGGGTGGTCGAAGCGGTCCCTTATCCAATAAGGTTCTTCGCGATACCAAAACAGTATCTCTAAACACAAGAGATTCTTCGCGATACCAAAGCAGTATCTTAAAATACATGAGATTCCTCGGGTGGTCGATGCAGTCCCTTATCGAATAAGGTTCTTTGCGATACCAAAGCAGTATCTCTAAACACATGAGATTCTTCGGGTGGTCGTGGCAGTCCCTTATCCATTAAGGTTCTTCGCGATATCAAAGCAGTATCTCTAAACACATGAGATTCTTCGGGTGGTCGAAGCAGTCCGTTATCCAATAAGGTTCTTCGCGATACCAAAACAGTATCTCTAAACACATGAGATTCTTCTGATACCAAAGCAGTATCTCTAAATACATGAGATTCCTCGGGTGGTCAAAGCATTACCTTATTCAATAAGGTTCTTCGTGATACCAAAGCAGTATCTCTAATCTAAACACATGAGATTCTTCGGGTCGACGAAGTAGTCCCTTATCCAATAAGGTTCTTCGCGATACCAAAGCAGTATCTCTAATCACATGAGATTCTTCGGGTGGTCGAAGCAGTCCCTTATCCAATAAGGTTCTTCGCGATACCAAAACAGTATCTCTAAACACATGAGATTCTTCGCGATACCAAAGCAGTATCTCTAAATACATGAGATTCCTCGGGTGGTCGATACACTCCCTTATCCAATAAGACTCTTCGCGATATGAAAGCTGTATCTCTAACCACATGAGATTCTTCGGGTGGTCGAAGCAGTCCCTTATATGTTAAGGTTCTTGGAGAAACCAAAGCAGTATCTCTAGACACATGAGATTCTTCGGGTGGTTGAAGAAGTCCCTTATCCAATAAGGTTCTTTGGGATACCCAAGCAGTATATCTAAACACATGAGATTCTTCGGTTGGTCGAAGCAGTACCTTATTCAATAAGGTTCTTCGTGATACACAAGCAGTATCTCTAAACACATGAGATTCTTCGGGTGGTCGAAGCAGTCCTTTATCCAATAAGGTTCTTCGCGATACCAAAGCAGTATCTCTAATCACATGAGATTCTTCGGGTGGTCAAAGTAGTCCCTTATCCAATAAGGTTTTTCGTGATACCAAAGTAGTATCTCTAAACACATGAGATTTGTCGGGTGGTCGAAGCAGTCCCTTATCCAATAAGGTTCTTCGTGATATTAAAACAATATCTTTAAACACATGAGATTCTTCGGGTGGTTGAAGTTGTCCCTTATCCAATAAGGTTCTTCGCGATACCAAAGCAGTATCTCTAAACACATGAGACTATTCGGGTGGTCAATGCAGTACCTTATTCAATAAGGTTCTTCGTGTTACCAAAGCAGTATCTCTAAACACATGAGATTCTTCGGGTGGTCCTAGCAGTCCCTTGTCCATTAAGGTTCTTCGCGATACCAAAGCAGTATCTCTAGACACATGAGATTCTTCAGGTGGTTGAAAAAGTCCCTTATCCAATAAGGTTCTTTGCGATACCCAAGCAGTATATCTAAACACATGAGATTCTTTGGGTGGTTGAAGCAGTACCTTATTCAATAAGGTTCTTTGTGATACACAAGCAGTATCTCTAAACACATGAGTTTCTTCGGGTGGTCGAAGAAAACCTTTATCCAATAAGATTCTTCACGATACCAAAGCAGTATCTCTAATAACATATAATTCTTCTGGTGGTCAAAGAAGTCCCTTATCCAATAAGGTTCTTCGCGATATCAAAGCAATGTCTCTAAAAACATGAGATTCATCGTGTGGTCAAAGCAGTGCCTTATCCAATAAGGTTCTTCGCGATACCAAAACAATATCTCTAAACACCTGAGATTCTTCGGGTGGTTGAAGCAGTCCCTTATCCAATAAGGTTCTTCGCGATACCAAAGCAGTATCTCTAATCACATGAGATTCTTCGGGTGGTCAAAGCAGTCCCTTATCCAATAAGGTTCTTCGCGATACCAAAACAGTATCTCTAAACACATGAGATTCTTCGCGATACCAAAGCAGTATCTCTAAATACATGAGATTCCTCGGGTGGTTGATACAGTCCCTTATCCAATAAGACTCTTCGCGATATGAAAGCTGTATCTCTAACCACATGCGATTCTTCGGGTGGTCGAAGCAGTCCCTTATATGTTAAGGTTCTTGGCGAAACCAAAGCAGTATCTCTAGACACATGAGATTCTTCGGGTGGTTGAAGAAGTCCCTTATCCAATAAGGTTCTTTGGGATACCCAAGCAGTATATCTAAACACATGAGATTCTTCGGGTTGTCGAAGCAGTACCTTATTCAATAAGGTTCTTCGTGATACACAAGCAGTATCTCTAAACACATGAGATTCTTCGGGTGGTCGAAGCAGTCCTTTATCCAATAAGGTTCTTCGCGATACCAAAGCAGTATCTCTAATCACATGAGATTCTTCGGGTGGTCAAAGCAGTCCCTTATCCAATAAGGTTTTTCGTGATACCAAAGTAGTATCTCTAAACACATGAGATTTGTCGGGTGGTCGAAGAAGTCCCTTATCCAATAAGGTTCTTCGTGATATTAAAACAATATCTTTAAACACATGAGATTCTTCGGGTGGTTGAAGTTGTCCCTTATCCAATAAGGTTCTTCGCGATACTAAAGCAGTATCTCTAAACACATGAGAATATTCGGGTGGTCAAAGCAGTACCTTATTCAATAAGGTTCTTCGTGTTACCAAAGCAGTATCTCTAAACACATGAGATTCTTCGGGTGGTCCTAGCAGTCCCTTGTCCATTAAGGTTCTTCGCGATACCAAAGCAGTATCTCTAGACACATGAGATTCTTCAGGTGGTTGAAGAAGTCCCTTATCCAATAAGGTTCTTTGCGATACCCAAGCAGTATATCTAAACACATGAGATTCTTTGGGTGGTCGAAGCAGTACCTTATTCAATAAGGTTCTTCGTGATACACAAGCAGTATCTCTAAACACATGAGATTCTTCGGGTGGTCGAAGAAAACCTTTATCCAATAAGATTCTTCACGATACCAAAGCAGTATCTCTAATAACATATAATTCTTCTGGTGGTCAAAGAAGTCCCTTATCCAATAAGGTTCTTCGTGATATCAAAGCAATATCTCTAAACACATGAGATTCGTCGTGTGGTCGAAGCAGTGCCTTATCCAATAAGGTTCTTCGCGATACCAAAACAATATCTCTAAACACCTGAGATTCTTCGGGTGGTTGAAGCAGTCCCTTATCCAATAAGGTTCTTCGCGATACCAAAGCAGTATCTGTAAACACATGAGATTCTTCAGGTGGTCAAAGAAGTACCTTATTCAATAAGGTTCTTCGTGATACCAAAACAGTATCTCTAAACACATGAGATTCTTCGGGTGGTCGTAGCAGTCCCTTATCCATTAAGGTTCTTCGCGATACCAAAGCAGTATCTCTAAACACATGAGATTCTTCGGGTGGTAGAAACAGTGCCTTATCCAATAAGGTTCTTCGCGATACCAAAACAATATCTCTAAACACCTGAGATTCTTCGGGTGGTTGAAGCAGTCCCTTATCCAATAAGGTTCTTCGTGATACCAAAGCAGTATCTGTAAACACATGAGATTCTTCAGGTGGTCAAAGCAGTACCTTATTCAATAAGGTTCTTCGTGATACCAAAGCAGTATCTCTAAACACATGAGATTCTTCGGATGGTCGAAGCAGTCCCTTATCCAATAAGGTTTTTCGCGATACCAAAACAGTATCTCTAAACACATGAGATTCTTCTGATACCAAAGCAGTATCTCTAAATACATGAGATTCCTCGGGTGGTCGAAGCAGTCCCTTATCCAATAAGACTCTTCGCGATATGAAAGTTGTATCTCTAACCACGTGAGATTCTTCGGGTGGTCGAAGCAGTCCCTTATATGTTAAGGTTCTTGGCGAAACCAAAGCAGTATCTCTAGACACATGAGATTCTTCGGGTGGTTGAAGAAGTCCCTTATCCAATAAGGTTCTTTGGGATACCCAAGCAGTAGATCTAAACACATGAGATTCTTCGGTTGGTCGAAGCAGTACCTTATTCAATAAGGTTCTTCGTGATACACAAGCAGTATCTCTAAACACATGAGATTCTTCGGGTGGTCGAAGCAGTCCTTTATCCAATAAGGTTCTTCGCGATACCAAAGCAGTATCTCTAAACACATGAGATTCTTCGGGTGGTCAAAGCAGTCCCTTATCCAATAAGGTTTTTCGTGATACCAAAGTAGTATCTCTAAACACATGAGATTCTTCGGGTGGTTGAAGTTGTCCCTTATCAAATAAGGTTCTTCGCGATACCAAAGCAGTATCTCTAAACACATGAGACTATTCGGGTGGTCAAAGCAGTACCTTATTCAATAAGGTTCTTCGTGTTACCAAAGCAGTATCTCTAAACACATGAGATTCTTCGGGTGGTCCTAGCAGTCCCTTGTCCATTAAGGTTCTTCGCGATACCAAAGCAGTATCTCTAGACACATGAGATTCTTCAGGTGGTTGAAAAAGTCCCTTATCCAATAAGGTTCTTTGCGATACCCAAGCAGTATATCTAAACACAAGAGATTCTTTGGGTGGTCGAAGCAGTACCTTATTCAATAAGGTTCTTCGTGATACACAAGCAGTATCTCTAAACACATGAGATTCTTCGGGTGGTCAAAGAAAACCTTTATCCAATAAGATTCTTCACGATACCAAAGCAGTATCTCTAATAACATATAATTCTTCTGGTGGTCAAAGAAGTCCCTTATCCAATAAGGTTCTTCGCGATATCAAAGCAATATCTCTAAACACATGAGATTCGTCGTGTGGTCGAAGCAGTGCCTTATCCAATAAGGTTCTTCGCGATACCAAAACAATATCTCTAAACACCTGAGATTCTTCGGGTGGTTGAAGCAGTCCCTTATCCAATAAGGTTCTTCGCGATACCAAAGCAGTATCTGTAAACACATGAGATTCTTCAGGTGGTCAAAGCAGTACCTTATTCAATAAGGTTCTTCGTGATACCAAAGCAGTATCTCTAAACACATGAGATTCTTCGGGTGGTCGTAGCAGTCCCTTATCCATTAAGGTTCTTTGCGATACCAAAGCAGTATCTCTAAACACATGAGATTCTTCGGGTGGTCGAAGCAGTGCCTTATCCAATAAGGTTCTTCGCGATACCAAAACAATATCTCTAAACACCTGAGATTCTTCGGGTGGTTGAAGCAGTCCCTTATCCAATAAGGTTCTTCGTGATACCAAAGCAGTATCTGTAAACACATGAGATTCTTCAGGTGGTCAAAGCAGTACCTTATTCAATAAGGTTCTTCGTGATACCAAAGCAGTATCTCTAAACACATGAGATTCTTCGGGTGGTCGAAGCAGTCCCTTATCTAATAAGGTTCTTCGCGATAGAAAAACAGTATCTCTAAACACATGAGATTCTTCTGATACCAAAGCAGTATCTCTAAATACATTAGATTCCTCGGGTGGTCGAAGCATTACCTTATTCAATAAGGTTCTTCGTGATACCAAAGCAGTATCTCTAATCTAAACACATGAGATTCTTCGAGTCGACGAAGTAGTCCCTTATCCAATAAGGTTCTTCGCGATACCAAAGCAGTATCTCTAATCACATGAGATTCTTCGGGTGGTCGAAGCAGTCCCTTATCCAATAAGGTTCTTCGCGATACCAAAACAGTATCTCTAAACACATGAGATTCTTCGCGATACCAAAGCAGTATCTCTAAATACACGAGATTCCTCTGGTGGTCGATACAGTCCCTTATCCAATAAGACTCTTCGCGATATGAAAGCTGTATCTCTAACCACATGAGATTCTTCGGGTGGTCGAAGCAGTCCCTTATATGTTAAGGTTCTTGGCGAAACCAAAGCAGTATCTCTAGACACATGAGATTCTTCGGGTGCTTGAAGAAGTCCCTTATCCAATAAGGTTCTTTGGGATACCCAAGCAAGATATCTAAACACATGAGATTCTTCGGTTGGTCGAAGCAGTACCTTATTCAATAAGGTTCTTCGTGATACACATGCAGTATCTCTAAACACATGAGATTCTTCGGGTGGTCGAAGCAGTCCTTTATCCAATAAGGTTCTTCGCGATACCAAAGCAGTATCTCTAATCACATGAGATTCTTCGGGTGGTCAAAGCAGTCCCTTATCCAATAAGGTTTTTCGTGATACCAAAGTAGTATCTCTAAACACATGAGATTTGTCGGGTGGTCGAAGCAGTCCCTTATCCAATAAGGTTCTTCGTGATACCAAAACAATATCTCTAAACACATGAGATTCTTCGGGTGGTTGAAGCTGTCCCTTATCCAATAAGGTTCTTCGCGATACCAAAGCAGTATCTCTAAACACATGAGACTATTCGGGTGGTCAAAGCAGTACCTTATTCAATAAGGTTCTGCGTGTTACCCAAGCAGTATCTCTAAACACATGAGATTCTTCGGGTGGTCCTAGCAGTCCCTTGTCCATTAAGGTTCTTCGCGATACCAAAGCAGTATCTCTAAACACATGAGATTCTTCGGGTGGTCGAAGCAGTCCCTTATCCAACAAGGTTCTTCGCGATACCAAAACAGTATCTCTAAACACATGAGATTCTTCCTGATACCAAAGCAGTATCTCTAAACACATGAGATTCTTCGGGTGGAAAAAGAAGTCACTTATCCAATAAGGTTCTTCGCGATACCAAAGCAGTATCTCTAATCACATGAGATTTTTCGGGTGGTCGAAGTAGTCCCTTATCCAATAAGGTTATTCGCGATACCAAAACAGTATCTCTAAACACATGAGATTCTTCGCGATACCAAAGCAGTATCTCAAAATACATGAGACTCTTCGGGTGGTCGATGTACTCCCTTATCCAATAAGACTCTTCGCGATACGAAAGCAGTATCTCTAAACACATGAGATTCTTAGGGTGGTCGAAGCAGTCCCTTATCTGTTAAGGTTCTTGGCAAAGCCAAAGCAGTATCTCTAAACACATGAGATTCTTCAGGTGGTCGAAGCAGTCCCTTATCAAATGAGGTTCTTCGCGATACCAAAACAATATCTCTAAACACATGAGATTCTTCGGGTGGTTGAAGCAGTCCCTTATCCAATAAGGTTCTTCGCGATACCAAAGCAGTATCTGTAAACACATGAGATTCTTCAGGTGGTCAAAGCAGTACCTTATTCAATAAGGTTCTTCGTGATACCAAAACAGTATCTCTAGACACATGAGATTCTTCGGGTGGTCGTAGCAGTCCATTATCCATTAAGGTTCTTCGCGATACCAAAGCAGTATCTCTAAACACATGAGATTCTTCGGGTGGTCGAAGCAGTCCCTTATCCAATAAGGTTCTTCACGATACCAAAACAGTATCTCTAAACACATGAGATTCTTCTGATACCAAAGCAGTATCTCTAAATACATGAGATTCCTCGGGTGGTCGAAGCAATACCTTATTCAATAAGGTTCTTCGTGATACCAAAGCAGTATCTCTAAACACATGAGATTCTTCGGGTGGACGAAGTAGTCCCTTATCCAATAAGGTTCTTCGCGATACCAAAGCAGTATCTCTAATCACATGAGATTCTTCGGGTGGTCGAAGCAGTCCCTTATCAAATAAGGTTTTTCGCGATACCAAAACAGTATCTCTAAACACATGAGATTCTTGGAGTGGTCGTAGCAGTCCCTTATCCATTAAGGTTCTTCGCGATACCAAAGCAGTATCTCTAAACACATGAGATTCTTCGGGTGGTCGAAGCAGTGCCTTATCCAATAAGGTTCTTCGCGATACCAAAACAATATCTCTAAACACCTGAGATTCTTCGGGTGGTTGAAGCAGTCCCTTATCCAATAAGGTTCTTCGTGATACCAAAGCAGTATCTGTAAACACATGAGATTCTTCAGGTGGTCAAAGCAGTACCTTATTCAATAAGGTTCTTCGTGATACCAAAGCAGTATCTCTAAACACATGAGATTCTTCGGGTGGTCGAAGCAGTCCCTTATCTAATAAGGTTCTTCGCGATAGTAAAACAGTATCTCTAAACACATGAGATTCATCTGATACCAAAGCAGTATCTCTAAATACATTAGATTCCTCGGGTGGTCGAAGCATTACCTTATTCAATAAGGTTCTTCGTGATACCAAAGCAGTATCTCTAATCTAAACACATGAGATTCTTCGGGTCGACGAAGTAGTCCCTTATCCAATAAGGTTCTTCGCGATACCAAAGCAGTATCTCTAATCACATGAGATTCTTCGGGTGGTCGAAGCAGTCCTGTAATACCCCAAATTTTACCCTTTCTTTTTTATTTTTATTTTAAATTCTTATTAACTTAATAAATTAACCTTTTTTTAAATCTTGTTTTTTTAACTAATAATAATTTAATTAACCTTTTTTATAACTTTACTAATGTTTTTTATTAAATTTTTTTTTTCTATTTAGTTTATTTATTTAAAGTCATTTTAAGCTCTTCTTACTAACTTTTAGGATTTAGATTAAAATTTAACTTTTTTTTCTTTTCTTTAAAGAGTAAATTTTTTATAACCTTTTTTAAATTAATTTCTAACACTTTTTCTTTTTAATCAAATTCTAATACTTTTTTTTAAATAAAAATCTAATACTTCTTTTTAAAATTAAATCTTTTTTTCTAACTTTTTAAAATTAAATCTTTTTTCTAACCTTTTAAAGCTAAATCTTTTTTTTCTAACTTTTTTAAAGTTAAATATTTTTTTCTAACTTTTTTTTTAAAGCTAAATCTTTTTTTTCTAACTTTTTTAAAGTTAAATATTTTTTTCTAACTTTTTTTAAAACTAAATCTTTTTTTTCTAACTTTTTTAAAGTTAAATATTTTTTTCTAACTTTTTTTTAAAACTAAATCTTTTTTTTCTAACTTTTTTAAAGTTAAATATTTTTTTCTAACTTCTTTTTAAAACTAAATCTTTTTTTCTAACTTTTTTAAAGTTAAATATTTTTTTCTAACTTTTTTAAAAAAATTAAATCTTTTTTCTAACTTTTATAAAATTAAATCTTTTTTTCTCTAATTTCTTTTTAAAATTAAATCTTTTTTTTCTAAATATTTTAAAAATTAAATCTAACCTTTTTTTTATAAATTAAATCTATCCTTTTTTTTTTTAAATTAAATCTAAATCTTTTTTTGACACCTTTATTTTTCAAATTAAAATTCTAAATTCTTTTTAAAATTAAATTCTAACGCCCTTTTCTTTTTCTTTTTTTTTAAATTTTAAATTCCTTTTAAAATTAAATTCTAACAGTTTTTAAAATAATTCTAACATTTTTTAAAACCAACATTCAAATATTTTTTTTTATTCTAACTCATTTTTTTTTTAAAACTCTAATTTTTATTTAACTTGAAACTCTAATCTTCTTTGCTAACTTTTTAAATTTAAATCTCAACACTTTTTTAATCTAATCCAATTTAATGAATTCCAGATAGAGTTAAATCAAATCAATCAGATTAATCATCATCATAAGAAAATCAGATCTAAATATCAACATCACCATCATTGAATCAAATCTGAAATCATCATAAAAATTCATTCAAATCAAATCAGAGATTGAAAAAGATTGAGATATTCAAATTAAATCTGAGATTAAAAAAAAAGATTTAAAAATCAAGTATAAAAGGGACGAAAATCATAACAAGAAGGGGAGAACTTTTTTCGTAAAATCCAAGCAAACTCCGTCAAAAATCCTCTAGCCTCAGGACAAAGCATCATCGGCCATCATCATTCCGTAAGGATCAAAAAATATAATTACAATTTTTGTGTTGCTTTTCATGTTTTTCAGGAAAAAGAGATGAAGAAGACAAATCGGCGGTCATGCAAAAGAAGAAGAAGATAACATCCGTGAGAGGCAAACAAGAAGGAGAGGAACACACGCAAACTCAGAGAGCAGAGAGAAGAAGAGTGATGACCGGCCCAACCCTCTTTTTTATTATTTATTGTTTTTCCATTTGTTATTTTATTTTGTTTATCTTTTTTTAAAAAAATCAAGAAGACCCTTTCTTTTTTATAATCAAAAACCTTTTTCAAATTAATTAAAACTCTTTTTAAATAAAATAATCAAATGTTTTTTCAAATAATAAAACTTTTTTATAACTTTAAAGTAAAACGTGTTTTTTAACTAACATTAAGATTTTTTAAATTAAACCAATTGTTTTTTTTAATGATTAAATCTTTTTTTCAAAATATTATCACTAAAACTCCTTTTTTAGAATAATTAACCAAACTTTCACTTTTTTATTAATAAATTTTTTTAAAACTCAAAACTCTTTTAATTAAAATTAATCTCTCTTTTCACAAATTTAAATCCTTGGTTAAAAAGACCATAAAAGTCCTCCAAAATTCATACGGTTTGTTTCTCGTTCAATTTTGATTTCGTTTTCGTCTAACCCCACATACTGACATTTTTGTTTGTTTTGTTTCTTGCAGCTATTATGTTCAATTTGAAACTTATTTTCGGTTTTATATTTAGCTATTATAATTGTAACTGCTTATGGGATGTAATTTTGCGAGACAATTGTCACATTTATCTTTCCGCACTTTATTTTCTGCCGTTGTATGTATATTTAATTTCATCGCATCTTTATAATTAATTTCACTCCTCCGAAGGAATTAGGTCTAGCCGTTTGACCGCCGTGTCAATAGTCCTCACCTTCAACCCTTACACCTTTTCAACCCTAAATTTTCACAAATGTCTCGCCGCAGACAAAGTTACCATTTTACCCCTAGCACTAGGTCAAAGAGCCGCCGTGCTCATTTTAGGGTTTCCCGCCGCGGAATCCCTAACCTAATTTAACCCTAACTACAACTTAACAATTCAACGTAGAGATTTGGAGTTTCTACACTCCGCGTAAGCGTGTCCTTAAGACGCGTTTATTCCCCTTGAGACCTTGACCACAGTCAAGAAGTCTCTAACCTCCCTTTTGAGGGGAACTACGATTACTCTGATTCCATTCCCGTAAGGATACGTAGGCACAAGATGCGATGTCTTGCCGAGTAAACTTAGAATTAACCCCTTAGGTCTCTTTTCTCACTTTTAATCCCTTTGTACATATATCTTAAGCAAATAAATAAAGCAAAATAGTAAACATTTGAACAAAAGGTTCCTGTAGAGTACTACAGAAGTTTAGGGTGCTAATACCTTCCCTAAATTTAACCAACCCCCGAACCCTAGATCTTTCCCCGCATTGTGTTTACGATGCAAAATAGGTTTTCCCTCTTTTGACCTTTTCCTTCGGATAAATCAAAGAGCGGTTGTGAATTGAATTGCGATTCAAACTCATTAATAGTTTGTGATCCTATTTCCACCGCAACAGAAAATGGCGACTTCACTGGGGACTCCTTTAACTTTTGAGGGTTATCCCTAACTTGTTCATATTTATTACTATCTGTGATATTATTCATTTGCATGTATATATTTGCGCTTTGATTGTGGGACTGTTCCTTGTGCTGTGAGATAGGTCCTACACCCGGATCTAGTGTACCTTAGGTAAATGGCAATAGACCAGGGAAACTGTACGACGTATATCGATACGGTTGATCTGGTGGCCATAGTTAGTGCGACTTCTTGGTTGGTGCTTATATTCCTTAAGTCAAGTTGAGGATAATACTGAGGCTGCCATATGTTGTCAATGCACTAACTGACTTTTAGAACCCTAGTTAACTCATCTTGGCCTTTAGAAAGTAGTGAGGTAACCGGCTTTGGTGCAGACTGAAGTTGGTTGACACTCGATACTACGCTCATTGAGATCTTAAACTTGGAGGGTTTTGGTTGGCAAGTAAGTTGCCTTCTGAACAACCACCCTTGTGAAGGATCAATGATATTGAGATCCCTTAGAACCTGGTTACTTTTGTAGGACAGGATGAACCATCTAACTTCAGGGGAGGGTATTTGCCTTTGAACCTCATGCAAGCCTTTAACCTAGGACTTTGTGTGTTTTCATGCATTGCATCCATAAAGCATCTCATCGCATTGTATTTCATGGAGGTCAAACATCATTTATGGATATCGCGGGATACCATAAATAAAAAAAAAATATAAAATGAAAAAACAAGGAAAAGATTTCCTTGGTACCCCACGGCATTAGTAAATGTTTTGAATTCCATGAAATCTTCATTTACATTCACATTTTAGCATCATACTTTTGCATTACATGTGTCTCCCGATTTCTCACACTCGGTTCTCTCACCTTCCAGTTTCGTCACCCTGAGTTCTCGGCACCAATACAACACCAGAGCTCAAACTCGGAAAAGAATGGAGGATCAGGCAAAAGAGATTGATCGCCTTAGCAATGAACTCGAAGACCTTCGAGGGGGTATGGGGCGTATGATGGAATTGTTACATGTCATGAATGCTAAGATGGATACCCAGCCCACTGTTGTTTCTGAGATTACCGGCGTTACTGTGGACCCTCCACCAAGTGTGACCGTAGCAAGGGACCCACCTTATGGTCTTGCTCCGGGTTTTGTGCCTCCTCAAGCCACTGTTCCGATTAATCAACCTGTTCAGCAAGCCGTGCCCTTGTTTTCTGAAGTTTCTAGGGGGGCTCCTATCTTTGCACCACCTGTTGTACACACTCGTGCGCAACCATACTTCAATGAGACAGTTTTTGATGATCTTGATGAGAATGTTGAGGGTTATGAGAAACATGATAAGCTTCGTGAGGAAGTAAACACTATCGTCCAGAGATTGAAAAAGGTAGAGGGTGATCAAATTTTTGGGACCGCTGCAAGGGATGTTTGTTTGGTCTCAGGTTTGGTTATTCCCCCGAAGTTCAAAACTCCGAACTTTGATCGTTATGAAGGTGCCACCTGTCCTAAGAGTCATTTGATCATGTATTATCGCAAAATGGCTGCCCATGTTGAGAATGATAAACTGATGATTCATTGCTTCCAAGACAGTTTGAAGGGTGCTTCTTCCAAGTGGTATTTAACTTTGGACCAATCCCGCATTAAGAGTTTCCAGGATTTATCTGACGCTTTCATCAAACACTACAAGTACAACATGGATCTGGCTCCTGACAGAAGACAATTGCTGAGTATGTCACAAAAGAATTCTGAGTCATTCAAAGAGTATGCTCAAAGATGGAGAGAGACTGCTTCGCAGGTAGAACCTCCTTTGACCGAGAAAGAGTTAGCTGATTGGTTTGTCGACACCGTCCGTCCAGAATTTTACGAGAGAATGGTGGGTAGTGTGACTTCAAATTTCTCCGACATCGTTGCTGTGGGTGTCAAGATTGAATTGGGTATGAAGAATGGTAAAATGACAAATAATCATGGCGCTTCTAAGGATCAGCCGAAGAAATCTCCGTATAGCTCCCAGAAAAAGAAGGAGAGTGAGACTAATGCTATATCCTCTGGTAGACCAAGGGAACGCTTTTACCGGCATCCGCAAGGTTATGCTCAACCTCAAGGGTACCCAGTCCAATATGCTCAACAACCCTATGTGGCAGCTATTACACCTTCTTTCAATCAACAGGTTCCCATGTATCAACCTATGCAACAACCTCCTGTTTAGCCGCCTCCTGTCAACTACCTACAGGCACCCAATACTCCTGCTCCTCAACAGCCAAAGAGTCCGGCTCCTCGCCAGAATATGCCAAACAGAAGAACGTATAAACCTTGTCCGCCGATCCCGATGACTTTTACCGAGTTGTGTCCCTCTTTGGTCAAGCAAGGTCTCATCACTACTCGGGCTTTGGGTCCGCCTCCTAATCCTCCACCTAATCCATTACCTGCAAGTTACAACGCTACCGCTCATTGTTTATTTCATGAGGGTGCGCCCGGCCATGATCTAGAGAATTGCTATGCTCTTAAGAGAGTTGTCAGAAATTTGCTAGAAACGAAGAAGTTGTCTTTTGGCGATGCTCAGCTGAAGATCGAGACTCCTTTCGGGGTTCCTCACTCGTCAAGTGCAAATTCTGCAAAGCATGCTACGCCTATCAGCCGAATCCAGTCATTATTCAAAGGCCTAGCCCGCTTCATTTCAGTAACCCTCAAGGTGATATGACCGGGATCAACAAAGGATCTGGGAAATTTATTTTGAAGCAACGACTGAAAACTGTTGAAGATGTGACCAGCATAACTGGGGTAAGCCATGACGACTCACAGTGATCATGAACCAGACGTCCTTTCCATTGAGGCTCCGCCAAAGGAAACTGTTACTCTTGAATGCAAGATTTCATAAACATTTAGAAGGATTTTTCCGACAGTTCATTTGTTTATTTATATGTATTTCTCTTCGATTAATCATATTTAGCATGCACGAACTTGTTTATCTTTGATTAATTAATGCAACGCATATGTTTGTCTTGAATAAATCCATTCGTTTCACTCATTCAAAATATATTTTTCATAAATTATAATGCCAACTTTACCCGATCTCTTGTTCAGATGGAGAATTGGGAGGAGGATGACGAACCTAAAACGTCAGATTTCTTGTCGTATGCTTTCGATTGAAACCCGCTGATGATGTAAGGCATTGTTTCAAATCCCAAACACTGGAGATATAAGGATGTTAATCCCTAGTCAACCCTTTGAGCCTTGAAGTAGGAGTTTTTCTTTCTTTTAAAGAACCTTCATCCTAACCTGGTGCAGGGTAGGTTTCAGTTAAACCGATCGAGCGCTTAGATCCTCAAAAAGGAAGAGCAAACCTTCGAGAATTTATCCTTAGCATCTTAAGAAGTCCAATACAATGACTATCCCTCGGTTACCTAAGGAGTGGGGCAGTCACGAGCCTTTCAAAAGATTTACACGACTTGTGCATAAAGGAATATTCAAAAAAATAAGAGCCCGCTAAGTCAAAAACCTATGAAGGAGACTTAGGCAAAACTGGGGCATCCCGTTGGACTCCAAAGTCAGATCAAAAGACGTTGTCCAGGCAAAAGTTAGGGAATAAAAGCAAAACAAGAGGGTACAATAAATAGTCCCTAGTAAAGAACAAGATCGTGTAATAGGTGAGCGACTGCCATGTCCAAAGCCTTGATAAGTTCTCGACCATAGCAAATCCGCTTGAGATATGAGCGTTCGTATCCGGTTAACTGAATTAGGATTGGAGAACATCACGAAGAATGGGTGGGTACAAATATAACTTTGAGCCTTTATCCTTTTGTTTCTTAAACCGTGAACTGAGCCACGATACAACCTTTAAAAGACCTAATTGAAGTAGGACTTCGGTTGAAAGCATACTTGACAAGATCACGTTTCCTGACTCCTACGAGCTATGCTCAGAAAAAAATTCATGATGGCATTATAATTAAAACTTATATCCTGACCAGTGATTTCGGTCACAAGTTGTTGCGATATCTTTTTTTCAAAACAAAAATTCAAGACAAATATATGTGTACATTGACAAGCTCAGGATAGGCATTTCAGGCATGACAACTTTGCTTGATATCTTAGAGATTTACATATGAACATAACCCGTGGAACTTGAAGATCCTGCTGAACAGGGGCAGGCAGTTTCCCAATTCGCTTACCAACGCGAGTCTGACATTCTTAAGAGCTATTTTCCAAACATTTCGTCGTAACACGATTAATTTGTGCCAGTTACGTCGAGACCTGACAAATCTCTCAAAGAGTTTGAGAACAATGGGGCAACCGGACTCGGTGTTCTCTATAAAATCCTCTTGAGATGACCCTACCTCGCAACGCAAGTATCCTGGGGCACCATGTTTTTAAAGGAAACAAATGGCGACTACTATAAGGTCCTTCAAGATTAAAACCATGTGGTTCCACAACTTTCTTCATGCACCCGATGGATTTTACTCACGGCGGCCTTCGTTCCCCAGTAAACCTCAGTGTTGCAACAGACTCCTAAACTATTGCCTCATCACAGTCCCCAGCGAGACTATAAGCTGACAACTTTTTTTTTGGGTAACTCGAAAGTGTCCCTCAGGTTTTCTTCTCCCCATAAGAAGGCGTGATACTGTACACCACAAGCAGATTACCTTCCCTCAGAGAATTCAGAACTTTAAAACCAGATTTGGTTCCACCATTGATCCTTCCCTCCCATGATTGACGTATTGGTTGCAGAGAACGCAGGGTATTTCCGTCGAGATGTTTATTTCATCTCTCGTCCCGTCTCTGGTCTGTTTCGTCAGTATACGCAAGGGCATAAGCATCACATGCCTATTTCATTACATATTCATTACATATTCATTACATATTCATTACATACTCATTTCATAACATCTTGCATAGTTACATACATAGACATTAACATACATTCATATTAACATATCCATTAACATACGCGATAACATGCACAGGTTCATCGTGTCTCCATCATTGGTCGTTACCACCGAGTAATTGGGGTTTGTCCATTCTCTCCAAATAGATTGTCAGTCTTAAGCATAAAATACCTACTTATTTCCAGCTTCCCCACGGAGCTCGATCCTCGTGGATGACGGTTACTTCAGCTATCTTTCCTCGCCAGGATAAGATATCTACCCTTCGAGTTCATTCCCTTGATGGAGTCTTGATTACCAGTTTTCTTTCTAGCTCGATCCTAGATTGAATCTCAGTCTTGTCGGTCGTCGAGCCCAATCGGACGTGCATTTATTTTGCACCGTCTAAAGATTTTCACCACACCATGGCAAATACGCGACTGTTCTCGCCCAAGAGGGTTATCACTGTACCCGGACGTGCATTTATTTTGCACTATCTTTCAAGAAAATCAACTACAATCCTTTCCAGATGCACGCCAGTTCACGCCTGGAAAACCCATCAGTACAACACTTTACAATCCTACATGTTACAACATCGGTACAACACTTTACATCTTACAGCATCAGCATACGACATTTCTCACCTAAGAAGTCGATCATATCCTCGTCACGACTCGCAGCAAATGGCCATCTCCATGGAGCAGTTGGGCTTCCATTTACCTGTCGTCTTGAGTTTTGAACCAAATCGTATTCAGGAGAGCACGATCTTGAGTTACGGGAAGGTTTGAGCGAAATCATATTCAGGAGAGCACGATTCTGAGTTATGAAGAAGTTCATTTATCCTTTAGTAAAAGAAGGAGCGGAATCATATTCAGGAGAGCACGATTCTGAGTTATGAGGAAGTTCAGTTGGCCGTTTTTCAGGAGAGCACGATTCTGAAGAATGAAGAAATTTCAGGAACCGAATCATATTCAGGAGAGCACGATTCTGAGTTATGAGGAAGTTCGATTATCCAGTTTCATATTCAGGAGAGCACGATTCTGAAGTATGGAAAAATTCATTTACATCCAGTTTCATATTCAGGAGAGCACAATTCTGAAATATGAGTATATTCAGTCATCCAGTTTCATATTCAGGAGAGCACGATTCTGAAATATGAGTAAATTCAGTCCTCCAGTTTCATATTCAGGAGAGCACGATTCTGAAATATGAAAAAATTCAGTCATCCAGTTCCATATTCAGGAGATCACGATTCTGAAATATGAAAAAATTCAGTCATCCAGTTTCATATTCAGGAGATCACGATTCTGAAATATGAAAAAATCCAGTCAGCCAGTTTCATATTCAGGAGAGCACGATTCTGAAGTATGAAGATTTTCATTTACCCTTTATCCGAATCATATTCAGGAGAGCACGATTCTGAAGTATGAGGAAATTCAATTTACCCTTTTTATGTTCAGGAGAACATTTATCCTTCAGTAAGAGAGGAATCAAAATCGTATTCCAGGCGCCGACCTTAAAATGCGAGAAGATTTATTTATCAGATAAGCAGCAGCCTCTTTATTTGAGTGCTTATCCATTTTTTGCACATAAGTCCCTTCCAACGATAAGTGACAGTTCTCCCTCGAGAAGCTTATCAGGGCAATTCCCATCAAAGTCCATTTATTTTGGCATACAGTCGGTCTTTACCCTGTATATTTGCTACGGAGTTCCGAAAAGTCCGTTTGATCCTGTCACGAGGGGTAGTTTACAGAAGCTTGGATGTTATTCCTTGCTCAATGCTCCAGCATTCTGTAATCGATCTTACAATCGTACGTGATCCAGTTTTATTTTTAGATTCCCCAGTGGAGGCCGTCTCATAGGTACCATCTCCATTCGAGGATCTCGTTCCTTTTCTAAAAGTGACAATTGGTCATTCGCACCAGTTGACTATCATTTTTAGAATTCCCCAGTGATGTACTGTGTCTCAGCGCGTCATTTTCCCCAGTGTGTTTCTTCTCGTGGCGTCTGTCTCGGTGTCGTCATGTTTCGTCAGCATTTTCGCATTCATTATTCCAGCATACGCATCATATCATAGTCATGGCATCATCTGCATTAAGTCGTTCCATTTTTGTCCATAGCATTGCATATCGTCGCATATAAGGGCAAAATTTTCGGTTATCTATATTTAAATCCTTCCACCATGATTCCTCGAGTCTCCGCCACTCAAATCATCCGGTGTAGTTATTTAAATAGGGGCAACTGTAATACCCCAAATTTTACCCTTTCTTTTTTATTTTTATTTTAAATTCTTATTAACTTAATAAATTAACCTTTTTTTAAATCTTGTTTTTTTAACTAATAATAATTTAATTAACCTTTTTTATAACTTTACTAATGTTTTTTATTAAATTTTTTTTTCTATTTAGTTTATTTATTTAAAGTCATTTTAAGCTCTTCTTACTAACTTTTAGGATTTAGATTAAAATTTAACTTTTTTTTCTTTTCTTTAAAGAGTAAATTTTTTATAACCTTTTTTAAATTAATTTCTAACACTTTTTCTTTTTAATCAAATTCTAATACTTTTTTTTAAATAAAAATCTAATACTTCTTTTTAAAATTAAATCTTTTTTTCTAACTTTTTAAAATTAAATCTTTTTTCTAACCTTTTAAAGCTAAATCTTTTTTTTCTAACTTTTTTAAAGTTAAATATTTTTTTCTAACTTTTTTTTTAAAGCTAAATCTTTTTTTTCTAACTTTTTTAAAGTTAAATATTTTTTTCTAACTTTTTTTAAAACTAAATCTTTTTTTTCTAACTTTTTTAAAGTTAAATATTTTTTTCTAACTTTTTTTTAAAACTAAATCTTTTTTTTCTAACTTTTTTAAAGTTAAATATTTTTTTCTAACTTCTTTTTAAAACTAAATCTTTTTTTCTAACTTTTTTAAAGTTAAATATTTTTTTCTAACTTTTTTAAAAAAATTAAATCTTTTTTCTAACTTTTATAAAATTAAATCTTTTTTTCTCTAATTTCTTTTTAAAATTAAATCTTTTTTTTCTAAATATTTTAAAAATTAAATCTAACCTTTTTTTTATAAATTAAATCTATCCTTTTTTTTTTAAATTAAATCTAAATCTTTTTTTGACACCTTTATTTTTCAAATTAAAATTCTAAATTCTTTTTAAAATTAAATTCTAACGCCATTTTCTTTTTCTTTTTTTTTAAATTTTAAATTCCTTTTAAAATTAAATTCTAACAGTTTTTAAAATAATTCTAACATTTTTTAAAACCAACATTCAAATATTTTTTTTTATTCTAACTCATTTTTTTTTTAAAACTCTAATTTTTATTTAACTTGAAACTCTAATCTTCTTTGCTAACTTTTTAAATTTAAATCTCAACACTTTTTTAATCTAATCCAATCTTAATGAATTCCAGATAGAGTTAAATCAAATCAATCAGATCAATCATCATCATAAGAAAATCAGATCTAAATATCAACATCACCATCATTGAATCAAATCTGAAATCATCATAAAAATTCATTCAAATCAAATCAGAGATTGAAAAAGATTGAGATATTCAAATTAAATCTGAGATTAAAAAAAAAGATTTAAAAATCAAGTATAAAAGGGACGAAAATCATAACAAGAAGGGGAGAACTTTTTTCGTAAAATCCAAGCAAACTCCGTCAAAAATCCTCTAGCCTCAGGACAAAGCATCATCGGCCATCATCATTCCGTAAGGATCAAAAAATATAATTACAATTTTTGTGTTGCTTTTCATGTTTTTCAGGAAAAAGAGATGAAGAAGACAAATCAGCGGTCATGCAAAAGAAGAAGAAGATAACATCCGTGAGAGGCAAACAAGAAGGAGAGGAACACACGCAAACTCAGAGAGCAGAGAGAAGAAGAGTGATGACCGGCCCAACCCTCTTTTTTATTATTTATTGTTTTTCCATTTGTTATTTTATTTTGTTTATCTTTTTTTAAAAAAATCAAGAAGACCCTTTCTTTTTTATAATCAAAAACCTTTTTCAAATTAATTAAAACTCTTTTTAAATAAAATAATCAAATGTTTTTTCAAATAATAAAACTTTTTTATAACTTTAAAGTAAAACGTGTTTTTTAACTAACATTAAGATTTTTTAAATTAAACCAATTGTTTTTTTTAATGATTAAATCTTTTTTTCAAAATATTATCACTAAAACTCCTTTTTTAGAATAATTAACCAAACTTTCACTTTTTTATTAATAAATTTTTTTAAAACTCAAAACTCTTTTAATTAAAATTAATCTCTCTTTTCACAAATTTAAATCCTTGGTTAAAAAGACCATAAAAGTCCTCCAAAATTCATACGGTTTGTTTCTCGTTCAATTTTGATTTCGTTTTCGTCTAACCCCACATACTGACATTTTTGTTTGTTTTGTTTCTTGCAGCTATTATGTTCAATTTGAAACTTATTTTCGGTTTTATATTTAGCTATTATAATTGTAACTGCTTATGGGATGTAATTTTGCGAGACAATTGTCACATTTATCTTTCCGCACTTTATTTTCTGCCGTTGTATGTATATTTAATTTCATCGCATCTTTATAATTAATTTCACTCCTCCGAAGGAATTAGGTCTAGCCGTTTGACCGCCGTGTCAATAGTCCTCACCTTCAACCCTTACACCTTTTCAACCCTAAATTTTCACAAATGTCTCGCCGCAGACAAAGTTACCATTTTACCCCTAGCACTAGGTCAAAGAGCCGCCGTGCTCATTTTAGGGTTTCCCGCCGCGGAATCCCTAACCTAATTTAACCCTAACTACAACTTAACAATTCAACGTAGAGATTTGGAGTTTCTACACTCCGCGTAAGCGTGTCCTTAAGACGCGTTTATTCCCCTTGAGACCTTGACCACAGTCAAGAAGTCTCTAACCTCCCTTTTGAGGGGAACTACGATTACTCTGATTCCATTCCCGTAAGGATACGTAGGCACAAGATGCGATGTCTTGCCGAGTAAACTTAGAATTAACCCCTTAGGTCTCTTTTCTCACTTTTAATCCCTTTGTACATATATCTTAAGCAAATAAATAAAGCAAAATAGTAAACATTTGAACAAAAGGTTCCTGTAGAGTACTACAGAAGTTTAGGGTGCTAATACCTTCCCTAAATTTAACCAACCCCCGAACCCTAGATCTTTCCCCGCATTGTGTTTACGATGCAAAATAGGTTTTCCCTCTTTTGACCTTTTCCTTCGGATAAATCAAAGAGCGGTTGTGAATTGAATTGCGATTCAAACTCATTAATAGTTTGTGATCCTATTTCCACCGCAACAAGTCCCTTATCCAATAAGGTTCTTCGCGATACCAAAACAGTATCTCTAAACACATGAGATTCTTCGCGATACCAAAGCAGTATCTCTAAATACACGAGATTCCTCTGGTGGTCGATACAGTCCCTTATCCAATAAGACTCTTCGCGATATGAAAGCTGTATCTCTAACCACATGAGATTCTTCGGGTGGTCGAAGCAGTCCCTTATATGTTAAGGTTCTTGGCGAAACCAAAGCAGTATCTCTAGACACATGAGATTCTTCGGGTGCTTGAAGAAGTCCCTTATCCAATAAGGTTCTTTGGGATACCCAAGCAGTATATCTAAACACATGAGATTCTTCGGTTGGTCGAAGCAGTACCTTATTCAATAAGGTTCTTCGTGATACACATGCAGTATCTCTAAACACATGAGATTCTTCGGGTGGTCGAAGCAGTCCTTTATCCAATAAGGTTCTTCGCGATACCAAAGCAGTATCTCTAATCACATGAGATTCTTCGGGTGGTCAAAGCAGTCCCTTATCCAATAAGGTTTTTCGTGATACCAAAGTAGTATCTCTAAACACATGAGATTTGTCGGGTGGTCGAAGCAGTCCCTTATCCAATAAGGTTCTTCGTGATACCAAAACAATATCTCTAAACACATGAGATTCTTCGGGTGGTTGAAGCTGTCCCTTATCCAATAAGGTTCTTCGCGATACCAAAGCAGTATCTCTAAACACATGAGACTATTCGGGTGGTCAAAGCAGTACCTTATTCAATAAGGTTCTGCGTGTTACCAAAGCAGTATCTCTAAACACATGAGATTCTTCGGGTGGTCCTAGCAGTCCCTTGTCCATTAAGGTTCTTCGCGATACCAAAGCAGTATCTCTAAACACATGAGATTCTTCGGGTGGTCGAAGCAGTCCCTTATCCAATAAGGTTCTTCGCGATACCAAAACAGTATCTCTAAACACATGAGATTCTTCCTGATACCAAAGCAGTATCTCTAAACACATGAGATTCTTCGGGTGGAAAAAGAAGTCACTTATCCAATAAGGTTCTTCGCGATACCAAAGCAGTATCTCTAATCACATGAGATTTTTCGGGTGGTCGAAGTAGTCCCTTATCCAATAAGGTTATTCGCGATACCAAAACAGTATCTCTAAACACATGAGATTCTTCGCGATACCAAAGCAGTATCTCAAAATACATGAGACTCTTCGGGTGGTCGATGTACTCCCTTATCCAATAAGACTCTTCGCGATACGAAAGCAGTATCTCTAAACACATGAGATTCTTCGGGTGGTCGAAGCAGTCCCTTATCTGTTAAGGTTCTTGGCAAAGCCAAAGCAGTATCTCTAAACACATGAGATTCTTCAGGTGGTCGAAGCAGTCCCTTATCAAATGAGGTTCTTCGCGATACCAAAACAATATCTCTAAACACATGAGATTCTTCGGGTGGTTGAAGCAGTCCCTTATCCAATAAGGTTCTTCGCGATACCAAAGCAGTATCTGTAAACACATGAGATTCTTCAGGTGGTCAAAGCAGTACCTTATTCAATAAGGTTCTTCGTGATACCAAAACAGTATCTCTAGACACATGAGATTCTTCGGGTGGTCGTAGCAGTTCATTATCCATTAAGGTTCTTCGCGATACCAAAGCAGTATCTCTAAACACATGAGATTCTTCGGGTGGTCGAAGCAGTCCCTTATCCAATAAGGTTCTTCACGATACAAAAACAGTATCTCTAAACACATGAGATTCTTCTGATACCAAAGCAGTATCTCTAAATACATGAGATTCCTCGGGTGGTCGAAGCAATACCTTATTCAATAAGGTTCTTCGTGATACCAAAGCAGTATCTCTAAACACATGAGATTCTTCGGGTGGACGAAGTAGTCCCTTATCCAATAAGGTTCTTCGCGATACCAAAGCAGTATCTCTAATCACATGAGATTCTTCGGGTGGTCGAAGCAGTCCCTTATCAAATAAGGTTTTTCGCGATACCAAAACAGTATCTCTAAACACATGAGATTCTTGGGGTGGTCGTAGCAGTCCCTTATCCATTAAGGTTCTTCGCGATACCAAAGCAGTATCTCTAAACACATGAGATTCTTCGGGTGGTCGAAGCAGTGCCTTATCCAATAAGGTTCTTCGCGATACCAAAACAATATCTCTAAACACCTGAGATTCTTCGGGTGGTTGAAGCAGTCCCTTATCCAATAAGGTTCTTCGTGATACCAAAGCAGTATCTGTAAACACATGAGATTCTTCAGGTGGTCAAAGCAGTACCTTATTCAATAAGGTTCTTCGTGATACCAAAGCAGTATCTCTAAACACATGAGATTCTTTGGGTGGTCGAAGCAGTCCCTTATCTAATAAGGTTCTTCGCGATAGCAAAACAGTATCTCTAAACACATGAGATTCATCTGATACCAAAGCAGTATCTCTAAATACATTAGATTCCTCGGGTGGTCGAAGCATTACCTTATTCAATAAGGTTCTTCGTGATACCAAAGCAGTATCTCTAATCTAAACACATGAGATTCTTCGGGTCGACGAAGTAGTCCCTTATCCAATAAGGTTCTTCGCGATACCAAAGCAGTATCTCTAATCACATGAGATTCTTCGGGTGGTCGAAGCAGTCCCTTATTAAATAAGGTTCTTCGCAATACCAAAACAGTATCTCTAAACACATGAGATTCTTCGCGATACCAAAGCAGTATCTCTAAATACATGAGATTCCTCGGGTGGTCGATACAGTCCCTTATCCAATAAGACTCTTCGCGATATGAAAGCTGTATCTCTAACCACATGAGATTCTTCGGGTGGTCGAAGCAGTCCCTTATATGTTAAGGTTCTTGGCGAAACCAAAGCAGTATCTCTAGACACATGAGATTCTTCGGGTGGTTGAAGAAGTCCCTTATCCAATAAGGTTCTTTGGGATACCCAAGCAGTATATCTAAACACATGAGATTCTTCGGTTGGTCGAAGCAGTACCTTATTCAATAAGGTTCTTCGTGATACACAAGCAGTATCTCTAAACACATGAGATTCTTCGGGTGGTCGAAGCAGTCCTTTATCCAATAAGGTTCTTCGCGATACCAAAGCAGTATCTCTAATCACATGAGATTCTTCGGGTGGTCAAAGCAGTCCCTTATCCAATAAGGTTTTTCGTGATACCAAAGCAGTATCTCTAAACACATGAGATTCTTCGGGTGGTCGTAGCAGTCCCTTATCCATTAAGGTTCTTCGCGATACCAAAGCAGTATCTCTAAACACATGAGATTCTTCGGGTGGTCGAAGCAGTGCCTTATCCAATAAGGTTCTTCGCGATACCAAAACAATATCTCTAAACACCTGAGATTCTTCGGGTGGTTGAAGCAGTCCCTTATCCAATAAGGTTCTTCGTGATACCAAAGCAGTATCTGTAAACACATGAGATTCTTCAGGTGGTCAAAGCAGTACCTTATTCAATAAGGTTCTTCGTGATACCAAAGCAGTATCTCTAAACACATGAGATTCTTTGGGTGGTCGAAGCAGTCCCTTATCTAATAAGGTTCTTCGCGATAGCAAAACTGTATCTCTAAACACATGAGATTCATCTGATACCAAAGCAGTATCTCTAAATACATTAGATTCCTCGGGTGGTCGAAGCATTACCTTATTCAATAAGGTTCTTCGTGATACCAAAGCAGTATCTCTAATCTAAACACATGAGATTCTTCGGGTCGACGAAGTAGTCCCTTATCCAATAAGGTTCTTCGCGATACCAAAGCAGTATCTCTAATCACATGAGATTCTTCGGGTCGTCGAAGCAGTCCCTTATCCAATAAGGTTCTTCGCGATACCAAAACAGTATCTCTAAACACATGAGATTCTTCGCGATACCAAAACAGTATCTCTAAATACATGAGATTCCTCGGGTGGTCGATACAGTCCCTTATCCAATAAGAATCTTCGCGATATGAAAGTTGTATCTCTAACCACATGAGATTCTTCGGGTGGTCGAAGCAGTCCCTTATATGTTAAGGTTCTTGGCGAAACCAAAGCAGTATCTCTAGACACATGAGATTCTTCGGGTGGTTGAAGAAGTCCCTTATCCAATAAGGTTCTTTGGGATACCCAAGCAGTATATCTAAACACATGAGATTCTTCGGTTGGTCGAAGCAGTACCTTATTCAATAAGGTTCTTCGTGATACACAAGCAGTATCTCTAAACACATGAGATTCTTCGGGTGGTCGAAGCAGTCCTTTATCCAATAAGGTTCTTCGCGATACCAAAGCAGTATCTCTAATCACATGAGATTCTTCGGGTGGTCAAAGCAGTCCCTTATCCAATAAGGTTTTTCGTGATACCAAAGTAGTATCTCTAAACACATGAGATTTGTCGGGTGGTCGAAGCAGTCCCTTATCCAATAAGGTTCTTCGTGATACCAAAACAATATCTCTAAACACATGAGATTCTTCGGGTGGTTGAAGCTGTCCCTTATCCAATAAGGTTCTTCGCGATACCAAAGTAGTATCTATAAACACATGAGACTATTCGGGTGGTCAAAGCAGTACCTTATTCAATAAGGTTCTTCGTGTTACCAAAGCAGTATCTCTAAACACATGAGATTCTTCGGGTGGTCCTAGCAGTCCCTTGTCCATTAAGGTTCTTCGCGATACCAAAGCAGTATCTCTAAACACATGAGATTCTTCGGGTGGTCGAAGCAGTCCCTTATCCAATAAGGTTCTTCGCGATACCAAAACAATATCTCTAAACACCTGAGATTCTTCGGGTGGTTGAAGCAGTCCCTTATCCAATAAGGTTCTTCGTGATACCAAAGCAGTATCTGTAAACACATGAGATTCTTCAGGTGGTCAAAGCAGTACCTTATTCAATAAGGTTCTTCGTGATACCAAAGCAGTATCTCTAAACACATGAGATTCTTTGGGTGGTCGAAGCAGTCCCTTATCTAATAAGGTTCTTCGCGATAGCAAAACAGTATCTCTAAACACATGAGATTCATCTGATACCAAAGCAGTATCTCTAAATACATTAGATTCCTCGGGTGGTCGAAGCATTACCTTATTCAATAAGGTTCTTCGTGATACCAAAGCAGTATCTCTAATCTAAACACATGAGATTCTTCGGGTCGACGAAGTAGTCCCTTATCCAATAAGGTTCTTCGCGATACCAAAGCAGTATCTCTAATCACATGAGATTCTTCGGGTCGTCGAAGCAGTCCCTTATCCAATAAGGTTCTTCGCGATACCAAAACAGTATCTCTAAACACATCAGATTCTTCGCGATACCAAAGCAGTATCTCTAAATACATGAGATTCCTCGGGTGGTCGATATAGTCCCTTATCCAATAAGAATCTTCGCGATATGAAAGTTGTATCTCTAACCACATGAGATTCTTCGGGTGGTCGAAGCAGTCCCTTATATGTTAAGGTTCTTGGCGAAACCAAAGCAGTATCTCTAGACACATGAGATTCTTCGGGTGGTTGAAGAAGTCCCTTATCCAATAAGGTTCTTTGGGATACCCAAGCAGTATATCTAAACACATGAGATTCTTCGGTTGGTCGAAGCAGTACCTTATTCAATAAGGTTCTTCGTGATACACAAGCAGTATCTCTAAACACATGAGATTCTTCGGGTGGTCGAAGCAGTCCTTTATCCAATAAGGTTCTTCGCGATACCAAAGCAGTATCTCTAATCACATGAGATTCTTCGGGTGGTCAAAGCAGTCCCTTATCCAATAAGGTTTTTCGTGATACCAAAGTAGTATCTCTACACACATGAGATTTGTCGGGTGGTCGAAGCAGTCCCTTATCCAATAAGGTTCTTCGTGATACCAAAACAATATCTCTAAACACATGAGATTCTTCGGGTTGTTGAAGCTGTCCCTTATCCAATAAGGTTCTTCGCGATACCAAAGTAGTATCTCTAAACACATGAGACTATTCGGGTGGTCAAAGCAGTACCTTATTCAATAAGGTTCTTCGTGTTACCAAAGCAGTATCTCTAAACACATGAGATTCTTCGGGTGGTCCTAGCAGTCCCTTGTCCATTAAGGTTCTTCGCGATACCAAAGCAGTATCTCTAAACACATGAGATTCTTCGGGTGGTCGAAGCAGTCCCTTATCCAATAAGGTTCTTCGCGATACCAAAACAGTATCTCTAAACACATGAGATTCTTCCTGATACCAAAGCAGTATCTCTAAACACATGAGATTCTTCGGGTGGAAAAAGAAGTCACTTATCCAATAAGGTTCTTCGCGATACCAAAGCAGTATCTCTAATCACATGAGATTTTTCGGGTGGTCGAAGTAGTCCCTTATCCAATAAGGTTATTCGCGATACCAAAACAGTATCTCTAAACACATGAGATTCTTCGCGATACCAAAGCAGTATCTCAAAATACATGAGACTCCTCGGGTGGTCGATGTACTCCCTTATCCAATAAGACTCTTCGCGATACGAAAGCAGTATCTCTAAACACATGAGATTCTTCGGGTGGTCGAAGCAGTCCCTTATTTGTTAAGGTTCTTGGCAAAGCCAAAGCAGTATCTCTAAACACATGAGATTCGTCAGGTGGTCGAAGCAGTCCGTTATCAAATGAGGTTCTTCGCGATACCAAAACAATATCTCTAAACACATGAGATTCTTCGGGTGTTTGAAGCATTCCCTTATCCAATAAGGTTCTTCGCGATACCATAGCAGTATCTCTAAACACATGAGATTCTTCAGGTGGTCGAAGCAGTCCCTTATCCAATAAGGTTCTTCGCGATACCAAAACAATATCTCTAAACACATGAGATTCTTCGGGTGGTTGAAGCAGTCCCTTATCCAATAAGGTTCTTCGCGATACCAAAGCAGTATCTGTAAACACATGAGATTCTTCAGGTGGTCAAAGCAGTACCTTATTCAATAAGGTTCTTCGTGATACCAAAACAGTATCTCTAAACACATGAGATTCTTCGGGTGGTCGTAGCAGTCCATTATCCATTAAGGTTCTTCGCGATACCAAAGCAGTATCTCTAAACACATGAGATTCTTCGGGTGGTCGAAGCAGTCCCTTATCCAATAAGGTTCTTCACGATACCAAAACAGTATCTCTAAACACATGAGATTCTTCTGATACCAAAGCAGCATCTCTAAATACATGAGATTCCTCGGGTGGTCGAAGCAATACCTTATTCAATAAGGTTCTTCGTGATACCAAAGCAGTATCTCTAAACACATGAGATTCTTCGGGTGGACGAAGTAGTCCCTTATCCAAGAAGGTTCTTCGCGATACCAAAGCAGTATCTCTAATCACATGAGATTCTTCGGGTGGTCGAAACAGTCCCTTATCCAATAAGGTTTTTCACGATACCAAAACAGTATCTCTAAACACATGAGATTCTTCGCGATACATAAGCAGTATCTCTAAATACATGAGATTCCTCGGGTGGTTGATACAGTCCCTTATCCAATAAGACTCTTCGCGATATGAAAGCTGTATCTCTAACCACATGAGATTCTTCGGGTGGTCGAAGCAGTCCCTTATATGTTAAGTTTCTTGGCGAAACCAAAGCAGTATCTCTAGACACATGAGATTCTTCGGGTGGTTGAAGAAGTCCCTTATCCAATAAGGTTCTTTGGGATACCCAAGCAGTATATCTAAACACATGAGATTCTTCGGTTGGTCGAAGCAGTATTTTATTCAATAAGGTTCTTCGTGATACACAAGCAGTATCTCTAAACACATGAGATTCTTCGGGTGGTCGAAGCAGTCCTTAATCCAATAAGGTTCTTCGCGATACCAAAGCAGTATCTCTAATCACATGAGATTCTTCGGGTGGTCAAAGCAGTCCCTCATCCAATAAGGTTTTTCGTGATACCAAAGCAGTATCTCTAAACACATGAGATTTGTCGGGTGGTCGAAGCAGTCCCTTATCCAATAAGGTTCTTCGTGATACCAAAACAATATCTCTAAACACATGAGATTCTTCGGGTGGTTGAAGTTGTCCCTTATCCAATAAGGTTATTCGCGATACCAAAGCAGTATCTCTAAACACTTGAGACTATTCGGGTGGTCAAAGCAGTACCTTATTCAATAAGGTTCTTCGTGTTACCAAAGCAGTATCTCTAAACACATGAGATTCTTCTGGTGGTCGTAGCAGTCCCTTGTCCATTAAGGTTCTTCGCGATACCAAAGCAGTATCTCTAAACACATGAGATTCTTCGGATGGTCGAAGCAGTCCCTTATCCAATAAGGTTCTTCGCGATACCAAAACAGTAACTCTAAACACAAGAGATTCTTCCTGATACCAAAGCAGTATCTCTAAACACATGAGATTCTTCGAGTGGAAAAAGAAGTCACTTATCCAATAAGGTTCTTCGCGATACCAAAGCAGTATCTCTAATCACATGAGATTTTTTGGGTGGTCGAAGAAGTCCCTTATCCAATAAGGTTATTCGCGATACCAAAACAGTATCTCTAAACACATGAGATTCTTCGCGATACCAAAGCAGTATCTCAAAATACATGAGACTCCTCGGGTGGTCGATGTAGCCCCTTATCCAATAAGACTCTTTGCGATACGAAAGCAGTATCTCTAAACACATGAGATTCTTCGGGTGGCCGAAGCAGTCCCTTATCTGTTAAGGTTCTTGGCAAAGCCAAAGCAGTATCTCTAAACACATGAGATTCGTCAGGTGGTCGAAGCAGTCCCTTATCCAATAAGGTTCTTCGCAATACCAAAACAATATCTCTAAACACATGAGATTCTTCGCGATACCAAAGCAGTATCTCAAAATACATGAGATTCCTCGGGTGGTCGATGCAGTCCCTTATCCAATAAGACTCTTCGCGATACGAAAGTAGTATCTCTAAACACATGAGATTCTTCGGGTGGTCGAAGCAATCCCTTATCTATTAAGGTTCTTGGCGAAGCCAAAGAAGTATCTCTAAACACATGAGATTCGTCAGGTGGTCGAAGCAGCCCCTTATCCAATAAGGTTCTTCGCAATACCAAAACAATATCTCTAAACACATGAGATTCTTTGGGTGGTTGAAGCAGTCCCTTATCCAATAAGGTTCTTCGCGATACCAAAGCAGTATCTCTAAACAAATGAAATTCTTTGGGTGGTCAAAGCAGTACCTTATTCAATAAGGTTCTTCGTGATACTAAAGCAGTATCTCTAAACACATGAGATTCTTCGGGTGGTCATAGCAGTCCCTTATCCATAAAGGATCTTCGCGATACCAAAGCAATATCTCTAAACACATGAGATTCTTTGGGTGGTCGAAGCAGTCCCTTATCCAATAAGGTTCTTCGCGATACCAAAACAGTATCTCTAAACACATGAGATTCTTCGGGTGGTCGAAGCAGTCCCTAATCCAATAAGGTTCTTCGCGATACCAAAACAGTATCTCTAAACACATGAGATTCTTCGTGATACCAAAGCAGTATCTCTAAATACATGAGATTCCTCGGGTGTTCGAAGCAATACCTTATTCAATAAGGTTCTTCGTGATACCAAAGCAGTATCTCTAAACACATGAGATTCTTCGGGTGGACGAAGCAGTCCCTTATCCAATAAGGTTCTTCGCGATACCAAAGCAGTATCTCTAATCACATGAGATTCTTCGGGTGGTTGAAGCAGTCCCTTATCCAATAAGGTTCTTCGCGATACCAAAAGAGTATCTCTAAACACATGAGATTCTTCTGATACCAAAGCAGTATCTCAAAATACATGAGATTCCTCGGGTGGTCGAAGCATTACCTTATTCAATAAGGTTCTTCGTGATACCAAAGCAGTATCACTAATCTAAACAAATGAGATTCTTCGGGTCGACAAAGTAGTCCCTTATCCAATAAGGTTCTTCGCGATACCAAAGTAGTATCTCTAATCACATGAGATTCTTCGGGTGGTCGAAGCAGTCCCTTATCCAATAAGGTTCTTCGCGATACCAAAACAATATCTCTAAACACGTGAGATTCTTCGCGATACCAAAGCAGTATCTCTAAATACATGAGATTCCTGGGGTGGTCGATACAGTCCCTTATCCAATAAGACTCTTCGCGATATGAAATTTGTATCTCTAACCACATGAGATTCTTCGGGTGGTCGAAGCAGTCCCTTATATGTTAAGGTTCTTGGCGAAACCAAAGCAGTATCTCTAGACACATGAGATTCTTCGGGTGGTTGAAGAAGTCCCTTATCCAATAAGGTTATTTGGGATACCCAAGCAGTATATCTAAACACATGAGATTCTTCGGTTGGTCGAAGCAGTACCTTATTCAATAAGGTTCTTCGTGATACACAAGCAGTATCTCTAAACACATGAGATTCTTCGGGTGGTCGAAGCAGTTCTTTATCCAATAAGGTTCTTCGCGATACCAAAGCAGTATCTCTAATCACATGAGATTCTTCGGGTGGTCAAAGCAGTCCCTTATCCAATAAGGTTTTTCGTGATACCAAAGTAGTATCTCTAAACACATGAGATTTGTCGGGTGGTCGAAGCAGTCCCTTATCCAATAAGGTTCTTCGTTATACCAAAACAATATCTCTAAACACATGAGATTCTTCGGGTGGTTGAAGCTGTCCCTTATCCAATAAGGTTCTTCGCGATACCAAAGCAGTATCTCTAAACACATGAGACTATTCGGGTGGTCAAAGCAGTAGCTTATTCAATAAGGTTCTTCGTGTTACCAAAACAGTATCTCTAAACACATGAGATTCTTCGGGTGGTCCTAGCAGTCCCTTGTCCATTAAGGTTCTTCGCGATACCAAAGCAGTATCTCTAAACACATGAGATTCTTCGGGTAGTCGAAGCAGTCCCTTATCCAATAAGGTTCTTCGCGATACCAAAACAGTATCTCTAAACACATGAGAATCTTCCTGATACCAAAGCAGTATCTCTAAACACATGAGATTCTTCGGGTGGAAAAAGAAGTCACTTATCCAATAAGGTTCTTCGCGATGCCTAAGCAGTATCTATAATCACATGAGATTTTTCGGGTGGTCGAAGTAGTCCCTTATCCAATAAGGTTATTCGCGATACCAAAACAGTATCTCTAAACACATGAGATTCTTCGCGATACCAAAGCAGTATCTCAAAATACATGAGACTCCTCGGGTGGTCGATGTACTCCCTTATCCAATAAGACTCTTCGCGATACGAAAGCAGTATCTCTAAACACATGAGATTCTTCGGGTGGTCGAAGCAGTCCCTTATCTGTTAAGGTTGTTGGCAAAGCCAAAGCAGTATCTCTAAACACATGAGATTCGTCAGGTGGTCGAAGCAGTCCCTTATCAAATGTGGTTCTTCGCGATACCAAAACAATATCTCTAAACACATGAGATTCTTCGGGTGTTTGAAGCAGTCCCTTATCCAATAAGGTTCTTCGCGATACCAAAGCAGTATCTCT
This sequence comes from Lathyrus sativus, assembly GCA_963859935.3. Classification (NCBI taxonomy): domain Eukaryota; kingdom Viridiplantae; phylum Streptophyta; class Magnoliopsida; order Fabales; family Fabaceae; genus Lathyrus; species Lathyrus sativus. The sequence goes on along the minus strand of OZ012740.1, from coordinate 235,368,593 downwards.
AAACACATGAGATTCTTCGGGTGGTCAAAGCAGTACCTTATTCAATAAGGTTCTTCGTGTTACCAAAGCAGTATCTCTAAACACATGAGATTCGTCAGGTGGTCGAAGCAGTCCCTTGTCCAATAAGGTTCTTCGCGATACCAAAACAATATCTCTAAACACATGAGATTCTTCGGGTGGTTGAAGCAGTCCCTTATCCAATAAGGTTCTTCGCGATACCAAAGCAGTATCTCTAAACACATGAGATTTGTCGGGTGGTCGAAGCAGTCCCTTATCCAATAAGGTTCTTCGTGATACCAAAACAATATCTCTAAACACATGAGATTCTTCGGGTGGTTGAAGCTGTCCCTTATCCAATAAGGTTCTTCGCAATACCAAAGCAGTATCTCTAAACACATGAGACTATTCGGGTGGTCAAAGCAGTACCTTATTCAATAAGGTTCTTCGTGTTACCAAAGCAGTATCTCTAAACACATGAGATTCTTCGGGTGGTCGTAGCAGTCCCTTGTCCATTAAGGTTCTTCGCGATACCAAAGCAGTATCTCTAAACACATGAGATTCTTCGGATGGTCGAAGCAGTCCCTTATCCAATAAGGTTCTTCGCGATACCAAAACAGTATCTCTAAACACATGAGATTCTTCCTGATACCAAAGCAGTATCTCTAAACACATGAGATTCTTCGGGTGGAAAAAGAAGTCACTTATCCAATAAGGTTCTTCGCGATACCAAAGCAGTATCTCTAATCACATGAGATTTTTCGGGTGGTCGAAGTAGTCCCTTATCCAATAAGGTTATTCGCGATACCAAAACAGTATCTCTAAACACATGAGATTCTTCGCGATACCAAAGCAGTATCTCAAAATACATGAGACTCCTCGGGTGGTCGATGTAGCCCCTTATCCAATAAGACTCTTTTCGATACGAAAGCAGTATCTCTAAACACATGAGATTCTTCGGGTGGTCGAAGTAGTCCCTTATCTGTTAAGGTTCTTGGCGAAGCCAAAGCAGTATCTCTAAACACATGAGATTCGTCAGGTGGTCGAAGCAGTCCCTTATCCAATAAGGTTCTTCGCAATACCAAAACAATATCTCTAAACACATGAGATTCTTCGCGATACCAAAGCAGTATCTCAAAATACATGAGATTCCTCGGGTGGTCGATGCAGTCCCTTATCCAATAAGACTCTTCGCGATACCAAAGCAGTATCTCTAAACACATGAGATTCTTCGGGTGGTCGAAGCAGTCCCTTATCTATTAAGGTTCTTGGCGAAGCCAAAGCAGTATCTCTAAACACATGAGATTCGTCAGGTGGTCGAAGCAGTCCCTTATCCAATAAGGTTCTTCGCAATACCAAAACAATATCTCTAAACACATGAGATTCTTTGGGTGGTTGAAGCAGTCCCTTATCCAATAAGGTTCTTCGCGATACCAAAGCAGTGTCTCTAAACAAATGAAATTCTTTGGGTGGTCAAAGCAGTACCTTATTCAATAAGGTTCTTCGTGATACTAAAGCAGTATCTCTAAACACATGAGATTCTTCGGGTGGTCATAGCAGTCCCTTATCCATAAAGGATCTTCGCGATACCAAAGCAGTATCTCTAAACACATGAGATTCTTCGGGTGGTCGAAGCAGTCCCTTATCCAATAAGGTTCTTCGCGATACCAAAACAGTATCTTTAAACACATGAGATTCTTCGGGTGGTCGGAGCAGTCCCTTATCCAATAAGGTTCTTCGCGATACCAAAACAGTATCTCTAAACACATGAGATTCTTCGCGATACCAAAGCAGTATCTCTAAATACATGAGATTCCTCGGGTGGTCGATACAGTCCCTTATCCAATAAGACTCTTCGCGATATGAAAGCTGTATCTCTAACCACATGAGATTCTTCGGGTGGTCGAAGCAGTCCCTTATATGTTAAGGTTCTTGGCGAAACCAAAGCAGTATCTCTAGACACATGAGATTCTTCGGGTGGTTGAAGAAGTCCCTTATCCAATAAGGTTCTTTGGGATACCCAAGCAGTATATCTAAACACATGAGATTCTTCGGTTGGTCGAAGCAGTACCTTATTCAATAAGGTTCTTCGTGATACACAAGCAGTATCTCTAAACACATGAGATTCTTCGGGTGGTCGAAGCAGTCCTTTATCCAATAAGGTTCTTCGCGATACCAAAGGAGTCTCTCTATTCGCATGAGATTCTTCGGGTGGTCAAAGCAGTCCCTTATCCAATAAGGTTTTTCGTGATACCAAAGTAGTATCTCTAAACACATGAGATTTGTCGGGTGGTCGAAGCAGTCCCTTATCCAATAAGGTTCTTCGTGATACCAAAACAATATCTCTAAACACATGAGATTCTTCGAGTGGTTGAAGCTGTCCCTTATCCAATAAGGTTCTTCGCGATACCAAAGCACTATCTCTAAACACATGAGACTATTCGGGTGGTCAAATCAGTACCTTATTCAATAAGGTTCTTCGTGTTACCAAAGCAGTATCTCTAAACACATGAGATTCTTCGGGTGGTCGTAGCAGTCCCTTGTCCATTAAGGTTCTTCGCGATACCAAAGCAGTATCTCTAAACACATGAGATTCTTCGGATGGTCGAAGCAGTCCCTTATCCAATAAGGTTCTTCGCGATACCAAAACAGTATCTCTAAACACATGAGATTCTTTCTGATACCAAAGCAGTATCTCTAAACACATGAGATTCTTTGGGTGGAAAAAGGAGTCACTTATCCAATAAGGTTCTTCGCGATACCAAAGCAGTATCTCTAATCACATGAGATTTTTCGGGGGTCGAAGTAGTCCCTTATTCAATAAGGTTATTCGCGATACCAAAACAGTATCTCTAAACACATGAGATTCTTCGCGATACCAAAGCAGTATCTCAAAATACATGAGACTCCTCGGGTGGTCGATGTAGTCCCTTATCCAATTAGACTCTTTGCGATACGAAAGCAGTATCTCTAAACACATGAGATTCTTCGGGTGGTCGAAGCAGTCCCTTATCTGTTAAGGTTCTTGGCGAAGCCAAAGCAGTATCTCTAAACACATGAGATTCGTCAGGTGGTCGAAGCAGTCCCTTATCCAATAACGTTCTTCGCAATACCAAAACAATATCTCTAAACACATGAGATTCTTCGCGATACCAAAGCAGTATCTCAAAATACATGAGACTCCTCGGGTGGTCGATGTAGCCCCTTATCCAATAAGACTCTTTGCGATACGAAAGCAGTATCTCTAAACACATGAGATTCTTCGGGTGGTCGAAGTAGTCCCTTATCTGTTAAGGTTCTTGGCGAAGCCAAAGCAGTATCTCTAAACACATGAGATTCGTCAGGTGGTCGAAGCAGTCCCTTATCCAATAAGGTTCTTCGCAATACCAAAACAATATCTCTAAACACATGAGATTCTTCGCGATACCAAAGCAGTATCTCAAAATACATGAGATTCCTCGGGTGGTCGATGCAGTCCCTTATCCAATAAGACTCTTCGCGATACCAAAGCAGTATCTCTAAACACATGAGATTCTTCGGGTGGTCGAAGCAGTCCCTTATCTATTAAGGTTCTTGGCGAAGCCAAAGCAGTATCTCTAAACACATGAGATTCGTCAGGTGGTCGAAGCAGTCCCTTATCCAATAAGGTTCTTCGCAATACCAAAACAATATCTCTAAACACATGAGATTCTTTGGGTGGTTGAAGCAGTCCCTTATCCAATAAGGTTCTTCGCGATACCAAAGCAGTGTCTCTAAACAAATGAAATTCTTTGGGTGGTCAAAGCAGTACCTTATTCAATAAGGTTCTTCGTGATACTAAAGCAGTATCTCTAAACACATGAGATTCTTCGGGAGGTCATAGCAGTCCCTTATCCATAAAGGATCTTCGCGATACCAAAGCAGTATCTCTAAACACATGAGATTCTTCGGGTGGTAGAAGCAGTCCCTTATCCAATAAGGTTCTTCGCGATGCCAAAACAGTATCTCTAAACACATGAGATTTTTCGGGTGGTCGGAGCAGTCCCTCATCCAATAAGGTTCTTCGCGATACCAAAACAGTATCTCTAAACACATGAGATTCTTCGTGATACCAAAGCAGTATCTCTAAATACATGAGATTCCTTGGGTGGTCGAAGCAATACCTTATTCAATAAGGTTCTTCGTGATACCAAAGCAGTATCTCTAAACACATGAGATTCTTCGGGTGGACGAAGCAGTCCCTTATCCAATAAGGTTCTTCGCGATACCAAAGCAGTATCTCTAATCACATGAGATTCTTCGGGTGGTCGAAGCAGTCCCTTATCCAATAAGGTTCTTCGCGATACCAAAACAGTATCTCTAAACACATGAGATTCTTCGCGATACCAAAGCAGTATCTCTAAATACATGAGATTCCTCGGGTGGTCGATACAGTCCCTTATCCAATAAGACTCTTCGCGATATGAAAGCTGTATCTCTAACCACATGAGATTCTTCGGGTGGTCGAAGCAGTCCCATATATGTTAAGGTTCTTGGCGAAACCAAAGCAGTATCTCTAGACACATGAGATTCTTCGGGTGGTTGAAGAAGTCCCTTATCCAATAAGGTTCTTTGGGATACCCAAGCAGTATATCTAAACACATGAGATTCTTCGGTTGGTCGAAGCAGTACCTTATTCAATAAGGTTCTTCGTGATACACAAGCAGTATCTCTAAACACATGAGATTCTTCGGGTGGTCGAAGCAGTCCTTTATCCAATAAGGTTCTTCGCAATACCAAAGCAGTCTCTCTATTCGCATGAGATTCTTCGGGTGGTCAAAGCAGTCCTTTATCCAATAAGGTTTTTCGTGATACCATAGTAGTATCTCTAAACACATGAGATTTGTCGGGTGGTCGAAGCAGTCCCTTATCCAATAAGGTTCTTCGTGATACCAAAACAATATCTCTAAACACATGAGATTCTTCGGGTGGTTGAAGCTGTCCCTTATCCAATAAGGTTCTTCGCGATACCAAAGCACTATCTCTAAACACATGAGACTATTCGGGTGGTCAAATCAGTACCTTATTCAATAAGGTTCTTCGTGTTACCAAAGCAGTATCTCTAAACACATGAGATTCTTCGGGTGGTCGTAGCAGTCCCTTGTCCATTAAGGTTCTTCGCGATACCAAAGCAGTATCTCTAAACACATGAGATTCTTCGGATGGTCGAAGCAGTCCCTTATCCAATAAGGTTCTTCGCGATACCAAAACAGTATCTCTAAACACATGAGATTCTTTCTGATACCAAAGCAGTATCTCTAAACACATGAGATTCTTTGGGTGGAAAAAGAAGTCACTTATCCAATAAGGTTCTTCGCGATACCAAAGCAGTATCTCTAATCACATGAGATTTTTCGGGTGGTCGAAGTAGTCCCTTATCCAATAAGGTTATTCGCGATACCAAAACAGTATCTCTAAACACATGAGATTCTTCGCGATACCAAAGCAGTATCTCAAAATACATGAGACTCCTCGGGTGGTCGATGTAGTCCCTTATCCAATTAGACTCTTTGCGATACGAAAGCAGTATCTCTAAACACATGAGATTCTTCGGGTGGTCGAAGCAGTCCCTTATCTGTTAAGGTTCTTGGCGAAGCCAAAGCAGTATCTCTAAACACATGAGATTCGTCAGGTGGTCGAAGCAGTCCCTTATCCAATAAGGTTCTTCGCAATACCAAAACAATATCTCTAAACACATGAGATTCTTCGCGATACCAAAGCAGTATCTCAAAATACATGAGATTCCTCAGGTGGTCGATGCAGTCCCTTATCCAATAAGACTCTTCGCGATACGAAAGCAGTATCTCTAAACACATGAGATTCTTCGGGTGGTCGAAGAAGTCCCTTATCTATTAAGGTTCTTGGCGAAACCAAAGCAGTATCTGTAAACACATGAGATTCTTCGGGTGGTTGAAGAAGTCCCTTATCCAATAAGGTTCTTTGCGATACCCAAGCAGTATATCTAAACACATGAGGTTCTTCGGTTGGTCGAAGCAGTACCATATTCAATAAGGTTCTTCGTGATACACAAGCAGTATGTCTAAACACATGAGATTCTTCGGGTGGTCGAAGCAGTCCTTTATCCAATAAGGTTCTTCGGGATACCACAGCAGTATCTCTAATCACATGAGATTCTTCGGGTGGTCGAAGCAGTCCCTTATCTATTAAGGTTCTTGGCGAAGCCAAAGCAGTATCTCTAAACACATGAGATTCGTCAGGTGGTCGAAGCACTCCCTTATCCAATAAGGTTCTTTGCAATACCAAAACAATATCTCTAAACACATGAGATTCTTCGGGTGGTTGAAGCAGTCCCTTATCCAATAAGGTTCTTCGCGATACCAAAGCAGTATCTCTAAACAAATGAAATTCTTCGGGTGGTCAAAGCAGTACCTTATTCAATAAGGTTCTTCGTGATACTAAAACAGTATCTCTAAACACATGAGATTCTTCGGGTGGTCGTAGCAGTCCCTTATCCATAAAGGATCTTCGTGATACCAAAGCAGTATCTCTAAATACTTAAGATTCTTCGGGTGGTCGAAGCAGTCCCTTATCCAATAAGGTTCTTCGCGATACCAAAACAATATCTCTAAACACATGAGATCCTTCGTGATACCAAAGCAGTATCTCTAAATACATGAGATTTCTCGGGTGGTCGAAGCAATACCTTATTCAATAAGTTTTTTCATGATACCAAAGCAGTATCTCTAAACACATGAGATTCTTCGGGTGGACGAAGCAGTCCCTTATCCAATAAGGTTCTTCGCGATACCAAAGCAGTATCTCTAATCACATGAGATTCTTCGCGATACCAAAGCAGTATCTCTAAATACATAAGATTCCTCGGGTGGTCGATGCAGTCCCTTATCCAAAAAGACTCTTATCGATATGAAAGCAGTATGTCTAAACACATGAGATTCTTCGGGTGGTCGAAGAAGTCCCTTATCTATTAAGGTTCATGGCGAAACCAAAGCAGTATCTCTAAACACATGAGATTCTTCGGGTGGTTGAAGAAGTCCCTTATCCAATAAGGTTCTTTGCGATACCCAAGCAGTATATCTAAACACATGAGATTCTTCGGTTGGTCGAAGCAGTACCTTATTCAATAAGCTTCTTCGTGATACACAAGCAGTATGTCTAAACACATGAGATTCTTCGGGTGGTCGAAGCAGTCCTTTATCCAATAAGGTTCTTCGCGATACCACAGCAGTATCTCTAATCACATGAGATTCTTCGGGTGGTCGAAGCAGTCCCTTATCTGTTAAGGTTCTTGGCGAAGCCAAAGCAGTATCTCTAAACACATGAGATTCGTCAGGTGGTCGAAGCACTCCCTTATCCAATAAGGTTCTTTGCAATACCAAAACAATATCTCTAAACACATGAGATTCTTCGGGTGGTTGAAGCAATCCCTTATCCAATAAGGTTCTTCGCGATACCAAAGCAGTATCTCTAAACAAATGAAATTCTTCGGGTGGTCAAAGCAGTACCTTATTCAATAAGGTTCTTCGTGATACTAAAGCAGTATCTCTAAACACATGAGATTCTTCGGGTGGTCGTAGCAGTCCCTTATCCATAAAGGATCTTCGTGATACCAAAGCAGTATCTCTAAACACTTAAGATTCTTCGGGTGGTCGAAGCAGTCCCTTATCCAATAAGGTTCTTCGCGATACCAAAACAGTATCTCTAAACACATGAGATCCTTCGTGATACCAAAGCAGTATCTCTAAATACATGAGATTTCTCGGGTGGTCGAAGCAATACCTTATTCAATAAGGTTTTTCATGATACCAAAGCAGTATCTCTAAACACATGAGATTCTTCGGGTGGACGAAGCAGTCCCTTATCCAATAAGGTTCTTCGCGATACCAAAGCAGTATCTCTAATCACATGAGATTTTTCGCGATACCAAAGCAGTATCTCTAAATACATAAGATTCCTCGGGTGGTCGATGCAGTCCCTTATCCAAAAAGACTCTTATCGATATGAAAGCAGTATGTCTAAACACATGAGATTCTTCGGGTGGTCGAAGAAGTCCCTTATCTATTAAGGTTCATGGCGAAACCAAAGCAGTATCTCTAAACACATGAGATTCTTCGGGTGGTTGAAGAAGTCCCTTATCCAATAAGGTTCTTTGCGATACCCAAGCAGTATATCTAAACACATGAGATTCTTCGGTTGGTCGAAGCAGTACCTTATTCAATAAGCTTCTTCGTGATACACAAGCAGTATGTCTAAACACATGAGATTCTTCGGGTGGTCGAAGCAGTCCTTTATCCAATAAGGTTCTTCGCGATACCACAGCAGTATCTCTAATCACATGAGATTCTTCGGGTGGTCGAAGCAGTCCCTTATCTGTTAAGGTTCTTGGCGAAGCCAAAGCAGTATCTCTAAACACATGAGATTCGTCAGGTGGTCGAAGCAGTCCCTTATCCAATAAGGTTCTTCGCAATACCAAAACAATATCTCTAAACACATGAGATTCTTCGCGATACCAAAGCAGTATCTCAAAATACATGAGATTCCTCAGGTGGTCGATGCAGTCCCTTATCCAATAAGACTCTTCGCGATACGAAAGCAGTATCTCTAAACACATGAGATTCTTCGGGTGGTCGAAGAAGTCCCTTATCTATTAAGGTTCTTGGCGAAACCAAAGCAGTATCTGTAAACACATGAGATTCTTCGGGTGGTTGAAGAAGTCCCTTATCCAATAAGGTTCTTTGCGATACCCAAGCAGTATATCTAAACACATGAGGTTCTTCGGTTGGTCGAAGCAGTACCATATTCAATAAGGTTCTTCGTGATACACAAGCAGTATGTCTAAACACATGAGATTCTTCGGGTGGTCGAAGCAGTCCTTTATCCAATAAGGTTCTTCGGGATACCACAACAGTATCTCTAATCACATGAGATTCTTCGGGTGGTCGAAGCAGTCCCTTATCTATTAAGGTTCTTGGCGAAGCCAAAGCAGTATCTCTAAACACATGAGATTCGTCAGGTGGTCGAAGCACTCCCTTATCCAATAAGGTTCTTTGCAATACCAAAACAATATCTCTAAACACATGAGATTCTTCGGGTGGTTGAAGCAGTCCCTTATCCAATAAGGTTCTTCGCGATACCAAAGCAGTATCTCTAAACAAATGAAATTCTTCGGGTGGTCAAAGCAGTACCTTATTCAATAAGGTTCTTCGTGATACTAAAACAGTATCTCTAAACACATGAGATTCTTCGGGTGGTCGTAGCAGTCCCTTATCCATAAAGGATCTTCGTGATACCAAAGCAGTATCTCTAAATACTTAAGATTCTTCGGGTGGTCGAAGCAGTCCCTTATCCAATAAGGTTCTTCGCGATACCAAAACAGTATCTCTAAACACATGAGATCCTTCGTGATACCAAAGCAGTATCTCTAAATACATGAGATTTCTCGGGTGGTCGAAGCAATACCTTATTCAATAAGTTTTTTCATGATACCAAAGCAGTATCTCTAAACACATGAGATTCTTCGGGTGGACGAAGCAGTCCCTTATCCAATAAGGTTCTTCGCGATACCAAAGCAGTATCTCTAATCACATGAGATTCTTCGCGATACCAAAGCAGTATCTCTAAATACATAAGATTCCTCGGGTGGTCGATGCAGTCCCTTATCCAAAAAGACTCTTATCGATATGAAAGCAGTATGTCTAAACACATGAGATTCTTCGGGTGGTCGAAGAAGTCCCTTATCTATTAAGGTTCATGGCGAAACCAAAGCAGTATCTCTAAACACATGAGATTCTTCGGGTGGTTGAAGAAGTCCCTTATCCAATAAGGTTCTTTGCGATACCCAAGCAGTATATCTAAACACATGAGATTCTTCGGTTGGTCGAAGCAGTACCTTATTCAATAAGCTTCTTCGTGATACACAAGCAGTATGTCTAAACACATGAGATTCTTCGGGTGGTCGAAGCAGTCCTTTATCCAATAAGGTTCTTCGCGATACCACAACAGTATCTCTAATCACATGAGATTCTTCGGGTGGTCGAAGCAGTCCCTTATCTGTTAAGGTTCTTGGCGAAGCCAAAGCAGTATCTCTAAACACATGAGATTCGTCAGGTGGTCGAAGCACTCCCTTATCCAATAAGGTTCTTTGCAATACCAAAACAATATCTCTAAACACATGAGATTCTTCGGGTGGTTGAAGCAGTCCCTTATCCAATAAGGTTCTTCGCGATACCAAAGCAGTATCTCTAAACAAATGAAATTCTTCGGGTGGTCAAAGCAGTACCTTATTCAATAAGGTTCTTCGTGATACTAAAGCAGTATCTCTAAACACATGAGATTCTTCGGGTGGTCGTAGCAGTCCCTTATCCATAAAGGATCTTCGTGATACCAAAGCAGTATCTCTAAACACTTAAGATTCTTCGGGTGGTCGAAGCAGTCCCTTATCCAATAAGGTTCTTCGCGATACCAAAACAGTATCTCTAAACACATGAGATCCTTCGTGATACCAAAGCAGTATCTCTAAATACATGAGATTTCTCGGGTGGTCGAAGCAATACCTTATTCAATAAGGTTTTTCATGATACCAAAGCAGTATCTCTAAACACATGAGATTCTTCGGGTGGACGAAGCAGTCCCTTATCCAATAAGGTTCTTCGCGATACCAAAGCAGTATCTCTAATCGCATGAGATTCTTCGCGATACCAAAGCAGTATCTCTAAATACATAAGATTCCTCGGGTGGTCGATGCAGTCCCTTATCCAAAAAGACTCTTATCGATATGAAAGCAGTATGTCTAAACACATGAGATTCTTCGGGTGGTCGAAGAAGTCCCTTATCTATTAAGGTTCATGGCGAAACCAAAGCAGTATCTCTAAACACATGAGATTCTTCGGGTGGTTGAAGAAGTCCCTTATCCAATAAGGTTCTTTGCGATACCCAAGCAGTATATCTAAACACATGAGATTCTTCGGTTGGTCGAAGCAGTACCTTATTCAATAAGCTTCTTCGTGATACACAAGCAGTATGTCTAAACACATGAGATTCTTCGGGTGGTCGAAGCAGTCCTTTATCCAATAAGGTTCTTCGCGATACCACAGCAGTATCTCTAATCACATGAGATTCTTCGGGTGGTCGAAGCAGTCCCTTATCTGTTAAGGTTCTTGGCGAAGCCAAAGCAGTATCTCTAAACACATGAGATTCGTCAGGTGGTCGAAGCACTCCCTTATCCAATAAGGTTCTTTGCAATACCAAAACAATATCTCTAAACACATGAGATTCTTCGGGTGGTTGAAGCAGTCCCTTATCCAATAAGGTTCTTCGCGATACCAAAGCAGTATCTCTAAACAAATGAAATTCTTCGGGTGGTCAAAGCAGTACCTTATTCAATAAGGTTCTTCGTGATACTAAAGCAGTATCTCTAAACACATGAGATTCTTCGGGTGGTCGTAGCAGTCCCTTATCCATAAAGGATCTTCGTGATACCAAAGCAGTATCTCTAAACACTTAAGATTCTTCGGGTGGTCGAAGCAGTCCCTTATCCAATAAGGTTCTTCGCGATACCAAAACAGTATCTCTAAACACATGAGATCCTTCGTGATACCAAAGCAGTATCTCTAAATACATGAGATTTCTCGGGTGGTCGAAGCAATACCTTATTCAATAAGGTTTTTCATGATACCAAAGCAGTATCTCTAAACACATGAGATTCTTCGGGTGGACGAAGCAATCCCTTATCCAATAAGGTTCTTCGCGATACCAAAGCATTATCTCTAATCACATGAGATTCTTCACGATACCAAAGCAGTATCTCTAAATACATAAGATTCCTCGGGTGGTCGATGCAGTCCCTTATCCAAAAAGACTCTTATCGATATGAAAGCAGTATGTCTAAACACATGAGATTCTTCGGGTGGTCGAAGAAGTCCCTTATCTATTAAGGTTCATGGCGAAACCAAAGCAGTATCTCTAAACACATGAGATTCTTCGGGTGGTTGAAGAAGTCCCTTATCCAATAAGGTTCTTTGCGATACCCAAGCAGTATATCTAAACACATGAGATTCTTCGGTTGGTCGAAGCAGTACCTTATTCAATAAGCTTCTTCGTGATACACAAGCAGTATGTCTAAACACATGAGATTCTTCGGGTGGTCGAAGCAGTCCTTTATCTAATAAGGTTCTTCGTGATACCACAACAGTATCTCTAATCACATGAGATTCTTCGGGTGGTCAAAGTAGTCCCTTATCCAATAAGGTTCTTCGTGATACCAAAGCAGTATCTCTAAAAATATGAGGTTTGTCCGGTGGTCGAAGCAGTCCCTTATCCAATAAGGTTCTTCGTGATACCAAAACAATATCTCTAAACACATGAGATTCTTCGGGTGGTTGAAGCAGTCCCTTATCCAATAAGGTTTTTTGCGATACCAAAGCAGTATCTCTAAACACATGAGATTCTTCGGGTGGTCAAAGAAGTCCCTTATTTAATAAGGTTCTTCGTGTTACCAAAGCAGTATCTCTAAACACATGAGATTCTTCGGGTGGTCGTAGCAGTCCCTTATCCATTAAGGTTCTTCATGATACCAAAGCAGTATCTCTAAACACATGAGATTCTTCGGGTGGTTGAAGCAGTCCCTTATCCAATAAGGTTCTTCGCGATACCAAAACAGTATCTCTAAACACATGAGATTCTTCCTGATACCAAAGCTGTATCTCTAAATACATGAGATTCCTCGGGTGGTCGAAGCAATACCTTATTCAATAAGGTTCTTCGTGATACCAAAGCAGTATCTCTAAATACATGAGATTCTTCGGGTGGACAAAGAAGTCACTTATCCAATAATGTTCATCGCGATACCAAAGCCGTATCTCTAATCACATGAGATTCTTCGGGTGGTCAAAGCAGTGCCTTATCCAATAAGTTTATTCGCGATACCAAAATAGTATCTCTAAACACATGAGATTCTTCGCGATACCAAAGCAGTATCTCAAAATACATGAGATTCCTCGGGTGGTCGATGCAGTCCCTTATCCAATAAGACTCTTCGCGATACGAAAGCAGTATCTCTAAACACATGAGATTCTTCGGGTGGTCGAAGAAGTCCCTTATCTATTAAGGTTCTTGGAGAAACCAAAGCAGTATCTCTAAACACATGAGATTCTTTAGGTGGTCGATGTAACGCCCCGATTCTGAATTCCCATTAATTGTTGAGTCTTTTAATTTATTTAATTGATGTTTGTTTTAAATTTAGAAATTATATATTACTATGTGGTGTTTGCTTATTTTATCTATTTTCACCGATTCGGAGAGTTTTCGGGGGAATTAGAGTAAAAAGGGCATTTTAGACATTTAGCAATTTAGTGTGAGAATTGATTGGTAAGTGTTGGAAAGAATTTGAGAGGAAAGAAATAGAGATAGAAATAGGATAAGAGAGGAAAAGAAAGAAAAATAGTAACATAAGAAGAAAAACAAGAGAGAGAAAAGAGGAGAAGAGAAAGAGAAGAGAAAGTGGAGAGGAAAACCTAGAATCATCAAGGGATCATCACCAAAGCTTGCAATCGATCGGTAAGGGTGTGAAACTCCATCATCTCTTTAATGTATATGATTGTATGTGTATGTGTTTGGATTTTGTAGAGTTTCTACTCTTTTTCCACTTAGGTTAGAAGTTGGTTTGACGAGTAGAAAGAGGTTTTAATCGGTTAGAACTCGGATTAGACGATGTAGTTTAGTCGGGTGATGGTAGGGTTGTGCCACTGAGACTGGTTTGGATTTAATCGGTTGGTTGTGTGGAGTTTGGGCTTTGGAACAACCATGGAGGTTCTGTCTTCGCAGGCTCGCCAGGCGAATGGCAGCGAAGCTTCGCCAGGCGAAGCCCAGCGAGCTGCAGCGAAGCAAGTCAGAAGCAAACACCCTGTCTTCGCTGGCAAGTTCGCCAGGCGAAGTGAGTTGGCGAAGGTTCGCCAGGCGAGTGTGTAGTGAGCCTCAGCGAGTAATTCCAGAATTACTCCCAGTGGACTTCGCTGGGAAGTTCGCCAGGCGAAGGCCAGCGAGCATTCGCTGTGTGGCTTCGCCAGGCAAAGGTTGGCGAACCTGACAGTGTTATTTGTTTTGCTGTTTATTCATAGCATGATTTTTTGGCCGATTCAATTATAATTAATGCCTATATGAATGATTGATGTGGAACTGTTTCGACATGTCGTGCTGTGGGTGGCCGAAAGGCGTGAATCCTAGATTGTAGAGCCAATGGTGAATCTTGAACGTTTGATAATCTTGTGTATTTGCTTGAATTGAATAGAAACGCATTGATAGGCTGATATGTGTGTAAACCATGTGTGAAATGGTGCATAATGTGAATGCATGATAGATATATGCGATGTATGTGATAAATGCAATGAGTATGTTTGTGAACATAGTATGCATTCTGTGTTGATCGATCCCTCGGAGGATTAGCATTGTGTAGCATCTTAGTATGCATTTTTGTGTTGAATGATCCCTCAGAGGATTTGCAGAACCTCGTATGATACGATGGTTACATTAGATTCCTTGGAGAATCGGTTGCATTGTGTGATTCCTCGGAGAATCGGTCATAACATGTAATCCCTTGGAGGATTGACTAGAGTATTTGATTCCGTGGAGAATCTGCAGAGTATTTGATTCCGTGGAGAATCTGCTGAATATTTGATTCCGTGGAGAATCTGATGAATATTTGATTCCGTGGAGAATCTGCTGAATACTTGATTCCGTGGAGAATCTGTTGAATACTCGATTCCTTAGAGAATTTGTTGAAATGAGTCGGTATCGCATTTGCATCTGCATAGAGTCGTGTGTCGGTCTCTATGAGTTGCATGAGTCATCTGTGTATGATGCATTAGTTGTATGAATGTAACTGTGTATGTTATATATGATTGTTTGGAGGAACATATAGTGAATGTTCATGAGCATGTGTAGAGGCATGATTAATTGTACATGCTTAATGTGGTGAGAACATAATTTGAGTATAACTTATACAAATATGAGTATATGTATATATACAATTTTATGCATTAACTGTTATGATATTGTTTCTCACCCTTCTGCTGTTTTATAATGCTCTATGAGGCATTGCAGAGTAGGAAGCTGGAGGTTCTTTTTGTGAAGCGATGTCTTCATTCTTTTTGGTCAATGGCTCTGATATGTAACATCTGGGTAGTTAGGAAGCCTTTGACTCCTTTGGAGTTACATTTGATTTGATTCCTTGTGATACATCTGTTTATGTATCCGCTGTGGATATGGTTGTAAAGCATGAATTGATTGAATGGTTGTATATACTTTTATGAATGTGATCGATTCAATATTTGGATGTTTCCGCTTTTATTCTAAATATTGAGATGTGGGTTACCCATTGTTGCATATCTATTTTGAGCAGGTATCGTATGTGTTTAATTTCGTGATAATGTGATGCGCCTCTTATATACCATGTTTTAATTAAATTTTAATTAAACTCTGATGAAATAAATTTTCTAAGTGCCTAATTGATTAAATGTATTAATTTGGGGGTATAGAAAGGGGGTGTTACATTAAGTGGCATCAGAGCCAGTGTTGAGTCAGTCGTGTCTGTCTTGTTGTTGTGTTGGTTGAACGGTTGTTTAACCTTGTTGTTATTTTTGGGAATCCTCTGAATATGGCAGGTCGTAATGACAATGCTATGGCAGCGGCGTTAGAGGCTATGGCGAGAGCTGTGCAGGGTGCACCCAACGTGAATGTGAATGATGAGTTCAGGAAGAACCAACCACTGGTGTTCAAAGGGAGATTTGATCCGGATGGTGCTCAGATATGGTTAAAGGAAATTGAGAGGATCTTTAGGGTGATGGATTGTGCTGAAGGGAACAAGGTGAGACTAGGGACTCACATGCTGAGAGAAGAGGCTGATGACTGGTGGGTCAGCGTGAGGCAAGTTCTTGAGGTCGACGATGAGGAGATTACGTGGGATTTATTTCGTACTGAGTTTCTAAGGAAGTATTATCCCGAAAGTGTTAAAGGGAAGAGAGAAATGGAATTTCTGGAGTTGAAACAAGGTAATATGTCGGTGGTGGACTACACCGCTAAGTTTACTGAGTTAGTGAAGTTTCACCCTCACTATGATGCGGTTACGGCGGAATTTTCCAAATGTATCAAGTATGAGAATGGCTTGCGTCCTGAGATAAAGCAAGCGGTGGGTTATCAAAGAATACGAAGATTTTCGGATTTGACCGAGTGTTGTAGAATTTATGAAGAAGACAGTAGAGCTCGTTCTACTCATTATAAGGGTTTGAGCGAGAGGAGAGGGAAGCAGCAAGTACGAAGCGGACCTTATGTGACGCCTGCTGATAAGGGCAAACATAGGGGAAACTTTGATAAGAGACCCGAAGGAGGTTCCGGTGCGATCAAATGTTTTAAGTGTGGCGTGATGGGCCACAAGTCTTATGATTGTGGAAAGTTCAAGGCGAAGTGTTCCAACTGTGGGCTCCTTGGACATGATGCAGCAGAGTGTAGAAAGAATGCTGTGAAGTGTTTTAATTGTGGCGAGGTGGGTCACATTAGCCCGAATTGTATCAAACCGAAGCAAGCTCCGGCGGGCGGAAAAGTATTCGCATTAGCAGGTTCAGACGCTACTAATGCGGCGGATCGTTTGATTAAAGGTACATGTTTTATTAATGATATGCCTTTAGTTGCTATTATTGATACTGGAGCGACTCACTCGTTCATCTCTCTTGCGTGTGCTAAGCGGTTGGATTTGTGTATGGTTTCTTTGAGTAGTGGTATGGTTATTGGAACTCCCGCTTCGGGGTCGGTAACTACTTCTTTGGTGTGTGCAAGTTGTCCTTTGACCATGTATGGTAAGGAATTCGTTATGGATTTAGTGTGTTTGCCGTTGGAAGGTTTGGACGTAATCTTGGGTATGAACTGGTTGCAATTTAATAGAGTTCATCTGGATTGCTATCACAAGTTAGTAAGGTTTCCTTCTTTGGAAGATGGTGAAAACGAGAGTTTTCTTTCCACTAAAGAGTTGAAGAAACTTTTAGCGGACGAAGCTCAGTTGTTTGGTTTGTTTGCATCGTTGTCGGTGGAGAGCAAAGTTGAGCTCGACGTGTTTCCTGTGGTTTGTGAATTTCCTGAAGTGTTTCTGGAAGATGTTGCGGATGTGCCGCCAAAGAGAGAGGTTGAATTTTCTATTGATCTATTTCCGGGTACTAGACCGATTTCGATGGCCCCGTATCGGATGTCGGCATCGGAGTTGGTGGAATTGAAGAAGCAGTTGAATGATTTGTTGGATAAGAGATTTGTAAGACCAAGTGTTTCTCCTTGGGGTGCGCCGGTATTGTTGGTAAAGAAGAAGGATGGTAGTATGCGATTGTGTATTGATTATCGGCAGTTGAATAAGGTGACAATTAAGAACAAGTATCCGCTTCCAAGAATCGATGATTTGATGGGTCAATTAGCTGGAGCCCGTGTTTTTAGTAAGATTGATTTGAGATCCGGTTATCACCAGATTCGGGTTAAGGAAGAAGATATTTTGAAGACGGCTTTTAGAACACGATATGGTCACTATGAGTATACGGTGATGCCATTCGGAGTTTCTAATGCGCCGGGTGTTTTCATGGAATATATGAACCGTATCTTCCACGAGCAGTTGGATTGTTTTGTGGTAGTGTTTATCGATGACATTTTGATTTATTCTAAGTCTCGAGAGGAACACGAAGAACATTTAAGGATTGTGTTGCGGATTTTGAAAGAGAAGAAGTTGTACGCAAAGTTGTCTAAGTGTGAGTTTTGGTTATCGAAGGTGAGTTTTCTTGGACATATTATTTTCGGAAATGGTATTAGTGTGGATCCATCCAAGATCGATGCGGTAATGCAATGGGAGACTCCAAGATCAGTTACGGAAATTCGAAGCTTTTTGGGCTTGGCCGGTTACTACCGGAGGTTTATCGAAGGATTTTCAAAGTTAGCACTTCCGTTAACGCAGTTGACTTGTAAAGGAAAGGCTTTTATTTGGGATGTTAATTGTGAAGAGAGTTTCATGGAATTAAAGAGAAGGTTAACGACAGCGCCGGTTTTGATTTTTCCAAATCCTACGGAACCTTTTGTGGTTTATTGCGACGCTTCCTTGTCAGGATTGGGTGGTGTATTGATGCAAGATGGGAAGGTCGTGGCGTATGCTTCTAGACAGTTGAGAGTACATGAAAAGAATTATCCTACTCATGATTTGGAGTTAGCGGCCGTAGTGTTCGTTTTGAAAATTTGGAGGCACTATCTTTATGGTGCAAGATTTGAAGTTTTTAGCGATCACAAGAGTTTGAAGTATTTGTTTGATCAAAAGGAATTGAATATGAGGCAAAGGAGATGGCTAGAACTTTTGAAGGACTATGATTTTGGTTTAAATTATCATCCGGGTAAGGCGAATGTGGTAGCCGATGCCTTAAGTCGGAAGTCGTTGCACGTGTCTACTTTGATGGTTAGAGAGTGGGAACTCTTGGAGAACTTTAGAGATTTGAGTTTGGTTTGTGAGTTAACACCGAGTAGTGTGAAGCTGGGTATGTTGCATGTCACGAATGATTTCCTTGCTACGGTGTGTGAAAAGCAAAAGTTGGATTTGAAATTTGTGGATTTGATGACGAATGGAAATGAAGATTTCAAAGTTGATGAATTAGGAGTTTTGAGGTTTCGAGGTCGTATTTGTATTCCCGATGATGCCGATTTGAAAAAGATGATATTGGAAGAGGGACATCGGAGTAACTTAAGTATTCATCCGGGAGCGAATAAGATGTATCAGGATTTGAAGAAGATCTTTTGGTGGTCTGGATTGAAAAGCGATGTTGCTCGTTTTGTGTACTCGTGTTTGACTTGCCAGAAGTCTAAGGTGGAGCATCAGAAGCCTAGTGGATTGATGCAACCGTTGGATATTCCGGAATGGAAATGGGATAGTATATCGATGGATTTTGTTACGGGATTGCCGAATACGCAAAGAGGACATAATGCTATTTGGGTGATTGTTGATAGGCTTACTAAATCGGCTCACTTTATTCCGATTGATATTACTTATTCTTTGGAGAGGTTGGCCGAGATTCATGTTGGCACTATTGTGAAGCTTCATGGAGTTCCTAAGAGTATTTTGTCGGATAGAGATCCTAGATTTACTTCAAGATTTTGGGAGAGTTTGCAAGGTACCTTGGGTTCTAAGTTGAGATTAAGTTCGGCATATCATCCGCAAACAGATGGTCAAACCGAGAGGACGATTCAATCGTTAGAAGATTTGTTGCGTGCTTGTGTGCTTGAACAAGGTGGTGCATGGGACGGTTATTTAGCGTTGATTGAGTTCACCTATAATAACAGTTTCCATTCGAGTATTGGTATGGCGCCATTTGAGGATTTATATGGTCGGAGATGTCGAACACCCCTGTGTTGGCATGAGACAGGTGAAAAGTCGGTAGTTGGTCCGGAAATGGTACAGCAAACGACGGAAAAGGTGAAATTTATTCGGGAAAAGATGAGAGCTTCTCAGAGTAGACAGAAAAGTTATCATGATAAAAGGAGAAAGGATCTCGAGTTTCAAGAAGGCGACCATGTGTTTTTGAGAGTTACACCGGTTACGAGTGTGGGTCGTGCTTTGAAGTCGAGAAAGTTGACTTCTCGTTTTATTGGCCCGTATCAGATTGTCGCACGAGTTGGTGCTGTGGCTTATCGTGTGGCGTTACCTCCGAACCTTTCGAATTTGCATGATGTATTCCATGTCTCGCAACTTCGGAAGTATGTTCCGGATCCGTCACATGTTATCCCAATGGATGAAGTTGAAGTAAGAGATAGCCTTACAGTTGAAGTTTTACCGGTTAGTATTTTGGACCGCGAAGTTAAGAAACTAAGAGGCAAGGATATTGCGCTTGTGAAAGTGTCCTGGGGAGGTGCCACAAAAGGCAACATGACTTGGGAGTTGGAGAGCAAGATGCGAGAATCGCATCCAGAGTTGTTTGAATCAGGTAATATTTTCGAGGACGAAAATTTCTAAAGTGGGGGAGAGTTGTAACGCCCCGATTCTGAATTCCCATTAATTGTTGAGTCTTTTAATTTATTTAATTGATGTTTGTTTTAAATTGAGAAATTATATATTACTATGTGGTGTTTGCTTATTTTATCTATTTTCACCGATTCAGAGAGTTTTCGGGGGAATTAGAGTAAAAAGGGCATTTTAGACATTTAGCAATTTAGTGTGAGAATTGATTGGTAAGTGTTGGAAAGAATTTGAGAGGAAAGAAATAGAGATAGAAATAGGATAAGAGAGGAAAAGAAAGAAAAATAATAACATAAGAAGAAAAACAAGAGAGAGAAAAGAGGAGAAGAGAAAGAGAAGAGAAAGTGGAGAGGAAAACCTAGAATCATCAAGGGATCATCACCAAAGCTTGCAATCGATCGGTAAGGGTGTGAAACTCCATCATCTCTTTAATGTATATGATTGTATGTGTATGTGTTTGGATTTTGTAGAGTTTCTACTCTTTTTCCACTTAGGTTAGAAGTTGGTTTGATGAGTAGAAAGAGGTTTTAATCGGTTAGAACTCAGATTAGACGATGTAGTTTAGTCGGGTGATGGTAGGGTTGTGCCACTGAGACTGGTTTGGATTTAATCGGTTGGTTGTGTGGAGTTTGGGCTTTGGAACAGCCATGGAGGTTCTGTCTTCGCAGGCTCGCCAGGCGAATGGTAGCGAAGCGTCGCCAGGCGAAGCCCAGCGAGCTGCAGCGAAGCAAGTCAGAAGCAAACACCCTGTCTTCGCTGGCAAGTTCGCCAGGCGAAGTGAGTTGGCGAAGGTTCGCCAGGCGAGTGTGTAGCGAGCCTCAGCGAGTAATTCCAGAATTACTCCCAGTGGACTTCGCTGGGAAGTTCACGAGGCGAAGGCCAGCGAGCATTCGCTGCGTGGCTTCGCCAGGCGAGGGTTGGCGAACCTGACAGTGTTATTTGTTTTGCTGTTTGTTCATAGCATGATTTTTGGCCGATTCAATTATGATTAATGCCTATATGAATGATTGATGTGTGAACTATTTCGACTTGTCGTGCTGATAGGCTGATATGTGTGTAAACCATGTGTGAAATGGTGCATAAAGTGAATGCATGATAGATATATGCGATGTATGTGATAAATGCAATGAGTATGTTTGTGAATATAGTATGGATTCTGTGTTGATCGATCCCTCGGAGGATTAGCATTGTGTATCATCTTAGTATGCATTTTTGTGTTGAATGATACCTCGGAGGATTTGCAGAACCTCGTATGATACGATGGTTACATAAGATTCCTTGGAGAATCGGTTGCATTGTGTGATTCCTCGGAGAATCGGTCATAACATGTAATCCCTTGGAGGATTGACTAGAGTATTTGATTCCGTGGAGAATCTGCAGAGTATTTGATTCCGTGGAGAATCTGCTGAATATTCGATTCCATGGAGAATCTGATGAATATTTGATTCCGTGGAAGAATCTGCTGAATACTTGATTCCGTGGAGAATCTGATGAATACTCGATTCCTTAGAGAATTTGTTGAAATGAGTCGGTACCGCATTTGCATCTGCATAGAGTCGTGTGTCGGTCTCTATGAGTTGCATGAGTCATCTGTGTATGATGCATTAGTTGTATGAATGTAACTGTGTATGTTATATATGATTGTTTGGAGGAACATATAGTGAATGTTCATGAGCATGTGTAGAGGCATGATTAATTGTATATGCTTAATGTGGTGAGAACATAATTTGAGTATAACGTGTACAAATATGAGTATATGTATATATACAATTTTATGCATTAACTGTTATGATATTAAATTTTAATTAAACTCTGATGAAATAAATTTTCTAAGTGCCTAATTGATTAAATGTATTAATTTGGGGGTATAGGAAGGGGGTGTTACACTAAACACATGAGATTCGTCAGGTGGTCGAAGCAGTCCCTTATCCAATAAGGTTCTTCGCAATACTAAAACAATACCTCTAAACACATGAGATTCTTCGGGTGGTTGAAGCAGTACCTTATCCAATAAGGTTCTTCGCGATACCAAAGCAGTATCTCTAAACAAATGAAATTCTTCGGGTGGTCAAAGGAGTACCTTATTCAATAAGGTTCTTTGTGATACTAAAGCAGTATCTCTAAACACATGAGATTCTTCGGGTGGTCGTAACAGTCCCTTATCCATAAAGGATCTTCGCGATACCAAAGCAATATCTCTAAACACATGAGATTCTTCGGGTGGTCGAAGCAGTCCCTTATCCAATAAGGTTCTTCGCGATACCATAACAGTATCTCTAAACACATGAGATTCTTCATGATACCAAAGCAGTATCTCTAAATACATGAGATTCCTCGGGTGGTCGAAGCATTACCTTATTCAATAAGGTTCTTCGTGATACCAAAGCAGTTTCTCTAAACACATGAGATTCTCCGGGTGGACGAAGCAGTCCCTTATCCAATAAGCTTCTTCGCGATACCAAAGCAGTATCTCTAATCACATGAGATTCTTCGGGTGGTCGAAGCAGTCCCTTATCCACTAAGGTTCTTCGCGATACCAAAACAGTATCTCTAAACACATGAGATTCTTCGCGATACCAAAGCAGTATCTCTAAATACATGAGATTCCTCGGGTGGTCGATGCAGTCCCTTATCCAAAAAGACTCTTATCGATATGAAAGCAGTATGTCTAAACACATGAGATTCTTCGGGTGGTCGAAGCAGTCCCTTATCTGTTAAGTTTCTTGGCGAAACCAAAAACAGTATCTCTAAACACATGAGATTCTTCGGGTGGTTGAAGAAGTCCCTTATCCAATAAGGTTCTTTGCGATACCCAAGCAGTATATCTAAACACATGAGATTCTTCGGTTGGTCGAAGTAGTACCTTATTCAATAGGGTTCTTCGTGATACACAAGCAGAATCTCTAAACACATGAGATTCTTCGGGTGGTCGAAGTAGTCCTTTATCCAATAAGGTTCTTCGCGATACCAAAGCAGTACCTCTAATCACATGAGATTCTTCGGGTGGTCAAAGTAGTCCCTTATCTAATAAGGTTCTTCGCGATACCAAAGCAGTATCTCTAAACACATGAGATTCGTCGGGTGGTGAAGAAGTCCCTTATCAAATGAGGTTCTTCGCGATACCAAAACAATATCTCTAAACACATGAGATTCTTCGGGTGTTTGAAGCAGTCCCTTATCCAATAAGGTTCTTCGCGATACCAAAGCAGTATCTCTAAACACATGAGATTCTTCGGGTGGTCAAAGCAGTACCTTATTCAATAAGGTTCTTCGTGTTACCAAAGCAGTATCTCTAAACACATGAGATTCGTCAGGTTGTCGAAGCATTCCCTTATCCAATAAGTTTCTTCGCAATACCAAAACAATATCTCTAAACACATGAGATTCTTCGGGTGGTTGAAGCAGTCCCTTATCCAATAAGGTTCTTCGCAATACCAAAGCAGTATCTCTAAACAAATGAAATTCTTCAAGTGGTCAAAGTAGTACCTTATTCAATAAGGTTCTTCGTGATACTAAAGCAGTATCTCTAAACACATGAGATTCTTCGGGTGGTCGTAGGAGTCCCTTATCTATAAAGGATCTTCGCGATACCAAAGCAGTATCTCTAAACACATGAGATGCTTCGGGTGGTCGAAGCAGTCCCTTATCCAATAAGGTTCTTCGCGATACTAAAACAGTATCTCTAAACACATGAGATTCTTCGTGATACCAAAGCAGTATCTCTAAATACATGAGATTCCTCGGGTGGTCGAAGCAATACCTTATTCAATAAGGTTCTTCGTGATACCAAAGCAATATCTCTAAACACATGAGGACCTTTGGGTGGATGAAGCAGCCCCATATCGAATAAGGTTCTTCGCGATACCAAAGCAGTATCAATAATCACATGAGATTCTTCGGGTGGTCAAAGCAGTCCCTTATCCACTAAGGTTCTTCGCGATACCAAAACAATATCTCTAAACACATAAGATTCTTCGCGATACCAAAGCAGTATCTCTAAATACATGAGATTCCTCGGGTGGTCGATGCAGTCCCTTATCCAAAAAGACTCTAATCGATATGAAACAGTATCTCTAAAAACATGAGATTCTTCGGGTGGTCGAAGCAGTCCCTTATCTGTAAAATTTCTTGGCGAAACCAAAGCAGTATCTCTAAACACATGAGATTCTTCGGGTGGTTGAAGAAGTCCCTTATCCAATAAGGTTCTTTGTGATACCCAAGCAGTATATCTAAACAAATGAGATTCTTCGGTTGGTCGAAGTATTACCTTATTCAATAAGGTTCTTCGTGATACACAAGCAGTATCTCTAAACACATGAGATTCTTCGGGTGGTCGAAGTAGTTCTTTATCCAATAATGTTCTTCGCGATACCAAAGCAGTATCTCTAATCACATGAGATTCTTCGGGTGGTCAAAGTAGTCCCTTATCTAATAAGGTTCTTCGCGATACCAAAGCAGTATCTCTAAACACATGAGATTCGTCAGGTGGTCGAGCAGTCCCTTACCCAATGAGGTTCTTCGCGATACCAAAACAATATCTCTAAACACATGAGATTCTTCGGGTGGTTGAAGCAATCCCTTATCCAATAAGGTTCTTCGCGATACCAAAGCAGTATCTCTAAACACATGAGATTCTTCGGGTGGTCAAAGCAGTACCTTATTCAATAAGGTTCTTCGTGTTACCAAAGCAGTATCTCTAAACACATGAGATTCGTTAAGTGGTCGAAGCAGTCCCTTATCCAATAAGGTTCTTCGCAATACCAAAACAATATCTCTATACACATGAGATTCTTCGGGTGGTTGAAACAGTCCCTTATTCAATAAGGTTCTTCGTGATACTAAAGCAGTATCTCTAAACACATGAGATTCTTCGGGTGGTCGTAGCAGCCCTTATCCATAAAGGATCTTTGCGATACCAAAGCAGTATCTCTAAACACATGAGATGCTTCGGGTGGTCGAAGCAGTCCCTTATCCAATAAGGTTCTTCGCGATACCAAAACAGTATCTCTAAACACATGAGATTCTTCGTGATACCAAAGCAGTATCTCTAAATACATGAGATTCCTCGGGTGGTCGAAGCAATACATTATTCAATAAGGTTCTTCGTGATACCAAAGCAGTATCTCTAAACACACGAGGATCTTTGGGTGGACGAAGCAGTCCCTTATCCAATAAGGTTCTTCGCGATACCAAAGCAGTATCTCTAATCACATGAGATTCTTCAGGTGGTCGAAGCAATCCCTTATCCACTAAGGTTCTTCGAGATACCAAACAGTATCTCTAAACACATAAGATTCTTCGCGATACCAAAGCAGTATCTCTAAATGCATGAGATTCCTCGGGTGGTCAATGCAGTCCCTTATCCAAAAAGACTCTTATCGATATGAAAGCAGTATCTCTAAACACATGAGACTCTTCGGGTGGTCGAAGCAGTCCCTTATCTGTTAAGTTTCTTGGCGAAACCAAAGCAGTATCTCTAAACACATGAGATTCTTCGGGTGGTTGAAGAAGTCCCTTATCCAATACGGTTCTTTGCGATACCCAAGCAGTATCTCTAAACACATGAGATTCTTCGGGTGGTCGAAGTAGTTCTTTATCCAATAAGGTTCTTCGCGATACCAAAGCAGTATCTCTAATCACATGAGATTCTTCGGGTGGTCAAAATAGTCCCTTATCCAATAAGGTTCTTCGCGATACCAAAGTTGTATCTCTAAACACATGAGATTCTTCGGGTGGTTGAAGAAGTCCCTTATCAAATAAGGTTCTTCGCGATACCAAAGCAGTATCTCTAAACACATGAGATTCTTCGGGTGGTCAAAGCAGTACCTTATTTAATAAGGTTCTTCGTGTTACCAAAGCAGTATCTCTAAACACATGAGATTCGTCAGGTGGTTGAAGCAGTCCCTTATCCAATAAGGTTCTTCGCAATACCAAAACAATATCTCTAAATACATGAGATTCTTCGGGTGGTTGAAGCAGTCCCTTATCCAATAAGGTTCTTCGCGATACCAAAGCACTATCTCTAAACAAATGAAATTCTTCGGGTGGTCAAAGCAGTAACTTATTCAATAAGGTTCTTTGTGATACTAAAGCAGTATCTCTAAACACATGAGATTCTTCGGGTGGTCGTAGCAGTCCCTTATCCATAAAGGATCTTCGCGATACCAAAGCAGTATCTCTAAACACATGAGATGCTTCGGGTGGTCGAAGCAGTCCCTTATCCAATAAGGTTCTTCGCGATACCAAAACAATATCTCTAAACACATGAGATTCTTCGTGATACCAAAGCAGTATCTCTAAATACATGAGATTCCTCGGGTGGTCGAAGCAATACCTTATTCAATAAGGTTCTTCGTGATACCAAAGTAGTATCTCTAAACACATGAGGATCTTTGGGTGGACGAAGAAGTCCCTTATCCAATAAGGTTCTTCGCGATACCAAAGCAGTATCTCTAAACACATGAGATGCTTCGGGTGGTCGAAGCAGTCCCTTATCCAATAAGGTTCTTCGCGATACCAAAACAATATCTCTAAACACATGAGATTCTTCGTGATACCAAAGCAGTATCTCTAAATACATGAGATTCCTCGGGTGGTCGAAGCAATACCTTATTCAATAAGGTTCTTCGTGATACCAAAGTAGTATCTCTAAACACATGAGGATCTTTGTATGGACGAAGCAGTCCCTTATCCAATAAGGTTCTTCGCGATACCAAAGCAGTATCTCTAATCACATGAGATTCTTCGGGTGGTCGAAGGAGTCCCTTATCCACTAAGGTTCTTCGTGATACCAAAACAATATCTCTAAACACATAAGATTCTTCGCGATACCAAAGCAGTATCTCTAAATGCATGAGATTCCTCGGGTGGTCGATGCAGTCCCTTATCCAAAAAGACTCTTATCGATATAAAAGCAGTATCTCTAAACACATGAGATTCTTCGGGTGGTCGAAGCAGTCCCTTATCTGTTAAGTTTCTTGGCGAAACCAAAGCAGTATCTCTAAACACATGAGATTCTTTGGGTGGTTGAAGAAGTCCCTTATCCAATACGGTTCTTTGCGATACCCAAGCAGTATATCTAAACACATGAGATTCTTCGGTTGGTCGAAGTAGTACCTTATTCAATAAGGTTTTTCGTGATACACAAGCAGTATCTCTAAACACATGAGATTCTTCGGGTGATCGAAGTAGTTCTTTATCCAATAAGGTTCTTCGCGATACCAAAGCAGTATCTCTAATCACATGAGATTCTTCGGGTGGTCAAAGTAGTCCCTTATCCAATAAGGTTCTTCGCGATACCAAAGTTGTATCTCTAAACACATGAGATTCGTCGGGTGGTCGAAGCAGTCCCTTATCCAATGAGGTTCTTCGCGATACGAAAACAATATCTCTAAACACATGAGATTCTTCGGGTGGTTGAAGCAGTCCCTTATCCAATAAGGTTCTTCGCGATACCAAAGCAGTATCTCTAAGCACATGAGATTCTTCGGGTGGTCAAAGCAGTACCTTATTCAATAAGGTTCTTCGTGTTACCAATGCAGTATGTCTAAACACATGAGATTCGTCAGGTGGTCGAAGCAGTCCCTTATCCAATAAGGTTCTTCGCAATACCAAAACAATATCTCTAAACACATGAGATTCTTCGGGTGGTTGAAGCAGTCCCTTATCCAATAAGGTTCTTCGCGATACCAAAGCAGTATCTCTAAACAAATGAAATTCTTCGGGTGGTCAAAGCAGTACCTTATTCAATAAGTTTCTTCGTGATACTAAAGCAGTATCTCTAAACACATGAGATTCTTTGGGTGGTCGTAGCAGTCCCTTATCCATAAAGGATCTTCGCGATACCAAAGCAGTATCTCTAAACACATGAGATTCTTCGGGTGGTCGAAGCAGTCCCTTATCCAATAAAGTTCTTCGCGATACCAAAACAGTATCTCTAAACACATGAGATACTTCGTGATACCAAAGCAGTATCTCTAAATACATGAGATTCCTCGGGTGGTCGAAGCAATACCTTATTCAATAAGGTTCTTCGTGATACCAAAGCAGTATCTCTAAACACATGAGATTCTTCGGGTGGACGAAGAAGTCCCTTATCCAATAAGGTTCTTCGCGATACCAAAGAAGTATCTCTAATCACATGAGATTCTTCGGGTGTTCGAAGTAGTCCCTTATCCAATAAGGTTATTCGCGATACCAAAACAATATCTCTAAACACATGAGATTCGTCAGGTGGTCGAAGCAGTCCCTTATCCAATAAGGTTCTTCGCAATACCAAAACAATATCTCTAAACACATGAGATTCTTCGGGTGGTTGAAGCAGTACCTTATCCAATAAGGTTCTGTGCGATACCAAAGCAGTATCTCTAAACAAATGAAATTCTTCGGGTGGTCAAAGGAGTACCTTATTCAACAAGGTTCTTCGTGATACTAAAGCAGTATCTCTAAACACATGAGATTCTTCGGGTGGTCGAAGCAGTCCCTTATCCAATAAGGTTCTTCGTGATACCATAACAGTATCTCTAAACACATGAGATTCTTTGTGATACCAAAGCAGTATCTCTAAATACATGAGATTCCTCGGGTGGTCGAAACAATACCTTATTCAATAAGGTTCTTCGTGATACCAAAGCAGTTTCTCTAAACACATGAGATTCTTCGGGTGGTCGAAGTAGTCCCTTATCCACTAAGGTTCTTCGCGATACCAAAACAGTATCTCTAAACACATGAGATTCTTCGCGATACCAAAGCAGTATCTCTAAATACATGAGATTCCTCGGGTGGTCGATGCAGTCTCTTATCCAAAAAGACTCTTATCGATATGAAAGCAGTATCTCTAAACCCATGAGATTCTTCGGGTGGTCGAAGCAATCCCTTATCTGTTAAGTTTCTTGGCGAAACCAAAGCAGTATATTTAAACACATGAGATTCTTCGGGTGGTTGAAGAAGTCCCTTATCCAACAAGGTTCTTTGCGATACCCAAGCAGTATATCTAAACACATGAGATTATTTGGTTGGTCGAAGTAGTACCTTATTCAATAAGGTTCTTCGTGATACACAAGCAGAATCTCTAAACACATGAGATTCTTCGGGTGGTCGAAGTAGTCCTTTATCCAATAAGGTTCTTCGCGATACCAAAGCAGTATCTCTAATCACATGAGATTCTTCGGGTGGTCAAAGTAGTCCCTTATCCAATAAGGTTCTTCGCGATACCAAACAGTATCTCTAAACAAATGAGATTCGTCGGGTGGTGAAGCAGTCCCTTATCAAATGAAGTTCTTCACGATACCAAAAGAATATCTTTTAACACATGAGGATCTTTGGGTGTTTGAAGCAGTCCCTTATCCAATAAGGTTCTTCGTGATACCAAAGCCGTATCTCTAAACACATGAGATTCTTCGGGTGGTCAAAGCAGTACCTTATTCAATAAGGTTATTCGTGTTACCAAAGCAGTATCTCTGAACACATGAGATTTGTCAGGTGGTCGAAGCAGTCCCTTATCCAATAAGGTTCTTCGCAATACCAAAGCAGTATCTCTAAACAAATGAAATTCTTCGGGTAGTCAAAGAAGTACCTTATTCAATAAGGTTCTTCGTGATACTAAAGCAGTATCTCTAAACACATGAGATTCTTCGGGTGGTCGTAGCAGTCCCTTATCCATAAAGGATCTTCGCGATACCAAAGCAGTATCTCTAAACACATGAGATGCTTCGGGTGGTAGAAGCAGTCCCTTATCTAATAAGGTTCTTCGCGATACTAAAACAGTATCTCTAAACACATGAGATTCTTCGTGATACTAAAGCAGTATCTCTAAATACATGAGATTCCTCGGGTGGTCGAAGCAATACCTTATTCAATAAGGTTCTTCGTGATACCAAAGCAGTATCTCTAAACACATGTGGATCTTTGGGTGGACGAAGCAGTCCCTTATCGAATAAGGTTCTTTGCGATACCAAAGCAGTATCTCTAATCACATGAGATTCTTCGGGTGGTC
Organism: Lathyrus sativus; assembly: GCA_963859935.3. NCBI lineage: Eukaryota > Viridiplantae > Streptophyta > Magnoliopsida > Fabales > Fabaceae > Lathyrus > Lathyrus sativus. Next base: position 235,338,591 of record OZ012740.1, on the reverse strand, counting down.
GAAGCAGTCCCTTATCCATTAAGGTTCTTCGCGATACCAAAACAGTATCTCTAAACACATAAGATTCTTCGTGATACCAAAGCAGTATCTCTAAATACATGAGATTCCTCGGGTGGTCGATGCAGTCCCTTATCCAAAAAGACTCTTATCGATATGAAAGCAGTATCTCTAAACACATGAGATTCTTCGGGTGGTCGAAGCAGTCCCTTATCCAATAAGGTTCTTCGCAATACCAAAACAATATCTCTAAACACATGAGATTCTTCGGGTGGTTGAAGCAGTCCCTTATCCAATAAGGTTCTTCGCGATACCAAAGCAGTATCTCTAAACACATGAGATTCTTCGGGTGGTCGAAGTAGTTCTTTATCCAATAAGGTTCTTCGCGATACCAAAGCAGTATCTCTAATCACATGAGATTCTTCGGGTGGTCGTAGCAGTCCCTTATCCATAAAGGATCTTCGCGATACCAAAGCAGTATATCTAAACACATGAGATTCTTCGGGTGGTCGAAGCAGTCCCTTATCCAATAAGGTTCTTCGCGATACCAAAACAGTATCTCTAAACACATGAGATACTTCGTGATACCAAAGCAGTATCTCTAAATACATGAGATTCCTCGGGTGGTCGAAGCAATACCTTATTCAATAAGGTTCTTCGTGATACCAAAGCAGTATCTCTAAACACATGAGATTCTTCGGGTGGACGAAGAAGTCCCTTATCCAATAAGGTTCTTCGCGATACCAAAGAAGTATCTCTAATCACATGAGATACTTCGGGTGGTCGAAGTAGTCCCTTATCCAATAAGGTTATTCGCGATACCAAAACAATATCTCTAAACATATGAGATTCTTCGCGATACCAAAGAAGTATCTCAAAATACATGAGATTCCTCGGGTGGTCGATGCAGTCCCTTATCCAATAAGACTCTTCGCGATACGAAAGCAGTATCTCTAAACACATGAGATTCTTCGGGTGGTCAAAGCAGTCCCATATCTGTTAAGGTTCTTGGCGAAGCCAAAGCCGTATCTCTAAACACATGATATTCGTCAGGTGGTCGAAGCAGTCCCTTATCCAATAAGGTTCTTCGCAATACCAAAACAATATCTCTAAACACATGAGATTCTTCTGGTGGTTGAAGCAGTACCTTATCCAATAAGGTTCTTTGCGATACCAAAGCAGTATCTCTAAACAAATGAAATTCTTCGGGTGGTCAAAGGGGTACCTTATTCAATAAGGTTCTTCGTGATACTAAAGCAGTATCTCTAAACACATGAGATTCTTCGGGTGGTCGAAGCAGTCCCTTATCCAATAAGGTTCTTCGTGATACCATAACAGTATCTCTAAACACATGAGATTCTTCGTGTTACCAATGCAGTATGTCTAAACACATGAGATTCGTCAGGTGGTCGAAGCAGTCCCTTATCCAATAAGGTTCTTCGTAATACCAAAACAATATCTCTAAACACATGAGGATCTTTGGGTGGACGAAGCAGTCCCTTATCCAATAAGGTTCTTCGCGATACCAAAGCAGTATCTCTAATCACATGAGATTCTTCGGGTGGTCGAAGGAGTCCCTTATCCACTAAGGTTCTTCGCGATACCAAAACAGTATCTCTAAACACATAAGATTCTTCGCGATACCAAAGCAGTATCTCTAAATGCATGAGATTCCTCGGGTGGTCGATGCAGTCCCTTATCCAAAAAGACTCTTATCGATATAAAAGCAGTATCTCTAAACACATGAGATTCTTCGGGTGGTCGAAGCAGTCCCTTATCTGTTAAGTTTCTTGGCGAAACCAAAGCAGTATCTCTAAACACATGAGATTCTTTGGGTGGTTGAAGAAGTCCCTTATCCAATACGGTTCTTTGCGATACCCAAGCAGTATATCTAAACACATGAGATTCTTCGGTTGGTCGAAGTAGTACCTTATTCAATAAGGTTTTTCGTGATACACAAGCAGTATCTCTAAACACATGAGATTCTTCGGGTGGTCGAAGTAGTTCTTTATCCAATAAGGTTCTTCGCGATACCAAAGCAGTATCTCTAATCACATGAGATTCTTCGGGTGGTCGTAGCAGTCCCTTATCCATAAAGGATCTTCGCGATACCAAAGCAGTATATCTAAACACATGAGATTCTTCGGGTGTTCGAAGCAGTCCCTTATCCAATAAGGTTCTTCGCGATACCAAAACAGTATCTCTAAACACATGAGATACTTCGTGATACCAAAGCAGTATCTCTAAATACATGAGATTCCTCGGGTGGTCGAAGCAATACGTTATTCAATAAGGTTTTTCGTGATACCAAAGCAGTATCTCTAAACACATGAGATTCCTCGAGTGGACGAAGAAGTCCCTTATCCAATAAGGTTCTTCGCGATACCAAAGAAGTATCTCTAATCACATGAGATTCTTCGGGTGGTCGAAGTAGTCCCTTATCCAATAAGGTTATTCGCGATACCAAAACAATATCTCTAAACACATGAGATTCTTCGCGATACCAAAGAAGTATCTCAAAATACATGAGATTCCTCGGGTGGTCGATGCAGTCCCTTATCCAATAAGACTCTTCGCGATACGAAAGGAGTATCTCTAAACACATGAGATTCTTCGGGTGGTCGAAGAAGTCCCATATCTGTTAAGGTTCTTGGCGAAGCCAAAGCCGTATCTCTAAACACATGATATTCGTCAGGTGGTCGAAGCAGTCCCTTATCCAATAAGGTTCTTCACAATACCAAAACAATATCTCTAAACACATGAGATTCTTCTGGTGGTTGAAGCAGTACCTTATCCAATAAGGTTCTTTGCGATACCAAAGCAGTATCTCTAAACAAATGAAATTCTTCGGGTGGTCAAAGGAGTACCTTATTCAATAAGGTTCTTCGTGATACTAAAGCAGTATCTCTAAACACATGAGATTCTTCGGGTGGTCGAAGCAGTCCCTTATCCAATAAGGTTCTTCGTGATACCATAATAGTATCTCTAAACACATGAGATTCTTCGTGTTACCAATGCAATATGTCTAAACACATGAGATTTGTCAGGTGGTCGAAGCAGTCCCTTATCCAATAAGGTTCTTCGCAATACCAAAACAATATCTCTAAACACATTAGGATCTTTGGGTGGACGAAGCAGTCTCTTATCCAATAAGGTTCTTCGCGATACCAAAGCAGTATCTCTAATCACATGAGATTCTTCGGGTGGTCGAAGGAGTCCCTTATCCACTAAGGTTCTTCGCGATACCAAAACAGTATCTCTAAACACATAAGATTCTTCGCGATACCAAAGCAGTATCTCTAAATGCATGAGATTCCTCGGGTGGTCGATGCAGTCCCTTATCCAAAAAGACTCTTATCGATATAAAAGCAGTATCTCTAAACACATGAGATTCTTCGGGTGGTCGAAGCAGTCCCTTATCTGTTAAGTTTCTTGGCGAAACCAAAGCAGTATCTCTAAACACATGAGATTCTTTGGGTGGTTGAAGAAGTCCCTTATCCAATACGGTTCTTTGCGATACCCAAGCAGTATATCTAAACACATGAGATTCTTCGGTTGGTCGAAGTAGTACCTTATTCAATAAGGTTTTTCGTGATACACAAGCAGTATCTCTAAACACATGAGATTCTTCGGGTGGTCGAAGTAGTTCTTTATCCAATAAGGTTCTTCGCGATACCAAAGCAGTATCTCTAATCACATGAGATTCTTCGGGTGGTCGTAGTAGTCCCTTATCCATAAAGGATCTTCGCGATACCAAAGCAGTATATCTAAACACATGAGATTCTTCGGGTGTTCGAAGCAGTCCCTTATCCAATAAGGTTCTTCGCGATACCAAAACAGTATCTCTAAACACATGAGATACTTCGTGATACCAAAGCAGTATCTCTAAATACATGAGATTCCTCGGGTGGTCGAAGCAATACGTTATTCAATAAGGTTTTTCGTGATACCAAAGCAGTATCTCTAAACACATGAGATTCCTCGAGTGGACGAAGAAGTCCCTTATCCAATAAGGTTCTTCGCGATACCAAAGAAGTATCTCTAATCACATGAGATTCTTCGGGTGGTCGAAGTAGTCCCTTATCCAATAAGGTTATTCGCGATACCAAAACAATATCTCTAAACACATGAGATTCTTCGCGATACCAAAGAAGTATCTCAAAATACATGAGATTCCTCGGGTGGTCGATGCAGTCCCTTATCCAATAAGACTCTTCGCGATACGAAAGGAGTATCTCTAAACACATGAGATTCTTCGGGTGGTCGAAGAAGTCCCATATCTGTTAAGGTTCTTGGCGAAGCCAAAGCCGTATCTCTAAACACATGATATTCGTCAGGTGGTCGAAGCAGTCCCTTATCCAATAAGGTTCTTCACAATACCAAAACAATATCTCTAAACACATGAGATTCTTCTGGTGGTTGAAGCAGTACCTTATCCAATAAGGTTCTTTGCGATACCAAAGCAGTATCTCTAAACAAATGAAATTCTTCGGGTGGTCAAAGGAGTACCTTATTCAATAAGGTTCTTCGTGATACTAAAGCAGTATCTCTAAACACATGAGATTCTTCGGGTGGTCGAAGCAGTCCCTTATCCAATAAGGTTCTTCGTGATACCATAATAGTATCTCTAAACACATGAGATTCTTCGTGTTACCAATGCAATATGTCTAAACACATGAGATTCGTCAGGTGGTCGAAGCAGTCCCTTATCCAATAAGGTTCTTCGCAATACCAAAACAATATCTCTAAACACATTAGGATCTTTGGGTGGACGAAGCAGTCTCTTATCCAATAAGGTTCTTCGCGATACCAAAGCAGTATCTCTAATCACATGAGATTCTTCGGGTGGTCGAAGGAGTCCCTTATCCACTAAGGTTCTTCGCGATACCAAAACAGTATCTCTAAACACATAAGATTCTTCGCGATACCAAAGCAGTATCTCTAAATGCATGAGATTCCTCGGGTGGTCGATGCAGTCCCTTATCCAAAAAGACTCTTATCGATATAAAAGCAGTATCTCTAAACACATGAGATTCTTCGGGTGGTCGAAGCAGTCCCTTATCTGTTAAGTTTCTTGGCGAAACCAAAGCAGTATCTCTAAACACATGAGATTCTTTGGGTGGTTGAAGAAGTCCCTTATCCAATACGGTTCTTTGCGATACCCAAGCAGTATATCTAAACACATGAGATTCTTCGGTTGGTCGAAGTAGTACCTTATTCAATAAGGTTTTTCGTGATACACAAGCAGTATCTCTAAACACATGAGATTCTTCGGGTGGTCGAAGTAGTTCTTTATCCAATAAGGTTCTTCGCGATACCAAAGCAGTATCTCTAATCACATGAGATTCTTCGGGTGGTCGTAGTAGTCCCTTATCCATAAAGGATCTTCGCGATACCAAAGCAGTATATCTAAACACATGAGATTCTTCGGGTGTTCGAAGCAGTCCCTTATCCAATAAGGTTCTTCGCGATACCAAAACAGTATCTCTAAACACATGAGATACTTCGTGATACCAAAGCAGTATCTCTAAATACATGAGATTCCTCGGGTGGTCGAAGCAATACGTTATTCAATAAGGTTTTTCGTGATACCAAAGCAGTATCTCTAAACACATGAGATTCCTCGAGTGGACGAAGAAGTCCCTTATCCAATAAGGTTCTTCGCGATACCAAAGAAGTATCTCTAATCACATGAGATTCTTCGGGTGGTCGAAGTAGTCCCTTATCCAATAAGGTTATTCGCGATACCAAAACAATATCTCTAAACACATGAGATTCTTCGCGATACCAAAGAAGTATCTCAAAATACATGAGATTCCTCGGGTGGTCGATGCAGTCCCTTATCCAATAAGACTCTTCGCGATACGAAAGGAGTATCTCTAAACACATGAGATTCTTCGGGTGGTCGAAGAAGTCCCATATCTGTTAAGGTTCTTGGCGAAGCCAAAGCCGTATCTCTAAACACATGATATTCGTCAGGTGGTCGAAGCAGTCCCTTATCCAATAAGGTTCTTCACAATACCAAAACAATATCTCTAAACACATGAGATTCTTCTGGTGGTTGAAGCAGTACCTTATCCAATAAGGTTCTTTGCGATACCAAAGCAGTATCTCTAAACAAATGAAATTCTTCGGGTGGTCAAAGGAGTACCTTATTCAATAAGGTTCTTCGTGATACTAAAGCAGTATCTCTAAACACATGAGATTCTTCGGGTGGTCGAAGCAGTCCCTTATCCAATAAGGTTCTTCGTGATACCATAATAGTATCTCTAAACACATGAGATTCTTCGTGTTACCAATGCAATATGTCTAAACACATGAGATTCGTCAGGTGGTCGAAGCAGTCCCTTATCCAATAAGGTTCTTCGCAATACCAAAACAATATCTCTAAACACATTAGGATCTTTGGGTGGACGAAGCAGTCTCTTATCCAATAAGGTTCTTCGCGATACCAAAGCAGTATCTCTAATCACATGAGATTCTTCGGGTGGTCGAAGGAGTCCCTTATCCACTAAGGTTCTTCGCGATACCAAAACAGTATCTCTAAACACATAAGATTCTTCGCGATACCAAAGCAGTATCTCTAAATGCATGAGATTCCTCGGGTGGTCGATGCAGTCCCTTATCCAAAAAGACTCTTATCGATATAAAAGCAGTATCTCTAAACACATGAGATTCTTCGGGTGGTCGAAGCAGTCCCTTATCTGTTAAGTTTCTTGGCGAAACCAAAGCAGTATCTCTAAACACATGAGATTCTTTGGGTGGTTGAAGAAGTCCCTTATCCAATACGGTTCTTTGCGATACCCAAGCAGTATATCTAAACACATGAGATTCTTCGGTTGGTCGAAGTAGTACCTTATTCAATAAGGTTTTTCGTGATACACAAGCAGTATCTCTAAACACATGAGATTCTTCGGGTGGTCGAAGTAGTTCTTTATCCAATAAGGTTCTTCGCGATACCAAAGCAGTATCTCTAATCACATGAGATTCTTCGGGTGGTCGTAGCAGTCCCTTATCCATAAAGGATCTTCGCGATACCAAAGCAGTATATCTAAACACATGAGATTCTTCGGGTGTTCGAAGCAGTCCCTTATCCAATAAGGTTCTTCGCGATACCAAAACAGTATCTCTAAACACATGAGATACTTCGTGATACCAAAGTAGTATCTCTAAATACATGAGATTCCTCGGGTGGTCGAAGCAATACGTTATTCAATAAGGTTTTTCGTGATACCAAAGCAGTATCTCTAAACACATGAGATTCCTCGAGTGGACGAAGAAGTCCCTTATCCAATAAGGTTCTTCGCGATACCAAAGAAGTATCTCTAATCACATGAGATTCTTCGGGTGGTCGAAGTAGTCCCTTATCCAATAAGGTTATTCGCGATACCAAAACAATATCTCTAAACACATGAGATTCTTCGCGATACCAAAGAAGTATCTCAAAATACATGAGATTCCTCGGGTGGTCGATGCAGTCCCTTATCCAATAAGACTCTTCGCGATACGAAAGGAGTATCTCTAAACACATGAGATTCTTCGGGTGGTCGAAGAAGTCCCATATCTGTTAAGGTTCTTGGCGAAGCCAAATCCGTATCTCTAAACACATGATATTCGTCAGGTGGTCGAAGCAGTCCCTTATCCAATAAGGTTCTTCACAATACCAAAACAATATCTCTAAACACATGAGATTCTTCTGGTGGTTGAAGCAGTACCTTATCCAATAAGGTTCTTTGCGATACCAAAGCAGTATCTCTAAACAAATGAAATTCTTCGGGTGGTCAAAGGAGTACCTTATTCAATAAGGTTCTTCGTGATACTAAAGCAGTATCTCTAAACACATGAGATTCTTCGGGTGGTCGAAGCAGTCCCTTATCCAATAAGGTTCTTCGTGATACCATAATAGTATCTCTAAACACATGAGATTCTTCGTGTTACCAATGCAATATGTCTAAACACATGAGATTCGTCAGGTGGTCGAAGCAGTCCCTTATCCAATAAGGTTCTTCGCAATACCAAAACAATATCTCTAAACACATTAGGATCTTTGGGTGGACGAAGCAGTCTCTTATCCAATAAGGTTCTTCGCGATACCAAAGCAGTATCTCTAATCACATGAGATTCTTCGGGTGGTCGAAGGAGTCCCTTATCCACTAAGGTTCTTCGCGATACCAAAACAGTATCTCTAAACACATAAGATTCTTCGCGATACCAAAGCAGTATCTCTAAATGCATGAGATTCCTCGGGTGGTCGATGCAGTTCCTTATCCAAAAAGACTCTTATTGATATAAAAGCAGTATCTCTAAACACATGTGATTCTTCGGGTGGTCGAAGCAGTCCCTTATCTGTTAAGTTTCTTGGCGAAACCAAAGCAGTATCACTAAACACATGAGATTCTTTGGGTTGTTGAAGAAGTCCCTTATCCAATACGGTTCTTTGCGATACCCAAGCAGTATATCTAAACACATGAGATTCTTCGGTTGGTCGAAGTAGTACCTTATTCAATAAGGTTTTTCGTGATACACAAGCAGTATCTTTAAACTCATGAGATTCTTCGGGTGGTCGAAGTAGTTCTTTATCCAATAAGGTTCTTCGCGATACCAAAGCAGTATCTCTAATCACATGAGATTCTTCGGGTGGTCAAAGTAGTCCCTTATCCAATAAGGTTCTTCGCGATACCAAAGTTGTATCTCTAAACACATGAGATTCGTCGGGTGGTCGAAGCAGTCCCTTATCCAATGAGGTTCTTCGCGATACCAAAGCAGTATCTCTAAACACATGAGATTCTTCGGGTGGTCAAAGTTGTACCTTATTCAATAAGGTTCTTCGTGTTACCAATGCAGTATGTCTAAACACATGAGATTCGTCAGGTGGTCGAAGCAGTCCCTTATCCAATAAGGTTCTTCGCAATACCAAAACAATATCTCTAAACACATGAGATTCTTCGGGTGGTTGAAGCAGTCCCTTATCCAATAAGGTTCTTCGCGATACCAAAGCAGTATCTCTAAACAAATGAAATTCTTCGGGTGGTCAAAGCAGTACCTTATTCAATAAGGTTCTTCGTGATACTAAAGCAGTATCTCTAAACACATGAGATTCTTTGGGTGGTCGTAGCAGTCCCTTATCCATAAAGGATCTTCGCGATACCAAAGCAGTATCTCTAAACACATGAGATTCTTCGGGTGGTCGAAGCAGTCCCTTATCCAATAAAGTTCTTCGCGATACCAAAACAGTATCTCTAAATACATGAGATACTTCGTGATACCAAAGCAGTATCTCTAAACACATGAGATTCGTCGGGTGGTCGAAGCAGTCCCTTATCCAATGAGGTTCTTCGCGATACGAAAACAATATCTCTAAACACATGAGATTCTTCGGGTGGTTGAAGCAGTCCCTTATCCAATAAGGTTCTTCGCGATACCAAAGCAGTATCTCTAAACACATGAGATTCTTCGGGTGGTCAAAGTTGTACCTTATTCAATAAGGTTCTTCGTGTTACCAATGCAGTATGTCTAAACACATGAGATTCGTCAGGTGGTCGAAGCAGTCCCTTATCCAATAAGGTTCTTCGCAATACCAAAACAATATCTCTAAACACATGAGATTCTTCGGGTGGTTGAAGCAGTCCCTTATCCAATAAGGTTCTTCGCGATACCAAAGCAGTATCTCTAAACAAATGAAATTCTTCGGGTGGTCAAAGCAGTACCTTATTCAATAAGGTTCTTCGTGATACTAAAGCAGTATCTCTAAACACATGAGATTCTTCGGGTGGTCGTAGCAGTCCCTTATCCATAAAGGATCTTCGCGATACCAAAGCAGTATCTCTAAACACATGAGATTCTTCGGGTGGTCGAAGGAGTCCCTTATCCAATAAAGTTCTTCGCGATACCAAAACAGTATCTCTAAATACATGAGATACTTCGTGATACCAAAGCAGTATCTCTAAATACATGAGATTCCTCGGGTGGTCAAAGCAATACCTTATTCAATAAGGTTCTTCGTGATACCAAAGCAGTATCTCTAAACACATGAGATTCTTCGGGTGGACGAAGAAGTTCCTTATCCAATAAGGTTCTTCGCGATACCAAAGAAGTATCTCTAATCACATGAGATTCTTCGGGTGGTCGAAGTAGTCCCTTATCCATTAAGGTTATTCGCGATACCAAAACAGTATCTCTAAACACATAAGATTCTTCGTGATACCAAAGCAGTATCTCTAAATACATGAGATTCCTCGGGTGGTCGATGCAGTCCCTTATCCAAAAAGACTCTTATCGATATGAAAGCAGTATCTCTAAACACATGAGATTCTTCGGGTGGTCGAAGCAGTCCCTTATCCAATAAGGTTCTTCGCAATACCAAAACAATATCTCTAAACACATGAGATTCTTCGGGTGGTTGAAGCAGTCCCTTATCCAATAAGGTTCTTCGCGATACCAAAGCAGTATCTCTAAACAAATGAAATTCTTCGGGTGGTCAAAGCAGTACCTTATTCAATAAGGTTCTTCGTGATACTAAAGCAGTATCTCTAAACACATGAGATTCTTCGGGTGGTCGTAGCAGTCCCTTATCCATAAAGGATCTTCGCGATACCAAAGCAGTATCTCTAAACACATGAGATTCTTTGGGTGGTCGAAGCAGTCCCTTATCCAATAAAGTTCTTCGCGATACCAAAACAGTATCTCTAAACACATGAGATACTTCGTGATACCAAAGCAGTATCTCTAAATACATGAGATTCCTCGGGTGGTAGAAGCAATACCTTATTCAATAAGGTTCTTCGTGATACCAAAGCAGTATCTCTAAACACATGAGATTCTTCGGGTGGACGAAGAAGTCCCTTATCCAATAAGGTTCTTCGCGATTACAAAGAAGTATCTCTAATCACATGAGATTCTTCGGGTGGTCGAAGTAGTCCCTTATCCAATAAGGTTATTCGCAATACCAAAACAATATCTCTAAACACATGAGATTCCTCGCGATACCAAAGAAGTATCTCAAAATACATGAGATTCCTCGGGTGGTCGATGCAGTCCCTTATCCAATAAGACTCTTCGCGATACGAAAGCAGTATCTCTAAACACATGAGATTCTTCGGGTGGTCGAAGCAGTCCCATATCTGTTAAGGTTCTTGGCGAAGCCAAAGCCGTATCTCTAAACACATGAGATTCGTCAGGTGGTCGAAGCAGTCCCTTATCCAATAAGGTTCTTCGCAATACCAAAACAATATCTCTAAACACATGAGATTCTTCTGGTGGTTGAAGCAGTACCTTATCCAATAAGGTTCTTTGCGATACCAAAGCAGTATCTCTAAACAAATGAAATTCTTCGGGTGGTCAAAGGAGTACCTTATTCAATAAGGTTCTTCGTGATACTAAAGCAGTATCTCTAAACACATGAGATTCTTCGGGTGGTCGAAGCAGTCCCTTATCCAATAAGGTTCTTCGTGATACCATAACAGTATCTCTAAACACATGAGATTCTTCGTGTTACCAATGCAGTATGTCTAAACACATGAGATTCGTCAGGTGGTCGAAGCAGTCCCTTATCCAATAAGGTTCTTCGCAATACCAAAACAATATCTCTAAACACATGAGATTCTTCGGGTGGTTGAAGCAGTCCCTTATCCAATAAGGTTCTTCGCGATACCAAAGCAGTATCTCTAAACAAATGAAATTCTTCGGGTGGTCAAAGCAGTACCTTATTCAATAAGGTTCTTCGTGATACTAAAGCAGTATCTCTAAACACATGAGATTCTTCGGGTGGTCGTAGCAGTCCCTTATCCATAAAGGATCTTCGCGATACCAAAGCAGTATCTCTAAACACATGAGATTCTTCGGGTGGTCGAAGCAGTCCTTTATCCAATAAAGTTCTTCGCGATACCAAAACAGTATCTCTAAACACATGAGATACTTCGTGATACCAAAGCAGTATCTCTAAATACATGAGATTCCTCGGGTGGTCGAAGATATACCTTATTCAATAAGGTTCTTCGTGATACCAAAGCAGTATCTCTAAACACATGAGATTCTTCGGGTGGACGAAGAAGTCCCTTATCCAATAAGGTTCTTCGCGATACCAAAGAAGTATCTCTAATCACATGAGATTCTTCGGGTGGTAGAAGTAGTCCCTTATCCAATAAGGTTATTCGCGATACCAAACCAATATCTCTAAACACATGAGATTCTTCGCGATACCAAAGAAGTATCTCAAAATACATGAGATTCCTCGGGTGGTCGATGCAGTCCCTTATCCAATAAGACTCTTCGCGATACGAAAGCAGTATCTCTAAACACATGAGATTCTTCGGGTGGTCGAAGCAGTCCCATATCTGTTAAGGTTCTTGGCGAAGCCAAAGCCGTATCTCTAAACACATGAGATTCGTCAGGTGGTCGAAGCAGTCCCTTATCCAATAAGGTTCTTCGCAATACCAAAACAATATCTCTAAACACATGAGATTCTTCTGGTGGTTGAAGCAGTACCTTATCCAATAAGGTTCTTTGCGATACCAAAGCAGTATCTCTAAACAAATGAAATTCTTCGGGTGGTCAAAGGAGTAACTTATTCAATAAGGTTCTTCGTGATACTAAAGCAGTATCTCTAAACACATGAGATTCTTCGGGTGGTCGAAGCAGTCCCTTATCCAATAAGGTTCTTCGTGATACCATAACAGTATCTCTAAACACATGAGATTCTTCGTGTTACCAATGCAGTATGTCTATACACATGAGATTCGTAAGGTGGTCGAAGCAGTCCCTTATCCAATAAGGTTCTTCGCAATACCAAAACAATATCTCTAAACACATGAGATTCTTAGGGTGGTTGAAGCAGTCCCTTATCAAATAAGGTTCTTCGCGATACCAAAGCAGTATCTCTAAACAAATGAAATTCTTCGGGTGGTCAAAGCAGTACCTTATCCAATAAGGTTCTTCGTGATACTAAAGCAGTATCTCTAAACACATGAGATTCTTCGGGTGGTCGTAGCAGTCCCTTATCCATAAAGGATCTTCGCGATACCAAAGCAGTATCTCTAAACACATGAGATTCTTTGGGTGGTCGAAGCAGTCCCTTATCCAATAAAGTTCTTCGCGATACCAAAACAGTATCTCTAAACACATGAGATACTTCGTGATACCAAAGCAGTATCTCTAAATACATGAGATTCCTCGGGTGGTCGAAGCAATACCTTATTCAATAAGGTTCTTCGTGATACCAAAGCAGTATCTCTAAACACATGAGATTCTTCGGGTGGACGAAGAAGTCCCTTATCCAATAAGGTTCTTCGCGATTACAAAGAAGTATCTCTAATCACATGAGATTCTTCGGGTGGTCGAAGTAGTCCCTTATCCAATAAGGTTATTCGCAATACCAAAACAATATCACTAAACACATGAGATTCTTTGCGATACCAAAGAAGTATCTCAAAATACATGAGATTCCTCGGGTGGTCGATGCAGTCCCTTATCCAATAAGACTCTTCGCGATACGAAAGCAGTATCTCTAAACACATGAGATTCTTCGGGTGGTCGAAGCAGTCCCATATCCGTTAAGGTTCTTGGCGAAGCCAAAGCCGTATCTCTAAACACATGAGATTCGTCAGGTGGTCGAAGCAGTCCCTTATCCAATAAGGTTCTTCGCAATACCAAAACAATATCTCTAAACACATGAGATTCTTCTGGTGGTTGAAGCAGTACCTTATCCAATAAGGTTCTTTGCGATACCAAAGCAGTATCTCTAAACAAATGAAATTCTTCGGGTGGTCAAAGGAGTACCTTATTAACTAAGGTTCTTCGTGATACTAAAGCAGTATCTCTAAACACATGAGATTCTTCGGGTGGTCGAAGCAGTCCCTTATCCAATAAGGTTCTTCGTGATACCATAACAGTATCTCTAAACACATGAGATTCTTCGTGTTACCAATGCAGTATGTCTAAACACATGAGATTCGTCAGGTGGTCGAAGCAGTCCCTTATCCAATAAGGTTCTTCGCAATACCAAAACAATATCTCTAAACACATGAGATTCTTCGGGTGGTTGAAGCAGTCCCTTATCCAATAAGGTTCTTCGCGATACCAAAGCAGTATCTCTAAACAAATGAAATTCTTCGGGTGGTCAAAGCAGTACCTTATTCAATAAGGTTCTTCGTGATACTAAAGCAGTATCTCTAAACACATGAGATTCTTCGGGTGGTCGTAGCAGTCCCTTATCCATAAAGGATCTTCGCGATACCAAAGCAGTATCTCTAAACACATGAGATTCTTCGGGTGGTCGAAGCAGTCCTTTATCCAATAAAGTTCTTCGCGATACCAAAACAGTATCTCTAAACACATGAGATACTTCGTGATACCAAAGCAGTATCTCTAAATACATGAGATTCCTCGGGTGGTCGAAGCAATACCTTATTCAATAAGGTTCTTCGTGATACCAAAGCAGTATCTCTAAACACATGAGATTCTTCGGGTGGACGAAGAAGTCCCTTATCCAATAAGGTTCTTCGCGATACCAAAGAAGTATCTCTAATCACATGAGATTCTTCGGGTGGTAGAAGTAGTCCCTTATCCAATAAGGTTATTCGCGATACCAAACCAATATCTCTAAACACATGAGATTCTTCGCGATACCAAAGAAGTATCTCAAAATACATGAGATTCCTCGGGTGGTCGATGCAGTCCCTTATCCAATAAGACTCTTCGTGATACGAAAGCAGTATCTCTAAACACATGAGATTCTTCGGGTGGTCGAAGCAGTCCCATATCTGTTAAGGTTCTTGGCGAAGCCAAAGCCGTATCTCTAAACACATGAGATTCGTCAGGTGGTCGAAGCAGTCCCTTATCCAATAAGGTTCTTCGCAATACCAAAACAATATCTCTAAACACATGAGATTCTTCTGGTGGTTGAAGTAGTACCTTATCCAATAAGGTTCTTTGCGATACCAAAGCAGTATCTCTAAACAAATGAAATTCTTCGGGTGGTCAAAGGAGTAACTTATTCAATAAGGTTCTTCGTGATACTAAAGCAGTATCTCTAAACACATGAGATTCTTCGGGTGGTCGAAGCAGTCCCTTATCCAATAAGGTTCTTCGTGATACCATAACAGTATCTCTAAACACATGAGATTCTTCGTGTTACCAATGCAGTATGTCTATACACATGAGATTCGTAAGGTGGTCGAAGCAGTCCCTTATCCAATAAGGTTCTTCGCAATACCAAAACAATATCTCTAAACACATGAGATTCTTAGGGTGGTTGAAGCAGTCCCTTATCCAATAAGGTTCTTCGCGATACCAAAGCAGTATCTCTAAACAAATGAAATTCTTCGGGCGGTCAAAGCAGTACCTTATCCAATAAGGTTCTTCGTGATACTAAAGCAGTATCTCTAAACACATGAGATTCTTCGGGTGGTCGAAGCAGTCCCTTATCCAATAAAGTTCTTCGCGATACCAAAACAGTATCTCTAAACACATGAGATACTTCGTGATACCAAAGCAGTATCTCTAAATACATGAGATTCCTCGGGTGGTCGAAGCAATACCTTATTCAATAAGGTTCTTCGTGATACCAAAGCAGTATATCTAAACACATGAGATTCTTCGGGTGGACGAAGAAGTCCCTTATCCAATAAGGTTCTTCGCGATACCAAAGAAGTATCTCTAATCACATGAGATTCTTCGGGTGGTCGAAGTAGTCCCTTATCCAATAAGGTTATTCCCGATACCAAAACAATATCTCTAAACACATGAGATTCGTCAGGTGGTCGAAGCAGTCCCTTATCCAATAAGGTTCTTCGCAATACCAAAACAATATCTCTAAACACATGAGATTCTTCGGGTGGTTGAAGCAGTACCTTATCCAATAAGGTTCTGTGCGATACCAAAGCAGTAGCTCTAAATAAATGAAATTCTTCGGGTGGTCAAAGGAGTACCTTATTCAATAAGGTTCTTCGTGATACTAAAGCAGTATCTCTAAACACATGAGATTCTTCGGGTGGTCGTAGCAGTCCCTTATCCAATAAGGTTCTTCGCGATACTAAAACAATATCTCTAAACACATGAGATTCATCGTGATACTAAAGCAGTATCTCTAAATACATGAGATTCCTCGGGTGGTCGAAGCAATACCTTATTCAATAAAGTTCTTCGTGATACCAAAGCAGTATCTCCAAACAAATGAGGATCTTTGGGTGGACGAAGCAGTGCCTTATCGAATAAGGTTCTTCGCGATACCAAAGCAGTATCTCTAATCACATGAGATTCTTCGGGTGGTCGAAGCAGTCCCTTATCCATTAAGGTTCTTCGCGATACCAAAACAGTATCTCTAAACACATAAGATTCTTCGTGATACCAAAGCAGTATCTCTAAATACATGAGATTCCTCGGGTGGTCGATGCAGTCCCTTATCCAAAAAGACTCTTATCGATATGAAAGCAGTATCTCTAAACACATGAGATTCTTCGGGTGGTCGAAGCAGTCCCTTATCTGTTAAGTTTCTTGGCGAAACCAAAGCAGTATATCTAAACACATGAGATTCTTCGGGTGGTTGAAGAAGTCCCTTATCCAATAAGGTTCTTTGCGATAGCCAAGCAGTATATCTAAACACATGAGATTCTTCGGTTGGTCGAACTAGTACCTTATTCAATAAGGTTCTTCGTGATACACAAGCAGAATCTCTAAACACATGAGATTGTTTGGGTGGTCGAAGTAGTCCTTTATCCAATAAGGTTCTTCGCGATACCAAAGCAGTATCTCTAATCACATGAGATTCTTCGGGTGGTCAAAGTAGTCCCTTATCCAATAAGGTTCTTCGCGATACACAGGCAGTATCTCTAAACACATGAGATTCGTCGGGTGGTGAAGCAGTCCCTTATCAAATGAGGTTCTTCGCGATACCAAAACAATATCTCTAAACACATGAGATTCTTCGGGTGTTTGAAGCAGTCCCTTATCCAATAAGGTTCTTCGTGATACCAAAGCAGTATCTCTAAACACATGAGATTCTTCGGGTGGTCAAAGCATTACCTTATTTAATAAGGTTCTTCGTGTTACCAAAGCAGTATCTCTGAACACATGAGATTCGTCAGGTGGTCGAAGCAGTCCCTTATCCAATAAGGTTCTTCGTAATACCAAAGCAGTATCTCTAAACAAATGAAATTCTTTGGGTGGTCAAAGAAGTACCTTATTCAATAAGGTTCTTCGTGATACTAAAGCAGTATCTCTAAACACATGAGATTCTTCGGGTGGTCGTAGCAGTGCCTTATCCATAAAGGATCTTCGCGATACCAAAGCAGTATCTCTAAACACATGAGATGCTTCGGGTGGTCGAAGCAGTCCCTTATCCAATAAGGTTCTTCGTGATACTAAAACAGTATCTCTAAACACATGAGATTCTTCGTGATACTAAAGCAGTATCTCTAAATACATGAGATTCCTCGGGTGGTCGAAGCAATACCTTATTCAATAAGGTTCTTCGTGATACCAAAGCAGTATCTCTAAACATATGAGGATCTTTGGGTGGACGAAGCAGTCCCTTATCGAATAAGGTTCTTCGCGATACCAAAGCAGTATCTCTAATCACATGAGATTCTTCGGGTGGTCGAAGCAGTCCCTTATCCATTAAGGTTCTTCGCGATACCAAAACAGTATCTCTAAACACATAAGATTCTTCGTGATACCAAAGCAGTATCTCTAAATACATGAGATTCCTCGGGTGGTCGATGCAGTCCCTTATCCAAAAAGACTCTTATCGATATGAAAGCAGTATCTCTAAACACATGGGATTCTTCGGGTGGTCGAAGCAGTCCCTTATCTGTTAAGTTTCTTGGCGAAACCAAAGCAGTATATCTAAACACATGAGATTCTTCGGGTGGTTGAAGAAGTCCCTTATCCAATAAGGTTCTTTGCGAAAGCCAAGCAGTATATCTAAACACATGAGATTCTTCGGTTGGTCGAAGTAGTACCTTATTCAATAAGGTTCTTCGTGATACACAAGCAGAATCTCTAAACACATGAGATTGTTTGGGTGGTCGAAGTAGTCCTTTATCCAATAAGGTTCTTCGCGATACCAAAGCAGTATCTCTAATCACGTGAGATTCTTCGGGTGGTCAAAGTAGTCCCTTATCCAATAAGGTTCTTCGCGATACCAAAGCAGTATCTCTAAACACATGAGATTCGTCGGCTGGTGAAGCAGTCCCTTATCAAATGAGGTTCTTCGCGATACCAAAACAATATCTCTAAACACATGAGATTCTTCGGGTGTTTGAAGCAGTCCCTTATCCAATAAGGTTCTTCGTGATACCAAAGCAGTATCTCTAAACACATGAGATTCTTCGGGTGGTCAAAGCATTACCTTATTTAATAAGGTTCTTCGTGTTACCAAAGCAGTATCTCTGAACACATGAGATTCGTCAGGTGGTCGAAGCAGTCCCTTATCCAATAAGGTTCTTCGTAATACCAAAGCAGTATCTCTAAACAAATGAAATTCTTCGGGTGGTCAAAGAAGTACCTTATTCAATAAGGTTCTTCGTGATACTAAAGCAGTATCTCTAAACACATGAGATTCTTCGGGTGGTCGTAGCAGTGCCTTATCCATAAAGGATCTTCGCGATACCAAAGCAGTATCTCTAAACACATGAGATGCTTCGGGTGGTCGAAGCAGTCCCTTATCCAATAAGGTTCTTCGTGATACTAAAACAGTATCTCTAAACACATGAGATTCTTCGTGATACTAAAGCAGTATCTCTAAATACATGAGATTCCTCGGGTGGTCGAAGCAATACCTTATTCAATAAGGTTCTTCGTGATACCAAAGCAGTATCTCTAAACACATGAGGATCTTTGAGTGGACGAAGCAGTCCCTTATCGAATAAGGTTCTTCGCGATACCAAAGCAGTATCTCTAATCACATGAGATTCTTTGGGTGGTCGAAGTAGTCCCTTATCCATTAAGGTTCTTCGCGATACCAAAACAGTATCTCTAAACACATAAGATTCTTCGTGATACCAAAGCAGTATCTCTAAATACATGAGATTCCTCGGGTGGTCGATGCAGTCCCTTATCCAAAAAGACTCTTATCGATATGAAAGCAGTATCTCTAAACACATGAGATTCTTCGGGTGGTCGAAGCAGTCCCTTATCTGTTAAGTTTCTTGGCGAAACCAAAGCAGTATCTCTAAACACATGAGATTCTTCGGGTGGTTGAAGAAGTCCCTTATCCAATAAGGTTCTTTGCGATACCCAAGCAGTATATCTAAACACATGAAATTCTTCGGTTGGTCGAAGTAGTACCTTATTCAATAAGGTTCTTCGTGATACACAAGCAGTATCTCTAAACACATGAGATTCTTCGGGTGGTCGAAGTAGTTCTTTATCCAATAAGGTTCTTCGCGATACCAAAGCAGTATCTCTAATCACATGAGATTCTTCGGGTGGTCAAAGTAGTCCCTTATCCAATAAGGTTCTTCGCGAAACCAAAGCAGTATATCTAAACACATGAGATGCGTCAGGTGGTCGAGATGTCCCTTACCCAATGAGGTTCTTCGCGATACCAAAACAATATCTCTAAACACATGAGATTCTTCGGGTGGTTGAAGCAGTCCCTTATCCAATAAGGTTCTTCGCAATACCAAAGCAGTATCTCTAAACACATGATATTCTTCGGGTGGTCAAAGCAGTACCTTATTTAATAAGTTTCTTCGTGTTACCAAAGCAGTATCTCTAAACACATGAGATTCTTCGGGTGGTCAAAGCAGTCCCTTATTCAATAAGGTTCTTCGTATTACCAAAGCAGTATCTCTAAACACATGAGATTCATTAGGTGGTCGAAGCAGTCCCTTATCCAATAAGGTTCTTCGCAATACCAAAACAATATCTGTAAACACATGAGATTCTTCGGGTGGTTGAAGCAGTCCCTTATCCAATAAGGTTCTTCACGATACCAAAGCAGTATCTCTAAACAAATGAAATTCTTCGGGTGGTCAAAGCAGTAACTTATTCAATAAGGTTCTTCGTGATACTAAAGCAGTATCTCTAAACACATGAGATTCTTCGGGTGGTCGTAGCAGTCCCTTATCCATAAAGGATCTTCGCGATACCAAAGCAGTATCTCTAAACACATGAGATGCTTCGGGTGGTCGAAGAAGTCCCTTATCCAATAAGGTTCTTCGCGATACCAAAACAGTATCTCTAAACACATGAGATTCTTCGTGATACCAAAGCAGTATCTCTAAATACATGTGATTCCTCGGGTGGTCGAAGCAATACCTTATTCAATAAGGTTCTTCGTGATACCAAAGCAGTATCTCTAATCACATGAGTTTTTCGGGTGGTCGAAGTAGTCCCTTATCCAATAAGGTTCTTTGCGATACCAAAGCAGTATCTCTAAACACATGAGATTCTTCGGGTGGTGAAGCAGTCCCTTATCAAATGAGGTTCTTCGCGATACCAAAACAATATCTCTAAACACATGAGATTCTTCGGGTGTTTGAAGCAGTCCCTTATCCAATAAGGTTCTTCGTGATACCAAAGCAGTATCTCTAAACACATGAGATTCTTCAGGTGGTCAAAGCAGTACCTTATTTAATAAGGTTCTTCGTGTTACCAAAGCAGTATCTCTGAACACATGAGATTCGTCAGGTGGTCGAAGCAGTCCCTTATCCAATAAGGTTCTTCGTAATACCAAAGCAGTATCTCTAAACAAATGAAATTCTTCGGGTGGTCAAAGAAGTACCTTATTCAATAAGGTTCTTCGTGATACTAAAGCAGTATCTCTAAACACATGAGATTCTTCGGGTGGTCGTAGCAGTCCCTTATCCATAAAGGATCTTCGCGATACCAAAGCAGTATCTCTAAACACATGAGATGCTTCGGGTGGTCGAAGCAGTCCCTTATCCAACAAGGTTCTTCGTGATACTAAAACAGTATCTCTAAACACATGAGATTCTTCGTGATACTAAAGCAGTATCTCTAAATACATGAGATTCCTCGGGTGGTCGAAGCAATACCTTATTCAATAAGGTTCTTCGTGATACCAAAGCAGTATCTCTAAACACATGAGGATCTTTGGGTGGACGAAGCAGTCCCTTATCGAATAAGGTTCTTCGCGATACCAAAGCAGTATCTCTAATCACATGAGATTCTTCGGGTGGTCGAAGCAGTCCCTTATCCATTAAGGTTCTTCGCGATACCAAAACAGTATCTCTAAACACATAAGATTCTTCGTGATACCAAAGTGGTATCTCTAAATACATGAGATTCCTCGGGTGGTCGATGCAGTCCCTTATCCAAAAAGACTCTTATCGATATGAAAGCAGTATCTCTAAACACATGAGATTCTTCGGGTGGTCGAAGCAGTCCCTTATCTGTTAAGTTTCTTGGAGAAACCAAAGCAGTATCTCTAAACACATGAGATTCTTCGGGTGGTTGAAGAAGTCCCTTATCCAATAAGGTTCTTTGCGATACCCAAGCAGTATATCTAAACACATGAAATTCTTCGGTTGGTCGAAGTAGTACCTTATTCAATAAGGTTCTTCGTGATACACAAGCAGTATCTCTAAACACATGAGATTCTTCGGGTGGTCGAAGTAGTTCTTTATCCAATAAGGTTCTTCGCGATACCAAAGTAGTATCTCTAATCACATGAGATTCTTCGGGTGGTCAAAGTAGTCCCTTATCCAATAAGGTTCTTCGCGATACCAAAGCAGTATCTCTAAACACATGAGATTCGTCAGGTGGTCGAGCAGTCCCTTACCCAATGAGGTTCTTCGCGATACCAAAACAATATCTCTAAACACATGAGATTCTTCGGGTGGTTGAAGCAGTCCCTTATCCAATAAGGATCTTCGCAATACCAAAGCAGTATCTCTAAACACATGATATTCTTCGGGTGGTCAAAGCAGTACCTTATTTAATAAGTTTCTTCGTGTTACCAAAGCAGTATCTCTAAACACATGAGATTCTTCGGGTGGTCAAAGCAGTCCCTTATTCAATAAGGTTCTTCGTGTTACCAAAGCAGTATCTCTAAACACATGAGATTCGTTAGGTGGTCGAAGCAGTCCCTTATCCAATAAGGTTCTTCTCAATACCAAAACAATATCTCTAAACACATGAGATTCTTCGGGTGGTTGAAGCAGTCCCTTATCCAATAAGGTTCTTCACGATACCAAAGCAGTATCTCTAAACAAATGAAATTCTTCGGGTGGTCAAAGCAGTAACTTATTCAATAAGGTTCTTCGTGATACTAAAGCAGTATCTCTAAACACATGAGATTCTTCGGGTGGTCGTAGCAGTCCCTTATCCATAAAGGATCTTCGCGATACCAAAGGAGTATCTCTAAACACATGAGATGCTTCGGGTGGTCGAAGCAGTCCCTTATCCAATAAGGTTCTTCGCGATACCAAAACAGTATCTCTAAACACATGAGATTCTTCGTGATACCAAAGCAGTATCTCTAAATACATGAGATTCCTCGGGTGGTCGAAGAAATACCTTATTCAATAAGGTTCTTCGTGATACCAAAGCAGTATCTCTAAACACATGAGGATCTTTGGGTGGACGAAGCAGTCCCTTATTCAATAAGGTTCTTCACGATACCAAAGCAGTATCTCTAATCACATGAGATTCTTCGGGTGGTCGAAGCAGTCCCTTATCCACTAAGGCTCTTCGCGATACCAAAACAGTATCTCTAAACACATAAGATTCTTCGCGATACCAAAGCAGTATCTCTAAATGCATGAGATTCCTAGGGTGGTCGATGCAGTCCCTTATCCAGAAAGACTCTTATCGATATGAAAGCAGTATCTCTAAACACATGAGATGCTTCGGGTGGTCGAAGCAGTCCCTTATTTGTTAAGTTTCTTGGTGAAACCAAAGCAGTATCTCTAAACACATGAGATTCTTCAGGTGGTTGAAGAAGTCCCTTATCCAATACGGTTCTTTGCGATACCCAAGCAATATATCTAAACACATGAGATTCTTCGGTTGGTCGAAGTAGTACCTTATTCAATAAGGTTCTTCGTGATACACAAGCAGTATCTCTAAACACATGAGATTCTTCGGGTGGTTGAAGTAGTTCTTTATCCTATAAGGTTCTTCGCGATACCAAAGCAGTATCTCTAATCACATGCGATTCTTCGGGTGGTCAAAGTAGTCCCTTATCCAATAAGGTTCTTCGCGATACCAAAGTTGTATCTCTAAACACATGAGATTCGTCGGGTGGTCGAAGCAGTCCCTTATCCAATGAGGTTCTTCGCGATACCAAAACAATATCTCTAAACACATGAGATTCTTCGGGTGGTTGAAGCAGTCCCTTATCCAATAAGGTTCTTCGCGATACCAAAGCAGTGTCTCTAAACACATGAGATTCTTCCGGTGGTCAAAGCAGTACCTTATTCAATAAGGTTCTTCGTGTTACCAAAGCAGTATCTCTAAACACATGAGATTCGTCAGGTGGTCGAAGCAGTCCCTTATCCAATAAGGTTCTTCGCAATACCAAAACAATATCTCTAAACACATGAGATTCTTCGGGTGGTTGAAGCAGTCCCTTATCCAATAAGGTTCTTCGCGATACCAAAGCAGTATCTCTAAACAAATGAAATTCTTCGAGTGGTCAAAGCAGTACCTTATTCAATAAGGTTCTTCGTGATACTAAAGCAGAATCTCTAAACACATGAGATTCTTCGGTTGGTCGTAGCAGTTCCTTATCCATAAAGGATCTTCGTGATACCAAAGCAGTATCTCTAAACACATGAGATTCTTCGGGTGGTCGAAGCAGTCCCTTATCCATTAAGGTTCTTCGCGATACCAAAACAGTATCTCTAAACACATGAGATTCTTCGTGATACCAAAGCAGTATCTCTAAATACATGAGATTCCTCGGGTGGTCGATGCAGTCCCTTATCCAAAAAGACTCTTATCGATATGAAAGCAGTATCTCTAAACACATGAGATGCTTCGGGTGGTCGAAGCAGTCCCTTATCCAACAAGGTTCTTCGCGATACCAAAATAGTATCTCTAAACACATGAGATTCTTCGTGATACCAAAGCAGTATCTCTAAACACATGAGATTCTTCGGGTGGTTGAAGAAGTCCCTTATCCAATAAGGTTCTTTGCGATACCCAAGCAGTATATCTAAACACATGAAATTCTTCGGTTGGTCGAAGTAGTACCTTATTCAATAAGGTTCTTCGCGATACCAAAGCAGTATCTCTAATCACATGAGATTCTTCGGGTGGTCGAAGCAGTCCCTTATCCACTAAGGTTCTTCGCGATACCAAAACAATATCTCTAAACACATAAGATTCGTCGCGATACCAAAGCAGTATCTCTAAATGCATGAGATTCCTAGGGTGGTCGATGCAGTCCCTTATCCAAAAAGACTCTTATCGATATGAAAGCAGTATCTCTAAACACATGAGATTCTTCGGGTGGTCGAAGCAGTCCCTTATTTGTTAAGTTTCTTGGTGAAACCAAAGCAGTATCTCTAAACACATGAGATTCTTCGGGTGGTTGAAGAAGTCCCTTATCCAATACGGTTCTTTGCGATACCCAAGAAATATATCTAAACACATGAGATTCTTCGGTTGGTCGAAGTAGTACCTTATTCAATAAGGTTCTTCGTGATACACAAGCAGTATCTCTAAACACATGAGATTCTTCGGGTGGTCGAAGTAGTTCTTTATCCTATAAGGTTCTTCGCGATACCAAAGCAGTATCTCTAATCACATGAGATTCTTCGGGTGGTCAAAGTAGTCCCTTATCCAATAAGGTTCTTCGCGATACCAAAGTTGTATCTCAAAACACATGAGATTCGTCGGGTGGTCGAAGCAGTCCCATATCCAATGAGGTTCTTCGCGATACCAAAACAATATCTCTAAACACATGAGATTCTTCGGGTGGTTGAAGCAGTCCCTTATCCAATAAGGTTCTTCGCGATACCAAAGCAGTATCTCTAAACACATGAGATTCTTCGGGTGGTCAAAGCAGTACCTTATTCAATAAGGTTCTTCGTGTTACCAAAGCAGTATCTCTAAACACATGAGATTCGTCAGGTGGTCGAAGCAGTCCCTTATCCAATAAGGTTCTTCGCAATACCAAAACAATATCTCTAAACACATGAGATTCTTCGGGTGGTTGAAGCAGTCCCTTATCCAATAAGGTTCTTCGCGATACCAAAGCAGTATCTCTAAACAAATGAAATTCTTCGAGTGGTAAAAGCAGTACCTTATTCAATAAGGTTCTTCGTGATACTAAAGCAGTATCTCTAAACACATGAGATTCTTCGGGTGGTCGTAGCAGTTCCTTATCCATAAAGGATCTTCGCGATACCAAAGCAGTATCTCTAAACACATGAGATTCTTCGGGTGGTCGAAGCAGTCCCTTATCCATTAAGGTTCTTCGCGATACCAAAACAATATCTCTAAACACATGAGATTCTTCGTGATACCAAAGCAGTATCTCTAAATACATGAGATTCCTCGGGTGGTCGATGCAGTCCCTTATCCAAAAAGACTCTTATCGATATGAAAGCAGTATCTCTAAACACATGAGATGCTTCGGGTGGCCGTAGCAGTCCCTTATCCAACAAGGTTCTTCGCGATACCAAAATAGTATCTCTAAACACATGAGATTCTTCGTGATACCAAAGCAGTATCTCTAAATACATGAGATTCCTCGGGTGGTCGAAGCAATACCTTATTCAATAAGGTTCTTCGTGATACCAAAGCAGTATCTCTAAACACATGAGGATCTTTGGGTGGACGAAGCAGTCCCTTATTCAATAAGGTTCTTCGCGATACCAAAGCAGTATCTCTAATCACATGAGATTCTTCGGGTGGTCGAGGCAGTCCCTTATCCACTAAGGTTCTTCGCGATACCAAAACAGTATCTCTAAACACATAAGATTCTTCGCGATACCAAAGCAGTATCTCTAAATGCATGAGATTCCTAGGGTGGCCGATGCAGTCCCTTATCCAAAAAGACTCTTATCGATATGAAAGCAGTATCTCTAAACACATGAGATTCTTCGGGTGGTCGAAGCTGTGCCTTATTTGTTAAGTTTCTTGGCGAAACCAAAGCAGTATCTCTAAACACATGAGATTCTTCGGGTGGTTGAAGAAGTCCCTTATCCAATACGGTTCTTTGCGATACCCAAGCAGTATATCTAAACACATGAGATTCTTCGGTTGGTCGAAGTAGTACCTTATTCAATAAGGTTCTTCGTGATACACAAGCAGTATCTCTAAACACATGAGATTCTTCGGGTGGTCGAAGTAGTTCTTTATCCAATAAGGTTCTTCGCGATACCAAAGCAGTATCTCTAATCACATGAGATTCTTCGGGTGGTCGAGCAGTCCTTTACCCAATGAGGTTCTTCACGATACCAAAACAATATCTCTAAACACATGAGATTCTTCGGGTGGTTGAAGCAGTCCCTTATCCAATAAGGTTCTTCGCGATACCAAAGCAGTATCTCTAAACACATGAGATTCTTCGGGTGGTCAAAGCAGTACCTTATTCAATAAGGTTCTTCGTGTTACCAAAGCAGTATCTCTAAACACATGAGATTCGTCAGATGGTCGAAGCAGTCCCTTATCCAATAAGGTTCTTCGCAATACCAAAACAATATCTCTAAACACATGAGATTCTTCGGGTGGTTGAAGCAGTCCCTTATCTAATAAGGTTCTTCGCGATACCAAAGCAGTATCTCTAAACAAATGAAATTCTTCGAGTGGTCAAAGCAGTACCTTATTCAATAAGGTTCTTCGTGATACTAAAGCAGTATCTCTAAACACATGAGATTCTTCGGGTGGTCGTAGCAGTTCCTTATCCATAAAGGATCTTCGCGATACCAAAGCAGTATCTCTAAAGACATGAGATTCTTCGGGTGGTCGAAGCAGTCCCATATCCATTAAGGTTCTTCGCGATACCAAAACAGTATCTCTAAACACATGAGATTCTTCGTGATACCAAAGCAGTATCTCTAAATACATGAGATTCCTCGGGTGGTCGATGCAGTCCCTTATCCAAAAAGACTCTTATCGATATGAAAGCAGTATCTCTAAACACATGAGATGCTTCGGGTGGTCGAAGCAGTCCCTTATCCAACAAGGTTCTTCGCGATACCAAAATAGTATCTCTAAACACATGAGATTCTTCGTAATACCAAAGCAGTATCTCTAAATACATGAGATTCCTCGGGTGGTCGAAGCAATACCTTATTCAATAAGGTTCTTCGTGATACCAAAGCAGTATCTCTAAACACATGAGGATCTTTGGGTGGACGAAGCAATCCCTTATCCAATAAGGTTCTTCGTGATACCAAAGAAGTATCTCTAAACACATGAGATTCTTCGGGTGGTCAAAGCAGTACCTTATTTAATAAGGTTCTTCGTGTTACCAAAGCAGTATCTCTGAACACATGAGATTCGTCAGGTGGTCGAAGCAGTCCCTTATCCAATAAGGTTCTTCATAATACCAAAGCAGTATCTCTAAACAAATGAAATTCTTCGGGTGGTCAAAGAAGTACCTTATTCAATAAGGTTCTTCGTGATACTAAAGCTGTATCTCTAAACACATGAGATTCTTCGGGTGGTCGTAGCAGTCCCTTATCCATAAAGGATCTTCGCGATACCAAAGCAGTATCTCTAAACACATGAGATGCTTCGGGTGGTAGAAGCAGTCCCTTATCTAATAAGGTTCTTCGCGATACTAAAACAGTATCTCTAAACACATGAGATTCTTCGTGATACTAAAGCAGTA
This sequence comes from Lathyrus sativus, assembly GCA_963859935.3. Classification (NCBI taxonomy): domain Eukaryota; kingdom Viridiplantae; phylum Streptophyta; class Magnoliopsida; order Fabales; family Fabaceae; genus Lathyrus; species Lathyrus sativus. Next base: position 235,310,843 of record OZ012740.1, on the reverse strand, counting down.
TCTCTAAATACATGAGATTCCTCGGGTGGTCGAAGCAATACCTTATTCAATAAGGTTCTTCGTGATACCAAAGCAGTATCTCTAAACACATGAGGATCTTTGGGTGGACGAAGCAGTCCCTTATCGAATAAGGTTCTTCGCGATACCAAAGCAGTATCTCTAATTACATGAGATTCTTCGGGTGGTCGAAGCTGTCCCTTATCCATTAAGGTTCTTCGCGATACCAAAACAGTATATCTAAACACATAAGATTCTTCGTGATACCAAAGCAGTATCTCTAAATACATGAGATTCCTCGGGTGGTCGATGCAGTCCCTTATCCAAAAAGACTCTTATCGATATGAAAGCAGTATCTCTAAACACATGAGATTCTTCGGGTGGTCGAAGCAGTCCCTTATCTGTTAAGTTTCTTGGCGAAACCAAAGCAGTATCTCTAAACACATGAGATTCTTCGGGTGGTTGAAGAAGTCCCTTATCCAATAAGGTTCTTTGCGATACCCAAGGAGTATATCTAAACACATGAAATTCTTCGGTTGGTCGAAGTAGTACCTTATTCAATAAGGTTCTTCGTGATACACAAGCAGTATCTCTAAACACATGAGATTCTTCGGGTGGTCGAAGTAGTTCTTTATCCAATAAGGTTCTTCGCGATACCAAAGTAGTATCTCTAATCACATGAGATTCTTCGGGTGGTCAAAGTAGTCCCTTATCCAATAAGGTTCTTCGCGATACCAAAGCAGTATCTCTAAACACATGAGATTCGTCAGGTGGTCGAGCAGTCCCTTACCCAATGAGGTTCTTCGCGATACCAAAACAATATCTCTAAACACATGAGATTCTTCGGGTGGTTGAAGCAGTCCCTTATCCAATAAGGTTCTTCGCAATACCAAAGCAGTATCTCTAAACACATGATATTCTTCGGGTGGTCAAAGCAGTACCTTATTTAATAAGTTTCTTCATGTTACCAAAGCAGTATCTCTAAACACATGAGATTCTTCGGGTGGTCAAAGCAGTCCCTTATTCAATAAGGTTCTTCGTGTTACCAAAGCAGTATCTCTAAACACATGAGATTCGTTAGGTGGTCGAAGCAGTCCCTTATCCAATAAGGTTCTTCTCAATACCAAAACAATATCTCTAAACACATGAGATTCTTCGGGTGGTTGAAGCAGTCCCTTATCCAATAAGGTTCTTCACGATACCAAAGCAGTATCTCTAAACAAATGAAATTCTTCGGGTGGTCAAAGCAGTAACTTATTCAATAAGGTTCTTCGTGATACTAAAGCAGTATCTCTAAACACATGAGATTCTTCGGGTGGTCGTAGCAGTCCCTTATCCATAAAGGATCTTCGCGATACCAAAGCAGTATCTCTAAACACATCAGATGCTTCGGGTGGTCGAAGCAGTCCCTTATCCAATAAGGTTCTTCGCGATACCAAAACAGTATCTCTAAACACATGAGATTCTTCGTGATACCAAAGCAATATCTCTAAATACATGAGATTCCTCGGGTGGTCGAAGAAATACCTTATTTAATAAGGTTCTTCGTCATACCAAAGCAGTATCTATAAACACATGAGGATCTTTGGGTGGACGAAGCAGTCCCTTATTCAATAAGGTTCTTCGCGATACCAAAGCAGTATCTCTAATCACATGAGATTCTTCGGGTGGTCGAAGCAGTCCCTTATCCACTAAGGCTCTTCGCGATACCAAAACAGTATCTCTAAACACATAAGATTCTTCGCGATACCAAAGCAGTATCTCTAAATGCATGAGATTCCTAGGGTGGTCGATGCAGTCCCTTATCCAAAAAGACTCTTATCGATATGAAAGCAGTATCTCTAAACACATGAGATTCTTCGGGTGGTCGAAGCAGTCCCTTATTTGTTAAGTTTCTTGGTGAAACCAAAGCAGTATCTCTAAACACATGAGATTCTTCAGGTGGTTGAAGAAGTCCCTTATCCAATACGGTTCTTTGCGATACCCAAGCAATATATCTAAACACATGAGATTCTTCGGTTGGTCGAAGTAGTACCTTATTCAATAAGGTTCTTCGTGATACACAAGCAGTATCTCTAAACACATGAGATTCTTCGGGTGGTCGAAGTAGTTCTTTATCCTATAAGGTTCTTCGCGATACCAAAGCAGTATCTCTAATCACATGAGATTCTTCGGGTGGTCAAAGTAGTCCCTTATCCAATAAGGTTCTTCGCGATACCAAAGTTGTATCTCTAAACACATGAGATTCGTCGGGTGGTCGAAGCAGTCCCTTATCCAATGAGGTTCTTCGCGATACCAAAACAATATCTCTAAACACATGAGATTCTTCGGGTGGTTGAAGCAGTCCCTTATCCAATAAGGTTCTTCGCGATACCAAAGCAGTATCTCTAAACACATGAGATTCTTCGGGTGGTCAAAGCAGTACCTTATTCAATAAGGTTCTTCGTGTTACCAAAGCAGTATCTCTAAACACATGAGATTCGTCAGGTGGTCGAAGCAGTCCCTTATCCAATAAGGTTCTTCGCAATACCAAAACAATATCTCTAAACACATGAGATTCTTCGGGTGGTTGAAGCAGTCCCTTATCCAATAAGGTTCTTCGCGATACCAAAGCAGTATCTCTAAACAAATGAAATTCTTCGAGTGGTAAAAGCAGTACCTTATTCAATAAGGTTCTTCGTGATACTAAAGCAGTATCTCTAAACACATGAGATTCTTCGGGTGGTCGTAGCAGTTCCTTATCCATAAAGGATCTTCGCGATACCAAAGCAGTATCTCTAAACACATGAGATTCTTCGGGTGGTCGAAGCAGTCCCTTATCCATTAAGGTTCTTCGCGATACCAAAACAATATCTCTAAACACATGAGATTCTTCGTGATACCAAAGCAGTATCTCTAAATACATGAGATTCCTCGGGTGGTCGATGCAGTCCCTTATCCAAAAAGACTCTTATCGATATGAAAGCAGTATCTCTAAACACATGAGATGCTTCGGGTGGTCGAAGCAGTCCCTTATCCAACAAGGTTCTTCGCGATACCAAAATAGTATCTCTAAACACATGAGATTCTTCGTGATACCAAAGCAGTATCTCTAAATACATGAGATTCCTCGGGTGGTCGAAGCAATACCTTATTCAATAAGGTTCTTCGTGATACCAAAGCAGTATCTCTAAACACATGAGGATCTTTGGGTGGACGAAGCAGTCCCTTATCCAATAAGGTTCTTCGCGATACCAAAGCAGTATCTCTAATCACATGAGATTCTTCGGGTGGTCGAAGAAGTCCCTTATCCACTAAGGTTCTTCGCGATACCAAAACAGTATCTCTAAACACATAAGATTCTTCGCGATACCAAAGTGGTATCTCTAAATGCATGAGATTCCTAGGGTGGTCGATGCAGTCCCTTATCCAAAAAGACTCTTATCGATATGAAAGCAGTATCTCAAAACACATGAGATTCTTCGGGTGGTCGAAGCAGTCCCTTATCTGTTAAGTTTCTTGGCGAAACCAAAGCAGTATCTCTAAACACATGAGATTCTTCGGGTGGTTGAAGAAGTCCCTTATCCAATAAGGTTCTTTGCGATACCCAAGCAGTATATCTAAACACATGAAATTCTTCGGTTGGTCGAAGTAGTACCTTATTCAATAAGGTTCTTCGTGATACACAAGCAGTATCTCTAAACACATGAGTTTCTTCGGGTGGTCGAAGTAGTTCTTTATCCAATAAGGTTCTCCGCGATACCAAAGCAGTATTTCTAATCACATGAGATTCTTCGGGTGGTCAAAGTAGTCCCTTATCCAATAAGGTTCTTCGCGATACCAAAGCAGTATCTCTAAACACATGAGATTCGTCAAGTGGTCAAGCAGTCCCTTACCCAATGAGGTTCTTCGCGATACCAAAACAATATCTCTAAACACATGAGATTCTTCGGGTGGTTGAAGCAGTCCCTTATCCAATAAGGTTCTTCGCAATACCAAAGCAGTATCTCTGAACACATGATATTCTTCGGGTGGTCAAAGCAGTACCTTATTCAATAAGTTTCTTCGTGTTACCAAAGCAGTATCTCTAAACACATGAGATTCTTCGGGTAGTCAAAGCAGTCCCTTATTCAATAAGGTTCTTCGTGTTACCAAAGCAGTATCTCTAAACACATGAGATTCGTTAGGTGGTCGAAGCAGTCCCTTATCCAATAAGGTTCTTCGCAATACCAAAACAATATCTCTAAACACATGAGATTCTTCGGGTGGTTGAAGCAGTCCCTTATCTAATAAGGTTCTTCGCGATACCAAAGCAGTATCTCTAAACAAATGAAATTCTTCGAGTGGTCAAAGCAGTACCTTATTCAATAAGGTTCTTCGTGATACTAAAGCAGTATCTCTAAACACATGAGATTCTTCGGGTGGTCGTAGCAGTTCCTTATCCATAAAGGATCTTCGCGATACCAAAGCAGTATCTCTAAACACATGAGATGCTTCGGGTGGTCGAAGCCATCCCTTATCCAATAAGGTTCTTCGCGATACCAAAACAGTATCTCTAAACACATGAGATTCTTCGTGATACCAAAGCAGTATCTCTAAATACATGAGATTCCTCGGGTGGTCGAAGCAATACCTTATTCAATAAGGTTCTTCGTGATACCAAAGCAGTATCTCTAAACACATGAGGATCTTTGGGTGGACGAAGCAGTCCCTTATCCAATAAGGTTCTTCGCGATACCAAAGCAGTATCTCTAATCACATGAGATTCTTCGGGTGGTCGAAGCAGTCCCTTATCCACTAAGGTTCTTCGCGATACCAAAACAGTATCTCTAAACACATAAGATTCTTCGCGATACCAAAGTGGTATCTCTAAATGCATGAGATTCCTAGGGTGGTCGATGCAGTCCCTTATCCAAAAAGACTCTTATCGATATGAAAGCAGTATCTCAAAACACATGAGATTCTTCGGGTGGTCGAAGCAGTCCCTTATCTGTTAAGTTTCTTGGCGAAACCAAAGCAGTATCTCTAAACACATGAGATTCTTCGGGTGGTTGAAGAAGTCCCTTATCCAATAAGGTTCTTTGCGATACCCAAGCAGTATATCTAAACACATGAAATTCTTCGGTTGGTCGAAGTAGTACCTTATTCAATAAGGTTCTTCGTGATACACAAGCAGTATCTCTAAACACATGAGTTTCTTCGGGTGGTCGAAGTAGTTCTTTATCCAATAAGGTTCTCCGCGATACCAAAGCAGTATTTCTAATCACATGAGATTCTTCGGGTGGTCAAAGTAGTCCCTTATCCAATAAGGTTCTTCGCGATACCAAAGCAGTATCTCTAAACACATGAGATTCGTCAAGTGGTCAAGCAGTCCCTTACCCAATGAGGTTCTTCGCGATACCAAAACAATATCTCTAAACACATGAGATTCTTCGGGTGGTTGAAGCAGTCCCTTATCCAATAAGGTTCTTCGCAATACCAAAGCAGTATCTCTGAACACATGATATTCTTCGGGTGGTCAAAGCAGTACCTTATTCAATAAGTTTCTTCGTGTTACCAAAGCAGTATCTCTAAACACATGAGATTCTTCGGGTGGTCAAAGCAGTCCCTTATTCAATAAGGTTCTTCGTGTTACCAAAGCAGTATCTCTAAACACATGAGATTCGTTAGGTGGTCGAAGCAGTCCCTTATCCAATAAGGTTCTTCGCAATACCAAAACAATATCTCTAAACACATGAGATTCTTCGGGTGGTTGAAGCAGTCCCTTATCTAATAAGGTTCTTCGCGATACCAAAGCAGTATCTCTAAACAAATGAAATTCTTCGAGTGGTCAAAGCAGTACCTTATTCAATAAGGTTCTTCGTGATACTAAAGCAGTATCTCTAAACACATGAGATTCTTCGGGTGGTCGTAGCAGTTCCTTATCCATAAAGGATCTTCGCGATACCAAAGCAGTATCTCTAAACACATGAGATGCTTCGGGTGGTCGAAGCCATCCCTTATCCAATAAGGTTCTTCGCGATACCAAAACAGTATCTCTAAACACATGAGATTCTTCGTGATACCAAAGCAGTATCTCTAAATACATGAGATTCCTCGGGTGGTCGAAGCAATACCTTATTCAATAAGGTTCTTCGTGATACCAAAGCAGTATCTCTAAACACATGAGGATCTTTGGGTGATCGAAGCATTCCCTTATCCAATAAGGTTCTTCGCGATACCAAAACAATATCTCTAATCACATGAGATTCTTCGGGTGGTCGAAGCAGTCCCTTATCCACTAAGGTTCTTCGCGATACCAAAACAGTATCTCTAAACACATAAGATTCTTCGCGATACCAAAGCAATATCTCTAAATGCATGAGATTCCTCGGGTGGTCGATGCAGTCCCTTATCCAAAAAGACTCTTATCGATATGAAAGCAGTATCTCTAAACACATGAGATTCTTCGGGTGGTCGAAGCAGTCCCTTATTTGTTAAGTTTCTTGGCGAAACCAAAGCAGTATCTCTAAACACATGAGATTCTTCGGGTGGTTGAAGAAGTCCCTTATCCAATACGGTTCTTTGCGATACCCAAGCAGTATATCTAAACACATGAGATTCTTCGGTTGGTCGAAGTAGTACCTTATTCAATAAGGTTCTTCGTGATACACAAGCAGTATCTCTAATCACATGAGATTCTTCGGGTGGTCAAAGTAGTCCCTTATCCAATAAGGTTCTTCGCGATACCAAAGTTGTATCTCTAAACACATGAGATTCGTCGGGTGGTCGAAGCAGTCCCTTATCCAATGAGGTTCTTCGCGACACTAAAACAATATCTCTAAACACATGAGATTCTTCGGGTGGTTGAAGCAGTCCCTTATCCAATAAGGTTCTTCGCGATACCAAAGCAGTATCTCTAAACACATGAGATTCTTCGGGTGGTCAAAGCAGTACCTTATTCAATAAGGTTCTTCGTGTTACCAAAGCAGTATCTCTAAACACATGAGATTCGTCAGGTGGTCAAAGCAGTCCCTTATCCAATAAGGTTCTTCGCAATACCAAAACAATATCTCTAAACACATGAGATTCTTCGGGTGGTTGAAGCAGTCCCTTATCCAATAAGGTTCTTCGCGATACCAAAGCAGTATCTCTAAACAAATGAAATTCTTCGGGTGGTCAAAGCAGTACCTTATTCAATAAGGTTCATCGTGATACTAAAGCAGTATCTCTAAACAGATGATATTCTTCGGGTGGTCATAGCAGTTCCTTATCCATAAAGGATCTTCGCGATACCAAAGCAGTATCTCTAAACACATGAGATTCTTCGGGTGGTCGAAGCAGTCCCTTATCCATTAAGGTTCTTCGCGATACCAAAACAGTATCTCTAAACACATGAGATTCTTCGTGATACCAAAGCAGTATCTCTAAATACATGAGATTCCTCGGGTGGTCGAAGCAATACCTTATTCAATAAGGTTCTTCGTGATACCAAAGCAGTATCTCTAAACACATGAGGATCTTTGGGTGGACGAAGCAGTCCCTTATCCAATAAGGTTCTTCGCAATACCAAAGCAGTATCTCTAATCACATGAGATTCTTCGGGTGGTCGAAGCAGTCCCTTATCCACTAAGGTTCTTCGCGATACCAAAACAGTATCTCTAAACACATAAGATTCTTCGCGATACCAAAGCAGTATCTCTAAATGCATGAGATTCCTCGGGTGGTCGACGCAGTCCCTTATCCAAAAAGACTCTTATCGATATGAAAGCAGTATCTCTAAACACATGAGATTCTTCGGGTGGTCGAAGCAGTCCCTTACTTGTTAAGTTTCTTGGCGAAACCAAAGCAGTATCTCTAAACACATGAGATTCTTCGGGTGGTTGAAGAAGTCCCTTATCCAATACGGTTCTGTGCGATACCCAAGCAGTATATCTAAACACATGAGATTCTTCGGTTGGTCGAAGTAGTACCTTATTCAATTAGGTTCTTCGTGATACACAAGCAGTATCTCTAAACTCATGAGATTCTTCGGGTGGTCGAAGTAGTTCTTTATCCAATAAGGTTCTTCGCGATACCAAAGCAGTATCTCTGATCACATGAGATTCTTCGGGTGGTCAAAGTAGTCCCTTATCCAATAAGGTTCTTCGCGATACCAAAGTTGTATCTCTAAACACATGAGATTCGTCGGGTGGTCGAAGCAGTCCCTTATCCAATGAGGTTCTTCGCGATACCAAAATAATATCTCTAAACACATGAGATTCTTCGGGTGGTTGAAGCAGTCCCTTATCCAGTAAGGTTCTTCGCGATACCAAAGCAGTATCTCTAAACACATGAGATTCTTCGGGTGGTCAAAGCATTACCTTATTCAATAAGGTTCTTCCTGTTACCAAAGCAATATCTCTAAACACATGAGATTCATCAGGTGGTCGAAGCAATCCCTTATCCAATAAGGTTCTTCGCAATACCAAAACAATATCTCTAAACACATGAGATTCTTCGGGTGGTTGAAGCAGTCCCTTATCTAATAAGGTTCTTCGCGATACCAAAGCAGTATCTCTAAACAAATGAAATTCTTCGAGTGGTCAAAGCAGTACCTTATTCAATAAGGTTCTTCGTGATACTAAAGCAGTATCTCTAAACACATGAGATTCTTCGGGTGGTCGTAGCAGTTCCTTATCCATAAAGGATCTTCGCGATACCAAAGCAGTATCTCTAAACACATAAGATTCTTCGGGTGGTCGAAGCAGTCCCTTATCCATTAAGGTTCATCGCGATACCAAAACAGTATCTCTAAACACATGAGATTCTTCGTGATACCAAAGCAGTATCTCTAAATACATGAGATTCTTCGAGTGGACGAAGCAGTCCTTTATCCAATAAGGTTGTTCGCGATACCAAAGCAGTATCTCTTATCACATGAGATTCTTCGGGTGGTCGAAGCAGTCCCTTATCCACTAAGGTTCTTCGCGATACCAAAAGAGTATCTCTAAACACATGAGATTCTTCGGGTGGTCAAAGCAGTACCTTATTCAATAATGTTCTTCGCGATACCAAAGCAGTATCTCTAAACACATGAGATTCTTCGGGTGGTTGAAGCAGCCACTTATCCAATAAGTTTCTTCGTGATACGAAAGCAGTATCTCTAAACACATGAGATTCTTCGGGTAGTCAAAACAGTACCTTATTCAATAAGGTTCTTCGCGAAACCAATGCAGTATCTCTAAACACATGAGATTCTTCGAGTGGTTGAAGAAGTCCCTTGTCCAATAAGGTTCTTTGTGATACTTAAGCAGTATATCTAAACACATGAGATTCTTCGGGTGGTGAAAGCAGTCCCTTATCTAATAAGGTTCTTCGCGATACAAAAGCAATATCTCTAAACACATGAGATTCATCGGGTGGTCGAAGCAGTCCCTTATCCAATAAGGCTCTTCGTGATACCAAAGCAGTATCTCTAAACACATGAGATTCTTCGGGTGGACGAAGCAGTCCCTTATCCAATAAGGTTTTTCGCGATACGAAAGCAGTATCTCTAACCACATGAGATTCTTCGGGTGGTTGAAGCAGCCCCTTATCCCAAAAGCTTCTTCGCGATACAAAAGCAGTATCTCTAAACACATGAGATTCTTCGGGTGGTCGAAGCAGTACCTTATTCAATAAGGTTCTTCGCGAAACCAAAGCAGTATCTCCAAACACATGAGATTCGTAGGGTGGTTGAAGAAGTCCCTTATCCAATAAGGTTCTTCGCGTTACCAAAGCAGTATCTCTAAACACATGAGATTCATTGGGTGGTCAAAGCAGTCCCTTATCTAATAAGGTTCTTCGTGATACTTAAGCAGTATCTCTAAACACATGAGATTCATCGTGTGGTCGAAGCAGTCCCTTATCCAATAAGGCTCTTCGTGATACCAAAGCAGTATCTCTAAACACATGAGATTCTTCGGGTGGACGAAGCAGTCCCTTATCCAATATGGTTTTTCGCGATACGAAAGCAGTATCTCTAACCACATGAGATTCTTCGGGTGGTTGAAGCATCCCCTTATCAAATAAACTTCTTTGCGATACGAAAGCAGTTTCTCTAAACACATGAGATTCTTCGGGTGGTCCAAGCAGTACCTTATTCAATAAGGTTCTTCGCGAAACCAAAGCAGTATCTCTAAACACATGAGATTCGTCGGGTGGTTGAAGAAGTCCCTTATCCAATAAGGTTCTTCTCGATACCAAAGCAGTATCTCTAAACACATGAGATTCATCGGGTGGTCGAAGCAGTCCCTTATCCAATAAGGCTCTTCGTGATACCAAAGCAGTATCTCTAAACACATGAGATTCTTCGCGTGGACGAAGCAGCCCCTTATCCAATAAGCTTCTTCGCGATACGAAAGCAGTATCTCTAAACACATGAGATTCTTCGGGTTGTCAAAGTAGTACCTTATTCAATAAGGTTCTTCGCGATACCAAAGCAGTATTTCTAATCACATGATATTCTTCGAGTGGTCGAAGCAGTCCCTTATCTAATAAGGTTCATCGCGATACCAAAGCAGTATCTCTAAACACATGAGATTCATCGGGTGGTCGAAGCAGTCCCTTATCCAATAAGGTTCTTCGTGATACCAAAGCAGTATCTCTAAACCCGTGAGATTCTTCGGGTGGAAGAAGCAGTCCCTTATCCAATAATGTTCTTCGTGATACCAAAGCAGTATCTCTAAACACATGAGATTCTTCGGGTGGTTGAAGCAGCCCCTTATCCAATAAGCTTCTTCGCGATACGAAAGCAGTATCTCTAAACACATGAGATTCGTCGGGTGGTCCAAGCAGTACCTTATTCAATAAGGTTCTTCGCGAAACCAAAGCAGTATCTCTAAACACATGAGATTCGTCGGGTGGTTGAAGAAGTCCCTTATCCAATAAGGTTCTTCTCGATACCAAAGCAGTATCTCTAAACACATGAGATTCATCGGGTGGTCGAAGCAGTCCCTTATCCAATAAGGCTCTTCATGATACCAAAGCAGTATCTCTAAGAACATGAGATTCTTCGCGTGGACGAAGCAGCCCCTTATCCAATAAGCTTCTTCGCGATACGAAAGCAGTATCTCTAAACACATGAGATTCTTCGGGTTGTCAAAGTAGTACCTTATTCAATAAGGTTCTTCGCGATACCAAAGCAGTATTTCTAATCACATGAGATTCTTCGGGTGGTCGAAGCAGTACCTTATTCAATAAGGTTCTTCGTGAAACCAAAGCAGTATCTCTAAACACATGAGATTCTTCGGGTGGATGAAGAAGTCCCTTCTCCAATAAGGTTCTTTGCGATACCCAAGCAGTATATCTAAACACATGAGATTCTTCGGGTGGTCAAAGCAGTCCCTTATCTAATAAGGTTCTTCGCGATACTAAAGCAGTATCTCTAAACACATGAGATTCATCGGGTGGTCGAAGCAGTCCCTTATCCAATAAGGTTCTTCGTGATACCAAAGCAGTATCTCTAAACACATGAGATTCTTCGGGTGGACGAAGCAGTCCCTTATCCAATAAGGTTCTTCGTGATACCAAAGCAGTATCTCTAAACACATGAGATTCTTCGGGTGGACGAAACAGTCCCTTATCCAATAAGGTTCTTCGCGATAACAAAGCAGTATCTCTAATCACATGAGATTCTTTGGGTGGTCGAAGAAGTCCCTTATCCAATAAGGTTCTTCGCGATACCAAAACAGTATCTCTAAACACATGAGATTCTTTGCGATACCAAAGCAGTAACTCTTAATACATGAGATTCCTCGTGTGGTCGATGCACTCCCTTATCCAATAAGATTCTTCGTGATACGAAAGCAGTATCTCTAAACACATGAGATTCTTCGGGTGGTCGAAGCAGTCCCTTATCCGTTAAGGTTCTTCGTGAAACCAAAGCAGTATCTTTAAACACATCAGATTCTTTGGGTGGTTGAAGAAGTCCCTTATCCAGTAAGGTTCTTTGCGATATCCATGCTGTATATCTAAACACATGAGATTCTTCGATTGGTCAAAGCAGTCCCTTATCTAATAAGGTTCTTCGCGATACCAAAATAGTATCTCTAAACACATGAGTTTCTTCGGGTGGTCAAAGCAGTCCCTTATCCAATAAGGTTCTTCGTGATACCAAAGCAGTATCTCTAATCACATGAGATTCTTCGGGTGGATGAAGCAGTCCCTTATCCAATAAGGTTCTTCGCGATACGAAAGCAGTATCTCTAAACACATGAGATTCTTCGGGTGGTTGAAGCAACCCCTTATCCAATAAGCTTCTTCGCGATACGAAAGCAGTATCTCTAAACACATGAGATTCTTCGAGTGGTTGAAGAAGTCCCTTCTCCAATAAGTTTCTTTGTGAAACCAAAGCAGTATCTCTAAACACAAGAGATTCTTCGGGTGGCTGAAGAAGTCCCTTATCTAATAAGGTTCTTTGCGATACCCAAGCAGTATATCTAAACACATGAGATTCTTCGGGTGATCATAGCAGTCCCATATCTAATAAGGTTCTTTGCGATACCAAATCAGTATCTCTAAACACATGAGATTCATCGGGTGGTCGAAGCAGTCCCTTATCCAATAAGGTTCTTCGTGATACCAAAGCAGTATCTCTAAACACATTAGATTCTTCGGGTGGACGAAGCAGTCCCTTATCCAATAAGGTTCTTCGTGATACCAAAGCAGTATCTCTAATCACATGAGATTATTCGGGTGGTTGAAGCAGCCCCTTATCCAATAAGCTTCTTCGCGATACGAAAGCAGTATCTCTAAACACATGAGATTCTTCGGGTGGTCGAAGCAGTCCCTTATCCGTTAAGGTTCTTCGCGAAACCAAAGCAGTATCTCTAAACACATCAGATTCTTTGGGTGGTTGAAGAAGTCCCTTATCCAATAAGGTTCTTTGCGATATCCATGATGTATATCTAAACACATGAGATAATTCGATTGGTCAAAGCAGTCCCTTATCTAATAAGGTTCTTCGCGATACCAATGTAGTATCTCTAAACACATGAGTTTCTTCGGGTGGTCAAAGCAGTCCCTTATCCAATAAGGTTCTTCATGATACCAAAGCAGTATCTCTAAAGACATGAGTTTCTTCGGGTGGACGAAGCAGTCCCTTATCCAATAAGGTTCTTCGCGATACCAAAGCAGTATCTCTAATCACATGAGATTCTTTGGGTGGATGAAGCAGTCCCTTATCCAATAAGGTTCTTCGCGATACAAAAGCAGTATCTCTAAACACATGAGATTCTTCGGGTGGTTGAAGCAACCCCTTATCCAATAAGCTTCTTAGCGATACGAAAGCAGTATCTCTAAACACATGAGATTCTTCGGGTGGTTGAAGAAGTCCCTTCTCCAATAAGGTTCTTTGTGAAACCAAAGCAGTATCTCTAAACACATGAGATTCTTCGGGTGGCTGAAGAAGTCCATTATCTAATAAGGTTCTTTGCGATACCCAAGCAGTATATCTAAACACATGAGATTCTTCGGGTGATCATAGCAGTCCCTTATCTAATAAGGTTCTTTACGATACCAAATTAGTATCTCTAAACACATGAGATTCATCGGGTGGTCGAAGCAGTCCCTTATCCAATAAGGTTCTTCGTGATACCAAAGCAGTATCTCTAAACACATTAGATTCTTCAGGTGGACGAAGCAGTCCCTTATCCAATAAGGTTCTTCGTGATACCAAAGCAGTATCTCTAATCACATGAGATTCTTCGGGTGGTTGAAGCAACCCCTTATCCAATAAGCTTCTTCGCGATACGAAAGCAGTATCTCTAAACAAATGAGATTCTTCGGGTGGTCGAAGCAGTACCTTATTCAATAAGGTTCTTCGCGAAACCAAAGCAGTATCTCTAAACACATGAGATTCTTCGGGTGGTTGAAGAAGTCCCTTATCCAAGAAGGTTCTTTGCGATACCCAAGCAGTATATATAAAGACATGAGATTCTTCAATTGGTCAAAGCAGTCCCTTATCTAATAAGGTTCTTCGCGATACCAAAGCAGTATCTCTAAACACATGAGATTCATCGGGTGGTTGAAGCAGTCCCTTATACAATAAGGTTATTCGTGATACCAAAGCAGTATCTCTAAACACATGAGATTCTTCGGGTGGACGAAGCAGTCCCTTATCCAAAAAGGTTCTTCGTGAAACCAAAGCAGTATCTCTAAACACATGAGATTCTTCGGGTGGACGAAGCAGTTCCTTATCCAATAAGGTTCTTCGCGATACCAAAGCAGTATCTCTAATCACATGAGATTCTTCGGGTGGTTGAAGCAGCCCCTTATCCAATAAGCTTCTTCGCGATACGAAAGCAGTATCTCTAAACACATGAGATTCTTCAGGTGGTCGATGCAGTACCTTATTCAATAAGGTTCTTTGCGATACCAAAGCAGTATCTCTAAATACATGAGATTCTTCGGGTGGTCGAAGCAGTCCCTTATCCGTTAAGGTTCTTCGTGAAACCAAAGCAGTATCTCTAAACACATGAGATTCTTCGGGTGGTTAAAGAAGTCCCTTATCCAATAAGGTTCTTTGCGATACCCAAACAGTATATCTAAAAACATGAGATTCTTCGGATGGTCAAAGTAGTCCCTTATCTAATAAGGTTCTTCGCGATACCAAAGCAATATCTCTAAACACATGAGATTCTTCGGGTGGTATAAGCAGTCCCTTATCCAATAAGGTTCTTCTTGATACCAAAGCAGTATCTCAAAACACATGAGATTCTTCGGGTGGTTCAAGCAGCCCCTTATCCAATAAGCTTCTTCGCGATACGAAAGCAGTATCTCTAAACACATGAGATTCTTCGGGTGGTCAAAGCAGTACCTTATTCAATAAGGTTCTTCGCGATACCAAAACAGTATCTCTAAACACATGAGATTCTTCGGGTGGACGAAGCAGTCCCTTATCCAATAAGGTTCTTCGCGATACTAAAGCAGTATCTCTAATCACATGAGATTCTTCGGGTGGATGAAGCAGTACCTTATCCAATAAGGTTCTTCGTGATACGAAAGCAGTATCTCTAAACACATGAGATTCTTCGGGTGGTTGAAGAAGTTCCTTCTCCAATAAGGTTCTTTGCGAAAGCAAAGCAGTATCTCTAAACACATGAGATTCTTCGGGTGGTTAAAGAAGTCCCTTATCTAATAAGGTTCTTTGCGATACCCAAGCAGTATATCTAAACACATGAGATTCTTCGGGTGGTCATAGCAGTCCCTTATCTAATAAGGTTCTTTGTGATACCAAAACAATATCTCTAAATACATGAGATTATTCGGGTGGACGAAGCAGTCACTTATCCGTTAAGGTTCTTCGCGAAACCAAAGCAGTATCTCTAAACACATGAGATTCTTCGGGTGGTTAAAGAAGTCCCTTATCCAATAAGGTTCTTTGCGATACCCAAGCAATATATCTAAAAACATGAGATTCTTCGGGTGGTCAAAGCAGTCCCTTATCTAATAAGGTTCTTCGCGATACCAAAGCAATATCTCTAAACACATGAGATTCTTCGGGTGGTAGAAGCAGTCCCTTATCCAATAAGGTTCTTCGTGATACCAAAGCAGTATCTCAAAACACATGAGATTCTTCGGGTGGTCGAAGCAGTACCTTATTTAATAAGGTTCTTCGCGAAACCCAAGCAGTATCTCTAAACACATGAGATTCTTCGGGTGGTTGAAAAGTCCCTTATCCAATAAGGTTCTTTGTGATACCCAAGCAGTATATCTAAACACATGAGATTCTTCGGGTGGTCAAAGTAGTCCCTTATCAAATAAGGTTCTTCGCGATACCAAAGCATTATCTCTAAACACATGAGATTCATCGGGTGGTCGAAGCAGTCCCTTATCCAATAAGGTTCTTCGTGATACAAAAGCAGTATCTCTAAACATATAAGATTCTTCGGATGGTTGAAGCAGCCACTTATCCAATAAGCTTTTTGCGATACGAAAGCAGTATCTCTAAACACATGAGATTCTTCGGGTGGTCGAAGCAGTACCTTATTCAATTAGGTTCTTCGCGAAACCAAAGCAGTATCTCTAAACACATGAGATTCTTTGGGTGGTTGAAGATGTCCCTTGTCGAATAAGGTTCTTTGCGATACCCAAGCAGTATATCTAAACACATGAGATTCTTCGGGTGGTCAAAGAAGTCCCTTATCTAACAAGGTTCTTCGCGATACCAAAGCAGTATCTCTAAACACATGAGATTCATCGGGTGGTCGAAGCAGTCCCTTATCCAATAAGGTTCTTCGTGATACCAAAGCAGTATCTCTAAACACATGAGATTCTTCGGGTGGACGAAGCAGTCCCTTATCCAATAAGGTTCTTCGCGATACAAAAGCAGTATCTCTAAACACATGAGATTCTTCGGGTGGTTGAAGCAGCCCCTTATCCAATAAGCTTCTTCGCGATACGAAAGCAGTATCTCTAAACACATGAGATTCTTCGGGTGGTCGAAGCAGTACCTTATTCAATTAGATTCTTCGCGAAACCAAAGCAGTATCTCTAAACACATGAGATTCTTTGGGTGGTTGAAGATGTCCTTTGTCGAATAAGGTTCTTTGCGATACAAAAGCAGTATATCTAAACACATGAGATTCTTCGGATGGTCAAAGAAGTCCCTTATCTAATAAGGTTCTTCGCGATACCAAAGCAGTATCTCTAAACACATGAGATTCATCGGGTGGTCGAAGCAGTCCCTTATCCAATAAGGTTCTTCGTGATACCAAAGCAGTATCTCTAAACACATGAGATTCTTCGGGTGGACGAAGCAGTCCCTTATCCAATAAGGTTCTTCGCGATACCAAAGCAGTATCTCTAATCACATGAGATTCTTCGGGTGGACGAAGCAGTCCCTTATCCAATAAGGTTCTTCGCGATACCAAAGAAGTATCTCTAATCACATGAGATTCTTCGGGTGGTCGAAGCAGTCCCTTATCCAATAAGGTTCTTCGCGATACCAAAACAGTATCTCTAAACACATGAGATTCTTTGCGATACCAAAGCAGTATCTCGAAATACATGAGATTCCTCGGGTGGTAGATGCACTCCCTTATCCAATAAGATTCTTCGCGATACGAAAGCAGTATCTCTAAACACATGAGATTCTTCGGGTGGTCGAAGCAGTGCCTTATCCGTTAAGGTTCTTCGCGAAACCAAAGCAGTATCCCTAAACACATGAGATTCTTCGGGTGGTCGAAAAAGTCCCTTATCCAATAAGGTTCTTTGTGATACCCAAGCAGTATATCTAAACACATGAGATTCTTCGGGTGGTCAAAGTTGTCCCTTATCTAATAAGGTTCTTCGCGATACCAAAGCAGTATCTCTAAACACATGAGATTCATCGGGTGGTCGAAGCAGTCCCTTATCCAATAAGGTTCTTCGTGATACCAAAGCAGTATCTCTAAACACATGAGATTCTTCGGGTGGACGAAGCAGTCCCGTATCCAATAAGGTTCTTCGTGATACAAAAGCAGTATCTCTAAACATATAAGATTCTTCGGATGGTTGAAGCAGCCACTTATCCAATAAGCTTTTTGCGATACGAAAGCAGTATCTCTAAACACATGAGATTCTTCGGGTGGTCGAAGCAGTACCTTATTCAATTAGGTTCTTCGCGAAACCAAAGCAGTATCTCTAAACACATGAGATTCTTTGGGTGGTTGAAGATGTCCCTTGTCGAATAAGGTTCTTTGCGATACCCAAGCAGTATATCTAAACACATGAGATTCTTCGGGTGGTCAAAGAAGTCCCTTATCTAACAAGGTTCTTCGCGATACCAAAGCAGTATCTCTAAACACATGAGATTCATCGGGTGGTCGAAGCAGTCCCTTATCCAATAAGGTTCTTCGTGATACCAAAGCAGTATCTCTAAACACATGAGATTCTTCGGGTGGACGAAGCAGTCCCTTATCCAATAAGGTTCTTCGCGATACAAAAGCAGTATCTCAAAACACATGAGATTCTTCGGGTGGTTGAAGCAGCCCCTTATCCAATAAGCTTCTTCGCGATACGAAAGCAGTATCTCTAAACACATGAGATTCTTCAGGTGGTCGAAGCAGTACCTTATTCAATTAGATTCTTCGCGAAACCAAAGCAGTATCTCTAAACACATGAGATTCTTTGGGTGGTTGAAGATGTCCTTTGTCGAATAAGGTTCTTTGCGATACCCAAGCAGTATATCTAAACACATGAGATTCTTCGGATGGTCAAAGAAGTCCCTTATCTAATAAGGTTCTTCGCGATACCAAAGCAGTATCTCTAAACACATGAGATTCATCGGGTGGTCGAAGCAGTCCCTTATCCAATAAGGTTCTTCGTGATACCAAAGCAGTATCTCTAAACACATGAGATTCTTCGGGTGGACGAAGCAGTCCCTTATCCAATAAGGTTCTTCGCGATACCAAAGCAGTATCTCTAATCACATGAGATTCATCGGGTGGACGAAGCAGTCCCTTATCCAATAAGGTTCTTCGCGATACCAAAGCAGTATCTCTAATCACATGAGATTCTTCGGGTGGTCGAAGCAGTCCCTTATCCAATAAGGTTCTTCGCGATACCAAAACAGTATCTCTAAACACATGAGATTCTTTGCGATACCAAAGCAGTATCTCGAAATACATGAGATTCCTCGGGTGGTAGATGCACTCCCTTATCCAATAAGATTCTTCGCGATACGAAAGCAGTATCTCTAAACACATGAGATTCTTCGGGTGGTCGAAGCAGTGCCTTATCCGTTAAGGTTCTTCGCGAAACCAAAGCAGTATCCCTAAACACATGAGATTCTTCGGGTGGTCGAAAAAGTCCCTTATCCAATAAGGTTCTTTGTGATACCCAAGCAGTATATCTAAACACATGAGATTCTTTGGGTGGTCAAAGTTGTCCCTTATCTAATAAGGTTCTTCGCGATACCAAAGCAGTATCTCTAAACACATGAGATTCATCGGGTGGTCGAAGCAGTCCCTTATCCAATAAGGTTCTTCGTGATACCAAAGCAGTATCTCTAAACACATGAGATTCTTCGGGTGGACGAAGCAGTCCCTTATCCAATAAGGTTCTTCGCGATACAAAAGCAGTATCTCTAAACACATGAGATTTTTCGGGTGGTTGAACCAGCCCCTTATCCAATAAGCTTCTTCGCGATACGAAAGCAATATCTCTAAACACATGAGATTCTTCGGGTGGTCGAAGCAGTACCTTATTCAATTAGATTCTTCGCGAAACCAAAGCAGTATCTCTAAACACATGAGATTCTTTGGGTGGTTGAAGATGTCCTCTGTCGAATAAGGTTCTTTGCGATACCCAAGCAGTATATCTAAACACATGAGATTCTTCGGATGGTCAAAGAAGTCCCTTATCTAATAAGGTTCTTCGCGATACCAAAGCAGTATCTCTAAACACATGAGATTCATCGGGTGGTCGAAGCAGTCCCTTATCCAATAAGGTTCTTCGTGATACCAAAGCAGTATCTCTAAACACATGAGATTCTTCGGGTGGACGAAGCAGTCCCTTATCCAATAAGGTTCTTCGCGATACCAAAGCAGTATCTCTAATCACATGAGATTCTTCGGGTGGTCGAAGCAGTCCCTTATCCAATAAGGTTCTTCGCGATACCAAAACAGTATCTCTAAACACATGAGATTCTTTGCGATACCAAAGCAGTATCTAGAAATACATGAGATTCCTCGGGTGGTAGATTCACTCCCTTATCCAATAAGATTCTTCGCGATACGAAAGCAGTATCTCTAAACACATGAGATTCTTCGGGTGGTCGAAGCAGTGCCTTATCCGTTAAGGTTCTTCGCGAAACCAAAGCAGTATTGTTGCACCCCAAAATTTGTCCAACCTTTTCTAACCTAGGTTTATGTATCAATTGCATAGTCATTTGCATTGTCATCATGTGCATAGTGTATTCATCTGCATTGCATGTCATAAGCAAGTTATCTTAACAGGGGATCAAAGTGTTATTCCTATCTCAAGAGGTATATCAAGGGTTTCATTCATATTCAAGGCTACTCAGGTCATCAGGGAAGACTTTGAGCTTTGAAGAGCTGCCAGGTTGATCAGTGAATTCTCTCCTATCGTGAGGCTAGTGGGGGATCATCAGAGGAAATGTGAGCTATGAGCCAAGAGCATGAGGTGCGTATGGATGTTATGAAGAGTCTAGAGAATCATTTTTGAGGAGAACCAGGTCATTTGAATGATTGCAGGAGCCTCAGTTGAAGTCAGTCAACTAGGGTCAACACTGGGTCAATTCTAGGTCAAAGAAGTGTTTTGAAGGGAATCAAGGATCATTTGAAGAATGGGGGATTCATTATTTGCTAGGTGTATATGGATATGATGTTATGATAAAGAAAAATCAAGAGGAGTCAAGGAGAACTAGAGTTACTAAATTAGGGTTTTATTGTAAAATCCCCTGATTTAGGTCAAACTTCAAAGCAGTGTAACTCAAGATGCAAGCTTCATATGGATTCTTGGTCCACATGAAACTTGTATAATATATTCATATCTTTAATTTGAGTGGTGGAAGTCATCAAGATGATTTGTAGAACTCAAGTTATGGCTCTTGCAAGTTACAGGCCATCTGAGGGCACTGAAATTTGTCTGTGAAAATTGTCTGTATTCCAAGCAACTTTTGACTTTCAAGGGTACTTCAAATGGGCTCTTGGACAACATGAGAATTGTTCCTTATTGTCTTAGCTTTCTATAATGGTATGGTATTCCTTCATATGATTTATGGAACTCTACTTATGGTCTTGGCAAGCAAAGGGTATTTTGGTCATTTGAGGATTACAGGTCATTCTTAGTATATGCCTAAAACTCATACAAGGAAGCTTCAAATGAAAAACTTCACAACATCAAGGTTGTTCAAAATGGGATTTTAAGGCTAGAAAAGAAGGTGTGAAAGTTTGGAAAAGCTTAGAGCATGGAATTTTAAAATTGGTGCAAATGACTTGAAAATGGCTTATAAGTTGAAAAAGTTGAAATGAAAAATTGGTTTGGGAGATCTACAAATCCAATATGGGTCATCCAATATACCAAATTGATTCCAAACATCATTTTAAAGACATTGGTTCAGCCACGTTTTTGAGTTAGGGTTTAAAAATTGGACTTGCTTTGTATTTTTGTTACTTGCATAATAAGGCAAGTATAGAAAACTTGGCACAAGATGAATTTTCAAGGCAAGGAGCTTACATACACTTCCCATATCTCATGTAAGGAGATTTTGACATAAGTTTGGAAAGGTGCAAGCATGAGATAAGAGATATTCAAAGTATCATGGCATGAGAAGTTCATGAAATTTCCACAACTTTCTAGAATCCTCCAAGATTATTCTAGAAACCTCTAAGTTTGTTAATCATCATCTATATATTGGATTGAGATCATTAAGAGTAAAGGTTGGTGATAGTTGATGTTGAATCCATTTGCAAATCATATTGAATTTTTTTCTCTTCACCATTTTTTCCATTTTTCCCACACTTTCACATTTTGGAATTTTTTTCAATCTTTTTTCTCTCACTTTCCATACTTTTTCTCTTCACCAATCAATTACACAACAATTATAGAGATGGTTCATCATTTTTTTTGAGAGAATTAGAGCAAAAGGAACCTTGTAGTAACATGAAAAAGTGGTGAAAACTCAAATTCCAATTTTCACTTTTTCATCAATTCAAGACTTGTCAAGGCTTCAAACATATTCACCAAGTATTGTTGAGCGATTCTACATCATTTTCTCAAAGAATTGGTGATCGAGTGAAGCTCCACAAGCCATTTTTCGGAGGTATAAAGAATTCTACATAACTCATGATTTATGAGTCTTTCTTGCATTATTGTTGTTGCATTACATTGCTCTCATCTCCTACATGGATTCTAGTACAAAAAAGATGGGTTTTATGACAATTTTTGGTTCTTGAGTTTTTCTTGAGGTGCCACGTTTTGGGAGTTAGAGAGAGTTTCAAGAAAATCTAAGACCATATTTGGATTCCTTGATTTTTTTCCTTCAAGTTTGACCAAAATTTTGTGCGAAACGGATAATTATTGATGGAGTTATGGTGCTTCAAAGTAGCAAAAAACTCATGTTCATGGGGCTGCGGGTTACTATTCACAAAGTTGAAAAATTTGATTTGGAGAAGAAGGTGTTAACACCGTCGGATGCATTTCCAAGTCAAGGTTTCTTCCATTCATCCAACGCCTCTCACTGCGCCACGTAATCGGCCACATAAGCCTCATGCCACTTTTATTTATTCATGTTATTTTCTTTTATTTTCCTATTGCCATGTTTCTTTTAATTTTTCTGTTTTATATGCTGACTTCAAATAATCGTTAAAAATAGGAAAATTAGTCTTTTTAATCCCCATTTTATTGTGCTGAATCTTTAAGATGTCTAGGATTTAATAAAACTGGAATTATAATTTTACCATTTTTTGACATTTTCTTTGGATTTTTTACATTTGGGTCGTCATAAAAAGGCCAATGCTGGTGCTATCATTTTGTTGAATTTCTTTGACCTATCAAAACACAATTTAAATGTAAATCCTTTTTCAGGGATCTCATACACACGTTGAGGTATTGTGATATATTTTTGTGGGAATTTTATTGTACCATTTTAATTGGTTTTGGATGCTTTCTTTAACATGCTCCACTTTAATCTTTCCTTTGGTATACATGAGATATCTCGCAATGTTTTCATCTTGTTTGACCATTTATCTTTGGATATTTTTGTGGTATCTCTCACCCCTGGTTTGTGGCTTGATGTAGGGCATTGGAGATTTTTATTTGAATTTTTTAGCACCTTTTGCTATTTTTCTTATGTTTTGTATTCGAACTTGTAATTTGGACTTCCGAACGGACTTTATTTTTGTTAAGGCTCCAACGGCCGCTTTGTGTTTGCATGATGAACGCCGTGGCTTATATTTCTTATTGTAGATAGGTTAGAGGTATTGGAAGACCCTTAGGTGGCTGTTATTTGTATGTGTAGCTTGCCCAATTATCGACTTGTTTGCATGATAGCACGTTGCGATTCCAAATAGTGGATTACGCGTTTCATTCGGAGTTTTCACTCGATTCTTTGCATATGATCACTTGATATTTTCTTATTCCATCCATGAATGGGCTTGAGGTTGAGATGAACCTTCCTCCCTCCTTTGCATTGCATTTACCATTGCTATATTCATGTTCACTTGTATGCGGTTATTACTTGTATTTCCGTTTCTTCCTTTCGTTTCCTTTCC
Organism: Lathyrus sativus; assembly: GCA_963859935.3. Taxonomy (NCBI): domain Eukaryota; kingdom Viridiplantae; phylum Streptophyta; class Magnoliopsida; order Fabales; family Fabaceae; genus Lathyrus; species Lathyrus sativus. The sequence goes on along the minus strand of OZ012740.1, from coordinate 235,287,648 downwards.
CGTAGGACTTCCATTCTTCCTTGTTCAAGGGAGGATGTGATAGACATTAGGAGTTAACCCATGCATGATAACATTAGGGTAGATTTTATTCCCTTTTAACCCTAGGATTTGTAGAGTGTCATCTCTTCTTCCTTCAAAACAACAGAAAAAACATTAATAAAGGTTATAACAGAGATTAATTCATTTCTTCCGTCAAAAGATTTGAACAGACATCAACCTTTTTGCAATAAGAAAACCCTTGTTTAAGGTGAGATTTTTCATAAAAGACACTTGAACAGCTTGTGTCGGGCGTAGCCCGAACTACGTTTGCTCTGATCTTCCATGCCGTGTGGAAATACGTAGGCATAGGATGCGATATCCTAGCGAGCAACCTTCACCCACCTTCCCCCGTAGTTAGGCGAACTACGTTGACTCTGATTTCTCGTTCCAGACGGGAATACGTAGGCATAAAGTGCGATGCTTTGCCGAGTCAAATTTTTTTTTTTCTTTTCAGACCTCATCCTTTAGTTTAGATAGAAGTGTAATCCGTACAAACAAGCAAGCGTGGATCCCATCGAGTACGATGGACGTGAGGGGTGCTAATACCTTCCCCTTGCGTAACCGACTCCCGAACCCAGGTTTTGGTTGCGATGACCATACCTTTTCCCGTTTTTTGCGAGGTTTACTTCGAGCGTTTCCTTTCCCTCCGTTAGGATAAATAACGCACGGTGGCGACTCTTCTGTTCAGCCGGCGCCGATTTTCGCAGTAGCGACAGTTGGCGACTCTGCTGGGGAGGTAACGTCCCCTGGCTGCTAAGGACTGCGATAGTTCTTATGCATTTGGGATCCAACGTCCCTTAAGAGAGTCAATCCTAGTGTTTGTTTGCCCGTCGAGGATTTTGTATGGATTTACATTTCTGTATTTACCTTTCAGCATTATATTATCATTATTATTGCTATATTGTGGGGTGTGACGGGTGTTCTTTGATTGAGAGATAAGTCGGACCTGGGCTTGAGTGCACCTAGATTTAGAGTAGAGATTAGTGGGCGCGCACGTGCTTTGCATGTCCTAGTGTCCCGCGAAATCTACGCTCAGACGAGGTTCTTCTGGTTGGCCTCCTGTCCTGCCCTTTGGGTGGCTCGGGTTGCTGGTTAGTTGGATTGTCGACTCTGGGGACCGATTATTTGGAAGTTGGCTAAGTGAGGCCTCTTCATGATGTGATGATGCCACTCCTTCTGGGAATCGTATCGTCACTCCTGAAAGTCTGTGACGCCGACGACCGCATAGGATGCCATACTTTGTCAGTTACTAGGACATCCACCTGTGAGAGGGTTTGGGGTTATGCAGGTAACTAGACCTTCAGATAACCGGTTATTTCTCGATCAGAGATCCTGGGTATTTATGGATGTTTGTGAGGTCTATCAGAGACCAGTCTGAGTTTTGATTTGAGGTCTATCAGAGACCAATCAGGGTTATGGTTTGAGGTCTGTCAGAGACCAGTTGGAGTTATATTATGGGTCTATCAGAGACCAGTGTGGAGCTTTGTATTGGGTTTATCCGAGACCATGATTTGAGACCTTCGATATGATTCAGGCTTCTCGGCTACAGCACTTGGTCCCTGTTGCATGTTGCTTGCATTGCATTGTTTGCATGATCATTATCATTGCATCCCATTAACATGTGTCTGTGCTGCAGGTGCATTTGCATATCCCCGAGTTCTAGTGTCTGGACTTCTGAGCTTTGATTATGGCGGGTTTGAGGATGACAGTTTCCTACAAGCTACCTATTCCTGATATTACTCCACTCCTGGGTCTGATTTCTCTGGCAGGTGAGGATGTCCGTAGAAGCTTCAGGCAGAGTTACGGACGACTGTTGAGTTTGGTTCGCAGATCCACTGATGATGAGTTGAATGGGTTGTACACGCTGATGCAATTCTATGACCCGGCTTTGAGATGTTTCACATTTGCAGACTTCATTTTGGGACCAACCCTGGAGGAGTATGTGGAGTTTACTGAGCTGCCGGTGCAGAATGCAGTTCCCTTTATTCACTCTGCCGCTGAACCTAAGTTGGAGGATCTAGCCAAAGCCTTGCATATGGATGCTTCTGAGTTGTTGATGACTTCTTGGCGAGGAGTTCCGGGTTTTTCTCTCCAGTTTTTGGTTGGTAAGGCTCAAGAGTACGCCAAGAATGGGTGTTGGGTGGTCTTTAACGCTATTTTGGCTCTATGCATTTACGGGATAGTGTTGTTTCCTAACTTCCCAAACTTCGTGGACATGGATGCGTTTGATCTGTTTGCTGCTGGTAACCTAGTACCTACGCTGATCGGGGACTTTTACCATTCGATGCACTACAGGAATGAGAACAGGAGAGGCAAGAATGTCTCTTGTTGCGTGCCTCTGCTGTCTATGTGGTTCAAGAGCCATCTTCCTTCGAAGGGACCTTTTGTGGATAGTGCGACCACATCTAACTGGCCAGAGCGGATGATGAGGCTGTCTTCTACAGATATCGAATGGTTTGATCGAGACCTACTGGGGTCCGAGCTTATTGTCAGTTGTGCTGGGTATCCTAATGTTCCGTTGATAGGGAGAAAAGGGTGCATCAACTACAACCCATCTTTGTTCGTCCATCAGTTTGGATATGCGCTGAAGAGCCCACCTCAGGAGGATGAAGTACAGGAATCTCTGTACTTCACAGGTGATTTGAGCGGAGAGCTACTAGCCAAGCTTCGGCATGCCTGGACGCGTATTAACCGAAAAGGGAAACCGCTGTTGGGGAAGAGTGATTTCCAGGCGTATGCACCCTACAAAGTTTGGATTCAGGAGAGAGCCAGACAGATATTGATTCCATTTCCAGCTGCTCCGATCCCTGTTTATATTCCGGTGGAAGAGCCAACCACGGTTTCCAGGGAGGTCTACGAGCGAGTGGTGAAGGAAAAGGAAGCTCTGTTGGTGGTTAATGAAGATCTAGAAAGAGAATTGGCCCGGATTCAAAGTGAGAAGAACGAAGCTGCGTACTCCCTTCAACAACAAACTGAGATGGTAACCTTGTTGAAGACTAAGTTGGTTAAAGAAAAGGAGGAGCGGGAACGCCTGGGACAAGACTTCAAGAGCTCTCATGACATGATGGAAGCTAAGAAGAAGTCGTTGGACATCGCTCACCGAGAGATCGCTTCATTCAATAAGACGTGGAATGCCACTCTTACTAACAACAAGGAACGGGAAGATAAGTTGAAGCAGCAGATCGCCGATCTTCAGAGCCAGTGGAAGGCCACTAGGAGGCAGCACGAAGAAGAAGTCATGACTAGATATGCCCTTCAAGATGCACTGAAGCAAGTAGAGGCCCGCAGAAAGGAAGCTCGGTCCCAGAAGAGGAAGCTAGATGAGTGCTTTGGTGAAGGCGTATGGGAAGAGTCCATCGACGACTTGCGGCGAGTTCTTAAGCAGAGGAGTCTACTCATAGAGGGATTGCTTGTCCAGCCTGATCATCCCAAGACAAAGAAGTTGTTAAGGGATTATAGGGATTATGGGCATACCTGATTTGTTCATGCTTTATTGTACGCTGACCATCACCCGGTTTGTGGGTTGAGGTCATGCTTTTGTTCGTCTTGTGATACATTGGTGTTATACTTTAGCCTTTGAGGGCCTGTTCAATGCATGAGTTGTTTTCCCTTCTGTGATTGAATTTCAACTTCTTGCAAATGCTTGTCACCGCACTGTCACGGCGCTGCCCTGTATCAAACGTATTAGCACTAGAATCGGGGAATAATAATCTCCAATGCACAGGCACACATTGCATTTTGCATACATCCTCATATTTGCATTACAGGTTTATGATCCAGGTATCTTATCTCCTGCATATTGCAGGTATTTTCAGGATTGAAGAAAAGCGGGTCCACCGTTATTCTACAAGAACCAACCAGAAGAAGATCATGGACGCCATGCAGCTTGAAATGCAAGAGATGCGTGACAGGATGGCCCTGTTCATGCAAACCATGGAGACTATCGCCAAGGGACAGGAACAGTTGCAGAGTCTGGTGCAGCCGTTGGTTGCTCGTGCTGAGATCAACGGCACCCCGCGTGGTGAAAATGTGGCTAACTCTCCCAGGGTTGAAAATCATCAAAGTGCTGATCACATTCAAGTCGCTGGGATGAAAAACGGAGAAGCTGGTCCTGCTGGTGGGAACGGAAACACTGGTAACACTAACGGAGATACTGCAGGAGTGTTCATAGGGAACGTCAACCAGGGTTTCAACTTGGGTGCGGAGAACATCGGGCTGAATGGCGGCAATGGTAATCAGGGCTTTCAGGGTATGAATATGGGATATGGCAATGTGGCTGGCGCCAAAACTAGATACGGAGACCATGGTTATGGTAACGCAGGATATGGAATGGGTATGAACAATGGCCAGAATATGGGCAACCTGAGGGGTGATCCCAGGTACTTCCAAGCAGGTCTGGGTCGTAACGCTGGACATGCTGCATATGAGGAGATACCTCGTTGGGAAGATCATCAGGAAGACATTTTCTCCGGTCATAATGAAGGCTACGGGAGGCCTACAGGGGACAACCTCCGCATGAGATTGTTGGAAGAAAAGGTGAATGGTTTGGCTAATCAGAACGCTGTGGGACTGGATATGTCCAACATGGGATTGGTACCAGGGCTGAGGGTACCTCTGAAATTCAAAGCGCCATCTTTTGATAAGTATAGAGGCGACACGTGCCCGAGGGTGCATGTCCGTTCATTTTACAGAAGGATGTCCGCATATTCAGACGACGAAAAGATGCTTATGCACTTTTTCCAAGACAGCTTGTCAGGGCCGTCATTGGAGTGGTACATGAGCCTAGAGCCGACACAGATCAGAACTTGGAAAGAATTGGCAGAAGCTTTCGTGAAGCATTACCAATACAACAGTGATCCCGCTCCTAACAGAGTTCAGTTGCAAAGCATGTCCCAGAAGCCCAAGGAAAGCTTCAAAGAGTACGCCCAGAGATGGCGTGACTTGGCTGCTAGAGTACAACCCCCTATGGTCGAACGGGAAATGATGGACTTGTTCGTAGGGACATTCTCAGGGATGTACTATGACCGGCTGCTCAACTTCTCAATGAGTACCTTCTCCGAGCTGATCCTGATGGGGGAGCGTATAGAGAACGGGATAAAAATTGGTAAGATTCAACCGGGAGAATCTGTTTCATCTGGAAGCAACAAGAAAGCCTTCGGTGGTAAAAGGCAAGGTGACGCTAATGCGGTGTATAACGTTCAGCGGAGAAATAGGAATCAGAATCGGCGTCCACAGCCTCAAGTTGCGAGTGTGACTATTCCAGGACCACCTCAGCAACAGAGACAACAACAGCAGCAGGCTCAGCAGCAGCCTAATCAGAATCAACGGAGGTTTCAGGCTCCAAGGCCGAGAAGGGTATTTGAGGTACCGCCGATGTCTTACGCAGAGCTCCTTCAGACTCTATTGAAGTTACAGCTAGTTGAAAAGAGAACCTTGGCGCCGCCGACTGGCACGCCACCAGTAGGGTACGACATCAACGAGCATTGTGACTTTCACTCTGGTGCACCCGGGCACAACATCGAGAACTGTTTAGCTTTTAAGCACAAAGTGCAAGATCTGCTTGATAGCTCAGCCATCAATTTTGGGAAGGAAGGTCCCAACATTACACAAAAACCAATGCCAAACCATGAATAGGCTGGAATATGGTGAACAAAGAGGAGTTCTATAGTTCGGGTGGGCCGTTAAAAGTATATCAGAACAGCGGCAGGCTGCCTCTCATAATTGATTGTGAAGATAGCTGGTTCAGCAGCAGGACAGACGTGAAAGCCCGGTTCTCGTAAGCTGGCATTTTTCTTTGTTTTATCTTGTCATTTCTTTACGCTTGCAGTTTCTTTCCTGTGTAATTTGCAATCTTGTTTGTAAAACTTGTTGTTTTCATTCAATTGATGATAATGAAATAAATATGCATGTTTTGATTAAATCCATTCGTGTTCACTAATTGTTTTTACAAATATCCAACACCTAGTTAAGAAGGATCTAGGGAGGATGACGAAAATGAACGACATGCAGCTTCTGATTGTATGCTTTTGAAATAAAACCTGTTGATGATGTACAGGCATTGTTTCAAATCCCTAAACACCGGAGTTATAAGGAAGATAATCCCTTGTCGACCCTTTTGAGCCTTGTAGTAGGAGTTTCTTTCTGTGAATGAAAAACCCTCAATCTTAACCTGGGGCAGGGTAGGTGTTAGCTAATTTGACCGAGAGTTCAAGTTGCAAAAGGAGTGTCCATTCGAGGATCAATCACACCTCTAGAGGTCGTGCCTAAAAAACCACAATGGTCAAATCAAGAGTGAGACAGTCACACCATTCCCCAAAGAGTCAGACAACCAGTGTCACACGACTTATTCGAAAAAAAACGAAAAGTGAGAAGAATCAAAAGCCCGTTAAGTCACAACTTCAAGACAAATGACTTAGGCAAAAATGAGGGCATCCCGCTGGACTTAAAAAAATCAAAAGAAACTCAAAAAGAGTCAGTCCAGGCAAAAGTTAGGGATAAGAAAAAAGATGAAAGGAGGACAAAAAGAAAAATCCTCAAATCAAATGTGAGTCGTGTGACCCTAAGTATCAAAGACAAAAAGTGAGTGGCTGTCACTCCAGAAGTTCATGGGTTCTCGAACTATCACTCCTATATTTCAGCCTCTGAGAGGTGAGCGCTAAGGTCGAATTAGCTGAACGTAGGATCGGAGAACATCAAGGAGAATGGGTGGGTTAAAATAAACTTTGAGCCTTTATCCTTTCCTTCAAAACCGTGAACCTGACCACGTTATAACCTTCAAAAGTCCTAATTGAAGCAGGTTGTTTTGAAAGCATACTTCGGTAAAGGTCGCGTCGATTCTGACTCCTAAAAGGGTTCCTCTTACCGTGTTGGTACTGATGTTGATAAATGTTTTGTGCATTATATGCCATAAACTGTTTTTCCCTTTTCCCAGTGAACAGATTGGATGTCAAAACTATCATATGTGTTGCATTAATATGTCTTTTACGCAGAACAACTTGTTTTACTTGCGAGTAAGCGCTTGACAGCAGGAAAGTTTTCTGCAATGGAAAGTATGGTCAGGATAGAATACAAAGCGCCCGAATGTTCCGAGAGCAGGGGCAAGCTATTATCGTGATTCCCAGTCAGGTCAGCCATGCAAAGTCAACTACTCTGGGGCAATCAGGTCAAGATTCAGTAAATCTCTCGTAGTTGGAGGTACTGTTCCGGACCAGCTACTCGGGGGCAAAGTCATGTGAATCAGGGGCATTAACTTCCAGTGAGTTCGGAATCGGTTAGTCTGAGGACAAGTCCCGAAGCTTCAGTTGATTAAGGGGAAGTATGCTTGAGAGGCAACTAATCGGAAGAGAGTCTTCTCGAGATCCCATCAGGGGCAGTCATGCAGAACGTAGGGATTTGAAAGCAGATACTTCAGGTGGAAAATCAGATCAGGATAGGTCGCTAGAACGCTCATTCAGGGGCGAGTCGCCGCAGAGAGCATTGAAACCGATTGGGTTGATCGGAGCTAATGGAGATTGAATCTTTTTGCCGTATAGTTACCGGGGCAAGAAATCTCGAGGTCGTCTCATAGTAAGCGGTTCAGCGTAAGTATTCCCAGGAGGTAGATAGGGGCAAGTGGAGTGCACTGGGGCAAGCTATTCAAAAGCTCGCAAAGTTCCCCGCCAGAATCCATGGCAGGCTGGTACCCTCTCCAGAGATTGTATGTTGTGTCTTCCCCAATGAAGTCGCCCCGGGCAAAACTGAATGTTAATTCCCCAGGAGAGTTAAGATTAATGTATCTTCAGTTCAGCATTAGCTTATCAAGCAGAGCAGAGTCCTCCCCAGTGAAGGTCGAGATGGATACGATTAACTCCCAGAGGGTTCTCGTGCAGTGCAGATCAGAATGTGTGGTTCAGTCCCCAGCTCAGTGATGGCGGGATGATTTCCCCAGCTCAGTGATGGCGGGATGATTTCCCCAGCTCAGTGATAGCAGGAGAGGTTCACCACAGAGTGTGATCAGGTGGTTGGAGCAGCTGAAAGGAGTTTTCCCGAGCGGGATTGTCCTTTCTTTCCCCAGCAAGTCGCTCTTTCTCGTCAGGAGGACCGTCATCAGCAGATTTTGGAGTTCTGAGTTCGTGAGCTATTTTCCCAGCAGGGTGGTCATCCCCAGCGGAGTTAGTTCATCTTTCCAACATTTATTTTGTTGGAAGCGTATCGGCGGTATTCCGGTCATCCCCAACGGAGTTAGTTCATCTTTCCAATATTTATTTTGTCGGAAGCGTATCGGCGGTATTCCGATCATCCCCAGCGGATCCAGTGTGTCTTCAGCATTTATTTTGCTGAAGTAACTCTTTGCATAAGCATGCATCATGAGCATTTGCATTCTACCCAAGTATGTAGCATTTCCATGCAGTATGGAAGCATTTCGTCATTATCAAACATGCATATTTGAAACATAAGCCAGGTGGTTACCTCTCCAGTTTCAGATATGTTATTCCTTGCCGATAAGAGAAATCATGATTCAGGAAGATGTGGGATTTGTTGCCCAAGTATGCAGTGATCGTATTTGTGCCTCTATGGGGTTCATATTGTAAGGCACGCAGTGATCGTGTTAATTTCAAGATGTTGATTTGTTGCCTAAGTATGCAGTGATCGTATTTGTGCCAGTATGGGGTTCATGTCGTAGGACACGCAGTGATCGTGTTGATCTTGGAATGTGTATCTGTGGTCGAATGGCGCAGTGATCGTATTCGTCCCGATCTAAGAAGATTGTTTTGTAAGGCACGCAGTGATCGTGTTGGTATCGTTTCGGGGGTTTTATTGAGCAAGGCACGCAGTGGTCGTGTTCATCCAGTTGTTGGTCGATATATGCAGTGATCGTATTCGTCCGTGTTACAGTGATTATGGGTTGATACGCAGTGATCGTGGTCATCCAGTTGTTGCTCGATATGCGCAGGGATCGTATTCGTCCATTACACGGTGGTTATAGATTGACGCGCAGTGATCGTGTTCATCCAGTTTTGTTGGTCGGTATACGCAGTGACCGTATTCGTCCGTTATGCAGTTTGATTATGCTGTAGGACACGCAGTGAATGTGTTCATCGGGTTGTTGGTGGCCGAAGTACGCAGTGATCGTATTCGTCCCATGTTTGAAATTGTGTCACAGCACGCAGGGATCGTGTTTCCTCCAGTCAAGAGGGTCGTGACAAGAAGCGCGCAGTGATCGCGTTTATCCTATGTATGGTCAGGATATGCAGTGATCGTATTCGTCCAGTTATGTGGGTTAGTTGAGGCACGCAACACGCAGGGATCGTGTTTTTCTCCAGTCAAGAGGATCGTGGCTCAGAACGTGCAGTGATCGTGTTCAAACACGCAGTGATCGTGTTCCAGATACGCAGTGACCGTATTCACGCAACACGCAGGGATCGTGTTTTTCCTCCAGTCAAGAGGGCCGTGACATGAAACGCGCAGTGATCGCGTTCACCCTAGGTATGATTAGAATATGCAGTGATCGTATTCGTCCAGTTATGTGGGTTAGTTGAGACACACAACACGCGGTGATCGTGTTTTCCCCAGTCAAGAGGATCGTGGCTCAGAACGCGCAGTGATCGTGTTCGAACGCACAGGGATCGTGTTCAAGATACGTAGTGATCGTATTCGTACAGCATGCAGTGATCGTGTTGTTAGTACCATGGGAACTTATGATGCGGAGCACGCAGTGATCGTGGCTATTGTATCAGTGGGTTGTTGGTCGGCATACGCAGTAATCGTATTCGTCCTGTTACATGGGTTGATTTTGTGACACACGCAGTGATCGTGTTGACATAATTCCGGGGTTTTGTTGGTCGAGATGCGCAGTGATCGCATTCGCCCTATTGCAGCACACGTAGGGATCATGTTTATCATATTGGTGGTTGAAGTACGCAGTGAACGTGTTCGCCTCTCCTATGTGGATTTATTTCGTCTGGCACGCAGTGATCGTGTTTATCTCATCCGGTTGGATTTATGGTCGATGTGATTGCAATGTAGCATGCAGTGATCGTGTTCGTCGTGTTTGTCCCGTTAAATGGTTTTTGTTTGTAAGACACGCAGTGACCGTGTTCGTCGCAGTTTTGTGGATTTGTTGTGCCAGACACGCAGTGATCGTGTCCGTCATGGCATATTCCCCTAGCAGAGTTGCTTGGCCAAGCACTTCTCTTTCTCCCCAGCCGAGTCCTTTCTCAGAATGCTGTAGAGATGGCATAATGCAATTTCTGGGTGGTTACCCACAGTTTCCCCAGTAGAGACGTAATCCCCAGCGGGTTGTTCTTCAACGAGATACTTGGCTAAGTTCCTCGTAGTCCCTGGCAGGGTATCCTTTGACAAGTCGCTTGGTTAAGTCACTTGTATTTCCCCAGTTGAGTCTTTCTCAGGAGGATGGGGTATCAGTATTAGAAGGTGGTAATACAGATTTTCGGGTGGTTACCCGCAATTCCCCAACAAAGTTATGTTCTCCAGCAGGGTGTTACTTCAATGGGTTGCTTGGTTAAGTCCCTCATAGTCTCCAGTAGGGAGCTCGCTACAGGAGTTGTTTGGTTAAATTACTCGTAGTTTTCAACAAGGGTGCTTGGTTAAGTTCCCATTTTCCCCAGCAGGTGTTTAACGGCAGTCGTCAGAATTTGTCCCCTCAGAGTTGCTTGGTTAAGTTTCTCATTTCCCCGCAGAGTCGGTTGTTCATGTCTTCGGACCTTGTCTCGTTTGGTTAAGCGTTCTCTCGTTTCTTCAAGATACGAAAAGTTGATCAGTGAAGTCAACATGACAAGTGAAGTCAATATTCTCCCGCTGGTTAGCGTGTGCTCAGTTGATAAGTGAGATCAACAGAGGTTGATAAGAGAGATCAACAGAGGTTGATAAGTGAGATCAACAAAGGTTGATAAGTGATATCAACAATTTCTCGTGATGTGGTGTATGCTCATTTCTTCGGAATGGAGTGGCCTGCGGACAGCATCAGATTATTTGACAGATGGATGGCTAGTTGTTGTTGTGACAACAGAAACCAGTTCCCAGGGTTTTCCTAAGCAGTAGTCGTTTCGCAATTTATTTTTGCGGTTGGCAAATTTCCGGGTTCTTTCGTATTCAACCGTCTCGTACCGCGAATGTCTGAAGGCTGCGCGCTCTTCATCCAGTCGGGTCCAAGTCGCTTGAATAGGGGCAGCTGTTGCACCCCAAAATTTGTCCAACCTTTTCTAACCTAGGTTTATGTATCAATTGCATAGTCATTTGCATTGTCATCATGTGCATAGTGTATTCATCTGCATTGCATGTCATAAGCAAGTTATCTTAACAGGGGATCAAAGTTCTATTCCTATCTCAAGAGGTATATCCAAGGGTTTCATTCATATTCAAGGCTACTCAGGTCATCAGGGAAGACTTTGAGCTTTGAAGAGCTGCCAGGTTGATCAGTGAATTCTCTCCTATCGTGAGGCTAGTGGGGGATCATCAGAGGAAATGTGAGCTATGAGCCAAGAGCATGAGGTGTGTATGGATGTTATGAAGAGTCTAGAGAATCATTTTTGAGGAGAACCAGGTCATTTGAATGATTGCAGGAGCCTCAGTTGAAGTCAGTCAACTAGGGTCAACACTGGGTCAATTCTAGGTCAAAGAAGTGTTTTGAAGGGAATCAAGGATCATTTGAAGAATGGGGGATTCATTATTTGCTAGGTGTATATGGATATGATGTTATGATAAAGAAAAATCAAGAGGAGTCAAGGATAACTGGAGTTACTAAATTAGGGTTTTATTGTAAAATCCCCTGATTTAGGTCAAACTTCAAAGCAGTGTAACACAAGATGCAAGCTTCATATGGATTCTTGGTCCACATGAAACTTGTATAATATCTTCATAGCTTTAATTTGAGTGGTGGAAGTCATCAAGATGATTTGTAGAACTCAAGTTATGGCTCTTGCAAGTTACAGGCCATCTGAGGGCACTGAAATTTGTCTGTGAAAATTGTCTGTATTCCAAGCAACTTTTGACTTTCAAGGGTACTTCAAATGGGCTCTTGGACAACATGAGAATTGTTCCTTATTGTCTTAGCTTTCTATAATGGTATGGTATTCCTTCATATGATTTATGGAACTCTACTTATGGTCTTGGCAAGCAAAGGGTATTTTGGTCATTTGAGGATTACAGGTCATTCTTAGTATATGCCTAAAACTCATACAAGGAAGCTTCAAATGAAAAACTTCACAACATCAAGGTTGTTCAAAATGGGATTTTAAGGCTAGAAAAGAAGGTGTGAAAGTTTGGAAAAGCTTAGAGCATGGAATTTTAAAATTGGTGCAAATGACTTGAAAATGGCTTATAAGTTGAAAAAGTTGAAATGAAAAATTGGTTTGGGAGATCTACAAATCCAATATGGGTCATCCAATATACCAAATTGATTCCAAACATCATTTTAAAGACATTGGTTCAGCCACGTTTTTGAGTTAGGGTTTAAAAATTGGACTTGCTTTGTATTTTTGTTACTTGCATAATAAGGCAAGTATAGAAAACTTGGCACAAGATGAATTTTCAAGGCAAGGAGCTTACATACACTTCCCATATCTCATGTAAGGAGATTTTGACATAAGTTTGGAAAGGTGCAAGCATGAGATAAGAGATATTCAAAGTATCATGGCATGAGAAGTTCATGAAATTTCCACAACTTTCTAGAATCCTCCAAGATTATTCTAGAAACCTCTAAGTTTGTTAATCATCATCTATATATTGGATTGAGATCATTAAGAGTAAAGGTTGGTGATAGTTGATGTTGAATCCATTTGCAAATCATATTGAATTTTTTTCTCTTCACCATTTTTTCCATTTTTCCCACACTTTCACATTTTGGAATTTTTTTCAATCTTTTTTCTCTCACTTTCCATACTTTTTCTCTTCACCAATCAATTACACAACAATTATAGAGATGGTTCATCATTTTTTTTGAGAGAATTGGAGCAAAAGGAACCTTGTAGTAACATGAAAAAGTGGTGAAAACTCAAATTCCAATTTTCACTTTTTCATCAATTCAAGACTTGTCAAGGCTTCAAACATATTCACCAAGTATTGTTGAGCGATTCTACATCATTTTCTCAAAGAATTGGTGATCGAGTGAAGCTCCACAAGCCATTTTTCGGAGGTATAAAGAATTCTACATAACTCATGATTTATGAGTCTTTCTTGCATTATTGTTGTTGCATTACATTGCTCTCATCTCCTACATGGATTCTAGTACAAAAAAGATGGGTTTTATGACAATTTTTGGTTCTTGAGTTTTTCTTGAGGTGCCACGTTTTGGGAGTTAGAGAGAGTTTCAAGAAAATCTAAGACCATATTTGGATTCCTTGATTTTTTTCCTTCAAGTTTGACCAAAATTTTGTGCGAAACGGATAATTATTGATGGAGTTATGGTGCTTCAAAGTAGCAAAAAACTCATGTTCATGGGGCTGCGGGTTACTATTCACAAAGTTGAAAAATTTGATTTGGAGAAGAAGGTGTTAACACCGTCGGATGCATTTCCAAGTCAAGGTTTCTTCCATTCATCCAACGCCTCTCACTGCGCCACGTAATCGGCCACATAAGCCTCATGCCACTTTTATTTATTCATGTTATTTTCTTTTATTTTCCTATTGCCATGTTTCTTTTAATTTTTCTGTTTTATATGCTGACTTCAAATAATCGTTAAAAATAGGAAAAGTAGTCTTTTTGATCCCCATTTTATTGTGCTGAATCTTTAAGATGTCTAGGATTTAATAAAACTGGAATTATAATTTTACCATTTTTTGACATTTTCTTTGGATTTTTTACATTTGGGTCGTCATAAAAAGGCCAATGCTGGTGCTATCATTTTGTTGAATTTCTTTGACCTATCAAAACACAATTTAAATGTAAATCCTTTTGCAGGGATCTCATACACACGTTGAGGTATTGTGATATATTTTTGTGGGAATTTTATTGTACCATTTTAATTGGTTTTGGATGCTTTCTTTAACATGCTCCACTTTAATCTTTCCTTTGGTATACATGAGATATCTCGCAATGTTTTCATCTTGTTTGACCATTTATCTTTGGATATTTTTGTGGTATCTCTCACCCCTGGTTTGTGGCTTGATGTAGGGCATTGGAGATTTTTATTTGAATTTTTTAGCACCTTTTGCTATTTTTCTTATGTTTTGTATTCGAACTTGTAATTTGGACTTCCGAACGGACTTTATTTTTGTTAAGGCTCCAACGGCCGCTTTGTGTTTGCGTGATGAACGCCGTGGCTTATATTTCTTATTGTAGATAGGTTAGAGGTATTGGAAGACCCTTAGGTGGCTGTTATTTGTATGTGTAGCTTGCCCAATTATCGACTTGTTTGCATGATAGCACGTTGCGATTCCAAATAGTGGATTACGCGTTTCATTCGGAGTTTTCACTCGATTCTTTGCATATGATCACTTGATATTTTCTTATTCCATCCATGAATGGGCTTGAGGTTGAGATGAACCTTCCTCCCTCCTTTGCATTGCATTTACCATTGCTATATTCATGTTCACTTGTATGCGGTTATTACTTGTATTTCCGTTTCTTCCTTTCGTTTCCTTTCCCGTAGGACTTCCATTCTTCCTTGTTCAAGGGAGGATGTGATAGACATTAGGAGTTAACCCATGCATGATAACATTAGGGTAGATTTTATTCCCTTTTAACCCTAGGATTTGTAGAGTGTCATCTCTTCTTCCTTCAAAACAACAGAAAAAACATTAATAAAGGTTATAACAGAGATTAATTCATTTCTTCCGTCAAAAGATTTGAACAGACATCAACCTTTTTGCAATAAGAAAACCCTTGTTTAAGGTGAGATTTTTCATAAAAGACACTTGAACAGCTTGTGTCGGGCGTAGCCCGAACTACGTTTGCTCTGATCTTCCATGCCGTGTGGAAATACGTAGGCATAGGATGCGATATCCTAGCGAGCAACCTTCACCCACCTTCCCCCGTAGTTAGGCGAACTACGTTGACTCTGATTTCTCGTTCCAGACGGGAATACGTAGGCATAAAGTGCGATGCTTTGCCGAGTCAATTTTTTTTTTTCTTTTCAGACCTCATCCTTTAGTTTAGATAGAAGTGTAATCCGTACAAACAAGCAAGCGTGGATCCCATCGAGTACGATGGACGTGAGGGGTGCTAATACCTTCCCCTTGCGTAACCGACTCCCGAACCCAGGTTTTGGTTGCGATGACCATACCTTTTCCCGTTTTTTGCGAGGTTTACTTCGAGCGTTTCCTTTCCCTCCGTTGGGATAAATAACGCACGGTGGCGACTCTTCTGTTCAGCCGGCGCCGATTTTCGCAGTAGCGACAGTTGGCGACTCTGCTGGGGAGGTAACGTCCCCTGGCTGCTAAGGACTGCGATAGTTCTTATGCATTTGGGATCCAACGTCCCTTAAGAGAGTCAATCCTAGCGTTTGTTTGCCCGTCGAGGATTTTGTATGGATTTACATTTCTGTATTTACCTTTCAGCATTATATTATCATTATTATTGCTATATTGTGGGGTGTGACGGGTGTTCTTTGATTGAGAGATAAGCCGGACCTGGGCTTGAGTGCACCTAGATTTAGAGTAGAGATTAGTGGGCGCGCACGTGCTTTGCATGTCCTAGTGTCCCGCGAAATCTACGCTCAGACGAGGTTCTTCTGGTTGGCCTCCTGTCCTGCCCTTTGGGTGGCAGTATCTCTAAACACATGAGATTCTTCGGGTGGTCGAAGCATTACCTTATTCAATAAGGTTTTTCGCGAAACCAAAGCAGTATCCCTAAACACATGAGATTCTTCGGGTGGTTGAAGAAGTCCCTTATCCAATAAGGTTCTTTGGGATACCCAAGCAGTATCTCTAAACACATGAGATTCTTCGGGTGGTCGAAGCATTACCTTATTCAATAAGGTTTTTCGCGAAACCAAAGCAGTATCCCTAAACACATGAGATTCTTCGGGTGGTTGAAGAAGTCCCTTATCCAATAAGGTTCTTTGGGATACCCAAGCAGTATCTCTAAACACATGAGATTCATCGGGTGGTCGAAGCAGTCCCTTATCCAATAAGGTTCTTCATGATACCAAAGCAGTATCTCTAACCACATGAGATTCTTCGGGTGGACGAAGCAGTCCCTTATCTAATAAGATTCTTCGTGATACCAAAGCAGTATCTCTAAACACATGAGATTCTTCGGGTGGTTGAAGCAGCCCGTTATCCAATAAGCTTCTTCGCGATACGCAAGCAGTATCTCTAAACACATGAGATTCTTCGGGTGGTCGAAGCAGTACCTTATTCAATTAGGT
Organism: Lathyrus sativus; assembly: GCA_963859935.3. Classification (NCBI taxonomy): domain Eukaryota; kingdom Viridiplantae; phylum Streptophyta; class Magnoliopsida; order Fabales; family Fabaceae; genus Lathyrus; species Lathyrus sativus. The sequence goes on along the minus strand of OZ012740.1, from coordinate 235,271,303 downwards.
TCTTCGCGAAACCAAAACAGTATCTCTAAACACATGAGATTCTTCGGGTGGTCGAAGCAGTCCCTTATCCAATAAGGTTCTTCGTGATACCAAAGCAGTATCTCTAAACACATGAGATTCTTCGGGTTGTTGAAGCAGCCCTTTATCCAATAAGCTTCATCGCGATACAAAAGCAGTATCTCTAAACACATGAGATTCTTCGGGTGGTCGAAGTAGTACCTTATTCAATAAGGTTCTTCGCGAAACCAAAGCAGTATCCCTAAACACATGAGATTCTTCGGGTGGTTGAAGAAGTCCCTTATCCAATAAGGTTCTTTGTGATACCCAAGCAGTATATCTAAACACATGAGATTCTTCGGGTGGTCAAAGTAGTCCCTTATCTAATAAGGTTCTTCGCGATACCAAAGCAGTATCTCTAAACACATGAGATTCATCGGGTGGTCGAAGCAGTCCCTTATCCAATAAGGTTCTTCGTGATACCAAAGCATTATCTCTAAACACATGAGATTCTTCGGGTGGACGAAGCAGTCCCTTATCCAATAAGGTTCTTCATGATACAAAAGCAGTATCTCTAAACACATGAGATTCTTAGGGTGGTTGAAGCAGCCCCTTATCCAATAAGCTTCTTCGCGATACGAAAGCAGTATCTCTAAACACATGAGATTCTTCAGGTGGTCGAAGCAGTACCTTATTCAATTAGATTCTTCACGAAGCCAAAGCAGTATCTCTAAACACATGAGATTCTTTGGGTGGTTGAAGATGTCCCTTGTCGAATAAGGTTCTTTGTGATACCCAAGCAGTATATCTAAACACATGAGATTCTTCGGATGGTCAAAGAATTCCCTTATCTAATAAGGTTCTTCGCGATACCAAAGCAGTATCTCTAAACACATGAGATTCATCGGGTGGTCAAAGCAGTCCCTTATCCAATAAGGTTCTTCGTGATACCAAAGCAGTATCTCTAAACACATGAGATTCTTCGAGTGGACGAAGCAGTCCCTTATCCAATAAGGTTCTTCGCGATACCAAAGCAGTATCTCTAATCACATGAGATTCTTCGGGTGGTCGAAGTAGTCCCTTATCCAATAAGGTTCTTCGCGATACCAAAACAGTATCTCTAAACACATGAGATTCTTTGCGATACCAAAGCAGTATCTCGAAATACATGAGATTCCTCGGGTGGTAGATTCACTCCCTTATCCAATAAGATTCTTCGCGATACGAAAGCAGTATCTCTAAACACATGAGATTCTTCGGGTGGTCGAAGCAGTCCCTTATCCGTTAAGGTTCTTCGCGAAACCAAAGCAGTATCTCTAAACACATGAGATTCTTCGGGTGGTTGAAGAAGTCCCGTATCCAATATGGTTCTTTGCGATACCCAAGCAGTATATCTAAACACATGAGATTCTTCGGGTGGTCAAAGCAGTCCCTTATCTAATAAGGTTCTTCGCGATACCAAAGCAATATCTCTAAACACATGAGATTCTTCGGGTAGTCGAAGCAGTCCCTTATCCAATAAGGTTCTTCGTGATACCAAAGCAAAATCTCTAAACACATGAGATTCTTCGGGTGGTTGAAGCAGCCCCTTATCCAATAAGCTTCTTCGCGATACCAAAGCAGTATCTCTAAACACATGAGATTCTTCGGGTGGTCGAAGCATTACCTTATTCAATAAGTTTCTTCGCGAAACCAAAGCAGTATCCATAAACACATGAGATTCTTCGGGTGGTTGAAGAAGTTCTTTATCCAATAAGGTTCTTTGGGATACCCAAGCAGTATCTCTAAACACATGAGATTCATCGGGTGGTCGAAGCAGTCCCTTATCCAATAACGTTCTTCGTGATACCAAAGCAGTATCTCTAAACACATGAGATTCTTCAGGTGGTTGAAGTAGCCCCTTATCCAATAAGCTTCTTCACGATACGCAAGCAGTATCTCTAAACACATGAGATTCTTCGGGTGGTCGAATCAGTACCTTATTCAATTAGGTTCTTCACGAAACCAAAGCAGTATCTCTAAACACATGAGATTCTTCGGGTGGTTGAAGAAGTCCCTTGTCCAATAAGGTTCTTTGTGATACCCAAGATGTATATCTAAACACATGAGATTCTTCGGATGGTCAAAGCAGTCCCTTATCTAATAAGGTTCTTCGCGATACCAAAGCAGTATCTCTAAACACATGAGATTCATCGGGTGGTCGATGCAGTCCCTTATCCAATGGTTCTTCGTGATACCAAAGCAGTATCTCTAAACACATGAGATTCTTCGAGTGGACGAAGCAGTCCCTTATCCAATAAGGTTCTTCGCGATACCAAAGCAGTATCTCTAAACACATGAGATTCTTCGGGTGGACGAAGCAGTCCCTTATCCAATAAGGTTCTTCGCGATCCCAAAGCAGTATCTCTAATCACATGAGATTCTTCGGGTGGTCGAAGCAGTCCCTTATCTAATAAGGTTTTTCGCGATACCAAAACAGTATCTCTAAACACATGCGATTCTTTGCGATACCAAAGCAGTATCTCTAAATGCATGAGATTCCTCGGGTGGTCGATGCACTCCCTTATCCAATAAGATTCTTCGTAATACGAAAGCAGTATCTCTAAACACATGAGATTCTTCGGGTGGTCGAAGCAGTCCCTTATCCAATAAGTTTCTTCGCGAAACCAAAGCAGTATCTCTAAACACATGAGATTCTTCGGGTGGTTGACGAAGTCCCTTATCCAATAAGGTCCTTTGTGATACCCAAGCAGTATGTCTAAACACATGAGATTCTTCGGGTGGTCAAAGAAGTCCCTTATCTAATAAGGTTCTTTGCGATACCAAAGCAGTATCTCTAAACTCATGAGATTCATCGGGTGGTCGAAGCAGTCCCTTATCCAATAAGGTTCTTCGTGATACCAAAGCAATATCTCTAAACACATGAGATTCTTCGGGTGGACGAAGCAGTCCCTTATCCAATAAGGTTCTTCGCGATACCAAAGCAGTATCTCTAAACACATGAGATTCTTCAGGTGGACGAAGATGTCCCTTATCCAATAAGGTTCTTCCCGATCCCAAAGCAGTATCTCTAATCACATTAGATTCTTCGGGTGGTCGAAGCAGTCCCTTATTAAATAAGGTTCTACGCGATACCAAAACAGTATCTCTAAACACATGCGATTCTTTGCGATACCAAAGCAGTATCTCTAAATACATGAGATTCCTCGGGTGGTCGATGCACTCCCTTATCCAATAAGATTCTTCGTAATACGAAAGCAGTATCTCTAAACACATGAGATTCTTCGGGTGGTCGAAGCAGTCCCTTATCCAATAAGGTTCTTCGCGAAACCAAAGCAGTATCTCTAAACACATGAGATTCTTCGGGTGGTTGAAGAAGTCCCTTATCCAATAAGGTCCTTTGTGATACCCAAGCAGTATATCTAAACACATGAGATTCTTTGGGTGGTCAAAGAAGTCCCTTATCTAATAAGGTTCTTTGCGATACCAAAGCAGTATCTCTAAACTCATGAGATTCATCGGGTGGTCGAAGCAGTCCCTTATCCAATAAGGTTCTTCGTGATACCAAAGCAATATCTCTAAACACATGAGATTCTTCGGGTGGACGAAGCAGTCCCTTATCCAATAAGGTTCTTCGCGATACCAAAGCAGTATCTCTAAACACATGAGATTCTTTGGGTTGTCGAAGCAGTACCTTATTCAATTAGGTTCTTCGCGAAACCAAAGCAGTATCTCTAAACACATGAGATTCTTCCGGTGGTTGAAGAAGTCCCTTGTCCAATAAGGTTCTTTGCGATACCCAAGCAGTATATCTAAACACATGAGATTCTTCGGGTGGTCAAAGTAGTCCCTTATCTAATAAGGTTCTTCGCGATACCAAAGCAGTATCTCTAAACACATGAGATTCATCGGGTTGTCGAAGAAGTCCCTTATCCAATAAGGTTCTTCGTGATACCAAAGCAGTATCTCTTAACACATGAGATTCTTCGGGTGGACGAAGCAGACCCTTATCTAATAAGGTTCTTCGCGATACCAAAGCAGTATCTCTAAACACATGAGATTCTTCGGGTGGTTGAAGCATCCCCTTATCCAATAAGCTTCTTCGCGATGCGCAAGCAGTATCTCTAAACACATGAGATTCTTCGGGTGGTCAAAGCAGTACCTTATTCAATTAGGTTCTTCGTGAAAACAAAGCAGTATCTCTAAACACATGAGATTCTTCGGGTGGTTGAAGAAGTCCCTTGTCAAATAAGGTTCTTTGCGATACCCAAGCAGTATATATAAACACATGAGATTCTTCGGGTGGTCATAGCAGTCCCTTAACTAATAAGGTTCTTCGCGATACCAAAGCAGTATCTCTACACACATGAGATTCATCGGGTGGTCGAAGCAGTCCCTTATCCAATAAGGTTCTTCGTGATACCAAAGAAGTATCTCTAAACACATGAGATTATTCGGGTGGTTGAAGCATCCCCTTATCCAATAAGCTTCTTTGCGATACGCAAGCAGTATCTCTAAACACATGAGATTCTTTGGGTGGTCGAAGCAGTACCTTATTCAATTAGGTTCTTCGTGAAACCAAAGCAGTATCTCTAAAAACATGAGATTCTTCGGGTGGTTGAAGAAGTCCCTTGTCCAATAAGGTTCTTTGTGATACCCAAGCAGTATATATAAACACATAAGATTCTTCGGGTGGTCAAAGCAGTCCCTTAACTAATAAAGTTCTTCGCGATACTAAAACAGTATCTCTAAACACATGAGATTCATCGGGTGGTCGAAGCAGTCCCTTATCCAATAAGGGTCTTCGTGATACCAAAGCAGTATCTCTAAACACATGAGATTCTTCAGGTGGACGAAGCAGTCCCTTATCCAATAAGGTTCTTCGCGATACCAAAGCAGTATCTCTAAACACATGAGATTGTTCGGGTGGTTGAAGCAGCCTATTATCCACTAAGCTTCTTCGCGATACGCAAGCAGTATCTTTAAACACATGAGATTCTTCGGGTGGTCGAAGCAGTACCTTATTCAATTAGGTTCTTCGCGAAACCAAAGCAGTATCTCTAAACACATGAGATTCTTCGGGTGGTTGAAGAAGTCCCTTGTCCAATAAGGTTCTTTGCGATACCCAAGCAGTATATCTAAACGCATGAGATTCTTCGCGTGGTCAAAGCAGTCCCTTATCTAATAAGGTTCTTCGCGATACCAAAGCAGTATCTCTAAACACATGAGATTCATCGGGTGGTCGAAGCAGTCCCTTATCTAATAAGGTTCTTCGTGATACCAAAGTAGTATCTCTCAACACATGAGATTCTTCGGGTGGACGAAGCAGTCCCTTATCCAATAAGGTTCTTCGCGATACCAAAGCAGTATCTCTAATCACATGAGATTCTTCGGGTGGTCGAAGCAGTCCCTTATCCAATAAGGTTCTTCGAGATACCAAAACCGTATCTCTAAACACATGCGATTCTTTGCGATACCAAAGCAGTATCTCTAAATACATGAGATTCCTTGGGTGATCGAAGCACTCCCTTATCCAATAAGATTCTTCACAATACGAAAGCAGTATCTCTAAACATATGACATTCTTCGGGTGGTCGAAGCAGTCCCTTATCCAATAAGGTTCTTCGCGAAACCAAAGCAGTATCTCTAAACACATGAGATTCTTCGGGTGGTTGAATAAGTCCCTTATCCAATAAGGTCCTTTGTGATACCCAAGCAGTATATCTAAACACATGAGATTCTTCGGGTGGTCAAAGAAGTCCCTTATCTAATAAGGTTCTTCGCGATACCAAAGCAGTATCTCTAAACTCATGAGATTCATCGGGTGGTCGAAGCAGTCCCTTATCTAATAAGGTTCTTCGTGACACCAAAGCAGTGTCTCTAAACACATGAGATTCTTCGGGTGGACGAAGCAGTCCCTTATCCAATAAGGTTCTTCGCGATACCAAAGCAGTATCTCTAAACACATGAGATTCTTTGGGTGGTTGAAGCAGCCCCTTATCCAATAAGCTTCTTCGCGATCCGCAAGCAGTATCTCTAAACACATGAGATTCTTCGGGTGGTCGAAGCAGTACCTTATTCAATTAGGTTCTTCGTGAAACCAAAGCAGTATCTCTAAACACATGAGATTCTTCGTGTGGTTGAAGAAGTCCCTTGTCCAATAAGGTTCTTTGCGATACCCAAGCAGTATATATAAACACATGAGATTCTTCGGGTGGTTAAAGCAGTCCCTTATCTAATAAGGTTCTTCGCGATACCAAAGCAGTATCTCTAAACTCATGAGATTCATCGGGTGGTCGAAGGAGTCCCTTATCCAATAAGGTTCTTCGTGATACCAAAGCAGTATCTCTAAACACATGAGATTCTTCGGGTGGTTGAAGCATCCCCTTATCCAATAAGCTTCTTTGCAATACGCAAGCAGTATCTCTAAACATATGAGATTCTTCGGGTGGTCAAAGTTGTACCTTATTCGATTAGGTTCTTCGTGAAACCAAAGCAGTATCTCTAAAAACATGAGATTCTTCGGGTGGTTGAAGAAGTCCCTTGTCCAATAATGTTCTTTGTGATACCTAAGCAGTATATATAAACACATAAGATTCTTCGGGTGGTCAAAGCAGTCCCTTAACTAATAAAGTTCTTCGCGATACCAAAACAGTATCTCTAAACACATGAGATTCATCGGGTGGTCGAAGCAGTCCCTTATCCAATAAGGTTCTTCGTGATACCAAAGCAGTATCTCTAAACACATGAGATTCTTCGGGTGGACGAAGCAGTCCCTTATCCAATAAGGTTCTTCGCGATACCAAAGCAGTATCTCTATTCACATGAGATTCTTCGGGTTGTCGAAGCAGTCCCTTATCCAATAAGGTTCTTCGAGATACCAAAACAGTATCTCTAAACACATGCGATTCTTTGCGATACCAAAGCAGTATCTCTAATTACATGAGATTCCTTGGGTGGTCGAAGCACTCCCTTATCCAATAAGATTCTTCGCAATACGAAAGCAGTATCTCTAAACACATGACATTCTTCGGGTGGTCGAAGCAGTCCCTTATCCAATAAGGTTCTTCGCGAAACCAAAGCAGTATCTCTAAACACATGAGATTCTTCGGGTGGTTGAAGAAGTCCCTTATCCAATAAGGTCCTTTGTGATACCCAAGCAGTATATCTAAACACATGAGATTCTTCGGGTGGTCAAAGAAGTCCCTTATCTAATAAGGTTCTTCGCGATACCAAAGCAGTATCTCTAGACTCATGAGATTCATCGGGTGGTCGAAGCAGTCCCTTATCCAATAAGGTTCTTCGTGACACCAAAGCAGTATCTCTAAACACATGAGATTCTTCGGGTGGACGAAGCAGTCCCTTATCCAATAAGGTTCTTCGCGATACCAAAGCAGTATCTCTAAACACATGAGATTCTTTGGGTGGTTGAAGAAGCCCCTTATCCAATAAGCTTCTTCGCGATACGAAAGTAGTATCTCTAAACACATGAGATTCTTCGGGTGGTCGAAGCAGTACCTTATTCAATTAGGTTCTTCACGAAACCAAAGCAGTATCTCTAAACACATTAGATTCTTCGGTTGGTTGAAGAAGTCCTTTGTCCAACAAGGTTCTTTGCGATACCCAAGCAGTATATCTAAACACATGAGATTCTTCGGGTGGTCAAAGAAGTCCCTTATCTAGTAAGGTTCTTCGCGATACCAAAGCAGTATCTCTAAACACATGAGATTCATCGGGAGGTCGAAGCAGTCCCTTATCCAATAAGGTTCTTCGTGATACCAAAGAAGTATCTTTTAACACATGAGATTCTTCGGGTGGACGAAGCAGTCCCTTATCTAATAAGGTTCTTCGCGATACCAAAGTAGTATCTCTAAACACATGAGATTCTTCGGGTGGTCGAAGCAGTCCCTTATCCAATAAGGTTCTTCGCAATACCAAAACAATATCTCTAAACACATGCGATTCTTTGCGATATCAAATAGTATCTCTAAATACATGAGATTCCTCAGGTGGTCGATGCACTCCCTTATCCAATAAGATTCTTCGCAATACGAAAGCAATATCTCTAAACACATGAGATTCTTCGGGTGGTCGAAGCAGTCCCTTATCCAATAATGTTCTTCGCGAAACCAAAGCAGTATCTCTAAACACATGAGATTCTTCGGGTAGTTGAAGAAGTCCCTTATCCAATAAGGTCCTTTGTGATACCCAAGCAGTATATCTAAACACATGAGATTCTTCGGGTGGTCAAAGAAGTCCCTTATCTAATAAGGTTCTTCGCGATACCAAAGCAGTATCTCTAAACTCATGAGATTCATCTGGTGGTCGAAGCATTCTTTATCCAATAAGGTTCTTCGTGATACCAAAGCAGTATCTCTAAACACATGAGATTCTTCGGGTGGATGAAGCAGTCCCTTATCCAATAAGGTTCTTCGCGATACCAAAGCAGTATCTCTAAACACATGAGATTCTTCGGGTGGTTGAAGCAGCCCCTTATCCAATAAGCTTCTTCGCAATACGACAGCAATATCTCTAAACACATGAGATTCTTCGGGTGGTCGAAGCAGTACCTTATTCAATTAGGTTCTTCGCGAAACCAAAGCAGTATCTCTAAACACATGAGATTCTTCGGGTGGTTGAAGAAGTCCCTTGTCCAATAAGGTTCTTTGCGATACCCAAGCAATATATCTAAACACATGAGATTCTCCGGGTGGTCAAAGCAGTCCCTTATCTAATAAGGTTCTTCGCGATACCAAAGCAGTATCTCTAAACACATGAGATTCATCGGGTGGTCGAAGCAGTCCCTTATCCAATAAGGTTCTTCGTGATACCAAAGCAGTATCTCTTAACACATGAGATTCTTCGGGTGGACGAAGCAGTCCCTTATCTAATAAGGTTCTTCACTATACCAAAGCAGTATCTCTAAACACATGAGATTCTTCGGGTGGTTGAAGCAGCCCCTTATCCAATAAGCTTCTTCGCGATACGAAAGCAGTATCTCTAAACACATGAGATTCTTCGGGTGGTCGAAGCAGTACCTTATTCAATTAGGTTCTTCGCGAAACCAAAGCAGTATCTCTAAACACATTAGATTCTTCGGGTGGTTGAAGAAGTCCCTTGTCCAATAAGGTTCTTTGCGATACCCAAGCAGTATATCTAAACACATGAGATTCTTCGGGTGGTCAAAGCAGTCCCTTATCTAATAAGGTTCTTCGCGATACCAAAGCAGTATCTCTAAACACATGAGATTCATCGGGTGGTCGAAGCAGTCCCATATCCAATAAGGTTCTTCGTGATACCAAAGCAGTATCTCTTAACACATGAGATTCTTCGGGTGGACGAAGCAGTCCCTTATCTAATAAGGTTCTTTGCGATACCAAAGTAGTATCTCTAAAAACATGAGATTCTTCGGGTGGTCGAAGCAGTCCCTTATCCAATAAGGTTCTTCGCAATACCAAAACAGTATCTCTAAGCACATGCGATTCTTTGCGATACCAAAGCAGTATCTCTAAATACATGAGATTCCTCGGGTGGTCAATGCACTCCCTTATCCAATAAGATTCTTCGCAATACGAAAGAAGTATCTCTAAACACATGAGATTCTTCGGGTGGTCGAAGCAGTCCCTTATCCAATAAGGTTCTTAGCGAAACCAAAGCAGTATCTCTAAACACATGATATTCTTCAGGTGGTTGAAGAAGTTCCTTATCCAATAAGGTCCTTTGTGATACCCAAGCAGTATATCTAAATACATGAGATTCTTCGGGTGGTCAAAGAAGTCCCTTATCTAATAAGGTTCTTCGCGATACCAAAGCAGTATCTCTAAACTCATGAGATTCATCGGGTGGTCGAAGCAGTCCCTTATCCAATAAGGTTCTTCGTGATACCAAAGAAGTATCTCTAAACACATGAGATTCTTCGGGTGGACGAAGCAGTCCCTTATCCAATAAGGTTCTTCGCGATACCAAATCAGTATCTCTAAACACATGAGATTCTTCGGGTGGTTGAAGCAGCCCCTTATCCAATAAGCTTCTTCGCGATACGAAAGTAGTATCTCTAAACACATGAGATTCTTCGGGTGGTCGAAGCAGTACCTTATTCAATTAGGTTCTTCATGAAACCAAAGCAGTATCTCTAAACACATGAGATTCTTCGGGTGGTTGAAGAAGTCCCTTGTCCAATAAGGTTCTTTGCGATACCGAAGCAGTATATCTAAACACATGAGATTCTTCGGGTGGTCAAAGCAGTCCCTTATCTAATAAGGTTCTTCGCGATACCAAAGCAATATCTCTAAACACATGAGATTCATCGGGTGGTCGAAGCAGTCCCTTATCCAATAAGGTTCTTCGTGATACCAAAGCAGTATCTCTTAACACATGAGATTCTTCGGGTGGACGAAGTAGTCCCTTGTCTAATAAGGTTCTTCTCTATACCAAAGCAGTATCTCTAAACACATGAGATTCTTCGGGTGGTTGAAGCAGCCCCTTATCCAATAAGCTTCTTCGCAATACGAAAGCAGTATCTCTAAACACATGAGATTCTTCGGGTGGTCGAAGCAGTACCTTATTCAATTAGGTTCTTCGCGAAACCAAAGCAGTATCTCTAAACACATTAGATTCTTCGGGTGGTTGAAGAAGTCCCTTGTCCAATAAGGTTCTTTGCGATACCCAAGCAGTATATCTAAACACATGAGATTCTTCGGGTGGTCAAAGCAGTCCCTTATCTAATAAGGTTCTTCGCGATACCAAAGCAGTATCTCTAAACACATGAGATTCATCGGGTGGTCGAAGCAGTCCCTTATCCAATAAGGCTCTTCGTGATACCAAAGCAGTATCTCTTAACACATGAGATTCTTCGGGTGGACGAAGCAGTCCCTTATCTAATAAGGTTCTTCGCGATACCAAAGTAGTATCTCTAAACACATGATATTCTTCGGGTTGTTGAAGCAGTCCCTTATCCAATAAGGTTCTTCGCAATACCAAAACAGTATCTTTAAACACATGCGATTCTTTGCGATACCAAAGCAGTATCTCTAAATACATGAGATTCCTCGGGTGGTCGATGCACTCCCTTATCCAATAAGATTCTTCGCAATACGAAAGCAGTATCTCTAAACACATGAGATTCTTCGGGTGGTCGAAGCAGTCCCTTATCCAATAAGGTTCTTCGCGAAACCAAAGCAGTATCACTAAACACATGAGATTCTTCGGGTGGTTGAAGAAATCCCGTATCCAATAAGGTCCTTTGTGATACCCAAGCAGTATCTCTAAACTCATGAGATTCATCGGGTGGTCGAAGCAGTCCCTTATCATATAAGGTACTTCGTGATACCAAAGCAGTATCTCTAAACACATGAGATTCTTCGGGTGGTTGAAGCATCCCCTTATCCAATAAGCTTCTTTGCGATACGCAAGCAGTATCTCTAAACACATGAGATTCTTCGGGTGGTCGAAGCAGTACCTTATTCAATTAGGTTCTTCGTGAAACCAAAGCAGTATATCTAAAAACATGAGATTCTTCGGGTGGTTGAAGAAGTCCCTTGTCCAATAAGGTTCTTTGTGATACCCAAGCAGTATATATAAACACATAAGATTCTTCGGGTGGTCAAAGCAGTCCCTTAACTAATAAAGTTCTTCGCGATACCAAAACAGTATCTCTAAACACATGAGATTCATCGGGTGGTCGAAGCAGTCCCTTATCCAATAAGGTTCTTCGTGATACCAAAGCAGTCTCTCTAAACACATGAGATTCTTCGGGTGGACGAAGCAGTCCCTTATCCAATAAGGTTCTTCGCGATACCAAAGCAGTATCTCTAAACACATGAGATTGTTCGGGTGGTTGAAGCAGCCTCTTATCCACTAAGCTTCTTCGCGATACGCAAGCAGTATCTTTAAACACATGAGATTCTTCGGGTGGTCGAAGCAGTACCTTATTCAATTAGGTTCTTCGCGAAACCAAAGTAGTATCTCTAAACACATGAGATTCTTCGGGTGGTTGAAGAAGTCCCTTGTCCAATAAGGTTCTTTGCGATACCCAAGCAGTATATCTAAACGCATGAGATTCTTCGCGTGGTCAAAGCAGTCCCTTATCTAATAAGGTTCTTCGCGATACCAAAGCAGTATCTCTAAACACATGAGATTCATCGGGTGGTCGAAGCAGTCCCTTATCTAATAAGGTTCTTCGTGATACCAAAGTAGTATCTCTCAACACATGAGATTCTTCGGGTGGACAAAGCAGTCCCTTATCCAATAAGGTTCTTCGCGATACCAAAGCAGTATCTCTAATCACATGAGATTCTTCGGGTGGTCGAAGCAGTCCCTTATCCAATAAGGTTCTTCGAGATACCAAAACCGTATCTCTAAACACATGCGATTCTTTGCGATACCAAAGCAGTATCTCTAAATACATGAGATTCCTTGGGTGATCGAAGCACTCCCTTATCCAATAAGATTCTTCACAATACGAAAGCAGTATCTCTAAACATATGACATTCTTCGGGTGGTCGAAGCAGTCCCTTATCCAATAAGGTTCTTCGTGAAACCAAAGCAGTATCTCTAAACACATGAGATTCTTCGGGTGGTTGAATAAGTCCCTTATCCAATAAGGTCCTTTGTGATACCCAAGCAGTATATCTAAACACATGAGATTCTTCGGGTGGTCAAAGAAGTCCCTTATCTAATAAGGTTCTTCGCGATACCAAAGCAGTATCTCTAAACTCATGAGATTCATCGGGTGGTCGAAGCAGTCCCTTATCCAATAAGGTTCTTCGTGACACCAAAGCAGTGTCTCTAAACACATGAGATTCTTCGGGTGGACGAAGCAGTCCCTTATCCAATAAGGTTCTTCGCGATACCAAAGCAGTATCTCTAAACACATGAGATTCTTTGGGTGGTTGAAGCAGCCCCTTATCCAATAAGCTTCTTCGCGATCCGCAAGCAGTATCTCTAAACACATGAGATTCTTCGGGTGGTCGAAGCAGTACCTTATTCAATTAGGTTCTTCGTGAAACCAAAGCAGTATCTCTAAACACATGAGATTCTTCGTGTGGTTGAAGAAGTCCCTTGTCCAATAAGGTTCTTTGCGATACCCAAGCAGTATATATAAACACATGAGATTCTTCGGGTGGTTAAAGCAGTCCCTTATCTAATAAGGTTCTTCGCGATACCAAAGCAGTATCTCTAAACTCATGAGATTCATCAGGTGGTCGAAGGAGTCCCTTATCCAATAAGGTTCTTCGTGATACCAAAGCAGTATCTCTAAACACATGAGATTCTTCGGGTGGTTGAAGCATCCCCTTATCCAATAAGCTTCTTTGCAATACGCAAGCAATATCTCTAAACATATGAGATTCTTCGGGTGGTCAAAGCTGTACCTTATTCAATTAGGTTCTTCGTGAAACCAAAGCAGTATCTCTAAAAACATGAGATTCTTCGGGTGGTTGAAGAAGTCCCTTGTCCAATAAGGTTCTTTGTGATACCCAAGCAGTATATATAAACACATAAGATTCTTCGGGTGGTCAAAGCAGTCCCTTAACTAATAAACTTCTTCGCGATACCAAAACAGTATCTCTAAACACATGAGATTCATCGGGTGGTCGAAGCAGTCCCTTATCCAATAAGGTTCTTCGTGATACCAAAGCAGTATCTCTAAACACATGAGATTCTTCGGGTGGACGAAGCAGTCCCTTATCAAATAAGGTTCTTCGCGATACCAAAGCAGTATCTCTAAACACATGAGATTCTTCGGGTGGTTGAAGCAGCCCCTTATCCACTAAGCTTCTTCGCGATATGCAAGCAGTATCTTTAAACACATGAGATTCTTCGGGTGGTCGAAGCAGTACCTTATTCAATTAGGTTCTTCGCGAAACCAAAGCAGTATCTCTAAACACATGAGATTCTTCGGGTGGTTGAAGAAGTCCCTTGTCCAATAAGGTTCTTTGCGATACCCAAGCAATATATCTAAACGCATGAGATTCTTCGGGTGGTCAAAGCAGTCCCTTATCTAATAAGGTTCTTCGCGATACCAAAGCAGTATCTCTAAACACATGAGATTCATCGGGTGGTCGAAGCAGTCCCTTATCTAATAAGGTTCTTCGTGATACCAAAGTAGTATCTCTCAAGACATGAGATTCTTCGGGTGGACGAAGCAGTCCGTTATCCAATAAGGTTCTTCGCGATACCAAAGCAGTATCTCTATTCACATGAGATTCTTCGGGTTGTCGAAGCAGTCCCTTATCCAATAAGGTTCTTCGAGATACCAAAACAGTATCTCTAAACACATGCGATTCTTTGCGATACCAAAGCAGTATCTCTAATTACATGAGATTCCTTGGGTGGTCGAAGCACTCCCTTATCCAATAAGATTCTTCGCAATACGAAGGCAGTATCTCTAAACACATGACATTCTTCGGGTGGTCGAAGCAGTCCCTTATCCAATAAGGTTCTTCGCGAAACCAAAGCAGTATCTCTAAACACATGAGATTCTTCGGGTGGTTGAAGAAGTCCCTTATCCAATAAGGTCCTTTGTGATACCCAAGCAGTATATCTAAACACATGAGATTCTTCGGGTGGTCAAAGAAGTCCCTTATCTAATAAGGTTCTTCGCGATACCAAAGCAGTATCTCTAAACTCATGAGATTCATCGGGTGGTCGAAGCAGTCCCTTATCCAATAAGGTTCTCCGTGACACCAAAGCAGTATCTCTAAACACATGAGATTCTTCGGGTGGACGAAGCAGTCCCTTATCCAATAAGGTTCTTCGCGATACCAAAGCAGTATCTCTAAACACATGAGATTCTTTGGGTGGTTGAAGAAGCCCCTTATCCAATAAGCTTCTTCGCGATCCGCATGCAGTATCTCTAAACACATGAGATTCTTCGGGTGGTCGAAGCAGTACCTTATTCAATTAGGTTCTTCGTGAAACCAAAGCAGTATCTCTAAACACATGAGATTCTTCGTGTGGTTGAAGAAGTCCCTTGTCCAATAAGGTTCTTTGCGATACCCAAGCAGTATATATAAACACATGAGATTCTTCGGGTGGTCAAAGCAGTCCCTTATCTAATAAGGTTCTTCGCGATACCAAAGCAGTATCTCTAAACTCATGAGATTCATCGGGTGGTCAAAGGAGTCCCTTATCCAATAAGGTTCTTCGTGATACCAAAGCAGTATCTCTAAACACATGAGATTCTTCGGGTGGACGAAGCAGTCCCTTATCCAATAAGGTTCTTCGCGATACCAAAGCAGTATCTCTAAACACATGAGATTCTTCGGGTGGTTGAAGCAGCCCCTTATCCAATAAGCTTCTTCACGATACGAAAGCAGTATCTCTAAACACATGAGATTCTTCGGGTGGTCGAAGCAGTACCTTATTCAATTAGGTTCTTCGCGAAACCAAAGCAGTATCTCTAAACACATTAGATTCTTCGGGTGGTTGAAGAAGTCCTTTGTCCAACAAGGTTCTTTGCGATACCCAAGCAGTATATCTAAACACATGAGATTCTTCGGGTGGTCAAAGCAGTCCCTTATCTAGTAAGGTTCTTCGCGATACCAAAGCAGTATCTCTAAACACATGAGATTCATCGGGAGGTCGAAGCAGTCCCTTATCCAATAAGGTTCTTCGTGATACCAAAGCAGTATCTTTTAACACATGAGATTCTTCGGGTGGACGAAGCAGTCCCTTATCTAATAAGGTTCTTCGCGATACCAAAGTAGTATCTCTAAACACATGAGATTCTTCGGGTGGTCGAAGCAGTCCCTTATCCAATAAGGTTCTTCGCAATACCAAAACAATATCTCTAAACACATGCGATTCTTTGCGATACCAAAACAGTATCTCTAAATACATGAGATTCCTCGGGTGGTCGATGCACTCCCTTATCCAATAAGATTCTTCGCAATACGAAAGCAATATCTCTAAACACATGAGATTCTTCGGGTGGTCGAAGCAGTCCCTTATCCAATAAGGTTCTTCGCGAAACCAAAGCAGTATCTCTAAACACATGAGATTCTTCGGGTGGTTGAAGAAGTCCCTTATCCAATAAGGTCCTTTGTGATACCCAAGCAGTATATCTAAACACATGAGATTCTTCGGGTGGTCAAAGAAGTCCCTTATCTAATAAGGTTCTTCGCGATACCAAAGCAGTATCTCTAAACTCATGAGATTCATCTGGTGGTCGAAGCATTCTTTATCCAATAAGGTTCTTCGTGATACCAAAGCAGTATCTCTAAACACATGAGATTCTTCGGGTGGATGAAGCAGTCCCTTATCCAATAAGGTTCTTCGCGATACCAAAGCAGTATCTCTAAACACATGAGATTCTTCGGGTGGTTGAAGCAGCCCCTTATCCAATAAGCTTCTTCGCAATACGACAACAATATCTCTAAACACATGAGATTCTTCGGGTGGTCGAAGCAGTACCTTATTCAATTAGGTTCTTTGCGAAACCAAAGCAGTATCTCTAAACACATGAGATTCTTCGGGTGGTTGAAGAAGTCCCTTGTCCAATAAGGTTCTTTGCGATACCCAAGCAGTATATCTAAACACATGAGATTCTCCGGGTGGTCAAAGCAGTCCCTTATATAATAAGGTTCTTCGCGATACCAAAGCAGTATCTCTAAACACATGAGATTCATCGGGTGGTCGAAGCAGTCCCTTATCCACTAAGGTTCTTCGTGATACCAAAGCAGTATCTCTTAACACATGAGATTCTTCGGGTGGATGAAGCAGTCCCTTATCTAATAAGGTTCTTCGCTATACCAAAGCAGTATCTCTAAACACATGAGATTCTTCGAGTGGTTGAAGCAGCCCCTTATCCAATAAGCTTCTTCGCGATACGAAAGCAGTATCTCTAAACACATGAGATTCTTCGGGTGGTCGAAGCAGTACCTTATTCAATTAGGTTCTTCGCGAAACCAAAGCAGTATCTCTAAACACATTAGATTCTTCGGGTGGTTGAAGAAGTCCCTTGTCCAATAAGGTTCTTTGCGATACCCAAGCAGTATATCTAAACACGTGAGATTCTTCGGGTGGTCAAAGCAGTCCCTTATCTAATAAGGTTCTTCGCGATGCCAAAGCAGTATCTCTAAACACATGAGATTCATCGGGTGGTCGAAGCAGTCCCTTATCCAATATGGTTCTTCGTGATACCAAAGCAGTATCTTTTAACACATGAGATTCTTCGGGTGGACGAAGCAGTCCCTTATCTAATAAGGTTCTTCGCGATACCAAAGTAGTCTCTCTAAACACATGAGATTCTTCGGGTGGTCGAAGCAGTCCCTTATCCAATAAGGTTCTTCGCAATACCAAAACAATATCTCTAAACACATGCGATTCTTTGCGATACCAAAACAGTATCTCTAAATACATGAGATTCCTCGGGTGGTCGATGCACTCCCTTATCCAATAAGATTCTTCGCGATACGAAAGCAGTATCTTTAAACACATGAGATTCTTAGGGTGGTCGAAGCAGTACCTTATTCAATTAGGTTCTTCACGAAACCAAAGCAGTATCTCTAAACACATGAGATTCTTCGGGTGGTTGAAGAAGTCCCTTGTCCAATAAGGTTCTTTGCGATACCCAAGCAGTATATCTAAACACATGAGATTCTTCGGGTGGTCAAAGCAGTCCCTTATCTAATAAGGTTCTTCGCGATACCAAAGCCGTATCTCTAAACACATGAGATTCATCGGCTGGTCGAAGCAGTCCCTTATCCAATAAGGTTCTTCGTGATACCAAAGCGGTATCTCTACACACATGAGATTCTTCGGGTGGAAGAAGCAGTCCCTTATCCAATAAGGTTCTTCGTGATACCAAAGCAGTATCTCTAAACACATGAGATTCTTCGGGTGGTTGAAGCAGCCCCTTATCCAATAAGCTTCTTCGCGATACGAAAGCAGTATCTCTAAACACATGAGATTCTTAGGGTGGTCGAAGCAGTACCTTATTCAATTAGGTTCTTCGCGAAACCAAAGCAGTATCTCTAAACACATGAGATTCTTCGGGTGGTTGAAGAAGTCCCTTGTCCAATAAGGTTCTTTGCGATACCCAAGCAGTATATCTAAACACATGAGATTCTTCGGGTGGTCAAAGCAGTCCCTTATCTAATAAGGTTCTTCGTGATACCAAAGCCGTATCTCTAAACACATGAGATTCATCGGCTGGTCGAAGCAGTCCCTTATCCAATAAGGTTCTTCGTGATACCAAAGCAGTATCTCTTAACACATGAGATTCTTCGGGTGGACGAAGCAGTCCCTTGTCTAATAAGGTTCTTCGCTATACCAAAGCAGTATCTCTAAACACATGAGATTCTTCGGGTGGTTGAAGCAGCCCCTTATCCAATAAGCTTCTTCGCGATACGCAAGCAGTATCTCTAAACACATGAGATTCTTCGGGTGGTCGAAGCAGTACCTTATTCAATTAGGTTCTTCGTGAAACCAAAGCAGTATCTCTAAACACATGAGATTCTTCGGGAGGTTGAAGAAGTCCCTTGTCCAATAAGGTTCTTCGCGATACCCAAGCAGTATATATAAACACATGAGATTCTTTGGGTGGTCAAAGCAGTCCCTTAACTAATAAGGTTCTTCGCGATACCAAAGCAGTATCTCTAAACACATGAGATTCATCGGGTGGTCGAAGCAGTCCCTTATCCAATAAGGTTCTTCGTGATACCAAAGCAGTATCTCTAAACACATGAGATTCTTCGGGTGGACGAAGCAGTCCCTTATCCAATAAGGTTCTTCGTGATACCAAAGCAGTATCTTTTAACACATGAGATTCTTCGGGTGGACGAAGCAGTCCCTTATCTAATAAGGTTCTTCGCGATACCAAAGTAGTCTCTCTAAACACATGAGATTCTTCGGGTGGTCGAAGCAGTCCCTTATCCAATAAGGTTCTTCGCAATACCAAAACATTATCTCTAAACACATGCGATTCTTTGCGATACCAAAACAGTATCTCTAAATACATGAGATTCCTCGGGTGGTCGATGCACTCCCTTATCCAATAAGATTCTTCGCGATACGAAAGCAGTATCTCTAAACACATGAGATTCTTAGGGTGGTCGAAGCAGTACCTTATTCAATTAGGTTCTTCACGAAACCAAAGCAGTATCTCTAAACACATGAGATTCTTCGGGTGGTTGAAGAAGTCCCTTGTCCAATAAGGTTCTTTGCGATACCCAAGCAGTATATCTAAACACATGAGATTCTTCGGGTGGTCAAAGCAGTCCCTTATCTAAAAAGGTTCTTCGCGATACCAAAGCCGTATCTCTAAACACATGAGATTCATCGGCTGGTCGAAGCAGTCCCTTATCCAATAAGGTTCTTCGTGATACCAAAGCGGTATCTCTACACACATGAGATTCTTCGGGTGGAAGAAGCAGTCCCTTATCCAATAAGGTTCTTCGTGATACCAAAGCAGTATCTCTAAACACATGAGATTCTTCGGGTGGTTGAAGCAGCCCCTTATCCAATAAGCTTCTTCGCGATACGAAAGCAGTATCTCTAAACACATGAGATTCTTAGGGTGGTCGAAGCAGTACCTTATTCAATTAGGTTCTTCGCGAAACCAAAGCAGTATCTCTAAACACATGAGATTCTTCGGGTGGTTGAAGAAGTCCCTTGTCCAATAAGGTTCTTTGCGATACCCAAGCAGTGTATCTAAACACATGAGATTCTTCGGGTGGTCAAAGCAGTCCCTTATCTAATAAGGTTCTTCGTGATACCAAAGCCGTATCTCTAAACACATGAGATTCATCGGCTGGTCGAAGCAGTCCCTTATCCAATAAGGTTCTTCGTGATACCAAAGCAGTATCTCTTAACACATGAGATTCTTCGGGTGGACGAAGCAGTCCCTTGTCTAATAAGGTTCTTCGCTATACCAAAGCAGTATCTCTAAACACATGAGATTCTTCGGGTGGTTGAAGCAGCCCCTTATCCAATAAGCTTCTTCGCGATACGCAAGCAGTATCTCTAAACACATGAGATTCTTCGGGTGGTCGAAGCAGTACCTTATTCAATTAGGTTCTTCGTGAAACCAAAGCAGTATCTCTAAACACATGAGATTCTTCGGGAGGTTGAAGAAGTCCCTTGTCCAATAAGGTTCTTCGCGATACCCAAGCAGTATATATAAACACATGAGATTCTTTGGGTGGTCAAAGCAGTCCCTTAACTAATAAGGTTCTTCGCGATACCAAAGCAGTATCTCTAAACACATGAGATTCATCGGGTGGTCGAAGCAGTCCCTTATCCAATAAGGTTCTTCGTGATACCAAAGCAGTATCTCTAAACACATGAGATTCTTCGGGTGGACGAAGCAGTCCCTTATCCAATAAGGTTCTTCGTGATACCGAACAGTATCTCTAAACACATGAGATTCTTCGGGTGGACGAAGCCGTCCCTTATCCAATAAGGTTCTTCGCGATACCAAAGCAGTATCTCTAATCACATGAGATTCTTCGGGTGGTCGAAGCAGTCCCTTATCCAATAAGGTTCATTGCAATACCAAAAAAGTATCTCTAAACACATGCGATTCTTTGCGATACCAAAGCAGTATCTCTAAATACATGAGATTCCTCGTGTGGTCGATGCCCTCCCTTATCCAATAAGATTCTTCGCGATACGAAAGCAGTATCTCTAAACACATGAGATTCTTCAGTGGTCGAAGCAGTCCCTTATCCAATAAGGTTTTTCACGAAACCAAAGCAGTATCTCTAAACACATGAGATTCTTCGGGTGGTTGAAGAAGTCCCTTATCCAATAAGGTTCTTTGTGATACCCAAGCAGTATATCTAAACACATGAGATTCTTCGGGTGGTCAAAGTAGTCCCTTATCTAATAAGGTTCTTCGCGATACCAAAGCAGTATCTCTAAACACATGAGATTCATCGGGTGGTCGAAGCAGTCCCTTATCCAATAAGGTTCTTCTTGATACCAAAGCAGTATCTCTAAACACATGAGATTCTTTGGGTGGACGAAGTAGTCCCTTATCCCATAAGGTTCTTCGCGATACCAAAGCAGTATTTCTAAACACATGAGATTCTTCAGGTGGTTGAAGCAGCCCCTTATCCAATAAGCTTCTTCGCGATACGAAAGCAGTATCTCTAAACACATGAGATTCATCGGGTGGTCGAAGCAGTACCTTATTCAATCAGGTTCTTCGCGATACCAAAGCAGTATCTCTAATCACATGAGATTCTTCGGGTGGACGAAGCAGTCCCTTATCCAATAAGGTTATTCGTGATACCAAAGCAGTATCTCTAAACACATGAGATTCTTCGGGTGGACGAAGCAGTCCCTTATCCAATAACGTTCTTCGCGATACCAAAGCAGTATCTCTAATCACATGAGATTCTTCAGGTGGTCGAAGCAGTCCCTTATCCAATAAGGTTCTTCGCGATACCAAAACAGTATCTCTAAACACATGAGATTCTTCGCGATACCAAAACAGTATCTCTAAATACTTGAGATTCCTCGGGTGGTCGATGCACTCCCTTATCCAATAAGATTCTTCGCGTTACGAAAGCAGTATATCTAAACACATGAGATTCTTCGGGTGGTCAAAGTAGTCCCTTATCTAATAAGGTTCTTCGCGATACCAAAGCAGTATCTCTAAACACATGAGATTCATCGGGTGGTCGAAGCAGTCCCTTATCCAATAAGGTTCTTCGTGATACCAAAGCAGTATCTCTAAACACATGAGATTCTTCGGGTGGACGAATCAGTCCCTTATCTAATAAGGTTCTTCGCGATACCAAAGCAGTATCTCTAAACACATGAGATTCTTCGGGTGGACGAAGCAGTCCCTTATCCAATAAGATTCTTCGCGATACCAAAGCAGTATCTTTAATCACATGAGATTCTTCGGGTGGTCGAAGCAGTCCCTTATCCAATAAGGTTCTTCGCGATACCAAAAAAGTATCTCTAAACACATGCGATTTTTCGGGTGGTCGAAGCAGTCCCTTATCCGTTAAGGTTCTTCGCGAAACCAAAGCAGTATCTCTAAACACATGAGATTCTTCGGGTGGTTGAAGAAGTCCTTTATCCATTAAGGTTCTTTGTGATACCCAAGCAGTATATCTAAACACATGAGATTCTTCCGGTTGTCAAAGCAGTCCCTTATCTAATAAGGTTCTTCGCGATACCAAAGCAGTATCTCTAAACACATGAGATTCATCGGGTGGTCGAAGCAGTCCATTATCCAATAAGGTTCTTCGTGATACCAAAGCAGTATCTCTAAACACATGAGATTCTTCGGGTGGACGAAGCAGTCCCTTATCCAATAAGGTTCTTCGCGATACCAAAGCAGTATCTCTAAACACATGACATTCTTCGGGTGGTTGAAGCAGCCCCTTATCCAATAAGCTTCTTCGCGATACGAAAGCAGTATCTCTAAACACATGAGATTCTTCGGGTGGTCGAAGCAGTACCTTATTCAGTTAGGTTCTTCGCGAAACCAAAGCAGTATCTCTAAACACATGAGATTCTTCTGGTGGTTGAAGAAGTCCCTTATTCAATAAGGTTTTTTTACGATACCCAAGCAGTATATCTAAACACATGAGATTCTTTGGGTGGTCAAAGCAGCCCGTTATCTAATAAGGTTCTTCGTGATACCAAAGCAGTATCTCTAAACACATGAGATTCATCGGATGGTCGAAGCAGTCCCTTATCCAATAAGGTTCTTCGCGATACCAAAGCAGTATCTCTAAAAACATCAGATTCTTCGGGTGGTTTAAGCAGCCCCTTATCCAATAAGCTTCTTCGCGATACGAAAGCAGTATCTCTAAACACATGAGATTCTTCGGGTGGTTGAAGCAGCCCCTTATCCAATAAGTTTCTTCGCGATACGAAAATAGTATCTCTAAACACATGAGATTATTCGGGTGGTCGAAGCAATACCTTATTCAATAAGGTTCTTCGCGAAACCAAAGCAGTATATATAAACACATGAGATTCTTCGGGTGGTTGAAGAAGTCCCTTGTCCAATTAGGCTCTTTGCGATACCCAAGCAATATATCTAAACACATGAGATTCTTCGGGTGGTCAAAGCAGTCCCTTATCTAATAAGGTTCTCCGCGATACCAAAGCAGTATCTCTAAACACATGAGATTCATTGGGTGGTCGAAGCAGTCCCTTATCCAATAAGGTTCTTCGTGATACCAAAGCAGTATCTCTAAACACATGAGATTCTTCGGGTGGACGAAGCAGTCCCTTATCCAATAAGGTTCTTCGCGATACCAAAGCAGTATCTCTAATCACATGAGATTCTTCGGGTGGTCGAAGCAGCCCCTTATAAAATAAGGTTCTTCGCGATACCAAAACAATATCTCTAAACACATGAGATTCTTTGGGATACCAAAGCAGTATCTCTAAATACATGAGATTCCTCGGGTGGTCGATGCACTCCCTTATCCAATAAGATTCTTCGCGATACGAAAGCAGTATCTCTAAACACATGAGATTCTTCGGGTGGTCGAAGCAGTCCCTTATCCGTTATGGTTCTTCGCGAAACCAAAGCAGTATCTCTAAACACATGAGATTCTTCGGGTGGTTGAAGAAGTCCCTTATCCAATAAGGTTTTTTTACGATACCCAAGCAGTATATCTAAACACATGAGATTCTTTGGGTGGTCAAAGCAGCCCCTTATCTAATAAGGTTCTTCGTGATACCAAAGCAGTATCTCTAAACACATGAGATTCATCGGGTGGTCGAAGCAGTCCCTTATACAATAAGGTTCTTCGCGATACCAAAGCAGTATCTCTAAAAACATCAGATTCTTCGGGTGGTTGAAGCAGTCCCTTATCCAATAAGCTTCTTCGCGATACGAAAGCAGTATCTCTGAACACATGACATTCTTCGGGTGGTCGAAGCAGTAACTTATTCAATAAGGTTCTTCGCGAAACCAAAGCAGTATCTCTAAACTAATGAGATTCTTTGGGTGGTTGAAGAAGTCCCTTATCCAATAAGGTTCTTTGTGATACCCAAGCAGTATATCTAAACACATGAGATTCTTCGGGTGGTCGAAGCAGTACCTTATTCAGTTAGGTTCTTCGCGAAACCAAAGCAGTATCTCTAAACATATGAGATTCTTCGGGTGGTTGAAGAAGTCCCTTATTCAATAAGGTTTTTTTACGATACCCAAGCAGTATATCTAAACACATGAGATTCTTTGGGTGGTCAAAGCAGCCCGTTATCTAATAAGGTTCTTCGTGATACCAAAGCAGTATCTCTAAACACATGAGATTCATCGGATGGTCGAAGCAGTCCCTTATCCAATAAAGTTCTTCGCGATACCAAAGCAGTATCTCTAAAAACATCAGATTCTTCGGGTAGTTTAAGCAGCCCCTTATCCAATAAGCTTCTTCGCGATACGAAAGCAGTATCTCTAAACACATGAGATTCTTCGGGTGGTTGAAGCAGCCCCTTATCCAATAAGTTTCTTCACGATACGAAAATAGTATCTCTAAACACATGAGATTATTCGGGTGGTCGAAGCAGTACCTTATTCAATAAGGTTCTTCGCGAAACCAAAGCAGTATCTATAAACACATGAGATTCTTCGGGTGGTTGAAGAAGTCCCTTGTCCAATAAGGCTCTTTGCGATACCCAAGCAATATATCTAAACACATGAGATTCTTCGGGTGGTCAAAGCAGTCCCTTATCTAATAAGGTTCTCCGCGATACCAAAGCAGTATCTCTAAACACATGAGATTCATTGGGTGGTCGAAGCAGTCCCTTATCCAATAAGGTTCTTCGTGATACCAAAGCAGTATCTCTAAACACATGAGATTCTTCGGGTGGACGAAGCAGTCCCTTATCCAATAAGGTTCTTCGCGATACCAAAGCAGTATCTCTAATCACATGAGATTCTTCGGGTGGTCGAAGCAGCCCCTTATAAAATAAGGTTCTTCGCGATACCAAAACAATATCTCTAAACACATGAGATTCTTTGGGATACCAAAGCAGTATCTCTAAATACATGAGATTCCTCGGGTGGTCGATGCACTCCCTTATCCAATAAGATTCTTCGCGATACGAAAGCAGTATCTCTAAACACATGAGATTCTTCGGGTGGTCGAAGCAGTCCCTTATCCGTTATGGTTCTTCGCGAAACCAAAGCAGTATCTCTAAACACATGAGATTCTTCGGGTGGTTGAAGAAGTCCCTTATCCAATAAGGTTTTTTTACGATACCCAAGCAGTATATCTAAACACATGAGATTCTTTGGGTGGTCAAAGCAGCCCCTTATCTAATAAGGTTCTTCGTGATACCAAAGCAGTATCTCTAAACACATGAGATTCATCGGGTGGTCGAAGCAGTCCCTTATACAATAAGGTTCTTCGCGATACCAAAGCAGTATCTCTAAAAACATCAGATTCTTCGGGTGGTTGAAGCAGTCCCTTATCCAATAAGCTTCTTCGCGATACGAAAGCAGTATCTCTGAACACATGACATTCTTCGGGTGGTCGAAGCAGTAACTTATTCAATAAGGTTCTTCGCGAAACCAAAGCAGTATCTCTAAACTAATGAGATTCTTTGGGTGGTTGAAGAAGTCCCTTATCCAATAAGGTTCTTTGTGATACCCAAGCAGTATATCTAAACACATGAGATTCTTCGGGTGGTCAAAGTAGTCCCTTATCTAATAAGGTTCTTCGTGACACCAAAGCAGTATCTCTAAACACATGAGATTCATCGGGTGGTCGAAGCAGTCCCTTATCCAATAAGGTTCTTCGTGATACCAAAGCAGTATCTCTAAACACATTAGATTCTTTGGGTGGACGAAGCAGTCCCTTATCCAATAAGGTTCTTCGCGATACCAAAGCAGTATCTCTAAACACATGAGATTCTTCGGGTGGTTGAAGCAGCCCCTTATCCAATAAGCTTCTTCGCGATACGAAAATAGTATCTCTAAACACATGAGATTCTTCGGGTGGTCGAAGCAGTACCTTATTCAATAAGGTTCTTCGCGAAACCAAAGCAGTATATCTAAACACATGAGATTCTTCAGGTGGTTGAAGAAGTCCCTTGTCCAATAAGGCTCTTTGCGATACCCAAGCAATATATCTAAACACATGAGATTCTTCGGGTGGTCAAAGCAGTCCCTTATCTAATAAGGTTCTTCGCGATACCAAAGCAGTATCTCTAAACACATGAGATTCATTGGGTGGTTGAAGCAGTCCCTTATCCAATAAGGTTCTTCGTGATACCAAAGCAGTATCTCTAAACACATGAGATTCTTCGGGTGGACGAAGCAGTCCCTTATCCAATAAGGTTCTTCGTGATACCAAAGCAGTATCTCTAATCACATGAGATTCTTCGGGTGGTCGAAGCAGTCCCTTATAAAATAAGGTTTTTCGCAATACCAAAACAATATCTCTAAACACATGAGATTCTTTGCGATACCAAAGCAGTATCTCTAAATACATGGGATTCCTCGGGTGGTCGATGCACTCCCTTATCCAATAAGATTCTTCGCGATACGAAAGCAGTATCTCTAAACACATGAGATTCTTTGGGTGGTCGAAGCAGTCCCTTATCCGTTAAGGTTCTTCGCGAAACCAAAGTAGTATCTCTAAACACATGAGATTCTTCGGGTGGTTGAAGAAGTCCCTTATCCAATAAGGTTCTTTGAGATACCCAAGCAGTATATCTAAACACATGAGATTCTTCGGGGGGTCAAAGGAGTCCCTTATCTAATAAGGTTCTTCGCGATACCAATGCAATATCTCTAAACACATGAGATTCTTCGGGTGGTCGAAGCATTCCCTTATCCAATAAGGTTCTTCACGATACCAAATAAGTATCTCTAAACACATGAGATTCTTAGGGTGGTTGAAGCAGCCCCTTATCCAATAAGCTTCTTCGCGATACGAAAGCAGTATCTCTAAACACATGAGATTCTTCGGGTGGTCGAAGCAGTACGTTATTCAATAAGGTTCTTCGCCAAACCAAAGCAGTATCTCTAAACACATGAGATTCTTTGGGTGGTTGAAGAAGTCCCTTATCCAATAAGGTTTTTTTACGATACCCAAGCAGTATATCTAAACACATGAGATTCTTAAGGGTGGTCAAAGCAGCCCCTCATCTAATAAGGTTCTTCGTGATACCAAAGCAGTATCTCTAAACACATGAGATTCATCGGGTGGTCGAAGCAGTCCCTTATCCAATAAGGTTCTTCGCGATACCAAAGTAGTATCTCTAAAAACATCAGATTCTTCGGGTGGTTGAAGCAGCCCCTTATCCAATAAGCTTCTTCGCGATACGAAAGCAGTATCTCTAAACACATGACATTCTTCGGGTGGTCGAAGGAGTAACTTATTCAATAAGGTTCTTCGCGAAACCAAAGCAGTATCTCTAAACTTATGAGATTCTTCGGGTGGTTAAGAAGTCCCTTATCCAATAAGGTTCTTTGTGATACCCAAACAGTATATCTAAACACATGAGATTCTTCGGGTGGTCAAAGCAGTCCCTTATCTAGTAAGGTTCTTCGCGATAGCAAAGCAGTATCTCTAAACACATGAGATTCATCGGGTGGTCGAAGCAGTCCCTTATCCAATAAGGTTCTTCGTGATACCAAAGCAGTATCTCTAAACACATGAGATTCTTCGGGTGGACGAAGCAGTCCCTTATCCAATAAGGTTCATCGCGATACCAAAGCAGTATCTCTAAACACATGAGATTCTTCGGGTGGTTGAAGCAGCCCCTTATCCAATAAGCTTCTTCGCGATACGAAAACAGTATCTCTAAACACATGAGATTCTTCGGGTGGTCGAAGCAGTACCTTATTCAATAAGGTTCTTCGCAAAACCGAAGCAGTATCTCTAAACACATGAGATTCTTCGGGTGGTTGAAGAAGTCCCTTGTCCAATAAGGCTCTTTGCGATACCCAAGCAATATATCTAAACACATGAGATTCTTCGGGTGGTCAAAGCAGTCCCTTATCTAATAAGGTTCTTCGCGATACCAAAGCAGTATCTCTAAACACATGAGATTCATCGGGTGGTCGAAGCAGTCCCTTATCCAATAAGGTTCTTCGTGATACCAAAGCAGTATCTCTAAACACATTAGATTCTTTGGGTGGTAGAAGCAGTCTCTTATCCAATAAGGTTCTTCGCGATACCAAAGCAGTATCTCTAAACACATGAGATTCTTCCGGTGGTTGAAGCAGCCCCTTATCCAATAAGCTTCTTCGCTATACGAAAATAGTATCTCTAAACACATGAGATTCTTCGGGTTGTCGAAGCAGTACCTTATTCAATAAGGTTCATCGCGAAACCAAAGCAGTATATCTCAACACATGAGATTCTTCGGGTGGTTGAAGAAGTCCCTTGTCCAATATGGATCTTTGCGATACCCAAGCAATATATCTAAACACATGAGATTCTTCGGGTGGTCAAAGTAATCCCTTATCTAATAAGGTTCTTCGCGATACCAAAGCAGTATCTCTAAACACATGAGATTCATTGGGTGGTTGAAGCAGTCCCTTATCCAATAAGGTTCTTCGTGATACCAAAGCAGTATCTCTAAACACATGAGATTCTTCGGGTGGACGAAGCAGTCCCTTATCCAATAAGGTTCTTCGCGATACCAAAGCAGTATCTCTAATCACATGAGATTCTTCGGGTGGTCGAAGTAGTCCCTTATAAAATAAGGTTCTTCGCGATACCAAAACAATATCTCTAAACACATGAGATTCTCTGCGATACCAAAGCAGTATCTCTAAATACATGAGATTCCTCGGGTGGTCGATGCACTCCCTTATCCAATAAGATTCTTCGCAATACGAAAGCAGTATCTCTAAACACATGAGATTCTTCGGGTGGTCGAAGCAGTCCCTTATCCGTTAAGGTTCTTCGCGAAACCAAGGTAGTATCTCTAAACACATGAGATTCTTCGGGTGGTTGAAGAAGTCCCTTATCCAATAAGGTTCTTTGAGATACCCAAGCAGTATATCTAAACACATGAGATTCTTCGGGGGGTCAAAGGAGTCCCTTATCTAATAAGGTTCTTCGCGATACCAATGCAATATCTCTAAACACATGAGATTCTTCAGGTGGTCGAAGCATTCCCTTATCCAATAAGGTTCTTCGCGATACCAAAGAAGTATCTCTAAACACATGAGATTCTTCGGGTGGTTGAAGCAGCCCCTTATCCAATAAGCTTCTTCGCGATACGAAAGCAGTATCTCTAAACACATGAGATTCTTCGGGTGGTCGAAGCAGTACGTTATTCAATAAGGTTCTTCGCGAAACCAAAGAAGTATCTCTAAACACATGAGATTCTTTGGGTGGTTGAAGAAGTCCCTTATCCAATAAGGTTTTTTTACGATACCCAAGCAGTATATCTAAACACATGAGATTCTTAAGGGTGGTCAAAGCAGCCCCTTATCTAATAAGGTTCTTCGTGATAACAAAGCAGTATCTCTAAACACATGAGATTCATCGGGTGGTCGAAGCAGTCCCTTATCCAATAAGGTTCTTCGCGATACCAAAGTAGTATCTCTAAAAACATCAGATTCTTCGGGTGGTCGAAGCAGTAACTTATTCAATAAGGTTCTTCGCGAAACCAAAGCAGTATCTCTAAACTAATGAGATTCTTTGGGTGGTTAAGAAGTCCCTTATCCAATAAGGTTCTTTGTGATACCCAAGCAGTATATCTAAACACATGAGATTCTTCGGGTGGTCAAAGCAGTCCCTTATCTAATAAGGTTCTTCGCGATAGCAAAGCAGTATCTCTAAACACATGAGATTCATCAGGTGGTCGAAGCAGTCCCTTGTCCAATAAGGTTCTTCGTGATACCAAAGCAGTATCTCTAAACACATGAAATTCTTCGGGTGGACGATGCAGTCCCTTATCCAATAAGGTTCATCGCGATACCAAAGCAGTATCTCTAAACACATGAGATTCTTCGGGTGGTTGAAGCAGCCCCTTATCCAATAAGCTTCTTCGCGATACGAAAACAGTATCTCTAAACACATGAGATTCTTCGGGTGGTCGAAGCAGTACCTTATTCAATAAGGTTCTTCGCGAAACCGAAGCAGTATCTCTAAACACATGAGATTCTTCGGGTGGTTGAAGAAGTCCCTTGTCCAATAAGGCTCTTTGCGATACCCAAGCAATATATCTAAACACATGAGATTCTTCGGGTGGTCAAAGCAGTCCCTTATCTAATAAGGTTCTTCGCGATACCAAAGCTGTATCTCTAAACACATGAGATTCATTGGGTGGTCGAAGCAGTCCCTTATCCAATAAGGTTCTTCGTGATACCAAAGCAGTATTGTTGCACCCTAAAATTTGCTCAACCTAATTCACTTGGTTTATGTTTCAATTACATTAGCATATGCATATAGAGTCATGTACATAGTCTAATCATCTGCATAGCATGGCATAGCAAGTCATCCAACCAGGGACCAAGTATTATTATCATCTCTATGAGCCTATCAAGAGGTTATTGTTCTAATTCAATCTCATTCAAGTCATCAGAAAGAATTTGAAAGCTGAGAAGTCAGTGGATCTAGCAGTGCATCTATCTCCTATCTGAGGGCATCTGAAGATCATCAAAGAAGTTGTGAGCTGTGAATTGAGCATGGAGAGTATGTAGACATCATGGAAGACTTAGAAAGTCATTTGGAGAAGGAGGCAAGTCATTGATATGATCACAAGAGTTGCAGTTGAAGGCAGTAAACTAGGGTTTCATCTGGGTCAACCCTGGGTCAACTCTAGGTCAATTGATTGATTGAAAGGCATCAAGGGCTATTGGAGAGATGTGGGGTTCATCATTTGACATGTAAATAAGGATATGGTGATGTTCCAAGAAGAAATCAAGAGAAATCCAGGAGAAGAGGAGTTTCTAAATTAGGGTTTCTGTGTAAAATCCCCTGATTTAGGTCAAATTTCCAAGCAAGATAAGTCAAAATGCAAGCTTCAAATGGATCCTTGGCCAACATGAAACTTGTAGAGGATCTCAATACCTTTAATATGAGTGGTGGAAGACATTAAGGAGATTTATAGAACTCAAGTTATGGTCCTTGCAAGTTACAGGTCATCTGAGGTATCTGAAATTTTGTCTGTGAAAGTTACTTGTCTTCCAAGCAACTTTTACCCCTCAAGGATATTTCAAATTAATTTCTGGTAAACATAAGAGTTGTTCCTAATTGTCTTAGATTTCTAGAATGGTATGGTATGCCTTCATATGATTTGTGGAACTCTACTTATGGTCTTGGCAAGAAAAGGGTATTTTGGTCATCTGAGAATTACAGGTCATTTCAAGCCTATGCCCAAAACTCATATAAAGAAGCTTCAAATGGAAAACTTCACAACATAAAACTTGCTCCAAATGACATTTGGAGTCTAGAAAAGTGACCATGAAAGATTGGAAAGACTCATAGCTCAAGGTTTCAAAATTGGTGGATTTAATGAATAAAAAATGACCTAAAATGGAGATTTTTCATATTTTGACCAAATGGGGTGAAATTATAGGTCATATTGATTGGAAAAAGTGTTTTAAGAACATTGGCAAAAGTGAATTTTTGATTTTGGTTCAATAATTGAAAGATATGCTTGGTTACTTACAAAGGAAGTTACATAATCTAAATCCAAGGGAAAGTGTGCATGGGAAGTTTCTCCAAGGTTCTAGGACTTTCTATTTCCATCTATATATTGAATTGAAGAGCTTCATGCCATGGTTGGTGATTCATTGTGCTCATAATACCAAGTTTTGCATCATTCTTCCAATTTGCAAAAGCATCTCAAACTCCACAAAACCTCTATCAATTTCCATTTTTCTTGATTTGATCATCATCAACATCATTCATAGATCACAATTCACACAAAAATTTGGTTGAATTGAAGAGGAATCGTGCCATAAGACTTCATCATCCAAGGAGCAAGAATTTGGTGATTGCAAGATTCAAGAACTTGGAGCAAGATCTATTTCATACAGAACTCATAATCAAGTTCACTGAGCAAGTTCAGAGCATTGAAAGCATCAGATCCAAGGATTTCCATAGCTGTTTTCATCATTTACACCAGGTAAGTTTCCTCTTCGAATTGACTGAATTAGTTAGAATCATAGTGAGTTATTAGGTTAGAATGGTTAGGCATAGTTAGGTGATTGATTTTGGTGAATTTGAGACCAATCCATGGAGGTTGCCATTGGAGTGCACAAGCTGTTAGGGTTTAGAACTCATGGTTTATGGCACGAGAATCTTAGGTTTATAGCTCATGATGATCAGTGAAAGGTGTAGATCATGCTAGGGTAAAGATTGGAAGAAATTGGAATGGTTGATGACAGGTGATAATGGTGGAGTCAGCATCTTCCACCTATCAGGTTTAATTGTTAGTTGAGTTTTAGGAGAAATGGTTGGCATGGCTGTGTAGAGGGGAAGAAGTAGATCACTTTTGGTTTTTATAGCGTGTGATTTCATGGAAGATTGAGGGAGAACAGAGGAGGATAAGATGCGTGCATGGGGAAGAATTCTGGTTCTAGGGTTTGCCCGAGGTTGAAGATGAAGGAGGACCCTACGATTGTATGTTTGACTTGGACTCAAATCCTGATCCAATGGCTGTGGTTTAAACTGAAAACGGAGGGAGATTCAAAGGGTGCTACGCACCGTTTCACTTAAACTCACTCTGATGGGCTCAAATATTGTTGCTAATGCTACCCCCTCATATAAGGCCCAATGTGATTTCAACTGGAAATCTTGCTAACTGCACCGTTCAGGGTTTTTTTAATTTTTGTTATGTTTTCTGTTTGGCTGGGCCCAGACGCGCTTGCTATGCGGGCCCCCCAGTCTGGGCCCATTCTCTTATTTCAATTGATTTTATTACTTGCTGCACCCCCTGGTCCAATTAATCTCATTTTAATTTCTTTCAAAAAATGTTAATTCTTTCAAAATTCATAACAAATAGAAAAATGCATGTTTTTTAATGGTTGTTTTTGCATATTGTTCATATTTTTGTCAAGAAAATTATCATACAAAAAAATTCCAATTTCATTTTTTTTTTATATTTTTAGCATATTTTTCTTTTAAATAGGATTAAATAATGTTTAGTTTGATGCATGAATTTGGTGATTTTAGTTTGATTAAATGCTTTTATATTTTTGATCCATTCTTTTTAGGTTGATTAGTATAGAATGTTAGCTTGTATATACAATTTACTTCATATTTTTAGGACTTAATATTAGGTGATTTGTTTAGGTGTGATTAGTGTGATCAAAACTAGGGTTTAGGAGATAACATAGGAGAATTAAATCATTTCCCTTAGGAGTTGTAGATTGAATCTTTGGGGTATGGGACTATAGGGATTATGGGAAGATATTAGATCCCTTAGAAAATATTAGGATTCCCCTACTGCTATCAGTATACTGCTTATATTTGTTTGACTGTGTGGTGTGCTCTCTCTAGGGTTATTTCATTTGTCTGTGTGGGGTATTGGGTTTGCTTGGGGATTGGGAGAGCTGAAGACCTGTGATGATGAAGCCATTGGAGATCAAGAGATTGAAGACCAACTTCCAGAGTTGGTGAGGAGCATCCTTTGCTGGCAGTTGTTGAGGAGTATAGGGTTTAGGAGTTAGGTAGAGCCCTAGAGTAGAAAGCTTGTTTCACAAACATGGAAGGTCTTGTGTGCCTCCATCCTTTCTCTATGATTCAAAGTCTCTTTCAAATATCCACCTCCTTCCTTTGGAAGGATCAGTAAATGTATTTGAAAGATAGAACTTTTGAGGGAAAATTGTCTGTATAATGTTAACAGTTATTGAGCCACCCTTGGTAGGCAGTTGACTGTTCAACATTCATTTCATCTTGTTAACTGATATTCATCCTGGAGATTGAGACTTGAAGAAAAGCCAGTGCAGATTGGAGACTGAAGACAAAGACCTTGCTTGAAGGCTGTGGAGATGGAGATTGATGCTTGCTGAAGCTTGTAGCTGATTGATGATGACTTGAAGACAGATGTTGATGCAGAGCTGCTGTGGCTGTTTATTTTTGTTGTTATTGATTTATGATGTATTGATTGGTTTTCCCTGACTGTATTGTTTGCTGTTTAACCTGTCAGGTTGAAAGTGAATTCTGTTCACTTTTGCCTATTGTTTTCTAGGTTCGAGGTTGAGTGGGACTCCCTTGCCTCGCTTGTATTGCTGCATCCATGCATTTTACTGCTTTACTGTATGTATGCTATTGTTTCTGTTTCCGTCTATTCCCTTAGGATCTTTGTTTCTCTCTGCGCCAGAGAGGAGCATGATAGACATTAGGTCTTAACCCATGCATGATGACATTAGGTTAGTTTGATTCCCTTTTCAACCGTAGGTTAGAGTTCTATATCTTCTTTCTCAAAACAAACAGAAAAATACAATAAGATTTCAAACACAATAAAAGACACTTCTTCCGTAAAAGAATGTGAACTCATCAAAACGTCATTTTTGTCCGCTGGGACTGTTAATCAGAAAAACCCTTTTTCAGAAGGAATAAAAGCAATCAAGACAGTCTTGTGTCGTACGTGGCCCGAACTATGTTTGCTCTGATCTTTCATGCTGTATGAAAGTACGTAGGCATAGGATGCGATATCCTAGCGAGCAACCTTCCCCTCCTTTCCCGTAGGTAGACGAACTACGTTGACTCTGATTTCTCGTTCCAGACGGGAATACGTAGGCATAAAGTGCGATACTTTGCCGAATCATTTTCTTTTCTTTTTAACTCTTGACCTGTAGAATAGATAGAATAACAATCCGTACCAGAAAACAAGCGTGGATCCCGTCGAGTACGACGGACGTGAGGGGTGCTAATACCTTCCCCTTGCGTAACCGACTCCCGAATCCAGGATTTGGTTGCGATGACCATTCCTTTCCCGTCTTTGCGGTAGGTTTACTCTGAGCGTTTCCTTTCCCTCCGTTGGGATAAATAACACACGGTGGCGACTCTTCTGTTCAGCCGGCGCCGATTTTCACAGTAGCGCCAGCTGGCGACTCTGCTGGGGATCCAACGTCCCCTGGATGCTAAGGACTGCGATAGTTCCTTATGCATTTGGGATCCAACGTCCCTTAAGAGAGTCAATCCTAGCGCTTGTTTTCCCGTCGAGGATTTTGTATGGATTTATATTTCTGACCTTTATTTTCAGCATTATATATATTGTTATTATTGCTGTATTGGGGTGTGACGGGTGTTCCATGATTGAGAGATAAGCCGGACCTGGGCTTGAGTGCACCCAGAATTAGAGTAGAAATTAGTGGGCGCGTGCAGGCTTTGCTTGCATTAGTGTCTCACGAAATCTACACTCGGACGAGGTTCTTCTGGTTGACTTCTTTTTCTACCCTTTGGGTCGAAGGGGTTGTTGGTTAGCTGAATTGTCGACTCCGGGAACCGATCATTTGGAAGTTGGCTAAGTGAGGCCTCTTCAGGAATTGATGATGCCACTCCTTCTGGGAATCGTATCATCAACCCTGAAAGTCTGTGACGCCGACGACCGCATAGGATGCCATACCTTTGTCAGTTGCTAGGACATCCACCTGTGAGAGGGTTTGGGGTTATGCAGGTAACTAGACCTTCAGACTACCGGTTTGTTTCTTGATCTGAGATCCTGGGTATTCATGGAGAGTCATGAGGTCTGTCAGAGACCAGTTGGAGTTATGATTTAAGGTCTATCAGAGACCAGTCAGAGTTATGGTTGAGGTCTGTCAAAGACCAGTGGGAGTTATGTTGTGGGGTCTACCAGAGACCAGTGTTGGAGATTTGTTTTGGGTCTATCTGAGACCAGGGTTCGAGGACTTCTGGAGAGTCTATCTGAGACTTTTGATATGGTTCAGGCTTCCCAGCTACAGTATTTGGTCCCTGTTGCATGTTACTTGCATTGCATTGTTTTCATACCCATTATCATTGCATCCCATTAATGTGTGTCTGTGCTGCAGGTGCATTTGCATATTCCCTGGTTCTAGTGCCCGGACTTCTGAGTATTGATCATGGCTGGTTTGAGGAAGACAGTTGCGTATAAGCTGCCTACACCTGACATTACTCCCTTGCTTGGTCTGATGTCTCTTGCTGATGAGGAGGTTAGGAGAAGTTTCAGAATGAGTCATGGAAGGTTGCTGAGATTAGTCTGCAAGCCAACTGCTGATGAGATGAATGGGCTGTACACCTTAATGCAATTCTATGACCCGACATTGAGATGTTTCACGTTTGCTGACTTTATTTTGGGGCCTACCATTGAGGAGTATGTGGAGTTTACTGAGCTACCAGTGCAGAACAAGGTTCCCTTTATTCACTCTGCTGCTGAGCCCAAGCTGGAGGACTTAGCTAAAGCCTTGCACATGAACGCTGCTGAACTACTAGTGACTTCTTGGCTTGGGGTTCCAGGTTTCTCCCTTGATTTTCTGGTGGGCAAAGCTCAAGAGTACGCCAAGAACGGATGTTGGGTGGTCTTTAATGCTATCTTGGCTCTATGCATTTACGGAATAGTGCTGTTTCCTAACTTACCCAACTTTGTGGACTTGGACGCTTTCTATCTGTTTGCTGCTGGCAACCCGGTGCCCACTTTGATTGGAGACTTCTATCATTCGCTGCACTACAAAAATGAAAACAGAAGGGGAAAGACTGTTTACTGTTGTGCGCCTCTGTTGAACATGTGGTTTAAGAGTCATCTTCCCCTGAAGGGACCTTTTGTGGATAGTGCAACTACAGCTAGCTGGCCAGAGCGCCTGATGAGGCTATCCTCCGAAGACATTGAGTGGTTTGACCGAGACTTGCTGGGGTCTGAGCTCATCTTCAGTTGTTCTGGGTATCCTAATGTTCCGTTGATAGGAAGAAAAGGGTGTATCAATTACAACCCTTCTCTGTTCGTTCGCCAGTTCGGATATGCGTTGAAGAACCCACCTCAGGAGGAAGAAGTGCAGGAATCTCTGTACTTCACCGGTGATTTGAAGGGAGAGTTGCTAGCCAAGCTTCAGCATGCCTGGACGCGTATTAACAGAAGAGGGAAGCCACTGTTGGGGAAGAATGATTGTCAG
The DNA here is from genome assembly GCA_963859935.3 of Lathyrus sativus. Taxonomy (NCBI): domain Eukaryota; kingdom Viridiplantae; phylum Streptophyta; class Magnoliopsida; order Fabales; family Fabaceae; genus Lathyrus; species Lathyrus sativus. The sequence goes on along the minus strand of OZ012740.1, from coordinate 235,234,318 downwards.
GCTTATACACCCTACAGAGTTTGGATCCAGGAGCGAGCGAGACAATTACTGATGCCATTTCCCGCTGCCCCAGTCCCTGTTCATATTCCCGTGGAAGAACCAACTACTGTTACTAGGGAGGCCTACGAGCAAGTTGTTAGAGAAAAAGCAGCCTTGATGAAGATTAATGAAGGGTTAGAGCAAGAGCTGGCCCAGATACGCAGTGAGAAAAACAAGGTCGTGCATGCTTTCCAACAGCAGATCGAACTAGTAAACAGACTGGGGGCTGAGTTGACTGAAGAGAAGAAGAAGCGCGAACGTCTGGGGCAAGAGTTCAGAAGCTCTCATGACATGCTGGAGTCCAAAAAGAAAGCACTCGACGCCGCTCACCGGGAAATCTCTTCTTGTAACAAGACTTGGAATGCTACGCTGACCAACAATAAAAAGAGGGAAGATAAATTGAAGCAGCAAATCTCCGACCTCGAAGAGCAGTTGAAGGCTAGCATCAAGAAGTATGAAGAAGAAGTGATGACCCGGTATAGTCTCCAGAATGCATTGAACAAGGCCATCGAAGGAAGGAACGAAGCCGTGTCTCAGAAGCGGAAATTAGAGGATCGCTTCGGAGAAGGGGCCTGGGAGGAAACTGCTGGAGACGTGCGACGTGTGCTCAAACTAAGAAACCAACTTGTTGAAGGGCTGCTTACCCGACCAGGTCATCCAGAGACCAAGAAGTTAATAGAAGAGTACCGGGCTTATGGGAGTACTTGATCATTTCATGTATTAACTTGTATGCTTTATTTGCATAGTGCTGACCATCACCAGGATTGTTGGTTGAGGTCATGCCTTCTTATTGTACTCAGTGATATTGTATTCTTGGCTTAATGGATTTCTCTGCAATATATGAGGCTTTCTATGATTCAGCTCTGATATCCGCATTGCTAGCACTGTCACGGCACTGGCACCTTCGCACTAGAATCGGGGGAATGATGTTCCCTAAATGCACAGACACATTGCATTGCATCCATATTCATATTGCATTACAGGTGATTATTGCACGGTATCTTATTGCTTGCACTGTACCAGGTCTTTTCAGGATTGAAGATCAGCGCCCGCACCGATACTCCACTCGCACCAACTGTCGAAGAATCATGGATCAAATGCAGAACGTGATGCAAGATATGCGCGAGAAGCTAGCGCTCTTTATGCAGACAATGGAGACTATTGCAAAAGGTCAGGAGAATTTGCAAGCTATGGTGCAGCCTCTGTTGGCCAGAAATGCTGGGCATGGAAATGAGGATCATTAGTCTGTGCGAGTCGACACTGTTCATGGGGATGGTACTCCCACACCAGTGGCTCCCCCTGTAGTCAACATACCTGCTGTTAATGTCAACAACGGTACTGCTGCTGGGAATGGTAACGTTGGAATTGGGAACGAGACTGTTGTCCATAATGTTGGACTTGGTGATGTTAACTTGGGTGATAATATGGGAAGCAACGACTTCGGTAATGCTGGATTCGGGTTCAATGACCAGGGATTCGATAATGCTGGGAAATATGGTTTCAATGCTCAAGGCTTCGGGCAGGACGGTTTTGGCGTGACTAATCAGGGTTACGGAGGATTCGGAAACGGAAATGGCGCTGGGTTAATGGCTTTTGGACCTGCTGGAGTTGTTCCGGGGTACGGTAACAGAGGGCGAGGCCCGGTGATGAATCAGATTAGAGCTGGCCGTAATAACGGATACGATGGGTATGGAGCTGGGAATGGTATGTGGCAAGAGGATCAGCAAGAGGACGCTTTCTCCGGTGGAGGTTTCGAAGGGCCGATGGATGACTCCCAGAGGATTAGAATGCTAGAAGAACAGATGAGGGGGGTCGTGAACCAAAGTGTTGTCGGCTTAGACATGTCAACAATGGGTCTGGTACCTGGCCTGAGGGTGCCAATCAAATTCAAAGCTCCTACATTTGATAAGTATAAAGGGGACACCTGTCCGAAAGTGCACGTGCGGTCATATTACAGAAGGATGTCGGCGTATTCTACTGATGAGAGGATGCTAATGCATTTATTTCAAGATAGCTTGCCAGGCCCTTCCCTCGAGTGGTATATGGGATTGGAACCAACGCATATAAAGACATGGAAGCAGCTGGCAGAGGCCTTTGTAGCTCACTACAAGTATAACAGCGACTTGGCACCCAATCGGGTCCAATTGCAAGGGTTGTCTCAGAAGAAGGGTGAGAGCTTTAAAGAGTATGCGCAGAGATGGCGCGACATGGCTGCTAGGGTCCGTCCTCCTTTAGAAGACAAGGAAATGAATGACATGTTCATAGGAACATTCACTGGCATGTTTTATGACAAGTTGTTTCACACATCTTTGGCCAGTTTCTCAGACTTAATTCTGATGGGAGAAAAGATTGAAAGTAACATTAAGCAGGGAAGATTCCAAGCTGAGGAATCTACTGCATCTGGCAGTAACCGAAGGGATTTTGGTGGGCGCCGTCAGGGCGATGCAAGCGCAGTGTTTGGAGGCCGAGGCAGAGGCCGGGGCAGAGGTCGAAACCAGTATAATCAGCCGCAGCAGGTGGCAAGCGTTACTATCCCGTTTCAGCAACAACCATTTCAACAACAACAACAACAGCAACAACAACAGCAGCCACAACAGGGGGCACAACCTGCTCAACGCAGATTCCAGGGGGGTAAACCAAGGAGAGTGTTTGAAAAGCCTCCTTCAACGTATGCAGATTTGTTACAGACGTTGTTGGGTTTGAACTTGGTAGAGAAGAGAACTCTGACACCAATAACGGGTACTCCTCCGTATGGCAATGATGCAAGCAGGCACTGTGAATTCCACTCTGGGGCCCCGGGCCATGATGTAGAGGGTTGCCATGCGTTTAAGCATGTAGTGCATGATTTATTGGATAGTAAGGCTATCAATTTTGGAACGGCGGGTCCGAATATAGTGCAGAAGCCCATGCCCAATCATGGGGCAAACGCCATTCTAACTGAGGAGGGTTTGAATTTGATTATGAATGTCGACGATTTAAAGACACCGTTGTGTGAAATAAAGAGCCGATTATTGCAAGGGGGTGTCTATCCAGGATGTGACGAGTATTACTTAGAGTGCTGGACCCTAGCTGGGGGTTGTGATGATTTAAAGAAAGGTATTCAGGCTTTAATAGATGGCGGCACATTGCAATTTGACCGAGCAGTAGTTGAAGAACCTGCAGGGGCATTACCAGGCAAGCAAAGTGACGTGGCCACTGTGACGATTCCTCGAAAGACGATCACCATAACGGCACCGGCCCAGCGACCACCGATCACTATCACTAAGGCCGGACCGATCCCGTACGAAAGCACAAAGGCAGTCCCATGGTCCTATGGGTTGGAAGTGTATTGTGACGGAGTAAAGATTGATGTTAATAAGCAGCCAGCCGAGACTGTAGACAATGTTGTTGGTACCGGAGGTATGACAAGGAGTGGAAGAATATTCATATCGCCTGAGGTAGAGGCTGAGCGACTGGCGAAGGGAAAGGGAAAGATGGTTGAGAATGTCCCTGTGCAGGCAAGTGAAAAAACAACGGCATCGAAGGATGTGGAAGAGTTCATGCGCTTGATTCGAAAAAGTGATTATAAGATTGTGGAGCATCTGCAACAGACGCCATCCAAGATATCTATACTGTCGTTGCTACTGTGTTCTGAAGCTCACAGAAACCCACTGTTGAAAGTCCTGGATACTTCCTTCGTACCCCAAGATGTTTCCGTAAATCAGCTGGAGGGAGTGTTAGCGCATGTGAACGCAGGCCATAGCTTGGGCTTTACAGACTTCGATTTAACCCCTAAGGGGAGAGATCATAATATGGCGCTGCACGTCTCTGTGGAATGTAGAGGATCAGTCATGTCTCATGTACTGGTAGACACCGGATCGTCTTTGAATGTGCTGCCCAAGAAAGCGATGATGAAGCTAGATGACAGAGGAATCCTGTGCACGCCCAGTGACTTGGTGGTCAGGGCATTTGATGGGACGCGAAGAACAATTTTTGGATCAATAACATTGCCTCTACAGGTGGGGCCGGAGGTTTTCGCGACTGAATTTTATATCATGGACATCCAGCCTGCATACAGCTGCCTGCTCGGAAGACCCTGGATTCATGGTGTTGGGGCCGTCACGTCTACCTTGCATCAAAAGTTGAAATATATGGTGGGAGACAGCGTGGTCACTGTATGCGGAGAAGAAGACATCCTGGTCAGCCATCTGTCATCATTTAAGTATGTGGAGGTCGATGGAGAGATTCACGAAACACCTTGCCAGGCATTTGAAGGGTTGCGCATCAAGGACAAAGGTCCCGGGCCGAGCAAAGTATCAGAGGTAGCCGTCTCGTCGTATAAGGAAGCTCAAGCTTTATTAGAGACTGGCGAGACCAAGGGTTGGGGCAAAGTGCTGGATATTCCTGTGAAGATGGACCGGTTTGGGCTGGGATATCAACCATCGTCGTCAACACCTGCTGTGGGGGCACCCCGTTTCAGAGGACCAATAACTATCACTGCTGGTGGAGTATGTCATGAGACCATCAACGCTGCTTCAGAGTCTGACGAAGGAGACAACGATTGCGATATGGACGCCTGGATTCAGCCGAGCGTGCCAGGACAGGGATTGTGCAATTGGTCTATTCAGGAGATTGTTCCTATGACTCTTAAACAGTAATGCTTTGTTTTATTAATTGTTGAATAATCTGGTGTCTTGCCCGGGGCATCATGATTTGCTTAGGGCTGTGCTGTTATGAACATTGCGTGTTTATCATTAAATAAAAGGCGTTTTTTGCATGTGCAAATATTGCGATCTCTGTTTTTCTTGTTTTGTATTTTTCAATAAAATGGCAACGTGGTTATTCGCTTTATGCGCATTTTGAAGCATTTAACCATTCGTTTTGCAGGATAACATTTTCAGATGACATCCTTGAACCACCTATGACTCGTCTCGACTTTGAGCACCCGGTATTTCAGGCCGAAGAAGAGGTTGTCGAAGATGGTGACGTTCCCGAAGAATTGTCTTGGTTGGTGAAGCAAGAAGAGAGAGTCATTCTGCCTCACGAAGAGGTCATCGAAATTATCAACCTGGGGTCGGAAGGGGTTGAGAAGAATATTCGTATAGGAGCCGCACTGCAGAGCGACATCAAGCGAAGACTGGTTGAAATGCTCAGAGAGTATAGTGATGTGTTCGCTTGGTCGTATGAAGACATGCCAGGGCTCGATACAGATATGGTTGTGCACCGTCTACCGTTGAAAGAAGAATGCCCGCCGGTCAAACAAAAGCTTCGCAGAACTAGACCCGATATGGCAGTGAAGATTAAGGAAGAGGTTCAAAAACAGTGGGATGCTGGTTTCCTAGCTGTGACGAAATATCCCTCATGGGTCGCTAATATTGTACCAGTGCCAAAGAAAGACGGTAAAGTGAGAATGTGCGTAGACTACCGTGACTTGAACAAAGCGAGCCCAAAGGACGATTTTCCGCTTCCTCATATCGATGTGCTAGTTGACAACACTGCTCAATACTCCGTATTCTCCTTCATGGATGGCTTCTCAGGCTATAATCAGATTAAAATGGCGCCAGAGGACATGGAGAAGACTACTTTCATAACGCCTTGGGGAACATTTTGTTACAAAGTGATGCCCTTTGGACTAAAGAATGCTGGGGCAACGTATCAGCGTGCAATGACGACTCTTTTTCATGATATGATGCATAAGGAGATCGAAGTTTATGTTGACGATATGATTGCCAAATCCCAGACGGAGGAAGAGCATCTGGTGAATCTGCTGAAGTTGTTCAAAAGGCTTAGGAAGTTCAGGCTGAGACTGAACCCTAACAAGTGCACCTTCGGGGTGAGATCGGGTAAACTGCTGGGGTTTATCGTGAGCGAAAGAGGAATAGAGGTCGATCCTGCTAAAATAAATGCAATACAAGAGATGCCGACGCCTAAAACAGAGAAAGAGGTGCGCGGGTTTTTAGGGAGGTTGAACTACATCGCTCGGTTCATATCTCACCTAACTGCTACGTGTGAACCGCTATTCAAACTGCTAAAAAAAGATCAAGCTGTAACGTGGAACGAAAATTGTCAAAAGGCGTTCGATAAAATAAATCAGTATTTGCAGGAGCCTCCTATTTTGATGCCCCCAGTGGCAGGGAGACCCTTGATTATGTATTTGACAGTTCTTGAGGGAAGCATGGGTTGTGTTCTCGGTCAACACGACGAGACAGGAAGAAAAGAGCATGAAATGTATTACTTGAGTAAGAAATTTACTGAATGTGAATCTCGATATTCAATGCTTGAAAAAACTTGTTGCGCGCTAGCCTGGGCCGCCAAGCGTTTGAGGCAATACATGCTGAATCATACAACCATGCTCATCTCGAAGATGGATCCTATCAAATATGTATTCGAAAAGCAGGCATTATCAGGGAGAATTGCCCGTTGGCAGATGGTCTTGACTGAATATGACATCCAGTATGTCTCGCAAAGGGCTATAAAGGGGAGTGTAATGTCTGAGTACCTGGCGGAGCAGCCTATTGAGGATTACCAATCGATGAGGTTTGATTTTCCTGACGAGGATATCATGTACCTAAAGATGAAAGATTGCGAAGAGCCGTTGCCAGACGAAGGACCAGAGTTGGGTTCCAAATGGAAGTTGATTTTTGACGGAGCTGTAAACGCCTACGGTAGCGGAATAGGGGAAATCATCACTACTCCACACGGGTCGCACATCCCGTTTACTGCTCGATTGACCTTTTCGGTTACCAATAATGAAGCCGAATACGAAGCCTGTATCATGGGGCTTGAAGAAGCCATTGATTTGCTAATCAAAAATCTAGACGTATACGGAGACTCAGCTCTGGTCGTGAATCAGATAAAAGGGGAATGGGAGACACGTCAGCCCAATTTGATACTGTACATGAACTACGCAAGGAGATTGTTGCCTTTCTTTGACAAGGTTGAATTGCATCATGTAACGCGAGCGGAGAATCAGATGGCTGACGCCTTGGCCACTTTGTCTTCCATGTACAAAGTCAACTTCTGGAACAAGGCTCCCAGCATTGTTTTCTCTCGACTTGACAGACCAGCCTTCGTGTTTGCCCTTGACGAAGCTTCTGACGAAAAACCGTGGTATTTCGATATCCTTAATTTCCTGAAGAATAAAGAGTATCCGGCTGGGGCATCCAGTCAAGATCAGAAGACTCTCAGGAGATTGGCGGGTAATTTCTACTTGAATCCGGATGGCGTCTTATACAGAAGAAACCACGACTTGGTGTTGTTGCATTGTGTAGACGAAAAAGAGGCGAAGTTGCTCATGGAGGAAATACATGAAGGTACCTTTGGCACGCATGCTGGTGGGCATGCTATGACAAGGAAGCTGCTGCGGGCAGGTTATTTTTGGCTGACTATGGAAACTGATTGTTTCAAGTTCGCGAGGAAGTGACACAAGTACCAAATCTATGCTGATAAGATCCATGTGCCTCCGAGTCCTCTGAATGTGATGTCATCACCATGGCCATTCTCGATGTGGGGAATCGATATGATTGGAAAGATCGAGCCGACAGCTTCTAACGGGCACCGGTTCATTCTAGTAGCAATTGATTATTTCACCAAGTGGGTGGAAGCAGCGTCTTACGCAAATGTAACTAAGCAAGTGGTGGCCAGGTTCATCAAGAGAGATATCATTTGCAGATATGGGATCCTCGAGAGGATAATCACTGACAACGGTTCAAACCTGAACAACAAAATGATGAAGGAGCTCTGTCAGAATTTCAAGATCGAACATCACAACTCCTCCCCTTACCGACCCAAGATGAATGGCGCTGTAGAAGCGGCCAATAAGAATATAAAGAAGATTGTTCAAAAGATGGTGGTGACCTACAAGGATTGGCATGAGATGCTGCCTTTCGCTTTGCACGGTTATCGTACGACGGTACGCACATCAACCGGGGCAACCCCGTTCTCGCTGGTATACGGAATGGAAGCAGTGCTACCATTAGAAGTTGAGATTCCTTCTCTGAGAGTGCTACGAGATGTCCAACTAGATGAGGCAGAATGGGTGAAAGACAGGTTGAACCAACTGAGTTTAATGGATGAGAAGAGGCTAGCTTCTCTAGCATACGGTCGTTTGTACCAGAGCCGAATGAAGAAAGCATATGATAAGAAGATACATCCGCAGAGCTTTCAGACGGGCGACCTTGTGCTGAAAAGGATTCTCCCGCCGCAGGCAGATCACAGGGGCAAATGGACCCCCAACTACGAAGGGCCATACGTTGTCAGAAAAGTCTTTTCAGGAGGAGCGTTATTGTTGTCCACCATGGACGGTGAAGACTTTACGTCGCCTGTAAATTCGGACGCAGTTAAAAAATACTTTGCTTGAAATTGACCCGCTGGACAGAAAAAAGAGAGTCCAGGCAAAAATGGGGCATCCTGGCGAACCAAAAACAGAATGAAAGGTTCGGGCAAAAGTTAGGGATAAAATTGAAAAAATATACACCCGCGAAGTTGAAAACCTACACTGGGCGGCTTCGGCAAAAAAGGGTATCCTGGTGAACTGAAAACTCGTAAAGGGCGGTTCACGCAAAAGTTAGGGATTTGAAAAGCAAATGACTGCGGTCCGAACTTGATACTGCCTTGAGCTTTGGTGCGGGAGAATATAGTCGAGGGGTCGATTATCAGATACAATCTCTTCGGAAGTGTGGATACCGGGAAAAGCATTAGAGTCGGGCGAGTCATGGGAGGATCAGTTCGTGATGTTCGTCTGCATCCCGTTGCCGACATGTGTACAAATTTAATTCGTCAATATATTTATGCTTCTTGTGCATACTTGTATATTTGTTGTGCGTAGCTTCCTCTTTTCAGGAGTTACATCCCGTGTACAAAACTCTGCCCATTTCAGGGGCCCAATCAATAAAATATGTAATTCAGTATTTGATGCTGTCTATTTATTGTTTTGTGCATGATAAATGCCTAGGTTTAATGAAACTAGCATGAGCATAACATCGTTGGTCCTTGCCAATAATTGCCAAAACTTTGAATTAACTGAAAATGATGTCCCTAACGCTAACCTGAATAGATTTGGTTGCGTAGACTTGTCTTGTCTTGTTTGTGGTGTTGCAGGGTTCATAGCCGCATGAATAGGACGATCAAAAGATTGCAGTATTGACCAGAAGCTCGTAACGAAAGACTCGATCCCCACGCAGGTCGCGCTTCCAAAATAGCAATGTTCCTCACTGAAGAAGGATCAAATTCCCTAGCTTGTCGTAGCTTATCCAAAGGGCATTCTCCAGCAAAGTCGTTTATCCTTAGCAGAGTTGGCAATTCCAAGATTGTAGACTGTATTTAGACAGTGCATCTCGAGCAGGGTGGTTTAGCCGCTGAAGATTAATATTGGTAAGTTGTATTCAGACAGTTCCCCTTTCCCCGCAGGGTCATTTACTCTCCCCCAACGGAGTCAGTTGGTTTTCCCCAAGAGAATCATCCCATCCCCAGTGGAGTTCTCCTTTCAGCAAGTATTTTCATTTCTCCCAATGGAACTCGAAGATTAAGACTCTCCCCAGCAGAGTTGGTTGTGAGTCCTGGCATTTATTTTGTCAGAACACCGTGTGATATCCGTTCACTCTCCAGCAGAAGTCCAATCATACTGGGCACATCTGTTATTCCCCAGCAGAGTTATATTCCCCAGCAGGGTGTTACTTCAATGAGGTGCTTGGTTAAGTTCCCAATTTCCCAGCTGAGTCGACTTCACTCTCCCAACATTTATTTTGCTGGAATAATTCTATAGCATCTGGCTATCCCCAGCGGAGTCGGCATTGTCTTCAGCATTTATTTTACTGAAGCGGTTTCCTGTATCCCTGCGGTTTGAGTCTGCATTCGCATCGGCATATAGGGTCATATTTGCATCCACCAAATAAAAGCACGTAGCATTTCCATGTCGAATGGAGCATTGCATCATTGTCAAACATATGCATTTTGAAACATAAACTAGGTTGGCTAACCGTTTGTGTTCAAGTATTGCTCTCTTGCAGGCTGAAGGAGCTCTTGCTCAAACGAATTACTGAACATTCAAGATCTCGGCGTGAGACATTCAACGAAAATGTCAGCTTTGGCATTATTCCCTACAAGAGTTATTCGGTTAAGTTCTCTTCGTCTCCGAGCAGAGTTATTTGTGTAAATTTCTCTTGTTTTCCCCGCCAGAGTTGCCATGATGAATATCTCCTTGTCCCCAAGCAGAGTTATTTGTCATCAAAGGGTTTCATGAGTCAGAATTTCGGAGGCTGCCGCCCGCTATCCGAGCAGGTGTCCGGTAGTTTGGTTTCCAAATATCCCCAGTAGAGTCCGCTTCAAAGTCGCTGTCACGTCAGTGCTAAGAAGTTTGTGGGTTGGGATCAATGGAGCAATGAGTCCTAACGTGGACAATTTTATTGACGGGTTTTCTTCGTGCTAGAGAAGTGGGGGTCCTAACATGGACAGATTTATTTCCCCGGGTGATAAGAAGTGCTAGTCCTAACGTGGACGGATTCGGTTTCTCAGTATTGGTGGAATGTGAAGTCATGACGTTGACAAAATTGGTTACTCTCAGTGTTGGTGTCCTGACGCAGACCATTTATTTCCAGCAGATATCTTTATTCGTAATGGTGAAGTGTGCGTCCTGACGTGGACAAGTTGATAGTTCTTCGTGATGACAAGATACGAGAGTCCTGACGTGGACAAATTTATCCTTCTTCGTGTTGTTGGCAAAGTGTGTGTCCTGACGTGGACGAGTTTTATTTGCCCAGCAAGTCGAAGACGTGCAAGTCCTGACGTGGACAAGTTTTATTTCTTCAGCAGGTTGAGATGTGAGTCCTGACATGGACAAGTCTTATTTCCCCAGTGGGTCGAAGATGCGTGAGTCCTGACGTGGACAAAATTTTATTTCCTCAGCGAGTCGAGAGGTGAGTCCTGACGTGGACAAATCAAGACGAAATGTGAGTCCTTACATGGAAAAGCAAGTTTATTCCTTACGTGGAAAGAGAAGTTTCAGTTCCTTACGTGGAAAAGAAATGTATTCCTTACGTGGAAAGATGGAATTCCTTACGTGGAAAGAGATGATTCCTTACGTGGAAAGATTGTGATTCCTTACGTGGAAAGATTGTGATTCCTTACGTGGAAAGATGGTATTCCTTACGTGGAAAGAGGATGCATTCCTTACGTGGAAAGGTTGGATTCCTTACGTGGAAAGATTGTATTCCTTACGTGGAGAGATTGATTCCTTACGTGGAAAATTTGTGGTTCCTTACGTGGAAAGAAGATTGTTTCCTTACGTGGAAAGGTAGGTCCTAACGTGGAAGAGGTATTCCTTACGTGGAAGATGTATTCCTTACGTGGAAAGTTTAGTCCTTATGCGGACGGATCAAGAAAATTCTTATTCCTTACGTGGAAAAGTTGGGTTTCCTTACGTGGAAAGATTGTATTCCTTACGTGGAAAGATGGGAGTCCTTACGTGGACAGATCAAGATGGTTTCCTGACGTGGAAAGAAGATTTATTCCTTACGTGGAAAGAGGTTATTCCTTACGTGGAAAGAAGAGGCATTCCTTACGTGGAAAGACGTTATTCATGAGATGGAAATAAGTTTATTCCTAACGTGGAAGGGTGAGTCCTAACGTGGACGATATATTCATAACCTAGAGAGTTTAGTCCTGACGTGGACAGATCCAGACAAAGTTTGTTCCTTACGTGGAAGAGTTTAGTCCTGACGTGTACAGATACAGAAGAGGTGACCCCTTACGTGGACGGTGTTATTCCTAACGTGGAAGAGTTTATTCCTAACGTGGACGGTTTATTTCTGATGAAATGCAGACGAATTATCCCCAGAGAAGTTGCCGAGATTTTTCCGGGTTGACGGCAAGTGGAGTCCTAACGTGGACAAGTTTTAGTTGAGACTTCTTCGATGAGAGAATCTTTTTCAGGCTAATGGAAATAATCCCCGGCGCGTCGCTAAGGGATCAGTTGGTTGCCGTAACAGTTAGATTCAGTTGATGAATGTCGTTCCCCAAGCAGTGGTGCAGTTTATTTCTGCGGTTGGCAAATTTCCGGGTTCTTAGTATTCAACCGTCTCGTACCGCGAATGTTTGAAGGCCGTTCGCTCTTCACCCAATCGGGTCCATGTCGCTTGAATAGGGGCAGTTGTTGCACCCTAAAATTTGCTCAACCTAATTCACTTGGTTTATGTTTCAATTACATTAGCATTTGCATATAGAGTCATGTACATAGTCTAATCATCTGCATAGCATGGCATAGCAAGTCATCCAACCAGGGACTAAGTATTATTCTCATCTCTATGAGCCTATCAAGAGGTTATTGTTGTAATTCAATCTCATTCAAGTCATCAGAAAGAATTTGAAAGCTGAGAAGTCAGTGGATCTAGCAGTGCATCTATCTCCTATCTGAGGGTATCTGAAGATCATCAAAGAAGTTGTGAGCTGTGAATTGAGCATGGAGAGTATGTAGACATCATGGAAGACTTAGAAAGTCATTTGGAGAAGGAGGCAAGTCATTGATATGATCACAAGAGTTGCAGTTGAAGGCAGTCAACTAGGGTTTCATCTGGGTCAACCCTGGGTCAACTCTAGGTTAATTGATTGATTGAAAGGCATCAAGGGCTATTGGAGAGATGTGGGGTTCATCATTTGACATGTAGATAAGGATATGGTGATGTGCCAAGAAGAAATCAAGAGAAATCCAGGAGAAGAGGAGTTTCTAAATTAGGGTTTCTGTGTAAAATCCCCTAATTTAGGTCAAATTTCCAAGCAAGATAAGTCAAAATGTAAGCTTCAAATGGATCCTTGGCCAACATGAAACTTGTAGAGGATCTCAAGACCTTTAATTTTAGTGGTGGAAGACATTAAGGAGATTTATAGAACTCAAGTTATGGTCCTTGCAAGTTACAGGTCATCTGAGGTATCTGAAATTTTGTCTGTGAAAGTTACTTGTCTTCCAAGCAACTTTTACCCCTCAAGGAGATTTCAAATGAATTTCTGGTCAACATAAGAGTTGTTACGCATTGTCATAGATTTCTATAATGGTATGGTATGCCTTCATATGATTTGTTTAACTCTACTTATGGGCTTGGCAAGCAAAGGGTATTTTGGTCATCTAAGAATTACAGGTCATTTCAAGCCTATGCCCAAAACTCATACAAAAAAGCTTCAAATGGAAAACTTCACAACATCAAACTTGCTCCAAATGACATTTTGAGTCTAGAAAAGTGACCATGAAAGATTGGAAAGACTCATAGCTCAAGGTTTCAAAATTGGTGGATTTAATGAATAAAAAATGACCTAAAATGGAGATTTTTTATATTTTGACCAAATGGGGTGAAATTATAGGTCATTTTGATTGGAAAAAATGTTTTAAGAACATTGGCAAAAGTGGATTTTTGAGTTTGGTTCAAGAATTGAAAGATATGCTTGGTTACTTACAAAGGAAGTTACATAATCCAAATCCAAGGGAAAGTGTGCATGGGAAGTTTCTCCAAGGTTCTAGGACTTTCTATTTCCATCTATATATTGAATTGAAGAGCTTCATGCCATGGTTGGTGATTCATTGTGCTCATAATACCAAGTTTTGCATCATTCTTCCAATTTGCAAAAGCATCTCAAACTCCACAAAACCTCTATCAATTTCCATTTTTCTTGATTTGATCATCATCAACATCATTCATAGATCACAATTCACACAAAAATTTGGTTGAATTGAAGAGGAATCGTGCCATACAACTTCATCATCCAAGGAGCAAGAATTTGGTGATTGCAAGATTCAAGAACTTGGAGCAAGATCTATTGCATACAGAACTCATAATCAAGTTCACTGAGCAAGTTCAGAGCATTGAAAGCATCAGATCCAAGGATTTCCATAACTGTTTTCATCATTTACACCAGGTAAGTTTCCTCTTCGAATTGACTGAGTTAGTTAGAATCATAGTGAGTTATTAGGTTAGAATGGTTAGGCATAGTTAGGTGATTGATTTTGGTGAATTTGAGACCAATCCATGGAGGTTGCCATTGGAGTGCACAAGCTGTTAGGGTTTAGAACTCATGGTTTATGGCACGAGAATCTTAGGTTTATAGCTCATGATGATCAGTGAAAGGTGTAGATCATGCTAGGGTAAAGATTGGAAGAAATTGGAATGGTTGATGACAGGTGATAATGGTGGAGTCAGCATCTTCCACCTATCGGGTTTGATTGTTAGTTGAGTTTTAGGAGAAATGGTTGGCATGGCTGTGTAGAGGGGAAGAAGTAGATCAATTTTGGTTTTTATAGCGTGTGATTTCATGGAAGATTGAGGGAGAACAGAGGAGTATAAGATGCGTGCATGGGGAAGAATTCTGGTTCTAGGGTTTGCCCGAGGTTGAAGATGAAGGAGGACCCTACGATTGTATGTTTGACTTGGACTCAAATCCTGATCCAATGGTTGTGGTTTAAACTGAAAACGGAGGGAGATTCAAAGGGTGCTACGCACCGTTTCACTTAAACTCACTCTGATGGGCTCAAATATTGTTGCTAATGCTACCCCCTCATATAAGGCCCAATGTGATTTCAACTGGAAATCTTGCTAACTGCACCGTTCAGGGTTTTTTTAATTTTTGTTATGTTTTCTGTTTGGCTGGGCCCAGACGCGCTTGCTATGCGCGCCACCCCAGTCTGGGCCCATTCTCTTTTTTCAATTGATTTTATTACTTGCTGCACCCCTTGGTCCAATTAATCTCATTTTAATTTCTTTCAAAAAATGTTAATTCTTTCAAAATTCATAACAAATAGAAAAATGCATGTTTTTTAATGGTTGTTTTTGCATATTGTTCATATTTTTGTCAAGAAAATTATCATACAAAAAAATTCCTATTTCATTTTATTTTTATATTTTTAGCATATTTTTCTTTTAAATAGGATTAAATAATGTTTAGTTTGATGCATGAATTTGGTGATTTTAGTTTGATTAAATGCTTTTATATTTTTGATCCATTCTTTTTAGGTTGATTAGTATAGAATGTTAGCTTGTATATACAATTTACTTAATATTTTTAGGACTTAATATTAGGTGATTTGTTTAGGTGTGATTAGTGTGATCAAGACTAGGGTTTAGGAGATAACATAGGAGAATTAAATCATTTCCCTTAGGAGTTGTAGATTGAATCTTTGGGGTATGGGACTATAGGGATTATGGGCAGATATTAGATCCCTTAGAAAATATTAGGATTCCCCTACTGCTATCAGTATACTGCTTATATTTGTTTGACTGTGTGGTGTGCCCTCTCTAGGGTTATTTCATTTGTCTGTGTGGGGTATTGGGTTTGCTTGGGGATTGGGAGAGCTGAAGACCTGTGATGATGAAGCCATTGGAGATCAAGAGATTGAAGACCAACTTCCAGAGTTGGTGAGGAGCATCCTTTGCTGGCAGCTGTTGAGGAGTATAGGGTTTAGGAGTTAGGCAGAGCCCTAGAGTAGAAAGCTTGTTTCACAAACATGGAAGGTCTTGTGTGCCTCCA
Organism: Lathyrus sativus; assembly: GCA_963859935.3. NCBI lineage: Eukaryota > Viridiplantae > Streptophyta > Magnoliopsida > Fabales > Fabaceae > Lathyrus > Lathyrus sativus. The sequence continues at coordinate 235,218,796 of OZ012740.1, read as the reverse complement.
TCCTTTCTCTATGATTCAAAGTCTCTTTCAAATATCCACCTCCTTCCTTTGGAAGGATCAGTGAATGTATTTGAAAGATAGAACTTTTGAGGGAAAATTGTCTGTATAATGTTAACAATTATTGAGCCACCCTTGGTAGGCAGTTGACTGTTCAACATTCATTTCATCTTGTTAACTGATATTCATCCTGGAGATTGAGACTTGAAGAAAAGCCAGTGCAGATTGGAGAATGATGACAAAGACCTTGCTTGAAGGCTGTGGAGATGGAGATTGATGCTTGCTGAAGCTTGTAGCTGATTGATGATGACTTGAAGACAGATGTTGATGCAGAGCTGCTGTGGCTGTTTATTTTTGCTGTTATTGATTTCTGATGTATTGATTGGTTTTCCCTGACTGTATTGTTTGTTGTTTAACCTGTCAGGTTGAAAGTGAATTCTGTTCACTTTTGCCTATTGTTTTCTAGGTTCGAGGTTGAGTGGGACTCCCTTGCCTCGCTTGTATTGCTGCATCCATGCATTTTACTGCTTTACTGTATGTATGCTATTGTTTTTGTTTCCGTCTATTCCCTTAGGATCTCTGTTTCTCTCTGCGCCAGAGAGGAGCATGATAGACATTAGGTCTTAACCCATGCATGATGACATTAGGTTAGTTTGATTCCCTTTTCAACCGTAGGTTAGAGTTCTGTATCTTCTTTCTCAAAACAAACAGAAAAATACAATAAGATTTCAAACACAATAAAAGACACTTCTTCCGTAAAAGAATGTGAGCTCATCAAAACGTCATTTTTGTCCGCTGGGACTGTTAATCAGAAAAACCCTTTTTCAGAAGGAATAAAAGCAAACAAGACAGTCTTGTGTCGTACGTGGCCCGAACTACGTTTGCTCTGATCTTTCATGCTGTATGAAAGTACGTAGGCATAGGATGCGATATCCTAGCGAGCAACCTTCCCCTCCTTTCCCGTAGGTAGGCGAACTACGTTGACTCTGATTTCTCGTTCCAGACGGGAATACGTAGGCATAAAGTGTGATACTTTGCCGAGTCATTTTCTTTTCTTTTTAACTCTTGACCTGTAGAATAGATAGAATAACAATCCATACCAGAAAACAAGCGTGGATCCCGTCGAGTACGACGGACGTGAGGGGTGCTAATACCTTCCCCTTGCGTAACCGACTCCCGAATGCAGGATTTGGTTGCGATGACCATTCCTATCCCGTCTTTGCGGTAGGTTTACTCTGAGCGTTTCCTTTCCCTCCGTTGGGATAAATAACGCACGGTGGCGACTCTTCTGTTCAGCCAGCGCCGATTTTCGCAGTAGCGACAAGTATCTCTAAACACATGAGATTCATCGGGTGGTCGAAGCAGTCCATTATCCAATAAGGTTCTTTGTGATACCAAAGCAGTATCTCTAAACACATGAGATTCTTCGGGTGGACGAAGCAGTCCCTTATCCAATAAGGTTCTTCGCGATACCAAAGCAGTATCTCTAAAAAAATGAGATTCTTCGGGTGGTTGAAGCAGCCCCTTATCCAATAAGCTTCTTCGCGATACGAAAGCAGTATCTCTAAACACATGAGATTCTTCGGGTGGTCGAAGCAGTACCTTATTCAATTAGGTTCTTCGCGAAACCAAAGTAGTATCTCTAAACACATGAGATTCTTCGGGTGGTTGAAGAAGTCCCTTATCCAATAAGGTTTTTTTACGATACCCAAGCAGTATATCTAAACACATGAGATTCTTTGGGTGGTCAAAGCAGCCCCTTATCTAATAAGGTTCTTCGTGATACCAAAGCAGTATCTCTAAACACATGAGATTCATCGGGTGGTCGAACCAGTCCCTTATCCAATAAGGTTCTTCGCGATACCAAAGCAGTATCTCTAAAAACATCAGATTCTTCGGGTGGTTGAAGCAGCCCCTTATCCAATAAGCTTCTTCGCGATACGAAAGCAGTATCTCTAAACACATGACATTCTTCGGGTGGTCGAAGCAGTAACTTATTCAATAAGGTTCTTCGCGAAACCAAAGCAGTATCTCTAAACTAATGAGATTCTTCGGGTGGTTGAAGAAGTCCCTTATCCAATAAGGTTCTTTGTGATACCCAAGCAGTATATCTAAACACATGAGATTCTTCGGGTGGTCAAAGCAGTCCCTTATCTAATAAGGTTCTTCGCGATACCAAAGCAGTATCTATAAACACATGAGATTCATCGGGTGGTCGAAGCAGTCCCTTATCCAACAAGGTTCTTCGTGATACCAAAGCAGTATCTCTAAACACATGAGATTCTTTGGGTGGACGAAGCAGTCCCTTATCCAATAAGGTTATTCGCGATACCAAAGCAGTATCTCTAAACACATGAGATTCTTCGGGTGGTTGAAGCAGCCCCTTATCCAATAAGCTTCTTCGCGATACGAAAATAGTATCTCTAAACACATGAGATTCTTCGGGTGGTCGAAGCAGTACCTTATTCAATAAGGTTCTTCGCGAAACCAAAGCATTATATCTAAACACATGAGATTCTTCGGGTGGTTGAAGAAGTCCCTTGTCCAATAAGGCTCTTTGCGATACCCAAGCAATATATCTAAACACATGAGATTCTTCGGGTGGTCAAAGCAGTCCCTTATCTAATAAGGTTCTTCGCGATACCAAAGCAGTATCTCTAAACACATGAGATTCATTGGGTGGTTGAAGCAGTCCCTTATCCAATAAGGTTCTTCGTGATACCAAAGCAGTAACTCTAAACACATGAGATTCTTCGGGTGGACGAAGCAGTCTCTTATCCAATAAGGTTCTTCGCGATACCAAAGTGGTATCTCTAATCACATGAGATTCTTCGGGTGATCGAAGCAGTCCCTTATAAAATAAGGTTCTTCGCGATACCAAAACAATATCTCTAAACACATGAGATTCTTTGCGATACCAAAGCAGTATCTCTAAATACATGAGATTCCTCGGGTGGTCGATGCACTCCCTTATCCAATAAGATTCTTCGCGATACGAAAGCAGTATCTGTAAACACATGAGATTCTTCGGGTGGTCGAAGTAGTCCCTTACCCGTTAAGGTTCTTCGCGAAACCAAAATAGTATCTCTAAACACATGACATTCTTCGGGTGGTTGAAGAAGTCCCTTATCCAATAAGGTTCTTTGAGATACCCAAGCAGTATATCTAAACACATGAGATTCTTCGGGGGGTCAAAGGAGTCCCTTATCTAATAAGGTTCTTCGCGATACCAATGCAATATCTCTAAACACATGAGATTCTTCGGGTGGTCGAAGCATTCCCTTATCCAATAAGGTTCTTCGCGATACCAAAGAAGTATCTCTAAACACATGAGATTCTTCGTGTGGTTGAAGCAGCCCCTTATCCAATAAGCTTCTTCGCGATACGAAAGCAGTATCTCTAAACAGATGAGATTCTTCGGGTGGTCGAAGCAGTACGTTATTCAATAAGGTTCTTCGCGAAACCAAAGCAGTATCTCTAAACACATGAGATTCTTTGGGTGGTTGAAGAAGTCCCTTATCCAATAAGGTTTTTTGACGATACCCAAGCAGTATATCTAAACACATGGGATTCTTTGGGTGGTCAAAGCAACCCCTTATCTAATAAGGTTCTTCGTAATACCATAGCAGTATCTCTAAACACATGAGATTCATCGGGTGGTCGAAGCAGTCCCTTATCCAATAAGGTTCTTCGCGATACCAAAGCAGTATCTCTAAAAACATCAGATTCTTAGGGTGGTTGAAGCAGCCCCTTATCCAATAAGCTTCTTCACGATACGAAAGCAGTATTTCTAAACACATGACATTCTTCGGGTGGTCGAAGCAGTAACTTATTCAATAAGGTTCTTCGCGAAACCAAAGCAGTATCTCTAAACTAATGAGATTCTTCGGGTGGTTGAAGAAGTCCCTTATCAAATAAGGTTCTTTGTGATACCCAATCAGTATATCTAAACACATGAGATTCTTCGGGTGGTCAAAGCAGTCCCTTATCTAATAAGGTTCTTCGCGATAGCAAAGCTGTATCTCTAAACACATGATATTCATCGGGTGGTCGAAGCAGTCCCTTATCCAATAAGGTTCTTCGTGATACCAAAGCAGTATCTCTAAACACATGAGATTCTTCGGGTGGACGAACCAGTCCCTTATCCAATAAGGTTCTTCGCGATACCAAAGCAGTATCTCTAAACACATGAGATTCTTCGGGTGGTTGAAGCAGCCCCTTATCCAATAAGCTTCTTCGCGATACGAAAACAGTATCTCTAAACACATGAGATTCTTCGGGTGGTCGAAGCAGTACCTTATTCAATAAGGTTCTTCGCGAAAACGAAGCAGTATCTCTAAACACATGAGATTCTTCGGGTGGTTGAAGAAGTCCCTTGTCCAATAAGGCTCTTTGCGATACCCAAGCAATATATCTAAACACATGAGATTCTTCGGGTGGTCAAAGCAGTCCCTTATCTAATAAGGTTCTTCGTGATACCAAAGCAGTATCTCTAAACACATGAGATTCTTCGGGTGGACGAAGCAGTCCCTTATGCAATAAGGTTCTTCGCGATACCAAAGCAGTATCTCTAATCACATGAGATTCTTCGGGTGGTCGATGCAGTCCCTTATAAAATAAGGTTCTTCGCGATACCAAAACAATATCTCTAAACACATGAGATTCTTTGCGATACCAAAGCAGTATCTCTAAATACATGAGATTCCTCGGGTGGTCGATGCACTCCCTTATCCAATAAGATTCTTCGCGATACGAAAGCAGTATCTCTAAACACATGAGATTCTTCCGGTGGTCGAAGCAGTCCCTTATCCGTTAAGGTTCTTCGTGAAACCAAAGCAGTATCTCTAAACACATGAGATTCTTCGGGGGGTCAAAGCAGTCCCTTATCTAATAAGGTTCTTCGCGATACCAATGCAATATCTCTAAACACATGAGATTCTTCGGGTAGTCGAAGCATTCCCTTATCCAATAAGGTTCTTCGCGATACCAAAGAAGTATCTCTAAACACATGAGATTCTTCGGGTGGTTGAAGCAGCCCCTTATCCAATAAGCTTCTTCGCGATACGAAAGCAGTATCTCTAAACACATGAGATTCTTCGGGTGGTCGAAGCAGTACGTTATTCAATAAGGTTCTTCGCGAAACCAAAGCAGTATATCTAAACACATGAGATTCTTTGGGTGGTTGAAGAAGTCCCTTATCCAATAAGGTTTTTTTACGATACCCAAGCAGTATATCTAAACACATGAGATTCTTTGGGTGGTCAAAGCAGCCCCTTATCTAATAAGGTTCTTCGTGATACCAAAGCAGTATCTCTAAACACATGCGATTCATCGGGTGGTCGAAGCAGTCCCTTATCCAATAAGGTTCTTCGCGATACCAAAGCAGTATCTCTAAAAACATCAGATTCTTCGGGTGGTTGAAGCAGCCCCTTATCCAATAAGCTTCTTCGCGATACGAAAGCAGTATCTCTAAACACATGACATTCTTCGGGTGGTTGAAGCAGTAACTTATTCAATAAGGTTCTTCGCGAAACCAAAGCAGTATCTCTAAACTAATGAGATTCTTCGGGTGGTTGAAGAAGTCCCTTATCCAATAAGGTTCTTTGTGATACCCAAGCAGTATATCTAAACACATGAGATTCTTCGGGTGGTCAAAGCAGTCCCTTATCTAATAAGGTTCTTCGCGATACCAAAGCAGTATCTATAAACACATGAGATTCATCGGGTGGTCGAAGCAGTCCCTTATCCAACAAGGTTCTTCGTGATACCAAAGCAGTATCTCTAAACACATGAGATTCTTTGGGTGGACGAAGCAGTCCCTTATCCAATAAGGTTCTTCGCGATACCAAAGCAGTATCTCTAAACACATGAGATTCTTCGGGTGGTTGAAGCAGCCCCTTATCCAATAAGCTTCTTCGCGATACGAAAATAGTATCTCTAAACACATGAGATTCTTCGGGTGGTCGAAGCAGTACCTTATTCAATAAGGTTCTTCGCGAAACCAAAGCATTATATCTAAACACATGAGATTCTTCGGGTGGTTGAAGAAGTCCCTTGTCCAATAAGGCTCTTTGCGATACCCAAGCAATATATCTAAACACATGAGATTCTTCGGGTGGTCAAAGCAGTCCGTTATCTAATAAGGTTCTTCGCGATACCAAAGCAGTATCTCTAAACACATGAGATTCATTGGGTGGTTGAAGCAGTCCCTTATCCAATAAGGTTCTTCGTGATACCAAAGCAGTAACTCTAAACACATGAGATTCTTCGGGTGGACGAAGCAGTCCCTTATCCAATAAGGTTCTTCGCGATACCAAAGTGGTATCTCTAATCACATGAGATTCTTCGGGTGGTCGAAGCAGTCCCTTATAAAATAAGGTTCTTCGCGATACCAAAACAATATCTCTAAACACATGAGATTCTTTGCGATACCAAAGCAGTATCTCTAAATACATGAGATTCCTCGGGTGGTCGATGCACTCCCTTATCAAATAAGATTTTTCGCGATACGAAAGCAGTATCTCTAAACACATGAGATTCTTCGGGTGGTCGAAGTAGTCCCTTATCCGTTAAGGTTCTTCGCGAAACCAAAATAGTATCTCTAAACACATGACATTCTTCGGGTGGTTGAAGAAGTCCCTTATCCAATAAGGTTCTTTGAGATACCCAAGCAGTATATCTAAACACATGAGATTCTTCGGGGGGTCAAAGGAGTCCCTTATCTAATAAGGTTCTTCGCGATACCAATGCAATATCTCTAAACACATGAGATTCTTCGGGTGGTCGAAGCATTCCCTTATCCAATAAGGTTCTTCGCGATACCAAAGAAGTATCTCTAAACACATGAGATTCTTCGGGTGGTTGAAGCAGCCCCTTATCCAATAAGCTTCTTCGCGATACGAAAGCAGTATCTCTAAACAGATGAGATTCTTCGGGTGGTCGAAGCAGAACGTTATTCAATAAGGTTCTTCGCGAAACCAAAGCAGTATCTCTAAACACATGAGATTCTTTGGGTGGTTGAAGAAGTCCCTTATCCAATAAGGTTTTTTTACGATATCCAAGCAGTATATCTAAACACATGAGATTCTTTGGGTGGTCAAAGCAACCCCTTATCTAATAAGGTTCTTCGTGATACCAAAGCAGTATCTCTAAACACATGAGATTCATCGGGTGGTCGAAGCAGTCCCTTATCCAATAAGGTTCTTCGCGATACCAAAGCAGTATCTCTAAAAACATCAGATTCTTCGGGTGGTTGAAGCAGCCCCTTATCCAATAAGCTTCTTCGCGATACGAAAGCAGTATCTCTAAACACATCACATTCTTCGGGTGGTCGAAGCAGTAACTTATTCAATAAGGTTCTTCGCGAAACCAAAGCAGTATCTCTAAACTAATGAGATTCTTCGGGTGGTTGAAGAAGTCCCTTATCAAATAAGGTTCTTTGTGATACCCAAGCAGTATATCTAAACACATGAGATTCTTCGGGTGGTCAAAGCAGTCCCTTATCTAATAAGGTTCTTCGCGATAGCAAAGCTGTATCTCTAAACACATGATATTCATCGGGTGGTCGAAGCAGTCCCTTATCCAATAAGGTTCTTCGTGATACCAAAGCAGTATCTCTAAACACATGAGATTCTTCGGGTGGACGAACCAGTCCCTTATCCAATAAGGTTCTTCGCGATACCAAAGCAGTATCTCTAAACACATGAGATTCTTCGGGTGGTTGAAGCAGCCCCTTATCCAATAAGCTTCTTCGCGATACGAAAACAGTATCTCTAAACACATGAGATTCTTCGGGTGGTCGAAGCAGTACCTTATTCAATAAGGTTCTTCGCGAAACCGAAGTAGTATCTCTAAACACATGAGATTCTTCGGGTGGTTGAAGAAGTCCCTTGTCCAATAAGGCTCTTTGCGATACCCAAGCAATATATCTAAACACATGAGATTCTTCGGGTGGTCAAAGCAGTCCCTTATCTAATAAGGTTCTTCGTAATACCAAAGCAGTATCTCTAAACACATGAGATTCATTGGGTGGTCGAAGCAGTCCCTTATCCAATAAGGTTCTTCGTGATACCAAAGCAGTATCTCTAAACACATGAGATTCTTCGGGTGGACGAAGCAGTCCCTTATCCAATAAGGTTCTTCGCGATACCAAAGCAGTATCTCTAATCACATGAGATTCTTCGGGTGGTCGATGCAGTCCCTTATAAAATAAGGTTCTTCGCGATACCAAAACAATATCTCTAAACACATGAGATTCTTTGCGATACCAAAGCAGTATCTCTAAATACATGAGATTCCTCGGGTGGTCGATGCACTCCCTTATCCAATAAGATTCTTCGCGATACGAAAGCAGTATCTCTAAACACATGAGATTCTTCGGGTGGTCGAAGCAGTCCCTTATCCGTTAAGGTTCTTCGCGAAACCAAAGCAGTATCTCTAAACACATGAGATTCTTCGGGGGGTCAAAGCAGTCCCTTATCTAATAAGGTTCTTCGCGATACCAATGCAATATCTCTAAACACATGAGATTCTTCGGGTAGTCGAAGCATTCCCTTATCCAATAAGGTTCTTCGCGATACCAAAGAAGTATCTCTAAACATATGAGATTCTTCGGGTGGTTGAAGCAGCCCCTTATCCAATAAGCTTCTTCGCGATACGAAAGCAGTATCTCTAAACACATGAGATTCTTCGGGTGGTCGAAGCAGTATGTTATTCAATAAGGTTCTTCGCGAAACCAAAGCAGTATCTCTAAACACATGAGATTCTTTGGGTGGTTGAAGAAGTCCCTTATCCAATAAGGTTTTTTTACGATACCCAAGCAGTATATCTAAACACATGAGATTCTTTGGGTGGTCAAAGCAGCCCCTTATCTAATAAGGTTCTTCGTGATACCAAAGCAGTATCTCTAAACACATGAGATTCATCGGGTGGTCGAAGCAGTCCCTTATCCAATAAGGTTCTTCGCGATACCAAAGCAGTATCTCTAAAAACATCAGCTTCTTCGGGTGGTTGAAGCAGCCCCTTATCCAATAAGCTTCTTCGCGATACGAAAGTAGTATCTCTAAACACATGACATTCTTCGGGTGGTCGAAGCAGTAACTTATTCAATAAGGTTCTTCGCGAAACCAAAGCAGTATCTCTAAACTAATGAGATTCTTCGGGTGGTTGAAGAAGTCCCTTATCCAATAAGGTTCTTTGTGATACCCAAGCAGTATATCTAAACACATGAGATTCTTCGGGTGGTCAAAGCAGTCCCTTATCTAATAAGCTTCTTCGCGATAGCAAAGCAGTATCTCTAAACGCATGATATTCATCGGGTGGTCGAAGCAGTCCCTTATCCAATAAGGTTCTTCGTGATACCAAAGCAGTATCTCTAAACACATGAGATTCTTCGGGTGGACGAAGCAGTCCCTTATCCAAAAAGTTTCTTCGCGATACCAAAGCAGTATCTCTAAACACATGAGATTCTTCGGGTGGTTGAAGCAGCCCCTTATCCAATAAGCTTCTTCGCGATACGAAAACAGTATCTCTAAACACATGAGATTCTTCGGGTGGTCGAAGCAGTACCTTATTCAATAAGGTTCTTCGTGAAATCGAAGCAGTATCTCTAAACACATGAGATTCTTCGGGTGGTTGAAGAAGTCCCTTGTCCAATAAGGTTCTTCGCGATACCAAAGCAGTATCTCTAAAAAAATGAGATTCTTCGGGTGGTCAAAGCAGTCCCTTATCTAATAAGGTTCTTCGCGATACCAAAGCAGTATCTCTAAACACATGAGATTCATTGGGTGGTCGAAGCAGTCCCTTATCCAATAAGGTTCTTCGTGATACCAAAGCAGTATCTCTAAACACATGAGATTCTTCGGGTGGACGAAGCATTCCCTTATCCAATAAGGTTCTTCGCGATACCAAAGCAGTATCTCTAATCACATGAGATTCTTCGGGTGGTCGAAGCAGTCCCTTATAAAATAAGGTTCTTCGCGATACCAAAACAATATCTCTAAACACATGAGATTCTTTGCGATACCAAAGCAGTATCTATAAATACATGAGATTCCTCGGGTGGTCGATGCACTCCCTTATCCAATAAGATTCTTCGCGATACGAAAGCAGTATCTCTAAACACATGAGATTCTTCGGGTGGTCGAAGCAGTCCCTTATCCGTTAAGGTTCTTCGCGAAACCAAAGCAGTATCTCTAAACACATGAGATTCTTCGGGGGGTCAAAGCAGTCCCTTATCTAATAAGGTTCTTCGCGATACCAATGCAATATCTCTAAACACATGAGATTCTTCGGGTAGTCGAAGCATTCCCTTATCCAATAAGGTTCTTCGTGATACCAAAGAAGTATCTCTAAACACATGAGATTCTTCGGGTGGTTGAAGCAGCCCCTTATCCAATAAGCTTCTTCGCGATACGAAAGCAGTATCTCTAAACACATGAGATTCTTCGGGTGGTCGAAGCAGTACGTTATTCAATAAGGTTCTTCGCGAAGCCAAAGCAGTATCTCTAAACACATGAGATTCGTTGGGTGGTTGAAGAAGTCCCTTATCCAATAAGGTTTTTTTACGATACCCAAGCAGTATATCTAAACACATGAGATTCTTTGGGTGGTCAAAGCATCCCCTTATCTAATAAGGTTCTTCGTGATACCAAAGCAGTATCTCTAAACACATGAGATTCATCGGGTGGTCGAAGCAGTCCCTTATCCAATAAGGTTCTTCGCGATACCAAAGCAGTATCTCTAAAAACATCAGATTCTTCGGCTGGTTGAAGCAACCCCTTATCCAATAAGCTTCTTCGCGATACGAAAACAGTATCTCTAAACACATGACATTCTTCGGGTGGTCGAAGCAGTAACTTATTCAATAAGGTTCTTCGCGAAACCAAAGCAGTATCTCTAAACTAATCAGATTCTTCGGGTGGTTGAAGAAGTCCCTTATCCAATAAGGTTCTTTGTGATACCCAAGCAGTATATCTAAACACATGAGATTCTTCGGGTGGTCAAAGCAGTCCCTTATCTAATAAGCTTCTTCGCGATAGCAAAGCAGTATCTCTAAACACATGATATTCATCGGGTGGTCGAAGCAGTCCCTTATCCAATAAGGTTCTTCGTGATACCAAAGCAGTATCTCTAAACACATGAGATTCTTCGGGTGGACGAAGCAGTCCCTTATCCAATAAGTTTCTTCGCGATACCAAAGCAGTATCTCTAAACACATGAGATTCTTCGGGTGGTTGAAGCAGCCCCTTATCCAATAAGCTTCTTCGCGATACGAAAACAGTATCTCTAAACACATGAGATTCTTCGGGTGGTCGAAGCAGTACCTTATTCAATAAGGTTCTTCGCGAAATCGAAGCAGTATCTCTAAACACATGAGATTCTTCGGGTGGTTGAAGAAGTCCCTTGTCCAATAAGGTTCTTCGCGATACCAAAGCAGTATCTCTAAAAAAATGAGATTCTTCGGGTGGTCAAAGCAGTCCCTTATCTAATAAGGTTCTTCGCGATACCAAAGCAGTATCTCTAAACACATGAGATTCATTGGGTGGTCGAAGCAGTCCCTTATCCAATAAGGTTCTTCGTGATACCAAAGCAGTATCTCTAAACACATGAGATTCTTCGGGTGGACGAAGCAGTCCCTTATCCAATAAGGTTCTTCGCGATACCAAAGCAGTATCTCTAATCACATGAGATTCTTTGGGTGGTCGAAGCAGTCCCTTATAAAATAAGGTTCTTCGCGATACCAAAACAATATCTCTAAACACATGAGATTCTTTGCGATACCAAAGCAGTATCTCTAAATACATGAGATTCCTCGGGTGGTCGATGCACTCCCTTATCCAATAAGATTCTTCGTGATATGAAAGCAGTATCTCTAAACACATGAGATTCTTCGGGTGGTCGAAGCAGTCCCTTATCCGTTAAGGTTCTTCGCGAAACCAAAGCAGTATCTCTAAACACATGAGATTCTTCGGGTGGTTGAAGAAGTCCCTTATCCAATAAGGCTCTTTGAGATACCCAAGAAGTATATCTAAACACATGAGATTCTTCGGGGGGTCAAAGCAGTCCCTTATCTAATAAGGTTCTTCGCGATACCAATGGAATATCTCTAAACACATGAGATTCTTCGGGTGGTCGAAGCATTCCCTTATCCAATAAGGTTCTTCGCGATACCAAAGAAGTATCTCTAAACACATGAGATTCTTCGGGTGGTTGAAGCAGCCCCTTATCCAATAAGCTTCTTCGCGATACGAAAGCAGTATCTCTAAACACATGAGATTCTTCGGGTGGTCGAAGCAGTACGTTATTCAATAAGGTTCTTCGCGAAGCCAAAGCAGTATCTCTAAACACATGAGATTCTTTGGGTGGTTGAAGAAGTCCCTTATCCAATAAGGTTTTTTAACGATACCCAAGCAGTATATCTAAACACATGAGATTCTTTGGGTGGTCAAAGCAGCCCCATATCTAATAAGGTTCTTCGTGATACCAAAGCAGTATCTCTAAACACATGAGATTCATCGGGTGGTCGAAGCAGTCCCTTATCCAATAAGGTTCTTCGCGATACCAAAGTAGTATCTCTAAAAACATCAGATTCTTCGGGTGGTTGAAGCAGCCCCTTATCCAATAAGCTTCTTCGCGATACGAAAGCAGTATTTCTAAACACATGACATTCTTCGGGTGGTCGAAGCAATAACTTATTCAATAAGGTTCTTCGCGAAACCAAAGCAGTATCTCTAAACTAATCAGATTCTTCGGGTGGTTGAAGAAGTCCCTTATCCAATAAGGTTCTTTGTGATACCCAAGCAGTATATCTAAACACATGAGATTCTTCGGGTGGTCAAAGTAGTCCCTTATCTAATAAGGTTCTTCGCGATAGCAAATCAGTATCTCTAAACACATGAGATTCATCGGGTGGTCGAAGCAGTCCCTTATCCAATAAGGTTCTTCGTGATACCAAAGCAGTATCTCTAAACACATGAGATTCTTCGGGTGGACGAAGCAGTCCCTTATCCAATAAGGTTCTTCGCGATACCAAAGCAGTATCTCTAATCACATGAAATTCTTCTGGTGGTCGAAGCAGTCCCTTATAAAATAAGGTTCTTCGCGATACCAAAACAATATCTCTAAACACATGAGATTCTTTGCGATACCAAAGCAGTATCTCTAAATACATGAGATTCCTCGGGTGGTCGATGCACTCTCTTATCCAATAAGATTCTTCGCGATACGAAAGCAGTATCTCTAAACACATGAGATTCTTCGGGTGGTCGAAGCAGTCCCTTATCCGTTAAGGTTCTTCGCGAAACCAAAGCAGTATCTCTAAATAAATGAGATTCTTCGGGTGGTTGAAGAAGTCCCTTATCCAATAAGGTTTTTTTACGATACCCAAGCAGTATATCTAAACACATGAGATTCTTTGGTTGGGCAAAGCAGCCCCTTATCAAATAAGGTTCTTCGTGATACCAAAGCAGTATCTCTAAACACATGAGATTCATCGGGTGGTCGAAGCAGTCCCTTATCCAATAAGGTTCTTCGCGATACCAAAGCAATATCTCTAAAAACATCAGATTCTTCGGGTGGTTGAAGCAGCCCCTTATCCAATAAGCTTCTTCGTGATACGAAAGCAGTATCTCTAAACACATGACATTCTTCGGGTGGTCGAAGCAGTAACTTATTCAATACGGTTCTTCGCGAAACCAAAGCAGTATCTCTAAACTAATGAGATTCTTTGGGTGGTTGAAGAAGTCCCTTATCCAATAAGGTTCTTTGTGATACCCAAGCAGTATATCTAAACACATGAGATTCTTCGGGTGGTCAAAGCAGTCCCTTATCTAATAAGGTTCTTCGCGATAGCAAAGCAGTATCTCTAAACACATGAGATTCATCGGGTGGTTGAAGCAGTCCCTTATCCAATAAGGTTCTTCGTGATACCAAAGCAGTATCTCTAAACACATGAGATTCTTCGGGTGGATGAAGCAGTCCCTTATCCAATAAGGTTCTTCGCGATACCAAAGCAGTATCTCTAAACACATGAGATTCTTCAGGTGGTTGAAGCAGCCCCTTATCCAATAAGCTTCTTCGCGATACGAAAACAGTATCTCTAAACACATGAGATTCTTCGGGTGGTCTAAGCAGTACCTTATTCAATAAGGTTCTTCACGAAACCAAAGCAGTATCTCTAAACACATGAGATTCTTCGGGTGGTTGAAGAAGTCCCTTGTCCAATAAGGCTCTTTGCGATACCCAAGCAATATATCTAAACACATGAGATTCTTCAGGTGGTCAAAGCAGTCCCTTATCTAATAAGGTTCTTCGCGATACCAAAGCAGTATCTCTAAACACATGATATTCATTGGGTGGTCGAAGCAGTCCCTTATCCAATAAGGTTCTTCGTGATACCAAAGCAGTATCTCTAAACACATGAGATTCTTCGGGTGGATGAAGCAGTCCCTTATCCAATAAGGTTCTTCGCGATACCAAAGCAGTATCTCTAATCACATGAGATTCTTCGGGTGGTCGAAGCAGTCCCTTATAAAATAAGGTTCTTCGCGATACCAAAACAATATCTCTAAACACATGAGATTCTTTGCGATACCAAAGCAGTATCTCTAAATACATGAGATTCCTCGGGTGGTCGATGCACTCCCTTATACAATAAGATTCTTCGCGATACGAAAGCAGTATCTCTAAACACATGAGATTCTTTGGGTGGTCGAAGCAGTCCCTTATCCGTTAAGGTTCTTCGTGAAACCAAAGCAGTATCTCTAAACACATGAGATTCTTCGGGTGGTTGATGAAGTCCCTTATCCAATAAGGTTTTTTTACGATACCCAAGCATAATATCTAAACCCATGAGATTCTTTGGGTGGTCAAAGCAGCCCCTTATCTAATAAGGTTCTTCGTGATACCAAAGCAGTATCTCTAAACACATGAGATTCATCGGGTGGTCGAAGCAGTCCCTTATCCAATAAGGTTCTTCGCGATACCAAAGCAGTATCTCTAAAAACATCAGATTCTTCGGGTGGTTGAAGCAGCCCCTTATCCAATAAGCTTCTTCGCGATACGAAAGCAGTATCTCTAAACACATGACATTCTTCGGGTGTTCGAAGCAGTAACTTATTCAATAAGGTTCTTCGTGAAACCAAAGCAGTATCTCTAAACTAATGAGATTCTTCGGCTGGTTGAAGAAGTCCCTTATCCAATAAGGTTCTTTGTGATACCCAAGCAGTATATCTAAACACATGAGATTCTTCGGGTGGTCAAAGCAGTCCCTTATCTAATAAGGTTCTTCGCGATAACAAAGCAGTATCTCTAAACACATGAGATTCATCGGGTGGTCGAAGCAGTCCCTTATCCAATAAGGTTCTTCGTGATACCAAAGCAGTATCTCTAAACACATGAGATTCTTCGGGTGGACAAAGCAGTCCCTTATCCAATAAGGTTCTTCGCGATACCAAAGCAGTATCTCTAAACACATGAGATTCTTCGGGTGGTTGAAGAAGCCCCTTATCCAATAAGCTTCTTCGCGATACGAAAACAGTATCTCTAAACACATGAGATTCTTCGGGTGGTCGAAGCAGTACCTTATTCAATAAGGTTCTTCGTGAAACCAAAGCAGTATCTCTAAACACATGAGATTCTTCGGGTGGTTGAAGAAGTCCCTTGTCCAATAAGGCTCTTTGCGATACCCAAGCAATATATCTAAACACATGAGATTCTTCGGGTGGTCAAAGCAGTCCCTTATCTAATAAGGTTCTTCGCAATACCAAAGCAGTATCTCTAAACACATGAGATTCATTGGGTGGTCGAAGCAGTCCCTTATCCAATAAGGTTCTTCGTGATACCAAAGCAGTATCTCTAAACACATGAGATTCTACGGGTGGACGAAGCAGTCCCTTATCCAATAAGGTTCTTCGCGATACCAAAGCAGTATCTCTAATCACATGAGATTCTTCGGGTGGTCGAAGCAGTCCCTTATAAAATAAGGTTCTTCGCGATACCAAAACAATATCTCTAAACACATGAGATTCTTTGCGATACCAAAGCAGTATCTCTAAATACATGAGATTCCTCGGGTGGTCGATGCACTCCCTTATCCAATAAGATTCTTCGCGATACGAAAGCAGTATCTCTAAACAAATGAGATTCTTCGGGTGGTCGAAGCAGTACCTTATCCGTTAAGGTTCTTCGCGAAACCAAAGCAGTATCTCTAAACACATGAGATTCTTCGGGTGGTTGAAGAAGTCCCTTATCCAATAAGGTTCTTTGCGATACCCAAGCTGTACATCTAAACACGTGAGATTCTTCGAGGGACAAAGCAATCCCTTATCTAATAAGGTTCTTCGTGATACCAATGCAATATCTCTAAACACATGAGATTCTTCGGGTGGTCGAAGCAGTAACTTATCCAATAAGGTTCTTCGCGAAACCAAAGCAGTATCTCTAAACTAATGAGATTCTTCGAGTGGTTGAAGAAGTCCCTTATTCAATAAGGTTCTTTGGGATACCCAAGCAGTATATCTAAACACATGAGATTCTTCGGGTGGTCAAAGTAGTCCCTTATCTAATAAGGTTCTTCCCGATGGCAAATCAGTATCTCTAAACACATGAGATTCATCGGGTGGTCGAAGCAGTCCCTTATCCAATAAGGTTCTTCGTGATACCAAAGCAGTATCTCTAAACACATGAGATTCTTCGGGTGGACGAAGCAGTCCCTTATCCAATAAGGTTCTTCGCGATACCAAAGCAGTATCTCTAAACACATGAGATTCTTCGGGTGGTTGAAGCAGCCCCTTATCCAATAAGGTTCTTCGCGATACCAAAGCAGTATCTTTAAACACATGAGATTCTTCGGGTGGTCGAAGCATTCCCTTATCCAATAAGGTTCTTCGCGATACCAAAGAAGTATCTCTAAACACATGAGATTCTTCGGGTGGTTGAAGCAGCCCCTTATCCAATAAGCTTCTTCGCGATACGAAAGCAGTATCTCTAAACACATGAGATTCTTAGGGTGGTCGAAGCAGTACCTTATTCAATAAGGTTTTCACGAAACCAAAGCAGTATCTCTAAACACATGAGATTCTTCGGGTGGTTGAAGAAGTCCCTTGTCCAATAAGGTTCTTTGCGATACCCAAGCAGTATATCTAAACACATGAGATTTTCGGGTGGTCAAAGCAGTCCCTTATCTAATAAGGTTCTTCGCGATACCAAAGTGTTGCACCCCAAAATTTGCCCAACATTTCTTCACCTAGCTTGTGTTTCATTTCATTCACATTAGCATTATCATTTGCATTTCATTGACATGTATGCAGGAGATCAAGAGGTATGATTACCAATTAAGAGCTATACAAGATTGTGAGGCTAGCTAAGAAGGTTTTTCAGATGTCCAAGGGTTGATATCCTTGTCAGAGAAGTTAAAAGAGCCTCAGAAATAGTGGTTGAAACCAAGTGTGTAGGTCTCCTAACTTAAGAGTTGTGGGAAGTCATCAGATGATTCTGAAGCCATGAAGTTAAACTTGAGGTATTGAGAGAGCTCATGAGAAGTGTTGAAGATCACTTTGAGGACTAGACATGTCACTGTGCAAGAATAAGAAGCCTCAACCATGATTGGTGTAGCTAGGGTTTGACTGGGTCAACCCTAAGTCAACTGATGATTTGAAGAAGGTTGAGACCTAATTCAAGAGCCATGTGATCATGGATTGATATATTAAGATGTTCTAAGGATGATTTCAAGGTTAACTCATCATGATTGAAGAGTTTAAGAAGTTTCAGGCTAGGGTTTCTAAGACTTGACAGTGTAAAATCCCCTAGTTTGACCCCTGTCTTCAAGGCCATTTAACTCAAGATATGATTGTCATCTCATCTTGACCCCAACATGATTGTTGTAGATCATGGTCTTAGCTTTAATTTGAGGGCTAGAAGTCCTTGATAGGATTTGTATAACTCAAGTTATGGCTTTGACAAGTCAAGGTTATTTTGGGAATTTGGGATTATAGGTCATTTATGATCATAGGTCATTTTCACCAACTTAGACACCTCAAATGAAATTTTGTTCTACTTGAAAGTTGCTCAAAATGGGGTTTTAACCTTGACCATGCATCAAGGAGACATTGAAATGGCTGAAGGAAGCATGTGGTTCAAGGAATTTTGAAAAAAGAAGAATTAAAGGCATTTAATGACCAAAAATTGAAATAATTCATTTTGTGTCCAATCAAGGCAAAGTTATAGGTCATTTTGAATGGAAAAATCATTTTAGAAACTTTGGCAATGCTAGACTTTTGGTTTGAGGTCAAATTCACGCCATTTTATTTCATTTCTTCATGAGCCATTGGATTGCAAACAAGGAAGAGAACATAACAAACTCATTCAATATCTCATGAGATGAATTTTCCAAGCATTTTCATGCCCAAAGAAAGCCAGAATCGTGACTGGTGTGGATGACATTTTGAAGAGAAATTGAAATTAAAAAATCTCATTTAGGTGGTTAAAGAACTTTCTAGATGATTCTAATGAGTTCTATATAAGATTTGAAGTGTGTTCAACCATTTCTAAGAGCTGCAACTCAAGATCGTGTTTGGAGATTGAAGAGGAATCAAGCCAAATTGAGGTGTGCATTGGCTTCAGAGGAAGATTTGGAGTGAATCAGGATCATTGTGGAGAAGGAATCGAGTAAGAGTTGCACCTGTTCTTCATCTGAAACCAGGTTTGTACAAATCGAAATTGTGCTTAATATATAGGGAGATAGCTAGAAATCTTTATGTGGTTAGGTTCTTATCATGACATAGATGGATTTTGGTACATGAATTTGATGGATAGAGACACTCTAGGGTATGGACCATTTTCTGTTGAGCCTGATTTCTCAAGATTCTTGATGATACATTCATGATTGGAAAGTGGAAATTGATCAGTGAAGAGTGTAGATTACATTAGGACCATTATCTTTGAGAATTGTGATGATCAAGATTTTGTGGATTTCTGAAAATTCTATCGTGTTTAGAGTTAAAGAAGGAATTAGTGAATTTGGATGATGGATTCGTGATCAGGATGAAAAATTGAGTAGGATTGGGTATTGGTTTGACATTTTTGATGACCTGAGACGAGCACCTCACCGGAGAAGACGGTGGCGCTGCAGCTCAGGCCACCGTCTGGTTATTTCCCTCCATCTGATTCAAATTGGGGACGAAGCACACTGGCCATTGGATGAAGGGTGGACCTTTGACTCAGGCAAGCGATACACGGCCACAATTTGATTTCAAACTCTGAAGAGAGACTCTGAATGAAACGCACCATTCCATTAATTGGTTTGGTTTGGGCTTAGTGCACAGATTGATATCCACACCCCCGTTTGGCCCAAATTCCTGAAATGAACTGATGTGAATTGCTATTTGATACGCCAGTTTTATTATTTTCTTCTTATTTTCTTATTTTTCATCATTTTATATAGTTTAGAAAATAATTCATAATAAATAGGAAAATAACTCAAATTGATCCAAGTTTTTTTCCTTGACTCATGAATGAGTCTAGAATTTTAGGAAATTAAAAGATTAGGAATTCATGCATTTTTTTTTTAATTGCATTTTTTGTATTTTAATTGACATTAATTTCATTATGGTTGATACCTTGTCTTTTGAAATTTTGTATGATCATTTGATGATGATTCTTGAGCTGATTTTTTGTGTGTAGTTAGTTTAGACATGTATGCTCATCTAGTAATTTTCTCACATTTTTGTGAGGAAGTTTAGGGCTGTTTTCAAGTTGAAACTTTAGGTGCTCTAGTTTTAGGGTTTAACCTTAGTACCTTAAGTTTAGATTTTATTTCTAGGACTTTTTGGATGATTTAACCTCTGGATTTTGCATGGTAGAGTCATGATTGACTTAGGTTCCCATAGTTATTTTTGTAGGATTTTACAATTGCTTTTAGTATTTAGTTAAGATTAACTTTAGTACTAGGTTTTAGGTGATCCTAACTTGCTAATTCAACTAGAATGATTTCTTTAGTTCCCTTAGATTAGGGTTTTGCCTCTCTTGCTCTTGGCTGATGTTGTAGACTTATATGGGCTGCTGTGGAATGCATGATGAAGCTTGGACTTGAAGTTTGCTCTTCCTTTGGAGTAGTTTTGTTTAGGTGTTAAGATTAGGGTTTGTAAGTAGAGGTTCTAGATAGATTCTCTTCTTTCATAAACATGGAAGGTGTTGATCACTTACATTCTTCCCTATGGTGTAAGGTCCCCTTGTGAAGGACTCATCCCTCCTTTGGTAGGATGTGTGGCTCTTCCCAAGTTGGTAGAACCTTTGAGGGTTCCTTTCTTTGATGGTGAGGTGTTTAGTGGTGACCTTTGGTCTTCACTTTGCTTTCCACTATCCAAACCATGCTCTTGTTAGATGAATCTTTCTCCCTTGCTAGAGGATGGAGTTCCTTGTTAGAAGATTGAAGATGCTAGAAGTTTCTACTTTTCTGTATTTGAAGACTGCCATTAGAGCTGAAGCTTGAAGACCAAGAAGAACAAGTTGACACTTGTGAAGAAGGTCCAGCTGAGATCAAATGAAGAGCTGAAGCTTGAAGTTGGAGAAAAAGTTGATACTTGTGTTTGATGCATTGAAAGCTTGAAGAAGCAAGTTGACACTTTCTATTGAAGATGATAGCCTTGAAGAGCAGTTGAAGACTGAGGACTGAACTGCTGTCAGAGGAGAGCTTTGCTGTGAAGCTGTGGGGGCCGTTGATCTGCTTTCTTTCCTGTCTGTTTGCTTTCTGTGCAAATGTATTGATGTGACTTGTTTGATTTTCTTGATGCATTAGAATAAGTTCATGTTTATATTCTTTTAAGCTAGGAGCATGATTGCTTTAGAGGTTGAGTTGCTCCCTCTGCTTGTATTTTTACTGTGTGGCTTTGCTTGCTGGTATTCGGTAGAGCTCTGCTCCCTTGCCTGTGTGGTTTGTGATTTGCTTGATGGCATTTTATTTTCCTTTATATTTGTAGTTATTCATATCTGGCTTGAGGTCGAGACGAGCTTGTGGAGGCTGATGCCCCACACACATTTCCTCCCTCACTTGCATTGCATGCATTTTACTGTATATCTGTTTACTGTTTAAGCTGATGCTTTATCTGTTTCTGTTTATCGTTGACATGATCCCCTAGGAATCTCACTTCCTTTGATAAGGAAGTGATGATTAGAACTTTAGGTTGAAACATATGCATGATAACTTCTAGGAGTTCCCTGTTTCAAACCTCAACCATAGGATGAATCCTTGGCATGACAACATTAGGACTTGATAGTCTCCCCTTAGTTGAACTTGTTCGTTCTCTCTTCTCATCTCAAAAAAAATTAAACTACAGTAATAAAGGTTAACTGATGTCGTACGTTACAAGCCTTAAGCCATCTGAGAAAGGGTTGTCGGAGAGTTTCTTTTCGACAACTTGGATGTTTAGTATGGCACCCTTTGGGTGACATGCGACGCATTCACTCTCAGGTCATAGTCTCTAGTGCGCTATTGGTTGCAAACATCCATAAAAAACAGTTCTTCCGTAAAAGACAAAAAAAAAACTTCAAACATTTTTACCCCGTGGGCCCATAATTCAAAGGAAGCTTTTCTGAAGAAAAGAGTGTTGTTAACTCCTAGTTCTACCACAAACGGTAACGCCTAAGTCTACAAGGGTCGAGCTGCGTACGCCAAACTGCTGGAACTATTTGTTAACCCTACTCGAAAAACAGATGAATCTGAATTCCCATAATCCATATTATCCCGAACTACGTAAGCTCTGATCTCTCATACCTGTTGAGAGTACGTAGGCACAATACTGATGTATTGGCGAGCCACCTTTCCCGTAACCCGTAGTTAGCCAAACTACGTTGACTCTGATTTCTCATTCTCTGATGAGAATACGTAGGCATAAAGTGCGATGCTTTGCCGAGTATTTTCTTTTCTTTTCTAAGCCAGCCTTGATAGGTAGATAGATAAAACAAACCCGTCAGATAAACACAACAAGCGTGGATCCCATCGAGTACGATGGACGTGAGGGGTGCTAATACCTTCCCCTTGCGTAACCGACTCCCGAACCCAGACAATGGTTGCGATGACCTTGTCTTATACCTTTTCGTCAGATTTTTCCCGATCGTTTCCTTTCCCGTTCTGAGGGATAAATAACGAAAGGTGGCGACTCTTCTATTTTGTCGGCACCTTATTTTCGCGGTAGAGACAGCTGGCGACTCTGCTGGGGACTCTGATAGTTTCCTGGGATCCAACGTCCCTTATATGAGTCAGTTTGGGGATCCAACATCCCCTGCGAGAGTCAAACCTAGCGCTTGTATGTTTACTTGTTGGGTTGTGTTTACTTATCGCATTTTATTTCCCGCACTTTATTTTCAGTATGATATGATTATCTGTGCTGTTGTGGGAGGGGCATTCTGATGAGTGAGGAGCCAGACCCAGGCTTGAGTATACCTAGCATTAGTTGTGGAAATTAGTGGGCGCGTGCTTGCTTTGCAGGCACTAGTGTCTCATGAAATCCACGCTCAGACGAGGTTCTCCCGGTTGACTTCTTTTCCGGCCCTTTGGGCCTGAGGGGTTGTTGGTTTGGAGGATTGTCGACTCTAGGACCGATCATTTGGGATTCAGCTAAGTGAGGCCGCTTCAGGAGATGGTGATGCCACACCTTCTGGGTATCGTATCATCTCTCTTGAATGTCTGTGACGCTGATGACCGCATAGGATGCCAAACTTGTGTCAGTTTAGGTCCATACCTGTGAGCAGGGTCGGGTTTGTTGCAGGAAACCTTAACCTTCAGACTACCTGGTTTTCTTGATAGTGAATCAGTTTTGTTGGTATCAGAGGTTCTCATCATCAGTTATGTGTTTGTTCTTGACAGAGCAGATTTATGGTCCGGTATCAGGGGTTCTTATCGTCTGAGATATGTTCGTTTTTGACGGAGCAGATTGCGGCCCTTCTCCGCAACAGCACAGTCGTCTTGATCTCCTACTGCATGATTGCATTTTGCATTGTTTTGCATACTCATTTGCATATCATTAACGTGTCTTTGTGTTGCAGGTACCGTTTCCCCCGGTTCAGGTTTTCTTGCCTTCTATTGTGCTATCATGGGTTCTCTGAGGAAGACCGTGGCCTACAAGCTCCCCACTCCTGATGTTGTTCAACTGTCTAGTTTGATTGCTTTTCCAGATGATTCTGTGAGGGGTGAATTCAGAAAGTCTTATGGGAAATTGCTCAGCTTGGTTTGTAAACCTTCTGTGTTTGAGTTGAATAGGTTGTACGCCTTGCTGCAGTTCTACGATCCTCCTTTGAGATGCTTTACTTTCCCAGACTTTATTCTCGCACCTACACTAGAGGAGTATGCTGATTTGTTAGGTGTGCCTATCAAGAGTCAGATGCACTTTGTTCATATGGATGTTGAGCCTGATCTGGCTAGTCTAGCTCTTTCGCTTGATCTGGATGCCTCTGAGTTGGTCTTGTCTAGTTGGAACGGGGTTCCCGGTTTCTCTTTGTAGTTCTTAGTGGGAAAGGCCCAGCAGTGTGCCAAAGACGGTTGTTGGATCGTGTTCAACGCTATTCTTGCTCTTTGCATATACGGCATCATTCTGGTCCCTAATATGCCTGACTTTGTAGACTTGGACGCCTTTCACATCTTTGCAGCAGGGAAGCCAGTCCCTACCTTGATTGGAGATGTCTATCATTTCGTCCATTACAAAAACGAGAACAGAAGGGGCAAGAATGTCTCGTGCTGTGTGCCTCTATTCTATAGATGGCTTGATAGTCACCTACCCAAGAAGGGTCCCTTTGCTTCATCTGCAGCCACAGCTGAGTGGCCTGAGCATTTGATGAGTCTATCAGCGGAGGATGTTGCCTGGTTTGATAGAGATAGGTTGGGTACTGAGATTATCTTCAGCTGCAACGGGTTTTCGAATGTGCTTTTGATAGGCAGGAAGGGTTGTATCAACTATAATCCATCCCTATTGGTCTGACAGTTTGCTTATGCTTTGAGAGCTCCGCCGAAGGAGGAAGAGGTGCAGGAATCTCTGTACCTCACTGGTCTTCTAGAGGGGGATATGTTATCTAAGCTTCAGCACGCTTGGAATGGTATCAGTAGGCGGGGAAAACCGTTGCTGGGAAAAAGTAATAGCCAAGCCTACGCTTCATATATGACCTGGATCAGAGCCAGGGCAGATATCATAGGGATGTCATTTCCTCCTGCCAAGCTAGAAAGCCCTCCAGCGATTGAAGAGCCTGCAATCATGCCTATTCAGCAGTACAATCAGGTGTTAGCTGAGCGAGAGGAGCTGAAGAAGGCAAATGAAGAACTGGAGAGAGAATTGGCTCAGCTCAGAAGCGAGAGAAGCGAAGCCGTCTATTCCTTCAAGAGGCAAACAGAGCTGGTAAACAAGTTAGGTACGGATTTGACTAAGCAGTTAGCTGAGCGTGAGCGTTTGGGTCGGGACTTCAAATCAGTCAACGGCGTATTGGCCACTAAGAAGCAGCACTTGGATGAAGCGTACCGGAGAATATCCAAGTTTAATCAGCATTGGAAGGACACCCTAGCCAACGGCAAGGAACGGGAGGATAAACTGAAGCAGCAGATCTCCAAATTGAAAGCCCAGGTGAAGGCTAGTGAGAAGAGGTTTGATGAAGAAACCGCTAGCAAATATGCCACTGAAGGCCTGCTAAACAAGGCTCTTACTAACCTGAAGGAGCGCAAACAGACGTTTGAATCCAAGAAGCGGAAGCTAGAAGATTGTTTCGACGAAGGAGCATGGGAAGACTCAATTGAAGGTCTTTAATACACTATTACGCAGAGGGAGTTACTCGTCGAAGGTTTGCTCACTCGGCCTGATAATCCAGAAACGAGGGATCTGTTAGAAGAGTTCCGCACCCGTGGCCATGCTTGACTATATTTGTAATCCTTTTGTTTTGAGCATTGTTGTATGCTGACCATCACCAGGCTTGTTGGTCGAGGTCATGCTATTGATTCTGCTTGTACTCAGTGACGTTGTGTACCGCCGTGATGGGCTTTCTTTATATATATGAGATGTTATTTCCATGACTGGACTCAGACTTCTTATTATCAGCACTGGCACTCAGGCACTAGGATCGGGGGAGATCTCCCCAAGGCACAAACACACGTTTGCATTTGCATGAAGCATTTGCATAACGAGCACTTTGTCGTTTTTTCTAACCCTTTGTGTATACAGGTTGTTCCAGGATTGATCGAAGGCCAATCCACCGCTATCCGACCAGAGCAAATCAAGCTAGAGCAATGGAACAAGTGCAGACTGACGTTCAGGAACTCCGAGAGAAGATGGACCGCTTCATGGAACTCATGCAAGTGGTTGCCAACGGCCAAGACCAGCTCAGAACATTGGTCCAGCCTCTGATCTCAAGGGTTGACAGCAACTGTGTACTCCATGGTGGGAATGTTCCAACCCCTCCACCTGTTGAAACTCCTCAGGGTGGCATCCCCGTGACCGGGGTGAATGGCAGTGGTAAAGGCAATGTGATCACTAACATAGGGCTCAATGGTAATACGACTGGCGTCGGCAATGGAAATTTTGAAGCTAATGGAAATGCTGGACTGGGCAACGACAACGCAGGTGCTGGAAATCTATATGGGCCTCAGCCATGGCTAGAAGATCGACAAGAAGATTTGTTCTTACAGAGGAGTGCTGAAGGAGAGCTGACTGCTGAAGCGCGTCTGAGGTTTAAGGCACTCGAGGACAAAATGAGGAATTTCGAGAACCTGAACACTATGGGTGTCGACATGTCTAAATTGGGATTGATTTCTGATTTCAAGGTGCCTCCTAAATTTAAGGTACCCGACTTTGAGAAATACAAGGGCACCATTTGCCCCCGTGTCCACTTAAGGTCATACTACCGAAAGATGTCCGCTCACTCTAAAGACGAGAAGTTGCTGATGCACTTCTTTCCGGATAGCTTGTTCGGGCCATCCTTGGAATGGTACATGAGTTTGGAACCTACCAGTGTGCGCACGTGGAAGGAACTTGCTGAGGCATTCGTGCACCATTATCAGTATAACAGTGACTTGGCTCCGAACCGAGTTCAACTACAGAACTTGTCACAGAGGAACAACGAGGGGTTCAAAGAATACGCCCAGCGGTGGCGTGAATTAGCAGCTAGAGTTCAACCGCCGATGGTTGAACGGGAGCTTGTTGAGATGTTTGTAGCCACCCTCCCAGGGGTTTATTAAGAGAAACTAGTCAGCGGTATGTCAGAAAGTTTCTCAGATCTCATCATTACTGGCGAGCACGTTGAAAATGGGATCAAACTGGGGAAAATTCAAGGTGTTGATCTATCCTCAGCTGGAGGAGGAAAGAAACCATATGGTAGCAAAAGGCGTGAAGGGGAGACGAGAGTCGTGTCCAACGCTCGCAGGAAAGGTAAAGGCCCGCGCCAGCAGGTGGCTAGCATAACCATCCCTGCTATCCAACAACCCCAGCCACAGCAGCAACAGCCAAACCAGCATGGGTACAGAAAGTATCAGAACATGGCACCTCTGTCGAGCCGTCACCTTGAGACACCGCCCATGTCTTATGCTCAACTATTACAAACTCTACTTCACTTATAGCTAGTCCAGAAGAGAACCCTGGCTCCCTTGACAGGGGAACCTCCGCAGGGTTATGATGCGAATGCAACATGTGATTTTCACTCAGGGGCACCTGGCCACACGATAGAAAACTGCAAAGCCTTCAAGCACAAGGTGCAAAATATGGTGGATGCTAAGATCATCAATTTCTCAGATAATGTGCCGAATGTCATGAAGAACCCTATGCCGAATCATAGGGGAGGTGGGGTGAATGCCATTATTGAAGACGAGAACTTGGATTTATTGACTAACGTCAAGGATCTGAAGACACCGCTTAGCTTCGTTAAAGCCAAGCTGATGAAGAGAGGCTTCTTTCCGGGCTATGGAGAACTATGTATGGGCTGTGCGACTCATCCTGATGGATGCGAACAGTTGACGGAGGCGATTCAGAGTCTGATGACCGAAGGAATCTTGCAGTTTAGCCGAAGGACCCAATGTGGATCTGGAGAGGTAATGCAGAAGCAAGATGATGAGGTTGCCACCATCACCATCCCTCGCCAGACGATAACCATTTCTGCACTCAGGCCGCCCACCATTACCATCACAAAGGCTGGGCCGATACCTTTTGAAAGCACCAATGCTGTCCCATGGCATTATGGGGTAGACGTCTACTGTAACGGACATAAATTGGAATTGGAACCATCTGGGCAGTCTGTGGGTAACCTAGTGGGAATTGGCGGAATCACGCGCAGCGGAAGAGTATTTGCTCCACCTGAGGTTGTGGTGGACAAAGCAGATAAAGCTGAAGAAACCGATAAGGGAAAGAGTAAAGTCGTTGAGGAAACCCCTCGTGGGGTAGAGAAGGACTTACTTGTAAAGGACGCTGAAGAGTTCATGAGGTTGATCAAGAAGAGTGATTACAAGATCGTGGATCACCTCCATCAAACACCCTCGAAGATCTCCATCCTGAATTTGTTACTGTGTTCGGAGTCACATCGCAACGCGCTGTTAAAGGTTTTGAATGCCACGTATGTACCGCAGGAGATCTCGGTCAACTAGTTGGAAGGGGTAGTAGCCCACGTGAACGCTGGAAACGGGTTAGGGTTCACAGACCCGGAGCTGACGCCGAAGGGAAGAGACCACAACAGCGCCCTGCACATCTCGATAGAGTGTAAGGGAACGATTATGGCTCATGTGTTGGTGGACACTGGGTCTTCACTCAATGTTCTCCCAAAGAAGGCATTGATGAAGTTAGATACTCGAGGATTGATTTGCACACCCAGTGATCTGGTTGTGAAGGCTTTCGATGGAACCAAGCGTCATGTCTTTGGAGAGGTAATGTTGCCAATCCAAGTCGGGCCGGAAACTTTCGACGCAGTCTTCTACATTATAGACATCATGCCAGCCGACAGCTGTCTCTTAGGCCGGTCGTGGATCCATTCTGCTGGTTCCGTGACCTCCACGTTGTACCAGAAACTCAAGTACGCTGTTGGAGGCAGCATCGTGACTGTATGTGGCGAGGAAGACATAATGGTGAGCCATTTGTCGTCCTTCAAATATGTTGAGATGGATGGGGAAATCCATGAAACCCTATGTCAGGCGTTCGAAGCTGTTAAAGTCATGGATGTGGCTCCTGTAATGACCGAAAAGCCAGAGATGACTCTCTCTTCCTTCAGGGAAGCCCGGGCCATTATTCAAGCCGGATCTACCCCAGGCTGGGGGCAGGTTCTAGAAATACCTAACAAACAGGACAAGTTTGGGTTAGGATACTCTCCTGCGGCTGAAGCCTCCTCTTCTCACAGTGCGTCGCGAGGTAAAGGGCCGATCCAGTTTACCAGTGGCGGGTGATATTTGAAAGTGTCAACGCAGTGTCTAAAGACGGCGAAGACAGCGATTGCGACCTAGACTCTTGGATCCAGCCAAGCAAACCAGGCCAGAGCATCACCAACTTGTCCATCATGGATACCATCCAAGTGACAGGCAAAGAGTAATGAGTTACTTTCTCCAATCATTGTACAACCCCATGTCCTACCCGGGGCATAGTGGTTTTATTGTCAGGGCCTTGTTTGATTATGTACATGCATTTTACCAATAAATCAAAAGGCGTTCTTTCGCATTCAAATGTTGTGATCTCTGTTATTCTTGTTTTATATTTGTTTTGAAAAACAATAAAATAGCAATGGGGTTTGTGCTAACCTGCATATCCATGTTTTAAGCTTAACCCTTGTTATTGCAGGATCCACATGGCAGATGACATCGACTCTGGACCTTCTACGACTCACTTCGACTTCGATTGCCCGATCTATCAAGCCGAAGAAGAGATTGATGAATACGAAGACCTTCTCGAAGAGTTGGCCTGCTTGTTGAAACAAGAGGAGAAAGTTATTCTGCCTCACGAGGAAGAGATTGAGATTGTGAATTTGGGTTCTGAAGAACTTGTCAGGAACGTCAGGATAGGGGCCCGCATTGCAGAGTGATGTCAAGCAGAGATTGGTTGAGATGCTTCGAGAGTATAGTGACATCTTTTCTTGGTCATACGAAGATATGCCAGGACTTGACACTGACATCGTGGTCCATCACTTGCCGCTGCGAGAAGATTGTCCTCCCGTTAAGCAGAAGCTTAGAAGGACGCGACCAGATATGGCCGTTAAGATCAAAGAAGAAGTGAAAAAGCAGCTTGATGTTGGCTTCTTAGCGGTCACTACTTACCCTCCGTGGGTCGCCAAAATAGTACCTGTACCAAAGAAGGACGGTAAGGTGCGAATGTGCGTCGATTATTGGGATTCGAATAGGGCGAAACCTAAGGATGATTTCCCGCTCCCTCATATTGATGTATTGGTCGACAATACAACTCAGTTCTCCGTGTTTTCGTTCATGGATGGCTTCTCCGGTTACAATCAGATCAAGATGGCGCCGGAGGACATGGAGAAAACTACGTTTATCACTCCTTGGGGAACATTTTGCTACAAGGTAATGCCTTTCGGTCTGAAGAACGCAGGGGCCACTTGCCAACGAGCAATGGTTACTTTGTTTCATGATATGATTCATCATGAGATTGAAGTCAATGTTAATGACATGATTGCGAAGTCCCAAACGGAGGAGGGACATCTGGTCAATTTGCTGAAGCTTTTTGAGAGGCTTAGGAAGTTCAGGTTGAGGCTGAATCCTAACAAATGTACTTTCGGAGTACGGCCTGGAAAACTACTGGGGTTTATCGTGAGTGAAAGAGGCATTGAGGTTGATCCTGCGAAGATAAAAGCAATACAAGAAATGCCAGCGTCGAAAACAGAAAAAGAAGTTCGTGGTTTCCTGGGAAGAATAAACTACATTGCAAGGTTTATTTCTCAGCTCACGGCCACATGTGAACCGATGTTCAAATTGTTAAAGAAAGATCAGGCGATTATCTGGAACGAGGATTGCCAGAAGGCATTTGATAAGATAAAACAGTATCTATAGGAATCTCCGATCTTGATACCCCCAATGGCCGGAAGACCCTTAATCATGTACTTGACAGTTCTTGAGAATAGTATGGGGTGTGTTCTCGGTCAGCACGACGAGACGGGCAGAAAGGAGCATGCCATTTACTATTTGAGTAAAAATTTCACAGACTGTGAATCTCGTTAGTCGATGTTGGAGAAGACGTGTTGCGCACTAGCCTGGGCTGCCAAACGTTTACGACAGTACATGCTCAATCACACGACCATGCTAAATTCGAAGATGGATTCGATCAAGTACGTCTTCGAGAAGCAAGCGCTTTCGGGTAGGATTGCCAGATGGCAAATGGTGTTGACAGAATATGACATTCAGTACGTTTCCCAGAAGGCCATCAAGGGCAGCGTATTGTCTGAATACCTTGCCGAACAACCGATCGAAGATTATCAGCGGATGAAATTTAAATTCCCTGACGAGGACATCATGTTTCTCAAAGCAAAGGATTGCGATGAACCGTTGCCCGATGAGGGTCCAGATAGGAAATCCCAATGGAAATTGATATTTGACGGGGCGGTTAATTCTTACGAAAGTGGCATTGGGGCAATCATCATAACTCCCCATGGATCCCACATTCCGTTTACCGCTAGACTGACGTTTCCAGTCACCAATAACGAAGCAGAGTACGAAGCTTGCATCATGGGTCTAGATGAAGCAATTGATTTGAGAATCAAGAGCCTAGATGTGTACGGTGATTCGGCACTTGTGATCAACCAGATTAAAGGGGAGCGGGAGACTCGTCAATCGAATTTGGTGCCGTACATGAACTATGCCAGAAGGCTGCTTCCGTTCTTTGATCGAGTGGAACTCCATCATGTGCCTAGGGCTGAGAATCAAATGGCTGATGCCTTAGCCACGTTGGTTTCGATGTATAAAGTCAATTTTTGGAATGAAGCTCCAAGAATTGTCCTTTCTCGTCTTGATAGACCTGCATTCGTCTTTGCGATCGAGGAAGCCTCCGATGGCAAGCCATGGTTCCATGATATCCAGACTTTCCTTATGACTAAAGAATATCCTGTGGGAGTGTCAACCCAGGATAAGAAGACTCTGAGGAGGCTGTCTCGAAATTTTTATCTCAATCCTGATGGAGTTCTGTATAAAAGAAACCACAATCTCGTGCTACTCAGATGTGTAGATGAGAAAGAAGCGAGTATGCTCATGGAAGAAGTCCATGAAGGCACATTTGGTACGCACGCCGGCGGGCATGCTATGACGAGAAAGATCCTGAGAGCAGGATTCTACTAGCTGACGATGGAATCAGATTGCTTTAAATTCGCGAAGAGATGTCATAAATGCCAGATTTATGCTGATAAGATTCATGTGCCGCCGTGCCCGTTGATGTCATGTCCTCCCCGTGGCCGTTCTCCATGTGGGGCATCGACATGATAGGCAAGATCGAGTCCACCGCATCTAACGGTCACCGCTTCATTTTAGTAGCCATCGACTACTTCACCAAGTGGGTGGAGGCAGCCTCATATGCTAATGTGACCAAGCAGGTGGTGGCTAGACTCATAAAGAGGGACATCATCTGTCGTTACAAAATTCCCGAGCAGATCATCACTGATAATGGTTCGAATATGAATAACAAGATGATGAAGGAGCTGTGCCAGAGTTTCAAGATTGAACATCACAACTCATCTCCTTATCGACCGAAGATGAATGGCGCTGTTGAAGCGGCTAATAAGAACATTAAGAAGATTGTACAGAAGTTGGTTGTGACCTACAAGGATTGGCACAAGATGTTGCCATTTGCACTGCACGGTTATCGTACAACGGTGCGTACATCAACCGGGGTAACTCCTTTCTCACTGGTGTACGGTATGGAAGATGTCCTACCGTTAGAAGTGGAGATCCCTTCTTTACGTGTTCTGGTTGACGTGAAACTCGATGAGGCAGAATGGATTAAGAATCGACTAAACCAACTCAGCCTGATGGACGAGAAAAGATTAGCACCGATTGCATATGGTCGTCTGTACCAAACCCGAATGAAGAAAGCTTATGATAAGAAGGTGCGTCCTAGAAGCTTTCAGACGGGTGATCTCGTCCTGAAGAAGATTCTTCCTCCACACTCCGATCACCGGGGTAAGTGGACTCCCAATTACGAAGGTCCGTACGTCGTCATCAAGGTCTTCTCGGGAGGAGCCTTGTTGTTATCCACGATGGATGGCGAAGATTTTGCATTCCCATTGAACGCGAACGCAGTTAAAAAATACTTTGCTTAAAAAACGACTCGCTGGAAAGAAAAAGAATATCCAGGCAAAAATGGGGCATCCCGGCGAACCATAAAAAAGGGAAAAAAGGTTCGGGCAAAAATTAGGGATATAAAAGAAAAGAATGTACACCCGCAAAGTCGAAAACCTGGGAGGGCGACTTTGGCAAAAAAGGGTATCCCCGTGAATCGAAAACCCGAAAGGGCGATTCAGGCAAAAGTTAGGGATTTGAAAAAAGCAAATGACTGCGTTCCGCGTGTGGACTGTATTTGTTTAGTGGTTTGGAAGACCTGAAGGCCGTTTATCTGAATCAATCTCTTCTGAAGCTGAAGCGTCGGAGAGGTATCGAGGTCGAGTGGGTTATAGAGGGATCAACTCATGGTGTTCGTCTACGCTGCATTGCCGACACTTGTGTATATACTGATGTATATTTATGTTTTTATATTTGCGCAGTTTCCTCATTCCAGGAGATTGCATCTGTTGTAAAACACTTTCCCCCATTCAGGGGTTCATCATCAATAAAATATATACTATTCAGCAATTCTGTTTGCTTGTTTAGCATTTATCTGTTTTGTTTGCGAAAAAGAACGCCGATGTTTTTGATAAAATGCGCATACATAAACTTACTGGCCTAGGCCACTGATTGTTGAAACAATGAATTACTTGAACATTGTCACAAGAAGATAACCTTGATAGGTCCCATTGAGAAGGGTATCTTGTCTGTTTGTTTGTGTTGTTGCACGTATAGCATATTCCAGGCAGTACGCCGTATGTTTCCCCAAGCGGGATGATTCCTTCTTTTCCAGCAAGTGTAGCAGCATCTCCCCATGGAGTTTGAACATAATACCAAGAGCATTGATATGTATCCCCCAAACAGAGAAGATTCTCTCCCCAATCAGATGTATCCTAAAGGATCGTTGTCTCCCCAGCTGAGTCATGCGCTGAAGTGTACGTTCGTTCCCTAGAACTAGATCAAAGTGCAGTATTCACCAGTGTTCAGCCTTCGATAGTTCAAGACTGAAGCCTCCAAGAGAATTGAAATTCCCCACAGAGTTGTACTCTCCCTGGCGTGCAGGATGATTCCTTCTTCCCCAGCCAAATTTGCAGTTTCCCAAGAGATCCGAGTCCTTGGAAAGCGTTCAGGCCATGATTGGTGCTCCCTATTAGCGTGTTGAATAGCTGATGTTGTATTTCCCCATCGGAGTCGTTATCTCCAGGAATGTTTTGCCGCAATGGTCTTGTAGTTTATTTCTGCAATTAACATCGTTTTCCTCAGCAGTTGTGGTTCGTACACCTAGATGAGCAGGTCCAGGTTCTTGTAGAACTTTGTTCCCCGGCAGCAGTCGACTGAAGTTCGTTTCCCCAGGTGTAGTCCAATTGAGATTGGTGTGACTTCTTCTCCTCGGCAGGACGATTCCTTCCTCCACCAGAGTGGTCCTTTCTCCTTGACATGAGGTTTCTCCCTTCAGCATTTATTTTGCTGATGGGGGCATAGCATTTTGCATGATTGCATAGCATTTACCCTAAATGCGTAGCATTTCCACCGTGTGGAGCATTGTTCCATTGTCAAACATATGCATACAAAACATGAGCTAGGTCGTTACCGTTCTTGTTTTGCAGGTGTTCCTCCGCAAAATGGTTCTCTCAAGATGATTCTTGAATTCCCCAGTGAAGTTGCGTGCTGAAGATGATTCTTGAATTCCCAGTGAAGTCGCCAGAGTTGGTTGCTCAAGTTGATGCTTAGAGTCTCCAGCAGAGTGTTTGCTCAGGGTGATTCCTGAAATCTCCAACAGAGTTATTGGTTCAGGATGATTCTTGAAGTCCCCGGCGGAATTATTTGTCCCAGATGATTCTTGAAGTCCTCAGCAGAGTTGATTCACCCAGAATGATTTCTGGATCCCCGAAGCAGAGTTACTTGATAGTTCTCCAGAATCCCCAACGGAGATGTGTCATCCCCGACAGGTTTTTGAACAGAGAAGTTGAGGTTTCCTTGAAGACTTGATGATTGAAGTCTGGCAGTAGTGCCAAAACTCCTGACTTACTGATGAAGTCTAACCGCGATGTTGAAGCAGTTATCTCAGCTGACTCAGAGTGCCCGATGGCGAAAGAATAGATATCCCTATTGGGTTCATGATTGATTGAGGAGTCTGTTTCCGACTTACTGACGAAGTCCGGCTGACGCCCGAAAATTCCTTTGAATGCCCGACGGCATGATTAACTTGATTGTTAAAAAGTTCCTAATTACCTGATGAGTCCCGAGGAATCCTTCTGTCGCAGAATGCCTGACGAAAATATCAGCTATGTATCGCCGGTTACCGTGTGACCAGTGACCCCTTGATGACTTGAGGACGAAAATCTACAGCAACATCAGATGGTCATCCTGACGGATATTTGAGATTAGAACCTTCACCAATTACTGTGTGACCAATTCCTCGGCAGAGTTGCCGTGCAACTGTCATGCTCAGTTTTTGAAGATGTTCCTAACAATCAGAGTATCGTTTACCTGTACGTGGTTGGCAAATCAGAGTATCGTTTACCTGTGCGTGATTTGAGGACGCAATGATATCAGATAAATCAGAGAATCATCCTGACGGAGATTCAGATCAGTATTTCTCCAGCTAGTTGTCGCGCAGATATTATTTAAGTTTCCAAAGATTCGTACCCATCAGAGTACTGTGTACTTGTGCAGTTGGAAAATTTCCGGGTTTATTGGTATTCAACCGCCTTTTACCTTGATTGTGTGAGAGCCGTTCGCTTCTCACCGAGTCAGGTCCAAGCCGTTTGAATAGGGGCAGCTGTTGCACCCCAAAATTTGCCCAACATTTCTTCACCTAGCTTGTGTTTCATTTCATTCACATTAGCATTATCATTTGCATTTCATTGACATGTATGCAGGACATCAAGAGGTATGATTACCAATTAAGAGCTATACAAGATTGTGAGGCTAGCTAAGAAGGTTTTTCTGATGTCCAAGGCTTGATATCCTTGTCAGAGAAGTTAAAAGAGCCTTAGAAAGAGTGGTTGAAACCAAGTGTGTAGGTCTCCTAACTTAAGAGTTGTGGGAAGTCATCAGATGATTCTGAAGCTATGAAGTTAAAATTGAGGTCTTGAGAGAGCTCATGAGAAGTGTTGAAGATCACTTTGAGTCCTAGACATGTCATTATGCAAGAATAAGAAGCCTCAGCCATGATTGGTGTAGCTAGGGTTTGACTGGGTCAACCCTAAGTCAATTGATGATTTGAAGAAGGTTGAGACCTAATTCAAGAGCCATGTGATCATGGATTGATACATTAAGATGTTCTAATCATGATTCCAAGGTTAACTCATCATGATTGAAGAATTTGAGAAGTTTCAGGCTAGGGTTTCTAAGACTTGACAGTGAAAAATCCCCTAGTTTTTCCCCTGTCTTCAAGGCCATTTAACTCAAGATATGATTGTCATCTCATCTTGACCCCGTCATGATTGTTATAGAGCATGGTCTTAGCCTTAATTTGAGTGCTAGAAGTACTTGATAGGATTTGTAGAACTCAAGTTATGGCTTTGACAAGTCAAGGGTATTTTGGGAATTTGGGATTATAGGTCATTTATGATCATAGGTCATTTTCACAAACTTAGACACCTCAAATGAAATTTTGTTCAACTTGAAAGTTACTCAAAATGGGGTTTTAACCTTGACCATGCATCAAGGAGACATTGAAATGGCTGAAGGAAGGATGTGGTTCAAGGAATTTTGAAAAAAGAAGAATTAAAGGCATTTAATGACCAAAAATTGAAATAATTCATTTTGTGTCCAAACAAGGCAAAATTATAGGTCATTTGGAATGGAAAAATCATTTTAGAAACTTTGGCAATGCTAGAATTTTGGTTTGAGGTCAAATTCATGCCATTTCATTTCATTTCTTCATGATGAAGCAACATAACCAACATGAGCCATTGGATTGCAAACAAGGAAGAGAACATAACAAACTCATTCAATATCTCATGAGATGAATTTTCCAAGCATTTTCATGCCCAAAGAGAGCCAGAATCGTGACTGGTGTGGATGACATTTTGAAGAGAAATTGAAATTGCAAAATCTCATTTGGGTGGTTAGAGAACTTTCTAGATGATTCTAATGAGTTCTATATAAGATTTGGAATGTGTTCAGCCATTTTTTTGGAAGCATTTGAAGCTGGTAGCAGAGATAGCAAGTGAAAACTCAGAGCTGCAACTCAAGATCGTGTTTGGAGATTGAAGAGGAATCAAGCCAAATTGAGGTGTGCATTGGCTTTAGAGGAAGATTTGGAGTGAATCTGGATCATTGTGGAGGAGGAATCGAGCAAGAGTTGCACCTGTTCATCATCTAAAACCAGGTTTGTACAAATCGAAATTATGCTTAATCTATAGGGAGATAGCTAGAAATCTTTATGTGGTTAGGTTCTTATCATGACATAGATGGATTTTGGTACAAGAATTTGATGGATAGAGACACTCTAGGGTATGGATCATTTTCTGTTGAGCCTGATTTCTCAAGATTCTTGATGATACATTCATGATTGGATAGTGGAAATTGATCAGTAAAGAGTGTAGATTACATTAGGATCATTATCTTTGAGAATTGTGATGATCAAGATTTGGTGGATTTCTGAAAATTCTATCGTGTTTAGAGTTAGAGAAGGAATTAGTGAATTTGGATGATGGATTCGTGATCAGGATGAAAAATTGAGTAGGATTGGGTATTGGTTTGACATTTTTGATGACCTGAGACAAGCACCTCACCTGAGAAGACGGTGGCGCTGCAGCTCAGGCCATCGTCTGGTTATTTCCCTCCATCTGATTCAAATTGGGGACGAAGCACACTGGCCATTGGATGAAGGGTGGACCTTTGACTCAGGAAAGGGATACACGGCCACGATTTGATTTCAAATTCTGAAGAGAGACTCTGAATGAAACGCACCGTTTCATTAATTGGTTTGGTTTGGGCTTAGTGCACAGATTGATATCCACACCCCCGTTTGGCCCAAATTCCTGAAATGAACAGATGTGAATTGCTATTTGATACGCCAGTTTTATTATTTTCTTCTTATTTTCTTATTATTCATCATTTTATGTAGTTTAGAAAATAATTCATAATAAATAGGAAAATAACTCAAATTGATCCATGTTTTTTTCCCTGACTCATGAATGAGTCTAGAATTTTAGGAAATTAAAAGATTTGGAATTCATGCATTTTTTATTTTAATTGCATTTTTTGTATTTTAATTGACATTAATTTCATTATGGTTGATACCCTGTCTTGTGAAATTTTGTATGATCATTTGATGATGACTCTTGAGCTGACTTTTCGTGTGTAGTTAGTTTAGACATGTATGCTCCTCTAGTAATTTTCTCACATTTTTGTGAGGAAGTTTAGGGCTGTTTTCAAGTTGAAACTTTAGGTGCTCTAGTTTTAGGGTTTAACCTTAGTACCTTATAGTTTAGATTTTATTTCTAGGACTTTTTGGATGATTTAACCTCTGGATTTTGCATGGTAGAGTCATGATTGACTTAGGTTCCCATAGTACTAGGTTTTAGGTGATCCTAACTTGCTAATTCAACTAGAATGATTTCTTTAGTTCCCTTAGATTAGGGTTTTGCCTCTCTTGCTCTTGGATGATGTTGAAGACTTGTGTGGGCTGCTATGGAATGCATGATGGAGCTTGGACTTGTAGTTTGCTCTTCCTTTGGAGTAGTTTTGTTTAGGTGTTAAGATTAGGGTTTGTAAGTAGAGCTTCTAGATAGATTCTCTTCTTTCATAAACATGGAAGGTGTTGATCACTTCCATTCTTCCCTATGATGGAAGGTCCCCTTGTGAAGGCCTCATCCCTCCTTTGGTAGTATGTGTGGCTCTTCCCAAGTTGGTAGAACCTTTGAGGGTTCCTTTCTTTAATGGTGAGGTCTTTAGTGGTGACCTTTGGTCTTCACTTTGCTTTCCACTATCCAAACCTTGCTCTTGTTAGATGAATCTTTCTCCCTTGCTAGAGGATGGAGTTCCTTGTTAGAAGATTGAAGATGCTAGAAGTTTCTACTTCTCTGTATTTGAAGACTGCCATTGGAGCTGAAGCTTGAAGATCAAGAAGAACAAGTTGACACTTGTGAAGAAGATCCAGCTGAGATCAAATGAAGAGCTGAAGCTTGAAGTTGGAGAACAAGTTGATACTTGTGTTTGATGCATTGAAAGCTTGAAGAAGCAAGTTGACACTTGCTATTGAAGATGATATCCTTGAAGAGCAGTTGAAGACTGAGGACTGAACTGCTGTCAGAGGAGAGCTTTGCTGTGAAGCTGTGGGGGCTGTTGATCTGCTTTCTTTCCTGTCTGTTTGCTTTCTGTGCAACTGTATTTATGTGACTTGTTTGATTTGCTTGATGCATTAGAATAAGTTCATGTTTATATTCTTTTAAGCTAGGAGCATGATTGCATTAGAGGTTGAGTTGCTCCCTCTGCTTGTATCTTTACTGTTTGGCTTTGCTTGCTGGTATTCGGCAGAGCTCTGCTCCCTTGCCTGTGTGGTTTATGATTTGCTTGATGGCATTTTATTTTCCTTTATGATTGCAGTTATTCATGTCTGGCTTGAGGTCGAGACGAGCTTGTGGAGGCTGATGCCCCACACACATTTCCTCCCTCACATGCATTGCATGCATTTTACTGTATATCTGTTTACTGTTTAAGCTGATGCTTTATCTGTTTCTGTTTATCGTTGACATGATCCCCTAGGAATCTCACTTCCTTTGATAAGGAAGTGATGATTAGAACTTTAGGATGAAACCTATGCATGATAACTTCTAGGAGTTCCCTGTTTCAAACCTCAACCATAGGATGAATCCTTGGCATGACAACATTAGGACTTGATAGTCTCCCCTTAGTTGAACCTGTTCGTTCTCTCTTCTCATATCAAAAAAAATTAAACTACAATAATAAAGGTTGATTGATGGCGTACGTTACGAGCCTTAAGCCATCTGAGAAAGGGTTGTCGGAGAGTTTCTTTTCGACAGCTTGGATGTTTAGTATGGCACCCTTTGGGTGACATGCGACGCATTCACTCTCAGGTCATAGTCTCTAGTGCGATATTGGTTGCAAACATCCATAAAAAAAAGTTCTTCCGTAAAAGACAGAAAACAAACTTCAAACTTTTGCCCCGTGGGCCCATGATTCAAAGGAAGCTTTTCTGAAGAAAAGAGTGTCGTTAACTCCCAGTTCAACCGCAAACGGTAACGCCTAAGTCTCCAAGGGTCGAGCTGCGCACGCCAAACTGCTGGAACTGTTGGTTAACCCTACTCGAAAAACAGATGAATCTGAATTCCCGTAATCCATATTATCCCGAACTACGTAAGCTCTGATCTCTCATACCTGTTGAGAGTACATAGGCACAATACTGATGTATTGGAGAGCCACCTTTCCCGTAACCCGTAGTTAGCCGAACTACGTTGACTCTGATTTCTCATTCTCTGATGAGAATACGTAGGCGTAAAGTGCGACGCTTTGCCGAGTCATTTTCTTTTCTTTTTTAAGCCAGCCTCGAGTACAATGGACGTGAGGGGGGTGCTAATACCTTCCCCTTGCGTAACCGACTCCCGAACCCAGACAATGGTTGCGATCGTTTCCTTTCCCGTTCTGAGGGATAAATAACGAAAGGTGGCAACTCTTCTGTTTTGCGGGCAACTTATTTTTGCGGTAGCGGCACAAAGAAATATCTCTAAAACACATGAGATTTATCGGGTGGTCGAAGCAGTCCCTTATCCAATAAGGTTCTTCGTGATACCAAAGCAGTATCTCTAAACACATGAGATTCTTCGGGTGGACGAAGCAATCCCTTATCCAATAAGTTTCTTCGCGATACCAAAGCAGTATTTCTAATCACATGAGATTCTTCGGGTGGTCGAAGCAGTCCATTATCCAATAAGGTTCTTCGCGATACCAAAACAATATCTCTAAACACATGAGATTCTTCGCGATACCAAAGCAGAATCTCTAAATACATGAGAT
Organism: Lathyrus sativus; assembly: GCA_963859935.3. Lineage (NCBI taxonomy): Eukaryota > Viridiplantae > Streptophyta > Magnoliopsida > Fabales > Fabaceae > Lathyrus > Lathyrus sativus. The sequence continues at coordinate 235,178,556 of OZ012740.1, read as the reverse complement.
TCCTCGGGTGGTCGATGCAGTCTCTTATCCAATAAGATTCTTCGCGATACAAAAGCAGTATCTCTAAACACATGAGATTCTTCGGGTGGTTGAAGCAGTCCCTTATCCAATAAGGTTCTTCGCGATACCAAAGCAGTATCTCTAATCACATGAGATTCTTCGCGTGGTCGAAGAAGTCCCTTATCCAATAAGGCTCTTCACGATAACAAAGCAGTATCTCTAAACACATGAGATTCGTCGGGTGGTCGAAGCAGTCCCTTATCCAATAAGGTTCTTCGCGATACCAAAACAATATTTCTAAATACATGAGATTCTTCACGATACCAAAGCAGTATGTCTAAATACATGAGATTCCTCGAGTGGTCGAAGCAATACCTTATTCAATAAGGTTCTTCGTGATACCAAAGGAATATCTCTAAACACATGAGATTTTTCGGGTGGACGAAACAGTCCCTTATCTAATAAGGTTCTTCGTGATACCAAAGCAGTATCTCTAATCACATGAGATTCTTTGGGTGGTCGAAGCAGTCCCTTATCCAATAAGGTTCTTCGCGATACCAAAACAGTATCTCTAAACACATGAGATTTTTCGCGATACCAAAGCAGAATCTCTAAATACATGAGATTCCTCGGGTGGTCGATGCACTCCCTTATCCAATAAGATTCTTCGCGATACGAAAGCAGTATCTCTAAACACATGAGATTCTTCGGGTGGTCAAAGCAGTTCCTTATCCGTTAGGGTTCTTCGCGAAACCAAATCAGTATCTCTAAACACATGAGATTCTTCGGGTGGTTGAAGAAGTCCCTTATCCAATAAGGTTTTTTGCGATACCCAAGCAGTATATCAAAACACATGAGATTCTTCGGGTGGTCAAAGAAGTCCCTTATCTAATAAGGTTCTTTGCGATACCCAAGCAGTATCTCTAAACACATGAGATTCTTCAGGTGGTCGAAGCAGTCCCTTATCCAATAAGGTTCTTCGCGATACCAAAGCAGTATCTCTAGTCACATGAGATTCTTCGCGTGGTCGAAGAAGTCCCTTATCCAATAAGGCTCTTCACGATAACAAAGCAGTATCTCTAAACACATGAGATTCGTCGGGTGGTCGAAGCAGTCCCTTATCCAATAAGGTTCTTCGCGATACCAAAACAGTATCTCTAAATACATGAGATTCTTCACGATACCAAAGCAGTATGTCTAAATACATGAGATTCATCGGGTGGTCGAAGCAATACCTTATTCAATAAGGTTCTTCGTGATACCAAAGGAATATCTCTAAACACATGAGATTTTTCGGGTGGACGAAACAGTCCCTTATCTAATAAGGTTCTTCGCGATACCAAAGCAGTATCTCTAATCACATGAGATTCTTTGGGTGGTCGAAGCAGTCCCTTATCCAATAAGGTTCTTCGCGATACCAAAACAATATCTCTAAACACATGAGATTTTTCGCGATACCAAAGCAGAATCTCTAAATACATGAGATTCCTCGGGTGGTCGATGCACTCCCTTATCCAATAAGATTCTTCGCGATACGAAAGCAGTATCTCTAAACACATGAGATTCTTCGGGTGGTCAAAGCAGTCCCTTATCCGTTAGGGTTCTTCGCGAAACCAAAGCAGTATCTCTAAACACATGAGATTCTTCGGGTGGACGAAGCAATCCCTTATCCAATAAGTTTCTTCGCGATACCAAAGCAGTATTTCTAATCACATGAGATTCTTCGGGTGGTCGAAGCAGTCCCTTATCCAATAAGGTTCTTCGCGATACCAAAACAATATCTCTAAACACATGAGATTCTTCGCGATACCAAAGCAGAATCTCTAAATACATGAGATTCCTCGGGTGGTCGATGCAGTCTCTTATCCAATAAGATTCTTCGCGATACAAAAGCAGTATCTCTAAACACATGAGATTCTTCGGGTGGTTGAAGCAGTCCCTTATCCAATAAGGTTCTTCGCGATACCAAAGCAGTATCTCTAATCACATGAGATTCTTCGCGTGGTCGAAGAAGTCCCTTATCCAATAAGGCTCTTCACGATAACAAAGCAGTATCTCTAAACACATGAGATTCGTCGGGTGGTCGAAGCAGTCCCTTATCCAATAAGGTTCTTCGCGATACCAAAACAATATCTCTAAATACATGAGATTCTTCACGATACCAAAGCAGTATGTCTAAATACATGAGATTCCTCGAGTGGTCGAAGCAATACCTTATTCAATAAGGTTCTTCGTGATACCAAAGGAATATCTCTAAACACATGAGATTTTTCGGGTGGACGAAACAGTCCCTTATCTAATAAGGTTCTTCGTGATACCAAAGCAGTATCTCTAATCACATGAGATTCTTCGGGTGGTCAAAGCAGTCCCTTATCCGTTAGGGTTCTTCGCGAAACCAAAGCAGTATCTCTAAACACATGAGATTCTTCGGGTGGTTGAAGAAGTTCCTTATCCAATAAGGTTTTTTGCGATACCCAAGCAGTATATCAAAACACATGAGATTCTTCGGGTGGTCAAAGAAGTCCCTTATCTAATAAGGTGCTTCGCGATACCAAAGTAGTATCTCTAAACACATGAGATTCTTCGGGTGGTCGAAGCAGTCCCTTATCCAATAAGGTTCTTCGCAATACCAAAGCAATATCTCTAAACACATGAGATTCTTCGGGTAGTTGAAGCAGCCCCTTATCCGATAAGATTCTTCGCGATACGAAAGTTGTATCTCTAAACACATGAGATTCTTCGGGTGGTCGAAAGAGTACCTAATTCAATAAGGTTCTTCGCGAAACCAAAGCAGTATCTCTAAACACATGATATTTTTCGGGTGGTTGAAGAAGTCCCTTATCCAATAAGGTTCTTTGCGATACCCAAGCAATATATCTAAACACATGAGATTCTTCGGGTGGTTAAAGTAGTCCCTTATCTAATAAGGTTCTTCGCGATACCAAAGCGGTATCTCTAAACACATGAGATTCATCGGGTGGTCGAAGCAGTCCCTTATCCATAAAGGTTCTTCGTGATACCAAAGCAGTATCTCTAAACACATGAGATTCTTCGGGTGGATGAAGCAATCCCTTATCCAATAAGGTTCTTCGAGATACGAAAGAAGTATCTCTAAACACATGAGATTCTTCGGGTGGTCGAAGCAGTCCCTTATCCGTTAAGGTTCTTCGCGAAACCAAAGCAGTATCTCTAAACACATGAGATTCTTCGGGTGGTTGAAGAAGTCCCTTATCCAATAAGGTTTCTTTGCGATACCCAAACAGTATATCTAAACACATGAGATTCTTCGGGTGGTCAAAGAAGTCCCTATCTAATAAGGTTGTTCGCTATACCAAAGCAGTATCTCTAAACACATGAGATTCTTCGAGTGGTCGAAGCAGTCCCTTATCCAATAAGGTTCTTCGCGATACCAAAGCAGTATCTCTAATCACATGAGATTCTTCGGGTGGTCTAAGCAGTCCCTTATCCAATAAGGTTCTTCGCGATACCAAAACAGTATCTCTAAACACATGAGATTTTTCGCGATGCCAAAGTAGAATCTCTAAATACATGAGATTCCTCGGGTGGTCGATGCACTCCCTTATCCAATAAGATTCTTCGCGATACGAAAGCAGTATCTCTAAACACATGAGATTCTTCGGGTGGTCGAAGCAGTCCCTTATCCGTTAGGGTTCTTCGTGAAACCAATGCAGTATCTCTAAACACATGAGATTCTTCGGGTGGTTGAAGAAGTCCCTTATCCAATAAGTTTTTTTTCCATACCCAAGCAGTATATCAAAACACATGAGATTCTTCGGGTGGTCAAAGAAGTCCCTTAACTAATTAGGTTCTTCGCGAAACCAAAGCAGTATCTCTACACACATGAGATTTTTCGGGTGGTTGAAGAAGTCCCTTATCCAATATGATTCTTTGCGATACCCAAGCAATATATCTAAACACATGAGATTCTTCGGGTGGTTAAAGCAGTCCCTTATCTAATAAGGTTCTTCGCAATACCAAAGCAGTATCTCTAAACACATGAGATTCATCGGGTGGTCGAAGCAGTCCCTTATCCAATAAGGTTCTTCGGGATACCAAAGCAGTATCTTTAAACACATGAGATTCTTCGGGGGGTTGAAGCAGCTACTTATCCAATAAGATTCTTCGCGATACGAAAGCAGTATCTCTAATCACATAAGATTCTTCGGGTGGTCGAAGCAGTCCCTTATCCAATAAGGTTCTTCGCGATACCAAAACAGTATCTCTAAACACATGAGATTCTTCGCGATACCAAAGCAGTATCTCTAAATACATGAGATTCCTCGAGTGGTCGATGCACTCCCTTATCCAATAAGATTCTTCGCGATATGAAAGAAGTATCTCTAAACACATGAGATTCTTCGGGTGGTCGAAGCAGTCCCTTATCCGTTAAGGTTCTTCGCGAAACCAGAGCAGTATCTCTAAACACATGAGATTCTTCGGGTGGTTGAAGAAGTCCCTTATCCAATAAGGTTTCTTTGCGATACCCAAGCAGTATATCTAAACAGATGAGATTCTTCGGGTGGTCAAAGAAGTCCCTATCTAATAAGGTTCTTCGCGATACCAAAGCAGTATCTCTAAACACATGAGATTCTTCGGGTGGTCGAAGCAGTCCCTTATCCAATAAGGTTCTTCGGGATACCAAAGCAGTATCTCTAAACATATGAGATTCTTCGGGTGGTTGAAGCAGCCCCTTATTCAATAAGGTTCTTCGCAAAACCAAAGCAGTATCTCTAAACACATGAGATTTCTCGGGTGGTTGAAGAAGTCCCTTATCCAATAAGGTTCTTTGCGATACCCAAGCAGTATATCTAAACACATGAGATTCTTCGGGTGATCAAAGCAGTCCCTTATCTAATAAGGTTCTTCGCGATACCAAAGCAGTATCTCTAAACACATGAGATTCATCGGGTGGTCGAAGCAGTCCCTTATCCAATAAGGTTCTTCGTGATACCAAAGCAGTATCTCTAAAGACATGAGATTCTTCGGGTGGACGAAGCAGTCCCTTATCCAATAAGGTTCTTCGCGATACCAAAGCAGTATCTCTAATCACATGAGATTCTTCGGGTGGTCGAAGCAGTCCCTTATCCAATAAGGTTCTTCGCGATACCGAAACAGTATCTCTAAACACATGAGATTCTCCGCGATACCAAAGCAATATCTCTAAATACATGAGATTCCTCGGGTGGTCGATGCAGTCTTTTATCCAATAAGATTCTTCGCGATACGAAAGCAGTATCTCTAAACACATGAGATTCTTCGGGTGGTCGAAGCAGTCCCTTATCCGTTAAGGTTCTTCGCGAAACCAAAGCAGTATCTCTAAACACATGAGATTCTTCGGGTGGTTGAAGAAGTCCCTTATCCACTAAGGTTTCTTTGCAATACCCCAAGCAGTATATCTAAACAGATGAGATTCTTCGGGTGGTCAAAGAAGTCCCTATCTAATAAGTTTCTTCGCGATACCAAAGCAGTATCTCTAAACACATGAGATTCTTCGGGTGGTCGAAGCAGTACCTTATTCAATAAGATCCTTCGCGAAACCAAAGCAGTATCTCTAAACACATGAGATTTCTCGGGTGGTTGAAGAAGTCCCTTATCCAATAAGGTTCTTTGCGATACCCAAGCAGTATATCTAAACACATGAGATTCTTCGGGTGATCAAAGCAGTCCCTTATCTAATAAGGTTCTTCGCGATACCAAAGCAGTATCTCTAAACACATGAGATTCATCGGGTGGTCGAAGGAGTCCCTTATCCAATAAGGTTCTTCGTGATACCAAAGTAGTATCTCTAAACACATGATATTCTTCGGGTGGATGAAGCAGTCCCTTATCCAATAAGGTTCTTCGCCAAACCAAATCAGTATCTCTAATCACATGAGATTCTTCGGGTGGTCGAAGCAGTCCCTTATCCAATAAGGTTCTTCGCGATACCAAAACAGTATCTCTAAACACATGAGATTCTCCGCGATACCAAAGCAATATCTCTAAATACATGAGATTCCTCGGGTGGTCGATGCAGTCTTTTATCCAATAAGATTCTTCGCGATACGAAAGCAGTATCTCTAAACACATGAGATTCTTCGGGTGGTCGAAGCAGTCCCTTATCCGTTAAGGTTCTTCGCGAAACCAAAGCAGTATCTCTAAACACATGAGATTCTTCGGGTGGTTGAAGAAGTCCCTTATCCACTAAGGTTTCTTTGCGATACCCAAGCAGTATATCTAAACATATGAGATTCTTCGGGTGGTCAAAGAAGTCCCTATCTAATAAGGTTCTTCGCGATACCAAAGCAGTATCTCTAAACACATGAGATTCTTCGGGTGGTCCGAGCAGTCCCTTATCCAATAAGGTTCTTCGTGATACAAAATCAGTATCTCTAAAGACATGAGATTCTTCGGGTGGACGAAGCAGTCCCTTATCCAATAAGGTTCTTCGCGATACCAAAGCAGTATCTCTAATCACATGATATTTTTCGGGTGGTCGAAGCAGTCCCTTATCCAATAAGGTTCTTCGCGATACCAAAACAGTATCTCTAAACACATGAGATTCTCCGCGATACCAAAGCAATATCTCTAAATACATGAGATTCCTCGGGTGGTTGATGCAGTCTTTTATCCAATAAGATTCTTCGCGATACGAAAGCAGTATCTCTAAACACATGAGATTCTTCGGGTGGTTGAAGAAGTCCCTTATCCACTAAGGTTTCTTTGCAATACCCAAGCAGTATATCTAAAGAGATGAGATTCTTCGGGTGGTCAAAGAAGTCCCTATCTAATAAGGTTCTTCGCGATACCAAAGCAGTATCTCTAAACACATGAGATTCTTCGGGTGGTCGAAGCAGTACCTTATTCAATAAGATCCTTCGCGAAACCAAAGCAGTATCTCTAAACACATGAGATTTCTCGGGTGGTTGAAGAAGTCCCTTATCCAATAAGGTTCTTTGCGATACCCAAGCAGTATATCTAAACACATGAGATTCTTCGGGTGATCAAAGCAGTCCCTTATCTAATAAGCTTCTTCGCGATACCAAAGCAGTATCTCTAAACACATGAGATTCATCGGGTGGTCGAAGGAGTCCATTATCCAATAAGGTTCTTCGTGATACCAAAGCAGTATCTCTAAACACATGAGATTCTTCGGGTGGATGAAGCAGTCCCTTATCCAATAAGGTTCTTCGCGATACCAAAGCAATATCTCTAATCACATGAGATTCTTCGGGTGGTCGAAGCAGTCCCTTATCCAATAAGGTTCTTCGCGATACCAAAACAGTATCTCTAAACACCTGAGATTCTCCGCGATACCAAAGCAATATCTCTAAATACATGAGATTCCTCGGGTGGTCGATGCAGTCTTTTATCCAATAAGATTCTCCGCGATACGAAAGCAGTATCTCTAAACACATGAGATTCTTCGGGTGGTCGAAGCAGTCCCTTATCCGTTAAGGTTCTTCCCGAAACCAAAGCAGTATCTCTAAACACATGAGATTCTTCGGGTGGTTGAAGAAGTCCCTTATCCACTAAGGTTTCTTTGCGATACCCAAGCAGTATATCTAAACAGATGAGATTCTTCGGGTGGTCAAAGAAGTCCCTATCTAATAAGGTTCTTCGCGATACCAAAGCAGTATCTCTACACATGAGATTCTTCGTGTGGTCGAAGCAGTACCTTATTCAATAAGGTTCTTCGCGAAACCAAAGCAGTATCTCTAAACACATGAGATTTCTCGGGTGGTTGAAGAAGTCCCTTATCCAATAAGGTTCTTTGCGATACCCAAGCAGTATATCTAAACACATGAGATTCTTCGGGTGATCAAAGCAGTCCCTTTTCTAATAAGGTTCTTCGTGATACCAAAGCAGTATCTCTAAACACATGAGATTCATCGGGTGGTCGAAGCAGTCCCTTATCCAATAAGGTTCTTCGTGATACCAAAGCAATATCTCTAAACACATGAGATTCTTCGGGTGGACGAAGCAGTCCCTTATCCAATAAGGTTCTTCGCGATACCAAAGCAGTATCTCTAATCACATGAGATTCTTCGGGTGGTCGAAGCAGTCCCTTATCCAATAAGGTTCTTCGCGATACCAAAACAGTATCTCTAAACACATGAGATTCTCCGTGATACCAAAGCAATATCTCTAAATACATGAGATTCCTCGGGTGGTCGATGCAGTCTTTTATCCAATAAGATTCTTCACGATACGAAAGCAGTATCTCTAAACACATGAGATTCTTCGGGTGGTCGAAGCAGTCCCTTATCCGTTAAGGTTCTTCGCGAAACCAAAGCAGTATCTCTAAACACATGAGATTTCTCGGGTGGTTGAAGAAGTCCCTTATCCAATAAGGTTCTTTGCGATACCCAAGCAGTATATCTAAACACATGAGATTCTTCGGGTGATCAAAGCAGTCCCTTATCTAATAAGGTTCTTCGCGATACCAAAGCAGTATCTCTAAACACATGAGATTCATCGGGTGGTCGAAGCAGTCCCTTATCCAATAAGGTTCTTCGTGATACCAAAGCAGTATCTCTAAACACATGAGATTCTTCGGGTGGACGAAGCAGTCCCTTATCCAATAAGGTTCTTCGAGATACCAAAGCAGTATCTCTAATCACATGAGATTTTTCGGATGGTCGAAGCAGTCCCTTATCCAATAAGGTTCTTCGCGATACCAAAACAGTATCTCTAAACACATGAGATTCTCCGCGATACCAAAGCAATATCTCTAAATACATGAGATTCCTCGGGTGGTCGATGCAGTCTTTTATCCAATAAGATTCTTCGCGATACGAAAGCAGTATCTCTAAACACATGAGATTCTTCGGGTGGTCGAAGCAGTCCCTTATCCGTTAAGGTTCTTCGCGAAACCAAAGCAGTATCTCTAAACACATGAGATTCTTCGGTGGTTGAAGAAGTTCCTTATCCACTAAGGTTTCTTTGCAATACCCAAGCAGTATATCTAAACAGATGAGATTCTTCGGGTGGTCAAAGAAGTCCCTATCTAATAAGGTTCTTCGCGATACCAAAGCAGTATCTCTAAACACATGAGATTCTTCGGGTGGTCGAAGCAGTACCTTATTCAATAAGATCCTTCGCGAAACCAAAGCAGTATCTCTAAACACATGAGATTTCTCGGGTGGTTGAAGAAGTCCCTTATCCAATAAGGTTCTTTGCGATACCCAAGCAGTATATCTAAACACATGAGATTCTTCGGGTGATCAAAGCAGTCCCTTATCTAATAAGCTTCTTCGCGATACCAAAGCAGTATCTCTAAACACATGAGATTCATCGGGTGGTCGAAGGAGTCCCTTATCAATAAGGTTCTTCGTGATACCAAAGCAGTATCTCTAAACACATGAGATTCTTCGGGTGGATGAAGCAGTCCCTTATCCAATAAGGTTCTTCGCGATACCAAAGCAGTATCTCTAATCACATGAGATTCTTCGGGTGGTCGAAGCAGTCCCTTATCCAATAAGGTTCTTCGCGATACCAAAACAGTATCTCTAAACACATGAGATTCTCCGCGATACCAAAGCAATATCTCTAAATACATGAGATTCTTCGGGTGGTCGATGCAGTCTTTTATCCAATAAGATTCTTCGCGATACGAAACCAGTATCTCTAAACACATGAGATTCTTCGGGTGGTCGAAGCAGTCCCTTATCCGTTAAGGTTCTTCGCGAAACCAAAGCAGTATCTCTAAACACATGAGATTCTTCGGGTGGTTGAAGAAGTCCCTTATCCACTAAGGTTTCTTTGCGATACCCAAGCAGTATATCTAAACAGATGAGATTATTCGGGTGGTCAAAGAAGTCCCTATCTAATAAGGTTCTTCGCGATACCAAAGCAGTATCTCTACACACATGAGATTCTTCGGGTGGTCGAAGCAGTCCCTTATCCAATAAGGTTCTTCGTGATACCAAAGCAGTATCTCTAAACACATGAGATTCTTCGGGTGGACGAAGCAGTCCCTTATCCAATAAGGTTCTTCGCGATACCAAAGCAGTATCTCTAATCACATGAGATTCTTCGGGTGGTCGAAGCAGTCCCTTATCCAATAAGGTTCTTCGCGATACCAAAGCAGTATCTCTAAACACATGAGATTCATCGGGTGGTCGAAGCAGTCCCTTATCCAATAAGGTTCTTCGTGATACCAAAGCAGTATCTCTAAACACATGAGATTCTTCGGGTGGACGAAGCAGTCCCTTATCCAATAAGGTTCTTCGCGATACCAAAGCAGTATCTCTAATCACATAAGATTCTTCGGGTGGTCGAAGCAGTCCCTTATCCAATAAGGTTCTTCGCGATACCAAAACAGTATCTCTAAACACATGAGATTCTCCGCGATACCAAAGCAATATCTCTAAATAAATGAGATTCCTCGGGTGGTCGATGCAGTCTTTTATCCAATAAGATTCTTCGCGATACGAAAGCAGTATCTCTAAACACATGAGATTCTTCGGGTGGTCGAAGCAGTCCCTTATTCGTTAAGGTTCTTCGCGAAACCAAAGCAGTATCTCTAAACACATGAGATTCTTCGGGTGGTTGAAGAAGTCCCTTATCCACTAAGGTTTCTTTGCAATACCCAAGCAGTATATCTAAACAGATGAGATTCTTCGGGTGGTCAAAGAAGTCCCTATCTAATAAGGTTCTTCGCGATACCAAAGCAGTATCTCTAAACACATGAGATTCTTCGGGTGGTCGAAGCAGTACCTTATTTAATAAGATCCTTCGCGAAACCAAAGTAGTATCTCTAAACACATGAGATTTCTAGGGTTGTTGAAGAAGTCCCTTATCCAATAAGGTTCTTTGCGATACCCAAGCAGTATATCTAAACACATGAGATTCTTGGGATGATCAAAGCAGTCCCTTATCTAATAAGGTTCTTCGCGATACCAAAGCAGTATCTCTAAACACATGAGATTCATCGGGTGGTCGAAGCAGTCCCTTATCCAATAAGGTTCTTCGTGATACCAAAGCAGTATCTCTAAACACATGAGATTCTTCAGGTGGACGAAGCAGTCCCTTATCCAATAAGGTTCTTCGCGATACCAAAGCAGTATCTCTAATCACATAAGATTCTTCGGGTGGTCGAAGCAGTCCCTTATCCAATAAGGTTCTTCGCGATACCAAAACAGTATCTCTAAACACATGAGATTCTCCGCGATACCAAAGCAATATCTCTAAATACATGAGATTCCTCGGGTGGTCGATGCAGTCTTTTATCCAATAAGATTCTTCGCGATACGAAAGCAGTATCTCTAAACACATGAGATTCTTCGGGTGGTCGAAGCAGTCCCTTATCCGTTAAGGTTCTTCGTGAAACCAAAGCAGTATCTCTAAACACATGAGATTCTTCGGGTGGTTGAAGAAGTCCCTTATCCACTAAGGTTTCTTTGCAATACCCAAGCAGTATATCTAAATAGATGAGATTCTTCGGGTGGTCAAAGAAGTCCCTATCTAAAAAGGTTCTTCGCGATACCAAAGCAGTATCTCTAAACACATGAGATTCTTCGGGTGGTCGAAGCAGTACCTTATTCAATAAGATCCTTCGCGAAACCAAAGCAGTATCTCTAAACACATGAGATTTCTAGGGTGGTTGAAGAAGTCCCTTATCCAATAAGGTTCTTTGCGATACCCAAGCAGTATATCTAAACACATGAGATTCTTCGGATGATCAAAGCAGTCCCTTATCTAATAAGGTTCTTCGCGATACCAAAGCAGTATCTCTAAACACATGAGATTCATCGGGTGGTCGAAGTAGTCCCTTATCGAATAAGGTTCTTCGTGATACCAAAGCAGTATCTCTAAACACATGAGATTCTTCGGGTGGACGAAGCAGTCCCTTATCCAATAAGGTTCTTCGCGATACCAAAGCAGTATCTCTAATCACATAAGATTCTTCGGGTGGTCGAAGCAGTCCCTTATCCAATAAGGTTCTTCATGATACCAAAACAGTATCTCTAAACACATGAGATTCCCCGCGATACCAAAGCAATATCTCTAAATACATGAGATTCCTCGGGTGGTCGATGCAGTCTTTTATCCAATAAGATTCTTCGCGATACGAAAGCAGTATCTCTAAACACATGAGATTCTTCGGGTGGTCGAAGCAGTCCCTTATCCGTTAAGGTTCATCGCGAAACCAAAGCAGTATCTCTAAACACATGAGATTCTTCGGGTGGTTGAAGAAGTCCCTTATCCACTAAGGTTTCTATGCAATACCCAAGCAGTATATCTAAACAGATGAGATTCTTCGGGTGGTCAAAGAAGTCCCTATCTAATAAGGTTCTTCGCGATACCAAAGCAGTATCTCTAAACACATGAGATTCTTCGGGTGGTCGAAGCAGTACCTTATTCAATAAGATCCTTCACGAAACCAAAGCAGTATCTCTAAACACATGAGATTTCTCGGGTGGTTGAAGAAGTCCCTTATCAAATAAGGTTCTTTGTGATACCCAAGCAGTATATCTAAACACATGAGATTCTTCGGGTGATCAAAGCAGTCCCTTATCTAATAAGCTTCTTCGCGATACCAAAGCAGTATCTCTAAACACATGAGATTCATCGGGTGGTCGAAGGAGTCCCTTATCCAATAAGGTTCTTCGTGATACCAAAGCAGTATCTCTAAACACATGAGATTCTTCGGGTGGATGAAGCAGTCCCTTATCCAATAAGGTTCTTCGCGATACCAAAGCAGTATCTCTAATCACATGAGATTCTTCGGGTGGTCGAAGCAGTCCCTTATCCAATAAGGTTCTTCGCGATACCAAAACAATATCTCTAAACACCTGAGATTCTCCGCGATACCAAAGCAATATCTCTAAATACATGAGATTCCTCGGGTGGTCGATGCAGTCTTTTATCCAATAATATTCTTCGCAATACGAAAGCAGTATCTCTAAACACATGAGATTCTTCGGGTGGTCGAAGCAGTCCCTTATCCGTTAAGGTTCTTCGCGAAACCAAAGCAGTATCTCTAAACACATGAGATTCTTCGGGTGGTTGAAGAAGTCCCTTATCCACTAAGGTTTCTTTGCGATACCCAAGCAGTATATCTAAACAGATGAGATTCTTCGGGTGGTCAAAGAAGTCCCTATCTAATAAGGTTCTTCGCGATACCAAAGCAGTATCTCTACACACATGAGATTCTTCGGGTGGTCGAAGCAGTCCCTTATCCAATAAGGTTCTTCGTGATACCACAGCAGTATCTCTAAACACATGAGATTCTTCGGGTGGACGAAGCAGTCCCTTATCCAATAAGGTTCTTCGCGATACCAAAGCAGTATCTCTAATCACATGAGATTCTTCGGGTGGTCGAAGCAGTCCCTTATCCAATAAGGTTCTTCGCGATACCAAAACAGTATCTCTAAACACATGAGATTCTCCGCGATACCAAAGCAATATCTCTAAATACATGAGATTCCTCGGGTGGTCGATGCAGTCTTTTATCCAATAAGATTCTTCGCGATACGAAAGCAGTATCTCTAAACACATGAGATTCTTCGGGTGGTCGAAGCAGTCCCTTATCCGTTAAGGTTCTTCGCGAAACCAAAGCAGTATCTCTAAACACATGAGATTCTTCGGGTGGTTGAAGAAGTCCCTTATCCACTAAGGTTTCTTTGCAATACCCAAGCAGTATATCTAAACAGATGAGATTCTTCGGGTGGTCAAAGAAGTCCCTATCTAATAAGGTTCTTCGCGATACCAAAGCAGTATCTCTAAACACATGAGATTCTTCGGGTGGTCGAAGCAGTACCTTATTCAATAAGATCCTTCGCGAAACCAAAGCAGTATCTCTAAACACATGAGATTTCTAGGGTGGTTGAAGAAGTCCCTTATCCAATAAGGTTCTTTGCGATACCCAAGCAGTATATCTAAACACATGAGATTCTTCGGATGATCAAAGCAGTCCCTGATCTAATAAGGTTCTTCGCGATACCAAAGCAGTATCTCTAAACACATGAGATTCATCGGGTGGTCGAAGTAGTCCCTTATCGAATAAGGTTCTTCGTGATACCAAAGCAGTATCTCTAAACACATGAGATTCTTCGGGTGGACGAAGCAGTCCCTTATCCAATAAGGTTCTTCGCGATACCAAAGCAGTATCTCTAATCACATAAGATTCTTCGGGTGGTCGAAGCAGTCCCTTATCCAATAAGGTTCTTCATGATACCAAAACAGTATCTCTAAACACATGAGATTCCCCGCGATACCAAAGCAATATCTCTAAATACATGAGATTCCTCGGGTGGTCGATGCAGTCTTTTATCCAATAAGATTCTTCGCGATACGAAAGCAGTATCTCTAAACACATGAGATTCTTCGGGTGGTCGAAGCAGTCCCTTATCCGTTAAGGTTCTTCGCGAAACCAAAGCAGTATCTCTAAACACATGAGATTCTTCGGGTGGTTGAAGAAGTCCCTTATCCACTAAGGTTTCTTTGCAATACCCAAGCAGTATATCTAAACAGATGAGATTCTTCGGGTGGTCAAAGAAGTCCCTATCTAATAAGGTTCTTCGCGATACCAAAGCAGTATCTCTAAACACATGAGATTCTTCGGGTGGTCGAAGCAGTACCTTATTCAATAAGATCCTTCACGAAACCAAAGCAGTATCTCTAAACACATGAGATTTCTCGGGTGGTTGAAGAAGTCCCTTATCAAATAAGGTTCTTTGCGATACCCAAGCAGTATATCTAAACACATGAGATTCTTCGGGTGATCAAAGCAGTCCCTTATCTAATAAGCTTCTTCGTGATACCAAAGCAGTATCTCTAAACACATGAGATTCATCGGGTGGTCGAAGGAGTCCCTTATCCAATAAGGTTCTTCGTGATACCAAAGCAGTATCTCTAAACACATGAGATTCTTCGGGTGGATGAAGCAGTCCCTTATCCAATAAGGTTCTTCGCGATACCAAAGCAGTATCTCTAATCACATGAGATTCTTCGGGTGGTCGAAGCAGTCCCTTATCCAATAAGGTTCTTCGCGATACCAAAACAATATCTCTAAACACCTGAGATTCTCCGCGATACCAAAGCAATATCTCTAAATACATGAGATTCCTCGGGTGGTCGATGCAGTCTTTTATCCAATAATATTCTTCGCAATACGAAAGCAGTATCTCTAAACACATGAGCTTCTTCGGGTGGTCGAAGCAGTCCCTTATCCGTTAAGGTTCTTCGCGAAACCAAAGCAGTATCTCTAAACACATGAGATTCTTCGGGTGGTTGAAGAAGTCCCTTATCCACTAAGGTTTCTTTACGATACCCAAGCAGTATATCTAAACAGATGAGATTCTTCGGGTGGTCAAAGAAGTCCCTATCTAATAAGGTTCTTCGCGATACCAAAGCAGTATCTCTACACACACGAGATTCTTCGGGTGGTCGAAGCAGTCCCTTATCCAATAAGGTTCTTCGTGATACCACAGCAGTATCTCTAAACACATGAGATTCTTCGGGTGGACGAAGCAGTCCCTTATCCAATAAGGTTCTTCGCGATACCAAAGCAGTATCTCTAATCACATGAGATTCTTCGGGTGGTCGAAGCAGTCCCTTATCCAATAAGGTTCTTCGCGATACCAAAACAGTATCTCTAAACACATGAGATTCTCCGCGATACCAAAGCAATATCTCTAAATACATGAGATTCCTCGGGTGGTCGATGCAGTCTTTTATCCAATAAGATTCTTCGCGATACGAAAGCAGTATCTCTAAACACATGAGATTCTTCGGGTGGTCGAAGCAGTCCCTTATCCGTTAAGGTTCTTCGCGAAACCAAAGCAGTATCTCTAAACACATGAGATTCTTCGGGTGGTTGAAGAAGTCCCTTATCCACTAAGGTTTCTTTGCAATACCCAAGCAGTATATCTAAACAGATGAGATTCTTCGGGTGGTCAAAGAAGTCCCTATCTAATAAGGTTCTTCGCGATACCAAAGCAGTATCTCTAAACACATGAGATTCTTCGGGTGGTCGAAGCAGTACCTTATTCAATAAGATCCTTCGCGAAACCAAAGCAGTATCTCTAAACACATGAGATTTCTAGGGTGGTTGAAGAAGTCCCTTATCCAATAAGGTTCTTTGCGATACCCAAGCAGTATATCTAAACACATGAGATTCTTCGGATGATCAAAGCAGTCCCTGATCTAATAAGGTTCTTCGCGATACCAAAGCAGTATCTCTAAACACATGAGATTCATCGGGTGGTCGAAGTAGTCCCTTATCGAATAAGGTTCTTCGTGATACCAAAGCAGTATCTCTAAACACATGAGATTCTTCGGGTGGATGAAGCAGTCCCTTATCCAATAAGGTTCTTCGCGATACCAAAGCAGTATCTCTAATCACATGAGATTCTTCTGGTGGTCGAAGCAGTCCCTTATCCAATAAGGTTCTTCGCGATACCAAAACAGTATCTCTAAACACATAAGATTCTCCGCGATACCAAAGCAATATCTCTAAATACATGAGATTCCTCGGGTGGTCGATGCAGTCTTTTATCCAATAAGATTCTTCGCGATACGAAAGCAGTATCTCTAAACACATGAGATTCTTCGGGTGGTCGAAGCAGTCCCTTATCCGTTAAGGTTCTTCGCGATACCAAAGCAGTATCTCTAAACACATGAGATTCTTCGGGTGGTTGAAGAAGTCCCTTATCCACTAAGGTTTCTTTGCGATACCCAAGCAGTATATCTAAACAGATGAGATTCTTCGGGTGGTCAAAGAAGTCCCTATCTAATAAGGTTCTTCGCGATACCAAAGCAGTATCTCTAAAAACATGAGATTCTTCGGGTGGTCGAAGCAGTACCTTATTCAATAAGGTTCTTCGTGAAACCAAAGCAGTATCTCTAAACACATGACATTTCTCGGGTGGTTGAAGAAGTCCCTTATCCAATAAGGTTCTTTGCGATACCCAAGCAGTATATCTAAACACATGAGATTCTTCGGGTGATCAAAGCAGTCCCTTATCTAATAAGGTTCTTCGCGATACCAAAGCAGTATCTCTAAACACATGAGATTTATCGGGTGGTCGAAGTAGTCCCTTATCCAATAAGGTTCTTCGTGATACCAAAGCAGTATCTCTAAACACATGAGATTCTTCGGGTGGACGAAGCAGTCCCTTATCCAATAAGGTTCTTCGCGATACCAAAGCAGTATCTCTAATCACATGAGATTCTTCGGGTGGTCGAAGCAGTCCCTTATCCAATAAGGTTCTTCGCGATACCAAAACAGTATCTCTAAACACATGAGATTCTCCGCGATACCAAAGCAATATCTCTAAATACATGAGATTCCTCGGGTGGTCGATGCAGTCTTTTATCCAATAAGATTCTTCGCGATACGAAAGCAGTATCTCTAAACACATGAGATTCTTCGGGTGGTCGAAGCAGTCCCTTATCCGTTAAGGTTCTTCGCGAAACCAAAGTAGTATCTCTAAACACATGGGATTCTTCGGGTGGTTGAAGAAGTCCCTTATCCACTAAGGTTTCTTTGCGATACCCAAGCAGTATATCTAAACAGATGAGATTCTTCGGGTGGTTAAAGAAGTCCTTATCTAATAAGGTTCTTCGCGATACCAAAGCAGTATCTCTAAACACATGAGATTCTTCGGGTGGTCGAAGCAGTCCCTTATCCAATAAGGTTCTTCGTGATACCAAAGAAGTATCTCTAAACATATGAGATTCTTCGGGTGGTTGAAGCAGCCCCTTATCCAATAAGATTCTTCGCGATACGAAAGCAGTATCTCTAAACACATGAGATTCTTCGGGTGGTCGAAGAAGTACCTTATTCAACAAGGTTCTTCGCGAAACCAAAGCAGTATCTCTAAACACATGAGATTTCTCGGGTGGTTGAAGAAGTCCCTTGTCCAATAAGGTTCTTTGCGATACCCAAGCAGTATATCTAAACACATGAGATTCTTCGGGTGATCAAAGTAGTCCCTTATCTAATAAGGTTCTTCGTGATACCAAAGCAGTATCTCTAAACACATGAGTTTCATCGGGTGGTCGAAGCAGTCCCTTATCCAATAAGGTTCTTCGTGATACCAAAGCAGTATCTCTAAACACATGAGATTCTTCGGGTGGACGAAGCAGTCCCTTATCCAATAAGGTTCTTCGCGATACCAAAGCAGTATCTCTAATCACATGAAATTCTTTGGGTGGTCGAATCAGTCCCTTATCCAATAAGGTTCTTCGCGATACCAAAACAGTATCTCTAAACACATGAGATTCTCCGCGATACCAAAGCAATATCTCTAAATACATGAGATTCCTCGGGTGGTCGATGCAGTCTTTTATCCAATAAGATTCTTCGCGATACGAAAGCAGTATCTCTAAACACATGAGATTCTTCGGGTGGTCGAAGCAGTCCCTTATCCGTTAAGGTTCTTCGCGAAACCAAAGCAGTATCTCTAAACACATGAGATTCTTCGGGTGGTTGAAGAAGTCCCTTATCCACTAAGGTTCTTCGGGATACCAAAGCAGTATATCTAAACAGATGAGATTCTTCGGGTGGTTGAAGCAGCCCCTATCTAATAAGGTTCTTCGCGATACCAAAGCAGTATCTCTAAACACATGAGATTCTTCGGGTGGTCGAAGGAGTACCTTATTCAATAAGGTTCTTCGCGAAACCAAAGCAGTATCTCTAAACACATGAGATTTCTCGGGTGGTTGAAGAAGTCCCTTGTCCAATAAGATTCTTTGCGATACCCAAACACTATATCTAAACACATGAGATTCTTCGGGTGGTCAAAGCAGTCCCTTATCTAATAATGTTCTTCGCGATACCAAAGCAGTATCTCTAAACACATGAGATTCATCGGGTGGTCGAAGCAGTCCCTTATCCAATAAGGTTCTTCGTGATACCAAAGCAGTATCTCTAAACACATGAGATTCTTCGGGTGGACGAAGCAGTCCCTTATCCAATAAGGTTCTTCGCGATACCAAAGCAGTATCTCTAATCACATGAAATTCTTCGGGTGGTCGAAGCAGTCCCTTATCCAATAAGGTTCTTCGCGATACCAAAACAGTATCTCTAAACACATGAGATTCTCCGCGATACCAAAGCAATATCTCTAAATACATGAGATTCCTCGGGTGGTCGATGCAGTCTTTTATCCAATAAGATTCTTCGCGATACGAAAGCAGTATCTCTAAACACATGAGATTCTTCGGGTGGTCGAAGCAGTCCCTTATCCGTTAAGGTTCTTCGCGAAACCAAAGCAGTATCTCTAAACACATGAGATTCTTCGGGTGGTTGAAGAAGTCCCTTATCCACTAAGGTGTCTTTGCGATACCCAAGCAGTATACCTAAATAGATGAGATTCTTCGGGTGGTCAAATAAGTCCCTATCTAATAAGGTTCTTCGCGATACCAAAGCAGTATCTCTAAACACATGAGATTCTTCGGGTGGTCGAAGCAGTACCTTATTCAATAAGGTTCTTCGCGAAACCAAAGCAGTGTCTCTAAACACATGAGATTTCTCGGGTGGTTGAAGAAATCCCTTATCCAATAAGGTTCTTTGCGATACCCAAGCAGTATATCTAAACACATGAGATTCTTCGGGTGATCAAAGCAGTCCCTTATCTAATAAGGTTCTTCGCGATACCAAAGCAGTATCTCTAAACACATGAGATTCATCGGGTGGTCGAAGTAGTCCCTTATCGAATAAGGTTCTTCGTGATACCAAAGCAGTATCTCTAAACACATGAGATTCTTCGGGTGGATGAAGCAGTCCCTTATCCAATAAGGTTCTTCGCGATACCAAAGCAGTATCTCTAATCACATGAGATTCTTCGGGTGGTCGAAGCAGTCCCTTATCCAATAAGGTTCTTCGCGATACCAAAACAGTATCTCTAAACACATGAGATTCTCCGCGATACCAAAGCAATATCCCTAAATACATGAGATTCCTCGGGTGGTCGATGCAGTCTTTTATCCAATAAGATTCTTCGCGATACGAAAGCAGTATCTCTAAACACATGAGATTCTTCGGGTGGTCGAAGCAGTCCCTTACCCGTTAAGGTTCTTCGCGAAACCAAAGCAGTATCTCTAAACACATGGGATTCTTCGGGTGGTTGAAGAAGTCCCTTATCCACTAAGGTTCTTCGGGATACCAAAGCAGTATATCTAAACAGATGAGATTCTTCGGGTGGTTGAAGCAGCCCCTATCTAATAAGGTTCTTCGCGATACCAAAGCAGTATCTCTAAACACATGAGATTCTTCGGGTGGTCGAAGCAGTACCTTATTCAATAAGGTTCTTCGCGAAACCAAAGCAGTATCTCTAAACACATGAGATTTCTCGGGTGGTTGAAGAAGTCCCTTGTCCAATAAGATTCTTTGCGATACCCAAGCACTATATCTAAACACATGAGATTCTTCGGGTGGTCAAAGCAGTCCCTTATCTAATAAGGTTCTTCGCGATACCAAAGCAGTATCTCTAAACACATGAGATTCATCGGGTGGTCGAAGCAGTCCCTTATCCAATAAGGTTCTTCGTGATACCAAAGCAGTATCTCTAAACACATGAGATTCTTCGGGTGGACGAAGCAGTCCCTTATCCAATAAGGTTCTTCGCGATACCAAAGCAGTATCTCTAATCACATGAAATTCTTCGGGTGGTCGAAGCAGTCCCTTATCCAATAAGGTTCTTCGCGATACCAAAACAGTATCTCTAAACACATGAGATTCTCCGCGATACCAAAGCAATATCTCTAAATACATGAGATTCCTCGGGTGGTCGATGCAGTCTTTTATCCAATAAGATTCTTCGCGATACGAAAGCAGTATCTCTAAACACATGAGATTCTTCGGGTGGTCGAAGCAGTCCCTTATCCGTTAAGGTTCTTCGCGAAACCAAAGCAGTATCTCTAAACACATGAGATTCTTCGGGTGGTTGAAGAAGTCCCTTATCCACTAAGGTGTCTTTGCGATACCCAAGCAGTATACCTAAATAGATGAGATTCTTCGGGTGGTCAAATAAGTCCCTATCTAATAAGGTTCTTCGCGATACCAAAGCAGTATCTCTAAACACATGAGATTCTTCGGGTGGTCGAAGCAGTACCTTATTCAATAAGGTTCTTCGCGAAACCAAAGCAGTGTCTCTAAACACATGAGATTTCTCGGGTGGTTGAAGAAATCCCTTATCCAATAAGGTTCTTTGCGATACCCAAGCAGTATATCTAAACACATGAGATTCTTCGGGTGATCAAAGCAGTCCCTTATCTAATAAGGTTCTTCGCGATACCAAAGCAGTATCTCTAAACACATGAGATTCATCGGGTGGTCGAAGTAGTCCCTTATCGAATAAGGTTCTTCGTGATACCAAAGCAGTATCTCTAAACACATGAGATTCTTCGGGTGGATGAAGCAGTCCCTTATCCAATAAGGTTCTTCGCGATACCAAAGCAGTATCTCTAATCACATGAGATTCTTCGGGTGGTCGAAGCAGTCCCTTATCCAATAAGGTTCTTCGCGATACCAAAACAGTATCTCTAAACACATGAGATTCTCCGCGATACCAAAGCAATATCTCTAAATACATGAGAATCCTCGGGTGGTCGATGCAGTCTTTTATCCAATAAGATTCTTCGCGATACGAAAGCAGTATCTCTAAACACATGAGATTCTTCGGGTGGTCGAAGCAGTCCCTTATCCGTTAAGGTTATTCGCGAAACCAAAGCAGTATCTCTAAACACATGAGATTCTTCGGGTGGTTGAAGAAGTCCCTTATCCACTAAGGTTTCTTTGCGATACCCAAGCAGTATATCTAAACAGATGAGATTCTTCGGGTGGTCAAAGAAGTCCCTATCTAATAAGGTTCTTCGCGATACCAAAGCAGTATCTCTAAACACATGAGATTCTTCGGGTGGTCGAAGCAGTACCTTATTCAATAAGGTTCTTCGCGAAACCAAAGCAGTATCTCTAAACACATGAGATTTCTCGGGTGGTTGAAGAAGTCCCTTATCCAATAAGGTTCTTTGCGATACCCAAGTAGTATATCTAAACACATGAGATTCTTCGGGTGATCAAAGCAGTCCCTTATCTAATAAGGTTCTTCGCGATACCAAAGCAGTATCTCTAAACACATGAGATTTATCGGGTGGTCGAAGTAGTCCCTTATCCAATAAGGTTCTTCGTGATACCAAAGCAGTATCTCTAAACACATGAGATTCTTCGGGTGGACGAAGCAGTCCCTTATCCAATAAGGTTCTTCACGATACCAAAGCAGTATCTCTAATCACATGAGATTCTTCGGGTGGTCGAAGCAGTCCCTTATCCAATAAGGTTCTTCGCGATACCAAAACAGTATCTCTAAACACATGAGATTCTCCGCGATACCAAAGCAATATCTCTAAATACATGAGATTCCTCGGGTGGTCGATGCAGTCTTTTATCCAATAAGATTCTTCGCGATACGAAAGCAGTATCTCTAAACACATGAGATTCTTCGGGTGGTCGAAGCAGTCCCTTATCCGTTAAGGTTCTTCGCGAAACCAAAGTAGTATCTCTAAACACATGCGATTCTTCGGGTGGTTGAAGAAGTCCCTTATCCACTAAGGTTTCTTTGCGATACCCAAGCAGTATATCTAAACAGATAAGATTCTTCGGGTGGTTAAAGAAGTCCCTATCCAATAAGGTTCTTCGCGATACCAAAGCAGTATCTCTAAACACATGAGATTCTTCGGGTGGTCGAAGCAGTCCCTTATCCAATAAGGTTCTTCGTGATACCAAAGCATTATCTCTAAACATATGAGATTCTTCGGGTGGTTGAAGCAGCCCCTTATCCAATAAGATTCTTCGCGATACGAAAGCAGTATCTCTAAACACATGAGATTCTTCGGGTGGTCGAAGAAGTACCTTATTCAACAAGGTTCTTCGCGAAACCAAAGCAGTATCTCTAAACACATGAGATTTCTCGGGTGGTTGAAGAAGTCCCTTGTCCAATAAGGTTCTTTGCGATACCCAAGCAGTATATCTAAACACATGAGATTCTTCGGGTGGTCAAAGCAGTCCCTTATCTAATAAGGTTCTTCGCGATACCAAAGCAGTATCACTAAACACATGAGATTCATCGGGTGGTCGAAGCAGTCCCTTATCCAATAAGGTTCTTCGTGATACCAAAGCAGTATCTCTAAACACATGAGATTCTTCGGGTGGACGAAGCAGTCCCTTATCCAATAAGGCTCTTCGCGATACCAAAGCAGTATCTTTAATCACATGAGATTCTTCGGGTGGTCGAAGCAGTCGATTATCCAATAAGGTTCTTCGCGATACCAAAACAGTATCTCTAAACACATGAGATTCTCCGCGATACCAAAGCAATATCTCTAAATACATGAGATTCCTCGGGTGGTCGATGCAGTCTTTTATCCAATAAGATTCTTCGCGATACGAAAGCAGTATCTCTAAACACATGAGATTCTTCGGGTGGTCGAAGCAGTCCCTTATTCGTTAAGATTCTTCGCGAAACCAAAGCAGTATATCTAAACACATGAGATTCTTCGGGTGGTTGAAGAAGTCCCTTATCCACTAAGGTTTCTTTGCGATACCCAAGCAGTATATCTAAACAGATGAGATTCTTCGGGTGGTCAAAGAAGTCCCTATCTAATAAGGTTCTTCGCGATACCAAAGCAGTATCTCTAAACACATGAGATTCTTCGGGTGGTCAAAGCAGTACCTTATTCAATAAGGTTCTTCGCGAAACCAAAGCAGTGTCTCTAAACACATGAGATTTCTCGGGTGGTTGAAGAAGTCCCTTATCCAATAAGGTTCTTTGCGATACCCAAGCAGTATATCTAAACACATGAGATTCTTCGGGTGATCAAAGCAGTCCCTTATCTAATAAGGTTCTTCGCGATACCAAAGCAGTATCACTAAACACATGAGATTCATCGGGTGGTCGAAGCAGTCCCTTATCCAATAAGGTTCTTCGTGATACCAAAGCAATATCTCTAAACACATGAGATTCTTCGGGTGGACGAAGCAGTCCCTTATCCAATAAGGCTCTTCGCGATACCAAAGCAGTATCTTTAATCACATGAGATTCTTCGGGTGGTCGAAGCAGTCCCTTATCCAATAAGGTTCTTCGCGATACCAAAACAGTATCTCTAAACACATGAGATTCTCCGCGATACCAAAGCAATATCTCTAAATACATGAGATTCCTCGGGTGGTCGATGCAGTCTTTTATCTAATAAGATTCTTCGCGATACGAAAGCAGTATCTCTAAACACATGAGATTCTTCGGGTGGTCGAAGCAGTCCCTTATTCGTTAACATTCTTCGCGAAACCAAAGCAGTATCTCTAAACACATGAGATTCTTCGGGTGGTTGAAGAAGTCCCTTATCCACTAAGGTTTCTTTGCGATACCCAAGCAGTATATCTAAACAGATGAGATTCTTCGGGTGGTCAAAGAAGTCCCTATCTAATAAGGTTCTTCGCGATACCAAAGCAGTATCTCTAAACACATGAGATTCTTCGGGTGGTCAAAGCAGTACCTTATTCAATAAGGTTCTTCGCGAAACCAAAGCAGTGTCTCTAAACACATGAGATTTCTCGGGTGGTTGAAGAAGTCCCTTATCCAATAAGGTTCTTTGCGATACCCAAGCAGTATATCTAAACACATGAGATTCTTCGGGTGATCAAAGCAGTCCCTTATCTAATAAGGTTCTTCGCGATACCAAAGCAGTATCTCTAAACACATGAGATTTATCGGGTGGTCGAAGTAGTCCCTTATCCAATAAGGTTCTTCGTGATACCAAAGCAGTATCTCTAAACACATGAGATTCTTCGGGTGGACGAAGCAGTCCCTTATCCAATAAGGTTCTTCGCGATACCAAAGCAGTATCTCTAATCACATGAGATTCTTCGGGTGGTCGAAGCAGTCCCTTATCCAATAAGGTTCTTCGCGATACCAAAACAGTATCTCTAAACACATGAGATTCTCCGCGATACCAAAGCAATATCTCTAAATACATGAGATTCCTCGGGTGGTCGATGCAGTCTTTTATCCAATAAGATTCTTCGCGATACGAAAGCAGTATCTCTAAACACATGAGATTCTTCGGGTGGTCGAAGCAGTCCCTTATCCGTTAAGGTTCTTCGCGAAACCAAAGCAGTATCTCTAAACACATGAGATTCTTCGGGTGGTTGAAGAAGTCCCTTATCCACTAAGGTTTCTTTGCGATACCCAAGCAGTATATCTAAACAGATGAGATTCTTCGGGTGGTCAAAGAAGTCCCTATCTAATAAGGTTCTTCGCGATACCAAAGCAGTATCTCTAAACACATGAGATTCTTCGGGTGGTCAAAGCAGTACCTTATTCAATAAGGTTCTTCGCGAAACCAAAGCAGTGTCTCTAAACACATGAGATTTCTCGGGTGGTTAAAGAAGTCCCTTATCCAATAAGGTTCTTTGCGATACCCAAGCAGTATATCTAAACACATGAGATTCTTCGGGTGATCAAAGCAGTCCCTTATCTAATAAGGTTCTTCGCGATACCAAAGCAGTATCTCTAAACACATGAGATTCATCGGGTGGTCGAAGCAGTCCCTTATCCAATAAGGTTCTTCGTGATACCAAAGCAGTATCTCTAGACACATGAGATTCTTCGGGTGGACGAAGCAGTCCCTTATCCAATAAGGTTCTTCGCGATACCAAAGCAGTATCTCTAATCACATGAGATTCTTCGGGTGGTCGAAGCAGTCCCTTATCCAATAAGGTTCTTCGCGATACCAAAATAGTATCTCTAAACACATGAGATTCTCCGCGATACCAAAGCAATATCTCTAAATACATGAGATTCCTCGGGTGGTCGATGCAGTCTTTTATCCAATAATATTCTTCGCGATACGAAAGCAGTATCTCTAAACACATGAGATTCTTCGGGTGGTCGAAGCAGTCCCTTATCCGTTAAGGTTCTTTGTGAAACCAAAGCATTATCTCTAATCACATGAGATTCTTCGGGTGGTTGAAGAAGTCCCTTATCCAATAAAGTTCTTTGCGATACCCAAGCAGTATATCTAAACACATGAGATTCTTTGGGTGGTCAAAGAAGTCCCTATCTAATAAGGTTCTTCGCGATACCAAAGCAGTATCTCTAAACACATGAGATTCTTCTGGTGGTCCAAGCAGTCCCTTATCCAATAAGGTTCTTCGGGATACCAAAGCAGTATCTCTAAACATATAAGATTCTTCGGGTGGTTGAAGCAGACCCTTATCCAATAAGATTCTTCGCGATACGAAAGCAGTATCTCTAAACACATGAGATTCTTCGGGTGGTTGAAGCATTACCTTATTCAATAAGGTTCTTCCCGAAACCAAAGCAGTATCTGTAAGCACATGAGATTCTTCGGGTGGTTGAAGAAGTCCCTTATCCAATAAGGTTCTTTGCGATACCCAAGCAGTATATCTAAACACATGAGATTCTTTGGATGGTCAAAGCAGTCCCTTATCTAACAAGGTTCTTCGCGATACCAAAGCAGTATCTCTAAACACATGAGATTCATCGGGTGGTCGAAGCAGCCCCTTATCCAATAAGGTTCTTCGTGATACCAAAGTTGTAAATCTAAACACATGAGATTCTTCGGGTGGACGAAGCAGTCCCATATCCAATAAGGTTCTTCGCGATTCCAAAGCAGTATCTCTAATCACATGAGATTCTTCGGGTAGTCGAAGCAGTCCCTTATCCAATAAGGATCCTCGCGATACCAAAACAGTATCTCTAAACACATGAGATTCTTCGCGATACCAAAGCAGTATCTCTAAATACATGAGATACCTCGGGTGGTAGAAGAAGTCCCTTATCCAATAAGGTTCTTTGCGATACCCAAGCAGTATATCTAAACACATGAGATTCTTCGGGTGGTCGAAGCAGTCCCTTCTCTAATAAGGTTCTTCACGATACCAAAGCAGTATCTCTAAACACATGAAATTCTTCGGGTGGTCGAAGCAGTCCCTTATCCAATAAGTTTATTCATGATACCAAAGCAGTATCTCTAAACACATGACATTCTTCGGGTGGATGAAGCAGCCCCTTATCCAATAAGGTTCTTCGCGATACCAAAGCAGTATCTCTAAACACATGAGATTCTTCGGGTGGTCGAAACAGTCCCTTATCCAATAAGGTTCTTTGGGATACCAAAGCAGTATCTCTAAACATATGAGATTCTTCGGGTGGTTGAAGCTGCCCCTTATCCAATAAGATTCTTCGCGATACGAAAGCAGTATCTATAAACACATGAGATTCTTCGGGTGGTCGAAGCAGTACCTTATTCAATAAGGTTCTTCGTGAAACCAAAGCAGTATTTGTAAACACATGAGATTCTTTGGGTGGTTGGAGATGTCCCTTATCCAATAAGGTTCTTTGCCATACCCAAGCAGTATATCTAAACACATGAGATTCTTCGGGTGGTCAAAGCAGTCCCTTATCTAACAAGGTTATTCGCGATACCAAAGCAGTATCTCTAAACACATGAGATTCATCGGGTGGTAGAAGCAGTCCCTTATCCAATAAGGTTCTTCGTGATACCAAAGCAGTATATCTAAACACATGAGATTCTTCGGGTGGACGAAGCAGTCCCATATCCAATAAGGTTCTTCGCGATTCCAAAGCAGTATCTCTAATCACATGAGATTCTTCGGGTGGTCGAAGCAGTCCCTTATCCAATAAGGTTCCTCGCGATACCAAAACAGTATCTCTAAACACATTTGATTCTTCGCGATACCAAAGCAGTATCTCTAAATACATGAGATTCCTCGGGTGGTAGATGAAGTCTCTTATCCAATAAGATTCTTCGCGATACGAAAGCAGTATCTTTAAACACATGAGATTCTTTGGGTGGTCAAAGCAGTCCCTTATCCATTAAGGTTCTTCGTGAAACCAAAGCAGTATCTCTAAACACATGAGATTCTTCAGATGGTTGAAGAAGTCCCTTATCCAATAAGGTTCTTTGCGATACCCAAGCAGTATATCTAAACACATGAGATTCTTCGGGTGGTCAAAGCAGTCCCTTATCTAATAAGGTTCTTCACGATACCAAAGCAGTATCTCTAAACACATGAAATTCTTCAGGGTGGTCGAAGCAGTCCCTTATCCAATAAGGTTATTCATGATACCAAAGCAGTATCTCTAAACACATGACATTCTTAGGGTGGTCGAAGCAGCCCCTTATCCAATAAGGTTCTTCGGGATACCAAAGCAGTATCTCTAAACACATGAGATTCTTCGGGTGGTCGAAGATGTACCTTATTCAATAAGGTTCTTCGTGATATCAAAGCAGTATCTCTAAACACATGAGATTCTTCGGGTGGTCAAAACAGTCCCTTATCCAATAAGGTACTTCGGGATACCAAAGCAGTATCTCTAAACATATGAGATTCTTCGGGTGGTTGAAGCTGCCCCTTATCCAATAAGATTCTTCGCGATACGAAAGCAGTACCTCTAAACACATGAGATTCTTCGGGTGGTCGAAGCAGTACCTTATTCAATAAGGTTCTTCGCGAAACCAAAGCAGTATCTGTAAACACATGAGATTCTTTGGGTGGTTGGAGAAGTCTGTTATCCAATAAGGTTCTTTGCCATACCCAAGCAGTATATCTAAACACATGAGATTCTTCGGGTGGTAAAAGCAGTCCCTTATCTAACAAGGTTATTCGCGATACCAAAGCAGTATCTCTAAACACATGAGATTCATCGGGTGGTAGAAGCAGTCCCTTATCCAATAAGGTTCTTCGTGATACCAAAGCAGTATATCTAAACACATGAGATTCTTCGGGTGGACGAAGCAGTCCCATATCCAATAAGGTTCTTCGCGATTCCAAAGCAGTATCTCTAATCACATGAGATTGTTCGGGTGGTCGAAGCAGTCCCTTATCCAATAAGGTTCCTCGCGATACCAAAACAGTATCTCTAAACACATTAGATTCTTCGCGATACCAAAGAAGTATCTCTAAATACATGAGATTCCTCGGGTGGTAGATGAAGTCTCTTATCCAATAAGATTCTTCGCGATACGAAAGCAGTATCTCTAAACACATGAGATTCTTCGGGTGGTCAAAGCAGTCCCTTACCCGTTAAGGTTCTTCGTGAAACCAAAGCAGTATCTCTAAACACATGAGATTCTTCAGATGGTTGAAGAAGTCCCTTATCCAATAAGGTTCTTTGCGATACCCAAGCAGTATATCTAAACACATGAGATTCTTCGGGTGGTCAAAGCAGTCCCTTATCTAATAAGGTTCTTCACGATACCAAAGCAGTATCTCTAAACACATGAAATTCTTCGGGTGGTCGAAGCAGTCCCTTATCCAATAAGGTTATTCATGATACCAAAGCAGTATCTCTAAACACATGACATTCTTCGGGTGGTCGAAGCATCCCCTTATCCAATAAGGTTCTTCACGATACCAAAGCAGTATATCTAAACACATGATATTCTTCGGGTGGTCGAAGCAGTACCTTATTCAATAAGGTTCTTCGCGATATCAAAGCAGTATCTCTAAACACATGAGATTCTTCGGGTGGTCAAAACAGTCCCTTATCCAATAAGGTTCTTCGGGATACCAAAGCAGAATCTCTAAACATATGAGATTCTTCGGGTGGTTGAAGCTGCCCCTTATCCAATAAGATTCTTCGCGATACGAAAGCAGTATCTCTAAACACATGAGATTCTTCGGGTGGTCGAAGCAGTCCCATATCCAATAAGGTTCTTCGGGATTCCAAAGCAGTATCTCTAATCACATGAGATTCTTCGGGTGGTCGAAGCAGTCCCTTATCCAATAAGGTTCCTCGCGATACCAAAACAGTATCTCTAAACACATTAGATTCTTCGCGATACCAAAGCAGTATCTCTAAATACATGAGATTCCTCGGGTGGTCGATGCAGTCTCTTATCAAATAAGATTCTTCGTGATACGAAAGCAGTATCTCTAAACACATGAGATTCTTCGGGTGGTTGAAGAAGTCCCTTATCCAATAAGGTTTCTTTGCGATACCCAAGCAGTATATCTAAACACATGAGATTCTTCGGGTGGTCGAAGCAGTCCCTTATCCAATAAGGTTCCTCGCGATACCAAAATAGTATCTCTAAACACATGAGATTCTTCGCGATACCAAAGCAGTATCTCTAAATACATGAGATTCCTCGGGTGGTCGATGCAGTCTCTTATCCAATAAGATTCTTCACGAAACCAAAGCAGTATCTCTAAACACATGAGATTCTTTGGGTGGTTGAAGAAGTCCCTTATCCAATAAGGTTTGTTTGCGATACCCAAGCAGTATATCTAAACACATGAGATTCTTCGGGTGGTCAAAGAAGTCCCTATCTAATAAGGTTCTTCGCGATACCAAAGCAGTATATCTAAACACATGAGATTCATCGGGTGGTCGAAGCAGTCCCTTATCCAATAAGGTTCTTCGTGATACCAAAGCAGTATCTCTAAACACATGAGATTCTTCGGGTGGACGAAGCAATCCCTAATCCAATAAGGTTCTTCGCGATACCAAAGCAGTATCTCTAATCACATGAGATTCTTCGGGTGGTCGAAGCAGTCCCTTATCCGTTAAGGTTCTTCGCGAAACCAAAGCAGTATCTTTAAACACATGAGATTCTTCGGGTGGTTGAAGAAGTCCCTTATCCAATAAGGTTCTTTGCGATACACAAGCAGTATATCTAAACACATGAGATTCTTCGGGTGGTCAAAGCAGTCCCTTATCTAATAAGGTTCTTCGCGATACCAAAGCAGTATCTCTAAACACATGAAATTCTTTGGGTGGTCGAAGCAGTCCCTTATCTAATAAGGTTCTTCGTGATACCAAAGCAGTATCTCTAAACACATGACATTCTTCGGGTGGTCGAAGCAGCCCCTTATCCAATAAGGTCCTTCGCGATACCAAAGCAGTATCTCTAAACACATGAAATTCTTCGGGTGGTTGAAGTAGTACCTTATTCAATAAGGTTGTTCGTGATACACAAGCAGTATCTCTAAACACATGAGATTCCTCGGGTGGTCGAAGCAATCCTTTATCTAATAAGGTTCTTCGTGATTCCAAAGCAGTATCTCTAATCACATGAGATTCTTCGGGTGGTCAAAGCAGTCCCTTATCCAATAAGGTTCTTCGCGATACGAAAGCAGTATCTCTAAACACATGAGATTCTTCGGGTGGTCGAAGAAGTACCTTATTCAATAAGGTTCTCCGCGAAACCAAAGCAGTATCTGTAAACACATGAGATTCTTCGGGTGGTTGAAGAAGTCCCTTATCCAATAAGGTTCTTTGCGATACCCAAGCAGTATATCTAAACACATGAGATTCTTCGGGTGGTCAAAGAAGTCCCTTATCTAACAAGGTTCTTCGCAATACCAAAGCAGTATCTCTAAACACATGAGATTCATCGGGTGGTCGAAGCAGTCCCTTATCCAATAAGGGTCTTCGTGATACCAAAGCAGTATATCTAAACACATGAGATTCTTCGGGTGGACGAAGCAGTCCCATATCCAATAAGGTTCTTCGCGATTCCAAAGCAGTATCTATAATCACATGAGATTCTTCGGGTGGTCGAAGCAGTCCCTTATCCAATAAGGTTCCTCGCGATACCAAAACAGTATCTCTAAACACATGAGATTCTTCGGGTGGTCGAAGCAGTCCCTTATCCAATAAGGTTCTTCGCGATACCAAAGTAATATCTCTAATCACGTGAGATTCTTCGGGTGGTCGAAGAAGTCCCTTATCCAATAAGGTTCTTCGCGATACCAAAGCAGTATCTCTAAACACATGAGATTCGTCGGGTGGTCGAAGGAGTCCCTCATCCAATAAGGTTCCTCGCGATACCAAAACAGTATCTCTAAACACATGAGATTCTTCACGATACCAAAGCAGTATCTCTAAATACATGAGATTCCTCGGGTGGTCGAAGCAGTACCTTATTCAATAAGGTTCTTCGTGATACCAAAGTAGTATCTCTAAACACATGAGATTCTTCGGGTAGTTGAAGCAGCCCCTTATCCAATCAGATTCTTCGCGATACGGAAGCAGTATCTCTAAACACATAAGATTCTTCGGGTGGTTGAAGCAGTACCTTATTCAATAAGGTTCTTCGCGAAACCAAAGCAGTATCTCTAAACATATGAGATTCTTCGGGTGGTTGAAGAAGTCCCTTATCCAATAAGGTTCCTCGCGATACCAAAACAGTATCTCTAAACACATGAGATTCTTCACGATACCAAAGCAGTATCTCTAAATACATGAGATTCCTCGGGTGGTCGAAGCAGTACCTTATTCAATAAGGTTCTTCGCGATTCCAAAGCAGTATCTATAATCACATGAGATTCTTCGGGTGGTCGAAGCAGTCCCTTATCCAATAAGGTTCCTCGCGATACCAAAACAGTATCTCTAAACACATGAGATTCTTCGGGTGGTCGAAGCAGTCCCTTATCCAATAAGGTTCTTCGCGATACCAAAGCAATATCTCTAATCACATGAGATTCTTCGGGTGGTCGAAGAAGTCCCATATCCAATAAGGTTCTTCGCGATACCAAAGCAGTATCTCTAAACACATGAGATTCGTCGGGTGGTCGAAGGAGTCCCTCATCCAATAAGGTTCCTCGCGATACCAAAACAGTATCTCTAAACACATGAGATTCTTCACGATACCAAAGCAGTATCTCTAAATACATGAGATTCCTCGGGTGGTCGAAGCAGTACCTTATTCAATAAGGTTCTTCGTGATACCAAAGTAGTATCTCTAAACACATGAGATTCTTCGGGTAGTTGAAGCAGCCCCTTATCCAATCAGATTCTTCGCGATACGGAAGCAGTATCTCTAAACACATAAGATTCTTCGGGTGGTTGAAGCAGTACCTTATACAATAAGGTTCTTCGAGAAACCAAAGCAGTATCTCTAAACATATGAGATTCTTCGGGTGGTTGAAGAAGTCCCTTATCCAATAAGGTTCCTCGCGATACCAAAACAGTATCTCTAAACACATGAGATTCTTCACGATACCAAAGCAGTATCTCTAAATACATGAGATTCCTCGGGTGGTCGAAGCAGTACCTTATTCAATAAGGTTCTTCGCGATTCCAAAGCAGTATCTATAATCACATGAGATTCTTCGGGTGGTCGAAGCAGTCCCTTATCCAATAAGGTTCCTCGCGATACCAAAACAGTATCTCTAAACACATGAGATTCTTCGGGTGGTCGAAGCAGTCCCTTATCCAATAAGGTTCTTCGCGATACCAAAGCAATATCTCTAATCACATGAGATTCTTCGGGTGGTCGAAGAAGTCCCTTATCCAATAAGGTTCTTCGCGATACCAAAGCAGTATCTCTAAACACATGAGATTCGTCGGGTGGTCGAAGGAGTCCCTCATCCAATAAGGTTCCTCGCGATACCAAAACAGTATCTCTAAACACATGAGATTCTTCACGATACCAAAGCAGTATCTCTAAATACATGAGATTCCTCGGGTGGTCGAAGCAGTACCTTATTCAATAAGGTTCTTCGTGATACCAAAGTAGTATCTCTAAACACATGAGATTCTTCGGGTAATTGAAGCAGCCCCTTATCCAATCAGATTCTTCGCGATACGGAAGCAGTATCTCTAAACACATAAGATTCTTCGGGTGGTTGAAGCAGTACCTTATTCAATAAGGTTCTTCGCGAAACCAAAGCAGTATCTCTAAACATATGAGATTCTTCGGGTGGTTGAAGAAGTCCCTTATCCAATAAGGTTCCTCGCGATTCCAAAACAGTATCTCTAAACACATGAGATTCTTCACGATACCAAAGCAGTATCTCTAAATACATGAGATTCCTCGGGTGGTCGAAGCAGTACCTTATTCAATAAGGTTCTTCGTGATACCAAAGTAGTATCTCTAAACAC
Organism: Lathyrus sativus; assembly: GCA_963859935.3. NCBI lineage: Eukaryota > Viridiplantae > Streptophyta > Magnoliopsida > Fabales > Fabaceae > Lathyrus > Lathyrus sativus. The sequence continues at coordinate 235,144,669 of OZ012740.1, read as the reverse complement.
ATGAGATTCTTCGGGTAGTTGAAGCAGCCCCTTATCCAATCAGATTCTTCGCGATACGGAAGCAGTATCTCTAAACACATGAGATTCTTCGGGTGGTCGAAGAAGTACCTTATTCAATAAGGTTCTCCGCGAAACCAAAGCAGTATCTGTAAACACATGAGATTCTTCGGGTGGTTGAAGAAGTCCCTTATCCAATAAGGTTCTTTGCGATACCCAAGCAGTATATCTAAACACATGAGATTCTTCGGGTGGTCAAAGCAGTCCCTTATCTAACAAGGTTCTTCGCAATACCAAAGCAGTATCTCTAAACACATGAGATTCATCGGGTGGTCGAAGCAGTCTCTTATCCAATAAGGGTCTTCGTGATACCAAAGTAGTATATCTAAACACATGAGATTCTTCGGGTGGACGAAGCAGTCCCATATCCAATAAGGTTCTTCGCGATTCCAAAGCAGTATCTATAATCACATGAGATTCTTCGGGTGGTCGAAGCAGTCCCTTATCCAATACGGTTCCTCGCGATACCAAAACAGTATCTCTAAACACATGAGATTCTTCGGGTGGTCGAAGCAGTCCCTTATCCAATAAGGTTCTTCGCGATACCAAAGCAATATCTCTAATCACATGAGATTCTTAGGGTGGTCGAAGAAGTCCCTTATCTAATAAGGTTCTTCGCGATACCAAAGCAGTATGTCTAAACACATGAGATTCGTCGGGTGGTCGAAGGAGTCCCTCATCCAATAAGGTTCCTCGCGATACCAAAACAATATCTCTAAACACATGAGATTCTTCACGATACCAAAGCAGTATCTCTAAATACATGAGATTCCTCGGGTGGTCGAAGCAGTACCTTATTCAATAAGGTTCTTCGTGATACCAAAGTAGTATCTCTAAACACATGAGATTCTTCGGGTAGTTGAAGCAGCCCCTTATCCAATCAGATTCTTCGCGATACGGAAGCAGTATCTTTAAACACATAAGATTCTTCGGGTGGTTGAAGCAGTACCTTATTCAATAAGGTTCTTCGCGAAACCAAAGCAGTATCTCTAAACATATGAGATTCTTCGGGTGGTTGAAGAAGTCCTTTATCCAATAAGTTTCTTTGCAATACCCAAGCAGTATATCTAAACACATGAGATTCTTCGGGTGCTCAAAGCAGTCCCTTATCTAATTAGGTTCTTCGCGATACCAAAGCAGTATCTCTAAACACATGAGATTCATCGGGTGGTCGAAGCAGTCCCTTATCCAATAAGGTTCTTCATGATACCAAAGCAGTATCTCTAAACACATTAGATTCTTCGGGTGGACGAAGCAGTCCCTTATCTAATAAGGTTCTTCGTGATTCCAAAGCAGTATCTCTAATCACATGAGATTCTTCAGGTGGTCGAAGCAGTCCCTTATCCAATAAGGTTCCTCGCGATACCAAAACAGTATCTCTAAACACATGAGATTCTTCGCGATACCAAAGCAGTATCTCTAAATACATGAGATTCCTCGGGTGGTCGATGCAGTCTCTTATCCAATAAGATTCTTCGCGATACGAAAGCAGTATCTCTAAACACATGAGATTCTTCGGGTGGTCGAAGCAGTCCCTTATCCGTTAAAGTTCTTCGCTAAACCAAAGCAGTATCTCTAAACACATGAGATTCTTCGGGTGGTTGAAGAAGTCCCTTACCCAATAAGGTTTTTTGCGATACCCAAGCAGTATACCTAAACACATGAGAATCTTCGGGTGGTCAAAGCAGTCCCTTATCTAATAAGGTTCTTCGCGATACCTAAGCAGTATCTCTAAACACATGAGATTCGTCGGGTGGTCGAAGGAGTCCCTCATCCAATAAGGTTCCTCGCGATACCAAAACAAAATCTCTAAACACATGAGATTCTTCACGATACCAAAGCAGTATCTCTAAATACATGAGATTCCTCGGGTGGTCGAAGCAGTACCTTATTCGATAAGGTTCTTCGTGATACCAATGCAGTATGTCTAAACACATGAGATTCTTCGGGTAGTTGAAGCAGCCCCTTATCCAATCAGATTCTTCGCGATATGGAAGCAGTATCTCTAAACACATGAGATTCTTCGGGTGGTCGAAGCAGTACCTTATTCAATAAAGTTCTTCGCGAAACCAAAGCAGTATCTCTAAACACATGAGATTCTTCGGGTGGTCGAAGCAGTACCTTATTCAATAAGGTATTTCGCGAAACCAAAGCAGTATCTCTAAACACATGAGATTCTTCGTGTGGTTGAAGAAGTCCTTTATCCAATAAGTTTCTTTGCGATACCCAAGCAGTATATCTAAACACATGAGATTCTTCGGGTGCTCAAAGCAGTCCCTTATCTAATAGGGTTCTTCGCGATACCAAAGCAGTATCTCTAAACACATGAGATTCATCGGGTGGTCGAAGGAGTCCCTTATCCAATAAGGTTCTTCATGATACCAAAGCAGTATCTCTAAACACATTAGATTCTTCGGGTGGACGAAGCAGTCCCTTATCCAATAAGGTTCTTCGCGATTCCAAAGCAGTATCTCTAATCACATGAGATTCTTCGGGTGGTCGAAGCAGTCCCTTATCCAATAAGGTTCCTCGCGATACCAAAACAGTATCTCTAAACACATGAGATTCTTCGCGATACCAAAGCAGTATCTCTAAATACATGAGATTCCTCGGGTGGTCGATGCAGTCTCTTATCCAATAAGATTCTTCGCGATACGAAAGCAGTATCTCTAAACACATGAGATTCTTCGGGTGGTCGAAGCAGTCCCTTATCCGTTAAAGTTCTTCGCGAAACCAAAGCAGTATCTCTAAACACATGAGATTCTTCAGGTGGTTGAAGAAGTCCCTTACCCAATAAGGTTTTTTGCGATACCCAAGCAGTATATCTAAACACATGAGAATCTTCGGGTGGTCAAAGCAGTCCCTTATCTAATAAGGTTCTTCGCGATACCAAAGCAGTATCTCTAAACACATGAGATTCGTCGGGTGGTCGAAGGAGTCCCTCATCCAATAAGGTTCCTCGCGATACCAAAACAAAATCTCTAAACACATGAGATTCTTCACGATACCAAAGCAGTATCTCTAAATACATGAGATTCCTCGGGTGGTCGAAGCAGTACCTTATTCGATAAGGTTCTTCGTGATACCAATGCAGTATCTCTAAACACATGAGATTCTTCGGGTAGTTGAAGCAGCCCCTTATCCAATCAGATTCTTCGCGATATGGAAGCAGTATCTCTAAACACATGAGATTCTTCGGGTGGTCGAAGCAGTACCTTATTCAATAAGGTTCTTCGCGAAACCAAAGCAGTATCTCTAAACACATGAGATTCTTCGGGTGGTCGAAGCAGTACCTTATTCAATAAGGTATTTCGCGAAACCAAAGCAGTATCTCTAAACACATGAGATTCTTCGTGTGGTTGAAGAAGTCCTTTATCCAATAAGTTTCTTTGCGATACCCAAGCAGTATATCTAAACACATGAGATTCTTCGGGTGCTCAAAGCAGTCCCTTATCTAATAAGGTTCTTCGCGATACCAAAGCAGTATCTCTAAACACATGAGATTCATCGGGTGGTCGAAGGAGTCCCTTATCCAATAAGGTTCTTCATGATACCAAAGCAGTATCTCTAAACACATTAGATTCTTCGGGTGGACGAAGCAGTCCCTTATCCAATAAGGTTCTTCGCGATTCCAAAGCAGTATCTCTAATTACATGAGATTCTTCGGGTGATCGAAGCAGTCCCTTATCCAATAAGGTTCCTCGCGATACCAAAACAGTATCTCTAAACACATGAGATTCTTCGCGATACCAAAGCAGTATCTCTAAATACATGAGATTCCTCGGGTGGTCGATGCAGTCTCTTATCCAATAAGATTCTTCGCGATACGAAAGCAGTATCTCTAAACACATGAGATTCTTCGGGTGGTCGAAGCAGTCCCTTATCCGTTAAAGTTCTTCGCGAAACCAAAGCAGTATCTCTAAACACATGAGATTCTTCAGGTGGTTGAAGAAGTCCCTTACCCAATAAGGTTTTTTGCGATACCCAAGCAGTATATCTAAACACATGAGAATCTTCGGGTGGTCAAAGCAGTCCCTTATCTAATAAGGTTCTTCGCGATACCAAAGCAGTATCTCTAAACACATGAGATTCGTCGGGTGGTCGAAGGAGTCCCTCATCCAATAAGGTTCCTCGCGATACCAAAACAAAATCTCTAAACACATGAGATTCTTCACGATACCAAAGCAGTATCTCTAAATACATGAGATTCCTCGGGTTGTCGAAGCAGTACCTTATTCGATAAGGTTCTTCGTGATACCAATGCAGTATCTCTAAACACATGAGATTCTTCGGGTAGTTGAAGCAGCCCCTTATCCAATCAGATTCTTCGCGATATGGAAGCAGTATCTCTAAACACATGAGATTCTTCGGGTGGTCGAAGTAGTACCTTATTCAATAAGGTTTTTTGCGAAACCAAAGCAGTATCTCTAAACACATGAGATTCTTCGGGTGGTCGAAGCAGTACCTTATTCAATAAGGTATTTCGCGAAACCAAAGCAGTATCTCTAAACACATGAGATTCTTCGTGTGGTTGAAGAAGTCCTTTATCCAATAAGTTTCTTTGCGATACCCAAGCAGTATATCTAAACACATGAGATTCTTCGGGTACTCAAAGCAGTCCCTTATCTAATAGGGTTCTTCGCGATACCAAAGCAGTATCTCTAAACACATGAGATTCATCGGGTGGTCGAAGGAGTCCCTTATCCAATAAGGTTCTTCATGATACCAAAGCAGTATCTCAAAACACATTAGATTCTTCGGGTGGACGAAGCAGTCCATTATCCAATAAGGTTCTTCGCGATTCCAAAGCAGTATCTCTAATCACATGAGATTCTTCGGGTGGTCGAAGCAGTCCCTTATCCAATAAGGTTCTTCGCGATACCAAAACAGTATCTCTAAACACATGAGATTCTTCGCGATACCAAAGCAGTATCTCTAAATACATGAGATTCCTCGGGTGGTCGATGCAGTCTCTTATCCAATAAGATTCTTCGCGATACAAAAGCAGTATCTCTAAACACATGAGATTCTTCGGGTGGTCGAAGCAGTCCCTTATCCGTTAAGGTTCTTCGCGAAACCAAAGCAATATCTCTAAACACATGAGATTCTTCGGGTGGTTGAAGAAGTCCCTTATCCAATAAGGTTCTTTGCGATACCCAAGCAGTATATCTAAACACATGAGAATCTTCGGGTGGTCAAAGCAGTCCCTGATCTAATAAGGTTCTTCGCGATACCAAAGCACTATCTCTAAACACATGAAATTCTTCGGGTGGTCGAAGCAGTCCCTTATCTAATAAGGTTCTTCGTGATACCAAAGTAGTATCTCTAAACACATGAGATTCTTCGGGTGGTTGAAGAAGTCCCTTATCCAATAAGGTTCTTTGCGATACCAAAGCAGTATCTCTAAACACATGAAATTCTTCGGGTGGTCGAAGCAGCCCCTTATCCAATAAGGTTCTTCGCGATACCAAAGCAGTATCTCTAAACACATGAGATTCTTCGGGTGGTCGAAGCAGTACCTTATTCAATAAGGTTGTTCGTGATACACAAGCAGTATCTCAAAACACAAGAGATTCCTCGGGTGGTCGAAGCAGTCCTTTATCTAATAAGGTTCTTTGTGATTCCAAAGCAGTATCTCTAATCACATGAGATTCTTCGGGTGGTCAAAGCATTCCCTTATCCAATAAGGTTCTTCGCGATACCAAAGAAGTATCTCTAAACACATGAGATTTGTCGGGTGGTCGTAGCAGTCCCTTATCCAATAAGGTTCTTCGCGATACCAAAACAGTATCTCTAAACACTTGAGATTCTTCGGGTGGTTGAAGAAGTCCATTTTCCAATACGGTTCTTCGCGATACCAAATCAGTATCTATAAACACTTGAGATTCTTCGGGTGGTCGAAGCAGTACCTTATTCAATAAGGTTCTTCGCGATACCAAAGCATTATCTCTAAACACATGAGATTCTTCGGGTGGTTGAAGAAGTCCCTTATCCAATAAGGTTCTTCGCGATACCTAAGCATTATCTCTAAACAAATGAGATTCTTCGGGTGGTCGAAGCAGTCCCTTATCCAATAAGGTTCTTCGCGATACCAAAACAGTATCTCTAAACATATGAGATTCTTCGTGATACCAAAGCCGTATCTCTAAATACATGAGATTCCTCGGGTTGTCGATGCAGTCCCTTATGCAACAAGGTTCTTCGCGATACAAAAGCAGTATCTCTAAACACATGAGATTCTTCGGGTGGTCGAAGCAGTCCCTTATCCAATAAGGTTCTTCGTCATACCAAAGCAGTATCTCTAAACACATGAGATTCGCCGGGTGGTCGAAGGAGTCCCTCATCCAATAAGGTTCCTCGCGATACCAAAATAGTATCTCTAAACACATGAGATTCTTCACGATACCAAAGCAGTATCTCTAAATACATGAGATTCCTCGGGTGGTCGAAGCATTACCTTATTCAATAAGGTTCTTCATGATACCAAAGCAGTATCTCTAAACACATGAGATTCTTCGGGTGGTTGAAGCAGCCCCTTATCCAATCAGATTCTTCGCGATACGAAAGGAGTATCTCTAAACACATGAGATTCTTCGGGTGGTCGAAGCAGTACCTTATTCAATAAGTTTCTTCGCGAAACCAAAGCAGTATCTCTAAACACATGAGATTCTTCGGGTGGTTGAAGAAGTCCTTTCTCCAATAAGGTTCTTTGCGATACCTAAGCAGTATATAAAAACACATGAGATTCTTCGGGTGGTCGAAGTAGTCCCTTATCCAATAGGATTCTTCGTGATACCAAAGCAGTATCTCTAAACACATGACATTCTTAGGGGGGTCGAAGCAGCCCCTTATCCAATAAGGTTCTTCGCGATACCAAAGCAGTATCTCTAAACACATGAGATTTTTCGGGTGGTCGAAGTAGTACCTTATTCAATAAGGTTGTTCGTGATACACAAGCAGTATCTCTAAACACATGAGATTCTTCGGGTGGTCGAAGCAGTCCTTTATCCAATAAGGTTCTTCGCGATACCAAAGCAGTATCTCTAATCACATGAGATTCTTCGGGTGATCAAAGCAGTCCCTTATCCAATAAGGTTCTTTGCGATACCAAAGCAATATCTCTAAATACATGAGATTCCTCGGGTGGTCGATGCAGTCCCTTATCCAATAAGGTTCTTCGCGATACGAAAGCAGAAACTCTAAACACATGAGGTTCTTCGGGTGGTCGAAGCAGTCCCTTATCCAATAAGGTTCTTCGCGATACCAAAGCAGTATCTCTAAATACATGAGATTCCTTGGGTGGTCGAAGTAGTACCTAATTCAATAAGGTTCTTCGTGATACCAAAGCAGTATCTCTAAACACATGAGATTCTTCGGGTCGACGAAGCAGTCCCTTATCCAATAGGTTTTTCGCGATACCAAAGCAGTATCTCTAATCACATGAGATTCTTCGCGTGGTCGAGGCAGTCCTTTATCCAATAAGGTTCTTCGCGATACCAAAACAGTATCTCTAAACACATGAGATTCTTCGCGATACCAAAGCAGTATCTCTAAATACATGAGATTCCTCGGGTGGTCGATGCAGTCCCTTATCAAATAACATTCTTCGCGATACGAAAGCAGTATCTCTAAACACATGAGGTTCTTCGGGTGGTCGAAGCAGAACCCTTATCCAATAAGGTTCTTCGTGACACCAAAGGAGTATCTGTAAACACATGACATTCTTCGGGTGGTCGAAGCAGTCCCTTATCCAATAAGGTTCTTCGCAATACCAAAGCAAAATCTCTAAACACATGAGATTCTTCGGGTAGTCGAAGCAGTACCTTATTCAATAAGGTTCTTTGTGATACACAAGCAGTATCTCTAAAGATATGAGATTCTTCGGGTGGTCAAAGCATTCCTTTATCCAATAAGGTTCATCGCGATACCAAAGCAGTATCTCTAATCACATGAGATTATTCGGATGGTCAAAGCAATCCCTTATCCAATAAGGTTCTTCGCGATACCAAAGCAGTATCTCTAAACACATGAGATTCATCGGGTGGTCGAAGCAGTCCCTTATCCAATAAGGTTCTTTGCGATACCAAAACAATATCTCTAAACACTTGAGATTCTCCGGGTTAGTGAAGCAGTGCTTTATCCAATAAGGTTCTTCGGGATACCAAAGCAGTATCTCGAAACACGTGAGATTCTTCGGGTGGTCGAAGCAGTACCTTATTCAATAAGGTTCTTCGTGATAGAAAAGCAGTATCTCTAAACACATGAGATTCTTCGGGTGGTTGAAGTAGTCCGTTATCCAATAAGGTTCTTCGCGATACTAAAGCATTATCTCTAAACACATGAGATTCTTCGGGTGGTCGAAGCAGTCCCTTATCAAATAAGGTTCTTCGCGATACTAAACCAGTATCTCTAAACACATGAGATTCTTCGTGATACCAAAGTCGTATCTCTAAATACATGAGATTACTCGGGTGGTCGATGCAGTCCCTTATGCAATAAGAATCTTCGCGATACGAAAGCAGTATCTCTAAACACATGAGATTCTTCGGGTGGTCGAAGCAGTCCCTTATCCAATAAGGTTCTTCGCGATACCAAAGCAGTATCTCTAAACACATGAGATTCTTCGGGTGGTTGAAGCAATCCCTTATCCAATAAGGTTCTTCGCGATACCAAAGCAGTATCTCTAAACACATGAGATTCTTTGGGTGGTCGAAGCAGTCCCTTATCCAATAAGGTTCTTTGCGAAACCAAAACAGTATCTCTAAACACATGAGATTCTTCGTGATACCAAAGCCGTATCTCTAAATACATGAGATTCCTCGGGTGGTCGATGCAGTCCCTTATGCAATAACGTTCTTCGCGACACCAAAGCAGTATCTTTTAACACATGAGATTCTTCGGGAGGTCGAAGCAGTCCCTTATCCAATAAGGTTCTTCGTGATACCCAAGCAGTATCTCTAATCACATGAGATTTGTCGGGTGGTCGAAGCAGTCCCTTATAAAATAAGGTTCTTCGCAATACCAAAACAGTATCTCTAAACACTTGAGATTCTTCGGGTTGTTGAAGCAGTCCATTTTGCAATAAGGTTCTTCGCGATACCAAAGCATTATCTCTAAACACATGAGATTCTTCGGGTGGTTGAAGAAGTCCCTTATCCAATAAGGTTCTTCGCGATACCAAAGCATTATCTCTAAACACATGAGATTCTTCGGGTGGTCGAAGCAGTACCTTATTCAATAAGGTTCTTCGCGAAACCAAAGCAGTATCTCTAAACACATGAGATTCTTCGGGTGGTTGAAGAAGTCCTTTATCCAATAAGTTTCTTTGCGATACCCAAGCAGTATATCTAAACACATGAGATTCTTCGGGTGCTCAAAGCAGTCCCTTATCTAATAGGGTTCTTCGCGATACCAAAGCTGTATCTCTAAACACATGAGATTCATCGGGTGGTCGAAGGAGTCCCTTATCCAATAAGGTTCTTCATGATACCAAAGCAGTATCTCTAAACACATTAGATTCTTCGGGTGGACGAAGCAGTCCCTTATCCAATAAGGTTCTTCGCGATTCCAAAGCAGTATCTCTAATCACATGAGATTCTTCGGGTGGTCGAAGCAGTCCATTATCCAATAAGGTTCCTCGCGATACCAAAACAGTATCTCTAAACACATGAGATTCTTCGCGATACCAAAGCAGTATCTCTAAATACATGAGATTCCTCGGGTGGTCGATGCAGTCTCTTATCCAATAAGATTCTTCGCGATACGAAAGCAGTATCTCTAAACACATGAGATTCTTCGGGTGGTCGAAGCAGGCCCTTATCCGTTAAGGTTCTTCGCGAAACCAAAGCAATATCTCTAAACACATGAGATTCTTCGGGTGGTTGAAGAAGTCCCTTATCCAATAAGGTTCTTTGCGATACCCAAGCAGTATATCTAAACACATGAGAATCTTCGGGTGGTCAAAGCAGTCCCTGATCTAATAAGGTTCTTCGCGATACCAAAGCACTATCTCTAAACACATGAAATTCTTCGGGTGGTCGAAGCAGTCCCTTATCTAATAAGGTTCTTCGTGATACCAAAGTAGTATCTCTAAACACATGAGATTCTTCGGGTGGTTGAAGAAGTCCCTTATCCAATAAGGTTCTTTGCGATACCAAAGCAGTATCTCTAAACACATGAAATTCTTCGGGTGGTCGAAGCAGCCCCTTATCCAATAAGGTTCTTCGCGATACCAAAGCAGTATCTCTAAACACATGAGATTCTTCGGGTGGTCGAAGCAGTACCTTATTCAATAAGGTTGTTCGTGATACACAAGCAGTATCTCAAAACACAAGAGATTCCTCGGGTGGTCGAAGCAGTCCTTTATCTAATAAGGTTCTTCGTGATTCCAAAGCAGTATCTCTAATCACATGAGATTCTTCGGGTGGTCAAAGCATTCCCTTATCCAATAAGGTTCTTCGCGATACCAAAGAAGTATCTCTAAACACATGAGATTTGTCGGATGGTCGTAGCAGTCCCTTATCCAATAAGGTTCTTCGCGATACCAAAATAATATCTCTAAACACTTGAGATTCTTCGGGTGGTTGAAGCAATCCATTTTCCAATACGGTTCTTCGCGATACCAAATCAGTATCTATAAACACTTGAGATTCTTCGGGTGGTCGAAGCAGTACCTTATTCAATAAGGTTCTTCGCGATACCAAAGCATTATCTCTAAACACATGAGATTCTTCGGGTGGTTGAAGAAGTCCCTTATCTAATAAGGTTCTTCGCGATACCTAAGCATTATCTCTAAACACATGAGATTCTTCGGGTGGTCGAAGCAGTCCCTTATCCAATAAGGTTCTTCACGATACCAAAACAGTATCTCTAAACATATGAGATTCTTCGTGATACCAAAGCCGTATCTCAAAATACATGAGATTCCTCGGGTTGTCGATGCAGTCCCTTATGCAACAAGGTTCTTCCGATACAAAAGCAGTATCTCTAAACACATGAGATTCTTCGGGTGGTCGAAGCAGTCCCTTATCCAATAAGGTTCTTCGCGATACCAAAGCAGTATCTCTAATCACATGAGATTCTTCGGGTGGTCGAAGAAGTCCCTTATCCAATAAGGTTCTTCGCGATACCAAAGCAGTATCTCTAAATACATGAGATTCCTCGGGTGGTCGAAGCAGTACCTTATTCAATAAGGTTCTTCATGATACCAAAGCAGTATCTCTAAACACATGAGATTCTTCGGGTGGTTGAAGCAGCCCCTTATCCAATCAGATTCTTCGCGATACGAAAGGAGTATCTCTAAACACATGAGATTCTTCGGGTGGTCGAAGCAGTACCTTATTCAATAAGTTTCTTCGCGAAACCAAAGCAGTATCTCTAAACACATGAGATTCTTCGGGTGGTTGAAGAAGTCCTTTCTCCAATAAGATTCTTTGCGATACCTAAGCAGTATATAAAAACACATGAGATTCTTCGGGTGGTCGAAGTAGTCCCTTATCCAATAGGATTTTTCGTGATACCAAAGCAGTATCTCTAAACACATGACATTCTTAGGGGGGTCGAAGCAGCCCCTTATCCAATAAGGTTCTTCGCGATACCAAAGCAGTATCTCTAAACACATGAGATTTTTCGGGTGGTCGAAGTAGTACCTTATTCAATAAGGTTGTTCGTGATACACAAGCAGTATCTCTAAACACATGAGATTCTTCGGGTGGTCGAAGCAGTCCTTTATCCAATAAGGTTCTTCGCGATACCAAAGCAGTATCTCTAATCACATGAGATTCTTCGGGTGATCAAAGCAGTCCCTTATCCAATAAGGTTCTTTGCGATACCAAAGCAATATCTCTAAATACATGAGATTCCTCGGGTGGTCGATGCAGTCCCTTATCCAATAAGGTTCTTCGCGATACGAAAGCAGAAACTCTAAACACATGAGGTTCTTCGGGTGGTCGAAGCAGTCCCTTATCCAATAAGGTTCTTCGCGATACCAAAGCAGTATCTCTAAATACATGAGATTCCTTGGGTGGTCGAAGTAGTACCTTATTCAATAAGGTTCTTCGTGATACCAAAGCAGTATCTCTAAACACATGAGATTCTTCGGGTGGACGAAGCAGTCCCTTATCCAATAAGTTTTTCGCGATACCAAAGCAGTATCTCTAATCACATGAGATTCTTCGGGTGGTCGAGGCAGTCCTTTATCCAATAAGGTTCTTCGCGATACCAAAACAGTATCTCTAAACACATGAGATTCTTCGCGATACCAAAGCAGTATCTTTAAATACATGAGATTCCTCGGGTGGTCGATGCAGTCCCTTATCAAATAACATTCTTCGCGATACGAAAGCAGTATCTCTAAACACATAAGGTTCTTCGTGACACCAAAGGAGTATCTGTAAACACATGACATTCTTCGGGTGGTCGAAGCAGTCCCTTATCCAATAAGGTTCTTCGCGATACCAAAGCAGTATCTCTAAACACATGAGATTCTTCGGGTAGTCGAAGCAGTACCTTATTCAATAAGGTTCTTTGTGATACACAAGCAGTATCTCTAAAGATATGAGATTCTTCGGGTGGTCAAAGCATTCCTTTATCCAATAAGGTTCATCGCGATACCAAAGCAGTATCTCTAATCACATGAGATTATTCGGATGGTCAAAGCAATCCCTTATCCAATAAGGTTCTTCGCGATACCAAAGCAGTATCTCTAAACACATGAGATTCATCGGGTGGTCGAAGCAGTCCCTTATCCAATAAGGTTCTTTGCGATACCAAAACAATATCTCTAAACACTTGAGATTCTCCGGGTTAGTGAAGCAGTGCCTTATCCAATAAGGTTCTTCGGGATACCAAAGCAGTATCTCTAAACACGTGAGATTCTTCGGGTGGTCGAAGCAGTACCTTATTCAATAAGGTTCTTCGTGATACAAAAGCAGTATCTCTAAACACATGAGATTCTTCGGGTGGTTGAAGTAGTCCGTTATCCAATAAGGTTCTTCGCGATACTAAAGCAATATCTCTAAACACATGAGATTCTTCGGGTGGTCGAAGCAGTCCCTTATCAAATAAGGTTCTTCGCGATAATAAACCAGTATCTCTAAACACATGAGATTCTTCGTGATACCAAAGTCGTATCTCTAAATACATGAGATTACTCGGGTGGTCGATGCAGTCCCTTATGCAATAAGAATCTTCGCGATACGAAAGCAGTATCTCTAAACACATGAGATTCTTCGGGTGGTCGAAGCAGTCCCTTATCCAATAAGGTTCTTCGCGATACCAAAGCAGTATCTCTAAACACATGAGATTCTTCGGGTGGTTGAAGCAATCCCTTATCCAATAAGGTTCTTCGCGATACCAAAGCAGTATCTCTAAACACATGAGATTCTTCGGGTGGTCGAAGCAGTCCCTTATCCAATAAGGTTCTTTGCGAAACCAAAACAGTATCTCTAAACACATGAGATTCTTCGTGATACCAAAGCCGTATCTCTAAATACATGAGATTCCTCGGGTGGTCGATGCAGTCCCTTATGCAATAAGGTTCTTCGCGACACCAAAGCAGTATCTTTTAACACATGAGATTCTTCGGGAGGTCGAAGCAGTCCCTTATCCAATAAGGTTCTTCGTGATACCCAAGCAGTATCTCTAATCACATGAGATTTGTCGGGTGGTCGAAGCAGTCCCTTATAAAATAAGGTTCTTCGCAATACCAAAACAGTATCTCTAAACACTTGAGATTCTTCGGGTTGTTGAAGCAGTCCATTTTGCAATAAGGTTCTTCGCGATACCAAAGCATTATCTCTAAACACATGAGATTCTTCGGGTGGTTGAAGAAGTCCCTTATCCAATAAGGTTCTTCGCGATACCAAAGCATTATCTCTAAACACATGAGATTCTTCGGGTGGTCGAATCAGTCCCTTATCCAATAAGGTTCTTCGCGATACCAAAACAGTATCTCTAAACACATGAGATTCTTCACGATACCAAAGCAGTATCTCTAAATACATGAGATTACTCGGGTGGTCGATGCAGTCCCTTATCCAATAACATTCTTCGCGATACGAAAGCAGTATCTCTAAACACATGAGGTTCTTCGGGTGGTTGAATCAGTCCCTTATCCAATAAGGTTCTTCGTGATACCAAAGCAGTATCTGTAAACACATGACATTCTTCGGGTGGTTGAAGCAGTCCCTTATCAAATAAGGTTCTTCGCGATACCAAAGCAGTATCTCTAAACGTATGAGATTCTTCGGGTGGTCGAAGCAGTACCTTATTCAATAAGGTTCTTATTGATACACAAGCAGTATCTCTAAAGACATGAGATTCTTCGGGTGGTCGAAGCAGTCCTTTATCCAATAAGGTTCATCGCGATACCAAAGCAGTATCTCTAATCACATGAGATTATTCGGGTGGTCAAAGCAATCCCTTATCCAATAAGGTTCTTCGCGATACCAAAGCAGTATCTCCAAACACATGAGATTCATCGGGTGGTCGAAGCAGTCCCTTATCCAATAAGGTTCTTCGCGATACCAAAACAATATCTCTAAACACTTGAGATACTCCGGGTTAGTGAAGCATTGCCTTATCCAATATGGTTCTTCGGATACCAAAGCAGTATCTCTAAACACATGAGATTCTTCGGGTGGTTGAAGTAGTCCCTTATCCAATAAGGTTCTTCGCGATACTAAAGCATTATCTCTAAACACATGAGATTGTTCGGGTGGTCGAAGCAGTCCCTTATCCAATAAGGTTCTTCGCGATACTAAACCAGTATCTCTAAACACATGAGATTCTTCGTGATATCAAAGTCGTATCTCTAAATACATGAGATTTCTCGGGTGGTCAATGCAGTCCCTTATGCAATAAGGATCTTCGCGATACGAAAGCAGTATCTCTAAACACATGAGATTCTTCGGGTGGTCGAAGCAGTCGCTTATCCAATAAGGTTCTTCGCGATACCAAAGCAGTATCTCTAAACACATGAGATTCTTCGGGTGGTTGAAGCAATCCCTTATCCAATAAGGTTATTCGCGATACCAAAGCAGTATATCTAAACACATGAGATTCTTCGGGTGGTCGAAGCAGTCCCTTATCCAATAAGGTTCTTCGCGATACCAAAACAGTATCTCTAAACACATGAGATTCTTCGTGATACCAAAGCCGTATCTCTAAATACATGAGATTCCTCGGGTGGTCGATGCAGTCCCTTATGCAATAAGGTTCTTCGCGACACCAAAGTAGTATCTTTTAACACATGATATTCTTCGGGTGGTCGAAGCAGTCCCTTATCCAATAAGGTTCTTCGTGATACCAAAGCAGTATCGCTAATCACATGAGATTTGTCGGGTGGTCGAAGCAGTCCCTTATCCAATAAGGTTCTTCGTGATACCAAACCAGTATCTCTAATCACATGAGATTCTACGGGTGGTCGAAGCAGTCCCTTATCAAATAAGGTTCCTCGCGATACCAAAACAGTATCTCTAAACACATGAGATTCTTCGCGATACCAAAGCAGTATCTCTAAATACATGAGATTCCTAGGGTGGTCGATGCAGTCGCTTATCCAATAAGATTCTTCACGATACGAAAGCAGTATCTCTAAACACATGAGATTCTTCGGGTGGTCGAAGCAGTCCCTTATCCGTTAAGTTTCTTCGCGAAACCAAAGCAGTATCTCTAAACACATGAGATTCTTTGGGTGGTTGAAGAAGTCCCTTATCCAATAAGGTTCTTTGCGATACCCAAGCAGTATATCTAAACACATGAGATTCTTCGGGTGGTCAAAGCAGTCCCTTATCTAATAAGGTTCTTCGTGATACCAAAGCAGTATCTCTAAACACATGAGATTCTTCGGGTGGTTGAAGTAGTCCCTTATCCAATAAGGTTCTTCGTGATACCAAAGAAGTATCTCTAAACACATGACATTCTTCGGGGGGTCGAAGTAGTACCTTATTCAATAAGGTTGTTCGTGATACACAAGCAGTATCTCAAAACACAAGAGATTCCTCGGGTGGTCGAAGCAGTCCTTTATCCAATAAGGTTCTTCGCGATACCAAAGCAGTATCTCTAATCACCTGAGATTCTTCGGGTGGTCAAAGCAGTCCCTTATCCAATAAGGTTGTTCGCGATACCAAAACAGTATCTCTAAACACATGAGATTCTTCGCGATACCAAAGCAGTATCTCTAAATACATGAGATTCCTCGGGTGGTCGATGCAGTCCCTTATCCAATAAGATTCTTCGCGATACGAAAGCAGTATCTCTAAACACATGAGGTTCTTCGGGTGGTCGAAGCAGTCCCTTATCGAATAAGGTTCTTCGCGATACCAAAGCAGTATCTCTAAATACATGAGATTCCTTGGGTGGTCGAAGCAGTATCTTATTCAATAAGGTTCTTCGTGATACCAAAGCAGTATCTCTAAACACATGAGATTCTTCGGGTGGATGAAGCACTCCCTTATCCAATAAGTTTTTTCGCGATACCAAAGCAGTATCTCTAATCACATGAGATTATTCGGGTGGTCGAAGCAGTCCCTTATCCAATAAGGTTCTTCGCGATACCAAAACAGTATCTCTAAACACATGAGATTCTTCGTGATACCAAAGTCGTATCTCTAAATACATGAGATTCCTCGGGTGGTCGATGCAGTCCCTTATGCAATAAGGTTCTTCGCGACACCAAAGTAGTATCTTTTAACACATGATATTCTTCGGGTGGTCGAAGCAGTCCCTTATCCAATAAGGTTCTTCGTGATACCAAAGCAGTATCGCTAATCACATGAGATTTGTCGGGTGGTCGAAGCAGTCCCTTATCCAATAAGGTTCTTCGTGATACCAAACCAGTATCTCTAATCACATGAGATTCTACGGGTGGTCGAAGCAGTCCCTTATCAAATAAGGTTCCTCGCGATACCAAAACAGTATCTCTAAACACATGAGATTCTTCGCGATACCAAAGCAGTATCTCTAAATACATGAGATTCCTAGGGTGGTCGATGCAGTCGCTTATCCAATAAGATTCTTCACGATACGAAAGCAGTATCTCTAAACACATGAGATTCTTCGGGTGGTCGAAGCAGTCCCTTATCCGTTAAGTTTCTTCGCGAAACCAAAGCAGTATCTCTAAACACATGAGATTCTTTGGGTGGTTGAAGAAGTCCCTTATCCAATAAGGTTCTTTGCGATACCCAAGCAGTATATCTAAACACATGAGATTCTTCGGGTGGTCAAAGCAGTCCCTTATCTAATAAGGTTCTTCGTGATACCAAAGCAGTATCTCTAAACACATGAGATTCTTCAGGTGGTTGAAGTAGTCCCTTATCCAATAAGGTTCTTCGTGATACCAAAGAAGTATCTCTAAACACATGACATTCTTCGGGGGGTCGAAGTAGTACCTTATTCAATAAGGTTGTTCGTGATACACAAGCAGTATCTCTAAACACATGAGATTCTTCAGGTGGTCGAAGCAGTCCTTTATCCAATAAGGTTCTTCGCGATACCAAAGCAGTATCTCTAATCACCTGAGATTCTTCGGGTGGTCAAAGCAGTCTCTTATCCAATAAGGTTGTTCGCGATACCAAAACAGTATCTCTAAACACATGAGATTCTTCGCGATACCAAAGCAGTATCTCTAAATACATGAGATTCCTCGGGTGGTCGATGCAGTCCCTTATCCAATAAGATTCTTCGCGATACGAAAGCAGTATCTCTAAACACATGAGGTTCTTCGGGTGGTCGAAGCAGTCCCTTATCGAATAAGGTTCTTCGCGATACCAAAGCAGTATCTCTAAATACATGAGATTCCTTGGGTGGTCGAAGCAGTATCTTATTCAATAAGGTTCTTCGTGATACCAAAGCAGTATCTCTAAACACATGAGATTCTTCGGGTGGATGAAGCACTCCCTTATCCAATAAGTTTTTTCGCGATACCAAAGCAGTATCTCTAATCACATGAGATTATTCGGGTGGTCGAGGCAGTCCCTTATCCAATAAGGTTCTTCGCGATACCAAAACAGTATCTCTAAACACATGAGATTCTTCGCGATACCAAAGCAGTATCTCTAAATACATGAGATTCCTCGGGTGGTCGATGCAGTCCCTTATCCAATAACATTCTTCACGATAAGAAAGCAGTATCTCTAAACACATGAGGTTCTTCGGGTGGTCGAAGCAGTCCCTTATGCAATAAGGTTCTTCGTGATACCAAAGCAGTATCTGTAAACACATGACATTCTTCGGGTGGTCGAAGCAGTCCCTTATCCAATAAGATTCTTCGCGATACCAAAGCAGTATCTCTAAACACATGAGATTCTTCGGGTGGTCAAAGCAGTCCCTCATCCAATAAGGTTCTTCGCGATACCAAGACAGTATCTCTAAACACATGAGAGTCTTCACAATACCAAAGCAGTATCTCTAAATACATGAGATTCCTCGGGTGGTCGAAGCAGTACCTTATTCAATAAGGTTCTTCGTGATACGAAAGCAGTATCTCTAAACACATGAGATTCTTCGGGTGGACGAAGCAGTCCCTTATCCAATAAGTTTTTCGCGATACCAAAGCAGTATCTCTAAATACATGAGATTCCTCGGTTGGTCGAAGCAGTACCTTATTCAATAAGGTTCTTCGTGATACCAAAGCAATATCTCTAAACACATGAGATTCTTCGGGTGGATGAAGCACTCCCTTATCCAATATGTTTTTCGCGACACATAAGCAATATCTCTAATCACATGAGATTCTTCGGGTGGTCGAGGCAGTCCCTTATCCAATAAGGTTCTTCGCGATACCAAAACAGTATCTCTAAACACATGAGATTCTTCGCGATACCAAAGCAGTATCTCTAAATACATGAGATTCCTCGGGTGGTCGATGCAGTCCCTTATCCAATAACATTCTTCATGATAAGAAAGCAGTATCTCTAAACACATGAGGTTCTTCGGGTGGTCGAAGCAGTCCCTTATGCAATAAGGTTCTTCGTGATACCAAAGCAGTATTTGTAAACACATGACATTCTTCGGGTGGTTGAAGCAGTCCCTTATCCAATAAGGTTCTTCGCGATACCAAAGTAGTATCTCTAAACACATGAGATTCGTCGGGTGGTCGAAGCAGTCCCTCATCTAATAAGGTTATTCGCGATACCAAAACAGTATCTCTAAACACATGAGATTCTTCACGATACCAAAGCAGTATCTCTAAATACATGAGATTCCTCGGGTGGTCGAAGCAGTACCTTATTCAATAAGGTTCTTCGTGATACCAGAGCAGTATCTCAAAACACATGAGATTCTTCGGGTGGACGAAGCAGTCCCTTACCCAATAAGTTTTTTGCGATACCAAAGCAGTATCTCTAATCACATGAGATTCTTCGGGTGGTCGAGGCAGTCCCTTATCCAATAAGGTTCTTCGCGATACCAAAACAGTATCTCTAAACACATGAGATTCTTCGCGATAGCAAAGCAGTATCTCTAAACACATGAGGTTCTTCAGGTGGTCGAAGCAGTCCCTTATCCAATAACATTCTTCGCGATACGAAAGCATTATCTCTAAACACATGAGGTTCTTCAGGTGGTCGAAGCAGTCCCTTATCCAATAAGGTTCTTCGTGATACCAAAGGAGTATCTGTAAACACATGACATTCTTCGGGTGGTCGAAGCAGTCCCTTATCCAATAAGGTTCTTCGCGATACCAAAGCAGTATCTCTAAACACCTGAGATTCTTCGGGTGGTCGAAGCAGTACCTTATTCAATAAGGTTCTTTGTGATACACAAGCAGTATCTCTAAACACATGAGATTCTTCGGGTGGTCGAAGCAGTCCTTTATCCAATAAGGTTCATCGCGATACCAATGCAGTATCTCTAATCACATGAGATTCTTCGGGTGGTCAAAGCAATCCCTTATGCAATAAGGTTCTTCGCGATACCAAAGCAGTATCTCTAAACACATGAGATTCGTCGGGTGGACGAAGCAGTCCCTTATCCAATAAGGTTCTTCGCGATACCAAAGCAGTATCTCTAATCACATGAGATTATTCGGGTGGTCGAAGCAGTCCCTTATCCAATAAGGTTCTTCGCGATACCAAAACAGTATCTCTAAACACATGAGATTCTTCGTGATACCAAAGCCGTATCTCTAAATACATGAGATTCCTCGGGTGGTCGATGCAGTCCCTTATGCAATAAGGTTCTTCGCGACACCAAAGTAGTATCTTTTAACACATGATATTCTTCGGGTGGTCGAAGCAGTCCCTTATCCAATAAGGTTCTTCGTGATACCAAAGCAGTATCGCTAATCACATGAGATTTGTCGGGTGGTCGAAGCAGTCCCTTATCCAATAAGGTTCTTCGTGATACCAAACCAGTATCTCTAATCACATGAGATTCTACGGGTGGTCGAAGCAGTCCCTTATCAAATAAGGTTCCTCGCGATACCAAAACAGTATCTCTAAACACATGAGATTCTTCGCGATACCAAAGCAGTATCTCTAAATACATGAGATTCCTAGGGTGGTCGATGCAGTCGCTTATCCAATAAGATTCTTCACGATACGAAAGCAGTATCTCTAAACACATGAGATTCTTCGGGTGGTCGAAGCAGTCCCTTATCCGTTAAGTTTCTTCGCGAAACCAAAGCAGTATCTCTAAACACATGAGATTCTTTGGGTGGTTGAAGAAGTCCCTTATCCAATAAGGTTCTTTGCGATACCCAAGCAGTATATCTAAACACATGAGATTCTTCGGGTGGTCAAAGCAGTCCCTTATCTAATAAGGTTCTTCGTGATACCAAAGCAGTATCTCTAAACACATGAGATTCTTCAGGTGGTTGAAGTAGTCCCTTATCCAATAAGGTTCTTCGTGATACCAAAGAAGTATCTCTAAACACATGACATTCTTCGGGGGGTCGAAGTAGTACCTTATTCAATAAGGTTGTTCGTGATACACAAGCAGTATCTCTAAACACATGAGATTCTTCAGGTGGTCGAAGCAGTCCTTTATCCAATAAGGTTCTTCGCGATACCAAAGCAGTATCTCTAATCACCTGAGATTCTTCGGGTGGTCAAAGCAGTCCCTTATCCAATAAGGTTGTTCGCGATACCAAAACAGTATCTCTAAACACATGAGATTCTTCGCGATACCAAAGCAGTATCTCTAAATACATGAGATTCCTCGGGTGGTCGATGCAGTCCCTTATCCAATAAGATTCTTCGCGATACGAAAGCAGTATCTCTAAACACATGAGGTTCTTCGGGTGGTCGAAGCAGTCCCTTATCGAATAAGGTTCTTCGCAATACCAAAGCAGTATCTCTAAATACATGAGATTCCTTGGGTGGTCGAAGCAGTATCTTATTCAATAAGGTTCTTCGTGATACCAAAGCAGTATCTCTAAACACATGAGATTCTTCGGGTGGATGAAGCACTCCCTTATCCAATAAGTTTTTTCGCGATACCAAAGCAGTATCTCTAATCACATGAGATTATTCGGGTGGTCGAGGCAGTCCCTTATCCAATAAGGTTCTTCGCGATACCAAAACAGTATCTCTAAACACATGAGATTCTTCGCGATACCAAAGCAGTATCTCTAAATACATGAGATTCCTCGGGTGGTCGATGCAGTCCCTTATCCAATAACATTCTTCACGATAAGAAAGCAGTATCTCTAAACATATGAGGTTCTTCGGGTGGTCGAAGCAGTCCCTTATGCAATAAGGTTCTTCGTGATACCAAAGCAGTATCTGTAAACACATGACATTCTTCGGGTGGTCGAAGCAGTCCCTTATCCAATAAGATTCTTCGCGATACCAAAGCAGTATCTCTAAACACATGAGATTCTTCGGGTGGTCAAAGCAGTCCCTCATCCAATAAGGTTCTTCGCGATACCAAGACAGTATCTCTAAACACATGAGAGTCTTCACAATACCAAAGCAGTATCTCTAAATACATGAGATTCCTCGGGTGGTCGAAGCAGTACCTTATTCAATAAGGTTCTTCGTGATACGAAAGCAGTATCTCTAAACACATGAGATTCTTCGGGTGGACGAAGCAGTCCCTTATCCAATAAGTTTTTCGCGATACCAAAGCAGTATCTCTAAATACATGAGATTCCTCGGTTGGTCGAAGCAGTACCTTATTCAATAAGGTTCTTCGTGATACCAAAGCAATATCTCTAAACACATGAGATTCTTCGGGTGGATGAAGCACTCCCTTATCCAATATGTTTTTCGCGACACATAAGCAATATCTCTAATCACATGAGATTCTTCGGGTGGTCGAGGCAGTCCCTTATCCAATAAGGTTCTTCGCGATACCAAAACAGTATCTCTAAACACATGAGATTCTTCGCGATACCAAAGCAGTATCTCTAAATACATGAGATTCCTCGGGTGGTCGATGCAGTCCCTTATCCAATAACATTCTTCATGATAAGAAAGCAGTATCTCTAAACACATGAGGTTCTTCGGGTGGTCGAAGCAGTCCCTTATGCAATAAGGTTCTTCGTGATACCAAAGCAGTATTTGTAAACACATGACATTCTTCGGGTGGTTGAAGCAGTCCCTTATCCAATAAGGTTCTTCGCGATACCAAAGTAGTATCTCTAAACACATGAGATTCGTCGGGTGGTCGAAGCAGTCCCTCATCCAATAAGGTTATTCGCGATACCAAAACAGTATCTCTAAACACATGAGATTCTTCACGATACCAAAGCAGTATCTCTAAATACATGAGATTCCTCGGGTGGTCGAAGCAGTACCTTATTCAATAAGGTTCTTCGTGATACCAGAGCAGTATCTCAAAACACATGAGATTCTTCGGGTGGACGAAGCAGTCCCTTACCCAATAAGTTTTTTGCGATACCAAAGCAGTATCTCTAATCACATGAGATTCTTCGGGTGGTTGAGGCAGTCCCTTATCCAATAAGGTTCTTCGCGATACCAAAACAGTATCTCTAAACACATGAGATTCTTCGCGATAGCAAAGCAGTATCTCTAAACACATGAGGTTCTTCAGGTGGTCGAAGCAGTCCCTTATCCAATAACATTCTTCGCGATACGAAAGCATTATCTCTAAACACATGAGGTTCTTCAGGTGGTCGAAGCAGTCCCTTATCCAATAAGGTTCTTCGTGATACCAAAGGAGTATCTGTAAACACATGACATTCTTCGGGTGGTCGAAGCAGTCCCTTATCCAATAAGGTTCTTCGCGATACCAAAGCAGTATCTCTAAACACCTGAGATTCTTCGGGTGGTCGAAGCAGTACCTTATTCAATAAGGTTCTTTGTGATACACAAGCAGTATCTCTAAACACATGAGATTCTTCGGGTGGTCGAAGCAGTCCTTTATCCAATAAGGTTCATCGCGATACCAATGCAGTATCTCTAATCACATGAGATTCTTCGGGTGGTCAAAGCAATCCCTTATGCAATAAGGTTCTTCGCGATACCAAAGCAGTATCTCTAAACACATGAGATTCGTCGGGTGGTTGAAGCAGTCCCTTATTCAATAAGGTTCTTCGGGATACCAAAACAATATCTCTAAACACTTGAGATTCTCCGGGTTAGTGAAGCATTGCCTTATCCAATAAGGTTCTTCGCGATACCAAAGCAGTATCTCTAAACACATGAGATTCTTCGGGTGGTCGAAGCAGTCCCTTATCCAATAAGGTTCTTCGCGATACCAAAACAGTATCTCTAAACACATGAGATTCTTCGTGATACCAAAGTCGTATCTCTAAATACATGAGATTCCTCGGGTGGTCGATGCAGTCCCTTATGCAATAAGGTTCTTCGCGATACCAAAGCAATATCTCTAAACACATGAGATTCTTCGGGTGGTCGAAGCAGTCCCTTATCCAATAAGGTTCTTCGCGATACCAAAGCAGTATCTCTAAAAACATGAGATTCTTCGGGTGGTTGAAGCAATCCCTTATCCAATAAGGTTCTTCGTGATACCAAAGCAGTATCTCTAAACACATGAGATTTTTCGGGTGGTCGAAGCAGTCCCTTATCCAATAAGGTTCTACGCGATACCAAAACAGTACCTCTAAACACATGAGATTCTTCATGATACCAAAGCCGTATCTCTAAATAAATGAGATTCCTCGGGTGGTCGATGCAGTCCCTTATGAAATAAGGTTCTTCGCGACACCAAAGCAGTATCTCTAAACACATGAGATTCTTCGGGTGGTCGAAGCAGTCCCTTATCCAATAAGGTTCTTCGCGATACCAAAGCAGTATCTCTAATCACATGAGACTCTTCGGGTGGTCGAAGAAGTCCATTATCCAATAAGGTTCTTCGCGATATCAAAGCAGTATCTCTTAACACATGAGATTAGTCGGGTGGTCGAAGCAGTCCCTCATCTAATAAGGTTCTTCGCGATACCAAAACAGTATCTCTAAACACATGAGATTCTTCACGATACCAAAGCAATATCTCTAAATACATGAGACTCCTCGGGTGATCGAAGAAGTACCTTATTCAATAAGGTTCTTCGTGATACCAAAGCAGTATCTCTAAACACATGAGATTCTTCGGGTGGACGAAGCAGTCCCTTATCCAATAAGTTTTTCACGATACCAAAGAAGTATCTCTAATCACATGAGATTCTTCGGGTGGTCGAGGCAGTCCCTTATCCAATAAGGTTCTACGCGATACCAAGATAGTATCTCTAAACACATGAGATTCTTCGGGTGGTCAAAGCAGTACCTTATTCAATAAGGTTCTTCGTGTTACCAAAGCAGTATCTCTAAACACATGAGATTCTTCGGGTGGTCAAAGCAGTCCCTTATTCAATAAGGTTCTTCGTGTTACCAAAGCAGTATCTCTAAATACATGAGATTCCTCGGGTGGTCGATGCAGTCCTTTATCCAATAAGGTTCTTCGCGATACAAAAGCAGTATCTCTAAACACATGAGATTCTTCGGGTGGTCGAAGCAGTCCCTTATCCAATAAGGTTCTTCGCAATACCAAAGCAATATCTATAATCACATGAGATTCTTCGGGTGGTCGAAGCAGTCCCTTATCCAATAAGGTTCTTCGTGATACCAAAGCAGTATCTCTAAACACATGACATTCTTCGGGTGGTCGATGCAGTTCCTTATCCAATAAGGTTCTTCGCGATACCAAATCAGTATCTCTAAACACATGAGATTCGTCGGGTGGTCGAAGCAGTCCCTCATCCAATAAGGTTGTTCGCGATACTAAAACAGTATATCTAAACACATGAGATTCTTCACGATACCAAAGCAGTATCTCTAAATACATGAGATTCCTCGGGTGGTCGAAGCAGTACCTTATTCAATAAGGTTCTTCGCGATACCAAAGTAGTATCTCTAATCACATGAGATTCTTCGGGTGGTCGAAGCATTCCCTTATCCAATAAGGTTCTTCGCGATACCAAAGCAGTATCTCTAAACACATGAGATTCGTCGGGTGGTCGAAGCAGTCCCTCATCCAATAAGGTTCTTCGCGATACCAAAACAGTATCTCTAAACACATGAGAGTCTTCAGGATACCAAAGCAGTATCTCTAAATACATGAGATTCCTTGGGTGATCAAAGCAGTACCTTATTCAATAAGGTTCTTCGTGATACCAAAGCAGTATCTCTAACCACATGAGATTCTTCGGGTGGACGAAGCAGTCCCTTATCCAATTAGTTTTTCACGATACCAAAGGAGTATCTCTAAACACATGAGGTTCTTCGGGTGGTCGAAGCAGTCCCTTATCCAATAAGGTTCTTCGTGATACCAAAGCAGTATCTCTAAACACATGACATTCTACGGGTGGTCGATGCAGTCCCTGATCCAATAAGGTTCTTCGCGATACCAAAGCAGTATCTCTAAACACATGAGATTCGTCGGGTGGTCGAAGCAGTCCCTCATCCAATAAGGTTGTTCGCGATACCAAAAAAGTATATCTAAACACATGAGATTCTTCATGATACCAAAGCAGTATCACTAAATACATGAGATTCCTCGGGTGGTCGAAGCAGTACCTTATTCAATAAGGTTCTTCGCGATACCAAAGTAGTATCGCTAATCACATGAGATTCTTCTGGTGGTCGAAGCAGTCCCTTATCCAATAAAGTTCTTCGCGATAAGAAAGCAGTATCTCTAAACACATGAGATTCGTCGGGTGGTCGAAGCAGTCCCTCATCCAATAAGGTTCTTCGCGATACCAAAACAGTATCTCTAAACACATGAGATTCTTCACGATACAGAAGCAGTATCTCTAAATACATGAGATTCCTCGGGTGATCGAAGCAGTACCTTATTCAATAAGGTTCTTCGTGATACCAAAGCAGTATCTCTAAACACATGAGATTCTTCGGTTGGACGAAGCAGTCCCTTATCCAATAAGTTTTTCACGATACCAAAGCAGTATCTCTAATCACATGAGATTCTTCGGGTGGTCGAGGCAGTCCCTTATCCAAGAAGGTTCTTCGCGATACCAAAACAGTATCTCTAAACACATGAGATTCTTCGCGATACCAAAGCAGTATCTCTAAATACATGAGATTCCTCGGGTGGTCGATGCAGTCCCTTATCCAATAAGATTCTTCGCGATACGAAAGCAGTATCTCTAAACACATGAGGTTCTTCGGCTGGTCAAAGCAGTCCCTTATCCAATAAGGTTCTTCGTGATACCAAAGCAGTATCTCTAAACACATGACATTCTTCGGGTGGTCGATGCAGTCCCTTATCCAATAAGGTTTTTCGCGATACCAAAGCAGTCTCTCTAAACACATGAGATTCGTCGGGTGGTCAAAGCAGTCCTTCATCCAATAAGGTTCTTCGCGATACCAAAAAAGTATATCTAAACACATGAGATTCTTCACGATACCAAAGCAGTATCTCTAAATACATGAGATTCCTCGGGTGGTCTAAGGAGTACCTTATTCAATAAGGTTCTTCGCGATACCAAAGCAGTATCGCTAATCACATGAGATTCTTTTGGTGGTCGAAGTAGTCCCTTATCCAATAAGGTTCTTCGCGATACCAAAGCAGTATCTCTAAACACATGAGATTCGTCGGGTGGTCGAAGCAGTCCCTCATCCAATAAGGTTCTTCGCGATACCAAAACAGTATCTCTAACCACATGAGATTCTTCACGATACAGAAGTAGTATCTCTAAATACATGAGATTCCTCGGGTGATCGAAGCAGAACCTTATTCAATAAGGTTCTTCGTGATACCAAAGCAGTATCTCTAAACACATGAGATTCTTCGGTTGGACGAAGCAGTCCCTTATCCAATAAGTTTTTCACGATA
This sequence comes from Lathyrus sativus, assembly GCA_963859935.3. Classification (NCBI taxonomy): domain Eukaryota; kingdom Viridiplantae; phylum Streptophyta; class Magnoliopsida; order Fabales; family Fabaceae; genus Lathyrus; species Lathyrus sativus. The sequence goes on along the minus strand of OZ012740.1, from coordinate 235,117,354 downwards.
CCAAAGCAGTATCTCTAATCACATGAGATTCTTCAGGTGGTCGAGGCAGTCCCTTATCCAATAAGGTTCTTCGCGATACCAAAACAGTATCTCTAAACACATGAGATTCTTCGCGATACCAAAGCAGTATCTCTAAATACATCAGATTCCTCGGGTGGTCGATGCAGTCCCTCATCCAATAAGGTTGTTCGCGATACCAAAAAAGTATATCTAAACACATGAGATTCTTCATGATACCAAAGCAGTATCACTAAATACATGAGATTCCTCGGGTGGTCGAAGCAGTACCTTATTCAATAAGGTTCTTCGCGATACCAAAGCAGTATCGCTAATCACATGAGATTCTTCTGGTGGTCGAAGCAGTCCCTTATCCAATAAAGTTCTTCGCGATAAGAAAGCAGTATCTCTAAACACATGAGATTCGTCGGGTGGTCGAAGCAGTCCCTCATCCAATAAGGTTCTTCGCGATACCAAAACAGTATCTCTAAACACATGAGATTCTTCACGATACAGAAGCAGTATCTCTAAATACATGAGATTCCTCGGGTGATCGAAGCAGTACCTTATTCAATAAGGTTCTTCGTGATACCAGAGCAGTATCTCAAAACACATGAGATTCTTCGGGTGGACGAAGCAGTCCCTTACCCAATAAGTTTTTTGCGATACCAAAGCAGTATCTCTAATCACATGAGATTCTTCGGGTGGTCGAGGCAGTCCCTTATCCAATAAGGTTCTTCGCGATACCAAAACAGTATCTCTAAACACATGAGATTCTTCGCGATAGCAAAGCAGTATCTCTAAACACATGAGGTTCTTCAGGTGGTCGAAGCAGTCCCTTATCCAATAACATTCTTCGCGATACGAAAGCATTATCTCTAAACACATGAGGTTCTTCAGGTGGTCGAAGCAGTCCCTTATCCAATAAGGTTCTTCGTGATACCAAAGGAGTATCTGTAAACACATGACATTCTTCGGGTGGTCGAAGCAGTCCCTTATCCAATAAGGTTCTTCGCGATACCAAAGCAGTATCTCTAAACACCTGAGATTCTTCGGGTGGTCGAAGCAGTACCTTATTCAATAAGGTTCTTTGTGATACACAAGCAGTATCTCTAAACACATGAGATTCTTCGGGTGGTCGAAGCAGTCCTTTATCCAATAAGGTTCATCGCGATACCAATGCAGTATCTCTAATCACATGAGATTCTTCGGGTGGTCAAAGCAATCCCTTATGCAATAAGGTTCTTCGCGATACCAAAGCAGTATCTCTAAACACATGAGATTCGTCGGGTGGTTGAAGCAGTCCCTTATTCAATAAGGTTCTTCGGGATACCAAAACAATATCTCTAAACACTTGAGATTCTCCGGGTTAGTGAAGCATTGCCTTATCCAATAAGGTTCTTCGCGATACCAAAGCAGTATCTCTAAACACATGAGATTCTTCGGGTGGTCGAAGCAGTCCCTTATCCAATAAGGTTCTTCGCGATACCAAAACAGTATCTCTAAACACATGAGATTCTTCGTGATACCAAAGTCGTATCTCTAAATACATGAGATTCCTCGGGTGGTCGATGCAGTCCCTTATGCAATAAGGTTCTTCGCGATACCAAAGCAATATCTCTAAACACATGAGATTCTTCGGGTGGTCGAAGCAGTCCCTTATCCAATAAGGTTCTTCGCGATACCAAAGCAGTATCTCTAAAAACATGAGATTCTTCGGGTGGTTGAAGCAATCCCTTATCCAATAAGGTTCTTCGTGATACCAAAGCAGTATCTCTAAACACATGAGATTTTTCGGGTGGTCGAAGCAGTCCCTTATCCAATAAGGTTCTACGCGATACCAAAACAGTACCTCTAAACACATGAGATTCTTCATGATACCAAAGCCGTATCTCTAAATAAATGAGATTCCTCGGGTGGTCGATGCAGTCCCTTATGAAATAAGGTTCTTCGCGACACCAAAGCAGTATCTCTAAACACATGAGATTCTTCGGGTGGTCGAAGCAGTCCCTTATCCAATAAGGTTCTTCGCGATACCAAAGCAGTATCTCTAATCACATGAGACTCTTCGGGTGGTCGAAGAAGTCCATTATCCAATAAGGTTCTTCGCGATATCAAAGCAGTATCTCTTAACACATGAGATTAGTCGGGTGGTCGAAGCAGTCCCTCATCTAATAAGGTTCTTCGCGATACCAAAACAGTATCTCTAAACACATGAGATTCTTCACGATACCAAAGCAATATCTCTAAATACATGAGACTCCTCGGGTGATCGAAGAAGTACCTTATTCAATAAGGTTCTTCGTGATACCAAAGCAGTATCTCTAAACACATGAGATTCTTCGGGTGGACGAAGCAGTCCCTTATCCAATAAGTTTTTCACGATACCAAAGAAGTATCTCTAATCACATGAGATTCTTCGGGTGGTCGAGGCAGTCCCTTATCCAATAAGGTTCTACGCGATACCAAGATAGTATCTCTAAACACATGAGATTCTTCGGGTGGTCAAAGCAGTACCTTATTCAATAAGGTTCTTCGTGTTACCAAAGCAGTATCTCTAAACACATGAGATTCTTCGGGTGGTCAAAGCAGTCCCTTATTCAATAAGGTTCTTCGTGTTACCAAAGCAGTATCTCTAAATACATGAGATTCCTCGGGTGGTCGATGCAGTCCTTTATCCAATAAGGTTCTTCGCGATACAAAAGCAGTATCTCTAAACACATGAGATTCTTCGGGTGGTCGAAGCAGTCCCTTATCCAATAAGGTTCTTCGCAATACCAAAGCAATATCTATAATCACATGAGATTCTTCGGGTGGTCGAAGCAGTCCCTTATCCAATAAGGTTCTTCGTGATACCAAAGCAGTATCTCTAAACACATGACATTCTTCGGGTGGTCGATGCAGTTCCTTATCCAATAAGGTTCTTCGCGATACCAAATCAGTATCTCTAAACACATGAGATTCGTCGGGTGGTCGAAGCAGTCCCTCATCCAATAAGGTTGTTCGCGATACTAAAACAGTATATCTAAACACATGAGATTCTTCACGATACCAAAGCAGTATCTCTAAATACATGAGATTCCTCGGGTGGTCGAAGCAGTACCTTATTCAATAAGGTTCTTCGCGATACCAAAGTAGTATCTCTAATCACATGAGATTCTTCGGGTGGTCGAAGCATTCCCTTATCCAATAAGGTTCTTCGCGATACCAAAGCAGTATCTCTAAACACATGAGATTCGTCGGGTGGTCGAAGCAGTCCCTCATCCAATAAGGTTCTTCGCGATACCAAAACAGTATCTCTAAACACATGAGAGTCTTCAGGATACCAAAGCAGTATCTCTAAATACATGAGATTCCTTGGGTGATCAAAGCAGTACCTTATTCAATAAGGTTCTTCGTGATACCAAAGCAGTATCTCTAACCACATGAGATTCTTCGGGTGGACGAAGCAGTCCCTTATCCAATTAGTTTTTCACGATACCAAAGGAGTATCTCTAAACACATGAGGTTCTTCGGGTGGTCGAAGCAGTCCCTTATCCAATAAGGTTCTTCGTGATACCAAAGCAGTATCTCTAAACACATGACATTCTACGGGTGGTCGATGCAGTCCCTGATCCAATAAGGTTCTTCGCGATACCAAAGCAGTATCTCTAAACACATGAGATTCGTCGGGTGGTCGAAGCAGTCCCTCATCCAATAAGGTTGTTCGCGATACCAAAAAAGTATATCTAAACACATGAGATTCTTCATGATACCAAAGCAGTATCACTAAATACATGAGATTCCTCGGGTGGTCGAAGCAGTACCTTATTCAATAAGGTTCTTCGCGATACCAAAGTAGTATCGCTAATCACATGAGATTCTTCTGGTGGTCGAAGCAGTCCCTTATCCAATAAAGTTCTTCGCGATAAGAAAGCAGTATCTCTAAACACATGAGATTCGTCGGGTGGTCGAAGCAGTCCCTCATCCAATAAGGTTCTTCGCGATACCAAAACAGTATCTCTAAACACATGAGATTCTTCACGATACAGAAGCAGTATCTCTAAATACATGAGATTCCTCGGGTGATCGAAGCAGTACCTTATTCAATAAGGTTCTTCGTGATACCAAAGCAGTATCTCTAAACACATGAGATTCTTCGGTTGGACGAAGCAGTCCCTTATCCAATAAGTTTTTCACGATACCAAAGCAGTATCTCTAATCACATGAGATTCTTCGGGTGGTCGAGGCAGTCCCTTATCCAAGAAGGTTCTTCGCGATACCAAAACAGTATCTCTAAACACATGAGATTCTTCGCGATACCAAAGCAGTATCTCTAAATACATGAGATTCCTCGGGTGGTCGATGCAGTCCCTTATCCAATAAGATTCTTCGCGATACGAAAGCAGTATCTCTAAACACATGAGGTTCTTCGGCTGGTCGAAGCAGTCCCTTATCCAATAAGGTTCTTCGTGATACCAAAGCAGTATCTCTAAACACATGACATTCTTCGGGTGGTCGATGCAGTCCCTTATCCAATAAGGTTTTTCGCGATACCAAAGCAGTCTCTCTAAACACATGAGATTCGTCGGGTGGTCAAAGCAGTCCTTCATCCAATAAGGTTCTTCGCGATACCAAAAAAGTATATCTAAACACATGAGATTCTTCACGATACCAAAGCAGTATCTCTAAATACATGAGATTCCTCGGGTGGTCTAAGGAGTACCTTATTCAATAAGGTTCTTCGCGATACCAAAGCAGTATCGCTAATCACATGAGATTCTTTTGGTGGTCGAAGTAGTCCCTTATCCAATAAGGTTCTTCGCGATACCAAAGCAGTATCTCTAAACACATGAGATTCGTCGGGTGGTCGAAGCAGTCCCTCATCCAATAAGGTTCTTCGCGATACCAAAATAGTATCTCTAAACACATGAGATTCTTCACGATACAGAAGTAGTATCTCTAAATACATGAGATTCCTCGGGTGATCGAAGCAGAACCTTATTCAATAAGGTTCTTCGTGATACCAAAGCAGTATCTCTAAACACATGAGATTCTTCGGTTGGACGAAGCAGTCCCTTATCCAATAAGTTTTTCACGATACCAAAGCAGTATCTCTAATCACATGAGATTCTTCAGGTGGTCGAGGCAGTCCCTTATCCAATAAGGTTCTTCGCGATACCAAAACAGTATCTCTAAACACATGAGATTCTTCGCGATACCAAAGCAGTATCTCTAAATACATCAGATTCCTCGGGTGGTCGATGCAGTCCCTCATCCAATAAGGTTGTTCGCGATACCAAAAAAGTATATCTAAACACATGAGATTCTTCATGATACCAAAGCAGTATCACTAAATACATGAGATTCCTCGGGTGGTCGAAGCAGTACCTTATTCAATAAGGTTCTTCGCGATACCAAAGCAGTATCGCTAATCACATGAGATTCTTCTGGTGGTCGAAGCAGTCCCTTATCCAATAAAGTTCTTCGCGATAAGAAAGCAGTATCTCTAAACACATGAGATTCGTCGGGTGGTCGAAGCAGTCCCTCATCCAATAAGGTTCTTCGCGATACCAAAACAGTATCTCTAAACACATGAGATTCTTCACGATACAGAAGCAGTATCTCTAAATACATGAGATTCCTCGGGTGATCGAAGTAGTACCTTATTCAATAAGGTTCTTCGTGATACCAAAGTAGTATCTCTAAACACATGAGATTCTTCGGTTGGACGAAGCAGTCCCTTATCCAATAAGTTTTTCACGATACCAAAGCAGTATCTCTAATCACATGAGATTCTTCGGGTGGTCGAGGCAGTCCCTTATCCAAAAAGGTTCTTCGCGATACCAAAACAGTATCTCTAAACACATGAGATTCTTCGCGATACCAAAGCAGTATCTCTAAATACATGAGATTCCTCGGGTGGTCGATGCAGTCCCTTATCCAATAAGATTCTTCGCGATACGAAAGCAGTATCTCTAAACACATGAGGTTCTTCGGCTGGTCGAAGCAGTCCCTTATCCAATAAGGTTCTTCGTGATACCAAAGCAGTATCTCTAAACACATGACATTCTTCGGGTGGTCGATGCAGTCCCTTATCCAATAAGGTTTTTCGCGATACCAAAGCAGTATCTCTAAACACATGAGATTCGTCGGGTGGTCGAAGCAGTCCTTCATCCAATAAGGTTCTTCGCGATACCAAAAAAGTATATCTAAACACATGAGATTCTTCACGATACCAAACCAGTATCTCTAAATACATGAGATTCCTCGGGTGTTCTAAGGAGTACCTTATTCAATAAGGTTCTTCACGATACCAAAGCAGTATCGCTAATCACATGAGATTCTTCGGGTGGTCGAAGTAGTCCCTTATCCAATAAGGTTCTTCGAGATACCAAACCAGTATCTCTAAATACATGAGATTCCTCGGGTGGTCGAAGCAGTACCTTATTCAATAAGGTTCTTCGCGATACCAAAGTAGTATCGCTAATCACATGAGATTCTTCTGGTGGTCGAAGCAGTCCCTTATCCAATAAAGTTCTTCGCGATAAGAAAGCAGTATCTCTAAACACATGAGATTCGTCGGGTGGTCGAAGCAGTCCCTCATCCAATAAGGTTCTTCGCGATACCAAAACAGTATCTCTAAACACATGAGATTCTTCACGATACAGAAGCAGTATCTCTAAATACATGAGATTCCTCGGGTGATCGAAGCAGTACCTTATTCAATAAGGTTCTTCGTGATACCAAAGCAGTATCTCTAAACACATGAGATTCTTCGGTTGGACGAAGCAGTCCCTTATCCAATAAGTTTTTCACGATACCAAAGCAGTATCTCTAATCACATGAGATTCTTCGGGTGGTCGAGGCAGTCCCTTATCCAAGAAGGTTCTTCGCGATACCAAAACAGTATCTCTAAACACATGAGATTCTTCGCGATACCAAAGCAGTATCTCTAAATACATGAGATTCCTCGGGTGGTCGATGAAGTCCCTTATCCAATAAGATTCTTCGCGATACGAAAGCAGTATCTCTAAACACATGAGGTTCTTCGGCTGGTCGAAGCAGTCCCTTATCCAATAAGGTTCTTCGTGATACCAAAGCAGTATCTCTAAACACATGACATTCTTCGGGTGGTCGATGCAGTCCCTTATCCAATAAGGTTTTTCGCGATACCAAAGCAGTCTCTCTAAACACATGAGATTCGTCGGGTGGTCAAAGCAGTCCTTCATCCAATAAGGTTCTTCGCGATACCAAAAAAGTATATCTAAACACATGAGATTCTTCACGATACCAAAGCAGTATCACTAAATACATGAGATTCCTCGGGTGGTCGAAGCAGTACCTTATTCAATAAGGTTCTTCGCGATACCAAAGCAGTATCGCTAATCACATGAGATTCTTCTGGTGGTCGAAGCAGTCCCTTATCCAATAAAGTTCTTCGCGATAAGAAAGCAGTATCTCTAAACACATGAGATTCGTCGGGTGGTCGAAGCAGTCCGTCATCCAATAAGGTTCTTCGCGATACCAAAACAGTATCTCTAAACACATGAGATTCTTCACGATACAGAAGCAGTATCTCTAAATACATGAGATTCCTCGGGTGATCGAAGTAGTACCTTATTCAATAAGGTTCTTCGTGATACCAAAGTAGTATCTCTAAACACATGAGATTCTTCGGTTGGACGAAGCAGTCCCTTATCCAATAAGTTTTTCACGATACCAAAGCAGTATCTCTAATCACATGAGATTCTTCGGGTGGTCGAGGCAGTCCCTTATCCAAAAAGGTTCTTCGCGATACCAAAACAGTATCTCTAAACACATGAGATTCTTCGCGATACCAAAGCAGTATCTCTAAATACATCAGATTCCTCGGGTGGTCGATGCAGTCCCTTATCCAATAAGATTCTTCGCGATACGAAAGCAGTATCTCTAAACACATGAGGTTCTTCGGCTGGTCGAAGCAGTCCCTTATCCAATAAGGTTCTTCGTGATACCAAAGCAGTATCTCTAAACACATGACATTCTTCGGGTGGTCGATGCAGTCCCTTATCCAATAAGGTTTTTCGCGATACCAAAGCAGTATCTCTAAACACATGAGATTCGTCGGGTGGTCGAAGCAGTCCTTCATCCAATAAGGTTCTTCGCGATACCAAAAAAGTATATCTAAACACATGAGATTCTTCACGATACCAAACCAGTATCTCTAAATACATGAGATTCCTCGGGTGTTCTAAGGAGTACCTTATTCAATAAGGTTCTTCACGATACCAAAGCAGTATCGCTAATCACATGAGATTCTTCGGGTGGTCGAAGTAGTCCCTTATCCAATAAGGTTCTTCGCGATACCAAACCAGTATCTCTAAATACATGAGATTCCTAGGGTGGTCGAAGTAGTCCCTTATCCAATAAGGTTCTTCGCGATACCAAAGCAGTATCTCTAAACACATGAGATTCGTCGGGTGGTCGAAGCAGTCCCTCATCCAATAAGGTTCTTCGCGATACCAAAACAGTATCTCTAAACACATGAGATTCTTCACGATACAGAAGTAGTATCTCTAAATACATGAGATTCCTCGGGTGATCGAAGCAGAACCTTATTCAATAAGGTTCTTCGTGATACCAAAGCAGTATCTCTAAACACATGAGATTCTTCGGTTGGAGGAAGCAGTCCCTTATCCAATAAGTTTTTCACGATACCAAAGCAGTATCTCTAATCACATGAGATTCTTCAGGTGGCCGAGGCAGTCCCTTATCCAATAAGGTTCTTCGCGATACCAAAACAGTATCTCTAAACACATGAGATTCTTCGCGATACCAAAGCAGTATCTCTAAATACATCAGATTCCTCGGGTGGTCGATGCAGTCCCTTATCCAATAAGATTCTTCGCGATACGAAAGTAGTATCTCTAAGCACATGAGGTTCTTCGGGTGGTCGAAGCAGTCCCTTATCCAATAAGGTTCTTCGTGATACCAAAATAGTATCTCTAAACACATGACATTCTTCGGGTGGTCGATGCAGTCCCTTATCCAATAAGGTTTTTAACGATACCAAAGCAATATCTCTAATCACTTGAGATTCTTCGGGTGGTCGAGGAAGTCTCTTATCCAATAAGGTTCTTCGCGATACCAAATCAGTATATCTAAACACATGAGATTCTTCACGATACCAAAGCAGTATATCTAAATACATGAGATTCCTCGGGTGGTCGAAGCAGTACCTTATTCAATAAGGTTCTTCGTGATACCAAAGCAGTATCTCTAAACACATGAGATTCTTCGGGTGGACGAAGCAGTCCCTTATCCAATAAGTTTTTCGCGATACCAAAGCAATATCTCTAATCACACGAGATTCTTCGGGTGGTCGAGGCAGTCCTTTATCCAAAAAGGTTCTTCGCGATACCAAAACAGTATCTCTAAACACATGAGATTATTCGCGATATCAAAGCAGTATCTCTAAATACATGAGATTCCTCATGTGGTCGATGCAGTCCGTTATCCAATAAAATTCTTCTCGATATGAAAGCAGTATCTCTAAACACATGAGATTCTTTGGGTGGTCGAAGCAGTCCCTTATCCAATAAGGTTATTCATGATACCAAAGCAGTATCTCTAAACACATGAAATTCTTCGGGTGGTCGAAGCAGCCCCTTATCAAATAAGGTTCTTCGCGATACCAAAGCAGTATCTCTAAACACATGAGATTCTTCGGGTGGTCGAAGCAGTACCTTATTCAATAAGGTTCTTTGTGATACACAAGCAATATCTCTAAATACATGAGATTCTTCGGGTGGTCGAAGCAATCCTTTATCCAATAAGGTTCTTCGTGATACCAAAGCAATATCTCTAATCACATGAGATTCTTCGTGTGGTCAAAGCAGTCCCTTATCCAATAAGGTTCTTCGCGATACCAAAGAAGTATCTTTAAACACATGAGATGCGTCGGGTGGTCGAAGCAGTCCCTTATCCAATAAGGTTCTTCGCGATACCAAAACAATATCTCTAAACACTTGAGATTCTTCGGGTGGTTGAAGTTGTCCCTTATCCAATAAGGTTCTTCGAGATACCAAAGCAGTATCTTTAAACACATGAGATTCTTCGGGTGGTCGAGGCAGTCCCTTATCCAAGAAGGTTCTTCGCGATACCAAAACAGTATCTCTAAACACATGAGATTCTTCGCGATACCAAAGCAGTATCTCTAAATACATGAGATTCCTCGGGTGGTCGATGAAGTCCCTTATCCAATAAGATTCTTCGCGATACGAAAGCAGTATCTCTAAACACATGAGGTTCTTCGGCTGGTCGAAGCAGTCCCTTATCCAATAAGGTTCTTCGTGATACCAAAGCAGTATCTCTAAACACATGACATTCTTCGGGTGGTCGATGCAGTCCCTTATCCAATAAGGTTTTTCGCGATACCAAAGCAGTCTCTCTAAACACATGAGATTCGTCGGGTGGTCAAAGCAGTCCTTCATCCAATAAGGTTCTTCGCGATACCAAAAAAGTATATCTAAACACATGAGATTCTTCACGATACCAAAGCAGTATCACTAAATACATGAGATTCCTCGGGTGGTCGAAGCAGTACCTTATTCAATAAGGTTCTTCGCGATACCAAAGCAGTATCGCTAATCACATGAGATTCTTCTGGTGGTCGAAGCAGTCCCTTATCCAATAAAGTTCTTCGCGATAAGAAAGCAGTATCTCTAAACACATGAGATTCGTCGGGTGGTCGAAGCAGTCCGTCATCCAATAAGGTTCTTCGCGATACCAAAACAGTATCTCTAAACACATGAGATTCTTCACGATACAGAAGCAGTATCTCTAAATACATGAGATTCCTCGGGTGATCGAAGTAGTACCTTATTCAATAAGGTTCTTCGTGATACCAAAGTAGTATCTCTAAACACATGAGATTCTTCGGTTGGACGAAGCAGTCCCTTATCCAATAAGTTTTTCACGATACCAAAGCAGTATCTCTAATCACATGAGATTCTTCGGGTGGTCGAGGCAGTCCCTTATCCAAAAAGGTTCTTCGCGATACCAAAACAGTATCTCTAAACACATGAGATTCTTCGCGATACCAAAGCAGTATCTCTAAATACATCAGATTCCTCGGGTGGTCGATGCAGTCCCTTATCCAATAAGATTCTTCGCGATACGAAAGCAGTATCTCTAAACACATGAGGTTCTTCGGCTGGTCGAAGCAGTCCCTTATCCAATAAGGTTCTTCGTGATACCAAAGCAGTATCTCTAAACACATGACATTCTTCGGGTGGTCGATGCAGTCCCTTATCCAATAAGGTTTTTCGCGATACCAAAGCAGTATCTCTAAACACATGAGATTCGTCGGGTGGTCGAAGCAGTCCTTCATCCAATAAGGTTCTTCGCGATACCAAAAAAGTATATCTAAACACATGAGATTCTTCACGATACCAAACCAGTATCTCTAAATACATGAGATTCCTCGGGTGTTCTAAGGAGTACCTTATTCAATAAGGTTCTTCACGATACCAAAGCAGTATCGCTAATCACATGAGATTCTTCGGGTGGTCGAAGTAGTCCCTTATCCAATAAGGTTCTTCGCGATACCAAACCAGTATCTCTAAATACATGAGATTCCTCGGGTGGTCGAAGTAGTCCCTTATCCAATAAGGTTCTTCGCGATACCAAAGCAGTATCTCTAAACACATGAGATTCGTCGGGTGGTCGAAGCAGTCCCTCATCCAATAAGGTTCTTCGCGATACCAAAACAGTATCTCTAAACACATGAGATTCTTCACGATACAAAAGTAGTATCTCTAAATACATGAGATTCCTCGGGTGATCGAAGCAGAACCTTATTCAATAAGGTTCTTCGTGATACCAAAGCAGTATCTCTAAACACATGAGATTCTTCGGTTGGAGGAAGCAGTCCCTTATCCAATAAGTTTTTCACGATACCAAAGCAGTATCTCTAATCACATGAGATTCTTCAGGTGGCCGAGGCAGTCCCTTATCCAATAAGGTTCTTCGCGATACCAAAACAGTATCTCTAAACACATGAGATTCTTCGCGATACCAAAGCAGTATCTCTAAATACATCAGATTCCTCGGGTGGTCGATGCAGTCCCTTATCCAATAAGATTCTTCGCGATACGAAAGTAGTATCTCTAAGCACATGAGGTTCTTCGGGTGGTCGAAGCAGTCCCTTATCCAATAAGGTTCTTCGTGATACCAAAATAGTATCTCTAAACACATGACATTCTTCGGGTGGTCGATGCAGTCCCTTATCCAATAAGGTTTTTAACGATACCAAAGCAATATCTCTAATCACTTGAGATTCTTCGGGTGGTCGAGGAAGTCTCTTATCCAATAAGGTTCTTCGCGATACCAAATCAGTATATCTAAACACATGAGATTCTTCACGATACCAAAGCAGTATATCTAAATACATGAGATTCCTCGGGTGGTCGAAGCAGTACCTTATTCAATAAGGTTCTTCGTGATACCAAAGCAGTATCTCTAAACACATGAGATTCTTCGGGTGGACGAAGCAGTCCCTTATCCAATAAGTTTTTCGCGATACCAAAGCAATATCTCTAATCACACGAGATTCTTCGGGTGGTCGAGGCAGTCCTTTATCCAAAAAGGTTCTTCGCGATACCAAAACAGTATCTCTAAACACATGAGATTATTCGCGATATCAAAGCAGTATCTCTAAATACATGAGATTCCTCATGTGGTCGATGCAGTCCCTTATCCAATAAAATTCTTCTCGATACGAAAGCAGTATCGCTAAACACATGAGATTCTTTGGGTGGTCGAAGCAGTCCCTTATCCAATAAGGTTATTCATGATACCAAAGCAGTATCTCTAAACACATGAAATTCTTCGGGTGGTCGAAGCAGCCCCTTATCAAATAAGGTTCTTCGCGATACCAAAGCAGTATCTCTAAACACATGAGATTCTTCGGGTGGTCGAAGCAGTACCTTATTCAATAAGGTTCTTTGTGATACACAAGCAATATCTCTAAATACATGAGATTCTTCGGGTGGTCGAAGCAATCCTTTATCCAATAAGGTTCTTCGTGATACCAAAGCAATATCTCTAATCACATGAGATTCTTCGTGTGGTCAAAGCAGTCCCTTATCCAATAAGGTTCTTCGCGATACCAAAGAAGTATCTTTAAACACATGAGATGCGTCGGGTGGTCGAAGCAGTCCCTTATCCAATAAGGTTCTTCGCGATACCAAAACAATATCTCTAAACACTTAAGATTCTTCGGGTGGTTGAAGTTGTCCCTTATCCAATAAGGTTCTTCGAGATACCAAAGCAGTATCTTTAAACACATGAGATTCTTCGGGTTGTCGAAGCAGTACCTTATTCAATAAGGTTCTTCGTGATACAAAAGCAGTATCTCTAAACACATGAGATTCTTCGGGTGGTTGAAGCAGTCCCTTATCCAATAAGGTTCTTCGCGATACCAAAACAGTATCTCTAAACAGATGAGATTCTCCGGGTGGTCGAAGCAGTCCCTTATCCAATAAGGTTCTTCGCGATACGAAAACAGTATCTCTAAACACATGAGATTCTTCGTGATACCAAAGTCGTATCTCTAAATACATGAGATTCCTCGGGTGGTCGATGCAGTCCCTTATGCAATAAGGTTCTTTGCGATACGAAAGCAGTATCTCTAAACACATGAGATTCTTCGGGTGGTCGAAGCAGTCCCTTACCCAATAAGGTTCTTTGCGATACCAAAGCAGTATCTCTAATCATATGAGATTCTTCGGGTGGTCGAAGCAGTCCCTTATCCAATAAGGTTCTTCGCGATACCAAAGCAGTATCTCTAAACACATGAGATTCGCCGGGTGGTCGAAACAGTCCCTTATCCAATATGGTTCTTCGCGATACCAAAACAGTATCTCTAAACACATGAGATTCTTTGTGATACCAAAGCCGTATCTCTTAATACATGAGATTCCTCGGGTGGTTGATGCAGTCCCTTATGCAATAAGGTTCTTCGCGATACCAAAGCAGTATCTCTAAACACATGAGATTCTTCGGGTGGTCGAAGCAGTCCCTTATCCAATAAGGTTCTTCGCGATACCAAAGCAGTATCTCTAATCACATGAGATTCTTCGGGTGGTCGTAGAAGTCCCTTATCCAATAAGGTTCTTTGTGATACCAAAGCAGTATCTCTAAAAACATGAGATTTGTCGGGTGATCGAAGCAGTCCCTCATCCAATAAGGTCCTTCGCGATACCAAAACAATATCTCAAAACACATGAGATTCTTCACGATACCAAAGCAGTATCTCTAAATACATGAGATTCTTCGGGTGGTCGAAGCAGTACCTTATTCAATAAGGTTCTTCGTGATACCAAAGCAGTATCTCTAAACACATGAGATTCTTTGGGTGGAAGAAGCAGTCCCTTATCCAATAAGTTTTTCACGATACCAAAGCAGTATCTCTAAACACATGAGATTCTTCGGGTGGTCGAAGCAGTCCCATATCCAATAAGGTTCTTCGCAATACCGAAACAGTATCTCTAAACACATGAGATTCTTCGTGATACCAAAGCCGTATCTCTAAATACATGAGATTCCTCGGGTGGTCGATGCAGTCCCTTATGCAATAAGGTTCTTCGTGATACGAAAGCAGTATCTCTAAACACATGAGATTCTTCGGGTGGTCAAAGCAGTCCCTTATCCAATATGGTTCTTTGCGATACCAAAGCAGTATCTCTAATCACATGAGATTCTTCGGGTGGTCGAGGCAGTCCTTTATCCAAAAAGGTTCTTCGCGATACCAAAACAGTATCTCTAAACACATGAGATTATTCGCGATATCAAAGCAGTATCTCTAAATACATGAGATTCCTCATGTGGTCGATGCAGTCCCTTATCCAATAAAATTCTTCTCGATACGAAAGCAGTATCTCTAAACACATGAGATTCTTCGGGTGGTCGAAGCAGTCCCTTATCCAATAAGGTTATTCATGATACCAAAGCAGTATCTCTAAACACATGACAGTCTTCGGGTGGTCGAAGCAGCCCCTTATCAAATAAGGTTCTTCGCGATACCAAAGCAGTATCTCTAAACACATGAGATTCTTCGGGTGGTCGAAGCAGTACCTTATTCAATAAGGTTCTTTGTGATACACAAGCAATATCTCTAAATACATGAGATTCTTCGGGTGGTCGAAGCAATCCTTTATCCAATAAGGTTCTTCGTGATACCAAAGCAATATCTCTAATCACATGAGATTCTTCGGGTGGTCAAAGCAGTCCCTTATCCAATAAGGTTGTTCGCGATACCAAAGCAGTATCTTTAAACACATGAGATGCGTCGGGTGGTCGAAGCAGTCCCTTATCCAATAAGGTTCTTCGCGATACCAAAACAATATCTCTAAACACTTGAGATTCTTCGGGTGGTTGAAGTTGTCCCTTATCCAATATGGTTCTTCGAGATACCAAAGCAGTATCTTTAAACACATGAGATTCTTCGGGATGTCGAAGCAGTACCTTATTCAATAAGGTTCTTCGTGATACAAAAGCAGTATCTCTAAACACATGAGATTCTTCGGGTGGTTGAAGCAGTCCCTTATCCAATAAGGTTCTTCGCGATACCAAAACTGTATCTCTAAACACATGAGATTCTCCGGGTGGTCGAAGCAGTCCCTTATCCAATAAGGTTCTTCGCGATACGAAAACAGTATCTCTAAACACATGAGATTCTTCGTGATACCAAAGTCGTATCTCTAAATACATGAGATCCCTCGGGTGGTCGATGCAGTCCCTTATGCAATAAGGTTCTTTGCGATACGAAAGCAGTATCTCTAAACACATGAGATTCTTCGGGTGGTCGAAGCAGTCCCTTACCCAATAAGGTTCTTTGCGATACCAAAGCAGTATCTCTAATCATATGAGATTCTTCGGGTGGTCGAAGCAGTCCCTTATCCAATAAGGTTCTTCGCGATACCAAAGCAGTATCTCTAAACACATGAGATTCGCCGGGTGGTCGAAACAGTCCCTTATCCAATATGGTTCTTCGCGATACCAAAACAGTATCTCTAAACACATGAGATTCTTTGTGATACCAAAGCCGTATCTCTTAATACATGAGATTCCTCGGGTGGTTGATGCAGTCCCTTATGCAATAAGGTTCTTCGCGATACCAAAGCAGTATATCTAAATACATGAGATTCCTCGGGTGGTCGAAGCAGTACCTTATTCAATAAGGTTCTTCGTGATACCAAAGCAGTATCTCTAAACACATGAGATTCTTCGGGTGGACGAAGCAGTTCCTTATCCAATAAGTTTTTCGTGATACCAAAGCAGTATCTCTAATCACATGAGATTCTTCAGGTGGTCGAGGCAGTCCTTTATCCAAAAAGGTTCTTCGCGATACCAAAACAGTATCTCTAAACACATGAGATTATTCGCGATATCAAAGCAGTATCTCTAAATACATGAGATTCCTCATGTGGTTGATGCAGTACCTTATTCAATAAGGTTCTTCGTGATACCAAAGCAGTATCTCTAAACACATGAGATTCTTTGGGTGGAAGAAGCAGTCCCTTATCCAATAAGTTTTTCACGATACCAAAACAGTATCTCTAAACACATGAGATTCTTCGGGTGGTCGAAGCAGTCCCATATCCAATAAGGTTCTTCGCAATACCGAAACAGTATCTCTAAACACATGAGATTCTTCGTGATACCAAAGCCGTATCTCTAAATACATGAGATTCCTCGGGTGGTCGATGCAGTCCCTTATGCAATAAGGTTCTTCGTGATACGAAAGCAGTATCTCTAAACACATGAGATTCTTCGGGTGGTCGAAGCAGTCCCTTATCCAATATGGTTCTTTGCGATACCAAAGCAGTATCTCTAATCACATGAGATTCTTCGGGTGGACGAAGCAGTCCCTTATCCAATAAGTTTTTCGCGATACCAAAGCAGTATCTCTAATCACATGAGATTCTTCAGGTGGTCGAGGCAGTCCTTTTATCCAATAAGGTTCTTTGCGATACCAAAACAGTATCTCTAAACACATGAGATTATTCGCGATACCAAAGCAGTATCTCTAAATACATGAGATTCCTCGGGTGGTCGATGCAGTCCCTTATCCAATAAGATTCTTCGCGATACGAAAGCAGTATCTCTAAACACATGAGGTTCTTCGGGTGGACGAAGCAGTCCCTTATCCATAAGGTTCTTCGTGATACCAAAGCAGTATCTCTAAACACATGACATTCTTCGGGTGGTCGAAGCAGTCCCTTATCCAATAAGGTTCTTCGCGGTACCAAAGCAGTATCTCTAAACACATGAGATTTTGTCGGTTGGTCGAAGCATACCCTCATCCAATAAGGTTCTTCGCGATACCAAAACAGGATCTCTAAACACATAAGATTCTTCACGATACCAAAGCAGTATCTCTTAATACATGAGATTCCTCGGGTGGTCAAAGCAGTACCTTATTCAATAAGGTTCTTCGTGATACCAAAGCAGTATCTCTAAACACATGATATTCATCGGGTGGTCGAAGCAGTCCCTCATCCAATAAGGTTCTTCGCGATACAAAAACAGTATCTCTAAACACATGAGATTCTTCACGATACAGAAGCAGTATCTCTAAATACATGAGATTCCTCGGGTGATCGAAGCAGAACCTTATTCAATAAGGTTCTTCGGGATACCAAAGCAGTATCTCTAAACACATGAGATTCTTCGGTTGGACGAAGCAGTCCCTTATCCAATAAGTTTTTCACGATACCAAAGCAGTATCTCTAATCACATGAGATTCTTCGGGTGGTCGAGGCAGTCCCTTATCCAATAAGGTTCTTCGCGATACCAAAACAGTATCTCTAAACACATGAGATTCTTCGTGATACCAAAGCAGTATCTCTAAATACATCAGATTCCTCGGGTCGTCGATGCAGTCCCTTATCCAATAAGATTCTTCGCGATACGAAAGTAGTATCTCTAAACACATGAGGTTCTTCGGGTGGTCGAAGCAGTCCCTTATCCAATAAGGTTCTTCATGATACCAAAACAGTATCTCTAAACACATGACATTCTTCGGGTGGTCGATGCAGTCCCTTATCCAATAAGGTTTTTCACGATACCAAAGCAATATCTCTAATCACTTGAGATTCTTCGGGTGGTCGAGGCAGTCCCTTATCCAATAAGGTTCTTCGCGATACCAAATCAGTATATCTAAACACGTGAGATTCTTCACGATACCAAAGCAGTATATCTAAATACATGAGATTCCTCGGGTGGTCGAAGCAGTACCTTATTCAATAAGGTTCTTCGTGATACCAAAGCAGTATCTCTAAACACATGAGATTCTTCGGGTGGACGAAGCAGTCCCTTATCCAATAAGTTTTTCGTGATACCAAAGCAGTATCTCTAATTACATGAGATTCTTCGGGTGGTCGAGGCAGTCCTTTATCCAAAAAGGTTCTTCGCGATACCAAAACAGTATCTCTAAACACATGAGATTCTTCGGGTGGTCGAAGCAGTACCTTATTCAATAAGGTTCTTTGTGATACACAAGCAATATCTCTAAATACATGAGATTCTTCGGGTGGTCGAAGCAGTCCTTTATCCAATAAGGTTCTTCGAGATACCAAAGCAGTATCTCTAAACACATGAGATTCTTCGGGTTGTCAAAGCAGTACCTTATTCAATAAGGTTCTTCGTGATACAAAAGCAGTATCTCTAAACACATGAGATTCTTCGGGTGGTTGAAGCAGTCCCTTATGCAATAAGGTTCTTCGCGATACCAAAACAGTATCTCTAAACACATGAGATTCTCCGGGTGGTCGAAGCAGTCCCTTATCCAATAAGGTTCTTCGCGATACCAAAACAGTATCTCTAAACACATGAGATTCTTCGTGATACCAAAGTCGTATCTCTAAATACATGAGATTCCTCGGGTGGTCGATGCAGTCCCTTATGCAATAAGGTTCTTCGCGATACGAAAGCAGTATCTCTAAACACATGAGATTCTTTGGGTGGTCGAAGCAGTCCCTTACCCAATAAGGTTCTTTGCGATACCAAAGCAGTATCTCTAATCACATGAGATTCTTCGGGTGGTCGAAGCAGTCCCTTATCCAATAAGGTTTTTTGCGATACCAAAGCAGTATCTCTCAACACATGAGATTCTTCGGGTTGTCGAAGCAGTCCCATATCCAATAAGGTTCTTCGCAATACCGAAACAGTATCTCTAAACACATGAGATTCTTCGTGATACCAAAGTCGTATCTCTAAATACATGAGATTCCTCGGGTGGTCGATGCAGTCCCTTATGCAATAAGGTTCTTCGCGATACAAAAGCAGTATCTCTAAACACATGAGATTCTTCGGGTGGTCGAAGCAGTCCCTTATCCAATAAGGTTCTTTGCGATACCAAAGCAGTATCTCTAATCACATGAGATTCTTCGGATGGACGAAGCAGTCCCTTATCCAATAAGTTTTTCGCGATACCAAAGCAGTATCTCTAATCACATGAGATTCTTCAGGTGGTCGAGGCAGTCCTTTATCCAATAAGGTTCTTTGCGATACCAAAACAGTATCTCTATACACATAAGATTATTCACGATACCAAAGCAGTATCTCTAAATACATGAGATTCCTCGGGTGGTCGATGCAGTCCCTTATCCAATAAGATTCTTCGCGATACGAAAGCAGTATCTCTAAACACATGAGGTTCTTCGGGTGGACGAAGCAGTCCCTTATCCATAAGGTTCTTCGTGATACCAAAGCAGTATCTCTAAACACATGACATTCTTCGGGTGGTCGAAGCAGTCCCTTATCCAATAAGGATCTTCCCAGTACTGAAGCAGTATCTCTAAACTCATGAAATTCGTCGGGTGGTCGAAGCATACCCTCATCCAATAAGGTTATTCGCGATACCAAAAAAGTATCTCTAAATACATGAGATTCCTCGGGTGGTCGAAGCAGTACCTTATTCAATAAGGTTCTTCGTGATACCAAAGCAGTATCTCAAAACACATGATATTCTTCGGGTGGACGAAGCAGTCCCTTATCCAGTACGTTTTTCGCGATACCAAAGCCGTATCTCTAAGCACATGAGATTCTTCGGGTGGTCGATGCAGTTCCTTATCCAATAAGGTTCTTCGCGATACCAAAACAATATCTCTAAACACATGAGATTCTTCGCGATACCAAAGCAGTATCTCTAAATACATGAGATTCCTCGGGTGGTCGATGCAGTCCCTTATCCAATAAGATTCCTCGCGATACGAAAGCAGTATCTCTAAACACATGAGATCGTTCGGGTGGTCGAAGCAGTCCCTTATCTAATAAGGTTCTTCGTGATACCAAAGCAGTATCTCTAAACAGATGACATTCTTCGGGTGGTCGAAGCAGCCCCTTATCCAATAAGGTTCTTCGCGATACCAAAGCAGTGTCTCTAAACACATGAGATTCTTCGGGTGGTAGAAGCGGTACCTTATTCAATAAGGTTCTTCGTGATACACAAGCAGTATCTCTAAACACATGAGATTCTTCGGGTGGTCGAAGCAGTACCTTATTCAATAAGGTTCTTCGTGATACAAAAGCAATATCTCTAAACACATGAGATTC
Organism: Lathyrus sativus; assembly: GCA_963859935.3. Lineage (NCBI taxonomy): Eukaryota > Viridiplantae > Streptophyta > Magnoliopsida > Fabales > Fabaceae > Lathyrus > Lathyrus sativus. The sequence continues at coordinate 235,096,774 of OZ012740.1, read as the reverse complement.
TTCGGGTGGTTGAAGCAGTCCCTTATCCAATAAGGTTCTTCGCGATACCAAAGCATTATCTCGAAACACATGAGATTTTTCGGGTGGTTGAAGCAGTCCCTTATCCATTAAGGTTCTTCGCGATACCAAAGCAGTATCTCTAATCACATGAGATTCTTCGGGTGGTCGAAGCAGTCCCTTATCTAATAAGGTTCTTCGTGATACCAAAGCAGTATCTCTAAACACATGAGATTCGTCGGGTGGTCGAAGAAGTCCCTCATCAAATAAGGTTCTTCGCGATACCAAAATAGTATCTCTAACCACATGAGAGTTTTCACGATACCAAAGCAGTATCTCTAAATACATGAGATTCCTCGGGTGGTCGAAGCAGTACCTTATTCAATAAGGTTCTTCGTGATACCAAAGCAGTAAATCTAAACACATGAGATTCTTCGGGTGGACGAAGTAGTCCCTTATCCAATAAGTTTTTCGTTATACAAAAGCAGTGTCTCTAATCACATGAGATTCTTTGGGTGGTCAAGGCAGTCCTTTATCCAATAAGGTTCTTTGCGATACCAAAACAGTATCTCTAAACACATGAGATTCTTCGCGATACCAAAGCAGTATCTCTAAATACATGAGATTCCTCGGGTGGTCAATGCAGTCCCTTATCCAATAAGATTCTTCGGGATACGAAAGCAGTATCTCTAAACACATGAGGTTCTTCGGGTGGTCGAAGCAGTCCCTTATCCAATAAGGTTCTTCGTGATACCAAAGCAGTATCTCTAAACACATGACATTCTTCGGGTGGTCGAAGCAGTCCCTCATCCAATAAAGTTCTTCGCGATACCAAAACAGTATCTCTAAACACATGAGATTCTTCACGATACCAAAGCAGTATCTCTAAATACATGAGATTCCTCGGGTGGTCGAAGCAGTACCTTATTCAATAAGGTTCTTCGTGATACCAAAGCAGTATCTAATAACACATGAGATTCTTCGGGTGGACGAAGCAGTACCTTATCCAATAAGTTTTTCGCGATACCAAAGTCGTATCTCTAATCACATGAGATTCTTCGGGTGGTCTAGGCAGTCCCTTATCCAATAAGGTTCTTCGCGATACCAAAACAGTATATCTAAACACATGAGATTCTTCGCGATACCAAAGCAGTATCTCTAAATACATTAGATTCCTCGGGTGGTCGATGCAGTCACTTATCCAATAAGACTCTTCGCGATATGAAAGCAGTATCTCTAATCACATGAGATTCTTCAGGTGGTCAAAGCAGTCCCTTATCCAATAAGGTTCTTCGCGATACCAAAACAGTATCTCTAAACACTTAAGATTCTTCGGGTGGTTGAAGCAGTCCCTTATCCAATAAGGTTCTTCGCGATACCAAAGCAGTATCTCTAAACACATGAGATTCTTCGGGTGGTCGAAGCAGTACCTTATTCAATAAGGTTCTTCGTGATACAAAAGCAATATCTCTAAACACATGAGATTCTTCGGGTGGTTGAAACAGTCCCTTATCCAATAAGGTTCTTTGCGATACCAAAGCATTATCTCTAAACACATGAGATTCTTCAGGTGGTCGAAGCAGTCCCTTATCCAATAAAGTTCTTCGCGATACCAAAACAGTATCTCTAAATACATGAGATTCTTCGTGATACCAAAGCCGTATCTCTAAATACATGAGATTCCTCGGGTGGTCGATGCAGTCCCTTATGCAATAAGGTTCTTCGCGATAAAGCAGTATCTCTAAACACATGCGATTCACCGGATGGTCGATGCAGTCCCTTATCCAATAAGATTCCTCGCGATACGAAAGCAGTATCTCTAAACACATGAGATCGTTCGGGTGGTCGAAGCAGTCCCTTATCTAATAAGGTTCTTCGTGATACCAAAGCAGTATCTCTAAACAGATGACATTCTTCGGGTGGTCGAAGCAGCCCCTTATCCAATAAGGTTCTTCGCGATACCAAAGCAGTGTCTCTAAACACATGAGATTCTTCGGGTGGTCGAAGCGGTACCTTATTCAATAAGGTTCTTCGTGATACACAAGCAGTATCTCTAAACACATGAGATTCATCGGGTGGTCGAAGCAGTACCTTATTCAATAAGGTTCTTCGTGATACAAAAGCAATATCTCTAAACACATGAGATTCTTCGGGTGGTTGAAGCAGTCCCTTATCCAATAAGGTTCTTCGCGATACCAAAGCATTATCTCGAAACACATGAGATTTTTCGGGTGGTCGAAGCAGTCCCTTATTCATTAAGGTTCTTCGCGATACCAAAGCAGTATCTCTAATCACATGAGATTCTTCGGGTGGTCGAAGCAGTCCCTTATCTAATAAGGTTCTTCGTGATACCAAAGCAGTATCTCTAAACACATGAGATTCGTCGGGTGGTCGAAGAAGTCCCTCATCAAATAAGGTTCTTCGCGATACCAAAATAATATCTCTAACCACATGAGAGTTTTCACGATACCAAAGCAGTATCTCTAAATACATGAGATTCCTCGGGTGGTCGAAGCAGTACCTTATTCAATAAGGTTCTTCGTGATACCAAAGCAGTAAATCTAAACACATGAGATTCTTCGGGTGGTCAATGCAGTCCCTTATCCAATAGGGTTCTTCGCGATACCAAAGCAGTATCTCTAAACACATGAGATGCGTCGGGTGGTCGAAGCAGTCCCTTATCCAATAAGGTTCTTCGCGATACCAAAACAATATCTCTAAACACTTGAGATTCTTCGGGTGGTTGAAGCTGTCCCATTTCCAATAAGGTTCTTCGAGATACCAAAGCAGTATCTCTAAACACATGAGATTCTTCGGGTTGTCAAAGCAGTACCTTATTCAATAAGGTTCTTCGTGATACAAAAGCAGTATCTCTAAACACATGAGATTCTTCGGGTGGTTGAAGCAGTCCCTTAGCCAATAAGGTTCTTCGCGATACCAAAACAGTATCTCTAAACACATGAGATTCTCCGGGTGGTCGAAGCAGTCCCTTATCCAATAAGGTTCTTCGCGATACCAAAACAGTATCTCTAAACACATGAGATTCTTCGTGATACCAAAGTCGTATCTCTAAATACATGAGATTCCTCGGGTGGTCGATGCAGTCCCTTATGCAATAAGGTTCTTCGCGATACGAAAGCAGTATCTCTAAACACATGAGATTCTTTGGGTGGTCGAAGCAGTCCCTTACCCAATAAGGTTCTTTGCGATACCAAAGCAGTATCTCTAATCACATGAGATTCTTCGGGTGGTCGAAGCAGTCCCTTATCCAATAAGGTTTTTTGCGATACCAAAGCAGTATCTCTCAACACATGAGATTCTTCGGGTTGTCGAAGCAGTCCCATATCCAATAAGGTTCTTCGCAATACCGAAACAGTATCTCTAAACACATGAGATTCTTCGTGATACCAAAGTCGTATCTCTAAATACATGAGATTCCTCGGGTGGTCGATGCAGTCCCTTATGCAATAAGGTTCTTCGCGATACAAAAGCAGTATCTCTAAACACATGAGATTCTTAGGGTGGTCGAAGCAGTCCCTTATCCAATAAGGTTCTTTGCGATACCAAAGCAGTATCTCTAATCACATGAGATTCTTCGGATGGACGAAGCAGTCCCTTATCCAATAAGTTTTTCGCGATACCAAAGCAGTATCTCTAATCACATGAGATTGTTCAGGTGGTCGAGGCAGTCCTTTATCCAATAAGGTTCTTTGCGATACCAAAACAGTATCTCTATACACATGAGATTATTCACGATACCAAAGCAGTATCTCTAAATACATGAGATTCCTCGGGTTGTCGATGCAGTCCCTTATCCAATAAGATTCTTCGCGATACAAAAGCAGTATCTCTAAACACATGAGGTTCTTCGGGTGGACAAAGCAGTCCCTTATCCATAAGGTTCTTCGTGATACCAAAGCAGTATCTCTAAACACATGACATTCTTCGGGTGGTCGAAGCAGTCCCTTATCCAATAAGGATCTTCCCAGTACTAAAGCAGTATCTCTAAACTCATGAGATTCGTCGGGTGGTCGAAGCATACCCTCATCCAATAAGGTTCTTCGCGATACCAAAACAGTATCTCTAAATACATGAGATTCCTCGGGTGGTCGAAGCAGTACCTTATTCAATAAGGTTCTTCGTGATACCAAAGCAGTATCTCAAAACACATGATATTCTTCGGGTGGACGAAGCAGTCCCTTATCCAGTACGTTTTTCGCGATACCAAAGCCGTATCTCTAAGCACATGAGATTCTTTGGGTGGTCGAGGCAGTTCCTTATCCAATAAGGTTCTTCGCGATACCAAAACAATATCTCTAAACACATGAGATTCCTCGCGATACCAAAGCAGTATCTCTAAATACATGAGATTCCTCGGGTGGTCTATGCAGTCCCTTATCCAATAAGATTCCTCGCGATACGAAAGCAGTATCTCTAAACACATGAGATCGTTCGGGTGGTCGAAGCAGTCCCTTATCTAATAAGGTTCTTCGTGATACCAAAGCAGTATCTCTAAACAGATGACATTCTTCGGGTGGTCGAAGCAGCCCTTTATCCAATAAGGTTCTTCGCGATACCAAAGCAGTGTCTCTAAACACATGAGATTCTTCGGGTGGTCGAAGCGTTACCTTATTCAATAAGGTTCTTCGTGATACACAAGCAGTATCTCTAAACACATGAGATTCTTCGGGTGGTCGAAGCAGTACCTTATTCAATAAGGTTCTTCGTGATACAAAAGCAATATCTCTAAACACATGAGATTCTTCGGGTGGTTGAAGCAGTCCCTTATCCAATAAGGTTCTTCGCGATACCAAAGCATTATCTCGAAACACATGAGATTTTTCGGGTGGTCGAAGCAGTCCCTTATCCATTAAGGTTCTTCGCGATACCAAAGCAGTATCTCTAATCACATGAGATTCTTCGGGTGGTCGAAGCAGTCCCTTATCTAATAAGGTTCTTCGTGATACCAAAGCAGTATCTCTAAACACATGAGATTCGTCGGGTGGTCGAAGAAGTCCCTCATCAAATAAGGTTCTTCGCGATACCAAAATAGTATCTCTAACCACATGAGAGTTTTCACGATACCAAAGCAGTATCTCTAAATACATGAGATTCCTCGGGTGGTCGAAGCAGTACCTTATTCAATAAGGTTCTTCGTGATACCAAAGCAGTAAATCTAAACACATGAGATTCTTCGGGTGGACGAAGTAGTCCCTTATCCAATAAGTTTTTCGTTATACCAAAGCAGTGTCTCTAATCACATGAGATTCTTTGGGTGGTCGAGGAAGTCCTTTATCCAATAAGGTTCTTTGCGATACCAAAACAGTATCTCTAAACACATGAGATTCTTCGCGATACCAAAGCAGTATCTCTAAATACATGAGATTCCTCGGGTGGTCGATGCAGTCCCTTATCCAATAAGATTCTTCGGGATACGAAAGCAGTATCTCTAAACACATGAGGTTCTTCGGGTGGTCGAAGCAGTCCCTTATCCAATAAGGTTCTTCGTGATACCAAAGCAGTATCTCTAAACACATGACATTCTTCGGGTGGTCGAAGCAGTCCCTCATCCAATAAAGTTCTTCGCGATACCAAAACAGTATCTCTAAACACATGAGATTCTTCACGATACCAAAGCAGTATCTCTAAATACATGAGATTCCTCGGGTGGTCGAAGCAGTACCTTATTCAATAAGGTTCTTCGTGATACCAAAGCAGTATCTAATAACACATGAGATTCTTCGGGTGGACGAAGCAGTACCTTATCCAATTAGTTTTTCGCGATACCAAAGCCGTATCTCTAATCACATGAGATTCTTCGGGTGGTCTAGGCAGTCCCTTATCCAATAAGGTTCTTCGCGATACCAAAACAGTATATCTAAACACATGTGATTCTTCGCGATACCAAAGCAGTATCTCTAAATACATTAGATTCCTCGGGTGGTCGATGCAGTCACTTATCCAATAAGACTCTTCGCGATACGAAAGCAGTATCTCTAATTACATGAGATTCTTCAGGTGGTCAAAGCAGTCCCTTAACCAATAAGGTTCTTCGCGATACCAAAACAGTATCTCTAAACACTTAAGATTCTTCGGGTGGTTGAAGCAGTCCCTTATCCAATAAGGTTCTTCGCGATACCAAAGCAGTATCTCTAAACACATGAGATTCTTCGGGTGGTCGAAGCAGTACCTTATTCAATAAGGTTCTTCGTGATACAAAAGCAATATCTCTAAACACATGAGATTCTTCGGGTGGTTGAAACAGTCCCTTATCCAATAAGGTTCTTCGCAATACCAAAGCATTATCTCTAAACACATGAGATTCTTCAGGTGGTCGAAGCAGTCCCTTATCCAATAAAGTTCTTCGCGATACCAAAACAGTATCTCTAAATACATGAGATTCTTCGTGATACCAAAGCCGTATCTCTAAATACATGAGATTCCTCGGGTGGTCGATGCAGTCCCTTATGCAATAAGGTTCTTCGCGATAAAGCAGTATCTCTAAACACATGCGATTCATCGGATGGTCGATGCAGTCCCTTATCCAATAAGATTCCTCGCGATACGAAAGCAGTATCTCTAAACACATGAGATCGTTCGGGTGGTCGAAGCAGTCCCTTATCTAATAAGGTTCTTCGCGATACCAAAGCAGTGTCTCTAAACACATGAGATTCTTCGGGTGGTCGAAGCGGTACCTTATTCAATAAGGTTCTTCGTGATACACAAGCAGTATCTCTAAACACATGAGATTCTTCGGGTGGTCGAAGCAGTACCTTATTCAATAAGGTTCTTCGTGATACAAAAGCAATATCTCTAAACACATGAGATTCTTCGGGTGGTTGAAGCAGTCCCTTATCCAATAAGGTTCTTCGCGATACCAAAGCATTATCTCGAAACACATGAGATTTTTCGGGTGGTCGAAGCAGTCCCTTATCCATTAAGGTTCTTTGCGATACTAAAGCAGTATCTCTAAACACATGAGATTCTTCGGGTTGTCAAAGCAGTACCTTATTCAATAAGGTTCTTCGTGATACAAAAGCAGTATCTCTAAACACATGAGATTCTTCGGGTGGTTGAAGCAGTCCCTTAGCCAATAAGGTTCTTCGCGATACCAAAACAGTATCTCTAAACACATGAGATTCTCCGGGTGGTCGAAGCAGTCCCTTATCCAATAAGGTTCTTCGCGATACCAAAACAGTATCTCTAAACACATGAGATTCTTCGTGATACCAAAGTCGTATCTCTAAATACATGAGATTCCTCGGGTGGTCGATGCAGTCCCTTATGCAATAAGGTTCTTCGCGATACCAAAGCAGTATCTCTAAACACATGAGATTCTTTGGGTGGTCGAAGCAGTCCCTTACCCAATAAGGTTCTTTGCGATACCAAAGCAGTATCTCTAATCACATGAGATTCTTCGGGTGGTCGAAGCAGTCCCTTATCCAATAAGGTTTTTTGCGATACCAAAGCAGTATCTCTCAACACATGAGATTCTTCGGGTTGTCGAAGCAGTCCCATATCCAATAAGGTTCTTCGCAATACCGAAACAGTATCTCTAAACACATGAGATTCTTCGTGATACCAAAGTCGTATCTCTAAATACATGAGATTCCTCGGGTGGTCGATGCAGTCCCTTATGCAATAAGGTTCTTCGCGATACAAAAGCAGTATCTCTAAACACATGAGATTCTTAGGGTGGTCGAAGCAGTCCCTTATCCAATAAGGTTCTTTGCGATACCAAAGCAGTATCTCTAATCACATGAGATTCTTCGGATGGACGAAGCAGTCCCTTATCCAATAAGTTTTTCGCGATACCAAAGCAGTATCTCTAATCACATGAGATTGTTCAGGTGGTCGAGGCAGTCCTTTATCCAATAAGGTTCTTTGCGATACCAAAACAGTATCTCTATACACATGAGATTATTCACGATACCAAAGCAGTATCTCTAAATACATGAGATTCCTCGGGTGGTCGATGCAGTCCCTTATCCAATAAGATTCTTCGCGATACGAAAGCAGTATCTCTAAACACATGAGGTTCTTCGGGTGGACGAAGCAGTCCCTTATCCATAAGGTTCTTCGTGATACCAAAGCAGTATCTCTAAACACATGACATTCTTCGGGTGGTCGAAGCAGTCCCTTATCCAATAAGGATCTTCCCAGTACTAAAGCAGTATCTCTAAACTCATGAGATTCGTCGGGTGGTCGAAGCATACCCTCATCCAATAAGGTTCTTCGCGATACCAAAACAGTATCTCCAAATACATGAGATTCCTCGGGTGGTCGAAGCAGTACCTTATTCAATAAGGTTCTTCGTGATACCAAAGCAGTATCTCAAAACACATGATATTCTTCGGGTGGACGAAGCAGTCCCTTATCCAGTACGTTTTTCGCGATACCAAAGCCGTATCTCTAAGCACATGAGATTCTTCGGGTGGTCGAGGCAGTTCCTTATCCAATAAGGTTCTTCGCGATACCAAAACAATATCTCTAAACACATGAGATTCTTCGCGATACCAAAGCAGTATCTCTAAATACATGAGATTCCTCGGGTGGTCGATGCAGTCCCTTATCCAATAAGATTCCTCGCGATACGAAAGCAGTATCTCTAAACACATGAGATCGTTCGGGTGGTCGAAGCAGTCCCTTATCTAATAAGGTTCTTCGTGATACCAAAGCAGTATCTCTAAACAGATGACATTCTTCGGGTGGTCGAAGCAGCCCCTTATCCAATAAGGTTCTTCGCGATACCAAAGCAGTGTCTCTAAACACATGAGATTCTTCGGGTGGTCGAAGCGGTACCTTATTCAATAAGGTTCTTCGTGATACAAAAGCAATATCTCTAAACACATGAGATTCTTCGGGTGGTTGAAGCAGTCCCTTATCCAATAAGGTTCTTCGCGATACCAAAGCATTATCTCGAAACACATGAGATTTTTCGGGTGGTCGAAGCAGTCCCTTATCCATTAAGGTTCTTCGCGATACCAAAGCAGTATCTCTAATCACATGAGATTCTTTGGGTGGTCGAAGCAGTCCCTTATCTAATAAGGTTCTTCGTGATACCAAAGCAGTATCTCTAAACACATGGGATTCGTCGGGTGGTCGAAGAAGTCCCTCATCAAATAAGGTTCTTCGCGATACCAAAATAGTATCTCTAACCACATGAGAGTTTTCACAATACCAAAGCAGTATCTCTAAATACATGAGATTCCTCGGGTGGTCGAAGCAGTACCTTATTCAATAAGGTTCTTCGTGATACCAAAGCAGTAAATCTAAACACATGAGATTCTTCGGGTGGACGAAGTAGTCCCTTATCCAATAAGTTTTTCGTTATACCAAAGCAGTGTCTCTAATCACATGAGATTCTTTGGGTGGTCGAGGAAGTCCTTTATCCAATAAGGTTCTTTGCGATACCAAAACAGAATCTCTAAACACATGAGATTCTTCGTGATACCAAAGCAGTATCTCTAAATACATGAGATTCCTCGGGTGTTCGATGCAGTCCCTTATCCAATAAGATTCTTCGGGATACGAAAGCAGTATCTCTAAACACATGAGGTTCTTCGGGTGGTCGAAGCAGTCCCTTATCCAATAAGGTTCTTCGTGATACCAAAGCAGTATCTCTAAACACATGACATTCTTCGGGTGGTCGAAGCAGTCCCTCATCCAATAAAGTTCTTCGCGATACCAAAACAGTATCTCTAAACACATGAGATTCTTCATGATACCAAAGCAGTATCTCTAAATACATGAGATTCCTCGGGTGGTCGAAGCAGTACCTTATTCAATAAGGTTCTTCGTGATACCAAAGCAGTATCTAATAACACATGAGATTCTTCGGGTGGACGAAGCAGTACCTTATCCAATTAGTTTTTCGCGATACCAAAGCCGTATCTCTAATCACATGAGATTCTTCGGGTGGTCTAGGCAGTCCCTTATCCAATAAGGTTCTTCGCGATACCGAAACAGTATATCTAAACACATGAGATTCTTCGCGATACCAAAGCAGTATCTCTAAATACATTAGATTCCTCGGGTGGTCGATGCAGTCACTTATCCAATAAGACTCTTCGCGATACGAAAGCAGTATCTCTAATCACATGAGATTCTTCAGGTGGTCAAAGCAGTCCCTTATCCAATAAGGTTCTTCGCGATACCAAAACAGTATCTCTAAACACTTAAGATTCTTCGGGTGGTTGAAGCAGTCCCTTATCCAATAAGGTTCTTCGCGATACCAAAGCAGTATCTCTAAACACATGAGATTCTTCGGGTGGTCGAAGCAGTACCTTATTCAATAAGGTTCTTCGTGATACAAAAGCAATATCTCTAAACACATGAGATTCTTCGGGTGGTTGAAACAGTCCCTTATCCAATAAGGTTCTTCGCAATACCAAAGCATTATCTCTAAACACATGAGATTCTTCAGGTGGTCGAAGCAGTCCCTTATCCAATAAAGTTCTTCGCGATACCAAAACAGTATCTCTAAATACATGAGATTCTTCGTGATACCAAAGCCGTATCTCTAAATACATGAGATTCCTCGGGTGGTCGATGCAGTCCCTTATGCAATAAGGTTCTTCGCGATAAAGCAGTATCTCTAAACACATGCGATTCATCGGATGGTCGATGCAGTCCCTTATCCAATAAGATTCCTCGCGATACGAAAGCAGTATCTCTAAACACATGAGATCGTTCGGGTGGTCGAAGCAGTCCCTTATCTAATAAGGTTCTTCGTGATACCAAAGCAGTATCTCTAAACAGATGACATTCTTCGGGTGGTCGAAGCAGCCCCTTATCCAATAAGGTTCTTCGCGATACCAAAGCAGTGTCTCTAAACACATGAGATTCTTCGGGTGGTCGAAGCGGTACCTTATTCAATAAGGTTCTTCGTGATACACAAGCAGTATCTCTAAACACATGAGATTCTTCGGGTGGTCGAAGCAGTACCTTATTCAATAAGGTTCTTCGTGATACAAAAGCAATATCTCTAAACACATGAGATTCTTCGGGTGGATGAAGCAGTCCCTTATCCAATAAGGTTCTTCGCGATACCAAAGCATTATCTCGAAACACATGAGATATTTCGGGTGGTCGAAGCAGTCCCTTATCCATTAAGGTTCTTTGCGATACCAAAGCAGTATCTCTAATCACATGAGATTCTTCGGGTGGTCGAAGCAGTCCCTTATCTAATAAGGTTCTTCGTGATACCAAAGCAGTATCTCTAAACACATGAGATTCGTCGGGTGGTCGAAGAAGTCCCTCATCAAATAAGGTTCTTCGCGATACCAAAATAGTATCTCTAACCACATGAGAGTTTTCACGATACCAAAGCAGTATCTCTAAATACATGAGATTCCTCGGGTGGTCGAAGCAGTACCTTATTCAATAAGGTTCTTCGTGATACCAAAGCAGTAAATCTAAACACATGAGATTCTTCGGGTGGACGAAGTAGTCCCTTATCCAATAAGTTTTTCGTTATACCAAAGCAGTGTCTCTAATCACATGAGATTCTTTGGGTGGTCGAGGCAGTCCTTTATCTAATAAGGTTCTTTGCGATACCAAAACAGTATCTCTAAACACATGAGATTCTTCGCGATACCAAAGCAGTATCTCTAAATACATGAGATTCCTCGGGTGGTCGATGCAGTCCCTTATCCAATAAGATTCTTCGGGATACGAAAGCAGTATCTCTAAACACATGAGGTTCTTCGGGTGGTCGAAGCAGTCCCTTATCCAATAAGGTTCCTCGTGATACCAAAGCAGTATCTCTAAACACATGACATTCTTCGGGTGGTCGAAGCAGTCCCTCATCCAATAAAGTTCTTCGCGATACCAAAACAGTATCTCTAAACACATGAGATTCTTCACGATACCAAAGCAGTATCTATAAATACATGAGATTCCTCGGGTGGTCGAAGCAATACCTTATTCAATAAGGTTCTTCGTGATACCAAAGCAGTATCTAATAACACATGAGATTCTTCGGGTGGACGAAGCAGTACCTTATCCAATAATTTTTTCGCGATACCAAAGCCGTATCTCTAATCACATGAGATTCTTCGGGTGGTCTAGGAAGTCCCTTATCCAATAAGGTTCTTCGCGATACCAAAACAGTATATCTAAACACATGAGATTCTTCGCGATACCAAAGCAGTATCTCTAAATACATTAGATTCCTCGGGTGGTCGATGCAGTCACTTATCCAATAAGACTCTTCGCGATACGAAAGCAGTATCTCTAATCACATGAGATTCTTCAGGTGGTCAAAGCAGTCCCTTATCCAATAAGGTTCTTCGCGATACCAAAACAGTATCTCTAAACACTTAAGATTCTTCGGGTGGTCGAAGCAGTCCCTTATCCAATAAGGTTCTTCGTGATACCAAAGCAGTATCTCTAAACACATGACATTCTTCGGGTGGTCGAAGCAGTCCCTCATCCAATAAAGTTCTTCGCGATACCAAAACAGTATCTCTAAACACATGAGATTCTTCATGATACCAAAGCAGTATCTCTAAATACATGAGATTCCTCGGGTGGTCGAAGCAGTACCTTATTCAATAAGGTTCTTCGTGATACCAAAGCAGTATCTAATAACACATGAGATTCTTCGGGTGGACGAAGCAGTACCTTATCCAATTAGTTTTTCGCGATACCAAAGCCGTATCTCTAATCACATGAGATTCTTCGGGTGGTCTAGGCAGTCCCTTATCCAATAAGGTTCTTCGCGATACCGAAACAGTATATCTAAACACATGAGATTCTTCGCGATACCAAAGCAGTATCTCTAAATACATTAGATTCCTCGGGTGGTCGATGCCGTCACTTATCCAATAAGACTCTTCGCGATACGAAAGCAGTATCTCTAATCACATGAGATTCTTCAGGTGGTCAAAGCAGTCCCTTATCCAATAAGGTTCTTCGCGATACCAAAACAGTATCTCTAAACACTTAAGATTCTTCGGGTGGTTGAAGCAGTCCCTTATCCAATAAGGTTCTTCGCGATACCAAAGCAGTATCTCTAAACACATAAGATTCTTCGGGTGGTCGAAGCAGTACCTTATTCAATAAGGTTCTTCGTGATACAAAAGCAATATCTCTAAACACATGAGATTCTTCGGGTGGTTGAAACAGTCCCTTATCCAATAAGGTTCTTCGCAATACCAAAGCATTATCTCTAAACACATGAGATTCTTCAGGTGGTCGAAGCAGTCCCTTATCCAATAAAGTTCTTCGCGATACCAAAACAGTATCTCTAAATACATGAGATTCTTCGTGATACCAAAGCCGTATCTCTAAATACATGAGATTCCTCGGGTGGTCGATGCAGTCCCTTATGCAATAAGGTTCTTCGCGATAAAGCAGTATCTCTAAACACATGCGATTCATCGGATGGTCGATGCAGTCCCTTATCCAATAAGATTCCTCGCGATACGAAAGCAGTATCTCTAAACACATGAGATCGTTCGGGTGGTCGAAGCAGTCCCTTATCTAATAAGGTTCTTCGTGATACCAAAGCAGTATCTCTAAACAGATGACATTCTTCGGGTGGTCGAAGCAGCCCCTTATCCAATAAGGTTCTTCGCGATACCAAAGCAGTGTCTCTAAACACATGAGATTCTTCGGGTGGTCGAAGCGGTACCTTATTCAATAAGGTTCTTCGTGATACACAAGCAGTATCTCTAAACACATGAGATTCTTCGGGTGGTCGAAGCAGTACCTTATTCAATAAGGTTCTTCGTGATACAAAAGCAATATCTCTAAACACATGAGATTCTTCGGGTGGATGAAGCAGTCCCTTATCCAATAAGGTTCTTCGCGATACCAAAGCATTATCTCGAAACACATGAGATATTTCGGGTGGTCGAAGCAGTCCCTTATCCATTAAGGTTCTTTGCGATACCAAAGCAGTATCTCTAATCACATGAGATTCTTCGGGTGGTCGAAGCAGTCCCTTATCTAATAAGGTTCTTCGTGATACCAAAGCAGTATCTCTAAACACATGAGATTCGTCGGGTGGTCGAAGAAGTCCCTCATCAAATAAGGTTCTTCGCGATACCAAAATAGTATCTCTAACCACATGAGAGTTTTCACGATACCAAAGCAGTATCTCTAAATACATGAGATTCCTCGGGTGGTCGAAGCAGTACCTTATTCAATAAGGTTCTTCGTGATACCAAAGCAGTAAATCTAAACACATGAGATTCTTCGGGTGGACGAAGTAGTCCCTTATCCAATAAGTTTTTCGTTATACCAAAGCAGTGTCTCTAATCACATGAGATTCTTTGGGTGGTCGAGGCAGTCCTTTATCTAATAAGGTTCTTTGCGATACCAAAACAGTATCTCTAAACACATGAGATTCTTCGCGATACCAAAGCAGTATCTCTAAATACATGAGATTCCTCGGGTGGTCGATGCAGTCCCTTATCCAATAAGATTCTTCGGGATACGAAAGCAGTATCTCTAAACACATGAGGTTCTTCGGGTGGTCGAAGCAGTCCCTTATCCAATAAGGTTCCTCGTGATACCAAAGCAGTATCTCTAAACACATGACATTCTTCGGGTGGTCGAAGCAGTCCCTCATCCAATAAAGTTCTTCGCGATACCAAAACAGTATCTCTAAACACATGAGATTCTTCACGATACCAAAGCAGTATCTATAAATACATGAGATTCCTCGGGTGGTCGAAGCAATACCTTATTCAATAAGGTTCTTCGTGATACCAAAGCAGTATCTAATAACACATGAGATTCTTCGGGTGGACGAAGCAGTACCTTATCCAATAATTTTTTCGCGATACCAAAGCCGTATCTCTAATCACATGAGATTCTTCGGGTGGTCTAGGAAGTCCCTTATCCAATAAGGTTCTTCGCGATACCAAAACAGTATATCTAAACACATGAGATTCTTCGCGATACCAAAGCAGTATCTCTAAATACATTAGATTCCTCGGGTGGTCGATGCAGTCACTTATCCAATAAGACTCTTCGCGATACGAAAGCAGTATCTCTAATCACATGAGATTCTTCAGGTGGTCAAAGCAGTCCCTTATCCAATAAGGTTCTTCGCGATACCAAAACAGTATCTCTAAACACTTAAGATTCTTCGGGTGGTTGAAGCAGTCCCTTATCCAATAAGGTTCTTCGCGATACCAAAGCAGTATCTCTAAACACATGAGATTCTTCGGGTGGTCGAAGCAGTACCTTATTTAATAAGGTTCTTCGTGATACAAAAGCAATATCTCTAAACACAGGAGATTCTTCGGGTGGTTGAAACAGTCCCTTATCCAATAAGGTTCTTCGCGATACCAAAGCATTATCTCTAAACACATGAGATTCTTCAGGTGGTCGAAGCAGTCCCTTATCCAATAAAGTTCTTCGCGATACCAAAACAGTATCTCTAAATACATGAGATTCTTCGTGATACCAAAGCCGTATCTCTAAATACATGAGATTCCTCGGGTGGTCGATGCAGTCCCTTATGCAATAAGGTTCTTCGCGATGAAGCAGTATCTCTAAACACATGCGATTCATCGGATGGTCGATGCAGTCCCTTATCCAATAAGATTCCTCGCGATACGAAAGCAGTATCTCTAAACACATGAGATCGTTCGGGTGGTCGAAGCAGTCCCTTATCTAATAAGGTTCTTCGTGATACCAAAGCAGTATCTCTAAACAGATGACATTCTTCGGGTGGTCGAAGCAGCCCCTTATCCAATAAGGTTCTTCGCGATACCAAAGCAGTGTCTCTAAACACATGAGATTCTTCGGGTGGTCGAAGCGGTACCTTATTCAATAAGGTTCTTCGTGATACACAAGCAGTATCTCTAAACACATGAGATTCTTCGGGTGGTCGAAGCAGTACCTTATTCAATAAGGTTCTTCGTGATACAAAAGCAATATCTCTAAACACATGAGATTCTTCGGGTGGATGAAGCAGTCCCTTATCCAATAAGGTTCTTCGCGATACCAAAGCATTATCTCGAAACACATGAGATATTTCGGGTGGTCGAAGCAGTCCCTTATCCATTAAGGTTCTTTGCGATACCAAAGCAGTATCTCTAATCACATGAGATTCTTCGGGTGGTCGAAGCAGTCCCTTATCTAATAAGGTTCTTCGTGATACCAAAGCAGTATCTCTAAACACATGAGATTCGTCGGGTGGTCGAAGAAGTCCCTCATCAAATAAGGTTCTTCGCGATACCAAAATAGTATCTCTAACCACATGAGAGTTTTCACGATACCAAAGCAGTATCTCTAAATACATGAGATTCCTCGGGTGGTCGAAGCAGTACCTTATTCAATAAGGTTCTTCGTGATACCAAAGCAGTAAATCTAAACACATGAGATTCTTCGGGTGGACGAAGTAGTCCCTTATCCAATAAGTTTTTCGTTATACCAAAGCAGTGTCTCTAATCACATGAGATTCTTTGGGTGGTCGAGGCAGTCCTTTATCTAATAAGGTTCTTTGCGATACCAAAACAGTATCTCTAAACACATGAGATTCTTCGCGATACCAAAGCAGTATCTCTAAATACATGAGATTCCTCGGGTGGTCGATGCAGTCCCTTATCCAATAAGATTCTTCGGGATACGAAAGCAGTATCTCTAAACACATGAGGTTCTTCGGGTGGTCGAAGCAGTCCCTTATCCAATAAGGTTCCTCGTGATACCAAAGCAGTATCTCTAAACACATGACATTCTTCGGGTGGTCGAAGCAGTCCCTCATCCAATAAAGTTCTTCGCGATACCAAAACAGTATCTCTAAACACATGAGATTCTTCACGATACCAAAGCAGTATCTATAAATACATGAGATTCCTCGGGTGGTCGAAGCAATACCTTATTCAATAAGGTTCTTCGTGATACCAAAGCAGTATCTAATAACACATGAGATTCTTCGGGTGGACGAAGCAGTACCTTATCCAATAATTTTTTCGCGATACCAAAGCCGTATCTCTAATCACATGAGATTCTTCGGGTGGTCTAGGCAGTCCCTTATCCAATAAGGTTCTTCGCGATACCAAAACAGTATATCTAAACACATGAGATTCTTCGCGATACCAAAGCAGTATCTCTAAATACATTAGATTCCTCGGGTGGTCGATGCAGTCACTTATCCAATAAGACTCTTCGCGATACGAAAGCAGTATCTCTAATCACATGAGATTCTTCAGGTGGTCAAAGCAGTCCCTTATCCAATAAGGTTCTTCGCGATACCAAAACAGTATCTCTAAACACTTAAGATTATTCGGGTGGTTGAAGCAGTCCCTTATCCAATAAGGTTCTTCGCGATACCAAAGCAGTATCTCTAAACACATGAGATTCTTCGGGTGGTCGAAGCAGTACCTTATTTAATAAGGTTCTTCGTGATACAAAAGCAATATCTCTAAACACAGGAGATTCTTCGGGTGGTTGAAACAGTCCCTTATCCAATAAGGTTCTTCGCGATACCAAAGCATTATCTCTAAACACATGAGATTCTTCAGGTGGTCGAAGCAGTCCCTTATCCAATAAAGTTCTTCGCGATACCAAAACAGTATCTCTAAATACATGAGATTCTTCGTGATACCAAAGTCGTATCTCTAAATACATGAGATTCCTCGGGTGGTCGATGCAGTCCCTTATGCAATAAGGTTCTTCGCGATAAAGCAGTATCTCTAAACACATGCGATTCATCGGATGGTCGAAGCAGTCCCTTATTCAATAAGGTTCTTCGCGATACCAAAGCAATATCTCTAATCACATGAGATTCTTAGGGTGGTCGAAGCAGTCCCTTATCCAATAAGGTTCTTTGCGATACCAAAGCAGTATCTCTAAACACATGAGATTCGTCGGGTGGTCGAAGCAGTCCCTCATCCAATAAGGTTCTTCGCGATACCAAAACAGTATCTCTAAACACATGAGATTCTTCATGATACCAAATTAGTATCTCTAAATACATGAGATTCCTCGGGTGGTCGAAGCAGTACCTTATTCAATAAGGTTCTTCGTGATACCAATGCAGTATCTCTAAACACATGAGATTCTTCGGGTGGACGAAGAAGTCCCTTATCCAATAAGTTTTTCGCGATACCAAAGCAGTATCTCTAATCACATGAGATTCTTCGGGTGGTCGAGGCCGTCCCTTATCCACTAAGGTTCTTCACGATACCAAAGCAGTATCTCTAATTACATGAGATTCCTCAGGTGGTCGTTGCAGTCCCTTATCCAATAAGATTCTTCGCGATACGAAAGCAGTATCTCTAAACACATGAGGTTTTTCGGGTGGTCGAAGCAGTCCCTTAAGCAATAAGGTTCTTCGCGAAACCGAAGCAGTATCTCTAAACACATGACATTCTTCAGGTGGTCGAAGCAGCCCCTTATCCAATAAGGTTCTTCGTGATACTAAAGAAGAATCTCTAAACACATGAGATTCTTCGGGTGGTCGAAGCAGTACCTTATTCAATAAGGTTCTTCGTGATACACAAGCAGTATCTCTAAACATATGAGATTCATCGGGTGGTCGAAGCAGTCCTTTATCCAATAAGGTTCTTCGCGATACCAAAGTAGTATCTCTAATCACATGAGATTCTTCGGGTGGTCAAAGCAGTCCCTTATCCAATAAGGTTCTTCGCGATACCAAAGCAGTATCTCTAAACACATGAGATTCGTCGAGTGGTCGAAGCAGTCCCTTATCCAATAAGGTTCTTCGCGATACCAAAACAGTATCTCTAAACACTTAAGATTCTTCGGGTGGTTGAAGCAGTCCCTTATCCAATAAGGTTCTTCGCGATACCAAAGAAGTATCTCTAAACAAATGAGATTCTTTGGGTGGTCGAAGCAGTACCTTATTCAATAAGGTTCTTCGTGATACAAAATCAGTATCTCTAGACACATGAGATTCTTCGGGTGGTTGAAGCTGTCCCTTATCCAATAGGGTTCTTCGCGATACCAAAGCATTATCTCTAAACACATGAGATTCTTCAGGTGTTCGAAGCAGTCCCTTATCCAATAAGGCTCTTCGCGATACCAAAATAGTATCTCTAAACACATGAGATTCTTCGTGATACCAAAGCCGTATCTATGAATACATGAGATTCCTCGGGTGGTCGATGCAGTCCCTTATGCAATAAGGTTCTTCGCGATACGAAAGCAGTATCTCTAAACACATGAGATTCTTCGGGTGGTCGAAGCAGTCCCTTATCCAATAAGGTTCTTCAAGATACCAAAGCAGTATCTCTAATCACATGAGATTCTTCGGGTGCTCGAAGCAATCCCTTATCCAATAAGGTTCTTCGCGATACCAAAGCAGTATCTCTAAACACATGAGATTCGTCGGGTGGTCGAAGCAGTCCCTCATCCAATAAGGTTCTTCGCGATACCAAAACAGTATCTCTAAACATATGAAATTCTTCACGATACCAAAGCAGTATCTCTAAATACATGAGATTCCTCGGGTGGTCAAAGCAGTAGCTTATTCAATAAGGTTCTTCGTGATACCAAAGCAGTATCTCTAAACACATGAGATTCATCGAGTGGTCGAAGCAGTCCCTTATCCAATAAGGTTCTTCGCGATAACAAAACAGTATCTCTAAACACTTAAGATTCTTCGGGTGGTTGAAGCAGTCCCTTATCCAATAAGGTTATTCGCGATACCAAAGCAGTATCTCTAAACACGTGAGATTCTTCGGGTGGTCGAAGCAGTACCTTATTCAATAAGGTTCTTCGTGATACAAAAGCAATATCTCTAAACACATGAGATTCTTCGGGTGGTCGAAGCAGTCCCTTATCCAATAAGGTTCTTCGCGATACCAAAGCATTATCTCTAAACACATGAGATTCTTCGGGTGGTCGAAGCAGTCCCTTATCCAATAAAGTTCTTCGCGATACCAAAACAGTATCTCTAAACACATGAGATTCTTTGTGATACCAAAGCCATATCTCTAAATACATGAGATTCCTCAGGTGGTCGATGCAGTCCCTTATGCAATAAGGTTCTTCGCGATACGAAAGCAGTATCTCTAAACACATGCGATTCATCGGGTGGTCGAAGCAGTCCCTTATTCAATAAGGTTCTTCGCGATACCAAAGCAGTATCTCTAATCACATGAGATTTTTCGGGTGGTCGAAGCAGTCCCTTATCCAATAAGGTTCTTTGTGATACCAAAGCAGTATCTCTAAAGACATGAGATTCGTCGGGTGGTTGAAGCAGTCCCTCATCCAATAAGGTTCTTCGCGATACCAAAACAGTATCCTTAAACACATGAGATTCTTCCCGATACAAAAGCAGTATCTCTAATTACATGAGATTCCTCAGGTGGTCGTTGCAGTCCCTTATCCAATAAGATTCTTCGCGATACGAAAGCAGTATCTCTAAACACATGAGGTTTTTCGGGTGGTCGAAGCAGTCCCTTAAGCAATATGGTTCTTCGCGAAACCAAAGCAGTATCTCTAAACACATGACATTCTTCAGGTGGTCGAAGCATCCCCTTATCCAATAAGGTTCTTCGTGATACTAAAGCAGAATCTCTAAACACATGAGATTCTTCGGGTGGTCGAAGCAGTACCTTATTCAATAAGGTTCTTCGTGATACACAAGCAGTATCTCTAAACACATGAGATTCTTCGGGTGGTCGAAGCAGTCCTTTATCCAATAAGGTTCTTCGTGATACCAAAGTGGTATCTCTAATCACATGAGATTCTTCGGGTGGTCAAAGCAGTCCCTTATCAAATAAGGTTCTTCGCGATACCAAAGCAGTATCTCTAAACACATGAGATTCGTCGAGTGGTCGAAGTAGTCCCTTATCCAATAAGGTTCTTCGCGATACCAAAACAGTATCTCTAAACACTTAAGATTCTTCGGGTGGTTGAAGCAGTCCCTTATCCAATAAGGTTCTTCGCGATACCAAAGAAGTATCTCTAAACAAATGAGATTCTTTGGGTGGTCGAAGCAGTACCTTATTCAATAAGGTTCTTCGTGATACAAAATCAGTTTCTCTAGACACATGAGATTCTTCGGGTGGTTGAAGTTGTCCCTTATCCAATGAGGTTCTTCGCGATACCAAAGCATTATCTCTAAACACATGAGATTCTTCAGGTGGTCGAAGCAGTCCCTTATCCAATACGGTTCTTCGCGATACCAAAATAGTATCTCTAAACACATGAGATTCTTCATGATACCAAAGTCGTATCTCTGAATACATGAGATTCCTCGGGTGGTCGATGCAGTCCCTTATGCAATAAGGTTCTTCGCGATACGGAAGCAGTATCTGTAAACACATGAGATTCTTCGGGTTGTCGAAGCAGTCCCTTATCCAATAAGGTTCTTCAAGATACCAAGGCAGATCTCTAATCACATGAGATTCTTCGGGTGCTCGAAGCAATCCCTTATTCAATAAGGTTCTTCGCGATACCAAAGCAGTATCTCTAAACACATGAGATTCGTCGGGTGGTCAAAGCAGTCCCTCATCCAATAAGGTTCTTCGCGATACCAAAACAGTATCTCTAAACATATGAAATTCTTTACGATACCAAAGCAATATCTCTAAATACATGAGATTCCTCGGGTGGTCAAAGTAGTAGCTTATTCAATAAGGTTCTTCGTGATACCAAAGCAGTATCTCTAAACACATGAGATTCATCGAGTGGTCGAAGCAGTCCCTTATCCAATAAGGTTCTTCGCGATAACAAAACAGTATCTCTAAACACTTAAGATTGTTCGGGTGGTTGAAGCAGTCCCTTATCCAATAAGGTTCTTCGCGATACCAAAGCAGTATCTCTAAACACGTGAGATTCTTCGGGTGGTCGAAGCAGTACCTTATTCAATAAGGTTCTTCGTGATACAAAAGCAATATCTCTAAACACATGAGATTCTTCGGGGGGTTGAAGCAGTCCCTTATCCAATAAGGTTCTTCGCGATACCAAAGCATTATCTCTAAACACATGATATTCTTCGGGTGGTCGAAGCAGTCCCTTATCCAATAAAGTTCTTCGCGATACCAAAACAGTATCTCTAAACACATGAGATTCTTTGCGATACCAAAGCCGTATCTCTAAATACATGAGATTCCTCGGGTGGTCGAAGCAGTCCCTTATTCAATAAGGTTCTTCGCGATACCAAAGCAGTATCTCTAATCACATGAGATTCTTCGGGTGGTCGAAGCATTCCATTATCCAATAAGGTTCTTTGTGATACCAAAGCAGTATCTCTAAACACATGAGATTCGTCGGGTGGTCGAAGCAGTCCCTCATCCAATAAGGTTCTTCGCGATACCAAAACAGTATCTCTAAACACATGAGATTCTTCGCGATACCAAAGAAGTATCTCTAATTACATGAGATTCCTCAGGTGGTCGTTGCAGTCCCTTATCCAATAAGATTCTTCGCGATACGAAAGCAGTATCTCTAAACACATGAGGTTTTTCGGGTGGTCGAAGCAGTCCCTTAAGCAATAAGGTTCTTCGCGAAACCAAAGCAGTATCTCTAAACACATGACATTCTTCAGGTGGTCGAAGCAGCCCCTTATCCAATAAGGTTTTTCGTGATACTAAAGCAGAATCTCTAAACACATGAGATTCTTCGGGTGGTCGAAGCAGTACCTTATTCAATAAGGTTCTTCGTGATACACAAGCAGTATCTCTA
Source organism: Lathyrus sativus (assembly GCA_963859935.3). Lineage (NCBI taxonomy): Eukaryota > Viridiplantae > Streptophyta > Magnoliopsida > Fabales > Fabaceae > Lathyrus > Lathyrus sativus. The sequence goes on along the minus strand of OZ012740.1, from coordinate 235,074,157 downwards.
AACACATGAGATTCTTCGGGTGGTCGTAGCAGTCCTTTATCCAATAAGGTTCTTCGCGATACCAAAGTAGTATCTCTAATCACATGAGATTCTTCGGGTGGTCAAAGCAGTGCCTTATCCAATAAGGTTCTTCGCGATACCAAAGCAGTATCTCTAAACACATGAGATTCGTCGAGTGGTCGAAGCAGTCCCTTATCCAATAAGGTTCTTCGCGATACCAAAACAGTATCTCTAAACACTTAAGATTCTTCGGGTGGTTGAAGCAGTCCCTTATCCAATAAGGTTCTTCACGATACCAAAGAAGTATCTCTAAACAAATGAGATTCTTTGGGTGGACGAAGCAGTACCTTATTCAATAAGGTTCTTCGTGATACAAAAGCAGTATCTCTAGACACATGAGATTCTTCAGGTGGTTGAAGCTATCCCATATCCAATAAGGTTCTTCGCGATACCAAAACAGAATCTCTAAACACTTATGATTCTTCGGGTGGTTGAAGCAGTCCCTTATCCAATAAGGTTCTTCACGATACCAAAGCAGTATCTCTAAACACGTGAGATTCTTCGGGTGGTCGAAGCAGTACCTTATTCAATAAGGTTCTTCGTGATACAAAAGCAATATCTCTAAACACATGAGATTCTTCGGGTGGTTGAAGCAGTCCCTTATCCAATAAGGTTCTTCGCGATACCAAAGCATTATCTCTAAACACATGAGATTCTTCGGGTGGTTGAAGCAGTCCCTTATCCAATAAGGTTCTTCGCGATACCAAAACAGTATCTCTAAACACATGAGATTCTTCGTGATACCAAAGCCGTATCTCTAAATACATGATATTCCTCGGGTGGTCGATGCAGTCCCGTATCCAATAAGGTTCTTCAAGATACCAAAGCAGTATCTCTAATCACATGAGATTCTTCGGGTGCTCGAAGCAATCCCTTGTCCGATAAGGTTCTTCGCGATACCAAAGCAGTATCTCTAAACACATGAGATTCGTCGGGTGGTCGAAGCGTCGGGTGGTCGAAGCAGTCCCTCATCCAATAAGGTTCTTCGCGATACCAAAACAGTATCTCTAAACACATGAAATTCTTCAAGATACCAAAGCAGTATCTCTAAATACATGACATTCCTCGGGTGGTCGAAGCAGTAGCTTATTCAATAAGTTTCTTCGTGATACCAAAGCAGTATCTCTAAACACATGAGATTCTTCGGGTGGACGAAGCAGTCCCTTATCCAATACGTTTTTCGCGATACCAAAGCAGTATCTCTAATCACATGAGATTCTTCGGGTGGTCGAAGCAGTCCCTTATCCAATAAGGTTCTTCACGATACCAAAACAGTATCTCTAAACACATGAGATTCTTCGCGATACCAAAGCCGTATCTCTAAATACATGAGATTCCTCGGGTGGTCGATGCAGTCCCTTATCCAATAAGATTCTTCGCGTTACGAAAGCATTATCTCTAAACACATGAGGTTCTTCGGGTGGTCGAAGCAGTCCCTAATCCAATAAGGTTCTTCGCGAAACCAAAGCAGTATCTCTAAACACATGACATTCTTCGGGTGGTCGAAGCAGTCCCTTATCCAATAAGGTTCTTCGCGAAACCAAAGCAGTATCTCTAAACACATGAGATTCTTCGGGTGGTCGAAGCAGTCCCTCTTCCAATAAGGTTCTTCGCGTTACCAAAACAGTATCTCTAAACACATGAGATTCTTCACGATACCAAAGCAGTATCTCTAACTACATGAGATTCCTCGGGTGGTTAAATCAGTACCTTATTCAATAAGGTTCTTCGTGATACCAAAGCAGTATCTCAAAACACATGAGATTCTTCGGGTGGATGAAGCAGTCCCTTATCCAATAAGTTTTTCGCGATACCAAAGCAGTATCTATAATCACAAGAGATTCATCGGGTGGTCGTGGCAGTCCCTTATCCAATAAGGTTCTTCGCGATACCAAAACAGTATCTCTAAACACATGAGATTCTTCGCGATACCAAAGCAGTATCTCTAAATACATGAGAATCCTCGGGTGGTCGATGCAGTCTCTTATCCAATAAGATTTTTCGCCATACGAAAGCAATATCTCTAAATACATGAGATTCCTCGGGTGGTCGATGCAGTCCCTTATGCAATAAGGTTCTTCGCGATACAAAAGCAGTATTTCTAAACACATGCGATTCATCGGGTGGTCGAAGCAGTCCCTTATTCAATAAGGTTCTTCGCGATACCAAAGCAGTATCTCTAATCACATGAGATTCTTCGGGTGGTCGAAGCAGTCCCTCATCCAATAAGGTTCTTTGTGATACCAAAGCAGTATCTCTAAACACATGAGATTCGTCGGGTGGTCGAAGCAGTCCTTTATCCAATAAGGTTCTTCGCGATACAAAAGCAGTATCTCTAATCACACGAGATTCTTCGGGTGGTCAAAGCAGTCCCTTATCCAATAAGGTTCTTCGCGATACCAAAACAGTATCTCTAAACACATGAGATTCGTCGAGTGGTCGACGCAGTCCCTTATCCAATAAGGTTCTTCACGATACCAAAACAATATCTCTAAACACTTAAGATTCTTCGGGTGGTTGAAGCAGTCCTTTATCCAATAAGGTTCTTCGCGATACCAAAGCAGTATCTCTAAACACATGAGATTCTTCGGGTGGTCGAAGCAGTACCTTATTCAATAAGGTTCTTCGTGATACAAAAGTAGTATCTCTAATCACATGAGATTCTTAGGGTGGTCAAAGCAGTCCCTTATCCAATAAGGTTCTTCGCGATACCAAAGCATTATCTCTAAACACATGAGATTCTTCGGGTGGTCGAAGCAATCCCTTATCCAATAAGGTTCTTCGCGATACCAAAACAGTATCTCTAAACACATGAGATTCTTCACGATACCATAGCAGTATCTCTAAATACATGAGATTCCTCGGGTGGTCGAAGCAGTACCTTATTCAATAAGGTTCTCCGTGATACCAAAACAGTATCTCTAAACACATGAGATTCTTTGTGATACCAAAGCCGTATCTCTAAATACATGAGATTCCTTGGGAGGTCGATGCAGTCCCTTATGCAATAAGGTTCTTCGCGATACGAAAGCAGTATCTCTAAATACATGAGATTCTTCGGGTGGTCGAAGCAGTCCCTTATCCAATAAGGTTCTTCGTGATACCAAAGCAGTATCTCTAATCACATGAGATTCTTCGGGTGGTCGAAGAAATCCCTTATCCAATAAGGTTCTTCGCGATACCAAAGCATTATCTCTAAACACATGAGATTCTTCGGGTGGTCGAAGCAGTCCCTTATCCAATAAAGTTGTTCGAGATACCAAAACAGTATCTCTAAACACATGAGATTCTTCGTGATACCAAAGCCGTATCTCTAAATACATGAGATTCCTCGGGTGGTCAATGCAGTCCCTTATGCAATAAGGTTCTTCGCGATACAAAAGCAGTATCTCTAAACACATGCGATTCATCGGGTGGTCGAAGCAGTCCCGTATTCAATAAGGTTCTTCGCGATACCAAAGCAGTATCTCTAATAACATGAGATTCTTCGGGTGGTCGAAGCAGTCCCTTATCCAATAAGGTTCTTTGTGATACCAAAGCAGTATCTCTAAACACATGAGATTCTTCGGGTTGTCGAAGCAGTCCCTTATCCAATAAAGTTCTTCGCGATACCAAAACAGTATCTCTAAACACATGAGATTCTTCGTGATACCAAAGCCGTATCTCTAAATACATGAGATTCCTCAGGTGGTAGATGCAGTCCCTTATGCAATAAGGTTCTTCGCGATACAAAAGCAGTATCTCTAAACACATGCGATTCATCGGGTGGTCGAAGCAGTCCCTTATTCAATAAGGTTCTTCGCGATACCAAAGCAGTATCTCTAATCACATGAGATTCTTCGGGTGGTCGAAGCAGTCCCTTATCCAATAAGGTTCTTTGTGATACCAAAGCAGTATCTCTAAACACATGAGATTCGTCGGGTGGTCGAAGCAGTCCCTCATCCAATAAGGTTCTTAGCGATACCAAAACAGTATCTCTAAACACATGAGATTCTTCGCGATACCAAAGCAGTATCTCTAATTACATGAGATTCCTCAGGTGGTCAATGCAGTCCCTTATCCAATAAGATTCTTCGCGATACGAAAGCAGTATCTCTAAACACATGAGGTTTTTCGGGTGGTCGAAGCAGTCCCTTACGCAATAAGGTTCTTCGCGAAACCAAAGCAGTATCTCTAAACACATGACATTCTTCGGGTGGTCGAAGCAGCCCCTTATCCAATAAGGTTCTTCACGATACCAAAACAATATCTCTAAACACTTAAGATTCTTCGGGTGGTTGAAGCAGTCCTTTATCCAATAAGGTTCTTCGCGATACCAAAGCAGTATCTCTAAACACATGAGATTCTTCGGGTGGTCGAAGCAGTACCTTATTCAATAAGGTTCTTCGTGATACAAAAGTAGTATCTCTAATCACATGAGATTCTTAGGGTGGTCAAAGCAGTCCCTTATCCAATAAGGTTCTTCGCGATACCAAAGCATTATCTCTAAACACATGAGATTCTTCGGGTGGTCGAAGCAATCCCTTATCCAATAAGGTTCTTCGCGATACCAAAACAGTATCTCTAAACACATGAGATTCTTCACGATACCATAGCAGTATCTCTAAATACATGAGATTCCTCGGGTGGTCGAAGCAGTACCTTATTCAATAAGGTTCTCCGTGATACCAAAACAGTATCTCTAAACACATGAGATTCTTTGTGATACCAAAGCCGTATCTCTAAATACATGAGATTCCTTGGGAGGTCGATGCAGTCCCTTATGCAATAAGGTTCTTCGCGATACGAAAGCAGTATCTCTAAATACATGAGATTCTTCGGGTGGTCGAAGCAGTCCCTTATCCAATAAGGTTCTTCGTGATACCAAAGCAGTATCTCTAATCACATGAGATTCTTCGGGTGGTCGAAGAAATCCCTTATCCAATAAGGTTCTTCGCGATACCAAAGCATTATCTCTAAACACATGAGATTCTTCGGGTGGTCGAAGCAGTCCCTTATCCAATAAAGTTGTTCGAGATACCAAAACAGTATCTCTAAACACATGAGATTCTTCGTGATACCAAAGCCGTATCTCTAAATACATGAGATTCCTCGGGTGGTCAATGCAGTCCCTTATGCAATAAGGTTCTTCGCGATACAAAAGCAGTATCTCTAAACACATGCGATTCATCGGGTGGTCGAAGCAGTCCCGTATTCAATAAGGTTCTTCGCGATACCAAAGCAGTATCTCTAATAACATGAGATTCTTCGGGTGGTCGAAGCAGTCCCTTATCCAATAAGGTTCTTTGTGATACCAAAGCAGTATCTCTAAACACATGAGATTCTTCGGGTTGTCGAAGCAGTCCCTTATCCAATAAAGTTCTTCGCGATACCAAAACAGTATCTCTAAACACATGAGATTCTTCGTGATACCAAAGCCGTATCTCTAAATACATGAGATTCCTCAGGTGGTAGATGCAGTCCCTTATGCAATAAGGTTCTTCGCGATACAAAAGCAGTATCTCTAAACACATGCGATTCATCGGGTGGTCGAAGCAGTCCCTTATTCAATAAGGTTCTTCGCGATACCAAAGCAGTATCTCTAATCACATGAGATTCTTCGGGTGGTCGAAGCAGTCCCTTATCCAATAAGGTTCTTTGTGATACCAAAGCAGTATCTCTAAACACATGAGATTCGTCGGGTGGTCGAAGCAGTCCCTCATCCAATAAGGTTCTTAGCGATACCAAAACAGTATCTCTAAACACATGAGATTCTTCGCGATACCAAAGCAGTATCTCTAATTACATGAGATTCCTCAGGTGGTCAATGCAGTCCCTTATCCAATAAGATTCTTCGCGATACGAAAGCAGTATCTCTAAACACATGAGGTTTTTCGGGTGGTCGAAGCAGTCCCTTACGCAATAAGGTTCTTCGCGAAACCAAAGCAGTATCTCTAAACACATGACATTCTTCGGGTGGTCGAAGCAGCCCCTTATCCAATAAGGTTCTTCGTGATACTAAAGCAGAATCTCTAAACACATGAGATTCTTCGGGTGGTCGAAGCAGTACCTTATTCAATAAGGTTCTTCGTGATACACAAGCAGTATCTCTAAACACCTGAGATTCTTCGGGTGGTCGAAGCAGTCCTTTATCCAATAAGGTTCTTCGCGATACCAAAGCAGTATCTCTAATCACATGAGATTGTTCGGGTGGTCAAAGCAGTCCCTTATCCATTAAGGTTCTTCGCGATTCCAAAGCAGTATCTCTAAACACATGAGATTCGTCGAGTTGTCGAAGCAGTCCCTTATCCAATAAGGTTTTTCGCGATACCAAAACAGTATCTCTAAACACTTAAGATTCTTCGGGTGGTTGAAGCAGTCCCTTATCCAATAAGGTTCTTCGCCATACCAAAGCAGTATCTCTAAACAAATGAGATTCTTTGGGTGGTCGAAGCAGTACCTTATTCAATAAGGTTCTTCGTGATACAAAAGCAGTATCTCTAGACACATGAGATTCTTCGGGTGATTGAAGCTGTCCCTTATCCAATAAGGTTCTTTGCGATACCAAAGCATTATCTCTAAACACATGAGATTCTTCGGGTGGTCGAAGCAGTCCCTTATCCAATAAGGTTCTTAGCGATACCAAAACAGTATCTCTAAACACATGAGATTCTTCGTGATACCAAAGCCGTATCTCTAAATACATGAGATTCCTCTGATGGTCGATGCAGTCCCGTATGGAATAAGGTTCTTCGCGATACGAAAGCAGTATCTCTAAACACATGAGATTCTTTGGATGGTCGAAGCAGTCCCTTATCCAATAAGGTTCTTCAAGATACCAAAGTCGTATCTCTAATCACATGAGATTCTTCGGGTGCTCGAAGCAATCCCTTGTCCAATAAGGTTCTTCGCGATACCAAAGCAGTATCTCTAAACACATGAGATTCGTCGGGTGGTCGAAGCAGTCCCTCTTCCAATAAGGTTCTTTGCGATACCAAAACAGTATCTCTAAACACATGAGATTCTTCACGATACCAAAGCAGTATCTCTAAATACATGAGATTCCTCGGGTGGTTAAAGTAGTACCTTATTCAATAAGGTTCTTTGTGATACCAAAGCAGTATCTCAAAACACATGAGATTCTTCGGGTGGATGAAGCAGTCCCTTATCTAATAAGTTTTTCGCGATACCAAAGCAGTATCTATAATCACAAGAGATTCATCGGGTGGTCGTGGCAGTCCCTTATCCAATAAGGTTCTTCGCGATACCAAAACAGTATCTTTAAACACATGAGATTCTTCGCGATACCAAAGCAGTATCTCTAAATACATGAGAATCCTCGGGTGGTCGATGCAGTCCCTTATCCAATAAGATTTTTTGCCATACGAAAGCAATATCTCTAAACACATGAGATTCTTCGAGTGGTCGAAACAGTCCCTTATCCAGTAAGGTTCTTCGTGATACCAATGCAGTATCTCTAAACACATGACATTCTTCGGGTGGTCGAAGCAGCCCCTTATCCAATAAGGTTCTTCGTGATACCAAAGCAGTATCTCTAAACACATGAGATTCTTCGGGTGGTCGAAGCAGTACCTTATTCAATAAGGTTCTTCGTGATACACAAGCAGTATCTCTAAACACATGAGATTCTTCGGGTGGTCGAAGCAGTCCTTTATCCAATAAGGTTCTTCGCGATACCAAAGCAGTATCTCTAATCACATGAGATTCTTCGGGTGGTCAAAGCAGTCCCTTATCCAATAAGGTTCTTCGCGATACCAAAACAGTATCTCTAAACACATGAGATTCGTCAAGTGGTCGAAGCAGTCCCTTATCCAATAAGGTTCTTCGCGATACCAAAACAGTATCTCTAAACACTTAAGATTCTTCGGGTGGTTGAAGCAGTCCTTTATCCAATAAGGTTCTTCGTGATACTAAAGCAGTATCTCTAAACACATGAGATTCTTCGGGTGGTCGACGCAGTACCTTATTCAATAAGGTTCTTCGTGATACAAAAGATGTATCTCTAGACACATGAGAACTTAGGGTGGTTGAAGCTGTCCCTTATCCAATAAGGTTCTTCGCGATACCAAAGCATTATCTCTAAACACATGAGATTCTTCGGGTGGTCGAAGCAATCCCTTATCCAATAAGGTTCTTCGCGATACCAAAACTGTATCTCTAAACACATGAGATTCTTGACGATACTAAAGCAGTATCTCTAAATACATGAGATTCCTCGGGTGGTCGAAGCAGTACCTTATTCAATAAGGTTCTTCGTGATACCAAAACAGTATCTCTAAACACATGAGATTCTTCGTGATACCAAAGCCATATCTCTAAATACATGAGATTCCTCGGGTGGTTGATGCAGTCCCTTGTGCAATAAGGTTCTTCGCGATACAAAAGCAGTATCTCTAAACACATGCGATTCATCGGGTGGTCGAAGCAGTCCCTTATTCAATAAGGTTCTTCGCGATACCAAAGCAGTATCTCTAATCACATGAGATTCTTCGGGTGGTCAAAGCAGTCCCTTATCCAATAAGGTTCTTTGTGATACCAAAGCAGTATCTCTAAACACATGATATTCGTCGGGTGGTCGAAGCAGTCCCTCATCCAATAAGGTTCTTCGCGATACCAAAACAGTATCTCTAAACACATTAGACTCTTCATGATACCAAAGCAGTATCTCTAATTACATGAGATTCCTCAGGTGGTCGATGCAGTCCCTTATCCAATAAGATTCTTCGCGATACGAAAGCAGTATCTCTAAACACATGAGGTTTTTCGGGTGGTCGAAGCAGTCCCATAAGCAATAAGGTTCTTCGCGAAACCAAAGCAGTATCTCTAAACACATGACATTCTTCGGGTGGTCGAAGCAGCCCCTTATCCAATAAGGTTCTTCGTGATACTAAAGCAGAACCTCAAAACACATGAGATTCTTCGGGTGGATGAACCAGTCCCTTATCCAATAAGTTTTTCACGATACCAAAGCAGTATCTATAATCACAAGAGATTCATCGGGTGGTCGAGGCAGTCCCTTATCCAATAAGGTTCTTCGCGATACCAAAACAGTATCTCTAAACACATGAGATTCTTCGCGATACCAAAGCAGTATCTCTAAATACATGAGAATCCTCGGGTGGTCGATGCAGTCCCTTATCCAATAAGATTTTTCGCCATACGATAGCAATATCTCTAAACACATGAGATTCTTCGGGTGGTCGAAACAGTCCCTTATCCAATAAGGTTCTTCGTGATACCAATGCAGTATCTCTAAACACGTGACATTCTTCGGGTGGTCGAAGCAGCCCCTTATCCAATAAGGTTCTTCGCGATACCAAAGCAGTATCTCTAAACACATGAGATTCTTCGGGTGGTCGAAGCAGTACCTTATTCAATAAGGTTCTTCGTGATACACAAGCAGTATCTCTAAACACATGAGATTCTTCGGGTGGTCGAAGCAGTCCTTTATCCAATAAGGTTCTTCGCGATACCAAAGCAGTATCTCTAATCACGTGAGATTCTTCGGGTGGTCAAAGCAGTCCCTTATCCAATAAGGTTCTTCGCGATACCAAAACAGTATCTCTAAACACATGAGATTCGTCAAGTGGTCGAAGCAGTCCCTTATCCAATAAGGTTCTTCGCGATACCAAAACAGTATCTCTAAACACTTAAGATTCTTCGGGTGGTTGAAGCAGTCCTTTATCCAATAAGGTTCTTCGTGATACTAAAGCAGTATCTCTAAACACATGAGATTCTTCGGGTGGTCGACGCAGTACCTTATTCAATAAGGTTCTTCGTGATACAAAAGATGTATCTCTAGACACATGAGAACTTAGGGTGGTTGAAGCTGTCCCTTATCCAATAAGGTTCTTCGCGATACCAAAGCATTATCTCTAAACACATGAGATTCTTCGGGTGGTCGAAGCAATCCCTTATCCAATAAGGTTCTTCGCGATACCAAAACTGTATCTCTAAACACATGAGATTCTTGACGATACTAAAGCAGTATCTCTAAATACATGAGATTCCTCGGGTGGTCGAAGCAGTACCTTATTCAATAAGGTTCTTCGTGATACCAAAACAGTATCTCTAAACACATGAGATTCTTCGTGATACCAAAGCCATATCTCTAAATACATGAGATTCCTCGGGTGGTCGATGCAGTCCCTTGTGCAATAAGGTTCTTCGCGATACAAAAGCAGTATCTCTAAACACATGCGATTCATCGGGTGGTCGAAGCAGTCCCTTATTCAATAAGGTTCTTCGCGATACCAAAGCAGTATCTCTAATCACATGAGATTCTTCGGGTGGTCAAAGCAGTCCCTTATCCAATAAGGTTCTTTGTGATACCAAAGCAGTATCTCTAAACACATGATATTCGTCGGGTGGTCGAAGCAGTCCCTCATCCAATAAGGTTCTTCGCGATACCAAAACAGTATCTCTAAACACATTAGACTCTTCATGATACCAAAGCAGTATCTCTAATTACATGAGATTCCTCAGGTGGTCGATGCAGTCCCTTATCCAATAAGATTCTTCGCGATACGAAAGCAGTATCTCTAAACACATGAGGTTTTTCGGGTGGTCGAAGCAGTCCCATAAGCAATAAGGTTCTTCGCGAAACCAAAGCAGTATCTCTAAACACATGACATTCTTCGGGTGGTCGAAGCAGCCCCTTATCCAATAAGGTTCTTCGTGATACTAAAGCAGAACCTCAAAACACATGAGATTCTTCGGGTGGATGAACCAGTCCCTTATCCAATAAGTTTTTCACGATACCAAAGCAGTATCTATAATCACAAGAGATTCATCGGGTGGTCGAGGCAGTCCCTTATCCAATAAGGTTCTTCGCGATACCAAAACAGTATCTCTAAACACATGAGATTCTTCGCGATACCAAAGCAGTATCTCTAAATACATGAGAATCCTCGGGTGGTCGATGCAGTCCCTTATCCAATAAGATTTTTCGCCATACGATAGCAATATCTCTAAACACATGAGATTCTTCGGGTGGTCGAAACAGTCCCTTATCCAATAAGGTTCTTCGTGATACCAATGCAGTATCTCTAAACACGTGACATTCTTCGGGTGGTCGAAGCAGCCCCTTATCCAATAAGGTTCTTCGCGATACCAAAGCAGTATCTCTAAACACATGAGATTCTTCGGGTGGTCGAAGCAGTACCTTATTCAATAAGGTTCTTCGTGATACACAAGCAGTATCTCTAAACACATGAGATTCTTCGGGTGGTCGAAGCAGTCCTTTATCCAATAAGGTTCTTCGCGATACCAAAGCAGTATCTCTAATCACGTGAGATTCTTCGGGTGGTCAAAGCAGTCCCTTATCCAATAAGGTTCTTCGCGATACCAAAACAGTATCTCTAAACACATGAGATTCGTCGAGTGGTCGAAGCAGTCCCTTCTCCAATAAGGTTCTTCGCGATACCAAAACAGTATCTCTAAACACTTAAGATTATTCGGGTGGTTGAAGAAGTCCTTTATCCAATAAGGTTCTTCGTGATACCAAAGCAGTATCTCTAAACACATGAGATTCTTCGGGTGGTCGAAGCAGTACCTTATTCAATCAGGTTCTTCGTGATACAAAAGCAGTATCTCTAGACACATGAGATTCTTAGGGTGGTCAAAGCAGTCCCTTATCCAATAAGGTTCTTCGTGATACCAAAGCATTATCTCTAAACACATGAGATTCTTCGGGTGGTCGAAGCAATCCCTTATCCAATAAGGTTCTTCTTGATACCAAAACAGTATCTCTAAACACATGAGATTCTTCGTGATACCAAAGCCGTATCTCTAAATACATGAGATTCCTTGGGTGGTCGATGCAGTCCCTTATGCAATAAGGTTCTTCGCGATACGAAAGTAGTATCTCTAAACACATGAGATTCTTCGGGTGGTCGAAGCAGTCCCTTATCCAATAAGGTTCTTCGTGATACCAAAGCAGTATCTCTAATCACATGAGATTCTTCGGTTGGTCGAAGCAATCCCTTATCCAATAAGGTTCTTCACGATACCAAAACAGTATCTCTTAACACATGAGATTCGTCGGGTGGTCGATGCAGTCCCTCATCCAATAAGGTTCTTCGTGATACCAAAACAGTATCTCTAAACACATGAGATTCTTCACGATACCAAAGCAGTATCTCTAAATACATGAGATTCCTCGGGTGGTCGAAGCAGTACCTTATTCAATAAGGTTCTTCGTGATACCAAAGCAGTATCTCTAAACACATCAGATTCTTCGGGTGGAGGAAGCAGTCCCTTATCCAATAAGTTTTTCGCGATACCAAAGTAGTATCTCTAATCACATGAGATTCTTCGGGTGGTCGAGCAAGTCCCTTATCCAATAAGGTTCTTCGCGATACCAAAATAATATCTCTAACCACATGAGATTCATCGTGATACTAAAGCAGTATCTCTAAATACATGAGATTCCTCGGGTGATTGATGCAGTCCCTTATCCAATAAGATTCTTCGCGATACAAAAGCATTATCTCTAAACACATGAGGTTCTTCGGGTGGTCGAAGCAGTCCCTTATCTGTTAAGTTTTTTCGCGAAACCAAAGCAGTATCTCTAAACACATGAGATTCTTCGGGTGGTTGAAGCATCCCCTTATCCAATAAGATTCTTCGCGATATGAAAGCAGTATCTCTAAACACATGAGATTCTTCGGGTGGTCGAAGTAGTACCTTATTCAATAAGGTTCTTCGCGAAACCAAAGCAGTATCTCTAAACACATGAGATTCTTCGGGTGGTTGAAGAAGTCCCTTATCCAATAAGGTTCTTTGCGATACCCAAGCAGTATATCTAAACACATGAGATTCTACGGGTGGTCAAAGCAGTCCCTTATCTAATAAGGTTCTTCGCGATACCAAAGCAGTATCACTAAACACATGAAATTCATCGGGTGGTCGAAGTAGTCCCTTATCCAATAAGGTTCTTCGCAATACCAAAGCAGTATCTCTAAACACATGAGATTCTTCAGGTGGTTGAAGCAGCCCCTTATCCATTAAAGTTCTTCGCGATACCAAAGCAGTATCTCTAAACACATGAGATTCTTCGGGTGGTTGAAGCTGCCCCTTATCCAATAAGTTTTTCGCGATACCAAAGCAGTATCTCTAATCACATGAGATTCTTCGGGTGGTCGAGGGAGTCCCTTATCCAATAAGGTTCTTCGCGATACCAAAACAGTATCTCTAAACACATGAGATTATTCGCGATACCAAAGCAGTATCTCTAAATACATGAGATTCCTCGGGTGGTCGATGCAGTCCCTTATCCAATAAGATTCTTCGCGATACGAAAGCAGTATCTCTAAACACATGAGATTCTTCGGGTGGTTGAAGCATTCCCTTATCCAATAAGGTTCTTCATGATACCAAAGCAGTATCTCTAAACACATGACATTCTTCGGGTGGTCGAAGCAGCCCCTTATCCAATATGGTTCTTCGCGATACCAAAGCAGTATCTCTAAACACAAGAGATTCTTTGGGTGGTGGAGGCAGTACCTTATTCAATAAGGTTCTTCGTGATACATAAGCAGTATCTCTAAGCACATGAGAATCTTCTGGTGGTCGAAGCAGTCTTTTATCCAATAAGGTTCTTCGCGATACCAAAACAGTATCTCTAAACACATGAGATTCTTCACGATACCAAAGCAGTATCTCTAAATACATGAGATTCCTCGGGTGGTTAAAGCAGTACCTTATTCAATAAGGTTCTTCGTGATACCAAAGCAGTATCTCAAAACACATGAGATTCTTCGGGTGGATGAAGCAGTCCCTTATCCAATAAGTTTTTCGCGATACCAAAGCAGTATCTATAATCACAAGAGATTCATCGGGTGGTCGTGGCAGTCCCTTATCCAATAAGGTTCTTCGTGATACCAAAACAGTATCTCTAAACACATGAGATTCTTCGTGATACCAAAGCAGTATCTCTAAATACATGAGAATCCTCGGGTGGTCGATGCAGTCCCTTATCCAATAAGATATTTCGCCATACGAAAGCAATATCTCTAAACACATGAGATTCTTCGGGTGGTCGAAACAGTCCCTTATCCAATAAGGTTCTTCGTGATACCAATGCAGTATCTCTAAACACATGACATTCTTCGGGTGGTCGAAGCAGCCCCTTATCCAATAAGGTTCTTCGCGATACCAAAGCAGTATCTCTAAACACATGAGATTCTTCGGGTGGTCGAAGCAGTACCTTATTCAATAAGGTTCTTCGTGATACACAAGCAGTATCTCTAAACACATGAGATTCTTCGGGTGGTCGAAGCAGTCCTTTATCCAATAAGGTTCTTCGCGATACCAAAGCAGTATCTCTAATCACATGAGATTCTTCGGGTGGTCAAAGCAGTCCCTTATCCAATAAGGTTCTTCGCGATACCAAAACAGTATCTCTAAACACATGAGATTCGTCGAGTGGTCGAAGCAGTCCCTTATCCAATAAGGTTCTTCGCGATACCAAAACAGTATCTCTAAACACTTAAGATTCTTCGGGTGGTTGAAGAAGTCCTTTATCCAATAAGGTTCTTCGTGATACCAAAGCAGTATCTCTAAACACATGAGATTCTTCGGGTGGTCGAAGCAGTACCTTATTCAATCAGGTTCTTCGTGATACAAAAGCAGTATCTCTAGACACATGAGATTCTTAGGGTGGTTGAAGCTGTCCCTTATCCAATAAGGTTCTTCGTGATACCAAAGCATTATCTCTAAACACATGAGATTCTTCGGGTGGTCGAAGCAATCCCTTATCCAATAAGGTTCTTCGTGATACCAAAACAGTATCTCTAAACACATGAGATTCTTCGTGATACCAAAGCTGTATCTCTAGTAACATGAGATTCCTTGGGTGGTCGATGCAGTCCCTTATGCAATAAGGTTCTTCGCGATACGAAAGTAGTATCTCTAAACACATGAGATTCTTCGGGTGGTCGAAGCAGTCCCTTATCCAATAAGGTTCTTCGTGATACCAAAGCAGTATCTCTAATCACATGAGATTCTTCGGTTGGTCGAAGCAATCCCTTATCCAATAAGGTTCTTCACGATACCAAAACAGTATCTCTTAACACATGAGATTCGTCGGGTGGTCGATGCAGTCCCTCATCCAATAAGGTTCTTCGTGATACCAAAACAGTATCTCTAAACACATGAGATTCTTCACGATACCAAAGCAGTATCTCTAAATACATGAGATTCCTCGGGTGGTCGAAGCAGTACCTTATTCAATAAGGTTCTTCGTGATACCAAAGCAGTATCTCTAAACACATCAGATTCTTCGGGTGGAGGAAGCAATCCCTTATCCAATAAGTTTTTCGCGATACCAAAGTAGTATCTCTAATCACATGAGATTCTTCGGGTGGTCGAGGCAGTCCCTTATCCAATAAGGTTCTTCGCGATACCAAAATAATATCTCTAAACACATGAGATTCATCGTGATACTAAAGCAGTATCTCTAAATACATGAGATTCCTCGGGTGATTGATGCAGTCCCTTATCCAATAAGATTCTTCGCGATACAAAAGCATTATCTCTAAACACATGAGGTTCTTCGGGTGGTCGAAGCAGTCCCTTATCTGTTAAGTTTTTTCGCGAAACCAAAGCAGTATCTCTAAACACATGAGATTCTTCGGGTGGTTGAAGCATCCCCTTATCCAATAAGATTCTTCGCGATATGAAAGCAGTATCTCTAAACACATGAGATTCTTCGGGTGGTCGAAGTAGTACCTTATTCAATAAGGTTCTTCGCGAAACCAAAGCAGTATCTCTAAACACATGAGATTCTTCGGGTGGTTGAAGAAGTCCCTTATCCAATAAGGTTCTTTGCGATACCCAAGCAGTATATCTAAACACATGAGATTCTACGGGTGGTCAAAGCAGTCCCTTATCTAATAAGGTTCTTCGCGATACCAAAGCAGTATCACTAAACACATGAAATTCATCGGGTGGTCGAAGTAGTCCCTTATCCAATAAGGTTCTTCGCAATACCAAAGCAGTATCTCTAAACACATGAGATTCTTCAGATGGTTGAAGCAGCCCCTTATCCATTAAAGTTCTTCGCGATACCAAAGCAGTATCTCTAAACACATGAGATTCTTCGGGTGGTTGAAGCTGCCCCTTATCCAATAAGTTTTTCGCGATATCAAAGCAGTATCTCTAATCACATGAGATTCTTCGGGTGGTCGAGGGAGTCCCTTATCCAATAAGGTTCTTCGCGATACCAAAACAGTATCTCTAAACACATGAGATTATTCGCGATACCAAAGCAGTATCTCTAAATACATGAGATTCCTCGGGTGGTCGATGCAGTCCCTTATCCAATAAGATTCTTCGCGATACGAAAGCAGTATCTCTAAACACATGAGATTCTTCGGGTGGTTGAAGCATTCCCTTATCCAATAAGGTTCTTCATGATACCAAAGCAGTATCTCTAAACACATGACATTCTTCGGGTGGTCGAAGCAGCCCCTTATCCAATATGGTTCTTCGCGATACCAAAGCAGTATCTCTAAACACAAGAGATTCTTCGGGTGGTGGAGGCAGTACCTAATTCAATAAGGTTCTTCGTGATACATAAGCAGTATCTCTAAGCACATGAGAATCTTCTGGTGGTCGAAGCAGTCTTTTATCCAATAAGATTCTTCGCGATACCAAAACAGTATCTCTAAACACATGAGATTCTTCACGATACCAAATCAGTATCTCTAAATACATGAGATTCCTCGGGTGGTCGAAGCAGTACCTTATTCAAGAAGATTCTTCGTGATACCAAAGCAGTATCTCTAAACACATGAGATTCTTCGGGTGGACGAAGCAGTCCCTTATCCATAAAAATTTTCGCGATACCAAAGTAGTATCTCTAATCACATGAGATTCTTCGGGTGGTCGAAGCAGTCCCTTATCCAATAAGGTTCTTCGCGATACCAAAACAATATCTCTAAACACATGAGACTCTTCGCGATACCAAAGCAGTATCTCTAAATACATGAGATTCCTCGGGTGGTAGATGCAGTCCCTTATCCAATAAGATTCTTCGCGATATGAAAGCATTATCTCTAAACACATGAGGTTCTTCGAGTGGTCGAAGCAGTCTCTTATCTGTTAACTTTCTTCGCGAAACCAAAGCAGTATCTCTAAACACATGAGATTCTTCGGGTGGTCGAAGTAGTACCTTATTCAATAAGGTTCTTCGCGAAACCAAAGCAGTTTCTCTAAACACATGAGATTCTTCGGGTGGTTGAAGAAGTCCCTTATCCAATAAGGTTCTTTGCGATACCAAAGCAGTATATCTAAACACATGAGATTCTACGAGTGGTCAAAGCAGTCCCTTATCTAACAAGGTTCTTCGCGATACCAAAGCAGTATCTCTAAACACATGAGATTCATCAGGTGGTCGAAGCAGTCCCTTGTCCAATAAGGTTCTTCGCGATACCAAAGCAGTATCTCTAAACACATAAGATTCTTCAGGTGGTTGAAGCAGCCCCTTATCCAATAAGGTTCTTCACGATACCAAAGCAGTATCTATAAACACATGAGATTCTTCGGGTGGTTGAAGCAGCCCCTTATCCAATAAGTCTTTCGCGATACCAAAGCAATATCTCTAATCACATGAGATTCTTCGGGTGGTCGAGGCAGTCCCTTATCCAATAAGGTTCTTCGCGATACCAAAACAGTATCTCTAAACACATGAGATTATTCGCGATACCAAAGAAGTATCTCTAAATACATGAGATTCCTCGGTTGGTTGATGCAGTCCCTTATCCAATAAGATTCTTCGCGATACGAAAGCAGTATCTCTAAACACATGAGATTCTTCAGGTGGTCGAAGCATTCCCTTATCCAATAAGGTTCTTCATGATGCCAAAGCAGTATCTCTAAACACATGACATTCTTCGGGTGGTCGAAGCAGTACCTTATTCAAGAGGGTTCTTCGTGATACAAAAGCAGTATCTCTAAACACATGAGATTCTTCGGGTGGTTGAAGCAGTCCCTTTCCAATAGGGTTCTTCGCGATACCAAAGCATTATCTCTAAACACATGAGATTCTTCGGGTGGTCGAAGCAGTCCCTTATCCAATAAGGTTCTTCGCGACACCAAAACAGTATCTCTAAACACATTAGATTCTTCGTGATACCAAAGCCGTATCTCTAAAAACATGATATTCCTCGGGTGGTCGATGCAGTCCCTTATGCAATAAGGTTCTTCGCGATACCAAAGCAGTATCTCTAAACACATGAGATTCTTCCGGCGGTCGAAGCAGTCCTTTATCCGTTAAGGTTCTTCCAGAAACCAAAGCAGTATCTCTAAACACATGAGATTCATCGGGTGGTTGAAGCAGCCCCTTATCCAATAAGATTCTTCGCGATATGAAAGCAGTATCTCTAAACACATGAGATTCTTCGGGTGGTCGAAGTAGTACCTTATTCAATAAGGTTCTTCGCGAAACCAAATCAGTATCTCTAAACACATGAGATTCTTCGGGTGGTTGAAGAAGTCCCTTATCCAATAAGGTTCTTTGCGATACCCATGCAGTATATCTAAACACATGAGATTCTTCGGGTGGTCAAAGCAGTCCCTTATCTAATAAGGTTCTTCGCGATACCAAAGCAGTATCTCTAAACACATGAGATTCATCGGGTGGTCGAAGCAGTCCCTTATCCAATAAGGTTCTTCGCGATACCAAAGCAGTATCTCTAAACACATGAGATTCTTCGGGTGGTTAAAGCAGTCCCTTATCCAATAAGGTTCTGCGCGATACCAAAGCAGTATCTCTAAACACATGAGATTCATCGGATGGTTGAAGCAGCCCCTTATCCAATTAGTTTTTCGCGATACCAAAGCAGTATCTCTAATAACATGAGATTCTTCGAGTGGTCGAGGCAGTCCATTATCCAATAAGGTTCTTCGCGATACCAAAACAGTATCTCTAAACACATGAGATTCTTCGGGATACCAAAGCAGTATCTCTAAATACATGAGATTCCTCGGGTGATCGATGCAGTCCCTTATCTAATAAGATTCTTCGCGATACGAAAGCATTATCTCTAAACACATGAGATTCTTCGGGTGGTCGAAGCAGTCCCTTATCCAATAAGGTTCTTCGCGATACCAAAACAGTATCTCTAAACACATGAGATTCTTCGTGATACCAAAGTCGTATCTCTAAATACATGAGATTCCTCGGGTGGTTGATGCAGTCCCTTATGCAATAAGGTTCTTCGCGATACAAAAGCAGTATCTCTAAACACACGAGATTCTTCGGGTGGTCGAAGCACTCCCTTAACCAACAAGGTTCTTCGCGATACCAAAACAATATCTCTAAGCATATGAGATTCTTCGGGTGGTCGAAGTAGTCTCTTATCCAATAAGTTCTCCGCGATACCAAAGCAGTATCTCTCATCACATAACATTCTTCGTGTGGTCGAGGCAGTCCCTGATCCAATAAGGTTCATCGCGATACGAAAACAGTATCTCTAAACACATGAAATTCTTCGCGATACCAAAGCAGTATCTCTAAACACATGAAATTCTTCGCGATACCAAAGCAGTATCTCTAAATACATGAGATTCCTCGGGTGGTCGATGCAGTCCCTTATCCAATAAGATTCTTCGCGATATGAAAGCAGTATCTCTAAACACATGAGATTCTTCGGGTGGTTAAAGAAGTACTTTATCCAATAAGGTTCTTTGCGAAACCCAAGCAGTATATCTAAACACATGAGATTCTTCGGGTGGTCAAAGCAGTCCCTTATCTAATAAGGTTCTTCGCGATACCAAAGCAGTATCTCTAAACACATGAGATTCATCGGGTGGTCGAAGCAGTCCCTTATCCAATAAGTTTCTTCGCGATACCAAAGCAGTATCTCTAAACACATGAGATTCTTCGGGTGGTTGAAGCAGCCCTTTATCCAATAAGTTTCTTCGCGATACCAAAGCAGTATCTCTAAACACATGAGATTCTTCGGGTGGTTGAAGCAGCCCCTTATCCAATAAGTTTTTCGCGATACCAAAGCAGTATCTCTAAACACATGAGACTCTTCGGGTGGTCGAAGCAGTCCCTTATCTGATAAGGTTCTTCGCGTAACCAAAGCAGTATCTCTAAACACATGAGATTCTTCGAGTGGTCGAAGTAGTACCTTATTCAATAAGGTTCTTCGCGAGACCAAAGCAGTATCTCTAAACACATGAGATTCTTCGGGTGGTTGAAGCAGTCCCTTATCTAATAAGGTTCTTTGCGATACCAAAGCAGTATATCTAAACACATGAGATTCTTCGGGTGGTCAAAGCAGTCCCTTATCTAATAAGGTTCTTCGCGATACCAAAGCAGTATCTCTAAACACATGAGATTCATCGGGTGGTCGAAGCAGTCCCTTATCCAATAAGTTTCTTCGCGATACCAAAGCAGTATCTTTAAACACATGAGATTCTTCAGGTGGTTGAAGCAGCCCCTTATCCAATAAGTTTTTCGCGATACCAAAGCAGTATCTCTAAACACATGAGATTCTTCGGGTGCTTGAAGCAGCCCCTTATCCAATAAGGTTCTTCGCGATACCAAAGCAGTATCTCTAAACACATGAGATTCTTCGTGTGGTCGAGGCAGTCCCTTATCCAATAAGGTTCTTCGCGATACCAAAACAGTATCTCTAAACACATGAGATTATTCGCGATACCAAAGCAGTATCTCTAAATACATGAGATTCTTCGGGTGGTCGATGCAGTGCCTTATCCAATAAGATTCTTCGCGATACGAAAGCAGTATCTCTAAACACATGAGGTTCTTCGGGTGGTCGAAGCAGTCCCTTATCTGTTAAGGTACTTCGCGAAACCAAAGCAGTATCTCTAAACACATGAGATTCTTCGGGTGGTTGAAGTAGTCCCTTATCCAATAAGATTCTTCGCGATATGAAAGCAGTATCTCTAATCACATGAGATTCTTCGGGTGGTTGAAGTAGTCCCTTATCCAATAAGATTCTTCGCGATATGAAAGCAGTATCTCTAAACACATGAGATTCTTCGGGTGGTCGAAGTAGTACCTTATTCAATAAGGTTCTTCGCGAAACCAAAGCAGTATCTCTAAACACATGAGATTCTTCGGGTGGTTGAAGAAGTCCCTTATCCAATAAGGTTCATTGCGATACCCAAGCAGTATATCTAAACACATGAGATTCTTCGGGTGGTCAAAGCAGTCCCTTATCTAATAAGGTTCTTCGTGATACCAAAGCAGTATCTCTAAACACATGAGATTTATCGGGTGGTCGAAGCAGTCCCTTATCCAATAAGTTTCTTCGTGATACCAAAGCAGTATCTCTAAACACATGAGATTCTTCGGGTGGTTGAAGCAGCCCTTTATCCAATAAGGTTCTTCGCGATACCAAAGCAGTATCTCTAAACACATGAGATTCTTCGGGTGGTTGAAGCAGCCCCTTATCAAATAAGTTTTTCGCGATACCAAAGCAGTATCTCTAATCACACCAGATTCTTCGAGTGGTCGAGGCAATCCATTATACAATAAGGTTCTTCGCAATACCAAAACAGTATCTCTAAACACATGAGATTATTCGTGATACCAAAGCAGTATCTCTAAATACATGAGATTACTCGGGTGATCGATGCAGTCCCTTATCCAATAAGATTCTTCGCGATATGAAAGCAGTGTCTCTAAACACATGAGATTCTTCGGGTGGTCGAAGTAGTATTTTATTCAATAAGGTTCTTCGCGAAACCAAAGCAGTATCTCTAAACACATGAGATTCTTCGGGTTGTTGAAGAAGTCCCTTATCCAATAAGGTTCTTTGCGATACCCAAGCAGTATATCTAAACACATGAGATTCTTCGGGTGGTCAAAGCAGTCCCTTATCTAATAAGGTTCTTCGCGATACCAAAGCAGTATCTCTAAACACATGAGATTCATCTGGTGGTCGAAGCAGTCCCTTATCCAATAACGTTCTTCGCGATACCAAAGCAGTATCTCTAAACACATGAGATTCTTCGGGTGGTTGAAGCAGCCCCTTATCCAATAAGGTTCTTCGCGATACCAAAGCAATATCTCTAAACACATGAGATTCTTCGGGTGGTTGAAGCAGCCCCTTATCCAATATGTTTTTCGCGATACCAAAGCAGTATCTCTAATCACATGAGATTCTTCGAGTTGTCGAGGCAATCCATTATCCAATAAGGTTCTTCGCGATACCAAAACAGTATCTCTAAACACATGAGATTATTCGTGATAGCAAAGCAGTATCTCTAAATACATGAGATTCCTCGGGTGATCGATGCAGTCCGTTATCCAATAAGATTCTTCGCGATACGAAAGCATTATCTCTAAACACATGAGATTCTTCGGGTGGTCGAAGCAGTCCCTTATCCAATAAGGTTCTTCGCGATACCAAAACAGTATCTCTAAACACATGAGATTCTTCGTGATACCAAAGTTGTATCTCTGAATACATGAGATTCCTCGGGTGGTTGATGCAGTCCCTTATGCAATAAGGTTCTTCGCGATACGAAAGCAGTATCTCTAAACACACGAGATTCTTCGGGTGGTCGAAGCAGTCCCTTATCCAACAAGGTTCTTCGCGATACCAAAGCAATATCTCTAAGCATATGAGATTCTTCGGGTGGTCGAAGCAGTCCCTTATCCAATAAGTTCTCCGCAATACTAAACCAGTATCTCTAATCACATAAGATTCTTCGTGTGGTCGAGGCAGTCCCTTATCCAATAAGGTTCTTCGCAATACCAAAACAGTATCTCTAAACAGATGAGATTCTTCGCGATACCAAAGTAGTATCTCTAAATACATGAGATTCCTCGGGTGGTCGATGCAGTCCCTTATCCAATAAGATTCTTCGCGATACGAAAGTAGTATCTCTAAACACGTGAGGTTCTTCGGGTGGTCGAAGCAGTCCCTTATCTGTTAAGGTTCTTCGCGAAACCAAAGCAGTATCTCTAAACACATGAGATTCTTCGGGTGTTTGAAGCAGCCCCTGATCCAATAAGATTCTTCGCGATATGAAAGCAGTATCTCTAAACACACGAGATTCTTCGGGAGGTCGAAGTAGTACCTTATTCAATAAGGTTCTTCGCGAAACCAAAGCAATATCTCTAAACACATGAGATTCTTCGGGTTGTTGAAGAAGTCCCTTATCCAATAAGGTTCTTTGCGATACCCAAGCAGTATATCTAAACACATGAGATTCTTCGGGTGGTCAAAGCAGTCCCTTATCTAATAAGGTTCTTCGCGATACCAAAGCAGTATCTCTAAATACATGAGATTCATCTGGTGGTCGAAGCAGTCCCTTATCCAATAACGTTCTTCGCGATACCAAAGCAGTATCTCTAAACACATGAGATTCTTCGGGTGGTTGAAGCAGCCCCTTATCCAATAAGGTTCTTCGCGATACCAAAGCAGTATCTCTAAACACATGAGATTCTTCGGGTGGTTGAAGCAGCCCCTTATCCAATATGTTTTTCGCGATACCAAAGCAGTATCTCTAATCACATGAGATTCTTCGAGTGGTCGAGGCAATCCATTATCCAATAAGGTTCTTCGCGATACCAAAACAGTATCTCTAAACACATGAGATTATTCGTGATAGCAAAGCAGTATCTCTAAATACATGAGATTCCTCGGGTGATCGATGCAGTCCGTTATCCAATAAGATTCTTCGCGATACGAAAGCATTATCTCTAAACACATGAGATTCTTCGGGTGGTCGAAGCAGTCCCTTATCGAATAAGGTTCTTCGCGATACCAAAACAGTATCTCTAAACACATGAGATTCTTCGTGATACCAAAGCTGTATCTCTGAATACATGAGATTCCTCGGGTGGTTGATGCAGTCCCTTATGCAATAAGGTTCTTCGCGATACGAAAGCAGTATCTCTAAACACACGAGATTCTTCGGGTGGTCGAAGCAGTCCTTTATCCAACAAGGTTCTTCGCGATACCAAAGCAATATCTCTAAGCATATGAGATTCTTCGGGTGGTCGAAGCAGTCCCTTATCCAATAAGTTCTCCGCAATACTAAACCAGTATCTCTAATCACATAAGATTCTTCGTGTGGTCGAGGCAGTCCCTTATCCAATAAGGTTCTTCGCAATACCAAAACAGTATCTCTAAACAGATGAGATTCTTCGCGATACCAAAGTAGTATCTCTAAATACATAAGATTCCTCGGGTGGTCGATGCAGTCCCTTATCCAATAAGATTCTTCGCGATACGAAAGCAGTATCTCTAAACACATGAGGTTCTTCGGGTGGTCGAAGCAGTCCCTTATCTGTTAAGGTTCTTCGAGAAACCAAAGCAGTATCTCTAAACACATGAGATTCTTCGGGTGTTTGAAGCAGCCCCTTATCCAATAAGATTCTTCGCGATATGAAAGCAGTATCTCTAAACACACGAGATTCTTCGGGAGGTCGAAGTAGTACCTTATTCAATAAGGTTCTTCGCGAAACCAAAGCAGTATCTCTAAACACATGAGATTCTTCGGGTGGTTGAAGAAGTCCTTTATCCAATAAGGGTCTTTGCGAAACCCAAGCAGTATATCTAAACACATGAGATTCTTCGGGTGGTCAAAGCAGTCCCTTATCTAATAAGGTTCTTCGCGATACCAAAGCAGTATCTCTAAACACATGAGATTCATCGGGTGCTCGAAGCAGTCCCTTATCCAATAAGTTTCTTCGCGATACCAAAGCAGTATCTTTAAACACATGAGATTCTTCAGGTGGTTGAAGCAGCCCTTTATCCAATAAGTTTTTCGCGATACCAAAGCAGTATCTCTAAACACATGAGACTCTTCGGGTGGTCGAAGCAGTCCCTTGTCTGATAAGGTTCTTCGCGTAACCAAAGCAGTATCTCTAAACACATGAGATTCTTCGGGTGGTTGAAGCAGCCCCTTGTCCAATAAGATTCTTCGCGATATGAAAGCAGTGTCTCTAAACACATGAGATTCTTCGAGTGGTCGAAGTAGTACCTTATTCAATAAGGTTCTTCGCGAAACCAAAGCAGTATCTGTAAACACATGAGATTCTTCGGGTGGTTGAAGAAATCCCTTATCCAATAAGGTTCTTTGCGATACCCAAGCAGTATATCTAAACACATGAGATTTTCCGGGTGGTGAAAGCACTCCCTTATCTAATAAGGTTCTTCGCGATACCAAAGTAGTATCTCTAAACACATGAGATTCATCGGGTGGTCGAAGCAGTCCCTTATCCAATAAGTTTCTTCGCGATACCAAAGCAGTATCTCTAAACACATGAGATTCTTCGGGTGGTTGAAGCAGCCCCTTATCCAATAAGGTTCTTCGCGATACCAAAGCAGTATCTCTAAACACATGAGATTTTTCGGGTGGTTGAAGCAGTCCCTTATCCAATAAGGTTCTTCGCGATACCAAAGCCATATCTCTAAGCATATGAGATTCTTCGGGTGGTCGAAGCAGTCCTTTATCCAACAAGGTTCTTCGCGATACCAAAGCAATATCTCTAAGCATATGAGATTCTTCGGGTGGTCGAAGCAGTCCCTTATCCAATAAGTTCTCCGCAATACTAAACCAGTATCTCTAATCACATAAGATTCTTCGTGTGGTCGAGGCAGTCCCTTATCCAATAAGGTTCTTCGCAATACCAAAACAGTATCTCTAAACAGATGAGATTCTTCGCAATACCAAAGTAGTATCTCTAAATACATAAGATTCCTCGGGTGGTCGATGCAGTCCCTTATCCAATAAGATTCTTCGCGATACGAAAGCAGTATCTCTAAACACATGAGGTTCTTCGGGTGGTCGAAGCAGTCCCTTATCTGTTAAGGTTCTTCGAGAAACCAAAGCAGTATCTCTAAACACATGAGATTCTTCGGGTGTTTGAAGCAGCCCCTTATCCAATAAGATTCTTCGCGATATGAAAGCAGTATCTCTAAACACACGAGATTCTTCGGGAGGTCGAAGTAGGACCTTATTCAATAAGGTTCTTCGCGAAACCAAAGCAGTATCTCTAAACACATGAGATTCTTCGGGTGGTTGAAGAAGTCCTTTATCCAATAAGGTTCTTTGCGAAACCCAAGCAGTATATCTAAACACATGAGATTCTTCGGGTGGT
Source organism: Lathyrus sativus (assembly GCA_963859935.3). Classification (NCBI taxonomy): domain Eukaryota; kingdom Viridiplantae; phylum Streptophyta; class Magnoliopsida; order Fabales; family Fabaceae; genus Lathyrus; species Lathyrus sativus. The sequence goes on along the minus strand of OZ012740.1, from coordinate 235,047,999 downwards.
CAAAGCAGTCCCTTATCTAATAAGGTTCTTCGCGATACCAAAGCAGTATCTCTAAACACATGAGATTCATCGGGTGCTCGAAGCAGTCCCTTATCCAATAAGTTTCTTCGCGATACCAAAGCAGTATCTTTAAACACATGAGATTCTTCAGGTGGTTGAAGCAGCCCTTTATCCAATAAGTTTTTCGCGATACCAAAGCAGTATCTCTAAACACATGAGACTCTTCGGGTGGTCGAAGCAGTCCCTTGTCTGATAAGGTTCTTCGCGTAACCAAAGCAGTATCTCTAAACACATGAGATTCTTCGGGTGGTTGAAGCAGCCCCTTGTCCAATAAGATTCTTCGCGATATGAAAGCAGTGTCTCTAAACACATGAGATTCTTCGAGTGGTCGAAGTAGTACCTTATTCAATAAGGTTCTTCGCGAAACCAAAGCAGTATCTGTAAACACATGAGATTCTTCGGGTGGTTGAAGAAATCCCTTATCCAATAAGGTTCTTTGCGATACCCAAGCAGTATATCTAAACACATGAGATTTTCCGGGTGGTGAAAGCACTCCCTTATCTAATAAGGTTCTTCGCGATACCAAAGTAGTATCTCTAAACACATGAGATTCATCGGGTGGTCGAAGCAGTCCCTTATCCAATAAGTTTCTTCGCGATACCAAAGCAGTATCTCTAAACACATGAGATTCTTCGGGTGGTTGAAGCAGCCCCTTATCCAATAAGGTTCTTCGCGATACCAAAGCAGTATCTCTAAACACATGAGATTTTTCGGGTGGTTGAAGCAGTCCCTTATCCAATAAGGTTCTTCGCGATACCAAAGCCATATCTCTAAGCATATGAGATTCTTCGGGTGGTCGAAGCAGTCCTTTATCCAACAAGGTTCTTCGCGATACCAAAGCAATATCTCTAAGCATATGAGATTCTTCGGGTGGTCGAAGCAGTCCCTTATCCAATAAGTTCTCCGCAATACTAAACCAGTATCTCTAATCACATAAGATTCTTCGTGTGGTCGAGGCAGTCCCTTATCCAATAAGGTTCTTCGCAATACCAAAACAGTATCTCTAAACAGATGAGATTCTTCGCAATACCAAAGTAGTATCTCTAAATACATAAGATTCCTCGGGTGGTCGATGCAGTCCCTTATCCAATAAGATTCTTCGCGATACGAAAGCAGTATCTCTAAACACATGAGGTTCTTCGGGTGGTCGAAGCAGTCCCTTATCTGTTAAGGTTCTTCGAGAAACCAAAGCAGTATCTCTAAACACATGAGATTCTTCGGGTGTTTGAAGCAGCCCCTTATCCAATAAGATTCTTCGCGATATGAAAGCAGTATCTCTAAACACACGAGATTCTTCGGGAGGTCGAAGTAGGACCTTATTCAATAAGGTTCTTCGCGAAACCAAAGCAGTATCTCTAAACACATGAGATTCTTCGGGTGGTTGAAGAAGTCCTTTATCCAATAAGGTTCTTTGCGAAACCCAAGCAGTATATCTAAACACATGAGATTCTTCGGGTGGTCAAAGCAGTCCCTTATCTAATAAGGTTCTTCGCGATACCAAAGCAGTATCTCTAAACACATGAGATTCATCGGGTGCTCGAAGCAGTCCCTTATCCAATAAGTTTCTTCGCGATACCAAAGCAGTATCTTTAAACACATGAGATTCTTCAGGTGGTTGAAGCAGCCCTTTATCCAATAAGTTTTTCGCGATACCAAAGCAGTATCTCTAAACACATGAGACTCTTCGGGTGGTCGAAGCAGTCCCTTGTCTGATAAGGTTCTTCGCGTAACCAAAGCAGTATCTCTAAACACATGAGATTCTTCGGGTGGTTGAAGCAGCCCCTTGTCCAATAAGATTCTTCGCGATATGAAAGCAGTGTCTCTAAACACATGAGATTCTTCGAGTGGTCGAAGTAGTACCTTATTCAATAAGGTTCTTCGCGAAACCAAAGCAGTATCTGTAAACACATGAGATTCTTCGGGTGGTTGAAGAAATCCCTTATCCAATAAGGTTCTTTGCGATACCCAAGCAGTATATCTAAACACATGAGATTTTCCGGGTGGTCAAAGCACTCCCTTATCTAATAAGGTTCTTCGCGATACCAAAGTAGTATCTCTAAACACATGAGATTCATCGGGTGGTCGAAGCAGTCCCTTATCCAATAAGTTTCTTCGCGATACCAAAGCAGTATCTCTAAACACATGAGATTCTTCGGGTGGTTGAAGCAGCCCCTTATCCAATAAGGTTCTTCGCGATACCAAAGCAGTATCTCTAAACACATGAGATTTTTCGGGTGGTTGAAGCAGTCCCTTATCCAATAAGGTTCTTTGCGATACCAAAGCCATATCTCTAAGCATATGAGATTCTTCGGGTGGTCGAAGCAGTCCCTTATCCAATAAGTTCTCCGTGATACCAAAGCAGTATCTCTAATCACATAAGATTCTTCGTGTGGTCGAGGCAGTCCCTTATCCAATAAGGTTCTTCGCGATACCAAAACAGTATCTCTAAACACATGAGATTCTTCGCGATACCAAAGCAGTATCTCTAAATACATGAGATTCCTCGGGTGGTCGATGCAGTGCCTTATCCAATAAGATTCTTCGCGATACGAAAGCAGTATCTCTAAACACATGAGGTTCTTCGGGTGGTCGAAGCAGTCCCTTATCTGTTAAGGTTCTTCGCGAAACCAAAGCAGTATCTCTAAACACATGAGATTCTTCGGGTGGTTGAAGTAGTCCCTTATCCAATAAGATTCTTCGCGATATGAAAGCAGTATCTCTAAACACATGAGATTCTTCGGGTGGTTGAAGTAGTCCCTTATCCAATAAGATTCTTCGCGATATGAAAGCAGTATCTCTAAACACATGAGATTCTTCGGGTGGTCGAAGTAGTACCTTATTCAATAAGGTTCTTCGCGAAACCAAAGCAGTATCTCTAAACACATGAGATTCTTCGGGTGGTTGAAGAAGTCCCTTATCCAATAAGGTTCATTGCGATACCCAAGCAGTATATCTAAACACATGAGATTCTTCGGGTGGTCAAAGCAGTCCCTTATCTAATAAGGTTCTTCGTGATACCAAAGCAGTATCTTTAAACACATGAGATTTATCGGGTGGTCGAAGCAGTCCCTTATCCAATAAGTTGCTTCGTGATACCAAAGCAGTATCTCTAAACACATGAGATTCTTCGGGTGGTTGAAGCAGCCCTTTATCCAATAAGGTTCTTCGCGATACCAAAGCAGTATCTCTAAACACATGAGATTCTTCGGGTGGTTGAAGCAGCCCCTTATCCAATAAGTTTTTCGCGATACCAAAGCTGTATCTCTAATCACACGAGATTCTTCGTGTGGTCGAGGCAATCCATTATACAATAAGGTTCTTCGCGATACCAAAACAGTATCTCTAAACACATGAGATTATTCGTGATACCAAAGCAGTATCTCTAAATACATGAGATTCCTCGGGTGATCGACGCAGTCCCTTATCCAATAAGATTCTTCGCGATACGAAAGCATTATCTCTAAACACATGAGATTCTTCGGGTGGTCGAAGCAGTCCCTTATCCAATAAGGTTCTTCGCGATACCAAAATAGTATCTCTAAACACATGAGATTCTTCGGGTGGTTGAAGCAGCCCCTTATCCAATAAGATTCTTTGCGATATGAAAGCAGTGTCTCTAAACACATGAGATTCTTCGGGTGGTCGAAGTAGTATTTTATTCAATAAGGTTCTTCGCGAAACCAAAGCAGTATCTCTAAACACATGAGATTCTTCGGGTTGTTGAATAAGTCCCTTATCCAATAAGGTTCCTTGCGATACCCAAGCAGTATATCTAAACACATGAGATTCTTCGGGTGGTCAAAGCAGTCCCTTATCTAATAAGGTTCTTCGCGATACCAAAGCAGTATCTCTAAACACATGAGATTCATCTGGTGGTCGAAGCAGTCCCTTATCCAATAACGTTCTTCGCGATACCAAAGCAGTATCTCTAAACACATGAGATTCTTCGGGTGGTTGAAGCAGCCCCTTATCCAATAAGGTTCTTCGCGATACCAAAGCAGTATCTCTAAACACATGAGATTCTTCAGGTGGTTGAAGCAGCCCATTATCCAATATGTTTTTCGCGATACCAAAGCAGTATCTCTAATCACATGAGATTCTTCGAGTGGTCGAGGCAATCCATTATCCAATAAGGTTCTTCGCGATACCAAAACAGTATCTCTAAACACATGAGATTATTCGTGATAGCAAAGCAGTATCTCTAAATACATGAGATTCTTCGGGTGATCGATGCAGTCCGTTATCCAATAAGATTCTTCGCGATACGAAAGCATTATCTCTAAACACATGAGATTCTTCGGGTGGTCGAAGCAGTCCCTTATCCAATAAGGTTCTTCGCGATACCAAAACAGTATCTCTAAACACATGAGATTCTTCGTGATACCAAAGCTGTATCTCTGAATACATGAGATTCCTCGGGTGGTTGATGCAGTCCCTTATGCAATAAGGTTCTTCGCGATACGAAAGCAGTATCTCTAAACACACGAGATTCTTCGGGTGGTCGAAGCAGTCCCTTATCCAACAAGGTTCTTCGCGATACCAAAGCAATATCTCTAAGCATATGAGATTCTTCGGGTGGTCGAAGCAGTCCCTTATCCAATAAGTTCTCCGCAATACTAAACCAGTATCTCTAATCACATAAGATTCTTCGTGTGGTCGAGGCAGTTCCTTATCCAATAAGGTTCTTCGCAATACCAAAACAGTATCTCTAAACAGATGAGATTCTTCGCGATACCAAAGTAGTATCTCTAAATACATGAGATTCCTCGGGTGGTCGATGCAGTCCCTTATCCAATAAGATTCTTCGCGATACGAAAGCAGTATCTCTAAACACATGAGGTTCTTCGGGTGGTCGAAGAAGTCCCTCATCTATTAAGGTTCTTCGCGAAACCAAAGCAGTATCTCTAAACACATGAGATTCTTCGGGTGGTTGAAGCAGCCCCTTATCCAATAAGATTCTTCGCGATATGAAAGCAGTATCTCTAAACATATGAGATTCTTCGGGTGGTCGAAGTAGTACCTTATTCAATAAGGTTCTTCGCGAAACCAAAGCAGTATCTCTAAACACATGAGATTCTTCGGGTGGTTGAAGAAGTCCCTTATCCAATAAGGTTCTTTGCGATACCCAAGCAGTATATCTAAACACATGAGATTCTTCGGGTGGTTAAAGCAGTCCCTTATCTAATAAGGTTCTTCGCGATACCAAAGCAGTATATCTAAACACATGAGATTTATCGGGTGGTCGAAGCAGTCCCTTATCCAATAAGTTTCTTCGTGATACCAAAGCAGCATCTCTAAACACATGAGATTCTTCGGGTGGTTGAAGCAGCCCTTTATCCAATAAGGTTCTTCGCGATACCAAAGCAGTATCTCTAAACACATGAGATTCTTCGGGTGGTTGAAGCAGCCCCTTATCCAATAAGTTTTTCGCGATACCAAAGCAGTATCTCTAAACACATGAGATTCTTCGAGTGGTCGAGGCAATCCATTATACAATAAGGTTCTTCGCGATACCAAAACAGTATCTCTAAACACATGAGATTATTCGTGATACCAAAGCAGTATCTCTAAATACATGAGATTCCTCGGGTGATCGATGCAGTCCCTTATCCAATAAGATTCTTCGCGATACGAAAGCATTATCTCTAAACACATGAGATTCTTCGGGTGGTCGAAGCATTCCCTTATCCAATAAGGTTCTTCGCGATACCAAAATAGTATCTCTAAACCCATGAGATTCTTCGGGTGGTTGAAGCAGCCCCTTATCCAATAAGATTCTTCGCGATATGAAAGCAGTGTCTCTAAACACATGAGATTCTTCGGGTGGTCGAAGTAGTATTTTATTCAATAAGGTTCTTCGCGAAACCAAAGCAGTATCTCTAAACACATGAGATTCTTCGGGTTGTTGAAGAAGTCCCTTATCCATAAGGTTCTTTGCGATACCCAAGCAGTATATCTAAACACATGAGATTCTTCGGGTGGTCAAAGCAGTCCCTTATCTAATAAGGTTCTTCGCGATACCAAAGCAGTATCTCTAAACACATGAGATTCATCTGGTGGTCGAAGCAGTCCCTTATCCAATAACGTTCTTTGCGATACCAAAGCAGTATCTCTAAACACATGAGATTCTTCGGGTGGTCGAAGCAGTCCCTTATCCAACAAGGTTCTTCGCGATACAAAAGCAGTATCTCTAAACACATGAGATTCTTCGGGTGGTCGAGGCAATCCATTATCCAATAAGGTTCTTCGTGATACCAAAACAGTATCTCTAAATACATGAGATTATTCGTGATATCAAAGCAGTATCTCTAAATACATGAGATTCCTCGGGTGATCGATGCAGTCCGTTATCCAATAAGATTCTTCGCGATACGAAAGCATTATCTCTAAACACATGAGATTCTTCGGGTGGTCGAAGCAGTCCCTTATCCGATAAGGTTCTTCGCGATACCAAAACAGTATCTCTAAACACATGAGATTCTTCGTGATACCAAAGCTGTATCTCTGAATACATGAGATTCCTCGGGTGGTTGATGCAGTCCCTTATGCAATAAGGTTCTTCGCGATATGAAAGCAGTATCTCTAAACACACGAGATTCTTCGGGTGGTCGAAGCAGTCCCTTATCCAACAAGGTTCTTCGCGATACCAAAGCAATATCTCTAAGCATATGAGATTCTTCGGGTGGTCGAAGCAGTCCCTTATCCAATAAGTTCTCCGCTATACTAAACCAGTATCTCTAATCACATAAGATTCTTCGTGTGGTCGAGGCAGTCCCTTATCCAATAAGATTCTTCGCGATACGAAAGGAGTATCTCTAAACACATGAGGTTCTTAGGGTGGTCGAAGAAGTCCCTTATCTATTAAGGTTCTTCGCGAAACCAAAGCAGTATCTCTAAACACGTGAGATTCTTCGGGTGGTTGAAGCAGCCCCTTATCCAATAAGATTCTTCGCGATATGATAGCAGTATCTCTAAACACATGAGATTCTTCGGGTGGTCGAAGTAGTACCTTATTCAATAAGGTTCTTTGCGAAACCAAAGCAGTATCTCTAAACACATGAGATTCTTCGGGTTGTTGAAGAAGTCCCTTATCCAATAAGGTTCTTTGCGATACCCAAGCAGTATATCTAAACACATGAGATTCTTCGGGTGGTCAAAGCAGTCCCTTATCTAATAAAGTTCTTCGCGATACCAAAGCAATATCTCTAAACACATGAGATTTATCTGGTGGTCGAAGCAGTCCCTTATCCAATAACGTTCTTCGCGACACCCAAGCAGTATCTCTAAACACATGAGATTCTTCGGGTGGTTGAAGCAGCCCCTTATCCAATAAGGTTCTTCGCGATACCAAAGCAGTATCTCTAAACACATGAGATTCTTCGGGTGGTTGAACCAGCCCCTTATCCAATATGTTTTTCGCGATACCAAAGAAGTATCTCTAATCACATGAGATTCTTCGAGTGGTCGAGGCAATCCATTATCCAATAAGGTTCTTCGCGATACCAAAACAGTATCTCTAAACACATGAGATTATTCGTGATACCAAAGCAGTATCTCTAAATACATGAGATTCCTCGGGTGATCGATGCAGTCCGTTATCCAATAAGATTCTTCGCGATACGAAAGCATTATCTCTAAACACACGAGATTCTTAGGGTGGTCGAAGCAGTCCCTTATCCAACAAGGTTCTTCGCGATACCAAAGCAATATCTCTAAGCATATGAGATTCTTCGGGTGGTCGAAGCAGTCCCTTATCCAATAAGTTCTCCGTGATACTAAACCAGTATCTCTAATCACATAAGATTCTTCGTGTGGTCGAGGCAGTCCCTTATCCAATAAGGTTCTTTGCAATACCAAAACAGTATCTCTAAACAGATGAGATTCTTCGCGATACCAAAGCAGTATCTCTAAATACATGAGATTCCTCGGGTGGTCGATGCAGTCCCTTATCCAATAAGATTCTTCGCGATACGAAAGGAGTATCTCTAAACACATGAGGTTCTTCGGGTGGTCGAAGAAGTCCCTTATCTATTAAGGTTCTTCGCGAAACCAAAGCAGTATCTCTAAACACGTGAGATTCTTCGGGTGGTTGAAGCAGCCCCTTATCCAATAAGATTCTTCGCGATATGATAGCAGTATCTCTAAACACATGAGATTCTTCGGGTGGTCGAAGTAGTACCTTATTCAATAAGGTTCTTTGCGAAACCAAAGCAGTATCTCTAAACACATGAGATTCTTCGGGTTGTTGAAGAAGTCCCTTATCCAATAAGGTTCTTTGCGATACCCAAGCAGTATATCTAAACACATGAGATTCTTCGGGTGGTCAAAGCAGTCCCTTATCTAATAAGGTTCTTCGCGATACCAAAGCAGTATCTCTAAACACATGAGATTCATCTGGTGGTCGAAGCAGTCCCTTATCCAATAACGTTCTTCGCGACACCCAAGCAGTATCTCTAAACACATGAGATTCTTCGGGTGGTTGAAGCAGCCCCTTATCCAATAAGGTTCTTCGCGATACCAAAGCAGTATCTCTAAACACATGAGATTCTTCGGGTGGTTGAACCAGCCCCTTATCCAATATGTTTTTCGCGATACCAAAGAAGTATCTCTAATCACATGAGATTCTTCGAGTGGTCGAGGCAATCCATTATCCAATAAGGTTCTTCGCGATACCAAAACAGTATCTCTAAACACATGAGATTATTCGTGATACCAAAGCAGTATCTCTAAATACATGAGATTCCTCGGGTGATCGATGCAGTCCGTTATCCAATAAGATTCTTCGCGATACGAAAGCATTATCTCTAAACACACGAGATTCTTAGGGTGGTCGAAGCAGTCCCTTATCCAACAAGGTTCTTCGCGATACCAAAGCAATATCTCTAAGCATATGAGATTCTTCGGGTGGTCGAAGCAGTCCCTTATCCAATAAGTTCTCCGTGATACTAAACCAGTATCTCTAATCACATAAGATTCTTCGTGTGGTCGAGGCAGTCCCTTATCCAATAAGGTTCTTTGCAATACCAAAACAGTATCTCTAAACAGATGAGATTCTTCGCGATACCAAAGCAGTATCTCTAAATACATGAGATTCCTCGGGTGGTCGATGCAGTCCCTTATCCAATAAGATTCTTCGCGATACGAAAGGAGTATCTCTAAACACATGAGGTTCTTCGGGTGGTCGAAGAAGTCCCTTATCTATTAAGGTTCTTCGCGAAACCAAAGCAGTATCTCTAAACACGTGAGATTCTTCGGGTGGTTGAAGCAGCCCCTTATCCAATAAGATTCTTCGCGATATGATAGCAGTATCTCTAAACACATGAGATTCTTCGGGTGGTCGAAGTAGTACCTTATTCAATAAGGTTCTTTGCGAAACCAAAGCAGTATCTCTAAACACATGAGATTCTTCGGGTTGTTGAAGAAGTCCCTTATCCAATAAGGTTCTTTGCGATACCCAAGCAGTATATCTAAACACATGAGATTCTTCGGGTGGTCAAAGCAGTCCCTTATCTAATAAGGTTCTTCGCGATACCAAAGCAGTATCTCTAAACACATGAGATTCATCTGGTGGTCGAAGCAGTCCCTTATCCAATAACGTTCTTCGCGACACCCAAGCAGTATCTCTAAACACATGAGATTCTTCGGGTGGTTGAAGCAGCCCCTTATCCAATAAGGTTCTTCGCGATACCAAAGCAGTATCTCTAAACACATGAGATTCTTCGGGTGGTTGAACCAGCCCCTTATCCAATATGTTTTTCGCGATACCAAAGAAGTATCTCTAATCACATGAGATTCTTCGAGTGGTCGAGGCAATCCATTATCCAATAAGGTTCTTCGCGATACCAAAACAGTATCTCTAAACACATGAGATTATTCGTGATACCAAAGCAGTATCTCTAAATACATGAGATTCCTCGGGTGATCGATGGAGTCCGTTATCCAATAAGATTCTTCACGATACGAAAGCATTATCTCTAAACACACGAGATTCTTCGGGTGGTCGAAGCAGTCCCTTATCCAACAAGGTTCTTCGCGATACCAAAGCAATATCTCTAAGCATATGAGATTCTTCGGGTGGTCGAAGCAGTCCCTTATCCAATAAGTTCTCCGCGATACTAAACCAGTATCTCTAATCACATAAGATTCTTCGTGTGGTCGAGGCAGTCCCTTATCCAATAAGGTTCTTCGCAATACCAAAACAGTATCCCTAAACAGATGAGATTCTTCGCGATACCAAAGCAGTATCTCTAAATACATGAGATTCCTCGGGTGGTCGATGCAGTCCCTTATCCAATAAGATTCTTCGCGATACGAAAGGAGTATCTCTAAACACATGAGGTTCTTCGGGTGGTCGAAGAAGTCCCTTATCTATTAAGGTTCTTCGCAAAACCAAAGCAGTATCTCTAAACACATGAGATTCTTCGGGTGGTTGAAGCAGCCCCTTATCCAATAAGATTCTTCGCGATATGATAGCAGTATCTCTAAACACATGAGATTCTTCGGGTGGTCGAAGTAATACCTTATTCAATAAGGTTCTTCGCGAAACCAAAGCAGTATCTCTAAACACATGAGATTCTTCGGGTTGTTGAAGAAGTCCCTTATCCAATAAGGTTCTTTGCGATACCCAAGCAGTATATCTAAACACATGAGATTCTTCGGGTGGTCAAAGCAGTCCCTTATCTAATAAGGTTCTTCGCGATACCAAAGCAGTATCTCTAAACACATGAGATTCATCTGGTGGTCGAAGCAGTCCCTTATCCAATAACGTTCTTCGCGACACCCAAGCAGTATCTCTAAACACATGAGATTCTTCGGGTGGTTGAAGCAGCCCCTTATCCAATAAGGTTCTTCGCGATACCAAAGCAGTATCTCTAAACACATGAGATTCTTCGGGTGGTTGAACCAGCCCCTTATCCAATATGTTTTTCGCGATACCAAAGAAGTATCTCTAATCACATGAGATTCTTCGAGTGGTCGAGGCAATCCATTATCCAATAAGGTTCTTCGCGATACCAAAACAGTATCTCTAAACACATGAGATTATTCGTGATACCAAAGCAGTATCTCTAAATACATGAGATTCCTCGGGTGATCGATGCAGTCCGTTATCCAATAAGATTCTTCGCGATACGAAAGCATTATCTCTAAACACACGAGATTCTTAGGGTGGTCGAAGCAGTCCCTTATCCAACAAGGTTCTTCGCGATACCAAAGCAATATCTCTAAGCATATGAGATTCTTCGGGTGGTCGAAGCAGTCCCTTATCCAATAAGTTCTCCGCGATACTAAACCAGTATCTCTAATCACATAAGATTCTTCGTGTGGTCGAGGCAGTCCCTTATCCAATAAGGTTCTTCGCAATACCAAAACAGTATCTCTAAACAGATGAGATTCTTCGCGATACCAAAGCAGTATCTCTAAATACATGAGATTCCTCGGGTGGTCGATGCAGTCCCTTATCCAATAAGATTCTTCGCGATACGAAAGGAGTATCTTTAAACACATGAGGTTCTTCGGGTGGTCGAAGAAGTCCCTTATCTATTAAGGTTCTTCGCGAAACCAAAGCAGTATCTCTAAACACATGAGATTCTTCGGGTGGTTGAAGCAGCCCCTTATCCAATAAGATTCTTCGCGATATGATAGCAGTATCTCTAAACACATGAGATTCTTCGGGTGGTCGAAGTAGTACCTTATTCAATAAGGTTCTTCGCGAAACCAAAGCAGTATCTCTAAACACATGAGATTCTTCGGGTTGTTGAAGAAGTCCCTTATCCAATAAGGTTCTTTGCGATACCCAAGCAGTATATCTAAACACATGAGATTCTTCGGGTGGTCAAAGCAGTCCCTTATCTAATAAGGTTCTTCGCGATACCAAAGCAGTATCTCTAAACACATGAGATTCATCTGGTGGTCGAAGCAGTCCCTTATCCAATAACGTTCTTCGCGACACCCAAGCAGTATCTCTAAACACATGAGATTCTTCGGGTGGTTGAAGCAGCCCCTTATCCAATAAGGTTCTTCGCGATACCAAAGCAGTATCTCTAAACACATGAGATTCTTCGGGTGGTTGAACCAGCCCCTTATCCAATATGTTTTTCGCGATACCAAAGAAGTATCTCTAATCACATGAGATTCTTCGAGTGGTCGAGGCAATCCATTATCCAATAAGGTTCTTCGCGATACCAAAACAGTATCTCTAAACACATGAGATTATTCGTGATACCAAAGCAGTATCTCTAAATACATGAGATTCCTCGGGTGATCGATGCAGTCCGTTATCCAATAAGATTCTTCACGATACGAAAGCATTATCTCTAAACACACGAGATTCTTCGGGTGGTCGAAGCAGTCCCTTATCCAACAAGGTTCTTCGCGATACCAAAGCAATATCTCTAAGCATATGAGATTCTTCGGGTGGTCGAAGAAGTCCCTTATCCAATAAGTTCTCCGCGATACTAAACCAGTATCTCTAATCACATAAGATTCTTCGTGTGGTCGAGGCAGTCCCTTATCCAATAAGGTTCTTCGCAATACCAAAACAGTATCTCTAAATAGATGAGATTCTTCGCGATACCAAAGCAGTATCTCTAAATACATGAGATTCCTCGGGTGGTCGATGCAGTCCCTTATCCAATAAGATTCTTCGCGATACGAAAGGAGTATCTCTAAACACATGAGGTTCTTCGGGTGGTCGAAGAAGTCCCTTATCTATTAAGGTTCTTCGCGAAACCAAAGCAGTATCTCTAAACACATGAGATTCTTCGGGTGGTTGAAGCAGCCCCTTATCCAATAAGATTCTTCGCGATATGATAGCAGTATCTCTAAACACATGAGATTCTTCGGGTGGTCGAAGTAGTACCTTATTCAATAAGGTTCTTCGCGAAACCAAAGCAGTATCTCTAAACACATGAGATTCTTCGGGTTGTTGAAGAAGTCCCTTATCCAATAAGGTTCTTTGCGATACCCAAGCAGTATATCTAAACACATGAGATTCTTCGGGTGGTCAAAGCAGTCCCTTATCTAATAAGGTTCTTCGCGATACCAAAGCAGTATCTCTAAACACATGAGATTCATCTGGTGGTCGAAGCAGTCCCTTATCCAATAAGATTCTTCGCGATATGATAGCAGTATCTCTAAACACATGAGATTCTTCGGGTGGTCGAAGTAGTACCTTATTCAATAAGGTTCTTCGCGAAACCAAAGCAGTATCTCTAAACACATGAGATTCTTCGGGTTGTTGAAGAAGTCCCTTATCCAATAAGGTTCTTTGCGATACCCAAGCAGTATATCTAAACACATGAGATTCTTCGGGTGGTCAAAGCAGTCCCTTATCTAATAAGGTTCTTCGCGATACCAAAGCAGTATCTCTAAACACATGAGATTCATCTGGTGGTCGAAGCAGTCCCTTATCCAATAACGTTCTTCGCGACACCCAAGCAGTATCTCTAAACACATGAGATTCTTCGGGTGGTTGAAGCAGCCCCTTATCCAATAAGGTTCTTCGCGATACCAAAGCAGTATCTCTAAACACATGAGATTCTTTGGGTGGTTGAAGCAGCCCCTTATCCAATATGTTTTTCGCGATACCAAAGCAGTATCTCTAATCACATGAGATTCTTCGAGTGGTCGAGGCAATCCATTATCCAATAAGGTTCTTCGCGATACCAAAACAGTATCTCTAAATACATGAGATTCCTCGGGTGATCGATGCAGTCCGTTATCCAATAAGATTCTTCGCGATACGAAAGCATTATCTCTAAACACATGAGATTCTTCGGGTGGTCGAAGCAGTCCCTTATCCAATAAGGTTCTTCGCGATACCAAAACAGTATCTCTAAACACATGAGATTCTTCGTGATACCAAAGCAGTATCTCTGAATACATGAGATTCCTCGGGTGATCGATGCAGTCCGTTATCCAATAAGATTCTTCGCGATACGAAAGCATTATCTCTAAACACACGAGATTCTTCGGGTGGTCGAAGCAGTCCCTTATCCAACAAGGTTCTTCGCGATACCAAAGCAATATCTCTAAGCATATGAGATTCTTCGGGTGGTCGAAGCAGTCCCTTATCCAATAAGTTCTCCGCGATACTAAACCAGTATCTCTAATCACATAAGATTCTTCGTGTGGTCGAGGCAGTCCCTTATCCAATAAGGTTCTTCGCAATACCAAAACAGTATCTCTAAATAGATGAGATTCTTCGCGATACCAAAGCAGTATCTCTAAATACATGAGATTCCTCGGGTGGTCGATGCAGTCCCTTATCCAATAAGATTCTTCGCGATACGAAAGGAGTATCTCTAAACACATGAGGTTCTTCGGGTGGTCGAAGAAGTCCCTTATCTATTAAGGTTCTTCGCGAAACCAAAGCAGTATCTCTAAACACATGAGATTCTTCGGGTGGTTGAAGCAGCCCCTTATCCAATAAGATTCTTCGCGATATGATAGCAGTATCTCTAAACACATGAGATTCTTCGGGTGGTCGAAGTAGTACCTTATTCAATAAGGTTCTTCGCGAAACCAAAGCAGTATCTCTAAACACATGAGATTCTTCGGGTTGTTGAAGAAGTCCCTTATCCAATAAGGTTCTTTGCGATACCCAAGCAGTATATCTAAACACATGAGATTCTTCGGGTGGTCAAAGCAGTCCCTTATCTAATAAGGTTCTTCGCGATACCAAAGCAGTATCTCTAAACACATGAGATTCATCTGGTGGTCGAAGCAGTCCCTTATCCAATAAGATTCTTCGCGATATGATAGCAGTATCTCTAAACACATGAGATTCTTCGGGTGGTCGAAGTAGTACCTTATTCAATAAGGTTCTTCGCGAAACCAAAGCAGTATCTCTAAACACATGAGATTCTTCGGGTTGTTGAAGAAGTCCCTTATCCAATAAGGTTCTTTGCGATACCCAAGCAGTATATCTAAACACATGAGATTCTTCGGGTGGTCAAAGCAGTCCCTTATCTAATAAGGTTCTTCGCGATACCAAAGCAGTATCTCTAAACACATGAGATTCATCTGGTGGTCGAAGCAGTCCCTTATCCAATAACGTTCTTCGCGACACCCAAGCAGTATCTCTAAACACATGAGATTCTTCGGGTGGTTGAAGCAGCCCCTTATCCAATAAGGTTCTTCGCGATACCAAAGCAGTATCTCTAAACACATGAGATTCTTTGGGTGGTTGAAGCAGCCCCTTATCCAATATGTTTTTCGCGATACCAAAGCAGTATCTCTAATCACATGAGATTCTTCGAGTGGTCGAGGCAATCCATTATCCAATAAGGTTCTTCGCGATACCAAAACAGTATCTCTAAATACATGAGATTCCTCGGGTGATCGATGCAGTCCGTTATCCAATAAGATTCTTCGCGATACGAAAGCATTATCTCTAAACACATGAGATTCTTCGGGTGGTCGAAGCAGTCCCTTATCCAATAAGGTTCTTCGCGATACCAAAACAGTATCTCTAAACACATGAGATTCTTCGTGATACCAAAGCTGTATCTCTGAATACATGAGATTCCTCGGGTGGTTGATGCAGTCCCTTATGCAATAAGGTTCTTCGCGATACGAAAGTAGTATCTCTAAACACACGAGATTCTTCGGATGGTCGAAGCAGTCCCTTATCCAACAAGGTTCTTCGCGATACCAAAGCAATATCTCTAAGCATATGAGATTCTTCGGGTGGTAGAAGCAGTCCCTTATCCAATAAGTTCTCCGCGATACTAAACCAGTATCTCTAATCAATAAGATTCTTCGTGTGGTCGAGGCAGTCCCTTATCCAATAAGGTTCTTCGCAATACCAAAACAGTATCTCTAAACAGATGAGATTCTTCGCGATACCAAAGCAGTATCTCTAAATACATGAGATTCCTCGGGTGGTCGATGCAGTCCCTTATCCAATAAGATTCTTCGCGATACGAAAGCAGTATCTCTAAACACATGAGGTTCTTCGGGTGGTCGAAGAAGTCCCTTATCTATTAAGGTTCTTCGCGAAACCAAAGCAGTATCTCTAAACACATGAGATTCTTCGGGTGGTTGAAGCAGCCCCTTATCCAATAAGATTCTTCGCGATATGATAGCAGTATCTCTAAACACATGAGATTCTTCGGGTGGTCGAAGTAGTACCTTATTCAATAAGGTTCTTCGCGAAACCAAAGCAGTATCTCTAAACACATGAGATTCTTCGGGTGGTTGAAGAAGTCCCTTATCCAATAAGGTTTTTTGCGATACCCAAGCAGTATATCTAAACACATGAGATTCTTCGGGTGGTCAAAGCAGTCCCTTATCCAATAAGTTTTTCACGATACCAAAGCAGTATCTCTAAACACATGAGATTCTTCGGGTGGTCGGAGCAGTCCCTTATCCAATAAGTTTCTTCGCGATACCAAAGCAGTATCTCTAAACACATGAGATTCTTCGGGTGGTTGAAGCAGTCCCTTATCCAATAAGTTTTTCGCGATACCAAAGCAGTATCTCTAAACACATGAGATTCTTCGGGTGGTCGAAGCAGTCCCTTATCTGATAAGGTTCTTCGCGAAACCAAAGCAGTATCTCTATACACATGAGATTCTTCGGGTGGTTGAAGCAGCCCCTTGTCCAATAAGATTCTTCGCGAAATGAAAGCAGTGTCTCCAAACACATGAGATTCTTCGGGTGGTCGAAGTAGTACCTTATTCAATAAGGTTCTTCGCGAAACCAAAGCAGTATCTCTAAACACATGAGATTCTTCATGTGGTTGATGAAGTCCCTTATCCAATAAGGTTCTTTGCGATACCCAAGCAGTATATCTAAACACATGAGATTCTTCGGGTGGTCAAAGCAGTCCCTTATCTAATAAGGTTCTTCGCGATACCAAGGCAGTATCTCTAAACACATAAGATTCATCTGGTGGTCGAAGCAGTCCCTTATCCAATAATGTTCTTCGCGATACCAAAGCAGTATCTCTAAACACATGAGATTATTCGGGTGGTTGAAGCAGCCCCTTATCCAATAAGGTTCTTCGCGATACCAAAGCAGTATCTCTAATCACATGAGATTCTTCGAGTGGTCGAGGCAATCCATTATCCAATAAGGTTCTTCGCGATACCAAAACAGTATCTCTAAATACATGAGATTCCTCGGGTGATCGATGCAGTCCGTTATCCAATAAGATTCTTCGCGATACGAAAGCATTATCTCTAAACACATGAGATTCTTCGGGTGGTCGAAGCAGTCCCTTATCCAATAAGGTTCTTCGCGATACCAAAACAGTATCTCTAAACACATGAGATTCTTCGTGATACCAAAGCTGTATCTCTGAATACATGAGATTCCTCGGGTGGTTGATGCAGTCCCTTATGCAATAAGGTTCTTCGCGATACGAAAGTAGTATCTCTAAACACACGAGATTCTTCGGATGGTCGAAGCAGTCCCTTATCCAACAAGGTTCTTCGCGATACCAAAGCAATATCTCTAAGCATATGAGATTCTTCGGGTGGTAGAAGCAGTCCCTTATCCAATAAGTTCTCCGCGATACTAAACCAGTATCTCTAATCAATAAGATTCTTCGTGTGGTCGAGGCAGTCCCTTATCCAATAAGGTTCTTCGCAATACCAAAACAGTATCTCTAAACAGATGAGATTCTTCGCGATACCAAAGCAGTATCTCTAAATACATGAGATTCCTCGGGTGGTCGATGCAGTCCCTTATCCAATAAGATTCTTCGCGATACGAAAGCAGTATCTCTAAACACATGAGGTTCTTCGGGTGGTCGAAGAAGTCCCTTATCTATTAAGGTTCTTCGCGAAACCAAAGCAGTATCTCTAAACACATGAGATTCTTCGGGTGGTTGAAGCAGCCCCTTATCCAATAAGTTTTTCACGATACCAAAGCAGTATCTCTAAACACATGAGATTCTTCGGGTGGTCGGAGCAGTCCCTTATCCAATAAGTTTCTTCGCGATACCAAAGCAGTATCTCTAAACACATGAGATTCTTCGGGTGGTTGAAGCAGTCCCTTATCCAATAAGTTTTTCGCGATACCAAAGCAGTATCTCTAAACACATGAGATTCTTCGGGTGGTCGAAGCAGTCCCTTATCTGATAAGGTTCTTCGCGAAACCAAAGCAGTATCTCTATACACATGAGATTCTTCGGGTGGTTGAAGCAGCCCCTTGTCCAATAAGATTCTTCGCGAAATGAAAGCAGTGTCTCCAAACACATGAGATTCTTCGGGTGGTCGAAGTAGTACCTTATTCAATAAGGTTCTTCGCGAAACCAAAGCAGTATCTCTAAACACATGAGATTCTTCATGTGGTTGATGAAGTCCCTTATCCAATAAGGTTCTTTGCGATACCCAAGCAGTATATCTAAACACATGAGATTCTTCGGGTGGTCAAAGCAGTCCCTTATCTAATAAGGTTCTTCGCGATACCAAGGCAGTATCTCTAAACACATAAGATTCATCTGGTGGTCGAAGCAGTCCCTTATCCAATAATGTTCTTCGCGATACCAAAGCAGTATCTCTAAACACATGAGATTATTCGGGTGGTTGAAGCAGCCCCTTATCCAATAAGGTTCTTCGCGATACGAAAGCAGTATCTCTAAACACATGAGATTCTTCGAGTGGTTGAAGCAGTCCCTTATCCAATAAGTTTTTCGCGATACCAAAGCAGTATCTCTAATCACATGAGATTCTTCGAGTGGTCAAGGCAATCCATTATCCAATAAGGTTCTTCGCGATACCAAAACAGTATCTCTAAACACATGAGATTTTTCGTGATACCAAAGCAGTATATCTAAATACATGAGATTCCTCGGGTGATCGATGCAGTCCGTTATCCAATAAGATTCTTCGCGATACGAAAGCATTATCTCTAAACACACAAGATTCTTCGGGTGGTCGAAGCAGTCCCTTATCCCACAAGGTTCTTCGCGATACCAAAGCAATATCTCTAAGCATATGAGATTCTTCGGGTGGTCGAAGCAGTCCCTTATCCAATAAGTTCTTCGCGATACTAAACCAGTATCTCTAATCGCATAAGATTCTTCGTGTGGTCGAGGCAGTCCCTTATCTAATAAGGTTCTTCGCGATACCAAAACAGTATCTCTAAACAGATGAGATTCTTTATGATACCAAAGTCGTATCTCTAAATACATGAGATTCCTCGGGTGGTTAATGCAGTCCCTTATGCAATAAGGTTCTTCGCGATACGAAACCAGGATCTCTAAACACACGAGATTCTTCGAGTGGTCGAACCAGTCCCTTATCCAACAAGGTTCTTCGCGATACCAAAGCAATATCTCTAAGCATATGAGATTCTTCGGGTGGTCGAAGCAGTCCCTTATCCAATAAGTTCTTCGCGATACTAAACCAGTATCTCTAATCGCATAAGATTCTTCGTGTGGTCGAGGCAGTCCCTTATCCAATAAGGTTCTTCGCGATACCAAAGCAGTATCTCTAAATACATGAGATTCCTGGGGTGATCGATGCAGTCCCTTATCCAATACGATTCTTCGCGATACGAAAGCATTATCTCTAAACACATGAGATTCTTCGGGTGGTCGAACCAGTCCCTTATCCAATAAGGTTCTTCGCGATACCAAAACAGTATCTCTAAACACATGAGATTCTTCATGATACCAAAGCCGTATCTCTAAATACATGAGATTCCTCGGGTGGTTGATGCAGTCCCTTATGCAATAAGGTTCTTCGCGATACGAAAGCAGTATCTCTAAACACACGAGATTCTTCGAGTGGTCGAAGCAGTCCCTTATCCAATAAGGTTCTTCACGATACCAAAGCAATATCTCTAAGCATATGAGATTCTTCGGGTGGTCGAAGCAGTCCCTTATCCAATAAGTTCTCCGCGATACCAAAGCAGTATCTCTAAACACATGAGATTCTTCGGGTGGTTGAAGCAGCCCCTTATCCAATAAGTTTTTCGCGATTCCAAAGCAGTATCTCTAAACACATGAGATTATTCGGGTGGTCGAAGTAGTCCCTTATCTGTTAAGGTTCTTTGCGAAACCAAAGCAGTATCTCTAAACACATGAGATTCTTCGGGTGGTTGAAGCAGCCCCTTAACCAATAAGATTCTTCGCGATATGAAAGCAGTGTCTCTAAACACATGAGATTCTTCGGGTGGTCGAAGTAGTACCTCATTCAATAAGGTTCTTCACGAAACCAAAGTAGTATCTCTAAACACATGAGATTCTTCGGGTGGTTGAAGAAGTCCCTTATCCAATAAGGTTCTTTGCGATACCCAAGCAGTATATCTAAACACATAAGATTCTTCGGTTGGTCAAAGCAGTCCCTTATCTAATAAGGTTCTTCGCGATACCAAAGCAGTATCTCTAAATACATGAGATTCCTCGGGTGATCGATGCAGTCCCTTATCCAATAAGATTCTTCGCGATACGAAAGCATTATCTCTAAACACATGAGATTCTTCGGGTGGTCGAAGCAGTCCCTTATCCAATAAGGTTCTTCGCGATACCAAAACAGTATCTCTAAACACATGAGATTCATCTGGTGGTCGAAGCAGTCCCTTATCCAATAACGTTCTTCGCGATACCAAAGCAGTATCTCTAAACACATGAGATTCTTCGGGTGGTTGAAGCAGCCCCTTATCCAATAAGGTTCTTCGTGATACCAAAGCAGTATCTCTAAACACATGAGATTCTTTGGGTGGTTGAAGCAGCCCCTTATCCAATAAGTTTTTCGCGATACCAAAGCAGTATCTCTAATCACATGAGATTCTTTGAGTGGTCGAGGCAATCCATTATCCAATAAGGTTCTTCGAGACACCAAAACAGTATCTCTAAACACATGACATTATTTGTGATACCAAAGCAGTATCTCTAAATACATGAGATTCCTCGGGTAATCGATGCAGTCCCTTATCCAATAAGATTCTTCGCGATACGAAAGTATTATCTCTAAACACATGAGATTCTTCGAGTGGTCGAAGCAGTCCCTTATCCAATAAGGTTCTTCGCGATACCAAAACAGTATCTCTAAACACATGAGATTCTTTGTGATACCAAAGTCGTATCTCTAAATACATGAGATTCCTCGGGTGGTTAATGCAGTCCCTTATGCAATAAGGTTCTTCGCGATACGAAAGCAGGATCTCTAAACACACGAGATTCTTCGGGTGGTCGAAGCAGTCCCTTATCCCACAAGGTTCTTCGCGATACCAAAGAAATATCTCTAAGCATATGAGATTCTTCGGGTGGTCGAAGCAGTCCCTTATCCAATAAGTTCTTCGCGATACTAAACCAGTATCTCTAATCGCATAAGATTCTTCGTGTGGTCGAGGAAGTCCCTTATCCAATAAGGTTCTTCGCAATACCAAAATAGTATCTCTAAACAGATGAGATTCTTTATGATACCAAAGTCGTATCTCTAAATACATGAGATTCCTCGGGTGGTTAATGCAGTCCCTTATGCAATAAGGTTTTTCGCGATACGAAAGCAGGATCTCTAAACACACGAGATTCTTCGGGTGGTCGAAGCAGTCCCTTATCCAACAAGGTTCTTCGCGATACCAAAGCAATATCTCTAAGCATATGAGATTCTTCGGGTGGTCGAAGCAGTCCCTTATCCAATAAGTTCTTCGCGATACTAAACCAGTATCTCTAATCGCATAAGATTCTTCGTGTGGTCGAGGCAGTCCCTTATCCAATAAGGTTCTTCGCGATACCAAAGCAGTATCTCTAAATACATGAGATTCCTGGGGTGATCGATGCAGTCCCTTATCCAATAAGATTCTTCGCGATACGAAAGCATTATCTCTAAACACATGAGATTCTTCGGGTGGTCGAACCAGTCCCTTATCCATTAAGGTTCTTCGCGATACCAAAACAGTATCTCTAAACACATGAGATTCTTCATGATACCAAAACCGTATCTCTAAATACATGAGATTCCTCGGGTGGTTGATGCAGTCCCTTATGCAATAAGGTTCTTCGCGATACGAAAGCAGTATCTCTAAACACACGAGATTCTTCGGGTGGTCGAAGCAGTCCCTTATCTAATAAGGTTCTTCACGATACCAAAGCAATATCTCTAAGCATATGAGATTCTTCGGGTGGTCGAAGCAGTCCCTTATCCAATAAGTTCTCCGCGATACCAAAGCAGTATCTCTAAACACATAAGATTCTTCGGGTGGTTGAAGCAGCCCCTTATCCAATAAGTTTTTCGCGATGCCAAAGCAGTATCTCTAAACACATGAGATTATTCGGGTGGTCGACGTAGTCCCTTATCTGTTAAGGTTCTTCGCGAAACCAAAGCAGTATCTCTAAACACATGAGATTCTTCGGGTGGTTGAAGCAGCCCCTTAACCAATAAGATTCTTCGCGATATGAAAGCAGTGTCTCTAAACACATGAGATTCTTCGGGTGGTCGAAGTAGTACCTCATTCAATAAGGTTCTTCACGAAACCAAAGTAGTATCTTTAAACACATGAGATTCTTCGGGTGGTTGAAGAAGTCCCTTATCCAATAAGGTTCTTTGCGATACCCAAGCAGTATATTTAAACGCATAAGATTCTTCGGTTGGTCAAAGCAGTCCCTTATCTAATAAGGTTCTTCGCGATACCAAAGTAGTATCTCTAAATACATGAGATTCCTCGGGTGATCGATGCAGTCCCTTATCCAATAAGATTCTTCGCGATACGAAAGCATTATCTCTAAACACATGAGATTCTTCGGGTGGTCGAAGCAGTCCCTTATCCAATAAGGTTCTTCGCGATACCAAAACAGTATCTCTAAACACATGAGATTCTTCGTGATACCAAAGCCGTATCTCTAAATACATGAGATTCCTCGGGTAGTTGATGCAGTCCCTTATGCAATAAGGTTCTTCGCGATACGAAAGCAGTATCTATAAACCCAAGAGATTCTTCGGGTGGTCGAAGCAGTCCCTTATCCAATAAGGTTCTTCACGATACCAAAGCAATATCTCTAAGCACATGAGATTCTTCGGGTGGTCGAAGCAGTCCCTTATCCAATAAGTTCTCCGCGATACCAAAGCAGTATCTCTAATCACATAAGATTCTTCGTGTGGTCGAGGCAGTCTCTTATCCAATAAGGTTCTTCGCGATACCAAAACAGTATCTCTAATCACATGAGATTATTCGCGATACCAAAGCAGTATCTCTAAATACATGAGATTCCTCGGGTGATCGATGCAGTCCCTTATCCAATAAGATTCTTCGCGATACGAAAGCATTATCTCTAAACACATGAGATTCTTCGGGTGGTCGAACCAGTCCCTTATCCAATAAGGTTCTTCGCGATACCAAAACAATATCTCTAAACACATGAGATTCTTCGTGATACCAAAGTGGTATCTCTAAATATATGAGATTCCTCGGGTGGTTGATGTAGTCCCTTATGCAATAAGGTTCTTCGCGATACGAAAGCAGTATCTCTAAACACACGAGATTCTTCGGGTGGTCGAAGCAGTCCCTTATCCAATAAGGTTCTTCACGATACCAAAGCAATATCTCTAAGCATATGAGATTCTTCGGGTGGTCGAAGCAGTCCCTTATCCAATAAGTTCTCTGCGATACCAAAGCAGTATCTCTAAACACATGAGATTCTTCGGGTGGTTGAAGCAGCCCCTTAT
Organism: Lathyrus sativus; assembly: GCA_963859935.3. Taxonomy (NCBI): domain Eukaryota; kingdom Viridiplantae; phylum Streptophyta; class Magnoliopsida; order Fabales; family Fabaceae; genus Lathyrus; species Lathyrus sativus. The sequence continues at coordinate 235,024,318 of OZ012740.1, read as the reverse complement.
CCAATAAGTTTTTCGCGATGCCAAAGCAGTATCTCTAAACACATGAGATTATTCGGGTGGTCGAAGCAGTCCCTTATCTGTTAAGGTTCTTCGCGAAACCAAAGCAGTATCTCTAAACACATGAGATTCTTCGGGAGGTTGAAGCAGCCCCTTATCCAATAAGATTCTTCGCGATATGAAAGCAGTGTCTCTAAACACATGAGATTCTTCGGGTGGTCGAAGTAGTACCTCATTCAATAAGGTTCTTCGCGAAACCAAAGTAGTATCTCTAAACACATGAGATTCTTCGGGTGGTTGAAGAAGTCCCTTATCCAATAAGGTTCTTTGCAATACCCAAGCAGTATATCTAAACACATGAGATTCTTCGGGTGGTAAAAGCAGTCCCTTATCTAATAAGGTTCTTCGGGATACCAAAGCAGTATATCTAAACACACGAGATTCATCGGGTGGTCGAAGAAGTCCCTTATCCAATAAAGTTCTTCGCGATACTAAAGCAGTATCTCTAAACACATGAGATTCTTCGGGTGGTTGAAGCAGCCCCTTTTCCAATAAGGTTCTTCGCGATACCAAAGCAGTATCTCTAAACACATGAGATTTTTCGGGTGGTTGAAGCAGTCCCTTATCCAATAAGGTTCTTTGCGATACCAAAGCAATATCTCTAAGCATATGAGATTCTTCGAGTGGTCGAAGCAGTCCCTTATCAAATAAGTTCTCCGCGATACCAAAGCAGTATCTCTAATCACATAAGATTCTTGGTGTGGTCGAGGCAGACCCTTATCCAATAAGGTTCTTCGCGATACCAAAACAGTATCTCTAAACACATGAGATTCTTCACGATACCAAAGCAGTATCTCCAAATACATGAGATTCCTCGGGTGGTCGATGCAGTGCCTTATCCAATAAGATTCTTCGCGATACGAAAGCAGTATCTCTAAACACATGAGGTTCTTCGGGTGGTCGAAGCAGTCCCTTATCTGTTAAGGTTCTTCGCGAAACCAAAGCAGTATCTCTAAACACAAGAGATTCTTCGGGTGGTTGAAGCAGCCCCTTATCCAATAAGATTCTTTGCAACATGAAAGTAGTGTCTCTAAACACATGAGATTCTTCGGGTGGTCGAAGTAGTACCTTATTCAATAAGGTTCTTCGCGAAACCAAAGCAGTATCTCTAAACACATGAGATTCTTCGGGTGGTTGAAGAAGTCCCTTATCCAATAAGGTTCTTTGCGATACCCAAGCAGTATATCTAAACACATGAGATTCTTCGGGTGGTCAAAGCAGTCCCTTATCTAATAAGGTTCTTAGCGATACCAAAGAAGTATCTCTAAACACATGAGATTCATTAGGTGGTCGAAGCAGTCCCTTATCCAATAAGGTTCTTCACGATTCCAAAGTAGTATCTCTAAACACATGAGATTCTTCGGGTGGTTGAAGCAGCCCCTTATCCAATAAGGTTCTTCGCGATACCAAAGCAGTATCTCTAAACACATGAGATTCTTCGGGTGGTTGAAGCAGCCCCTTATCCAATAAGTTTTTCGTGATACCAAAGCAGTATCTCTAATCACATGAGATTCTTCGAGTGGTCGAGGCAATCCATTCTCCAATAAGGTTCTTCGCGATACCAAAACAGTATCTCTAAACACATGAGATTATTCGCGATACCAAACTAGTATCTCTAAATACATGAGATTCCTCGGGTGATCGATGCAGTCCCTTATCCAATAAGATTCTTCGCGATACGAAAGCATTATCTCTAAACACACGAGATTCTTCGGGTGGTCGAAGCAGTCCCTTATCCAATAAGGTTCTTCGCGATACCAAAACAGTATCTCTAAACACATGAGATTCTTCGTGATACCAAATTCGTATCTCTAAATACATGAGATTCCTCGGGTGGTTGATGCAGTCCCTTATGCAATAAGGTTCTTCGCGATACGAAAGCAGTATCTCTAAACACACGAGATTCTTCGGGTGGTCGAAGCAGTCCCTTATCCAATAAGGTTCTTCACGATACCAAAGCAATATCTCTAAGCATATGAGATTCTTCGGGTGGTCGAAGCAGTCCCTTATCCAATAAGTTCTCCGCGATACCAAAGCAGTATCTCTAATCACATAAGATTCTTCGTGTAGTCGAGGCAGTCCCTTATCCAACAAGGTTCTTCGCGATACCAAAATAGTGTCTCTAAACACCTGAGATTATTCGCGATACCAAAGCATTATCTCTAAATACATGAGATTCCTCGGGTGATCGATGCAGTCCGTTATCCAATAAGGTTCTTCGCGATACCAAAGCAGTATCTCTAAACATATGAGATTCTTCGGGTGGTTGAAGCAGCCCCTTATCCAATAAGGTTCTTCGCGATACCAAAACAGTATCTCTAATCACATGAGATTCTTCGTGATACCAAAGCCATATCTCTATATACATGAGATTCCTCGGGTGGTTGATGCAGTCCCTTATGCAATAAGGTTCTTCGCGATACGAAAGCAGTATCTCTAAACACACGAGATTCTTCTGGTGGTCGAAGCAGTCCCTTATCCAATAAGGTTCTTCGCGATACCAAAGAAATATGAGATTCTTCGGGTGGTCGAAGCAGTCCCTTATCCAATAAGTTCTCTGCGATACCAAAGCAGTATCTCTAAACACATGAGATTATTCGGGTGGTCGAAGCAGTCCCTTATCTGTAAAGGTTCTTCGTGAAACCAAAGCAGTATCTCTAAACACATGAGATTCTTCGGGTGGTTGAAGCAGCCCCTTATCCAATAAGATTCTTCGCGATATGAAAGCAGTGTCTCTAAATACATGAAATTCTTCGGGTGATCGAAGTAGTACCTCATTCAATAAGGTTCTTCGCGAAACCAAAGTAGTATCTCTAAACACATGAGATTCTTCGGGTGGTTGAAGAAGTCCGTTATCCAATAAGGTTCTTTGCGATACCCAAGCAGTATATCTAAACACATGAGATTCTTCGGGTGGTCAAAGCAGTCCCTTATCTAATAATGTTCTTCGCGATACCAAAGCAGTATATCTAAACACATGAGATTCATCGGGTGGTCGAAGAAGTCCCTTATCCAATAAGGTTCTTCGCGATACCAAAGCAGTATCTCTAAACACATGAGATTCTTCGAGTGGTTGAAGCAGCCCCTTATCCAATAAGGTTCTTCGCGATACCAAAGCAGTATCTCTAAACACATGAGATTCTTCGTGATACCAAAGCCGTATCTCTAAATACATGAGATTCCTCGGGTGGTTGATGCAGTCCCTTATGCAATAAGGTTCTTCGCGATACGAAAGCAGTATCTCTAAACACACGAGATTCTTCGGGTGTTCGAAGCAGTCCCTTATCCAATAAGGTTCTTCACGATACCAAAGCAATATGAGATTCTTCGGGTGGTCGAAGCAGTCCCTTATCCAATAAGTTCTCTGCGATACCAAAGTTGTATCTCTAAACACATGAGATTCTTCGGGTGGTTGAAGCAGCCCCTTATCCAATAAGTTTTTCGCGATGCCAAAGCAGTATCTCTAAACACATGAGATTATTCGGGTGGTTGAAGCAGTTCCTTATCTGTTAAGGTTCTTCGCGAAACTAAAGCAGTATCTCTAAACACATGAGATTCTTCGGGTGGTTGAAGCAGCCCCTTATCCAATAAGATTCTTCGCGATATGAAAGCAGTGTCTCTAAACACATGAGATTCTTCGGGTGGTCGAAGTAGTACCTCATTCAATAAGGTTCTTCGCGAAACCAAAGTAGTATCTCTAAACACATGAGATTCTTCGGGTGGTTGAAGAAGTCCCTTATCCAATAAGGTTCTTTGCGATCCCAAGCAGTATATCTAAACACATGAGATTCTTCGGGTGGTCAAAGTAGTCCCTTATCTAAAAAGGTTCTTCGCGATACAAAAGTAGTATATCTAAACACACGAGATTCATCGGGTGGTCGAAGAAGTCCCTTATCCAATAAGGTTCTTCGCGATACCAAAGCAGTATCTCTAAACACATGAGATTCTTCGGGTGGTTGAAGCAGCCCCTTATCCAATAAGGTTCTTCGCGATACCAAAGCAGTATCTCTAAACACATGAGATTTTTCGGGTGGTTGAAGCAGTCCCTTATCCAATAAGGTTCTTTGCGATACCAAAGCAATATCTCTAAGCATATGAGATTCTTCGGGTGGTCAAAGTAGTCCCTTATCAAATAAGTTCTCCGCGATACCAAAGCAGTATCTCTAATCAGATAAGATTCTTTGTGTGGTCGAGGCAGTCCCTTATCCAATAAGGTTCTTCGCGATACCAAAACAGTATCTTTAAACACATGAGATTCTTCGCGATGCCAAAGCAGTATCTCCAAATACATGAGATTCCTCGGGTGGTCGATGCAGTGCCTTATCCAATAAGATTCTTCGCGATACGAAAGCAGTATCTCTAAACACATAAGGTTCTTCGGGTGGTCGAAGCAGTCCCTTATCTGTTAAGGTTCTTCGCGAAACCAAAGCAGTATCTCTAAACACAAGAGATTCTTCGGGTGGTTGAAGCAGCCCCTTATCCAATAAGATTCTTTGCGATATGAAAGCAGTGTCTCTAAACACATGAGATTCTTCGGGTGGTCGAAGTAGTACCTTATTCAATAAGGTTCTTCGCGAAACCAAAGCAGTATCTCTAAACACATGAGATTCTTCGGGTGGTTGAAGAAGTCCCTAATCCAATAAGGTTCTTTGCGATACCCAAGCAGTATATCTAAACACATGAGATTCTTCGGGTGGTCAAAGTAGTCCCTTATCTAATAAGGTTCTTAGCGATACCAAAGCAGTATCTCTAAACACATGAGATTCATCGGGATGTCGAAGCAGTCCCTTATCCAATAAGGTTCTTCGCGATACCAAAGCAGTATCTCTAAACATATGAGATTCTTCGGGTGGTTGAAGCAGCCCCTTATCCAATAAGGTTCTTCGCGATTCCAAAGCAGTATCTCTAAACACATGAGATTCTTCGGGTGGTTGAAGCAGCCCCTTATCCAATAAGTTTTTCGCGATACCAAAGCAGTATCTCTAATCACATGAGATTCTTCGAGTGATCAAGGCAATCCATTCTCCAATAAGGTTCTTCGCGATATCAAAACAGTATCTCTAAACACATGAGATTCTTCGTGATACCAAAGCTGTATCTCTAAATACATGAGATTCCTCGGGTGGTTGATGCAGTCCCTTATGCAATAAGGTTCTTCGTGATACGAAAGCAGTATCTCTAAACACACGAGATTCTTCGGGTGGTTGAAGCAGTCCCTTATCCAATAAGGTTCTTCACGATACCAAAGCAATATGAGATTCTTCGGGTGGTCGAAGCAGTCCCTTATCCAATAAGTTCTCTGCGATACCAAAGCTGTATCTCTAAACACATGAGATTCTTCGGGTGGTTGAAGCAGCCCCTTATCCAATAAGTTTTTCGCGATGCCAAAGCAGTATCTCTAAACACATGAGATTATTCGGGTGGTCGAAGCAGTCCCTTATCTGTTAAGGTTCTTCACGAAACCATAGCAGTATCTCTAAACACATGAGATTCTTCGGGTGGTTGAAGTAGCCCCTTATCCAATAAGATTCTTCGTGATATGAAAGCAGTGTCTCTAAACACATGAGATTCATCGGGTGGTCGAAGCAGTCCTTTATCCAATAAGTTTCTTCGCGATACCAAAGCAGTATCTCTAAACACATGAGATTCTTCGGGTGGTTGAAGCAGCCCCTTATCCAATAAGTTTTTCGCGATACCAAAGCAGTATCTCTAAACACATGAGATTCTTCGGGTGGTCGAAGCAGTCCCTTATCTGTTAAGGTTCTTCGCGAAACCAAAGCAGTATCTCTAAACACAAGAGATTCTTCGGGTGGTTGAAGCAGCCCCTTATCCAATAAGATTCTTTGCGATATGAAAGCAGTGTCTCTAAACACATGAGATTCTTCGGGTGGTCGAAGTAGTACCTTATTCAATAAGGTTCTTCGCGAAACCAAAGCAGTATCTCTAAACACATGAGATTCTTCGGGTGGTTGAAGAAGTCCCTAATCCAATAAGGTTCTTTGCGATACCCAAGCAGTATATCTAAACACATGAGATTCTTCGGGTGGTCAAAGTAGTCCCTTATCTAATAAGGTTCTTAGCGATACCAAAGCAGTATCTCTAAACACATGAGATTCATCGGGATGTCGAAGCAGTCCCTTATCCAATAAGGTTCTTCGCGATACCAAAGCAGTATCTCTAAACATATGAGATTCTTCGGGTGGTTGAAGCAGCCCCTTATCCAATAAGGTTCTTCGCGATACCAAAGCAGTATCTCTAAACACATGAGATTCTTCGGGTGGTTGAAGCAGCCCCTTATCCAATAAGTTTTTCGCGATACCAAAGCAGTATCTCTAATCACATGAGATTCTTCGAGTGATCAAGGCAATCCATTCTCCAATAAGGTTCTTCGCGATATCAAAACAGTATCTCTAAACACATGAGATTCTTCGTGATACCAAAGCTGTATCTCTAAATACATGAGATTCCTCGGGTGGTTGATGCAGTCCCTTATGCAATAAGGTTCTTCGTGATACGAAAGCAGTATCTCTAAACACACGAGATTCTTCGGGTGGTTGAAGCAGTCCCTTATCCAATAAGGTTCTTCACGATACCAAAGCAATATGAGATTCTTCGGGTGGTCGAAGCAGTCCCTTATCCAATAAGTTCTCTGCGATACCAAAGCTGTATCTCTAAACACATGAGATTCTTCGGGTGGTTGAAGCAGCCCCTTATCCAATAAGTTTTTCGCGATGCCAAAGCAGTATCTCTAAACACATGAGATTATTCGGGTGGTCGAAGCAGTCCCTTATCTGTTAAGGTTCTTCACGAAACCATAGCAGTATCTCTAAACACATGAGATTCTTCGGGTGGTTGAAGTAGCCCCTTATCCAATAAGATTCTTCGTGATATGAAAGCAGTGTCTCTAAACACATGAGATTCATCGGGTGGTCGAAGCAGTCCTTTATCCAATAAGTTTCTTCGCGATACCAAAGCAGTATCTCTAAACACATGAGATTCTTCGGGTGGTTGAAGCAGCCCCTTATCCAATAAGTTTTTCGCGATACCAAAGCAGTATCTCTAAACACATGAGATTCTTCGGGTGGTCGAAGCAGTCCCTTATCTGATAAGGTTCTTCGCGAAACCAAAGCAGTATCTCTAAACACATGAGATTCTTTGGGTGGTTGAAGCAGCCCCTTGTCCAATAAGATTCTTCGCGATATGAAAGCAGTGTCTCTAAACACATGAGATTCTTCGGGTGGTCGAAGTAGTACCTTATTCAATAAGGTTCTTCGCGAAACCAAAGCAGTATCTCTAAACACCTGAGATTCTTCAGGTGGTTGAAGAAGTCCCTTATCCAATAAGGTTCTTTGCGATACCCAAGTAGTATATCTAAAGACATGAGATTCTTCGGGTGGTCAAAGCAGTCCCTTATCTAATAAGGTTGTTCGCGATACCAAAGCTGTAACGCCCCGATTCTGAATTCCCATTAATTGTTGAGTCTTTTAATTTATTTAATTGATGATTGTTTTAAATTGAGAAATTATATATTATTATGTGGTGTTTGCTTATTTTATCTATTTTTACCGATTCGGAGAGTTTTCGGGGGAATTAGAGTAAAAAGGGCATTTTAGACATTTAGCAATTTAGTGTGAGAATTGATTGGTAAGTGTTGGAAAGAATTTGAGAGGAAAGAAATAGAGATAGGAATAGTATAAGAGAGGAAAAGAAAGAAAAATAGTAACATAAGAAGAAAAACAAGAGAAAGAAAAGAGGAGAAGAGAAAGAGAAGAGAAAGTAGAGAGGAAAACCTAGAATCATCAAGGGATCATCACCAAAGCTTGCAATCGATCGGTAAGGGTGTGAAACTCCATCATCTCTTTAATGTATATGATTGTATGTGTATGTGTTTGGATTTTGTAGAGTTTCTACTCTTTTTCCACTTAGGTTAGAAGTTGGTTTGATGAGTAGAAAGAGGTTTTAATCGGTTAGAACTCGGATTAGACTATGTAGTTTAGTCGGGTGATGGTAGGGTTGTGCAACTGAGACTGGTTTGGATTTAATCGGTTGGTTGTGTGGAGTTTGGGCTTTGGAACAGCCATGGAGGTTTTGTCTTCGCAGGCTCGCCAGGCGAATGGCAGCGAAGCTTCGCCAGGCGAAGCCCAACGAGCTGCAGCGAAGCAAGTCAGAAGCTAACACCCTGTCTTTGCTGGCAAGTTCGCCAGGCGAAGTGAGTTGGCGAAGGTTCGCCAGGCGAGTGTGTAGCGAGCCTCAGCGAGTAATTCCAGAATTACTCCCAGTGGACTTCGCTGGGAAGTTCGCCAGGCGAAGGCCAGCGAGCATTCGCTGCGTGGCTTCGCCAGGCGAAGGTTGGCGAACCTGACAGTGTTATTTGTTTTGCTGTTTATTCATAGCATGATTTTTGGCCGATTCAATTATGATTAATGCCTATATGAATGATTGATGTGTGAACTGTTTCGACATGTCGTGCTGTGGGTGGCCGAAAGGCGTGAATCCTAGATTGTAGAGCCAATGGTGAATCTTGAACGTTTGATAATCTTGTGTATTTGCTTGAATTGAATAGAAACGCATTGATAGGCTGATATGTGTGTAAACCATGTGTGAAATGGTGCATAATGTGAATGCATGATAGATATATGCGATGTATGTGATAAATGCAATGAGTATGTTTGTGAACATAGTATGCATTATGTGTTGATCTATCCCTCGGAGGATTAGCATTGTGTAGCATCTTAGTATGCATTTTTGTGTTGAATGATCCCTCGGAGGATTTGCAGAACCTCGTATGATACGATGGTTACATTTGATTCCTTGGAGAATCGGTTGCATTGTGTGATTCCTCGGAGAATCGGTCATAACATGTAATCCCTTGGAGGATTGACTAGAGTATTTGATTCCGTGGAGAATCTGCTGAGTATTTGATTCCGTGGAGAATCTGCTGAATATTCGATTCCGTGGAGAATCTGATGAATATTTGATTCCATGGAGAATCTGCTGAATACTTGATTCTGTGGAGAATCTGCTGAATACTCGATTCCTTAGAGAATCTGTTGAAATGAGTCGGTACCGCATTTGCATCTGCATAGAGTCGTGTGTCGGTCTCTATGAGTTGCATGAGTCATCTGTGTATGATGCATTAGTTGTATGAATGTAACTGTGTATGTTATATACGATTGTTTGGAGGAACATATAGTGAATGTTCATGAGCATGTGTAGAGGCATGATTAATTGTATATGCTTAATATGGTGAGAACATAATTTGAGTATAACTTGTACAAATATGAGTATATGTATATATACAATTTTATGCATTAACTGTTATGATATTGTTTCTCACCCTTCTGCTGTTTTATAATGCTCTATGAGGCATTGCAGAGTAGGAAGCTGGAGGTTCTTTTTGTGAAGCGATGTCTTCATTCTTTTTGGTTAATGGCTCTGATATGTAACATCTGGGTAGTTAGGAAGCCTTTGACTCCTTTGGAGTTACATTTGTTTTGATTCCTTGTGATACATCTGTGTATGTATCCGCTGTGGATATGGTTGTAAAGCATGAATTGATTGAATGGTTGAATATACTTTTATGAATGTGATCGATTCAATATTTGGATGTTTTCGCTTTTATTCTAAATATTGAGATGTGGGTTACCCATTGTTGCATATCTATTTTGAGCAGGTATCGTATGTGTTTAATTTCATGATAATGTGATGCGCCTCTTATATACCATGTTTTAATTAAACTCTGATGAAATAAATTTTCTAAGTGCCTAATTGATTTATTTGATTAATTTGGGGGTATAGAAAGGGGGTGTTACATTAAGTGGTATCAGAGCCAGTGTTGAGTCAGTCGTGTCTGTCTTGTTGTTGTGTTGGTTGAATAGTTGTTTAACCTTGTTGTTATTTTTGGGAATCCTCAGAATATGGCAGGTCGTAATGACAATGCTATGGCAGCGGCGTTAGAGGCTATGGCCTGAGCTGTGCAGGGTGCACCTAACGTGAATGCGAATGATGAGTTCAGGAAGAACCAACCACCGGTGTTCAAAGGGAGATTTGATCCGGATGGTGCTCAGATATGGTTAAAGGAAATTGAGAGGATCTTTAGGGTGATGGATTGTGCTGAAGGGAACAAGGTGAGACTAGGGACTCACATGCTGAGAGAAGAGCCTGATGACTGGTGGGTCAGCGTGAGGCAAGTTCTTGAGGTCGACGTTGAGGAGATTACGTGGGATTTATTTCGTACTGAGTTTCTAAGGAAGTAATATCCCGAAAGTGTTAAAGGGAAGAGAGAAATGGAATTTCTGGAGTTGAAACAAGGTAATATGTCGGTGGTGGACTACACCGCTAAGTTTACTGAGTTAGTGAAGTTTCACCCTCACTATGATGCGGTTACGGCGGAATTTTCCAAATGTATCAAGTATGAGAATGGCTTGCATCCTGAGATAAAGCAAGCGGTGGGTTATCAAAGAATACGAAGATTTTCGGATTTGACCGAGTGCTGTAGGATTTATGAAGAAGACAGTAGAGCTCGTTCTACTCATTATAAGGGTTTGAGCGAGAGGAAAGGGAAGCAGCAAGTACGAAGCGGACCTTATGTGACGCCTGCTGATAAGGGGAAACATAGGGGAAACTTTGATAGGAGACCCGGAGGAGGTTCCGGTGCGATCAAATGTTTTAAGTGTGGCGTGATGGGCCACAAGTCTTATGATTGTGGAAAGTTCAAGGCGAAGTGTTCCAACTGTGGGCTCCTTGGACATGATGAAGCATAGTGTAGAAAGAATGTTGTGAAGTGTTTTAATTGTGGCGAGGTGGGTCACATTAGCCCGAATTGTACCAAACCAAAGCAAGCTCCGGCGGGCGGAAAAGTATTCGCATTAGCAGGTTCAGACGCTACTAATGCGGCGGATCGTTTGATTAAAGGTACATGCTTTATTAATGATATGCCTTTAGTTGCTATTATTGATACTGGAGCAACTCACTCGTTCATTTCTCTTGCGTGTGCTAAGCGGTTGGATTTGTGTATGGTTTCTTTGAGTAGTGGTATGGTTATTGGAACTCCCGCTTCGGGGTCGGTAACTACTTCTTTGGTGTGTGCAAGTTGTCCTTTGACCATGTATGGTAAGGACTTCGTTATGGATTTAGTGTGTTGGCCGTTGGAAGGTTTGGACGTAATCTTGGGTATGAACTGGTTGCAATTTAATAGAGTTCATCTGGATTGCTATCACAAGTTAGTAAGGTTTCCTTCTTTGGAAGATGGTGAAAACGAGAGTTTTCTTTCCACTAAAGAGTTGTAGAAACTTTTAGCGGACGAAGCTCAGTTGTTTGGTTTGTTTGCATCGTTGTCGGTGGAGAGCAAAGTTGAGCTCGACGTGTTTCCTGTGGTTTGTGAATTTCCTGAAGTGTTTCCGGAAGATGTTGCGGATGTGCCGCCAAAGAGAGAGGTTGAATTTTCTATTGATCTAGTTCCGGGTACTAGACCGATTTCGATGGCCCCGTATCGGATGTCGGCATCGGAGTTGGTGGAATTGAAGAAGCAGTTGAATGATTTGTTGGATAAGAGATTTGTAAGACCAAGTGTTTCTCCTTGGGGTGCGCCGGTATTGTTGGTAAAGAAGAAGGATGGTGGTATGCGATTGTGTATTGATTATCGGCAGTTGAATAAGGTGACAATTAAGAATAAGTATCCGCTTCCAAGAATCGATGATTTGATGGATCAATTAGTTGGAGCCCGTGTTTTTAGTAAGATTGATTTGAGATCCGGTTATCACCAGATTCAGGTTAAGGAAGAAGATATTTCAAAGACGGCTTTTAGAACACGATATGGTCACTATGAGTATACGGTGATGCCATTCAGAGTTTCTAATGCGCCGGGTGTTTTCATGGAATATATGAACCGTATCTTCCACGAGCAGTTGGATCATTTTGTGGTAGTGTTTATCGATGACATTTTGATTTATTCTAAGTCTCGAGTGGAGCACGAAGAACATTTAAGGATTGTGTTGCAGATTTTGAAAGAGAAGAAATTGTACGCAAAATTGTCTAAGTGTGAGTTTTGGTTGTCGGAGGTGAGTTTTCTTGGACATATTATTTCCGGCAATGGTATTAGTGTGGATCCATCCAAGATCGATGCGGTAATGCAATGGGAGACTCCAAGATCGGTTACGGAAATTCGAAGCTTTTTGGGCTTGACCGGTTACTACCGGAGGTTTATCAAAGGATTTTCAAAGTTAGCACTCCCGTTAACGCAATTGACTTGTAAAGGAAAGGCTTTTATTTGGGATGTTAATTGTGAAGAGAGTTTCATGGAATTAAAGAGAAGGTTAACGACAGCGCCAATTTTGATTTTTGCCGAATCCTACGGAACCTTTTGTGGTTTATTGCGATGCTTCTTTGTCAGGATTGGGTGGTGTATTGATGCAAGATGGGAAGGTCGTGGCGTATGCTTCTAGACAGTTAAGAGTACATGAAAAGAATTATCCTACTCATGATTTGGAGTTAGCGGCCGTAGTGTTCATTTTGAAAATTTGGAGGCACTATCTTTATGGTGCAAGATTTGAAGTTTTTAGCGATCACCAGAGTTTGAAGTATTTGTTTGATCAAAAAGAATTGAATATGAGGCAAAGGAGATGGCTAGAACTTTTGAAGGACTATGATTTTGGTTTAAATTATCATCCGGGTAAGGCGAATGTGGTAGCCGATGCCTTAAGTCGGAAGTTGTTGCACGTGTCTACTTTAATGGTTAGAGAGTGGGAACTTTTGGAGAACTTTAGAGATTTGAGTTTGGTTTGTGAGTTAACACCGAGTAGTGTGAAGCTGGGTATGTTGCATGTCACGAATGATTTCCTTGCTACGGTGTGTGAAAAGCAAAAGTTGGATTTGAAATTTGTGGATTTGATGACGAATGGAAATGAAGATTTCAAAGTTGATGAATTAGGAGTTTTGAGGTTTCGAGGTCGTATTTGTATTCCCGATGATGCGGATTTGAAAAAGATGATATTGGAAGAGGGATATCGGAGTAACTTGAGTATTCATCCGGGAGCGAATAAGATGTATCAGGATTTGAAGAAGATCTTTTGGTGGTCTGGATTAAAAAGCGATGTTGCTCGTTTTGTGTACTCGTGTTTGACTTGCCAGAAGTCTAAGGTGGAGCATCAGAAGCCTAGTGGATTGATGCAACCGTTGGATATTCCGGAATGGAAATGGGATAGTATATCGATGGATTTTGTTACGGGATTGCCGAATACGCAAAGAGGACATAATGCTATTTGGGTGACTGTTGATAGGCTTACTAAATCGGCTCACTTTATTCCGATTGATATTACTTATTCTTTGGAAAGGTTGGCCGAGATTTATGTTGGCACTATTGTGAAGCTTCATGGAGTTCCTAAGAGTATTGTGTCGGATAGAGATCCTAGATTTACTTCAAGATTTTGAGAGAGTTTGCAAGGTGCCTTGGGTTCTAAGTTGAGATTGAGTTCGGCATATCATCCGCAAACAGATGGTCAAACCGAGAGGACGATTCAATCGTTAGAAGATTTGTTGCGTGCTTGTGTGCTTTAACAAGGTGGTGCGTGGGACGGTTATTTAGCGTTGATTGAGTTCACCTATAATAACAGTTTCCATTCGAGTATTGGTATGGCGCCATTTGAGGTTTTATATGGTCGGAGATGTCGAACACCTCTGTGTTGGCATGAGACGGGTGAAAAGTCGGTAGTTGGTCCTGAAATGGTACAGCAAACGACGGAAAAGGTGAAATTTATTCGGGAAAATATGAGAGCTTCTCACAGTAGACAGAAAAGTTATCATGATAAAAGGAGAAAGGATATCGAGTTTCAAGAGGGCGACCATGTGTTTTTGAGAGTTACACCGGTTACGGGTGTGGGTCGTGCTTTGAAGTCGAGAAAGTTGACTTCTCGTTTTATTGGCCCGTATCAGATTGTCGCACGAGTTGGTGCTGTGGCTTATCGTGTGGCGTTACCTCCGAACCTTTAGAATTTGCATGATGTATTCCATGTCTCGCAACTTCGGAAGTATGTTCTGGATCCGTCACATGTTATCCCAATGGATGAAGTTGAAGTAAGAGATAACCTTACAGTTGAAGTTTTACCGGTTAGTATTTTGGACCGTGAAGTTAAGAAACTAAGAGGCAAGGATATTGCGCTTGTGAAAGTGTCCTGGGGAGGTGCCGCGGAAGGCAACATGACTTGGGAGTTGGAGAGCAAGATGCGAGAATCGCATCCAGAGTTGTTTGAATAAGGTAATATTTTCGAGGACGGAAATTTCTAAAGTGGGGGAGAGTTGTAACGCCCCGATTCTGAATTCCCAATAATTGTTGAGTCTTTTAATTTATTTAATTGATGTTTGTTTTAAATTGAGAAATTATATATTATTATGTGGTGTTTGCTTATTTTATCTATTTTTACCGATTCGGAGAGTTTTCGGGGGAATTAGAGTAAAAAGGGCATTTTAGACATTTAGCAATTTAGTGTGAGAATTGATTGGTAAGTGTTGGAAAGAATTTGAGAGGAAAGAAATAGAGCTAGAAATAGGATAAGAGAGGAAAAGAAAGAAAAATAGTAACATAAGAAGAAAAACAAGAGAATGAAAAGAGGAGAAGAGAAAGAGAAGAGAAAGTAGAGAGGAAAACCTAGAATCTTCAAGGGATCATCACCAAAGCTTGCAATCGATCGGTAAGGGTGTGAAAATCCATCATCTCTTTAATGTATATGATTGTATGTGTATGTGTTTGGATTTTGTAGAGTTTCTACTCTTTTTCCACTTAGGTTAGAAGTTGGTTTGATGAGTAGAAAGAGGTTTTAATCGGTTAGAACTCGGATTAGACGATGTAGTTTAGTCGGGTGATGGTAGGGTTGTGCCACTGAGACTGGTTTGGATTTAATCGGTTGGTTGTGTGGAGTTTGGGCTTTGGAACAGCCATGGAGGTTCTGTCTTCGCAGGCTCGCCAGGCGAATGGCAGCGAAGCTTCGCCAGGCGAAGCCTAGTGAGCTGCAGCGAAGCAAGTCAGAAGCTAACACCCTGTCTTCGCTGGCAAGTTCGCCAGGCGAAGTGAGTTGGCGAAGGTTCGCCAGGCGAGTGTGTAGCGAGCCTCAGCGAGTAATTCCAGAATTACTCCCAGTGGACTTCGCTGGGAAGTTCGCCAGGCGAAGGCCAGCGAGCATTCGCTGCGTGGCTTCGCTAGGCGAAGGTTGGCGAACCTGACAGTGTTATTTGTTTTGCTGTTTATTCATAGCATGATTTTTGGCCGATTCAATTATGATTAATGCCTATATGAATGATTGATGTGTGAACTATTTCGACATGTCGTGCTGTGGGTGGCCGAAAGGCGTGAATCCTAGATTGTAGAGCCAATGGTGAATCTTGAACGTTTGATAATCTTGTGTATTTGCTTGAATTGAATAGAAACGCATTGATAGGCTGATATGTGTGTAAACCATGTGTGAAATGGTGCATAATGTGAATGCATGATAGATATATGCGATGTATGTGATAAATGCAATGAGTATGTTTGTGAACATAGTATGCATTATGTGTTGATCTATCCCTCGGAGGATTAGCATTGTGTAGCATCTTAGTATGCATTTTTGTGTTGAATGATCCCTCGGAGGATTTGCAGAACCTCGTATGATACGATGGTTACATTTGATTCCTTGGAGAATCGGTTGCATTGTGTGATTCCTCGGAGAATCGGTCATAACATGTAATCCCTTGGAGGATTGACTAGAGTATTTGATTCCGTGGAGAATCTGCTGAGTATTTGATTCCGTGGAGAATCTGCTGAATATTCGATTCCGTGGAGAATCTGATGAATATTTGATTCCATGGAGAATCTGCTGAATACTTGATTCTGTGGAGAATCTGCTGAATACTCGATTCCTTAGAGAATCTGTTGAAATGAGTCGGTACCGCATTTGCATCTGCATAGAGTCGTGTGTCGGTCTCTATGAGTTGCATGAGTCATCTGTGTATGATGCATTAGTTGTATGAATGTAACTGTGTATGTTATATACGATTGTTTGGAGGAACATATAGTGAATGTTCATGAGCATGTGTAGAGGCATGATTAATTGTATATGCTTAATATGGTGAGAACATAATTTGAGTATAAATTGTACAAATATGAGTATATGTATATATACAATTTTATGCATTAACTGTTATGATATTGTTTCTCACCCTTCTGCTGTTTTATAATGCTCTATGAGGCATTGCAGAGTAGGAAGCTGGAGGTTCTTTTTGTGAAGCGATGTCTTCATTCTTTTTGGTCAATGGCTCTGATATGTAACATCTGGTTAGTTAGGAAGCCTTTGACTCCTTTGGAGTTACATTTGTTTTGATTCCTTGTGATACATCTGTGTATGTATCCGCTGTGGATGTGGTTGTAAAGCATGAATTGATTGAATGGTTGAATATACTTTTATGAATGTGATCGATTCAATATTTGGATGTTTCCGCTTTTATTCTAAATATTGAAATGTGGGTTACCCATTGTTGCATATCTATTTTGAGCAGGTATCGTATGTGTTTAATTTCATGATAATGTGATGCGCCTCTTATATACCATGTTTTAATTAAACTCTAATGAAATAAATTTTCTAAGTGCCTAATTGATTTATTTGATTAATTTGGGGGTATAGAAAGGGGGTGTTACAAAAGCAGTATCTCTAAACACATGAGATTCATCGGGTGGTCGAAGCAGTCCCTTATCCAATAAGGTTCTTTGCGATACCCAAGCAGTATATCTAAACACATGTAGATTCTTCGGGCGGTCAAAGTAGCCCCTTATCCAATAAGGTTCTTCGCGATACCAAAGCAGTATCTCTAAACACATGAGATTCATCGGATGGTCGAAGCAGTCCCTTAGCCAATAAGGTTCTTCGCGATACCAAAGCATTATCTCTAAACACATGAGATTCTTCGGACGGTTGAAGCAGCCCCTTATCCAATAAGGTTCTTCGCGATACCAAAGCAGTATCTCTAAACACATGAGATTCTTCGGGCGGATGAAGCAGCCCCTTATCCAATAAGTTTTTCGCGATACCAAAGCAGTATCTCTAATCACATGAGATTCTTCGAGTGGTCGAGGCAGTCCATTATCCAATAAGGTTCTTCGCGATACCAAAACAGTATCTCTAAACACATGAGATTATTCGCAATACCAAAGCAGTATCTCTAAATACATGAGATTCCTCGGGTGATCGAGGCAGTCCCTTATCCAATAAGATTCTTCGCGATACGAAAGCATTATCTCTAAACACATGAGATTCTTCGGGTGGTCGAAGCAGTCCCTTATCCAATAAGGTTCTTCGAGATACCAAAACAGTATCTCTAAACACATGAGATTCTTCGTGATACTAAAGTCGTATCTCTAATTACATGAGATTCCTCGGGTGGTTGATGCAGTCCCTTATGCAATAAGGTTCTTCGCGATACGAAAGCAATATCTCTAAACACACGACATTCTTCGGGTGGTTGATGCAGTCCCTTATCCAATAAGGTTCTTCACGATACCAAAGCAATATCACTAAGCATATGAGATTCTTCGCGATACCAAAGCAGTATCTCTAAATACATGAGATTCCTCGGGTGGTCGATGCAGTCCCTTATCCAATAAGATTCTTCGCGATACGAAAGCAGTATCTCTAAACACATGAGGTTCTTCGGGTGGTCGAAGCAATCCCTTATCTGTTAAGGTTCTTCGCGAAACCAAAGCAGTATATCTAAACACATGAGATTCTTCAGGTGGTTGAAGCAGCCACTTATCCAATAAGATTCTTCGCGATATGAAAGCAGTATCTCTAAACACATGAGATTCTTCGGGTGGTCGAAGTAGTACCTTATTCAATAAGGTTCTTCGCGAAACCAAAGCAGTATCTCAAAACACATGAGATTCTTCGGGTGCTTGAAGAAGTCCCTTATCCAATAAGGTTTTTTGTGATACCCAAGCAGTATATCTAAACCCATGAGCTTCCTCGGGTGGTCATAACATTCCTTATCTAATAAGGTTCTTCGCGATACCAAAGCAGTATCTCTAAACACATGAGATTCATCGGGTGTTCGAAGCAGTCCCTTATTCAATAAGGTTCTTCGCGATACCAAAGCAGTATCTCTAAACACATGAGATTCTTCGGGTGGTTGAAGCAGCCCCTTATCCAATAAGGTTCTTCGCGATACCAAAGCAGTATCTCTAAACACATGAGATTCTTCTGGTGGTTGAAGCAACCCCTTATCCAATAAGTTTTTCGTGATACCAAAGCAGTATCTCTAATCACATGAGATTCTTCGAGTGGTCAAGGCAGTCCCTTATCCAATAAGTTCTCCGTGATACCAAAGCAGTATCTCTAATCACATAAGATTCTTCGTGTGGTCGAGGCAGTCCCTTATCCAATAAGGTTCTTCGCGATACCAAAACAGTATCTCTAAACACATGAGATTCTTCGCGATACCAAAGCAGTATCTCTAAATACATGAGATTCCTGGGGTGGTCGATGCAGTCCCTTATCCAATAAGATTCTTCGCGATACCAAAGCAGTATCTCTAAACACATGAGGTTCTTCGGGTGGTCGAAGCAGTCCCTTATCTGTTAAGGTTCTTCGCGAAACCAAAGCAGTATCTCTAAACACATGAGATTCTTCGGGTGGTTGAAGCAGCCCCTTATCCAATAAGATTCTTCGCGATATGAAAGCAGTATCTCTAAACACATGAGATTCTTCGGGTGGTCGAAGTAGTACCTTATTCAATAAGGTTCTTCGCGAAACCAAAGCAGTATCTCTTAACACATAAGATTCTTCGGGTGGTTGAAGAAGTCCCTTATCCAATTAGGTTTTTTGCGATACCCAAGCAGTATATCTAAACACATGAGATTCTTCGGGTGGTCAAAGCAGTCCCTTATCTAATAAGGTTCTTCGCGATACCAAAGCAGTATCTCTAAACACATGAGATTCATCGGGTGGTCGAAGCAGTCCCTTATCCAATAAGTTTCTTCGCGATACCAAAGCAGTATCTCTAAATACATGAGATTCCTTGGGTGGTCGATGCAGTCCCTTATCCAAAATGATTCTTCGCGATACGAAAGCAGTATCTCTAAACACATGAGCTTCTTCGGGTGGTCGAAGTAGTCCCTTATCTATTAAGGTTCTTCGCGAAACCAAAGCAGTATCTCTAAACACATGAGATTCTTCAGGTGGTTGAAGCAGCCCCTTATCCAATAAGATTCTTCACGATATGAAAGCAGTATCTCTAAACACATGAGATTCTTCGGGTTGTCGAAGTAGTACCTTATTCAATAAGGTTCTTCGCGAAACCAAAGCAGTATCTCTAAACACATGAGATTCTTCGGGTGGTTGAAGAAGTCCCTTATCCAATAAGGTTCTTTGCGATACCCAAGCAGTATATCTAAACACATGAGCTTCTTCGGGTGGTCAAAGCAGTCCCTTATCTAATAAGGTTCTTCGCGATAACAAAGCAGTATCTCTAAACACATGAGATTCACCGGGTGGTCGAAGCAGTCTCTTATCCAATAAGGTTCTTCGCGATACCAAAACAGTATCTCTAAACACATGAGATTCTTCGGGTGGTTGAAGCAGCCCCTTATCCAATAAGGTTATTCGCGATACCAAAGCAGTATCTCTAAACACATGAGATTCTTCTGGTGGTTGAAGCAACCCCTTATCCAATAAGTTTTTCGCGATACCAAAGCAGTATCTCTAATCACAAGAGATTCTTCGAGTGGTTGAGGCAGTCCCTTATCCAATAAGTTCTCCGTGATACCAAAGCAGTATCTCTAATCACATAAGATTCTTCGTGTGGTCGAGGCAGTCCCTTATCCAATAAGGTTCTTCGCGATACCAAAACAGTATCTCTAAACACATGAGATTCTTCGCGATACCAAAGCAGTATCTCTAAATACATGAGATTCCTGGGGTGGTCGATGCAGTCCCTTATCCAATAAGATTCTTCGCGATATGAAAGCAGTATCTCTAAACACATGAGGTTCTTCGGGTGGTCGAAGCAGTCCCTTATCTGTTAAGGTTCTTCGCGAAACCAAAGCAGTATCTCTAAACACATGAGATTCTTCGGGTGGTTGAAGCAGCCCCTTATCCAATAAGATTCTTCGTGATATGAAAGCAGTATCTCTAAACACATGAGATTCTTCGGGTGGTCGAAGTAGTACCTTATTCAATAAGGTTCTTCGCGAAACCAAAGCAGTATCTCTAAACACATGAGATTCTTCAGGTGGTTGAAGAAGTCCCTTATCCAATTAGGTTTTTTGCGATACCCAAGCAGTATATCTAAACACATGAGATTCTTCGGGTGGTCAAAGCAGTACCTAATCTAATAAGGTTCTTCGCGATACCAAAGCAGTATCTCTAAACACATTAGATTCTTCGGGTGGTCGAAGCAGTCCCTTATCCAATAAGGTTCTTCGCGATACCAAAGCAGTATCTCTAAACACATGAGATTCTTCGGGTGGTTGAAGCAGCCCCTTATCCAATAAGTTTTTCGCGATACCAAAGCAGTATCTCTAAACACATGAGATTCATCGGGTGGTTGAAGCAACCCCTTATCCAATAATTTTTTCGCGATACCAAAGCAGTATCTCTAATCACATGAGATTCTTCGAGTGGTTGAGGCAGTCCCTTATCCAATAAGTTCTCCGTGATACCAAAGCAGTATCTCTAATCACATAAGATTCTTCGTGTGGTCGAGGCAGTCCCTTATCCAATAAGGTTCTTCGCGATACCAAAATAATATCTCTAAACACATGAAATTCTTTGCGATACCAAAGCAGTATCTCTAAATACATGAGATTCCTCGGGTGGTCGATGCAGTCCCTTATCCAATAAGATTCTTCGCGATACGTAAGCAGTATCTCTAAACACATGAGGTTCTTCGGGTGGTCGAAGTAGTCCCTTATATGTTAAGGTTCTTCGCGAAACCAAAGCAGTATCTCTAAATACATGAGATTCTTCGGGTGGTTGAAGCAGCCCCTTATCCAATAAGATTCTTCACGATATGAAAGCAGTATCTCTAAACACATGAGATTCTTCGGGTTGTCGAAGTAGTCCTTATTCAATAAGGTTCTTCGTGTTGCACCCCAAAATTTGCCCACCGGTTTTTCGACTTTGACTGGCTTTTGCTTCGTTTTTCATCTGCATATCATTTTCGCATTTTTCCCGTATTATCAGCCGGATTGAATTTGTCAGGATTTTAGCCGCTTTGCTCGCGTTTCAGGCGAATCAAATTAATTCAAACGAAAAGCTCAGTGTCAAAATCGAGCGAAAGTCGCTCTCCTCTTGATAATTCAATCCATGTTGATAATATCGGCACATTTCGGTGCTCGCCCGTTTTCCCATGGCATTTTGCATTTATTTATTATTTTTTGCTTTATTAAATCATTTAGAATAGTTATTTATTTCTTTCTTTAGAATAGATTTTATTTTTATAGTTTTTATATAGAAGTTTAATTTATTTGAATTTTTATTTTTATAGTTTTTTTCTTATTTAGGATAGAAATAGATTATTTTTATAAGCATAGAATTAATTTGTTTTTAGAGTCATTTTAGTTTTAGAATTAATTAGATTTGATTTAATTTTAGAGACATTTTAGGATTTTAGAATTAAATTAGTATTGTTAGAGATATTTTAGGATTTAAATATTTTTTAGAATATTAAATATTTTTATTTTCATATAGAAATTATTTTATTTTGTTTTAATAGTTTTTAAATATTTTTGTTTATAAGTTGTTTAGAGTTATATATTAAATAGGTTTTTTTTAATATTAGGATTTATTTGTAATTAATTTTATTTAATAGTTTTGTTAGAATTTTCTTTTTAAAGTTATTCTCATTTTATTATATTAAAATTAGTTTTAGTATATAATATTTTATTAGATTTTATTATTATTTTATTAGTTTAAAATAGTTTTTTAATTAATTTTGATTTTTTTAATGTTTACGTAATATATATTTGTTTGTGCGTGAGAATTAATGAATGTATGTGTGTTCCAGTGGTTGAATTCTTGAGAGTGGGCTTGAAGGTTGGGTGTTCGAATCCCACCTCAGCCGTTGTAATTTCTTTTTTCGGTTTATTTTAGTCTGTAGTAAGATATATTTACTTGAGCCCTTTTACTAATATCCCCGTTTTCTTAATTTTTATGAAAAAGTTTCTTTATTTTATTTTTCTCAATTTTTATGAAAAAGTTTTTTTATTTTATTTTATTTTTTACCCCAAAATGCATTTTTATGAAAAAGTTTCTTTATTTTATTTTTCTCAATTTTTATGAAAAAGTTTTTTTATTTTATTTTATTTTTTACCCCAAAATGCATTTTTATGAAAAAGTTTCTTTATTTTATTTTTCTCAATTTTTATGAAAAAGTTTTTTTATTTTATTTTATTTTTTACCCCAAAATGCATTTTTATGAAAAAGTTTCTTTATTTTATTTTTCTCAATTTTTATGAAAAAGTTTTTTTATTTTATTTATTTTTTTTTTTACCCCAAAATGCCCTATATAGGGTACCCCAACAGACCAACCCTAACCCTAATGTCTGCAGCCGCCCCAACTCTCCCCTCTCAACTTCTCCCAAAAACTAACCCTCTACGCACAAGTCTCAATCTCCTCCAACAACCCTAGAATTCAACTCAACGAACGAAACACACAGCAACAGAGAACACCGACGCACAGAGAACACCGACGCACAGAGACGCCGACGAAGACGGAACCAACCCCGAATGGAGCATATCAACATTCAGATCCCGCCGAGTTTTTCTTATGAGAGAGCCGCGTTCCGATTACAGATCTGATCAGTGACGTCGACGGTATCACGCGGTTCGTTAGCTACGAGATTCATTCCGCCGAAGGGAAGGCGTATGGGATCTTCATTTTTTCGTATAAGGTGGAAGGGGTTGTGAAACAATCGTCGCAGATTCTCGATGGGAGAATCTCGGGTTACCCTGTTCTGACCCCGGAGGATTGTGCTCCTGCTCCGGTACAATATCCAACATCAGAAATCCATAGACCGTGTTATTATTCTACAGGTTGTTCTGTACAGGAGAGACCATTTTACGCACCCGTTGCGGCGATAGAAGCGGCGGCGCCTCGAGAGAGTGAGAGATTAACGAAAAATCAGCGTGAGAGAAAAATAGAAAGAGGAGAAATCAAAACAAATCGAATGAAAGAAGCGAGAGAGAGAGGGTCGTGAACAGAGAGAGGTTGAGCGGAGTGTGAAACGAAACAGAGGAGCTGAGAGAGAGCGAGAGTGACGAGTGAAGTGGGTTTTCACATTTGATTTTTGTTGTTTTTTATTTATTTATTTATTTATTTATTTTATTTATTTTATTTTATTTATTGTTGTGCTGACTTTGGTTTGGGCCTTGGAGCCCACATCTCCATCTGGACTGCACCCTCCAAGACCCGTTGACACCCCCTCCTTGTGCTGACTTTTCTCTTTCATTTTTTTTGTTTGGGCCGTAAGGCCCTTAAGCCCACTGCGTTTTGCTCTCTGTACACACCGTTTTTTTTATATTTTAAAACCCCCCGTTTTGTAAATATATGTAGATTATTTTCTCTAGTTTATATATTATTTGTATATTATTATTAGTTAATATATATATTATATATTATATATTTTATATAATTTTCTATATTTTTTTTTTCTCTTATTAATTTTAGAGTTCATATATATCTTTATATATTATTTTCTTTTTAGCTTATTTTAGAATTTATATTCTATTTTATATTTTAGAGTTGATTTCATTTCACATTTTTTTTGTTGTTGGGCATTTTGTCCCGCTTTCACCTGTTTCGGTCGATGACGAGACCTCTGTAATTCATTACCAGTCAAATTATTGATGAGTAATGTTGGATCTGAGACCACCTCTTTTCTCTCTTCATTACTTGTCCCGACTCGATTCAAAAACATTGACAAACCATCTTCAATATCCAATTATCTTTGTATTGAATTAAAAAGAGGGGATTAAGTGTAGACTTTCTTCCTCTCCGAGTGTTGGGATGCCCACTGTAGTGAGGGTGGTTTTGACACTCGTCTTTCAATACGAAGACGACATTCTCTCTCCTCCTAAAAACCTCGGCTCCGCACCGAGTGTATTTTCAAAAACCTCGGTCTCGTACCGAGTCCATTTTCAAACCATCTTTAAATCAAATTCTCTTTGTATTGAATTAAAGAGAGAGGGTTGGGTGTAGACCTCTTCTTCTCCGAGTGTTGGGATGCCCACCGTAGTGAGGGTGTTCTCGATACTCGTCTTTCAATACGAAGACGCTTCCACCCCTTTTGCTCCCAAAACCTCGGTTTCGTACCGAGTCCATTTTCAAATCTCATTTTCCAAATTAAATTCTCTTCGTATTGAATTAAAAAGAAAGGATTAAGTGTAGACTTCTTCCTTTCCGAGTGTCGAGATGCTTACTGTAGTGTGGGTGGTTTAGACACTCGTCTTTCAATACAAAGACGCGACTTCTTCCACCACCTCTCCTTTCACAACTTCATCCCGCAACCCTTGTCACCTAAAAACCTCGGTCCCGCACCGAGTGCATTTCAAACTTCTTTTTACAACAAAAACTTGAATGGTCGTGGAGTGGTTAGGCGTAGGCCTTCTCCTATCCCGAGTGCTGACGTTTACCGTAGGGTTCTCTGTCGCAAAGCACTTACCATTCAAAACCAAAAACATCTTTAATAAGAGAACGAAGTTCCCCTTGTATTGAATTAAAGAGAGAGGATTGGGTGTAGACCTCTTCTTCTCTGAGCATTGGGATGCCCACTGTAGTGAGGGTGGTTTTGACGCTCGTCTTTCAATACGAAGACGCCTCGTTCGCCACACCTTTTTATAACAAAAACTTTGAGATAACGAATTGGGTACTACCCGTAGGGGTTACTATCCGAGGACCTGTCTCGCCCCCTAAAAAACAATCCAATCAATCAAACGTGACTTCTTGCCTCGCGTGGCGAAAACTAATCAATCTTTCAAAAAGGATATGTTACGTCCGTTCTACTGCAAACAGGTAACGCCTAAGTCTCCAACGAGCGAGCAGCAAAACACCTAACTGCTAGAATGCGCACGATAGCATCATCCATAAAAAACATCAACACACCGTAGGCCGAACTACGGCTGCTCTGATTTCTCATACCAGATGAGAATACGTAGGCACAAGACGGCGATGTCTTGGCGAGCACATTCCCCCAATATCTGTAGTTCCCCGAACTACGTCGACTCTGACTTTCTCACATCTATTGAGAATACGTAGGCATAGGACTGCGAAGTCCTACCGAGTCTGTTCTTTCTCTTTTCTTCCTCGTTCTCCCTTTCCTCCTGACTTTCCTGTTTCTAACCCTTCTTTTACCCTGTGGAACACTTCTTATAGCATAATATTTAAGCAGATAAATTCACACATCGACAAACAAAAGGTTCCCATCGAGTACGATGGATGCGAGGGGTGCTAATACCTTCCCTTCGCATAACCGGCTTCCGAACCCGTTCTTGGTTGCGAGACCATCTTATCCATTTATTTCTTAAGGTTTTCTCGATATTTTCCTTTCCCCTCATGGGATAAATAAAGTTCGGTGGCGACTCTTCTGTCCTTTCTTTTCGCCTCCCCGTCGTTGCGCGATGCATTTTTTCGAGTAGCGACAGCTGGCGACTCTGCTGGGGATCCCTAGCGAGCCAAGCCTGCTTTGTTTGTCGTGTTTGGGTTTTGTTTTTTTGCTTTAATTTATTTTGTGTTTTATTCTCTACCTGTTGGGTTTATTGGGTTGGTTTGTGAGGATAAAAGCTTTCTACCCGAGCTTTCTAGTATACACTAAGATTAGGAGGTGGTTTCTTTCTGATTTGCGAGACGTAGGACTCGTTGAGTTGGTTTGAATTCCACCGCTCAGATAAGACCCCTTTGGGATGATTATGTCTTACGTGTAGTTGTAATGGCGTTCTTATTTCCAACTTGGGAGTCCTTGACTCTGAGGACCTTTTGTAGAACCTTACTCCGAAGGTTGCTAAAACATAACTCTGTGTTCATCCTTTGAAGGGATTACCGTCTTACGAGTAGTCGTTCTGATGGAAAACTTTTGAGGGTTAGTGCATGGGACTTTGTTTAAAAGCCTTTGGAATACCCTCTTATAAACCAATAGATTGCCCACCCGAGGTGAGAGGTATCTCGTTGTATTTTCTTGCAGAATTTGTGACTTTGATCCTTTGTGTGTTGCATTAGCATTTTGCATTACATTTCATTTTCATCTCATTATTGCATATCCATCCTCAACCGGAGCAGAGAGCTTACCAGTCCTTTGTCCAACCCGCAGTTGATCTCCCGACATTCACATTGGATTTGAGTTAGCTTCTGGAAGGATCATGGACTCAGAGGAGCAGAATTTGGTTGTTACGAGGGCAGAGTTTGAGATGATGAAGAATCAGTTGGATCAACTCATGGAGGCCATGTCAGCTATGACAAGAGGAAATACCAATGTTCAGAGGACTCCGGTGAACAATGTTGCTCAAGCTCAGCATGTGCAGATTCCTATCGAAGATCAAGAGCATACTATTGTCAGAGATAGAGATTCATCTTCTCTCCATGACTCGGACTATCAGAACTTCACCTTCTCTGTGCCAGATTCCCAAAGGGTTGTTCCGAAGATCACTTCTAAGGACCCACAGACTGTTGAGTTTATGAGAAGATATCGTTTGTTGGATGAAAAGCTTGATGCTCTGATGAGTCAAAACACTCTTAATTTGAATGCTTCAAGCATGTGTTTGGTGCCAGGTCTCGTGATGCCTCCGAAGTTTAAGGCGCCCAATTTTGAGAAGTACAAAGGGGATAGTTGTCCGAAGCAGCATTTGGTGATGTATTGCAGAAGAATGACCTCGCATGTCCACAATAACAAGCTTATGATTCACTGTTTCCAGGAAAGTCTGAGTGGGGCATCGTTGAGTTGGTATATGCAGTTGGAAAGTGGTTGCATCCGATCATGGTCAGATTTAGCCAATGCCTTTGTGAAGCAGTACAACTACAATCTCGACATGAATCCCAGCCGCATGCAGTTGCAAGAATTATCTCAAGCGGAGAATGAATCCTTTAGAGGGTATGTGCAGAGATGGAGAGAATTTGCTGCTCGTGTTCAACCACCGCTTCAGGATAGAGAATTGGTTGACATCTTCTTGGGTACTTTGAAGGGCCATTACTATGATATATTGATTAGTGGCGGAACGTTAAACTTTGCTGACTTAGTGATAGCAGGAGAACGTATTGAGAGCGGAATCAAGAGTGGAAAGATCCGAGACATCTCAGATACCTCAGTTTATGAAAGTGAATCAGTTGTCAGCTCTAAAGAGGAATGGGAGAAGGAAAGTAATGCTATCCCAGAATCTCCATTACCTCAGATTCACTTTTCAGACGTTTCAAGTATTCAGAGTCAGCAACCTGTTAGGTCTGCATATCAGATATCTGCTTCCCTACAGAGTCAACATTCATACCGTTATCAGCCGCGTCAGCACGCCCGACGAAGACCGAGGAAGCCAGAGAGACATTTCACTCAGTTGCCATTGTCGTACAGTCAGATATTTCCAGACTTGATTAAAGGTGGTTTGATTGTGCCGAAGCAAACTGATCCAGAGACTTCTCCACATCCGTTAGATTCTGATGTCAACGCTCGCTGTGAGTACCATGTTGGGGCACAGGGGCATTCAACTGAAGACTGTAAGGTGCTTAGAAGCCAGGTTCAGACTCTGCTGGACTCCAACAGGTTTTCAATCACGCCTCAGGGTATTCAGATCAACGATCTTCCTTCGTCAAGTCATATGGGTTCGACAGATAATGTCATGGAGGGATTCACCGAGAGCATATGTTCAGAAGAGTATCAGACGGATTTCGATGAGCAATTCTAAAGATGGCTGGTTCAGCAGCAAGTCAAGACTTGAAAGCCCAGTTCTCCGAAGCTGGCAATCTTTTTATGTCATTGCATTTGTAGTTTCTTTTCTGTTTAAGTGTGAACTTATTTGCAAATTTCATTTGTAAGACGTGTTTATTTTCGATTGACAATGATAATGAAATGAATATGCATGTTTTGATTAAATCCATTCGTGTTCACTCAATATTGCTTTTTCATTAATGTCAAACGCTTGTTTAAGCGGAATCCCTTGAGGGAGGATGACGAAATTGAAAGACGCGCAAGCTTCCGATTGTATACTTTTGAATGAAACCTGCTGATGATGTACAGGCATTGTTTTAATCCCTAAATACGGGAGATATAAGGATGTTAATCCCTTGTCAACCCCTTTGAGCCTAGTTGTAGGAGTTTCTTTCTGAAAACGAAAAACCCTCAATCTTAACCTAGGGCAGGGTAGATGTCAGTTAATTTGACCGAGCATCCAGATTGCAGAAGGAGTGTTCCCCGTTCGAGGATCAATCACACCCATAGAGGTCGTACCTAAAAAGCCGAGAAGTGAGACAGTTACAATCCTTTCAACAAGTCAGACCAGCCGGTGTCACACGATTTATTCAAAAGAGAATCAAAAGAAAAGAAAAAAGCCCGCTAAGTCGAATCTTGAAAACAAACAACTTAGGCAAAAATTAGGGCATCCCGCTGGACTTTGAAATCAGAAGATGTACTCAAAAGAGTCAGTCCAGGCAAAAATAGGGAAATAAAAAAATGACGAAGAACAAGTCGTGTGACTCCAGGCACCAAAGACGAAAAGCGAGTGACTGTCACTCCGAAAACTTATGGTTTCTTGAACCATCACTCCTGTCAGTCCACCTCTGAGAGGCGAGCGAGTGTCGAATTAGCTGAACGTAGGATTGGAGAACATCAAGGAGAGTGGGTGGGTTAAAACAGAACTTTGAGCCTTACATCCTTTCTTTCAAGCCGTGAACCTAACCAAGTTACAACCTTCAAAAGTCCTAATTGAAGCTCGGTTGTTTCGAAAGCATACTTCGGTAAAGATCGCGTTGAAACTGACTCCTAAAAAGGATTTTTCTTACCCTATGGGTATTGATATTGACATTTTGATAAGTGATTTGTTCACTATATGTCACAACTTTTTTCTAGTGAACAGACTTGGATTTCAAAACTGTCATATGCATTGCATTGATATTATCATTTGCAAAACAATTTGTTTTACTTGCGAGTAAGTACTTGACAGCAGGAAAGTTTCTACAGTGGAAAGTTTGATTGGTAAGATGCAGAACGCTTGAATACTCCGTTGAGCAGGGGCAAGCCGTATCAAATGATCATCAAGGGAACCATCCATCCGAAGATCAGTTAATCTGGGGCAATCAGGTCGAGATTCGATAAATCTCTCGAAGTCAGCCAGGGGCACTTCTCTACAAATCGGCCAATCAGGGGCAAATCACTTCAAGGCTGGGGCAGGTTACCCCAAGAGCACAGATATTATCCTTACCCAGAAAGCAGTTAATTTGAAGCACCTCTCCGAGGTTCATGATGCTGAAGCAGTTAATATCAAACCAGCAGGGTAAGAGGCTTTCAGTTTTCCTTTTGAGGAAGATTTACACAGAGAACCCACAGGCTGGGGCAAGTTTGGAAATAAAGGAACTTTTCCTCTCCATATCTTCAGAGCTACTCAGAGCTATTCAAGAAGGTGCAGTCAATCTTCAGGTTCAAGATGAATGTCGGGAGGTCGTAACCTTTCACCTGTCTTCCCCCAGCAAGAGCCCAATCATCATTGGCATGTGTAAGCTATCCCCAGGAGAGTCCAATCATACTTGGCACATCCGGTTATTCCCAGCGGAGTTGGCTTCACCTCTTCAGCATTTATTTTGCTGAAGTGATTCTTTCAGATCCAGCTTTCCCCAGCAGCCCGAGCCTGCATCTGCATTTTGCATATAGTTATCATATTTGCATCATCTTTGCATTTCATCCTCAAATGCGTAGCATTTTCATCCCATATGGAGCATTGCGCCATTCTCAAACATGTGCATGTGCATGCGAAGCATAAGCCAGTTTTTGCTAGCCTTCTGTGGCAACGTGAATCACTCTATAATCAGTTCAGGGGCATTTATCCAGCAGCTTTGTTCAGAAAACTTGTCGGTTTACTCGAATTTCAGATCATATGACGGTTATGATTTTGTCCATCAATCTTCTGATGATGACATTCCCGAGCAGTTTTTCTTTCCGTCAGTTCCTATTGACGATGTGTTTCCCCAGCAAGTATTTTCTCCGTCTATCATTAGACGTCGTGAGTTTGGTTTTCTTTCCGTCTATCTTTAGACGATGTGGTTCTTCAGACAAGTTTTCTTCCTGTCTATCTTTAGACAAGGTGATAAGATCAAGTGCATGTTGATCTGGCCTTCGGAAAGGTTGTTTTTCTCCGTCTATCATTAGACACCGTGAGTTTGGTTTTCTCCGTCTATCTCTAGACGTCGGGAGTTTTGAGCATGGTTTTCTTTCCGTCTATCTTTAGACGATGTGAGGTTCGGACACGTTTCTTCCTGTCTATCTTTAGACAATGTGATAAGATCAAGTGCATGTTGATCTGGCCTTCGGTATGGTCTTCTTCGTCTATCTTTAGACGTCGTGAGTTTTGAGCATGGTTTTCTTTCCGTCTATCTTTAGACGATGTGAGGTTCAGACACGTTTCTTCCTGTCTATCTTTAGACAATGTGATAAGATCAAGTGCATGTTGATCTGGCCTTCGGTATGGTCTTCTTCGTCTATCTTTAGACGTCGTGAGTTTGGATATGGTTTCCTCTCCGTCTATCTTTAGACGATGCGAGGTTTCAAGGCGATCTTTCAGATATTGGCTTTCTGTCTGTTTATTGGTTGAGGTGACATTTTAAGAGGGTTTTTCTCCTGACCGTCGATTCTTATTGACGTCGAGGCTCTTTGAAGAATGGTCGGCTTTCCTAGTTGTTGATTCTTATTGACGACATGGCTCTTTGAAGGTGGTTTTATTCCTGTCAGTTCTTATTGATGATGTGGCCCCTTTGAAGATATCTTTCCATTAGCTCCTATGGACGAAAGGATTCTAAAATTTGATGGGTAGTTTTGAAGTTCATTGACGTGGATATTTTTTCTTTCTGTCTATCTTTAGACAATGTGAACCTTCGGGATGGTGTCTTTCCGTCTATCATTGGACGATGTGAGTATTGGTGTCTTTCCGTCTATCATTAGATGATGTGTGTATTGGATTTGTTCCTGTTCGCCCTCAGATGATGTGAGCGGGGTGAGTCCTCTCGTCTATCATTAGACGATGCGAGATTTGGATGCAATTTTCCTCTCGTCTATCATTAGACGATGTGAGATTTGGACATGATGTTTCTCTCCGTCTATCATTGGACGATGTGAGTGTTTTGGACATAACGTTTTCCTCCCGTCTATCAGTAGACGATGTGATTTTGGATATTGTGTCTATCATCAGACGATGTTGAGAGTTGACGACGAGTCATATTGTTTTTAGAGAGTTGACGACGAAGTCAGATGATTTTGAGGACTGACGGCGAGGTCAGGTGTTTCACCAGTTTTATGTGGAATTTTGACAACGAAGTCAGATGTTTTACAAACTTGATGATGAGTTTTGACGGCGAAGTCAGGTGCTTTTACTAAATATTGATGATTGACGGTGATGACAGAGGTTTCTTTTTACGGTTGGCAAATTTCCTGGTTCTTTTTGTATTCAATCACCTTCTACCTTGAATGTCTGAAAGCGATCGCTTTTCATCCCTTCTGGTCCAAGTCAATTGAATAGGGGCAACTATTGCACCCCAAAATTTGCCCACCGGTTTTTCGACTTTGACTGGCTTTTGCTTCGTTTTTCATCTGCATATCATTTTCGCATTTTGCCCGTATTATCAGCCGGATTGAATTTGTCAGGATTTTAGCCGCTTTTCTCGCGTTTCAGGCGAATCAAATTAATTCAAACGAAAAGCTCAGTGTCAAAATCGAGCGAAAGTCGCTCTCCTCTTGATAATTCAATCCATGTTGATAATATCGGCACATTTCGGTGCTCGCCCGTTTTCCCATGGCATTTTGCATTTATTTATTATTTTTTGCTTTATTTAATCATTTAGAATAGTTATTTATTTCTTTCTTTAGAATAGATTTTATTTTTATAGTTTTTATATAGAAGTTTAATTTATTTGAATTTTTATTTTTATAGTTTTTTTCTTATTTAGGATAGAAATAGATTATTTTTATAAGCATAGAATTAATTTGTTTTTAGAGTCATTTTAGTTTTAGAATTAATTAGATTTGATTTAATTTTAGAGACATTTTAGGATTTTAGAATTAAATTAGTATTGTTAGAGATATTTTAGGATTTAAATATTTTTTAGAATATTAAATATTTTTATTTTCATATAGAAATTATTTTATTTTGTTTTAATAGTTTTTAAATATTTTTGTTTATAAGTTGTTTAGAGTTATATATTAAATAGGTTTTTTTTTAATATTAGGATTTATTTGTAATTAATTTTATTTAATAGTTTTGTTAGAATTTTCTTTTTAAAGTTATTCTCATTTTATTATATTAAAATTAGTTTTAGTATAGAATATTTTATTAGATTTTATTATTATTTTATTAGTTTAAAATAGTTTTTTAATTAATTTTGATTTTTTTAATGTTTACGTAATATATATTTATTTGTGCGTGAGAATTAATGAATGTATGTGTGTTCCAGTGGTTGAATTCGTGAGAGTGGGCTTGAAGGTTGGGTGTTCGAATCCCACCTCAGCCGTTGTGATTTCTTTTTTCGGTTTATTTTAGTCTGTAGTAAGATATATTTACTTGAGCCCTTTTACTAACGGACGTATCCCCGTTTTCTTAATTTTTATGAAAAAGTTTCTTTATTTTATTTTTCTCAATTTTTATGAAAAAGTTTTTTTATTTTATTTTATTTTTTACCCCAAAATGCATTTTTATGAAAAAGTTTCTTTATTTTATTTTTCTCAATTTTTATGAAAAAGTTTTTTTATTTTATTTTATTTTTTACCCCAAAATGCATTTTTATGAAAAAGTTTCTTTATTTTATTTTTCTCAATTTTTATGAAAAAGTTTTTTTATTTTATTTTATTTTTTACCCCAAAATGCATTTTTATGAAAAAGTTTCTTTATTTTATTTTTCTCAATTTTTATGAAAAAGTTTTTTTATTTTATTATTTTTTTTTTTTTTACCCCAAAATGCCCTATATAGGGTACCCCAACAGACCAACCCTAACCCTAATGTCTGCAGCCGCCCCAACTCTCCCCTCTCAACTTCTCCCAAAAACTAACCCTCTACGCACAAGTCTCAATCTCCTCCAACAACCCCAGAATTCAACTCAACGAACGAAACACACAGCAACAGAGAACACCGACGCACAGAGAACACCGACGCACAGAGACGCCGACGAAGACGGAACCAACCCGGATGGAGCATATCAACATTCAGATCCCGCCGAGTTTTTCTTATGAGAGAGCCGCGTTCCGATTACAGATCTGATCAGTGACGTCGACGGTATCACGCGGTTCGTTAGCTACGAGATTCGTTCCGCCGAAGGGAAGGCGTATGGGATCTTCATTTTTTCGTATAAGGTGGAAGGGGTTGTGAAACAATCGTCGCAGATTCTCGATGGGAGAATCTCGGGTTACCCTGTTCTGACCCCGGAGGATTGTGCTCCTGCTCCGGTACAATATCCAACATCAGAAATCCATAGACCGTGTTATTATTCTACAGGTTGTTCTGTACAGGAGAGACCATTTTACGCACCCGTTGCGGCGATAGAAGCGGCGGCGCCTCGAGAGAGTGAGAGATTAACGAAAAATCAGCGTGAGAGAAAAATAGAAAGAGGAGAAATCAAAACAAATCGAATGAAAGAAGCGAGAGAGAGAGGGCCGTGAACAGAGAGAGGTTGAGCGGAGTGTGAAACGAAACAGAGGAGCTGAGAGAGAGCGAGAGTGACGAGTGAAGTGGGTTTTCACATTTGATTTTTGTTGTTTTTTATTTATTTATTTATTTATTTTATTTTATTTATTTTATTTTATTTATTGTTGTGCTGACTTTGGTTTGGGCCTTGGAGCCCACATCTCCATCTGGACTGCACCCTCCAAGACCCGTTGACAGCCCCTCCTTGTGCTGACTTTTCTCTTTCATTTTTTTTGTTTGGGCCGTAAGGCCCTTAAGCCCACTGCGTTTTCCTCTCTGTACACACCGTTTTTTTTATATTTTAAAACCCCCCGTTTTGTAAATATATGTAGATTATTTTCTCTAGTTTATATATTATTTGTATATTATTATTAGTTAATATATATATTATATATTATATATTTTATATAATTTTCTATATTTTTTTTTTCTCTTATTAATTTTAGAGTTCATATATATATTTATATATTATTTTCTTTTTAGCTTATTTTAGAATTTATATTCTATTTTATATTTTAGAGTTGATTTCATTTCACATTTTTTTTGTTGTTGGGCATTTTGTCCCGCTTTCACCTGTTTCGGTCGATGACGAGACCTCTGTAATTCATTACCAGTCAAATTATTGATGAGTAATGTTGGATCTGAGACCACCTCTTTTCTCTCTTCATTACTTGTCCCGACTCGATTCAAAAACATTGACAAACCATCTTCAATATCCAATTATCTTTGTATTGAATTAAAAAGAGGGGATTAAGTGTAGACTTTCTTCCTCTCCGAGTGTTGGGATGCCCACTGTAGTGAGGGTGGTTTTGACACTCGTCTTTCAATACGAAGACGACATTCTCTCTCCTCCTAAAAACCTCGGCTCCGCACCGAGTGTATTTTCAAAAACCTCGGTCTCGTACCGAGTCCATTTTCAAACCATCTTTAAATCAAATTCTCTTTGTATTGAATTAAAGAGAGAGGGTTGGGTGTAAACCTCTTCTTCTCCGAGTGTTGGGATGCCCACCGTAGTGAGGGTGTTCTCGATACTCGTCTTTCAATACGAAGACGCTTCCACCCCTTTTGCTCCCAAAACTCGGTTTCGTACCGAGTCCATTTTCAAATCTCATTTTCCAAATTAAATTCTCTTCGTATTGAATTAAAAAGAAAGGATTAAGTGTAGACTTCTTCCTTTCCGAGTGTCGAGATGCTTACTGTAGTGTGGGTGGTTTAGACACTCGTCTTTCAATACAAAGACGCGACTTCTTCCACCACCTCTCCTTTCACAACTTCATCCCGCAACCCTTGTCACCTAAAAACCTCGGTCCCGCACCGAGTGCATTTCAAACTTCTTTTTACAACAAAAACTTGAATGGTCGTGGAGTGGTTAGGCGTAGGCCTTCTCCTATCCCGAGTGCTGACGTTTACCGTAGGGTTCTCTGTCGCAAAGCACTTACCATTCAAAACCAAAAACATCTTTAATAAGAGAACGAAGTTCCCCTTGTATTGAATTAAAGAGAGAGGATTGGGTGTAGACCTCTTCTTCTCCGAGCATTGGGATGCCCACTGTAGTGAGGGTGGTTTTGACGCTCGTCTTTCAATACGAAGACGCCTCGTTCGCCACACCTTTTTATAACAAAAACTTTGAGATAACGAATTGGGTACTACCCGTAGGGGTTACTATCCGAGGACCTGTCTCGCCCCCTAAAAAACAATCCAATCAATCAAACGTGACTTCTTGCCTCGCGTGGCGAAAACTAATCAATCTTTCAAAAAGGATATGTTACGTCCGTTCTACTGCAAACAGGTAACGCCTAAGTCTCCAACGAGCGAGCAGCAAAACACCTAACTGCTAGAATGCGCACGATAGCATCATCCATAAAAAACATCAACACACCGTAGGCCGAACTACGGCTGCTCTGATTTCTCATACCAGATGAGAATACGTAGGCACAAGACGGCGATGTCTTGGCGAGCACATTCCCCCAATATCTGTAGTTCCCCGAACTACGTCGACTCTGACTTTCTCACATCTATTGAGAATACGTAGGCATAGGACTGCGAAGTCCTACCGAGTCTGTTCTTTCTCTTTTCTTCCTCGTTCTCCCTTTCCTCCTGACTTTCCTGTTTCTAACCCTTCTTTTACCCTGTGGAACACTTCTTATAGCATAATATTTAAGCAGATAAATTCACACATCGACAAACAAAAGGTTCCCATCGAGTACGATGGATGCGAGGGGTGCTAATACCTTCCCTTCGCATAACCGGCTTCCGAACCCGTTCTTGGTTGCGAGACCATCTTATCCATTTATTTCTTAAGGTTTTCTCGATATTTTCCTTTCCCCTCATGGGATAAATAAAGTTCGGTGGCGACTCTTCTGTCCTTTCTTTTCGCCTCCCCGTCGTTGCGCGATGCATTTTTTCGAGTAGCGACACTTCGCGATACCAAAGCAGTATATCTAAACACATGAGATTCTTCGGGTGCTTGAAGAAGTCCCTTATCCAATAAAGTTTTTTGCGATACCCAAGCAGTATATCTAAACACATGAGATTCCTCGGGTGGTCAAAGCAGTCCCTTATCTAATAAGGTTCTTCGCGATACCAAAGCAGTATCTCTAAACATATGAGATTCATCGGGTGGTCGAAGCAATCCCTTATCCAAAAAGTTTCTTCGCGATACCAAAGCAGTATCTCTATACACATGAGATTCTTCGGGTGGTTGAAGCAGCCCCTTATCCAATAAGTTTTTCGCGATACCAAAGCAGTATCTCTAAACACATGAGATTCTTCGGGTGGTCGAAGCAGTCCCTTATCTGATAAGGTTCTTCGCGAAACCAAAGCAGTATCTCTAAACACATGAGATTCTTCGGGTGGTTGAAGCAGCCCCTTGTCCAATAAGATTCTTCGCGATATGAAAGCAGTGTCTCTAAACACATGAGATTCTTCGGGTGGTCGAAGTAGTACCTTATTCAATAAGGTTCTTCGCGAAACCAAAGCAGTATCTCTAAACATATGAGATTCTTCGGGTGGTTGAAGAAGTCCCTTATCCAATAAGGTTCTTTGCGATACCCAAGCAGTATATCTAAACACATGAGATTCTTCGGGTGGTCAAAGCAGTCCCTTATCTAATAAGGTTCTTCCCGATACCAAAGCAGTACCTCTAAACACATGAGATTCTTCGGGTGGTCGAAGCAGTCCCTTATCCAATAAGGTTCTTTGGGATACCAAAGCAGTATCTCTAAACACATGAGATTCTTCGGGTGGTTGAAGCAGCCCCTTATCCAATAAGATTCTTCGCGATATGAAAGCAGTATCTCTAAACACATGAGATTCTTCGGGTGGTCGAAGTAGTACCTTATTCAATCAGGTTCTTCGCGAAACCAAAGCAGTATCTCTAAACACATGAGATTCTTCGGGTGGTTGAAGAAGTCCCTTATTCAGTAAGGTTTTTTGCGATACCCAAGCAGTATATCTAAACACATGAGATTCTTCGGGTGGTCAAAGCAGTCCCTTATCTAATAAGGTTCTTCGCGATACCAAAGCAGTATCTCTAAATACATGAGATTCATCGGATGGTCGAAGCAGTCCCTTATCCAATAAGTTTCTTCGCGATACCAAAGCAATATCTCTAAACACATGAGATTCTTCGGGTGGTTGAAGCAGCCCCTTATCCAATAAGTTTTTCGCGATACCAAACAGTATCTCTAAACACATGAGTTTCTTCGGGTGGTCGAAGCAGTCCCTTATCTGATAAGATTCTTCGCGAAACCAAAGAAGTATCTCTAAACACATGAGATTCTTCGGGTGGTTGAAGCAGCCCCTTGTCCAACAAGATTCTTCGCGATATGAAAGCAGTGTCTCTAAACACATGAGATTCTTCGGGTGGTCGAAGTAGTACCTTATTCAATAAGGTTCTTCGCGAAACCAAAGCAGTATCTCTAAACACATGCGATTCTTCGGGTGTTTGAAGAAGTCCCTTATCCAATAAGGTTCTTTGCGATACCCAAGTAGTATATCTAAACACATGAGATTCTTCGGGTGGTCAAAGCAGTCCCTTATCTAATAAGGTTCTTCGCGATACCAAAGTAGTACCTCTAAACACATGAGATCCTTCGGGTGGTCGAAGCAGTCCCTTATCCAATAAGGTTCTTCGCGATACCAAAGCAGTATCTCTAAACACATGAGATTCTTCGGGTGGTTGAAGCAGCCCCTTATCCAATAAGATTCTTCGCGAAATGAAAGCAGTATCTCTAAACACATGAGATTCTTCGGGTGGTCGAAGTAGTACCTTATTCAATAAGGTTCTTCGCGAAACCAAAGCAGTAACTATAAACACATGAGATTCTTCGGGTGGTTGAAGAAGTCCCTTATTCAGTAAGGTTTTTTGCGATACCCAAGCAGTATATCTAAACACATGAGATTCTTCGGGTGGTCAAAGGAGTCCCTTATCTAATAAGTTTCTTTGCGATACCAAAGCAGTATCTCTAAACACATGAGACTCTTCGGGTGGTTGAAGCAGCCCCTTATCCAATAAGTTTTTCGCGATACCAAAGCAGTATCTCTAAACACAAGATATTCTTCAGGTGGTCGAAGCACTCCCTTATCTGATAAGGTTCTTCGCGAAACCAAAGTAGTATCTCTAAACACATGAGATTCTTCGAGAGGTTGAAGCAGCCCCTTGTCCAATAAGATTCTTCGCGATATGAAAGCAGTGTCTCTAAACACATGAGATTCTTCGGGTGGTCGAAGTAGTACCTTATTCAATAAGGTTCTTCGTGAAACCAATGCAGTATCTCTAAACACATGAGATTCTTCGGGTGGTTGAAGAAGTCCCTTATCCAATAAGGTTCTTTGCAATACCCAAGCAGTATAACTAAACACATGAAATTCTTCGGGTGGTCAAAGCAGTCCCTTATCTAATAAGGTTCTTCGCGATACCAAAGCAGTACCTCTAAACACATGAGATTCATCGGGTGGTCGAAGCAGTCCCTTATCCAATAAGGTTCTTCGCGATGCCAAAGAAGTATCTCTAAACACATGAGATTCTTCGGGTGGTTGAAGCAGCCCCTTATCCATAAAGGTTCTTCGCGATACCAAAGCAGTATCTCTAAACACATGAGATTCTTCGGGTGGTTGAAGCAGCCCCTTATCCAATAAGTTTTTCGCGATACCAAAGCAGTATCTCTAATCACATGAGATTCTTCGAGTGGTCGAGGCAGTCCATTATCCAATAAGGTTCTTCGCGATACCAAAACAGTATCTCTAATCACATGAATTTCTTCGCGATACCAAAGCAGTATCTCTAAATACATGAGATTCCTCGGGTGGTCGATGGAGTCCCTTATCCAATAAGATTCTTCGCGATACGAAAGCAGTATCTCTAAACACACGAGGTTCTTCGGGTGGTCGAAGTAGTCCCTTATTCAATAAGGTTCTTCGCGAAACCAAAGCAGTATCTCTAAACACATGAGATTCTTTGGGTGGTTGAAGCAGCCCCTTATCCAATAAGATTCTTCACGATATGAAAGCAGTATCTCTAAACACATGAGATTCTTCGGGTGGTCGAAGTAGTACCTTATTCAATAAGGTTCTTCGCGAAACCAAAGCAGTATCTCTAAACACATGAGATTCTTCGGGTGCTTGAAGATGTCCCTTATCCAATAAGGTTTTTTGCGATAACCAAACAGTATATCTAAACACATGAGATTCTTCGGGTGGTCAAAGCAGTCCCTTATCTAATAAGGTTCTTCGCGATACAAAAGCAGTATCTCTAAAGACATGAGATTCATCAGGTGGTCGAAGGAGTCCCTTATCCAATAAGTTTCTTCGCGATACCAAAGCAGTATCTCTATACACATGAGATTCTTCGGGTGGTTGAAGCAGCCCCTTATCCAATAAGTTTTTCGCGATACCAAAGCAGTATCTCTAAACACATGAGATTCTTTGGGTGGTCGAAGCAGTCCCTTATCTGATAAGGTTCTTCGCGAAACCAAAGCAGTATCTCTAAACACATGAGATTCTTCGGGTGGTTGAAGCAGCCCCTTGTCCAATAAGATTCTTCGCGATATGAAAGCAGTGTCTCTAAACACATGAGATTCTTTGGGTGGTCGAAGTAGTACCTTATTCAATAAGGTTCTTCGCGAAACCAAAGCAGTATCTCTAAACACATGAGATTCTTCGGGTGGTTGAAGAAGTCCCTTATCCAATAAGGTTCTTTGCGATACCCAAGCAGTATATCTAAACACATGAGATTCTTCGGGTGGTCAAAGCAGTCCCTTATCTAATAAGGTTCTTCGCGATACCAAAGCAGTACCTCTAAACACATGAGATTCTTCGGGTGGTCGAAGCAGTCCCTTATCCAATAAGGTTCTTCGCGATACCAAAGCAGTATCTCTAAACACATGAGATTCTTCGGGTGGTTGAAGCAGCCCCTTATCCAATAAGATTCTTCGCGATATGAAAGCAGTATCTCTAAACACATGAGATTCTTTGGGTGGTCGAAGTAGTACCTTATTCAATAAGGTTCTTCACGAAACCAAAGCAGTATCTCTAAACACATGAGATTCTTCGGGTGGTTGAAGAAGTCCCTTATTCAGTAAGGTTTTTTGTGATACCCAAGCAGTATATCTAAACACATGAGATTCTTTGGGTGGTCAAAGCATTCCCTTATTTAATAAGGTTCTTCGCGATACCAAAGCAGTATCTCTAAATACATGAGATTCATCGGATGGTCGAAGCAGTCCCTTATCCAATAAGTTTCTTCGCAATACCAAAGCAGTATCTCTAAACACATGAGATTCTTCGGGTGGTTGAAGCAGCCCCTTATCCAATAAGTTTTTCGCAATACCAAACAGTATCTCTAAACACATGAGATTCTTCTGGTGGTCGAAGCAGTCCCTTATCTGATAAGATTCTTCGCGAAACCAAAGCAGTATCTCTAAACACATGAGATTCTTCGGGTGGTTAAGCAGCCCCTTGTCCAATAAGATTCTTCGCGATATGAAAGCAGTGTGTCGAAACACATGAGATTCTTCGGGTGGTCGAAGTAGTACCTTATTCAATAAGGTTCTTCGCGAAACCAAAGCAGTATCTCTAAACACATGCGATTCTTCGGGTGGATGAAGAAGTCCCTTATCCAATAAGGTTCTTTGCGATACCCAAGCAGTATATCTAAACACATGAGATTCTTCGGGTGGTCAAAGCAGTCCCATATCTAATAAGGTTCTTCGCGATACCAAAGTAGTACCTCTAAACACATGAGATTCTTCGGGTGGTCGAAGCAGTCCCTTAGCCAATAAGGTTCTTCGCGATACCAAAGCAGTATCTCTAAACACATGAGATTCTTCGGGTGGTTGAAGCAGCCCCTTATCCAATAAGATTCTTCGCGATATGAAAGCAGTATCTCTAAACACATGAGATTCTTTGGGTGGTCGAAGTAGTACCTTATTCAATAAGGTTCTTCGCGAAACCAAAGCAGTATCTCTAAACACATGAGATTCTTCGGGTGGTTGAAGAAGTCCCTTATTCAGTAAGGTTTTTTACGATACCCAAGCAGTATATCTAAACACCTTAGATTCTTCGGGTGGTCAAAGCAGTCCCTTATCTAATAAGTTTCTTTGCGATACCAAAGCAGTATCTCTAAACACATGAGACTCTTCGGGTGGTTGAAGCAGCCCCTTATCCAATAAGTTTTTCGCGATACCAAAGCAGTATCTCTAAACATATGATATTCTTCAGGTGGTCGAAGCACTCCCTTATCTGATAAGGTTCTTCGCGAAACCAAAGTAGTATCTCTAAACACATGAGATTCTTCGGGTGGTTGAAGCAGCCCCTTGTCCAATAAGATTCTTCGCGATATGAAAGCAGTGTCTCTAAACACATGAGATTGTTCGGGTGGTCGAAGTAGTACCTTATTCAATAAGGTTCTTCGTGAAACCAATGCAGTATCTCTAAACACATGAGATTCTTCGGGTGGATGAAGAAGTCCCTTATCCAATAAGGTTCTTTGCAATACCCAAGCAGTATAACTAAACACATGAAATTCTTCGGGTGGTCAAAGCAGTCCCTTATCTAATAAGGTTCTTCACGATACCAAAGCAGTACCTCTAAACACATGAGATTCATCGGGTGGTTGAAGCAGTCCCTTATCCAATAAGGTTCTTCGCGATGCCAAAGCAGTATCTCTAAACACATGAGATTCTTCGGGTGGTTGAAGCAGCCCCTTATCCATAAAGGTTCTTCGCGATACCAAAGCAGTATCTCTAAACACATGAGATTCTTCGGGTGGTTGAAGCAGCCCCTTATCCAATAAGTTTTTCGCGATACCAAAGTAGTATCTCTAATCACATGAGATTCTTCGAGTGGTCGAGGCAGTCCATTATCCAATAAGGTTCTTCGCGATACCAAAACAGTATCTCTAATCACATGAAATTCTTCGCGATACCAAAGCAGTATCTCTAAATACATGAGATTCCTCGGGTGGTCGATGCAGTCCCTTATCCAATAAGATTCTTCGCGATACGAAAGCAGTATCTCTAAACACATGAGGTTCTTCGGGTGGTCGAAGTAGTCCCTTATCTGTTAAGGTTCTTCGCGAAACCAAAGCAGTATCTCTAAACACATGAGATTCTTCGGGTGGTTGAAGCAGCCCCTTATCCAATAAGATTCTTCACGATATGAAAGCAGTATCTCTAAACACATGAGATTCTTCGGGTGGTCGAAGTAGTACCTTATTCAATAAGGTTCTTCGCGAAACCAAAGCAGTATCTCTAAACACATGAGATTCTTCGGGTGCTTGAAGATGTCCCTTATCCAATAAGGTTTTTGGCGATAACCAAGCAGTATATCTAAACACATGAGATTCTTCGGGTGGTCAAAGCAGTCCCTTATCTAATAAGGTTCTTCGCGATACCAAAGCAGTATCTCTAAACACATGAGATTCATCGGGTGGTCGAAGCAGTCCCTTATCCAATAAGTTTCTTCGCGATACCAAAGCAGTATCTCTACACACATGAGATTCTTCGGGTGGTTGAAGCAGCCCCTTATCCAATAAGTTTTTCGCGATACCAAAGCAGTATCTCTAAACACATGAGATTCTTTGGGTGGTCGAAGTAGTCCCTTATCTGATAAGGTTCTTCGCGAAACCAAAGCAGTATCTCTAAACACATGAGATTCTTCGGGTGGTTGAAGCAGCCCCTTGTCCAATAAGATTCTTCGCGATATGAAAGCAGTGTCTCTAAACACATGAGATTCTTCGGGTGGTCGAAGTAGTACCTTATTCAATAAGGTTCTTCGCGAAACCAAAGCAGTATCTCTAAACACATGAGATTCTTCGGGTGGTTGAAGAAGTCCCTTATCCAATAAGGTTCTTTGCGATACCCAAGCAGTATATCTAAACACATGAGATTCTTCGGGTGGTCAAAGCAGTCCCTTATCTAATAAGGTTCTTCGCGATACCAAAGCAGTACCTCTAAACACATGAGATTCTTCGGGTGGTCGAAGCAGTCCCTTATCCAATAAGGTTCTTCGCGATACCAAAGCAGTATCTCTAAATACATGAGATTCTTCGGGTGGTTGAAGCAGCCCCTTATCCAATAAGATTCTTCGCGATATGAAAGCAGTATCTCTAAACACATGAGATTCTTCGGGTGGTCGAAGTAGTACCTTATTCAATAAGGTTCTTCGCGAAACCAAAGCAGTATCTCTAAACACATGAGATTCTTCGGGTGGTTGAAGAAGTCCCTTATTCAGTAAAGTTTTTTGCGATACCCAAGAAGTATATCTAAACACATGAGATTCTTCAGGTGGTCAAAGCATTCCCTTATTTAATAAGGTTATTCGCGATACCAAAGCAGTATCTCTAAATACATGAGATTCATCGGATGGTCGAAGCAGTCCCTTATCCAATAAGTTTCTTCGCGATACCAAAGCAGTATCTCTAAACACATGAGATTCTTCGGGTGGTTGAAGCAGCCCCTTATCCAATAAGTTTTTTCGCAATACCAAACAGTATCTCTAAACACATAAGATTCTTCGGGTGGTCGAAGCAGTCCCTTATCTGATAAGATTCTTCGCGAAACCAAAGCAGTATCTCTAAACACATGAGATTCTTCGGGTGGTTAAGCAGCCCCTTGTCCAATAAGATTCTTCGCGATATGAAAGCAGTGTGTCTAAACACATGAGATTCTTCGGGTGGTCGAAGTAGTACCTTATTCAATAAGGTTCTTCGCGAAACCAAAGCAGTATCTCTAAACACATGCGATTCTTCGGGTGGTTGAAGAAGTCCCTTATCCAATAAGGTTCTTTGCGATACCCAAGCAGTATATCTAAACACATGAGATTCTTCGGGTGGTCAAAGCAGTCCCTTATCTAATAAGGTTCTTCGCGATACCAAAGTAGTACCTCTAAACACATGAGATTCTTCGGGTGGTCGAAGCAGTCCCTTATCCAATAAGGTTCTTCGCGATACCAAAGCAGTATCTCTAAACACATGAGATTCTTCGGGTGGTTGAAGCAGCCCCTTATCCAATAAGATTCTTCGCGATATGAAAGCAGTATCTCTAAACACATGAGATTCTTCGGGTGGTCGAAGTAGTACCTTATTCAATAAGGTTCTTCGCGAAACCAAAGCAGTATCTCTAAACACATGAGATTCTTCGGGTGGTTGAAGAAGTCCCTTATTCAGTAAGGTTTTTTACGATACCCAAGCAGTATATCTAAACACCTTAGATTCTTCGGGTGGTCAAAGCAGTCCCTTATCTAATAAGTTTCTTTGCGATACCAAAGCAGTATCTCTAAACACATGAGACTCTTCGGGTGGTTGAAGCAGCCCCTTATCCAATAAGTTTTTCGCGATACCAAAGCAGTATCTCTAAACACATGATATTCTTCAGGTGGTCGAAGCACTCCCTTATCTGATAAGGTTCTTCGCGAAACCAAAGTAGTATCTCTAAACACATGAGATTCTTCGGGTGGTTGAAGCAGCCCCTTGTCCAA
This sequence comes from Lathyrus sativus, assembly GCA_963859935.3. Taxonomy (NCBI): domain Eukaryota; kingdom Viridiplantae; phylum Streptophyta; class Magnoliopsida; order Fabales; family Fabaceae; genus Lathyrus; species Lathyrus sativus. Next base: position 234,979,414 of record OZ012740.1, on the reverse strand, counting down.
TAAGATTCTTCGCGATATGAAAGCAGTGTCTCTAAACACATGAGATTCTTCGGGTGGTCGAAGTAGTACCTTATTCAATAAGGTTCTTCGTGAAACCAATGCAGTATCTCTAAACACATGAGATTCTTCGGGTGGTTGAAGAAGTCCCTTATCCAATAAGGTTCTTTGCAATACCCAAGCAGTATAACTAAACACATGAAATTCTTCGGGTGGTCAAAGCAGTCCCTTATCTAATAAGGTTCTTCGCGATACCAAAGCAGTACCTCTAAACACATGAGATTCATCGGGTGGTCGAAGCAGTCCCTTATCCAATAAGGTTCTTCGCGATACCAAAGCAGTATCTCTAATCACATGAGATTCTTCGAGTGGTCGAGGCAGTCCATTATCCAATAAGGTTCTTCGCGATACCAAAACAGTATCTCTAATCACATGAAACTCTTCGCGATACCAAAGCAGTATCTCTAAATACATGAGATTCCTCGGGTTGTCGATGCAGTCCCTTATCCAATAAGATTCTTCGCGATATGAAAGCAGTATCTCTAAACACATGAGATTCTTCGGGTGGTCGAAGTAGTCCCTTATCTGTTAAGGTTCTTCGCGAAACCAAAGCAGTATCTCTAAACACATGAGATTCTTCGGGTGCTTGAAGATGTCCCTTATCCAATAAGGTTTTTTGCGATAACCAAGCAGTATATCTAAACACATGAGATTCTTCGGGTGGTCAAAGCAGTCCCTTATCTAATAAGGTTCTTCGCGATACCAAAGCAGTATCTCTAAACACATGAGATTCATCGGGTGGTCGAAGCAGTCCCTTATCCAATAAGTTTCTTCGCGATACCAAAGCAGTATCTCTATACACATGAGATTCTTCGGGTGGTTGAAGCAGCCCCTTATCCAATAAGTTTTTCGCGATACCAAAGCAGTATCTCTAAACACATGAGATTCTTTGGGTGGTCGAAGTAGTCCCTTATCTGATAAGGTTCTTCGCGAAACCAAAGCAGTATCTCTAAACACATGAGATTCTTCGGGTGGTTGAAGCAGCCCCTTGTCCAATAAGATTCTTCGCGATATGAAAGCGGTGTCTCTAAACACATGAGATTCTTCCGGTGGTCGAAGTAGTACCTTATTCAATAAGGTTCTTCACGAAACCAAAGCAGTATCTCTAAACACATGAGATTCTTCGGGTGGTCGAAGCAGTCCCTTATCCAATAAGGTTCTTCGCGATACCCAAGCAGTATCTCTAAACACATGAGATTCTTCGGGTGGTTGAAGCAGCCCCTTATCCAATAAGATTCCTCGCGATATGAGAGCAGTATCTCTAAACACATGAGATTCTTCGGGTGGTCGAAGTAGTACCTTATTCAATAAGGTTCTTCGTGAAACCAAAGCAGTATCTCTAAACACATGAGATTCTTCGGGTGGTTGAAGAAGTCCCTTATTCAGTAAGGTTTTTTGCGATACCCAAGCAGTATATCTAAACACATGAGATTCTTCGGGTGGTCAAAGCATTCCCTTATCTAATAAGGTTCTTCGCGATACCAAAGCAGTATCTCTAAATACATGAGATTCATCGGATGGTCGAAGCAGTCCCTTATCCAATAAGTTTCTTCGCGATACCAAAGCAGTATCTCTAAACACATGAGTTTCGTCGGGTGGTTGAAGCAGCCCCTTATCCAATAAGTTTTTCGCGATACCAAACAGTATCTCTAAACACATGAGATTCTTCGGGTGGTCGAAGCAGTCCCTTATCTGATAAGATTCTTCGCGAAACCAAAGCAGTGTCTCTAAACACATGAGATTCTTCGGTTGGTTGAAGCAGCCCCTTGTCCAATAAGATTCTTCGCGATATGAAAGTAGTGTCTCTAAACACATGAGATTCTTCGGGTGGTCGAAGTAGTACCTTATTCAATAAGGTTCTTCGCGAAACCAAAGAAGTATCTCTAAACACATGAGATTCTTCGAGTGGTTGAAGAAGTCCCTTATCCAATAAGGTTCTTTGCGATACCCAAGCAGTATATTTAAACACATGACATTCTTCGGGTGGTCAAAGCAGTCCCTTATCTAATAAGGTTCTTCGCGTTACCAAAGCAGTACCTCTAAACACATGAGATTCTTCGGGTGGTCAAAGCAGTCCCTTATCCAATAAGGTTCTTCGCGATACCAAAGCAGTATCTCTAAACACATGAGATTCTTCGGGTGGTTGAAGCAGCCCCTTATCCAATAAGATTCTTCGCGATATGAAAGCAGTATCTCTAAACACATGAGATTCTTCGGGTGGTCGAAGTAGTACCTTATTCAATAAGGTTCTTCGCGAAACCAAAGCAGTATCTCTAAACACATGAGATTCTTCGGGTGGTTGAAGAAGTCCCTTATTCAGTAAGGTTTTTTGCGATACCCAAGCAGTATATCTAAACACATGAGATTCTTCGGGTGGTCAAAGCAGTCCCTTATCTAATAAGGTTCTTCGCGATACCAAAGCAGTATCTCTAAACACATGAGATTCATCGGGTGGTCGAAGCAGTCCCTTATCCAATAAGTTTCTTCGCGATACCAAAGCAGTATCTCTATACACATGAGATTCTTCGGGTGGTTGAAGCAGCCCCTTATCCAATAAGTTTTTCGCGATACCAAAGCAGTATCTCTAAACACATGAGATTCTTTGGGTGGTCGAAGTAGTCCCTTATCTGATAAGGTTCTTCGCGAAACCAAAGCAGTATCTCTAAACACATGAGATTCTTCGGGTGGTTGAAGCAGCCCCTTGTCCAATAAGATTCTTCGCGATATGAAAGCAGTGTCTCTAAACACATGAGATTCTTCGGGTGGTCGAAGTAGTACCTTATTCAATAAGGTTCTTCACGAAACCAAAGCAGTATCTCTAAACACATGAGATTCTTCGGGTGGTCGAAGCAGTCCCTTATCCAATAAGGTTCTTCGCGATACCCAAGCAGTATCTCTAAACACATGAGATTCTTCGGGTGGTTGAAGCAGCCCCTTATCCAATAAGATTCCTCGCGATATGAGAGCAGTATCTCTAAACACATGAGATTCTTCGGGTGGTCGAAGTAGTACCTTATTCAATAAGGTTCTTCGTGAAACCAAAGCAGTATCTCTAAACACATGAGATTCTTCGGGTGGTTGAAGAAGTCCCTTATTCAGTAAGGTTTTTTGCGATACCCAAGCAGTATATCTAAACACATGAGATTCTTCGGGTGGTCAAAGCATTCCCTTATCTAATAAGGTTCTTCGCGATACCAAAGCAGTATCTCTAAATACATGAGATTCATCGGATGGTCGAAGCAGTCCCTTATCCAATAAGTTTCTTCGCGATACCAAAGCAGTATCTCTAAACACATGAGTTTCGTCGGGTGGTTGAAGCAGCCCCTTATCCAATAAGTTTTTCGCGATACCAAACAGTATCTCTAAACACATGAGATTCTTCGGGTGGTCGAAGCAGTCCCTTATCTGATAAGATTCTTCGCGAAACCAAAGCAGTGTCTCTAAACACATGAGATTCTTCGGTTGGTTGAAGCAGCCCCTTGTCCAATAAGATTCTTCGCGATATGAAAGTAGTGTCTCTAAACACATGAGATTCTTCGGGTGGTCGAAGTAGTACCTTATTCAATAAGGTTCTTCGCGAAACCAAAGAAGTATCTCTAAACACATGAGATTCTTCGAGTGGTTGAAGAAGTCCCTTATCCAATAAGGTTCTTTGCGATACCCAAGCAGTATATTTAAACACATGACATTCTTCGGGTGGTCAAAGCAGTCCCTTATCTAATAAGGTTCTTCGCGTTACCAAAGCAGTACCTCTAAACACATGAGATTCTTCGGGTGGTCAAAGCAGTCCCTTATCCAATAAGGTTCTTCGCGATACCAAAGCAGTATCTCTAAACACATGAGATTCTTCGGGTGGTTGAAGCAGCCCCTTATCCAATAAGATTCTTCGCGATATGAAAGCAGTATCTCTAAACACATGAGATTCTTCGGGTGGTCGAAGTAGTACCTTATTCAATAAGGTTCTTCGCGAAACCAAAGCAGTATCTCTAAACACATGAGATTCTTCGGGTGGTTGAAGAAGTCCCTTATTCAGTAAGGTTTTTTGCGATACCCAAGCAGTATATCTAAACACATGAGATTCTTCGGGTGGTCAAAGCATTCCTTTATCTAATAAGGTTCTTCGCGATACCAAAGCAGTATCTCTAAATACATGAGATTCATCGGATGGTCGAAGCAGTCCCTTATCCAATAAGTTTCTTCGCGATACGAAAGCAGTATCTCTAAACACATGAGATTCTTCGGGTGGTTGAAGCAGCCCCTTATCCAATAAGTTTTTCGCGATACCAAACAGTATCTCTAAACACATGAGATTCTTCGGGTGGTCGAAGCAGTCCCTTATCTAATAAGATTCTTCGCGAAACCAAAGCAGTATCTCTAAACACATGAGATTCTTCGGTTGGTTGAAGCATCCCCTTGTCCAATAAGATTCTTTGCGATATGAAAGCAGTGTCTCTAAACACATGAGATTCTTCGGGTGGTCGAAGTAGTACCTTATTCAATAAGGTTCTTCGCGAAACCAAAGCAGTATCTCTAAACACATGCGATTCTTCGGGTGGTTGAAGAAGTCCCTTATCCAATAAGGTTCTTTGCGATACCCAAGCAGTATATCTAAACACATGAGATTCTTCGGGTGGTCAAAGCAGTCCCTTATCTAATAAGGTTCTTCGCGATACCAAAGTAGTACCTCTAAACACATGAGATTCTTCGGGTGGTCGAAGCAGTCCCTTATCCAATAAGGTTCTTCGCGATACCAAAGCAGTATCTCTAAACACATGAGATTCTTCGGGTGGTTGAAGCAGCCCCTTATCCAATAAGATTCTTCGCGATATGAAAGCAGTATCTCTAAACACATGAGATTCTTCGGGTGGTCGAAGTAGTACCTTATTCAATAAGGTTCTTCACGAAACCAAACCAGTATCTCTAAACACATGAGATTCTTCGGGTGGTTGAAGAAGTCCCTTATTCAGTAAGGTTTTTTGCGATACCCAAGCAGTATATCTAAACACATGAGATTCTTCGGGTGGTCAAAGCAGTCCCTTATCTAATAAGGTACTTCGTGATACCAAAGCAGTATCTCTAAACACATGAGATTCATCGGATGATCGAAGCAGTCCCTTATCCAATAAGTTTCTTTGCGATACCAAAGCAGTATCTCTAAACACATGAGACTCTTCCGGTGGTTGAAGCAGTCCCTTATCCAATACGTTTTTTGCGATACCAAAGCAGTATCTCTAAACACATGATATTATTCAGGTGGTCGAAGCAGTCCCTTATCTGATAAGGTTCTTCGCGAAACCAAAGTAGTATCTCTAAACACATGAGATTCTTCGGGTGGTTGAAGCAGCCCCTTGTCCAATAACATTCTTCGCGATATGAAAGCAGTGTCTCTAAACACATGAGATTCTTCGGGTGGTCGAAGTAGTACCTTATTCAATAAGGTTCTCCGTGAAACCAATGCAGTATCTCTAAACACATGAGATTATTCGGGTGGTTGAAGAAGTCCCTTATCCAATAAGGTTCTTTGTGATACCCAAGCAGTATATCTAAACACATGAGATTCTTCGGGTGGTCAAAGTAGTCCCTTATCTAATAAGGTTCTTCGCGATACCAAAGCAGTACCTCTAAACACATGAGATTCATCGGGTGGTCGAAGCAGTCCCTTATCCAATAAGGTTCTTCGCGATGCCAAAGCAGTATCTCTAAACACATGAGATTCTTCGGGTGGTTGAAGCAGCCCCTAATCCATAAAGGTTCTTCGCGATACCAAAGCAGTATCTCTAAACACATGAGATTCTTCGGGTGGTTGAAGCAGCCCCTTATCCAATAAGATTCTTCGCGATAAGAAAGCAGTATCTCTAAACACATGAGATTCTTCGGGTGGTCGAAGTAGTACCTTATTCAATAAGGTTCTTCACGAAACCAACGCAGTATCTTTAAACACATGAGATTCTTCGGGTGGTTGAAGAAGTCCCTTATTCAGTAAGGTTTTTTGCGATTCCCAAGCAGTATATCTAAACACATGAGATTCTTCGGGTGGTCAAAGAAGTCCCTTATCTAATAAGGTACTTCGTGATACCAAAGCAGTATCTCTAAATACATGAGATTCATCGGATGGTCGAAGCAGTCCCTTATCCAATAAGTTTCTTCGCGATACGAAAGCAGTATCCCTAAACACATGAGATTCTTCGGGTGGTTGAAGCAACCCCTTATCCAATAAGTTTCGCGATACCAAACAGTATCTCTAAACACATGAGATTCTTCGGGTGGTCGAAGCAGTCCCTTATCTAATAAGATTCTTCGCGAAACCAATGCAGTATCTCTAAACACATGAGATTCTTCGGTTGGTTGAAGCATCCCCTTGTCCAATAAGATTCTTCGCGATATGAAAGCAGTGTCTCTAAACACATGAGATTCTTCGGGTGGTCGAAGTAGTACCTTATTCAATAAGGTTCTTCGCGAAACCAAAGCAGTATCTCTAAACACATGCGATTCTTCGGGTGGTTGAAGAAGTCCCTTATCCAATAAGGTTCTTTGCGATACCCAAGCAGTATATCTAAACACATGAGATTCTTCGGGTGGTCAAAGCAGTCCCTTATCTAATAAGGTTCTTTGCGATACCAAAGTAGTACCTCTAAACACATGAGATTCTTCGGGTGGTCGAAGCAGTCCCTTATCCAATAAGGTTCTTCGCGATACCAAAGCAGTATCTCTAAACACATGAGATTCTTCGGGTGGTTGAAGCAGCCCCTTATCCAATAAGATTCTTCGCGATATGAAAGCAGTATCTCTAAACACATGAGATTCTTCGGGTGGTCGAAGTAGTACCTTATTCAATAAGGTTCTTCGCGAAACCAAACCAGTATCTCTAAACACATGAGATTCTTCGGGTGGTTGAAGAAGTCCCTTATTCAGTAAGGTTTTTTGCGATACCCAAGCAGTATATCTAAACACATGAGATTCTTCGGGTGGTCAAAGCAGTCCCTTATCTAATAAGGTACTTCGTGATACCAAAGCAGTATCTCTAAACACATGAGATTCATCGGATGATCGAAGCAGTCCCTTATCCAATAAGTTTCTTTGCGATACCAAAGCAGTATCTCTAAACACATGAGACTCTTCTGGTGGTTGAAGCAGTCCCTTATCCAATACGTTTTTTGCGATACCAAAGCAGTATCTCTAAACACATGATATTCTTCAGGTGGTCGAAGCAGTCCCTTATCTGATAAGGTTCTTCGCGAAACCAAAGTAGTATCTCTAAACACATGAGATTCTTCGGGTGGTTGAAGTAGCCCCTTGTCCAATAACATTCTTCGCGATATGAAAGCAGTGTCTCTAAACACATGAGATTCTTCGGGTGGTCGAAGTAGTACCTTATTCAATAAGGTTCTTCGTGAAACCAATGCAGTATCTCTAAACACATGAGATTATTCGGGTGGTTGAAGAAGTCCCTTATCCAATAAGGTTCTTTGTGATACCCAAGCAGTATATCTAAACACATGAGATTCTTCGGGTGGTCAAAGTAGTCCCTTATCTAATAAGGTTCTTCGCGATACCAAAGCAGTACCTCTAAACACATGAGATTCATCGGGTAGTCGAAGCAGTCCCTTATCCAATAAGGTTCTTCGCGATGCCAAAGCAGTATCTCTAAACTCATGAGATTCTTCGGGTGGTTGAAGCAGCCCCTTATCCATAAAGGTTCTTCGCGATACCAAAGCAGTATCTCTAAACACATGAGATTCTTCGGGTGGTTGAAGCAGCCCCTTATCCAATAAGATTCTTCGCGATAAGAAAGCAGTATCTCTAAACACATGAGATTCTTCGGGTGGTCGAAGTAGTACCTTATTCAATAAGGTTCTTCACGAAACCAACGCAGTATCTTTAAACACATGAGATTCTTCGGGTGGTTGAAGAAGTCCCTTATTCAGTAAGGTTTTTTGCGATTCCCAAGCAGTATATCTAAACACATGAGATTCTTCGGGTGGTCAAAGAAGTCCCTTATCTAATAAGGTACTTCGTGATACCAAAGCAGTATCTCTAAATACATGAGATTCATCGGATGGTCGAAGCAGTCCCTTATCCAATAAGTTTCTTCGCGATACGAAAGCAGTATCTCTAAACACATGAGATTCTTCGGGTGGTTGAAGCAGCCCCTTATCCAATAAGTTTTTCGCGATACCAAACAGTATCTCTAAACACATGAGATTCTTCGGGTGGTCGAAGCAGTCCCTTATCTAATAAGATTCTTCGCGAAACCAAAGCAGTATCTCTAAACACATGAGATTCTTCGGTTGGTTGAAGCAGCCCCTTGTCCAATAAGATTCTTCGCGATATGAAAGCAGTGTCTCTAAACACATGAGATTCTTCGGGTGGTCGAAGTAGTACCTTATTCAATAAGGTTCTTCGCGAAACCAAAGCAGTATCTCTAAACACATGCGATTCTTCGGGTGGTTGAAGAAGTCCCTTATCCAATAAGGTTCTTTGCGATACCCAAGCAGTATATCTAAACACATGAGATTCTTCGGGTGGTCAAAGCAGTCCCTTATCTAATAAGGTTCTTTGCGATACCAAAGTAGTACCTCTAAACACATGAGATTCTTCGGGTGGTCGAAGCAGTCCCTTATCCAATAAGGTTCTTCGCGATACCAAAGCAGTATCTCTAAACACATGAGATTCTTCGGGTGGTTGAAGCAGCCCCTTATCCAATAAGATTCTTTGCGATATGAAAGCAGTATCTCTAAACACATGAGATTCTTCGGGTGGTCGAAGTAGTACCTTATTCAATAAGGTTCTTCGCGAAACCAAACCAGTATCTCTAAACACATGAGATTCTTCGGGTGGTTGAAGAAGTCCCTTATTCAGTAAGGTTTTTTGCGATACCCAAGCAGTATATCTAAACACATGAGATTCTTCGGGTGGTCAAAGCAGTCCCTTATCTAATAAGGTACTTCGTGATACCAAAGCAGTATCTCTAAACACATGAGATTCATCGGATGATCGAAGCAGTCCCTTATCCAATAAGTTTCTTTGCGATACCAAAGCAGTATCTCTAAACACATGAGACTCTTCTGGTGGTTGAAGCAGTCCCTTATCCAATACGTTTTTTGCGATACCAAAGCAGTATCTCTAAACACATGATATTCTTCAGGTGGTCGAAGCAGTCCCTTATCTGATAAGGTTCTTCGCGAAACCAAAGTAGTATCTCTAAACATATGAGATTCTTCGGGTGGTTGAAGTAGCCCCTTGTCCAATAACATTCTTTGCGATTTGAAAGCAGTGTCTCTAAACACATGAGATTCTTCGGGTGGTCGAAGTAGTACCTTATTCAATAAGGTTCTTCGTGAAACCAATGCAGTATCTCTAAACACATGAGATTATTCGGGTGGTTGAAGAAGTCCCTTATCCAATAAGGTTCTTTGTGATACCCAAGCAGTATATCTAAACACATGAGATTCTTCGGGTGGTCAAAGTAGTCCCTTATCTAATAAGGTTCTTCGCGATACCAAAGCAGTACCTCTAAACACATGAGATTCATCGGGTGGTCGAAGCAGTCCCTTATCCAATAAGGTTCTTCGCGATGCCAAAGCAGTATCTCTAAACACATGAGATTCTTCGGGTGGTTGAAGCAGCCCCTTATCCATAAAGGTTCTTCGCGATACCAAAGCAGTATCTCTAAACACATGAGATTCTTCGGGTGGTTGAAGCAGCCCCTTATCCAATAAGATTCTTCGCGATATGAAAGCAGTATCTCTAAACACATGAGATTCTTCGGGTGGTCGAAGTAGTACCTTATTCAATAAGGTTCTTCATGAAACCAACGCAGTATCTTTAAACACATGAGATTCTTCGGGTGGTTGAAGAAGTCCCTTATTCAGTAAGGTTTTTTGCGATACCCAAGCAGTATATCTAAACACATGAGATTCTTCGGGTGGTCAAAGCAGTCCCTTATCTAATAAGGTTCTTCGCGATACCAAAGCAGTACCTCTAAACACATGACATTCTTCGGGTGGTCGAAGCAGCCCCTTATCCAATAAAGTTCTTCGCGATACCAAAGCAGTATCTCTAAACACATGAGATTCTTCGGGTGGTCTAAGGAGTACCGTATTCAATAAGGTTCTTTGTGATACACAAGAAGTATCTCTAAACACATGAGATTCTTCTGGTGGTCGACGCAGTCCTTTATCCAATAAGGTTCTTCGCGATACCAAAGCAGTATCTCTAATCACATGAGATTCTTCTGGTGGTCAAAGCAGTCCCTTATCCAATAAGGTTCTTCGCGATACCAAAACAGTATCTCCAAACACATGAGATTCTTCGTGATACCAAAGTCGTATCTCTAAATACATGAGATTCCTCGGGTGGTCGATGCAGTCCCTTATCCAATAAGATTCTTCGCGATACGAAAGCAGTATCTCTAAACACATGAGATTCTTCGGGTGGTCAAAGCAGTCCCTTATCTAATAAGGTTCTTCGCGATACCAAAGCAGTATCTCTAAACACATGAGATTCATCGGGTGGTCGAAGCAGTCCCTTATCCAATAAGTTTCTTCGCGATACCAAAGCAGTATCTCTAAACACATGAGATTCTTCGGGTGGTTGAAGCAGCCCCTTATCCAATAAGTTTTCCGCGATACCAAAGCAGTATCTCTAAACACATGAGATTCTTCGGGTGGTCGAAGCAGTCCTTTATCTGATAAGGTTCTTCGCAAAACCAAAGTAGTATCTCTAAACACATGGGATTCTTCGTGTGGTTGAAGCAGCCCCTTGTCCAATAAGATTCTTCGCGATATGAAAGCAGTGTCTCTAAACACATGAGATTTTTCGCGTGGTCGAAGTAGTACCTTATTCAATAAGGTTCTTCGCGAAACCAAAGCAGTATCTCTAAACACATGAGATTCTTCAGGTGGTTGAAGAAGTCCCTTATCCAATAAGGTTCTTTGCGATACCCAAGCAGTATATCTAAACACATGAGATTCTTCGGGTGGTCAAAGCAGTCCCTTATCTAATAAGGTTCTTCGCGATACCAAAGCAGTATCTCTAAACACATGAGATTCATCGGGTGGTCGAAGCAGTCCCTTATCCAATAAGGTTCTTCGCGATACCAAAGCAATATCTCTAAACACATGAGATTCTTCGGGTGGTTGAAGCAGCCCCTTATCCAATAAGGTTCTTCGCGATACCAAAGCAGTATCTCTAAGCACATGAGATTCTTCTGGTAGTTGAAGCAGCCCCTTATCCAATAAGTTTTTCGCGATACCAAAGCAGTATCTCTAATCACATGAGATTCTTCGAGTGTTCGAGGCAGTCCCTTATCCAATAAGTTTTTCGCGATACCAAAGCAAGATCTCTAATCACATAAGATTCTTCATGTGGTCGAGGCAGTCCCTTATCCAATAAGATTCTTCGCGATACCAAAACAGTATCTCTAAACACATGAGATTCTTCGCGATACCAAAGCAGTATCTCTAAATACATGAGATTCCTCGGGTGGTCGATGCAGTCCCTTATCCAATAAGATTCTTCGCGATACGAAAGCAGTATCTCTAAACACATGAGGTTTTTCGGGTGGTCGAAGCAGTCCCTTATCTGTTAAGGTTCTTCGTGAAACCAAAGCAGTATCTCTAAACACATGAGATTCTTCGGGTGGTTGAAGCAGCCCCTTATCCAATAAGATTCTTCGCGATATGCAAGCAGTATCTCTAAACACATGAGATTCTTCGGGTGGTCGAAGTAGTACCTTATTCAATAAGGTTCATCGCGAAACTAAAGCAGTATCTCTAAACACATGAGATTCTTCAGGTGGTTGAAGAAGTCCCTTACCCAATAAGGTTTTTTGCGATACCCAAGCAGTATATCTAAACACATGAGATTCTTCGGGTGGTCAAAGCAGTCCCTTATCTAATAAGGTTCTTCGCGATACCAAAGCAGTATCTCTAAACACATGAGATTCATCGGGTGGTCGAAGCAGTCCCTTATCCAATATGTTTCTTCGCGATACCAAAGCAGTATCTCTAAACACATGAGATTCTTCGGGTGGTTGAAGCAGCCCCTTATCCAATAAGTTTTCCGCGATACCAAAACAGTATCTCTAAACACATGAGATTCTTCGGGTGGTCGAAGCAGTCCTTTATCTGATAAGGTTCTTCGCGAAACCAAAGCAGTATCTCTAAACACATGAGATTCTTCGGTTGGTTGAAGCAACCCCTTGTCCAATAAGATTCTTCGCGATATGAAAGCAGTGTCTCTAAACACATGAGATTTTTTGCGTGGTCGAAGTAGTACCTTATTCAATAAGGTTCTTCGCGAAACCAAAGCAGTATCTCTAAACACATGAGATTCTTCGGGTGGTTGAAGAAGTCCCTTATCCAATAAGGTTCTTTGCGATACCCAAGAAGTATATCTAAACACATGAGATTCTTCGGGTGGTCAAAGCAGTCCCTTATCTAATAAGGTTCTTCGCGATACCAAAGCAGTATCTCTAAACACATGAGATTCATTGGGTGGTCGAAGCAGTCCCTTATCCAATAAGGTTCTTCGCGATACCAAAGCAGTATCTCTAAACACACGAGATTCTTCGGGTGGTTGAAGCAGCCCCTTATCCAATAAGGTTCTTCGAGATACCAAAACAGTATCTCTAAACACATAAGATTCTTCTGGTGGTTGAAGCAGCCCCTTATCCAATAAGTTTTTTGCGATACCAAAGCAGTATCTCTAATCACATGAGATTCTTCGAGTGGTCGAGGCAGTCCCTTATCCAATAAGTTTTCCGCGATACCAAAGCAAGACCTCTAATCACATAAGATTCTTCGTGTGGTCGAGGCAGTCCCTTATCCAATAAGGTTCTTCGCGATACCAAAACAGTATCTCTAAACACATGAGATTCTTCGCGATACTAAAGCAGTATCTCTAAATACATGAGATTCCTCGGGTGGTCGATGCAGTCCCTTATCCAATAAGATTCTTCGCGATACGAAAGCAGTATCTCTAAACACATGAGGTTCTTCGGGTGGTCGAAGCAGGCCCTTATCTGTTAAGGTTCTTCGCGATACCAAAGCAGTATCTCTAAACACATGAGATTCTTCAGGTGGTTGAAGCAGCCCCTTATCCAATAAGATTCTTCGCGATATCAAAGCAGTATCTCTAAACACATGAGATTCTTCGGGTGGTCAAAGTAGTACCTTATCCAATAAGTTTCTTCGCGATACCAAAGCAGTATCTCTATACACATGAGATTCTTCGGGTGGTTGAAGCAGCCCCTTATCCAATAAGTTTTTCGCGATACCAAAGCAATATCTCTAAACACATGAGATTCTTCGGGTGGTCGAAGCAGTCCCTTATCTGATAAGGTTCTTCGCGAAACCAAAGCAGTATCTCTAAACACATGAGATTCTTCGGGTGGTTGAAGCAGCCCCTTATCCAATAAGATTCTTCGCGATATGAAAGCAGTATCTCTAAACACATGAGATTCTTCGGGTGGTCGAAGTAGTACCTTATTCAATAAGGTTCATCACGAAACCAAAGCAGTATCTCTAAACACATGAGATTCTTCAGGTGGTTGAAGAAGTCCCTTATCCAATAAGGTTTTTTGCGATACCCAAGCAGTATATCTAAACACATGAGATTCTTAGGGTGGTCAAAGCAGTCCCTTATCTAATAAGGTTCTTCGCGATACCAAAGAAGTATCTCTAAACACATGAGATTCATCGGGTGGTCGAAGCAGTCCCTTATCCAATAAGTTTCTTCGCGATACCAAAGCAGTATCTCTAAACACATGAGATTCTTCAGGTGGTTGAAGCAGCCCCTTATCCAATAAGTTTTTAGCGATACCAAAGCAGTATCTATAAACACATGAGATTCTTCAGGTGGTTGAAGCAGCCCCTTATCCAATAAGGTTCTTCGCGATACCAAAGCAGTATCTCTAAACACATGAGATTCTTCTGGTGGTTGAAGCAGCCCCTTATCCAATAAGTTTTTCGCGATACCAAAGCAGTATCTCTTATCACATGAGATTCTTCGAGTGGTCGAGGCAGTCCCTTATCCAATAAGTTCTCCGCGATACCAAAGCAGTATCTCTAATCACATAAGATTCTTCGTGCTGTCGAGGCAGTCCCTTATCCAATAAGGTTCTTAGCGATACCAAAACATTATCTCTAAACACATGAGATTCTTCGCGATACCAAAGCAGTATCTCTAAATACATGAGATTCCTCGGGTGGTCGATGCAGTCCCTTATCCAATAAGATTCTTCGCGATACGAAAGCAGTATCTCTAAACACATGAGGTTCTTCGGGTGGTCGAAGCAGTCCCTTATCTGTTAAGGTTCTTCGCGATACCAAAGCAGTATCTCTAAACACATGAGATTCTTCAGGTGGTTGAAGCAGCCCCTTATCCAATAAGATTCTTCGCGATATGAAAGCAGTATCTCTAAACACATGAGATTCTTCGGGTGGTCGAAGTAGTACCTTATCCAATAAGTTTCTTCACGATACCAAAGCAGTATCTCTATACACATGAGATTCTTCGGGTGGTTGAAGCAGCCCCTTATCCAATAAGTTTTTCGCGATACCAAAGCAGTATCTATAAACACATGAGATTCTTCGGGTGGTCGAAGCAGTCCCTTATCTGATAAGGTTCTTCGCGAAACCAAAGCAGTATCTCTAAACACATGAGATTCTTCGGGTGGTTGAAGCAGCCCCTTGTCCAATAAGATTCTTCGCGATATGGAAGCAGTGTCTCTAAACACATGAGATTCTTCGGGTGGTCGAAGTAGTACCTTATTCAATAAGGTTCTTCGCGAAACCAAAGCAGTATCTCTAAACACATGAGATTCTTCAGGTGGTTGAAGAAGTCCCTTATCCAATAAGGTTCTTTGCAATACCCAAGCAGTATATCTAAACACATGAGATTCTTCGGGTGGTCAAAGCAGTCCCTTATCTAAAAAGGTTCTTCGCGATACCAAAGCAATACCTCTAAACACATGAGATTCTTCGGGTGGTCAAAGCAGTCCCTTATCCAATAAGGTTCTTCGCGATACCAAAGCAGTATCTCTAAACACATGAGATTCTTCGGGTGGTTGAAGCAGCCCCTTATCCAATAAGATTCTTCGCGATATGAAAGCAGTATCTCTAAACACATGAGATTCTTCGGGTGGTCGAAGTAGTACCTTATTCAATAAGGTTCTTCCCGAAACCAAAGCAATATCTCTAAACACATGAGATTCTTCGGGTGGTTGAAGAAGTCCCTTATTAAGTAAGGTTTTTTGCGATACCCAAGCAGTATATCTAAACACATGAGATTCTTCGGGTGGTCAAAGAAGTCCCTTATCTAATAAGGTTCTTCGCGATACCAAAGCAGTATCTCTAAACACATGAGATTCATCGGATGGTCGAAGCAATCCCTTATCCAATAAGTTTCTTCGCGATACCAAAGCAGTATCTCTAAACACATGAGATTTTTCGGTTGGTTGAAGCAACCCCTTATCCAATAAGATTTTCGCGATACCAAAGCAGTATCTCTAAACACATGAGATTCTTTGGTTGGTCAAAGCAGTCCCTTATCTAATAAGGTTCTTCGCGGTACCAAAGCAGTATCTCTAAACACATGAGATTCATCGGATGGTCGAAGCAGTCCCTTATCCAATAAGTTTCTTCGCGTTACCAAAGCAGTATCTCTAAACACATGAGATTCTTCGGGTGGTTGAAGCAGCCCCTTATCCAATAAGATTCTTCGCGATATGAAAGCAGTATCTCTGAACACATGAGATTCTTCGGGTGGTCGAAGTAGTACCTTATTCAATAAGGTTCTTCGCGAAACCAAAACAGTATCTCTAAACACATGAGATTCTTCGGGTGGTTGAAGAAGTCCCTTATTAAGTAAGGTTTTTTGCGATATCCAAGCAGTATATCTAAACACATGAGATTCTTCGGGTGGTCAAAGCAGTCCCTTATCTAATAAGGTTCTTCGCGATACCAAAGCAGTATCTCTAAACACATGAGATTCTTCGGGTGGTTGAAGCAGCCCCTTATCCAATAAAATTCTTCGTGATATGAAAGCAGTGTCTCTAAACACATGAGATTCTTCGGGTGGTCGAAGTAGTACCTTATTCAATAAGGTTCTTCGCGAAACCAAAGCAGTATCTCTAAACACATGAGATTCTTCGGGTTGTTGAAGAAGTCCCTTATCCAATAAGGTTCTTTGCGATACCCAAGCAGGATATCTAAACACATGACATTCTCCGGGTGGTCAAAGCAGTCCCTTATCTAATAAGGTTCTTCGCGATACCAAAGCAGTACCTCTAAACACATGAGATTCTTCGGGTGGTTGAAGCAGTCCCTTATCCAATAAGGTTATACGCGATGCCAAAGCAGTATCTCTAAACACATGAGATTCTTCGGATGGTTGAAGCAGCCCCTTACCCATAAAGGTTCTTCGCGATACCAAAGCAGTATCTCTAAACACATGAGATTCTTCGGGTGGTTGAAGCAGCCCCTTATCCAATAAGTTTTTCGCGATACTAAAGCAGTATCTCTAATAACATGAGATTCTTCAAGTGGTCGAGGCAGTCCATTATCCAATAAGGTTCTTCGCGATACCAAAACAGTATCTCTAAACACATGAGATTATTCGCGATACCAAAGCAGTATCTCTAAATACATGAGATTCCTCGGGTGATCGATGTAGTCCCTTATCCAATAAGATTCTTCGCGATACGAAAGCAGCATCTCTAAACACATGAGATTCTTCGGGTGGTCGAAGCAGTCTCTAATCCAATAAGGTTCTTCGTGATACCAAAGCAGTATCTCTAAACACATGACATTCTTCGGGTGGTCGAAGAAGCCCCTTATCCAATAAGGTTCTTCGCGATACCAAAGCAGTATCTCTAAACACATGAGATTCTTCGGGTGGTCGAAGCAGTACCTTATTCAATAAGGTTCTTCGTGATACACAAGCAGTATCTCTAAACACATGAGATTATTCTGGTGGTCGAAGCTGTCCTTTATCCAATAAGGTTCTTCGCGATACCAAAGCAGTATCTCAAATCACATGAGATTCTTCGGGTGGTCAAAGTAGTCCCTTATCCAATAAGGTTCTTCGCGATACCAAAACAGTATCTCTAAACACATGAGATTCTTCGTGATACCAAAGCCGTATCTCTAAATACATGAGATTCCTCGGGTGGTGGATGCAGTCCCTTATGCAATAAAGTTCTTCGCGATACCAAAGTAGTATCTCTAAACACACGAGATTCTTCGGGTGGTCAAAGCAGTCCCTTATCCAATAAGGTTCTTCGCGATACCAAAGCAGTATCTCTAAGCACATGAGATTCTTGGGGTGGTCGAAGCAGTCCCTTATCCAATAAGTTCTCCGCGATACCAAAGCAGTATCTCTAATCACATGAGATTCTTCGTGTGGTTGAGGCAGTCCCTTATCCAATAAGGTTCTTCACAATACCAAAACAGTATCTATAAACACATGAGATTCTTTGTGATACCAAAGCAGTATCTCTAAATACATGAGATTCCTCGGGTTGTCGATGCAGTCCCTTATCCAATAAGATTCTTCGCGATACAAAAGCAGTATCTCTAAACACGTGAGGTTCTTCGGGTGGTCGAAGCAGTCCCTTATCTGTTAAGGTTCTTCGCGAAACCAAAGCAGTATCTCTAAACACATGAGATTCTTCGGGTGGTTGAAGCAGCCCCTTATCCAATAAGATTCTTCGTGATATGAAAGCAGTATCTCTAAACACATGAGATTCTTCGGGAGGTCGAAGTAGTACCTTATTCAATAAGGTTCTTCGCGAAACCAAAGCAGTATCTCTAAACACATGAGATTCTTCGGGTGGTTGAAGAAGTACCTTATCCAATAAGGTTCTTTGTGATACCCAAGGAGTATATCTAGACACATGAGATTCTTCGGGTGGTCAAAGCAGTCCCTTATCTAATAAGGTTCTTCGTGATACCAAAGCAGTATCTCTAAACACATAAGATTCATCGGGTGGTCGAAGCAGTCCCTTATCCAATAAGTTTCTTCGCGATACCAAAGCAGTATCTCTAAACACATGAGATTCTTCGGGTGGTTGAAGCAGCCCGTTATCCAATAAGTTTTTCGCGATACCAAAGCAGTATCTCTAAACACATGAGATTCTTCGGGTGGTCGAAGTAGTCCCTTATCTGTTAAGGTTCTTCGCGAAACCAAAGCAGTATCTCTACACACCTGAGATTCTTCGGGTGGTTGAAGCAGCCCATTATCCAATAAGATTCTTCGCGATATGAAAGCAGTATCTCTAAACACATGAGATTCTTCGGGTGGTCGAAGTAGTACCTTATTCAATAAGGTTCTTCGCGAAACCAAAGCAGTATCTCTAAACACATGAGATTCTTCGGGTGGTTGAAGAAGTCCCTTATCCCATAAGGTTCTTTGCGATACCCAAGCAGTATATCTAAACACATGAGATTCTTCCGGTGGTCAAAGTAGTCCCTTATCTAATAACTTATCTAATAAGGTTCTTCGCGATACCAAAGTAGTATCTCTAAACACATGAGATTCATCGGGTGGTCGAAGAAGTCCCTTATCCAATAAGGTTCTTCGCGATACCAAACCAGTATCTCTAAACACATGAGATTCTTTGGGTGGTTGAAGCAGCCCCTTATCCAATAAGTTTTTCGCGATACCAAAGCAGTATCTCTAATCACATGAGATTCTTCGAGTGGTTGAGGCAGTCCCTAATCCAATAAGGTTCTTCGCGATACAAAAACAGTATCTCTAACCACATGAGATTATTCGCGATACCAAAGCAGTATCTCTAAATACATGAGATTCCTCGGGTGATCGATGCTGTCCCTTATCCAATAATATTCTTCGCGATACGAAAGAAGTATCTCTAAACACATGAGATTCTTTAGGTGGTCGAAGCAGTCCCTTATCCAATAAGGTTCTTCGTGATACCAAAGCAGTATCTCTAAACACATGACATTCTTCGGGTGGTCGAAGCCGCCCCTTATCCAATAAGGTTCTTCCCGATACCAAAGCAGTATCTCTAAACACATTAGATTCTTCGGATGGTCGAAGCAGTACCTTATTCAATAAGGTTCTTCGTGATACACAAGCAGTATCTCTAAACACATGAGATTCTTTTGGTGGTCGAAGCAGTCCTTTATCCAATAAGGTTCTTCGCGATACCAAATCAGTATCTCTAATCACATGAGATTCTTCGGGTGGTCAAAGCAGTCCCTTATCCAATAAGGTTCTTCGCGATACCAAAGCAGTATCTCTAAACACATGAGATTCGTCGGGTGGTCGAAGCAGTCCCTTATCCAATAAGGTTCTTCGCGATACCAAAACAGTATCTCTAAACACTTGAGATTCTTCGGGTCGTTGAATCAGTCCCTTATCCAATAAGGTTCTTCGCGATACCAAAGCAGTATCTGTAAACACATGAGATTCTTCGGGTGGTCGAAGCAGTACCTTATTCAATAAGGTTCTTCGTGATACACAAGCAGTATCTCTAAACACATGAGATTATTCTGGTGGTCGAAGCTGTCCTTTATCCAATAAGGTTCTTCGCGATACCAAAGCAGTATCTCTAATCACATGAGATTCTTCGGGTGGTCAAAGTAGTCCCTTATCCAATAAGGTTCTTCGCGATACCAAAACAGTATCTCTAAACACATGAGATTCTTCGTGATACCAAAGCCGTATCTCTAAATACATGAGATTCCTCGGGTGGTGGATGCAGTCCCTTATGCAATAAAGTTCTTCGCGATACCAAAGTAGTATCTCTAAACACACGAGATTCTTCGGGTGGCCAAAGCAGTCCCTTATCCAATAAGGTTCTTCGCGATACCAAAGCAGTATCTCTAAGCACATGAGATTCTTGGGGTGGTCGAAGCAGTCCCTTATCCAATAAGTTCTCCGCGATACCAAAGCAGTATCTCTAATCACATGAGATTCTTCGTGTGGTTGAGGCAGTCCCTTATCCAATAAGGTTCTTCACAATACCAAAACAGTATCTATAAACACATGAGATTTTTTGTGATACGAAAGCAGTATCTCTAAATACATGAGATTCCTCGGGTTGTCGATGCAGTCCCTTATCCAATAAGATTCTTCGCGATACAAAAGCAGTATCTCTAAACACGTGAGGTTCTTCGGGTGGTCGAAGCAGTCCCTTATCTGTTAAGGTTCTTCGCGAAACCAAAGCAGTATCTCTAAACACATGAGATTCTTCGGGTGGTTGAAGCAGCCCCTTATCCAATAAGATTCTTCGTGATATGAAAGCAGTATCTCTAAACACATGAGATTCTTCGGGTGGTCGAAGTAGTACCTTATTCAATAAGGTTCTTCGCGAAACCAAAGCAGTATCTCTAAACACATGAGATTCTTCGGGTGGTTGAAGAAGTACCTTATCCAATAAGGTTCTTTGTGATACCCAAGGAGTATATCTAGACACATGAGATTCTTCGGGTGGTCAAAGCAGTCCCTTATCTAATAAGGTTCTTCGTGATACCAAAACAGTATCTCTAAACACATAAGATTCATCGGGTGGTCGAAGCAGTCCCTTATCCAATAAGTTTCTTCGCGATACCAAAGCAGTATCTCTAAACACATGAGATTCTTCGGGTGGTTGAAGCAGCCCCTTATCCAATAAGTTTTTCGCGATACCAAAGCAGTATCTCTAAACACATGAGATTCTTCGGGTGGTCGAAGTAGTCCCTTATCTGTTAAGGTTCTTCGCGAAACCAAAGCAGTATCTCTACACACCTGAGATTCTTCGGGTGGTTGAAGCAGCCCATTATCCAATAAGATTCTTCGCGATATGAAAGCAGTATCTCTAAACACATGAGATTCTTCGGGTGGTCAAAGTAGTACCTTATTCAATAAGGTTCTTCGCGAAACCAAAGCAGGATCTCTAAACACATGAGATTCTTCGGGTGGTTGAAGAAGTCCCTTATCCCATAAGATTCTTTGCGATACCCAAGCAGTATATCTAAACACATGAGATTCTTCGGGTGGTCAAAGTAGTCCCTTGTCTAATAACTTATCTAATAAGGTTCTTCGCGATACCAAAGCAGTATCTCTAAACACATGAGATTCATCGGGTGGTCGAAGCAGTCCCTTATCCAATAAGTTTCTTCGCGATACCAAAGCAGTATCTCTAAACACATGAGATTCTTCGGGTGGTTGAAGCAACCCCTTATCCAATAAGGTTCTTCGCGATACCAAATCAGTATCTCTAATCACATGAGATTCTTCGGGTGGTCAAAGCAGTCCCTTATCCAATAAGGTTCTTCGCGATACCAAAGCAGTATCTCTAAACACATGAGATTCGTCGGGTGGTCGAAGCAGTCCCTTATCCAATAAGGTTCTTCGCGATACCAAAACAGTATCTCTAAACACTTGAGATTCTTCGGGTCGTTGAATCAGTCCCTTATCCAATAAGGTTCTTCGCGATACCAAAGCAGTATCTGTAAACACATGAGATTCTTCGAGCGGTCGAAGCAGTACCTTATTCAATAAGGTTCTTCGTGATACAAAAGCAGTATCTCTAAACACATGAGATTCTTCGGGTGGTTGAAGCAGTCCTTTATCCAATAAGGTTCTTCGCGATACCAATGCATTATCTCTAAACACATGAGATTCTTCGGGTGGTCGAAGTATTCCCTTATCCAATAAGGTTCTTCGCGATACCAAAACAGTATCTCTAAACACATGAGATTCTTCGTGATACCAAAGTCGTTTCTCTAAATACATGAGATTCCTCGGGTGGTTGATGCAGTCCCTTATGCAATAAGGTTCTTCGCGATACCAAAGCAGTATCTCTAAACACACGAGATTTTTCGGGTGGTCGAAGCAGTCCCTTATCCAATAAGGTTCTTCGCGATACCAAAGCAGTATCTCTAAGCACATGAGATTCTTCGGGTGGTCGAAGCAGTCCCTTATCCAAAAAGTTTTTCGCGATACCAAAGCAGTATCTCTAAATACATGAGATTCCTCGGGTGGTTGATGCAGTCCCTTATCCAATAAGATTCTTCTCGATACGAAAGCAGTATCTCTAAACACATGAGATTCTTCGGGTGGTCGAAGCAGTCCCTTATCCAATAAGGTTCTTCGTGATACCAAAGAAGTATCTCTAAACACATGACATTCTTCGGGAGGTCGAAGCAGCCCCTTATCCAATAAGGTTCTTCGCGATACCAAAGCAGTATCTCTAAACACACGAGATTCTTCGGGTGGTTGAAGAAGTACCTTATCCAATAAGGTTCTTTGCGATACCCAAGCAGTATATCTAAACACATGAGATTCTTCGGGTGGTCAAAGCAGTCCCTTATCTAATAAGGTTCTTGGCGATACCAAAGCAGTATCTCTAAACACATGAGATTCATTGGGTGGTCGAAGCAGTCCCTTATCTAATAAGTTTCTTCGCGATACCAAAGCAGTATCTCTAAACACATGAGATTCTTCGGGTGGTTGAAGCAGCCCCTTATCCAATAAGTTTTTCGCGATACCAAAGTAGTATCTCTAATCACATGAGATTCTTCGGGTGGTCGAGGCAGTCCCTTATCCAATAAGGTTCTTCGCAATACCAAAACAGTATCTCTAAACACATGAGATTATTCGCGATACCACAGCAGTATCTCTAAATACATGAGATTCCTCGGGTGGTCGATGCAGTCCCTTATCCAATAAGATTCTTCGCGATACGAAAGCAGTATCTCTAAACACAAGAGATTCTTATGGTGGTCGAAGCAGTCTCTTATCCAATAAGGTTCTTCGTGATACCAAAGCAG
Source organism: Lathyrus sativus (assembly GCA_963859935.3). Lineage (NCBI taxonomy): Eukaryota > Viridiplantae > Streptophyta > Magnoliopsida > Fabales > Fabaceae > Lathyrus > Lathyrus sativus. The sequence continues at coordinate 234,956,573 of OZ012740.1, read as the reverse complement.
TATCTCTAAACACATGACATTCTTCGGGAGGTCGAACCAGCCCCTTATCCAATAAGGTTCTTCGCGATACCAAAGTAGTATCTCTAAACACATGAGATTCTTCAGGTGGTCGAAGCAGTACCTTATTCAATAAGGTTCTTCGTGATACACAAGCAATATCTCTAAACACATGAGATTCTTCTGGTGGTCGAAGCAGTCCTTTATCCAATAAGGTTCTTCGCGATACCAAAGCAGTATCTCTAATCACATGAGATTCTTCGGGTGGTCAAAGCAGTCCCTTATCCAATAAGGTTCTTTAAGATACCAGAGCAGTATCTCTAAACACATTAGATTCGTCAGGTGGTCGAAGCAGTCCCTTATCCAATAAGGTTCTTCGCGATACCAATGCATTATCTCTAAACACATGAGATTCTTCGGGTGGTCGAAGTATTCCCTTATCCAATAAGGTTCTTCGCGATACCAAAACAGTATCTCTAAACACATGAGATTCTTCGTGATACCAAAGTCGTTTCTCTAAATACATGAGATTCCTTGGGTGGTTGATGCAGTCCCTTATGCAATAAGGTTCTTCGCGATACCAAAGCAGTATCTCTAAACACACGAGATTCTTCGGGTGGTCGAAGCAGTCCCTTATCCAATAAGGTTCTTCGAGATACCAAAGCAGTATCTCTAATCACATGAGATTCTTTGTGTGGTCGAGGCAGTCCCTTATCCAATAAGGTCTTCGCGATACCAAAACAGTATCTCTAAACACATGAGATTCTTCGGGTGGTCGAAGTAGTACCTTATTCAATAAGGTTCTTCGCGAAACCAAAGCAGTATCTCTAAACACATGAGATTCTTCGGGTGGATGAAGAAGTCCCTTATCCAATAAGGTTCTTTGCGATACCCAAGCAGTATATCTAAACACATGAGATTCTTCGGGTGGTCAAAGTAGTCCCTTATCTAATAAGGTTCTTGGCGATACCAAAGCAGTATCTCTAAACACATGAGATTCATCGGGTGGTCGAAGCAGTCCCTTATCCAATAAGTTTCTTCGCAATACCAAAACAGTATCTCTAAACACATGAGATTATTCGCGATACCAAAGCAGTATCTCTAAATACATGAGATTCCTCGGGTGGTGGATACAATCCCTTATCCAATAAGATTCTTCGCGATGCGAAAGCAGTATCTCTAAACACATGATATTCTTCGGGTGGTCGAAGCAGTCCCTTATCCAATAAGGTTCTTCGTGATACCAAAGCAGTATCTCTAAACATATGACATTCTTCGGGAGGTCGAAGCATCCCCTTATCCAATAATGTTCTTCGCGATACCAAAGCAGTATCTCTAAACACACGAGATTCTTCGGGTGGTTGAAGAAGTACCTTATCCAATAAGGTTCTTTGCGATACCCAAGCAGTATATCTAAACACATGAGATTCTTCGGGTGGTCAAAGCAGTCCCTTATCTAATAAGGTTCTTGGCGATACCAAAGCAGTATCTCTAAACACATGCGATTCATCGGGTGGTCGAAGCAGTCCCTTATCCAATAAGGTTCTTCGCGATACCAAAGCAGTATCTCTAAACAGATGAGATTCGTCGGGTGGTCAAAGCAGTCCCTTATCAAATAAGGTTCTTCGCGATACCAAACCAGTATCTCTAAACACTTGAGATTCTTCAGGTCGTTGAATCAGTCTCTTATCCAATAAGGTTCTTCGCGATCCCAAAGCAGTATCTCTAAACACATGAGATTCTTCGGGCGGTCGAAGCAGTACCTTATTCAATAAGGTTCTTCGTGATACAAAAGCAGTATCTCTAAACACGTGAGATTCTTCAGGTGGTTGAAGTAGTCCCTTATCCAATAAGTTCTTCGCGATACCAAAGCAGTATCTCTAAACACATGAGATTATTCGCGATACCAAAGCAGTATCTCTAAATACATGAGATTCCTCGGGTGATCGATGCTGTCCCTTATCCAATAATATTCTTCGCGATACGAAAGCAGTATCTCTAAACACATGAGATTCTTCAGGTGGTCGAAGCAGTCCCTTATCCAATAAGGTTCTTCGTGATACCAAAGCAGTATCTCTAAACACATGACATTCTTCGGGTGGTCAAAGACGCCCCTTATCCAATAAGGAACTTCGCGATACCAAAGCAGTATCTCTAAACACATGAGATTCTTTAGATGGTCGAAGAAGTACCTTATTCAATAAGGTTCTTCGTGATACACAAGCAGTATCTCTAAACACATGAGATTCTTCTGGTGGTCGAAGCAGTCCTTTATCCAATAAGGTTCTTCGCGATACCAAATCAGTATCTCTAATCACATGAGATTCTTTGGGTGGTCAAAGCAGTCCCTTATACAATAAGGTTCTTAGCGATACCAAAGCAGTATCTCTAAACACATGAGATTCGTCGGGTGGTCGAAGCAGTCCATTAGCCAATAAGGTTCTTCGCGATACCAAAACAGTATCTCTAAACACTTGAGATTCTTCGGGTCGTTGAATCAGTTCCTTATCCAATAAGGTTCTTCGCGATACCAAAGCAATATCTCTAAACACATGAGATTCTTCGGGCGGTCGAAGCAGTACCTTATTCAATAAGGTTCTTCGTGATACAAAAGCAGTATCTCTAAACACACGAGATTCTTCGGGTGGTTGAAGCAGTCCCTTATCCAATAAGGTTCTTCGCGATACCAATGCATTATCTCTAAACACATGAGATTCTTCGGGTGGTCGAAGTATTCCCTTATCCAATAAGGTTCTTCACGATACCAAAACAATATCTCTAAACACATGAGATTCTGCGTGATACCAAAGCCGTATCTCTAAGTACATGAGATTCCTCGGGTGGTTGATGCAGTCCCTTATGCAATAAGGTTCTTCGAGATACCAAAGCAGTATCTCTAAACACACGAGATTCTTCGGGTGGTCGAAGCAGTCCGTTATCCAATAAGGTTCTTCGCGATACCAAAGCAGTATCTCTAAGCACATGAGATTCTTCGGGTGGTCGAAGCAGTCCCTTATCCAAAAAGTTTTTCGCGATACCAAAGCAGTATCGCTAATCACATGAGATTCTTCGTGTGGTCGAGGCAGTCCCTTATCCAATAAGGTTCTTCTCGATACCAAAACAATATCTCTAAACACATGAGATTCTTCGGGTGGTCGAAGTAGTACCTTATTCAATAAGGTTCTTCGCGAAACCAAAGCAGTATCTCTAAACACATGAGATTCTTCGGGTGGTTGAAGAAGTCCCTTATCCAATAAGGTTCTTTGCGATACCCAAGCAGTATATCTAAACACATGAGATTCTTCGGGTGGTCAAAGTAGTCCCTTATCTAATAAGGTTCTTGGCGATACCAAAGCAGTATCTCTAAACACATGAGATTAATCGGGTGGTCGAAGCAGTCCCTTATCCAATAAGTTTCTTCGCGATACCAAAGCAGTATCTCTAAACACATGAGATTCGACGGGTGGTTGAAGTAGCCCCTTATCCAATAAGTTTTTCGCGATACCAAAGTAGTATCTCTAATCACATGAGATTCTTAGGGTGGTCGAGGAAGTCCCTTATCCAATAAGGTTCTTCGCAATACCAAAACAGTATCTCTAAACACATGAGATTATTCTCGATACCAAAGCAGTATATCCAAATACATGAGATTCCTTGGGTGGTTGATGCAATCCCTTATCCAATAAGATTCTTCGCGATACGAAAGCAGTATCTCTAAACACAAGAGATTCTTCTGGTGGTCGAAGCAGTCTCTTATCCAATAAGGTTCTTCGTGATACCAAAGCAGTATCTCTAAACACATGACATTCTTTGGGAGGTCGAATCAGCTCCTTATCCAATAAGGTTCTTCGCGATACCAAAGCAGTATCTCTAAACACATGAGATTCTTCAGGTGGTCGAAGCAGTACCTTATTCAATAAGGTTCTTCGTGATACACAAGCAGTATCTCTAAACACATGAGATTCTTCTGGTGGTCGAAGCAGTTCGTTATCTAATAAGGTTCTTTGCAATACCAAAGCAGTATCTCTAATCACATGAGATTCTTAGGGTGGTCAAAGCAGTCCCTTATCTAATAAGGTTCTTCACGATACCAAAGCAGTATCTCTAAACAGATGAGATTCGTCGGGTGGTCGAAGCAGTCCCTTATCAAATAAGGTTCTTCGCGATACCAAACCAGTATCTCTAAACACTTGAGATTCTTCAGGTCGTTGAATCAGTCTCTTATCCAATAAGGTTCTTCGCGATCCTAAAGCAGTATCTCTAAACACATGAGATTCTTCGGGCGGTCGAAGCAGTACCTTATTCAAAAAGGTTCTTCGTGATACAAAAGCAGTATCTCTAAACACATGAGATTCTTCGGGTGGTTGAAGTAGTCCCTTATCCAATAAGTTTTTCGCGATACCAAAGCAGTATCTCTAATCACATGAGATTCTTCGAGTGGTCGAGGCAGTCCCTAATCTAATAAGGTTCTTGGCGATACAAAAGCAGTATCTCTAAACACATGAGATTCATTGGGTGGTCGAAGCAGTCCCTTATCCAATAAGTTTCTTCGCGATACCAAAGCAGTATCTCTAAACACATGGGATTCTTCGGGTGGTTGAAGCAACCCCTTATCCAATAAGTTTTTCGCAATACCAAAGTAGTATCTCTAATCACATGAGATTCTTCGGGTGGTTGAGGCAGTCCCTTATCCAATAAGGTTCTTCGCAATACCAAAACAGTATCTCTAAACACATGAGATTATTCTCGATACCAAAGCAGTATCTCGAAATACATGAGATTCCTCGGGTGGTCGATGCAGTCCCTTATCCAATAAGATTCTTCGCGATACGAAAGCAGTATCTCTAAACACAAGACATTCTTCAGGAGGTCGAATCAGCCCCTTATCCAATAAGGTTCTTCGCGATACCAAAGAAGTATCTCTAAACACATGAGATTCTTCAGGTGGTCGAAGCAGTACCTTATTCAATAAGGTTCTTCGTGATACACAAGCAGTATCTCTAAACACATGAGATTCTTCTGGTGGTCGAATCAGCCCCTTATCCAATAAGGTTCTTCGCAATACCAAAGCAGTATCTCTAATCACATGAGATTCTTCGGGTGGTCAAAGCAGTCCCTTATCCAATAAGGTTCTTCGCGATACCAAAGCAGTATCTCTAAACAGATGAGATTCGTCGGGTGGTCGAAGCAGTCCCTTATCAAATAAGGTTCTTTGCGATACCAAAACAGTATCTCTAAACACTTGAGATTCTTCAGGTCGTTGAATCGGTCTCTTATCCAATAAGGTTCTTCGCGATCCCAAAGCAGTATCTCTAAACACATGAGATTCTTCGGGCGATCGAAGCAGTACCTTATTCAATAAGGTTCTTCGTGATATAAAAGCAGTATCTCTAAACACATGAGATTCTTCGGGTGGTTGAAGTAGTCCCTTATCCAATAAGTTTTTCGCGATACCAAAGCAGTATCTCTAATCACATGAGATTCTTCGAGTGGTCGAGGCAGTCCCTAATCCAATAAGGTTCTTCGCAATACCAAAACAGTATCTCTAAACACATGAGATTATTCGCGATACCAAAGCAGTATCTCTAAATACATGAGATTCCTCTAGTGATCGATGTTGTCCCTTATCCAATAATATTCTTCGCGATACGAAAGCAGTATCTCTAAACACATGAGATTCTTCAGGTGGTCGAACCAGTCCCTTATCCAATAAGGTTCTTCGTGATACCAAAGCAGTATCTCTAAACACATGAGATTCTTCAGATGGTCGAAGCAGTACCTTATTCAATAAGGTTCTTCGTGATACACAAGCAGTATCTCTAACACATGAGATTCTTCTGGTGGTCGAAGCAGTACTTTATCCAATAAGGTTCTTCGTGATACCAAAGCAGTATCTCTAATCACATGAGATTCTTTGGGTGGTCGAAGTATTCCCTTATCCAATAAGGTTCTTCGCGATACCAAAACAGTATCTCTAAACACATGAGATTCTTCGTGATACCAAAGCCGTATCTCTAAATACATGAGATTCCTCGGGTGGTTGATGCAGTCCCTTATGCAATAAGGTTCTTCGCGATACCAAAGCAGTATCTCTAAACACACGAGATTCTTCGGGTGGTCGAAGCAGTCCCTTATCCAATAAGGTTCTTCGCGAAACCAAAGCAGTATCTCTAAGCACATGAGATTCTTCGGGTGGTCGAAGCAGTCCCTTATCCAAAAAGTTTTTCGCGATACCAAAGCAGTATCTCTAATCACATGAGATTCTTTGTGTGGACGAGGCAGTCCCTTATCCAATAAGGTTCTTCACGTTACCAAAACAATATCTCTAAACACATGAGATTCTTCGGGTGGTCGAAGTACCACCTTATTTAATAAGGTTCTTCGTGAAACCAAAGCAGTATCTCTAAACACATGAGATTCTTCGGGTGGTTGAAGAAGTCCCTTATCTAATAAGGTTCATTGCGATACCCAAGCAGTATATCTAAACACATGAGATTCTTCGAGTGGTCAAAGTAGTCCCTTATCTAATAAGGTTCTTGGCGATACAAAAGCAGTATCTCTAAACACATGAGATTCATCGGGTGGTCGAAGCAGTCCCTTATCCAATAAGTTTTTCGTGATACCAAAGCAGTATCTCTAATCACATGAGATTCTTCGGGTGGTCGAGGCAGTCCCTTATCCAATAAGGTTCTTCGCAATACCAAAACAGTATCTCTAAACACATGAGATTTATCGCGATACCAAAGCAGTATCTCTAAATACATGAGATTCCTCGAGTGGTCGATGCAGTTCCTTATCCAATAAGATTCTTCGCAATACGAAAGCAGTATCTCTAAACACATGAGATTCTTCGGGTGGTCGAAGCAGTCCCTTATCCAATAAGGTTCTTCGTGATACCAAAGAAGTATCTCTAAACACATGACATTCTTCGGGAGGTCGAAGCAGCCCCTTATCCAATAAGGTTCTTCGCGATACCAAAGCAGTATCTCTAAACACACGAGATTCTTCGGGTGGTTGAAGAAGTCCCTTATCCAATAAGGTTCTTTGCGATACCCAAGCAGTATATCTAAACACATGAGATTCTTCGGGTGGTCAAAGTAGTCCCTTATCTAATAAGGTTATTGGCGATACCAAAGCAGTATCTCTAAACACATGAGATTCATTGGGTGGTCGAAGCAGTCCCTTATCCAATAAGTTTCTTCGCGATACCAAAGCAGTAGTTCTCAACACATGAGATTCTTCGGGTGGTTGAAGCAGCCCCTTATCCAATAAGTTTTTCGCGATACCAAAGCAGTATCTCTAATCACATGAAATTCTTCGGGTGGTCGAGGCAGTCCCTTATCCAACAAGGTTCTTCGCAATACCAAAACAATATCTCTAAACACATGAGATTATTCGCGATACCAAAGCAGTATCTCTAAATACATGAGATTCCTCGGGTGGTCGATGTAGTTCCTTATCCAATAAGATTCTTCGCAATACGAAAGCAGTATCTCTAAACACATGAGATTCTTCGGGTGGTCGAAGCAGTCCCTTATCCAATAAGGTTCTTCGTGATACCAAAGAAGTATCTCTAAACACATGAAATTCTTCGGGAGGTCGAAGCAGCCCCTTATCCAATAAGGTTCTTCGCGATACCAAAGCAGTATCTCTAAACACACGAGATTCTTCGGGTGGTTGAAGAAGTCCCTTATCCAATAAGGTTCTTTGCGATACCCAAGCAGTATATCTAAACACATGAGATTCTTCGGGTGGTCAAAGTAGTCCCTTATCTAATAAGGTTATTGGCGATACCAAAGCAGTATCTCTAAACACATGAGATTCATTGGGTGGTCAAAGCAGTCCCTTATCCAATAAGTTTCTTCGCGATACCAAAGCAGTATCTCTAAACACATGAGATTCTTCGGGTGGTTGAAGCAGCCACTTATCCAATAAGTTTTTCGCGATACCAAAGCAGTATCTCTAATCACATGAAATTCTTCGGGTGGTCGAGGCAGTCCCTTATCCAATAAGGTTCTTCGCAATACCAAAACAATATCTCTAATAACATGAGATTATTCGCGATACCAAAGCAGTATCTCTAAATACATGAGATTCCTCGGGTGGTCGATGCAGTCCCTTATCCAATAAGATTCTTCGCGAGACGAAAGCAGTATCTCTAAACACAAGAGATTCTTCGTGTGGTCGAAGCAGTCCCTTATCCAATAAGGTTCTTCTTGATACCAAAGCAGTATCTCTAAACACATGAAATTCTTCGGGAGGTCGAAGAAGCCCCTTATCCAATAAGGTTCTTCGCGATACCAAAGAAGTATCTCTAAACACATGAGATTCTTCAGGTGGTCGAAGCAGTACCTTATTCAATAAGGTTCTTCGTGATACACAAGCATTATCTCTAAACACATGAGATTCTTCTGGTGGTCGAAGCAGTCCTTTATCCAATAAGGTTCTTCGCGATACCAAAGCAGTATCTCTAATCACATGAGATTCTTTGGGTGGTCAAAGCAGTCTCTTATCCAATAAGGTTCTTCGTGATACCAAAGCAGTATCTCTAAACACATGAGATTCGTCGGGTGGTCGAAGCAGTCCCTTATCCAATAAGGTTCTTCGCGATACCAAAACAGTATCTCTAAACACTTGAGATTCTTCAGGTCGTTGAATCAGCCTCTTATCCAATAAGGTTATTCGCGATACCAAAGCAGTATCTCTAAACACATGAGATTCTTCGGTCGGTCGAAGCAGTACCTTATTCAATAAGGTTCTTCGTGATACAAAAGCAGTATATCTAAACACATGAGATTCTTCGGGTGGTTGAAGTAGTCCCTTATCCAATAAGGTTCTTCGCGATACCAAAGCATTATCTCTAAACACATGAGATTCTTCGGGTGGTCGAAGCAGTCCCTTATCCAATAAGGTTCTTCGCGATACCAAAGCCGTATCTCTAAATACATGAGATTCCTCGGGTGGTCGATGTACTCCCTTATGCAATAAGGTTCTTCGTGATACGAAAGCAGTATCTCTAAACACATGAGATTCTTCAGGTGGTCGAAGCAGTACTTTATCCAATAAGGTTCTTCGCGATACCAAAGAAGTATCTCTAATCACATGAGATTCTTCGGGTGGTTGAAGCAGTCCCTTATCAAATAAGGTTCTTCGCGATACCCAAGCAGTATCTCTAATCACATGAGATTCTTCGGGTGGTCTAAGTAGTCCCTTATCCAATAAGGTTCTTCGCGATACCAAAGCAGTATCTCTAAACAGATGAGATTCGTCGGGTGGTCGAAGCAGTCCCTTGTCGAATAGGGTTTTTCGCGATACCAAAATAGTATCTCTAAACACATGAGATTCTTCGTGATACCAAAGCCGTATCTCTAAATACATGAGATTCCTCGGGTGGTTGATGCAGTCCCTTATCCAATAAGGTTCTTCGCGATACCAAAGCAATATCTCTAATCACATGAGATTCTTCGGGTGGTCGAGGCAGTCCCTTATCGAATAAGGTTCTTCGCAAGACCAAATCAGTATCTCTAAACACATGAGATTATTCGCGATACCAAAGCAGTATCTCGAAATACATGAGATTCCTCGGGTGGTCGATGCAGTCCCTTATCCAATAAGATTCTTCGCGATACGAAAGCAGTATCTCTAAACACAAGAGATTCTTCGGGTGGTCGAAGCAGTCTCTTATCCAATAAGGTTCTTCGTGATACCAAAGTAGTATCTCTAAACACATGAGATTCTTCATGTGGTCGAAGCAGTACCTTATTCAATAAGGTTCTTCGTGATACACAAGCAGTATCTCTAAACACATGAGATTCTTTTGGTGGTCGAAGCAGTCCGTTATCCAATAAGGTTCTTCGCGATACCAAAGCAGTATCTCTAATCACATAAGATTCTTCGGGTGGTCAAAGCAGTCCCTTATCCAATAAGGTTCTTCGCGATACCAAAGCAGTATCTCTAAACACAAGAGATTCGTCGGGTGGTCGAAGCAGTCCCTTATCCAATAAGGTTCTTCGCGATACCAAAACAGTATCTCTAAACACTTGAGATTCTTCAGGTCGTTGTATCAGTCTCTTATCCAATAAGGTTCTTCGTGATCCCAAAGCAGTATCTCTAAACACATGAGATTCTTCGGGCTGTCGAAGCAGTACCTTATTCAATAAGGTTCTTCGTGATACAAAAGCAGTATCTCTAAACACATGAGATTCTTCGGGTGGTTGAAGTAGTCCCTTATCCAATAAGTTTTTCCCGATACCAAAGCAGTATCTCTAATCACATGAGATTCTTCGAGTGGTCGAGGCAGTCCCTAATCCAATAAGGTTCTTCGCAATACCAAAACAGTATCTCTAAACACATGAGATTATTCGCGATACCAAAGCAGTATCTCTAAATACATGAGATTCCTCGGGTGATCGATGCAGTCCCTTATCCAATAATATTCTTTGCGATACGAAAGCAGTATCTCTAAACACATGAGATTCTTCAGGTGGTCGAAGCAGTCCCTTATCCAATAAGGTTCTTCGTGATACCAAAGCAGTATCTCTAAACACATGACATTCTTCGGGTGGTCGAAGCCGCCCCTTATCCAATAAGGTTCTTCGCGATACCAAAGCAGTATCTCTAATCACATGAGATTCTTCGGGTGGTCAAAGCAGTCCCTTATCCAATAAGGTTCTTCGCGATACCAAAGCAGTATCTCTAAAGACATGAGATTCGTCGGGTGGTCGAAGCAGTCCCTTATCCAATAAGGTTCTTTGCGATACCAAAACAGTATCTCTGAACACTTGAGATTCTTCGGGTCGTTGAATCAGCCCTTATCCAATAAGGTTCTTCGCGATACCAAAGCAGTATCTCTAAACACATGAGATACTTCGGGCGGTCGAAGCAGTACCTTATTCAATAAGGTTCTTCGTGATACAAAAGCAGTATCTCTAAACACATGAGATTCTTCGGGTGGTTGAAGCAGTCCCTTATCCAATAAGGTTCTTCGCAATACCAATGCATTATCTCTAAACACATGAGATTCTTCCGGTGGTCGAAGTATTCCCTTATCCAATAAGGTTCTTCGCAATACCAAAACAGTATCTCTAAACACATGAGATTCTTCAAGATACCAAAGCCGTATCTCTAAATAAATGAGATTCCTCGGGTGGTTGATGCAGTCCCTTATGCAATAAGGTTCTTCGCGATACCAAAGCAGTATCTCTAAACACACGAGATTCTTCGGGTGGTCGAAGCAGTCCCTTATCCAATAAGGTTCTTCCCGATATCGAAGCAGTATCTCTAAGCACATGAGATTGTTCGGGAGGTCGAAGCAGTCCCTTATCCAAAAAGTTTTTCGCGATACCAAAGCAGTATCTCTAATCACATGAGATTCTTTGTGTGGTCGAGGCAGTCCCTTATCCAATAAGGTTCTTCGCGATACCAATACAGTATCTCTAAACACATGAGATTCTTCGGGTAGTCGAAGTAGTACCTTATTCAATAAGGTTCTTCGCGAAACCAAAGCAGTATCTCTAAACACATGAGATTCTTCGGGTGTTTGAAGAAGTCCCTTATCTAATAAGGTTCTTTGCGATACCCAAGCAGTATATCTAAACACATGAGATTTATCGCGATACCAAAGCAGTATCTCTAAATACATGAGATTCCTCGGGTGGTCGATGCAGTCCCTTATCCAATAAGATTCTGCGTGATACGAAAGAAGTATCTCTAAACACATGAGATTCTTCGGGTGGTCGAAGCAGTCCCTTATCCAATAAGGTTCTTCGTGATACCAAAGCAGTATCTCTAAACACATGACATTCTTCGGGAGGTCGAAGCAGCCCCTTATCCAATAAGGTTCTTCGCGATACCAAAGCAGTATCTCTAAACACACGAGATTCTTCGGGTGGTTGAAGAAGTCCCTTATCCAATAAGGTTCTTTGCGATACCCAAGCAGTATATCTAAACACATGAGATTCTTCGGGTGGTCAAAGTAGTCCCTTATCTAATAAGGTTCTTGGCGATACCAAAGCAGTATCTCTAAACACATGAGATTTATTGGGTGGTCGAAGCAGTCCCTTATCCAATAAGTTTCTTCGCGATACCAAAGCAGTATCTCTAAACACATGAGATTCTTCGGGTGGTTGAAGCAGCCCCTTATCCAATAAGGTTCTTCGCGATACCAAAGCAGTATCTCTAAACACACGAGATTCTTCGGGTGGTTGAAGAAGTCCCTTATCCAATAAGGTTCTTTGCGATACCCAAGCAGTATATCTAAACACATGAGATTCTTCGGGTGGTCAAAGTAGTCCCTTATCTAATAAGGTTCTTGGCGATACCAAAGCAGTATCTCTAAACACATGAGATTCATTGGGTGGTCGAAGCAGTCCCTTATCCAATATGTTTCTTCGCGATACCAAAGCAGTATCTCTAAACACATGAGATTCTTCGGGTGGTTGAAGCAGCCCCTTATCCAATAAGTTTTTCGCGATACCAAAGCAGTATCTCTAATCACATGAGATTCTTCGTGTGGTCGAGGCTGTCCCTTATCCAATAAGGTTCTTCGCAATACCAAAACAGTATCTCTAAACACATGAGATTTATCGCGATACCAAAGCAGTATCTCTAAATACATGAGATTCCTAGGGTGGTCGATGCAGTCCCTTATCCAATAAGATTCTTCGCGATACGAAAGCAGTATCTCTAAACACATGAGATTCTTCGGGTGGTCGAAGCAGTCCCTTATCCAATAAGGTTCTTCATGATACCAAAGCAGTATCTCTAAACACATGACATTCTTCGGGAGGTCGAAGCATCCCCTTATCCAATAAGGTTCTTCGCGATACCAAAGCAGTATCTCCAAACACACGAGATTCTTCGGGTGGTTGAAGAAGTTCCTTATCCAATAAGGTTCTTTGCGATACCCAAGCAGTATATCTAAACACATGAGATTCTTCGGGTGGTCAAAGTAGTCCCTTATCTAATAAGGTTCTTGGAGATACCGAAGCAGTATCTCTAAACACATGAGATTCATTGGGTGGTCGAAGCAGTCCCTTATCCAATAAGTTTCTTCGCGATACCAAAGCAGTATCTCTAAACACATGAGATTCTTCGGGTGGTTGAAGCAGCCCCTTATCAAATAAGTTTTTCGCGATACCAAAGCAGTATCTCTAATCACATGAGATTCTTCGGGTGGTCGAGGCAGTCCCTTATCCAATAAGGTTCTTCGCAATACCAAAACAGTATCTCTAAACACAGAGATTATTCGCGATACCAAAGCAGTATCTCTAAATACATGAGATTCCTCGGGTGGTTGATGCAGTCCCTTATCCTATAAGATTCTTCGCGAGGCGAAAGCAGTATCTCTAAACACAAGAGATTCTTCGGATGGTCGAAGCAGTCCCTTATCCAATAAGGTTCTTTGTGATACCAAAGCAGTATCTCTAAACACATGACATTCTTCGGGAGGTCGAAGAAGCCCGTTATCCAATAAGGTTCTTCGCGATACCAAAGTAGTATCTCTAAACACATGAGATTCTTCAGGTGGTCGAAGCAGTACCTTATTCAATAAGGTTCTTCGTGATACACAAGCAGTATCTCTACACACATGAGATTCTTCTGGTGGTCGAAGCAGTCCTTTATCCAACAAAGTTCTTCGCGATACCAAAGCAGTATCTCTAATCACATGATATTCTTCGGGTGGTCAAAGCAGTCCCTTATCCAATAAGGTTCTTCGCGATACCAAAGCAGTATCTCTAAACACATGAGATTCGTCGGGTGGTCGAAGCAGTCCCTTATCCAATAAGGTTCTTCGCGATACCAAAACAGTATCTCTAAACACTTGAGATTCTTCAGGTCGTTGAATCAGTCTCTTATCCAATAAGGTTATTCGCGATACCAAAGCAGTATCTCTAAACACATGAGATTCTTCGGGCGGTCGAAGCAGTACCTTATTCAATAAGGTTCTTCGTGATACAAAAGCAGTATCTCTAAACACATGGGATTCTTCGGGTGGTTGAAGTAGTCCCTTATCCAATAAGGTTCTTCGCGATACCAAAGTATTATCTCTAAACACATGAGATTCTTCGGGTGGTCGAAGCAGTCCCTTATCCAATAAGGTTCTTCGCGATACCAAAACAGTATCTATAAACACATGACATTCTTCGTGATACCAAAGCCGTATCTCTAAATACATGAGATTCCTCGGGTGGTCGATGTAGTCCCTTATGCAATAAGGTTCTTCGCGATACGAAAGCAGTATCTCTAAACACATGAGATTCTTTGGGTGGTCGAAGCAGTCCTTTATCCAATAAGGTTCTTCGCGATACCAAAGCAGCATCTCTAATCACATGAGATTCTTCGGGTGGTCGAAGCAGTCCCTTATCCAATAAGGTTCTTCGCGATACCAAAGCAGTATCTCTAATCACATGAGATTCTTCGTGTGGTCGAAGCAGTCCCTTATCCAATAAGGTTCTTCGCGATACCAAAGCAGTATCTCTAAACAGATGAGATTCGTCGGGTGGTCGAAGCAGTCCCTTATCGAATAAGGTTTTTCGCGATACCAAAACAGTATCTCTAAACACATGAGATTCTTCGTGATACCAAAGCCGTATCTCTAAATACATGAGATTCCTCGGGTGATTGATGCAGTCCCTTATCCAATAAGGTTCTTCGCGATACCAAAGCAGTATCTCTAATCACATGATATTCTTCGTGTGGTCGAGGCAGTCCCTTATCCAATAAGGTTCTTCGCGATACCAAAACAATATCTCTAAACACATAAGATTCTTCGCGATACCAAAGCAGTATCTCTAAATACATGAGATTCCTCGGGTGGTCAATGTAGTCCCTTATCCAATAAGGTTCTTCGCGATACAAAAGCAGTATCTCTAAACACATGAGGTTCTTCGGGTGGTCGAAGCAGTCCCTTATCTGTTAAGGTACTTCGCGAAACCAAAGCAGTATCTCTAAACACATGAGATTCTTAGTGTGGTTGAAGCAGCCCCTTATCCAATAAGATTCTTCGCAATATGAAAGCAGTATCTCTAAACACATGAGATTCTTCGGGTGGTCGAAGTAGTACCTTATTCAATAAGGTTCTTCGTGAAACTAAAGCAATATCTCTAAACACATGGGATTCTTCGGGTGGTTGAAGAAGTCCCTTATCCAATAAGGTTCTTTGCGATACCCAAGCAGTATATCTAAACACATGAGATTCTTCGGGTGGTCAAAGCAGTCCCTTATCTAATAAGGTTCTTCGCGATACCAAAGCAGGATCTCTAAACACAAGAGATTCATCGGGTGGTCGAAGCAGTCCCTTATCCAATAAGTTTCTTCGCGATACCAAAGCAGTATCTCTAAACACATGAGATTCTTCGGGTGGTTGAAGAAGCCCCTTATCCAATAAGTTTTTCGCGATACCAAAGCAGTATCTCTAAACACATGAGATTCTTCGGGTGGTCGAAGCAATCCCTTATATGTTAAGGTTCTTCGCGAAACCAAAGCAGTATCTCTAATCACATGAGATTCTTCGAGTGGTCGAGGCAGTCCCTTATCCAATAAGGTTCTTCGCGATACCAAAACAGTATCTCTAAACACATGAGATTATTCGCGATACCAAAGCAGTATCTCTAAATACATGAGATTCCTAGGGTGATCGATGCAGTCCCTTATCCAATAAGATTCTTCGCGATACGAAAGCAGTATCTCTAAACACATGAGATTCTTCGGGTGGTCGAAGCAGTCCCTTATCCAATAAGGTTCTTCGTGATACCAAAGCAGTATCTCTAAACACATGACATTCTTCGGGTGGTCGAAGCAGCCCCTTATCCAATAAGGTTCTTCGCGATACCAAAGCAGTATCTCTAAACACATGAGATTCTTCGGGTGGTCGAAAGAGTACCTTATTCAATAAGGTTCTTCGTGATACACAAGCAGTATCTCTAAACACATGAGATTCTTCTGGTGGTCAAAGCAGTCCTTTATCCAATAAGGTTCTTCGCGATACCAAAGCAGTATCTCTAATCACATGAGATTCTTCGGGTGGTCAAAGCAGTCCCTAATCCAATAAGGTTTTTCGCGATACCAAAGCAGTATCTCTAAACACATGAGATTCGTCGGGTGGTCGAAGAAGTCCCTTATCTAATAAGGTTCTTCGCGATACCAAAACAGTATCTCTAATCGCATGAGATTCTTCATATGGTCGAGGCAGTCCCTTATCCAATAAGATTCTTTGCGATACCAAAACAGTATCTCTAAACAGATGAGATTCTTTGCGATACGAAAGCAGTATCTCTAAACACATGAGGTTCTTCGGGTGGTCGAAGCAGTCCCTTATCTGTTAAGGTTCTTCGCGAAACCAAAGCAGTATCTCTAAACACATGAGATTCTTCGGGTGGTTGAAGGAGCCCCTTATCCAATAAGATTCTTCGTGATATGAAAGCAGTATCTCTAAACACATGAGATTCTTCGGGTGGTCGAAGTAGTACCTTATTCAATAAGGTTATTCGCGAAACCAAAGCAGTATCTCTAAACATATGAGATTCTTCGGGTGGTTGAAGAAGTCCCACATCCAATAAGGTTTTTTGCGATACCCAAGCAGTATATCAAAACACATGAGATTCTTCGGGTGATCAAAGCAGTCCCTTATCTAATAAGGTTCTTGGCGATACCAAAGCAGTATCTCTAAACACATGAGATTCATCGGGTGGTCGAACCAGTCCCTTATCCAATAAGTTTCTTCGCGATACCAAAGCAGTATCTCTAGGCACATGACATTCTTCGGGTGGTTGAAGCAGCCCCTTATCCAATAAGTTTTTCGCGATACCAAAGCAGGATCTCTAAACACAAGAGATTCATCGGGTGGTCGAAGCAGTCCCTTATCCAATACGTTTCTTCGCGATACCAAAGCAGTATCTCTAAACACATGAGATTCTTCGGGTGGTTGAAGCAGCCCCTTATCCAATAAGTTTTTCGCGATACCAAAGCAGTATCTCTAAACACATGAGATTCTTCGGGTGGTCGAAGCAGTCCCTTATCTGTTAAGGTTCTTCGCGAAACCAAAGCAATATCTCTAAACACATGAGATTCTTCGGGTGGTTGAAGCATCCCCTTATCCAATAAGATTCTTCGCGATATGAAAGCAGTATCTCTAAACACATGAGATTCTTAGGGTGGTTGAAGAAGTCCCTTATCCAATAAGGTTTTTTGCGATACCCAAGCAGTGTATCTAGACACATGAAATTCTTCGGGTGGTCGAAGCAGTCCCTTATCCAATACAGTTCTTCGCGATACCAAAGCAGTATCTCTAAACACATGGGATTCTTTGGGTGGTTGAAGCAGCCCCTTATCCAATAAGGTTCTTCGCGATACCAAAGCAGTATCTCTAAACACATGAGATTCTTTGGGTGGTTGAAGCAGCCCCTTATCCAATAAGTTTTTCGCGATACCAAAGCAGTATCTCTAATCACATGAGATTCTTCGAGTGGTCGAGGCAGTCCCTTATCCAATAAGGTTCTTCGCGATACCAAAACAGTATCTCTAAACACATGAGATTATTCGCGATACCAAAGCAGTATCTCTAAATACATGAGATTCCTCGGGTGATCGATGCAGTCCCTTATCCAATAAGATTCTTCACGATATGAAAGCAGTATCTCTAAACACATGAGATTCTTCGGGTGGTCGATGCAGTCCCTTATCCAATAAGGTTCTTCATGATACCAAAGCAGTATCTCTAAACACATGACATTCTTCGGGTGGTCGAAGCAGCCCCTTATCCAATAAGGTTCTTCGCGATACCAAAGCAGTATCTCTAAACACATGAGATTCTTCGGGTGGTCGAAACAGTACCTTATTCAATAAGGTTCTTCGCGATACCAAAACAGTATCTCTAAACACATGAGATTCTTTGGGCGGTCGAAGCAGTACCTTATTCAATAAGGTTCTTCGTGATACAAAAGCAGTATCTCTAAACACATGAGATTCTTCGGGTGGTTGAAGCAGTCCCTTATCCAATAAGGTTCTTCGCGATACCAATGCATTATCTCTAAACACATGAGATTCTTCGGGTGGATCGAAGTATTCCCTTATCCAATAAGGTTCTTCGCGATACCAAAACATTATCTCTAAACACATGAGATTCTTCGTGATACCAAAGCCGTATCTCTAAATACATGAGATTCCTCGGTTGGTTGATGCAGTCCCTTATGCAATAAGGTTCTTCGCAATACCAAGGCAGTATCTCTAAACACACGAGATTCTTCGGGTGGTCGAAGCAGTCCCTATACAATAAGGTTCTTCGCGATACCAATGCATTATCTCTAAGCACATGAGATTCTTCGGGTGGTCGAATCAGTCCCTTATCCAATAAGTTTTTCGGGATACCAAAGCAGTATCTCTAATCACATGAGATTCTTCATGTGGTCGAGGCAGTCCCTTATCCAATAAGGTTCTTCGCGATACCAAAACAGTATCTCTAAACACATGAGATTCTTCGTGATACGAAAGCAGTATCTCTAAACAAATGAGGTTCTTCGGGTGGTCGAAGCAGTCCCTTATCTGTTAAGGTTCTTCGCGAAACCAAAGCAGTATCTCTAGACACATGAGATTCTTCGGGTGGTTGAAGCAGCCCCTTATCCAATAAGATTCTTCCTGATATGAAAGCAGTATCTCGAAACACATGAGATTCTTCGGTTGGTCGAAGTAGTACCTTATTCAATAAGGTTCTTCGCGAAACCAAAGCAGTATCTCTAAACACATGAGATTCTTCGGGTGGTTGAAGAAGTCCCATATCCAATAAGGTTTTTTGCGATACCCAAGCAGTATATATAAACACATGAGATTCTTCGGGTGGTCAAAGCAGTCCCTTATCTAATAAGGTTCTTGGCGATACCAAAGCAGTATCTCTAAACACATGAGATTCATCGGGTGGTTGAAGCATTCCCTTATCCAATAAGTTTCATCGCGATACCAAAGCAGTATCTCTAAGCACATGACATTCTTCGGGTGGTTGAAGCAGCCCTTTATCCAATAAGTATTTTGCGATACCAAAGCAGTAGCTCTAATCACATGAGATTCTTCGGGTGGTCGAGGCAGTCCCTTATCCAATAAGGTTCTTCGCAATACCAAAACAGTAACTCTAAACACATGAGATTATTCGCGATACCAAAGCAGTATCTCTAAATACATGAGATTCCTCGGGTGGTCGATGCAGTCCCTTATCTAATAAGATTCTTCGCGATACGAAAGCAGTATCTTTAAACACATGAGATTCGTCGGGTGGTCGAAGCAGTCCCTTATCCAATAAGGTTCTTCGCGATACCAAAACAGTATCTCTAAACACATGAGATTCTTTGGGCGGTCGAAGCAGTACCTTATTCAATAAGGTTCTTCGTGATACAAAAGCAGTATCTCTAAACACATGAGATTCTTCAGTTGGTTGAAGCAGTCGCTTATCCAATAAGGTTCTTCGCGATACCAATGCATTATCTCTAAACACATGACATTCTTCGGGTGGTCGAAGTATTCCCTTATCCAATAAGGTTCTTCGCGATACCAAAACATTATCTCTAAACACATGAGATTCTTCGTGATACCAAAGTCGTATCTCTAAATACATGAGATTCCTCGGGTGGTTGATGCAGTCCCTTATGCAATAAGGTTCTTCGCAATACCAAAGCAGTATCTCTAAACACACGAGATTCTTCGGGTGGTCGAAGCAGTCCCTTATCCAATAAGGTTCTTCGCGATACCAAAGCAGTATCTCTAAGCACATGAGATTCTTCGGGTGGTCGAAGCAGTCCCTTATCCAATAAGTTTTTCGCGATACCAAAGCAGTATCTCTAATCACATGAGATTCTTCGTGTGGTCGAGGCAGTCCCTTATCCAATAAGGTTCTTCGCGATACCAAAACAGTATCTCTAAACACATGAGATTCTTCGCGATACGAAAGCAGTATCTCTAAACACATGAGGTTCTTCGGGTGGTCGAAGCAGTCCCTTATCTGTTAAGGTTCTTCGCGAAACCAAAGCAGTATCTCTAAACACATGAGATTCTTCGGGTGGTTGAAGCAGCCCCTTATCCAATAAGATTCTTCCTGATATGAAAGCAGTATTTTGAAACACATGAGATTCCTCGGGTGGTCGAAGTATTACCTTATTCAATAAGGTTCTTCGCGAAACCAAAGCAGTATCTCTAAACACATGAGATTCTTCGGGTGGTTGAAGAAGTCCCATATCCAATAATTTTTTTGCGATACCCAAGCAGTATATCTAAACACATGAGATTCTTCGGGTGGTCAAAGCAGTCCCTTATCTAATAAGGTTCTTGGCGATACCAAAGCAGTATCTCTAAACACATGAGATTCATCGGGTGGTCGAAGCATTCCCTTATCCAATAAGTTTCTTCGCGATACCAAAGCAGTATCTCTTAGCACATGACATTCTTCGGGTGGTTGAAGTAGCCCCTTATCCAATAAGTTTTTCGCGATACCAAAGCAGTATCTCTAAACAAATGAGGTTCTTCGGGTGGTCGAAGCAGTCCCTTATCTGTTAAGGTTCTTCGCGAAACCAAAGCAGTATCTGTAGACACATGAGATTCTTCGGGTGGTTGAAGCAGCCCCTTATCCAATAAGATTCTTCCTGATATGAAAGCAGTATCTCGAAACACATGAGATTCTTCGGTTGGTCGAAGTAGTACCTTATTCAATAAGGTTCTTCGCGAAACCAAAGCAATATCTATAAACACATGAGATTCTTCGGGTGGTTGAAGAAGTCCCATATCCAATAAGGTTTTTTGCGATACCCAAGCAGTATATATAAACACATGAGATTCTTCGGGTGGTCAAAGCAGTCCCTTATCTAATAAGGTTCTTGGCGATACCAAAGCAGTATCTCTAAACACATGAGATTCATCGGGTGGTCGAAGCATTCCCTTATCCAATAAGTTTCATCGCGATACCAAAGCAGTATCTCTAAGCACATGACATTCTTCGGGTGGTTGAAGCAGCCCTTTATCCAATAAGTATTTTGCGATACCAAAGCAGTAGCTCTAATCACATGAGATTCTTCGGGTGGTCGAGGCAGTCCCTTATCCAATAAGGTTCTTCGCAATACCAAAACAGTATCTCTAAACACATGAGATTATTCGCGATACCAAAGCAGTATCTCTAAATACATGAGATTCCTCGGCTGGTCGATGAAGTCCCTTATCTAATAAGATTCTTCGCGATACGAAAGCAGTATCTTTAAACACATGAGATTCGTCAGGTGGTCGAAGCAGTCCCTTATCCAATAAGGTTCTTCGCGATACCAAAACAGTACCTCTAAACACATGAGATTCTTTGGGCGGTCGAAGCAATACCTTATTCAATAAGGTTCTTCGTGATACAAAAGCAGTATCTCTAAACACATGAGATTCTTCAGTTGGTTGAAGCAGTCCCTTATCCAATAAGGTTCTTCGCGATACCAATGCATTATCTCTAAACACATGACATTCTCCGGGTGGTCGAAGTATTCCCTTATCCAATAAGGTTCTTCGCGATACCAAAACATTATCTCTAAACACATGAGATTCTTCGTGATACCAAAGTCGTATCTCTAAATACATGAGATTCCTCGGGTGGTTGATGCAGTCCCTTATGCAATAAGGTTCTTCGCAATACCAAAGCAGTATCTCTAAACACACGAGATTCTTCGGGTGGTCGAAGCAGTCCCTTATCCAATAAGGTTCTTCGCGATACCAAAGCAGTATCTCTAAGCACATGAGATTCTTCGGGTGGTCGAAGCAGTCCCTTATCCAATAAGTTTTTCGCGATACCAAAGCAGTATCTCTAATCACATGAGATTCTTCGTGTGGTCGAGGCAGTCCCTTATCCAATAAGGTTCTTCGCGATACCAAAACAGTATCTCTAAACACATGAGATTCTTCGCGATACGAAAGCAGTATCTCTAAACACATGAGGTCCTTCGGGTGGTCGAAGGAGTCCCTTATCTGTTAAGGTTCTTCGCGAAACCAAAGAAGTATCTCTAAACACATGAGATTCTTCGGGTGGTTGAAGCAGCCCCTTATCCAATAAGATTCTTCCTGATATGAAAGCAGTATTTCGAAACACATGAGATTCTTCGGGTGGTCGAAGTAGTACCTTATTCAATAAGGTTCTTCGCGAAACCAAAGCAGTATCTCTAAACACATGAGATTCTTCGGGTGGTTGAAGAAGTCCCATATCCAATAATTTTTTTGCGATACCCAAGCAGTATATCTAAACACATGAGATTCTTCGGATGGTCAAAGCAGTCCCTTATCTAATAAGGTTCTTGGCGATACCAAAGCAGTATCTCTAAACACATGAGATTCATCGGGTGGTCGAAGCATTCCCTTATCCAATAAGTTTCTTCACGATACCAAAGCAGTATCTCTTAGCACATGACATTCTTCGGGTGGTTGAAGTAGCCCCTTATCCAATAAGTTTTTCGCGATACCAAAGCAGTATCTCTAATCACATGAGATTCTTCGGGTGGTCGAGGCAGTCCCTTATCCAATAAGGTTCTTCGCAATACCAAAACAGTATCTCTAAACACATGAGATTATTCGCGATACCAAAGCAGTATCTCTAAATACATGAGATTCCTCGGGTGGTCGATGCAGTCCCTTATCTAATAAGATTCTTCCCGATACGAAAGCAGTATCTTTAAACACATGAGATTCGTCGGGTGGTCGAAGCAGTCCCTTATCCAATAAGGTTCTTCGCGATGCCAAAACAGTATCTCTAAACACATGAGATTCTTTGGGCGGTCGAAGCAGTACCTTATTCAATAAGGTTCTTCGTGATACAAAAGCAGTATCTCTAAACACATGAGATTCTTAAGTTGGTCGAAGCAGTACCTTATCCAATAAGGTTCTTCGCGATACCAATGCATTATCTCTAAACACATGACATTCTTCGGGTGGTCGAAGTATTCCCTTATCCAATAAGGTTCTTCGCGATACCAAAACATTATCTCTAAACACATGAGATTCTTCGTGATACCAAAGTCGTATCTCTAAATACATGAGATTCCTCGGGTGGTTGATGCAGTCCCTTATGCAATAAGGTTCTTCGCAATACCAAAGCAGTATCTCTAAACACACGAGATTCTTCGGGTGGTCGAAGCAGTCCCTTATCTAATAAGGTTCTTTGCGATACCAAAGCAGTATCTCTAAGCACATGAGATTCTTCGGGTGGTCGAAGCAGTCCCTTATCCAATAAGTTTTTCGCGATACCAAAGCAGTATCTCTAATCACATGAGATTCTTCGTGTGGTCGAGGCAGTCCCTTATCTAATAAGGTTCTTCGCGATACCAAAACAGTATCTCTAAACACATGAGATTCTTCGCGATACGAAAGCAGTATCTCTAAACACATGAGGTTCTTCGGGTGGTCGAAGCAGTCCATTATCTGTTAAGGTTCTTCGCGAAACCAAAGCAGTATCTCTAAACACATGAGATTCTTCGGGTGGTTGAAGCAGACCCTTATCCAATAAGATTCTTCCTGATATGAAAGCAGTATTTCGAAACACATGAGATTCTTCGGGTGGTCGAAGTAGTACCTTATTCAATAAGGTTCTTCGCGAAACCAAAGCAGTATCTCTAAACACATGAGATTCTTCGGGTGGTTGAAGAAGTCCCATATCCAATAATTTTTTTGCGATACCCAAGCAGTATATCTAAACACATGAGATTCTTCGGGTGGTCAAAGCAGTCCCTTATCTAATAAGGTTCTTGGCGATACCAAAGTAGTATCTCTAAACACATGAGATTCATCGGGTGGTCGAAGCATTCCCTTATCCAATAAGTTTCTTCGCGATACCAAAGCAGTATCTCTTAGCACATGACATTCTTCGGGTGGTTGAAGTATCCCCTTATCCAATAAGTTTTTCGCGATACCAAAGCAGTATCTCTAATCACATGAGATTCTTCGGGTGGTCGAGGCAGTCCCTTATCCAATAAGGTTCTTCGCAATACCAAAACAGTATCTCTAAACACATGAGATTATTCGCGATACCAAAGCAGTATCTCTAAATACATGAGATTCCTCGGGTGGTCGATGCAGTCCCTTATCCAATAAGATTCTTCCCAATACGAAAGCAGTATCTCTAAACACATGAGATTCTTTGGGTGGTCGAAGCAGTTCCTTATCCAATAAGGTTCTTCGTGATACCAAAGCAGTATCTCTAAACACATGACATTCTTCGGGAGGTCGAAGCAGCCCCTTATCCAATAAGGTTCTTTGCGATACCAAAGAAGTATCTCTAAACACATGAGATTCTTCAGGTGGTCGAAGCAGTACCTTATTCAATAAGGTTCTTCGTGATACACAAGCAGTATCTCTAAACACATGAGATTCTTCTGGTGGTCGAAGCAGTCCTTTATCCAATAAGGTTCTTCGCGATACCAAAGCAGTATCTCTAATCACATGAGATTCTTCGGGTGGTCAAAGCAGTCCCTTATCCAATAAGGTTCTTCGCGATACCAAAGCAGTATCTTTTAACACATGAGATTCGTTAGGTGGTCGAAGCAGTCCCTTATCCAATAAGTTTCTTCGCGATACCAAAACAGTATCTCTAAACACTTGAGATTCTTTGGGTCGTTGAATCAGTCCCTTATCCAATAAGGTTCTTCGCGATACCAAACCAGTATCTCTAAACACATGAGATTCTTCGGGCGGTCGAAGCAGTACCTTATTCAATAAGGTTCATCGTGATACAAAAGCAGTATCTCTAAACACATGAGATTCTTCGGGTGGTTGAAGCAGTCCCTTATCCAATAAGGTTCTTCGCGATACCAAAGCATTATCTCTAAACACATGACATTCTTCGGGTGGTCGAAGCAGTCCCTTATCCAATAAGTTTCATCGCGATACCAAAACAGTATCTCTAAACACATGAGATTCTTCGTGATACCAAAGCCGTATCTCTAAATACATGAGATTCCTCGGGTGGTCGATGTAGTCCCTTATGCATTAAGGTTCTTCGCGATACGAAAGCAGTATCTCTAAACACATAAGATTCTTCGGGTGGTCGAAGCAGTCCTTTATCCAATAAGGTTCTTCGCGATACAAAAGCAGTATCTCTAATCACATGAGATTCTTCGGGTGGTCGAAGCAGTCCCTTATCCAATAAGGTTCTTCGCGATACCAAAGCAGTATCTCTAAACACATGAGATTCGTAGGGTGGTCGAAGCAGTCCCTTATCCAATAAGGTTCATCGCGATACCAAAACAGTATCTCTAAACACATGAGATTCTTCGTGATACCAAAGCCGTATCTCTAAATACATGAGATTCCTCGGGTGGTCGATGTAATCCCTTATGCAATAAGGTTCTTCGCGATACGAAAGCAGTATCTCTAAACACATGAGATTCTTCGGGTGGTCGAAGCAGTCCTTTATCCAATAAGGTTCTTCGCGATACAAAAGCAGTATCTCTAATCACATTAGATTCTTCGGGTGGTCGAAGCAGTCCCTTATCCAATAAGGTTCTTCGCGATACCAAAGCAGTATCTCTAATCACATGGGATTCTTCGGGTGGTCGAAGCAGTCCCTTATCCAATAAGGTTCTTCGCGATACCAAAGCAGTATCTCTAAACACATGAGATTCGTAGGGTGGTCGAAGCAGTCCCTTATCGAATAAGGTTCTTCGCGATACCAAAACAGTATCTTTAAACACATGACATTCTTCGTGATACCAAAGCCGTATCTCTAAATACATGAGATTCCTCGGGTGGTTGATGCAGTCCCTTATGCAATAAGGTTCTTCGCGATACCAAAGCAGTATCTCTAAACACATGAGATTCTTCGGGTGGCCGAAGCAGTCCCTTATCTAATAAGGTTCTTCGCGATACCAGAGCAGTATCTCTAATCACATGAGATTCTTTGGGTGGTTAAAGCAGTCCCTTATCCAATAAGTTCTTCGCGATACCAAACAGTATCTCTAATCACATGAGATTCTTCGGGTGGTCGAAGCAGTCCCTTATCCAATAAGGTTCTTCGCGATACCAAAGCAGTATCTCTAAACACATGAGATTCGTAGGGTGGTCGAAGCAGTCCCTTATCCAATAAGGTTCTTCGCAATACCGAAACAGTATCTCTAAACACATGAGATTATTCGCGATACCAAAGCAGTATCTCTAAATACATGAGATTCCTCGGGTGGTCGATGCAGTCCCTTATCTAATAAGATTCTCCGCGATACGAAAGCAGTATCTTTAAACACATGAGATTCGTCGGGTGGTCGAAGAAGTCCCTTATCCAATAAGGTTCTTCGCGATACCAAAACAGTATCTCTAAACACATGAGATTCTTTGGGCGGTCGAAGCAGTACCTTATTCAATAAGGTTCTTAGTGATACAAAAGCAGTATCTCTAAACACATGAGATTCTTCAGTTGGTTG
Organism: Lathyrus sativus; assembly: GCA_963859935.3. Taxonomy (NCBI): domain Eukaryota; kingdom Viridiplantae; phylum Streptophyta; class Magnoliopsida; order Fabales; family Fabaceae; genus Lathyrus; species Lathyrus sativus. The sequence continues at coordinate 234,930,171 of OZ012740.1, read as the reverse complement.
AAGCAGTCCCTTATCCAATAAGGTTCTTCGCGATACCAATGCATTATCTCTAAACACATGACATTCTTCGGGTGGTCGAAGTATTCCCTTATCCAATAAGGTTCTTCGCGATACCAAAACATTATCTCTAAACACATGAGATTCTTCGTGATACCAAAGTCGTATCTCTAAATACATGAGATTCCTCGGGTGGTTGATGCAGTCCCTTATGCAATAAGGTTCTTCGCAATACCAAAGCAGTATCTCTAAACACACGAGATTCTTCGAGTGGTCGAAGTTGTCCCTTATCCAATAAGGTTCTTCGCGATACCAAAGCAGTATCTCTAAGCACATGAGATTCTTCGGGTGGTCGAAGCAGTCCCTTATCCAATAAGTTTTTCGCGATACCAAAGCAGTATCTCTAATCACATGAGATTCTTCGTATGGTCAAGGCAGTCCCTTATCCAATAAGGTTCTTCGCGATACCAAAATAGTATCTCTAAACACATGAGATTCTTCGCGATACGAAAGCAGTATCTCTAAACACATGAGGTTCTTCGGGTGGTCGAAGCAGTCCCTTATCTGTTAAGGTTCTTCGCGAAACCAAAGTAGTATCTCTAAACACATGAGATTCTTTGGGTGGTTGAAGCAGCCCCTTATCCAATAAGATTCTTCCTGATATGAAAGCAGTATTTCGAAACACATGAGATTCTTCGGGTGGTCGAAGTAGTACCTTATTCAATAAGGTTCTTCGCGAAACCAAAGCAGTATCTCTAAACACATGAGATTCTTCGGGTGGTTGAAGAAGTCCCATATCCAATAATGTTTTTTGCGATACCCAAGCAGTATATCTAAACACATGAGATTCTTCGGGTGGTCAAAGCAGTCCCTTATCTAATAAGGTTCTTGGCGATACCAAAGCAGTATCTCTAAACACATGAGATTCATCGGGTGGTCGAAGCATTCCCTTATCCAATAAGTTTCTTCGCGATACCAAAGCAGTATCTCTTAGCACATGACATTCTTCGGGTGGTTGAAGTAGCCCCTTATCCAATAAGTTTTTCGCGATACCAAAGCAGTATCTCTAATCACATGAGATTCTTCGGGTGGTCGAGGCAGTCCCTTATCCAATAAGGTTCTTCGCAATACCAAAACAGTATCTCTAAACACATGAGATTATTCGCGATACCAAAGCAGTATCTCTAAATACATGAGATTCCTCGGGTGGTCGATGCAGTCCCTTATCCAATAAGATTCTTCCCGATACGAAAGCAGTATCTCTAAACACATGAGATTCTTTGGGTGGTCGAAGCAGTCCCTTATCCAATAAGGTTCTTCGTGATACCAAAGCAGTATCTCTAAACACATGACATTCTTCGGGAGGTCGAAGCAGCCCCTTATCCAATAAGGTTCTTTGCGATACCAAAGAAGTATCTCTAAACACATGAGATTCTTCAGGTGGTCGAAGCAGTACCTTATTCAATAAGGTTCTTCGTGATACACAAGCAGTATCTCTAAACACATGAGATTCTTCTGGTGGTCGAAGCAGTCCTTTATCCAATAAGGTTCTTCGCGATACCAAAGCAGTATCTCTAATCACATGAGATTCTTCGGGTGGTCAAAGCAGTCCCTTATCCAATAAGTTTCTTCGCGATACCAAAGCAGTATCTTTAAACACATGAGATTCGTTGGGTGGTCGAAGCAGTCCCTTATCCAATAAGTTTCTTCGCGATACCAAAACAGTATCTCTAAACACTTGAGATTCTTTGGGTCGTTGAATCAGTCCCTTATCTAATAAGGTTCTTCGCGATGCCAAACCAGTATCTCTAAACACATGAGATTCTTCGGGCTGTCGAAGCAGTACCTTATTCAATAAGGTTCATCGTGATACAAAAGCAGTATCTCTAAACACATGAGATTCTTCGGGTGGTTGAAGCAGTCCCTTATCCAATAAGGTTCTTCGCGATACCAAAGCATTATCTCTAAACACATGACATTCTTCGGGTGGTCGAAGCAGTCCCTTATCCAATAAGTTTCATCGCGATACCAAAACAGTATCTCTAAACACATGAGATTCTTCGTGATACCAAAGCCGTATCTCTAAATACATGAGATTCCTCGGGTGGTCGATGTAGTACCTTATGCATTAAGGTTCTTCGCGATACGAAAGCAGTATCTCTAAACACATGAGATTCTTCGGGTGGTCGAAGCAGTCCTTTATCCAATAAGGTTCTTCGCGATACAAAAGCAGTATCTCTAATCACATGAGATTCTTCGGGTGGTCGAAGCAGTCCCTTACCCAATAAGGTTCTTCGCGATACCAAAGAAGTATCTCTAATCACATGGGATTCTTAGGGTGGTCGAAGCAGTCCCTTATCCAATAAGGTTCTTCGCGATACCAAAGCAGTATCTCTAAACACATGAGATTCGTAGGGTGGTCGAAGCAGTCCCTTATCCAATAAGGTTCATCGCGATACCAAAACAGTATCTCTAAACACATGAGATTCTTCGTGATACCAAAGCCGTATCTCTAAATACATGAGATTCCTCGGGTGGTCGATGTAGTCCCTTATGCATTAAGGTTCTTCGCGATACGAAAGCAGTATCTCTAAACACATGAGATTCTTCGGGTGGTCGAAGCAGTCCTTTATCCAATAAGGTTCTTCGCGATACAAAAGCAGTATCTCTAATCACATGAGATTCTTCGGGTGGTCGAAGCAGTCCCTTATCCAATAAGGTTCTTCGCGATACCAAAGCAGTATCTCTAATCACATGGGATTCTTAGGGTGGTCGAAGCAGTCCCTTATCCAATAAGGTTCTTCGCGATACCAAAGCAGCATCTCTAAACACATGAGATTCGTAGGGTGGTCGAAGCAGTCCCTTATCCAATAAGGTTCATCGCGATACCAAAACAGTATCTCTAAACACATGAGATTCTTCGTGATACCAAAGCCGTATCTCTAAATACATGAGATTCCTCGGGTGGTCGATGTAGTCCCTTATGCAATAAGGTTCTTCGCGATACGAAAGCAGTATCTCTAAACACATGAGATTCTTCGGGTGGTCGAAGCAGTCCTTTATCCAATAAGGTTCTTCGCAATACAAAAGCAGTATCTCTAATCACATGAGATTCTTCGGGTGGTTGAAGCAGTCCCTTATCCAATAAGGTTCTTCGCGATACCAAAGCAGTATCTCTAATCACATGGGATTCTTCGGGTGGTCGAAGCAGTCCCTTATCCAATAAGGTTCTTCGCGATACCAAAGCAGTATCTCTAAACACATGAGATTCGTAGGGTGGTCGAAGCAGTCCCTTATCAAATAAGGTTCTTCGCGATACCAAAACAGTAACTCTAAACACATGAGATTCTTCGTGATACCAAAGCCGTATCTCTAAATACATGAGATTCCTCGGGTGGTCGATGTAGTCCCTTATGCATTAAGGTTCTTCGCGATACGAAAGCAGTATCTCTAAACACATGAGATTCTTCGGGTGGTCGAAGCAGTCCTTTATCCAATAAGGTTCTTCGCGATACAAAAGCAGTATCTCTAATCACATGAGATTCTTCGGGTGGTCGAAGCAGTCCCTTATCCAATAAGGTTCTTCGCGATACCAAAGCAGTATCTCTAATCACATGGGATTCTTAGGGTGGTCGAAGCAGTCCCTTATCCAATAAGGTTCTTCGCGATACCAAAGCAGTATCTCTAAACACATGAGATTCGTAGGGTGGTCGAAGCAGTCCCTTATCCAATAAGGTTCATCGCGATACCAAAACAGTATCTCTAAACACATGAGATTCTTCGTGATACCAAAGCCGTATCTCTAAATACATGAGATTCCTCGGGTGGTCGATGTAGTCCCTTATGCAATAAGGTTCTTCGCGATACGAAAGCAGTATCTCTAAACACATGAGATTCTTCAGGGGTCGAAGCAGTCCTTTATCCAATAAGGTTCTTCGCGATACAAAAGCAGTATCTCTAATCACATGAGATTCTTCGGGTGGTCGAAGCAGTCCCTTATCCAATAAGGTTCTTCACGATACCAAAGAAGTATCTCTAATCACATGGGATTCTTCGGGTGGTCGAAGCAGTCCCTTATCCAATAAGTTTTTCGCGATACCAAAAAGTATCTCTAATCACATGAGATTCTTCGGGCGGTCGAGGCAGTCCCTTATCCAATAAGGTTCTTCGCGATACCAAAGCAGTATCTCTAAACACATGAGATTCTTCGCGATACCAAAGTAGTATCTCTAAATACATGAGATTCCTCGAGTGGTCGATGCAGACCCTTATCCAATAAGATTCTTCGCGATATGAAAGAAGTATCTCTAAACACATGAGGTTCTTCGGGTGGTCGAAGCAGTCCCTTATCTGTTAAGGTTCTTCGCGAAACCAAAACAGTATCTCTAAACACATGAGATTCTTTGGGTGGTCGAGGCAATCCCTTATCCAATAAGGTTCTTCGCGATACCAAAACAGTATCTCTAAACACATGAGATTATTCGTGATACCAAAGCAGTATCTCTAAACACATGAGATTCTTCGGGTGGTCGATGCAGTCCCTTATCCAATAAGATTCTCCGTGATACGAAAGCAGTAACTCTAAACACATGAGATTCTTCGGGTGGTCGAAGCAGTCCCTTATCCAATAAGGTTCTTCGTGATACCAAAGCAGTATCTCTAAACACATGACATTCTTCGGGTGATCGAAGTAGGCCCTTATCCAATAAGGTTCTTCGCGATACCAAAGCAGTATCTCAAAACACACGAGATTCTTCGGGTGGTCGAAGCAGTACCTTATTCAATAAGGTTCTTCGTGATACCTAAGCAGTATCTCTAAACACATGAGATTCTTCGGGTGGTTGAAGCAGTCCCTTATCCAATAAGGTTCTTCGCGATACCAAAGCATTATCTCTAACACATTAGATTCTTCGGGTGGTCGAAGCAGTTCATTATCCAAGAAGGTTCTTCGCGATACCAAAACAGTATCTCTAAAACATGAGATTCTTCATGATACCAAAGCCGTATCTCTAAATACATGAGATTCCTCAGGTGGTCGATGCAGTCCCTTATGCAATAAGGTTCTTCGCGATACGAAAGCAGTATCTCTAAACACATGAGGTTCTTCGGGTGGTCGAAGCAGTCCCTTATCTGTTAAGGTTCTTCGCGAAACCAAAGCAGTATCTCTAAACACATGAGATTCTTCGGGTGTTCGAAGCAGTACCTTATTCAATAAGGTTCTTCATGATACAAAAGCAGTATCTCTAAACACATGAGATTCTTCGGGTGGTTGATGAAGTCCCTTATCCAATAAGGTTCTTCGCGATACCAAAGCAGTATCTCTAAACACATGAGATTCGTAGGGTGGTCGAAGCAGTCCCTTATCCAATAAGGTTCATCGCGATACCAAAAAAGGATCTCTAAACACATGAGATTCTTCGTGATACCAAAGCCGTATCTCTAAATACATGAGATTCCTCGGGTGGTCGATGTAGTCCCTTATGCAATAAGGTTCTTCGCGATACGAAAGCAGTATCTCTAAACACATGAGATTCTTCAGGGGTCGAAGCAGTCCTTTATCCAATAAGGTTCTTCGCGATACAAAAGCAGTATCTCTAATCACATGAGATTCTTCGGGTGGTCGAAGCAGTCCCTTATCCAATAAGGTTCTTCACGATACCAAAGCAGTATCTCTAATCACATGGGATTCTTCGGGTGGTCGAAGCAGTCCCTTATCCAATAAGTTTTTCGCGATACCAAACAGTATCTCTAATCACATGAGATTCTTCGGGCGGTCGAGGCAGTCCCTTATCCAATAAGGTTCTTCGCGATACCAAAGCAGTATCTCTAAACACATGAGATTCTTCGCGATACCAAAGCAGTATCTCTAAATACATGAGATTCCTCGGGTGGTCGATGCAGACCCTTATCCAATAAGATTCTTCGCGATATGAAAGAAGTATCTCTAAACACATGAGGTTCTTCGGGTGGTCGAAGCAGTCCCTTATCTGTTAAGGTTCTTCGCGAAACCAAAACAATATCTCTAAACACATGAGATTCTTTGGGTGGTCGAGGCAATCCCTTATCCAATAAGGTTCTTCGCGATACCAAAACAGTATCTCGAAACACATGAGATTATTCGTGATACCAAAGCAGTATCTCTAAACACATGAGATTCTTCGGGTGGTCGATGCAGTCCCTTATCCAATAAGATTCTCCGTGATACGAAAGCAGTAACTCTAAACACATGAGATTCTTCGGGTGGTCGAAGCAGTCCCTTATCCAATAAGGTTCTTCGTGATACCAAAGCAGTATCTCTAAACACATGACATTCTTCAGGTGATCGAAGTAGGCCCTTATCCAATAAGGTTCTTCGCGATACCAAAGCAGTATCTCAAAACACACGAGATTCTTCGGGTGGTCGAAGCAGTACCTTATTCAATAAGGTTCTTCGTGATACCTAAGCAGTATCTCTAAACACATGAGATTCTTCGGGTGGTTGAAGCAGTCCCTTATCCAATAAGGTTCTTCGCGATACCAAAGCATTATCTCTAACACATTAGATTCTTCGGGTGGTCGAAGCAGTTCATTATCCAAGAAGGTTCTTCGCGATACCAAAACAGTATCTCTAAAACATGAGATTCTTCATGATACCAAAGCCGTATCTCTAAATACATGAGATTCCTCAGGTGGTCGATGCAGTCCCTTATGCAATAAGGTTCTTCGCGATACGAAAGCAGTATCTCTAAACACATGAGGTTCTTCGGGTGGTCGAAGCAGTCCCTTATCTGTTAAGGTTCTTCGCGAAACCAAAGCAGTATCTCTAAACACATGAGATTCTTCGGGTGTTCGAAGCAGTACCTTATTCAATAAGGTTCTTCATGATACAAAAGCAGTATCTCTAAACACATGAGATTCTTTGGGTGGTTGATGCAGTCCCTTATCCAATAAGGTTCTCCGCGATACCAAAGCATTATCTCTAAACACATTAGATTCTTCGGGTGGTCGAACCAGTTCCTTATCCAAGAAGGTTCTTCGCGATACCAAAACAGTATCTCTAAACACATGAGATTCTTCGTGATACCAAAGCCGTATCTCTAAATACATGAGATTCCTCGGGTGGTTGATGCAGTCCCTTATGCGATAAGGTTCTTCGCGATACCAAAGCAGTATCTCTAAACACATGAGATTCTTCGGGTGGTCGAAGCAGTCCCTTATCCAATAAGGTTCTTCGCGATACCAAAGAAGTATCTCTAATCACATGAGATTCTTCGGGTGGTCAAAGCAGTCCCTTATCCAATAAGTTTTTCGCGATACCAAAGCAGTATCTCTAATCACATGAGATTTTTCGGGTGGTCGAGGCAGTCCCTTATCCAATAAGGTTCTTCGCGATACCAAAACAGTATCTCTATACACATGAGATTCTTCGAGATACTAAAGCAGTATCTCTAAATACATGAGATTCCTCGGGTGGTCGATGCAATCCCTTATCCAATAAGATTCTTCGCGATAGGAAAGCAGTATCTCTAAACACATGAGGTTCTTCGGGTGGTCGAAGCAGTCCCTTATCTGTTAAGGTTCTTCGCGAAACCAAAGCAGTATCTCTAAACACATGAGATTCTTCGGGTGGTCGAAGCAGTACCTTATTCAATAAGGTTCTTCGTGATACAAAAGCAGTATCTCTAAACACATGAGATTCTTCGGGTGGTCGAAGCAGTCCCTTATCAAATAAGGTTCTTCGCGATACCAAAAGAGTATCTCTAAACACATCAGATTCGTCGTGATACCAAAGCATTATCTCTAAACACATTAGATTCTTCGGGTGGTCGAAGAAGTCCCTTATCAAATAAGGTTTTTCGCGATACCAAAAGAGTATCTTTAAACACATGAGATTCTTCGCGATACCAAAGCATTATCTCTAAACACATTAGATTCTTCGGGTGGTCAAAGCAGTTCCTTATCCAAGAAGGTTCTTCGCGATACCAAAACAGTATCTCTAAATACATGAGATTCCTCGGGTGGTCGATGCAGACCCTTATCCAATAAGATTCTTCGCGATATGAAAGAAGTATCTCTAAACACATGAGGTTCTTCGGGTGGTCGAAGCAGTCCCTTATCTGTTAAGGTTCTTCGCGAAACCAAAGCAGTATCTCTAAACACATGAGATTCTTTGGGTGGTCGAGGCAGTCTCTTATCCAATAAGGTTCTTCGCGATACCAAAACAGTATCTCTAAACACATGAGATTATTCGTGATACCAAAGCAGTATCTCTAAACACATGAGATTCTTCGGGTGGTCGATGCAGTCCCTTATCCAATAAGATTCTCCGCGATACGAAAGCAGTAACTCTAAACACATGAGATTCTTCGGGTGGTCGAAGCAGTCCCTTATCCAATAAGGTTCTTCGTGATACCAAAGCAGTATCTCTAAACACATGAGATTCTTCAGGTGGTTGAAGCAGTCCCTTATCCAATAAGGTTCTTCGCGATACCAAAGCATTATCTCTAACACATTAGATTCTTCGGGTGGTCGAAGCAGTTCATTATCCAAGAAGGTTCTTCGCGATACCAAAACAGTATCTCTAAAACATGAGATTCTTCATGATACCAAAGCCGTATCTCTAAATACATGAGATTCCTCAGGTGGTCGATGTAACACCCCCTTTTTATACCCCCAAATAAATTAGATAAATCAATTAGGCACTTAGAAAATTTATTTCATCAGAGTTTAATTAAAACATGGTATAAAAGAGGCGCATCACATTATCATGAAATTAAACACATACGATACCTGCTCAAAATAGATATGCAACAATGGGTAACCCACATCTCAATATTTAGAATAAAGCGGAAACATCCAAATATTGAATCGATCTCATGCATAAAAGTATATGCAACCATCAGTTAATTCATGATTTACAACGTATCCACAACAGATACATACACATATGTATCACAAAAGAATCAAAACAAATGTAACTCCAAAAGAGTCAAAGACTTCCTAACTACCCAGATGTTACATATCAGAGCCATTGACCAAAAAGAGTGAAGACATCGCTTCACAAAAAGAACCTCCAGCTTCCTACTCTGCAATGCCTCATAGAGCATTATAAAACAGCAGAAGGGTGAGAAACAACATCATAACAGTTAATGCATAAAATTGTATAAATACATATACTCATATTGGTACAAGTTATACTCAAATTATGTTCTCACCACATTAAGCATATACAAATAATCATGTCTCTACACATACACATGAACATTCACTATATTTCCTCCAAACAATCACATATAACATACACAGTTATATTCACACAACCAATGCATCATACACAGATGACTCACGCAACTCATAGAGACCGACACACGACTCTATGCAGATGCAAATGCGGTACCGACTCATTCAACAAATTCCCTAAGGAATCGAGTATTCAGCAGATCCTCCACGGGATCAAGTACTCAGCAGATTCTCCACGGAATCAAATATTCATCAGATTCTCCACGGAATCGAATATTCAGCAGATCCTCCACGGGATCAAGTACTCAGCAGATTCTCCACGGAATCAAATACTCTAACCAATCCTCCACGGGATTACATGTTATGACCGATTCTCCGAGGAATCACACAATGCAACCGATTCTCCAAGGAATCAAACAATGCAACCGATTCTCTAAGGAATCAAACAATGCAACCGATTCTCCAAGGAATCAAACAATGCAACCGATTCTCCAAGGAATCAAATATAACCATCGTATCATACGAGGTTCTGCAAATCCTCCGAGGGATCAATCGACACAAAAATGCATACTATGCTCACGAACATATTCATTGCATTTATCATATACATGGCATATATCTATCATGCATTCACATTATACACCATTCCACACATGGTTTACACACATATCAGCCTATCAATGCATTTCTATTCAATTCGAGCAAATACACAAGATTATCAAATATTCAAGATTTATCATTTACTCTACAATCTAGGATTCACGCCTTTCGGCCACCCACAGCACAACATGTTGAAACAGTTCACACATCAATCATTCATATAGGCATTAATCATAATTGAATCAATCAAACATCATGCCATGAACAAACAGCAAAACAAATAACACTGCCAGGTTCGCCAACCTTCGCCTGGCGAAGCCACGCAGCGAATGCTCGCTGGCCTTCGCCTGGCGAACTCCCCAGCGAAGTCCACTGGGAGTAATTCTGGAATTACTCGCTGAGGCTCGCTACCCACTCGCCTGGCGAACCTTCGCCAACTAACCTCGCCTGGCGAACTTGCCAGCGAATACAGGGTATTAGCTTCTGACTTGCTTCGCTACAGCTCGCTGGGCTTCGCCTGGCGAACTTGCGAAGACAGAACTTCCATGGCTGTCTCAAAGCCCAAACTCCACACAACCAACCGATTAAATCCAAACCAGTCACATTAGCACAACCCAACCATCACCCGACTAAACTACATCGTCTAATCCGAGTTCTAACTGATTAAAACCTCATTCTACTCACAAAACCAACTTCTAACCTAAGTGGAAAAAGAGTAGAACTCTACAAAACCCACACACATACACATACAATCATATACATTAAAGAGATGATAAAGTTTCACACCCTTACCGATCGATTGCAAGCTTTGGTAATGATTTCCTTGATGATTCTAGGTTTTCCTCTCCACTTTCTCTTCTCTTTCTCTTCTCCTCTTTTATTTCTCTTGTTTTTCTTCTTATGTTACTATCTTTCTTCCTTTTCCTCTCTTATTCTATTTCTATCTCTATTTCTTTCCTCTCAAATTCTTTCCAACACTAACCAAATCAATTCTCACACTAAGTGCTAAATGTCTAAAATGCCCTTTTTACTCTAATTCCCCGAAAACTCTCCGAATCGGTAAAATAGATAAAATAAGCAAACACCACATAATAACAATATATAATTTCTCAATTTAAACAAACATCAATTAAATAAATTAAAAGACTCAACAATTAATGGGAATTCAGAATCGGGGCGTTACAACTCTCCCCCACTTTAGAAATTTTCGTCCTCGAAAATATCACCTGATTCAAACAACTCTGGATGCGATTCTCGCATCTTGCTCTCCAATTCCCAAGTCATGTTGCCTTCCGCGGCACCTCCCCAGGACACTTTCACAAGCGTAATATCCTTGCCTCTTAGTTTCTTAACTTCACGGTCCAAAATACTAACCGGTAAAACTTCAACTGTAAGGTTATCTCTTACTTCCACTTCATCCATTGGAATAACATGTGACGGATCCGGAACATACTTCCGAAGTTGCGAGACATGGAATACATCATGCAAATTCGAAAGATTCGGAGGCAACGCCACACGATAAGCCACAGCACCAACTCGTGCGACAATCTGATACGGACCAATAAAACGAGAAGTCAACTTTCTCGACTTCAAAGCACGACCCACACCCGTAACCGGTGTAACTCTCAAAAACACATGGTCGCCCTCTTGAAACTCGAGATCCTTTCTCCTTTTATCATGATAACTTTTCTGTCTATTCTGAGAAGCTCTCATCTTTTCCCGAATAAATTTCACCTTTTCCGTCGTCTGCTGTACCATTTCAGGACCAACTACCGACCTTTCACCCGTCTCATGCCAACACAGAGGTGTTCGACATCTCCGTCCATATAAAGCCTCAAATGGCGCCATACCGATACTCGAATGGAAACTGTTATTATAGGTGAACTCAATCAACGTTAAATAACCGTCCCACGCACCACCTTGTTTAAGCACACAAGCACGCAACAGATCTTCTAACGATTGAATCGTCCTCTCGGTTTGACCATCCGTTTGCGGATGATATGCCGAACTCAATCTCAACTTAGAACCCAAGGCACCCTGCAAACTCTCCCAAAATCTTGAAGTAAATCTAGGATCTCTATCCGACACAATACTCTTAGGAACTCCATGAAGCTTCACAATAGTGCCAACATAAATCTCGGCCAACCTTTCCAAAGAATAAGTAATATCAATCGGAATAAAATGAGCCGATTTAGTAAGCCTATCAACAATCACCCAAATAGCATTATGTCCTCTTTGCGTATTCGGCAATCCCGTAACAAAATCCATCGATATACTATCCCATTTCCATTCCGGAATATCCAACGGTTGCATCAATCCACTAGGCTTCTGATGCTCCAACTTAGACTTCTGACAAGTCAAACACGAGTACACAAAACGAGCAATATCGCTTTTCAATCCAGACCACCAAAAGATCTTCCTCAAATCCTGATACATCTTATTCGCTCCCGGATGAATACTTAAGTTACTCCGATGTCCCTCTTCCAATATCATCTTTTTCAAATCCGCGTCATCGGGAATACAAATACGACCTCGAAACCTCAAAACTCCTAATTCATCAACGTTGAAATCTTCATTTCCATTCGTCATCAAATCCACAAATTTCAAATCCAACTTTTGCTTTTCACACACTGTAGTAAGGAAATCATTCGTGACATGCAACATACCAAGCTTCACACTACTCGGCGTTAACTCACAAACCAAACTCAAATCTCTAAAGTTCTCCAAGAGTTCCCACTCTCTAACCATCAAAGTAGACACGTGCAACGACTTCCGACTTAAGGCATCGGCTACCACATTCGCCTTACCCGGATGATAATTTAAACCAAAATCATAGTCCTTCAAAAGTTCTAGCCATCTCCTTTGCCTCATATTCAATTCCTTTTGATCAAACAAATACTTCAAACTCTTGTGATCGCTAAAAACTTCAAATCTTGCACCATAAAGATAGTGCCTCCAAATTTTCAAAACGAACACCACGGCCGCTAACTCCAAATCATGAGTAGGGTAATTCTTTTCATGCACTCTCAACTGCCTAGAAGCATACGCCACGACCTTCCCATCTTGCATTAATACACCACCCAATCCTGACAAAGAAGCATCGCAGTAAACCACAAAAGGTTCCGTAGGATTCGGCAAAATCAAAACTGGCGCTGACGTTAACCTTCTCTTTAATTCCATGAAACTCTCTTCACAATTAACATCCCAAATAAAAGCCTTTCCTTTACAAGTCAACTGCGTTAACGGAAGTGCTAACCTTGAAAATCCTTCGATAAACCTCCGGTAGTAACCGGCCAAGCCCAAAAAGCTTCGAATTTCCGTAACCGATCTTGGAGTCTCCCATTGCATTACCGCATCGATCTTGGATGGATCCACACTAATACCATTGCCGGAAATAATATGCCCAAGAAAACTCACCTCCGACAACCAAAACTCACACTTAGACAACTTTGCATACAACTTCTTCTCTTTCAAAATCCGCAACACAATCCTTAAATGTTCTTCGTGTTCCTCTCGAGACTTAGAATAAATCAAAATGTCATCGATAAACACCACCACAAAACGATCCAACTGCTCGTGGAAGATACGGTTCATATATTCCATGAAAACACCCGGCGCATTAGAAACTCCGAATGGCATCACCGTATACTCGTAGTGACCATATCGTGTTCTAAAAGCCGTCTTCGAAATATCTTCTTCCTTAACCCGAATCTGGTGATAACCGGATCTTAAATCAATCTTACTAAAAACACGGGCTCCAACCAATTGATCCATCAAATCATCGATTCTTGGAAGCGGATACTTGCTCTTAATTGTCACCTTATTCAACTGCCGATAATCAATACACAATCGCATACTACCATCCTTCTTCTTTACCAACAATACCGGCGCACCCCAAGGAGAAACACTTGGTCTTACAAATCTCTTATCCAACAAATCATTCAACTGCTTCTTCAATTCCACCAACTCCGATGCCGACATCCGATACGGGGCCATCGAAATCGGTCTAGTACCCGGAACTAGATCAATAGAAAATTCAACCTCTCTCTTTGGCGGCACATCCGCAACATCTTCCGGAAATACTTCAGGAAATTCACAAACCACAGGAAACACGTCGAGCTCAACTTTGCTCTCCACCGACAACGATGCAAACAAACCAAACAACTGAGCTTCGTCCGCTAAAAGTTTCTTCAACTCTTTAGTGGAAAGAAAACTCTCGTTTTCACCATCTTCCAAAGAAGGAAACCTTACTAACTTGTGATAGCAATCCAAATGAACTCTATTAAATTGCAACCAATTCATACCCAAGATTACGTCCAAACCTTCCAACGGCAAACACACTAAATCCATAACGAAGTCCTTACCATACATGGTCAAAGGACAACTTGCACACACCAAAGAAGTAGTTACCGACCCCGAAGCGGGAGTCCCAATAACCATACCACTACTCAAAGAAACCATACACAAATCCAACCGCTTAGCACACGCAAGAGAAATGAACGAGTGAGTCGCTCCAGTATCAATAATAGCAACTAAAGGCATATCATTAATAAAGCATGTACCTTTAATCAAACGATCTGCCGCACTAGTGTCGTCTGAACCTGCTAATGCGAATACTTTTCCGCCCGCCGGAGCTTGCTTCGGTTTGGTACAATTCGGGCTAATGTGACCCACCTCGCCACAATTAAAACACTTTACAACATTCTTTCTACACTCTGCTGCATCATGACCAAAGAGTCCACAGTTGGAACACTTCGCCTTGAACTTTCCACAATCATAAGACTTGTGGCCCATCACGTCACACTTAAAACATTTGATCGCACCGGAACCTCCTCCGGGTCTCCTATCAAAGTTTCCCCTATGTTTGCCCTTATCAGCAGGCGTCACATAAGGTCCGCTTCGTACTTGCTGCTTCCCTCTCCTCTCGCTCAAACCCTTATAATGAGTAGAACGAGCTCTACTATCTTCTTCATAAATTCTACAACACTCAGTCAAATCCGAAAATCTTCGTATCCTTTGATAACCCACCGCTTGCTTTATCTCCGGACGCAAGCCATTCTCATACTTGATACATTTGGAAAATTCTGCCGTAACCGCATCATAGTGAGGGTGAAACTTCACTAACTCAGTAAACTTAGTGGTGTAGTCCACCACCGACATATTACCTTGTTTCAACTCCAGAAATTCCATTTCTCTCTTCCCTTTAACACTTTCGGGATAATACTTCCTTAGAAACTCAGCACGAAATAAATCCCACGTAATCTCCTCGTCGTCGACCTCAAGAACTTGCCTCATGCTGACCCACCAGTCATCGGCCTCTTCTCTCAGCATGTGAGTCCCTAGTCTCACCTTATTCCCTTCAGCACAATCCATCACCCTAAAAATTCTCTCAATTTCCTTTAACCATATCTGAGCACCATCCGGATCAAATCTCCCTTTAAACACCGGTGGTTGGTTCTTCCTGAACTCATCATTCGCATTCACGTTAGGTGCACCCTGCACAGCTCTGGCCATAGCCTCTAACGCCGCTGCCATAGCATTGTCATTACGACCTGCCATATTCTGAGGATTCCCAAAAATAACAACAAGGTTAAACAACCGTTCAACCAACACAACAACAAGACAGACACGACTGACTCAACACTAGCTCTGATACCACTTAATGTAACACCCCCTTTTTATACCCCCAAATAAATTAGATAAATCAATTAGGCACTTAGAAAATTTATTTCATCAGAGTTTAATTAAAACATGGTATAAAAGAGGCGCATCACATTATCATGAAATTAAACACATACGATACCTGCTCAAAATAGATATGCAACAATGGGTAACCCACATCTCAATATTTAGAATAAAGCGGAAACATCCAAATATTGAATCGATCTCATGCATAAAAGTATATGCAACCATCAGTTAATTCATGATTTACAACGTATCCACAACAGATACATACACATATGTATCACAAAAGAATCAAAACAAATGTAACTCCAAAAGAGTCAAAGACTTCCTAACTACCCAGATGTTACATATCAGAGCCATTGACCAAAAAGAGTGAAGACATCGCTTCACAAAAAGAACCTCCAGCTTCCTACTCTGCAATGCCTCATAGAGCATTATAAAACAGCAGAAGGGTGAGAAACAACATCATAACAGTTAATGCATAAAATTGTATATATACATATACTCATATTGGTACAAGTTATACTCAAATTATGTTCTCACCACATTAAGCATATACAAATAATCATGTCTCTACACATACACATGAACATTCACTATATTTCCTCCAAACAATCACATATAACATACACAGTTATATTCACACAACCAATGCATCATACACAGATGACTCACGCAACTCATAGAGACCGACACACGACTCTATGCAGATGCAAATGCGGTACCGACTCATTCAACAAATTCCCTAAGGAATCGAGTATTCAGCAGATCCTCCACGGGATCAAGTACTCAGCAGATTCTCCACGGAATCAAATATTCATCAGATTCTCCACGGAATCGAATATTCAGCAGATCCTCCACGGGATCAAGTACTCAGCAGATTCTCCACGGAATCAAATACTCTAACCAATCCTCCACGGGATTACATGTTATGACCGATTCTCCGAGGAATCACACAATGCAACCGATTCTCCAAGGAATCAAACAATGCAACCGATTCTCTAAGGAATCAAACAATGCAACCGATTCTCCAAGGAATCAAACAATGCAACCGATTCTCCAAGGAATCAAATATAACCATCGTATCATACGAGGTTCTGCAAATCCTCCGAGGGATCAATCGACACAAAAATGCATACTATGCTCACGAACATATTCATTGCATTTATCATATACATGGCATATATCTATCATGCATTCACATTATACACCATTCCACACATGGTTTACACACATATCAGCCTATCAATGCATTTCTATTCAATTCGAGCAAATACACAAGATTATCAAATATTCAAGATTTATCATTTACTCTACAATCTAGGATTCACGCCTTTCGGCCACCCACAGCACAACATGTTGAAACAGTTCACACATCAATCATTCATATAGGCATTAATCATAATTGAATCAATCAAACATCATGCCATGAACAAACAGCAAAACAAATAACACTGCCAGGTTCGCCAACCTTCGCCTGGCGAAGCCACGCAGCGAATGCTCGCTGGCCTTCGCCTGGCGAACTCCCCAGCGAAGTCCACTGGGAGTAATTCTGGAATTACTCGCTGAGGCTCGCTACCCACTCGCCTGGCGAACCTTCGCCAACTAACCTCGCCTGGCGAACTTGCCAGCGAATACAGGGTATTAGCTTCTGACTTGCTTCGCTACAGCTCGCTGGGCTTCGCCTGGCGAAGCTTCGCTGCCATTCGCCTGGCGAACTTGCGAAGACAGAACTTCCATGGCTGTCTCAAAGCCCAAACTCCACACAACCAACCGATTAAATCCAAACCAGTCACATTAGCACAACCCAACCATCACCCGACTAAACTACATCGTCTAATCCGAGTTCTAACTGATTAAAACCTCATTCTACTCACAAAACCAACTTCTAACCTAAGTGGAAAAAGAGTAGAACTCTACAAAACCCACACACATACACATACAATCATATACATTAAAGAGATGATGAAGTTTCACACCCTTACCGATCGATTGCAAGCTTTGGTAATGATTTCCTTGATGATTCTAGGTTTTCCTCTCCACTTTCTCTTCTCTTTCTCTTCTCCTCTTTTCTTTCTCTTGTTTTTCTTCTTATGTTACTATCTTTCTTCCTTTTCCTCTCTTATTCTATTTCTATCTCTATTTCTTTCCTCTCAAATTCTTTCCAACACTAACCAAATCAATTCTCACACTAAGTGCTAAATGTCTAAAATGCCCTTTTTACTCTAATTCCCCGAAAACTCTCCGAATCGGTAAAATAGATAAAATAAGCAAACACCACATAATAACAATATATAATTTCTCAATTTAAACAAACATCAATTAAATAAATTAAAGACTCAACAATTAATGGGAATTCAGAATCGGGGCGTTACAGTCGATGCAGTCCCTTATGCAATAAGGTTCTTCGCGATACGAAAGCAGTATCTCTAAACACATGAGGTTCTTCGGGTGGTCGAAGCAGTCGCTTATCTGTTAAGGTTCTTCGCGAAACCAAAGCAGTATCTCTAAACACATGAGATTCTTCGGGTGTTCGAAGCAGTACCTTATTCAATAAGGTTCTTCGTGATACAAAAGCAGTATCTCTAAACACATGAGATTCTTCGGGTGGTTGATGCAGTCCCTTATCCAATAAGGTTCTTCGCGATACCAAAGCATTATCTCTAAACACATTAGATTCTTCGGGTGGTCGAAGCAGTTCCTTATCCAAGAAGGTTCTTCGCGATACCCAAACAGTATCTCTAAACACATGAGATTCTTCGTGATACCAAAGCCATATCTCTAAATACATGAGATTCCTCGGGTGGTTGATGCAGTCCCTTATGCAATAAGGTTCTTCGCAATACCAAAGCAGTATCTCTAAACACATGAGATTCTTCGGGTGGTCGAAGCAGTCCTTTATCCAATAAGGTTCTTCGCGATACCAAAGAAGTATCTCTAATCACATGAGATTTTTCGGGTGGTCAAAGAAGTCCCTTATCCAATAAGTTTTTCGTGATACCAAAGCAGTATCTCTAATCACATGAGATTCTTCGGGTGGTCGAGGCAGTCCCTTATCCAATAAGGTTCTTCGCGATACCAAAACAATATCTCTATACACATGAGATTCTTCGAGATACCAAAGCAGTATCTCTAAATACATGAGATTCCACGGGTGGTCGATGCAATCCCTTATCCAATTAGATTCTTCGCGATACGAAAGCAGTATCTCTAAACACATGAGGTTCTTCGGGTGGTCGAAGCAGTCCCTTATCTGTTAAGGTTCTTCGCGAAACCAAAGCAGTATCTCTAAACACATGAGATTCTTCGGGTGGTCGAAGCAGTACCTTATTCAATAAGGTTCTTCGTGATACAAAAGCAGTATCTCTAAACACATGAGATTCTTCGGGTGGTAGAAGCAGTCCCTTATCAAATAAGGTTCTTCGCGATACCAAAAGAGTATCTCTAAACACATCAGATTCGTCGTGATACCAAAGCATTATCTCTAAACACATTAGATTCTTCGGGTGGTCGAAGCAGTCCCTTATCAAGTAAGGTTCTTCGCGATACCAAAAGAGTATCTCTAAACACATGAGATTCTTCGCGATACCAAAGCATTATCTCTAAACACATTAGATTCTTCGGGTGGTCAAAGCAGTTCCTTATCCAAGAAGGTTCTTCGCGATACCAAAACAGTATCTCTAAACACATGAGATTCTTTGTGATACCAAAGCCGTATCTCTCAATACCTGAGATTCCTCAGGTGGTCGATGCAGTCCCTTATGCAATAAGGTTCTTCGCGATACGAAAGCAGTATCTCTAAACATATGAGATTCTTCGGGTGGTCGAAGCAGTCCTTTATCCAATAAGGTTCTTCGCGATACCAAAGCAGTATCTCTAATCACATGAGATTCTTCGGGTGGTGGAAGCAGTCCCTTATCCAATAAGGTTCTTCGCGATACCAAAGCAGTATCTGTAATCACATGTGATTCTTCGGGTGGTGGAAGCAGTCCCTTATCCAATAAGGTTCTTCGCGATACCAAAGCAGTATCTCTAAACACATCAGATTAGTCGGGTGGTCGAAGCAGTCCCTTATCAAATAAGGTTCTTCGCGATACCAAAAGAGTATCTCTAAACACATCAGATTCGTCGTGATACCAAAGCCGTATCTCTAAATACATGAGATTCCTCGGGTGGTTGATGCATTCCCTTATGCAATAAGGTTGTTCGCGATACCAAAGCAGTATCTCTAAACACATGAGATTCTTCGGGTGCTCGAAGTAGTCCCTTATCCAATAAGGTTCTTCGCGATACCAAAGCAGTATCTCTAATCACATGCGATTCTTTAGGTGGTCGAAGCAGTCCCTTATCTGTTAAGGTTCTTCGCGAAACCAAAGCAGTATCTCTAAACACATGAGATTCTTTGGGTGGTCGAAGCAGTACCTTATTCAATAAGGTTCTTCGTGATACAAAAGCAGTATCTCTAAACACATGAGATTCTTCGGGTGGTTGAAGCAGTCCCTTATCCAATAAGGTTCTTCGCGATACCAAAGAATTATCTCTAAACACATTAGATTCTTCGGGTGGTCGAAGCAGTTCCCTATCCAAGAAGGTTCTTCGCGATACCAAAATAGTATCTCTAAACACATGAGATTCTTCGTGATACCAAAGCCGTATCTCTAAATACATGAGATTCCTCAGGTGGTCGATGCAGTCCCTTATGCAATAAGGTTCTTCGCGATACGAAAGCAGTATCTCTAAACATATGAGATTCTTCGGGTGGTCGAAGCAGTCCTTTATCCAATAAGGTTCTTCGCGATACCAAAGCAGTATCTCTAATCACATGAGATTCTTCGGGTGGTCGAAGCAGTCCCTTATCCAATAAGGTTCTTCGCAATACCAAAGCAGTATCTCTAAACACATCAGATTAGTCGGGTGGTCGAAGCAGTCCCTTATCGAATAAGGTTCTTCGCGAAACCAAAAGAGTATCTCTAAACACATGAGATTCTTCGTGATACCAAAGCCGTATCTCTAAATACATGAGATTCCTCGGGTGGTTGATGCAATCCCTTATGCAATAAGGTTCTTCGTGATACCAAAGCAGTATCTCTAAACACATGAGATTCTTCGGGTGGTCGAAGCAGTCCCTTATCCAATAAGGTTCTTCGCGATACCAAAGCAGTATCTCTAATCACATGAGATTCTTTAGGTGGTCAAAGCAGTCCCTTATCCAATAATTTTTTCGCGATACCAAAGCAGTATCTCTAATCACATGAGCTTCTTCGGGTGGTCGAGGCAGTCCCTTATCCAATAAGGTTCTTCGCGATACCAAAACAGTATCTTTATACACATGAGATTCTTCGAGATACCAAAGCAGTATCTCTAAATACATGAGATTCCTCGGGTGGTCGATGCAATCCCTTATCCAATAAGATTATTCGCGATACGAAAGCAGTATCTCTAAACACATGAGGTTCCTCGGGTGGTCGAAGCAGTCCCTTATCTGTTAAGGATCTTCGCGAAACCAAAGCAGTGTCTCTAAACAAATGAGATTCTTCGGGTGGTTGAAGAAGCCCCTTATCCAATAAAATTCTTCGCGATATGAAAGTAGTATCTCTAAACACATGAGATTCTTCGGGTGGTCGAAGTAGTACCTTATTCAATAAGGTTCTTCGCGAAACCAAAGCAGTATCTCTAAACACATGAGATTCTTCGGGTGGTTGAAGAAGTCCCTTATCCAATAAGGTTATTTGCGATATCCAAGCAGTATAACTAAACACATGAGATTCTTCGGGTGGTCAAAGCAGTCCCTTATCTAATAAGGTTTTCGCGATACCAAAGCAGTATCTCAAAACATATGAGATTCATCGGGTGGTCGAAGCAGTCCCTTATCCAATAAGGTTCTTCGCGATACCAAAGCACTATCTCTAAACACATGAGATTCTTCGGGTGGTTGAAGCAGCCCCTTATCCAATAAGTTTTTCGCGATACCAAAGCAGTATCTCTAATCACATGAGATTCTTCGGGTGGTCGAGGAATTCCCTTATCCAATAAGGTTCTTCGCGATACCAAAACAGTATCTCTAAACACATGAGATTATTTGCGATACCAGAGCAGTATCTCTAAATATATGAGATTCCTCGGGTGGTCGATGCAGTCCCTTATCCAATAAGATTCTTCGCGATAAGAAAGCAGTATCTCTAAACACATGAGATTCTTCGGGTGGTCGAAGCAGTCCCTTATCCAATAAGGTTCTTCGTGATACCAAAGCAATATATCTAAACAAATGACATCCTTTGGGTGGTCGAAGCAGCCCCTTATCGAATAAGGTTCTTCGCGATACCAAAGCAGTATCTCTAAACACATGAGATTCTTCGGGTGGTCGAAGCAGTACCTTATTCAATAAGGTTCTTCGTGATACACAAGCAGTATCTCTAAGCACATGATATTCTTCTGGTGGTCGAAGCAGTCCTTTATCCAATAAGGTTCTTCGCGATACCAAAGCAGTATCTCTAATCACATGATATTCTTCGGGTGGTCAAAGCAGTCCCTTATCCAATAAGGTTCTTCGCGATACCAAAGAAGTATCTCTAAACACATGAGATTCTTTGGGATATTGAAGCAGTCCCTTATCCAATAAGGTTCTTCGTGATACCAAAGCATTATCTCTAAACACATGAGATTCTTCGGGTGGTCGAAGCAGTCCCTTATCCAATAAGGTTCTTCGTGATACCATAACAGTATCTCTAAACACATGAGATCTTTCATGATACCAAAGCCGTATCTCTAAATACATGAGATTCCTCGGGTGATCGATGCAGTCCCTTATCCAATAAGATTCTTCGCGATACGAAAGCAGTATCTCTAAACACATGAGATTCTTCGGGTGGTCGAAGCAGTCCCTTATCCAATAAGGTTCTTCGTGATACCAAAGCAGTATCTCTAAACACATGACATACTTCGGGTGGTCGAAGCAGCCCTTTATCCAATAAGGTTCTTCGCGATACCAAAGCAGTATCTCTAAACACATGAGATTCTTCGGGTGGTCGAAGCAGTACCTTATTCAATAAGGTTCTTCGTGATACACAAGCAGTATCTCTAAACACATGAGATTCTTCTGGTGGTCGAAGCAGTCCTTTATCCAATAAGGTTCTTCGCGATACTAAAGCAGTATCTCTAATCACATGAGATTCTTCGGGTGGCCAAAGCAGTCCCTTGTCCAATAAGGTTCTTCGCGATACCATAGCAGTATCTCTAAACACATGAGATTCTTCGGGTGGTCGAAGCAGTCCCTTATCCAATAAGGTTCTTCGCGATACCAAAGCAGTATCTCTAATCACATGAGATTCTTTAGGTGGTCAAAGCAGTCCCTTATCCAATAATTTTTTCGCGATACCAAAGCAGTATCTCTAATCACATGAGCTTCTTCGGGTGGTCGAGGCAGTCCCTTATCCAATAAGGTTCTTCGCGATACCAAAACAGTATCTTTATACACATGAGATTCTTCGAGATACCAAAGCAGTATCTCTAAATACATGAGATTCCTCGGGTGGTCGATGCAATCCCTTATCCAATAAGATTATTCGCGTTACGAAAGCAGTATCTCTAAACACATGAGGTTCCTCGGGTGGTCGAAGCAGTCCCTTATCTGTTAAGGTTCTTCGCGAAACCAAAGTAGTGTCTCTAAACACATGAGATTCTTCGGGTGGTTGAAGAAGCCCCTTATCCAATAAAATTCTTCGCGATATGAAAGCAGTATCTCTAAACACATGAGATTCTTCGGGTGGTCGAAGTAGTACCTTATTCAATAAGGTTCTTCGCGAAACCAAAGCAGTATCTCTAAACACATGAGATTCTTCGGGTGGTTGAAGAAGTCCCTTATCCAATAAGGTTATTTGCGATATCCAAGCAGTATAACTAAACACATGAGATTCTTCGGGTGGTCAAAGCAGTCCCTTATCTAATAAGGTTCTTCGCGATACCAAAGCAGTATCTCTAAACATATGAGATTCATCGGGTGGTCGAAGCAGTCCCTTATCCAATAAGGTTCTTCGCGATACCAAAGCAATATCTCTAAACACATGAGATTCTTCGGGTGGTTGAAGCAGCCCCTTATCCAATAAGGTTCTTCGCGATCCCAAAGTAGTATCTCTAAACACATGAGATTCTTCGGGTGGTTGAAGCAGCCCCTTATCCAATAAGTTTTTCGCGATACCAAAGCAGTATCTCTAATCACATGAGATTCTTCGGGTGGTCGAGGAATTCCCTTATCCAATAAGGTTCTTCGCGATACCAAAACAGTATCTCTAAACACATGAGATTATTTGCGATACCAGAGCAGTATCTCTAAATATATGAGATTCCTCGGGTGGTCGATGCAGTCCCTTATCCAATAAGATTCTTCGCGATAAGAAAGCAGTATCTCTAAACACATGAGATTCTTCGGGTGGTCGAAGCAGTCCCTTATCCAATAAGGTTCTTCGTGATACCAAAGCAATATATCTAAACAAATGACATCCTTTGGGTGGTCGAAGCAGCCCCTTATCGAATAAGGTTCTTCGCGATACCAAAGCAGTATCTCTAAACACATGAGATTCTTCGGGTGGTCGAAGCAGTACCTTATTCAATAAGGTTCTTCGTGATACACAAGCAGTATCTCTAAGCACATGATATTCTTCTGGTGGTCGAAGCAGTCCTTTATCCAATAAGGTTCTTCGCGATACCAAAGCAGTATCTCTAATCACATGATATTCTTCGGGTGGTCAAAGCAGTCCCTTATCCAATAAGGTTCTTCGCGATACCAAAGAAGTATCTCTAAACACATGAGAATCGTCGGGTGGTCGAAGCAGTCCCTTATCCAATAAGGTTCTTCGCGATACCAAAACAGTATCTCTAAACACTTGAGATTCTTCAGGTCATTGAATCAGTCCCTTATCAAATAAGGTTCTTCGCGATACCAAAGCAGTATCTCTAAACACATGTGATTCTTCGGGTGGTCGAAGCAGTACCTTATTCAATAAGGTTCTTCGTGATACAAAAGCAGTATCTCTAAACACATGAGATTCTTTGGGATATTGAAGCAGTCCCTTATCCAATAAGGTTCTTCGTGATACCAAAGCATTATCTCTAAACACATGAGATTCTTCGGGTGGTCGAAGCAGTCCCTTATCCAATAAGGTTCTTCGTGATACCATAACAGTATCTCTAAACACATGAGATCTTTCATGATACCAAAGCCGTATCTCTAAATACATGAGATTCCTCGGGTGATCGATGCAGTCCCTTATCCAATAAGATTCTTCGCGATACGAAAGCAGTATCTCTAAACACATGAGATTCTTCGGGTGGTCGAAGCAGTCCCTTATCCAATAAGGTTCTTCGTGATACCAAAGCAGTATCTCTAAACACATGACATACTTCGGGTGGTCGAAGCAGCCCTTTATCCAATAAGGTTCTTCGCGATACCAAAGCAGTATCTCTAAACACATGAGATTCTTCGGGTGGTCGAAGCAGTACCTTATTCAATAAGGTTCTTCGTGATACACAAGCAGTATCTCTAAACACATGAGATTCTTCTGGTGGTCGAAGCAGTCCTTTATCCAATAAGGTTCTTCGCGATACTAAAGCAGTATCTCTAATCACATGAGATTCTTCGGGTGGCCAAAGCAGTCCCTTGTCCAATAAGGTTCTTCGCGATACCATAGCAGTATCTCTAAACACATGAGATTCTTCGGGTGGTCGAAGCAGTCCCTTATCCAATAAGGTTCTTCGCGATACCAAAGCAGTATCTCTAATCACATGAGATTCTTTAGGTGGTCAAAGCAGTCCCTTATCCAATAATTTTTTCGCGATACCAAAGCAGTATCTCTAATCACATGAGCTTCTTCGGGTGGTCGAGGCAGTCCCTTATCCAATAAGGTTCTTCGCGATACCAAAACAGTATCTTTATACACATGAGATTCTTCGAGATACCAAAGCAGTATCTCTAAATACATGAGATTCCTCGGGTGGTCGATGCAATCCCTTATCCAATAAGATTATTCGCGTTACGAAAGCAGTATCTCTAAACACATGAGGTTCCTCGGGTGGTCGAAGCAGTCCCTTATCTGTTAAGGTTCTTCGCGAAACCAAAGTAGTGTCTCTAAACACATGAGATTCTTCGGGTGGTTGAAGAAGCCCCTTATCCAATAAAATTCTTCGCGATATGAAAGCAGTATCTCTAAACACATGAGATTCTTCGGGTGGTCGAAGTAGTACCTTATTCAATAAGGTTCTTCGCGAAACCAAAGCAGTATCTCTAAACACATGAGATTCTTCGGGTGGTTGAAGAAGTCCCTTATCCAATAAGGTTATTTGCGATATCCAAGCAGTATAACTAAACACATGAGATTCTTCGGGTGGTCAAAGCAGTCCCTTATCTAATAAGGTTCTTCGCGATACCAAAGCAGTATCTCTAAACATATGAGATTCATCGGGTGGTCGAAGCAGTCCCTTATCCAATAAGGTTCTTCGCGATACCAAAGCAATATCTCTAAACACATGAGATTCTTCGGGTGGTTGAAGCAGCCCCTTATCCAATAAGGTTCTTCGCGATCCCAAAGTAGTATCTCTAAACACATGAGATTCTTCGGGTGGTTGAAGCAGCCCCTTATCCAATAAGTTTTTCGCGATACCAAAGCAGTATCTCTAATCACATGAGATTCTTCGGGTGGTCGAGGAATTCCCTTATCCAATAAGGTTCTTCGCGATACCAAAACAGTATCTCTAAACACATGAGATTATTTGCGATACCAGAGCAGTATCTCTAAATATATGAGATTCCTCGGGTGGTCGATGCAGTCCCTTATCCAATAAGATTCTTCGCGATAAGAAAGCAGTATCTCTAAACACATGAGATTCTTCGGGTGGTCGAAGCAGTCCCTTATCCAATAAGGTTCTTCGTGATACCAAAGCAATATATCTAAACACATGACTTTCTTTGGGTGGTCGAAGCAGCCCCTTATCGAATAAGGTTCTTCGCAATACCAAAGCAGTATCTCTAAACACATGAGATTCTTCGGGTGGTCGAAGCAGTACCTTATTCAATAAGGTTCTTCGTGATACACAAGCAGTATCTCTAAGCACATGATATTCTTCTGGTGGTCGAAGCAGTCCTTTATCCAATAAGGTTCTTCTCGATACCAAAGCAGTATCTCTAATCACATGATATTCTTCGGGTGGTCAAAGCAGTCCCTTATCCAATAAGGTTGTTCGCGATACCAAAGAAGTATCTCTAAACACATGAGAATCGTCGGGTGGTCGAAGCAGTCCCTTATCCAATAAGGTTCTTCGCGATACCAAAACAGTATCTCTAAACACTTGAGATTCTTCAGGTCATTGAATCAGTCCCTAATCAAATAAGGTTCTTCGCGATACCAAAGCAGTATCTCTAAACACATGTGATTCTTCGGGTGGTCGAAGCAGTACCTTATTCAATAAGGTTCTTCGTGATACAAAAGCAGTATCTCTAAACACATGAGATTCTTCGGGTTGTTGAAGCAGTCCCTTATCCAATAAGGTTCTTCGTGATACCAAAGCATTATCTCTAAACACATGAGATTCTTCGGGTGGTCGAAGCAGTCCCTTATCCAATAAGGTTCTTCGTGATACCATAACAGTATCTCTAAACACATGAGATCTTTCATGATACCAAAGCCGTATCTCTAAATACATGAGATTCCTCGGGTGGTCGATGCAGTCCCTTATCCAATAAGATTCTTCGCGATACGAAAGCAGTATCTCTAAACACATGAGATTCTTCGGGTGGTCGAAGCAGTCCCTTATCCAATAAGGTTCTTCGTGATACCAAAGCAGTATCTCTAAACACATGACATACTTCGGGTGGTCGAAGCAGCCCTTTATCTAATAAGGTTCTTCGTGATACACAAGCAGTATCTCTAAACACATGAGATTCTTCTGGTGGTCGAAGCAGTCCTTTATCCAATAAGGTTCTTCGCGATACTAAAGCAGTATCTCTAATCACATGAGATACTTCGGGTGGCCAAAGCAGTCCCTTGTCCAATAAGGTTCTTCGCGATACCAAAGCAGTATCTCTAAACAAATGAGATTCGTCGGGTGGTCGAAGCAGTCCCTTATCCAATAAGGTTCTTCGCCATACCAAAACAGTATCTCTAAACACTTGAGATTCTTCGGGTCGTTGAATCAGTCCCTTATCCAATAAGGTTCTTCGCGATACCAAAGCAGTATCTCTAAACACATGAGATTCTTCGGGCGGTCGAAGCAGTGCCTTATTCAATAAGGTTCTTCGTGATACAAAAGCAGTATCTCTAAACACATGAGATTCCTCGGGTGGTTGATGCAGTCCCTTATGAAATAAGGTTCTTCGCGATACCAAAGCAGTATCTCTAAACACACGAGATTCTTCGGGTGGTCGAAGCAGTCCCTTATCCAATAAGGTTCTTCGCGATACCAAAGCAGTATCTCTAAGCAGATGAGATTCTTTGGGTGGTCAAAGCAGTCCATTATCCAATAAGTTTTTCGCGATACCAAAGCAGTATCTCTAATCACATGAGATTCTTCGCGTGGTCGAGGCAGTCCCTTATCCAATAAGGTTCTTCGCGATACCAAAACAGTATCTCTAAACACATGAGATTATTCGCGATACCAAAGCAGTATCTCTAAATACATGAGATTCTTCGGGTGGTTGAAGCAGTCCCTTATTCAATAAGGTTCTTTGCGATACCCAAGCAGTATATCTAAACACATGAGATTCTTCGGGTGGTCAAAGCAGTCCCTTATCTAATAAGGTTCTTCGTGATACCAAAGCAGTATCTCTAAACACATGAGATTCTTCGGGTGGTTGAAGCAGCCCCTTATCCAATAAGGTTCTTCGCGATACCAAAGCAGTATCTCTAAACACATGAGATTCTTCGGGTGGTCGAAGCAGTCCCTTATCTATTAAGGTTCTTCGCGAAACCAAAGCAGTATCTCTAAACACATGAGACTCTTCGGGTGGTTGAAGCAGTCCCTTATCCAATAAGGTTCTTCGCGATACCAAAGCAGTATCTCTAAACACATGAGATTCTTCGGGTGGTCGAAGCAGTCCCTTATCCAATAAGGTTCTTCGTGATACCATAACAGTATTTCTAAACACATGAGATTCTTCATGATACCAAAGTCGTATCTCTAAATACAGGAGATTCCTCGGGTGATCGATGGAGTCCCTTATCCAATAAGATTCTTCGCGATACGAAAGCAGTATCTCTAAACACATGAGATTTTTCGGGTGGTCGAAGCAGTCCCTTATCCAATAAGGTTCTTCGTGATACCAAAGCAGTATCTCTAAACACATGACATACTTCGGGTGGTCGAAGCAGCCCTTTATCCAATAAGGTTCTTCGTGATACCAAAGCAGTATCTCTAAACACATGAGATTCTTCGGGTGGTCGAAGCAGTACCTTATTCAATAAGGTTCTTCGTGATACACAAGCAGTATCTCTAAACACATGAGATTCTTCTGGTGGTCGAAGCAGTCCTTTATCTAATAAGGTTCTTCGCGATACTAAAGCAGTATCTCTAATCACATGAGATTCTTCTGGTGGCCAAAGCAGTCCCTTGTCCAATAAGGTTCTTCGCGATACCAAAGCAGTATCTCTAAACACATGAGATTCGTCGGGTGGTCGAAGCAGTCCCTTATCCAATAAGGTTCTTCGCGATACCAAAACAATATCTCTAACCACTTGAGATTCTTCGGGTCGTTGAATCAGTCCCTTATCCAATAAGGTTCATCGCGATACCAAAACAGTATCTCTAAACACATGAGATTCTTCATGATACCAAAGCCGTATCTCTAAATACATGAGATTCCTCGGGTGGTTGATGCAATCCCTTATGAAATAAGGTTCTTCGTGATACCAAAGCAGTATCTCTAATCACATGAGATTCTTCGTGTGGTCGAGGCAGTCCCTTATCCAATAAGGTTCTTCGCGATACCAAAACAGTATCTCTAAACACATGAGAGTATTCGCGATACCAAAGCAGTATCTCTAAATACATGAGATTCTTCCGGTGGTTGAAGCAGTCCCTTATCCAATAAGGTTCTTTGCGATACCCAAGCAGTATATCTAAACACATGAGATTCTTCGGGTGGTCAAAGCAGTCCCTTATCTAATAAGGTTCTTCGCGATACCAAAGCAGTATCTCTAAACACATGAGATTCATCGGGTGGTCGAAGCAGTCCCTTATCCAATAAGTTTCTTCGCGATACCAAAGCAGTATCTCTAAACACATGAGATTCTTCGGGTGGTCGAAGCAGTCCCTTATCTGTTAAGGTTCTTCGCGAAACCAACGCAGTATCTCTAAACACATGAGATTCTTCGGGTGGTTGAAGCAGCCCCTTATCCAATAAGATTCTTCGCGATATGAAAGAAGTATCTCTAAACACATGAGATTCTTCGGGTGGTCGAAGTAGTACCTTATTCAATAAGTTTCTTTGCGAAACCAAAGCAGTATCTCTAAACACATGAGATTCTTCGGGTGGTTGAAGAAGTCCCTTATCCAATAAGGTTCTTTGCGATACCCAAGCAGTATATCTAAACACATGAGATTCTTCGGGTGGTCAAAGCAGTCCCTTATCTAATAAGGTTCTTCGCGATACCAAAGCAGTATCTCTAAACACATGAGATTCATCGGGTGGTCGAAGCAGTAACTTATCCAATAACATTCTTCGCGATACCAAAGCAGTATCTCTAAACACATGAGATTCATCGGGTGGTTGAAGCAGTCCCTTATCCAATAAGTTGCTTCGCGATACCAAAGCAGTATCTCTTAGCACATGACATTCTTCGGGTGGTTGAAGTAGCCCCTTATCCAATAAGTTTTTCGCGATACCAAAGCATATCTCTAATCACATGAGATTCTTCGGGTTGTCAAAGCAGTCTCTTATCTTTTAAGGTTCTTCGCGAAACCAAAGCAGTATCTCTAAACACATGAGATTCTTTGGGTGGTTGAAGCAGCCCCTTATCCAATCAGATTCTTCGCGATATGAAAGCAGTATCTTTAAACACATGAGATTTTTCGGGTGGTCGAAGTAGTACCTTATTCAATAAGTTTCTTCACGAAACCAAAGCAGTATCTCTAAACACATGATATTCTTTGGGTGGTTGAAGAAGTCCCTTATCCAATAAGTTTCTTTGCGATACCCAAGCAGTATATCTAAACACATGAGATTCTTTGGGTGGTCAAAGCAGTCCCTTATCTAATAAGGTTCTTCGCGATACCAAAGCAGTATCTATAAACACATGAGATTCATCGGGTGGTCGAAGCAGTCCCTTATCCAATAACGTTCTTCGCGATACCAAAACAGTATCTCTAAACACATGATATTCTTCGGGTGGTTGAAGCAGCCCCTTATCCAATAAGGTTCTTCGCGATACCAAAGCAGTATCTCTAAACACATGAGATTCTTCGGGTGGTCGAAGCAGTCCCTTATCTGTTAAGGTTCTTCGCGAAACCAAAGCAGTATCTCTAAACACATGAGACTCTTCGGGTGGTTGAAGCAGTCCCTTATCCAATAAGGTTCTTCGCGATACCAAAGCATTATCTCTAAACTCATGAGATTCTTCGGGTGGTCGAAGCAGTCCCTTATCCAATAAGGTTCTTCGTGATACCATAACAGTATTTCTAAACACATGAGATTCTTCATGATACCAAAGCCGTATCTCTAAATACATGAGATTCCTCGGGTGATCGATGGAGTCCCATATCCAATAAGATTCTTCGCGATACGAAAGCAGTATCTCTAAACACATGAGATTCTTCGGGTGGTCGAAGCAGTCCCTTATCCAATAAGGTTCTTCGTGATACCAAAGCAGTATCTCTAAACACATGAGATTCTTCGGGTGGTCGAAGCAGTACCTTATTCAATAAGGTTCTTCGTGATACACAAGCAGTATCTCTAAACACATGATATTCTTCTGGTGGTCGAAGCAGTCCTTTATCTAATAAGGTTCTTCGCGATACTAAAGCAGTATCTCTAATCACATGAGATTCTTCTGGTGGCCAAAGCAGTCCCTTGTCCAATAAGGTTCTTCGCGATACCAAAGCATTATCTCTAAACACATGAGATTCGTCGGGTGGTCGAAGCAGTCCCTTATCCAATAAGGTTCTTCGCGATACCAAAACAATATCTCTAAACACTTGAGATTCTTCGGGTCGTTGAATCAGTCCCTTGTCCAATAAGGTTCTTCGCGATACCAAAGCAGTATCACTAAACACATGAGATTCTTCGGGAGGTCGAAGCAATACCTTATTCAATAAGGTTTTTCGTGATACAAAAGCAGTATCTCTAAACACATGAGATTCTTCGGGTGGTTGAAGCAGTCCCTTATCCAATAAGGTTCTTCGCGATACCAAAGCATTATCTCTAAACACATGAGATTCTTCGGGTGGTTGAAGCAGTCCCTTATCCAATAAGGTTCTTCGCGATACCAAAACAGTATCTCTAAACACATGAGATTCTTCGTGATACCAAAGCCGTATCTCTAAATACATGAGATTCCTCGGGTGGTTGATGCAATCCCTTATGAAATAAGGTTCTTCGTGATACCAAAGCAGTATCTCTAAACACACGAGATTCTTCGGGTGGTCGAAGCAGTCCTTTATCCAATAAGGTTCTTCGCGATACCAAAGCAGTATCTCTAAGCAGATGAGATTCTTTGGGTGGTCGAAGCAGTCCCTTATCCAATAAGTTTTTCGCGATACCAAAGCAGTATCTCTAATCACATGAGATTCTTCGTGTGGTTGAGGCAGTCCCTTATCCAATAAGGTTCTTCGCGATACCAAAACAGTATCTCTAAACACATGAGAGTATTCGCGATACCAAAGCAGTATCTTTAAATACATGAGATTCTTCCGGTGGTTGAAGCAGTCCCTTATCCAATAAGGTTCTTTGCGATACCCAAGCAGTATATCTAAACACATGAGATTCTTCGGGTGGTCAAAGCAGTCCCTTATCTAATAAGGTTCTTCGCTATACCAAAGCAGTATCTCTAAACACATGAGATTCATCGGGTGGTCGAAGCAGTCCCTTATCCAATAAGTTTCTTCGCGATACCAAAGCAGTATCTCTAAACACATGAGATTCTTCGGGTGGTCGAAGCAGTCCCTTATCTGTTAAGGTTCTTCGCGAAACCAAAGCAGTATCTCTAAACACATGAGATTCATCGGGTGGTCAAAGCAGTAACTTATCCAATACAGTTCTTTGCGATACCCAAGCAGTATCTCTAAACACATGAGATTCATCGGGTGGTCGAAGCAGTCCCTTATCCAATAAGTTTCTTCGTGATACCAAGCAGTATCTCTAAACACATGAGATTCTTCGGGTGGTTGAAGCAACCCCTTATCTAATAAGTTTTTCGCGATACCAAAGCAGTATCTCTAAACACATGAGATTCTTCGGGTGGTCGAAGCAGTCTCTTATCTGTTAAGGTTCTTCGCGAAACCAAAGCAGTATCTATAAACACATGAGATTCTTTGGGTGGTTGAAGCAGCCCCTTATCCAATCAGATTCTTCGCGATATGAAAGCAGTATCTTTAAACACATGAGATTTTTCGGGTGGTCGAAGTAGTACCTTATTCAATAAGTTTCTTCACGAAACCAAAGCAGTATCTCTAAACACATGTGATTCTTCGGGTGGTTGAAGAAGTCCCTTATCCAATAAGGTTCTTTGCGATACCCAAGCAGTATATCTAAACACATGAGATTCTTCGGGTGGTCAAAGCAGTCCCTTATCTAATAAGGTTCTTCGCGATACCAAAGCAGTATCTCTAAACACATGAGATTCATCGGGTGGTCGAAGCAGTCCCTTATCCAATAACGTTCTTCGCGATACCAAAGCAGTATCTCTAAACACATGAGATTCTTCGGGTGGTTGAAGCAGCCCCTTATCCAATAAGGTTTTCCGCGATACCAAAGCAGTATCTCTAAACACATGAGATTCTACGGGTAGTTGAAGCAGCCCCTTATCCAATAAGTTTTTCGCGATACCAAAGCAGTATCTCTAAACACATGAGATTCTACGGGTGGTCGAAGCAGTCCCTTATCTGTTAAGGTTTTTCGCGAAACCAAAGCAGTATCTCTAAACACATGAGATTCTTCGGGTGGTTGAAGCAGCCCCTTATCTAATAAGATTCTTCGCGATATGAAAGCAGTATCTCTAAACACATGAGATTCTTCGAGTGGTCGAAGTAGTACCTTATTCAATAAGGTTCTTCGTGAAACCAAAGCAGTATCCCTAAAGACATGAGATTCTTCGGGTGGTTGAAGAAGTCCCTTATCCAATAAGGTTCTTTGCGATACCCAAGTAGTATATCTAAACACATGAGATTCTTCGGGTGGTCAAAGCAGTCCCTTATCTAATAAGTTTCTTCGCGATACCAAAGCAGTATCTCTAAACACATGAGATTCATCGGGTGGTCGAAGCAGTCCCTTATCCAATAACGTTCTTCGCGATACCAAAGCAGTATCTCTCAACACATGAGATTCTTCGGGTGATTGAAGCAGCCCCTTATCCAATAAGGTTCTTAGCGATACCAAAGCAGTATCTCTAAACACATGAGATTCTTCGGGTGGTTGAAGCAGCCCCTTATCCAATAAGTTTTTCACGATACCAAAGCAGTATCTCTAAACACATGAGATTCTTCGGGGGGTCGAAGCAGTACCTTATCTGTTAAGGTTCTTCGCTAAACCAAAGCAGTATCTCTAAACACATGAGATTCTTCGGGTGGTTGAAGAATCCCCTTATCCAATAAGATTCTTCAAGATATGAAAGCAGTATCTCTAAACACATGAGATTCTTCGGGTGGTCGAAGTAGTACCTTATTCAATAAGGTTCTTCGCGAAACCAAAGCAGTATCTCTAAACACATGAGATTCTTCGGGTGGTTGAAGAAGTCCCTTATCCAATAAGGTTCTTTGCGATACCCAAGCAGTATATCTAAACACACGAGCTTCTTCGGGAGGTCGAAGCAGTCCCTTATCCAATAAGGTTCTTCGCGATACCAAAGCAGTATCTCTAAGCAGATGAGATTCTTTGTGTGGTCGAAGCAGTCCCTTATCCAATAAGTTTTTCGCGATACCAAAGCAGTATCTCTAATCACATGAGATTCTTCGTGTGGTCAAGGCAGTCCCTTATCCAATAAGGTTCTTCGCGATACCAAAACAGTATCTCTAAACACATGAGATTATTCGCGATACCATAGCAGTATCTCTAAATACATGAGATTCTTCGGGTGGTCAAAGCAGTCCCTTATCTAATAAGGTTCTTCGCGATACCAAAGCAGTATCTCTAAACACATCAGATTCATCGGGTGGTCGAAGCAGTCCCTTATCCAATAACGTTCTTCGCGATACCAAAGCAGTATCTCTAAACACATGAGATTCTTCGGGTGGTTGAAGCAGCCCCTTATCCAATATGGTTCTTCGCGATACCAAAGCAGTATCTCTAAACACATGAGTTTCTTCGGGTGGTTGAAGCAGCCCCTTATCCAATAAGTTTTTCGCGATACCAGAGCAGTATCTCTAAACACATGAGATTCTTCGGGTGGTCGAAGCAGTCCCTTATCTGTTAAGGTTCTTCGCGAAACCAAAGTAGTATCTCTAAACACATGAGATTCTTCGGGTGGTTGAAGCAGCCCCTTATCTAATAAGATTCTTCGCGATATGAAAGCAGTATCTCTAAACACATGAGATTCTTCGAGTGGTCGAAGTAGTACCTTATTCAATAAGGTTCTTCGTGAAACCAAAGCAGTATCTCTAAAGACATGAGATTCTTCGGGTGGTTGAAGAAGTCCCTTATCCAATAAGGTTCTTTGCGATACCCAAGTAGTATATCTAAACACATGAGATTCTTCGGGTGGTCAAAGCAGTCCCTTATCTAATAAGTTTCTTCGCGATACCAAAGCAGTATCTCTAAACACATGAGATTCATCGGGTGGTCGAAGCAGTTCCTTATCCAATAACGTTCTTCGCGATACCAAAGTAGTATCTCTAAACACATGAGATTCTTCGGGAGATTGAAGCAGCCCCTTATCCAATAAGGTTCTTAGCGATACCAAAGCAGTATCTCTAAACACATGAGATTCTTCGGGTGGTTGAAGCAGCCCCTTATCCAATAAGTTTTTCACGATACCAAAGCAGTATCTCTAAACACATGAGATTCTTCGGGTGGTCGAAGCAGTACCTTATCTGTTAAGGTTCTTCGCGAAACCAAAGCAGTATCTCTAAACACATGAGATTCTTCGGGTGGTTGAAGAAGCCCGTTATCCAATAAGATTCTTCGAGATATGAAAGCAGTATCTCTAAACACATGAGATTCTTCGGGTGGTCGAAGTAGTACCTTATTCAATAAGGTTCTTCGCGAAACCAAAGCAGTATCTCTAAACACATGAGATTCTTCGGGTGGTTGAAGAAGTCCCTTATCCAATAAGGTTCTTTGCGATACCCAAGCAGTATATCTAAACACACGAGCTTCTTCGGGAGGTCGAAGCAGTCCCTTATCCAATAAGGTTCTTCGCGATACCAAAGCAGTATCTCTAAGCAGATGAGATTCTTTGTGTGGTCGAAGCAGTCCCTTATCCAATAAGTTTTTCGCGATACCAAAGCAGTATCTCTAATCACATGAGATTCTTCGTGTGGTCGAGGCAGTCCCTTATCCAATAAGGTTCTTCGCGATACCAAAACAGTATCTCTAAACACATGAGATTATTCGCGATACCAAAGCAGTATCTCTAAATACATGAGATTCTTCGGGTGGTCAAAGCAGTCCCTTATCTAATAAGGTTCTTCGCGATACCAAAGCAGTATCTCTAAACACATCAGATTCATCGGGTGGTCGAAGCAGTCCCTTATCCAATAACGTTCTTCGCGATACCAAAGCAGTATCTCTAAACACATGAGATTCTTCGGGTGGTCGAAGCAGTCCCTTATCTAATAAGGTTCTTTGCGATACCAAAGCAGCATCTCTAAACACATGAGATTCATCGGGTGGTCGAAGCAGTCCCTTATCCAATAAGTTTCTTCGCGATACCAAAGCAGTATCTCTAAACACATGAGATTCTTCGGGTGGTTGAAGCAACCCCTTATCCAATAAGTTTTTCGCGATACCAAAGCAGTATCTCTAAACACATGAGATTCTTCGGGTGGTCGAAGCAGTCCCTTATCTGTTAAGGTTCTTCGTGAAACCAAAGCAGTATCTCTAAACACATGAGATTCTTCGGGTGGTTGAAGCAGCCCCTTATCCAATAAGATTCTTTGCGATATGAAAGCAGTATCTCTAAACACATGAGATTCTTCGGGTGGTCGATGTAGTACCTTATTCAATAAGTTTCTTCACCAAACCAAAGCAGTATCTCTAAACACATGAGATTCTTCGGGTGGTTGAAGAAGTCCCTTAACCGATAAGGTTCTTTGCGATACCCAAGCAGTATATCTAAACACATGAGATTCTTCGGGTGGTCAAAGCAGTCCCTTATCTAATAAGGTTCTTCGCGATACCAAAGCAGTATCTCTAAACACATCAGATTCATCGGGTGGTCGAAGCAGTCCCTTATCCAATAACGTTCTTCGCGATACCAAAGCAGTATCTCTAAACACATGAGATTCTTCGGGTGGTTGAAGCAGCCCCTTATCCAATAAGGTTCTTCGCGATACCAAAGCAGTATCTCTAAACACATGAGATTCTTCGGATGGTTGAAGCATCCCCTTATCCAATAAGTTTTTCGCGATACCAGAGCAGTATCTCTAAACACATGAGATTCTTTGGGTGGTCGAAGCAGTCCCTTATCTGTTAAGGTTCTTCGCGAAACCAAAGCAGTATCTCTAAACACATGAGATTCTTCGGGTGGGTGAAGCTTACCCTTATCCAATAAGATTCTTCGCGATATGAAAGCAGTATCTCTAAACACAAGAGATTCTTCGGGTGGTCGAAGTAGTACCTTATTCAATAAGGTTCTTCGCGAAACCAAAGCAGTATCTCTAAAGACATGAGATTCTTCGGGTGGTTGAAGAAGTCCCTTATCCAATAAGGTTCTTTGCGATACCCAAGTAGTATATCTAAACACATGAGATTCTTCGGGTGGTCAAAGCAGTCCCTTATCTAATAAGTTTCTTCGCGATACCAAAGCAGTATCTCTAAACACATGAGATTCATCGGGTGGTCGAAGAAGTTCCTTATCCAATAACGTTCTTCGCGATACCAAAGCAGTATCTCTAAACACATGAGATTCTTCGGGAGATTGAAGCAGCCCCTTATCCAATAAGGTTCTTAGCGATACCAAAGCAGTATCTCTAAACACATGAGATTCTTCGGGTGGTTGAAGCAGCCCCTTATCCAATAAGTTTTTCACGATACCAAAGCAGTATCTCTAAACACATGAGATTCTTCGGGTGGTCGAAGCAGTACCTTATCTGTTAAGGTTCTTCGCGAAACCAAAGCAGTATCTCTAAACACATGAGATTCTTCGGGTGGTTGAAGAAGCCCCTTATCCAATAAGATTCTTCGAGATATGAAAGCAGTATCTCTAAACACATGAGATTCTTCGGGTGGTCGAAGTAGTACCTTATTCAATAAGGTTCTTCGCGAAACCAAAGCAGTATCTCTAAACACATGAGATTCTTCGGGTGGTTGAAGAAGTCCCTTATCCAATAAGGTTCTTTGCGATACCCAAGCAGTATATCTAAACACACGAGCTTCTTCGGGAGGTCGAAGCAGTCCCTTATCCAATAAGGTTCTTCGCGATACCAAAGCAGTATCTCTAAGCAGATGAGATTCTTTGTGTGGTCGAAGCAGTCCCTTATCCAATAAGTTTTTCGCGATACCAAAGCAGTATCTCTAATCACATGAGATTCTTCGTGTGGTCGAGGCAGTCCCTTATCCAATAAGGTTCTTCGCGATACCAAAACAGTATCTCTAAACACATGAGATTATT
This sequence comes from Lathyrus sativus, assembly GCA_963859935.3. Classification (NCBI taxonomy): domain Eukaryota; kingdom Viridiplantae; phylum Streptophyta; class Magnoliopsida; order Fabales; family Fabaceae; genus Lathyrus; species Lathyrus sativus. The sequence continues at coordinate 234,891,706 of OZ012740.1, read as the reverse complement.
CGCGATACCAAAGCAGTATCTCTAAATACATGAGATTCTTCGGGTGGTCAAAGCAGTCCCTTATCTAATAAGGTTCTTCGCGATACCAAAGCAGTATCTCTAAACACATCAGATTCATCGGGTGGTCGAAGCAGTCCCTTATCCAATAACGTTCTTCGCGATACCAAAGCAGTATCTCTAAACACATGAGATTCTTCGGGTGGTCGAAGCAGTCCCTTATCTAATAAGGTTCTTTGCGATACCAAAGCAGTATCTCTAAACACATGAGATTCATCGGGTGGTCGAAGCAGTCCCTTATCCAATAAGTTTCTTCGCGATACCAAAGCAGTATCTCTAAACACATGAGATTCTTCGGGTGGTTGAAGCAACCCCTTATCCAATAAGTTTTTCGCGATACCAAAGCAGTATCTCTAAACACATGAGATTCTTCGGGTGGTCGAAGCAGTCCCTTATCTGTTAAGGTTCTTCGTGAAACCAAAGCAGTATCTCTAAACACATGAGATTCTTCGGGTGGTTGAAGCAGCCCCTTATCCAATAAGATTCTTTGCGATATGAAAGCAGTATCTCTAAACACATGAGATTCTTCGGGTGGTCGAAGTAGTACCTTATTCAATAAGTTTCTTCACCAAACCAAAGCAGTATCTCTAAACACATGAGATTCTTCGGGTGGTTGAAGAAGTCCCTTAACCGATAAGGTTCTTTGCGATACCCAAGCAGTATATCTAAACACATGAGATTCTTCGGGTGGTCAAAGCAGTCCCTTATCTAATAAGGTTCTTCGCGATACCAAAGCAGTATCTCTAAACACATCAGATTCATCGGGTGGTCGAAGCAGTCCCTTATCCAATAACGTTCTTCGCGATACCAAAGCAGTATCTCTAAACACATGAGATTCTTCGGGTGGTTGAAGCAGCCCCTTATCCAATAAGGTTCTTCGCGATACCAAAGCAGTATCTCTAAACACATGAGATTCTTCGGATGGTTGAAGCAGCCCCTTATCCAATAAGTTTTTCGCGATACCAGAGCAGTATCTCTAAACACATGAGATTCTTCGGGTGGTCGAAGCAGTCCCTTATCTGTTAAGGTTCTTCGCGAAACCAAAGCAGTATCTCTAAACACATGAGATTCTTCGGGTGGGTGAAGCAGCCCCTTATCCAATAAGATTCTTCGCGATATGAAAGCAGTATCTCTAAACACAAGAGATTCTTCGGGTGGTCGAAGTAGTACCTTATTCAATAAGGTTCTTCGCGAAACCAAAGCAGTATCTCTAAAGACATGAGATTCTTCGGGTGGTTGAAGAAGTCCCTTATCCAATAAGGTTCTTTGCGATACCCAAGTAGTATATCTAAACACATGAGATTCTTCGGGTGGTCAAAGCATTCCCTTATCTAATAAGGTTCTTCGCGATACCAAAGCAGTATCTCTAAACACATGAGATTCATCGGGTGGTCGAAGCAGTCCCTTATCCAATAACGTTCTTCGCGATACCAAAGCAGTATCTCTAAACACATGAGATTCTTCGGGTGATTGAAGCAGCCCCTTATCCAATAAGGTTCTTAGCGATACCAAAGCAGTATCTCTAAACACATGAGATTCTTCGGGTGGTTGAAGCAGCCCCTTATCCAATAAGTTTTTCACGATACCAAAGCAGTATCTCTAAACACATGAGATTCTTCGGGTGGTCGAAGCAGTCCCTTATCTGTTAAGGTTCTTCGCGAAACCAAAGCAGTATCTCTAAACACATGAGACTCTTCGGGTGGTTGAAGCAGTCCCTTATCCAATAAGGTTCTTCGCGATACCAAAGCATTATCTCTAAACTCATGAGATTCTTCGGGTGGTCGAAGCAGTCCCTTATCCAATAAGGTTCTTCGTGATACCATAACAGTATTTCTAAACACATGAGATTCTTCATGATACCAAAGCCGTATCTCTAAATACATGAGATTCCTCGGGTGATCGATGGAGTCCCATATCCAATAAGATTCTTCGCGATACGAAAGCAGTATCTCTAAACACATGAGATTCTTCGGGTGGTCGAAGCAGTCCCTTATCCAATAAGGTTCTTCGTGATACCAAAGCAGTATCTCTAAACACATGAGATTCTTCGGGTGGTCGAAGCAGTACCTTATTCAATAAGGTTCTTCGTGATACACAAGCAGTATCTCTAAACACATGAGATTCTTCTGGTGGTCGAAGCAGTCCTTTATCTAATAAGGTTCTTCGTGATACTAAAGCAGTATCTCTAATCACATGAGATTCTTCTGGTGGCCAAAGCAGTCCCTTGTCCAATAAGGTTCTTCGCGATACCAAAGCATTATCTCTAAACACATGAGATTCGTCGGGTGGTCGAAGCAGTCCCTTATCCAATAAGGTTCTTCGCGATACCAAAACAATATCTCTAAACACTTGAGATTCTTCGGGTCGTTGAATCAGTCCCTTGTCCAATAAGGTTCTTCGCGATACCAAAGCAGTATCACTAAACACATGAGATTCTTCGGGAGGTCGAAGCAATACCTTATTCAATAAGGTTTTTCGTGATACAAAAGCAGTATCTCTAAACACATGAGATTCTTCGGGTGGTTGAAGCAGTCCCTTATCCAATAAGGTTCTTCGCGATACCAAAGCATTATCTCTAAACACATGAGATTCTTCGGGTGGTTGAAGCAGTCCCTTATCCAATAAGGTTCTTCGCGATACCAAAACAGTATCTCTAAACACATGAGATTCTTCGTGATACCAAAGCCGTATCTCTAAATACATGAGATTCCTCGGGTGGTTGATGCAATCCCTTATGAAATAAGGTTCTTCGTGATACCAAAGCAGTATCTCTAAACACACGAGATTCTTCGGGTGGTCGAAGCAGTCCTTTATCCAATAAGGTTCTTCGCGATACCAAAGCAGTATCTCTAAGCAGATGAGATTCTTTGGGTGGTCGAAGCAGTCCCTTATCCAATAAGTTTTTCGCGATACCAAAGCAGTATCTCTAATCACATGAGATTCTTCGTGTGGTTGAGGCAGTCCCTTATCCAATAAGGTTCTTCGCGATACCAAAACAGTATCTCTAAACACATGAGAGTATTCGCGATACCAAAGCAGTATCTTTAAATACATGAGATTCTTCCGGTGGTTGAAGCAGTCCCTTATCCAATAAGGTTCTTTGCGATACCCAAGCAGTATATCTAAACACATGAGATTCTTCGGGTGGTCAAAGCAGTCCCTTATCTAATAAGGTTCTTCGCTATACCAAAGCAGTATCTCTAAACACATGAGATTCATCGGGTGGTCGAAGCAGTCCCTTATCCAATAAGTTTCTTCGCGATACCAAAGCAGTATCTCTAAACACATGAGATTCTTCGGGTGGTCGAAGCAGTCCCTTATCTGTTAAGGTTCTTCGCGAAACCAAAGCAGTATCTCTAAACACATGAGATTCTTCGGGTGGTTGAAGCAGCCCCTTATCCAATAAGATTCTTCGCGATATGAAAGAAGTATCTCTAAACATATGAGATTCTTCAGGTGGTCGAAGTAGTACCTTATTCAATAAGTTTCTTTGCGAAACCAAAGCAGTATCTCTAAACACATGAGATTCTTCGGGTGGTTGAAGAAGTCCCTTATCCAATAAGGTTCTTTGCGATACCCAAGCAGTATATCTAAACACATGAGATTCTTTGGGTGGTCAAAGCAGTCCCTTATCTAATAAGGTTCTTCGCGATACCAAAGCAGTATCTCTAAACACATGAGATTCATCGGGTGGTCAAAGCAGTAACTTATCCAATAACGTTCTTTGCGATACCCAAGCAGTATCTCTAAACACATGAGATTCATCGGGTGGTCGAAGCAGTCCCTTATCCAATAAGTTTCTTCGTGATACCAAGCAGTATCTCTAAACACATGGGATTCTTCGGGTGGTTGAAGCAACCCCTTATCTAATAAGTTTTTCGCGATACCAAAGCAGTATCTCTAAACACATGAGATTCTTCGGGTGGTCGAAGCAGTCTCTTATCTGTTAAGGTTCTTCGCGAAACCAAAGCAGTATCTATAAACACATGAGATTCTTTGGGTGGTTGAAGCAGCCCCTTATCCAATCAGATTCTTCGCGATATGAAAGCAGTATCTTTAAACACATGAGATTTTTCGGGTGGTCGAAGTAGTACCTTATTCAATAAGTTTCTTCATGAAACCAAAGCAGTATCTCTAAACACATGTGATTCTTCGGGTGGTTGAAGAAGTCCCTTATCCAATAAGGTTCTTTGCGATACCCAAGCAGTATATCTAAACACATGAGATTCTTCGGGTGGTCAAAGCAGTCCCTTATCTAATAAGGTTCTTCGCGATACCAAAGCAGTATCTCTAAACACATGAGATTCATCGGGTGGTCGAAGCAGTCCCTTATCCAATAAGGTTCTTCGCGATACCAAAGCAGTATCTCTAAACACATGAGATTCTTCGGGTGGTTGAAGCAGCCCCTTATCCAATAAGGTTTTCCGCGATACCAAAGCAGTATCTCTAAACACATGAGATTCTACGGGTGGTTGAAGCAGCCCCTTATCCAATAAGTTTTTCGCGATACCAAAGCAGTATCTCTAAACACATGAGATTCTACGGGTGGTCGAAGCAGTCCCTTATCTGTTAAGGTTTTTTGCGAAACCAAAGCAGTATCTCTAAACACATGAGATTCTTCGGGTGGTTGAAGCAGCCCCTTATCTAATAAGATTCTTCGCGATATGAAAGCAGTATCTCTAAACACATGAGATTCTTCGAGTGGTCGAAGTAGTACCTTATTCAATAAGGTTCTTCGTGAAACCAAAGCAGTATCCCTAAAGACATGAGATTCTTCGGGTGGTTGAAGAAGTCCCTTATCCAATAAGGTTCTTTGCGATACCCAAGTAGTATATCTAAACACATGAGATTCTTCGGGTGGTCAAAGCAGTCCCTTATCTAATAAGTTTCTTCGCGATACCAAAGCAGTATCTCTAAACACATGAGATTCATCGGGTGGTCGAAGCAGTCCCTTATCCAATAACGTTCTTCGCGATACCAAAGCAGTATCTCTAAACACATGAGATTCTTCGGGTGATTGAAGCAGCCCCTTATCCAATAAGGTTCTTAGCGATACCAAAGCAGTATCTCTAAACACATGAGATTCTTCGGGTGGTTGAAGCAGCCCCTTATCCAATAAGTTTTTCACGATAGCAAAGCAGTATCTCTAAACACATGAGATTCTTCGGGTGGTCGAAGCAGTACCTTATCAGTTAAGGTTCTTCGCTAAACCAAAGCAGTATCTCTAAACACATGAGATTCTTCGGGTGGTTGAAGAATCCCCTTATCCAATAAGATTCTTCGAGATATGAAAGCAGTATCTCTAAACACATGAGATTCTTCGGGTGGTCGAAGTAGTACCTTATTCAATAAGGTTCTTCGCGAAACCAAAGCAGTATCTCTAAACACATGAGATTCTTCGGGTGGTTGAAGAAGTCCCTTATCCAATAAGGTTCTTTGCGATACCCAAGCAGTATATCTAAACACACGAGCTTCTTCGGGAGGTCGAAGCAGTCCCTTATCCAATAAGGTTCTTCGCGATACCAAAGCAGTATCTCTAAGCAGATGAGATTCTTTGTGTGGTCGAAGCAGTCCCTTATCCAATAAGTTTTTCGCGATACCAAAGCAGTATCCCTAATCACATGAGATTCTTCGTGTGGTCAAGGCAGTCCCTTATCCAATAAGGTTCTTCGCGATACCAAAACAGTATCTCTAAACACATGAGATTATTCGCGATACCATAGCAGTATCTCTAAATACATGAGATTCTTCGGGTGGTCAAAGCAGTCCCTTATCTAATAAGGTTCTTCGCGATACCAAAGCAGTATCTCTAAACACATCAGATTCATCGGGTGGTCGAAGCAGTCCCTTATCCAATAACGTTCTTCGCGATACCAAAGCAGTATCTCTAAACACATGAGATTCTTCGGGTGGTTAAAGCAGCCCCTTATCCAATATGGTTCTTCGCGATACCAAAGCAGTTTCTCTAAACACATGAGATTCTTCGGGTGGTTGAAGCCGCCCCTTATCCAATAAGTTTTTCGCGATACCAGAGCAGTATCTCTAAACACATGAGATTCTTCGGGTGGTCGAAGCAGTCCCTTATCTGTTAAGGTTCTTCGCGAAACCAAAGCAGTATCTCTAAACACATGAGATTCTTCGGGTGGGTGAAGCAGCCCCTTATCCAATAAGATTCTTCGCGATATGAAAGCAGTATCTCTAAACACATGAGATTCTTCGGGTGGTCGAAGTAGTACCTTATTCAATAAGGTTCTTCACGAAACCAAAACAGTATCTCTAAACACATGAGATTCTTCGGGTGGTTGAAGAAGTCCCTTATCCAATAAGGTTCTTTGTGATACCCAAGCAGTATATCTAAACACATGAGATTCTTCGGGTGGTCAAAGCAGTCCCTTATCAAATAAGGTTCTTCGCGATACCAAAGCAGTATCTCTAAACACATCAGATTCATCGGGTGGTCGAAGCAGTCCCTTATCCAATAACGTTCTTCGCGATACCAAAGCAGTATCTCTAAACACATGAGATTCTTCGGGTGGTTGAAGCAGCCCCTTATCCAATAAGGTTCTTCGCGATACCAAAGCAGTATCTCTAAACACATGAGTTTCTTCGGGTGGTTGAAGCAGCCCCTTATCCAATAAGTTTTTCGCGATACCAGAGCAGTATCTCTAAACACATGAGATTCTTCGGGTGGTCGAAGCAGTCCCTTATCTGTTAAGGTTCTTCGCGAAACCAAAGTAGTATCTCTAAACACATGAGATTCTTCGGGTGGTTGAAGCAGCCCCTTATCTAATAAGATTCTTCGCGATATGAAAGCAGTATCTCTAAACACATGAGATTCTTCGAGTGGTCGAAGTAGTACCTTATTCAATAAGGTTCTTCGTGAAACCAAAGCAGTATCTCTAAAGACATGAGATACTTCGGGTGGTTGAAGAAGTCCCTTATCCAATAAGGTTCTTTGCGATACCCAAGTAGTATATCTAAACACATGAGATTCTTCGGGTGGTCAAAGCAGTCCCTTATCTAATAAGTTTCTTCGTGATACCAAAGCAGTATCTCTAAACACATGAGATTCATCGGGTGGTCGAAGCAGTTCCTTATCCAATAACGTTCTTCGCGATACCAAAGCAGTATCTCTAAACACATGAGATTCTTCGGGAGATTGAAGTAGCCCCTTATCCAATAAGGTTCTTAGCGATACCAAAGCAGTATCTCTAAACACATGAGATTCTTCGGGTGGTTGAAGCAGCCCCTTATCCAATAAGTTTTTCACGATACCAAAGCAGTATCTCTAAACACATGAGATTCTTCGGGTGGTCGAAGCAGTACCTTATCTGTTAAGGTTCTTCGCGAAACCAAAGCAGTATCTCTAAACACATGAGATTCTTCGGGTGGTTGAAGAAGCCCCTTATCCAATAAGATTCTTCGAGATATGAAAGCAGTATCTCTAAACACATGAGATTCTTCGGGTGGTCGAAGTAGTACCTTATTCAATAAGGTTCTTCGCGAAACCAAAGCAGTATCTCTAAACACATGAGATTCTTCGGGTGGTTGAAGAAGTCCCTTATCCAATAAGGTTCTTTGCGATACCCAAGCAGTATATCTAAACACACGAGCTTCTTCGGGAGGTTGAAGCAGTCCCTTATCCAATAAGGTTCTTCGCGATACCAAAGCAGTATCTCTAAGCAGATGAGATTCTTTGTGTGGTCGAAGCAGTCCCTTATCCAATAAGTTTTTCGCGATACCAAAGCAGTATCTCTAATCACATGAGATTCTTCGTGTAGTCGAGGCAGTCCCTTATCCAATAAGGTTCTTCGCGATACCAAAACAGTATCTCTAAACACATGAGATTATTCGCGATACCAAAGCAGTATCTCTAAATACATGAGATTCTTCGGGTGGTCAAAGCAGTCCCTTATCTAATAAGGTTCTTCGCGATACCAAAGCAGTATCTCTAAACACATCAGATTCATCGGGTGGTCGAAGCAGTCCCTTATCCAATAACGTTCTTCGCGATACCAAAGCAGTATCTCTAAACACATGAGATTCTTCGGGTGGTCGAAGCAGTCCCTTATCTAATAAGGTTCTTTGCGATACCAAAGCAGTATCTCTAAACACATGAGATTCATCGGGTGGTCGAAGCAGTCCCTTATCCAATAAGTTTCTTCGCGATACCAAAGCAGTATCTCTAAACACAAGAGATTCTTCGGGTGGTTGAAGCAACCCCTTATCCAATAAGTTTTTCGCGATACCAAAGCAGTATCTCTAAACACATGAGATTCTTCGGGTGGTCGAAGCAGTCCCTTATCTGTTAAGGTTCTTCGTGAAACCAAAGCAGTATCTCTAAACACATGAGATTCTTCGGGTGGTTGAAGCAGCCCCTTATCCAATAAGATTCTTTGCGATATGAAAGCAGTATCTCTAAACACATGAGATTCTTCGGGTGGTCGAAGTAGTACCTTATTCAATAAGTTTCTTCACCAAACCAAAGCAGTATCTCTAAACACATGAGATTCTTCGGGTGGTTGAAGAAGTCCCTTAACCGATAAGGTTCTTTGCGATACCCAAGCAGTATATCTAAACACATGAGATTCTTCGGGTGGTCAAAGCAGTCCCTTATCTAATAAGTTTCTTCGCGATACCAAAGCAGTATCTCTAAACACATGAGATTCATCGGGTGGTCGAAGCAGTCCCTTATCCAATAACGTTCTTCGCGATACCAAAGCAGTATCTCTAAACACATGAGATTCTTCGGGTGGTTGAAGCAGCCCCTTATCCAATAAGGTTCTTCGCGATACCAAAGCAGTATCTCTAAACACATTAGATTCTTCGGATGGTTGAAGCAGCCCCTTATCCAATAAGTTTTTCGCGATACCAGAGCAGTATCTCTAAACACATGAGATTCTTCGGGTGGTCGAAGCAGTCCCTTATCTGTTAAGGTTCTTCGCGAAACCAAAGCAGTATCTCTAAACACATGAGATTCTTCGGGTGGTTGAAGAAGCCCCTTATCCAATAAGATTCTTCGAGATATGAAAGCAGTATCTCTAAACACATGAGATTCTTAGGGTGGTCGAAGTAGTACCTTATTCAATAAGGTTCTTCGCGAAACCAAAGCAGTATCTCTAAACACATGAGATTCTTCGGGTGGTTGAAGAAGTCCCTTATCCAATAAGGTTCTTTGCGATACCCAAGCAGTATATCTAAACACACGAGCTTCTTCGGGAGGTCGAAGCAGTCCCTTATCCAATAAGGTTCTTCGCGATACCAAAGCAGTATCTCTAAGCAGATGAGATTCTTTGTGTGGTCGATGCAGTCCCTTATCCAATAAGTTTTTCGCGATACCAAAGCAGTATCTCTAATCACATGAGATTCTTCATGTAGTCGAGGCAGTCCCTTATCCAATAAGGTTCTTCGCGATACCAAAACAGTATCTCTAAACACATGAGATTATTCGCGATACCAAAGCAGTATCTCTAAATACATGAGATTCTTCGGGTGGTCAAAGCAGTCCCTTATCTAATAAGGTTCTTCGCGATACCAAAGCAGTATCTCTAAACACATCAGATTCATCGGGTGGTCGAAGCAGTCCCTTATCCAATAACGTTCTTCGCGATACCAAAGCAGTATCTCTAAACACATGAGATTCTTCGGGTGGTCGAAGCAGTCCCTTATCTAATAAGGTTCTTTGCGATACCAAAGCAGTATCTCTAAACACATGAGATTCATCGGGTGGTCGAAGCAGTCCCTTATCCAATAAGTTTCTTCGCGATACCAAAGCAGTATCTCTAAACACATGAGATTCTTCGGGTGGTTGAAGCAACCCCTTATCCAATAAGTTTTTCGCGATACCAAAGCAGTATCTCTAAACACATGAGATTCTTCGGGTGGTCGAAGCAGTCCCTTATCTGTTAAGGTTCTTCGTGAAACCAAAGCAGTATCTCTAAACACATGAGATTCTTCGGGTGGTTGAAGCAGCCCCTTATCCAATAAGATTCTTTGCGATATGAAAGCAGTATCTCTAAACACATGAGATTCTTCGGGTGGTCGAAGTAGTACCTTATTCAATAAGTTTCTTCACCAAACCAAAGCAGTATCTCTAAACACATGAGATTCTTCGGGTGGTTGAAGAAGTCCCTTAACCGATAAGGTTCTTTGCGATACCCAAGCAGTATATCTAAACACATGAGATTCTTCGGGTGGTCAAAGCAGTCCCTTATCTAATAAGGTTCTTCGCGATACCAAAGCAGTATCTCTAAACACATCAGATTCATCGGGTGGTCGAAGCAGTCCCTTATCCAATAACGTTCTTCGCGATACCAAAGTAGTATCTCTAAACACATGAGATTCTTCGGGTGGTTGAAGCAGCCCCTTATCCAATAAGGTTCTTCGCGATACCAAAGCAGTATCTCTAAACACATGAGATTCTTCGGATGGTTGAAGCAGCCCCTTATCCAATAAGTTTTTCGCGATACCAGAGCAGTATCTCTAAACACATGAGATTCTTCGGGTGGTCGAAGCAGTCCCTTATCTGTTAAGGTTCTTCGCGAAACCAAAGCAGTATCTCTAAACACATGAGATTCTTCGGGTGGGTGAAGCAGCCCCTTATCCAATAAGATTCTTCGCGATATGAAAGCAGTATCTCTAAACACAAGAGATTCTTCGGGTGGTCGAAGTAGTACCTTATTTAATAAGGTTCTTCGCGAAACCAAAGCAGTATCTCTAAAGACATGAGATTCTTCGGGTGGTTGAAGAAGTCCCTTATCCAATAAGGTTCTTTGCGATACCCAAGTAGTATATCTAAACACATGAGATTCTTCGGGTGGTCAAAGCAGTCCCTTATCTAATAAGTTTCTTCGCGATACCAAAGCAGTATCTCTAAACACATGAGATTCATCGGGTGGTCGAAGCAGTTCCTTATCCAATAACGTTCTTCGCGATACCAAAGCAGTATCTCTAAACACATGAGATTCTTCGGGAGATTGAAGCAGCCCCTTATCCAATAAGGTTCTTAGCGATACCAAAGCAGTATCTCTAAACACATGAGATTCTTCGGGTGGTTGAAGCAGCCCCTTATCCAATAAGTTTTTCACGATACCAAAGCAGTATCTCTAAACACATGAGATTCTTCGGGTGGTCGAAGCAGTACCTTATCTGTTAAGGTTCTTCGCGAAACCAAAGCAGTATCTCTAAACTCATGAGATTCTTCGGGTGGTTGAAGAAGCCCCTTATCCAATAAGATTCTTCGAGATATGAAAGCAGTATCTCTAAACACATGAGATTCTTCGGGTGGTCGAAGTAGTACCTTATTCAATAAGGTTCTTCGCGAAACCAAAGCAGTATCTCTAAACACATGAGATTCTTCGGGTGGTCGAAGCAGTCCCTTATCTAATAAGGTTCTTTGCGATACCAAAGCAGTATCTCTAAACACATGAGATTCATCGGGTGGTCGAAGCAGTCCCTTATCCAATAAGTTTCTTCGCGATACCAAAGCAGTATCTCTAAACACATGAGATTCTTCGGGTGGTTGAAGCAACCCCTTATCCAATAAGTTTTTCGCGATACCAAAGCAGTATCTCTAAACACATGAGATTCTTCGGGTGGTCGAAGCAGTCCCTTATCTGTTAAGGTTCTTCGTGAAACCAAAGCAGTATCTCTAAACACATGAGATTCTTCGGGTGGTTGAAGCAGCCCCTTATCCAATAAGATTCTTTGCGATATGAAAGCAGTATCTCTAAACACATGAGATTCTTCGGGTGGTCGAAGTAGTACCTTATTCAATAAGTTTCTTCACCAAACCAAAGCAGTATCTCTAAACACATGAGATTCTTCGGGTGGTTGAAGAAGTCCCTTAACCGATAAGGTTCTTTGCGATACCCAAGCAGTATATCTAAACACATGAGATTCTTCGGGTGGTCAAAGCAGTCCCTTATCTAATAAGGTTCTTCGCGATACCAAAGCAGTATCTCTAAACACATCAGATTCATCGGGTGGTCGAAGCAGTCCCTTATCCAATAAGTTTTTCGCGATACCAAAGCAGTATCTCTAATCACATGAGATTCTTCGTGTGGTCGAGGCAGTCCCTTATCCAATAAGGTTCTTCGCGATACCAAAACAGTATCTCTAAACACATGAGATTATTCGCGATACCAAAGCAGTATCTCTAAATACATGAGATTCTTCGGGTGGTCAAAGCAGTCCCTTATCTAATAAGGTTCTTCGCGATACCAAAGCAGTATCTCTAAACACATCAGATTCATCGGGTGGTCGAAGCAGTCCCTTATCCAATAACGTTCTTCGCGATACCAAAGCAGTATCTCTAAACACATGAGATTCTTCGGGTGGTCGAAGCAGTCCCTTATCTAATAAGGTTCTTTGCGATACCAAAGCAGTATCTCTAAACACATGAGATTCATCGGGTGGTCGAAGCAGTCCCTTATCCAATAAGTTTCTTCGCGATACCAAAGCAGTGTCTCTAAACACATGAGATTCTTCGGGTGGTTGAAGCAACCCCTTATCCAATAAGTTTTTCGCGATACCAAAGCAGTATCTCTAAACACATGAGATTCTTCGGGTGGTCGAAGCAGTCCCTTATCTGTTAAGGTTCTTCGTGAAACCAAAGCAGTATCTCTAAACACATGAGATTCTTCGGGTGGTTGAAGCAGCCCCTTATCCAATAAGATTCTTTGCGATATGAAAGCAGTATCTCTAAACACATGAGATTCTTCGGGTGGTCGAAGTAGTACCTTATTCAATAAGTTTCTTCACCAAACCAAAGCAGTATCTCTAAACACATGAGATTCTTCGGGTGGTTGAAGAAGTCCCTTAACCGATAAGGTTCTTTGCGATACCCAAGCAGTATATCTAAACACATGAGATTCTTCGGGTGGTCAAAGCAGTCCCTTATCTAATAAGGTTCTTCGCGATACCAAAGCAGTATCTCTAAACACATGAGATTCTTCGGGTGGTCGAAGTAGTACCTTATTCAATAAGGTTCTTCGCGAAACCAAAGCAGTATCTCTAAACACATGAGATTCTTCGGGTGGTTGAAGAAGTCCCTTATCCAATAAGGTTCTTTGCGATACCCAAGCAGTATATCTAAACACACGAGCTTCTTCGGGAGGTCGAAGCAGTCCCTTATCCAATAAGGTTCTTCGCGATACCAAAGCAGTATCTCTAAGCAGATGAGATTCTTTGTGTGGTCGAAGCAGTCCCTTATCCAATAAGTTTTTCGCGATACCAAAGCAGTATCTCTAATCACATGAGATTCTTCGTGTGGTCGAGGCAGTCCCTTATCCAATAAGGTTCTTCGCGATACCAAAACAGTATCTCTAAACACATGAGATTATTCGCGATACCAAAGCAGTATCTCTAAATACATGAGATTCTTCGGGTGGTCAAAGCAGTCCCTTATCTAATAAGGTTCTTCGCGATACCAAAGCAGTATCTCTAAACACATCAGATTCATCGGGTGGTCGAAGCAGTCCCTTATCCAATAACGTTCTTCGCGATACCAAAGCAGTATCTCTAAACACATGAGATTCTTCGGGTGGTCGAAGCAGTCCCTTATCTAATAAGGTTCTTTGCGATACCAAAGCAGTATCTCTAAACACATGAGATTCATCGGGTGGTCGAAGCAGTCCCTTATCCAATAAGTTTCTTCGCGATACCAAAGCAGTATCTCTAAACACATGAGATTCTTCGGGTGGTTGAAGCAACCCCTTATCCAATAAGTTTTTCGCGATACCAAAGCAGTATCTCTAAACACATGAGGTTCTTCGGGTGGTCGAAGCAGTCCCTTATCTGTTAAGGTTCTTCGTGAAACCAAAGCAGTATCTCTAAACACATGAGATTCTTCGGGTGGTTGAAGCAGCCCCTTATCCAATAAGATTCTTTGCGATATGAAAGCAGTATCTCTAAACACATGAGATTCTTCGGGTGGTCGAAGTAGTACCTTATTCAATAAGTTTCTTCACCAAACCAAAGCAGTATCTCTAAACACATGAGATTCTTCGGGTGGTTGAAGAAGTCCCTTAACCGATAAGGTTCTTTACGATACCCAAGCAGTATATCTAAACACATGAGATTCTTCGGGTGGTCAAAGCAGTCCCTTATCTAATAAGGTTCTTCGCGATACCAAAGCAGTATCTCTAAACACATCAGATTCATCGGGTGGTCGAAGCAGTCCCTTATCCAATAACGTTCTTCGCGATACCAAAGCAGTATCTCTAAACACATGAGATTCTTCGGGTGGTTGAAGCAGCCCCTTATCCAATAAGGTTCTTCGCGATACCAAAGCAGTATCTCTAAACACATGAGATTCTTCGGATGGTTGAAGCAGCCCCTTATCCAATAAGTTTTTCGCGATACCAGAGCAGTATCTCTAAACACATGAGATTCTTCGGGTGGTCGAAGCAGTCCCTTATCTGTTAAGGTTCTTCGCGAAACCAAAGCAGTATCTCTAAACACATGAGATTCTTCGGGTGGGTGAAGCAGCCCCTTATCCAATAAGATTCTTCGCGATATGAAAGCAGTATCTCTAAACACAAGAGATTCTTCGGGTGGTCGAAGTAGTACCTTATTCAATAAGGTTCTTCGCGAAACCAAAGCAGTATCTCTAAAGACATGAGATTCTTCGGGTGGTTGAAGAAGTCCCTAATCCAATAAGGTTCTTTGCGATACCCAAGTAGTATATCTAAACACATGAGATTCTTCGGGTGGTCAAAGCATTCCCTTATCTAATAAGGTTCTTCGCGATACCAAAGCAGTATCTCTAAACACATGAGATTCATCGGGTGGTCGAAGCAGTCCCTTATCCAATAACGTTCTTCGCGATACCAAAGCAGTATCTCTAAACACATGAGATTCTTCGGGTGATTGAAGCAGCCCCTTATCCAATAAGGTTCTTAGCGATACCAAAGCAGTATCTCTAAACACATGAGATTCTTCGGGTGGTTGAAGCAGCCCCTTATCCAATAAGTTATTCACGATACCAAAGCAGTATCTCTAAACACATGAGATTCTTCGGGTGGTCGATGCAGTACCTTATCTGTTAAGGTTCTTCGCGAAACCAAAGCAGTATCTCTAAACACATGAGATTCTTCGGGTGGTTGAAGAAGCCCCTTATCCAATAAGATTCTTCGCGATATGAAAGTAGTATCTCTAAACACATGAGATTCTTCGGGTGGTCGAAGTAGTACCTTATTCAATAAGGTTCTTCGCGAAACCAAAGCAGTATCTCTAAACACATGAGATTCTTCGGGTGGTTGAAGAAGTCCCTTATCCAATAAGGTTCTTTGCGATACCCAAGCAGTATATCTAAACACACGAGATTCTTCGGGAGGTCGAAGCAGTCCCTTATCCAATAAGGTTCTTCGCGATACCAAAGCAGTATCTCTAAGCATATGAGATTCTTTGTGTGGTCGAAGCAGTCCCTTATCCAATAAGTTTTTCGCGATACCAAAGCAGTATCTCTAAACACATGAGATTTTTCGGGTGGTTGAAGCAACCCCTTATCCAATAAGTTTTTCGCGATACCAAAGCAGTATCTCTAAACACATGAGATTCTTCGGGTGGTCGAAGCAGTCCCTTATCTGTTAAGGTTCTTCGTGAAACCAAAGCAGTATCTCTTAACACATGAGATTCTTCGGGTGGTTGAAGCAGCCCCTTATCCAATAAGACTCTTTGCGATATGAAAGCAGTATCTCTAAACACATGAGATTCTTCGGGTGGTCGAAGTAGTACCTTATTCAATAAGTTTCTTCACGAAACCAAAGCAGTATCTCTAAAACACATGAGATTCTTCGGGTGGTTGAAGAAGTCCCTTATCCAATAAGGTTCTTTGCGATACCCAAGCAGTATGTCTAAACACATGAGCTTCTTCGGGTGGTCAAAGCAGTCCCTTATCTAATAAGGTTCTTCGCGATACCAAAGTAGTATCTCTAAACACATCAGATTCATCGGGTGGTCGAAGCAGTCCTTTATCCAATAACGTTCTTCGCGATACCAAAGCAGTATCTCTAAACACATGAGATTCTTCGGGTGGTTGAAGCAGCCCCTTATCCAATAAGGTTCTTCGCGATACCAAAGCAGTATCTCTAAACACATGAGATTCTTCGGGTGGTTGAAGCAGCCCCTTATCCAATAATTTTTACGCGATACCAGAGCAGTATCTCTAAACACATGAGATTCTTCGGGTGGTCGAAGCAGTCTCTTATCTGTTAAGGTTCTTCGCGAAACCAAAGCAGTATCTCTAAACACATGAGATTCTTCGGGTGGGTGAAGCAGCCCCTTATCCAATGAGATTCTTCGCGATATGAAAGCAGTATCTCTAAACACATGAGATTCTTCGGGTGGTCGAAGTAGTACCTTATTCAATAAGGTTCTTCGTGAAACCAAAGCAGTATCTCTAAACACATGAGATTCTTCGGGTAGTTGAAGAAGTCCCTTATCCAATAAGATTCTTTGCGATACCCAAGCAGTATATCTAAACACATGAGATTCTTCGGGTGGTCAAAGTAGTCCCTTATCTAATAAGGTTCTTCGCGATACCAAAGCAGTATCTCTAAACACATGAGATTCATCGGGTGGTCGAAGTAGTCCCTTATCCAATAAGGTTCTTCGCGATACCAAAGCAGTATCTCTAAACACAGTAGATTCTTCGGGTGGTTGAAGAACTCCCTTATCCAATAAGGTTCTTTGCGATACCCAAGCAGTATATCTAAACACATGAGATTCTTCGGGGGGTCAAAGCAGTCCCTTATCTAATAAGGTACTTCGCGATGCCAAAGCAGTATCTCTAAACACATAAGATTCTTTGGGTGGTTGAAGCAGCCCCTTATCCAATAAGTTTTTCGCGATTCCAAAGCTGTATCTCTAAACACATGAGATTCTTTGGGTGGTCGAAGCAGTCCCTTATCTGTTAAGGTTCTTCGCGATACCAAAGCAGTATCTCTAAACACATGAGATTCTTTGGGTGGTTGAAGCAACCCCTTATCCAATAAGTTTTTCGCGATACCAAAGCAGTATCTCTAAACACTTGAGATTCTTCGGGTCGTTGAATCCGTCCCTAATCCAATGAGGTTCTTCGTGATACAAAAGAAGTATTTCTAAACATATGAGATTCTTCGGGTGGTTGAAGCAGTCCCTTATACAATAAGGTTCTTCGCGATACCAAAGCATTATCTCTAAACACATTAGATTCTTCGGGTGGTCGAAGCAGTCCCTTATCCAAGAAGTTTCTTCGCGATACCAAAACAGTATCTCTAAACACATGAGATTCTTCGTGATACCAAAGCCGTATCTCTAAATACATGAGATTCCTCGGGTGGTCGATGCAGTCCCTTATGCAATAAGGTTCTTCGCGATACGAAAGCAGTATCTCTAAACACATGAGTTTCTTCGGGTGGTCAAAGCAGTCCTTTATCCAATAAGGTTCTTCGCGATACCAAAGCAGTATCTCTAATCACATGAGATTCTTATGGTGGTCGAAGCAGTCCCTTATCCAAAAAGGTTCTTCACGATACCAAAGCAGTATCTCTAATCACATGAGATTCTTCGGGTGGTCGAAGCAGTCCCTTATCCAATAAGGTTCTTCACGATACCAAAGCAGTATCTCTAAACACATGAGATTCGTCAGGTGGTCGATGCAGTCCCTTATCGAATAAGGTTCTTCGCGATACCAAAACAATATCTCTAAACACATGAGATTCTTCGTGATACCAAAGTCGTATCTCTAAATACATGAGATTCCTCGGGTGGTTGATGCAGTCCCTTATGCAATAAGGTTCTTTGCGATACCAAAGCAGTATCTCTAAAAACAGGAGATTCTTCGGGTAGTCGAAGCAGTCCCTTATCCAATAAGGTTCTTCGCGATACCAAAGCAGTATCTCTAATCACATGAGATTCTTCGGGTGGTCAAAGCAGTCCCTTATCCAATAAGTTTTTCGCGATACCAAAGCAGTATCTCTAATCACATGAGATTCTTCGGGTGGTCGAGGCTGTCCCTTATCGAATAAGGTTCTTCGCGATACCAAAACAGTATCTCTATACACATGAGATTCTTCGCGATACCAAAGCAATATCTCTAAATACATGAGATTCCTCGGGTGGTCGATGAAATCCCTTATCCAATAAGGTTCTTCGCGATACGAAAGCAGTATCTCTAAACACATGAGGTTCTTCGGGTCGTCGAAGCAGTCCCTTATCTGTTAAGGTTCTTCGCGAAACCAAAGCAGTATCTCTAAACACGTGAGATTCTTCGGGTGGTTGAAGCAGCCCCTTATCCAATAAGATTCTTCGCGATATGAAAGCAGTATCTCTAAACACATGAGATTCTTCGGGTGGTCGATGTAGTACCTTATTCAATAAGGTTCTTCGCGAAACCAAAGCAGTATCTCTAAACACATGAGATTCTTCGGGTGGTTGTAGAAGTCCCTTATCCAATAAGGTTCTTTGCGATACCCAAGCAGTATATCTAAACACATGAGATTCTTCGGGTGGTTGAAGCAGCCCCTTATCCAATAAGTTTTTCGCGATACCAAAGCAGTATCTCTAATCACATGAGGTTCTTCGGGTGGTCGAGGCAGTCCCTTATCCAATAAGGTTCTTCGAGATACCAAAACAGTATCTCTGAAAACATGAGATTATTCGCGATACCAAAGCAGTATCTCTAAATACATGAGATTCCTCGGGTGGTCGATGCAGTCCCTTATTCAATAAGATTCGTCACGATACGAAAGCAGTATCTCTAAACACATGAGATTCTTCGGGTGGTCGAAGCAGTCCCTTATCTAATAAGGTTCTTCGTGATACCAAAGCAGTATCTCTAAACACATGAGATTCTTCGGGTGGTCGAAGCAATACCTTATTCAATAAGGTTCTTCGTGATACACAAGCAGTATCTCTAAACACATGAGATTCTTTGGGTGGTCGAAGCAGTACCTTATTCAATAAGGTTCTTCGTGATACACAAGCAGTATCTCTAAACACATGAGATTCTTCTGGTGGTCGAAGTAGTCCTTTATCCAATAAGGTTCTTCGCGATACCAAAGCAGTATCCCTAATCACATGATATTCTTCGGGCGGTCAAAGCAGTCCCTTATCCAATAAGGTTCTTCGCGATACCAAAGCAGTATCTCAAAACACATGAGATTCGTCGGGTTGTCGAAGCAGTCCCTTATCCATTAAGGTTCTTCGCGATACCAAAGCAGTATCTCTAAATACATGAGATTCGTCGGGTGGTCGATGAAATCCCTTATCCAATAAGATTCTTCGCGATACGAAAGCAATATCTCTAAACACATGAGGTTCTTCGGGTGGTCGAAGCAGTCCCTTATCTGTTAAGGTTCTTCGCGAAACCAAAGCAGTATCTCTAAACACATGAGACTCTTCGGGTGGTTGAAGCAGCCCCTTATCCAATAAGATTCTTCGCGATATGAAAGAAGTATCTCTAAACACATGAGATTCTTCGGGTGGTCGAAGTAGTACCTTATTCAATAAGGTTCTTCGCGAAACCAAAGCAGTATCTCTAAACACATGAGATTCTTCGGGTGGTTGAAGAAGTCCCTTATCCAATAAGGTTCTTTGCGATACCCAAGCAGTATATCTAAACACATGAGATTCTTCGAGTGGTCGAAGCAGTCCCTTATCCAATAAGGTTCTTCGTGATACCAAAGCAGTATCTCTAAACACATGACATTCTTCGGCTGGTCGAAGCAGCCCCTTATCCAATAAGGTTCTTCGCGATACCAAAGCAGTATCTCTAAACACATGAGATTATTCGGGTGGTCGAAGCAGTACCTTATTCAATAAGGTTCTTCGTGATACACAAGCAGTATCTCTAAACACATGAGATTCTTCGGGTGGTCAAAGCAGTACCTTATTCAATAAGGTTCTTCGTGATACACAAGCAGTATCTCTAAACACATGAGATTCTTCTGGTGGGCGAAGTAGTCCTTTATCCAATAAGGTTCTTCGCGATACCAAAGCAGTATCTGTAATCACATGATATTCTTCGGGCGGTCAAAGCAGTCCCTTATCCAATAAGGTTCTTCGCGATACCAAAGCAGTATCTCTAAACACATGAGATTCGTCGGGTGGTCGAAGCAGTCCCTTATCCATTAAGGTTCTTCGCGATACCAAAGCAGTATCTCTAAATACATGAGATTCCTCGGGTGGTCGATGAAATCCCTTATCCAATAAGATTCTTCGCGATACGAAAGCAATATCTCTAAACACATGAGGTTCTTCGGGTGGTCGAAGCAGTCCCTTATCTGTTAAGGTTCTTCGCGAAACCAAAGCAGTATCTCTAAACACATGAGACTCTTTGGGTGGTTGAAGCAGCCCCTTATCCAATAAGATTCTTCGCGATATGAAAGCAGTATCTCTAAACACATGAGATTCTTCGGGTGGTCGAAGTAGTACCTTATTCAATAAGGTTCTTCGCGAAAACAAAGCAGTATCTCTAAACACATGAGATTCTTCGGGTGGTTGAAGAAGTCCCTTATCCAATAAGGTTCTTTGCGATACCCAAGCAGTATATCTAAACACATGAGATTCTTCGGGTGGTCAAAGAAGTCGTTTATCTAATAAGGTTCTTCGCGATACCAAAAGCAGTATATCTAAACACATGAGATTCTTCGGGTGGTTGAAGCATCCCGTTATCCAATAAGGTTCTTCGCGATACCAAAGCAGTATCTCTAAACACATGAGATTCTTCGGGTGGTTGAAGCAGCCCCTTATCCAATAAGTTTTTCGCGATACCAAAGCAGTATCTCTAATCACATGAGATTCTTCGGGTGGTCGAGGCAGTCCCTTATCCAATAAGGTTCTTCGCGATACCAAAACAGTATCTCTAAACACATGAGATTCTTCGCGATACCAAAGCAGTATCTCTAAATACATGAGATTCCTCGGGTGGTCGATGCAGTCCCTTATCCAATAAGATTCTTCGCGATACGAAAGCAGTATCTCTAAACACATGAGATTCTTCGGGTGGTCGAAGCAGTCCCTTATCCAATAAGGTTCTTCGTGATACCAAAGCAGTATCTCTAAACACATGACGTTCTTCGGATGGTCGAAGAAGCCCCTTATCCAATAAGGTTCTTCGCGATACCAAAGCAGTATCTCTAAACACATGAGATTCTTCGGGTGGTCGAAGCAGTACCTTATTCAATAAGGTTCTTCGTGATCCACAAGCAGTATCTCTAAACACGTGAGATTCTTCTGGTGGTCGAAGTAGTCCTTTACCCAATAAGGTTCTTCGCGATACCAAAGCAGTATCTCTAATCACATGATATTCTTCGGGCGGTCAAAGCAGTCCCTTATCCAATAAGGTTCTTCGTGATACCAAAGCAGTATCTCTAAACACATGAGATTCGAAGGGTGGTCGAAGCAGTCCCTTATCCATTAAGGTTCTTCGCGATACCAAAGCAGTATCTCTAAATACATGAGATTCTTCGCGATACCAAAGCAGTATCTCTAAATACATGTGATTCCTCGGGTGGTCGATGCAGTCCCTTATCCAATAAGATTCTTCGTGATACGAAAGCAGTATCTCTAAACACATGAGATTCGTCGGGTGGTCGAAGCAGTCCCTCATCCAATAAGGTTCTTCGCGAAACCAAAACAGTATCTCTAAACACATGAGATTCTTCACGATACCAAAGCAATATCTCTAAATACATGAGATTCCTCGGGTGGTCGAAGCAGTACCTTATTCAATAAGGTTCTTCGTGATACGAAAGCAATATCTCTAAACACATGAGGTTCTTCGGGTGTTCGAAGCAGTCCCTTATCCAATAAGGTTCTTCGTGATACCAAAGCAGTATCTCTAAACACATGAGATTCGTCGGGTGGTCGAAGCAGTCCCTCATCCAATAAGGTTCTTCGCGATACCAAAATAGTATCTCTAAACACATGAGATTCTTCACGATACCAAAGCAATATCTCTAAATACATGAGATTCCTCGGGTGGTCGAAGCAGTACCTTATTCAATAAGGTTCTTCGTGATACGAAAGCAATATCTCTAAACACATGAGGTTCTTCGGGTGGTCGAAGCAGTCCCTTATCCAATAAGGTTCTTCATGATACCAAAGCAGTATCTCTAAACACATGAGATTCGTCGGGTGGTCGAAGCAGTCCCTCATCCAATAAGGTTCTTCGCGATACCAAAACAGTATCTCTAAACACATGAGATTCTTCACGATACCAAAGCAGTATCTCTAAATACATGAGATTCCTCGGGTGGTCGAAGCAGTACCGTATCCAATAAGGTTCTTCGTGAAACCAAAGCAGTATCTCTAAACACATGAGTGTCTTCGGGTGGACGAAGCAGTCCCTTATCCAATAAGATTTTCGCGATACCAAAGCAGTGTCTCTAATCACATGAGATTCTTCGGGTGGTCGAGGCAGTCCCTTATCCAATAAGGTTCTTCACGATACCAAAACAGTATCTCTAAACACATGAGATTCTTCGCGATACCAAAGCAGTATCTCTAAATACATGAGATTCCTCGGGTGGTCGATGCAGTCCCTTATCCAATAAGATTCTTCGCGATACGAAAGCAGTATCTCTAAACACATGAGATTCTTCGGGTGGTCGAAGCAGTCCCTTATCCAATAAGGTTCTTCGTGATACCAAAGCAGTATCTCTAAACACATGACGTTCTTCGGATGGTCGAAGAAGCCCCTTATCCAATAAGGTTCTTCGCGATACCAAAGCAGTATCTCTAAACACATGAGATTCTTCGGGTGGTCGAAGCAGTACCTTATTCAATAAGGTTCTTCGTGATACACAAGCAGTATCTCTAAACACGTGAGATTCTTCTGGTGGTCGAAGTAGTCCTTTATCCAATAAGGTTCTTCGCGATACCAAAGCAGTATCTCTAATCACATGATATTCTTCGGGCGGTCAAAGCAGTCCCTTATCCAATAAGGTTCTTCGTGATACCAAAGAAGTATCTCTAAACACATGAGATTCGTCGGGTGGTCGAAGCAGTCCCTTATCCATTAAGGTTCTTCGCGATACCAAAGCAGTATCTCTAAATACATGAGATTCTTCGCGATACCAAAGCAGTATCTCTAAATACATGTGATTCCTCGGGTGGTCGATGCAGTCCCTTATCCAATAAGATTCTTCGTGATACGAAAGCAGTATCTCTAAACACATGAGGTTCTTCGGGTGGTCGAAGCAGTCCCTTATCCAATAAGGTTCTTCGTGATACCAAAGCAGTATCTCTAAACACATGAGATTCGTCGGGTGGTCGAAGCAGTCCCTCATCCAATGAGGTTCTTCGCGAAACCAAAACAGTATCTCTAAACACATGAGATTCTTCACGATACCAAAGCAATATCTCTAAATACATGAGATTCCTCGGGTGGTCGAAGCAGTACCTTATTCAATAAGGTTCTTCGTTATACGAAAGCAATATCTCTAAACACATGAGGTTCTTCGGGTGGTCGAAGCAGTCCCTTATCCAATAAGGTTCTTCGTGATACCAAAGCAGTATCTCTAAACACATGAGATTCGTCGGGTGGTCGAAGCAGTCCCTCATCCAATAAGGTTCTTCCCGATACCAAAACAGTATCTCTAAACACATGAGATTCTTCACGATACCAAAGCAGTATCTCTAAATACATGAGATTCCTCGGGTGGTCGAAGCAGTACCGTATTCAATAAGGTTCTTCGTGAAACCAAAGCAGTATATCTAAACACATGAGAGTCTTCGGGTGGACGAAGCAGTCCCTTATCCAATAAGGTTCTTCGCGATACCAAAGCAGTATCCCTAATCACATGATATTCTTCGGGCGGTCAAAGCAGTCCCTTATCCAATAAGGTTCTTCGCGATACCAAAGCTGTAACGCCCCGATTTTGATTTTCACTTTTATTGGGCCCCAATTTAATTAAATTGGGTGAATAATATTTGGATGTAGAATTTGTGTGGAAATATGTTATATTTACATATTATCATATTTTTAACCGGTATTGGGAGGTTTCGGAGGAAATAGTTTGGAAGGGTATTTTGGACATTTCCTATTTAATATTAAGTGAGATATTTGTGAGATATTGAATTAATAGATGTTTTGGAAGAATAATGGAAAAGATATTAAAGAGGAAATAGAAGGGAAAGAAAGGATAGTAAGAAGGAGAGAAAGAAAGGAGAAAGAAAGAAGAGGAGGAGAAAGAGAAGAGAAAGAGGAAAACCTAGAATCATCAAGAATCGATCAAAGCTTGCGATTAATCAGGTAAGGGTGAGAAGTTTTATCATCTTAATAATGTATAGCATCATATATGTATTAGTTTGGGGCTTGTTGGTAGTTTTTCTACACTATCCATTTCTAGGGCAAAAGTTGGAATAATCGGTAGATTGAGGATTTAATCGGTTGAAACTGAGTAATAACGCCGTAGAATAGTCGGGTAACATGTATTGATGCTATTTGTACTGATTTAGATGTTTAAGAGATGGTTGATGATGGATTGGTGAAGGAGAGACAGAACAGAATGCTGTTCTGCGCAGGTTCGCTGGCTCTCGCCAGGCGAGCGAAGGCGAAGCTTCGCCAGGCGAAGCCCAGCGAATGCTGGCGAGTAATTATGTTTAAGTCCCAGTGGACTTCGCTGGTGAGTTCGCCAGGCGAAGGTGGATAGCGAAGGTTCGCCCAGCGAAGGTGCTGGCGAATGGTGGCGAATGAAGTCAGTAGCTACTGACTTGGGCTCGCTGGCGAGTTCGCCAGGCGAAGCCTAGCGAAGGTTCGCTGCGGGGGTTCGCCAGGCGAATAAAGGCGAACGTGACAGCATTTTTCTTGTGCTGTGTTGCTCATGCGGTGATTGTTTGGTTGATTCACATAGGTTAATACCTCTATGATATGAATAAGTATGTGATCTATTGTGATGACATGTGTTGTGGGTAGCCTTCGTGCGTAAATCCTCGATTGTGAATTGTGGCCGTTTGGGCAAATATGTGCATTGTTTAAATTGATTTAAAATGCATGATAATGAGGTGAATGACTAATGTGTCGTGTAATATACATTGCGATGTATGATGATTGTATGAAATTGAATGAGGTGAAGATGCATGAACATATTATGTGTATGTGTGTGCATTTCAAGAATTGTATAGAATACATTCTTGTGTTGTTGATTCCTAGGAGAATCTGATGAGTGATAGGACTCTTAGGAGAGCCTGAGGAGAGACATGACTCTTAGGAGAGTCTGATGAGAGGTGTGATTCCTTGGAGAGTCTGCTGTATGACCTGATTCCTCGGAGAATCTGATGGATGGTGTGATTCCTCGGAGAATCTGCTGAATGAATTGATTCCTCGGAGAATCTGACGAGATATGTGATTCCTTGGAGAGTCTGCTGATTAACCTGATTCCTTGGAGAATCTGATGAACAGTGTGATTCCTCGGAGAATCTGACGAGTGGCGTGATTCCTTGGAGAATCTGATGAATGGTGTGATTCCTAGGAGAGTCTGATGAGTGTTGTGATTCCTAGGAGAATATGACAAGTGATAGAATACCCATGAGGGGTGAGAGTAGATTGATCCTTAGGAGGATCTGACGATCGACTAGATCGATGTTGTGTTGCATTTACATAGAGTAGCGAGTTGTCCTCTATGATTTGCATTCGTCATCTGTATATGATGTATAGTGAAATAAACATGTGGTGTATGTTTATTGAATTAACGTGAAATGTATGTTTTGGCATAATGTAGATACTGGAGGATATATATATATAGATATATATATATATGTGGTTGCATGTTTATGAAAAGATATAAACATTGATGATGCATATTGAGTATGCTTGGTGTTATAGTTGTATATAGATATATTATATTGTACAAGGTGAGTTGTGGTGAGAATGCGTAGAATGCATAATTGTTGATATGAGATATTTATATATGTCTTTATGCATTATTTATTATGATATTGTTTCTCACCCTTCTGCTGTTTTATAATGCTCTATGAGGCATTGCAGATTAGATGGCTGGAGATATTTTGTGAAGCATGACTTCATTTCCCTTTTGGTCGGTCGGCTCTGATATGTAGCACCGGGTAGATAGGAGTTATTTCGATTCTTTTGCGATACATCTGTGCATGTATCTTCCGATGTTATGTTTTGTTGACATGTGGGATGATAATTGTATATGTGAATACATGTATTGGAGATATGAAATATTTAGATGTTTCCGCCTTGTTCTAAATATTTTCTCGTGGGTGCTGACCCGTTGTTGCATATCTGTAGAGCAGGTGTTGTATTGCATTGGAATTTTTATGATAATGTGACATACCCCTTTCGTGCTATGACTTACATGTACTCTGATAAAATTTTGACTTATGCCTAAATGATTAATTGAATTATTTTGGGGTAGGAATAAGGGGGGTGTTACAAAAGCAGTATCTCAAAACACATGAGATTCGTCGGGTGGTCGAAGCAGTCCCTTATCCATTAAGGTTCTTCGCGATACCAAAGCAGTATCTCTAAATACATGAGATTCGTCGGGTGGTCGATGAAATCCCTTATCCAATAAGATTCTTCGCGATACGAAAGCAATATCTCTAAACACATGAGGTTCTTCGGGTGGTCGAAGCAGTCCCTTATCTGTTAAGGTTCTTCGCGAAACCAAAGCAGTATCTCTAAACACATGAGACTCTTCGGGTGGTTGAAGCAGCCCCTTATCCAATAAGATTCTTCGCGATATGAAAGCAGTATCTCTAAACACATGAGATTCTTCGGGTGGTCGAAGTAGTACCTTATTCAATAAGGTTCTTCGCGAAACCAAAGCAGTATCTCTAAACACATGAGATTCTTCGGGTGGTTGAAGAAGTCCCTTATCCAATAAGGTTCTTTGCGATACCCAAGCAGTATATCTAAACACATGAGATTCTTCGAGTGGTCGAAGCAGTCCCTTATCCAATAAGGTTCTTCGTGATACCAAAGCAGTATCTCTAAACACATGACATTCTTCGGCTGGTCGAAGCAGCCCCTTATCCAATAAGGTTCTTCGCGATACCAAAGCAGTATCTCTAAACACATGAGATTATTCGGGTGGTCGAAGCAGTACCTTATTCAAAAGGTTCTTCGTGATACACAAGCAGTATCTCTAAACACATGAGATTCTTCGGGTGGTCAAAGCAGTACCTTATTCAATAAGGTTCTTCGTGATACACAAGCAGTATCTCTAAACACATGAGATTCTTCTGGTGGGCGAAGTAGTCCTTTATCTAATAAGGTTCTTCGCGATACCAAAGCAGTATCTGTAATCACATGATATTCTTCGGGCGGTCAAAGCAGTCCCTTATCCAATAAGGTTCTTCGCGATACCAAAGCAGTATCTCTAAACATATGAGATTCGTCGGGTGGTCGAAGCAGTCCCTTATCCATTAAGGTTCTTCGCGATACCAAAGCAGTATCTCTAAATACATGAGATTCCTCGGGTGGTCGATGAAATCCCTTATCCAATAAGATTCTTCGCGATACGAAAGCAATATCTCTAAACACATGAGGTTCTTCGGGTGGTCGAAGCAGTCCCTTATCTGTTAAGGTTCTTCGCGAAACCAAAGCAGTATCTCTAAACACATGAGACTCTTCGGGTGGTTGAAGCAGCCCCTTATCCAATAAGATTCTTCGCGATATGAAAGCAGTATCTCTAAACACATGAGATTCTTCGGGTGGCCGAAGTAGTACCTTATTCAATAAGGTTCTTCGCGAAACCAAAGCAGTATCTCTAAACACATGAGATTCTTCGGGTGGTTGAAGAAGTCCCTTATCCAATAAGGTTCTTTGCGATACCCAAGCAGTATATCTAAACACATGAGATTCTTCGAGTGGTCGAAGCAGTCCCTTATCCAATAAGGTTCTTCGGGATACCAAAGCAGTATCTCTAAACACATGACATTCTTCGGCTGGTCGAAGCAGCCCCTTATCCAATAAGGTTCTTCGCGATACCAAAGCAGTATCTCTAAACACATGAGATTCTTCGGGAGGTTGAAGCAGCCCCTTATCCAATAAGTTTTTCGCGATACCAAAGCAGTATCTCTAATCACATGAGATTCTTCGGGTGGTCGAGGCAGTCCCTTATCCAATAAGGTTCTTCGCGATACCAAAACAGTATCTCTAAACACATGAGATTCTTCGCGATACCAAAGCAGTATCTCTAAATACATGAGATTCCTCGGGTGGTCGATGCAGTCCCTTATCCAATAAGATTCTTCGCGATACGAAAGCAGTATCTCTAAACACATGAGATTCTTCGGGTGGTCGAAGCAGTCCCTTATCCAATAAGGTTCTTCGTGATACCAAAGCAGTATCTCTAAACACATGACGTTCTTCGGATGGTCGAAGAAGCCCCTTATCCAATAAGGTTCTTCGCGATACCAAAGCAGTATCTCTAAACACATGAGATTCTTCGGGTGGTCGAAGCAGTACCTTATTCAATAAGGTTCTTCGTGATCCACAAGCAGTATCTCTAGACACGTGAGATTCTTCTGGTGGTCGAAGTAGTCCTTTATCCAATAAGGTTCTTCGCGATACCAAAGCAGTATCTCTAATCACATGATATTCTTCGGGCGGTCAAAGCAGTCCCTTATCCAATAAGGTTCTTCGTGATACCAAAGCAGTATCTCTAAACACATGAGATTCGTCGGGTGGTCGAAGCAGTCCCTTATCCATTAAGGTTCTTCGCGATACCAAAGCAGTATCTCTAAATACATGAGATTCTTCGCGATACCAAAGCAGTATCTCTAAATACATGTGATTCCTCGGGTGGTCGATGCAGTCCCTTATCCAATAAGATTCTTCGTGATACGAAAGCAGTATCTCTAAACACATGAGATTCGTCGGGTGGTCGAAGCAGTCCCTCATCCAATAAGGTTCTTCGCGAAACCAAAACAGTATCTCTAAACACATGAGATTCTTCACGATACCAAAGCAATATCTCTAAATACATGAGATTCCTCGGGTGGTCAAAGCAGTACCTTATTCAATAAGGTTCTTCGTGATACGAAAGCAATATCTCTAAACACATGAGGTTCTTCGGGTGGTCGAAGCAGTCCCTTATCCAATAAGGTTCTTCGTGATACCAAAGCAGTATCTCTAAACACATGAGATTCGTCGGGTGGTCGAAGCAGTCCCTCATCCAATAAGGTTCTTCGCGATACCAAAATAGTATCTCTAAACACATGAGATTCTTCACGATACCAAAGCAATATCTCTAAATACATGAGATTCCTCGGGTGGTCGAAGCAGTACCTTATTCAATAAGGTTCTTCGTGATACGAAAGCAATATCTCTAAACACATGAGGTTCTTCGGGTGGTCGAAGCAGTCCCTTATCCAATAAGGTTCTTCGTGATACCAAAGCAGTATCTCTAAACACATGAGATTCGTCGGGTGGTCGAAGCAGTCCCTCATCCAATAAGGTTCTTCGCAATACCAAAACAGTATCTCTAAACACATGAGATTCTTCACGATACCAAAGCAGTATCTCTAAATACATGAGATTCCTCGGGTGGTCGAAGCAGTACCGTATTCAATAAGGTTCTTCGTGAAACCAAAGCAGTATCTCTAAACACATGAGAGTCTTCGGGTGGACGAAGCAGTCCCTTATCCAATAAGATTTTCGCGATACCAAAGCAGTATCTCTAATCACATGAGATTCTTCGGGTGGTCGAGGCAGTCCCTTATCCAATAAGGTTCTTCGCGATACCAAAACAGTATCTCTAAACACATGAGATTCTTCGCGATACCAAAGCAGTATCTCTAAATACATGAGATTCCTCGGGTGGTCGATGCAGTCCCTTATCCAATAAGATTCTTCGCGATACGAAAGCAGTATCTCTAAACACATGAGATTCTTCGGGTGGTCGAAGCAGTCCCTTATCCAATAAGGTTCTTCGTGATACCAAAGCAGTATCTCTAAACACATGACGTTCTTCGGATGGTCGAAGAAGCCCCTTATCCAATAAGGTTCTTCGCGATACCAAAGCAGTATCTCTAAACACATGAGATTCTTCGGGTGGTCGAAGCAGTACCTTATTCAATAAGGTTCTTCGTGATACACAAGCAGTATCTCTAAACACGTGAGATTCTTCTGGTGGTCGAAGTAGTCCTTTATCCAATAAGGTTCTTCGCGATACCAAAGCAGTATCTCTAATCACATGATATTCTTCGGGCGGTCAAAGCAGTCCCTTATCCAATAAGGTTCTTCGTGATACCAAAGCAGTATCTCTAAACACATGAGATTCGTCGGGTGGTCGAAGCAGTCCCTTATCCATTAAGGTTCTTCGTGATACCAAAGCAGTATCTCTAAATACATGAGATTCTTCGCGATACCAAAGCAGTATCTCTAAATACATGTGATTCCTCGGGTGGTCGATGCAGTCCCTTATCCAATAAGATTCTTCGTGATACGAAAGCAGTATCTCTAAACACATGAGGTTCTTCGGGTGGTGGAAGCAGTCCCTTATCCAATAAGGTTCTTCGTGATACCAAAGCAGTATCTCTAAACACATGAGATTCGTCGGGTGGTCGAAGCAGTCCCTCATCCAATAAGGTTCTTCGCGAAACCAAAACAGTATCTCTAAACACATGAGATTCTTCACGATACCAAAGCAATATCTCTAAATACATGAGATTCCTCGGGTGGTCGAAGCAGTACCTTATTCAATAAGGTTCTTCGTGATACGAAAGCAATATCTCTAAACACATGAGGTTCTTCGGGTGGTCGAAGCAGTCCCTTATCCAATAACGTTCTTCGTGATACCAAAGCAGTATCTTTAAACACATGAGATTCGTCGGGTGGTCGAAGCAGTCCCTCATCCAATGAGGTTCTTCCCGATACCAAAACAGTATCTCTAAACACATGAGATTCTTCACGATACCAAAGCAGTATCTCTAAATACATGAGATTCCTCGGGTGGTCGAAGCAGTACCGTATTCAATAAGGTTCTTCGTGAAACCAAAGCAGTATATCTAAACACATGAGAGTCTTCGGGTGGACGAAGCAGTCCCTTATCTAATAAGTTTTTCGCGATACTAAAGCAGTATCTCTAATCACATGAGATTCTTCGGGTGGTCGAGGTAGTCCCTTATCCAATAAGGTTCTTCGCGATACCAAAACAGTATCTCTAAACACATGAGATTCTTCGCGATACCAAAGCAGTATCTCTAAATACATGAGATTCCTCGGGTGGTCGATGCAGTCCCTTATCCAATAAGATTCTTCGCGATACGAAAGCAGTATCTCTAAACACATGAGATTCTTCGGGTGGTCGAAGCAGTCCCTTATCCAATAAGGTTCTTCGTGATACCAAAGCAGTATCTCTAAACACATGACATTCTTCGGATGGTCGAAGCAGCCCCTTATCCAATAAGGTTCTTCGTGATACCAAAGCAGTATCTCTAAACACATGAGATTCTTCGGGCGGTCGAAGCAGTACCTTATTCAATAAGGTTCTTCGCGATACCAAAGCAGTATCTCTAAACACATGAGATTCGTCGGGTGGTCGAAGCAGTCCCTTATCCATTAAGGTTCTTCGCGATACCAAAGCAGTATCTCTAAATACATGAGATTCCTCGGGTGGTCGATGAAATCCCTTATCCAATAAGATTCTTCGCGATACGAAAGCAGTATCTCTAAACACATGAGGTTCTTCGGGTGGTCGAAGCAGTCCCTTATCTGTTAAGGTTCTTCGCGAAACCAAAGCAGTATCTCTAAACACATGAGATTCTTCGGGTGGTTCAAGCAGCCCCTTATCCAATAAGATTCTTCGCGATATGAAAGCAGTATCTCTAAACACATGAGATTCTTCGGGTTGTCGAAGTAGTACCTTATTCAATAAGGTTCTTCGCGAAACCAAAGCAGTATCTCTAAACACATGAGATTCTTCGGGTGGTTGAAGAAGTCCCTTATCCAATAAGGTTCTTTGCGATACCCAAGCAGTATATCTAAACACATGAGATTCTTCGGGTGGTCAAAGAAGTCCCTTATCTAATAAGGTTCTTCGCGATACCAAAAGCAGTATATCTAAACACATGAGATTCTTCGGGTGGTTGAAGAAGTCCCTTATCCAATAAGGTTCTTTGCGATACCAAAGCAGTATATCTAAACACATGAGATTCTTCGGGTGGTTGAAGCAGCCCCTTATCCAATAAGTTTTTCGCGATACCAAAGCAGTATCTCAAATCACATGAGATTCTTCGGGTGGTCGAGGCAGTCCCTTATCCAATAAGGTTCTTCGAGATACCAAAACAGTATCTCTAAACACATGAGATTATTCGCGATACCAAAGCTGTATCTCTAAATACATGAGATTCCTCGGGTGGTCGATGCAGCCCCTTATCCAATAAGGTTCTTCGCGATACGAAAGCAATATCTCTAAACACATGAGGTTCTTCGGGTGGTCGAAGCAGTCCCTTATCCAATAAGGTTCTTCGTGATACCAAAGCAGTATCTCTAAACACATGACATTCTTCGGGTGGTCGAAGCCGCCCCTTATCCAATAAGGTTCTTCGCGATACCAAAGCAGTATCTCTAAACACATGAGATTCTTCGGGTGGTCGAAGCAGTACCTTATTCAATAAGGTTCTTCGTGATACACAAGCAGTATCTCTAAACACATGAGACTCTTCTGGTGGTCGAAGTAGTCCTTTATCCAATAAGGTTCTTCGCGATAACAAAGCAGTATCTCTAATCACATGATATTCTTCGGGCGGTCAAAGCAGTCCCTTATCCAATAAGGTTCTTCGCGATACCAAAGCAGTATCTCTAAACGCATGAGATTCGTCGGGTGATCGAAGCAGTCCCTTATCCATTAAGGTTCTTCGCGATACCAAAGCAGTATCTCTAAATACATGAGATTCCTCGGGTGGTCGATGAAATCCCTTATCCAATAAGATTCTTCGCGATACGAAAGCAGTATCTCTAAAAACATGAGATTCTTCGGGTGGTCGAAGCAGTCCCTTATCTGTTAAGGTTCTTCGCGAAAGCAAAGCAGTATCTCTAAACACATGAGATTCTTCGGGTGGTTGAAGCAGCCCCTTATCCAATAAGATTCTTCGCGATATGAAAGCAGTATCTCTAAAAACATGAGATTCTTCGGGTGGTCGAAGCAGTACCTTATTCAATAAGGTTCTTCGCGAAACCAAAGCAGTATCTCTAAACACATGAGACTCTTCGGGTGGTTGAAGCAGCCCCTTATCCAATAATATTCTTCGTGATATGAAAGCAGTATCTCTAAATACATGAGATTCTTCGGGTGGTCGAAGTAGTACCTTATTCAATAAGGTTTTTCGCGAAACCAAAGCAGTATCTCTAAACACATGAGATTCTTCGGGTGGTTGAAGAAGTCCCTTATCAAATAAGGTTCTTTGCGATACCAAAGCAGTATATCTAAACACATGAGATTCTTCGGGTGGTTGAAGCAGCCCCTTATCCAATAAGTTTTTCGCGATACCAAAGCAGTATCTCTAATCACATGAGATTCTTCGGGTGGTCGAGGCAGTCCCTTATCCAATAAGGTTCTTCGAGATACCAAAACAGTATCTCTAAACACATGAGATTATTTGCGATACCAAAGCAGTATCTCTAAATACATGAGATTCCTCGGGTGGTTGATGCAGTCCCTTATCCAATAAGATTCGTCGCGATACGAAAGCAGTATCTCTAAACACATGAGATTCTTCGGGTGGTCGAAGCAGTCCCTTATCCAATAAGGTTCTTCGGGATACCAAAGCAGTATCTCTAAACACATGACATTCTTCGGGTGGTCGAAGCAGCTCCTTATCCAATAAGGTTCTTCGCGATACGAAAGCAGTATCTCTAAACACATGAGATTCTTCGGGTGGTCGAAGTAGTACCTTATTCAATAAGGTTCTTCGTGATACACAAGCAGTATCTCTAAACACATGAGATTCTTCTGGTGGTCGAAGTAGTCCCTTATCCAATAAGGTTCTTCGCGATACCAAAGCAGTATCTCTAAACGCATGAGATTCGTCGGGTGGTCGAAGCAGTCCCTTATCCATTAAGGTTCTTCGCGATACCAAAGCAGTATCTCTAAATACATGAGATTCCTCAGGTGGTCGATGAAATCCCTTATCAAATAAGATTCTTCGCGATACGGAAGCAGTATCTCTAAACACATGAGATTCTTCGGGTGGTCGAAGCAGTTCCTTATCTGTTAAGGTTCTTCGCGAAACCAAAGCAGTATCTCTAAACACATGAGACTCTTCGGGTGGTTGAAGCATCCCCTTATCCAATAAGATTCTTCGCGATATGAAAGTAGTATCTCTAAACACATGAGGTTCTTCGGGTGGTCGAAGTAGTACCTTATTCAATAAGGTTCTTCGCGAAACCAAAGCAGTATCTCTAAACACATGAGATTCTTCGGGTGGTTGAAGAAGTCCCTTATCCAATAAGGTTCTTTGCGATACCCAAGCAGTATATTTAAACACATGAGATTCTTCGGGTGGTCAAAGAATTCCCTTATCTAATAAGGTTCTTCGCGATACCAAAAGCAGTATATCTAAACACATGAGATTCTTCGGGTGGTTGAAGAAGTCCCTTATCCAATAAGGTTCTTTGCGATACCAAAGCAGTATATCTAAACACATGAGATTCTTCGGGTGGTTGAAGCAGACCCTTATCTAATAAGTTTTTCGCGATACCAATGCAGTATCTCTAATCACATGAGATTCTTCGGGTGGTCGAGGCAATCCCTTATCCAATAAGGTTCTTCGAGATACATAAACAGTATCTCTAAACACATGAGATTATTCGCGATACCAAAGCAGTATCTCTAAATACATGAGATTCCTCGGGTGGTCGATGCAGTCCCTTATCCAATAAGGTTCTTCGTGATACCAAAGCAGTATCTCTAAACACATGACATTCTTCGGGTGGTCGAAGCATCCCCTTATCCAATAAGGTTCTTCGCGATACCAAAGCAGTATCTCTAAACACATAAGATTCTTCGGGTGGTCGAAGCAGTCCCTTATCCAATAAGGTTCTTCGTGCTACCAAAGCAGTATCTCTAAACACATGACATTCTTCGGGTGGTCGAAGCATCCCCTTATCCAATAAGGTTCTTCGCGATACGAAAGCAGTATCTCTAAACACATGAGATTCTTCGGGTGGTCGAAGCAGTCCCTTATCCAATAAGGTTCTTCGTGATACCAAAGCAGTATCTCTAAACACATGACATTCTTCGGGTGGTCGAAGCATCCCCTTATCCAATAAGGTTCTTCGCGATACCAAAGCAGTATCTCTAAACACATAAGATTCTTCGGGTGGTCGAAGCAGTACCTTATTCAATAAGGTTCTTCGTGATACATAAGCAGTATCTCTAAACACATGAGATTCTTCTGGTGGTCGAAGCAGTCCTTTATCCAATAAGGTTCTTCGCGATACCAAAGTAGTATCTCTAATCACATGATATTCTTCGGGTGGTCAAAGTAGTCCCTTATCCAATAAGGTTCTTCGCGATACCAAAGCAGTATCTCTAAACACATGAGATTCGCCAGGTGGTCGAAGCAGTCCCTTATCCAATAAGGTTCTTCGCGATACCAAAGCAGTTTCTCTAAATACATGAGATTCCTCGGGTGGTCGATGAAATCAATTATCCAATAAGATTATTCGCGATACGAAAGCAGTATCTCTAAACACATGAGGTTCTTCGGGTGGTCAAAGCAGTCCCTTATCTGTTAAGGTTCTTCGCGAAAGCAAAGCAGTATCTCTAAACACATGAGATTCTTCGGGTGGTTGAAGCAGCCCCTTATCCAATAAGATTCTTCGCGATATGAAAGCAGTATCTCTAAAAACATGAGATTCTTCGGGTGGTCGAAGTAGTACCTTATTCAATAAGGTTCTTCGTGAAACCAAAGCAGTATCTCTAAACACATGAGATTCTTCGGGTGGTTGAAGAAGTCCCTTATCCAATAAGGTTCTTTCCGATACCCAAGCAGTATATATAAACACATGAGATTCTTCGGGTGGTCAAAGAAGTCTCTTATCTAATAAGGTTCTTCGCGATACCAAAGCAGTATCTCTTAACACGTGAGATTCATCGGGTGGTCGAAGCAGTCCCTTATCCAATAAGGTTCTTCGCGATACCAAAGCAGTATCTCTAAACACAAGAGATTCTTCGGGTGGTTGAAGCAGCCCCTTATCCAATAAGGTTCTTCGTGATACCAAAGAAGTATCTCTAAACACATGAGATTCTTCGGTTGGTTGAAGCAGCCCCTTATCCAATATGTTTTTCGCGATACCAAAGCAGTATCTCTATTCACATGAGATTCTTCGAGTGTTCGAGGCAGTCCCTTATCCAATAAGGTTCTTCGCGATACCAAAACAGTATCTCTAATCACATGATATTCTTCGGGCGGTCAAAGCAGTCCCTTATCCAATAAGGTTCTTCGCGATACCAAAATAGTATCTCTAAACGCAAGAGATTCGTCGGGTGGTCGAAGCAGTCCCTTATCCATTAAGGTTCTTCGTGATACCAAAGCAGTATCTCTAAATACATGAGATTCCTCGGGTGGTCGATGAAATCCCTTATCCAATAAGATTCTTCGCGATACGAAAGCAGTATCTCTAAACACATGAGATTCTTCGGGTGGTCGAAGCAGTCCCTTATCTGTTAAGGTTCTTCGCGAAACCAAAGCAGTATCTCTAAACACATGAGACTCTTCGGGTGGTTGAAGCAGCCCCTTATCCAATAAGATTCTTCGCGATATGAAAGCAGTATCTCTAAACACATGAGATTCTTCGGGTGGTCGAAGTAGTACCTTATTCAATAAGGTTTTTCGCGAAACCAAAGCAGTATCTCTAAACACAT
This sequence comes from Lathyrus sativus, assembly GCA_963859935.3. Classification (NCBI taxonomy): domain Eukaryota; kingdom Viridiplantae; phylum Streptophyta; class Magnoliopsida; order Fabales; family Fabaceae; genus Lathyrus; species Lathyrus sativus. Next base: position 234,854,819 of record OZ012740.1, on the reverse strand, counting down.
GAGATTCTTTGGGTGGTTGAAGAAGTCCCTTATCCAATAAGGTTCTTTGCGATACCAAAGCAGTATATCTAAACACATGAGATTCTTCGGGTGGTCGAAGCAGTCCCTTATCCAATAAGGTTCTTCGTGATACCAAAGCAGTATCTCTAAACACATGACATTCTTCGGGTGGTCGAAGCAGCCCCTTATCCAATAAGGTTCTTCGCGATACCAAAGCAGTATCTCTAAACACATGAGATTCTTCAGGTGGTCGAAGCAGTACCTTATTCAATAAGGTTCTTCGTGATACACAAGCAGTATCTCTAAACACATGAGATTCTCCCGATGGTCGAAGTAGTCCCTTATCCAATAAGGTTCTTCGCGATACCAAAGCAGTATCTCTAAATGCATGAGATTCGTCGGGTGGTCGAAGCAGTCCCTTATCCATTAAGGTTCTTCGCGATACCAAAGCAGTATCTCTAAATACATGAGATTCCTCAGGTGGTCGATGAAATCCCTTATCAAATAAGATTCTTTGCGATACCAAAGCAGTATCTCTAAACACATGAGACTCTTCGGGTGGTTGAAGCATCCCCTTATCCAATAAGATTCTTCGCGATATGAAAGCAGTATCTCTAAACACATGAGGTTCTTCGGGTGGTCGAAGTAGTACCTTATTCAATAAGGTTCTTCGCGAAACCAAAGCAGTATCTCTAAACACATGAGATTCTTCGGGTGGTTGAAGAAGTCCCTTATCCAATAAGGTTCTTTGCGATACAAAAGCAGTATATCTAAACACATGAGATTCTTCGGGTGGTTGAAGCAGCCCCTTATCCAATAAGTTTTTCGCGATACCAATGCAGTATCTCTAATCACATGAGATTCTTCGGGTGGTCGAGGCAATCCCTTATCCAATAAGGTTCTTCGAGATACATAAACAGTATCTCTAAACACATGAGATTATTCGCGATACCAAAGCAGTATCTCTAAATACATGAGATTCCTCGGGTGGTCGATGCAGTCCCTTATCCAATAAGATTCGTCGCGATACGAAAGCAGTATCTCTAAACACATGAGATTCTTCGGGTGGTCGAAGCAGTCCCTTATCCAATAAGGTTCTTCGTGATACCAAAGCAGTATCTCTAAACACATGACATTCTTCGGGTGGTCGAAGCATCCCCTTATCCAATAAGGTTCTTCGCGATACCAAAGCAGTATCTCTAAACACATAAGATTCTTCGGGTGGTCGAAGCAGTACCTTATTCAATAAGGTTCTTCGTGATACATAAGCAGTATCTCTAAACACATGAGATTCTTCTGGTGGTCGAAGCAGTCCTTTATCCAATAAGGTTCTTCGCGATACCAAAGCAGTATCTCTAATCACATGATATTCTTCGGGTGGTCAAAGCAGTCCCTTATCCAATATGGTTCTTCGCGATACCAAAGCAGTATCTCTAAACACATGAGATTCGTCGGGTGGTCGAAGCAGTCCCTTATCCAATAAGGTTCTTCGCGATACCAAAGCAGTTTCTCTAAATACATGAGATTCCTCGGGTGGTCGATGAAATCAATTATCCAATAAGATTCTTCGCGATACGAAAGCAGTATCTCTAAACACATGAGGTTCTTCGGGTGGTCAAAGCAGTCCCTTATCTGTTAAGGTTCTTCGCGAAAGCAAAGCAGTATCTCTAAACACATGAGATTCTTCGGGTGGTTGAAGCAGCCCCTTATCCAATAAGATTCTTCGCGATATGAAAGCAGTATCTCTAAAAACATGAGATTCTTCGGGTGGTCGAAGTAGTACCTTATTCAATAAGGTTCTTCGCGAAACCAAAGCAGTATCTCTAAACACATGAGATTCTTCGGGTGGTTGAAGAAGTCCCTTATCCAATAAGGTTCTTTCCGATACCCAAGCAGTATATATAAACACATGAGATTCTTCGGGTGGTCAAAGAAGTCTCTTATCTAATAAGGTTCTTCGCGATACCAAAGCAGTATCTCTTAACACGTGAGATTCATCGGGTGGTCGAAGCAGTCCCTTATCCAATAAGGTTCTTCGCGATACCAAAGCAGTATCTCTAAACACAAGAGATTCTTCGGGTGGTTGAAGCAGCCCCTTATCCAATAAGGTTCTTCGTGATACCAAAGAAGTATCTCTAAACACATGAGATTCTTCGGTTGGTTGAAGCAGCCCCTTATCCAATAAGTTTTTCGCGATACCAAAGCAGTATCTCTATTCACATGAGATTCTTCGAGTGTTCGAGGCAGTCCCTTATCCAATAAGGTTCTTCGCGATACCAAAACAGTATCTCTAATCACATGATATTCTTCGGGCGGTCAAAGCAGTCCCTTATCCAATAAGGTTCTTCGCGATACCAAAATAGTATCTCTAAACGCATGAGATTCGTCGGGTGGTCGAAGGAGTCCCTTATCCATTAAGGTTCTTCGCGATACCAAAGCAGTATCTCTAAATACATGAGATTCCTCGGGTGGTCGATGAAATCCCTTATCCAATAAGATTCTTCGCGATACGAAAGCAGTATCTCTAAACACATGAGATTCTTCGGGTGGTCGAAGTAGTCCCTTATTTGTTAAGGTTCTTCGCGAAACCAAAGCAGTATCTCTAAACACATGAGATTCTTCGGGTGGTCGAAGTAGTACCTTATTCAATAAGGTTCTTCGCGAAACCAAAGCAGTATCTCTAAACACATGAGATTCTTCGGGTGGTTGAAGAAGTCCCTTATCCAATAAGGTTCTTTGCGATACCCAAGCAGTATATCTAAACACATGAGATTCTTCGGGTGGTCAAAGAAGTCCCTTATCTAATAAGGTTCTTCGCGATACCAAAAGCAGTATATCAAAACACATGAGATTCTTCGGGTGGTTGAAGCATCCCGTTATCCAATAAGGTTCTTCGCGATACCAAAGTAGTATCTCTAAACACATGAGATTCTTCGGGTGGTTGAAGCAGCCCCTTATCCAATAAGTTTTTCGCGATACCAAAGCAGTATCTCTAATCACATGAGATTCTTCGGGTGGTCGAGGCAGTCCCTTATCCAATATGGTTCTTCAAGATACCAAAACAGTATCTCTAAACACATGAGATTATTCGCGATACCAAAGCAGTATCTCTAAATCCATGAGATTCCTCGGGTGGTCGATGCAGTCCCTTATCCAATAAGATTCGTCGCGATACGAAAGCAGTATCTCTAAACACATGAGATTCTTCGGGTGGTCGAAGCAGTCCCTTATCCAATAAGGTTCTTCGTGATACCAAAGCAGTATCTCTAAACACATGACATTCTTCGGGTGGTCGAAGCATCCCCTTATCCAATAAGGTTCTTCGCGATACCAAAGCAGTATCTCTAAACACATAAGATTCTTCGGGTGGTCGAAGCAGTACCTTATTCAATAAGGTTCTTCGTGATACACAAGCAGTATCTCTAAACACATGAGATTCTTCTGGTGGTCGAAGCAGTCCTTTATCCAATAAGGTTCTTCGCGATACCAAAGCAGTATCTCTAATCACATGATATTCTTCGGGTGGTCAAAGCAGTCCCTTATCCAATAAGGTTCTTCGCGATACCAAAGCAGTATCTCTAAACACATGAGATTCGTCGGGTGGTCGAAGCAGTCCCTTATCCAATAAGGTTCTTCGCGATACCAAAGCAGTTTCTCTAAATACATGAGATTCCTCGGGTGGTCGATGAAATCCATTATCCAATAAGATTCTTCGCGATACGAAAGCAATATCTCTAAACACATGAGGTTCTTCGGGTGGTCAAAGCAGTCCCTTATCTGTTAAGGTTCTTCGCGAAACTAAAGCAGTATCTCTAAACACATGAGATTCTTCGGGTGGTTGAAGCAGCCCCTTATCCAATAAGATTCTTCGCGATATGAAAGCAGTATCTCTAAAAACATGAGATTCTTCGGGTGGTCGAAGTAGTACCATATTCAATAAGGTTCTTCGCGAAACCAAAGCAGTATCTCTAAACACATGAGATTCTTCGGGTGGTTGAAGAAGTCCCTTATCCAATAAGGTTCTTTGCGATACCCAAGCAGTATATCTAAACACATGAGATTCTTCGGGTGGTCGAAGAAGTCCCTTATCTAATAAGGTTCTTCGCGATACCAAAAGCAGTATATCTAAACACATGAGATTCTTCGGGTGGTTGAAGCATCCCGTTATCCAATAAGGTTTTTCGCGATACCAAAGAAGTATCTCTAAACACATGAGATTCTTTGGGTGGTTGAAGCAGCCCCTTGTCCAATAAGTTTTTCGCGATACCAAAGCAGTATCTCTAATCACATGAGATTCTTCGGGTGGTCGAGGCAGTCCCTTATCCAATATGGTTCTTCAAGATACCAAAACAGTATCTCTAAACACATGAGATTATTCGCGATACCAAAGCAGTATCTCTAAATACATGAGATTCCTCGGGTGGTCGATGCAGTCCCTTATCCAATAAGATTCGTCGCGATACGAAAGCAGTATCTCTAAACACATGAGATTCTTCGGGTGGTCGAAGCAGTCCCTTATCCAATAAGGTTCTTCGTGATACCAAAGCAGTATCTCTAAACACATGACATTCTTCGGGTGGTCGAAGCATCCCCTTATCCAATAAGGTTCTTCGCGATACCAAAGCAGTATCTCTAAACACATAAGATTCTTCGGGTGGTCGAAGCAGTACATTATTCAATAAGGTTCTTCGTGATACACAAGCAGTATCTCTAAACACATGAGATTCTTCTGGTGGTCGAAGCAGTCCTTTATCCAATAAGGTTCTTCGCGATACCAAAGCAGTATCTCTAATCACATGATATTCTTCGGGTGGTCAAAGCAGTCCCTTATCCAATAAGGTTCTTTGCGATACCAAAGCAGTATCTCTAAACACATGAGATTCGTCGGGTGGTCGAAGCAGTCCCTTATCCAATAAGGTTCTTCGCGATACCAAAGCAGTTTCTCTAAATACATGAGATTCCTCGGGTGGTAAATGAAATCCATTATCCAATAAGATTCTTCGCGATACGAAAGCAATATCTCTAAACACATGAGGTTCTTCGGGTGGTCAAAGCAGTCCCTTATATGTTAAGGTTCTTCGCGAAACTAAAGCAGTATCTCTAAACACATGAGATTCTTCGGGTGGTTGAAGCAGCCCCTTATCCAATAAGATTCTTCGCGATATGAAAGCAGTATCTCTAAAAACATGAGATTCTTCGGGTGGTCGAAGTAGTACCTTATTCAATAAGGTTCTTCGCGAAACCAAAGCAGTATCTCTAAACACATGAGATTCTTCGGGTGGTTGAAGAAGTCCCTTATCCAATAAGGTTCTTTCCAATACCCAAGCAGTATATATAAACACATGATATTCTTCGGGTGGTCAAAGAAGTCTCTTATCTAATAAGGTTCTTCGCGATACCAAAGCAGTATCTCTTAACACGTGAGATTCATCGGGTGGTCGAAGCAGTCCCTTATCCAATAAGGTTCTTCGCGATACCAAAGCAGTATCTCTAAACACAAGAGATTCTTCGGGTGGTTGAAGCAGCCCCTTAACCAATAAGGTTCTTCGCGATACCAAAGAAGTATCTCTAAACACATGAGATTCTTCGGTTGGTTGAAGCAGCCCGTTATCCAATAAGTTTTTCGCGATACCAAAGCAGTATCTCTATTCACATGAGATTCTTCGAGTGGTCGAGGCAGTCCCTTATCCAATAAGGTTCTTCGCGATACCAAAACAGTATCTCTAAACACACGATGTTATTCGCGATACCAAAGCAGTATCTCTAAATACATGAGATTCCTCGGGTGGTCGATGCATTCCCTTATCCAATAAGATTCTTCGCGATACGAAAGCAGTATCTCTAAACACATGAGATTCTTTGGGTGGTCGAAGCAGTCCCTTATCCAATAAGCTTCTTCGTATTACCAAAGCAGTATCTCTAAACACATGACATTCTTCGGGTGGTCTAAGCAGCCCCTTATCCAATAAGGTTCTTCGCGATACCAATGCAGTATCTCTAAACACATGAGATTCTTCGGGTGGTCGAAGCAGAACCTTATTCAATAAGGTTCTTCGTGATACACAAGCAGTATCTCTAAACACATGAGATTCTTCTGGTGGTCGAAGCAGTCCTTTATCCAATAAGGTTCTTCGCGATACCAAAGCAGTATCTCTGAACACATGCAATTCTTCGGGTGGTCGAACCAGTACCTTATTCAATAAGGTTCTTCGTGATACAAAAGCAGTATCTCTAAACACATAAGATTCTTCGGGTGGTTGAAGCAGTCCCTTATCCAATAAGGTTCTTCGCGATACCAAAGCATTATCTCTAAACACATGAGATTCTTCGGGTGGTCGAAGCAGTCCCTTATCCAATAAGGTTCTTCGCGATACCAAAACAGTATCTCTAAACACAAGAGATTCTTCATGATACCAAAGCCGTATATCTAAATACATGAGATTCCTCGGGTGGTCGATGCAGTCCCTTATGCAATAAGGTTCTTCGCGATACCAAAGCAGTATCTCTAAACACGTGAGATTCTTTGGGTGGTCGAAGCACTCCCTTATCCAATAAGGTTCTTCGCGATACCACAGCTGTATCTCTAATCATATGAGATTCTTCGGGTGGTCGAAGCAGTCCCTTATCCAATAAGGTTCTTCGCGATACCATAGCAGTATCTCTAAACACATGAGATTCGTCGGGTGGTCAACGCATTCCCTCATCCAATAAAGTTCTTCGCGATACCAAAACAGTATGTCTAAACACATGAAATTCATCACGATATCAAAGCAGTATCTCTAAATACATGAGATTCCTCGGGTGTCAAAGCAGTACCTTATTCAATAAGATTCTTCGTGATACCAAAGTAGTATCTCTAAACACATGAGATTCTTCGGGTGGACGAAGCAGTCCCTCATCCAATAAGTTCTTCACGATACCAAAGCAGTATCTCTAATCACATGAGATTCTTCGGGTGGTCGAGGCAGCCCTTATCCAACAAGGTTCTTCGCGATACCAAAAGAGTATCTCTAAACACATGAGATTCTTCGTGATACCAAAGCAGTATCTCTAAATACATGTGATTCCTCGGGTGGTCGATGCAGTCCCTTATCCAATAAGATTCTTCGTGATACGAAAGCAGTATCTCTAAACACATGAGGTTCTTCGGGTGGTCGAAGCAGTCCCTTATCCAATAAGATTCTTCGTGATACCAAAGCAGTATCTCTAAACACATGAGATTCGTCGGGTGGTCGAAGCAGTCCCTCATCCAATAAGGTTCTTCGCGATACCAAAACAGTATCTCTAAACACATGAGATTCTTCACGTTACCAAAGTAATATCTCTAAATACATTAGATTCCTCGGGTGGTCGAAGCAGTACCTTATTCAATAAGCTTCTTCGTGATACGAAAGCAATATCTCTAAACACATGAGGTTCTTCGGGTGGACGAAGCAGTCCCTTATCCAATAAGTTTTTCGCGATACCAAAGCAGTATCTCTAATCACATGAGATTCTTCAGGTGGTCGAGGCAGTCCCTCATCCAATAAGGTTCTTCGCGATACCAAAACAGTATCTCTAAACACATGAGATTCTTCACGATACCAAAGCCGTATCTCTAAATACATGAGACTCCTCGGGTGGTCGAAGCAGTACCTTATTCAATAAGGTTCTTCGTGAAACCAAAGCAGTATCTCTAAACACATGAGATTCTTCGGGTGGTCGAAGCAGTCTCTTATCCAATAAGATTCTTCGTGATACCAAAGCAGTATCTCTAAACACATGACATTCTTCGGGTGGTCGAAGCAGCCCCTTATCCAACAAGGTTCTTCGCGATACCAAGGCAGTATCTCTAAACACATGAGATTCTTCGGGTGGTCGAAGCAGTACCTTATTCAATATGGTTCTTCGTGATAAACAAGTAGTATCTCTAAACACATGAGATTCTTCTGGTGGTCGAAGCAGTCCTTTATCCAATAAGGTTCTTCACGATACCAAAGCAGTATCTCTAATCACATGAGACTCTTCGGGTGGTCAAAGCAGTCCCTTATCCAATAAGGTTCTTCACGATACCAAAAGAGTATCTCTAAACACATGAGATGCTTCGTGATACCAAAGCAGTATCTCTAAATACATGAGATTCCTCGGGTGGTCGATGCAGCCCCTTATCCAATAAGATTCTTCGTGATACGAAAGCAGTATCTCTAAACACATGAGGTTCTTCGGGTGTTCGAAGAAGTCCCTTATCCAATAAGGTTCTTCGTGATTCCCAAGCAGTATCTCTAAACACATGAGATTCGTCGGGTGGTCGAAGCAGTCCCTCATCCAATAAGGTTCTTCGCGATACCAAAACAGTATCTTTAAACACATGAGATTCTTCACTATACGAAAGCAGTATATCTAAATACATGAGATTCCTCGGGTGGTCGAAGCAGTACCTTATTCAATAAGGTTCTTCGTGATACCAAAGCAGTATCTCCAAACACATGAGATTCTTCGGGTGGACGAAGCAGTCCCTTATCCAATAAGTTTTTCGCGATACCAAAGCAGTATCTCTAATGATATGAGATTCTTCGGGTGGTCGAGGCAGTCCCTTATCTAATAAGGTCCTTCGCGGTACCAATACAGTACCTCTAAACACATGAGATTCTTCGCGGTACGAGAGCAGTAACTCTAAATACATGAGATTCCTCGGGTGGTCAATGCAGTCCCTTATCCAATAAGATTCTTCGCGATACGAAAGCAGTATCTCTAAACACATGAGATTCTTCGGGTGGTCGAAGCAGTCCCTTATCCAATAAGGTTCTTCGTGATACCAAAGAAGTATCTCTAAACACATGACATTCTTCGGGTGGTCGAAGCAGCCCCTTATCCAATAAGGTTCTTCGCGATACCAAAGCAGTATCTCTAAACACATGAGATTCTTCGGGTGGTCGAAGCTGTTCCTTATTCAATAAGGTTCTTCGTGATACAGAAGCAGTATCTCTAAACACATGAGATTCTTCGGGTGGTCGAAGCAGTCCTTTATCCAATAAGGTTCTTCGCGATACCAAAAAAGTATCTCTAATAACATGAGATTCTTCGGGTGGTCAATGAAGTCCCTTATCCAATAAGGTTCTTCGCGATACCAAAGCAGTATCTATAAACACATGAGATTCGTCGGGTGGTCGAAGCAGTCCTTTATCCAATAAGGTTATTCGCAATACCAAAATAGTATCTCTAAACACTTAAGATTCTTTGGGTGGTTGAAGCAGTCCCTTATCCAATAAGGTTCTTTGTGATACCAAAGAGGTATCTCTAAACACATGAGATTCTTCGGGTGGTCGAAGCAGTACCTTATTCAATAAGGTTCTTTGTGATACAAAAGCAGTATCTCTAAACACATGAGATTCTTCGGGTGGTTGAAGCAGTCCCTTATCCAATAAGGTTCTTCGCGATACGAAAACAGTATCTCTAAACACATGAGATTCTTCACGATACCAAAGCAGTATCTCTAAATACATGAGATTCCTCGGGTGGTCGAAGCAGTACCTTATTCAATAAGGTTCTTCGTGATACCAAAGAAGTATCTCTAAACACATGAGATTCTTCGGGTTGTCGAAGCAGTCCTTTATCCAATAAGGTTCTTCGCGATACCAAAGAAGTATCTCTAATTACATGAGATTCTTCGGGTGGTCAAAGCAGTCCCTTATCCAATAAGGTTCTTCCCGATACCAAAGCAGTATCTATAAACACATGAGATTCGTCGGGTGGTCGAAGCAGTCCCTTATCCAATAAGGTTCTTCGCAATACCAAAATAGTATCTCTAAACACTTACAATTCTTTGGGTGGTTGAAGCAGTCCCTTATCCAATAAGGTTCTTTGCGATACCAAAGAAGTATCTCTAAACACATGAGATTCTTCGGGTGGTCGAAGCAGTACCTTATTCAATAAGGTTCTTTGTGATACAAAAGCAATATCTCTAAACACATGAGATTCCTCGGGTGGTCGAAGCAGTCCCTTATCCAATAAGGTTCTTCGCGATACAAAAGCATTATCTCTAAACACATGAGATTCTTCGGGTGGTCGAAGCAGTCCCTTATCCAATAAGGTTCTTCGCGATACCAAAGTAGTATCTCTAAACACATGAGATTCTTTGTGATACAAAGCCGTATCGCTAAATACATGAGATTCCACGGGTGGTCGATGCAGTCCCTTATGCAATAAGGTTCTTCGTGATACGAAAGCAGTATCTCTAAACACATGAGATTCTTCGGGTGGTCGAAGCAATCCCTTATCCAATAAGGTTCTTCGTGATACCAAGGCAATATCTCTAATCATATGAGATTCTTCCGGTGGTCGAAGCAGTCCCTTATCCAATAAGGTTCTTCGCGATACCAAAGCAGTATCTCTAAACACATGAGATTTGCCGGATGTTCGAAGCAGTCCCTCATCCAATAAGGTTCTTCGTGATACCAAAATAGTATCTCTAAACACATGAGATTCTTCACGATACCAAAGCAGTATCTCTAAATACATGAGATTCCTCGGGTGGTCGAAGCAGTACCTTATTCAATAAGGTTTTTCGTGATACCAAAGCAGTATCTCGAAACACATGAGATTCTTCGGGTGGACGAAGCAGTCCCTTATCCAATAAGTTTTTCGCGATACCAAAGCAGTATCTCTAATCACATGAGATTCTTCGGGTGTTCGAGGCAGTCCCTTATCCAATAAGGTTCTTCGCGATACCAAAACTATATCTCTAAACACATGATATTCTTTGCAATACCAAACAAGTATCTCTAAATACATGAGATTCCTCGGGTGGTCGATGCAATCCCTTATCCAATAAGATTTTTCGCGATACGAAAGCAGTATCTCTAAACACATGAGGTTCTTCGGGTGGTCGAAGCAGTCCCTTATCTGTTAAGGTTCTTCGCGAAACCAAAGCAGTATCTCTAAACACATGAGATTCTCCGGGTGGTTGAAGCAGCCCCTTATCCAATAAGATTCTTCGCGATATGAAAGCAGTATCTCAAAACACATGAGATTCTTCGGGCGGTCGAAGTAGTACCTTATTCAATTAGGTTCTTCGCGAAACCAAAGCAGTATCTCTAAACACATGAGATTCTTCGGGTGGTTGAAGAAGTCCCTTATCCAATAAGGTTCTTTGCGATACCCAAGCTGTATATCTAAATACATGAGAATCTTCGGGTGGTCAAAGCAGTCCCTTATCTAATAAGGTTCTTCGCGATACCAAAACAGTATCTCTAAACACATGAGATTCTTCGGGTGGTTGAAGCATCCCCTTATCCAATAAGGTTCTTCGCGATAGCAAAGCAGTATCTCTAAACACAAGAGATTCTTCGAGTGGTAGAAGCAGTACGTTATTCAATAAGGTTCTTCATGATACCAAAGCAGTATCTCTAAACACATGAGATTCTTCGGGTGGTCGAAGCAGTCCCTTATCCAATAATGTTCTTCCCGATAACAAAGCAATATCTCTAAATCCATGAGATTCTTCGGGTCGTCGAAGCAGTCCCTTATCCAATAAGGTTCTTCCCGATACCAAAATAGTACCTCTAAACCCATGAGGTTCTTCGTGATACCAAAGCAGTATCTCTAAATACATGAGATTCCTTGGGTGGTCAAGGCAGTCCCTTATCCAATAAGGTTCTTCGCGATATGAAACCAGTATCTCTAAACACACGAGACTCTTCGGGTAGTCGAAGCAGTCCCTTATCCAATAAGGTTCTTCGCGATACCAAAGCAGTATCTATAATCACATGAGATTCTTCGGGTGGTCGAAGCAGTCCCTTATCCAATAAGGTTCTTCGCGATACCAAAGCAGTATCTCTAAACACATGAGATTCGTCGCGTGGTCGAAGCAGTCCCTTATCCAATAAGGTTCTTCGCGATACCAAAACAGTATCTCTAAACACATGAGATTCTTCACGATACCAAAGAAGTATCTCTAAATACACGAGATTCCTCGGGTGGTCGAAGCAGTACCTTATTCAATAAGGTTCTTCGTGATACCAAAGCAGTATCTCTAAACACATGAGATTCTTCGGGTGGTCGAAGAAGTCCCTTATCCAATAAGGTTCTTCGCGATACCAAAACAGTATCTCTAAACACATGAGATTCTTCGTGATACCAAAGCAGTATCTCTAAATACATGAGATTCCTCGGGTGGTCGAAGCAGTCCCTTATCCAATAAGATTATTCGCGATACCAAAGCAGTATCTCTAAACACATGAGATTCGACGCATGTTCGAAGCAGTCCCTTATCCAATAAGGTTCTTCGCGATACCAAAACAGTATCTCTAAACACATGATATTCTTCACGATACCAAAGCAGTATCTCTAAATACACGAGATTCCTCGGGTGGTCGAAGCAGCCCCTTATCCAATAAGGTTCTTCGCGATACCAAAGCAGTATCTCTAAACACAAGAGATTCTTCGAGTGGTCGAAGCGGTACGTTATTCAATAAGGTTCTTCATTCTACCAAAGCAGTATCTCTAAACACATGAGATTCTTCGGGTAGTCGAAGCAGTCCTTTATCCAATAAGGTTCTTCGCGATACCAAAACAGTATCACTAAACACATGAGATTCTTCGTGATACCAATGCAGTATCTCTATATACATGAGATTCCTTGGGTGGTCGATGCAGTACCTTATCCAATAAGGTTCTTCGCGATATGAAAGCAGTATCTCTAAACACATGAGATTCTTCGGGTGGTTGAAGCAGTCCCTTATCCAATAAGGTTCTTCGCGATAACAAAGCAATATCTCTAAACACATGAGATTCTTCGGGTGGTCGAAGCAGTCCCTTATCCAATAAGGTTCTTCGTGATACCAAAACAGTATCTCTAAACACATGAGATTCTTCACGATACCAAAGCAGTATCTCTAAACACATGAGATTCTTCGGGTGGACGAAGCAGTCCCTTATCCAATAAGGTTCTTCGCGATACCAAAGCAGTATCTCTAAACACATGAGATTCGTCGCGTGGTCGAAGCAGTCCCTTATCCAATAAGGTTCTTCGTGATACCAAAATAGTATCTCTAAACACATGAGATTCTTCACGATACCAAAGAAGTATCTCTAAATACACGAGATTCCTCGGGTGGTCGAGGCAGTACCTTATTCAATAAGGTTCTTTGTGATACCAAAGCAGTATCTGTAAACACATGAGATTCTTCGGGTGGTCGAAGCAGTCCCTTATCAAATAAGGTTTTTCGCGATACCAAAGCAGTATCTCTAAACACATGAGATTCTTCGGGTGGTTGAAGCATTCCCTTATCCAATAAGGTTCTTCGCGATATGAGAGCAATATCTCTAAACATATAAGACTCTTCGGGTGGTCGAAGCAGTCCCTTATCCAATAAGGTTCTTCGCGATACCAAAGCAGTATCTATAATCACATGAGATTCTTCGGGTGGTCGAAGCAGTCCCTTATCCAATAAGGTTCTTTGCGATACCAAAACAGAATCTCTAAACACACGAGATTCTTCACAACCAAAGAAGTATCTCTAAATACACGAGATTCCTCGGGTGGTCGAAGCAGTACCTTATTCAATAAGGTTCTTCGTGATACCAAAGCAGTATCTCTAAACACATGAGATTCTTCGGGTGGACGAAGCAGTCCCTTATCCAATAAGGTTCTTCGTGATACCAAAGCAGTATCTCTAATCACATGAGATTCTTCGGGTGGTCGAAGCAGCCCCTTATCCAATAAGGTTCTTCGCGATACCAAAGCAGTAACTCTAAACACAAGAGATTCTTCGAGTGGTCGAAGTAGTACGTTATTCAATAAGGTTCTTCATGATACCAAAGCAGTATCTCTAAACACATGAGATTCTTCGGGTGGTCGAAGCAGTCCCTTATCCAATAAGTTTCTTCGCGATAACAAAGCAATATCTCTAAACACATGAGATTCTTCGGGTGGTCGAAGCAGTCCCTTATCCAATAAGGTTCTTCGCGATACCAAATTAGTATCTCTAAACACATGAGATTCTTCGTGATACCAAAGCAGTATCTATAAATACATGAGATTCCTTGGGTGGTCGATGCAGTCCCTTATCCAATAAGGTTCTTCGCGATATGAAAGCAGTATCTCTAAACACATGAGATTCTTCGGGTGGTCGAAGCAGTCCCTTATCCAATAAGGTTCTTCGCGATAACGAAGCAATATCTCTAAACACATGAGATTCTTCGGGTGGTCGAAGCAGTCCCTCATCCAATAAGGTTCTTCGTGATACCAAAACAGTATCTCTAAACACATGAGATTCTTCACGATACCAAAGCAGTATCTCTAAACACATGAGATTCTTCGGGTGGACGAAGCAGTCCCTTATCCAATAAGTTTTTCGCGAAACCAAAGCACTATCTCTAAACACATGAGATTCTTCGGGTGGTTGAAGAAGTCCCTTATCCAATAAGGTTCTTCGCGATACCAAAGCAGTATGTATAATCACATGAGATTCTTCGGGTGGTCGAAGCAGTCCCTTATTCAATAAGGTTCTTCGCGATACCAAAGCAGTATCTCTAAACACATGAGATTCGTCGCGTGGTCGAAGCAGTCCCTTATCCAATAAGGTTCTTCGCGATACCAAAACAATATCTCTAAACACTTGAGATTCTTCACGATACCAAAGAAGTATCTCTAAATACACGAGATTCCTCGGGTGGTCGAAGCAGTACCTTATTCAATAAGGTTCTTCGTGATACCAAAGCAGTATCTCTAAACACATGAGATTCTTCGGGTGGTCGAAGCAGTCCCTTATCCAATAAGGTTCTTCTCGATACCAAAGCAGTATCTCTAAACACATGAGATTCTTCGGGTGGTTGAAGCAGCCCCTTATCCAATAAGGTTCTTCGCGATATGAAAGCAGTATCTCTAAACACATAAGACTCCTCGGGTGGTCAAAGCAGTACCTTATTCAATAAGGTTCTTCGTGATACCAAAGCAGTATCTCTAAAAACATGAGATTCTTCGGGTGGTCGAAGCAGTCCCTTATCCAATAAGGTTCTTCGCGATACCAAAGTTGTATCTCTAAACACATGAGATTCGTCGCGTGGTCGAAGCAGTCCCTTATCCAATAAGGTTCTTCGCGATACCAAAACAGTATCTCTAAACACATGAGATTCTTCACGATACCAAAGAAGTATCTATAAATACACGAGATTCCTCGGGTGGTCGAAGCAGTACCTTATTCAATAAGGTTCTTCAAGATACCAAAGCAGTATCTCTAAACACATGAGATTCTTCGGGTGGACGAAGCAGTCCCTTATCCAATAAGGTTCTTCGCGATACCAAAGCAGTATCTCTAATCACATGAGATTCTTCGGGTGGTCGAAGCAGCCCCTTATCCAATAAGGTTCTTTGCGATACCAATGCAGTATCTCTAAACACAAGAGATTCTTCGAGTGGTCGAAGCAGTACGTTATTCAATAAGGTTCTTCATGATACCAAAGCAGTATCTATAAACACATGAGATTCTTCGGGTGGTCGTAGCAGTCCCTTATCCAATAAGGTTCTTCGCGATAACAAAGCAATATCTCTAAACACATGAGATTCTTCGGGTGGTCGAAGCAGTCCCTTATCCAATAAGGTTCTTCGTGTAACACCCCCTTTCCATACCCCCAAATAATACAATTAATTATTTAGGCACAAATTCAAAATTTCATCAGAGTAAGTTTATAAAACGGTATAAAAGGGACATGCCACATTATCCGAAAATCACACATATAAAACACCTGCTCATATATAATGATATGCAACAACGGGGTAACACCCACGAGAAAATATCTAGAACAAAGGCGGAACATCCAAATATTTCATAATTCTCTAACACATATATTCATATATACAAATCATCAACCAACATGGTTACATAACTTTCATCAGCAGATACATATACACATGCATCACAAAACAAACAAAACAACTCCTAGCTACCCGGTGCTACATATCAGAGCCCACCAACTAAAGGATGAAGCCACGCCTCACAAAAGATCTCCAGTAATCTAATCTGCAATGCCTCATAGAGCATTATAAAACAGCAGAAGGGTGAGAAACAATATAATAACAAATAATGCATAAAGGCATATATATATATATATCATATCCACAATCATGCATCTTACGCTTTCTCACCACGACTCACATCGTACATCGCAATGTATCCACTAAAGTCTATTTACAAATAGAACATCAAGCATAAACAATATGCATCATTAAGGTTTATATCCATTCAGGAACATTCATACATGTTACACACATATACATATATACATATATTCATTCATACATATATATATATACATATATATATATATATATATATATATATATATATATATATATATATATATATATATATATCTTCAAGCATTTCATTATGTCATTCACACCTTTCACATTATTCTAATAAACATACACAACATGCTTATTTCTCCATACATCATGCACAGATGTCAACACGCAAATCATAGAGGCCAACTCGCTACTCTACGCAAATGCAACACATTATCGACTTAATCGTCCGTCAGATTCTCCTAAGAATCAATTCACTCCCACCCCTCATGGGTATCCTATAACTCATTAGATCTTCCTAGAAATCACATCACTCATCAGACTCTCCTAGGAATCACACCATTCATCAGATTCTCTGAGGAATCACACCGTTCATCAGATTCTCCGAGGAATCACACCGTTCATCATATTCTCCGAGGAATCACACCGTTCATCAGATTCTCCGAGGAATCAAGTCATTTAGCAGATTCTCCGAGGAATCGCATCTTTCATCAGATTCTACGAGGAATCAATTCGTTCATCAGATTCTCCTAGGAATCACTTCATTCATCAGACTCTCCTAAGAGTCACACCACTCATCAGACTCTCCTAAGAGTCAACAACACAAGAATGTACTTCATACACTTCTTGAAATGCAACCACGTTTGCGAACATGCTCATGCATTCTTCACATTCGTTGCATATATTCATTATGCATCCACTATATATACATATCACAATACATACATACAGTCATCATATAATCTTATCATGCATTTCTATTACATTCAAGTAATGCACCAAAATACCAAACGGCCACATTCCACACTTAACAATTCATAAACTAGGATTCACGCCATACGGCTACCCACAACATACATAACAACATATAATTAATCATCTCAAATAAGGAATGATCGCAACCAAACCACACAACCAATCCACGAATGGAAAATACAAGAAAGAAAAATATGCTGCTGTGTTCGCTAACCTTCGCCTGGCGAAGCCTCTGGCAAACCTTCGCTACTTCGTTCGCCTGGCGAACTTGCCAGCGAAGACCACTGGGATTTATTCTGGAATTACTCGCTAGCACTCGCTACCATACTCGCCTGGCAAACCTTCGCCACTCTCATTCGCCTGGCGAACTTGCCAGCGAAGACAGGGTGGATGCTACTGACTTGGTTCGCTGCTGCTCGCTGGGCTTCGCCCGGCGAAGCTTCGCTGGCATTCGCCTGGCGAATCTGCGAACTCAGAACTCCCATGGCTGTCCAAAAGCCCAAACCTCACAAACCGACCGATTTAATCCAAATCAGTTCCAGTAGTACAACCCACTCATCATCCGACTATACTACACCGTCTATTCCAAATTCTAACCGATAAAACTCAGTTTCTACCGATTAAATCAACTTCCGACCTAGAAATGGAAACATAGAAAATAATCCAACAAATCCAATCTAGCACATACATGATCATACACATTATGAAGATGATAAAACTTCTCACCCTTACCTGATTAATCGCAAGCTAGGGTTTGATCTTGATGTTTTCCAAAGTTTCCTCTTCTTTCTCTCCTCTTTCTCTTCTCCTTCTTTCTTTCTCTTTTCTTTTCTTCCTTTCTTACTATCTTTATTTCTCTTTTATTTCCTCTTTTATATCTTTCTCATTATTTTCCAAAACATCAACTAATTCCATATCTCATAAAATATCTCACTTAACATATTTCCACACAATTTCCACATTCAAATAATATTCGCCCAATTAAACCAAAAAGGACTCAACGAAAAAGGAATAGTCGAAATCGGGGCGTTACAACTCCCCCCCACTTAGGAATTTTCGTCCTCGAAAATATCACCTGGTTCAAACCATACCGGACACGACTTTCACGCCCTCTCTCCATTTTCCAAGTTACACATGATCTCTTACACGCATACTTCCATACCACAATCACAGTCATACCACATGACTCAAATAAGATCGTCAATCCACGTCAATCTCCATTAGAGGTTACAGGCACACCGCATACCCTCCACCAGGAACAACATCACGGTTGTTCTACCCCGGCGATCTCTTCACTATGAACGACACATAGTCATTCTACCCTAGCGAACACAACCCTAACACTTATACCTCATCAGGAATGACATACTAGTCATTCTACCCCAATGAGCTTGAATCTCGGATACAAACTTTCATCCAACATCATCATCTTAAAGTCTTCATTCTCATTCACCATCAAATCAACGGAATTCAATCCAACTCCTCTCTTCGGTGGTACATCCTCAACACCTTCCGGAAATACTTTTGGGAAGTCACGCACCACTGGAAACACGTCCAGTTCAACCTTACCCTCTGCTGACACTGATGCAGCCAAATTAAACACTCGAGTCCCGTCCACTAGAAGTTTCTCCAACTCTTCCATGGGCAAGAAACTCTCATCCTCTCCAACAGGGGATAACAATCTACTCTAGTTCTATAACAAAGTCCTTACCATACATAGTCAAGAGACAACTTAATCATACCAAAGACGTAGTTACCGACCGTGAAGCGGGCGTCTCAATAACCATATTACCATTACAAGTAAATATACAAAAATTTCAAACACTTAACGTACTCAAAGAATATTGTCAATAAAGCACGTACCTTAAATCAATGTTTCGCTTTGGTAGTGTCGGACTTCGCCAACGCAAATACTTTCCCATTTACTGAAGCTTGCTTCGGTTTAGGACACTTAGCACTGATGTGACCTACTTCTCCACAATTGTAACATTTCACTACATCCATTCTACAATCCTTAGCATCATGCCCAAGAACTCCACAGTTAGAGCACTTGATCTTGGGTTTTCCACACATGAAAGACTTATGACCCATCTCGCCACACTTGTAGCATTTAATGGATCCAGAACCCTCTCCTCCAGATCTCTTAACAAAGTTTTCCCTATGCTTGCCCTTATTAGCTGGCGTCACATAAGGTTCACTCCTTACTTGTCGCTTTTCTTTCTCCTCCTTCAAACTCTTGTAGTGAGTAGAACGAGCTTTACGATCTTCTTCAAAAATTCAAAAACATTCGGTCAAGTCCGAAAATCTTCTGATCCTCTGGTAGCCCACCGCTTGCTTGATCTCAGGATGCAAGTCGTTCTCGTACTTAACACACTTAGAAAATTCCGCCGTCACCGCGTCATAGTGAGGATGAAATTTTACTAACTCCATAAACTTAGTCGTGTAATCCACCACGGACATATTGCCTTGTTTCAACTCAAGGAATTCCATTTCTTTCCTTCCCTTCACACTCTCAGGATAATACTTCCTCAAAAATTCAGAACGAAATAAATCCCAAGTTATATCCTCGTCATCTACTTCAAGCACTTGTCTCATACCGACCCACCAGTCATCGGCTTCTTCCCGTAACATGTGAGATCCAAGTCTCACCTTATTGCCTTCAGCACAGTTCATAACTCTAAAGATCCTCTCGATCTCCTTCAACCAAATCTGGGTACCGTCCGGGTCAAACCTTCCTTTGAATACCAGCGGCTGGTTCTTTCTAAACTCATCATTAGCGTTCACATTCGGCGCACCCTGCACCGCTCTAGCCATCGCCTCCAATGCCGCAGCCATAGCATTGTCATTACAACCTGCCATATTCTGATTAATTGCAAAATAACAACAAGGTTAAACAACCGTTAACCAATCAAAACAATGAGACAGACACAACTGACTCAACACTGGCTCTGATACCACTTAATGTAACACCCCCTTTCCATACCCCCAAATAATAAAGATAATTATTTTGGCACAAATTCAAAATTTCATCAGAGTAAGTTTATAAAACGGTATAAAAGGGACATGCCACATTATCCGAAAATCACACATATAAAACACCTGCTCATATATAATGATATGCAACAACGGGGTAACACCCACGAGAAAATATCTAGAACAAAGGCGGAACATCCAAATATTTCATAATTCTCTAACACATGTATTCATATATACAAATCATCAACCAACATGGTTACATAACTTTCATCAGCAGATACATATACACATGCATCACAAAACAAACAAAACAACTCCTAGCTACCCGGTGCTACATATCAGAGCCCACCAACTAAAGGATGAAGCCATGCCTCACAAAAGATCTCCAGTAATCTAATCTGCAATGCCTCATAGAGCATTATAAAACAGCAGAAGGGTGAGAAACAATATCATAACAAATAATGCATAAAGGCATATATATATATATATATATATATATATATATATATATATATATATATATATATATATATATATATATATATATATATATATATATATATATATATATATATATATATATATATATATATATATATATATATATATATATATATATATATATATATATATATATATATATATATATATATATATATATATATATATATATATATATATATATATATATATATATATATATATATATATATATATATATATATATATATATATATATATATATATATATATATATATATATATATATATATATATATATATATATATATATATATATATATATATATATATATATATATATATATATATATATATATATATATATATATATATATATATATATATATATATATATATATATATATATATATATATATATATATATATATATATATATATATATATATATATATATATATATATATATATATATATATATATATATATATATATATATATATATATATATATATATATATATATATATATATATATATATATATATATATATATATATATATATATATATATATATATATATATATATATATATATATATATATATATATATATATATATATATATATATATATATATATATATATATATATATATATATATATATATATATATATATATATATCATATCCACAATCATGCATCTTACGCTTTCTCACCACGACTCACATCGTACATTGCAATGTATCCACTAAAGTCTATTTAGAAATAGAACATCAAGCATAAACAATATGCATCATTAAGGTTTATATCCATTCAGGAACATTCATACATGTTACACACATATACATATATACATATATTCATTCATACATATATATATATATACATATATATATATATATATATATATATATATATATATATATATATATATATATATATATATATATCTTCAAGCATTTCATTATGTCATTCACACCTTTCACATTATTCTAATAAACATACACAACATGCTTATTTCGCCATACATCATGCACAGATGTCAACACGCAAATCATAGAGACCAACTCGCTACTCTACGCAAATGCAATACATTATCGACTTAATCGTCCGTCAGATTCTCCTAAGAATCAATTCACTACCACCCCTCATGGGTATCCTATAACTCATTAGATCTTCCTAGAAATCACATCACTCATCAGACTCTCCTAGGAATCACACCATTCATCAAATTCTCCGAGGAATCACACCGTTCATCAGATTCTCCGAGGAATCACACCGTTCATCAGATTCTCCGAGGAATCACACTGTTCATCAGATTCTCCGAGGAATCAAGTCATTTAGCAGATTCTCCGAGGAATCGCATCTTTCATCAGATTCTCTGAGGAATCAATTCGTTCATCAGATTCTCCTAGGAATCACTTCATTCATCAGACTCTCCTAAGAGTCACACCACTCATCAGACTCTCCTAAGAGTCAACAGCACAAGATTGTACTTCATACACTTCTTAAAATGCAATCACGTTTGCGAACATGCTCATGCATTCTTCACATTCGTTGCATATATTCATTATGCATCCACTATATATACATATCACAATACATACATACAATCATCATATAATCTCATCATGCATTTCTATTACATTCAAGTAATGCACCAAAATACCAAACGGCCACATTCCACACTTCACAATTCATAAACTAGGACTCACGCCATACGGCTACCCACAACACACATAACAACATATAATTAATCATCTCAAACAAGGAATGATCGCAACCAAACCACACAACCAATCCACGAATGGAAAACACAAGAAAGAAAAATATGCTGCTGTGTTCGCTAACCTTCGCCTGGCGAAGCCTCTGGCGAACCTTCTCTACTTCGTTCGCCTGGTGAACTGGCCAGCGAAGACCACTGGGATTTATTCTGGAATTACTCGCTAGCATACTCGAGTGGCAAACCTTCGCCACTCTCATTCGCCTGGCGAACTTGCCAGCGAAGACAGGGTGGATGCTACTGACTTGGTTCGCTGGGCTTCGCCCGGCGAAGCTTCGCTGGCATTCGCCTGGCGAATCTGCGAACTCAGAACTCCCATGGCTGTCCAAAAGCCCAAACCTCACAAACCGACCGATTTAATCCAAATCAGTTCCAGTAGTACAACCCACTCATCATCCGACTATACTACATCGTCTATTCCAAATTCTAACCGATAAAACTCAGTTTCTACCGATTAAATCAACTTCCGACCTAGAAATGGAAACATAGAAAATAATCCAACAAATCCAATCTAGCACATACATGATCATACACATTATGAAGATGATAAAACTTCTCACCCTTACCTGATTAATCGCAAGCTAGGGTTTGGTCTTGATGTTTTCCAAAGTTTCCTCTTCTTTCTCTCCTCTTTCTCTTCTCCTTCTTTCTTTCTCTTTTCTTTTCTTCCTTTCTTACTATCTTTCTTTCTCTTTTATTTCCTCTTTTATATCTTTCTCACTATTTTCCAAAACATCAACTAATTCCATATCTCATAAAATATCTCACTTAACATATTTCCACACAATTTCCACATTCAAATAATATTCGCCCAATTAAACCAAAAAGGACTCAACGAAAAAGGAATAGTCGAAATCGGGGCGTTACACTTCGCGATACCAATACAGTATCTCTAAACACATGATATCCTTCGTGATACTAAAGCAATATCCCTAAATACATGAGATTCCTTGGGTGGTCGATGCAGTCCCTTATCCAATAAGGTTCTTCGCGATATGAAAGCAGTATCTCTAAACACATGAGATTCTTCGGGTGGTCGAAGCAGTCCCTTATCCAATAAGGTTCTTCGCGATAACCAAGCAATATCTCTAAACACATGAGATTCTTCGGGTGGTCGAAGCAGTCCCTTATCCAATAAGGTTCTTCGTGATACCAAAGTAGTATCTCTAAACACATGAGATTCTTCACGATACCAAAGCAGTATCTCTAAACACATGAGATTCTTCGGGTGGACGAAGCAGTCCCTTATCCAATAAGTCTTTCGCGAAACCAAAGCAGTATCTCTAAACACATGAGATTCTTCGGGTGGTTGAAGAAGTCCCTTATCCAATAAGGTTCTTTGCGATACCAAAGCAGTATCTATAATCACATGAGATTCTTCGGGTGGTCGAAGCAGTCCCTTATCCAATAAGGTTCTTCGCGATACCAAAGCAGTATCTCTAAACACATGAGGTTCGTCGCATGGGCGAAGTAGTCCCTTATCCAATAAGGTTCTTTGCGATACCAAAACAGTATCTCTAAACACATGAGATTCTTCACGATACCAAAGAAGTATCTCTAAATACGCGAGATTCCTCAGGTGGTCGAAGCAGTACCTTATTCAAAAAGGTTCTTCGTGATACCAAAGCAGTATCTCTAAACACATGAGATTCTTCGGGTGGTCGAAGCAGTCCCTTGTCCAATAAGGTTCTTCGCGATACCAAAGCAGTATCTCTAAACACATGAGATTCTTCGGGTGGTTGAAGTAGCCCCTTATCCAATAAGGTTCTTCGCGATATGAAAGCAGTATCTCTAAACAGATAAGACTCTTCGGGTGGTCGAAGCAGTCCCTTATCCAATAAGGTTCTTCGCGATACCAAAGCAGTATCTATAATCACATGAGATTCTTCGGGTGGTCGAAGCAGTTCCTTATCCAATAAGGTTCTTCGCGATACCAAAGTAGTATCTCTAAACACATGAGATTCGAAGCATGGTCAAAGCAGTCCCTTATCCAATAAGGTTCTTCGCGATACCAAAACAGTATCTCTAAACACATGAGATTCTTCACGATACCAAAGAAGTATCTCTAAATACACGAGATTCCTCGGGTGGTCGAAGCAGTACCTTATTCAATAAGGTTCTTCGTGATACCAAAGCAGTATCTCTAAACACATGAGATTCTTCGGGTGGTCGAAGATGTCCCTTATCCAATAAGGTTCTTCGCGATACCAAAGCATTATCTCTAATCACATGAGATTCTTCGGGTGGTTGAAGCAGCCCCTTATGCAATAAGGTTCTTCGCGATATGAAAGCAGTATCTCTAAACACATAAGACTCTTCGGGTGGTCGAAGCTGTCCCTTATCCAATAAGCTTCTTCACGATACCAAAGCAGTATCTATAATCACATGAGATTCTTCGGGTGGTCGAAGCAGTCCCTTGTCCAATAAGGTTCTTCGCGATACCAAAGCAGTATCTCTAAACACATGAGATTCGACGCGTGGTCGAAGCAGTCCCTTATCCAATAAGGTTCTTCGCGATACCAAACCAGTATCTCTAAACACATGAGATTCTTCACGATACCAAAGAAGTATCTCTAAATACACGAGATTCCTCGGGTGGTCGAAGCAGTACCTTATTTAATAAGGTTCTTCATGATACCAAAGCAGTATCTCTAAACACATGAGATTCTTCGGGTGGACGAAGCAGTCCCTTATCCAATAAGTTTTTCGTGAAACCAAAGCAGTATCTCTAAACACATGAGATTCTTCGGGTGGTTGAAGAAGTCCCTTATCCAATAAGGTTCTTCGCGATACCAAAGAAGTATCTATAATCACCTGAGATTCTTCGGGTGGTCGAAGCAGTCCCGTATCAAATAAGGTTCTTCGTGATACCAAAGCAGTATCTCTAAACACATGAGATTCGTCGCATGGTCGAAGCAGTCCCTTATCCAATAAGGTTCTTCGCGATACCTAAACAGTATCTCTAAACACATGAGATTCTTCACGATACCAAAGAAGTATCTCTAAATACACGAGATTCCTCAGGTGGTCGAAGCAGTACCTTATTCAATAAGGTTCTTCGTGATACCAAAGCAGTATCTCTAAACACATGAGATTCTTCGGGTGGTCGAAGCAGTCCCTTGTCCAATAAGGTTCTTCGCGATACCAAAACAGTATCTCTAAACACATGAGATTCGTCGCGTGGTCGAAGCAGTCCCTTATCCAATAAGGTTCTTCGTGATACCAAATCAGTATCTCTAAACACATGAGATTCTTCACGATACCAAAGAAGTATCTCTAAATACACGAGATTCCTCGGGTGGTCGAAGCAGTACCTTATTCAATAAGGTTCTTCGTGATACCAAAGCAGTATCTCTAAACACATGAGATTCTTCGGGTGGTCGAAGATGTCCCTTATCCAATAAGGTTCTTGGCGATACCAAAGCATTATCTCTAATCACATGAGATTCTTCGGGTGGTTGAAGCAGCCCCTTATGCAATAAGGTTCTTCGCAATATCAAAGCAGTATCTCTAAACACATAAGACTCTTCGGGTGGTCGAAGCTGTCCCTTATCCAATAAGCTTCTTCACGATACCAAAGCAGTATCTATAATCACATGAGATTCTTCGGGTGGTCGAAGCAGTCCCTTGTCCAATAAGGTTCTTCGCGATACCAAAGCAGTATCTCTAAACACATGAGATTCGACGCGTGGTCGAAGCAGTCCCTTATCCAATAAGGTTCTTCGCGATACCAAAACAGTATCTCTAAACACATGAGATTCTTCACGATACCAAAGAAGTATCTCTAAATACACGAGATTCCTCGGGTGGTCGAAGCAGTACCTTATTTAATAAGGTTCTTCATGATACCAAAGCAGTATCTCTAAACACATGAGATTCTTCGGGTGGTCGAAGCAGCCCCTTATCCAATAAGGTTCTTCGCGATACCAAAGCAGTATCTCTAATCACATGAGATTCTTCGGGTGGTCGAAGCAGCCCCTTATCCAATAAGGTTATTTGTGATACCAATGCAGTATCTCTAAACACAAGTGATTCTTCGAGTGGTCGAAGCAGTACGTTATTCAATAAGGTTCTTCATGATACCAAAGCAGTATCTCTAAACACATGAGATTCTTCGGGTGGTCGTAGCAGTCCCTTATCCAATAAGGTTCTTCGCGATAACAAAGCAATATCTCTAAGCACATGAGATTCTTCGGGTGGTCGAAGCAGTCCCTTATCCAATAAGGTTCTTCGCGATACCAAAACAGTATCTCTAAACACATGAGATTCTTCGTGATACAAAAGCAGTATCTCTAAATACATGAGATTCCATGGGTGGTCGATGCAGTCCCTTATCCAATAAGGTTCTTCGCGATATGAAAGCAGTATCTCTAAATACATGAGATTCTTCGGGTGGTCGAAGCAGTCCCTTATCCAATAAGGTTCTTTGCGATAACAAAGCAATATCTCTAAACACATGAGATTCTTCGGGTGGTCGAAGCAGTCCCTTATCCAATAAGGTTCTTCGTGATACCAAACCAGTATCTCTAAACACATGAGATTCTTCACGATACCAAAGAAGTATCTCTAAATACACGAGATTCCTCGGGTGGTCGAAGCAGTACCTTATTTAATAAGGTTCTTCATGATACCAAAGCAGTATCTCTAAACACATGAGATTCTTCGGGTGGACGAAGCAGTCCCTTATCCAATAAGTTTTTCGTGAAACCAAAGCAGTATCTCTAAACACATGAGATTCTTCGGGTGGTTGAAGAAGTCCCTTATCCAATAAGGTTCTTCGCGATACCAAAGAAGTATCTATAATCACCTGAGATTCTTCGGGTGGTCGAAGCAGTCCCGTATCAAATAAGGTTCTTCGTGATACCAAAGCAGTATCTCTAAACACATGAGATTCGTCGCATGGTCGAAGCAGTCCCTTATCCAATAAGGTTCTTCGCGATACCTAAACAGTATCTCTAAACACATGAGATTCTTCACGATACCAAAGAAGTATCTCTAAATACACGAGATTCCTCAGGTGGTCGAAGCAGTACCTTATTCAATAAGGTTCTTCGTGATACCAAAGCAGTATCTCTAAACACATGAGATTCTTCGGGTGGTCGAAGCAGTCCCTTGTCCAATAAGGTTCTTCGCGATACCAAAACAGTATCTCTAAACACATGAGATTCGTCGCGTGGTCGAAGCAGTCCCTTATCCAATAAGGTTCTTCGTGATACCAAATCAGTATCTCTAAACACATGAGATTCTTCACGATACCAAAGAAGTATCTCTAAATACACGAGATTCCTCGGGTGGTCGAAGCAGTACCTTATTCAATAAGGTTCTTCGTGATACCAAAGCAGTATCTCTAAACACATGAGATTCTTCGGGTGGTCGAAGATGTCCCTTATCCAATAAGGTTCTTCGCGATACCAAAGCATTATCTCTAATCACATGAGATTCTTCGGGTGGTTGAAGCAGCCCCTTATGCAATAAGGTTCTTCGCGATATGAAAGCAGTATCTCTAAACACATAAGACTCTTCGGGTGGTCGAAGCTGTCCCTTATCCAATAAGCTTCTTCCCGATACCAAAGCAGTATCTATAATCACATGAGATTCTTCGGGTGGTCGAAGCAGTCCCTTGTCCAATAAGGTTCTTCGCGATACCAAAGCAGTATCTCTAAACACATGAGATTCGACGCGTGGTCGAAGCAGTCCCTTATCCAATAAGGTTCTTCGCGATACCAAAACAGTATCTCTAAACACATGAGATTCTTCACGATACCAAAGAAGTATCTCTAAATACACGAGATTCCTCGGGTGGTCGAAGCAGTACCTTATTTAATAAGGTTCTTCATGATACCAAAGCAGTATCTCTAAACACATGAGATTCTTCGGGTGGTCGAAGCAGCCCCTTATCCAATAAGGTTCTTCGCGATACCAAAGCAGTATCTCTAATCACATGAGATTCTTCGGGTGGTCGAAGCAGCCCCTTATCCAATAAGGTTATTTGTGATACCAATGCAGTATCTCTAAACACAAGTGATTCTTCGAGTGGTCGAAGCAGTACGTTATTCAATAAGGTTCTTCATGATACCAAAGCAGTATCTCTAAACACATGAGATTCTTCGGGTGGTCGTAGCAGTCCCTTATCCAATAAGGTTCTTCGCGATAACAAAGCAATATCTCTAAGCACATGAGATTCTTCGGGTGGTCGAAGCAGTCCCTTATCCAATAAGGTTCTTCGCGATACCAAAACAGTATCTCTAAACACATGAGATTCTTCGTGATACAAAAGCAGTATCTCTAAATACATGAGATTCCATGGGTGGTCGATGCAGTCCCTTATCCAATAAGGTTCTTCGCGATATGAAAGCAGTATCTCTAAATACATGAGATTCTTCGGGTGGTCGAAGCAGTCCCTTATCCAATAAGGTTCTTTGCGATAACAAAGCAATATCTCTAAACACATGAGATTCTTCGGGTGGTCGAAGCAGTCCCTTATCCAATAAGGTTCTTCGCGATACCAAAACAGTATCTCTAAACACATGAGATTCTTTACGATACCAAAGAAGTATCTCTAAATACACGAGATTCCTCGGGTGGTCGAAGTAGTACCTTATTCAATAAGGTTCTTCGTGATACCAAAGCAGTATCTCTAAACACATGAGATTCTTCAGGTGGTCGAAGCAGTCCCTTATCCAATAAGGTTCTTCGTGATACCAAAGCAGTATCTCTAAACACATGAGATTCTTCGGGTGGTTGAAGCAGCCCCTTATCCAATAAGGTTCTTCACGATATGAAAGCAGTATCTCTAAACACATGAGACTCTTCGGGTGGTCGAAGCAGTCCCTTATCCAATAAGGTTCTTCGCGATACCAAAGCAGTATCTATAATCACATGAGATTCTTCGGGTGGTCGAAGCAATCCCTTATCCAATAAGGTTCTTCGCGATACCAAAGCAGTATCTCTAAAAACATGAGATTTGACGCGTGGTCGAAGCAGTCCCTTATCCAATAAGGTTCTTCACGATACCAAAACAGTATCTCTAAACACATGAGATTCTTCACGATACCAAAGAAGTATCTCTAAATACACGAGATTCCTCGGGTGGTCGAAGCAGTACCTTATTCAATAAGGTTCTTCGTGATACCAAAGAAGTATCTCTAAATACACGAGATTCCTCGGGTGGTCAAAGCAGTACCTTATTTAATAAGGTTCTTCGTGATACCAAAGCAGTATCTCTAAACACATGAGATTCTTCGGGTGGTCGAAGCAGCCCCTTATCCAATAAGGTTCTTCGTGATACCAAAGCAGTATCTCTAAACACATGAGATTCGTCGCGTGCTCGAAGCAGTCCCTTATCCAATAAGGTTCTTCACGATACCAAAACAATATCTCTAAACACATGAGATTCTTCACGATACCAAAGAAGTATCTCTAAATACACGAGATTCCTCGGGTGGTCGAAGCAATACCTTATTCAATAAGGTTCTTCGTGATACCAAAGCAGTATCTCTAAACACATGAGATTCTTCCGGTGGTCAAAGCAGTCCCTTATCCAATAAGGTTCTTCTCGATACCAAAGCAGTATCTCTAAACACATGAGATTCTTCGGGTGGTTGAAGCAGCCCCATATCCAATAAGGTTCTTCGCGATATGAAAGCAGTATCTCTAAACACATAAGACTCTTCGGGTGGTCGAAGCAGTCCCTTATCCAATAAGGTTCTTCGCGATACCAAAGCAGTATCTCTAAACACATGAGATTCGACGCGTGGTCGAAGCAGTCCCTTATCCAATAAGGTTCTTCGCGATACCAAAGTAGTATCTCTAAACACATGAGATTCGACGCGTGGTCGAAGCAGTCCCTTATCCAATAATGTTCTTCGCGATATCAAAACAGTATCTCTAAACACATGAGATTCTTCACGATACCAAAGAAGTATCTCGAAATACTTGAGATTCCTCGGGTGGTCGAAGCAGTACCTTATTCAATAAGGTTCTTCATGATACCAAAGCAGTATCTCTAAACACATGAGATTCTTCGGGTGGTCGAAGCAATCCCTTATCCAATAAGGTTCTTCGCGATACCAAAACAGTATCTCTAAACACATGAGATTCTTCGTGATACCAAAGCAGTATCTCTAAATACATGAGATTCCTCAGATGGTCGATGCAGTCCCTTATCCAATAAGATTCTTTGCGATACTAAAGCAGTATCTCTAAACACATGAGATTCTTTGGGTGGTCGAAGCAGTCGCTTATCCCATAAGGTTCTTCGCGATACCAAAGCAGTATCTCTAATCACATGATATTCTTCACGATACCAAAGCAGTATCTCTAAATACATGAGATTCCTCGGGTGGTCGAAACAGTTCCTTATTCAATATGGTTCTTCGTGATACCAATGCAGTATCTCTAAACACATGAGATTCTTCGGATGGACGAAGCAGTCCCTTATCCAATAAGGTTCTTCGTGATACCAAAGCAGTATCTCCAATCACATGAGATTCTTCGGGTGGACGAAGCAGTCCCTTATCCAATAAGTTTTTTGCGAAACCAAAGCAGTATCTCGAAACACATGAGATTCTTCGGGTGGTTGAAGAAGTCCCTTATCCAATAAGGTTCTTTGCGATACCCAAGCAGTATATCTTAACACATGAGATTCATCGGGTGGTCGAAGCAGTCCCTTATCCAAAAAGGTTCATCGCGATACCAAAGCAGTATCTCTAAACACATGAGATTCTTTGGGTGGTTGAAGCAGCCTCTTATCCAATAACGTTCTTCGCGATACCAAAGCAGTATCTCTAAACACAAGAGATTCTTCGGGTGGTCGAAGCAGTACCTTATTCAATAAGGTTCTTCGTGATACCAAAGCAGTATCTCTAAACACATGAGATTCGTCGGGTGGTCGAAGTAGTACCTTATCCAATAAGGTTCTTCGCGATAACAAAGCAGTATCTCTAAACACATGTGATTCTTCGGGTGGTCGAAGCAGTCCCTTATCCAATAAGGTTCTTCGCGATACCAAAACAGTATCTCTAAACACATGAGATTCTTCGTGATACCAAAGCAGTATCTCTAAATACATGAGATTCCTTGGGTGGTCGATGCAGTCCCTTATCCAATAAGGTTATTCGTTATACAAAAGCAGTATCTATAAACACATGAGACTCTTCGGGTGGTCGAAGCAGTCCCTTATCCAATAAGGTTCTTTGCGATACCAAAGTAGTATCTATAATCACATGAGATTCTTCGGGTGGTCGAAGCAGTCCCTTATCCAATAAGGTTCTTCGCGATACCAAAGCAGTATCTCTAAACACATGAGATTCTTCACGTGGTCGAAGCAGTCCCTTATCGAATAAGGTTCTTCGCGATACCAAAACAGTATCTCTAAACACATGAGATTCTTCACGATACCAAAGAAGTATCTCTAAATAAATGAGATTCCTCGGGTGGTCGAAGCAGTCCCTTATCCAATAAGATTCTTCACGATACGAAAGCAGTATCTTTAAACACATGAGATTCTTCGGGTGGTCGAAGCAGTCCCTTATCCAATAAGGTTCTTCGCGATACCAAAGCAGTATCTCTAATCCCATGATATTCTTTGGATGGTCGAAGCAGTACCTTATCCAATAAGGTTCTTCGCGATACCAAAAAAGTATCTCTAAACACATGAGATTCTTCGTGAAACCAAAGAACTATCTCTGAACACATGAGATTCTTTGAGTGGTCGAAGCAGTACCTTATTCAATAAGGTTCTTCGTGATACCAAAGCAGTATCTCTAAACACATGAGATTCTTCGGGTGGTCAAAGCAATCCCTTATCCAATAAGGTTCTTCGCGATACCAAAACAGTATCTCTAAACACATGAGATTCTTCGTGATACCAAAGCAGTATCTCTAAATACATGAGATTCCTCAGATGGTCGATGCAGTCCCTTATCCAATAAGATTCTTTGCGATACTAAAGCAGTATCTCTAATCACATGAGATTCTTCGGGTGGTCGAAGCAGTCCCTTATCCAATAATGTTCTTCGCGATACCAAAGCAGTATCTCTAATCCCATGATATTCTTCATGATACCAAAGCAGTATCTCTAAATACATGAGATTCCTCGGGTGGTCGAAGCAGTACCTTATTCAATAAGGTTCTTCGTGATACCAAAGCAGTATCTCTAAACACATGAGATTCTTCGGGTGGACGAACCAGTCCCTTATTCAATAAGGTTCTTCACGATAACAAAGCAGTATCTCTAATCACATGAGATTCTTCGGGTGGTCGAAGCAGTCCCTTATCCAATAAGGTTCTTTGTGATACCAAAACAATATCTCTAAACACATGAGATTCTTCACGATACCAAAGCAGTATCTCTAAATACATGAGATTCCTCGGGTCGTCGATGCAGTCCCTTATCCAATAAGATTCTTCGCGATACGAAAGCAGTATCTATAAACACATGAGATTCTTCGGGTGGTCGAAGCAGTCCCTTATCCGTTAAGGTTCTTCACGAAACCAAAGCAGTATCTCTAAACACATGAGATTTTTCGGGTGGTTGAAGAAGTCCCTTATCCAATAAGGTTCTTTGCGATACCCAAGCAGTATCTCTCAACACATGAGATTCTTCGGGTGGTCAAAGCAATCCCTTATCTAATAAGGTTCTTCACGATACCAAAGCAGTATCTCTAAACACATGAGATTCTTCGGATGGCCGAAGCAGTACCTTGTTCAATAAGGTTCTTCCTGATACCAAAGCAGTATCTCTAAACACATGAGATTCTTCGGGTGGTTGAAGCAGTCCCTTATCCAATAAAGTTATTCGCGATACCAAAGTAGTATCTCGTAACCCATGAGATTCTTCGGGTGGTTGAAGCAGTCCCTTATTCAATAAGGTTATTCACGGTAACAAAGTAGTATCTTTAAACATATGAGATTCTTTGGGTGTTCAAAGAAGTCCCTTATCCAATAAGGTTCTTCGCGATACCAAAGAAGTATATCAACACACATGAGATTCTTCGGGTGGTCAAAGCAGTCCCTTATCTAATAAGGTTCTTCTCGATACCAAAGTAGTATCTCTAACACAAGAGATTCTTCGGGTGGTCAAAGCAGTCGCTTATCCAATAAGGTTATTCGGTATACCAAAGCAGTATCTCTAAACACATGAGATTCTTCGTGTGGTCGAAGCAGTCCCTTATCCAATAAGGTTCTTCGGGATACCAAAACAATATCTCTAAACACATGAGATTCTTCGCGATACCAAAGCAGTAACTCGAAACACATGAGATTCTTCGGGTGGTCAAAGCAGTACCTTATCCAATAAGGTTCTTCGCAATACGATAGTAGTATCTCTAAACACATGATATTCTTTGGGTGGTTGAAGCAATCCCTGACCCGTTAAGGTTCTTTGCGAAACCAAAGAATTATCTCTAAACACATCAGATTCTTCGGGTGGTTGAAGCAGTCCCTTATCCAATAAGGTTCTTTGCGATACCCAAGCAGTATCTCTAAACACATGAGATTCTTGGGGTGGTCAAAGAAGTCCCTTATCTAATAAGGTTCTTCGCGATACCAAAGCAGTATCTCTAAACACATGAGATTCTTCGGGTGGTTGAAGCAGTCCCTTATCCAATACGGTTCTTCGCGATACCAAAGTCGTATCTCTAAACACAAGAGATTCTTCGGGTGGTTGAAACAGTCCCTTTTCCAATAAGGTTATTCGCGATACCAAAATAGTATCTCTAACCACATGAGATTCATCGGGTGGTCGAAGACGTACCTTATTCAATAAGGTTCTTCGTGATACCAAAGCAGTATCTTTAAACACAGGAGATTCTTCGGGTGGTCGAAGCAGTCCCTTATCCAATAAGATTATTCGCGATACCCAAGTAGTATCTCGAAACACATGAGATTCTTCGGGTGGTCGAAGCAGTCCCTTATCCAATAAGGTTCTTCGCAATACCAAAGTAGTATCTCTAAACACATGAGATTCTTCGGGTGGTCAAAGCAGTCCCTCATCCAAGAAGGTTCTTTGCGATACACAAGCAGTATCTCTAAACACATGAGATTCTTCGGGTGGTCGAAGCAGTCTCTTATCCGTTAAGTATCTTCGCGATACCAAAGCAGTATCTATAAACACATGAGATTCTTTGCGATACCAAAGCAGTATCTCTAAACACATGAGATTCTTCGGGTGGTCGAAGTAGTCCCCTATCCAATAAGGTCCTTCGCGATGTGAAAACAATATCTCTAAGCACATGAGATTCTTCGGACGATTGAAGCAGTATCTCTAAACACATGAGATTCTTCGGGTGGTCGAAGCAGTCCCTTATCCAATAAGGTTCTTTGCGATACCAAAGCCGTATCTCAAAACACGTGAGATTATTCTGGTGGTGAAAGCAGTCCCTTATCTAATAAGGTTATTCGCGATACCAAAGCAGTATATCTAAACACATGAGATTCTTCGGGTGATTGAAGCAGCCCCTTATCCAATAAGGTTCTTCGCGATATCAAAGCAGTATCTCTAAACACATGAGATGCTTCTTGTGGTCGAAGCAGTACCTTATCTAATAAGGTTCTTCACGATACCAAAGTAGTATCTCTAAACACATGAGATTCTTCGGGTGGTCGAAGCAGTCCCTTATCTAATAAGGTTCTTCGCGATACCAAAGCAGTATCTCTAAACACATGAGATTCTTCGGGTGGCCGAAGCAGTACCTTATTCAATAAGGTTCTTCCTGATACCAAAGCAGTATCTCTAAACACATGAGATTCTTTGGGTGGTCGAAGCAGTCCCTTATCCAATAAAGTTCTTCGTGATACCAAAGTAGTATCTCGTAACACATGAGATTCTTCGGGTGGTTGTAGCAGTCCCTTATCCAATAAGGTTCTTCGTGATACCAAAGTAGTATCTCTAAACACATGAGATTATTTGGGTGTTCAAAGAAGCCCCTTATCCAATAAGGGTCTTCGCGATACCAAAGCAGTATCTCTAAACACATGAGATACTTCGGGTGGTCAAAGCAGTCACTTATCAAATAAGGTTCTTCGCGATACCAAAACAGTATCTCTAAACACATGAGATTCTTCGGGTGGTCAAAGCAGTCCCTTATCTAATAAGGTTCTTATCGAGACCAAAGTAGTATCTCTAAACACAAGAGATTCTATAGGTGGTCGAAGCAGTCTCTTATCCAATAAGGTTATTCGGTATACCAAAGCAGTATCTCTAAACACATGAGATTCTTCGTGTGGTCAAAGCAGTCCCTTATCCAATAAGGTTCTTCAGGATACGATAGTAGTATATCTAAACACATTAGATTCTTTGGTTGGTTGAACCAATCCCTGATCCGTTGAGGTTCTTCGCGAAACCAAAGAACTATCTCTAAACACATGAGATTCTTTGGGTGGTCGAAGCAGTACCTTATTCAATAAGGTTCTTCGTGATACCAAAGCAGTATCTCTAAACACATGAGATTTTTCGGGTGGTCGAAGCAGTCCCTTATCCAAAAAGGTTCTTCGTGATACCAAAACAGTATCTATAAACACATGAGATTCTTCGTGATACCAAAGCAGTATCTCTAAACACATGAGATGCTTCTTGTGGTCGAAGCAGTACCTTATTCAATAAGGTTCTTCGTGATACCAAAGCAGTATCTCTAAACACATGAGATTCTTCGGGTGGTCGAAGCAGTCCCTTATCCAATACGGTTCTTCGTGATACCAAAACAGTATCTCTAAACACACGAGATTCTTCGTGATACCAAAGCAGTATCTCTAAATACATGAGATTCCTCGGGTGTTCGATGTAGTCCCTTATGCAATAAGATGCTTGGTGATACGAAAGCAGTATCTCTAAACACATGAGATTCTTCGGGTGGTCGAAGAAGTCCCTTATCCAATAAGGTTCTTTGCGATACCAAAGCAGTATCTCTAATCACATGATATTCTTCACGATACCAAAGTTGTATCTCTAAATACATGAGATTCCTTGGGTGGTCGAAGCAGTACCTTATTCAATAAGGTTCTTCGTGATACCAAAGTAGTATCTCTAAACACATGAGATTTTTCGGGTGAACGAAGCAGTCCCTTATCCAATAAGGTTCTTCGCGATACCAAAGCAGTATCTCTAATCACATGAGATTCTTCGGGTGGTCAAAGCAGTCCCTTATCCAATAAGGCTCTTCGTGATACCAAAACAGTACCTCTAAACACATGAGATTCTTCACGATACCAAAGCAGTATCTCTAAATACATGAGATTCCTCGGGTGGTCGATGCAGTCCCTTATCCAATAAGATTCTTTGCGATACGAAAGTAGTATCTCTAAACACATGAGATTCTTCGGGTGGTCAAAGCAGTCCCTTATCCATTAAGGTTCTTCGCAAAACCAAAGCACTATCTCTAAACACCTGAGATTTTTCGGGTGGTTGAAGAAGTCCCCTATCCAATAAGGTTCTTTGCGATACCCAAGCAGTATCTCTAAACACATGAGATTCTTCGGGTGGTCAAAGGAGTCCCTTATCTAATAAGGTTCTTCGCGATACCAAAGCAGTATCTCTAAACACATGAGATTCTTCGGGTGGCCGAAGCAGTACCTTATTCAATAAGGATCTTCCTGATACCAAAGTAGTATCTCTAAACACATGAGATTCTTCGGGTGGTCGAAGTAGTCCCTTATCCAATAAAGTTCTTCGTGATACCAAAGTAGTATCTCGTAACACATGAGATTCTTCGGGTGGTTGAAGCAGTCCCTTATCCAATAAGGTTCTTCGCGATACCAAAGTAGTATCTCTAAACACATGAGATTCTTTGGGTGTTCAAGGAAGCCCGTTATCCAATAGGGTTCTTCGCAATACCAAAGCAGTATCTCTAAACACATGAGATACTTCGGGTGGTCAAAGCAGTCACTTATCAAATAAGGTTCTTCGCGATACCAAAGCAGTATCTCTAAACACATGAGATTCGTCAGGTGGTCAAAGCAGTCCCTTATCTAATAAGGTTCTTCTCGATACCAAAGTAGTATCTCTAAACACAAGAGATTCTTCAGGTGGTCGAAGCAGTCTCTTATCCAATAAGGTTATTCGGTATACCAAAGCAGTATCTCTAAACACATGAGATTCTTCGTGTGGTCAAAGCAGTCCCTTATCCAATAAGGTTCTTCGGGATACCAAAACAGTATCTCTAAACACATGAGATTCTTCGTGATACCAAAGCAGTATCTCGAAACACATGAGATTCTTCGGGTGGTCAAAGCAGTCCCTTATCCAATAAGGTTCTTCGCGATACGATAGTAGTATATCTAAACACATGAGATTCTTTGGGTGGTTGAACCAATCCCTGATCCATTGAGGTTCTTCACGAAACCAAAGAACTATCTCTAAACACATGAGATTCTTTGGGTGGTTGAAGCAGTACCTTATTCAATAAGGTTCTTCGTGATACCAAAGTAGTATCTCTAAACACATGAGATTCTTCGGGTGGTCGAAGCAGTCCCTTATCCAATAAGGTTCTTCGTGATACCAAAACAATATCTCTAAACACATGAGATTCTTCGTGATACCAAAGCAGTATCTCTAAATACATGAGATTCCTCGGGTGTTCGATGCAGTCCCTTATCCAATAAGATGCTTCGCGATACGAAAGCAGTATCTCTAAACACATGAGATTCTTCGGGTGGTCGAAGAAGTCCCTTATCCAATAAGGTTCTTCGCGATACCAAAGCAGTATCTCTAATCACATGATATTCTTCACGATACCAAAGCAGTATCTCTAAATACATGAGATTCCTCGGGTGGTCGAAGCAGTACCTTATTCAATAAGGTTCTTCGTGATACCAAAGCAGTATCTCTAAACACATGAGATTCTTCGGGTGAACGAAGCAGTCCCTTATCCAATAAGGTTCTTCGCGATACCAAAGCAGTATCTCTAATCACATGAGATTCTTCGGGTGGTCAAAGCAGTCCCTTGTCCAATAAGGCTCTTCGTGAAACCAAAACAGTATCTCTAAACACATGAGATTCTTCACGATACCAAAGCAGTATCTCTAAATACATGAGATTCCTCGGGTGGTCGATGCAGTCCTTTATCCAATAAGATTCTTCGCGATACGAAAGCAGTATCTCTAAACACATGAGATTCTTCGGGTGGTCAAAGCAGTCCCTTATCCGTTAAGGTTCTTCGCGAAACCAAAGCAGTATCTCCAAACACCTGAGATTTTTCGGGTGGTTGAAGAAGTCCCATATCCAATAAGGTTTTTGCGATACCCAAGCAGTATCTCTAAACACATGAGATTCTTCGGGTGGTCAAAGCAGTCCCTTATCTAATAAGGTTCTTCGCGATCCCAAAGCAGTATCTGTAAACACATGAGATTCTTCGGGTGGCCGAAGCAGTACCTTATTCAATAAGGTTCTTCCTGATACTAAAGCAGTGTCTCTAAACACATGAGATTCTTCGGGTGGTCGAAGCAGTCCCTTATCCAATAAAGTTCTTCGTGATACCAAAGTAGTATCTCGTAACACATGAGATTCTTCGGGTGGTTGAAGCAGTCCCTTATCCAATAAGGTTCTTCGCGATACCAAAGTAGTATCTCTAAACACATGAGATTCTTTGGGTGTTCAAGGAAGCCCGTTATCCAATAGGGTTCTTCGCGATACCAAAGCAGTATCTCTAAACACATGAGATACTTCGGGTGGTCAAAGCAGTCACTTATCAAATAAGGTTCTTCGCGATACCAAAACAGTATCTCTAAACACATGAGATTCTTCGGGTGGTCAAAGCAGTCCCTTATCTAATAAGGTTCTTATCGAGACCAAAGTAGTATCTCTAAACACAAGAGATTCTATAGGTGGTCGAAGCAGTCTCTTATCCAATAAGGTTATTCGGTATACCAAAGCAGTATCTCTAAACACATGAGATTCTTCGTGTGGTCAAAGCAGTCCCTTATCCAATAAGGTTCTTCAGGATACGATAGTAGTATATCTAAACACATTAGATTCTTTGGTTGGTTGAACCAATCCCTGATCCGTTGAGGTTCTTCGCGAAACCAAAGAACTATCTCTAAACACATGAGATTCTTTGGGTGGTCGAAGCAGTACCTTATTCAATAAGGTTCTTCGTGATACCAAAGCAGTATCTCTAAACACATGAGATTTTTCGGGTGGTCGAAGCAGTCCCTTATCCAAAAAGGTTCTTCGTGATACCAAAACAGTATCTATAAACACATGAGATTCTTCGTGATACCAAAGCAGTATCTCTAAACACATGAGATGCTTCTTGTGGTCGAAGCAGTACCTTATTCAATAAGGTTCTTCGTGATACCAAAGCAGTATCTCTAAACACATGAGATTCTTCGGGTGGTCGAAGCAGTCCCTTATCCAATACGGTTCTTCGTGATACCAAAACAGTATCTCTAAACACACGAGATTCTTCGTGATACCAAAGCAGTATCTCTAAATACATGAGATTCCTCGGGTGTTCGATGTAGTCCCTTATGCAATAAGATGCTTGGTGATACGAAAGCAGTATCTCTAAACACATGAGATTCTTCGGGTGGTCGAAGAAGTCCCTTATCCAATAAGGTTCTTTGCGATACCAAAGCAGCATCTCTAATCACATGATATTCTTCACGATACCAAAGTTGTATCTCTAAATACATGAGATTCCTTGGGTGGTCGAAGCAGTACCTTATTCAATAAGGTTCTTCGTGATACCAAAGTAGTATCTCTAAACACATGAGATTCTTCGGGTGAACGAAGCAGTCCCTTATCCAATAAGGTTCTTCGCGATACCAAAGCAGTATCTCTAATCACATGAGATTCTTCGGGTGGTCAAAGCAGTCCCTTGTCCAATAAGGCTCTTCGTGAAACCAAAACAGTATCTCTAAACACATGAGATTCTTCACGATACCAAAGCAGTATCTCTAAATACATGAGATTCCTCGGGTGGTCGATGCAGTCCTTTATCCAATAAGATTCTTCGCGATACGAAAGCAGTATCTCTAAACACATGAGATTCTTCGGGTGGTCAAAGCAGTCCCTTATCCGTTAAGGTTCTTCGCGAAACCAAAGCAGTATCTCCAAACACCTGAGATTTTTCGGGTGGTTGAAGAAGTCCCATATCCAATAAGGTTTTTGCGATACCCAAGCAGTATCTCTAAACACATGAGATTCTTCGGGTGGTCAAAGCAGTCCCTTATCTAATAAGGTTCTTCGCGATCCCAAAGCAGTATCTGTAAACACATGAGATTCTTCGGGTGGCCGAAGCAGTACCTTATTCAATAAGGTTCTTCCTGATACTAAAGCAGTGTCTCTAAACACATGAGATTCTTCGGGTGGTCGAAGCAGTCCCTTATCCAATAAAGTTCTTCGTGATACCAAAGTAGTATCTCGTAACACATGAGATTCTTCGGGTGGTTGAAGCAGTCCCTTATCCAATAAGGTTCTTCGCGATACCAAAGTAGTATCTCTAAACACATGAGATTCTTTGGGTGTTCAAGGAAGCCCGTTATCCAATAGGGTTCTTCGCGATACCAAAGCAGTATCTCTAAACACATGAGATACTTCGGGTGGTCAAAGCAGTCACTTATCAAATAAGGTTCTTCGCGATACCAAAACAGTATCTCTAAACACATGAGATTCTTCGGGTGGTCAAAGCAGTCCCTTATCTAATAAGGTTCTTATCGAGACCAAAGTAGTATCTCTAAACACAAGAGATTCTATAGGTGGTCGAAGCAGTCTCTTATCCAATAAGGTTATTCGGTATACCAAAGCAGTATCTCTAAACACATGAGATTCTTCGTGTGGTCAAAGCAGTCCCTTATCCAATAAGGTTCTTCAGGATACGATAGTAGTATATCTAAACACATTAGATTCTTTGGTTGGTTGAACCAATCCCTGATCCGTTGAGGTTCTTCGCGAAACCAAAGAACTATCTCTAAACACATGAGATTCTTTGGGTGGTCGAAGCAGTACCTTATTCAATAAGGTTCTTCGTGATACCAAAGCAGTATCTCTAAACACATGAGATTTTTCGGGTGGTCGAAGCAGTCCCTTATCCAAAAAGGTTCTTCGTGATACCAAAACAGTATCTATAAACACATGAGATTCTTCGTGATACCAAAGCAGTATCTCTAAACACATGAGATGCTTCTTGTGGTCGAAGCAGTACCTTATTCAATAAGGTTCTTCGTGATACCAAAGCAGTATCTCTAAACACATGAGATTCTTCGGGTGGTCGAAGCAGTCCCTTATCCAATACGGTTCTTCGTGATACCAAAACAGTATCTCTAAACACACGAGATTCTTCGTGATACCAAAGCAGTATCTCTAAATACATGAGATTCCTCGGGTGTTCGATGTAGTCCCTTATGCAATAAGATGCTTGGTGATACGAAAGCAGTATCTCTAAACACATGAGATTCTTCGGGTGGTCGAAGAAGTCCCTTATCCAATAAGGTTCTTTGCGATACCAAAGCAGCATCTCTAATCACATGATATTCTTCACGATACCAAAGTTGTATCTCTAAATACATGAGATTCCTTGGGTGGTCGAAGCAGTACCTTATTCAATAAGGTTCTTCGTGATACCAAAGTAGTATCTCTAAACACATGAGATTCTTCGGGTGAACGAAGCAGTCCCTTATCCAATAAGGTTCTTCGCGATACCAAAGCAGTATCTCTAATCACATGAGATTCTTCGGGTGGTCAAAGCAGTCCCTTATCCAATAAGGCTCTTCGTGATACCAAAACAGTACCTCTAAACACATGAGATTCTTCACGATACCAAAGCAGTATCTCTAAATACATGAGATTCCTCGGGTGGTCGATGCAGTCCCTTATCCAATAAGATTCTTCGCGATACGAAAGTAGTATCTCTAAACACATGAGATTCTTCGGGTGGTCAAAGCAGTCCCTTATCCATTAAGGTTCTTCGCAAAACCAAAGCACTATCTCTAAACACCTGAGATTTTTCGGGTGGTTGAAGAAGTCCCCTATCCAATAAGGTTCTTTGCGATACCCAAGCAGTATCTCTAAACACATGAGATTCTTCGGGTGGTCAAAGGAGTCCCTTATCTAATAAGGTTCTTCGCGATACCAAAGCAGTATCTCTAAACACATGAGATTCTTCGGGTGGCCGAAGCAGTACCTTATTCAATAAGGATCTTCCTGATACCAAAGTAGTATCTCTAAACACATGAGATTCTTCGGGTGGTCGAAGTAGTCCCTTATCCAATAAAGTTCTTCGTGATACCAAAGTAGTATCTCGTAACACATGAGATTCTTCGGGTGGTTGAAGCAGTCCCTTATCCAATAAGGTTCTTCGCGATACCAAAGTAGTATCTCTAAACACATGAGATTCTTTGGGTGTTCAAGGAAGCCCGTTATCCAATAGGGTTCTTCGCGATACCAAAGCAGTATCTCTAAACACATGAGATACTTCGGGTGGTCAAAGCAGTCACTTATCAAATAAGGTTCTTCGCGATACCAAAGCAGTATCTCTAAACACATGAGATTCGTCAGGTGGTCAAAGCAGTCCCTTATCTAATAAGGTTCTTCTCGATACCAAAGTAGTATCTCTAAACACAAGAGATTCTTCAGGTGGTCGAAGCAGTCTCTTATCCAATAAGGTTATTCGGTATACCAAAGCAGTATCTCTAAACACATGAGATTCTTCGTGTGGTCAAAGCAGTCCCTTATCCAATAAGGTTCTTCGGGATACCAAAACAGTATCTCTAAACACATGAGATTCTTCGTGATACCAAAGCAGTATCTCGAAACACATGAGATTCTTCGGGTGGTCAAAGCAGTCCCTTATCCAATAAGGTTCTTCGCGATACGATAGTAGTATATCTAAACACATGAGATTCTTTGGGTGGTTGAACCAATCCCTGATCCATTGAGGTTCTTCACGAAACCAAAGAACTATCTCTAAACACATGAGATTCTTTGGGTGGTTGAAGCAGTACCTTATTCAATAAGGTTCTTCGTGATACCAAAGTAGTATCTCTAAACACATGAGATTCTTCGGGTGGTCGAAGCAGTCCCTTATCCAATAAGGTTCTTCGTGATACCAAAATAATATCTCTAAACACATGAGATTCTTCGTGATACCAAAGCAGTATCTCTAAATACATGAGATTCCTCGGGTGTTCGATGCAGTCCCTTATCCAATAAGATGCTTCGCGATACGAAAGCAGTATCTCTAAACACATGAGATTCTTCGGGTGGTCGAAGAAGTCCCTTATCCAATAAGGTTCTTCGCGATACCAAAGCAGTATCTCTAATCACATGATATTCTTCACGATACCAAAGCAGTATCTCTAAATACATTAGATTCCTCGGGTGGTCGAAGCAGTACCTTATTCAATAAGGTTCTTCGTGATACCAAAGCAGTATCTCTAAACACATGAGATTCTTCGGGTGAACGAAGCAGTCCCTTATCCAATAAGGTTCTTCGCGATACCAAAGCAGTATCTCTAATCACATGAGATTCTTCGGGTGGTCAAAGCAGTCCCTTATCCAATAAGGCTCTTCGTGAAACCAAAACAGTATCTCTAAACACATGAGATTCTTCACGATACCAAAGCAGTATCTCTAAATACATGAGATTCCTCGGGTGGTCGATGCAGTCCTTTATCCAATAAGATTCTTCGCGATACGAAAGCAGTATCTCTAAACACATGAGATTCTTCGGGTGGTCAAAGCAGTCCCTTATCCGTTAAGGTTCTTCGCGCAACCAAAGCAGTATCTCCAAACACCTGAGATTTTTCGGGTGGTTGAAGAAGTCCCATATCCAATAAGGTTTTTGCGATACCCAAGCAGTATCTCTAAACACATGAGATTCTTCGGGTGGTCAAAGCAGTCCCTTATCTAATAAGGTTCTTCGCGATACCAAAGCAGTATCTGTAAACACATGAGATTCTTCGGGTGGCCGAAGCAGTACCTTATTCAATAAGGTTCTTCCTGATACTAAAGCAGTGTCTCTAAACACATGAGATTCTTCGGGTGGTCGAAGCAGTCCCTTATCCAATAAAGTTCTTCGCGATACCAAAGTAGTATCTCGTAACACATGAGATTCTTCG
Organism: Lathyrus sativus; assembly: GCA_963859935.3. NCBI lineage: Eukaryota > Viridiplantae > Streptophyta > Magnoliopsida > Fabales > Fabaceae > Lathyrus > Lathyrus sativus. The sequence goes on along the minus strand of OZ012740.1, from coordinate 234,810,486 downwards.
GGTGGGTGAAGCAGTCCCTTGTCCAATAAGGTTCTTCGCGATACCAAAGTAGTATCTCTAAACACATGAGATTCTTTGGGTGTTTAAAGAAGTCCCTTATCCAATAAGGTTCTTCGCGATACCGAAGCAGTATCTTTAAACACATGAGATACTTCGGGTGGTCAAAGCAGTCACTTCTCAAATAAGGTTCTTCGCGATACCAAAGCAGTATCTCTAAACACATGAGATTCTTCGGGTGGTCAAAGCAGTTTCTTATCTAATAAGGTTCTTCTCGATACCAAAGTAGTATCTCTAAACACAAGAGATTCTTCGGTTGGTCGAAGCAGTCGCTTATCCAATAAGGTTATTCGGTATACAAAAGTAGTATCTCTAAACACATGAGATTCTTCGTGTGGTCGAAGCAGTCCCTTACCCAATAAAGTTATTCGGGATACCAAAACAGTATCTCTAAACACATGAGATTCTTCGCGATACCAAAGCAGTATCTCGAAACACATGAGATTCTTCGGGTGGTCAAAGCAGTCCCTTATCCAATAAGTTTCTTCACGATACGATATTAGTATCTCTAAACACATGAGATTCTTTAGGTGGTTAAAGCAATCCCTGATCCGTTAAGGTTCGTCGCAAAACCAAAGAACTATCTCTAAACACATGAGATTCTTCGGGTGGTCGAAGCAGTCCCTTATCCAATAAGGTTCTTTGCGATACCCAAGCAGTATCTCTAAACACATGAGATTCTTGGGGTGGTCAAAGAAGTCCCTTATCTAATAAGGTTCTTCGCGATACAAAAGTTATATCTCTAAGCACAAGAGATTCTTCGGGTGGTCGAAGCAGTCCCTTATCCAATAAGGTTCTTCGCGATACCGAAGCCGTATCTCTAAACACAAGAGATTCTTCGGGTGGTTGATGCAGTCCCTTTTCCAATAAGGTTATTCGCGATACCAAAGCAGTATCTCTAACCACATGAGATTCTTCGGGTGGTCGAAGCAGTCCCATATCCAATAAGATTCTTCGCGATACCAAAGTAGTATCTCGAAACACATGAGATTCTTCAGGTGGTCGAAGCAGTGCCTTATCCAATAAGGTTCTTCGCAATACCAAAGTAGTATCTCTAAACACATGAGATTCTTCGGGTGGTCAAAGCAGTCCCTTATCGTAGAAGGTTCTTTGCGATACACAAGCAGTATTTCTAAACACATGAGATTCTTCGGGTGGTCGAAGCAGTCCCTTATCCGTTAAGGTTCTTCGTGATACCAAAGCAGTATCTCTAAACACATGAGATTCTTTGCGATACCAAAGCAGTATCTCTAAACACATGAGATTCTTCGGGTGGCTGAAGCAGTACCTTATCCAATAAGGTTCTTCGCGATGCGAAAACAATATCTCTAAGCACATGAGATTCTTCGGATGGTCGACGCAGTCCCTTATCCATTAAGGTTCTTCGCGATACCAAAGCCGTATCTCTAAACACATGAGATTCTTCGGGTGGTCGAAGCAGTCCTTTATCCAATAAGGTTCTTCGCGATACCAAAGCAGTATCTCTAAAAACATGAGATGCTTCTTGTGGTCGAAGCAGTACCTTATCTAATAAGGTTCTTCACGATACCAAAGTAGTATCTCTAAACACTTGAGATTCTTCGGGTGGTCGAAGCAGTCCCTTATCCAATAAGGTTCTTCGAGATATAAAAGCAGTATCTCTAAACACATGAGATTCTTCCGGTGGTCGAAGCAGTCCCGTATCCAATAAGGTTCTTCGCGATACCAAAGTAGTATCTCGTAACACATGAGATTCTTCGGGTGGTCGAAGCAAACCCTTATCCAATAAGGTTCTTTTCGATACCAAAGCAGAATCTCTAAACATAAGATTATTCTGGTGGTCAAAGCATTCCCTTATCCAATAAGTTTCTTCGTGATGCCAAAGCAGTATCTCTAAACACATGAGATTCTTCGGCTGGTCAAAGTAGTCCCTTATCTAATAAGGTTCTTCGCGATACCAAAGCAGTATCTCTAAACACAAGATATTCTTCTGGTGGTCAAAGCAGTTGCTTATCTAATAAGGTTATTCAGGATACCAAAGCAGTATCACTAAACACATGAGATTCTTCGGGTGGCCGAAGCAGTGCCTTATCCAATAAGGTTCTTCGGTATACCAAAACAGTATCTCTATACACATGAGATTCTTCGGGTGGTTGAAGCAGTCCCTGATCCGTTAAGGTTCTTTGCGAAACCAAAGCAGTATCTCTAAACACATGATATTTTTCGGGTGGTCGAAGAAGTCCCTTATCCAATAAGGTTCTTTGCGCTACGCAGGCAGTATCTCTAAAGACATGAGATTCTTCGGGTGGTCGAAGCAGTCCTTTATCCAATAAGGTTCTTTGCGATACCAAAGCAGTATCTCCAAACACGTGAGATTATTCTGGGGGTCATAGCAGTCCCTTATCTAATAAGGTTATTCGCGATACCAAAGCAGTATATCTAAACACATGAGATTCTTCGGGTGGTTGAAGCAGTACCTTTTCCAATAATGTTCTTTGCGATACCAAAGCAATATCTCTAAAAACATGAGATGCTTCTTGTGGTCGAAGCAGTACCTTATCTAATAAGTTTCTTCACGATTCCAAAGTAGTATCTCTAAACACTTGAGATTCTTCAGGTGGTCGAAGCAGTCCCTTATCCAATAAGGTTCTTTGAGATACAAAAGCAGTATCTCTAAACACATGAGATTCTTCCGGGGGTCGAAGCAGTCCCTTATCCAATAAGGTTCTTCGCGAAACCAAAGTAGTATCTCGTAACACATGAGATTCTTCTGGTGGTTGAAGCAGTCCCTTATCCAATAAGGTTCTTCCCGATACCAAAGTAGTATCTCTAAACACATGAGATTCTTTGGGTGGCCAAAAAAGTCCCTTATCCAATAAGGTTCTTCGCGATACCAAAGCAGTATCTCTAAACATATGAGATTCTTCGGGTGGTCAAAGCAGTCCCTTATCCAATAAGGTTCTTCGTGATGCCAAAGCAGTATCTCTAAACACAAGATATTATTCGGGTGGTCAAAGCAGTTGCTTATCTAATAAGGTTATTCAGGATACCAAAGCAGTATCTCTAAACACATGAGATTCTTCGGGTGGCCGAAGCAGTGCCTTATCCAATAAGGTTCTTCGGTATACCAAAACAGTATCTCTATACACATGAGATTCTTCGCGATTCCAAAGCAGTATCTCTAAACACATGAGATTCTTCGGGTGGTCAAAGCAGTCCCTAATCCAATAAGGTTCATCGCGATACGAAAGCAGTATCTTTAAACACATGAGATTCTTCGGGTGGTCGAAGCAGTCCATAATCCGTTAAGGTTCTTTGCGAAACCAAAGCAGTATCTCTAAACACATGATATTTTTCGGGTGGTCGAAGCAGTCCCTTATCCAATAAGGTTCTTTGCGATACGCAAGCAGTATCTCTAAATACATGAGATTCTTCGGGTGGTCGAAGCAGTCCTTTATCCAATAAGGTTCTTTGCGATACCAAAGTAGTATCTCTAAACACGTGAGATTATTCTGGTGGTCAAAGCAGTCCCTTATCTAATAAGGTTATTCGCGATACCAAAGCAGTATATCTAAACACATGAGATTCTTCGGGTGGTTGAAGCAGTACCTTATCCAATAAGGTTCTTCGCGATACCAACGCAGTATCTCTAAAAACATGAGATGCTTCTTGTGGTCGAAGCAGTACCTTATCTAATAAGGTTCTTCACGATACCAAAGTAGTATCTCTAAACACTTGAGATTCTTCGGGTGGTCGAAGCAGTCCCTTATCCAATAAGGTTCTTCGAGATACAAAAGCAGTATCTCTAAACACATGAGATTCTTCTGGTGGTCGAAGCAGTCCCTTATCCAATAAGGTTCTTCGCAATACCAAAGTAGTATCTCGTAACACATGAGATTCTTCGGGTGGTCGAAGCAGTCCCTTATCCAATAAGGTTCTTTGCGATACCAAAGCAGAATCTCTAAACACGTGAGATTATTCTGGTGGTCAAAGCAGTCCCTTACCTAATAAGGTTATTCGCGATACCAAAGCAGTGTATCTAAACACATGAGATTCTTCAGGTGGTTGATGCAGTCCCTTATCCAATAAGGTTCTTCGCGATACCAAAGCAGTATCTCTAAAACCATGAGATGCTTCTTGTGGTCAAAGCAGTACCTTATCTAATAAGGTTCTTCACGATACCAAAGTAGTATCTCTAAACACTTGAGATTCTTTGGGTGGTCGAAGCAGTCCCTTATCCAATAAGGTTCTTTGAGATACAAAAGCAGTATCTCTAAACACATGAGATTCTTCCGGTGGTCGAAGCAGTCCCTTATCCAATAAGGTTCTTCGCGATACCAAAGTAGTATCTCGTAACACATGAGATTCTTCTGGTGGTTGAAGCAGTCCCTTATCCAATAAGGTTCTTCCCGATACCAAAGTAGTATCTCTAAACACATGAGATTCTTTGGGTGGTCAAAAAAGTCCCTTATCCAATAAGGTTCTTCGCGATACCAAAGCAGTATCTCTAAACATATGAGATTCTTCGGGTGGTCAAAGCAGTCCCTTATCCAATAAGGTTCTTCGTGATGCCAAAGCAGTATCTCTAAACACAAGATATTATTCAGGTGGTCAAAGCAGTTGCTTATCTAATAAGGTTATTCAGGATACCAAAGCAGTATCTCTAAACACCTGAGATTCTTCGGGTGGCCGAAGCAGTGCCTTATCCAATAAGGTTCTTCGGTATACCAAAACAATATCTCTATACACATGAGATTCTTCGCGATTCCAAAGCAGTATCTCTAAACACATGAGATTCTTCGAGTGGTCAAAGCAGTCCCTTATCCAATAAGGTTCATCGCGATACGAAAGCAGTATCTTTAAACACATGAGATTCTTCGGGTGGTCGAAGCAGTCCATAATCCGTTAAGGTTCTTTGCGAAACCAAAGCAGTATCTCTAAACACATGATATTTTTCGGGTGGTCGAAGCAGTCCCTTATCCAATAAGGTTCTTTGCGATACGCAAGCAGTATCTCTAAACACATGAGATTCTTCGGGTGGTCGAAGCAGTCCTTTATCCAATAAGGTTCTTTGCGATACCAAAGCAGTATCTCTAAACACGTGAGATTATTCTGGTGGTCAAAGCAGTCCCTTATCTAATAAGGTTATTCGCGATACCAAAGCAGTATATCTAAACACATGAGATTCTTCGGGTGGTTGAAGCAGTACCTTATCCAATAAGGTTCTTCGCGATACCAACGCAGTATCTCTAAAAACATGAGATGCTTCTTGTGGTCGAAGCAGTACCTTATCTAATAAGGTTCTTCACGATACCAAAGTAGTATCTCTAAACACTTGAGATTCTTCGGGTGGTCGAAGCAGTCCCTTATCCAATAAGGTTCTTCGAGATACAAAAGCAGTATCTCTAAACACATGAGATTCTTCTGGTGGTCGAAGCAGTCCCTTATCCAATAAGGTTCTTCGCGATACCAAATTAGTATCTCGTAACACATGAGATTCTTCGGGTGGTCGAAGCAGTCCCTTATCCAATAAGGTTCTTTGCGATACCAAAGCAGAATCTCTAAACACGTGAGATTATTCTGGTGGTCAAAGCAGTCCCTTACCTAATAAGGTTCTTCACGATACCAAAGTAGTATCTCTAAACACTTGAGATTCTTCGGGTGGTCGAAGCAGTCCCTTATCCAATAAGGTTCTTTGAGATACAAAAGCAGTATCTCTAAACACATGAGATTCTTCCGGTGGTCGAAGCAGTCCCTTATCCAATAAGGTTCTTCGCGATACCAAAGTAGTATCTCGTAACACATGAGATTCTTCTGGTGGTTGAAGCAGTCCCTTATCCAATAAGGTTCTTCCCGATACCAGAGTAGTATCTCTAAACACATGAGATTCTTTGGGTGGTCAAAAAAGTCCCTTATCCAATAAGGTTCTTCGCGATACCAAAGCAGTATCTCTAAACACATGAGATTCTTCGGGTGGTCAAAGCAGTCCCTTATCCAATAAGGTTCTTCGTGATGCCAAAGCAGTATCTCTAAACACATGAGATTCTTCGGGTGGTCAAAGCAGTCCCTTATCTAGTAAGGTTCTTCGCGATACCAAAGCAGTATCTCTAAACACAAGATATTCTTCAGGTGGTCAAAGCAGTTGCTTATCCAATAAGGTTATTCAGGATACCAAAGCAGTATCTCTAAACACATGAGATTCTTCGGGTGGCCGAAGCAGTGCCTTATCCAATAAGGTTCTTCGGTATACCAAAACAGTATCTCTATACACATGAGATTCTTCGCGATACCAAAGCAGTATCTCTAAACACATGAGATTCTTCGGGTGGTCAAAGCAGTCCCTTATCCAATAAGGTTCATCGCATTACGAAAGCAGTATCTCTAAACACATGAGATTCTTCGGGTGGTCGAAGCAGTCCCTGATCCGTTAAGGTTCTTTGCGAAACCAAAGCAGTATCTCTAAACACATGATATTCTTCGGGTGGTCGAAGCAGTCCCTTATCCAATAAGGTTCTTTGCGATACGCAAGCAGTATCTCTAAACACATGAGATTCTTCGGGTGGTCGAAGCAGTCCCTTATCCGATAAGATTCTTCACGATACCAAAGTAGTATCTCGAAACACATGGGATTCTTCGGGTGGTCAAAGTATTCCCTTATCCAATAAGGTTCTTTGTGATACCCAAGCATTATCTCTAAACACATGAGATTCTTCGGGTGGTCGAAGCAGTCCCTTACCCGTTAAGGTTCTTCACGATACCAAAGCAGTATCTCTAAACACATGAGATTCTTTGCGATACCAAAGCAGTATCTCTAAGCACATGAGATTCTTCGGGCGGTCGAAGTAGTCCCTTGTCCAATAAGGTTCTTCACGATGCGAAAACAATATCTCTAAGCACATGAGATTCTTCAGGTGGTCGAAGCAGTCCCTTATCCGTAAAGGTTCTTCGTGATACCAAAGCCGTATCTCAAAAAACATGAGATTCTTCGGGTGGTCGAAGCAGTCCCTTATCCAATAAGGTTCTTTGCGATACCAAAGCAGTATCTCTAAACACATGAGATTATTCCGGTGGTCAAAGCAATCCCTTATCTAATAAGGTTATTCACGATACCAAAGTAGTATATCTAAACACATGAGATTCTTCAGGTTTTTGAAGCAGTCCCTTATCCAATAAGGTTCTTCTCGATACCAAAGCAGTATCTCTAAACACATGAGATTCTTCTTATGGTTGAAGCAGTACCTTATCCAATAAGGTTCTTCTTGATACCAAAGCAGTATCTCTAAACACATGAGATTCTTCTGGTGGTCGAAGCAGTCCCTTATCTAAAAAGGTTCTTCACGATACCGAAGTAGTATGTCTAAACACATGAGATTCTTCGGGTGGTCGAAGCAGTCCCTTATCTAATAAGGTTCTTCTTGATACCAAAGCAGTATCTCTAAACACATGAGATTCTTCAGGTGGTCGAAGCATTCCTTATCCAATATGGTTCTTCGCGATACCAAAGTAGTATCTCTAACCACATGAGATTCTTCGGGTGGTCGAAGCAGTACTTTATTCAATAAGGTTCTTCGTGATACCAAAGCAGTATCTCTAAACACATGAGATTCTTTGGTTGGTCGAAGCAGTCCCTAATCTAATAAGGTTCTTCGCGATACCAAACCAGTATCTCTAAACACATTGTCGCTACTGCGAAAATCGGCGCCGGCTATGACAGAAGAGTCGCCACCGTGCGTTATTTATCCCAACGGAGGGAAAGGAAACGCTCAAAGTAAACCTAACGCAAAACGGGAAAGGAATGGTCATAGCAACCAAATTCCTGGATTCGGGAGCCGTTTACGCAAGGGGAAGGTATTAGCACCCCTTACGTCCGCCGTACTTGACGGGATCCACGCTTGTTTTCTAGTACGGATTGTTATTCTATCTACTCTACAGGTCTGGGTTAAAAGAAAATACAATAACTCGGCAAAGTATCACACTTTATGCCTACGTATTCCCGTTTGGAACGAGAAATCGGAGTCAACGTAGTTCGCCTACCTACGGGAAAGGAGGGTAAGGTTGCTCGCTAGGATACGGCATCCTATGCCTACGTACTTTCATACAGCATGAAAGATCAGAGCAAACGTAGTTCGGGCTATGGAAGATACAGATTTGTCTGAATGTTTTTTAGATCCTTCTGAAAAGGTTTTCTTCTGATTAGGAGTCCAAGTGGACAAAAATGACACTTTGATGTTTGTTTTGGATCTTTTACGAAAGAAGTGTTTTTTAGTATGTTCACAATCTCTGACGCACTAGAGACTATGATTTGAGGGTGACTACGTCGTATGTCACCCTAAGGGTAACACACTAAGCAGTCAGATTACTGAAGAGTGACCCTCCAGCAACCCTCTCTCAAATAACTTAAGGCTCGTAGCGTACGACATCGATTATCCTTATTACTGTGTTTTGAATTGTTTTGAGATAGAAGAGAACGAAGTTCTAAAAACCTAGGGTTTGAAAGGGGAATCAAAACTACCCTAAAGTTGTCATGCATGGATAAAAACCTATTGTCTGTCATATTTCTCTCTTGCACAGAGGGAAACAGAGATCCTAGGGGATAAACAGCAAAAGAAACAGATATACACAGGAAGCAGTAAACATGTATGCAGTACAGCAACACAAGCGAGGCAAGGGAGTCCCACTCAACCTCGAACCTGGAAAAACAATAGGCAAAGTGAAACAGCTTCACTTCAAACCTAAGGGGAAAGCTGAACAATCCAACAAACAATACAGAAAAAGAAATAAAATCCAACACCAGCTCTGACAGCAACACCATCTCCTACAGTAAGCAACACAAGCAGCAACAGCTCTGTCAGCTACAGTTGATTAACAGCAAAGGGTTGACAGTAACAACTTCTCCAAGCAAGACCCCATCTTAAATCTTCAATGACCCCCAAGCTTTAGACAAGCTCCTATCTTCAAAAGTATCCAAGCTCTAGCAATCATGAACCTCAACCAGTAGACAGCTTCAATCAGCAGCAAAACCCTAGTCTTCAACAGATAACTATCTTTGACAGGCACAAGCTTCATCTTTATCCATCTTCAATGAACTTTATCTTCAGTAGGTTTCCATCTCCAATGCAATCACTCCAGAAGAGAATCAATTATGAAGTTGAAATGTTAAGAGGCTTAGTGACAACCCAAGGAAATTACTAAGATATTAACATAGCAAGTGAAAGGTATCCTCAAGGTTCTACCCAACCAAAGCATACTCTACATCCCTCCTAAGGAGAGATGAAACTTCTTTGGGGGACCTTGTGTCATGGGATGGAATAAAGGCCCAAGAAGCTCTCTATGTTTGACAGAAGAAACAAGACTACTCTAATGCTCTTCCTATATATCCTAACTCCTAAGCCTCTGACAAACCCTCTAACAAAAGAGAAGTCTTCAACTCCAAGCTTCTTCAAGCCATCCCAAAGCAACTTCATTTGATCTTCAAGTCGTCCAAGCAAAGCCCAAGCCAAAAGTACTCCAAAATAGCCCCACACAAGCATAACCAAATCCAATATCCAAAGGAGAAACCCATAATTATCACACAAGTTACAAAAATTAGATAAAATGCTAAAGCTTATCAGAAAATCCTAGGTAAATTTATAAGGGAACATAACCCTATACCCAATACCCCATAGGAATCCCAAACCCTAAATCAACCATTTAATCCTCAAACTATGGACAAAACTACAACTATTTGTCTTGAAACCCTAATTCTAACACCTCTCCTATACACCTCTCAAACTAACCTAAATTTTATTCACAAAATTGTGATAAAATTTCTAAGGGTACATGTTTCCCTAATATAATCAATCCAACAAGAATCAACTTAAAATCATCCACCAAGTGGTCACAAGAAAATCAGCAAGAACATGTAGCAAATATGCAAAATTAAAGAAAATAATAAAATGGAGAAAATCAAATTAAATTGAAAATGGATAAAAATGGGATTTATTAATTTCATAAAATCACAAATAAATCCAAGATCATGGAGGTATTTTTAAAATATTTTTTGGATCAATATTGGATTTATTATGATTTTTAGAAATTAAATGGAATAAAAGAAAATATTAAAAATAATAAAAGATATTAAAAACTGGATTAAATGGGAGCCATCAGATGGAGAGACTGGTAATCAAATCCAAGCATTGAGGCGCGTCCACGTGAGGACCAGATGGCATCCCAGTCACACGCTGACTGGGATTAATGAAACGCAGCGTATTGCTTAGAGAGGGAAATCTGAGATTGAATCAAGACCACACAATCACGTCTCCCAGTCAATGAGTCAACCTGATCCAACGCCTCATGCATCATCTTCCCCAAAACTCAGGTGACCTGAGGCAAATTCCAGACGGTGGTTAACGGTGGTTTCCACCGTCTTCTCCGATGAGGTCCCACACTCAGGTGACCAAAAATGATGAACCTTATACCTATCTCACTCAGAAAATCACCAGGATCATGAATATCACATCCTTTTTATCCAATTCTTAATGGAAATTAAAACACGAAGCCATCTTCAGAACATGCCAAAAACTCAACCATCACCATTTGCAAAATTGAATCCACAGAAATGATCCTCATGTTTTGTACATCATAATGATCTATCCAAATCAATTCATAGCCTTAAGATCAACTCAATTTGTGCTCAAACAGAAATCACATGTCATCTTGGAATGTCTCTAACTGCTTCAATTCCTATCCAGAAATGACCTAGGGTCCATCTAAACCCTAACCATATGCAAGAATTTCCCTAATTCAGCCTAGATCAAGAGGAAATTCAAAGGTTACATACCTGTGAAAATTGAATCAACAGAGGTAGAAGATGATGGATTCAAGCTTTGCAACTCTTCAAACACGATCAGTGAAACAAGATGAAGCTTCTAGGAACTTCAATTTGGCTTGATTTTGATCCAAACTCCAAAACCGTTTTCAGTTAGAATCCTTGAAACTCAACTTGCTATCTTCACTCTCTCCATGAATTTTGCACCAAACTTCATCTGGAAACATTCTAGAGCTTAAATAGAAACCATTTGTGGGCTTTTGCAACCCAATTCAGGCCCAAATCTGTTGATCCAAAATTCTGTCATGGCTATGGAAGTTCAATGCTACAGTCACGATTCTGAGCTTCCAGCTTGCTCTAGAATGTTCTATCCAACTGCAAATGGGTTTGTGAGTGTGAATGGATAGTTGGTTTGGCCTGAAATGCTTTGTTTCTTGTTTTGGCATTGTAACTTGTAATGTAAGTAAGCACTTTACAAAGTAGATCATGAAATTAAGCCTCAATTCAAAAATGTGGAAATGTCATTGTTTTTAGAATCCAATTTGCATTAAAAATGACTACCCATATGCCATGTGTATGTTTCATAATCCAAAAATCCCAATTTTCCTCCTTTGAATTATTTGAAAAATCATTCTTTTTAGGCCATTTTGGATCATTTTGTGAAGAAAGCCATTTAAATCACCCATGACTTCTTGACTGACCTAAAAACATCATTTTAAGCACATCTCATGTTGTACATTTCTTCATTTGAGGAGTGGAAGATAGAGATTTTGACCTATGTTGAAAAGTGACATATAATTCAACTTTCCAAAAATACCCCTGGATTGCCAAGATCATAACTTAAGTTCTACAAATCCTCTTGAAGACTTCTAGTACTCTGTGGAAATCTAAGATCAAGATATACAACTCTTATGTTAGCCAAGAATCCATTTGAAAACTCCTTGACGGGCAAAAGTTTCTTGGAAGTCAAGTGACCTTCATAGATAAATTTCAGTGCCCTTTGGTGACCCATAACTTGCAAGAACCATAACTTGAGTTCTACAAATCTTCTTGAAGACTTCTAGTACTCAAATTAAAGCTATTTAGAAGCTCTAAAAGTTTCATGTTGGCCAAGAATCCATTTGAAACTTGTATTTGGGCTTGTGTGGCTTGGAAATCCAGTGTTATACAGGGGATTTTACCCTAGGAACCCTGTCTCAAACCCCTCCAACCACTCTTGATTCTCTTGAACTTGATCTTGACTCATCCATACACATGCTTTAACATCTCAACCCATGACCTCCATGACCTAGAGATAGGTCTTGGTGCCCTTTCTTTGCTCTCCTTGACCTAGGGTTACCCAGCTGAAACCCTACTTGTACACACCTCAACTGTGATTCTTAAACTTGACCATGACCTGTCTAAGCTTCAATAGGGCTCTCTAGGCCTCCCATGGGATCCATACACACCTGAAATTCATAATTCCATGCTTCATACCCCATTGATGACCCTCAATACACCTCAAGTTAGGAGAGAAATCCACTTGTTGACATTCAAATCTCCTCAAAGCTTCAACCCATTCCTTGATGACTTGCATGTTCTTCAGCTTGAATAAGGCCCCTTGATGTGCTTCTTTGGATAAGGATGGCACTTGATCCCCTATTAGATGACTTGCTATGTTATGATATGCAAATGATTGGACCATGTACATGATGTGACTATGCAAATGATAATGCAATTGAAACATAAACCAGATGAAATAGGTTGAGCAAATTTTAGGGTGCAACAACTGCCCCTATTCAAACGGCTTGGACCCGACTGGATGAAGAGAGAATGGCCTTCAAACAATCGAGGTACGAGACAGTTGAATACCAAGAACCTGGAAATTTGCCAACCGCAGAAATAAACCGCACAAACTGCTTGGAAAACAACATCCACCAACTGAATCTGGTTGTTACGGCAACCAACTGATCAATCATCTGATATGGAAATCTGATTTCAATGTCAACCGCCTGTGTAACGCCCCAGGCCTTGAACTCCCTCTTGTCAAAACACCCCGCCTTTTGTCCACGTTAAAACTCCGCCGTCTGTTAATACGAAGAAAACAACTTAGCGACCATGTTGGGGATCATTTTCATCAACCCAAAAAAGACTCTATCATCGCGGGGATAGAAATTTATCCATGTTAGGACGCTATATTCTGTCAACACAGAAAAATCCCGACGACTTCGCTAGGGAAACAATTTTGTCTAATCCCAGGGAAGTCATCTGCCTATCCCTACAGGCATATCATCTGCCTAAACACAGGAAACCCCATCCGTCTACTTCATACGGGAAAAGTCCATCTGCCTGATTACAGGAATAATTCATCCGCCTGCTTCATACGGGAAAATCCATCTGCCTGATTCCTACAGGAAAATTCATCCGCCTGCTTCATACGGGAAAACACATCTGCCTGATTCTTACAGGAAAATTCATCCGCCTGCTTCATACGGGAAAACACATCTGCCAGATTCTTACAGGAAAACTCATTCACCTGCTTCATACGGGAAATGTGCATTTGCCTGATTACAGGAATAATTCATCCGTCTTCTTCATACGGGAAAATCCATCTGCCTGATTCTTACAGGAAAATTCATCCGCCTGCTTCATACGGGAAAACACATCTGCCTGATTCTTACAGGAAAATTCATCCGCCTGCTTCATACGGGAAAAGTCCATCTGCCTGATTACAGGAATAACTCATCCGCCTGCTTCATACGGGAAAACACATCTGCCTGATTCTTACAGGAAAATTCATCTGCCTGCTTCATACGGGAAAATCCATCTGCTTGATTCTTACAGGAAGATTCATCCGCCTGCTTCATACGGGAAAATCCATCTGCCTGATTCTTACAGGAAAATTCATCCGCCTGCTTCATACGGGAAAATCCATCTGCCTGATTCTTACAGGAAAATTCATCTGCCTGCTTCATACGGGAAAGTTAACTTGGATACAGCTTCTTTACCTATTCTTAGCAGTAGCTAACTTCACTGGGGATATTCTGAAAATAACTGCCCGAGACGTGTTTCGACAACAAGTGACCACTTCTGAAGTTTTGATTTATGAAACCCTGAAATGCTGTCGCGACAGCAAACTTGAAGAAAACACTCCGCTGGTTGGATCAGAGAAACATCAGCTAGTAACTCTGTGGGGAATAACAACAAGGACTGCGTCATCACATGTCTCACGGCGAGACTTCGAATATCTGGAAATAAATCTGAGCCGTAACTTCATACTCCTGCTGAGAAACACACCTGAAAGCAAAAGGTTAACCAACCTGATTTATGTTTCAAAATGCGTATGTTTGGCAATGGCGCAATGCTCCAAACGGCATGGAAATGCTACGCGTTTTTGTGTAGATGCAAACATGATAATGTATGCAAATGCAAATGCAGGTTCAGGCTGCTAGGGAAGGCTCTGACAAGCATGCTTCAACACGGTTGTTGAGGACAAATACCACCCTGTTGGGGATGAACGGGTATCGCGAAGTATTCTGGAAAAATAAATGCCGGAAATACAACCAACTCTGCCGGGGAGAGATTACACATCGATTTCCACTGGGAGGAAAGAACAACACCTGCTGGGAAGATTAACTTAGCTGGGGGAAGAAGCGACCCTTCTGGGAGACCACTGTCTGGGTACAGTTTACAAACTCGGAACTACCACTCCGCTGGGGATAATCATCCTGATGAAAACATGACGACCTGTGGGGAGAAAGAAAACTATCCTCCGTGGGGATAATCCTTTTGAACCTACTATGACTTGGTTACGTGCCGCGGAAATCCTCCCAGCTGGGGATTGAGCGTGCACATACTCGACTCTCTGGGGAGTATAAAATCTGCAGGGGATACTGATTTCGATTGGCTGGAGATGTCCTGTGGACAACTTCCATGAGGATACTCTTCTGGGGAAACTAATCCTTCCTTTGGTAAGGGATAATCATCGTCTCAACCTCTAGGGATGAGGTGCGACCTGCTTGGAAATAAGGTCAAGTCCTTGTTCCAGGGCCTCTGGCTGGGGCCACCATTTTCTGATTGTCCGCTTCAAGGGCGAGAACCCTGCAAAACACAAACGAGACAAAACAAATCTATACAACCAAATCTATTCGGGTTAGTATCCGCGACATTACTTCAGTCAATTCGAAGTTTTTACAATTATTGGCAAGGGCCAGCAAGATTATGCAAGTGCAAGTTTATCAAAACATCGGCGTTTTCCACATACAAAACACCAAACACTGAATAATAATGTTTTATTGATTGAGCCTGTAAATAGGCGAAGCTTTGTACATCGTATGCAACTCCTAAAAAGAGGAAGTTACGCGCACACACATACACATATGCATAAAAAGCATAAAAATACAAAACAATATTTGTATACATGTCGGCAACGTGGTGCAGACAAACATCATGAGCTGATCCTCCTATGACTCGCCTAACTCTGGTGCTTTCCCGGTATTCAATTTTCGGAAGAGATTGTGTTGGATAAACGAACCCTCAGGTACTCCCAAACCACTAAGCAATGTAGTATCAAATCTGGACCGCAGCCATATGCTTTTTCAATCCCTAACTTTTGCGTGAATCGCCCTTTGCGGGTTTTCAACTCACCGGGATACCCTTTTTTTCCGAAGTCGCCCTTTTCGGGTTTTCGACTTCGCGGGTGTACATCTTTTCAATTTTATCCCTAACTTTTGCCCGAACCTTTTATTCATTTTTTTATGGTTCGCCAAGATGCCCCATTTTTGCCTGGACTCTCTTTTTATAGTCCAGCGGGTCACTTTCAGGCAAAGTATTTTTTAACTGCGTCCGAATTCATAGGCGACGTAAAGTCTTCACCATCCATGGTAGATAGTAGCAAGGCTCCTCCAGAGAAGACTTTTCTGACCACGTATGGACCTTCTTAATTAGGGGTCCATTTGCCCCTGTGATCTGTTTGTGGAGGGAGAATCCTCTTCAGCACAAGGTCACCCGTATGAAAGCCTCGCGGACATATCTTCTTATCGTATGCTTTCTTCATCCGGCTCTGATACAACTGACCGTATGCGAGAGAAGCTAGCCTCTTCTCCTCCATTAAGCTGAGCTGATTCAGTCTATCTTTAACCCATTCTGTCTCGTCAAGTTGGACATCTCGTAAAACCCTCAGGGAAGGAATCTCGACCTCTAACGGTAACACTGCCTCCATCCCGTATACCAATGAGAAAGGGGTTGCCCCGGTTGATGTGCGTACAGTCGTACGATAACCGTGCAAAGCGAAAGGTAACATCTCATGCCAGTCCTTGTACGTCTCAACCATCTTCTAGACAATCTTCTTTATGTTCTTATTGGCCGCTTCAACAACGCAATTCATCTTGGGCCGATAAGGAGAAGAGTTGTGATGCTCGATCTTAAAATTCTGACACAGCTCTTTCATCATTTTGTTATTCAAATTCGAACCGTTGTCAGTGATAATCCGCTCAGGGATTCCATATCTGCAGATAATATCTCGTTTGATAAATCTGGCGACCACTTGTTTGGTGACATTGGCATATGATGCTGCTTCCACCCATTTGGTGAAGTAATCAATTGCCACCAAGATGAACCGGTGTCCATTTGATGTCGTAGGCTCAATCTTGCCAATCATATCGATTCCCCACATCGAGAAAGGCCACAACGATGACATCACATTCAGAGGACTTGGGGGTACATGGACCTTGTCCGCATAAATTTGGCATTTATGACACCTCTTTGCAAACTTGAAATAGTCTGTTTCCATAGTTAGCCATTAATAACCTGTCCGCAACAGTTTTCTCGTCATAGCATGCCCACCAGCATGTGTACCAAACGTACCCTCATGTATCTCTTCTATGATCAACTTTGCTTCTTTTTCATCTACACAACGTAGCAACACCAAGTCGTGGTTTCTTTTATATAGGACACCGTCCGGGTTCAAATAGAAATTGCCAGCCAATCTCCTGAGAGTCTTCTGATCTCGACAGGATGCCCCAGCCGGATACTCCTTGTTCTTCAGGAAATTCTGGATGTCAAAGTACCAGGGTTTACCATCGGGAGCCTCGTCAATGGAAAATATGAAGGCAGGCCTATCGAGTCGAGAGATTACAATCCGGGGAGCCTCGTTCCAGAAGTTAACTTTATACATTGAAGACAATGTCGCCAGGGCGTCAGCCATTTGATTTTCTGCTCGCGGTACATGATGCAATTCCACCTTGTCAAAGAAAGGCAAAAATCTCCTTGCATAATTCATATATGGTATTAAATTGGGCTGACGTGTCTCCCATTCTCCTTTAATCTGATTCTCTACTAGAGCTGAGTCTTCGTATACATCTAGATGTTTGATTCGCAAATCAATAGCTTCTTCCAGACCCATGATGAAGCCTCATATTCAGCCTCATTATTGGTAACAGGAAAGGTCAATCGGGCAGTAAAGGGGATGTGCGACCCCTGAGGAGTGGTGATAATTGCCCCTATTCCGCTACCGTAGGAATTCACAGCTCCGTCAAATATTAACTGCCTCTTGGAACCCAACTCTGGTCCTTCGTCTGGCAACGGTTCTTCACAATCTTTCATCTTCAGGTACATGATATCCTCGTCCGGAAAATTAAACCTCATCGATTGGTAGTCCTCAACAGGCTGCTCCGCAAGGTGCTCTGACAGGACGCTACCTTTAATAGCCTTTTGCGAGACATATTGGATATCGTATTCGGTTAACACCATCTGCCATCGGGCAATTCTTCCGGAAAGGGCTTGCTTTTCAAACACATATTTGATTGGATCCATCTTTGAAATTAGCATGGTTGTATGATTCAGCATGTATTGCCTCAAACGTTTGGCGGCCCAGGCTAGCGCGCAACACGTTTTCTCGAGCATTGAGTATCTAGACTTGCAGTCAGTAAACTTCTTACTCAAACAGTAGATCGCATGCTCTTTACGCCCGGTCTCGTCGTGTTGACCGAGAACATAACCCATACTTTCCTCAAGATCCGTCAAATACATAATCAAAGGTCTCCCGGCCACTGGGGGTATCAAAACAGGAGGTTCCTGCAAGTATTCTTTTATCTTGTCGAACGCCTTTTGACAATTTTCATTCCAGGTCACAACCTGATCCTTTTTCAACAACTTGAATAACGGCTCGCATGTTGCCGTTAAGTGAGATATGAACCGGGCGACATAGTTCAACCTCCCTAAAAACCCACGCACTTCTTTTTCTGTTTTAGGTGTCGACATTTCTTGTATTGCTTTTATTTTCGCAGGATCAACCTCTATTCCTTTTTCGCTCACGATAAACCCCAGCAGTTTACCCGATCTCACCCCGAAGGTGCACTTGTTAGGGTTCAGTCTCAACCTGAACTTCCTAAGCCTCTTGAACAGTTTCAGCAGATTAACCAAATGCTCCTCCTCCGTCTGGGATTTGGCAATCATATCATCAACATAAACTTCGATCTCTTTATGCATCATGTCATGAAAGAGAGTCGTCATAGCACGTTGATATGTTGCCCCAGCGTTCTTTAGTCCAAAGGGCATCACTTCTTAGCAAAATGTTCCCCAGGGAGTAATGATGGTAGTCTTCTCCATGTCTTCTGGAGCCATTTTGATCTGATTGTAACCCGAGAAACCATCCATGAAACAGAATACGGAGAACTGAGCAGTGTTATCAACCAGCACATCGATGTGAGGAAGTGGAAAGTCATCTTTCGGGCTCGCCCTATTCAAATCACGGTAGTCTACACACATTCGCACTTTACCGTCTTTCTTCGGCACTGGCACAATATTAACGACCCATGAGGGATATTTTGTAACAGCTAGGAAACCAGCATCCCACTGTTTTTGAACTTCCTCCTTGATCTTCACAGCCATGTCCGGTCTGGTTCTTCTAAGCTTTTGTTTAATTGGCGGAGATTTCTCTCGCAGTGGCAGACGGTGAACAACCATATCCGTATCCAACCCAGGCATATCCTCGTATGACCAAGCAAATATATCACTGTACTCTTTGAGCATCTCAACCAACCTTTTCTTGATGTCGCTCTGCAGCGCAGCCCCTATACGGATGTTTCTCACAACCTCATCCGACCCCAAATTGATAATCTCAATGACTTCCTCATGAGGCAGAATGATTCTCTCTTCTTGTTTCAATAACCAGGTCAACTCTTCTGGTACGTCGCCATCTTCCACAATCTCTTCCTCAGCCTGAAATACCGGGTGCTCGAAGTCGAAGTGAAACATAGGCGGTTCATAGATGTCATCTGAAATAGTAATCCTGCAAAGGAAATGGTTAAATGCTTCAAAACACTGACAAAGCGAATAACCACGTTGTCATTTTATTGTAAAAGATAAAAACAGGAAAAACAGGGATCACAACATTTGTATATGAAAAACGCCTTTATTTCATGATTAAACAATGTAATGTACATAACCAAATGGCCCTAAGAAAAATCACTATGCCCCGGGTAGGACACAGGATTATTCAACAATTAACAAAACAAATCATTACTGTTTAGTTGTCACAGGAACAGTTTCCTGGATAGACCAATTGCAGAGACTTTGTCCTGGCACGCTTGGCTTGATCCACGCGTCCATATCATAATCGCTATCTCCGTCTTCAGTATCGAAAATAGCATTGACGGCCTCGAAGTTCAGCCCGCTTGGCGTAATCGTGACCGGTCCCTTGAACCTGGGCGCTCCTGAAGATGACGCTGACGATGTCGATCGATACCCTAGCCCGAACTTGTCGTTCTTCACGGGAATCTCCAATACCTGCCCCCAGCCCTTGGTTTTGCCTGCCTGCACTAGAGCCTGAGCCTCTTTGTAAGAGGACACTGCCACATCTGATATTTTGCTGGAACCCTGGGCTTTGTCTTTAATTCGCAACCCCTCGAAGGCTTGACAGGGTGTTTCGTGTATTTCGCCGTCGACCTCAACATATTTAAACGAAGACAGATGGCTAACCAGAATATCTTCTTCTCCACAAACAGTGACGACACTATCCTCAACCATATACTTCAGCTTTTGGTGTAACGTGGATGTGACTGCCCCGACAGCATGGATCCATGGGCGCCCAAGAAGACAACTATATGCTGGCTGGATGTCCATTATATAGAATTCAGTTTCAAATATTTCAGGCCCCACCTGCAACGGTAATGTTATTGATCCGAAAACCGACCTCCTCGTTCCATCGAACGCTCTCACCACTAAATCACTGGGCGTGCAGATAATCCCCCTGATATCCAACTTCATCATGGCTTTCATCGATAGCACATTCAGGGAAGATCCAGTGTCTACTAAAACATGGGACATGACTGTGCCCCGGCATTCTACTGACACATGCAATGCCATATTATGCTCTCGCCCTCTCGGAGTCAAATCAAAGTTTGTGAAGCCCAAACTGTGGCCCGCATTGACATGCGTCATCACCCCCTCTAACTGATTAACAGAAACTTCTTGAGGAACGAACGACATGTCTAGAATCTTCAGCAAAGCGTTTCGATGGGCCTCGGAACATAACAGCAATGATAGGATGGAAATTTTTGACGGCGTTTGCTGGAGGTGCTCCACGATTTTGTAATCACTTTTACGAATGAGCCTCATAAACTCCTCCACATCCTTAAGCGACGTTTCCTTTCATTTGACTGAGACGGGCCACCCTCAGCTACATTGGCCTTACCCTTGGCTAATCTTTCTGCCTCTACCTCGGGTGATGTGAAGATTCTTCCGCTTCTGGTCATACCCCCTGTTCCGACAACATTATCTACAAACCCAGCTGGTTGTCTACTGACTTCGATTTTCTTGCCGTCGCAATATACCTCCAACCCGTAAGTCCACGGCACTGCTTTAGTACTCTCAAAAGGAACTAGTCCTACCTTGGTAATTGTGATCGTCGGCCGCCTGGCGGGTGCCGTTATCGTTATTGTTTTCCTCGGAATCGTCACCGTTGCAACATCGTTCTGTTCATCACACAACGCCTCTACAGGCTTTTCAACCGCGGCTCTATCAAATTGCAAAGTACCTTCATCCATCATAGCCTGAATGCCCTGCCTCAACTCATTACAACCCTCTGGCTGGGTCCAACAATCCAAGCAAAATTCATCACAACCCGGGAATACACCCCCTTTTAACAACGTGCTTTTAATCTCACCCAACGGTGTCTTCAGCTCATTGACATCCATCACTAGATTCAAATTTTCCTCTGTCAAGATGGTGTTTTCCCCATGATTGGGCATAGGCTGTTGTACGATATTTGGACCCACCTGTCCAAAGTTGATAGCTTTGCTATCCAATAAATCCTGAACTTTGTGTTTAAATGCCTGACAAGCTTCTACATCATGCTCGGGCGCCCCCGAATGGAATTCGCCATGTTTGTTGGCATCGTACCCGTAAGGAAGTACTGTCCCTGTAGGCGGTGCCAAAGTCCTCTTTTCAACCAAGTTCACCCCTAGCAGGGTCTGGAGGAGATCTGCATACGTGGAAGGAGGTGCGTCAAACACTCTTTTCGGCCTCGGGTTCTGTACCCTTCTCTGACCAGGGTTCTGCCCTTGCTGGTGCGGTGGTTGTTGTTGTTGTTGCGGAGGCTCCCCTTGTTGAGGAAAGGGGATAGTGACACTAGCTATCTGCTGCGGCTGAACATACTGATTTCTTTCTCTGCCCCTTCCCTTGCCACCAAACACGGCACCAGTATCACCCTGTCGTCTACCACCAAATGCTTTTCTGGCACCTCCTGTTGAAGTAGACTCACCTACTTGGAACCTTCCAACTTTAATCCCATTCTCGATCATCTCCCCCATAAGAATCAAATCTGAGAAACTACTCAATGACACACTAAACAATTTTTCGTAGAGCACCCCTGTAAATGTCCCAATGAACATGTCATTCATCTCCCTTTCAATTAAAGGAGGATGCACCCTTGCTGCCATATCGCGCCACCTTTGCGCATACTCTTTAAAGCTTTCACCGTTCTTCTGTGACAAACCCTGCAATTGGACCAAGTTTGGCGCCAGATCGCTGTTATATTTGTAATGTGTCACGAAAGCATCAGCCAATTGCTTCCAGGTTTTGATCTGCGTGGGCTCCAGCCCCATATACCATTCAAGTGAAGGTCCTGATAAGCTATCCTGAAAGAAATGCATGAGCATACTTTCATCATCTGAATACACGGACATCCTTCTGTAATAAGAGCGGACATGGACCTTAGGGCAGGTGTCCCCCTTGTACTTGTCAAAAGTGGGAGCCTTGAATTTCAACGGCACCCTCAGCCCTGGTACCAAGCCCATTGTAGTCATATCCAAACCGGTGGAGTTCTGACTCACTACCCCCTTCATCTGTTCTTCAAGCATTCTGATCCTCTGCACAGGATCAACAGGTCCTTCAAATCCCGTGCCTCTTCCAGAAAAGGCGTCCTCCTGGTGGTCTTCGCCCCAATTCACATTTTCATTTCCATATCCGTCGTAACCAGTGTTGCGACCAAACCCTTGCTGATTGATCATGGGACCTCGTCCCCCATTACCGAAACCCTGGTTGACCCTAACAGGTCCAAACCCAGTGTTGACAGGGATCACCCCAGCACCATTCATATTACCAAATCCACCATACCCCTGGTTAGCGTTACCAAAACCGTCGTAACCGAAACCCTGAGTGTTGAGGCCGAATTTCCCGTCCTGGTTGACGTAGTCAAATCCTTGATCATTGTAGCCAAAACCATTGTTGCCAAAACCATTATCGCCATTGTTGTTACCACCGCCTTGGTTGGCGTCCCCAAACCCAACATTGTTAACAACAGTCTCATTTCCATTCCCTGTGTTACCATTGCTAGCGCCAGAACCATTGTTTACAACCACAACAGGTGGGGTCACTACAGGTGGAACCACAGGCGTAGGGGGCCCATCCTCCGGAATAGTTTCAACGTACGTAGAATTGTGGTCATTGTTGCCATTCCCATTAGTCCGCGTCAGCAGCGGCTGTACCAAAGTCTGGAGGCTCTCCTGGCCCTTAGCAATGTTCTCCATTACTTGCATGAACAGATTCAGCTTCTCGCGGATTTCCTGCATCTCCACTTGGACTTGATCCATGATTCTCTTGTAGTTGTTTCGGGTTGAGTAGCGGTGGACTCTTTGTTCGTCAATCCTAAAAAACCTGAAGATGCAGGAAATAAGATATAGATTCGAGAATACCGGTCATGCAAGATGAATGCAGATGCAAATGTGTAAATATGCTACAGGTTATATTCCCCCCGATTCTAGTTTCGGAGAGAAGTCCATCACGACAATGGAGTCCCTATCAAGCAAGCAAGGAATCAGAAAATCCTTATATATAAACAAATGCCAAGAGGCTGAGTACAAGAGTACAACTGAATACAACTGAAGAGACCTCGGCCAACAAGCCTGGCGATGGTCAAAATACAAGTACAAATAACAAAAGCAAGGCAAAGATAAATCAGGCCAAATGGCGTGCTCTGACATCTTCCAATATCCTCAACGTCTCCAAATGCCCTAGTCGGGAAATCAGCTCCTGTATCAGTAATGCATATCGCTCAGCCGTGGATCTCAGTTTTTTGGCGTTGTCCTTGCAGGTTCCTTCGCCAAAACACTCGTCGAGTCTGCATCTCTTGGAGCCGACCTTCACTTCAAAACCTCTCAGCTTCTTGTCAAGGTCACTTACTCTAAGCTCAACAGCGCTCCTAAGTGATGTCTCTTCAGCAATCCTTGCGTCTTAGGCTCTAATTTGTGCCTCTAGCGTGGCAATCTGCAGCTTCAGTTCATCTTCACGCTCCTTCCGCTTGGTAAGCGTGGCATTCCACAATGCTTCCCACTTGCTGAGGCGGGAATAAGCATTGCTTAAAAGTTCCTTCTTGGAAGTAAGCACCTTGCTAACACCGTTCAAGGCTATTCCCACTTTTTCTTTCTCGTTGGTCTCCTCCGTCAACTCTGAACCCAACTTATTAATCAATTTAGTTTGTTCCCTCACAGTGAAGGTAGCTTCATTCTTCTCATGACGCAACTGGAAGATCTCCTTTTCTAACTCATTATTGACTTTCTTCAATTCTTCGTTTTCGGCCAACAATTTGTTATACTTTTCAAGCTCTATCGAAGTAGGTGCCTCAATCATTGGCAGATACAGAGGTTCCACAGCAGGATAAGGCATTAAGGAAATACTAGCTCTCTCGCAGATCCAAGCCAAATAAGGATCATAAGCTTTGCTGTTGCTCTTACCAAGCAAAGCTTTCCCTCTCCTATGGACGTTAGCCCATGCATGTCTCAACCTGATCAGAACAGTCTCGTCTAATAAGCCCGTGAGATACAGAGATTCCTGTATCTCAACCTCAATAGGAGCATCTCTCAAAGCATAACCAAACTGTCTCACCAACAGAGAAGGGTTATAGTTGATACAACCTTTCCGTCCAATCAAAGGGACATTCGGAAAGCCACTGCAACTATATATAATATCAGTGCCAAGCATGCTCCGATCAAACCAAATGATGTTCTCAGCAGACAGCCCCATCAACCGGGAAGACCAATCCAAAGTATCAACAGCATCAACAAAAGGTCCTGTCTTCGGAAGATGCCCCTGGAACCACCTGTACAAGAGAGGAAGACAGCAGGGAACATTCTTGCCATGACGTTTCTCATTCTTATAGTGAATAGAATGATAAACATCGCCCAAGAGAGTAGGAACTGGATTCTTCGAGGCAAAAATCAAGAAGGCATCTGAGTCAACAAAATCTGGCACATTGGGAAACAAGACAACCCCATATATGCAGACAACTAGGATGGCACTGAAGGCAACCCAATATCCACTCTTCGCACACTGTGTAGCCTTCTCAACCAGGACAGACAAGTGAAAACCATAAGCTCCGTTCAGCTTGACCAAACCTCCAGGGAACTCAGAAGCGTCTAAACTGACAATCTCAGCAACTGTAGCCAACTCAGGCTCAGCCTCAACATGTATAAATGGGCATCTGGTCTAACACGGGAACTCCCAACATAGCAGAATACTCCTCCAAAGTGAGTGCCAGAAGATAGTCGGGAAATAAGAAACATCTCAGCTGCGGCTCATAAAACTGCATCAAAGTATACACCCAAGTCGTCTCAAATGTGGAAGGGCTGTATAACAAACTAAACAATCTCCCATAGGATACTCTGAACTCAGACCTCACTCTCTCATCTGCTAGAGCAATCAATCCCAGCAAGGAACTGACATCAGGCGAAAGCAACCGGTAAGCAACTATCCTCTTCAGGGACTCCATGTCTGGCCAGAAAATACACTAGAATCAGAGGGGAATGATCACACCTGCAACATAAATACACGTTAATGATATGCAAGATGAGTATGCAACAATGCAATACGCAAAAATAATGCAGCGGGGATCAAGTGACATATTGCTGAGGAGATCCATCCATAATATCTGTCTTCATAGGCTCACAATACTGCTCAAACCTGGTCTCGACAGACCCTAAACAATGCTCCAACCTGGTCTCAACAGACCCATACCAAACCTCTGATGAAGAAACCCAGGTGACCACATAAACTGATCCAATACCGAGAAAACCGGGTGATCTGAAGGTCATGTTTCCTGCATGCCCCAATCTCTCTCACAGGTAGATGTCCTATCGAAAGCAAAAGGTTAACCAACCTGATTTATGTTTCAAAATGCGTATGTTTTGCAATGGCCCAATGCTCCATACGGCATGGAAATGCTACGCGTTTTTGGGTAGATGCAAACATGATAATGTATGTAAATGCAAATGCAGGTTCAAGCTGCTAGGGAAGGCTCTGACAAGCTTGCTTCAACATGGCTGTTGAGGACAAATACCACCCTGTTGGGGATGAACGGGTATCGCGAAGTATTCTGGAAAAATAAATGCCGGAAATACAACCAACTCTGCCGAGGAGAGATTACACATCAATTTCCACTGGGAGGAAAGAACAACACTTGGTGGGAAGATTAACTCAGCTGGGGGAAGAAGCGACCCTTCTGGGAGACCACTGTCTGGGTACAGTTTACAAACTCGGAACTACCACTCCGCTGGGGATAATCATCCTGATGAAAACATGACGACCTGTGGGGAGAAAGAAAACTATCCTTGATGGGGATAATCCTTCTGAACCTACTATGACTTGGTTACATGCCGCGGAAATCCTCCCAGCTGGGGATTGAGCGTGCACATACTCGACTCTCTGGGGAGTATAAACTCTACAGGGGATACTGATTTCGATTGGCTGGGGATGTCCTGTGGACAACTTCCATGAGGATACTCTTCTAGGGAAACTAATCCTTCCTTCGGTAAGGGATAATCATCGTCTCAACCTCTGGGGATGAGGTGCGACCTGCTGGGAAATAAGGTCAAGTCCTTGTTCCAGGGCCTCTGGCCGGGGTCACCATTTTCTGATTGTCCGCTTCAAGCACGAGAACCCTGCAAAACACAAACGAGACAAAACAAATCTATACAACCAAATCTATTCGGGTTAGCATTCGCGACATTACATCAGTCAATTCGAAGTTTTAACAATTATTGGCAAGGGCCAGCAAGATATGCAAGTGCAAGTATATCAAAACATCAGCGTTTTCCACATACAAAACACCAAATACTGAATAATAATGTTTTATTGATTGAGCCTATAAATAGGCGAAGCTTTGTACATCGGATGCAACTCCTAAAAAGAGGAAGTTACGCACACACACATACACATATGCACAAAAAGCATAAAAATACAAAACAATATTTGTATACATGTCGGCAACGTGATGCAGACAAACATCATGAGTTGATCCTCCTATGACTCGCCTGACTCTGGTGCTTTCCCGGTATTCAATTTTCGGAAGAGATTGTCTTGGATAAACGAACCCTCAGGTACTCCCAAACCACTAAGCAATGTAGTATCAAATTCGGACCGCAGCCATTTGCTTTTTCAATCCCTAACTTTTGCGTGAATCGCCCTTTGCGGGTTTTCAATTCACCGGGATACCCTTTTTTGCCGAAGTCGCCCTTTTCGGGTTTTCGACTTCGCGGGTGTACATCTTTTCAAGTTTATCCCTAACTTTTGCCCGAACCTTTTATTCATTTTTTTATGGTTCGCCAGGATGCCCCATTTTTGCCTGGACTCTCTTTTTACTGTCTAGCGGGTCACTTTCAAGCAAAGTATTTTTTAACTGCGCCCGAATTCACAGGCGACGTAAAGTCTTCACCATCCATGGTAGATAGTAGCAAGGCTCCTCCAGAGAAGACTTTTCTGACCACGTATGGACCTTCGTAATTAGGGGTCCATTTGCCCCTGTGATCTGTTTGTGGCGGGAGAATCCTCTTCAGCACAAGGTCACCCGTCTGAAAGCTTCGTGGACATATATTCTTATCGTATGCTTTCTTCATCCGGCTCAGATACAACCGACCGTATGCGAGAGAAGCTAGCTTCTTCTCCTTCATTAAGCTGAGCTGATTCAGTCTATCTTTAACCCGTATGCAAGGGAAGGAATCTCGACCTCTAACGGTAACACTGCCTCCATCCCGTATACCAATGAGAAAGGGGTTGCCCCGGTTGATGTGCGTACAGTCGTACGATAACCGTGCAAAGCAAAAGGTAGCATCTCATGCCAGTCCTTGTACGTCACAACCATCTTCTGGACAATCTTCTTTATGTTCTAGTTGGCCGCTTCAACAGTGCCATTCATCTTGGGCCGATAAGGAGAAGAGTTGTGATGCTCGATCTTAAAATTCTGACACAGCTCTTTCATCATTTTGTTATTTAAATTCGAACCGTTGTCAGTGATAATCCGCTCAGGGATTCCATATCTGCAGATAATATCTCGTTTGATAAATCTGGCGACCACTTGTTTGGTGACATTGGCATATGATGCTGCTTCCATCCATTTGGTGAAGTAATCAATTGCCACCAAGATGAACCCGTGTCCATTTGATGCCGTAGGCTCAATCTTGCCAATCATATCGATTCCCCACATCGAGAAAGGCCACGGCGATGACATCACATTCAGAGGACTTGGGGGTACATGGACCTTGTCCGCATAAATTTGGCATTTATGACACCTCTTTGCAAACTTGAAACAGTCTATTTCCATAGTTAGCCATTAATAACCTGCCCGCAGCAGTTTTCTCATCATAGCATGCCCACCAACATGTGTACCAAACGTACCCTCATGTATCTCTTCCATGAGCAACCTTGCTTCTTTCTCATCTACACAACGTAGAAAGACCAAGTCGTGGTTTCTTTTATATAGGACACCGTCCGGGTTCAAATAGAAATTGCCAGCCAATCTCCTGAGAGTCTTCTGATCTCGACAGGATGCCCCAGCCGGATACTCCTTGTTCTTCAGGAAATTCTGGATGTCAAAGTACTAGGGTTTACCATCGGGAGCCTCGTCAATGGCAAATATGAAGGCAGGCCTATCGAGTCGAGAGTTTACAATCCGGGGAGCCTCGTTCCAGAAGTTAACTTTATACATTGAAGACAATGTCGCCAGGGCGTCAGCCATTTGATTTTCTGCTCGCGGTACATGATGCGATTCCACCTTGTCAAAGAAAGGCAAAAATCTCCTTGCATAATTCATATATGGTATTAAATTGGGCTGACGTGTCTCCCATTCTCCTTTAATCTGATTCTCTACCAGAGCTGAGTCTCCGTATACATCCTGATGTTTGATTCGCAAATCAATAGCTTCTTTCAGACCCATGATGCAAGCCTCATATTCATCCTCATTATTGGTAATAGGAAAGGTCAATCGGGCAGTAAAGGGGATGTGCGACCCCTGAGGAGTGGTGATAATTGCCCCTATTCCGCTACCGTAGGAATTTACAGCTCCGTCAAATATTAACTGCCACTTGGAACCCAACTCTGGTCCTTCGTCTGGCAACGATTCTTCACAATCTTTCATCTTCAGGTACATGATATCCTCGTCCGGAAAATCAAACCTCATCGATTGGTAGTCCTCAACAGGCTGCTCCGCAAGGTGCTCTGACAGGACGCTACCTTTAATAGCCTTTTGCGAGACATATTGGATATCGTATTCGGTTAACACCATCTGCCATCGGGCAATTCTTCCGGAAAGGGCTTGCTTTTCAAACACATATTTGATTGGATCCATCTTTGAAATTAGCATGGTTGTATGATTCAGCATGTATTGCCTCGAACGTTTGGCGGCCCAGGCTAGCGCGCAACACATTTTCTCGAGCATTGAGTATCTAGACTCGCAGTTAGTAAACTTCTTACTCAAATAGTAGATCGCATGCTCTTTACGCCCGGTCTCGTCGTGTTGACCGAGAACACAACCCATACTTTCCTCAAGAACCGTCAAATACATAATCAAAGGTCTCCTGGCCACTGGGGGTATCAAAACAGGAGGTTCCTGCAAGTATTCTTTTATCTTGTCGAACGCCTTTTGACAATTTTCATTCCAGGTCACAACCTGATCCTTTTTCAACAACTTGAATAACGGCTCGCATGTTGCCGTTAAGTGAGATATGAACGGGGCGATATAGTTCAACCTCCCTAAAAACCGACGCACTTCTTTTTCTGTTTTAGGCGTCGGCATTTCTTGTATTGCTTTTATTTTCGCAGGATCAACTTCTATTCCTTTTTCGCTCACGATAAACCCTAGCAGTTTACCCGATCTCACCCCGAAGGTGCACTTGTTAGGGTTCAGTCTCAACCTGAACTTCCTAAGCCTCTTGAACAGTTTCAGCAGATTAACCAAATGCTCCTCCTCCGTCTGGGATTTGGCAATCATATGATCAACATAAACTTCGATCTCTTTATGCATCATGTCATGAAAGAGAGTCGTCATAGCACGTTGATATGTTGCCCCAACGTTCTTTAGTCCAAAGGGCATCAATTTGTAGCAAAATGTTCCCCAGGGAGTAATGAAGGTAGTCTTCTCCATGTCTTTTGGAGCCATTTTGATCTGATTGTAACCCGAGAAACCATCCATGAAGGAGAATACGGAGAACTGAGCAGTGTTATCAACCAACACATCGATGTGAGGAAGTGGAAAGTCATCTTTCGGGCTCGCCCTATTCAAATCACGGTAGTCTACACACATTCGCACTTTACCATCTTTCTTCGGCACTGGCACAATATTAACGACCCATGAGGGATATTTTGTAACAGCTAGGAAACCAGCATCCCACTGTTTTTGAACTTCCTCCTTGATCTTCACAGCCATGTCCGGTCTGGTTCTTCTGAGCTTTTGTTTAATAGGCGGACATTCCTCTCGCAGTGGCAGACGGTGAACAACCATATCCGTATCCAACCCAGGCATATCCTCGTATGACCAAGCAAATATATCACTGTACTCTTTGAGCATCTCAACCAACCTTTGCTTGATGTCGCTCTACAGCACAGCCCCTATACGGATGTTTCTCACAATCTCATCCGACCCCAAATTGGTAATCTCAATGACTTCCTCATGAGGCAGAATGATTCTCTCTTCTTGTTTCAATAACCAGGTCAACTCTTCTGGTACGTCGCCATCTTCCACAATCTCTTCCTCAACCTGAAATACCGGGTGCTCGAAGTCGAAGTGAGTCATAGGCGGTTCATAGATGTCATCTGAAATAGTAATCCTGCAAAGGAAATGGTTAAATGCTTCAAAACGCAAACAAAGCGAATAACCACGTTGTCATTTTATTGTAAAAGATAAAAACACGAAAAATAGGGATCACAACATTTGTATATAAAAAACGCTTTTATTTCATGATTAAACAATGTAATGTACATAACCAAATGGCCCTAAGCAAAATCACTATGCCCCGGGTAGGACACAGGATTATTCAACAATTAAGAAAACAAATCATTACTGTTTAGTTGTCACAGGAACAATTTCCTGGATAGACCAATTGCAGAGACTTTGTCCTGGCACGCTTGGCTTGATCCACGCGTCCATATCACAATCGCTATCTCCGTCTTCAGTATCGGAAATAGCATTGATGACCTCGAAGTTCACCCCGCTTGGCGTAATCATGACCGGTCCCTTGAACCTGGGCGCTCCTGAAGATGACGCTGACGATGTCGGTCGATACCCTAGCCCGAACTTGTCGTTCTTCACGGGAATCTCCAATACCTGCCCCCAGCCCTTGGTTTTTCCTGCCTGCACTAGAGCCTGAGCCTCTTTGTAAGAGGACACTGCCACATCTGATATTTTGCTGGAACCGTGGGCTTTGTTTTTAATTCGCAACCCCTCGAAGGCTTGACAGGGTGTTTCGTATATTTCGTCGTCGACCTCAACATATTTAAACGAAGACAGATGGCTAACCAGAATATCTTCTTCTCCACAAACAGTGACGACACTATCCCTAACCATATACTTCAGCTTTTGGTGTAACGTGGATGTGACTGCCCCGACAGCATGGATCCATGGGCGTCCAAGAAGACAACTATACGCTGGCTGGATGTCCATTATATAGAATTCAGTTTCAAATATTTCAGGCCCCACCTGCAACGGTAATGTTATTGATCCGAAAACCGACCTCCTCGTTCCATCGAACGCTCTCACCACTAAATCACTGGGCGTGCAGATAATCCCCCTGATATCCAACTTCATCATGGCTTTCTTCGGTAGCACATTCAGGAAAGATCCAATGTCTACTAAAACATGGGACGTGACCGTGCCCCGGAATTCTACTGACACATGCAATGCCATATTATGCTCTCGCCCTCTCGGAGTCAAATCAAAGTCTGTGAAGCCCAAACTGTGCCCCGCATTGACATGCGCCATCACCCCCTCTAACTGATTAACAGAAACTTCTTGAGGAACGAAGGACGTGTCTAGAATCTTCAGCAAAGTGTTTCGATGGGCCTCGAAACATAACAACAATGATAGGATGGAAATTTTTTACGGCGTTTGTAATCACTTTTACGAATGAGCCTCATAAACTCCTCCACATCCTTAAGCGATGTTTCCTTTTCATTTGACTGAGACGGGCCACCCTCAGCTACCTTGGCATTACCCTTGGCTAATCTTTCTGCCTCTACCTCGGGTGACATGAAGATTCTTCCGCTTCTGGTCATACCCCCTATTCCGAAAACATTATCTACAACTCCAGCTGGTTGTCTACTGACTTCAATTTTCTTGCCGTCGCAATATACCTCCAACCCGTAAGTCCACGACACTGCTTTAGTACTCTCAAAAGGAACTGGTCCTGCCTTGGTAATTGTGATCGTCGGCCGCCTGGCGGGTGTCGTTATCGTTATTGTTTTCCTCGGAATCGTCACCGTCGCAACATCGTTCTGTTCATCACACAACGCCTCTACAGGCTTTTCAACCGCGGTTCTATCAAATTGCAAAGTACCTTCATCCATCATAGCCTGAATGCCCTGCCTCAACTCATTACAACCCTCTGGCTGGGTCCAACAATCCAAGCAAAATTCATCACAACCCGGGAATACACCCCCTTTTAACAACGTGCTTTTAATCTCACCCAACAGTGTCTTTAGCTCATTGACATCCATCACTAGATTCAAATTTTCCTCTGTCAATATGGCGTTTGCCCCATGATTGGGCATAGGCTATTGTACGATATTTGGACCCACCTATCCAAAGTTGATAGCTTTGCTATCCAATAAATCCTGAACTTTGTGTTTAAATGCCTAACAAGCTTCTACATCATGCCCGGGCGCCCCGGAATGGAATTCGCAATGTTTGTTGGCATCGTACCCGTAAGTAGTATCTAGAAACACATGAGATTCTTCCGATGGTCGAAGCAGTCCCTTATCTAATAAGGTTCTTCGCGATACCAAAGTAGTATCTCTAAACACATGAGATTCCTCGGGTGGTCAAAGCAGTCCCTTATCCAATAAGGTTCTTCACGATACCAAAGCAGTATCTCTAACCACATGTGATTCTTCGGGTGGTCAAAGCAATCCCTTATCTAATAAGGTTCTTCGCGATGCCAAAGCAGTATCTCTAAATACATGAGATTCTACGGGTGGTCAAAGAAGTCCCTTATCTAATAAGGTTCTTCTCGATACCAAAGCAGTATCTCTAAACACATGAGATTCTTCGGGTGGTCAAAGCAGTCCCTTATCCAATAAGGTTCTTCGCGATATCAAAGCAGTATCTTTAAACACATGAGATTCTTCGCGATAACAAAGCAGTATCTCTAAACACATGAGAATATTTGGGTGGTCGAAGCAGTCCCTTATCCAATAAGGTTCTTCGTGATGCGAAAACAATATCTCTAAGCACGTGAGATTCTTCGGGTGGTCGAATCAGTCCCTTATCCAATAAGGTTCTTCGCGATACCAAAGAAGTATCTCTATACACATGAGATTCTTCGGGTGGTCAAAGCAGTCCCTTATCCAATAAGGTTCTTCGCGATACCAAAGCAGTATCTCTAAACACATGAGATTATTCCGGTGGTCAAAGAAGTCCCTTATCTAATAAGGCTCTTCGCGATACCAAAGCAGTATCTCTAAACACATGAGATTTTTCGGGTGGTCGAAGCAGTACCTTATCCAATAAGGTTCTTCGCGATACCAAAGCAGTATCTCTAAACACATGAGATTTTTCGGGTGGTCTAAGCAGTACCTTATCCAATAAGGTTCTTCTTGATACCAAAGCAGTATCTCTAAACACATGAGATTCTTGGGGTGGTCGAAGCAATCCCTTATCTAATAAGGTTCTTCGTGATACCAAAGCAGTATCTCTAAACACATGAGATTCTTCGGGTGGTCAAATCAGTCCCTTATCTAATAAGGTTCTTCGCGATACCAAAGCAGTATCTCTAAACACATGAGATTCTTCGGGTGGTCAAAGCAGTCCCTTATCCAGTAAGGTTCTTTGCGATACCAAAGCAGTATCTCTAAACACATGAGATTCTTCGGGTGGTCGAAGTAGTCGCTTATCCAATAAGGTTATTCGGGATACCAAAGCAGTATCTCTAAACACATGAGATTCTTCGGGTGGTAGAAGCAGTCCCTTATCCAATAAGGTTCTTCGCGACACCCAAGCAGTATCTCTAAACACAAGAGATTCTTCGGGTGGTCAAAGCAGTCCCTTATCCAATAAGGTTCTTCTTGATACCAAAGAAGAATATCTAAACACATGAGATTCTTCGGGTGGTTGAAGCAGTCCCTTATCTAATAAGGTTCTTCGTGATACCAAAGTAGTATCTCTAAACACATGAGATTCTTCAGGTGGTTGAAGCAGTCCCTTATCCAATAAGGGTCTTCGCGATACCAAAGCAGTATCTCTAAACACATGAGATTCTTCGGGTGGTCAAAGCAGTCCCTTATCCAATAAGGTTCTTCGCGATACCAAAGCAGTATCTCTAAACACATGAGATTCTTCGGGTGGTCGAAGTAGTCGCTTATCCAATAAGGTTATTCGGGATACCAAAGCAGTATCTCTAAATACATGAGATTCTTCGGGTGGTAGAAGCAGTCCCTTATCCAATAAGGTTATTCCCGACACCCAAGCAGTATCTCTAAACACAAGAGATTCTTCGGGTGGTCAAAGCAGTCCCTTATCCAATAAGGTTCTTCTTGATACCAAACAAGAATCTCTAAACACATGCGATTCTTGGGGTGGTCGAAGCAATCCCTTATCTAATAAGGTTCTTCGTGATACCAAAGCAGTATCTCTAAACACATGAGATTCTTCGGGTGGTCAAAGCAGTCCCTTATCCAATAAGGTTCTTCGCGATACCAAAGCAGTATCTCTAAACACATGAGATTCTTCGGGTGGTCAAAGCAGTCCCTTATCCAATAAGGTTCTTCGCGATACCAAAGCAGTATCTCTAAACACATGAGATTCTTCGGGTGGTCGAAGTAGTCGCTTATCCAATAAGGTTATTCGGGATACCAAAGCAGTATCTCTAAACACATGAGGTTCTTCGGGTGGTAGAAGCAGTCCCTTATCCAATAAGGTTCTTCGCGACACCCAAGCAGTATCTCTAAACACAAGAGATTCTTCGGGTGGTCAAAGCAGTCCCTTATCCAATAAGGTTCTTCTTGATACCAAAGAAGAATCTCTAAACACATGAGATTCTTCGGGTGGTCGAAGCAGTCCCTTATCTAATAAGGTTCTTCGTGATACCAAAGTAGTATCTCTAAACACATGAGATTCTTCAGGTGGTTGAAGCAGTCCCTTATCCAATAAGGGTCTTCGCGATACCAAAGCAGTATCTCTAAACACATGAGATTCTTCGGGTGGTCAAAGCAGTCCCTTATCCAATAAGGTTCTTCGCGATACCAAAGTAGTATCTCTAAACACATGAGATTCTTCGGGTGGTCGAAGTAGTTGATAACACGAAATCATATAGATATTTTCATGCATAATTCAACTAAAGTCTAACCGTTTTCGATCCGATTTCGGGTTATTTCCGTGTATTTGTCTGATGTTTTGCAGGTATCCAACGATCACGTCTAAACAAGGCAACATGAAGAAAAGAAGCAATCTCAGATGAAATATGGACGAAAAAGGAGTGAAAATACAATGAAAAGCGCAGCAAGCTGTTTTTGCTGATGTGACGACCGTCACAACTTCATGACGACCGTCACACCTTGTGACGACCGTCATGTAGGCAAAAACGCCCCACTCAGATTACACGTCAAAGGATCAGTTCCAATTCCCACAGAGTGGACCACTACTCCCTAAATTATCTGCCTCAAAGTCCATCATCTTCAGTGATAACCGTTGGGATTCCACTTCTATAAAAAGGGAAGCAGGGGACTTCGAAAGGGAGCTGCATTCATACCACGAAGTGCTGCCGAATTTACTTCCCAGAGCATTATTTTCCAGTTTTATTCTTATTTGTTTCTCTTTACCTTTCCTGTATTCCCATTTCCATTCTTCTGTAATTTCTATTTTATTGTACGATCGAATTGGCACTAAAGACCAGAATCCTGCCAACATCTGTGGAGGATCTGCCCAAAGGCCAATTGGCATATTTACAGGTTTTCATTTTGATCGGCTTCAATTTTATTATAATGCAAATTATTATTTATTATTCTTATTTATATTTTATCTTTCCCAAATCCATGTCTAGCTAAACTTAGGTAATCGATATGTAGTAATAATTCGAATGGGATTTGATAACCACTGGTTGAAAAACTTTCTTTTCAAAAAGTAATTTATGGTCTGAGTGTTTAAAATTTATTCACTGAATAAACTTCGTCGCGAAAGCGAGAACTTATTTAAAAGTAGTTTTGCCACGAAAGTGGGAAATTAATTAAGATACGAACCAACAAGCGAAAGCTGCGGTAAGGTCATATAGTAAACACTAGGCATTTGTTTTAATAACAGCGAAAGCACTTTAAAATGAATTAGAACTTAGAGATTTCCAAAAAATAATTTAAACCCCGAACGGGATACGAAAGTGTACGTTTGGCCCTTAGGATTATGATTAGCGTCAATAACCATCGTGAGGCGAGAGTTTCCAAATCTGCATTTTCTGCATGAATAAACTTTGAAAATTATTTCATACACCATAACTTATCAAATCCCTGAAGAACACAATTACTACTTATCGATTCAATCAATTATATTCTAAATAGTAATCTTAGTTCCCTTTTAGTGACAATCTTATTCCCTTAAACATATTTCACCAAGCTAAACATAGTAACTCCCGAGAACACTAGTTTGATTACGAGTCCCTGTGGGATCGATATCTATTATTACTACGCGATAGACTGTGCACTTGCAGTTAGGTTGTTTTAGACATAGAAAGTCGCGATCAAGTTTTTGGCGCCGTCGCCGGGGACCCGTTTAGTCAATAGTGTAACCTTCTGTTACGCCGTATAGACTAGGTTAACAATTTTCATTTTTCCTTTACTAGTTCTATCGATTGTATGCCAAGAAATCGCCCGCAAGGCGATATCGTAAAACCTTCGGTCGCAGAACTAGAACGCTTCTTACATTTAAGAAGTAGAATCATTGAGTACCAACTCAAACAACTCAAACATAACACTCCCGAACCTCTCACTCCCATTCCCAAATCAGAAGAAGAAGAACCAGAGATGGCTGAAGGACCTCCGAACAAACCGCTGAAGGCATACGCTACACCATCTCAGATGGAGCCTAGAAGTAGCATTGCTGCCCCAGCAATTACCCGAAATGATTTTGAGCTGAAACCATCATTGTTGTCGGCTGTACAACAAAACCAATTCTCAGGAAACACAACTGAGGATCCGAACGAACATCTAACGAAGTTTGTACAATACGCAGACACAGTGAAAGCAAATGGAGTAACTCCAGACGCGATAAGACTTCGTCTTTTCCCATTCTCTCTTAGAGACAGAGCGTGGACATGGTTACAATCGTTACCATCCAACTCCGTTACGACGTGGGAGAAATTGAAGAACGTCTTCTTAGCGAGATATTTTCCGCCAAGCAAAACTGCTATGCTTAGAGCTCAAATCAACGGATTTCGACAGAAAGATACTGAATCTCTTTACGAAGCATGGGAACGATTCAAAGATATGATGAGAACATGTCCTCACCACGGTCTAGAAGACTGGGTGACAATCCATACTTTCTATAATGGGCTTCTATACAATACTAGATTGACAATAGACGCTGCCGCGGGCGGTGCACTTATGGATAAGCCATACGATGAAGCCTATCAATTAATAGAAAACATGTCACAAAACCATTGCCAATGGGGAGGTGAACGCACTCCAACTGAGAAAACCACAGCGAAAGGTGGGATGTACGAAATCAGCAGCCTTGAAAAGTTCAATGCTAAAGTAGATGCTCTAGCACAGAAAATCGATAGTCTGACCGTTAACCCCACTGCAACTGTCGCTGCAGTAACTCCAAATTGCGATTTATGCGGAAGCACCACTCATAATGCACCCGAATGCCCATTGCTAGCCGGAATCCCACCAGACCAGGTAAATTATGCTCAAGGAAATCCCTACGCAAATACCTACAACCCAGGTTGGTGAAATCATCCAAACTTTTCTTACAAAAGCGAAAATGCATTGCAAATGCCTACTGCTCCGCCAGGATATCAGAAACCAGCTGCTCAGAATGCACCTAGGAAATCAAACCTCGAGTTGATGATGGAAAAGTTCATAGCTACTTAAGCTCAAACAAACAAAGAGTTCCTAAATCAAAACATACACACTAGCGAGCAAATTAAACAGTTCACAGGAAAAGTAGACGCTTTAGCCACCCACAACAAAATGTTAGAAACTCAGATATCACAAGTGGCTCAACAACAAGCCTCTGCTGCCGCACCTGCTGGCACATTTCCCGGACAACCCGAACAAAATCCAAAAGGCCAAGCAAATGCTGTAATACTAAGAAGTGGAAAAGAATTGGACGAACCGGTCGATCCGAGGACCGAAAACTCAGCCATGCAACAAAAACCAACTGAACAAGCAGAAAAGGAATCTGAGTTAGAGAAGAAGGAGGACAACGAGAAGGAGGATACCGCAAGTGAAAAAACTCAAGCACCTCCAGCGCCATATAAACCACCTATTCCTTATCCGCAAAGACTAATAAACTCCAAAACTTCAGGACAGTTTAAGAAATTTGTAGAGCTCCTTAAACAGCTGAATATTACTATTCCTTTTACAGAAGCGATAACTCAAATGCCGTCATACGCTAAATTTCTCAAAGAAATCCTGTCGAATAAGAGAAAGATCGAGGATAACGAAACAGTTACACTTACTGCAGAGTGTAGCGCTATTATTCAAAACCGCATGCCTCCTAAATTAAAAGACCCAGGTAGTTTCTCCATACCCTGCGTCATAGGAAAGTTCGTAATAGACAAAGCTCTATGCGATTTAGGAGCCAGAATCAGTGTTATGCCCTTATCTATATGCAAAAAGCTGAATATGGGAGACCTCAGACCAACCAAAATGTCCGTTCAATTAGCTGACAGATCAGTAAAATACCCCGTCGGAATACTGGAAAACGTTCCAGTATGCATAGGAAAATTCTACATTCCAACCGACTTCATAATCATGGACATCAAGGAGGATACTGTAACCCCAATTATCCTAGGAAGACCGTTCCTAGCTACAGCTGGAGCCATTATAGACGTGAAGAAAGGAAGGCTAACATTCGAAGTAGGAGAAGAAAAGATAGAGTTCATTCTCACTAAGTTCTTACAAGCACCAGCAATAGACGATACCTGCTATTTAGTAGACGAAATTGACGAATGCATAAGAGAACTTGAAAATGAAGAGACCACGTATTCAGAAATAGTAAAGATTCAAATACCCGACATTTCTGAAGACGATAATTGGCGTAAACCGTATAAAGACGACAGCCTAAGCGAAAGCTTAGCACTGACCCCAAACCATATGCCAGGTCCGAAGAACCCATCTTTAGAACTTAAAACACTACCCAAAAACCTTAGATATGAATTTCTAGACGATGAACTAAAAAGACCAGTGATAGTCAACGCTGACTTAGGACAACCAGAAACCGAAAAGTTATTAAAAGTCCTAAAGAAGTACCCCACCGCGTTAAGCTATAACATAAGCGATCTAAAAGGTATAAGCCCTTCAATCTGTATGCATCGAATTACAATAGAGGAAGACTCTAAAACCTCTCGAGAGCATCAGAGAAGACTGAACCCCATCCTGAGCACTGTAGTCAGAGATGAAGTAAAGAAATTGCTAGATGCAGGAATCATCTATCCGATCTCCGATAGTGAATGGGTTAGCCCAGTTCACGTCGTACCAAAGAAAGGATGAGTCACAATAGTTAAAAACGAAAAAGGAGAATCAATAACAAAAAGAGTCGTGACTGGAAGCAGGATGTGCATTGACTATAGAAAGCTTAACAAAGCTACGCGCAAAGATCACATCCCGTTACCCTTCATAGACCAAATGTTGGAAAGATTAGCCAAACATTCATATTTCTGCTATCTAGATGGTTACTCAAGATTCTTCCAAATTCCCATCCATCCTGATGACCAAGAAAAGACTACATTCACCTGTCCTTACGGTACTTTTGCTTACCGCTGAATGGCGTTCGGACTCTGTAACGCTCCAGCAACCTTCCAAAGATGCATGATGGCAATCTTCGCAGATTTCATAGACGACATTATGGAAGTATTTATGGACGATTTCTCGGTATGTGGACAAAGTTTCGAAGGATGCCTACAAAACTTAGAAATGGTACTAGAACGTTGCGTAAAAGTAAACCTCGTCCTAAATTGGGAGAAATGCCATTTTCTGGTCCGACAAGGAATAGTTCTAGGACACGTCATATCAGATAGAGGGATTGAGGTAGACAAAGCTAAAATAGAGATTATAAAAGATCTCCAACCTCCAAAATCCGTACGAGAAATACGGAGTTTCCTAGGACATGCCGGTTTCTACAGAAGATTTATAAAAGATTTCTCGAAAATCACAAAACCTCTGACCGGCCTGTTAATGAAAGATGTTGAGTTCGTCTTCGACGACGACTGTTTAAAAGCATTCGAAACATTGAAATCAGCCCTTATCACCGCACCAATCATGCAACCACCTGATTGGCGACTACCGTTCGAAATCATGTGCGACGCGAGTGATTACGCTGTAGGCGCAATTCTAGGACAAAGGAAGGACAAGAAACTCCATGCTATCTACTATGCCAGTAGAACGTTAGATCCTGCCCAAATGAACTACGCTACCATAGAAAAGGAACTTCTAGCAGTTATATTTGCGCTTGACAAATTCCGTTCTTACTTAGTAGGAGCAAAAATCATCGTATACACAGACCACGCTGCCATAAGGTACCTAATAAGCAAAAAGGATGCCAAACCAAGACTATTGAGATGGATCCTGTTATTACAAGAGTTTGACTTAGAAATCAAAGATAAGAAAGGAACCGAGAACGTTGTTGCAGATCACTTATCCCGAATAGAGGGCATCAGACATGAACCAGTACCGATAAATGACGATTTCCCGTACGAACGTCTGATAGCCAAACTAGAAAGTGACACGCCCAATTCAATCTCGGAAGATCCAGAATTCGAAAAAGCCGTAGAAGCCGTCTATGCCCAAGTCACATTACCTTGGTATGCTGACATCGTTAATTACCTCGCTGCGGGCGTGCTTCCACCAGATCTTACTTATCAGCAAAAGAAGAAATTCTTCCACGATCTGAAACACTATTATTGGGACGAACCCCTACTCTTCAAGAGAGGGGCCGACAACATATATCGTCGCTGTGTCCCAGAGGAAGAAATAGAAAATATCATTTCCCAATGCCACTCAGCACCATACGGTGGTCATGCTAGTACATCCAAGACGTGCGCTAAGATTCTCCAAGCCGGCTTATTCTAGCCTAATCTCTGGAAAGACGTTCACGTCGCTGTGCAAAAATGCGATCGATGCCAACGAACTGGCAACATCTCACGACGCGATGAAATGCCTCAGAAAGGAATCTTGGAGGTAGAAATCTTCGACGTCTGGGGAATAGCTTTCATGGGACCATTCCCACCTTCTTTTGGTAATAACTACATACTCGTCGCGGTCGATTATGTGTCTAAATGGATAGAAGCCATAGCTGCTCCAACAAACGACGCACGAGTAGTAATCAAACTCTTCAAAAACACAATCTTTCCTAGATTCGGTGTACCTAGACTCGTCATTAGTGACGGAGGATCTCACTTCATATCGCGAATATTCGATAAACTTCTCTCTAGATATTGAGTCCGGCACCGAGTAGCTACACCCTATCATCCGCAAACTAGAGGACAAGTAGAGGTCTCGAACAGAGAAATAAAACAGATCTTGGAAAAGACTGTCGCTACCTCAAGAAAAGATTGGTCGTCGAAGCTACAAGAAGCTTTATGGGCTTATAGGACCGCATTTAAGACACCAATAGGTACTACCCCCTATAAATTGGTTTACGGTAAATCCTGCCATCTCCCTGTAGAGTTAGAGCATAAGGCCTTTTGGGCCATTAAGACACTCAACTTCAACTACACCGAGGCAGGAGAAAAGCGAATCTTGAACCTACACGAGTTAGAAGAACTTCGATTAGACGCTTACGAAAATGCCCGTATCTACAAAGAACGAACTAAAAAGTGGCATGATAAACGTTCAATCAGGAAACAATTCAGTGTGGGAGACATCGTATTGCTCTTTAATTCACGATTAAAACTCTTCCCAGGTAAACTAAAATCTAGGTGGTCTGGACCCTATGAAGTGACTAAAGTACTTCAAAGTGAAGCTGTTGAAATTTCCGATAAGACAAATGCACCATTTATCGTAAACGGGCAACGTCTAAAACATTACAATAAGAACGACAACAGTCCTCAAGTCAGCAATATAACATTGCTTGAGCTTCCAGCTCAGACACCCGAATAGCTTCTCACCAAGCTATCGTCAGGCTTTAGACGTTAAAAACAACGCTTACTAGGAGGCAACCCAAATTTCCCTCGTTATTGCATTTCATTTTTCTTTAAAAAGTCCACTTTGAAAATCCAACAAAAATTCTAAACTTATAATTACTACTACTTTCTAATTTCGTTTGTTTTCATATTCTATTTTATTTTTCCTCTTTTGTCTTTTGTTTCTACCGCTTTTCGTTTCTAAAAATCCTGACTTCAATTTCCTGTTTCAAACTTTTCAGGATTTTAAAAAAAAAAGTCTTCAAAACATTCCTTCCGTTTTCTCCGAATTACCTGCGAGTATGGCCGAATACGACTTCACAAAGGTTCACTTCCGAGGACTAGCTCAAAAGGCAAGATTTGCAGCACTGACCGAAAGAGAATTCGCCTTAACGCTGTATTATGATAAGGCTACTATGGATAAACTTGGGATCACAGATAGCATTCAATACCTGTTCAATCAACTGGGTTGGGAGAACACTGCTCTGAAAACACGTTTCGCTACCTACAAGGATCTTACCTATGAATTCCTTAGTTCTTTCAGATACACACCCAACTATGGTTTTGGATCCAGCACAGAGTTGATTACCTTCCGATTGTTTGGAATGGACCAAACCCATAGCCGGATGTCACTAGCTAACCTCCTAGGATTCCCTAGCGGACCGCATGTGTTCATCAGTGCAGAAGATGACGATATTGATTTTCAACTCAATCAATTCTGGGGTAGAATCACATGCGACTATCACCCTGAACCAGACAGAATGTATAATGATGACATTCACAACCCAGCCTTCAGATACTTCCATAAGATACTAGCCCACACCTTGTTTGGAAAAGAAGAAAATATTACTGCAGTATCTAAGGAGGAGTTATTCATCATGTTCTGTGCTTCTCAGGGATGGACAGTAAATGCAGTGCCCTTCATGATGAGATCTTTCAAACGCCTCACGCTGGAACCTCAGACACCTATTCTTATAGGAGGCCTGGTAACAATGATTGCCCACGAGCTTGGCCTTAGATTCTATTTAAATGCCATCACTCGTTTTGGCACCATCCGACCCATGAACATACATTTCTGCTTTAACAGGCGCATCTTAGGAACTATGGGACCCGGACCGTATGAGTACCTTATTAACGAAAAACCAGTACAGCTATTCACACTGCCTGATCATCTGATGACAAGCATCCACAACAAGGATAACTGGATCTAT
Source organism: Lathyrus sativus (assembly GCA_963859935.3). NCBI lineage: Eukaryota > Viridiplantae > Streptophyta > Magnoliopsida > Fabales > Fabaceae > Lathyrus > Lathyrus sativus. Next base: position 234,767,143 of record OZ012740.1, on the reverse strand, counting down.
GAATTGGATGAGCCTATGGGACCTCCTTCACCACAGTCAACACCCCAGAACTATATGTATGACAGTGACCACATCTCTGAGGCACACGACTATATGTACTATGAGGACGCTGCATCTGAAACTGAAGTAGACCCTACGACTCCTCCACACTACAATACTTATCCTGAGCCTATCCCTAAGGAGACAACTGACAAAATGGATTCCGTGTTACTCAGATTGGACGACGTCGATACAGCTCTGACTAATGTAAAAGCTGACATCGCAAGCATGCACAGCGAACTGGTAGGCTTCATGGATCTAGTCTGCGACCAACTCGACTACTATTCACAAAAATTCGATGATTTGAAGGCACGAAAAGATTAGTTATTAGCTCTTAGTAGTAGTTTAAGTTTAGTCTAGTCTAGTTAGTTTCATTTAACCATTTGGATTTTTCGCATTGTTAGTTTTCTTTATGTACTACATACAATTGTTTCAATTCTATGTTATTTCAATTCTAGTTTTTATTCAATTACTCAGTTTTCGCATTATTTGTTGTTTGTTGGCTGTTATATTACATCACCGTATCAATACTAAGCCTGAAAGTCACTACGAGTACGCCCTCAGAGCAAAATTCGGCGTTCTGCAGATTTTGCTGCTGTGACGACCGTCACAGCCTCATGACGAGCGTCATGCGGGTGACGACCGTCACGCAGTCAAAAACTGATATCTGATAAAACAGGGTTCGTGTTCTCTTCCACTTCCCCCCATTATCACTTTCAATCATCCTAACTCGTACCCCACTACGAATTTTCGTCCTCCCCACATTGAACTATAAATTTCAACTCCAAATTCAACCTCCAAACCACACATCTGTCAGTTTTTCCCTCTCTGCAGAAAAACCCCAAACCTCAGAAACCTCTCCATCTTCCAACAATGGCAAGGAATGCAGAAACCCTAGATATCAGTAACATCACCTTCAGCGAAGGAGACTTAGGCGAAAGACAGCGAGCAAACTACATTGCATTTCATCAGAGGTCGCTCCAGCCGACTCACTACCCGCACCTTCCATCACTTACGGAGCTCGGACTCCTTGAAGGTGTAACCTGGATGCTTCAAAGAGCAGGCATCTGGAACCTCTGCACCAACCCACATCCAACGTACGAACAACTCACTCTTGAGTTCTTGAGTTCGTTCACTTACGCCACATCCAGCGGCGAACTTAACCAGCACACAGGTGTCGCATGCTTCCGGATGTTTGGCGTCAACTACCAGGTGAATCAAAATCAGATTGCCAGCATCCTACAGCTACCTCGCGGCAACAACGCTCATCACCGCATCACCGATCAGTTTCAGCACGAAGCTTTCGCGCTGTGGTATCAGTTGACCGACCTCAATGCCGATGGTTGGGACTCCCTACATGCCACTCATATCCATAACCCAACCATCCGGTACTTTCACAGAGCGTTGAGCAACACTATTTTCGCCAGAGACAGCAACCACAAAGTGAACTCGAAAGAGCTCTTCTTTCTCCATTGCGTCTTCAACAATGAACCTGTCAACGCTGCCCCGTTTCTGTTGGCTCACATTCAGGCCAACTGCAACCGTGGCTCGAAGCCATTCTACTTTGGCGGGATTGTCACTGCTATTGCACTTGGGCTGAACCTTGGCGACCGCCTCCAGCACCTCCATTCCATCCCCTCGGTGTTCATAGACACTGACCACTGCAGAGCCTCCCATCTCATCCACTCCCGAGCTGACGGAAAATACCATCCGGTTGTGCGTGGCAAGACCGTTCGAAGCATCATCCTTCCGTCCCGCACCCGCATCCATCCAGAGGACCGTACCAACTGGTTGTTCGACCTCACTGCCCCTCCTGCTGCCGCTGTTCCTACTCAGGACCACACTCACGGTTCCGACGATGAAATCCAAGCTGAGTTGGACAGGTCCGAGCAGCCAGAGGCATCGCAGCCTCCTCCTCCCGTAGGTACATCCTCCCGCCGCCGCCGTCATCATCCCGTGCCATACTACACAGAAGAGGACCTCCGCCGCTCCCTAGACCAGCAGGCACAGATACTCACGATGCTGCAGCAGCAGAATCAGCGAGCTGACCAACTCGAAGCTTGGCACCAGACTCAAATGCAACAACTTCACACCGGCCAGGCTACGATCACTGAGAGCCTAGCGAATCTGACCTTGCAGGTCGAAGGACTCCGACACACCGCCTACCACACAGGAGCTATGAGCTATGAGGACAGAGTAGCCCTTGCCAGAGCCAGAGGACGCCAGCGCGGACGTGACAGAGGCCGTGACTAGATTTCCATTTCTCCTTCATTGTTTACTATATTTCAGTTATTTGTATTTTCATTTTCAGTTGTATCTCCCTCTCGCATGCTTCAGGAATCAGTGAGGACACTGATCGAGATAGTGTGGGAGCGGAGCCTTATTTCCATTCCACTGTACTCTGAATTTCCTTTATTTCCTTTATTTCCATTTCACTGCACTTTGAATTTTCGTAATTTCTATTTTAACACTTCCTATTTTTAGCAAATAAAGCTCGTCTATATATTTTTCCCGTTACGCAAACAACCCCCACATTATTCAACGTAAACAAAAATTTTAGTTCGTTCCTCAAAAGCAAAAGCACCACGAGAATGCACCTGAGTTCAAAACATGTTTTGAAACTCCGAGGAAACGACAGTTTTAACAAAACCAGTATCGTCCAGACACCTTAGATCTCTAGTTTATGCGAGTTGGTTTCACTATCTATGCGAAATGAGATCATATTCACTAACAGGTCGACTTGCCATGAAAGTGTGCGGGCAACGGGCTTAATGTGATTGCGCTAGAACAAACATGATGAACTTGCCGCGAGAACCTTGACACCAAGATATAGTAGCATGACTGAGACCGATTTGCATAAAAAGCAGACCTCCGAAGACTTGTAGTCCAGTGTCGTCATGATACTCGTCTTGTTCCTACCAAGAATCCCGGTTTTTCCAAACTCTGCGAACGAAGAAGTTGCCTCGTGCTTGCCGACTTTTCCATTTTTTACTTGAGGACAAGCCAAGATTCAAGCTTAGGGGAGTTTGATAACACGAAATCATATAGATATTTTCATGCATAATTCAACTAAAGTCTAACCGTTTTCGATCCGATTTCGGGTTATTTCCGTGTATTTGTCTGATGTTTTGCAGATATCCAACGATCACGTCTAAACAAGGCAACATGAAGAAAAGAAGCAATCTCAGATGAAATATGGACGAAAAAGGAGTGAAAATACAATGAAAAGCGCAGCAAGCTGTTTTTGCTGATGTGACGACCGTCACAGCTTCATGAAGACCGTCACACGGGTGACGACCGTCACACCTTGTGACGACCGTCATGCAGGCAAAAACGCCCCACTCAGATTACACGTCAAAGGATCAGTTCCAATTCCCACAGAGTGGACCACTACTCCCTAAATTATCTGCCTCAAGGTCCATCATCTTCAGTGATAACCGTTGGGATTCCACTTCTATAAAAAGGGAAGCAGGGGACTTCAGAAAGGGAGCTGCATTCATACCACGAAGTGCTGCCGAATTTACTTCCCAGAGCATTATTTTCCAGTTTTATTCTTATTTTTTTCTCTTTACCTTTCCTGTATTCCCATTTCCTTTCTTCTGTAATTTCTATTTTATTGTACGATCGAATTGGCACTAAAGACCAGAATCCTACCAACATCTGTGGAGGATCTGCCCAAAGGCCAATTGGCATATTTACAGGTTTTCATTTTGATCGGCTTCAGTTTTATTATAATGCAAATTATTATTTATTATTCTTATTTATATTTTATCTTTCCCAAATCCATGTCTAGCTAAACTTAGGTAATCGATATGTAGTAATAATTCGAATGGGATTTGATAACCACTGGTTGAAAAACTTTCTTTTCAAAAAGTAATTTATGGTCTGAGTGTTTAAAATTGATTCACTGAATAAACTTCGTCGCGAAAGCGAGAACTTATTTAAAAGTAGTTTTGCCACGAAAGTGGGAAATTAATTAAGATACGAACCAACAAGCGAAAGCTGCGGTAAGGTCAGATAGTAAACACTAGGCATTTGTTTTAATAACAGCGAAAGCACTTTAAAATGAATTAGAACTTAGAGATTTCCAAAAAATAATTTTAACCCCGAACGGGATACGAAAGTGTACGTTTGGCCCTTAGGATTATGATTAGCGTCAATAACCATAGTGAGGCGAGAGTTTTCAAATCTCCATTTTCTGCTTGAATAAACTTTGAAAATTATTTCATACACCATAACTTATCAAATCCCTGAAGAACACAATTACTACGTATCGATTCAATCAATTATATTCTAAATAGTAATCTTAGTTCCCTTTTAGTGACAATCTTATTCCCTTAAACATATTCTACCTAGCTAAACATAGTAACTCCCGAGAACACTAGTTTGATTACGAGTCCCTGTGGGATCGATATCTATTATTACTACGCAATAGACTGTGCACTTGCAGTTAGGTTGTATTAGACATAGAAAGTCGCGATCAGTAGTCGCTTATCCAATAAGGTTATTCGGGATACCAAAGCAGTATCTCTAAACACATGAGATTCTTCGGGTGGTAGAAGCAGTCCCTTATCCAATAAGGTTATTCGCGACACCCAAGCAATATCTCTAAACACAAGAGATTCTTCGGGTGGTCAAAGCAGTCCCTTATCCAATAAGGTTCTTCTTGATACCAAAAAAGAATATCTAAACACATGAGATTTTTCGGGTGGTCGAAGAAGTCCCTTATCTAATAAAGTTCTTCGTGATACCAAAGTAGTATGTCTAAACACATGAGATTCTTCGGGTGGTTGAAGCAGTCCCTTATCCAATAAGGGTCTTCGCGATACCAAAGCAGTATCTCTAAACACATGAGATTCTTCGGGTGGTCAAAGCAGTCCCTTATCCAATAAGGTTCTTCGCGATACCAAAGCAGTATCTCTAAACACATGAGATTCTTTGGGTGGTCGAAGTAGTCGCTTATCCAATAAGGTTATTTGGGATACCAAAGCAGTATCTCTAATCACATGAAATTCTTCGGGTGGTTGAAGCAGTCCCTTATTTAATAAGGTTCTTCGCGACACCAAAGTAGTATCTCTAAACACAAGAGATTCTTTGCGTGGTTGAAGCAGTCCCTTTTCTAATAAGGTTCTTCGCGATACCAAAGCAGTATCTCTAACCAAATGAGATTCTTCGGGTGGTCGAAGCAATACCTTATTCGTTAAGGTTCTTCGTGATTTCAAAGCAGTATCTCTAAACACATGAGATTCTTTGGGTGGTCGAAGCAGTCCCTTATCCAATAACGTTCTTCGCAATACCAAAGTAGTATCTCTAAACATGTGAGATTCTATGGGTGGTAAAAGCATTCCCTTATCCAATATGGTTCGTCGCGATACCAAAGCAATATTTCTAAACACATGAGATTCTTCGAGTGGTCAAAGCAGTCCCTTATCCAATAAGGTTCTTCGCGATGCGAAAACAATATCTCTAAGCACATGAGATTCTTCGAGTGGTCAAAGTAGTCCCTTATCTAATAAGGTTCATCGCGATACCAAAGCAGTATCTCTAAACACAAGAGATTCTTCGGGTGGTCGAAGCAGTCGCTTATCCATAAAGGTTATTCGGGATACCAAAGTAGTATCTCTAAACACATGAGATTCTTCGGGTGGTCAAAGCAGTCCCTTATCTAATAAGGTTCTTCGCGATACCAAAGCAGTATCTCTAAACACATGAGATTCTTCGGGTGGTCGAACCAGTCCCTTATCCAATAAGGTTCTTCTTGATACCAAAGAAGAATCTCTAAACACATGAGATTCTTCGGGTGGTCGAAGCAGTCCCTTATCTAATAAGGTTCTTCACGATACCAAACCTGTATCTCGAAACACATGAGATTCTTCGGGTGTTCGAAGCAGTCCCTTATCCAATAAGGTTATTCGCAATACTAAAGTAGTGTCTCTAAACACATGAGATTCTTCGGGTGGTCAAAACAGACCCTTATCCAATAAGGTTCTTCGCGATACCAAAGCAGTATCTCTAAACACATGAGATTCTTCGGGTGGTCGAAGTAGTCACTTATCCAATAAGGTTATTCGGGATACCAAAGCAGTATCTCTAAACACATGAGATTCTTCGGGTGGTAGAAGCAGTCCCTATTCCAATAAGGTTCTTCGCGACACCCAAGCAGTATCTCTAAACACAAGAGATTTTTCGGGTGGTCAAAGCAGTCCCTTATCCAATAAGGTTCTTCTTGATACCAAAGAAGAATCTCTAAACACATGAGATTCTTCGGGTGGTCGAAGCAGTCCCTTATCTAATAAGGTTCTTCATGATACCAAAGTAGTATCTCTAAACACATGAGATTCTTCGGGTGGTTGAAGCAGTCCCTTATCCAATAAGGGTCTTCGCGATACCAAAGCAGTATCTCTAAATACATGAGATTCTTCGGGTGGTCAAAGCAGTCCCTTATCCAATAAGGTTCTTCACGATACCAAAGCAGTATCTCTAAACACATGAGATTCTTCGGGTGGTCGAAGTAGTCGCTTATCCAATGAGGTTATTCGGGATACCAAAGCAGTATCTCTAAACACATGAGATTCTTCGGGTGGTAGAAGCAGTCCCTATTCCAATAAGGTTCTTCGCGACACCCAAGCAGTATCTCTAAACACAAGAGATTCTTCGGGTGGTCAAAGCATTCCCTTATCCAATAAGGTTCTTCTTGATACCAAAGAAGAATCTCTAAACACATGAGATTCTTTGGGTGGTCGAAGCAGTCCCTTATCTAATAAGGTTCTTCGTGATACCAAAGTAGTATCTCTAAACACATGAGATTTTTCGGGTGGTTGAAGCAGTCCCTTATCCAATAAGGTTCTTTGCAATACCAAAGTAGTATCTCTAAACACGTGAGATTCTATGGGTGGTAAAAGCAATCCCTTATCCAATATGGTTCTTTGTGATACTAAAGCAGTATCTCTAAACACATGAGATTCTTCGGGTGGTCAAAGCAGTCCCTTATCTAATAAGGTTCTTCGCGATGCGAAAACAATATCTCTAAGCACATGAGATTCTTCGAGTGGTCAAAGTAGTCCCTTATCTAATAAGATTCATCGTGATACCAAAGCAGTATCTCTAAACACAAGAGATTCTTCGGGTGGTCGAAGCAGTCGCTTATCCAATAAGGTTCTTCGCGATACCAAATCAGTATCTCTAAACACATGAGATTCTTCGGGTGGTCGAAGCAGTCCCTTATCCAATAAGGTTCTTGGCGATACCCAAGCAGTGTCTCTAAACACATGAGATTCTTCGGGTGGTCAAAGCAGTCCCTTATCTAATAAGGTTCTTCACGATACCAAAGCTGTATCTCGAAACACATGAGATTCTTCGGGTGTTCGAAGTAGTCCCTTATCCAATAAGGTTCTTCGCGATACTAAAGTAGTGTCTCTGAACACATGAGATTCTTCGGGTGGTCAAAGCAGTCCCTTCTCCAATAAGGTTCTTCACGATACCAAAGCATTATCTCTAAACACATGAGATTCTTCGGGTGGTCAATGCAGTCCTTTATCTAATAAGGTTCTTCGCGATACCAAAGCAATATCTCTAAACACATGAGATTCTTCGGGTGGTCAAAGCAGTCTGTTATCTAATAAGGTTCTTCGCGATACCAAAGCAGTATCTCTAAACACATGAGATTCTTCGGGTGGTCGAAGCAGTCCCTTATCCAATAAGGTTCTTCGCGATATCAAAGTAGTATCTCTAAACACATGAGATTCTTCGCGATACCAAAGCAGTATCTCTAAACACATGAGATTCTTTGGGTGGTCGAAGCAGTCCCTAATCCAATAAGGTTCTTCGAGATGCGAAAATAATATCTCTAAGCACATGAGATTCTTTGGGTGGTCAAAGCAGTCCCTTATCCGTTAAGCTTCTTCGCGATACCAAAGCAGTCCCTTATCCAATAAATTTATTTGCGATACCAAAGAAGTATATCTAAACACATGAGATTATTCTTGTGGTCAAAGAAGTCCCGTATCTAATAAGGTTCTTCGCGATACCAAAGCAGTATCTCTAAACACATGAGGTTCTTCGGGTGGTTAAAGCAGTCCCTTATCCAATAAGTTTCTTCGTGATACCAAAGCAGTATCTCTAAACACATGAGATTCTTCGGGTGGTCGAAGCAGTACCTTATCCAATAAGGTTCTTCTTGATACCAAAGATGTATCTCTAAACACATGAGGTTCTTCGGGTGGTCGAAGCAGTCCCTTATCTAATAAGGTTCTTCGTGATACCAAAGTAGTATCTCTAAACACATGAGATTCTTCGGGTGGTCGAAGCAGTCCCTTATCCAATAAGGTTCTTTGCGATACCAAAGCAGTATCTCTAAACACATGAGATTCTTCGGGTGGTCGAAGCAGTCCCTTATCCAGTAAGGTTCTTCGCGATACCAAAGTAGTATCTCATAACACATGAGATTCTTCAGGTGGTTGAAGCAGTCCCTTATCCAATAAGGTTCTTCGCGATACCAAAGTAGTATCTCTAAACACATGAGATTCTTTGGGTGGTCAAAGCAGTCCCTTATCCAATAAGGTTCTTCGCGATACCAAAGCAGTATCTCTAAACACATGAGATTCTTTGGGTGGTCAAAGCAGTCCCTTATCTAATTAGGTTCTTCGCAATACCAAAGCAGTATCTCTAAACACAAGAGATTCTTCGGGTGGTCGAAGTAGTCGCTTATCCAATAAGGTTATTCGGGATACCGAAGCAGTATCTCTAAACACATGAGATTCTTCGGGTGGTAGAAGCAGTCCCTTATCCAATAAGGTTCTTCGCAACACCAAAGCAGTATATCTAAACACAAGAGATTCTTCGGGTGGTTAAAGCAGTCCCTTTTCCAATAAGGTTCTTCGCGATACCGAAGCAGTATCTCTAACCACATGCGATTCTTTGGGTGCTCGAAGCAGTACCTTATTGAATAAGGTTCTTCGTGATTTCAAAGCAGTATCTCTAAACACATGAGATTCTTCGGGTGGTCGAAGTAGTCGCTTATCCAATAAGGTTATTCGGGATACCAAAGCAGTATCTCTAAACACATGAGATTCTTCGGGTGGTAGAAGCAGTCCCTATTCCAATAAGGTTCTTCGCGACACCCAAGCAGTATCTCTAAACACAAGAGATTTTTCGGGTGGTCAAAGCAGTCCCTTATCCAATAAGGTTCTTCTTGATACCAAAGAAGAATCTCTAAACACATGAGATTCTTCGGGTGGTCGAAGCAGTCCCTTATCTAATAAGGTTCTTCATGATACCAAAGTAGTATCTCTAAACACATGAGATTCTTCGGGTGGTTGAAGCAGTCCCTTATCCAATAAGGGTCTTCGCGATACCAAAGCAGTATCTCTAAATACATGAGATTCTTCGGGTGGTCAAAGCAGTCCCTTATCCAATAAGGTTCTTCACGATACCAAAGCAGTATCTCTAAACACATGAGATTCTTCGGGTGGTCGAAGTAGTCGCTTATCCAATGAGGTTATTCGGGATACCAAAGCAGTATCTCTAAACACATGAGATTCTTCGGGTGGTAGAAGCAGTCCCTATTCCAATAAGGTTCTTCGCGACACCCAAGCAGTATCTCTAAACACAAGAGATTCTTCGGGTGGTCAAAGCATTCCCTTATCCAATAAGGTTCTTCTTGATACCAAAGAAGAATCTCTAAACACATGAGATTCTTTGGGTGGTCGAAGCAGTCCCTTATCTAATAAGGTTCTTCGTGATACCAAAGTAGTATCTCTAAACACATGAGATTTTTCGGGTGGTTGAAGCAGTCCCTTATCCAATAAGGTTCTTTGCAATACCAAAGTAGTATCTCTAAACACGTGAGATTCTATGGGTGGTAAAAGCAATCCCTTATCCAATATGGTTCTTTGTGATACTAAAGCAGTATCTCTAAACACATGAGATTCTTCGGGTGGTCAAAGCAGTCCCTTATCTAATAAGGTTCTTCGCGATGCGAAAACAATATCTCTAAGCACATGAGATTCTTCGAGTGGTCAAAGTAGTCCCTTATCTAATAAGATTCATCGTGATACCAAAGCAGTATCTCTAAACACAAGAGATTCTTCGGGTGGTCGAAGCAGTCGCTTATCCAATAAGGTTCTTCGCGATACCAAATCAGTATCTCTAAACACATGAGATTCTTCGGGTGGTCGAAGCAGTCCCTTATCCAATAAGGTTCTTGGCGATACCCAAGCAGTGTCTCTAAACACATGAGATTCTTCGGGTGGTCAAAGCAGTCCCTTATCTAATAAGGTTCTTCACGATACCAAAGCTGTATCTCGAAACACATGAGATTCTTCGGGTGTTCGAAGTAGTCCCTTATCCAATAAGGTTCTTCGCGATACTAAAGTAGTGTCTCTGAACACATGAGATTCTTCGGGTGGTCAAAGCAGTCCCTTCTCCAATAAGGTTCTTCACGATACCAAAGCATTATCTCTAAACACATGAGATTCTTCGGGTGGTCAATGCAGTCCTTTATCTAATAAGGTTCTTCGCGATACCAAAGCAATATCTCTAAACACATGAGATTCTTCGGGTGGTCAAAGCAGTCTGTTATCTAATAAGGTTCTTCGCGATACCAAAGCAGTATCTCTAAACACATGAGATTCTTCGGGTGGTCGAAGCAGTCCCTTATCCAATAAGGTTCTTCGCGATATCAAAGTAGTATCTCTAAACACATGAGATTCTTCGCGATACCAAAGCAGTATCTCTAAACACATGAGATTCTTTGGGTGGTCGAAGCAGTCCCTAATCCAATAAGGTTCTTCGAGATGCGAAAATAATATCTCTAAGCACATGAGATTCTTTGGGTGGTCAAAGCAGTCCCTTATCCGTTAAGCTTCTTCGCGATACCAAAGCAGTCCCTTATCCAATAAATTTATTTGCGATACCAAAGAAGTATATCTAAACACATGAGATTATTCTTGTGGTCAAAGAAGTCCCGTATCTAATAAGGTTCTTCGCGATACCAAAGCAGTATCTCTAAACACATGAGGTTCTTCGGGTGGTTAAAGCAGTCCCTTATCCAATAAGTTTCTTCGTGATACCAAAGCAGTATCTCTAAACACATGAGATTCTTCGGGTGGTCGAAGCAGTACCTTATCCAATAAGGTTCTTCTTGATACCAAAGATGTATCTCTAAACACATGAGGTTCTTCGGGTGGTCGAAGCAGTCCCTTATCTAATAAGGTTCTTCGTGATACCAAAGTAGTATCTCTAAACACATGAGATTCTTCGGGTGGTCGAAGCAGTCCCTTATCCAATAAGGTTCTTTGCGATACCAAAGCAGTATCTCTAAACACATGAGATTCTTCGGGTGGTCGAAGCAGTCCCTTATCCAGTAAGGTTCTTCGCGATACCAAAGTAGTATCTCATAACACATGAGATTCTTCAGGTGGTTGAAGCAGTCCCTTATCCAATAAGGTTCTTCGCGATACCAAAGTAGTATCTCTAAACACATGAGATTCTTTGGGTGGTCAAAGCAGTCCCTTATCCAATAAGGTTCTTCGCGATACCAAAGCAGTATCTCTAAACACATGAGATTCTTTGGGTGGTCAAAGCAGTCCCTTATCTAATTAGGTTCTTCGCAATACCAAAGCAGTATCTCTAAACACAAGAGATTCTTCGGGTGGTCGAAGTAGTCGCTTATCCAATAAGGTTATTCGGGATACCGAAGCAGTATCTCTAAACACATGAGATTCTTCGGGTGGTAGAAGCAGTCCCTTATCCAATAAGGTTCTTCGCAACACCAAAGCAGTATATCTAAACACAAGAGATTCTTCGGGTGGTTAAAGCAGTCCCTTTTCCAATAAGGTTCTTCGCGATACCGAAGCAGTATCTCTAACCACATGCGATTCTTTGGGTGCTCGAAGCAGTACCTTATTGAATAAGGTTCTTCGTGATTTCAAAGCAGTATCTCTAAACACATGAGATTCTTCGGGTGGTCGAAGTAGTCGCTTATCCAATAAGGTTATTCGGGATACCAAAGCAGTATCTCTAAACACATGAGATTCTTCGGGTGGTAGAAGCAGTCCCTATTCCAATAAGGTTCTTCGCGACACCCAAGCAGTATCTCTAAACACAAGAGATTTTTCGGGTGGTCAAAGCAGTCCCTTATCCAATAAGGTTCTTTTTGATACCAAAGAAGAATCTCTAAACACATGAGATTCTTCGGGTGGTCGAAGCAGTCCCTTATCTAATAAGGTTCTTCATGATACCAAAGTAGTATCTCTAAACACATGAGATTCTTCGGGTGGTTGAAGCAGTCCCTTATCCAATAAGGGTCTTCGCGATACCAAAGCAGTATCTCTAAATACATGAGATTCTTCGGGTGGTCAAAGCAGTCCCTTATCCAATAAGGTTCTTCACGATACCAAAGCAGTATCTCTAAACACATGAGATTCTTCGGGTGGTCGAAGTAGTCGCTTATCCAATGAGGTTATTCGGGATACCAAAGCAGTATCTCTAAACACATGAGATTCTTCGGGTGGTAGAAGCAGTCCCTATTCCAATAAGGTTCTTCGCGACACCCAAGCAGTATCTCTAAACACAAGAGATTCTTCGGGTGGTCAAAGCATTCCCTTATCCAATAAGGTTCTTCTTGATACCAAAGAAGAATCTCTAAACACATGAGATTCTTCGGGTGGTCGAAGCAGTCCCTTATCTAATAAGGTTCTTCGTGATACCAAAGTAGTATCTCTAAACACATGAGATTTTTCGGGTGGTTGAAGCAGTCCCTTATCCAATAAGGTTCTTTGCAATACCAAAGTAGTATCTCTAAACACGTGAGATTCTATGGGTGGTAAAAGCAATCCCGTATCCAATATGGTTCTTTGTGATACCAAAGCAGTATCTCTAAACACATGAGATTCTTCGGGTGGTCAAAGCAGTCCCTTATCTAATAAGGTTCTTCGTGATGCGAAAACAATATCTCTAAGCACATGAGATTCTTCGAGTGGTCAAAGTAGTCCCTTATCTAATAAGATTCATCGCGATACCAAAGCAGTATCTCTAAACACAAGAGATTCTTCGGGTGGTCGAAGCAGTCGCTTATCCAATAAGGTTGTTCGCGATACCAAAGCAATATCTCTAAACACATGAGATTCTTCGGGTGGTCGAAGCAGTCCCTTATCCAATAAGGTTCTTGGCGATACCCAAGCAGTGTCTCTAAACACATGAGATTCTTCGGGTGGTCAAAGCAGTCCCTTATCTAATAAGGTTCTTCACGATACCAAAGCTGTATCTCGAAACACATGAGATTCTTCGGGTGTTCGAAGTAGTCCCTTATCCAATAAGGTTCTTCGCGATACTAAAGTAGTGTCTCTGAACACATGAGATTCTTCGGGTGGTCAAAGCAGTCCCTTCTCCAATAAGGTTCTTCACGATACCAAAGCAGTATCTCTAAACACATGAGATTCTTCGGGTGGTCAAAGCAGTCCCTTATCTAATAAGGTTCTTCGCGATACCAAAGCAATATCTCTAAACACATGAGATTCTTCGGGTGGTCAAAGCAGTCTGTTATCTAATAAGGTTCTTCGCGATACCAAAGCAGTATCTCTAAACACATGAGATTCTTCGGGTGGTCGAAGCAGTCCCTTATCCAATAAGGTTCTTCGCGATATCAAAGTAGTATCTCTAAACACATGAGATTCTTCGCGATACCAAAGCAGTATCTCTAAACACATGAGATTCTTTGGGTGGTCGAAGCAGTCCCTAATCCAATAAGGTTCTTCGAGATGCGAAAATAATATCTCTAAGCACATGAGATTCTTTGGGTGGTCAAAGCAGTCCCTTATCCGTTAAGCTTCTTCACGATACCAAAGCAGTCCATTATCCAATAAATTTATTTGCGATACCAAAGAAGTATATCTAAACACATGAGAGTATTCTGGTGGTCAAAGAAGTCCCGTATCTAATAAGGTTCTTCGCGATACCAAAGCAGTATCTCTAAACACATGAGGTTCTTCGGGTGGTTAAAGCAGTCCCTTATCCAATAAGTTTCTTCGTGATACCAAAGCAGTATCTCTAAACACATGAGATTCTTCGGGTGGTCGAAGCAGTACCTTATCCAATAAGGTTCTTCTTGATACCAAAGATGTATCTCTAAACACATGAGGTTCTTCGGGTGGTCGAAGCAGTCCCTTATCTAATAAGGTTCTTCGTGATACCAAAGTAGTATCTCTAAACACATGAGATTCTTCGGGTGGTCGAAGCAGTCCCTTATCCAATAAGGTTCTTTGCGATACCAAAGCAGTATCTCTAAACACATGAGATTCTTCGGGTGGTCGAAGCAGTCCCTTATCCAGTAAGGTTCTTCGCGATACCAAAGTAGTATCTCATAACACATGAGATTCTTCAGGTGGTTGAAGCAGTCCCTTATCCAATAAGGTTCTTCGCGATACCAAAGTAGTATCTCTAAACACATGAGATTCTTTGGGTGGTCAAAGCAGTCCCTTATCCAATAAGGTTCTTCGCGATACCAAAGCAGTATCTCTAAACACATGAGATTCTTTGGGTGGTCAAAGCAGTCCCTTATCTAATTAGGTTCTTCGCAATACCAAAGCAGTATCTCTAAACACAAGAGATTCTTCGGGTGGTCGAAGTAGTCGCTTATCCAATAAGGTTATTCGGGATACCGAAGCAGTATCTCTAAACACATGAGATTCTTCGGGTGGTAGAAGCAGTCCCTTATCCAATAAGGTTCTTCGCAACACCAAAGCAGTATATCTAAACACAAGAGATTCTTCGGGTGGTTAAAGTAGTCCCTTTTCCAATAAGGTTCTTCGCGATACCGAAGCAGTATCTCTAACCACATGCGATTCTTTGGGTGCTCGAAGCAGTACCTTATTGAATAAGGTTCTTCGTGATTTCAAAGCAGTATCTCTAAACACATGAGATTCTTTGGGTGGTCGAAGCAGTCCCTTATCCAATAAGATTTTTCGCGATACCAAAGTAGTATCTCGAAACACATGAGATTCTTCGAGTGGTCGAAGCAATCCCTTATCAAATAATGTTCTTCGCGATACCAAAGTAGTATCTCTAAGCACATGAGATTTTTCGAGTGGTCAAAGTAGTCCCTAATCTTATAAGGTTCTTCGCGATACCAAAGCAGTATCTCTAAACACAAGAGATTCTTCGGGTGGTCGAAGCAGTCGCTTATCCAATAAGGTTCTTCGCGATACCAAAGCAGTATCTCTAAACACATGAGATTCTTCAGGTGGTCAGAGCAGTCCCTTGTCCAAGAAGGTTCTTCGCGATACCAAAGCAGTATCTCTAAACACATGAGATTCTTCGAGTGGTCGAAGCAGTCCCTTATCTAATAAGGTTTTTCGGGATACCAAAGCAGTATCTCTAAACACATAAAATTCTTCGCGATACCAAAGCAGTATATCTAAACACATGAGATTCTTCGGGTGGTCAAAGCAATCCCTTATCCAATAAGGTTCTTCGCGATACGAAAGTAGTATCTCTAAACACATGAGATTCTTCGGGTGGTCGAAGTAGTCCCTGATCCGTTAAGGTTGTTCGCGAAACCAAAGCAGTATCTCTAAACACATGAGATTCTTCGGGTGGTCGAAGCAGTACCTTATCCAATAAGGTTCTTCTTGATACCAAAGCAGTATCTCTAAACACATGATATTCTTCGAGTGGGCGAAGCAGTACCTTATCCAATAAGGTTCTTCTTGATGCCAAAGCAGTATCTCTAAACACATGAGATTCTTCGGGTGGTCGAAGCAGTCCCTTATCCAATAAGGTTCTTTGCAATACAAAAGCAGTGTCTCTAAACACATGAGATTCTTCGGGTGGTCGAAGCAGTCCCTTATCCAGTAAGGTTCTTTGCGATACCAAAGTAGTATCTCGTAACACATGAGATTCTACAGGTGGTTGAAGCAACTGATCCAATAAGGTTCTTCGCGATACCAAAGTAGTATCTCTAAACACAGGAGATTCTTTGGGTGGTCAAAGCAGTCCCTTATCCAATAAGGTTCTTCGCGATACCAAAGCAGTATCTCTAAACACATGAGATTCTTTGGGTGGTCAAAGCAGTCCCTTATCTAATTAGGTTCTTCGCAATACCAAAGCAGTATCTCTAAACACATGAGATTCTTCGGGTGGTCGAAGTAGTCGCTTATCCAATAAGGTTATTCGGGATACCAAAGCAGTATCTCTAAACACATGAGATTCTTCGGGTGGTAGAAGCAGTCCCTTATCCAATAAGGTTCTTCGCAACACCAAAGCAGTATATCTAAACACAAGAGATTCTTTGGGTGGTTAAAGCAGTCCTTTTTCCAATAAGGTTCTTCGCGATACCGAAGCAGTATCTCTAACCACATGAGATTCTTTGGGTGGTCGAAGCAGTACCTTATTCAATAAGGTTCTTCGTGATTTCAAAGCAGTATCTCTAAACACATGAGATTGTTTGGGTGGTCTAAGCAGTCCCTTATCCAATAAGATTTTTCGCGATACCAAAGTAGTATCTCGAAACACATGAGATTCTTCGAGTGGTCGAAGCAGTCCCTTATCAAATAATGTTCTTCGCGATACCAAAGTAGTATCTCTAAGCACATGAGATTTTTCGAGTGGTCAAAGCAGTCGCTTATCCAATAAGGTTCTTCGCGATACCAAAGCAGTATCTCTAAACACATGAGATTTTTCTGGTGGTCAGAGCAGTCCCTTATCCAAGAAGGTTCTTCGCGATACCAAAGCAGTATCTCTAAACACATGAGATTCTTCGGGTGGTCGAAGCAGTCCCTTATCTAATAAGGTTTTTCGGGATACCAAAGCAGTATCTCTAAACACATAAAATTCTTCGCGATACCAAAGCAGTATCTCTAAACACATGAGATTCTTCGGGTGGTCAAAGCAATCCCTTATCCAATAAGGTTCTTCGCGATACGAAAGTAGTATCTCTAAACACATGAGATTTTTCGGGTGGTCGAAGTAGTCCCTGATCTGTTAAGGTTATTCGCGAAACCAAAGCAGTATCTCTAAACACATGAGATTCTTCGGGTGGTCGAAGCAGTACCTTATCCAATAAGGTTCTTCTTGATACCAAAGCAGTATCTCTAAACACATGATATTCTTCGAGTGGGCGAAGCAGTACCTTATCCAATAAGGTTCTTCTTGATGCCAAAGCAGTATCTCTAAACACATGAGATTCTTCGGGTGGTCGAAGCAGTCCCTTATCCAATAAGGTTCTTTGCAATACAAAAGTAGTATATCAAACAACATGAGATTCTTCGGGTGGTCGAAGCAGTCCCTTATCCAGTAAGGTTCTTCGCGATACCAAAGTAGTATCTCGTAACACATGAGATTCTACAGGTGGTTGAAGCAACTGATCCAATAAGGTTCTTCGTGATACCAATGTAGTATCTCTAAACACAGGAGATTCTTTGGGTGGTCAAAGCAGTCCCTTATCCAATAAGGTTCTTCGCGATACCAAAGCAGTATCTCTAAACACATGAGATTCTTTGGGTGGTCAAAGCAGTCCCTTATCTAATTAGGTTCTTCGCAATACCAAAGCAGTATCTCTAAACACATGAGATTCTTCGGGTGGTAGAAGCAGTCCCTTATCCAATAAGGTTCTTCGCGACACCAAATCAGTATTTCTAAACACAAGATATTCTTCGGGTGGTTGAAGCAATACCTTTTCCAATAAGGTTCTTCGCGATACCAAAGCAGTATCTCTAACCACATGAGATTCTTTGGGTGTTCGAAGCAGTACCTTATTCAATAAGGTTCTTCGTGATTTCAAAGCAGTATCTCTAAACACATGAGATTCTTTGGGTGGTCGAAGCAGTCCCTTATCCAATAAGATTCTTCGCGATACCAAAGTAGTATCTCGAAACACATGAGATTCTTCATGTGGTCGAAGCAGTCCCTTATCAAATAAGGTTCTTCGCGATACCAAAGCAGTATCTCTAAACACATGAGATTTTTCTGGTGGTCAGAGCAGTCCCTTATCCAAGAAGTTTCTTCGCGATACCAAAGCAGTATCTCTAAACACATGAGATTCTTCGGATGGTCGAAGCAGTCCCTTATCTAATATGGTTCTTCGGGATACCAAAGCAGTATCTCTAAACACATAAAATTCTTCGCTATACCAAAGCAGTATCTCTAAACACATGAGATTCTTCGGGTGGTCAAAGAAATCCCTTATCCAATAAGGTTCTTCGTGATACGAAAGCAGTATCTCTAAACACTTGAGATTCTTCGGGTGGTCGAAGCAGTCCCTGATCCGTTAAGGTTCTTCGCGAAACCAAAGCAGTATCTCTAAACACATGAGATTCTTCGGGTGCTCGAAGCAGTCCCTTATCCAATAAGGTTCTTTGCGATACCCAAGCAATATCTCTAAATACATGAGATTTTTCGGGTGGTCAAAGTAGTCCCTTATCTAATAAGGTTCTTCGCGATACCAAAGCAGTATCTCTAAACACATGAGATTCTTAGGGTGGTCGAAGCAGTCCCTTATCCAATAAGGTTCTTCGCGATACCAAAAGAAGTATCTCTAAACACAAGAGATTCTTCAGGTGGTTGCAGCAGTCCCTTATCTAATAAGGTTCTTCGGGATACCAAAGCAGTATCTCTAAACCCTTAAAATTCTTCGCGATACCAATGCAGTATCTCTAAACACATGAGATTCTTCGGGTTGTCGAAGCAGTCCCTGATCCGTTAAGGTTCTTCGCGAAACCAAAGAAGTATCTCTAATCACATGAGATTCTTCGGGTGGTCGAAGCAGTCCCTTATCCAATAAGGTTCTTTGCGATACCCAAGCAATATCTCTAAACACATGAGATTTTTCGGGTGGTCAAAGTAGTCCCTTATCTAATAAGGGTCTTTGCGATACCAAAGCAGTATCTCTAAACACATGAGATTCTTAGGGTGGTCGAAGCTGTCCCTTATCCAATAAGGTTCTTTGCGATACCAAAAGAAGTATCTCTAAACACAAGAGGTTTTTCGGGTGGTTGAAGCAGTCCCTTTTCCAATAAGGTTCTTCGTGATACCAAAGCAGTATCTCTAACCACATGAGATTCTTCAGGTGGTCAAAGCAGTCCCTTATCCAATAAGGTTCTTCACGATATCAAAGCAGTATCTCTAAACACATGAGATTCCTCGCGATACCAAAGTAGTATCTCTAAACACATGAGATTCTTCGGGTGGTCGAAGCAGTCTCTTATCTAATAAGGTTTTTTGCGATACCAAAGCAGTATCTCTAAACACATGAGATTATTCCGGTGGTCAAGGCAATCCCCTATCCAATAAGGTTCTTCGTGATATCAAAGTAGTATCTCTAAACACATGAAATTCTTCGTGATACCAAAGCAGTATCTCTAAACACATGATATTCTTCGAGTGGTCGAAGCAGTACCTTATCCAATAAGGTTCTTCTTGATGCCAAAGCAGTATCTCTAAACACATGAGATTCTTCGGGTGGTCGAAGCAGTCCCTTATCTAATAAGGTTCTTCGCGATGCCAAAGTAGTATCTCTAAACTCATGAGATTCTTCTGGTCGTCGAAGTAGTCCCTTATCCAATAAGGTTCTTCGTGATACCAAAGCAATATCTCTAAACACATGAGATTCTTCGGGTGGTCAAAGCATTTCCTAATCCAATAAGGTTCTTCGCGATACCAATGCAGTATCTCTAAACACATCAAGCAATCCCTTATCTAATAAGGTTCTTCGCGATACCAAAGTAGTATCTCTAAACACATAAGATTCTTCGGGTGGTCATAAAAGTCCCATATCCAATAAGGTTTTTCACGATACCAAAGCAGTATCTCTAAACACATGAGATTCTTTTGGTGGTCAAAGCAGTCCCTTATCTAATAAGGTTCTTCGCGATACAAAAATAGTATCTCAAAACACATCGGAGTCATTGGGTGGTCGAAGCAGTCCCTTATCCAGTAAGGTTCTTCGCGATACCAAAGCAGTATCTCTAAACACATGAGATTCTTTGGGTGGTCAAAGCAGTCCCTTATCCAATAAGGTTCTTCACAATACGAAAGCAGTATCTCTAAACACATGAGATTCTTCGGGTGGTCGAAGCAGTCCCTGATCCGTTATGGTTCTTCGCGAAACCAAAGCAGTATCTCTAAACACATGAGATTCTTCGGGTGTTCGAAGCAGTCCCCTATCCAATAAGGTTCTTTGCGATACCCAAGCAATATCTCAGAACACATGAGATTCTTTGGGTGGTCAAAGCAGTCCCTTATCTAATAAGGTTCTTCGCGATACCAAAGCAGTATCTCTAAACACATGAGATTCTTCGGGTGGTCTAAGTAGTCCCTTATCCAATAAGGTTCTTCGCGATACCAAAGCAGTATCTCTAAACACATGAGATTCTTAGGTTGGTCGAAGCAGTCCCTTATCCAAAAGGTTCTTCACGATACCAATAGAAGTATCTCTAAACACAAGAGATTCTTCGGGTGGTTGAAGCAGGCCCCTTTCCAATAAGGGTCTTTGTGATACCAAAGCAGTACCTCTAACCACATGAGATTCTTCGGGTGGTCAAAGAAGTCCCTTATCCAATAAGGTTCTTCGCGATATCAAAGCAGTATCTCTAAACACATGAGATTCCACGCGATACCAAAGCAGTATCTCTAAACACATGAGATTCTTCGGGTGGTCGAAGCAGTCCCTTATCTAATAAGGTTCTTTGCGATACCAAAGAAGTATCTCTAAACACATGAGATTATTCTGGTGGTCAAAGAAGTCCCGTATCTAATAAGGTTCTTCACGATACCAAAGCAGTATCTCTAAACACATGAGGTTCTTCGGGTGGTTGAAACAGTCCCTTATCCAATAAGGTTCTTCGCGATACCAAAGCAGTATCTCTAAACACATGAGATTCTTCGGGTGGTCGAAGCAGTACCTTATCTAATAAGGTTCTTCTTGATACCAAAGAAGTATCTCTAAACACATGAGATTCTTCAGGTGATCGAAGCAGTCCCTTATCTAATAAGGTTCTTCGTGATACCAAAGTAGTATCTCTAAACACATGACATTCTTCGGGTGGTCGAAGCAGTCCCTTATCCAATAAGGTTCTTTGTGATACCAAAGAAGTATCTTTAAACACAAGAGATTGTTCCGGTGGTCAAAGCAATCCCCTATCCAATAAGGTTCTTCGCGATATCAAAGCAGTATCTCTAAACACATGAGATTCTTCGTGATACCAAAGCAGTATCTCTAAACACATGAGATTCTTCGAGTGGTCGAAGCAGTACCTTATCCAATAAGGTTCTTCTTGATACCAAAGCAGTATCTCTAAACACACGAGCTTCTTCTGGTGGTCGAAGCAGTCCATTATCTAATAAGGTTCTTCTTGATACCAAAGTAGTATCTCTAAACTCATGAGATTCTTCTGGTGGTTGAAGCAGTCCCTTATCCAATAAGGTTCTTCGCGATACCAAAGTAGTATCTCTAAACACATGAGATTCTTCGGGTGGTCAAAGCATTTCCTAATCCAATACGGTTCTTCGCGATACCAAAGCAGTATCTCTAAACACATCAAGCAGTCCCTTATCTAATAAGGTTCTTCACGATACCAAAGCAGTATCTCTAAACACATGAGATTCTTCGGGAGGTCAAAGCAGTCCCTTATCCAATAAGGTTCTTCACGATATGAAAGCAGTATCTCTAAACACTTCAGATTCTTTGGGTGGTCAAAGTAGCCCTTATCTAATAAGGTGCTTCACGATACCAAAGCAGTATCTCTAAACACTTGAGATTCTTCGGGTGGTCGAAGCAGTCCCTCATCTAATAAGGTTCCTCGCGATACCAAAGCAGTATCTCTAACCACATGAGATTCTTCGGGTGGTCGAAGAAGTCCCTTATCCAATAAGGTTCTTCGCGATACCAAAGTAGTAATTCGTAACACATGAGATTCTTCGGGTGGTTGAAGCAGTCCCTGAGCCAATAAGGTTCTTCGCGATACCAAAGTAGTATCTCTAAGCACAGGAGATTCTTTGGGTAGTCAAAGCAGTCCCTTATCTAATTAGGTTCTTCGCAATACCAAAGCAGTATCTCTAAACACATGAGATTTTTCGGGTGTTCGAAGCAGTCCCCTATCAAATAAGGTTCTTTGCGATACCCAAGCAATATCTCTAAACACATGAGATTCATTGGGTGGTCAAAGCAGTCCCTTATCTAATAAGGTTCTTCGCGATACCAAAGCAGTATCTCTATACACATGAGATTCTTCGGGTGGTCTAAGTAGCCCCTTATCCAATAAGGTTCTTCGCGATACCAAAGCAGTATCTCTAAACACATGAGATTCTTAGGGTGGTCGAAGCAGTCCCTTATCCAATAAGGTTCTTCACGATACCAAAAGAATTATCTCTAAACACAAGAGATTCTTCGGGTGGTTGAAGCAGTCCCTTTTCCAATAAGGTTCTTCGTGATACCAAAGCAGTATCTCTAACCACATGAGATTCTTCGGGTGGTCAAAGAAGTCCTTTATCAAATAAGGTTCTTCGCGATATCAAAGCAGTATCTCTAAACACATGAGATTCCACGCGATACCAAAGTAGTATCTCTAAACACATGAGATTCTTCGGGTGGTCGAATCAGTCCCTTATCCAATAAGGTTCTTTGCGATACCAAAGAAGTATCTCTAAACACATGAGATTGTTCCGGTGGTCAAAGCAATCCCCTATCCAATAAGGTTCTTCGCGATATCAAAGCAGTATCTCTAAACACATGAGATTCTTCGTGATACCAAAGCAGTATCTCTAAACACATGAGATTCTTCGGGTGGTTGAAGAAGTCCCTTTTCCAATAAGGTTCTTCGTGATACCAAAGCAGTGTCTCTAACCACATGAGATTCTTCGGGTGGTCAAAGAAGTCCCTTATCCAATAAGGTTCTTCGCGATATCAAAGCAGTATCTCTAAACACATGAGATTCCACGCGATACCAAAGTAGTATCTCTAAACACATGAGATTCTTCGGGTGGTCGAATTAGTCTCTTATCCAATAAGGTTCTTTGCGATACCAAAGAAGTATATCTAAACACATGAGATTGTTCCGGTGGTCCAAGCAATCCCCTATCCAATAAGGTTCTTCGCGATATCAAAGCAGTATCTCTAAACACATGAGATTCTTCGTGATACCAAAGCAGTATCTTTAAACACATGAGATTCTTCGAGTGGTCGAAGCAGTACCTTATCCAATAAGGTTCTTCTTGATACCAAAGCAGTATCTCTAAACACACGAGATTCTTCGGGTGGTCGAAGCAGTCCCTTATCTAATAAGGTTCTTCGCGATACCAAAGTAGTATCTCTAAACTCATGAGATTCTTTTGGTGGTCGAAGCAGTCCCTTATCCAATAAGGTTCTTCGCGATACCAAAGCAGTATCTCTAAACACATGAGATTCTTCGGGTGGTCAAAGCATTTCCTAATCCAATAAGGTTCTTCGCGATACCAAAGCAGTATCTCTAAACACATCAAGCAGTCCCTTATCTAATAAGGTTCTTCGCGATACCAAAGCAGTATCTCTAAACACATGAGATTCTTCGGGTGGTCAAAGCAGTCCCTTATCCAATAAGGTTCTTCACGATATGAAAGCAGTATCTCTAAACACATGAGATTCTTTGGGTGGTCAAAGTAGTCCCTTATCTAATAAGGTTCTTCGCGATACCAAAGCAGTATCTCTAAACACATGAGATTCTTCGGGTGGTCGAAGCAGTCCCTCATCTAATAAGGTTCTTCGCGATACCAAAGCAGTATCTCTAAACACATGAGATTCTTCGGGTGGTCGAAGAAGTCCCTTATCCAATAAGGTTCTTCGCGATACCAAAGTAGTAACTCGTAACACATGAGATTCTTCGGGTGGTTGAAGCAGTCTCTGATCCAATAAGGTTCTTCGTGATACCAAAGTAGTATCTCTAAACACATGAGATTCTTCGGGTGGTCAAAGCAGTCCCTTCTCCAATAAGGTTCTTCGCGATACCAAAGCAGTATCTCTAAACACATGAGATTGTTCGGGTGGTAGAAGCAGTCCCTTATTTAATAAGGTTCTTCGCGACACCAAAGCAGTATCTCTAAACACAAGAGATTCTTCGGGTGGTTGAAGCAGTCCCTTTTCCAATAAGGTTCTTCGCGATACCAAAGCAGTATCTCTAACCAAATGTGATTCTTCGGGTGGTCGAAGCAGTACCTTATTCATTAAGGTTCTTCGTGATTTCAAAGCAGTATCTCTAAACGCATGAGATTCTTTGGGTGGTCGAAGCAGTCCCTTATCCAATAACGTTCTTCGCAATACCAAAGCGGTATCTCTAAACACGTGAGATTCTATGGGTGATAAAAGCAGTCCCTTATCCAATATGGTTCTTTGCGATACCAAAGCAGTATTTCTAAACACATGAGATTCTTCGGGTGGTCAAAGCAGTCCCTTATCCAATAAGGTTCTTCGCGATGGGAAAACAATATCTCTAAGCACATGAGATTCTTCGAGTGGTCAAAGTAGTCCCTTATCTAATAATGTTCATCGCGATACCACAACAGTATCTCTAAACACAAGAGATTCTTCGGGTGGTCGAAGCAGTCGCTTATCCAATAAGGTTATTCGAGATACCAAAGAAGTATCTCTAGACACATGAGATTATTCTGGTGGTCAAAAAAGTCTCGTATCTAAAAAGGTTCTTCGCGATACCAAAGCAGTATCTCTAAACACATGAGGTTCTTCGGGTGGTTAAAGCAGTCCCTTATCCAATAAGGTTCTTTGTGATACCTACGCAGTATCTCTAAACACATGAGATTCTTCGGGTGGTCGAAGCAGTACCTTATCCAATAAGGTTCTTCTTGATACCAAAGAAGTGTCTCTAAACACATGAGATTCTTCAGTTGGTCGAAGCAGTCCCTTTCTAATAAGGTTCTTCGTGATAATAAAGTAGTATTTCTAAACACATGAGATTCTTCGGGTGGTCGAAGCAGTCCCTTATCCAATAAGGTTCTTTGCGATACCAAAGCAGTATCTCTAAACACATGAGATTCTTTGGGTGGTCGAAGTAGTCCCTTATCCAGTAAGGCTCTTCGCGACACCAAAGTAGTATCTCGTAACACATGAGATTCTTCAGGTGGTCGAAGAAGTCCCTGATCCAATAAGGTTCTTCGCGATACCAAAGTAGTATCTCTAAACACAGGAGATTCTTTGGGTGGTCAAAGCAGTCCCTTATCTAATTAGGTTCTTCGCAATACCAAAGCAGTATCTCTAAACACATGAGATTCTTCGGGTGGTTAAAGTAGTCGCTTATCCAATAAGGTTATTCGGGATACCAAAGTTGTATCTCTAAACACATGAGATTCTTCGGGTGGTAGAAGCAGTCCCTTAACCCATAAGGTTCTTTGCGACACCAAAGCAGTATCTCTAAACACAAGAGATTCTTCGGGTGGTTGAAGCAGTCCCTTTTCCAATAAGGTTCTTCGCGATACCAAAGCAGTATCTCTAACGACATGAGATTCTTTGGGTGGTCGAAGCAGTACCTTATTCAATAAGGTTCTTCGTGATTTCAAAGCAGTATCTCTAAACACATGAGATTCTTCGGGTGGTCGAAGCAGTCCCTTATCAAATAAGGTTCTTCGCGATACCAAAGTAGTATCTCTAAGCACATGAGATTCTTCGAGTGGTCAAAGTAGTCCCTAATCTAATAAGGTTCTTCGCGATACCAAAGCAGTATCTCTAAACACAAGAGATTCTTCGGGTGGTCGAAGCAGTCACTTATCCAATAAGGTTCTTCGCGATACCAAAGCAGTATCTCTAAACACATGAGATTCTTCTGGTGGTCAGAGATGTCCCTTATCCAAGAAGGTTCTTCGCGATACCAAAGCAGTATCTCTAAACACATGAGATTCTTCGGGTGGTCGAAGCAGTCGCTTATCCAATAAGGTTCTTCGCGATACCAAAGCAGTATCTCTAAACACATGAGATTCTTTTGGTGGTCAGAGCAGTCCCTTATCCAAGAAGGTTCTTCGCGATGCCAAAGTAGTATCTCTAACCAAATGTGATTCTTCGGGTGGTCGAAGCAGTACCTTATTCATTAAGGTTCTTCGTGATTTCAAAGCAGTATCTCTAAACGCATGAGATTCTTTGGGTGGTCGAAGCAGTCCCTTATCCAATAAAGTTCTTCGCAATACCAAAGCAGTATCTCTAAACACGTGAGATTCTATGGGTGGTAAAAGCAGTCCCTTATCCAATATGGTTCTTCGCGATACCAAAGCAGTATCTCTAAACACATGAGATTCTTCGGGTGGTCAAAGCAGTCCCTTATCCAATAAGGTTCTTCGCGATGCGAAAACAATATCTCTAAGCACATGAGATTCTTCGAGTGGTCAAAGTAGTCCCTTATCTAATAATGTTCATCGCGATACCACAACAGTATCTCTAAACACAAGAGATTCTTCAGGTGGTCAAAGCAGTCGCTTATCCAATAAGGTTATTCGAGATACCGAAGAAGTATCTCTAAACACATGAGATTATTCTGGTGGTCAAAAAAGTCTCGTATCTAAAAAGGTTCTTCGCGATACCAAAGCAGTATCTCTAAACACATGAGGTTCTTCGGGTGGTTGAAGCAGTCCCTTATCCAATAAGGTTCTTTGCGATACCAATGCAGTATCTCTAAACACATGAGATTCTTCGAGTGGTCGAAGCAGTACCTTATCCAATAAGGTTCTTCTTGATACCAAAGAAGTATCTCTAAACACATGAGATTCTTCAGGTGGTCGAAGAAATCCCTTATCTAATAAGGTTCTTCGTGATAATAAAGTAGTATCTCTAAACACATGAGATTCTTCGGGTGGTCGATGCAGTCCCTTATCCAATAAGGTTCTTTGCGATACCAAAGCAGTGTCTCTAAACACATGAGATTCTTTGGGTGGTCGAAGCAGTCCCTTATCCAGTAAGGTTCTTCGCGACACCAAAGTAGTATCTCGTAACACATGAGATTCTTCAGGTGGTTGAAGAAGTCCCTGATCCAATAAGGTTCTTCGCGATACCAAAGTAGTATCTCTAAACACAGGAGATTCTTTGGGTGGTCAAAGCAGTCCCTTATCTAATTAGGTTCTTCGCAATACCAAAGCAGTATCACTAAACACATGAGATTCTTCGGGTGGTCGAAGTAGTCGCTTATCCAATAAGGTTATTTGGGATACCAAAGCAGTATCTCTAAACACATGACATTCTTCGGGTGGTAGAAGCAGTCCCTTAACCCATAAGGTTCTTTGCGACACCAAAGCAGTATCTCTAAACACAAGAGATTCTTCGGGTGGTTGAAGCAGTCCCTTTTCCAATAAGGTTCTTCACGATACCAAAGCAGTATCTCTAACCACATGAGATTCTTTGGGTGTTCGAAGCAGTACCTTATTCAATAAGGTTCTTCGTGATTTCAAAGCAGTATCTCTAAACACATGAGATTCTTTGGGTGGTCGAAGCAGTCCCTTATCCAATAAGATTCTTCGTGATACCAAAGTAGTATCTCGAAACATATGAGATTCTTCGGGTGGTCGAAGCAGTCCCTATTCAAATAAGGTTCTTCCCGATACCAAAGCAGTATCTCTAAACACAAGAGATTCTTCGGGTGGTCGAAGCAGTCGCTTATCCAATAAGGTTCTTCGCGATACCAAAGCAGTATCTCTAAACACATGAGATTCTTCTGGTGGTCAGAGCAATCCCTTATCCAAGAAGGTTCTTTGCGATACCAAAGCAGTATCTCTAAACACATGAGATTCTTCGGGTGGTCGAAGCAGTCCCTTATCTAATCAGGTTCTTCTGGATACTAAAGTAGTATCTCTAAACACATAAAATTCTTCGCGATACCAAAGCAATATCTCTAAACACATGAGATTCTTCGGGTGGTCAAAGCAATCCCTTATCCAATAAGGTTCTTCACGATACCAAAGCAGTATCTCTAATCACATGAGATTCTTCGGGTCGTCGAAGCAGTCCCTGATCCGTTAAGGTTCTTCGCGAAACCAAAGCAGTATCTCTAAACACATGAGATTCTTAGGGTGGTCGAAGCAGTCCCTTATCCAATAAGGTTCTTTGCGATACCCAAGAAATATCTCTAAACACATGAGATTTTTTGGGTGGTCAAAGTAGTCTCTTATCTAATAAGGTTCTTCGCGATACCAAAGCAGTATCTCTAAACACATGAGATTTTATGGGTGGTCGAAGCAGTCCCTTATCCAATAAGGTTCTTCGCGATCCCAAAAGAAGTATCTCTAAACACAAGAGATTCTTCTGGTGGTTGAAGCAGTCCCTTTTCCAATAAGGTTCTTCGTGATACCAAAGTAGTCTCTCTAACCACAAGAGATTCTTCAGGTGGTCAAAGCAGTCCCTTATCCAATAAGGTTCTTCGCGATATCAAAGTTGTATCTCTAAACACATGAGATTCCTCGCGATACCAAAGCAGTATCTCTAAACACATGAGATTCTTCGGGTGGTCGAAGCAGTCCCATATCCAATAAGGTTTTTTGCGATACCAAAGCAGTATCTCTAAACACATGAGATTATTCCAGTGGTCAAAGCAATCCCTTATCCAATAAGGTTTTTCGCAATATCAAAGCAGTACCTCTAAACACATGAGATTCTTCGTGATACCAAAGCAGTATCTCTAAACACATGAGATTCTTCGAGTGGTCGAAGCAGTACCTTATCCAATAAGGTTCTTCTTGATACCAAAGCAGTATCTCTAAACACACGAGATTCTTCGGGTGGTCGAAGCAGTCCCTTATCTAATAAGGTTCTTCGCGATACCAAAGTAGTATCTCTAAACTCATGAGATTCTTCTGGTGGTCGAAGCAGTCACTTATCCAATAAGGTTCTTCGCGATACCAAAGCAGTATCTCTAAACACATGAGATTCTTCGGGTGGTCAAAGCATTTCCTAATCCAATAAGGTTCTTCGCGATACCAAAGAAGTATCTCTAAACACATCAAACAGTCCCTTACCTAATAAGGTTCTTCGCGATACCAAAGCAGTATCTCTAAAGCAGTCCCTTATCCAATAAGGTTCTTCACGATATGAAAGCAGTATCTCTAAACACATGAGATTCTTTGGGTGGTCAAAGCAGTCCCTTATCTAATAAGGTTCTTCGCGATACCAAAGCAGTATCTCTAAACACATGAGATTCTTCAGGTGGTCGAAGCAGTCTTTCATCTAATAAGGTTCTTCGCGAAACCAAAGCAGTATCTCTAAACACATGTGATTCTTCGGGTGGTCGAAGCAGTCCCTTATCCAATAAGGTTCTTTGCGATACCAAAGCAGTATCTCTAAACACATGAGATTCTTTGGGTGGTCAAAGCAGTCCCTTATCCAATAAGGTTCTTCGCGATACGAAAGCAGTATCTCTGCACACATGAGATTCTTCGGGTGGTCGAAGCAGTCCCTGATCCGTAAAGGTTCTTCGCGAAACCAAAGCAGTATCTCTAAACACATGAGATTCTTCGGGTGGTCGAAGCAGTCTCTTATCCAATAAGGTTCTTGGCGATACCCAAGCAATATCTCTAAACACATGAGATTCTTCGGGTGGTCAAAGCAGTCCCTTATCTAATAAGGTTCTTCGCGATACCAAAGCAGTATCTCTAAACACATGAGATTCTTCGGGCGGTCTGAGTAGTCCCTTATCCAATAAGGTTCTTCGCGATACCAAAGCATGATCTCTAAACACATGAGATTCTTAGGGTGGTCGAAGCAGTCCCTTATCCAATAAGGTTCTTCGCGATATCAAAGCAGTATCTCTAAACACATGAGATTCCTCGCGATACCACAGCAGTATCTCTAAACACATGAGATTCTTCGGGTGGTCGAAGCAGTCCCTTATCCAATAAGGTTTTTTGCGATACCAAAGAAGTATCTCTAAACACATGAGATTATTCCGGTGGTCAAAGCAATCCCCTATCCAATAAGGTTCTTCGCGATATCAAAGCAGTATCTCTAAACACATGAGATTCTTCGTGACACCAAAGCAGTATCTCTAAACACATGAGATTCTTCGAGTGGTCGAAGCAGTACCTTATCCAATAGGGTTCTTCTTGATACCAAAAGAAGTATCGCTAAACACAAGAGATTCTTCTAGTGGTTGAAGCAGTCCCTTTTCGAATAAGGTTCTTCGTGATACCAAAGCAGTATCTCTAACCACATGAGATTCTTCGGGTGGTCAAAGCAGTCCCTTATCCAATAAGGTTCTTCGCGATATCAAAGCAGTATCTCTAAACACCTGAGATTCCTCGCGATACCACAGCAGTATCTCTAAACACATGAGATTCTTCGGGTGGTCGAAGCAGTCCCTTATCCAATAAGGTTTTTTGCGATACCAAAGAAGTATTTTTAAACACATGAGATTATTCCGGTGGTCAAAGCAATCCCCTATCCAATAAGGTTCTTCGCGATATCAAAGCAGTATCTCTAAACACATGAGATTCTTCGTGATACCAAAGCAGTATCTCTAAACACATGAGATTCTTCAAATGGTCGAAGCAGTACCTTATTCAATAAGGTTCTTCTTGATACCAAAGCAGTATCTCTAAACACACGAGATTCTTCGGGTGGTTGAAGCAGTCCCTTATCTAATAAGGTTCTTCGCGATACCAAAGTAGTATCTCTAAAATCACGAGATTCTTCTGGTGGTCGAAGCAGTCCCTTATCCAATAAGGTTCTTCGCGATACCAAAGCAGTATCTCTAAACACATGAGATTCTTCGTGTGGTCAAAGCATTTCCTAATCCAATAAGGTTCTTCGCGATACCAAAGTAGTATCTCTAAACACATCAAGCAGTCCCTTATCTAATAAGGTTCTTCATGATACCAAAGCAGTATCTCTAAACACATGAGATTCTTCGGGTGGTCAAAGCAGTCCCTTATCCAATAAGGTTCTTCATGATATGAAAGCAATATCTCTAAACACATGAGATTCTTTGGGTGGTCAAAGAAGTCCCATATCTAATAAGGTTTTTTGCGATACCAAAGCAGTATCTCTAAACACATGAGATAATTCGGGTGGTCGAAGCAGTCCCTCATCTAATAAGGTTCTTCGCGAAACCAAAGCAGTATCTCTAAACACATGTGATTCTTTGGGTGGTCGAAGCAGTCCCTTATCCAATAAGGTTCTTCGCGATACCAAAGCAGTATCTCTAAACACATGAGATTCTTTGGGTGGTAAAAGCAGTCCCTTATCCAAGAAGGTTCTTCGCGACACCAAAGTAGTATCTCTAAACACATGAGATTCTTCGGGTGGTCAAAGCAGTCCCTTATCTTATAAGGTTCTTCGCGATACCAAACCAGTATCTCTAAACACAAGAGATTCTTCGGGTGGTCGAAGCAGTCCCTTATCCAATAAGGTTCTTCGCGATACCAAAACAGTATCTTTAAACACATGAGATTCTTTGGGTTGTCAAAGCATTTCCGAATCCAATAAGGTTCTTCGCGATACCAAAGCAGTATCTCTAAACACATCAAGGAGTCCCTTATCTAATAAAGTTCTTCGCGATACCAAAGTAGTACCACAAAACACATGAGATTCTTCGGGTGGTCAAAGCAGTCCCTTATCCAATAAGGTTCTTCACGATATGAAAGCAGTATCTCTAAACACATGAGATTCTTTGGGTGGTCAAAGCAGTCCCTTAGCTAATAAGGTTCTTCGCGATACCAAAGCAGTATCTCTAAACACATGAGATTCTTCGGGTGGTTGAAGCAGTCCCTCATCTAATAAGGTTCTTCGCGAAACCAAAGCAGTATCTCTAAACACATGTGATTCTTCGGATGGTCGAAGCGGTACCTTATCCAATAAGGTTCTTCACGATACCAAAGCAGTATCTCTAAACACATGAGATTCTTTGGGTGGTAAAAGCAGTCCCTTATCCAAGAAGGTTTTTCGCGACACCAAAGTAGTATCTCTAAACACATGAGATTCTTCGGGTGGTCAAAGCAGTCCCTTATCTAATAAGGTTCTTCGCGATACCAAAGCTGTATCTCTAAACACAAGAGATTCTTCGCGTGGTCGAAGTAGTCGCTTATCCAATAAGGTTATTCGGGATACCAAAGCAGTATCGCTAAACACATGAGATTCTTCGGGTGGTCGAAGCAGTCCCGTATTTAATAAGGTTCTTCGGGATACCAAAATAATATCTCTAAACACATGAGATTCTTCGGGTGGTCAAAGCAGTCCCTTATCCAATAAGGTTCTTCGCGATACCAAAGCAGTATCTCTAAACACATGAGATTCTTTGGATGGTAAAAGCAGTCCCTTATCCAAGAAGGTTCTTCGCGAAACCAAAGTAGTATCTCTAAACACATGAGATTCTTCGGGTGGTCAAAGCAGTCCCTTATCTAATAAGGTTCTTCGCGATACCAAAGCAGTATCTCTAAACACAAGAGATTCTTCGGGTGGTCGAAGCAGTCCCTTATCCAATAAGGTTCTTCGCGATACCAAAGCAATATCTCTCAACACATGAGATTCTTCGGGTGGTCGAAGCAGTCCCTTATCCAATAAGGTTTTTTGCGATACCAAAGAAGTATCTCTAAACACATGAGATTATTCCGGTGGTCAAAGAAATCCCCTATCCAATAAGGTTCTTCGCGATATCAAAGCAGTATCTCTAAACACATGAGATTCTTCGTGATACCAAAGCAGTATCTCTAAACACATGAGATTCTTCGAGTGGTCGAAGCAGTACCTTATCCAATAAGGTTCTTCTTGATACCAAAGCAGTATCTCGAAACACACGAGATTCTTCGGGTGGTCGAAGCAGTCCCTTATCTAATAAGGTTCTTCGCGATACCAAAGTAGTATCTCTAAACTCATGAGATTCTTCTGGTGGTCGAAGCAGTCACTTATCCAATAAGGTTCTTCGCGATACCAAAGCAGTATCTCTAAACACATGAGATTCTTCGGGTGGTCAAAGCATTTCCTAATCCAATAAGGTTCTTCGCGATACCAAAGCAGTATCTCTAAATACATCAAGCAGTCCCTTATCTAATAAGGTTCTTCACGATACCAAAGCAGTATCTCTAAACACATGAGATTCTTCGGGTGGTCAAAGCAGTACCTTATCCAATAAGGTTCTTCACGATATGAAAGCAGTATCTCTAAACACATGAGATTCTTTGGGTGGTCAAAGCAGTCCCTTATCTAATAAGGTTCTTCGCGATACCAAAGCAGTATCTCTAAACACATGAGATTCTTCGGGTGGTCGAAGCAGTCTTTCATCTAATAAGGTTCTTCGCGAAACCAAAGCAGTATCTCTAAACACATGTGATTCTTCGGGTGGTCGAAGCAGTCCCTTATCCAATAAGGTTCTTCGCGATACCAAAGCAGTATCTCTAAACACATGAGATTCTTGGGTGGTCAAAGCAGTCCCTTATCCAATAAGGTTCTTCGCGATACCAAAGCAGTATCTCTAAACACATGAGATTCTTCGAGTGGTCGAAGCAGTACCTTATCCAATAAGGTTCTTCTTGATACCAAAGCAGTATCTCCAAACACACGAGATTCTTCGGGTGGTCGAAGAAGTCCCTTATCTAATAAGGTTCTTCGCGATACCAAAGTAGTATCTCTAAACTCATGAGATTCTTCTAGTGGTCGAAGTAGTCCCTTATCCAATAAGGTTCTTCGCGATACCAAAGCAGTATCTCTAAACACATGTGATTCTTCGGGTGGTCGAAGCAGTTCGTTATCCAATAAGGTTCTTCGCGATACCAAAGCAGTATCTCTAAACACATGAGATTCTTCGGGTGGTTAAAGCAGTCCCTTATCCAATAAGGTTCTTCACAATATGAAAGCAATATCTCTAAACACATGAGATTCTTTGGGTGGTCAAAGAAGTCCCTTATCTAATAAGGTTCTTCGCGATACCAAAGCAGTATCTCTAAACACATGAGATTCTTCGGGTGGTCGAAGCAGTCCCTCATCTGATAAGGTTCTTCGCGAAACCAAAGCAGTATCTCTAAACACATGTGATTCTTTGGGTGGTCGAAGCAGTCCCTTATCCAATAAGGTTCTTCGCGATACCAAAGCAGTATCTCTAAACACATGAGATTCTTTGGGTGGTAAAAGCAGTCCCTTATCCAAGAAGGTTCTTCGCGACACCAAAGTAGTATCTCTAAACACATGAGATTCTTCGGGTGGTCAAAGCAGTCCCTTATCTAATAAGGTTCTTCGCGATACCAAAGCAGTATCTCTAAACACATGAGATTCTTCGGGTGGTAAAAGCATTTCCTAATCCAATAAGGTTCTTCGCGATACCAAAGCAGTATCTCTAAACACATCAAGCAGTCCCTTATCTAATAAGGTTCTTCGCGATACTAAAGCAGTATCTCTAAACACATGAGATTCTTCGGGTGGTCAAAGCAGTACCTTATCCAATAACGTTCTTCACGATATGAAAGCAGTATCTTTGAACACATGAGATTCTTTGGGTGATCAAAGCAGTCCCTTATCTAATAAGGTTTTTCGCGATACCAAAGCAGTATCTCTAAACACATGAGATTCTTCGGGTGGTCGAAGCAGTCTTTCATCTAATAAGGTTCTTCGCGAAACCAAAGCAGTATCTCTAAACACATGTGATTCTTCGGGTGGTCGAAGCAGTCCCTTATCCAATAAGGTTCTTCGCGATACCAAAGCAGTATCCCTAAACACATGAGATTCTTTGGGTGGTCAAAGCAGTCCCTTATCCAATAAGGTTCTTCGCGATACGAAAGCAGTATCTCTAAACACATGAGATTCTTCGGGTGGTCGAAGCAGTCCCTGATCCGTTAAGGTTCTTCGCGAAGCCAAAGCAGTATCTCTAAACACATGAGATTCTTCGGGTGGTCGAAGCAGTCCCTTATCCAATAAGGTTCTTTGCGATACCCAAGCAATATCTCTAAACACATGAGATTCTTCGGGTGGTCAAAGCAGTCCCTTATCTAATAAGGTTCTTCGCGATACCAAAGCAGTATCTCTAAACACATGAGATTCTTCGGGCGGTCTAAGTAGTCCCTTATCCAATAAGGTTCTTCGCGATACCAAAGCAGTATCTCTAAACACATGAGATTCTTAGGGTGGTCGAAGCAGTCCCTTATCCAATAAGGTTCTTCACGATACCAAAAGAAGTATCTCTAAACACAAGAGATTCTTCTAGTGGTTGAAGCGGTCCCTTTTCGAATAAGGTTCTTCGTGATACCAAAGCAGTATCTCTAACCACATGAGATTCTTCGGGTGGTCAAAGCAGTCCCTTATCCAATAAGGTTCTTCGTGATATCAAAGCAGTATCTCTAAACACATGAGATTCCTCGCGATAGCAAAGCAGTATCTCTAAACACATGAGATTCTTCGGGTGGTCGAAGCAGTCCCTTATCCAATAAGGTTTTTTGCGATACCAAAGAAGTATCTCTAAACACATGAGATTATTCCAGTGGTTAAAGCAATCCCCTATCCAATAAGGTTCTTCGCGATATCAAAGCAGTCTCTCTAAACACATGAGATTCTTCGTGATACCAAAGCAGTATCTCTAAACACATGAGATTCTTTGAGTGGTCGAAGCAGTACCTTATCCAATAAGGTTCTTCTTGATACCAAAGCAGTATCTCCAAACACACGAGATTCTTCGGGTGGTCGAAGCAGTCCCTTATCTAATAAGGTTCTTCGCGATACAGAACTAGTATCTCTAAACTCATGAGATTCTTCTAGTGGTCGAAGCAGTCCGTTATCCAATAAGGTTCTTCGCGATACCAAAGCAGTATCTCTAAACACATGAGATTCTTCGGGTGGTCAAAGCATTTCCTAATCCAATAAGGTTCTTCGTGATACCAAAGCAGTATCTCTAAACACATCAAGCAGTCCCTTATCTAATAAGGTTCTTCGCGATACCAAAGCAGTATCTCTAAACACATGAGATTCTTCGGGTGGTTAAAGCAGTCCCTTATCCAATAAGGTTCTTCACAATATGAAAGCAATATCTCTAAACACATGAGATTCTTTGGGTGGTCAAAGAAGTCCCTTATCTAATAAGGTTCTTCGTGATACCAAAGCAGTATCTCTAAACACATGAGATTCTTCGGGTGGTCGAAGCAGTCCCTCATCTAATAAGGTTCTTCGCGAAACCAAAGCAGTATCTCTAAACACATGTGATTCTTCGGGTGGTCGAAGCATTCCCTTATCCAATAAGGTTCTTCGCGATACCAAAGCAGTATCTCTAAACACATGAGATTCTTTGGGTGGTAAAAGCAGTCCCTTATCCAAGAAGGTTCTTCGCGACACCAAAGTAGTATCTCTAAACACATGAGATTCTTTGTAACACCCCCTTTTTATACCCCCAAATAAATTAGATAAATCAATTAGGCACTTAGAAAATTTATTTCATCAGAGTTTAATTAAAACATGGTATAAAAGAGGCGCATCACATTATCATGAAATTAAACACATACGATACCTGCTCAAAATAGATATGCAACAATGGGTAACCCACATCTCAATATTTAGAATAAAGCGGAAACATCCAAATATTGAATCGATCTCATGCATAAAAGTATATGCAACCATCAGTTAATTCATGATTTACAACGTATCCACAACAGATACATACACATATGTATCACAAAAGAATCAAAACAAATGTAACTCCAAAAGAGTCAAAGACTTCCTAACTACCCAGATGTTACATATCAGAGCCATTGACCAAAAAGAGTGAAGACATCGCTTCACAAAAAGAACCTCCAGCTTCCTACTCTGCAATGCCTCATAGAGCATTATAAAACAGCAGAAGGGTGAGAAACAACATCATAACAGTTAATGCATAAAATTGTATATATACATATACTCATATTGGTACAAGTTATACTCAAATTATGTTCTCACCACATTAAGCATATACAAATAATCATGTCTCTACACATACACATGAACATTCACTATATTTCCTCCAAACAATCACATATAACATACACAGTTATATTCACACAACCAATGCATCATACACAGATGACTCACGCAACTCATAGAGACCGACACACGACTCTATGCAGATGCAAATGCGGTACCGACTCATTCAACAAATTCCCTAAGGAATCGAGTATTCAGCAGATCCTCCACGGGATCAAGTACTCAGCAGATTCTCCACGGAATCAAATATTCATCAGATTCTCCACGGAATCGAATATTCAGCAGATCCTCCACGGGATCAAGTACTCAGCAGATTCTCCACGGAATCAAATACTCTAACCAATCCTCCACGGGATTACATGTTATGACCGATTCTCCGAGGAATCACACAATGCAACCGATTCTCCAAGGAATCAAACAATGCAACCGATTCTCTAAGGAATCAAACAATGCAACCGATTCTCCAAGGAATCAAACAATGCAACCGATTCTCCAAGGAATCAAATATAACCATCGTATCATACGAGGTTCTGCAAATCCTCCGAGGGATCAATCGACACAAAAATGCATACTATGCTCACGAACATATTCATTGCATTTATCATATACATGGCATATATCTATCATGCATTCACATTATACACCATTCCACACATGGTTTACACACATATCAGCCTATCAATGCATTTCTATTCAATTCGAGCAAATACACAAGATTATCAAATATTCAAGATTTATCATTTACTCTACAATCTAGGATTCACGCCTTTCGGCCACCCACAGCACAACATGTTGAAACAGTTCACACATCAATCATTCATATAGGCATTAATCATAATTGAATCAATCAAACATCATGCCATGAACAAACAGCAAAACAAATAACACTGCCAGGTTCGCCAACCTTCGCCTGGCGAAGCCACGCAGCGAATGCTCGCTGGCCTTCGCCTGGCGAACTCCCCAGCGAAGTCCACTGGGAGTAATTCTGGAATTACTCGCTGAGGCTCGCTACCCACTCGCCTGGCGAACCTTCGCCAACTAACCTCGCCTGGCGAACTTGCCAGCGAATACAGGGTATTAGCTTCTGACTTGCTTCGCTACAGCTCGCTGGGCTTCGCCTGGCGAAGCTTCGCTGCCATTCGCCTGGCGAACTTGCTAAGACAGAACTTCCATGGCTGTCTCAAAGCCCAAACTCCACACAACCAACCGATTAAATCCAAACCAGTCACATTAGCACAACCCAACCATCACCCGACTAAACTACATCGTCTAATCCGAGTTCTAACTGATTAAAACCTCATTCTACTCACAAAACCAACTTCTAACCTAAGTGGAAAAAGAGTAGAACTCTACAAAACCCACACACATACACATACAATCATATACATTAAAGAGATGATGAAGTTTCACACCCTTACCGATCGATTGCAAGCTTTGGTAATGATTTCCTTGATGATTCTAGGTTTTCCTCTCCACTTTCTCTTCTCTTTCTCTTCTCCTCTTTTCTTTCTCTTGTTTTTCTTCTTATGTTACTATCTTTCTTCCTTTTCCTCTCTTATTCTATTTCTATCTCTATTTCTTTCCTCTCAAATTCTTTCCAACACTAACCAAATCAATTCTCACACTAAGTGCTAAATGTCTAAAATGCCCTTTTTACTCTAATTCCCCGAAAACTCTCCGAATCGGTAAAATAGATAAAATAAGCAAACACCACATAATAACAATATATAATTTCTCAATTTAAACAAACATCAATTAAATAAATTAAAAGACTCAACAATTAATGGGAATTCAGAATCGGGACGTTACAACTCTCCCCCACTTTAGAAATTTTCGTCCTCGAAAATATCACCTGATTCAAACAACTCTGGATGCGATTCTCGCATCTTGCTCTCCAATTCCCAAGTCATGTTGCCTTCCGCGGCACCTCCCCAGGACATTTTCACAAGCGCAATATCCTTGCCTCTTAGTTTCTTAACTTCACGGTCCAAAATACTAACCGGTAAAACTTCAACTGTAAGGTTATCTCTTACTTCCACTTCATCCATTGGAATAACATGTGACGGATCCGGAACATACTTCCGAAGTTGCGAGACATGGAATACATCATGCAAATTCGAAAGATTCGGAGGCAACGCCACACGATAAGCCACAGCACCAACTCGTGCGACAATCTGATACGGACCAATAAAACGAGAAGTCAACTTTCTCGACTTCAAAGCACGACCCACACCCGTAACCGGTGTAACTCTCAAAAACACATGGTCGCCCTCTTGAAACTCGAGATCCTTTCTCCTTTTATCATGATAACTTTTCTGTCTATTCTGAGAAGCTCTCATCTTTTCCCGAATAAATTTCACCTTTTCCGTCGTCTGCTGTACCATTTCAGGACCAACTACCGACCTTTCACCCGTCTCATGCCAACACAGAGGTGTTCGACATCTCCGTCCATATAAAGCCTCAAATGGCGCCATACCGATACTCGAATGGAAACTGTTATTATAGGTGAACTCAATCAACGCTAAATAACCGTCCCACGCACCACCTTGTTCAAGCACACAAGCACGCAACAGATCTTCTAACGATTGAATCGTCCTCTCGGTTTGACCATCCGTTTGCGGATGATATGCCGAACTCAATCTCAACTTAGAACCCAAGGC
Organism: Lathyrus sativus; assembly: GCA_963859935.3. NCBI lineage: Eukaryota > Viridiplantae > Streptophyta > Magnoliopsida > Fabales > Fabaceae > Lathyrus > Lathyrus sativus. The sequence goes on along the minus strand of OZ012740.1, from coordinate 234,727,573 downwards.
ACCCTGCAAACTCTCCCAAAATCTTGAAGTAAATCTAGGATCTCTATCCGACACAATACTCTTAGGAAATCCATGAAGCTTCACAATAGTGCCAACATAAATCTCGGCCAACCTTTCCAAAGAATAAGTAATATCAATCGGAATAAAATGAGCCGATTTAGTAAGCCTATCAACAATCACCCAAATAGCATTATGTCCTCTTTGCGTATTCGGCAATCCCGTAACAAAATCCATCGATATACTATCCCATTTCCATTCCGGAATATCCAACGGTTGCATCAATCCACTAGGCTTCTGATGCTCCACCTTAGACTTCTGACAAGTCAAACACGAGTACACAAAACGAGCAATATCGCTTTTCAATCCAGACCACCAAAAGATCTTCCTCAAATCCTGATACATCTTATTCGCTCCCGGATGAATACTTAAGTTACTCCGATGTCCCTCTTCCAATATCATCTTTTTCAAATCCGCGTCATCGGGAATACAAATACGACCTCGAAACCTCAAAACTCCTAATTCATCAACGTTGAAATCTTCATTTCCATTCGTCATCAAATCCACAAATTTCAAATCCAACTTTTGCTTTTCACACACTGTAGTAAGGAAATCATTCGTGACATGCAACATACCAAGCTTCACACTACTCGGCGTTAACTCACAAACCAAACTCAAATCTCTAAAGTTCTCCAAGAGTTCCCACTCTCTAACCATCAAAGTAGACACGTGCAACGACTTCCGACTTAAGGCATCGGCTACCACATTCGCCTTACCCGGATGATAATTTAAACCAAAATCATAGTCCTTCAAAAGTTCTAGCCATCTCCTTTGCCTCATATTCAATTCCTTTTGATCAAACAAATACTTCAAACTCTTGTGATCGCTAAAAACTTCAAATCTTGCACCATAAAGATAGTGCCTCCAAATTTTCAAAACGAACACCACGGCCGCTAACTCCAAATCATGAGTAGGGTAATTCTTTTCATGCACTCTCAACTGCCTAGAAGCATACGCCACGACCTTCCCATCTTGCATTAATACACCACCCAATCCTGACAAAGAAGCATCGCAGTAAACCACAAAAGGTTCCGTAGGATTCGGCAAAATCAAAACTGGCGCTGACGTTAACCTTCTCTTTAATTCCATGAAACTCTCTTCACAATTAACATCCCAAATAAAAGCCTTTCCTTTACAAGTCAACTGCGTTAACGGAAGTGCTAACCTTGAAAATCCTTCGATAAACCTCCGGTAGTAACCGGCCAAGCCCAAAAAGCTTCGAATTTCCGTAACCGATCTTGGAGTCTCCCATTGCATTACCGCATCGATCTTGGATGGATCCACACTAATACCATTGCCGGAAATAATATGCCCAAGAAAACTCACCTCCGACAACCAAAACTCACACTTAGACAACTTTGCATACAACTTCTTCTCTTTCAAAATCCGCAACACAATCCTTAAATGTTCTTCGTGTTCCTCTCGAGACTTAGAATAAATCAAAATGTCATCGATAAACACCACCACAAAACGATCCAACTGCTCGTGGAAGATACGGTTCATATATTCCATGAAAACACCCGGCGCATTAGAAACTCCGAATGGCATCACCGTATACTCGTAGTGACCATATCGTGTTCTAAAAGCCGTCTTCGAAATATCTTCTTCCTTAACCCGAATCTGGTGATAACCGGATCTTAAATAAATCTTACTAAAAACACGGGCTCCAACCAATTGATCCATCAAATCATCGATTCTTGGAAGCGGATACTTGCTCTTAATTGTCACCTTATTCAACTGCCGATAATCAATACACAATCGCATACTACCATCCTTCTTCTTTACCAACAATACCAGCGCACCCCAAGGAGAAACACTTGGTCTTACAAATCTCTTATCCAACAAATCATTCAACTGCTTCTTCAATTCCACCAACTCCGATGCCGACATCCGATACGGGGCCATCGAAATCGGTCTAGTACCCGGAACTAGGTCAATAGAAAATTCAACCTCTCTCTTTGGCGGCACATCCGCAACATCTTCCGGAAACACTTCAGGAAATTCACAAACCACAGGAAACACGTCGAGCTCAACTTTGCTCTCCACCGACAACGATGCAAACAAACCAAACAACTGAGCTTCGTCCGCTAAAAGTTTCTTCAACTCTTTAGTGGAAAGAAAACTCTCGTTTTCACCATCTTCCAAAGAAGGAAACCTTACTAACTTGTGATAGCAATCCAAATGAACTCTATTAAATTGCAACCAATTCATACCCAAGATTACGTCCAAACCTTCCAACGGCAAACACACTAAATCCATAACGAAGTCCTTACCATACATGGTCAAAGGACAACTTGCACACACCAAAGAAGTAGTTACCGACCCCGAAGCGGGAGTCCCAATAACCATACCACTACTCAAAGAAACCATACACAAATCCAACCGCTTAGCACACGCAAGAGAAATGAACGAGTGAGTCGCTCCAGTATCAATAATAGCAACTAAAGGCATATCATTAATAAAGCATGTACCTTTAATCAAACGATCTGCCGCACTAGTGTCGTCTGAACCTGCTAATGCGAATACTTTTCCGCCCGCCGGAGCTTGCTTCGGTTTGGTACAATTCGGGCTAATGTGACCCACCTCGCCACAATTAAAACACTTTACAACATTCTTTCTACACTCTGCTGCATCATGACCAAAGAGTCCACAGTTGGAACACTTCGCCTTGAACTTTCCACAATCATAAGACTTGTGGCCCATCACGCCACACTTAAAACATTTGATCGCACCGGAACCTCCTCCGGGTCTCCTATCAAAGTTTCCCCTATGTTTGCCCTTATCAGCAGGCGTCACATAAGGTCCGCTTCGTACTTGCTGCTTCCCTCTCCTCTCGCTCAAACCCTTATAATGAGTAGAACGAGCTCTACTATCTTCTTCATAAATTCTACAACACTCAGTCAAATCCGAAAATCTTCGTATCCTTTGATAACCCACCGCTTTCTTTATCTCCGGACGCAAGCCATTCTCATACTTGATACATTTGGAAAATTCTGCCGTAACCGCATCATAGTGAGGGTGAAACTTCACTAACTCAGTAAACTTAGCGGTGTAGTCCACCACCGACATATTACCTTGTTTCAACTCCAGAAATTCCATTTCTCTCTTCCCTTTAACACTTTCGGGATAATACTTCCTTAGAAACTCAGCACGAAATAAATCCCACGTAATCTCCTCGTCGTCGACCTCAAGAACTTGCCTCATGCTGACCCACCAGTCATCGGCCTCTTCTCTCAGCATGTGAGTCCCTAGTCTCACCTTATTCCCTTCAGCACAATCCATCACCCTAAAAATTCTCTCAATTTCCTTTAACCATATCTGAGCACCATCCGGATCAAATCTCCCTTTAAACACCGGTGGTTGGTTCTTCCTGAACTCATCATTCGCATTCACGTTAGGTGCACCCTGCACAGCTCTGGCCATAGCCTCTAACGCCGCTGCCATAGCATTGTCATTACGACCTGCCATATTCTGAGGATTCCCAAAAATAACAACAAGGTTAAACAACCGTTCAACCAACACAACAACAAGACAGACACGACTGACTCAACACTGGCTCTGATACCACTTAATGTAACACCCCCTTTTTATACCCCCAAATAAATTAGATAAATCAATTAGGCACTTAGAAAATTTATTTCATCAGAGTTTAATTAAAACATGGTATAAAAGAGGCGCATCACATTATCATGAAATTAAACACATACGATACCTGCTCAAAATAGATATGCAACAATGGGTAACCCACATCTCAATATTTAGAATAAAGCGGAAACATCCAAATATTGAATCGATCTCATGCATAAAAGTATATGCAACCATCAGTTAATTCATGATTTACAACGTATCCACAACAGATACATACACATATGTATCACAAAAGAATCAAAACAAATGTAACTCCAAAAGAGTCAAAGACTTCCTAACTACCCAGATGTTACATATCAGAGCCATTGACCAAAAAGAGTGAAGACATCGCTTCACAAAAAGAACCTCCAGCTTCCTACTCTGCAATGCCTCATAGAGCATTATAAAACAGCAGAAGGGTGAGAAACAACATCATAACAGTTAATGCATAAAATTGTATATATACATATACTCATATTGGTACAAGTTATACTCAAATTATGTTCTCACCACATTAAGCATATACAAATAATCATGTCTCTACACATACACATGAACATTCACTATATTTCCTCCAAACAATCACATATAACATACACAGTTATATTCACACAACCAATGCATCATACACAGATGACTCACGCAACTCATAGAGACCGACACACGACTCTATGCAGATGCAAATGCGGTACCGACTCATTCAACAAATTCCCTAAGGAATCGAGTATTCAGCAGATCCTCCACGGGATCAAGTACTCAGCAGATTCTCCACGGAATCAAATATTCATCAGATTCTCCACGGAATCGAATATTCAGCAGATCCTCCACGGGATCAAGTACTCAGCAGATTCTCCACGGAATCAAATACTCTAACCAATCCTCCACGGGATTACATGTTATGACCGATTCTCCGAGGAATCACACAATGCAACCGATTCTCCAAGGAATCAAACAATGCAACCGATTCTCTAAGGAATCAAACAATGCAACCGATTCTCCAAGGAATCAAACAATGCAACCGATTCTCCAAGGAATCAAATATAACCATCGTATCATACGAGGTTCTGCAAATCCTCCGAGGGATCAATCGACACAAAAATGCATATTATGCTCACGAACATATTCATTGCATTTATCATATACATGGCATATATCTATCATGCATTCACATTATACACCATTCCACACATGGTTTACACACATATCAGCCTATCAATGCATTTCTATTCAATTCGAGCAAATACACAAGATTATCAAATATTCAAGATTTATCATTTAATCTACAATCTAGGATTCACGCCTTTCGGCCACCCACAACACAACATGTTGAAACAGTTCACACATCAATCATTCATATAGGCATTAATCATAATTGAATCAATCAAACATCATGCCATGAACAAACAGCAAAACAAATAACACTGCCAGGTTCGCCAACCTTCGCCTGGCGAAGCCACGCAGCGAATGCTCGCTGGCCTTCGCCTGGCGAACTCCCCAGCGAAGTCCACTGGGAGTAATTCTGGAATTACTCGCTGAGGCTCGCTACCCACTCGCCTGGCGAACCTTCGCCAACTAACCTCGCCTGGCGAACTTGCCAGCGAATACAGGGTATTAGCTTCTGACTTGCTTCGCTACAGCTCGTTGGGCTTCGCCTGGCGAAGCTTCGCTGCCATTCGCCTGGCGAACTTGCGAAGACAGAACTTCCATGGCTGTCTCAAAGCCCAAACTCCACACAACCAACCGATTAAATCCAAACCAGTCACATTAGCACAACCCAACCATCACCCGACTAAACTACATCGTCTAATCCGAGTTCTAACTGATTAAAACCTCATTCTACTCACAAAACCAACTTCTAACCTAAGTGGAAAAAGAGTAGAACTCTACAAAACCCACACACATACACATACAATCATATACATTAAAGAGATGATGAAGTTTCACACCGTTACCGATCGATTGCAAGCTTTGGTAATGATTTCCTTGATGATTCTAGGTTTTCCTCTCCACTTTCTCTTCTCTTTCTCTTCTCCTCTTTTCTTTCTCTTGTTTTTCTTCTTATGTTACTATCTTTCTTCCTTTTCCTCTCTTATTCTATTTCTATCTCTATTTCTTTCCTCTCAAATTCTTTCCAACACTAACCAAATCAATTCTCACACTAAGTGCTAAATGTCTAAAATGCCCTTTTTACTCTAATTCCCCGAAAACTCTCCGAATCGGTAAAATAGATAAAATAAGCAAACACCACATAATAACAATATATAATTTCTCAATTTAAACAAACATCAATTAAATAAATTAAAAGACTCAACAATTAATGGGAATTCAGAATCGGGGCGTTACATTCTTCGGGTGGTCAAAGCAGTCCCTTATCTAATAAGGTTCTTCGCGATACCAAAGCAGTATCTCTAAACACAAGAGATTCTTCGGGTGGTCGAAGCAGTCCCTTATCCAATAAGATTCTTCGCGATATTAAACAGTATCTCTAAACACATGAGATTCTTTGGGTGGTCAAAGAATTTCCTAATCCAATAAGGTTCTTCACGATACCAAAGCAGTATCTCTAAACACATCAAGCAGTCCCTTATCTAATAAGGTTCTTCGCGATACCAAAGCAGTATCTCTAAACACATGAGATTCTTCAGGTGGTCAAAGCAGTCCCTTATCCAATAAGGTTCTTCACGATATGAAAGCAGTATCTCTAAACACATGAGATTCTTTGGGTGGTCAAAGCAGTCCCTTATCTAATAAGGTTCTTCGCGATACCAAAGCAGTATCTCTAAACACATGAGATTCTTCGGGTGGTCGAAGCAGTCCCTCATCTAATAAGGTTCTTCGCAAAACCAAAGCAGTATCTCTAAACACATGTGATTCTTCGGCTGGTCGAAACAGTCCCTTATCCAATAAGGTTCTTCGCGATACCAAAGCAGTATCTCTAAACACATGAGATTCTTTCGGTGGTAAAAGCAGTCCCTTATCCAAGAAGGTTCTTCGCGACACTAAGGTAGTATCTCTAAACATATGAGATTCTTCGGGTGGTCAAAGCAGTCCCTTATCTAATAAGGTTCTTCGCGATACCAAAGCAGTATCTCTAAACACAAGAGATTCTTCGGGTGGTCGAAGTAGTCGCTTATCCAATAAGGTTATTCAGGATACCAAAGCAGTATCTCTAAACACATGAGATTCTTTGGGTGGTCGAAGCAGTCCCTTATTTAATAAGGTTCTTCGGGATACCAAAACAATATCTCTAAACACATTAAATTTTTCGCGATACCAAAGCAGTATCTCTAAACACATGAGATTCTTCGGGTGGTCAAAGCAGTCCCTTATCCAATATGGTTCTTCGCGATACGAAAGCAGTATCTCTAAACACATGAGATTCTTCGGGTAGTCAAAGCAATCCCTTATCCGTTAAGGTTCATCACGAAACCAATGCAGTATCTCTAAACACATGCGATTCTTCGGGTGCTCGAAGCAGACCCTTATCCAATAAGGTTCTTTGCGATACCCAAGCAATATCTCTAAACACATGAGATTCTTCGGGTGGTCAAAGCAGTCCCTTATCTAATAAGGTTCTTCACAATACCAAAGTAGTATCTCTAAGCACATGAGATTCTTCGGGTGGTCGAAGCAGTCCCTTATCCGTTAAGGTTCTTCGCGATACCAAAGCTGTATCTCTAAACACATGAGATTCTTCGGGTGGTCGAAGTACTCCCTTATCCAATAAGGTTCTTTACAATACCAAAGCAGTATCCGTAAACACATGAGATTATTCCGGTTGTCAAAGCAGTCCCTTATCTAATAAGGTTCTTCGCGATACCAAAGAAGTATCTCTAAATACATGAGATTCTTCGGGTGGTTGAAGCAGTCCCTTATCTAATAAGGTTCTTCGCGATACCAAAGCAGTATCTCTAAACACAACAGATTCTTTGGGTGTTCGAAGTAGTCGCTTATCCAATAAGGTTATTTGGGATACCAAAGCAGTATCTCTAAACACATGAGATTCTTCGGGTAGTCGAAGCAGTCCCTGATCCATTAAGGTTCATCCCAAAACCAAAACAGTATCTCTAAACACATGAGATTCTTCGCGTGCTCGAAGAAGTCCCTTATCCAATAAGGTTCTTTGCGATACCCAAGAAATATCTCTAAACACATGAGATTCTTCGGGTGGTCAAAGCAGTCCCTTATCTAATAAGGTTCTTCGCAATACCAAAGCAGTATCTCTAAGCACATGAGATTATTCCGGTGGTCAAAGCAGTCCCTTATCTAATAAGGTTCTTCGCGATACCAATGAAGTATCTCTAAACACATGAGATTCTTCGGGTGGTTAAATCAGTCCCTTATCTAATAAGGTTCTTCACGATACCAAAGCAGTATCTCTAAACACATGAGATTCTTCGGGTGGTCAAAGCAGTCCCTTATCCAATAAGGTTCTTCACGATATGAAAACAGTATCTCTAAACACATGAGATTCTTTGGGTGGTCAAAGCAGTCGCTTATCTAATAAGGTTCTTCGTGATACCAAAGCAGTATCTCTAAACACATGAGATTCTTCGGGTGGTCGAAGCAGTCCCTCATCTAATAAGGTTCCTCGCGAAACAAAAGCAGTATCTCTAAACACATGTGATTCTTCGGGTGGTTGAAGCAGTCCCTTATCCAATAAGGTTCTTCGCGATACCAAAGCAGTATCTCTAAGCACATGAGATTCTTTGGGTGGTAAAAGCAGTCCCTTATCCAAGAAGTTTCTTCGCGACACCAAAGTAGTATCTCTAAACACATGAGATTCTTCGGGTGGTCAAAGCAGTCCCTTATCTAATAAGGTTCTTCGCGAAACCAAAGCAGTATCTGTAACACCCCCTTCTATACCCCAAATAAATGCATATAAAACAATTAAGCACATACAAATTATCAGAGTAAAAAGGTTTTATAATAAGGTATAAAAGAAGAATGCCACAATTTCACCAATAAAACACTTTCACATTTTCCTCCATAAGATATGTAACAATTTCAAAATTAAGCGGAAGATCAAATCATTTAATCGTTTTCAAAATATTAATCCATGTACACACAAGTTAATCCAAATTAATACATCATATCAGTTAGATTACAAAACCACATCAGCTGATACATCACAATGTATCACAAAAGAATGACTATACTAGTCTAACTACCCGATGTTACATATCAGAGCAGCCGACTCAAAAGAATGAAGACTAACTTCACAAAAGGAGTCCAGCATCCTAATCTGCAATGCCTCATAGAGCATTATAAAACAGCAGAAGGGTGAGAAATATAACCATAATAATCAAAGCATAAGATTATATATATAGGTATTCATATAACACATATTCACATTTCTCACCACACTTCATTCTCATAATCATAATCATATCACGTTCACATATATCAACATTATGAACATCCACAAGCACATCCCTTCATGCTTGACTTCACAATCATTCACAAGCACATTTGTACCACAACAATATTATGCAAAGTGACTCAACATATTCAATGCAACTCAATGCTATGCGGTACCGACTCTCGTTATCTTTTTTGGGTTTTCACTCTAAACCGGGTCCACCCTTCTAGACCGATAAGTTGTTATCATTTTTCGGTTTTTACATTAAACCGGGTCCACCCTTCTAGACCGATAACAACCAAGCTCGTCCCCTAGGCTTTAAACCCACCCTTCTAGGTTTGGGACAAGCCACTAGTTTCCACGAAACTAACAAACATTGCCTCTTGACTGAATGATGCAGGTACAATCAACCAATCACAATAAATGCACTTAAGACCGTTCCCGCGTCTTAATCCCATGCATTCGAATAATTCACCCCTTCGAGAATTTCATCATGATTGCACATACAACATATATCAAACATTTATCAATGTATTCATTTCACACATCATCATCATCATACTCAACAACAATGCACACATACCACATATGTTCCCATGCATTTCCACAACAATCGCATATAAATATGCACTAATAATTCATTAAATAATACACATACATTCATCATTGTATTCACATGTATTTATATTTATCACAATTAATGCGCATCGCATATCAACTAGGATTCACGCCCGGAGGCTACCCACACCACACATCATCTCAATAGATCATATCTATATCATATCATAAGAATATCAATCTATGTGAAACCACCAAACTATCACCACATGAGCAACACAGCAAAAGAGAATTGCTGTCAAATTCGCCTTCATTCGCCTGGCGAACCCTCGCAGCGAACCTTCGCCTGGCCTTCGCCTGGCGAACTCTCTCAGCGAACACTCGCTAGGCTTCGCCTGGCGAGACTTCCCAGCGATCCCAAGTCAGTCGCTACTGACTTCATTCGCCACCATTCGCCAGCACCTTCGCTGGGCGAACCTTCGCTATCCAACTTCGCCTGGCGAACTCACCAGCGAAGTCCACTGGAACTTAAACTTAATTACTCGCCAACATTCGCTAGGCTTCGCCTGGCGAAGCTTCGCCTTCGCTCGCCTGGCGAGAGCCAGCGAACGTGCGCAGAACAGAACCCTATTATGTTCCTCCTTCACCATTCCACCATCCACCAACTCTTGAACATCCAAATCAGTACAAATAACATCAATACATGTTACCCGACTATTCTACGGCATTATTACTCAGTTTCAACCGATTAAATCATCAATCTACCGATTAATCCAACATTTTCCCTAATTGGAAAGTGATGAAAACTCTATCAAAACCCCAACCCAACATACATAACCTCATGCAATGATCAAATAGAAACATTTCTCACCCTTACCTCGATTAATCGGAGCTTTGATGTTGGTTCTTGATGATTTCCACTTTTCCTCTTCTTCTCCTCTCTTTCTCTTCTTTCTTCTTTCTTTCCTCTTTCTCTCCAAATGTTTTCTATCTTTCTTTTCTTTTCTTTCTCTCTTATATATTTCCTTTATTTTCCTTCCTTCCAATTTCCTTCTCAATTCTCTATTAATTCCAATTAATAAAAATTAATTTCCAACATTAATAAAAATCCCACTAAATCAATTAATTACTACAATTAATTATTTAATGAAATTTGGGCTGTTACAACTCTCCCCCACTTTAGGAATTTCCGTCCTCGAAAATGTTACCTGATTCAAACAGCTCTGGATAAGACTCTTTCATCCGACTCTCAAGCTCCCAAGTAACATTTCCACCAGCCGGTCCTCCCCAAGCGACCTTCACTAAAGCAATCTCTTTACCTCGAAGCTGTTTCAATTTCCGATCCTCAATCCGCATAGGTGATGTCTCAACAGTCAGGTTATCTCTCACCTGCACATCATCTATTTGGACTACATGAGACGGATCCGCAATGTATTTCCTCAACTGAGATACATGGAATACGTCGTGAAGATTAGCAAGCGATGGCGGTAAAGCCACACGATAGGCCACTTCTCCTATCCTTTGCGAAATCTGATAAGGACCAATGAAACGCGACGAAAACTTGCGCGACTTCAGTGCCCTACCAACACCTGTCATCGGAGTGACTCGGACAAACACATGATCTCCCTCTTGAAATTCAAGTGACTTTCTCCTCTTGTCATAATAACTCTTCTGACGACTCTGAGTAATTCTCATCTTCTCTTGAATCATCTTGATCTTATCAGTAGTCTGTTGAACTAACTCGGGTCCAACAACAGAACTCTCTCCAGACTCAAACCAACACAAAGGTGTCCTACACCGCCTACCATACAACGCCTCAAATGGTGCCATACCGATACTCGAATGAAAACTGTTGTTGTAGGTAAACTCAATCAAAGGCAAGTAGTTATCCCAAGCTCCTCCTTTTTCCAATACACAAGCTCTCAAAAGATCTTCAAGCGACTGAATCGTCCTCTCCGTCTGACCATCAGTCTGAGGATGATACGCTGAACTCAAACGCAACTTAGTACCCAAAACACTCTGCAGGCTCTCCCAAAATCTCGAAGTAAACCGCGGATCTCTATCCGAAACAATACTTAACGGAATACCATGCAGACACACAATCTTCTCAATATACAACTTAGCCAACTTCTCCAAAGGGTAATCCATACGCATAGGAATAAAGTGAGCAGATTTAGTCAACCTATCCACGATAACCCAAATAGCCTCAAAATTACTCGGCGTCCTCGGCAAACCCGATACAAAATCCATGTAGATACTATCCCATTTCCACTCAGGAATGAACAACGGCTTCATCAAACCTGATGGCTTCTGATGCTCAATCTTCGACTTCTGGCAAGTCAAACAAGAATACACAAATTCCGCAATATCCTTCTTCATACTAGGCCACCAAAATACTTTCCTCAAATCCTGATACATCTTAGTAGCACCCGGATGAATACTCAATCCGCTACGATGTCCTTCCTCAAGGATGCTCTTCTTAAGCTCAACCATGTTCGGAACACAAACTCGATCCCGACATCTCATAATACCATTCTCATCAATCCGAAAATCACCACCTTGGCCTTGGTTGATTAAAGTCAACCGATCAACTAAGCTCAAATCCGATTTCTGTCCTTCTCGTATCTCATCCAAGATACCACTTGTAAGCTTTAACATACCCAACTTAAATCCAAAAGAAGTTCTCTCACATACCAAACTCAAATCTCGAAATTGCTCGACCAATTCTAACTCTTTCGCCATCAACGCCGACATATGCAATGATTTCCGACTCAATGCATCCGCTACTACATTCGCTTTACCCGGATGGTAGTTCAAGCCAAAATCAAAATCCTTCAAAAGTTCAAGCCATCTTCTTTGTCTTGCATTCAATTCCTTTTGATCAAAAAGATATCTCAAACTCTTGTGGTCACTAAACACTTCAAATCTCGCGCCAAATAAATAATGCCTCCAAAGTTTCAACACGAACACAACGGCGGCCAACTCTAAGTCATGCGTCGGATAATTCTTCTCATGCACTTTGAGTTGCCTCGAAGCATAAGCCACAACTTGATTATTCTGCATCAACATACCTCCTAAACCCATCAAAGAAGCATCACAATACACAACGAATGGTTCTTCCGGATTTGGCAAAATCAAAACAGGGGTTGTCGTCAACCTTGGCTTAAGTTCTTGAAAACTTGCTTCACACTTGGCGTCCCAAACAAAGGCTTGACCTTTCCTAGTCAACTGCGTCAACGGCAACGACAACTTAGCAAATCCTTCAATAAACTTCCGATAATAACCGGCTAAACCAAGAAAACTTCTAATCTCAAAAACTGACTTCGGAGTCTCCCATTGCGACACCGCTTCAACCTTCGACGGATCGACCGCAATACCACTACTAGAAATCACATGACCAAGGAAACTAACTTCCTTCAACCAAAATTCACACTTAGAAAGCTTCGCAAACAACTGCTTCTCTCTCAGCACAGATAACACAATCTTCAGATGCTCGGCATGCTCTCCTTCGCTCTTCGAATAAACCAAGATGTCGTCGATAAACACCACCACAAACTTATCCAAATAAGGATTGAAAATCCTATTCATGTACTCCATAAATACACCTGGTGCATTAGTCACACCAAATGGCATCACGGAATACTCATAGTGTCCATACCTCGTCCGAAAGGCCGTCTTCTGAATATCCTCAGCTTTCACACGGATCTGATGATACCCAGATCTCAAATCAATCTTGCTGAACACGCTTGCACCAACCAACTGATCCATCAGATCATCAATCCTTGGAAGTGGATACTTATTCTTAATAGTCACCTTGTTCAACTGTCTGTAATCCACACAGAGCCTCATAGAACCCTCTTTCTTCTTAACCAACAACACCAGTGCACCCCACGGTGACACGCTCGGACGAATAAACCTCTTTTCAAGCAAATCCTCAAGTTGACTCTTCAACTCTTTTAACTCCGAGGCCGACATACGATATGGAGCCATCGATATCGGACTAGTTCCAGGAATCAAATCTATCGAAAACTCCACTTCTCGCTCCGGCGGTAAATCCTTTATCTCATCAGGGAAAACTTCCGGAAAATCTCTAACAATGGGCAAGGCATCAATCTCTTCACTTTCACTAGTCCTCAAAGTTGCCATAAGCATAAATACCTTAGCCCCATCTTGCACCGATTCCTTCACTTGTTTCCTCGTCATAAACAAATCCCTTTCAACATCCGAATCGGGAAAAATAACCGTTTTGTCAAAACGGTTAATATACACACGATTGAATTTTAGCCAATTCATTCCACGAATGACATCCAGTTGATCTAAATGAAGACACACTAAATCAATCCCAAAATCTCTACCGAAAATACTCAACGGGCAATTCAAGCAAACATACGGTGTAGTTACCGAACCCATAGTTGGAGTATCAATAACCATACCGCCACCAATCACAGACAACTCAAGATTCAACCTTCTAACACAATCCAAGGAAATAAAAGAATGCGTAGCTCCGGTATCAATTATAGCGATCAAAGGTGTACCATTAATGAAACACGTACCTCGGATCAATCGATCGTCGCTAGCAGTCTCAGATCCAGATAGAGCGAACACTTTCCCGCTCCCTTGATTCTTCTTCGGCTTATCGCACTTGGTACTGATGTGCCCTCGCTCACCACAGTTATAACAAGTAACACCCGCACCGCTTCTGCACTCAAGAGCCTTGTGGCCTGGCTTACCACACTTAAAACACGTCTTCTCAACACTTTTGCACTCCGGAGCACGATGTCCCTCTTCACCGCACCTATAACATCTCACCGGAGTAGAAACTCCCCCACTTGGTTTCTTACCGAAACCAACCCTTTGTTTCCCCTTATCCGCAGGAGTTACGTAAGGTTTTCCTCTGAATTGTCCTTTTCCTTTCTTATCACTTAGGCTCTTGTAGTGGCTGGACCTAGCCCTACTGTCTTCGTCATAAATTCTGCTCTTGTTAACCAACTCAGAAAACCGCCTGATTTCCTGATATCCAATAGCTTGTCTAATCTCGGGTCTCAAACCGTTCACAAACTTGAGGCACTTAGACCTCTCAGCAATACCAGTATTATAGTGAGGACAAAATTTGATCAACTCCTCAAATTTCGCCGCATACTCAGCAACCGTCGAATTACCTTGCTTCAACTCAAGAAATTCGATCTCTTTCTTCCCCCGCACATCCTCTGGAAAATACTTCTCCAGAAAAGTTTCTCTAAACAAATCCCTCGTAATCACAATATCATCTTCCTCAAATCGTTGGCGAGTATTACCCCACCAATCTTCAGCTTCTTCTTCGAGCATATGAGTCCCAAACTGCACCTTCTGTGCATCCGAGCAATTCATAACTCGAAAAATCTTTTCCACAGCTTTCAACCAAATTTGTGCCTTGTCCGGTTCATGAGTTCCCTTGAAGACCGGAGGGTTATTCTTTTGGAATTTCCCCAAAGCACGGAATCCATCATCTGCATGATTCCTCACATTCACATTGGCCGGAGGATTCTGCCCAATTGCCCCCGCCAATCTCGTCAATGCCTCCGCAATCGCTTCGTCGTTCCTTCCTGCAACCATCTTACTAATTCCAACAACAGAACTACGTAAGAACAACCAATATTGATAATGCATCACACGCATATCAATAACACACAGGGAAAAACACTCTAACAACTTGGCCGGACGGACTGACCTGCTTTGATACCACTATTGTAACACCCCCTTCTATACCCCAAATAAATGCATATAAAACAATTAAGCACATACAAATTATCAGAGTAAAAAGGTTTTATAATAAGGTATAAAAGAAGAATGCCACAATTTCACCAATAAAACACTTTCACATTTTCCTCCATAAGATATGTAACAATTTCAAAATTAAGCGGAAGATCAAATCATTTAATCGTTTTCAAAATATTAATCCACGTACACACAAGTTAATCCAAATTAATACATCATATCAGTTAGATTACAAAACCACATCAGCTGATACATCGCAATGTATCACAAAAGAATGACTATACTAGTCTAACTAGCCGGTGTTACATATCAGAGCAGCCGACTAAAAAGAATGAAGACTAACTTCACAAAAGGACTCCAGCATCCTAATTTGCAATGCCTCATAGAGCATTATAAAACAGCAGAAGGGTGAGAAATATAACCATAATAATCAAAGCATAAGATTATATATATATATATAGGTATTCATATAACACATATTCACATTTCTCACCACACTTCATTCTCATAATCATAATCATATCACGTTCACATATATCAACATTATGAACATCCACAAGCACATCCCTTCATGCTTGACTTCACAATCATTCACAAGCACATTTGTACCACAACAATATTATGCAAAGTGACTCAACATATTCAATGCAACTCAATGCTATGCGGTACCGACTCTCGTTATCTTTTTTCAGTTTTCACTCTAAACCGGGTCCACCCTTCTAGACCGATAACTTGTTATCATTTTTCGGTTTTTACATTAAACCGGGTCCACCCTTCTAGACCGATAACAACCAAGCCCGTCCCCTAGGCTTCAAACCCACCCTTCTAGGTTTGTGACAAGCCACTAGTTTCCACGAAACTAACAGACATTGCCTCTTGACTGAATGATGCATGTACAATCAACCAATCACAATAAATGCACTTAAGACCGTTCCCGCGTCTTAATCCCATGCATTCGAATAATTCACCCCTTCGAGAATTTCATCATGATTGCACATACAACATATATCAAACATTTATCAATGTATTCATTTCACACATCATCATCATCATACTCAACAACAATGCACACATACCACATATGTTCCCATGCATTTCCATAACAATCGCATATAAATATGCACTAACAATTCATTAAACAATACACATACATTCATCATTGTATTCACATGTATTTCTATTTATCACAATTAATGCGCATCGCATATCAACTAGGATTCACGCCCGGAGGCTACCCACACCACACATCATCTCAATAGATCATATCTATATCATATCATAAGAATATCAATCTATGTGAAACCACCAAACTATCACCACATGAGCAACACAGCAAAAGATAATTGTTGTCAAATTCGCCTTCATTCGCCTGGCGAACCCTCGCAGCGAACCTTCGCCTGGCCTTCGCCTGGCGAACTCTCTCAGCGAACACTCGCTAGGCTTCGCCTGGCGAGACTTCCCAGCGAGCCCAAGTCAGTAGCTACTGACTTCATTCGCCACCATTCTCCATCACCTTCGCTGGGCGAACCTTCGCTATCCAACTTCGCCTGGCGAACTCACCAGCGAAGTCCACTGGAACTTAAACTTAATTACTCGCCAACATTCGCTAGGCTTCGCCTGGCGAAGCTTCGCCTTCGCTCGCCTGGCGAGAGCCAGCGAACCTGCGCAGAACAGAACCCTATTCTGTTCCTCCTTCACCATTCCACCATCCACCAACTCTTGAACATCCAAATCAGTACAAATAGCATCAATACATGTTACCCGACTATTCTACGGCATTATTACTCAGTTTCAACCGATTAAATCATCAATCTACCGATTAATCCAACATTTGCCCTAATTGGAAAGTGATGAAAACTCTACCAAAACCCCAACCCAACATACATAACCTCATGCAATGATCAAATAGAAACATTTCTCACCCTTACCTCGATTAATCGGAGCTTTGATGTTGGTTCTTGATGATTTCCACTTTTCCTCTTCTTCTCCTCTCTTTCTCTTCTTTCTTCTTTCTTTCCTCTTTCTCTCCAAATGTTTTCTATCTTTCTTTTTTTTCTTTCTCTCTTATATATTTCTTTTATTTTCCTTCCTTCCAATTTCCTTCTCAATTCTCTATTAATTCCAATTAATAAAAATTAATTTCCAACATTAATAAAAATCCCACTAAATCAATTAATTACTACAATTAATTATTTAATGAAATTTGGGCTGTTACAGTATCTCTAAACACAAGAGATTCTTCGGGTGGTCGAAGTATTCGCTTATCCAATAAGGTTATTCGGGATACCAAAGCAGTATCTCTAAACACATGAGATTCTTCGGGTGGTCGAAGCAGTCCCTTATTTAATAAGGTTCTTCGGGATACCAAAACAATATCTCTAAACACATAAAATTCTTCGCGATACCAAAGCAGTATCTCTAAACACATGAGATTCTTCGGGTGGTCAAAGCAGTCCCTTATCCAATATGGTTCTTCGCGATACGAAAGCAGTATCTCTAAACACATGAGATTCTTCGGGTGGTCGAAGCGGTCCCTGATACGTTAAGGTTCATCACAAAACCAAAGCAGTATCTCTAAACACATGAGATTCTTCGGGTGCTCGAAGCAATCCCTTATCCAATAAGGTTCTTTGCGATACCCAAGCAATATCTCTAAACACATGAGATTCTTCGGGTGGTCAAAGCAGTCCCTTATCTAATAAGGTTCTTCGCAATACCAAAGCAGTATCTCTAAGCACATGAAATTCTTCGGGTGGTCGAAGCAGTCCCTTATCCGTTAAGGTTCTTCGCGATACCAAAGTTGTATCTCTAAACACATGAGATTCTTCGGGTGGTCGAAGTAGTCCCGTATCCAATAAGGTTCTTTACGATACCAAAGGAGTATCTGTAAACACGTGAGATTATTCCGGTGGTCAAAGCAGTCCCTTATCTAATAAGGTTCTTCGCGATACCAAAGTAGTATCTCTAAACACATGAGATTCTTCGGGTGGTTGAAGCAGTCCCTTATCTAATAAGGTTCTTCGCGATACCAAAGCAGTATCTCTAAACACATGAGATTCTTCGGGTGGTCAAAGCAGTCCCTTATCCAATAAGTTTCTTCACGATACGAAAGCAATATCTCTAAACACATGAGATTCTTTGGGTGGTCAAAGCAGTCCCTTATCTAATAAGGTTCTTCGTAATACCAAAGCAGTGTCTCTAAACACATGAGATTCTTCGGGTGGTCGAAGCAGTCCCTCATCTAATAAGGTTCTTTGAGAAACCAAAGCAGTATCTCTAAACACATGTGATTCTTCAGGTGGTCGAAGCAGTCCCTTATCCAATAAGGTTCTTCGCGATACCAAAGCAGTATCTCAAAACACATGAGATTCTTTGGGTGGTAAAAGCAGTCCCGTATCCAATAAGGTTCTTTACGATACCAAAGCAGTATCTGTAAACACGTGAGATTATTCTGGTGGTCAAAGCAGTCCCTTATCTAATAAGGTTCTTCGCGACACCAAAGTAGTATCTCTAAACACATGAGATTCTTCGGGTGGTTGAAGCAGTCCCTTATCTAATAAGGTTCTTCGCGATACCAAAGCAGTATCTCTAAACACATGAGATTCTTCGGGTGGTCAAAGCAGTCCCTTATCCAATAAGGTTCTTCACGATATGAAAGCAGTATCTCTAAACACATGAGATTCTTTGGGTGGTCAAAGCAGTCCCTTATCTAATAAGGTTCTTCGTAATACCAAAGCAGTATCTCTAAACACATGAGATTCTTCGGGTGGTCGAAGCAGTCCCTCATCTAATAAGGTTCTTTGCAAAACCAAAGCAGTATCTCTAAACACATGTGATTCTTCGGGTGGTCGAAGCAGTCCCTTATCCAATAAGGTTCTTCGCGATACCAAAGCAGTATCTCTAGACACATGAGATTCTTTGGGTGGTAAAAGCAGTCCCTTATCCAAGAAGGTTCTTCGCGACACCAAAGTAGTATCTCTAAACACATGAGATTCTTCAGGTGGTCAAAGCAGTCCCTTATCTAATAAGGTTCTTCGCGTTACCAAAGCAGTATCTCTAAACACAAGAGATTCTTCGGGTGGTTAAAGTAGTCGCTTATCCAATAAGGTTATTCGGGATACCAAAGCAGTATCTCTAAACACATGAGATTCTTCGGGTGGTCGAAGCAGTCCCTTATTTAATAAGGTTCTTCGGGATACCAAAATAATATCTCTAAACACATAAAATTCTTCGCGATACCAAAACAGTATCTCTAAACACATGAGATTCTTCGGGTGGTCAAAGCAGTCCCTTATCCAATATGGTTATTCGCGATACCAAAGAAGTATCTCTAAACACATGAGATTCTTCGGGTGCTCGAAGCAGTCCCTTATCCGTTAAGGTTCATCACGAAAGCAAAGCAGTATCTCTAAACACATGAGATTCTTCGGGTGCTCGAAGCATTCCCTTATCCATAAAGGTTCTTTGCGATACCCAAGCAATATCTCTAAACACATGAGATTCTTCGGGTGGTCAAAGCAGTCCCTTATCTAATAAGGTTCTTCGCAATACCAAAGTCGTATCTCTAAGCACATGAGATTCTTCGGGTGGTAGAAGCAGTCCCTTATCCGTTAAGGTTCTTCGCGATACCAAAGCCGTATCTCTAAACACATGAGATTTTTCGGGTGGTCGAAGTAGTCCCTTATCCAATAAGGTTCTTTACGATACCAAAGCAGTATCTGTAAACACATGAGATTATTCTGGTGGTCAAAGCAGTCCCTTATCTAATTAGGTTCTTCGCGATACCAAAGCAGTATCTCTAAACACATGAGATTCTTCGCATGGTCAAAGCAGTCCCTTATCCAATAAGGTTCTTCACGATATCAAAGCAGTATCTCTAAACACATGAGATTCTTTGGGATGTCAAAGTAGTCCCTTATCTAATAAGGTTCTTCGCGATACCAAAGCAGTATCTCTAAACACATGAGATTCTTCGGGTGGTCGAAGCAGTCCCTAATCCAATAAGGTTCTTCACGATACCAAAGCAGTATCTCTAAACACATCAGATTCTTTGGTGGTCAAAGCAGTTCCTTATCTAATATGGTTCTTCGCGATACCAAAGAAGTATCTCTAAACAAATGAGATTCTTCGGGTGGTCAAAGCAGTCCCTTATCCAATAAGGTTCTTCACGATACCAAAGCAGTATCTCTAAACACACGAGATTCTTCGGGTGGTCGAAGCAGTCCCTGATCCGTTAAGGTTCTTCGCGATGCGAAAACAATATCTCTAAGCATATGAGATTCTTCGGGTGGTCGAAGCAGTCCCTTATCTAATAAGGTTCATCGTGAAACCAAAGCAGTATCTCTAAACACAAGAGATTCTTCGGGTGGTCGAAGCAGTCCCTTATCCGTTAAGGTTCTTCGCGATACCAAAGCCGTATCTCTAAACACATGAGATTTTTCGGGTGGTCTAAGTAGTCCCTTATCCAATAAGGTTCTTTACGATACCAAAGCAGTATCTGTAAACACATGAGATTATTCTGGTGGTCAAAGCAGTCCCTTATCTAATCAGGTTCTTCGCGATACTAAAGCAGTATCTCTAAACACATGAGATTCTTCGGGTGGTTGAAGCAGTCCCTTATCCAGTAAGGTTCTTCGTGATACCAAAGTAGTATCTCTAAACACATGAGATTCTTCGCATGGTCAAAGCAGTCCCTTATCCAATAAGGTTCTTCACGACATGAAAGCAGTATCTCTAAACACATGAGATTCTTTGGGATGTCAAAGCAGTCCCTTATCTAATAAGGTTCTTCGCGATACCAAAGCAGTATCTCTAAATGAGATTCTTCGGGTGGTCGAAGAAGTCCCTCATCTAATAAGGTTCTTCGTGAAACCAAAGCAGTATCTCTAAACACATGAGATTCTTCGGGTGGTCGAAACAGTCCCTAATCCAATAAGGTTCTTCGCGATACCAAAGCAGTATCTCTAAACACATCAGATTCTTTGGTGGTCAAAGCAGTTCCTTATCTAATATGGTTCTTTGCGATACCAAAGAAGTATCTCTAAACAAATGAGATTCTTCGGGTGGTCAAAGCAGTCCCTTATCCAATAAAATTCTTCACGATACCAAAGCAGTATCTTTAAACACACGAGATTCTTCGGGTGGTCGAAGCAGTCCCTTATCCAATAAGGTTCTTCGCAATGCGAAAACAATATCTCTAAGCATATGAGATTCTTCGGGTGGTCGAAGCAGTCCCTTATCTAATAAGGTTCATCGTGAAACCAAAGCAGTATCTCTAAACACAAGAGATTCTTCGGGTGGTCGAAGTAGTCCCTAATCCAATAAGGTTATTCGGGATACCAAAGAAGTATCTCTAAACACATGAGATTCTTCGGGTGGTCAAAGCAGTCCCTTATCTAATAAGGTTCTTCACGATACCAAAGCAGTATCTCTAACCACATGAGATTCTTCGGGTGGTCGAATCAGTACCTTATTCAATAAGGTTCTTCGTGATACCAAAACAGTATCTCTAAACACATGACATTCTTCGGGTGGTTGGTGTAGTCCCTTATACAATAAGATTCTTCGCGATACAAAAGTAGTATCTCGAAACATATGAGATTCTTCGGGTGGTCGAAGCAGTCCCTTATCCAATAAGGTTCTTCGCGATACCAAAGTAGTATCTCTAAACACATGAGATTCTTTGGGTGGTAAAAGCAGTCCCTTACCCAATAAGGTTCTCCGCGATACCAAAGCAGTATCTCTAAACACATGAGATTCTTCGGGTGGTCGAAGTAGTCCCTTATCTAATAAGGTTCTTCGGGATACCAAAACAATATCTCTGAACACATAAAATTCTTCACGATACCAAAGCAGTATCTCTAAACATATGAGATTCTTAGGGTGGTCAAAGCAGTCCCTTATCCAATAAGGTTCTTCGCGATACGAAATCAGTATCTCTAAACACATGAGATTCTTTGGGTGGTCGTAGCAGTCCTTGATCCATTAAGGTTCTTCACGAAACCAAAGCAGTATCTCTAAAGACATGAGATTCTTCGGGTGGTTGAAGCAGTCCCTCATCTAATAAGGTTCTTCGCAATACCAAAGCAGTATCTCTAAGCACATGAGATTCTTCGGGTGGTCAAAGCAGTCCCTTATCTAATAAGGTTCTTCGCGATACCAAAGCAGTATCTCTAAACACATGAGATTCTTCGGGTGGTTGAAGCAGTCCCTTATCCAATAAGGTTCTTCACGATACCAAAGCAGTATCTCTAAACACATGAGATTCTTCGGGTGGTCGAAGCAGTAACTTATCTAATAAGGTTCTTCTTGATACCAAAGCAGTATCTCTAAACACATGAGATTCTTCGGGTGGTCGAAGTAGTCCCTTATCTAATAAGGTTCTTCGCGATACCAAAGTAGTATCTCTAAACACATGAGATTCTTCGGGTGGCCGAAGCAGTCCCTTATCTAATAAGGTTCTTTGCGATACCAAAGCAGTATCTCTAAACACATGAGATTCTTCGGGTAGTCAAAGCAGTCCCTAATCCAATAAGGTTCTTCGCGATACCAAAGCAGTATCGCTAAACACATCAGATTCTTTGGTGGTCAAAGCAGTCCCTTATCTAATAAGGTTCTTCGCGATACCAAAGCAGTATCTCTAAACACATGAGATTCTTCGGGTGGTCAAAGCAGTCCCTTATCCAATAAGGTTCTTCACGATACCAAAGCAGTATCTCTAAACACATGAGACTCTTCGGGTGGTCGAAGTCGTCCCTTATCCAATAAGGTTCTTCGTGATGCGAAAGCAATATCTCTAAGCACATGAGATTCTTCGGGTGGTCGAAGCAGTCCCTTATCTAATAAGGTTCATCGCGAAACCAAAGCAGTATCTCTAAACACAAGAGATTCTTCAGGTGGTCGAAGCAGTCCCTTATCTAATAAAGTTATTCGAGATACCAAAGCAGTATCTCTAAACACATGAGATTTTTCGGGTGGTCAAAGCAATCCCTTATCTAATAAGGTTCTTCACGATACCAAAGCAGTATCTCTAAACACATGAGACTCTTCGGGTGGTAGAAGCAATCCCTTATCCAATAAGGTTCTTCGCAGTACTAAAGTAGTATCTCTAAACACAAGAGATTCTTCGGGTGGTTAAAGCAGTTCCTTTTCTAACAAGGTTCTTCACGATACCAAAGCAGTATCTCTAACCACATGAGATTCTTCGGGTGGTCGAAGCAGTACCTTATTCAATAAGGTTCTTCGTGATACCAAAACAGTATCTCTAAACACATGAGATTCTTCGGGTGGTCGAAGTAGTCCCTTATCCATTAAGATTCTTCGCGATACAAAAGTAGTATCTCGAAACATATGAGATTCTTCGGGTGGTCGAAGCAGTCCCTTATCCAATAAGGTTCTTCGCGATACCAAAGTAGTATCTCTAAACGCATGAGATTCTTTGGGTGGTAAAAGCAGTCGCTTATCCAATAAGGTTCTTCGCGATACCAAAGTAGTATCTCTAAACACATGAGATTCTTTGGGTGGTAAAAGCAGTCCCTTATCCAATAAGGTTCTCCGCGATACCAAAGCAGTATCTCTAAACACATGAGATTCTTCGGGTGGTCGAAGTAGTCCCTTATCTAATAAGGTTCTTCGGGATACCAAAACAATATCTCTAAACACATAAAATTCTTCACGATACCAAAGCAGTATCTCTAAACATATGAGATTCTTCGGGTGGTCAAAGCAGTCCCTTATCCAATAAGGTTCTTCGCAATACGAAAGCAGTATCTCTAAACACATGAGTTTCTTCGGGTGGTCGTAGCAGTCCTTGATCCGTTAAGGTTCTTTACGAAACCAAAGCAGTATCTCTAAAGACATGAGATTCTTCGGGTGGTCGAAGCAGTCCCTCATCTAATAAGGTTCTTCGCAATACCAAAGCAGTATCTCTAAGCACATGAGATTCTTCGGGTGGTCAAAGCAGTCCCTTATCTAATAAGGTTCTTCGCGATACCAAAGCAGTATCTCTAAACACATGAGATTCTTCGGGTGGTTGAAGCAGTCCCTTATCCAATAAGGTTCTTCACGATACCAAAGCAGTATCTCTAAACACATGAGATTCTTCGGGTGATCAAAGCAGTCCCTAATCCAATAAGGTTCTTCGCGATACCAAAGCAGTATCGCTAAACACATCAGATTCTTTGGTGGTCAAAGCAGTCCCTTATCTAATAAGGTTCTTCACGATAACAAAGCAGTATCTCTAAACACATGAGATTCTTCGGGTGGTCGAAGCCGTCCCTTATCCAATAAGGTTCTTTGCGATGCGAAAGCAATATCTCTAAGCACATGAGATTCCTCGGGTGGTCGAAGCAGTCCCTTATCTAATAATGTTCATCGCGAAACCAAAGCAGTATCTCTAAACACATGAGATTTTTCGGGTAGTCAAAGCAATCCCTTATCTAATAAGGTTCTTCACGATACCAAAGCAGTATCTCTAAACACATGAGACTCTTCGAGTGGTAGAAGCAGTCCCTTATCCAATAAGGTTCTTCGCGGTACCAAAGTAGTATCTCTAAACACAAGAGATTCTTCGGGTGGTTAAAGCAGTTCCTTTTCTAACAAGGTTCTTCACGATACCAAAGCAGTATCTCTAACCACATGAGATTCTTCGGGTAGTCGAAGCAGTACCTTATTCAATAAGTTTCTTCGTGATACCAAAACAGTATCTCTAAACACATGAGATTCTTCGGGTGGTCGAAGTAGTCCCTTATCCAATAAGATTCTTCGCGATACCAAAGTAGTATCTCGAAACATATGAGATTCTTCGGGTGGTCGAAGCAGTCCCTTATCCAATAAGGTTCTTCGCGATACCAAAGTAGTATCTCTAAACACATGAGATTCTTTGGGTGGTAAAAGCAGTCCCTTATCCAAAAAGGTTCTTCGCTATACCAAAGCAGTATCTCTAAACACATGAGATTCTTCGGGTGGTCGAAGTAGTCCCTTATCTAATAAGGTTCTTCGGGATACCAAAGCAATATCTCTAAACACATGAGATTCTTCGGGTGGTCAAAGAAATCCCTTATACAATAAGGTTCTTCGTGATACAAAAGAAGTATCTCTAAACACATGAGATTCTTCAGGTGGTCGAAGCAGTCCCTAATCCGTTAAGGTTCCTTGTGAAACCAAAGCAGTATCTCTAAACACATGAGATTCTTCGGGTGGTCGAAGCAGTCCCTTCTCCAATAAGGTTCTTTGCGATACCAAAGCAGCATCTTTAAACACATGAGATTCTTCGGGTGGTCAAAGCAGTCCCTAATCCAATAAGGTTCTTCGCGATACCAAAGCAGTATCTCTAAACACATCAGATTCTTTGGTGGTCAAAGCAGTCCCTTATCTAATAAGGTTCTTCGCAATACCAAAGCAGTATCTCTAAACACATGAGATTCTTCGGGTGGTCAAAGCAGTCCCTTATCCAATAAGGTTCTTCACGATACCAAAGCAGTATCTCTAAACACATGAGATTCTTCGGGTGGTCGAAGCAGTCCCTTATCCAATAAGGTTCTTCGCGATGCGAAAACAATATCTCTAAGCACATGAGATTCTTCGGTTGGCGAAGCAGTCCCTTATCTAATAAGGTTCATCGCGAAACCAAAGCAGTATCTCTAAACACAAGAGATTCTTCGGGTGGCGAAGCAGTCCCTTATCCAATAAGGTTATTCCGGATACCAAAGAAGTATCTCTAAACACATGAGATTCTTCGGGTGGTCAAAGCAGTCCCTTATCTAATAAGGTTCTTCACGATACCAAAGCAGTATCTCTAAACACATGAGACTCTTCGGGTGGTAGAAGTTGTCCCTTATCGAATAAGGTTCTTCGCGATACCAAAGTAGTATCTCTAAACACAAGAGATTCTTCAGGTGGTTAAAGCAGTTCCTTTTCTAACAAGGTTCTTCACGATACCAAAGCAGTATCTCTAACCACATGATATTTTTCGGGTGGTCGAAGCAGTACCTTATTCAATAAGGTTCTTCGTGATACCAAAACAGTATCTCTAAACACATGAGATTCTTCGGGTGGTCGAAGTAGTCCCTTATCCAATAAGATTCTTCGCGATACCAAAGTAGTATCTCGAAACATATGAGATTCTTCGGGTGGTCGAAGCAGTCCCTTATCCAATAAGGTTCTTCGCGATACCAAAGTAGTATCTCTAAACACATGAGATTCTTTGGGTGGTAAAAGCAATCCCTTATCCAATAAGGTTCTTCGCGATACCAAAGCAGTATCTCTAAACACATGAGATTCATCGGGTGGTCAAAGCAGTCCCTTATCCAAAAGGTTATTTTCGATACCAAAGCAGTATCTCTAAACACATAAGATTCTTCGGGTGGTCGAAGCAGTCCCTTATCTAATAAGGTTCTTCGGGATACCAAAGCAGTATCTCTAAACACATGAGATTCTTCGAATGGTCAAAGCAATCCCTTATCCAATAAGGTTCTTCGCGATACGAATGAAGTATCTCTAAACACATGACATTCTTCAGGTGGTCGAAGCAGTCCCTGATCCGTTAAGGTTCTTCGGGAAACCAAAGCAGTATCTCTAAACACATGATATTTTTCGGGTGGTCAAAGTAGTCCCTTATCTAATAAGGTTCTTCGTGATACCAAAGCAGTATCTCAAACACACATGAGATTCTTAGGGTGGTCGAAGCAGTCCCTTATCCAATAAGGTTCTTCGTGATACCAAAAGAAGTATCTCTAACCAAAAGAGATTCTTCGGGTGGTTGAAGCAGTCCCTTTTCCAATAAGGTTCTTCGTGATACCAAACAGTATCTCTAACCACATGAGATTTTTCGGGTGGTCAAAGTAGTCCCTTATCCAATAAGGTTCTTCGCGATATCAAAGTAGTATCCGTAAACACATGAGATTCCTCGCGATACCTAAGCAGTATCTCTAAACACATGAGATTCTTCGGGTGGTCGAAGCAGTCCCTTATCCAATAAGGTTTTTTGCGATACCAAAGCAGTATCTCTAAACCCATGAGATTATTCCGGTGGTCAAAGCAATCCCCTATCTAATAAGGTTCTTCGCGATATCAAAGCAGTATCTCTAAACACATGAGATTCTTCGTGATACCAAAGCAGTATCTCCAAACACATGAGATTCTTCGAGTGGTCGAAGCAGTCCCTTATCTAATAAGGTTCTTCGCGATACCAAAGCAGTATCTCTAAACACATGAGATTCTTCGAGTGGTCGAAGCAATCCCTTATCAAATAAGGTTCTTCGCGATAAGAATGAAGT
Organism: Lathyrus sativus; assembly: GCA_963859935.3. NCBI lineage: Eukaryota > Viridiplantae > Streptophyta > Magnoliopsida > Fabales > Fabaceae > Lathyrus > Lathyrus sativus. Next base: position 234,699,940 of record OZ012740.1, on the reverse strand, counting down.
ATCTCTAAACACATGAGATTCTTCAGGTGGTCGAAGCAGTCCCTGATCCGTTAAGGTTCTTCGCGAAACCAAAGCAGTATCTCTAAACACATGATATTTTTCGGGTGGTCAAAGTAGTCCCTTATCTAATAAGGTTCTTCGCGATACCAAAGCAGTATCTCTAAACACAAAGTAGTATCTCTAAATGTAACACCCCCTTCTATACCCCAAATAAATGCATATAAAACAATTTAAGCACATACAAATTATCAGAGTAAAAAGGTTTTATAACTAGGTATAAAAGAAGAATGCCACAATTTCATCAATAAAACACTCTAACATTTTTCTCCATAAGATATGTCACATTTTCAAAATTAAGCAGAAGATCAAATCATTTAATCGTTTCCAAAATATTAATTCAAATGCACATAAGTCATCCAGATTAATACATCATATCAGTTAGATTACAAAACCACATCAGCTGATACATCTCAATGTATCAAAAGAATGACTATACTAGTCTAACTACCCGGTGTTACATATCAGAGCAGCCGACTCAAAAGAATGAAGACCAACTTCACAAAAGGACTTCAGCATCCTAATCTGCAATGCCTCAGAGAGCATTATAAAACAGCAGAAGGGTGAGAAATATAACCATAATAATCAAAGTATAAGATTACATATATATATATATATATAGGTATTCATATAACACATATTCACATTTCTCACCACACTTCATTCTCTTAGTCAAATATATTTACCACACATATATAGACAAACATGGACATTCACAAAGCATTCCCACAATCTCATCAGTCACACATAAGCATCCCTTCATGCATATGTCATATATCAATCTGACTCAACAACTCAATGCAACTCATGCAATGCGGTACCGACTCTCGTTATCTTTTTTTCGGTTTTCACTCTAAACCGGGTCCACCATTCTAGACCGATAACTCGTTATCTTTTTTTGGTTTTTACTTTAAACCGGGTCCACCCTTCTAGACCGATAACAACCAAGCCCGTCCCCTAGGCTTCAAACCCACCCTTCTAGGTTTGGGACAAGCCACTAGTTTCCACGAAACTAACAGACATTGCCTCTTGACTGAATGATGCATGTACAATCAACCAATCACAATAAATGCACTTAAGACCGTTCCCGCGTCTTAATCCCACGCATTCAAATAATTCACCCCTTCGAGAATTTCATCATGATTGCACATACAACATATACCAAACATTTATCAATGTATCCATTTTCACACATCATCATCATCATACTCAACAACAATGCACACATACCACATATGTTCCCATGCATTTTCACAACAATCGCATATAAATATGCACTCACAATTCATTAAACAATACACATACATTCATCATTGTATTCACATGTATTTCTATTTATTACAATTAATGCGCATCGCATATCAACTAGGATTCACGCTCGGAGGCTACCCACACCACACATCATCACAATAGATCATATCTATAACATATCATAAGAATATCAATCTATGTGAAACCACCAAACTATCACCACATGAGCAACACAGCAAAAGAGAATTGCTGTCAAATTCGCCTTCCTTCGCCTGGCGAACCCTCGCAGCGAACCTTCGCCTGGCCTTCGCCTAGCGAACTCTCTCAGCGAACACTCGCTAGGCTTTGCCTGGCGAGACTTCCCAACGAGCCCAAGTCAGTAGCTACTGACTTCATTCGCCACCATTCGCCAGCACCTTCGCTGGGCGAACCTTCGCAATCCACCTTCGCTTGGCGAACTTGCCAGCAAAGTCCACTGGGACTTAATCATAATTACTCGCCAGCATTCGCTAGGCTTCGCCTGGCGAAGCTTCGCCATCGCTCGCTTGGCGAGAGCCAGCGAACCTGCGCAGAACAGAACCCTATTCTGTTCCTCCTTCACCATTCCACCATCCACCAACTCTTGAACATCCAAATCAGTACAAATAGCCTCAATACATGTTACCCGACTATTCTACGACATTATTCCTCAGTTTCAACCGATTAAATCATCAATCTACCGATTATCCAACATTTTGCCCTAAATGGAAAGTGATGGAAACTCTACCAAAACCCCAACCCAACATACATAACATCATACAATGATCAAATAGAAACATTTCTCACCCTTACCTCGATTAATCGGAGCTTTGATGTTGGTTCTTGATGATTTCCACTTTTCCTCTTCTTCTCCTCTCTTTCTCTCCTTTCTTCTTCTTTCCTCTTTCTTTCCAAATGTTTTCTATCTTTCTTTTCTTTTCTTTCTCTCTTATATATTTCCTTCATTTTCCTTCCTCTCCAATTCCTTCTTAATTTTCTATCCATACCAATTAATAAAAAAAAATTAATTCCAACATTAATAAAAATCCCACTAAATCAATTAATTACTACAATTAATTATTTAATGAAATTTGGGCTGTTACAACTCTCCCCCACGAATGACATCCAGTTGATCTAAATGAAGACACACTAAATCAATCCCAAAATCTCTACCGAAAATACTCAACGGGCAATTCAAGCAAACATACGGTGTAGTTACTGAACCCATAGCAGGAGTATCAATAACCATACCGCCACCAATCACAGACAACTCAAGATTCAACCTTCTAACACAATCCAAAGAAATAAAAGAATGCGTAGCTCCGGTATCAATTATAGCGATCAAAGGTGTACCATTAATGAAGCACGTACCTCGGATCAATCGATCGTCGCTAGCAGTCTCAGATCCAGATAGAGCGAACACTTTTCCGCTCCCTTGATTCTTCTTCGGCTTATCGCACTTGGTACTGATGTGCCCTCGCTCACCACAGTTATAGCAAGTAACACCCGCACCGCTTCTACACTCTAGAGCCTTGTGGCCTGGCTTGCCACACTTAAAACACGTCTTCTCAACACTTTTGCACTCCAGAGCACGATGTCCCTCTTCACCGCACCTATAACATCTCACCGGAGTAGAAACTCCCCCACTTGGTTTCTTACCGAAACCAACCCTTTGTTTCCCCTTATCCGCAGGAGTTACGTAAGGTTTTCCTCTGAACTGTCCTTTTCCTTTCTTATCACTTAGGCTCTTGTAGTGGCTGGACCTAGCCCTACTGTCTTCGTCATAAATTCTGCTCTTGTTAACCAACTCAGAAAACCGCCTGATTTCCTGATATCCAATAGCTTGTCTAATCTCGGGTCTCAAACCGTTCACAAACTTGAGGCACTTAGACCTCTCAGCAATACCAGTATTATAGTGAGGACAAAATTTGATCAACTCCTCAAATTTCGCCGCATACTCAGCAACCGTCGAATTACCTTGCTTCAACTCAAGAAATTCGATCTCTTTCTTCCCCCGCACATCCTCTGGAAAATACTTCTCCAGAAAAGTTTCTCTAAACAAATCCCTCGTAATCACAATATCATCTTCCTCAAATATTTGGCGAGTATTACCCCACCAATCTTCAGCTTCTTCTTCGAGCATATGAGTCCCAAACTGCACCTTCTGTGCATCCGAGCAATTCATAACTCGAAAAATCTTCTCCACAACTTTCAACCAAATTTGTGCCTTGTCCGGTTCATGAGTTCCCTTGAAGACCGGAGGATTATTCATTTGGGATTTCCCCAAAGCACGGAATCCATCATCAGCATGATTCCTCACATTCACATTGGCCGGAGGATTCTGCCCAATTGCCCCCGCCAATCTCGTCAATGCTTCCGCAATCGCTTCGTCGTTCCTTCCTGCAACCATCTTACTAATTCCAACAACAGAACCACGTAAGAACGACCAACATTGATAATGCAACACATGCATATCAATAACACACAGGAAAAACACTCTAACAACTTGGCCGGACGGACCGACCTGCTCTGATACCACTATTGTAACACCCCCTTCTATACCCCAAATAAATGCATATAAAACAATTTAAGCACATACAAATTATCAGAGTAAAAAGGTTTTATAACAAGGTATAAAAGAAGAATGCCACAATTTCATCAATAAAACACTCTAACATTTTTCTCCATAAGATATGTCACATTTTCAAAATTAAGCGGAAGATCAAATCATTTAATCGTTTCCAAAATATTAATTCAAATGCACATAAGTCATCCAGATTAATACATCATATCAGTTAGATTACAAAACCACATCAGCTGATACATCTCAATGTATCACAAAAGAATGACTATACTAGTCTAACTACCCGGTGTTACATATCAGAGCAGCCGACTCAAAAGAATGAAGACCAACTTCACAAAAGGACTCCAGCATCCTAATCTGCAATGCCTCATAGAGCATTATAAAACAGCAGAAGGGTGAGAAATATAACCATAATAATCAAAGTATAAGATTACATATATATATAGGTATTCATATAACACATATTCAAATTTCTCACCACATTTCATTCTCTTAGTCATATATATTTACCACACATATATAGACAAACATGGACATTCACAAAGCATTCCCACATTATGCATACACTTACAATTTCCACAATCTCATCATTCACACATAAGCATCCCTTCATGCATATGTCATATATCAATGTGACTCAACAACTCAATGCAACTCATGCAATGCGGTACCGACTCTCGTTATCTTTTTTTCGGTTTTCACTCTAAGCCGGGTCCACCCTTCTAGACCGATAACTCATTATCATTTTTCAGTTTTTACTTTAAACCGGGTCCACCCTTCTAGACCGATAACAACCAAGCCCGTCCCCTAGGCTTCAAACCCACCCTTCTAGGTTTTGGACAAGCCACTAGTTTCCACGAAACTAACAGACATTGCCTCTTGACTGAATGATGCATGTACAATCAACCAATCACAATAAATGCACTTAAGACCGTTCCCGCGTCTTAATCCCACGCATTCGAATAATTCACCCCTTCGAGAATTTCATCATGATTGCACATACAACATATACCAAACATTTATCAATGTATCCATTTTCACACATCATCATCATCATACTCAACAACAATGCACACATACCACATATGTTCCCATGCATTTTCACAACAATCGCATATAAATATGCACTCACAATTCATTAAACAATACACATACATTCATCATTGTATTCACATGTATTTCTATTTATTATAATTAATGCGCATCGCATATCAACTAGGATTCACGCTCGGAGGCTACCCACACCACACATCATCACAATAGATCATATCTATATCATATCATAAGAATATCAATCTATGTGAAACCACCAAACTATCACCACATGAGCAACACAGCAAAAGAGAATTGCTGTCAAATTCGCCTTCCTTCGCCTGGCGAACCCTCGCAGCGAACCTTCGCCTGGCCTTCGCCTGGCGAACTCTCTCAGCGAACACTCGCTAGCCTTCGCCTGGCGAGACTTCCCAGCGAGCCCAAGTCAGTAGCTACTGACTTCATTCGCCACCATTCGCCAGCACCTTCGCTGGGCGAACCTTCGCTATCCACCTTCGCTTGGCGAACTTGCCAGCGAAGTCCACTGGGACTTAATCATAATTACTCGCCAGCATTTGCTAGGCTTCGCCTGGCAAGAGCCAGCGAACGTACGCAGAACAGAACCCTATTCTGTTCCTCCTTCGCCATTCCACCATCCACCAACTCTTGAACATCCAAATCAGTACAAATAGCCTCAATACATGTTACCCGACTATTCTACGGCATTATTGCTCAGTTTCAACCGATTAAATCATCAATCTACCGACTATCCAACATTTTGCCCTAAAGGGAAAGTGATGGAAAGTCTACCAAAACCCCAACCCAACATACATAACATCATACAATGATCAAATAGAAACATTTCTCACCCTTACCTCGATTAATCGGAGCTTTGATGTTGGTTCTTGATGATTTCCACTTTTCCTCTTCTTCTCCTCTCTGTCTCTCCTTTCTTCTTCTTTCCTCTTTCTTTCCAAATGTTTTCTATCTTTCTTTTCTTTTCTTTCTCTCTTATATATTTCCTTCATTTTCCTTCCTCTCCAATTCCTTCTTAATTTTCTATCCATACCAATTAATAAAAAAAAAATTAATTCCAACATTAATAAAAATCCCACTAAATCAATTAATTACTACAATTAATTATTTAATGAAATTTGGGCTGTTACACTAAACACTTGAGATTCTTCGGTTGGTCAAAGCAGTCCCTTATCTAATAAGGTTCTTTGCGATATCAAAGCAGTATCTCTAAACACATGAGATTCTTCGCGATACCAAAGCAGTATCTCTAAACACATGAGATTCTTCGGTTGGTCGATGTAGTACCCTATCTAATAAGGTTCTTCGCGATACCAAAGCAGTATCTCTAAACACATGAGATTCTTTGGGTGGTCGAAGCAGTCCCTTATCCAATAAGGTTCTTTGCGATACCAAAGCAGTATCTCTAAACACATGAGATTCTTTGGGTGGTCGAAGCAGTACCTTATTCAATAAGGTTATTCGTGATACCAAAGAAGTATCTCTAAACACATGAGATTCTTCGTGTGGTCGAAGCAGTCCCTTATCCAACAAGGCTCTTTGCGATACCAAAGCAGTATCTCTAAACACATGAGATTCTTCGGGTGGTCAAAGCAGTCCCTTATCTAATAAGGTTTTTCGCGATACCAAAGCAGTATTTTTAAACACATGAGATTCTTGGGTTCTTGAAGCATTCCTTTTTGTAATAAGGTTCTTCGCGATACCAAAGCAGTATCTCTAAACACATGAGATTCGTAGGATGGTCGAGGCAGTGTCTTATCCAATAAGGTTCTTCGTGATACCAAAGCAGTATCTCTAAACACATGAGATTCTTCGGGTGGTCAAAGCAGTCCCTTATCTAATAAGGTTTTTCGCGATACCAAAGCAGTATTTTTAAACACATGAGATTCTTCGGGTGGTCGAAGCAGTCTCTTATGTAATAAGGTTCTTCGCGATACCAAAGCAGTATCTCTAAACACATGAGATTCGTCGGATGGTCGAAGCAGTGTCTTATCCAATAAGGTTCTTCGCGATACCAAAAGCAATATCTCTAAACACATGAGATTTTTCGGGTGGTCAAAGCAGTCCCTTATCTAATATGGTTCTTCGCGATACCAAAGCATTATCTCTAAACACATGAAATTCTTCGGTTGGTCAAAGCAGTCCCTTATCTAATAAGGTTCTTTGCAATATCAAAGCAGTATCTATAAACACATGAGATTCTTCGCGATACCAAAGCAGTATCTCTAAACACATGAGATTCTTCGGGTGGTCAGAGCAGTACCTTATCCAATAAGGTTCTTCACGATACCAAAGTAGTATATTTAAACACATGAGATTCGTCGGATGGTCGAAGCAGTCCCTTATCCAATAAGGTTCTTCGCGATACCAAAGCAGTATCTCTAAACACATGAGATTCTTCGGGTGGTCGAAAAAATCCCTTATCCAATAAGGCTCTTTGCTATACCAAAGCAGTATCTCTAAACACATGAGATTCTTCGGGTGGTCAAAGCAGTCCCTTATCTAATAAGGTTCTTCGCGATACCAATGCAGTATTTTTAAACAAATGAGATTCTTCGGGTGGTCGAAGCAGTCCCTTATCCAATAAGATTCTTTGCGATACCAAAGCAGTATCTCTAAACACATGAGATTCGTTGGGTGGTCGAAGCAGTGCCTTATCCAATAAGGTTATTCGCTATACCAAAGCAGTATCTCTAAACACATGAGATTATTCGGATGGTCAAAGCAGTCTCTTATCCAATAAGGTTCTTCGCGATACCAAAGCAGTATCTCTAAACACTTGAGATTCTTCGGTTGGTCAAAGCAGTCCCTTATCTAATAAGGTTCTTCGCGATATCAAAGCAGTATCTCTAAACACATGAGATTCTTCGCGATACCAAAGCAGTATCTCTAAACACATGAGATTCTTAGGTTGGTCGATGTAGTACCCTATCTAATAAGGTGCTTCGCGATACCAAAGCAGTATCTCTAAACACATGAGATTCTTTGGGTGGTCGAAGCAGTCCCTTATCCAATAAGGTTCTTTGCGATACCAAAGCAGTATCTCTAAACACATGAGATTCTTTGGGTGGTCGAAGCAGTACCTTATTCAATAAGGTTATTCGTGATACCAAAGAAGTATCTCTAAACACATGAGATTCTTCGTGTGGTCGAAGCAGTCCCTTATCCAACAAGGCTCTTTGCGATACCAAAGCAGTATCTCTAAACACATGAGATTCTTCGGGTGGTCAAAGCAGTCCCTTATCTAATAAGGTTTTTCGCGATACCAAAGCAGTATTTTTAAACACATGAGATTCTTGGGTTGTTGAAGCATTCCTTTATGTAATAAGGTTCTTCGCGATACCAAAGCAGTATCTCTAAACACATGAGATTCGTCGGATGGTCGAGGCAGTGTCTTATCCAATAAGGTTCTTCGTGATACCAAAGCAGTATCTCTAAACACATGAGATTCTTCGGGTGGTGAAAGCAGTCCCTTATCTAATAAGGTTTTTCGCGATACCAAAGCAGTATTTTTAAACACATGAGATTCTTCGGGTGGTCGAAGCAGTCTCTTATGTAATAAGGTTCTTCGCGATACCAAAGCAGTATCTCTAAACACATGAGATTCGTCGGATGGTCGAAGCAGTGTCTTATCCAATAAGGTTCTTCGCGATACCAAAAGCAATATCTCTAAACACATGAGATTTTTCGGGTGGTCAAAGCAGTCCCTTATCTAATATGGTTCTTCGCGATACCAAAGCATTATCTCTAAACACATGAAATTCTTCGGTTGGTCAAAGCAGTCCCTTATCTAATAAGGTTCTTTGCAATATCAAAGCAGTATCTATAAACACATGAGATTCTTCGTGATACCAAAGCAGTATCTCTAAACACATGAGATTCTTCGGGTGGTCAGAGCAGTCCCTTATCCAATAAGGTTCTTCACGATACCAAAGTAGTATATTTAAACACATGAGATTCGTCGGATGGTCAAAGCAGTCCCTTATCCAATAAGGTTCTTCGCGATACCAAAGCAGTATCTCTAAACACATGAGATTCTTCGGGTGGTCGAAAAAATCCCTTATCCAATAAGGCTCTTTGCTATACCAAAGCAGTATCTCTAAACACATGAGATTCTTCGGGTGGTCAAAGCAGTCCCTTATCTAATAAGGTTCTTCGCGATACCAATGCAGTATTTTTAAACAAATGAGATTCTTCGGGTGGTCGAAGCAGTCCCTTATCCAATAAGATTCTTTGCGATACCAAAGCAGTATCTCTAAACACATGAGATTCGTTGGGTGGTCGAAGCAGTGCCTTATCCAATAAGGTTATTCGCTATACCAAAGCAGTATCTCTAAACACATGAGATTATTCGGATGGTCAAAGCAGTCTCTTATCCAATAAGGTTCTTCGCGATACCAAAGCAGTATCTCTAAACACTTGAGATTCTTCGGTTGGTCAAAGCAGTCCCTTATCTAATAAGGTTCTTCGCGATATCAAAGCAGTATCTCTAAACACATGAGATTCTTCGCGATACCAAAGCAGTATCTCTAAACACATGAGATTCTTAGGTTGGTCGATGTAGTACCCTATCTAATAAGGTGCTTCGCGATACCAAAGCAGTATCTCTAAACACATGAGAGTCTTCGGGTGGTCGAAGCAATCCCTTATCCAATAAGGTTCTTTGCGATACCAAAGCAGTATCTCTAAACACATGAGATTCTTTGGGTGGTCGAAGCAGTACCTTATTCAATAAGGTTCTTCGTGATACCAAAGAAGAATCTCTAAACACATGAGATTCTTCGGGTGGTCAAAGCAGACCCTTATCTAATAAGGTTTTTCGCGATACCAAAGCAGTAGTTTTAAACACATGAGATTCTTGGCTTGTCGAAGCAGTCCCTTATGTAATAAGGTTCTTCGCGATACCAAAGCAGTATCTCTAAACACATGAGATTCGTCGGATGGTCCAGGCAGTGTCTTATCCAATAAGGTTCTTGTGATACCAAAGCAGTATCTATAAACACATGAGATTCTTCGCGATACCAAAGCAGTATCTCTAAACACATGAGATTCGTCGGATGGTCGAAGCAGTCCCTTATCCAATAAGGTTCTTCGTGATACCAAAGAAGTATCTCTAAACACATGAGATTCTTCGGGTGGTCGAAACAATCCCTTATCCAATAAAGTTCTTTGCGATACCAAAGCAGTATCTCTAAACACATGAGATTCTTTGGGTAGTCAAAGTAGTCCCGTATCTAATAAGGTTCTTCGCGATACCAAAGCAGTATTTTTAAACACATGAGATTCTTCGGGTGGCCCAAGCAGTACCTTATCCAATAAGGTTCTTCGCGATACCAAAGCAGTACCTCTAAACACATGAGATTCGTCGGATGGTCGAAGCAGTGTCTTATCCAATAAGGTTCTTCGCGATACCAAAAGCAGTATCTCTAAACACGTGAGATTTTTCGGGTGGTCAAAGCAGTCCCTTAACTAATATGGTTCTTCGCGATACCAAAGCTGTATCTCTAAACACGTGAAATTTTTCGGTTGGTCGAAGTAGTCCCTTATCTAATAAGGTTCTTTGCAATATCAAAGCAGTATCTATAAACACATGAGATTCTTCGCGATACCAAAGCAGTATCTCTAAACACATGAGATTCTTCGGGTGGTCAGAGCAGTCCCTTATCCAATAAGGTTCTTCACGATACCAAAGTAGTATATTTAAACACATGAGATTCGTCGGATGGTTGAAGCAGTCCCTTATCCAATAAGGTTCTTTTGCGATACCAAAGCAGTATCTCTAAACACATGAGATTCTTCGGGTGGTCGAAACAATCCCTTATCCAATAAGGTTCTTTGCGATACCAAAGCAGTATCTCTAAACACATGAGATTCTTCGGGTGGTCGAAGCAGTCCCTTATCCAATAAGATTCTTCACGATACCAAAGTAGTATATTTAAACACATGAGATTCGTCGGATGGTCGAAGCAGTCCCTTATCCAATAAGGTTCTTCGCGATACCAAAGCAGTATCTCTAAACACTTGAGATTCTTCGCGATACCAAAGCAGTATCTCTAAACACATGAGATTCTTCGGTTGGTCGATGTAGTGCCCTATCTAATAAGGTTCTTCGCGATACCAAGGCAGTATCTCTAAACACATGAGAGTCTTCGGGTGGTCGAAGCAGTCCCTTATCCAATAAGGTTCTTTTCGATACCAAAGCAGTATCTCTAAACACATGAGATTCTTTGGGTGGTCGAAGCAGTACCTTATTCAATAAGGTTCTTCGTGATACCAAAGAAGTATCTCTAAACACATGAGATTCTTCGGGTGGTCAGAGCAGTCCCTTATCCAATAAGGTTCTTCACGATACCAAAGTAGTATATTTAAACACATGAGATTCGTCGGATGGTTGAAGCAGTCCCTTATCCAATAAGGTTCTTTTGCGATACCAAAGCAGTATCTCTAAACACATGAGATTCTTCGGGTGGTCGAAACAATCCCTTATCCAATAAGGTTCTTTGCGATACCAAAGCAGTATCTCTAAACACATGAGATTCTTCGGGTGGTCGAAGCAGTCCCTTATCCAATAAGATTCTTCACGATACCAAAGTAGTATATTTAAACACATGAGATTCGTCGGATGGTCGAAGCAGTCCCTTATCCAATAAGGTTCTTCGCGATACCAAAGCAGTATCTCTAAACACTTGAGATTCTTCGCGATACCAAAGCAGTATCTCTAAACACATGAGATTCTTCGGTTGGTCGATGTAGTGCCCTATCTAATAAGGTTCTTCGCGATACCAAGGCAGTATCTCTAAACACATGAGAGTCTTCGGGTGGTCGAAGCAGTCCCTTATCCAATAAGGTTCTTTTCGATACCAAAGCAGTATCTCTAAACACATGAGATTCTTTGGGTGGTCGAAGCAGTACCTTATTCAATAAGGTTCTTCGTGATACCAAAGAAGTATCTCTAAACACATGAGATTCTTCGGGTGGTCGAAGCAGTCCCTTATCCAACAAGGCTCTTTGCGATACCAAAGCAGTATCTCTAAACACATGAGATTCTTCGGGTGGTCAAAGCAGTCCCTTATCTAATAAGGTTTTTCACGATACCAAAGTAGTATTTTTAAACACATGAGATTCTTGGGTTGTCGAAGCAGTCCCTTATGTAATAAGGTTCTTCGCGATACCAAAGCAGTATCTCTAAACACATGAGATTCGTCGGATGGTCGAGATAGTGTCTTATCCAATAAGGTTCTTCGTGATACCAAAGCAGTATCTCTAAACACATGAGATTCTTCGGGTGGTCAAAGCAGTCCCTTATCTAATATGGTTCTTCGCGATACCAAAGCATTATCTCTAAACACATGAGATTCTTTGGTTGGTCAAAGCAGTCCCTTATCTAATAAGGTTCTTTGTGATATCAAAGCAGTATCTATAAACACATCAGATTCTTCGCGATACCAAAGCAGTATCTCTAAACACATGAGATTCGTCGGATGGTCGAAGCAGTCCCTTATCCAATAAGGTTCTTCGCGATACTAAAGAAGTATCTCTAAACACATGAGATTCTTCGGGTGGTCGAAACAATCCCTTATCCAATAAGGTTCTTTGCGATACCAAAGCAGTATCTCTAAACACATGAGATTCTTTGGGTAGTCAAAGTAGTCCCGTATCTAATAAGGTTCTTCGCGATGCCAAAGCAGTATTTTTAAACACATGAGATTCTTCGGGTGGCCCAAGCAGTCCCTTATCCAATAAGGTTCTTTGCGATACCAAAGCAGTATCTCTAAACACATGAGATTCGTCGGGTAGTCGAAGCAGTGCCTTCTCCAATAAGGTTCTTCGCGATACAAAAGCAGTATCTCGAAACTCATGAGATTCTTCAGGTGGTCAAAGCAATCCCTTATCTAATAAGGTTCTTCGCGATACCAAAGCAGTATCTCTAAACACATGAGATTCTTTGGGTGGTCGAAGCAGTCCCTTATCCAATAAGGTTCTTTGCGATACCAAAGCAGTATCTCTAAACACATGAGATTCTTTGGGTGGTCGAAGTAGTACCTTATTCAATAAGGTTCTTCGTGATACCAAAGAAGTATCTCTAAACACATGAGATTTTTCGGGTGGTCGAAGCAGTCCCTTATCCAACAAGGCTCTTTGCGATACCAAAGCAGTGTCTCTAAACACATGAGATTCTTCGGGTAGTCAAAGAAGTCCCTTATCTAATAAGGTTTTTCGCGATACCAAAGCAGTATTTTTAAACACATGAGATTCTTGGGTTGTCGAAGCAGTCCCTTATGTAATAAGGTTCTTCGCGATACCAAAGAAGTATCTCTAAACACATGAGATTCGTCGAATGGTCGAGGCAGTGTCTTATCCAATAAGGTTCTTCGTGATACCAAAGCAGTATCTCTAAACACATGAGATTCTTCGGGTGGTCAAAGCAGTCCCTTATCTAATATGGTTCTTCGTGATACCAAAGCATTATCTCTAAACACATGAGATTCTTCGGTTGGTCAAAGCAGTCCCTTATCTAATAAGGTTCTTTGTGATATCAAAGCAGTATCTATAAACCCATGAGATTCTTCGCGATACCAAAGCAGTATCTCTAAACAAATGAGATTCGTTGGATGGTCGAAGCAGTCCCTTATCCAATAAGGTTCTTCGCGATACCAAAGAAGTATCTCTAAACACATGAGATTCTTCGGGTGGTCGAAACAATCCCTTATCCAATAAGGTTCTTTGCGATACCAAAGCAGTATCTCTAAACACATGAGATTCTTTGGGTAGTCAAAGTAGTCCCGTATCTAATAAGGTTCTTCGCGATACCAAAGCAGTATTTTTAAACACATGAGATTCTTTGGGTGGCCCAAGAAGTACCTTATCCAATAAGGTTCTTCGCGATACCAAAGCAGTACCTCTAAACACATGAGATTCGTCGGATGGTCGAAGTAGTGTCTTATCCAATAAGGTTCTTCGCGATACCAAAAGCAGTATCTCTAAACACATGAGATTTTTCGGGTGGTCAAAGCAGTCCCTTAACTAATGTGGTTTTTCGCGATAGCAAAGCTGTATCTCTAAACACATGAAATTTTTCGGTTGGTCGAAGCAGTCCCTTATCTAATAAGGTTCTTTGCAATATCAAAGCAGTATCTATAAACACATGAGATTCTTCGTGATACCAAAGCAGTATCTCTAAACCCTTGAGATTCTTCGGGTGGTCAGAGCAGTCCCTTATCCAATAAGGTTCTTCACGATACCAAAGTAGTATATTTAAACACATGAGATTCGTCGGATGGTCGAAGCAGTCCCTTATCCAATAAGGTTCTTCGCGATACCAAAGCAGTATCTCTAAACACATGAGATTCTTCGGGTGGTCGAAACAATCCCTTATCCAATAAGGTTCTTTGCGATACCAAAGCAGTATCTCTAAACACATGAGATTCTTCGGGTGGTCGAAGCAGTCCCTTATCCAATAAGATTCTTCACGATACCAAAGTAGTATATTTAAACACATGAGATTCATCGGATGGTCGAAGCAGTCCCTTATCCAATAAGGTTTTTCGCGATACCAAAGCAGTATCTCTAAACACATGAGATTCTTCGGTTGGTCAAAGCAGTCCCTTATCTAATAAGGTTCTTCGCGATATCAAAGCAGTATCTCTAAACACATGAGATTCTTCGCGATACCAAAGCAGTATCTCTAAACACATGAGATTCTTCGGTTGGTCGATGTAGTACCCTATCTAATAAGGTTCTTCGCGATACCAAAGCAGTATCTCTAAACACATGAGAGTCTTCGGGTGGTCGAAGCAGTCCCTTATCCAATAAGGTTCTTTTCGATACCAAAGCAGTATCTCTAAACACATGAGATTCTTCGGGTGGTCAAAGCATCCCTTATCTAATATGGTTCTTCGCGATACCAAAGCATTATCTCTAAACACATGAGATTCTTCGGTTGGTCAAAGCAGTCCCTTATCTAATAAGGTTCTTTATGATATCAAAGCAGTATCTATAAACACATGAGATTCTTCACGATACCAAAGCAGTATCTCTAAACACATGAGATTCGTCGGATGGTCGAAGCAGTCCCTTATCCAATAAGGTTCTTCGTGATACCAAAGCAGTTCTCTAAACACATGAGATTCTTCGGGTGGTCGAAACAATCCTTTATCCAATAAGGTTCTTTGCGATACCAAAGCAGTATCTCTAAAAACATGAGATTCTTTGGGTAGTCAAAGTAGTCTCGTATCTAATAAGGTTCTTCGCGATACCAAAGCAGTATTTTTAAACACATGAGATTCTTCGGGTGGCCCAAGCAGTCCCTTATCCAATAAGGTTCTTCGCGATACCAAAGCAGTACCTCTAAACACATGAGATTCGTCGGATGGTCGAAGAAGTGTCTTATCCAATAAGGTTCTTCGCGATACCAAAAGCAGTATCTCTAAACACATGAGATTTTTCGGGTGGTCAAAGCAGTCCCTTAACTAATATGGCTCTTCATGATACCAAAGCAGTATCTCAAAACACATGAAATTTTTCGGTTGGTCGAAGCAGTCCCTTATCTAATAAGGTTCTTTGCAATATCAAAGCAGTATCTATAAACACATGAGATTCTTCGCGATACCAAAGCAGTATCTCTAAACACATGAGATTCTTCGGGTGGTCAGAGCAGTCCCTTATCCAATAAGGTTCTTCAGGATACCAAAGTAGTATATTTAAACACATGAGATTCGTCGGATGGTCGAAGCAGTCCCTTATCCAATAAGGTTCTTCGCGATACCAAAGCAGTATCTCTAAACACATGAGATTCTTCGGGTGGTCGAAACAATCCCTTATCTAATAAGGTTCTTTGCGATACCAAAGCAGTATCTCTAAACACATGAGATTCTTCGGGTGGTCAAAGCAGTCCCTTATCTAATAAGGTTCTTCGCGATACCAATGCAGTATTTCTAAACAAATGAGATTCTTCGGGTGGTCGAAGCAGTCCCTTATCTAATAAGGTTCTTCCCGATACCAATGCAGTATTTTTAAACAAATGAGATTCTTCGGGTGGTCGAAGCAGTCCCTTATCTAATAAGATTCTTTGCGATACCAAAGCAGTATCTCTAAACACATGAGATTCGTTGGGTGGTCGAAGCAGTGCCTTATCCAATAAGATTATTCGCTATACCAAAGCAGTATCTCTAAACAAATGAGATTATTCGGGTGGTCAAAGCAGTCCCTTATCCAATAAGGTTCTTCGCGATACCAAAGCAGTATCTCTAAACACTTGAGATTCTTCGGTTGGTCAAAGCAGTCCCTTATCTAATAAGGTTCTTCGCGATATCAAAGCAGTATCTCTAAACACATGAGATTCTTCGCGATACCAAAGAAGTATCTCTAAACACATGAGATTCTTTGGGTGGTCGAAGCAGTACCTTATCCAATAAGGTTCTTCGCGATACCAAAGTAGTATCTCTAAACACATGAGAGTCTTTGGGTGGTCGAAGCAGTCCCTTATCCAATAAGGTTCTTTGCGATACCAAAGCAGTATCTCTAAACACATGAGATTCTTTGGGTGGTCGAAGCAGTACCTTATTCAATAAGGTTCTTCGTGATACCAAAGAAGTATCTCTAAACACATGAGATTCTTAGGGTGGTCGAAGCAGTCCCTTATCCAACAAGGCTCTTTGCGATACCAAAGCAGTATCTCTAAACACATGAGATTCTTCGGGTGGTCAAAGCAGTCCCTTATCTAATAAGGTTTTTCGCGATACCAAAGCAGTATTTTTAAACACATGAGATTCTTGGGTTGTCGAAGCAGTCCCTTATCCAATAAGATTATTTGCGATACCAAAGCAGTATCTCTAAACAAATGAGATTCTTCGGGTGGTCGAAGCAGTCCCTTATCCAATAAGGTTATTCGCTATACCAAAGCAGTATCTCTAAACACATGAGATTATTCGGGTGGTCAAAGCAGTCCCTTATCGAATAAGGTTTTTCGTGATACCAAAGCAGTATCTCTAAACACTTGAGATTCTTCGGTTGGTCAAAGCAGTCCCTTATCTAATAAGGTTCTTTGCGATATGAAAGCATTATCTCTAAACACATGAGATTCTTCGCGATACCAAAGCAATATCTCTAAACACATGAGATTCTTCGGTTGGTCGATGTAGTACCCTATCTAATAAGGTTCTTCGTGATACCAAAGCAGTATCTCTAAACACTTGAGATTCTTCGGTTGGTCAAAGCAGTCCCTTATCTAATAAGGTTCTTCGCGATATCAAAGCAGTATCTCTAAACACATGAGATTCTTCGCGATACCAAAACAGTATCTCTAAACACATGAGATTCTTCGGTTGGTCGATGTAGTACCCTATCTAATAAGGTTCTTCGCGATACCAAAGCAGTATCTCTAAACACATGAGATTCTTCAGGTGGTCGAAGCAGTCCCTTATCCAATAAGGTTCTTTGCGATACCAAAGCAGTATCTCTAAACACATGAGATTCTTTGGGTGGTCGAAGCAGTACCTTATTCAATAAGGTTCTTCGTGATACCAAAGAAGTATTTCTAAACACATGAGATTATTCGGGTGGTCGAAGCAGTCCCTTATCCAACAAGGCTCTTTGCGATACCAAAGCAGTATCTCCAAACACATGAGATTCTTCGGGTGGTCAAAGCAGTCCCTTATCTAATAAGGTTCTTCGCGATACCAATGCAGTATTTCTAAACAAATGAGATTCTTCGGGTGGTCGAAGCAGTCCCTTATCCAATAAGATTATTTGCGATACGAAAGCAGTATCTCTAAACAAATGAGATTCTTCGGGTGGTCGAAGCAGTCCCTTATCCAATAAGGTTATTCGCTATACCAAAGCAGTATCTCTAAACACATGAGATTATTCGGGTGGTCAAAGCAGTCCCTTATCGAATAAGGTTCTTCGTGATACCAAAGCAGTATCTCTAAACACTTGAGATTCTTCGGTTGGTCAAAGCAGTCCCTTATCTAATAAGGTTCTTTGCGATATGAAAGCATTATCTCTAAACACATGAGATTCTTCGCGATACCAAAGCAATATCTCTAAACACATGAGATTCTTTGGTTGGTCGATGTAGTACCCTATCTAATAAGGTTCTTCGTGATACCAAAGCAGTATCTCTAAACACTTGAGATTCTTCGGTTGGTCAAAGCAGTCCCTTATCTAATAAGGTTCTTCGCGATATCAAAGCAGTATCTCTAAACACATGAGATTCTTCGCGATACCAAAACAGTATCTCTAAACACATGAGATTCTTCGATTGGTCGATGTAGTACCCTATCTAATAAGGTTCTTCGCGATACCAAAGCAGTATCTCTAAACACATGAGATTCTTCGGGTGGTCGAAGCAGTCCCTTATCCAATAAGGTTCTTTGCGATACCAAAGCAGTATCTCTAAACACATGAGATTCTTTGGGTGGTCGAAGCAGTACCTTATTCAATAAGGTTCTTCGTGATACCAAAGAAGTATCTCTAAACACATGAGATTATTCGGGTGGTCGAAGCAGTCCCTTATCCAACAAGGCTCTTTGCGATACCAAAGCAGTATCTCTAAACACATGAGATTCTTCGGGTGGTCAAAGCATTCCCTTATCTAATAATGCGCAATCGATGCTAACCTCTTCTCGTCCATCAGGATGAGTTGGTTCAGTCGGTTCTTAATCCATTCTGCCTCATCGAGTTTCACATCAACCAAAACGCGCAAAGAAGGGATCTCCAATTCTAACGGCATGACAGCTTCCATGCCGTACACTAAGGAGAAAGGAGTTGCCCCGGTTGATGTACGTACCATGGTACGATAACCGTGCAGTGCAAATGGCAGCATCTCGTGCCAATCTTTGTAGGTCACAACCATCTTCTGAACAATCTTCTTAATGTTCTTATTGGCCGCTTCAACGGCGCCATTCATCTTCGGCCGGTAAGGAGATGAGTTGTGGTGTTCAATCTTGAAACTCTAGCACAACTCCTTCATCATCTTGTTATTCAGATTCGAACCATTATCAGTAATGATCCGCTCGGGAAATCCGTAACGACAGATGATATCCCTTTTTATGAATTTAGCCACCACCTGCTTGGTCACGTTAGCATAAGAGGTTGCCTCCACCCACTTGGTGAAGTAGTCGATAGCTACTAGAATGAAGCGATGACCATTAGATGCAGTGGGCTCGATCTTGCCTATCATGTCGATGCCCCACATGGAGAACGGCCACGGGGAGGACATGACATTCAAAGGGCACGGCGGCACATGAACTTTATCAGCATAAATCTGGCATTTATGACATCTCTTCGCGAATTTAAAGCAATCCGATTCCATCGTCAGCCAGTAATATCCTGCTCTCAGGATCTTTCTTGTCATAGCATGCCCGCCGGCGTGCGTACCAAACGTGCCTTCATGGACTTCTTCCATGAGCATACTCGCTTCTTTCTCATCTACACATCTGAGTAGCACGAGATCGTGGTTTCTTTTATACAAAACTCCATCAAGATTGAGATAAAAATTTCCAGACAGCCTCCTCAGAGTCTTCTTATCCTAGGTTGACGCTCCCGCAGGATACTCCTTAGTCATAAGGAAGGTCTGGATGTCATGGAACCATGGTTTGCCGTCAGAGGCTTCCTCGATCGCAACGACGAATGCAGGTCTATCAAGACGAGAAAGGACAATTCTTGGAGCTTCATTCCAAAAATTGACTTTATACATCGAAGCCAACGTGGCTAAGGCATCAGCCATCTGGTTTTCGGCCCTGGGCACATGATGGAGTTCCACTCAATCAAAGAACGGAAGCAACCTTCTGGCATAATTCATGTACGACACCAAATTCGATTGACGAGTCTCCCACTCCCCTTTAATCTGGTTGATCACAAGCGCTGAGTCACCATATACGTCTAGGTTCTTGATTCTCAAATCAATTGCCTCTTCTAGACCCATGATGCATGCTTCGTACTCCGCTTCACTATTGGTGACTGGAAACGTCAGTCTCGCAGTAAACAGGATGTGGGATCCATGGGGAGTTGTGATGATCGCCCCGATGCCACTTCCATAAGAATTAACCGCCCCGTCAAATATCAATTTCCACTGGGATTTCTTAGCTGGACCCTCGTCGGGCAACGGTTCATCGCAATCCTTCCCTTTGAGAAACATGATATCCTCATCAGGGAATACAAATTTCATCGGCTGATAATCCTCGATCGGCTGTTCGGCAAGGTATTCAGACAATACGCTTCCCTTGACGGCCTTCTTGGAAACGTACTGAATGTCATATTCCGTCAACACCATTTGCCATCTGGCAATCCTGCCCGAAAGCGCTTGCTTCTCGAAGACGTACTTGATCGGATCCATCTTCGAAATTAGCATGGTGGTGTGGTTGAGCATGTACTGTCGTAAATGTTTGGCAGCCCAGGCTAGTGCACAACATGTTTTCTCCAGCATCGAGTAACGAGATTCACAATCTGTGAACTTTTTACTCAAGTAGTAAATGGCATGCTCCTTTCTGCCTGTCTCGTCGTGCTGACCGAGAACACACCCCATACTATACTCAAGAACTGTCAAGTACATGATTAAGGGTCGTACGACCACTGGGGGTATCAAGATTGGAGGTTCCTGTAGATACTGCTTTATCTTATCGAATGCCTTCTGGCAATCCTCATTCCAAATAATCGTCTGATCTTTCTTTAACAGTTTGAACATCGGTTCACACGTGGCCGTGAGCTGAGAAATAAACCTTGCAATGTAGTTTATTCTGCCCAGGAAACCACGAACTTCCTTTTCAGTTTTTGGCGCTGGCATTTCTTGTATCGCTTTTATTTTCGCAGGATCAACCTCGATGCCTCTTTCGCTCACGATAAACCCCAGTAGTTTTCCGGACCGTACTCCGAAAGTACACTTGTTAGGATTCAGCCTCAACCTGAACTTCCTAAGCCTCAAAAAGCTTTAGCAAATTGACCAGATGTCCCTCCTCCGTTTGGGACTTCGCAATCATGTCATCAACATAGACTTCAATCTCGTGATGAATCATATCATGAAACAAAGTAACCATTGCTCGTTGGTAAGTGGCCCCTGCGTTCTTCAGACCGAAAGGCATTACCTTGTAGCAAAACGTTCCCCAAGGCGTGATGAACGTAGTTTTCTCCATGTCCTCAGACGCCATCTTGATCTGGTTGTAACCGGAGAAGCCATCCATGAACGAAAATATGGAGAATTGAGCTGTATTGTCGACCAACACATTAATATAAGGCAGCGGGAAATCATCTTTAGGGCTCGCCCTATTCAAATCCCGATAATCGACGCACATTCGTACCTTATCGTCCTTCTTCGGTACAGGCACTATGTTGGCGACCCACGAAGGGTAAGTCGTGACCGCTAAGAAGCCAGCATCAAGCTGCTTTTGCACTTCTTCTTTGATCTTAACGGCCATATCTGGTCGCATCCTTCTAAGCTTCTGCTTAACGGGAGGACAATCTTCTCGCAGCGGCAAGTGGTGGACCACAATGTCAGTATCAAGCCCAGGCATATCTTCGTATGACCAAGCAAAGACGTCACTATACTCTCTTAGCATCTCGACCAATCTCTGCTTGACATCACTCTGCAATGCAGCCCCTATTCTGACGTTCCAGACAAGTTCTTCAGAACCCAGATTCACAATCTCAATCTCTTCCTCATGAGGCAGAATAACTTTCTCTTCTTGTTTCAACAAGTGGGCCAACTCTTCAGGAAGGTCTTCGTCTTCATCAACCCCTTCTTCAGCTTGATAGATTGGGCAATCGAAGTCGAAGTGAGTCGTAGAAGGTCCAGAGTCGATGTCATCTGCTATGTGGATCCTGCAATAACAAGGGTTAAGCTTAAAACAAGGATATGCAGGTTAGCACAAACCCCATTGCCATTTTGCTGTTTTTCAAAACAAATATAAAACAGGAATAATAGAGATCACAATATTTGAATACGAGGAAAAACGCCTTTTGATTTATTGATAAAATGCATGTACATAATCAAACAAGGCCCTGACAATAAAACCACTATGCCCCGGGTAGGACATAGGGTTGTACAATGATTGGAAAAAGTAAATCATTACTCTTCGCTTGTCATCTGGATGATATCCTTGACAGACCATTTGTTGAGGCTCTCGCCTGGCTTGCTTGGCTGGATCCAAGAGTCTAAGTCACAGTCGCTATCTCCGCTGTCTTCAGACACCGCGTTGACGCTTTCAAATATCACCCCGCCGCTGGTAAACTGGATCGGCCCTGTACCTCGTGACGCACTGCTAGAAGAGGAGGCTTCAGCCGCAGGAGAATATCCCAACTCAAACTTATCTTGCTTGTTAGGTATCTCCAAAATTCGCCCCCAGCCTGGGGTAGATCCGGCTTGGACAACGGCCCGAGCTTCCTTGAAGGAGGAGAGAGTCATCTCTAGCTTCTCAGTGACTACAGGAGCTACGTCCTTGACTTTAACAGCTTCGAACGCTTGGCATAGGGTTTCGTGGATTTCCCCATCCATCTCAACATACTTGAAGGACGACAAGTGGCTCACCATTATGTCTTCCTCGCCACATACGGTCACTATGCTACCTTCGACAGCGTACTTGAGCTTCTGGTGCAACGTGGAGGTCACGGCACCTGCCGAATGGATCCATGGCCGGCCCAAGAGACAGCTGTAGGCAGGCATGATGTCCATAATGTAAAAGATCGTGTCGAACGTTTCCGGCCCAACTTGGATCGACAACGTCACCTCCCCGAAAACATGGCGTTTGGTTCCATCGAACGCTTTCACAACCAGATCACTGGGTGTGCAAATCACTCCACGAGTATCCAACTTCATTAATGCCTTCTTCGGAAGAACATTGAGCGACGACCCAGTTTCAACCAACACGTGAGACATAATCATTCCCCTACACTCTATAGAGATGTGCAGGGCGCTATTGTGGTTCATCCCCTTCGGCGTCAGCTCTAGGTCAGTGAATTCCTCGGCGTCTTTAACAAGTAAGTCTTCAACACCTTCACGTGGGCTACGACCTTCTCTAACTGGTTTACCGATATTTCCTGTGGTACATATGCGGTGTTCAACACCTTCAGCAGCGCGTTGCGGTGTGCCTCAGAACACAGCAACAGGTTCAGGATGGAAATCTTCGAGGGTGTCTGATGGAGATGATCCACAATCTTGTAGTCACTCTTTTTAATCAACCTCATAAATTCCTCGGCGTCTTTAACAAGTAAGTCTTTTTCTACCCCGCAAGGGATCTCTTCAACGACTTTACTTTTACCTTTATCAATTGCATCAGCTCTGTCCGCTTTATCCGTCACGACCTCAGGTGGTGCAAACACTCTTCCGCTGCGAGTAATTCCGCTAACGCCCGCTAGGTTCTCCAAGGACGACCCAAACGGTTCTAGTTCCAACTTCTGTTCGTTGCAGTAGACCTCTGCCCCATAGTGCCATGGGACAGTGTTAGTGCTTTCGAAGGGTACCGACCCAGCTTTGGTGATGGTAATCCTGGGCGGTCTGGGTGCGGAAATAGTTATCGTCTGGCGAGGGATGGTGATGGTGGCAACCTCATCATCTTGCTTCAGCATTACCTATCCTGATCCGCTTTCGGCCCTTCGGCTAAACTGTAGGATCCCTTCGGTCATCAGACTTTGAATCCCCTCTATCAACTATTCACATCTGTAACACCCCCTTTCTATACCCCAAATAAATTACCATACATCAATTAGGCACATAGAAAATTTATTTCATCAGAGTTTGATTAAAACATGGTATAAAAGAGGCGCGTCACATTATCATGAAATTACACACATACGATACCTGCTCAAAATAGATATGCAACAACGGGTAACCCACATCTCAATATTTAGAATAAAGCGGAAACATCCAAATATTGAATCGATCTCATTCATAAAAGTATATACAACCATTAGTTAATTCATGCTTTACAACATATCCACAGCAGATACATACACATATGTATCACAAAAGAATCAAAACAAATGTAACTCCAAAAGAGTCAAAGACTTCCTAACTACCCAGATGTTACATATCAGAGCCATTGACCAAAAAGAATGAAGACATCGCTTCACAAAAGAACCTCCAGCTTCCTACTCTGCAATGCCTCATAGAGCATTATAAAACAGCAGAAGGGTGAGAAACAACATCATAACAGTTAATGCATAAAATTGTATATATACATATACTCACATTGGTACAAGTTATACTCAAATTATGTTCTCACCACATTAAGCATATACAAATAATCATGTCTCTACACATACACATGAACATTCACTATATTTCCTCCAAACAATCACATATAACCTACACAGTTATATTCACACAACCAATGCATCATACACAGATGACTCATGCAACTCATACAGACCGACACACGACCCTATGCAGATGCAAATGCGGTACCGACTCATTCAACAAATTCCCTAAGGAATCGAGTATTCAGCAGATCCTCCACGGGATCAAGTACTCAGCAGATTCTCCACGGAATCAAATATTCATCAGATTCTCCACGGAATCGAATATTCAGCAGATCCTCCACGGGATCAAGTACTCAGCAGATTCTCCACGGAATCAAATACTCTAACCAATCCTCCACGGGATTACATGTCATGACCGATTCTCCAAGGAATCACACAATGCAACCGATTCTCCAAGGAATCAAATATAACCATCGTATCATACGAGGTTCTGCAAATCCTCCGAGGGATCAATCGACACAAAAATGCATACTATGCTCACCAAACATATTCATTGCATTTATCACATACATCGCATATATCTATCATGCATTCACATTATGCACCATTCCACACATGGTTTACACACATATCAGCCCATCAATGCGTTTCTATTCAATTCGAGTAAATACACAAGATTATCAAATATTCAAGATTCACCATTTACTCTACAATCTAGGATTCACGCCTTTCGGCCACCCACAGCACAACATGTTGAAACGGTTCACACATCGATCATTCATATAGGCACTAATCATAATTGAATCAATCAAACATCATGTCATGAACAAACAGCAAAACAAAATAACACTGCCAGGTTCGCCAACCTTCGCCTGGCGAAGCCACGCAGCGAATGCTCGCTGGCCTTCGCCTGGCGAACTCCCCAGCGAAGTCCACTGGGAGTAATTCTGGAATTACTCGCTGAGGCTCGCTACCCACTCGCCTGGCGAACCTTCGCCAACTCACCTCGCCTGGCGAACTTGCCAGCGAATACAGGGTATTAGCTTCTGACTTGCTTCGCTACAGCTCGCTGGGCTTCGCCTGGCGAAGCTTCGCTGCCATTCGCCTGGCGAACTTGCGAAGACAGAACTCCCATGGCTGTCTCAAAGCCCAAACTCCACACAACCAACCGATTAAATCCAAACCAATCACAGTAGCACAACCCAACCATCACCCGACTAAACTACATCGTCTAATTCGAGTTCTAACCGATTAAAACCTCATTCTACTCCCAAAACCAACTTCTAACCTAAGTGGAAAAAGAGTAGAACTCTACAAAATCCACACACATACATATACAATCATACACATTAAAGAGATGATGGAGTTTCACACCCTTACCGATCGATTGCAAGCTTTGGTGATGATCCCTTGAAGATTCTAGGTTTTCCTCTCCACTTTCTCTTCTCTTTCTCTTCTCCTCTTTTCTTTCTCTTGTTTTTCTTCTTATGTTACTATCTTTCTTTCTTTTCCTCTCTTATTCTATTTCTACCTCTATTTCTTTCCTCTCAAATTCTTTCCAACACTTATCAATCAATTCTCACACTAAATTGCTAAATGTCTAAAATGCCCTTTTTACTCTAATTCCCCGAAAACTCTCCGAATCGGTAAAATAGATAAAATAAGCAAACACCACATAATAACAATATATAATCTCTCAATTTAAAACAAACATCAATTAAATAAATTAAAAGACTCAACAATTAATGGGAATTCAGAATCGGGGCGTTACAACTCTCCCCCACTTTAGAAATTTTCGTCCTCGAAAATATCACCTGATTCAAACAACTCTGGATGCGATTCTCGCATCTTGCTTTCCAATTCCCAAGTCATGTTGCCTTCCGCGGCACCTCCCCAGGACACTTTCACAAGCGCAATATCCTTGCCTCTTAGTTTCTTAACTTCACGGTCCAAAATACTAACCGGTAAAACTTCAACTGTAAGGTTATCTCTTACTTCAACTTCATCCATTGGGATCACATGTGACGGATCCGGAACATACTTCCGAAGTTGCGAGACATGGAATACATCATGCAAATTCGAAAGGTTCGGAGGCAACGCCACACGATACGCCACAGCACCAACCCGTGCGACAATCTGATACGGACCAATAAAACGAGAAGTCAACTTTCTCGACTTCAAGGCACGACCCACACCCGTAACCGGTGTAACTCTCAAAAACACATGGTCGCCCTCTTGAAACTCGAGATCCTTTCTCCTTTTATCATGATAACTTTTCTGTCTATTCTGAGAAGCTCTCATCTTTTCCCGAATAAATTTCACCTTTTCCGTCGTTTGCTGTACCATTTCAGGACCAACTACCGACCTTTCACCCGTCTCATGCCAACACAGAGGTGTTCGACATCTCCGTCCATATAAAGCCTCAAATGGCGCCATACCAATACTCGAATGGAAACTGTTATTATAGGTGAATTCAATCAACGCTAAATAACTGTCCCATGCACCACCTTGTTCAAGCACACAAGCACGCAACAAATCTTCTAACGATTGAATCGTCCTTTCGGTTTGACCATCCGTTTGCGGATGATATGCCGAACTCAATCTCAACTTAGAACCCAAGGCACCTTGCAAACTCTCCCAAAATCTTGAAGTAAATCTAGGATCTCTATCCGACACAATACTCTTAGGAACTCCATGAAGCTTCACAATAGTGCCAACATAAATCTCGGCCAACCTTTCCAAAGAATAAGTATTATCAATCGGAATAAAATGAGCCGATTTAGTAAGCCTATCAACAATCACCCAAATAGCATTATGTCCTCTTTGCGTATTCGGCAATCCCGTAACAAAATCCATCGATATACTATCCCATTTCCATTCCGGAATATCCAACGGTTGCATCAATCCACTAGGCTTCTGATGCTCTACCTTAGACTTCTGACAAGTCAAACACGAGTACACAAAACGAGCAACATCGCTTTTCAATCCAGACCACCAAAAGATCTTCTTCAAATCCTGATACATCTTATTCGCTCCCGGGTGAATACTTAAGTTACTCCGATGTCCCTCTTCCAATATCATCTTTTTCAAATCCGCGTCATCGGGAATACAAATACGACCTCGAAACCTCAAAACTCCTAATTCATCAACGTTGAAATCTTCATTTCCATTCGTCATCAAATCCACAAATTTCAAATCCAACTTTTGCTTTTCGCACACTGTAGTAAGGAAATCATTCGTGACATGCAACATACCAAGCTTCACACTACTCGGCGTTAACTCACAAATCAAACTCAAATCTCTAAAGTTCTCCAAGAGTTCCCACTCTCTAACCATCAAAGTAGACACGTGCAACGACTTCCGACTTAAGGCATCGGCTACCACATTCGCCTTACCCGGATGATAATTTAAACCAAAATCATAGTCCTTCAAAAGTTCTAGCCATCTCCTTTGCCTCATATTCAATTCCTTTTGATCAAACAAATACTTCAAACTCTTGTGATCGCTAAAAACTTCAAATCTTGCACCATAAAGATAGTGCCTCCAAATTTTCAAAACGAACACCACGGCCGCTAACTCCAAATCATGAGTAGGATAATTCTTTTCATGCACTCTCAACTGCCTAGAAGCATACGCCACGACCTTCCCATCTTGCATCAATACACCACCCAATCCTGACAAAGAAGCATCGCAGTAAACCACAAAAGGTTCCGTAGGATTCGGCAAAATCAAAACTGGCGCTGTTGTTAACCTTCTCTTTAATTCCATGAAACCCTCTTCACAATTAACATCCCAAATAAAGGCCTTTCCTTTACAAGTCAACTGCGTTAACGGGAGTGCTAACTTCGAAAATCCTTCGATAAACCTCCGGTAGTAACCGGCCAAGCCCAAAAAGCTTCGAATTTCCGTAACCGATCTTGGAGTCTCCCATTGCATTACCGCATCGATCTTGGATGGATCCACACTAATACCATTGCCGGAAATAATATGTCCAAGAAAACTCACCTCCGACAACCAAAACTCACACTTAGACAACTTTGCATACAACTTCTTCTCTTTCAAAATTCGCAACACAATCCTTAAATGTTCTTCGTGTTCCTCTCGAGAATTAGAATAAATCAAAATGTCATCGATAAACACCACCACAAAACGATCCAACTGCTCGTGGAAAATACGGTTCATATATTCCATGAAAACACCCGGCGCATTAGAAACTCCGAATGGCATCACCGTATACTCATAGTGACCATATCGTGTTCTAAAAGCCGTCTTCGAAATATCTTCTTCCTTAACTCGAATCTGATGATAACCGGATCTTAAATCAATCTTACTAAAAACACGGGCTCCAACCAATTGATCCATCAGATCATCAATTCTTGGAAGCGGATACTTGTTCTTAATTGTCACCTTATTCAACTGCCGATAATCAATACACAATCGCATACTACCATCCTTCTTCTTTACCAACAATACCGGCGCACCCCAAGGAGAAACACTTGGTCTTACAAATCTCTTATCCAACAAATCATTCAACTGCTTCTTCAATTCCACCAACTCCGATGCCGACATCCGATACGGGGCCATCGAAATCGGTCTAGTACCTGGAACTAGATCAATAGAAAATTCAACCTCTCTCTTTGGCGGCACATCCGCAACATCTTCCGGAAACACTTCAGGAAATTCACAAACCACAGGAAACACGTCGAGCTCAACTTTGCTCTCCACCGACAACGATGCAAACAAACCAAACAACTGAGCTTCGTCCGCTAAAAGTTTCTTCAACTCTTTAGTGGAAAGAAAAATCTCGTTTTCACCATCTTCCAAAGAAGGAAACCTTACTAACTTGTGATAGCAATCCAAATGAACTCTATTAAATTGCAACCAGTTCATACCCAAGATTACGTCCAAACCTTCCAACGGCAAACACACTAAATCCATAACGAAGTCCTTACCATACATGGTCAAAGGACAACTTGCACACACCAAAGAAGTAGTTACCGACCCCGAAGCGGGAGTCCCAATAACCAAACCACTACTCAAAGAAACCATACACAAATCCAACCGCTTAGCACACGCAAGAGAAATGAACGAGTAAGTCGCCCCAGTATCAATAATAGCAACTAAAGGCATATCATTAATAAAGCATGTACCTTTAATCAAACGATCCGCCGCATTAGTAGCGTCTGAACCTGCTAATGCGAAAACTTTTCCGCCCGCCTGAGCTTGCTTCGGTTTGGTACAATTCGAGCTAATGTGACCCACCTCGCCACAATTAAAACACTTCACAGCATTCTTTCTACACTCTGCTGCATCATGTCCAAGGAGCCCACAATTGGAACACTTCGCCTTGAACGTTCCACAATCATAAGACTTGTGGCCCATCACGCCACACTTAAAACATTTGATCGCACCGGAACCTCCTCCGGGTCTCCTATCAAAGTTTCCCCTATGTTTGCCCTTATCAGCAGGCGTCACATAAGGTCCGCTTCGTACTTGCTGCTTCCCTCTCCTCTCGCTCAAACCCTTATAATGAGTAGAACGAGCTCTACTATCTTCTTCATAAATTCTACAACACTCAGTCAAATCCGAAAATCTTCGTATCCTTTGATACCCCACCGCTTGCTTTATCTCCGGACGCAAGCCATTCTCATACTTGATACATTTGGAAAATTCCGCCGTAACCGCATCATAGTGAGGGTGAAACTTCACTAACTCAGTAAACTTAGCGGTGTAGTCCACCACCGACATATTACCTTGTTTCAACTCCAGAAATTCCATTTCTCTCTTCCCTTTAACACTTTCGGGATAATACTTCCTTAGAAACTCAGCACGAAATAAATCCCACGTAATCTCCTCGTCGTCGACCTCAAGAACTTGCCTCATGCTGACCCACCAGTCATCGGCCTCTTCTCTCAGCATGTGAGTCCCTAGTCTCACCTTATTCCCTTCAGCACAATCCATCACCCTAAAAATTCTCTCAATTTCCTTTAACCATATCTGAGCACCATCCGGATCAAATCTCCCTTTAAACACCGGTGGTTGGTTCTTCCTGAACTCATCATTCGCATTCACGTTAGGTGCACCCTGCACAGCTCTGGCCATAGCCTCTAACGCCGCTGCCATAGCATTGTCATTACGACCTGCCATATTCTGAGGATTCCCAAAAATCAACAAGGTTAAACAACCGTTCAACCAACACAACAACAAGACAGACACGACTGACTCAACACTGGCTCTGATACCACTTAATGTAACACCCCCTTTCTATACCCCAAATAAATTACCATACATCAATTAGGCACATAGAAAATTTATTTCATCAGAGTTTGATTAAAACATGGTATAAAAGAGGCGCGTCACATTATCATGAAATTACACACATACGATACCTGCTCAAAATAGATATGCAACAACGGGTAACCCACATCTCAATATTTAGAATAAAGCGGAAACATCCAAATATTGAATCGATCTCATTCATAAAAGTATATACAACCATTAGTTAATTCATGCTTTACAACATATCCACAGCAGATACATACACATATGTATCACAAAAGAATCAAAACAAATGTAACTCCAAAAGAGTCAAAGACTTCCTAACTACCCAGATGTTACATATCAGAGCCATTGACCAAAAAGAATGAAGACATCGCTTCACAAAAGAACCTCCAGCTTCCTACTCTGCAATGCCTCATAGAGCATTATAAAACAGCAGAAGGGTGAGAAACAACATCATAACAGTTAATGCATAAAATTGTATATATACATATACTCACATTGGTAGAAGTTATACTCAAATTATGTTCTCACCACATTAAGCATATACAAATAATCATGTCTCTACACATACACATGAACATTCACTATATTTCCTCCAAACAATCACATATAACCTACACAGTTATATTCACACAACCAATGCATCATACACAGATGACTCATGCAACTCATAGAGACCGACACACGACCCTATGCAGATGCAAATGCGGTACCGACTCATTCAACAAATTCCCTAAGGAATCGAGTATTCAGCAGATCCTCCACGGGATCAAGTACTCAGCAGATTCTCCACGGAATCAAATATTCATCAGATTCTCCACGGAATCGAATATTCAGCAGATCCTCCACGGGATCAAGTACTCAGCAGATTCTCCACGGAATCAAATACTCTAACCAATCCTCCACGGGATTACATGTCATGACCGATTCTCCAAGGAATCACACAATGCAACCGATTCTCCAAGGAATCAAATATAACCATCGTATCATACGAGGTTCTGCAAATCCTCCGAGGGATCAATCGACACAAAAATGCATACTATGCTCACCAAACATATTCATTGCATTTATCACATACATCGCATATATCTATCATGCATTCACATTATGCACCATTCCACACATGGTTTACACACATATCAGCCCATCAATGCGTTTCTATTCAATTCGAGTAAATACACAAGATTATCAAATATTCAAGATTCACCATTTACTCTACAATCTAGGATTCACGCCTTTCGGCCACCCACAGCACAACATGTTGAAACGGTTCACACATCGATCATTCATATAGGCACTAATCATAATTGAATCAATCAAACATCATGTCATGAACAAACAGCAAAACAAAATAACACTGCCAGGTTCGCCAACCTTCGCCTGGCGAAGCCACGCAGCGAATGCTCGCTGGCCTTCGCCTGGCGAACTCCCCAGCGAAGTCCACTGGGAGTAATTCTGGAATTACTCGCTGAGGCTCGCTACCCACTCGCCTGGCGAACCTTCGCCAACTCACCTCGCCTGGCGAACTTGCCAGCGAATACAGGGTATTAGCTTCTGACTTGCTTCGCTACAGCTCGCTGGGCTTCGCCTGGCGAAGCTTCGCTGCCATTCGCCTGGCGAACTTGCGAAGACAGAACTCCCATGGCTGTCTCAAAGCCCAAACTCCACACAACCAACCGATTAAATCCAAACCAATCACAGTAGCACAACCCAACCATCACCCGACTAAACTACATCGTCTAATTCGAGTTCTAACCGATTAAAACCTCATTCTACTCCCAAAACCAACTTCTAACCTAAGTGGAAAAAGAGTAGAACTCTACAAAATCCACACACATACATATACAATCATACACATTAAAGAGATGATGGAGTTTCACACCCTTACCGATCGATTGCAAGCTTTGGTGATGATCCCTTGAAGATTCTAGGTTTTCCTCTCCACTTTCTCTTCTCTTTCTCTTCTCCTCTTTTCTTTCTCTTGTTTTTCTTCTTATGTTACTATCTTTCTTTCTTTTCCTCTCTTATTCTATTTCTACCTCTATTTCTTTCCTCTCAAATTCTTTCCAACACTTATCAATCAATTCTCACACTAAATTGCTAAATGTCTAAAATGCCCTTTTTACTCTAATTCCCCGAAAACTCTCCGAATCGGTAAAATAGATAAAATAAGCAAACACCACATAATAACAATATATAATCTCTCAATTTAAAACAAACATCAATTAAATAAATTAAAAGACTCAACAATTAATGGGAATTCAGAATCGGGGCGTTACAACATCCATCAGGACTTGTCGCATAGCCCATACACAGCTCTCCGCAACCTGAAAAGAAACCCCTTTTCATCAGCTTAGCTTTAACGAAGCTAAGTGGTGTCTTCAGATCTCTGACGTCAGTCAACAAATCCAAACTCTCGTCTTCAATAATGGCATTTAATCCACCTCCCCTATGATTCGGCATAGGGTTCTTCGTGACGTTCGCCACATTATCTGAGAAGTTGATGATCTTAGCGTCCACCATGTCCTGCACCTTGTGCTTGAAGGATTTGCAATTTTCTATCGTATGGCCTGGTACCCCTGAGTGAAACTCACAAGTCTCATTCGCATCATAACCTGGCGGAGGTGCCCCTGTCAAGGGAGCCAGGGTTCTCTTCTGGATCAACTGTAGCTGAAGCAAGGTCTGTAACAACTGGGCGTACGACATGGGCGGTGTCTCTAGGTGGCGGCTCGACAGAGGTGCCCTGTTCTGATATTTTCTGTACCCTTGTTGACTCGGTTGCTGCTGCTGCTGCTGTGGTTGTTGAACTGCCGGGATAGTTATGCTGGCCACCTGTTGGTGAGGGCCTTTACCCTTCCTTCGAGCGTTGGTCACGACGCTCGTTTCTCCTTCCCGTCTTTTGCCACTATAAGGTTTCTTGCCTCCTCCGGCTAAGAACGAATCACCTTGAATTTTCCCCAGTTTGATCCCATTTTCATTGTGCTCACCCGTGATAATGAGATCTGAGAAGGTTCCAGACATACCGCTGACCAATTTCTCATAATAAACCCCCGGGAGGGTGGCTACGAACATTTGCACAAGCTCACGTTCAACCATCGGCTGATGAACCCTGGCTGCTAACTCACGCCATCGCTGGGCGTATTCCTTAAACCCTTCATTGTTCCATTGCGACAGATTCTGCAGTTGGACTCGGTTCGGGGCCAAGTCACTGTTATATTGGTAGTGGTGCACAAATGCTTCAGCAAGGTCCTTCCACGTGCGCACACTGGTAGGTTCCAGACTCATGTACCATTCGAGGGAGGGTCCGGACAAACTGTCCTGAAAGAAGTGAATCAGCAACTTCTCGTCCTCAGAATGAGCGGACATTTTTCTGTAATATGAACTCAGGTGGACGCGAGGGCAAGTGGTGCCCTTGTACTTTTCAAAGTCAGGTACCTTGAACTTGGGAGGCACCTTGAAATCAGCAATCAGTCCCAACTTGGACATATCAACGCCCAGGGTGTTCTGGTTCTCGATATTTCTCATCTTATCCTCGAGTGCCTTGAACCCTAGACGTGCTTCAGCAGTCAGCTCCCCTTCAGCACCTCTCTGAGAGAACACATCGTCTTGACGATCTTCTAACCATGGCTGAGGCCCAAACAGATTTTCAACACCTTCATTGTTGTTGCCTAGTCCAACATTGACGTTAGCTTCCAAATTCCCATTACCGACGCCCGTCGTATTACCATTGAGTCCCATGTTAGCTATCACATTGCCGTTGGCACTGCCATTCCCCCCGGTCACGGGGACGCCATTCTGAGGAGTTTCAACAGGTGGAGGGGTTGGCACAGTCCCACCATGGAGTACGCCATTGCTATCAACCCTTGAAATCAGAGGCTGAACCAAGGTTCTGAGCTGATCCTGGCCATTGGCGACCGCTTGCATGAGCTCCATGAAGCGATCCATTCTTTCACAGAGTTCCTGAACATCAGTTTGCACTTGCTCCATGATTCTGGTTTGATTTGCTCTAGTCGGATAGCGGTGGATAGGTCTCTGATCAATCCTGGAACAACCTGAAACAACCTGTAAACACAAAAGGGTTAGGAAAAACGACAAAGTGCTCGTTATGCAAATGCTTCATGCAAATGCAAACGTGTGTCTGTGCGTTAGGGAGATTTCCCCCGATCCTAGTGCCTGAGTGCCAGTGCTGATAATAAGAAGTCCGACTCCAGTCATGGAAATAACGTCTCATATATATAAAGAAAACCCATCAAGGCAGTACACAACGCAAGTGAGTACAAGCAGAATCAATAGCATGACCTCATCCAACAAGCCTGGTGATGGTCAGCATACAACAATGATCAAACAAAAGGAATACAAATAGTCAAGTACGGCCACGGGCGCGAAACTCATCTAATAACCCCTTCGTTTCTGGATGATCAGGCCGAGTGAGCAACCCTTCGACGAGTAACTCTCTCTGCAGAATGGTGTATTGAAGACCTTCGACCGAATCTTCCCATGCTCCTTCGTCGAAACAATCTTCTAACTTCCGCTTCTTGGATTCAAACATCAGTTTGCGCTCCTTCAGGTTAGCAAGAGCTTTGTTGAGCTGGCCTTCGGCGGCGTATCGGCGAGCGGTTTCTTCATCAAACCTCTTCTCACTAGCCTTCACCTGGGCTTTTAGCTTGGAGATCTGTTGCATAAGCTTATCCTCCCGCTCTTTCCTGTTGGCTAGGGAGGCCTTCCAGTGCTGGTTAAACTTGGATATCCTCTGATACGCTTCATTCAAGTGTTGCTTCTTCATGGCCAGCACATCGTTGACAGCTTTGAAGTCTCGACCCATGCGCTCACGCTCAGCTATCTGCTTAGCCAAATCTGTCCCCAACTGGTTCACCAGCTCGGTCTGCCTCTTGAAGGAATGAACGAATTCGTTTCTCTCGCTTCTGAGTTGAACCAATTCTTTCTCCAATTCTTCATTTGCCTTTTTCAGCTCATCTCTCTCAGCTAACACCCGATTATGCTGCTGAATGGGCACGGTGGTAGGCTCTTCAATCACTGGAGGGCTTTCTGGCTTGGTAGGAGGAAACGACATCCCTATAGCATCTGCTCTGGCTCTGATCCAAGTCATATACGGAGTGTAGGCTTGGCTATTGCTTTTCCCCAGCAATGGTTTTCCTCTCTTACTGATACCATTCCAAGCGCGGTGAAGCTTAGATAACACATCCCCTTCTAGAAGACCAGTGAGGTACAGAGATTCCTGTACCTCTTCATCCTTCGGCGGAGCTCTCAAAGCATAAACAAACTGTCGGACCAGCAAAGACGGATTATAGTTCATACAACCCTTCCTGCCTATCAAAGGCACGTTCGGAAACCCACTGCAGCTGAAGATAACCTCAGTACCCAACCTATCTCTGTCAAACCAGGCAATATCCTCTGCAGATAGACTCATCAAACGCTCAGACCACTCAGCTGTGGCTGCAGACGAAGCAAAGGGACCCTTCTTGGGTAGATGACTATCAGGCCATTTATAGAGCAAGGGCACACATCACGAGACATTCTTACCCCTCCTGTTCTCGTTTTTGTAGTGGATGGAATGGTAGACATCTCCTATCAAGGTAGGGACTGGATTCCCTGATGCAAAGATGTGGAAGGCGTCGAAGTCCACAAAGTCGGGCATATTGGGGAACAAAATGATGCCATATATGCACAGAGCGAGAATGGCGTTGAACACGACCCAACATCCGTCTTTGGCGCACTGCTGAGCCTTTCCCACTAAGAACTGCAAGGAGAAACCGGGAACCTTGTTCCACCTAGACAATACCAACTCGGAGGCATCCAGATGAAGTGAAGGAGCTAGACTAGCCAGATTAGGCTCAGCCTCCCTATGAACAAAGGGCATCTGACTCTTGATAGGCACACTTAACAAATCAACATACTCCTCTAGTGTGGGTGCGAGAATGAAGTCCTGGAAAGTAAAGCATCTCAACGGAGGATCGTAGAACTGCAGCAAGGCGTGCAACCCATTCAACTCAAACGCAGAAGGTTTACGAACCAAACTGAGCAATTTGCCATAAGACTTTCTGAACTCATCTCTCACAGAATCATCTGCTAAAGCAATCAAACCAGTCAGCTGCACAACATCAGGAGTGGGGAGCTTGTAAGCCACGGTCTTCCTCAGAGAACCCATAATAACACAATAAAAGGCAAGAAATCATGAATCGGGGGAAACGATACCTGCAACATAGACACACGTTAATGAAATGCAAATGGGTATGCAAAGCAATGTAAAATGCAATCATGCAGCAGGAGATCAAGGCAACTGTGCTGTGGAGATTCTGTATCAACAAAACCATAATCATGCTCTATCAAGAATAACCACTATCTCATAATAAGAAAACCCCGGTATCGGACCACAAATCTGCTCTGTCAAGAACACACACACATAGGACCATAAATCTGCTCTGTCAAGAACAACCATCTGATAAAGGACCTCTGATACAGGACCATAAATCTGCTCTGTCAAGAACAAACATATCTCTGAAAATAAGGATCTCTGATATAGGACCAAAACTCTGCTCTGTCAAGAACAAACACACGATAATAAGGACCTCTGATATAGGACCAAAACTCTACTCTGTCAAGAACGAACATCTGATAATAAGGACCTCTGATACAGGCCCAAAACTCTGCTCTATCAAGAACAATCATACATCTGCAGATGAGATCCTCAGACCCCAATCACAAACCTGCTCTATCAAGAACAAATACACATCTCTGAAGATAAGGTCCTCTGATACAGGACCATAACTCTGCTCTGTCAAGAACAATCATATATCTGATGATGAGAACCTCTGACACCAACAAAACTGATTCACTATCAAGAAAACCAGGTAATCTGAAGGTTAAGGATTCCTGCAACAAACCCAACCCTGCTCACATGTATGGACCTAAACTGACACAAGTTCGACATCCTATGTGGTCATCAGCGTGACAGACATTCAAGAGGGGTGATACGATACCCAGAAGGTGTGGCATCACCAGCTCATGAAGCGGCCTCACTCGGCTGAATCCCAAATGATCGGTCCCCAGAGTCGACAATCCACCAAACCAACAACCCCCTCAACCCAAAGGGTTGAAAAAGAAGTCAACCGAGAGAACCTCGTCTGAGCGTGTATTTCATGAGACACTAGTGCCTGCCAGGCAAGCACGCGCTCACTAATTTCCACGACTAATGCTAAGTTCACTCAAGCCTGGGTTTGGCTTCTCACTCATCAGAATGCCCCTCCCACAACAGCATAAATAATCATATCATACTGAAAATAAAATGCGGGAAATAAAGATGCGATAAATAAACACAACCCAACAAGTAATCATACAAGCGCTAGGATTGACTCGCAGAGGGAACCGGAGAACCAGAGATTCTAGGTTCGATCCCCAGCAGAGTCGCCAGCTATCGCTTCCGCGAAAATAAGGTGCCGGCAAAACAGAAGAGTCGCCACCTTTCGTTATTTATCCCTCGGAGCGGGAAAGGAAACGATCGGAAAAACCTGACGAAAAAGGTATAAGACAATGGTTACGATGACAATTGTCTGGGTTCGGGAGTCGGTTACGCAAGGGGAAGGTATTAGCACCCCTCACGTCCGTCGTACTCGATGGGATCCACGCTTGTTATGTTTACTGGACGAGTTGGTTTATCTATCTACCTATCAAGGTTGGCTTAACAAGAAAACAAAATGACTCGGCAAAGCGTCGCACTTTATGCCTACGTATTCTCACCCGAGAATGAGAAATCAGAGTCAATGTAGTTCGACCTACTACGGGTTACGGGGAAGGTGGCTCGCCAATACGTCAGTATTGTGCCTACGTACTCTCAACAGGCATGAGAGATCAGAGCTTACGTAGTTCGGGGTAATACAGATTACGGGAATTCATAT
This sequence comes from Lathyrus sativus, assembly GCA_963859935.3. Lineage (NCBI taxonomy): Eukaryota > Viridiplantae > Streptophyta > Magnoliopsida > Fabales > Fabaceae > Lathyrus > Lathyrus sativus. Next base: position 234,661,576 of record OZ012740.1, on the reverse strand, counting down.
TCATCTGTTTTTATCGAGTAGGGTTAACAAACAGTTCCAGCAGTTAGGGACAAAGCCTGTTTGCGGTAGAACTAGGAGTTAACGACACTCTCTTCTTCAGAAAAGCTTCCTTTGAATTATGGGCCCACGGGGCAAAAAGGTTTGAAGTTTGTTTTCTGTCTTTTACGAAAGAACTGTTTTTATTGTGTTTGCAATTTCAATCGCACTAAAGACTATGACCTGAGAGTGAATGCATCGCATGTCACCCAAAGGGTGCCATACTAAACATCTAGACTGTTGAAAAGGAGCTCTCCAACAATCCTTTCTCAGATAGCTTAAGGCTCATAACGTACGAAAGAAATCATTCATGATTACTGTATTTTAAGCTGTTTTGAGATGAGAAGAGAACAGGCTAAACTAAAAGGGAGACTATCAAGTCCTAATGTTGTCATGCCAAGGATTCATCCTATAATTGCAGTTTGAAACAGGGAACTCCTAGAAGTTATCATGCATAGGTTTCAACCTAAAGTTCTATCATCACTTCCTTATCAAAAGAAGTGAGATTCCTACGGGATCATGTCAATGGTAAACAGAAACAGATAAAGCATCAGCTTAAACAGTAAACAGATAAAGCATCAGCTTAAACAGTAAACAGATAAAGCATCAACTTAAACAATAAACAGATAAACGACTGTAAAATGCATGCCATGCAAGTGAGGGAGGAAATGTGTGTGGGGCAGCAGCCTCCACAAGCTCATCTCAACCTCAAGCCAGATATGAATAACTGCAATCATACAGAAGAAATAACATAAAGTGCTATCAAGCAAGATATCAGTGACTGCAATCACAGAGGAAATAAAATATGCTATCAAGCCAACACAAACCACATGGGCAAGGGAGCAGGGCTCTACCGAATGCCCGCAAGCAAAGCCATACAGTAAAAATACAAGCAGAGGGAGCAACTCAACCTCTAGTGCAATCATGCTCCTAGATTACATCAGTCTAAATATGGACTTATTCTAATGCATCAAGCAAATCAAACAAGGCACATCAATACAGAAAAGAAAACAGACAAGAGAGGAAACAGATCAACAGCTCCTACAATTCCAAGCTTCAACTTTACTGACAGCAACTCAGTCTTCAGACTTCAATCACTCTTCAAGGCTATCATCCTCAATGACAAGTATCAACTTGCTTCTCCAAGGTTCTAACACATCAAACATAAGTATCAACTTGTTCTTTCTTCCTCAAGCTTAAGCTCTTCAGTCAATTCCACCTTCAGGTTTCAACCCTAATATCAAGTATCAACTTGACTCTCTCAGTCTCTCAATGTATCAATGCAAGTGTCAACTCATCCTTTATTCCTTAAGCCTCAGCTCTTCACTCAATTTCAATTGAATCCTCTTCATAAGTATCAACTTGGTCTTCAAACTTCAGCTCTCTTTGCTTCACCAGTATCAACTAGCTTTCCTCTTCATCCATAAGCTTCAGCTTCTCAAAGTAGTCTTCAAACATAAAGAAGTATCAACTTCATCCTTCAATCCTCTTCAAGCAAGGAACTCCATCCTCTAACAAGGGAGAAAGATGCATCCATCAAGAGCAAAGTTTGGATGGTTGGTAGCAGAGTGAAGACCAAGGGTCACCACTGAGCATCCTGTCATCAGAGAAAGGGACCCTTAAAGGTTCTACCAATTTGCAAAGGGCCACACATCCTACCAAAGGAGGGATGAGGCCTTTACAAGGGACCTTACATCATAGGGAAGAATGGAATTGATCAACATATTCCATGTTTATGAAGGAAGAAAACTATCTAGAAGCTCTGCCTACAAAACCCTAATCTTAACCTAATTAAAACTACACAACAAGAAGGGAAGATCTTCAAATCCAAGCCTCTTCAAGCCATCCAATGCATCTTCACTTGTCTTCATCCTCATCCAAGAGCAAGATAAACAAAACCCTAATCTAAGGGAATTAAAGATGTTAATCTAGTTGAGTTAGTGCCTTAGAATCATTTAAAACTAGCACCTAAACTAAAAATCAATAAAAAATAGGAAACTATCCTATAAATTTCTACAAAAATTCCTAAGGGATCCTAATTCAATTAAGAATGCCTCATACAAAAACCAGTGACTAAATCTTCTATTAAGTCCTAAAATTAAAATCTAAACCATAAGGTATCAACCATAAACCCTAAAAATGGAGCTTCTAAAGGTTTCAACCTAAACTACCACCTATGTTCATCACAAAAATGTGATAAAATTCTATGGGGAGCATGCACATCTATGCTAACTACTCACAAAAAAACAGGATAATAATCATCATCACATGATCACACAAAATTCCACAAAATCAAGTATCAAACATAACTATTTTAATATCAATTAAAATGTGAAAATTCCCAAAAAATCAGAAAATGCATGAAATAAAAATATTTTTAATCTAAAAAATACTAGATTCAATCATGAATACAATGCAAAAAGAATGGGGTGAATTGGATCATTTTTCAATTTTATATGAATTAATCAATAACCATGAATAAAATGAAAAAATAAAAGAAAATCAAAATAAAATAACAAATGCGTGGTGTGGATAGTAATGAAAATCAGTTCATATCCAAGACTGGGCCAGAAAGGGGGTGTGGGTAGCAGAGTTTCAACTAAGCCCAAAACCAGCTGATTAATGAAACGCTGCGTTTCATAATCAGAACTCCTCTCCACAAATTTCATGCACGCGTGGCCGTTGGATGAAGTCTTTGGTCCAAGTCAAACCCCAGATCCAATGGCAACCAACCCATCTTCTTCCTTTTGAATGTTGGAGGGAAAGAAGCCATGGAAGTTCAGAGCTTTAGCTTCATCTTCCCCAAATCGTACTTCATCAATACTCCATCAAAACTCTCACCTGAATACACTAATCCACTCCATTTTTCACCCTGATTCTAACCCTAGCCTCAAAATTTATTGAATCAACCTCTAACCTAAAACACGATCAAGAATCAAAATTATGCTCAGACCTCAATTATCACTATTCTTCAAATTGTTTGGTCTAAAATGTTCACCATATTACCCTGATCAGTTATTGCTATAATACTCACATTATCTCTAAATATCCAGCATGTTCTTGATCCAAACAGAAATTGTGTCACCTCATTGATCATCATCAAATCCTCTCTAAGTTTCCAGAAACGATCTCCTAACCACATACTATCAATCTAACCTAACAAATTGAGGTAATTCTTCTTAAATTAAGGTGAGGGATGAAAGTTTCAAACCTGTGAATTCTTGAGTAACAGAAGTAGCAATTCTTCAATTCAACCCTTCTACTGCTCTGGAATCATTCAATGTACCAAGTTCTTGCTTCTGTATGCAAGAGAATTGATTGCAAATGCTTGGAACTCCAAATCTGATGGTGGCTTGCAGGTGCTGAAATTCGATTGCAAGAAGACGATCCTTCAAGGCTTTGGCTATAGAATTGATCTGGAATCATTCAGCATCCTCCATAGAAGTTGTTGAGATCAAAAGGAAGATCAAAAATGGTGTAGAATGCAGAAACTGATTTCAATTTGCAATGAAAAATGTGAAGTTGCAAACTCTCTTCTCTCCCTCAATTCTTCTAGATGATGTTGGACCCATTATAATCAATATATAGATGATGTTGGACCTCTCTAGAATCTTCTAGAATCATCCAAGGAGATGTTGAATTTCTCATGTCATCCAAAATACCATCTCATGCCATACTCACCCCAATTCTGGTTTCACTTATTGCAGCAGCTTGTTATGATTCCAAAATCTCTCCAAATGAGATATTAGATGTGTTGCAAGGCCTTGGAAGCTTGTGTATTGATCTCTCATGTGTTTTGCAAATGTTACTTAGGATGCAAGTAACTACTTTTCAAAGCATGTCCACAAATTCCACCTCAACTCCAAAATGTGGCTAAACCAATGTTCTTAAAATGTTTTTTAGAGTCAAAATGATATATTACATGCCTTGGTTTGGATGTGTAGGTCAAAAATATCAATTTCCAACTTTGGTTTATTTAACTTATACCCTTATTTTAGGTCATTTTTGCAATTTTGAGCTACAAGAACTTACAACATCTCATGACCTCTTAAATAGCCTTAAAACATCATTTTGAACAAGTTTGATGTTGAACGTTTTCCCATTTGAAGCTTGGAAATAGGAGTTATGGCCTTATGGTTGAAATGACCTGTAATCTCCAAATGACCAAAATACCCTTGACTTGTCAAAGCCATAACTTGGGTTCTACAAATCCTATAAAGGACTTCTAGTACTCTCTAGAAAGCTAAGAGGATAAGGAACAACATTCATGTTGACCAAGAGTTCATAGGAATCATCCTTCTAGGGAAAACGTATGATGCAAGTTGGGCAACTTTTAAGCCCCCAAATTCACATACCTCAAATGACCTGTAACTTGTCAAAGTCATAACTTGAGTTCTATAAATCCTATCAAGGACTTCTAGTACTCAAATTAAAGCTAAGATCAAGCTCTACAACATTCATGTTGGGGGTAAGATGAGATGACAATCACATCTTGAGCTAAACTGCCTTGAAGCTAGGGGTCAAACTAGGGGATTTTACATTGTCTAGCCTTAGAAACCCTAGCTTGAAACTTCTCAAACTCTTCAATCATGATGAGTTGACCTTGGAATCATCCTTATAGCATCTCAAGGTATCAATCCATGATCACATGGCTCTTGTATTAGGTCTCAACCTTGCTCAAATCATCAGTTGACCTAGGGTTGACCCAATCAAACCCTAACTGCACCACTCATGGCTGAGTCTTCTTAATCTTGCATAATGACCTATCTAGGCCTCATGATGGCTTTCAAGACATCTCATAAGCTCTCTCAAGGCTCCAGGTCCACATTCCTCGCTTCAGAATCATCTGAGGAGCTCCCACAACTCTCAAGTTAGGAGGCACACACTCTTGGTTTCAACCACTCTCTCTGGGGATCTTTTAACTTTTCTGACAAGGATATCAACCCTTGAACACTCTAATAAGCTTCTTAGCTAGCCTCAAAGTCTTGTATAGCTCTTGATTGGTAATCATACCTCTTGATCTCCTGCACACATGTCAATGAAATGCAAATGATAATGCTAATGTGAATGAAATGAAACATAAGCTAGGTAAAGAAATGTTGGGCAAATTTTGGGGTGCAACAGAGGTGTATGTGGACGATATGATAGCCAAGTCGAAGACCGAAGATGATCATGTTAAACACCTGGCTAAGCTGTTTGGTCGTTTGAGGGAATACAAGCTTTGTTTAAACCCTAACAAGTGCACATTTGGAGTACGATCAGGGAAACTATTGGGTTTTATTGTCAGCCAAAGAGGGATTGAAGTGGACCCTGTCAAAGTGAAAGCTATCCGAGAAATGCCAGCTCCCGCCACCGAGAAACAAGTCAGAGGATTCTTGGGACGTTTAAACTACATTTCCAGGTTTATATCTAACATGACTACTACATGCAAACCTATTTTTAAGCTTCTGAGGAAAGAACAAGGGTACGTTTGGACTGAGGACTGTCAAAAGGCTTTTGATAGTATCAAAGAGTATTTTCTTGAACCACCTATCCTGATACCGCCAGTTGAAGGACGACCTTTGATTATGTATTTGACCGTTTTAGAAGATTCAATGGGTTGTGTACTCGGTCAGCGAGACGAAACAGGAAAGCAAGATCATGTCACTTATTACCTGAGCAAGAAATTTACTGATTGTGAAACTAGGTACACTATGTTAGAGAAGACTTGTTACGCTTTAGCGTGGGCCGCCAAGCGTCTGCGCCAATATATGTTAAACCACACTACTTGGTTGGTTTCAAAGATGGATCCTATCAAGTATATTTTTGAGAAGCCCGCTTTGACTGGGAGAATTGCTAGATGGCAGATGTTATTCTCCGAATATGATATTGAGTACCATACTCTGAAAGTTGTTAGAGGAAGTGTTTTGGCTGATCATCTGGCTCACCAGCCCATTTTGGATCATCAACCCTCAAACGATGACTTTCCTGATGAAGATGTTATATTTTTAAAGATGAAAGATTGTGAAGAACCCGTACATGGTGAAGGGCCAGAGCCAGGTTCTCAATGGGGTTTAATCTTTGATGGAGCTATCAACGCTCATGGAAAAGGGATAGGTGCTGTTATTGTGACTCCTCAAGGGACCCATTTCCCATTTACCTCCAGATTAACATTCCAGTGTACTAATAATAAAGCTGAGTACGAGGCATGAATTATGGGTCTCGAAGAAGAAATCGATTTGAGAATTAAGAATTTAGATGTGTTTGGTGATTCTGCAGTAGTAATCAACCAAATTACTGGAGAATGGATAACTCGACATGACAATTTGGTCCCATACAGGGATTATGCTAGAAGACTATTACCGTTCTTTGATAGAGTTGAGTTTCATCATATCCCTCGTGATGAGAACAGAATGGCAGACGCGTTGGCAACTTTGGCCTCGATGATTGTGGTAAACTTTTGGAACAAGTGTCCTCGGATTGAAGTAAAACGTCTTGATAGACCTGCCTACATCTTTGCTATCGAAGAAGTTGAAGATGGCAAACCCTGGTACCATGACATTGAAGTGTTTCTTAGAACTCAAGAATATCCTTTAGGAGCTTCCAACAAAGACAAGAAAACCTTGAGAAGACTGGCTGGAAATTTTCTTCTGAGTAACAATGTGTTGTATAAACGGAATTTTTGACATGGTCTTGTTGAGATGTGTTGACAAGAAAGAAGCAGATATGTTAATGACGGAAATTCACGAAGGATCTTTTGGCACTCATGCCAACGAACATGCTATGGCTAAGAAGCTTTTAAGGGCTGACTATTATTGGATCACAATGGAATCAGATTGTTACAAGTTTGCTAGGAAGTGTTACAAGTGTCAGATTTACGCAGATAAAATTCATGTACCTCCAACTTTGTTGAATGATATCTCATCACCGGGGCCATTCTCTATGTGGGGAATTGATATGATTGGGAAGATAGAGCCAAAAGCGTCTAAAGGACACCGATTTATCTTAGTAGCCATTGATTATTTTACCAAGTGGGTCGAGGCAGCTTCCTATGCTAAAGTAACTCGACATGTGGTTGTCAAATTTATCAAAAATCATCTCATTTGCCGATATGGTGTGCCAAACAGAATCATTACAGACAACGGTTCCAATTTGAATAACAAGATGATGAAAGAGTTGTGTGAAGAATTCAAGATTGAGCATCATAACTCTTCCCCTTACAGACCAAAGATGAATGGGGATGTGGAAGCCGCCAACAAAAATATCAAGAAGATCATTCAGAAGATGGTTGTTACTTACAAAGATTGGCACGAAATGCTCCCATTCGCCTTACATGGATATCGTACGATGGTACGCACATCGACTGGGGCAACTCCATTTTCACTTGTCTACGGTATGGAGGCTGTACTCCCGATAGAAGTGGAGATTCCTTCTATGAGGATTTTAGTGGAGGCTAAGTTATCAGAAGCTAAATGGTGTCAAAACAGATATGATCAGTTGAACTTAATCGAAGAAAAGAGGATGGTCGCGCTATGCCATGGGCAGTTGTACCAACAGAAGATGAAGAAGGCATTTGACAAGAAGGTTCGACCCCGCGCATTCAAAGAAGGTGACCTCGTGCTTAAGAAGATTCAGTCTTTCCTCACCGACGTCAGGGGAAAATGGGCCCCGAATTATGACGGACCATATGTAGTAAAAAAAGTTTTGACAGGAGGCGCTTTGATGTTAGCAACAATGGACGGAGAAGAGATCACTCGCCATGTTAACGCGGATGCTGTTAAGAAATATTTTGCCTAAGAGAAGCAAGTCATTATTACCTTTATGTAATCGATATTGTTTTCCAACGCTGTAAAATCGGGGTCACGCTTTTCTGCTGACCACCATTCAATAAAAAGTGTTTCATTAATCACAAATCTGTTTTATTGATAGCAAAATCCAGATTGACTTAAACTTTTTCAAAACTTTATGCTCTACTTGATATATGAATAACAAGAAGATGACCATGAGCGTTTATCTCGTCCGAAGAAAGACAACAATATGATATGCTTCCCCAAGGCAAGAGGATTTATTTTATCCAGACACGAAGGTTGCTTCTGTTCGAAGATTCTCTTCGCAGACGATAAAGGATCTATGGAGATTTTGCTTGAGTACCCTTTCGTTTGAGGCGCTTATTTCGTTTCTCCCAATCCGTCGGCATACGGATAGCATATAAGTAGACAGCATGGCATGTGCATTTTTCGCATTCTTCATATTTTTTTTGTTCCATCTCTTTGGCTATAGTTATCCCTAGGTGGTTGGGTGCGTCTTCTCCTTCCAAATAGAGCTGTTACCCTAGGCAGAAAGAGCACAATGTTTCATTTTCCCCATGAAGTTCAACCCTCATGGAAGATGGTTATCTTAGTACAATCCTATTTGAGTTCATACCTCAATGGTTGAGGATTGCTTGATAGTTTCGCTTCATTTATTTCTTGAATTGAACTTCGGTCTTTGGCAATCGCATCATGGACATCTCCAACCTTTGAACATGGATTAAGTGTGCATTTATTTTGCACCCTATTCCCCAGGAAGAATATCCATAAAGACAGACATTTATTCAATAATAGCATCATAGGATTTTTCTCAAACATCTACATCTTGGACCATAACAATCTCTTTATTGAGCAACTCGTTTTGATCAAGATCCTGTTCAAAATGACAAATGACAGTTTTCACAAGACAGATCATCTACCCTCAGTGGGTCATTCAACATCATCAATTCGTCAATGGCGTCGCTTCATAAATCCATCATGATAGCTTTACCGAAGACATTACCGACATTTCTCTTTATTTAAGAATTCACACATTTTTACAATAACTAGGGTGCTCCTCGGGAATTTATTCCCCAGTGAGTGCATCACACAGGTTTACTTCCGTCAAGCGACATCTCATCGAAGAAGTCGAGTAAGTTTACCACATTAGTCTCTCTTTATTTGAGAAGACATACTTTACAATTCAAGCGGCTCACATTTTTTCGAGGATCCTCGATGAAGCTTTACAACTACACCTACAATTTACAATTACAAATTACATCTACAATAACAGAGTACATTACAGATTACATCAACAAAATTTACAATCTACAGGGTTCTACAACGAACTACATTTACAGTCTACGACGACATCCACAATCTACAAAATTTACAACCCCCTGTGAAGATGCTCTCACGAGTTTTCATCATTTCGGGAAGAGACTGAGACCAGCTCATAGCATCCAGACTATGACGCTCGGGGAAGTTCTACATCAGAGACTGTGACCAGCTCATAGCATCCAGACTATGACGCTCGGGGAAGTTCTACATCAGAGACTGTGACCAGCTCATAGCATCCAGACTATAACGCTCGGGGAAGTTCTACATCAGAAACTGAGACCAGCTCATGGTTCCCATACCATGATGCTCGGGGAAGTTCTACATCAGAAACTGAGACCAGCTCATGGTTCCCATACCATGATGCTCAGGGAAGTTCTACAAATACAACATCAACAACGACATTTACATCTACATCTACAAACTACAGTGATTCTACCGTCTGCAAAATTTTGACATTTCAGGCAGAGACTGAGACCAGCTCATGGTACCCTTATCATGACGCTCGGGAAAGTTATACATTTTACTATTTCAAGTTGAGTTCCAAAAGAAAGAAGATATACAGAAAAACAAGAAAAAGAAAAGAATACAAATAAAACTGAACTATTCAAAAGTCACTATGGTTATTACCGACCACCACTTTTTTGGTAGTAAACCTATCTTTCAAATCTCCATATCCTTGGTGTATGTGCTGTTGTTATATTAGGAAGTTTCCCCATTGGTGGTTGTGTCCTATTCCCGTGAAGTCCCGCTTTGTTGGGTCTATTGCTCCTTCTGTTTCTCGCGTACTGTGTCCAGTTCGTCCCCTGTGATATCTTTTCCTCACATGACCGTTTGTCTTGCATTTTCATAGCATTGCATATCATTTGCATTCAGTGGCTTCTTAGGGCCAAAAATGTGTGCAATGTTTGTATTTAAGTCCCTCCTATCTTGTCGAGACAGAGAATGCGTATCTTCGTATCTCCAGATAGAAGTAACTTAAATAGGGGCATCTGTCACACCCTAATTTTTGACCGCAAGACCCCACCTCTCTTTGCGTTTTTTTTCTCTGTTTTTATTTCAATAGTAATTTAATATTTTATGTTTTGCGGCTAACCAACTCATGCAAGTGCAGTAGTGCCAGAGTATAAATTCTTACAGCCAAACATCACAAGGACGTGACTAGCTCAGTTGAGGTTCAAAAGTTCACTATTCAAGAGTTCAAGCCTAATTTAAGAAATTTTACAGGTTCAACTCAACATTAGAGTGTACTAGCCACTTTCAGAACCTCTCAAGAGCTTCCCTTCGAACGCGGTCGTTTGAGGACTAATTTTTGTTTTATGATTTGGGCCACCACATGAGCTTCTTCTGCTTATGAGAGAAAGAGTTGGCTTTCTTTGTTCTCATTAGTAATTAATTATTAGTGGGTTCTGAATAATTCCGGAAGCTTCCACGTCATGTTTCAACATCAAGTTTCAAGAAGTACAACTTCCTTTAGGGAGAGTACAAAGCTAAGGGATTTTCTTCGAGTTTAGGTGGAGTTTAAAAACATTCAAATTATTGCGAGAAGTCAAGTATCCATTCTGAAGGTGATTATAGCCAAGATTTATTACCATTATTGAGAATACATACATGATATCAAGGTTACAAGATTGGTACAGTTGTTATTTTTTAAAGATGAATTCTACATTAAGACATCCGTTCCTAGTCAACTACATGCCACTATGATTACAAATTAAATTGGAAGTAATTTCGTGGAACTCTACGAACACCATTTCGGGCCATCTATTTTATTTCTCCTCTCAAGTTTTGTAACAAGTGATCTCGGTCACAAGTTAAAGAGCATTTGGAGCGAAGACTTGTAGACTTAATCATCCAAGGAAACTTTCAATACACCTGCAGAGTACGGGATCAGGAAGCATTAATCAGCAGCAGCCAGGTTCGTTACACTGAGATGTGCAGCAGAAACTACAAACATCAGGGTCTTTGCACCAGTAGCCATTTGCTCTTGATCGTCAAAAGCAATCAGTCCCAAAGAGCTCCTCTTGAAGCATAAAAAAGTATCTTTAGATTTCACACTACATGTTGAACAATTAAAGGGAGTTAGCAAAAAGAATTACTACAAGAGTTGCAAGCCATGAAAACAAATTACCTGACAGGTCAATACGAGATACTCCAAGAATTACTACGAGATTTTCGTAACATAACTCTACTCTTCAACGACACAGTCACATACTCAGTTTGCTTCAGCACAACTCCCTCTCAAGATGCAGGACCACAAAACCAAGTCTTGACATTAAGAGCAACACGAAGAACCTGCACAACATGGTAATATCGCATATCACAAGAACAATTGGGCAAGTTGCCGGCAGCCATAATATGCAAACCGTAAGCACTACTTTCTCCATAACCAAGGGATTAATTATCTCATGACAATACTACAACAGGGAAGTTCAAAGATAAAATCTGCAGATACAAACAACTCAAAACAATACTAAGCTATCGCTCCGGAGTGCACCAAGAGGCTTAGAGTTTTGGTCGTAAGGATTTCCCGCAGATTCTCAAATACGGGGTTAGGCCAGGGGTATTGTGTGAAGAAAACTATGTGGACAATATAGAACAGCCATTCATTCATAGACATATTCCAGCAAGAACAATAGCTTGCTTACTGACAAATAAGAGATGCTTCGGATTGATATCACCAGCAGCAAAATGCATCCTCAATCATGACACTTCCTGCGACTTTTTTTTTCTTTCCTGCAGGGATAACATCATCAATATAAGTCAAATATTCGTAATAGAAACACCACGACGTTACTAAACCAAAGCATCACTAACTACCCACGACCTGGCTCACCGGAATGATCATGGGAAGATCTAGCAAGACATGGTTTCCCCTGCATCAGTAGACTATGCAGAAATACACCATGCAAGTTATGTTGAGATGAGCCATGTCTTACTGCTCATGCGAATCAGCTAGCAACGATTTGCTGCGCAACTCTTTAGCCAATGATGTTCACTAGTCCAAATTGTTGCATAATTTCTTCCAGACTTGATTTCTACACTTGTTCATGAACCAAATCCAACAGCACCCTGGTGGACGTCATGGTGGCAGTCCCGTTCAACAATATCAGCAGCTGGTGTCAATGATTCAACAAAAGATGCTTCCAAGACAACGTGCTTATCGCTATCCTCCTGGCCACAACAATGTGCAAGACATCCCGTAAGCAAAACCTCTTCACGACTACGCCTCATCGACTACAAGTCAATATGGAAAGTGGATTTCCCTGCAAAAAGAGATACCAAGTTACCGCCAGAGCCAACACCTCTCAAGTTGAAATCAATGGAATGGCAGGAAAATTGCAAACAACCAATAAGCAGCAATAGATTATCCACCTTGATAGCTATAACCTGTGTTGATCCGCAGCTACGGTTGAGTGTATGCCGATGCTATTTTGGACTCCGTAACTTTCTGAAAACACAGAAGTTGTGGCAATCGATAGTACGAGATTCATCATTCATGAAAGCCTAGAATTAAATGGAAGTTGACTTACATCACCAACCATAATCAGAATGGACAAAGCCTCAAAACAAAATAAGCGTATCATGATACTAAGAGGAGATTATACCTTCAGAAGTTGCTTCATACTTGAAAAGACCTCCAAATTAAGCTGCTCTACCAAATAAATCTGTGTTGAAACAATCCAAAGAAGGTATTGTCACAGGAACTGGAATGTTGATCAGTATAAAATTATTTAGAGCTTGTAGCAGCTGAGCTTTGCGAAACCACAATAGTTCTTCATGACTTACACTAGCCTCTAGAAGCACGCGAGATTGGGAAGATGTTTTGAACCTATCCACAGAAATACCTTGCCAACGGGATTGTTGAATCTTTTCTCGAATTTCAGAACATACAAGCAGACACCCCATAAACAACAGTAACATAACTTGACATAATCGAGAGAACAGATTGTAGGATGTTTTTTCTCACCTTAACAGGAGACTATCAGCTAACTTCATTCAGGAGAACTATCAACAAAACACCAAATAAAGGAAGCAGCACCTCCGGAAATACCTTGCCAATGTGATACGCGACGGAACTGACCGTGAAAGTTTGAACCTGCATTTGACATTTACAAAGTCAGTAACCTTGTGGAGTGTAATCAAGAGAACTCAACACACCACCTTTTGACCGGACAGAACCAAGGAGAGTTGCCTACGTTTCTCAAACTTAAAGTTGTTGTGAAGGAGAAACAAAAGTCGAGATTAGCTACCCGGGCCTCCAATCCGTTCTCTGGCCCAAATCACTCACTATCCGCACCTGCCCCAAATACCAAATGCAAAATTAGTAATGGTTTGTAGATTAAAACCGTTAAAGAATATTCATGGAATAATGGAAGATGCTATCAAATCAGATCAAATCGCAAATCAAAGATTTGAATACCAATTAAGCAGGTCATCACTACCATCACCGAAAGAGGAAAAATTTCAAATCGATTTGTCCCAAAAAGGAAATCCAATCAAGAAATTACGATTCAGAGCCTATAAAAGGGAGGCCTAAAACATGAGAAAGGATACACACACAAAAAATAAACGACAAATGCGAAACCCTAGAAGAGAAAATTAAACAGAAGAACTTGCACTTATCTCTCAGTCGCATCGCTACCGCCGGGAATCCACTCCGCCATCGCAAACGCCTCCATCACAAAACCTCGGTAAAATTCCATCCTTGATAAAATTATTGAGCTTTTTTTATTGCTCTGTTAGCGTTTCAGGTTCACAAAAACGGCGAAAGAGATAAAAGGGAAGGGAAGTGACGAAGATGAACATGGAAACGGAGAAAAAGGAGTCGAGCGATCGTTAGGGGGACGAAGGGGGCGATTTGGGGCTTAGGGTTCCATCGTTTTTTCTTCTCTTTGATTGATCTCCATTTGTTCTCTGTGTTGAAGTGAGCCACGCACACACCTACCACACTCACCATGTTAATCACCATTAAGTCTCCTCTAACCACGCTTAATCGCTAATCAAACATTTAATCTCTTTCCTTTTAATTAACTAATCAACTATTTTAATAAATTAATAATTCTGTAATAAATCAGTTTTCTATCGTTTTTTAACTACTTAGATAACTCCCCCTTTTTATAAGTCACACTATTTAATTATTGTTTTTTATCTTTTATCCCATTTTAGCCAACCTCTTGTTTCTTTAAATAACATCAACTAAAAAAAAATCCTATCAATTCCTATTTAATTTTGCTAACTTTCTCAATTCAATGACTTTTTTTTTAATAGGTATTTATGTGCTAATAACTTTTATAAATAGATTACACCTATTTGTCAAATTTATTTAGCTAATAATAAAATCCTTAGTATTTAATTAACTTCTAGAAATAGATAATAATAAAAAAAATCCTTTTATTCCATAACCAATATTAATTTAATTGAACTTCACCTAAGTTTTTGTAATAAAATTAAGATCATTATGGAATTTTTTTTTTAATAACTTTTAAAAAAAAAATCTAAATTAACTCACCCTTTTTATAATAACTTAACAAAAAATAAAACAATCTTTTATAATAAGAATTAATTTAATTTACACCCACTTATTAAAATAATTTATGATAACTTAAGAAAACCTTTTAATTAGCAACTTAACTTTTATTAAATAAATAAATTAACACTTTTTTAAAATAATGCAACTTCTCGCTTAAAATCAATCCGCCTAAAACAATCAATTTAACCAATTAAAATCAATCAACAGCGTAAAAATACAACCGCAATTGTACACCTCACATACACGATTCACTCACCTACACTCTAGCGCTTTCATGCGTCCGTGTATGTTTACTTTATCTACTTTCATTTATTCATAATTCACACACTCACTTAGCGCTTCCATGCGTTGTGTATGTTTTACATTACCCGCAATTTATATTATTGCAATTTACATTATTGCATTGCATCCGTCCAAAGGAAAAACCTACACATGATTCAACAATTGTGTGTAGTGCACGTCATTTGCATCATTATCCCCTCGATCCTTGATCCCATTCAAGTCGATCACTTAAGATAGATCCTACCCCATAGGAAGGACCTTGTCTTTTATCTTTTACAACTTAGAACAAACAAACAACACAACAATCCAAACAAATCAAACAATACTCAAGCATACAACAACTCAATAAAATATTCAAATATATTAGAGAAAGATGCCAAATCATTTTAAGCGAGATAGAATCTCCACCCCACAACAATACAATCAAGCCGTAGGGACTTTGCGTTAAGAGAAATAAAGGCATACTCGTCATACAATCCGAGTACTTAAGCCCTTTTCTTAAGACGATGCAAAGACTATTTTCCTACAATTTGTGGCGGTTAAATCTCCCTTAAACTGAAGACACATCTCTTCTCCTAAAATCAATCAAACAACTACCTTAAACCCGTAGGAACTTTGACCACAATCAAAGAACTCCTCAAACCCTTTAGGGGAACTACAAATACTCTGATTCCATTCCCGTCAGGATATGTAGGCACAAGATGCGACGTCTTGGCGAGTATATTTAGGACTAACCCCTTATGTCTTTTCTCTTTACCTCTAACTCTTAGCATTACCCTTAAGCAGATAACTTTAGCAATAAGCAAATTAGAACAAGAGGTTCCTCTCGAGTACTACAGATACTTAAGATGCTAATACCTTCCCTAAGTTTAACCAACCCCCGAACCTTAGATCTCTCCCCGCGTTGTGTCTATAATGAAAAATAGGTTTTTCTTCCTTTAACCTTTCCTTTGGTTAAATCAAAGACGGTTGCAAATGAATTAAAGACTCAAGCTAATTAATAGTTTGGTATCCAAATTTCACCGCGACACAAAGCAGTATCTCTAAACACATGAGATTCTTCGGGTGGTCAAAGCAGTCCCTTATCTAATAAGGTTCTTCGCAATACCAAAGCAGTATTGATAAACACATGAGATTCTTCGGTTGGTCAAAGTAGTTCCTTATCTATAAGGTTCTTCGCGATATCAAAGAAGTATCTCTAAACACATGAGATTCTTCGCGATTCCAAAGCAGTATCTCTAAATACATGAGATTCTTCTGGTGGTCAAAGCAGTACCTTATCTAATAAGGTTCATCGCGATACCAAAGCAGTATCTCTAAACACATGAGATTCTTCGGGTGGCCGAAGCAGTCCCATATCCAATAACGTTCTTCGCGACACCGAAGCAGTATCTCTAAACACATGATATTCGTCGGGTGGTCAAAGCAGTGCCTTATCCAATAAGGTTCTTCGCGATACCAAAGCAGTATCTCTAAACCCATGAGATTTTTCGGGTGGTCAAAGTAGTCCCTTATCTAATAAGGTTCTTCGCGATACCAAAGCAGTATCTCTAAACACATGATATTCTTCGGGTGGTGAAAGCAGTCCCTTATCCAATAAGGTTCTTCACGATATTAAAGCAGTATCTCTAACCACATAAGATTCTTCGTGAAACCAAAGAAGTATCTCTAAACACATGAGATTCTTCGGGTGGTCGAAGCAGCCCCTTATCCAATAAGGTTCTTTGCGATACCAAAGCAGTATCTCTTAACACATGAGATTCTTCGGGTGGTTGAAGCAGTCCCTTATCCAATAAGGTTCTTCGGGATACCAAAGCAGTATCTCTAAACAAATGAGATTCATCGGGTGGTCAAAGTAGTCCCTTATCGAATTAGGTTCTTTGCGATACCAAAGAAGTATCTCCAAACACATGAGATTCTTCGGGTGGTCAAAGCAGTCCCTTATCTAATAAGGTTCTTCGCTATACCAAAGCAATATTTTTAAACACATGAGATTCTTTGCGTGGTCGAAGCAGTCCCTTATTCAATAAGCTTCTTCGCGATACCAAAGCAGTATCTCTAAACACATGAGATTCGTCCGGTGGTCGAAGCAGTGCCTTATCCAATAAGGTTCTTCGCGATACCAAAGCAGTATCTCTAAACGCATGAGATTCTTCAGGTGGTCAAAGCAATCCATTATCTAATAAGGTTCTTCGCGATACCAAAGCAGTATCTCTTAACACATGAGATTCTTTGGGTGGTCAAAGCAGTCCCTTACCCAATAAGGTTCTTCGTGATGCGAAAACAATATCTCCAGACACATGAGATTCTTCGGGTGGTCGAAGCAGTCCCTTATCCGTTAAGGTTCTTCGCGATACCAAAGCAGTATTTCTAAACACATGAGATTCTTCAAGTGGTCAAAGCAGTCCCTTATCCAATAAGGTTCTTCGCGATATCAAAGTAGTATCTCTAAAAACATGAGCTTGTTCGGGTGGTGAAAGCAGTCCCTTATCCAATAAGGCTCTTCGCGATATTAAAGCAGTACCTCTAAACACATGAGATTCTTCGTGATACCAAAGCAGTATCTCTAAGCACATTAGATTCTTCGGGTGGTCGAAGCAGTCCCTTATCCAATAAGGTTCTTCCCGATACCAAGCAGTATCTCTAAACACATGAGATTCTTCGGGTGGTCGAAGTTGTCCCTTATCCGATAAGGTTCTTCGCGATACCAAAGTAGTATCTCTAAACACATGAGATTCTTCGGGTGGTCGAAGCAGTACCTTATTCAATAAGGTTCTTCGTGATACCAAAGCAGTATCTCTAAACACATGAGATTCTTCAGGTGGTCGAAGCAGTCCCTTATCAAATAAGGTTCTTCACGATACCAAAGTAGTATCTCTAAACACGTGAGATTCGTCGGATAGTCGAAGCAGTCCCTTATCCAATAAGGTTCTTCGCGATACCAAAGCAGTATCTCTAAACACATGAGATTCTTCTTGTGGTCGAAGCAGTCCCTTATCCAATAAGGCTCTTTGTGATACCAAAGCAGTATCTTTAAACACATAAGATTCTTTGGGTGGTCAAAGGAGTGCCTTATCTAAAAAGGTTCTTCGTGATACCAAAGCAATATTTTTAAACACATGAGATTCTTCGGGTGGTCGAAGCAGCTCCATATCCAATAAGGTTCTTCGTGATACCAAAGCAGTATCTCTAAACACATGAGATTCGTCGGGTGGTCGAATCAGTGCCTTATCCAATAAGGTTCTTCGCGATTCCAAAGCAGTATCTCTAAACACATGAGATTCTTCGGGTGGCCGAAGCAGTCCCTTATCCAATAACGTTCTTCGCGATACCGAAGCAGTATCTCTAAACACATGATATTCGTCGGGTGGTCAAAGCAGTGCTTTATCCAATAAGGTTCTTCGCGATACCAAAGCAGTATCTCTAAACCCATGAGATTCTTCGGGTGGTCAGGGTAGTCCCTTATCTAATAAGGTTCTTCGCGATACCAAAGTAGTATCTCTAAACACATGATATTCTTTGGGTGGTGAAAGCAGTCCCTTATCCAATAAGGTTCTTCACGATATTAAAGCAGTATCTCTAGCCACATGAGATTCTTCGCGAAACCAAAGAAGTATCTCTAAACACATGAGATTCTACGGGTGGTCGAAGCAGCCCCATATCCAATAAGGTTCTTTGCGATACCAAAGCAGTATCTCTTAACACATGAGATTCTTCGGGTGGTTGAAGCAGTCCCTTATCCAATAAGGTTCTTCGGGATACAAAAGCAGTATCTCTAAACAAATGAGATTCATCGGGTGGTCAAAGTAGTCCCTTATCGAATTAGGTTCTTTGCGATACCAAAGAAGTATCTCCAAACACATTAGATTCTTCGGGTGGTCAAAGCAGTCCCTTATCTAATAAGGTTCTTCTATATTCCAAAGCAGTATTTTTAAACACATGAGATTCTTCGGGTGGTCGAAGCAGTCCCTTATTCAATAAGGTTCTTCGCGATGCGAAAACAATATCTCCAAACACATGAGATTCTTCGGGTGGTCGAAGCAGTCCCTTATCCGTTAAGGTTCTTCGTGATACCAAAGCAGTATCTCTAAACACATGAGATTCTTCAAGTGGTCAAAGCAGTCCCTTATCTAATAAGGTTCTTCGCAATATCAAAGTAGTATCTCTAAAAACATGAGCTTCTTCGGGTGGTGAAAGCAGTCCCTTTTCCAATAAGGTTCTTCGCGATATTAAAGCAGTACCTCTAAACACATGAGATTCTTCGCGATACCAAAGAAGTATCTCTAAGCACATTAGATTCTTTGGGTGGTTGTAGCAGTCCCTTATCCAATAAGGTTCTTCCCGATACCAAGCAGTATCTCTAAACACATGAGATTCTTCAGGTGGTCGAAGCTGTCCCTTATCCAATAAGGTTCTTTGCGACACCAAAGCAGTATCTCTAAACACATGAGATTCTTCGGGTGGTCGAAGCAGTACCTTATTCAATAAGGTTCTTCGTGATACCAAAGCAGTATCTCTAAACACATGAGATTCTTCGGGTGGTCGAAGCAGTCCCTTATCCAATAAGGTTCTTCACGATACCAAAGTAGAATCTCTAAACACGTGAGATTCGTCGGATAGTCGAAGCAGTCCCTTATCCACTAAGGTTCTTCGCGATACCAAAGCAGTATCTCTAAACACGTGAGATTCATCGGATGGTCGAAGCAGTCCCTTATCCAATAAGGTTCTTCGCGATACCAAAGCAGTATCTCTAAACACATGAGATTCTTCTTGTGGTCGAAGCAGTCCCTTATCCAATAAGGTTCTTTGCGATACCAAAGAAGTATCTCTAAACACATGAGATTCTTTGGGTGGTCAAAGCAGTGCCTTATCTAAAAAGGTTCTTTGCGATACCAAAGCAGTATTTTTAAACACATGAGATTCTTCGGGTGGTCGAAGCAGTTCCATATCCAATAAGGTTCTTCGCGATACCAAAGCAGTATCTCTAAACACATGAGATTCGTCGAGTGGTCGAAGCAGTGCCTTATCCAATAAGGTTCTTCGCGATACCAAAGAAGCATCTCTAAACACATGAGATTCTTCGGGTGGTCGAAGAAGTCCCTTATCTAATCAGGTTCTTCGCGATACCAAAGCAGTATTTCTAAACACATGAGATTCTTCGGTTGGTCAAAGTAGTCCCTTATCTAATAAGGTTCTTTTCGATATCAAAGCAGTATTTCTAAACCCATGAGATTCTTCACGATTCCAAAGCAGTATCTCTAAACACATGAGATTCATCGGGTGGCCGAAGCAGTCCCTTATCCAATAACGTTCTTCGCGATACCGAAGCAGTATCTCTAAACACAAGATATTCTTCGGGTGGTCAAAGCAGTGCCTTATCCAATAAGGTTCTTCGCGATACCATAGCAGTATCTCTAAACCCATGAGATTCTTCGGGTGGTCAAAGTAGTCCCTTATCTAATAAGGTTCTTCGCGATACCAAAGTAGTATCACTAAACACATGATATTCTTCGGGTGGTGAAAGCAGTCCGTTATCCAATAAGGTTCTTCACGATATTAAAGCAGTATTTCTAACCACATGAGATTCTTCGCGAAACCAAAAAAGTATCTCTAAACACATGAGATTCTTCGGGTGGTCGAAGCAGCCCCTTATCCAATAAGGTTCTTTGCGATACCAAAGTAGTATCTCTTAACACATGAGATTCTTCGGGTGGTTGAAGCAGTCCCTTATCCAATAAGGTTCTTCGGGATACCAAAGCAGTATCTCTAAACAAATGAGATTCATCGGGTGGTCAAAGTAGTCCCTTATCGAATTAGGTTCTTTGCGATACCAAAGAAGTATCTCCAAACACATGAGATTCTTCGGGTGGTCAAAGCAGTCCCTTATCTAATAAGGTTCTTCGCTATACCAAAGCAGTATTTTTAAACACATGAGATTCTTCGGTTGGTCGAAGCAGTCCCTTATTCAACAAGGTTCTTCGCGATACCAAAGCAGTATCTCTAAACACATGAGATTCATCCGTGGTCGAAGCAGTGCCTTATCCAATAAGGTTCTTCGCGATACCAAAGTAGTATCTCTAAACGCATGAGATTCTTCGGGTGGTCAAAGCAATCCATTATCTAATAAGGTTCTTCCCGATACCAAAGAAGTATCTCTTAACACATGATATTCTTTGGGTGGTCAAAGCAGTCCCTTATCCAATAAGGTTCTTCGCGATGCAAAAACAATATCTCCAGACACATGAGATTCTTCGGGTGGTCGAAGCAGTCCCTTATCCAATAAGGTTCTTCCCGATACCAAGCAGTATCTCTAAACACATGAGATTCTTCAGGTGGTCGAAGCTGTCCCTTATCCAATAAGGTTCTTCGCGATACCAAAGCAGTATCTCTAAACACATGAGATTCTTCGGGTGGTCGAAGCAGTACCTTATTCAATAAGGTTCTTCGTGATACCAAAGCAGTATCTCTAAGCACATGAGATTCTTTGGGTGGTCGAAGCAGTCCCTTATCCAATAAGGTTCTTCACGATACCAAAGTAGTATCTATAAACACGTGAGATTCGTCGGATAGTCGAAGCAGTCCCTTATCCAATAAGGTTCTTCGCGATACCAAAGTAGTATCTCTAAACACGTGAGATTCATCGGATGGTCGAAGCAGTCCCTTATCCAATAAGGTTCTTCGCGATACCAAAGCAGTATCTCTAAACACATGAGATTCTTCTTGTGGTCGAAGCAGTCCCTTATCCAATAAGGTTCTTTGCGATACCAAAGCAGTATCTCTAAACACATGAGATTCTTTGGATGGTCAAATCAGTGCCTTATCTAAAAAGGTTTTCGCGATACCAAAGCAGTATTTTTAAACACATGAGATTCTTCGGGTGGTCGAAGCAGTCCCATATCCAATAAGGTTCTTCGCGATACCAAAGCAGTATCTCTAAACACATGAGATTCGTCGGGTGGTCGAAGCAGTGCCTTATCTAATAAGGTTCTTCGCGATACCAAAGAAGTATCTCTAAACACATGAGATTCTTCGGGTGGTCGAAGCAGTCCCTTATCTAATCAGGTTCTTCGCGATACCAAAGCAGTATTTCTAAACACATGAGATTCTTCGGTTGGTCAAAGTAGTCCCTTATCTAATAAGGTTCTTTTCGATATCAAAGCAGTATCTCTAAACACATGAGATTCTTCGCGATTCCAAAGCAGTATCTCTAAATACATGAGATTTTTCTGGTGGTCAAAGCAGTACCTTATCTAATAAGGTTCTTCGCGATACCAAAGCCGTATCTCTAAACACATGAGATTCTTCGGGTGGTCGAAGCAGTCCCTTATCCAATAATGTTCTTTGCGATACCAAAGTAGTATATTTAAACACATGAGATTCGTCGGGTGGTCGAAGCAGTGCCTTATCCAATAAGGTTCTTCGCGATACCAAAGAAGTATCTCTAAACACATGAGATTGTTCGGGTGGTCAAAGCAGTCCCTTATCTAGTAAGGGTATTCGTGATACCAAAGCAGTATCTCTAAACACATGATATTCTTCGGGTGGTGAAAGCAGTCCCTTATCCAATAAGGTTCTTCACGATATTAAAGCAGTATCTCTAAGCACATGAGATTCTTCGCGAAACCAAAGAAGTATCTCTAAACACATGAGATTCTTCGGGTGGTTGAAGCAGCCCCTTATCCAATAAGGTTCTTTGCGATACCAAAGTAGTATCTCTAAACAAATGAGATTCATCGGGTGGTCAAAGTAGTCCCTTATCCAATTAGGTTCTTTGCGATACCAAAGAAGTATCTCTAAACACATGAGATTCTTCGGGTGGTCAAAGCAGTCCCTTATCTAATAAGGTTCTTCGCGATACCAAAGCAGTATTTTTAAACACATGAGATTCTTCGGGTGGTCGAAGCAGTCCCTTATCCAATAAGGTTCTTCGCGATAACAAAGCAGTATCTCTAAACACATGAGATTCGTCGGGTGGTCGAAGCAGTGCCTTATCCAATAAGGTTCTACGCGATACCAAAGCAGTATCTCTAAACGCATGAGATTCTTCTTGTGGTCGAAGCAGTCCCTTTTCCAATAAGGTTCTTTGCGATACCAAAGAAGTATCTCTAAACACATGAGATTCTTTGGGTGGTCAAAGCAGTGCCTTATCTAAAAAGGTTCTTCGCGATACCAAAGCAGTATCTTTAAACACATGAGATTCTTCGGGTGGTCGAAGCAGTTCCATATCCAATAAGGTTCTTCGTGATACCAAAGCAGTATCTCTAAACACATGAGATTCGTCGGGTGGTCGAAGCAGTGCCTTATCCAATAAGGTTCTTCGCGATACCAAAGAAGTATCTCTAAACACATGACATTCTTCGGGTGGTCGAAGCAGTCCCTTATCTAATCAGGTTCTTCGCGATACCAAAGCAGTATTTCTAAACACATGAGATTCCTCGGTTGGTCAAAGTAGTCCCTTATCTAATAAGGTTCTTTTCGATATCAAAGCAGTATCTCTAAACACATGAGATTCTTCGCGATTCCAAAGCAGTATCTCTAAACACATGAGATTCTTCGGGTGGCCGAAGCAGTCCCTTATCCAATAACGTTCTTCGCGATACCGAAGCAGTATCTCTAAACACATGATATTCTTCAGGTGGTCAAAGCAGTGCCTTATCCAATAAGGTTCATCGCGATACCATGGCAGTATCTCTAAACCCATGAGATTCTTCGGGTGGTCAGAGTAGTCCCTTATCTAATAAGGTTCTTCGTGATACCAAAGCAGTGTCTCTAAACACATGATATTCTTCGGGTGGTGAAAGCAGTCCCTTATCCAATAAGGTTCTTCATGATATTAAAGCAGTATCTCTAACCACATGAGATTCTTTGTGAAACCAAAGAAGTATCTCTAAACACATGAGATTTTTCGGGTGGTCGAAGCAGCCCCTTATCCAATAAGGTTCTTTGCGATACCAAAGCAGTATCTCTTAACACATGAGATTTTTCGGGTGGTTGAAGCAGTCCCTTATCCAATAAGGTTCTTCGGGATACCAAAGCAGTATCTCTAAACAAATGAGATTCATCGGGTGGTCAAAGTAGTCCCTTATCGAATTAGGTTCTTTGCGATACCAAAGAAGTATCTCTAAACACATGAGATTCTTCAGGTGGTCAAAGCAGTCCCTTATCTAATAAGGTTCTTCGCTATACCAAAGCAGTATTTTTAAACACATGAGATTCTTCGGGTGGTCGAAGCAGTCCCTTATTCAATAATGTTCTTCGCGATACCAAAGCAGTATCTCTAAACACATGAGATTCATCCGGTGGTCAAAGCAGTGCCTTATCCAATAAGGTTCTTCGCGATACCAAAGCAGTATCTCTAAACGCATGAGATTCTTCGGGTGGTCAAAGCAATCCATTATCTAATAAGGTTCTTCGCGATACCAAAGCAGTATCTCTTAACACATGAGATTCTTTGGGTGGTCAAAGCAGTCCCTTATCCAATAAGGTTCTTCGCGATGCGAAAACAATATCTCCAGACACATGAGATTCTTCGGGTGGTCGAAGCAGTCCCTTATCCAATAAGGTTCTTCGCGATGCGAAAACAATATCTCCAGACACATGAGATTCTTCGGGTGGTCGAAGCTGTCCCTTATCCAATAAGGTTCTTCGCGATACCAAAGCATTATCTCTAAACATATGAGATTCTTCGGGTGGTCGAAGCAGTACCTTATTCAATAAGGTTCTTCGTGATACCAAAGCAATATCTCTAAACACATGAGATTCTTCGGGTGGTCGAAGCAGTCCCTTATCCAATAAGGTTCTTCACGATACCAAAGTAGTATCTCTAAACACGTGAGATTCGTCGGATAGTCGAAGCAGTCCCTTATCCAATAAGGTTCTTCGCGATACCAAAGTAGTATCTCTAAACACGTGAGATTCTTCTTGTGGTCGAAGCAGTCCCTTATCCAATAAGGTTCTTTGCGATAACAAAGTAGTATCTCTAAACAAATGAGATTCTTTGGGTGGTCAAAGCAGTGCCTTATCTAAAAAGGTTCTTCGCGATACCAAAGCAGTATTTTTAACCACATGAGATTCTTCGGGTGGTCGAAGCAGTCCCATATCCAATAAGGTTCTTCACGATACCAAAGCTGTATCTCTAAACACATGAGATTCGTCGGGTGGTCGAAGCAGTGCCTTATCCAATAAGGTTTTTCGCGATACCAAAGAAGTATCTCTAAACACATGAGATTCTTCGGGTGGTCGAAGGAGTCCCTTATCTAATCAGGTTCTTCGCGATACCAAAGCAGTATTTCTAAACACATGAGATTCTTCGGTTGGTCAAAGTAGTCCCTTATCTAATAAGGTTCTTTTCGATATCAAAGCAGTATCTCTAAACACATGATATTCTTCGCGATTCCAAAGCAGTATCTCTAAATACATGAGATTCTTCTGGTGGTCAAAGCAGTACCTTATCTAATAAGGTTCTTCGCGATACCAAAGCAGTATCTCTAAACACATGAGATTCTTCGGGTGGTCGAAGCAGTCCCTTATCCAATAACGTTCTTTGCGATACCAAAGCAGTATATTTAAACACATGAGATTCGTCGGGTGGTCGAAGCAGTGCCTTATCCAATAAGGTTCTTCGCGATACCAAAGAAGTATCTCTAAACACATGAGATTATTCGGGTGGTCAAAGCAGTCCCTTATCTAGTAAGGGTATTCGCGATACCAAAGCAGTATCTCTAAACACATGATATTCTTCGGGTGGTGAAAGCAGTCCCTTATCCAATAAGGTTCTTCACGATATTAAAGCAGTATCTATAAGCACATGAGATTCTTCGCGAAACCAAAGAAGTATCTCTAAACACATGAGATTCTTCGGGTGGTCGAAGCAGCCCCTTATCCAATAAGGTTCTTTGCGATACCAAAGCAGTATCTCTTAACACATGAGATTCTCCGAGTGGTTGAAGCAGTCCCTTATCCAATAAGGTTCTTCGCGATACCAAAGTTGTATCTCTAAACAAATGAGATTCATCGGGTGGTCAAAGTATTCCCTTATCCAATTAGGTTCTTTGCGATACCAAAGAAGTATCTCTAAACACATGAGATTCTTCGGGTGGTCAAAGCAGTCCCTTATCTAATAAGGTTCTTCGCGATACCAAAGCAGTATTTTTAAACACATGAGATTCTTCGGGTGGTCGAAGCAGTCCCTTATCCAATAAGGTTCTTCGCGATACCAAAGCAGTATCTCTAAACACATGAGATTCGTCGGGTGGTCGAAGCAGTGCCTTATCCAATAAGGTTCTACGCGATACCAAAGCAGTATCTCTAAACGCATGAGATTCTTCGGGTTGTCAAAGCAATCCATTATCTAATAATGTTCTTCGCGATACCAAAGTAGTATCTCTTAACACATGAGATTCTTTGGGTGGTCAAAGCAGTATCTCTTAACACATGAGATTCTTCGGGTTGTTGAAGCAGTCCCTTATCCAACAAGGTTCTTCGGGATACCAAAGCAGTATCTCTAAACAAATGAGATTCATTGGGTGGTCAAAGTAGTCCCGTATCGAATTAGGTTCTTTGCAATACCAAAGAAGTATTTCCAAACACATGAGATTCTTCGGGTGGTCAAAGCAGTCCCTTATCTAATAACGTTCTTCGCTATACCAAAGCAGTATTTTTAAACACATGAGATTCTTCGTGTGGTCAAAGCAGTCCCTTATCCAATAAGGTTCTTCGCGATACCAAAGCAGTATCTCTAAACACATGAGATTCGTCCGGTGGTCGGAGCAGTGCCTTATCCAATAAGGTTTTTCGCGATACCAAAGCAGTATCTCTAAACGCATGAGATTCTTAGGGTGGTCAAAGCAATCCATTACCTAATAAAGTTCTTCGCGATACCAAAGCAGTATCTCTTAACACATGAGATTCTTTGGGTGGTCAAAGCAGTCCCTTATCCAATAAGGTTCTTCTTGATGCGAAAATAATATCTCCAGACACATGAGATTCTTCGGGTGGTCGAAGCAGTCCCTTATCCGTTAAGGTTCTTCGCGATACCAAAGCAGTATCTCTAAACACATGAGATTCTTCGGGTGGTCAAAGCAGTCCCTTATCCAAAAAGGTTCTTCGCGATATCAAAGTAGTATCTCTAGAAACATGAGCTTCTTCGGGTGGTGAAAGCAGTCCCTTATCCAATAAGGTTCTTCGCGATATTAAAGCAGTACCTCTAAACACATGAGATTCTTTGCGATACCAAAGCAGTATCTCTAAGCACATTAGATTCTTCGGGTGGTCGAAGTAGTCCCTTATCCAATAAGGTTCTTCCCGATACCAAAGTAGTATCTCTAAACACGTGAGATTCATCGGATGGTCGAAGCAGTCCCTTATCCAATAAGGTTCTTCGCAATACCAAAGCAGTATCTCTAAACACATAAGATTCTTTGGGTGGTTGAAGCAGTCCCTTATCCAATAAGGTTCTTTGCGATACCAAAGCAGTATCTCTAAACACATGAGATTCTTTGGGTGGTCAAAGCAATGCCTTATCTAAAAAGGTTCTTCGCGATACCAAAGCAGTATTTTTAAACACATGAGATTCTTCGGGTGGTCGAAGCAGTCCCATATCCAATAAGGTTCTTTGCGATACCAGAGCAGTATCTCTAAACACATGAGGTTCGTCGGGTGGTTGAAGCAGTGCCTTATCCAATAAGGTTCTTCGCGATACCAAAGAAGTATCTCTAAACACATGAGATTGTTCGGGTGGTCAAAGCAGTCCCTTATCTAATAAGGGTCTTCGCGATACCAAAGCAGTATCTCTAAACACATGATATTCTTCGGGTGGTGAAAGCAGTCCCTTATCCAATAAGGTTCTTCGCGATACCAAAGCAGTATTTCTAAACACATGAGATTCTTCGGTTGGTCAAAGTATTCCCTTATATAATAAGGTTCTTTTCGATATCAAAGCAGTATCTCTAAACACATGAGATTCTTCGCGATTCCAAAGCAGTATCTCTAAATACATGAGATTCTTCTGGTGGTCAAAGAAGTACCTTATCTAATAAGGTTCTTCGCGATACCAAAGCAGTATCTCTAAACACATGAGATTCTTCGGGTGGTCGAATGCAGTCCCTTATCCAATAACGTTCTTTGTGATACCAAAGCACTATATTTAAACACATGAGATTCGTCGGGTGGTCGAAGCAGTGCCTTATCCAATAAGGTTCTTCGTGATACCAAAGAAGTATCTCTAAACACATGAGATTATTCGGGTGGTCAAAGCAGTCCCTTATCTAATAAGGGTCTTCGCGATACCAAAGCAGTATCTCTAAACACATGATATTCTTCGGGTGGTGAAAGCAGTCCCTTATCCAATAAGGTTCTTCACGATATTAAAGCAGTATCTCTAAACACATGAATTTCTTCGCGAAACGAAAGAAGTATCTCTAAACACATGAGATTCTTCGGGTGGTCGAAGCAGTCCCTTATCTAATAAGGTTCCTCGCGATACCAAAGCAGTATTTTTAAACACATGAGATTCTTCGGGTGGTCGAAGCAGTCCCTTATCAATTAACCTTCTTAGCGATACCAAAGCAGTATCTCTAAACACATGAGATTCGTCAAGTGGTCGAAGCAGTGCCTTATCCAATAAGGTTCTTCGCGATACCAAAGCAGTATCTCTTAACACATGAGATTCTTTGGGTGGTCAAAGTAGTCCCTTATCCAATAAGGTTCTTCGCGATGCGAAAACAATATCTGCAGACACATGAGATTCTTCGGGTGGTCGAAGCAGTCCCTTATCCGTTAAGGTTCTTCGCGATACCAAAGCAGTATCTCTAAACACATGAGATTCTTCGGGTGGTCAAAGCAGTCCCTTATCCAATAAGGTTCTTCGCGATATCAAAGTAGTATCTCTAAAAACATGAGATTCTTTGGGTGGTGAAAGTAGTCCCTTATCCAATAAGGTTCTTCGCGATATTAAAGCAGTATCTTTAAACACATGAGATTCTTCGCGATACCAAAGCAGTATCTCTAAACACATGAGATTCTTTGCAATAAAAAAGCAGTATCTCTAAACACATGAGATTCTTCGGGTGGTCAAAGCAGTACCTTATCTAATAAGGTTCTTCGCGATACCAAAGCAGTATCTCTAAACACATGAGATTCTTCAGGTGGTCGAAGCAGCCCCTTATCCAATAAGGTTCTTTGCGATACCAAAGCAGTATCTCTTAACACATGAGATTCTTCGGGTTGTTGAAGCAGTCCCTTATCCAACAAGGTTCTTCGGGATACCAAAGCAGTATCTCTAAACAAATGAGATTCATTGGGTGGTCAAAGTAGTCCCGTATCGAATTAGGTTCTTTGCAATACCAAAGAAGTATTTCCAAACACATGAGATTCTTCGGGTGGTCAAAGCAGTCCCTTATCTAATAACGTTCTTCGCTATACCAAAGCAGTATTTTTAAACACATGAGATTCTTCGTGTGGTCAAAGCAGTCCCTTATCCAATAAGGTTCTTCGCGATACCAAAGCAGTATCTCTAAACACATGAGATTCGTCCGGTGGTCGGAGCAGTGCCTTATCCAATAAGGTTTTTCGCGATACCAAAGCAGTATCTCTAAACGCATGAGATTCTTAGGGTGGTCAAAGCAATCCATTACCTAATAAAGTTCTTCGCGATACCAAAGCAGTATCTCTTAACACATGAGATTCTTTGGGTGGTCAAAGCAGTCCCTTATCCAATAAGGTTCTTCTTGATGCGAAAATAATATCTCCAGACACATGAGATTCTTCGGGTGGTCGAAGCAGTCCCTTATCCGTTAAGGTTCTTCGCGATACCAAAGCAGTATCTCTAAACACATGAGATTCTTCGGGTGGTCAAAGCAGTCCCTTATCCAAAAAGGTTCTTCGCGATATCAAAGTAGTATCTCTAGAAACATGAGCTTCTTCGGGTGGTGAAAGCAGTCCCTTATCCAATAAGGTTCTTCGCGATATTAAAGCAGTACCTCTAAACACATGAGATTCTTTGCGATACCAAAGCAGTATCTCTAAGCACATTAGATTCTTCGGGTGGTCGAAGTAGTCCCTTATCCAATAAGGTTCTTCCCGATACCAAAGTAGTATCTCTAAACACGTGAGATTCATCGGATGGTCGAAGCAGTCCCTTATCCAATAAGGTTCTTCGCAATACCAAAGCAGTATCTCTAAACACATAAGATTCTTTGGGTGGTTGAAGCAGTCCCTTATCCAATAAGGTTCTTTGCGATACCAAAGCAGTATCTCTAAACACATGAGATTCTTTGGGTGGTCAAAGCAATGCCTTATCTAAAAAGGTTCTTCGCGATACCAAAGCAGTATTTTTAAACACATGAGATTCTTCGGGTGGTCGAAGCAGTCCCATATCCAATAAGGTTCTTTGCGATACCAGAGCAGTATCTCTAAACACATGAGGTTCGTCGGGTGGTTGAAGCAGTGCCTTATCCAATAAGGTTCTTCGCGATACCAAAGAAGTATCTCTAAACACATGAGATTGTTCGGGTGGTCAAAGCAGTCCCTTATCTAATAAGGGTCTTCGCGATACCAAAGCAGTATATCTAAACACATGATATTCTTCGGGTGGTGAAAGCAGTCCCTTATCCAATAAGGTTCTTCGCGATACCAAAGCAGTATTTCTAAACACATGAGATTCTTCGGTTGGTCAAAGTATTCCCTTATATAATAAGGTTCTTTTCGATATCAAAGCAGTATCTCTAAACACATGAGATTCTTCGCGATTCCAAAGCAGTATCTCTAAATACATGAGATTCTTCTGGTGGTCAAAGAAGTACCTTATCTAATAAGGTTCTTTGCGATACCAAAGCAGTATCTCTAAACACATGAGATTCTTCGGGTGGTCGAATGCAGTCCCTTATCCAATAACGTTCTTTGTGATACCAAAGCACTATATTTAAACACATGAGATTCGTCGGGTGGTCGAAGCAGTGCCTTATCCAATAAGGTTCTTCGTGATACCAAAGAAGTATCTCTAAACACATGAGATTATTCGGGTGGTCAAAGCAGTCCCTTATCTAATAAGGGTCTTCGCGATACCAAAGCAGTATCTCTAAACACATGATATTCTTCGGGTGGTGAAAGCAGTCCCTTATCCAATAAGGTTCTTCACGATATTAAAGCAGTATCTCTAAACACATGAATTTCTTCGCGAAACGAAAGAAGTATCTCTAAACACATGAGATTCTTCGGGTGGTCGAAGCAGTCCCTTATCTAATAAGGTTCCTCGCGATACCAAAGCAGTATTTTTAAACACATGAGATTCTTCGGGTGGTCGAAGCAGTCCCTTATCAATTAAGCTTCTTAGCGATACCAAAGCAGTATCTCTAAACACATGAGATTCGTCAAGTGGTCGAAGCAGTGCCTTATCCAATAAGGTTCTTCGCGATACCAAAGCAGTATCTCTTAACACATGAGATTCTTTGGGTGGTCAAAGTAGTCCCTTATCCAATAAGGTTCTTCGCGATGCGAAAACAATATCTGCAGACACATGAGATTCTTCGGGTGGTCGAAGCAGTCCCTTATCCGTTAAGGTTCTTCGCGATACCAAAGCAGTATCTCTAAACACATGAGATTCTTCGGGTGGTCAAAGCAGTCCCTTATCCAATAAGGTTCTTCGCGATATCAAAGTAGTATCTCTAAAAACATGAGATTCTTTGGGTGGTGAAAGTAGTCCCTTATCCAATAAGGTTCTTCGCGATATTAAAGCAGTATCTTTAAACACATGAGATTCTTCGCGATACCAAAGCAGTATCTCTAAACACATGAGATTCTTTGCAATAAAAAAGCAGTATCTCTAAACACATGAGATTCTTCGGGTGGTCAAAGCAGTACCTTATCTAATAAGGTTCTTCGCGATACCAAAGCAGTATCTCTAAACACTTGAGATTCTTCAGGTGGTCGAAGCAGTCCCTTATCCAATAAGGTTCTTCGCAATACCAAAGCAGTATATTTAAACACATGAGATTCGTCGGATGGTCGAAGCAGTACCTTATCCAATAAGGTTCTTCGCGATACCAAAGCAGTATCTATAAACACATGAGATTCATCAGGTGGTCAAAGTAGTCCCTTATGCAATAAGGTTCTTTGCGATACCAAAGCAGTATCTCTAAACACATGAGATTCTTCGGGTGGTCAAAGTAGTCCCTTATCCAATAAAGTTTTTGTGATACCAAAGTAGTATCTCTAAACACAAGAGATTCTTCAGGTTGTCAAAGCAGTCCCTTCTCTAATAAGGTTCTTCGCGATACCAAAGCAGTATTTTTAAACACATGAGATTCTTCGGGTGGTCGAAGCAGTCCCTTATCCATTAAGGTTCTTCGCGATACCAAAGTAGTATCTCTAAACACATGAGATTCGTCGGGTGGTCGAAGCAGTCCCTTATCCAATAAGGTTCTTCGCGATACAAAAGCAGTATATTTAAGCACATGAGATTCGTTGGATGGTCGAAGAAGTACCTTATCCAATAAGGTTCTTCGCGATACCAAAGCTGTATCTCTAAACACATGAGATTCATCGGGTGGTCAAAGTAGTCCCTTATCCAATAAGGTTCTTTGTGATACCAAAGCAGTATCTCTAAACACATGAGATTCTTCGGGTGGTCGACGTAGTCCCTTATCCAATAAGGTTGTTTGCGA
Organism: Lathyrus sativus; assembly: GCA_963859935.3. Taxonomy (NCBI): domain Eukaryota; kingdom Viridiplantae; phylum Streptophyta; class Magnoliopsida; order Fabales; family Fabaceae; genus Lathyrus; species Lathyrus sativus. The sequence continues at coordinate 234,628,961 of OZ012740.1, read as the reverse complement.
TACCAAAGTAGTATCTCTAAACACATGAGATTCTTCGGGTGGTCAAAGCAGTCCCTTATCTAATAAGGTTCTTCGCGATACCAAAGCAGTATTTTTAAACACATGAGATTCTTCGGGTGGTCGAAGCAGTCCCTTATCCAATAAGGTTCTTCGCGATACCAAAGCAGTATCTCTAAACACATGAGATTCTTCAAGTGGTCAAAGCAGTACCTTATTCAATAAGGTTCTTCGTGATACAAAAGCAGTATCTCTAAACACATGAGATTCTTCGGGTGGTCGAAGCAGTCCCTTATCCAATAAGGTTCTTTGCGATACCAAAGCAGTATCTCTAAACACGTGAGATTTGTCGGATGGTCGAAGCAGTCCCTTATCCAATAAGGTTCTTCGCGATACCAGAGCACTATCTCTAAACACGTGAGATTCATCGGATGGTCGAAGCAGTCCCTTATCCAATAAGGTTCTTCGCGATACCAAAGCAGTATCTCTAAACACATGAGATTCTTTGGGTGGTCAAAGCAGTCCCTTATTTAATAAGGTTCTTCGCGATACCAAAGCAGTATCTTTAAACACATTATATTCTTCGGGTGGGGAAAGCAGTCCCTTATCCAATAAGGTTCTTCACGATATTAAAGCAGTATCTCTAAACACATGAGATTCTTCGCGAAACCAAAGAAGTATCTCTAAACACATGAGATTCTTCGGGTGGTCGAAGCAGCCCCTTATCCAATAAGGTTCTTTCCGATACCAAAGCAGTATCTCTTAACACATGAGATTCTTTGAGTGGTTGAAGCAGTCCCTTATCCAATAAGGTTCTTCGCGATACCAATGCAGTATCTCTAAACAAATGAGATTCATCGGGTGGTCAAAGTAGTCCCTTATCCAATTAGGTTCTTTGCGATACGAAAGAAGTATCTCTAAACACATGAGATTCTTCAGGTGGTCAAAGCAGTCCCTTATCTAATAAGGTTCTTCGCGATACCAAAGAAGTATCTCTAAACACATGAGATTCGTCGGGTGGTCGAAGCAGTGCCTTATCCAATAAGGTTCTTCGCGATACCAAAGCAGTATCTCTAAACGCATGAGATTCTTCAGGTTGTCAAAGCAATCCATTATCTAATAAAGTTCTTCGCGATACCAAAGCAGTGTCACTTAACACATGAGATTCTTCGAGTGGTCGAAGCAGTCCCTTATCCGTTAAGGTTCTTCGCGATACCAAAGCAGTATCTCTAAACACATGAGATTCTTCGGGTAGTCAAAGCAGTCCCTTATCCAATAAGGTTCTTCGCGATATCAAAGTAATATCTCTAAAAACATGAGATTCTTCGGGTGGTGAAAGCAGTCCCTTATCCAATAAGGTTCTTCGCGATATTAAAGCAGTATCTCTAAACACATGAGATTCTTCGCGATACCAAAGCAGTATCTCTAAGCACATGAGATTCTTCGGGTGGGGAAAGCAGTCCCTTATCCAATAAGGTTCTTCACGATATTAAAGCAGTATCTCTAAACACATGAGATTGTTCGCGAAACCAAAGAAGTATCTCTAAACACATGAGATTTTTCGGGTGGTCGAAGCAGCCCCTTATCCAATAAGGTTCTTTCCGATACCAAAGCAGTATCTCTTAACACATGAGATTCTTTGAGTGGTTGAAGCAGTCCCTTATCCAATAAGGTTCTTCGCGATACCAATGCAGTATCTCTAAACAAATGAGATTCATCGGGTGGTCAAAGTAGTCCCTTATCCAATTAGGTTCTTTGCGATACCAAAGAAGTATCTCTAAACACATGAGATTCTTCAGGTGGTCAAAGCAGTCCCTTATCTAATAAGGTTCTTCGCGATACCAAAGAAGTATCTCTAAACACATGAGATTCGTCGGGTGGTCGAAGCAGTGCCTTATCCAATAAGGTTCTTCGCGATACCAAAGCAGTATCTCTAAACGCATGAGATTCTTAGGGTTGTCAAAGCAATCCATTATCTAATAAAGTTCTTCGCGATACCAAAGCAGTGTCACTTAACACATGAGATTCTTCGAGTGGTTGAAGCAGTCCCTTATCCGTTAAGGTTCTTCGCGATACCAAAGCAGTATCTCTAAACACATGAGATTCTTCGGGTAGTCAAAGCAGTCCCTTATCCAATAAGGTTCTTCGCGATATCAAAGTAATATCTCTAAAAACATGAGATTCTTCGGGTGGTGAAAGCAGTCCCTTATCCAATAAGGTTCTTCGCGATATTAAAGCAGTATCTCTAAACACATGAGATTCTTCGCGATACCAAAGCAGTATCTCTAAGCACATGAGATTCTTCGGGTGGTCGAAGCATTGCCTTAACTAATTAGGTTCTTCGCGATACCAAAGCAGTATCTCTAAACACATGAGATTCTTCGGGTGGTCAAAGCAGTCCCTTATCTAATAAGGTTCTTCGCGATACCAAGGCAGTATCTCTAAACACATGAGATTCTTCGATTGGTCAAAGCAGTCCCTTATGTAATAAGGTTTTTCGCGATATCAAAGCAGTATCTCTAAACACATGAGATTCTTCGCGATAAAAAAGCAGTCTCTCTAAACACACGAGATTCTTCGGGTGGTCAAAGCAGTACCTTATCTAATAAGGTTCTTCGCGATACTAAAGCAGTATCTCTAAACACATGAGATTCTTCGATTGGTCAAAGTAGTCCCTTATCTAATAAGATTTTTCGCGATATCAAAGCAGTATCTCTAAACACATGAGATTCTTCGCGATAAAAAAGCAGTATCTCTGAACACATAAGGTTCGTCGGGTGGTCGAAGCAGTGCCTTATCCAATAAGGTTCTTCGCGATACCAAAGCAGTATCTCTAAACACATGAGATTCTTCGATTGGTCAAAGTAGTCCCTTATCTAATAAGGTTTTTCGCGATATCAAAGCAGTATCTTTAAACACATCAGATTCTTCACGATAAAAAAGCAGTATCTCTGAACACATAAGGTTCGTCGGGTGGTCGAAGCAGTGCCTTATCCAATAAGGTTCTTCGCGATACCAAAGCAGTATCTCTAAACACATGAGATTCTTCGATTGGTCAAAGTAGTCCTTTATCTAATAAGGTTTTTCGTGATATCAAAGCAGTATCTCTAAACACATGAGATTCTTCGCGATAAAAAAGCAGTATATCTAAACACATGAGATTCTTTAGGTGGTCAAAGCAGTACCTTATCTAATAAGGTTCTTCGCGATACAAAGCAGTATCTCTAAATACATGAGATTCTTCGGGTGGTCGAAGCAGTCCCTTGTCCAATAAGGTTCTTCGCAATACCAAAGTAGTATATTTAAACACATGAGTTTCGTCGGATTGTCGAAGCAGTACCTTATCCAATAAGAATCTTCGCGATACCAAAGTAGTATCTCTAAACACATGAGATTCATCGGGTGGTCCAAGTAGTACCTTATCCAATAAGGTTCTTTGCGATACCAAAGCAATATCTCTGAACACATAAGATTCTTCGGGTGGTCGAAGTAGTCCCTTATCCAATAAGGTTATTTGCAATACCAAAGTAGTACCTCTAAACACATGAGATTCTTCAGGTGGTCAAAGCAGCCCCTTCTCTAATAAGGTTCTTCGCGATACCAAACCAGTATTTTTAAACACATGAGATTCTTTGGGTGGTCGAAGTAGTCCCTTATCCAATAAGGTTCTTCGTGATACCAAAGCAGTATCTATAAACACATGAGATTAGTCGGGTGGTCGAAGCAGTCCCTTATCCAATAAGGTTCTTCGCAATACCAAAGCTGTATATTTAAACATATGAGATTCGTCGGATGGTCGAAGCAGTACCTTATCCAATAAGGTTCTTCGCGATAATAAAGAAGTATCTCTAAACACATGAGATTCATCGGGTGGTCAAAGTAGTCCCTTATCCAATAAGGTTCTTTGCGATACCAAAGCAGTATCTCTAAACACATGAGATTCTTCGGGTGGTCGAAGTAGTCCCTTATCCAATAAAGTTCTTTGCGATACCAAAGTAGTATCCCTAAACACATGAGATTCTTCAGGTGGTCAAAGCAGTCCCTTCTCTAATAAGTTTCTTCACGATACCAAAGCAGTATTTTTAAACACATGAGATTCTTCGGGTGGTCGAAGCAGTCCCTTATCCAATAAGGTTCTTCGCGATACCAAAGTAGTATCTCTAAACACATGAGATTCTTCGGGTGGTCAAAGCAGTCCCTTATCCAATAAGGTTCTTCGTGATACCAAAGCAGTGTCTTTAAACACATGAGATTCTTCGATTGGTCCAAGCAGTCCCTTATCTAATAAGGTTCTTCGCGATATCAAAGCAGTATCTCTAAACACATGAGATTCTTCGGGTGGTAAAAGCAGTCCCTTATCCAATAAGGTTCTTCGCAATATTAAAGCAGTATCTTTAAACACATGAGATTCTTCGTGATACCAAAGTAGTATCTCTAAGCACATGAGATTCTTCGGGTGGTCGAAGCAGTCCCTTATCCAATAAGGTTCTTCGCGATACCAAAGCAGTATCTCCAAACACATGAGATTCTTCAGGTGGTTGAAGCAGACCCTTATCCAATAAGGTTCTTCGCGATACCAAAGCGGTATCTCTAAACACTTGAGATTCTTCGGGTGGTCGAAGCAGTACCTTATTCAATAAGGTTCTAAGTGATACCAAAGCAATATCTCTAAACACAAGAAATTCTTCAGGTGGTCGAAGCAGTCCCTTATTCAATAAGGTTTTTCAAGATACCAAAGCAGTATCTCTAAACATGTGAGATTCGTTGGATTGTCGAAGCAGTCCCTTATCCAATAAGGTTCTTCGCAATACCAAATCAGTATCTCTAAACACAAGAGATTCTTCGGGTGGTCAAAGCAGTCCCTTATCTAATAAGGTTCTTCGCGATACCAAAGCAGTATCTCTAAGCACATGAGATTCTTCAAGTGGTCGAAGCAGTCCCTTATCAAATAAGGTTATTCGCAATACCAAAGTAGTGTATTTAAACACATGAGATTCGTCGTATGGTCGAAGCAGTACCTTATCCAATAAGGTGTTTTGCGATACCAAAGCAGTATCTCTAAACACATGAGATTCATCAGGTGGTCAAAGTAGTCCCTTATCCAATAAGGTTCTTTGCGATACCAAAGCAGTATCTCTGAACATATAAGATTCTTCGGGTGGTCGAAGAAGTCCCTTATCCAATAAGGTTATTCGCGATAGCAAAGCAGTATTTTTAAACACATGAGATTCTTCGGGTGGTCGAAGCAGTCCCTTATCCAATAAGGTTCTTCGCGATACCAAAGGAGTATCTCTAAACACATGAGATTCGTCGGGTGGTCGAAGCAGTGCCTTATCCAATAAGGTTCTTCCCGATACCAAAGCAGTATCTCTAAACACATGAGATTCTTCGGGTGGTCAAAGCAGTCCCTTATCTAATAAGGTTCTTCGCGATACCAAAGCAGTATCTCTAAACACATGAGATTCTTCGATTGCTCAAAGCAGTCCCTTATCTAATAAGGTTTTTTCACGATATCAAAGCAATATCTCTAAACATATGAGATTCTTCGCGATAAAAAAACAGTATCTCTAAACACATGAGATTCTTCGGGTGGTCAAAGTAGTACCTTATCCAACAAGGTTCTTTGCGATACCAAAGCAGTATCTCTGAACACTTAAGATTCTTCGGGTGGTCGAAGTAGTCCCTTATGCAATAAGGTTCTTCGCGATACCAAAGCAGTATTTTTAAACACATGAGATTCTTCGGGTGGTCGAAGCAGTCCCTTATCCAATAAGGTTCTTCACGATACCAAAGGAGTATCTCTAAACACATGAGATTCGTCGGGTGGTCGAAGCAGTGCCTTATCCAATAAGGTTCTTCCCGATACCAAAGCAGTATCTCTAAACACATGAGATTCTTCGGGTGGTCAAAGCAGTCCCTTATCTAATAAGGTTCTTCGCGATACCAAAGCAGTATCTCTAAACACATGAGATTCTTCGATTGGTCAAATCAGTCCCTTATCTAATAAGGTTTTTCGCGATATCAAAGCAATATCTCTAAACATATGAGATTCTTCGCGATAAAAAAGCAGTATATCTAAACACATGAGATTCTTCGGGTGGTTAAAGCAGTCCCTTATCTAATAAGGTTCTTCGTGATACCAAATAAATATCTCTAAACACATGAGATTCTTCGGGTGGTGAAAGCAGTCCCTTATCCAATAAGGTTCTTCGCGATATTAAAGCAGTATCTCTAAACACATGAGATTCTTCGTGATACCAAAGCAGTATCTCTAAGCACATGAGATTCTTAGGGTGGTCGAAGCAGTCCCTTATCCAATAAGGTTCTTCGCGATACCAAAGCAATATCTCCAAACACATGAGATTCTTCAGGTGGTTGAAGCAGTCGCTTATCCAATAAGGTTTTTCGCGATACCAAAGCAGTATCTCTAAACACTTAAGATTCTTCGGGTGGTCGAAGCAGTACCTTATTCAATAAGGTTCTAAGTGATACCAAAGCAGTATCTCTAAACACATGAAATTCTTCGGGTGGTCGAAGCAGTCCCTTATTCAATAAGGTTTTTCAAGATACCAAAGCAATATCTCTAAACATGTGAGATTCGTTGGATGGTCGAAGCAGTCCCTTATCCAATAAGGTTATTCGCGATACCAAATCAGTATCTCTAAACACATGAGATACTTCGGGTGGTCAAAGCAGTACCTTATCTAATAAGGTTCTTCGCGATACCAAAGCAGTATCTCTAAACACATGAGATTCTTCAGGTGGTCGAAGCAGTCCCTTGTCAAATAAGGTTCTTTGCAATACCAAAGCAGTATATTTAAACACATGAGATTCGTCGGATGGTCGAAGTAGTACCTTATCCAATAAGGTCCTTTGCGATACCAAAGGAGTATCTCTAAACACATGAGATTCATCAGGTGGTCAAAGTAGTCCCTTATCCAATAAGGTTCTTTGCGATACCAAAGCAGTATCTCTGAACTCATAAGATTCTTCGGGTGGTCGAAGTAGTCCCTTATCCAATAAGGTTTTTCGCGATAGCAAAGCAGTATTTTTAAACACATGAGATTCTTCGGGTGGTCGAAGCAGTCCCTTATCCAATAATGTTCTTCGCGATACCAAAGGAGTATCTCTAAACACATGAGATTCTTCGGGTGGTCTAAGCAGTTCCTTATCCAATAAGGTTCTTCCCGATACCAAAGCAGTATCTCTAAACACGTGAGATTCTTCGGGTGGTCAAAGCAGTCCCTTATCTAATAAAGTTCTTCGCGATACCAAAGCAGTATCTCTAAACACATGAGATTCTTCGATTGCTCATAGCAGTCCCTTATCTAATAAGGTTTTTTGCGATATCAAAGCAATATCTCTAAACATATGAGATTCTTCACGATAAAAAAGCAATATCTCTAAACACATGAGATTCTTCGGGTGGTCAAAGTAGTACCTTATCCAATAAGGTTCTTTGCGATACCAAAGCAGTATCTCTGAACACTTAAGATTCTTCGGGTGGTCGAAGTAGTCCCTTATCCAATAAGTTTCTTCGCGATACCAAAGCAGTATTTTTAAACACATGAGATTCTTCGGGTGGTCGAAGCAGTCCCTTATCCAATAAGGTTCTTCGCGATACCAAAGTAGTATCTCTAAACGCATGAGATTCGTCGGGTGGTCGAAGCAGTGCCTTATCCAATAAGGTTCTTCCCGATACCAAAGCAGTATCTCTAAACACATGAGATTCTTCGGGTGGTCAAAGCAGTCCCTTATCTAATAAGGTTCTTCGTGATACCAAAGCAGTATCTCTAAACACATGAGATTCTTCGATTGGTCAAAGCAGTCCCTTATCTAATAAGGTTTTTCGCGATATCAAAGCAATATGTCTAAACATAAGAGATTCTTCGCGATAAAAAAGCAGTATATCTAAACACATGAGATTCTTCGGGTGGTGAAAGCAGTCCCTTATCCAATAAGGTTCTTCGCGATATTAAAGCAGTATCTCTAAACACATGAGATTCTTCGTGATACCAAAGCAGTATCTCTAAGCACATGAGATTCTTCGGGTGGTCGAAGCAGTCCCTTATCCAATAAGGTTCTTCGCGATACCAAAGCAGTATCTCCAAACACATGAGATTCTTCAGGTGGTTGAAGCAGTCGCTTATCCAATAAGGTTTTTCGCGATACCAAAGCAGTATCTCTAAACACTTGAGATTCTTCGGGTGGTCGAAGCAGTACCTTATTCAATAAGGTTCTAAGTGATACCAAAGCAGTATCTCTAAACACATGAAATTCTTCGGGTGGTCGAAGCAGTCCCTTATTCAATAAGGTTTTTCAAGATACCAAAGCAGTATCTCTAAACATGTGAGATTCGTTGGATGGTCGAAGCAGTCCCTTATCCAATAAGGTTCTTCGCGATACCAAATCAGTATCTCTAAACACAAGATATTCTTCGCGTGGTCAAAACAGTCCCTTATCTAATAAGGTTCTTCACGATACCAAAGCAGTATCTCTAAACACATGAGATTCTTCGATTGCTCATAGCAGTCCCTTATCTAATAAGGTTTTTTGCGATATCAAAGCAATATCTCTAAACATATGAGATTCTTCACGATAAAAAAGCAATATCTCTAAACACATGAGATTCTTCGGGTGGTCAAAGTAGTACCTTATCCAATAAGGTTCTTTGCGATACCAAAGCAGTATCTCTGAACACTTAAGATTCTTCGGGTGGTCGAAGTAGTCCCTTATCCAATAAGGTTCTTCGCGATACCAAAGCAGTATTTTTAAACACATGAGATTCTTCGGGTGGTCGAAGCAGTCCCTTATCCAATAAGGTTCTTCGCGATACCAAAGTAGTATCTCTAAACGCATGAGATTCGTCGGGTGGTCGAAGCAGTGCCTTATCCAATAAGGTTCTTCCCGATACCAAAGCAGTATCTCTAAACACATGAGATTCTTCGGGTGGTCAAAGCAGTCCCTTATCTAATAAGGTTCTTCGTGATACCAAAGCAGTATCTCTAAACACATGAGATTCTTCGATTGGTCAAAGCAGTCCCTTATCTAATAAGGTTTTTCGCGATATCAAAGCAATATGTCTAAACATATGAGATTCTTCGCGATAAAAAAGCAGTATATCTAAACACATGAGATTCTTCGGGTGGTGAAAGCAGTCCCTTATCCAATAAGGTTCTTCGCGATATTAAAGCAGTATCTCTAAACACATGAGATTCTTCGTGATACCAAAGCAGTATCTCTAAGCACATGAGATTCTTCGGGTGGTCGAAGCAGTCCCTTATCCAATAAGGTTCTTCGCGATACCAAAGCAGTATCTCCAAACACATGAGATTCTTCAGGTGGTTGAAGCAGTCGCTTATCCAATAAGGTTTTTCGCGATACCAAAGCAGTATCTCTAAACACTTGAGATTCTTCGGGTGGTCGAAGCAGTACCTTATTCAATAAGGTTCTAAGTGATACCAAAGCAGTATCTCTAAACACATGAAATTCTTCGGGTGGTCGAAGCAGTCCCTTATTCAATAAGGTTTTTCAAGATACCAAAGCAGTATCTCTAAACATGTGAGATTCGTTGGATGGTCGAAGCAGTCCCTTATCCAATAAGGTTCTTCGCGATACCAAATCAGTATCTCTAAACACAAGATATTCTTCGCGTGGTCAAAACAGTCCCTTATCTAATAAGGTTCTTCACGATACCAAAGCAGTATCTCTAAACACATGAGATTATTCGCTTGGTCAAAGCAGTCCCTTACCTAATAAGTTTTTTTGCGATATCAAAGCAGTATCTCTAAAAACATGAGATTCTTCGCGATAAAAAAGCAGTATCTCTAAACACATGAGATTCTTCGGGTGGTCAAAGCAGTACTTTATCTAATAAGGTTCTTCGCGATACCAAAGCAGTATCTCTGAACACTTAAGATTCTTCGGGTGGTCGAAGCAGTCCCTTGTCAAATAAGGTTCTTCGCAATACCAAAGCAGTATATTTAAACACATGAGATTCGTCGGATGGTCGAAGCAGTACCTTATCCAATAAGGTCCTTTGCGATACCAAAGCAGTATCTCTAAACACAAGAGATTCATCGGGTGGTCAAAGTAGTCCCTTATCCAATAAGGTTCTTTGCGATACCAAAGCAGTATCTTTGAACACATAAGATTCTTCGGGTGGTCGAAGTAGTCCCTTATCCAATAAGGTTCTTTGCGATACCAAAGCAGTATTTTTAAACACATGAGATTCTTCGGGTGGTCGAAGCAGTCCCTTATCCAATAAGGTTCTTCGCGATAGCAAAGCAGTACCTCTAAACACATGAGATTCGTCGGGTGGTCGAAGCAGTGCCTTATCCAATAAGGTTCTTCCCGATACCAAAGCAGTATCTCTAAACACATGAGATTCTTCAGGTGGTCAAAGTAGTCCCTTATCTAATAAGGTTCTTTGCGATACCAAATCAGTATCTCTAAACACATGAGATTCTTCGGGTGGTGTAAGCAGTCCCTTATCCAATAAGGTTCTTCGCGATATTAAAGCAGTATCTCTAAACACATGAGATTCTTCCCGATACCAAAGCAATATCTCTAAGCACATGAGATTCTTCGGGTGGTCGAAGCAGTCACTTATCCAATAAGTTTGTTCACGATACCAAAGCAGTATCTCCAAACACATGAGATTCTTCAGGTGGTTGAAGCAGTCCCTTATCCAATAAGCTTCTTCGTGATACCAAAGCAGTATCTCTAAACACATAAGATTCTTCGGGTGGTCGAAGCAGTCCCTTATCCAATAAGGTTTTTCACGATACCAAAGCAGTATCTCTAAACACGTGAGATTCGTTGGATGGTCGAAGCAGTCCCTTATCCAATAAGGTTCTTCGCGATACCAAACCAGTATCTCTAAACACATGAGATTCTTCGGGTGGTCAAAGCAGTCCCTTATCTAATAAGGTTCTTCGTGATACCAAAGCAATATCTCTAAACACATGAGATTCATCGATTGGTCAAAGTAGTCCCTTATCTAATAAGGTTTTTCGCGATATCAAAGCAGTATCTCTAAACACACGAGATTCTTCGCGATAAAAAAGCAGTATCTCTAAACACATGAGATTCTTCGGGTGGCAAAGCAGTACCTTATCTAATAGGGTCCTTTGCGATACCAAAGAAGTATCTCTAAACACATGAGATTCTTCGGGTGGTCGAAGTAGTCCCTTATCCAATAAGGTTCTTTGCGATACCAAAGTAGTATCTCTAAACACATGAGATTCTTCAGGTGGTCAAAGCAGTCCCTTCTCTAATAAGGTTCTTCGCGATACCTAAGCAGTAACTCTAAACACATGAGATTCGTCGGGTGGTCGAAGCAGTGCCTTATCCAATAAGGTTCTTCGCGATACCAAAGAAGTATCTCTAAATACATGAGATTCTTCGGGTGGTCAAAGTAGTTCCTTATCTAATAAGGTTCTTCGCGATACCAAATCAGTATCTCTAAACACATGAGATTCTTCGGGTGGTGTAAGCAGTCCCTTATGCAATAAGGTTCTGCGTGATATTAAAGCAGTATCTCTATATACATGAGATTTTTCGCGATACCAAAGCAAAATCTCTAAACACATGAGATTCATCGGGTGGTCAAAGCAGTCCCTTATCTAATAAGGTTCTTCGTGATACCAAAGCAGTATCTCTAAACACATGAGATTATTTGATTGGTCAAATAAGTCCCTTTTCTAATAAGGTTTTTCGCGATATCAAAGCAGTATCTCTAAACACATGAGATTCTTCGCGATAAAAAAGCAGTATCTCTAAACACATGAGATTCTTCGGGTGGTCAAAGCAGTACCTTATCTAACAAGGTTCTTCGCGATACCAAAGCAGTATCTCTAAACACATGAGATTCTTCGGGTGGTCGAAGCAGTCCCTTATCTAATAAGGTTCTTCGCAATACCAAAGCAGTATATTTAAACACATGAGATTCGTCGGATGGTCGAAGCAGTACCTTATCCAATAAGGTTCTTCGCGATACCAAAGCAGTATCTCTAAACACATGAGATTCATCGGGTGGTCAAAGTAGTCCCTTATCCAATAAGGTCCTTTGCGATACCAAAGCAGTATCTCTAAACACATGAGATTCTTCAGGTGGTCAAAGCAGTTCCTTATCTAATAAGGTTCTTCGCGATACCAAATCAATATCTCTAAACACATGAGATTCTTCGGGTGGTGAAAGCAGTCCCTTATCTAATAAGGTTCTTCGCGATATTAAAGAAGTATCTCTAAACACATGAGATTCTTCACGATAGCAAAGTAGTATCTCTAAGCACATGAGATTCTTCGGGTTGTCGAAGTAGTCCCTTATCCAATAAGGTTCTTTACGATACCAAAGCAGTATCTCTAAACACATGAGATTCTTCAGGTGGTCGAAGCAGTACCTTATTCAATAAGATTCTTCGTGATACCAAAGCAGTATCTCTAAACACATGAGATTCTTCGGGTGGTGGAAGCAGTCCCTTATCCAATAGGGTTCTTCACGATACCAAAGCAGTATCTCTAAACACGGTAGATTCGTCGGATGGTCGAAGCAGTCCCTTATCCAATAAGGTTCTTCGCGATACCAAATCAGTATCTCTAAACACATGAGATTCATCGGATGGTCAAAGTAGTCCCTTATCCAATAAGGTTCTTTGCGATACCAAAAAAGTATCTCTAAACACATGAGATTCTTCGGGTGGTCAAAGCAGTCCCGTATCTAATAAGGTTCTTCGCGATACCAAAGTAGTATTTTTAAACACATGAGATTCTTCGGGTGGTCGAAGGAGTCCCTTATCCAATAAGGTTCTTCGCGATACCCAAGCAGTATCTCTAAACACATGAGATTCATCGGGTGGTCGAAGCAGTGCCTTATTCAATAAGGTTTTTCGTGATACCAAAGCAGTATCTCTAAACACATGATATTCTTCGGGTGGTCAAAGCAGTCCCTTATCTAATAAGGCTCTTCGCGATACCAAAGCAGTATCTAAAAACACATGAGATTCTTCGATTGGTCAAAGCAGTCCCTTATCTAATAAGGTTTTTCGCAATATCAAAGCAGTATTTCTAAACACATGAGATTCGTCGCGATAAAAAAGCAGTATCTCTAAACACATGAGATTCTTCGGATGGTCAAAGCAGTACCTTATCTAATAGGGTTCTTCGCGATAGCAAAGCAGTATCTCTAAACACATGGGATTCTTCGGGTGGTCGAAGCAGTCCCTTATCCAATAAGGTTCTTTGCAATACCAAAGCAATATATTTAAACACATGAGATTCGTCGGATGGTCGAAGCAGTACCTTATCCAATAAAGTTCTTCGCGATACAAAAGCAGTATCTCTAAACACATCAGATTCATCGGGTGGTCAAAGTAGTCCCTTAACCAATAAGGTTCTTTGCGATACCAAAGCATTATCTCTAAACACATGTGATTCTTCGGGTGGTCGAAGTAGTCATCTTATCCAATAAGGTTCTTTGCGATACCAAAGTAGTATCTCTAAACACATGAGATTCTTCAGGTGGTCAAAGCAGTCCCTTCTCTAATAATTTTCTTCGCGATACCAAAGCAGTATTTTTAAACACATGAGATTCTTCGGGTGGTCGAAGCAGTCCCTTATCCAATAAGGTTCTTCGCGATACCAAAGCAGTATCTCTAAACGCATGAGATTCGTCGGGTGGTCGAAGCAGTGCCTTATACAATAAGGTTCTTCGCGATACCAAAGCAGTATCTCTAAACACATGAGATTCTTCGGGTGGTCAAAGCAGTCCCTTATCTAATAAGGTTCTTTGCGATACCAAATCAGTATCTCTAAACACATGAGATTCCTCGGGTGGTGAAACCAGTCCCTTATCCAATAAGGTTCTTCGCGATATTAAAGCAGTATCTCTAAACACATGAGATTCTTTGCGATACCAAAGCAGTATCTCTAAGCACATGAGATTCTTCGGGTGGTCGAAGCAGTCCCTTATCCAATAAGGTTCTTCGCAATACCAAAGCAGTATCTCCAAACACATGATATTCTTCAGGTGGTTGACGCAGACCCTTTTCCAGTAAGGTTCTTCGCGATACCAAAGAAGTATCTCTAAACACATGAGATTCTTCGGGTGGTCAAAGCAGTACCTTATTCAATAAGGTTCTTCGCGATACCAAAGAATTATATTTAAGCACATGAGATTCTTCGGGCGGTTGAAGCAGTCCCTTATCCAATAAGGTTCTTCACGATACGAAAGCAGTATCTCTAAACACATGAGATTCGTCGGATGGACGAAGCAGTACCTTATCCAATAAGGTTCTTCACGATACCAAATCAATATCTCTAAACACATGAGATTTATCGGGTGGTCAAAGTAGTCCCTTATCCAATAAGGTTCTTTGTGATACCAAAGAAGTATCTCTAAACACATGAGATTCTTCAGGTGGTCAAAGCAGTCCCTTATCCAATAAGGTTCTTTGCGATACCAAAGCAGTATTTTTAAACACATGAGATTCTTCGGGTGGTCGAAGCAGTCCCTTATCCAATAAGGTTCTTTGCGATACCTAAGCAGTATCTCTAAACACATGAGATTCGTCGGGTGGTCGAAGCAGTGCCTTATACAATAAGGTTCTTCGCAATATCAAAGCAGTATCTCTAAACACATGAGATTCTTCACGATACCAAAGCAGTATATTTAAACACATCAGATTCGTCGTGTGGTCGAAGCAGTGCCTTATCGAATAAGGTTCTTCACGATACCAATGCAGTATCTCTAAACACATGAGATTCTTCGGGTGGTCAAAGCAGTCCCTTATCTTATAAGGTTCTTCGCAATACCAAATCAGTATCTCTAAACACAGGAGATTCTTCGGGTGGTGAAAGCAGTCCCTTATCCAATAAGGTTCTTTGCGATATTAAAGCAGTATCTCTAAACACATGAGATTCTTCGCGATACCAAAGAATTATCTCTAAACACATGAGATTCTTCGGGTGATCGAAGCAGTCCCTTATCCAATAAGGTTCTTCGCGATACCAAAGCAGTATCTCTAAACACATGAGATTCTTCGGATAGTTGAAGCAGTCCCTTATCCAATAAGGTTCTTTGCGATACCAAAGCAGTATCTCTAAACACATGAGATTCTTCGGGTGGTCGAAGCAGTACCTTATTCACTAAGGTTCTTCGTGATACCAAAGCAGTATCTCCAAACACATGAGATTCTTCAGGTGGTCAAAGCAGTCCCTTATCTAATAAGGTTCTTTGCGATACCAAATCAGTATCTCTAAACACATGAGATTCTTCGGGTGGTGAAACCAGTCCCTTATCCAATAAGGGTCTTCGTGATATTGAAGCAGTATCTCTAAACACATGAGATTCTTTGCGATACCAAAGCAGTATCTCTAAGCACATGAGATTCTTCGGGTGGTCGAAGTAGTCCCTTATCCAATAAAGTTCTTCGCGATACCAAAGCAGTATCTCCAAACACATGATATTCTTCAGGTGGTTGAAGCAGACCCTTATCCAGTAAGGTTCTTCGAGATACCAAAGCAGTATCTCTAAACACATGAGATTCTTCGGGTGGTCAAAGCAGTACCTTATTCAATAAGGTTCTTCGTGATACCAAAGCATTATATTTAAACACATGAGATTCTTCGGGCGGTTGAAGCAGTCCCTTATCCAATAAGGTTCTTCACGATACGAAAGCAGTATCTCTAAACACGTGAGATTCGTCGGATGGACGAAGCAGTCCCTTATCCAATAAGGATCTTCGCGATACCAAATTAGTATCTCTAAACACATGAGATTCTTCGGGTGGTCAAAGCAGTCGCTTATCTAATAAGGTTCTTCGCAATATCAAAGCAGTATCTCTAAACACATGAGATTCTTCATGATACCAAAGCAGTATATTTAAACACATGAGATTCGTCGGGTGGTTGAAGCAGTGCCTTATCCAATAAGGTTCTTCGCGATACCAAAGCAGTATCTCCAAACACATGAGATTCTTCGGGTGGTCAAAGCAGTCCCTTGTCTAATAAGGTTCTTTGCGATACCAAATCAGTATCTCTGAACACATGAGATTCTTCGGGTGGTGAAACCAGTCCCTTATCCAATAAGGTTCTTCGCGATATTAAAGCAGTATCTCTAAACACATGAGATTCTTTGCGATAACAAAGCAGCATCTCTAAGCACATGAGATTCTTTGGGTGGTCGAAGCAGTCCCTTATCCAATAAAGTTCTTCGCGATACCAAAGCAGTATCTCCAAACACATGATATTCTTCAGGTGGTTGAAGCAGACCCTTATCCAGTAAGGTTCTTCGCGATACCAAAGCAGTATCTCTAAAAACATGAGATTCTTCGGGTGGTCAAAGCAATACCTTATTCAATAAGGTTCTTCGCGATACCAAAGAATTATATTTAAACACATGAGATTCTTCGGGCGGTTGAAGCAGTCCCTTATCCAATAAGGTTCTTCACGATACGAAAGCAGTATCTCTAAACACGTGAGATTCGTCGGATGGACGAAGCAGTCCCTTATCCAATAAGGTTCTTCGTGATACCAAATCAGTATCTCTAAACACATGATATTTATCAGGTGGTCAAAGTAGTCCCTTATCCAATAAGGTTCTTTGCGATACCAAAGAAGTATCTCTAAACACATGAGATTCTTCGGGTGGTCAAAGCAGTCCCTTATCCATAAGGATCTTTGCGATACCAAAGCAGTATTTTTAAACACATGAGATTCTTCGGGTTGTCGAAGCAGTCCCTTATCCAATAAGGTTCTTTGCGATACCTAAGCAGTATCTCTAAACACATGAGATTCGTCGGGTGGTCGAAGCAGTGCCTTATCCAATAAGGTTCTTCGCGATACCAAAGTAGTATCTCTAAACACATGAGATTCTGCGGGTGGTCAAAGCAGTCCCTTATCTAATAAGGTTCTTCGCAATATCAAAGCAGTATCTCTAAACACATGAGATTCTTCACGATACCAAAGCAGTATATTTAAACACATGAGATTCGTCGGGTGGTCGAAGCAGTGCCTTATCGAATAAGGTTCTTCACGATACCAAAGCAGTATCTCTAAACACATGAGATTCTTCGGGTGGTCGAAGCAGTCCCTTATCCAATAAGGTTCTTTGCAATACCAAAGCAATATATTTAAACACATGAGATTCGTCGGATGGTCGAAGCAGTACCTTATCCAATAAAGTTCTTCGCGATACAAAAGCAGTATCTCTAAACACATCAGATTCATCGGGTGGTCAAAGTAGTCCCTTATCCAATAAGGTTCTTTGCGATACCAAAGCATTATCTCTAAACACATGCGATTCTTCGGGTGGTCGAAGTAGTCATCTTATCCAATAAGGTTCTTTGCGATACCAAAGTAGTATCTCTAAACACATGAGATTCTTCAGGTGGTCAAAGCAGTCCCTTCTCTAATAAGTTTCTTCGCGATACCAAAGCAGTATTTTTAAACACATGAGATTCTTAGGGTGGTCGAAGCAGTCCCTTATCCAATAAGGTTCTTCGCGATACCAAAGCAGTATCTCTAAACGCATGAGATTCGTCGGGTGGTCGAAGCAGTGCCTTATACAATAAGGTTCTTCGCGATACCAAAGCAGTATCTCTAAACACATGAGATTCTTCGGGTGGTCAAAGCAGTCCCTTATCTAATAAGGTTCTTTGCGATACCAAATCAGTATCTCTAAACACATGAGATTCTTCGGGTGGTGAAACCAGTCCCTTATCCAATAAGGTTCTTCGCGATATTAAAGCAGTATCTCTAAACACATGAGATTCTTTGCGATACCAAAGCAGTATCTCTAAGCACATGAGATTCTTCGGGTGGTCGAAGCAGTCCCTTATCCAATAAGGTTCTTCGCAATACCAAAGCAGTATCTCCAAACACATGATATTCTTCAGGTGGTTGACGCAGACCCTTATCCAGTAAGGTTCTTCGCGATACCAAAGAAGTATCTCTAAACACATGAGATTCTTCGGGTGGTCAAAGCAGTACCTTATTCAAAAAGGTTCTTCGCGATACCAAAGAATTATATTTAAACACAGGAGATTCTTTGGGCGGTTGAAGCAGTCCCTTATCCAATAAGGTTCTTCACGATACGAAAGCAGTATCTCTAAACACATGAGATTCGTCGGATGGACGAAGCAGTCCCTTATCCAATAAGGTTCTTCGCGATACCAAATCAATATCTCTAAACACATGAGATTTATCGGGTGGTCAAAGTAGTCCCTTATCTAATAAGGTTCTTTGTGATACCAAAGAAGTATCTCTAAACACATGAGATTCTTCGGGTGGTCAAAGCAGTCCCTTATCCATAAGGATCTTTGCGATACCAAAGCAGTATTTTTAAACACATGAGATTCTTCGGGTGGTCGAAGCAGTCCCTTATCCAATAAGGTTCTTTGCGATACCTAAGCAGTATCTCTAAACACATGAGATTCGTCGGGTGGTCGAAGCAGTGCCTTATACAATAAGGTTCTTCGCGATACCAAAGTAGTATCTCTAAACACATGAGATTCTGCGGGTGGTCAAAGCAGTCCCTTATCTAATAAGGTTCTTCGCAATATCAAAGCAGTATCTCTAAACACATGAGATTCTTCACGATACCAAAGCAGTATATTTAAACACATGAGATTCGTCGGGTGGTCGAAGCAGTGCCTTATCGAATAAGGTTCTTCACGATACCAAAGCAGTATCTCTAAACACATGAGATTCTTCGGGTGGTCGAAGCAGTCCTTTATCCAATAAGGTTCTTTGCAATACCAAAGCAATATATTTAAACACATGAGATTCGTCGGATGGTCGAAGCAGTACCTTATCCAATAAAGTTCTTCGCGATACAAAAGCAGTATCTCTAAACACATCAGATTCATCGGGTGGTCAAAGTAGTCCCTTATCCAATAAGGTTCTTTGCGATACCAAAGCATTATCTCTAAACACATGCGATTCTTCGGGTGGTCGAAGTAGTCATCTTATCCAATAAGGTTCTTTGCGATACCAAAGTAGTATCTCTAAACACATGAGATTCTTCAGGTGGTCAAAGCAGTCCCTTCTCTAATAAGTTTCTTCGCGATACCAAAGCAGTATTTTTAAACACATGAGATTCTTCGGGTGGTCGAAGCAGTGCCTTATACAATAAGGTTCTTCGCGATACCAAAGCAGTATCTCTAAACACATGAGATTCTTCGGGTGGTCAAAGCAGTCCCTTATCTAATAAGGTTCTTTGTGATACCAAATCAGTATCTCTAAACATATGAGATTCTTCGGGTGGTGAAACCAGTCCCTTATCCAATAAGGTTCTTCGCGATATTAAAGCAGTATCTCTAAACACATGAGATTCTTTGCGATACCAAAGCAGTATCTCTAAGCACATGAGATTCTTCGGGTGGTCGAAGCAGTCGCTTATCCAATAAGGTTCTTCGCAATACCAAAGCAGTATCTCCAAACACATGATATTCTTCAGGTGGTTGACGCAGACCCTTATCCAGTAAGGTTCTTCGCGATACCAAAGAAGTATCTCTAAACACATGAGATTCTTCGGGTGGTCAAAGCAGTACCTTATTCAATAAGGTTCTTCGCGATACCAAAGAATTATATTTAAACACATGAGATTCTTCGGGCGGTTGAAGCAGTCCCTTATCCAATAAGGTTCTTCACGATACGAAAGCAGTATCTCTAAACACATGAGATTCGTCGGATGGACGAAGCAGTCCCTTATCCAATAAGGTTCTTCGCGATACCAAATCAATATCTCTAAACACATGAGATTTATCGGGTGGTCAAAGTAGTCCCTTATCCAATAAGGTTCTTTGTGATACCAAAGAAGTATCTCTAAACACATGAGATTCTTCGGGTGGTCAAAGCAGTCCCTTATCCATAAGGATCTTTGCGATACCAAAGCAGTATTTTTAAACACATGAGATTCTTCGGGTGGTCGAAGCAGTCCCTTATCCAATAAGGTTCTTTGCGATACCTAAGCAGTATCTCTAAACACATGAGATTCGTCGGGTGGTCGAAGCAGTGCCTTATACAATAAGGTTCTTCGCGATACCAAAGTAGTATCTCTAAACACATGAGATTCTGCGGGTGGTCAAAGCAGTCCCTTATCTAATAAGGTTCTTCGCAATATCAAAGCAGTATCTCTAAACACATGAGATTCTTCACGATACCAAAGCAGTATATTTAAACACATGAGATTCGTCGGGTGGTCGAAGCAGTGCCTTATCGAATAAGGTTCTTCACGATACCAAAGCAGTATCTCTAAACACATGAGATTCTTCGGGTGGTCGAAGCAGTCCCTTATCCAATAAGGTTCTTTGCAATACCAAAGCAATATATTTAAACACATGAGATTCGTCGGATGGTCGAAGCAGTACCTTATCCAATAAAGTTCTTCGCGATACAAAAGCAGTATCTCTAAACACATCAGATTCATCGGGTGGTCAAAGTAGTCCCTTATCCAATAAGGTTCTTTGCGATACCAAAGCATTATCTCTAAACACATGCGATTCTTCGGGTGGTCGAAGTAGTCATCTTATCCAATAAGGTTCTTTGCGATACCAAAGTAGTATCTCTAAACACATGAGATTCTTCAGGTGGTCAAAGCAGTCCCTTCTCTAATAAGTTTCTTCGCGATACCAAAGCAGTATTTTTAAACACATGAGATTCTTCGGGTGGTCGAAGCAGTCCCTTATCCAATAAGGTTCTTCGCGATACCAAAGCAGTATCTCTAAACGCATGAGATTCGTCGGGTGGTCGAAGCAGTGCCTTATACAATAAGGTTCTTCGCGATACCAAAGCAGTATCTCTAAACACATGAGATTCTTCGGGTGGTCAAAGCAGTCCCTTATCTAATAAGGTTCTTTGTGATACCAAATCAGTATCTCTAAACACATGAGATTCTTCGGGTGGTGAAACCAGTCCCTTATCCAATAAGGTTCTTCGCGATATTAAAGTAGTATCTCTAAACACATGAGATTCTTTGCGATACCAAAGCAGTATCTCTAAGCACATGAGATTCTTCGGGTGGTCGAAGCAGTCCCTTATCCAATAAGGTTCTTCGCAATACCAAAGCAGTATCTCCAAACACATGATATTCTTCAGGTGGTTGACGCAGACCCTTATCCAGTAAGGTTCTTCGCGATACCAAAGAAGTATCTCTAAACACATGAGATTCTTCGGGTGGTCAAAGCAGTACCTTATTCAATAAGGTTCTTCGCGATACCAAAGAATTATATTTAAACACATGAGATTCTTCGGGTGGTTGAAGCAGTCCCTTATCCAATAAGGTTCTTCACGATACGAAAGCAGTGTCTCTAAACACATGAGATTCGTCGGATGGACGAAGCAGTCCCTTATCCAATAAGTTTCTTCGCGATACCAAATCAATATCTCTAAACACATGAGATTTATCGGGTGGTCAAAGTAGTCCCTTATCCAATAAGGTTCTTTGTGATACCAAAGAAGTATCTCTAAACACATGAGATTCTTCGGGTGGTCAAAGCAGTCCCTTATCCATAAGGATCTTTGCGATACCAAAGCAGTATTTTTAAACACATGAGATTCTTCGGGTGGTCGAAGCAGTCCCTTATCCAATAAGGTTCTTTGCGATACCTAAGCAGTATCTCTAAACACATTAGATTCGTCGGGTGGTCGAAGCAGTGCCTTATACAATAAGGTTCTTCGCGATACCAAAGTAGTATCTCTAAACACATGAGATTCTGCGGGTGGTCAAAGCAGTCCCTTATCTAATAAGGTTCTTCGCAATATCAAAGCAGTATCTCTAAACACATGAGATTCTTCACGATACCAAAGCAGTATATTTAAACACATGAGATTCGTCGGGTGGTCGAAGCAGTGCCTTATCGAATAAGGTTCTTCACGATACCAAAGCAGTATCTCTAAACACATGAGATTCTTCGGGTGGTCGAAGCAGTCCCTTATCTAATAAGGTTCTTTGCAATACCAAAGCAATATATTTAAACACATGAGATTCGTCGGATGGTCGAAGCAGTACCTTATCCAATAAAGTTCTTCGCGATACAAAAGCAGTATCTCTAAACACATCAGATTCATCGGGTGGTCAAAGTAGTCCCTTATCCAATAAGGTTCTTTGCGATACCAAAGCATTATCTCTAAACACATGCGATTCTTCGGGTGGTCGAAGTAGTCATCTTATCCAATAAGGTTCTTTGCGATACCAAAGTAGTATCTCTAAACACATGAGATTCTTCAGGTGGTCAAAGAAGTCCCTTCTCTAATAAGTTTCTTCGCGATACCAAAGCAGTATTTTTAAACACATGAGATTCTTCGGGTGGTCGAAGCAGTCCCTTATCCAATAAGGTTCTTCGCGATACCAAAGCAGTATCTCTAAACGCATGAGATTCGTCGGGTGGTCGAAGCAGTGCCTTATACAATAAGGTTCTTCGCGATACCAAAGCAGTATCTCTAAACACATGAGATTCTTCGGGTGGTCAAAGCAGTCCCTTATCTAATAAGGTTCTTTGCGATACCAAATCAGTATCTCTAAACACATGAGATTCTTCGGGTGGTGAAACCAGTCCCTTATCCAATAAGGTTCTTCGCGATATTAAAGCAGTATCTCTAAACACATGAGATTCTTTGCGATACCAAAGCAGTATCTCTAAGCACATGAGATTCTTCGGGTGGTCGAAGAAGTCCCTTATCCAATAAGGTTCTTCGCAATACCAAAGCAGTATCTCCAAACACGTGATATTCTTCAGGTGGTTGACGCAGACCCTTATCCAGTAAGGTTCTTCGCGATACCAAAGAAGTATCTCTAAACACATGAGATTCTTCGGGTGGTCAAAGCACTACCTTATTCAATAAGGTTCTTCGCGATACCAAAGAATTATATTTAAACACATGAGATTCTTCGGGCGGTTGAAGCAGTCCCTTATCCAATAAGGTTCTTCACGATACGAAAGCAGTATCTCTAAACACATGAGATTCGTCGGATGGACGAAGCAGTCCCTTATCCAATAAGGTTCTTCGCGATACCAAATCAATATCTCTAAACACATGAGATTTATCGGGTGGTCAAAGTAGTCCCTTATCCAATAAGGTTCTTTGTGATACCAAAGAAGTATCTCTAAACACATGAGATTCTTCGGGTGGTCAAAGCAGTCCCTTATCCATAAGGATCTTTGCGATACCAAAGCAGTATTTTTAAACACATGAGATTCTTCGGGTGGTCGAAGCAGTCCCTTATCCAATAAGGTTCTTTGCGATACCTAAGCAGTATCTCTAAACACATGAGATTCGTCGGGTGGTCGAAGCAGTGCCTTATACAATAAGGTTCTTCGCGATACCAAAGTAGTATCTCTAAACACATGAGATTCTGCGGGTGGTCAAAGCAGTCCCTTATCTAATAAGGTTCTTCGCAATATCAAAGCAGTATCTCTAAACACATGAGATTCTTCACGATACCAAAGCAGTATATTTAAACACATGAGATTCGTCGGGTGGTCGAAGCAGTGCCTTATCGAATAAGGTTCTTCACGATACCAAAGCATTATCTCTAAACACATGAGATTCTTCGGGTGGTCGAAGCAGTCCCTTATCTAATAAGGTTCTTTGCAATACCAAAGCAATATATTTAAACACATGAGATTCGTCGGATGGTCGAAGCAGTACCTTATCCAATAAAGTTCTTCGCGATACAAAAGCAGTATCTCTAAACACATCAGATTCATCGGGTGGTCAAAGTAGTCCCTTATCCAATAAGGTTCTTTGCGATACCAAAGCATTATCTCTAAACACATGCGATTCTTCGGGTGGTCGAAGTAGTCATCTTATCCAATAAGGTTCTTTGTGATACCAAAGTAGTATCTCTAAACACATGAGATTCTTCAGGTGGTCAAAGCAGTCCCTTCTCTAATAAGTTTCTTCGCGATACCAAAGTAGTATTTTTAAACACATGAGATTCTTCGGGTGGTCGAAGCAGTCCCTTATCCAATAAGGTTCTTCGCGATACCAAAGCAGTATCTCTAAACGCATGAGATTCGTCGGGTGGTCGAAGCAGTGCCTTATACAATAAGGTTCTTCGCGATACCAAAGCAGTATCTCTAAACACATGAGATTCTTCGGGTGGTCAAAGCAGTCCCTTATCTAATAAGGTTCTTTGCGATACCAAATCAGTATCTCTAAACACATGAGATTCTTCGGGTGGTGAAACCAGTCCCTTATCCAATAAGGTTCTTCGCGATATTAAAGCAGTATCTCTAAACACATGAGATTCTTTGCGATACCAAAGCAGTATCTCTAAGCACATGAGATTCTTCGGGTGGTCGAAGCAGTCCCTTATCCAATAAGGTTCTTCGCAATACCAAAGCAGTATCTCCAAACACATGATATTCTTCAGGTGGTTGACGCAGACCCTTATCCAGTAAGGTTCTTCGCGATACCAAAGAAGTATCTCTAAACACATGAGATTCTTCGGGTGGTCAAAGCAGTACCTTATTCAATAAGGTTCTTCGCGATACCAAAGAATTATATTTAAACACATGAGATTCTTCGGGCGGTTGAAGCAGTCCCTTATCCAATAAGGTTCTTCACGATACGAAAGCAGTATCTCTAAACACATGAGATTCGTCGGATGGACGAAGCAGTCCCTTATCCAATAAGGTTCTTCGCGATACCAAATCAATATCTCTAAACACATGAGATTTATCAGGTGGTCAAAGTAGTCCCTTATCCAATAAGGTTCTTTGTGATACCAAAGAAGTATCTCTAAACACATGAGATTCTCTGGGTGGTCAAAGCAGTCCCTTATCCAATAAGGTTCTTTGCGATACCAAAGCAGTGTTTTTAAACACATGAGATTCTTCGGGTGGTCGAACCAGTCCCTTATCCAATAAGGTTCTTTGCGATACCTAAGCAGTATCTCTAAACACATGAGATTCGTCGGGTGGTCGAAGCAGTGCCTTATACAATAAGGTTCTTCGCGATACCAAAGTAGTATCTCTAAACACATGAGATTCTGCGGGTGGTCAAAGCAGTCCCTTATCTAATAAGGTTCTTCGCAATATCAAAGCAGTATCTCTAAACACATGAGATTCTTCACGATACCAAAGCAGTATATTTAAACACATCAGATTCGTCGTGTGGTCGAAGCAGTGCCTTATCGAATAAGGTTCTTCACGATACCAATGCAGTATCTCTACACACATGAGATTCTTCGGGTGGTCAAAGCAGTCCCTTATCTAATAAGGTTCTTCGCAATACCAAATCAGTATCTCTAAACACATGAGATTCTTCGGGTGGTGAAAGCAGTCCCTTATCCAATAAGGTTCTTTGCGATATTAAAGCAGTATCTCTAAACACATGAGATTCTTTGCGATACCAAAGAATTATCTCTAAACACATGAGATTCTTCGGGTGATCGAAGCAGTCCCTTATCCAATAAGGTTCTTCGCGATACCAAAGCAGTATCTCTAAACACATGAGATTCTTCAGGTGGTCAAAGCAGTCCCTTATCTAATAAGGTTCTTTGCGATACCAAATCAGTATCTCTAAACACATGAGATTCTTCGGGTGGTGAAACCAGTCCCTTATCCAATAAGGGTCTTCGTGATATTGAAGCAGTATCTCTAAACACATGAGATTCTTTGCGATACCAAAGCAGTATCTCTAAGCACATGAGATTCTTCGGGTGGTTGAAGCAGTCCCTTATCCAATAAAGTTCTTCGCGATACCAAAGCAGTATCTCCAAACACATGATATTCTTCAGGTGGTTGAAGCAGACCCTTATCCAGTAAGGTTCTTCGAGATACCAAAGCAGTATCTCTAAACACATGAGATTCTTCGGGTGGTCAAAGCAGTACCTTATTCAATAAGGTTCTTCGCGATACCAAAGAATTATATTTAAACACATGAGATTCTTCGGGCGGTTGAAGCAGTCCCTTATCCAATAAGGTTCTTCACGATACGAAAGCAGTATCTCTAAACACGTGAGATTCGTCGGATGGACGAAGCAGTCCCTTATCCAATAAGGTTCTTCGTGATACCAAATCAGTATCTCTAAACACATGAGATTTATCAGGTGGTCAAAGTAGTCCCTTATCCAATAAGGTTCTT
The DNA here is from genome assembly GCA_963859935.3 of Lathyrus sativus. Lineage (NCBI taxonomy): Eukaryota > Viridiplantae > Streptophyta > Magnoliopsida > Fabales > Fabaceae > Lathyrus > Lathyrus sativus. Next base: position 234,602,870 of record OZ012740.1, on the reverse strand, counting down.
TGCGATACCAAAGAAGTATCTCTAAACACATGAGATTCTTCGGGTGGTCAAAGCAGTCCCTTATCCATAAGGATCTTTGCGATACCAAAGCAGTATTTTTAAACACATGAGATTCTTCGGGTGGTCGAAGCAGTCCCTTATCCAATAAGGTTCTTTGCGATACCTAAGCAGTATCTCTAAACACATGAGATTCGTCGGGTGGTCGAAGCAGTGCCTTATCCAATAAGGTTCTTCGCGATACCAAAGTAGTATCTCTAAACACATGAGATTCTGCGGGTGGTCAAAGCAGTCCCTTATCTAATAAGGTTCTTCGCAATATCAAAGCAGTATCTCTAAACACATGAGATTCTTCACGATACCAAAGCAGTATATTTAAACACATGAGATTCGTCGGGTGGTCGAAGCAGTGCCTTATCGAATAAGGTTCTTCACGATACCAAAGCAGTATCTCTAAACACATGAGATTCTTCGGGTGGTCAAAGCAGTCCCTCATCTAATAAGGTTCTTCGCAATACCAAATCAGTATCTCTAAACACATGAGATTCTTCGGGTGGTGAAAGCAGTCCCTTATCCAATAAGGTTCTTTGCGATATTAAAGCAGTATCTCTAAACACATGAGATTCTTCGCGATACCAAAGAATTATCTCTAAACACATGAGATTCTTCAGGTGATCGAAGCAGTCCCTTATCCAATAAGGTTCTTCGCGATACCAAAGCAGTATCTCTAAACACATGAGATTCTTCGGATAGTTGAAGCAGTCCCTTATCCAATAAGGTTCTTTGAGATACCAAAGCAGTATCTCTAAACACATGAGATTCTTCGGGTGGTCGAAGCAGTACCTTATTCACTAAGGTTCTTCGTGATACCAAAGCAGTATCTCCAAACATATGAGATTCTTCGGGTGCTCAAAGCAGTCCCTTATCTAATAAGGTTCTTTGCGATGCCAAATCAGTATCTCTAAACACATGAGATTCTTCGGGTGGTGAAACCAGTCCCTTATCCAATAAGGGTCTTCGTGATATTAAAGCAGTATCTCTAAACACATGAGATTCTTTGCGATACCAAAGCAGGCACATGAGATTCTTCGGGTGGTCGAAGCAGTCCCTTATCCAATAAAGTTCTTTGTGATACCAAAGCAGTATCTCAAAACACATGATATTCTTCAGGTGGTTGAAGCAGACCCTTATCCAGTAAGGTTCTTCGAGATACCAAAGCAGTATCTCTAAACACATGAGATTCTTCGGGTGGTCAAAGCAGTACCTTATTCAATAAGGTTCTTCGCGATACCAAAGCATTATATTTAAACACATGAGATTCTTCAGGCGGTTGAAGCAGTCCCTTATCCAATAAGGTTCTTCACGATACGAAAGCAGTATCTCTAAACACGTGAGACTCGTCGGATGAACGAAGCAGTCCCTTATCCGATAAGGATCTTCGGGATACCAAATTAGTATCTCTAAACACATGAGATTTTTCGGGTGGTCAAAGCAGTCGCTTATCTAATAAGGTTCTTCGCAATACCAAAGCAGTATCTCTAAACACATGAGATTCTTCACGATACCAAAGCAGTATATTTAAACACATGAGATTCGTCGGGTGGTCGAAGCAATGCCTTATCCAATAAGGTTCTTCGCGATACCAAGGCAGTATCTCCAAACACATGAGATTCTTTGGGTGGTCAAAGCAGTCCCTTGTCAAATAAGGTTCTTTGCGATACCAAATCAGTATCTCTAAACACATGAGATTCTTCGGGTGGTGAAACCAGTCCCTTATCCAATAAGGTTCTTCGCGATATTAAAGCAGTATCTCTAAACACATGAGATTCTTTGCGATACCAAAGCAGTATCTCTAAGCACATGAGATTCTTTGGGTGGTCGAAGCAGTCCCTTATCCAATAAAGTTCTTCGCGATACCAAAGAATTATATTTAAACACATGAGATTCTTCGGGCGGTTGAAGCAGTCCCTTATCCAATAAGGTTCTTCACGATACGAAAGCAGTATCTCTAAACACGTGAGATTCGTCGGATGGACGAAGCAGTCCCTTATCCAATAAGGTTCTTCGTTATACCAAATCAGTATCTCTAAACACATGAGATTTATCGGGTGGTCAAAGTAGTCCCTTATCCAATAAGGTTCTTTGCGATACCAAAGAAGTATCTCTAAACACATGAGATTCTTCGGGTGGTCAAAGCAGTCCCTTATCCATAAGGATCTTTGCGATACCAAAGCAGTATTTTTAAACACATGAGATTCTTCGGGTGGTCGAAGCAGTCCCTTATCCAATAAGGTTCTTTGCGATACCTAAGCAGTATCTCTAAACACATGAGATTCGTCGGGTGGTCGAAGCAGTGCCTTATCCAATAAGGTTCTTCGCGATACCAAAGTAGTATCTCTAAACACATGAGATTCTGCGGGTGGTCAAAGCAGTCCCTTATCTAATAAGGTTCTTCGCAATATCAAAGCAGTATCTCTAAACACATGAGATTCTTCACGATACCAAAGCAGTATATTTAAACACATGAGATTCGTCGGGTGGTCGAAGCAGTGCCTTATCGAATAAGGTTCTTCACGATACCAAAGCAGTATCCCTAAACACATGAGATTCTTCGGGTCGTCAAAGCAGTCCCTCATCTAATAAGGTTCTTCGCAATACCAAATCAGTATCTCTAAACACATGAGATTCTTCGGGTGGTGAAAGCAGTCCCTTATCCAATAAGGTTCTTTGCGATATTAAAGCAGTATCTCTAAACACATGTGATTCTTCGCGATACCAAAGAATTATCTCTAAACACATGAGATTCTTCGGGTGATCGAAGCAGTCCCTTATCCAATAAGGTTCTTCGCGATACCAAAGCAGTATCTCTAAACACATGAGATTCTTCGGATAGTTGAAGCAGTCCCTTATCCAATAAGGTTCTTTGCGATACCAAAGCAGTATCTCTAAACACATGAGATTCTTCGGGTGGTCGAAGCAGTACCTTATTCACTAAGGTTCTTCGTGATACCAAAGCAGTATCTCCAAACATATGAGATTCTTCGGGTGCTCAAAGCAGTCCCTTATCTAATAAGGTTCTTTGCGATACCAAATCAGTATCTCTAAACACATGAGATTCTTCGGGTGGTGAAACCAGTCCCTTATCCAATAAGGGTCTTCGTGATATTAAAGCAGTATCTCTAAACACATGAGATTCTTTGCGATACCAAAGCAGTATCTCTAAGCACATGAGATTCTTCGGGTGGTCGAAGCAGTCCCTTATCCAATAAAGTTCTTCGTGATACCAAAGCAGTATCTCAAAACACATGATATTCTTCAGGTGGTTGAAGCAGACCCTTATCCAGTAAGGTTCTTCGAGATACCAAAGCAGTATCTCTAAACACATGAGATTCTTCGGGTGGTCAAAGCAGTACCTTATTCAATAAGGTTCTTCGCGATACCAAAGCATTATATTTAAACACATGAGATTCTTCAGGCGGTTGAAGCAGTTCCTTATCCAATAAGGTTCTTCACGATACGAAAGCAGTATCTCTAAACACGTGAGATTCGTCGGATGGACGAAGCAGTCCCTTATCCAATAAGGATCTTCGGGATACCAAATTAGTATCTCTAAATACATGAGATTTTTCAGGTGGTCAAAGCAGTCGCTTATCTAATAAGGTTCTTCGCAATACCAAAGCAGTATCTCTAAACACATGAGATTCGTCGGGTGGTCGAAGCAGTGCCTTATCCAATAAGGTTCTTCGCGATACCAAAGCAGTATCTCCAAACACATGAGATTCTTTGGGTGGTCAAAGCAGTCCCTTGTCAAATAAGGTTCTTTGCGATACCAAATCAGTATCTCTAAACACATGAGATTCTTCGGGTGGTGAAACCAGTCCCTTATCCAATAAGGTTCTTCGCGATATTAAAGCAGTATCTCTAAACACATGAGATTCTTTGCGATACCAAAGCAGTATCTCTAAGCACATGAGATTCTTTGGGTGGTGGAAGCAGTCCCTTATCCAATAAAGTTCTTCGCGATACCAAAGTAGTATCTCCAAACACATGATATTCTTCAGCTGGTTGAAGCAGACCCTTATCCAGTAAGGTTCTTCGCGATACCAAAGCAGTATCTCTAAAAACATGAGATTCTTCGGGTGGTCAAAGCAGTACCTTATTCAATAAGGTTCTTCGCGATACCAAAGCATTATATTTAAACACATGAGATTCTTCGGGCGGTTGAAGCAGTCCCTTATCCAATAAGGTTCTTCACGATACGAAAGCAGTATCTCTAAACACGTGAGATTCGTCGGATGGACGAAGCAGTCCCTTATCCAATAAGGTTCTTCGCGATACCAAATCAGTATCTCTAAACACATGAGATTTATCGGGTGGTCAAAGTAGTCCCTTATCCAATAAGGTTCTTTGCGATACCAAAGAAGTATCTCTAAACACATGAGATTCTTCGGGTGGTCAAAGCAGTCCCTTATCCAATAAGGTTATTTGCGATACCAAAGCAGTATTTTTAAACACATGAGATTCTTCGGGTTGTCGAAGCAGTCCCTTATCCAATAAGGTTCTTTTTGATACCTAAGCAGTATCTTTAAACACATGAGATTCGTCGGGTGGTCGAAGCAGTGCCTTATCCAATAAGGTTCTTCGCGATACCAAAGTAGTATCTCTAAACACATGAGATTCTTCGGGTGGTCAAAGCAGTCCCTTATCTAATAAGGTTCTTCGGGATATCAAAGTAGTATCTCTAAACACATGAGATTCTTCACGATACCAAAGTAGTATATTTAAACACATGAGATTCGTCGGGTGGTCAAAGCAGTGCCTTATCCAATAAGGTTCTTCCCGATACCAAAGCAGTATCTCTAAACACATGAGATTCTTCGGGTGGTCAAAGCAGTCCCTTATCTAATAAGGTTCTTTGCGATACCAAAGCAGTATCTCTAAACACATGAGATTCTTAGATTGGTCAAAGCAGTCCCTTATCTAATAAGGTTTTTCGCGATATTAAAGCAATATCTCTAAACATATGAGATTCTTCGCGATAAAAAAGCAGTATCTCTAAACACATGAGATTCTTCGGTTGGTCAAAGTAGTACCTTATCTAATAGGGTTCTTCACGATAGCAAAGCAGTATCTCTAAACACATGAGATTCTTAGGGTGGTCGAAGCAGTCCGTTATCCAATAAGGTTCTTCGCAATACCAAAGCAGTATATTTAAACACATGAGATTTGTCCGATGGTCGAAACAGTACCTTATCTAATAAGGTTCTTCGCGATACCAAAGCAGTATCTCTAAACACATGAGATTCATCGGGTGGTCAAAGTAGTCCCTTATCCAATAAGGCTCTTTGAGATACCAAAGCAGTATCTCTAAACACATGAGATTCTTCGGGTGGTCGAAGTAGTCCCTTATCCAATAAGGTTCTTTGCGATACCAAAGTAGTATCTCTAAACACATGAGATTCCTCAGGTGGTCAAAGCAGTTCCTTCTCTAATAAGGTTCTTCGCGATGCCAAAGCAGTATCTCTAAACACATGAGATTCGTCGGGTGGTCGAAGCAGTGCCTTATCCAATAAGGTTCTTCGCGATACCAAACCAGTATTTTTAAACACATGAGATTCGTCGGATGGTCGAAGCAGTACCTTATCCAATAAGGTCCTTTGCAATACCAAAGCAGTATCTCTAAACACATGAGATTCATCGGGTGGTCAAAGTAGTCCCTTATCCAATAAGGTTCTTTGCGATACCAAAGCAGTATCTCTGAACACATAAGATTCTTCGGGTGGTCGAAGTAGTCCCTTATCCAATAAGGTTCTTCGCGATACCAAAGCAGTATTTTTAAACACATGAGATTCTTCGGGTGGTCGAAGCAGTCACTTATCCAATAAGGTTCTTCGCGATACCAAAGGAGTATCTCTAAACACATGAGATTCGTCGGGTGGTCGAAGCAGTGCCTTATCCAATAAGGTTCTTCCCGATACCAAAGCAGTATCTCTAAACACATGAGATTCTTCGGGAGGTCAAAGCTATCCCTTATCTAATAAGGTTCTTCGCGATACCAAAGCAGTATCTCTAAACACATGAGATTCTTCGATTGCTCAAAGCAGTCCCTTATCTAATAAGGTTTTTCCCGATATCAAAGCAATATCTCTAAACATATGAGATTCTTCGCGATAAAAAAGCAGTATCTCTAAACACATGAGATTCTTCGGGTGGTCAAAGTAGTACCTTATCCAATAAGGTTCTTTGCGATACCAAAGCAGTATCTCTGAACACATAAGATTCTTCGGGTGGTCAAAGCAGTCCCTTATCCAATAAGGTTCTTCGCGATACCAAATCAGTATCTCTAAACACATGAGATTCTTCGGGTGGTGAAAGCAGTCCCTTATCCAATAAGGTTCTTCACGTTATTAAAGCAGTATCTCTAAACACATGAGATTCTTCGCGATACCAAAGAATTATCTTTAAACACATGAGATTCTTCGGGTGATCGAAGCAGTCCCTTATCCAATAAGGTTCTTCGCGATACCAAAGCAGTATCTCTAAACACATGAGATTCTTCAGATAGTTGAAGCAGTCCCTTATATAATAAGGTTCTTCGCGATACCAAAGCAGTATCTCTAAACACATGAGATTCGTCGGGTGGTTGGAGCAATGACTTATCCAATAAGGTTCTTCGCGATACCAAAGCAGTATCTCTAAACACAATAAATTCTTCGGGTGGTCAAAGCAGTCCCTTATCTAATAGGGTTCTTCGCGATACCAAAGCAGTATATTTAAACACATGAGATTCTTCGGGTGGTCGAAGTAGTCCCTTATCCAATAAGGTTCTTTGCGATACCAAAGTAATATCTCTAAACACATGAGATTCTTCGCGATACCAAAGCAGTATCTCAAAACACATGAGATTCTTCGGGTGGTCGAAGCAGTCCCTTATCCAATAAGGTTCCTTGCGATGCCAAAGAAGTATCTCTAAACACATGAGATTCTTCGGGTGGTCGAAGCAGTCCCTTATCCAGAAAGGTTCGTCGGGTGGTCGAACCAGTTCCTCATCCAATAAGGTTCTTCGCGATACCAAAGCAGTATCTCTAAACACATGAGATTCTTCTGGTGGTCAAAACAGTCCCTTATCTAATAAGGTTCTTTGCGATACCAAAGCAGTATCTCTGAACACATGATATTCTTCGGGTGGTGAAAGTAGACCCTTATCTAATAAGGTTCTTCACAATATCAAAGCAGTATCTCTAAACACATGAGACTCTTCGTGATACCAAAGCAGTATCTTTAAACACATGAGATTCTTCTGGTGGTCAAAGCAGTACCTTATCTAATAAGGTTCTTCGCGATACCAAAAACGTATCTCTAAACACATGAGATTCTTCGGGTGGTCGAAGCAGTCTTTATCCAATAAGGTTCTTCGCGATACCGAAGAAGTATATTTAAACACATGAGATTCGTCGGGTGGTCGAACCAGTTCCTCATCCAATAAGGTTCTTCGCGATACCAAAGCAGTATCTCCAAACACTTGAGATTCTTCTAGTGGTCAAAACAGTCCCTTATCTAATAAGGTTCTTTGCGATACCAAAGCAGTATCTCTGAATACATGATATTCTTCGGGTGGTGAAAGCAGTCCCTTATCCAATAAGGTTCTTCGCGATATTAAAGCAGTATCTCTAAACACACGAGATTCTTCCCGAAACCAAAGGAGTATCTCTAAATACATGAGATTCTTCGGGTGGTCGAAGCAGTCCCTTATCCAATAAGGTTCTTTGCAATGCCAAAGCAGTATCTCTAAACACATGAGATTCTTCGGGTGGTCGAAACAGTCCCTTATACAATAAGGTTCTTCGCGATACCAAAGCATTATATTTAAACACATGAGATTCGTCGGGTGGTCGAAGCAGTGCCTTATTCAATAAGGTTCTTTGCGATTCCAAAGCAGTATCTCTAAACACATGAGATTCTTCGGGTGGTAAAAGCAGTCCCTTATCTAATAAGGTTTTTCACGATACCAAATCAGTATCTCTAAACACGTGAGATTCGTCGGATGGTCGAAGCAGTCCCTTATCCAATAAGGTTCTTCGCGATACCAAATCAGTATCTCTAAACACATGAGATTCATCGGGTGGTCAAAGTTGTCCCTTATCCAATAAGGTTCTTTGCAATACCAAAGAAGTATCTCTAAACACATGAGATTCTTTGGGTGGTCAAAGCAGTCCCTTATCTAATAAGGTTCTTCGCGATACCAAAGCAGTATCTCTAAACACATGAGATTCTTCGGGTGGTCAAAGCAGTCCCTTATCTAATAAGGTTCTTCACGATGTCAAAGAAGTATCTATAAACACATGAGATTCTTCACGATACCAAAGCAGTATATTTAAACACATGAGATTCGTCGGGTGGTCGAAGCAGTGCCTTATCCAATAAGGTTCTTCGCGATACCAAAGAAGTATCTCTAAACACATGAGATTCTTCGGGTGGTCAAAGTAGTCCCTTATCTAATAAGGTTCTTCGCGATACCAAATCAGTATCTCTAAACACATGAGATTCTTAGGGTGGTGAAAGCAGTCCCTTATCCAATAAGGTTCTTCGCGATATTAAAGCAGTATCTCTAAACACATGAGATTCTTCGGGTGGTGAAAGCAGTCCCTTATCCGATAAGGTTCTTCGCGATATTAAAGCAGTATCTCTAAACACATGAGATTCTTCGTGATACCAACGAATTATCTCTAAACACATGATATTCCTCGAGTGATCGAAGTAGTCCCTTATCCAATAAGGTTCTTCGCGATACTAAAGCAGTATCCTTAAACACATGAGATTCTTCGGATAGTTGAAGCAGTCCCTTATCCAATAAGGTTCTTTGCGATACCTAAGCAGTATCACTAAACACAAGAGATTCGTCGGGTGGTCGAAGCAGTGCCTTATCCAATAAGGTTCTTCGCGATACCAAAGTAGTATCTCTAAACACATGGGATTCTTCGGGTGGTCAAAGCAGTCCCTTATCTAATAAGGTTCTTCGCGATACCAAAGTAGTATCTCTAAACACATGAGATTTTTCGGGTGGTCAAAGCAGACCCTTATCTAATAAGGTTCTTCGCGATATCAAAGCAGTATCTCTAAACACATGAGATTCTTCGCGTGGTCGAAGCAATACCTTATTCAATAAGGTTCTTCGTGATACCAAAGCAGTATCTCCAAACACATGAGATTCTTCGGGTGGTCGAAGCAGTCTCATATCCAATAAGGTTCTTCGCGATACCAAAGTAGTATCTCTAAACACATGAGATTCGTCGGGTGGTCGAAGCAGTTCCTTATTCAATAAGGTTCTTCCCGATACCAAAGCAGTATTTCTAAACACATGAGATTCATCGGGTGCTCAAAGTAGTCCCTTATCTAATAAGGTTATTTGGGATACCAAAGCAGTATCTCTAAACACATGAGATTCTTCTGGTGGTCAACGCAGTCATTTATCTAATAAGGTTCTTCGCGATACTAAAGCAGTATTTTTAAACACATGAGATTCTTCGGGTGGTTTAAGCAGTCCCTTATATAATAAGGTTCTTCGCGATACCAAAGCAGTATCTCTAAACACATGAGATTTGTCGGGTGGTTGGAGCAATGACTTATCCAATAAGGTTCTTCGCGATACCAAAGCAGTATCTCTAAACACATGAGATTCTTCGGGTGGTCGAACTAGTCCCTTATCCAATAAGGCTCTTTGCGATACCAAAGTAGTATCTCTAAACACATGAGATTCTTCGCGATACCAAAGCAGTATCTCTAAACACATGAGATTCTTCGGGTGGTCGAACCAGTTCCTCATCCAATAAGGTTCTTCGCGATACTAAAGCAGTATCTCTAAACACATGAGATTCTTCTGGTGGTCAAAACAGTCCCTTATCTAGTAAGGTTCTTTGCGATACCAAAGCAGTATCTCTGAACACATGATATTCTTCGGGTGGTGAAAGCAGACCCTTATCTAGTAAGGTTCTTCGCAATATCAAAGCAGTATCTCTAAACACATGAGATTCTTCGGGTGGTCAAAGCAGTCCCTTATCTAATAAGGTTCTTCGTGATACCAAAGCAGTATCTCTAAACACATGAGATTCTTCGGGTGGTCAAAGCAGTCCCTTATCTAATAAGGTTCTTCGTGATGTCAAAGAAGTATCCCTAAACACATGAGATTCTTCACGATACCAAAGCAGTATATTTAAACACATGAGATTCGTTGGGTGGTCGAAGTAGTGCCTTATCCAATAAGGTTCTTCGCGATACCAAAGCAGTATCTCTAAACACATGAGATTCTTAGGGTGGTGAAAGAAGTCCCTTATCTAATAAGGTTCTTCGCGATACCAAATCAGTATCTCAAAACACATGAGATTCTTCGGGTGGTGAAAGCAGTCCCTTATATAATAAGGTTCTTCGCGATATTAAAGCAGTATCTCTAAACACATGAGATTCTTCGCGATACCAAAGAGTTATCTCTAAACACATGAGATTCGTCTGGTCGTTGGAACAATGACATATCCGATAAGGTTCTTCGCGATACCAAAGCAGTATCTCTAAACACATTAGATTCTTCGGGTGGTCGAAGTAGTCCCTTATTCAATAAGGTTCTTTGTGATAGCAAAGCAGTATCTCTAAACACATGAGATTCTTCGGGTGGTCGAAGCAGTCCCTTATCTAGGAAGCTTCTTCGCGATACCAAAGAAGTATATTTAAACACATGAGATTCGTCGGGTGGTCGAACCAGTTCCTCATCCAATAAGGTTCTTCGCGATACCAAAGCAGTATCTCTAAACACATGAGATTCTTCTGGAGGTCAAAACAGTCCCTTATCTAGTAAGGTTCTTTGCGATACCAAAGCAGTATCTCTGAACACATGATATTCTTCGGGTGGTGAAAGCAGACCCTTATCTAGTAAGGTTCTTCGCAATATCAAAGCAGTATCTCTAAACACATGAGATTCTTCGGTTAGTCAAAGCAGTCCCTTATCTAATAAGGATCTTCGCAATATCAAAGCAATATCTCTAAACACATGAGGTTCTTCGCGATACCAAAGTAGTATCTTTAAACACATGAGATTCTTCGGATGGTCAAAGCAGTCCCTTATCTAATACGGTTCTTCGCGATACCAAAGCAGTATCTCTGAACACATTATATTCTTCGGGTGGTGAAAGAAGTCCCTTATCCAATAAGGTTCTTCACGATATTAAAGCAGTATCTCTAAACACATGAGATTCTTCCCGAAACCAAAGCAGTATCTCTAAACACATGAGATTCTTCGGGTGGTCGAAGCAGTCCCTTATCCAATAAGCTTCTTTGCGATGCCAAAGCAGTATCTCTAAACACATGAGATTCTTCGGGTGGTCGAAGCAGTCCCTTATCCAATAAGGTTCTTCGCGATGCCAATGCATTATATTTAAACACATGAGATTCGTCGGGTGGTCGAAGCAGTGCCTTATTCAATAAGGTTTTTCGCGATACCAAAGCAGTATCTCTAAACAAATGAGATTCATCGGGTGGTCAAAGTAATCCCTTATCCAATAAGGTTCTTTGCGATACCAAAGAAGTATATCTAAACACATGAGATTCTTCGGGTGGTCAAAGTCGTCCCTTATCTAATAAGGTTCTCCGCGATACCAAAGAAGCATTTTTAAACACATGAGATTCTTCGGGTGTTCGAAGTAGTCCCTTATCCAATAAGGTTCTTTGCAATACCTAAGCAGTATCTCTAAACACATGAGATTCGCCGGGTGGTCGAAGCAATGCCTTATCCAATAAGGTTCTTCGCGATACCAAAGTAGTATCTCTAAACACATGAGATTCTTCGGGTGGTCAAAGCAGTCCCTTATCTAATAAGGTTCTTCGCGATACCAAAGCAGTATCTCTAAACACATGAGATTCTTTGGGTGGTGAAAGCAGTCCCTTATCCAATATGGTTCTTCGCGATATTAAAGCAGTATCTCTAAACACATGAGATTCTTCACGATACCAAAGAATTATCTCTAAACACATGATATTCTTCAGGTGGTCGAAGCAGTCCCTTATCCATTAAGGTTCTTCGCGATACAAAAGCAGTATCTCTAAACACATGAGATTCTTCGGGTAGTTGAAGCAGTCCCTTATCCAATAAGGTTCTTTGCTATACCAAAGCAGTATCTCTAAACACGTGAGATTCTTCGGGTGGTCGAAGCAGTACCTTATTCAATAAGGTTCTTTGTGATACCAAAGCAGTATTTCTAAACACATGAGATTCTTCGGGTGGTCGAAGCAGTCCCTTATATAATAAGGTTCGTCGCGATACCAAAGCAGTATCTCTAAACACATGAGATTCGTCGGGTGGATGGAGCAATGACTTATCCAATAAGGTTCTCCGCGATAGCAAAGCAGTATTTCTAAACACAAGAAATTCTTCGGGTGGTCAAAGCAGTCCCTTATCTAATAAGGATCTTCTCGATACCAACGCAGTATCGCTAAACACATGAGATTCTTCGCGATACCAAAGTAGTATCTCTAAACACATGGGATTCTTCGGATGGTCAAAGCAGTCCCTTATCTAATACGGTTCTTCGCGATACCAAAGCAGTATCTCTGAACACATGATATTCTTCGGGTGGTGAAAGAAGTCCCTTATCCAATAAGGTTCTTCGCGATATTAAAGCAGTATCTCTAAACACATGAGATTCTTCCCGAAACCAAAGCAGTATCTCTAAACACATGAGATTCTTCGGGTGGTCGAAGCAGTCCCTTATCCAATAAGGTTCTTTGTGATGCCAAAGCAGTATCTCTAAACACATGAGATTCTTCGGGTGGTCGAAGCAGTCCCTTATCCAATAAGGTTCTTCGCGATGCCAATGCATTATATTTAAACACATGAGATTCGTCGGGTGGTCGAAGCAGTGCCTTATTCAATAAGGTTTTTCGCGATACCAAAGCAGTATCTCTAAACAAATGAGATTCATCGGGTGGTCAAAGTAATCCCTTATCCAATAAGGTTCTTTGCGATACCAAAGAAGTATATCTAAACACATGAGATTCTTCGGGTGGTCAAAGCCGTCCCTTATCTAATAAGGTTCTCCGTGATACCAAAGCAGCATTTTTAAACACATGAGATTCTTCGGGTGTTCGAAGTAGTCCCTTATCCAATAAGGTTCTTTGCGATACCTAAGCAGTATCTCTATACACATGAGATTCGCCGGGTGGTCGAAGCAATGCCTTATCCAATAAGGTTCTTCGCGATACCAAAGTAGTATCTCTAAACACATGAGATTCTTCGGGTGGTCAAAGCAGTCCCTTATCTAATAAGGTTCTTCGCGATACCAAAGCAGTATCTCTAAACACATGAGATTCTTTGGGTGGTGAAAGCAGTCCCTTATCCAATAAGGTTCTTCGCGATATTAAAGCAGTATCTCTAAACACAAGAGATTCTTCACGATACCAAAGAATTATCTCTAAACACATGAGATTCTACAGGTGGTCGAAGCAGTCCCTTATCCATTAAGGTTCTTCGCGATACAAAAGCAGTATCTCTAAACACATGAGATTCTTCGGGTAGTTGAAGCAGTCCCTTATCCAATAAGGTTCTTTGCTATACCAAATCAGTATCTCTAAACACGTGAGATTCTTCGGGTGGTCGAAGCAGTACCTTATTCAATAAGGTTCTTTGTGATACCAAAGCAGTATTTCTAAACACATGAGATTCTTCGGGTGGTCGAAGCAGTCCCTTATATAATAAGGTTCGTCGCGATACCAAAGCAGTATCTCTAAACACATGAGATTCGTCGGGTGGATGGAGCAATGACTTATCCAATAAGGTTCTCCGCGATAGCAAAGCAGTATTTCTAAACACAAGAAATTCTTCGGGTGGTCAAAGCAGTCCCTTATCTAATAAGGTTCTTCGCGATACCAACGCAGTATCTCTAAACACATGAGATTTTTCGGTTGGTCAAAGCAGTCCCTTATCTAATAAGGTTCTTCGCAATATCAAAGCAATATCTCTAAACACATGAGATTCTTCGCAATACCAAAGCAGTATCTCTAAACACATGAGATTCTTCTGGTGGTCAAAGCAGTCCCTTATCGAATAAGGTTCTTCGCGATACCAAAGCAGTATCTCTAAACACATGAGATTCTTCGGGTGGTCGAAGCAGTCCCTTATCCAATAAGGTTCTTCGCGATACCAAAGAAGTATATTTAAACACATGAGATTCGTCGGTTGATCGAACCAGATCCTCATCCAATAAGGTTCTTCGCGATACCAAAGAAGTATATTTAAACACATGAGATTCGTCGGGTGGTCGAACCAGTTCTTCATCCAATAAGGTTCTTCGCGATACCAAAGCAGTATCTTTAAACACATGAGATTTGTCGGGTGGTTGGAGCAATGACTTATCCAAAAAGGTTCTTCGCGATACCAAAGCAGTATCTCTAAACACATGAGATTCTTCGGGTGGTCGAACTAGTCCCTTATCCAATAATGCTCTTTGCGATACCAAAGTAGTATCTCTAAACACATGCGATTCTTCACGATACCAAAGCAGTATCTCTAAACACATGAGATTCTTCGGGTGGTCGAACCAGTTCCTCATCCAATAAGGTTCTTCGCGATACTAAAGCAGTATCTCTAAACACATGAGATTCTTCTGGTGGTCAAAACAATCCCTTATCTAGTAAGGTTCTTTGCGATACCAAAGCAGTATCTCTGAACACATGATATTCTTCGGGTGGTGAAAGCAGACCCTTATCTAGTAAGGTTCTTCGCAATATCAAAGCAGTATCTCTAAACACGTGAGATTCTTCGGGTGGTCAAAGCAGTCCCTTATCTAATAAGGTTCTTCGCGATACCAAAGCAGTATCTCTAAACACATGAGATTCTTCGGGTGGTCAAAGCAGTCCCTTATCTAATAAGGTTCTTCGTGATGTCAAAGAAGTATCTCTAAACACATGAGATTCTTCACGATACCAAAGCAGTATATTTAAACACATGAGATTCGTTGGGTGGTCGAAGTAGTGCCTTATCCAATAAGGTTCTTCGCGATACCAAAGCAGTATCTCTAAACACATGAGATTCTTAGGGTGGTGAAAGCAGTCCCTTATCTAATAAGGTTCTTCGCGATACCAAATCAGTATCTCTAAACACATGAGATTCTTCGGGTGGTGAAAGCAGTCCCTTATATAATAAGGTTCTTCGCGATATTAAAGCAGTATCTCTAAACACATGAGATTCTTCGCGATACCAAAGAGTTATCTCTAAACACATGAGATTCGTCGGGTCGTTGGAACAATGACTTATCCAATAAGGTTCTTCGCGATACCAAAGCAGTATCTCTAAACACATTAGATTCTTCGGGTGGTCGAAGTAGTCCCTTATCCAATAAGGTTCTTTGCGATACCAAAGTAGTATCTCTAAACACATGAGATTCTTCGCGATACCAAAGCAGTATCTCTAAACACATGAGATTCTTCGGGTGGTCGAAGCAGTCCCTTATCTAGGAAGCTTCTTCGCGATACCAAAGAAGTATATTTAAACACATGAGATTCGTCGGGTGGTCGAACCAGTTCCTCATCTAATAAGGTTCTTCGCGATACCAAAGCAGTATCTCTAAACACATGAGATTCTTCTGGAGGTCAAAACAGTCCCTTATCTAGTAAGGTTCTTTGCGATACCAAAGCAGTATCTCTGAACACATGATATTCTTCGGATGGTGAAAGCAGACCCTTATCTAGTAAGGTTCTTCGCAATATCAAAGCAGTATCTCTAAACACATGAGATTCTTCGGTTGGTCAAAGCAGTCCCTTATCTAATAAGGATCTTCGCAATATCAAAGCAATATCTCTAAACACATGAGGTTCTTCGCGATACCAAAGTAGTATCTCTAAACACATGAGATTCTTCGGATGGTCAAAGCAGTCCCTTATCTAATACGGTTCTTCGCGATACCAAAGCAGTATCTCTGAACACATGATATTCTTCGGGTGGTGAAAGAAGTCCCTTATCCAATAAGGTTCTTCGCGATATTAAAGCAGTATCTCTAAACACATGAGATACTTCCCGAAACCAAAGCAGTATCTCAAAACACATGAGATTCTTTGGGTGGTCGAAGCAGTCCCTTATCCAATAAGGTTCTTTGCGATGCCAAAGCAGTATCTCTAAACACATGAGATTCTTCGGGTGGTCGAAGCAGTCCCTTATCCAATAAGGTTCTTCGCGATGCCAATGCATTATATTTAAACACATGAGATTCGTCGGGTGGTCAAAGCAGTGCCTTATTCAATAAGGTTTTTCGCGATACCAAAGCAGTATCTCTAAACAAATGAGATTCATCGGGTGGTCAAAGTAATCCCTTATCCAATAAGGTTCTTTGCGATACCAAAGAAGTATATCTAAACACATGAGATTCTTCGGGTGGTCAAAGCCGTCCCTTATCTAATAAGGTTCTCCGCGATACCAAAGCAGCATTTTTAAACACATGAGATTCTTCGGGTGTTCGAAGTAGTCCCTTATCCAATAAGGTTCTTTGCGATACCTAAGCAGTATCTCTAAACACATGAGATTCGCCGGGTGGTCGAAGCAATGCCTTATCCAATAAGGTTCTTCGCGATACCAAAGTAGTATCTCTAAACACATGAGATTCTTCGGGTGGTCAAAGCAGTCCCTTATCTAATAAGGTTCTTCGCGATACCAAAGCAGTATCTCTAAACACATGAGATTCTTTGGGTGGTGAAAGCAGTCCCTTATCCAATAAGGTTCTTCGCGATATTAAAGCAGTATCTCTAAACACATGAGATTCTTCACGATACCAAAGAATTATCTCTAAACACATGAGATTCTTCAGGTGGTCGAAGCAGTCCCTTATCCATTAAGGTTCTTCGCGATACAAAAGCAGTATCTCTAAACACATGAGATTCTTCGGGTAGTTGAAGCAGTCCCTTATCCAATAAGGTTCTTTGCTATACCAAAGCAGTATCTCTAAACACGTGAGATTCTTCGGGTGGTCGAAGCAGTACCTTATTCAATAAGGTTCTTTGTGATACCAAAGCAGTATTTCTAAACACATGAGATTCTTCGGGTGGTCGAAGCAGTCCCTTATATAATAAGGTTCGTCTCGATACCAAAGCAGTATCTCTAAACACATGAGATTCGTCGGGTGGATGGAGCAATGACTTATCCAATAAGGTTCTCCGCGATAGCAAAGCAGTATTTCTAAACACAAGAAATTCTTCGGGTGGTCAAAGCAGTCCCTTATCTAATAAGGTTCTTCGCGATACCAACGCAGTATCTCTAAACACATGAGATTCTTCGGTTGGTCAAAGCAGTCCCTTATCTAATAAGGTTCTTCGCAATATCAAAGCAATATCTCTAAACACATGAGATTCTTCGCAATACCAAAGCAGTATCTCTAAACACATGAGATTCTTCTGGTGGTCAAAGCAGTCCCTTATCGAATAAGGTTCTTCGCGATACCAAAGCAGTATCTCTAAACACATGAGATTCTTCGGGTGGTCGAAGCAGTCCCTTATCCAATAAGGTTCTTCGCGATACCAAAGAAGTATATTTAAACACATGAGATTCGTCGGTTGATCGAACCAGATCCTCATCCAATAAGGTTCTTCGCGATACCAAAGAAGTATATTTAAACACATGAGATTCGTCGGGTGGTCGAACTAGTTCTTCATCCAATAAGGTTCTTCGCGATACCAAAGCAGTATCTTTAAACACATGAAATTCTTCGGGTGGTTAAAGCAGTCCCTTATCTAATAAGGTTCTTCGCGATACCAAAGCAGTATCTCTAAACACATGAGATTCTTTGGTTGGTCAAAGCAGTCCCTTATCTAATAAGGTTCTTCATAATATCCAAGCAGTATCTCTAAACACATGAAATTCTTCGCGATACCAAAGCAGTATCTCTAAACACAAGAGATTCTTCTGGTGGTCAAAGCAGTACCTTATCTAATAAGGTTCTTCGCGATACCAAAAACGTATCTCTAAACACATGAGATTCTTAGGGTGGTCGAAGCAGTCCCTTATCCAATAAGGGTCTTCGCGATACCAAAGAAGTATATTTAAACACATGAGATTCGTCGTGTGGTCGAACCAGTTCCTCATCCAATAAGGTTCTTCGCGATACCAAAGCAGTATCTCTAAACACATGAGATTCTTCTGGTGGTCAATGCAGTCCCTTATCTAATAAGGTTCTTTGCGATACCAAAGCAGTTTCTCTGAACACATGATATTCTTCGGGTGGTGAAAGAAGTCCCTTATCCAATAAGGTTCTTTGCGATATTAAAGCAGTATCTCTAAACACATGAGATTCTTCCCGAAACCAAAGCAGTATCTCTAAACACATGAGATTCTTCGGGTGGTCGAAGCAGTCCCTTATCCAATAAGGTTCTTTGCGATGCCAAAGCAGTATCTCTAAACACATGAGATTCTTCAGGTGGTCGAAGCAGTCCCTTATCCAATAAGGTTCTTCGCGATACCAATGCATTATATTTAAACACATGAGATTCGTCGGGTGGTCGAAGCAGTGCCTTATTCAATAAGGTTCTTCGCGATACCAAAGCAGTATCTCTAAACAAATGAGATTCATCGGGTGGTCAAAGTAGTCCCTTATCCAATAAGGTTCTTTGCGATACCAAAGAAGTATATCTAAACACATGAGATTCTTCGGGTGGTCAAAGCAGTCCCTTATCTAATAAGGTGCTTCGCGATACCAAAGCAGCATTTTTAAACACATGAGATTCTTCGGGTGTTCGAAGTAGTCCCATATCCAATAAGGTTCTTTGAGATACCTAAGCAGTATCTCTAAACACATGAGATTCGTCGGGTGGTCGAAGCAATGCCTTATCCAATAAGGTTCTTCGCGATACCAAAGTAGTATCTCTAAACACATGAGATTCTTCGGGTGGTCAAAGCAGTCCCTTATCTAATAAGGTTCTTCGCGATACAAAAGAAGTATCTCTAAACACATGAGATTCTTTGAGTGGTGAAAGCAGTCCCTTATATTAAAGCAGTATCTCTAAACACATGAGATTCTTCACGATACCAAAGAATTATCTCTAAACACATGAGATTCTTCAGGTGGTCGAAGCAGTCCCTTATCCATTAAGGTTCTTCGCGATACAAAAGCAGTATCTCTAAACACATGAGATTCTTCGGGTAGTTGAAGCAGTCCCTTATCCAATAAGGTTCTTTGCTATACCAAAGCAGTATCTCTAAACACGTGAGATTCTTCGGGTGGTCGAAGCAGTACCTTATTCAATAAGGTTCTTTGTGATACCAAAGCAGTATTTCTAAACACATGAGATTCTTCTGGTGGTCGAAGCAGTCCCTTATATAATAAGGTTCGTCGCGATACCAAAGCAGTATCTCTAAACACATGAGATTCTTCGGTTGGTCAAAGCAGTCCCTTATCTAATAAGGTTCTTCGCAATATCAAAGCAGTATCTCTAAACACATGAGATTCTTCGCAATACCAAAGCAGTATCTCTAAACACATGAGATTCTTCTGGTGGTCAAAGCAGTACCTTATCTAATAAGGTTCTTCGCGATACCAAAGCAGTATCTCTAAACACATGAGATTCTTCGGGTGGTCGAAGCAGTCCCTTATCCAATAAGGTTCTTCGCGAAACCAAAGAAGTATATTTAAACACATGAGATTCGTCGGTTGATCGAACCAGTTCCTCATCCAATAAGGTTCTTCGCGATACCAAAGAAGTATATTTAAACACATGAGATTCGTCGGGTGGTCGAAGCAGTCCCTTATCTAATAAGGTTCTTTGCGATACCAAAGTAGTATCTCTGAACACATGATATTCTTCGGGTGGTGAAAGAAGTCCCTTATCCAATAAGGTTCTTCGCGATATTAAAGCAGTATCTCTAAACACATGAGATTCTTCCCGAAACTAAAGCAGTATCTCTAAACACATGAGATTCTTCGGGTGGTCGAAGCAGTCCCTTATCCAATAAGATTCTTTGCGATGCCAAAGCAGTATCTCTAAACACATGAGATTCTTCGGGTGGTCGAAGCAGTCCCTTATCCAATAAGGTTCTTCGCGATACCAAAGCATTATATTTAAACACATGAGATTCGTCGGGTGGTCGAAGCAGTGCCTTATTCAATAAGGTTCTTCGCGATACCAAAGCAGTATCTCTAAACAAATGAGATTCATCGGGTGGTCAAAGTAGTCCCTTATCCAATAAGGTTCTTTGTGATACCAAAGAAGTATATCTAAACACATGAGATTCTTCGGGTGGTCAAAGCAGTCCCTTATCTAATAAGGTTCTTCGCAATACCAAAGCAGTATTTTTAAACACATGAGATTCTTCGGGTGGTCGAAGTAGTCCCTTATCCAATAAGGTTCTTTGCGATACCTAAGTAGTATCTCTAAACACATGAGATTCGTCGGGTGGTCGAAGCAGTGCCTTATCCAATAAGGTTCTTCGTGATACCAAAGTAGTATCTCTAAACACATGAGATTCTTCGGGTGGTCGAAGCAGTCCCTTATATAATAAGGTTCGTCACGATACCAAAGCAGTATCTCTAAACACATGAGATTCGTCGGGTGGATGAAGCAATGACTTATCCAATAAGGTTCTCCGCGATACCAAAGCAGTATCTCTAAACACAAGAAATTCTTCGGGTGGTCAAAGCAGTCCCTTATCTAATAAGGTTCTTCGCGATACCAACGCAATATCTCTAAACACATGAGATTCTTCGGTTGGTCAAAGCAGTCCCTTATCTAATAAGGTTCTTCGCAATATCAAAGCAGTATCTCTAAACACATGAGATTCTTCGCGATACCAAAGCAGTATCTCTAAACACATGAGATTCTTCTGGTGGTCAAAGCAGTACCTTATCTAATAAGGTTCTTCGCGATACCAAAGCAGTATCTCTAAACACATGAGATTCTTCGGGTGGTCGAAGCAGTCCCTTATCCAATAAGGTTCTTCGCGATACCAAAGAAGTATATTTAAACACATGAGATTCGTCGGTTGATCGAACCAGTTCCTCATCTAATAAGGTTCTTCGCGATACCAAAGAAGTATATTTAAACAGATGAGATTCGTCGGGTGGTCGAACCAGTTCTTCATCCAATAAGGTTCTTCGCGATACCAAAGCAGTATCTCTAAACACATGAGATTCTTCTGGTGGTCAAAGCAGTCCCTTATCTAATAAGGTTCTTTGTGATACCAAAGCAGTATCTCTGAACACATGATATTCTTCGGCTGGTGAAAGAAGTCCCTTATCCAATAAGGTTCTTCGCGATATTAAAGCAGTATCTCTAAACACATGAGATTCTTCTCGAAACCAAAGCAGTATCTCTAAACACATGAGATTCTTCGGGTGGTCGAAGCAGTCCCTTAACCAATAAGGTTCTTTGCGATGCCAAAGCAGTATCTCTAAACACATGAGATTCTTCGGGTGGTCGAAGCAGTCCCCTATCCAATATGGTTCTTCGCGATACCAAAGTAGTATCTCTAAACACATGTGATTCTTCGGGTGGTCAAATCAATCCCTTATCTAATAAGGTTCTTCGCGATACCAAAGCAGTATCTCTAAACACATGAGATTCTTTGGGTGGTGAAAGCAGTCCCTTATCCAATAAGGTTCTTCGCGATATTAAAGCAGTATCTCTAAACACATGAGATTCTTCACGATACCAAAGAATTATCTCTAAACACATGAGATTCTTCATGTGGTCGAAGCAGTCCCTTATCCATTAAGGTTCTTCGCGATACAAAAGCAGTATCTCTAAACACATGAGATTCTTCGGGTAGTTGAAGCAGTCCCTTATCCAATAAGGTTCTTTGCTATACCAAAGCAGTATCTCTATTCACGTGATATTCTTTGGGTGGTCGAAGCAGTACCTTATTCAATAAGGTTCTTTGTGATAGCAAAGCAGTATCTCTAAACACATGAGATTCTTCGGGTGGTCGAAGCAGTCCCTTATATAATAAGGTTCGTCGCGATACCAAAGCAGTATCTCTAAACACATGAGATTCGTCGGGTGGATGGAGCAATGACTTATCCAATAAGGTTCTCCGCGATAGCAAAGCAGTATTTCTAAACACAGGAAATTCTTCAGGTGGTCAAAGCAGTCCCTTATCTAATAAGGTTCTTCGCGATACCAACGCAGTATCTCTAAACACATGAGATTCTTCGGTTGGTCAAAGCAGTCCCTTATCTAATAAGGTTCTTCGCAATATTAAAGCAGTATCTCTAAACACATGAGATTCTTCGCAATACCAAAGCAGTTTCTCTAAACACATGAGATTCTTCTGGTGGTCAAAGCAGTACCTTATCTAATAAGGTTCTTCGCGATACCAAAGCAGTATCTCTAAACACATGAGATTCTTCGGGTGGTCGAAGCAGTCCCTTATCCAATAAGGTTCTTCGCGATACCAAAGAAGTATATTTAAACACATGAGATTCTTCGGTTGATCGAACCAGTTCCTCATCCAATAAGGTTCTTCGTGATACCAGAGAAGTATATTTAAACACATGAGATTCGTCGGGTGGTCGAACCAGTTCTTCATCCAATACGGTTCTTCGCGATACCAAAGCAGTATCTCTAAACACATGAGATTCTTCTGGTGGTCGAAGCAGTCCCTTATCTAATAAGGTTCTTTGCGATACCAAAGCAGTATCTCTGAACACATAATATTCTTCGGGTGGTGAAAGAAGTCCCTTATCCAATAACGTTCTTCGCGATATTAAAGCAGTATCTCTAAACACATGAGATTCTTCCCGAAACTAAAGCAGTATCTCTAAACACATGAGATTCTTCGGGTGGTCGAAGCAGTCCCTTATCCAATAAGGTTCTTTGCGAGGCCAAAGCAGTATCTCTAAACACATGAGATTCTTCGGGTGGTCGAAGCAGTCCCTTATCCAATAAGGTTCTTCGCGATACCAAAGCATTATATTTAAACACATGAGATTCGTCGGGTGGTCGAAGCAGTGCCTTATTCAATAAGGTTCTTCGCGATACCAAAGCAGTATCTCTAAACAAATGAGATTAATCGGGTGGTCAAAGTAGTCCCTTATCCAATAAGGTTCTTTGCGATACCAAAGAGGTATATCTAAACACATGAGATTCTTCGGGTGGTCAAAGCAGTCCCTTATCTAAAAAGGTTCTTCGCAATACCAAAGCAGTATTTTTAAACACATGAGATTCTTCGGGTGGTCGAAGTAGTCCCTTATCCAATAAGGTTCTTTGCGATACCTAAGCAGTATCTCTAAACACATGAGATTCGTCGGGTGGTCGAAGCAGTGCCTTATCCAATAAGGTTCTTCGTGATACCAAAGTAGTATCTCTAAACACATGAGATTCTTCGGGTGGTCGAAGCAGTCCCTTATATAATAAGGTTCGTCGCGATACCAAAGCAGTATCTCTAAACACATGAGATTCGTCGGGTGGATGAAGCAATGACTTATCCAATAAGGTTCTTCGCGATACCAAAGCAGTATCTCTAAACACATGAGATTCTTCTGGTGGTCAAAGCAGTCCCTTATCTAATAAGGTTCTTTGTGATACCAAAGCAGTATCTCTGAACACATGATATTCTTCGGGTGGTGAAAGAAGTCCCTTATCCAATAAGGTTCTTCGCGATATTAAAGCTGTATCTCTAAACACATGAGATTCTTCCCGAAACCAAAGCAGTATCTCTAAACACATGAGATTCTTCGGGTGGTCGAAGTAGTCCCTTATCCAATAAGGTTCTTTGCGATGCCAAAGCAGTATCTCTAAACACATGAGATTCTTCGGGTGGTCGAAGCAGTCCCTTATCCAATAAGGTTCTTCGCGATACCATAGTAATATCTCTAAACACATGAGATTCTTCGGGTGGTCAAAGCAGTCCCTTATCTAATAAGGTTCTTCGCGATACCAAAGCAGTATCTCTAAACACATGAGATTCTTTGGGTGGTGAAAGCAGTCCCTTATCCAATAAGGTTCTTCGCGATATTAAAGCAGTATCTCTAAACACATGAGATTCTTCACGATACCAAAGAATTATCTCTAAACACATGAGATTCTTCAGGTGGTCGAAGGAGTCCCTTATCCATTAAGGTTCTTCGCGATACAAAAGCAGTATCTCTAAACACATGAGATTCTTCGGGTAGTTGAAGCAGTCCCTTATCCAATAAGGTTCTTTGCTATACCAAAGCAGTATCTCTATTCACGTGAGATTCTTCGGGTGGTCGAAGCAGTACCTTATTCAATAAGGTTCTTTGTGATAGCAAAGCAGTATCTCTAAACACATGAGATTCTTCGGGTGGTCGAAGCAGTCCCTTATATAATAAGGTTCTTCGCGATACCAAAGCAGTATCTCTAAACAAATGAGATTCATCGGGTGGTCAAAGTAGTCCCTTATCCAATAAGGTTCTTTGCGATACCAAAGAAGTATATCTAAACACATGAGATTCTTCGGGTGGTCAAAGCAGTCCCTTATCTAATAAGGTTCTTCGCAATACCAAAGCAGTATTTTTAAACACATGAGATTCTTCGGGTGGTCGAAGTAGTCCCTTATCCAATAAGGTTCTTTGCGATACCTAAGCAGTATCTCTAAACACATGAGATTCGTCGGGTGGTCGAAGCAGTGCCTTATCCAATAAGGTTCTTCGTGATACCAAAGTAGTATCTCTAAACACATGAGATTCTTCGGGTGGTCGAAGCAGTCCCTTATATAATAAGGTTCGTCGCGATACCAAAGCAATATCTCTAAACACATGACATTCGTCGGGTGGATGGAGCAATGACTTATCCAATAAGGTTCTCCGTGATACCAAAGCAGTATCTCTAAACACAGGAAATTCTTCGGGTGGTCAAAGCAGTCCCTTATCTAATAAGGTTCTTCGCGATACCAACGCAGTATCTCTAAACACATGAGATTCTTCGGTTGGTCAAAGCAGTCCCTTATCTAATAAGGTTCTTCGCAATATCAAAGCAGTATCTCTAAACACATGAGATTCTTCGCGATACCAAAGCAGTATCTCTAAACACATGAGATTCTTCTGGTGGTCAAAGCAGTACCTTATCTAATAAGGTTCTTCGCGATACCAAAGCAGTATCTCTAAACACATGAGATTCTTCGGGTGGTCGAAGCAGTCCCTTATCCAATAAGGTTCTTCGCGATACCAAAGAAGTATATTTAAACACATGAGATTCGTCGGTTGATCGAACCAGTTCCTCATCCAATAAGGTTCTTCGCGATACCAAAGAAGTATATTTAAACAGATAAGATTCGTCGGGTGGTCGAACCAGTTCTTCATCCAATAAGGTTCTTCGCGATACCAAAGCAGTATCTCTAAACACATGAGATTCTTCTGGTGGTCAAAGCAGTCCCTTATCTAATAAGGTTCTTTGTGATACCAAAGCAGTATCTCTGAACACATGATATTCTTCGGGTGGTGAAAGAAGTCCCTTATCCAATAAGGTTCTTCGCGATATTAAAGCTGTATCTCTAAACACATGAGATTCTTCCCGAAACCAAAGCAGTATCTCTAAACACTTGAGATTCTTCGGGTGGTCGAAGTAGTCCCTTATCCAATAAGGTTCTTTGCGATGCCAAAGCAGTATCTCTAAACACATGAGATTCTTCGGGTGGTCGAAGCAGTCCCTTATCCAATAAGGTTCTTCGCGATACCAAAGTAATATCTCTAAACACATGAGATTCTTCGGGTGGTCAAAGCAGTCCCTTATCTAATAAGGTTCTTCGCGATACCAAAGCAGTATCTCTAAACACATGAGATTCTTTGGGTGGTGAAATCAGTCCCTTATCCAATAAGGTTCTTCGCGATATTAAAGCAGTATCTCTAAACACATGAGATTCTTCACGATACCAAAGAATTATCTCTAAACACATGAGATTCTTCAGGTGGTCGAAGCAGTCCCTTATCCATTAAGGTTCTTCGCGATACAAAAGCAGTATCTCTAAACACATGAGATTCTTCGGGTAGTTGAAGCAGTCCCTTATCCAATAAGGTTCTTTGCTATACCAAAGCAGTATCTCTATTCACGTGAGATTCTTCGGGTGGTCGAAGCAGTACCTTATTCAATAAGGTTCTTTCTGATAGCAAAGCAGTATCTCTAAACATATGAGATTCTTCGGGTGGTCGAAGCAGTCCCTTATATAATAAGGTTCTTCGCGATACCAAAGCAGTATCTCTAAACAAATGAGATTCATCGGGTGGTCAAAGTAGTCCCTTATCCAATAAGGTTCTTTGCGATACCAAAGAAGTATATCTAAACACATGAGATTCTTCGGGTGGTCAAAGCAGTCCCTTATCTAATAAGGTTCTTCGCAATACCAAAGCAGTATTTTTAAACACATGAGATTCTTCGGGTGGTCGAAGTAGTCCCTTATCCAATAAGGTTCTTTGCGATACCTAAGCAGTATCTCTAAACACATGAGATTCGTCGGGTGGTCGAAGCAGTGCCTTATCCAATAAGGTTCTTCGTGATACCAAAGTAGTACCTCTAAACACATGAGATTCTTCGGGTGGTCGAAGCAGTCCCTTATATAATAAGGTTCGTCGCGATACCAAAGCAATATCTCTAAACACATGACATTCGTCGGGTGGATGGAGCAATGACTTATCCAATAAGGTTCTCCGTGATACCAAAGCAGTATCTCTAAACACAGGAAATTCTTCGGGTGGTCAAAGCAGTCCCTTATCTAATAAGGTTCTTCGCGATACCAACGCAGTATCTCTAAACACATGAGATTCTTCGGTTGGTCAAAGCAGTCCCTTATCTAATAAGGTTCTTCGCAATATCAAAGCAGTATCTCTAAACACATGAGATTCTTCGCGATACCAAAGCAGTATCTCTAAACACATGAGATTCTTCTGGTGGTCAAAGCAGTACCTTATCTAATAAGGTTCTTCGCGATACCAAAGCAGTATCTCTAAACACATGAGATTCTTCGGGTGGTCGAAGCAGTCCCTTATCCAATAAGGTTCTTCGCGATACCAAAGAAGTATATTTAAACACATGAGATTCGTCGGTTGATCGAACCAGTTCCTCATCCAATAAGGTTCTTCGCGATACCAAAGAAGTATATTTAAACAGATGAGATTCGTCGGGTGGTCGAACCAGTTCTTCATCCAATAAGGTTCTTCGCGATACCAAAGCAGTATCTCTAAACACATGAGATTCTTCTGGTGGTCAAAGCAGTCCCTTATCTAATAAGGTTCTTTGTGATACCAAAGCAGTATCTCTGAACACATGATATTCTTCGGGTGGTGAAAGAAGTCCCTTATCCAATAAGGTTCTTCGCGATATTAAAGCTGTATCTCTAAACACATGAGATTCTTCCCGAAACCAAAGCAGTATCTCTAAACACATGAGATTCTTCGGGTGGTCGAAGTAGTCCCTTATCCAATAAGGTTCTTTGCGATGCCAAAGCAGTATCTCTAAACACATGAGATTCTTCGGGTGGTCGAAGCAGTCCCTTATCCAATAAGGTTCTTCGCGATACCAAAGTAATATCTCTAAACACATGAGATTCTTCGGGTGGTCAAAGCAGTCCCTTATCTAATAAGGTTCTTCGCGATACCAAAGCAGTATCTCTAAACACATGAGATTCTTTGGGTGGTGAAAGCAGTCCCTTATCCAATAAGGTTCTTCGCGATATTAAAGCAGTATCTCTAAACACATGAGATTCTTCACGATACCAAAGAATTATCTCTAAACACATGAGATTCTTCAGGTGGTCGAAGCAGTCCCTTATCCATTAAGGTTCTTCGCGATACAAAAGCAGTATCTCTAAACACATGAGATTCTTCGGGTAGTTGAAGCAGTCCCTTATCCAATAAGGTTCTTTGCTATACCAAAGCAGTATCTCTATTCACGTGAGATTCTTCGGGTGGTCGAAGCAGTACCTTATTCAATAAGGTTCTTTGTGATAGCAAAGCAGTATCTCTAAACACATGAGATTCTTCGGGTGGTCGAAGCAGTCCCTTATATAATAAGGTTCTTCGCGATACCAAAGCAGTATCTCTAAACAAATGAGATTTATCGGGTGGTCAAAGTAGTCCCTTATCCAATAAGGTTCTTTGCGATACCAAAGAAGTATATCTAAACACATGAGATTCTTCGGGTGGTCAAAGCAGTCCCTTATCTAATAAGGTTCTTCGCAATACCAAAGCAGTATTTTTAAACACATGAGATTCTTCGGGTGGTCGAAGTAGTCCCTTATCCAATAAGGTTCTTTGCGATACCTAAGCAGTATCTCTAAACACATGAGATTCGTCGGGTGGTCGAAGCAGTGCCTTATCCAATAAGGTTCTTCGTGATACCAAAGTAGTATCTCTAAACACATGAGATTCTTCGGGTGGTCGAAGCAGTCCCTTATATAATAAGGTTCGTCGCGATACCAAAGCAATATCTCTAAACACATGACATTCGTCGGGTGGACGGAGCAATGACTTATCCAATAAGGTTCTCCGTGATACCAAAGCAGTATCTCTAAACACAGGAAATTCTTCGGGTGGTCAAAGCAGTCCCTTATCTAATAAGGTTCTTCGCGATACCAACGCAGTATCTCTAAACACATGAGATTCTTCGGTTGGTCAAAGCAGTCCCTTATCTAATAAGGTTCTTCGCAATATCAAAGCAGTATCTCTAAACACATGAGATTCTTCGCGATACCAAAGCAGTATCTCTAAACACATGAGATTCTTCTGGTGGTCAAAGCAGTACCTTATCTAATAAGGTTCTTCGCGATACCAAAGCAGTATCTCTAAACACATGAGATTCTTCGGGTAGTTGAAGCAGTCCCTTATCCAATAAGTTTCTTCGCGATACCAACGCAGTATCTCTAAACACATGAGATTCGTCGGGTGGATGGAGCAATGACTTATCCAATAAGGTTCTCCGCGATAGTAAAGCAGTATTTCTAAACACAGGAAATTCTTCGGGTGGTCAAGCAGTCCCTTATCTAGTAAGGTTCTTCGCGATACCAACGCAGTATCTCTAAACACATGAGATTCTTCGGTTGGTCAAAGCAGTCCCTTATCTAATAAGGTTCTTCGCGATACCAAAGCAGTATCTCTAAACACATGAGATTCTTTGGGTGGTGAAAGCAGTCCCTTATCCAATAAGGTTCTCCGCGATACCAAAGCAGTATCTCTAAACACAGGAAATTCTTCGGGTGGTCAAAGCAGTCCCTTATCTAATAAGGTTCTTCGCGATACCAACGCAGTATCTCTAAACATATGAGATTCTTCGGTTGGTCAAAGCAGTCCCTTATCTAATAAGGTTCTTCGCAATATTAAAGCAGTATCTCTAAACACATGAGATTCTTCGCAATACCAAAGCAGTTTCTCTAAACACATGAGATTCTTCTGGTGGTCAAAGCAGTACCTTATCGAATAAGGTTCTTCGCGATACCAAAGCAGTATCTCTAAACACATGAGATTCTTCGGGTGGTCGAAGCAGTCCCTTATCCAATAAGGTTCTTCGCGATACCAAAGAAGTATATTTAAACACATGAGATTCGTCGGTTGATCGAACCAGTTCCTCATCCAATAAGGTTCTTCGCGATACCAAAGAAGTATATTTAAACACCATAGATTCGTCGGGTGGTCGAACCAGTTCTTCATCCAATAAGGTTCTTCGCGATACCAAAGCAGTATCTCTAAACACATGAGATTCTTCTGGTGGTCGAAGCAGTCCCTTATCTAATAAGGTTCTTTGCGATACCAAAGCAGTATCTCTGAACACATGATATTCTTCGGGTGGTGAAAGAAGTCCCTTATCCAATAAGGTTCTTCGCGATACCAAAGCATTATATTTAAACACATGAGATTCGTCGGGTGGTCGAAGCAGTGCCTTATTCAATAAGGTTCTTCGTGATACCAAAGCAATATCTCTAAACAAATGAGATTCTTCGGGTGGTCAAAGTAGTCCCTTATCCAATAAGGTTCTTTGCGATACCAAAGAAGTATATCTAAACACATGAGATTCTTCGGATGGTCAAAGCAGTCCCTTATCTAATAAGGTTCTTCGCGATACCAAAGCAGTATTTTTAAACACATGAGATTCTTCGGGTGGTCGAAGTAGTCCCTTATCCAATAAGGTTCTTTGCGATACCTAAGCAGTATCTCTAAACACATGAGATTCGTCGGGTGGTCGAAGCAGTGCCTTATCCAATAAGGTTCTTCGTGATACCAAAGTAGTATCTCTAAACACATGAGATTCTTCGGGTGGTCGAAGCAGTCCCTTATATAATAAGGTTCGTCGCGATACCAAAGCAGTATCTCTAAACACATGAGATTCGTCGGGTGGATGGAGCAATGACTTATCCAATAAGGTTCTCCGCGATACCAAAGCAGTATCTCTAAACACAGGAAATTCTTCGGGTGGTCAAAGCAGTCCCTTATCTAATAAGGTTCTTCGCGATACCAACGCAGTACCTCTAAACACATGAGATTCTTCGGTTGGTCAAAGCAGTCCCTTATCTAATAAGGTTCTTCGCAATATCAAAGCAGTATCTCTAAACACATGAGATTCTTTGCGATACCAAAGCAGTATCTCTAAACAAATGAGATTCTTCTGGTGGTCAAACCAGTACCTTATCTAATAAGGTTCTTCGCGATACCAAAGCAGTATCTCTAACCACATGAGATTCTTCGGGTGGTCGAAGCAGTCCCTTATCTAATAAGGTTCTTCGCGATCCCAAAGAAGTATATTTAAACACATGAGATTCGTTGGTTGATCGAACCAGTTCCTCATCCAATAAGGTTCTTCGCGATACCAAAGAAGTATATTTAAACACATGAGATTCGTTGGGTGGTCGAACCAGTTCTTCATCCAATAAGGTTCTTCGCGATACCAAAGCAGTATCTCTAAACACATGAGATTCTTCGGGTGGTCGAAGCAGTCCCTTATCCAATAAGGTTCTTCGCGATACCAAAGCATTATATTTAAACACATGAGATTCGTCGGGTGGTCGAAGCAGTGCCTTATTCAATAAGGTTCTTCGCGATACCAATGCAGTATCTCTAAACAAATGAGATTCATCGGGTGGTCAAAGTAGTCCCTTATCCAAAAAGGTTCTTTGCGATTCCAAAGAAGTATATATAAACACATGAGATTCTTCGGGTGGTCAAAGCAGTCCCTTATCTAATAAGGTTCTTCGCGATACCAAAGCAGTATTTTTAAACACAGGAGATTCTTCGGGTGGTCGAAGTAGTCCCTTATCCAATAAGGTTCTTTGCGATACATAAGCAGTATCTCTAAACACATGAGATTCGTCGGGTGGTCGAAGCAGTGCCTTATCCAATAAGGTTCTTTGTGATACCAAAGTAGTATCTCTAAACACATGAGATTCTTCGGGTGGTCGAAGCAGTCCCTTATATAATAAGGTTCGTCGCGATACCAAAGCAGTATCTCTAAACACATGAGATTCGTTGGGTGGATGGAGCAGTGACTTATCCAATAAGGTTCTCCGCGATACCAAAGCAGTATCTCTAAACACAGGAAATTCTTCGGGTGGTCAAAGCAGTCCCTTATCTAATAAGGTTCTTCGCGATACCAACGCAGTATCTCTAAACACATGAGATTCTTCGGTTGGTCAAAGCAGTCCCTTATCTAATAAGGTTCTTCGCAATATCAAAGCAGTATCTCTAAACACATGAGATTCTTCGCGATACCAAAGCAGTATCTCTAAACACATGAGATTCTTCTGGTGGTCAAACCAGTACCTTATCTAATAAGGTTCTTCGCGATACCAAAGCAGTATTTCTAAACACATGAGATTCTTCGGGTGGTCGAAGCAGTCCCTTATCCAATAAGGTTCTTCGCGATCCCAAAGAAGTATATTTAAACACATGAGATTCGTTGGTTGATCGAACCAGTTCCTCATCCAATAAGGTTCTTCGCGATACCAAAGAAGTATATTTAAACACATGAGATTCGTCGGGTGGTCGAACCAGTTCTTCATCCAATAAGGTTCTTCGCGATACCAAAGCAGTATCTCTAAACACATGAGATTCTTCGGGTGGTCGAAGCAGTCCCTTATCCAATTAGGTTCTTCGCGATACCAAAGCATTATATTTAAACACATGAGATTCGTCGGGTGGTCGAAGCAGTGCCTTATTCAATAAGGTTCTTCGCGATACCAAAGCAGTATCTCTAAACAAATGAGATTCATCGGGTGGTCAAAGTAGTCCCTTATCCAAAAAGGTTCTTTGCGATTCCAAAGAAGTATATCTAAACACATGAGATTCTTCGGGTGGTCAAAGCAGTCCCTTATCTAATAAGGTTCTTCGCGATACCAAAGCAGTATTTTTAAACACATGAGATTCTTCGGGTGGTCGAAGTAGTCCCTTATCCAATAAGGTTCTTTGCGATACCTAAGCAGTATCTATAAACACATGAGATTCGTCGGGTGGTCGAAGCAGTGCCTTATCCAATAAGGTTCTTTGTGATACCAAAGTAGTATCTCTAAACACATGAGATTCTTCGGGTGGTCGAAGCAGTCCCTTATCCAATAAGGTTCTTCGCGATCCCAAAGAAGTATATTTAAACACATGAGATTCGTTGGTTGATCGAACCAGTTCCTCATCCAATAAGGTTCTTCGCGATACCAAAGAAGTATATTTAAACACATGAGATTCGTCGGGTGGTCGAACCAGTTCTTCATCCAATAAGGTTCTTCGCGATACCAAAGCAGTATCTCTAAACACATGAGATTCATCGGGTGGTCGAAGCAGTCCCTTATCCAATAAGGTTCTTCGCGATACCAAAGCATTATATTTAAACACATGAGATTCGTCGGGTGGTCGAAGCAGTGCCTTATTCAATAAGGTTCTTCGCGATACCAAAGCAGTATCTCTAAACAAATGAGATTCATCGGGTGGTCAAAGTAGTCCCTTATCCAAAAAGGTTCTTTGCGATTCCAAAGAAGTATATCTAAACACATGAGATTCTTAGGGTGGTCAAAGCAGTCCCTTATCTAATAAGGTTCTTCGCGATACCAAAGCAGTATTTTTAACCACATGAGATTCTTCGGGTGGTCGAAGTAGTCCCTTATCCAATAAGGTTCTTTGCGATACCTAAGCAGTATCTCTAAACACATGAGATTCGTCGGGTGGTCGAAGCAGTGCCTTATCCAATAAGGTTCTTTGTGATACCAAAGTAGTATCTCTAAACACATGAGATTCTTCGGGTGGTCGAAGCAGTCCCTTATATAATAAGGTTCGTCGCGATACCAAAGCAGTATCTCTAAACACATGAGATTCGTTGGGTGGATGGAGCAATGACTTATCCAATAAGGTTCTCCGCGATACCAAAGCAGTATCTCTAAACACAGGAAATTCTTCGGGTGGTCAAAGCAGTCCCTTATCTAATAAGGTTCTTCGCGATACCAACGCAGTATCTCTAAACACATGAGATTCTTCGGTTGGTCAAAGCAGTCCCTTATCTAATAAGGTTCTTCGCAATATCAAAGCAGTATCTCTAAACACATGAGATTCTTCGCGATACCAAAGCAGTATCTCTAAACACATGAGATTCTTCTGGTGGTCAAACCAGTGCCTTATCTAATAAGGTTCTTCGCGATACCAAAGCAGTATCTCTAAACACATGAGATTCTTCGGGTGGTCGAAGCAGTCCCTTATCCAATAAGGTTCTTCGCGATCCCAAAGAAGTATATTTAAACACATGAGATTCGTTGGTTGATCGAACCAGTTCCTCATCCAATAAGGTTCTTCGCGATACCAAAGAAGTATATTTAAACACATGAGATTCGTCGGGTGGTCGAACTAGTTCTTCATCCAATAAGGTTCTTCACGATACCAAAGCAGTATCTCTAAACACATGAGATTCTTCGGGTGGTCAAAGCAGTCCCTTATCTAATAAGGTTCTTCGCGATACCAAATCAGTATCTCTAAACACATGAGATTCTTCGGGTGGTGAAAGCAGTCCCTTATCCAATAAGGTTCTTCGCGATATTAAAACAGTATCTCTAAACACATAAGATTCTTCGCGATACCAAAGAATTATATCTAAACACATGAGATTCTTCGGGTGGTAGAAGTAGTCCCTTATCCAATAAGGTTCTTCGCGATACCAAAGTAGTATCTCTAAACACATGAGATTCTTCGGATAGTTGAAGCAGTCCCTTATCAAATAAGGTTCTTTGCAATACCAAAGCAGTATCTCTAAACACATGAGATTCTTCGGGTGGTCGAAGCAGTACCTTATTCAATAAGGTTCTTCGTGATACCAAAGCAGTATCTCCAAACACATGAGATTCTTCGTGTGGTCGAAGCAATCCCTTATCCAATAAGGTTCTTCCCGATACCAAAGCAGTATTTATAAACACATGATATTCATCGGGTGATCAAAGAAGTCCCTTATCTAATAAGGTTCTTCGCGATACTAAAGCAGTATTTTTAAACACATGAGATTCCTCGGGTGGTCGAAGCAGTCCCTTATATAATAAGGTTCTTCGCGATACCAAAGCAGTATCTCTAAACACATGAGATTCGTCGGGTGGTTGGAGCAATGACTTATCCAATAAGGTTCTTCGCGATACCAAAGCAGTATCTCTAAACACATGAAATTCTTCGGGTGGTCAAAGCAGTCTCTTATCTAATAAGGTTCTTCACGATACCAAAGCAGTATCTCTAAACATATGAGATTCTTCGGTTGGTCAAAGCAGTCCCTTATCTAATAAGGTTCTTCGCAATA
Organism: Lathyrus sativus; assembly: GCA_963859935.3. Taxonomy (NCBI): domain Eukaryota; kingdom Viridiplantae; phylum Streptophyta; class Magnoliopsida; order Fabales; family Fabaceae; genus Lathyrus; species Lathyrus sativus. The sequence goes on along the minus strand of OZ012740.1, from coordinate 234,568,166 downwards.
TCAAAGCAGTATCTCTAAACACATGAGATTCTTCGCGATACCAAAGCAGTATCTCTAAACACATGAGATTCTTCTGGTGGTCAATGCAGTACCTTATCTAATAAGGTTCTTCGCGATACCAGAAACGTATCTCTAAACACATGAGATTCTTCAGGTGGTCGAAGCAGTCCCTTATCCAATAAGGTTCTTCGCGATACCAAAGAAGTATATTTAAACACCTGAGATTCGTCGGGTGGTCGAACCAGTTCCTCATCCAATAAGGTTCTTCGCGATACCAAAGTAGTATCTCTAAACACATGAGATTCTTCTGGTGGTCGAAGCAGTCCCTTATCTAATAAGGTTCTTTGCGATACCAAAGCAGTATCTCTGAACACATGATATTCTTCGGGTGGTGAAAGAAGTCCCTTATCCAATAAGGTTCTTCGCGATATTAAAGCAGTATCTCTAAACACATGAGATTCTTCCCGAAACCATAGCAGTATCTCTAAACAAATGAGATTCATCGGGTGGTGAAAGTAGTCCCTTATCCAATAAGGTTCTTTGCGATACCAAACAAGTATATCTAAACACATGAGATTCTTCGGGTGGTCGAAGCAGTCCCTTATCTAATAAGGTTCTTCGCGATACCAAAGCAATATTTTTAAACACATGAGATTCTTCGGATGGTCAAAGCAGTCCCTTATCCAATAAGGTTCTTTGCGATACCTAAGCAGTATCTCTAAACACATGAGATTCATCGGGTGGTCGAAGCAGTGCCTTATCCAATAAGGTTCTTCGTAATACCAAAGTAGTATCTCTAAACACATGAGATTCTTCGGGTGGTCAAAGCAGTCCCTTATCTAATAAGGTTCTTCGCGATACCAAAGGAGTATCTCTAAACACATGAGATTCTTCGGGTGGTCAAAGCAGTCCCTTATCTAATAGGGTAATTCGCGGTATAAAAGTAGTATATCTAAACACATGAGATTCTTCCCGATACCAAAGCAGTATATTTAAACACATGAGATTCGTCGGGTGGTCGAAGCAGTGCCTTATCTAATAAGGTTCTTCGCGATACCAATGCAGTATCTCTAAACACATGAGATTCTTCGGGTGGTCAAAGAAGTCCGTTATCTAATAAGGTTCTTCGCGATACCAAATCAGTATCTCTAAACACATTAGATTCTTTGGGTGGTGAAAGCAGTCCCTTGTCCAATAAGGTTCTTCGCGATATTAAAGCAGTATCTCTAAACACATGAGATTCTTCACGATACCAAAGAATTATCTCTAAACACATGAGATTCTTCGGGTGGTCGAAGCAGTCCCTTATCCATTAAGGTTCTTCGCGATACCATAGCAGTATCTCTAAACACATGAGATTCTTCGGGTGGTCGAAGCAGTCCCTTATATAATAAGGTTTTTCGCGATACCAAAGCAGTATCTCTAAACACATGAGATTCGTCGGGTGGATGGAGCAATGACTTATCCCATAAGGTTCTTCGCGATACCAAAGCAGTATCTCTAAACACAGGAAATTCTTCGGGTGGTCAAAGCAGTCCCTTATCTAATAAGATTCTTCGCGATACCAACGCAGTATCTCTAAACACATGAGATTCTTCGGTTGGTCAAAGCAGTCCCTTATCTAATAAGGTTCTTCGCAATATCAAAGCAGTATCTCTAAACACATGAGATTTTTCGCGATACCAAACCAGTATCTCTAAACACATGAGATTCTTTTGGTGGTCAAAGCAATACCTTATCTAATAAGGTTCTTCGCGATACCAAAACAGTATCTCTAAACACATGAGATTCTTCGGGTGGACGAAGCAGTCCCTTATCCAATAAGGTTCTTCGCGATACCAAAGAAGTATATTTAAACACATGAGATTCGTCGGTTGATCGAACCAGTTCCTCATCCAATAAGGTTCTTCGCGATACCAAAGAAGTATATTTAAACACATGAGATTCGTCGGGTGGTCGAACCAGTTCTTCATCCAATAAGGTTCTTCGCGATACCAAAGCAGTATCTCTAAACACATGAGATTCTTCTGGGTGTCAAAGCAGTCCCTTATCTAATAAGGTTCTTTGCGATACCAAAGCAGTATCTCTGAACACATGATATTCTTCGGGTGGTGAAAGAAGTCCCTTATCCAATAAGGTTCTTCGCGATATTAAAGCAGTATCTCTAAACACATGAGATTCTTCACGAAACCAAAGCAGTATCTCTAAACACATGAGATTCTTCGGGTGGTCGAAGCAGTCCCTTATCCAATAAGGTTCTTTGCGATGCCAAAGCAGTATCTCTAAACACATGAGATTATTCGGGTGGTCGAAGCAGTCCCTTATCCAATAAGGTTCTTCGCGATACCAAAGTAGTATCTCTAAACACATGAGATTCTTCGGGTGGTGAAAGCAGTCCCTTATCCAATAAGGTTCTTCGCGATATTAAAGCAGTATCTCTAAACACATGAGATTCTTTGCGATACCAAAGAATTATCTCTAAACACATGAGATTCTTCGGGTGGTCGAAGTAGTCCCTTATCCAATAAGGTTCTTCGCGATACCAAAGTAGTATCTCTAAACACATGAGATTTTTCGGATAGTTGAAGCAGTCCCTTATCAAATAAGGTTCTTTGCGATACCAAAGCAGTATCTCTAAACACATGAGATTCTTCGGGTGGTCGAAGCATTACCTTATTCAATAAGGTTCTTCGTGATACCAAAGCAGTATCTCCAAACACATGAGATTCTTCGGGTGGTCGAAGCAGTCTCATATCCAATAAGGTTCTTCGCGATACCAAAGCAGTATTTATAAACACATGATATTCATCGGGTGATCAAAGTAGTCCCTTATCTAATAAGGTTCTTCGCGATACTAAAGCAGTATTTTTAAACACATGAGATTCTTCGGGTGGTCGAAGCAGTCCCTTATATAATAAGGTTTTTCACGATACCAAAGCAGTATCTCTAAACACATGAGATTCGTCGGGTGGTTGGAGCAATGACCTATCCAATAAGGTTCTTCGCGATACCAAAGCAGTATCTCTAAACACATGAAATTCTTCGGGTGGTCAAAGCAGTCTCTTATCTAATAAGGTTCTTCGCGATACCAAAGCAGTATCTCTAAACATATGAGATTCTTCGGTTGGTCAATGCAGTCCCTTATCTAATAAGGTTCTTCGCAATATCAAAGCAGTATCTCTAAACACATGAGATTTTTCGCGATACCAAAGCAGTATCTCTAAACACATGAGATTCTTCGGTTGGTCAAAGCAGTCCCTTATCTAATAAGGTTCTTCGCAATATCAAAGCAGTATCTCTAAAGACATGAGATTCTTCGCGATACCAAAGCAGTATCTCTAAACACATGAGATTCTTCTGGTGGTCAAAGCAGTACCTTATCTAATAAGGTTCTTCGCGATACCAAAAACGTATCTCTAAACACATGAGATTCTTCGGGTGGTCGAAGCAGTCCCATATCCAATAAGGTTATTCGCGATACCAAAGAAGTATATTTAAACACATGAGATTCGTCGGATGGTCGAACCAGTTCCTCATCCAATAAGGTTCTTCGCGATACCAAAGCAGTATCTCTAAACACATGAGATTCTTCTGGTGGTCAAAGCAGTCCCTTATCTAATAAGGTTCTTTGTGATACCAAAGCAGTATCTCTGAACACATGATATTCTTCGGGTGGTGAAAGAAGTCCCTTATCCAATAAGGTTCTTCGCGATATTAAAGCAGTATCTCTAAACACATGAGATTCTTCCCGAAACCAAAGCAGTATCTCTAAATACATGAGATTCTTCAGGTGGTCGAAGCAGTCCCTTATCCAATAAGGTTCTTTGCGATGCCAAAGCAGTATCTCTAAAAACATGAGATTCTTCGGATGGTCGAAGCAGTCCCTTATCCAATAAGGTTCTTGCGATACCAAAGCATTATATTTAAACACATGAGATTCGCCGGGTGGTCGAAGCAGTGCCTTATTCAATAAGGTTCTTCGCGATACCAAAGCAGTATCTCTAAACACATGAGATTCATCGGGTGGTCAAAGTAGTCCCTTATCCAATAAGGTTCTTTGCGATACCAAAGAAGTATCTCTAAACACATGAGATTCTTCGGGTGGTCAAAGCATTCCCTTATCTAATAAGGTTCTTCGCGATACCAAAGCAGTATTTTTAAACACATGAGATTCTTCGGGTGGTCGAAGCATTCCATTATCCAATAAGGTTCTTTGCGATACCTAAGCAGTATCTCAAAACACATGAGATTCTTCGGGTGGTCGAAGCAGTGCCTTATCCAATATGGTTCTTCGCGATACCAAAGTAGTATCTCTAAACACATGAGATTCTTCGGGTGGTCAAAGGAGTCCCTTATCTAATAAGGTTGTTCACGATACCAAAGAAGTATCTTTAAACACATGAGATTTTTCGGGTGGTCAAAGCAGTCCCTTATCTAATATGGTTATTCGCGATACCAAATCAGTATCTCTAAACACATGAGATTCTTTGGGTGGTGAAAGCAGTCCCTTATCCAATAAGGTTCTTCGTGATATTAAAACAGTATCTCTAAACACATGAGATTCTTCACGATACCAAAGAATTATCTCTAAACACATGAGATTCTTTGGGTGGTCGAAGCAGTCCCTTATCCATTAAGGTTCTTCGCGATACCAAAGCAGTATCTCTAAACACTTGAGATTCTTCCGGTAGTTGAAGCAGTCCCTTATCCAATAAGGTTCTTTGCTATACCAAAGCAGTATCTCTAAACACGTGAGATTCTTCGGGTGGTCGAAGTAGTACCTTATTCAATAAGGTTCTTCGTGATACCAAAGCAGTATCTCTAAACACATGAGGTTCTTCGGGTGGTCGAAGCAGCCCCTTATATAATAAGGTTCGTCGCGATACCAAAGCAGTATCTCTAAACACATGAGATTCGTCGGGTGGACGGAGCAATGACTTATCCAATAAGGTTCTTCGCGATACCAAAGCAGTATCTCTAAACACAGGAAATTCTTCGGGTGGTCAAAGCAGTCCCTTATCTAATAAGGTGCTTCGCGATACCAACGCATAATCTCTAAACACATGAGATTCTTCGGTTGGTCAATGCAGTCCCTTATCTAATAAGGTTCTTCGCAATATCAAAGCAGTATCTCTAAACACATGAGATTTTTCGCGATACCAAAGCAGTATCTCTAAACACATGAGATTCTTTTGGTGGTCAAAGCAGTACCTTATCTAATAAGGTTCTTCGCGATACCAAAGCAGTATCTCTAAACACATGAGATTCTTCGGGTGGTCGAAGCAGTCCCTTATCCAATAAGGTTCTTCGCGATACGAAAGAAGTATATTTAAACACATGAGATTCGTCAGTTGATCGAACCAGTTCCTCATCCAATAAGGTTCTTCGCGATACCAAAGAAGTATATTTAAACACATGAGAATCGTCGGGTGGTCGAACCAGTTCTTCATCCAATAAGGTTCTTCGCGATACCAAAGCAGTATCTCTAAACACATGAGATTCTTCTGGTGGTCAAAGCAGTCCCTTATCTAATAGGGTTCTTTGCGATACCAAAGCAGTATCTCTGAACACATGATATTCTTCGGGTGGTAAAAGCAGTCCCTTATCCAATAAGGTTCTTCGCGATATTAAAGCAGTATCTCTAAACACATGAGATTCTTTCGCGATACCAAAGCAGTATCTATAAACACATGAGATTCTTTGGGTGGTCGAAGCAGTCCGTTATCCAATAAGGTTCGTGGCGATACCAAAGCAGTATCTCTAAACACATGAGATTCTTCGGGTAGTTGAAGAAGTCCCTTATTCAATAAGGTTCTTCGTGATACCAAAGCAGTATCTCTAAACACATGAGATTCTTCGGGTGGTCGAAGCAGTACCTTATTCAATATGGTTCTTCTTGATACCAAAGCAGTATCTCTAAACACATGAGATTCGTCGGATGGTCGAAGTAGTCCCTTATCATATAAGGTTCTTCGTGATACCAAAGCAGTATCTCTAAACACATGACATTCTTCGGGTGGTTAAAGCAATCCCTTATCTAATAAGGTTCTTCGCGGTACCAAAGCAGTATCTCTAAACACATGAGATTCTTCGGTTGGTCAAAGCAGTCCCTTATCTAATAAGGTTCTTCGCGATATCAAATGAGTATCTCTAAACACATGAGATTCTTCGTGATACCAAAGCAGTATCTCTAAACACATGAGATTCTTCTTGTGGTCAAAGCAGTACCTTATCTAATAAGGTTCTTCGCGATACCAAAGCAGTATCACTAAACACATGAGATTCTTCGGGTGGTCGAAGCAGTCCCTTATCCAATAAGGTTCTTCTCGATACCAAAGCATTATATTTAAACACGTGAGATTCGTCGGTTGGTCGAAGCAGTGCCTTATCCAATAAGGTTCTTTACGATACCAAAGCAGTATCTCTAAACATATGAGATTCTTCGGGTAGTTGAAGCAATCCCTTATCCAATAAGGTTCTTTGCGATACCAAAGCAGTATCTCTAAACATATGAGATTCTTTGGGTGGTCGAAGCAGTACGTTATTCAATAAGGTTCTTCACGATACCGAAGCAGTATCTCTAAACACATGAGATTCTTCGGGTGGTCAAAGCAGTCCCTTATATAATAAGGTTCTTCAAGATACCAAATCAGTATCTCTAAACACATGAGATTCTTCGGGTGGTCAAAGCATTCCGTTATCTAATAAGGTTTGTCACGATACCAATGTTGTATCTCTAAACACATGACATTCTTCAGTTGGTCAAAGCAGTCCCTTATCTAATAAGGTTCTTTGCGATACCAAAGCAGTATCTCTAAACACATGAGATTCTTCGGTTGGTCAAAGCAGTCCCTTATCTAATAAAGTTCTTCGCGGTATCAAAGCAGTATCACTAAACACATGAGATTCTTTGCGGTACCAAAGCAGTGTCTCTAAACACATGAGATTCTTCTGGTGGTCAAAGCAGTACATTATATAATAAGGTTCTACGCGATACCAAAGTAGTATCACTAAACACATGAGATTCTTCGGGTGGTCGAAGCAGTCCCTTATCCAATAAGGTTCTTCGCGATACCAAAGCATAATATTTAAACACATGAGAGTCGTCGCGTGGTCGAAGCAGTGCCTTATCCAATAAGGTTTTTCGCGATACCAAAGCAGTATTTCTAAACACATGAGATTCTTCGGGTAGTTGAAGCAGTCCCTAATCCAATAAGGTTCTTTGCGATACCAAAGCAGTATCTCTAAACACACGAGATTCTTCGGGTGGTCTAAGCATTCCCTTTACTAATTAGGTTCTTCGAGATACTAAAGCAGTATTTTTAAACACATGAGATTCTTCGGGTGGTCGAAGCAGTCCCTTATCCAATAAGGTTCTTCGCGATACCAAAGCAGTATCTCTAAAAACATGAGATTCGCCGGATGGTCGAAGCAGTCCCTTATCCAATAAGGTTCTTCGCGATACCAAATCAGTATCTCTAAACACATGAGATTCTTCGGGTGGTCAAAGCAGTCCTTTATCTAATAAGGTTCTTCGCGATACTAAAGCAGTAATTTTAAACACATGATATTCTTCGGGTGGTCGAAGCAGTCCCTTATATAATAAGGTTCTTCGCGATAGCAAAGCAGTATCTCTAAACACATGAGATTCATCGGGTGGTTGGAGCAATGCCTTATCCAATAAGGTTCTTCGCGATACCAAAGCAATATCTCTAAACACATGAAATTCTTCTAGTGGTCAAAACAGTCCCTTATTTAATAAGGTTCTTTGCGATACCAAAGCAGTATCTCTAAATACATGAGATTCTTCGGTAGGTCAAAGAAGTCCCTTATCTAATAAGGTTCTTCGCGATATCAAAGCAGTATCTCTAAACACATGAGATTCTTCGCGATACCAAAGCAGTATCTCTAAACACATGAGATTCTTCTGGTGGTCGAAGCAATCCCTTCTCCAATAAGGTTCTTTGCGATGCCAAAGCAGTATCTCTAAACACATGAGATTCTTCGGGTGGTCGAAGCAGTCCCTTATCCAATAAGGTTCTTCGCAATACAAAAGCATTATATTTAAACACATGAGATTCGTCGGGTGGTCGAAGCAGTGCCTTATTCAATAAGGTTCTTCGCGATACCAAAGCAGTATCTCTAAACACATGAGATTCTTCGGGTGGTGAAAGCAGTCCCTTATCCAATAAGGTTCTTCGCAATATTAAAGCAGTATCTCTAAACACATGATATTCTTCGCGATACCAAAGCAGTATCTCTAACCACATGAGATTCTTCGGGTGGTCGAACCAGTCCCTTATCCAATAAGGTTCGTTGCAATACCAAAGCAGTATCTCTAAACACATGAGATTCTTCGGGTAGTTGAAGCAGTCCCTTATCCAATAAGGTTCTTTGTGATACCAAAGCAGTATCTCTAAACACATGCGATTCTTCGGGTGGTCGAAGCAGTACCTTATTCAATATGGTTCTTCTTGATACTAAAGCAGTATCTCTAAACACATGAGATTCGTCGGATGGTCGAAGCAGTCCCTTATCCAATAAGATTCTTCGCGATACCAAAGCAGTATCTCTAAACACATGGGATTCATCGGGTGGTCAAAGTAGTCCCTTATCCAATAAGGTTCTTTGCGATACCAAAGCAGTATCTCTAAACACATGAGATTCTTCGGGTGGTCTAAGTAGTCCCTTATCCAATAAGGTTCTTCGAGATACTAAAGCAGTATTTTTAAACACATGAGATTCTTCGGGTGGTCGGAGCAGTCCCTTATCCAATAAGGTTCTTCGCGATACCAAAGCAGTATCTCTAAACACATGAGATTCGTCGGATGGTCGAAGCAGTCCCTTATCCAATAAGGTTCTTCGCGATACCAAATCAGTATCTCTAAACACATGAGATTCTTCGGGTGGTCAAAGCAGTCCTTTATCGCATAAGGTTCTTCGCGATACTAAAGCAGTATTTTTAAACACATGAGATTCTTCGGGTGGTCGAAGCAGTCCCTTATATAATAAGGTACTTCGCGATAGCGAAGCAGTATCTCTAAACACATGAGATTCATCGGGTGGTTGGAGCAATGCCTTATCCAATAAGGTTCTTCGCGATACCAAAGCAGTATCTCTAAACACATGAAATTCTTCGAGTGGTCAAAGCAGTCGCTTATCAAATAAGGTTCTTCGCGATACCAAAGCAGTATCTCTAAACACATGAGATTCTTCGGTTGGTCAAAGCAGTCCCTTATCTAATAAGGTTCTTCGCAATATCAAAGCAGTATCTCTAAACACATGAGATTCTTCGCGATACCAAAGCAGTATCTCTAAACACATGAGATTCTTCTGGTGGTCGAAGCAGTCCCTTATCCAATAAGGTTCTTTGCGATGCCAAAGCAGTATCTCTAAACACATGACATTCTTCGAGTGGTCGAAGCAGTCCCTTATCTAATAAGGTTCTTCGCGATACCAAAGCAATATCTCTAAACCCATGAGATTCGTCGGATGGTCGAAGCAGTCCCTTATCCAATAAGGTTCTTCGCGATACCAAATCAGTATCTCTAAACACATGAGATTCTTCGGGTGGTCAAAGCAGTCCTTTATCTAATAAGGTTCTTTGCGATACTAAAGCAGTATTTTTAAACACATGAGATTCTTCGGGTGGTCGAAGCAGTCCCTTATATAATAAGGTACTTCGCAATAGCAAAGCAGTATCTCTAAACACATGAGATTCATCGGGTCGTTGGAGCAATGCCTTATCCAATAAGGTTCTTCACGATACCAAAGCAGTATCTCCAAACACATGAAATTCTTCGAGTGGTCAAAGCAGTCACTTATCTAATAAGGTTCTTCGCGATACCAAAACAGTATCTCTAAACACATGAGATTCTTCGAGTGGTCAAAGCAGTCCCTTATCTAATAAGGTTCTTCGCAATATCAAAGAAGTATCTCTAAACACATGAGATTCTTCGCGATACCAAAGCAGTATCTCTAAACACATGAGATTCTTTTGGTGGTCGAAGCAGTCCCTTATCCAATAAGGTTCTTTGCGATGCCAAAGCAGTATCTCTAAACACATGAGATTCTTCGGGTGGTCGAAGCAGTCCCTTATCCAATAAGGTTCTTCGCGATACCAAAGCATTATATTTAAACACATGAGATTCGTCGGATGGTCGTAGCAGTGCCTTATTCAATAAGGTTCTTCGCGATACCAAAGCAGTATCTCTAACCACATGAGATTCTTCGGGTGGTCGAACCAGTCCCTTATCCAATAAGGTTCGTTGCAATACCAAAGCAGTATCTCTAAACACATGAGATTCTTCGGGTAGTTGAAGCAGTCCCTTATCCAATAAGGTTCTTTGTGATACCAAAGCAGTATCTCTAAACACATGCGATTCTTCGGGTGGTCGAAGCAGTACCTTATTCAATATGGTTCTTCTTGATACTAAAGCAGTATCTCTAAACACATGAGATTCTTCGGGTGGTCGAAGCAGTCCCATATCGAATAAGGTTCGTTGCGATACCAAAGCAGTATCTTTAAACACATGAGATTCGTCGGCTGGTCGAAGCAGTCCCTTATCCAATAAGATTCTTCGCGATACCAAAGCAGTAACTCTAAACACATGGGATTCATCGGGTGGTCAAAGTAGTCCCTTATCCAATAAGGTTCTTTGCGATACCAAAGCATTATCTCTAAACACATGAGATTCTTCGGGTGGTCTAAGTAGTCCCTTATCTAATAAGGTTCTTCGAGATACTAAAGCAGTATTTTTAAACACATGAGATTCTTCGGGTGGTCGGAGCAGTCCCTTATCCAATAAGGTTCTTCGCGATACCAAAGCAGTATCTCTAAACACATGAGATTCGTCGGATGGTCGAAGCAGTCCCTTATCCAATAAGGTTCTTCGCGATACCAAATCAGTATCTCTAAACACATGAGATTCTCCGGGTGGTCAAAGCAGTCCTTTATCGCATAAGGTTCTTCGCGATACTAAAGCAGTATTTTTAAACACATGAGATTCTTCGGGTGGTCGAAGCAGTCCCTTATATAATAAGGTACTTCGCGATAGCGAAGCAGTATCTCTAAACACATGAGATTCATCGGGTGGTTGGAGCAATGCCTTATCCAATAAGGTTCTTCGCGATACCAAAGCAGTATCTCTAAACACATGAAATTCTTCGAGTGGTCAAAGCAGTCGCTTATCAAATAAGGTTCTTCGCGATACCAAAGCAGTATCTCTAAACACATGAGATTCTTCGGTTGGTCAAAGCAGTCCCTTATCTAATAAGGTTCTTCGCAATATCAAAGCATTGTCTCTAAACACATGAGATTCTTCGCGATACCAAAGCAGTATCTCCAAACACATGAGATTCTTCTGGTGGTCGAAGCAGTCCCTTATCCAATAAGGTTCTTTGCGATGCCAAAGCAGTATCTCTAAACACATGAGATTCTTCGGGTGGTCGAAGCAGTCCCTTATCCAATAAGGTTCTTCGCGATACCAAAGCATTATATTTAAACACATGAGATTCGTCGGGTGGTCGAAGCAGTGCCTTATTCAATAAGGTTCTTCGCGATACCAAAGCAGTATCTCTAAACACATGAGATTCTTCGGGTGGTGAAAGCAGTCCCTTATCCAATAAGGTTCTTCGCAATATTAAAGCAGTATCTCTAAACACATGATATTCTTCGCGATACCAAAGCAGTATCTCTAACCACATGAGATTCTTCGGGTGGTCGAACCAGTCCCTTATCCAATAAGGTTCGTTGTAATACCAAAGCAGTATCTCTAAACACATGAGATTCTTCGGGTGGTTGAAGCAGTCCCTTATCCAATAAGGTTCTTTGTGATACCAAAGCAGTATCTCTAAACACATGCGATTCTTCGGGTGGTCGAAGCAGTACCTTATTCAATATGGTTCTTCTTGATACTAAAGCAGTATCTCTAAACACATGAGATTCTTCGGGTGGTCGAAGCAGTCCCATATCGAATAAGGTTCGTTGCGATACCAAAGCAGTATCTTTAAACACATGAGATTCGTCGGATGGTCGAAGCAGTCCCTTATCCAATAAGATTCTTCGCGATACCAAAGCAGTATCTCTAAACACATGGGATTCATCGGGTGGTCAAAGTAGTCCCTTATCCAATAAGGTTCTTTGCGATACCAAAGCAGTATCTCTAAACACATGAGATTCTTCGGGTGGTCTAAGTAGTCCCTTATCTAATAAGGTTCTTCGAGATACTAAAGCAGTATTTTTAAACACATGAGATTCTTCGGGTGGTCGGAGCAGTCCCTTATCCAATAAGGTTCTTCGCGATACCAAAGCAGTATCTCTAAACACATGAGATTCGTCGGATGGTCGAAGCAGTCCCTTATCCAATAAGGTTCTTCGCGATACCAAATCAGTATCTCTAAACACATGAGATTCTTCGGGTGGTCAAAGCAGTCCTTTATCGCATAAGGTTCTTCGCGATACTAAAGCAGTATTTTTAAACACATGAGATTCTTCGGGTGGTTGAAGCAGTCCCTTATATAATAAGGTACTTCGCGATAGCGAAGCAGTATCTCTAAACACATGAGATTCATCGGGTGGTTGGAGCAATGCCTTATCCAATAAGGTTCTTCGCGATACCAAAGCAGTATCTCTAAACACATGAAATTCTTCGAGTGGTCAAAGCAGTCGCTTATCAAATAAGGTTCTTCGCGATACCAAAGCAGTATCTCTAAACATATGAGATTCTTCGGTTGGTCAAAGCTGTCCCTTATCTAATAAGGTTCTTCGCAATATCAAAGCAGTATCTCTAAACACATGAGATTCTTCGCGATACTAAAGCAGTATCTCTAAACACATGAGATTCTTCTGGTGGTCGAAGCAGTCCCTTATCCAATAAGGTTCTTTGCGATGCCAAAGCAGTATCTCTAAACACATGAGATTCTTCGGGTGGTCGAAGCAGTCCCTTATCTAATAAGGTTCTTCGCGATACCAAAGCAATATCTCTAAACACATGAGATTCGTCGGATGGTCGAAGCAGTCCCTTATCCAATAAGGTTCTTCGCGATACCAAATCAGTATCTCTAAACACATGAGATTCTTCGGGTGGTCAAAGCAGTCCTTTATCTAATAAGGTTCTTTGCGATACTAAAGCAGTATTTTTAAACACATGAGATTCTTCGGGTGGTCGAAGCAGTCCCTAATATAATAAGGTACTTCGCAATAGCAAAGCAGTATCTCTAAACACATGAGATTCATCGGGTCGTTGGAGCAATGCCTTATCCAATAAGGTTCTTCACGATACCAAAGCAGTATCTCTAAACACATGAAATTCTTCGAGTGGTCAAAGCAGTCGCTTATCTAATAAGGTTCTTCGCGATACCAAAACAGTATCTCTAAACACATGAGATTCTTCGAGTGGTCAAAGCAGTCCCTTATCTAATAAGGTTCTTCGCAATATCAAAGAAGTATCTCTAAACACATGAGATTCTTCGCGATACCAAAGCAGTATCTCTAAACACATGAGATTCTTTTGGTGGTCGAAGCAATCCCTTATCCAATAAGGTTCTTTGCGATGCCAAAGCAGTATCTCTAAACACATGAGATTCTTCGGGTGGTCGAAGCAGTCCCTTATCCAATAAGGTTCTTCGCGATACCAAAGCATTATATTTAAACACATGAGATTCGTCGGATGGTCGTAGCAGTACCTTATTCAATAAGGTTCTTCGCGATACCAAAGCAGTATCTCTAACCACATGAGATTCTTCGGGTGGTCGAACCAGTCCCTTATCCAATAAGGTTCGTTGCAATACCAAAGCAGTATCTCTAAACACATGAGATTCTTCGGGTAGTTGAAGCAAACCCTTATCCAATAAGGTTCTTTGTGATAGCAAAGCAGTATCTCTAAACACATGCGATTCTTCGGGTGGTCGAAGCAGTACCTTATTCAATATGGTTCTTCTTGATACTAAAGCAGTATCTCTAAACACATGAGATTCTTCGGGTGGTCGAAGCAGTCCCATATCGAATAAGGTTCGTTGCAATACCAAAGCAGTATCTTTAAACACATGAGATTCGTCGGATGGTCGAAGCAGTCCCTTATCCAATAAGATTCTTCGCGATACCAAAGCAGTAACTCTAAACACATGGGATTCATCGGGTGGTCAAAGTAGTCCCTTATCCAATAAGGTTCTTTGCGATACCAAAGCAGTATCTCTAAACACATGAGATTCTTCGGGTGGTCTAAGTAGTCCCTTATCTAATAAGGTTCTTCGAGATACTAAAGCAGTATTTTTAAACACATGAGATTCTTCGGGTGGTCGGAGCAGTCCCTTATCCAATAAGGTTCTTCGCGATACCAAAGCAGTATCTCTAAACACATGAGATTCGTCGGATGGTCGAAGCAGTCCCTTATCCAATAAGGTTCTTCGCGATACCAAATCAGTATCTCTAAACACATGAGATTCTTCGGGTGGTCTAAGCAGTCCTTTATCTAATAAGGTTCTTCGCGATACTAAAGCAGTATTTTTAAACACATGAGATTCTTCGGGTGGTCGAAGCAGTCCCTTATATAATAAGGTACTTCGCGATAGCAAAGCAGTAAATCTAAACACATGAGATTCATCGGGTGGTTGGAGCAATGCCTTATCCAATAAGGTTCTTCGCGATACCAAAGCAGTATCTCTAAACACATGAAATTCTTCGAGTGGTCAAAGCAGTCGCTTATCAAATAAGGTTCTTCGCGATACCAAAGCAGTATCTCTAAACACATGAGATTCTTCGGTTGGTCAAAGCAGTCCCTTATCTAATAAGGTTCTTCGCAATATCAAAGCAGTATCTCTAAACACATGAGATTCTTCGCGATACCAAAGCAGTATCTCTAAACACATGAGATTCTTCTGGTGGTCGAAGCAGTCCCTTATCCAATAAGGTTCTTTGCGATGCCAAAGCAGTATCTCTAAACACATGAGATTCTTCGGGTGGTCGAAGCAGTCCCTTATCTACTAAGGTTCTTCGCGATACCAAAGCAATATCTCTAAACACATGAGATTCGTCGGATGGTCGAAGCAGTCCCTTATCCAATAAGGTTCTTCGCGATACCAAATCAGTATCTCTAAACACATGAGATTCTTCGGGTGGTCAAAGCAGTCCTTTATCTAATAAGGTTCTTTACGATACTAAAGCAGTATTTTTAAACACATGAGATTCTTCGGGTGGTCGAAGCAGTCCCTTATATAATAAGGTACTTCGCGATAGCAAAGCAGTATCTCTAAACACATGAGATTCATCGGGTCGTTGGAGCAATGCCTTATCCAATAAGGTTCTTCACGATACCAAAGCAGTATCTCTAAACACATGAAATTCTTCGAATGGTCAAAGCAGTCGCTTATCTAATAAGGTTCTTCGCGATACCAAAGCAGTATCTCTAAACACATGAGATTCTTCGACTGGTCAAAGCAGTCCCTTATCTAATAAGGTTCTTCGCAATATCAAAGAAGTATCTCTAAACACATGAGATTCTTCGCGATACCAAAGCAGTATCTCTAAACACATGAGATTCTTCTGGTGGTCGAAGCAGTCCCTTATCCAATAAGGTTCTTTGCGATGCCAAAGCAGTATCTCTAAACACATGAGATTCTTCGGGTGGTCGAAGCAGTCCCTTATCCAATAAGGTTCTTCGCGATACCAAAGCATTATATTTAAACACATGAGATTCGTCGGATGGTCGTAGCAGTGCCTTATTCAATGAGGTTCTTCGCGATACCAAAGCAGTATCTCTAAACACATGAGATTCTTCGGGTGGTGAAAGCAGTCCCTTATCCAATAAGGTTCTTCGTAGTATTAAAGCAGTATCTCTAAACACTTGAGATTCTTCGCGATACCAAAGCAGTATCTCTAAACACATGAGATTCTTCGGGTGGTCGAACCAGTCCCTTATCCAATAAGGTTTTTCGCGATACCAAAGCAGTATCTCTAAACACAAGAGATTCTTCGGGTAGTTGAAGAAGTCCCTTATCCAATAAGGTTCTTCGTGATACCAAAGCAGTATCTCTAAACACATGCGATTCTTCGGGTGGTCGAAGCAGTACCTTATTCAATATGGTTCTTCTTGATACCAAAGCAGTATCTCTAAACACATGAGATTCTTCGGATGGTCGAAGCAGTCCCTTATCCAATAAGATTCTTCGTGATACCAAAGCAGTATCTCTAAACACATGAGATTCGTGGGATGGTCTAAGCAGTCCCTTATCCAATAAGGTTCTTTGCGATACCAAAGCAGTATCTCTAAACACATGAGATTCTTCGGGTGGTCAAAGCAGTCCCTTATCTAATAAGGTTCTTTGCGATACCAAAGCAATATCTCTAAACACATGAGATTCTTCGGGTGGTCTAAGCAGTCCCTTATCTAATAAGGTTCTTCGAGATACTAAAGCAATATTTTTAAACACATGAGATTCTTCAGGTGGTCGGAGCAGTCCCTTATCCAATAAGGTTCTTCGCGATACCAAAGCAGTATCTCTAAACACATGAGATTCTTCTGGTGGTCGAAGCAGTCCCTTATCCAATAAGGTTCTTTGCGATGCCAAAGCAGTATCTCTAAACACATGAGATTCTTCGGGTGGTCGAAGCAGTCCCTTATCCAATAAGGTTCTTCGCGATACCAAAGCAATATCTCTAAACACATGAGATTCGTCGGATGGTTGAAGCAGTCCCTTATCCAATAAGGTTCTTCGCGATACCAAATCTGTATCTCTAAACACATGAGATTCTTCGGGTGGTCAAAGCAGTCCTTTATCTAATAAGGTTCTTCGCGATACTAAAGCAGTATTTTTAAATACATGAGATTCTTCGGGTGGTCGAAGCAGTCCCTTATATAATAAGGTACTTCGCGATAGCAAAGCAGTATCTCTAAACACATGAGATTCATCGGGTCGTTGGAGCAATGCCTTATCAAATAAGGTTCTTCACGATACCAAAGCAGTATCTCTAAACACATCAAATTCTTCGAGTGGTCAAAGCAGTCGCTTATCTAATAAGGTTCTTCGCGATACCAAAGCAGTATCTCTAAACACATGAGATTCTTCGGTTGGTCAAAGCAGTCCCTTATCTAATAAGGTTCTTCGCAATATCAAAGCAGTATCTCTAAACACATGAGATTCTTCGCGATACCAAAGCAGTATCTCTAAACACATGAGATTCTTCTGGTGGTCGAAGCAGTCCCTTATCCAATAAGGTTCTTTGCGATGCCAAAGCAGTATCTCTAAACACATGAGATTCTTCGGGTGGTCGAAGCAGTCCCTTATCCAATAAGGTTCTTCGCGATACCAAAGCAATATCTCTAAACACATGAGATTCGTCGGATGGTTGAAGCAGTCCCTTATCCAATAAGGTTCTTCGCGATACCAAATCTGTATCTCTAAACACATGAGATTCTTCGGGTGGTCAAAGCAGTCCTTTATCTAATAAGGTTCTTCGCGATACTAAAGCAGTATTTTTAAATACATGAGATTCTTCGGGTGGTCGAAGCAGTCCCTTATATAATAAGGTACTTCGCGATAGCAAAGCAGTATCTCTAAACACATGAGATTCATCGGGTCGTTGGAGCAATGCCTTATCAAATAAGGTTCTTCACGATACCAAAGCAGTATCTCTAAACACATGAAATTCTTCGAGTGGTCAAAGCAGTCGCTTATCTAATAAGGTTCTTCGCGATACCAAAGCAGTATCTCTAAAGACATGAGATTCTTCGGTTGGTCAAAGCAGTCCCTTATCTAATAAGGTTCTTCGCAATATCAAAGCAGTATCTCTAAACACATGAGATTCTTCGCGATACCAAAGCAGTATCTCTAAACACATGAGATTCTTCTGGTGGTCGAAGCAGTCCCTAATCCAATAAGGTTCTTTGCGATGCCAAAGCAGTATCTCTAAACACATGACATTCTTCGGGTGGTCGAAGCAGTCCCTTATCCAATAAGGTTCTTCGCGATACCAAAGCATTATATTTAAACACATGAGATTCGTCGGATGGTCGTAGCAGTGCCTTATTCAATAAGGTTCTTCGCGATACCAAAGCCGTATCTCTAAACACATGAGATTCTTCGGGTGCTGAAAGCAGTCCCTTATCCAATAAGGTTCTTCGTAGTATTAAAGCAGTATCTCTAAACACTTGAGATTCTTTGCGATACCAAAGCAGTATCTCTAAACACATGAGATTCTTTGGGTGGTCGAACCAGTCCCTTATCCAATAAGGTTTTTCGCGATACCAAAGCAATATCTCTAAACACATGAGATTCTTCGGGTAGTTGAAGCAGTCCCTTATCCAATAAGGTTCTTCGTGATACCAAAGCAGTATCTCTAAACACATGCGATTCTTCGGGTGGTCGAAGCAGTACCTTATTCAATATGGTTCTTCTTGATACCAAAGCAGTATCTCTAAACACATGAGATTCTTCGGGTGGTCGAAGCAGTCCCATATCAAATAAGGTTCGTTGCGATACGAAAGCAGTATCTTTAAACACATGAGATTCGTCGGATGGTCGAAGCAGTCCCTTATCCAATAAGATTCTTCGCGATACCAAAGCAGTATCTCTAAACACATGAGATTCATCGGGTGGTCAAAGTAGTCATGTAACACCCCCTTTCTATACCCCCAGATTAATTCATTTAATCAATTAGGCATTTAGAAAATTTATTTCATCAGAGTTTAATTAAAACATGGTATATAAGAGGCGCATCACATTATCATGAAATTAAACACATACGATACCTGCTCAAAATAGATATGCAACAATGGGTAACCCACATCTCAATATTTAGAATTAAAGCGGAAACATCCAAATATTGAATCGATCACATACATAAAAGTATATACAACCATCAGTTAATTCATGCTTTACAACATATCCGCAGCAGATACATACATATAGGTATCACAAAAGAATCAAACCAAAATAGCTTCAAAAGAGTCAAAGGCTTCCTAACTACCCAGATGTTACATATCAGAGCCATTGACCAAAAAGAATGAAGACATCGCTTCACAAAAAGAACCTCCAGCTTCCTACTCTGCAATGCCTCATAGAGCATTATAAAACAGCAGAAGGGTGAGAAACAATATCATAACAGTTAATGCATAAAATTGTATATATACATATACTCATAATTGTACAAGTTATACTCAAATTATATTCTCACCACATTAAGCATATACAATTAATCATGCCTCTACACATGCTCATGAACATTCACTATATGTTCCTACAAACAATCATATAGAACATACACAGTTATATTCATACAACTAATGCATCATACACAGATGACTCATGCAACTCATAGAGACCGACACACGACTCTATGCAGATGCAAATGCGGTACCGAATCATTTCAACAGATTCTCTAAGGAATCGAGTATTCAGCAGATCCTCCACGGGATCAAGTATTCAGCAGATTCTCCACGGAATCAAATATTCATCAGATTCTCCACGGAATCGAATATTCAGCAGATTCTCCACGGAATCAAATACTCAGCAGATTCTCCACGGAATCAAATACTCTAGTCAATCCTCCAAGGGATTACATGTTATGACCGATTCTCCGAGGAATCACACAATGCAACCGATTCTCCAAGGAATCACACAATGCAACCGATTCTCCAAGGAATCTAATATAACCATCGTATCATACGAGGTTCTGCAAATCCTCCGAGGGATCATCCAACACAAAAATGCATACTATGCTCACAAACATACTCATTGCATTTATCACATACATCGCATATATCTATCATGCATTCACATAATGCACCATTTCACACATGGTTTACACACATATCAGCCTATCAATGCGTTTCTATTCCATTCAAGCAAATACACAAGATTATCAAATATTCAAGATTCACCATTGGCTCTACAATCTAGGATTCACGCCTTTCGGCCACCCACAGCACGACATGTCAAAATAGTTCACACATCAATCATTTATATAGGCATTAATCATATTTGAATCAACCAAACATCATGCTATGAACAAACAGCAAAAACAAATAACACTGCCAGGTTCGCCAACCTTCGCCTGGCGAAACCACGCAGCGAATGCTCGCTGGCCTTCGCCTGGCGAACATCCTAGCAAAGTCCACTGGGAGTAATTCTGGAATTACTCGCTGAGGTTCGCTACACACTCGCCTGGCGAACCTTCGCCAACTAACCTCGCCTGGCGAACTTGCCAGCGAATACAGGGTGTTGCTTCTGACTTGCTTCGCTACAGCTCGCTGGGCTTCGCCTGGCGAAGCTTCGCTGCCATTCGCCTGGCGAACTTGCGAAGACAGAACTTCCATGGCTGTCTCAAGAGCCCAAACTCCACACAACCAACCGATTAAATCCAAACCAGTCTCAGTGGCACAACCCAACCATCACCCGACTAAACTACATCGTTTAATCCGAGTTCTAACCGATTAAAACCTCATTCTACTCACAAAACCAACTTCTAACCTAAGTGGAAAAAGAGTAGAAACTCTACAAAATCCAAACACATACACATACAATCATATACATTAAAGATATGATGGAGTTTCACACCCTTACCGATCGATTGCAAGCTTTGGTGATGATCCCTTGATGATTCTAGGTTTTCCTCTCCACTTTCTCTTCTCTTTCTCTTCTCCTCTTTTCTTTCTCTTGTTTTTCTTCTTATGTTACTATCTTTCTTTCTTTTCCTCTCTTATTCTATTTCTATCTCTATTTCTTTCCTCTCAAATTCCTTCCAACACTTATCAATCAATTCTCACACTAAATTGCTAAATGTCTAAAATGCCCTTTTTACTCTAATTCCCCGAAAACTCTCCGAACCGGTAAAAATAGATAAAATAAGCAAACACCACATAACAATATATAATTTCTCAATTTAAAACAAACATCAATTAAATAAATTAAAAGACTCAACAATTAATGGGAATTCAGAAACGGGGCTTTACAACTCTCCCCCACTTTAGAAATTTTCGTCCTCGAAAATATCACCTGATTCAAACAACTCTGGATGCGACTCTCGCATCTTGCTCTCCAATTCCCAAGTCATGTTGCCTTCCGCGGCACCTCCCCAGGACACTTTCACAAGCGCAATATCCTTGCCCCTTAGTTTCTTAACTTCGCGGTCCAAAATACTAACCGGTAAAACTTCAACTGTAAGGTTATCTCTTACTTCAACTTCATCCATCAGGATCACATGTGACGGATCCGGAACATACTTCCGATGTTGCGAGACATGGAATACATCATGCAAATTGTAACACCCCACTTCCCGTATTATATAAAATATAAATATTATAATAATAATCAGAGTTTTCACCAAAAAGTGGGATATCACATCTCCAAATTTTATAAAAATACTTTATTCATTCTTTTCAAAATAATACAGCGGAATTTGTTTCATAAAGTAAAATACATCAAAACATGATACGTCACAGGATTTCAACACGTTTGACATAAAACAATTACAACACCCATATCCCGTGTTACGTATCAGAGCATCCTAGACTCGACGGTCACACCAATATCCAAGCTAGCTAAACACCTGGATTATCTGTACTTCCGAAGAAGCACAGACCACAACAACAACAAAGGGGTGAGAAATAATGATCAGAATATAATGGTAATGTAATACATGTAAACAAGGTAGTAAAACACACCAGCACACTAATATTCATCCCAACAACTCCATATAACGAACCTACTGTTCAAATTACAATATAACATATTATAATGCAAATATGCAACTCAACACCATGCATGCGGTACCGACTCATTGGTTCATTCAATCGAACCTGGATAGATCACTTACGCTCCTCCTGAGACATGATCTATCCCCCACCATTCACCACAAAGGAGTATGGATGAATCACTTACGCTCCTCCTGAGACATGATTCATCCCACCAAAACACCATGATATGCACACACCAATGCATACTATCATAATTAGGCACTCAAAGTGCACACGATCCTCCTGATCATATCATCATACATCAATGCATATATGTATAGATCTATTACACCAACACCATATAAATCAACCAGATAGTACACGAATTCATACCACAATACCAGATATAAACACATTCCCCCACTCGGGGATACACGATCCTACTGATCACGGCACCATAATCATATACATGATACACCCATCATTCATTTTAATTAAATTAGATATTAAACGAGTTCACACTCTAACACCATATATAATCACATCCCAACACTCGGGGAATACACGATCCTACTGATCACTACCCACATATATATCAACTAATTGTCCACCAGTCATTATTACGGGAAACATGCACTATCACCAAGTTTTCTCACAGTTCTGCAGTGTATTCTAGGCCAAATTGTGCCTATCATCTCAACTCAGATTCCCAGCCTATTCTAGTACCAATCTTGCCTATTACCGTAAGCAATCGGTTTCTAATTCCTATTCCCAAAATCATCACCTACACACTTTATCGATACCTCAAAAGCCATACAGAACTTTCCCTAAAAACTGTAAAACACCCTATATGCCCTATATGCCAAATCAACCCAAAACACCAATTCATTAACATTGACTTATACTCCATCACTATCAATTACTAGTTATCATCAAACACAAACACACCAATAAACATTATACTTACCAATTATCCTATACTTCCTACTCTAGAACCAACATTACGGTACATTACCGACACTTCAGAGTCACTCTGAATCTCACCAAGGTCCTAACCATAGTCATTAACGACACTATAGGGAAACAACACATAATTTTCCCCAAAGCTATAATCATGGTCATTACCCACACTACAGTAACAACACAGAATCTCACCAAAACTCTATTTATATTTACTATCGACACTGCAGTAACAACATATAATTTTCCCCAAAGCTATAATCATGGTCATTACCCACCCTACAGTAACAACACAGAATCTCACCAAAACTCTATTTATAATTACTATCAACACTGCAGTAACAACATATAATTTCACTAACATCACCATAATATATATACACCAAATTCACCAATACCAATCAACAATTCATCAATATCAAGCATCAATTTAGCATTAGCAACAACAATAACAAGCATGCCAATATAAAACTTCATAGATCGGAATTTTCCTACGGGGTTAAGGACTCCCCTCTACCCTATACATGTATATACCATCCCAATCAAGTTTCTCCCCCCTTACCTTGTTAATCGGTTGATCGATGAAAGAACCCTCCAAGGTTTGGCCAATCCTGATTTTCCCCTGTATCCTTTGTTCTTTGCTCCCTTTTCCGTTCCCTTTTTCGTTCTCTCCTTTCTATCGTTCTTTTTCCACTTTCTCTAACTTCTCACAATGTATCGTAAAACTACTAATCCCTCACGTTTCTATTTTAATTCTCTAATCCCAATAATAATAATAACTTAATAATAATAATAATAAAAATAATAATAATAATAATAATAATAATAATAGTAATAATAATCCTATTATTATCTCACCAAAATAATAATAATGTTAATAACTTTAATAAAGTAATAATAATAATAATAGTACTAATAATCCTATTATTATCTCACCAAAATAATAATAATGTTAATAACAACAGTAACTATAATAATTATAATAATAATAATAATAATATTCCCACCAATATCAATATTATACACTATATTATTATATTCACCAAAACACCACCAATAATCCTCCCATATCAGGGACACCCACCAATAATAATATTCATACCGATGATAATAATAATAATAATAATAATAATAATAATAATATCACCAATATTACTATTAACTATTATATTATTATCTCCACACCACCAATGATCCTTATATATCAAGGATACTCACCAATCACATACCAACACACCCCACCTAAGGGCACACCAACATAAAATAATTAAATTAACACCAAAATGACTAAATAAATAAAATGGGTGTTACAACTCTCCCCCACTTTAAGTATTTTCGTCCTCGAAAATTACCTGATGGAACACTTCCGGATACGCTTCCCGCATCCTTCATTCCAACTAACAGGTCACACTGCCTTCTGCAGCACCTCCCCAAGTTACTTTCACCAAAGATATCTCCTCCCTTCGGAGTTGTTTCTCGCTCGTCCAAACGAAATAGCAATGCCTCAACAATCAAATTATTTTCACTTGTACATCATCCACCTGGTTCAATGTACTTTCTCAACTAAGACACATGAAACATATCATGCCAATTCATAGCGACAGCGGGAAAAACGGTCTAACATGTTACTCCTCCCATGCTTCTGCTGCGCCACTCTGATACAAACCACAGAACACGATGCGAACTTCTGAGACTTCGAAGCTCGACCAACATCAGTCACCGGCGTGACTCTTCAAACATATCTTTCCTTGGATCCTCTTGATCTTTTCGGCCATCTCCACATAATTTTCAGGTCTGAGCACAACACTCTCACTAGACCCATTCCAACACAGTAGAGTCCTACACTCCCTATTTCACCAAGCCACATATAGTGTCATTCCGACACTAGGATGGTAACCGTTATTATAGGTAACTCAATCAACGGTAATTAATCATCCCACAATCCACCTCGATCCAACACCCAAGCTCTCACCAATTCTCTACAGACTCAATAGTCCTCTCTGACTGACCATCAGTTTGCGGATGGTAAGTCGAACTCAACTTCAACTTAGTACCCGAAGCTTCCTGTAAGCCCTTCCAAAATCTCAATATAAACCTCAAATTTCCATCTGACACAATATTCGTCAGTATCTCATCCAACTTCACCACTTTCTCAATATGCATCTCATATATTCTCAACACGGAATAGTTAATCCACTCCTAACAATTCAATTTAAAATTATGTCTTTACAAATTCTTTGGAAATCTCAACACCAATTTCGTGAAAATACTACCTGATTTCCACTCTGGAATATTTAACGACTGCATCAGACTCAACAGTCTCTGATGTTCACTCTTCGAATTCCTACAATTCTAACCAGCATATTCCACCTCAACTACTCCTTCCCTTATCCATGGTCTCCAAAACAATCTACTCAAATTCGGTTACTTCTTCATAGCACTGGGATGGATACTCCATCTACCCCAATGTATTTCATCACGAGTACTTCTACTCCCCTCAACAACATTTGGTACACATACTCTATCATAACATCTCGTGGTATTATTTCCACAAGCCCGACAATCCACTCCTCGACTCTAATTTATCAACTTCAACTAATTCACTACTCGACCCAGATTTCTGACTTTCTCGGTTCTTCTCAAGGATATCACTAGTCAAATCTTAATAATAAAAGATTAACTCCATAAGAAGTATCCTTACTCACACAACGCATATTATGAAATTTCTCAATCAGTTCTACCTCTTTTCACCATCATCTTCGGTAAACACAAACATTTCCAACTCACCGCATCATCTACCACATCCACTTTACCCAAGGGTAATTACACTCAAAGTCGTAATCCTTCAGAAATCCTAATTATTTCCTCTGCTTCATTTTCAACTTTTTCAAATCAAACAAACACCTTAAACTCTTAAGATCACCAAACATCTCTGATCTCAGTCTGAACTTTCGAAGCCTCCGACTCCGGTACAAACACAATAGCAACCAACTCTAAATCACTGGTCGGATGGTTTCTCTTACACACTTCGAGTTGCCTTTTGCATAACTGAAACTCGCTGAAGTTGTCTTTAGCAAATCCCCTAATTATATCAACAAGCATCACAAACACCACAATTAGTTCTATCGGATTCGGCAGAACTTTCCTTACGGAAGTATATCACCGCTCTCTTTCTAACACTGATAACTCCAGTTCCTTATGCTCAACATAATCCTCTATACTCTTCGAATACCTTAAAATATCATTTATCAACACAACCATTGCCTTATATAAATAATTAAAGAAGATCCCATGCCAAGTGGACAAACAAGTTTTGAGTTATAGCGGGAACACATACCGTACCGCCCGTCCTTACCACAAAATTCAAACATACTTCATCAATAAATAGATTAAATCTATGTCAATACTTCACCATCTCATATATAATTTCAATAGCTTTCCAACGCTTCGAACCGGGCGTCATTCCGAGTTACGGTTCTCCTGTTACGACAAAAATACCACAACAACATTTTTCTGCTCAGGGCACTTCGCCAGGCGAGTCTTGGCGAACATGACAGTCCCGAAATTCTATTTTCGACCGTTACCTGACTTCTGAGTGTCCGATTTCGATTCCATAAAAATCTGCGATCTCGGAATTCAACGTATAACCATAATTTCATACTTAGGAGGCCGTCTAACACACTTTCAATCTTTAAATATTTTAAAACCCGATTACTTCCAATCTCAACAGCAGATCGTGGAGCCTCCTATTACGATACCACTTCGACCTTCGACACCACAACACAATAATTCTACTCGCGATTTCACGAACACGGAAACTCACGTCCTTCAATCAATTGATCCATCAAATCATTAACTCTTGGAAGCGAACACTTATCCTTGACAGTCACCTTGTTCACTTATCTATAGTTCACCCGAAGCTTCACAAAACCTTCTGTCTGTCTAACCAACAAAAATTGGTGCACCTTACGGTAACACACTCAAACAAAAGGACCTCTCCCCCAGCGGATCTTCAAGTTGACTCTTCAACTTCTCCAATCCCAACGTAAACATACAATATGGAGTCATCAATATCAGACTCGTCCCAAAAACAAAATAAACGTGTAAGCTTTACTTCACACTCCGATAGTAAATCGCTTACTTCCTCATGGAACCTCCGGCAATTTCAACTAATTGACAAATCCCAATTTTCTCACTTTCCTTCTCATTCGAAGTTTCCGTCAAAATAAACATCTCAACACCGTATTACGCCAACTCCTCAAAATAATCCCTTAAACACTTAGCTTAACTCAGGACAATTCACTGCTCACGCCACACAAGCTTGCAAGACACGTCTATCCCATCCAACACAATCCCGTCTACTATTAACAAGAGATTAAGGGTGATCAGTTCCTCAATTTGTGAATAGACAGCCGAAATCATGATGGGGTACAAACCATCTTTACCAAACTATAATAGCATTCCTCAACACACTAAGCCACCACACCGTAGCATTCCGGAGAATTACAAACTTCTCCCCCACTGGAATCATTCCTGCTTCTGCAGACAAGGTTAGGAAATAAACACGTACCGACAGTGTTTTCACACACATGCCGTATACTAGGGATTTAAACCACAACACCAGGTTAAACAACACACAGTCTCCATCCCAAAGGACAGACTCAACTCACTCAACAACACTGGCCGGACGGACCGACCTGCTCTGATACCAATTGTAACACCCCACTTCCCGTATTAAATAAAATATAAATATTATAATAATAATCAGAGTTTTCACCAAAAAGTGGGATATCACATCTCCAAATTTTATAAAAATACTTTATTCATTCTTTTCAAAATAATACAGCGGAATTTGTTTCATAAAGTAAAATACATCAAAACATGATACGTCACAGGATTTCAACACGTTTGACATAAAACAATTACAACACCCATATCCCGTGTTACGTATCAGAGCATCCTAGACTCGACGGTCACACCAATATCCAAGCTAGCTAAACACCTGGATTATCTGTACTTCCGAAGAAGCACAGACCACAACAACAACAAAGGGGTGAGAAATAATGATCAGAATATAATGGTAATGTAATACATGTAAACAAGGTAGTAAAACACACCAGCACACCAATATTCAGCCCAACAACTCCATATAACGAACCTACTGTTCAAATTACAATATAACATATTATAATGCAAATATGCAACTCAACACCATGCATGCGGTACCGACTCATTGGTTCATTCAATCGAACCTGGATAGATCACTTACGCTCCTCCTGAGACATGATCTATCCCCCACCATTTTCCACAAAGGAGTACGGATGAATCACTTACGCTCCTCCTGAGACATGATTCATCCCACCAAAACACCATGATATGCACACGCCAATGCATACTATCATAATTAGGCACTCAAAGTGCACACGATCCTCCTGATTATATCATCATACATCAATGCATATATGTATAGATCTATTACACCAACACCATATAAATCAACCAGATAGTACACGAATTCATACCACAATACCAGATATAAACACATTCCCCACTCGGGGATACACGATCCTACTGATCACGGCACCATAATCATATACATGATACACCCATCATTCATTTTAATTAAATTAGATATTAAACGAGTTCACACTCTAACACCATATATAATCACATCCCAACACTCGGGGAATACACGATCCTACTGATCACTACCCACATATATATCAACTAATTGTCCACCAGTCATTATTACGGGAAACATGCACTATCACCAAGTTTTCTCACAGTTCTGCAGTGTATTCTAGGCCAAATTGTGCCTATCATCTCAACTCAGATTCCCAGCCTATTCTAGTACCAATCTTGCCTATTACCGTAAGCAATCGGTTTCTAATTCCTATTCCCAAAATCATCACCTACACACTTTATCGATACCTCAAAAGCCATACAGAACTTTCCCTAAAAACTGTAAAACACCCTATATGCCCTATATGCCAAATCAACCCAAAACACCAATTCATTAACATTGACTTATACTCCATCACTATCGATTACTAGTTATCATCAAACACAAACACACCAATAAACATTATACTTACCAATTATCCTATACTTCCTACTTTAGAACCAACATTACGGTACATTACCGACACTTCAGAGTCACTCTGAATCTCACCAAGGTCCTAACCATAGTCATTAACGACACTATAGGGAAACAACACATAATTTTCCCCAAAGCTATAATCATGGTCATTACCCACACTACAGTAACAACACAGAATCTCACCAAAACTCTATTTATATTTACTATCGACACTGCAGTAACAACATATAATTTTCCCCAAAGCTATAATCATGGTCATTACCCACCCTACAGTCACAACACAGAATCTCACCAAAACTCTATTTATAGTTACTATCAACACTGCAGTAACAACATATAATTTCACTAACATCACCATAATATATATACACCAAATTCACCAATACCAATCAACAATTCATCAATATCAAGCATCAATTTAGCATTAGCAACAACAATAACAAGCATGCCAATATAAAACTTCATAGATCGGAATTTTCCTACGGGGTTAAGGACTCCCCTCTACCCTATACATGTATATACCATCCCAATCAAGTTTCTCCCCCCTTACCTTGTTAATCGGTTGATCGATGAAAGAACCCTCCAAGGTTTGGCCAATCCTGATTTTCCCCTGTATCCTTCGTTCTTTGCTCCCTTTTCCGTTCCCTTTTCTGTTCTCTCCTTTCTATCGTTCTTTTTCCACTTTCTCTAACTTCTCACAATGTATCGTAAAACTACTAATCCCTCACGTTTCTATTTTAATTCTCTAATCCCAATAATAATAATAACTTAATAATAATAATAATAATAATAATAATAGTAATAATAATCCTATTATTATCTCACCAAAATAATAATAATGTTAATAACTTTAATAAAGTAATAATAATAATAATAGTAATAATAATCCTATTATTATCTCACCAAAATAATAATAATGTTAATAACAATAGTAACTATAATAAATATAATAATAATAATAATATTCCCACCAATATCAATATTATACACTATATTATTATATTCACCAAAACACCACCAATAATCCTCCCATATCAGGGACACCCACCAATAATAATATTCATACCGATGATAATAATAATAATAATAATGATAATAATAATAATAATAATAATACCACCAATATTACTATTAACTATTATATTATTATCTCCACACCACCAATGATCCTTATATATCAAGGATACTCACCAATCACATACCAACACACCCCACCTAAGGGCACACCAACATAAAATAATTAAATTAACACCAAAATGACTAAATAAATAAAATGGGTGTTACACAAATTCGAAAGGTTCGAAGGTAACGCCACACGATAAGCCACAACACCAACTCATGCGACAATCTGATACGGACCAATAAAACGAGAAGTCAACTTTCTCGACTTCAAAGCACGACCCACACCCGTAACCGGTGTAACTCTCAAAAACACATGGTCGCCCTCTTGAAACTCGAGATCCTTTCTCCTTTTATCATGATAACTTTTCTGTCTACTCTGAGAAGCTCTCATCTTTTCCCGAATAAATTTCACCTTTTCCGTCGTTTGCAGTACCATTTCCGGACCAACTACCGACCTTTCACCCGTCTCATGCCCACACAGAGGTGTTCGACATCTCCGACCATATAAAGCCTCAAATGGCGCCATACCAATACTCGAATGGAAACTGTTATTATAGGTGAACTCAATCAACGCTAAATAACCGTCCCACGCACCACCTTGTTCAAGCACACAAGCACGCAACAAATCTTCTAATGATTGAATCGTCCTATCGGTTTGACCATCTGTTTGCGGATGATATGCCGAACTCAATCTCAACTTAGAACCCAAGGCACCTTGCAAACTCTCCCAAAATCTTGTTGTAAATCTGGGATCTCTATCCGACACAATAATCTTAGGAACTCCATGAAGCTTCACAATAGTGCCAACATAAATCTCGGCCAACCTTTCCAAAGAATAAGTAATATCAATCGGAATAAAGTGAGCCGATTTAGTAAGCCTATCAACAATCACCCAAATAGCATTATGTCCTCTTTGCGTATTCGGCAATCCCGTAACAAAATCCATCGATATACTATCCCATTTCCATTACGGAATATCCGACGGTTGCATCAATCCACTAGGCTTCTGATGCTCCACCTTATACTTCTGGCAAGTCAAACACGAGTACACAAAACGAGCGACATCGCTTTTCAATCCAGACCACCAAAAGATCTTCTTCAAATCCTGATACATCTTATTCGCTCCCGGATGAATACTCAAGTTACTCCGATGTCCCTCTTCCAATATCATCTTTTTCAAATCCGCATCATCGGGAATACAAATACGACCTCGAAACCTCAAAACCCCTAATTCATCAACTTTGAAATCTTCATTTCCATTCGCCATCAAATCCACAAATTTCAAATCCAACTTCTGCTTTGCACACACCGTAGCAAGGAAATCATTCGTGACATGCAACATACCAAGCCTCACACTAATCGGTGTTAACTCACAAACCAAACTCAAATCTCTAAAGTTCTCCAAGAGTTCCCACTCCCTAACCATCAAAGTAGACACGTGCAACGACTTCCGACTTAAGGCATCGGCTACCACATTCGCCTTGCCCGGATGATAATTTAAACCAAAGTCATAGTCCTTCAAAAGTTCTAGCCATCTCCTTTGCCTCATATTCAATTCTTTTTGATCAAACAAATACTTCAAACTCTTGTGATCGCTAAAAACTTCAAATCTTGCACCATAAAGATAGTGCCTCCAAATTTTCAAAACGAACACTACGGCCGCTAACTCTAAATCATGAGTAGGATAATTCTTTTCATGTACTCTCAACTGTCTAGAAGCATACGCCACGACCTTCCCATATTGCATCAATACACCACCCAATCCTGACAAAGAAGCATCGCAATAAACCACAAAAGGTTCCGTAGGATTCGGCAAAATCAAAACAGGCGCTGTCGTTAACCTTCTCTTTAATTCCATGAAACTCTCTTCACAATTAACATCCTAAATAAAAGCCTTTCCTTTACAAGTCAACTGCGTTAACGGAAGTGCTAACTTTGAAAATCCTTCGATAAACCTCCGGTAGTAACCGGCCAAGCCCAAAAAGCTTCGAATTTCCGTAACTGATCTTGGAGTCTCCCATTGCATTACCGCATCGATCTTGGATGGATCCACACTAATACCATTACCGGAAATAATATGCCCAAGAAAACTCACCTTCGATAACCAAAACTCACACTTAGACAACTTTGCGTACAACTTCTTCTCTTTCAAAATCCACAACACAATCCTTAAATGTTCTTCGTGCTCCTCTCGAGACTTAGAATAAATCAAAATATCATCGATAAACACTACCACAAAACGATCCAACTGCTCGTGGAAGATATGGTTCATATATTCCATGAAAACACCCGGCGCATTAGAAACTCCGAATGGCATCACCGTATACTCATAGTGACCATATCGTGTTCTAAAAGCCGTCTTCGAAATATCTTCTTCCTTAACCCGAATCTGGTGATAGCCGGATCTCAAATCAATCTTACTAAAAACACGGGCTCCAACTAATTGATCCATCAAATCATCAATTCTTGGAAGCGGATACTTGTTCTTAATTGTCACCTTATTCAACTGTCGATAATCAATACATAATCGCATACTGCCATCCTTCTTCTTTACCAACAATACCGGCGCACCCCAAGGAGAAACGCTCGGCCTTACAAATCTCTTATCCAACAAATCATTCAACTGCTTCTTCAATTCCACCAACTTCGATGCCGACATCCGATACGGGGCCATTGAAATCGGTCTAGTACCCGGAACTAGATCAATAGAAAATTCAACCTCTCTCTTTGGCGGCACATCCGCAACATCTTCCGGAAACACTTCAGGAAATTCACAAACCACAGGAAATACGTCGAGCTTAACTTTGCTCTCCACCGACAACGATGCAAACAAACCAAACAACTGAGCTTCGTCCGCTAAAAGTTTCTTCAACTCTTTAGTGGAAAGAAAACTCTCGTTTTCACCATCTTCCAAAGAAGGAAACCTTACTAACTTGTGATAGCAATCCAGATGAACTCTATTAAATTGCAACCAGTTCATACCCAAGATTACGTCCAAACCTTCCAACGGCAAACACA
This sequence comes from Lathyrus sativus, assembly GCA_963859935.3. Taxonomy (NCBI): domain Eukaryota; kingdom Viridiplantae; phylum Streptophyta; class Magnoliopsida; order Fabales; family Fabaceae; genus Lathyrus; species Lathyrus sativus. The sequence continues at coordinate 234,535,295 of OZ012740.1, read as the reverse complement.
CTAAATCCATAACGAAGTCCTTACCATACATGGTCAAAGGACAACTTGCACACACCAAAGAAGTAGTTACCGACCCCGAAACGGGAGTCCCAATAACCATACCGCTACTCAAAGAAACCATACACAAATCCAACCGCTTAGCACACGCAAGAGAGATGAACGAGTGAGTCGCTCCAGTATCAATAATAGCAACTAAAGGCATATCATTAATAAAGCATGTACCTTTAATCAAATGATCCGCCACATTAGTAGCGTCTGAACCTGCTAATGCGAATACTTTTCCGCCCGCCGGAGCTTGCTTCGGTTTGGTACAATTTGGGCTAATGTGACCCACCTCGCCACAATTAAAACACTTCACAGCATTCTTTCTACACTCTGTTGCATCATGTCCAAGAAGCCCACAGTTGGAACACTTCGCCTTGAACTTCCCACAATCATAAGACTTGTGGCCCATCACGCCACACTTAAAACATTTGATCGCACCGGAACCTCCTCCGGGTCTCCTATCAAAGTTTCCCCTATGTTTGCCCTTATCAGCAGGCGTCACATAAGGTCCGCTTCGTACTTGCTGCTTCCCTCTCCTCTCGCTCAAACCCTTATAATGAGTAGAACGAGCTCTACTGTCTTCTTCATAAATTCTACAACACTCGGTCAAATCCGAAAATCTTCGTATTCTTTGATAACCCACCGCTTGCTTTATCTCAGGACGCAAGACATTCTCATACTTGATACATTTGGAAAATTCCGCCGTAACCGCATCATAGTGAGGGTGAAACTTCACTAACTCAGTAAACTTAGCGGTGTAGTCCACCACCGACATATTACCTTGTTTCAACTCCAGAAATTCCATTTCTCTCTCCCCTTTAACACTTTCGGGATAATACTTCCTTAGAAACTCAGTACGAAATAAATCCCACGTAATCTCCTCATCGTCGACCTCAAGAACTTGCCTCACGCTGACCCACCAGTCATCAGCCTCTTCTCTCAGCATGTGAGTCCCTAGTCTCACCTTGTTCCCTTCAGCACAAACCATCACCCTAAAGATCCTCTCAATTTCCTTTAACCATATCTGAGTACCATCCGGATCAAATCTCCCTTTGAACACCGGTGGTTGGTTCTTCCTGAACTCATCATTCGCATTCACGTTAGGTGCACCCTGCACAGCTCTGGCCATAGCCTCTAACGCCCCTGCCATAGCATTGTCATTACGACCTGTCATATTCTGAGGATTCCCAAAAATAACAACAAGGTTAAACAACCGTTCAACCAACACAACAACAAGACAGACACGACTGACTCAACACTGGCTTTGATACCACTTAATGTAACACCCCCTTTCTATACCCCCAGATTAATTCATTTAATCAATTAGGCATTTAGAAAATTTATTTCATCAGAGTTTAATTAAAACATGGTATATAAGAGGCGCATCACATTATCATGAAATTAAACACATACGATACCTGCTCAAAATAGATATGCAACAATGGGTAACCCACATCTTAATATTTAGAATTAAAGCGGAAACATCCAAATATTGAATCGATCACATACATATAAGTATATACAACCATCAGTTAATTCATGCTTTACAACATATCCACAGCAGATACATACACATATGTATCACAAAAGAATCAAACCAAAATAGCTTCAAAAGAGTCAAAGGCTTCCTAACTACCCAGATGTTACATATCAGAGCCATTGACCAAAAAGAATGAAGACATCGCTTCACAATAAGAACCTCCAGCTTCCTACTCTGCAATGCCTCATAGAGCATTATAAAACAGCAGAAGGGTGAGAAACAATATCATAACAGTTAATGCATAAAATTGTATATATACATATACTCATAATTGTACAAGTTATACTCAAATTATATTCTCACCACATTAAGCATATACAATTAATCATGCCTCTACACATGCTCATGAACATTCACTATATGTTCCTACAAACAATCATATAGAACATACACAGTTATATTCATACAACTAATGCATCATACACAAATGACTCATGCAACTCATAGAGACCGACACACGACTCTATGCAGATGCAAATGCGGTACCGACTCATTTCAACAGATTCTCTAAGGAATCGAGTATTCAGCAGATCCTCCACGGGATCAAGTATTCAGCAGATTCTCCACGGAATCAAATATTCATCAGATTCTCCACGGAATCGAATATTCAGCAGATTCTCCACGGAATCAAATACTCAGCAGATTCTCCACGGAATCAAATACTCTAGTCAATCCTCCAAGGGATTACTTGTTATGACCGATTCTCCGAGGAATCACACAATGCAACCGATTCTCCAAGGAATCACACAATGCAACCGATTCTCCAAGGAATCTAATGTAACCATCGTATCATACGAGGTTCTGCAAATCCTCTGAGGGATCATCCAACACAAAAATGCATACTATGCTCACAAACATACTCATTGCATTTATCACATACATCGCATATATCTATCATGCATTCACATAATGCACCATTTCACACATGGTTTACACACATATCAGCCTATCAATGCGTTTCTATTCCATTCAAGCAAATACACAAGATTATCAAATATTCAAGATTCACCATTGGCTCTACAATCTAGGATTCACGCCTTTCGGCCACCCACAGCACGACATGTCAAAATAGTTCACACATCAATCATTCATATAGGCAATAATCATATTTGAATCAACCAAACATCATGCTATGAACAAACAGCAAAAACAAATAACACTGCCAGGTTCGCCAACCTTCGCCTGGCGAAGCCACGCAGCGAATGCTCGCTGGCCTTCGCCTGGCGAACTTCCCAGCGAAGTCCACTGGGAGTAATTCTGGAATTACTCGTTGAGGCTCGCTACACACTCGCCTGGAAAACCTTCGCCAACTAACCTCGCCTGGCGAACTTGCCAGCGAATACAGGGTGTTGCTTCTGACTTGCTTCGCTACAGCTCGCTGGGCTTCGCCTGGCGAAGCTTTGCTGCCATTCGCCTGGCGAACTTGCGAAGACAGAACTTCCATGGCTGTCTCAAGAGCCCAAACTCCACACAACCAACCGATTAAATCCAAACCAGTCTCAGTGGCACAACCCAACCATCACCCGACTAAACTACATCGTCTAATCCGAGTTCTAACCGATTAAAACCTCATTCTACTCACAAAACCAACTTCTAACCTAAGTGGAAAAAGAGTAGAAACTCTACAAAATCCAAACACATACACATACAATCATATACATTAAAGAGATGATGGAGTTTCACACCCTTACCGATCGATTGCAAGCTTTGGTGATGATCCCTTGATGATTCTAGGTTTTCCTCTCCACTTTCTCTTCTCTTTCTCTTCTCCTCTTTTCTTTCTCTTGTTTTTCTTCTTATGTTACTATATTTCTTTCTTTTCCTCTCTTATTCTATTTCTATCTCTATTTCTTTCCTCTCAAATTCCTTCCAACACTTATCAATCAATTCTCACACTAAATTGCTAAATGTCTAAAATGCCCTTTTTACTCTAATTCCCCGAAAACTCTCAGAACCGGTAAAAATAGATAAAATAAGCAAACACCACATAACAATATATAATTTCTCAATTTAAAACAAACATCAATTAAATAAATTAAAAGACTCAACAATTAATGGGAATTCACAATCGGGGCGTTACAAGTCCCTTATCCAATAAGGTTCTTTGCGATACCAAAGCAGTATCTCTAAACACATGAGATTCTTCGGGTGGTCTAAGCAGTCCCTTATCTAATAAGGTTCTTCGAGATACTAAAGCAGTATTTTTAAACACATGAGATTCTTCAGGTGGTCGGAGCAGTCCCTTATCCAATAAGGTTCTTCGCGATACCAAAGCAGTATCTCTAAACACATGAGATTCGTCGGATGGTCGAAGCAGTCCCTTATCCAATAAGGTTCTTCGCGATACCAAATCAGTATCTCTAAACACATGAGATTCTTCGGGTGGTCAAAGCAGTCCTTTATCTAATAAGGTTCTTCGCGATACTAAAGCAGTATTTTTAAACACATGAGATTCTTCGGGTGGTCGAAGCAGTCCCTTATATAATAAGGTTCTTCGCGATAGCAAAGCAGTATGTCTAAACACATGAGATTCATCGGGTGGTTGGAGCAATGCCTTATCCAATAAGGTTCTTCGCGATACCAAAGCAGTATCTCTAAACACATGAAATTCTTCGAGTGGTCAAAGAAGTCCCTTATCTAATAAGGTTCTTCGCGATACCAAAGCAGTATCTCTAAACACATGAGATTCTTCGGTTGGTCAAAGCAGTCCCTTATCTAATAAGGTTCTTCGCAATATCAAAGCAGTATCTCTAAACACATGAGATTCTTTGCGATACCAAAGCAGTATCTCTAAACACATGAGATTCATCTGGTGGTCGAAGCAGTCCCTTATCCTATAAGGTTCTTTGCGATGCCAAAGCAGTATCTCTAATCACATGAGATTCTTCGAGTGGTCGAAGCAGTCCCTTATCCAATAAGGTTCTTCGCGATACCAAAGCATTATATTTAAACACATGAGATTCGTCGGATGGTCGAAGCAGTGCCTTATTCAATAAGGTTCTTCGCGATACCAAAGCAGTATCTCTAAACACATGAGATTCTTAGGGTGGTGAAAGCAGTCCCTTATCCAATAAGGTTCTTCGCAATATTAAAGCAGTATCTCTAAACACATGATATTTTTCGCGATACCAAAGCAGTATCTCTAAACACATGAGATTCTTCGGGTGGTCGAAGCAGTCCCTTATCCAATAAGGTTCGTCACGATACCACAGCAGTATCTCTAAACACATGAGATTGTTCGGGTAGTTGAAGCAGTCCCTTATCCAATAAGGTTCTTCGTGATACCAAAGCAGTATCTCTAAACAAATGTGATTCTTCGGGTGGTCGAAGCAGTACCTTATTCAATATGGTTCTTCTTGATACCAAAGCAGTATCTCTAAACACATGAGATTCTTCGGGTGGTCGAAGCAGTCCCATATCGAATAAGGTTCGTTGCGATACCAAAGCAGTATCTCTAAACACATGAGATTCGTCGGATGGTCTAAGAAGTCCCTTATCCAATAAGGTTCTTCGCGATACCAAAGCAGTATCTCTAAACACATGAGATTCATCGGGTGGTCAAAGTAGTCCCTTATCCAATAAGGTTCTTTGCGATACCAAAGCAGTATCTCTAAACACATGAGATTCTTCGGGTGGTCTAATCAGTCCCTTATCTAATAAGGTTCTTCGAGATACTAAAGCAGTATTTTTAAACACATGAGATTCTTCGGGTGGTCGAAGCAGTCCCTTATCCAATAAGGTTCTTCGCGATACAAAAGCAGTATCTCTAAACACATGAGATTCATCGGGTGGTCAAAGTAGTCCCTTATCCAATAAGGTTCTTTGCGATACCAAAGCAGTATCTCTAAACACACGAGATTCTTCGGGTGGTCTAATCAGTCCCTTATCTAATAAGGTTCTTCGAGATACTGAAGCAGTATTTTTAAACACATGGGATTCTTCGGGTGGTCGGAGCAGTGCCTTATCCAATAAGGTTCTTCGCGATACCAAAGCGGTGTCTCTAAACACATGAGATTCTTCGGGTGGTCAAAGCAGTCCCTTATCTAATAAGGTTTTTTGCGATACCGAAGCAGTATCTTTAACCACATGAGATTCTTCGGTTTGTCAAAGCAGTATCTCTAAACACATGAGATTCTTTGCGATACCAAAGCAGTATCTCTAAGCACATGAGATTCTTCTGGTGGTCAAAGTAGTACGTTATCTAATAAGGTTATTCGCGTTACCAAAGCAGTATCACTAAACACATGAGATTCTTCGGGTGGTCGAAGCAGTCCCTTATCCAATAAGGTTCTTCGCGATTCCAAAGCATTATATTTAAACATATGAGATTCGTCGGGTGGTCGAAGCAGTGCCTTATCCAATAAGGATCTTCGCATTACCAAAGCAGTATCTCTAAACACATGAGATTCTTCGGGTAGTAGAAGTCGTCCCTTATCCAATAAGATTCTTTGCGATGCCAAAGTAGTATCTCTAAACACATGAGATCTACGGGTGGTCGAAGCAGTCCCTTATCCAAAAAGGTTCTTCGCAATAACAAAGCATTATATTTAAACACATGAGATTTGTCTGGAGGTCGAAGCAGTGCCTTATTCAATAAGGTTCTTCGCGATACCAAAGCAGGATCTCTAAACACATGAGATTCTTCAGGTGGTCAAAACATTCCCTTATCCAATAAGGTTCTTCGCAATATTAAAGCAGTATCTCTAAACACATGAGATTCTTCGCGATACCAAAGCAGTATCTCTAAACACATGAGATTCTTCGGGTGGTTGAAGCAGTCCCTTATCCAATAAGGTTCGTCGCGATACCAAAGCGGTATCTCTAAACACATGAGATTCTTCGGGTATTGAAGCAGTCCCTTATCCAATAAGGTTCTTTGGTATACCAAAGCAGTATCTCTAAACACATGAGATTCTTCGGGTGGTCGAAGCAGTACCTTATTCAATATGGTTCTTCTTGATACCAAAGCAGTATCTCTAAACACATGAGATTCTTCGGGTGGTCGAAGCAGTCCCATATCAAATAAGGTTCATTGCGATACCAAAGCAGTTTCTCTAAACACATGAGATTCGTCAGATGGTCAAAGCAGTCCCTTATCCAATAAGGTTCTCCGCGATACCAAAACAGTATCTCTAAACACATGAGATTCGTCGGATGGTCGAAGCAGTTCCTTATCCAATAAGGTTCTTCGCGATACCAAAGTAGTATCTCTAAACACATGAGATTCCTCGGGTGGTCAAAGGAGTCCCTTATCTAATAAGGTTCTTCGCGATACCAAAGCAGTATCTCTAAACACATGACATTCTTCGGTTGGTCAAAGCAGTCCCTTATCTAATAAGGTTCTTCGCGATACCAAATCAATATCTCTAAACACATGAGATTCTTCGGGTGGTGAAAGCAGTCCCTTATCCAATAAGGTTCTTCGCAATATTAAAGCAGTATCTCTAAACACATGAGATTCTTCGCGATACCAAAGCAGTATCTCTAAACACATGAGATTCTTCGGGTGGTCGAAGCAGTCCCTTATCCAATAAGGTTCGTCGTGATACCAAAGCAGTATCTCTAAACACATGAGATTCTTCAGGTATTGAAGCAGTCCCTTATCCAATAAGGTTCTTCGGGATACCAAAGCAGTATCTCTAAACACATGAGATTCTTCGGGTGGTCGAAGCAGTACCTTATTCAATATGGTTCTTCTTGATACCAAAGCAGTATCTCTAAACACATGAGATTCTTCGGGTGGTCGAAGCAGTCCCATATCAAATAAGGTTCGTTGCGATACCAAAGCAGTATCTCTAAACACATGAGATTCGTCGGATGGTCGAAGCAGTCCCTTATCCAATAAGGTTCTTCGCGATACCAAAGCAGTATCTCTAAACACATGAGATTCGTCGGATGGTCGAAGCATTCCCTTATCCAATAAGGTTCTTCACGATACCAAAGCAGTATCTTTAAACACATGAGATTCTTCGGTTTGTCAAAGCAGTCCCTTATCTAATAAGGTTCTTCGCGATACCAAAGCCGTATCCTTAAACACATGAGATTCTTCGGTTTGTCAAAGCAGTCCCTTATCTAATAAGGTTCTTCGCGATATCAAAGCAGTATCTCTAAACACATGTAATTCTTTGCGATACCAAAGCAGTATCTCTAAACACATGAGATTCTTCTGGTGGTCAAAGCAGTACCTTATCTAATAAGGTTCTTCGCGATACCAAAGCAGTATCTCTAAACACATGAGATTCTTTTGGTGGTCAAAGCAGTACCTTATCTAAAAAGGTTCTTCGCGATACCAAAGCAGTATAACTAAACACATGAGATTCTTCGGGTGGTCGAAGCAGTGCCTTATCCAATAAGGTTCTTCGCGATACCAAAGCATTATATTTAAACACATGAGATTTGTCGGGTGGTCGAAGCAGTGCCTTATCCAATAAGGTTCTTCGCGATACCAAAGCAGTATCTCTAAACACATGAGATTCTTCGGGTAGTTGTAGCAGTCCCTTATCCAATAAGGTTCTTTTCGATACCAAAGCAGTATCTCTAAACACATGAGATTCTTCGGGTGGTCAAAGCAGTACCTTATTCAATAAGGTTCTTCGTGATACCAAAGCAGTATCACTAAACACATGAGATTCGTCGGATGGTCGAAGAAGTCCCTTATCCAATAAGGTTCTTCGCGATACCAAAGCAGTATCTCTAAACACATGAGATTCATCGTGTGGTCAAAGTATCCCTTATCCATTAAGGTTCTTTGCGATACCAAAGCAGTATCTCGAAACACATGAGATTCTTCAGGTGGTCTAAGCAGTCCCTTATCTAATAAGGTTCTTTGCAATACCAAACCAGTATTTTTAAACACATGAGATTCTTCTGGTGTTTGAAGCAGTCCCTTATCCAATAAGGTTCTTCGTGATACCAAAGCAGTATCTCTAAACACATGAGATTCGTCGGGTGGTCGGAGCAGTGCCTTATCGAATAAGGTTCTTCGCAGTACCAAAGCAGTATCTCTAAACACATGAGATTCTTCGGTTGGTCAAAGCAGTCCCATAGCTAATAAGGTTCTTCGCGATACCAAAGCAGTATCTCTAAACACATGAAATTCTTCGGTTGGTCAAAGCAGTCCCTTATCTAATAAGGTTCTTTGCGATACCAAAGAAGTATCACTAAACACATGATATTCTTCGGGTGGTCGAAGTAGTCCCTTATCCAATAAGGTTCTTCGTGAAACCAAAGCATTATATTTAAACAAATGAGATTCGTCGGGTGGTCGAAGCAGTGCCTTATCCACTAAGGTTCTTCGCGATACCAAAGCAGTATTGTAATACCCCAAATTTTACCCTTATATTTAGTCAGTCATTTCGCATATCATCTCATATGTACATTTGCTAACCACTAACAAGTTATGAAGGTTTTTGTTTTGCAGATTGGGTCTCAGGGGTATTTTGGTCATTTTACACAAATTCTACCAATTCTTTGAAAACAGGCTGTTATTACGTTCTGAGGCATTTATTTGCCAATTGGGTCAAGGTGCCGGTTTGTTTTGTCAGAAATATGATTGGACTCGGGGTCACGTCTTGTTTGATATTGAAACATTTCTGAAACAGTTTTGTTTCCTCTTAGTAAAATGAAGTTGGGATTGAAAAAGAAGTGGATACTGTTAAGGTTATTTTGAGAAGAGATGTGATCAACGAGATTTTAATTTGAATTTGTTTGGATATAATCATATGGCGGGGTATCATTTATAAAAGGCAAAGGAGAAATAAGTTTTAAATATTTTTGAACTTTGTGTTCATAAGTACTTATAAGTTACAACTCAAGAAGGAACTTAAATAATTCTGAATTATTATTCATGGATACTTTGAATTTACAAGTGAGAAAGTAAATATGAATATTTGTTGAATTTCATTTCATAAATATTTATAGTTTACAAATTGATAAAGTGAATTCGAACTTGGTTTACAAGAGTTTCATTTACAATAAATCCTAAATCCTAAAAGTTCCTAAGTGCCTTCATGCTGTCCTTGAGCTTCTCCACGAGTCCTCGAATAACCTGCACGTCAAAACAATACAACACAGAATGGAAAGTGTTAGAGGTTGTTTGACACTCTCAGAACAATTGTCATCATCGAGTGCCGGGAGGGCACAACCGAAGCCGCATCCTACTCCCGTTACCGGTCCATGCCATTGGCATCAGATCAGGTAGTTTCGTTCTTATCTTAAGAGGTGACCGAGAGAGAAAGAGATAAAAGAAGTTTTGGGCCGAAAGAGGATTCACGCGACTTTGGATTCAATACTAGGCATCATCTCATCAAGTAAATTCTCCAAATTGATAACCAAACTGAACTAAAATCTGAACCACATTTCATTCATCAATTCACATTAATTATGAACCAACACGAAGGTAAACACTAGCCAGCTCAGGTTCGAACCCGAATGCCGACAGGTCTGAACCATTTCTCCATCACCTACAAGCATAACATCATCACTAACACAATAACAGGTAGCAAACAGCATCATTATTCGCAAGCAGTATCAGCACATAAGCTACATATCTGCAGGCCAGCATTTGCAAGCAAGTAATGCCGCAGTATCAGCAACAACAGTTAACATTTCATGACAGCAGGTAACTTATCAGGCATGCATTAAAGAAGGCAAGGATTCTATACAGCAAGACATATGTGCATTGCACACCCAACTGATAACCATGTTCTGCACTAAGAAAGTTAGTGAGCGGGCACAATGCCTTACGCACGAATTGGCAACAGCCAGCATCCAAAGCGCATCAGACAAACGGGTCTATTCCCCAATCAGCCCAACACCAGTATGGAAATAAACATGAAAACTCCCATCAATGGAATACTATCCAATGCTGGAAATCTGACAGCTCAATTAAAGCTTCTGATGATAATCTGCAGCTTTTGGAGCAGACTTTCCCAATGATCAGTGCGTAAATTGAATGTATGAATGCAGACCCCTGCCAACTGCATAAGCCACAACTACAGCTTACAACCTACATTGGGCATAAATCATAAACAGCCAAGATTAGTCAACAACAATAACAGCATAACAGGCATAACAGGTCAAATTAGCGAAGTAAAACTGTTACACCTTTTCCAAATTCTGCAACGTCCTGCATTTGTATGATACACCAGGCGAGTAAACTTGAGAGATGTGACCAAGTGGCAACTCACAAAGATGCAGCTCCAACTGCTATCGACACGGCTTTGAGCATATCTTCCTGACTTGCATTTATGATGAAGGATGCAATCATCAGCCAGCAGCAAGTCTTTGTCTCTGCGTGCGTAAAACTGGTAAATCAAGCATTGGCATGATGTTTTGGGGAAATAGAAAATCAAGGCATTTTATTAATAAATGAACTACAGGACTGATAATCTAAAGGAGAGTGAAATTTAACTTCGGCCCTCAGCTCAACTCATCATCGGGCACGAGACTCGAGTAGCCAGGAGGACTATGGCCATGGCCATTATCAAACTCCCTACCGAGCATCGAAAATCGAAATAAGGCAACTGTTTCGAACAATTCAATATAATTCGCAAGGCAACTACATCCGACAACCCAATGTGGCTCAGACTATTAAGTCGTCATCACCATTATGTCCTTTCTCGCCAATGGCACGAGACCGGCAGCCTCCGAACTTATTTGCACCTGAAAGCAGAAGAGAGAAAATCAGTGTACTTCCCAAATAACGCGAAACTCATCACAAGTCAAAATGGATTATATCAGTAAAACCAGATTTATCAGAACAGATCAATCCATATCAACAGGCGAATCACAAAAGTCCACAACTGGATATCAGTAGCAGCATCAGATCGAAATCCATATCAGAAGACAAAGCTGGATACTAAAACCGAACTGCACTATCCGAATTCATAAACATCACAGAAAAATCAAGCTTCATGTTCGAAAAAGCAAAAATAGGCAAGGAAAATCATAAACAGCATGGAACTGATTGGGAAAATTCGAAGCAAGTCAAACAGGGAAGAGCAGGTTCAATTTACAAATAACAAAGCCAGCTCAATTCAGTTCAAAATCATGTCAAAAACTAAAGACCTGCTCACTGAAACTTTGCCAGTCATATTGATCCCAACCATAAATGAAGGTCACAAAAAGTAAGGCTCAGTTGTCATCCATCACGGCCAATTCACTATCAGCTTCAACTCAGGAAGTCGAAGAGAATGAAATCAGTTCATGTCAGCTCACAGCAAATGCCCAAATCTAGAGCAAGTTTTGATGGCTCCAAAACAAATTAATCGAAACCCAAAGACTGGATATCTGTATCTGAAAAGAGGGTCGAAACAAAATTCGGTTGTCCGAAGAGGTCAATTGATCCAAATCCTACCAGAAAAGATAACAGAAATCAAATCAGAATCACAATATAACAAATCCACATCTGCAAAATAACACCAGAATCGATATCAAATCCAATCTCAGTTTCGAATCCCACCAGAAAAGATAACAGAAATCAAATCAAATCAATTTCAATCAGAATCATATCTCAGTAACGTAAAAAACCCAACAAAAGCCCAAAAGGAGAGATTATAAAAGGACAACATCACCTCGTAGAAAGGGGGGAGGAAGGCGAAGAAGAGGATCGAGAAACCCTGAAAAACCACCGATTAAAAACCCTAACGGGTTAACGGCGAAAACGAAGAAGGGTCGCAAGCAGAGAACAAGGAACTAACGGAAGAAATCATCAAGTGCGTCACTAAAGCGCAGATGAGTCAACCGAAGGAGGTCCACCAGCGCCGTTTCGTACAACAACGGGCAAACCCCCTTGAAGCTCAGACCGTATCGTCATCATCGCTTTTCAACGCACAATCTCGCCATCGAAGCATTCGAAGAGTGAGATAAAGATCTGTGTTTAATCATGTTTTCATGTATGTTTCAGGATAATTGAGAAGAACTAAGCATGCAAGTGAAGAACGATGAGAATCGGACATGGAGAAGAATGAGAGGCACGACGGCGCCGCGAAGGGGTTCATAAACCCTAACTCGGTGTTTTGACATACCAGCCCAGCCCCTTTTAGTGTTCTCATCTTTTTATTTTATTATTTGTTTTTTTATAATTAATATTATATTAAGTATTTAAAACTGTTTTTTTAAAATAAATAAAATTAAAAAAAACCTTTTTTTATATATAATAAAAATAAAAACCTTTTTTTAATAAATAACTTAAAATATTTTTTAAATATAAAAATTAAAACCCTTTTTTAGATTAAATTTAAAATTTTTTTTAAATTAACATTACTCTTTCTTCTATAAATTTAATTAACACTTTTTCTTTAAAAACAACAAAAAAACCTTCAACATTGCACTCTTGTCTCAGGACTCGTCCGATCACCGTCTAACTTCGCCTACTAATGCGTGTGTTCATTTTTGCAGCTTATGTTTACTGTTATTACGTTGTGTTTTCATTTAAGTTTCATTATTATTGTAACTGCTTCTCGGTTGTAACCTCGCGAACGAACAATCGCGCTCACTTTCCGCATTTTATTTCCGCTTGCATGATTTAAATTTCTCACATTTTTATCACTATTATTCTATTACATCACTCACATCCGAAGGTTAGGTCTAGCTTTTGGTCCCCGCGCCAATAGTCCTCAACTTCAAACCCTTACAACTACAAACCCTAATTTTCACAAATGCCTCGCCGCAGGCAAGATTACAATTTTACCCTTAGCATTAGGTTAAAGAGCCGCCGCGCTCATTTTAGGGTTTCCCGCCGTGGAATCCCTAACCTAACCTAACCCTAATTACAAATTAACATTTCAACGTAGAGATTTGGAGTTTCTACACTCCGCGTAAGCGTGTCCTTAAGATGCGTTTATTCCCCTTGAGACCTTGACCACAGTCAAGAAGTTTCTAACCTCCCTATTGAGGGGAACTACGATTACTCTGATTCCACTCCCGTAAGGATACGTAGGCACAAGATGCGATGTCTTGCCGAGTAAACTTAGAATTAACCCCTTAGGTCTCCTTTCTCACTTTTAATCTTTTGTGCATATACCTTAAGCAAATAAATAAAGCAAAATAGTAAACATTTGAACAAAAGGTTCCTGTAGAGTACTACAGAAGTTTAGGGTGCTAATACCTTCCCTAAATTTAACCAACCCCCGAATCCTAGATCTTTCCCCGCATTGTGTTTACGATGCAAAAATAGGTTTTCCCTCTTTTGACCTTTTCCTTCGGATAAATCAAAGAGCGGTTGTGAATTGAATTGCGATTCAAACTCATTAATAGTTTGTGATCCTATTTCCACCGCAACAGAAAATTGCGATTCTTCGATGCAAAAATAAGTATCTCTAAACATATGAGATTCTTCGGGTAGTTGAAGCAGTCCCTTATCTAATAAAGTTCTTCGCGATACCAAAGCAGAATCTCTAAACACATGACATTCTTCGGTTGGACAAAGCAGTCCCTTATCTAATAAGGTTCTTCGCGATACCAAAGCAGTATCTCTAAACACATGAGATTCTTTTGGTGGTCAAAGCAGTACCTTATCTAATAAGGTTCTTCGCGATACCAAAGCAGTATCACTAAACACATGAGATTCTTCGGGTGGTCGAAGCAGTGCCTTATCCAATAAGGTTCTTCGCGATACCAAAGCATTATATTTAAAAACATGAGATTCGTCGGGTGGTCGAAGCAGTGCCTTATCCAATAAGGTTCTTGGCGATACCAAAGTAGTATCTTTAAACACATGAGATTCTTCGGGTAGTTGTAGCTGTCCCTTATCCAATAAGGTTTTTTTCGATACCAAAGCAGTATCTCTAAACACATGAGATTCTTCGGTTGGTCGAAGCAGTACCTTATTCAATAAGGTTCTTCGTGATACCAAAGCAATATCACTAAACACATGAGATTCGTCGGGTGGTCGAAGCAGTGCCTTAACCAATAAGGTTCTTTGCGATACCAAACCAGTATCTCTAAACACATGAGATTCTACGGGTAGTTGAAGCAGTCCCTTATCCAATAAGGTTCTTTGTGATGCCAAAGCAGTATCTCTAAACACATGAGATTCTTCAGGTGGTCGAAGCAGTCCCTTATCCAATAAGGTTCTTCGCGATACCAAAGCATTATATTTAAACACATGAGATTCGTCGGGTGGTCGAAGCAGGGCCTTATTCAATAAGGTTCTTCGCGATACCAAAGCAGTATCTCTAAACACATGAGATTCTTCCGGTGGTCAAAGCAGTCCCTTATCTAATAAGGTTCTTCGCGATACCAAAGCAGTATCTCTAAACACATGACATTCTTCGGTTGGTCAAAGCAGTCCCTTATCTAATAAGGTTCTTCGCGATACCAAAGCAGTATCACTAAACACATGAGATTCTTCGGGTGGTCGAAGCAGTCCCTTATCCAATAAGGTTCTTCGCGATACCAAAGCATTATATTTAAACACATGAGATTCGTCGGGTGGTCAAAGCAGTGCCTTATACAATAAGGTTCTTCGCGATACCAAAGCAGTATCTCTAAACACATGAGATTCTTCGGGTAGTTGAAGCAGTCCCTTATCTAATAAGGTTCTTCGTGATACCAAAGCAGTATCTCTAAACACATGACATTCTTCGGTTGGACAAAGAAGTCCCATATCTAATAAGGTTCTTTGCAATACCAAAGCAGTATCTCTAAACACATGAGATTCGTCGGATGGTCGAAGCAGTGCCTTATCGAATAAGGTTCATCGCAATACCAAAGCAGTCTCTCTAAACACATGAGATTCTTCGGGTGGTCAAAGCAGTCCCTTATCTAATAAGGTTCTTCGCGATACCAAAGCAGTATCACTAAACACATGAGATTCTTCGGGTGGTCGAAGCAGTGCCTTATCCAATAAGGTTCTTCGCGATACCAAAGCATTATATTTAAACACATGAGATTCGTCGGGTGGTCGAAGCAGTGCCTTATCCAATAAGGTTCTTCGCGATACCGAAGCAGTATCTCTAAACACATGATATTCTTCGGGTAGTTGAAGCTGTCCCTTATCCAATAAGGTTCTTTCCGATACCAAAGCAGTATCTCTAAACACATGAGATTCTTCGGGTGGTCGAAGCAGTTCCGTATTCAATAAGGTTCTTCGTGATACCAAAGCAGTATCACTAAACACATGAGATTCGTCGGATGGTCGAACCAGTCCCTTATCCAATAAGGTTCTTTGTGATTCCAAAGCAGTATCTCTAAACACATGAGATTCTTCGGGTGGTCGAAGTAGTCCCTTATCCAATAAGGTTCTTCGCGATACCAAAGCATTATATTTAAACACATGAGATTCGTCGGGTGGTCGAAGCAGGGCCTTATTCAATAAGGTTCTTCGCGATACCAAAGCAGTATCTCTAAACATATGAGATTCTTCCGGTGGTCAAAGTTGTCCCTTATATAATAAGGTTCTTCGCGATACCAAATCAGTATCTCTAAACACATGAGATTCTTCGGGTGGTGAAAGCAGTCCCTCATCCAATAAGGTTCTTCGCAATACTAAAGCAGTATCTCTAAACACATGAGATTCTTCGCGATACCAATGCAGTATCTCTAAACACATGAGATTCTTCGGGTGGTCGAAGCAGTCCCTTATCCAATAAGGTTCTTCACGATACCAAAGCAGTATCTCTAAACACATGAGATTCTTTGGTTTGTCAAAACAGTCCCTTATCTAATAAGGTTCATCGCGATATAAAATCTGTATCTCTAAACACATGAGATTCTTTGCGATACCAAAGCAGTATCTCTAAACACATGAGATTCTTCTGGTGGTCAAAGCAGTAGCTTATCTAATAAGGTTATTCGTGATACCAAAGCAGTATCACTAAAGACATGAGATTCTTCGGGTGGTCGAAGCAGTCCCTTATCCAATAAGGTTCTTCGCGATACCAAAGCATTATATTTAAATACACGAGATTCATCGGGTGGTCAAAGCAGTGCCTTATCCAATAAGGTTCTTTACGATACCAAAGCAGTATCTCTAAACATATGAGATTCTTTGCGATACCAAAGCAGTATCTCTAAACACATGAGATTCTTCTGGTGGTCAAAGAAGTACCTTAACTAATAAGGTTCTTCGCGATACCAAAGCAGTATCACTAAACACATGAGATTCTTCGGGTGGTCGAAGTAGTCCCTTATCCAAAAAGGTTCTTCGCGATACCAAAGCATTATATTTAATCACACGAGATTCGTCGGGTGGTCGAAGCAGTGCCTTAACCAATAACGTTTTTCACGATACCAAACCAGTATCTCTAAACACATGAGATTCTTCGGGTAGTTGAAGTAGTCCCTTATCCAATAAGGTTCTTTGCGATGCCAAAGCAGTATCTCTAAACAGATGAGATTCTTCGGGTGGTCGAAGTAGTCCCTTATCCAACAAGGTTCTTCACGATACCAAAACAGTATCTCTAAACACATGAGATTCTTCGGTTTGTCAAAACAGTCCCTTATCTAATAAGGTTCATCGCGATATCAAATCTGTATCTCTAAACACATGAGATTCTTTGCCATACCAAAGCAGTATCACTAAACACATGAGATTCTTCGGGTGGTCGAAGCAGTCCCTTATCCAATAAGGTTCTTCGCGATACCAAAGCATTATATTTAAATACACGAGATTCATCGGGTGGTCAAAGCAGTGCCTTATCCAATAAGGTTCTTTGCGATACCAAAGCACTATCTCTAAACACATGAGATTCTTTGCGATACCAAAGCAGTATCTCTAAACACATGAGATTCTTCTGGTGGTCAAAGCAGTACCTTAACTAATAAGGTTCTTCACGATACCAAAGCAGTATCACTAAACACATGAGATTCTTCGGGTGTTCGAAGTAGTCCCTTATCCAAAAAGGTTCTTCTTGATACCAAAGCATTATATTTAAACACACGAGATTCATCGGGTGGTCGAAGCAGTGCCTTAACCAATAAGGTTTTTCGCGATACCGAACCAGTATCTCTAAACACATGAGATTCTTCGGGTGGTCGAAGCAGTACCTTATCTAATAAGGTTCTTCGTGATACCAAAGCAGTATCACTAAACACATGAGATTCTTCGGGTGGTCGAAGCAGTCCCTTATCCAATAAGGTTCTTCGCGATACCAAAGCATTATATTTAAACACATGAGATTCGTCGGGTGGTCGAAGTAGTGCCTTATCCAATAAGGTTCTTCGCGATACCAAAGCAGTATCTCTAAACACATGAGATTCTTTGCGATACCAAAGCAGTATCTCTAAACACATGAGATTCTTATAGTGGTCAATCCAGTACCTTATCTAATAAGGTTCTTCGCGATACCAAAGCAGTATCACTAAACACATGAGATTCTTCGGGTGGTCGAAGCAGTCCCTTATCCAATAAGGTTCTTCGCGATACCAAAGCATTATATTTAAACACATGAGATTCGTCGGGTGGTCGAAGCAGTGCCTTAACCAATAAGGTTCTTCGCGATACCAAACCAGTATCTCTAAACACATGAGATTCTACGGGTAGTTGAAGCAGTCCCTTATCCAATAAGGTTCTTTGTGATGCCAAAGCAGTATCTCTAAACACATGAGATTCTTCGGGTGGTCGAAGCAGTCCCTTATCCAATAAGGTTCTTCGCGATACCAAAGCATTATATTTAAACACATGAGATTCGTCGGGTGGTCGAAGCAGGGCCTTATTCAATAAGGTTCTTCGCGATACCAAAGCAGTATCTCTAAACACATGAGATTCTTCCGGTGGTCAAAGCAGTCCCTTATCTAATAAGGTTCTTCGCGATACCAAATCAGTATCTCTAAACACATGAGATTCTTCGGGTGGTGAAAGCAGTCCCTTATCCAATAAGGTTCTTCACAATATTAAAGCAGTATCTCTAAACACATGAGATTCTTCGCGATACCAAAGCAGTATCTCTAAACACATGAGATTCTTCGGGTGGTCGAAGTAGTCCCTTATCCAACAAGGTTCTTCACGATACCAAAGCAGTATCTCTAAACACATGAGATTCTTCGGTTTGTCAAAACAGTCCCTTATCTAATAAGGTTCATCGCGATATCAAATCTGTATCTCTAAACACATGAGATTCTTTGCCATACCAAAGCAGTATCACTAAACACATGAGATTCTTCGTGTGGTCGAAGCAGTCCCTTATCCAATAAGGTTCTTCGCGATACCAAAGCATTATATTTAAATACACGAGATTCATCGGGTGGTCAAAGCAGTGCCTTATCCAATAAGGTTCTTTGCGATACCAAAGCACTATCTCTAAACACATGAGATTCTTTGCGATACCAAAGCAGTATCTCTAAACACATGAGATTCTTCTGGTGGTCAAAGCAGTACCTTAACTAATAAGGTTCTTCGCGATACCAAAGCAGTATCACTAAACACATGAGATTCTTCGGGTGTTCGAAGTAGTCCCTTATCCAAAAAGGTTCTTCGCGATACCAAAGCATTATATTTAAACACACGAGATTCATCGGGTGGTCGAAGCAGTGCCTTAACCAATAAGGTTTTTCGCGATACCAAACCAGTATCTCTAAACACATGAGATTCTTCGGGTGGTCGAAGCAGTACCTTATCTAATAAGGTTCTTCGTGATACCAAAGCAGTATCACTAAACACATGAGATTCTTTGGGTGGTCGAAGCAGTCCCTTATCCAATAAGGTTCTTCGCGATACCAAAGCATTATATTTAAACACATGAGATTCGTCGGGTGGTCGAAGTAGTGCCTTATCCAATAAGGTTCTTCGCGATACCAAAGCAGTATCTCTAAACACATGAGATTCTTTGCGATACCAAAGCAGTATCTCTAAACACATGAGATTCTTATAGTGGTCAATGCAGTACCTTATCTAATAAGGTTCTTCGCGATACCAAAGCAGTATCACTAAACACATGAGATTCTTCGGGTGGTCGAAGCAGTCCCTTATCCAATAAGGTTCTTCGCGATACCAAAGCATTATATTTAAACACATGAGATTCGTCGGGTGGTCGAAGCAGGGCCTTATTCAATAAGGTTCTTCGCGATACCAAAGCAGTATCTCTAAACACATGAGATTCTTCCGGTGGTCAAAGCAGTCCCTTATCTAATAAGGTTCTTCGCGATACCAAATCAGTATCTCTAAACACATGAGATTCTTCGGGTGGTGAAAGCAGTCCCTTATCCAATAAGGTTCTTCACAATATTAAAGCAGTATCTCTAAACACATGAGATTCTTCGCGATACCAAAGCAGTATCTCTAAACACATGAGATTCTTCGGGTGGTCGAAGCAGTCCCTTATCCAATAAGGTTCTTCACGATACCAAAGCAGTATCTCTAAACACATGAGCTTCTTCGGTTTGTCAAAACAGTCCCTTATCTAATAAGGTTCATCCCGATATCAAATCTGTATCTCTAAACACATGAGATTCTTTGCGATACCAAAGCAGTATCTCTAAACACATGAGATTCTTCTGGTGGTCAAAGCAGTAGCTTATCTAATAAGGTTCTTTGTGATTCCAAAGCAGTATCACTAAACACATGAGATTCTTCGGGTGGTCGAAGCAGTCCCTTATCCAATAAGGTTCTTCGCGATACCAAAGCATTATATTTAAATACACGAGATTCATCGGGTGGTCAAAGCAGTGCCTTATCCAATAAGATTCTTTACGATACCAAAGCAGTATCTCTAAACACATGAGATTCTTTGCGATACCAAAGCAGTATCTCTAAACACATGAGATTCTTCTGGTGGTCAAAGCAGTACCTTAACTAATAAGGTTTTTCGCGATACCAAAGCAGTATCACTAAACACATGAGATTCTTCGGGTGGTCGAAGTTGTCCCTTATCCAAAAAGGTTCTTCGTGATACCAAAGCATTATATTTAAACACATGAGATTCGTCGGGTGGTCGAAGAAGTGCCTTAACCAATAAGGTTTTTCGCGATACCAAACCAGTATCTCTAAACACATGAGATTCTTCGGGTAGTTGAAGCAGTCCCTTATCCAATAAGGTTCTTTGCGATGCCAAAGCAGTATCTCTAAACACATGAGATTCTTCGGTTGGTCGAAGCAGTCCCTTATCCAATAAGGTTCTTCGCGATACCAAAGCATTATATTTAAACACATGAGATTCGCCGGGTGGTCGAAGCAGTGTCTTATTCAATAAGGTTCTTCGCGATACCAAAGCAATATCTCTAAACAGATGAGATTCTTCGGGTGGTCAAAGCAGTCCCTTATCTAATAAGGTTCTTCGCGATATCAAATCAGTATCTCTAAACACATGAGATTCTTCGGGTGGTGAAAGCAGTCCGTTATCCAATAAGGTTCTTCACGATACCAAAGCAGTATCTCTAAACACATGAGATTCTTCGGTTTGTCAAAACAGTCCCTTATCCAATAAGGTTCTTCGCAATATTAAAGCAGTATCTCTAAACACATGAGATTCTTCCCGATACCAAAGCAGTATCTCTAAACACATGAGATTCTTCGGGTGGTCGAAGCAGTCCCTTATCCAATAAGGTTCTTCACGATACCAAAGCAGTATCTCTAAACACATGAGATTCTTCGGTTTGTCAAAACATTCCCTTATCTAATAAGGTTCTTCGCGATATCAAAGAAGTATCTCTAAACACATGAGATTCTTAGTGATACCAAAGAAGTATCTCTAAACACATGAGATTCTTCTTCTGGTCAAAGCAGTACCTTATCTAATAAGGTTCTTCGTGATACCAAAGCAGTATTACAAAACACATGAGATTCTTCGGGTGGTCGAAGCATTCCCTTATCTGATAAGGTTCTTCGCGATACTAAAGCATTATGTTTAAACACGTGAGATTCGTCGGGTGGTCGAAGCAGTGCCTTATCCAATAAGGTTCTTCGCGATACCAAAGGAGTATCTCTAAACACATGAGATTCTTCGGGTGGTCGAAGCAGTCCCTTATCCAATAAGGTTCTTCACGATACCAAAGCAGTATCTCTAAACACATGAGATTCTTCAGTTTGTCAAAACAGTCCCTTATCTAATAAGGTTCATCGCGATATCAAATATGTATCTCTAAACACATGAGATTCTTTGCGATACCAAAGCAGTATCTCTAAACACATGAGATTCTTCTGGTGGTCAAAGCAGTAGCTTATCTAATAAGGTTCTTTGTGATACCAAAGCAGTATCACTAAACACATGAGATTCTTCGGGTGGTCGAAGCAGTCCCTTATCCAATAAGGTTCTTCGCGATACCAAAGAATTATATTTAAATACACGAGATTCATCGGGTGGTCAAAGCAGTGCCTTATCCAATAAGGTTCTTTACGATACCAAAGCAGTATCTCTAAACACATGAGATTCTTTGCGATACCAAAGCAGTATCTCTAAACACATGAGATTCTTCTGGTGGTCAAAGCAGTACCTTATCTAATAAGGTTCTTCGCGATACCAAAGCAGTATCACTAAACACATGAGATTCTTCGGGTGGTCGAAGCAGTCCCTTATCCAATAAGGTTCTTCGCGATACCAAAGCATTATATTTAAACACATGAGATTCGTCGGGTGGTCGAAGCAGTGCCTTAACCAATAAGGTTCTTTGCGATACCAAACCAGTATCTCTAAACACATGAGATTCTACGGGTAGTTGAAGCAGTCCCTTATCCAATAAGGTTCTTTGTGATGCCAAAGCAGTATCTCTAAACACATGAGATTCTTCAGGTGGTCGAAGCAGTCCGTTATCCAATAAGGTTCTTCGCGATACCAAAGCATTATATTTAAACACATGAGATTCGTCGGGTGGTCGAAGCAGGGCCTTATTCAATAAGGTTCTTCGCGATACCAAAGCAGTATCTCTAAACACATGAGATTCTTCCGGTGGTCAAAGCAGTCCCTTATCTAATAAGGTTCTTCGCGATACCAAATCAGTATCTCTAAACACATGAGATTCTTCGGGTGGTGAAAGCAGTCCCTTATCCAATAAGGTTCTTCACAATATTAAAGCAGTATCTCTAACCACATGAGATTCTTCGCGATACCAAAGCAGTATCTCTAAACACATGAGATTCTTCGGGTGGTCGAAGCAGTCCCTTATCCAATAAGGTTCTTCACGATACCAAAGCAGTATCTCTAAACACATGAGCTTCTTCGGTTTGTCAAAACAGTCCCTTATCTAATAAGGTTCATCCCGATATCAAATTTGTATCTCTAAACACATGAGATTCTTTGCGATACCAAAGCAGTATCTCTAAACACATGAGATTCTTCTAGTGGTCAAAGCAGTAGCTTATCTAATAAGGTTCTTTGTGATTCCAAAGCAGTATCACTAAACACATGAGATTCTTCGGGTGGTCGAAGCAGTCCCTTATCCAATAAGGTTCTTCGCGATACCAAAGCATTATATTTAAATACACGAGATTCATCGGGTGGTCAAAGCAGTGCCTTATCCAATAAGATTCTTTACGATACCAAAGCAGTATCTCTAAACACATGAGATTCTTTGCGATACCAAAGCAGTATCTCTAAACACATGAGATTCTTCTGGTGGTCAAAGCAGTACCTTAACTAATAAGGTACTTCGCGATACCAAAGCAGTATCACTAAACACATGAGATTCTTCGGGTGGTCGAAGTTGTCCCTTATCCAAAAAGGTTCTTCGTGATACCAAAGCATTATATTTAAACACATGAGATTCGTCGGGTGGTCGAAGCAGTGCCTTAACCAATAAGGTTTTTCGCGATACCAAACCAGTATCTCTAAACACATGAGATTCTTAGGGTAGTTGAAGCAGTCCCTTATCCAATAAGGTTCTTTGCGATGCCAAAGCAGTATCTCTAAACACATGAGATTCTTCGGTTGGTCGAAGCAGTCCCTTATCCAATAAGGTTCTTCGCGATACCAAAGCATTATATTTAAACACATGAGATTCGCCGGGTGGTCGAAGCAGTGTCTTATTCAATAAGGTTCTTCGCGATGCCAAAGCAATATCTCTAAACATATGAGATTCTTCGGGTGGTCAAAGCAGTCCCTTATCTAATAAGGTTCTTCGCGATATCAAATCAGTATCTCTAAACACATGAGATTCTTCGGGTGGTGAAAGCAGTCCCTTATCCAATAAGGTTCTTCACGATACCAAAGCAGTATCTCTAAACACATGAGATTCTTCGGTTTGTCAAAACAGTCCCTTATCCAATAAGGTTCTTCGCAATATTAAAGCAGTATCTCTAAACACATGAGATTCTTCCCGATACCAAAGCAGTATCTCTAAACACATGAGATTCTTCGGGTGGTCGAAGCAGTCCCTTATCCAATAAGGTTCTTCACGATACCAAAGCAGTATCTCTAAACACATGAGATTCTTCGGTTTGTCAAAACATTCCCTTATCTAATAAGGTTCTTCGCGATATCAAAGAAGTATCTCTAAACACATGAGATTCTTAGTGATACCAAAGAAGTATCTCTAAACACATGAGATTCTTCTTCTGGTCAAAGCAGTACCTTATCTAATAAGGTTCTTCGTGATACCAAAGCAGTATTACAAAATACATGAGATTCTTCGGGTGGTCGAAGCATTCCCTTATCTGATAAGGTTCTTCGCGATACTAAAGCATTATGTTTAAACACGTGAGATTCGTCGGGTGGTCGAAGCAGTGCCTTATCCAATAAGGTTCTTCGCGATACCAAAGGAGTATCTCTAAACACATGAGATTCTTCGGGTGGTCGAAGCAGTCCCTTATCCAATAAGGTTCTTCACGATACCAAAGCAGTATCTCTAAACACATGAGATTCTTCAGTTTGTCAAAACAGTCCCTTATCTAATAAGGTTCATCGCGATATCAAATATGTATCTCTAAACACATGAGATTCTTTGCGATACCAAAGCAGTATCTCTAAACACATGAGATTCTTCTGGTGGTCAAAGCAGTAGCTTATCTAATAAGGTTCTTTGTGATACCAAAGCAGTATCACTAAACACATGAGATTCTTCGGGTGGTCGAAGCAGTCCCTTATCCAATAAGGTTCTTCGCGATACCAAAGAATTATATTTAAATACACGAGATTCATCGGGTGGTCAAAGCAGTGCCTTATCCAATAAGGTTCTTTACGATACCAAAGCAGTATCTCTAAACACATGAGATTCTTTGCGATACCAAAGCAGTATCTCTAAACACATGAGATTCTTCTGGTGGTCAAAGCAGTACCTTAACTAATAAGGTACTTCGCGATACCAAAGCAGTATCACTAAACACATGAGATTCTTCGGGTGGTCGAAGTTGTCCCTTATCCAAAAAGGTTCTTCGTGATACCAAAGCATTATATTTAAACACATGAGATTCGTCGGGTGGTCGAAGCAGTGCCTTAACCAATAAGGTTTTTCGCGATACCAAACCAGTATCTCTAAACACATGAGATTCTTAGGGTAGTTGAAGCAGTCCCTTATCCAATAAGGTTCTTTGCGATGCCAAAGCAGTATCTCTAAACACATGAGATTCTTCGGTTGGTCGAAGCAGTCCCTTATCCAATAAGGTTCTTCGCGATACCAAAGCATTATATTTAAACACATGAGATTCGCCGGGTGGTCGAAGCAGTGTCTTATTCAATAAGGTTCTTCGCGATGCCAAAGCAATATCTCTAAACATATGAGATTCTTCGGGTGGTCAAAGCAGTCCCTTATCTAATAAGGTTCTTCGCGATATCAAATCAGTATCTCTAAACACATGAGATTCTTCGGGTGGTGAAAGCAGTCCCTTATCCAATAAGGTTCTTCACGATACCAAAGCAGTATCTCTAAACACATGAGATTCTTCGGTTTGTCAAAACAGTCCCTTATCCAATAAGGTTCTTCGCAATATTAAAGCAGTATCTCTAAACACATGAGATTCTTCCCGATACCAAAGCAGTATCTCTAAACACATGAGATTCTTCGGGTGGTCGAAGCAGTCCCTTATCCAATAAGGTTCTTCACGATACCAAAGCAGTATCTCTAAACACATGAGATTCTTCGGTTTGTCAAAACATTCCCTTATCTAATAAGGTTCTTCGCGATATCAAAGAAGTATCTCTAAACACATGAGATTCTTAGTGATACCAAAGAAGTATCTCTAAACACATGAGATTCTTCTTCTGGTCAAAGCAGTACCTTATCTAATAAGGTTCTTCGTGATACCAAAGCAGTATTACAAAATACATGAGATTCTTCGGGTGGTCGAAGCATTCCCTTATCTGATAAGGTTCTTCGCGATACTAAAGCATTATGTTTAAACACGTGAGATTCGTCGGGTGGTCGAAGCAGTGCCTTATCCAATAAGGTTCTTCGCGATACCAAAGGAGTATCTCTAAACACATGAGATTCTTCGGGTGGTCGAAGCAGTCCCTTATCCAATAAGGTTCTTCACGATACCAAAGCAGTATCTCTAAACACATGAGATTCTTCAGTTTGTCAAAACAGTCCCTTATCTAATAAGGTTCATCGCGATATCAAATATGTATCTCTAAACACATGAGATTCTTTGCGATACCAAAGCAGTATCTCTAAACACATGAGATTCTTCTGGTGGTCAAAGCAGTAGCTTATCTAATAAGGTTCTTTGTGATACCAAAGCAGTATCACTAAACACATGAGATTCTTCGGGTGGTCGAAGCAGTCCCTTATCCAATAAGGTTCTTCGCGATACCAAAGAATTATATTTAAATACACGAGATTCATCGGGTGGTCAAAGCAGTGCCTTATCCAATAAGGTTCTTTACGATACCAAAGCAGTATCTCTAAACACATGAGATTCTTTGCGATACCAAAGCAGTATCTCTAAACACATGAGATTCTTCTGGTGGTCAAAGCAGTACCTTATCTAATAAGGTTCTTCGCGATACCAAAGCAGTATCACTAAACACATGAGATTCTTCGGGTGGTCGAAGCAGTCCCTTATCCAATAAGGTTCTTCGCGATACCAAAGCATTATATTTAAACACATGAGATTCGTCGGGTGGTCGAAGCAGTGCCTTAACCAATAAGGTTCTTTGCGATACCAAACCAGTATCTCTAAACACATGAGATTCTACGGGTAGTTGAAGCAGTCCCTTATCCAATAAGGTTCTTTGTGATGCCAAAGCAGTATCTCTAAACACATGAGATTCTTCAGGTGGTCGAAGCAGTCCCTTATCCAATAAGGTTCTTCGCGATACCAAAGCATTATATTTAAACACATGAGATTCGTCGGGTGGTCGAAGCAGGGCCTTATTCAATAAGGTTCTTCGCGATACCAAAGCAGTATCTCTAAACACATGAGATTCTTCCGGTGGTCAAAGCAGTCCCTTATCTAATAAGGTTCTTCGCGATACCAAATCAGTATCTCTAAACACATGAGATTCTTCGGGTGGTGAAAGCAGTCCCTTATCCAATAAGGTTCTTCACAATATTAAAGCAGTATCTCTAACCACATGAGATTCTTCGCGATACCAAAGCAGTATCTCTAAACACATGAGATTCTTCGGGTGGTCGAAGCAGTCCCTTATCCAATAAGGTTCTTCACGATACCAAAGCAGTATCTCTAAACACATGAGCTTCTTCGGTTTGTCAAAACAGTCCCTTATCTAATAAGGTTCATCCCGATATCAAATTTGTATCTCTAAACACATGAGATTCTTTGCGATACCAAAGCAGTATCTCTAAACACATGAGATTCTTCTGGTGGTCAAAGCAGTAGCTTATCTAATAAGGTTCTTTGTGATTCCAAAGCAGTATCACTAAACGCATGAGATTCTTCGGGTGGTCGAAGCAGTCCCTTATCCAATAAGGTTCTTCGCGATACCAAAGCATTATATTTAAATACACGAGATTCATCGGGTGGTCAAAGCAGTGCCTTATCCAATAAGATTCTTTACGATACCAAAGCAGTATCTCTAAACACATGAGATTCTTTGCGATACCAAAGCAGTATCTCTAAACACATGAGATTCTTCTGGTGGTCAAAGCAGTACCTTAACTAATAAGGTACTTCGCGATACCAAAGCAGTATCACTAAACACATGAGATTCTTCGGGCGGTCGAAGTTGTCCCTTATCCAAAAAGGTTCTTCGTGATACCAAAGCATTATATTTAAACACATGAGATTCGTCGGGTGGTCGAAGCAGTGCCTTAACCAATAAGGTTTTTCGCGATACCAAACCAGTATCTCTAAACACATGAGATTCTTAGGGTAGTTGAAGCAGTCCCTTATCCAATAAGGTTCTTTGCGATGCCAAAGCAGTATCTCTAAACACATGAGATTCTTCGGTTGGTCGAAGCAGTCCCTTATCCAATAAGGTTCTTCGCGATACCAAAGCATTATATTTAAACACATGAGATTCGCCGGGTGGTCGAAGCAGTGTCTTATTCAATAAGGTTCTTCGCGATGCCAAAGCAATATCTCTAAACATATGAGATTCTTCGGGTGGTCAAAGCAGTCCCTTATCTAATAAGGTTCTTCGCGATATCAAATCAGTATCTCTAAACACATGAGATTCTTCGGGTGGTGAAAGCAGTCCCTTATCCAATAAGGTTCTTCACGATACCAAAGCAGTATCTCTAAACACATGAGATTCTTCGGTTTGTCAAAACAGTCCCTTATCCAATAAGGTTCTTCGCAATATTAAAGCAGTATCTCTAAACACATGAGATTCTTTTCGATACCAAAGCAGTATCTCTAAACACATGAGATTCTTCGGGTGGTCGAAGCAGTCCCTTATCCAATAAGGTTCTTCACGATACCAAAGCAGTATCTCTAAACACATGAGATTCTTCGGTTTGTCAAAACATTCCCTTATCTAATAAGGTTCTTCGCGATATCAAAGCAGTATCTCTAAACACATGAGATTCTTAGTGATACCAAAGCAGTATCTCTAAACACATGAGATTCTTCTTCTGGTCAAAGCAGTACCTTATCTAATACGGTTCTTCGTGATACCAAAGCAGTATTACAAAACACATGAGATTCTTCGGGTGGTCGAAGCATTCCCTTATCTGATAAGGTTCTTCGCGATACTAAAGCATTATGTTTAAACACGTGAGATTCGTCGGGTGGTCGAAGCAGTGCCTTATCCAATAAGGTTCTTCGCGATACCAAAGGAGTATCTCTAAACACATGAGATTCTTCGGGTGGTCGAAGCAGTCCCTTATCCAATAAGGTTCTTCACGATACCAAAGCAGTATCTCTAAACACATGAGATTCTTCAGTTTGTCAAAACAGTCCCTTATCTAATAAGGTTCATCGCGATATCAAATATGTATCTCTAAACACATGAGATTCTTTGCGATACCAAAGCAGTATCTCTAAACACATGAGATTCTTCTGGTGGTCAAAGCAGTAGCTTATCTAATAAGGTTCTTTGTGATACCAAAGCAGTATCACTAAACACATGAGATTCTTCGGGTGGTCGAAGCAGTCCCTTATCCAATAAGGTTCTTCGCGATACCAAAGAATTATATTTAAATACACGAGATTCATCGGGTGGTCAAAGCAGTGCCTTATCCAATAAGGTTCTTTACGATACCAAAGCAGTATCTCTAAACACATGAGATTCTTTGCGATACCAAAGCAGTATCTCTAAACACATGAGATTCTTCTGGTGGTCAAAGCAGTACCTTAACTAATAAGTTTCTTCGCGATACCAAAGCAGTATCACTAAACACATGAGATTCTTCGGGTGGTCGAAGTAGTCCCTTATCCAAAAAGGTTCTTCGCGATACCAAAGCATTATATTTAAACACACGAGATTCGTCGGGTGGTCGAAGCAGTGCCTTAACCAATAAGGTTTTTCGCGATACCAAACCAGTATCTCTAAACACATGAGATTCTTTGGGTAGTTGAAGCAGTCCCTTATCCAATAAGGTTCTTTGCGATGCCAAAGCAGTATCTCTAAACATATGAGATTCTTCGGGTGGTCGAAGCAGTCACTTATCCAATAAAGTTCTTCACGATACCAAAGCAGTATCTCTAAACACATGAGATTCTTCGGTTTTTCAAAACAGTCCCTTATCTAATAAGGTTCATCGCGATATCAAATCTGTATCTCTAAACACATGATATTCTTTGCGATACCAAAGCAGTATCTCTAAACACATGAGATTCTTCTGGTGGTCAAAGCAGTACCTTATCTAATAAGGTTCTTCGAGATACCAAAGCAGTATCACTAAACACATGAGATTCTTCGGGTGGTCGAAGCAGTCCCTTATCCAATAAGGTTCTTCGCGATACCAAAGCATTATATTTAAATACACGAGATTCATCGGGTGGTCAAAGCAGTGCCTTATCCAATAAGATTATTTGCGATACCAAAGCTGTATCTCTAAACACATGAGATTCTTTGCGATACCAAACCAGTATCTCTAAACACATGAGATTCTTCTGGTGGTCAAAGCAGTACCTTATCCAATAAGGTTCTTTGCGATGCCAAAGCAGTATCTCTAAACACATGAGATTCTTCGGTTGGTCGAAGCAGTCCCTTATCCAATAAGGTTCTTCGCGATACCAAAGCATTATATTTAAACACATGAGATTCGCCGGGTGGTCGAAGCAGTGCCTTATTCAATAAGGTTCTTCGCGATACCAAAGCAATATCTCTAAACAGATGAGATTCTTCGGGTGGTCAAAGCAGTCCCTTATCTAATAAGGTTCTTCGCGATACCAAATCAGTATCTCTAAACACACGAGATTCTTCGGGTGGTGAAAGCAGTCCCTTATCCAATAACGTTCTTCACGATACCAAAGCAGTATCTCTAAACACATGAGATTCTTCGGTTTGTCAAAACAGTCCCTTATCCAATAAGGTTCTTCGCAATATTAAAGGAGTATCTCTAAACACATGAGATTCTTCCCG
Organism: Lathyrus sativus; assembly: GCA_963859935.3. NCBI lineage: Eukaryota > Viridiplantae > Streptophyta > Magnoliopsida > Fabales > Fabaceae > Lathyrus > Lathyrus sativus. The sequence goes on along the minus strand of OZ012740.1, from coordinate 234,504,911 downwards.
ATACCAAAGAAGTATCTATAAACACATGAGATTCTTCCGGTGGTCGAAGCAGTCCCTTATCCAATAAGGTTCTTCGCGATACCAAAGCATTATACTTAAACACATGAGATTCTTCGGTTTGTCAAAACATTCCCTTATCTAATAAGGTTCTTCGCGATATCAAAGCAGTATCTCTAAACACATGAGATTCTTAGTGATACCAAAGCAGTATCTCTAAACACATGAGATTCTTCTTCTGGTCAAAGCAGTACCTTATCTAATACGGTTCTTCGTGATACCAAAGCAGTATTACAAAACACATGAGATTCTTCGGGTGGTCGAAGCATTCCCTTATCTGATAAGGTTCTTCGCGATACTAAAGCATTATGTTTAAACACGTGAGATTCGTCGGGTGGTCGAAGCAGTGCCTTATCCAATAAGGTTCTTCGCGATACCAAAGGAGTATCTCTAAACACATGAGATTCTTCGGGTGGTCGAAGCAGTCCCTTATCCAATAAGGTTCTTCACGATACCAAAGCAGTATCTCTAAACACATGAGATTCTTCAGTTTGTCAAAACAGTCCCTTATCTAATAAGGTTCATCGCGATATCAAATATGTATCTCTAAACACATGAGATTCTTTGCGATACCAAAGCAGTATCTCTAAACACATGAGATTCTTCTGGTGGTCAAAGCAGTAGCTTATCTAATAAGGTTCTTTGTGATACCAAAGCAGTATCACTAAACACATGAGATTCTTCGGGTGGTCGAAGCAGTCCCTTATCCAATAAGGTTCTTCGCGATACCAAAGAATTATATTTAAATACACGAGATTCATCGGGTGGTCAAAGCAGTGCCTTATCCAATAAGGTTCTTTACGATACCAAAGCAGTATCTCTAAACACATGAGATTCTTTGCGATACCAAAGCAGTATCTCTAAACACATGAGATTCTTCTGGTGGTCAAAGCAGTACCTTAACTAATAAGTTTCTTCGCGATACCAAAGCAGTATCACTAAACACATGAGATTCTTCGGGTGGTCGAAGTAGTCCCTTATCCAAAAAGGTTCTTCGCGATACCAAAGCATTATATTTAAACACACGAGATTCGTCGGGTGGTCGAAGCAGTGCCTTAACCAATAAGGTTTTTCGCGATACCAAACCAGTATCTCTAAACACATGAGATTCTTTGGGTAGTTGAAGCAGTCCCTTATCCAATAAGGTTCTTTGCGATGCCAAAGCAGTATCTCTAAACATATGAGATTCTTCGGGTGGTCGAAGCAGTCACTTATCCAATAAAGTTCTTCACGATACCAAAGCAGTATCTCTAAACACATGAGATTCTTCGGTTTTTCAAAACAGTCCCTTATCTAATAAGGTTCATCGCGATATCAAATCTGTATCTCTAAACACATGATATTCTTTGCGATACCAAAGCAGTATCTCTAAACACATGAGATTCTTCTGGTGGTCAAAGCAGTACCTTATCTAATAAGGTTCTTCGAGATACCAAAGCAGTATCACTAAACACATGAGATTCTTCGGGTGGTCGAAGCAGTCCCTTATCCAATAAGGTTCTTCGCGATACCAAAGCATTATATTTAAATACACGAGATTCATCGGGTGGTCAAAGCAGTGCCTTATCCAATAAGATTATTTGCGATACCAAAGCTGTATCTCTAAACACATGAGATTCTTTGCGATACCAAACCAGTATCTCTAAACACATGAGATTCTTCTGGTGGTCAAAGCAGTACCTTATCCAATAAGGTTCTTTGCGATGCCAAAGCAGTATCTCTAAACACATGAGATTCTTCGGTTGGTCGAAGCAGTCCCTTATCCAATAAGGTTCTTCGCGATACCAAAGCATTATATTTAAACACATGAGATTCGCCGGGTGGTCGAAGCAGTGCCTTATTCAATAAGGTTCTTCGCGATACCAAAGCAATATCTCTAAACAGATGAGATTCTTCGGGTGGTCAAAGCAGTCCCTTATCTAATAAGGTTCTTCGCGATACCAAATCAGTATCTCTAAACACACGAGATTCTTCGGGTGGTGAAAGCAGTCCCTTATCCAATAACGTTCTTCACGATACCAAAGCAGTATCTCTAAACACATGAGATTCTTCGGTTTGTCAAAACAGTCCCTTATCCAATAAGGTTCTTCGCAATATTAAAGGAGTATCTCTAAACACATGAGATTCTTCCCGATACCAAAGAAGTATCTATAAACACATGAGATTCTTCCGGTGGTCGAAGCAGTCCCTTATCCAATAAGGTTCTTCGCGATACCAAAGCATTATACTTAAACACATGAGATTCTTCGGTTTGTCAAAACATTCCCTTATCTAATAAGGTTCTTCGCGATATCAAAGCAGTGTCTCTAAACACATGAGATTCTTTGAGATACCAAAGCAGTATCTCTAAACACATGAGATTCTTCTTCTGGTCAAAGCAGTACCTTATCTAATAAGGTTCTTCGTGATACCAAAGCAGTATTACAAAACACATATGATTCTTCGGGTGGTCGAAGCAGTCCCTTATCCGATAAGGTTCTTCGCGTTACCAAAGCATTATGTTTAAACACGTGAGATTCGTCGGGTGGTCGAAGCAGTGCCTTATCCAATAAGGTTCTTCGCGATACCAAAGCAGTATCTCTAAACACATGAGATTCTTTGCGATACCAAAGCAGTATCTCTAAACACATGAGATTCTTCTGGTGGTCAAAGCAGTACCTTATCTAATAAGGTTCTTCGCGATACCAAAGCAGTATCACTAAACACATGAGATTCTTCGGGCGGTCGAAGCAGTCCCTTATCCAATAAGGTTCTTTGCGATACCAAAGCATTATATTTAAACACATGAGATTCGTCGGGTGGTCGAAGCAGTGCCTTAACCAATAAGGTTCTTCGCGATACAAAACCAGTATCTCGAAACACAAGAGATTCTACGGGTAGTTGAAGCAGTCCCTTATCCAATAAGGTTCTTTGTGATGCCAAAGCAGTATCTCTAAACACATGAGATTCTTCGGGTGGTCGAAGCAGTCCCTTATCCAATAAGGTTCTTCGCGATACCAAAGCAATATATTTAAACACATGAGCTTCGTCGGGTGGTCGAAGCAGTGCCTTAACCAATAAGGTTCTTCGCGATACCAAACCAGTATCTCTAAACACATGAGATTCTTCGGGTAGTTGAAGCAGTCCCTTATCCAATAAGGTTCTTTGTGATGCCAAAGCAGTATCTCTAAACACATGAGATTCTTCGGGTGGTCAAAGCAGTCCCTTATCTAATAAGGTTCTTCGCGATACCAAATCAGTATCTCTAAACACATGAGATTCTTCGGGTGGTGAAAGCAGCCTCTTATCCAATAAGGTTCTTCACAATATTAAAGCAGTATCTCTAAACACATGAGATTCTTCGCGATACCAAAGCAGTATCTATAAACACATGAGATTCTTCGGGTGGTCGAAGCAGTCCCTTATCCAATAAGGTTCTTCACGATACCAAATCCGTATCTCTAAACACATGAGATTCTTCGGTTTGTCAAAAGAGTCCCTTATCTAATAAGGTTCTTCGCGATATCAAAGCAGTATCTCTAAACACATGAGATTCTTTGCGATACCAAAGTAGTATCTCTAAACACATGAGATTCTTCTGGTGGTCAAAGCAGTACCTTATCTAATAAGGTTCTTCGTGATACCAAAGCAGTATCACTAAACACATGAGATTCTTCGGGTGGACGAAGCAGTCCCTTATCCAATAAGGTTCTTCGGGATACCAAAGCATTATATTTAAACACATGAGATTCGTCGGGTGGTCGAAGCAGTGCCTTAACCAATAAGGTTCTTCACGATACCAAACCAGTATCTCTAAACACATGAGATTCTTCGGGTAGTTGAAGCAGTCCCTTATCCAATAAGGTTCTTTGTGATGCCAAAGCAGTATCTCTAAACACATGAGATTCTTCGGGTGGTCGAAGTTGGCCCTTATCCAATAAGGTTCTTCGCGATACCAAAGCATTATACTTAAACACATGAGATTCGTCGGGTGCTCGAAGTAGTGCCTTATTCAATAAGGTTCTTCGCGATACCAAAGCAGTATCTCTAAACACATGAGATTCTTCGGGTGGTCAAAGCAGTCCCTTATCTAATAAGGTTCTTCGCGATACCAAATCAGTATCTCTAAACACATGAGATTCTTTGGGTGGTGAAAGCAGTCCCTTATCCAATAAGGTTCTTCGCAATATTAAAGCAGTATCTCTAAACACATGAGATTCTTCGCGATACCAAAGCAGTAGCTCTAAACACATGAGATTCTTCGGGTGGTCGAAGCAGTCCCTTATCCAATAAGGTTCTTCACGATACCAAAGCAGTATCTCTAAACACATGAGATTCTTCGGTTTGTCAAAACAGTCCCTTATCTAATAAGGTTCTTCGCGATATCAAAGCAGTATCTCTAAACACATGAGATTCTTTGCGATACCAAAGCAGTATCACTAAACACATGAGATTCTTCTGGTGGTCAAAGTAGTACCTTATCTAATAAGGTTCTTCGTGATAACAAAGCAGTATCACTAAACACATGAGATTCTACGGGTGGTCGAAGCAGTCCCTTATCCAATAAGGTTCTTCGCGATACCAAAGCATTATATTTAAACACATGAGATTCGTCGGGTGGTCGAAGTAGTGCCTTATCCAATAAGTTTCTTCGCGATACCAAAGCATTATATTTAAACACATGAGCTTCGTCGGGTGGTCGAAGCAGTGCCTTAACCAATAAGGTTCTTCGCGATACCAAACCAGTATCTCTAAACACATGAGATTCTTCGGGTAGTTGAAGCAGTCCCTTATCCAATAAGGTTCTTTGTGATGCCAAAGCAGTATCTCTAAACACATGAGATTCTTCGGGTGGTCAAAGCAGTCCCTTATCTAATAAGGTTCTTCGCGATACCAAATCAGTATCTCTAAACACATGAGATTCTTCGGGTGGTGAAAGCAGTCTCTTATCCAATAAGGTTCTTCACAATATTAAAGCAGTATCTCTAAACAGATGAGATTCTTCGCGATACCAAAGCAGTATCTATAAACACATGAGATTCTTCGGGTGGTCGAAGCAGTCCCTTATCCAATAAGGTTCTTCACGATACCAAAGTCGTATCTCTAAACACATGAGATTCTTCGGTTTGTCAAAAGAGTCCCTTATCTAATAAGGTTCTTCGCGATATCAAAGTAGTATCTCTAAACACATGAGATTCTTTGCGATACCAAAGTAGTATCTCTAAACACATGAGATTCTTCTGGTGGTCAAAGCAGTACCTTATCTAATAAGGTTCTTCGTGATACCAAAGCAGTATCACTAAGCACATGAGATTCTTCGGGTGGTCGAAGCAGTCCCTTATCCAATAAGGTTCTTCGCAATACCAAAGCATTATATTTAAACACATGAGATTCGTCGGGTGGTCGAAGCAGTGCCTTAACCAATAAGGTTCTTCGCGATACCAAACCAGTATCTCTAAACACATGAGGTTCTTCGGGTAGTTGAAGCAGTCCCTTATCCAATAAGGTTCTTTGTGATGCCAAAGCAGTATCTCTAAACACATGAGATTCTTCGGGTGCTCGAAGCTGTCCCTTATCCAATAAGGTTCTTCGCGATACCAAAGCATTATACTTAAACACATGAGATTCGTCGGGTGCTCGAAGTAGTGCCTTATTCAATAAGGTTCTTCGCGATACCAAAGCAGTATCTCTAAACACAAGAGATTCTTCGGGTGGTCAAAGCAGTCCCTTATATAATAAGGTTCTTCGCGATACCAAATCAGTATCTCTAAACACATGAGATTCTTTGGGTGGTGAAAGCAGTCCCTTATCCAATAAGGTTCTTCGCAATATTAAAGCAGTATCTCTAAACACATGAGATTCTTCGCGATACCAAAGCAGTAGCTCTAAACACATGAGATTCTTCGGGTGGTCGAAGCAATCCCTTATCCAATAAGGTTCTTCACGATACCAAAGCAGTATCTCTAAACACATGAGATTCTTCGGTTTGTCAAAATAGTCCCTTATCTAATAAGGTTCTTCGCGATATCAAAGCAGTATCTCTAAACACATGAGATTCTTTGCGATACCAAAACAGTATCTTTAAACACATGAGATTCTTCTGGTGGTCAAAGCAGTACCTTATCTAATAAGGTTCTTCGTGATACCAAAGCAGTATCACTAAACACATGAGATTCTTCGGGTGGTCGAAGCAGTCCCTTATCCAATAAGGTTCTTCGCGATACCAAAGCATTATATTTAAACACATGAGATTCGTCGGGTGGTCGAAGCAGTGCCTTAACCAATAAGGTTCTTCGCGATACCAAACCACTATCTCTAAACACATGAGATTCTTCGGGTAGTTGAAGCAGTCCCTTATCCAATAAGGTTCTTTGTGATGCCAAAGCAGTATCTCTAAACACATGAGATTCTTCGGGTGGTCGAAGCTGTCCCTTATCCAATAAGGTTCTTCGCGATACCAAAGCATTATACTTAAACACATGAGATTCGTCGGGTGCTCGAAGTAGTGCCTTATTCAATAAGGTTCTTCGAGATAGCAAAGCAGTATCTCTAAACACATGAGATTCTTCGGGTGGTCAAAGCAGTCCCTTATATAATAAGGTTCTTCGAGATACCAAATCAGTATCTCTAAACACATGAGATTCTTTGGGTGGTGAAAGCAGTCCCTTATCCAATAAGGTTCTTCGCAATATTAAAGCAGTATCTCTAAACACATGAGATTCTTCGCGATACCAAAGCAGTAGCTCTAAACACATGAGATTCTTCGGGTGGTTGAAGCAGTCCCTTATCCAATAAGGTTCTTCACGATACCAAAGCAGTATCTCTAAACACATGAGATTCTTCGGTTTGTCAAAACAGTCCCTTATCTAATAAGGTTCTTCCCGATATCAAAGCAGTATCTCTAAACACATGAGATTCTTTGCGATACCAAAGCAGTATCTCTAAACACATGAGATTCTTCTGGTGGTCAAAGCAGTACCTTATATAATAAGGTTCTTCGTGATACCAAAGCAGTATCACTAAACACATGAGATTCTTCGGGTGGTCGAAGCAATCCCTTATCCAATAAGGTTCTTCGCGATACCAAAGCATTATATTTAAACACATGAGATTCGTCGGGTGGTCGAAGCAGTGCCTTATCCAATAAGGTTCTTTGCGATACCAAAGCAGTATCTCTAAACACATGAGATTCTTTGCGATACCAATGTAGTATCTCTAAACACATGAGATTCTTCTGGTGGTCAAAGCAGTACCTTATCTAATAAGGTTCTTCGCGATACCAAAGCAGTATCACTAAACACATGAGATTCTTCGGGTGGTCGAAGCAGTGCCTTAACCAATAAGGTTCTTCGCGATACCAAACCAGTATCTCTAAACACATGAGATTCTACGGGTAGGTGAAGCAGTCCCTTATCCAATAAGGTTCTTTGTGATGCCAAAGCAGTATCTCTAAACACATGAGATTCTTCGGGTGGTCGAAGCAGTTCCTTATCCAATAAGGTTCTTCGCGATACCGAAGCATTATACTTAAACACATGAGATTCGACGGGTGCTCGAAGTAGTGCCTTATTCAATAAGGTTCTTCGCGATACCAAAGCAGTATCTCTAAACACATGAGATTCTTCGGGTGGTCAAAGCAGTCCCTTATATAATAAGGTTCTTCGCGATACCAAATCAGTATCTCTAAACACATCAGATTCTTTGGGTGGTGAAAGCAGTCCCTTATCCAATAAGGTTCTTCGCAATATTAAAGCAGTATCTCTAAACACATGAGATTCTTCGCGATACCAAAGCAGTAGCTCTAAACACATGAGATTCTTTGGGTGGTCGAAGCAATCCCTTATCCAATAAGGTTCTTCACGATACCAAAGCAGTATCTCTAAACACATGAGATTCTTCGGTTTGTCAAAACAGTCCCTTATCTAATAAGGTTCTTCGCGATATCAAAGCAGTATCTCTAAACACATGAGATTCTTTGCGATACCAAAGCAGTATCTCTACACACATGAGATTCTTCTGGTGGTCAAAGCAGTACCTTATCTAATAAGGTTCTTCGTGATACCAACGCAGTATCACTAAACACATGAGATTCTTTGGGTGGTCGAAGCAGTCCCTTATCCAATAAGGTTCTTCGCGATACCAAAGCATTATATTTAAACACATGAGATTCGTCGGGTGGTCGAAGCAGTGCCTTATCCAATAAGGTTCTTCGCGATACCAAAGCAGTATCTCTAAACACATGAGATTCATTGCGATACCAAAGTAGTATCTCTAAACACATGAGATTCTTCTGGTGGTAAAAGCAGTACCTTATCTAATAAGGTTCTTCGCGATACCAAAGCAGTATCACTAAACACATGAGATTCGTCGGGTGGTCGAAGCAGTGCCTTAACCAATAAGGTTCTTCGCGATACCAAACCAGTATCTCTAAACACATGAGATTCTTCGGGTAGTTGAAGCAGTCCCTTATCCAATAAGGTTCTTCGCAATATTAAAGCAGTATCTCTAAACACATGATATTCTTCGCGATACCAAAGCAGTAGCTCTAAACACATGAGATTCTTCGGGTGGTCGAAGCAGTCCCTTATCCAATAAGGTTCTTCACGATACCAAAGCAGTATCTCTAAACACATGAGATTCTTCGGTTTGTCAAAACAGTCCCTTATCTAATAAGGTTCTTCCCGATATCAAAGCAGTATCTCTAAACACATGAGATTCTTTGCGATACCAAAGCAGTATCTCTAAACACATGAGATTCTTCTGGTGGTCAAAGCAGTACCTTATATAATAAGGTTCTTCGTGATACCAAAGCAGTATCACTAAACACATGAGATTCTTCGGGTGGTCGAAGCAATCCCTTATCCAATAAGGTTCTTCGCGATACCAAAGCATTATATTTAAACACATGAGATTCGTCGGGTGGTCGAAGCAGTGCCTTATCCAATAAGGTTCTTTGCGATACCAAAGCAGTATCTCTAAACACATGAGATTCTTTGCGATACCAATGTAGTATCTCTAAACACATGAGATTCTTCTGGTGGTCAAAGCAGTACCTTATCTAATAAGGTTCTTCGCGATACCAAAGCAGTATCACTAAACACATGAGATTCTTCGGGTGGTCGAAGCAGTGCCTTAACCAATAAGGTTCTTCGCGATACCAAACCAGTATCTCTAAACACATGAGATTCTACGGGTAGGTGAAGCAGTCCCTTATCCAATAAGGTTCTTTGTGATGCCAAAGCAGTATCTCTAAACACATGAGATTCTTCGGGTGGTCGAAGCAGTTCCTTATCCAATAAGGTTCTTCGCGATACCGAAGCATTATACTTAAACACATGAGATTCGACGGGTGCTCGAAGTAGTGCCTTATTCAATAAGGTTCTTCGCGATACCAAAGCAGTATCTCTAAACACATGAGATTCTTCGGGTGGTCAAAGCAGTCCCTTATATAATAAGGTTCTTCGCGATACCAAATCAGTATCTCTAAACACATCAGATTCTTTGGGTGGTGAAAGCAGTCCCTTATCCAATAAGGTTCTTCGCAATATTAAAGCAGTATCTCTAAACACATGAGATTCTTCGCGATACCAAAGCAGTAGCTCTAAACACATGAGATTCTTTGGGTGGTCGAAGCAATCCCTTATCCAATAAGGTTCTTCACGATACCAAAGCAGTATCTCTAAACACATGAGATTCTTCGGTTTGTCAAAACAGTCCCTTATCTAATAAGGTTCTTCGCGATATCAAAGCAGTATCTCTAAACACATGAGATTCTTTGCGATACCAAAGCAGTATCTCTACACACATGAGATTCTTCTGGTGGTCAAAGCAGTACCTTATCTAATAAGGTTCTTCGTGATACCAACGCAGTATCACTAAACACATGAGATTCTTTGGGTGGTCGAAGCAGTCCCTTATCCAATAAGGTTCTTCGCGATACCAAAGCATTATATTTAAACACATGAGATTCGTCGGGTGGTCGAAGCAGTGCCTTATCCAATAAGGTTCTTCGCGATACCAAAGCAGTATCTCTAAACACATGAGATTCATTGCGATACCAAAGTAGTATCTCTAAACACATGAGATTCTTCTGGTGGTAAAAGCAGTACCTTATCTAATAAGGTTCTTCGCGATACCAAAGCAGTATCACTAAACACATGAGATTCGTCGGGTGGTCGAAGCAGTGCCTTAACCAATAAGGTTCTTCGCGATACCAAACCAGTATCTCTAAACACATGAGATTCTTCGGGTAGTTGAAGCAGTCCCTTATCCAATAAGGTTCTTCGCAATATTAAAGCAGTATCTCTAAACACATGATATTCTTCGCGATACCAAAGCAGTAGCTCTAAACACATGAGATTCTTCGGGTGGTCGAAGCAGTCCCTTATCCAATAAGGTTCTTCACGATACCAAAGCAGTATCTCTAAACACATGAGATTCTTCGGTTTGTCAAAACAGTCCCTTATCTAATAAGGTTCTTCGCGATATCAAAGCAGTATCTCTAAACACATGAGATTCTTTGCGATACCAAAGCAGTATCTCTAAACACATGAGATTCTTCTGGTGGTCAAAGCAGTACCTTATATAATAAGGTTCTTCGTGATACAAAAGCAGTATCACTAAACACCTGAGATTCTTCGGGTGGTCGAAGCAATCCCTTATCCAATAAGGTTCTTCGCGATACCAAAGCATTATATTTAAACACATGAGATTCGTCGGGTGGTCGAAGCAGTGCCTTATCCAATAAGGTTCTTTGCGATACCAAAACAGTATCTCTAAACACATGAGATTCTTTGCGATACCAAAGTAGTATCTCTAAACACATGAGATTCTTCTGGTGGTCAAAGCAGTACCTTATCTAATAAGGTTCTTCGCGATACCAAAGCAGTATCACTAAACACATGAGATTCTTCGGGTGGTCGAAGCAGTGCCTTAACCAATAAGGTTCTTCGCGATACCAAACCAGTATCTCTAAACACATGAGACTCTACGGGTAGGTGAAGCAGTCCCTTATCCAATAAGGTTCTTTGTGATGCCAAAGCAGTATCTCTAAACACATGAGATTCTTCGGGTGGTCGAAGCAGTTCCTTATCCAATAAAGTTCTTCGCGATACCAAAGCATTATACTTAAACACATGAGATTCGTCGGGTGCTCGAAGTAGTGCCTTATTCAATAAGGCTCTTCACGATACCAAAGCAGTATCTCTAAACACATGAGATTCTTCGGGTGGTCAAAGCAGTCCCTTATATAATAAGGTTCTTCGCGATACCAAATCAGTATCTCTAAACACATGAGATTCTTTGGGTGGTGAAAGCAGTCCCTTATCCAATAAGGTTCTTCGCAATATTAAAGCAGTATCTCTAAACACATGAGATTCTTCGCGATACCAAAGCAGTAGCTCTAAACACATGAGATTCTTCGGGTGGTCGAAGCAATCCCTTATCCAATATGGTTCTTCACGATACCAAAGCAGTATCTCTAAACACATGAGATTCTTCGGTTTGTCAAAATAGTCCCTTATCTAATAAGGTTCTTCGCGATATCAAAGCAGTATCTCTAAACACATGAGATTCTTTGCGATACCAAAGCAGTATCTTTAAACACATGAGATTCTTCTGGTGGTCAAAGCAGTACCTTATCTAATAAGGTTCTTCGTGATACCAAAGCAGTATCACTAAACACATGAGATTCTTCGGGTGGTCGAAGCAGTCCCTTATCCAATAAGGTTCTTCGCGATACCAAAGCATTATATTTAAACACATGAGATTCGTCGGGTGGTCGAAGCAGTGCCTTAACCAATAAGGTTCTTCGCGATACCAAACCAGTATCTCTAAACACATGAGATTCTTCGGGTAGTTGAAGCAGTACCTTATCCAATAAGGTTCTTTGTGATGCCAAAGCAGTATCTCTAAACACATGAGATTCTTCGGGTGGTCGAAGCTGTCCCTTATCCAATAAGGTTCTTCGCGATACCAAAGCATTATACTTAAACACATGAGATTCGTCGGGTGCTCGAAGTAGTGCCTTATTCAATAAGGTTCTTCGAGATAGCAAAGCAGTATCTCTAAACACATGAGATTCTTCGGGTGGTCAAAGCAGTCCCTTATATAATAAGGTTCTTCGCGATACCAAATCAGTATCTCTAAACACATGAGATTCTTTGGGTGGTGAAAGCAGTCCCTTATCCAATAAGGTTCTTCGCAATATTAAAGCAGTATCTCTAAACACATGAGATTCTTCGCGATACCAAAGCAGTAGCTCTAAACACATGAGATTCTTCGGGTGGTTGAAGCAGTCCCTTATCCAATAAGGTTCTTCACGATACCAAAGCAGTATCTCTAAACACATGAGATTCTTCGGTTTGTCAAAACAGTCCCTTATCTAATAAGGTTCTTCCCGATATCAAAGCAGTATCTCTAAACACATGAGATTCTTTGCGATACCAAAGCAGTATCTCTAAACACATGAGATTCTTCTGGTGGTCAAAGCAGTACCTTATATAATAAGGTTCTTCGTGATACCAAAGCAGTATCACTAAACACATGAGATTCTTCGGGTGGTCGAAGCAATCCCTTATCCAATAAGGTTCTTCGCGATACCAAAGCATTATATTTAAACACATGAGATTCGTCGGGTGGTCGAAGCAGTGCCTTATCCAATAAGGTTCTTTGCGATACCAAAGCAGTATCTCTAAACACATGAGATTCTTTGCGATACCAAAGTAGTATCTTTAAACACATGAGATTCTTCTGGTGGTCAAAGCAGTACCTTATCTAATAAGGTTCTTCGCGATACCAAAGCAGTATCACTAAACACATGAGATTCTTCGGGTGGTCGAAGCAGTGCCTTAACCAATAAGGTTCTTCGCGATACCAAACCAGTATCTCTAAACACATGAGATTCTACGGGTAGGTGAAGCAGTCCCTTATCCAATAAGGTTCTTTGTGATGCCAAAGCAGTATCTCTAAACACATGAGATTCTTCGGGTGGTCGAAGCAGTTCCTTATCCAATAAGGTTCTTCGCGATACCAAAGCATTATACTTAAACACATGAGATTCGACGGGTGCTCGAAGTAGTGCCTTATTCAATAAGGTTCTTCGCGATACCAAAGCAGTATCTCTAAACACATGAGATTCTTCGGGTGGTCAAAGCAGTCCCTTATATAATAAGGTTCTTCGCGATACCAAATCAGTATCTCTAAACACATCAGATTCTTTGGGTGGTGAAAGCAGTCCCTTATCCAATAAGGTTCTTCGCAATATTAAAGCAGTATCTCTAAACACATGAGATTCTTCGCGATACCAAAGCAGTAGCTCTAAACACATGAGATTCTTTGGGTGGTCGAAGCAATCCCTTATCCAATAAGGTTCTTCACGATACCAAAGCAGTATCTCTAAACACATGAGATTCTTCGGTTTGTCAAAACAGTCCCTTATCTAATAAGGTTCTTCGCGATATCAAAGCAGTATCTCTAAACACATGAGATTCTTTGCGATACCAAAGCAGTATCTCTACACACATGAGATTCTTCTGGTGGTCAAAGCAGTACCTTATCTAATAAGGTTCTTCGTGATACCAACGCAGTATCACTAAACACATGAGATTCTTTGGGTGGTCGAAGCAGTCCCTTATCCAATAAGGTTCTTCGCGATACCAAAGCATTATATTTAAACACATGAGATTCGTCGGGTGGTCGAAGCAGTGCCTTATCCAATAAGGTTCTTCGCGATACCAAAGCAGTATCTCTAAACACATGAGATTCTTTGCGATACCAAAGTAGTATCTCTAAACACATGAGATTCTTCTGGTGGTAAAAGCAGTACCTTATCTAATAAGGTTCTTCGCGATACCAAAGCAGTATCACTAAACACATGAGATTCGTCGGGTGGTCGAAGCAGTGCCTTAACCAATAAGGTTCTTCGCGATACCAAACCAGTATCTCTAAACACATGAGATTCTTCGGGTAGTTGAAGCAGTCCCTTATCCAATAAGGTTCTTTGTGATGCCAAAGCAGTATCTCTAAACACATGAGATTCTTCGGGTGGTCGAAGCTGTCCCTTATCCAATAAGGTTCTTCGCGATACCAAAGCATTATACTTAAACACATGAGATTCGTCGGGTGCTCGAAGTAGTGCCTTATTCAATAAGGTTCTTCGAGATAGCAAAGCAGTATCTCTAAACACATGAGATTCTTCGGGTGGTCAAAGCAGTCCCTTATATAATAAGGTTCTTCGCGATACCAAATCAGTATCTCTAAACACATGAGATTCTTTGGGTGGTGAAAGCAGTCCCTTATCCAATAAGGTTCTTCGCAATATTAAAGCAGTATCTCTAAACACATGAGATTCTTCGCGATACCAAAGCAGTAGCTCTAAACACATGAGATTCTTCGGGTGGTTGAAGCAGTCCCTTATCCAATAAGGTTCTTCACGATACCAAAGCAGTATCTCTAAACACATGAGATTCTTCGGTTTGTCAAAACAGTCCCTTATCTAATAAGGTTCTTCGCGATATCAAAGCAGTATCTCTAAACACATGAGATTCTTTGCGATACCAAAGCAGTATCTCTACACACATGAGATTCTTCTGGTGGTCAAAGCAGTACCTTATCTAATAAGGTTCTTCGTGATACCAACGCAGTATCACTAAACACATGAGATTCTTTGGGTGGTCGAAGCAGTCCCTTATCCAATAAGGTTCTTCGCGATACCAAAGCATTATATTTAAACACATGAGATTCGTCGGGTGGTCGAAGCAGTGCCTTATCCAATAAGGTTCTTCGCGATACCAAAGCAGTATCTCTAAACACATGAGATTCTTTGCGATACCAAAGTAGTATCTCTAAACACATGAGATTCTTCTGGTGGTAAAAGCAGTACCTTATCTAATAAGGTTCTTCGCGATACCAAAGCAGTATCACTAAACACATGAGATTCGTCGGGTGGTCGAAGCAGTGCCTTAACCAATAAGGTTCTTCGCGATACCAAACCAGTATCTCTAAACACATGAGATTCTTCGGGTAGTTGAAGCAGTCCCTTATCCAATAAGGTTCTTTGTGATGCCAAAGCAGTATCTCTAAACACATGAGATTCTTCGGGTGGTCGAAGTTGTCCCTTATCCAATAAGGTTCTTCGCGATACCAAAGCATTATACTTAAACACATGAGATTCGTCGGGTGCTCGAAGTAGTGCCTTATTCAATAAGGTTCTTCGAGATAGCAAAGCAGTATCTCTAAACACATGAGATTCTTCGGGTGGTCAAAGCAGTTCCTTATATAATAAGGTTCTTCGCGATACCAAATCAGTATCTCTAAACACATGAGATTCTTTGGGTGGTGAAAGCAGTCCCTTATCCAATAAGGTTCTTCGCAATATTAAAGCAGTATCTCTAAACACCTGAGATTCTTCGCGATACCAAAGCAGTAGCTCTAAACACATGAGATTCTTCGGGTGGTTGAAGCAGTCCCTTATCCAATAAGGTTCTTCATGATACCAAAGCAGTATCTCTAAACACATGAGATTCTTCGGTTTGTCAAAACAGTCCCTTATCTAATAAGATTCTTCCCGATATCAAAGCAGTATCTCTAAACACATGAGATTCTTTGCGATACCAAAGCAGTATCTCTAAACACATGAGATTCTTCTGGTGGTCAAAGCAGTACCTTATATAATAAGGTTCTTCGTGATACCAAAGCAGTATCACTAAACACATGAGATTCTTCGGGTGGTCGAAGCAATCCCTTATCCAATAAGGTTCTTCGCGATACCAAAGCATTATATTTAAACACATGAGATTCGTCGGGTGGTCGAAGCAGTGCCTTATCCAATAAGGTTCTTTGCGATACCAAAGCAGTATCTCTAAACACATGAGATTCTTTGCGATACCAAAGTAGTATCTCTAAACACATGAGATTCTTCTGGTGGTCAAAGCAGTACCTTATCTAATAAGGTTCTTCGCGATACCAAAGCAGTATCACTAAACACATGAGATTCTTCGGGTGGTCGAAGCAGTGCCTTAACCAATAAGGTTCTTCGCGATACCAAACCAGTATCTCTAAACACATGAGATTCTACGGGTAGGTGAAGCAGTCCCTTATCCAATAAGGTTCTTTGTGATGCCAAAGCAGTATCTCTAAACACATGAGATTCTTCGGGTGGACGAAGCAGTTCCTTATCCAATAAGGTTCTTCGCGATACCAAAGCATTATACTTAAACACATGAGATTCGACGGGTGCTCGAAGTAGTGCCTTATTCAATAAGGTTCTTCGCGATACCAAAGCAGTATCTCTAAACACATGAGATTCTTCGGGTGGTCAAAGCAGTCCCTTATATAATAAGGTTCTTCGCGATACCAAATCAGTATCTCTAAACACATGAGATTCTTTGGGTGGTGAAAGCAGTCCCTTATCCAATAAGGTTCTTCGCAATATTAAAGCAGTATCTCTAAACACATGAGATTCTTCGCGATACCAAAGCAGTAGCTCTAAACACATGAGATTCTTTGGGTGGTCGAAGCAATCCCTTATCCAATAAGGTTCTTCACGATACCAAAGCAGTATCTCTAAACACATGAGATTCTTCGGTTTGTCAAAACAGTCCCTTATCTAATAAGGTTCTTCGCGATATCAAAGCAGTATCTCTAAACACATGAGATTCTTTGCGATACCAAAGCAGTATCTCTAAACACATGAGATTCTTCTGGTGGTCAAAGCAGTACCTTATCTAATAAGGTTCTTCGTGATACCAACGCAGTATCACTAAACACATGAGATTCTTTGGGTGGTCGAAGCAGTCCCTTATCCAATAAGGTTCTTCGCGATACCAAAGCATTATATTTAAACACATGAGATTCGTCGGGTGGTCGAAGCAGTGCCTTATCCAATAAGGTTCTTCGCGATACCAAAGCAGTATCTCTAAACACATGAGATTCTTTGCGATACCAAAGTAGTATCTCTAAACACATGAGATTCTTCTGGTGGTAAAAGCAGTACCTTATCTAATAAGGTTCTTCGCGATACCAAAGCAGTATCACTAAACACATGAGATTCTTCGGGTGGTCGAAGCAGTGCCTTAACCAATAAGGTTCTTCGCGATACCAAACCAGTATCTCTAAACACATGAGATTCTACGGGTAGTTGAAGCAGTCCCTTATCCAATAAGGTTCTTTGTGATGCCAAAGCAGTATCTCTAAACACATGAGATTCTTCGGGTGGTCGAATCAGTCCCTTATCCAATAAGGTTCTTCGCGATACCAAAGCATTATACTTAAACACATGAGATTCGTCGGGTGCTCGAAGTAGTGCCTTATTCAATAAGGTTCTTCGCGATACCAAAGCAGTATCTCTAAACACATGAGATTCTTCGGGTGGCCAAAGCAGTCCCTTATATAATAAGGTTCTTCGCAATACCAAATCAGTATCTCTAAACACATGAGATTCTTTGGGTGGTGAAAGCAGTCCAGTATCCAATAAGGTTCTTCGCAATATTAAAGCAGTATCTCTAAACACATGAGATTCTTCGCGATACCAAAGCAGTAGCTCTAAACACATGAGATTCTTCAGGTGGTCGAAGCAGTCCCTTATCCAATAAGGTTCTTCACGATACCAAAGCAGTATCTCTAAACACATGAGATTCTTCGGTTTGTCAAAACAGTCCCTTATCTAATAAGGTTCTTCGCGATATCAAAGCAGTATCTCTAAACACATGAGATTCTTTGCGATACCAAAGCAGTATCTCTAAACACATGAGATTCTTCTGGTGGTCAAAGCAGTACCTTATATAATAAGGTTCTTCGTGATACCAAAGCAGTATCACTAAACACATGAGATTTTTCGGGTGGTCGAAGCAATCCCTTATCCAATAAGGTTCTTCGCGATACCAAAGCATTATATTTAAACACATGAGATTCGTCGGGTGGTCGAAGCAGTGCCTTATCCAATAAGGTTCTTTGCGATACCAAAGCAGTATCTCTAAACACATGAGATTCTTTGCGATACCAAAGTAGTATCTCTAAACACATGAGATTCTTCTGGTGGTCAAAGCAGTACCTTATCTAATAAGGTTCTTCGCGATACCAAAGCAGTATCACTAAACACATGAGATTCTTCGGGTGGTCGAAGCAGTGCCTTAACCAATAAGGTTCTTCGCGATACCAAACCAGTATCTCTAAACACATGAGATTCTACGGGTAGGTGAAGCAGTCCCTTATCCAATAAGG
Source organism: Lathyrus sativus (assembly GCA_963859935.3). Taxonomy (NCBI): domain Eukaryota; kingdom Viridiplantae; phylum Streptophyta; class Magnoliopsida; order Fabales; family Fabaceae; genus Lathyrus; species Lathyrus sativus. The sequence goes on along the minus strand of OZ012740.1, from coordinate 234,486,656 downwards.
TTTTTTGTGATGCCAAAGCAGTATCTCTAAACACATGAGATTCTTCGGGTGGTCGAAGCAGTTCCTTATCCAATAAGGTTCTTCGCGATACCAAAGCATTATACTTAAACACATGAGATTCGACGGGTGCTCGAAGTAGTGCCTTATTCAATAAGGTTCTTCGCGATACCAAAGCAGTATCTCTAAACACATGAGATTCTTCGGGTGGTCAAAGCAGTCCCTTATATAATAAGGTTCTTCGCGATACCAAATCAGTATCTCTAAACACATGAGATTCTTTGGGTGGTGAAAGCAGTCCCTTATCCAATAAGGTTCTTCGCAATATTAAAGCAGTATCTCTAAACACATGAGATTCTTCGGGATACCAAAGCAGTAGCTCTAAACACATGAGATTCTTCGGGTGGTCGAAGCAATCCCTTATCCAATAAGGTTCTTCACGATACCAAAGCAGTATCTCTAAACACATGAGATTCTTCGGTTTGTCAAAACAGTCCCTTATCTAATAAGGTTCTTCGCGATATCAAAGCAGTATCTCTAAACACATGAGATTCTTTGCGATACCAAAGCAGTATCTCTAAACACATGAGATTCTTCTGGTGGTCAAAGCAGTACCTTATCTAATAAGGTTCTTCGTGATACCAACGCAGTATCACTAAACACATGAGATTCTTTGGGTGGTCGAAGCAGTCCCTTATCCAATAAGGTTCTTCGCGATACCAAAGCATTATATTTAAACACATGAGATTCGTCGGGTGGTCGAAGCAGTGCCTTATCCAATAAGGTTCTTCGCGATACCAAAGCAGTATCTCTAAACACATGAGATTCTTTGCGATACCAAAGTAGTATCTCTAAACACATGAGATTCTTCTGGTGGTAAAAGCAGTACCTTATCTAATAAGGTTCTTCGCGATACCAAAGCAGTATCACTAAACACATGAGATTCTTCGGGTTGTCGAAGCAGTGCCTTAACCAATAAGGTTCTTCGCGATACCAAACCAGTATCTCTAAACACATGAGATTCTACGGGTAGTTGAAGCAGTCCCTTATCCAATAAGGTTCTTTGTGATGCCAAAGCAGTATCTCTAAACACATGAGATTCTTCGGGTGGTCGAAGCAGTCCCTTATCCAATAAGGTTCTTCGCGATACCAAAGCATTATACTTAAACACATGAGATTCGTCGGGTGCTCGAAGTAGTGCCTTATTCAATAAGGTTCTTCGCGATACCAAAGCAGTATCTCTAAACACATGAGATTCTTCGGGTGGCCAAAGCAGTCCCTTATATAATAAGGTTTTTCGCAATACCAAATCAGTATCTCTAAACACATGAGATTCTTTGGGTGGTGAAAGCAGTCCCTTATCCAATAAGGTTCTTCGCAATATTAAAGCAGTATCTCTAAACACATGAGATTCTTCGCGATACCAAAGCAGTAGCTCTAAACACATGAGATTCTTCGGGTGGTCGAAGCAGTCCCTATCCAATAAGGTTCTTCACGATACCAAAGCAGTATCTCTAAACACATGAGATTCTTCGGTTTGTCAAAACAGTCCCTTATCTAATAAGGTTCTTCGCGATATCAAAGCAGTATCTCTAAACACATGAGATTCTTTGCGATACCAAAGCAGTATCTCTAAACACATGAGATTCTTCTGGTGGTCAAAGCAGTACCTTATATAATAAGGTTCTTCGTGATACCAAAGCAGTATCACTAAACACATGAGATTCTTCGGGTGGTCGAAGCAATCCCTTATCCAATAAGGTTCTTCGCGATACCAAAGCATTATATTTAAACACATGAGATTCGTCGGGTGGTCGAAGCAGTGCCTTATCCAATAAGGTTCTTTGCGATACCAAAGCAGTATCTCTAAACACATGAGATTCTTTGCGATACCAAAGTAGTATCTCTAAACACATGAGATTCTCCTGGTGGTCAAAGCAGTACCTTATCTAATAAGGTTCTTCGCGATACCAAAGCAGTATCACTAAACACATGAGATTCTTCGGGTGGTCGAAGCAGTGCCTTAACCAATAAGGTTCTTCGCGATACCAAACCAGTATCTCTAAACACATGAGATTCTACGGGTAGGTGAAGCAGTCCCTTATCCAATAAGGTTCTTTGTGATGCCAAAGCAGTATCTCTAAACACATGAGATTCTTCGGGTGGTCGAAGCAGTTCCTTATCCAATAAGGTTCTTCGCGATACCAAAGCATTATACTTAAACACATGAGATTCGACGGGTGCTCGAAGTAGTGCCTTATTCAATAAGGTTCTTCGCGATACCAAAGCAGTATCTCTAAACACATGAGATTCTTCGGGTGGTCAAAGCAGTCCCATATATAATAAGGTTCTTCGCGATACCAAATCAGTATCTCTAAACACATGAGATTCTTTGGGTGGTGAAAGCAGTCCCTTATCCAATAAGGTTCTTCGCAATATTAAAGCAGTATCTCTAAACACATGAGATTCTTCGCGATACCAAAGCAGTAGCTCTAAACACATGAGATTCTTCGGGTGGTCGAAGCAATCCCTTATCCAATAAGGTTCTTCACGATACCAAAGCAGTATCTCTAAACACATGAGATTCTTCGGTTTGTCAAAACAGTCCCTTATCTAATAAGGTTCTTCGCGATATCAAAGCAGTATCTCTAAACACATGAGATTCTTTGCGATACCAAAGCAGTATCTCTAAACACATGAGATTCTTCTGGTGGTCAAAGCAGTACCTTATCTAAAAAGGTTCTTCGTGATACCAAAGCAGTATCACTAAACACATGAGATTCATCGGGTGGTCGAAGCAGTCCCTTATCCAATAAGGTTCTTCGCGATACCAAAGCATTATATTTAAACACATGAGATTCGTCGGGTGGTCGAAGCAGTGCCTTATCCAATAAGGTTCTTCGCGATACCAAAGCAGTATCTCTAAACACATGAGATTCTTTGCGATACCAAAGTAGTATCTCTAAACACATGAGATTCTTCTGTTGGTAAAAGCAGTACCTTATCTAATAAGGTTCTTCGCGATACCAAAGCAGTATCACTAAACACATGAGATTCTTCGGGTGGTCAAAGCAGTGCCTTAACCAATAAGGTTCTTCGCGATACCAAACCAGTATCTCTAAACACAAGAGATTCTACGGGTAGTTGAAGCAGTCCCTTATCCAATAAGGTTCTTTGTGATGCCAAAGCAGTATCTCTAAACACATGAGATTCTTCGGGTGGTCGAAGCAGTCCCTTATCCAATAAGGTTCTTCGCGATACCAAAGCATTATACTTAAACACATGAGATTCGTCGGGTGCTCGAAGTAGTGCCTTATTCAATAAGGTTCTTCGCGATACCAAAGCAGTATCTCTAAACACATGAGATTCTTCGGGTGGCCAAAGCAGTCCCTTATATAATAAGGTTCTTCGCAATACCAAATCAGTATCTGTAAACACATGAGATTCTTTGGGTGGTGAAAGAAGTCCCTTATCCAATAAGGTTCTTCGCAATATTAAAGCAGTATCTCTAAACACATGAGATTCTTCGCGATACCAAAGCAGTAGCTCTAAACACATGAGATTCTTCGGGTGGTCGAAGCAGTCCCTTATCCAATAAGGTTCTTCACGATACCAAAGCAGTATCTCTAAACACATGAGATTCTTCGGTTTGTCAAAACAGTCCCTTATCTAATAAGGTTCTTCGTGATATCAAAGCAGTATCTCTAAACACATGAGATTCTTTGCGATACCAAAGCAGTATCTCTAAACACATGAGATTCTTCTGGTGGTCAAAGCAGTACCTTATCTAATAAGGTTCTTCGTGATAACAAAGCAGTATCACTAAACACATGAGATTCTTCGGGTGGTCGAAGCAGTCCCTTATCCAATAAGGTTCTTCGCGATACCAAAGCAGTATCACTAAACACATGAGATTCTTCGGGTGGTCGAAGCAATCCCTTATCCAATAAGGTTCTTCGCGTTACCAAAGCATTATATTTAAACACATGAGATTCGTCGGGTGGTAGAAGCAGTGCCTTAACCAATAAGGTTCTTCGCGATACCAAACCAGTATCTCTAAACACATGAGATTCTTCGGGTAGTTGAAGCAGTCCCTTATCCAATAAGGTTCTTTGTGATGCCAAAGCAGTATCTCTAAACACATGAGATTCTTCGGGTGGTCGAAGCTGTCCCTTATCCAATAAGGTTCTTCGCGATACCAAAGCATTATACTTAAACACATGAGATTCGTCGGGTGCTCGAAGTAGTGCCTTATTCAAAAAGGTTCTTCGCGATACCAAAGCAGTATCTCTAAACACATGAGATTCTTCGGGTGGTCGAAGCAGTCCCTTATATAATAAGGTTCTTCGCGATACCAAATCAGTATCTATAAACACATGAGATTCTTTGGGTGGTGAAAGCAGTCCCTTATCCAATAAGGTTCTTCGCAATATTAAAGCAGTATCTCTAAACACATGAGATTCTTCGCGATACCAAAGCAGTAGCTCTAAACACATGAGATTCTTCGGGTGGTCGAAGCAGTCCCTTATCCAATAAGGTTCTTCACGATACCAAAGCAGTATCTCTAAACACATGAGATTCTTCGGTTTGTCAATACAGTCCCTTATCTAATAAGGTTCTTCGCGATATCAAAGCAGTATCTCTAAACACATGAGATTCTTTGCGATACCAAAGCAGTATCTCTAAACACATGAGATTCTTCTGGTGGTCAAAGCAGTACCTTATCTAATAAGGTTCTTCGTGATACCAAAGCAGTATCACTAAACACATGAGATTCTTCGGGTGGTCGAAGCAATCCCTTATCCAATAAGGTTCTTCGCGATACCAAAGCATTATATTTTAACACATGAGATTCGTCGGGTGGTCGAAGCAGTGCCTTATCCAATAAGGTTCTTCGCGATACCAAAGCAGTATCTCTAAACACATGAGATTCTTTGTGATACCAAAGTAGTATCTCTAAACACATGAGATTCTTCTGGTGGTCAAAGTAGTACCTTATCTAATAAGGTTTTTCCCGATACCAAAGCAGTATCACTAAACACATGAGATTCTTAGGGTGGTCGAAGCAGTGCCTTAACCAATAAGGTTCTTCGCGATACCAAACCAGTATCTCTAAACACATGAGATTCTACGGGTAGTTGAAGCAGTCCCTTATCTAATAAGGTTCTTTGTGATGCCAAAGCAGTATCTCTAAACACATGAGATTCTTCGGGTGGTCGAAGCAGTCCCTTATCCAATAAGGTTCTTCGCGATACCAAAGCATTATACTTAAACACATGAGATTCGTCGGGTGCTCGAAGTAGTGCCTTATTCAATAAGGTTCTTCGCGATACCAAAGCAGTATCTCTAAACACATGAGATTCTTCGGGTGGTCAAAGCAGTCCCTTATATAATAAGGTTCTTCGCAATACCAAATTAGTATCTCTAAACACATGAGATTCTTTGGGTGGTGAAAGCAGTCCCTTATCCAATAAGGTTCTTCGCAATATTAAAGCAGTATCTCTAAACTCATGAGATTCTTCCCGATACCAAAGCAGTAGCTCTAAACACATGAGATTCTTCGGGTGGTCGAAGCAGTCCCTTATCCAATAAGGTTCTTCACGATACCAAAGCAGTATCTCTAAATACATGAGATTCTTCGGTTTGTCAAAATAGTCCCTTATCTAATAAGGTTCTTCGTGATATCAAAGCAGCATCTCTAAACACGTGAGATTCTTTGCGATACCAAAGCAGTTTCTCTAAACATATGAGATTCTTCTGGTGGTCAAAGCAGTACCTTATCTAATAAGGTTCTTCTTGATACCAAAGCAGTATCACTAAACACATGAGATTCTTCGGGTGGTCGAAGCAGTCCCTTATCCAATAAGGTTCTTTGCGATACCAAAGCATTATATTTAAACACATGAGATTCGTCGGGTGGTCGAAGCAGTGCCTTATCCAATAAGGTTCTTCGCGATACCAAAGCAGTATCTCTAAACACATGAGATTCTTTGCGATACCAAAGTAGTATCTCTAAACACATGAGATTCTTCTGGTGGTCAAAGCAGTACCTTATCTAATAAGGTTTTTCCCGATACCAAAGAAGTATCACTAAACACATGAGATTCTTCGGGTGGTCGAAGCAGTGCCTTAACCAATAAGGTTCTTCGCAATACCAAACCAGTATCTCTAAACACATGAGATTCTACGGGTAGTTGAAGCAGTCCCTTATCTAATAAGGTTCTTTGTGATGCCAAAGCAGTATCTCTAAACACATGAGATTCTTCGGTTGGTCCAAGTTGTCCCTTACCCAATAAGGTTCTTCGCGATACCAAAGCATTATACTTAAACACATGAGATTCGTCGGGTGCTCGAAGTAGTGCCTTATTCAATAAGGTTCTTTGCGATACCAAAGCAGTATCTCTAAACACGTAAGATTCTTCGGGTGGTCAAAGCAGTCCCTAATATAATAAGGTTCTTTGCGATACCAAATCAGTATCTTTAAACACATGAGATTCTTTGGGTGGTGAAAGCAGTCCCTTATCCAATAAGGTTCTTCGCAATATTAAAGCAGTATCTCTAAACACATGAGATTCTTCGCGATACCAAAGCAGTAGCTCTAAACACATGAGATTCTTCGGGTGGTCGAAGCAGTCCCTTATCCAATAAGGTTCTTCACGATACCAAAGCAGTATCTCTAAACACATGAGATTCTTCGGTTTGTCAAAACAGTCCCTTATCTAATAAGGTTCTTCGCGATATCAAAGCAGTATCTCTAAACACATGAGATTCTTTGCGATACCAAAGCAGTATCTCTAAACACATGAGATTCTTCTGGTGGTCAAAGCAGTACCTTATCTAATAAGGTTCTTCGTGATACCAAAGCAGTATCACTAAACACATGAGATTCTTCGGGTGGTCGAAGCAGTCCCTTATCCAATAAGGTTCTTCGCGATACCAAAGCATTATATTTAAACACATGAGATTCGTCGGGTGGTCGAAGCAGTGCCTTATCCAATAAGGTTCTTCGCGATACCAAAGCAGTATCTCTAAACACATGAGATTCTTTGCGATACCAAAGTAGTATCTCTTAACACATGAGATTCTTCTGGTGGTCAAAGCAGTACCTTATCTAATAAGGTTCTTCGCGATACCAAAGCAGTCTCACTAAACACATGAGATTCTTCGGGTGGTCGAAGCAGTGCCTTAACCAATAAGGTTCTTTGCGATACCAAACCAGTATCTCTAAACACATGAGATTCTACGGGTAGTTGAAGCAGTCCCTTATCTAATAAGGTTCTTTGTGATGCCAAAGCAGTATCTCTAAACACATGAGATTCTTCGGGTGGTCGAAGCAGTCCCTTATCCAATAAGGTTCTTCGCGATACCAAAGCATTATACTTAAACACATGAGATTCGTCGGGTGCTCGAAGTAGTGCCTTATTCAATAAGGTTCTTCGCGATACCAAAGCAGTATCTCTAAACACATGAGATTCTTCGGGTGGTCAAAGCAGTCCCTTATATAATAAGGTTCTTCGCGATACCAAATCAGTATCTCTAAACACATGAGATTCTTTGGGTGGTGAAAGCAGTCCCTTATCCAATAAGGTTCTTCGCAATATTAAAGCAGTATCTCTAAACACATGAGATTCTTCGCGATACCAAAGCAGTAGCTCTAAACACATGAGATTTTTCGGGTGGTCGAAGCAGTCCCTTATCCAATAAGGTTCTTCACGATACCAAAGCAGTATCTCTAAACACATGAGATTCTTCGGTTTGTCAAAACAGTCCCTTATCCAATAAGGTTCTTTGCGATACCAAAGCAGTATCTCTAAAGACATGAGGTTCTTCTGGTGGTCAAAGCAGTACCTTAAATCATAAGGTTCTTCGCGATACCAAAGCAGTATCACTAAACACATGAGATTCTTCGGGTGGTCGAAGTAGTCCCTTATCCAATAAGGTTCTTCGCGATACCAAAGCATTATATTTAAACACACGAGATTCGTCGGGTGGTCGAAGCAGTGCCTTAACCAATAAGGTTTTTCGCGATACCAAACCAGTATCTCTAAACACATGAGATTCTTAAGGTAGTTGAAGCAGTCCCTTATCCAATAAGGTTCTTTGCGATGCCAAAGCAGTATCTCTAAACACATGAGATTCTTCGGGTGGTCGAAGCAGTCCCTTCCAATAAGGTTCTTCGCGATACCAAAGCATTATATTTAAACACATAAGATTCGCCGGGTGGTCGAAGCAGTGCCTTATTCGATAAGGTTCTTCGCGATACCAAAGCAGTATCTCTAAACGGATGAGATTCTTCGGGTGGTCAAAGAAGTCCCTTATCTAATAAGGTTCTTCGCGATACCAAATCAGTATCTCTAAACACATGAGATTCTTCGGGTGGTGAAAGCAGTCCCTTATCCAATAAGGTTCTTCACGATACCAAAGCAGTATCTCTAAACACATGAGATTCTTCGGTTTGTCAAAACAGTCCCTTATCCAATAAGGTTCTTCGCAATATTCAAGCAGTATCTCTAAACACATGAGATTCTTCCCGATACCAAAGCAGTATCTCTAAACACATGAGATTCTTCTGGTGGTCGAAGCATTCCCTTATCCAATAAGGTTCTTCACGATACCAAAGCAGTATCTCTAAACACATGAGATTCTTCGGTTTGTCGAAACATTCCCTTATCTAATAAGGTTCTTCGCGATATCAAAGCAGTATCTCTAAATACATGAGATTCTTTGTGATACCAAAGCAGTATCTCTAAACACATGAGATTCTTCTTGTGGTCAAAGCAGTACCTTATCTAATAAGGTTCTTCGTGATACCAAAGCAGTATCACTAAACACATGAGATTCTTCGGGTGGTCGAAGCAGTCCCTTATACAATAAGGTTCTTCGCGATACCAAAGCATTATATTTAAACACGTGAGATTCGTCGGGTGGTCGAAGCAGTGCCTTATCCAATAAGGTTCTTCGCGATACCAAAGCAGTATCTCTAAACACATGAGATTCTTTGCGATACCAAAGCAGTATCTCTAAACACATGAGATTCTTCTGGTGGTCAAAGCAGTACCTTATCTAATAAGGTTCTTCGCGATACCAAAGCAGTATCACTAAACACATGAGATTCTTCGGGTGGTCGAAGCAGTCCCTTATCCAATAAGGTTCTTCGCGATACCAAAGCATTATATTTAAACACATGAGATTCGTCGGGTGGTTGAAGCAGTGCCTTAACCAATAAGGTTCTTCGAGATACCAAACCAGTATCTCTAAACACATGAGATTCTACGGGTAGTTGAAGCAGTCCCTTATCCAATAAGGTTCTTTGTGATGCCAAAGCAGTATCTCTAAACACATGAGATTCTTCGGGTGGTCGAAGTAGTCCCTTATCCAATAAGGTTTTTCGCGATACCAAAGCATTATATTTAAACACATGAGATTCGACGGGTGGTCGAAGCAGTGCCTTATTCAATAAGGTTCTTCGCGATACCAAAGTAGTATCTCTAAACAGATGAGATTCTTCGGGTGGTCAAAGCAGTCCCTTATCTAATAAGGTTCTTCACGATACCAAATCAGTATCTCTAAACACATGAGATTCTTCGGGTGGTGAAAGCAGTCCCTTATCCCATAAGGTTCTTCACGATACCAAAGCAGTATCTCTAAACACATGAGATTCTTCGGTTTGTCAAAACAGACCCTTATCCAATAAGGTTCTTCGCAATATTCAAGCAGTATCTCTAAACACATGAGATTCTTCCCGATACCAAAGCAGTATCTCTAAACACATGAGATTCTTCTGGTGGTCGAAGAATTACCTTATCCAATAAGGTTCTTCACGATACCAAAGCAGTATCTCTAAACACATGAGATTCTTCGATTTGTCAAAACATTCCCTTATCTAATAAGGTTCTTCACGATATCAAAGCAGTATCTCTAAACACATGAGATTCTTTGCGATACCAAAGCAGTATCTCTAAACACATGAGATTCTTCTTGTCGTCAAAGCAGTACCTTATCTAATAAGGTTCTTCGTGATACCAAAGCAGTATCACTAAACACATGAGATTCTTCGGGTGGTCGAAGCAGTCCCTTATCCAATAAGGTTCTTCGCGATACCAAAGCATTATATTTAAACACGTGAGATTCGTCGGGTGGTCGAAGCAGTGCCTTAACCAATAAGGTTTTTCGCGATACCAAACTAGTATCTCTAAACACATGAGATTCTTAAGGTAGTTGAAGCAGTCCCTTATCCAATAAGGTTCTTTGCGATGCCAAAGCAGTATCTCTAAACACATGAGATTCTTCGAGTGGTCGAAGCAGTCCCTTCCAATAAGGTTCTTCGCGATACCAAAGCATTATATTTAAACACATAAGATTCGCCGGGTGGTCGAAGCAGTGCCTTATTCAATAAGGTTCTTCGCGATACCAAAGCATTATCTCTAAACAGATGAGATTCTTTGCGATACCAAAGTAGTATCTCTTAACACATGAGATTCTTCTGGTGGTCAAAGCAGTACCTTATCTAATAAGGTTCTTCGCGATACCAAAGCAGTATCACTAAACACATGAGATTCTTCGGGTGGTCGAAGCAGTGCCTTAACCAATAAGGTTCTTTGCGATACCAAACCAGTATCTCTAAACACATGAGATTCTACGGGTAGTTGAAGCAGTCCCTTATCCAATAAGGTTCTTTGTGATGCCAAAGCAGTATCTCTAAACACATGAGATTCTTCGGGTGGTCGAAGCAGTCCCTTATCCAATAAGGTTCTTCGCGATACCAAAGCATTATACTTAAACACATGAGATTCGTCGGGTGCTCGAAGTAGTGCCTTATTCAATAAGGTTCTTCGCGATACCAAAGCAGTATCTCTAAACACATGAGATTCTTCGGGTGGTCAAAGCAGTCCCTTATATAATAAGGTTCTTCGCGATACCAAATCAGTATCTCTAAACACATGAGATTCTTTGGGTGGTGAAAGCAGTCCCTTATCCAATAAGGTTCTTTGCAATATTAAAGCAATATCTCTAAACACATGAGATTCTTCGCGATACCAAAGCAGTAGCTCTAAACACATGAGATTCTTCAGGTGGTCGAAGCAGTCCCTTATCCAATAAGGTTCTTCACGATACCAAAGCAGTATCTCTAAACACATGAGATTCTTCGGTTTGTCAAAACAGTCCCTTATCCAATAAGGTTCTTTGCGATACCAAAGCAGTATCTCTAAACACATAAGATTCTTTGCGATACCAAAGCAGTATCTCTAAAGACATGAGGTTCTTCTGGTGGTCAAAGCAGTACCTTAAATAATAAGGTTCTTCGCGATACCAAAGCAGTATCACTAAACACATGAGATTCTTCGGGTGGTCGAAGTAGTCCCTTATCCAATAAGGTTCTTCGCGATACCAAAGCATTATATTTAAACACACGAGATTCGTCGGGTGGTCGAAGCAGTGCCTTAACCAATAAGGTTTTTCGCGATACCAAACCAGTATCTCTAAACACATGAGATTCTTAAGGTAGTTGAAGCAGTCCCTTATTCAATAAGGTTCTTTGCGATGCCAAAGCAGTATCTCTAAACACATGAGATTCTTCGGGTGGTCGAAGCAGTCCCTTCCAATAAGGTTCTTCGCGATACCAAAGCATTATATTTAAACACATAAGATTCGCCGGGTGGTCGAAGCAGTGCCTTATTCAATAAGGTTCTTCGCGATACCAAAGCAGTATCTCTAAACAGATGAGATTCTTTGCGATACCAAAGTAGTATCTCTTAACACATGAGATTCTTCTGGTGGTCAAAGCAGTACCTTATCTAATAAGGTTCTTCGCGATACCAAAGCAGTATCACTAAACACATGAGATTCTTCGGGTGGTCGAAGCAGTGCCTTAACCAATAAGGTTCTTTGCGATACCAAACCAGTATCTCTAAACACATGAGATTCTACGGGTAGTTGAAGCAGTCCCTTATCCAATAAGGTTCTTTGTGATGCCAAAGCAGTATCTCTAAACACATGAGATTCTTCGGGTGGTCGAAGCAGTCCCTTATCCAATAAGGTTCTTCGCGATACCAAAGCATTATACTTAAACACATGAGATTCGTCGGGTGCTCGAAGTAGTGCCTTATTCAATAAGGTTCTTCGCGATACCAAAGCAGTATCTCTAAACACATGAGATTCTTCGGGTGGTCAAAGCAGTCCCTTATATAATAAGGTTCTTCGCGATACCAAATCAGTATCTCTAAACACATGAGATTCTTTGGGTGGTGAAAGCAGTCCCTTATCCAATAAGGTTCTTTGCAATATTAAAGCAATATCTCTAAACACATGAGATTCTTCGCGATACCAAAGCAGTAGCTCTAAACACATGAGATTCTTCGGGTGGTCGAAGCAGTCCCTTATCCAATAAGGTTCTTCACGATACCAAAGCAGTATCTCTAAACACATGAGATTCTTCGGTTTGTCAAAACAGTCCCTTATCCAATAAGGTTCTTTGCGATACCAAAGCAGTATCTCTAAACACATAAGATTCTTTGCGATACCAAAGCAGTATCTCTAAAGACATGAGGTTCTTCTGGTGGTCAAAGCAGTACCTTAAATAATAAGGTTCTTCGCGATACCAAAGCAGTATCACTAAACACATGAGATTCTTCGGGTGGTCGAAGTAGTCCCTTATCCAATAAGGTTCTTCGCGATACCAAAGCATTATATTTAAACACACGAGATTCGTCGGGTGGTCGAAGCAGTGCCTTAACCAATAAGGTTTTTCGCGATACCAAACCAGTATCTCTAAACACATGAGATTCTTAAGGTAGTTGAAGCAGTCCCTTATCCAATAAGGTTCTTTGCGATGCCAAAGCAGTATCTCTAAACACATGAGATTCTTCGGGTGGTCGAAGCAGTCCCTTCCAATAAGGTTCTTCGCGATACCAAAGCATTATATTTAAACACATAAGATTCGCCGGGTGGTCGAAGCAGTGCCTTATTCAATAAGGTTCTTCGCGATACCAAAGCAGTATCTCTAAACAGATGAGATTCTTTGCGATACCAAATTAGTATCTCTTAACACATGAGATTCTTCTGGTGGTCAAAGCAGTACCTTATCTAATAAGGTTCTTCGCGATTCCAAAGCAGTATCACTAAACACATGAGATTCTTCGGGTGGTCGAAGCAGTGCCTTAACCAATAAGGTTCTTTGCGATACCAAACCAGTATCTCTAAACACATGAGATTCTACGGGTAGTTGAAGCAGTCCCTTATCCAATAAGGTTCTTTGTGATGCCAAAGCAGTATCTCTAAACACATGAGATTCTTCGGGTGGTCGAAGCAGTCCCTTATCCAATAAGGTTCTTCGCGATACCAAAGCATTATACTTAAACACATGAGATTCGTCGGGTGCTCGAAGTAGTGCCTTAATCAATAAGGTTCTTCGCGATACCAAAGCAGTATCTCTAAACACATGAGATTCTTCGGGTGGTCAAAGCAGTCCCTTATATAATAAGGTTCTTCGCGATACCAAATCAGTATCTCTAAACACATGAGATTCTTTGGGTGGTGAAAGCAGTCCCTTATCCAATAAGGTTCTTCGCAATATTAAAGCAATATCTCTAAACACATGAGATTCTTCGCGATACCAAAGCAGTAGCTCTAAACACATGAGATTCTTCGGGTGGTCGAAGCAGTCCCTTATCCAATAAGGTTCTTCACGATACCAAAGCAGTATCTCTAAACACATGAGATTCTTCGGTTTGTCAAAACAGTCCCTTATCCAATAAGGTTCTTTGCGATACCAAAGCAGTATCTCTAAACACATAAGATTCTTTGCGATACCAAAGCAGTATCTCTAAAGACATGAGGTTCTTCTGGTGGTCAAAGCAGTACCTTAAATAATAAGGTTCTTCGCGATACCAAAGCAGTATCACTAAACACATGAGATTCTTCGGGTGGTCGAAGTAGTCCCTTATCCAATAAGGTTCTTCGCGATACCAAAGCATTATATTTAAACACACGAGATTCGTCGGGTGGTCGAAGCAGTGCCTTAACCAATAAGGTTTTTCGCGATACCAAACCAGTATCTCTAAACACATGAGATTCTTAAGGTAGTTGAAGCAGTCCCTTATCCAATAAGGTTCTTTGTGATGCCAAAGCAGTATCTCTAAACACATGAGATTCTTCGGGTGGTCGAAGCAGTCCCTTCCAATAAGGTTCTTCGCGATACCAAAGCATTATATTTAAACACATAAGATTCGCCGGGTGGTCGAAGCAGTGCCTTATTCGATAAGGTTCTACGCGATACCAAAGCAGTATCTCTAAACGGATGAGATTCTTCGGGTGGTCAAAGAAGTCCCTTATCTAATAAGGTTCTTCGCGATACCAAATCAGTATCTCTAAACACATGAGATTCTTCGGGTGGTGAAAGCAGTCCCTTATCCAATAAGGTTCTTCACGATACCAAAGCAGTATCTCTAAACACATGAGATTCTTCGGTTTGTCAAAACAGTCCCTTATCCAATAAGGTTCTTCGCAATATTCAAGCAGTATCTCTAAACACATGAGATTCTTCCCGATACCAAAGCAGTATCTCTAAACACATGAGATTCTTCTGGTGGTCGAAGCATTCCCTTATCCAATAAGGTTCTTCACGATACCAAAGCAGTATCTCTAAACACATGAGATTCTTCGGTTTGTCGAAACATTCCCTTATCTAATAAGGTTCTTCGCGATATCAAAGCAGTATCTCTAAATACATGAGATTCTTTGTGATACCAAAGCAGTATCTCTAAACACATGAGATTCTTCTTGTGGTCAAAGCAGTACCTTATCTAATAAGGTTCTTCGTGATACCAAAGCAGTATCACTAAACACATGAGATTCTTCGGGTGGTCGAAGCAGTCCCTTATACAATAAGGTTCTTCGCGATACCAAAGCATTATATTTAAACACGTGAGATTCGTCGGGTGGTCGAAGCAGTGCCTTATCCAATAAGGTTCTTCGCGATACCAAAGCAGTATCTCTAAACACATGAGATTCTTTGCGATACCAAAGCAGTATCTCTAAACACATGAAATTCTTCTGGTGGTCAAAGCAGTACCTTATCTAATAAGGTTCTTCGCGATACCAAAGCACTATCACTAAACACATGAGATTCTTCGGGTGGTCGAAGCAGTCCCTTATCCAATAAGGTTCTTCGCGATACCAAAGCATTATATTTAAACACATGAGATTCGTCGGGTGGTTGAAGCAGTGCCTTAACCAATACGGTTCTTCGAGATACCAAACCAGTATCTCTAAACACATGAGATTCTACGGGTAGTTGAAGCAGTCCCTTATCCAATAAGGTTCTTTGTGATGCCAAAGCAGTATCTCTAAACACATGAGATTCTTCGGGTGGTCGAAGCAGTCCCTTATCCAATAAGGTTCTTCACGATACCAAAGCATTATATTTAAACACATGAGATTCGTCGGGTGGTCGAAGCAGTGCCTTATTCAATAAGGTTCTTCGCGATACCAAAGTAGTATCTCTAAACAGATGAGATTCTTCGGGTGGTCAAAGCAGTCCCTTATATAATAAGGTTCTTCGCGATACCAAATCAGTATCTCTAAACACATGAGATTCTTCGGGTGGTGAAAGCAGTCCCTTATCCCATAAGGTTCTTCACGATACCAAAGCAGTATCTCTAAACACATGAGATTCTTCGGTTTGTCAAAACAGTCCCTTATCCAATAAGGTTCTTCGCAATATTCAAGCAGTATCTCTAAACACATGAGATTCTTCCCGATACCAAAGCAGTATCTCTAAACACATGAGATTCTTCTGGTGGTCGAAGAATTACCTTATCCAATAAGGTTCTTCACGATACCAAAGCAGTATCTCTAAACACATGAGATTCTTCGATTTGTCAAAACATTCCCTTATCTAATAAGGTTCTTCACGATATCAAAGCAGTATCTCTAAACACATGAGATTCTTTGCGATACCAAAGCAGTATCTCTAAACACATGAGATTCTTCTTGTGGTCAAAGCAGTACCTTATCTAATAAGGTTCTTCGTGATACCAAAGCAGTATCACTAAACAAATGAGATTCTTCGGGTGGTCGAAGCAGTCCCTTATCCAATAAGGTTCTTCGCGATACCAAAGCATTATATTTAAACACGTGAGATTCGTCGGGTGGTCGAAGCAGTGCCTTAACCAATAAGGTTTTTCGCGATACCAAACCAGTATCTCTAAACACATGAGATTCTTAAGGTAGTTGAAGCAGTCCCTTATCCAATAAGGTTCTTTGCGATGCCAAAGCAGTATCTCTAAACACATGAGATTCTTCGGGTGGTCGAAGCAATCCCTTCCAATAAGGTTCTTCGCGATACCAAAGCATTATATTTAAACACATAAGATTCGCCGGGTGATCGAAGCAGTGCCTTATTCAATAAGGTTCTTCGCGATACCAAAGCAGTATCTCTAAATAGATGAGATTCTTCGGGTGGTCAAAGCAGTCCCTTATCTAATAAGGTTCTTCGCGATACCAAATCAGTATCTCTAAACACATGAGATTCTTCGGGTGGTGAAAGCAGTCCCTTATCCAATAAGGTTCTTCATGATACCAAAGCAGTATCTCTAAACACATGAGATTCTTCGGTTTGTCAAAATAGTCCCTTATCCAATAAGGTTCTTCGCAATATTCAAGCAGTATCTCTAAACACATGAGATTCTTCCCGATACCAAAGCAGTATCTCTAAACACATGAGATTCTTCTGGTGGTCGAAGCATTCCCTTATCCAATAAGGTTCTTCACGATACCAAAGCAGTATCTCTAAACACATGAGATTCTTCGGTTTGTCGAAACATTCCCTTATCTAATAAGGTTCTTCGCGATATCAAAGCAGTATCTCTAAACACATGAGATTCTTTGTGATACCAAAGCAGTATCTCTAAACACATGAGATTCTTCTTGTGGTCAAAGCAGTACCTTATCTAATAAGGTTCTTCGTGATACCAAAGCAGTATCACTAAACACATGAGATTCTTCGGGTGGTCGAAGCAGTCCCTTATACCATAAGGTTCTTCGCGATACCAAAGCATTATATTTAAACACGTGAGATTCGTCGGGTGGTCGAAGCAGTGCCTTATCCAATAAGGTTCTTCGCGATACCAAAGCAGTATCTCTAAACACATGAGATTCTTTGCGATACCAAAGCAGTATCTCTAAACCCATGAGATTCTTCTGGTGGTCAAAGCAGTACCTTATCTAATAAGGTTCTTCGCGATACCAAAGAAGTATCACTAAACACATGAGATTCTTCGGGTGGTCGAAGGAGTCCCTTATCCAATAAGGTTCTTCGCGATACCAAAGCATTATATTTAAACACATGAGATTCGTCGGGTGGTTGAAGCAGTGCCTTAACCAATAAGGTTCTTCGCGTTACCAAACCAGTATCTCTAAACACATGAGATTCTACAGGTAGTTGAAGCAGTCCCTTATCCAATAAGGTTCTTTATGATGCCAAAGCAGTATCTCTAAACACATGAGATTCTTCGGGTGGTCGAAGCAGTCCCTTATCCAATAAGGTTCTTCGCGATACCAAAGCATTATATTTAAACACATGAGATTCGTAGGGTGGTCGAAGCAGTGCCTTATTCAATAAGGTTCTTCGCGATACCAAAGTAGTATCTCTAAACAGATGAGATTCTTCGGGTGGTCAAAGCAGTCCCTTATCTAATAAGGTTCTTCGCGATACCAAATCAGTATCTCTAAACACATGAGATTCTTCGGGTGGTGAAAGCAGTCCCTTATCCAATAAGGTTCTTCACGATACCAAAGCAGTATCTCTAAACACATGAGATTCTTCGGTTTGTCAAAACAGTCCCTTATCCAATAAGGTTCTTCGCAATATTCAAGCAGTATCTCTAAACACATGAGATTCTTCCCGATACCAAAGCAGTATCTCTAAACACATGAGATTCTTCTGGTGGTCGAAGAATTACCTTATCCAATAAGGTTCTTCACGATACCAAAGCAGTATCTCTAAACACATGAGATTCTTCGATTTGTCAAAACATTCCCTTATCTAATAAAGTTCTTCACGATATCAAAGCAGTATCTCTAAACACATGAGATTCTTTGCGATACCAAAGCAGTATCGCAAAACACATGAGATTCTTCTTATGGTCAAAGCAGTACCTTATCTAATAAGGTTCTTCGTGATACCAAAGCAGTATCACTAAACACATGAGATTCTTCGGGTGGTCGAAGCAGTCCCTTATCCAATAAGGTTCTTCGCGATACCAAAGCATTATATTTAAACACGTGAGATTCGTCGGGTGGTCGAAGCAGTGCCTTATCCAATAAGGTTCTTCGCGATACCAAAGCAGTATCTCAAAACACATGAGATTCTTTGCAATACCAAAGCAGTATCTCTAAACACATGAGATTCTTCTGGTGGTCAAAGCAGTACCTTATCTAATAAGGTTCTTCGCAATACCAAAGCAGTATCACTAAACACATGAGATTCTTCGGGTGGTCGAAGCAGTCCCTTATCCAATTAGGTTCTTCGCGATACCAAAGCATTATATTTAAACACAGGAGATTCGTCGGGTGGTCAAAGCAGTGCCTTAACCAATAAGGTTCTTCGCGATACCAAACCAGTATCTCTAAACACATGAGATTCTATGGGTAGTTGAAGCAGTCCCTTATCCAATAAGGTTCTTTGTGATGCCAAAGCAGTATCTCTAAACACATGAGATTCTTCGGGTGGTAGAAGCAGTCCCTTATCCAATAAGGTTCTTCGCGATACCAAAGCATTATATTTAAACACATGAAGTTCGTCGGGTGGTCGAAGCAGTGCCTTATTTAATAAGGTTCTTCGCGATACCAAAGCAGTATCTCTAAACACATGAGATTCTTCCGGTGGTCAAAGTAGTCCCTTATCTAATAAGGTTCTTCGCGATACCAAATCAGTATCTCTAAACACATGAGATTCTTCGGGTGGTGAAAGCAGTCCCTTATCCAATAAGGTTCTTCACGATACCAAAGCAGTATCTCTAAACACATGAGATTCTTCGGTTTGTCAAAAGAGTCCCTTATCTAATAAGGTTCTTCGCGATATCAAAGCAGTATCTCTAAACACATGACATTCTTTGCGATACCAAAGCAGTATCTCTAAACACATGAGATTCTTCTGGTGGTCAAAGCAGTACCTTATCTAATAAGGTTCTTCGTGATACCAAAGCAGTATCACTAAACACATGAGATTCTTCGGGTGGTCGAAGCAGTCCCTTATCCAATAAGGTTCTTCGCGATACCAAAGCATTATATTTAAACACACGAGATTCGTCGGGTAGTCAAAGCAGTGCCTTATCCAATAAGGTTCTTTGCGATACCAAAGCAGTATCTCTAAACACATGAGATTCTTTGCGATACCAAAGCAGTATCTCTAAACACATGAGGTTCTTCTGGTGGTCAAAGCAGTACCTTAAATAATAACGTTCTTCGCGATACCAAAGCAGTATCACTAAACACATGAGATTCTTCGGGTGGTCGAAGTAGTCCCTTATCCAATAAGGTTCTTCGCGATACCAAAGCATTATATTTAAACACACGAGATTCGTCGGGTGGTCGAAGCAGTGCCTTAACCAATAAGGTTTTTCGCGATAACAAACCAGTATCTCTAAACACATGAGATTCTTAAGGTAGTTGAAGCAGTCCCTTATCCAATAAGGTTCTTTGCGATGCCAAAGCAGTATCTCTAAACACATGAGATTCTTCGGGTGGTCGAAGCAGTCCCTTCCAATAAGGTTCTTCGCGATACCAAAGCATTATATTTAAACACATAAGATTCGTCGGGTGGACGAAGCAGTGCCTTATTCAATAAGCTTCTTCGCGATACCAAAGCAGTATCTCTAAATAGATGAGATTCTTCGGGTGGTCAAAGCAGTCCCTTATCTAATAAGGTTCTTCGCAATATTCAAGCAGTATCTCTAATCACATGAGATTCTTCTCGATACCAAAGCAGTATCTCTAAACACATGAGATTCTTCTGGTGGTCGAAGCATTCCCTTATCCAATAAGGTTCTTCACGATACCAAAGCAGTATCTCTAAACACATGAGATTCTTCGGTTTGACAAAACATTCCCTTATCTAATAAGGTTCTTCGCGATATCAAAGCAGTATCTCTAAACACATGAGATTCTTTGCGATACCAAAGCAGTATCTCTAAACACATGAGATTCTTCTTGTGGTCAAAGCAGTACCTTATCTAATAAGGTTCTTCGTGATACCAAAGTAGTATCACTAAACACATGAGATTCTTCGGGTGGTCGAAGCAGTCCCTTATCCAATAAGGTTCTTCGCGATACCAAAGCATTATATTTAAACACATGATATTCGTCGGGTGGTCGAAGCAGTGCCTTAACCAATAAGGTTCTTCGCGATACCAAACCAGTATCTCTAAACACATGAGATTCTACGGGTAGTTGAAGCAGTCCCTTATCCAATAAGGTTCTTTGTGATGCCAAAGCAATATCTCTAAACACATGAGATTCTTCGAGTGGTCGAAGCAGTCCCTTATCCAATAAGGTTCTTCGCGATACCAAAGCATTATATTTAAACACATGAGATTCGTCGGGTGGTCGAAGCAGTGCCTTA
Organism: Lathyrus sativus; assembly: GCA_963859935.3. Classification (NCBI taxonomy): domain Eukaryota; kingdom Viridiplantae; phylum Streptophyta; class Magnoliopsida; order Fabales; family Fabaceae; genus Lathyrus; species Lathyrus sativus. Next base: position 234,466,039 of record OZ012740.1, on the reverse strand, counting down.
TTCAATAAGGTTCTTCGCGATACCAAAGTAGTATCTCTAAACAGATGAGATTCTTCGGGTGGTCAAAGCAGTCCCTTATCTAATAAGGTTCTTCGCGATACCAAATCAGTATCTCTAAACACATGAGATTCTTCGGGTGGTGAAAGCAGTCCCTTATCCAATAAGGTTCTTCACGATACCAAAGCAGTATCTCTAAACACATGAGATTCTTCGGTTTGTCAAAAGAGTCCCTTATCTAATAAGGTTCTTCGCGATATCAAAGCAGTATCTCTAAACACATGACATTCTTTGCGATACCAAAGCAGTATCTCTAAACACATGAGATTCTTCTGGTGGTCAAAGCAGTACCTTATCTAATAAGGTTCTTCGTGATACCAAAGCAGTATCACTAAACACATGAGATTCTTCGGGTGGTCGAAGCAGTCCCTTATCCAATAAGGTTCTTCGCGATACCAAAGCATTATATTTAAACACACGAGATTCGTCGGGTAGTCAAAGCAGTGCCTTATCCAATAAGGTTCTTTGCGATACCAAAGCAGTATCTCTAAACACATGAGATTCTTTGCGATACCAAAGCAGTATCTCTAAACACATGAGGTTCTTCTGGTGGTCAAAGCAGTACCTTAAATAATAACGTTCTTCGCGATACCAAAGCAGTATCACTAAACACATGAGATTCTTCGGGTGGTCGAAGTAGTCCCTTATCCAATAAGGTTCTTCGCGATACCAAAGCATTATATTTAAACACACGAGATTCGTCGGGTGGTCGAAGCAGTGCCTTAACCAATAAGGTTTTTCGCGATAACAAACCAGTATCTCTAAACACATGAGATTCTTAAGGTAGTTGAAGCAGTCCCTTATCCAATAAGGTTCTTTGCGATGCCAAAGCAGTATCTCTAAACACATGAGATTCTTCGGGTGGTCGAAGCAGTCCCTTCCAATAAGGTTCTTCGCGATACCAAAGCATTATATTTAAACACATAAGATTCGTCGGGTGGACGAAGCAGTGCCTTATTCAATAAGCTTCTTCGCGATACCAAAGCAGTATCTCTAAATAGATGAGATTCTTCGGGTGGTCAAAGCAGTCCCTTATCTAATAAGGTTCTTCGCAATATTCAAGCAGTATCTCTAATCACATGAGATTCTTCTCGATACCAAAGCAGTATCTCTAAACACATGAGATTCTTCTGGTGGTCGAAGCATTCCCTTATCCAATAAGGTTCTTCACGATACCAAAGCAGTATCTCTAAACACATGAGATTCTTCGGTTTGACAAAACATTCCCTTATCTAATAAGGTTCTTCGCGATATCAAAGCAGTATCTCTAAACACATGAGATTCTTTGCGATACCAAAGCAGTATCTCTAAACACATGAGATTCTTCTTGTGGTCAAAGCAGTACCTTATCTAATAAGGTTCTTCGTGATACCAAAGTAGTATCACTAAACACATGAGATTCTTCAGGTGGTCGAAGCAGTCCCTTATCCAATAAGGTTCTTCGCGATACCAAAGCATTATATTTAAACACATGATATTCGTCGGGTGGTCGAAGCAGTGCCTTAACCAATAAGGTTCTTCGCGATACCAAACCAGTATCTCTAAACACATGAGATTCTACGGGTAGTTGAAGCAGTCCCTTATCCAATAAGGTTCTTTGTGATGCCAAAGCAATATCTCTAAACACATGAGATTCTTCGAGTGGTCGAAGCAGTCCCTTATCCAATAAGGTTCTTCGCGATACCAAAGCATTATATTTAAACACATGAGATTCGTCGGGTGGTCGAAGCAGTGCCTTATTCAATAAGGTTCTTCGCGATACCAAAGTAGTATCTCTAAACAGATGAGATTCTTCGGGTGGTCAAAGCAGTCCCTTATCTAATAAGGTTCTTCGCGATACCAAATTAGTATCTCTAAACACATGAGATTCTTCGGGTGGTGAAAGCAGTCCCTTATCCAATAAGGTTCTTCACGATACCAAAGCAGTATCTCTAAACGCATGAGATTCTTCGGTTTGTCAAAACAGTCCCTTATCCAATAAGGTTCTTCGCAATATTCAAGCAGTATCTCTAAACACATGAGATTCTTCCCGATACCAAAGCAGTATCACTAAACATATGAGATTCTCCTGGTGGTCGAAGCATTACCTTATCCAATAAGGTTCTTCACGATACCAAAGCAGTATCTCTAAACACATGAGATTCTTCGGTTTGTCAAAAGAGTCCCTTATCTAATAAGGTTCTTCGCGATATCAAATCAGTATCTCTAAACACATGAGATTCTTTGCGATACCAAAGCAGTATCTCTAAACACATGAGATTCTTCTCGTGGTCAAAGCAGTACCTTATCTAATAAGGTTCTTCGTGATACCAAAGCAGTATCACTAAATACATGAGATTCTTCGGGTGGTCGAAGCAGTCCCTTATCCAATAAGGTTCTTCGCGATACCAATGCATTATATTTAAACACACGAGATTCGTCGGGTGGTCGAAGCAGTGCCTTATACAATAAGGTTCTTTGCGATACCAAAGCAGTATCTCTAAACACATGAGATTCTTTGCGATACCAAAGCAGTATCTCTAAACACATGAGATTCTTCTGGTGGTCAATGCAGTACCTTATCTAATAAGGTTCTTTGCGATACCAAAGCAGTATCACTAAACACATGAGATTCTTCGGGTGTTCGAAGTAGTCCCTTATCCAATAAGGTTCTTCGCGATACCAAAGCATTATATTTAAACACACGAGATTCGTCGGGTGGTCGAAGCAGTGCCTTAACCAATAAGGTTCTTTGCGATGCCAAAGCAGTATCTCTAAACACATGAGATTCTTCGGGTGGTCGAATCAGTCCCTTATCCAATAAGGTTCTTCATGATACCAAAGCATTATATTTAAACACATGAGATTCGCCGGGTGGTCGAAGCAGTGCCTTATTCAATAAGGTTCTTCGCGATACCAAAGCAGTATCTCTAAACACATGAGATTCTTCGGGTGGTCAAAGCAGTCCCTTATCTAATAAGGTTCTTCGCGATACCAAATCAGTATCTCTAAACACATGAGATTCTTCGGGTGGTGAAAGCAGTCCCTTATCCAATAAGGTTCTTCACGAAACCAAAGCAGTATCTCTAAATACATGAGATTCTTCGGTTTGTCAAAACAGTCCCTTATCTAATAAGGTTCTTCGTGATATCAAAGCAGTATCTCTAAACACATGAGATTCTATGTGATACCAAAGCAGTATCTCTAAACACATGAGATTCTTCTGGTGGTCAAAGAAGTACCTTATCTAATAAGGTTCTTCGCGATACCAAAGCAGTATCACTAAACACATGAGATTCTTCGGGTGGTCGAAGGAGTGCCTTATCCAATAAGGTTCTTCGCAATACCAAAGCATTATATTTAAACACATGAGATTCGTCGGGTGGTCGAAGCAGTGCCTTATCCAATAAGGTTCTTCACGATACCAAAGCAGTATCTCTAAACACATGAGATTCTTCGGGTAGTTGAAGCAGTCCCTTATCCAATAAGGTTCTTTTCGATACCAAAGCAGTATCTCTAAACACATGAGATTCTTCGGGTGGTCGAAGCAGTACCTTATTCAATAAGGTTCTTCGTGATACCAAAGCAGTATCACTAAACACATGAGATTCGTCGGATGGTCGAAGCAGTCCCTTATCCAATAAGGTTCTTCGCAATACCAAAGCAGTATCTCTAAACACATGAGATTCATCGGGTGGTAAAAGTAGACTCTTATCCAATAAGGTTCTTTGCGATACCAAAGCAGTATCTCTAAACACATGAGATTCTTCTGGTGGTCAAAGCAGTACCTTATCTAATAAGGTTCTTCGCGTTACCAAAGCAGTATCTCTAAACACATGAGATTCTTCGGGTGGTCAAAGCAGTCCCTTATCTAATAAGGTTCTTCGCGATACCAAATCAGTATCTCTAAACACATGAGATTCTTCGGGTGGTGAAAGCAGTCCCTTATCCAATAAGGTTCTTCACGATACCAAAGCAGCATCTCTAAACACATGAGATTCTTCGGTTTGTCAAAACAGTCCCTTATCTAATAAGGTTCTTCGTGATATCAAAGCAGTATCTCTAAACACATGAGATTCTTTGCGATACCAAAGCAGTATCTCTAAACACATGAGATTCTTCTGGTGGTCAAAGAAGTACCTTATCTAATAAGGTTCTTTGCGATACCAAAGCAGTATCACTAAACACATGAGATTCTTCGGGTGGTCGAAGGAGTGCCTTATCCAATAAGGTTCTTCGCAATACCAAAGCATTATATTTAAACACATGAGATTCGTCGGGTGGTCGAAGCAGTGCCTTATCCAATAAGGTTCTTCACGATACCAAAGCAGTATCTCTAAACACATGAGATTCTTCGGGTAGTTGAACCAGTCCCTTATCCAATAAGGTTCTTTTCGATACCAAAGCAGTATCTCTAAACACATGAGATTCTTCGGGTGGTCGAAGCAGTACCTTATCCAATAAGGTTCTTCGCAATACCAAAGCAGTATCTCTAAACACATGAGATTCATCGGGTGGTAAAAGTAGACTCTTATCCAATAAGGTTCTTTGCGATACCAAAGCAATATCTCTAAACACATGAGATTCTTCTGGTGGTAAAAACAGTACCTTATCTAATAAGGTTCTTCGCGATACCAAGATAGTATCACAAAACACATGAGATTCTTCGGGTGGTTGAAGCAGTCCCTTATCCAATAAGGTTCTTCGCGATACCAAAGCATTATATTTAAACACACGAGATTCGTCGGGTGGTCGAAGCAGTGCCTTAACCAATAAGGTTTTTCGCGATACCAAACCAGTATCTCTAAACACATGAGATTCTTCGGGTAGTTGAAGCAGTCCCTTATCCAATAAGGTTCTTTGCGATGCCAAAGTAGTATCTCTAAACACATGAGATTCTTCGGGTGGTCGAAGCAGTCCTATATCCAATAAGGTTCTTCGCGATACCAAAGAATTATATTTAAACACATGAGATTCGTCGGGTGGTCGAAGCAGTGCCTTATTCAATAAGGTTCTTCGCGATACCAAAGCAGTATCTCTAAACACATGAGATTCTTCCGGTGGTCAAAGCAGTGCCTTATCTAATAAGGTTCTTCGCGATACCAAATCAGTATATCTAAACACATGAGATTCTTCGGGTGGTGAAAGCAGTCCCTTATCCAATAAGGTTCTTCACGATACCAAAGCAGTATCTCTAAACACATGAGATTCTTCGGTTTGTCAAAAGAGTCCCTTATCTAATAAGGTTCTTCGCGATATCAAAGCAGCATCTCTAAACACATGAGATTCTTTGCGATACCAAAGCAGTATCTCTAAACACTTGAGATTCTTCTGGTGGTCAAAGTAGTACCTTATCTAATAAGGTTCTTCGTGATACCAAAGCAGTATCACTAAACACATGAGATTCTTCGGGTGGTCGAAGCAGTCCCTTATCCAATAAGGTTCTTCGCGATACCAAAGCATTATATTTAAACACACGAGATTCGTCGGGTGGTCGAAGCAGTGCCTTATCCAATAAGGTTCTTTGCGATACCAAAGAAGTATCTCTAAACACATGAGATTCTTTGCGATACCAAAGCAGTATCTCTAAGCACATGAGATTTTTCTGGTGGTCAAAGCAGTACCTTATCTAATAAGGTTCTTCGCGATACCAAAGCAGTATCACTAAACACATGAGATTCTTCTGGTGGTCGAAGTAGTCCCTTATCCAATAAGGTTCTTCGCGATACCAAGGCATTTTATTTAAACACATGAGATTCGCCGGGTGGTCGAAGCAGTGCCTTATTCAATAAGGTTCTTCGCGATACCAAAGCAGTATCTCTAAACACATGAGATTCTTCGGGTGGTCAAAGCAGTCCCTTATCTAATAAGGTTCTTCGTGATACCAAATCAGTATCTCTAAACACATGAGATTCTTCGGGTGGTGAAAGGAGTCCCTTATCCAATAAGGTTCTTCACGATACCAAAGCAATATCTCTAAACACATGAGATTCTTCGGTTTGTCAAAACAGTCCCTTATCTAATAAGGTTCTTCGTGATATCAAAGCAGTATTTCTAAACACATGAGATTCTTTGCGATACCAAAGCAGTATCTCTAAACACATGAGATTCTTCTGGTGGTCAAAGAAGTACCTTATCTAATAAGGTTTTTCGCGATACCAAAGCAGTATCCCTAAACACATGAGATTCTTCGGGTGGTCGAAGGAGTGCCTTATCCAATAAGGTTCTTCGCAATACCAAAGCATTATATTTAAACACATGAGATTCGTCGGGTGGTCGAAGCAGTGCCTTATCCAATAAGGTTCTTCACGATACCAAAGAAGTATCTCTAAACACATGAGATTCTTCGGGTAGTTGAAGCAGTCCCTTATCCAATAAGGTTCTTTTCGATACCAAAGCAGTATCTCTAAACACATGAGATTCTTCGGGTGGTCGAAGCAGTACCTTATTCAATAAGGTTCTTCGTGATACCAAAGCAGTATCACTAAACACATGAGATTCGTCGGATGGTCGAAGCAGTCCCTTATCCAATAAGGTTCTTCGCAATACCAAAGCAGTATCTCTAAACACATGAGATTCATCGGGTGGCAAAAGTAGACTCTTATCCAATAAGGTTCTTTGCGATACCAAAGCAGTATCTCTAAACACATGAGATTCTTCTGGTGGTCAAAGCAGTACCTTATCTAATAAGGTTCTTCGCGTTACCAAAGCAGTATCTCTAAACACATGAGATTCTTCGGGTGGTCAAAGCAGTCCCTTATCTAATAAGGTTCTTCGCGATACCAAATCAGTATCTCTAAACACATGAGATTCTTCGGGTGGTCAAAGCAGTCCCTTATCCAATAAGGTTCTTCACGATACCAAAGCATTATATTTAAACACATGAGATTCGTCGGGTGGTCGAAGCAGTGCCTTATCCAATAAGGTTCTTCACGATACCAAAGCAGTATCTCTAAACATATGAGATTCTTCGGGTAGTTGAACCAGTCCCTTATCCAATAAGGTTCTTTTCGATACCAAAGCAGTATCTCTAAACACATGAGATTCTTCGGGTGGTCGAAGCAGTACCTTATTCAATAAGGTTCTTCGTGATACCAAAGCAGTATCACTAAACACATGAGATTCATTTGATGGTCGAAGCAGTCCCTTATCCAATAAGGTTCTTCGCAATACCAAAGCAGTATCTCTAAACACATGAGATTCATCGGGTGGTAAAAGTAGACTCTTATCCAATAAGGTTCTTTGCGATACCAAAGCAGTATCTCTAAACACATGAGATTCTTCTGTTTGTCAAAACAGTCCCTTATCTAATAAGGTTCTTCGTGATATCAAAGCAGTATCTCTAAACACATGAGATTCTTTGCGATACCAAAGCAGTGTCTCTAAACACATGAGATTCTTCTGGTGGTCAAAGAAGTACCTTATCTAATAAGGTTCTTCGCGATACCAAAGCAGTATCACTAAACACATGAGATTCTTCGGGTGGTCGAAGGAGTGCCTTATCCAATAAGGTTCTTCGCAATACCAAAGCATTATATTTAAACACATGAGATTCGTCGGGTGGTCGAAGCAGTGCCTTATCCAATAAGGTTCTTCACGATACCAAAGCAGTATCTCTAAACATATGAGATTCTTCGGGTAGTTGAACCAGTCCCTTATCCAATAAGGTTCTTTTCGATACCAAAGCAGTATCTCTAAACACATGAGATTCTTCGGGTGGTCGAAGCAGTACCTTATTCAATAAGGTTCTTCGTGATACCAAAGCAGTATCACTAAACACATGAGATTCATTTGATGGTCGAAGCAGTCCCTTATCCAATAAGGTTCTTCGCAATACCAAAGCAGTATCTCTAAACACATGAGATTCATCGGGTGGTAAAAGTAGACTCTTATCCAATAAGGTTCTTTGCGATACCAAAGCAGTATCTCTAAACACATGAGATTCTTCTGGTGGTCAAAGCAGTACCTTATCTAATAAGGTTCTTCGCGATACCAAGATAGTATCACTAAACACATGAGATTCTTCGGGTGGTTGAAGCAGTCCCTTATCCAATAAGGTTCTTCGCGATACCAAAGCATTATATTTAAACACACGAGATTCGTCGGGTGGTCGAAGCAGTGCCTTAACCAATAAGGTTTTTCGCGATACCAAACCAGTATCTCTAAACACATGAGATTCTTCGGGTAGTTGAAGCAGTCCCTTATCCAATAAGGTTCTTTGCGATGCCAAAGTAGTATCTCTAAACACATGAGATTCTTCGGGTGGTCGAAGCCGTCCCTTATCCAATAAGGTTCTTCGCGATACCAAAGAATTATATTTAAACACATGAGATTCGTCGGGTGGTCGAAGCAGTGCCTTATTCAATAAGGTTCTTCGCGATACCAAAGCAGTATCTCTAAACACATGAGATTCTTCCGGTGGTCAAAGCAGTGCCTTATCTAATAAGGTTCTTCGCGATACCAAATCAGTATATCTAAACACATGAGATTCTTCGGGTGGTGAAAGCAGTCCCTTATCCAATAAGGTTCTTCACGATACCAAAGCAGTATCTCTAAACACATGAGATTCTTCGGTTTGTCAAAAGAGTCCCTTATCTAATAAGGTTCTTCGCGATATCAAAGCAGCATCTCTAAACACATGAGATTCTTTGCGATACCAAAGCAGTATCTCTAAACACTTGAGATTCTTCTGGTGGTCAAAGTAGTACCTTATCTAATAAGGTTCTTCGTGATACCAAAGCAGTATCACTAAACACATGAGATTCTTTGGGTGGTCGAAGCAGTCCCTTATCCAATAAGGTTCTTCGCGATACCAAAGCATTATATTTAAACACACGAGATTCGTCGGGTGGTCGAAGCAGTGCCTTATCCAATAAGGTTCTTTGAGATACCAAAGAAGTATCTCTAAACACATGAGATTCTTTGCGATACCAAAGCAGTATCTCTAAGCACATGAGATTTTTCTGGTGGTCAAAGCAGTACCTTATCTAATAAGGTTCTTCGCGATACCAAAGCAGTATCACTAAACACATGAGATTCTTCTGGTGGTCGAAGTAGTCCCTTATCCAATAAGGTTCTTCGCGATACCAAGGCATTTTATTTAAACACATGAGATTCGCCGGGTGGTCGAAGCAGTGCCTTATTCAATAAGGTTCTTCGCGATACCAAAGCAGTATCTCTAAACACATGAGATTCTTCGGGTGGTCAAAGCAGTCCCTTATCTAATAAGGTTCTTCGTGATACCAAATTAGTATCTCTAAACACATGAGATTCTTCAGGTGGTGAAAGGAGTCCCTTATCCAATAAGGTTCTTCACGATACCAAAGCAATATCTCTAAACACATGAGATTCTTCGGTTTGTCAAAACAGTCCCTTATCTAATAAGGTTCTTCGTGATATCAAAGCAGTATTTCTAAACACATGAGATTCTTTGCGATACCAAAGCAGTATCTCTAAACACATGAGATTCTTCTGGTGGTCAAAGAAGTACCTTATCTAATAAGGTTTTTCGCGATACCAAAGCAGTATCCCTAAACACATGAGATTCTTCGGGTGGTCGAAGGAGTGCCTTATCCAATAAGGTTCTTCGCAATACCAAAGCATTATATTTAAACACATGAGATTCGTCGGGTGGTCGAAGCAGTGCCTTATCCAATAAGGTTCTTCACGATACCAAAGAAGTATCTCTAAACACATGAGATTCTTCGGGTAGTTGAAGCAGTCCCTTATCCAATAAGGTTCTTTTCGATACCAAAGCAGTATCTCTAAACACATGAGATTCTTCGGGTGGTCGAAGCAGTACCTTATTCAATAAGGTTCTTCGTGATACCAAAGCAGTATCACTAAACACATGAGATTCGTTGGATGGTCGAAGCAGTCCCTTATCCAATAAGGTTCTTTGCAATACCAAAGCAGTATCTCTAAACACATGAGATTCATCGGGTGGTAAAAGTAGACTCTTATCCAATAAGGTTCTTTGCGATACCAAAGCAGTATCTCTAAACACATGAGATTCTTCTGATGGTCAAAGAAGTACCTTATTTAATAAGGTTCTTGGCGATACCAAGGCAGTATCACTAAACACATGAGATTCTTCGGGTGGTTGAAGCAGTCCCTTATCCAATAAGGTTCTTCGCGATACCAAAGCATTATATTTAAACACACGAGATTCGTCGGGTGGTCGAAGCAGTGCCTTAACCAATAAGGTTTTTCACGATACCAAACCAGTATCTCTAAACACATGAGATTCTTCGGGTAGTTGAAGCAGTCCCTTATCCAATAAGGTTCTCTGCGATGCCAAAGTAGTATCTCTAAACACATGAGATTCTTCGGGTGGTCGAAGCAGTCCCTTATCCAATAAGGTTCTTTGCGATACCAAAGCATTATATTTAAACACATGAGATTCGTCAGGTGGTCGAAGCAGTGCCTTATTCAATAAGGTTCTTCACGATACCAAAGCAGTATCTCTAAACACATGAGATTCTTCGGGTGGTGAAAGCAGTCCCTTATCCAATAAGGTTCTTCACGATACCAAAGCAGTATCTCTAAACACATGAGATTCTTCGGTTTGTCAAAAGAGTCCCTTATCTAATAAGGTTCTTCGCGATATCAAAGCAGTATCTCTAAACACATGAGATTCTTTGCGATACCAAAGCAGTATCTCTAAACACTTGAGATTCTTCTGGTGGTCAAAGTAGTACCTTATCTAATAAGGTTCTTCGTGATACCAAGGCAGTATCACTAAACACATGAGATTCTTCGGGTGGTCGAAGCAGTCCCTTATCCAATAAGGTTCTTCGCGATACCAAATCATTATTTTTAAACACATGAGATTCGTCGGGTGGTCGAAGCAGTGCCTTATCCAATAAGGTTCTTCACGATACCAAAGAAGTATCTCTAAACACATGAGATTCTTCGGGTACTTGAAGCAGTCCCTTATCCAATAAGGTTCTTTTCGATACCAAAGCAGTATCTCTAAACACATGAGATTCTTCGGGTGGTCGAAGCAGTACCTTATTCAATAAGGTTCTTCGTGATACCAAAGCAGTATCACTAAACACATGAGATTCGTCGGATGGTCGAAGCAGTCCCTTATCCAATAAGGTTCTTCGCAATACCAAAGCAGTATCTCGAAACACATGAGATTCATCGGGTGGTAAAAGTAGACTCTTATCCAATAAGGTTCTTTGCGATACCAAAGCAGTATCTCTAAACACATGAGATTCTTCTGATGGTCAAAGAAGTACCTTATCTAATAAGGTTCTTCGCGATACCAAGGCAGTATCACTAAACACATGAGATTCTTCGGGTGGTTGAAGCAGTCCCTTATCCAATAAGGTTCTTCGCGATACCAAAGCATTATATTTAAACACACGAGATTCGTCGGGTGGTCGAAGCAGTGCCTTAACCAATAAGGTTTTTCACGATACCAAACCAGTATCTCTAAACACATGAGATTCTTCGGGTAGTTGAAGCAGTCCCTTATCCAATAAGGTTCTTTGCGATGCCAAAGTAGTATCTCTAAACACATGAGATTCTTCGGGTGGTCGAAGCAGTCCCTTATCCAATAAGGTTCTTCGCGATACCAAAGCATTATATTTAAACACACGAGATTCGTCGGGTGGTCGAAGCAGTGCCTTATCCAATAAGATTCTTTGCGATACCAAAGAAGTATCTCTAAACACATCAGATTCTTCTGGTGGTCAAAGCAGTACCTTATCTAATAAGGTTCTTCGCGATACCAAAGCAGTATCACTAAACACATGAGATTCTTCTGGTGGTCGAAGTAGTCCCTTATCCAATAAGGTTCTTCGCGATACCAAAGCATTATATTTAAACACATGAGATTCGTCGGGTGGTCGAAGCAGTGCCTTATTCAAGAAGGTTCTTCGCGATACCAAAGCAGTATCTCTAAACACATGAGATTCTTCCGGTGGTCAAAGCAGTCCCTTATCTAATAAGGTTCTTCGCGATACCAAATCAGTATCTCTAAACACATGAGATTCTTCGGGTGGTGAAAGCAGTCCCTTATCTAATAAGGTTCTTCACAATATTAAAGCAGTATCTCTAAACACATGAGATTCTTCGGTTTGTCAAAACAGTCCCTTATCTAATAAGGTTCTTCGTGATATCAAAGCAGTATCTCTAAACACATGAGATTCTTTGCGATACCAAAGCAGTATCTCTAAACACATGAGATTCTTCTAGTGGTCAAAGAAGTACCTTATCTAATAAGGTTTTTCGCGATACCAAAGTAGTATCACTAAACACATGAGATTCTTCGGGTGGTCGAAGGAGTGCCTTTTCCAATAAGGTTCTTCGCAATACCAAAGCATTATATTTAAACACATGAGATTCGTCAGGTGGTCGAAGCAGTGCCTTATCCAATAAGGTTCTTCACGATACCAAAGAAGTATCTCTAAACACATGAGATTCTTCGGGTAGTTGAAGCAGTCCCTTATCCAATAAGGTTCTTTTCGATACCAAAGCAGTATCTCTAAACACATGAGATTCTTCGGGTGGTCGAAGCAGTACCTTATTCAATAAGGTTCTTCGTGATACCAAAGCAGTATCACTAAACACATCAGATTCTTCGGATGGTCGAAGCAGTCCCTTATCCAATAAGGTTCTTCGCAATACCAAAGCAGTATATCTAAACACATGAGATTCATCGGGTGGTAAAAGTAGACTCTTATCCAATAAGGTTCTTTTCGATACCAAAGCAGTATCTATAAACACATGAGATTCTTCGGGTGGTCGAAGCAGTACCTTATTCAATAAGGTTCTTCGTGATACCAAAGCAGTATCACTAAACACATGAGATTCGTCGGATGGTCGAAGCAGTCCCTTATCAAATAAGGTTCTTCGCAATACCAAAGCAGTATCTATAAACACATGAGATTCATCGGGTGGTAAAAGTAGACTCTTATCGAATAGGGTTCTTTGCGATACCAAAGTAGTATCTCTAAACACATGAGATTCTTCTGGTGGTCAAAGCAATACCTTATCTAATAAGGTTCTTCGCAATACCCATGCAGTATCACTAAACACATGAGATTCTTCGGGTGGTCGAAGTAGTCCCTTATCCAATAAGGTTCTTCGCGATACCAAAGCATTATATTTAAACACACGAGATTCGTCGGGTGGTCGAAGCAGTGCCTTAACCAATAAGGTTTTTCTCGATACCAAATCAGTATCTCTAAACACATGAGATTCTTCGGGTGGTGAAAGCAGTCCCTTATCCAATAAGGTTCTTCACGATACCAAAGCAGTATCTCTAAACACATGAGATTCTTCGGTTTGTCAAAACAGTCCCTTAACTAATAAGGTTCTTCGTGATATCAAAGCAGTATCTCTAAACACATGAGATTCTTTACGATACCAAAGCAGTATCACTAAACACATGAGATTCTTCGGGTGGTCGAAGCAGTCCCTTATCCAATAAGGTTCTTCACGATACCAAAGCATTATATTTAAACACATGAGATTCGTCGGGTGGTCGAAGCAGTGCCTTAACCAATAAGGTTCTTCGCGATACCAAACCAGTATCTCTAAACACATGAGATTCTACGGGTAGTTGAAGCAGTCCCTTATCCAATAAGGTTCTTTCTGATGCCAAAGCAGTATCTCTAAACACATGAGCTTCTTCGGGTGGTCAAAGCAGTCCCTTATCCAATAAGGTTCTTCGCGATACCAAAGCATTATATTTAAACACATGAGATTCGTCGGGTGGTCGAAGTAGTGCCTTATTCAATAAGGTTCTTCGTGATACCAAAGCAGTATCTCTAAACACATGAGATTCTTCCGGTGGTCAAAGCAGTCCCTTATCTAATAAGGTTCTTCGCGATACCAAATCAATATCTCTAAACACATGAGATTCTTCGGGTGGTGAAAGCAGTCCCTTATCTAATAAGGTTCTTTACAATATTAAAGCAGTATCTCTAAACACATGAGATTCTTCGGTTTATCAAAACAGTCCCTTATCTAATAAGGTTCTTCGTGATATCAAAGCAGTATCTCTAAACACATGAGATTCTTTGCGATACCAAAGCAGTATCTCTAAACACATGAGATTCTTCTGGTGGTCAAAGAAGTACCTTATCTAATAAGGTTTTTCGCGATACCAAAGCAGTATCACTAAACACATGAGATTCTTCGGGTGGTCGAAGGAGTGCCTTATCCAATAAGGTTCTTCGCAATACCAAAGCATTATATTTAAACACATGAGATTCGTCAGGTGTTCGAATCAGTGCCTTATCCAATAAGGTTCTTCACGATACCAAAGAAGTATCTCTAAACACATGAGATTCTTCGGGTAGTTGAAGCAGTCCCTTATCCAATAAGGTTCTTTTCGATACCAAAGCAGTATCTCTAAACACATGAGATTCTTCGGGTGGTCGAAGCAGTACCTTATTCAATAAGGTTCTTCGTGATACCAAAGCAGTATCACTAAACACATGAGATTCGTCGGATGGTCGAAGCAGTCCCTTATCCAATAAGGTTCTTCGCAATACCAAAGCAGTATCTCTAAACACATGAGATTCATCGGGTGGTAAAAGTAGACTCTTATCCAATAAGGTTCTTTTCGATACCAAAGCAGTACCTATAAACACATGAGATTCTTCGGGTGGTCGAAGCAGTACCTTATTCAATAAGGTTCTTCGTGATACCAAAGCAGTATCACTAAACACATGAGATTCGTCGGATGGTCGAAGCAGTCCCTTATCCAATAAGGTTCTTCGCAATACCAAAGCAGTATCTCTAAACACATGAGATTCATCGGGTGGTAAAAGTAGACTCTTATCGAATAGGGTTCTTTGCGATACCAAAGTAGTATCTCTAAACACATGAGATTCTTCTGGTGGTCAAAGCAATACCTTATCTAATAAGGTTCTTCGCGATACCAAAGCAGTATCACTAAACACATGAGATTCTTCGGGTGGTCGAAGTAGTCCCTTATCCAATAAGCTTCTTCGCGATACCAAAGCATTATATTTAAACACACGAGATTCGTCGGGTGGTCGAAGCAGTGCCTTAACCAATAAGGTTTTTCTCGATACCAAATCAGTATCTCTAAACACATGAGATTCTTCGGGTGGTGAAAGCAGTCCCTTATCCAATAAGGCTCTTCACGATACCAAAGCAGTATCTCTAAACACATGAGATTCTTAGGTTTGTCAAAACAGTCTCTTAACTAATAAGGTTCTTCGTGATATCAAAGCAGTATCTCTAAACACATGAGATTCTTTATGATACCAAAGCAGTATCACTAAACACATGAGATTCTTCGGGTGGTCGAAGCAGTCCCTTATCCAATAAGGTTCTTCGCGATACCAAAGCATTATATTTAAACACATGAGATTCGTCGGGTGGTCGAAGCAGTGCCTTAACCAATAAGGTTCTTCGCGATACCAAACCAGTATCTCTAAACACATGAGATTCTACGGGAAGTTGAAGCAGTCCCTTATCCAATAAGGTTCTTTCTGATGCCAAAGCAGTATCTCTAAACACATGAGCTTCTTCGGGTGGTCGAAGCAGTCCCTTATCCAATAAGGTTCTTCGCGATACCAAAGCATTATATTTAAACACATAAGATTCGTCGGGTGGTCGAAGCAGTGCCTTATTCGATAAGGTTCTTCGCGATACCAAAGCAGTATCTCTAAACACATGAGATTCTTCCGGTGGTCAAAGCAGTCCCTTATCTAATAAGGTTCTTCGCGATACCAAATCAATATCTCTAAACACATGAGATTCTTCGGGTGGTGAAAGCAGTCCCTTATCTAATAAGGTTCTTTACAATATTAAAGCAGTATCTCTAAACACATGAGATTCTTCGGTTTATCAAAACAGTCCCTTATCTAATAAGGTTCTTCGTGATATCAAAGCAGTATCTCTAAACACATGAGATTCTTTGCGATACCAAAGCAGTATCTCTAAACACATGAGATTCTTCTGGTGGTCAAAGAAGTACCTTATCTAATAAGGTTTTTCGCGATACCAAAGCAGTATCACTAAACACATGAGATTCTTCGGGTGGTCGAAGGAGTGCCTTATCCAATAAGGTTCTTCGCAATACCAAAGGATTATATTTAAACACATGAGATTCGTCAGGTGGTCGAATCAGTGCCTTATCCAATAAGGTTCTTCACGATACCAAAGAAGTATCTCTAAACACATGAGATTCTTCGGGTAGTTGAAGCAGTCCCTTATCCAATAAGGTTCTTTTCGATACCAAAGCAGTATCTCTAAACACATGAGATTCTTCGGGTGGTCGAAGCAGTACCTTATTCAATAAGGTTCTTCGTGATACCAAAGCAGTATCACTAAACACATGAGATTCGTCGGATGGTCGAAGCAGTCCCTTATCCAATAAGGTTCTTTGCAATACCAAAGCAGTATCTCTAAACACATGAGATTCATCGGGTGGTAAAAGTAGACTCTTATCCAATAAGGTTCTTTTCGATACCAAAGCAGTATCTATAAACACATGAGATTCTTCGGGTGGTCGAAGCAGTACCTTATTCAATAAGGTTCTTCGTGATACCAAAGCAGTATCACTAAACACATGAGATTCGTCGGATGGTCGAAGCAGTCCCTTATCCAATAAGGTTCTTCGCAATACCAAAGCAGTATCTCTAAACACATGAGATTCATCGGGTGGTAAAAGTAGACTCTTATCGAATAGGGTTCTTTGCGATACCAAAGTAGTATCTCTAAACACATGAGATTCTTCTGGTGGTCAAAGCAGTACCTTATCTAATAAGGTTCTTCGCGATACCAAAGCAGTATCACTAAACACATGAGATTCTTCGGTTGGTCGAAGTAGTCCCTTATCCAATAAGGTTCTTCGCGATACCAAAGCATTATATTTAAACACACGAGATTCGTCGGGTGGTCGAAGCAGTGCCTTAACCAATAAGGTTTTTCTCGATACCAAATCAGTATCTCTAAACACATGAGATTCTTCGGGTGGTGAAAGCAGTCCCTTATCCAATAAGGTTCTTCACGATACCAAAGCAGTATCTCTAAACACATGAGATTCTTCGGTTTGTCAAAACAGTCCCTTAACTAATAAGGTTCTTCGTGATATCAAAGCAGTATCTCTAAACACATGAGATTCTTTACGATACCAAAGCAGTATCACTAAACACATGAGATTCTTCGGGTGGTCGAAGCAGTCCCTTATCCAATAAGGTTCTTCACGATACCAAAGCATTATATTTAAACACATGAGATTCGTCGGGTGGTCGAAGCAGTGCCTTAACCAATAAGGTTCTTCGCGATACCAAACCAGTATCTCTAAACACATGAGATTCTACGGGTAGTTGAAGCAGTCCCTTATCCAATAAGGTTCTTTCTGATGCCAAAGCAGTATCTCTAAACACATGAGCTTCTTCGGGTGGTCAAAGCAGTCCCTTATCCAATAAGGTTCTTCGCGATACCAAAGCATTATATTTAAACACATGAGATTCGTCGGGTGGTCGAAGTAGTGCCTTATTCAATAAGGTTATTCGTGATACCAAAGCAGTATCTCTAAACACATGAGATTCTTCCGGTGGTCAAAGCAGTCCCTTATCTAATAAGGTTCTTCGCGATACCAAATCAATATCTCTAAACACATGAGATTCTTCGGGTGGTGAAAGCAGTCCCTTATCTAATAAGGTTCTTTACAATATTAAAGCAGTATCTCTAAACACATGAGATTCTTCGGTTTATCAAAACAGTCCCTTATCTAATAAGGTTCTTCGTGATATCAAAGCAGTATCTCTAAACACATGAGATTCTTTGCGATACCAAAGCAGTATCTCTAAACACATGAGATTCTTCTGGTGGTCAAAGAAGTACCTTATCTAATAAGGTTTTTCGCGATACCAAAGCAGTATCACTAAACACATGAGATTCTTCGGGTGGTCGAAGGAGTGCCTTATCCAATAAGGTTCTTCGCAATACCAAAGCATTATATTTAAACACATGAGATTCGTCAGGTGTTCGAATCAGTGCCTTATCCAATAAGGTTCTTCACGATACCAAAGAAGTATCTCTAAACACATGAGATTCTTCGGGTAGTTGAAGCAGTCCCTTATCCAATAAGGTTCTTTTCGATACCAAAGCAGTATCTCTAAACACATGAGATTCTTCGGGTGGTCGAAGCAGTACCTTATTCAATAAGGTTCTTCGTGATACCAAAGCAGTATCACTAAACACATGAGATTCGTCGGATGGTCGAAGCAGTCCCTTATCCAATAAGGTTCTTCGCAATACCAAAGCAGTATCTCTAAACACATGAGATTCATCGGGTGGTAAAAGTAGACTCTTATCCAATAAGGTTCTTTTCGATACCAAAGCAGTACCTATAAACACATGAGATTCTTCGGGTGGTCGAAGCAGTACCTTATTCAATAAGGTTCTTCGTGATACCAAAGCAGTATCACTAAACACATGAGATTCGTCGGATGGTCGAAGCAGTCCCTTATCCAATAAGGTTCTTCGCAATACCAAAGCAGTATCTCTAAACACATGAGATTCATCGGGTGGTAAAAGTAGACTCTTATCGAATAGGGTTCTTTGCGATACCAAAGTAGTATCTCTAAACACATGAGATTCTTCTGGTGGTCAAAGCAATACCTTATCTAATAAGGTTCTTCGCGATACCAAAGCAGTATCACTAAACACATGAGATTCTTCGGGTGGTCGAAGTAGTCCCTTATCCAATAAGCTTCTTCGCGATACCAAAGCATTATATTTAAACACACGAGATTCGTTGGGTGGTCGAAGCAGTGCCTTAACCAATAAGGTTTTTCTCGATACCAAATCAGTATCTCTAAACACATGAGATTCTTCGGGTGGTGAAAGCAGTCCCTTATCCAATAAGGCTCTTCACGATACCAAAGCAGTATCTCTAAACACATGAGATTCTTAGGTTTGTCAAAACAGTCCCTTAACTAATAAGGTTCTTCGTGATATCAAAGCAGTATCTCTAAACACATGAGATTCTTTATGATACCAAAGCAGTATCACTAAACACATGAGATTCTTCGGGTGGTCGAAGCAGTCCCTTATCCAATAAGGTTCTTCGCGATACCAAAGCATTATATTTAAACACATGAGATTCGTCGGGTGGTCGAAGCAGTGCCTTAACCAATAAGGTTCTTCGCGATACCAAACCAGTATCTCTAAACACATGAGATTCTACGGGAAGTTGAAGCAGTCCCTTATCCAATAAGGTTCTTTCTGATGCCAAAGCAGTATCTCTAAACACATGAGCTTCTTCGGGTGGTCGAAGCAGTCCCTTATCCAATAAGGTTCTTCGCGATACCAAAGCATTATATTTAAACACATAAGATTCGTCGGGTGGTCGAAGCAGTGCCTTATTCGATAAGGTTCTTCGCGATACCAAAGCAGTATCTCTAAACACATGAGATTCTTCCGGTGGTCAAAGCAGTCCCTTATCTAATAAGGTTCTTCGCGATACCAAATCAATATCTCTAAACACATGAGATTCTTCGGGTGGTGAAAGCAGTCCCTTATCTAATAAGGTTCTTTACAATATTAAAGCAGTATCTCTAAACACATGAGATTCTTCGGTTTATCAAAACAGTCCCTTATCTAATAAGGTTCTTCGTGATATCAAAGCAGTATCTCTAAACACATGAGATTCTTTGCGATACCAAAGCAGTATCTCTAAACACATGAGATTCTTCTGGTGGTCAAAGAAGTACCTTATCTAATAAGGTTTTTCGCGATACCAAAGCAGTATCACTAAACACATGAGATTCTTCGGGTGGTCGAAGGAGTGCCTTATCCAATAAGGTTCTTCGCAATACCAAAGGATTATATTTAAACACATGAGATTCGTCAGGTGGTCGAATCAGTGCCTTATCCAATAAGGTTCTTCACGATACCAAAGAAGTATCTCTAAACACATGAGATTCTTCGGGTAGTTGAAGCAGTCCCTTATCCAATAAGGTTCTTTTCGATACCAAAGCAGTATCTCTAAACACATGAGATTCTTCGGGTGGTCGAAGCAGTACCTTATTCAATAAGGTTCTTCGTGATACCAAAGCAGTATCACTAAACACATGAGATTCGTCGGATGGTCGAAGCAGTCCCTTATCCAATAAGGTTCTTTGCAATACCAAAGCAGTATCTCTAAACACATGAGATTCATCGGGTGGTAAAAGTAGACTCTTATCCAATAAGGTTCTTTTCGATACCAAAGCAGTATCTATAAACACATGAGATTCTTCGGGTGGTCGAAGCAGTACCTTATTCAATAAGGTTCTTCGTGATACCAAAGCAGTATCACTAAACACATGAGATTCGTCGGATGGTCGAAGCAGTCCCTTATCCAATAAGGTTCTTCGCAATACCAAAGCAGTATCTCTAAACACATGAGATTCATCGGGTGGTAAAAGTAGACTCTTATCGAATAGGGTTCTTTGCGATACCAAAGTAGTATCTCTAAACACATGAGATTCTTCTGGTGGTCAAAGCAGTACCTTATCTAATAAGGTTCTTCGCGATACCAAAGCAGTATCACTAAACACATGAGATTCTTCGGTTGGTCAAAGTAGTCCCTTATCCAATAAGGTTCTTCGCGATACCAAACCATTATATTTAAACACACGAGATTCGTCGGGTGGTCGAAGCAGTGCCTTAACCAATAAGGTTTTTCTCGATACCAAATCAGTATCTCTAAACACATGAGATTCTTCGGGTGGTGAAAGCAGTCCCTTATCCAATAAGGTTCTTCACGATACCAAAGCAGTATCTCTAAACACATGAGATTCTTCGGTTTGTCAAAACAGTCCCTTAACTAATAAGGTTCTTCGTGATATCAAAGCAGTATCTCTAAACACATGAGATTCTTTACGATACCAAAGCAGTATCACTAAACACATGAGATTCTTCGGGTGGTCGAAGCAGTCCCTTATCCAATAAGGTTCTTCGCGATACCAAAGCATTATATTTAAACACATGAGATTCGTCGGGTGGTCGAAGCAGTGCCTTAACCAATAAGGTTCTTCGCGATACCAAACCAGTATCTCTAAACACATGAGATTCTACGGGTAGTTCAAGCAGTCCCTTATCCAATAAGGTTCTTTCCGATGCCAAAGCAGTATCTCTAAACACATGAGCTTCTTCGGGTGGTCGAAGCAGTCCCTTATCCAATAAGGTTCTTCGCGATACCAAAGCATTATATTTAAACACATGAGATTCGTCGGGTGGTCGAAGCAGTGCCTTATTCAATAAGATTCTTCGCGATACCAAAGCAGTATCTCTAAACACATGAGATTCTTCCGGTGGTCAAAGCAGTCCCTTATCTATTAAGGTTCTTCGCGATACCAAATCAATATCTCTAAACACATGAGATTCTTCGGGTGGTGAAAGTAGTCCTTTATCTAATAAGGTTCTTTACAATATTAAAGCAGTATCTCTAAACACATGAGATTCTTCAGTTTATCAAAACAGTCCCTTATCTAATAAGGTTCTTCGTGATATCAAAGCAGTATCTCTAAACACATGAGATTCTTTGCGATACCAAAGCAGTATCTCTAAACACATGAGATTCTTCTGGTGGTCAAAGAAGTACCTTATCTAATAAGGTTTTTCGCGATACCAAAGCAGTATCACTAAACACATGAGATTCTTCGGGTGCTCGAAGGAGTGCCTTATCCAATAAGGTTCTTCGCAATACCAAAGCATTATATTTAAACACATGAGATTCGTCAGGTGGTCGAAGCAGTGCCTTATCCAATAAGGTTCTTCACGATACCAAAGAAGTATCTCTAAATACATGAGATTCTTCGGGTAGTTGAAGCAGTCCCTTATCCAATAAGGTTCTTTTTGATACCAAAGCAGTATCTCTAAACACATGAGATTCTTCGGGTGGTCGAAGCAGTACCTTATTCAATAAGGTTCTTCGTGATACCAAAGCAGTATCACTAAACACATGAGATTCGTCGGATGGTCGAAGCAGTCCCTTATCCAATAAGGTTCTTCGCAATACCAAAGCAGTATATCTAAATACATGAGATTCATCGGGTGGTAAAAGTAGACTCTTATCCAATAAGGTTCTTTTCGATACCAAAGCAGTATCTATAAACACATGAGATTCTTCGGGTGGTCGAAGCAGTACCTTATTCAACAAGGTTCTTCGTGATACCAAAGCAGTATCACTAAACACATGAGATTCGTCGGATGGTCGAAGCAGTCCCTTATCCAATAAGGTTCTTCGCAATACCAAAGCAGTATCTCTAAACACATGAGATTCATCGGGTGGTAAAAGTAGACACTTATCGAATAGGGTTCTTTGCGATACCAAAGTAGTATCTCTAAACACATGAGATTCTTCTGGTGGTCAAAGCAATACCTTATCTAATAAGGTTCTTCGCGATACCAAAGCAGTATCACTAAAAACATGAGATTCTTCGGGTGGTCGAAGTAGTCCCTTATCCAATAAGGTTCTTCGCGATACCAAAGCATTATATTTAAACACACGAGATTCGTCGGGTGGTCGAAGCAGTGCCTTAACCAATAAGGTTTTTCGCGATACCAAATCAGTATCTCTAAACACATGAGATTCTTCGGGTGGTGAAAGCATTCCCTTATCCAATAAGGTTCTTCATGATACCAAAGCAGTATCTCTAAACACATGAGATTCTTCGGTTTGTCAAAACAGTCCCTTAACTAATAAGGTTCTTCGTGATATCAAAGCAGTATCTCTAAACACATGAGATTCTTTACGATACCAAAGCAGTATCACTAAACACATGAGATTCTTCGGGTGGTCGAAGCAGTCCCTTATCCAATAAGGTTCTTCGCGATACCAAAGCATTATATTTAAACACATGAGATTCGTCGGGTGGTCGAAGCAGTGCCTTAACCAATAAAGTTCTTCGCGATACCAAACCAGTATCTCTAAACACATGAGATTCTACGGGTAGTTGAAGCAGTCCTGTTGCGGTGGAAATAGGATCTCAAACTATTAATTAGTTTGAATCGCAATTTGTTGCACCCTAAAATTTGCTCAACCTTATTCATTTGGTTCATGTTTCAATACCATTAGCATTTGCATATAGAGTTATGTACATAAGTTACTCATCTGCATAGCATAAGCATAACAAGTCATTCAACAGGGAACCAATCATTATCCTCATCTCTAGAGGCCCATCAAGAGGTTATTATCCTGATTCAACCTCATTCAAGTCATCAGAAAAGAATTTGGAAGCTATCAAGTCAATGGATCAAGCAGTTCATCTATCTCCTAACTGAGTGTGTCTGAGGATCAACAAAGAAATGGTGAGCTGTGGGCTGAGCATGGGGAGTATCTAGACATCCTGGAGGACTTAGAAAGTCATTTGGAGAAGGAAACAAGTCATTGGTGAAGTCACAAGAATTGCAGTTGAAGACAGTCAACTAGGGTTTCATCTGGGTCAACCCTAGGTCAACCCTAGGTCAATTGATTGATTTAAAGGCATTAAAGGCTATTGGAGAGATGTGGGGGTCATCATTTGACATGAAGAATTAAGATATGTTGTCATGCTAAGAAGAAATCAAGAGAATTCAAGGAGAAGAGGAGTTTCTAAATTAGGGTTTCTATGTAAAATCCCCTAGTTTAGGTCAAATTTCCAAGCAAGATAAGTCAAAATGCAAGCTTCAAATGGCTTCTTGGTCAACAGGAAACTTGTAGAGGATCTCAATACCTTTAATTTAAGTGGTGGAAGACATCAAGGAGATTTATAGAACTCAAGTTATGGTCCTTGCAAGTTACAGGTCATCTGGGGTGTCTGAAATTTTGTCTGTGAAAGTGACTTGACTTCTAAGCAATTTTTACCCCTCAAGGCGATTTCAAATGAATTTCTGGTCAACATAAGAATTGTTCCTAATTGTATTAGCTTTCTATAATGGTATATTATGCCTTCATATGATGTTTGGAACTCAACTTATGGTCTTGGCAAGCAAAGGGTATTTTGGTCATTTGTGAATTACAGGTCATTTTAACCTATGTCCAAAACTCATACAAGGAGGCCTCAAATGGAAAAATTCCCAACATCAAAGTTTCTCAGAATGTCATTTTAAGTCAAGGAAGGAAGTCATGGAAGTTGGGAAAGGCATGGAACTTAGGATTATAAAATGGACCAAATATAAAGGAAAAAGTCCATTTCTTAATCACCAAAATTGTGAATTTTTGATATGAGGGCAAAACTAAACATGTGACCCACCATTTTGAAGGTAAATCACATTTTAAGACCAATGGCAATGTTAGTTTTTTGAGTTGAAGTCAAGAAATGGAGGATATCCTTAGTTGCTTATGCATGAAGCAACACTTGCCAAACCAAGCTTTGGTCAAGGTACAACACAAAAGACCATCCAAACACTCCCTATTTCTCATTTGAAGAGAAATTCAAGTGTCATTTGGAAGCTGCAGCAAGGTATTCATAAGCTGGTTTTTCAATTCATCTTTTTTCAAATTCTCATACCATGAGATGCCAATTTCTCCTTGGATCCTTCTAGCAAGTTCTAGAACCCTCAATCCTCATCTACATAAGCATTGAAGCTGATCCAAAGCTTTTTTTGGGATTCATTAGTGAAGAAATTCAGAACTGCATTTTCACATCTCTCTCTTACAATTCAGTTTCGATTTTCCTCAATCCACCATCATTTCCTAAGATTCTTGATCCTATTCCACTCAATCATCACTACTGAGAGTGCTCCAATCAAAATCTGAGGGAATCCTAGCATAAATCGTGTTTTTGAGTTGCTGCACATTCAACTGCAAACCAGATTCTGTTATGGTGATCCAAGCCGTTTGAAGGAGAATCATTGCAAACAGAAGCGAGATACTAATACATTGAGTGATCCTGGAGTCTTACAAACCGTGAATTGAAGAAAATCGCCTTCTGTTTTCATCATTTTTCCAGGTTGGTACTTTTCTGAAATTGACTCGAATTAGAGGAGATCTTAGTGAATTGTTAGGGTAGGCATACTCTAGGTGATTAGAGGTTGGTTTCTGGATAGTTTGAGGGGATTTGATGAAGGTTAATGTGTGTGTGCAATTTCTGTTAGGAGCAAGAACTCCCTCAATAGTGAAGGATAATGTTGTTTCTTCAGTTAGTTTTGATCAGTGTAAAGAGAGGAACAGGTTTATGCCATTAATTTTGAGAATTATGAGAGTCGGTTCTTGATCGTATTTTGGGGATAGCTATCGGGTTTAGGGTTAGGTTGCGTTTCAACTATTTCTGAAGCCATGACCGAGTTGCTGATGGAATTTGGAGTGAGTTTGGTCTTTGCACCTTAGATTTTCATCAAGAACTGAGGAAGTTCGTCTGAGGATTAGTTGGTGTTCTTGGAAGCATTCATCCATGGCGTTTGGCTCCAAGGCTGATTTCAAATGAGGAAGAAAGGTTCTGCACCCTTAGATCATGATAAATCATTGACCGAGACCATGATCCAAAGGCTGTGCGTGGTCCATAATGTGTGAGGGATTTCTTTTGATGAGCAAAACGCACCGTATCATTTAATCTGACCATTGGGCTTAAGTGAATTTTGCTTTTAACACCCCTCTCAACCAGGCCCAACATGAAATCAACTGAAATTATTGCTATATACACCATTCTGGAGTTTTTGGTTTTGGTGAGATTCTAAAGCGAATTGGGCCTATGAATTTGTCCTATCTGCACCCCCGGTCCTCAGCCCACTTAATAAAACAACTGCAGCGTGTTTCTATTCTTACCCCCTTCAAATATCTCTTTACATTTTCTTTTTATTTTCTTTATATTTTTCATGCATCTTATAAAAATCATAATAAATGGAAAAATCATTATTTTCAATTCATTCTTTTTGCATATTTTTCTTTAGGATGTCTAGAAAATTATAAAAAATAAAAATTGCATTTTATTTTTTATTTGATATTTT
This sequence comes from Lathyrus sativus, assembly GCA_963859935.3. Taxonomy (NCBI): domain Eukaryota; kingdom Viridiplantae; phylum Streptophyta; class Magnoliopsida; order Fabales; family Fabaceae; genus Lathyrus; species Lathyrus sativus. The sequence continues at coordinate 234,440,086 of OZ012740.1, read as the reverse complement.
TCTCATATTTTCTAAATAAATAACATTTTAAATGGTTTCATTTCATACATGATTTTGTTATTTTTTGTTCTATTAATTGCTTCAATATTTTTCATCCATTCTTTTTAGGTTGTTTAGGTTTGACATTGAACTTGTAGATTCAATTTAGTTCCCATATTTAGAAATTAATTTTAGGTGCTTAGTGTAGGTGTGAATAACATGAACAAACTAGGGTTTTTAGGTGATGACTTAGGAGATTTGATTCTTTCCCCTCAGGTGCTTAGGGTTTGACTAGTTTAGTTATGGGACTATAGGGGCTATGGGTAGTTATTAGATCCCTTAGAAAAAGTCAGGATTCCCCTACTGCTATTAATATGCTGTATATCTGATTGACTGGTGTGGTGTGCCCTCTGGGGATTATTGCTTGATTGTTTGGGTATTGGGTTTGTCTGGGAACTTGGGGAAGCTGAAGACTTGAGGAGATGAAAGCCATTGAAGATCCAGAGATTGGAGATCAATTGCCAGAGTTGAAGAGGAGATTCTTGCTAGCAGATGCTGAGGAGACTAGGGTTTAGGAGCTAGGCAGAGCTCTAGATTAGAAAGTTTGTTTTCCAAACATGGATTGCCTTGTCTGCATCCATTCTTCTCTGTGATTCAGAGTCTCTCTAAGACACTCACCCCCTTTCTTTGGAAGGCTTGGTGATAGTGTCTGAGAGATAGAACTCTTGAGAGAAAATGTCTTTTGTGTTAGAAGCAATTGGTTTACCACCATTGGTAGTCAACTAATTGTTTAACACCCAATTTACTCTTGTGACTGATCCCTCATCCTGGAGGTTTGAGCTTGAAGAAAAGCCCTTGCAGATAGAAGACTGATGATCAAAGCCCTTACCTGAAGGCCGTGAAGATGGAAATTGATGCTTGTTGAAGCCTGTAACTGATTGGAGATTACTTGAAGCCAGATGTTGATTCAGAGCTGCTATGGCTGTTTATTTTGCTGTATTTCATTTCTTGCTGTATTGATTGGTTTTCCTGACTGTATTGTTTGCTGTTTACCCTGCTGGGTTGAAAGTGAAGCCTGTTCACTTTTGCCTATTGTTTTCCAGGTTCGAGGTTGAGTGCGACTCCCTTGCCTCGCTTGTACTGTTGCATCCATGCATTTTACTGTTTTACTGTATATATCTGGTTTAGTTTCAGTTTCTGCCTATCCCTTAGGATCTCTGTTTCTCTCTGTGCAAGAGAGGAGCATGATAGACACTAGGTCTTAACCCATGCATGATAACATTAGGATAGTTTGATTCCCTTCGCAACCGTAGGTTAGAGTTCTGTCTCTTTCTTTCTCAAAACAAACAGAAAAACACAATAAAGATTTCAAACACAATAAAAGACACTTCTTTCGTAAAAGAAGGTGAACTCATCAAAGCGTCATTTTTGTCCGCCGGGACTGTTAATCAAGAAAACCTTTTCAGAAGGAATAAAATCAACCAAGACAAGCTTGTGTCGTACGTGGCCCGAACTACGTTTGCTCTGATCTTCCATGCCGTGTGGAAGTAGGTAGGCATAGGATGCGAGATCCTAGCGAGCAACCTTCCCCTCCTTTCCCGTAGGTAGGCGAACTACGTTGACTCTGATTTCTCGTTCCAGGCGGGAATACGTAGGCATAAAGTGCGATACTTTGCCGAGTCATTTTTATTTTCATTTTCTTTTCTTTTTAACCCTTAACCCTATAGAGTAGATAGAATAACAATCCATACCCGAAAACAAGCGTGGATCCCGTCGAGTACGACGGACGTGAGGGGTGCTAATACCTTCCCCTTGCGTAACCGACTCCCGAATCCAGGTTTTGGTTGCGACGACCATGCCTTTCCCGTGTTGTGCGAGGTTTACTCTGAGCGTTTCCTTTCCCTCCCGTGGGATAAATAACGTGCGGTGGCGACTCTTCTGTTCAGCCGGCGCCGATTTTCGCAGTAGCGACAGCTGGCGACTCTGCTGGGGATCCAACGTCCCCTGGCTGCTAAGGACTGCGATAGTGCTTATGCATTTGGGATCCAACGTCCCTTAAGAGAGTCAATCCTAACGCTTGTTTTCCCGTCGAGGATTTTGTATGGATTTATATTTCTGACCTTTATTTTCAGCATTATGTATATTGTTTATTATTGCTGTATTGGGGGGTGACGGGTGTTCTGATATTGAGTGAGAAGCCGGACCTGGGCTTGAGTGCACCTTAGACTTAGAGTAGAGATTAGTGGGCGCGCACGTGCTTTGCATGTCCTAGTGTCCCGCGAAATCTACACTCAGACGAGGTTCTTCTGGTTGGCCTCCTGTCCTGCCCTTTGGGTGGCTTGGGTTGCTGGTTAGTTGGATTGTCGACTCTGGGGACCGATCATTTGGAAGTTGGCTAAGTGAGGCCTCTTCAGGAATTGATGATGCCACTCCTTCTGGGAATCGTATCGTCAACCCTGAAAGTCTGTGACGCCGATGACCGCATAGGATGCCGTACCTTGTGCCAGTTATAGGGCCACCCACCTGTGAGGGGATTCAGGGTTATGCAGGTAACTAGACCTTCAGACCACCGGTTTGTTTCTTGATCAGGGTCCTGGGTATTTATGGAGAGTTAGGAGGTCTGTCAGAGACCATTTGGAGGTGTGTTCTGAGGTCTGTCAGAGACCAGTTGGAGTGTTCTGAGGTCTGTCAGAGACCAATTGGAGATGTGATTTGAGGTCTGCCAGAGACCAGTGGGAATTATGGTTTGAGGTCTGTCAGAGACCAGTATTGGAGCTTTGTTTTAGGTCTATCTGAGACCAGGGTTTGATGACTTCTGGATGGTCTATCTGAGACCTTTCTTGATTGGGTTCAGGCTATTCAGCTACAGCTTTGGTCCCTGTTGCATGTTACTTGCATTGCATTCTGTTTGCATACTCATCATCATTGCATCCCACTAACGTGTGTCTGTGCTGCAGGTGCATTTGCATTCCCCCGGTTCTAGTGTCTGGACTCCCGAGTATTTGATCATGGCTGGTTTGAGGATGACTGTTGCGTATAAGCTACCTGTCCCCGATATTACGCCACTCCTGGGTCTGATTTCTCTTGCAAATGAGGATGTCCGTAGAAGCTTCAGGCAGAGTTACGGACGGTTGTTGGGTTTAGTGCGCAGGTCTACTGAGGATGAATTGAATGGGCTGTACACATTAATGCAATTCTATGACCCGGCTTTGAGATGCTTCACGTTTGCGGACTTTATCTTGGGGCCCACCATGGAGGAGTATGTAGAGTTTACTGAGCTGCCAGTTCAGAATGCATTTCCTTTTATTCACTCAGCCGCTGAGCCCAATTTGGAGGATTTAGCCAAGGCCCTGCATATGAATGCTTCTGACTTGTTGATGACTGCGTGGCGAGGGGTTTCGGGTTTTTCTCTTCAGTTTCTGGTTGGTAAGGCTCAAGAGTATGCCAAGAATGGGTGTTGGGTGGTCTTTAACGCTATTTTGGCCCTCTGCATCTATGGGATAGTGTTGTTCCCTAACTTCCCAAACTTCGTGGACATGGATGCATTTCATCTATTTGCTGCCAGTAACCCAGTACCAACACTGATCGGGGACTTTTACCATTCGATGCACTACAGGAATGAAAACAGGAGAGGCAAGAATGTCTCCTGTTGCGTACCTTTGCTATATATGTGGTTCAAGAGCCATTTTCCATCGAGGGGACCTTTCACGGATAACGCAATTACGCCCGACTGGCCAGAGCATATGATGAGGTTAACTTCCGAAGACGTTGATTGGTTTGACAGAGATCTGCTGGGATCCGAGCTTATCTTCAGTTGTTCTGGTTACTCTAATGTTCCGCTGATAGGAAGAAAAGGGTGTATCAATTACAACCCTTCTCTGTTCATTCGCCAATTCGGATATGCGTTGAAGAACCCACCAAAGGAGGAAGAAGTACAGGAATCTCTGTACTTCACCAGTGACGTGAAGGGGGAGTTATTAGCCAAGATGCAGCATGCCTGGACGCGTATTATCCGAAGAGGGAAGCCGTTGTTAGGAAAGAATGACTGTCAGGCCTATGCACCTTATAGAGTTTGGATTCAGGAGAGAGCCAGTCAGTTGGGGATGCCATTTCCAGATGCACCAATTCTTGTTCCTGTTCCGGTAGCAGAGCCCAATACTGTTTCTAGGGAAGCCTACGAGCAGGTTGTGAGAGAAAAAGAAGCCTTGTTGAAGATCAACAAAGGGTTAGAGCAGGAGCTAGCCCAGATACGCAGTGAGAAAAACAAGGTCGTTCATGCTTTCCAACAGCAGATTGAGATGTTAAACAAGTTAGGGGCTGAGTTGACTGAGGAGAGGAAAAAGCGCGAACGCCTGGGGCAAGAGTTCAGAAGTTCCCATGACATGCTGGAATCCAAAAAGAAAGCGCTTGACGCGGCACATCGAGAAATCTCCTCTTGCAACAAGACTTGGAATGCTACACTCACCAACAATAAGAAGAGGGAAGATAAGCTAAAGCAGCAAATCTCCGACCTCGAAGAGAAGTTGAAGGCTAGCATCAAGAAGTGTGAGGAAGAAGTGATGACCCGGTATAGTGTCCAGCATGCACTGAACAAGGCAATCAAATGCAGAGATGAAGCAGTATCTCAAAAGTGAAAACTAGAAGACTGCTTCGGAGAAGCGACATGGGAAGAAACTGCTGAAGACGTGCGCCGTGTTCTTAAGAAGAGAAACCAACTTGTTGAAGGGCTGCTTGGTCGACCAAGTCATCCAGAGACCAAGAAGTTGATCGAAGAGTACCAGGCTTTTGGGAGGATTTGATCATTTCATATAGTAACTTGTATGCTTTATTTGCATAGTGCTGACCATCACCAGGATTGTTGGTTGAGGTCATGCCTTCTTGTTGTACTCTCAGCGACGTTGTATTCTGGTTTTCTCAGTAATATATGAGGCTTTCTGTGATTCAGCTCCGGTCTTTATATCATTAGCACTGTCACCGCACTGGCACCTTCGCACTAAAACTGGGGGAATGAATTTCCCTAATGCACAGACACATTGCATTGCATTCATATTCATATTGCATTACCGGTAATCTCTGAATAAGTGTCTTATGTCCTGCTCTGTTCCAGGTACTTTTCAGGATTGCAGATCAGCACCCGCACCGCTATTCTACCCGTACCAACTGTCGAAGAATAATGGATCAAATGCAGAACGAGATGCAAGATGTGCGCGAGAAGCTTGCTCTCTTCATGCAGACCATGGAAGCTATTGCAAAAGGGCAGGAGAATTTACAGGCCATGGTCCAGCCTCTGTTGGCTCGAAATGCTGGTCACGGTAACGAGGATCATCAGTCTGTACGGGTCGATACTGTTCATGGAGACGGCACTCCCACGCCAGTGGCTCCACCTGTAGTCAATATACCTGCTGCTAATGTCAACAACGCTACCGCTGCTGTGAATGGTAACGTCGGAGTTGGGAATGAGACTGCTGTCCATAACATTGGGCTGGGTGATGTCAATTTGGGAGATAATATGGGAGGCAACGACTTTGTCAATACTGGATTCGGGTTCAACGATCAGGGATTCGATAACACCGGGAAGTATGGCTTTAATGCTCAAGGCTTTGGGCAGGACGGTTATGGCGCGACCAACCAGGGTTACGGAGGTTTCGGGAACGGAAACGGCGTGGGGTTTATGGCTTTTGGTCCTGCTGGAGGTGTTCAAGGGTACGACAACAGAGGCCGAGGTCCGGGGATGAATCAGATCAGAGCTGGACGTAATAATGGATATGATGGGTATGGGGCTGGAAATGGTATGTGGCAAGAAGATCAGCAGGAGGACGCTTTCTCCGGAGGAGGTTTCGAAGGGCCGATGGATGACTCCCAGAAGATCAGAATGCTGGAAGAGCAGATGAGGGGAGTCCTGAACCAAAGTGCTGTGGGTTTGGACATGGCAACAATGGGTTTGGTACCTGGCTTGAGGGTGCCAATTAAATTCAAAGCTCCTGCGTTTGACAAGTATAAAGGAGACACATGTCCAAAAGTGCATGTACGAGCTTATTACAGAAAGATGTCTACATACTCAACTGATGAAAGAATGCTAATGCATTTCTTTCAAGATAGTCTGTCGGGTCCTTCCCTAGAGTGGTACATGGGGTTGGAGCCAACTGATATCAAGACATGGAAGCAATTAGCAGAGGAATTTGTAGCTCACTACAAGTATAACAGCGACTTGGCACCCAATCGGGTCCAGTTGGCGGGACTGTCGCAGAAGAAGGGGGAGAGCTTTAAAGAGTACGCGCAAAGGTGGCGCGATATGGCTGCCAGGGTTCGTCCTCCTATGGAAGATAAGGAAATGAATGACATGTTTGTCGGCACATTCACAGGTCTGTTTCATGATATGCTGTTTCACACATCTCTGGCCAGTTTTTCAGACCTGATTCTGATGGGAGAAAAGATTGAACGTAATATTAAGCAAGGAAAGTTCCAGGCTGAGGAATCGACTGCATCTGGCAGTAATAGGAAGGCTTTTGGTGGGCGCCGTCAGGGCGAGGCAAGCGCAGTATTTGGAGGCCGAGGCAGGGGACGAGGTCAATATCGTCAGTCGCAGCAGGTGGCGAGTGTTACTATCCCGTATCAACAGCAGCCACTCCAGCAACAACAACCGGTTCATCAACAGCCAATGCAACAGCAGCAGCAGCCTCAGCAGGGGGCACAGCAGGCTCAGCGAAGATTCCAGGGTAGTAAACCAAGAAGAGTGTTTGAGAAGCCTCCCTCAACCTATGCAGATTTGTTGCAGACATTGTTGGGATTGAACTTGGTAGAGAAAAGAACTCTAGCACCGATAATGGGAGCTCCCCCATTTGGTTATGACGCAAGCAGGCACTGTGAGTTTCATTTTGGGGCCCCGGGCCACGATATAGAAGGTTGCCATGCTTTTAAGCACGTTGTGCAGGATCTTTTGGACAATAAGACTATCAATTTCGGAACGGCAGGTCCGAATATAGTGCAGAAACCCATGCCTAATCACGGGGCTAACGCCATTCTGACTGAGGAAGGGTTGAATCTGATTATGAATGTTGAAGATGTAAAGACGCCGCTGAGCGAGATAAAAAGCCGACTGTTGCAAGGGGGTGTTTATCCGGGATGTGACGAATATTGTTTGGAATGCTGGACCCTAGCTGGGGGGTGTGATGATTTGAAGAAAGGCATTCAGGCTTTAATTGATGAAGGCATATTGCAGTTTGACCGTTCAGCAATCGAAGAGCCCGCAGGGGCAATAGCAGATGATCAGAGTGATGTGGCCACGGTAACGATTCCACGAAAGACAATCACTATTGCAGCACCAGCTCAGCGACCACCGATCACCATAACTAAGGCCGGGCCGATCCCGTACGAGAACACGAAAGCAGTCCCATGGTCATATGGGTTGGAGGTGTATTGTGACGGAATAAAAATTGATGTTAATAAGCAGCCAGCCGAGACTGTGGATAATGTTGTTGGGTCGGGAGGTATGACAAGGAGTGGTAGGATCTTTATATCCCCTGAAGTGGAGGCTGAAAGATTAGCAAAGGGAAAAGGGAAAGTGGTTGAGAACGTTCCGGTGCAAGCAAGTGACAAAGAATCGGCATCGAAAGACGTAGAAGAATTCATGCGTTTGATTCGAAAAAGTGATTATAAGATTGTGGAGCATCTGCAGCAGACGCCGTCCAAAATATCTATCCTGTCATTGCTGTTGTGTTCGGAAGCTCACAGAAATGCGTTGCTGAAAGTCCTGGATACTTCTTTTGTACCCCAAGACGTCTCCGTGAATCAGCTGGAAGGAGTGTTAGCACATGTGAATGCAGGCCACAGCTTGGGCTTTACTGATTTTGACTTGACCCCGAAAGGAAGAGATCATAATATGGCGTTACACGTATCTGTCGAGTGTAGAGGATCAGTAATGTCGCACGTATTGGTTGACACCGGATCGTCTTTGAATGTGTTGCCCAAGAAGGCGATGATGAAGCTGGATGTCAGAGGAATCTTGTGTACGCCCAGTGATTTGGTAGTCAGAGCGTTTGACGGCACGCGGAGAACAGTCTTTGGATCAATTACATTGCCTCTACAGGTGGGGCCGGAGGTGTTTGCAACTGAATTTTATATCATGGATATACAGCCTGCGTACAGCTGCTTGCTTGGAAGACCCTGGATTCATGGGGCAGAGGCAGTCACATCCACCCTGCATCAGAAGTTAAAATATATGGTCGGAGACAGCATGGTCACCGTGTGCGGAGAGGAGGACATCCTGGTCAGCCATCTGTCGTCATTTAAATATGTGGAGGTCGACGGAGAAATCCACGAAACACCCTGCCAGGCATTTGAAGGTTTGCGCATCAAGGACAAAGGTCCCGGGCCGAGCAAAGCGTCGGAGATAGCCGTCTCATCGTATAAAGAAGCTCAAGCTCTAGTAGAAGCAGGAGAAGCAAAGGGCTGGGGCAAAGTGCTGGACATTCCTGTGAAGATGGACCGGTTCGGGCTGGGATACCAACCGTCGTCATCAACTCCTTCTGTGGGAGCGCCCCGTTTCAGAGGGCCAATCACCATCTCTGCCAGTGGAGTGTGCCACGAAACTGTCAATGCTGCTTCGGAGTCTGACGAAGGAGACAGCGACTGTGATATGGATGCTTGGATTCAGCCAAGCACGCCAGGACAAGGACTATGCAACTGGTCTATTCAGGAGCTTGTTCCTGTGACTTTTAAACAGTAATGCTTTGCTTTATTAATTGTTGAATAATCTGATGTCTTGCTCGGGGCATCAGGATTTGCTTAGGGCTGTGTTGTTATGAACATTGCGTGTCAATCATTAAATAAATGGCGTTTTTCATGTGCAAATACCGTAATCCCTGTCTTTCTTGTTTTATATTTTTCAATAAAATGGCAACGTGGTTGTTCGCTTTATACGCATTTTGAAGCGCTTAACCGTTCCTTTTGCAGGATAACATTTTCAGATGACATCCTTGAACCACCTATGACTCGTCCCGACTTTGAGCACCCGGTATTTCAGGCCGAAGAAGAGGTTGTCGAAGATAGCGACGTTCCTGAAGAACTATCTTGGTTAGTGAAGCAAGAGGAAAGAGCCATTCTGCCTCACGATGAGGTCATCGAAATTATCAACTTGGGGTCGGAAGGGGTTGAGAAGAATATTCGTATCGGAGCCGCACTACAAAGTGATATCAAGCGAAGACTGGTTGAAATGCTCAGGGAGTATAATGACGTATTCGCTTGGTCATATGAAGATATGCCGGGGCTCGATACAGATATGGTTGTGCATCGCCTGCCACTGAAAGAAGATTGCCCGCCGGTCAAACAAAAGCTTCGCAGAACTCGACCAGATATGGCAATGAAGATCAAAGAGGAAGTTCAAAAACAATGAGACGTTGGTTTCCTGGCTGTGACGAAGTATCCCTCATGGGTTGCCAACATCGTACCAGTACCAAAGAAAGATGGCAAGGTTCGGATGTGCGTGGATTATCGGGATTTGAATAAAGCAAGCCCAAAAGACGATTTTCCACTTCCTCACATTGACGTGTTAGTTGATAATACTGCTCAATACTCCGTATTCTCCTTCATGGATGGCTTTTCAGGCTATAATCAGATTAAAATGGCACCGGAGGATATGGAGAAGACCACTTTCATAACGCCTTGGGGAACATTTTGCTACAAAGTGATGCCCTTTGGTTTGAAAAATGCTGGGGCAACATATCAGCGTGCGATGACGACTCTTTTCCATGACATGATGCATAAAGAGATCGAAGTTTATGTTGACGATATGATTGCCAAATCCCAGACGGAGGAAGAGCATCTGGTGAATATGCTGAAGTTGTTTAAAAGGCTTAGGAAGTTCAGGCTGAGGCTGAACCCTAATAAATGCACCTTCGGGGTGAGATCGGGTAAGCTCCTGGGGTTTATCGTAAGCGAAAGAGGAATAGAGGTCGACCCTGCTAAAATAAAAGCAATACAAGAAATGCCGACGCCTAAAACAGAAAAAGAGGTGCGCGGGTTTTTAGGGAGGTTGAACTACATTGCTCGGTTCATATCTCACCTAACTGCTACGTGCGAACCATTATTCAAGCTGTTGAAGAAAGATCAAGCTGTAACGTGGAACGAAAATTGTCAAAGGGCGTTCGATAAAATAAAGCAGTATTTGCAGGAGCCTCCTATTTTGATACCCTCAGTGGTAGGTAGACCCTTGATAATGTATTTGACGGTTCTTGAGGGAAGCATGGGTTGTGTTCTCGGTCAACACGACGAGACAGGGAGAAAAGAGCATGCGATCTATTACCTGAGTAAGAAATTTACAGATTGTGAATCTCGGTATTCAATGCTGGAGAAAACTTGTTGCGCGCTAGCCTGGGCCGCCAAGCGGTTGAGGCAGTACATGCTGAATCATACAACCATGCTCATCTTGAAGATGGATCCTATCAAATATGTATTTGAAAAGCAGGCGTTGTCAGGTAGAATTGCCCGTTGGCAGATGGTCTTGACTGAATATGATATTCAATACGTCTCGCAAAAGGCTATAAAGGGGAGTGTGCTGTCTGAGTATCTGGCGGAGCAGCCTATTGAAGAGTACCAATCGATGAGGTTTGATTTTCCTGACGAGGATATCATGTACCTAAAGATGAAAGATTGTGAAGAGCCGTTGCCAGACGAAGGACCGGAGTTGGGTTCCAAATGGAAGATGATATTTGACGAAGCCGTGAATGCTTACGGTAGCGGAATAGGGGCAATCATCACCACGCCACACGGGTCGCACATCCCGTTTACTGCCCGACTGACCTTTGCTGTTACCAATAATGAGGCCGAATACGAAGCTTGTATAATGGGGCTTGAAGAAGCCATTGATTTGCGAATCAAGAACTTAGACGTATATGGAGACTCAGCTCTGGTGGTGAATCAGATCAAAGGGGAATGGGAGACACGACAGCCCAATTTGATACATTACATGAATTATGCAAGGAGATTGTTGCCTTTCTTCGACAAGTATGAATTGCATCATGTACCGCGGGCAGAGAATCAAATGGCTGACGCCCTGGCTACTTTGTCTTCCATGTACAAAGTCAACTTCTGGAACGAGGCTCCCCGAATCATTATCTCTCGGCTTGACAGGCCAGCTTATGTATTTGCTATTGATGAAGCATCCGACGACAAACCGTGGTATTTTGATATCCTTAATTTCCTGAAGAATAAAGAGTATCCGGCTGGGGCATCCAGTCAAGATCAGAAGACTCTCAGGAGATTAGCGGGCAATTTCTATTTGAACCCGGATGGCGTATTATACAGAAGAAACCACGATTTGGTGCTGTTGCGTTGTGTAGACGAAAGAGAGGCAAAGTTGCTCATGGAAGAAATACACGAAGGTACCTTTGGTACGCATGCTGGCGGACATGCTATGACGAGAAAGTTGTTGCGGGCAGGTTATTTTTGGCTGACCATGGAAACTGATTGTTTCAAGTTTGCAAGGAAGTGTCACAAGTGCCAAATCTATGCTGATAAGATCCATGTGCCTCCAAGTCCTCTAAATGTGATGTCATCACCTTGGCCGTTCTCGATGTGGGGGATCGATATGATTGGAAAGATCGAACCGACAGCTTCTAACGGGCATCGGTTCATCCTAGTAGCAATCGATTATTTCACCAAGTGGGTAGAAGCGGCGTCTTACGCAAACGTAACTAAGCAGGTGGTGGCCAGATTCATCAAGAGAGATATCATTTGCCGATATGGAATCCCCGAGCGGATAATCACGGATAATGGTTCAAATCTGAACAACAAAATGATGAAGGAGCTCTGTCAGAATTTCAAGATCGAACATCACAACTCCTCCCCTTACCGACCCAAGATGAATGGCGCTGTAGAGGCGGCCAATAAGAATATCAAGAAGATCGTTCAGAAAATGGTGGTGACCTATAAGGATTGGCATGAGATGCTACCTTTCGCTTTGCACGGTTATCGTACAACGGTACGCACATCAACCGGGGCAACTCCATTCTCATTGGTATATGGAATGGAAGCGGTGCTACCGTTAGAAGTCGAAATCCTTTCTCTGAGGGTATTGCGAGACGTTCAGTTGGACGAGGCAGAATGGGTAAAAGACAGGTTGAATCAACTGAGTTTGATGGATGAGAAGAGGCTAGCTTCTCTAGCATACGGTCGTTTGTACCAGAGCCGAATGAAGAAAGCGTACGACAAGAAGATACATCCGCGAAGCTTTCAGACGGGCGACCTTGTGCTGAAAAGGATTCTCCCGCCGCAAGCAGATCACAGGGGCAAGTGGACCCCCAACTACGAAGGGCCATACGTTGTCAGGAAAGTATTTTCGGGAGGAGCGTTGTTGTTGTCCACCATGGACGGAGAAGACTTCACGTCGCCTGTGAATTCGGACGCAGTTAAAAAATACTTTGCTTAAAATAGACCCGCTGGACAGAAAAAAGGGAGTCCAGGCAAAAATGGGGCATCCTGGCGAACCAAAAACAGAATGAAAGGTTCGGGCAAAAATTAGGGATAAAATTGAAAAATGTACACCCGCGAAGTTGAAAACCTACGCTGGGCGACTTCGGCAAAAAGGGGTATCCCGGTGAACTGAAAACCCGTAAAGGGCGGTTCACGCAAAAGTTAGGGATTTGAAAAGCAAATGACTGCGGTCCGAATTGGATAATTGCAATAAGAATCAATGCGGGAGAATACATTTGAGGAGCCAGTTATCTGATACAATCTCTTCAGAAGTGGGGATACCGGGAAAGCATTAGAGTCGGGCGAGTCATGGGAGGATCAGTTCGTGGTGTTCATCCGCATCCCATTGCCGACATGTGTATAAATTTAAGTTGTCAATATTTATGCATACTTGTATACTGGTATATTTGCTTTGTGTAGCTTCCTCATTTCAGGAGTTACATCCCGTGTACAAAACTCCGCCCATTCAGGGGCCAATCAATAAAATACGTTATTCAGTACTTGACAATGTTCTTTACTGTTTTGTGCATGATTAACGCCTAAGTTTGATGAAACTAGCGTGTGTATAACGTCACTGGCCCTTGCCAACAGTTGCTAAAGCTTGGAATTAACTGAAAATAACGTCTCTAACCTGAGTTGATTTGGTTGCATAGGCTTGTCTTGTCTTGTTTGTGTTGTTGTAGGTTTCATAACCGTACGAGGAAGAGGATCAAAAGATTGCAATAACGAGGGACTCAGCCCTCACGCAGGTCATGCATGATCTTACTGAAGAAGGATCGAACTCCCCAGCTAGTCGTAGACTATCTAGAAGGCATGTCCCAACAAAGCCATTTATTCTCAACAGAATTGACGATTCCAAGATTATAAGGTTGTGGTGAGCTGTGTCCAGGCAGTTTACCTTTCCCCGCAGGGTCATTTACTCTCCCCCAGGGGAGTCGATTGATTTTCCCAAGAGAATCATCCCATCCCCAGCGGAGTTCTCTTTCCAACTAGAGTGTTTTCATTCCTCCCAGCGGAACTCGAAGATCAAGACTCTCCCCAGCAGAGTTGGTGGTGGTTCCTGTCATTTATTTTGTCAGGGATACTGTGTAATATCAGTTCACTCTCCAGCAGAAAGTCCGATCATACCGTGCACATCTGCTATTTCCCAGCAAAGTTATATTCCCCAGCAGGGGGTTACCTCAACAGGGTGTTTGGTTTGAGTTCCCAATTTCCCAGCAGGGTTGACTTCACCCTTCCAGCATTTATTTTGCTGGAATAATTCTGTAGCATCTGGCTATCCCCGACGGAGTCGGCATTATCTTCAGCATTTATTTTGCTGAAGCAGTTTCTGTACTCTAGCAGTTCAGGTGGAGAGAACTCTTGCTCACATGAACTACCAAACATTCAAGACCTCGGCATGGGACATCCAATGATAATGTCAGTTTCGGCCGTATTCCCCACAGAGTTATCAGGATAAGTTTCTCTTTATCCCCAGGCAGAGTTAGTTGTCATCAGGGGTTTCCTTGAATCACAATTTCAGAGGCCACCGCCAGTTATCAGAACAGGCGTCCGATAGTTTGGTTTCCAGATATCCCCAGTAGAGTCCGCCTCAAAGTCGCTGTCACGTCAGTGCTAAAGAAGTTTGTGGGTTGGGATCAATGAAGAACTAAGTCCTGACGTGGACAATTTATTCCTATATTGGCGGGATTTCTTCAGAAGTGGGCGTCCTAACGTGGACAGATTTATTTCCCCGGGTTGATGAGATGTTTTAGTCCTAAAGTGGACAGACTCGGGTTCTCGAAATTGGTGGAATATGGAGTCATGACGTTGACAAAACTGATTACTCTTTGTGTTGGTGTCCTGACATGGACCATTTGCTCTCAGCAGTTATCTTTCTTCGTGTTGGCGAAGCGTGGGTCCTGACGTGGATAGATCAGACGAAGGTGTGAGTCCTGACGCGGACAAGTTTTGGCTTTCTCAACAGAGGAGATGGGAGTCCTGACATGGACAAGTTTTATTTCCCCAGTGGGTCGAAGATGCCTGAGTCCTGACGGGGACAAATCAAGACGAAACATGGGTCCTGACAAAAAACGAAGTCTTATTCCTTACGTGGAAAAATGGTGATTCCTTACGTGGAAAAGAGATTTATTCCTGACGTGGAAGAGTTTAGTCCTGACGCGGACAGATCAAAGAAATTATTCCTAACGTGGAAAGACGAATTTATTCCTTACGTGGAAGAAGAAGATAGATTCCTTACGTGGAAAGAGGGGAGTCCTTACGTGGACAAATCAGAAAATGATTCCTTACGGGGAAAGGAGATCGTGTTCCTTACGTGGAAAAGATTGAGTCCTTACGTGGACACATAGAAGTTATATTCCTTACGTGGAAAGAGCGGAGTCCTTACGTGGACAGACTAAGATGGCATTCCTCACGTGGAAAAATTTAGTCCCGACGTGGACGGATTCAAGAAAAGTTGATTCCTGACGTGGAAGAATGACGTACTCCTTACGTGGACAGGTTCAGAACCAAAGTTGTATTCCTTACACGGAAAGATTGGAGTCCTGACGCAGGCATATCAAGTTGTACTGGAGTCCTTACATGGACAGATTGATACGGTTCTCCTTACGTGGATAAAGAAGATTGCTTCTTGACATGGAAAGATGGAAAGTTTAGTCCTGACGTGGACAGATGCAGAAGAGATGATTCCTTACGTGGATGGTGTTATTCCTAACGTGGAAGAGTCCATTCCTAACGTGGACGATTTATTGGAATATCCTCCAGCGGAGTTGCCGAGATTTTTCTGGGTTAACAGCAAGTGGAGTCCTAACGTGGACAGGTTCTAGTTGAGATTTCTTCGTATTGATGACAGACAGAGTCCTAATGTGGGCAAGCAAGCAATCCGTTATCCCCAGCGTGGTCATTACGGGATCAGTGAGCGGTTACAAACAGTCGGATCCAGGCAGTGGATGTCGTTACCCAAGCAGGGGTGCAGTTTATTTCTGCGGTTGGCAAATTTCCGGGTTTCTTAGTATTCAACCGTCTCGCACCGTGAATGTCTGAAGGCTCCGGGCTCTTCACCCAATCGGGTCCAAGTCGCTTGAATAGGGGCAGCTGTTGCACCCTAAAATTTGCTCAACCTTATTCATTTGGTTCATGTTTCAATACCATTAGCATTTGCATATAGAGTTATGTACATAGGTTACTCATCTGCATAACATAAGCATAACAAGTCATTCAACAGGGAACCAATCATTATCCTCATCTCTAGAGGCCCATCAAGAGGTTATTATCCTAATTCAACCTCATTCAAGTCATCAGAAAAGAATTTGGAAGCTATCAAGTCAATGGATCAAGCAGTTCATCTATCTCCTAACTGAGTGTGTCTGAGGATCAACAAAGAAATGGTGAGCTGTGGGCTGAGCATGGGGAGTATCTAGACATCCTGGAGGACTTAGAAAGTCATTTGGAGAAGGAAACAAGTCATTGGTGAAGTCACAAGAATTGTAGTTGAAGACAGTCAACTAGGGTTTCATCTGGGTCAACCCTAGGTCAACCCTAGGTCAATTGATTGATTTAAAGGCATTAAAGGCTATTGGAGAGATGTGGGGGTCATCATTTGACACGAATAATGAGGATATGTTGTCATGCTAAGAAGAAATCAAGAGAATTCAAGGAGAAGAGGAGTTTCTAAATTAGGGTTTCTATGTAAAATCCCCTAGTTTAGGTCAAATTTCCAAGCAAGATAAGTCAAAATGCAAGCTTCAAATGGCTTCTTGGTCAACAGGAAACTTTTAGAGGATCTCAAGACCTTTAATTTGAGTGGTGGAAGACATCAAGGAGATTTATAGAACTCAAGTTATGGTCCTTGCAAGTTACAGGTCATCTGGGGTGTCTGAAATTTTGTCTGTGAAAGTGACTTGACTTCCAAGCAATTTTTACCCCTCAAGGAGATTTCAAATGAATTTCTGGTCTACATAATAATTGTTCCTCATTGTCTTATCTTTCTAGAATGGTATAGTATGCCTTTATATGATGTGTGGAA
The DNA here is from genome assembly GCA_963859935.3 of Lathyrus sativus. Lineage (NCBI taxonomy): Eukaryota > Viridiplantae > Streptophyta > Magnoliopsida > Fabales > Fabaceae > Lathyrus > Lathyrus sativus. Next base: position 234,423,615 of record OZ012740.1, on the reverse strand, counting down.
CTCAACTTATGGTCTTGGCAAGCAAAGGGTATTTTGGTCATTTGTGAATTACAGGTCATTTTAACCTATGTCCAAAACTCATACAAGGAGGCCTCAAATGGAAAAATTCCCAACATCAAAGTTGCTCAGAATGTCATTTTAAGTCAAGGAAAGAAGTCATGGAAGTTGGGAAAGGCATGGAACTTAGGATTATAAAATGGACCAAATATAAAGGAAAAAGTCCATTTCTTAATCACCAAAATTGTGAATTTTTGATATGAGGGCAAAACTAAACATGTGACCCACCATTTTGAAGGTAAATCACATTTTAAGACCAATGGCAATGTTAGTTTTTTGAGTTGAAGTCAAGAAATGGAGGATATCCTTAGTTGCTTATGCATGAAGCAACACTTGCCAAACCAAGCTTTGGTCAAGGTACAGCACAAAAGACCATCCAAACACTCCCTATTTCTCATTTGAAGAGAAATTCAAGTGTCATTTGGAAGCTGCAGCAAGGTATTCATAAGCTGGTTTTTCAATTCATCTTTTTTCAAATTCTCATACCATGAGATGCCAATTTCTCCTTGGATCCTTCTAGCAAGTTCTAGAACCCTCAATCCTCATCTACATAAGCATTGAAGCTGATCCAAAGCTTTTTTTGGGATTCATTAGTGAAGAAATTCAGAACTTCATTTTCACATCTCTCTCTTACAATTCAGTTTCGATTTTCCTCAATCCTCCATCATTTCCTAAGATTCTTGATCCTATTCCACTCAATCATCACTACTGAGAGTGCTCCAATCAAAATCTGAGGGAATCCTAGCATAAATCGTGTTTTTGAGTTGCTGCACATTCAACTGCAAACCAGATTCTGTTATGGTGATCCAAGCCGTTTGAAGGAGAATCATTGCAAACAGAAGCGAGATACTAATACATTGAGTGATCCTGGAGTCTTACAAACCGTGAATTGAAGAAAATCGCCTTCTGTTTTCATCATTTTTCCAGGTTGGTACTTTTCTGAAATTGACTCGAATTAGAGGAGATCTTAGTGAATTGTTAGGGTAGGCATACTCTAGTTGATTAGAGGTTGGTTTCTGGATAGTTTGAGGGGATTTGATGAAGGTTAATGTGTGTGTGCAATTTCTGTTAGGAGCAAGAACTCCCTCAATAGTGAAGGATAATGTTGTTTCTTCAGTTAGTTTTGATCAGTGTAAAGAGAGGAACAGGTTTATGCCATTAATTTTGAGAATTATGAGAGTCGGTTCTTGATCGTATTTTGGGGATAGCTATCGGGTTTAGGGTTAGGTTGCGTTTCAACTATTTCTGAAGCCATGACCGAGTTGCTGATGGAATTTGGAGTGAGTTTGGTCTTTGCACCTTAGATTTTCATCAAGAACTGAGGAAGTTCGTCTGAGGATCAGTTGGTGTTCTTGGAAGCATTCATCCATGGCGTTTGGCTCCAAGGCTGATTTCAAATGAGGAAGAAAGGTTCTGCACCCTTAGATCATGATAAATCATTGACCGAGACCATGATCCAAAGGCTGTGCGTGGTCCATAATGTGTGAGGGATTTCTTTTGATGAGCAAAACGCACCGTATCATTTAATCTGACCATTGGGCTTAAGTGAATTTTGCTTTTAACACCCCTCTCAACCAGGCCCAACATGAAATCAACTGAAATTATTGCTATATACACCATTCTGGAGTTTTTGGTTTTGGTGAGATTCTAAAGCGAATTGGGCCTATGAATTTGTCCTATCTGCACCCCCGGTCCTCAGCCCACTTAATAAAACAACTGCAGCGTGTTTCTATTCTTACCCCCTTCAAATATCTCTTTACATTTTCTTTTTATTTTCTTTATATTTTTCATGCATCTTATAAAAATAATAATAAATGGAAAAATCATTATTTTCAATTCATTCTTTTTGCATATTTTTCTTTAGGATGTCTAGAAAATTATAAAAAATAAAAATTGCATTTTATTTTTTATTTGACATTTTTCTCATATTTTCTAAATAAATAACATTTTAAATGGTTTCATTTCATACATGATTTTGTTATTTTTTGTTCTATTAATTGCTTCAATATTTTTCATCCATTCTTTTTAGGTTGTTTAGGTTAGACATTGAACTTGTAGATTCAATTTAGTTCCCATATTTAGAAATTAATTTTAGGTGCTTAGTGTAGGTGTGAATAACATGAACAAACTAGGGTTTTTAGGTGATGACTTAGGAGATTTGATTCTTTCCCCTCAGGGCTTAGGGTTTGACTAGTTTAGTTATGGGACTATAGGGGCTATGGGTAGTTATTAGATCCCTTAGAAAAAGTCAGGATTCCCCTACTGCTATTAATATGCTGTATATCTGATTGACTGGTGTGGTGTGCCCTCTGGGGATTATTGCTTGATTGTTTGGGTATTGGGTTTGTCTGGGAACTTGGGGAAGCTGAAGACTTGAGGAGATGAAAGCCATTGAAGATCCAGAGATTGGAGATCAATTGCCAGAGTTGAAGAGGAGATTCTTGCTAGCAGATGCTGAGGAGACTAGGGTTTAGGAGCTAGGCAGAGCTCTAGATTAGAAAGTTTGTTTTCCAAACATGGATTGCCTTGTCTGCATCCATTCTTCTCTGTGATTCAGAGTCTCTCTAAGACACTCACCCCCTTTCTTTGGAAGGCTTGGTGATAGTGTCTGAGAGATAGAACTCTTGAGAGAAAATGTCTTTTGTGTTAGAAGCAGTTGGTTTACCACCATTGGTAGTCAACTAATTGTTTAACACCCAATTTACTCTTGTGACTGATCCCTCATCCTGGAGGTTTGAGCTTGAAGAAAAGCCCTTGCAGATAGAAGACTGATGATCAAAGCCCTTACCTGAAGGCCGTGAAGATGGAAATTGATGCTTGTTGAAGCCTGTAACTGATTGGAGATTACTTGAAGCCAGATGTTGATTCAGAGCTGCTATGGCTGTTTATTTTGCTGTATTTCATTTCTTGTTGTATTGATTGGTTTTCCTCACTGTATTGTTTGCTGTTTACCCTGCTGGGTTGAAAGTGAAGCCTGTTCACTTTTGCCTATTGTTTTCCAGGGTCGAGGTTGAGTGCGACTCCCTTGCCTCGCTTGTACTGTTGCATCCATGCATTTTACTGTTTTACTGTATATATCTGGTTTTGTTTCAGTTTCTGCCTATCCCTTAGGATCTCTGTTTCTCTCTGTGCAAGAGAGGAGCATGATAGACACTAGGTCTTAACCCATGCATGATAACATTAGGATAGTTTGATTCCCTTCGCAACCGTAGGTTAGAGTTCTGTCTCTTTCTTTCTCAAAACAAACAGAAAAACACAATAAAGATTTCAAACACAATAAAAGACACTTCTTTCGTAAAAGAAGGTGAACTCATCAAAGCGTCATTTTTGTCCGCCGGGACTGTTAATCAAGAAAACCTTTTCAGAAGGAATAAAATCAACCAAGACAAGCTTGTGTCGTACGTGGCCTGAACTACGTTTGCTCTGATCTTCCATGCCGTGTGGAAGTACGTAGGCATAGGATGCGAGATCCTAGCGAGCAACCTTCCCCTCCTTTCCCGTAGGTAGGCGAACTACGTTGACTCTGATTTCTCGTTCCAGGAGGGAATACGTAGGCATAAAGTGCGATACTTTGCCGAGTCATTTTTATTTTCATTTTCTTTTCTTTTTAACCCTTAACCCTATAGAGTAGATAGAATAACAATCCATACCCGAAAACAAGCGTGGATCCCGTCGAGTACGACGGACGTGAGGGGTGCTAATACCTTCCCCTTGCGTAACCGACTCCCGAATCCAGGTTTTGGTTGCGACGACCATGCCTTTCCCGTGTTGTGCGAGGTTTACTCTGAGTGTTTCCTTTCCCTCCCGTGGGATAAATAACGCGCGGTGGCGACTCTTCTGTTCAGCCGGCGCCGATTTTCGCAGTAGCGACACAATTCAGTTCACAACCGCTCTTTGATTTATCCGAAGGAAAAGGTCAAAAGAGGGAAAACCTATTTTGCATCGTAAACACAATGCGGGGAAAGATCTAGGGTTCGGGGGTTGGTTAAATTTAGGGAAGGTATTAGCACCCTAAACTTCTGTAGTACTCTACAGAAACCTTTTGTTCAAATGTTTACTATTTGCTTTATTTATTTGCTTAAGGTATATGTACAAAGGGATTAAAAGTGAGAAAAGAGACCTAAGGGGTTAATTCTAAGTTTACTCGGCAAGACATCGCATCTTGTGCCTACGTATCCTTACGGGAGTGGAATCAGAGTAATCGTAGTTCCCCTCAAAAGGGTGGTTAGAGACTTCTTGACTGTGGTCAAGGTCTCAAGGGGAATAAACGCATCTTAAGGACACGCTTACGCGGAGTGTAGAAACTCCAAATCTCTACGTTGAGTTGTTAAGTGAATTAGGGTTAAATTAGGTTAGGGATTCCACGGCGGGAAACCCTAAAATGAGCGCGGCGGCTCTTTGACCTAATGCTAGGGGTCGAATGGTAATTTTGTCCACAGCGAGACATGTATGAAAGTTTAGGGTTGAAAAGGTGTAAGGGTTGAAGTTTGAGGACTATTGGCGCGGCGACCAAAAGCTAGACCTAACCTTCGGATGTGTGTAGTGACAGAATAATTGATGAATGTGTGAAATAATTGAATTATGCAAACGGAGAATAATGTCCTAATTTAACCATGCAAGCAGAAATTTAAAAACAGAAATTAAAGCGCGATTTGTTAGGATTCGCGAGGTTACAACCGAGAAGCAGTTACAATAACGAGGAAACTTAAATAACCCAACTCCGCAATAGTAGTAAACATGAGCTGCAAATGATAAACACCGTCAGTAAACAAAGTTAGACAGTAATGGGACGGGTCAGGAGAAAAAATGCAATATTGGAGATTTTTGTTGTTTTTAAAGAAAGAAATTTGATTAAGTTAAGAGATGTTAACATAAAAAAAGATTAATTTTAATTTTCGAAAAAAATGGTTTTAATTTAATTATCTACAAATTAAAAAGATTTGATGTTATTATTTTTTAAAAAATATTTTTTAGCTATTATTTTTAAAAAGGTTTTTAATTTTATTATATGAAAAAAGAGGTTTTTTATTTATTATATAAAAAAGAGTTTTTTAGTTTTTATTTATCTTTTAAAAAACAATTTCAATATTTATACAAAGAAAGGTTTAAAAAACAATTTTTAATTATAAAAATCAAAATAAAAGGTTTTAAAAACAGTTTTAAAAAAAACAAAAATAAAAGGGGTTGGGCCGGTAATCACTTCCGGACCCAACCCGGTTAGTGTAAATGTACAAAACCAAATTTAGGGTTTCAGAAACCCTATTCCCCTTTCACGGCGCCGTTGTGCCTCTCGTTCTTGCCTCCGTCTCTCTTCGTTTGCATGTTTCGTTCTTCTCATTCACTTTTCTCTTCTCATAATATGCTGAAAAAACAAAACAAAGAAACTCAGCAGAAATAAGTGTCCATGCGATGGCTTACGTTTGCGATAATGATCCGCGTTGAAGGGCTTATGATGGAAACTGAGGCTGGCTGCTGATTGCCCGCCGTTGATGAATGGTGAAGGCGGTCTTGCTCGCGGTTGCTTTTGATTTCGATGATGATTGTTGTGCCGAATGTATTTCACGGATTGGTGAGATTGTCTTATATTTATGATTCTTCCGCCGTTTTTGACATTGCTGATGGTGATGATGCTCGGCTATTATCCTTGTCGTTATGGTTGCCTTGTTTTGTGATTTATGTATCCGCCGTCGGAGGGTTAGGGTTTGCTGTTATTGTCCGGAACCATCCCCCTTTCTCCTTAGGGTTTCGTCCTTTTTATACTATTTCCTTTTCTTTGTTGGGCTTGGATAAAATCTGATTTGGCGTTATTCCTTTACTGAGATTGATTTCTGATATTATTTGATTGGGATTTTTTTGATATGATTCTGATATTGTCTGATTGCAGATTGGATATGGGTTTGGATTGGCTAACTCGTGATTTGTTTCTGATTGATCTTATTTCCTTTCTGATACAGATTTTGTTTTGTGGTTTATCAGAACACGTTCCTTTTTCGGACTTGATTGAATTATGGATTCATTTGGATATCTTTCTAATATTGATTTCCTTTTCAGATGTTGATTCAAATTCGTTTTGGATATCCATGGATGTGGTTCCGGATTTACTCTTTGATATCCGGTTCGATCTTCACGACTTTTGGCTTTTTCACTTCGAACTAACTTTTCCTCTTCTTTTTTCAGTGACCTGATGCTAAGGCTTTGGTCGAATCCAAACTGCCGAGAAGGTTACGCGATGATGATGACTTTAGGGTCTGAACCTTCGACAGTTGCTTTTGATATTCTCTGCTGTGTTCTTTGCTTGTTTGGTTCAGAACATGATTTTTGGGCTGCTATTTGTGTTGCGAGCAAGATAGTGACTAGTTGTTGGTTTTCAGATTGACTGTTTCTGTGATATTATGTTGGGCCATGATGTGCGATAGCTGAGCCCCTGCATTCGGTGCCTTATTCCACGATGCCCCTAGCAGTTTGAGGTGATTTGGTCGCAGGATCTTACTGATACGAACTGCTTTGTTGGCTTTTCATGGTGACTTGCACCTTTGATTGAGGCTTGCTCTGAGCTGATGTGATTACGCGAGCTTATCTTGCTCTTTCTGGTATGATTTGTGCTATGATTTTGTGTTGTTTTTGTGAATTTTCAGGTGTTGGAAAAACATGAACACAAAGTGGTTCATACCCGTCGGCATCCGGGTTTATGACCAAATTGATTGTGCTGCTTTACCCTTGTATCAGTTTGGAAAGTAAATTGGGATTTACATGATTTTGAAATGAATCCAATTGCGGCAAAAGCGAATCAGTCCCGCTTCTTTTATCTCTTTTATCTCTCGGCTGCCCCTTAGATAAGAACAGACGTTACCTGATCTGACCCTAATGGCGCGGATCGGTAATGGGGGTAGGACGCAGCTTCGGTTGTGCCACTCCCGGCACTCGATGATGACATCGTTCTGAGAGTGTCGAATTATTTCTTCTGACATTTTCTTCTGCTCTGTTTTTCTTTGTTTTCATTGTGCAGGTTAATCGGAGAAGCATGAAGTAATGTCCAGTAGATGAACATCATGAAGACACCAGTGGATCTTTAGGACTTAGGATTTTTAGGATAGAAGTAACATTTGTAAATGTAATTTTACAGCAATTCAAATGTGAAACGATTTACTCCCTTTTGTAAAATGATATTCTTCATGAAATAAAAATTCCAGAACTTCATTTATATATCCATGACCGTTTAGCTTTGAATTTATATGTATTTCTAGTTATAAATTATAAACGTTTGCGAATAAATCCACAAATATTTATATTCATTAACTTAGTCATAAACCATAAATATTCACGAATGATATTCTTGTCTATGTACTTGTCTCGCCCGTAGTCCTAATCTCATCACCTGATTAAATTCACTTGCATTCCAACCTAAATTCTAGCCAGCAATTTTATAACCAAACACGGATGTGCGCCGTAATCACAATAGATTCAGTATCAACGATAACATTGCCCGTAATTGAATTCCACTGACCAAATGCTATGAGCAACAATCCAATAATACCCAATTAAACTGCGCCTTATTAACAGAAACGGAAGTGCTCTGGAAATAAACCATGAGCGATGAAATAGGTCTTAAATCCAGTTGTGCTCGACAAATTTCGATACCGAATACATCAGATTGACGTCTTGATATAATCAAACCAGAGGATAAATAAATGCCTCAGAAATAGTGTCTCGAGTGTCTCAAAGCTCAGCAACAGCCCTTCTTCAAGGAATTAGCGGAATCCACGTAAAATGACCAAAATACCCCAGGAACCAATCCTGCAAAACAAACCCCTCCATGACTTGATAGTGGTTAGCAGATGCACAGATGAGATGCTATGCGAAATGACTGACTAAATATAAGGGTAAAATTTGGGGTATTACAGTTGCCCCTATTTAAATAGCTACACCATATGATTTGAGTGACGGAGACTCGAGGAATCATGGTGGAGGGATTTAAATATAGATAACCGAAAATTTTGCCCTGATATGCGGCGATATGCAATGCTATGGACAAAGCGAGAACAGATTAATGCAGATGATGCCATGAATATGATATGATGCGTATGCTGGAATGATGAATGCAAAAATGTTGACGAATATGACGACACAGGGACAGACGCTATGAGAAGAACACACTGGGGAAAACGACGCGCTGGGACACAGTACAACACTGGGGAATTCTAAAATGATGGTCAACTGGTGCGAACACGACCAATTGTCATTTTTAGAACTAGAACGGGATCCTCAAATGGAGATGGCACCTATGAGACGGCCTCCACTGGGAAATCTAGAAAATAAAACTGGATCACGTACGATTGCAAGATCGATCACAAAAGGCTGGAGCATTGAGCAAAGAATAACATCCAAGCTTCTGTAAACTATCCCTCGTGACACGATCAAACGGACTTTTCGGGAATCCGTAGCAAATATACAGGGTGAAAAGAACCAGCTGTATGCCAAAATAAATGGACTTAAAGTGGTTTAGAACATGATCCTAAATGGAGATGGCACCTATGAGATGACCTCCGCTTGGGAATGTCTAATAATAACTGGATCTACACGGTTGCAAGATCGATTACAGAAAGCTGGAGCATTGAGCAAAGAATAACATCCAAGCTTCTATAAACTATCCTCCGTGATGGGATCAAACGGACTTTTCGGAAATCCGTATCAAATATACAGGGTAAATACCAGCTGTATAAATGAACTTTAATAGGAAATGCCCTGATAAGCTTCTCCAGGGAGAACTGTCACTTATCGTTGGAAGGGACTTACATGCCAAAAATGGATAAGCACTCAAATAAAGAGGCTGCTGCTTATCTGATATATAAATTTTCTCATATTTAAGGTCGGCGCCTGGAATACGATTCTGATTCTTCTTTTACAAAAGGATAGATGAACTTCTTCATACTTCAAGATCGTGCTCTCCTGAATATGATTCCGCTCCTTCTTTTACTAAAGGGTAAATGAACTTCTTCATACTTCAAGATCGTGCTCTCCTGAATATGATTCCGCTCCTTCTTTTACTAAAGGGTAAATGAACTTCTTCATACTTCAAGATCGTGCTCTCCTGAATATGATTCCGCTCCTTCTTTTACTAAAGGGTGAATGAACTTCTTCATACTTCAAGATCGTGCTCTCCTGAATATGATTCCGCTCCTTCTTTTACTAAAGGGTAAATGAACTTCTTCATACTTCAAGATCGTGCTCTCCTGAATATGATTCCGCTCCTTCTTTTACTAAAGGGTGAATGAACTTCTTCATACTTCAAGATCGTGCTCTCCTGAATATGATTCCGCTCCTTCTTTTACTAAAGGGTAAATGAACTTCTTCATACTTCAAGATCGTGCTCTCCTGAATATGATTCCGCTCCTTCTTTTACTAAAGGGTAAATGAACTTCTTCATACTTCAAGATCGTGCTCTCCTGAATATGATTCCGCTCAAACCTTCCCATACTTCAAGACGACAGGTAAAATGGAAGCCCAACTGCTCAATGGAGATGGCCATTTGCTGCGAGTCATAACGAAGATAGGATTGGCTTCTCAGGCGAGAAATGTCACTTTTTTTTGCAAGAGTGGCAATAATAATCTTCTCATGTAAGAACTACTTGTAGAGGTGATAACAGATGATGATAAGCTTCTCAGGCGAGAAATGTCGCTGATCGATGATAAGCTTCTCAGGTGAGAATAGGTGCGTATCTGGTTGTGTAAGGTTGTTATATCGATACGCTTCTGAGGCGAAAAAATGTCGCATACCGATGCTGTAAGATGTAGGATTGTTATATCGATAGGCTTCTCAGGCGAGAACAGTCGCATACCGATGCTGTAATATGTAAAGTGTTGTACCGATAGATTTTCCAGGCATGAACTGGCGTGTATCTGCAAAGGATTGTGATTGATTTTCTTGAAAGATAGTGCAAAATAAATGCACATTCGGGTACAGTGATAAGCTTCTCGGGCGAGAACAGTCGCGCATCTGTCATGGTATGGTGAAAATCTTTAGATGGTGCAAAATAAATGCACTTCCGGTTGGGCTCGACGACCGACAATACTGAGGTTCAATCTAGGATCGAGCCAGAAAGAAGACTGGTAATCAAGACTCCATTGAGGGAATGAACTCGAAGGGTAAATATCCTATCCTGGCGAGGAAAGATAGCTGAAGTAACCGTCATCCACGAGGATCGAGCTTTGTGGGGAAACTGGAAACACATATGTATTTTTTGCTTAGGGCTGACAATCTATTTGGAGAGAATGGACAAACCCAATTACTCGGCGGTAACAACCAATGATGGCGAAACACGAAGAACCTGTGAATGCTAACGCATATGCTACTGCGTATGTTAATGTGTATGTAGTTAAATATGCAGGATGTAATGGAATGAGTATGTAATGAGTATGTAATGAGTATGTGAAATGAATATATGAAATAGGCATGTGATGCTTATGCCCCTGCGTATGCTGACGAAACAGACTAGAGACGGGACGAGAGATGAAATAAACATCTCGACGGAGATACCCTGCATTCTCTGCAACCAATACGTCAATCATGGGTGAGACGGATCAATGGTAGAGCCAAATCTGGTTTTAAAGTTCTGAATTTTCTGGGGAGAAAGTAATCTGCTCGGGTGCACAGTATTACGCCTTCTCATGGGGAGAAGAAAACTTGAGGGACACTTTCGAGTTACCCAAGAAAAAGTTGTCAGCTTATAGTCTCGCTGGGGACTGTGATGAGGCAATAGTTTAGGAGCCTGTTGCAACACTGAGGTTTACTGGGGAATGAAGGCCGCCGTGAGTAAAATCCATCGGGTGCATGAAGAAAAGTTGTGAAACCCCATGGTTTTGATCTTGAAGGACCTTATAGTAGTCGCCATTTGTTTCCTTTAAAAAACACGGTGCCCCAGGATATTTGTGTTGTGAGGTAGGGTCATCTCAAGAGGATTTTATAGAGAACACGGAGTCTGGTTGCCCCACTGTTTTCAAACTCTTTGAGAGATTTGTCAGGTCTTGACATAACTGGCACAAGTTAATCGTGTCACGATGAAGTCTTTGAGAAATAGCTCTTAAGAACGTCAGCCTCGCGTTGGTAAGCGAATTGGGAAACTGCCTGCCCCTGTTTAGCAGGATCTTCAAGTTCCACGGGTTATGTTCATATGTAGATCTCTAAGATATCAAGCAAAGTTGTCATGCCTGAAATGCCTATCCTGAGTTTGTCAATGTACACATATATTTGTCTTGAATTTTTGTTTTGAAAAAGATATCGCAATAACTTGTGACCGAAACCACTAGTCGGGATATAAGTTTTAATTATAATGCCAACATGAATTTTTTTTTAGTTTTTTTTTTAGCATAGCTCGTAGGAGTCAGGAAACGTGATCTTGTCGAGTATGCTTTCAACCGAAGTCCTACTTCAATTAGGTCTTTTAAAGGTTGTATCGTGGCTCGGTTCACGGTTTAAGAAACAAGGATATAGGCTCAAAGTTATATTTGTACCCACCCCTTCTTCGTGATGCTCTCCAATCCTAATTCAGATAATCGGATGCGAACGCTCATATTTCAAGCAGATTTGCTATGGTCGAGAACTTATCAAGGCTTTGGACATGGCAGTCACTCACCTATTTTTAATGGCAATTGGTCACACGACTTTGTTCTTTATAGGGATCCTAGAAAAACTACTGGTTTGTTCTTATTCCCTAACTTTTGCCTGGACAACGTCTTTTGATCTGACTATGGAGTCCAGCGGGATGCCCCAGTTTTGTCTAAGTCTCCTTCATAGGTTTTGACTTAGCGGGCTCTTATTTTTTTGAATATTCTTTTATGCACAAGTCATGTAAATCTTTCGAAAGGCTCGTGACTGCCCCACTCCTTAGGTAACCGAGGGATAGTCATTGTATTGGACTGCTTACGATGCTAAGGATAAATTCTCGAAGGTTTGCTCTTCCCTTTTTTAGAGTCTAAGTGCTCGATCGGTTTAACTGAAACCTACCCTGCCCCAGGTTAAGATGAGGGTTCTTAAAAAAAAAAACTCCTACTTCAAGGCTCAAAGAGGTTAACGAGGGATTAACATCCTTATATCTCCAGTGTTTGGGATTTGAAACAATGCCTTACATCATCAGCGGGTTTCAATCGAAAGCATACGACAAGAAATCTGCCGTTTTGGGTTCGTCATCCTCCTCCCAATTCTCCATCAGAACAAGAGATCGGGTAAAGTTGGCATTATAATTTATGAAAAAAAATATTTTGAATGAGTGAAACGAATGGACTTATTCAAGACAAACATATGCGTTGCATTAATCAAAGATAAATAAGTTCGTACATGCTAAATATGCTTAATCAAAGAGAAATACATATAAATAAACAAATGAACTGTCGGAAAACTCCTTCTAAATGTTTATGAAATCTTGCATTCAAGAATAATAGTTTCCTTTGGCGGAGCCTCAATGGAAAGGACGTCTGGTTTACGATCACTGTGAGTCGTCATGGCTTGCCCCAGTTACGTTGGTCACATCTTCAACAGTTTTCAGTCATTGCTTCAAAATAACTTTCCCAGATTCTTGGTTGATCCCGGTCATATCATCTTGAGGGTTACTGAAATGAAGCGAGCTAGGCCTTTGAATAATTACTGGATTCGGCTGATTTGCCACAGGAGTAGAATGCTTTGCAGAATTCGAACTCGACAAGTGAGGGACCCCGAGAGGAGTCTCGATCTTCAGCTGAGCATTGCTAAAAGACAACTTCTTCGTTTCTAGCAAATTTCTGACAACTTTCTTAAGAGCGTAGCAATTCTCTAGATCATGGTCGGGCGCACCCTCATGAAATAAACAATGAGCGGCAGCGTCGTAACCTGCAGGTAATGGATTAGGCGGAGGACCCAAAGCTCGGGTGGTAATCAGACCTTGTTGTACCAAATGGGAGTATAACTCAATGAAAGTCATCGGAATTGGAGGACAAGGCTTATACTGACTCTTACGAAGATAAGGAACCTGACCCTGTGATTGTTGAACAGGAGCGTTGGACACTCGTTGACTGTTGACAGGAACCTGCATGGGCGGATAACCGGAAGGCTGTTGATAAACCGGTGCTTGATATACCGGAGCTGACTGCACAGGCTGGTATGTAGGAAACTGCTGATTGAAAGGAGGTGCAACAGCAGCTACATAGGGTTGTTGGACATATGGAAACGGATAACCTTGAACATAATTCTGCTGATGTTGCCAAGGTTGAGGAGTAGCTGTTTTGCGGTTCCTCGAATGTGCAGGTCCTTTACCATGGTCGGAGTTAGGAGTTTTGCACTTTGGAGAGGTAGCTCGTCGAACTGGTTGAGCACTAGGAGGCACCAAACCGGATTGAAGACCGTGAGGAGGTACGATCTCGACGGTAGCAGCTGGTTGAGATTCCATAACGGTATTAGTAGTCTCAGAAACAACAGTAGACTGAGCATCCACCTTCATACTAAGAGCTCGTAACGTCTCCAAAATCTGCCCTACACTTCCTCGAAGATCTTCGAGTTCATGGCTGACACGGTTGATCTCTTGGTTCTGATCTTCCATCCTTATGAAGGGTCGTATTGATGCAGAGAACTCAGGGTGACAAAACTGGAAGGTGAGAGAACTGAGTATGAGAAAACGGAAGACACATGCAATGCAAGAAAACATATGATGCTATGATGCAAATGCAAATGAAGATTTCATGGAATTCAAACATTTACGAATGTCGTGGGGTACCAAGGGAATCTTTTCCTTATTTTTTTTATTTTTATTTTCCTTTATTTGTGGCATCCCGCGATATCCATAAATGATGTTTGAATTCCATGAAATTCAATGCAATGGGATGCTTTATAGATGCAATGCATGAAAACACACAAAGTCCTAGGTTAAAGGTATGTGAGCGGAGTTAAGGTCTACCCATCCCAAAAGGAGTGTACTATAGGTTAGTTGTACCTGCAGAACAAGGTTCTAAAAGGTGCCCAAAGTCATCAGCCCATCTTTCGGATATTATCAACCTTCCGATTGACTCGGGGGTTAATAATATTCTCAAGAGAACCTCTTTTGAGTGTAGTATCGCGTAGCAACCGTTGTAGGATTACTCTCACATAGCTCCCGCACTACGCCCTAAATAAGGCCAAGGTGGTGTTAAGGTACTACGGTCCTCAATATCACAGACTCCAATCGACCATGGAAAAAGTTTTCACGATTGTACTCGTTCAACCGAACCATTTTCGAAAAGGTCTCAACTGAGCAGTGATTCTCGAATCAGCTTGGTCGGGATTCGACTCCCTATAAGCTTCATCGAATATATCCCCATCCTATAATAATGTCACTAGTCCGGGCGTAGGAATTATCTCACAACACAAGGAACAATCCCCAAATCAGGGCACAAACGCAAATGAACAATAACACAGATAGTAATAAATACGAACAAATTAGGGATAACCCTCAAAAGTTTAAGGCGTGTCCCCAGTGAAGTCGCAATTCAGTTCACAACCGCTCTTTGATTTATCCGAAGGAAAAGGTCAAAAGAGGGAAAACCTATTTTGCATCGTAAACACAATGCGGGGAAAGATCTAGGGTTCGGGGGTTGGTTAAATTTAGGGAAGGTATTAGCACCCTAAACTTCTGTAGTACTCTACAGGAACCTTTTGTTCAAATGTTTACTATTTGCTTTATTTATTTGCTTAAGGTATATGTACAAAGGGATTAAAAGTGAGAAAAGAGACCTAAGGGGTTAATTCTAAGTTTACTCGGCAAGACATCGCATCTTGTGCCTACGTATCCTTACGGGAGTGGAATCAGAGTAATCATAGTTCCCCTCAAAAGGGAGGTTAGAGACTTCTTGACTGTGGTCAAGGTCTCAAGGGGAATAAACGCATCTTAAGGACACGCTTACGCGGAGTGTAGAAACTCCAAATCTCTACGTTGAGTTGTTAAGTGAATTAGGGTTAAATTAGGTTAGGGATTCCACAGCGGGAAACCCTAAAATGAGCGCGGCGGCTCTTTGACCTAATGCTAGGGGTCGAATGGTAATTTTGTCCACAGCGAGACATGTATGAAAGTTTAGGGTTGAAAAGGTGTAAGGGTTGAAGTTTGAGGACTATTGGCGCGGCGACCAAAAGCTAGACCTAACCTTCGGATGTGTGTAATGACAGAATAATTGATGAATGTGTGAAATAATTGAATTATGCAAACGGAGAATAATGTCCTAATTTAACCATGCAAGCAGAAATTTAAAAACAGAAATTAAAGCGCGATTTGTTAGGATTCGCGAGGTTACAACCGAGAAGCAATTACAATAACGAGGAAACTTAAATAACCCAACCCCGCAATAGTAGTAAACATGAGCTGCAAATGATGAACACCGTCAGTAAACAAAGTTAGACAGTAATGGGACGGGTCAGGAGAAAAAATGCAATATTGGAGATTTTTGTTGTTTTTAAAGAAAGAAATTTGATTAAGTTAAGAGATGTTAACATAGAAAAAGATTAATTTTAATTTTCGAAAAAAATGGTTTTAATTTAATTATCTACAAATTAAAAAGATTTGATGTTATTATTTTTAAAAAAATATTTTTTAGCTATTATTTTTAAAAAGGTTTTTAATTTTATTATATGAAAAAAGAGGTTTTTTATTTATTATATAAAAAAGAGTTTTTTAGTTTTTATTTATCTTTTAAAAAACAATTTCAATATTTATACAAAGAAAGGTTTAAAAAACAATTTTTAATTATAAAAATCAAAATAAAAGGTTTTAAAAACAGTTTTAAAAAAAACAAAAATAAAAGGGGTTGGGCCGGTAATCACTTCCGGACCCAACCCGGTTAGTGTAAATGTACAAAACCAAATTTAGGGTTTCAGAAACCCTATTCCCCTTTCACGGCGCCGTTGTGCCTCTCGTTCTTGCCTCCGTCTCTCTTCGTTTGCATGTTTCGTTCTTCTCATTCACTTTTCTCTTCTCATAATATGCTGAAAAAACAAAACAAAGAAACTCAGCAGAAATAAGTGTCCATGCGATGGCTTACGTTTGCGATAATGATCCATGTTGAAGGGCCTATGATGGAAACTGAGGCTGGCTGCTGATTGCCCGCCGTTGATGAATGGTGAAGGCGGTCTTGCTCGCGGTTGCTTTTGATTTCGATGATGATTGCTGTGCCGAATGTATTTCACGGATTGGTGAGATTGTCTTATATTTATGATTCTTCCGCCGTTTTTGACATTGCTGATGGTGATGATGCTCGGCTATTATCCTTGTGGTTATGGTTGCCTTGTTTTGTGATTTATGTATCCGCCGTCGGAGGGTTAGGGTTTGCTGCTATTGTCTGGAACCATCCCCCTTTCTCCTTAGGGTTTCGTCCTTTTTATACTATTTCCTTTTCTTTGTTGGGCTTGGATAAAATCTGATTTGGCGTTATTCCTTTACTGAGATTGATTTCTGATATTATTTGATTGGGATTTTTTTGATATGATTCTGATATTGTCTGATTGTAGATTGGATATGGGTTTGGATTGGCTAACTCGTGATTTGTTTCTGATTGATCTTATTTTCTTTCTGATACAGATTTTGTTTTGTGGTTTATCAGAACACGTTCCTTTTTCGGACTTGATTGAATTATGGATTCATTTGGATATCTTTCTAATATTGATTTCCTTTTCAGATGTTGATTCAAATTCGTTTTGGATATCCATGGATGTGGTTCCGGATTTACTCTTTGATATCCGGTTCGATCTTCACGACTTTTGGCTTTTTCACTTCGAACTAACTTTTCCTCTTCTTTTTTCAGTGAACTGATGCTAAGGCTTTGGTCGAATCCAAACTGCCGAGAAGGTTACGCGGTGATGATGACTTTAGGGTCTGAACCTTCGACAGTTGCTTTTGATATTCTCTGCTGTGTTCTTTGCTTGTTTGGTTCAGAACATGAGTTCTGGGCTGCTATTTGTGTTGCGAGCAAGATAGTGACTGGTTGTTGGTTTTCAGAATGACTGTTTCTGTGATATTATGTTGGGCCATGATGTGCGATAGCTGAGCCCCTGCATTCGGTGCCTTATTCCACGATGCCCCTAGCAGTTTGAGGTGATTTGGTCGCAGGATCTTACTGATACGAACTGCTTTGTTGGCTTTTCATGGTGACTTGCACCTTTGATTGAGGCTTGCTCTGAGCTGATGTGATTACGCGAGCTTATCTTGCTCTTTCTGGTATGATTTGTGCTATGATTTTGTGTTGTTTTTGTGAATTTTCAGGTGTTGGAAAAACTTGAACACCAAGTGGTTCATACCCGTCGGCATCCGGGTTTATGACCAAATTGATTGTGCTGCTTTACCCTTGTATCAGTTTGGAAAGTAAATTGGGATTTACATGATTTTGAAATGAATCCAATTGAGGCAAAAGCGAATCAGTCCCGCTTTTTTTATCTCTTTTATCTCTCGGCTGCCCCTTAGATAAGAACAGACGTTACCTGATCTGACCCTAATGGCGCGGATCGGTAATGGGGGTAGGACGCAGCTTCGGTTGTGCCACTCCCGGCACTCGATGATGACATCGTTCTGAGAGTGTCGAATTATTTCTTCTGACATTTTCTTCTGCTCTGTTTTTCTTTGTTTTCATTGTGCAGGTTAATCGGAGAAGCATGAAGTAATGTCCAGTAGATGAACATCATGAAGACACCAATGGATCTTTAGGACTTAGGATTTTTAGGATAGAAGTAACATTTGTAAATGTAATTTTACAGCAATTCAAATGTGAAACGATTTACTCCCTTTTGTAAAATGATATTCTTCATGAAATAAAAATTCCAGAACTTCATTTATATATCCATGACCGTTCAGCTTTGAATTTATATGTATTTCTAGTTATAAATTATAAACGTTTGCGAATAAATCCACAAATATTTATATTCATTAACTTAGTCATAAACCATAAATATTCACGAATGATATTCTTGTCTATGTACTTGTCTCGCCCGTAGTCCTAATCTCATCACCTGATTAAATTCACTTGCATTCCAACCTAAATTCTAGCCAGCAATTTTATAACCAAACACGGATGTGCGCCGTAATCACAACAGATTCAGTATCAACGATAACATTGCCCGTAATTGAATTCCATTGACCAAATGCTATTAGCAACAATCCAATAATACCCAATTAAACTGCGCCTTATTAACAGAAACGGAAGTGCTCTGGAAATAAACCATGAGCGATGAAATAGGTCTTAAATCCAGTTGTGCTCGAAAAATTTCGATACCGAATACATCAGATTGACGTCTTGATATAATCAAACCAGGTGATAAATAAATGCCTCAGAAATAGTGTCTCGAGTGTCTCAAAGCTCAGCAACAGCCCTTCTTCAAGGAATTAGCGGAATCCACGTAAAATGACCAAAATACCCCAGGAACCAATCCTGCAAAACAAACCCCTCCATGACTTGATAGTGGTTAGCAGATGCACAGATGAGATGCTATGCGAAATGACTGACTAAATATAAGGGTAAAATTTGGGGTATTACAAGTCCCTTATCCAATAAGGTTCTTTTTGATGCCAAAGCAGTATCTCTAAACACATGAGCTTCTTCGGGTGGTCGAAGCAGTCCCTTATCCAATAAGGTTCTTCGCGATACCAAAGCATTATATTTAAACACATGAGATTCGTCGGGTGGTCGAAGCAGTGCCTTATTCAATAAGGTTCTTCGCAATACCAAAGCAGTATCTCTAAACACATGAGATTCTTCCGGTGGTCAAAGCAGTCCCTTATCTAATAAGGTTCTTCGCGATACCAAATCAGTATCTCTAAACACATGAGATTCTTCGGGTGGTGAAAGCAGTCCCTTATCTAATAAGGTTCTTTACAATATTAAAGAAGTATCTCTAAACACATGAGATTCTTCGGTTTGTCAAAACAGTCCCTTATCTAATAAGGTTCTTCGTGATATCAAACCAGTATCTCTAAACACATGAGATTCTTTGCGATACCAAAGCAGTATCTCTAAACACATGAGATTCTTCTGGTGGTCAAAGAAGTACCTTATCTAATAAGGTTTTTCGCGATACCAAAGCAGTATCACAAAACACATGAGATTCTTCGGGTGGTCGAAGGAGTGCCTTATCCAATAAGGTTCTTCGCAATACCAAAGCATTATATTTAAACACATGAGATTCGTCAGGTGGTCGAATCAGTGCCTTATCCAATAAGGTTCTTCACGATACCAAAGAAGTATCTCTAAACACATGAGATTCTTCGGGTAGTTGAAGCAGTCCCTTATCCAATAAGGTTCTTTTCGATATCAAAGAAGTATCTCTAAACACATGAGATTCTTCGGGTGGTCGAAGCAGTACCTTATTCAATAAGGTTCTTCGTGATACCAAAGCAGTATCACTAAACACATGAGATTCGTCGGATGGTCGAAGCAGTCCCTTATCCAATAAGGTTCTTCGCAATACCAAAGCAGTATATCTAAACACATGGGATTCATCGGGTGGTAAAAGTAGACTCTTATCCAATAAGGTTCTTTTCGATACCAAAGCAGTATCTATAAACACATGAGATTCTTCGGGTGGTCGAAGCAGTACCTTATTCAATAAGGTTCTTCGTGATACCAAAGCAGTATCACTAAACACATGAGATTCGTCGGATGGTCGAAGCAGTCCCTTATCCAATAAGGTTCTTCGCAATACCAAAGCAGTATCTCTAAACACATGAGATTCATCGGGTGGTAAAAGTAGTCTCTTATCGAATAGGGTTCTTTGCGATACCAAAGTAGTATCTCTAAACACATGAGATTCTTCTGGTGGTCAAAGCAATACCTTATCTAATAAGGTTCTTCGCGATACCAAAGCAGTATCACTAAACACATGAGATTCTTCGGGTGGTCGAAGTAGTCCCTTATCCAATAAGGTTCTTCGCGATACCAAAGCATTATATTTAAACACACGAGATTCGTCGGGTGGTCGAAGCAGTGCCTTAACCAATAAGGTTTTTTGCGATACCAAATCAGTATCTCTAAACACATGAGATTCTTCGGGTGGTGAAAGCAGTCCCTTATCCAATAAGGTTTTTCACGATACCAAAGCAGTATCTCTAAACACATGAGATTCTTCGGTTTGTCAAAACAGTCCCTTAACTAATAAGGTTCTTCGTGATATCAAAGCAGTATCTCTAAACACATGAGATTCTTTACGATACCAAAGGAGTATCACTAAACACATGAGATTCTTAGGGTGGTCGAAGCAGTCCCTTATCCAATAAGGTTCTTCGCGATACCAAAGCATTATATTTAAACACATGAGATTCGTCGGGTGGTCGAAGCAGTGCCTTAACCAATAAGGTTCTTCGCGATACCAAACCAGTATCTCTAAACACAAGAGATTCTACGGGTAGTTGAAGCAGTCCCTTATCCAATAAGGTTCTTTCTGATGCCAAAGCAGTATCTCTAAACACATGAGCTTCTTCGGGTGGTCGAAGCAGTCCCTTATCCAATAAGGTTCTTCGTGATACCAAAGCATTATATTTAAACACATGAGATTCGTCGGGTGGTCAAAGCAGTGCCTTATTCAATAAGGTTCTTCGCGATACCAAAGCAGTATCTCTAAACACATGAGATTCTTACGGTGGTCAAAGCAGTCCCTTATCTAATAAGGTTCTTCGCGATACCAAATCAGTATCTCTAAACACATGAGATTCTTTGGGTGGTGAAAGCAGTCCCTTATCTAATAAGGTTCTTTACAATATTAAAGCAGTATCTCTAAACACATGAGATTCTTCGGTTTGTCAAAACAGTCCCTTATCTAATAAGGTTCTTCGTGATATCAAAGCAGTATCTCTAAACACATGAGATTCTTTGCGATACCAAAGCAGTATCTCTAAACACATGAGATTCTTCTGGTGGTCAAAGAAGTACCTTATCTAATAAGGTTTTTCCCGATACCAAAGCAGTATCACTAAACACATGAGATTCTTCGGGTGGTCGAAGGAGTGCCTTATCCAATAAGGTTCTTCGCAATACCAAAGCATTATATTTAAACACATGAGATTCATCAGGTGGTCGAATCAGTGCCTTATCCAATAAGGTTCTTCACGATACCAAAGAAGTATCTCTAAACACATGAGATTCTTCGGGTATTGAAGCAGTCCCTTATCCAATAAGGTTCTTTTCGATACCAAAGCAGTATCTCTAAACACATGAGATTCTTCGGGTGGTCGAAGCAGTACCTTATTCAATAAGGTTCTTCGTGATACCAAAGCAGTATCACTAAACACATGAGATTCGTCGGATGGTCGAAGCAGTCCCTTATCCAATAAGGTTCTTCGCAATACCAAAGCAGTATCTCTAAACACATGAGATTCATCAGGTGGTAAAAGTAGACTCTTATCCAATAAGGTTCTTTTCGATACCAAAGCAGTATCTATAAACACATGAGATTCTTCGGGTGGTCGAAGCAGTACCTTATTCAATAAGGTTCTTCGTGATACCAAAGCAGTATCACTAAACACATGAGATTCGTCGGATGGTCGAAGCAGTCCCTTATCCAATAAGGTTCTTCGCAATACCAAAGCAGTATCTCTAAACACATGAGATTCATCGGGTGGTAAAAGTAGACTCTTATCCAATAAGGTTCTTTGCGATACCAAAGTAGTATCTCTAAACACATGAGATTCTTCTAGTGGTCAAAGCAATACCTTATCTAATAAGGTTCTTCGCGATACCAAAGCAGTATCACTAAACACATGAGATTCTTCGGGTGGTCAAAGCAGTCCCTTATCCAATAAGGTTCTTCGCGATACCAAAGCATTATATTTAAACACATGAGATTCGTCGGTGGTCGAAGCAGTTCCTTAACCAATAAGGTTCTTCGCGATACCAAACCAATATCTCTAAACACATGAGATTCTACGGGTAGTTGAAGCAGTCCCTTATCCAATAAGGTTCTTTGTGATGCCAAAGCAGTATCTCTAAACACATGAGCTTCTTCGGGTGGTCGAAGCAGTCCCTTATCCAATAAGGTTCTTCGCGATACCAAAGCATTATATTTAAACAAATGAGATTCGTCGGGTGGTCGAAGCAGTGCCTTATTCAATAAGGTTCTTCGCGATACCAAAGCAGTATCTCTAAACACATGAGATTCTTTCGGTGGTCAAAGCAGTCCCTTATCTAATAAGGTTCTTCGCGATACCAAATCAGTATCTCTAAACACATGAGATTCTTCGGGTGGTGAAAGCAGTCCCTTATCTAATAAGGTTCTTCACAATATTAAAGCAGTATCTCTAAACACATGAGATTCTTCGGTTTGTCAAAATAGTCCCTTATCTAATAAGGTTCTTCGTGATATCAAAGCAGTATCTCTAAACACATGAGATTCTTTGCGATACCAAAGCAGTATCTCTAAACACATGAGATTCTTCTGGTGGTCAAAGAAGTACCTTATCTAATAAGGTTTTTCGCGATACCAAAGCAGTATCATTAAACACATGAGATTCTTCGGGTGGTCGAAGGAGTGCCTTATCCAATAAGGTTCTTCGCAATACCAAAGCATTATATTTAAACACATGAGATTCGTCAGGTGGTCGAAGCAGTGCCTTATCCAATAAGGTTCTTCACGATACCAAAGAAGTATCTCTAAACACATGAGATTCTTCGGGTAGTTGAAGTAGTCCCTTATCCAATAAGGTTCTTTTCGATACCAAAGCAGTATCTCTAAACACATGAGATTCTTCGGGTGGTCGAAGCAGTACCTTATTCAATAAGGTTCTTCGTGATACCAAAGCAGTATCACTAAACACATGAGATTCGTCGGATGGTCGAAGCAGTCCCTTATCCAATAAGGTTCTTCGCAATACCAAAGCAGTATCTCTAAATACATGAGATTCATCGGGTGGTAAAAGTAGACTCTTATCCAATAAGGTTCTTTTCGATACCAAAGCAGTATCTATAAACACATGAGATTCTTCGGGTGGTCGAAGCAGTACCTTATTCAATAAGGTTCTTCGTGATACCAAAGCAGTATCACTAAACACATGAGATTCGTCTGATTGTCGAAGCAGTCCCTTATCCAATAAGGTTCTTTGCAATACAAAAGCAGTATCTCTAAACACATGAGATTCATCGGGTGGTAAAAGTAGACTCTTATCCAATAAGGTTCTTTGTGATACCAAAGTAGTATCTCTAAACACATGAGATTCTTCTGGTGGTCAAAGCAATACCTTATCTAATAAGGTTCTTCGCGATACCAAAGCAGTATCACGAAAGACATGAGATTCTTCGGGTGGTCGAAGCAATCCCTTATCCAATAAGGTTCTTCGCGATACCAAAGCATTATATTTAAACACATGAGATTCATCGGTTGGTCGAAGCAGTGCCTTAACCAATAAGGTTCTTCGCGATACCAAACCAGTATCTCTAAACACATGAGATTCTACGGGTAGTTGAAGCAGTCCCTTATCCAATAAGGTTCTTTCTGATGCCAAAGCAGTATCTCTAAACACATGAGCTTCTTCGGGTGGTCGAAGCAGTCCCTTATCCAATAAGGTTCTTCGCGATACCAAAGCATTATATTTAAACACATGAGATTCGTCGGGTGTTCGAAGCAGTGCCTTATTCAATAAGGTTCTTCGTGATACCAAAGCAGTATCTCTAAACACATGAGATTCTTCCGGTGGTCAAAGCAGTCCCTTATCTAATAAGGTTCTTCGCGATACCAAATCAGAATCTCTAAACACATGAGATTCTTCGGGTGGTGAAACCAGTCCCTTATCCAATAAGGTTCTTCACAATATTAAAGCAGTATCTCTAAACACATGAGATTCTTCGCGATACCAAAGCAGTATCTCTAAACACTTGAGATTCTTCGGGTGGTCGAAGCAGTCCCTTATCCAATAAGGTTCTTCACGATACCAAAGCAGTATCTCTAAACACATGAGATTCTTCGGTTTGTCAAAACAGTCCCTTATCTAATAAGGTTCTTCACGATATCAAAGCAGTATCTCTAAACACATGAGATTCTTTGCGATACCAAAGAAGTATCTCTAAACACATGAGATTCTTCTGGTGGTCAAAGCAGTACCTTATCTAATAACGTTCTTCGTGATACCAAAGCAGTATCACTAAACACATGAGATTCTTCGGGTGGTCGGAGCAGTCCCTTATCCAATAAGGTTCTTCGCGATACCAAAGCATTATATTTAAACACACGAGATTCGTCGGGTGGTCGAAGCAGTGCCTTATCCAATAAGGTTCTTTGAGATACCAAAGTAGTATCTCTAAACACATGAGATTCTTTGCGATACCAAAGCAGTATCTCTAAACACATGAGATTCTTCTGGTGGTCAAAGCAGTACCTTATCTAATAAGCTTCTTCGCGATACCAAAGCAGTATCACTAAACACATGAGATTCTTCGGGTGGTCGAAGCAGTCCCTTATCCAATAAGGTTCTTCACGATACCAAAGCATTATATTTAAACACATGAGATTCGTTGGGTGGTCGAAGCAGTGCCTTAACCAATAAGGTACTTCGCGATACCAAACCAGTATCTCTAAACACATGAGATTCTTCGGGTA
Organism: Lathyrus sativus; assembly: GCA_963859935.3. Classification (NCBI taxonomy): domain Eukaryota; kingdom Viridiplantae; phylum Streptophyta; class Magnoliopsida; order Fabales; family Fabaceae; genus Lathyrus; species Lathyrus sativus. Next base: position 234,399,005 of record OZ012740.1, on the reverse strand, counting down.
GTTGAAGCAGTCACTTATCCAATAAGGTTCTTTGCGATGCCAAAGCAGTATCTCTAAACACATGAGATTCTTCGGGTGGTCGAAGCAGTACCTTATTCAATAAGGTTCTTCGCGATACCAAAGCAGTATCTCTAAACACATGAGATTCTTCGGGTGGTCAAAGCAGTCCCTTATCTAATAAGGTTCTTCGCGATACCAAATCAGTATCTCAAAACACATGAGATTCTTCGGGTGGTGAAAGCAGTCCCTTATCCAATAATGTTCTTCACGATACCAAAGCAGTATCTCTAAACACATGAGATTCTTCGGATTGTCAAAACAATCCCTTATCTAATAAGGTTCTTCGTGATATCAAAGCAGTATCTCTAAACACATGAGATTCTTTGCGATACCAAAGCAGTATCTCTAAACACATGAGATTCTTCTGGTGGTCAAAGAAGTACCTTATCTAATAAGGTTCTTCGCGATACCAAAGCAGTATCACTAAACACATGAGATTCTTCGGGTGGTCGAAGGAGTGCCTTATCCAATAAGGTTCTTCGCAATACCAAAGCGTTATATTTAAACACATGAGATTCGTCGGGTGGTCGAAGCAGTGCCTTATCCAATAAGGTTCTTCACGATACCAAAGCAGTATCTCTAAACACATTAGATTCTTCGGGTAGTTGAAGCAGTCCCTTATCCAATAAGGTTCTTCTCGATACCAAAGCAGTATCTCTAAACACATGAGATTCTTCGGGTGGTCGAAGCAGTACCTTATTCAATAAGGTTCTTCGTGATACCAAAGCAGTATCACTAAACACATGAGATTCGTCGGATGGTCGAAGCAGTCCCTTATCCAATAAGGTTCTTCGCAATACCAAAGCAGTATCTCTAAACACATGAGATTCATCGGGTGGTAAAAGTAGACTCTTATCCAATAAGGTTCTTTGCGATACCAAAGCAGTATATCTAAACACATGAGATTCTTCGGGTGGTCTAAGCAGTCCCTTATCTAATAAGTTCTTCGCGATACCAAAGCATTATATTTAAACACATGATATTCGTCGGGTGGTCGAAGCAGTGCCTTATCCAATAAGGTTCTTCGCGATACCAAAGCAGTATCTCTAAACACATGAGATTCTTCGGGTAGTTGAAGCAGTCCCTTACCTAATAAGGTTCTTCGCGATACCAAAGCAGTATCTCTAAACACATGACATTCTTCGGTTGGTCAAAGCAGTCCCTTATCTAATAAGGTTCTTCGCGATACCAAAGTAGTATCTCTAAACACATGAGATTCTTCGGTTTGTCAAAGCAGTCCCTTATCCAATAAGGTTCTTCACGGTATCAAAGAAGTATCTCTAAACACATGAGATTCTTTGCGATACCAAAGCAGTATCTCTAAACACATGAGATTCTTCTTGTGGTCAAAGGAGTACCTTATCTAATAAGGTTCTTCGCGATACCAACGCAGTATCACTAAACACATGAGATTCTTCGGGTGGTCGTAGCAGTCCCTTATCCAATAAGGTTCTTCGCAATACCAAAGCAGTATCTCTAAACACATGAGATTCATCGGGTGGTAAAAGTAGTCTCTTATCGAATAGGGTTCTTTGCGATACCAAAGTAGTATCTCTAAACACATGAGATTCTTCTGGTGGTCAAAGCAATACCTTATCTAATAAGGTTCTTCGCGATACCAAAGCAGTATCACTAAACACATGAGATTCTTCGGGTGGTCGAAGTAGTCCCTTATCCAATAAGGTTCTTCGCGATACCAAAGCATTATATTTAAACACACGAGATTCGTCGGGTGGTCGAAGCAGTGCCTTAACCAATAAGGTTTTTCGCGATACCAAATCAGTATCTCTAAACACATGAGATTCTTCGGGTGGTGAAAGCAGTCCCTTATCCAATAAGGTTCTTCACGATACCAAAGCAGTATCTCTAAACACATGAGATTCTTCGGTTTGTCAAAACAGTCCCTTAACTAATAAGGTTCTTCGTGATATCAAAGCAGTATCTCTAAACACATGAGATTCTTTACGATACCAAAGGAGTATCACTAAACACATGAGATTCTTAGGGTGGTCGAAGCAGTCCCTTATCCAATAAGGTTCTTCGCGATACCAAAGCATTATATTTAAACACATGAGATTCGTCGGGTGGTCGAAGCAGTGCCTTAACCAATAAGGTTCTTTGCGATACCAAACCAGTATCTCTAAACACAAGAGATTCTACGGGTAGTTGAAGCAGTCCCTTATCCAATAAGGTTCTTTCTGATGCCAAAGCAGTATCTCTAAACACATGAGCTTCTTCGGGTGGTCGAAGCAGTCCCTTATCCAATAAGGTTCTTCGTGATACCAAAGCATTATATTTAAACACATGAGATTCGTCGGGTGGTCAAAGCAGTGCCTTATTCAATAAGGTTCTTCGCGATACCAAAGCAGTATCTCTAAACACATGAGATTCTTACGGTGGTCAAAGCAGTCCCTTATCTAATAAGGTTCTTCGCGATACCAAATCAGTATCTCTAAACACATGAGATTCTTTGGGTGGTGAAAGCAGTCCCTTATCTAATAAGGTTCTTTACAATATTAAAGCAGTATCTCTAAACACATGAGATTCTTCGGTTTGTCAAAACAGTCCCTTATCTAATAAGGTTCTTCGTGATATCAAAGCAGTATCTCTAAACACATGAGATTCTTTGCGATACCAAAGCAGTATCTCTAAACACATGAGATTCTTCTGGTGGTCAAAGAAGTACCTTATCTAATAAGGTTTTTCCCGATACCAAAGCAGTATCACTAAACACATGAGATTCTTCGGGTGGTCGAAGGAGTGCCTTATCCAATAAGGTTCTTCGCAATACCAAAGCATTATATTTAAACACATGAGATTCGTCAGGTGGTCGAATCAGTGCCTTATCCAATAAGGTTCTTCACGATACCAAAGAAGTATCTCTAAACACATGAGATTCTTCGGGTATTGAAGCAGTCCCTTATCCAATAAGGTTCTTTTCGATACCAAAGCAGTATCTCTAAACACATGAGATTCTTCGGGTGGTCGAAGCAGTACCTTATTCAATAAGGTTCTTCGTGATACCAAAGCAGTATCACTAAACACATGAGATTCGTCGGATGGTCGAAGCAGTCCCTTATCCAATAAGGTTCTTCGCAATACCAAAGCAGTATCTCTAAACACATGAGATTCATCAGGTGGTAAAAGTAGACTCTTATCCAATAAGGTTCTTTTCGATACCAAAGCAGTATCTATAAACACATGAGATTCTTCGGGTGGTCGAAGCAGTACCTTATTCAATAAGGTTCTTCGTGATACCAAAGCAGTATCACTAAACACATGAGATTCGTCGGATGGTCGAAGCAGTCCCTTATCCAATAAGGTTCTTCGCAATACCAAAGCAGTATCTCTAAACACATGAGATTCATCGGGTGTTAAAAGTAGACTCTTATCCAATAAGGTTCTTTGCGATACCAAAGTAGTATCTCTAAACACATGAGATTCTTCTAGTGGTCAAAGCAATATCTTATCTAATAAGGTTCTTCGCGATACCAAAGCAGTATCACTAAACACATGAGATTCTTCGGGTGGTCAAAGCAGTCCCTTATCCAATAAGGTTCTTCGCGATACCAAAGCATTATATTTAAACACATGAGATTCGTCGGTGGTCGAAGCAGTTCCTTAACCAATAAGGTTCTTCGCGATACCAAACCAGTATCTCTAAACACATGAGATTCTACAGGTAGTTGAAGCAGTCCCTTATCCAATAAGGTTCTTTGTGATGCCAAAGCAGTATCTCTAAACACATGAGCTTCTTCGGGTGGTCGAAGCAGTCCCTTATCCAATAAGGTTCTTCGCGATACCAAAGCATTATATTTAAACAAATGAGATTCGTCGGGTGGTCGAAGCAGTGCCTTATTCAATAAGGTTCTTCGCGATACCAAAGCAGTATCTCTAAACACATGAGATTCTTTCGGTGGTCAAAGCAGTCCCTTATCTAATAAGGTTCTTCGCGATACCAAATCAGTATCTCTAAACACATGAGATTCTTCGGGTGGTGAAAGCAGTCCCTTATCTAATAAGGTTCTTCACAATATTAAAGCAGTATCTCTAAACACATGAGATTCTTCGGTTTGTCAAAATAGTCCCTTATCTAATAAGGTTCTTCGTGATATCAAAGCAGTATCTCTAAACACATGAGATTCTTTGCGATACCAAAGCAGTATCTCTAAACACATGAGATTCTTCTGGTGGTCAAAGAAGTACCTTATCTAATAAGGTTTTTCGCGATACCAAAGCAGTATCATTAAACACATGAGATTCTTCGGGTGGTCGAAGGAGTGCCTTATCCAATAAGGTTCTTCGCAATACCAAAGCATTATATTTAAACACATGAGATTCGTCAGGTGGTCGAAGCAGTGCCTTATCCAATAAGGTTCTTCACGATACCAAAGAAGTATCTCTAAACACATGAGATTCTTCGGGTAGTTGAAGTAGTCCCTTATCCAATAAGGTTCTTTTCGATACCAAAGCAGTATCTCTAAACACATGAGATTCTTCGGGTGGTCGAAGCAGTACCTTATTCAATAAGGTTCTTCGTGATACCAAAGCAGTATCACTAAACACATGAGATTCGTCGGATGGTCAAAGCAGTCCCTTATCCAATAAGGTTCTTCGCAATACCAAAGCAGTATCTCTAAATACATGAGATTCATCGGGTGGTAAAAGTAGACTCTTATCCAATAAGGTTCTTTTCGATACCAAAGCAGTATCTATAAACACATGAGATTCTTCGGGTGGTCGAAGCAGTACCTTATTCAATAAGGTTCTTCGTGATACCAAAGCAGTATCACTAAACACATGAGATTCGTCTGATTGTCGAAGCAGTCCCTTATCCAATAAGGTTCTTTGCAATACAAAAGCAGTATCTCTAAACACATGAGATTCATCGGGTGGTAAAAGTAGACTCTTATCCAATAAGGTTCTTTGTGATACCAAAGTAGTATCTCTAAACACATGAGATTCTTCTGGTGGTCAAAGCAATACCTTATCTAATAAGGTTCTTCGCGATACCAAAGCAGTATCACGAAAGACATGAGATTCTTCGGGTGGTCGAAGCAATCCCTTATCCAATAAGGTTCTTCGCGATACCAAAGCATTATATTTAAACACATGAGATTCATCGGTTGGTCGAAGCAGTGCCTTAACCAATAAGGTTCTTCGCGATACCAAACCAGTATCTCTAAACACATGAGATTCTACGGGTAGTTGAAGCAGTCCCTTATCCAATAAGGTTCTTTCTGATGCCAAAGCAGTATCTCTAAACACATGAGCTTCTTCGGGTGGTCGAAGCAGTCCCTTATCCAATAAGGTTCTTCGCGATACCAAAGCATTATATTTAAACACATGAGATTCGTCGGGTGTTCGAAGCAGTGCCTTATTCAATAAGGTTCTTCTTGATACCAAAGCAGTATCTCTAAACACATGAGATTCTTCCGGTGGTCAAAGCAGTCCCTTATCTAATAAGGTTCTTCGCGATACCAAATCAGAATCTCTAAACACATGAGATTCTTCGGGTGGTGAAACCAGTCCCTTATCCAATAAGGTTCTTCACAATATTAAAGCAGTATCTCTAAACACATGAGATTCTTCGCGATACCAAAGCAGTATCTCTAAACACTTGAGATTCTTCGGGTGGTCGAAGCAGTCCCTTATCCAATAAGGTTCTTCACGATACCAAAGCAGTATCTCTAAACACATGAGATTCTTCGGTTTGTCAAAACAGTCCCTTATCTAATAAGGTTCTTCACGATATCAAAGCAGTATCTCTAAACACATGAGATTCTTTGCGATACCAAAGAAGTATCTCTAAACACATGAGATTCTTCTGGTGGTCAAAGCAGTACCTTATCTAATAACGTTCTTCGTGATACCAAAGCAGTATCACTAAACACATGAGATTCTTCGGGTGGTCGAAGCAGTCCCTTATCCAATAAGGTTCTTCGCGATACCAAAGCATTATATTTAAACACACGAGATTCGTCGGGTGGTCGAAGCAGTGCCTTATCCAATAAGGTTCTTTGAGATACCAAAGTAGTATCTCTAAACACATGAGATTCTTTGCGATACCAAAGCAGTATCTCTAAACACATGAGATTCTTCTGGTGGTCAAAGCAGTACCTTATCTAATAAGCTTCTTCGCGATACCAAAGCAGTATCACTAAACACATGAGATTCTTCGGGTGGTCGAAGCAGTCCCTTATCCAATAAGGTTCTTCACGATACCAAAGCATTATATTTAAACACATGAGATTCGTTGGGTGGTCGAAGCAGTGCCTTAACCAATAAGGTACTTCGCGATACCAAACCAGTATCTCTAAACACATGAGATTCTTCGGGTAGTTGAAGCAGTCACTTATCCAATAAGGTTCTTTGCGATGCCAAAGCAGTATCTCTAAACACATGAGATTCTTCGGGTGGTCGAAGCAGTACCTTATTCAATAAGGTTCTTCGCGATACCAAAGCAGTATCTCTAAACACATGAGATTCTTCGGGTGGTCAAAGCAGTCCCTTATCTAATAAGGTACTTCACGATACCAAATCAGTATCTCAAAACACATGAGATTCTTCGGGTGGTGAAAGCAGTCCCTTATCCAATAATGTTCTTCACGATACCAAAGCAGTATCTCTAAACACATGAGATTCTTCGGATTGTCAAAACAAACCCTTATCTAATAAGGTTCTTCGTGATATCAAAGCAGTATCTCTAAACACATGAGATTCTTTGCGATACCAAAGCAGTATCTCTAAACACATGAGATTCTTCTGGTGGTCAAAGAAGTACCTTATCTAATAAGGTTCTTCGCGATACCAAAGCAGTATCACTAAACACATGAGATTCTTCGGGTGGTCAAAGGAGTGCCTTATCCAATAAGGTTCTTCGCAATACCAAAGCGTTATATTTAAACACATGAGATTCGTCGGGTGGTCGAAGCAGTGCCTTATCCAATAAGGTTCTTCACGATACCAAAGCAGTATCTCTAAACACATTAGATTCTTCGGGTAGTTGAAGCAGTCCCTTATCCAATAAGGTTCTTTTCGATACCAAAGCAGTATCTCTAAACACATGAGATTCTTCGGGTGGTCGAAGCAGTACCTTATTCAATAAGGTTCTTCGTGATACCAAAGCAGTATCACTAAACACATGAGATTCGTCGGATGGTCGAAGCAGTCCCTTATCCAATAAGGTTCTTCGCAATACCAAAGCAGTATCTCTAAACACATGAGATTCATCGGGTGGTAAAAGTAGACTCTTATCCAATAAGGTTCTTTGCGATACCAAAGCAGTATATCTAAACACATGAGATTCTTCGGGTGGTCTAAGCAGTCCCTTATCTAATAAGTTCTTCGCGATACCAAAGCATTATATTTAAACACATGATATTCGTCGGGTGGTCGAAGCAGTGCCTTATCCAATAAGGTTCTTCGCGATACCAAAGCAGTATCTCTAAACACATGAGATTCTTCGGGTAGTTGAAGCAGTCCCTTACCTAATAAGGTTCTTCGCGATACCAAAGCAGTATCTCTAAACACATGACATTCTTCGGTTGGTCAAAGCAGTCCCTTATCTAATAAGGTTCTTCGCGATACCAAAGTAGTATCTCTAAACACATGAGATTCTTCGGTTTGTCAAAGCAGTCCCTTATCTAATAAGGTTCTTCACGGTATCAAAGAAGTATCTCTAAACACATGAGATTCTTTGCGATACCAAAGCAGTATCTCTAAACACATGAGATTCTTCTTGTGGTCAAAGGAGTACCTTATCTAATAAGGTTCTTCGCGATACCAACGCAGTATCACTAAACACATGAGATTCTTCGGGTGGTCGTAGCAGTCCCTTATCCAATAAGGTTCTTCGCGATACCAAAGCATTATATTTAAACACATGAGATTCGTCGGGTGGTCGAAGTAGTGCCTTAACCAATAAGGTTCTTCGCGATACCAAACCAGTATCTCTAAACACATGAGATTCTTCAGGTAGTTGAAGCAGTCCCTTATCCAATAAGGTTCTTTGGGATGCCAAAGCAGTATCTCTAAACACATGAGATTCTTCGGGTGGTCGAAGCAGTCCCTTATCCAATTAGTTTCTTCGTGTTACCAAAGCATTATATTTAAACACAAGAGATTCGTCGGGTGGTCGAAGCACTGCCTTATTAAATAAGGTTCATCGCGATACCAAAGCAAAATCTCTAAACACATGAGATTCTTCGGGTGGTCAAAGCAGTCCCTTATCTAATAAGGTTCTTCGCGATACCAAATCAGTATCTCTAAACACATGAGATTCTTCGGGTGGTGAAAGCAGTCCCTTATCCAATAAGGTTCTTCGCAATTTTAAAGCAGTATCTCTAAACACATGAGATTCTTCGCGATACCAAAGCAGTATCTCTAAACACATGAGATTCTTCGGGTGGTCGAAGCAGTCCCTTATCCAATAAGGTTCTTCATGATACCAAAGCAGTATCTGTAACACCCCCTTTCTATACCCCCAAATTAATACATTTAATCAATTAGGCACTTAAAAAATTTATTTCATCAGAGTTTAATTAAAACATGGTATATAAGAGGCGAATCACATTATCATGAAATTAAACACATACGATACCTGCTCAAAATAGATATGCAACAATGGGTAACCCACATCTCAATATTTAGAATAAAAGCGGAAACATCCAAATATTGAATCGATCACATTCATAAAAGTATATACAACCATTCAATCAATTCATGCTTTACAACCATATCCACAGCGGATACATACACAGACGTATCACAAGGAATCAAAACAAAATAGCTTCAAAAGAGCCAAAGGCTTCCTAACTACCCAGATGTTACATATCAGAGCCATCGACCAAAAAGAATGAAGACATCGCTTCATAAAAAGAACCTCCAGCTTCCTACTCTGCAATGCCTCATAGAGCATTATAAAACAGCAGAAGGGTGAGAAACAACATCATAACAGTTAATGCATAAAATTGCATATATACATATACTCATATTTTTACAAGTCATACTCAATTTATGTTCTCACCACATTAAGCATATACAAATAATCATGTCTCTACACATACACATGAACATTTACTATATGTTCCTCCCAAACAATCATATATAACATACACAGTTACATTCATACAACTAATGCATCATACACAGATAACTCATGCAACTCATAGAGACCGACACACGACTCTATGCAGATGCAAATACGGTACCGACTCATTTCAACAGATTCTCTAAGGAATCGAGTATTCAGCAGATTCTCCACGGAATCAAGTATTTAGCAGATTCTCCACGGAATCAAATATTCATCAGATTCTCCACGGAATCGAATATTCAGCAGATTCTCCACAGAATCAAATACTCAGCAGATTCTCCACGGAATCAAATACTCTAGTCAATCCTCCAAGGGATTACATGTTATGACCGATTCTCCGAGGAATCACACAATGCAACCGATTCTCCAAGGAATCTAATGTAACCATCGTATCCTACGAGGTTCTGCAAATCCTCCGAGGGATCATTCAACACCAAAATGCATACTAAGATGCTACACAATGCTAATCCTCTGAGGGATCGATCAACACAGAATGCATAATATATTCACAACATACTCATTGCATTTATCACATACATCGCATATATCTATCATGCATTCACATTATGCACCATTTCACACATGGTTTACACACATATCAGCCTATCAATGCGTTTCTATTCAATTCAAGCAAATACACAAGATTATCAACGTTCAAGATTCACCATTGGCTCTACAATCTAGGATTCACGCCTTTCGGCCACCCACAGCACGACATGTCGAAACAGTTCACACATCAATCATTCATATAGGCATTAATCATAATTGAATCGGCCAAACATCATGCTATGAATAAACAGCAAAACAAATAACACTGTCAGGTTCGCCAACCTTCGCCTGGCGAAGCCACGCAGCGAATGCTCGCTGGCCTTCGCCTGGCGAACTTCCCAGCGAAGTCCACTGGGAGTAATTATGGAATTACTCGCTGAGGCTCGCTACACACTCGCCTGGCGAACCTTCGCCAACTCACTTCGCCTGGCGAAATTGCCAGCGAAGACAGGGTGTTAGCTTCTGACTTGCTTCGCTGCAGCTCGCTGGGCTTCGCCTGGCGAAGCTTCGCTGCCATTCGCCTGGCGAGCCGGCGAAGACAGAACTTCCATGGCTGTCTCAACAGCCCAAACTCCACAAAACCAACCGATTAAATCCAAACTAGTCTCAGTGGCACAACCCTACCATCACCCGACTAAACTACATCGTCTAATCCGAGTTCTAACCGATTAAAACCTCATTCTACTCACAAAAACCAACTTCTAACCTAAGTGGAAAAAGAGTAGAAACTCTACAAAATCCAAACACATACATATACAATCATATACATTAAAGAGATGATGGAGTTTCACACCCTTACCGATCGATTGCAAGCTTTGGTGATGATCCCTTGATGATTCTAGGTTTTCCTCTCCACTTTCTCTTCTCTTTCTCTTCTCCTCTTTTCTTTCTCTTGTTTTTCTTCTTATGTTACTATCTTTCTTTATTTTCCTCTCTTATTCTATTTCTTTCCTCTCAAATTCTTTCCAACACTTACCAATCAATTCTCACACTAAATTGCTAAATGTCTAAAATGCCCTTTTTACTCTAATTCCCCAAAAACTCTCCGAATCGGTAAAAGTAGATAAAATAAGCAAACACCACATAATAATATATAATTTCTCAATTTAAAACAAACATCAATTAAATAAATTAAAAGACTCAACAATTAATGGGAATTCAGAATCGGGGCGTTACAACTCTCCCCCACTTTAGAAATTTTCGTCCTCGAAAATATCACCTGATTCAAACAACTCTGGATGCGATTCTCGCATCTTGCTCTCCAACTCCCAAGTCATATTGCCTTCCGCGGCACCTCCTCAGGACACTTTCACAAGCGCAATATCCTTGCCTCTTAGTTTCTTAACTTCACGGTCCAAAATACTAACCGGTAAAACTTCAACTGTAAGGTTATCTCTTACTTCAACTTCATCCATTGGGATAACATGTGACGGATCCGGAACATACTTCCGAAGTTGCGAGACATGGAATACATCATGCAAATTCGAAAGGTTCGGAGGTAACGCCACACGATAAGCCACAGCACCAACTCGTGCGACAATCTGATACGGACCAATAAAACGAGAAGTCAACTTTCTCGACTTCAAAGCACGACCCACACCCGTAACCGGTGTAACTCTCAAAAACACATGGTCGCCCTCTTGAAACTCGAGATCCTTTCTCCTTTTATCATGATAACTTTTCTGTCTACTCTGAGAAGCTCTCATCTTTTCCCGAATAAATTTCACCTTTTCCGTCGTTTGTTGTACCATTTCAGGACCAACTACCGACTTTTCACCTGTCTCATGCCAACACAGAGGTGTTCGACATCTCCGACCATATAAAGCCTCAAATGGCGCCATACCAATACTCGAATGGAAACTGTTATTATAGGTGAACTCAATCAACGCTAAATAACCGTCCCACGCACCACCTTGTTCAAGCACACAAGCACGCAACAAATCTTCTAACGATTGAATCGTCCTCTCGGTTTGACCATCTATTTGCGGATGATATGTCGAACTCAATCTCAACTTAGAACCCAAGGCACCTTGCAAACTCTCCCAAAATCTTGAAGTAAATCTGGGATCTCTATCCGACACAATACTCTTAGGAACTCCATGAAGCTTCACAATAGTGCCAACATAAATCTCGGCCAACCTTTCCAAAGAATAAGTAATATCAATCGGAATAAAGTGAGCCGATTTAGTAAGCATATCAACAATCACCCAAATAGCATTATGTCCTCTTTGCGTATTCGGCAATCCCGTAACAAAATCCATCGATATACTATCCCATTTCCATTCCGGAATATCCAACGGTTGCATCAATCCACTAGGCTTCTGATGCTCCACCTTAGACTTCTGGCAAGTCAAACACGAGTACACAAAACGAGCAACATCGCTTTTCAATCCAGACCACCAAAAGATCTTCTTCAAATCCTGATACATCTTATTCGCTCCCGGATGAATACTCAAGTTACTCCGATGTCCCTCTTCCAATATCATCTTTTTCAAATTTGCATCATCGGGAATACAAATACGACCTCGAAACCTCAAAACTCCTAATTCATCAACTTTGAAATCTTCATTTCCATTCGTCATCAAATCCACAAATTTCAAATCCAACTTTTGCTTTTCACACACCGTAGCAAGGAAATCATTCGTGACATGCAACATACCAAGCTTCACACTACTCGGTGTTAACTCACAAACCAAACTCAAATCTCTAAAGTTCTCCAAGAGTTCCCACTCTCTAACCATCAAAGTAGACACGTGCAACGACTTCCGACTTAAGGCATCGGCTACCACATTCGCCTTACCCGGATGATAATTTAAACCAAAATCATAGTCCTTCAAAAGTTCTAGCCATCTCCTTTGCCTCATATTCAATTCTTTTTGATCAAACAAATACTTCAAACTCTTGTGATCGCTAAAAACTTCAAATCTTGCACCATAAAGATAGTGCCTCCAAATTTTCAAAACGAACACTACGGCCGCTAACTCCAAATCATGAGTAGGATAATTCTTTTCATGTACTCTCAACTGTCTAGAAGCATACGCCACGACCTTCCCATCTTGCATCAATACACCACCCAATCCTGACAAAGAAGCATCGCAATAAACCACAAAAGGTTCCGTAGGATTCGGCAAAATCAAAACTGGTGCTGTCGTTAACCTTCTCTTTAATTCCATGAAACTCTCTTCACAATTAACATCCCAAATAAAAGTCTTTCCTTTACAAGTCAACTGCGTTAACGGAAGTGCTAACTTTGAAAATCCTTCGATAAACCTCCGGTAGTAACCGGCCAAGCCCAAAAAGCTTCGAATTTCCGTAACTGATCTTGGAGTCTCCCATTGCATTACCGCATCGATCTTGGATGGATCCACACTAATACCATTTCCGGAAATAATATGTCCAAGAAAACTCACCTCCGACAACCAAAACTCACACTTAGACAATTTTGCGTACAACTTCTTCTCTTTCAAAATCCGCAACACAATCCTTAAATGTTCTTCGTGTTCCTCTCGAGACTTAGAATAAATCAAAATGTCATCGATAAACACTACCACAAAACGATCCAACTGCTCGTGGAAGATACGGTTCATATATTCCATGAAAACACCCGGCGCATTAGAAACTCCGAATGGCATCACCGTATACTCATAGTGACCATATCATGTTCTAAAAGCCGTCTTCGAAATATCTTCTTCCTTAACCCGAATCTGGTGATAACCGGATCTCAAATCAATCTTACTAAAAACACGGGCTCCCTCTAATTGATCCATCAAATCATCAATTATTGGAAGCGGATACTTGTTCTTAATTGTCACCTTATTCAACTGCCGATAATCAATACACAATCGCATACTACCATCCTTCTTCTTCACCAATAATACCGGCGCACCCCAAGGAGAAACACTTGGTCTTACAAATCTCTTATCCAACAAATCATTCAACTGCTTCTTCAATTCCACCAACTCCGATGCCGACATCCGATACGGGGCCATCGAAATCGGTCTAGTACCCGGAACTAGATCAATAGAAAATTCAACCTCTCTCTTTGGCGGCACATCCGCAACATCTTCCGGAAACACTTCAGGAAATTCACAAACCACAGGAAACACGTCGAGCTCAACTTTGCTCTCCACCGACAACGATGCAAACAAACCAAACAACTGAGCTTCGTCCGCTAAAAGTTTCTTCAACTCTTTAGTGGAAAGAAAACTCTCGTCCTCACCATCTTCCAAAGAAGGAAACCTTACTAACTTGTGATAGCAATCCAGATGAACTCTATTAAATTGCAACCAGTTCATACCCAAGATTACGTCCAAACCTTCCAACGGCAAACACACTAAATCCATAACGAAGTCCTTACCATACATGGTCAAAGGACAACTTGCACACACCAAAGAAGTAGTTACCGACCCCGAAGCGGGAGTTCCAATAACCATACCACTACTCAAGGAAACCATACACAAATCCAACCGATTAGCACACGCAAGAGAAATGAACGAGTGAGTCGCTCCAGTATCAATAATAGCAACTAAAGGCATATCATTAATGAAGCATGTACCTTTAATCAAACGATCCGCTGCATTAGTAGCGTCTGAACCTGCTAATGCGAATACTTTTCCGCCCGCCTGAGCTTGCTTCGGTTTGGTACAATTCGGGCTAATGTGACCCACCTCGCCACAATTAAAACACTTCACATCATTCTTTCTACACTCTGCTGCATCATGTCCAAGGAGCCCACAGTTGGAACACTTTGCTTTGAACATTCCACAATTATAAGACTTGTGGCCCATCACGCCACACTTAAAACATTTGATCGCACCGGAACCTCCTCCGGGTCTCCTATCAAAGTTTCCCCTATGCTTGCCCTTATCAGCAGGCGTCACATAAGGTCCGCTTCGTACTTGCTGCTTCCCTCTCCTCTCGCTCAAACCCTTATAATGAGTAGAACGAGCTCTACTGTCTTCTTCATAAATCCTACAGCACTCGATCAAATCCGAAAATCTTCGTATTCTTTGATAACCCACCGCTTGCATTATCTCAGGACGCAAGCCATTCTCATACTTGATACATTTGGAAAACTCCGCCGTAACCGCATCATAGTGAGGGTGAAACTTCACTAACTCAGTAAACTTAGCGGTGTAGTCCACCACCGACATATTACCTTGTTTCAACTCCAGAAATTCCATTTCTCTCTTCCCTTTAACACTTTCGGGATAATACTTCCTTAGAAACTCAGTACGAAATAAATCCCACGTAATCTCCTCATCGTCGACCTCAAGAACTTGCCTCACGCTGACCCACCAGTCATCAGCCTCTTCTCTCAGCATGTGAGTCCCTAGTCTCACCTTGTTCCCTTCAGCACAATCCATCACCCTAAAGATCCTCTCAATTTCCTTTAACCATATCTGAGCACCATCCGGATCAAATCTCCCTTTGAACACCGGTGGTTGGTTCTTCCTGAACTCATCATTCGCATTCACGTTAGGTGCACCCTGCACAGCTCTGGCCATAGCCTCTAACGCCGCTGCCATAGCATTGTCATTACGACCTGCCATATTCTGAGGATTTCCAAAAATAACAACAAGGTTAAACAACCGTTCAACCAACACAACAACAAGACAGACACGACTGACTCAACACTGGCTCTGATACCACTTAATGTAACACCCCCTTTCTATACCCCCAAATTAATACATTTAATCAATTAGGCACTTAAAAAATTTATTTCATCAGAGTTTAATTAAAACATGGTATATAAGAGGCGCATCACATTATCATGAAATTAAACACATACGATACCTGCTCAAAATAGATATGCAACAATGGGTAACCCACATCTCAATATTTAGAATAAAAGCGGAAACATCCAAATATTGAATCGATCACATTCATAAAAGTATATACAACCATTCAATCAATTCATGCTTTACAACCATATCAACAACGGATACATACACAGACGTATCACAAGGAATCAAAACAAATGTAACTCCAAAAGAGTCAAAGGCTTCCTAACTACCCAGATGTTACATATCAGAGCCATCGACCAAAAAGAATGAAGACATCGCTTCACAAAAAGAACCTCCAGCTTCCTACTCTGCAATGCCTCATAGAGCATTATAAAACAGCAGAAGGGTGAGAAACAACATCATAACAGTTAATGCATAAAATTGCATATATACATATACTCATATTTGTACAAGTCATACTCAATTTATGTTCTCACCACATTAAGCATATACAAATAATCATGTCTCTACACATACACATGAACATTTACTATATGTTTCTCCCAAACAATCATATATAACATACACAGTTACATTCATTCAACTAATGCATCATACACAGATAACTCATGCAACTCATAGAGACCGACACACGACTCTATGCAGATGCAAATGCGGTACCGACTCATTTCAACAGATTCTCTAAGGAATCGAGTATTCAGCAGATTCTCCACGGAATCAAGTATTCAGCAGATTCTCCACGGAATCAAATATTCATCAGATTCTCCACGGAATCGAATATTCAGCAGATTCTCCATGGAATCAAATACTCAGCAGATTCTCCACGGAATCAAATACTCTAGTCAATCCTCCAAGGGATTACATGTTATGACCGATTCTCCGAGGAATCACACAATGCAACCGATTCTCCAAGGAATCTAATGTAACCATCGTATCTTACGAGGTTCTGCAAATCCTCCGAGGGATCATTCAACACCAAAATGCATACTAAGATGCTACACAATGCTAATCCTCCGAGGGATCGATCAACACAGAATGCATAATATGTTCACAACATACTCATTGCATTTATCACATATATCGCATATATCTATCATGCATTCACATTATGCACCATTTCACACATGGTTTACACACATATCAGCCTATCAATGCGTTTCTATTCAATTCAAGCAAATACACAAGATTATCAACGTTCAAGATTCACCATTGGCTCTACAATCTAGGATTCACGCCTTTCGGCCACCCACAACACGACATGTCGAAACAGTTCACACATCAATCATTCATATAGGCATTAATCATAATTGAATCGGCCAAACATCATGCTATGAATAAACAGCAAAACAAATAACACTGTCAGGTTCGCCAACCTTCGCTTGGTGAAGCCACGCAGCGAATGCTCGCTGGCCTTCGCCTGGCGAACTTCCCAGCGAAGTCCACTGGGAGTAATTCTGGAATTACTCGCTGAGGCTCGCTATACACTCTCCTGGCGAACCTTCGCCAACTCACTTCGCCTGGCGAACTTGCCAGCGAAGACAGGGTGTTAGCTTCTGACTTGCTTCGCTGCAGCCCGCTGGGCTTCGCCTGGCGAAGCTTCGCTGCCATTCGCCAGGCGAGCCTGCGAAGACAGAACTTCCATGGCTGTCTCAAGAGCCCAAACTCCACAAAACCAACCGATTAAATCCAAACCAGTCTCAGTGGCACAACCCTACCATCACCCGACTAAACTACATCGTCTAATCCGAGTTCTAACCGATTAAAACCTCATTCTACTCACAAAAACCAACTTCTAACCTAAGTGGAAAAAGAGTAGAAAATCTACAAAATCCAAACACATACACATACAATCATATACATTAAAGAGATGATGGAGTTTCACACCCTTACCGATCGATTGCAAGCTTTGGTGATGATCCCTTGATGATTATAGGTTTTCCTCTCCACTTTCTCATCTCTTTCTCTTCTCCTCTTTTCTTTCTCTTGTTTTTCTTCTTATGTTACTATCTTTCTTTCTTTTCCTCTTTTATTCTATTTCTATCTCTATTTCTTTCCTCTCAAATTCTTTCCAACACTTACCAATCAATTCTCACACTAAATTGCTAAATGTCTAAAATGCCCTTTTTACTCTAATTCCCCGAAAACTCTCCGAATCGGTAAAAATAGATAAAATAAGCAAACACCACATAATAATATATAATTTCTCAATTTAAAACAAACATCAATTAAATAAATTAAAAGACTCAACAATTAATGGGAATTCAGAATCGGGGCGTTACAGTATCTCTAAACACATGAGATTCTTCGGTTTGTCAAAACAGTCCCTTATCTAATAAGGTTCTTCGTGATATCAAAGCAGTATCTCTAAACACATGAGATTTTTTGCGATACCAAAGCAGTATCTCTAAACACATGAGATTCTTCTGGTGGTCAAAGAAGTAACTTATCTAATAAGGTTCTTCGCAATACCAAAGCATTATATTTAAACACATGAGATTCGTCGGGTGGTCGAAGCAGTGCCTTATCCAATAAGGTTCTTCATGATACCAAAGCAGTATCTCTAAACACATGAGATTCTTCGGGTAGTTGAAGCAGTCCTTTATCCAATAAGGTTCTTTTCGATACCAAAGCAGTATCTCTAAACACATGAGATTCTTCGGGTGGTCGAAGCAGTACCTTATTCAATAAGGTTCTTCGTGATCCCAAAGCAGTATCACTAAACACATGAGATTCGTCGGATGGTCGAAGCAGCCCCTTATCCAATAAGGTTCTTCGCAATACCAAAGCAGTATCTCTAAACACATGAGATTCATCGGGTGGTAAAAGTAGTCCCTTATCCAATAAGGTTCTTTGCGATACCAAAGCAATATCTCTAAACACATGAGATTCTTCGGGTGGTCTAAGCAGTCCATTATCTAATAAGGTTCTTCGCGATACCAAAGCAGTATTTTTAAACACATGAGATTCTTCGAGTGGTCGAAGCAGTCCCATATCCAATAAGGTTCTTCGCGATACCAAAGCAGTATCTCTAAACACATGAGATTCGTCGGGTGGTCGGAGCATTGCCTTATCCAATAAGGTTCTTCGCAATACCAAAGCAGTATCTCTAAACACATGAGATTCTTCGGGTGGTCAAAGCAGTCCCTTATCTAATAAGGTTCTTCGCGATACCAAAGCAGTATCTCTAAACACATGAGATTCTTTGCGATACCAAAGCAGTATGTTTAAACACATGAGATTCTTCTGGTGGTCAAAGAAGTACCTTATCTAATAAGGTTCTTCGCGATACCAAAGCAGTATCACTAAACACATGAGATTCTTCGCGTGGTAGAAGGAGTGCCTTATCCAATAAGGTTCTTCGCAAAACCAAAGCATTATATTTAAACACATGAGATTCGTCGGGTGGTCGAAGCAGTGCCTTATCCAATAAGGTTCTTCACGATACCAAAGAAGTATCTCTAAACACATGAGATTCTTCGGGTAGTTGAAGCAGTCCCTTATCCAATAAGGTTCTTTTCGATACCAAAGCAGTATCTCTAAACACATGAGATTCTTCGGGTGGTCGAAGCAGTACCTTATTCAATAAGGTTCTTCGTGATACCAAAGCAGTATCACTAAACACATGAGATTCGTCGGATGGTCGAAGCAGTCCCTTATCCAATAAGGTTCTTCGCAATACCAAAGCAGTATCTCTAAACACATGAGATTCATCGGGTGGTAAAAGTAGACTCTTATCCAATAAGATTCTTTGCGATACCAAAGCAGTATCTCTAAACACATGAGATTCTTCTGGTGGTCAAAGCAGTACCTTATTTAAAAAGGTTCTTCGCGATACCAAACCAGTATCTCTAAACACATGAGATTCTTCGGGTAGTTGAAGCAGTCCCTTATCTAATAAGTTTCTTTGAGATGCCAAAGTAGTATCTCTAAACACATGAGATTCTTGGGGTGGTCGAAGCAGTCCCTTATCCAATAAGGTTCTTCGCGATACCAAAGCATTATATTTAAACACATGAGATTCGCCGGGTGGTCGAAGTAGTGCCTTATTCAATAAGGTTCTTCGCGATACCAAAGAAGTATCTCTAAACACATGAGATTCTTCGGGTGGTCAAAGCAATCCCTTATCTAATAAGGTTCTTCGCGATTCCAAATCAGTATCTCTAAACACATGAGATTCTTCGGTTTGTCAAAACAGTCCCTTATCTAATAAGTTTCTTCGTGATATCAAAGCAGTATCTCTAAACACATGAGATTCTTTACGATACCAAAGAAGTATCACTAAACACATGAGATTCTTCGGGTGGTCGAAGCAGTCCCTTATCCAAGAAGGTTCTTCGCGATACCAGAGCATTATATTTAAACACATGAGATTCGTCGGGTGGTCGAAGCAGTGCCTTAACCAATAAGGTTATTCGCGATACCAAACCAGTATCTCTAAACACATGAGATTCTACGGGTAGTTGAAGCAGTCCCTTATACAATAAGGTTCTTTGTGATGCCAAAGCAGTATCTCTAAACACATTAGATTCTTCGGGTGGTCGAAGCAGTCCCTTATCCAATAAGGTTCTTCGCGATACCAAGGCATTATATTTAAACACATGAGATTCGTCGGGTGGTCGAAGCAGTGCCTTCTCCAATAAGGTTCTTCGCGATACCAAAGCATTATCTCTAAACACATCAGATTCTTCCGGTGGTCAAAGCAGTCCCTTATCTAATAAGGTTCTTCGTGATACTAAATCAGTATCTCTAAACACATGAGATTCTTCGGGTGGTGAAAGCAGTCCCTTATCCAATAAGGTTCTTCGCAATATTAAAGCAGTATCTCTAAACACATGAGATTCTTCGGTTTATCAAAACAGTCCCTTATCTAATAATGTTCTTCGCGATATCAAAGGAGTATCTCTAAACACATGAGATTCTTTGCGATACCAAAGCAGTATCTCTAAACACATGAGATTCTTCTGGTGTTCAAAACAGTACCTTATCTAATAAGGTTCTTCGTGATACCAAAGCAGTATATCTAAACACATGAGATTCTTTGGGTGGTCGAAGCAGTCCCTTATCCAATAAGGTTCTTCGCGATACCAAAGCATTATATTTAAACACACGAGATTCGTCGGGTGGTCGAAGCAGTGCCTTATCCAATAAGGTTCTTTGCGATACCAAAGCAGTATCTCTAAAAACATGAGATACTTTGTGATATCAAAGCAGTATCTCTAAACACATGAGATTGTTCTGGTGGTCAAAGCAGTACCTTATCTAATAAGGTTCTTCGCGATACCAAAGCAGTATCACTAAACACATGAGATTCTTCGGGTGGTCGAAGTAGTCCCTTATCCAATAAGGTTCTTCGCGATACCAAAGCATTATATTTAAACACACGAGATTCGTCGGGTGGTCGAAGCAGTGCCTTAACCAATAAGGTTTTTCGCGATACCAAACCAGTATCTCTAAACACATGAGATTCTTCGGGTAGTTGAAGCAGTCCCTTATCCAAAAAGGTTCTTTGCGATGCCAAAGCAGTATCTCTAAACACATGAGATTCTTCGGGTGGTCGAAGCAGTCCCTTATCCAATAAGGTTCTTCCCGATACCAAAGCATTATATTTAAACACATGAGATTCACCGGGTGGTCCAAGCAGTGCCTTATTCAATAAGGTTCTTAGTGATACCAAAGCAGTATCTCTAAACACATGAGATTCTTCGGATGGTCAAAGCAGTCCCTTATCGTATAAGGTTCTTCGCGATACCAAATCAGTATCTCTAAACACATGAGATTCTTCGGGTGTTGAAAGCAGTCCCTTATCCAATAAGGTTCTTCATGATACCAAAGCAGTATCTCTAAACACATGAGATTCTTCGGTTTGTCAAAACAATCCCTTATCTAATAAGGTTCTTCGTGAAATCAATGCAGTATCTCTAAACACATGAGATTCTTTGCGATACCAAAGCAGTATCTCTATACACATGAGATTCTTCTGGTGGTCAAAGAAGTATCACTAAACACATGAGATTCGTCGGGTGGTCGAAGCAGTGCCTTATCCAATAAGGTTCTTCACGATACCAAAGCAGTATCTCTAAACACATGAGATTCTTCGGGTAGTTGAAGCAGTCCCTTATCCAATAAGGTTCTTTTCGATACCAAAGCAGTATCTCTAAACACATGAGATTCTTCGGGTGGTCGAAGCAGTACCTTATTCAATAAGGTTCTTCGTGATACCAAAGCAGTATCACTAAACACATAAGATTCATCGGATGGTCGAAGCAGTCCCTTATCCAATAAGGTTCTTCGCAATACCAAAGCAGTATCTCTAAACACATGAGATTCATCGGGTGGTAAAAGTATACTCTTATCCAATAAGGTTCTTTGCGATACCAAAGCAGTATATCTAAACACATGAGATTCTTTGGGTGGTCTAAGCAGTCCCTTATCTAATAAGTTCTTCGCGATACCAAAGCAGTATCACTAAACACATGAGATTCTTCGGGTGGTCGAAGCAGTCCCTTATCCAATAAGGTTCTTCGCGATACCAAAGCATTATATTTAAACACATGATATTCGTCGGGTGGTCGAAGCAGTGCCTTATCCAATAAGGTTCTTCGCGATACCAAAGCAGTATCTCTAAACACATGAGATTCTTCGGGTAGTTGAAGCAGTCCCTTACCTAATAAGGTTATTCGCGATACCAAAGCAGTATCTCTAAACACATGACATTCTTCGGTTGGTCAAAGCAGTCCCTTATCTAATAAGGTTCTTCTTGATACCAAAGCAGTATCTCTAAACACATGAGATTCTTCGGTTTGTCAAAGCAGTCCCTTATCTAATAAGGTTCTTCGCGATATCAAAGAAGTATCTCTAAACACATGAGATTCTTTGCGATACCAAAGCAGTATCTCCAAACACATGAGATTCTTCTTGTGGTCAAAGGAGTACCTTATCTAATGAGGTTCTTCGCAATACCAACGCAGTATCACTAAACACATGAGGTTCTTCGGGTGGTCGAAGGAGTGCCTTATCCAATAAAGTTCTTCGCAATACCAAAGCATTATATTTAAACACATGAGATTCGTCGGGTGGTCGAAGCAGTGCCTTATCAGATAAGGTTCTTCGCAAGACCAAAACAGTATCTCTAAACACATGAGATTCATCGGGTGGTAAAAGTAGTCCCTTATCCAATAAGGTTCTTTGCGATACCAAAGCAGTATCTCTAAACACATGAGATTCTTCGGGTGGTCTAAGCAGTCCCTTATCTAATAAGGTTCTTCGCGATACCAAAGCAGTATTTTTAAAAACATGAGATTCTTCGGGTGGTCGAAGCAGTCCCTTATCTAATAAGGTTCTTCGCGATACCAAAGCAGTATCTCTAAACACATGAGATTCGTCGCGTGGTCGAAGCAGTGCCATATCCAATAAGGTTCTTCGCAATACCAAAGCAGTATATCTAAACACATGAGATTCTTCGTGTGGTCAAAGCAGTCCCTTATCTAATAAGGTTCTTCGCGATACCAAAGCAGTATCTCTAACCACATAACATTCTTCGGTTGGTCAAAGCAGTCCCTTATCTAATAAGGTTCTTCGCGATACCAAAGCAGTATCACTAAACACATGAGATTCTTCGGGTGATCGAAGCAGTCCCTTATCCTATAAGGTTCTTCAAGATACCAAAGAATTATATTTAAACACATGATATTCGTCGGGTGGTCGAAGCAGTGCCTTATCCAATAAGGTTCTTCGCGATACCAAAGCAGTATCTCTAAACACATGAGATTCTTTGGGTAGTTGAAGCAGTCCCTTACCTAATAAGGTTCTTCGCGATACCAAAGCAGTATCTCTAAACACATGACATTCTTCGGTTGGTCAAAGCAGTCCCTTATCTAATAAGGTTCTTCGCGATACCAAAGCAGTATCTCTAAACACATGAGATTCTTCGGTTTGTCAAAGCAGTCTTTTATCTAATAAGGTTCTTCGCGATATCAAAGAAGTATCTCTAAACACATGAGATTCTTTGCGATACCAAAGCAGTATCTCTAAACACATGAGATTCTTCTTGTGGTCAAAGCAGTACCTTATCTAATAAGGTTCTTCGCCATACCAACGCAGTATCACTAAACACATGAGATTTTTCGGGTGGTCGAAGCAGTCCCTTATCCAATAAGGTTCTTCGCGATACCAAAGCATTATATTTAAACACAAGAGATTCGTCGGGTGGTCGAAGTAGTGCCTTAAGCAATAAGGTTCTTCGCGATACTAAACCAGTATCTCTAAACACATGAGATTTTTCGGGTAGTTGAAGCAGTCCCTTATCCAATAAGGTTCTTTGCGATGCCAAAGCAGTATCTCTAAACACATGAGATTCTTCGGGTGGTCGAAGCAGTCCCTTATCTAATAAGTTTCTTCGCAATACCAAAGCATTATATTTAAACACATGAGATTAGTCGGGTGGTCGAAGCAGTGCCTTATTCAATAAGGTTCATCGCGATACCAAATCAAAATCTCTAAACACATGAGATTCTTCGAGTGGTCAAAGCAGTCCCTTATTTAATAAGGTTCTTTGCGATACCAAATCAGTATGTCTAAACACATGAGATTCTTTGGGTGGTGAAAGCAGTCCCTTATCCAATAAGGTTCTTCGCAATATTAAAGCAGTATCTCTAAACAAATGAGATTCTTCGTGATACCAAAGCAGTATCTCTAAACACATTAGATTCTTCGGGTGGTCGAAGCAGTCCCTTATCCAATAAGGTTCTTCACGACACCAAAGCAGTATCTCTAAACACATGAGATTCTTCGGTTTATCAAAACAGTCCCTTATCTAATAAGGTTCTTCGTGATATCAAAGCAGTATCTCTAAACACATGAGATTCTTTGCGATACCAAAGCAGTATCACTAAACACATGAGATTCTTCGGGTGGTCGAAGGAGTGCCTTATCCAATAAGGTTCTTCGCAATACCAAAGCATTATATTTAAACACATGAGATTCGTCGGGTGGTCGAAGCAGTGCCTTATCCAATAAGGTTCTTCACGATACCAAAGCAGTATCTCTAAACACATGAGATTCTTCGGGTAGTTGAAGCAGTCCTTTATCCAATAAGGTTCTTTTCGATACCAAAGCAGTATCTTTAAACATATGAGATTCTTCCGGTGGTCGAAGCAGTACCTTATTCAATAAGGTTCTTCGTGATACCAAAGCAGTATCACTAAACACATGAGATTCGTCGGATGGTCGAAGCAGCCCCTTATCCAATAAGGTTCTTCGCAAGACCAAAGCAATATCTCTAAACACATGAGATTCATCGGGTGGTAAAAGTAGTCCCTTATCCAATAAGGTTCTTTGCGATACCAAAGCAGTATCTCTAAACACGTGATATTCTTCGGGTGGTCTAAGCAGTCCCTTATCTAATAAGGTTCTTCGCGATACCAAAGCAGTATTTTTAAAAACATGAGATTCTTCGGGTGGTCGAAGCAGTCCCTTATCCAATAAGGTTCTTCGCGATACCAAAGCAGTATCTCTAAACACATGAGATTCGTCGGGTGGTCGGAGCAGTGCCATATCCAATAAGGTTCTTTGCAATACCAAAGCAGTATCTCTAAACACATGAGATTCTTCGGGTGGTCTAAGCAGTCCCTTATCTAATAAGGTTCTTCGCGATACCAAAGCAGTATCTCTAACCACATGACATTCTTCGGTTGGTCAAAGCAGTCCCTTATCTAATAAGGTTCTTCGCGATACCAAAGCAGTATCACTAAACACATGAGATTCTTCGGGTGATCGAAGTAGTCCCTTATCCTATAAGGTTCTTCGCGATACCAAAGCATTATATTTAAACACATGATATTCGTCGGGTGGTCGAAGCAGTGCCTTATCCAATAAGGTTCTTCGCGATACCAAAGCAGAATCTCTTAACGCATGAGATTCTTCGGGTAGTTAAAGCAGTCCCTTATCTAATAAGGTTCTTCGCAATACCAAAGCAGTATCTCTAAACACATGACATTCTTCGGTTGGTCAAAGCAGTCCCTTATCTAATAAGGTTCTTCGCGATACCAAAGCAGTATCTCTAAACACATGAGATTCTTCGGTTTGTCAAAGCAGTCCCTTATCCAATAAGGTTCTTCGCAATATTAAAGCAGTATCTCTAAACACATGAGATTCTTTGCGAAACCAAAGCAATATCTCTAAACACATGAGATTCTTCTGGTGGTCAAAGCAGTACCTTATCTAATAAGGTTCTTCGCGATACCAAAGCAGTATCATTAAACACATGAGATTCTTCGGGTGGTCGAAGCAGTCCCTTATCCAATAAGGTTCTTCGCGATACCAAAGCATTATATTTAAACACATGAGATTCGTCGGGTGGTCGAAGCAGGGCCTTATCCAATAAGGTTCTTCGCGATACCAAAGAAGTATCTCTAAACACATGAGATTCTTTGCGATACCAAAGCAGTATCTCTAAACACATGAGATTCTTTGCGATACCAAAGCAGTATCTCTAAACACATGAGATTCTTCTGGTGGTCAAAGCAGTACCTTATCTAATAAGGTTCTTCGCGATACCAAAGCAGTATCACTAAACGCATGAGATTCTTCTGGTGATCGAAGCAGTCCCTTACCCAATAAGGTTCTTCGCGATACCAAAGCATTATATTTAAACACATGAGATTCTTCGGGTGGTCGAAGCAGTGCCTTAACAAATAAGGTTCTTCGTGATACCAAACCAGTATCTCTAAACACATGAGATTCTTCGGGTAGTTGAAGCAGTCCCATATCTAATAAGGTTCTTCGCGATACCAAAGCAGTATCTCTAAACACATGACATTCTTCGGTTGGTCAAAGCAGTCCCTTATCTAATAAGGTTCTTCGCGATACCAAAGCAGTATCTCTAAACACATGAGATTCTTCGGTTTGTCAAAGCAGTCCCTTATCCAATAAGGTTCTTCGCAATATTAAAGCAGTATCTCTAAACACATGAGATTCTTTGCGAAACCAAAGCAGTATCTCTAAACACATGAGATTCTTCTGGTGGTCAAAGCAGTACCTTATCTAATAAGGTTCTTCGCGATACCAAAGCAGTATCATTAAACACATGAGATTCTTCGGGTGTTCGAAGCAGTCCCTTATCCAATAAGGTTCTTCGCGATACCAAAGCATTATATTTAAACACATGAGATTCGTCGGGTGGTCGAAGCAGGGCCTTATCCAATAAGGTTCTTCGCGATACCAAAGCAGTATCTCTAAACACATGAGATTCTTTACGATACTAAAGCAGTATCTCTAAACACATGAGACTCTTCTGGTGGTCAAAGCAGTACCATATCTAATAAGGTTCTTCGCGATACCAAAGCAGTATCACTAAACACATGAGATTCTTCTGGTGGTCGAAGCAGTCCCTTATCCAATAAGGTTCTTCGCGATACCAAAGCATTATGTTTAAACACATGAGATTCGTTGGGTGGTCGAAGCAGTGCCTTAACCAATAAGGTTCATCGCGATACCAAACCAGTATCTCTAAACACATGAGATTCTTCGGGTAGTTGAAGCAGTCCCTTATCCAATAAGGTTCTTTGCGATGCCAAAGCAGTATCTCTAAACACATGAGATTCTTCGGGTGGTCGAAGCAGTCCCTTATCCAATAAGGTTCTTCGCGATACCAAAGCATTATATTTAAACACATGAGATTCGTCGGGTGGTCGAAGCAGGGCCTTATCCAATAAGGTTCTTCGCGATACCAAATCAGTATCTCTAAACACATGAGATTCTTCGAGTGGTGAAAGCAGTCCCTTATCCAATAAGGTTCTTCGCAATATTAAAGCAGTATATCTTAACACATGAGATTCTTCGCGATACCAAAGCAGTATCTCTAAACACATGAGATTCTTCGGGTGGTCGAAGCAGTCCCTTATCCAATAAGGTTCTTCACGATACCAAAGCAGTATCTCTAAAAACATGAGATTCTTCGGTTTGTCAAAATAGTCCCTTATCTAATAAGGTTCTTCGCGATATCAAAGCAGTATCTCTAAACACATGAGATTCTTTGCGAAACCAAAGTAGTATCTCTAAACACATGAGATTCTTCTGGTGGTCAAAGCAGTACCTTATCTAATAAGGTTCTTCGCGATACCAAAGCAGTATCATTAAACACATGAGATACTTCGGGTGGTCGAAGCAGTCCCTTATCCGATAAGGTTCTTCGCGATACCAAAGCATTATATTTAAACACATGAGATTCGTCGGGTGGTCGAAGCAGGGCCTTATCCAATAAGGTTCTTCGCGATACCAAAGCAGTATCTCTAAACACATGAGATTCTTTGCGACACTAAAGCAGTATCTCTAAACACATGAGATTCTTCTGGTGGTCAAAGCAGTACCATATCTAACAAGGTTCTTCGCGATACCAAAGCAGTATCACTAAACACATGAGATTCTTCTGGTGGTCGAAGCAGTCCCTTATCCAATAAGGTTCTTCGCGATACCAAAGCATTATGTTTAAACACATGAGATTCGTTGGGTGGTCGAAGCAATGCCTTAACCAATAAGGTTCTTCGCAATACCAAACCAGTATCTCTAAACACATGAGATTCTTCGGGTAGTTGAAGCAGTCCCTTATCCAATAAGGTTCTTTGCGATGCCAAAGCAGTATCTCTAAACACATGAGATTCTTCGGGTGGTCGAAGCAGTCCCTTATCCAATAAGGTTCTTCGCGATACCAAAGCATTATATTTAAACACATGAGATTCGTCGGGTGGTCGAAGCAGTGCCTTATTCAATAAGGTTCTTCGCGATACCAAAGCAGTATCTCTAAACACATGAGATTCTTCGGGTGGTCAAAGCAGTCCCTTATCTAATAATGTTCTTCGCGATACCAAATCAGTATCTCTAAACACATGAGATTCTTCGGGTGGTGAAAGCAGTCCCTTATACAATAAGGTTCTTCGCAATATTAAAGCAGTATCTCTAAACACATGAGATTCTTCGCGATACCAAAGCAGTATCTCTAAACACATGAGATTCTTCGGGTGGTCGAAGCAGTCCCTTATCCAATAAGGTTCTTCACGATACCAAAGCAGTATCTCTAAACACATGAGATTCTTCGGTTTGTCAAAATAGTCCCTTATCTAATAAGGTTCTTCGCGATATCAAAGCAGTATCTCTAAACACATGAGATTCTTTGCGATACCAAAGCAGTATCTCTAAACACATGAGATTCTTCTAGTGGTCAAAGCAGTACCTTATCTAATAAGGTTCTTCGCGATACCAAAGCAGTATCATTAAACACATGAGATTCTTCGGGTGGTCGAAGCAGTCCCTTATCCAATAAGGTTCTTCGCGATACCAAAGCATTATATTTAAACACATGAGATTCGTCGGGTGGTCGAAGCAGTGTGTTATCCAATAAGGTTCTTCTCGATACCAAAGCAGTATCTCTAAACACATGAGATTCTTCAGTTAGTTGAAGCAGTCCCTTATCCAATAAGGTTCTTTGTGATGCCAAAGCAGTATCTCTAAACACATGAGATTCTTCGGGTGGTCGAAGCAGTACCTTATTCAATAAGGTTCTTCGTGATACCAAAGCAGTATCACTAAACACATGAGATTCGTCGGATGGTCGAAGCAGTCCCTTATCCAATAAGGTTCTTCGTGATACCAAAGCAGTATCACTAAACACATGAGATTCATCGGGTGGTCAAAGCAGTCCCTTATCCAATAAGGTTCTTCGCGATACCAAAGCAGTATCTCTAAACGCATGAGATTCATCGGGTGGTCAAAGCAGTCCCTTATCCAATAAGGTTCTTCGCGATACCAAAGCAGTATCTCTAAACACATGAGATTCTTCGGGTAGTTGAAGCAGTCCCTTATCTAATAAGGTTCTTCGTGATACCAAAGCAGTATCTCAAAACACGTGACATTCTTCGGTTGGTCAAAGCAGTCCCTTATCTAATAAGGTTCTTCGCGATACCAAAGCAGTATCTATAAACACATGAGATTTTTCGGTTTGTCAAAGCAGTCCCTTATCTAATAAGGTTCTTCGCGATATCATAGCAGTATCTCTAAACACATTAGATTCTTTGCGATACCAAAGCAGTATCTCTAAAAACATGAGATTGTTCTGGTGGTCAAAACACTACCTTATCTAATAAGGTTCTTCGCGATACCAAAGCAGTATCACAAAACACATGAGATTCTTTGGGTTGTCGAAGCAGTCCCTTATCCAATAAGGTTCTTCGCGCTACCAAAGCATTATATTTAAACACATGAGATTCGTCGGGTGGTCGAAGCAGTCCTATATCCATTAAGGTTCGTCGCGATACCAAAGCAGTATCTCTAAACACATGAGATTCTTCGGGTAGTTGAAGCAGTCCCTTATCCAATAAGGTTCTTCGGGATAACAAAGCAGTATCTCTAAACACATGAGATTCTTCGGGTGGTCGAAGCAGTACCTTATTCAATATGGTTCTTCTTGATACCAAAGCAGTATCTCTAAACACATGATATTCTACGGGTGGTCGAAGCAGTCCCATATTGAATAAGGTTCTGTGCGATACCAAAGCAGTATCTCTAAACAAATGAGATTCGTCAGATGGTCGAAGCAGTCCCTTATCCAATAAGGTTCTTCGTGATACCAAAGCAGTATCTCTAAACACATGAGATTCGTCGGATGGTCGAAACAGTCCCTTATCCAATAAGGTTCTTCAAGATACCAAAGCAGTATCTCTAAACACATGAGATTCATTGGGTGGTCAAAGTAGTCCCTTATCCAATAAGGTTCTTTGCGATACCAAAGCAGTATCTCTAAACACATGAGATTCTTCGGGTCGTCTAAGCAGTCCCTTAACCAATAAGGTTCTTCGTGATACCAAACCAGTATCTCTAAACACATGAGATTCTTCGGGTAGTTGAAGCAGTCCCTTATCCAATAAGTTTCTTTTCGATGCCAAAGCAGTATCTCTAAACACATGAGATTCTTCGGGTGGTCGAAGCAGTCCCTTATCCAATAAGGTTCTTCGCGATACCAAAGCATTATATTTAAACACATGAGATTCGTCGGGTGGTCGAAGCAGTGCCTTATTCAATAAGGTTCTTCGCGATACCAAAGCAGTATCTCTAAACACATGAGATTCTTCGGGTGGTCAAAGCAGTCCCTTATCTAATAAGGTTCTTCGCAATACCAAAGCAGTATCTCTAAACACATGAGATTCTTCGGGTGGTGAAAGCAGTCCCTTATCCAATAAGGTTCTTCCCAATATTAAAGCAGTATCTCTAAACACATGAGATTCTTCGCGATACCAAAGCAGTATCTCTAAACACATGAGATTCTTCGGGTGGTCGAAGCAGTCCCTTATCCAATAAGGTTCTTCACGATACCAAAGCAGTATCTCTAAACACATGAGATTCTTCGGTTTGTCAAAATAGTCCCTTATCTAATAAGGTTCTTCGCGATATCAAAGCAGTATCTCTAAACACATGAGATTCTTTGCGATACCAAAGCAGTATCTCTAAACACATGAGATTCTTCTAGTGGTCAAAGCAGTACCTTATCTAATAAGGTTCTTCGCGATACCAAAGCAGTATCATTAAACACATGAGATTCTTCGGGTGGTCGAAGCAGTCCCTTATCCAATAAGGTTCTTCGCGATACCAAAGCATTATATTTAAACACATGAGATTCGTCGGGTGGTCGAAGCACTGTGTTATCCAATAAGGTTCTTCTCGATACCAAAGCAGTATCTCTAAACACATGAGATTCTTCGGTTAGTTGAAGCAGTCCCTTATCCAATAAGGTTCTTTGTGATGCCAAAGCAGTATCTCTAAACACATGAGATTCTTCGGGTGGTCGAAGCAGTACCTTATTCAATAAGGTTCTTCGTGATACCAAAGCAGTATCACTAAACACATGAGATTCGTCGGATGGTCGAAGCAGTCCCTTATCCAATAAGGTTCTTCGTGATACCAAAGTAGTATCACTAAACACATGAGATTCATCGGGTGGTCAAAGCAGTCCCTTATCCAATAAGGTTCTTCGCGATACCAAAGCAGTATCTCTAAACACATGAGATTCATCGGGTGGTCAAAGCAGTCCCTTATCCAATAAGGTTCTTTGCGATACCAAAGCAGTATCTCTAAACACATGAGATTCTTCGGGTAGTTGAAGCAGTCCCTTATCTAATAAGGTTCTTCACGATACCAAAGCAGTATCTCAAAACACGTGACATTCTTCGGTTGGTCAAAGCAGTCCCTTATCTAATAAGGTTCTTCGCGATACCAAAGCAGTATCTCTAAACACATGAGATTCTTCGGTTTGTCAAAGCAGTCCCTTATCTAATAAGGTTCTTCGCGATATCAAAGCAGTATCTCTAAACACATGAGATTCTTTGCGATACCAAAGCAGTATCTCTAAACACATGAGATTGTTCTGGTGGTCGAAGCACTACCTCATCTAATAAGGTTCTTCGCGATACCAAAGCAGTATCACAAAACACATGAGATTCTTCGGGTTGTCGAAGCAGTCCCTTATCCAATAAGGTTCTTCGCGATACCACAAAATATATTTAAACACATGAGATTTGTCGGGTGGTTGAAGCAGTCCCTTATCCAATAAGGTTCTTTGCGATACCAAAGCAGTATCTCTAAACACATGAGATTCTTCGGGTGGTCAAAGCAGTACCTTATTCAATATGGTTCTTCTTGATACCAAAGCAGTATCTCTAAACACATGATATTCTACGGGTGGTTGAAGCAGTCCCATATTGAATAAGGTTCTGTGCGATACCAAAGCAGTATCTCTAAACAAATGAGATTCGTCAGATGGTCGAAGCAGTCCCTTATCCAATAAGGTTCTTCGTGATACCAAAGCAGTATCTCTAAACACATGAGATTCGTCGGATGGTCGAAGCAGTCCCTTATCCAATAAGGTTCTTCGTGATACCAAAGCAGTATCTCTAAACACATGAGATTCGTCGGATGGTCGAAGCAGTCCCTTATCCAATAAGGTTCTTCAAGATACCAAAGCAGTATCTCGAAACACATGAGATTCATTGGGTGGTCAAAGTAGTCCCTTATCCAATAAGGTTCTTTGCGATACCAAAGCAGTATCTCTAAACACATGAGATTCTTCGGGTAGTTGAAGCAGTCCCTTATCTAATAAGGTTCTTCACGATACCAAAGCAGTATCTCAAAACACGTGACATTCTTCGGTTGGTCAAAGCAGTCCCTTATCTAATAAGGTTCTTCGCGATACCAAAGCAGTATCTCTAAACACATGAGATTCTTCGGTTTGTCAAAGCAGTCCCTTATCTAATAAGGTTCTTCGCGATATCAAAGCAGTATCTCTAAACACATGAGATTCTTTGCGATACCAAAGCAGTATCTCTAAACACATGAGATTGTTCTGGTGGTCGAAGCACTACCTCATCTAATAAGGTTCTTCGCGATACCAAAGCAGTATCACAAAACACATGAGATTCTTCGGGTTGTCGAAGCAGTCCCTTATCCAATAAGGTTCTTCGCGATACCACAAAATATATTTAAACACATGAGATTTGTCGGGTGGTTGAAGCAGTCCCTTATCCAATAAGGTTCTTTGCGATACCAAAGCAGTATCTCTAAACACATGAGATTCTTCGGGTGGTCAAAGCAGTACCTTATTCAATATGGTTCTTCTTGATACCAAAGCAGTATCTCTAAACACATGATATTCTACGGGTGGTTGAAGCAGTCCCATATTGAATAAGGTTCTGTGCGATACCAAAGCAGTATCTCTAAACAAATGAGATTCGTCAGATGGTCGAAGCAGTCCCTTATCCAATAAGGTTCTTCGTGATACCAAAGCAGTATCTCTAAACACATGAGATTCGTCGGATGGTCGAAGCAGTCCCTTATCCAATAAGGTTCTTCGTGATACCAAAGCAGTATCTCTAAACACATGAGATTCGTCGGATGGTCGAAGCAGTCCCTTATCCAATAAGGTTCTTCAAGATACCAAAGCAGTATCTCGAAACACATGAGATTCATTGGGTGGTCAAAGTAGTCCCTTATCCAATAAGGTTCTTTGCGATACCAAAGCAGTATCTCTAAACACATGAGATTCTTCGGGTGTTCTAAGCAGTCCCTTATCTAATAAGGTTCTTCGACATACCAAAGCAGTATTTTTAAACACATGAGATTCGTCGGGTGGTCAAAGCAGTCCCTTACCTAATAAGGTTCTTCGCGATACCAAAGCAATATCTCTAAACACATGACATTCTTCAGATGGTCAAAGCAGTCCCTTATCTAATAAGGTTCTTCGCGATACCAAAGCAGTATCACTAAACATATGAGATTCTTCGTGTGGTCGAAGCAGTCCCTTATCCAATAATGTTCTTCGCGATACCAAAGCATTATATTTACACACATGAGATTCGTCGGGTGGTCGAAGCAGTGCCTTATCTAATAAGGTTCTTCGCGATACCAGAGCAGTATCTCTAAACACATGAGATTCTTCGGGTAGTTGAAGCAGTCCCTTATCTAATAAGGTTCTTCGCGATACCAAAGCAGTATCTCAAAACACGTGACATTCTTCGGTTGGTCAAAGCAGTCCCTTATCTAATAAGGTTCTTCGCGATACCAAAGCAGTATCTCTAAACACATGAGATTCTTTGGTTTGTCAAAGCAGTCCCTTATCTAATAAGGTTCTTCGCGATATCAAAGCAGTATCTCTAAACACATGAGATTCTTTGCGATACCAAAGCAGTATCTCTAAACACATGAGATTGTTCTAGTGGTCAAAGCACTACCTTATCTAATAAGGTTCTTCGCGATACCAAAGCAGTATCACAAAACTCATGAGATTCTTCGGGTTGTCGAAGCAGTCCCTTATCCAATAAGGTTCTTCGCGATACCAAAGCATTATATTCAAACACATGAGATTTGTCGGGTGGTCGAAGCAGTGCCTTAACCAATAAGGTTCTTCGTGATACCAAACCAGTATCTCTAAACACATGAGATTCTTCGGGTAGTTGAAGCAGTCCCTTATCCAATAAGGTTCTTTGCGATGCCAAAGCAGTATCTCTAAACACATGAGATTCT
This sequence comes from Lathyrus sativus, assembly GCA_963859935.3. Lineage (NCBI taxonomy): Eukaryota > Viridiplantae > Streptophyta > Magnoliopsida > Fabales > Fabaceae > Lathyrus > Lathyrus sativus. Next base: position 234,364,496 of record OZ012740.1, on the reverse strand, counting down.
TCGTGTGGTCGAAGCAGTCCCTTATCCAATAAGGTTCTTCGCGATACCAAAGCATTATATTTAAACACATGAGATTCGTCGGGTGGTCGAAGCAGTGCCTTATTCAATAAGGTTCTTCGCGATACAAAAGCAGTATCTCTAAACACATGAGATTCTTCGGGTGGTCAAAGCAGTCCCTTATCTAATAAGGTTCTTCGCGATACTAAATCAGTATCTCTAAACACATGAGATTCTTCGGGTGGTGAAAGCAGTCCCTTATCCAATAAGGTTCTTCGCAATATTAAAGCAGTATCTCTAAACACATGAGATTCTTCGCGATACCAAAGCAGTATCTCTAAACACATGAGATTCTTCGGGTGGTCGAAGTAGTCCCTTATCCAATAAGGTTCTTCACGATACCAAAGCAGTATCTCAAAACACATGAGATTCTTCGGTTTGTCAAAGCAGTCCCTTATCTAATAAGGTTCTTCGTGATATTAAAGCAGTATCTCTAAACACATGAGATTCTTTGCGATACCAAAGCAGTATCTCTAAACACATGAGATTCTTCTGGTGGTCAAAGTAGTACCTTATCTAATAAGGTTCTTCGCGATACCAAAGCAGTATCACTAAACACATGAGATTATTCGGGTGGTCGAAGCAGTCCCTTATCCAATAAGGTTCTTCGCGATACCAAAGCATTATATTTAAACACATGAGATTCGTCGGGTGGTCGAAGCAGTGCCATATCCAATAAGGTTCTTCGCGATACCAAAGTAGTATCTCTAAACACATGAGATTCTTCGGGTAGTTGAAGCAGTCCCTTATCCAATAAGGTTCTTTGCGATGCCAAAGCAGTATCTCTAAACACATGAGATTCTTCGGGTGGTCGAAGTAGTCCCTTATTCAATAAGGTTCTTCGCGATACCAAAGCAGTATCTCTAAACACATGAGATTCTTCGGGTGGTCAAAGCAGTCCCTTATCTAATAAGGTCCTTCGTGATACCAAATCAGTATCTGTAAACACATGAGATTCCTCAGGTGGCAAAAGCAGTCCCTTATCCAATAAGGTTCTTCGCAATATTAAAGAAGTATCTCTAAACACATGAGATTCTTCGCGATACCAAAGCAGTATCTCTAAACACATGAGATTCTTCGGGTGGTCGAAGCAGCCCTATATCCAATAAGGTTCGTCGCGATACCAAAGCAGTATCTCTAAACACATGAGATTCTTCGGGTAGTTGAAGCAGTCCCTTATCCAATAAGGTTCTTCGGGATACCAAAGCAGTATCTCTAAACACATGAGATTTTTCGGGTGGTCGAAGCAGTACCTTATTCAATATGGTTCTTCTTGATACCAAAGCAGTATCTCTAAACACATGATATTCTTCGGGTGGTCGAAGCAGTCCCATATCGAATAAGGTTTTGTGCGATACCAAAGCAGTATCTCTAAACAAATGAGATTCGTCAGATGGTCGAAGCAGTCCTTTATCCAATAAGGTTCTTCGTGATACCAAAGCTGTAACGCCCCGATTCTGAATTCCCATTAATTATTGAGTCTTTTAATTTATTTAATTGATGTTTGTTTTAAATTGAGAAATTATATATATGTGGTGTTTTCTTATTTTATCTATTTTTACCGATTCGGAGAGTTCTCTGGGAATTAGAGTAAAAAGGGCATTTTAGACATTTAGCAATTTAGTGTGAGAATTGATTGGTAAGTGTTGGAAAGAATTTGAGAGGAAAGAAATAGAGATAGAAATAGGATAAGAGAGGAAAAGAAAGAAAGATAGTAATATAAGAAGAAAAACAAGAGAAAGAAAAGAGGAGAAGAGAAAGAGAAGAGAAAGTAGAGAGGAAAACCTAGAATCATCAAGGGATCAACACCAAAGCTTGCAATCGATCGGTAAGGGTGTGAAACTCCATCATCTTTTTAATGTATATGATTGTCTGTGTATGTGTTTGGATTTTGTAGAGTTTCTACTCTTTTTCCACTTAGGTTAGAAGTTGGTTTGATGAGTAGAAAGAGGTTTTAATCGGTTAGAACTCGGATTAGACGATGTAGTTTAGTCGGGTGATGGTAGGGTTGTGCCACTGAGACTGGTTTGGATTTAATCGGTTGATTTTGTGGAGTTTGGGCTCTTGAGACAGCCATGGAAGTTGTGTCTTCGCAGGCTCGCCAGGCGAATGGCAGCGAAGCTTCGCCAAGCGAAGCCCAGCGAGCTGCAGCGAAGCAAGTCAGAAGCAACACCCTGTATTCGCTGGAAAGTTCGCCAGGCGAGGTTAGTTGGCGAAGGTTCGCCAGGAGAGTGTGTAGCGAGCCTCAGCGAGTAATTCCAGAATTACTCCCAGTGGACTTCGCTGGGAAGTTCTCCAGGCGAAGGCCAGCGAGCATTCGCTGCGTGGCTTCGCCAGGCGAAGGTTGGCGAACCTGACAGTGTTATTTGTTTTGCTGTTTGTTCATAGCATGATTTTTGGCCGATTCAATTATGATTAATGCATATATGAATGATTGATGTGTGAACTGTTTCGACATGTCGTGATGTGGGTGGCCGAAAGGCGTAAATCCTAGATTGTAGAGCCAATGGTGAATCTTGAACGTTTGATAATCTTGTGTATTTGCTTGAATTGAATAGAAACACATTGATAGGCTGATATGTGTGTAAACCATGTGTGAAATGGTGCATAATGTGAATGCATGATAGATATATGCGATGTATGTGATAAATGCAATGAGTATGTTTGTGAACATAGTATGCATTCTGTGTTGATCGATCCCTCGGAGGATTAGCATTGTGTAGCATCTTAGTATGCATTTTTGTGTTGAATGATCCCTCGGAGGATTTACAGAACCTCGTATGATACGATGGTTACATTAGATTCCTTGGAGAATCGGTTGCATTGTGTGATTCCTCGGAGAATCGGTCATAACATGTAATCCCTTGGAGGATTGACTAGAGTATTTGATTCCGTGGAGAATCTGTAGAGTATTTGATTCCGTAGAGAATCTGCTGAATATTCGATTCCGTGGAGAATCTGATGAATATTTGATTCCATGGAGAATCTGCTGAATACTTGATTCCGTGGAGAATCTGCTGAATACTCGATTCCTTAGAGAATCTGTTGAAATGAATCGGTACCGCATTTGCATCTGCATAGAGTCGTGTGTCGGTCTCTATGAGTTGCATGAGTCATCTGTGCATGATGCATTAGTTGAATGAATGTAACTGTGTATGTTATATATATGATTGTTTGGAGGAACATATAGTGAATGTTCATGAGCATGTGTAGAGGCATGATTAATTGTATATGCTTAATGTGGTGAGAACATAATTTGAGTATAACTTGTACCAATATGAGTATATGTATATATACAATTTTATGCATTAACTGTTATGATATTGTTTCTCACCCTTCTGCTGTTTTATAATGCTCTATGAGGCATTGCAGAGTAGGAAGCTGGAGGTTCTTTTTATGAAGCGATGTCTTCATTCTTTTTGGTCAATGGCTCTGATATGTAACATCTGGGTAGTTAGGAAGCCTTTGACTCTTTTGGAGTTACATTTATTTTGATTCCTTGTGATACATCTGTGTATGTATCCGCTGTGGATATGGTTGTAAAGCATGAATTGATTGAATGGTTGTATATACTTTTATGAACGTGATCGATTCAATATTTGGATGTTTCCGCTTTTATTCTAAATATTGAGATGTGGGTTACCCATTGTTGCATATCTATTTTGAGCAGGTATCGTATGTGTTTAATTTCATGATAATGTGATGCGCCTCTTATATACCATGTTTTAATTAAACTCTGATGAAATAAATTTTCTAAGTGCCTAATTGATTAAATGTATTAATTTGGGGGTATAGAAAGGGGGTGTTACATTAAGTGGTATCAGAGCCAGTGTTGAGTCAGTCGTGTCTGTCTTGTTGTTGTGTTGGTTGAACGGTTGTTTAACCTTGTTGTTATTTTTGGGAATCCTTAGAATATGGCAGGTCGTAATGACAATGCTATGGCAGCGGCGTTAGAGGCTATGGCCAGAGCTGTGCAGGGTGCACCTAACGTGAATGCGAATGATGAGTTCAGGAAGAACCAACCACCGGTGTTCAAAGGGAGATTTGATCCGGATGGTGCTCAGATATGGTTAAAGGAAATTGAGAGGATCTTTAGGGTGATGGATTGTGCTGAAGGGAACAAGGTGAGACTAGGGACTCACATGCTGAGAGAAGAGGCTGATGACTGGTGGGTCAGCGTGAGGCAAGTTCTTGAGGTCGACGATGAGGAGATTACGTGGGATTTATTTCGTACTGAGTTTCTAAGGAAGTATTATCCCGAAAGTGTTAAAGGGAAGAGAGAAATGGAATTTCTGGAGTTGAAACAAGGTAATATGTTGGTGGTGGACTACACCGCTAAGTTTACTGAGTTAGTGAAGTTTCACCCTCACTATGATGCGGTTACGGCGGAATTTTCCAAATGTATCAAGTATGAGAATGGCTTGCGTCCTGAGATAAAGCAAGCGGTGGGTTATCAAAGAATACGAAGATTTTCGGATTTGACCGAGTGTTGTAGAATTTATGAAGAAGACAGTAGAGCTCGTTCTACTCATTATAAGGGTTTGAGCGAGAGGAGACGGAAGCAGTAAGTACGAAGCGGACCTTATGTGACGCCTGCTGAGAAGGGCAAACATAGGGGAAACTTTGATAGGAGACCCGGAGGAGGTTCTGGTGCGATCAAATGTTTTAAGTGTGGCGTGATGGGCCACAAGTCTTATGATTGTGGAAAGTTCAAGGCGAAGTGTTCCAACTGTGGGCTCCTTGGACATGATGCAGCAGAGTGTAGAAAGAATGCTGTGAAGTGTTTTAATTGTGGCGAGGTGGGTCACATTAGCCCGAATTGTACCAAACCGAAGCAAGCTCCGGCGGGCGGAAAAGTATTCGCATTAGCAGGTTCAGACGCTACTAATGCGGCGGATCGTCTGATTAAAGGTACATGCTTTATTAATGATATGCCTTTAGTTGCTATTATTGATACTGGAGCGACTCACTCGTTCATCTCTCTTGCGTGTGCTAAGCGGTTGGATTTGTGTATGGTTTCTTTGAGTAGTGGTATGGTTATTGGAACTCCCGCTTCGGGGTCGGTAACTACTTCTTTGGTGTGTGCAAGTTGTCCTTTGACCATGTATGGTAAGGACTTCGTTATGGATTTAGTGTGTTTGCCGTTGGAAGGTTTGGACGTAATCTTGGGTATGAACTGGTTGCAATTTAATAGAGTTCATCTGGATTGCTATCACAAGTTAGTAAGGTTTCCTTCTTTGGAAGATGGTGAAAACGAGAGTTTTCTTTCCACTAAAGAGTTGAAGAAACTTTTAGCGGACGAAGCTCAGTTGTTTGGTTTGTTTGCATCGTTGTCGGTGGAGAGCAAAGTTGAGCTCGACGTGTTTCCTGTGGTTTGTGAATTTCCTGAAGTGTTTCCAGAAGATGTTGTGGATGTGCCGCCAAAGAGAGAGGTTGAATTTTCTATTGATCTAGTTCCGGGTACTAGACCGATTTCGATGGCCCCGTATCGTATGTCGGCATCGGAGTTGGTGGAATTGAAGAAGCAGTTGAATGATTTGTTGGATAAGAGATTTGTAAGACCGAGCGTTTCCCCTTGGGGTGCGCCGGTATTGTTCGTAAAGAAGAAGGATGGCAGTATGCGATTATGTATTGATTATCGGCAATTGAATAAGGTGACAATTAAGAACAAGTATCCGCTTCCAAGAATTGATGATTTGATGGATCAATTGGTTGGAGCCCGTGTTTTTAGTAAGATTGATTTGAGATCCGGTTATCACCAGATTCGGGTTAAGGAAGAAGATATTTCGAAGACGGCCTTTAGAACACGATATGGTCACTATGAGTATACAGTGATGCCATTCGGAGTTTCTAATGCGCCGGGTGTTTTCATGGAATATATGAACCGTATCTTCCACGAGCAGTTGGATCGTTTTGTGGTAGTGTTTATCGATGACATTTTGATTTATTCTAAGTCTCGAGAGGAACACGAAGAACATTTAAGGATTGTATTGCGGATTTTGAAAGAGAAGAAGTTGTACGCAAAATTGTCTAAGTGTGAGTTTTGGTTGTCGGAGGTGAGTTTTCTTGGACATATTATTTCCGGCAATGGTATTAGTGTGGATCCATCCAAGATCGATGTGGTAATGCAATGGGAGACTCCAACATCAGTTACGGAAATTCGAAGCTTTTTGGGCTTGGCCGGTTACTACCGGAGGTTTATCGAAGGATTTTCAAAGTTAGCACTTCCGTTAACGCAGTTGACTTGTAAAGGAAAGGCTTTTATTTGGGATGTTAATTTTGAAGAGAGTTTCATGGAATTAAAGAGAAGGTTAACGACAGCGCCAGTTTTGATCTTGCCGAATCCTACGGAACCTTTTGTGGTTTATTACGATGCTTCTTTGTCAGAATTGGGTGGTGTATTGATGCAAGATGGGAAGGTCGTGGCGTATGCTTCTAGACAGTTGAGAGTACATGAAAAGAATTATCCTACTCATGATTTGGAGTTAGCGGCAGTAGTGTTCGTTTTGAAAAGTTGGAGGCACTATCTTTATGGTGCAAGATTTGAAGTTTTTAGCGATCACAAGAGTTTGAAGTATTTGTTTGATCAAAAAGAATTGAATATGAGGCAAAGGAGATGGCTAGAACTTTTGAAGGACTATGATTTTGGTTTAAATTATCATCCGGGTAAGGCGAATGTGGTAGCCGATGCCTTAAGTCGGAAGTCGTTGCACGTGTCTACTTTGATGGTTAGAGAGTGGGAACTCTTGGGGAACTTTAGAGATTTGAGTTTGGTTTGTGAGTTAACACCGAGTAGTGTGAAGCTGGGTATGTTGCATGTCACGAATGATTTCCTTGCTACGGTGTGTGAAAAGAAAAAGTTGGATTTGAAATTTGTGGATTTGATGACGAATGGAAATAAAGATTTCAAAGTTGATGAATTAGGAGTTTTGAGGTTTCGAGGTCGTATTTGTATTCCCGATGATGCGGATTTGAAAAAGATGATATTGGAAGAGGGACATCGGAGTAACTTGAGTATTCATCCGGGAGCGAATAAGATGTATCAGGATTTGAAGAAGATCTTTTGGTGGTCTGGATTGAAAAGCGATGTTGCTCGTTTTGTGTACTCGTGTTTGACTTGCCAGAAGTCTAAGGTGGAGCATCAGAAGCCTAGTGGATTGATGCAACCGTTGGATATTCCGGAATGGAAATGGGATAGTATATCGATGGATTTTGTTACGGGATTGCCGAATACGCAAAGAGGACATAATGCTATTTGGGTGATTGTTGATAGGCTTACTAAATCGGCTCACTTTATTCCGATTGATATTACTTATTCTTTGGAAAGGTTGGCCGAGATTTATGTTGGCACTATTGTGAAGCTTCATGGAGTTCCTAAGAGTATTGTGTCGGATAGAGATCCTAGATTTACTTCAAGATTTTGGGAGAGTTTGCTAGGTGCCTTGGGTTCTAAGTTGAGATTGAGTTCGGCATATCATCCGCAAACAGATGGTCAAACCGAGAGGACGATTCAATCGTTAGAAGATTTGTTGCGTGCTTGTGTGCTTGAACAAGGTGGTGCGTGGGACGGTTATTTAGCGTTGATTGAGTTCACCTATAATAACAGTTTCCATTCGAGTATTGGTATGGCACCATTTGAGGCTTTATATGGTCGGAGATGTCGAACACCTCTGTGCTGGCATGAGACAGGTGAAAAGTCGGTAGTTGGTCCGGAAATGGTACAGCAAACGACGGAAAAGGTGAAATTTATTCGGGAAAAGATGAGAGCTTCTCAGAGTAGACAGAAAAGTTATCATGATAAAAGGAGAAAGGATCTCGAGTTTCAAGAGGGCGACCATGTGTTTTTGAGAGTTACACCGATTACGGGTGTGGGTCGTGCTTTGAAGTCGAGAAAGTTGACTTCTCGTTTTATTGGTTCGTATCAGATTGTCGCACGAGTTGGTGTTGTGGCTTATCGTGTGGCGTTACCTCCGAACCTTTCGAATTTGCATGATGTATTCCATGTCTCGTAACTTCGGAAGTATGTTTCGGATCCGTCACATGTGATCCCAATGGATGAAGTTGAAGTAAGAGATAACCTTACAGTTGAAGTTTTACCGGTTAGTATTTTGGACCGTGAAGTTAAGAAACTGAGAGGCAAGGATATTGCGCTTGTGAAAGTGTCCTGGGGAGGTACCGCGGAAGGCAACATGACTTGGGAATTGGAGAGAAAGATGCGAGAGTCGCATCCGGAGTTGTTTGAATAAGGTAATATTTTCGAGGACGAAAATTTCTAAAGTGGGAGAGAGTTGTAACGCCCCGATTCTGAATTCCCATTAATTGTGTTGTCTTTTAATTTATTTAATTGATGTTTGTTTTAAATTGAGAAATTATATATTATTATGTGGTGTTTGCTTATTTTATCTATTTTTACCGATTCGGAGAGTTTTCGGGGAATTAGAGTAAAAAGGGCATTTTAGACATTTAGCAATTTAGTGTGAGAATTGATTGGTAAGTGTTGGAAAGAATTTGAGAGGAAAGAAATAGAGATAGAAATAGGATAAGAGAGGAAAAGAAAGAAAGGTAGTAACATAAGAAGAAAAACAAGAGAAAGAAAAGAGGAGAAGAGAAAGAGAAGAGAAAGTAGAGAGGAAAACCTAGAATCATCAAGGGATCATCACCAAAGCTTGCAATCGATCGGTAAGGGTGTGAAACTCCATCATCTCTTTAATGTATATGATTGTCTGTGTATGTGTTTGGATTTTGTAGAGTTTCTACTCTTTTTCCACTTAGGTTAGAAGTTGGTTTGATGAGTAGAAAGAGGTTTTAATCGGTTAGAACTCGGATTAGACGATGTAGTTTAGTCGGGTGATGGTAGGGTTGTGCCACTGAGACTGGTTTGGATTTAATCGGTTGATTTTGTGGAGTTTGGGCTCTTGAGACAGCCATGGAAGTTCTGTCTTCGCAGGCTCGCCAGGCGAATGGCAGCGAAGCTTCGCCAGGCGAAGCCCAGCGAGCTGCAGCGAAGCAAGTCAGAAGCAACACCCTGTATTCGCTGGCAAGTTCGCCAGGCGAGGTTAGTTGGCGAAGGTTCGCCAGGCGAGTGTGTAGCGAGCCTCAACGAGTAATTCCAGAATTACTCCCAGTGGACTTCGCTGGGAAGTTCGCCAGGCGAAGGCCAGCGAGCATTCGCTGCGTGGCTTCGCCAGGCGAAGGTTGGCGAACCTGACAGTGTTATTTGTTTTGCTGTTTGTTCATAGCATGATTTTTGGCCGATTCAATTATGATTAATGCATATATGAATGATTGATGTGTGAACTGTTTCGACATGTCGTGCTGTGGGTGGCCGAAAGGCGTGAATCCTAGATTGTAGAGCCAATGGTGAATCTTGAACGTTTGATAATCTTGTGTATTTGCTTGAATTGAATAGAAACACATTGATAGGCTGATATGTGTGTAAACCATGTGTGAAATGGTGCATAATGTGAATGCATGATAGATATATGCGATGTATGTGATAAATGCAATGAGTATGTTTGTGAACATAGTATGCATTCTGTGTTGATCGATCCCTCGGAGGATCAGCATTGTGTAGCATCTTAGTATGCATTTTTGTGTTGAATGATCCCTCGGAGGATTTGCAGAACCTCGTATGATACGATGGTTACATTAGATTCCTTGGAGAATCGGTTGCATTGTGTGATTCCTCGGAGAATCGGTCATAACATGTAATCCCTTGGAGGATTGACTAGAGTATTTGATTCCATGGAGAATCTGCAGAGTATTTGATTCCGTGGAGAATCTGCTGAATATTCGATTCCGTGGAGAATCTGATGAATATTTGATTCCGTGGAGAATCTGCTGAATACTTGATTCCGTGGAGAATCTGCTGAATACTCGATTCCTTAGAGAATCTGTTGAAATGAGTCGGTACCGCATTTGCATCTGCATAGAGTCGTGTGTCGGTCTCTATGAGTTGCATGAGTCATCTGTGCATGATGCATTAGTTGAATGAATGTAACTGTGTATGTTATATATGATTGTTTGGAGGAACATATAGTGAATGTTCATGAGCATGTGTAGAGGCATGATTAATTGTATATGCTTAATGTGGTGAGAACATAATTTGAGTATAACTTGTACCAATATGAGTATATGTATATATACAATTTTATGCATTAACTGTTATGATATTGTTTCTCACCCTTCTGCTGTTTTATAATGCTCTATGAGGCATTGCAGAGTAGGAAGCTGGAGGTTCTTTTGGTGAAGTGATGTCTTCATTCTTTTTGGTCAATGGCTCTGATATGTAACATCTGGGTAGTTAGGAAGCCTTTGACACTTTTGGAGTTACATTTGTTTTGATTCCTTGTGATACATCTGTGTATGTATCCGCTGTGGATATGGTTGTAAAGCATGAATTGATTGAATGGTTGTATATACTTTTATGAACGTGATCGATTCAATATTTGGATGTTTCCGCTTTTATTCTAAATATTGAGATGTGGGTTACCCATTGTTGCATATCTATTTTGAGCAGGTATCGTATGTGTTTAATTTCATGATAATGTGATGCGCCTCTTATATACCATGTTTTAATTATACTCTGATGAAATAAATTTTCTAAGTGCCTAATTGATTAAATGTATTAATTTGGGGGTATAGAAAGGGGGTGTTACATTAAGTGGTATCAGAGCCAGTGTTGAGTCAGTCGTGTCTGTCTTGTTGTTGTGTTGGTTGAACGGTTGTCTAACCTTGTTGTTATTTTTGGGAATCCTCAGAATATGGCAGGTCGTAATGACAATGCTATGGCAGCGGCGTTAGAGGCTATGGCCAGAGCTGTGCAGGGTGCACCTAACGTGAATGCGAATGATGAGTTCAGGAAGAACCAACCACCGGTGTTCAAAGGGAGATTTGATCCAGATGGTGCTCAGATATGGTTAAAGGAAATTGAGAGGATCTTTAGGGTGATGGATTGTGCTGAAGGGAACAAGGTGAGACTAGGGACTCACATGCTGAGAGAAGAGGCTGATGACTGGTGGGTCAGCGTGAGGCAAGTTCTTGAGGTCGACGATGAGGAGATTACGTGGGATTTATTTCGTACTGAGTTTCTAAGGAAGTATTATCCCGAAAGTGTTAAAGGGAAGAGAGAAATGGAATTTCTGGAGTTGAAACAAGGTAATATGTCGGTGGTGGACTACACCGCTAAGTTTACTGAGTTAGTGAAGTTTCACCCTCACTATGATGCGGTTACGGCGGAATTTTCCAAATGTATCAAGTATGAGAATGGCTCGCGTCCTGAGATAAAGCAAGCAATGGGTTATCAAAGAATACGAAGATTTTCGGATTTGACCGAGTGTTGTAGAATTTATGAAGACGACAATAGAGATCGTTCTACTCATTATAAGGGTTTGAGCGAGAGGAGAGGGAAGCAGTAAGTACGAAGCGGACCTTATGTGACGCCTGCTGAGAAGGGCAAACATAGGGGAAACTTTGATAGGAGACCCGGAGGAGGTTCTGGTGCGATCAAATGTTTTAAGTGTGGCGTGATGGGCCACAAGTCTTATGATTGTGGAAAGTTCAAGGCGAAGTGTTCCAACTGTGGGCTCCTTGGACATGATGCAGCAGAGTGTAGAAAGAATGCTGTGAAGTGTTTTAATTGTGGCGAGGTGGGTCACATTAGCCCGAATTGTACCAAACCGAAGCAAGCTCCGGCGGGCGGAAAAGTATTCGCATTAGCAGGTTCAGACGCTACTAATGCGGCGGATCGTCTGATTAAAGGTACATGCTTTATTAATGATATGCCTTTAGTTGCTATTATTGATACTGGAGCGACTCACTCGTTCATCTCTCTTGCGTGTGCTAAGCGGTTGGATTTGTGTATGGTTTCTTTGAGTAGTGGTATGGTTATTGGAACTCCCGCTTCGGGGTCGGTAACTACTTCTTTGGTGTGTGGAAGTTGTCCTTTGACCATGTATGGTAAGGACTTCGTTATGGATTTAGTGTGTTTGCCGTTGGAAGGTTTGGACGTAATCTTGGGTATGAACTGGTTGCAATTTAATAGAGTTCATCATGATTGCTATCACAAGTTAGTAAGCTTTCCTTCTTTGGAAGATGGTGAAAGCGAGAGTTTTCTTTCCACTAAAGAGTTGAAGAAACTTTTAGCGGACGAAGCTCAGTTGTTTGGTTTGTTTGCATCGTTGTCGGTGGAGAGCAAAGTTGAGCTCGACGTGTTTCCTGTGGTTTGTGAATTTCCTGAAGTGTTTCCAGAAGATGTTGTGGATGTGCCGCCGAAGAGAGAGGTTGAATTTTCTATTGATCTAGTTCCGGGTACTAGACCAATTTCGATGGCCCCGTATCGTATGTCGGCATCGGAGTTGGTGGAATTGAAGAAGCAGTTGAATGATTTGTTGGATAAGAGATTTGTAAGACCGAGCGTTTCCCCTTGGGGTGCGCCAGTATTGTTGGTAAAGAAGAAGGATGGCAGTATGCGATTATGTATTGATTATCGGCAATTGAATAAGGTGACAATTAAGAACAAGTATCCGCTTCCAAGAATTGATGATTTGATGGATCAATTGGTTGGAGCCCGTGTTTTTAGTAAGATTGATTTGAGATCCGGTTATCACCAGATTCGGGTTAAGGAAGAAGATATTTCGAAGACGGCCTTTAGAACACGATATGGTCACTATGAGTATACGGTGATGCCATTCGGAGTTTCTAATGCGCCGGGTGTTTTCATGGAATATATGAACCGTATCTTCCACGAGCAGTTGGATCGTTTTGTGGTAGTGTTTATCGATGACATTTTGATTTATTCTAAGTCTCGAGAGGAACACGAAGAACATTTAAGGATTGTATTGCGGATTTTGAAAGAGAAGAAGTTGTACGCAAAATTGTCTAAGTGTGAGTTTTGGTTGTCGGAGGTGAGTTTTCTTGGACATATTATTTCCGGCAATGGTATTAGTGTGGATCCATCCATGATCGATGCGGTAATGCAATGGGAGACTCCAAGATTAGTTACGGAAATTCGAAGCTTTTTGGGCTTGGCCGGTTACTACCGGAGGTTTATCGAAGGATTTTCAAAGTTAGCACTTCCGTTAACGCAGTTGACTTGTAAAGGAAAGGCTTTTATTTGGGATGTTAATTTTGAAGAGAGTTTCATGGAATTAAAGAGAAGGTTAACGACAGCGCCAGTTTTGATCTTGCCGAATCCTACGGAACCTTTTGTGGTTTATTACGATGCTTCTTTGTCAGGATTGGGTGGTGTATTGATGCAAGATGGGAAGGTCGTGGCGTATGCTTCTAGACAGTTGAGAGTACATGAAAAGAATTATCCTACTCATGATTTGGAGTTAGCGGCAGTAGTGTTCGTTTTGAAAAGTTGGAGGCACTATCTTTATGGTGCAAGATTTGAAGTTTTTAGCGATCACAAGAGTTTGAAGTATTTGTTTGATCAAAAAGAATTGAATATGAGGCAAAGGAGATGGCTAGAACTTTTGAAGGACTATGATTTTGGTTTAAATTATCATCCGGGTAAGGCGAATGTGGTAGCCGATGCCTTAAGTCGGAAGTCGTTGCACGTGTCTACTTTGATGGTTAGAGAGTGGGAACTCTTGGGGAACTTTAGAGATTTGAGTTTGGTTTGTGAGTTAACACCGAGTAGTGTGAAGCTGGGTATGTTGCATGTCACGAATGATTTCCTTGCTACGGTGTGTGAAAAGCAAAAGTTGGATTTGAAATTTGTGGATTTGATGACGAATGGAAATGAAGATTTCAAAGTTGATGAATTAGGAGTTTTGAGGTTTCGAGGTCGTATTTGTATTCCCGATGATGCGGATTTGAAAAAGATGATATTGGAAGAGGGACATCGGAGTAACTTGAGTATTCATCCGGGAGCGAATAAGATGTATCAGGATTTGAAGAAGATCTTTTGGTGGTCTGGATTGAAAAGCGATGTTGCTCGTTTTGTGTACTCGTGTTTGACTTGCCAGAAGTCTAAGGTGGAGCATCAGAAGCCTAGTGGATTGGTGCAACCGTTGGATATTCCGGAATGGAAATGGGATAGTATATCGATGGATTTTGTTACGGGATTGCCGAATACGCAAAGAGGACATAATGCTATTTGGGTGATTGTTGATAGGCTTACTAAATCGGCTCACTTTATTCCGATTGATATTACTTATTCTTTGGAAAGGTTGGCCGAGATTTATGTTGGCACTATTGTGAAGCTTCATGGAGTTCCTAAGAGTATTGTGTCGGATAGAGATCCTAGATTTACTTCAAGATTTTGGGAGAGTTTGCTAGGTGCCTTGGGTTCTAAGTTGAGATTGAGTTCGGCATATCATCCGCAAACAGATGGTCAAACCGAGAGGACGATTCAATCGTTAGAAGATTTGTTGCGTGCTTGTGTGCTTGAACAAGGTGGTGCGTGGGACGGTTATTTAGCGTTGATTGAGTTCACCTATAATAACAGTTTCCATTCGAGTATTGGTATGGCACCATTTGAGGCTTTATATGGTCGGAGATGTCGAACACCTCTGTGCTGGCATGAGACAGGTGAAAAGTCGGTAGTTGGTCCGGAAATGGTACAGCAAACGACGGAAAAGGTGAAATTTATTCGGGAAAAGATGAGAGCTTCTCAGAGTAGACAGAAAAGTTATCATGATAAAAGGAGAAAGGATCTCGAGTTTCAAGAGGGCGACCATGTGTTTTTGAGAGTTACACCGATTACGGGTGTGGGTCTTGCTTTGAAGTCGAGAAAGTTGACTTCTCGTTTTATTGGTCCGTATCAGATTGTCGCACGAGTTGGTGTTGTGGCTTATCGTGTGGCGTTACCTCCGAACCTTTCGAATTTGCATGATGTATTTCATGTCTTGTAACTTCGGAAGTATGTTCCGGATCCGTCACATGTGATCCCAATGGATGAAGTTGAAGTAAGAGATAACCTTACAGTTGAAGTTTTACCGGTTAGTATTTTGGACTGTGAAGTTAAGAAACTGAGAGGAAAGGATATTGCGCTTGTGAAAGTGTCCTGGGGAGGTACCGCGGAAGGCAACATGACTTGGGAATTGGAGAGCAAGATGCGAGAGTCGCATCCGAAGTTGTTTGAATAAGGTAATATTTTCGAGGACGAAAATTTCTAAAGTGGGGGAGAGTTGTAACGCCCCGATTCTGAATTCCCATTAATTGTTGAGTCTTTTAATTTATTTAATTGATGTTTGTTTTAAATTGAGAAATTATATATTATTATGTGGTGTTTGCTTATTTTATCTATTTTTACCGATTCGGAGAGTTTTCGGGGAATTAGAGTAAAAAGGGCATTTTAGACATTTAGCAATTTAGTGTGAGAATTGATTGGTAAGTGTTGGAAAGAATTTGAGAGGAAAGAAATAGAGATAGAAATAGGATAAGAGAGGAAAAGAAAGAAAGATAGTAACATAAGAAGAAAAACAAGAGAAAGAAAAGAGGAGAAGAGAAAGAGAAGACAAAGTAGAGAGGAAAACCTAGAATCATCAAGGGATCATCACCAAAGCTTGCAATCGATCGGTAAGGGTGTGAAACTCCATCATCTCTTTAATGTATATGATTGTCTGTGTATGTGTTTGGATTTTGTAGAGTTTCTACTCTTTTTCCACTTAGGTTAGAAGTTGGTTTGATGAGTAGAAAGAGGTTTTAATCGGTTAGAACTCGGATTAGACGATGTAGTTTAGTCGGGTGATGGTAGGGTTGTGCCACTGAGACTGGTTTGGATTTAATCGGTTGATTTTGTGGAGTTTGGGCTCTTGAGACAGCCATGGAAGTTCTGTCTTCGCAGGCTCGCCAGGCGAATGGCAGCGAAGCTTCGCCAGGCGAAGCCCAGCGAGCTGCAGCGAAGCAAGTCAGAAGCAACACCCAGGCGAAGGTTGGCGAACCTGACAGTGTTATTTGTTTTGCTGTTTGTTCATAGCATGATTTTTGGCCGATTCAATTATGATTAATTCCTATATGAATGATTGATGTGTGAACTGTTTCGACATGTCGTGTTGTGGGTGGCCGAAAGGCGTGAATCCTAGATTGTAGAGCCAATGGTGAATCTTGAATGTTTGATAATCTTGTGTATTTGCTTGAATTAAATAGAAACGCATTGATAGGCTGATATGTGTGTAAACCATGTGTGAAATGGTGCATAATGTGAATGCATGATAGATATATGCGATGTATGTGATAAATGCAATGAGTATGTTTGTGAACATAGTATGCATTCTGTGTTGATCGATCCCTCTGAGGATTAGCATTGTGTAGCATCTTAGTATGCATTTTTGTGTTGAATGATCCCTCGGAGGATTTGCATAACCTCGTATGATACGATGGTTACATTAGATTCCTTGGAGAATCGGTTGCATTGTGTGATTCCTCGGAGAATCGGTCATAACATATAATCCCTTGGAGGATTGACTAGAGTATTTGATTCCGTGGAGAATCTGCAGAGTATTTGATTCCGTGGAGAATCTGCTGAATATTCGATTCCGTGGAGAATCTGATGAATATTTGATTCCGTGGAGAATCTGCTGAATACTTGATTCCGTGGAGAATCTGCTGAATACTCGATTCCTTAGAGAATCTGTTGAAATGAGTCGGTACCGCATTTGCATCTGCATAGAGTCGTGTGTCGGTCTCTATGAGTTGCATGAGTCATCTGTGCATGATGCATTAGTTGAATGAATGTAACTGTGTATGTTATATATGATTGTTTGGAGGAACATATAGTGAATGTTCATGAGCATGTGTAGAGGCATGATTAATTGTATATGCTTAATGTGGTGAGAACATAATTTGAGTATAACTTGTACCAATATGAGTATATGTATATATACAATTTTATGCATTAACTGTTATGATATTGTTTCTCACCCTTCTGCTGTTTTATAATGCTCTATGAGGCATTGCAGAGTAGGAAGCTGGAGGTTCTTTTTGTGAAGCGATGTCTTCATTCTTTTTGGTCAATGGCTCTGATATGTAACATCTGGGTAGTTAGGAAGCCTTTGACTCTTTTGGAGTTACATTTGTTTTGATTCCTTGTGATACATCTGTGTATGTATCCGCTGTGGATATGGTTGTAAAGCATGAATTGATTGAATGGTTGTATATACTTTTATGAACGTGATCGATTCAATATTTGGATGTTTCCGCTTTTATTCTAAATATTGAGATGTGGGTTACCCATTGTTGCATATCTATTTTGAGCAGGTATCGTATGTGTTTAATTTCATGATAATGTGATGCGCCTCTTATATACCATGTTTTAATTAAACTCTGATGAAATAAATTTTCTAAGTGCCTAATTGATTAAATGTATTAATTTGGGGGTATAGAAAGGGGGTGTTACAAAAGCAGTATCTCTAAACACATGAGATTCGTCGGATGGTCGAAGCAGTCCCTTATCCAATAAGGTTCTTCAAGATACCAAAGCAGTATCCCTAAACACATGAGATTCATTGGGTGGTCAAAGTAGTCCCTTATCCAATAAGGTTCTTTGCGATACCAAAGCAGTATCTCTAAACACATGAGATTCTTCGGGTGGTCTAAGCAGTCCCTTATCTAATAAGGTTCTTCGCGATACCAAAGCAGTATTTTTAAACACATGAGATTCGTCGGGTGGTCGGAGTAGTGCATTATCCAATAAGGTTCTTCGCGATACCAAAGCAGTATCTCTAAACACATGATATTCTTCGGGTGGTCAAAGCAGTCCCTTATCTAATAAGGTTCTTCGCGATATCAAAGCAGTATCTCTAAACACATGAGATTCTTCGGTTTGTCAAAGCAGTCCCTTATCTAATAAGGTTCTTCGCGATATCAAAGCAGTATCTCTAAACACATGAGATTCTTTGCGATACCAAAGCAGTATCTCTAAACACATGAGATTCTTCGGGTTGTTGAAGCAGTCCCTTATCCAATAAGGTTCTTTGCGATACCAAAGCAGTATCTCTAAACACATGTGATTCTTCGGGTGGTCGAAGCAGTACCTTATTCAATAAGGTTCTTCGTGATACCAAAGCAGTATCACTAAACACATGAGATTCGTCGGATGGTCGAAGCAGTCCCTTATCCAATAAGGTTCTTCGCGATACCAAAGCAGTATCGCTAAACACGTGAGATTCATCGGGTGGTCAAAGTAGTCCCTTATCCAATAAGGTTCTTTACGATACTAAAGCAGTATCTCTAAACACATCAGATTCTTCGGGTG
Organism: Lathyrus sativus; assembly: GCA_963859935.3. Lineage (NCBI taxonomy): Eukaryota > Viridiplantae > Streptophyta > Magnoliopsida > Fabales > Fabaceae > Lathyrus > Lathyrus sativus. Next base: position 234,346,234 of record OZ012740.1, on the reverse strand, counting down.
GTCTAAGAAGTCCCTTATCTAATAAGGTTCTTCGCGATACCAAAGCAGTATTTTTAAACACATCAGATTCTTCGGGTGGTCGAAGCAGTCCCTTATCCAATAAGGTTCTTCGCGATACCAAAGCAGTATCTCTAAACACATGAGATTCGTCGGGTGGTCGGAAAAGTGCCTTCTCCAATAAGGTTCTTCGCAATACCAAAGCAGTATCTCTAAACACATGAGATTCTTCGGGTGGTCAAAGCAGTCCCTTATCTAATAAGGTTCTTCCCGATACCAAAGCAGTATCTCTAAACACATGACATTCTTCGGTTGGTCAAAGCAGTCCCTTATCTAATAAGGTTCTTCGCGATACCAAAGCAGTATCTCTAAACACATGAGATTCTTCGGTTTGTCAAAGCAGTCCCTTATCTAATAAGGTTCTTCGCGATATCAAAGCAGTATCTCTAAACACATGAGATTCTTTGCGATACCAAAGCAGTATCTCTAAACACATGAGATTCTTTGCGATACCAAAGCAGTATTTCTAAACACATAAGATTCTTCTGGAGGTCAAAGCAATACCTTATCTAATAAGGTTCTTCGCGATACCAAGCAGTATCACTAAACACATGAGATTCTTCGGGTGGTCGAAGCAGTCCCTTATCCAATAAGGTTCTTCGCGATACCAAAGCATTATATTTAAACACATGAGATTCGTCGGGTGGTCGAAGCAGTGCCTTATCCAATAAGGTTCTTCGCGATACCAAAGCAGTATCTCTAAACACATGAGATTCTTCGGGTAGTTCAAGCAGTCCCTTATCCAATAAGGTTCTTTGCGATACCAAAGCAGTATCTCTAAACACATGTGATTCGTTAGATGGTCGAAGCAGTCCCTTATCCAATAAGGTTCTTCGTGATACCAAAGCAGTATCTCTAAACACATGAGATTCTTCGGGTGGTCTAAGAAGTCCCTTATCTAATAAGGTTCTTCGCGATACCAAAGCAGTATTTTTAAACACATCAGATTCTTCGGGTGGTCGAAGCAGTCCCTTATCCAATAAGGTTCTTCGCGATACCAAAGCAGTATCTCTAAACACATGAGATTCGTCAGGTGGTCGGAAAAGTGCCTTCTCCAATAAGGTTCTTCGCAATACCAAAGCAGTATCTCTAAACACATGAGATTCTTCGGGTGGTCAAAGTAGTCCCTTATCTAATAAGGTTCTTCGCGATACCAAAGCAGTATCTCTAAACACATGAGATTCTTCGGTTTGTCAAAGCAGTCCCTTATCTAATAAGGTTCTTCGCGATATCAAAGCAGTATCTCTAAACACATGAGATTCTTTGCGATACCAAAGCAGTATCTCTAAACACATGAGATTCTTTGCGATACCAAAGCAGTATTTCTAAACACATAAGATTCTTCTGGTGGTCAAAGCAATACCTTATCTAATAAGGTTCTTGGTGATACCAAGCAGTATCACTAAACAAATGAGATTCTTCGGGTGGTCGAAGCAGTCCCTTATCCAATAAGGTTCTTCGCGATACCAAAGCATTATATTTAAACACATGAGATTCGTCGGGTGGTCAAAGCAGTGCCTTATCCAATAAGGTTCTTCGCGATACCAAAGCAGTATCTCTAAACACATGAGATTCTTCGGGTAGTTCAAGCAGTCCCTTATCCAATAAGGTTCTTTACGATACCAAAGCAGTATCTCTAAACCCATGTGATTCGTTAGATGGTCGAAGCAGTCCCTTATCCAATAAGGTTCTTCGTGATACCAAAGCAGTATCTCTAAACACATGAGATTCGTCGGATGGTCGAAGCAGTCCCTTATCCAATAAGGTTCTTCGCGATACCAAAGCAGTATCTCTAAACAAATGAGATTCATTGGGTGGTCAAAGTAGTCCCTTATCCAATAAGGTTCTTTGCGATACCAAAGCAGGATCTCTAAACACATGAGATTCTTCGGGTGGTCTAAGCAGTCCCTCATCTAATAAGGTTCTTCGTGATACCAAAGCAGTATTTATAAACACATGAGATTCGTCGGGTGGTCGAAGAAGTGCCTTATCCAATAAGGTTCTTCGCGATACCAAAGCAGTATCTCTAAACACATGAGATTCTTCGGGTGGTCAAAGCAGTCCCTTATCTAATAAGGTTCTCCGCGATACCAAAGCAGTATCTCTAAACACATGAGATTCTTCTGTTTGTCATAGCAGTCCCTTATCTAATAAGGTTCTTCGTGATATCAAAGCAGTATCTCTAAACACATGAGATTCTTTGCGATACCAAAGCAGTATCTCTAAACACATGAGATTCTTCTGGTGGTCAAAGTAGTACCTTATCTAATAAGGTTCTTCGCGATACCAAAGCAGTATCACTAAACACATGAGATTCTTCGGGTGGTTGAAGCAGTCCCTTATCCAATAAGGTTCTTCGCGATACCAAAATATTATATTTAAACACTTGAGATTCGTCGGTGGTCGAAGCAGTGCCTTATCTAATACGGTTCTTCGTGATACCAAAGCAGTATATCTAAACACATGAGATTCTTCGGGTTGTTGAAGCAGTCCCTTATCCAATAAGGTTCTTTGCGATACCAAAGCAGTATCTCTAAACACATGTGATTCTTCGGGTGGTCGAAGCAGTACCTTATTCAATAAGGTTCTTCGTGATACCAAAGCAGTATCACTAAACACATGAGATTCGTCGGATGGTCGAAGCAGTCCCTTATCCAATAAGGTTCTTCGCGATACCAAAGCAGTATCGCTAAACACGTGAGATTCATCGGGTGGTCAAAGTAGTCCCTTATCCAATAAGGTTCTTTACGATACCAAAGCAGTATCTCTAAACACATGAGATTCTTCGGGTGGTCTAAGAAGTCCCTTATCTAATAAGGTTCTTCGCGATACCAAAGCAGTATATTTAAACACATCAGATTCTTCGGGTGGTCGAAGCAGTCCCTTATCCAATAAGGTTCTTCGCGATACCAAAGCAGGATCTCTAAACACATGAGATTCTTCGGGTGGTCTAAGCAGTCCCTTATCTAATAAGGTTCTTCGTGATACCAAAGCAGTATTTATAAACACATGAGATTCGTCGGGTGGTCGAAGCAGTGCCTTATCCAATAAGGTTCTTCGCGATACCAAAGCAGTATCTCTAAACACATGACATTCTTCGGTTGGTCAAAGCAATCCCTTACCTAATAAGGTTCTTCGCGATACCAAAGCAGTATCTCTAAACACATGAGATTCTTCGGTTTGTCAAAGCAGTCCCTTATCTAATAAGGTTCTTCGCAATATCAAAGCAGTATCTCTAAACACATGAGATTCTTTGCGATACCAAAGCAGTATCTCTAAACATATGAGATTCTTCTGGTGGTCAAAGCAGTACCTTATCTAATAAGGTTCTTCGCGATACCAAAGCAGTATCACTAAACATATGAGATTCTTCCGGTGGTCGAAGCAGTCCCTTATCTAATAAGGTTCTTCACGATACCAAAGCATTATATTTAATCACATGAGATTCGACGGATGGTCGAAGCAGTGCCTTATCCAATAAGGTTCTTCGCGATACCAAAGCAGTATCTCTAAACACATGAGATTCTTCGGGTAGTTGAAGCAATCCCTTATCCAATAAGGTTCTTTGCGATACCAAAGCAGTATCTCTAAACACATGAGATTCTTCGGGTGGTCGAAGAAGTACCTTATTCAATAAGGTTCTTCGTGATACCAAAGCAGTATCACTAAACACATGAGATCCGTCGGATGGTCGAAGCAGTCCCCTATCCAATAAGGTTCTTCGCGATACCAAAGCAGTATCTCTAAACACATGAGATTCTTCGGGTAGTTCAAGCAGTCCCTTATCCAATAAGGTTCTTTGCGATACCAAAGCAGTATCTCTAAACACATGTGATTCGTTAGATGGTCGAAGCAGTCCCTTATCCAATAAGGTTCTTCGTGATACCAAAGCAGTATATCTAAACACATGAGATTCTTCGGGTGGTCTAAGAAGTCCCTTATCTAATAAGGTTCTTCGCGATACCAAAGCAGTATTTTTAAACACATCAGATTCTTCGGGTGGTCGAAGCAGTCCCTTATCCAATAAGGTTCTTCGCGATACCAAAGCAGTATCTCTAAACACATGAGATTCGTCGGGTGGTCGGAAAAGTGCCTTCTCCAATAAGGTTCTTCGCAATACCAAAGCAGTATCTCTAAACACATGAGATTCTTCGGGTGGTCAAAGCAGTCCCTTATCTAATAAGGTTCTTCGCGATACCAAAGCAGTATCTCTAAACACATGAGATTCTTCGGTTTGTCAAAGCAGTCCCTTATCTAATAAGGTTCTTCGCGATATCAAAGCAGTATCTCTAAACACATGAGATTCTTTGCGATACCAAAGCAGTATCTCTAAACACATGAGATTCTTTGCGATACCAAAGCAGTATTTATAAACACATAAGATTCTTCTGGTGGTCAAAGCAATACCTTATGTAATAAGGTTCTTGGTGATACCAAGCAGTATCACTAAACAAATGAGATTCTTCGGGTGGTCGAAGCAGTCCCTTATCCAATAAGGTTCTTCGCGATACCAAAGCATTATATTTAAACACATGAGATTCGTCGGGTGGTCAAAGCAGTGCCTTATCCAATAAGGTTCTTCGCGATACCAAAGCAGTATCTCTAAACACATGAGATTCTTCGGGTAGTTCAAGCAGTCCCTTATCCAATAAGGTTCTTTGCGATACCAAAGCAGTATCTCTAAACACATGTGATTCGTTAGATGGTCGAAGCAGTCCCTTATCCAATAAGGTTCTTCGTGATACCAAAGCAGTATCTCTAAACACATGAGATTCGTCGGATGGTCGAAGCAGTCCCTTATCCAATAAGGTTCTTCGCGATACCAAAGCAGTATCTCTAAACAAATGAGATTCATTGGGTGGTCAAAGTAGTCCCTTATCCAATAAGGTTCTTTGCGATACCAAAGCAGGATCTCTAAACACATGAGATTCTTCGGGTGGTCTAAGCAGTCCCTTATCTAATAAGGTTCTTCGTGATACCAAAGCAGTATTTATAAACACATGAGATTCGTCGGGTGGTCGAAGCAGTGCCTTATCCAATAAGGTTCTTCGCGATACCAAAGCAGTATCTCTAAACACATGAGATTCTTCAGGTGGTCAAAGCAGTCCCTTATCTAATAAGGTTCTCCGCGATACCAAAGCAGTATCTCTAAACACATGAGATTCTTCTGTTTGTCATAGCAGTCCCTTATCTAATAAGGTTCTTCGTGATATCAAAGCAGTATCTCTAAACACATGAGATTCTTTGCGATACCAAAGCAGTATCTCTAAACACATGAGATTCTTCTGGTGGTCAAAGTAGTACCTTATCTAATAAGGTTCTTCGCGATACCAAAGCAGTATCACTAAACACATGAGATTCTTCGGGTGGTTGAAGCAGTCCCTTATCCAATAAGGTTCTTCGCGATACCAAAGCATTATATTTAAACACTTGAGATTCGTCGGTGGTCGAAGCAGTACCTTATCTAATACGGTTCTTCGCGATACCAAAGCAGTATATCTAAACACATGAGATTCTTCGGGTTATTGAAGCAGTCCCTTATCCAATAAGGTTCTTTGCGATACCAAAGCAGTATCTCTAAACACATGTGATTCTTCGGGTGGTCGAAGTAGTACCTTATTCAATAAGGTTCTTCGTGATACCAAAGCAGTATCACTAAACACATGAGATTCGTCGGATGGTCGAAGCAGTCCCTTATCCAATAAGGTTCTTCGCGATACCAAAGCAGTATCGCTAAACACGTGAGATTCATCGGGTGGTCAAAGTAGTCCCTTATCCAATAAGGTTCTTTACGATACCAAAGCAGTATCTCTAAACACATGAGATTCTTCGGGTGGTCTAAGAAGTCCCTTATCTAATAAGGTTCTTCGCGATACCAAAGCAGTATATTTAAACACATCAGATTCTTCGGGTGGTCGAAGCAGTCCCTTATCCAATAAGGTTCTTCGCGATACCAAAGCAGTATCTCTAAACACATGAGATTCGTCGGGTGGTCGGAAAAGTGTCTTCTCCAATAAGGTTCTTCGCAATACCAAAGCAGTATCTCTAAACACATGAGATTCTTCGGGTGGTCAAAGCAGTCCCTTATCTAATAAGGTTCTTCGCGATACCAAAGCAGTATCTCTAAACACATGACATTCTTCGGTTGGTCAAAGCAATCCCTTATCTAATAAGGTTCTTCGCGATACCAAAGCAGTATCTCTAAACACATGAGATTCTTTGGTTTGTCAAAGCAGTCCCTTATCTAATAAGGTTCTTCGCAATATCAAAGCAGTATCTCTAAACACATGAGATTCTTTGCGATACCAAAGCAGTATCTCTAAACATATGAGATTCTTCTGGTGGTCAAAGCAGTACCTTATCTAATAAGGTTCTTCGCGATACCAAAGCAGTATCACTAAACATATGAGATTCTTCCGGTGGTCGAAGCAGTCCCTTATCTAATAAGGTTCTTCATGATACCAAAGCATTATATTTAAACACATGAGATTCGACGGATGGTCGAAGCAGTGCCTTATCCAATAAGGTTCTTCGCGATACCAAAGCAGTATCTCTAAACACATGAGATTCTTCGGGTAGTTGAAGCAATCCCTTATCCAATAAGGTTCTTTGCGATACCAAAGCAGTATCTCTAAACACATGAGATTCTTCGGGTGGTCGAAGAAGTACCTTATTCAATAAGGTTCTTCGTGATACCAAAGCAGTATCACTAAACACATGAGATCCGTCGGATGGTCGAAGCAGTCCCTTATCCAATAAGGTTCTTCGCGATACCAAAGCAGTATCTCTAAACACATGATATTCATCGCGTGGTCAAAGTAGTCCCTTATCCAATAAGGTTCTTTGCGATACCAAAGCAGTATCTCTAAGCACATGAGATTCTTCGGGTGGTCTAAGCAGTCCCTTATCTAATAAGGTTCTTCGCGATACCAAAGCAGTATTTTTAAACACATGAGATTCTTCGGGTGGTCGAAGCAGTCCCTTATCCAATAAGGTTCTTCGCGATACCAAAGCAGTATCTCTAAACACATGAGATTCGTCGGGTGGTCGGAGCAGTGCCTTATCGAATAATGTTCTTCGCGATACCAAAGTAGTATCTCTAAACACATGAAATTCTTCGGGTGGTCAAAGAAGTCCCTTTTCTAATAAGGTTATTCGCGATACCAAAGCAGTATCTCTAAACACATGACATTCTTCGGTTGGTCAAAGTAGTCCCTTATCTAATAAGGGTCTTCGCGATACCAAAGCAGTATCTCTAAACACATGAAATTCTTCGGTTTGTCAAAGCAGTCCCTTATCTAATAAGGTTCTTTGCAATATCAAAGCAGTATCTCTAAACACATGAGATTCTTTGTGATACCAATGCTGTATCTCTAAACACATGAGATTCTTCTGGTGGTCAAAGCATTACCTTATCTAATAAGGTTCTTCGCGATACCAAAGCAGTATCACTAAACACATGAGATTCTTCAGGTGGTCGAAGCAGTCCCTTATCCAATAAGGTTCTTCGTGATACCAAAACATTATATTTAAACACATGAGATTCGTCGGGTGGTCGAGGCAGTGCCTTATCCAGTAAGGTTCTTCGCGATACCAAAGCAGTATCTCTAAACACATGTGATTCTTCGGGTAGTTGAAGCAGTCCCTTATCCAATAAGGTTCTTTGCGATACCAAAGCAGTATCTCTAAACACATGTGATTCTTTGGGTGGTCGAAGCAGTACCTTATTCAATAAGGTTCTTCGTGATATCAAAGCAGTATCACTAAACACATGAGATTCGTCGGATGGTCGAAGCAGTCCCTTATCCAATAAGTTTCTTTGCGATACCAAAGCAGTATCTCTAAACACGTGAGATTCATCGGGTTGTCAAAGTAGTCCCTTATCCAATAAGGTTCTTTGCGATACCAAAGCAGCATCTCTAAACACATGAGATTCTTCGGGTGGTCTAAGCAGTCCCTTATCTAATAAGGTTCTTCGCGATACCAAAGCAGTATTTTTAAACACATGAGATTCTTCGGGTGGTCGAAGCAGTCCCTTATCCAATAAGGTTCTTCGCGATACCAAAGTGTCACTTGCGCGAAAATAAGGTGCCGACACAACAGAAGAGTCGCCACCTTTCGTTATTTATCCCTCAGAGCGGGAAAGGAAACGATCGGAGAAACCTGACGAAAAAGAGTAAGACAAGGTCGTCGCAACCGTTGTCTGGATTCGGGAGTCGGTTACGCAAGGGGAAGGTATTAGCACCCCTCACGTTCGTCGTACTCGACGGGATCCATGCTTGTTGTGTTTACTGGACGGGTTGGGTTTACTCTATCTACCTATCAAGGCTGGCTTAAAAAGAAAAGAAAAATGACTCGGCAAAGCGTCGCACTTTATGCCTTCGTATTCTCATCAGAGAATGAGAAATCAGAGTCAACGTAGTTCGGCCTACGACGGGTTATGGGGGAAGGTAGCTCGCCAAGACATCGTCGTCTTGTGCCTACGTACTCTCAACAGGTATGAGAGATCAGAGCTCACGTAGTTCGGGAAACTACGGTTTATTTCCTGTCTTTTACGAAAGAAGTGTTTTTTATTGTGTTTGCAATTTCAATCGCACTAGAGACTATGACCTGAGAGTGAATGCGTCGCATGTCACCCAAAGGGTACCATACTAAACATCCAGAATGTGGAAAAGAAACTCTCCCACAATCCTTTCTCAGATAGCTTAAGGCTCGTAACGTACGAAAGAAATCATTCATGATTACTGTATCTTAAATTGTTTTGAAATGAGAAGAGAACGGGCCCAACTAGGAGGGAGACTATCAAGTCCTACTGTTGTCATGCCAAGGATTCATCCTATGGTTGAGGTTTGAACAGGGAACTCCTAGAAGTTGTCATGCATAGGTTTCAACCTAAAGTTCTATCATCAATTCCTTATCAAAGGAAATGAGAGTCCTAAGGGATCATGTCAATGATACACCAAAACAGACAAAGCATCAGCTTAACAGTAAAATGCATGCCATGCAAATGAGGGAGGAAATGTGTGTGGGGCTTCAGCCTCCACAAGCTCATCTCAACCTCAAGCCAGAATGGATAACAGTAATCATACTGAAAGATAAAACATGCTATCAAGCAAAAATAGTAAACTGCAATCATACAAATAAAATGAAATAAAATGCCATCAGGCAAACAAACCACATGGGCAAGGGAGCTAGGCTCTACCGAATACCCGCAAGCAAAGCCACACAGTAACAATACAAGCAGAGGGAGCAACTCCACCTCTAGTGCAATCATGCTCCTAGATTCTATTTAGTCTAGATATGGACTTATTCTAATGCATTAAGCAAGTCAAACAAAACACATCAATACAGAAAAGAAAACAGAGGAAAGCAAACCAGCTTCTCTCAACTTCAAGCTTCAGCTCTTCCAACAGCAACTCAGTCTTCAGACTTCAATCACTCTTGACAAATATCAATTTGCTCTTCCATGTTTCAACCTTTCAACATAAGTTTCAACTTATCTTCTCCTTTAAGCTTCAGCTTGATCAGCTCCACCTTCAGGCTTCACCTAATCTTCAGGGGTCTTCAAGTATCAACTTGCCCTTGTTTCTCTTCAAGCTTCAGCTGGAATGGAAATACTCAAGGATTCATCCTCTTCAACACTCTTCATTGAAGTCTTCATCTTCAAACTCAAGCTCAACATCTCTCAGGATAACCAAACTAGAGGAAGTCATTTACTGGATAAGTTGGGGATATTGAACTGCTTATTGACCACCAAGGGTGACCTATAAGGGCTCAACATCAAAGGAATGGTTCCCTCAAAAGTTCTACTTCCTAGGTGCATCACTTATCCCTCCAAAGGAGAGAGGTGTATACCATGGAAGGACTTTGAATCATAGGGAGGAATGGAGGTGAAAGATACCATCCATGTTTAAGAAAGAAGTTATCTAAGTCTAAACTCTTCCTAATCCCTAACCCTAAAACAATAACAAAACAAATAAGATCAAGCTCTCAAGCTCCTCAATCAATCCTCAATTCTTCTTCTATGCTCCTCAATGCTCCTCAGAATAATACCAAGCTCTCCAAGCCCACAAAGCAAAGCAAACAAAAATACAAGCCCACAAGGGCAACACAGACAATCATCAACTACAACAATCATCTAAAAATAGCATACTACTATATTAAATCCTAATATAATTTCTAAGGGATCTTACATACCTACCCTTAATACCCTTATGTGTCCCATAGTCTAATTTGTCCTAAAAATCCAAAAATCTAAGGTTATTATGGACCTATGTTGAAGTTTGACCTAATTCTACACAACCAAATGTCATCTAATCAAAACTATCCTAAAATTCATCACAAAATTATGGAATAAATCCAGGAGGAAGCTAAAGCATATATCTAACTATCCTAAAAAGAATGGCCTAAAAATGTTAAGGGAACTACCTAAACAAAATTCTACAAATTCATGGATCAACATAAAAGAAATAAAATGCAATAAAAGTAGAAAATACACAAAAAATACTAAAAATGCATGAAAGGAAAATATTTTTATTTTATATTTTTCTTGACAAAAATATGAAGTAGGAGAAAAAACTCCCATTAAAAAATCTTTAATTTTGCAATTATTATGATTTTTCAAAGTTTGAAAGAAAATGGAGAAAATAAAAATAAAAATGAAAATATGGAACTGGGGTGCAGGAAGTAACCAAATATAGTTCAATACACGCATGGGTCCAGACTGGGGGGTTCAGAAAGTAAAGCGCGCTGGGCCCAACTCACTCAGAAAATCAATTAATAAATCATACAGAAAATGAAAAATAAACGGCGCAAATAGTCATGGTTTTCAGTTCAAAATTGATTGGGCCTCGTGAAGGGGGTGTGGGAAGCAATCCAGCCCAAAGTTCCTTTTAATGAAACGCAACGTTTCATTGTGTTTCAGAATTCCCTCCCAAATGAAATTGAATCGTGCCCGTTGGATTGTTTCTCAGGTCAATGGTCAGATCCCCATCCAATGGTCATGACCTCGTCTTCAACCTCCAGCTAGGGTTTCAAGGAGACTCCATGAAAATGCAGAGCTTCAAGCTCTTTCTTCTTCAAACACGAACTCCCTCAATTCCTCATGAAAAATGGAAATTCAAGACCCTATTCTGCCTAGAATTTTATGCTGAATCCATCCCTGCTCTCAAAATCAACTGAAACTTCCTCTAACATGAAACACGATCCAAGATCCAAAATGTACTCAGTCATCAATCTTAACAATTCTTGCAACTAGCTACCTCAGATCACTCACCAACTCACACTAAATGATTCTTGATGTCTAGTTCATTCTATATCTCAATATAACACGAGTTCTTGGTCATCAATAGTTCAATCTTCCCCAATTGATCCCTAACTCTCCAAAATCCATCTCTTATTGGTCTCTATCATTTCTACACTAACAAATTAACCTAATTATGCCTAAAACATGGTGTAGGGAAGAATTTGCAAACCTGGTTAATCTTGATGAACAGATGATGAAATCCTCCAATTCAGACCTTGAAACTCTTCAGAAAGTTTCCTTAGATGCCACTCTTGCTACTATTTGCAACAATTTTGATGGAGGAAGCCTCAATCTCAGAATTCGATTCTGACTTGCTACCTTGAAAGTTCAATCACCAACTCTTCAATTCACCATGGATTTGATCTCAAATCAATCTTCACAGCTTCACTATGATCTATAGAATGTGTTTGAATGGAAAGAATGAATGGAAATGAAGAAGAATGTGAAATTGAAACTTGACTTGCAATGGAAGATTCTTGATCTCACTCTCTCTTCTCTGCACCAATTCTCACCAACCTTGCATCTGAGCAAGTTATACATGTTATATAGAGTGGTTTAGAATCATCTAGAACCCTCTAGGACAATCCAATGAGTATTTGGAAATCTCATGTCATGACATTTTGATTTCAATTCTCCTTATGTGCTATCTCATGCCAAGCTTCTTGTAACCTTTGTAACTGACTTGAAATTCTCCCCATATGAGATTTATGATGTGTTACAATGCATAACCAACTTGCTTATTGAGTTTTCTTGAGTTTTGCTTTGGTACCTTAATATGCAAGTAAGCCAATTCCAAAGCAGCCCTAAGATCTAGGCCTCAAATCAAAATTGTGGCTGAACCATTGTTCTTAGAATGTCCTTTGGAGTCAAAATGACCTATTATATGACATGGTTTGGATTTATAGCTTGTAATTTCCAATTTTCAATTTCAACTTATTTAACTTATGCCTCCATTTTAGGCCATTTTTATCACTTTTTGATACAAGCCTTTTCAACATCTCATGACCTCCCTACTAGCCTTAAAACATCATTCTAAGCAAGTTGGATGTTGAATACTTTTCCATTGAAGCTTGGAAATAGGAGATATGGCCTTATGCTTGAAATGACTTATAACCTCCAAATGACCAAAATACCCTTGACTTGCCAAAGCCATAAGTTGAGTTCTACAAATCCTATCAAGGACTTCTAGTACTCTCTAGAAATATAAGAAGATGCTCTACAACATTCATGTTGACCAAGAGTTCATAGGAATCATCCTACTAGGGCAAAAGTTGGATGCAAGTTGGGTGACTTTCAAGGACCTAGATTCACATACCTCAGATGACCTGTAATTTGTCAAAGTCATAACTTGAGCTCTACAAATCCTATCAAGGACTTCTAGTACTCAAATTAAATCTAAGAACAAGCTCTACAACATTCATGTTATGGGGAATATGAGATGACAATCACATCTTGAGCTAAACTGCCTTGAAGATAGGGATCAAACTAGGGGATTTTACACTGTCGAGCCTTAGAAACCCTAGCTTGAAACTTCTCAAACTCCACAACCATGATGAGTTGGTCTAGGAATAATCCTTATATCATCTCAATACATCATTCCATGATCACATGGCTCATGGATTAGGTCTCAACCCTCTCCAAATCATCAGTTGACCTAGGGTTGACCCAGTCAAACCCTAATTCCACCACTCATGGCTGAATCTTCTGAATTCTTGTACAATGACCTCTCTAGGCTTCATGATGGCTTTCAAGACATCTCATAAGCTTTCTCAAAGCTTCAAGTCCATTCTCATAGTCTCAGAATCATCTGAGGAGCTCCCACAACTCTCTAGTTATGAGACACACAACCTTGGTTTCAACCAATCTTTCTGAGGATCTCTTGAGTTCTCTGACAAGGGTATCAACCCTTAATCACTTGAACAACCTTCTTGGCTAGCTTCAAAGTCTCATACAACTCTTTATGGGTAAATAAATGTTGGTCAAATTTTGGGGAGCAACACAAAGCAGTATCTCTAGACACATGAGATTCGTCGGGTGGTCGGAGAAGTGCCTTATCCAATAAGGTTCTTAGCAATACCAAAGCAGTATCTCTAAACACATGAGATTCTTCGGGTGGTCAAAGCAGTCCCTTATCTAATAAGGTTCTTCGCGATACCAAAGCAGTATCTCTAAACACGTGACATTCTTCGGTTGGTCAAAGCAGTCCCTTATTTAATAAGGTTCTTCGCGATACCAAAGCAGTATCTCTAAACACATGAGATTCTTCGGTTTGTCAAAGCAGTCCCTTATCTAATAAGGTTCTTCGCAATATCAAAGCAGTATCTCTAAACACATGAGATTCTTTGCGATACCAAAGCAGTATCTCTAAACATATGAGATTCTTCTGGTGGTCAAAGCAGTACCTTATCTAATAAGGTTCTTCGCGACACCAAAGCTTTATCACTAAACATATGAGATTCTTCCGGTGGTCGAAGCAGTCCCTTTATCTAATAAGGTTCTTCGCGATACCAAAGCATTATATTTAAACACATGAGATTCGTCGGGTGGTCGAAGCAGTGCCTTATCCAATAAGGTTCTTCGCGATACCAAAGAAGTATCTCTAAACACATGAGATTCTTCGGGTAGTTGAAGCAGTCCCTTATCCAATAAGGTTCTTTGCGATACCAAAGCAGTATCTCTAAACACATGAGATTCTTCGGGTGGTCAAAGCAGTACCTTATTCAATAAGGTTCTTCGTGATACCAAAGCAGTATCACTAAACACATGAGATTCGTCGGATGGTCGAAGCAGTCCCTTATCCAATAAGGTTCTTCGCGATACAAAAGCAGTATCTCTAAACACATGATATTCATCGCGTGGTCAATGTAGTCCCTTATCCAATAAGGTTCTTTGCGATACCAAAGCAGTATCTCTAAACACATGAGATTCTTTGGGTGGTCTAAGCAGTCCCTTATCTAATAAGGTTCTTCGCGATACCAAAGCAGTATTTTTCAACACATGAGATTCTTCGGGTGGTTGAAGCAGTCCCTTATCCAATAAGGTTCTTCGCGATACCAAAGCAGTATCTCTAAACACATGAGATTCGTCGGGTGGTCGGAGCAGTGCCTTATCCAATAAGGTTCTTCGCGATACCAAAGCATTATCTCTAAAAACATGAGATACTTCGGGTGGTCAAAGCAGTCCCTTATCTAATAAGGTTCTTCGCGATACCAAAGCAGTATTTCTAAACACATGACATTCATCAGTTGGTCAAAGCAGTCCCTTATCTAATAAGGTTCTTCGCGATACCAAAGCAGTATCTCTAAACACATGAGATTCTTCAGTTTTTCAAAGCAGTCCCTTATCTAATAAGGTTCTTCGCGATATCAAAGCAGTATCTTTAAACACATGAGATTCTTTGTGATACCAAAACAGTATCTCTAAACACATGAGATTCTTCTGGTGGTCAAAGCAGTACCTTATCTAATAAGGTTCTTCGCGATACCAAAGCAGTATCACTAAACACATGAGATTCTTCGGGTTGTCGAAGCAGTCCCTTATCCAATAAGGTTCTTCGCGATACCAAAGCATTATATTTAAACACATGAGATTCGTCGGGTGGTCGAAGCAGTGCCTTATCCAATAAGGTTCTTCGCGATACCAAAGCAGTATCTCTAAACACATGAGATTCTTCGGGTAGTTGAAGCAGTCCCTTATCCAATAAGGTTCTTTTCTATGCCAAAGCAGTATCTCTAAACACATGAGATTCTTCGGGTGGTCGAAGCAGTCCCTTATCCAATAAGGTTCTTTGCGATACCAAAGCATTATATTTAAACACATGAGATTCGTCGGGTGGTCGAAGCAGTCCTTTATCTAATAAGGTTCTTCGCGATACCAAATCAGTATCTCTAAACACATGAGATTCTTCGGGTGGTGAAAGCAGTCCCTTATCCAATAAGGTTCTTCGCAATATTAAAGCAGTATCTCTAAATACATGAGATTCTTCGCGATACCAAAGCAGTATCTCTAAACACATGAGATTCTTCGGGTGGTCGAAGCATTCCCTTATCCAATAAGGTTTATCGCGATACCACAGCAGTATCTCTAAACACATGAGATTCTTCAGGTAGTTGAAGCACTCCCTTATCCAATAAGGTTCTTCGCGATACTAAAGCAGGATCTCTAAACACATGAGATTCTTCGGGTAGTTGAAGCAGTCCCTTATCCAATAAGGTTCTTTGCTATGCCAAAGCAGTATCTCTAAACACATGAGATTCGTCGGGTGGTCGGAGCAGTGCCTTATCCAATAAGATTCTTCGCGATACCAAAGCATTATCTCTAAACACATGAGATACTTCGGGTGGTCAAAGCAGTCCCTTATCTAATAAGGTTCTTCGCGATACCAAAGCATTATATTTAAACAAATGAGATTCGTCGGGTGGTCGAAGCAGTGCCTTATCCAATAAGGTTCTTCGCGATACCAAAGCAGTATCTCTAAACACATGAGATTCTTCGGGTAGTTGAAGCAGTCCCTTATCCAATAAGGTTCTTTGCGATACCAAAGCAGTATCTCTAAACACATTAGATTCTTCGGGTGGTCGAAGCAGTACCTTATTCAATAAGGTTCTTCGTGATACCAAAGCAGTATCACTAAACACATGAGATTCGTCGGATGGTCGAAGCTGTCCCTTATCCAAAAAGGTTCTTCCCAATACCAAAGCAGTATCTCTAAACACATGAGATTCATCAGGTGGTCAAAGTAGTCCCTTATCCATTAAGGTTCTTAGCGATACCAAAGCAGTATCTCTAAACACATGAGATTCTTTGGGTGGTCTAAGCAGTCCCTTATCTAATAAGGTTCTTCGCGATACCAAAGTAGTATTTTTCAACACATGAGATTCTTCGGGTGGTTGAAGCAGTCCCTTATCCAATAAGGTTTTTCGCGATACCAAAGCAGTATCTCTAAACACATGAGATTCGTCGGGTGGTCGGAGCAGTGCCTTATCCAATAAGGTTCTTCGCGATACCAAAGCATTATCTCTAAAAACATGAGATACTTCGGGTGGTCAAAGCAGTCCCTAATCTAATAATGTTCTTCGCGATACCAAAGCAGTATCTCTAAACACATGACATTCTTCGGTTGGTCAAAGCAGTCCCTTATCTAATAAGGTTCTTCGCGATACCAAAGCAGTATCTCTAAACACATGAGATTCTTCGGTTTGTCAAAGCAGTCCCTTGTCTAATAAGGTTCTTCGCGATATCAAAGCAGTATCTCTAAACACATGAGATTCTTCGGTTTGTCAAAGCAGTCCTTTATCTAATAAGGTTCTTCGCGATATCAAAGCAGTATCTCTAAACACATGAGATTCTTTGTGATACCAAAGTAGTATCTCTAAACACATGAGATTCTTCTGGTGGTCAAAGCAGTACCTTATCTAATAAGGTTCTTCGCAATACCAAAGCAGTATCACTAAACACATGAGATTCGTCGGATGGTCGAAGCAGTCCCTTATCCAATAAGGTTCTTCGCGATACAAAAGCAGTATCTCTAAACACATGATATTCATCGCGTGGTCAATGTAGTCCCTTATCCAATAAGGTTCTTTGCGATACCAAAGCAGTATCTCTAAACACATGAGATTCTTTGGGTGGTCTAAGCAGTCCCTTATCTAATAAGGTTCTTCGCGATACCAAAGCAGTATTTTTCAACACATGAGATTCTTCGGGTGGTTGAAGCAGTCCCTTATCCAATAAGGTTCTTCGCGATACCAAAGCAGTATCTCTAAACACATGAGATTCGTCGGGTGGTCGGAGCAGTGCCTTATCCAATAAGGTTCTTCGCGATACCAAAGCATTATCTCTAAAAACATGAGATACTTCGGGTGGTCAAAGCAGTCCCTTATCTAATAAGGTTCTTCGCGATACCAAAGCAGTATTTCTAAACACATGACATTCATCAGTTGGTCAAAGCAGTCCCTTATCTAATAAGGTTCTTCGCGATACCAAAGCAGTATCTCTAAACACATGAGATTCTTCAGTTTTTCAAAGCAGTCCCTTATCTAATAAGGTTCTTCGCGATATCAAAGCAGTATCTTTAAACACATGAGATTCTTTGTGATACCAAAACAGTATCTCTAAACACATGAGATTCTTCTGGTGGTCAAAGCAGTACCTTATCTAATAAGGTTCTTCGCGATACCAAAGCAGTATCACTAAACACATGAGATTCTTCGGGTTGTCGAAGCAGTCCCTTATCCAATAAGGTTCTTCGCGATACCAAAGCATTATATTTAAACACATGAGATTCGTCGGGTGGTCGAAGCAGTGCCTTATCCAATAAGGTTCTTCGCGATACCAAAGCAGTATCTCTAAACACATGAGATTCTTCGGGTAGTTGAAGCAGTCCCTTATCCAATAAGGTTCTTTTCTATGCCAAAGCAGTATCTCTAAACACATGAGATTCTTCGGGTGGTCGAAGCAGTCCCTTATCCAATAAGGTTCTTTGCGATACCAAAGCATTATATTTAAACACATGAGATTCGTCGGGTGGTCGAAGCAGTCCTTTATCTAATAAGGTTCTTCGCGATACCAAATCAGTATCTCTAAACACATGAGATTCTTCGGGTGGTGAAAGCAGTCCCTTATCCAATAAGGTTCTTCGCAATATTAAAGCAGTATCTCTAAACACATGAGATTCTTCGCGATACCAAAGCAGTATCTCTAAACACATGAGATTCTTCGGGTGGTCGAAGCATTCCCTTATCCAATAAGGTTCATCGCGATACCACAGCAGTATCTCTAAACACATGAGATTCTTCAGGTAGTTGAAGCACTCCCTTATCCAATAAGGTTCTTCGCGATACTAAAGCAGGATCTCTAAACACATGAGATTCTTCGGGTAGTTGAAGCAGTCCCTTATCCAATAAGGTTCTTCGCAATACCAAAGCAGTATCACTAAACACATGAGATTCGTCGGATGGTCGAAGCAGTCCCTTATCCAATAAGGTTCTTCGCGATACAAAAGCAGTATCTCTAAACACATGATATTCATCGCGTGGTCAATGTAGTCCCTTATCCAATAAGGTTCTTTGCGATACCAAAGCAGTATCTCTAAACACATGAGATTCTTTGGGTGGTCTAAGCAGTCCCTTATCTAATAAGGTTCTTCGCGATACCAAAGCAGTATTTTTCAACACATGAGATTCTTCGGGTGGTTGAAGCAGTCCCTTATCCAATAAGGTTCTTCGCGATACCAAAGCAGTATCTCTAAACACATGAGATTCGTCGGGTGGTCGGAGCAGTGCCTTATCCAATAAGGTTCTTCGCGATACCAAAGCATTATCTCTAAAAACATGAGATACTTCGGGTGGTCAAAGCAGTCCCTTATCTAATAAGGTTCTTCGCGATACCAAAGCAGTATTTCTAAACACATGACATTCATCAGTTGGTCAAAGCAGTCCCTTATCTAATAAGGTTCTTCGCGATACCAAAGCAGTATCTCTAAACACATGAGATTCTTCAGTTTTTCAAAGCAGTCCCTTATCTAATAAGGTTCTTCGCGATATCAAAGCAGTATCTTTAAACACATGAGATTCTTTGTGATACCAAAACAGTATCTCTAAACACATGAGATTCTTCTGGTGGTCAAAGCAGTACCTTATCTAATAAGGTTCTTCGCGATACCAAAGCAGTATCACTAAACACATGAGATTCTTCGGGTTGTCGAAGCAGTCCCTTATCCAATAAGGTTCTTCGCGATACCAAAGCATTATATTTAAACACATGAGATTCGTCGGGTGGTCGAAGCAGTGCCTTATCCAATAAGGTTCTTCGCGATACCAAAGCAGTATCTCTAAACACATGAGATTCTTCGGGTAGTTGAAGCAGTCCCTTATCCAATAAGGTTCTTTTCTATGCCAAAGCAGTATCTCTAAACACATGAGATTCTTCGGGTGGTCGAAGCAGTCCCTTATCCAATAAGGTTCTTTGCGATACCAAAGCATTATATTTAAACACATGAGATTCGTCGGGTGGTCGAAGCAGTCCTTTATCTAATAAGGTTCTTCGCGATACCAAATCAGTATCTCTAAACACATGAGATTCTTCGGGTGGTGAAAGCAGTCCCTTATCCAATAAGGTTCTTCGCAATATTAAAGCAGTATCTCTAAACACATGAGATTCTTCGCGATACCAAAGCAGTATCTCTAAACACATGAGATTCTTCGGGTGGTCGAAGCATTCCCTTATCCAATAAGGTTCATCGCGATACCACAGCAGTATCTCTAAACACATGAGATTCTTCAGGTAGTTGAAGCACTCCCTTATCCAATAAGGTTCTTCGCGATACTAAAGCAGGATCTCTAAACACATGAGATTCTTCGGGTAGTTGAAGCAGTCCCTTATCCAATAAGGTTCTTTGCTATGCCAAAGCAGTATCTCTAAACACATGAGATTCGTCGGGTGGTCGGAGCAGTGCCTTATCCAATAAGATTCTTCGCGATACCAAAGCATTATCTCTAAACACATGAGATACTTCGGGTGGTCAAAGCAGTCCCTTATCTAATAAGGTTCTTCGCGATACCAAAGCATTATATTTAAACAAATGAGATTCGTCGGGTGGTCGAAGCAGTGCCTTATCCAATAAGGTTCTTCGCGATACCAAAGCAGTATCTCTAAACACATGAGATTCTTCGGGTAGTTGAAGCAGTCCCTTATCCAATAAGGTTCTTTGCGAAACCAAAGCAGTATCTCTAAACACATTAGATTCTTCGGGTGGTCGAAGCAGTACCTTATTCAATAAGGTTCTTCGTGATACCAAAGCAGTATCACTAAACACATGAGATTCGTCGGATGGTCGAAGCTGTCCCTTATCCAAAAAGGTTCTTCCCAATACCAAAGCAGTATCTCTAAACACATGAGATTCATCAGGTGGTCAAAGTAGTCCCTTATCCAATAAGGTTCTTAGCGATACCAAAGCAGTATCTCTAAACACATGAGATTCTTTGGGTGGTCTAAGCAGTCCCTTATCTAATAAGGTTCTTCGCGATACCAAAGTAGTATTTTTCAACACATGAGATTCTTCGGGTGGTTGAAGCAGTCCCTTATCCAATAAGGTTTTTCGCGATACCAAAGCAGTATCTCTAAACACATGAGATTCGTCGGGTGGTCGGAGCAGTGCCTTATCCAATAAGGTTCTTCGCGATACCAAAGCATTATCTCTAAAAACATGAGATACT
This sequence comes from Lathyrus sativus, assembly GCA_963859935.3. Lineage (NCBI taxonomy): Eukaryota > Viridiplantae > Streptophyta > Magnoliopsida > Fabales > Fabaceae > Lathyrus > Lathyrus sativus. The sequence continues at coordinate 234,325,657 of OZ012740.1, read as the reverse complement.
TCGGGTGGTCAAAGCAGTCCCTAATCTAATAATGTTCTTCGCGATACCAAAGCAGTATCTCTAAACACATGACATTCTTCGGTTGGTCAAAGCAGTCCCTTATCTAATAAGGTTCTTCGCGATACCAAAGCAGTATCTCTAAACACATGAGATTCTTCGGTTTGTCAAAGCAGTCCCTTGTCTAATAAGGTTCTTCGCGATATCAAAGCAGTATCTCTAAACACATGAGATTCTTCGGTTTGTCAAAGCAGTCCTTTATCTAATAAGGTTCTTCGCGATATCAAAGCAGTATCTCTAAACACATGAGATTCTTTGTGATACCAAAGTAGTATCTCTAAACACATGAGATTCTTCTGGTGGTCAAAGCAGTACCTTATCTAATAAGGTTCTTCGCAATACCAAAGCAGTATCACTAAACACATGAGATTCTTCGGGTTGTCGAAGCAGTCCCTTATCCAATAAGGTTCTTCGCGATACCAAAGCATTACATTTAAACACATGAGATTCGTCGGGTGGTCGAAGCAGTCCGTTATCTAATAAGGTTCTTCGCGATACCAAATCAGTATCTCAAAACACATGAGATTCTTTGGGTGGTGAAAGCAGTCCCTTATCCAATAAGGTTCTTCGCAATATTAAAACAGTATCTCTAAACACATGAGATTCTTCGCGATACCAAAGCAGTATCTCTAAACACATGAGATTCTTCGGGTGGTCGAAGCATTCCCTTATCCAATAAGGTTCGTCGCGATATCAAAGCATTATATTTAAACACATGAGATTCGTCGGGTGGTCGAAGCAGTGCCTTATCCAATAAGGTTCTTCGCGATACCAAAGCAGTATCTCTAAACACATGAGATTCTTTGGGTAGTTGAAGCAGTCCCTTATCCAATAAGGTTCTTTGTGATACCAAAGCAGTATCTATAAACACATGAGATTCTTCGGGTGGTTGAAGCAGTACCATATTCAATAAGGTTCTTCGTGATACCAAAGCAGTATCACTAAACACATGAGATTCGTCGGATGGTCGAAGCAGTCCCTTATCCAAAAAGGTTCTTCCCAATACCAAAGTAGTATCTCTAAACACATGAGATTTATCAGGTGGTCAAAGTAGTCCCTTATCCCATAAGGTTCTTAGCGATACCAAAGCAGTAGCTCTAAACACATGAGATTCTTTGGGTGGTATAAGCAGTCCCTTATCTAATAAGGTTCTTCGCGATACCAAAGCAGTATTTTTCAACACATGAGATTCTTCGGGTGGTTTAAGCAGTCCCTTATCCAATAAGGTTTTTCGCGATACCAAAGCAGTATCTCTAAACACATGAGATTCATCGGGTGGTCGGAGCAGTCCCTTATCCAATAAGGTTCCTCGCGATACCAAAGCATTATCTCTAAAAACATGAGATACTTCGGGTGGTCAAAGCAATCCCTAATCTAATAATGTTCTTCGCAATACCAAAGAAGTATCTCAAACATATGACATTCTTCGGTTGGTCAAAGCAGTCCCTTATCTAATAAGGTTCTTCGCGATATCAAAGCAGTATCTCTAAACACATGAGATTCTTCGGTTTGTCAAAGCAGTCCTTTATCTAATAAGGTTCTTCGCAATATCAAAGCAGTATCTCTAAACACATGAGATTCTTTGCGATACCAAAGCAGTATCTCTAAACACATGAGATTCTTCTGGTGGTCAAAGCAGTACCTTATCTAATAAGGTTCTTCGCAATACTAAAGCAGTATCACTAAACACATGAGATTCTTCGGGTTGTCGAAGCAGTCCCTTATCCAATAAGGTTCTTCGCGATACCAAAGCATTATATTTAAACACATGAGATTCGTCGGGTGGTCGAAGCAATCCTTTATCTAATAAGGTTCTTCGCGATACCAAATCAGTATCTCAAAACACATGAGATTCTTCGGGTGGTGAAAGCAGTCCCTTATCTAATAAGGTTCTTCGCAATATTAAAGCAGTATCTCTAAACACATGAGATTCTTCGCGATAGCAAAGCAGTATCTCTAAACATATGAGATTCTTCGGGTGGTCGAAGCATTCCCTTATCCAATAAGGTTCGTCGCGATACCAAAGCAGTATCTCTTAACACATGAGATTCTTCGGGTAGTTGAAGCAGTCCCTTATCCAATAAGGTTCTTCGCGATACCAAAGCAGGATCTCTAAACACATGAGATTCTTCGGGTAGTTGAAGCAGTCCCTTATCCAATAAGGTTCTTTGCTATGCTAAAGCAGTATCTCTAAACACATGAGATTCGTCTGGTGGTCGGAGCAGTGCCTTATCCAATAAGGTTCTTCGTGATACCAAAGCATTATCTCTAAACACATGAGATACTTCGGGTGGTCAAAACAGTCCCTTATCTAATAAGGTTCTTCGCGATACTAAAGCAGTATCTCTAAACACATGACATTCTTCGGTTGGTCAAAGCAGTCCCTTATCTAATAAGGTTCTTCGCGATACCAAAGCAGTATCTCTAAACACATGAGATTCTTCGGTTTGTCAAAGCAATCCCTTAACTAATAAGGTTCTTCGCGATATCAAAGCAGTATCTCTAAACACATGAGATTCTCCGGGTTGTCGAAGCAGTCCCTTATCCAATAAGGTTCTTCGTGATACCAAAGCATTATATTTAAACACATGAGATTCGTCGGGTGGTCGAAGCAGTGCCTTATCCAATAAGGTTCTTCGCGATACCAAAGCAGTATCTCTAAACACATGAGATTCTTCGGGTAGTTGAAGCAGTCCCTTATCCAATAAGGTTCTTTGCTAAGCCAAAGCAGTATCTCTAAACACATGAGATTCGTCGGGTGGTCGGAGCAGTGCCTTATCCAATAAGGTTCTTCGCGATACCAAAGCATTATCTCTAAAAACATGAGATACTTCGGGTGGTCAAAGCAGTCCCTTATCTAATAAGGTTCTTCGCGATACCAAAGCAGTATCTCTAAACACATGACATTTTTCGGTTGGTCAAAGCAGTCCCTTATTTAATGAGGTTCTTCGTGATACCAAAGCAGTATCTCTAAACACATGAGATTCTTCGGTTTGTCAAAGCAGTCCCTTATCTAATAAGGTTCTTCGCGATATCAAAGCAGTACCTCTAAACACATGAGATTCTTTGCGATACCAAAGCAGTATCTCTAAACACATGAGATTCTTCTGGTGGTCAAAGCAGTACCTTATCTAATAAGGTTCTTCGCGATACCAAAGCAGTATCACTAAACACATGAGATTCTTCGGGTTGTCGAAGCAGTCCCTTATCCAATAAGGTTCTTCGCGATACCAAAGCATTATATATAAACACATGAGATTCGTCGGGTGGTCGAAGCAGTGCCTTATCCAATAAGGTTCTTCGCGATACCAAAGCAGTATCTCTAAACACATGAGATTCTTCGGGTGGTCGAAGCAGTCCCTTATCAAATAAGGTTCTTCGCAATACCAAAGCATTATATTTAAACACATGAGATTCGTCGGGTGGTCGAAGCAGTTCCTTATTCAATAAAGTTCTTCGCGATACCAAAGCAGTATCTCTAAACACATGAGATTCTTCGGGTGGTAAAAGCAGTCCTTTATCTAATAAGGTTCTTCGCGATACCAAATCAGTATCTCTAAACACGTGAGATTCTTCGGGTGGTGAAAGCAGTCCCTTATCCAATAAGGTTCTTCGCAATATTAAAGCAGTATCTCTAAACACATGAGATTCTTCGCGATACCAAAGTAGTATCTCTAAACACATGAGATTCTTCGGGTGGTCGAAGCATTCCCTTATCCAATAAGGTTCGTCGCGATACCAAAGCAGTATCTCTAAACACATGAGATTCTTCGGGTAGTTGAAGCAGTCCCTTATCCAATAAGGTTCTTCGCGATACCAAAGCAGGATCTCTAAACACATGAGATTCTTCGGGTAGTTGAAGCAGTCCCTTATCCAATAAGGTTCTTTGCTATGCCAAAGCAGTATCTCTAAACACATGAGATTCGTCAGGTGGTCGGAGTAGTGCCTTATCCAATAAGGTTCTTCGCGATACCAAAGCATTATCTCTAAACACATGAGATACTTCGGGTGGTCAAAGCAGTCCATTATCTAATAAGGTTCTTCGCAATACCAAAGCAGTATCTCTAAACACATGACATTCTTCGGTTGGTCAAAGCAGTCCCTTTTCTAATAAGGTTCTTCGCGATACCAAAGCAGTATCTCTAAACACATGAGATTCTTCGGTTTGTCAAAGCAGTCCCTTATCTAATAAGGTTCTTCGCGATATCAAAGCAGTATCTCTAAACACATGAGATTCTTTGCGATACCAAAGCAGTATCTCTAAACACATGAGATTCTTCTGGTGGTCAAAGCAGTACCTTATCGAATAAGGTTCTTCGCGATACCAAAGCAGTATCACTAAACACATGAGACTCTTCGGGTTGTCGAAGCAGTCCCTTATCAAATAAGGTTCTTCGCGAAACCAAAGCATTATATTTAAACACATGAGATTCGTCGGGTGGTCGAAGCAGTACCTTATCCAATAAGGTTCTTCGCGATACCAAAGCAGTATCTCTAAACACATGAGATTCTTCGGGTGGTCGAAGCAGTCCCTTATCAAATAAGGTTCTTCGCGATACCAAAGCATTATATTTAAACACATGAGATTCGTCGGGTGGTCGAAGCAGTTCCTTATTCAATAAAGTTCTTCGCGATACCAAAGCAGTATCTCTAAACACATGAGATTCTTCGGGTGGTCAAAGCAGTCCTTTATATAATAAGGTTCTTCGCGATACCAAATCAGTATCTCTAAACACGTGAGATTCTTCGGGTGGTGAAAGCAGTCCCTTATCCAATAAGGTTCTTCGCAATATTAAAGCAGTATCTCTAAACACATGAGATTCTTCGCGATACCAAAGTAGTATCTCTAAACACATGAGATTCTTCGGGTGGTCGAAGCATTCCCTTATCCAATAAGGTTCGTCGCGATACCAAAGCAGTATCTCTAAACACATGAGATTCTTCGGGTAGTTGAAGCAGTCCCTTATCCAATAAGGTTCTTCGCGATACCAAAGCAGGATCTCTAAACACATGAGATTCTTCGGATACTTGAAGCAGTCCCTTATCCAATAAGGTTCTTTGCTATGCCAAAGCAGTATCTCTAAACACATGAGATTCGTCAGGTGGTCGGAGCAGTGCCTTATCCAATAAGGTTCTTCGCGATACCAAAGCATTATCTCTAAACACATGAGATACTTCGGGTGGTCAAAGCAGTCCCTTATCTAATAAGGTTCTTCGCGATACCAAAGCAGTATCTCTAAACACATGACATTCTTCGGTTGGTCAAAGCAGTCCCTTATCTAATATGGTTCTTCGCGATACCAAAGCAGTATCTCTAAACACATGAGATTCTTCGGTTTGTCAAAGCAGTCCCTTATCTAATAAGGTTCTTCGCGATATCAAAGCAGTATCTCTAAACACATGAGATTCTTTGCGATACCAAAGCAGTATCTCTAAACACATGACATTCTTCTGGTGGTCAAAGCAGTACCTTATCTAATAAGGTTCTTCGCGATACCAAAGAAGTATCACTAAACACATGAGATTCTTCGGGTTGTCGAAGTAGTCCCTTATCCAATAAGGTTCTTCGTGATACCAAAACATTATATTTAAACACATGAGATTTGTCGGGTGGTCGAAGCAGTGCCTTATCCAATAAGGTTCTTCGCGATACCCAAGCAGTATCTCTAAATACATGAGATTCTTCGGGTAGTTGAAGCAGTCCCTTATCCATTAAGGTTCTTTGCTATGCCAAAAGCAGTATCTCTAAACACATGAGATTCTTCGGGTGGTCGAAGTAGTCCCTTATCCATTAAGGTTCTTCGCGATACCAAAGCATTCTATTTAAACACGTGGGATTCGTCGGGTGGTCGAAGTAGTGCCTTATTCCATAAAGTTCTTCGCGATACCAAAGCACTATCTCTAAACACATGAGATTCTTCGAGTGGTCAAAGCAGTCCTTTATCTAATAAGGTTCTTCGCGATACCAAATCAGTATCTCTAAACACATGAGATTCTTCGGGTGGTGAAAGCAGTCCCTTATCCAATAAGGTTCTTCGCAATATTAAAGCAGTATCTCTAAACACATGAGATTCTTCGTGTATTTTAAGCAGTCCCTTATCCAATAAGGTTCTTCGGGATACCAAAGCAGTATCTCTAAACACATGAGATTCTTCAGGTGGTCAAAGCAGTACCTTATTCAATATGGTTCTTCTTGATACCAAAGCAGTATCTCTAAACACATGAGATTCTTCGGGTGGTCGAAGCAGTCCCATATCGAATAAGGTTCGTTGCGACACCAAAGCAGTATCTCAAAACACATGAGATTCTTCGGGTGGTTGAAGCAGTCCCTTATCCAATAAGGTTCTTCGCGATATCAAAGCATTATATTTAAACACATCAGATTCGTCGGGTGGTCGACCCAGTGCCTTATCCAATAAGGTTCTTCGCGATACCAAAGCAGTATCTCTAAACACATGAGATTCTTCGGGTACTTGAAGCAGTCCCTTATCCAATAAGGTTCTTTGCGATACCAAAGCAATATCTCTAAACACATGAGATTCTTCGGGTGGTTGAAGCAGTACCTTATTCAATAAGGCTCTTCGCGATACCAAAGCAGTATCTCTAAACACATGAGATTCATCGGGTGGTCAAAGTAGTCCCTTATCCAATAAGGTTCTTTGCGATACCAAAGCAGTATCTCTAAACACATGAGATTATTCGGGTGGTTTAAGCAGAGCCTTATCTAATAATGTTCTTCGCGATACCAAAGCAGTATTTTTAAACACATGAGATTCTTCGGGTGGTCGAAGCAGTCCCTTATCCAATAAGGTTCTTCGCGATACCAAAGCAGTATCTCTAAACACATGAGATTCGTCGGGTGGCCAAAGTAGTCCCTTATCCATTAAGGTTCTTTGCGATGCCAAAGCAGTATCTCTAAACACATGAGATTCTTCGGGTGGTCGAAGCAGTCCCTTATCCAATAAGGTTCTTCGCGATACCAAAGCATTATATTCAAACACATGAGATTCGTCGGGTGGTCGAAGCAGTGCCTTATTCAATAAGGTTCTTCGCGATACCAAAGCAGTATCTCTAAACACATGAGATTCTTCGGGTGGTCAAAGCAGTCCCTTATCTAATAAGGTTTTTCGCGATACCAAATTAGTATCTCTAAACACATGAGATTCTTCGGGTGGTTAAAGCAGTCCCTTATCCAATAAGGTTCTTCGCAATATTAAAGCAGTATCTCTAAACACATGAGATTCTTCGCGATACCAAAGCAGTATCTCTAAACATATGAGATTCTTCGGGTGGTCGAAGCAGTCCCTTATCTAATAAGGTTCGTCGCGATACCAAAGCAGTATCGCTAAACACATGAGATTCTTCGGGTAGTTGAAGCAGTCCCTTATCCAATAAGGTTCTTCGTGATACCAAAGCAGTATCTCTAAACACATGAGATTCTTCGGGTGGTCGAAGCAGTCCCTTATCTAATAAGGTTCGCCGCGATACCAAAGCAGTATCTCTAAACACATGAGATTCTTCGGGTGGTTGAAGCAGTACCTTATTCAATATGGTTCTTCTTGATACCAAAGCAGTATCTCTAAACACATGAGATTCTTTGGGTGGTCGAAGCAGTCCCATATCGAATAAGGTTCGTTGAGATACCAAAGCAGTATCTCTAAACATATGAGATTCGCTGGATGGTCGAAGCAGTCCCTTATCTAATAAGGTTCTTCGCGATACCAAAGCAGTATCTCTAAACACATGAGATTCTTCGGTTGGTCGATGCTGTCCCTTATCCAATAAGGTTCTTCGCGATACCAAAGCAGTATCTCTAAACACATGAGATTCTTCGGGTAGTTGAAGCAGTCCCTTATCTAATAAGGTTCTTTGCGATACCAAAGCAGTATCTCTAAACACATGAGATTCTTCGGGTGGTCGAAGCAGTACCTTATTCAATAAGGTTCTTCGTGATACCAAAGCAGTATCATTTAACACATGATATTCTTCGGGTGGTCGAGGCAGTCTCATATCCAATAAGGTTCTTCGCGATACCAAAGCAGTATCTCTAAAGACATGAGATTCTTCGGGTGGTCAAAGCAGTCCTTTATTTAATAAGGTTCTTCGCGATACTAAAGCAGTATTTTTAAACACATGAGATTCTTCGGGTGGTCGAAGCAGTCCCTTATATAATAAGGTTCTTCGCGATACCAAAGAAGTAACTCGAAACACATGAGATTCGTCGGGTGGTTGGAGCAATGCCTTATCCAATAAGGTTCTTCACGATACCAAAGCAGTATCTCTAAACACATGAAATTCTACAGGTGGTCAAAGCAGTCCCTTATCTAATAAGGTTCTTCGCGATACCAAAGCAGTATCTCTAAACATATGAGATTCTTCGGTTGGTCAAAGCAGTCCCTTATCTAATAAGGTTCTTCACAATATCAAAGCAGTATCTCTAAACACATGAGATTCTTCGCGATACCAAAGCAGTATCTCTAAACACATGAGATTCTTCTGGTGGTCAAAGCAGTACCTTATCTAAAAAGGTTCTTCACGATACCAAAGCAGTATCTCTAAACACATGAGATTCTTCGGGTGGTCAATGCAGTCCCTTATCCAATAAGGTTCTTCGCGATACCAAAGAAGTATATTTAAACACATGAGATTCGTCGGGTGGTCGAACCAGTTCCTCATCCAATAAGGTTCTTCGCGATACTAAAGCAGTATCTCTAAACACATGAGATTCTTCGGGTGGTCAAAGCAGTCCCTTATCCAATAAGGTTCTTTGCGATGCCAAAGCAGTATCACTAAACACATGAGATTCTTCGGGTGGTCGAAGCAGTCCCTTATCCAATAAGGTTCTTCACGATACCAAAGCATTATATTTAATCACATGAGATTCGTCGGGTGGTCGAAACAGTGCCTTATTCAATAAGGTTCTTCGCGATACCAAAGCAGTATCTCTAAACACATGAGATTCTTCGGGTGGTCAAAGCAGTCCCTTATCTAATAAGGTTCTTCGCGATACCAAATTAGTATCTCTAAACACATGAGATTCTTCGGGTGGTTAAAGCAGTCCCTTATCCAATAAGGTTCTTTGCAATATTAAAGCAGTATCTCTAAACACATGAGATTTTTCACGATACCAAAGAAGTATCTCTAAACACATGAGATTCTTTGGGTGGTCGAAGCAGTCCCTTATCTAATAAGGTTCGCCGCGATACCAAAGCAGTATCTCTAAACACATGAGATTCTTCGGGTGGTCGAAGCAGTACCTTATTCAATATGGTTCTTCTTGATACCAAAGCAGTATCTCTAAACACATGAGATTCTTTGGGTGGTCGAAGCAGTCCCATATCGAATAAGGTTCGTTGAGATACCAAAGCAGTATCTCTAAACACATGAGATTCGCTGGATGGTCGAAGCAGTCCCTTAACCAATAAGGTTCTTCGCGATACCAAAGCAGTATCTCTAAACACATGAGATTCATCGGGTGGTCAAAGTAGTCCCTTATCCAATAAGGTTCTTTGCGATACCAAAGCAGTATCTCTAAACACATGAGATTCTCCGGGTGGTCTAAGCAGTCCCTTATCTTATAAGGTTCTTCGCGATACCAAACCAGTATTTTTAAACACATGAGATTCTTCGGGTGGTCGAAGCAGTCCCTTATCCAATAAGGTTCTTCGCGATACCAAAGCAGTATCTCTAAACACATGAGATTCGTCGGGTGGTCAGAGCAGTGCCTTATCCGATAAGGTTCTTCGCGATACCAAAGCAATATCTCTAAATGCATGAGATTCTTCTGGTGGTCAAAGCAGTCCCTTATCCAATAAGGTTCTTCGCGATACCAAAGCAGTATCTCTAAACACATGAGATTCTTCGGTTGGTCGATGCTGTCCCTTATCCAATAAGGTTCTTCGCGATACCAAAGCAGTATCTCTAAACACATGAGATTCTTCGGGTAGTTGAAGCAGTCCCTTATCTAATAAGGTTCTTTGCGATACCAAAGCAGTATCTCTAAACACATGAGATTCTTCGGGTGGTCGAAGCAGTACCTTATTCAATAAGGTTCTTCGTGATACCAAAGCAGTATCATTTAACACATGATATTCTTCGGGTGGTCGAGGCAGTCTCATATCCAATAAGGTTCTTCGCGATACCAAAGCAGTATCTCTAAAGACATGAGATTCTTCGGGTGGTCAAAGCAGTCCTTTATTTAATAAGGTTCTTCGCGATACTAAAGCAGTATTTTTAAACACATGAGATTCTTCGGGTGGTCGAAGCAGTCCCTTATATAATAAGGTTCTTCGCGATACCAAAGAAGTAACTCGAAACACATGAGATTCGTCGGGTGGTTGGAGCAATGCCTTATCCAATAAGGTTCTTCACGATACCAAAGCAGTATCTCTAAACACATGAAATTCTACAGGTGGTCAAAGCAGTCCCTTATCTAATAAGGTTCTTCGCGATACCAAAGCAGTATCTCTAAACATATGAGATTCTTCGGTTGGTCAAAGCAGTCCCTTATCTAATAAGGTTCTTCACAATATCAAAGCAGTATCTCTAAACACATGAGATTCTTCGCGATACCAAAGCAGTATCTCTAAACACATGAGATTCTTCTGGTGGTCAAAGCAGTACCTTATCTAAAAAGGTTCTTCACGATACCAAAGCAGTATCTCTAAACACATGAGATTCTTCGGGTGGTCAATGCAGTCCCTTATCCAATAAGGTTCTTCACGATACCAAAGAAGTATATTTAAACACATGAGATTCGTCGGGTGGTCGAACCAGTTCCTCATCCAATAAGGTTCTTCGCGATACTAAAGCAGTATCTCTAAACACATGAGATTCTTCGGGTGGTCAAAGCAGTCCCTTATCCAATAAGGTTCTTTGCGATGCCAAAGCAGTATCACTAAACACATGAGATTCTTCGGGTGGTCGAAGCAGTCCCTTATCCAATAAGGTTCTTCACGATACCAAAGCATTATATTTAATCACATGAGATTCGTCGGGTGGTCGAAACAGTGCCTTATTCAATAAGGTTCTTCGCGATACCAAAGCAGTATCTCTAAACACATGAGATTCTTCGGGTGGTCAAAGCAGTACCTTATCTAATAAGGTTCTTCGCGATACCAAATTAGTATCTCTAAACACATGAGATTCTTCGGGTGGTTAAAGCAGTCCCTTATCCAATAAGGTTCTTTGCAATATTAAAGCAGTATCTCTAAACACATGAGATTTTTCACGATACCAAAGAAGTATCTCTAAACACATGAGATTCTTTGGGTGGTCGAAGCAGTCCCTTATCTAATAAGGTTCGCCGCGATACCAAAGCAGTATCTCTAAACACATGAGATTCTTCGGGTGGTCGAAGCAGTACCTTATTCAATATGGTTCTTCTTGATACCAAAGCAGTATCTCTAAACACATGAGATTCTTTGGGTGGTCGAAGCAGTCCCATATCGAATAAGGTTCGTTGAGATACCAAAGCAGTATCTCTAAACACATGAGATTCGCTGGATGGTCGAAGCAGTCCCTTAACCAATAAGGTTCTTCGCGATACCAAAGCAGTATCTCTAAATACATGAGATTCATCGGGTGGTCAAAGTAGTCCCTTATCCAATAAGGTTCTTTGCGATACCAAAGCAATATCTCTAAATGCATGAGATTCTTCTGGTGGTCAAAGCAGTCCCTTATCCAATAAGGTTCTTCGCGATACCAAAGCAGTATCTCTAAACACATGAGATTCATCGGGTGGCCAAAGTAGTCCCTTATCCAATAAGGTTCTTTGCGATACCAAAGCAGTATCTCTAAGCACATGAGATTCTTCGTGTGGTCAAAGCAGTCCTTTATTTAATAAGGTTCTTCGCGATACTAAAGCAGTATTTTTAAACACTTGAGATTCTTCGGCTGGTCGAAGCAGTCCCTTATATAATAAGGTTCTTCGCGATACCAAAGCAGTAACTCGAAACACATGAGATTCGTCGGGTGGTTGGAGCAATGCCTTATCCAATAAGGTTCTTCACGATACCAAAGCAGTATCTCTAAACACATGAAATTTATCGGGTGGTCAAAGCAGTCCCTTATCTAATAAGGTTCTTCGCGATACCAAAGCAGTATCCCTAAACACATGAGATTCTTCCGTTGGTCAAAGCATTTCCTTATCTACTAAGGTTCTTCACAATATCAAAGCAGTATCTCTAAACACATGAGATTTTTCGCGATACCAAAGCAGTATCTCTAAACACATGAGATTCTTCTGGTGGTCAAAGCAGTACCTTATCTAATAAGGTTATTCACTATACCAAAGCAGTATCTCTAAACACATGAGATTCTTCGGGTGATCGAAGCAGTCCCTTATCGAATAAGGTTCTTCGCGATACCAAAGAAGGATATTTAAACACATGAGATTCGTCAGGTGGTCGAACCAGTTCCTCATCCAATAAGGTTCTTCGCGATACCAAAGCAGTATCTCTAAACATATGAGATTCTTCGGGTGGTCCAAGCAGTCCCTTATCCAATAAGGTTCTTCACGATATTAGAGCAGTATCTTTAAACACATGAGATTCATCCCGAAACCAAAGCAGTATCTCTAAACACATGAGATTCTTCGGGTGGTCGAAGCAGTCCCTTATCCAATAAGGTTCTTTGTGATGCCAAAGCAGTATCTCTAAACACATGAGATTCTTCGGGTGGTCGAAGCAGTCCCTTATCCAATAAGGTTCTTCGCGATACCAAAGCATTATATTTAAACACATGAGATTCGTCGGGTGGTTGAAGCCGTGCCTTATTCAATAAGGTTCTTCCCGATACCAAAGCAGTATCTCTAAACACATGAGATTCTTCAGGTGGTCAAAGCAGTCCCTTATCTAATAAGGTTCTTCGCGATACCAAATTAGTATCTCTAAACACATGAGATTCTTCGGGTGTTTAAAGCAGTCCCTTATCCAATAAGGTTCTTCGCAATATTAAAGCAGTATCTCTAAACACATGCGATTCTTCGCGATACCAAAGCAGTATCTCTAAACATATGAGATTCTTCGGGTGGTCGAAGCAGTCCCTTATCTAATAAGGTTCGTCGCGATACCAAAGCAGTATCTCTAAACACATGAGATTCTTCGGGTAGTTGAAGCAGTCCCTTATCCAATAAGGTTCTTCGTGATACCAAAGTAGTATCTCTAAACACATGAGATTCTTCGGGTGGTCGAAGCAGTCCCTTATCTAATAATGTTCGCCGCGATACCAAAGCAATATCTCTAAACACATGAGATTCTTCGAGTGGTCGAAGCAGTACCTTATTCAATATGGTTCTTCTTGATACCAAAGTAGTATCTCTAAACACATGAGATTCTTCGGGTGGTCGAAGCAGTCTTATATCGAATAAGGTTCGTTGAGATACCAAAGCAGTATCTCTAAACACATGAGATTCGCTGGATGGTCGAAGCAGTCCCTTATCCAATAAGGTTCTTCGCGATACCAAAGCTGTATCTCTAAACACATGAGATTCATCGGGTGGTCAAAGTAGTCCCTTATCCAATAAGGTTCTTTGCGATACCAAAGCAGTATTTCTAAACACATGAGATTCTTCGGGTGGTCTAAGCAGTCCCTTATCTTATAAGGTTCTTCGCGATACCAAACCAGTATTTTTAAACACATGAGATTCTTCGGGTTGTCGAAGCAGTCCCTTATCCAATAAGGTTCTTCGCGATACCAAAGCAGTATCTCTAAACACATGAGATTCGTCGGGTGGTCAGAGCAGTGCCTTATCCGATAAGGTTCTTCGCGATACCAAAGCAGTATCTCTAAACGCATGAGATTCTTCTGGTGGTCAAAGCAGTCCCTTATCCAATAAGGTTCTTCGCGATACCAAAGCAGTATCTCTAAACACATGAGATTCATCGGGTGGCCAAAGTAGTCCCTTATCCAATAAGGTTCTTTGCGATACCAAAGCAGTATCTCTAAACACATGAGATTCTTCGTGTGGTCAAAGCAGTCCTTTATTGAATAAGGTTCTTCGCGATACTAAAGCAGTATTTTTAAACACATGAGATTCTTCGGGTGGTCGAAGCAGTCCCTTATATAATAAGGTTCTTCGCAATACCAAAGCAGTAACTCGAAACACATGAGATTCGTCGGGTGGTTGGAGCAATGCCTTATCCAATAAGGTTCTTCACGATACAAAAGCAGTATCTCTAAACACATGAAATTTATCGGGTGGTCAAAGCAGTCCCTTATCTAATAAGGTTCTTCGCGATACCAAAGCAGTATCCCTAAACACATGAGATTCTTCCGTTGGTCAAAGCATTTCCTTATCTAATAAGGTTCTTCACAATATCAAAGCAGTATCTCTAAACACATGAGATTCTTCGCGATACCAAAGCAGTATCTCTAAACACATGAGATTCTTCTGGTGGTCAAAGCAGTACCTTATCTAATAATATTCTTCGCTATACCAAAGCAGTATCTCTAAACACATGCGATTCTTCGGGTGATCGAAGCAGTCCCTTATCCAATAAGGTTCTTCGCGATACCAAAGAAGGATATTTAAACACATGAGATTCGTCGGGTGGTCGAACCAGTTCCTCATCCAATAAGATTCTTCGCGATACCAAAGCAATATCTCTAAACATATGTGATTCTTCGGGTGGTCAAAGCAGTCCCTTATCTAATAAGGTTCTATGCGATACCAAAGCAGTATCTCTGAACACATGATATTCTTCGGGTGGTGAAAGTTGTCCCTTATCCAATAAGGTTCTTCACGATATTAGAGCAGTATCTCTAAACACATGAGATTCATCCCGAAACCAAAGCAGTATCTCTAAACACATGAGATTCTTTGGGTGGTCGAAGCAGTCCCTTACCAATAAGGTTCTTTGTGATGCCAAAGCAGTATCTCTAAACACATGAGATTCTTCGGGTGGTCAAAGCAGTCCCTTATCCAATAAGGTTCTTCGCGATACCAAAGCATTATATTTAAACACATGAGATTCGTCGGGTGCTTGAAGCAGTGCCTTATTCAATAAGGTTCTTCGCGATACCAAAGCAGTATCTCTAAACACATGAGATTCTTCGGGTGGTCAAAGCAGTCCCTTATCTAATAAGGTTTTTCGTGATACCAAATTAGTATCTCTAAACACATGAGGTTCTTCGGGTGGTTAAAGCAGTCCCTTATCCAATAAGGTTCTTCGCAATATTAAAGCAGTATCTCTAAACACATGAGATTCTTCGCGATAGCAAAGCAGTATCTCTAAACATATGAGATTCTTCAGGTGGTCGAAGCATTCCCTTATCTAATAAGGTTCGTCGCGATACCAAAGCAGTATCTCTAAACACATGAGATTCTTCGGGTAGTTGAAGCAGTCCCTTATCCAATAAGGTTCTTCATGATACCAAAGCAGTATCCCTAAACACATGAGATTCTTCGGGTGGTCGAAGCAGTCCCTTATCTAATAAGGTTCGCCGCGATACCAAAGCAATATCTCTAAACAAATGAGATTCTTCGGGTGGTCGAAGCAGTACCTTATTCAATATGGTTCTTCTTGATACCAAAGTAGTATCTCTAAACACATGAGATTCTTCGGGTGGTCGAAGCAGTCCCATATCGAATAAGGTTCGTTGAGATACCAAAGCAGTATCTCTAAACACATGAGATTCGCTGGATGGTCGAAGCAGTCCCTTATCCAATAAGGTTCTTCGCGATACCAAAGCAGTATCTCTAAACACATGAGATTCATCGGGTGGTCAAAGTAGTCCCTTATCCAATAAGGTTCTTTGCGATACCAAAGCAGTATCTCTAAACACATGAGATTCTTTGGGTGGTCTAAGCAGTCCCTTATCTAATAAGGTTCGTCGCGATACCAAAGCAGTATTTTTAAACACATGAGATATTTCAGGTGGTCGAAGCAGTCCCTTATCCAATAAGGTTCTTCGCGATACCAAAGCAGTATCTCTAAACACATGAGATTCGTCGGGTGGTCAGAGCAGTGCCTTATCCGATAAGGTTCTTCGCGATACCAAAGCAGTATCTCTAAACGCATGAGATTCTTCTGGTGGTCAAAGCAGTCCCTTATCCAATAAGGTTCTTCACGATACCAAAGCAGTATCTCTAAACACATGAGATTCATCGGGTGGCCAAAGTAGTCCCTTATCCAATAAGGATCTTTGTGATACCCAAGCAGTATCACTAAACACATGAGATTCTTCGGGTGGTCAAAGCAGTCCTTTATTTAATAAGGTTCTTCGCGATACTAAAGCAGTATTTTTAAACACATGAGATTCTTCGGGTGGTCGAAGCAGTCCCTTATATAATAAGGTTCTTCGCGATACCAAAGCAGTAACTCGAAACACATGAGATTCGTCGGGTGGTTGGAGCAATGCCTTATCCAATAAGGTTCTTCACGATACCAAAGCAGTATCTCTAAACACATGAAATTTATCGGGTGGTCAAAGCAGTCCCTTATCTATTAAGGTTCTTCGCGATACCAAAGCAGTATCTCTAAACACATGAGATTCTTCCGTTGGTCAAAGCAGTCCCTTATCTAATAAGGTTCTTCACAATATCAAAGCAGTATCTCTAAACACATGAGATTCTTCGCGACACCAAAGCAGTATCTCTAAACACATGAGATTCTTCTGGTGGTCAAAGAAGTACCTTATCTAATAAGGTTCTTCGCTATACCAAAGCAGTATCTCTAAACACATGAGATTCTTCGGGTGATCGAAGCAGTCCCTTATCCAATAAGGTTCTTCGCGATACCAAAGAAGGATATTTAAACACATGAGATTCGGCGGGTGGTCGAACCAGTTCCTCATCCAATAAGTTTCTTCGCGATACCAAAGTAGTATCTCTAAACATATGAGATTCTTCGGGTGGTCAAAGCAGTCCCTTATCTAATAAGGTTCTATGCGATACCAAAGCAGTATCTCCGAAGACATGATATTCTTCGGGTGGTGAAAGTTGTCCCTTATCCAATAAGGTTCTTCACGATATTAGAGCAGTATCTCTAAACACATGAGATTCATCCCGAAACTAAAGCAGTATCTCTAAACACATGAGATTCTTCGGGTGGTCGAAGCAGTCCCTTACCAATAAGGTTCTTTGTGATGCCAAAGAAGTATCACTAAACACACGAGATTCTTCGGGTGGTCGAAGCAGTCCCTTATCCAATAAGGTTCTTCGCGATACCAAAGCATTATATTTAAACACATGAGATTCGTCGGGTGGTTGAAGCAGTGCCTTATTCAATAAGGTTCTTCGCGATACCAAAGCAGTATCTCTAAACACATGAGATTCTTCGGGTGGTCAAACAGTCCCTTATCTAATAAGGTTCTTCGCGATACCAAATTAGTATCTCTAAACACATGAGATTCTTCGGGTGGTTAAAGCAGTCCCTTATCCAATAAGGTTCTTCGCAATATTAAAGCAGTATCTCTAAACACATGAGATTCTTCGCGATACCAAAGCGGTATCTCTAAACATATGAGATTCTTCGGGTGGTCGAAGCAGTCCCTTATCTAATAAGGTTCGTCGCGATACCAAAGCAGTATCTCTAAACACATGAGATTCTTCGGGTAGTTGAAGCAATCCCTTATCCAATAAGGTTCTTCGTGATACCAAAGCAGTATCTCTAAACACATGAGATTCTTCGGGTGGTCGAAGCAGTCCCTTATCTAATAAGGTTCACCGCGATACCAAAGCAATATCTCTAAACACATGAGATTCTTCGGGTGGTCGAAGCAGTACCTTATTCAACATGGTTCTTCTTGATACCAAAGTAGTATCTCTAAACACATGAGATTCTTCGGGTGGTCGAAGCAGTCCCATATCGAAAAAGGTTCGTTGAGATACCAAAGCAGTATCTCTAAACACATGAGATTCGCTGGATGGTCGACGCAGTCCCTTATCCAATAAGGTTCTTCGCGATACCAAAGCAGTATCTCTAAACACATGAGATTCATCGGGTGGTCAAAGTAGTCCCTTATCCAATAAGGTTCTTTGCGATACCAAAGCAGTATCTCTAAACACATGAGATTCTTTGGTTGGTCTAAGCAGTCCCTTATCTAATAAGGTTCGTCGCGATACCAAAGCAATATTTTTAAACACATGAGATATTTCAGGTGGTCGAAGCAGTCCCTTATCCAATAAGGTTCTTCGCGATACCAAAGCAGTATCTCTAAACACATGAGATTCGTCGGGTGGTCAGAGCAGTGCCTTATCCGATAAGGTTCTTCGCGATACCAAAGCAGTATCTCTAAACACATGAGATTCTTCTGGTGGTCGAAGCAGTCCCTTATCCAATAAGGTTCTTCGCGATACCAAAGCAGTATCTCTAAACACATGAGATTCATCGGGTGGCCAAAGTAGTCCCTTATCCAATAAGGTTCTATGCGATACCAAAGCAGTATCTCTAAACACATGAGATTCTTCGGGTGGTCAAAGCAGTCCTTTATTTTATAAGGTTCTTCGTGATACTAAAGCAGTATTTTTAAACACATGAGATTCTTCGGGTGGTCGAAGCAGTCCCTTATATAATAAGGTTCTTCGCGATACCGAAGTTTTAACTCGAAACACATGAGATTCGTCGGGTGGTTGGAGCAATGCCTTATCCAACAAGGTTCTTCACGATACCAAAGCAGTATCTCTCAACACATGAAATTTATCGGGTGGTCAAAGCAGTCCCTTATCTAATAAGGTTCTTCGCGATACCAAAGCAGTATCTCTAAACACATGAGATTCTTCGGTTGGTCAAAGCAGTCCCTTATCTAATAAGGTTCTTCACAATATCAAAGCAGTATCTCTAAACACATGAGATTCTTCGCGATACCAAAGAAGTATCTCAAAACACATGAGATTCTTCTGGTGGTTAAAGCAGTACCTTATCTAATAAGGTTCTTCGCTATACCAAAGCAGTATCTCTAAACACATGAGATTCTTCAAGTGATCGAAGCAGTCCCTTATCCAATAAGGTTCTTCGTGATACCAAAGAAGGATATTTAAACACATGAGATTCGTCGGGTGGTCGAACAATTTCCTCATCCAATAAGGTTCGTCGCGATACCAAAGCAGTATCTCTAAACATATGAGATTCTTTGGGTGGTCAAAGCAGTCCCTTATCTAATAAGGTTCTATGCGATACCAAAGCAGTATCTCTGAACACATGATATTCTTCGGGTGGTGAAAGCAGTCCCTTATCCAATAAGGTTCTTCACGATATTAGAGCAGTATCTCTAAACACATGAGATTCATCCCGAAACCAAAGCAGTATCTCTAAACACATGAGATTCTTCGGGTGGTCGAAGCAGTCCCTTATCCAATAAGGTTGTTTGTGATGCCAAAGCAGTATCTCTAAACACATGAGATTCTTCGGGTGGTCGAAGCAGTCCCTTATCCAATAAGGTTCTTCGCAATACCAAAGCATTATATTTAAACACATGAGATTCGTCGGGTGGTCGAAGCAGTGCCTTATTCAATGAGGTTCTTCGCGATACCAAAGCAGTATCTCTAAACACATGAGATTCTTCGGGTGGTCAAAGCAGTCTCTTATCTAATAAGGTTCTTCGCGATACCAAATTAGTATCTCTAAACACATGAGATTCTTCGGGTGGTTAAAGCAGTCCCTTATCCAATAAGGTTCTTTGCAATATTAAAGCAGTATCTCTAAACACATGAGATTCTTCGCGATACCAAAGCAGTATGTCTAAACGTATGAGATTCTTCGGGTGGTCGAAGTAGTCCCTTATCTAATAAGGTTCGTCGCGATACCAAAGCAGTATCTCTAAACACATGAGATTCTTCGGGTAGTTGAAGCAGTCCCTTATCCAATAAGGTTCTTCGTGATACCAAAGCAGTATCTCTAAACACATGAGATTCTTCAGGTGGTCGAAGCAGTCCCTTATCTAATAAGGGTCGCCGCGATATCAAAGCAGTATCTCTAAACACATGAGATTCTTCGGGTGGTCGAAGCAGTACCTTATTCAATATGGTTCTTCTTGATACCAAACCAGTATCTCTAAACACATGAGATTCTTCGGGTGGTCGAAGCAGTTCCATATCGAATAAGGTTCGTTGAGATACCAAAGCAGTATCTCTAAACACATGAGATTCGCTGGATGGTCGAAGCAGTCCCTTATCCAATAAGGTTCTTCGCGATACCAAAGCAGTATCTCTAAACACATGAGATTTATCGGGTGGTCAAAGTAGTCCCTTATCCAATAAGGTTCTTTGCGATACCAAAGCAGTATCACTAAACACATGAGATTCTTCGGGTCGTCTAAGCAGTCCCTTATCTAATAAGGTTCTTCGCGATACCAAAGCAGTATTTTTAAACACATGAGATTCTTTGGGTGGTCGAAGCAGTCCCTTATCCAATAAGGTTCTTCGCGATACCAAAGCAGTATCTCTAAACACATGAGATTCGTCGGGTGGTCGGAGCAGTGCCTTATCCGATAAGGTTCTTCGCGATACCAAAGCAGTATCTCTAAACACATGAGATTCTTCTGGTGGTCAAAGCAGTCCCTTATCCAATAAGGTTCTTCTCAATACCAAAGCACTATCTCTAAACACATGAGATTCATCGGGTGGCCAATGTAGTCCCTTATCCAATTATGTTCTTTGTGATACCAAAGCAGTATCTCGAAACACATTAGATTCTTCGGGTGGTCAAAGCAGTCCTTTATTTAATAAGGTTCTTCGCGATACTAAAGCAGTATTTTTAAACACATGAGATTCTTCGGGTGGTCGAAGCAGTCCCTTATATAATAAGGTTCTTCGCGATACCAAAGCAGTAACTCGAAACACATGAGATTCGTCGGGTGGTTGGAGCAATGCCTTATCCAATAAGGTTCTTCACGATACCAAAGCAGTATCTCTAAACAAATGAAATTCTTCGGGTGGTCAAAGCAGTCCCTTATCTAATAAGGTTCTTCGCGATACCAAAGCAGTATCTCTAAACACATGAGATTCTTCGGGTGGTCAAAGCAGTCCCTTATCTAATAAGGTTCTTCGCGATACCAAATTAGTATCTCGAAACACATGAGATTCTTCGGGTGGTTAAAGCAGTCCCTTATCCAATAAGGTTCTTTGCAATATTAAAGCAGTATCTCTAAACACATGAGATTCTTCGCGATACCAAAGCAGTATCTCTAAGCATATGATATTCTTCGGGTGGTCGAAGTAGTCCCTTATCTAATAAGGTTCGTCGCGATACCAAAGCAGTATCTCTAAACACATGAGATTCTTCGGGTAGTTGAAGAAGTCCCTTATCCAATAAGGTTCTTCGTGATACCAAAGCAGTATCTCTAAACACATGAGATTCTTGGGGTGGTCGAAGCAGTCCCTTATCTAATAAGGTTCACCGCGATACCAAAGCAGTATCTCTAAACACATGAGATTCTTCGGGTGGTCGAAGCAGTACCTTATTCAATATGGTTCTTCTTGATACCAAACCAGTATCTCTAAACACATGAGATTCTTCGGGTGGTCGAAGCAGTCCTATATCGAATAAGGTTCGTTAAGATACCAAAGCAGTATCTCTAAACACATGAGATTCGCTGGATGGTCGAAGCAGTCCCTTATCCAATAAGGTTCTTCGCGATACCAAAGCAGTATCTCTAAACACATGAGATTTATCGGGTGGTCAAAGTAGTCCCTTATCCAATAAGGTTCTTTGCGATACCAAAGCAGTATCTCTAAACACATGAGATTCTTCGGGTCGTCTAAGCAGTCCCTTATCTAATAAGGTTCTTCGCGATACCAAAGCAGTATTTTTAAACACATGAGATTCTTTGGGTGGTCGAAGCATTCCCTTATCCAATAAGGTTATTCGCGATACCAAAGCAGTATTTCTAAACACATGAGATTCGTCGGGTGGTCGGAGCAGTGCCTTATCCGATAAGGTTCTTCGCGATACCAAAGCAGTATCTCTAAACACATGAGATTCTTCTGGTGGTCAAAGCAGTCCCTTATCCAATAAGGTTCTTTGCGATACCAAAGCACTATCTCTAAACACATGAGATTCATCGAGTGGCCAAAGTAGTCCCCTATCCAATAAGGTTCTTTGCGATACCAAAGCAGTATCTCGAAACACATGAGATTCTTCGGGTGGTCAAAGCAGTCCTTTATTTAATAAGGTTCTTCGCGATACTAAAGCAGTATTTTTAAGCACATGAGATTCTTCGGGTGGTCGAAGCAGTCCCTTATATAATAAGGCTCTTCGTGATACCAAAGCAGTAACTCGAAACACATGAGATTCGTCGGGTGGTTGGAGCAATGCCTTATCCAATAAGGTTCTTCACGATACCAAAGCAGTATCTCTAAACACATGAAATTCTTCGGGTGGTCAAAGCAGTCCCTTCTCTAATAAGGTTCTTCGCGATACCAATGCAGTATCTCTAAACACATGAGATTCTTCGGTTGGTCAAAGCAGTCCCTTATCTAATAAGGTTCTTCACAATATCAAAGCAGTATCTCTAAACACATGAGATTCTTCGCGATACCAAAGCAGTATCTCTAAACACATGAGATTCTTATGGTGGTCAAAGCAGTACCTTATCTAACAAGGTTCTTCGCGATACCAAAGCAGTATCTCTAAACACATGAGATTCTTCGGGTGGTCGAAGCAGTCCCTTATCCAATAAGGTTCTTCGCGATACCAAAGAAGGATATTTAAACACATGAGATTCGTCAGGTGGTCGAACTAGTTCCTCATCCAATAAGGTTCTTCGCGATACCAAAGCAGTATCTCTAAACACATGAGATTCTTCGGGTGGTCAAAGCAGTCCCTTATCTAATAAGGTTCTATGCGATACCAAAGCAGTATCTCTGAACACATGATATTCTTCGGGTGGTGAAAGCAGTCCCTTATCCAATAAGGTTCTTCACGGTATTAGAGCAGTATCTCCAAACACATGAGATTCTTCCCGAAACCAAAGCAGTATCTCTAAACACATGAGATTCTTCGGGTGGTCGAAGCAGTCCCTTATCCAATAAGCTTCTTTGCGATACCAAATCATTATATTTTAACACATGTGATTCGTCGGGTGGTCGAAGTAGTGCCTTATTAAATACGGTTCTTCGCGATACCAAAGCAGCATCTCTAAACACATGATATTCTTCGGGTGGTCAAAGCAGTCCCTTATCTAATAAGGTTCTTCGCGATACCAAATCAGTATCTCTAAACACATGAGATTCTTCGGGTGGTTAAAGCAGTCCCATATCCAATAAGGTTCTTCACCAATATTAAAGCAGTATCTCTAAACACATGAGATTCTTCGTGATACCAAGGTAAACACATGAGATTCTTCGGCTGGTCGGAGCAGTGCCTTATCCAATAAGGTTCTTCGCGATACCAAAGCAGTATCTCTAAACACATGAGATTCTTCTGATGGTCAAAGCAGTCCCTTATCCAATAAGGTTCTTCGTGATACCAAAGAAGTATCTCTAAACACATGAGATTCTTCGGGTGGTCGAAGCAGTCCCTTATCTAATAAGGTTCGTCGCGCTACCAAAGCAATATCTCTAAACACATGAGATTCTTCGGGTAGTTGAAGCAGTCCCTTATCCAATAAGGTTCTTCGTGATACAAAAGCAGTATCTCTAAACATATGAGATTCTTCGGGTGGTCGAAGAAGTACCTTATTCAATATGGTTCTTCTTGATACCAAAGCAGTATCTCTAAACACATGAGATTCTTCGGGTGGTCGAAGCAGTCCCATATCGAATAAGGTTCGTTGCGATAGCAAAGAAGTATCTCTTAACACATAAGATTCGTCGGATGGTCGAAGCAGTCCCTTATCCAATAAGGTTCTTCGCGATACCAAAGCAGTATCTCTAAACACATGAGATTCATCGGGTGGTCAAAGTAGTCCCTTATCCAATAAGGTTCTTTTCGATACCAAAGCAGTATCTCTAAACACATGAGATTCTTCGGGTGGTCTAAGCAGTCCCTTATCTAATAAGGTTCTTCGCGATACCAAAGCAGTATTTTTAAACACATGAGATTCTTCCGGTGGTCGAAGCAGTCTCTTATCCAATAAGGTTTTCGCGATACCAAAGCAGTATCTCTAAACACATGAGATTCTTCTGATGGTCAAAGCAGTCCCTTATCCAATAAGGTTCTTCGTGATACCAAAGAAGTATCTCGAAACACATGATATTCTTCGGGTGGTCGAAGCAGTCCCTTATCTAATAAGGTTCGTCGCGATACCAAAGCAGTATCTCTAAACACATGAGATTCTTCGGGTAGTTGAAGCAGTCCCTTATCCAATAGGTTCTTCGTGATACAAAAGCAGTATCTCTAAACATATGAGATTCTTCGGGTGGTCGAAGAAGTACCTTATTCAATATGGTTCTTCTTGATACCAAAGCAGTATCTCTAAACACATGAGATTCTTCGGGTGGTCGAAGCAGTCCCATATCGAATAAGGTTCGTTGCGATACCAAAGAAGTATCTCTAAACACATGAGATTCTTCGGGTGGTCTAAGCAGTCCCTTATCTAATAAGGTTCTTCGCGATACCAAAGCAGTATTTTTAAACACATGAGATTCTTCCGGTGGTCGAAGCAGTCTCTTATCCAATAAGGTTCTTCGCGATACCAAAGCAGTATCTCTAAACACATGAGATTCGTCGGGTGGTCGGAGCCGTGCATTACACAATAAGGTTCTTCGCGATACCAAAGCAGTATCTCTAAACACATGAGATTCTTATAATGGTCAAAGCAGTCCCTTGTCTAATAAGGTTCTTCGCGATACCAAAGCAGTATCTTTAAACACATCACATTCTTCGATTGGTCAAAGCAGTCCCTTATCTAATAAGGTTCTTCGCGATACCAAAGCAGTATCTCTAAACACATGAGATTCTTCGGTTTGTCAAAGCAGTCCCTTATCTAATAAGGTTCTTCGCGATGTCAAAGCAGTATCTCTAAACACATGAGATTCTTTAGGATACCAAAGCAGTATCTCTAAACACATGAGATTCTTCTGGTGCTCAAAGCAGTACCTTATCTAATAAGGTTCTTCGCGATACCAAAGCAGTATCACTAAACACATGAGATTCTTCGGGTGGTCGAAGCATTCCCTTATCCAATAAGGTTCTTCGCGATACCAAAGCATTATATTTAAACACATGAGATTCGTCGGGTGGTCGAAGCAGTGCCTTATCCAATAAGGTTCTTCGCGATACCAAAGCAGTATCTCTAAACACATGAGATTCTTCGGGTAGTTGAAGCAGTTTCTTATCCAATAAGGTTCTTTGCGATACCAAAGCAATATCTCTAAACACATGAGATTTTTCGGGTGGTCAAAGCAGTACCTTATTCAATAAGGTTCTTCGTGATACCAAAGCAGTCTCATATCCAATAATGTTCTTCGCGATACCAAAACAGTATCTCTAAACACATGAGATTCGTCGGATGGTCGAAGCAGTCCCTTATCCAATAAGGTTCTTCGCGATACCAAATCAGTATCTCTAAACACACGAGATTCATCGGGTGGCCAAAGTAGTCCCTTATCCACTAAGGTTCTTTGCGATACCAAAGCAATATCTCTAAACACATGAGATTCTTCGGGTGGTCAAAGGAGTCCTTTATTTAATAAGGTTCTTCGCGATACTAAAGCAGTAATTTTAAACACATGAGATTCTTCGGGTGGTCGAAGCAGTCCCTTATATAATAAGGTTCTTCGCGATACCAAAGCAGTAACTCGAAACACATGAGATTCGTCGGGTGGTTGGAGCAATGCCTTATCCAATAAGGTTCTTCACGATACCAAAGCAGTATCTCTAAACACATGAAATTCTTCGGGTGGTCAAAGCAGTCCCTTATCTAATAAGGTTCTTCGCGATACCAAAGCAGTATCTCTAAACACATGAGATTCTTCGGGTGGTTAAAGCAGTCCCTTATCCAATAAGGTTCTTCACCAATATTAAAGCAGTATCTCTAAACACATGAGATTCTTCGTGATACCAAGGTAAACACATGAGATTCTTCGGCTGGTCGGAGCAGTGCCTTATCCAATAAGGTTCTTCGCGATACCAAAGCAGTATCTCTAAACACATGAGATTCTTCTGATGGTCAAAGCAGTCCCTTATCCAATAAGGTTCTTCGTGATACCAAAGAAGTATCTCTAAACACATGAGATTCTTCGGGTGGTCGAAGCAGTGCCTTATCTAATAAGGTTCGTCGCGATACCAAAGCAATATCTCTAAACACATGAGATTCTTCGGGTAGTTGAAGCAGTCCCTTATCCAATAAGGTTCTTCGTGATACAAAAGCAGTATCTCTAAACATATGAGATTCTTCGGGTGGTCGAAGAAGTACCTTATTCAATATGGTTCTTCTTGATACCAAAGCAGTATCTCTAAACACATGAGATTCTTCGGGTGGTCGAAGCAGTCCCATATCGAATAAGGTTCGATGCGATAGCAAAGAAGTATCTCTTAACACATAAGATTCGTCGGATGGTCGAAGCAGTCCCTTATCCAATAAGGTTCTTCGCGATACCAAAGCAGTATCTCTAAACACATGAGATTCATCGGGTGGTCAAAGTAGTCCCTTATCCAATAAGGTTCTTTGCGATACCAAAGAAGTATCTCTAAACACATGAGATTCTTCGGGTGGTCTAAGCAGTCCCTTATCTAATAAGGTTCTTCGCGATACCAAAGCAGTATTTTTAAACACATGAGATTCTTCCGGTGGTCGAAGCAGTCTCTTATCCAATAAGGTTTTCGCGATACCAAAGCAGTATCTCTAAACACATGAGATTCTTCTGATGGTCAAAGCAGTCCCTTATCCAATAAGGTTCTTCGTGATACCAAAGAAGTATCTCGAAACACATGATATTCTTCGGGTGGTCGAAGCAGTCCCTTATCTAATAAGGTTCGTCGCGATACCAAAGCAGTATCTCTAAACACATGAGATTCTTCGGGTAGATGAAGCAGTCCCTTATCCAATAGGTTCTTCGTGATACAAAAGCAGTATCTCTAAACATATGAGATTCTTCGGGTGGTCGAAGAAGTACCTTATTCAATATGGTTCTTCTTGATACCAAAGCAGTATCTCTAAACACATGAGATTCTTCGGGTGGTCGAAGCAGTCCCATATCGAATAAGGTTCGTTGCGATACCAAAGATGTATCTCTAAACACATGAGATTCTTCGGGTGGTCTAAGCAGTCCCTTATCTAATAAGGTTCTTCGCGATACCAAAGCAGTATTTTTAAACACATGAGATTCTTCCGGTGGTCGAAGCAGTCTCTTATCCAATAAGGTTCTTCGCGATACCAAAGCAGTATCTCTAAACACATGAGATTCGTCGGGTGGTCGGAGCCGTGCATTACACAATAAGGTTCTTCGCGATACCAAAGCAGTATCTCTAAACACATGAGATTCTTATAATGGTCAAAGCAGTCCCTTGTCTAATAAGGTTCTTCGCGATACCAAAGCAGTATCTTTAAACACATCACATTCTTCGATTGGTCAAAGCAGTACCTTATCTAATAAAGTTCTTCGCGATACCAAAGCAGTATCTCTAAACACATGAGATTCTTCGGTTTGTCAAAGCAGTCCCTTATCTAATAAGGTTCTTCGCGATGTCAAAGCAGTATCTCTAAACACATGAGATTCTTTAGGATACCAAAGCAGTATCTCTAAACACATGAGATTCTTCTGGTGCTCAAAGCAGTACCTTATCTAATAAGGTTCTTCGCGATACCAAAGCAGTATCACTAAACACATGAGATTCTTCGGGTGGTCGAAGCATTCCCTTATCCAATAAGGTTCTTCGCGATACCAAAGCATTATATTTAAACACATGAGATTCGTCGGGTGGTCGAAGCAGTGCCTTATCCAATAAGGTTCTTCGCGATACCAAAGCAGTATCTCTAAACACATGAGAT
Source organism: Lathyrus sativus (assembly GCA_963859935.3). NCBI lineage: Eukaryota > Viridiplantae > Streptophyta > Magnoliopsida > Fabales > Fabaceae > Lathyrus > Lathyrus sativus. The sequence goes on along the minus strand of OZ012740.1, from coordinate 234,297,727 downwards.
TCTTCGGGTAGTTGAAGCAGTTTCTTATCCAATAAGGTTCTTTGCGATACCAAAGCAATATCTCTAAACACATGAGATTTTTCGGGTGGTCAAAGCAGTACCTTATTCAATAAGGTTCTTCGTGATACCAAAGCAGTCTCATATCCAATAATGTTCTTCGCGATACCAAAACAGTATCTCTAAACACATGAGATTCGTCGGATGGTCGAAGCAGTCCCTTATCCAATAAGGTTCTTCGCGATACCAAATCAGTATCTCTAAACACACGAGATTCATCGGGTGGCCAAAGTAGTCCCTTATCCACTAAGGTTCTTTGCGATACCAAAGCAATATCTCTAAACACATGAGATTCTTCGGGTGGTCAAAGGAGTCCTTTATTTAATAAGGTTCTTCGCGATACTAAAGCAGTAATTTTAAACACATGAGATTCTTCGGGTGGTCGAAGCAGTCCCTTATATAATAAGGTTCTTCGCGATACCAAAGCAGTAACTCGAAACACATGAGATTCGTCGGGTGGTTGGAGCAATGCCTTATCCAATAAGGTTCTTCACGATACCAAAGCAGTATCTCTAAACACATGAAATTCTTCGGGTGGTCAAAGCAGTCCCTTATCTAATAAGGTTCTTCGCGATACCAAAGCAGTATCTCTAAACACATGAGATTCTTCGGTTGGTCAAAGCAGTCCCTTATCTAACAAGGTTCTTCGCGATACCAAAGCAGTATCTCTAAACACATGAGATTCTTCGAGTGGTCGAAGCAGTCCCTTATCCAATAAGTTTCTTCGCGATACCAAAGAACGATATTTAAACACATGAGATTCGTCGGGTTGTCGAACCAGTTCCTCATCCAATAAGGTTCTTCGCGATACCAAAGCAGTATCTCTAAACACATGAGATTCTTCGGGTGGTCAAAGCATTCCCTTATCTAATAAGGTTCTTCGCGATACCAAAGCAGTATCTCTAAACACATGAGATTCTTCGGTTGGTCAAAGCAGTCCCTTATCTAATAAGGTTCTTCGCGATATCAAAGCAGTATCTCTAAACACATGAGATTCTTTGCGATACCAAAGCAGTATCTCTAAACAAATGAGATTCTTCTGGTGGTCAAAGCAATACCTTATCTAATAAGGTTCTTCGCGATACCAAAGAAGTATCACTAAACACATGAGATTCTTCGGGTGGTTGAAGCAGTCCCTTATACAATAAGGTTCTTCGCGATACAAAAGCATTATATTTAAACACATGAGATTCGTCGGGTGGTCGAAGCAGTTCCTTATCCAATAAGGTTCTTCGCGATACCAAAGCAGTATCTCTAAACACATGAGATTCTTCGGGTAGTTGAAGCAGTCCCTTATCCAATAAGGTTCTTTGCGATACCAAAGCAGTATCTCTAAACACATGATATTCTTCGGGTGGTCGAAGCAGTACCTTATTCAATAAGGTTCTTCGTGATACCAAAGTAATATCTCTAAACACATGAGATTCTTCGGGTGGTCGAAGCAGTCTCATATCCAATAAGGTTCTTCGTGATACTAAAGCAGTATATCTAAACACATGAGATTCGTCGGATGGTCGAAGCAGTGCCTTATCAAATAAGGTTCTTCGCGATACCAAAGCAGTATCTCTAAACACATGAGATTCATCGGGTGGTTAAAGTAGTCCCTTATACAATAAGGTTCTTTGCGATACAAAAGCAGTATCTCTAAACACATGATATTCTTCGGGTGGTCAAAGCAGTACCTTATTCGATAAGGTTCTTCGCGATACTAAAGCAGTATCTCTAAACACATGAGATTCATCGGGTGGTTAAAATAGTCCCTTATATAATAAGGTTCTTTGCGATACCAAAGCAGTATCTCTAAACACATGAGATTCTTCGGGTGGTCAAAGCAGTCCTTTATCTAATAAGGTTCTTCGCGATACTAAAGCAGTATTTTTAAACACTTGAGATTCTTCGAGTGGTCGAAGCAGTACCTTATATATTAAGGTTCTTTGCGATACCAAAGCAGCATCTCTAAACACATGAGATTCGTCGGGTGGTTGGAGTAATGCCTTATCCAATAACGTTCTTCGCGATACCAAAGCAGTATGTCTAAACACATGAAATTCTTCGGGTGGTCAAAGTAGTCCCTTGTCTAATAAGGTTCTTCGCGATACCAAAGTCGTATCTCTAAACACATGAGATTCTTCGGGTGGTCAAAGCAGTCCCTTATCTAATAAGGTTCTTCGTAATATCAAAGCAGTATCTCTAAACACATAAGATTCTTCGCGATACCAAAGCAGTATCTCTAAACACATGAGATTCTTCTGGTGGTCAAAGCAGTGCCTTGTCTTATAAGGTTCTTCGCGATACCAAAGCAGTATCTCTAAACACATGAGATTCTTCGGGTGGTCGAAGCAGTCCCTTATCCAATAAGGTTCTTCGCGATACCAAAGAAGTATATTTAAACACATGAGATTCGTCTGGTGGTCGAACCAGTTCCTCATCCAATAAGGTTCTTCGCGATACCAAAGCAGTATCTCTAAACACATGACATTCTTCGGTTGGTCAAAGCAGTCCCTTATCTAATAAGTTTTTCGCGATACCAAAGCAGTATCTCTAAACACATGAGATTCTTCGGTTGGTCAAAGCAGTCCCTTATCTAATAAGGTTCTTTGTGATATCAAAGCAGTATCTCTAAACACATGAGATTCTTTGCGATACCAAAGCAGTATCTCTAAACAAATGAGATTCTTCTGGTGGTCAAAGCAATACGTTATCTAATAAGGTTCTTCGCGATACCAAAGCAGTATCACTAAACACATGAGATTTTTCGGGTGGTCGAAGCAGTCCCTTATCCAATAAGGTTCTTCGCGATACCAAAGCATTATATTTAAATACATGAGATTCGTCGGGTGGTTAAAATAGTCCCTTATACAATAAGGTTCTTTGCGATACCAAAGCAGTATCTCTAAACACATGAGATTCTTCGGGTGGTCAAAGCAGTCCTTTATCTAATAAGGTTCTTCGCGATACTAAAGCAGTATTTTTAAACACATGAGATTCTTCGAGTGGTCGAAGCAGTACCTTATCTATTAAGGTTCTTTGCGATACCAAAGCAGCATCTCTAAACACATGAGATTCGTAGGGCGGTTGGAGCAATGCCTTATCCAATAACGTTCTTCGCGATACCAAAGCAGTATGTCTAAACACATGAAAGTATTCGGGTGGTCAAAGCAGTCCCTTGTCTAATAAGGTTCTTCGCGATACCAAAGTCGTATCTCTAAACACATGAGATTCTTCGGGTGGTCAAAGAAGTCCCTTATCTAATAAGGTTCTTCGTAATATCAAAGAAGTATCTCTAAACACATAAGATTCTTCGCGATACCAAAGCAGTATCTCTAAACACATGAGATTCTTCTGGTGGTCAAAGCAGTGCCTTGTCTAATAAGGTTCTTCGCGATACCAAAGCAATATCTCTAAACACATGAGATTCTTCGGGTGGTCGAAGCAGTCCCTTATCCAATAAGGTTCTTCGCGATACCAAAGAAGTATATTTAAACACATGAGATTCGTCTGGTGGTCGAACTAGTTCCTCATCCAATAAGGTTCTTCGCGATACCAAAGCAGTATCTCTAAACACATGACATTCTTCGGTTGGTCAAAGCAGTCCCTTATCTAATAAGGTTCTTTGTGATATCAAAGCAGTATCTCTAAACACATGAGATTCTTTGCGATACCAAAGCAGTATCTCTAAACAAATGAGATTCTTCTGGTGGTCAAAGCAATACGTTATCTAATAAGGTTCTTCGCGATACCAAAGCAGTATCACTAAACACATGAGATTTTTCGGGTGGTCGAAGCAGTCCCTTATCCAATAAGGTTCTTCGCGATACCAAAGCATTATATTTAAATACATGAGATTCGTCGGGTGGTTAAAATAGTCCCTTATACAATAAGGTTCTTTGCGATACCAAAGCAGTATCTCTAAACACATGAGATTCTTCGGGTGGTCAAAGCAGTCCTTTATCTAATAAGGTTCTTCGCGATACTAAAGCAGTATTTTTAAACACATGAGATTCTTCGAGTGGTCGAAGCAGTACCTTATCTATTAAGGTTCTTTGCGATACCAAAGCAGCATCTCTAAACACATGAGATTCGTAGGGCGGTTGGAGCAATGCCTTATCCAATAACGTTCTTCGCGATACCAAAGCAGTATGTCTAAACACATGAAAGTATTCGGGTGGTCAAAGCAGTCCCTTGTCTAATAAGGTTCTTCGCGATACCAAAGAAGTATATTTAAACACATGAGATTCGTCTGGTGGTCGAACCAGTTCCTCATCCAATAAGGTTCTTCGCGATACCAAAGCAGTATCTCTAAACACATGACATTCTTCGGTTGGTCAAAGCAGTCCCTTATCTAATAAGTTTTTCGCGATACCAAAGCAGTATCTCTAAACACATGAGATTCTTCGGTTGGTCAAAGCAGTCCCTTATCTAATAAGGTTCTTTGTGATATCAAAGCAGTATCTCTAAACACATGAGATTCTTTGCGATACCAAAGCAGTATCTCTAAACAAATGAGATTCTTCTGGTGGTCAAAGCAATACGTTATCTAATAAGGTTCTTCGCGATACCAAAGCAGTATCACTAAACACATGAGATTTTTCGGGTGGTCGAAGCAGTCCCTTATCCAATAAGGTTCTTCGCGATACCAAAGCATTATATTTAAATACATGAGATTCGTCGGGTGGTTAAAATAGTCCCTTATACAATAAGGTTCTTTGCGATACCAAAGCAGTATCTCTAAACACATGAGATTCTTCGGGTGGTCAAAGCAGTCCTTTATCTAATAAGGTTCTTCGCGATACTAAAGCAGTATTTTTAAACACATGAGATTCTTCGAGTGGTCGAAGCAGTACCTTATCTATTAAGGTTCTTTGCGATACCAAAGCAGCATCTCTAAACACATGAGATTCGTAGGGCGGTTGGAGCAATGCCTTATCCAATAACGTTCTTCGCGATACCAAAGCAGTATGTCTAAACACATGAAAGTATTCGGGTGGTCAAAGCAGTCCCTTGTCTAATAAGGTTCTTCGCGATACCAAAGTCGTATCTCTAAACACATGAGATTCTTCGGGTGGTCAAAGAAGTCCCTTATCTAATAAGGTTCTTCGTAATATCAAAGAAGTATCTCTAAACACATAAGATTCTTCGCGATACCAAAGCAGTATCTCTAAACACATGAGATTCTTCTGGTGGTCAAAGCAGTGCCTTGTCTAATAAGGTTCTTCGCGATACCAAAGCAATATCTCTAAACACATGAGATTCTTCGGGTGGTCGAAGCAGTCCCTTATCCAATAAGGTTCTTCGCGATACCAAAGAAGTATATTTAAACACATGAGATTCGTCTGGTGGTCGAACTAGTTCCTCATCCAATAAGGTTCTTCGCGATACCAAAGCAGTATCTCTAAACACATGACATTCTTCGGTTGGTCAAAGCAGTCCCTTATCTAATAAGGTTCTTTGTGATATCAAAGCAGTATCTCTAAACACATGAGATTCTTTGCGATACCAAAGCAGTATCTCTAAACAAATGAGATTCTTCTGGTGGTCAAAGCAATACGTTATCTAATAAGGTTCTTCGCGATACCAAAGCAGTATCACTAAACACATGAGATTTTTCGGGTGGTCGAAGCAGTCCCTTATCCAATAAGGTTCTTCGCGATACCAAAGCATTATATTTAAATACATGAGATTCGTCGGGTGGTTAAAATAGTCCCTTATACAATAAGGTTCTTTGCGATACCAAAGCAGTATCTCTAAACACATGAGATTCTTCGGGTGGTCAAAGCAGTCCTTTATCTAATAAGGTTCTTCGCGATACTAAAGCAGTATTTTTAAACACATGAGATTCTTCGAGTGGTCGAAGCAGTACCTTATCTATTAAGGTTCTTTGCGATACCAAAGCAGCATCTCTAAACACATGAGATTCGTAGGGCGGTTGGAGCAATGCCTTATCCAATAACGTTCTTCGCGATACCAAAGCAGTATGTCTAAACACATGAAATTATTCGGGTGGTCAAAGCAGTCCCTTGTCTAATAAGGTTCTTCGCGATACCAAAGTCGTATCTCTAAACACATGAGATTCTTCGGGTGGTCAAAGAAGTCCCTTATCTAATAAGGTTCTTCGTAATATCAAAGAAGTATCTCTAAACACATAAGATTCTTCGCGATACCAAAGCAGTATCTCTAAACACATGAGATTCTTCTGGTGGTCAAAGCAGTGCCTTGTCTAATAAGGTTCTTCGCGATACCAAAGCAATATCTCTAAACACATGAGATTCTTCGGGTGGTCGAAGCAGTCCCTTATCCAATAAGGTTCTTCGCGATACCAAAGAAGTATATTTAAACACATGAGATTCGTCTGGTGGTCGAACTAGTTCCTCATCCAATAAGGTTCTTCGCGATACCAAAGCAGTATCTCTAAACACATGACATTCTTCGGTTGGTCAAAGCAGTCCCTTATCTAATAAGGTTCTTTGTGATATCAAAGCAGTATCTCTAAACACATGAGATTCTTTGCGATACCAAAGCAGTATCTCTAAACAAATGAGATTCTTCTGGTGGTCAAAGCAATACGTTATCTAATAAGGTTCTTCGCGATACCAAAGCAGTATCACTAAACACATGAGATTTTTCGGGTGGTCGAAGCAGTCCCTTATCCAATAAGGTTCTTCGCAATACCAAAGCATTATATTTAAATACATGAGATTCGTCGGGTGGTTAAAATAGTCCCTTATACAATAAGGTTCTTTGCGATACCAAAGCAGTATCTCTAAACACATGAGATTCTTCGGGTGGTCAAAGCAGTCCTTTATCTAATAAGGTTCTTCGCGATACTAAAGCAGTATTTTTAAACACATGAGATTCTTCGAGTGGTCGAAGCAGTACCTTATCTATTAAGGTTCTTTGCGATACCAAAGCAGCATCTCTAAACACATGAGATTCGTAGGGCGGTTGGAGCAATGCCTTATCCAATAACGTTCTTCGCGATACCAAAGCAGTATGTCTAAACACATGAAATTATTCGGGTGGTCAAAGCAGTCCCTTGTCTAATAAGGTTCTTCGCGATACCAAAGTCGTATCTCTAAACACATGAGATTCTTCGGGTGGTCAAAGAAGTCCCTTATCTAATAAGGTTCTTCGTAATATCAAAGAAGTATCTCTAAACACATAAGATTCTTCGCGATACCAAAGCAGTATCTCTAAACACATGAGATTCTTCTGGTGGTCAAAGCAGTGCCTTGTCTAATAAGGTTCTTCGCGATACCAAAGCAATATCTCTAAACACATGAGATTCTTCGGGTGGTCGAAGCAGTCCCTTATCCAATAAGGTTCTTCGCGATACCAAAGAAGTATATTTAAACACATGAGATTCGTCTGGTGGTCGAACTAGTTCCTCATCCAATAAGGTTCTTCGCGATACCAAAGCAGTATCTCTAAACACATGACATTCTTCGGTTGGTCAAAGCAGTCCCTTATCTAATAAGTTTTTCGTGATACCAAAGCAGTATCTCTAAACACATGAGATTCTTCGGTTGGTCAAAGCAGTCCCTTATCTAATAATGTTCTTCGTGATATCAAAGCAGTATCTCTAAACACATGAGATTCTTTGCGATACCAAAGCAGTATCTCTAAACAAATGAGATTCTTCTGGTGGTCAAAGCAATACCTTATCTAATAAGGTTCTTCGCGATACCAAAGCAGTATCACTAAACACATGAGATTCTTCGGGTGGTCGAAGCAGTTCCTTATCCAATAAGGTTCTTCGCGATACCAAAGCAGTATCTCTAAATACATGAGATTCTTCGGGTAGTTGAAGCAGTCCCTTATCCAATTAGGTTCTTTGCGATACCAAAGCAGTATCTCTTAACACATCAGATTCTTCGGGTGGTCGAAGCAGTACCTTATTCAATAAGGTTCTTCGTGATACCAAAGCAGTATCTCTAAACACATGAGATTCTTCAGGTGGTCGAAGCAGTCTCATATCCAATAAGGTTCTTCGCGATACCAAAGCAGTATCTCTAAACACATGAGATTCGTCGGATGGTCGAAGTAGTCCCTTATCCAATAAGGTTCTTCGCGATACCAAAGCAGTTTCCCTAAACACATGATATTCTTCGGGTGGTCGAAGCAGTACCTTATTCAATAAGGTTCTTCGTGATACCAAAGTAATATCTCTAAACACATGAGATTCTTTGGGTGGTCGAAGCAGTCTCATATCCAATAAGGTTCTTCGCGATACTAAAGCAGTATCTCTAAACACATGATATTCGTCGGATGGTCGAAGCAGTGCCTTATCCAATAAGGTTCTTCGCGATACCAAAGCAGTATCTCTAAACACATGAGATTCATCGGGTGGTTAAAGTAGTCCCTTATACAATAAGGTTCTTTGCGATACCAAAGCAGTATCTCTAAACACATGAGATTCTTCGGGTGGTCAAAGCAGTCCTTTATCTAATAAGGTTCTTCGCGATACTAAAGCTGTATTTTTAAACACATGATATTCTTCGGGTGGTCGAAGCAGTCCCTTATATATTAAGGTTCTTTGCGATACCAAAGCAGCATCTCTAAACACATGAGATTCGTCGGGCGGTTGGAGCAATGCCTTATCCAATAACGTTCTTCGCGATACCAAAGCAGTATGTCTAAACACATGAAATTATTCAGGTGGTCAAAGCAGTCCCTTGTCTAATAAGGTTCTTCGCGATACCAAAGTCGTATCTCTAAACACATGAGATTCTTCGGGTGGTCAAAGAAGTCCCTTATCTAATAAGGTTCTTCGTAATATCAAAGAAGTATCTCTAAACACATAAGATTCTTCGCGATACCAAAGCAGTATCTCTAAACACATGAGATTCTTCTGGTGGTCAAAGCAGTGCCTTGTCTAATAAGGTTCTTCGCGATACCAAAGCAATATCTCTAAACACATGAGATTCTTCGGGTGGTCGAAGCAGTCCCTTATCCAATAAGGTTCTTCGCGATACCAAAGAAGTATATTTAAACACATGAGATTCGTCTGGTGGTCGAACTAGTTCCTCATCCAATAAGGTTCTTCGCGATACCAAAGCAGTATCTCTAAACACATGACATTCTTCGGTTGGTCAAAGCAGTCCCTTATCTAATAAGTTTTTCGCGATACCAAAGCAGTATCTCTAAACACATGAGATTCTTCGGTTGGTCAAAGCAGTCCCTTATCTAATAATGTTCTTCGTGATATCAAAGCAGTATCTCTAAACACATGAGATTCTTTGCGATACCAAAGCAGTATCTCTAAACAAATGAGATTCTTCTGGTGGTCAAAGCAATACCTTATCTAATAAGGTTCTTCGCGATACCAAAGCAGTATCACTAAACACATGAGATTCTTCGGGTGGTCGAAGCAGTTCCTTATCCAATAAGGTTCTTCGCGATACCAAAGCAGTATCTCTAAACACATGAGATTCTTCGGGTAGTTGAAGCAGTCCCTTATCCAATTAGGTTCTTTGCGATACCAAAGCAGTATCTCTTAACACATCAGATTCTTCGGGTGGTCGAAGCAGTACCTTATTCAATAAGGTTCTTCGTGATACCAAAGCAGTATCTCTAAACACATGAGATTCTTCAGGTGGTCGAAGCAGTCTCATATCCAATAAGGTTCTTCGCGATACCAAAGCAGTATCTCTAAACACATGAGATTCGTCGGATGGTCGAAGTAGTCCCTTATCCAATAAGGTTCTTCGCGATACCAAAGCAGTATCTCTAAACACCTGATATTCTTCGGGTGGTCGAAGCAGTACCTTATTCAATAAGGTTCTTCGTGATACCAAAGTAATATCTCTAAACACATGAGATTCTTTGGGTGGTCGAAGCAGTCTCATATCCAATAAGGTTCTTCGCGATACTAAAGCAGTATCTCTAAACACATGATATTCGTCGGATGGTCGAAGCAGTGCCTTATCCAATAAGGTTCTTCGCGATACCAAAGCAGTATCTCTAAACACATGAGATTCATCGGGTGGTTAAAGTAGTCCCTTATACAATAAGGTTCTTTGCGATACCAAAGCAGTATCTCTAAACACATGAGATTCTTCGGGTGGTCAAAGCAGTCCTTTATCTAATAAGGTTCTTCGCGATACTAAAGCAGTATTTTTAAACACATGATATTCTTCGGGTGGTCGAAGCAGTCCCTTATATATTAAGGTTCTTTGCGATACCAAAGCAGCATCTCTAAACACATGAGATTCGTCGGGTGGTTGGAGCAATGCCTTATCCAATAAGGTTCTTCGCGATACCAAAGCAGTATCTCTAAACACATGAAATTCTTCGGGTGGTCAAAGCAGTCCCTTGTCTAATAAGGTTCTTCGCGATACCAAAGCAGTATCTCTAAACACATGAGATTCTTCGGGTGGTCAAAGTAGTCCCTTATCTAATAAGGTTCTTCGTAATATCAAAGCAGTATCTCTAAACACATAAGATTCTTCGCGATACCAAAGCAGTATCTCTAAACACATGAGATTCTTCTGGTGGTCAAAGCAGTGCCTTGTTTAATAAGGTTCTTCGCGATACCAAAGCAGTATCTCTAAACACATGAGATTCTTCGGGTGGTCGAAGCAGTCCCTTATCCAATAAGGTTCTTCGCGATTCCAAAGAAGTATATTTAAACACATGAGATTCGTCTGGTGGTCGAACCAGTTCCTCATCCAATAAGGTTCTTCGCGATACCCAAGCAGTATCTATAAACACATGACATTCTTCGGTTGGTCAAAGCAGTCCCTTATCTAATAAGGTTCTTCGCGATACCAAAGCAGTATCTCTAAACACATGAGATTCTTCGGTTGGTCAAAGCAGTCCCTTATCTAATAAGGTTCTTCCCGATAACAAAGCAGTATCTCAAAACACATGAGATTCTTTGCGATACCAAAGCAGTATCTCTAAACACATGAGATTCTTCTGGTGGTCAAAGCACTACCTTACCTAATAAGGTTCTTCGCGATACCAAAGCAGTATCACTAAACACATGAGATTCTTCGGGTGGTCGAAGAAGTCACTTATCCAATAAGGTTCTTCGCGATACCAAAGCATTATACTTAAACACATGAGATTCATCGGGTGGTCAAAGCAGTGTCTTATCCAATAAGGTTCTTCGTGATACCAAAGCAGTATCTCTAAACACATGAGATGCTTCGGGTAGTTGAAGCAGTCCCTTATCCAATAAGGTTCTTTGCGATACCAAAGCAGTATCTCTAAACACATGAGATTCTTCAGGTGGTCGAAGCAGTACCTTATTCAATAAGGTTCTTCGTGATACCAAAGCAGTATCTCTAAACACATGAGATTCATCGGGTGGTCAAAGTAGTCCCTTATCCAATAAGGTTCTTTGCGATACCAAAGCAGTGTCTCTAAACACATGAGATTCTTCTGGTGGTCAAAGCAGTCCTTTATCTAATAAGGTTCTTCGCGATACTAAAGCACTATTTTTAAACACATGAGTTTCTTCGGGTGGTCGAAGCAGTCCCTTATATAATAAGGTTCTTCGCGATACCAAAGTAGTATCTCTAAACACATGAGATTCGTCGGGTGGTTGGAGCAATGCCTTATCCAATAAGGTTTTTTGCGATGCCAAAGCAATATCTCTAAACACATGAAATTCTTCGGGTGGTCAAAGCAGTCCCTTATCTAATAAGGTTCTTCGCGATACCAAAGCAGTATCTCTAAACACATGAGATTCTTCGGTTGGTCAAAGCAGTCCCTTATCTAATAAGGTTCTTCGCAATATCAAAGCAGTATCTCTAAACACATAAGATTCTTCGCAATACCAAAGCAGTATCTCTAAACTCATGAGTTTCTTCGGGTGGTCGAAGCAATCCCTTATTCAATAAGGTTCTTCGCGATACCAAAGAAGTATATTTAAACACATGAGATTCGTCAGGTGGTTGAACCAGTTCCTCATCCAATATGGTTCTTCACGATACCAAAGCAGTATCTCTAAACACATGACATTCTTCTGTTGGTCAAAGAAGTCCCTTATCTAATAAGGTTCTTCGCGATACCAAAGCAGTATCTCTAAACACATGAGATTCTTCGGTTGGTCAAAGCAGTCCCTTATCTAATAAGGTTCTTCGCGATATCAAAGCAGTATCTCTAGACACATGAGATTCTTCGGGTAGTTGAAGCAGTCCCTTATCCAATAAGGTTCTTTGCGATACTAAAGCAGTATCTCTAAACACATGAGATTCTTCGGGGTGTCGAAGCAGTACCTTATTCAATAAGTTTCTTCGTGATACCAAAGCAGTATCTCTAAACACATGAGATTCTTCGGGTGGTCGAAGCAGTCTCATATCCAATAAGGTTCTTTGCGATACTAAAGCAGTATCTCTAAACACATGAGATTCATCGGGTGGTTAAAGTAGTCCCTTATACAATAAGGTTCTTTGCGATACCAAAGCAGTATCTCTAAACACATGAGATTCTTCGGGTGGTCAAAGCAGTCCTTTATCTAATAAGGTTCTTCGCGATACTAAAGCAGTATTTTTAAACACATGATATTCTTCGGGTGGTCGAAGCAGTCCCTTATATATTAAGGTTCTTTGCGATACCAAAGCAGCATCTCTAAACACATGAGATTCGTCGGGTGTTTGGAGCAATGCCTTATCCAATAAGGTTCTTCGCGATACCAAAGCAGTATCTCTAAACACATGAAATTCTTCGGGTGGTCAAAGCAGTCCCTTGTCTAATAAGGTTCTTCGCGATACCAAAGCAGTATCTCTAAACACATGAGATTCTTCGGGTGGTCAAAGCAGTCCCTTATCTAATAAGGTTCTTCGTAATATCAAAGCAGTATCTCTAAACACATAAGATTCTTCGCGATACCAAAGCAGTATCTCTAAACACATGAGATTCTTCTGGTGGTCAAAGCAGTGCCTTGTTTAATAAGGTTCTTCGCGATACCAAAGCAGTATCTCTAAACACATGAGATTCTTCGGGTGGTCGAAGCAGTCCCTTATCCAATAAGGTTCTTCGCGATTCCAAAGAAGTATATTTAAACACATGAGATTCGTCTGGTGGTCGAACCAGTTCCTCATCCAATAAGGTTCTTCGCGATACCCAAGCAGTATCTCTAAACACATGACATTCTTCGGTTGGTCAAAGCAGTCCCTTATCTAATAAGGTTCTTCGCGATACCAAAGCAGTATCTCTAAACACATGAGATTCTTCGGTTGGTCAAAGCAGTCCCTTATCTAATAAGGTTCTTCCCGATAACAAAGCAGTATCTCAAAACACATGAGATTCTTTGCGATACCAAAGCAGTATCTCTAAACACATGAGATTCTTCTGGTGGTCAAAGCAATACCTTACCTAATAAGGTTCTTCGCGATACCAAAGCAGTATCACTAAACACATGAGATTCTTCGGGTGGTCAAAGAAGTCACTTATCCAATAAGGTTCTTCGCAATACCAAAGCATTATACTTAAACACATGAGATTCATCGGGTGGTCGAAGCAGTGTCTTATCCAATAAGGTTCTTCGCGATATCAAAGCAGTATCTCTAAACACATGAGATGCTTCGGGTAGTTGAAGCAGTCCCTTATCCAGTAAGGTTCTTTGCGATACCAAAGCAGTATCTCTAAACACATGAGATTCTTCAGGTGGTCGAAGCAGTACCTTATTCAATAAGTTTCTTCGTGATACCAAAGCAGTATCTCTAAACACATGAGATTCTTCGGGTGGTCGAAGCAGTCTCATATCCAATAAGGTTCTTCGCGATACCAAAGCAGTATCTCTAAACACATGAGATTCGTTGGGATGGTCGAAGCAGTCCCTTATCCAATAAGGATCTTCGCGAATCCAAAGCAGTATCTCTAAACACATGAGATTCATCGGGTGGTCGAAGTAGTCCCTTATCCAATAAGGTTCTTTGCGATACAAAAGCAATGTCTCTAAACACATGAGATTCTTCGGGTGGTCAAAGCAGTCCTTTATCTAATAAGGTTCTTCGCGATACTAAAGCACTATTTTTAAACACATGAGATTCTTCGGGTGGTCGAAGCAGTCCCTTATATAATAAGGTTCTTCGCGATACCAAAGCAATATCTCTAAACACATGAGATTCGTCGGGTGGTTGGAGCAATGCCTTGTCCAATAAGGTTCTTTGCGATGCCAAAGCAGTATCTCTAAACACATGAAATTCTTCGGGTGGTCAAAGCAGTCCCTTATCTAATAAGGTTCTTCGCGATACCAAAGCAGTATCTCTAAACACATGAGATTCTTCGGTTGGTCAAAGCAGTCCCTTATCTAATAAGGTTCTTCGCAATATCAAAGCAGTATCTCTAAACACATAAGATTCTTCGCAATACCAAAGCAGTATCCCTAAACTCATGAGTTTCTTCGGGTGGTCGAAGCAATCCCTTATTCAATAAGGTTCTTCGCGATACCAAAGAAGTATATTTAAACACATGAGATTCGTCAGGTGGTTGAACAAGTTCCTCATCCAATAAGGTTCTTCGCGATACCAAAGCAGTATCTCTAAACACATGACATTCTTCTGTTGGTCAAAGCAGTCCCTTATCTAATAAGGTTCTTCGCGATACCAAAGCAGTATCTCTAAACACATGAGATTCTTCGGTTGGTCAAAGCAGTCCCTTATCTAATAAGGTTCTTCGCGATATCAAAGCAGTATCTCTAAACACATGAGATTCTTCGGGTAGTTGAAGCAGTCCCTTATCCAATAAGGTTCTTTGCGATACTAAAGCAGTACCTCTAAACACATGAGATTCTTCGGGGTGTCGAAGCAGTACCTTATTCAATAAGTTTCTTTGTGATACCAAAGCAGTATCTCTAAACACATGAGATTCTTTGGGTGGTCGAAGCAGTCTCATATCCAATAAGGTTCTTCGCGATACCAAAGCAGTATCTCTAAACACATGAGATTCGTTGGGATGGTCAAAGCAGTCCCTTATCCAATAAGGATCTTCGCGAATCCAAAGCAGTATCTCTAAACACATGAGATTCATCGGGTGGTCGAAGTAGTCCCTTATCCAATAAGGTTCTTTGCGATACAAAAGCAATGTCTCTAAACACATGAGATTCTTCGGGTGGTCAAAGCAGTCCTTTATCTAATAAGGTTCTTCGCGATACTAAAGCACTATTTTTAAACACATGAGATTCTTCGGGTGGTCGAAGCAGTCCCTTATATAATAAGGTTCTTCGCGATACCAAAGCAGTATCTCTAAACACATGAGATTCGTCGGGTGGTTGGAGCAATGCCTTGTCCAATAAGGTTCTTTGCAATGCCAAAGCAGTATCTCTAAACACATGAAATTCTTCGGGTGGTCAAAGCAGTCCCTTATCTAATAAGGTTCTTCGCGATACCAAAGCAGTATCTCTAAACACATGAGATGCTTCGGTTGGTCAAAGCAGTCCCTTATCTAATAAGGTTCTTCCCAATATCAAAGCAGTATCTCTAAACACATAAGATTCTTCCCGATACCAAAGCAGTATCTCTAAACACATGAGATTCTTCTTGTGGTCAAAGCAGTGCCTTATCTAATAAGGTTCTTCGCGATACCAAAGCAGTATCTCTAAACTCATGAGATTCTTCGGGTTGGCGAAGCAGTCCCTTATCCAATAAGGTTCTTCGCGATACCAAAGAAGTATATTTAAACACATGAGATTCGTCGGGTGGTCGAACAAGTTCCTCATCCAATAAGGTTCTTCGCGATACCAAAGCAGTATCTCTAAACACATGACATTCTTCTGTTGGTCAAAGCATTCACTTATCTAATAAGGTTCTTCGCGATACCAAAGCAGTATCTCTGAACACATGAGATTCTTCACGATATCAAAGCAGTATCTCTAAACACATGAGATTCTTCGGTTGGTCAAAGCAGTCCCTTATCAAATAAGGTTCTTCGCGATATCAAAGCAGTATCTCTAAACACATGAGATTCTTTGCGATACCAAAGCAGTATCTCTAAACACATGAGATTCTTCTGGTGGTCAAAGCAGTACCTTTTCTAATAAGGTTCTTCGCGATACCAAAGCAGTATCACTAAACACATGAGATTCTTCGGGTGGTCGAAGCAGTTCCTTATCCAATAAGGTTCTTCGCGATAACAAAGCATTATATTTAAACACATGAGATTCGTCGAGTGGTCGAAGCAGTGCCTTATCCAATAAGGTTCTTCGCGATACCAAAGAAGTATATTTAAACACATGAGATTCTTCGGGTGGTCGAACCAGTTCCTCATCCAATAAGGTTCTTCGCGATACCAAAGCAATATCTCTAAACACATGATATTCTTCAGGTGGTCGAAGCAGTACCTTATCCAATAAGGTTCTTCGCGATACCAAAGCAGTATCTCTAAACACATGATTTTCTTCGGGTGGTCGAAGCAGTCTCATATCCAATAAGGTTCTTCGCGATACCAAAGCAGTATCTTTGAACACATGAGATTCGTCGGATGGTCGAAGCAGTCGCTTATCCAATAAGATTCGTCGCGATACCAAAGCAGTATCTCTAAACACATGAGATTCGTCGGGTGGTTGGAGCAATGCCTTATCCAATAAGGTTCTTTGCACTACCAAAGCAGTATCTCTAAACTCATGAGATTCTTCGGGTGGTCAAAGCAGTACCTTATTCAATAAGGTTCTTCGTGATACCAAAGCAGTATCTCTAAACACATGAGATTCTTCGGGTGGTCGAAGCAGTCTCATATCCAATAAGGTTCTTCGCGATACCAAAGCAGTATCTCTAAACACATGAGATTCGTCGGATGGTCGAAGCAGTCCCTTATCCAATAAGGTTCTTCGCGATACCAAAGCAGTATCTCTAAACACATGAGATTCATCGGGTGGTTAAAGTAGTCCCTTATACAATAAGGTTCTTTGCGATACCAAAGCAGTATCTCTAAACACATGAGATTCTTCGGGTGGTCAAAGCAGTCCTTTATCTAATAAGGTTCTTCGCGATACTAAAGCAGTATTTTTAAACACATGATATTCTTCGGGTGGTCGAAGCAGTCCCTTATATATTAAGGTTCTTTGCGATACCAAAGCAGCATCTCTAAACACATGAGATTCGTCGGGTGTTTGGAGCAATGCCTTATCCAATAAGGTTCTTCGCGATACCAAAGCAGTATCTCTAAACACATGAAATTCTTCGGGTGGTCAAAGCAGTCCCTTGTCTAATAAGGTTCTTCGCGATACCAAAGCAGTATCTCTAAACACATGAGATTCTTCGGGTGGTCAAAGCAGTCCCTTATCTAATAAGGTTCTTCGTAATATCAAAGCAGTATCTCTAAACACATAAGATTCTTCGCGATACCAAAGCAGTATCTCTAAACACATGAGATTCTTCTGGTGGTCAAAGCAGTGCCTTGTTTAATAAGGTTCTTCGCGATACCAAAGCAGTATCTCTAAACACATGAGATTCTTCGGGTGGTCGAAGCAGTCCCTTATCCAATAAGGTTCTTCGCGATTCCAAAGAAGTATATTTAAACACATGAGATTCGTCTGGTGGTCGAACCAGTTCCTCATCCAATAAGGTTCTTCGCGATACCCAAGCAGTATCTCTAAACACATGACATTCTTCGGTTGGTCAAAGCAGTCCCTTATCTAATAAGGTTCTTCGCGATACCAAAGCAGTATCTCTAAACACATGAGATTCTTCGGTTGGTCAAAGCAGTCCCTTATCTAATAAGGTTCTTCCCGATAACAAAGCAGTATCTCAAAACACATGAGATTCTTTGCGATACCAAAGCAGTATCTCTAAACACATGAGATTCTTCTGGTGGTCAAAGCAATACCTTACCTAATAAGGTTCTTCGCGATACCAAAGCAGTATCACTAAACACATGAGATTCTTCGGGTGGTCGAAGAAGTCACTTATCCAATAAGGTTCTTCGCAATACCAAAGCATTATACTTAAACACATGAGATTCATCGGGTGGTCGAAGCAGTGTCTTATCCAATAAGGTTCTTCGCGATATCAAAGCAGTATCTCTAAACACATGAGATGCTTCGGGTAGTTGAAGTAGTCCCTTATCCAGTAAGGTTCTTTGCGATACCAAAGCAGTATCTCTAAACACATGAGATTCTTCAGGTGGTCGAAGCAGTACCTTATTCAATAAGTTTCTTCGTGATACCAAAGCAGTATCTCTAAACACATGAGATTCTTCGGGTGGTCGAAGCAGTCTCATATCCAATAAGGTTCTTCGCGATACCAAAGCAGTATCTCTAAACACATGAGATTCGTTGGGATGGTCGAAGCAGTCCCTTATCCAATAAGGATCTTCGCGAATCCAAAGCAGTATCTCTAAACACATGAGATTCATCGGGTGGTCGAAGTAGTCCCTTATCCAATAAGGTTCTTTGCGATACAAAAGCAATGTCTCTAAACACATGAGATTCTTCGGGTGGTCAAAGCAGTCCTTTATCTAATAAGGTTCTTCGCGATACTAAAGCACTATTTTTAAACACATGAGATTCTTCGGGTGGTCGAAGCAGTCCCTTATATAATAAGGTTCTTCGCGATACCAAAGCAATATCTCTAAACACATGAGATTCGTCGGGTGGTTGGAGCAATGCCTTGTCCAATAAGGTTCTTTGCGATGCCAAAGCAGTATCTCTAAACACATGAAATTCTTCGGGTGGTCAAAGCAGTCCCTTATCTAATAAGGTTCTTCGCGATACCAAAGCAGTATCTCTAAACACATGAGATTCTTCGGTTGGTCAAAGCAGTCCCTTATCTAATAAGGTTCTTCGCAATATCAAAGCAGTATCTCTAAACACATAAGATTCTTCGCAATACCAAAGCAGTATCCCTAAACTCATGAGTTTCTTCGGGTGGTCGAAGCAATCCCTTATTCAATAAGGTTCTTCGCGATACCAAAGAAGTATATTTAAACACATGAGATTCGTCAGGTGGTTGAACAAGTTCCTCATCCAATAAGGTTCTTCGCGATACCAAAGCAGTATCTCTAAACACATGACATTCTTCTGTTGGTCAAAGCAGTCCCTTATCTAATAAGGTTCTTCGCGATACCAAAGCAGTATCTCTAAACACATGAGATTCTTCGGTTGGTCAAAGCAGTCCCTTATCTAATAAGGTTCTTCGCGATATCAAAGCAGTATCTCTAAACACATGAGATTCTTCGGGTAGTTGAAGCAGTCCCTTATCCAATAAGGTTCTTTGCGATACTAAAGCAGTACCTCTAAACACATGAGATTCTTCGGGGTGTCGAAGCAGTACCTTATTCAATAAGTTTCTTTGTGATACCAAAGCAGTATCTCTAAACACATGAGATTCTTCGGGTGGTCGAAGCAGTCTCATATCCAATAAGGTTCTTCGCGATACCAAAGCAGTATCTCTAAACACATGAGATTCGTTGGGATGGTCAAAGCAGTCCCTTATCCAATAAGGATCTTCGCGAATCCAAAGCAGTATCTCTAAACACATGAGATTCATCGGGTGGTCGAAGTAGTCCCTTATCCAATAAGGTTCTTTGCGATACAAAAGCAATGTCTCTAAACACATGAGATTCTTCGGGTGGTCAAAGCAGTCCTTTATCTAATAAGGTTCTTCGCGATACTAAAGCACTATTTTTAAACACATGAGATTCTTCGGGTGGTCGAAGCAGTCCCTTATATAATAAGGTTCTTCGCGATACCAAAGCAGTATCTCTAAACACATGAGATTCGTCGGGTGGTTGGAGCAATGCCTTGTCCAATAAGGTTCTTTGCAATGCCAAAGCAGTATCTCTAAACACATGAAATTCTTCGGGTGGTCAAAGCAGTCCCTTATCTAATAAGGTTCTTCGCGATACCAAAGCAGTATCTCTAAACACATGAGATGCTTCGGTTGGTCAAAGCAGTCCCTTATCTAATAAGGTTCTTCCCAATATCAAAGCAGTATCTCTAAACACATAAGATTCTTCCCGATACCAAAGCAGTATCTCTAAACACATGAGATTCTTCTTGTGGTCAAAGCAGTGCCTTATCTAATAAGGTTCTTCGCGATACCAAAGCAGTATCTCTAAACTCATGAGATTCTTCGGGTTGGCGAAGCAGTCCCTTATCCAATAAGGTTCTTCGCGATACCAAAGAAGTATATTTAAACACATGAGATTCGTCGGGTGGTCGAACAAGTTCCTCATCCAATAAGGTTCTTCGCGATACCGAAGCAGTATCTCTAAACACATGACATTCTTCTGTTGGTCAAAGCATTCACTTATCTAATAAGGTTCTTCGCGATACCAAAGCAGTATCTCTGAACACATGAGATTCTTCACGATATCAAAGCAGTATCTCTAAACACATGAGATTCTTCGGTTGGTCAAAGCAGTCCCTTATCAAATAAGGTTCTTCGCGATATCAAAGCAGTATCTCTAAACACATGAGATTCTTTGCGATACCAAAGCAGTATCTCTAAACACATGAGATTCTTCTGGTGGTCAAAGCAGTACCTTTTCTAATAAGGTTCTTCGCGATACCAAAGCAGTATCACTAAACACATGAGATTCTTCGGGTGGTCGAAGCAGTTCCTTATCCAATAAGGTTCTTCGCGATAACAAAGCATTATATTTAAACACATGAGATTCGTCGAGTGGTCGAAGCAGTGCCTTATCCAATAAGGTTCTTCGCGATACCAAAGAAGTATATTTAAACACATGAGATTCTTCGGGTGGTCGAACCAGTTCCTCATCCAATAAGGTTCTTCGCGATACCAAAGCAATATCTCTAAACACATGATATTCTTCAGGTGGTCGAAGCAGTACCTTATCCAATAAGGTTCTTCGCGATACCAAAGCAGTATCTCTAAACACATGATTTTCTTCGGGTGGTCGAAGCAGTCTCATATCCAATAAGGTTCTTCGCGATACCAAAGCAGTATCTTTGAACACATGAGATTCGTCGGATGGTCGAAGCAGTCGCTTATCCAATAAGATTCGTCGCGATACCAAAGCAGTATCTCTAAACACATGAGATTCGTCGGGTGGTTGGAGCAATGCCTTATCCAATAAGGTTCTTTGCACTACCAAAGCAGTATCTCTAAACTCATGAGATTCTTCGGGTGGTCAAAGCAGTACCTTATTCAATAAGGTTCTTCGTGATACCAAAGCAGTATCTCTAAACACATGAGATTCTTCGGGTGGTCGAAGCAGTCTCATATCCAATAAGGTTCTTCGCGATACCAAAGCAGTATCTCTAAACACATGAGATTCGTCGGATGGTCGAAGCAGTCCCTTATCCAATAAGGTTCTTCGCGATACCAAAGCAGTATCTCTAAACACATGAGATTCATCGGGTGGTTAAAGTAGTCCCTTATACAATAAGGTTCTTTGCGATACCAAAGCAGTATCTCTAAACACATGAGATTCTTCGGGTGGTCAAAGCAGTCCTTTATCTAATAAGGTTCTTCGCGATACTAAAGCAGTATTTTTAAACACATGATATTCTTCGGGTGGTCGAAGCAGTCCCTTATATATTAAGGTTCTTTGCGATACCAAAGCAGCATCTCTAAACACATGAGATTCGTCGGGTGTTTGGAGCAATGCCTTATCCAATAAGGTTCTTCGCGATACCAAAGCAGTATCTCTAAACACATGAAATTCTTCGGGTGGTCAAAGCAGTCCCTTGTCTAATAAGGTTCTTCGCGATACCAAAGCAGTATCTCTAAACACATGAGATTCTTCGGGTGGTCAAAGCAGTCCCTTATCTAATAAGGTTCTTCGTAATATCAAAGCAGTATCTCTAAACACATAAGATTCTTCGCGATACCAAAGCAGTATCTCTAAACACATGAGATTCTTCTGGTGGTCAAAGCAGTGCCTTGTTTAATAAGGTTCTTCGCGATACCAAAGCAGTATCTCTAAACACATGAGATTCTTCGGGTGGTCGAAGCAGTCCCTTATCCAATAAGGTTCTTCGCGATTCCAAAGAAGTATATTTAAACACATGAGATTCGTCTGGTGGTCGAACCAGTTCCTCATCCAATAAGGTTCTTCGCGATACCCAAGCAGTATCTCTAAACACATGACATTCTTCGGTTGGTCAAAGCAGTCCCTTATCTAATAAGGTTCTTCGCGATACCAAAGCAGTATCTCTAAACACATGAGATTCTTCGGTTGGTCAAAGCAGTCCCTTATCTAATAAGGTTCTTCCCGATAACAAAGCAGTATCTCAAAACACATGAGATTCTTTGCGATACCAAAGCAGTATCTCTAAACACATGAGATTCTTCTGGTGGTCAAAGCAATACCTTACCTAATAAGGTTCTTCGCGATACCAAAGCAGTATCACTAAACACATGAGATTCTTCGGGTGGTCGAAGAAGTCACTTATCCAATAAGGTTCTTCGCAATACCAAAGCATTATACTTAAACACATGAGATTCATCGGGTGGTCGAAGCAGTGTCTTATCCAATAAGGTTCTTCGCGATATCAAAGCAGTATCTCTAAACACATGAGATGCTTCGGGTAGTTGAAGTAGTCCCTTATCCAGTAAGGTTCTTTGCGATACCAAAGCAGTATCTCTAAACACATGAGATTCTTCAGGTGGTCGAAGCAGTACCTTATTCAATAAGTTTCTTCGTGATACCAAAGCAGTATCTCTAAACACATGAGATTCTTCGGGTGGTCGAAGCAGTCTCATATCCAATAAGGTTCTTCGCGATACCAAAGCAGTATCTCTAAACACATGAGATTCGTTGGGATGGTCGAAGCAGTCCCTTATCCAATAAGGATCTTCGCGAATCCAAAGCAGTATCTCTAAACACATGAGATTCATCGGGTGGTCGAAGTAGTCCCTTATCCAATAAGGTTCTTTGCGATACAAAAGCAATGTCTCTAAACACATGAGATTCTTCGGGTGGTCAAAGCAGTCCTTTATCTAATAAGGTTCTTCGCGATACTAAAGCACTATTTTTAAACACATGAGATTCTTCGGGTGGTCGAAGCAGTCCCTTATATAATAAGGTTCTTCGCGATACCAAAGCAATATCTCTAAACACATGAGATTCGTCGGGTGGTTGGAGCAATGCCTTGTCCAATAAGGTTCTTTGCGATGCCAAAGCAGTATCTCTAAACACATGAAATTCTTCGGGTGGTCAAAGCAGTCCCTTATCTAATAAGGTTCTTCGCGATACCAAAGCAGTATCTCTAAACACATGAGATTCTTCGGTTGGTCAAAGCAGTCCCTTATCTAATAAGGTTCTTCGCAATATCAAAGCAGTATCTCTAAACACATAAGATTCTTCGCAATACCAAAGCAGTATCCCTAAACTCATGAGTTTCTTCGGGTGGTCGAAGCAATCCCTTATTCAATAAGGTTCTTCGCGATACCAAAGAAGTATATTTAAACACATGAGATTCGTCAGGTGGTTGAACAAGTTCCTCATCCAATAAGGTTCTTCGCGATACCAAAGCAGTATCTCTAAACACATGACATTCTTCTGTTGGTCAAAGCAGTCCCTTATCTAATAAGGTTCTTCGCGATACCAAAGCAGTATCTCTAAACACATGAGATTCTTCGGTTGGTCAAAGCAGTCCCTTATCTAATAAGGTTCTTCGCGATATCAAAGCAGTATCTCTAAACACATGAGATTCTTCGGGTAGTTGAAGCAGTCCCTTATCCAATAAGGTTCTTTGCGATACTAAAGCAGTACCTCTAAACACATGAGATTCTTCGGGGTGTCGAAGCAGTACCTTATTCAATAAGTTTCTTTGTGATACCAAAGCAGTATCTCTAAACACATGAGATTCTTCGGGTGGTCGAAGCAGTCTCATATCCAATAAGGTTCTTCGCGATACCAAAGCAGTATCTCTAAACACATGAGATTCGTTGGGATGGTCAAAGCAGTCCCTTATCCAATAAGGATCTTCGCGAATCCAAAGCAGTATCTCTAAACACATGAGATTCATCGGGTGGTCGAAGTAGTCCCTTATCCAATAAGGTTCTTTGCGATACAAAAGCAATGTCTCTAAACACATGAGATTCTTCGGGTGGTCAAAGCAGTCCTTTATCTAATAAGGTTCTTCGCGATACTAAAGCACTATTTTTAAACACATGAGATTCTTCGGGTGGTCGAAGCAGTCCCTTATATAATAAGGTTCTTCGCGATACCAAAGCAGTATCTCTAAACACATGAGATTCGTCGGGTGGTTGGAGCAATGCCTTGTCCAATAAGGTTCTTTGCAATGCCAAAGCAGTATCTCTAAACACATGAAATTCTTCGGGTGGTCAAAGCAGTCCCTTATCTAATAAGGTTCTTCGCGATACCAAAGCAGTATCTCTAAACACATGAGATGCTTCGGTTGGTCAAAGCAGTCCCTTATCTAATAAGGTTCTTCCCAATATCAAAGCAGTATCTCTAAACACATAAGATTCTTCCCGATACCAAAGCAGTATCTCTAAACACATGAGATTCTTCTTGTGGTCAAAGCAGTGCCTTATCTAATAAGGTTCTTCGCGATACCAAAGCAGTATCTCTAAACTCATGAGATTCTTCGGGTTGGCGAAGCAGTCCCTTATCCAATAAGGTTCTTCGCGATACCAAAGAAGTATATTTAAACACATGAGATTCGTCGGGTGGTCGAACAAGTTCCTCATCCAATAAGGTTCTTCGCGATACCGAAGCAGTATCTCTAAACACATGACATTCTTCTGTTGGTCAAAGCATTCACTTATCTAATAAGGTTCTTCGCGATACCAAAGCAGTATCTCTGAACACATGAGATTCTTCACGATATCAAAGCAGTATCTCTAAACACATGAGATTCTTCGGTTGGTCAAAGCAGTCCCTTATCAAATAAGGTTCTTCGCGATATCAAAGCAGTATCTCTAAACACATGAGATTCTTTGCGATACCAAAGCAGTATCTCTAAACACATGAGATTCTTCTGGTGGTCAAAGCAGTACCTTTTCTAATAAGGTTCTTCGCGATACCAAATCAGTATCACTAAACACATGAGATTCTTCGGGTGGTCGAAGCAGTTCCTTATCCAATAAGGTTCTTCGCGATAACAAAGCATTATATTTAAACACATGAGATTCGTCGAGTGGTCGAAGCAGTGCCTTATCCATTAAGGTTCTTCGCGATACCAAAGAAGTATATTTAAACACATGAGATTCTTCGGGTGGTCGAACCAGTTCCTCATCCAATAAGGTTCTTCGCGATACCAAAGCAATATCTCTAAACACATGATATTCTTCAGGTGGTCGAAGCAGTACCTTATCCAATAAGGTTCTTCGCGATACCAAAGCAGTATCTCTAAACACATGATTTTCTTCGGGTGGTCGAAGCAGTCTCATATCCAATAAGGTTCTTCGCGATACCAAAGCAGTATCTTTGAACACATGAGATTCGTCGGATGGTCGAAGCAGTCGCTTATCCAATAAGATTCGTCGCGATACCAAAGCAGTATCTCTAAACACATGAGATTCGTCGGGTGGTTGGAGCAATGCCTTATCCAATAAGGTTCTTTGCACTACCAAAGCAGTATCTCTAAACTCATGAGATTCTTCGGGTGGTCAAAGCAGTACCTTATTCAATAAGGTTCTTCGTGATACCAAAGCAGTATCTCTAAACACATGAGATTCTTCGGGTGGTCGAAGCAGTCTCATATCCAATAAGGTTCTTCGCGATACCAAAGCAGTATCTCTAAACACATGAGATTCGTCGGATGGTCGAAGCAGTCCCTTATCCAATAAGGTTCTTCGCGATACCAAAGCAGTATCTCTAAACACATGAGATTCATCGGGTGGTCAAAGTAGTCCCTTATCCGATAAGGTTCTTTGCGATACCAAAGCAGTATCTCTAAACACATGAGATTCTTCGGGTGGTCAAAGAAGTCATTTATCTAATAAGATTCATCGCGATACTAAAGTAGTATTTTTAAACACATGAGATTCTTCGGGTGGTCGAAGCAGTCCCTTATATAATAAGTTTCTTCGCGATACCAAAGCAGTATCTCTAAACACATGAGATTCGTCGGGTGGTTGGAGCAATGCCTTATCCAATAAGGTTCTTCGCGATACCAAAGCAGTATCTCTAAACACATGAAATTCTTCGGGTGGTCAAAGCAGTCCATTATCTAATAAGATTCTTCGCGATACCAAAGCAGTATCTCTAAACCCATGAGATTCTTCGGTTGGCCAAAGCAGTCCCTTATCTAATAAGGTTCTTCGCAATATCAAAGTAGTATCTCTAAACACATGACATTCTTCGGTTGGTCAAAGAAGTCCCTTATCTAATAAGGGTCTTCGCGATACCAAAGCAGTATCTTTAAACACATGAGATTCTTCAGTTGGTCAAAGCAGTCCCTTATCTAATAAGGTTCTTCGCGATTTCAAAGCAGTATCTCTAAACACATGAGATTCTTTGCGATACCAAAGCAGTATCTCTAAACACACGAGATTCTCCTGGTGGTCAAAGTAGTACCTTATCTAATAAGGTTCTTCACGATACCAAAGCAGTATCACTAAACACATGAGATTCTTCGGGTGGTCGAAGCAGTCCCTTATTCAATAAGGTTCTTCGCGATACCAAAGCATTATATTTAAACACATGATATTCGTCGGGTGGTCGAAGCAGTGCCTTATCCAATAAGGTTCTTCGCGATTCCAAAGTAGTATCTCTAATCACATGAGATTCTTCGGGTAGTTGAAGCAGTCCCTTATCCAATAAGGTTCTTTGCGATACCAAAGCAGTATCTCTAAACACATGATATTCTTCAGGTGGTCGAAGCAGTACCTTATTGAATAAGGTTCTTCGTGATACCAAAGTAGTATCTCTAAACACATGAGATTCTTCGGGTGGTCGAAGCAGTCTCATATCCAATAAGGTTTTTCGCGATACCAAAGCAGTATCTCTAAACACATGAGATTCGTCGGATGGTCGAAGCAGTCCCTTATCCAATAAGGTTCTTCGCGATACCAAAGCAGTATCTGTAACACCCCCTTTCTATACCCCCAGATTAATTCATTTAATCAATTAGGCATTTAGAAAATTTATTTCATCAGAGTTTAATTAAAACATGGTATATAAGAGGCGCATCACATTATCATGAAATTAAACACATACGATACCTGCTCAAAATAGATATGCAACAATGGGTAACCCACATCTCAATATTTAGAATTAAAGCGGAAACATCCAAATATTGAATCGATCACATACATAAAAATATATACAACCATCAGTTAATTCATGCTTTACAACATATCCACAGCAGATACATACACATATGTATCACAAAAGAATCAAACCAAAATAGCTTCAAAAGAGTCAAAGGCTTCCTAACTACCCAGATGTTACATATCAGAGCCATTGACCAAAAAGAATGAAGACATCGCTTCACAAAAAGAACCTCCAGCTTCCTACTCTGCAATGCCTCATAGAGCATTATAAAACAGCAGAAGGGTGAGAAACAATATCATAACAGTTAACGCATAAAATTGTATATATACATATACTCATAATTGTACAAGTTATACTCAAATTATATTCTCACCACATTAAGCATATACAATTAATCATGCCTCTACACATGCTCATGAACATTCACTATATGTTCCTCCAAACAATCATATAGAACATACACAGTTATATTCATACAACTAATGCATCATACACAGATGACTCATGCAACTCATAGAGACCGACACACGACTCTATGCAGATGCAAATGCGGTACCGACTCATTTCAACAGATTCTCTAAGGAATCGAGTATTCAGCAGATCCTCCACGGGATCATGTATTCAGCAGATTCTCCACGGAATCAAATATTCATCAGATTCTCCACAGAATCGAATATTCAGCAGATTCTCCACGGAATCAAATACTCAGCAGATTCTCCACGGAATCAAATACTCTAGTCAATCCTCCAAGGGATTACATGTTATGACCGATTCTCCGAGGAATCACACAATGCAACCGATTCTCCAAGGAATCACACAATGCAACCGATTCTCCAAGGAATCTAATATAACCATCGTATCATACAAGGTTCTGCAAATCCTCTGAGGGATCATCCAACACAAAAATGCATACTATGCTCACAAACATACTCATTGCATTTATCACATACATCGCATATATTTATCATGCATTCACATAATGCACCATTTCACACATGGTTTACACACATATCAACCTATCAATGCGTTTCTATTCCATTCAAGCAAATACACAAGATTATCAAATATTCAAGATTCACCATTGGCTCTACAATCTAGGATTCACGCCTTTCGACCACCCACAACACGACATGTTGAAACAGTTCACATATCAATCATTCATATAGGCATTAATCATAATTGAATCAACCAAACATCATGCTAGGAACAAACAACAAAACAAAATAACACTGTCAGGTTCGCCAACCTTCGCCTGGCGAAGCCACGCAGCGAATGCTCGCTGGCCTTCGCCTAGCGAACTTCCCAGCGAAGTCCACTGGAAGTAATTCTGGAATTACTCGCTGAGGCTCGCTACACACTCGCCTGGCGAACCTTCGCCAACTAACCTCGCCTGGCGAACTTGCCAGCGAATACAGGGTGTTGCTTTTGACTTGCTTCGCTACAGCTCGCTGGGCTTCGCCTGGCGAAGCTTCGCTGCCATTCGCCTGGCGAACTTGCGAAGACAGAACTTCCATGGCTGTCTCAAGAGCCCAAACTCCACACAACCAACCGATTAAATCCAAACCAGTCTCAGTGGCACAACCCAACCATCACCCGACTAAACTACATCGTCTATTCTGAGTTCTAACCGATTAAAACCTCATTCTACTCACAAAACCAACTTCTAACCTAAGTGGAAAAAGAGTAGAAACTCTACAAAATCCAAACACATACACATACAATCATATACATTAAAGAGATGATGGAGTTTCACACCCTTACCGATCGATTGCAAGCTTTGGTGATGATCCCTTGATGATTCTAGGTTTTCCTCTCCACTTTCTCTTCTCTTTCTCTTCTCCTCTTTTCTTTCTCTTGTTTTTCTTCTTATGTTACTATCTTTCTTTCTTTTCCTCTCTTATTCTATTTCTATCTCTATTTCTTTCCTCTCAAATTCTTTCCAACACTTACCAAACAATTCCCACACTAAATTGCTAAATGTATAAAATGCCCTTTTTACTCTAATTCCCCGAAAACTCTCCGAACCGGTAAAAATAGATAAAATAAGCAAACACGACATAACAATATATAATTTCTCAATTTAAAACAAACATCAATTAAATAAATTAAAAGACTCAACAATTAATGGGAATTCAGAATCGGGGCGTTACAACTCTCCCCCACTTTAGAAATTTTCGTCCTCGAAAATATCACCTGATTCAAACAACTCCGGATGCGACTCTCGCATCTTGCTCTCCAATTCCCAAGTCATGTTGCCTTCCGCGGCACCTCCCCAGGACACTTTCACAAGCGCAATATCCTTGCCTCTTAGTTTCTTAACTTCACGGTCCAAAATACTAACCGGTAAAACTTCAACTGTAAGGTTATCTCTTACTTCAACTTCATCCATTGGGATAACATGTGACGGATCCGGAACATACTTCCGAAGTTGCGAGACATGGAATACTTCATGCAAATTCGAAAGGTTCGGAGGTAACGCCACACGATAAGCGACAGCACCAACTCGTGCGACAATCTGATACAGACCAATAAAACGAGAAGTCAACTTTCTCGACTTCAAAGCACGACCCACACCCGTAACCGGTGTAACTCTCAAAAACACATGGTCGCCCTCTTGAAACTCGAGATCCTTTCTCCTTTTATCATGATAACTTTTCTGTCTACTCTGAGAAGCTTTCATCTTTTCCCGAATAAATTTCACCTTTTCCGTCGTTTGCTGTACCATTTCCGGACCAACTACCGACCTTTCACCCGTCTCATGCCAACACAGAGGTGTTCGACATCTCCGACCATATAAAGCCTCAAATGGCGCCATACCAATACTCGAATGGAAACTGTTATTATAGGTGAACTCAATCAACGCTAAATAACCGTCCCACGCACCACCTTGTTCAAGCACACAAGCACGCAACAAATCTTCTAATGATTGAATCGTCCTCTCGGTTTGACCATCTGTTTGCGGATGATATGCCGAACTCAATCTCAACTTAGAACCCAAGGCACCTTGCAAACTCTCCCAAAATCTTGAAGTAAATCTGGGATATCTATCCGACACAATACTCTTAGGAACTCCATGAAGCTTCACAATAGTGCCAACATAAATCTCGGCCAACCTTTCCAAAGAATAAGTAATATCAATCGGAATAAAGTGAGCCGATTTAGTAAGCCTATCAACAATCACCCAAATAGCATTATGTCCTCTTTCCGTATTCGGCAATCCCGTAACAAAATCCATCGATATACTATCCCATTTCCATTCCGGAATATCCAACAGTTGCATCAATCCACTAGGCTTCTGATGCTCCACGTTAGACTTCTGGCAAGTCAAACACGAGTACACAAAACGAGCGACATCGCTTTTCAATCCTGACCACGAAAAGATCTTTTTCAAATCATGATACATCTTATTCGCTCCCGGATGAATACTCAAGTTACTCCGATGTCCCTCTTCCAATATCATCTTTTTCAAATCCGCATCATCGGGAATACAAATACGACCTCGAAACCTCAAAACTCCTAATTCATCAACTTTGAAATCTTCATTTCCATTCGTCATCAAATCCACAAATTTCAAATCCAACTTCTGCTTTTCACACACCGTAGCAAGGAAATCATTCGTGACATGCAACATACCCAGCTTCACACTACTCGGTGTTAACTCACAAACCAAACTCAAATCTCTAAAGTTCTCCAAGAGTTCCCACTCCCTAACCATCAAAGTAGACACGTGCAACGACTTCCGACTTAAGGCATCGGCTACCACATTCGCCTTACCCGGATGATAATTTAAACCAAAATCATAGTCCTTCAAAAGTTCTAGCCATCTCCTTTGCCTCATATTCAATTCTTTTTTATCAAACAAATACTTCAAACTCTTGTGATCGCTAAAAACTTCAAATCTTGCACCATAAAGATAGTGCCTCCAAATTTTCAAAACGAACACTACGGCCGCTAACTCCAAATCATGAGTAGGATAATTCTTTTCATGAACTCTCAACTGTCTAGAAGCATACGCCACGACCTTCCCATCTTGCATCAATACACCACCCAATCCTGACAAAGAAGCATCGCAATAAACCACAAAAGGTTCCGTAGGATTCGGCAAAATCAAAACTGGCGCTGTCGTTAACCTTCTCTTTAATTCCATGAAACTCTCTTCACAATTAACATCCCAAATAAAAGCCTTTCCTTTACAAGTCAACTGCGTTAACGGAAGTGCTAACTTTGAAAATCCTTCGATAAACCTCCGGTAGTAACCGGCCAAGCCCAAAAAGCTTCGAATTTTCGTAACCGATCTTGGAGTCTCCCATTGCATTACCGCATCGATCTTGGATGGATCCACACTAATACCATTGCCGGAAATAATATGTCCAAGAAAACTCACCTCCGACAACCAAAACTCACACTTAGACAATTTTGCGTACAATTTCTTCTCTTTCAAAATCCGCAACACAATCCTTAAATGTTCTTCGTGCTCCACTCGAGACTTAGAATAAATCAAAATGTCTTCGATAAATACTACCACAAAACGATCCAACTGCTCGTGGAAGATACGGTTCATATATTCCATGAAAACACCCGGCGCATTAGAAACTCCGAATGGCATTACCGTATACTCATAGTGACCATATCGTGTTCTAAAAGCCGTCTTCGAAATATCTTCTTCCTTAACCCGAATCTGGTGATAACCGGATCTCAAATCAATCTTACTAAAAACACGGGCTCCAACTAATTGATCCATCAAATCATCGATTCTTGGAAGTGGATACTTGTTCTTAATTGTCACCTTATTCAATTGCCGATAATCAATACATAATCGCATACTACCATCCTTCTTCTTTACCAACAATACCGGCGTACCCCAAGGAGAAACGCTCGGTCTTACAAATCTCTTATCCAACAAATCATTCAACTGCTTCTTCAATTCCACCAACTCCGATGCCGACATCCGATACGGGGCCATCGAAATCGGTCTAGTACCCGGAACTAGATCAATAGAAAATTCAACCTCTCTCTTTGGCGGCACATCCGCAACATCTTCCGGAAACACTTCAGGAAATTCACAAACCACAGGAAACACGTCGAGCTCAACTTTGCTCTCCACCGACAACGATGCAAATAAACCAAACAACTGAGCTTCGTCCGCTAAAAGTTTCTTCAACTCTTTAGTGGAAAGAAAACTCTCGTTCTCACCATCTTCCAAAGAAGGAAATCTTACTAACTTGTGATAGCAATCCAGATGAACTCTATTAAATTGCAACCAGTTCATACCCAAGTTTACGTCCAAACCTTCCAACGGCAAACACACTAAATCCATAACGAAGTCCTTACCATACATGGTCAAAGAACAACTTGCACACACCAAAGAAGTAGTTACCGACCCCGAAGCGGGAGTCCCAATAACCATACCACTACTCAAAGAAACCATACACAAATCCAACCGCTTAGCACACGCAAGAGAGATGAACGAGTGAGTCGCTCCAGTATCAATAATAGCAACTAAAGGCATATCATTAATAAAGCATGTACCTTTAATCAAACGATCTGCCGCATTAGTAGCGTCTGAACCTGCTAATGCGAATACTTTTCCGCCCGCCGGAGCTTGCTTCGGTTTGGTACAATTCGGGCTAATGTGACCCACCTCGCCACAATTAAAACACTTCACAGCATTCTTTCTACACTCTGCTGCATCATGTCCAAGAAGCCCACAGTTTGAACACTTCGCCTTGAACTTCCCACAATCATAAGACTTGTTGCCCATCACGCCACACTTAAAACATTTGATCGCACCGGAACCTCCTCCGGGTCTCCTATCAAAGTTTCCCCTATGTTTTCCCTTCTTAGCAGGCGTCACATAAGGTCCGCTTCGTACTTGCTGCTTCCCTCTCCTCTCGCTCAAACCCTTATAATGAGTAGAACGAGCTCTACTGTCTTCTTCATAAATTCTACAACACTCGGTCAAATCCGAAAATCTTCGTATTCTTTGATAACCCACCGCTTGCTTTATCTCAGGACGCAAGCCATTCTCATACTTGATACATTTGGAAAATTCCGCCGTAACCGCATCATAGTAAGGGTGAAACTTCACTAACTCAGTAAACTTAGCGGTGTAGTCCACCACCGACATATTACCTTGTTTCAACTCCAGAAATTCCATTTCTCTCTCCCCTTTAACACTTTCGGGATAATACTTCCTTAGAAACTCAGTACGAAATAAATCCCACGTAATCTCCTCATCGTCGACCTCAAGAACTTGCCTCACGCTGACCCACCAGTCATCAGCCTCTTCTCTCAGCATGTGAGTCCGTAGTCTCACCTTGTTCCCTTCAGCACAATCCATCACCCTAAAGATCCTCTCAATTTCCTTTAACCATATCTGAGCACCATCCGGATCAAATCTCCCTTTGAACACCGGTGGTTGGTTCTTCCTGAACTCATCATTCACATTCACGTTAGGTGCACCCTGCACAGCTCTGGCCATAGCCTCTAACGCCGCTGCCATAGCATTGTCATTACGACCTGTCATATTCTGAGGATTCCCAAAAATAACAACAAGGTTAAACAACCGTTCAACCAACATAACAACAAGACAGACACGACTGACTCAACACTGGCTCTGATACCACTTAATGTAACACCCCCTTTCTATACCCCCAGATTAATTCATTTAATCAATTAGGCATTTAGAAAATTTATTTCATCAGAGTTTAATTAAAACATGGTATATAAGAGGCGCATCACATTATCATGAAATTAAACACATACGATACCTGCTCAAAATAGATATGCAACAATGGGTAACCCACATCTCAATATTTAGAATTAAAGCGGAAACATCCAAATATTGAATCGATCACATACATAAAAGTATATACAACCATCAGTTAATTCATGCTTTACAACATATCCACAGCAGATACATACACATATGTATCACAAAAGAATCAAACCAAAATAGCTTCAAAAGAGTCAAAGGCTTCCTAACTACCCAGATGTTACATATCAGAGCCATTGACCAAAAAGAATGAAGACATCGCTTCACAAAAAGAACCTCCAGCTTCCTACTCTGCAATGCCTCATAGAGCATTATAAAACAGCAGAAGGGTGAGAAACAATATCATAACAGTTAACGCATAAAATTGTATATATACATATACTCATAATTGTACAAGTTATACTCAAATTATATTCTCACCACATTAAGCATATATAATTAATCATGCCTCTACACATGCTCATGAACATTCACTATATGTTCCTCCAAACAATCATATAGAACATACACAGTTATATTCATACAACTAATGCATCATACACAGATGACTCATGCAACTCATAGAGACCGACACACGACTCTATGCAGATGCAAATGCGGTACCGACTCATTTCAACAGATTCTCTAAGGAATCGAGTATTCAGCAGATCCTCCACGGGATCATGTATTCAGCAGATTCTCCATGGAATCAAATATTCATCAGATTCTCCACGGAATCGAATATTCAGCAGATTCTCCACGGAATCAAATACTCAGCAGATTCTCCACGGAATCAAATACTCTAGTCAATCCTCCAAGGGATTACATGTTTTGACCGATTCTCCGAGGAATCACACAATGCAACCGATTCTCCAAGGAATCACACAATGCAACCGATTCTCTAAGGAATCTAATATAACCATCGTATCATACGAGGTTCTGCAAATCCTCCGAGGGATCATCCAACACAAAAATGCATACTATGCTCACAAACATACTCATTGCATTTATCACATACATCGCATATATCTATCATGCATTCACATAATGCACCATTTCACACATGGTTTACACACATATCAGCCTATCAATGCGTTTCTATTCCATTCAAGCAAATACACAAGATTATCAAATATTCAAGATTCACCATTGGCTCTACAATCTAGGATTCACGCCTTTCGGCCACCCACAGCACAACATGTTGAAACAGTTCACACATCAATCATTCATATAGGCATTAATCATAATTGAATCAACCAAACATCATGCTAGGAACAAACAACAAAACAAAATAACACTGTCAGGTTCGCCAACCTTCGCCTGGCGAAGCCACGCAGCGAATGCTCGCTGGCCTTCGCCTAGCGAACTTCCCAGCGAAGTCCACTGGGAGTAATTCTGGAATTACTCGCTGAGGCTCGCTACACACTCGCCTGGCGAACCTTCGCCAACTAACCTCGCCTGGCGAACTTGCCAGCGAATACAGGGTGTTGCTTCTGACTTGCTTCGCTACAGCTCGCTGGGCTTCGCCTGGCGAAGCTTCGCTGCCATTTGCTTGGCGAACTTGCGAAGACAGAACTTTCATGGCTGTCTCAAGAGCCCAAACTCCACACAACCAACCGATTAAATCCAAACCAGTCTCAGTGGCACAACCCAACCATCACCCGACTAAACTACATCGTCTAATCCGAGTTCTAACCGATTAAAACCTCATTCTACTCATAAAACCAACTTCTAACCTAAGTGGAAAAAGAGTAGAAACTCTACAAAATCCAAACACATACACATACAATCATATACATTAAAGAGATGATGGAGTTTCACACCCTTACCGATCGATTGCAAGCTTTGGTGATGATCCCTTGATGATTCTAGGTTTTCCTCTCCACTTTCTCTTCTCTTTCTCTTCTCCTCTTTTCTTTCTCTTGTTTTTCTTCTTATGTTACTATCTTTCTTTCTTTTCCTCTCTTATTCTATTTCTATCTCTATTTCTTTCCTCTCATATTCTTTCCAACACTTACCAAACAATTCTCACACTAAATTGCTAAATGTCTAAAATGCCCTTTTTACTCTAATTCCCCGAAAACTCTCCGAACCGGTAAAAATAGATAAAATAAGCAAACACCACATAACAATATATAATTTCTCAATTTAAAACAAACATCAATTAAATAAATTAAAAGACTCAACAATTAATGGGAATTCAGAATCGGGGCGTTACAGTATCTCTAAAAACATGAGATTCATCGGGTGGTTAAAGTAGTCCCTTATCCAATAAGGTTCTTTGCGATACCAAAGCAGTATCTCTAAACACATGAGATTCTTCGGGTGGTCAAAGCAGTCATTTATCTAATAAGGTTCTTCGCGATACTAAAGCAGTATTTTTAAACACATGAGATTCTTCGGGTGGTCGAAGCAGTCCCTTATATATTAAGGTTCTTTGCGATACCAAAGCAGTATCTCTAAACACATGAGATTCGCCGGGTGGTTGGAGCAATGCCTTATCCAATAAGGTTCTTCGCGATGCCAAAGCAGTATCTCTAAACACATGAAATTCTTCGGGTGGTCAAAGCAGTCCCTTATCTAAAAGATTCTTCGCGATACAAAAGCAGTATCTCTAAACACATGAGATTCCTCGGTTGGCTAAAGTAGTCCCTTATCTAATAAGGTTCTTCGCAATATCAAAGTAGTATCTCTAAACACATGACATTCTTCGGTTGGTCAAAGAAGTCCCATATCTAATAAGGTTCTTCCCGATATCAAAGTAGTATCTCTAAACACATGAGATTCTTTGCGATACCAAAGCAGTATCTCTAAACACATGAGATTCTTCTGGTGGTCAAAGCAGTACCTTATCTAATAAGGTTCTTCACGATACCAAAGCAGTATCACTAAACATATGAGATTCTTCGGGTGGTCGAAGCAGTCCCTTATTCAATAAGGGTCTTCGCGATACCAAAGCATTATATTTAAACACATGAGATTCGTCGGGTGGTCGAAGCAGTGCCTTATCCAATAAGGTTCTTCGCGATACCAAAGCAGTATCTCTAAACACATGAGATTCTTCGGGTTGTTGAAGTTGTCCCTTATGCAATAAGGTTCTTTGCGATACCAAAGCAGTATCTCTAAACACATGATATTCTTCAGCTGGTCGAAGCAGTACCTTATTCAATAAGGTTCTTCGTGATACCAAAGTAGTATCTCTAAACACATGAGATTCTTCGGGTGGTCGAAGCAGTCTCATATGCAATAAGGTTCTTCTCGATACCAAAGCAATATCTCTAAACACATGAGATTCGTCGGATGGTCGAAGCAGTCCCTTATCCAATAAGGTTCTTCACGATACCAAAGCAATATCTCTAAACACATGAGATTCATCGGGTGGTTAAAGTAGTCCCTTATCCAATAAGGTTCTTTGCGATACCAAAGCAGTATCTCTAAACACATGAGATTCTTCGGGTGGTCAAAGCAGTCATTTATCTAATAAGGTTCTTCGTGATACTAAAGCAGTATTTTTAACCACGTGAGATTCTTCGGGTGGTCGAAGCAGTCCCTTATATATTAAGGTTCGTCGGGTGGTTGGACCAATGCCTTATCCAATAAGGTTCTTCGCGATACCAAAGCAGTATCTCTAAACACATGAAATTCTTCGGGTGGTCAAACCAGTCCCTTGTCTAATAAGGTTTTTCGCGCTACCAAAGCAGTATCTCTAAACACATGAGATTCTTCGGTTGGTCAAAGCAGTCCCTTATCTAATAAGGTTCTTCGTAATATCAAAGCAGTATCTCTAAACATATAAGATTCTTCGCGATACCAAAGCAGTATCTCTAAACACATGAGATTCTTCTGGTGGTCAAAGCAGTGCCTTATCTAATAAGGTTCTTCGCGATACCAAAGCAGTATCTCTAAACACATGAGATTCTTCGGGTGTTCTAAGCAGTCCCTTATCCAATAAGGTTCTTCACGATACCAAAGAAGTAAATTTAAACACATGAGATTCGTCTGGTTGTCGAACAAGTTTCTCATCCAATAAGGTTTTTCGCGATACCAAAGCATAATCTCTAAACACATGACATTCTTCGGTTGGTCAAAGCAGTCCCTTATCTAATAAGGTTCTTCGCGATACCAAAGCAGTATCTCTAAACACATGAGATTCTTCGGTTGGTCAAAGCACTCCCTTATCTAATAAGGTTCTTCGCGATATCAAAGCAGTATCTCTAAACACATGAGATTCTTTGCGATACCAAAGCAGTATCTCTAAACACATGAGATTCTTCTTGTGGTCAAAGCAATACCTTATCTAATAAGGTTCTTCGCGATACCAAAGCAATATCACTAAACACATGAGATTGTTCGGGTGGTCGAAGCAGTCCCTTATCCAATAAGGTTCTTCGCGATACCAAAGCATTATATTTAAACACATGAGATTCGTCGGGTGGTCGAAGCAGTGCCTTATCCAATAAGGTTCTTTGCGATACCAAAGCAGTATCTCTAAACACATGAGATTCTTCGGGTAGTTGAAGCAGTCCCTTATCCAATAAGGTTCTTTGCGATACCAAAGCAGTATCTCTAAACACATGAGATTCTTCGGGTGGTCGAATAAGTACCTTATCCAATAAGGTTCTTCGCGATACCAAAGCAGTATCTCTAAACACATGAGATTCATCGGGTGGTCAAAGTAGTCCCTTATCCAATAAGGTTCTTTGAGATACCAAAGCAGTGTCTCTAAACACATGAGATTCTTCGGGTGGTCAAAGCAGTCCTTTATCTAATAAGGTTCTTCGCGATACTAAAGAACTATTTTTAAACACATGAGATTCTTTGGATGGTCGAAGCAGTCCCTTATATAATAAGGTTCTTCACGATACCAAAGTAGTATCTCTAAACATAAGAGATTCGTCGGGTGGTTGGAGCAATGCCTTATCCCATAAGGTTCTTTGCGATGCCAAAGCAGCATCTCTAAACACATGAAATTCTTCGGGTGGTCAAAGCAGTCCCTTATCTAATAAGGTTCTTTGCGATACCAAAGCAGTATCTCTAAACACATGAGATTTTCGGTTGGTCAAAGCAGTCCCTTATCTAATAAGGTTCTTCACAATATCAAAGCAGTATCTCTAAACACATAAGATTCTTCGCGATACCAAAGCAGTATCTCTAAACTCATGAGATTCTTCGGGTGGTCGATGCAGTCCCTTATCCAATAAGGTTCTTCGCGATACCAAAGAAGTATATTTAAACACATGAGATTCGTCGGGTGGTTGAACCAGTTCCTCATCCAATAAGGTTCTTCGCGATACCAAAGCAGTATCTCTAAACACATGACATTCTTCTGTTGGTCAAAGCAGTCCCTTATCTAATAAGGTTCTTCGCAATACCAAAGCAGTATCTCTAAAAACATGATATTCTTCGGTTGGTCAAAGCAGTCTCTTATCTAATAAGGTTCTTCACGATATCAAAGCAGTATCTCTAAACACATGAGATTCTTCGGGTAGTTGAAACAGTCCCTTATCCAATAAGGTTCTTTGCGATACCAAAGCAGTATCTCTAAACACATTAGATTCTTCGGGTGGTCGAAGCAGTACCTTATTCAAAAGGTTCTTCGTGATACCAAAGCAGTATATCTAAACACATGAGATTCTTCGGGTGGTCGAAGCAGTCTCATATCCAATAAGGTTCTTCACGATACCAAAGCAGTATCTCTAAACACATAAGATTCGTCGGATGGTCGAAGCAGTCCCTTATCCAATAAGGATCTTCGCGATACCAAAGCAGTATCTCTAAACACATGAGATTCATCGGGTGGTCAAAGTAGTCCCTTATCCAATAAGGTTCTTTGCGATACCAAAGCAGTGTCTCTAAACACATGAGATTCTTCGGGTGTTCAAAGCAGTCCTTTATCTAATAAGGTTCTTCGCGATACTAAAGCACTATTTTTAAACACATGAGATTCTTCGGGTGGTCGAAGCAGTCCCTTATATAATAAGGTTCTTCCCGATACCAAAGCTGTATCTCTAAACAGATGAGATTCGTCGGGTGGTTGGAGCAATTCCTTATCCAATAAGCTTCTTTGCGATACCAAAGCAGTATCTCTAAACACATGAGATTCTTCGGGTGGTCAAAGCAGTCCCTTATCTAATAAGGTTTTTCGCGATACCATATCAGTATCTCTAAACACATGAGATTCTTCGGGTGGTGAAAGCAGTCCCTTATCCAATAAGGTTCTTCGTAATATTAAAGCAGTATCTCTAAACACATAAGATTCTTCGCGATACCAAAGCAGTATCTCTAAACACATGAGATTCTTCTGGTGGTCAAAGAAGTGCCTTATCTAATAAGATTCTTCGCGATACCAAAGCAGTATCTCTAAACTCATGAGATTCATCGGGTGGTCGAAGCAGTCCCTTATCCAATAATGTTCTTCGCAATACCAAAAAAGTATATTTAAACACATGAGATTCGTCGAGTGGTCATATCAGTTCCTCATCCAATAAGGTTCTTCGCGATACCAAAGTAGTATCTCTAACCACATGACATTCTTCTGTTGGTCAAAGCAGTCCCTTATCTAATAAAGTTCTTCGTGATACCAAAGAAGTATCTCTAAACACATGAGATTCTTCGGTTGGTCAGAGCAGTCCCTTATCTAATAAGGTTCTTCGCGATATCAAAGCACTATATCTAAACATATGAGATTCTTTACGATACCAAAGCAGTATCTCTAAACACGTGAGATTCTTCTGGTGGTCAAAGCAGTACCTTATCTAATAAGGTTCTTCGCGATACCAAATCAGTATCACTAAACACATGAGATTCTTAGGGTGGTCAAAGAAGTCCCTTATCCAATAAGGTTCTTCGCGATACCAAAGCATTATATTTAAACACATGAGATTCGTCGGGTGGTCGAAGCAGTGCCTTATCCAATAAGTTTCTTTGCGATACCAAAGCAGTATCTCTAAACACATGAGATTCTTCGTCTAGTTGAAGCAGTCCCTTATCCAATAAGGTTCTTTGCGATACCAAAGCAGTATCTCTAAACACGTGAGATTCTACGGGTGGTCGAAGAAGTACCTTATCCAATAAGGTTCTTCGCGATACCAAAGCAGTATCTGTAAACACATGAGATTCATCGGGTGGTCAAAGCAGTCCTTTATCTAATAAGGTTCTTCGCGATACTAAAGCACTATTTTTAAACACATGAGATTCTTTGGATGGTCGAAGCAGTCCCTTATACAATAAGGTTCTTCGCGATACCAAAGTATTATCTCTAAACATATGAGATTCGTTGGGTGGTTGGAGCAATGCCTTATCCAATAAGGTTCTTTGCGATGCCAAAGCAGTATCTCTAAACACATGAAATTCTTCGGGTGGTCAAAGCAGTCCCTTATCTAATAAGGTTCTTTGCGATACCAAAGCAGTATCTCTAAACACATGAGATTCATCGGTTGGTCGAAGCAGTCCCTTATCCAATAAGATTCTTCGCAATATCAAAGCAGTATCCCTAAACACATAAGATTCTTCGCGATACCAAAGCAGTATCTCTAAACTCATGAGATTCTTCGGGTGGTCGAAGCAGTCCCTTATCCAATAAGGTTCTTCGCGATACCAAAGAAGTATATTTAAACACATGAGATTCGTCGGATGGTTGAACCAGTTCCTCATCCAATAAGGTTCTTCGCGATACCAAAGCAGTATCTCTAAACACATGACATTCTTCTGTTGGTCAAAGCAGTCCCTTATCTAATAAGGTTCTTCGCAATACCAAAGCAGTATCTCTAAAAACATGATATTCTTCGGTTGGTCAAAGCAGTCCCTTATCTAATAAGGTTCTTCACGATATCAAAGCAGTATCTCTAAACACATGAGATTCTTCGGGTAGTTGAAACAGTCCCTTATCCAATAAGGTTCTTTGCGATACCAAAGCAGTATCTCTAAACACATTAGATTCTTCGGGTGGTCGAAGCAGTACCTTATTCAAAAGGTTCTTCGTGATACCAAAGCAGTATATCTAAACACATGAGATTCTTCGGGTGGTCGAAGCAGTCTCATATCCAATAAGGTTCTTCACGATACCAAAGCAGTATCTCTAAACACATGAGATTCGTTGGATGGTCGAAGCAGTCCCTTATCCAATAAGGATCTTCGCGATACCAAAGCAGTATCTCTAAACACATGAGATTCATCGGGTGGTCAAAGTAGTCCCTTATCCAATAAGGTTCGTTGCGATACCAAAGCAGTGTCTCTAAACACATGAGATTCTTCGGGTGTTCAAAGCAGTCCTTTATCTAATAAGGTTCTTCGCGATACTAAAGCACTATTTTTAAACAAATGAGATTCTTCGGG
This sequence comes from Lathyrus sativus, assembly GCA_963859935.3. Lineage (NCBI taxonomy): Eukaryota > Viridiplantae > Streptophyta > Magnoliopsida > Fabales > Fabaceae > Lathyrus > Lathyrus sativus. The sequence continues at coordinate 234,255,477 of OZ012740.1, read as the reverse complement.
TGGTCGAAGCAGTCCCTTATATAATAAGGTTCTTCCCGATACCAAAGCTGTATCTCTAAACACATGAGATTCGTCGGGTGGTTGGAGCAATTCTTTATCCAACAAGCTTCTTTGCGATACCAAAGCAGTATCTCTAAACACATGAGATTCTTCGGGTGGTCAAAGCAGTCCCTTATCTAATAAGGTTTTTCGCGATACCATATCAGTATCTCTAAACACATGAGATTCTTCGGGTGGTGAAAGAAGTCCCTTATCCAATAAGGTTCTTCGTAATATTAAAGCAGTATCTCTAAACACATAAGATTCTTCGCGATATCAATGCAGTATCTCTAAACACATGAGATTCTTCTGGTGGTCAAAGAAGTGCCTTATCTAATAAGATTCTTCGCGATACCAAAGCAGTATCTCTAAACTCATGAGATTCATCGGGTGGTCGAAGCAGTCCCTTATCCAATAATGTTCTTCGCAATACCAAAAAAGTATATTTAAACACATGAGATTCGTCGGGTGGTCAAACCAGTTCCTCATCCAATAAGGTTCTTCGCGATACCAAAGTAGTATCTCTAAACACATGACATTCTTCTGTTGGTCAAAGCAGTCCCTTATCTAATAAGGTTCTTCGCGATACCAAAGCAGTATCTCTAAACACATGAGATTCTTCGGTTGGTCAGAGCAGTCCCTTATCTAATAAGGTTCTTCGCGATATCAAAGCAGTATATCTAAACATATGAGATTCTTTGCGATACCAAAGCAGTATCTCTAAACACGTGAGATTCTTCTGGTGGTCAAAGCAGTACCTTATCTAATAAGGTTCTTCGCGATACCAAAGCAGTATCACTAAACACATGAGATTCTTCGGGTGGTCAAAGAAGTCCCTTATACAATAAGGTTCTTCGCGATACCAAAGCATTATATTTAAACACATGAGATTCGTCGGGTGGTCGAAGCAGTGCCTTATCCAATAAGTTTCTTTGCGATACCAAAGCAGTATCTCTAAACACATGAGATTCTTCGGGTAGTTGAAGCAGTCCCTTATCCAATAAGGTTCTTTGCGATACCAAAGCAGTATCTCTAAACACGTGAAATTCTAATGGTGGTCGAAGAAGTACCTTATCCAATAAGGTTCTTCGCGATACCAAAGCAGTATCTCTAAACACATGAGATTCATCGGGTGGTCAAAGCAGTCCTTTATCTAATAAGGTTCTCCGCGATACTAAAGCACTATTTTTAAACACATGAGATTCTTTGGATGGTCGAAGCAGTCCCTTATATAATAAGGTTCTTCGCGATACCAAAGTAGTATCTCTAAACATATGAGATTCGTCGGGTGGTTGGAGCAATGCCTTATCCAATAAGGTTCTTTGCGATGCCAAAGCAGTATCTCTAAACACATGAAATTCTTCGGGTGGTCAAAGCAGTCCCTTATCTAATAAGGTTCTTTGCGATACCAAAGCAGTATCTCTAAACACATGAGATTCATCGGTTGGTCGAAGCAGTCCCTTATCCAATAAGATTCTTCGCAATATCAAAGCAGTATCTCTAAACACATAAGATTCTTCGCGATACCAAAGCAGTATCTCTACACTCATGAGATTCTTCGGGTGGTCGAAGCAGTTCCTTATCCAATAAGGTTCTTCGCGATACCAAAGAAGTATATTTAAACACATGAGATTCGTCGGGTGGTTGAACCAGTTCCTCATCCAATAAGGTTCTTCGCGATACCAAAGCAGTATCTCTAAACACATGACATTCTTCTGTTGGTCAAAGCAGTCCCTTATCTAATAAGGTTCTTCGCGATACCAAAGCAGTATATCTAAACACATGAGATTCTTCGGTTGGTCAAAGCAGTCCCTTATCTAATAAGGTTATTCGCGATATAAAAGCAGTATATAAAAGCAGTATCACTAAGAACATGAGATTCTTTGGGTAGTTGAAACAGTCCCTTATCCAATAAGGTTCTTTGCGATACCAAAGCAGTATCTCTAAACACATTAGATTCTTCGGGTGGTCGAAGCAGTACCTTATTCAATAAGGTTCTTCGTGATACCAAAGCAGTATCTCTAAACACATAAGATTCTTCGGGTGGTCGAAGGAGTCTCATATCCAATAAGGTTCTTCGCGATACCAAAGCAGTATCTCTAAACACATGAGATTCGTCGGATGGTCGAAGCAGTCCCTTATCCAATAAGGATCTTCGCGATACCAAAGTAGTATCTGTAAACACATGAGATTCATCGGGTGGTCAAAGTAGTCCCTTATCCAATAAGGTTCTTTGCGATACCAAAGCAGTGTCTCTAAACACATGAGATTCTTCGGGTGGTCAAAGCAGTCCTTTATCTAATAAGGTTCTTCACGATACTAAAGCACTATTTTTAAACACATGAGATTCTTCAGGTGGTCGAACCAGTCCCTTATATAATAAGGTTCTTCGCGATACCAAAGCAGTATCTCTAAACATATGAGATTCTTCTGGTGGTCAAAGCAATACCTTATCTAATAAGGTTCTTCACGATACCAAAGCAGTATCACTAAACACATGAGATTCTTCGGGTGGTTGAAGCAGTCCCTTATCCAATAATGTTCTTCGCGATACCAAAGCATTATATTTAAACACATGAGATTCGTCGGGTGGTCGAAGCAGTGCCTTATCCAATAAGGTTCTTTGCGATACCAAAGCAGTATCTCTAAACACATGAGATTCTTCGGGTAGTTGAAGCAGTCCCTTATCCAATAAGGTTCTTTGCGATACCAAAGCAGTATCTCTAAACACATGAGATTCTTCGGGTGGTCGAAGAAGTACCTTATTCAATAAGGTTCTTCGTGATACCAAAGCAGTATCTCTAAACACATGAGATTCTTCTTATGGTCAAAGAAGTGCCTTATCTAATAAGGTTCTTCGCGATACCAAAGCAGTATCTCTAAACTCATGAGATTCTTCGGGTGGTCGAAGCAGTCCCTTATCCAATAATGTTCTTCGCGATACCAAAGAAGTATATTTAAACACATGAGATTCGTCGGGTGGTCGAACCAGTTCCTCATCCAATAAGGTTCTTCGCGATACCAAAGCAGTATTTCTAAACACATGACATTCTTCTGTTGGTCAAAGCAGTCCCTTATTTAATAAGGTTCTTCGCGATACCAAAGCAGTATCTCTAAACACATGAGATTCTTCGGTTGGTCAGAGCAGTCCCTTATCTAATAAGGTTCTTCGTGATATCAAAGCAGTATCTCTAAACACATGAGATTCTTTGCGATACCAAAGCAGTATCTCTAAACACATGAGATTCTTCTGGTGGTCAAAGCAGTACCTTATCTAATAAGGTTCTTCACGATACCAAAGCAGTATCAATAAACACATGAGATTCTTCGGGTGGTCGAAGCAGTCCCTTTTCCAATAAGGTTCTTCGCGATACCAAAGCATTATATTTAAACACATGAGATTCGTCGGGTGGTCGAAGCAGTGCCTTATCCAATAAGGTTCTTCGAGATACCAAAGAAGTATATTTAAACACATGAGATTCGTTGGGTGGTCGTGCCAGTTCCTCATCCAATAAGGTTCTTCGCGATACCAAAGCAGTATCCCTAAACACATGACATTATACATTTGGTCAAAGCAGTCCCTTATCTAATAAGGTTCTTTGCGATACCAAAGCAGTATCTCTAAACACATGAGATTCTTCGGGTAGTTGAAGCAGTCCCTTATCCAATAAGGTTCTTTGCGATACCAAAGCAGTATCTCTAAACACATGAGATTCTTCGGGTGGTCGAAGCAGTACCTTATTCAATAAGGTTCTTCGTGATACCAAAGCAATATCTCTAAACACATGAGATTATTCGGGTGGTCGAAGCAGTCTCATATCCAATAAGGTTCTTCACGATACCAAAGTAGTATCTCTAAACACATGAGATTCGTCAGATGGTCGAAGCAGTCCCTTATCCAATAAGGTTCTTCGCGATACCAAAGCAGTATCTCTAAACACATGAGATTCATCGGGTGTCAAAGTAGTCCCTTATCCAATAAGTTTCTTTGCGATACCAAAGCAGTATCTCTAAAACACAAGAGATTCTTTGGGTGGTTAAAGCAGTCCTTTATCTAATAAGGTTCTTCGCGATACTAAAGCAGTATTTTTAAACACATGAGATTCTTCAGGTGGTCGAAGCAGTCCCTTATATAATAAGTTTCTTCGCAATACCAAAGCAGTATCTCTAAACACATGAGATTCGTCGGGTGGTTGGAGCAATGCCTTATCCAATAAGGTTCTTTGCGATACCAAAGCAGTATCTCTAAACACATGAGATTCTTCCGGTGGTCGAAGTAGTACCTTATTCAATAAGGTTCTTCGTGATACCAAAGCAGTATCTCTAAACACATGAGATTCTTCGGGTGGTCGAAGCAGTCTCATATCCAATAAGGTTCTTCGCGATACCAAAGCAGTATCTCTAAACACATGAGATTCGTCGGATGGTCAAAGCAGTCCCTTATCCAATAAGGTTCTTCGCGATACCAAAGCGGTATCTCTAAACACATGAGATTCATCGGGTGGTCAAAGTAATCCCTTATCCAATAAGGTTCTTTGCGATACCAAAGTAGTATCTCTAAACACATGAGATTCTTCGGGTGGTTAAAGCAGTCCTTTATCTAATAAGGTTCTTCGCGATACTAAAGCATTATTTATAAACATATGAGATTCTTTGGGTGGTCGAAGCAGTCCCTTATATAATAAGTTTCTTCGCGATACCAAAGCAGTATCTCTAAACACATGAGATTCGTCGGGTGGTTGGAGCAATGCCTTATCCAATAAGGTTCTTTGCGATACCAAAGCAGTATCTTTAAACACATGAAATTCTTCGGGTGGTCAAAGCATTCCCTTATCTAATAAGATTCTTCGCGATACCAAAGTAGTATCTCCAAACACATGAGATTCTTCGGGTGGTCGAAGCAGTATCTTATTCAATAAGGTTCTTCGTGATACCAAAGCAGTATCTCTAAACACATGACATTCTTCGGGTGGTCGAAGCAGTCTCATATCCAATAAGGTTCTTCACGATACCAAAGCAGTATCTCTAAACACATGAGATTCGTCGGATGGTCGAAGCAGACCCTTATCCAATAAGGTTCTTCGCGATACCAAAGCAGTATCTCTAAACACATGAGATTCATCGAGTGGTCAAAGTAGTCCCTTATCCAATAAGGTTCTTCGCGATACCAAAGCAGTATCTCTAAACACAAGAGATTCTTCGGGTGGTCAAAGAAGTCCTTTATCTAATAAGGTTCTTCGCGATACTAAAGTAGTATTTTTAAACACATGAGATTCTTCGGGTGGTCGAAGCAGTCCCTTATATAATAAGTTTCTTCGCGATACCAAAGCAGTATCTCTAAACACATGAGATTCGTCGGGTGGTTGGAGCAATGCCTTATCCAATAAGGTTCTTTGCGATACCAAAGCAGTATCTCTAAACACATGAGATTCTTCGGGTGGTCGAAGCAGTCCCTTATCTAATAAGGTTCTTCGCGATGCCAAAGCAGTATCTCTAAACACATGAGATTCTTCGGGTGGTCGAAGCAGTCCCTTCTCCAAAAAGGTTCTTCGCGATACCAAAGCAGTATCTCTAAACACATGAAATTCTTCGGGTGGTCAAAGCAGTCCCTTATCTAATAAGGTTCTTCGCGATACCAAAGCAATATCTCTAAACATATGAGATTCTTCGGTTGGCCAAAGCAGTTCCTTATCTAATAAGGTTCTTCGCAATATCAAAGCAGTATATCTAAACACATGAGATTCTTCGGGATACCAAAGTAGTATCTCTAAACACATGAGATTCCTCTGGTGGTCAAAGAAGTACCTTATCTAATAGGGTTCTTCAGGATACCAAAGCAGTATATTTAAACACATGATATTCGTTGGGTGGTCGAACTAGTTCCTCATCCAATAAGGTTCTTCGCGATACCAAAGCAGATTCTTTTGGTGGTCAAAGCAGTCCCTTATATAATAAAGTTCCTTGCGATACATAAGCAGTATCTCTGAACACATGATATTCTTCGGGTGGTGAAGCAGTCCCTTATCCAATAAGGTTCTTCGCGATATTAAAGCAGTATCTCTAAACACATGAAATTCTTCGGGTGGTCAAAGCAGTCCCTTATCTAATAAGGTTCTTCGCTATACCAAAGCAGTATCTCTAAACACAAGAGATTCTTCGGATGGTCGAAGCAGTCCCTTATCCAATAAGGTTCTTCGCGATACCAAAGAAGTATATTTAAACACATGAGATTCGTCGGGTGGTCGAACCAGTTCCTCAACCAATAAGGTTCTTCGCGATACCAAAGCAGTATCTCTAAACACATGAGATTCTTTTAGTGGTCAAAGCAGTCCCTTATCTAATAAAGTTCCTTGCGATACCAAAGCAGTATCTCTGAACATATGATATTCTTCGGGTGGTAAAAGCAGTCCCTTATCCAATAAGGTTCTTCTCGATATTAAAGCAGTATCTCTAAACACATGAGATTCTTCCCGAAACCAAAGCAGTATCTCTAAACACATGAGATTCTTCGGGTGGTCGAAGCAGTCCCTTATCCAATAAGGTTCTTTGCGATGCCAAAGCAGTATCTCTAAACACATGAGATTCTTCGGGTGGTCGAAGCAGTCCCTTATCCAATAAGGTTCTTCGCGATACCAAAGCAGTATCTCTAAACACATGAAATTCTTCGGGTGGTCAAAGCAGTCCCTTATCTAATAAGGTTCTTCGCGATACCAAAGCAGTATCTCTAAACACATGAGATTCTTCGGTTGGCCAAAGCAGTTCCTTATCTAATAAGGTTCTTCGCAATATTAAAGCAATATCTCTAAACACATGAGATTCTTCGGGATACCAAAGCAGTATCTATAAACACATGAGATTTTTCTGGTGGTCAAAGCAGTACCTTATCTAATAAGGTTCTTCACAATACCAAAGAAGTATATTAAACACATGATATTCGTTGGGTGGTTGAACCAGTTCCTTATCCAATAAGGTTCTTCGCGATACCAAAGAAGTATATTTAAACACATGAGATTCGTCGGGTGGTCGAACCAGTTCCTCATCCAATAAGGTTCTTCGCGATACCAAAGCAGTATCTCTAAACACATGAGATTCTTTTGGTGGTCAAAGCATTCCCTTATCTAATAAGGTTCTTTACGATACCAAAGCAGTATCTCTGAACACATGATATTCTTCGGGTGGTGAAAGCAGTCCCTTATCCAATAAGGTTCTTTGCGATATTAAAGCAGTATCTCTAAACACATGAGATTCTTCCCGAAACCAAAGCAATATCTCTAAACACACGAGATTCTTCGGGTGGTCGAAGCAGTCCCTTATCCAATAATGTTCTTTGCGATGCCAAAGCAGTATCTCAAAACACATGAGATTATTCGGGTGGTCGAAGCAGTCCCTTATACAATAAGGTTCTTCGCGATACCAAAGAAGTATATTTAAGCACAAGAGATTCGTCGGGTGGTTGAACCAGTTCCTCATCCAATAAGGTTCTTCGCGATACCAAAGCAGTATCTCTATACACATGACATTCTTCGGTTGGTGAAAGCAGTCCCTTATCTAATAAGGTTCTTCGCGATACCAAAGCAGTATCTCTAAACACATGAGATTCTTCGGGTAGTTGAAGCAGTCCCTTATCCAATAAGGTTCTTTGCGATACCAAAGCAGTATCTCTAAATACATGAGATTCTTCGGGTGGTCGAAGCAGTACCTTATTCAATAAGGTTCTTCGTGATACCAAAGCAGTATCTCTAAACACATGAGATTCTTCGGGTGGTCGAAGCAGTCTCATATCCAATATGGTTCTTCGCGATACCAAAGCAGTATCTCTAAACACATGAGATTCTTCGGGTAGTTGAAGCAGTCCCTTATCCAATAAGGTTCTTCGCGATACCAAAGCAGTATCTCTAAACACATGAGATTCATCGGGTGGTCAAAGTAGTCCCTTATTCAATAAGGTTCTTTGCGATACCAAAGCAGTATCTCTAAACACATGAGATTCTTCGGGTGGTCAATGCAGTCCTTTATCTAATAAGGTTCTTCGTAATACTAAAGAAGTATTTTTACACACATGAGATTCTTCGGGTGGTCGAAGCAGTCCCTTATATAATAAGTTTCTTCGCGATACCAAAGCAGTATCTCTAAACATGTGAGATTCGTCGGGTGGTTGGAGCAATGCCTTATCCAATAAGGTTCTTCGCGATACCAAAGCAGTATCTCTAAACACATGAAATTCTTCGGGTGGTCAAAGCAGTCCCTTATCTAATAAGGTTCTTCGCGATACCAAAGCAGTATCTCTAAACACATGAGATTCTTCGGTTGGCCAAAGCAGTCCCTTATCTAATAAGGTTCTTCGCAATATCAAAGCAGTATCTCTAAACACATGAGATTCTTCGCGATACCAAAGCAGTATCTCTAAACACATGAGATTCTTCTGGTGGTGAAAGCAGTACCTTAACTAATAAGGTTCTTCGCGATACCAAAGCAGTATCTCTAAACACATGAGATTCTTCGGGTGGTCGAAGAAGTCCCTTATCCAATAAGGTTCTACGCGATACCAAAAAAGTATATTTAAACACATGAGATTCGTCGGGTGGTCGAACCAGTTCCTCATCCAATAAGGTTCTTCGCGATACCAAAGCAGTATCTCTAAACGCATGAGATTCTTTTGGTGGTCAAAGCAGTCCCTTATCTAATACGGTTCTTTGCGATACCAAAGCAGTATCTCTAAACACATGAGTTTCTTCGGGTGGTCGAAGCAGTCCCTTATCCAAAAAGGTTCTTCGCGATACCAAAGCAGTATATTTAAACACATGAGATTCGTCGGGTGGTCAAATCAGTATCTCTAAACACATGAGATTCGTCGGGTGGTCGGAGCAGTGCCTTATCTAATAAGGTTCTTCGTGATACAAAATCAGTATCTCTAAACATATGAGATTCTTCGGGTGGTCAAAGCAGTCACTTATCTAATAAGGTTCTTCGGGATACCAAAGCTGTATCTCTAAACACATTACATTCTTCGGTTGGTCAAAGCAGTCCTTTATCTAATAAGGTTCTTCGCGATACCAAAGCAGTATCTCTAAACACATGAGATTCTTCGGTTGTTCAAAGCAGTATCTCTAAACACATGAGATTCTTTGCGATACCAAAGCAGTATCTCTAAACACATGAGATTCTTCTAGTGGTCAAAGCAGTACCTTATCTAATATGGTTCTTCGCGATACCAAAGCAGTATCACTAAACACATGAGATTCTTCGGGTGGTCGAAGCAGTCCCTTATCCAATAAGGTTCTTCGCGATACCAAAGCATTATATTTAAACACAAGAGATTCGTCGGGTGGTCGAAGCAGTGCCTTATCCAATAAGGTTCTTCGCGATACCAAAGCAGTATCTCTAAATACATGAGATTCTTCGGGTGGTCAAAGCAGTCACTTGTCTAATATGGTTCTTCGCGATACCAAATCAGTATCTCCAAACACATGAGATTCTTCGGGTGGTCAAAGCAGTCATTTATCTAATAAGGTTCTTCGCGATACCAAAGTAGTATCTCTAAACACATGAGATTTGTCGGATGTTCGAAGCAGTCCCTTATCCAATAAGGTTCTTAGCGATACCAAAGCAGTATCTCTAAACACATGAGATTCATCGGGTGGTCAAAGCAGTCCCTTATCTAATAAGGTTCTTCGCGATATCAAAGCAGTATCTCTATACACATAAGATTCTTTGCGATACCAAAGCAGTATCTCTAAACACATGAGATTCTTCTGGTGGTAAAAGCAGTACCTTATCTAATAAGGTTCTTCGCAATACCAAAGCAGTATCACTAAACACATGAGATTCTTCGGGTGGTCGAAGCAGTCCCTTATCCAATAAGGTTCTTCGCGATACCAAAGCATTATATTTAAACACATGAGATTCGTCGGGTGGTCGAAGCAGTGCCTTATCCAATAAGGTTCTTCGCGATACCAAATCAGTATCTATAAACACATGAGATTCTTCGGGTGGTCAAAGCAGTCCCTTATCTAATAAGGTTCTTCGGGATACTAAAGCAGTATCTCTAAACACATGACATTCTTCGGTTGGTCAAAGCAGTCCCTTATCTAATAAGGTTCTTCGCGATACCAAAGCAGTATCTCTAAACACATGAGATTCTTCGGTTGTTCAAAGCAGTCCCTTATCTAATAAGGTTCTTCGCGATATCAAAGCAGTATCTCTAAACACATGAGATTCTTTGCGATACCAAAGCAGTATCTCTAAACACATGAGATTCTTCTGGTGGTCAATGCAGTACCTTATCTAATATGTTTCTTCGCGATACCAAAGCAGTATCACTAAACACGTGTGATTCTTCGGGTGGTCGAAGCAGTCCCTTATCCAATAAGGTTCTTCGCGATACCAAAGCATTATATTTAAACACATGAGATTCGTCGGGTGGTCGAAGCAGTGCCTTATCCAATAAGGTTCTTCGTGATACCAAAGCAGTATCTCTAAACACATGAGATTCTTCGGGTGGTCAAAGCAGTTCCTAATCTAATAAGGTTCTTCGCGATACCAAATCAGTATCTCAAAACATATGAGATTCTTCGGGTGGTCAAAGCAGTCCCTTATCTAATAGGGTTCTTAGCGATACCAAAGCAGTATCTCTAAACACATGACATTCTTCTGGTGGTCGAAGCAGTCCCTTATCCAATAAGGTTCTTCGCGATACCAAAGCAATATCTCTAAACACATGAGATTCATCGGGTGGTCAAAGCAGTCCCTTATCTAATAAGGTTCTTCGCGATACCAAATCAGTATCTCTATACGCATGAGACTCTTCAGATGGTGAAAGCAGTCCCTTATCCAATAACGTTCTTCGCGATATTAAAGCAATATCTCTAAACACATTAGATTCTTCGCGATACCAAAGCAGTATCTCTAAACACATGAGATTCTTCGGGTAGTTGAAACAGTCCCTTATCCAATAAGGTTCTTCGCGATACCAAAGCAGTATCTCTAAACACATGAGATTCTTCGGGTGGTCGAAGCAGTACCTTATTCAATAAGGTTCTTCTTGATACCAAAGCTGTATCTCTAAACACATGAGATTCTTCAGGTGGTTGAAGCAGTCCCATATCCAATATGGTTCGTTGCGATACCAAAGCAGTATCTCTAAACACATGAGATTCTTTGGGTGGTCGAAGCAGTTCCTTATCCAAAAAGGTTCTTCACGATACCAAAGCATTATATTTAAACACATGAGATTCGTCGGGTGGTCAAAGCAGTGCCTTATTCAATAAAGTTCTTCGCGATACCAAAGCAGTATCTCTAAACACATGAGATTCGTCGGGTGGTCGGAGCAGTGCCTTATCTAATAAGGTTCTTCGCGATACCAAATTAGTATCTCTAAACACACGAGATTCTTCGGGTGGTCAAAGCAGTCCCTTATCTAATAAGGTTCTTCGCGATACCAAAGCAGTATCTCTAAACACATGAGATTCTTCGGTTGTTCAAAGCAGTCCCTTATCTAATAAGGTTCTTCGCGATATCAAAGCAGTATCTCTAAACACATGAGATTCTTCTGGTGGTCAAAGCAGTACCTTATCTAATATGGTTCTTCGCGATACCAAAGCAATATCACTAAACACATGAGATTCTTCGGGTGGTCGAAGCAGTCCCTTATCCAATAAGGTTCTTCGCGATACCAAAGCATTGTATTTAAACACATGAGATTCGTCGGGTGGTCAAAGTAGTGCCTTATCCAATAAGGTTCTTCGCGATACCAAAGCAGTATCTCTAAACACATGAGATTCTTCGGGTGGGCAAAGCATTCCCTTATCTAATATGGTTCTTCGCGATACCATATCAGTATCTCTAAGCACATGAGATTATTCGGGTGGTCAAAGGAGTCCCTTATCTAATAAGGTTCTTCGCGATATCAAAGCAGTATCTATAAACACATAAGATTCTTTGGGATACCAAAGCAGTATCTCTAAACACATGAGATTCTTCTGGTGGTCAAAGTTGTACCTTATCTATTAAGGTTCTTCGCGATACCAAAGCAGTATCACTAAACACATGAGATTCTTCGGGTGGTCGAAGCAGTCCCTTATCCAATAAGGTTCTTCGCGATACCAAAGCATTATATTTAAACACATGAGATTTGTCGGGTGGTCGAACCAGTGCATTATCCAATAAGGTTCTTCGGGATACCAAAGCAGTATCTCTAAACACATGAAATTCTTCGGGTGGTCAAAGCAGTCCCTTATTTAATAAGGTTCTTCGCGATACCAAATCAGTATCTCTAAACACATGAGTTTCTTCGGGTGGTCAAAAAAGTCCCTTATCTAATAAGGTTCTTCGCGATACCAAAGCAGTATCTCTAAACACATGAGATTCGTCGGATGGTCGAAGCAGTCCCTTATCCAATAAGGTTCTTCGTGATACCAAAGCAGTATCTCTAAACACATGAGATTCATCGGGTGGCCAAAGCAGTCCCTTAACTAATAAGGTTCTTCGCGATATCAAAGCAGTATCTCTAAACACATGAGATTCTTCGCGATACCAAAGCAATATCTCTAAACACACGAGATTCTTCTGGTGGTCAAAGCAGTACCTTATATATTAAGGTTCTTCACGATACCAAAGCAGTATCACTAAACACATGAGATTCTTCTGGTGGTCGAAGCAGTCCCTTATCCAATAAGGTTCTTCGCGATACCAAAGCATTATATTTAAACACATGAGATTTGTCGGGTGGTCGAAGCAGTGCCTTATCCAATAAGGTTCTTCGCGATACCAAAGCAGTATCTCTAATCACATGAGATTCTTTGGGTGGTCAAAGCAATCCCTTATCTAATAAGGTTCTTCGCGATACCAAATCAGTATCTCTAAACGCATGAGATTCTTCGGGTGGTAAAAGCAGTCCCTTATCCAATAAGGTTCTTCGCGATATTAAAGCAGTATCTCTAAACACATTAGATTCTTCAGGTAGTCGAAGCAGTTCCTTATCCAATAAGGTTCTTCGCGATACCAAAGCAGTATCTCTAAACACATGAGATTCTTCGGGTGGTCGAAGCAGTACCTTATTCAAGAAGGTTCTTCGCGATACCAAAGCAGTATCTCTAAACACATGAGATTCTTCGGGTGGTCGAAGCAGTACCTTATTCAAGAAGGTTCTTCTTGATACTAAAGCCATATCTCTAAACACATGAGATTCTTCAGGTGGTTGAAGCAGTCCCATATCCAATAAGGTTCGTTGCGATACCAAAGCAGTATCTCTAAACACATGAGATTCGTCGGATGGTCGAAGAAGTCCCTTATCCAATAAGGTTCTTCGCGATACCAAAGCAATATCTCTAAATACATGAGATTCTTCGGGTGGTCGAAGCAGTACCTTATTCAGTAAGGTTCTTCGTGTTACCAAAGTAGTATCTCTAAACACATGAGATTCTTCGGGTGTTCGAAGCAGTCTCATATCCTATAAGGTTCTTCGCGATACCAAAGTAGTATCTCTAAACACATGAGATTCTTCGGGTGGTCAAAGCAATCCCTTATCTAATATGGTTCTTCGCGATACCAAATTAGTATCTCTAAACACATGAGATTCTTCGGGTGGCCAAATGAGTCCCTTATCTAATAAGGTTCTTCGCGATACCAAAGTAGTATCTCTAAACACATGAGATTCGTCGGATGGTCGAAGCAATCCCTTATCCAATAAGGTTCTTCGCAATACCAAAGCAGTATCTCTAAACACAAGAGATTCATCGGGTGGTCAAAGCAGTCCCTTATCTAATAAGGTTCTTCGCGATATCAAAGCAGTATCTCTAAACACATAAGATTATTTGCGATACCAAAGCAATATCTCTAAACACATGAGATTCTTCTGGTGGTCAAAGCAGTACCTTATCTAATAAGGTTCTTCGCGATACGAAAGCAGTATCACTAAACACATGAGATTCTTCAGGTGGTCGAAGCAGTCCCTTATCCAATAAGGTTCTTCGCGATACCAAAGCATTATATTTAAACACATGAGATTTGTCGGGTGGTCGAACCAGTGCCTTATCCAATAAGGTTCTTCGCTATACCAAAGCAGTATCTCTAAACACATGAGATTCTTCGGGTGGTCAAAGCAGTCCCTTATCTAATAAGGTTCTTCGCGATACCAAATCAGTATCTCTAAACACATGAGTTTCTACGGGTGGTCAAAAAAGTCCCTTATCTAATAAGGTTCTTCGCGATACCAAAGCAGTATCTCTAAACACATGAGATTCGTCGGATGGTCGAAGCAGTCCCTTATCCAATAAGGTTCTTCACGATACCAAAGCAGTATCACTAAACACATGAGATTCTTCTGGTGGTCGAAGCAGTCCCTTATCCAATAAGGTTCTTCGCGATACCAAAGCATTATATTTAAACACATGAGATTTGTCGGGTGGTCGAAGCAGTCCCTTATCCAATAAGGTTCTTCGCGATACCAAAGCATTATATTTAAACACATGAGATTTGTCGGGTGGTCGAAGCAGTGCCTTATCCAATAAGGTTCTTCGCGATACCAAAGCAGTATCTCTAATCACATGAGATTCTTCGGGTGGTCAAAGCAATCCCTTATCTAATAAGGTTCTTCGCGATACCAAATCAGTATCTGTAAACGCATGAGATTCTTCGGGTGGTAAAAGCAGTCCCTTATCCAATAAGGTTCTTCGCGATATTAAAGCAGTATCTCTAAACACATTAGATTCTTCAGGTAGTTGAAGCAGTTCCTTATCCAATAAGGTTCTTCACGATACCAAAGCAGTATCTCTAAACACATGAGATTCTTCGGGTGGTCGAAGCAGTACCTTATTCAAGAAGGTTCTTCGCGATACCAAAGCAGTATCTCTAAACACATGAGATTCTTCGGGTGGTCGAAGCAGTACCTTATTCTAGAAGGTTCTTCTTGATACCAAAGCCGTATCTCTAAACACATGAGATTCTTCAGGTGGTTGAAGCAGTCCCATATCCAATAAGGTTCGTTGCGATACCAAAGCAGTATCTCTAAACACATGAGATTCGTCGGATGGTCGAAGAAGTCCCTTATCCAATAAGGTTCTTCGCGATACCAAAGCAATATCTCTAAATACATGAGATTCTTCGGGTGGTCGAAGCAGTACCTTATTCAGTAAGGTTCTTCGTGTTACCAAAGTAGTATCTCTAAACACATGAGATTCTTCGGGTGTTCGAAGCAGTCTCATATCCTATAAGGTTCTTCGCGATACCAAAGTAGTATCTCTAAACACATGAGATTCTTCGGGTGGTCAAAGCAATCCCTTATCTAATATGGTTCTTCGCGATACCAAATTAGTATCTCTAAACACATGAGATTCTTCGGGTGGCCAAATGAGTCCCTTATCTAATAAGGTTCTTCGCGATACCAAAGTAGTATCTCTAAACACATGAGATTCGTCGGATGGTCGAAGCAATCCCTTATCCAATAAGGTTCTTCGCAATACCAAAGCAGTATCTCTAAACACAAGAGATTCATCGGGTGGTCAAAGCAGTCCCTTATCTAATAAGGTTCTTCGCGATATCAAAGCAGTATCTCTAAACACATAAGATTATTTGCGATACCAAAGCAATATCTCTAAACACATGAGATTCTTCTGGTGGTCAAAGCAGTACCTTATCTAATAAGGTTCTTCGCGATACGAAAGCAGTATCACTAAACACATGAGATTCTTCGGGTGGTCGAAGCAGTCCCTTATCCAATAAGGTTCTTCGCGATACCAAAGCATTATATTTAAACACATGAGATTTGTCGGGTGGTCGAACCAGTGCCTTATCCAATAAGGTTCTTCGCTATACCAAAGCAGTATCTCTAAACACATGAGATTCTTCGGGTGGTCAAAGCAGTCCCTTATCTAATAAGGTTCTTCGCGATACCAAATCAGTATCTCTAAACACATGAGTTTCTTCGGGTGGTCAAAAAAGTCCCTTATCTAATAAGGTTCTTCGCGATACCAAAGCAGTATCTCTAAACACATGAGATTCGTCGGATGGTCGAAGCAGTCCCTTATCCAATAAGGTTCTCCGTGATACCAAAGCAGTATCTCTAAACACATGAGATTCATCGGGTGGCCAAAGCAGTCCCTTAACTAATAAGGTTCTTCGCGATATCAAAGCAGTATCTCTAAACACATGAGATTCTTTGCGATACCAAAGCAATATCTCTAAACACATGAGATTCTTCTGGTGGTCAAAGCAGTACCTTATCTATTAAGGTTCTTCACGATACCAAAGCAGTATCACTAAACACATGAGATTCTTCTGGTGGTCGAAGCAGTCCCTTATCCAATAAGGTTCTTCGCGATACCAAAGCATTATATTTAAACACATGAGATTTGTCGGGTGGTCGAAGCAGTCCCTTATCCAATAAGGTTCTTCGCGATACCAAAGCATTATATTTAAACACATGAGATTTGTCGGGTGGTCGAAGCAGTGCCTTATCCAATAAGGTTCTTCGCGATACCAAAGCAGTATCTCTAATCACATGAGATTCTTCGGGTGGTCAAAGCAATCCCTTATCTAATAAGGTTCTTCGCGATACCAAATCAGTATCTGTAAACGCATGAGATTCTTCGGGTGGTAAAAGCAGTCCCTTATCCAATAAGGTTCTTCGCGATATTAAAGCAGTATCTCTAAACACATTAGATTCTTCAGGTAGTTGAAGCAGTTCCTTATCCAATAAGGTTCTTCACGATACCAAAGCAGTATCTCTAAACACATGAGATTCTTCGGGTGGTCGAAGCAGTACCTTATTCAAGAAGGTTCTTCGCGATACCAAAGCAGTATCTCTAAACACATGAGATTCTTCGGGTGGTCGAAGCAGTACCTTATTCTAGAAGGTTCTTCTTGATACCAAAGCCGTATCTCTAAACACATGAGATTCTTCAGGTGGTTGAAGCAGTCCCATATCCAATAAGGTTCGTTGCGATACCAAAGCAGTATCTCTAAACACATGAGATTCGTCGGATGGTCGAAGAAGTCCCTTATCCAATAAGGTTCTTCGCGATACCAAAGCAATATCTCTAAATACATGAGATTCTTCGGGTGGTCGAAGCAGTACCTTATTTAGTAAGGTTCTTCGTGTTACCAAAGTAGTATCTCTAAACACATGAGATTCTTCGGGTGGTCAAAGCAGTCCCTTATCTAATATGGTTCTTCGCGATACCAAATCAGTATCTCTGAACACATGAGATTCTTCGGGTGGCCAAAGGAGTCCCTTATCTAATAAGGTTCTTCGCGATACCAAAGCAGTATCTCTAAACACATGAGATTCGTCGGATGGTCGAAGCAGTCCCTTATCCAATAAGGTTCTTCGTAATACCAAAGCAGTATCTCTAAACACATGAGATTCATCGGGTGGTCAAAGCAGTCCCTTATCTAATAAGGTTCTTCGCGATATCAAAGCAGTATCTCTAAACACATAAGATTATTTGCGATACCAAAGCAATATCTCTAAACACATGAGATTCTTCTGGTGGTCAAAGCAGTACCTTATCTAATAAGGTTCTTCGCGATACGAAAGCAGTATCACTAAACACATGAGATTCTTCGGGTGGTCGAAGCAGTCCCTTATCCAATAAGGTTCTTCGCGATACCAAAGCATTATATTTAAACACATGTGATTTGTCGGGTGGTCGAACCAGTGCCTTATCCAATAAGGTTCTTCGCTATACCAAAGTAGTATCTCTAAACACATGAGATTCTTCGGGTGGTCAAAGCAGTCCCTTATCTAATAAGGTTCTTCGCGATACCAAATCAGTATCTCTAAACACATGAGATTCTTCGGGTGGTGAAAGCAGTCCCTTATCCAATAAGGTTCTTCGAGATATTAAAGCAGTATCTCTAAACACATTAGATACTTCGCGATACCAAAGCAGTATCTCTAAACACATGAGATTCTTCGGGTAGTTGAAGCAGTCCCTTAACTAGTAAGGTTCTTCGCGATACCAAAGCAATATCTCTAAACACATGAGATTCTTCGGGTAGTTGAAGCAGTACCTTATTCAATAAGGTTCTTCTTGATACCAAAGCCGTATCTCTAAACACATGAGATTCTTCAGGTGGTTGAAGCAGTCCCATATCCAATAAGGTTCGTTGCGATACCAAAGCAGTATCTCTAAACACATGAGATTCGTCGGATGGTCGAAGAAGTCCCTTATCCAATAAGGTTCTTCGCGATACCAAAACAATATCTCTAAACACATGAGATTCTTCGGGTGGTCGAAGCAGTACCTTATTCAATAAGGTTCTTCGTGATACCAAAGCAGTATCTCTAAACACATGAGATTCTTCGGGTGTTCGAAGCAGTCTCATATCCTATAAGGTTCTTCGTGATACCAAAGCAGTATCTCTAAACACATGAGATTCGTCGGATGGTGGAAGCAGTCCCTTATCCAATAAGGTTCTTTGCGATACCAAAGCAGTATCTCGAAACACATGAGATTTTTCAGGTGGTCGAAGCAGTCCCTTATCCAAAAAGGTACTTCGAGATACCAAAGCATTATATTTAAACACATGAGATTCGTCGGGTGGTCAAAGCAGTGCTTTATTCAATAAGGTTCTTCGCGATACCAAAGCAGTATCTCTAAACACATGAGATTCTTCGGATGGTCAAAGCAGTCCCTTATCTAATAAGGTTCTTCGCGATACCAAATTAGTATCTCTAAACACATGAGATTTATCGGGTGGTGAAAGCAGTCCCTTATCCAATAAGGTTCTTCATAATATTTAAGCAGTATCTCTAAACACATGAGATTCTTCGCTATACCAAAGCAGTATCTCTAAACACATGAGATTCTTCGGGTAGTTGAAGCAGTCCCTTATCCAATAAGGTTCGTCGCGATACCAAAGTAGTATCTCTAAACACATGAGATTCTTCGGGTGGTCGAAGTAGTACCTTATTCAATATGGTTCTTCTTGATACCAAAGCAATATCTCTAAACACATGAGATCTTCGGGTGGTCGAAGCAGTCCCATTTCGAATAAGGTTCTTGCGATAGCAAAGCAGTATCTCTAAACACGTGAGATTCGTCGGATGGTTGAAGCAGTCCCTTATCCAATAAGGTTCTTCGCGATACCAAAGCAGTATTTCTAAACACATGAGATTCATCGGAGGTCAAAGCAGTCCCTTATCTAATAAGGTTCTTCGCGATATCAAAGCAGTATCTCTAAACACATGAGATTCTTTGCGATACCAAAGCAGTATCTCTAAACACATGAGATTCTTCGGGTGGTCGAAGCAGTCCCTTATCCAATAAGGTTCTTCGCGATACCAAAGCATTATATTTAAACACATGAGATTTGTCGGGTGGTCGAAGCGGTGCCTTATCGAATAAGGTTCTTCGCGATACCAAAGCAGTATCTCAAAACACATGAGATTCTTCGGGTGGTCAAAGCAGTCCCTTATCTAATAAGGTTCTTCGCGATACCAAATCAGTATCTCTAAACGCATGAGATTTTTCTGGTGGTGAAAGCAGTCCCTTATCCAATAAGGTTCTTCGCGATATTAAAGCAGTATCTCTAAACACATTAGATTCTTCGCGATACCAAAGCAGTATCTCTAAACACATGAGATTCTTCGGGTAGTTGAAGCAGTCCCTTATCCAATAAGGTTCTTCGCGATACCAAAGCAGTATCTCTAAACACATGAGATTCTTCGAGTGGTTGAAGCAGTCCCATATCCAATAAGGTTCGTTGCAATAACAAAGCAGTATCTCTAAACACATGAGATTCTTCAGGTGGTTGAAGCAGTCCCATATCCAATAAGGTTCGTTGCGATACCAAAGCAGTATCTCTAAACACATGAGATTCGTCGAATGGTCGAAGAAGTCCCTTATCCAATATGGTTCTTCGCGATACCAAAGCAGTATCTCTAAACACATGAGAATCTTCGGGTTGTTGAAGCGGTCCCTTATCCAATAAAATTCTTCGAGATACCAAAGCAGTATCTCTAAACCCATGAGATTCTTCAGGTGGTCGAAGCAGTACCTTATTCAATAAGGTTCTTCGTGATACCAAAGCAGTATCTCTAAACACATGAGATTCTTCGGGTGTTCGAAGCAGTCTCATATCCTATAAGGTTCTTCGCGATACCAAAGTAGTATCTCTAAACACATGAGATTCTTCGGGTGGTCAAAGCAGTCCCTTATCTAATAAGGTTCTTCGCGATACCAAATCAGTATCTCTAAAAACATGAGATTCTTCGGGTGGTGAAAGCAGTCCCTTATCCAATAAGGTTCTTCGTAATATTAAAGCAGTATCTCTAAACACATGAGATTCTTCGCTATACCAAAGCAGTATCTCTAAACACATAAGATTCTTCGGGTGGTAGAAGCAGTCCCTTATCCAATAAGGTTTGTTGCGATACCAAAGCAGTATCTCTAAACACATGAGATTCGTCGGATGGTCGAAGAAGTCCCTTATCCAATAAGGTTCTTCGCGATACCAAAGCAGTATCTCTAATCACATGAGATTCTTCGGGTGGTTGAAGCAGTCCCTTATCCAATAAAGTTCTTCGCGATACCAAAGCAGTATCTCTAAACACATGAGATTCTTCAGGTGGTCGAAGCAGTATCTTATTCAATCAGGTTCTTCGTGATACCAAAGCAGTATCTCTAAACACATGAGATTCTTCGGGTGTTCGAAGCAGTCTCATATCCTATAAGGTTCTTCGCGATACCAAAGAAGTATCTCTAAACACATGAGATTCGTCGGATGGTCGAAGCAGTTCAATATCCAATAAGGTTCTTTGCGATACCAAAGCAGTATCTCGAAACACATGAGATTCTTCGGGTGGTCGAAGCAGTACCTTATTCAATATGGTTCTTCTTGATACCAAAGTTGTATCTCTAAACACATGAGATCTTCGGGTGGTCGAAGCAGTCCCATTTCGAATAAGGTTCGTTGCGATACCAAAGCAGTATCTCTAAACACATGAGATTCGTCGGATGGTCGAAGGAGACCCTTATCCAATAAGGTTCTTCGCGATACCAAAGCAGTATCTCTAAACACATGAGATTCTTCGGGTGGTCAAAGCAGTCCCTTATCTAATAAGGTTCTTCGCGATATCAAAGCAGTATCTCTAAACACATGAGATTCTTTGCGATACCAAAGCAGTATCTCTAAACACATGAGATTCTTCTTGTGGTCAAAGCAGTACCTTATCTTATAAGGTTCTTCGCGATACCAAAGCAGTATCACTAAACACATGAGATTCTTCGGGTGGTCGAAGCAGTCCCTTATCCAATAAGGTTCTTCACGATACCAAAGCATTATATTTAAACAAATGAGATTTGTCGGGTGGTCGAATCAGTGCCTTATCGAATAAGGTTCTTCGCGATACCAAAGCAGTATCTCTAAACACATGAGATTCTTCGGGTGGTCAAAGCAGTCCCTTATCTAATAAGGTTCTTCGCGATACCAAATCAGTATCTCTAAACACATCAGAATCTTCGGGTGGTGAAAGCAGTCCCTTATCCAATAAGTTTCTTCGTAATATTAAAGCAGTATCTCTAAACACATGAGATTCTTCGCGATACCAAAGCAGTATCTCTAAACACATGAGATTCTTCGGGTAGTTGAAGCAGTCCCTTATCCAATAAGGTTCGTCGCGATACCAAAGCAGTATCTCTAAACACATGAGATTCTTCGGGTAGTCGAAGCAGTCCCTTATCCGATAAGGTTCTTCGTGATACCAAAGCAGTATCTCTAAACGCATGAGATTCTTCAGGTGGTTGAAGCAGTCCGATATCCAATAAGGTTCGTTGTGATACCAAAGCAGTATCTCTAAACAAAAGAGATTCGTCGGATGGTCCAAGAAGTCCCTTATCCAATAAGGTTCTTCGGGATACCAAAGCAGTATCTCTAAACACATGACATTCATCGGTTGGTCAAAGCAGTCCCTTATCTAATAAGGTTCTTCGCGATACCAAAGCAGTATCTCTAAACACATGAGATTTTTCGGTTGTTCAAAGCAGTCCCTTATCTAATAAGGTTCTTCGCGATATCAAAGCAGTATCTCTAAACACATGAGATTCTTTGCGATACCAAAGCAGTATCTCTTAACACATGAGATTCTTCGGGTGCTCAAAGCAGTATCTCTAAACACATGAGATTCTTCGGGTAGTTGAAGCAGTCCCTTATCCAATAAGGTTCTTCTTGATACCAAAGCAGTATCTCTAAACACATGAGATTCTTCAGGTGGTTGAAGCAGTGCCATATCCAATAAGGTTCGTTACAATACCAAAGCAGTATCTCTAAACACATGAGATTCGTCGGATGGTCGAAGAAGTCCCTTATCCAATAAGGTTCTTCGCGATACCAAAGCAGTATCTCTAAACACATGAGATTCTTCGGGTGGTTGAAGCAGTCCCTTATCCAATAAGGTTCTTCGCGATACCAAAGCAGTATCTCTAAACACGTGAGATTCTTCGGGTGGTCGAAGCAGTACCTTATTCAATAAGGTTCTTCGTGATACCAAAGCAGTATCTCTAAACACATTAGATTCTTCGGGTGTTCGAAGAAGTCTCATATCCTATAAGGTTCTTCGAGATACCAGAGCAGTATCTCTAAACACATGAGATTCGTCGGATGGTCGAAGCAGACCCTTATCCAATAAGGTTCTTTGCGATACCAAAGCAGTATCTCGAAACACATGAGATTCTTCGGGTGGTCGAAGCAGTCCCTTATCCAAAAAGGTTCTTCGCGATACCAACGCATTATATTTAAACACATGAGATTCGTCGGGTGGTCAAAGCAGTGCCTTATTCAATAAGGTTCTTCGTGATACCAAAGTAGTATCTCTGAACACATGAGATTCTTCGGGTGGTCAACGCAGTCCCTTATCTAATAAGGTTCTCCGCGATACCAAATCAGTATCTCTAAACACATGAGATTCTTCGGGTGATTAAAGCAATCCCTTATCCAATAAGTTTCTTCGCAATATCAAAGCAGTATCTCTAAACACATGAGGTTCTTCGCGATACCAAAGCAGCATCTCTAAACACATGAGATTCTTCGGGTGGTCAAAGCAGTCCCTTATCTAATAAGGTTCTTCGCGATACCAAAGCAGTATCTCTAAACACATGAGATTCTTCGGGTGGTCAAAGCAGTACCTTATTCAATAAGGTTCTTCTTGATACCAAAGCAGTATCTCTAAACACATGAGATTCTTCAGTTGTTCAAAGCAGTCCCTTATCTAATAAGGTTCTTTGCGATATCAAAGTAGTATCTCTAAACACATGAGACTCTTTGCGATACCAAAGCAGTATCTCTAAACACATGAGATTCTTTTGGTGGTCAAAGCAGTACCTTATCTAATATGGTTCTTCGCGATACCAAAGCAGTATCACTAAACACATGAGATTCTTCGGGTGGTCGAAGCAGTCCTTTATCCAATAAGGTTCTTCGCGATACCAAAGCATTATATTTAAACACATGAGATTCGTCGGGTGGTCGAAGCAGTGCCTTATCCAATAAGGTTCATCGCGATACTAAAGCAGTATCTCTAAACACATGAGATGCTTCGGGTGGTCAAAGCAATCCCTTATCTAATAAGGTTTTTCGCGATACCAAATCAGTATCTCTAAACACATGAGATTCTTCGGGTGGTCAAAGCAGTCCCTTATCTAATAAGGTTCTTCGCGATACCAAAACAGTATCTCTAAACACATGAGATTCGTCGGATGGTCGAAGCAGTCCCTTATCCAATAAGGTTCTTCGCGATACCAAAGCAGTATCTCTAAACACATGAGATTCATCGGGTGGTCAAAGCAGTCCCTTATCTAATAAGGTTCTTCGCGATATCAAAGCTGTATCTCTAAACACATGAGATTCTTCTGGTGGTTAAAGCAGTACCTTATCTAATAAGGTTCTTCGCGATACCAAAGCAGTATCACTAAACAAATGAGATTCTTCGCGTGGTCGAAGCAGTCCCTTATCCAAAAAGGTTCTTCGCGATACCAAAGCATTATATTTAAACACATGAGATTTGTCGGGTGGTCGAAGCAGTGCCTTATCCAATAACGTTCTTCGCGATAGCAATGCAGTATCTCTAAACACATGAGATTCTTAGGGTGGTCAAAGCAGTATCTCTAAACACATGAGATTCTTTTGGTGGTCAAAGCAGTACCTTATCTAATATGGTTCTTCGCGATACCAAAGCATTATCACTAAACACATTAGATTCTTCGGGTGGTCGAAGCAGTTCCTTATCCAATAAGGTTCTTCGCGATACCAAAGCATTATATTTAAACACATGAGATTCGTCGGGTGGTCGAAGCAGTGCCTTATCCAATAAGGTTCTTCGCGATACTAAAGCAGTATCTCTAAACACATGAGATGCTTCGGGTGGTCAAAGCAGTCCCTTATCTAATAAGGTTCTTCGCGATACCAAATCAGTATCTCTAAACACATGAGATTCTTCGGGTGGTCAAAGCAGTCCCTTATCTTATAAGGTTCTTCGTGATACCAAAGCAGTATCTCTAAACACATGAGATTCGTGGGATGGTCGAAGCAGTCCCTTATCCAATAAGGTTCTTCGTGATACATAAGCAGTATCTCTAAACACATGAGATTCATCGGGTGGTCAAAGCAGTCCCTTATCTAATAAGGTTCTTCGCGATATCAAAGATGTATCTCTAAACACATGAGATTCTTCTGGTGGTTAAAGCAGTACCTTATCTAATAAGGTTCATCGCGATACCAAAGCAGTATCACTAAACACATGAGATTCTTCGGGTGGTTGAAGCAGTCCCTTATCCAAAATGGTTCTTTGCGATACCAAAGCATTATATTTAAACACATGAGATTTGTCGGGTGGTCGAAGCAGTGCCTTATCCAATAACGTTCTTCGCGATACCAAAGCAGTATCTCTAAACGCATGAGATTCTTCGGGTGGTCGAAGCAGTACCTTATTCAATAAGGTTCTTCTTGATACCAAAACAGTATCTCTAAACACATGAGATTCTTCAGATGGTTGAAGCAATCCCATATCCAATAAGGTTCGTTGCGATACTAAAGCAGTATCTCTAAACACATGAGATTCGTCGGATGGTCGAAGAAGTCCCTTATCCAATAAGGTTCTTCGCGAAACCAAAGCAGTATCTCTAAACACATGAGATTCTTCGGGTGGTTGAAGCAGTCCCTTATCCAATAAGGTTCTTCGCGATACCAAAGCAGTATCTCTAAACACATGAGATTCTTCGGGTGGTCGAAGCAGTACCTTATTTAATAAGGTTCTTCGTGATACCAAAGCAGTATCTCTAAACACATGAGATTCTTCGGGTGGTCGAAGCAGTCTCATATCCTATAAGGTTCTTCGCGATACCAAAGCAGTATCTCTAAACACATTAGATTCGTCGGATGGTCGAAGTAGTCCCTTATCCAATAAGGTTCTTTGCGATACCAAAGCAGTATCTCGAAACACATGAGATTCATCGGGTGGTCAAAGTAGTCCCTTATCCAATAATGTTCTTTGCGATACCAAAGCAGTATCTCTAAACACATGAGATTCTTCGGGTGGTCAAAGAAGTCCCTTATCTAATAAGGTTCTTCGCGATACCAAAGTAGTATTTTTAAACACATGAGATTCTTCGGGTGGTCAAAGCAGTCCCTTGACCAATAAGGGTCTTCGCGATACTAAAGCAAGATCTCTAAACACATGAGATTCGTCGGGTGGTTAGAACAGTGCCTTATCCAATAAGGTTCTTTGCGATACCAAAGCAGTATCTCTAAACACATGTGATTCTTCGGGTGGTCAAAGCAGTCCCTTATCTAATAAGGTTCTTCGCGATACCAAAGCAGTATTTCTAAACATATGACATTCTTCGGTTGGTCAAAGCAGTCCCTTATCTAATAAGGTTCTTCGCGATACCAAAGCAGTATCTCTAAACACATGAGATTCTTCGGGTGGTCAAAGCAGTCCCTTATCTAATAAGGTTCTTCACGATATTCAAGCAATATCTCTAAACACATGAGATGCTCCGCGATACCAAATTAGTATCTCTAAGCACATGAGATTCTTCGAGTGGTCAAAGCAGTCTCTTATCCAATAAGGTTCTCCGCGATACCAAATTAGTATCTCTAAACACATGAGATTCTTCGGGTGGTCAAAGCAGTCCCTTATCAAATAGGGTTCTTCGCGATACCAAAGCAGTATCTCTAATCACATGAGATTCTTCGGGTGGTCGAAGCAGTACCTTATTCAATAAGGTTCTTCTTGATACCAAAGGAGTATCTCTAAACACATGAGATTCTTCAGTTGGTCGAAGCAGTCCCATATCGATTAAGGTTCGTTGCGATACCAAAGCCGTATCTCTAAACACATGAGATTCGTTGCAATATTTCTAAACACATGAGATTCGTCGGATAGTCGAAGCAGTCCCTTATCCAATAAGGTTCGTTGCGATACCAAAGCAGTATCTCTAAACACATGAGATTTGTCGGATGGTCGAAGTAGTCCCTTATCCAATAAGGTTCTTCGCGATATCAAAGCAGTGTCTCTAAACACATTAGATTCGTCAGATGGTCGAAGCAGTCCCTTATCCAATAAGCTTCTTCGTGATATCAAAGCAGTATCTCTAAACACATGAGATTCATCGGGTGGTCAAAGCTGTCCCTTATCTAATAAGGTTCTTCGCGATATCAAAGTAATATCTCTAAACACATGAGATTCTTTGCGATACCAAAGCAGTATCTCTAAACACATGAGATTCTTCTGGTGGTCAAAGCAGTACTTTATCTAATAAGGTTCTTCGCGATACCAAAGCAGTATCACTAAACACATGAGATTCTTCGGGTGGTTGAAGCAGTCCCTTATCCAATAAGGTTCTTCGCGATACCAAAGCATTACATTTAAACACATGAGATTTGTCGGGTGGTCGAAGTAGTGCCTTATCCAATAAGGTTCTTCGCGATACCAAAGCAGTATCTCTAAACACATGAGATTCTTCGGGTGGTCAAAGCAGTCCCTTATCTAATAAGGTTCTTCACGATACCAAATAAGTATCTCTAAACGCATGAGATTCTTCGGGTGGTGAAAGCAGTCCCTTATCCAATAAGGTTCTTCGCGATATTAAAGAAGTATCTCTAAATACATTAGATTCTTCGCGATACCAAAGCAGTATCTCTAAACACATGAGATTCGTCGGATGGTCGAAGAAGTCCCTTATCCAATAAGGTTCTTCGCAATACCAAAGCAGTATCTCTAAACACATGAGATTCTTCGGGCGGTTGAAGCAGTCCCTTATCCAATAAGGTTCTTCGCGATACCAAAGCAGTATCTCTAAACACATGAGATTCTTCGAGTGGTCGAAGCAGTACCTTATTCAATAAGGTTCTTCGTGATACCAAAGCAGTATCTCTAAACACATGAGATTCTTCGGGTGGTCGAAGCAGTCTCATATCCTATAAGGTTCTTGGCGATACCAAAGCAGTATCTCTAAACACATGAGATTCGTCTGATGGTCGAAGTAGTCCCTTATCCAATAAGGTTCTTTGCGATACCAAAGCAGTATCTCGCAACGCATGAGATTCATCGGGTGGTCAATGAGTCCCTTTTCCAATAAGGTTCTTTGCGATACCAAAGTAGTATCTCTAAACACATGAGATTCTTCGGGTGGTCAAAGCAGTCCCTTATCTAATAAGGTTCTTCGCGATACCAAAGTTGTATTTTTAAACACATGTGATTCTTTGGGTGGTCGAAGCAGTCCCTTATCCAATAAGGTTCTTTGTGATACCAAAGTAGTATCTCTAAACACACGAGATTCGTCTGGTGGTCGGAACAATGCCTTATCCAATAAGGTTCTTCGCGATACCAAAGCAGTATCTCTAAACACATGTGATTCTTCGGGTGGTCAAAGCAGTCCCTTATCTAATAAGGTTCTTCGCGATACCAAAGTAGTATTTCTAAACACATGACATTTTTCGGTTGGTCAAAGCAGTCCCTTATTTAATAAGGTTCTTCGCGATACCAAAGCAGTATCTCTAAACACATGAGATTCTTCGGGTGGTCAAAGCAGTCCCTTATCTAATAAGGTTCTTCACGATATTAAAGCAGTATCTCTAAACACATGAGATTCTTCGGGTGGCGAAAGCATCCCTTTCCAATAAGGTTCTTCGCGATACCAAAGCAGTATCTCTAAGCACATGAGATTCTTTGGGTGGTGGAAGCAGTCCCTTATCCAATAAGGTTCTCCGCGATACCAAATTAGTATCTCTAAACACATGAGATTCTTCGGGTGGTCAAAGCAGTCCCTTATCCAATAAGGTTCTTCGCGATACCAAAGCAGTATCTCTAAACACATGAGATTCTTCGGGTGGTCGAAGCAGTACCTTATTCAATAAGGTTCTTCTTGATACCAAAGCAATATATCTAAACACATGAGATTCTTCAGGTGGTCGAAGCAGTCCCATATCCATTAAGGTTCGTTGCGATACCAAAGCCGTATCTCTAAATACATGAGATTCGTCGGATAGTCGAAGCAGTCCCTTATCCAATAAGGTTCTTCGCGATACCAAAGCATTATCTCTAAACACATTAGATTCGTCGGATGGTCGAAGCAGTCCCTTATCCAATAAGCTTCTTCGTGATATCAAAGCAGTATCTCTAAACACATGAGATTCGTCGGGTGGTCAAAGTTGTCCCTTATCTAATAAGGTTCTTCGCGATATCAAATCATTATCTCTAAACACATGAGATTCTTTGCGATACCAAAGCAGTATCTATAAACACATAAGATTCTTCGAGTCGTCAAAGCAGTACCTTATCTAATAAGGTTCTTCGCGATAACAAAGCAGTCTCTCTAAACATATTAGATTCGTCGGGTGGTCGAAGCAGTGCTTTATCCAATAAGGTTCTTCGCGATACCAAAGCAGTATCTCTAAACACATGAGATTCTTCGGGTGGTCAAAGCAGTCCCTTATCCAATAAGGTTCTTCGCGATACCAAAGTAGTATATTTAAACACATGAGATTCGTCGGGTGGTCGAAGGAGTGCCTTATCCAATAAGGTTCTTCGCGATACCAAAGCAGTATCTCTAAACACATGAGATTCTTCGGGTGGTCGAAGCAGTACCTTATTCAATAAGGTTCTTCGTGATACCAAAGCAGTATCTCTAAACACATGAGATTCTTCAGGTGGTCGAAGCAGTCCCATATCCATTAAGGTTCGTTGCGATACCAAAGAAGTATCTCTAAACACATGAGATTCTTCGGGTGGTCGAAGCAGTCTCATATCCTATAAGGTTCTTCGCGATACCAAAGAAGTATCTCTAAACACATGAGATTCGTCGGGTGGTCAAAGTAGTCCCTTATCCAATAAGGTTCTTTGCGATACCAAAGCAGTATCTCTAAACACATGAGATTCTTCGGGTGGTCAAAGCAGTCCCTTATCTAATAAGGTTCTTCGCGATAACAAAGTAGTATTTTTAAACACATGAGATTCTTCAGGTGGTCGAAGCAGTCCCTTGTCCAATAAGGTTCTTCGCGATACCAAAGCAGTATATCTAAACATATGAGATTCGTCGGGTGGTCGAAGCAGTACCTTATTCAATAAGGTTCTTCTTGATACCAAAGCAGTATCTCTAAACACATGAGATTCTTCAGGTGGTCGAAGCAGTCCCATATCCATTAAGGTTTGTTCCGATACCAAAGCCGTATCTCTAAACACATGAGATTCATCAGGTAGTCGAAGCAGTCCCTTATCCAATAAGGTTCTTCGCGATACCAAAGCAGTATCTCTAAACACATTAGATTCGTCGGATGGTCGAAGCAGTCCCTTATCCAATAAGGTTCTTCGCGATATCAAAGCAGTATCTCTAAACACATGAGATTCATCGGGTGGTCAAAGTTGTCCCTTATCTAATAAGGTTCTTCGCGATATCAAAGCAGTATCTCTAAACACATGAGATTCTTTGCGATACCAAAGCAGTATCTCTAAACACATGAGATTCTTCTGGTGGTCAAAGCAGTACCTTATCTAATAGGGTTCTTCGTGATACCAAAGCAGTATCACTTAACACATGAGATTCTTCGGGTGGTCGAAGCAGTCCCTTATCCAATAAGGTTCTTCGCGATACCAAAGCATTATATTTAAACACATGAGATTTGTCGGGTGGTCGAAGCAGTGCCTTATCCAATAATGTTCTTCGCGATACCAAAGCAGTATCTCTAAACACATGAGATTCGTCGGGTGGTCGAAGAAGTCCCTTATCTAATAAGGTTCTTCGCGATACCAAATCAGTATCTCTAAACGCATGAGATTCTTCGGGTGGTCGAAGCAGTCTCATATCCTATAAGGTTCTTCGCGATACCAAAGCAGTATCTCTAAACACATGAGATTCGTCGGGTGGTCAAAGTAGTCCCTTATCCAATAAGGTTCTTTGCGATACCAAAGCAGTATCTCTAAACACATGAGATTCTTCGGGTGGTCAAAGTAGTCCCTTATCTAATAAGGTTCTTCGCGATACCAAAGTAGTATTTTTAAACACATGAGATTCTTCAGGTGGTCGAAGCAGTCCCTTGTCCAATAAGGTTCTTCGCGATACAAAAGCAGTATATCTAAACATATGAGATTCGTCGTGTGGTCGGAACAGTGCCTTATCCAATAAGGTTCTTCGCGATACCAAAGCAGTATCTCTAAACACATGTGATTCTTCGGGTGGTCAAAGCAGTTCCTTATCTAATAAGGTTCTTCGCGATACCAAAGCAGAATTTCTAAACATATGACATTTTTCGGTTGGTCAAAGCAGTCTCTTATCTAATAAGGTTCTTCGCGATACCAAAGCAGTATCTCTAAACACATGAGATTCTTCGGGTGGTCGAAGCAGTCCCTTATCTAATAAAGTTCTTCGCGATTTTAAAGCAGTATCTCTAAACACATGAGATTCTTCGGGTGATGAAAGCAGTCCCTTATCCAATAAGGTTCTTCGCGATATTGAAGCAGTATCTCTAAACACATGAGATGCTTCGCGATACCAAAGCTGTATCTCCTTGCACATGAGATTCTTCGGGTGGTCGAAGCAGTCCCTTATCCAATAAGATTCTCCGCGATACCAAATTAGTATCTCTAAACACATGAGATTCTTCGGGTGGTCAAATCAGTCCCTTATCCATTAAGGTTCTTCGCGATACCAAAGCAGTATCTCTAAACACATGCGATTCTTTGGTTGGTCGAAGCAGTACCTTATTCAATAAGGTTCTTCTTGTTACCAAAGCAGTATCTCTAAACACATGAGATTCTTCAGGTGGTCGAAGCAGTCCCATATCAATTAAGGTTCGTTGCGATACCAAAGCCGTATCTCTAAACACATGAGATTCGTCGGATAGTCGAAGCAGTCCCTTATCCAATAAGGTTCTTCGCGATACCAAAGCAGTATCTCTAAACACATTAGATTCGTCGGATGGTCGAAGCAGTCCCTTATCCCATAAGGTTCTTCGCGATATCAAAGCAGTATCTCTAAACACATGAGATTCATCGGGTGGTCAAAGTTGTTCCTTATCTAATAAGGTTCTTCGCGATATCAAAGCAGTATCTCTAAACACATGAGATTCTTTGCGATACCAAAGCAGTATCTCTAAACACATGAGATTCTTCTGGTGGTCAAAGCAATACCTTATCTAATAGGGTTCTTCGTGATACCAAAGCATTATCACTAAACACATGAGATTCTTCGGGTGGTCGAAGCAGTCCCTTATCCAATAAGGTTCTTCGCGATACCAAAGCATTATATTTAAACACATGAGATTTGTCGGGTGGTCGAAGCAGTGCCTTATCCAATAATGTTCTTCGCGATACCAAAGCAGTATCTCTAAACACATGAGATTCTTCGGGTGGTCAAGTCAGTCCCTTATCTAATAAGGTTCTTCGCGATACCAAATCAGTATGTCTAAACGCATGAGATTCTTCGGGTGGTGAAAGCAGTCCCTTATCTAATAAGGTTCTTCGCGATATTAAAGCAGTATCTCTAAACACATTAGATTCTTCGTGATACCAAAGCAGTATCTCTAAACACATGAGATTCGTCGGATGGTCGAAGAAGTCCCTTATCCAATAAGGTTCTTTGTGATACCAAAGCAGTATCTCTAAACACATGAGATTCTTCGGGTGGTTGAAGCAGTCCCTTATCCAATAAGGTTCTTCGCGATATCAAAGCAGTATCTCTAAACACATGAGATTCTTCGGGTGGTCGAAGCAGTACCTTATTCAATAAGGTTCTTCTTGATACCAAAGCAGTATCTCTAAACACATGAGATTCCTCGGGTGGTCGAAGCAGTCTCATATCCTATAAGGTTCTTCGCGATACCAAAGCAGTATCTCTAAACACATGAGATTCGTCGGGTGGTCAAAGTAGTCCCTTATCCAATAAGGTTCTTTGCGATACCAAAGCAGTATCTCTAAACACACGAGATTCTTCGGGTGGTCAAAGCAGTCCCTTATCTAATAAGGTTCTTTGCGATACCAAATCAGTATCTCTAAACGCATGAGATTCTTCGGGTGGTGAAAGCAGTCCCTTATCCAATAAGGTTCTTCGCGATATGAAAGCAGTATCTCTAAACACATTAGACTCTTCGCGATACCGAAGCAATATATCTAAACACATGAGATTCGTCGGATGGTCGAAGAAGTCCCTTATCCAATAAGGTTCTTCGTGATACCAAAGCAGTATCTCTAAACACATGAGATTCTTCGGGTGGTTGAAGCAGTCCCTTATCCAATAAGGTTCTTCGCGATACCAAAGCAGTATCTCTAAACACATGAGATTCGTCGGGTGGTCAAAGTAGTCCCTTATCCAATAAGGTTCTTTGCGATACCAAAGCAGTATCTCTAAACACATGAGATTCTTCGGGTGGTCAGAGCAGTCCCTTATCTAATAAGGTTCTTTGCGATACCAAAGTAGTATTTTTAAACACATGAGATTCTTCGGGTGGTCGAAGCAGTCCCTTGTCCAATAAGGTTCTTCGCGATACCAAAGCAGTATATCTAAACACATGAGATTCGTCGTGTGGTCGGAACAGTGCCTTATCCAATAAGGTTCTTCGCGATACCAAAGTAGTACCTCTAAACACATGTGATTCATCGGGTGGTCAAAGCAGTCCCTTATCTAATAAGGTTCTTCGCGATACCAAAGCAGTATTTCTAAACACATGACATTTTTCGGTTGGTCAAAGCAGTCCCTTATCTAATAAGGTTCTTCGCGATACCAAAGCAGTATCTCTAAACACATGAGATTCTTCGGGTGGTCAAAGCAGTCCCTTATCTAATAAGGTTCTTCGCGATGTTAAAGCAGTATCTCTAAACACATGAGATTCTTCGGGTGATGAAAGGAGTCCCTTATCCAATAAGGTTCTTCGCGATATTGAAGCAATATCTCTAAACACATGAGATGCTTCGCAATACCAAAGCAGTATCTCCTTGCACATGAGATTCTTCGGGTGGTCGAACCAGTCCCTTATCATGAGATGTTGAAAAGGCTTGTAGCAAAAAATGGTAAAAATGACCTAAAATGGAGGCATAAGTTAAATAAGTTCAAGTTGGAAATTGAAATTTCCAAGTTACACATCCAAACCATGGCATATAATAGGTCATTTTGACTCTAAAAAGCATTTTAGAAACAATGGTTCAGCCACTTTTTTGATTTGATGTTTAGATCATGGACATGCTTTGGAAAATGGTTGCTTGCATAATAAGGTTCAAATGCAAAACATAAGGAAAGGCAATGTACAAGCTAGTAAAGTGTCTTAACACATCCCATATCTCATCTAAGGAGATTTTCAAGTCAGTTACAAGTGCTGTAAGAGGCTTGGCATGAGATGAGGCATGAGAAGAGATGAAATCATAAACTCATGGCATGAGAATTCCAAATTCTCATTGGATGATTCCAGATGGTTCTAGAGAGGTCCAATGCATTCTATATAGTTTATAGAACTTGCTCAGATGCAAGGTTGGTGAGAGATTAGAGAGAAGAGTGAGATAGCCATTTCAATTGCTTCCATTGCAAGTTGAAATCAAATTCTACATTCTGATTCATTTCCATTTCTTCTTTCAATCCAAACACATTCCATTGATCACACTGAAGCTGTGCATACCAAATTGAAGGCAAAACCATGGAGAATTGAGGAGATAACTTTTGGATTTTGAAGGTTGCAAGTCACCATCGGGTTTGGAGATTCAAGCTTTCTTGGTCCAATCTTTTGCAAACAGAAACTTTATCATCATTCAAGGATTTATTATGAAGAGTTTGAGAGCTTGAAGTGGAGGATTACCCTATCTGATAATCAAGATTTGACAGGTTAGTAACTTTTCCTCTACACCATAATTTAAGCATAATTAGGGAGAATTGTTACGTTAGAACGGTTAGAGACAATTAGGTGATGGATTCTGGGAAGTTTGAGAGCAATTGGTGAAGTTTGAGTTGATGACACCATTTTTGTTTTGATCAAGAACATGAGATATAGTGAGCTATAGCATGAATTTGATATCAAGAATTAACCAGTGTGAAGTGGTGATCATTCTGAGGTAATCAATTTCAAGAATGGTGAACTTTGATTCCTGAGCATATTTGGAGGTTTGATTCGTGTTTTAGGTTTGAGGATGTTTCAATGGATTTTGATGCCATGGTTAGATTCAGGGTGAAATTCTGGACAGATTAGGGTTTTGAATTTCAGTTTTTCATGGAGAATTGGTGAGGTTCGAATTGGAGAGGATGAGCTTGAACCTCTGAGCTTCTATGGTTGTTCTTCTCTCCAAGCCCTATTCAAATGAAGAAGATAAGTGGTACACCATTGGATCCACAGGTTGACTTTGATTGAAGATGGTATTACACGGCCAGGATTCGTTTGAGTTTGTGAAAGAAGCTCTGAAGAGCTTAAACAAAGCGTTTCATTAAACTTGGGGTATTGCGCTTTAGTTGGTAATTGATATTCGCACCCCAAGTCATGGCCCATTGAGATTTTTAACTGAATTTTGTTACTAACTGCACCGTGTATTTTTCTTTTTCTTTATGATTTTTAATTGGTTTTCTGATGAAAATTGGGCCTGGCGCGCATTGATATCCCCACCCCCATTTTGAGCCCACCTGGATATTGTACTGAATATAGTTACTATCTGCACCCAACATTTCTCATTTTAATTTCTTTTTCTCCATTTTATTTTAACCTTTGAAAAATCATGATAAATAGAAAAATGATGATTTTTGTATGAGGATTTTTTCTACCATTTCATGTTAATGTCTAGAAAATTATAAAATCAAAATATTTGCATTTCATGCATTTTTAATATTTTTTGTGTATTTTCCCTTTTAATAGCATTTTAATTCTTTTATGTTGATGCATAGATTTGTAGAATTTTGTTTAGCTAGTTCCCTTTGAATTTTTAGGCCATTCTTTTTAGGATAGTTAGATTAGGACTTTAGCTCCCCTCTGGATTTATTCCATAATTTTGTGATTAATTTTTGATTAGTTTTGATTAGATGACTTTAGGTTGTATAGAATTAGGTCAATCCTTAACATAGGTCCATAATAACACTAGAATTTTGGGTCTCTAGGTCAAGTTAGATATTGGGACATATAGGGTATTAAGGGTAGGTATATAGGATCCCCTAGAAATTATATTAGGTTTTAATATAATAGTATCCTATTTTTAATTGATTTTTGTAGTTGATGGTTGTTTGTGTTGCCCTTGTGGGCTTGTATTTGTTTTGCTTTGCTTTGTGGGCTTGGTGAGCTTGGTCTTGCTTTGAGGAGCATGGAGGAGCATAGTAGAAGACTTGAGAGTTGAAGAATGAGCTTGAGAGCTTGAAGTCTTGTTTGTTTTGTTGTTGTTTTAGGGTTAGGAATTAAGTAGAGCTTAGACTTAGTTAACTTCTTTCTTAAACATGGATGGTATCCTTCACCTCCATTCTTCCCCATGATTCAAGGTCCTTCCATGGTATTCACCTCCCTCCTTTGGAGGGAGAAGTGATGGTACCTAGGAAGTAGAACCTTTGAGGGCACCATTCCTTTGATGTTAAACCCTTATAGGTCACCTTTGGTGGTCAATAAGCAGCTTAACACCCCAGCTTATCCAGCTAAGTGATTTCCTCTGGTTTGAGAATCTTGAGAGATGTTGAGCTTGAGTGTGAAGATGAAGACTTCATTGAAGTGTATGGAAGAGGATGATTCCCTGAGCATTGCCATTGTAGCTGAAGCTTGGAAAGCAACAAGAGCAAGTTGATACTTGAAGACCCAATGAAGATCCAGTAGAGGCTGAATAAAGAGCTGAGGCTTAAAGATTGAAGAGTGAGTTGATACTTATGAACAGGATACAATTGAGATTGAGAGTAGAGCTGAGGCTTGAAGAACAAAGGATAAGTTGATACTTACCTTGAAGCTTGGAGATCCTGAAGGAATCAAGTTGATACTTGTGGTTAAGAGTGAAGCCTGAAGGTGGAACTGATTAAGGAGCTGAAGCTTAGAGAAGGAGGATAAGTTGAAACTTATGTGGAAGGGTTGAAACCTGGAGAAGCAAATTGATATTTGTCAAGAGTGATGAAGTCTGAAGACTGAGTTGCTGTCAGAAGAGTTGAGGCTTGGAGTTGAGAGAGGAGTTGATTTGCTTTCTTGTCTTTTTCTTTGTTGTATTGATGTGCCTTGTTTGACTTGCTTGATGCATTAGAATAAGTACATATCTAGATTAGGTAGAATCTAGGAGCATGATTGCACTAGAGGTTGAGTTGCTCCCTCTGCTTGTATTGTTACTGTATGGCTTTGCTTGCGGGTATTCGGTAGAGCCCAGCTCCCTTGCCCATGTGGTTTGTTCTGCTTGATGGCATGATTTTATTTCTTCTGTATGATTGCAATTTACTGTATTTTGCTTGATAGCGTGTCTTTATCTTTGCAGTATGATTACTGTTATTCATTCTGGCTTGAGGTCGAGATGAGCTTGTGGAGGCTGATGCCCCACACACATTTCCTCCCTCACTTGCATTGCATGCATTTTACTGTATATCTGTTTACTGTTTAAGCTGATGCTTTAGTTGTTTCTGTGTATCATTGACATGATCCCTTAGGACTCTCATTTCCTTTGATAAGGAAGTGATGATAGAACTTTAGGTTGAAACCTATGCATGATAACTTCTAGGAGCTCCCTGTTTCAAACCTCAACCATAGGATGAATCCTTGGCATGACAACAGTAGGACTTGATAGTCTCCATTTAGTTGAGTCTGTTCTCTTCTCATCTCAAAACAGCATAAGATACAGTAATCATGAATGGTTTCTTTCGTACGTTACGAGCCTTAAGCTATCTGAGAAAGGATTGTTGGAGAGCTTCTTTTCAACAGTCTGGATGTTTAGTATGGTACCCTTTGGGTGACATGCGACGCATTCACTCTCAGGTCATAGTCTTTAGTGCGGTTGAAATTGCAAACACAATAAAAAACACTTCTTCCGTAAAAGACAGAAAATAACCCGTAGTGTCCCGAACTACGTAAGCTCTGATCTCTCAAGCCTGTTGAGAGTACGTAGGCACAATACTGATGTATTGGCGAGCTACCTTCCCCATATCCCGTCGTAGGTCGAACTACGTTGACTCTGATTTCTCATTCTCTGATGAGAATACGTAGGCATAAAGCGCGACGCTTTGCCGAGTCATTTTCTTTTCTGTTTAAGCCAGCCTTGATAGGTAGATAGATAAACCAACTCGTCCAGTAAACACAACAAGCGTGGATCCCGTCGAGTACGACGGACGTGAGGGGTGCTAATACCTTCCCCTTGCGTAACTGACTCCCGAACCCAGACAATGGTTGCGACGACCTTGTCTTACCCTTTTTCGTCAAGTTTTTCCGATCGTTTCCTTTCCCGTTCCGAGGGATAAATAACGAAAGGTGGCGACTCTTCTGTTGTGCCGACACCTTATTTCCGCGTAAGCGACAGAAAGCAGTCCCTTATCCAATAAGGTTCTTCGCAATATTAAAGCAGTATCTCTAAACAAATGAGATTCTTCGTGATTCCAAAGCAGTATCTCTAAGCACATGAGATTCTTCGGGTGGTCGAAGCAGTCCCTTATCCAATAAGGTTCTTCGCGATACCAAATTAGTATCTCTAAACACATGAGATTCTTCGGGTGGTCAAAGCAGTCCCTTATCCAATAAGGTTCTTCGCGATACCAAAGCAGTATCTCTAAACACATGAGATTCTTCGGGTGGTCGAAGCAGTACCTTATTCAATAAGGTTCTTCTTGATACCAAAGCATATCTCTAAACACATAAGATTCTTCAGGTGGTCGAAGCAGTCCCATATCCATTAAGGTTCGTTGCGATACCAAAGCCGTATCTCTAAACACATCAGATTCGTCGGATAGTCAAAGCAGTCCCTTATCCAATAAGGTTCTTCGTGATACCAAAGCAGTATCTCTAAACACATTAGATTCGTCGGATGGTCGAAGCAGTCCCTTATCCAATAAGGTTCTTCGCGATATCAAAGCAGTATCTCTAAACATATGAGATTCATCGGGTGGTCAAAGCAGACCCTTATCTAATAAGGTTCTTCGCGATATCAAAGCAGTATCTCTAAACACATGAGATTCTTTGCGATACCAAAGCAGTATCTCTAAACACATGAGATTCTTCTGGTGGTCAAAGCAGTACCTTATCTAATACGGTTCTTCGCGATACCAAAGCAGTATCACTAAACACATGAGATTCTTCGGGTGGTCGAAGCAGTCTCTTATCCAATAAGGTTCTTCGCGATACCAAAGCATTATATATAAACATTTGAGATTTGTCGGGTGGTCAAAGCAGTGCCTTATCCAATAAGGTTCTTCGCGATACCAAAGCAGTATCTCTAAACACATGAGATTCTTCGGGTGGTCAAAGCAGTCCCTTATCTAATAAGGTTCTTCGCAATACCAAATCAGTATCTCTAAACGCATGAGATTTTTCGGGTGGTGAAAGCAGTCCCTTATCCAATAAGGTTCTTCACGATATTAAAGCAGTATCTCTAAACACATTAGATTCTTCGCGATACCAAAGCAGTATCTCTAAACACATGAGATTCTTTGGGTAGTTGAAGCAGTCCCTTATCCAATAAGGTTCTTCGCGATACCAAAGCAGTATCTCTAAACACATGAGATTCTTCGGGTGGTCGAAGCAGTACCTTATTCAATAAAGTTCTTCTTGATACCAAAGCAGTATCTCTAAACACATGAGATTCTTGAGGTGGTTGAAGCAGTCCCATATCCAATAAGGTTCGTTGCGATACCAAAGCAGTATCTCTAAACTCATGAGATTCGTCGGGTGGTCGAAGCAATCCCTTACCCAATAAGGTTCTTCGCGATACCAAAGCAGTATCTCTAAACAAATGTGATTCTTCGGGTGGATGAAGTAGTTCCTTATCCAATAAGGTTCTTCGCGATACCAAAGCAATATCTCTAAACATATGAGATTCTTCGGGTGGTCGAAGCAGTCTCATATCCTATAAGGTTCTTCGTGATACCAAAGCAGTATCTCTAAACATATGAGATTCGTCGGATGGTCGAAGCAGTCCCTTATCCAATAAGGTTCTTTGCGATACCAAAGCAGTATCTCTAAACACATGAGATTCATCGGGTGGTCAAAGTAGTCCCTTATCCAAAAAGGTTCTTTGCAATACCAAAGTAGTATCTCTAAACACATGAGATTCTTCGGGTGGTCAAAGCAGTCCCTTATCTAATAAGGTTCTTCGCGATACCAAAGTAGTATTTATAAACACATGAGATTCTTCGGTTGGTCGAAGCAGTCCCTTGTCCAATAAGGTTCTTCGCGATACCAAAGAAGTATCTCTAATCACATGAGATTCGTCGGGTGGTCGGAACAGTGCCTTATCCAATAAGGTGTTTCGTGATACCAAAGCAGTATCTCTAAACACATGTGATTCTTCGGTTGGTCAAAGCAGTCCCTTATCTAATAAGGTTCTTCGCTATACCAAAGCAGTATTTCTAAACACATGACATTCTTCGGTTGGTCAAAGCAGTCCCTTATCTAATAAGGTTCTTCACGATACCAAAGCAATATCTCTAAACACATGAGATTCTTCGGGTGGTCAAAGCAGTCCCTTATCTAATAAGGTTCTTCGCGATATTAAAGCAGTATCTCTAAACACGTGAGATTCTTCGGGTGGTGAAAGCAGTCCCTTATCCAATAAGGTTCTTCGCGATATTAAAGTAGTATCTCTAAACAAATGAGATTCTTCGTGATACCAAAGCAGTATCTCTAAGCACATGAGATTCTTCGGGTGGTCATAGCAGTCCCTTATCCAATAAGGTTCTTCGCGATACCAAATTAGTATCTCTAAACACATGAGATTCTTTGGGTGGTCAAAGCAGTCCCTTATCCAATAAGGTTCTTCGCGATACCAAAGCAGTATCTCTAAACACATGAGATTCTTTGGGTGGTCGAAGCAGTACCTTATTCAATAAGGTTATTCTTGATACCAAAACAGTCTCTCTAAACACATGAGATTCTTCAGGTGGTCGAAGCAGTCCCATATCCAATAAGGTTCCTTGCGATACCAAAGTAGTATCTCTAAACACATAAGATTCGTCGGATGGTCGAAGCAATCCCTTATCCAATAAGGTTCTTCGCGATACCAAAGCAGTATCTCTAAACACATGAGATTCTTCGGGTGGTTTAAGCAGTCCCTTATCCAATAAGATTCTTCGTGATACCAAAGCAGTATCTCTAAACACATGAGATTCTTCGAGTGGTCGAAGCAGTACTGTCGCTACCGCGAAAATAAGGTGTCGGCAAAACAGAAGAGTCGCCACCTTTCGTTATTTATCCTTCAGAATGGGAAAGGAAACGATCGGAAAAACCTGACGAAAAGGTATAAGACAAGGTCATCGCAACCATTGTCTGGGTTCGGGAGTCGGTTACGCAAGGGGAAGGTATTAGCACTCCTCACGTCCATCGTACTCGATGGGATCCATGCTTGTTGTGTTTATCTGACGGGTTTATTTACTATCTACCTATCAAGGCTGGTCTGAAAAGAAAAGAAAATGACTCGGCAAAGCGTCGCGCTTTATGCCTACGTATTCTCATCAGAGAATGAGAAATCAGAGTCAACGTAGTTCGACTAACTACGGGTGATGGGGGAAGGTGGCTCGCCAATACATCAGTATTGTGCCTACATACTCTCAACAGGTATGAGAGATCATTGCTTACGTAGTTCGGGATAATACGGATTACGGGAATTCAGATTCATCTGTTTTTCCGAGTAGGGTTAACAAAAAGTTCCAGCAGTTAGATGTACGCAGCTCGACCCTTGGAGACTTATGCGTTACCGTTTACGGTAGAACTGGTAGTTAACGACACTCTTTTCTTCAGAAAGCTTCCTTTGAATTATGGGCCCACGGGGCAAAAAGGTTTGAAGTTTGTTTTCTGTCTTTTACAGAAGAACTGTTTTTTAGTTGTCTGTAGTTTGTACAGCACTAGAGACTATGACCTGGGAACGAATGCGCCGCATATCGTCCAAAGGACGTATACTAAACATTCTAGACGATTGAGAGGAGGCCGCTCAATTATCATTACCCAAGTAGCTTAAGGATCGTATCGCGCTTGTACTAACTTGCCTTTATTACGTTTTTTACGGTTGTTTCAAGATGAGAAGGGAAATGGACAACTACGGGGAGACTATCAAGTCCTAATGTTGTCATGCCAAGGATTCATCATATAGTTGAGGTTTGAAACAGGGATCTCCTAGATGTTATCATGCATAGGTTTCAACCTAAAGTTCTGTCATCACTTCCTTATCAAAGGAAGTGAGATTCCTAGGGGATCATGTCAATGATAAACAGAAACAGATAAAGCATCAGCTTAAACAGTAAATAGTTAATGACTGTAAGATGCATGCAATGCAAGTGAGGGAGGAAATGTGTGTGGGGCATCAACCTCCACAAGCTCGTTTCGACCTCAAGCCAGATATGAACAACTGCAATCATACAGAAAAAATAAAATGCCATCAAGCAAATCACAAACCACATAGGCAAGGGAGCTGGGCTCTACCGAATACCAGCAAGCAAAGCCACACAGTAAAAACACAAGCAGAGGGAGCAACTCAACCTCTAGTGCAGTAATGCTCCTAGCTTATGTCAGTCTAAACATGAAATTATTCTAATGCATCAAGCAAATCAAACAAGTCACATCAATACAGTTGCACAGAAAGCAAACAGACAGGAAAGAAAGCAGATCAACAGCTTCCACAGCAAAGCAGTCCTCTGACAGCAGTTTAGTCCTCAGTCTATAACTGTTCTTCAAGTCTATCCTCTTCAATGGCAAGTATCAACTTGCTAATTCAAGATCTCAATGCACCAAACACAAGTATCAACTTGTTCTCCAACTTCCAGCTTCAGCTCTTTCTTCAATCTCAATTTGATTTCTTCACACAAGTATCAAGGAAAGAAACCCTCAAGGTTCTACCACTTTGTGAGGATCCACTCATCCTACCAAAGGAGGGATGGGGTCTTCACAATGGGACCTTACATCATAGGGAGGAATGGAAGTGATCAACACCTTCCATGTTTCAGGAAGGAAGAAAATCTATTCTAAGAGATCTCCCTAAAACCCTAAACCTTAATCCTACACAAACTACACCAAAGGGAGAGAAACCTTCAAGTCCAAGCTCCACCATGCATTCCACAGCAGCCCACACATGTCTTCACCATCATCCAAGAGCAAGAGAAGTAAAACCCTAGTCTAAGGGAACTAATGAAATCATTCTAGTTGAGTTAGCAAGTTAGGATCACCTAAAACCTAGTACTAAAGTTAATTCCAACTAAAATACTAAAACCAATTGTAAAATCCTACAAAAATAACTATGGGAACCTAATTCAATCATAACTCTACCATGTTAATTCCAGAGATCAAATCATCCAATAAGTCATAGAAATAAATCCTAAACTATGGGGTACTAAGGTTAAACCCTAAAACTAGAGCACCTAAAGTTTCAACACAAAAACAGCCCTAAACTTCTTCAAAAAATGTGAGAAAATTACTAGAGGAGCATACATAGCTAAGCTAGCTACATACAAAAAATCAGCTCAAAAATCATCACCAAGTGATCACACTAAAATCAGCAAGACAAGGTATCAACCGTAATGAAATTAATATCAATTAAAATACAAAAAATGTAATTAAAATAAAAAATGCATGAATTCCTAAACTCTTAATTTCCTAAAACTCTAGACTCATTCATGAGTCAGGGGAAAAAAACCTGGATCAAATTGAGTTATTTTTCTATTTATTATGAATTAATTCCTAAACTACATGAAATGATGAAAAATAAACAAACATTCAAGAAAATAACAAGATACGCGTGCTGAATATCAATTATTCTCAGTTTATTCCAGGATTTGGGCCAAAACGGGGGTGTGGATATCACTTGGATCCTTAAGCCCAAAACAACAATTAAATGAAACGCAGCGTTTCACTTCTTAATCTCTCTTCAGAATTTAAAACAAATCGTGGTCATCCATTGCTTGCCTGAGTCAAAGGTCCAACCCTCATCCAACGGCCAATGTTCATCGTCTCCAAATTCAAACTGAGGGAGGGAAATCCCCAGACGGTGGCCTGAGTTGCAGCGCCACCGTCTTCTCCGACAAAGTAGTGCCCACAGGTCATCAATAACAACAAACCGATACACAATCTCACTCAAATTTTTCTCCTGAACACGAATCCAATCTCCAAATTCACTAATTCTTTCTCTAACTTAAAATTCGATCATATTTTCAGAAACACACCAAATCTTGATCATCACAATTCTAAAAAATAATGGTCCTAATGCAATCTATACTTCTCACTGATCAATTTCCACTATCCAAACATGATTATTCCTTCAAGAATCTTGAGATATCAGCCTCAACAGAAAATGATCCATGACCTAAAGTGTCTCTATTCCTCAATTTCTTGTACCAAAATCCATCTATGTCCTATCAAGAACCTAACCACATGCAAGTTTCTATGAATCTCCCTATAGATTAAGCAGAATTTTGATTGGTACAAACCTGATCTATGTCCTTCATCTCATGAGATATTTAACTGATTTGTTATGATCATTTCCTTGTTTGCAATCCAATGGTTCATGTTGATTATGTTACTTCATCATGAAGAAACAAAGTAAAAGTGTATAAAAATGGACTCAAACCAAAATTCTAACGTTGCCAAAGTTTCTAAAATGCTTTTTCCATTCAAAAAATGATGTTACTTTGCTTTGTTTGGACACAAATCAATTTATTTGAATTTTTTGGTCATTTAATGCCTTTAATCCTTCCTTTTTCACAACTCCTTGAACCAAGTCTTTCCTTGAGCCATTTCAATACCTCCTTGATACATGGTCAAGGTTAAAACCCCATTTTGAGCAACTTTCAATTTGAACAAAATTTTATTTGAGGTGTCTAAGTTGGTGAAAATGACCTATAACCAAAGATGACTCATAATCATAACTTCCCAAAATACCCTTGACTTGTCAAAGCCATAACTTGAGTTCTACAAATCCTATCAAGGACTTCTAGTATTCTCTAGAAATCTAAGAGAATAAAGAACAACATTCATATTGACCAAAAGTTCATAGGAATCATCCTTCTTGGGCAAAAGTGTCATGCAAGTTGGGTAACTTTCAAGCTCCAAATTCACATACCTCAGATGACTTGTAACTTGTCAAAGCCATAACTTGAGTTCTACAAATCCTATCAAGGACTTCTAGTACTCAAATTAAAGCTAAG
Organism: Lathyrus sativus; assembly: GCA_963859935.3. Lineage (NCBI taxonomy): Eukaryota > Viridiplantae > Streptophyta > Magnoliopsida > Fabales > Fabaceae > Lathyrus > Lathyrus sativus. Next base: position 234,210,700 of record OZ012740.1, on the reverse strand, counting down.
CTCATGCTCTACAACAATCATGTTGGGGTCAAGATGAGATGATAATCATATCTTGAGTTAATTTTCCTTGAAGATAGGGGTCAAACTAGGGGATTTTACACTATCAAGTCTTAGAAACCCTAGCCTGAAACTTCTCAAACTCTTCAATCATGATGAGTTAACCTTGGAATCATCCTTAGAACATCTTAATGTATCAATCCATGATCACATGGCTCTTGAATTATGTCTCAACCTTCTTCAAATCATCAGTTGACTTAGGGTTGACCCAGTCAAACCCTAATTGCACCACTCATGGCTGAGCCTTCTTAATCTTGCACACTGGCCTGTCTAGGCCTCAAGGTGATCTTCAACACTTCTCATGAGCTCTCTCAAGACCTCAAGTCCAACTTCATGGCTTCAGAATCATCTGATGACTTTCCACAACTCTCAAGTTAGGAGACACACCCTCTTGGCTTCAATCACTCTCTCTGAGGCTCTTTTGACTTCTCTGACAAGGATATCAACCCTCGAACACATGAATAAGCCTCCCAGCTGGCTTCAAAGTCTTGTGTAGCTCTTGATTGGTAATCATACCTCTTGATCTCCTGCATACATGTTAATGAAATGCAAATGATAATGATAATGTGAATGAAATGAAACATAAGCTAGGTAAAGAAAAGTTGGGCAAATTTTGGGGTGCAACAGCTGCGCCTATTCAAACGGCTTGGACCTAACTGGGTGAGAAGCGAACGGCTCTCAAACAATCAAGGTAAAAGACGGTTGAATACCAATAAAATCGGAAATTTGCCAACTGCACAAGTACACGGTACTCTGATGGGGACAAATCTTCGGAAACTGAAATAATAGTTGCGTGGCAACTAGCTGGAGAATACTAATCTGAATCTCCGTCAAGATGATTCTCTGATTTATCTAATATCATTGCATCCTCAAATCATCGAGGGATCACCGATTACACGGTAATTGGCGACTGGCCAACCTCACAGGTAAACGATACTCTGATTGGTAGGAACATCTTCAAAACTGAACATGACAGTTGCACGGCAACTCTGCTGGGGAATTGGTCACACGGTAATTGGTGAAGGGTCTAAGCTCGAATCTCCGTCAGGATGATCATCTGATTTTGCTGTAGATCTTTGTCCTCAAGTCATCAAGGGGTCACCGGTTACACGGTAACTGGTAATGAATGGTTGATCATGCCGTCAGGCATTCTGCGTCATAGCAGAAGAATTCCTTATCGTCGCCTATGGACTCATCATGTCGCTAGGAACGTCGACAACCTCTTCGTCGGACTTCATCAGTAAGTCAATAAGGGATCACCGGTTACTCGGTAACTGGTGAAGGGCTACTCTCAAATCTCCGTCGGGATGATTATCAGATTTTGCTGCATCTTCTTCCTCAAGTCATCAAGGGATCACTGGTCACTCGGTAACCCACGATACATAGCTGATATTGCCGTCAGGCATTCTGCGACACTGTGGCAGAAGGATTCCTCGGGACTCATCAGGTCATTAGGAACTTTTTAACAATCAAGTTAAATATGTCGTCGGGAATTCAAAGAAATTCTCGGGCGTCAGCCGGACTACGTCAGTAAGTCGGGAATGGATTCTCGGTCAATCATGAACCAAATAGGGATATCTAAACTTCTGCCATCAGGCACTCCGCATCAGCTGAGAGAACTACGTCGACATCACAGTTGGACTTCGTCAATAAGTCTTCAAATGGAATCCTTAATCAATCAGGAACCACTAAGGATATACAATCTTTTGTCGTCAGGCCCTCCGCGTCAGCTCAGGTAACTGCTTCGGTCTTGCAGTTAGACTTCATCAGTAAGTCTGGGGTTTTGGCACTGCTGCCGGACTTCAATCATCAAGTCTTCAAGGGAAGTTTCAACTTCTATGTTTAAGACCTGCTGGGGATGACACATCTCCGCAGGGGATTCTGGAGAACTATCAAGTAACTCTGCTTCGGGGATCCAGAAATCATTCTGGACAAATAAACTCAGCTGAGGAAATCAAGAATCATCTTGAACAAATAACTCCGTGGGGACTTCAAGAATCATCCTGAACCAATAACTCTGGTGGAGATTTCAGGAATCATCCTGAGCAAACACTCTGCCGGGGACTCTAAGCATCGACTTGAGCAACCCTCTCTGGCGACTTCACTTGATGTAGCTTACGCGAAAATAAGGTGCCGGCAGAACAGAAGAGTCTCCACCTTTCATTATTTATCCCTCAGATCGGGAAAGGAAACGATCGGAAAAACCTAACGAAAAAGGGTAAGACAAGGTCGTCGCAACCATTGTCTGGGTTCGGGAGTCGGTTACGCAAGGGGAAGGTATTAGCACCCCTCACGTCCGTCGTACTCAACGGGATCCACGCTTGTTGGTTTGTCTAAAGAGTGAAAAACAATCTATCTACGACTGCTAGATCTAAACGAAAAGAAATTGACTCGATAGAGCGTTGCACTCTATGCCTACGTATCCTCATCAGAGAATGAGAAATCAGAGTCGACGTAGTTCGGGAAACTACGGGTTAAGTTTGCTCGGCAAGACGTCGCGTCTTGGGCCTATGTATTCTATTCAGAGAAATCAGAGCATGACGTAGTTCAGGCTAACTACGGCTAGACAAGGGTGTTCTCGGTCACACGGGGGTGAGAGAATAAGTTGACGATACTAGCATACGCATTCTAGCAGTTAGGTGGACGCTGCTCGACCATTGGAGACTTAGGCGTACCTGTTTGCGGTAGAACGGACGTAGTATGTCGGGTTTCGAGGTATGGGAACCTACGGGAACTAGAACTACGGTCTGGTCTCAAATGCACTCGGGCAAGAGAAAATGATAACATCAGTCGTCAGCTGGAAAGTCTCGATCGCACAACAGCGAGAGAACATAAAAGGTTAGTTGTTAGTGTGCTCGCTAGGATATCGCATCCTATGCCTACATATTCTCATCAGAGAAAATCAGAGCAGCTGTAGTTCGGCCTAACTACGGGTAGAACGGAGACCACAGCACAAATCTCATTTTATTAATATTCGGAAAGTTACAATGATTGAGTACAGGAAAATAAACTCCTAAAAAATCACATCCATCTATCATGGAAAATCTAATGAAAAATAGTCCCCTAACAAGTGGACACTTGAATCTACTTCTAAAACTGTAAAATAAACTCCTACAAGAAAATATATCCTAAAAAGAAAATATTAAAAATACTATTATTTTTATATCACTATGATTTCCATTTTTTTCTATTTATATAGTACATATTCTTTTTTCCTTAAAAAAACTAAGCAAATGACTATAAAGAAAATAAAAACAAAGGGGGTGCAAACTGCAGCTAGGGGTGCAGCCAGCAAAAAATAAAAGAAACTGGGCCCAGCCCACTAAGAATACAAACAGAAACACAAAAATGGGGGGTGAATGTGGGAACGGGGGTGTGCACGGATGAAACCAATGGGCCCAGCCCAATCCATTGGACGGCCACGTGGTGCATGATCCAGCTAACCCAAAACCCTAAGTAACTCCTCCTTTCCCTTAGACACTGTTCATCCCACGCGCAGCTTCCCCTCTCTCAGACCCCCGTCTCCTCTCTCAATCTTTTCTTCTCCAATACTCCCAGTTCGTGTGATCCTTGGCTCGTGTTGTTGAAGACATCGAATCCCTCGATGAAGATCTGGACGAACCTTTGAGATATTCGCATGTGCGGATCTTGATGGATGATGATTGCTCTGGAGGATGACGAAGATGCTCGTTGAAAACCGGTGAAGCCTTATGATGTTATTTGAAGATTTGCGAGCGCTTGAACCCAGATCTTGAAGGATCTCTTGACAGATGAACACATGAAGTTACCTAATGAATCTAAGAAGATATTGGATCTGGAGACGATGGAGGTTGCATGTTGCAAGATTCATGAAGATAATCTAGAGAATCTGAGAAATAATGAAGAACTGGCGAACCTTCTTGAAGAAGAACTGAAGGAAGATCTGATGGAGTGGATGAAGGTTCTTGACGATTTGGCAATGAATCTTGGAGATTGGAATCATCCTTCTGGAAAGTATGAAGATCGGTGATGAGAACTGGAGGGCGATGAAGGTTTTCTTGAACAGATCTCCGGAGAGTTTTGGATCTGGATGTTCTTGATGAACCACGAGCAGATCTGGAGACAATGATGAATCCATGAACGTCTATGAAGTTCATGATGATGAAGTTCTTCGATAATCTGGAGAATGATGAAGGTTGTTGATGAAGATCATCATTCTGGAAAAACTCATGAATGGAGATGGACGAAGGTTCTCGAACATGTGATGATGACAATGATCCGAACCTTGAAGGTGTTAGAGATTTCTGGAAATTCCAGATGAATCAGTGAAGAACATTGTTGAACTTGGACGAAGATCTTGAAGTTCTTCTGGAAAACGGTTGCAAGAACATTGATGAACACGGTGGTTTTCTGGGGAATCATGAGGATAGGATGAAGAACACGGTGGTTTTCTGGAGAATCATGAGGATTCCGACGAAGGTTATCGATTCAGGCGACAGTTGCAGTTTGTTTCTGGCGAGGTATGCAGTTTCCAGCGAGGGTTGTTGTGACAACTGCCATGAGAACCACCGTTGATCTTGCTGGTGATGTTCTCCGGCGTGTTTGCATGCGCTCCGGTGGGGTCTTCGGTGAGGACTCGGCGAGTGGGACAGGTGGTGGTGTAGTGCAGAGGGAGCTCGCATGGGTCACACGTGGTGTGGCATGCAGAAGGAGGGAGCGTAACGTGGCAACAGAGAGAGAGAGGAGGGGGAAACGTGGCGAAAACTGAAGTGAAAACGTGGAGTGACCAGAGGGTGAAACGTGGATGGAGAGAGAGTCTGAAATGAACACATGGGATGCTTATATGCTGGACACGTGGACTGGGGTTGTGTTGGGCCTCCACAACAAATGGGCCCAACGAAAATGGATTCTGAATTAATGATTAATTAACATGACTAATTAAAATCTGACTAATCCTAAAACTACAATTAAATGAATTAAAACATGGTTAAACTAATTAATCCTAATTAGACTCAATTAACTAATGAACATTAAAAACTGCAATTAAATCTTAAATGAAAATTAAAACTAATCTAATCCTAATTAATCTAAAACCTCAATTAAAATCTAAACAAATGATTAAAATCTAATTAAACTCTATTAAATCTAAAAAAGAGAATTAACATCTAATTAAACTCTAAAAAACTATTAACTTCTATTAATTCTAATTATTGAAAACTCTATTAATTTCTATTTAATTCCACTAATAGAAAATTCTCTAATCTCTAATAATTCCACTAATAGAAAATCCTATTAATCTCTAATTAAAAACTCTATTAAAAGAAATTATCCTAAAATCACTTAAAAAATCTACTTAACACCTAAAACAATATGATTTATTCTAGAAAGAAATTAAAACTAAAATCTATTATCTAAACAATTAATATCTATTAAAAAAATCTAACTAACTAGAAAAATCAAATTAAACCCATTAAAAATTCTAGAAAATAAGGAAAAAAAATCTAAAAAAGCGAGGAAGCCGATTAAATCGATTAGCGAACTATATCGAAATAAACGGTAAAAACCCGGACACCGAGATGTCCTCAAAAACAACAGCGAGAGCTGAAAACACCAGGACGAGCACCAATTCTCAAAATACGTCCTCGTATTGGCCTGAAATGCCTGAAGCGCGGTCAGAGGGCTGTACTCCCGATAAAGTCAATCTGACTGGAAAAAATGCAATGTACGTGGTATGCAAATGTGAAATGAAATGAGTCGAAACATGAGCCAAATTGCGATAAGTAGTTGGTCAAATTTTGGGGTGCAACAGCTGCCCCTATTCAAACGGCTTGGACCTGAAGGTTTGAGAAGTGAACGGCTTTCAATCATTCAAAGGTAGAAGACGGTTGAATACCAAAGAACCCGGAAATTTGCCAACTACACAAGTACACGGTACTCTGATGGGAACAAATCTTCGGAAACTGAAATCATAGCTGCACGACAACTAGCTGGAGAAATACTGATCTGAACCTCCTTCAGGATGATTCTTTGATTCATCTGATGTCATTGCGTCCTCAAATCATCGAGGGGTCACTGGTCACTCGGTAACCGGCAATACATGGTTGATTACACCATCAGGCGTTCTGTGTCATAGCAGAAGAATTCCTCGGGACTCATCAGGTCAACAATCATGCTGATCATGCCATCAGGCATTCAAAAAAAACTGTCGGGCATCAGCCGGACTTCAACCATCAGGTTGATCATGCCATCAGGCATCCAAAGAACTGTCGGGCATCAGTCGGACTTCAACCATCAGGTTGATCATGCCATCAGGCATTCAAAGAACTTGTCGGGCATCAGTCGGACTTCAACCATCAGGTTGATCATGCCATCAGGCATTCAAAGACCTTGTCGGGCATCAGCCGGACTTCGTCAGCAAGTCGGGAATAAAATTTTTGGTCAATCATGAGCCAACTGGGAATATCTAAACCTCTGCCATCAGGCACTCCGCATCAGCTGAGAGAACTGCTTCATTAACACGGTCGGACTTCAATCATGGAGTCTTCAAGGGAGGTTTCAACTTCGCCGTTAGAAACCTGCTGGGGATGACGCATTGCCGCTGGGGATTCTGGAGAACTATCAAGTAACTCCACTTCGGGGATCCAAAAATCATTCTTCAAGAATCATCTTGGACAAATAACTCCGCCGGGGACCTTCAAGAGTCATCTTGCACCGGTAACCATGCTGGAGCTTTCAGGAATCATCCTGAGCGAACACTCTGTTGGGGATTTCAGGAATCATCCTGGGCAACCTTTACTGGGGACTCTAAGTATCAACTTGAGCAACCAACTCTGGTGACTGCACTGGGGTCTTAAGAGTCATCTTAAGCAAAGAACTTCGCTGGGGAATTCAAGAATCATCTTGAACCAAAGACTTCGCTGGGGACTCCAAGAATCATCTTGAGCAAGCGGCTTCATTGGGGAGAATGTCAGGAATCATCCTGAGCAATCGATTCTGCGGCAGATTCAAGAATCATCTTGATCAAACCATTCTGAGGAGGAACATCTGCAAAACAAGAACAATGGCGACCTGGCTCATGTTTCGTATGCATATGCTTTGACAATGACGCAATGCTCCACACAGTGGAAATGCTACGCGTTTTCAGGGAAAATGTTATGCAATCATGCAACATGCTATGGCCCCATCAGCAAAATAAATGCTGAAGGGAGACGCCTCCTGTCAAGGAGAAGAATTCACACCAATCTCAATTGGACTCCGCCTTGAGAAATGAACCTCAGTTGACTGCTGCAAGGGAACGAAGCTCTACGAGAACCGGGACCTGCTGATCTGGGTAGTCACACCACAACTGCTGAGGAAAACGATATCAATCGCAGAAATAAACTGCGCGGCCTTCGTGACTAAACTTTCCTGGAGAAAACGACTCCGATGGGGAAATACAACATCAGCTGTTCAACATTCTACTGGGGAAAACCAATCATGGTCTGAGCAGCTTCCAAGGATTCGGCTCTCTTGGGGAACTGCGAACTCGACTGAGGAAGAAGAAATCATTCTGCTTACCGAGGAGAATACGACTCTGTGGGGAATTTCAATTCCGCTGGAGACTTCAGTCTTGCACCATCAGTTGCTGCACACTTCAGTGTATGACTCAGCTAGGGAGATGACGTTCCTTCAGGATACATCTGATTGGGGGAGAGAATCTTCTCTGCTTGGGGAGACATATCAATGCTCCTGGTCTCGCGTTCAGACTCTGCGGGGAGAGACTGCTGAACTTTATCGGGGATATCAATCCTGATCTGCTGAGGGTAATCTTGCATACGCCTTACGGGAACTGACCCTTATGGGTAACACCTGCTGGACTATCAAGTCTGATGAGGAATACATGTGTATCAACACTGCTGGGGATATCAATCCTTAGCTACTCATTGTACAACTCGGATGGAAATGTACCGATCCTATCAAGGAAACACCTTTGGCGTCTGCGGAAGATAACAATCGATCACTGAAATTGAATCTCACTTCACTGAGGAAAACAACCTTGAACGGTCTTTTTAGAACACCCTAAGTCCTTATAGGGTACGCCGCAATCTGCTGAGCAATAACTCTTCTCTGCCAATATCTACCCGTTTGGAGACTACTCAATGAGGGAATCAACGTCGACCTCTGCCTGAGGAATGAGTCAATGACCTGGACTCGGAGGGGAAAGGAGTCAAACTCGGACTCTATGGGGATACAACATTGCATCAGTCCCACTGCTAGGGAATAAACCCAAATCTGTCGGTCAGGGAAAGCTTCAGTCTCAACCCACCTAGGAAAGTAGCACATCAGGCTAATCAACGTTCAATGCTTGGGATGGCCATATTCTGCCGGGAATATCAATCAAACTTGCCGAGGATAAGCTTGATCCTACTATGATAAGGGATGAATGCCATCTCAACTTGCTGCAGTCTCACACTGCTCAGGGGAAACAACCTCAAACTGTACGTCTCTGCTGAGAAAATAATCCTGATTCAACAACATCAACACAGGGAATACAGAATACCAATCAGGGAGCTGGGATCACTCGAGCCTTGTGTCGGGGAATGTGACAACATACGAGTCACTAGGAATCATCGGGCCAGGTACAATTAGGCTTTTTCTGGTTTAGGGATAAGAATAGGTTTATGGTGATAGGGACCCATTTCTGGTTACCAGCAAAAGTGGATTTGAAAGGGAAATACTAGACGAGAACTAGCATTCAAGGTGGACTATCAAACGAGAACTGGTGGCAAAATATGTTAGGCTGTCACACGAGAACTGACTCACGGTTTGCCAGACGAGAACTGGGCTTTAAAACTGTGTTGGCCAGACGGGAACTGGTTGAACAATAGGTTAAAGAAAAGGTGACCCGACAGGGCTGGTTTCTGGTTTGGATTTCAGACGAGAACTGGTCTCCGGTTTGCCAGACGAGAACTGGACTTTGAAACGATTTGGTTACAAGGTTCAGCCAAGTAACAGGTTAGGTTGTAGGATAACAATCCAATGACAGCAAGGCTTCTTCAGAAGGCTCAGGTTTTGGCAGGGTAATGACACGATTCCCCGACACTCAACCCTTGCTAGGGTGAACAAACTCATTTGCACAACTTGCCCCAGTGCAATTCAACTTGCCTTAATCCGACTCTTGGGAGACTTCATTCTGAACAGAAAACAGCTGGCAACAAGACAATCTTCAGATGGCTTGCCCCAATATTTGTACAATGGAAGGATTCATCCTCAACTAACCAACTCTCAGCATGGTTGGTTTCAGTATACTGCTGAAGTAGCTTGCCCCTAAACGAGCGTTGAGCGACTCAACATGCCCTGATTGAACACTGGGGGGATCTGTCCTTAAATCACAAGAGTTTCGGATAACTGCCCCTGATTGGGTCTCGGGAAGATTCATTTCTGATCAACTGCTTCTCGAATAATCAACCGATACTCCGGGACTTGTCCTCAGACAAACTGATTCCAAACTCACTCGAAGTCAATGCCCCAAATTCACAGGGTTTCACAGCATACCATTCTGATCCAGACTTCTGACGATTCAGTCCTGATTGACTACTCTCTGTTGGAATTTCCTTCGTATCAACTACTGACCTGCAATTAAAATTGTTTATTCACGACTGGTAATTTTAATGCAGTGTTCATGCAGATTTCGAAAAATGTACTGTCACTCATTTACGGGTCATGATAGTGAGTGACGAATGAACTAAAGAGTTCAAACGTAGTGCTGATTTGATCAGTGAAAAATGCAACAAGGATATGATTAGCAAATCATGTAGGAGTCAGGTTACTCAACCTTATCGTAATGCGCTTTCAGAATAAACCCTGCCTCAATTAGGTCTTTTAAGGGTTGTATCGTGGTCGGGTTCACGGTTCGTGAAACAAAGGATATTTGGCTCAAATTATGATTTGTACCCACCTAAAGTTCAGTTAACTTGGCTTGAGCGCTCGCCTCTTCGAGAGGTATATTGAATGTTGGGAACAACCGGTTAAAGAATTCACAAGGTGTTTCGGAGTGACAGTTACTCCTTTTTCGTTTCGGTGCCTGTATCTACACGACTTTGTCCTTGTTTGAGGATTTTTCTTTTTATATCCTTTCTTTTTCATTATTTTGATTCCCTAATTTTTTCCTGGACTGGCTCTTCCGAGTTCTTTTCGATTTTTCTTTGGAAGGCCAGCGGGATGCCCTGCTTTTATTTTTGTACTTAGCGGGCTTTCTTATTCCTTTTTTTTTTCGAAACAAGTCGTGCGACACTGGCTGTCTGGATTCATCCGAGAGGTTTATAACTGTCTCACTCCTGATTGGTGAGGTTTAACCATTGTGGTTGACGAGGTACGACCTCTGGGGAAAAATGCGATGTGATTGGTCCTCGAAAGACAACATTCCTCCATAAGACCTGAACGCTCGATCAAGCTAACTGACAACTACCCTGCCCCGGGTTAAGATGTGCGGGTTTAAAAGTCCGAAAAAAAAACTCCTACTTCTCGGCTCGAAGTGGTTAACAAGGGATTCTCTTCCTTATTTCTCTGGTGTTTAGGGGATTTGAAACAATGCCTGTACATCATAGGCAAGGTTTTATCTGAAAGCATACGATCATTGGTCATGAGTATTCAGTTTCATCATCCTCCCACCGATCTTTACTAATCATAGTGATAAAGTGGAGTGAATAAAGTGCAAGTGTCAGTGCAACGGAGTAAATGAGGTACAACGACACGATTAATTCAGAAAAATGCATAGTCACTTTATTAATATTACCATTCGAAACAAACAATGTTTAACAGCAAGTAGTAACTAACAGAAAAGAAACTACAAATGCAAATGATAAAAAGTCCGAGGACTGCCAATGCTGAGGACGTCTGCCCGTCTGGGCCACTGGCCTCTAGAAATAACCCTCTGAATCTACGAGCTCAGACAGCTGAGAGATTGTCATGCACAACCAAAACTCCATCTGGAAAGGAAATGCACCCTTTGTCGATCAACTGTTGCACTTTTTCCTGAAAAGCTTTGCAATCTTCAGTTGAATGCCCTGGGGATCCACCATGGTATCCACACTGAACGTGGGGGTTGTACCCTAGAGGGTAAGGCTCTGGCACGGGCTTAAGAGCTTTGGGTTCCACCAAAGAATTCTGAATCAAATGTGGAAGAATCTGGCTATATGGCACAGGCACTGGATGAGAAGGATCATTCCTTCGTTCCAAGTTGTTACGAGGTCGGTTCTGATCCTGACGCTGATTCTGATAACCTCGGCCACGGGGTCGTGGATTTGCAAGAGGAGAGACATAAGGTTCCCGATGTGGTGCCCCAGGCACAATTGTCTGTCCAGAATAACGAGACACAGAAGATACTGACCGCTGAGAAGACGGAGAACCAACAGATTTCACCGATTCGTCTCGAGGATACCCAACATCATTCATGATGGCATTGACCACAACTCCTTCTTCATTTTGAAAGCTATAGAGAGATTCAGTTTCACTAGCCTGACCGCCTGAAACATTCTGAATTCTTCCAGTCTTTACACCATACTCGATGCGCTCTCCTGCCCTTACCAATTCAGAGAAATTTGGTGCAACTCCAAGCATTCTTTCGAAGTACGGGCTTTGCAAGGAGTTTACGAACATGCCTTTTAGCTCTTGGTCTAGAAGCGGTGGTTGCACTCTGGCAGCAAATTCTCTCCATCTCTGAACATACTTCCTGAAAGGTTCATTGTTCCCTGAGACAATTCTTGCAGCTGCATGCGACTAGGAGCTTCATCAAGATTGTAGTCGTACTGTTTCAGGAAGGCATTGGCTAAATCTACCCATGATCGGATCTGATCACTTTCTAACTGCATATACCAACTCAGAGGTGCCCTAGTCAGACTATCTTGAGAGAAATAAATCATCAGCTTGTCGTTGTGCACAAATGAAGTCATTCTTCGGCAGAACATCACCAAATGTTGCTTCGGGCAACTATCTCCTTTGTACTTTTCAAACCTCGGCATTCTGAACTTCGGAGGTAACACTAGGCCAGGAACCAGACACATATCTGCAGCACTAGGGTTAACAGCGTCTTTACCCATCAAGGCTTTGAATCTTTCATCCAATGCACGAAACCTTTCAGCATACACGGGAGCTAATGGGTCGTCAGTCTTTGCTATCGGGACCTCTCTTCGGGCGTTTGGCACAGGGAAGGCAACACCCTGGTAGTCTGAGATATCAACAGAATGAGAACGTTCACCTCGGACAACAAACTGCTCACGTAGACCTCGGTCTTCAACAGAAGGTTGTACAAGCTGGGCTGCAGTAAGGTTGTTCACTTGCGGAAAGTCTTCGTCATGCGTAGATCCATACAAAGTATTGGACGTCACCGTGAAACCCGACAAGGTATCAACAAACTGGAAGCTGCTCTCTGACATAGCTACCAACAACTGTCGACTGACTTCACTGCTTGACTCTGATCAAATCTGCTTCAACCCCTTGGTCGTCTTCAACATTCACCTTCAGAATCAAAACAACGGCCGGATAAGAGCTCTGACTAGCTGGAGCATGACATGAAATATGATGCAGGGATGTTCATGCAAATGTAATGCAAGATGCAGCAAATACGAGATCACAGCCCCCACAAAGCTCTGATTACTGCTGCGCTGCTGACGGGATAAGTCTGCTCTGACGAGAGAAAACCAAGATATCGGGTAGGCTGAAAGTCAAGTTTCCTGCAAAAACCCTCCCACTCACGGGTATGGACCTAAATTGACACAAGTTCGGCATCCTATGCGTTCATCAACGTCACAGACTTTCAAGAGGGGTGATACGATACCCAGAAGGTGTGGCATCACCAGCTCATGAAGCGGCCTCACTTAGCTGAATCACAAATGATCGGTCCCCAGAGTCGACAATCCACCAAACCAGCAACCGTCTCAACCCAAAGGGTTGAAAGAGAAACCAACAGGGAGAACCTCGTCTGAGCGTGGATTTCATGAGACACTAGTGCCTAAAAAGCAAGCACGCGCCCACTAATTTCCACTCTAATTCTATGGTGCACTCAAGCCTGGGTCTGGCTTCTCACTCATCAGAGCTCCTATCCCACAAAAGCACAATAGCAACAGATAATAATAGTGCGGGAAATGTAAATACATCAGTAAAATACAACACAGAAATAAACACCCATAGACACACGAACAAGCTCTAGGATTGACTCTCTTGAGGGACGTTGGATCCCAAAGGCATAGGGAACTACTGAAGTTGAAGTCCCCAGCAGAGTCGCCAGCTGTCACTTACGCGAAAATAAGGTGCTGGCAGAACATAAGAGTCGCCACCTTTCGTTATTTATCCCTCAGAGCGGGAAAGGAAACGATTGGAAAAACCTAATGAAAAAGGGTAAGACAAGGTCGTCGCAACCATTGTCTGGGTTCGGGAGTCGGTTACGCAAGGGGAAGGTATTAGCACCCCTCACGTCCGTCGTACTCGACGGGATCCACACTTGTTGGTTTGTCTAAAGGGTGAAAAACGATCTATCTACGGCTGCTAGATCTAAACGGAAAGAAATTGACTCGATAGAGCGTCGCACTCTATGCCTACGTATCCTCATCAGAGAATGAGAAATCATAGTCGACGTAGTTCGGGAAACTATGGGTTAAGTTTGCTCGGCAAGACGTCGCGTCTTGGGCCTATGTATTCTCTTCAGAGAAATCAGAGCATGACGTAGTTCAGGCTAACTACGGCTAGACAAGGGTGTTCTCGATCACCCGGGGGTGAGAGATTAAGTTGACGATACTAGCGTACGCATTCTAGCAGTTAGGTGGACGCTGCTCGACCATTGGAGACTTAGGCGTACCTGTTTGCGGTGGAACGGACGTAGTATGTCGGGTTTCGAGGTATGGGAACCTACGGGAACTAGAACTACGGTCTGGTCTCAAATGCACTCGGGCAAGAGAAAAGGATAACATCAGTCGTCAGCGGGAAAGTCTCGATCGCACAGCAGCGAGAGAACAGAAAAGGTTAGTTGTTAGTGTGCTCGCTAGGATATCGCATCCTATGCCTACATATTCTCATCAGAGAAAATCAGAGCAGCTGTAGTTTGGCCTAACCAGTGTGAAGTGGTGATCATTCTGAGGTAATCAATTTCAAGAATGGTGAACTTTGAAATCTGAGCATATTTGGAGGTTTGATTCGTGTTTTAGGTTTGAGGAAGTTTCAATGGATTTTGATGCCATGGTTAGATTCAGGGTGAAATTCTGGACACATTAGGGTTTTGAATTTCAGTTTTTCATGGAGAATTGGTGAGGTTCGAATTGGAGAGGATGAGCTTGAAGCTCTGAGCTTCCATGGCTGTTCTTCCCTCCAAGCCCTATTCAAATGAAGAAGATAAGTGGTACACTATTGGATCCACAGGTTGACTTTGACTGAAGATGGTATTACACGGCCAGGATTCGTTTGAGTTTGTGAAAGAAGCGCTGAAGAGCTTAAACGAAGCGTTTCATTAAACTTGGGGTATAGGGCTTTAGTTGGTAATTGATATACGCACCCCAAGTCATGGGCCATTGAGATTTTTAACTGAATTTTGTTACTAACTGCACCGTGTATTTTTCTTTTTCTTTATGATTTTTAATTGGTTTTCTGATGAAAATTGGGCCTGGCGCGCATTGATATCCCCACCCCCATTTTGAGTCCACCTGGATATTGTACTGAATATAGTTACTATCTGCACCCAACATTTCTCATTTTAATTTCTTTTTCTCCATTATATTTTAACCTTTGAAAAATCATAATAAATAGAAAAAGGATGATTTTTGTATGAGTATTTTTTTCTCCCATTTCATGTTAATGTCTAGAAAATTATAAAATCAAAATATTTGCATTTCATGAATTTTTAATATTTTTTGTGTATTTTCCCTTTTAATAGCATTTTAATTCTTTTATGTTGATGCATAGACTTGTAGAATTTTGTTTAGCTAGTTCCCTTTGAATTTTTAGGCCATTCTTTTTAGGATTGTTAGATTAGGACTTTAGCTCCCCTCTAGATTTATTCCATAATTTTGTGATTAATTTTTGATTAGTTTTAATTAGATGACTTTAGGTTGTATAGAATTAGGTCAATCCTTAACATAGGTCCATAATAACACTAGAATTTTGGGTCTCTAGGTCAAGTTAGATATTGGGACATATAGGGTATTAAGGGTAGGTATATAGGATCCCCTAGAAATTATATTAGGTTTTAATATAATAGTATCCTATTTTTAATTGATTTTTGTAGTTGATGGTTGTTTGTGTTGCCGTTGTGGGCTTGTATTTTGTTTTGCTTTGCTTTGTGGGCTTGGTGAGCTTGGTCTTGCTTTGAGGAGCATGGAGGAGCATAGTAGAAGACTTGAGAGTTGAAGAATGAGCTTGAGAGCTTGAAGTCTTGTTTGTTTTGTTGTTGTTTTAGGGTTAGGAATTAAGTAGAGCTTAGACTTAGTTAACTTCTTTCTTAAACATGGATGGTATCCTTCACCTCCATTCTTCCCCATGATTCAAGGTCCTTCCATGGTATTCACCTCCCTCCTTTGGAGGGATAAGTGATGGTACCTAGGAAGTAGAACCTTTGAGGGCACCATTCCTTTGATGTTAAACCCTTATAGGTCACCTTTGGTGGTCAATAAGCAGCTTAACACCCCAACTTATCCAGCTAAGTGATTTCCTCTAGTTTGAGAATCTTGAGAGATGTTGAGCTTGAGTGTGAAGATGAAGACTTCATTGAAGAGTATGGAAGAGGATGATTCCCTGAGCATTGCCATTGTAGCTGAAGCTTGGAAAGCAACAAGAGCAAGTTGATACTTGAAGACCCAATGAAGATCCAGTAGAGGCTGAATAAAGAGCTGAGGCTTAAAGATTGAAGAGTGAGTTGATACTTATGAACAGGATTCAATTGAGATTGAGAGTAGAGCTGAGGCTTGAAGAACAAAGGATAAGTTGATACTTACCTTGAAGCTTGGAGATCCTGAAGGAATCAAGTTGATACTTGTGGTTAAGAGTGCAGCCTGAAGGTGGAACTGATTAAGGAGCTGAAGCTTAGAGAAGGAGGATAAGTTGAAATTTATGTGGAAGGGTTGAAACCTGGAGAAGAAAATTGATATTTGTCAAGAGTGATGAAGTCTGAAGACTGAGTTGTTGTCAGAAGAGCTGAGGCTTGGAGTTGAGAGAAGAGTTGATCTGCTTTCTTGTATTTTTCTTTGTTGTATTGATGTGCCTTGTTTAACTTGCTTGATGCATTAGAATAAGTACATATCTAGACTAGGTAAAATCTAGGAGCATGATTGCACTAGAGGTTGAGTTGCTCCCTCTGCTTGTATTGTTACTGTATGGCTTTGCTTGCGGGTATTCTTTAGAGCCCAGCTCCCTTGCCCATGTGGTTTGTTCTGCTTGATGGCATGATTTTATTTCTTCTGTATGATTGCAATTTACTGTATTTTGCTTGATAGCATGTCTTTATCTTTGCAGTATGATTACTGTTATTCATTCTGGCTTGAGGTCGAGATGAGCTTGTAGAGGCTGATGCCCCACACACATTTCCTCCCTCACTTGCATTGCATGCATTTTACTGTATATCTGTTTACTGTTTAAGCTGATGCTTTAGCTGTTTCTGTGTATCATTGACATGATCCCTTAGGACTCTCATTTCCTTTGATAAGGAAGTGATGATAGAACTTTAGGTTGAAACCTATGCATGATAACTTCTAGGAGTTCCCTGTTTCAAATCTCAACCATAGGATGAATCCTTGGCATGACAACACTAGGACTTGATAGTCTCCCTTTAGTTGAGCCTGTTCTCTTCTCATCTCAAAACAACATAAGATACAGTAATCATGAATGGTTTCTTTCGTACATTACGAGCCTTAAGCTATCTGAGAAAGGATTGTTGGAGAGCTTCTTTTCAACAGTCTGGATGTTTAGTATGGTACCCTTTGGGTGACATGTGACGCATTCACTCTCAGGTCATAGTCTTTAGTGCGGTTGCACAATAAAAAACACTTATTCCGTAAAAGACAGAAAATAACCCGTAGTGTCCCGAACTACGTAAGCTCTGGTCTCTCAAACCTGTTGAGAGTACGTAGGCACAATACTGATGTATTGGCGAGCTACCTTCCCCATATCCCGTCGTAGGTCGAACTACGTTGACTCTGATTTCTCATTCTCTGATGAGAATACGTAGGCATAAAGCGCGACGCTTTGCCGAGTCATTTTCTTTTCTGTTTAAGCCAGCCTTGATAGGTAGATAGATAAACCAACTCGTCCAGTAAACACAACAAGCGTGGATCCCGTCGAGTACGACGGACGTGAGGGGTGCTAATACCTTCCCCTTGCGTAACCGACTCCCGAACCCAGACAATGGTTGCGACGACCTTGTCTTACCCTTTTTCGTCAGGTTTTTCCGATCGTTTCCTTTCCTGTTCCGAGGGATGAATAATGAAAGGTGGCGACTCTTCTGTTGTGCCGGCACCTTATTTTCGCGTAAGCGACAACTGGCGACTCTACTGGGGATCGAACCCAGAATCTCTGGTTCTTCGGTTCCCTACGAGAATCATTCCTAGCGCTTGTATGATTACTTGTTGGGTTATGGTTATTTATCGCATTTTATTTCTCGCATTTTATTTCCCGCATTTTATTTTCAGTATGATATGATTATCTGTGCTGTTGTGGGAGGGGCATTCTGATGAGTGAGAAGCCAGACCCAGGCTTGAGTGAACATAGCATTAGTTGTGGAAATTAGTGGGCGCGTGCTTGCTTTGCAGGCACTAGTGTCTCATGAAATCCACGCTCAGACGAGGTTCTCCCGGTTGGCTTCTCTTTCAACCCTTTGGGTTGAGATAGTTGCTGGTTTGGAGGATTGTCGACTCTGGGGACCGATCATTTGTGATTCAGCCGAGTGAGGCCGCTTCATGAGCTGGTGATGCCACACCTTCTGGGTATCGTATCACCCCTCTTGAATGTCTGTGACACTGATGAATGCTTAGGATGCCGAACTTGAGTCAGTTTAGGTCCATACCTGTGAGCAGGGTTGGGTTTATTGCAGGAAACTTTGACCTTCAGACCATCTGGTTTTCTTGATAGTGGATCAGTTTTGTTGGGATCAGAGGATCTTATCATCAGATGTGTATCTGTTCTTGATAGAGCAGGTTTTGATCTGAGGATCTTACCATCAGATTTGTATTTGTTCTTGACAGAGCAGGTTTATGACTGAGGTCTGAGGATCTCATTATCAGTTGTTTGTTCTTGATAGAACAGAGTTCTGGTCATCAGTTGTTTGTTCTTGACAGAGCAGATTTATTGGGGTCTGAAGATCTCATCAGCAGATGTATGTTTGTTCTTGATAGAGCAGAGTTTTTTGGTCCTATATCAGAGGCCCTTATTATCAGACGTTTGTTCTTGACAGAGCAGAATTATGGTCCCATGTATATGGCCCTATCAGATGGTTATTCTTGACAGAGCAGATTTGTGGTCCGATACTGGGGTTTTCTTATTATCAGATACAGTGGTTGTTCTTGACAGAGCAGCGTCATGGTTTTGTTGATACAGAATCTCCACAGCACAGTTGCCTCGATCTCCTGCTGCATGATTGCATTTTACATTATTTTGCATACGCATTTGCATTTCATTAACGTGTGTCTGTATTGCAGGTACCGTTTTCCCCGATCCAGGATTTCTTGCCTCCTATTGTATTGTTATGGGTTCTCTGAGGAAGACTGTGGCTTACAAGTTCCCTGCCCCTGATGTGGTTAAGCTGACTGGTTTGATAGCTTTAGAAGATGATTCTGTGAGGGATGAGTTCAGAAAATCTTACGACAAGTTGCTCAGTTTGGTTCGTAAACCTTCTGTGTTCGAGCTGAATGGGTTGCACGCTCTGCTGCAGTTCTACGATCCTCCGCTGAGATGTTTCACTTTCCAGGATTTTATTCTCGCACCCACGCTGGAAGAATATGCTGATTTGCTAGGTGTGCCTATCAAGAGGCAGATGCCTTTTGTTCATATGGATGTTGAGCCTGACCTGGCTGGTTTAGCTCCTTCACTTCATCTGGATGCCTCCGAGTTGGTGTTGTCTAGTTGGAACAAGGTTCCCGGGTTCTCCTTGCAGTTTCTAGTGGGAAAGGCTCAGCAGCGCGCCAAAGACGGATGTTGGGTCGCATTCAACGCCATCCTTGCTCTGTGCATATATGGCATCATTCTATTCCCCAATATGCCCGATTTTGTAGACGTCGATGCATTTCATATCTTTGCTTCAGGGAATCCAGTCCCTACCTTGATAGGAGATGTCTACCATTCTATCCACTACAAAAACGAGAACAGGAGGGGCAAGAATGTCTCATGTTGTGTACCCTTGCTTTATAAATGGCTTGATAGTCATTTGCCCAAGAGGGGTCCCTTTGTTTCGTCTGCAACCACAGCTGAGTGGTCCGAGCGTCTGATGAGTTTATCTGCAGAGGATATTGACTGGTTTGACAGAGCTAGGCTGGATACCGAGATTATCTTCAGTTGCAGTGGGTTTCCGAACGTGCCTTTGATAGGCAGGAAAGGCTGTATAAACTACAATCCGTCTTTGCTGGTCCGACAGTTCGCCTACGCTTTGAGAGCTCCGCCGAAGGAGGAAGAGGTACAGGAATCTCTGTACCTCACTGGTCTTCTAGAGGGGGATCTGCTATCCAAGCTTCAGCGCGCGTGGAATGGTATCAGTAAGCGAGGAAAGCCATTGCTAGGAAGAAGCAATAACCAAGCCTACCCTCCGTATACGACTTGGATCAGAGCCAGGCCAGATGCTATAGGGATGTCGTTTCCTCATGCCATGCCAGAAAGACCTCCAATGATTGAAGAGCCTACCACTGTGCCCATTCAGCAGCATAATCGGGTGTTAGCTGAGCGAGATGAATTGAAGCGGGCAAACGAGGAACTAGAGAAAGAATTGGCTCAGCTCCGAAGCGAGAGGAACAAAGCCGTTCATTCTTTCAAAAGGCAAACAGAGCTGGTGAACCGGCTGGGGACAGACCTGACTAAGCAGATAGCCGAGCGTGAGCGCATGGGTCAAGACTTCAAAGCTGTCAACGACGTACTGGCTACGAAGAAGCAGCACTTGGACGAAGCATATCGGAGGATATCCAAGTTCAACCAGCACTGGAAGGCTTCCCTGGCCACCAGGAAAGAGCGGGAGGATAAGCTGATGCTACATATCTCCAAGCTGGAAGCCCAGGTGAAGGATAGTGAGAAGAGGTTTGATGAAGAAACCGCTCGCAGATACGCCGCCGAAGGCCAGCTCAACAAAGCTCTCGCTAACCTGAAGGAGCGCAAACTGACGTTTGAGTCCAAGAAACGGAAGTTAGAAGATTGCTTCGGCGAAGGAGCATGGGAAGGTTCGATCGAAGGACTTCAGTATACCATTGTGCAAAGGGAGTTACTCGTCGAGGGGTTGCTCACTCTGCCTGATCATCCAGAAACGAAGGAGTTGTTAGAAGAGTATCGCGCCCATGGCCGTACTTAACTATTTGTATTCCTTTTGTTTTGATCATTGTTGTATGCTGACCATCACCAGGCTTGTTGGCTGAGGTCACGCTGTTGATTCATCTTGTACTCGTTGATGTTGTGTACTGCCTTGATGGGCTTTCTTTATATATGAGATTGTTATTTCCATGATTGGACTCAGACTTCTTCTTATTATTATCAGCACTGGCACTCAGGCACTAGGATCGGGGGAGATCTCCCTAACACACAGATACACGCATGCATTTGCATGAAGCATTTGCATGACGAGCATTTTGTTGTTTTTCCTAACCCTTTTGTGTTTAACAGGTTTTTTCAGGTTGTTTCAGGTTGTTTCCGGTGGTTCCAGGATTGATCAGAGACCTATTCACCGCTATCCGACTAGAGCTAATCAGACCAGGATCATAGAGCAAGTGCAAACTGATGTTCAGGAACTCCGCGAAAGAATGGATTGCTTCATGGAGCTCATGTAAGCGGTCACCAATGGCCAGGATCAGCTCAGAACACTGGTTCAGCCTCTGATTTCGAGGGTCGATAGCAACGGCGTACTCCATGGTGGGACTGTGCCTACTCCTCCACCAGTTGAAACTCCGCAGAATGGTGTTCTCGTGACCGGGGGCAACGGCAGTGCCAACGGCAATGTGATGACCAACATCGGACTCAATACGACGGGCGTCGATAATGGAAGTCTGGGAGCTAATGTCAATGTCGGGCCGGGCAACGGCAGTGCAGGTATCGGGAATCTGTTTGGGCCTCAGCCATGGCTAGAGGATCGTCAGGACGATGTGTTCTCTCAGAGAGGTGCTGAAGGGGAGCTGAATGCTGAAGCACAGCTTAGATTTAAGGCACTCGAAGATAAGATGAGAGATATCGAGAATCAGAATACCTTGGGCGTTGATATGTCCAAGTTGGGATTAATTGCAGATTTCAAGGTGCCTCCCAAGTTCAAGGTACCTGACTTTGAAAAGTACAAGGGCACCACTTGCCCTCGTGTCCACCTGAGATCGTACTACAGAAAAATGTCTGCCCATTCTGAGGACGAGAAGTTGCTGATGCACTTCTTTCAAGACAGCCTTTCCGGGCCATCCCTCGAGTGGTACATGAGTTTGGAGCCTACTAGTGTGCGCACATGGAAGGATCTTGCTGAAGCATTTGTGCACCACTACCAATACAATAGCGACTTGGCCCCGAACCGAGTCCAGCTGCAAAATCTGTCGCAAAGGAACAATGAAGGGTTTAAGGAATACGCCCAGCGGTGGCGTGAGTTGGCAGCCAGGGTTCAACCGCCGATGGTTGAGCGTGAGCTCGTGCAGATGTTTGTAGCCACCCTCCCAGGGGTTTACTATGAGAAGTTAGTCAGCGGTATGTCTGGGACATTCTCAGATCTCATTATCACGGGTGAGCACGTCGAAAATGGGATCAAGATCGGGAAAATTCAAGGTGAGTCATCCTCAGCTGGGGGAGGCGGAAAGAAACCTTATTCTGGCAAAAGACGTGAAGGAGAGGTGAGCGCTGTGACTAACGCTCGAAGAAAGGGTAAAGGTCCTCATCAGCAGGTGGCCAGTATAACTATCCCTGCAGCTCCACAGCAGCAACCGAATCAACAGGGATACAGGAAGTACCAGAATCGGGCACCTTTGGCGAACCGACACTTCGAGACACCGCCTATGTCGTATGCGCAACTGTTACAGACTTTGCTTCAGCTACAATTGATCTAGAAGAGAACTCTGGCTCCCTTGACAGGGGCACCTCCGCCAGGGTACGACGCGAATGCCACTTGTGAGTTCCATTCAGGGGCACCAGGCCACACAATAGAGAACTGCAAAGCCTTTAAGCATAAGGTGCAGGACATGGTGGATGCCAAGATCATCAACTTCTCCGATAATGTGCCAAATGTCACGAAGAATCCTATGCCGAATCATAGGGGAGGCGGAGTGAACGCCATTATCGAAGACGAGAGCGCAGATTTGTTGACTGACGTCAGAGATATGAAGACGCCGCTTAGCTTCGTTAAAGCTAAGTTGTTGAAAAGAGGGTTCTTTCCAGGTTGCGGAGAGCTATGTATGGACTGTGCCACACGTTCTGATGGATGTGAGCAGTTGGTAGAGGGAATTCAAAGTATGATGACTGAAGGGATTCTGCAGTTTAGTCGGAGGGCTGAAAGTGGGTCAGGAGAGGTAGTGCTGAAGCAAGCCGATGAGGTTGCCACCATCACCATCCCTCGCCAGACGATAACTATTTCTGCGCCCAGACCGCCCACAATCACCATCACCAAAGCTGGGCCGATACCCTTCGAGAGCACTAACGCCGTTCCGTGGCATTATGGGGCTGAAGTCTACTGCAACGGGCAGAAGTTGGAGCTAGAACCGTTTGGGTCGACTGTGGAGAACCTTACGGGAGTCATTGGCATTACTCGCAGTGGAAGAGTGTTTGAACCACCAGAGGTCGTGGTGGATAAAGCGGTCAGAGCTGATGCGGCCGATAAAGGCAAAAGTAAAGTCGTTGAAGAGGTCCCGTGTGGGGCAGAAAAAGACTTGCTTGTTAAAGATGCCGAGGAGTTTATGCGGTTGATTAAAAAGAGTGACTACAAGATTGTAGATCATCTCCATCAGACGCCCTCGAAGATTTTCATTCTGAACTTGTTGCTGTGTTCTGAAGCACACTGCAACGCTGCTGAAGGTGTTGAACGCCGCATATGTACCGTAAGAAATATCGGTAAATCAGCTAGAAGAGGTCGTAGCCCAGGTGAATGCTGGAAATGGGCTAGGGTTCACAGACCTAGAGCTGACGCCCAAGGGGAGGAATCACAATAGCGCCCTGCACATCTCGATAGAGTGTAGGGGCACGATTATGTCGCACATGTTGGTGGACACGGGTTCATCACTCAATGTTCTTCCAAAGAAGGCATTAATGAAGTTGGTTGTGAAGGCGTTAAAGAAGGCATTAATGAAGTTGGTTCATCACTCAATGTTCTTCCAAAGAAGGCATTAAAGAAGGCATTAGTGATCTGCACACCCAGTGATCTGGTTGTGAAGGCGTTTGATGGGACTAAACGACATGTTTTCGGGGAGGTGACCCTGCCAATCCAAGTCGGGCCGAAAACGTTCGACGCGGTCTTTTATATTATGGACATCATGCTTGCCTACAGTTGTCTCGTGGGCCGGCCATAGATCCATGCTGCTGGTGCCGTGACCTCCACTTTGCACCAGAAACTCAAATATGCCGTCGGGGGTAGCATCGTAACCGTGTGTGGCGAGGAAGACATAATGGTGAGCCATTTGTTGTCCTTCAAGTATGTGGAGATGGATGGCGAAATCCATGAGACATTATGCCAAGCGTTTGAAGTTGTCAAGGTGAAAGACGTAGCTCCTGTGGTCACTGAAAAGCCAGAGATGACTCTCTCCTCGTTCAAGGAAGCTCAGGCCGTTATCCAAGCCGGATCTACCCCAGGATGGGGGCAAATTTTGGAGATACCTAACAAGCAAGATAAGTTTGGGTTGGGATATTCTCCTGGAGCTGAAGCTTCTTCTTCTTCTAGCGGTGCGTCTCGAGGTAAAGGGCCGATCCAGTTCACCAGTGGCGGAGTGATTTTCGAAAGCATCAACGCGGTGTCTGAAGACAGCGGAGATAGCGATTGTGACCTCGACTCTTGGATCCAGCCAAGCAAGCCAGGCGAGTGCCTCAACAATTGGTCTGTCAAGGATATCATCCAGATGACAAGCGAAGAGTAATGATTTACTTTTTCCAATCATTGCACAACCCTATGCCTTACCCGGGGCATAGTGGTTTTATTGTCAGGGCCTTGTTGGATTATGTACATGCATTTTGTTAATAAATCAAAGGCGTTTTCTTCGTATTCAAATATTGTGATCTCTGTTATTCCTGTTTTATATTTGTTTTGAAAAACAATAAAATGGCAATGGGGTTTGTGCTAACCTGCACATCCTTGTTTTAAACTTAACCCTTGTTATTGCAGGATCCACATAACAGATGACATCGACTCTGGACCTTCTACGGCTCACTTCGACTTTGATTGCCCGATCTATCAAGCCGAAGAAGAGATTGATGAAGACGAAGACCTTCCTGAAGAGTTGGCCCGCTTGTTGAAACAAGAGGAGAAAGTTATTCTGCCTCATGAAGAGGAGATTGAGATCGTGAATCTGCGTTCTGAAGAACTCGTCAGAAACGTCAGGATAGGGGCTGCACTGCAGAGTGATGTCAAGCAGAGATTAGTCGAGATGCTGAGAGAGTATAGTGACGTATTTTCTTGGTCATACGAAGATATGCCCGGACTTGATACCGACATCGTGGTCCACCACTTGCCGCTGCGAGAAGATTGTCCTCCTGTTAAGCAGAAGCTTAGGAGGACGAGACAAGATATGGCCGTTAAGATCAAAGAAGAAGTGCAGAAACAGCTTGATGCTGGCTTCTTAGCGGTCACTACTTACCCTCCGTGGGTCGCCAACATAGTGCCTGTACCGAAGAAGGACGGTAAGGTACGCATGTGCGTCGATTATCGGGATTTGAATAGGGCGAGCCCTAAAGATGATTTCCCGCTGCCTCATATCGATGTGTTGATCGACAACACCGCCTAGTTCTCCGTGTTTTCGTTCATGGATGGCTTCTCCGGTTACAATCAGATCAAGATGGCGCTGGAGGACATGGAGAAAACGACGTTTATCACTCCCTGGGGAACATTTTGCTATAAGGTAATGCCTTTCGGTCTGAAGAACGCAGGGGCCACTTACCAACGAGCAATGGTAACTTTGTTTCATGACATGATTCATCATGAGATTGAAGTCTATGTTGATGACATGATTGCGAAGTCCCAAACGGAGGAGGGACATCTGGTCAATTTGCTGAAGCTTTTTGAGAGGCTTAGGAAGTTCAGGTTGAGGCTGAATCCTAACAAATGTACTTTCGGAGTACGGTCCGGAAAGTTACTGGGGTTTATCGTGAGCGAAAGAGGCATCGAGGTTGATCCTGCGAAAATAAAAGCCATACAAGAAATGCCAGTGCCAAAAACAGACAAAGAAGTTCGTGGTTTCCTGGGCCGAATAAACTACATTGCAAGGTTTATTTCTCAGCTCACGGTCACGTGTGAACCGATGTTCAAGCTTTTAAAGAAAGATCAGGCGATTACCTGGAATGAGGATTTCCAGAAGGCATTCGACAAGATAAAGCAGTATCTTCAGGAACCTCCAATCTTGACACCCCCAGTGGTTGGACGGCCTTTAATCATGTACTTGACAGTTCTTAAGAATAATATGGGGTGTGTTCTCGGTCAGCACGACGAGACAGGCAGAAAGGAGCATGCCATTTACTACTTGAGTAAAAAGTTCACTGATTGTGAATCTCGCTACTCGATGCTGGAGAAGACGTGTTGTGCACTAGCCTGGGCTGCCAAACGTTTACGACAGTACATGCTCAATCACACCATCATGCTAATTTCGAAGATGGATCCGATCAAGTACGTCTTCGAGAAGCAGGCTCTTTCGGGAAGGATTACCAGATGGCAAATGGTGTTGACGGAATATGATATTCAGTACGTGTCCCAGAAGGCCATTAAGGGAAGCGTATTGTCTGATTACCTTGCCGAACAACCGATCGAGGATTACCATTCGATGAAATTTGAATTCCCTAATGAGGATATCATGTTTCTCAAAGCGAAGGATTGCGATGAGCCGTTGCCCGACGAGGGTCCAGATAGGAAATCCCAGTGGAAATTGATATTTGACGGGGCGGTTAATTCCTACGGAAGTGGCATCGGGGCGATCATCACGACTCCCCACGGATCCCATATCCCGTTCACTGCGAGACTGACGTTTCCTGTCACCAATAATGAAGCGGAGTACGAAGCATGCATTATGGGTCTAGAAGAGGCAATTGATTTGAGAATCAAGAACCTAGACGTATACAGTGACTCGGCGCTTGTGATCAACCAGATTAAAGGGGAGTGGGAGACTCGTAAATAGAATTTGGTGCCGTACATGAACTATGCCAGAAGGCTGCTTTCGTTCTTTGATCGAGTGGAACTCCATCACGTTCCCAGAGCAGAAAATCAGATGGCTGATGCCTTAGCCACGTTGGCTTCAATGTATAAAGTCAATTTTTGGAATGAGGATCCAAGAATTGTCCTTTCTCATCTTGATATACCTGCGTTCATCTTTGCAATCGAGGAAGCCGCTGACGGCAAGCCATGGTTCCATGATATCCAGACTTTCCTTATGACTAAGGAGTATCCTGCGAGTGCGTCAATCCAGGATAAGAAGACTCTGAGGAGGCTGTCTGGAAATTTTTATCTCAATCCTGATGGAGTTTTGTACAAAAGAAACCATGATCTCGTGATACTCAAATGTGTAGATGAGAAAGAGGCGAGTATGCTCATGGAAGAAGTCCATGAAGGCGCATTTGGTACGTATGTCGGCGGGCATGCCATGACAAGAAAGATCCTGAGAGCATGATACTACTGGCTGACGATGGAGTCGGATTGCTTTAAATTCGTGAAGAGATGTCATAAATACCAGATTTATGCTAATAAAGTTCATGTGCCGCCGTGCCCTTTGAATGTCATGTCCTCCCTGTGGCCGTTCTCCATGTGGGGCATCGACATGATAGGCAAGATCGAGCCCACTGCATCTAACGGTCATCGCTTCATTTTAGTAGCTATCGGCTACTTCACCAAGTGGGTGGAGGCAGCCTCGTATGCTAATGTGACCAAGCAGGTGGTGGCTAAATTCATAAAGAGGGACATCATCTGTCGTTACGGAATTCCCGAGCGGATCATTACCGATAATGGTTCGAATCTGAATAACAAGATGATGAAGAAGCTGTGCCAGAGTTTCAAGATTGAACACCACAACTCATCTCCTTACCGGCCGAAGATGAATGGCGCTGTTGAAGCGGCCAATAAGAACATAAAGAAGATTGTTCAGAAGATGGTTGTGACCTACAAAGATTGGCACGAGATGCTGCCATTTACACTGCACGGTTATCGTACGACGGTACGTACGTCAACCGGGGCAACTCCTTTCTCCTTAGTGTACGGTATGGAGGTTGTCCTACCGTTAGAAGTGGAGATCCCTTCTTTGCGAGTTTTGGTTGATGTGAAACTCGACGAGGCAAAATGGATTACGAACCGACTGAACCAACTCAGCCTGATGGACGAGAAGAGGTTAGCATCGATTGCGCATGGTCGTCTGTACCAAAGCCGAATGAAGAAAGCTTATGATAAGAAGGTGCAGCCTAGAAGCTTTCAGACGGGTGATCTCGTCCTGAAGAAGATTCTTCCTCCACATTCCGATCACCGGGGCAACTGGACTCCCAATTACGAAGGTCCGTACGTCGTCAGCAAGGTCTTCTCGGGAGGAGCTTTGTTGTTATCCATGATGGATGGTGAAGATTTTGCATCCCCGGTGAACGCGGACGCAGTTAAAAAATACTTTGCTTGAAAGCGACCCGCTGGACAGTAAAAAGAGAGTCCAGGCAAAGATGGGGCATCCCGGCAAACCATAAAAAAGGAAAAAGGTTCGGGCAAAAATTAGGGATATAAATTGAAAAAATGTACACCCGCAAAGTCGAAAACCCGGATGGGCGACTTTGGCAAAAAAGGGTATCCCGGTGAACTGAAAACCCGCAAAGGGCGGTTCACGCAAAAGTTAGGGATTCGAAAAAGCAAATGACTGCGTTCCGCGTGTGGACTTTCTTTATTTAGTGGTTTGGAAGACCTGAGGGCCGTTCATCTGAATCAATCTCTTCTGAAGCTGAAGCGTAGGAGAGGTAATACATGGCAAATTTTCGATTGAATACCAACAAGCCCGAAAATTTGCCAACTGCACAACTAATATTTCAGTTTTCGAAGATTTGTTCCCCTCAGAGTACCGTGTACTTGTGCAGTTGGAAAATTTTCGGGCTTGTTGGTATTCAATCGTCTTTTACCTTGATTGACTGAGAGTCGTTTGCTTCTCACCCAGTCAGGTTCAAGCCGTTTGAATAGGGGCAGCTGTTGGACGCCAAAATTTGACCAACATTTATTTACCTAGCTTGTGTTCACTAGCATCATCATCTGCATTTCATTGACATGTATGCAGTAGATCAAGAGGTATGATTACCAATCAAGAGCTATACAAGACTTTGAAGCTAGCCAAGGAGGTTATTCAAGTGTTCAAAGGTTGATATCTTTGCCAGAAAAGTTAAGAGATCCTCAGAGAGATTGGTTGAAACCAAGGTTGTGTGCCTCATAACTTGAGAGTTGTGGGAGCTCCTCAGATGATTCTGAGGCTATGAGGATGGACTTGAAGCTTTGAGAGAGCTTATGAGATGTCTTGAAAGCCATCATGAGGCCTAGAGAGGTCATTGTACAAGAATAAGAAGACTCAGCCATGAGTGGTATAATTAGGGTTTGACTGGGTCAACCCTAGGTCAACTGATGATTTGGAAAGGGTTGAGACATAATCCAAGAGCCATGTGATAATGGATTGATGCATTGAGATGCTATAAGGATTATTCCTAGACCAACTCATCATGATTGAGGAGTTTGAGAAGTTTTAAGCTAGGGTTTCTAAGGCTTGATAGTGTAAAATCCCCTAGTTTAACCCCTATCTTCAAGGAAGTTTAGCTCAAGATGTGATTGTCATATCATCTTATCCCCAACATGAATGCTGTAGAGCTTGCTCTTAGCTTTAATTTGAGTACTAGAAGTCCTTGATAGGATTTGTAGAGCTCAAGTTATGACTTTGACAAGTTACAAGTCATCTGAGGTATGTGAATCTGGGGCCTTGAAAGTCACCCAACTTGCATCCAACTTTTGCCCAAGAAGGATGATTCCTATGAACTTTTGGTCAACATGAATGTTGTTCCTTATCTTCTTAGATTTCTAGAGAGTACTAGAAGTCCTTGATAGGATTTGTAGAACTCAAGTTATGGCTTTGACAAGTCAAGGGCATTTTGGTCATTTGGAGATTATAGGTCATTTAAAGCATAAGGCCATAACTCCTATTTCCAAGCTTCAAATGGAAAAATCTTCAGCATCAAACTTGCTTAAAATGATGTTTTAAGGCTATTAGGGAGGTCATGAGATGTTGAAAAGGCTTGTAGCAAAAAATGGTAAAAATGACCTAAAATGGAGGCATAAGTTAAATAAGTTCAAGTTGGAAATTGAAATTTCCAAGTTACACATCCAAACCATGGCATATAATAGGTCATTTTGACTCTAAAAAGCATTTTAGAAACAATGGTTCAGCCACTTTTTTGATTTGATGTTTAGATCATGGACTTGCTTTGGAAAATGGTTGCTTGCATAACAAGGTTCAAATGCAAAACATAAGGAAAGACAATGTACAAGCTAGTAAAGTGTCTTAACACATCCCATATCTCATCTAAGGAGATTTTCAAGTCAGTTACAAGTGCTGCAAGAGGCTTGGCATGAGATGAGGCATGAGAAGAGATGAAATCATAAACTCATGGCATGAGAATTCCAAATTCTCATTGGATGATTCCAGATGGTTCTAGAGAGGTCCAATGCATTCTATATAGTGTATAGAACTTGCTCAGATGCAAGGTTGGTGAGAGATTAGAGAGAAGAGTGAGATATCCATTTCAATTGCTTCCATTGCAAGTTGAAATCAAATTCTACATTCTGATTCATTTCCATTTCTTCTTTCAATCCAAACACATTCCATTGATCACACTGAAGCTGTGCATACCAAATTGAAGGCAAAACCATGGAGAATTGAGGAGATAGCTTTTGGATTTTGAAGGTTGCAAGTCACCATCGGGTTTGGAGATTCAAGCTTTCTTGGTCCAATCTTTTGCAAACAGAAGCTTTATCATCATTCAAGGATTGATTATGAAGAGTTTGAGAGCTTGAAGTGGAGGATTACCCTATCTGATAATCAAGATTTGACAGGTTAGTAACTTTTCCTCTACACCATAATTTAAGCATAATTAGGGAGAATTGTTACGTTAGAACGGTTAGAGACAATTAGGTGATGGATTCTGGGAAGTTTGAGAGCAATTGGTGAAGTTTGAGTTGATGACACCATTTTTGTTTTGATCAAGAACATGAGATATAGTGAGCTATAGCATGAATTTGATATCAAGAATTAACCAGTGTGAAGTGGTGATCATTCTGAGGTAATCAATTTCAAGAATGGTGAACTTTGATTCCTGAGCATATTTGGAGGTTTGATTCGTGTTTTAGGTTTGAGGAAGTTTCAATGGATTTTGATGCCATGGTTAGATTCAGGGTGAAATTCTGGACAGATTAGGGTTTTGAATTTCAGTTTTTCATGGAGAATTGGTGAGGTTCGAATTGGAGAGGATGAGCTTGAACCTCTGAGCTTTCATGGCTGTTCTTCCCTCCAAGCCCTATTCAAATGAAGAAGATAAGTGGTACACCATTGGATCCACAGGTTGACTTTGAATGAAGATGGTATTACACGGCCAGGATTCGTTTGAGTTTGTGAAAGAAGCTCTAAAAAGCTTAAACGAAGTGTTTCATTAAACTTGGGGTATTGGGCTTTAGTTGGTAATTGATATTCGCACCCCAAGTCATGGCCCATTGAGATTTTTAACTGAATTTTGTTACTAACTGCACCATGTATTTTTCTTTTTCTTTATGATTTTTAATTGGTTTTCTGATGAAAATTGGGCCTGGCGCGCATTGATATCCCCACCCCCATTTTGAGCCCACCTGGATATTGTACTGAATATAGTTACTATCTGCACCCAACATTTCTCATTTTAATTTCTTTTTCTCCATTTTATTTTAACCTTTGAAAAAGCATAATAAATAGAAAAATGATGATTTTTGTATGAGGATTTTTTCTCCCATTTCATGTTAATGTATAGAAAATTATAAAATTAAAATATTTGCATTTCATGCATTTTTAATATTTTTTGTGTATTTTCCCTTTTAATAGCATTTTAATTCTTTTATGTTGATGCATAGATTTGTAGAATTTTGTTTAGCTAGTTCCCTTTGAATTTTTAGGCCATTCTTTTTAGGATAGTTAGATTAGGACTTTAGCTCCCCTCTGGATTTATTCCATAATTTTGTGATTAATTTTTGATTATATGACTTTAGGTTGTATAGAATTAGGTCAATCCTTAATATAGGTCCATAATAACACTAGAATTTTGGGTCTCTAGGTCAAGTTAAATATTGGGACATATAGGGTATTAAGGGTAGGTATATAGAATCCCCTAGAAATTATATTAGGTTTTAATATAATAGTATCCTATTTTTAATTGATTTTTGTAGTTGATGGTTGTTTGTGTTGCCCTTGTGGGCTTGTATTTTGTTTTGCTTTGCTTTGTGGGCTTGGTGAGCTTGGTCTTGCTTTGAGGAGCATGAAGGAGCATAGTAGAAGACTTGAGAGTTGAATAATGAGCTTGAGAGCTTGAAGTCTTGTTTGTTTTGTTGTTGTTTTAGGGTTAGGAGTTAAGTAGAGCTTAGACTTAGTTAACTTCTTTCTTAAACATGGATGGTATCCTTCACCTCCATTCTTCCCCATGATTCAAGGTCCTTCCATGGTATTCACCTCCCTCCTTTGGAGGGATAAGTGATGGTACCTAGGAAGTAGAACCTTTGAGGGCACCATTCCTTTGATGTTAAACCCTTATAGGTCACCTTTGGTGGTCAATAAGCAGCTTAACACCCCAGCTTATCCAGCTAAGTGATTTCCTCTGGTTTGAGAATCTTGAGAGATGTTGAGCTTGAGTGTGAAGATGAAGACTTCATTGAAGAGTATGGAAGAGGATGATTCCCTGAGCATTGCCATTGTAGCTGAAGCTTGGAAAGCAACAAGAGCAAATTGATACTTGAAGACCCAATGAAGATCCAGTAGAGGATGAATCAAGAGCTAAGGCTTAAAGATTGAAGAGTGAGTTGATACTTATGAAGAGGATTCAATTGAGATTGAGAGTAGAGCTGAGGCTTGAAGAACAAAGGATAAGTTGATACTTACCTTGAAGCTTGGAGATCCTGAAGGAATCAAGTTGATACTTGCGGTTAAGAGTGAAGCCTGAAGGTGGAACTGATTAAGGAGCTGAAGCTTAGAGAAGGAGGATAAGTTGAAACTTATGTGGAAGGGTTAAAACCTGGAGAAGCAAATTGATATTTATCAAGAGTGATGAAGTCTGAAGACTGAGTTGCTGTCAGAAGAGCTGAGGCTTGGAGTTGATCTGCTTTCTTGTCTTTTTATTTTCTATATTGATGTGCCTTGTTTGACTTGCTTGATGCACTAGAATAAGTACATATCTAGACTAGGTAGAATCTAGGAGCATGATTGCACTAAAGGTTGAGTTGCTCCCTCTGCTTGTATTGTTACTGTATGGCTTTGCTTGCGGGTATTCGGTAGAGCCCAGCTCCCTTGCCCATGTGGTTTGTTCTGCTTGATGGCATGATTTTATTTCTTCTGTATGATTGCAATTTACTGTGTTTTGCTTGATAGCATGTCTTTATCTTTGCAGTATGATTACTGTTATTCATTCTGGCTTGAGGTCGAGATGAGCTTGTGGAGGTTGATGCCCCACACACATTTCCCCCCTCACTTGCATTGCATGCATGTTACTGTATATTTGTTTACTGTTTAAGTTGATGCTTTAGCTGTTTCTGTGTATCATTGACATGATCCCTTAGGACTCTCATTTCCTTTGATAAGGAAGTGATGATAGAACTTTAGGTTGAAACCTATGCATGATAACTTCTAGGAGTTCCCTGTTTCAAACCTCAACCATAGGATGAATCCTTGGCATGACAACAGTAGGACTTGATAGTCTCCCTTTAGTTGAGCCTGTTCTCTTGTCATCTCAAAACAGCATAAGATACAGTAATCATGAATGGTTTCTTTCGTACGTTACGAGCCTTAAGCTATCTGAGAAAGGATTGTTGGAGAGCTTCTTTTCAACAGTCTGGATGTTTAGTATGGTACCCTTTGGGTGACATGCGACGCATTCACCCTCAGGTCATAGTCTTTAGTGCGATTGAAATTGCAAACACAATAAAAAACACTTCTTCCGTAAAAGACAGAAAATAACCCGTAGTGTCCCGAACTACGTAAGCTCTGATCTCTCAAGCCTGTTGAGAGTACGTAGGCACAATACTGATGTATTGGCGAGCTACCATCCCCATATCCCGTCGTAGGTCGAACTACGTTGACTCTGATTTCTCATTCTCTGATGAGAATACGTAGGCATAAAGCGCGACGCTTTGCCGAGTCATTTTCTTTTCTGTTTAAGCCAGCCTTGATAGGTAGATAGATAAACCAACTTGTCCCGTAAATACAACAAGCGTGGATCCTGTCGAGTACGACGGACGTGAGGGGTGCTAATACCTTCCCCTTGCGTAACCGACTCCCGAACCCAGACAATGGTTGCGACGACCTTGTCTTACCCT
Source organism: Lathyrus sativus (assembly GCA_963859935.3). NCBI lineage: Eukaryota > Viridiplantae > Streptophyta > Magnoliopsida > Fabales > Fabaceae > Lathyrus > Lathyrus sativus. Next base: position 234,176,766 of record OZ012740.1, on the reverse strand, counting down.
TTTTCGTCAAGTTTTTCCGATCGTTTCCTTTCCCGTTCTGAGGGATAAATAACGAAAGGTGGCGACTCTTCTGTTGTGCCGACACCTTATTTTCGCGTAAGCGACAGAAAGCAGTCCCTTATCCAATAAGGTTCTTCGCGATATTAAAGCAGTATCTCTAAACAAATGAGATTCATCGTGATTCCAAAGCAGTATCTCTAAGCACAAGAGATTCTTCGGGTGGTCGAAGCAGTCCCTTATCCAATAAGGTTCTTCGCGATACCAAATTAGTATCTCTAAACACATGAGATTCTTCGGGTGGTTAAAGCAGTCCCTTATCCAATAAGGTTCTTCGCGGTACCAAAGTAGTATCTCTAAACACATGAGATTCTTCGGGTGGTCGAAGCAGTACCTTATTCAATAAGGTTCTTCTTGATACCAAAGCAGTATCTCTAAACACATGAGATTCTTAAGGTGGTCGAAGCAGTCCCATATCCATTAAGGTTCGTTGCGATACCAAAGTCGTATCTCTAAACACATGAGATTCGTCGGATAGTCAAAGCAGTCCCTTATCCAATAAGGTTCTTCGCGATACCAAAGCAGTATCTCTAAACATATTAGATTCGTCGGATGGTCGAAGCAGTCCCTTATCCAATAAGGTTCTTCGCGATATCAAAGCAGTATCTCTAAACACATGAGATTCATCGGGTGGTCAAAGCAGACCCTTATCTAATAAGGTTCTTCGCGATATCAAAGCAGTATCTCTAAACACATGAGATTCTTTGCGATACCAAAGCAGTATCTCTAAACACATGAGATTCTTCTGGTGGTCAAAGCAGTACCTTATCTAACAAGGTTCTTCGCGATACCAAAGCAGTATCACTAAACACATGAGATTCTTCGTGTGGTCGAAGCAGTCTCTTATCCAATAAGGTTCTTCGCGATACCAAAGCATTATATTTAAACACATGAGATTTGTCGGGTGGTCGAAGCAGTGCCTTATCCAATAAGGTTCTTCGCGATACCAAAGCAGTATCTCTAAACACATGAGATTCTTCGGGTGGTCAAAACAGTCCCTTATCTAATAAGGTTCTTCGCGATACCAAATAAGTATCTCTAAACGCATGAGATTCTTCGGGTGGTGAAAGCAGTCCCTTATCCAATAAGGTTCTTCGCGATATTAAAGCAGTATCTCTAAACACATTAGATTCTTCGCGATACCAAAGCAGTATCTCTAAACACATGAGATTCTTTGGGTAGTTGAAGCAGTCCCTTATCCAATAAGGTTCTTCGTGATACCAAAGCAGTATCTCTAAACACATGAGATTCTTCGGGTGGTTGAAGCAGTACCTTATTCAATAAGGTTCTTCTTGATACCAAAGCAGTATCTCTAAACACATTAGATTCTTCAGGTGGTTGAAGCAGTCCCATATCCAATAAGGTTCGTTGCGATACCAAAGCAGTATCTCTAAACTCATGAGATTCGTCAGGTGGTCGAAGCAGTCCCTTATCCAATAAGGTTCTTCGGGATACCAAAGCAGTATCTCTAAACACATGAGATTCTTCGGGTGGTTGAAGCAGTCCCATATCCAATAAGGTTCTTCGCGATACCAAAGCAGTATCTCTAAACACATGAGATTCTTCGGGTGGTCGAAGCAGTCTCATATCCTATAAGGTTTTTTGCGATACCAAAGCAGTATCTCTAAACATATGAGATTCGTCGGATGGTCGAAGCAGTCCCTTATCCAATAAGGTTCTTTGCGATACCAAAGCAGTATCTCTAAACACATGAGATTCATCGGGTGGTCAAAGTAGTCCCTTATCCAAAAAGGTTCTTTGCAATACCAAAGTAGTATCTCTAAACACATCATATTCTTCAGGTGGTCAAAGCAGTCCCTTATCTAACAAGGTTCTTCGCGATACCAAAGTAGTATTTATAAACACATGAGATTCTTCGGTTGGTCGAAGCAGTCCCTTGTCCAATAAGGTTCTTCGCGATACCAAAGCAGTATCTCTAAACACATGAGATTCGTCGGATGGTCAGAACAGTGACTTATCCAACAAGGTTCTTCGCGATACCAAAGCAGTATCTCTAAATACATGTGATTCTTCGGTTGGTCAAAGCAGTCCCTTATCTAATAAGGTTCTTCACGATACCAAAGAAGTATTTCTAAACACATGACATTCTTCGGTTGGTCAAAGCAGTCCCTTATCTAATAATGTTCTTCGCGATACCAAAGCAATATCTCTAAACACATGAGATTCTTCGGGTGGTCAAAGCAGTCCCTTATCTAATAAGGTTCTTCGCGATATTAAAGCAGTATCTCTAAACACGTGAGATTCTTCGGGTAGTGAAAGTAGTCCCTTATCCAATAAGGTTCTTCGCGATATTAAAGCAGTATCTCTAAACAAATGAGATTCTTCGTGATACCAAAGCAGTATCTCTAAGCACATGAGATTCTTCGGGTGGTCGTAGCAGTCCCTTATCCAATAAGGTTCTTCGCGATACCAAATTAGTATCTCTAAACACATGAGATTCTTCGGGTGGTCAAAGCAGTCCCTTATCCAATAAGGTTCTTCGCGATACCAAAGCAGTATCTCTAAACACATGAGATTCTTTGGGTGGTCGAAGCAGTACCTTATTCAATAAGGTTCTTCTTGATACCAAAGCAGTATCTCTAAACACATGAGATTCTTCAGGTGGTCAAAGCAGTCCCATATCCAATAAGGTTCGTTGCGATACCAAAGTAGTATCTCTAAACACATCAGATTCGTCGGATGGTCGAAGCAATCCCTTATCCAATAAGGTTCTTCGCGATATCAAAGCAGTATCTCTAAACACATGAGATTCATCGGGTGGTCAAAGCAGACCCTTATCTAATAAGGTTCTTCGCGATATCAAAGCAGTGTCTCTAAACACATGAGATTCTTTGCGATACCAAAGCAGTATCTCTAAACACATGAGATTCTTCTGGTGGTCAAAGCAGTACCTTATCTAACAAGGTTCTTCGCGATACCAAAGCAGTATCACTAAACACATGAGATTCTTCGTGTGGTCGAAGCAGCCTCTTATCCAATAAGGTTCTTCGCGATACCAAAGCATTATATTTAAACACATGAGATTTGTCGGGTGGTCGAAGCAGTGCCTTATCCAATAAGGTTCTTCGTGATACCAAAGCAGTATCTCTACACACATGAGATTCTTCGGGTGGTCAAAACAGTCCCTTATCTAATAAGGTTCTTCGCGATACCAAATCAGTATCTCTAAACGCATGAGATTCTTCGGATGGTGAATGCAGTCCCTTATCCAATAAGGTTCTTCGCGATATTAAAGTAGTATCTCTAAACACATTAGATTCTTCGCGATACCAAAGCAGTATCTCTAAACACATGAGTTATTTGGGTAGTTGAAGCAGTCCCTTATCCAATAAGGTTCTTCGCGATACCAAAGCAGTATCTCTAAACACATGAGATTCTTCGGGTGGTAGAAGCAGTACCTTATTCAATAAGGTTCTTCTTGATACCAAAGCAGTATCTCTAAACACATGAGATTCTTCAGGTGGTTGAAGCAGTCCCATATCCAATAAGGTTCGTTGCGATACCAAAGCAGTATCTCTAAACTCATGAGATTCGTCGGGTGGTCGAAGCAGTCCCTTATCCAATAAGGTTCTTCGGGATACCAAAGCAGTATCTCTAAACACATGAGATTCTTCGGGTGGTTGAAGCAGTCCCTTATCCAATAAGGTTCTTCGCGATACCAAAGCAGTATCTCTAAACACATGAGATTCTTCGGGTGGTCGAAGCAGTCTCATATCCTATAAGGTTCTTCGCGATACCAAAGCAGTATCTCTAAACATATGAGATTCGTCGGATGGTCGAAGGAGTCCCTTATCCAATAAGGTTCTTTGCGATACCAAAGCAGTATCTCTAAACACATGAGATTCATCGGGTGGTCAAAGTAGTCCCTTATCCAAAAAGGTTCTTTGCAATACCAAAGTAGTATCTCTAAACACATCAGATTCTTCAGGTGGTCAAAGCAGTCCCTTATCTAATAAGGTTCTTCGCGATACCAAAGTAGTATTTATAAACACATGAGATTCTTCGGTTGGTCGAAGCAGTCCCTTGTCCAATAAGGTTCTTCGCGATACCAAAGCAGTATCTCTAAACACATGAGATTCGTCGGATGGTCGGAACAATGCCTTATCCAACAAGGTTCTTCGCGATACCAAAGCAGTATCTCTAAACACATGTGATTCTTCGGTTGGTCAAAGCATTCCCTTATCTAATAAGGTTCTTCGCGATACCAAAGAAGTATTTCTTAACACATGACATTCTTTGGTTGGTCAAAGCAGTCCCTTATCTAATAAGGTTCTTCGCGATACCAAAGCAATATCTCTAAACACATGAGATTCTTCGGGTGGTCAAAGCAGTCCCTTATCTAATAAGGTTCTTCGTGATATTAAAGCAGTATCTCTAAACACGTGAGATTCTTCGGGTGATGAAAGCAGTCCCTTATCCAATAAGGTTCTTCGTGATATTAAAGCAGTATCTCTAAACAAATGAGATTCTTCGTGATACCAAAGCAGTATCTCTAAGCACATGAGATTCTTCGGGTGGTCGTAGCAGTCCCTTATCCAATAAGGTTCTTCGCGATACCAAATTAGTATCTCTAAACACATGAGATTCTTCGGGTGGTCAAAGCAGTCCCTTATCCAATAAGGTTCTTCGCGATACCAAAGCAGTATCTCTAAACACATGAGATTCTTTGGGTGGTCGAAGCAGTACCTTATTCAATAAGGTTCTTCTTGATACCAAAGCAGTATCTCTAAACACATGAGATTCTTCAGGTGGTCAAAGCAGTCCCATATCCAATAAGGTTCGTTGCGATACCAAAGTAGTATCTCTAAACACATCAGATTCGTCGGATGGTCGAAGCAATCCCTTATCCAATAAGGTTCTTCGCGATACCAAAGCAGTATCTCTAAACACATGAGATTCTTCGGGTGGTTGAAGCAGTCCCTTATCCAATAAGATTCTTCGTGATACCAAAGCAGTATCTCTAAACACATGAGATTCTTCGAGTGGTCGAAGCAGTACTGTCGCTACCGCGAAAATAAGGTGCCGGAAAAACAGAAGAGTCGCCACCTTTCGTTATTTATCCTTCAAAACGGGAAAGGAAACGATCGAAAAAACCTGACGAAAAGGTATAAGACAAGGTCATCGCAACCATTGTCTGGGTTCGGGAGTCGGTTACGCAAGGGGAAGGTATTAGCACCCCTCACGTCCATCGTACTCGATGGGATCCACGCTTGTTGTGTTTATCTGACGGGTTTATTTACTATCTACCTATCAAGGCTGGTCTGAAAAGAAAAGAAAATGACTCGGCAAAGCGTCGCGCTTTATGCCTACGTATTCTCATCAGAGAATGAGAAATCAGAGTCAACGTAGTTCGACTAACTACGGGTGATGGGGGAAGGTGGCTTGCCAATACATCAGTATTGTGCCTACGTACTCTCAACAGGTATGAGAGATCAGAGCTTACATAGTTCGGGATAATACGGATTACGGGAATTCAGATTCATCTGTTTTTCCGAGTAGGGTTAACAAAAAGTTCAAGCAGTTGGATGTACGCAGCTCGACCCTTGGAGACTTATGCGTTACCGTTTGCGGTAGAACTGGTAGTTAACGACACTCTTTTCTTCAGAAAGCTTCCTTTGAATTATGGGCCCACGGGGCAAAAAGGTTTGAAGTTTGTTTTCTGTCTTTTACAGAAGAACTGTTTTTCAGTTGTCTGTAGTTTGTACAGCACTAGAGACTATGACCTGGGAACGAATGTGTCGCATATCGTCCAAAGGACGTATACTAAACATTCTAGACGATTGAGAGGAGGCCGCTCAATTATCATTACCCAAGTAGCTTAAGGCTCGTATCGCGCTTGTACTAACTTGCCTTTATTACATTTTTTACGGTTGTTTCAAGATGATAAGGGAAATGGACAACTACGGTGCGACTATCAAGTCCTAATGTTGTCATGCCAAGGATTCATCATATAGTTGAGGTTTGAAACAGGGATCTCCTAGATGTTATCATGCATAGGTTTCAACCTAAAGTTCTATCATCACTTCCTTATCAAAGGAAGTGAGATTCCTAGGGGATCATGTCAATGATAAACAGAAACAGATAAAGCATCAGCTTAAACAGTAAACAGTTAACGACTGTAAGATGCATGCAATGCAAGTGAGGGAGGAAATGTGTGTGGGGCATCAACCTCCACAAGCTCGTCTTGACCTCAAGCCAGATATGAATAACTGCAATCATACAGAAAAAATAAAATGCCATCAAGCAAATCACAAACCACATAGGCAAGGGAGCTGGGCTCTACCGAATACCAGCAAGCAAAGCCACACAGTAAAAACACAAGCAGAGGGAGCAACTCAACCTCTAGTGCAATCATGCTCCTAGCTTATGTCAGTCTAAACATGAAATTATTCTAATGCATCAAGCAAATCAAACAAGTCACATCAATACAGTTGCACAGAAAGCAAACAGACAGGAAAGAAAGCAGATCAACAGCTTCCACAGCAAAGCAGTCCTCTGACAGCAGTTTAGTCCTCAGTCTATAACTGTTCTTCAAGTCTATCCTCTTCAATGGCAAGTATCAACTTGCTAATTCAAGATCTCAATGCACCAAACACAAGTATCAACTTGTTCTCCAACTTCCAGCTTCAGCTCTTTCTTCAATCTCAATTTGATTTCTTCACACAAGTATCAAGGAAAGAAACCCTCAAGGTTCTACCACTTTGTGAGGATCCACTCATCCTACCAAAGGAGGGATGGGGTCTTCACAATGGGACCTTACATCATAGGGAGGAATGGAAGTGATCAACACCTTCCATGTTTCATGAAGGAAGAAAATCTATTCTAAGAGATCTCCCTAAAACCCTAAACCTTAATCCTACACAAACTACACCAAAGGGAGAGAAATATTCAAGTCCAAGCTCCATCATGCATTCCACAGTAGCCCACACATGTCTTCACCATCATCCAAGAGCAAGAGAAGTAAAACCCTAGTCTAAGGGAACTAATGAAATCATTCTAGTTGAGTTAGCAAGTTAGGATCACCTAAAACCTAGTACTAAAGTTAATTCCAACTAAAATACTAAAACCAATTGTAAAATCCTACAAAAATAACTATGGGAACCTAATTCAATCATAACTCTACCATGTTAATTCCAGAGATCAAATCATCCAATAAGTCATAGAAATAAATCCTAAACTATGGGGTACTAAGGTTAAACCCTAAAACTAGAGCACCTAAAGTTTCAACACAAAAACAGCCCTAAACTTCTTCAAAAAATGTGATAAAATTACTAGAGGAGCATGCATGGATAAGCTAGCTACACACAAAAAATCAGCTCAAAAATCATCACCAAGTGATCACACTAAAATCAGCAAGACAAGGTATCAACCATAATGAAATTAATATCAATTAAAATACAAAAAATGCAATTAAAATAAAAAATGCATGAATTCCTAAACTCTTAACTTCCTAAAACTCTAGAATCATTCATGAGTCAGGGGAAAAAACCTGGATCAAATTGAGTTAGTTTTCTATTTATTATGAATTAATTCCTAAACTACATGAAATGATGAAAAATAAACAAACATACAAGAAAATAACAAGATACGCGTGCTGAATATCAATTATTCTCAGTTTATTCCAGGATTTGGGCCAAAACGGGGGTGTGGATATCACTTGGATCCTTAAGCCCAAAACAACAATTAAATGAAACGCAGCGTTTCACTTCTAAATCTCTCTTCAGAATTTAAAACAAATCGTGGCCATCCATTGCTTGCCTGAGTCAAAGGTCCAACCCTCATCCAACGGCCAATGTCCATCGTCTCCAAATTCAAACTGAGGGAGGGAAATCCCCAGACGGTGGCCTGAGTTGCAGCGCCACCGTCTTCTCCGACGAAGTGGTGCCCACAGGTCATCAATAACAACAAACTAATACATAATCTCACTCAAATTTTTCTCCTGAACACGAATCCAATCTCCAAATTCACTAATTCTTTCTCTAACTTAAAATCCGATCATATTTTCAGAAACACACCAAATCTTGATCATCACAATTCTAAAAAATAATGGTCCTAATGCAATCTATACTTCTCACTGATCAATTTCCACTATCCAAACATGATTATTCCTTCAAGAATCTTGAGATATCAGCCTCAACAGAAAATGATCCATGACCTAAAGTGTCTCTATTCCTCAATTTCTTGTACCAAAATCCATCTATGTCCTATCAAGAACCTAACCACATGCAAGTTTCTATGAATCTCCCTATAGATTAAGCAGAATTTTGATTGGTACAAACCTGATTTCAGATGAAGACCAGGTACAATCTCTGCTCGATTCTTCCTCCAAGCTTGTCCAGAATCACTCCAAATTCACTCCTAAAGCTAATCCACACCTCAATTTGCTCTGATTCTTCCTCAATCCAAGAACACAATCTTGAGTTGCAGCTCTGAGTTTTCAATTGCTCCTTCTGTTATCAGCCTCAATCTTCTCCAAAAAACTGGCTGAATACACTCCAAATCTTATATAGAACTCAATGGAAATGTCTAGAAAGTTATGTAAGCTTCCAAATGAGATTTTGCAATTTCAGTTTCTCTCCAAAATCTCTCCCACACCAATCACGATTTGCACTCTGTTTGGGCATGAAAACACTTGGAATCTTCATCTCATGAGATATTGAACTGATTTGTTATGATCATTTCCTTGTTTGCAATCCAATTGTTCATGTTGATTATGTTACTTCATCATGAAGAAACAAAGTAAAAGTGTATAAAAATGGACTCAAACCAAAATTCTAACGTTTCCAAAGTTTCTAAAATGCTTTTTCCATTCAAAAAATGATGTTACTTTGCTTTGTTTGGACACAAATCAATTTATTTGAATTTTTTGGTCATTTAATGCCTTTAATCCTTCCTTTTTCACAACTCCTTGAACCAAGTCTTTCCTTGAGCCATTTCAATACCTCTTTGATACATGGTCAAGGTTAAAACCCCATTTTGAGCAACTTTCAATTTGAACACAATTTCATTTGAGGTGTCTAAGTTGGTGAAAATGACCTATAACCAAAGATGACTCATAATCATAACTTCCCAAAATACCCTTGACTTGTCAAAGCCATAACTTGAGTTCTACAAATCCTATCAAGGACTTCTAGTACTCTCTAGAAATCTAAGAGAATAAAGAACAACATTCATATTGACCAAAAGTTCATAGGAATCATCCTTCTTGGGCAAAAGTGTCATGCAAGTTGGGTAACTTTCAAGCTCCAAATTCACATACCTCAGATGACTTGTAACTTGTCAAAGCCATAACTTGAGTTCTACAAATCCTATCAAGGACTTCTAGTACTCAAATTAAAGCTAAGCTCATGCTCTACAACAATCATGTAGGGGTCAAGATGAGATGATAATCGTATCTTGAGTTAATTTGCCTTGAAGATAGGGGTCAAACTAGGGGATTTTACACTATCAAGTCTTAGAAACCCTAGCCTGAAACTTCTCAAACTCTTCAATCATGATGAGTTAACCTTGGAATCATCCTTAGAACATCTTAATGTATCAATCCATGATCACATGGCTCTTGAATTATGTCTCAACCTTCTTCAAATCATCAGTTGACTTAGGGTTGACCCAGTCAAACCCTAATTGCACCACTCATGGCTGAGCCTTCTTAATCTTGCACACTGGCCTGTCTAGGCCTCAAGGTGATCTTCAACACTTCTCATGAGCTCTCTCAAGACCTCAAGTCCAACTTCATGGCTTCAGAATCATCTGATGACTTTCCACAACTCTCAAGTTAGGAGACACACCCTCTTGGCTTCAATCACTCTCTCTGAGGCTCTTTTGACTTCTCTGACAAGGATATCAACCCTCGAACACATGAATAAGCCTCCCAGCTGGCTTCAAAGTCTTGTGTAGCTCTTGATTGGTAATCATACCTCTTGATCTCTTGCATACATGTTAATGAAATGCAAATGATAATGCTAATGTGAATGAAATGAAACATAAGCTAGGTAAAGAAAAGTTGGGCAAATTTTGGGGTGCAACAGCTGCCCCTATTCAAACGGCTTGGACCTTACTGGGTGAGAAGCGAACGGCTCTCAAACAATCAAGGTAAAAGACGGTTGAATACCAATAAACCCGGAAATTTGCCAACTGCACAACTACACGGTACTCTGATGGGGACAAATCTTCGGAAACTGAAATAATAGCTGCGCGGAAACTAGCTGGAGAATACTAATCTGAATCTCCGTCAGGATGATTCTCTGATTTATCTGATATCATTGTGTCCTCAAATCATCGAGGGATCACCGATTACACGGTAACTGGCGATTGGCCAACCTCACAGGTAAACGATACTCTGATTGGTAGGAACATCTTCAAAACTGAACATGACAGTTGCACGACAACTCTGCTGGGGAATTGGTCACACGGTAATTGGTGAAGGGTCTAAGCTCGAATCTCCGTCAGGATGATCATCTGATTTTGCTGTAGATCTTCGTCCTCAAGTCATCAAGGGGTCACCGGTTACACGGTAACTGGTAATGAACGGTTGATCATGCCGTCAGGCATTCTGCGTCATAGCAGAAGAATTCCTTACCGTCGCCTATGGACTCATCATGTCGCTAGGAACATTGACAACGTCTTCGTCGGACTTCATCAGTAAGTCAATAAGGGATCACCGGTTACTCGGTAACTGGTGAAGGGCTACTCTCAAATCTCCGTCGGGATGATTATCAGATTTCGCTGCAGCTTCTTCCTCAAGTCATCAAGGGATCACTGGTCACTCGGTAACCAGCGATACATAGCTGATATTGCCGTCAGGCATTCTGCGACACTGCGGCAGAAGGATTCCTCGGGACTCATCAGGTCATTAGGAACTTTTTAACAATCAAGTTAAATATGTCGTCGAGCATTCAAAGAAATTCTCGGGCGTCAGCCGGACTTCGTCAGTAAGTCGGGAATGGAATTCTCGGTCAATCATGAACCAAATAGGGATATCTAAACTTCTGCCATCAGGCACTCCGCATCAGCTGAGAGAACTACGTCGACATCACAGTTGGACTTCGTCAATAAGTCTTCAAATGGAATCCTTAATCAATCAGGAACCACTAAGGATATACAATCTTTTGCCGTCAGGCACTCCGCGTTAGCTTAGGTAACTGCTTCGGTCTTGCAGTAAGACTTCATCAGTAAGTCTGGGGTTTTGGCACTGCTGTCGGACTTCAATCATCAAGTCTTCAAGGGAAGTTTCAACTTCTATGTTTAAGACCTGCTGGGGATGACACATCTCCGCTGGGGATTCTGGAGAACTATCAAGTAACTCTGCTTCGGGGATCCAGAAATCATTCTGGACAAATAAACTCAGCTGAGGAAATCAAGAATCATCTTGAACAAATAACTCCGTGGGGACTTCAAGAATCATCCTGAACCAATAACTCTGGTGGAGATTTCAGGAATCATCCTGAGCAAACACTCTGCCGGGGACTCTAAGCATCGACTTGAGCAACCCTCTCTGGCGAATTCACTGGGTGTCGCTTACGCGAAAATAAGGTGCCGGCAGAACAGAAGAGTCGCCACCTTTCGTTATTTATCCCTCAGAGCGGGAAAGGAAACGATCGGAAAAAACTAACGAAAAAGGGTAAGACAAGGTCGTCGCAACCATTGTCTGGATTCGGGAGTCGGTTACGCAAGGGGAAGGTATTAGCACCCCTCACGTCCGTCATACTCGACGGGATCCACGCTTGTTGGTTTGTCTAAAGGGTGAAAAACAATCTATCTACAGTTGCTAGATCTAAACGGAAAGAAATTGACTCGATAGAGCGTCGCACTCTATGCCTACGTATCCTCATCAGAGAATGAGAAATCAGAGTCGACGTAGTTCGAGAAACTACGGGTTAAGTTTGCTCGGCAAGACGTCGCGTCTTGGGCCTACGTATTCTCTTTAGAGAAATCAGAGCATGACGTAGTTCAGGCTAACTACGGCTAGACAAGGGTGTTCTCGGTCACACGGGGGTGAAAGATTAAGTTGACGATACTAGCGTACGCATTCTAGCAGTTAGGTGGACGCTGCTCGACCATTGGAGACTTAGGCGTCCCTGTTTGCGGTAGAACGGACGTAGTATGTCGGGTTTCGAGGTATGGGAACCTACGGGAACTAGAACTACGGTCTGGTCTCAAATGCACTCGGGCAAGAGAAAAGGATAACATCAGTCATCAGCGGGAATGTCTCGATCGCACAGTAGCGAGAGAACAGAAAAGGTTAGTTGTTAGTGTGCTCGCTAGGATATCGCATCCTATGCCTACATATTCTCATCAGAGAAAATTAGAGCAGCTGTAGTTCGGCCTAACTACGGGTAGAACGAAGACCACAACACAAATCTCATTTTATTAATATTCGGAAAGTTACAATGATTGAGTACAGGAAAATAAACTCCTAAAAAATCACATCCATCTATCATGGAAAATCTAATGAAAAATAGTCCCCTAACAAGTGGACACTTGAATCTACTTCTAAAAGTGTAAAATAAACTCCTACAAGAAAATATATCCTAAAAAGAAAATATTAAAAATACTATTATTTTTATATCACTATGATTTCCATTTTTTTCTATTTATATAGTACATATTCTTTTTTCCTTAAAAAAACTAAGCAAATGACTATAAAGAAAATAAAAACAAAGGGGGCTGCAAACTGCAGCTAGGGGTGCAGCCAGCAAAAAATAAAAGAAACTGGGCCCATCCCACTAAGAATACAAACAGAAACACAAAAATGGGGTGCATGATCCAGCTAACCCAAAACCCTAAGTAACTCCTTTCCCTCAGACACTGTTCATCCCACGCGCAGCTTCCCCTCTCTCAGACCCTTGTCTCCTCTCTCAATCTTTTCTTCTCCAATACTCCCAGTTTGTGTGATCCCTGGCTCGTGTTGTTGAAGACATCGAATCCCTCGATGAAGATCTGGACGAACCTCTGAGATATTCGCATGTGCGGATCTTGATGGATGATGATTGCTCTGGAGGATGACGAAGATGCTCGTTGAAAATCGGTGAAGCCTTATGATGTTATTTGAAGATTTGCGAGCACTTGAACCCGGATCTTGAAGGATCTCTTGATAGATGAACACATGAAGTTACCTGATGAATCTAAGAAGATCTTGGATCTGGAGACGATGGAGGTTGCATGTTGCAAGATTCATGAAGATAATCTGGAGAATCTGGGAAATAATGAAGTACTGGCGAACCTTCTTGAAGAAGAACTGAAGGAAGATCTGATGGAGTGGATGAAGGTTCTTGACGATTGGCGATGAATCTTGGAGATTGGAATCATCCTTCTGGAAAGTATGAAGATCGGTGATGAGAACTGGAGGGTGATGAAGGTTTTCTTGAACAGATCTCCGGAGAGTTTTGGATCTGGATGTTCTTGATGGACCACGAGCAGATCTGGAGACGATGATGAATCCATGAACGTCTATGAAGTTCATGATGATGAAGTTCTTCGATAATCTGGAGAATGATGAAGGTTGTTGATGAAGATCATCATTCTGGAAAAACTCATGAATGGAGATGGACGAAGGTTCTCGAACATGTGATGATGACGATGATCCGAACCTTGAAGGTGTTAGAGATTTCTGGAAATTCCAGATGAATTAGTGAAGAACATTGTTGAACCTGGACGAAGATCTTGAAGTTCTTCTGGAAAACGGTTGCAAGAACATTGATGAACACGGTGGTTTTCTGGGGAATCATGAGGATATGATGAAGAACACGGTGGTTTTCTGGAGAATCATGAGGATTCCGGCGACGGTTATCGATTCAGGCAACAGTTGCAGTTTGTTTCCGGCGAGGTATGCAGTTTCCGGCGAGGGTTGTTGTGACAACTGCCGTGAGAACCACCGTTGATCTTGCTGGTGATGTTCTCCGGCGTGTTTGCATGCACTCCGGTGGGGTCTTCGGTGAGGACTCGGCGAGTGGGACAGGTGGCGGTGTAGTGCAGAGGGAGCTCGCATAGGTCACACGTGGTGTGGCATGCAGAAGGAGGGAGCATAACGTGGCAACGGAGAGAGAGAGAAGGGGGAAACGTGGCGAAAACTGAAGTGAAAACATGGAGTGACCAGAGGGTGAAACGTGGATGGAGAGAGAGTCTGAAATGAACACATGGGATGCTTATATGCTGGACACGTGGACTGGGGTTGTGCTGGGCCTCCACAACAAATGGGCCCAACGAAAATGGATTTTGAATTAATGATTAATTAACATGACTAATTAAAATCTGACTAATCCTAAAACTACAATTAAATGAATTAAAACCTGGTTAAACTAATTAATCCTAATTAGACTCAATTAACTAATGAACATTAAAAACTGCAATTAAATTTTAAATGACAATTAAAACTAATCTAATCCTAATTAATCTAAAACCTCAATTAAAATCTAAGCAAATGATTAAAATCTAATTAAACTCTATTAAATCTAAAAAAGAGAATTAACATCTAATTAAACTCTAAAAAACTATTAACTTCTATTAATTCTAATTAATGAAAACTCTATTAATTTCTATTTAATTCCACTAACAGAAAATTCTCTAATCTCTAATAATTCCACTAATAGAAAATCCTATTAATCTCTAATTAAAAACTCTATTAAAAGAAATTATCCTAAAATCACTTAAAAAATCTACTTAACACCTAAAACAATATGATTTATTCTAGAAAGAAATTAAAACTAAAATTTATTATCTAAACAATTAATATCTATTAAAAAAATCTAACTAACTAGAAAAATCAAATTAAACACATTAAAAATTCTAGAAAATAAGGAAAAAAAATCTAAAAAAGCGAGGAAGCCGATTAAATCAACTAGCGAACTATATCGAAATAAACGGTGAAAACCCGGACACCGAGATGTCCTCAAAAACAACAGCGAGAGCTGAAAATACCGGGACGAGCACCGATTCTCAAAATACGTCCTCGTATTGGCCTGAAATGCCTGAAGCGCGATCAGAGGGCTGTAATCCCGATAAAGTCAATCTGACTGGAAAAAATGCAATGTACGTGGTATGCAAATGTGAAATGAAATGAGTCGAAACATGAGCCAAATTGCGATAAGTAGTTGGTCAAATTTTGGGGTGCAACACTGGGGATTTTTAAGAATCATCTTAAGCAAACCACTTCGCTGGAGACTTCAAGAATCATCTTGGGCAAGCAACTTTGCTGAGGAATTCAAGAGTCATCTTGAGCAAACCAATCTGCGGAGGAACATCTGCAAAACAAGAACGGTAACGACCTAGCTTATGTATGCATGGGTCTGACAATGGCGCAATGCTCCGCACGGTGGAAATGCTACGCGTTTTTAGGGTAAATGTTATGCAATCATGCAAAATGCTATGACCCCATCAGCAAAATAAATGCTAAAGGAAGAATCCTCCTGTCAAGGAGAAAGAAACACTCTGGTGGAGAGGAGGAATCATCCTGCCGAGGATAAGGAGTCACGCCAATCTCAATTGGACTCCGCCTGGGGAAACGAAATTCATTCGACTGTTGCAGGGGAATGAAGCTCTCCTATAACCTGAACCCGCTCCACCAGGTATTCAAACAACAAACTGTCGAGGAAACGATATCAATCGCAGAAATAAACTGTACGGCCTTCGCGGCTAACACTCTCCTGAAGATAACGACTCTAGTGGGGAAATACAGCATCAGCTATTCAACACTCTACTGGGGAGCACCAATCATGGCTTCAACGGCTTCCAAGGACTCGGCTCTCTTGGGAAGCTGCCAGCTCGGCTAGGGGAAGAAGGAATCATCCTGCTTGCTGGGGAGAATACAACTCTGTGGGGAATCTCAATTCCGCTGGAGACTTCAGTCTGTGCTATCGAGGGCTGCATACTTGCGGATAGTTTTCTATGAGAAACTACATACTGACCCAGTGCTGGGGAAATAAACGCACACTTCAGTGTATGACTCAGCTGGGGAGATGACGCTCCTTCAGGATACATCTGATCGGGGGGAGAATCTTCTCTGCTTGGGGAGACATATCAATGCTTACAATCCCATGTTCAGACTCCGGGGGGAGATGCTACTGCACTCGCTGGGGGAGAAGGAATCATCCTGCTTGGGAAACATGCGGCGTACTGCCTGGAATATGCTACCTGCAACAACACAAACAAACATACAAGATACCCTTCTCAAAGGGACCTATCAAGGTTATCATCTGGTGACAATGTTCAAGTAATTCATTGTTTCAACAATCAGTGGCCTAGGCCAGTAAGTTTATGTATGCGCATTTTATCAAAAACATCTGCGTTCTTTTTCGCAAACAAAACAGATAGATGCTAAACAAACAAACAGAATTGCTGAATAGTGTATATTTTATTGATGATGAACCCCTGAATGGGTGAAAATGTTTTACAACAGATGCAAGCTCCTGAAATGAGGAAGCTGCCCAAATATGAAAACATAAATATACATCAGTATATACACAAATGTCGGCAATGCGACATAGACGAACACCATGAGTTGATCCCTCTATGACCCACTCGACTTCGATACTTCTTCGATGCTTTAGTTTCAGAAGTGATTAATTCAGATAAAAGGCCCTCAGGTCTTCCAAACCACTAAACAAAGAAAGTCCACACGCGGAACGCAGTCATTTGCTTTTTCAAATCCCTAACTTTTGCATAAATCACCCTTCCGGGTTTTCAATTCACCGAGATACCCCTTTTTGCCAAAGTCGCCCTTCCAGGTTTTCGACTTTGTGGGTGTACATTCTTTTCTTTCATATCCCTAATTTGTGCCCGAACCTTTTTTCTTTTTTATGGTTCGCCGGGATGCCCCATTTTTGCCTGGATATTCTTTTTTCTTTCCAGCGGGTCATTTTTTAAGCAAAATATTTTTTAACTGCGTCCGCGTTCATCGGGGATGCAAAATCTTCACCATCCATCGTGGATAACAACAAGGCTCCTCCCGAAAAGACCTTGCTGACGATGTACGGATCTTCGTAATTGGGAGTCCACTTGCCCCGGTGATCAGAGTGTGGAGGAAGAATCTTCTTCAGGACGAGATCACCCGTCTGAAAGCTTCTAGGATGCACCTTCTTATCGTAGGCTTTCTTCATTCGGCTTTGGAACAGACGACCATATGCAATCGATGCTAACCTTTTCTTGTCCATCAGTCTGAGTTGGTTTAGTCGGTTCATAATCCATTCTGTCTCGTCGAGTTTCATGTCAACCAAAACTCGTAAAGAAGGAATGTCAACTTCTAACGGTAGGACAGCTTCCATACCATACACCAGTGAGAAAGGAGTTGCCCCGGTTGATGTGTGTACCGTTGTACGATAACCGTGTAGTGCAAATGGCAACATCTCGTGCCAATCCTTATAGGTCACAACCATCTTCTGTACAATCTTCTTAATGTTTTTATTGGCCGCTTCAACGGCGCCATTCATCTTCGACCGGTAGGGAGATTAGTTGTGGTGTTCAATCTTGAAAGTCTGGCACAGTTCCTTCATCATCTTGTTATTCAAATTCGAACCATTATCAGTAATGATCCGCTTGGGAATTCCTTATCGACAGATGATGTCCCTCTTTATGAATTTAGCCACCACCTGCTTGGTCACATTAGCATACGAGGCTGCCTCCACCCACTTGGTGAAGTAGTCGATAGCTACTAGAATGAAGCAATGACCGTTAGATGCAGTGGGCTCGATCTTGCCTATCATGTCGATGCCCCACATGGAGAACGGCCACGGGGAGGACATGACATTCAACGAGCACGGCGGAACTTGAATCTTATCAGCATAAATCTGGCATTTATGACATCTCTTCGCGAATTTAAAGCAATCTGACTCCATCGTCAGCCAGTAATATCCTGCTCTCAGGATTTTTCTCGTCATAGCATGCCCGCCGGCGTGCGTACCAAATGTGCCTTCATGGACTTCTTCCATGAGCATACTTGCTTCTTTCTCATCTACACATCTGAGTAGCACGAGATCGTGGTTTCTTTTATACAAAACTCCATCAGGATTGAGATAAAAATTGCCAGACAGCCTCCTCAGAGTCTTCTTATCCTGGGTTGACACTCCCACAGGATATTCCTTAGTCATAAGGAAAGTCTGGATATCATGGAACCATCGCTTGCCATCGGAGGCTTCCTCAATCGCAAAGACGAATGCAGGTCTATCAAGACGAGAAAGGACAATTCTTGGAGCTTCATTCCAAAAATTGACTTTATACATCGAAGCCAACATGGCTAAGGCATCAGCCATCTGATTTTTAGCCCTGGGCACATGATGTAGTTCCACTCGATCAAAGAACGGAAGTAGCCTTCTCGCGTAGTTCATGTACGAAACCAAATTTGATTGACGAGTCTCCCACTCCCCTTTAATCTGGTTGATCACAAGTGCCGAGTCACCATATAGATCTAGGTTCTTGATTCTCAAATCAATTGCTTCTTCTAGACCCATAATGCATGCTTCGTACTCTGCTTCATTATTGGTGACCGGAAACGTCAGTCTAGCAGTGAACGGGATGTGGGATCCATGGGGAGTTGTGATAATTGCCCCAATGCCACTTCCGTAAGAATTAACCGCCCCGTCAAATATCAATTTCCACTGGGATTTCCTATCTGAACCCTCGTCGGGCAACGGTTCATCACAATCTTTCACCTTGAGAAACATGATATCCTCATCAGGGAATTCAAATTTCATCGGCTGATAATCTTTGATCGGCTGTTCGGCAAGATATTCAGACAATACGCTTCCCTTGATGGCCTTCTGGGAAACGTACTGAATGTCATATTCCGTCAACACCATTTGCCATCTAGCAATCCTTCCCGAAAGCGACTGCTTCTCGAAGACGTACTTGATCGGATCCATCTTCGAAATTAGCATGGTTGTGTGATTAAGCATGTACTGTTGTAAACGTTTGGCAGTCCAGGCTAGTGCACAACACGTTTTCTCCAGCATTGAGTAACGAGATTCACAGTCTGTGAACTTTTTACTCAAATAGTAAATGACATGCTCCTTTCTGCCCGTCTCGTCGTGCTGACCGAGAACACACCCCATACTATTCTCAAGAACTGTCAAGTACATGATTAAAGGTCGTTCGGCCACTGAGGGTATCAAGATCGGAGGTTCCTGCAGATACTGTTTTATCTTATCAAATGCCTTCTGGAAATCCTCGTTCCAGATAATCGCCTGATCTTTCTTTAGTAGTTTGAACATTGGTTCACACGTGGCCGTGAGCTGAGAGATAAACCTTGCAATGTAGCTTATTCTGCCCAGGAAACCACGAACTTCTTTTTCGGTTTTTGGCGCTGGCATTTCTTGTATTGCTTTTATTTTCGCAAGATCAAACTCGATGCCTCTTTCACTCACGATAAACCCCAGTAGTTTTCCAGACCGTACTCCGAAAGTACACTTGATAGTTTCCTGGGATCCAACGTCCCTTATGCGAGTCAGTTTGGGGATCCAACGTCCCCTGCGAGAGTCAATCCTAGCGCTTGTATGATTACTTGTTGGGTTGTGTTTATTTATCACACTTTATTTCTTGCACTTTATTTTCAGTATGATATGATTATCTGTGCTGTTGTGGGAGGGGCATTCCGATGAGTGAGAAGCCAGACCCAGACTTGAGTGTACCTAGCATTAGTTGTGGAAATTAGTGGGCACGTGCTTGCTTTGCAGGCACTAGTGTCTCATGAAATCCACGCTCAGACGAGGTTCTCCCGGTTGACTTCTTTTCTGGCCCTTTGGGCCTGAGGGGTTGTTGGTTTAGAGGATTGTCGACTCTGGGGACCGATCATTTGGAATTCAGCTGAGTGAGGCCGCTTCAGGAGATGGTGATGCCACACCTTCTGGGTATCGTATCACCCCTCTTGAATGTCTGTGACGCTGATGACCGCATAGGATGCCGAACTTGTGTCAGTTTAGGTCCATACCTGTGAGTAGGGTCAGGTTTGTTGCAGGAAACCTTAACCTTCAGACTACCTGGTTTTCTTGATAGTGAATCAATTTTGGTTGGAATCAGAGGTTCCCATCATCAGATGTGTATTTGTTCTTGACACAGCAGATTTATGGCCCGATATCAGAAGGTCTCATCATCAAATATATGATTGTTCTTGACAGAGCAGAGTTATAGTCTGACATCAGGGGTTTCTCCTCGTCATCAGATATGTGTTTGTTCTTGACATAGCAGATTTATGGTCCGATACAGGGTTTCTTCTTATCAGAGATAGTGGTTGTTCTTGACAGAGCAGTATTGTGGTTTTGTTGATACATAATCTTCACCTTCATCTCCTCAACAGCACAGTCGTCTTGATCTCCTGCTGCATGATTGCATTTTGCATTGTTTTGCATACTCATTTGCATTTCATTAACGTGTGTCTGTGTTGCAGGTACTGTTTCCCTCGGTTCAGGTTTTCTTGCCTTCTGTTGTGCCATTATGGGTTCTCTGAGGAAGACTGTGGCCTACAAGCTCCCCACTCCTGATGTTGTTCAGCTGTCTAGTTTGATTGCTTTAGCAGATGATTCTGTAAGAGGTGAATTCAGAAAGTCCTATGGGAAACTGCTCAGCTTGGTTCGTAAACCTTCTGTGTTTGAGTTGAATGGGTTGCACGCCTTGCTGCAGTTCTACGATCCTCCTTTGAGATGCTTTACCTTCCCGAACTTTATTCTCGCACCTACACTAGAGGAGTATGCTGATTTGTTAGGTGTGCCTATCAAGAGTCAGATGTCCTTTGTTCATATGGATGCTGAGCCTAATCTGGCTAGTCTAGTTCCTTCACTTCATCTGGATGCCTCCGAGTTGGTCTTGTCTAGTTGGAACAGGGTTCCCGGGTTCTCCTTGCAGTTCTTAGTGGGAAAGGCCCAGCAGTGTGCCAAGGACGGTTGTTGGATCGTGTTCAACGCTATTCTTGCTCTTTGCATATACGACATCATTCTGTTCCCTAATATGCCTGACATTGTAGACTTCGACGCCTTTCACATCTTTGCAGCAGGGAATCCAGTCCCTACCTTGATTGGAGATGTCTACCATTCCGTCCACTACAAAAACGAGAATAGAAGAGGCAAGAATGTCTCGTGCTGTGTGCCCCTGCTCTATAGATGGCTTGATAGTCACCTACCCAAGAAGGGTCCCTTTGCTTCGTCTGCAACCACAGCTGAGTGGTCTGAGCGTTTGATGAGTCTATCAGCGGAGGACATTGCCTGGTTTGATAGAGATAGGTTGGGTACTGAGATTATCTTCAGCTGCAGCGGGTTTCCGAATGTGCCTTTGATAGGCAGGAAGGGTTGTATCAACTATAATCCATCTCTGCTGGTCTGATAGTTTGCTTATGCTTTGAGAGCTCCGCCAAAGGATGAAGAGGTGCAGGAATCTCTGTACCTCACTGGTCTTCTAGAGGGGGATATGTTATCTAAGCTTCAACATGCTTGGAATGGTATCAGTAAGCGGGGAAAATCATTGCTGGGAAAAAGTAATAGCCAAGCCTACGCTCCGTATGTGACCTGGATCAGAGCCAGAGCATATATCATAGGGATGCCGTTTCCTCTTGCCAAGCTAGAAAGCCCTCCAGTGATTGAAGTGCCTATCACCATACCTATTCAGCAGCACAATCAGGTGTTAGCTGAGCGAGATGAGGTGAAGAAGGTAAATGAAGAACTGGAGAAAGAATTGGCTCAGCTCAGAAGCGAGAGAAGCGAATCCGTCCATTCCTTCAAGAGGCAAACAGAGCTGGTAAACAAGTTAGGTAGAGATTTGACTAAGCAGTTGGCTGAGCGTGAACGTTTGAGTCGGGACTTCAAATCTGTCAACGACGTATTGGCCACTAAGAAGCAGGACTTGGATAAAGCGTACCAGAGAATATCCAAGTTTAATCAGCACTGGAAGGCCACCCTAGCCAATGGCAAGGAATGGGAGGATAAACTGAAGCAGCAGATCTCCAAGTTGAAAGCCCGGGTGAAGGCTAGTGAGAAGAGGTTTGATGAAGAAACCGCTCGCAGATATGCCGCCGAAGGCCTGCTGAACAAGGCTCTTGCTAACCTGAGGGAGCGCAAACTGACGTTTGAATCCAAGAAGCGGAAGTTAGAAGATTGTTTCGGCGAAGGAGCATGGGAAGACTCAGTTGAAGGTCTTCAGTACACTATTAGGAAGAGGGAGTTACTCGTCGAAAGGTTGCTCACTCAGCCTGATCAGCCAGAAACGAGGGATCTGTTATAAGAGTTTCAAGCCTGTGGCCGTGCTTGACTATATTTGTAATCCTTTTGTTTTGACCATTGTTGTATGCTGACCATCACCAGGCGTGTTGGTTGAGTTCATGCTATTGATTCTGCTTGTACTCAGTGACGTTGTGTACCGCCTTGATGGGCTTTCTTTATATATATATGAGATGTTATTTCCATGACTGGACTCGGACTTCTTATTATCAGCACTGGCACTCAGGCACTAGGATCGGGGGAAATCTCCCTAACGCACAGACACACGTTTGCATTTGCATGAAGCATTTGCATAACGAGCACGTTGTCGTTTTTCTAACCCTTTGTGTATGCAGGTTGTTCCAGGATTGATCGAAGGCCAGTCCACCGCTATGCGACCAGAGCAAATCAGGCTAGGGCAATGGAACAAATGCAGACTGACGTTCAGGAACTCCGAGACAGGATGGACCGCTTCATGGAGCTCATGCAAGTGGTTGCCAACGGCCAAAACCAGCTCAGAACCTTGGTCCAGTCTCTGATCTCCAGGGTTGACAGCAATGGTGTACTCCATGGTGGGAATGTTCCAACCCCTCCACCTGTTGAAACTCCTCAGAATGGCATCCCCGTGATCGGGGGGAATGGCAGTGGTAACGGGAATGTGATCACTAACATAGGGCTCAATGGTAATACGACTGGCGTCGGTAATGGAAATTTTGAAGATAATGGCAATGCTGGACTGGGCAATGGCAACACAGATGTTGGAAATTTGTATGGGCCTTAGCCATGGTTAGAAGACCGTCAAGAAGATTTGTTCTCACAGAAGGGTGTTGAAGGAGAGCTGACTGCTGAAGCACGACTGAGGTTTAAGGCACTCGAGGACAAGATGAGGAATCTCGAGAACCAGAACACTATGGGTGTCGACATGTCTAAATTGGGATTGATTTCTGATTTCAAGGTGCCTCCCAAATTCAAGGTACCCGACTTTGAGAAGTACAAGGGCACCACCTGCCCTCGTGTCCACTTAAGGTCATACTACCGAAAGATGTCCGCTCACTCTGAAGACGAGAAGCTGCTGATGCACTTCTTTTAGGATAGCTTGTCCGGGCCATCCTTGGAATGGTACATGAGTTTGGAACCTACCAGTGTGTGCACGTGGAAGGAACTTGCTGAGGCATTCGTGCACCATTACCAGTATAACAGTGACTTGGCTCCGAACCGGGTTCAACTGCAGAACTTGTCATAGAGGAACAATGAAGGGTTCAAAGAATACGCCCAACAGTGGCGTGAATTGGCAGCTAGAGTTCAGTCGCCGATGGTTGAACGGGAGCTTGTTGAAATGTTTGTAGCCACCCTCCCAGGGGTTTATTACGAGAAATTGGTCAACGGTATGTCTGGAAGCTTCTCAGATCTCATCATCACGGGCGAGCACGTTGAAAATGGGATCAAACTGAGGAAAATCCAAGGTGTTGATCTATCCTCATCTGGAGGAGGAAAGAAACCATATGGTGGCAAAAGGCAGGAAGGAGAGACGAGCGCCGTGTCCAACGCTCGCAGGAAAGGTAAAGGCCCTCGCCAGCAGGTGACTAGCATAACCATCCCTGCTGTCCAACAACCCCAGCCACAGCAGCAGCTGAATCAGCAAGGATACAGAAAGTATCAGAACAGGGCACCTCTGTCGAGCCGTCACCTTGAGACACCGCCCATGTCTTATGCTCAGTTGTTACAAACTCTGCTTCAGTTATAGCTGGTCCAGAAGAGAACCCTGGCTCCCTTGACAGGGGCACCTCCGCCAGGTTATGACGCGAATGCAGCATGTGAGTTTCACTCAGGGGCACCTGGCCATACGATAGAAAACTGCAAAGCCTTCAAGCACAAGGTGCAAGATATGGTGGATGCTAAGATCATCAATTTCTCAGATAATTTGCCGAATGTCATGAAGAACCCTATGCCGAATCATAGGGGAGGTGGGGTAAATGCCATTATCGAAGACGAGAATTTGGATTTATTGACTGACGTCAAGGATCTGAAGACACCGCTTAGCTTCGTTAAAGCCAAGCTGATGAAGAGAGGCTTCTTTCCAGGCTGTGGAGAACTATGTATGGGCTGTGCGACTCGTCCTGATGGATGTGAACAGTTGATAGAAGGGATTCAGAGTCTGATGATCGAAGGAATCTTGCAGTTTAGCCGAAGGGCCGAATGTGGATCTGGAGAGGTAATGCTGAAGCAAGATGATGAGGTTTCCACCATAACCATCCCTCGCCAGACGATAACCATTTCTACACCCAGGCCGCCCACCATTACCATCACGAAGGCTGGGCCGATACCTTTTGAAAGCACCAATGCTGTCCCGTGGCATTATGGGGGCAGACGTCTACTGTAAGGACAAAAGATGGAACTAGAACCATTTGGGCGGTCTGTGGATAACCTAGTTGGAATTGGTGGAATCACGCGCAGCGGAAGAATATTTGCTCCACCTGAGATTGTGGCGGACAAAGCGGGCAAAGTTGATGAGACCGATAAGGGAAAGAGTAAAGTCGTTGAGGAAACCCCTCGTGGGGTAGAGAAGGACTTACTCGTAAAGGACGCTGAAAAGTTCATGAGGATGATCAAGCAGAGTGACTACAAGATCGTGGATCACCTCCATCAAACACCCTCGAAATTTTCCGTCCTGAATTTGTTGCTGTGTTCGGAGTCACATCGCAACGCGCTGTTAAAGGGTTTGAATGCCACGTATGTACCGTAGGAAATCTCGGTCAACCAGTTGGAAGGGGTCGTAGCCCACGTGAATGCTGGAAACGGGTTAGGGTTCACTGACCTGGAGCTGACGCCGAAGGGAAGGAACCACAACAGTGCTCTGCACATCTCGATAGAGTGTAGGGGAACAATTATGTCTCATGTGTTGGTGGACACAGGGTCGTCGCTTAATGTTCTTCCGAAGAAGGCATTGATGAAGTTAGATACTCGAGGATTGATTTTCACACCCAGTGATCTGGTTGTGAAGGCTTTCGACGGAACCAAGCGTCATATCTTTAGAGAGGTAACATTGCCAATCCTGGTCGGGCCGGAAACTTTCAACGCAGTCTTCTACATTATGGACATCATGCCTGCCTACAGCTGTCTCTTAGGCCGGCCATGGATCCACTCTGTTGGTGCCGTGACATCCACGTTGCACTAGAAGCTCAAGTATGCTGTCGGAGGTAGCATCGTAACTGTTTGTGGCGAGGAAGACATAATGGTGAGCCATTTGTCGTCCTTCAAATATGTTGAGATGGATAGGGAAATCCACGAAACCCTATGTCAGGCGTTCGAAGCTGTTAAAGTCAAGGACGTGGCTCCAGTAATGACCGAGAAACTAGAGATGACTCTCTCTTCCTTCAAGGAAGCATGGGTCCTTGTTCACGCCGGATCTACCCCAGGCTGGGGGCAGGTTCTAGAAATACCTAACAAACAGGACAGGTTTGGGTTAGGATACTCTCCTGCGGCTGAAGCCTCCTCTTCTCACAGTGTGTCGCGAGGTAAAGGGCCGATCCAGTTCACCAGTGGCGGGGTGATATTTGAAAGTGCCAACGCAGTGTCTGAAGATGGCAAAGACAACGACTGCGACCTGGACTCTTGGATCCAGCCAAGCAAACCAGGCCAGAGCCTCACCAACTGGTCCATCAGGGATACCACCCAAGTGACAGGAAAAGAGTAATGATTTACTTTCTCCAATCATTGTACAACCCTATATCCTACCCGGGGCATAGTGGTTTTATTGTCAGGGCCTTGTTTGATTATGTACATGCATTTTACCAATAAATTAAAAAGGCGTTTTTCTTCGCATTCAAATAGTGAGATCTCTGTTGTTTCTGTTTTATATTTTTTTTGAAAAACAATAAAATGGAAATAGGGTTTGTGCTAACCTGCATATCCTTGTTTTAAGCTTAACCCTTGTTATTGCAGGATCCACATAGCAGATTACATCGACTCTGGACCTTCTACGACTCACTTCGACTTCGATTGCCCGATCTATCAAGCCGAATAAGAGATTGATGAAGACGAAGACCTTCCCGAAGAGTTGGCCCGCTTGTTGAAACAAGAAGAGAAAGTTATTCTGCCTCACGAGGAAGAGATTGAGATTGTGAATCTGGGTTCTGAAGAACTGGTCAGGAACGTCAGGATATGGGCTGTATTGCAGAGTGATGTCAAGCAGAGATTGGTCGAGATGTTGAGAGAGTATAGTGACATCTTTGCTTGGTCATACGAAGATATTCCTGGACTTGACACAGACATCGTGGTCCATCACTTGCCGCTACGAGAAGATTGTCGTCCCGTTAAGCAGAAGCTTAGGAGGACACGACCAGATATGGCCGTTAAGATCAAAGAAGAAGTGCAAAAGCAGCTTGATGCTGGCTTCTTAGCGGTCACTACTTACCCTCCGTGGGTCGCCAACATAGTACCTGTACCGAAGAAGGACGGTAAGGTGCGAATGTGCGTCGATTATCGGGATTTGAATAGGGCGAGCCCTAAAGATGATTTCCCTCTCCCACATATTGATGTGTTGGTTGACAATACAACTCAGTTCTCCGTATTTTTGTTCATGGATGGCTTCTCCGGCTACAATCAGATCAAGATGGCACCGGAGGACATGGAGAAAACTACGTTTATTACACCTTGGGGAACATTTTGCTACAAGGTAATGCCTTTCGGTCTGAAGAACGCAGGGGCCACTTACCAACGAGCAATGGTTACTTTGTTTCATGATATGATTCATCATGAGATTGAAGTCTATGTTGATGATATGATTGCGAAGTCCCAAACGGAGGAGGGACATCTGGTCAATTTGCTGAAGCTTTTTGAGAGGCTTAGGAAGTTCAGGTTGAGGCTGAATCCTAACAAGTGTACTTTCGGAGTACGGTCTGGAAAGCTACTGGGGTTTATCGTGAGTGAAAGAGGCATCGAGGTTGATCCTGTGAAGATAAAAGCGATACAAGAAATGCCAGCGCCAAAAACCGAAAAAAAAGTTCGTGGTTTCCTGAGCAGAATAAACTACATTACAAGGTTTATTTCTCACCTCACGGCCACGTGTGAACCGATGTTCAAACTCCTAAAGAAAGATTAGGCGATTATCTGGAACGAGGATTGCCAGAAGGCATTTGATAAGATAAAACAGTATCTACAGGAACCTCCGATCTTGATACCCCCAATGGCCGGACGACCTTTAATCATATACTTGACAATTCTTGAGAATAGTATGGGGTGTGTTCTCGGTTAGCACGACGAGAAGGGCAGAAAGGAGCATGCCATTTACTATTTGAATAAAAAGTTCACAAACTGTGAATCTCGTTACTCGATGCTGGAGAAGACCTGTTGCGCACTAGCCTGGGCTACCAAACGTTTACAACAGTACATGCTTAACCACACAACCATGCTAATTTCGAAGATGGATCTGATCAAGTACGTCTTCGAGAAGCAAGCGCTTTCGGGCAGGATTTCCAGATGGCAGATGGTGTTGACGGAATATGACATTCAGTATGTTTCTCAGAAGGCCATCAAGGTAAGCGTATTGTCTGAATACCTTTCCGAACAGCCAATTGAAGATTATCAGCCGATGAAATTTGAATTCCCTGATGAGGATATCATGTTTCTCAAAGCGAAAGATTGTGATGAACCGTTACCCGACGAGGGTCCAGATAGGAAATCCCAATGAAAATTGATATTTGACGGGGCGGTTAATTCTTACGGAAGTGGCATCGGGGCAATCATCACGACCCCCCATGGATCCCACATCCCGTTCACCGTGAGACTGACGTTTCCGGTCACCAATAACGAAGCGGAGTACGAAGCATGCATCATGGGTCTAGAGGAAGCAATTGATTTGAGAATCAAGAACCTAGATGTATATGGTGACTCGACACTTGTGATTAACCAGATTAAAGGGGAGTGGGAGACTCGCCAGTCGAATTTGGTGCCATACATCAATTATGCCAGAAGGCTGCTTCCGTTCTTTGATCGAGTGGAACTTCACCATGTGCCTAGGGCCGAAAATCAGATGGTTGATGCCTTTGCCACGTTGGCTTCAATGTATAAAGTCAATTTTTGGAATGAAGCTCCAAGAATTGTCCTTTCTCGTCTTGATAGACCTGCATTCGTCTTTGCGATCGAGGAAGCCTCCGATGGCAAGCCATGGTTCCATTACATCCAGACTTTCCTTATGACTAAGGAGTATCCTGCGGGAGCGTCAACCCAGGATAAGAAGACTCTGAGGAGGCTGTCTGGAAATTTTTACCTCAATCCTGATGGAGTTTTGTATAAGAGAAACCACGATCTCATGCTACTCAGATGTGTAGATGAGAAAGAAGCAAGTATGCTCATGGAAGAAGTCCATGAAGGCACATTTGGTACGCACGCCGGCGGGCATGCTATGACGAGAAAAATCCTGAGAGCAGGATATTACTGGCTGACGATGGAGTCGGATGGCTTTAAGATTCATGTGTCATAAATGCCAGATTTATGCTGATAAGATTCATGTGTCGCCGTGCCCGTTGAATGTCATGTCCTCCCCGTGGTCGTTCTCCATGTGGGGCATCGACATGATAGGCAAGATCGAGCCACTGCCTCTAACGGTCATCACTTCATTTTAGTAGCCATCGACTACTTCACAAAGTGGGTGGAGGCAGCCTCGTATGCTAATGTGACCAAGCAGGTGGTGGAATTCCCGAGCGGATCATTATTGATAATGGTTCGAATCTGAATAACAAGATGATGAAGGAGTTGTTCCAAAGTTTCAAGATTGAACACCATAACTCATCTCCTTACCGACCAAAGATGAATGGTGCCGTTGAAGCGGCCAATAAAAACATCAAGAAGATTGTACAGAAGATGGTTGTGACCTATAAAGAATGGCACGAGATGTTGCCATTTGCATTGCACGGTTATCATACGACGGTACATACATCAACCGGGGCAACTCCTTTCTCACTGGTGTACGGTATGGAAGCTGTCCTACCGTTAGAAGTGGAGATCCCTTCTTTACGAGTTTTGGTTGACGTAAAACTCGATGAGGCAAAATGGATTAAGAACCGACTAAACCAACTCAGCCTGATGGACGAGAAGAGGTTAGCATCGATTGCATATGGTCGTCTATACCAAAGCCAAATGAAGAAAGCTTATGATAAGAAGGTGCGTCCCAGAAGCTTTCAGACGGGTGATCTCGTCCTGAAGAAGATTCTTCCTCCACACTCCGATCACCGGGGCAAGTGGACTCCCAATTACGAAGGTCCGTACGTCGTCAGCAAGGTCTTCTTCGGAGGAGCCTTGTTGTTATCCACGATGGATGGCGAAGACTTTGCATCCCCGATGAACGCGGACGCAGTTAAAAAATACTTTGCTTAAAAGATGACCCGCTGGAAAGAAAAAGAATATCCAGGCAAAAATGGGGCA
The DNA here is from genome assembly GCA_963859935.3 of Lathyrus sativus. NCBI lineage: Eukaryota > Viridiplantae > Streptophyta > Magnoliopsida > Fabales > Fabaceae > Lathyrus > Lathyrus sativus. The sequence goes on along the minus strand of OZ012740.1, from coordinate 234,147,097 downwards.
TCCCGGCGAACCATAAAAAAGGAAAAAGGTTCGGGCAAAAATTAGGGAAATAAAAGAAAAGAATGTACACCCGCAAAGTCGAAAACCTGGAAGGGAGACTTTGGAAAAAAGGGTATCCCGGTGAATCGAAAAGCTGGAAGGGCGATTCAGGAAAAAGTTAGGGATTTGAAAAAGCAAATGAATGCGTTCCGCGTGTGGACTGTATTTGTTTAGTGGTTTGGAGGACCTGAGGGCCGTTTATCTGAATCAATCTCTTCTGAAGCTGAAGCGTCGGAGAAGTATCGAAGTCGAGTGGGTCATAGACGGATCAACTCATGGTGTTCGTCTACGCCTCATTGCCGACATTTGTGTATATACTGATGTATATTTATGTTTTTATATTTGTGCAGCTTCCTCATTCCAGGAGCTTGCATCTGCTGTAAAACATTTTCACCCATCCAGGGGTTCATTATCAATAAAATGTATACTATTCAGCTATTCTGTTTGTTTGTTTAGCATTTACCTGTTTTGTTTGCGAAAAAGAACGCCGATGTTTTTGATAAAATGTGCATACATAAAGTTACTGGCCTAGGCCACTGATTGTTGAAACAATGAATTACTTGAACATTGTCACAAGATGATAACCTTGATAGGTCCCTTTGAGAAGGGTATCTTGTCTGTTTGTTTGTGTTGTTGCAGGTATAGCATATTCCAGGCAGTATGCCGTATGTTTCCCCAAGCAGGATGATTCCTTCTTCTCCAGCAAGTTCAGCAGCATCTCCCCGCGGAGTCTGCACATGAGATCGTAAACATTGATATGTCTCCCCAACCAGAGAAGATTCTCTCCCCAGTCAGATGTATCCTGAAGGATCGTCGTCTCCCCAGCTGAGTCATATATTGAAGTGTACAGCATTCGATAGTACAGACTGAAGTCTCCAGGAGAATTGAGATTCCCCACAGAGTTGTACTCTCCCCGGCAGGTAGGATTGATTCCATCGTCTGGTTTCCTTCCCCAGCCGAGTTTGCAGATCCCCAAGAGAGCTGAATCCTTGGAGGCCGTTCAGGCCATGATTGGTTTTCCCCCGGTAGAGTGCTGAGCAGCTGATGCTGTATTTCTCCACCGGAGTCGTTACCTCCAGGAAGGTTTTGCTGCGAAGGCTGTGTAGTTTATTTCTGCGATTGCCATCGTTTTCCTCAGGAGTTGTGGGTTGAACACCTTGATGAGCAGGGCCAGGTTCTCGTAGAACTTTATTCCCCTGCAGCAGTCGGCTGAAGTTGGTTTCCCCAGGCCGAATCCAGTTGAGATTGGTGTGACTTCTTATCCTCGGCAGGATGAGTCCTTCGTCTCCACCAGAGTGGTTCCTTCTCCTTAACAGAAGGATTCTCCCTTCAGCATTTATTTTGCTGATGGAGTCGTAGCATTTTGCATGATTGCATAGCATTTACCCTAAACGTGTAGCATTTCCACCGTGTGGAGCATTGCGCCATTGTCAAAGCATATGCATATGAAACATGAGCTAGGTCGTTACCGTTCTTGTTTTGCAGATGTTCCTCCACATAATGGTTTGCTCAAGATGATTCTTGAATTCCCTAGCAAAGTCGCTTGCCCAAGATGATTCTTGAATTCTCCAGCGAAGGTGTTTGCTTAAGATGATTCTTAAAATCCCCAGTGAAGTCGCCAGAGAGGGTTGCTCAAGTTGATGCTTAGAGTGCCCGACAGAGTGTTTGCTCAGGATGATTCCTGAAATCTCCAGCAGAGTTATTGGTTCAAGATGATTCTTGAAGTTCCCGATGGATTTATTTGTCCAAGATGATTCTTGAAGTCCTCAGCAGAGTTGATTCATCCAGAATGATTTCTGAAACCCCGAAGCAGAGTTACTTGATAGTTCTCCAGAATCCCCAACGGAGATGTGTCATCCCCGGCAGGTTCTAAACCGAGAAGTTGAAACTTCCTTTGAAGACTTGATGATTGAATTCCAGCAGTGGTGCCTAAACCCTAGACTTACTGACGAAGTCCAACTGTGATGTCGAAGTAGTGCTCTCAGCTGACGTGGAATACCTGATGGCGGAAGTTCGGATATCCCTATTGTGTTCATGATTGACCGAGGATTCTATTCCCGACGTACTGACGAAGTCCGGCTGACGCCCGAAAATTTATTTGAATGCCCGATGGCATAATTATAGAGATTGTAAAAAGTTCCTAATGACCTGATGAGTCCCGAGGAATCCTTCTGTCGCAGTGACGCAGAATGCTTGATGGCATAATTGACCATCCCTTGCCTGTTACCGTGTAACCGGTGATCCCTCGATGATTTGAGGACATAGATGATCATCCTGACGGAAATTTGAGATTAATCCATCACCAGCTACCGTGCAACCGGTGATCCCTTGATGATTTAAGGACGCAATGATATCAGATAAATCAGAGAATCATCCTGACGGGGATTCAGATCAGTAATTCTCCAGCTAGTTGCCGTGCAGCTATTGTTTCAGTTTCTGAAGATTTGTCCCCATCAGAGTACCGTGTACTTGTGCAATTGGCAAATTTCCGGGTTTATTGGTATTCAACCGTCTTTTACCTTGATTGTGCGGGAGCCGTTCGCTTCTCACCCAGTCAGGTCCAAGCCGTTTGAATAGGGGCAGCTGTTGCACCCCAAAATTTGCCCAACTTTTCTTCACTCTGCTGTCCACTATCCAAACCTTGCTCTTGTTAGATGAATCTTTCTCCCTTGTTAGAGGATGGTGTTCCTTGCTAGAAGATTGAAGATGCTAGAAGTTGTTACTTCCCAGTATTTGAAGACTGCCATTGGAGCTGAAGCTTGAAGACCAGGAAGAACCAGTTGACACTTGTGAAAGAAATCCTGCTGAGATCAAATGAAGAGCTGAAGCTTGAAGTTGGAGAACAAGTTGATACTTGTGATTGATGCATTGAAAGCTTGAAGAAGCAAGTTGATATTTTATATTGAAGAGAATAGCCTTGAGGAACAGTTGCAGACTGAGGACTGAACTGATGTTAGAGGAGCTTTGTTGTGGAGCTGTGGAAGTTGTTGATTTTCTTTCTTTCTTGTCTGTTTGCTTGCTGTGCGACTGTATTGATGTGACTTGTTTGATTTGCTTGATGCATTAGAATAAGTTCATACTTAAATTGTGTTAAGCTTGGAGCATGATTGCACTAGAGGTCGAGTTGCTCCCTCTGCTTGTATTTTTACTGTATGGCTTTGCTTGCGGGTATTCGGTAGAGCCCAACTCCCTTGCCTATGTGGTTTGTGTGTGCTTGATGGCATATTATTTCATTTCTTCTGTATGATTGCAGTTATATTTTGCTTGATGGCATGTTATTTCTTCTGTATGATTACACTTATTCATATCTGGCTTGAGGTCGAGAGGAGCTTGTGGAGGCTGATGCCCCACACACATTTCCTCCCTCACTTGCATTGCATGCATTTTACTGTACATCTATTTACTGTTTAAGCTGATGCTTTATCTGTTTCTATTTATCATTGACATGATCCCTTAGGAATCTCACTTCCTTTGATAAGGAATTGATGATTAGAACTTTAGGTAGAAACCTATGCATGATAACTTCTAGGAGTTCCCCGTTTCAAACTTCAACCATAGGATGAATCCTTGGCATGACAACATTAGGACTTGATAGTCTCCCCTTAGTTGTCCCTCTCTCTTCTCATCTCAAAACAAATTAAAATACAGTAATAAAGGTTAACTGACATCGTACGTTACGAGCCTTAAGCTATCTGAGAAAGGATTGTTGGAGAGTTTCTTTTCAACAGTCTGGATGTTTAGTATGGCACCCTTTGGGTGACATGCGACGCATTCACTCTCAGGTCATAGTCTCTAGTGTGATATTAGTTGCAAACATCCATAAAAAACAGTTCTTCCGTAAAAGACAGAAAACAAACTTCAAACCTTTTGCCCCGTGGGCCCATAAGTCAAAGGAAGCTTTTCTGAAGAAAAGAGTGTTGTTAACTCTCAGTTCTACCGCAAACGGTAACGCTTAAGTCTCCAAGGGTCGAGCTGCGTACACCAAACTGCTGGAACTGTTTGTTAACCCTACTCGATAAAACAGATGAATCTGAACCCCCGTAATCCGTATTATCCCGAACTACGTAAGCTCTGATCTCTCATACCTGTTGAGAGTACGTAGGCACAATACTGATGTATTGGCGAGCCACCTTCCCCGTAACCCGTAGTTAGCCGAACTACGTTGACTCTAATTTCTCATTCTCTGATGAGAATACGTAGGCATAAAGCGCGACGCTTTGCCTAGTCATTTTCTTTTCTTTTCAGACCAGCCTTGATAGGTAGATAGCAAAACCAACCCGTCAGATAAACACAACAAGCGTGGACCCCATCGAGTACGATGGACGTGAGGGGTGCTAACACCTTCCCCTTGCGTAACCGACTCCCGAACCCAGACAATGGTTGCGATGACCTTGTCTTATACCTTTGCGTTAGGTTTTTTCGATTGTTTCCTTTCCTGTTCTGAGGGATAAATAACGAAAGGTGGCGACTCTTCTATTTTTCCGGCACCTTATTTTCGTGGAAGCGACACCAGCGACCCTTCTCTCCAAACTTTCGGGCTTTTTCCATCAGGAACGACAAAGGGAAACCATGAACTCCAATCTTTCTGGATACCATCCCTTCCAATTCAGACTCATCTACATGAAGAGCGTCAGTCAGCTTACTTAGTTTGGGCTCACCCTCGACACGGAAGTAAGGCATTTGATTCATCAAAGGCACCCCCAACAGGTCAGAGTACTCTTCCAAGGTCGGGGCGAGGACATAGTTTGGAAACACAAAGCATCTGAGCTGTGGGTCGTAAAACTGTAGCAGGGCGTAGAGGTTATTCAACTCGTACGTAGGAAGCTTATACACAATACCCAGAAGTCTCCCATAACTCTGTCTGAAACTCTCCATCACTGTCTTATCAGCCAAAGAAATCAAAGCCCGTAACTCTCGGATGTCAGGTGTTGGTAGCTTGTAAGCCATAGTCTTCTTCAGAGATGCCATATCTGCCATGAGGATCAAGATCGCTAGAACCAGGGGAAAAATATGCACCTGTAACACAGACACACGTTAATGACATGCAAATGAGGATGCAAACAATGCAAAATGCAATCATGCAGCAGGAGATCAGGACAACTGTACTGTCGAGGAGATGAAGATTCTGTATCAATAAAACCACAATACTGCTCTGTCAAGAACAACCATATCTCTGATGAGAAGAAACCCCTGATACCAGACCAAAAATCTGCTCTGTCAAGAACACACATATCTGATGAGAAGAAACCCTGATATCAGACCAAAAATCTGCTCTGTCAAGAACACATATATCTGATGAGAAGAAACCCTGATATCAGACCATAAATCTGCTCTGTCAAGAACACACATATATCTGATGAGAAGAAACCCTAATACCAACAAAACTGATTCACTGTCAAGAAAACCAGGTAGTCTGAAGGTTAAGGTTTCCTGCAATAACCCGACCCTGCTCACAGGTATGGACCTAATCACGGAAAAGGTTCGTCATCCTATGCGGTCATCAGCGTCACAAACTTTCAAGAAATGATGATACGATACCCAGAAGGTGTGGCATCATCATCTCTTGAAGCGGCCTCACTTAGCTGAATTCCAAATGATCGGTTCCTAGAGTCGACAATCCTCAGATCCGACAACCCCTCGAGTCCAAAGGACCAATAGGAAGCCATTAAAGAGAACCTCGTCTGAGTGTGGGTTACGTGGGAACAGCTGCAAGCAAAGCAAGCACGTCCTCCACTAACCCACTCTAATACTATGTAGCTCTCAAGCCTGGGTCTGGCTTCTCACTCATCAGAATTCCCCTCCCACAACAGTACAGATAATCATATCATACTGAAAATAAAGTGCGGGAAATAAGATGCGATAAATAAAAACAACCCAACAAGTAATCATACAAGCGCTAGGATTGACTCTCGTGGGGGACGTTGGATCCCCAAACTGACTCGCATAAGGGACGTTGGATCCCAGGAAACTATGAAGTCCCCAGCAGAGTCGCCAGCTGTCGCTACCGCAAAATTAAGGTGCCGGCAAAACAGAAGAGTCGCCACCTTTCGTTATTTATCCCTCAGAACGGGAAAGGAAACGATCGGAAAAACCTGACGAAAAGGTATAAGATAAGGTCATCGCAACCATTGTCTGGGTTCGGGAGTCGGTTACGCAAGGGGAAGGTATTAGCACCCCTCACGTCCATCGTACTCGATGGGATCCACGCTTGTTGTGTTTATCTGACGGGTTTATTTACTATCTACCTATCAAGGCTGGTCTGAAAAGAAAAGAAAATGACTCGGCAAAGCGTCGCGCTTTATTCCTACATATTCTCATCAGAGAATGAGAAATCAGAGTCAACGTAGTTCGACTAACTACGGGTGATGGGGGAAGGTGGCTCGCCAATACATCAGTATTGTGCCTACGTACTCTCAACATGTATGAAAGATCAGAGCTTACGTAGTTCGGGATAATACGGATTACAGGAATTCAGATTCATCTGTTTTTTCAAGTAGGGTTAACAAATAGTTCCAGCAGTTGGATGTACGCAGCTCGACCCTTGGAGACTTATGCGTTACTGTTTGCGGTAGAACTGGGAGTTAACGACACTCTTTTCTTCAGAAATCTTCCTTTGAATTATGGGCCCACGGGGCAAAAAGGTTTGAAGTTTGTTTTCTGTCTTTTACGGAAGAACTGTTTTTTAGTTGTCTGTAGTTTGTACAGCACTAGAGAGTATGACCTGGGATTGAATGCGTCGCATATCGTCCAAAGGACGTATACTAAACATTCTAGACGATTGAGAGGAGGCCGCTCAATTATCATTACCCAAGTAGCTTAAGGCTCGTATCGCGCTTGTACTAACTTGCCTTTATTACGTTTTTTACTGTTGTTTCAAGATGAGAAGAGAGAGGGACAACTACGGGGAGACTATCAAGTCCTAATGTTGTCATGCCAAGGATTCATCCTATAGTTGAGGTTTGAAACAGGGATCTCCTAGAAGTTATCATTCATAGGTTTCAACCTAAAGTTCTATCATCACTTCCTTATCAAAGGAAGTGAGATTCCTAGGGGATCATGTCAATGATAAACAGAAACAAATAAAGCATCAGCTTAAACAGTAAACAGTTAACGACTGTAAGATGCATGCAATGCAAGTGAGGGAGGAAATGTGTGTGGGGCATCAACCTCCACAAGCTCGTCTCGACCTCAAGCCAGATATGAATAACTGCAATTATACAGAAAAAATAAAATGCCATCAAGCAAATCACAAACCACATAGGCAAGGGAGCTGGGCTCTACCGAATACCAGCAAGCAAAGCCACACAGTAAAAACACAAGCAGAGGGAGCAACTCAACCTCTAGTGAAATCATGCTCCTAGCTTATGTCAGTCTAAACATGAACTTATTCTAATGCATCAAGCAAATAAAACAAGTCACATCAATACAGTTGCACAGAAAGCAAACAGACAGGAAAGAAAGCAGATCAACAGCTTCCACAGCAAAGCAGTCCTCTGACAGCAGTTTAGTCCTCAGTCTATAACTGTTCTTCAAGTCTATCCTCTTCAATGGCAAGTAACAACTTGCTTCTTCAAGCTCTCAATGCACCAAACACAAGTATCAACTTGTTCTCCAAGCACTCCACCATCAAGGAAAGGAACCCTCAAGGTTCTACCACTTTGTGAGGAGCCACTCATCCTACCAAAGGAGGGATGGGGTCTTCACAATGGGACCTTACATCATAGGGAGGAATGGAAGTGATCAACACCTTCCATGTTTCATGAAGGAATAAAATCTATTCTAAGAGATCTCCCTAAAACCCTAAACCTTAATCCTACACAAACTACACCAAAGGGAGAGAAATCTTCAAGTCCAAGCTCCACCATGCATTCCACAGCAGCCCACACATGTCTTCACCATCATCCAAGAGCAAGAGAAGCAAAACCCTAGTCTAAGGGAACTAATGAAATCATTCTAGTTGAGTTAGCAAGTTAGGATCACCTAAAACCTAGTACTAAAGTTAATTCCAACTAAAATACTAAAACCAATTGTAAAATCCTACAAAAATAACTAGGGGAACCTAAGTCAATCATGGCTCTACCATGTTAATTCCAAAGATCAAATCATCCAATAAGTCCTAGAAATAAATCCTAAACTATGGGATACTAAGGTTAAACCCTAAAACTAGAGCACCTAGAGTTTCAACACAAAAACAACCCTAAACTTCTTCACAAAAATGTGATAAATTTACTACAGGAGCATACATGGCTAAGCTAGCTACACACAAAAAATCAGCTCATAAATCATCACCAAGTGATCACACTAAAATCAACAAGACAAGGTATCAACCATAATGAAATTAATATCAATTAAAATACAAAAAATGCAATTAAAATAAAAAATGCATGAATTCCTAAAATCTTAATTTCCTAAAATTCTAGACTCATTCATGAGTCAGGGGGAAAAAACCTGGATCAAATTGAGTTATTTTCTATTTATTATGAATTAATTCCTAAACTACATGAAATGATGAAAAATAAAGAAAAATACAAGAAAATAACAAGATACGCGTGCTGAATAGCAATTATTCTCAGTTTATTCCAGGATTTGGGCCAAAACAGGGGTGTGGATATCACTTGGATCCTTAAGCCCAAAACAACAATTAAATGAAACGCAGCATTTCACTTCTCAATCTCTCTTCAGAATTTAAAACAAATTGTGGCCATCCATTGCTTGCCTGAGTCAAAGGTCCAACCCTCATCCAACGACCAATGTCCATCGTCTCCAAATTCAAACTGAGGGAGGGAAATCCCCAGACGGTGGCCTGAGTTGCAGCACCACCGTCTTCTCCGGCAAAGTGGTGCCCACATGTCATCAATAACAATAAACCAATACACAATCTCACTCAATTTTTTCTCCTGAACACGAATCCAATCTCCAAATTCACTAATTCTTTCTCTAACTTAAAATCGGATCATATTTTCAGAAACACACCAAATCTTGATCATCACAATTCTCAAAAATAATGGTCCTAATGCAATCTATACTTCTCACTGATCAATTTCCACTATCCAAACATGATTATTCCTTCAAGAATCTTGAGATATCAGCCTCAACAGAAAATGATCCATGACCTAAAGTGTCTCTATTCCTCGATTTCTTGTACCAAAATCCATCTATGTCCTATCAATAACCTAACCACATGCAAGTTTCTATGAATCTCCCTATAGATTAAGCAGAATTTTGATTGGTACAAACCTGATTTCAGATGAAGACCAGGTACAATCTCTGCTCGATTCTTCCTCCAAGCTTGTCCAGAATCACTCCAAATTCACTCCTAAAGCTAATGCACACCTCAATTTGCTCTGATTCTTCCTCAATCCATGAACACGATCTTGATTTGCAGCTCTGAGTTTTCAATTGCTCCTTCTCTTATCAGCCTCAATCTTCTCCAAAAAATTGGCTGAATACACTCAAAATCTTATATAGAACTCAATGGAAATGTCTAGAAAGTTCTGTAAGCTTCCAAATGAGATTTTGCAATTTCAATTTCTCTCCAAAATCTCTCCCACACCAGTCACGATTGGCACTCTGTTTGGGCATGAAAACACTTGGAATCTTTATCTCATGAGATATTGAACTGATTTGTTATGATCATTTCCTTATTTGCAATCCAATGGTTCATGTTGATTATGTTACTTCATCATGAAGAAACAAAGTAAAAGTGTATAAAAATGGACTCAAACCAAAATTCTAACATTGCCAAAGTTTCTAAAATGCTTTTTCCATTCAAAAAATGATGTTACTTTGCTTTGTTTGGACACAAATCAATTTATTTGAATTTTTTGGTCATTTAATGCCTTTAATCCTTCCTTTTTCACAACTCCTTGAACCAAGTATTTCCTTGAGCCATTTCAATGCCTCCTCAACACACGGTCAAGGTTAAAACCCCATTTTGAGCAACTTTCCAGTTGAACAAAATTTCATTTGAAGTGTCTAAGTTGGTGAAAATGACCTATAACCAAAGATGACTCATAATCATAACTTCTCAAAATACCCTTGACTTGTCAAAGCCATAACTTGAGTTCTACAAATCCTATCAAGGACTTATATTACTCTCTAGAAAGCTAAGAGAATAAGGAAAAACATTCACGTTGACCAAAAGTTCATAGGAATCATCCTTATTGGGAAAAAGTGTCATGCAAGTTGGGTAACTTTCAAGCTCCAAATTCACATACCTCAGATGACTTGTAACTTGTCAAAGCCATAACTTGAGTTCTACAAATCCTATCAAGGACTTCTAGTACTCAAATTAAAGCTATGCTCATGCTCTAGAACAATCATGTTGGTGTCCAAATGAGATGACAAGCATATCTTGAGTTAATTTGCCTTGAAGATAGGGGTTAAACTAGGGGATTTTACACTATCAAGTCTTAGAAACCCTAGCCTGAAACTTCTCAAACTCTTCAATCATGATGAGTTAACCTTGGAATCATCCTTAGAACATCTTAATGTATCAATCCATGATCACATGGCTCTTGAATTATGTCTCAACCTTCTTCAAATCATCAGTTGACTTAGGGTTGACCCAGTCAAACCCTAATTGCACCACTCATGGCAGAGCCTTCTTAATCTTGCTCAATGACCTGTCTAGGCCTCAAGGTGATCTTCAACACTTCTCATGAGCTCTCTCAAGAACTCAAGTCCAACTTCATGGCTTCAGAATCATCTGATGACTTTCCACAACTCTCAAGTTAGGAGAAACACCCTCTTGGTTTCAATCACACTCTCTGAGGCTCTTTTGACTTCTCTGACAAGGATATCAACCCATTAACACCTGAATAAGCCTCCCAACTGGCTTCAAAGTCTTGGGTAGCTCTTGCTTGGTAATTATACCTCTTGATCTCTTACATACATGTTAATGAAATACAAATGATAATTCTAATGTGAATGAAATGAAACATAAGCTAGGTAAAGAAACGTTGGGCAAATTTTGGGGTGCAACAAGTACCTTATTCAATAAGGTTCTTCGTGATACCAAAGCAGTATCTCTACACACATGAGATTCTTCAGGTGGTCGAAGCAGTCTCATATCATATAAGGTTCTTCGCGATACCAAAGCAGTATCTCTAAACACATGAGATTCGTCGGATGGTCGAAATAGTCCCTTATCCAATAAGGTTCTTCGCGATATCAAAGCAGTATCTCTAAACACATAAGATTCATCGGGTGGTCAAAGTAGTCCCTTATCCAATAAGGTTCTTTGCGATACCAAAGCAGTATCTCTAAACACATGAGATTTTTCGGGTGGTCAAAGCAGTCCCTTATCTAATAAGGTTCTTCGCGATACCAAAGTAGTATTTTTAAACCCATGAGATTCTTCGGGTGGTCGAAGCAGTCCCTTGTCCAATAAGGTTCTTTGCGATACCAAAGCAGTTTCTCTAAACACATGAGATTCGTCGGGTGGTCGGAGTAGTGCCTTATCCAATAAGGTACTTCGCGATACCAAAGCAGTATCTCTAAACACATGAGATTCTACGGGTGGTCAAAACAGTCCCTTATCTAATAAGGTTCTTCGCGATATCAAAGCAGTATCTCTAAACACATGAATTTCTTCGGTTGGTCAAAGTAGTCCCTTATCTAATAAGGTTCTTCGCGATACCAAAGCAGTATCTCTAAACACATGAGATTCTTCGGGTGGTCAAAGCAGTCCCTTATCTAATAAGGTTCTTCGCGATATTAAAGCAGAATCTCTATACACATGAGATTCTTCGGGTGGTGAAAGCTGTCCCTTATCCAATAAGGTTCTTCGCGATATTAAAGCAGTATATATAAACACATGAGATTCTTCGCGATACCAAAGCAGTATCTCTAAGCACATGAGATTCTTCGGGTGGTCGAAGTAGTCTCTTATCCCATAAGGTTCTTCGCGATACCAAATTAGTATCTCTAAACACATGAGATTCTTCGGGTGGTCAAAGCAGTGCCTTATCTAATAAGGTTTTTCGCGATACCAAAGCAGTATCTCTAAACACAGGAGATTTGTATGGTGGTCGAAGCAGTGCCTTATCCAATAAGGTTCTTCGCGATACTAAAGCCGTATCCCTAAACACGTGAGATTCTTCGGGTGGTCAAAGTAGTCCCTTATCTAATAAGGTTCTTTGTGATACCAAAGCAGTATCTCTAAACACATGAGATTCTTCGGTTGGTCAAAGCAGTCCCTTATCTAATAAGGTTCTTCGTGATATCAAAGCAGTATCTTTAAACACATGAGATTCTTTGCGATACCAAAGTAGTATCTCTAAACACATGAGATTCTTCTGGTGGTCAAAGCAGTACCTTATCTAATAAGGTTTTTCGCGATACCAAGCAGTACCTCTAAACACATGAGATTCTTCGGGTGGTCGAAGCAGTCCCTTATCCAATAAGGTTCTTCGCAATACCAAAGCATTATATTTAAACACATGAGATTCGTCGGGTGGTCGAAGCAGTCTCTTATCCAATAAGGTTCTCCGTGATACCAAAGCAGTATCTCTAAACACATGAGATTCTTCAGGTGGTGAAAGCAGTCCCTTATCCAATAAGGTTCTTCGCGATATTAAAGCAGTATCTCTAAACACATGAGATTCTTCACGATACCAAAGCAGTATCTCTAAACACATAAGATTCTTCTGGTGGTCAAAGCAGTCCCTTATCTAATAAGGTTCTTCGCGATACCAAAGCAGTATCTCTAAACACATGACTTTCTTCGGTTCGTCAAAGCAATGCCTTATCTAATAAGGTTCTTCGCGATACCAGAGCAGTATCTCTAAACACATGAGATTCTTCGGGTGGTCAAAGCAGTCCCTTATCTAATAAGGTTCTTCGCGATATTAAAGCAGTGTCTCTAAACATATGAGATTCTTCGGGTGGTGAAAGCTGTCCCTTATCCAATAAGGTTCTTCGCGATATTAAAGAAGTATCTCTAAAAACATGAGATTCTTCGCGATACCAATTTAGTATCTCTAAACACGTGAGATTCTTCGGGTGGTCAAAGCAGTCCCTTATCTAATAAGGTTCTTCACGATACCAAAGCAGTATCTCTAAACACAGGAGATTTGTCGGGTGGTCGAAGCAGTGCCTTATCCAATAAGATTCTTCGTGATACTAAAGTTGTATCTCTAAACACATGAGATTCTTCGGGTGGTCAAAGAAGTCCCTTATCTAATAAGGTTCTTCGCGATACCAAAGCAGTATCTCAAAACACATGAGATTCTTCGGTTGGTCAAAGCATTCCCTTATCTAATAAGGTTCTTCGCGATATCAAAGTAGTATCTTTAAACACATGAGATTCTTTGCGATACCAAAGTAGTATCTCTAAACACATGAGATTCTTCTGGTGGTCAAAGCAGTACCTTATCAAATAAGGTTCTTCGCGATACCAAAGCAGTACCTCTAAACACATGAGATTCTTCGGGTGGTCGAAGCAGTCCCTTATCCAATAAGGTTCTTCGCGATACCAAAGCATTATATTTAAACACATGAGATTCGTCGGGTGGTCGAAGCAGTGCCTTATCCAATAGGGTTCTTCGTGATACCAAAGCAGTATCTCTAAACACATGAGATTCTTCAGGTGGTGAAAGCAGTCCCTTATACAATAAGGTTCTTCGCGATATTAAAGCAGTATCTCTAAACACATGAGATTCTTCGCGATACCAAAGCAGTATCTCTAAACACATGAGATTCTTCGGGTAGTTGAAGCAGTCCCTTATCCAATAAAGTTATTCACGATACCAAAGCAGTATCTCTAAACACATGAGATTCTTCGAGTAGTCGAAGCAGTACCTTATTCAATAAGGTTGTTCTTGATACCAAAGCAGTATCTCTAAACACATGAGATTCTTCGGGTGGTCGAAGCAGACCCATATCCAATAAGGTTCGTTGCAATACCAAAGCAGTATCTCTAAACACATGAGATTCGTTAGATGGTCGAAGCAGTCCCTTATCCAATAAGGTTCTTCGCGATACCAAAGCAGTATCTCTAAACACATGAGATGCATCGGGTGGTCAAAGTAGTTCGTTATCCAATAAGGTTCTTTGCGATACCAAAGCAGTATCTCTAAACACATGAGATTCTTCGGGTGGTCTAAGCAGTCCCTTATCTAATAAGGTTCTTCGCGATACCAAAGCAGTATTTTTAAACACATGAGATTTTTCGGGTGGTCGAAGCAGTCCCTTATCCAATAAGGTTCTTCGCGATACCAAAGCAGTATCTCTAAACACATGAGAATCGTCGGGTGGTCGAAGCAGTGCCTTATCAAATAAGGTTCTTTGCGATACCGAAGCAGTATCTCTAAACACATGAGATTCTTCGAGTGGTCAAAGCAGTCCCTTATCTAATAAGGTTCATCGCGATACCAAATCAGTATCTCTAAACACATGAGATTCTTCAGGTGGTGAAAGTAGTCCCTTATCCAATAAGGTTCTTCGCGATATTAAAGCAGTATCTCTAAACACATGAGATTCTTCGGGTGCTCAAAGCAGTCTCTGATCTAATAAGGTTCTTCACGATATCAAAGCAGTATCTCTAAACACAGGAGATACGTCGGGTGGTCGAAGTAGTGCCTTATCCAATAATGTTCTTCGCGATACTAAAGTCGTATCTCTAAACACATGAGATTCTTCGGGTGGTTAAAGCAGTCCCTTATCTAATAAGGTTCTTCGCGATACCAAAGAAGTATCTCTAAACACATGAGATTCTTCGGGTGGTTGAAGCAGTCCCTTATCCAATAAGATCTTTCGCGATACCAAAGCAGTATCTCTAAACACATGGGATTCTTCGGGTGGTTGAAGCAGTCCCTTATCAAATAAGGTTCTTCGCGATACCAAAGCATTATCTCTAAACACATGAGATTCTTCGGGTAGTTGAAGCAGTCCCTTATCCAATAAGGTTCTTCGTGATACCAAAGCAGTATCTCTAAACACATGAGATTCTTTGGGTGGTCGAAGCAGTACCTTATTCAATAAGGTTCTTCGTGATACCAAAGCAGTATCTCTAAACACATGAGATTCTTCGGGTGGTCGAAGCAGTCTCATATCCTATAAGGTTCTTCGAGGTACCAAAGCAGTATCTCTAAACACGTGAGATTCTACGGATGGTCGAAGCAGTCCCTTATCCAATAAGGTTCTTCGCGATACCAAAGCAGTATCTCTAAACACATGAGATTCATCGGGTGGCCAAAGTAGTCCCTTATCCAATAAGGTTCTTTGTGATACCGATGTAGTATCTCTAAACACATGAGATTCTTTGGGTGGTCGAAGCAGTCCCTTATCCAATAAGTTTTTCGCGATACCAAAGCAGTATCTCTAAGCACATGAGATTCTTCAGGTGGTCGAAGCAGTCCCTTATCTAATAAGGTTCTTCGCGATACCAAAGAAGTATCTCTAAACACATGAGATTCTTCGGGTGGTCGAAGCAGTATCTTATTCAATAAGGTTCTTCGCGATACCAAAACAATATCTCTAAACACGTGAGATTCTTTGGGTGGTCGAAGCAGTCCCTTATCAAATAAGGTTCCTCACGTTACCAAAGCAATATCTCTAAACACGTGAGATTCTTCGGATGGTTGAAGCAGTCCCTTATCCAATAAGGTTCTTCACGATACCAAAGCAGTATCTCTAAACACATGAGATTCATCGGGTGGTCAAAATAGTTCCTTATCCAATAAGGTTCTTTGCGATACCAAAGAAGTATCTCTATATAAATGAGATTCTTCGGATGGTCAAAGCAGTCCCTTATCTAATAAGGTTCTTTGCAATACCAAATCAATATTTTTAAACACATGAGATTCTTCAGGTGGTTGAGGCAGTCCCTTATCCAATAAGGTTCTTTGCGATACCAAAGCAGTATCTCTAAATACATGATATTCGTCGGGCGGTCGAAGCAGTGCCTTATCAAATAAGGTTCTTCGCGATATAAAGCAGTATCTCTAAACACATGAGATTATTCGGGTGGTCAAAGCAGTCCCTTATGCAATAAGGTTCTTCGCGATACCAAAGCAGTATCTCTAAACACATGAGATTCTTCGGGTTGTCAAAGCAGTCCCTTATCTAATAAGGTTCTTCGCGATACCAAAACAGTATCTCTAAACACATGAGATTCTTCGGGTGGTGAAAGCAGTCCCTTATCCAATAAGGTTCTTCGCGATATTAAAGCAGTATCTCTAAACACATGAGATTCTTCGCGATACCAAAGAAGTATCTCTAAACACATGAGATTCTTCGGGTGGTCGAAGCAGTCCCTTATCCAAAAAGGTTCTTCGCGATACCAAAGCAATATCTCAAAACACATGAGATTCTTCAGGTAGTTGAAGCAGTCCCTTATCCAATAAGGTTCTTCGCGATACCAAAGCAATATCTCTAAAGACATGAGATTCTTCGGGTAGTTGAAGCAGTCCCTTATCCAATAAGGTTCTTCGCGATACCAAAGCAGTATCTCTAAACACATGAGATTATTCGGGTGGTCGAAGCAGTACCTTATTCAATAAGGTTCTTCGTGATACCAAAGCAGTATCTCTAAACACATCAGATTCTTCGGGTGGTAGAAGCAGTCTCTTATCCAATAAGGTTCTTCGCGATACCAAAGCAGTATCTCTAAACACATGAGATTCGTCGGATGGTCGAAGCAGTCCCTTATCCAATAAGGTTCTTTGCGATACCAAAGCAGTATCTCTAAACACATGAAATTCATCGGGTGGTCAAAGTAGTCCCTTATCTAATATGGTTCTTTGCGATACCAAAGCAGTATCTCTAAACACATGAGATTCTTCGGGTGGTCAAAGCAGTCCCTATCTAATAAGGCTCTTCACGATACCAAAGCAGTATTTATAAACACATGAGATTCTTCGGGTGGTCGAAGCAGTCCCTTATCCAATAAGGTTCTTCGCGATTCCAAAGCAGTATCTCTAAACACATGAGATTCGTCGGGTGGTCGAAGCAGTCCCTTATCTAATAAGGTTGTTCGCGATACCAAAGCAATATCTCTAAACACATGAGATTCTTCGTTTGGTCAAAGCAGTCCCTTATTTAATAAGGTTCTTCGCAATATCAAAGCAGTATCTCTAAACACATGAGATTCTTCGCCATACCAAAGCAGTATCTCTAAACACATGAGATTCTTCTGGTGGTCAAAGCAGTATCTTATCTAATAAGGTTCTTCGAGATACCAAAGCAATATCTCTAGACACATGAGATTCTTTGGGTGGTCGAAGCAGTCCCTTATCCAATAAGGTTCTTCGTGATACCAAAGCAGTATCTCTAAACACATGAGATTCTTCGGATGGTCAAAGCAGTCCCTTATCTTATAAGGTTCTTCGCGATAACAAAGCAGTATCTCTAAACACATGAGATTCTTCGAGTGGTCAAAGCAGTCCCTTATCTAATAAGGTTCATCGCGATACCAAATCAGTATCTCTAAACACATGAGATTCTTCAGGTGGTGAAAGTAGTCCCTTATCCAATAAGGTTCTTCGCGATATTAAAGCATTATCTCTAAACACATGAGATTCTTCGGGTGCTCAAAGCAGTCCCTTATCCAATAAGGTTCTTCGCGATACCAAAGTAGTATCTCTAAACACATGAGATTTGTCGGGTAGTCAAAGTAGTCCCTTATCCAATAAGGTTCTTTGTGATACCAAAGCAGTATCTCTAAACACATGAGATTCTTCGGGTGGTCAAAGAAGTCCCTTATCTAATAAGGTTCTTCGCGATACCAAAGCATTATTTTTAAACACATGAGATTCTTCGGGTGGTCGAAGCAGTCCCTTATCCAATAAGGTTCTTCGCGATACCAAAGCAGTATCTCTAAACACATGAGATTCGTCGGGTGGTCGGAGCAGTGCCTTATCCAATAATATTCTTCGCGATACCAAAGCCATATTTTTAAACACATGAGATTCTTCGGGTGGTCAAAGCAGTCCCTTATCTAATAAGGTTCTTTGCGATACCAAAGCAGTATCTCTAAACACATGAGATTCTTCAGTTGGTCAAAGCAGCCCTAAATCTAATAAGGTTCTTCGCAATATCAAAGCAGTATCTCTAAACACATGATATTCTTCGCGATACCAAAGTAGTATCTCTAAACACATGAGATTCTTCTGGTGGTCAAAGCAGTACCTTATCTAATAAGGTTCTTCGCGATACCAAAGCAGTATCTCTAAACACATGAGATTCTTCGCGATACCAAAGCAGTATATTTAAACACATGAGATTCGTCGGGTGGTCGAAGTAGTGCCTTATCCAATAAGGTTCTTCTCAATACCAAAGCAGTATCTCTAAACATGTGAGATTCTTTGGGTGGTTAAAGCAGTACCTTATCTAACAAGGTTCTTCACGATACCAAATCAGTATCTCTAAACACATGAGATTCTTCGTGATACCAAAGAAGTATCTCTAAACACATGAGATTCTTCGGGTGGTCGAAGCAGTCCCTTATCCAATAAGGTTCTTCGCGAAACCAAATCATTATCTCTAAAGACATGAGATTCTTCGGGTAGTTGAAGCAGTCCCTTATCCAATAAGGTTCTTCGCGATACCAAAGCAGTATCTCTAAACACATGAGATTCTTCAGGTGGTTGAAGCAGTACCTTATTCTATAAGGTTCTTCGTGATACCAAAGAAGTATCTCTAAACACATGAGATTCTTCGGGTGGTCGAAGCAGTCTCTTATCCAATAAGGTTCTTCGCGATACCAAAGCAGTATCTCTAAACACAGGAGATTTTTCAGATGGTCGAAGAAGTCCCTTATCCAATAAGGTTCTTTGCGATACCAAAGCAGTATCTCTAAACACATGAAATTCATCGGGTGGTCAAAGTAGCCCCTTATCTAATATGGTTCTTTGCGATACCAAAGCAGTATCTCTAAACACATGAAATTCTTCGGGTGGTCAAAGCAGTCCCTATCTAATAAGGCTCTTCACGATACCAAAGCAGTATTTATAAACCCATGAGATTCTTCGGGTGGTCGAAGCAGTCCCTTATCCAATAAGGTTCTTCGCGATACCAAAGCAGTATCTCTAAACACATGAGATTCGTCGGGTGGTCGGAGCAGTGGCTTATCCAATAAGGTTCTTTGCGATACCAAAGCAGTATCTCCAAACACATGAGATTCTTCGGGTGGTCAAAGCAGTCCCTTATCTAATAAGGTTGTTTGCGATACCAAATCAATATCTCTAAACACATGAGATTCTTCGTTTGGTCAAAGCAGTCCCTTATAAAATAAGGTTCTTCGCAATATCAAAGCAGTATCTCTAAACACATGAGATTTTTCGCCATACCAAAGCAGTTTCTCTAAACACATGAGATTCTTCTAGTGGTCAAAGCAGTATCTTATCTAATAAGGTTCTTCGTGATACCAAAGCAATATCTCTAGACACATGAGATTCTTCGGGTGGTCGAAGCAGTCCCTTATCCAATAAGGTTCTTCGCGAAACCAAAGCAGTATCTCTAAACACATGTGATTCTTCGGGTGGTCAAAGCAGTCCCTTATCTTATAAGGATCTTCGTGATAACAAAGCAGTATCTCTAAACACATGAGATTCTTCGGTTGGTCAAAGCAGTCCCTTATCTAATAAGGTTCTTCGCGATACCAAAGCAGTCTATTTAAACACATGAGATTCTTCGGGTGGTCAAAGCAGTCCCTTATCTAATAAGGTTCTTCGAGATACCAAAGCAGTATATTTAAACACATGAGATTCTTCGGGTGGTGAAAGCAGTGCCTTATTCAATAAGGTTCTTCGCGATATTAAAGCAGTATCTCTAAACACATGAAATTCGTCGAGTGGTCGGAGCAATGCCTTATCCAATAATGTTCTTCACGATACCAAAGCAGTATCTCTAAACACATGAGATTCTTCGGGTGGTCAAAGCAGTCCCTTATCTAATAAGGTTCTTCGCGATACCAAAGCAGTATCTCTAAACACATGAGATTCTTCGGTTGGTCGAAGCAGTCCTATATCAAATAAGGTTCTTCGCAATATCAAAGCAGTATCTCTAAACACATGATATTCTTCACGATACCAAAGTAGTATCTCTGAACACATGAGGTTCTTCTGGTGGTCAAAGCAGTACCTTAAATAATAAGGTTCTTCACCATACCAAAGCAGTATCTCTAAACACATGAGATTCTTCGCGATACTAAAGCAGTATATTTAAACACATGAGATTCGTCGGGTGGCCGAAGCAGTGCCTTATCCAATAAGGTTCTTCGCGATACCAAAGCAGTATCTCTAAACACGTGAGATTCTTCGGGTGGTTAAAGCAGTACCTTATCTAATATGGTTCTTTGCGATAGCAAAGCAGTATCTCTAAACACATGAGATTCTTCGGGTGGTCAAAGCAGTCCCTATCTAATGAGGCTCTTCGCGATACCAAAGCAGTATTTTTAAACACATGAGATTCTTTGGGTGGTCGAAGCAGTCCCTTATCCAATAAGGTTCTTTGCGATACCAAAGCAGTATCTCTAAACACATGAGATTCGTCGGGTGGTCGGAGCAGTGCCTTATCCAATAAGGTTATTCGCAATACCAAAGCAGTATCTCTAAACACATGAGATTCTTCGGGTGGTTAATGCAGTCCCTTATCTAATAAGGTTCTTCGTGATACCAAAGCAGTATCTCTAAACACATGAGATTCTTCGGTTGGTCAAAGCAGTCCCTTATCTACTAAGGTTCTTCGCAATATCAAAGCAGTATCTCTAAACACATGAGATTCTTCGCGATACCAAAGCAATATCTCTAAACACATGAGATTCTTCTGGTGGTCAAAGAAAAACCTTATTTAATAAGGTTCTTCGCGATACCAAAGCAGTATCTCTAAACACATGAGATTCTTCGGGTGGTCAAAGCAGTCCCTTATCTAATAAGGTTCTTGGAGATACCAAAGCAGTATCTCTAAACACATGAGATTCTTCGGTAGGTCAAAGCAGTACCTTATCTAATAAGGTTCTTCGTGATACCAAAGCAGTGTCTCTAAACACATGAGATTCTTCAGGTGGTCAAAGTAGTCCCTTATCTAATAAGGTACTTCGCGATACCAAAGCAGTATTTTTAAACACATGACATTCTTCGGGTGGTCAAAGCAGTCCCGTATCTAATAAGGTTCTTTGCGATACCAAAGCAGTATCTCTAAACACATGAGATTCTTCGGTTGGTCAAAGCAGTCCTATATCTAATAAGGTTCTTCGCAATATCAAAGCAGTATCTCTAAACATATGATATTCTTCGCGATACCAAAGTAGTATCTCTAAACACATGAGATTCTTCTGGTGGTCAAAGCAGTACCTTATCTAATAAGGTTCTTCGCGATACCAAAGCAGTATCTCTAAACACATGAGATTCTTCACAATACCAAAGCAGTATATTTAAACACATGAGATTCGTCGGGTGGTCGAAGCAGTGCCTTATCCAATAAGGTTCTTCGCAATACCAAAGCAGTATCTCTAAACACGTGAGATTCTTCGGGTGGTTAAAGTAGTACCTTATCTAATAAGGTTCTTCGCGACACCAAATCAGTATCTCTAAACACATGAGATTCTTCGTGATACCAAAGAAGTATCTCTAAACACATGAGATTCTTCGGGTGGTCGAAGCAGTCCCTTATCCAATAAGGTTCTTCGCGATACCAAAGCAGTATCTCTAAAGACATGAGATTCTTCAGGTAGTTGAAGCAGTCCCTTATCCAATAAGGTTCTTCGCGATACCAAAGCTGTATCGCTAAACACATGAGATTCTTCGGGTGGTCGAAGCAGTACCTTATTCAATAAGGTTCTTCGTGATACCAAAGCAATATCTCTAAACACATGAGATTCTTCGGGTGGTCGAAGCAGTCTCTTATCCAATAAGGTTCTTCGCGATACCTGTTGCACCCTAAAATTTGCCCAACCTTATTCACTTGGTTCATGTTTCATTATCATTAGCATTTGCATATAGAGTCATGTACATAGACTAACCATCTGCATAGCATAAGCATAACAAGTCATTCAACAGGGGACCAATCATTATTCTCATCTCTAGAGGCCTATCATGAGGTTATTATCCTAATTCTATCTCATTCAAGTCATCAGGAAAGAATTTGAAAGCAAAGAGTTCAGCAGATCAAGCCTTGAGTCCAT
Organism: Lathyrus sativus; assembly: GCA_963859935.3. Lineage (NCBI taxonomy): Eukaryota > Viridiplantae > Streptophyta > Magnoliopsida > Fabales > Fabaceae > Lathyrus > Lathyrus sativus. The sequence continues at coordinate 234,124,932 of OZ012740.1, read as the reverse complement.
CTCCTAGCTGAGGGTATCTGAGGATCAACAAGAGGGTTGTGAGCTGTGAAGTGAAAGCATGGAGAGTATCTAGACATTATGAGAGGCTTAAAAAGTCATTTGGAGAAAGAAACAAGTTGTTGATGTGAGCATAAGAGCTACAGTTGAAGGCAGTCAACTAGGGTTTCATCTGGGTCAACCCTAGGTCAACCCTAGGTCAATTGACTGATTTAAAGGGCATTCAAGTCTATTGGAGAGGTGTGGGGTTCATCATTGGATATAAAGAAGGATATGGAGATATGCCAAGAAGAATTCAAGAGAAATCAAGGAGAAGAGGAGTTACTAAATTAGGGTTTCTCTGTAAAATCCCCTAGTTTAGGTCAAATTTCCAAGCAAGATAAGTCAAAATGCTAGCTTCAAATGGCTTCTTGGCCAACATAAAACTTGTAGAGGATCTCAAGACCTTTAATTTGAGTGGTGGAAGACCTCAAGGAGATTTATAGAACTCAAGTTATGGTCCTTGCAAGTTACAGGTCATTTGGGGTATCTGAATTTTTGTCTGTGAAAGTGACTTGACTTCCAAGCAATTTTTACCCCTCAAGGATATTTCAAATGAATTCTTGGTCAACATAAGAATTGTTCCTCATTGTCTTAGCTTTCTAGAATGGTATAGTATGCCTTCATATGATGTGTGGAGCTCAACTTATGGTCTTGTCAAGCAAAGGGTATTTTGGGCATTTGTGAATTACAGGTCATTTTAACCTATGTCCAAAACTCATACAAGGAGGCCTCAAATGGAAAAACTTCCAACATCAAACTTGCTCCAAATGGGATTTTAAGTCTAGAAAGAAGGTCACAAATTATTGGAGAAGCTCATAACATGAAGTTGCATAATTGGTCAAAATATGAACTAAAATGGCTTATAAAGTGAATAAATTCAAGATGGAAAATGGTTTGGGAGATTTACAAGTCCAAATGGAGACTTCCAATATATGATTTTGAATGGAAAAACAATTCTAAGAACAATGGTTCAAACACTTTTTTGAGTTTAGAAGGAAAAAAAGAAGTTATCTTTGGTTACTTGTAATTGAAGAAACATAACCAAAATGGATCAAAGTTGGAAAACAAGGGAATGTGCAAGATGGATCTAGAATGTTCATATGAGGTCTATATATTCATGAAATGAGAATTTTGCAAGGGTTGGCTTCATTTGCACCAAGAATTTCACAAGCTTTCTCATTCTTTTTCATAAAAGTTTCATTGCAATTCTCTCAAAACCTTCATCAACTTTCATCAAAATCAATTCAATCTTATTCAATCTTCATCCTAGATCAGAATTGAAGCAAAGTTTTGGTGATTAGGATTCATTTTCGAGCACCTTTTTCAAGAGCTTCAAAACTACAAATTCAAGTGGACAGCATAATTCAAGTCAAGAATCAACAAGGAATTGCATACAGAATCACATACATCAAGGATTGATCAAGATCCAACACCTAGAAGCTTCAGATCCACGTGTTCCATAGCTGTTTCTCAAGATTTCACACCAGGTAAGTTTTCATTCAAACTGCTTGATCTAGTTAGTTTGGCATGTTGTTGTTAGTTTAGATGCAATCTAGGTGGTTAGGAGAACGAGTAGGATGAATTTGGAATGATTTGGTGATGGTTGTTAACAGGTGCAACAAACTGTTAGGGCTTGAATCTATTAGGTTAGTGCATTAGAATGTTAGTTTGATTGATCAGATTAATAACCATTAGTTGTAGATTAGTTTAGGTTAAGTTTGGGGGAGAATTGTGTTGATGCATATCAGTGTACTTCCATGGTGACCAGAGTTTGATACCATCGGGTTGAAGGATTTATTGAGTTTCAGACTGAATTAAGATCATAGGATTGTAGAGGGAGAGGTTTAGAATAATTTTCGTGTTTATAGCATGTGGATTCGTGGCCTGGAGATGGAGAACAGAGAGGTGTAAGTCTGGTTCGTGCATGAGCTCTCATGGAGGTGAAACCCTAGGTTTCAGATTCATTGGAGAAGAGATAATCGTGGCCTTCCATTTTGAGTAGGACCTTTGACTTGGAGCGCGATCGAACGGCTGAGATTTGAAGCAGAATGTGGAGGGAAGCTGTGAGGCCAAAACGCGCCGTTTCATTAATTGAAACGGGCGGGCCTGAGTGGATGATGCTATCCCCACCCCCAGGTTGTGAGCCCAAATCATATTCAACGTGTTTTTGTTGTTATTTTCACCCCCTGGCATTTTCTTCTATTTCTTTTATTTCTGAATGAAGCTGGGCCTTAACCAGAATGCTAAGCGCACCCCCCATTGTGTGGCCCATCCTGAATTGAACTAGAGCGAATTTCTATTCTAACCCCCCTCCCTCATTTTAATTCAATTTTATTTTCTTAATTCATTTTAATTTTTCATTCACTTCAAAAAATTCATAATAAATTCATAAAAAATGCATTTCAATCCATTCTTTTTACATCATTTTCATTAAAATGTCTAGAAAATTCTCATAAAATAAAATTTCATTTTTATTTTTATTTCATATTTTCTTCATATTTTCTAAATAAATGTCATATTAAATAGCTTCATTTCATGCATCATTTTAATGATTTTTGTTCTCTTACATGCTTTAATATTTTTTGGTCATTCTTCTTATATTGTTTAGATGAGATATTCAACTTGTAGGAATATTTTAGGTCCCATTTTTAGGAGTTAATTTTAGGTGATTAATAAATGCTTGAACATCATGAACAAAACTAGGGTTTTAGGTGACAACTTAAGAAGTTTGATTTCATTTCCCTTAGGATTTAGGATTTAACTAGATTAGTTATGGGACTATAGGGGCTATGGGTAGTTACTAGATCCCTTAGAAAAAGTCAGGATTCCCCTACTGCTATTAATACTGTCTGTATATCTGATTGTCTGGTGTGGTGTGCCCTCTGGGGATTGTTGCTTGTTTGTTTGGGTATTGGGTTTGTCTGGGGCCCTGGGGAAGCTGAAGATTTGTGAAGATGAAGACCATTGGAGATCCAGAGATTGAAGATCAACTGTCAGAGTTGAGGAGGAGTTTCTTGCTAGCAGATGCTGAGGAGACTAGGGTTTAGGAGCTAGGCAAAGCTCTAGACTAGAAAGATTGTTTCTCAAACATGGACTGCCTTGTCTGCATCCATTCTTCTCTGTGATTCAGAGTCTCTCTAAGACACTCACCCCCTTCCTTTGGAAGGCTTGGTGACAGTGTCTAAGAGATAGAACTCTTGAGAGAAAATGTCTCTTGTGTTAGAAGCAGTTTGTTTGCCACCTTTGGTAGTCAACTGATTGCTTAACACCCAATTCACTCTTGTGACTGATCCCTCATCCTGGAGGTTTGAACTTGAAGAAAAGCCATTGCAGATAGAAGATAGATGATCAAAGCCCTTGCCTGAAGGTCATGAAGATGGAGATTGATGCTTGTTGAAGCCTGTAGCTGAATAGAGATTATTTGAAGTCAGAAGTTGAGTCAGAGCTGTTGATGCTGGTGTATTTCATTTGTTGATGTATTGATTGGTTTTCTGAACTGTATTGTTTGCTGTCTACCCTGCTGGGTTGAAAGTGAAGCCTGTTCACTTTTGCCTATTGTTTTCTAGGTTCGAGGTTGAGTGGGACTCCCTTGCCTCGCTTGTACTGTTGCATCCATGCATTTTACCGCTTTATTATATCTGTTATTGTTTCTGTTTCTGCCTATCCTGTAGGATCTCTGTTTCTCTCTGTGCAAGAGAGGAGCATGATAGACACTAGGAGTTAACCCATGCATGATAACATTAGGTTAGTTTGTTTCCCTTCGCAACCGTAGGTTAGAGTTCTGTCTCTTTCTTTCTCAAAACAAACAGGAAAACACATAAAGATTTCAAACACAATAAAAGACACTTCTTCCGTAAAAGAATGTGAACTCACTAAAACGTCATTTTTGTCCACCGGGACTGTTAATCAAGGAAACCTTTTTCAGAAGGAATAAAATCAACCAAGGTAGGCTTGTGTCGTACGTGACCCGAACTACGTTTGCTCTGATCTTTCATGCTGTATGAAAGTACGTAGGCATAGGATGCGATATCCTAGCGAGCAGCCTTCCCCTCCTTTCCCGTAGGTAGGCGAACTACGTTGACTCTGATTTCTCGTTCCAGACGGGAATACGTAGGCATAAAGTGCGATGCTTTGCCGAGTCATTTTTATTTTCATTTTATTTTCTTTTTAACCCTTGACCTATAGTTTAGATAGAATAACAATCCATACCCGAAAACAAGCGTGGATCCCATCGAGTACGATGGACGTGAGGGGTGCTAATACCTTCCCCTTGCGTAACCGACTCCCGAACCCAGGTTTTGGTTGCGATGACCATACCTTTCCCGTGTTGTGCGAGGTTTACTCTGAGCGTTTCCTTTCCCTCCCGTGGGATAAATAACGCACGGTGGCGACTCTTCTGTTCAGCCGGCGCCGATTTTCGCAGTAGCGACAGCTGGCGACTCTGCTGGGGATCCAACGTCCCCTGGCTGCTAAGGACTGCGATGGTTCTTATGCATTTGGGATCCAACGTCCCTTAAGAGAGTCAATCCTAGCGCTTGTTTTCCCGTCGAGGATTTTGTATGGAGCTATTGTATATTTCTAACCTTGTATTTTCAGCTTTGTATATTGATTATTATTGCTATATCTGGGGTGTGACGGGTGTTCTGATATTGAGAGATAAGCCGGACCTGGGCTTGAGTGCACCTAGAATTAGAGTAGAAATTAGTGGGCGCCCGCTTGCTTTGCTTGCTTTGGTGTCCCATGAAATCTACACTCAGACGAGGTTCCTCTGGTTGGCCTCCTGCCCCTTCCTTTGGTTGGCGTGGGTTGCTGGTTAGTTGGATTGTCGACTCTGGGGACCGATCATTTGGAAGTTGGCTGAGTGAGGCCTCTTCAGGATTTGATGATGCCACTCCTTCTGGGAATCGTATCATCAACCCTGAAAGTCTGTGACGCCAACGACCGCATAGGATGCCGTACCTTGTGCCAGTTATAGGGTCACCCACCTGTGAGGGGATTTGGGATTATGCAGGTAACCAGACCTCCAGACTACCGGGTATTTCTTGATCAGAGATCCTGGTTATTTATGGAGAGTTATGAGGTCTGTCAGAGACCAATTAGAGATGTGTTCTGAGGTCTGTCAGAGACCAATTAGAGATGAGTTCTGAAGTCTGTCAGAGACCATGTGGAGATGTGTTCTGAGGTCTGTCAGAGACCAATTATAGATTTGATTTGAGGTCTACCAGAGACCAGTTGGAGTTATGGTTTGAGGTCTGTCAGAGACCAGTGTTGGAGTTTTATTTTAGGTCTATCTGAGACCAGGGTTTGATGACTTCTGGATGGTCCATCTGAGACCTTTCTTGATTGGGTTTAGGCTATTCAGCTGCAGCTTTGGTCCCTGTTGAATGTTACTTGCATTGCATTGCCTGCATGTCCATTATCATTTGCATTTCACTAACGTGTGTCTGTGCTGCAGGTGCATTTGCATTTCCCTAGTTCTAGTGCCCAGACTTCTGAGTGTTTGATCATGACTAGCTTAAGGAGAACGGTTGCTTACAAATTGCCTACGCCTGATATTGTTCCTTTACTTGGGTTGATCTCTCTTGCTGATGAGGGTGTTCGTAGGAGTTTCCGGATGAGCTATGGTAGACTACTGAGATTGGTGTGCAAACCTACAGAGGTAGAGTTAGAGGGGCTGTATGCTTTGATGCAATTCTACGACCCTGCTTTGAGGTGCTTCACGTTCTCTGACTTTATTATAGGACCAACCTTGGAGGAATACGCTGAGTATGTTGAGCTGCCCGTGCAGAACCAGGTTCCATTCATTCATTATGACGCCAAGCCCAAGCCGGAGGATTTGGCAAAAGCCTTGCCTTATCCAATAATGTTCTTCGCGATACCAAAGCAGTATTTTTAAACACATGAGATTCTTTGGGTGGTCGAAGCAGTCCCTTATCCAATAAGGTTCTTTGCGATACCAAAGCAGTATCTCTAAACACATGAGATTCGTCGGGTGGTCGGAGCAGTGCCTTATCCAATAAGGTTATTCGCAATACCAAAGCAGTATCTCTAAACACATGAGATTCTTCGGGTGGTTAATGCAGTCCCTTATCTAATAAGGTTCTTCGCGATACCAAAGCAGTATCTCTAAACACATGAGATTCTTCGGTTGGTCAAAGCAGTCCCTTATCTAATAAGGTTCTTCGCAATACCAAAGCAGTATCTCTAAACACATGAGATTCTTCGCGATACCAAAGCAATATCTCTAAACACATGAGATTCTTCTGGTGGTCAAAGAAGAACCTTATTTAATAAGGTTCTTCGCGATACCAAAGCAGTATCTCTAAACACATGAGATTCTTCGGGTGGTCAAAGCAGTCCCTTATCTAATAAGGTTCTTGGAGATACCAAAGCAGTATCTCTAAACACATGAGATTCTTCGGTTGGTCAAAGCAGTACCTTATCTAATAAGGTTCTTCGTGATACCAAAGCAGTGTCTCTAAACACATGAGATTCTTCGGGTGGTCAAAGCAGTCCCTTATCTAATAAGGTACTTCGCGATACCAAAGCAGTATTTTTAAACACATGAGATTCTTCGGGTGGTCAAAGCAGTCCCGTATCTAATAAGGTTCTTTGCGATACCAAAGAAGTATCTCTAAACACATGAGATTCTTCGGTTGGTCAAAGAAGTCCTATATCTAATAAGGTTCTTCGCAATATCAAAACAGTATCTCTAAACACATGATATTCTTCGCGATACCAAAGTAGTATCTCTAAACCCATGAGATTCTTCTGGTGGTCAAAGCAGTACCTTATCTAATAAGGTTCTTCGCGATACCAAAGCAGTATCTCTAAACACATGAGATTCTTCACAATACCAAAGCAGTATATTTAAACACATGAGATTCGTCGGGTGGTCGAAGCAGTGCCTTATCCAATAAGGTTCTTCGCGATACCAAAGCAGTATCTCTAAACACGTGAGATTCTTCGGGTGGTTAAAGCAGTACCTTATCTAATAAGGTTCTTCGCGACACCAAATCAGTATCTCTAAACACATGAGATTCTTCGTGATACCAAAGAAGTATCTCTAAACACATGAGATTCTTCGGGTGGTCGAAGCAGTGCCTTATCCAATAAGGTTCTTCGCGATACAAAAGCAGTATCTCTAAAGACATGAGATTCTTCAGGTAGTTGAAGCAGTCCCTTATCCAATAAGGTTCTTCGCGATACCAAAGCAGTATCGCTAAACACATGAGATTCTTCGGGTGGTCGAAGCAAGACCTTATTCAATAAGGTTCTTCGTGATACCAAAGCAGTATCTCTAAACACATGAGATTCTTCGCGATACTAAAGCAGTATATTTAAACACATGAGATTCGTCGGGTGGCCGAAGCAGTGCCTTATCCAATAAGGTTCTTCGCGATACCAAAGCAGTATCTCTAAACACGTGAGATTCTTCGGGTGGTTAAAGCAGTACCTTATCTAATATTGTTCTTTGCGATAGCAAAGCAGTATCTCTAAACACATGAGATTCTTCGGGTGGTCAAAGCAGTCCCTATCTAATGAGGCTCTTCGCGATACCAAAGCAGTATTTTTAAACACATGAGATTCTTTGGGTGGTCGAAGCAGTCCCTTGTCCAATAAGGTTCTTTGCGATACCAATGCAGTATCTCTAAACACATGAGATTCGTCGGGTGATCGGAGTAGTGCCTTATCCAATAAGGTTATTCGCAATACCAAAGCAGTATCTCTAAACACATGAGATTCTTCGGGTGGTTAATGCAGTCCCTTATCTAATAAGGTTCTTCGCGATACCAAAGCAGTATCTCTAAACACATGAGATTCTTCGGTTGGTCAAAGCAGTCCCGTATCTAATAAGGTTCTTCGCAATATCAAACCAGTATCTCTAAACACATGAGATTCTTCGCGATACCAAAGCAATATCTCTAAACACATGAGATTCTTCTGGTGGTCAAAGAAAAACCTTATTTAATAAGGTTCTTCACGATACCAAAGCAGTATCTCTAAACACATGAGATTCTTCGGGTGGTAAAAGCAGTCCCTTATCTAATAAGGTTCTTCGTGATACCAAAGCAGTGTCTCTAAACACATGAGATTCTTCGGGTGGTCAAAGCAGTCCCTTATCTAATAAGGTACTTCGCGATACCAAAGCAGTATTTTTAAACACGTGACATTCTTCGGGTGGTCAAAGCAGTCTCGTATCTAATAAGGTTCTTTGCGATACCAAAGCAGTATCTCTAAACACATGAGATTCTTCGGTTGGTCAAAGCAGTCCTATATCTAATAAGGTTCTTCGCAATATCAAAGCAGTATCTCTAAACATATGATATTCTTCGTGATACCAAAGTAGTATCTCTAAACACATGAGATTCTTCTGGTGGTCAAAGCAGTACCTTATCTAATAAGGTTCTTCGCGATACCAAAGCAGTATCTCTAAACACATGAGATTCTTCACAATACCAAAGCAGTATATTTAAACACATGAGATTCGTCGGGTGGTCGAAGCAGTGCCTTATCCAATAAGGTTCTTCGCGATACCAAAGCAGTATCTCTAAACACGTGAGATTCTTCAGGTGGTTAAAGTAGTACCTTATCTAATAAGGTTCTTCGCGACACCAAATCAGTATCTCTAAACACATGAGATTCTTCGTGATACCAAAGAAGTATCTCTAAACACATGAGATTCTTCGGGTGGTCGAAGCAGTCCCTTATCCAATAAGGTTCTTCGCGATACCAAAGCAGTATCTCTAAAGACATGAGATTCTTCAGGTAGTTGAAGCAGTCCCTTATCCAATAAGGTTCTTCGCGATACCAAAGCAGTATCTCTAAAGACATGAGATTCTTCAGGTAGTTGAAGCAGTCCCTTATCCAATAAGGTTCTTCGCGATACCAAAGCAGTATCGCTAAACACATGAGATTCTTCGGGTGGTCGAAGCAGTACCTTATTCAATAAGGTTCTTCGTGATACCAAAGCAGTATCTCTAAACACATGAGATTCTTCGGGTGGTCGAAGCAGTCTCTTATCCAATAAGGTTCTTCGCGATACCAAAGCAGTATCTCTAAACACATGAGATTCGTCGGATGGTCGAAGCAGTCCCTTATCCAATAAGGTTCTTTGTGATACCAAAGCAGTATCTCTAAACACATGAAATTCATCGGGTGGTCAAAGTAGTCCCTTATCTAATATGGTTCTTTGCGATACCAATGCAGTATCTCTAAACACATGAGATTCTTCGGGTGGTCAAAGCAGTCCCTATCTAATAAGGCTCTTCACGATACCAAAGCAGTATTTATAAACACATGAGATTCTTCGGGTGGTCGAAGCAGTCCCTTATCCAATAAGGTTCTTCGCGATACCAAAGCAGTATCTCTAAACACATGAGATTCGTCGGGTGGTCGGAGCAGTGGCTTATCCAATAAGGTTCTTTGCGATACCAAAGCAGTATCTCTAAACACATGAGATTCTTCGGGTGGTCAAAGCAGTCCCTTATCTAATAAGGTTATTCGCGATACCAAATCAATATCTCTAAACACATGAGATTCTTCGTTTGGTCAAAGCAGTCCCTTATAAAATAAGGTTCTTCGCAATATTAAAGCAGTATCTCTAAACACATGAGATTCTTCGCCATACCAAAACAGTATCTCTAAACACATGAGATTCTTCTAGTGGTCAAAGCAATATCTTATCTAATAAGGTTCTTCGTGATACCAAAGCAATATCTCTAGACACATGAGATTCTTCGGGTGGTCGAAGCAGTCCCTTATCCAATATGGTTCTTCGCGAAACCAAAGCAGTATCTCTAAACACATGAGATTCTTCGGGTGGTAAAAGCAGTCCCTTATCTTATAAGGATCTTCGCGAAACCAAAGCAGTATCTCTAAACACATGAGATTCTTCGGTTGGTCAAAGCAGTCCCTTATCTAATAAGGTTCTTCGCGATACCAAAGCAGTATATCTAAACACATGAGATTCTTCGGGTGGTCAAAGCAGTCCCTTATCTAATAAGGTTCTTCGAGATACCAAAGCAGTATATTTAAACACATGAGATTCTTCGGGTGGTGAAAGCAGTGCCTTATTCAATAAGGTTTTTCGCGATATTAAAGCAGTATCTCTAAACACATGAAATTCTTCGAGTGGTCGGAGCAATGCCTTAACCAATAATGTTCTTCGCGATACCAAAGCAGTATCTCTAAACACATGAGATTCTTCGGGTGGTCAAAGCAGTCCCTTATCTAATAAGGTTCTTCGCGATACCAAAGCAGTATCTCTAAACACATGAGATTCTTCGGTTGGTCGAAGCAGTCCTATATCTAATAAGGTTCTTCGCAATATCAAAGCAGTATCTCTAAACACATGATATTCTTCACGATACCAAAGTAGTATCTCTGAACACATGAGGTTCTTCTGGTGGTCAAAGCAGTACCTTAAATAATAAGGTTCTTCACCATACCAAAGCAGTATCTCTAAACACATGAGATTCTTCGCGATACTAAAGCAGTATATTTAAACACATGAGATTCGTCGGGTGGCCGAAGCAGTGCCTTATCCAATAAGGTTCTTCGCGATACCAAAGCAGTATCTCTAAACACGTGAGATTCTTCGGGTGGTTAAAGCAGTACCTTATCTAATATGGTTCTTTGCGATAGCAAAGCAGTATCTCTAAACACATGAGATTCTTCGGGTGGTCAAAGCAGTTCCTATCTAATGAGGCTCTTCGCGATACCAAAGCAGTATTTTTAAACACATGAGATTCTTTGGGTGGTCGAAGCAGTCCCTTATCCAATAAGGTTCTTTGCGATACCAAAGCAGTATCTCTAAACACATGAGATTCGTCGGGTGGTCGGAGCAGTGCCTTATCCAATAAGGTTATTCGCAATACCAAAGCAGTATCTCTAAACACATGAGATTCTTCGGGTGGTTAATGCAGTCCCTTATCTAATAAGGTTCTTCGCGATATCAAAGCAATATCTCTAAACACATGAGATTCTTCGGTTGGTCAAAGCAGTCCCTTATCTAATAAGGTTCTTCGCAATATCAAAGCAGTATCTTTAAACACATGAGATTCTTCGCGATACCAAAGCAATATCTCTAAGCACATGAGATTCTTCTGGTGGTCAAAGAAGAACCTTATTTAATAAGGTTCTTCGCGATACCAAAGCAGTATCTCTAAACACATGAGATTCTTCGGGTGGTCAAAGCAGTCCCTTATCTAATAAGGTTCTTGGAGATACCAAAGCAGTATCTCTAAACACATGAGATTCTTCGGTTGGTCAAAGCAGTACCTTATCTAATAAGGTTCTTCCTGATACCAAAGCAGTGTCTCTAAACACATGAGATTCTTCGGGTGGTCAAAGCAGCCCCTTATCTAATAAGGTTCTTTGCGATACCAAAGCAGTATCTCTAAACACATGAGATTCTTCGGTTGGTCAAAGCAGTCCTATATCTAATAAGGTTCTTCGCAATATCAAAGCAGTATCTCTAAACACATGATATTCTTCGCGATACCAAAGTAGTATCTCTAAACACATGAGATTCTTCTGGTGGTCAAAGCAGTACCTTATCTAATAAGGTTCTTCGCGATACCAAAGCAGTATCTCTAAACACATGAGATTCTTCACAATACCAAAGCAGTATATTTAAACACATGAGATTCGTCGGGTGGTCGAAGCAGTGCCTTATCCAATAAGGTTCTTCCCGATACCAAAGCAGTATCTCTAAACACGTGAGATTCTTCGGGTGGTTAAAGCAGTACCTTATCTAATAAGGTTCTTCGCGACACCAAATCAGTATCTCTAAACACATGAGATTCTTCGTGATACCAAAGAAGTATCTCTAAACACATGAGATTCTTCGGGTGGTCGAAGCAGTGCCTTATCCAATAAGGTTCTTCGCGATACCAAAGCAGTATCTCTAAAGACATGAGATTCTTCAGGTAGTTGAAGCAGTCCCTTATCCAATAAGGTTCTTCGCTAGACCAAAGCAGTATCGCTAAACACATGAGATTCTTCGGGTGGTCGAAGCAGTACCTTATTCAATAAGGTTCTTCGTGATACCAAAGCAGTATCTCTAAACACATGAGATTCTTCGGGTGGTCGAAGCAGTCTCTTATCCAATAAGGTTCTTCGCGATACCAAAGCAGTATCTCTAAACACATGAGATTCGTCGGATGGTCGAAGCATTCCCTTATCCAATAAGGTTCTTTGTGATACCAAAGCAGTATCTCTAAACACATGAAATTCATCAGGTGGTCAAAGTAGTCCCTTGTCTAATATGGTTCTTTGCGATACCAATGCAGTATCTCTAAACACATGAGATTCTTCGGGTGGTCAAAGCAGTCCCTATCTAATAAGGCTCTTCACGATACCAAAGCAGTATTGATAAACACATGAGATTCTTCGAGTAGTCGAAGCAGTCCCTTATCCAATAAGGTTCTTCGCGATACCAAAGCAGTATCTCTAAACACATGAGATTCGTCGGGTGGTCGGAGTAGTGGCTTATCCAATAAGGTTCTTCGCGATACCAAAGCAGTATCTCTAAACACATGAGATTCGGGTGGTCAAAGCAGTCCCTTATCTAATAAGGTTGTTCGCGATACCAAAGCAATATCTCTAAACACATGAGATTCTTCGTTTGGCCAAAGCAGTCCCTTATTTAATAAGGTTCTTCACAATATCAAAGCAGTATCTCTAAACACATGAGATTCTTCGCCATACCAAAGCAGTATCTCTAAACACATGAGATTCTTCTGGTGGTCAAAGCAGTATCTTATCTAATAACGTTCTTCACGATACCAAAGCAATATCTCTAGACACATGAGATTCTTCGGGTGGTCGAAGCAGTCCCTTATCCAATAAGGTTCTTCGCGATACCAAAGCAGTATCTCTAAACACATGAGATTCTTCGGGTTTTCAAAGCAGTCCATTATCTTGAAAGGTTCTTCGCGATAACAAAGAAATATCTCTAAATACATGAGATTCGTCGGGTGGTCGAAGCAGTACCTTATTCAATATGGTTCTTTGTGATACCAAAGCAGAATCTCTAAACACATGAGATTCTTCGGGTGGTCGAAGCAGTCTCATATCCAATAAGGTTCTTTGCGATACCAAACCAGTATCTCTAAACACATGAGATTCGTCGGATGGTCGAAGCAGTCCCTTCTCCAATAAGGTTCTTCGCGATACCAAATCAGTATCTCTAAACACATGAGATTCGTCGGGTAGTCAAAGTAGTCCCTTATCCAATAAGGTTCTTTGCCATACCAAAGCAGTATCTCTAAACACATGAGATTCGTCGGGTGGTCAAAGTAGTCCCTTATCTAATAAGGTTCTTCGCGATACCAAAGCATTATTTTTAAACACATGAGATTCTTCGGGTGGTCGAAGCAGTCCCTTATCCAATAAGGTTCTTCGCGATATCAAAGCAGTATCTCTAAACACATGAGATTCGTCGGGTGGTCGGAGCAGTGCCTTATCCAATAATGTTCTTCGCGATACCAAAGCAGTATTTTTAAACACATGAGATCCTTCGGGTGGTCAAAGCAGTCCCTTATCTAATAAGGTTCTTTGTGATACCAAAGCAGTATCTCTATAAACATGAGATACTTCGGTTGGTCAAAGGAGTCCTATATCTAATAAGGTTCTTCGCAATATCCAAGCAGTATCTCTAAACACATGATATTCTTCGCGATACCAAAGTAGTATCTCTAAACACATGAGATTCTTCTGGTGGTCAAAGCAGTACCTTATCTAATAAGGTTCTTCGTGATACCAAAGCAGTATCTCTAAACACATGAGATTCTTCGCGATACCAAAGCAGTATATTTAAACACATGAGATTCGTCGGGTGGTCGAAGCAGTGCCTTATCCAATAAGGTTCTTCGCGATACCAAAGAAGTATCTCTAAACACGTGAGATTCTTTGGGTAGTTAAAGCAGTAGCTTATCTAATAAGGTTCTTCACGATACCAAATCAGTATCTCTAAACACATGAGATTCTTCGTGATACCAAAGAAGTATCTCTAAACACATGAGATTCTTCGGGTGGTCGAAGCAGTCCCTTATCCAATAAGGTTCTTCGCGATACCAAAGAAGTATCTCTAAAGACATGAGATTCTTCGGGTAGTTGAAGCAGTCCCTTATCCAATAAGGTTCTTCGCGATACCAAAGCAGTATCTCTAAACACATGAGATTCTTCGGGTGGTTGAAGCAGTACCTTATTCAATAAGGTTCTTCGTGATACCAAAGCAGTATCTCTAAACACATGAGATTCTTCGGGTGGTCGAAACAGTCTCTTATCCAATAAGGTTCTTCGCGATACCAAAGCAGTATCTCTAAACACATGAGATTCGTCGGATGGTCGAAGCAGTCCCTTATCCAATAAGGTTCTTTGCGATACCAAAGCAGTATCTCTAAACACATGAGATTCATCGGGTGGTCAAAGTAGTCCCTTATCTGATATGGTTCTTTGCGATACCAAAGCAGTATCTCTAAACACATGAGATTCTTCGGGTGGTCAAAGAAGACCCTATCTAATAAGGCTCTTCACGATACCAAAGCTATATTTATAAACACATGAGATTCTTCGGGTGGTCGAAGCAGTCCCTTATCCAATAAGGTTCTTCGCGATACCAAAGCAGTATATCTAAATACATGAGATTTGTCGGGTGGTCGGAGCAGTGGCTTATCCATTAAGGTTCTTTGCGATACCAAAGCAGTATCTCTAAACACATGAGTTTCTTCGGGTGGTCAAAGCAGTCCCTTATCTAATAAGGTTGTTCACGATACCAAAGCAGTATCTCTAAACACATGAGATTCTTCGTTTGGTCAAAGCAGTCCCTTATTTAATAAGGTTCTTCGCAATATCAAAGCAGTATCTCTAAACACATGATATTCTTCGCCATACCAAAGCAGTATCTCTAAACACATGAGATTCTTCTGGTGGTCAAAGCAGTATCTTATCTAATAAGGTTCTTCGCGATACCAAAGCAATATCTCTAGACAGATGAGATTCTTCGGGTGGTCGAAGCAGTCCCTTATCCAATAAGGTTCTTCGCGATATCAAAACAGTATCTCTAAACACATGAGATTCTTCGGGTGGTAAAAGCAGTCCCTTATCTTATAAGGTTCTTCGCGATAACAAAGTAGTATCTCTAAACACATGAGATTCTTCGGTTGGTCAAAGCAATCCCTTATCTAATAAGGTTCTTCGCGATACCAAAGAAGTATCTCTAAACACATGAGATTCTTCGGGTGGTCAAAACAGTCCCTTATCTTATAAGGTTCTTCGTCATTACAAAGCAGTACCTCTAAACACATGAGATTCTTCGGTTGGTCAAAGCAGTCCCTTATCTAATAAGGTTCTTCGCGATACCAAAGCAGTATATCTAAACACAGGAGATTCTTCGGGTGGTCAAAGCAGTCCCTTATCTAATAAGGTTCTTCGCGATACCAAAGCTGTATTTTTAAACACATGAGATTCTTCGGGTGGTGAAAGCAGTGCCTTATTCAATAAGGTTCTTCGCGATATTAAAGCAGTATATCTAAACACATGAAATTCGTCGAGTGGTCGGAGCAATGCCTTATCCAATAATGTTCTTCGCGATACCAAGCAGTATCTCTAAACACATGAGATTCTTCGGGTGGTCAAAGCAGTCCCTTATCTAATAAGGTTCTTCGCGATACCAAAGCAGTATCTCTAAACACATGAGATTCTTCGGTTGGTCAAAGCAGTCCTATATCTAATAAGGTTCTTCGCAGTATCAAAGCAGTATCTCAAAACACATGATATTCTTCGTGATACCAAAGCAGTATCTCTAAACACATGAGATTCTTCGGGTTGTCAAAGCAGTCCCTATCTAATAAGGCTCTTCACGATACCAAAGCAGTATTTATAAACACATGAGATTCTTCGGGTGGTCGAAGCAGTCCCTTATCCAATAAGGTTCTTCGCGATACCAAAGCAGTATCTCTAAACACATGAGATTCGTCAGGTGGTCGGAGCAGTGGCTTATCCAATAAGGTTCTTTGCGATACCAAAGCAGTATCTCTAAACACATGAGATTCTTCGGGTGGTCAAAGCATTCCCTTATCTAATAAGGTTGTTCGCGATACCAAAGCAATATCTCTAAACACATGAGATTCTTCGTTTGGTCAAAGCAGTCCCTTATTTAATAAGGTTCTTCGCAATATCAAAGCAGTATCTCTAAACACATGAGATTCTTCTGGTGGTCAAAGCAGTATCTTATCTAATAAGATTATTCGCGATACCAAAGCAATATCTCTAGACAGATGAGATTCTTCGGGTGGTCGAAGCAGTCCCTTATCCAATAAGGTTCTTCGCGATACCAAAACAGTATCTCTAAACACATGAGATTCTTTGGGTGGTAAAAGCAGTCCCTTATCTTATAAGGTTCTTCGCGAAAACAAAGTAGTATCTCTAAACACATGAGATTCTTCGGTTGGTCAAAGCAGTCCCTTATCTAATAAGGTTCTTCGCGATACCAAAGCAGTATATCTAAACACATGAGATTCTTCGGGTGGTCAAAGCAGTCCCTTATCTAATAACGTTCTTCGCGTTACCAAAGCAGTATTTTTAAACACATGAGATTCTTCGGGTGGTGAAAGCAGTGCCTTATTCAATAAGGTTCTTCGCGATATTAAAGCAGTATCTCTAAACACATGAAATTCGTCGAGTGGTCGGAGCAATGCCTTATCCAATAATGTTCTTCGCGATACCAAAGCAGTATCTCTAAACACATGAGTTTCTTCGGGTGGTCAAAGCAGTCCCTTATCTAATAAGGTTCTTCGCGATACCAAAGCAGAATCTCTAAACACATGAGATTCTTCGGTTGGTCAAAGCAGTCCTATATCAAATAAGGTTCTTCGCAACATCAAAGCAGTATCTCTAAACACATGATATTCTTCCCGATACCAAAGTAGTATCTCTAAACACATGAGATTCTTCTGGTGGTCAAAGCAGTACCTTATCTAATAAGGTTCTTCGCCATACCAAAGCAGTATCTCTAAAGACATGAGATTCTTCGCGATACCAAAGCAGTATATTTAAACACATGAGATTCGTCGAGTGGTCGAAGCAGTGCCTTATCCAATAAGGTTCTTCGCGATACCAAAGCAGTATCTCTAAACACGTGAGATTCTTCGGGTGGTTAAAGCAGTACCTTATCTAATATGGTTCTTTGCGATAGCAAAGCAGTATCTCTAAACACATGAGATTCTTCGGGTGGTCAAAGCAGTCCCTATCTAATGAGGCTCTTCGCGATACCAAAGCAATATTTTTAAACACATGAGATTCTTTGGGTGGTCGAAGCAGTCCCTTATCCAATAAGGTTCTTTGCGATACCAAAGCAGTATCTCTAAACACATAAGATTCGTCGGGTGGTCGGAGCAGTGCCTTATCCAATAAGGTTCTTCGCGATACCAAAGCAGTATCTCAAAACACATGAGATTCTTCGGGTGGTTAAAGTAGTCCCTTATCTAATAAGGTTCTTCGCGATACCAAAGCTGTATCTCTAAACACATGAGATTCTTCGGTTGGTCAAAGCAGTCCCTTATCTAATAAGGTTCTTCGCAATATCAAAGCAGTATCTCTAAACACATGAGATTGTTCGCGATACCAAAGCAATATCTATAAACACATGAGATTCTTCTGGTGGTCAAAGAAGAACCTTATCTAATAAGGTTCTTCGCGATAACAAAGCAGTATCTCTAAACACATGAGATTCTTCGGATGGTCGAAGCAGTCCCTTATCCAATAAGGTTCTTCGCGATACCAAAGCAGTCTCTCTAAACACATGAGATTCTTCGGGTGGTCAAATCAGTCCCTTATCTAATAAGGTTCTTGGCGATACCAAAGCAGTATCTCTAAACACATGAGATTCTTCGGTTGGTCAAAGCAGTCCCTTATCTAATAAGGTTCTTCGTGATACCAAAGCATTATCTCTAAACACATGAGATTCTTCGGGTGGTCAAAGCAGTCCCTTATCTAATAAGGTTCTTTGCGATGCCAAATCAGTATCTCTAAGCACATGAGATTCTTCAGGTGGTTGAAGCAGTCCCTTATCCAATAAGGTTCTTCGCGATACCAAAGCAGTATCTCTAAACACATGAGATTCTTCGGGTGGTCGAAGAAGTACCTTATTTAATAAGGTTCTTCGCGATACCAAAGTAATATTTTTAAACACATGAGATTCTTCGGGTGGTCGAAGCAGTCCCTTATCCAATAAGGTTCTTCGCGATACCAAAGCAGTATCTCTAAACACATGAGATTCTTGGGGTCGTGAAAGAAGTCTCTTATCCAATAAGGTTCTTCGCAATATTAAAGCAATATCTCTAAACACATGAGATTCTTCGCGATACCAAAGCAGTATCTCTAAGCACATGAGATTCTTCAGGTGGTTAAAGCAGTACCTTATCTAATATGGTTCTTTGCGAAACCAAAACAGTATCTCTAAACACATGAGATTCTTCAGGTGGTCAAAGTAGTCCATATCTAATGAGGCTCTTCGCGATACCAAAGCAGTATTTTTAAACACATGAGATTCTTTGGGTGGTCGAAGCAGTCCCTTATCTAATAAGGTTCTTTGCGATACCAAAGCAGTATCTCTAAACACATGAGATTCGTCGTGTGGTCGGAGCAGTGCCTTATCCAATAAGGTTCTTCGCGATACCAAAGTAGTATCTCTAAACACATGAGATTCTTCGGTTGGTCAAAGCAGTCCCTTATCTAATAAGGTTCTTCGCAATATCAAAGCAGTATCTCTAAACACATGAGATTCTTCGCGATACCAAAGCAATATCTCTAAACACACGAGATTCTTTTGGTGGTCAAAGAAGTACCTTATCTAATAAGGTTCTTCGCGATACGAAAGCAGTATCTCTAAACACATGAGATTCTTCGGGTGATCGAAGCAGTCCCTTATCCAATAAGGTTCTTCGCGATACCAAAGCAGTATCTCTAAACACATGAGATTCTTTGGCTGGTCAAAGCAGTCCCTTGTCTAATAAGGTTCTTCTTGATACCAAAGCATTATCTCTAAACACATGAAATTCTTCGGGTGGTCAAAGCAGTCCCTAATCTAATAAGGTTCTTCGCGATACCAAATCAGTATCTCTAAACACAAGATTCTTGGGGTCGTGAAAGCAGTCTCTTATCCAATAAGGTTCTTCGCAATATTAAAGCAGTATCTCTAAACACATGAGATTCTTCGCGATACCAAAGCAGTATCTCTAAGCACATGAGATTCTTCAAGTGGTCGAAGCAGTCCCTTATCCAATAAGGTTCTTCGCGATACCAAAGCAGTATCTCTAAACACATGAGATTCGTCGGGTGGTCGGAGCAATGCCTTATCCTATAAGGTTCTTCGCGATACCAAAGCATTATCTCTAAACACATGAGATTCTTCGGGTGGTCAAAGCAGTCCCTTATCTAATAAGGTTCTTTGCGATATCAAAGCAGTATGTCTAAAAACATGAGATTCTTCGTTTGGTCAAAGAAGTCCCTTATCTAATAAGGTTCTTTGCAATATCAAAGCAGTATCTCTAAACAGATGAGATTCTTCGGGATACCAAAGCAGTATCTCTAAACACATGAGATTCGTCGGGTGGTCGGAGCAGTGCCTTATCCAATAAGGTTCTTCGTGATACCAAAGCATTATCTCTAAACACATGAGATTCTTTGGGTGGTCAAAGCAGTCCCTTATCTAATAAGGTTCTTCGCGATACCAAATCAGTATCTCTAAACACATGAGATTCTTCGGGGGGTCAAAGCAGTCCCTTATCTAACAAGGTTCTTCGCGAAACCAAATCAGTATCTCTAAACACATGAGATTCTTGGGGTCGTGAAAGCAGTCTCTTATCCAATAAGGTTCTTCGCAATATTAAAGCAGTATCTCTAAACACATGAGATTCTTCGCGATGCCAAAGCAGTATCTCTAAGCACATGAGATTCTTCAGGTGGTTGAAGCAGTCCCTTATCCAATAAGGTTCTTCGCGATACCAAAGCAGTATCTCTAAACACATGAGATTCTTCGGGTGGTCGAAGAAGTAGCTTTTTCAATAAGGTTCTTCGCGATACCAAAGCAATATTTTTGAACACATGAGATTCTTCGGGTGTTCGAAGCAGTCCCTTATCCAATAAGGTTCTTCGCGATACCAAAGCAGTATCTTTAAAGACATGAGATTCGTCGGGTGGTCGGAGCAATGCCTTATCCTATAAAGTTCTTCGCGATACCAAAGCATTATCTCTAAACACATGAGATTCTTCGGGTGGTCAAAGCAGTCCCTTATCTAATAAGGTTCTTTGCAATAACAAAGCAGTATCTCTAAACACATGAGATTCTTCGTTTGGTCGAAGCAGTCCTTTATCTAATAAGGTTCTTCGCAATATCAAAGCAGTATCTCTAAACACATGAGATTCTTCGCGATACCAAAGCAGTATCTCTAAACACATGAGAATCTTCGGGTGGTCGGAGAAGTGCCTTATCCTATAAGGTTCTTCGCGATACCAAAGCATTATCTCTAAACACATGAGATTCTTCGAGTGGTCAAAGCAGTCCCTTATCTAATAAGGTTCTTTGCGATACCAAAACAGTATCTTTAAACACATGAGATTCTTCGTTTGGTCAAAGCAGTCCCTTATCTAATAAGGTTCTTCGCAATATCCAAGCAGTATCTCTAAACACATGAGATTCTTCGCGATACCAAAGCAGTATCTCTAAACACACGAGATTCTTCTGGTGGTCAAAGCAGTACCTTATCTAATAAGGTTCTTCGCGATACCAAAGCAGTATCTCTAGACACATGAGATTCTTCGGGTGGTCGAAGCAGTCCTTTATCCAATAAGGTTCTTCGCGATACCAAAGCAATATCTCTAAACACGTGAGATTCTTCGGGTGGTCAAAGCAGTCCCTTATCTTATAAGGTTCTTCGCGATACCAAAGCAATATCTCTAAACACATGAGATTCTTCGGTTGGTCAAAGCAGTCACTTATCTAATAAGGTTCTTCGCGATACAAAAGCAGTATATCTAAACACATGAGATTCTTCGGGTGGTCAAAGCAGTCGCTTATCTAATAAGGTTCTTCGCGATACCAAAGCAGTATGTCTAAACACATGAGATTCTTCGCGATACAAAAGCAGTTTCTCTAAGCACATGAGATTCATCGCGTGGTCAAAGCAGTCCCTTATCCAATAAGGTTCTTCGCGATACCAAAGCAGTATCTCTAAATACATGATATTCGTCGGGTGGTCGACGCAGTGCCTTATCCAATAAGGTTCTTTCCGATCCCAAAGCAGTATCTCTAAACACATGAGATTCTTCGGGTGGTCGAAGCAGTACCTTATTCCATAAGGTTCTTCGTGATACCAAAGCAGTATCTCTAAACACATGAGATTCTTCGGGTGGTCGAAGCAGTCCCTTATCGAATAAGGTTCTTTGCGATACCAAAGCATTATCTCTAAACACATGAGATTCTTCGGGTGGTCAAAGCAGTCCCTTATCTAATAAGGTTCTTCGCGATATCAAAGAGTATCTCTAAACACATGAGATTCTTCGCGATACCAAAGCAGTATATTTAAACACATGAGATTCATCGGGTGGTCGAAGCAGTGCCTTATCCAATAAGGTTCTTCGCGATACCAAAGCAGTATCTCTAAACACGTGAGATTCTTCGGGTGGTCAAAGCAGTCCCTTATCTAATAAGGTTCTTCGCGATACCAAATCAGTATCTCAAAACACATGAGATTCTTCGGGTGGTGAAAGCAGTCCCTTATCCAATAAGGTTCTTCGCGATATTAAAGCAGTATCTCTAAACACATGAGATTCTTCACGATACCAAAGAAGTATCTCTAAACACGTGAGATTCTTTGGGTGGTCGAAGCAGTCCCTTATCCAATAAGGTTCTTCGCGATACCAGAGTAGTATCTCTAAACACATGAGATTCTTCAGGTAGTTAAAGCAGTCTCTTATCCAATAAGGTTCTTCACGACACCAAAGCAGTATCTCTAAACACATGAGATTCTTCGGGTGGTCGAAGCAGTACCTTATTGTTATACCCAAAATTTGTCCTATCTTTTTCAAAATCATCATTCTCCTGACTTTGTTTTTAATTTACCTCGCTTGTGCAGCGTAGCGTATTTTTCAGCAAAAATAAACTTTTTCACCTTTTTGCCCAGTAAAAGTGTGACACGTGGCTTAGAGTTGTCCTTGAGTTTTTTTTATTATTCTATTTGTGTTTTCGCATTTTCTTCTTTTTTCAAATTTTTTTTATAATTAGAAATATTTTAGTTATGTGTTAAAATATATAGGTACATAATATTAATTTTGTTTATTTTAAAGTTTTGTTTTGTTATCTTGTTAATATTATCAATATTTAAATTTTGAGAGAATTATTGATTAATTGTTAATAATAAATGATTACTATTGTTTTTATTTTAATTTATTTTTTTTGTATTTTGTAAATGTTTATTTTTAAATGTAGATATTAATTTCTATAATTATATTAAATCAATAGCTTTAATGTTAATGAAAATAAAAAAAAGGGATTCAGAATTTTGAAGGGGATTAGGCCCATATTCCACGGCCCGGTTATGGATTCACTAGCATTTAAGGAAAATTCAGAATGAGAAAAGAAAAAACACTGTTCACCGAGTCCCAAATCAGCGTCGCTCCAAAACCCTAGAATCCCTAATCTTCTTCCCCAAAGTCAGAAAACCCTAGCCGCCGCGATACTCCCCCCAACAGGAATCCTCAATTTCTTCTTCTTTTCTTCCTGCTCCGACATCGATGTCACCTTCAATCGCTCCACCATCCAACACAAATCCTCCAGAACCTCCATGAAACCCACCGCGGTGAACCTTCAATGTCACGATAATGCAACCTCAGTTTTGCAGACCAATTTCACGACGTCATGATTCCTCCTTGTACCACTTTCCTTAGTTCCTCCTTACAACTGCGAGGCACACTACATGTTCGACGAAATGTCCCTAAAAAGGATCATCGTGTAAAACTCCATAGTAGCTGCTCTACGTCTTCCTTACCACATTTTTGATCTGCTCAACAAAGCTCACAATCAACAACACAACAAACTCAACAGGTTGCGGCGTAGCAGAGTTTTCGCCCCGCGTTACAAGGATTCGAGGCAAAAGGGTAAGCCATCTTTGGTTCCACACGACATCAACAACACGGTTCATCATTACTCTTCACGATTTGATTTTGTTGCTGTTATGGTGAATATGTTCTGTTTTGGGTTGTCATTACGATTGTGGTTTGGCTTCAGTAACAACAGCTTTACATTTTTTGTACTGCTATAGTCATCATCGGCTTATCGACTTCAACCACAAAGCTAGTGTTCGGAGATTTGTCTAAGAAGGATGCATTTCTGATTCGTTTCGAACTAACCATGGTTCAGCTTCTACGTCACACGTGAATCAAAACGTATTGATTCCGTATGTTGTCTCGTCCAAGTTCAACAGGTTTCAGCATCTCGAACCGACACCGTTTAATGAGTTCTGTTCCGATTAATTTTCGAGGTCAAGTCAGTCCCAGCTGCTGTTGGATATTTTTTTGTTTTGTTCTTTTTTTGACAGGTTGCGACATTGCCAAGTTTCTTCACGCGTCGACTACACAACGGTAAATGGATTCTCACAACTTGCAGCTGCCGCCATTCACCGACAACTCCCACAACAACCTTCATTTATTTGTTTTGCAGTGCTATGTTCTACTGATATGCATCAGTACGTATTATGTTGTCGATTCACCGGAAAGAGGAGAGCATGGGTTATGTATATGCTAGGATTTGCTCTCTTTAATTTCAATTTTCGTTTTGGTTTCCCGTACTGCTTGTTTGTGTGGCTGTTTATGTGCAGGTGGAGAGCTGATTAGCGATATTAGTTCGATTCAATTTAAACACAAACTCAGCAGCAGCTCTCTGTATTCAACGAAAACGGTGCAGAAATTCGATAACCATAAGCCAACAGCAAAACGGTTTTGCCGACAACAACTGGACCACCGTTTTCTGACAAGTTCGTGCAACAACAAGTCGATTCTGCAGTGCAAGAGCACCTCGTCCACGGTTCACCACTTCATGGCCATAACAAAGTCGCGTCTCACGCAGATACGATATTTACGAGTTTGATTGTTTGGTTTTTTTCTGTTTCTGTACAGGTTGCAACGTCGCCAAATTTTGAAGACGTGAACGATAGCATGAAATAGAGATTCAGAGGGGTTCCGCTTTGAAGGTTTCAAAGCATTCCAATGCCGCGACGATAACAGGAGCTACAACTACAATAACATTTCAGAAGCAGGACCTGCATTTTCTTATTTTCTGACAAACTGCAATATGGCCTTCAACCACACCATTCGTCGTGCGATGGCGAATATCAATCCCAGTGGCTATTGGACATTGGTTGTTTTGTTCTCTCTTTTACAGGTTTGGATCCTTCTGATAAGTTCTTCATCGCGAGTCAGTAAGCAGATAAATGTCCAGCTGCAAGATTAGGATGTCGTGGTCATGCCGAGCTGAGGAAGGTGATGATACACGCTGAGGGAATTAGCTTGAATCGGTTATTCAACAAGACCGAATTAGCAGCAACAACAATAACTTGACTTTGCGGCAATGCGGTCTATTCTCAAGCTCCGCCTCCCACAATCTCAAGTCGCAGCAATGTGCATACCTCTTCGGTGTTGAAATGTGAAATACATAACAGTAACGTCTTAGCAAGATCAAACATGAACTGATCTAAGCAACACAGCCTGACTCATCAACGTCACGATTCACCAACCGCTCGCCCGAGTTGCCACAGTTTCGACATTGTCGGTTTCTATTTTTTGACTGTAGTAGTAACTCATATAGCAATACAACTTCTGTTGCAGCATGGATACCAGCTTCCTCGCGACACTACATTCGACAAGCTCAGCAGTAACTCGCACTTTCGGTAACATTTCAAACGAGTTATCCTTTGCACATTATATTTTATTTGTATGAGATGTTGCTGAGATTAGTTCTTGTCGACTGTTTGTTAAGTTTCTCTAGCCATTCAACTTGAATTGAGAATATGTTCCACTGCTTTCATTGCGTCTTCAACTCTCAATTGCTTATATTGTTTTTAGCTAATGTCGGTATTATAATGGTGAAAACATTGTGTTTCTTGACATTTTCGATTTCTAAAATAACTCTGTTCTAGTTTCATTTATGCACCACTGCTGGCTGTTGTGAGTTTACATTCGATGTTTGTCCAATATCGACTTGTGTGTATATATATCATGTCGTTTACGTAGAATTCGAATCGGGGCTGAATGTTGGTTTTGTACAGATTTTTGTGGCAATTGATGAGTATAATATTGCTAGTGTTTAAATTAAGAAATGCGACAATTGTGTGGATCGATTTCATGGTGATGTTATTATTTCATTATACGACCTACAAAATGTTTATTACATGATGAATATATAACTATTGTTATGATGTTGCCGCTAATTCGACTCGTTGTATTTCGCACTCGGATTCAATCCATGATTCAACCTTTTGGTATTGAATTTACATGTTGAATACACAACCCATGTAGAATTTGTATGCTTGTAATTTCCAGAAGTTGGATGTGTTTGTATTTTCTACAGCAGCATAAAGTTTTGTGGCAGGATGAAATAGTTCTGTTTGTGTTTTCTATGAAAGCATGAAGTTTATGATATGCGGCATTTTATCCTATTGTTCATGCTTTTGTATTTTATGGAGAAGTCTACAAAAAAATAGATATAGAAAGCAAGGCTAATTACTGAAGTCATTTCAGCGTGCGCAAATGTAATGGTGAAATTACTGTGATGGTGAGTTTTAAATTCAATAACTATGGGAATTCAATAAGTTGATTTCAATTATAAAACCCTTATTTTATATAAAAAATTGATTAATTTATTTTATATATGAAAATTAAAACTGTTTTTCTCAATCAAATTATACAATCTTCCTAAAACAAATTTCAAAACAATTAAATTCTTGGATCTCGCCTTCCTTGAATTTTTTTAAGCGACCGCTCTCGAGGTGCACACCTTGAGTTGTGACCCTTCCGATCTTATTTTCAAGAATACCTAGCGCGCCTAGTCCGAGTATGCTAAACTATTCAAATTATTTTCCAAATCAAATCATGAAAGAATCGAGTTCTTGGAGTCGCGCATTCCTCGAATTTGAGAGTGACTACTATTGAGGTGTACGCCTTGAATGGTGTGTCGTTCGAACTTTCGTTTCTAAAATATTTCCATAATTATTTGGATAAGTATTCACTATCCAACAAACACTATTTCATAATTAATGGGATGAAAAAGATTATCATTGGGATCTAGCATTCCAACGATATCCCGACTAATTGGTTGTGAGGCCGGCGTCTTGCTTATCAAATAGTCGTCATTCCTCCTAAATTTTCAACCCGTGTAACCTCATTCCTCATCGTGCGATCGAGTCTAAACCCTAGTATGTCTCTAAACCATACATCAAATTTAAACTATTTTCTTAATTAAATTGCGAAAGAACTGAGTTCTTGGAGTCTCGCACTCCTTGAATTCTTGAGTAAACACTCTTGGGGCGTACGCTTTAGGTTATGGATTACTCGACCTTTCGTCTATAAAATATATGCCCTAACTATTTGGACTAATATCGTCATTGTCCATTCAAATACAATTTCATAATTAATTGAATGAAAAAGGTGTTGTTGGGATCCAGCATTCCAATAATATCCCGACTAGTCGGTTGCGAGGCTGACGTCTCGTTTACCGAGTAGTCGTCATTCTCCCTTAAAATATTCAATCCAATCCTCTTTTCTCGCCCTCGTGCGATTGAAACTTTCTCAAACACAAATTTCGAAGTTAGTCGAATGAAAAAGGTGTCGTTGGAATCTAGCATTCCAATAATGCCCCGATTAATTGATTGCGAGGCCGACGTCTCGTTTATCGAGTAGTCGTCATTCTCCCTCAAAATATCTAACCAACCTTATCTTCTCCGCCCCCGTGCGATTGAAACTTTCTCAAACACAAAATTCCTCGCCCCCGTGCGATCGAAACCTTAAACCTATTCAAATCCATTCTCTTTCCCAAACCAAAACATCCAATGCGATAAACACTAAATTCCTCGCCCTCGTGCGATTTCCAACAAAAACGCCTTTTGTCAAGAACATTGTTTAGTCCATTCTTCCGCGCATAACAAACTCGTTCTTCAGCCTCCCCTAGCGAGCAGACAAGCCAATGTTTAGCAGTTAGAATACGACCTAAACTCGTTCATTCCAAACACAAACCTTTTACCGTAGTTAGCCGAACTACGACTGCTCTGATTCTTCATTCCCTCTTGAATGTAAGATACGTAGGCACAAGATTGCGATGATCTTGGTGAGCACAATCCCCCTTTTTTTATCCGTAGTCCCACGAACTACGAATGCTCTGATTTTCCATTTCTTACAAGTGAAGATACGTAGGCACAAGGGCCCTAATCCTTGGCGAGCACCCTATCTTAAAACAACCCATTCCCCCTATAGGAGAAACTTTAGAAGAAAACAAACAAGCGTAGATAACTTTACTCTCGAATCGATCAAGAGGTTCCCGTTGAGTACAACGGACATAAGGGGTGCTAATACCTTCCCCTCATGTAATCGACTCCCGAACTTGGAACATTGGTTGCGATGACCATGTTCTTATCTCTTTAAAGGTTTTATCGATATTTTCCTATTCCATTCATGGAATGAATAAAATTCGGTGGCGACTCTGTTTCAAACTGTATTTTCCGCGTCCATCGCGATGATCGTATTTTTCGAGGTACGACACTTATTCAATAAGGTTCTTCGTGATACCAAAGCAATATCTCTAAACACATGAGATTCTTCGGGTGGTCGAAGCAGTCTCATATCCAATAAGGTTCTTCGCGATACCAAAGCAGTATCTCTAGACACATGAGATTCTTCGGGTGGTCGGAGCAGTGCCTTATCCAATAAGGTTCTTCGCGATACCAAAGCAGTATCTCTAAACACATGAAATTCAACGGGTGGTCAAAGTAGTCCCTTATCTAATATGGTTCTTTGCGATACCAAAGCAGCATCTCTAAACACATGAGATTCTTCGGGTGGTCAAAGCAGTCCCTTATCTAATAAGGTTATTCGTGATACCAAAGCAGTATATCTAAACACATGAGATTCATCGGGTGGTCAAAGCAGTCCCTTATCTAATAAGGTTCTTCGCAATACCAAATCAGTATGCCTAAACACATGAGATTCTTCGGGTGGTGAAAGCAGTCCCTTATTCAATAAGGTTCTTCGCGATATTAAAGCAGTATCTCTAAACACATGAGATTCTTCGCCATACCAAAGCAGTATCTCTAAGCACATGACATTCATCGGGTGGTCAAAGCAGTCCCTTATCCAATAAGGTTCTTCGCGATACCAAAGCAGTGTCTCTAAATACATGATATTCGTAAGGTGGTCGACGCAGTGCCTTATCCAATAAGATTCTTCGTGATACCAAAGCAGTATCTCTAAACACATGAGATTAGTCGGGTGGTCAGAGCAGTGCCTTATCCAATAAGGTTCTTCGCAATAACATAGCAGTATCTCTAAACACATGAGATTCTTCGGGTGGTCAAAGTAGTCCCTTATCTAATAAGGTTGTTCGTGATAGCAAAGCAGTATCTCTAAACACATGAGATTCTTCGTTTGGTCAAAGCAGTCCCTTATTTAATAAGGTTCTTCGCAATATCAAAGAAGTATCTCTAAACACATGAGATTCTTCGCCTTACCAAAGCAGTATCTCTAAACACATGAGATTCTTCTGGTGGTCAAAGCAGTACCTTATCTAATAAGGTTCTTCGCGATACCAAAGCAATCTCTCTAGACACATGAGATTCTTCGGGTGGTCGAAGCAGTCCTTATCCAATAAGGTTCTTCGCGATACCAAAGCAGTATCTCTAAACAAATGAGATTCTTCGGTTGGTCAAAGCAGTCCCTTATCTAATAAGGTTCTTCGCGATACCAAAGCAGTATCTCTAAACAAATGAGATTCTTCGGGTGGTCAAAGCAGTCCCTTATCTAATAAGCTTCTTCGCGATACCAAATCAGTATCTATAAACACATGAGATTCTTCGGGTGGTGAAAGCAGTGCCTTATTCAATAAGGTTCTTTGCGATGTTAAAGCAGTATCTCTAAACACATGAGATTCTTCGCGATACCAAAACAATATCTATAAGCACATGAGATTCATCGGGTGGTCAAAGCAGTCCCTTATCTTATAAGGATCTTCGCGATACCAAAGCAGTATCTCTAAACAAATGAGATTCTTCGGTTGGTCAAAGCAGTCCCTTATCTAATAAGGTTCTTCGCGATACCAAAGCAGTATATCTAAACACAAGAGATTCTTCGGGTGGTCAAAGCAGTTCCTTATCTAATAAGATTCTTCACGATACCAAATCAGTATCTATAAACACATGAGATTCTTCGGGTGGTGAAAGCAGTGCCTTATTCAATAAGGTTCTTTGCGATGTTAAAGCAGTATCTCTAAACACATGAGATTCTTCGCGATACCAAAACAATATCTAAAAGCACATGAGATTCATCGGGTGGTCAAAGCAGTCCCTTACCCAATAAGGATCTTCGCGATACCAAAGCAGTATCTCTAAACACATGAGATTCAACGGGTAGTCAAAGTAGTCCCTTATCCAATAAGGTTCTTTGTGATACCAAAGCAGTATCTCTAAACACATGAGATTCTTCGGGTGGTCAAAGCAGTCCCTTATCTAATAAGGTTCTTCGCGATACCAAAGCAGTATTTTTAAACACATGAGATTCTTCGGTTGGTCGAAGCAGTCCTATATCTAATAAGGTTCTTCGCAATATCAAAGCAGTATCTCTAAACACATGATATTCTCCGCGATACCAAAGTAGTATCTCTAAACACATAGATTCTTCTGGTGGTCAAAGCAGTACCTTATCTAATAAGGTTCTTCGCGATACCAAAGCAGTATCTCTAAACAGATGAGATTCTTCGCGATACCAAAGCAGTATATTTAAACACATGAGATTTGTCGGGTGGTCGAAGCAGTGCCTTATCCAATAAGGTTCTTCGCGATACCAAAGCAGTATCTCTAAACACGTGAGATTCTTCGGGTGGTTAAAGCAGTACCTTATCTAATATGGTTATTTGCGATACCAAAGCAGTATCTCTAAACACATGAGATTTTTTGGGTGGTCAAAGCAGTCCCTATCTAATAAGGCTCTTCGCGATACCAAAGCAGTATTTTTAAACACATGAGATTCTTTGGGTGGTCGAAGCAGTCCCTTATCCAATAAGGTTCTTCGCGATACCAAAGCAGTATCTCTAACCACATGAGATTCGTCGGGTTGTCGAAGGAGTGCCTTATCTAATAAGGTTATTTGCGATACCAAAGTAGTATTTCTAAACACATGAGATTCTTCGGTTGTTTAAAGCAGTCCCTTATCTAATAAGGTTCTTCACGATACCAAATCATTATGTCTAAACATATGAGATTTTTCGGGTGGTGAAAGCAGTCCCTTATTCAATAAGGTTCTTCGCGATACCAAAGTAGTATCTCTAAACACATGAGATTCTTTGCGATACCAAAGCAGTATCTCTAAGCACATGAGATTCATCGGGTGGTCAAAGCAGTCCCTTATCCAATAAGGTTCTTCCCGATACCAAAGTAGTATCTCTAAATACATGATATTCGTCAGGTGGTTGACGCGGTGCCTTATCCAATAAGGTTCTTCGCGATACCAAAGCAGTATCTCTAAACACATGAGATTCGTCGGGTGGTCGGAAAAGTGCCTTATCCAATAAGGTTCTTCGCGATACCAAACCAGTATCTCTAAACACATGAGATTCTTCGGGTGGTCAAAGCAGTCCCTTAGCTAATAAGGTTGTTGGCGATACCAAAGCAGTATCTCTAAACACATGAGATTCTTCGTTTGGTTAAAGCAGTCCCTTATTTAATACGGTTCTTCGCAATATCAAAGCAGTATCTCTAAACACATGAGATTCTTCACCTTACGAAAGCAGTATCTCTAAACACATGAGATTCTTCTGGTGGTCAAAGCAGTACCTTATTTAATAAGGTTCTTCGTGATACCAAAGCAATCTCTCTAGACACATGAGATTCTTCGGGTGGTCGAAGCAGTCCCTTATCCAATAAGGTTCTTCGCGATACCAAAGCAGTGTCTCTAAACACATGAGATTCTTCGGGTGGTCAAAGCAGCCCCTTATCTAATAAGGTTCTTCACGATACCAAAGCAGTATCTCTAAACAAATGAGATTCTTCGGTTGGTCAAAGCAGTCCCTTATCTAATAAGGTTCTTCGCGATACCAAAGCAGTATATCTAAACACATAAGATTCTTCGGGTGGTCAAAGCATTCCCTTATCTAATAAGGTTCTTCGCGATACCAAATCAGTATCTCTAAACACATGAGATTCTTCGGGTAGTGAAAGCAGTGCCTTATTCAATAAGGTTCTTCGCGATATTAAAGCAGTATCTCTAAACACATGAGATTCTTCGTGATACCAAAGCAGTATCTCTAAGCACATAAGATTCATCGGGTGGGCAAAGCAGTCCCTTACCCAATAAGGTTCTTCGCGATACCAAAGCAGTATCTCTAAACACATGAGATTCAATGGGTAGTCAAAGTAGTCCCTTATCCAATAAGGTTCTTTGCGATACCAAAGCAGTATTTCTAAACACATGAGATTCTTCGGGTGGGAAAAGCAGTCCCTTATCTAATAAGGTTCTTCGCGATACCAAAGCAGTATTTTTAAACACATGAGATCCTTCGGGTGGTCGAAGCAGTCCCTTATCCAATAAGGTTCTTCGCGATACCGAAGCAGTATCTCTAAACACATGGGATTCGACGGGTGGTCGGAGCAGTGCCTTATCCAATAATGTTCTTCGGGATACCAAAGTAGTATCTCTAAACACATGAGATTCTTCGGGTTGTCAAAGCAATCCCTATCTAATAAGGCTCTTCGCGATACCAAAGCAGTATTTTTAAACACATGAGATTCTTTGGGTGATCGAAGCAGTCCCTTATCCAATAAGGTTCTTTGCGATACCAAAGCAGTATCTCTAAACAAATAAGATTCGTTGGGTGGTCGGAGCAGTGCCTTATCCAATAAGGTTCTTCGCGATACCAAAGCAGTATCTCTTAACAGATGAGATTCTTCGGGTGGTTAAAACAGTCCCTTATCTAATAAGGTTCTTCGCGATACCAAAGCAGTATCTCTAAACACATGAGATTCTTCGGTTGGTCAAAGCAGTCCCTTATCTAATATGGTTCTTCGCAATATCAAAGCAGTATCTCTAAACACATGAGATTTTTCGCGATACCAAAGCAATATCTCAAAACACATGAGATTCTTCTGGTGGTCAAAGCAGTACCTTATCTAATAAGGTTCTTCGCGATACCAAAGCAATATCTCTAAACACATGAGATTCTTCGGATGGTCGAAGCAGTCCCTTATCCAATAAGGTTCTTCACGATACCAAAGCAGTATCTCTAAACACATGAGATTCTTTGGTTGGTCAAAGCAGTCCCTTATCTAATAAGGTTCTTCGCAATATCAAATCAATATCTCTAAACACATGAGATTTTTCGCGATACCAAAGAAATATCTCTAAACACATGAGATTCTTCTGTTGGTCAAAGCAGTCCCTTATCTAATAAGATTCTTCGTGATACCAAAGCATTATCTCTAAACACATGAGATTCTTCGGGTGGTCAAAGCAGTCCCTTATCTAATAAGGTTCTTCGCGATACCAAATCAGTTTCTCTAAACACATGAGATTCTTGGGGTGGTGAAAGCAGTCTCTTATCCAATAAGGTTCTTCGCAATATTAAAGCAGTATCTCTAAACACATGTGATTCTTCGCGATACCAAAGCAGTATCTCTAAGCACATGAGATTCCTCAGGTGGTTGAAGCAGTCCCTTATCCAATAAGGTTCTTCGCGATACCAAAGCAGTATCTCTAAACACATGAGATTCTTCGGGTGGTCGAAGAAGTACCTTATTCAATAAGGTTCTTCATGATACCAAAGCAGTATCTCTAAATGTAACGCCCCGATTCTGAATTCCCATTAATTGTTGAGTCTTTTAATTTATTTAATTGATGTTTGTTTTAAATTGAGAAATTATATATTACTATGTGGTGTTTGCTTATTTTATCTATTTTTACCGATTCAGAGAGTTTTCGGGGAATTAGAGTAAAAAGGGTATTTTAGACATTTAGCAATTTAGTATGAGAATTGATTGGTAAGTGTTGGAAAGAATTTGAGAGGAAAGAAATAGAGATAGAAATAGAATAAGAGAGGAAAAGAAAGAAAGATAGTAACATAAGAAGAAAAACAAGAGAAAGAAAAGAGGAGAAGAGAAAGAGAAGAGAAAGTGGAGAGGAAAACCTAGAATCATCAAGGGATCATCACCAAAGCTTGCAATCGATCGGTAAGGGTGTGAAACTCCATCATCTCTTTAATGTATATGATTGTATATGTATGTGTTTGGATTTTGTAGAGTTTCTACTCTTTTTCCACTTAGGTTAGAAGTTCGTTTTTGTGAGTAGAATGAGGTTTTAATCGGTTAGAACTCGGATTAGACGATGTAGTTTAGTCGGGTGATAGTAGGATTGTGCCACTGAGACTGGTTTGGATTTAATCGGTTGGTTTTGTGGAGTTTGGGCTCTTGAGACAGCCATGGAAGTTCTGTCTTTGCAGGCTCGCCAGGCGAATGGCAGCGAAGCTTCGCCAGGCGAAGTCCAGCGAGCTGTAGCGAAGCAAGTCAGAAGCTAACACCCTGTATTCGCTGGCAAGTTCGCCAGGAAAAGTGAGTTGGCGAAGGTTCGCCAGGCGAGTGTGTAGCGAGCCTCAGCGAATAATTCCAGAATTACTCCCAGTGGACTTCGCTGGGAAGTTCGCCAGGCGAAGGCCAGCGAGCATTCGCTGCGTGGCTTCGCCAGGCGAAGGTTGGCGAACCTGACAGTGTTATTTATTTTGCTGTTTATTCATAGCATGATGTTTGGCCGATTCAATTATGATTAATGCCTATATGAATGATTGATGTGTGAACTGTTTCGACATGTCGTGCTGTGGGTGGCCGAAAGGCGTGAATCCTAGATTGTAGAGCCAATGGTGAATCTTGAACGTTGATAATCTTGTGTATTTGCTTGAATTGAATAGAAACGCATTGATAGGCTGATATGTGTGTAAACCATGTGTGAAATGGTGCATAATGTGAATGCATGATAGATATATGCGATGTATGTGATAAATGCAATGAGTATGTTGTGAACATATTATGCATTCTGTGTTGATCAATCCCTCGGAGGATTAGCATTGTGTAGCACCTTAGTATGCATTTTGGTGTTGAATGATCCCTCGGAGGATTTGCAAAACCTCGTATGATACGATGGTTACATTAGATTCCTTGGAGAATCGGTTGCATTGTGTGATTCCTCGGAGAATCGGTCATAACATGTAATCCCTTGGAGGATTGAATAGAGTATTTGATTCCGTGGAGAATCTGCTGAGTATTTGATTCCGTGGAGAATCTGTTGAATATTCGATTCCGTGGAGAATCTTATGAATATTTGATTCCGTGGAGAATCTGCTGAATACTTGATTCCGTGGAGAATCTGCTGAATACTCGATTCCTTAGAGAATCTGTTGAAATGAGTCGGTACCGCATTTGCATCTGCATAGAGTCGTGTGTCGATCTCTATGAGTTGCATGAGTCATCTGTGTATGATGCATTAGTTGTATGCATGTAACTGTGTATGTTATATATGATTGTTTGGGAGGAACATATAGTAAATGTTCATGTGTATGTGTAGAGACATGATTATTTGTATATGCTTAATGTGGTGAGAACATAAATTGAGTATGACTTGTACAAATATGAGTATATGTATATATGCAATTTTATGCATTAACTGTTATGATGTTGTTTCTCACCCTTCTGCTGTTTTATAATGCTCTATGAGGCATTGCAGAGTAGGAAGCTAGAGGTTCTTTTTGTAAAGCGATGTCTTCATTCTTTTTGGTCGATGGCTCTGATATGTAACATCTGGGTAGTTAGGAAGCCTTTGGATCTTTTGAAGCTATTTTGTTTTGATTCCTTGTGATACGTCTGTGTATGTATCCGCTGTGGATATGGTTGTAAAGCATGAATTGATTGAATGGTTGTATATACTTTTATGAATGTGATCGATTCAATATTTGGATGTTTCCGCTTTTATTCTAAATATTGAGATGTGGGTTACCCATTGTTGCATATCTATTTTGAGCAGGTATCGTATTTGTTTAATTTCATGATAATGTGATGCCCCTCTTATATACCATGTTTTAATTAAACTCTGATGAAATAAATTTTTTAAGTGCCTAATTGATTAAATGTATTAATTTGGGGGTACAGAAAGGGGGTGTTACATTAAGTGGTATCAGAGCCAGTGTTGAGTCAGTCGTGTCTGTCTTGTTGTTGTGTTGGTTGAACGGTTGTTTAACCTTGTTGTTATTTTTGGGAATCCTCAGAATATGGCAGGTCGTAATGACAATGCTATGGCAGCGGCGTTAGAGGCTATGGCAAGAGCTGTGCAGGGTGCACCTAACGTGAATGCGAATGATGAGTTCAGGAAGAACCAACCACCGGTGTTCAAAGGGAGATTTGATCCGGATGGTGCTCAGATATGGTTAAAGGAAATTGAGAGGATCTTTAGGGTGATGGATTGTGCTGAAGGGAACAAGGTGAGACTAGGGACTCACATGCTGAGAGAAGAGGTTGATGACTGGTGGGTCAGCGTGAGGCAAGTTCTTGAGGTCGACGATGAAGAGATTACGTGGGATTTATTTCATACTGAGTTTCTAAGGAAGTATTATCCCGAAAGTGTTAAAGGGAAGAGAGAAATGGAATTTCTGGAGTTGAAACAAGGTAATATGTCGGTGGTGGACTACACCGCTAAGTTTACTGAGTTAGTGAAGTTTCACCCTCACTATGATGCGGTTACGGCGGAATTTTCCAAATGTATCAAGTATGAGAATGGATTGCGTCCTGAGATAAAGCAAGCGGTGGGTTATCAAAGAATACGAAGATTTTCGGATTTGACCGAGTGTTGTAGGATTTATGAAGAAGACAGTAGAGCTCGTTCTACTCATTATAAGGGTTTGAGCGAGAGGAGAGGGAAGCAGCAAGTACGAAGCGGACCTTATGTGACGCCTGTTGATAAGGGCAAGCATAGGGGAATCTTTGATAGGAGACCCGGAGGAGGTTCCGGTGCGATCAAATGTTTTAAGTGTGGCGTGATGGGCCACAAGTCTTATGATTGTGGAAAGTTCAAAGAGAAGTGTTCCAACTGTGGGCTCCTTGGACATGATGCAGCAGAGTGTAGAAAGAATGCAGTGAAGTGTTTTAATTGTGGCGAGGTGGGTCACATTAGCCCGAATTGTACCAAACCGAAGCAAGCTCAGGCGGGCGGAAAAGTATTCGCATTAGCAGGTTCAGACGCTACTAATGTGGCGGATCGTTTGATTAAAGGTACATGCTTCATTAATGATATGCCTTTAGTTGCTATTATTGATACTGGAGAGACTCACTCGTTCATTTCTCTTGCGTGTGCTAAGCGGTTGGATTTGTGTATGGTTTCTTTGAGTAGTGGTATGGTTATTGGGACTCCCGCTTCGGGGTCGGTAACTACTTCTTTGGTGTGTGCAAGTTGTCCTTTGACCATGTATGGTAAGGACTTCGTTATGGATTTAGTGTGTTTGCCGTTGGAAGGTTTGGACGTAATCTTGGGTATGAACTGGTTGCAATTTAATAGAGTTCATCTGGATTGCTATCACAAGTTAGTAAGGTTTCCTTCTTTGGAAGATGGTGAGGACGAGAGTTTTCTTTCCACTAAAGAGTTGAAGAAACTTTTAGCGGACGAAGCTCAGTTGTTTGGTTTGTTTGCATCATTGTCGGTGGAGAGCAAAGTTGAGCTCGACGTGTTTCCTGTGGTTTGTGAATTTCCTGAAGTGTTTCCGGAAGATGTTGCGGATGTGCCGCCAAAGAGAGAGGTTGAATTTTCTATTGATCTAGTTCCGGGTACTAGACCGATTTCGATGGCCCCGTATCGGATGTCGGCATCGGAGTTGGTGGAATTGAAGAAGCAGTTGAATGATTTGTTGGATAAGAGATTTGTAAGACCAAGTGTTTCTCCTTGGGGTGCGCCGGTATTATTGGTGAAGAAGAAGGATGGTAGTATGCGATTGTGTATTGATTATCGGCAGTTGAATAAGGTGACAATTAAGAACAAGTATCCGCTTCTAAGAATTGATGATTTGATGGATCAATTAGTGGGAGCCCGTGTTTTTAGTATGATTGATTTGAGATCCGGCTATCACCAGATTCGGGTTAAGGAAGAAGATATTTCGAAGACGGATTTTAGAACACGATATGGTCACTATGAGTATACGGTGATGCCATTCGGAGTTTCTAATGCGCCGGGTGTTTTCATGGAATATATGAACCGTATCTTCCACGAGCAGTTGGATCGTTTTGTGGTAGTGTTTATCGATGACATTTTAATTTATTCTAAGTCTCGAGAGGAACACCAAGAACATTTAAGGATTGTGTTACGGATTTTGAAAGAGAAGAAGTTGTACGCAAAATTGTCTAAGTGTGAGTTTTGGTTGTCGGAGGTGAGTTTTCTTGGACATATTATTTCCGGAAATGGTATTAGTGTGGATCCATCCAAGATCGATGCGGTAATGCAATGGGAGACTCCAAGATCAGTTACGGAAATTCGAAGCTTTTTGGGCTTGGCCGGTTACTACCGGAGGTTTATCGAAGGATTTTCAAAGTTAGCACTTCCATTAACGCAGTTGACTTGTAAAGGAAAGGCTTTTATTTGGGATGTTAATTATGAAGAGAGTTTCATGGAATTAAAGAGAAGGTTAACGACAGCGCCAGTTTTAATTTTGCCGAATCCTACGGAACCTTTTGTGGTTTATTGCGATGCTTCTTTGTCAGGATTGGGTGGTGTATTGATGCAAGATGGGAAGGTCGTGGCGTATGCTTCTAGACAGTTGAGAGTACATGAAAAGAATTATCCTACTCATGATTTGGAGTTAGCGGCCGTAGTGTTCGTTTTGAAAATTTGGAGGCACTATCTTTATGGTGCAAGATTTGAAGTTTTTAGCGATCACAAGAGTTTGAAGTATTTGTTTGATCAAAAAGAATTGAATATGAGGCAAAGGAGATGGCTAGAACTTTTGAAGGACTATGATTTTGGTTTAAATTATCATTCGGGTAAGGCGAATGTGGTAGCCGATGCCTTAAGTCGGAAGTCGTTGCACGTGTCTACTTTGATGGTTAGAGAGTGGTAACTCTTGGAGAACTTTAGAGATTTGAGTTTGGTTTGTGAGTTAACACCGAGTAGTGTGAAGCTGGGTATGTTGCATGTCACGAATGATTTCCTTGCTACGGTGTGTGAAAAGCAAAAGTTGGATTTGAAATTTGTGGATTTGATGACGAATGGAAATGAAGATTTCAAAGTTGATGAATTAGGAGTTTTGAGGTTTCGAGGTCGTATTTGTATTCCCGATGATGCGGATTTGAAAAAGATGATATTGGAAGAGGGACATCGGAGTAACTTGAGTATTCATCCGGGAGCGAATAAGATGTATCAGGATTTGAAGAAGATCTTTTGGTGGTCTGGATTGAAAAGCGATGTTGCTCGTTTTGTGTACTCGTGTTTGACTTGCCAGAAGTCTAAGGTGGAGCATCAGAAGCCTAGTGGATTGATGCAACCGTTGGATATTCCGGAATGGAAATGGGATAGTATATCGATGGATTTTGTTACGGGATTGCCGAATACACAAAGAGGACATAATACTATTTGGGTGATTGTTGATAGGCTTACTAAATCGGCTCACTTTATTCCGATTGATATTACTTATTCTTTGGAAAGGTTGGCCGAGATTTATGTTGGCACTATTGTGAAGCTTCATGGAGTTCCTAAGAGTATTGTGTCGGATAGAGATCCTAGATTTACTTCAATATTTTGGGAGAGTTTTCAAGGTGCCTTGGGTTCTAAGTTGAGATTGAGTTCGGCATATCATCCGCAAACAGATGGTCAAACCGAGAGGACGATTCAATCGTTAGAAGATTTGTTGCGTGCTTGTGTGCTTGAACAAGGTGGTGCGTGGGACGGTTATTTAGCGTTGATTGAGTTCACCTATAATAACAGTTTCCATTCGAGTATTGGTATGGTGCCATTTGAGGCTTTATATGGTCGGAGATGTCGAACACCTCTGTGTTGGCATGAGACAGGTGAAAAGTCGGTAGTTGGTCCGGAAATGGTACAGCAAACGACGGAAAAGGTGAAATTTATTCGGGAAAAGATGAGAGCTTCTCAGAGTAGACAGAAAAGTTATCATGATAAAAGGAGAAAGGATCTCGAGTTTCAAGAGGGCGACCATGTGTTTTTGAGAGTTACACCGGTTACGGGTGTGGGTCGTGCTTTGAAGTCGAGAAAGTTGACTTCTCGTTTTATTGGTCCGTATCAGATTGTCGCACGAGTTGGTGTTGTGGCTTATCGTGTAGCGTTACCTCCGAACCTTTCGAATTTGCATGATGTATTCCATGTCTCGCAACTTCGGAAGTATGTTCCGGATCCGTCACATGTTATCCCAATGGATGAAGTTGAAGTAAGAGATAACCTTACAGTTGAAGTTTTACCGGTTAGTATTTTGGACCGTGAAGTTAAGAAACTAAGAGGAAAGGATATTGCGCTTGTGAAAGTGTCCTGGGGAGGTGCCACAGAAGGCAACATGACTTGGGAGTTGGAGAGCAAGATGCGAGAATCGCATCCAGAGTTGTTTGAATCAGGTGATATTTTCGAGGACGAAAATTTCTAAAGTGGGGGAGAGTTGTAACGCCCCGATTCTGAATTCCCATTAATTGTTGAGTCTTTTAATTTATTTAATTGATGTTTGTTTTAAATTGAGAAATTATATATTACTATGTGGTGTTTGCTTATTTTATCTATTTTTACCGATTCGGAGAGTTTTCGGGGAATTAGAGTAAAAAGGGCATTTTAGACATTTAGCAATTTAGTGTGAGAATTGATTGGTAAGTGTTGGAAAGAATTTGAGAGGAAAGAAATAGAGATAGAAATAGAATAAGAAAGGAAAAGAAAGAAAGATAGTAACATAAGAAGAAAAACAAGAGAAAGAAAAGAGGAGAAAAGAAAGAGAAGAGAAAGTGGAGAGGAAAACCTAGAATCATCAAGGGATCATTAAGGGTGTGAAACTCCATCATCTCTTTAATGTATATGATTGTATGTGTATGTGTTTTGATTTTGTAGAGTTTCTACTCTTTTTCCACTTAGGTTAGAAGTTGGTTTTTGTGAGTAGAATGAGGTTTTAATCGGTTAGAACTCGGATTAGACGATGTAGTTTAGTCGGGTGATGGTAGGGTTGTGCCACTGAGACTCGTTTGGATTTAATCGGTTGGTTTTGTGGAGTTTGGGCTCTTGAGACAGCCATGGAAGTTCTGTCTTCGCAGGCTCGCCAGGCGAATGGCAGCGAAGCTTCGCCAGGCGTAGTCCAGCGAGCTGTAGCGAAGCAAGTCAGAAGCTAACACCCTGTATTCGCTGGCAAGTTCGCCAGGCGAAGTGAGTTGGCGAAGGTTCGCCAGGCGAGTGTGTAGCGAGCCTCAGCGAGTAATTCCAGAATTACTCCCAGTGGACTTCGCTGGGAAGTTCTCCAGGCGAAGGCCAGCGAGCATTCGCTGCGTGGCTTCGCCAGGCGAAGGTTGGCGAACCTGACAGTGTTATTTGTTTTGCTGTTTATTCATAGCATGATGTTTGGCCGATTCAATTATGATTAATGCCTATATGAATGATTGATGTGTGAACTGTTTCGACATGTCGTGCTGTGGGTGGCCGAAAGGCGTGAATCCTAGATTGTAGAGCCAATGGTGAATCTTGAACGTTGATAATCTTGTGTATTTGCTTGAATTGAATAGACACGCATTGATAGGCTGATATGTGTGTAAACCATGTGTGAAATGGTGCATAATGTGAATGCATGATAGATATATGCGATGTATGTGATAAATGCAATGAGTATGTTGTGAACATATTATGCATTCTGTGTTGATCGATCCCTTGGAGGATTAGCATTGTGTAGCATCTTAGTATGCATTTTGGTTTTGAATGATCCCTCAGAGGATTTGCAGAACCTCGTATGATACGATGGTTACATTAGATTCCTTGGAGAATCGGTTGCATTGTGTGATTCCTCGGAGAATCGGTCATAACATGTAATCCCTTGGAGGATTGACTAGAGTATTTAATTCCGTGGAGAATCTGCTGAGTATTTGATTCCATGGAGAATCTGCTGAATACTTGATTCCGTGGAGAATCTGCTGAATACTCGATTCCTTAGAGAATCTGTTGAAATGAGTCGGTACCGCATTTGCATCTGCATAGAGTCGTGTGTCGGTCTCTATGAGTTGCATGAGTCATCTGTGTATGATGCATTAGTTGTATGAATGTAACTGTGTATGTTATATATGATTGTTTGGGAGGAACATATAGTAAATGTTCATGTGTATGTGTAGAGACATGATTATTTGTATATGCTTAATGTCGTGAGAACATAAATTGAGTATGACTTGTACAAATATGAGTATATGTATATATGCAAATTTATGCATTAACTGTTATGATGTTGTTTCTCACCCTTCTGCTGTTTTATAATGCTCTATGAGGCATTGCAGAGTAGGAAGCTGGAGGTTCTTTTTGTGAAGCGATGTCTTCATTCTTTTTGGTCGATGGCTCTGATATGTAACATCTGGGTAGTTAGGAAGCCTTTGGCTCTTTTGAAGCTATTTTGTTTTGATTCCTTGTGATACGTCTGTGTATGTATCCGCTGTGGATATGGTTGTAAAGCATGAATTGATTGAATGGTTGTATATACTTTTATGAATGTGATCGATTCAATATTTGGATGTTTCCGCATTTTTTCTAAATATTGAGATGTGGGTTACCCATTGTTTCATATCTATTTTGAGCAGGTATCGTATGTGTTTAATTTCATGATAATGTGATGCGCCTCTTATACACCATGTTTTAATTAAACTCTGATGAAATAAATTTTTTAAGTGCCTAATTGATTAAATGTATTAATTTGGGGGTATAGAAAGGGGGTGTTACACTAAACACATGAGATTCTGCGGGTGGTCAAAGCAGTCTCATATCTAATAAGGTTCTTCGCGATACCAAAGCAGTATCTCTAAACACATGAGATTCGTTGGATGGTCGAAGCAGTCCCTTATCCAATAAGGTTCTTCGCGATACCAAAGCAGTATCTCTAAACACAAGAGATTCATCGGGTGGTCAAAGTAGTCCCTTATCTAATATGGTTCTTTGCGATACCAAAGCAGTATCTCTAAACACATGAGATTCTTCGGGTGGTCAAAGCAGTCCCTTATCTAATAAGGTTCTTCGCGATACCAAAGCAG
The DNA here is from genome assembly GCA_963859935.3 of Lathyrus sativus. Classification (NCBI taxonomy): domain Eukaryota; kingdom Viridiplantae; phylum Streptophyta; class Magnoliopsida; order Fabales; family Fabaceae; genus Lathyrus; species Lathyrus sativus. The sequence goes on along the minus strand of OZ012740.1, from coordinate 234,082,354 downwards.
TATTTTTAAACACATGAGATTCTTTGGGTGGTCGAAGCAGTCCCTTATCCAATAAGGTTCTTCGCGATACCAAAGCAGTATCTCTAAACACATGAGATTCGTCGGGTGGTCGGAGTAGTGCCTTATCCAATAAGGTTCTTCGCGATACCAAAGCAGTATCTCTAAACACATGAGATTCTTCGGGTGGTCAAAGCAGTCCCTTATCTAATAAGGTTCTTTGCGATACAAAAGCAGTATCTCTAAACACATGAGATTCTTCGTTTGGTCAAAGCAGTCCCTTATCTAATAAGGTTCTTCGCAATATCAAAGCGGTATCTCTAAACACATGAGATTCTTCGCCATACCAAAGCAGTATCTCTAAACACATGAGATTCATCGGGTCGTCAAAGTAGTCCCTTATCTAATATGGTTCTTTGCGATACCAAAGCAGTATCTCTAACCACATGAGATTCTTCTGGTGGTCAAAGCAGTAACCTTATCTAATAAGGTTCTTCGCGATACCAAAGCAGTATCTCTAAACACATGAGATTCTTCGGTTGGTCAAAGCAGTCCCTTATCTAATAAGGTTCTTCCCGATACCAAAGCAGTATATGTAAACACATGGGATTCTTCGGGTGGTCAAAGCAGTCCCTTATCTTATAAGGTTCTTCGCGATACCAAAGCTGTATCTCTAAACACATGAGATTCCTTGGTTGGTCAAAGCAGTCCCTTATCTAATAAGGTTCTTCGCGATTCCAAAGCAGTATATCTAAACACATGAGATTCTTCGGGTGGTCAAAGCAGTCCCTTATCTAATAAGGTTCTTCGCAATACCAAATCAGTATGTCTAAACACATGGGATTCTTCGGGTGGTGAAAGCAATCCCTTATTCAATAAGGTTCTTTGCGATATTAAAGCATTATCTCTAAACACATGAGATTCTTCGCGATACCAAAGCAGTATCTCTAAACACATGAGATTCTTCGGTTGGTCAAAGCAGTCCATTATCTAATAAGGTTCTTCGCGATACCAAAGCAGTATCTCTAAACACATGAGATTCTTCGGTTGGTCAAAGCAGTCCCTTATCTAATAAGGTTCTTCGCGATACCAAAGCAGTATATCTAAACACATGGGATTCTTCGGGTGGTCAAAGCAGTCCCTTATCTTATAAGGTTCTTCGCGATACCAAAGCAGTATCTCTAAACACATGAGATTCTTTGGTTGGTCAAAGCAGTCCCTTATCTAATAAGGTTCTTCGCGATTCCAAAGCAGTATATCTAAACACATGAGATTCTTCGGGTGGTCAAAGCAGTCCCTTATCTAATAAGGTTCTTCGCAATACCAAATCAGTATGTCTAAACACATGGGATTCTTCGGGTGGTGAAAGCAATCCCTTATTCAATAAGGTTCTTTGCGATATTAAAGCATTATCTCTAAACACATGAGATTCTTCGCGATACCAAAGCAGTATCTCTAAGCACATGAGATTCATCGGGTGATCAAAGCATTCCCTTATCCAATAAGGTTCTTCGCGATACCAAAGCAGTATCTCTAAATACATGATATTCGTCGGGTGGTCGGAGTAGTGCCTTATCCAATAAGGTTCTTCCTGATACCAAAGCAGTATCTCTAAACACATGAGATTCTTCGGGTGGTCAAAGCAGTCCCTTATCTAATAAGGTTCTTTGCGATACCAAAGCAGTATCTCTAAACACATGAGATTCTTTGTTTGGTCAAAGCAGTCCCTTATCTAATAAGGTTCTTCGCATTATCAAAGCAGTATCTCTAAACACATGAGATTCTTCGCGATACCAAAGCAGTATCTCTAAACACATGAGATTCATCGGGTGGTTAAAGTAGTCCCTTATCTAATATGGTTCTTTGCGATACCAAAGCAGTATATCTAAACACATGAGATTCTTCTGGTGGTCAAAGCAGTACCTTATCTAATAAGGTTCTTCGCGATACCAAAGCAGTATCTCTAAACACATGAGATTATTCGGGTGGTCGAAGCAGTCCCTTATCCAATAAGGTTCTTCCAGATACCAAAGCAGTATCTCAAAACACATGAGATTCTTCTGGTAGTCAAAGCAGTCCCTTATCTTATAAGGTTCTTCGCGATACCAAAGCAGTATCTCTAAACACATGAGATTCTTCGGGTGGTCGAAGCAGTCCCTTATCCAATAAGGTTCTTCGCGATACCAAAGTAGTATCTCTAAACACATGAGATTCTTCGGGTGGTCAAAGCAGTCCCTTATCTTATAAGGTTCTTCGCGATACCAAAGCAGTATCTCTAAACACATGAGATTCTTTGGTTGGTCAAAGCAGTCCCTTATCTAATAAGGTTCTTCGCGATTCCAAAGCAGTATATCTAAACACATGAGATTCTTCGGGAGGTCAAAGCAGTCCCTTATCTAATAAGGTTCTTCGCAATACCAAATCAGTATGTCTAAACACATGGGATTCTTCGGGTGGTGAAAGCAATCCCTTATTCAATAAGGTTCTTTGCGATATTAAAGCATTATCTCTAAACACATGAGATTCTTCGCGATACCAAAGCAGTATCTCTAAGCACATGAGATTCATCGGGTGGTCAAAGCATTCCCTTATCCAATAAGGTTCTTCGCGATACCAAAGCAGTATCTCTAAATACATGATATTCGTCGGGTGGTCGGAGCAGTGCCTTATCCAATAAGGTTCTTCCTGATACCAAAGCAGTATCTCTAAACACATGAGATTCTTCGGGTGGTCAAAGCAGTCCCTTATCTAATAAGGTTCTTTGCGATACCAAAGCAGTATCTCTAAACACATGAGATTCTTCGTTTGGTCAAAGCAGTCCCTTATCTAATAAGGTTCTTCGCATTATCAAAGCAGTATCTCTAAACACATGAGATTCTTCGCGTTACCAAAGCAGTATCTCTAAACACATGAGATTCATCGGGTGGTTAAAGTAGTCCCTTATCTAATATGGTTCTTTGCGATACCAAAGCAGTATCTCTAAACACATGAGATTCTTCTGGTGGTCAAAGCAGTACCTTATCTAATAAGGTTCTTCGCGATACCAAAGCAGTATCTCTAAACACATGAGATTATTCGGGTGGTCGAAGTAGTCCCTTATCCAATAAGGTTCTTCGCGATACCAAAGCAGTATCTCTAAACACATGAGATTCTTCTGGTAGTCAAAGCAGTCCCTTATCTTATAAGGTTCTTTGCGATACCAAAGCAGTATCTATAAACACATGAGATTCTTCGGTTGGTCAAAGCAGTCCCTTATCTAATAAGGTTCTTCGCGATACCAAAGCAGTATATCTAAACACATGGGATTCTTCGGGTGGTGAAAGCAGTCCCTTATCTTATAAGGTTCTTCGCGATACCAAAGCAGTATCTCTAAACACATGAGATTCTTTGGTTGGTCAAAGCAGTCCCTTATCTAATAAGGTTCTTCGCGATTCCAAAGCAGTATATCTAAACACATGAGATTCTTCGGGAGGTCAAAGCAGTCCCTTATCTAATAAGGTTCTTCGCAATACCAAATCAGTATGTCTAAACACATGGGATTCTTCGGGTGGTGAAAGCAATCCCTTATTCAATAAGGTTCTTTGCGATATTAAAGCATTATCTCTAAACACATGAGATTCTTCGCGATACCAAAGCAGTATCTCTAAGCACATGAGATTCATCGGGTGATCAAAGCATTCCCTTATCCAATAAGGTTCTTCGCGATACCAAAGCAGTATCTCTAAATACATGATATTCGTCGGGTGGTCGGAGTAGTGCCTTATCCAATAAGGTTCTTCCTGATACCAAAGCAGTATCTCTAAACACATGAGATTCTTCGGGTGGTCAAAGCAGTCCCTTATCTAATAAGGTTCTTTGCGATACCAAAGCAGTATCTCTAAACACATGAGATTCTTTGTTTGGTCAAAGCAGTCCCTTATCTAATAAGGTTCTTCGCATTATCAAAGCAGTATCTCTAAACACATGAGATTCTTCGCGATACCAAAGCAGTATCTCTAAACACATGAGATTCATCGGGTGGTTAAAGTAGTCCCTTATCTAATATGGTTCTTTGCGATACCAAAGCAGTATATCTAAACACATGAGATTCTTCTGGTGGTCAAAGCAGTACCTTATCTAATAAGGTTCTTCGCGATACCAAAGCAGTATCTCTAAACACATGAGATTATTCGGGTGGTCGAAGCAGTCCCTTATCCAATAAGGTTCTTCCAGATACCAAAGCAGTATCTCTAAACACATGAGATTCTTCTGGTAGTCAAAGCAGTCCCTTATCTTATAAGGTTCTTCGCGATACCAAAGCAGTATCTCTAAACACATGAGATTCTTCGGGTGGTCGAAGCAGTCCCTTATCCAATAAGGTTCTTCGCGATACCAAAGTAGTATCTCTAAACACATGAGATTCTTCGGGTGGTCAAAGCAGTCCCTTATCTTATAAGGTTCTTCGCGATACCAAAGCAGTATCTCTAAACACATGAGATTCTTTGGTTGGTCAAAGCAGTCCCTTATCTAATAAGGTTCTTCGCGATTCCAAAGCAGTATATCTAAACACATGAGATTCTTCGGGAGGTCAAAGCAGTCCCTTATCTAATAAGGTTCTTCGCAATACCAAATCAGTATGTCTAAACACATGGGATTCTTCGGGTGGTGAAAGCAATCCCTTATTCAATAAGGTTCTTTGCGATATTAAAGCATTATCTCTAAACACATGAGATTCTTCGCGATACCAAAGCAGTATCTCTAAGCACATGAGATTCATCGGGTGGTCAAAGCATTCCCTTATCCAATAAGGTTCTTCGCGATACCAAAGCAGTATCTCTAAATACATGATATTCGTCGGGTGGTCGGAGCAGTGCCTTATCCAATAAGGTTCTTCCTGATACCAAAGCAGTATCTCTAAACACATGAGATTCTTCGGGTGGTCAAAGCAGTCCCTTATCTAATAAGGTTCTTTGCGATACCAAAGCAGTATCTCTAAACACATGAGATTCTTCGTTTGGTCAAAGCAGTCCCTTATCTAATAAGGTTCTTCGCATTATCAAAGCAGTATCTCTAAACACATGAGATTCTTCGCGTTACCAAAGCAGTATCTCTAAACACATGAGATTCATCGGGTGGTTAAAGTAGTCCCTTATCTAATATGGTTCTTTGCGATACCAAAGCAGTATCTCTAAACACATGAGATTCTTCTGGTGGTCAAAGCAGTACCTTATCTAATAAGGTTCTTCGCGATACCAAAGCAGTATCTCTAAACACATGAGATTATTCGGGTGGTCGAAGTAGTCCCTTATCCAATAAGGTTCTTCGCGATACCAAAGCAGTATCTCTAAACACATGAGATTCTTTTGGTAGTCAAAGCAGTCCCTTATCTTATAAGGTTCTTTGCGATACCAAAGCAGTATCTATAAACACATGAGATTCTTCGGTTGGTCAAAGCAGTCCCTTATCTAATAAGGTTCTTCGCGATACCAAAGCAGTATATCTAAACACATGGGATTCTTCGGGTGGTGAAAGCAGTCCCTTATCCAATAAGGTTCTTCGCGATACCAAAGCAGTATCTATAAATACATGATATTTGTCGGGTGGTCGACGCAATGCCTTATCCAATAAGGTTCTTCGCGATACCAAAGCAGTATCTCTAAACACATGAGATTCTTCGGGTGGTCGAAGCAGTCCCTTATCCAATAAGGTTCTTTGCGATACAAAAGCATTATCTCTAAACACATGAGATTCTTAGAGTGGTCAAAGCAGTCCCTTATCTAATAAGGTTCTTCGTGATATCAAAGCAGTATCTCTAAACACATGAGATTCTTTGAAATACCAAAGCAATATATTTAAACACATGAGATTCGTCGGGTGGTCGAAGCAGTGCCTTATCCAATAAGGTTCTTCGCGATACCAAAGCAGTATCTCTAAACAAATGAGATTCTTCGGGTGGTCAAAGCAGTCCCTTATCTAATAAGGTTCTTCGCGATACCAAATCAGTATCTCTAAACACATGAGATTCTTCGGGTGGTGAAAGTAGTCCCTTATCCAATAAGGTTCTTCGCGATATTAAAGCAGTATCTCTAAACACATGAGATTCTTCACGATACCAAAGAAGTATCTCTAAACACATGAGTTTCTTCGGGTGGCCGAAGCAGTCCCTTATCCAATAAGGTTCTTCATGAAACCAAAGCAGTATCTCTAAACAAATGAGATTCTTCGGGTAGTTGAAGCAGTCCCTTATCCAATAAGGTTCTTCACGATACCAAAGCAGTATCTCTAAACACATGAGATTCTTCGGGTGGTCGAAGCAGTACCTTATTCAATAAGGTTCTTTGTGATACCAAAGCAGTATCTCTAAACACATGAGATTCTTCGGGTGGTCAAAGCAGTCTCTTATCTAATAAGGTTCTTCGCGATACCAAATCAACATCTCTAAACACATGAGATTCTTGGGGTGGTGAAAGTAGTGTCTTATCCAATAAGGTTCTTCGCAATATTAAAGCAGTATCTCTAAACACATGAGATTCTTCGCGATACTAAAGCAGTATCTCTAATCACATGAGATTCCTCAGGTGGTTGAAGTAGTACCTTATCCAATAAGGTTCTTCGCGATACCAAAGCAGTATCTCTAAACACATGAGATTCTTCGGGTGGTCGAAGAAGTAACTTATTCAATAAGGTTCTTCGTGATACCAAAGCAGTATCTCTAAACACATGAGATTTTTCGGGTGGTCAAAGCAGTCTCATATCTAATAAGGTTCTTCGCGATACCAAAGCAGTATCTCTAAACACATGAGATTCGTCGGATGGTCGAAGCAGTCCGTTGTCCAATAAGGTTCTTCGCGATACCAAAACAGTATCTCTAAACACAAGAGATTCATCGGGTGGTCAAAGTAGTCCCTTATCTAATATGGTTCTTTGCGATACCAAAGCAGTATCTCTAAACACATGAGATTCTTCGGGTGGTCAAAGTAGTCCCTTATCTAATAAGGTTTTTCGCGATACCAAAGCAGTATTTTTAAACACATGAGATTCTTCGGGGGGTCGAAGCAGTCCCTTATCCAATAAGGTTCTTCGTGATACCAAAGCAGTATCTCTAAACACATGAGATTCGTCTGGTGGTCGGAGCAGTGCCTTATCCAATAAGGTTCTTCGCGATACCAAAGCAGTATCTCTAAACACATGAGATTCTTCGGGTGGTCAAAGCAGTCCCTTATCTAATAAGGTTCTTTGTGATACCAAAGCAGTATCTCTAATCACATGAGATTCTTCGTTTGGTCAAAGCAGTCCCTTATCTAATAAGGTTCTTCGCAATATCAAAGCAGTATCTCTAAACACATGAGATTCTTCGCGATACCAAAGCAGTATCTCTAAACACATGAGATTCATCGGGTGGTCAAAGTAGTCCCTTATCTAATATGGTTCTTTGCGATACCAAAGCAGTATCTCTAAACACATGAGATTCTTCTGGTGGTCTATGTAACACCCCCTTTCTATACCCCCAAATTAATCAAATAAATCAATTAGGCACTTAGAAAATTTATTTCATCAGAGTTTAATTAAAACATGGTATATAAGAGGCGCATCACATTATCATGAAATTAAACACATACGATACCTGCTCAAAATAGATATGCAACAATGGGTAACCCACATCTCAATATTTAGAATAAAAGCGGAAACATCCAAATATTGAATCGATCACATTCATAAAAGTATATACAACCATTCAATCAATTCATGCTTTACAACCATATCCACAGCGGATACATACACAGATGTATCACAAGGAATCAAAACAAATGTAACTCCAAAGGAGTCAAAGGCTTCCTAACTACCCAGATGTTACATATCAGAGTCATTGACCAAAAAGAATGAAGACATCGCTTCACAAAAAGAACCTCCAGCTTCCTACTCTGCAATTCCTCATAGAGCATTATAAAACAGCAGAAGGGTGAGAAACAATATCATAACAGTTAATGCATAAAATTGTATATATACATATACTCATATTTGTACAAGTTATACTTAAATTATGTTCTCACCACATTAAGCATATACAATTAATCATGCCTCTACACATGCTCATGAACATTCACTATATGTTCCTCCAAACAATCATATATAACATACACAGTTACATTCATACAACTAATGCATCATACACAGATGACTCATGCAACTCATAGAGACTGACACACGACTCTATGCAGATGCAAATGCGGTACCGACTCATTTCAACAAATTCTCTAAGGAATCGAGTATTCAGCAGATTCTCCGCGGAATCAAGTATTCAGCAGATTCTCCACGGAATCAAATATTCATCCGATTCTCCACGGAATCGAATATTCAGCAGATTCTCCACGGAATCAAATACTCTGCAGATTCTCCACGGAATCAAATACTCTAGTCAATCCTCCAAGGGATTACATGTTATGACCGATTCTCCGAGGAATCACACAATGCAACCGATTCTCCAAGGAATCTAATGTAACCATCGTATCATACGAGGTTCTGCAACTTCTCCGAGGGATCATTCAACACAAAAATGCATACTAAGATGCTACACAATGCTAATCCTCCGAGGGATCGATCAACACAGAATGCATACTATGTTCACAAACATACTCATTGCATTTATCACATACATCGCATATATCTATCATGCATTCACATTATGCACCATTTCACACATGGTTTACACACATATCAGCCTATCAATGCGTTTCTATTCAATTCAAGCAAATACACAAGATTATCAAACGTTCAAGATTCACCATTGACTCTACAATCTAGGATTCACGCCTTTCGGCCACCCACAGCACGACATGTCAAAACAGTTCACACATCAATCATTCATATAGGCATTAATCATAATTGAATCGGCCAAAAATCATGCTATGAATAAACAGCAAAACAAATAACACTGTCAGGTTCGCCAACCTTCGCCTAGCGAAGCCACGCAGCGAATGCTCGCTGGCCTTCGCCTGGAGAACTTCCCAGCGAAGTCCACTGGGAGTAATTCTGGAATTACTCGCTGAGGCTCGCTACACACTCGCTTGGCAAACCTTCGCCAACTCACTTCGCCTGGCGAACTTGCCAGCGAAGACAGGGTGTTAGCTTCTGACTTGCTTCGCTGCAGCTCGCTGGGCTTCGCCTGGCGAAGCTTCGCTGCCATTCGCTTGGCGAGCCTGCGAAGACAGAACCTCCATGGCTGTTCCAAAGCCCAAACTCCACACAACCAACCGATTAAATCCAAACCAGTCTCAGTGGCACAACCCTACCATCACCCGACTAAACTACATCGTCTAATCCGAATTTTAACCGATTAAAACCTCATTCTACTCACAAAACCAACTTCTAACCTAAGTGGAAAAAGAGTAGAAACTCTACAAAATCCAAACACATACACATACAATCATATACATTAAAGAGATGATGGAGTTTCACACCCTTACCGATCGATTGCAAGCTTTGGTGATGATCCCTTGATGATTCTAGGTTTTCCTCTCTACTTTCTCTTCTCTTTCTCTTCTCCTCTTTTCTTTCTCTTGTTTTTCTTCTTATGTTACTATCTTTCTTTCTTTTCCTCTCTTATTCTATTTCTATCTCTATTTCTTTCCTCTCAAATTCTTTCCAACACTTACCAATCAATTCTCACACTAAATTGCTAAATGTCTAAAATGCCCTTTTTACTCTAATTCCCCAAAAACTCTCCGAATCGGTAAAAATAGATAAAATAAGCAAACACCACATAGTAATATATAATTTCTCAATTTAAAACAAACATCAATTAAATAAATTAAAAGACTCAACAATTAATGGGAATTCAGAATCGGGGCGTTACAACTCTCCCCCACTTTAGAAATTTTCGTCCTCGAAAATATTACCTGATTCAAACAACTCTGGATGCGATTCTCGCATCTTGCTCTCCAACTCCCAAGTCATGTTGCCTTCTGTGGCACCTCCCCAGGACACTTTCACAAGCGCAATATCCTCGCCTCTTAGTTTCTTAATTTCGCGGTCCAAAATACTAACCGGTAAAACTTCAACTGTAAGGTTATCTCTTACTTCAACTTCATCCATTGGGATAACATGTGACGGATCCGGAACATACTTCCGAAGTTGCGAGACATGGAATACATCATGCAAATTCGAAAGGTTCGGAGGTAACGCCACACGATAAGCCACAGCACCAACTCGTGCGACAATCTGATACAGGCCAATAAAACGAGAAGTCAACTTTCTCGACTTCAAAGCACGACCCACACCCGTAACCGGTGTAACTCTCAAAAACACATGGTCGCCCTCTTGAAACTCGAGATCCTTTCTCCTTTTATCATGATAACTTTTCTGTCTACTCTGAGAAGCTCTCATCTTTTCCCGAATAAATTTCACCTTTTCCGTCGTTTGCTGTACCATTTCCGGACCAACTACCGACTTTTCACCTGTCTCATGCCAACACAGAGGTGTTCGACATCTCCGACCATATAAAGCCTCAAATGGCGCCATACCAATACTCGAATGGAAACTGTTATTATAGGTGAACTCAATCAACGCTAAATAACCGTCCCACGCACCACCTTGTTCAAGCACACAAGCACGCAACAAATCTTCTAACGATTGAATCGTCCTCTCGGTTTGACCATCTGTTTGCGGATGATATGTCGAACTCAATCTCAACTTAGAACCCAAGGCACCTTGCAAACTCTCCCAAAATCTTGAAGTAAATCTGGGATCTCTATCCGACACAATACTCTTAGGAACTCCATGAAGCTTCACAATAGTGCCAACATAAATCTCGGCCAACCTTTCCAAAGAATAAGTAATATCAATCGGAATAAAGTGAGCCGATTTAGTAAGCCTATCAACAATCACCCAAATAGCATTATGTCCTCTTTGCGTATTCGGCAATCCCGTAACAAAATCCATCGATATACTATCCCATTTCCATTCCGGAATATCCAACGGTTGCATCAATCCACTAGGCTTCTGATGCTCCACCTTAGACTTCTGGCAAGTCAAACACGAGTACACAAAACGAGCAACATCGCTTTTCAATCCAGACCACCAAAAGATCTTCTTCAAATCCTGATACATCTTATTCGCTCCCGGATGAATACTCAAGTTACTCCGATGTCCCTCTTCCAATATCATCTTTTTCAAATCCGCATCATCGGGAATACAAATACGACCTCGAAACCTCAAAACTCCTAATTCATCAACTTTGAAATCTTCATTTCCATTCGTCATCAAATCCACAAATTTCAAATCCAACTTTTGCTTTTCACACACCGTAGCAAGGAAATCATTCGTGACATGCAACATACCCAGCTTCATACTACTCGGTGTTAACTCACAAACCAAACTCAAATCTCTAAAGTTCTCCAAGAGTTCCCACTCTCTAACCATCAAAGTAGACACGTGCAACGACTTCCGACTTAAGGCATCGGCTACCACATTCGCCTTACCCGGATGATAATTTAAACCAAAATCATAGTCCTTCAAAAGTTCTAGCCATCTCCTTTGCCTCATATTCAATTCTTTTTGATCAAACAAATACTTCAAACTCTTGTGATCGCTAAAAACTTCAAATCTTGCACCATAAAGATAGTGCCTCCAAATTTTCAAAACGAACACTACGGCCGCTAACTCCAAATCATGAGTAGGATAATTCTTTTCATGTACTCTCAACTGTCTAGAAGCATACGCCACGACCTTCCCATCTTGCATCAATACACCACCCAATCCTGACAAGGAAGCGTCGCAATAAACCACAAAAGGTTCCATAGGATTCGGCAAAATCAAAACTGGCGCTGTCGTTAACCTTCTCTTTAATTCCATGAAACTCTCTTCACAATTAACATCCCAAATAAAAGCCTTTCCTTTACAAGTCAACTGCGTTAACGGGAGTGCTAACTTTGAAAATCCTTCGATAAACCTCCGGTAGTAACCGGCCAAGCCCAAAAAGCTTCGAATTTCCGTAACTGATCTTGGAGTCTCCCATTGCATTACCGCATCGATCTTTGATGGATCCACACTAATACCATTTCCGGAAATAATATGTCCAAGAAAACTCACCTCCGATAACCAAAACTCACACTTAGACAATTTTGCGTACAACTTCTTCTCTTTCAAAATCCGCAACACAATCTTTAAATGTTCTTCGTGCTCCACTCGAGACTTAGAATAAATCAAAATGTCATCGATAAACACTACCACAAAACGAACCAACTGCTCGTGGAAGATACGGTTCATATATTCCATGAAAACACCCGACGCATTAGAAACTCCGAATGGCATCACCGTATACTCATAGTGACCATATCGTGTTCTAAAAGCCGTCTTCGAAATATCTTCTTCCTTAACCCGAATCTGGTGATAACCGGATCTCAAATCAATCTTACTAAAAACACGGGCTCCAACTAATTGATCCATAAAATCATCGATTCTTGGAAGCGGATACTTGTTCTTAATTGTCACCTTATTCAACTGCCGATAATCAATACACAATCGTATACTACCATCCTTCTTCTTTACCAACAATACTGGCGCACCCCAAGGAGAAACACTTGGTCTTACAAATCTCTTATCCAACAAATTATTCAACTGCTTCTTCAATTCCACCAACTCCGATGCCGACATCCGATACGGGGCCATCGAAATCGGTCTAGTACCCGGAACTAGATCAATAGAAAATTCAACCTCTCTCTTTGGCGGCACATCCGCAACATCTTCCGGAAACACTTCAGGAAATTCATAAACCACAGGAAACACGTCGAGCTCAACTTTGCTCTCCACCGACAATGATGCAAACAAACCAAACAACTGAGCTTCGTCCGCTAAAAGTTTCTTCAACTCTTTAGTGGAAAGAAAACTCTCGTTTTCACCATCTTCCAAAGAAGGAAACCTTACTAACTTGTGATAGCAATCCAGATGAACTCTATTAAATTGTAACCAGTTCATACCCAAGATTACGTCCAAACCTTCCAACGGCAAACACACTAAATCCATAACGAAGTCCTTACCATACATGGTCAAAGGACAACTTGCACACACCAAAGAAGTAGTTACCGACCCCGAAGCGGGAGTTCCAATAACCATACCACTACCCAAAGAAACCATACACAAATCCAACCGCTTAGCACACGCAAGAGAGATGAACGAGTGAGTCGCTCCAGTATCAATAATAGAAACTAAAGGCATATCATTAATAAAGCATGTACCTTTAATCAAACGATCCGCCGCATTAGTAGCGTCTGAACCTGCTAATGCGAATACTTTTCCGCCCGCCGGAGCTTACTTCGGTTTGGTACAATTCGGGCTAATGTGACCCACCTCGCCACAATTAAAACACTTCACAGCATTCTTTCTACACTCTGCTGCATCATGTCCAAGGAGCCCACAGTTGGAACACTTCGCCTTGAACTTTCCACAATCATAAGACTTGTGGCCCATCACGCCACACTTAAAACATTTGATCGCACCGGAACCTCCTCCGGGTCTCCTATCAAAGTTTTCCTTATGTTTGCCCTTATCAGCAGGCGTCACATAAGGTCCGCTTCGTACTTGCTGCTTCCCTCTCCTCTCGCTCAAACCCTTATAATGAGTAGAACGAGCTCTACTGTCTTCTTCATAAATTCTACAACACAAGGTCAAATCCGAAAATCTTTGTATTCTTTGATAACCCACCGCTTGCTTTATCTCAGGACGCAAGTCATTCTCATACTTGATACATTTGGAAAATTCCGCTGTAACCGCATCATAGTGAGGGTGAAACTTCACTAACTCAGTAAACTTAGCGGTGTAGTCCACCACCGACATATTACCTTGTTTCAACTCCAGAAATTCCATTTCTCTCTTCCCTTTAACACTTTCGGGATAATACTTCCTTAGAAACTCAGTACGAAATAAATCCCACGTAATCTCCTCATCGTCGACCTCAAGAACTTGCCTCACGCTGACCCACCAGTCATCAGCTTCTTCTCTCAGCATGTGAGTCCCTAGTCTCACCTTGTTCCCTTCAGCATAATCCATCACCCTAAAGATCCTCTCAATTTCCTTTAACCATATCTGAGCACCATCCGGATCAAATCTCCCTTTGAACACCGGTGGTTGGTTCTTCCTGAACTCATCATTCGCATTCACGTTGGGTGCACCCTGCACAACTCTGGCCATAGCCTCTAACGCTGCTGCCATAGCATTGTCATTACGACCTGCCATATTCTGAGGATTCCCAAAAATAACAACAAGGTTAAACAACCGTTCAACCAACACAACAACAAGACAGACACGACTGACTCAACACTGGCTCTGATACCACTTAATGTAACACCCCCTTTCTATACCCCCAAATTAATCAAATAAATCAATTAGGCACTTAGAAAATTTATTTCATCAGAGTTTAATTAAAACATGGTATATAAGAGGCGCATCACATTATCATGAAATTAAACACATACGATACCTGCTCAAAATAGATATGCAACAATGGGTAACCCACATCTCAATATTTAGAATAAAAGCGGAAACATCCAAATATTGAATCGATCACATTCATAAAAGTATATACAACCATTCAATCAATTCATGCTTTACAACCATATCCACAGCAGATACATACACAGATGTATCACAAGGAATCAAAACAAATGTAACTCCAAAGGAGTCAAAGGCTTCCTAACTACCCAGATGTTACATATCAGAGCCATTGACCAAAAAGAATGAAGACATCGCTTCACAAAAAGAACCTCCAGCTTCCTACTCTGCAATGCCTCATAGAGCATTATAAAACAGCAGAAGGGTGAGAAACAATATCATAACAGTTAATGCATAAAATTGTATATATACATATACTCATATTTGTACAAGTTATACTCAAATTATGTTCTCACCACATTAAGCATATACAATTAATCATGCCTCTACACATGCTCATGAACATTCACTATATGTTCCTCCAAACAATCATATATAACATACACAGTTACATTCATACAACTAATGCATCATACACAGATGACTCATGCAACTCATAGAGACCGACACACGACTCTATGCAGATGCAAATGCGGTACCGACTCATTTCAACAAATTCTCTAAGGAATCGAGTATTCAGCAGATTCTCCACGGAATCAAGTATTCAGCAGATTCTCCACGGAATCAAATATTCATCAGATTCTCCACGGAATCGAATATTCAGCAGATTCTCCACGGAATCAAATACTCTGCAGATTCTCCACGGAATCAAATACTCTAGTCAATCCTCCAAGGGATTACATGTTATGACCGATTCTCCGAGGAATCACACAATGCAACCGATTCTCCAAGGAATCTAATGTAACCATCGTATCATACGAGGTTCTGCAAATCCTCTGAGGGATCATTCAACACAAAAATGCATACTAAGATGCTACACAATGCTAATCCTCCGAGGGATCGATCAACACAAAATGCATACTATGTTCACAAACATACTCATTGCATTTATTACATACATCGCATATATCTATCATGCATTCACATTATGCACCATTTCACACATGGTTTACACACCTATCAGCCTATCAATGTGTTTCTATTCAATTCAAGCAAATACACAAGATTATCAAACGTTCAAGATTCACCATTGACTCTACAATATAGGATTCACGCCTTTCGGCCACCCACAGCACGACATGTCGAAACAGTTCACACATCAATCATTCATATAGGCATTAATCATAATTGAATCGGCCAAAAATCATGCTATGAATAAACAGCAAAACAAATAACACTGTCAGGTTCGCCAACCTTCGCCTGGCGAAGCCACGCAGCGAATGCTCGCTGGCCTTCGCCTGGAGAACTTCCCAGCGAAGTCCACTGGGAGTAATTCTGGAATTACTCGCTGAGGCTCGCTACACACTCGCCTGGCGAACCTTCGCCAACTCACTTCTCCTGGCGAACTTGCCAGCGAAGACAGGGTGTTAGCTTCTGACTTGCTTCGCTGCAGCTCGCTGGGCTTCGCCTGGCGAAGCTTCGCTGCCATTCGCCTGGCGAGCCTGCGAAGACAGAACCTCCATGGCTGTTCCAAAGCCCAAACTCCACACAACCAACCGATTAAATCCAAACCAGTCTCAGTGGCACAACCCTACCATCACCCGACTAAACTACATCGTCTAATCCGAGTTCTAACTGATTAAAACCTCATTCTACTCACAAAACCAACTTCTAACCTAAGTGGAAAAAGAGTAGAAACTCTACAAAATCCAAACACATACACATACAATCATATACATTAAAGCGATGATGGAGTTTCACACCCTTACCGATCGATTGCAAGCTTTGGTGATGATCCCTTGATGATTCTAGGTTTTCCTCTCTACTTTCTCTTCTCTTTCTCTTCTCCTCTTTTCTTTCTCTTGTTTTTCTTCTTATGTTACTATCTTTCTTTCTTTTCCTCTCTTATTCTATTTCTATCTCTATTTATTTCCTCTCAAATTCTTTCCAACACTTACCAATCAATTCTCACACTAAATTGCAAAATGTCTAAAATGCCCTTTTTACTCTAATTCCCTGAAAACTCTCTGAATCGGTAAAAATAGATAAAATAAGCAAACACCACATAGTAATATATAATTTCTCAATTTAAAACAAACATCAATTAAATAAATTAAAAGACTCAACAATTAATGGGAATTCAGAATCGGGGCGTTACACTCAAAGCAGTACCTTATATAATAAGGTTATTCGCGATACCAAAGCAGTATCTCTAGACACATGAGATTCTTCGGGTGGTCGAAGCAGTCCCTTATCCAATAAGGTTCTTCGCGATACCAAAGCAGTATCTCTAAACACATGAGATTCTTCGGGTAGTCAGAGCAGTCCCTTATCTTATAAGGTTCTTCGCGATACCAAAGCAGTATCTCTAAACACATGAGATTCTTCGGTTGGTCAAAGCAGTCCCTTATCTAATAAGGTTCTTCGCGATACCAAAGCAGTATATCTAAACACATGAGATTCTTCAAGTGGTCAAAGCAGTCCCTTATCTAAAAAGGTTCTTCGCGATGCCAAATCATTGTGTCTAAACACATGGGATTCTTCGGGTGGTGGAAGCAGTCCCTTATTCAATAAGGTTCTTCGCGATATTAAAGCAATATCTCGAAACACATGAGATTCCTCGCGATACCAAAGCAGTATCTCTAAGCACATGAGATTCATCGGGTGGTCAATGCAGTCCCTTATCCAATAAGATTCTTCGCGATACCAAAGCAGTATCTATAAATACATGATACTCGTCGGGTGGTCGACGCAGTGCCTTATCCAATAAGGTTCTTCCCGATACCAAATTAGTATCTCTAAACACATAAGATTCTTCGGGTAGTCGAAGCAGTACCTTATTCAATAAGGTTCTTCGTGATACCAAAGCAGTATCTCTAAACACATGAAATTCTTTCGGTAGTCGAAGCAGACCCTTATCCAATAAGGTTCTTTGCGATACAAAAGCATTATCTCTAAACACATGAGATTCTTCGAGTGGTCAAAGCAGTCCCTTATCTAATAAGGTTCTTCGCGATATCAAACCAGTATCTCTAAACACATGAGATTCTTCGTGATACCAAAGCAGTATATTTAAACACATGAGATTTGTCGGGTGGTCGAAGCAGTGCCTTATCCAATAAGGTTCTTTGTGATACCAAAGTAGTATCTCTAAACACATGAGATTCTTCGGGTGGTCAAAGCAGTCCCTTATCTAATAAGGTTCTTCGCGATACCAAATCAGTATCTCTAAACACATGAGATACTTCGGGTGGTGAAAGCAGTCCCTTATCCAATAAGGTTCTTCGCGATATTAAAGCAGTATCTTATAACACATGAGATTCTTCACGATACCAAAGAAGTATCTCTAAACACATGAGTTTCTTCGGGTGGTCGAAGCAGTCCCTTATCCAATAAGGTTCTTCGCGATACCAAAGCAGTATCTCTAAACACATGAGATTCTTCGGTTGGTCAAAGTAGTCCCTTATCTAATAAGGTTCTTCGCGATACCAAAGCAGTATATCTAAACACATGAGATTCTTCTGGTGGTCAAAGCAGTACCTTATCTAATAAGGTTCTTCGCGATACCAAAGCAGTATCTCTAGACACATGAGATTCTTCGGGTGGTCGAAGCAGTCCCTTATCCAATAAGGTTCTTCGCGATACCAAAGTAGTATCTCTAAACACATGAGATTCTTCGGGTAGTCAAAGCAGTCCCTTATCTTATAAGGTTCTTCGCGATACCAAAGCAGTATCTCTAAACACATGAGATTCTTCGGTTGGTCAAAGCAGTCCCTTATCTAATAAGGTTCTTCGCGATACCAAAGCAGTATATCTAAACACATGAGATTCTTCGAGTGGTCAAAGTAGTCCCTTATCTAATAAGGTTCTTCGCGATACCAAATCATTGTGTCTAAACACATGGGATTCTTCGGGTGGTGAAAGCAGTCCCTTATTCAATAAGGTTCTTCGCGATATCAAAGCAATATCTCGAAACACATGAGATTCTTCGCGATACCAAAGTAGTATCTCTAAGCACATGAGATTCATCGGGTGGTCAAAGCAGTCCATTATCCAATAAGGTTCTTCGCGATACCAAAGCAGTATCTATAAATACATGATATTCTTCGGGTGGTCGACGCAGTGCCTTATCCAATAAGGTTCTTCACGATACCAAAGCAGTATCTCTAAACACATGAGATTCTTCGGTTGGTCGAAGTAGTACCTTATTCAATAAGGTTCTTCGTGAGGCAAAAGCAGTATCTCTAAACACATGAAGTTCTTCGGGTAGTCGAAGTAGTCCCTTATCCAATAAGGTTCTTTGCGATACAAAAGCATTATCTCTAAACACATGAGATTCTTCGAGTGGTCAAAGCAGTCCCTTATCTAATAAGGTTCTTCGCGATATCAAAGTAGTATCTCTAAACACATGAGATTCTTCGCGATACCAAAGCAGTATATTTAAACACACGAGATTCGTCGGGTGGTCGAAGCAGTGCCTTATATAATAAGGTTCTTCGCGATACCAAAGCAATATCTCTAAACACATGAGATTCTTCGGGTGGTCAAAGCAGTCCCTTATCTAATAAGGTTCTTCGCGATACCAAATCAGTATCTCTAAACACATGAGATACTTCGGGTGGTGAAAGCAGTCCCTTATCCAATAAGGTTCTTCGCGATATTAAAGCAGTATCTTATAACACATGAGATTCTTCACGATACCAAAGAAGTATCTCTAAACACATGAGTTTCTTCGGGTGGTCGAAGCAGTCCCTTATCCAATAAGGTTCTTCGCGATACCAAAGCAGTATCTCTAAACACATGAGATTCTTCGGTTGGTCAAAGTAGTCCCTTATCTAATAAGGTTCTTCGCGATACCAAAGCAGTATATCTAAACACATGAGATTCTTCTGGTGGTCAAAGCAGTACCTTATCTAATAAGGTTCTTCGCGATACCAAAGCAGTATCTCTAGACACATGAGATTCTTCGGGTGGTCGAAGCAGTCCCTTATCCAATAAGGTTCTTCGCGATACCAAAGTAGTATCTCTAAACACATGAGATTCTTCGGGTAGTCAAAGCAGTCCCTTATCTTATAAGGTTCTTCGCGATACCAAAGCAGTATCTCTAAACACATGAGATTCTTCGGTTGGTCAAAGCAGTCCCTTATCTAATAAGGTTCTTCGCGATACCAAAGCAGTATATCTAAACACATGAGATTCTTCGAGTGGTCAAAGTAGTCCCTTATCTAATAAGGTTCTTCACGATACCAAATCATTGTGTCTAAACACATGGGATTCTTCGGGTGGTGAAAGCAGTCCCTTATTCAATAAGGTTCTTCGCGATATCAAAGCAATATCTCGAAACACATGAGATTCTTCGCGATACCAAAGCAGTATCTCTAAGCACATGAGATTCATCGGGTGGTCAAAGCAGTCCATTATCCAATAAGGTTCTTCGCGATACCAAAGCAGTATCTATAAATACATCATATTCTTCGGGTGGTCGACGCAGTGCCTTATCCAATAAGGTTCTTCACGATACCAAAGCAGTATCTCTAAACACATGAGATTCTTCGGTTGGTCGAAGTAGTACCTTATTCAATAAGGTTCTTCGTGATGCAAAAGCAGTATCTCTAAACACATGAAGTTCTTCGGGTAGTCGAAGTAGTCCCTTATCCAATAAGGTTCTTTGCGATACAAAAGCATTATCTCTAAACACATGAGATTCTTCGAGTGGTCAAAGCAGTCCCTTATCTAATAAGGTTCTTCGCGATATCAAAGTAGTATCTCTAAACACATGAGATTCTTCGCGATACCAAAGCAGTATATTTAAACACACGAGATTCGTCGGGTGGTCGAAGCAGTGCCTTATATAATAAGGTTCTTCGCGATACCAAAGCAATATCTCTAAACACATGAGATTCTTCGGGTGGTCAAAGCAGTCTCTTATCTAATAAGGTTTTTCGGGATACCAAATCAGTATCTCGAAACACATGAGATACTTCGGGTGGTGAAAGCAGTCCCTTATCCAATAAGGTTCTTCGCGATATTAAAGCAGTATCTCATAACACATGAGATTCTTCACGATACCAAAGAAGTATCTCTAAACACATGAGTTTCTTCGGGTGGTCGAAGCAGTCCCTTATCCAATAAGGTTCTTTGCGATACCAAAGCAGTATCTCTAAACACATGAGATTCTTCGGTTGGTCAAAGCAGTCCCTTATCTAATAAGGTTCTTCGTGATACCAAAGCAGTATATCTAAACACATGAGATTCTTCTGGTGGTCAAAGCAGTACCTTATCTAATAAGGTTCTTCGCGATACCAAAGCAATATCTCTAGACACATGAGATTCTTCGGGTGGTCAAAGCAGTCCCTTATCTAATAAGGTTCTTCGGGATACCAAAGCAGTATATCTAAACACATGAGATTCTTCGAGTGGTCAAAGCAGTCCCTTATCTAATAAGGTTCTTCGCGATACCAAATCATTGTGTCTAAACACATGGGATTCTTCGGGTGGTGAAAGCAGTCCCTTATTCAATAAGGTTCTTCGCGATATTAAAGCAATATCTCGAAACACATGAGATTCTTCGCGATACCAAAGCAGTATATTTAAACACACGAGATTCATCGGGTGGTCGAAGCAGTGCCTTATCCAATAAGGTTCTTCGCGATACCAAAGCAGTATCTCTAAACACATGAGATTCTTTGGGTGGTCAAAGCAGTCCCTTATCTAATAAGGTTCTTCGCGATACCAAATCAGTATCTCGAAACACATGAGATTCTTCGGGTAGTTGAAGCAATCCCTTATCCAATAAGGTTCTTCGCGATACCAAAGCAGTATCTCTAAACACATGAGATTCTTCGGGTGGTCGAAGCAGTACCTTATTCAATAAGGTTCTTTGTGATACCAAAGCAGTATCTCTAAACACATGAGATTCTTTGGGTGGTCGAAGCAGTCTCATATCCAATAAGGTTCTTCGCCATACCAAAGCAGTATCTCTAAATACATGAGATTCGTCGGATGGTCGAAGCAGTCCCTTATCCACTAAGGTTCTTCGCAATACTAAAGCAGTATCTCTAAACACATGAGATTCATCGGGTGGTCAAAGTAGTCCCTTATCTAATATGGTTCTTTGCGATACCAAAGCAGTATCTCTAAACACATGAGATTCTTCGGGTGGTCAAAGCAGTCTCATATCTAATAAGGTACTTTACGATACCAAAGCAGTATTTTTAAACACATGAGATTCTTCTGGTGGTCGAAGCAGTCCCTTATCCAATAAGGTTCTTCGCGATAGCAAAGTAGTATCTCTAAACACATGAGATTCGCCGGGTGGTCAAAGCAGTCCCTTATCTAATAAGGTTGTTCGCGATACCAAAGCAATATCTCTAAACACATGAGATTCTTCGGTTGGTCAAAGCAGTCCCTTATCTAATAAGGTTCTTAACAATATCAAAGCAGTATCTCTAAACACATGAGATTCTTCGCGATACCAAAGCAGTATCTCTAAACACATGAGACTGTTCTGGTGGTCAAAGCAGTACCTTATCTAATAAGGTTCTTTGCGATACAAAGCAGTATCTCTAAACACATGAGATTCTTCGGGTGGTCGAAGCAGTCCCTTATCCACAAAGGTTCTTCGCGATACCAAAGCGGTATCTCTAAACACATGAGATTCTTCGGGTGGTCAAAGCAGTCCCTTAACTAATAAGGTTCTTCGCGATACCAAAGTAGTATCTCGAAACACATAAGATTCTTCGGTTGGTCAAAGCAGTCCCTTATCTAATAAGGTTCTTTGCGATACCAAAGCAGTATCTCTAAACACATGAGATTCTTCGGGTGGTCAAAGCAGTCCCTTATCTTATAAGGTTCTTCGTGATACCCAATCAGTATCTCTAAACACATGAGATTCTTCGGGTGGTGAAAGCAATCCCTTATCTAATAAGGTATCTTCGCGATATTAAAGCAGTATCTCTAAACACATGAGATTCTTCAAGATACCCAAGCAGTATCTCTAAGCACATGAGATTCTTCGGGTGGTCGAAGCAGACCCTTATCCAATAAGGTTCTTCACGATACCAAAACAGTATCTCTAAACACATGAGATTCTTCAGGTGGTTGAAGCAGTCCCTTATCCAATAAGGTTCTTCGTGATACCAAAGCAGTATCTCTAAACACATGAGATTCTTCAGGTGGTCGAAGCAGTCCCTTATCCAATAAGGTTCTTCATGATACCAAAGCAGTATCTCTAAACACGTGAGATTCGTCGGATTGTCGAAGCAGTCCTTTATCCAATAAGGTTCTTTGCGATACCAAAGAAGTATCTCTAAACACATGAGATTCTTCGGGTGGTCAAAGCAGTCCCTTATCTAATAAGGTTCTTCGCGATACCAAAGCAGTATTTTTAAACACAAGAGATTCTTCGAGTGGTCGAAGCAGTCCCTTATCCAATAAGGTTCTTCGCGATACCAAAGCAGTATCTCTAAACACATGATATTCGTCGGGTGGTCGAAGTAGTTCCATATCCGATAAGGTTCTTCGCGATACCAAAGCAGTATCTCTAAACACATGAGATTCTTCGGGTTGTCAAAGCAGTCCCTTATCTAATAAGGTTCTTCGCGATATCAAAGCAGTATCTCTAAACACATGTGATTCTTCGGTTGGTCAAAGCAGTCCCTTATCTAATAAGGTTCTTCGTGATACCAAAGCAGTATCTCTAAACACATGAGATTCTTCAGGTGGTCAAAGCAGTCCATTATCTAGTAAGGTTCTTCGCGATACCAAATCAGTATCTCTAAACATATGAGATTCTTCGGGTGGTTAAAGCAGTCCCTTATCCAATACGATTCTTCACGATATTAAAGCAGTATCTATAAACACATGAGATTCTTCACGATACCAAAGAAGTATCTTTAAACACGTGAGATTCTTTGGGTGGTCGAGCAGTCCCATATTCAATAAGGTTCTTCGCGATACCAAAGCAGTATATTTAAACACATGAGATTCGTCGGGTGGTCGAAGGAGTGCCTTATCGAATAAGGTTCTTCCCGATACGAAAGCAGTATCTCTAAACACATGAGATTCTTCAGGTGGTCAAAGCAGTCCCTTATCTAGTAAGGTTCTTCGCGATACAAAATCAGTATCTCTAAACATATGAGATTCTTCGGGTGGTTAAAGCAGTCCCTTATCCAATACGGTTCTTTGCGATATTAAAGCAGTATCTATAAACACGTGAGATTCTTCGAGTGGTCGAAGCAGTACCATATTCAATAAGGTTCTTCGCGATACCAAAGCAGTATCTCTAAACACATGAGATTCTTCGGGTGGTCGAAGCAGTCCCTTATCCAATAACGTTCTTTGCGATACCAAAGCAGTATCTCTAAACACAAGAGATTCTTCGGGTAGTCAAAGCAGTCCCTTATCTTATAAGGTTCTTCGCGATACCAAAGCAGTATCTCTAAACACATGAGATTCTTCGGTTGGTCAAAGCAGTCCCTTATCTAATAAGGTTCTTCGCGATACCAAAGCAGTATCTATAAATACATGATATTTGTTGGGTGGTCGACGCAGTGCCTTATCCAATAAGGTTCTTCGCGATACCAAAAGCAGTATCTCTAAACACATGAGATTCTTCGGGTGGTCGAAGCAATACCTTATTCAATAAGGTTCTTCGTGATACCAAAGCAGTATCTCTAAACACATGAGATTCATTGGGTGGTCGAAGCAGTCCCTTATCTAATAAGGTTCTTTGCGATACAAAAGCATTATCTCTAAACACATGAGTTTCTTCGAGTGGTCAAAGCAGTCCCTTATCTAATAAGGTTCTTCGCGATATCAAAGCAGTATCTCTAAACAAATGAGATTCTTCGCGATACCAAGGCAGTATATTTAAACACATGAGATTCGTCGGGTGGTCGAATCAGTGCCTTATCCAATAAGGTTCTTCGCGATACCAAAGCAATATCTCTAAACACATGAGATTCTTCGGGTGGTCAAAGCAGTCCCTTATCTAATAAGGTTCTTCGCGATACCAAATCAGTATCTCTAAACACATGAGATTCTTTGGGTGGTGAAAGCATTCCCTTATCCAATAAGGTTCTTCGCGATATTAAAGCAGTATCTCTAAACACATGAGATTCTTCACGATACCAAAGAAGTATCTCAAAACACATGAGTTTCTTCGGGTGGTCGAAGCAGTCCCTTATCCAATAAGGTTCTTCATGATACCAAAGCAGTATCTCTAAACACATGAGATTCTTCGGGTAGTTGAAGCAGTCCCTTATCCAATAAGGTTCTTCGCGATACCAAAGCATTATCTCTAAACACATGAGATTCTTCGGGTGGTCGAAGCAGTACCTTATTCAATAAGGTTCTTCGTGATACCAAAGCAGTATCTCTAAACACATGAGATTCTTCGGGTGGTCAAAGCAGTCCCTTATCTAATAATGCTCTTCGCAATATTAAAGCAGTATCTCTAAACACATGAGATTTTCGCGATACCAAAGCAGTATCTCTAATCACATGAGATTCCTCAAGTGGTTGAAGCAGTACCTTATCCAATAAGGTTCTTCGCGATACCAAAGCAGTATCTATAAACACATGAGATTCTTCGGGTGGTCGAAGAAGTACCTTATTCAGTAAGGTTCTTCGTGATACCAAAGCAGTATCTCTAAACACATGAGATTCTTCGGGTGGTCAAAGCAGTCTCATATCTAATAAAGTTCTTCGCGATACCAAAGTAGTATCTCTAAACACATGAGATTCGTCGGATGGTCGAAGCAGTCCCATATCCAATAAGGTTCTTCGCGATACCAAAGCAGTATCTCTAAACACAAGAGATTCATTGGGTGGTCAAAGTAGTCCCTTATCTAATATGGATCTTTGCGATACCAAAGCAGTATCTCTAAACACATGAGATTCTTCGGGTGGTCAAAGCAGTCCCTTATCTAATAAGGTTCTTCGCGATACCAAAGCAGTATTTTTAAACACATGAGATTCTTCGGGTGGTCGAAGCAGTCCCTTATCCAATAAGGTTCTTCGCGATACCAAAGCAGTATCTATAAATACATGATATTTGTTGGGTGGTCGACGCAGTGGCTTATCCAATAAGGTTCTTCGCGATACCAAAGCAGTATCTCTAAACACATGAGATTCTTCGGGTGGTCGAAGCAGTACCTTATTCAATAAGGTTCTTCGTGATACCAAAGCAGTATCTCTAAACACATGAGATTCTTCAGGTGGTCGAAGCAGTCCCTTATCCAATAAGGTTCTTTGCGATACAAAAGCATTATCTCTAAACACATCAGTTTCTTCGAGTGGTCAAAGCAGTCCCTTATCTAATAAGGTTCTTCGCGATATCAAAGCAGTATCTCTAAACACATGAGATTCTTCGCGATACCAAAGCAGTATATTTAAACACATGAGATTCGTCGGGTGGTCGAAGCAGTGCCTTATCCAATAAGGTTCTTCGCGATACCAAAGCAGTATCTCTAAACACATGAGATTCTTCGGGTGGTCGAAGCAGTACCTTATTCAATAAGGTTCTTCGTGATACCAAAGCAGTATCTCTAAACACATGAGATTCTTCGGGTGGTCAAAGCAGTCCCTTATCTAATAAGGTTCTTCGCGATACCAAATCAGTATCTCTAAACACATGAGATTCTTGGGGTGGTGAAAGCAGTCTCTTATCCAATAAGGTTCTTCGCAATATTAAAGCAGTATCTCTAAACACATGAGATTCTTCGCGATACCAAAGCAGTATCTCTAATCACATGAGATTCCTCAGGTGGATGAAGCAGTACCTTATCCAATAAGGTTCTTCGCGATACCAAAGCAGTATCTCTAAACACATGAGATTCTTCGGGTGGTCGAAGAAGTACCTTATTCAATAAGGTTCTTCGTGATACCAAAGCAGTATCTCTAAACACATGAGATTCTTCGGGTGGTCAAAGCAGTATCATATCTAATAAAGTTCTTCGCGATACCAAAGCAGTATCTCTAAACACATGAGATTCGTCGGATGGTCGAAGCAGTCCCATATCCAATAAGGTTCTTCGCGATACGAAAGCAGTATCTCTAAACACATGAGATTCATCGGGTGGTCAAAGTAGTCCCTTATCTAATATGGTTCTTTGCGATACCAAAGCAGTATCTCTAAACACATGAGATTATTCAGGTGGTCAAAGCAGTCCCTTATCTAATAAGGTTCTTCGCGATACCAAAGCAGTATTTTTAAACACATGAGATTCTTCGGGTGGTCGAAGCAGTCCATTATCCAATAAGGTTCTTCGCGATACCAAAGCAGTATCTCTAAACACATGAGATTCGTCGGGTGGTTGGAGCAGTGCCTTATCCAATAAGGTTCTTCGCGATACCAAAGCAGTATCTCTAAACACATGAGATTCTTCAGGTGGTCAAAGCAGTCCCTTATCTAATAAGGTTCTTTGCGATACCAAAGCAGTATCTCTAATCACATGAGATTCATCGGGTGGTCAAAGTAGTCCTTTATCTAATATGGTTCTTTGCGATACCAAAGCAGTATCTCTAAACACATGAGATTCTTCTTGTGGTCAAAGCAGTACCTTATATAATAAGGTTCTTCGCGATACCAAAGTGGTTTCTCTAGACACATGAGATTCTTCGGGTGGTCGAAGCAGTCCCTTATCCAATAAGGTTCTTCGCGATACCAAAGCAGTATCTCTAAACACATGAGATTCTTCGGTTGGTCAAAGCAGTCCCTTATCTAATAAGGTTTTTCGCGATACCAAAGCAGTATATCTAAACACATGAGATTTTTCAAGTGGTCAAAGCAGACCCTTATCTAATAAGGTTCTTCACGATGCCAAATCATTGTGTCTAAACACATGGGATTCTTCGGGTGGTGAAAGTAGTCCCTTATTCAATAAGGTTCTTCGCGATATTAAAGCAATATCTCAAAACACATGAGATTCATCGCGATACCAAAGCAGTATCTCTAAGCACATGAGATTCATCGGGTGGTCAAAGCAGTCCCTTATCCAATAAGGTTCTTCGCGATACCAAAGCAGTATCTATAAATACATGATATTCGTCGGGTGGTCGACGCAGTGCCTTATCCAATAAGGTTCTTCCCGATACCAAAGCAGTATCTCTAAACACATAAGATTCTTCGGGTGGTCGAAGCAGTACCTTATTCAATAAGGTTTTTCGTGATACCAAAGCAGTATCTCTAACCACATGAAATTCTTCGGGTAGTCGAAGCAGTCCTTATCCAATAAGGTTCTTTGCGATACAAAAGCATTATCTCTAAACACATGAGATTCTTCGAGTGGTCAAAGCAGTCCCTTATCTAATAAGGTACTTCGCGATATAAAAGCAGTATCTCTAAACACATGAGATTCTTCGCGATACCAAAGCAGTATATTTAAACACATGAGATTCGTCGGGTGGTCGAAGCAGTGCCTTATCCAATAAGGTTCTTCGCGATACCAAAGCAGTATCTCTAAACACATGAGATTCTTCGGGTGGTCAAAGAAGTCCCTTATCTAATAAGGTTCTTTGCGATACCAAATCAATATCTCTAAACACATGAGATACTTCGGATGGTGAAAGCAGTCCCTTATCCAATATGGTTCTTTGCGATATTAAAGCAGTATCTCTAAACACATGAGATTCTTCGGGTAGTCAAAGCAGTCCCTTATCTTGTAAGGTTCTTCGCGATACCAAAGCAGTATCTCTAAACACATGAGATTCTTCGGTTGGTCAAAGCAGTCCCTTATCTAATAAGGTTTTTCGCGATACCAAAGCAGTATATCTAAACACATGAGATTTTTCAAGTGGTCAAAGCAGACCCTTATCTAATAAGGTTCTTCGCGATGCCAAATCATTGTGTCTAAACACATGGGATTCTTCGGGTGGTGAAAGTAGTCCCTTATTCAATAAGGTTCTTCGCGATATTAAAGCAATATCTCGAAACACATGAGATTTATCGCGATACCAAAGCAGTATCTCTAAGCACATGAGATTCATCGGGTGGTCAAAGCAGTCCCTTATCCAATAAGGTTCTTCGCGATACCAAAGCAGTATCTATAAATACATGATATTCGTCGGGTGGTCGACGCAGTGCCTTATCCAATAAGGTTCTTCCCGATACCAAAGCAGTATCTCTAAACACATAAGATTCTTCGGGTGGTCGAAGCAGTACCTTATTCAATAAGGTTTTTCGTGATACCAAAGCAGTATCTCTAAACACATGAAATTCTTCGGGTAGTCGAAGCAGTCCCTTATCCAATAAGGTTCTTTGCGATACAAAAGCATTATCTCTAAACACATGAGATTCTTCGAGTGGTCAAAGCAGTCCCTTATCTAATAAGGTTCTTCGCGATATAAAAGCAGTATCTCTAAACACATGAGATTCTTCGCGATACCAAAGCAGTATATTTAAACACATGAGATTCGTCGGGTGGTCGAAGCAGTGCCTTATCCAATAAGGTTCTTCGCGATACCAAAGCAGTATCTCTAAACACATGAGATTCTTCGGGTGGTCAAAGAAGTCCCTTATCTAATAAGGTTCTTTGCGATACCAAATCAATATCTCTAAACACATGAGATACTTCAGATGGTGAAAGCAGTCCCTTATCCAATATGGTTCTTCGCGATATTAAAGCAGTATCTTATAACACATGAGATTCTTCACGATACCAAAGAAGTATCTCTAAACACATGAGTTTCTTCGGGTGGTCGAAGCAGTCCCTTATCCAATAAGGTTCTTCACGATACCAAAGAAGTATCTCTAAACACATGAGTTTCTTCGGGTGGTCGAAGCAGTCCCTTATCCAATAAGGTTCTTCGTGATACCAAAGCAGTATCTCTAAACACATGAGATTCTTTGGGTGGTCGAAGCAGTCTCATATCCAATAAGGTTCTTCGCCATACCAAAGCAGTATCTCTAAATACATGAGATTCGTCGGATGGTCGAAGCAGTCCCTTATCCAATAAGGTTCTTCGCAATACTAAAGCAGTATCTCTAAACACATGAGATTCATCGGGTGGTCAAAGTAGTCCCTTATCTAATATGGTTCTTTGTGATACCAAAGCAGTATCTCTAAACACATGAGATTCTTCTGGTGGTCGAAGCAATCCCTTATCCAATAAGGTTCTTTGCGATACCAAAGTAGTATCTCTAAACACATGAGATTCGTCGGGTGGTCAAAGCAGTCCCTTATCTAATAAGGTTCTTCGCGATACCAAAGCAATATCTCTAAACACATGAGATTCTTCGGTTGGTCAAAGCAGTTCCTTATCTAATAAGGTTCTTTGCAATATCAAAGCAGTATCTCTAAACACATGAGATTCTTCGCGATACCAAAGCAGTATCTCTAAACACATGAGACTGTTCTGGTGGTCAAAGCAGTACCTTATCTAATAAGGTTCTTCGCGATACAAAGCAGTATCTCTAAACACATGATATTCTTCGGGTGGTCGAAGCAGTCCTTTATCCACAAAGGTTCTTCGCGATACCAAAGCGGTATCTCTAAACACATGAGATTCTTCGGGTGGTCAAAGCAGTCCCTTAACTAATAAGGTTCTTCGCGATACCAAAGTAGTATCTCGAAACACATAAGATTCTTCGGTTGGTCAAAGCAGTCCCTTATCTAATAAGGTTCTTTGCGATACCAAAGCAGTATCTCTAAACACATGAGATTCTTCGGGTGGTCAAAGTAGTCCCTTATCTAATAAGGTTCTTCGCGATACCCAATAAGTATCTCTAAACACATGAGATTCTTCGGGTGGTGAAAGAAATCCCTTATCTAATAAGGTATCTTCGCGATATTATTGCAGTATCTCTAAACACATGAGATTCTTCACGATACCCAAGCAGTATCTCTAAGCACATGAGATTCTTCGGGAGGTCGAAGCAGTCCCTTATCCAATAAGGTTCTTCGCGATACCAAAGCAGTATCTCTAAACACATGAGATTCTTTGGGTGGTCAAAGCAGTCCCTTATCTAATAAGGTTCTTCGCGATACCAAATCAGTATCTCTAAACACATGAGATATTTCGTGTGGTGAAAGCAGTCCCTTATCCAATAAGGTTCTTCGCGATATTAAAGCAGTATCTTATAACACATGAGATTCTTCACGATACCAAAGAAGTATCTCTAAACACATGAGTTTCTTCGGGTGGTCGAAGCAGTCCCTTATCCAATAAGGTTCTTCGCGATACCAAAGCAGTATCTCTAAACACATGA
This sequence comes from Lathyrus sativus, assembly GCA_963859935.3. NCBI lineage: Eukaryota > Viridiplantae > Streptophyta > Magnoliopsida > Fabales > Fabaceae > Lathyrus > Lathyrus sativus. Next base: position 234,051,624 of record OZ012740.1, on the reverse strand, counting down.
GATTCTTTGGGTGGTCGAAGCAGTCTCATATCCAATAAGGTTCTTCGCCATACCAAAGCAGTATCTCTAAATACATGAGATTCGTCGGATGGTCGAAGCAGTCCCTTATCCAATAAGGTTCTTCGCAATACTAAAGCAGTATCTCTAAACACATGAGATTCATCGGGTGGTCAAAGTAGTCCCTTATCTAATATGGTTCTTTGCGATACCAAAGCAGTATCTCTAAACACATGAGATTCTTCTGGTGGTCGAAGCAATCCCTTATCCAATAAGGTTCTTTGCGATACCAAAGTAGTATCTCTAAACACATGAGATTCGTCGGGTGGTCAAAGCAGTCCCTTATGTAATAAGGTTCTTCGCGATACCAAAGCAATATCTCTAAACACATGAGATTCTTCGGTTGGTCAAAGCAGTTCCTTATCTAATAAGGTTCTTCGCAATATCAAAGCAGTATCTCTAAACACATGAGATTCTTCGCGATACCAAAGCAGTATCTCTAAACACATGAGACTGTTCTGGTGGTCAAAGCAGTACCTTATCTAATAAGGTTCTTCGCGATACAAAGCAGTATCTCTAAACACATGAGATTCTTCGGGTGGTCGAAGCAGTCCTTTATCCACAAAGGTTCTTCGCGATACCAAAGCGGTATCTCTAAACACATGAGATTCTTCGGGTGGTCAAAGCAGTCTCATATCTAATAAAGTTCTTCGCGATACCAAAGCAGTATCTCTAAACACATGAGATTCGTCGGATGGTCGAAGCAGTCCCATATCCAATAAGGTTCTTCGCGATACGAAAGCAGTATCTCTAAACACAAGAGATTCATCGGGTGGTCAAAGTAGTCCCTTATCTAATATGGTTCTTTGCGATACCAAAGCAGTATCTCTAAACACATGAGATTCTTCAGGTGGTCAATGCAGTCCCTTATCTAATAAGGTTCTTCGCGATACCAAAGCAGTATTTTTAAACACATGAGATTCTTCGGGTGGTCGAAGCAGTCCCTTATCCAATAAGGTTCTTCGCGATACCAAAGCAGTATCTCTAAACACATGAGATTCTTCGGGTGGTCAAAGCAGTCTCATATCTAATAAAGTTCTTCGCGATACCAAAGCAGTATCTCTAAACACATGAGATTCGTCGGATGGTCGAAGCAGTCCCATATCCAATAAGGTTCTTCGCGATACGAAAGCAGTATCTCTAAACACAAGAGATTCATCGGGTGGCCAAAGTAGTCCCTTATCTAATATGGTTCTTTGCGATACCAAAGCAGTATCTCTAAACACATGAGATTCTTCAGGTGGTCAAAGCAGTCCCTTATCTAATAAGGTTCTTCGCGATACCAAAGCAGTATTTTTAAACACATGAGATTCTTCGGGTGGTCGAAGCAGTCCCTTATCCAATAAGGTTCTTCGCGATACCAAAGCAGTATCTCTAAACACATGAGATTCGTCGGGTGGTTGGAGCAGTGCCTTATCCAATAAGGTTCTTCGCGATACCAAAGCAGTATCTCTAAACACATGAGATTCTTCAGGTGGTCAAAGCAGTCCCTTATCTAATAAGGTTCTTTGCGATACCAAAGCAGTATCTCTAATCACATGAGATTCTTCGTTTGGTCAAAGCAGTCCCTTATCTAATAAGGTTCTTCGCAATATCAAAGAAGTATCTCTAAACACATGAGATTCTTCGCGATACCAAAGCAGTATCTCTAAACACATGAGATTCATCGGGTGGTCAAAGTAGTCCTTTATCTAATATTGTTCTTTGCGATACCAAAGCAGTATCTCTAAACACATGAGATTCTTCTTGTGGTCAAAGCAGTACCTTATATAATAAGGTTCTTCGCAATACCAAAGAAGTATCTCTAAACACATGAGATTCTTCGGGTGGTCGATGCAGTCCCTTATCCAATAAGGTTCTTCGCGATACCAAAGCAGTATCTCTAAACACATGAGATTCTTCGGGTAGTCAAAGCAGTCCCTTATCTTGTAAGGTTCTTCGCGATACCAAAGCAGTATCTCTAAACACATGAGATTCTTCGGTTGGTCAAAGCAGTCCCTTATCTAATAAGGTTTTTCGCGATACCAAAGCAGTATATCTAAACACATGAGATTTTTCAAGTGGTCAAAGAAGACCCTTATCTAATAAGGTTCTTCGTGATGCCAAATCATTGTGTCTAAACACATGGGATTCTTCGGGTGGTGAAAGCAGTCCCTTATTCAATAAGGTTCTTCGCGATATTAAAGCAATATCTCGAAACACATGAGATTCATCGCGATACCAAAGCAGTATCTCTAAGCACATGAGATTCATCGGGTGGTCAAAGCAGTCCCTTATCCAATAAGGTTCTTCGCGATACCAAAGCAGTATCTATAAATACATGATATTCGTCGGGTGGTCGACGCAGTGCCTTATCCAATAAGGTTCTTCCCGATACCAAAGCAGTATCTCTAAACACATAAGATTCTTCGGGTGGTCGAAGCAGTACCTTATTCAATAAGGTTTTTCGTGATACCAAAGCAGTATCTCTAAACACATGAAATTCTTCGGGTAGTCGAAGCAGTCCCTTATCCAATAAGGTTCTTTGCGATACAAAAGCATTATCTCTAAACACATGAGATTCTTCGAGTGGTCAAAGCAGTCCCTTATCTAATAAGGTTCTTCGCGATATAAAAGCAGTATCTCTAAACACATGAGATTCTTCGCGATACCAAAGCAGTATATTTAAACACATGAGATTCGTCGGGTGGTCGAAGCAGTGCCTTATCCAATAAGGTTCTTCGCGATACCAAAGCAGTATCTCTAAACACATGAGATTCTTCGGGTGGTCAAAGAAGTCCCTTATCTAATAAGGTTCTTTGCGATACCAAATCAATATCTCTAAACACATGAGTTTCTTCGGGTGGTCGAAGCAGTCCCTTATCCAATAAGGTTCTTCGCGATACCAAAGAAGTATCTCTAAACACATGAGTTTCTTCGGGTGGTCGAAGCAGTCCCTTATCAAATAAGGTTCTTCGCGATACCAAAGCAGTATCTCTAAACACATGAGATTCTTTGGGTGGTCGAAGCAGTCTCATATCCAATAAGGTTCTTCGCCATACCAAAGCAGTATCTCTAAATACATGAGATTCGTCGGATGGTCGAAGCAGTCCCTTATCCAATAAGGTTCTTCGCAATACTAAAGCAGTATCTCTAAACACATGAGATTCATCGGGTGGTCAAAGTAGTCCCTTATCTAATATGGTTCTTTGCGATACCAAAGCAGTATCTCTAAACACATGAGATTCTTCTGGTGGTCGAAGCAGTCCCTTATCCAATAAGGTTCTTTGCGATACCAAATCATTGTGTCTAAACACATGGGATTCTTCGGGTGGTGAAAGCAGTCCCTTATTTAATAAGGTTCTTCGCGATATTAAAGCAATATCTCGAAACACATGAGATTCTTCGCGATACCAAAGCAGTATCTCTAAGCACAAGAGATTCATCGGGTGGTCAAAGCAGTCCCCTATCCAATAAGGTTCTTCGCGATACCAAAGCAGTATCTATAAATACATGATATTCTTCGGGTGGTCGACGCAGTTCCTTATCCAATAAGGTTCTTCGCGATACCAAAGCAGTATCTCTAAACACATGAGATTCTTTGGGTGGTCGAAGCAGTCTCATATCCAATAAGGTTCTTCGCCATACCAAAGCAGTATCTCTAAATACATGAGATTCGTCGGATGGTCGAAGCAGTCCCTTATCCAATAAGGTTCTTCGCAATACTAAAGCAGTATCTCTAAACACATGAGATTCATCGGGTGGTCAAAGTAGTCCCTTATCTAATATGGTTCTTTGTGATACCAAAGCAGTATCTCTAAACACATGAGATTCTTCTGGTGGTCGAAGCAATCCCTTATCCAATAAGGTTCTTTGCGATACCAAAGTAGTATCTCTAAACACATGAGATTCGTCGGGTGGTCAAAGCAGTCCCTTATCTAATAAGGTTCTTCGCGATACCAAAGCAATATCTCTAAACACATGAGATTCTTCGGTTGGTCAAAGCAGTTCCTTATCTAATAAGGTTCTTTGCAATATCAAAGCAGTATCTCTAAACACATGAGATTCTTCGCGATACCAAAGCAGTATCTCTAAACACATGAGACTGTTCTGGTGGTCAAAGCAGTACCTTATCTAATAAGGTTCTTCGCGATACAAAGCAGTATCTCTAAACACATGATATTCTTCGGGTGGTCGAAGCAGTCCTTTATCCACAAAGGTTCTTCGCGATACCAAAGCGGTATCTCTAAACACATGAGATTCTTCGGGTGGTCAAAGCAGTCCCTTAACTAATAAGGTTCTTCGCGATACCAAAGTAGTATCTCGAAACACATAAGATTCTTCGGTTGGTCAAAGCAGTCCCTTATCTAATAAGGTTCTTTGCGATACCAAAGCAGTATCTCTAAACACATGAGATTCTTCGGGTGGTCAAAGTAGTCCCTTATCTAATAAGGTTCTTCGCGATACCCAATAAGTATCTCTAAACACATGAGATTCTTCGGGTGGTGAAAGAAATCCCTTATCTAATAAGGTATCTTCGCGATATTATTGCAGTATCTCTAAACACATGAGATTCTTCACGATACCCAAGCAGTATCTCTAAGCACATGAGATTCTTCGGGAGGTCGAAGCAGTCCCTTATCCAATAAGGTTCTTCGCGATACCAAAGCAGTATCTCTAAACACATGAGATTCTTTGGGTGGTCAAAGCAGTCCCTTATCTAATAAGGTTCTTCGCGATACCAAATCAGTATCTCTAAACACATGAGATATTTCGTGTGGTGAAAGCAGTCCCTTATCCAATAAGGTTCTTCGCGATATTAAAGCAGTATCTTATAACACATGAGATTCTTCACGATACCAAAGAAGTATCTCTAAACACATGAGTTTCTTCGGGTGGTCGAAGCAGTCCCTTATCCAATAAGGTTCTTCGCGATACCAAAGCAGTATCTCTAAACACATGAGATTCTTTGGGTGGTCGAAGCAGTCTCATATCCAATAAGGTTCTTCGCCATACCAAAGCAGTATCTCTAAATACATGAGATTCGTCGGATGGTCGAAGCAGTCCCTTATCCAATAAGGTTCTTCGCAATACTAAAGCAGTATCTCTAAACACATGAGATTCATCGGGTGGTCAAAGTAGTCCCTTATCTAATATGGTTCTTTGCGATACCAAAGCAGTATCTCTAAACACATGAGATTCTTCTGGTGGTCGAAGCAATCCCTTATCCAATAAGGTTCTTTGCGATACCAAAGTAGTATCTCTAAACACATGAGATTCGTCGGGTGGTCAAAGCAGTCCCTTATGTAATAAGGTTCTTCGCGATACCAAAGCAATATCTCTAAACACATGAGATTCTTCGGTTGGTCAAAGCAGTTCCTTATCTAATAAGGTTCTTCGCAATATCAAAGCAGTATCTCTAAACACATGAGATTCTTCGCGATACCAAAGCAGTATCTCTAAACACATGAGACTGTTCTGGTGGTCAAAGCAGTACCTTATCTAATAAGGTTCTTCGCGATACAAAGCAGTATCTCTAAACACATGAGATTCTTCGGGTGGTCGAAGCAGTCCTTTATCCACAAAGGTTCTTCGCGATACCAAAGCGGTATCTCTAAACACATGAGATTCTTCGGGTGGTCAAAGCAGTCTCATATCTAATAAAGTTCTTCGCGATACCAAAGCAGTATCTCTAAACACATGAGATTCGTCGGATGGTCGAAGCAGTCCCATATCCAATAAGGTTCTTCGCGATACGAAAGCAGTATCTCTAAACACAAGAGATTCATCGGGTGGTCAAAGTAGTCCCTTATCTAATATGGTTCTTTGCGATACCAAAGCAGTATCTCTAAACACATGAGATTCTTCAGGTGGTCAATGCAGTCCCTTATCTAATAAGGTTCTTCGCGATACCAAAGCAGTATTTTTAAACACATGAGATTCTTCGGGTGGTCGAAGCAGTCCCTTATCCAATAAGGTTCTTCGCGATACCAAAGCAGTATCTCTAAACACATGAGATTCTTCGGGTGGTCAAAGCAGTCTCATATCTAATAAAGTTCTTCGCGATACCAAAGCAGTATCTCTAAACACATGAGATTCGTCGGATGGTCGAAGCAGTCCCATATCCAATAAGGTTCTTCGCGATACGAAAGCAGTATCTCTAAACACAAGAGATTCATCGGGTGGCCAAAGTAGTCCCTTATCTAATATGGTTCTTTGCGATACCAAAGCAGTATCTCTAAACACATGAGATTCTTCAGGTGGTCAAAGCAGTCCCTTATCTAATAAGGTTCTTCGCGATACCAAAGCAGTATTTTTAAACACATGAGATTCTTCGGGTGGTCGAAGCAGTCCCTTATCCAATAAGGTTCTTCGCGATACCAAAGCAGTATCTCTAAACACATGAGATTCGTCGGGTGGTTGGAGCAGTGCCTTATCCAATAAGGTTCTTCGCGATACCAAAGCAGTATCTCTAAACACATGAGATTCTTCAGGTGGTCAAAGCAGTCCCTTATCTAATAAGGTTCTTTGCGATACCAAAGCAGTATCTCTAATCACATGAGATTCTTCGTTTGGTCAAAGCAGTCCCTTATCTAATAAGGTTCTTCGCAATATCAAAGCAGTATCTCTAAACACATGAGATTCTTCGCGATACCAAAGCAGTATCTCTAAACACATGAGATTCATCGGGTGGTCAAAGTAGTCCTTTATCTAATATTGTTCTTTGCGATACCAAAGCAGTATCTCTAAACACATGAGATTCTTCTTGTGGTCAAAGCAGTACCTTATATAATAAGGTTCTTCGCAATACCAAAGAAGTATCTCTAAACACATGAGATTCTTCGGGTGGTCGATGCAGTCCCTTATCCAATAAGGTTCTTCGCGATACCAAAGCAGTATCTCTAAACACATGAGATTCTTCGGGTAGTCAAAGCAGTCCCTTATCTTGTAAGGTTCTTCGCGATACCAAAGCAGTATCTCTAAACACATGAGATTCTTCGGTTGGTCAAAGCAGTCCCTTATCTAATAAGGTTTTTCGCGATACCAAAGCAGTATATCTAAACACATGAGATTTTTCAAGTGGTCAAAGAAGACCCTTATCTAATAAGGTTCTTCGTGATGCCAAATCATTGTGTCTAAACACATGGGATTCTTCGGGTGGTGAAAGCAGTCCCTTATTCAATAAGGTTCTTCGCGATATTAAAGCAATATCTCGAAACACATGAGATTCATCGCGATACCAAAGCAGTATCTCTAAGCACATGAGATTCATCGGGTGGTCAAAGCAGTCCCTTATCCAATAAGGTTCTTCGCGATACCAAAGCAGTATCTATAAATACATGATATTCGTCGGGTGGTCGACGCAGTGCCTTATCCAATAAGGTTCTTCCCGATACCAAAGCAGTATCTCTAAACACATAAGATTCTTCGGGTGGTCGAAGCAGTACCTTATTCAATAAGGTTTTTCGTGATACCAAAGCAGTATCTCTAAACACATGAAATTCTTCGGGTAGTCGAAGCAGTCCCTTATCCAATAAGGTTCTTTGCGATACAAAAGCATTATCTCTAAACACATGAGATTCTTCGAGTGGTCAAAGCAGTCCCTTATCTAATAAGGTTCTTCGCGATATAAAAGCAGTATCTCTAAACACATGAGATTCTTCGCGATACCAAAGCAGTATATTTAAACACATGAGATTCGTCGGGTGGTCGAAGCAGTGCCTTATCCAATAAGGTTCTTCGCGATACCAAAGCAGTATCTCTAAACACATGAGATTCTTCGGGTGGTCAAAGAAGTCCCTTATCTAATAAGGTTCTTTGCGATACCAAATCAATATCTCTAAACACATGAGTTTCTTCGGGTGGTCGAAGCAGTCCCTTATCCAATAAGGTTCTTCGCGATACCAAAGAAGTATCTCTAAACACATGAGTTTCTTCGGGTGGTCGAAGCAGTCCCTTATCAAATAAGGTTCTTCGCGATACCAAAGCAGTATCTCTAAACACATGAGATTCTTTGGGTGGTCGAAGCAGTCTCATATCCAATAAGGTTCTTCGCCATACCAAAGCAGTATCTCTAAATACATGAGATTCGTCGGATGGTCGAAGCAGTCCCTTATCCAATAAGGTTCTTCGCAATACTAAAGCAGTATCTCTAAACACATGAGATTCATCGGGTGGTCAAAGTAGTCCCTTATCTAATATGGTTCTTTGCGATACCAAAGCAGTATCTCTAAACACATGAGATTCTTCTGGTGGTCGAAGCAGTCCCTTATCCAATAAGGTTCTTTGCGATACCAAATCATTGTGTCTAAACACATGGGATTCTTCGGGTGGTGAAAGCAGTCCCTTATTTAATAAGGTTCTTCGCGATATTAAAGCAATATCTCGAAACACATGAGATTCTTCGCGATACCAAAGCAGTATCTCTAAGCACAAGAGATTCATCGGGTGGTCAAAGCAGTCCCCTATCCAATAAGGTTCTTCGCGATACCAAAGCAGTATCTATAAATACATGATATTCTTCGGGTGGTCGACGCAGTTCCTTATCCAATAAGGTTCTTCGCGATACCAAAGCAGTATCTCTAAACACATGAGATTCTTCGGGTGGTCGAAGCAGTACCTTATTCAATAAGGTTCTTCGTGATACCAAAGCAGTATCTCTAAACACATGAAGTTCTTCGGGTAGTCGAAGCAGTCCCTTATCCAATAAGGTTCTTTGCGATACAAAAGCATTATCTCTAAAAACATGAGATTCTTCGGGTGGTCAAAGCAGTCCCTTATCTAATAAGGTTCTTCGCGATTTCAAAGCAGTATCTCTAAACACATGAGATTCTTCGCGATACCAAAGCAGTATATTTAAACAAATGAGATTCGTCGGGTGGTCGAAGCAGTGCCTTATCCAATAAGGTTCTTCGCGACACCAAAGCAGTACCTCTAAACACATGAGATTCTTCGGGTGGTCAAAGCAGTCCCTTATCTAATAAGGTTCTTCGCGATACCAAATCAGTATCTCTAAACACATGAGATATTTCGGGTGGTGAAAGCAGTCCCTTATCCAATAAGGTTCTTCGCGATATTAAAGCAGTATCTTATAACACATGAGATTCTTCACGATACCAAAGAAGTATCTCTAAACACATGAGTTTCTTCGGGTGGTCGAAGCAGTCCCTTATCCAATAAGGTTCTTCGCGATACCAAAGCAGTATCTCTAAACACATGAGATTCTTTGGGTGGTCGAAGCAGTCTCATATCCAATAAGGTTCTTCGCCATACCAAAGCAGTATCTCTAAATACATGAGATTCGTCGGATGGTCGAAGCAGTCCCTTATCCAATAAGGTTCTTCGCAATACTAAAGCAGTATCTCTAAACACATGAGATTCATCGGGTGGTCAAAGTAGTCCCTTATCTAATATGGTTCTTTGTGATACCAAAGCAGTATCTCTAAACACATGAGATTCTTCTGGTGGTCGAAGCAATCCCTTATCCAATAAGGTTCTTTGCGATACCAAAGTAGTATCTCTAAACACATGAGATTCGTCGGGTGGTCAAAGCAGTCCCTTATCTAATAAGGTTCTTCGCGATACCAAAGCAATATCTCTAAACACATGAGATTCTTCGGTTGGTCAAAGCAGTTCCTTATCTAATAAGGTTCTTCGCAATATCAAAGCAGTATCTCTAAACACATGAGATTCTTCGCGATACCAAAGCAGTATCTCTAAACACATGAGACTGTTCTGGTGGTCAAAGCAGTACCTTATCTAATAAGGTTCTTCGCGATACAAAGCAGTATCTCTAAACACATGAGATTCTTCGGGTGGTCGAAGCAGTCCTTTATCCACAAAGGTTCTTCGCGATACCAAAGCGGTATCTCTAAACACATGAGATTCTTCGGGTGGTCAAAGCAGTCCCTTAACTAATAAGGTTCTTCGCGATACCAAAGTAGTATCTCGAAACACATAAGATTCTTCGGTTGGTCAAAGCAGTCCCTTATCTAATAAGGTTCTTTGCGATACCAAAGCAGTATCTCTAAACACATGAGATTCTTCGGGTGGTCAAAGCAGTCCCTTATCTAATAAGGTTCTTCGCGATACCCAATAAGTATCTCTAAACACATGAGATTCTTCGGGTGGTGAAAGAAATCCCTTATCTAATAAGGTATCTTCGCGATATTAAAGCAGTATCTCTAAACACATGAGATTCTTCACGATACCCAAGCAGTATCTCTAAGCACATGAGATTCTTCGGGAGGTCGAAGTAGTCCCTTATCCAATAAGGTTCTTCGCGATACCAAAACAGTATCTCTAAACACATGAGATTCTTCAGGTGGTTGAAGCAGTCCCTTATCCAATAAGGTTCTTCGTGATACCAAAGCAGTATCTCTAAACACATGAGATTCTTCAGGTGGTCGAAGCAGTCCCTTATCCAATAAGGTTCTTCATGATACCAAAGCAGTATTTCTAAACACATGAGATTCTTCAGGCTGTCAAAGCAGTCCTTTATCCAATAAGGTTCTTCGCGATACCAAAGCAGTTTCTCTAAACACATGAGATATATCGGGTTGTCAAAGTAGTCCCTTATCCAATAAGGTTCTTTGAGATACCAAAGAAGTATCTCTAAACACATGAGATTCTTCAGGCTGTCAAAGCAGTCCCTTATCTAATAATGTTCTTCGTGATACCAAAGCAGTATTTTTAAACACAAGAGATTCTTCGGGTGGTCGAAGCAGTCCCTTATCCAATAAGGTTCTTCGTGATACCAAAGCAGTATCTCTAAACACATGATATTCGTCGGGTGGTCGAAGTAGTTCCATATCCGATAAGGTTCTTCGCGATATCAAAGCAGTATCTCTAAACACATGAAATTCTTCGGTTGGTCAAAGCAGTCCCTTATCTAATAAGGTTCTTCGTGATACCAAAGCAGTATCTCTAAACACATGAGATTCTTCGGGTGGTCAAAGGAGTCCCTTATTTAGTAAGGTTCTTCGAGGTACCAAACCAGTATCTCTAAACATATGAGATTCTTCGGGTGGTTAAAGCAGTCCCTCATCCAATACGGTTCTTCAATTTATTAAAGCGGTATCTCTAAACACATGAGATTCTTCACGATACCAAAGAAGTATCTTTAAACACGTGAGATTCTTTGGGTGGTCGAAGCAGTCCCATATTCAATAAGGTTCTTCGCGATACCAAAGCAGTATATTTAAACACATGAGATTCGTCGGGTGGTCGAAGGAGTGCCTTATCGAATAAGGTTCTTCCCGATACGAAAGCAGTATCTCTAAACACATGAGATTCTTCGGGTGGTCAAAGCAGTCCCTTATCTAGTAAGGTTCTTCACGATACCAAATCAGTATCTCTAAACATATGAGATTCTTCGGGTGGTTAAAGCAGTCTCTTATCCAATACGGTTCTTCGCGATATTACAACAGTATCTATAAACACGTGAGATTCTTCGGGTGGTCGAAGCAGTACCATATTCAATAAGGTTCTTCGCGATACCAAAGCAGTATCTCTAAACACATGAGAATCTTCGGGTGGTCGAAGCAGTCCCTTATCCAATAAGGTTCTTCGTGATAACAAAGCAGTATCTCTAAACACATGAGATTCTTCGGGTGGTCAAAGCAGTCCCTTATCTAATAAGGTTCTTCACGATACCAAAGCAGTATCTCTAAAGACATGAGATTCTTCGGTTGGTCAAAGCAGTCCGTTATCTAATAAGGTTCTTCGCGATACCAAAGCAGTATCTCTAAACACATGAGATTCTTCGGGTGGTCAAAGCAGTCCCTTATCTAATAAGGTTCTTCGCGATACCAAATCAGCATCTCTAAACACACGAGATTCTTCGGGTGGTGAAAGTAGTCCCTTATCCAATAAGGTTCTTCGCGAGATTAAAGCAGTATCTCTAAGCACATGAGATTCTTCGGGTGGTCGAAGCAGTCCCTTATCCAATAAGGTTTTTTGCGATACCAAAGCAGTATCTCTAAACACATGAGATTCTTCAGGTAGTTGAAGCAGTCCCTTATCCAGTAAGGTTCTTCGCGGTACCAAATAAGTATCTCTAAAAACATGAGATTCTTCGGGTGGTCGAAGCAGTACCTTATTCAATAAGGTTCTTCGTGATACCAAAGCAGTATCTCTAAACACATGAGATTCTTCGGGTGGTCAAAGCAGTCCCTTATCCAATACGGTTCTTCATGATACCAAAGCAGTATCTCTAAACACGTGATATTCGTCGGATGGTCGAAGCAGTCCCTTATCCAATAAGGTTCTTTGCGATACCAGAGCTGTATCTCTAAACACATGAGATTAATCGCGTGGTAAAAGCAGTCTCTTATCTAATAAGGTTCTTCGCGATACGAAAGCAGTATTTTTAAACACATGAGATTCTTCTGGTGGACGAAGCAGTCCCTTATCCAATAAGGTTCTTTGCGATCCCAAAGAAGTATCTCTAAACACATGATATTCGTCGGGTGGTCGAAGCAGTGCCTTATCCAATAAGGTTCTTCGCGATACCAAAGCAGTATCTCTAAACACATGAGATTCTTCGGGTGGTCAAAGCAGTCCCTTACCTAATAAGGTTCTTCGCGATACCAAAACAGTATCTCTAAACACATGAGATTCTTCGGGTGGTCAAAGCAGTCCTTTATCTAATAAGGTTCTTCTAGATATCAAAGCAGTATCTCTAAACACATGAGATTCTTCGCGATCCCAAAGCAGTATATTTAAACACATGAGATTCGTCGGGTGGTCGAAGCAGTGCCTTATCCAATAAGGTTCTTCGCGATACGAAAGTAGTATCTCTAAACACATGAGATTCTTCGGGTGGTCAAAGAAGTCCCTTATCTAGTAAAGTTCTTCGCGATACCAAATCAGTATCTCTAAACACAGTAGATTCTTCGGGTGGTTAAAGCAGTCCCTTATCCAATAAGGTTCTTCGTGATATTAAAGCAGTATCTCTAAACACATGACATTCTTCGCAATACCAATGAAGTATCTCTAAACACATGAGATTCTTCGGGTGGTCGAAGCAGTCTCTTATCCAATATGGTTCTTCGGGATACCAAAGCAGTATCTCTAAACACATGAGATTCTTCGGGTAGTTGAAGCAGTCCCTTATCCAATAAGGTTCTTCGCGATACAAAAGCAGTATCTCTAAACACATGAGATTCTTCGGGTGGTCGAAGCAGTACCTTATTTAATAAGGTTCTTCGTGATACCAAAGTAGTATCTCTAAACACAAGAAATTCTTCGGGTTGTCGAAGCAGTGCCATATCCAATAAGGTTCTTCACGATACCAAAGCAGTTTCTCTAAACACGTGAGATTCGTCGGATGGTCAAAGCAGTCCCTTATGAAATAAGGTTCTTCGCGATACCAAAGCAGTATCTCTAAACACATGAGATTCATCGGGTGGTCAAAGTATTCCCTTATCCTATAAGGTTCTTTGCGATACCAAAAAAGTATCTCTAAACACATGAGATTCTTCGGGTGGTCAAAGTAGTCTCTTATCTAATAAGGTTCTTCGCGATACCAAAGCAGTATTTTTAAACACAAGAGATTCATCAGGTGGTCGAAGCACTCCCTTATCCAATAAGGTTCTTCGCGATACCAAAGCAGTATCTCTAAACACGTGAGATTCTTCGGGTGGTCAAAGCAGTCCCTTATCTAATAAGGTTCTTCGCAATATCAAATCAATATCTCTAAACACATGAGATTCTTCGAGTGGTCAAAGCAGTCCCTTATCCAATTAGGTTTTTCGCGATATTAAAGCAGTTTTTTTAAACACATGAGATTCTTCGCGATACCAAAGAAGTATCTCTAAACACATGAAATTCTTCGGGTGGTCGAAGCAGTCCCTTATCCAATAAGGTTCTTCGCGATACCAAAGCAGTATCTCTAAACAGATGAGATTCTTCGAGTAGTCGAAGCAGTCTCTTATCCAATAAGGTTCTTCGTGATACCAAAGCAGTATCTCTTAACACATGAGATTCTTCGGGTGGTCAAAGCAGTACCTTATTCAATAAGGTTCTTCGTGATACCAAAGCAGTATCTATAAACACATGAGATTCTTCGGGTGGTCGAAACAATCCCTTATCCAATAAGGTTCTTCGCGATACCAAAGCAGTATCTCTAAACACATGAGATTATTCGGGTGGTCAAAGCAGTCCCTTACCTAATAAGGTTCTTCGCGATACCAAAACAGTATCTCTAAACACATGAGATTCTTCGGGTGGTCAAAGCAGTCCTTTATCTAATAAGGTTCTTCTAGATATCAAAGCAGTATCTCTAAACACATGAGATTCTTCGCGATCCCAAAGCAGTATATTTAAACACATGAGATTCGTCGGGTGGTCGAAGCAGTGCCTTATCCAATAAGGTTCTTCGCGATACGAAAGTAGTATCTCTAAACACATGAGATTCTTCGGGTGGTCAAAGAAGTCCCTTATCTAATAAGGTTCTTCGCGATACCAAATCAGTATCTCTAAACACAGTAGATTCTTCGGGTGGTTAAAGCAGTCCCTTATCCAATAAGGTTCTTCGTGATATTAAAGCAGTATCTCTAAACACATGACATTCTTCGCAATACCAATGAAGTATCTCTAAACACATGAGATTCTTCGGGTGGTCGAAGCAGTCTCTTATCCAATATGGTTCTTCGCGATACCAAAGCAGTATCTCTAAACACATGAGATTCTTCGGGTAGTTGAAGCAGTACCTTATCCAATAAGGTTCTTCGCGATACAAAAGCAGTATCTCTAAACACATGAGATTCTTCGGGTGGTCGAAGCAGTACCTTATTTAATAAGGTTCTTCGTGATACCAAAGTAGTATCTCTAAACACAAGAAATTCTTCGGGTTGTCGAAGCAGTGCCATATCCAATAAGGTTCTTCACGATACCAAAGCAGTTTCTCTAAACACGTGAGATTCGTCGGATGGTCAAAGCAGTCCCTTATGAAATAAGGTTCTTCTCGATACCAAAGCAGTATCTCTAAACACATGAGATTCATCGGGTGGTCAAAGTATTCCCTTATCCAATAAGGTTCTTTGCGATACCAAAAAAGTATCTCTAAACACATGAGATTCTTCGGGTGGTCAAAGTAGTCTCTTATCTAATAAGGTTCTTCGCGATACCAAAGCAGTATTTTTAAACACAAGAGATTCTTCGGGTGGTCGAAGCACTCCCTTATCCAATAAGGTTCTTCGCGATACCAAAGCAGTATCTCTAAACACGTGAGATTCTTCGGGTGGTCAAAGCAGTCCCTTATCTAATAAGGTTCTTCGCGATATCAAATCAATATCTCTAAACACATGAGATTCTTCGAGTGGTCAAAGCAGTCCCTTATCCAATAAGGTTCTTCGCGATATTAAAGCAGTATCTTTAAACACATGAGATTCTTCGCGATACCAAAGAAGTATCTCTAAACACATGAAATTCTTCGGGTGGTCGAAGCAGTCCCTTATCCAATAAGGTTCTTCGCGATACCAAAGCAGTATCTCTAAACACATGAGATTCTTCGGGTAGTCGAAGCAGTCTCTTATCCAATAAAGTTCTTCGTGATACCAAAGCAGTATCTCTTAACACACGAGATTCTTCGGGTGGTCAAAGCAGTACCTTATTCAATAAGGTTCTTCGTGATACCAAAGCAGTATCTATAAACACATGAGATTCTTCGGGTGGTCGAAACAATCCCTTATCCAATAAGGTTCTTCACGATACCGAAGCAGCATCTCTAAACACGTGAGATTCTTCTGGTGGTCAAAGCAGTCCCTTATCTAATAAGGTTCTTCGCGATAACAAAGCAGTATCTCTAAACACATGAGATTCTTCGGTTGGTCAAAGTAGTCCCTTATCTAATAAGGTTCTTCGCGATACCAAAGCAGTATCTCTAAACACATGAGATTCTTCGGGTGGTCAAAGCAGTCCCTTATCTAATAAGTTTCTTCGCGATACCAAATCAGTATCTCTAAACACATGAGATTCTTCGGGTGCTGAAAGCAGTCCCTTATCCTATAATGTTCTTCGTGATATTAAAGCAGTATCGCTAAACACATGAGATTCTTCGCGATACCCAAGCAGTATCTCTAAGCACATGAGATTCTTCGGGTGGTCGAAGCAGTCCCTTATCCAATAAGGTTCTTCGCGATACCAAAGCAGTATCTCTAAACACATGAGATTCTTCGGGTAGTCGAAGCAGTCTCTTATCCAATAAGGTTCTTCGTGATACCAAAGCAGTATCTCTTAACACATGAGATTCTTCGGGTGGTCAAAGCAGTACCTTATTAAATAAGGTTCTTCATGATACCAAAGCAATATCTCTAAACACATGAGATTCTTCGGGTGGTCGAAACAGTCCCTTATCCAATAAGGTTCTTCACGATACCGAAGCAGCATCTCTAAACACGTGAGATTCTTCTGGTGGTCGAAGCAGTCCCTTATCCAATAAGGTTCTTCGCGATACCAGAGCAGTATCTCTAAACACATGAGATTCTTCGGTTGGTTAAAGCAGTCCCTTATCTAATAAGGTTCTTCACGATACCAAAGCAGTATCTTTAAACACATGAGATTCTTCGGGTGGTCAAAGCAGTCCCTTATCTAATAAGGTTCTTCGCGATACCAAATCAGTATCTCTAAACACATGAGATTCTTCGGGTGCTGAAAGCAGTCCCTTATCCTATAATGTTCTTCGTGATATTAAAGCAGTATCGCTAAACACATGAGATTCTTCGCGATACCCAAGCAGTATCTCTAAGCACATGAGATTCTTCGGGTGGTCGAAGCAGTCCCTTATCCAATAAGGTTCTTCGCGATACCAAAGCAGTAACTCTAAACACATGAGATTCTTCAGGTGGTCGAAGCAGTCCCTTATCCAATAAGGTTCTTCGCGATACCAAAGCAGTATCTTTAAACACATGAGATTCTTCAGGTGGTTGAAGCAGTCCCTTATCCAATAAGGTTCTTCGCGATACCAAAGCAATATCTCTAAACACATGAGATTTTTCGGGTGGTCAAAGCAGTCCCTTATCCAATACGATTCTTCACGATACCAAAGTAGTATCTCTAAACGCGTGAGATTCGTCGGATGGTCGAAGCAGTCCCTTATCCAATAAGGTTCTTCGCGATACCAGAGCAGTATCTCTAAACACATGAGATTCTTCGGTTGGTCAAAGCAGTCCCTTATCTAATAAGGTTCTTCGCGATACCAAAGCAGTATCTCTAAACACATGAGATTCTTCGGGTGGTCAAAGCAGTCCCTTATCTAATAAGGTTCTTCGCGATACCAAATCAGTATCTCTAAACACATGAGATTCTTCGGGTGCTGAAAGCAGTCCCTTATCCAATAAGGTTCTTCGTGATATTAAAGCAATATCTCTAAACACATGAGATTCTTCGCGATACCCAAGCAGTATCTCTAAGCACATAAGATTCTTCGGGTGGTCGAAGCAGTCCCTTATCCAATAAGGTTCTTCGCGATACCAAAGCAGTATCTCTAAACACATGAGATTTTTCATGTGGTTGAAGCAGCCCCTTATCCAATAAGGTTCTTCGCGATACCAAAGTAGTATCTCTAAACACATGAGATTCTTCAGGTGGTTGAAGCAGTCCCTTATCCAATAAGGTTCTTCGCGATACCAAAGCAGTATCTCTAAACACATGAGATTCTTCGGGTGGTCAAAACAGTCCCTTATCCAATACGATTCTTCTCGATACCAAAGTAGTATCTCTAAACACGTGAGATTCGCCGGATGGTCGAAGCAATCCCTTATCCAATAAGGTTCTTCGCGATACCAGAGCAGTATCTCTAAACACATGAGATTCATCGGGTGGTCAAAGCAGTCCCTTATCTAATAAGGTTCTTCGCCATACCAAAGCAGTATTTTTAAACACATGAGATTCTTCGGGTGGTCGAAGCAGTCCCTTATCCAATAAGGTTCTTCGCGATACCAAAGAAGTATCTCTAAACACATGATATTCGTCGGGTGGTCGAAGCAGTGCCTTATCATATAAGGTTCTTGGCGATACCAAAGCAGTATCTCTAAACACATGAGATTCTTCGGGTCTTCAAAGCAGTCTCTTATCTAAAAAGGTTCTTCGCGATACCAAAATAGTATCTCTAAACACATGAGATTCTTCGGGTGGTAAAAGCAGTCCCTTATCTAATAAGGTTCTTCGAGATATCAAAGCAGTATCTCTAAACACATGAGATTCTTCGCGATACCAAAGCAATATATTTAAACACATGAGATTCGTCGGGTGGTCGAAGGAGTGACTTATCCAATAAGGTTCTTCGCGATACGAAAATAGTATCTCTAAACACATGAGATTCTTCGGGTGGTCAAAGCAGTCCCTTATCTAATAAGGTTCTTCGCGATACCAAATCAGTATCTCTAAACATAGTAGATTCTTCGGGTGGTTAAAGCAGTCCCTTATCCAATAAGGTTCTTCGTGATATTAAAGCAGTATCTCTAAACACATGACATTCTTCGCAATACCAATGAAGTATCTCTAAACAAATGAGATTCTTCGGGTGGTCGAAGCAGTCCCTTATCCAATAAGGTTCTTCCTGATACCAAAGCAGTATCTCTAAACACATGATATTCTTCGGGTAGTTGAAGCAGTCCCTTATCCAATAAGGTTCTTCGCGATACCAAAGCAGTATCTCTAAACACATGAGATTCTTCGGGTGGTCGAAGCAGTACCTTATTTAATAAGGTTCTTCGTGATACCAAAGTAGTATCTCTAAACACAAGAAATTCTTCGGGTTGTCGAAGCAGTGCCATATCCAATAAGGTTCTTCACGATACCAAAGCAGTATCTCTAAACACGTGAGATTCGTCGGATGGTCAAAGCAATCTCTTATGAAATAAGGTTCTTCGCGATACCAAAGCAGTATCTCTAAACACATGAGATTCATCGGGTGGTCAAAGTAGTCCCTTATCCAATAAGGTTCTTTGCGATACCAAAAAAGTATTTCTAAACACATGAGATTCTTCGGGTGGTCAATGTAGTCTCTTATCTAATAAGGTTCTTCGCGATACCAAAGCAGTATTTTTAAACATAAGAGATTCTTCGGGTGGTCGAAGCACTCCCTTATCCAATAAGGTTCTTCGCGATACCAAAGCAGTATCTCTAAACACATGAGATTCTTCGGGTGGTCAAAGCAGTCCCTTATCTAATAAGGTTTTTCGCGATATCAAATCAATATCTCTAAACACATGAGATTCTTCGAGTGGTCAAAGCAGTCCCTTATCCAATAAGGTTCTTCGCGATATTAAAGCAGTATCTCTAAACACATGAGATTCTTCGCGATACCAAAGAAGTATCTCTAAACACATGAAATTCTTCGGGTGGTCGAAGCAGTCCCTTATCCAATAAGGTTCTTCGCGATACCAAAGCAGTATCTCTAAACACATGAGATTCTTCGGGTAGTCGAAGCAGTCTCTTATCCAATAAGGTTCTTCGTGATACCAAAGCAGTATCTCTAAACACATGAGATTCTTCGGGTGGTCAAAGCAGTACCTTATTCAATAAGGTTCTTCGTGATACCAAAGCAGTATCTATAAACATATGAGATTCTTTGGGTGGTCGAAACAGTCCCTTATCCAATAAGGTTCTTCACGATATCGAAGCAGTATCTCTAATACGTGAGATTCTTCGGGTGGTCAAAGCAGTCCCTTATCTAATAAGGTTCTTCGCGATACCAAAGCAGTATCTCTAAACACATGAGATTCTTCGCTTGGTCAAAGTAGTCCCTTATCTAATAAGGTTCTTTGCGATACCAAAGCAGTATCTCTAAACACATGAGATTCTTCGGGTGGTCAAAGCAGTCGCTTATCTAATAAGGTTCTTCGCGATACCAAATCAGTATCTCTAAACACATGAGATTCTTCGGGTGCTGAAAGCAGTCCCTTATCCAATAAGGTTCTTCGTGATATTAAAGCAGTATCTTTAAACACATGAGATTCTTCGCGATACCCAAGCAGTATCTCTAAGCACATGAGATTCTTCGGGTGGTCGAAGCAGTCCCTTATCCAATAAGGTTCTTCGCGATACCAAAGCAGTAACTCTAAACACATGAGATTCTTCAGGTGGTCGAAGCAGTCCCTTATCCAATAAGGTTCTTCGCGATACCAAAGCAGTATCTCTAAACACATGAGATTCTTCAGGTGGTTGAAGCAGTCCCTTATCCAATAAGGTTCTTCGCGATACCAAAGCAATATCTCTAAACACATGAGATTCTTCGGGTGGTCAAAGCAGTCCCTTATCCAATACGATTCTTCACGATACCAAAGTAGTATCTCTAAACACGTGAGATTCGTCGGATGGTCGAAGAAGTCCCTTATCCAATAAGGTTCTTCGCGATACCAGAGTAGTATCTCTAAACACATGAGATTCTTCGGTTGATCAAAGCAGTCCCTTATCTAATAAGGTTCTTCGCGATACCAAAGCAGTATCTCTAAACACATGAGATTCTTCGGGTGGTCAAAGCAGTCCCTTATCTAATAAGGTTCTTCGCGATACCAAATCAGTATCTCTAAACACATGAGATTCTTCGGGTGCTGAAAGCAGTCCCTTATCCAATAAGGTTCTTCGTGATATTAAAGCAGTATTTGTAAACACATGAGATTATTCGCGATACCCAAGCAGTATCTCTAAGCACATGAGATTCTTCGGGTGGTTGAAGCAGTCCCTTATCCAATAAGGTTCTTCACGATACCAAAGCAGTAACTCTAAACACATGAGATTCTTCAGGTGGTCGAAGCAGTCCCTTATCGAATAAGGTTCTTCGCGATACCAAAGCAGTATCTCTAAACACATGAGATTCTTCAGGTGGTTGAAGCAGTCCCTTATCCAATAAGGTTCTTCGCGATACCAAAGCAATATCTCTAAACACATGAGATTCTTCGGGTGGTCAAAGCAGTCCCTTATCCAATACGATTCTTCACGATACCAAAGTAGTATCTCTAAACACGTGAGATTCGTCGGATGGTCGAAGCAGTCCCTTATCCAATAAGGTTCTTCGCGATACCAGAGTAGTATCTCTAAACACATGAGATTCTTCGGTTGATCAAAGCAGTCCCTTATCTAATAAGGTTCTTCGCGATACCAAAGCAGTATCTCTAAACACATGAGATTCTTCGGGTGGTCAAAGCAGTCCCTTATCTAATAAGGTTCTTCGCGATACCAAATCAGTATCTCTAAACACATGAGATTCTTCGGGTGCTGAAAGCAGTCCCTTATCCAATAAGGTTCTTCGTGATATTAAAGCAGTATTTGTAAACACATGAGATTCTTCGCGATACCCAAGCAGTATCTCTAAGCACATGAGATTCTTCGGGTAGTCGAAGCAGTCCCTTATCCAATAAGGTTCTTCGCGATACCAAAGCAGTATCTCTAAACACATGAGATTCTTCGGGTAGTCGAAGCAGTCTCTTATCCAATAAGGTACTTCGCGATACCAAAGCAGTATCTCTAAACACATGAGATTCTTCGCGATACCAAAGAAGTATCTCTAAACACATGAAATTCGTTGGGTGGTCGTAGCAGTCCCTTATCCAATAAGGTTCTTCGCGATACCAAAGCAGTATCTCTAAACACATGAGATTCTTCGGGTAGTCGAAGCAGTCTCTTATCCAATAAGGTTCTTCGTGATACCAAAGCAGTATCTCTAAACACATGAGATTCTTCGGGTGGTCAAAGCAGTACCTTATTCAATAAGGTTCTTCGTGATACCAAAGCAGTATCTATAAACACATGAGATTCTTTGGGTCTTCGAAACAGTCCCTTATCCAATAAGGTTCTTCACAGTATCGAAGCAGTATCTCTAATACGTGAGATTCTTCGGGTGGTCAAAGCAGTCCCTTATCTAATAAGGTTCTTCGCGATACCAAAGCAGTATCTCTAAACACATGAGATTCTTCGGTTGGTCAAAGTAGTCCCTTATCTAATAAGGTTCTTCGCGATACCAAAGCAGTATCTCTAAACACATGAGATTCTTCGGGTGGTCAAAGCAGTCGCTTATCTAATAAGGTTCTTCGCGATACCAAATCAGTATCTCTAAACACATGAGATTCTTCGGGTGCTGAAAGCAGTCCCTTATCCAATAAGGTTCTTCGTGATATTAAAGCAGTATATTTAAACACATGAGATTCTTCGCGATACCCAAGCAGTATCTCTAAGCACATGAGATTCTTCGGGTGGTCGAAGCAGTCCCTTATCCAATAAGGTTCTTCGCGATACCAAAGCAGTAACTCTAAACACATGAGATTCTTCAGGTGGTCGAAGCAGTCCCTTATCCAATAAGGTTCTTCGCGATACCAAAGCAGTATCTCTAAACACATGAGATTCTTCACGTGGTTGAAGCAATCCCTTATCCAATAAGGTTCTTCGCGATACCAAAGCAATATCTCTAAACACATGAGATTCTTCGGGTGGTCAAAGCAGTCCCTTATCCAATACGATTCTTCACGATACCAAAGTAGTATCTCTAAACACGTGAGATTCGTCGGATGGTCGAAGCAGTCCCTTATCCAATAAGGTTCTTCGCGATACCAGAGTAGTATCTCTAAACACATGAGATTCTTCGGTTGATCAAAGCAGTCCCTTATCTAATAAGGTTCTTCGCGATACCAAAGCAGTATCTCTAAACACATGAGATTCTTCGGGTGGTCAAAGCAGTCCCTTATCTAATAAGGTTCTTCGCGATACCAAATCAGTATCTCTAAACACATGAGATTCTTCGGGTGCTGAAAGCAGTCCCTTATCCAATAAGGTTCTTCGTGATATTAAAGTAGTATTTGTAAACACATAAGATTCTTCGTGATACCCAAGCAGTATCTCTAAGCACATGAGATTCTTCGGGTGGTTGAAGCAGTCCCTTATCCAATAAGGTTCTTCGCGATACCAAAGCAGTAACTCTAAACACATGAGATTCTTCAGGTGGTCAAAGCAGTCCCTTATCCAATAAGGTTCTTCG
This sequence comes from Lathyrus sativus, assembly GCA_963859935.3. Lineage (NCBI taxonomy): Eukaryota > Viridiplantae > Streptophyta > Magnoliopsida > Fabales > Fabaceae > Lathyrus > Lathyrus sativus. Next base: position 234,028,613 of record OZ012740.1, on the reverse strand, counting down.
CGATACCAAAGCAGTATCTCTAAACACATGAGATTCTTCAGGTGGTTGAAGCAGTCCCTTATCCAATAAGGTTCTTCGCGATACCAAAGCAATATCTCGAAACACATGAGATTCTTCGGGTGGTCAAAGCAGTCCCTTATCCAATACGATTCTTTACGATACCAAAGTAGTATCTCTAAACACGTGAGATTCGTCGGATGGTCGAAGCAGTCCCTTATCCAATAAGGTTCTTCGCGATACCAGAGTAGTATCTCTAAACACATGAGATTCTTCGGTTGATCAAAGCAGTCCCTTATCTAATAAGGTTCTTCGCGATACCAAAGCAGTATCTCTAAACACATGAGATTCTTCGGGTGGTCAAAGCAGTCCCTTATCTAATAAGGATCTTCGCGATACCAAATAAGTATCTCTAAACACATGAGATTCTTCGGGTGCTGAAAGCAGTCCCTTATCCAATAAGGTTCTTCGTGATATTAAAGCAGTATTTGTAAACACATGAGATTCTTCGCGATACCCAAGCAGTATCTCTAAGCACATGAGATTCTTCGGGTAGTCGAAGCAGTCCCTTATCCAATAAGGTTCTTCGCGATACCAAAGCAGTATCTCTAAACACATGAGATTCTTCGGGTAGTCGAAGCAGTCTCTTATCCAATAAGGTACTTCGCGATACCAAAGCAGTATCTCTAAACACATGAGATTCTTCGCGATACCAAAGAAGTATCTCTAAACACATGAAATTCTTTGGGTGGTCGAAGCAGTCCCTTATCGAATAAGGTTCTTCGCGATACCAAAGCAGTATCTCTAAACACATGAGATTCTTCGGGTAGTCGAAGCAGTCTCTTATCCAATAAGGTTCTTCATGATACCAAAGCAGTATCTCTAAACACATGAGATTCTTCGGGTGGTCAAAGCATTACCTTATTCAATAAGGTTCTTCGTGATACCAAAGCAGTATCTATAAACACATGAGATTCTTTGGGTGTTCGAAACAGTCCCTTATCCAATAAGGTTCTTCACAGTATCGAAGCAGTATCTCTAATACGTGAGATTCTTCGGGTGGTCAAAGCAGTCCCTTATCTAATAAGGTTCTTCGCGATACCAAAGCAGTATCTCTAAACACATGAGATTCTTCGGTTGGTCAAAGTAGTCCCTTATCTAATAAGGTTCTTCGCGATACCAAAGCAGTATCTCTAAACACATGAGATTCTTCGGGTGGTCAAAGCAGTCGCTTATCTAATAAGGTTCTTCGCGATACCAAATCAGTATCTCTAAACACATGAGATTCTTCGGGTGCTGAAAGCAGTCCCTTATCCAATAAGGTTCTTCGTGATATTAAAGCAGTATCTTTAAACACATGAGATTCTTCGCGATACCCAAGCAGTATCTCTAAGCACATGAGATTCTTCGGGTGGTCGAAGCAGTCCCTTATCCAATAAGGTTCTTCGCGATACCAAAGCAGTAACTCTAAACACATGAGATTCTTCAGGTGGTCGAAGCAGTCCCTTATCCAATAAGGTTCTTCGCGATACCAAAGCAGTATCTCTAAACACATGAGATTCTTCACGTGGTTGAAGCAGTCCCTTATCCAATAAGGTTCTTCGCGATACCAAAGCAATATCTCTAAACACATGAGATTCTTCGGGTGGTCAAAGCAGTCCCTTATCCAATACGATTCTTCACGATACCAAAGTAGTATCTCTAAACATGTGAGATTCGTCGGATGGTCGAAGCAGTCCCTTATCCAATAAGGTTCTTCGCGATACCAGAGTAGTATCTCTAAACACATGAGATTCTTCGGTTGGTCAAAGCAGTCCCTTATCTAATAAGGTTCTTCGCGATACCAAAGCAGTATCTCTAAACACATGAGATTCTTCGGGTGGTCAAAGCAGTCCCTTATCTAATAAGGTTCTTCGCGATACCAAATCAGTATCTCTAAACACATGAGATTCTTCGGGTGCTGAAAGCAGTCCCTTATCCAATAAGGTTCTTCGTGATATTAAAGCAGTATTTGTAAACACATGAGATTTTTCGCGATACCCAAGCAGTATCTCTAAGCACATGAGATTCTTCGGGTGGTCGAAGCAGTCCCTTATCCAATAAGGTTCTTCGGGATATCAAAGCAGTATCTCTAAACACATGAGATTCTTCACGTGGTCGAAGCAGTCCCTTATCCAATAAGGTTCTTCGCGATACCAAAGTAGTATCTCTAAACACATGAGATTCTTCAGGTGGTTGAAGCAGTCCCTTATCCAATAAGGTTCTTCGCGATACCAAAGCAGTATCTCTAAACACATGAGATTCTTCGGGTGGTCAAAGCAGTCCCTTATCTAATAAGGTTCTTCGCGATACCAAATAAGTATCTCTAAACACATGAGATTCTTCGGGTGCTGAAAGCAGTCCCTTATCCAATAAGGTTCTTCGTGATATTAAAGCAGTATTTGTAAACACATGAGATTCTTCGCGATACCCAAGCAGTATCTCTAAGCACATGAGATTCTTCGGGTAGTCGAAGCAGTCCCTTATCCAATAAGGTTCTTCGCGATACCAAAGCAGTATCTCTAAACACATGAGATTCTTCGGGTAGTCGAAGCAGTCTCTTATCCAATAAGGTACTTCGCGATACCAAAGCAGTATCTCTAAACACATGAGATTCTTCGCGATACCAAAGAAGTATCTCTAAACACATGAAATTCTTTGGGTGGTCGAAGCAGTCCCTTATCCAATAAGGTTCTTCGCGATACCAAAGCAGTATCTCTAAACACATGAGATTCTTCGGGTAGTCGAAGCAGTCTCTTATCCAATAAGGTTCTTCATGATACCAAAGCAGTATCTCTAAACACATGAGATTCTTCGGGTGGTCAAAGCAGTACCTTATTCAATAAGGTTCTTCGTGATACCAAAGCAGTATCTATAAACACATGAGATTCTTTGGGTGTTCGAAACAGTCCCTTATCCAATAAGGTTCTTCACAGTATCGAAGCAGTATCTCTAATACGTGAGATTCTTCGGGTGGTCAAAGCAGTCCCTTATCTAATAAGGTTCTTCGCGATACCAAAGCAGTATCTCTAAACACATGAGATTCTTCGGTTGGTCAAAGTAGTCCCTTATCTAATAAGGTTCTTCGCGATACCAAAGCAGTATCTCTAAACACATGAGATTCTTCGGGTGGTCAAAGCAGTCGCTTATCTAATAAGGTTCTTCGCGATACCAAATCAGTATCTCTAAACACATGAGATTCTTCGGGTGCTGAAAGCAGTCCCTTATCCAATAAGGTTCTTCGTGATATTAAAGCAGTATCTTTAAACACATGAGATTCTTCGCGATACCCAAGCAGTATCTCTAAGCACATGAGATTCTTCGGGTGGTCGAAGCAGTCCCTTATCCAATAAGGTTCTTCGCGATACCAAAGCAGTAACTCTAAACACATGAGATTCTTCAGGTGGTCGAAGCAGTCCCTTATCCAATAAGGTTCTTCGCGATACCAAAGCAGTATCTCTAAACACATGAGATTCTTCACGTGGTTGAAGCAGTCCCTTATCCAATAAGGTTCTTCGCGATACCAAAGCAATATCTCTAAACACATGAGATTCTTCGGGTGGTCAAAGCAGTCCCTTATCCAATACGATTCTTCACGATACCAAAGTAGTATCTCTAAACATGTGAGATTCGTCGGATGGACGAAGCAGTCCCTTATCCAATAAGGTTCTTCGCGATACCAGAGTAGTATCTCTAAACACATGAGATTCTTCGGTTGGTCAAAGCAGTCCCTTATCTAATAAGGTTCTTCGCTATACCAAAGCAGTATTTTTAAACACATGAGATTCTTCGGGTGGTCGAAGCAGTCCCTTATCCAATAAGGTTCTTCGCGATACCAAAGAAGTATCTCTAAACACATGATATTCGTCGGGTGGTCAAAGCAGTGCCTTATCCAATAAGGTTCTTCGCGATACCAAAGCAGTATCTCTAAACACGAGATTCTTCGGGTCTTCAAAGCAGTCCCTTATCTAATAAGGTTCTTCGCGATACCAAAATAGTATCTCTAAACACATGAGATTCTTCGGGTGGTCAAAGCAGTCCCTTATCTAAAAAGGTTCTTCGCGATACCAAATCAGTATCTCTAAACACATGAGATTCTTCGGGTGCTGAAAGCAGTCCCTTATCCAATAAGGTTCTTCGTGATATTAAAGCAGTATTTGTAAACACATGAGATTCTTCGCGATACCCAAGCAGTATCTCTAAGCACATGAGATTCTTCGGGTGGTCGAAGCAGTCCCTTATCCAATAAGGTTCTTCGCGATACCAAAGCAGTATCTCTAAACACATGAGATTCTTCACGTGGTCGAAGCAGTCCCTTATCCAATAAGGTTCTTCGCGATACCAAAGTAGTATCTCTAAACACATGAGATTCTTCAGGTGGTTGAAGCAGTCCCTTATCCAATAAGGTTCTTCGCGATACCAAAGCAGTATCTCTAAACACATGAGATTCTTCGGGTGGTCAAAGCAGTCCCTTATCTAATAAGGTTCTTCGCGATACCAAATAAGTATCTCTAAACACATGAGATTCTTCGGGTGCTGAAAGCAGTCCCTTATCCAATAAGGTTCTTCGTGATATTAAAGCAGTATTTGTAAACACATGAGATTCTTCGCGATACCCAAGCAGTATCTCTAAGCACATGAGATTCTTCGGGTAGTCGAAGCAGTCCCTTATCCAATAAGGTTCTTCGCGATACCAAAGCAGTATCTCTAAACACATGAGATTCTTCGGGTAGTCGAAGCAGTCTCTTATCCAATAAGGTACTTCGCGATACCAAAGCAGTATCTCTAAACACATGAGATTCTTCGCGATACCAAAGAAGTATCTCTAAACACATGAAATTCGTTGGGTGGTCGTAGCAGTCCCTTATCCAATAAGGTTCTTCGCGATACCAAAGCAGTATCTCTAAACACATGAGATTCTTCGGGTAGTCGAAGCAGTCTCTTATCCAATAAGGTTCTTCGTGATACCAAAGCAGTATCTCTAAACACATGAGATTCTTCGGGTGGTCAAAGCAGTACCTTATTCAATAAGGTTCTTCGTGATACCAAAGCAGTATCTATAAACACATGAGATTCTTTGGGTCTTCGAAACAGTCCCTTATCCAATAAGGTTCTTCACAGTATCGAAGCAGTATCTCTAATACGTGAGATTCTTCGGGTGGTCAAAGCAGTCCCTTATCTAATAAGGTTCTTCGCGATACCAAAGCAGTATCTCTAAACACATGAGATTCTTCGGTTGGTCAAAGTAGTCCCTTATCTAATAAGGTTCTTCGCGATACCAAAGCAGTATCTCTAAACACATGAGATTCTTCGGGTGGTCAAAGCAGTCGCTTATCTAATAAGGTTCTTCGCGATACCAAATCAGTATCTCTAAACACATGAGATTCTTCGGGTGCTGAAAGCAGTCCCTTATCCAATAAGGTTCTTCGTGATATTAAAGCAGTATATTTAAACACATGAGATTCTTCGCGATACCCAAGCAGTATCTCTAAGCACATGAGATTCTTCGGGTGGTCGAAGCAGTCCCTTATCCAATAAGGTTCTTCGCGATACCAAAGCAGTAACTCTAAACACATGAGATTCTTCAGGTGGTCGAAGCAGTCCCTTATCCAATAAGGTTCTTCGCGATACCAAAGCAGTATCTCTAAACACATGAGATTCTTCACGTGGTTGAAGCAATCCCTTATCCAATAAGGTTCTTCGCGATACCAAAGCAATATCTCTAAACACATGAGATTCTTCGGGTGGTCAAAGCAGTCCCTTATCCAATACGATTCTTCACGATACCAAAGTAGTATCTCTAAACACGTGAGATTCGTCGGATGGTCGAAGCAGTCCCTTATCCAATAAGGTTCTTCGCGATACCAGAGTAGTATCTCTAAACACATGAGATTCTTCGGTTGATCAAAGCAGTCCCTTATCTAATAAGGTTCTTCGCGATACCAAAGCAGTATCTCTAAACACATGAGATTCTTCGGGTGGTCAAAGCAGTCCCTTATCTAATAAGGTTCTTCGCGATACCAAATCAGTATCTCTAAACACATGAGATTCTTCGGGTGCTGAAAGCAGTCCCTTATCCAATAAGGTTCTTCGTGATATTAAAGTAGTATTTGTAAACACATAAGATTCTTCGTGATACCCAAGCAGTATCTCTAAGCACATGAGATTCTTCGGGTGGTTGAAGCAGTCCCTTATCCAATAAGGTTCTTCGCGATACCAAAGCAGTAACTCTAAACACATGAGATTCTTCAGGTGGTCAAAGCAGTCCCTTATCCAATAAGGTTCTTCGCGATACCAAAGCAGTATCTCTAAACACATGAGATTCTTCAGGTGGTTGAAGCAGTCCCTTATCCAATAAGGTTCTTCGCGATACCAAAGCAATATCTCGAAACACATGAGATTCTTCGGGTGGTCAAAGCAGTCCCTTATCCAATACGATTCTTTACGATACCAAAGTAGTATCTCTAAACACGTGAGATTCGTCGGATGGTCGAAGCAGTCCCTTATCCAATAAGGTTCTTCGCGATACCAGAGTAGTATCTCTAAACACATGAGATTCTTCGGTTGATCAAAGCAGTCCCTTATCTAATAAGGTTCTTCGCGATACCAAAGCAGTATCTCTAAACACATGAGATTCTTCGGGTGGTCAAAGCAGTCCCTTATCTAATAAGGATCTTCGCGATACCAAATAAGTATCTCTAAACACATGAGATTCTTCGGGTGCTGAAAGCAGTCCCTTATCCAATAAGGTTCTTCGTGATATTAAAGCAGTATTTGTAAACACATGAGATTCTTCGCGATACCCAAGCAGTATCTCTAAGCACATGAGATTCTTCGGGTAGTCGAAGCAGTCCCTTATCCAATAAGGTTCTTCGCGATACCAAAGCAGTATCTCTAAACACATGAGATTCTTCGGGTAGTCGAAGCAGTCTCTTATCCAATAAGGTACTTCGCGATACCAAAGCAGTATCTCTAAACACATGAGATTCTTCGCGATACCAAAGAAGTATCTCTAAACACATGAAATTCTTTGGGTGGTCGAAGCAGTCCCTTATCCAATAAGGTTCTTCGCGATACCAAAGCAGTATCTCTAAACACATGAGATTCTTCGGGTAGTCGAAGCAGTCTCTTATCCAATAAGGTTCTTCATGATACCAAAGCAGTATCTCTAAACACATGAGATTCTTCGGGTGGTCAAAGCATTACCTTATTCAATAAGGTTCTTCGTGATACCAAAGCAGTATCTATAAACACATGAGATTCTTTGGGTGTTCGAAACAGTCCCTTATCCAATAAGGTTCTTCACAGTATCGAAGCAGTATCTCTAATACGTGAGATTCTTCGGGTGGTCAAAGCAGTCCCTTATCTAATAAGGTTCTTCGCGATACCAAAGCAGTATCTCTAAACACATGAGATTCTTCGGTTGGTCAAAGTAGTCCCTTATCTAATAAGGTTCTTCGCGATACCAAAGCAGTATCTCTAAACACATGAGATTCTTCGGGTGGTCAAAGCAGTCGCTTATCTAATAAGGTTCTTCGCGATACCAAATCAGTATCTCTAAACACATGAGATTCTTCGGGTGCTGAAAGCAGTCCCTTATCCAATAAGGTTCTTCGTGATATTAAAGCAGTATCTTTAAACACATGAGATTCTTCGCGATACCCAAGCAGTATCTCTAAGCACATGAGATTCTTCGGGTGGTCGAAGCAGTCCCTTATCCAATAAGGTTCTTCGCGATACCAAAGCAGTAACTCTAAACACATGAGATTCTTCAGGTGGTCGAAGCAGTCCCTTATCCAATAAGGTTCTTCGCGATACCAAAGCAGTATCTCTAAACACATGAGATTCTTCACGTGGTTGAAGCAGTCCCTTATCCAATAAGGTTCTTCGCGATACCAAAGCAATATCTCTAAACACATGAGATTCTTCGGGTGGTCAAAGCAGTCCCTTATCCAATACGATTCTTCACGATACCAAAGTAGTATCTCTAAACATGTGAGATTCGTCGGATGGTCGAAGCAGTCCCTTATCCAATAAGGTTCTTCGCGATACCAGAGTAGTATCTCTAAACACATGAGATTCTTCGGTTGGTCAAAGCAGTCCCTTATCTAATAAGGTTCTTCGCGATACCAAAGCAGTATCTCTAAACACATGAGATTCTTCGGGTGGTCAAAGCAGTCCCTTATCTAATAAGGTTCTTCGCGATACCAAATCAGTATCTCTAAACACATGAGATTCTTCGGGTGCTGAAAGCAGTCCCTTATCCAATAAGGTTCTTCGTTATATTAAAGCAGTATTTGTAAACACATGAGATTTTTCGCGATACCCAAGCAGTATCTCTAAGCACATGAGATTCTTCGGGTGGTCGAAGCAGTCCCTTATCCAATAAGGTTCTTCGGGATATCAAAGCAGTATCTCTAAACACATGAGATTCTTCACGTGGTCGAAGCAGTCCCTTATCCAATAAGGTTCTTCGCGATACCAAAGTAGTATCTCTAAACACATGAGATTCTTCAGGTGGTTGAAGCAGTCCCTTATCCAATAAGGTTCTTCGCGATACCAAAGCAGTATCTCTAAACACATGAGATTCTTCGGGTGGTCAAAGCAGTCCCTTATCTAATAAGGTTCTTCGCGATACCAAATAAGTATCTCTAAACACATGAGATTCTTCGGGTGCTGAAAGCAGTCCCTTATCCAATAAGGTTCTTCGTGATATTAAAGCAGTATTTGTAAACACATGAGATTCTTCGCGATACCCAAGCAGTATCTCTAAGCACATGAGATTCTTCGGGTAGTCGAAGCAGTCCCTTATCCAATAAGGTTCTTCGCGATACCAAAGCAGTATCTCTAAACACATGAGATTCTTCGGGTAGTCGAAGCAGTCTCTTATCCAATAAGGTACTTCGCGATACCAAAGCAGTATCTCTAAACACATGAGATTCTTCGCGATACCAAAGAAGTATCTCTAAACACATGAAATTCTTTGGGTGGTCGAAGCAGTCCCTTATCCAATAAGGTTCTTCGCGATACCAAAGCAGTATCTCTAAACACATGAGATTCTTCGGGTAGTCGAAGCAGTCTCTTATCCAATAAGGTTCTTCATGATACCAAAGCAGTATCTCTAAACACATGAGATTCTTCGGGTGGTCAAAGCAGTCCCTTATCCAATAAGGTTCTTCGCGATACCAAAGCAATATCTCTAAACACATGAGATTCTTCGGGTGGTCAAAGCAGTCCCTTATCCAATACGATTCTTCACGATACCAAAGTAGTATCTCTAAACATGTGAGATTCGTCGGATGGTCGAAGCAGTCCCTTATCCAATAAGGTTCTTCGCGATACCAGAGTAGTATCTCTAAACACATGAGATTCTTCGGTTGGTCAAAGCAGTCCCTTATCTAATAAGGTTCTTCGCGATACCAAAGCAGTATCTCTAAACACATGAGATTCTTCGGGTGGTCAAAGCAGTCCCTTATCTAATAAGGTTCTTCGCGATACCAAATCAGTATCTCTAAACACATGAGATTCTTCGGGTGCTGAAAGCAGTCCCTTATCCAATAAGGTTCTTCGTTATATTAAAGCAGTATTTGTAAACACATGAGATTTTTCGCGATACCCAAGCAGTATCTCTAAGCACATGAGATTCTTCGGGTGGTCGAAGCAGTCCCTTATCCAATAAGGTTCTTCGGGATATCAAAGCAGTATCTCTAAACACATGAGATTCTTCACGTGGTCGAAGCAGTCCCTTATCCAATAAGGTTCTTCGCGATACCAAAGTAGTATCTCTAAACACATGAGATTCTTCAGGTGGTTGAAGCAGTCCCTTATCCAATAAGGTTCTTCGCGATACCAAAGCAGTATCTCTAAACACATGAGATTCTTCGGGTGGTCAAAGCAGTCCCTTATCTAATAAGGTTCTTCGCGATACCAAATAAGTATCTCTAAACACATGAGATTCTTCGGGTGCTGAAAGCAGTCCCTTATCCAATAAGGTTCTTCGTGATATTAAAGCAGTATTTGTAAACACATGAGATTCTTCGCGATACCCAAGCAGTATCTCTAAGCACATGAGATTCTTCGGGTAGTCGAAGCAGTCCCTTATCCAATAAGGTTCTTCGCGATACCAAAGCAGTATCTCTAAACACATGAGATTCTTCGGGTAGTCGAAGCAGTCTCTTATCCAATAAGGTACTTCGCGATACCAAAGCAGTATCTCTAAACACATGAGATTCTTCGCGATACCAAAGAAGTATCTCTAAACACATGAAATTCTTTGGGTGGTCGAAGCAGTCCCTTATCCAATAAGGTTCTTCGCGATACCAAAGCAGTATCTCTAAACACATGAGATTCTTCGGGTAGTCGAAGCAGTCTCTTATCCAATAAGGTTCTTCATGATACCAAAGCAGTATCTCTAAACACATGAGATTCTTCGGGTGGTCAAAGCAGTACCTTATTCAATAAGGTTCTTCGTGATACCAAAGCAGTATCTATAAACACATGAGATTCTTTGGGTGTTCGAAACAGTCCCTTATCCAATAAGGTTCTTCACAGTATCGAAGCAGTATCTCTAATACGTGAGATTCTTCGGGTGGTCAAAGCAGTCCCTTATCTAATAAGGTTCTTCGCGATACCAAAGCAGTATCTCTAAACACATGAGATTCTTCGGTTGGTCAAAGTAGTCCCTTATCTAATAAGGTTCTTCGCGATACCAAAGCAGTATCTCTAAACACATGAGATTCTTCGGGTGGTCAAAGCAGTCGCTTATCTAATAAGGTTCTTCGCGATACCAAATCAGTATCTCTAAACACATGAGATTCTTCGGGTGCTGAAAGCAGTCCCTTATCCAATAAGGTTCTTCGTGATATTAAAGCAGTATCTTTAAACACATGAGATTCTTCGCGATACCCAAGCAGTATCTCTAAGCACATGAGATTCTTCGGGTGGTCGAAGCAGTCCCTTATCCAATAAGGTTCTTCGCGATACCAAAGCAGTAACTCTAAACACATGAGATTCTTCAGGTGGTCGAAGCAGTCCCTTATCCAATAAGGTTCTTCGCGATACCAAAGCAGTATCTCTAAACACATGAGATTCTTCACGTGGTTGAAGCAGTCCCTTATCCAATAAGGTTCTTCGCGATACCAAAGCAATATCTCTAAACACATGAGATTCTTCGGGTGGTCAAAGCAGTCCCTTATCCAATACGATTCTTCACGATACCAAAGTAGTATCTCTAAACATGTGAGATTCGTCGGATGGTCGAAGCAGTCCCTTATCCAATAAGGTTCTTCGCGATACCAGAGTAGTATCTCTAAACACATGAGATTCTTCGGTTGGTCAAAGCAGTCCCTTATCTAATAAGGTTCTTCGCTATACCAAAGCAGTATTTTTAAACACATGAGATTCTTCGGGTGGTCGAAGCAGTCCCTTATCCAATAAGGTTCTTCGCGATACCAAAGAAGTATCTCTAAACACATGATATTCGTCGGGTGGTCAAAGCAGTGCCTTATCCAATAAGGTTCTTCGCGATACCAAAGCAGTATCTCTAAACACGAGATTCTTCGGGTCTTCAAAGCAGTCCCTTATCTAATAAGGTTCTTCGCGATACCAAAATAGTATCTCTAAACACATGAGATTCTTCGGGTGGTCAAAGCAGTCCCTTATCTAAAAAGGTTCTTCGCGATACCAAATCAGTATCTCTAAACACATGAGATTCTTCGGGTGCTGAAAGCAGTCCCTTATCCAATAAGGTTCTTCGTGATATTAAAGCAGTATTTGTAAACACATGAGATTCTTCGCGATACCCAAGCAGTATCTCTAAGCACATGAGATTCTTCGGGTGGTCGAAGCAGTCCCTTATCCAATAAGGTTCTTCGCGATACCAAAGCAGTATCTCTAAACACATGAGATTCTTCACGTGGTCGAAGCAGTCCCTTATCCAATAAGGTTCTTCGCGATACCAAAGTAGTATCTCTAAACACATGAGATTCTTCAGGTGGTTGAAGCAGTCCCTTATCCAATAAGGTACTTCGCGATACCAAAGCAGTATCTCTAAACACATGAGATTCTTCGGGTGGTCAAAACAGTCCCTTATCCAATACGATTCTTCACAATACCAAAGTAGTATCTCTAAACACGTGAGATTCGTCGGATGGTCGAAGCAGTCCCTTATCCAATAAGGTTCTTCGCGATACCAGAGCAGTATCTCTAAACACATGAGATTCATCGGGTGGTCAAAGCAGTCCCTTATCTAATAAGGTTCTTCGCTATACCAAAGCAGTATTTTTAAACACATGAGATTCTTCGGGTGGTCGAAGCAGTCCCTTATCCAATAAGGTTCTTCGCGATACCAAAGAAGTATCTCTAAACACATGATATTCGTCGGGTGGTCAAAGCAGTGCCTTATCCAATAAGGTTCTTCGCGATACCAAAGCAGTATCTCTAAACACGAGATTCTTCGGGTCTTCAAAGCAGTCCCTTATTTAATAAGGTTCTTCGCGATACCAAAATAGTATCTCTAAACACATGAGATTCTTCGGGTGGTCAAAGCAGTCCCTTATCTAAAAAGGATCTTCGCGATACCAAATCAGTATCTCTAAACACATGAGATTCTTCGGGTGCTGAAAGCAGTCCCTTATCCAATAAGGTTCTTCGTGATATTAAAGCAGTATTTGTAAACACATGAGATTCTTCGCGATACCCAAGCAGTATCTCTAAGCACATGAGATTCTTCGGGTGGTCGAAGCAGTCCCTTATCCAATAAGGTTCTTCGCGATACCAAAGCAGTATCTCTAAACACATGAGATTCTTCACGTGGTCGAAGCAGTCCCTTATCCAATAAGGTTCTTCGCGATACCAAAGTAGTATCTCTAAACACATGAGATTCTTCAGGTGGTTGAAGCAGTCCCTTATCCAATAAGGTACTTCGGGATACCAAAGCAGTATCTCTAAACACATGAGATTCTTCGGGTGGTCAAAACAGTCCCTTATCCAATACGATTCTTCACAATACCAAAGTAGTATCTCTAAACACGTGAGATTCGTCGGATGGTCGAAGCAGTCCCTTATCCAATAAGGTTCTTTGCGATACCAGAGCAGTATCTCTAAACACATGAGATTCATCGGGTGGTCAAAGCAGTCCCTTATCTAATAAGGTTCTTCGCCATACCAAAGCAGTATTTTTAAACACATGAGATTCTTCGGGTGGTCGAAGCAGTCCCTTATCCAATAAGGTTCTTCGCGATACCAAAGAAGTATCTCTAAACACATGATATTCGTCGGGTGGTCAAAGCAGTGCCTTATCGAATAAGGTTCTTCGCGATACCAAAGCAGTATCTCTAAACACGAGATTCTTCGGGTCTTCAAAGCAGTCCCTTATCTAATAAGGTTCTTCGCGATACCAAAATAGTATCTCTAAACACATGAGATTCTTCGGGTGGTCAAAGCAGTCCCTTATCTAATAAGGTTCTTCGAGATATCAAAGCAGTATCTCTAAACACATGAGATTCTTCGCGATACCAAAGCAGTATATTTAAACACATGAGATTCGTCGTGTGGTCGAAGCAGTGACTTATCCAATAAGGTTCTTCGCGATACGAAAGAAGTATCTCTAAACACATGAGATTCTTCGCGATACCAAAGAAGTATCTCTAAACACATGGGATTCTTCGCGATACCAAAGAAGTATCTCTAAACACATGGGATTCTTCGCGATACCAAAGAAGTATCTCTAAACACATGAGATTCTTCGGGTGGTTGAAGCAGTCCCTTATCCAATAAGGTTCTTCGCGATACCAAAGCAGTATCTCTAAACACATGAGATTTTTCGAGTAGTCGAAGCAGTCCCTTATCCAATAAGGTTGTTCGTGATACCAAAGCAGAATCTGTAAACACATGAGATTCTTAGGGTGGTCAAAGCAGTACCTTATTCAATAAGGTTCTTCGTGATACCAAAGCAGTATCTCTAAACACATGAGATTCTTCGGGTGGTCGAAGCAGTCCCTTATCCAATAAGGTTCTTCACGATACCGAAGCAGTATCTCTAAACACGTGAGATTCTTCGGGTGGTCAAAGCAGTCCCTTATCTAATAAGGTTCTTCGCGATACCAAAGCAGTATCTCTAAACACATGAGATTCTTCGGTTAGTCAAAGCAGTCCCTTATCTAATAAGGTTCTTCGCGATACCAAAGCAGTATCTCTAAACACATGAGATTCTTCGGGTGGTCAAAGCAGTCCCTTATCTAATAAGGTTCTTCGCGATACCAAATCAGTATCTCTAAACACAGTAGATTCTTCGGGTGGTTAAAGCAGACCCTTATCCAATAAGGTTCTTCGTGATATTAAAGCAGTATCTCTAAATACATGACATTTTTCGCAATACCAAAGAAGTATCTCTAAACACATGAGATTCTTCGGGTGGTCGAAGCAGTCCCTAATCCAATAAGGTTCTTCGCGATACCAAAGCAGTATCTCTAAACACATGAGATTCTTCGGGTAGTTGAAGCAGTCCCTTATCCAATAAGGTTCTTTGCGATACCAAAGCGGTATCTCTAAACACATCAGATTCTTCGGGTGGTCGAAGCAGTACCTTATTTAATAAGGTTCTTCGTGATACCAAAGCAGTATCTCTAAACACATGAGATTCTTCGGGTTGTCGAAGCAGTGCCATATCCAATAAGGTTCTTCACGATACCAAAGCAGTATCTCTAAACACGTGAGATTCGTCGGATGGTCAAAGCAGTCCCTTATGAAATAAGGTTCTTCGGAATACCAAAGCAGTATCTCTAAACACATGAGATTCATCGGGTGGTCAAAGTAGTCCCTTATCCAATAAGGTTCTTTGCGATACCAAAGAAGTATCTCTAAACACATGAGATTCTTCGGGTGGTCAAAGTAGTCTCTTATCTAATAAGGTTCTTCACGATACCAAAGCAGTATTTTTAAACACAAGAGATTCTTCGGGTGGTCGAAGCAGTCCCTTATCCAATAAGGTTCTTCGTGATACCAAAGCAGTATCTCTAAACACATGAGATTCTTTGGGTGGTCGAAGCAGTACCTTATTCAATAAGGTTCTTCGCGATATCAAATCAATATCTCTAAACACATGAGATTCTTCGGGTGGTAGAAGAAGTCCCTTATCCAATAAGGTTCTTCATGATATGAAAGCAGTATCTCTAAACACATGGGATTCTTAGCGATACCAAAGAAGTATCTCTAAACACATGAGATTCTTCGGGTGGTTGAAGCAGTCCCTTATCCAATAAGGTTCTTCGCGATACCAAAGCAGTATCTCTAAACACGAGATTCTTCGGGTCTTCAAAGCAGTCCCTTATCTAATAAGGTTCTTCGCGATACCAAAATAGTATCTCTAAACACATGAGATTCTTCGGGTGGTCAAAGCAGTCCCTTATCTAATAAGGTTCTTCGGGTGGTCAAAGCAGTATCTCTAAACACATGAGATTCTTCGCGATACCAAAGCAGTATATTTAAACACATGAGATTCGTCGTGTGGTCGAAGCAGTGACTTATCCAATAAGGTTCTTCGCGATACGAAAGAAGTATCTCTAAACACATGAGATTCTTCGCGATACCAAAGAAGTATCTCTAAACACATGGGATTCTTCGCGATACCAAAGAAGTATCTCTAAACACATGGGATTCTTCGCGATACCAAAGAAGTATCTCTAAACACATGAGATTCTTCGGGTGGTTGAAGCAGTCCCTTATCCAATAAGGTTCTTCGCGATACCAAAGCAGTATCTCTAAACACATGAGATTTTTCGAGTAGTCGAAGCAGTCCCTTATCCAATAAGGTTGTTCGTGATACCAAAGCAGAATCTGTAAACACATGAGATTCTTCGGGTGGTCAAAGCAGTACCTTATTCAATAAGGTTCTTCGTGATACCAAAGCAGTATCTCTAAACACATGAGATTCTTCGGGTGGTCGAAGCAGTCCCTTATCCAATAAGGTTCTTCACGATACCAAAGCAGTATCTCTAAACATGTGAGATTCTTCGGGTGGTCAAAGCAGTCCCTTATCTAATAAGGTTCTTCGCGATACCAAAGCAGTATCTCTAAACACATGAGATTCTTCGGTTAGTCAAAGCAGTCCCTTATCTAATAAGGTTCTTCGCGATACCAAAGCAGTATCTCTAAACACATGAGATTCTTCGGGTGGTCAAAGCAGTCCTTTATCTAATAAGGTTCTTCGCGATACCAAATCAGTATCTCTAAACACAGTAGATTCTTCGGGTGGTTAAAGAAGACCCTTTATCCAATAAGGTTCTTCGTGATATTAAAGCAGTATCTCTAAACACATGACATTTTTCGCAATACCAAAGAAGTATCTCTAAACACATGAGATTCTTCGGGTGGTCGAAGCAGTCCCTAATCCAATAAGGTTCTTCGCGATACCAAAGCAGTATCTCTAAACACATGAGATTCTTCGGGTAGTTGAAGCAGTCCCTTATCCAATAAGGTTCTTTGCGATACCAAAGCGGTATCTCTAAACACATCAGATTCTTCGGGTGGTCGAAGCAGTACCTTATTTAATAAGGTTCTTCGTGATACCAAAGCAGTATCTCTAAACACATGAGATTCTTCGGGTTGTCGAAGCAGTGCCATATCCAATAAGGTTCTTCACGATACCAAAGCAGTATCTCTAAACACGTGAGATTCGTCGGATGGTCAAAGCAGTCCCTTATGAAATAAGGTTCTTCGGAATACCAAAGCAGTATCTCTAAACACATGAGATTCATCGGGTGGTCAAAGTAGTCCCTTATCCAATAAGGTTCTTTGCGATACCAAAGAAGTATCTCTAAACACATGAGATTCTTCGGGTGGTCAAAGTAGTCTCTTATCTAATAAGGTTCTTCACGATACCAAAGCAGTATTTTTAAGCACAAGAGATTCTTCGGGTGGTCGAAGCAGTCCCTTATCCAATAAGGTTCTTCGTGATACCAAAGCAGTATCTCTAAACACATGAGATTCTTTGGGTGGTCGAAGCAGTACCTTATTCAATAAGGTTCTTCGCGATATCAAATCAATATCTCTAAACACATGAGATTCTTCGGGTGGTCGAAGAAGTCCCTTATCCAATAAGGTTCTTCATGATATGAAAGCAGTATCTCTAAACACATGGGATTCTTAGCGATACCAAAGAAGTATCTCTAAACACATGAGATTCTTCGGGTGGTTGAAGCAGTCCCTTATCCAATAAGGTTCTTCGCGATACCAAAGCAGTATCTCTAAACACGAGATTCTTCGGGTCTTCAAAGCAGTCCCTTATCTAATAAGGTTCTTCGCGATACCAAAATAGTATCTCTAAACACATGAGATTCTTCGGGTGGTCAAAGCAGTCCCTTATCTAATAAGGTTCTTCGAGATATCAAAGCAGTATCTCTAAACACATGAGATTCTTCGCGATACCAAAGCAGTATATTTAAACACATGAGATTCGTCGTGTGGTCGAAGCAGTGACTTATCCAATAAGGTTCTTCGCGATACGAAAGAAGTATCTCTAAACACATGAGATTCTTCGCGATACCAAAGAAGTATCTCTAAACACATGGGATTCTTCGCGATACCAAAGAAGTATCTCTAAACACATGGGATTCTTCGCGATACCAAAGAAGTATCTCTAAACACATGAGATTCTTCGGGTGGTTGAAGCAGTCCCTTATCCAATAAGGTTCTTCGCGATACCAAAGCAGTATCTCTAAACACATGAGATTTTTCGAGTAGTCGAAGCAGTCCCTTATCCAATAAGGTTGTTCGTGATACCAAAGCAGAATCTGTAAACACATGAGATTCTTAGGGTGGTCAAAGCAGTACCTTATTCAATAAGGTTCTTCGTGATACCAAAGCAGTATCTCTAAACACATGAGATTCTTCGGGTGGTCGAAGCAGTCCCTTATCCAATAAGGTTCTTCACGATACCGAAGCAGTATCTCTAAACACGTGAGATTCTTCGGGTGGTCAAAGCAGTCCCTTATCTAATAAGGTTCTTCGCGATACCAAAGCAGTATCTCTAAACACATGAGATTCTTCGGTTAGTCAAAGCAGTCCCTTATCTAATAAGGTTCTTCGCGATACCAAAGCAGTATCTCTAAACACATGAGATTCTTCGGGTGGTCAAAGCAGTCCCTTATCTAATAAGGTTCTTCGCGATACCAAATCAGTATCTCTAAACACAGTAGATTCTTCGGGTGGTTAAAGCAGACCCTTATCCAATAAGGTTCTTCGTGATATTAAAGCAGTATCTCTAAACACATGACATTTTTCGCAATACCAAAGAAGTATCTCTAAACACATGAGATTCTTCGGGTGGTCGAAGCAGTCCCTAATCCAATAAGGTTCTTCGCGATACCAAAGCAGTATCTCTAAACACATGAGATTCTTCGGGTAGTTGAAGCAGTCCCTTATCCAATAAGGTTCTTTGCGATACCAAAGCGGTATCTCTAAACACATCAGATTCTTCGGGTGGTCGAAGCAGTACCTTATTTAATAAGGTTCTTCGTGATACCAAAGCAGTATCTCTAAACACATGAGATTCTTCGGGTTGTCGAAGCAGTGCCATATCCAATAAGGTTCTTCACGATACCAAAGCAGTATCTCTAAACACGTGAGATTCGTCGGATGGTCAAAGCAGTCCCTTATGAAATAAGGTTCTTCGGAATACCAAAGCAGTATCTCTAAACACATGAGATTCATCGGGTGGTCAAAGTAGTCCCTTATCCAATAAGGTTCTTTGCGATACCAAAGAAGTATCTCTAAACACATGAGATTCTTCGGGTGGTCAAAGTAGTCTCTTATCTAATAAGGTTCTTCACGATACCAAAGCAGTATTTTTAAACACAAGAGATTCTTCGGGTGGTCGAAGCAGTCCCTTATCCAATAAGGTTCTTCGTGATACCAAAGCAGTATCTCTAAACACATGAGATTCTTTGGGTGGTCGAAGCAGTACCTTATTCAATAAGGTTCTTCGCGATATCAAATCAATATCTCTAAACACATGAGATTCTTCGGGTGGTCGAAGAAGTCCCTTATCCAATAAGGTTCTTCATGATATGAAAGCAGTATCTCTAAACACATGGGATTCTTAGCGATACCAAAGAAGTATCTCTAAACACATGAGATTCTTCGGGTGGTTGAAGCAGTCCCTTATCCAATAAGGTTCTTCGCGATACCAAAGCAGTATCTCTAAACACATGAGATTTTTCGAGTAGTCGAAGCAGTCCCTTATCCAATAAGGTTCTTCGTGATACCAAAGCAGTATCTGTAAACACATGAGATTCTTCGGGTGGTCAAAGCAGTACCTTATTCAATAAGGTTCTTCGAGATACCAAAGCAGTATCTCTAAACACATGAGATTCTTCGGTTGGTCAAAGCAGTCCCTTATCTAATAAGGTTCTTCGCGATACCAAAGCAGTATCTCTAAACACATGAGATTCTTCGGGTGGTCAAAGCAGTCCCTTATCTAATAAAGTTCTTCGAGATATCAAAGCAGTATCTCTAAGCACATGAGATTCTTCGGGTGGTTAAAGCAGTCCCTTATCCAATAAGGTTCTTCGTGATATTAACGCAGTATCTCTAAACACATGAGATTCTTCGGGATACCAAAGAAGTATCTCTAAACACATGAGATTCTTCGGGTGGTCGAAGCAGTCCCTTATCCAATAAGGTTCTTCGCGAGACCATAGCAGTATCTCTAAACACATGAGATTCTTCGGGTAGTTGAAGCAGTCGCTTATCCAATAAGGTTTTTCGCGATACCAAGGCAGTATCTCTAAACACATGAGATTCTTCGGGTGGTCAAAGCAGTACCTTATTCAATAAGGTTCTTCGTGATACCAAAGCAATATCTCTAAACACATGATATTCTTTGGGTGGTCGAAGCAGTCCCTTTTCCAATAAGGTTCTTCACGATACCAAAGCAGTATCTCTAAACACATGAGATTCATCGGGTGGTCAAAGTAGTCCCTTATCCAATAAGGTTCTTTGCGTTACCAAAGAAGTATCTCTAAACACATGAGATTCTTCGGGTGGTCAAAGTAGTCCCTTATCTAATAAGGTTCTTCGCGATACCAAAGCAGTATTTTTAAACACAAGAGATTCTTCTGGTGGTCGAAGCAGTCCCTTATCCAATAAGGTTCTTTGCGATACCAAAGCAGTATCTCTAAACACATGATATTCGTCGGGTGGTCGAAGTAGTGCCTTATCCAATAAGGTTCTTCGCGATACCAAAGCAGTATCTCTAAACACATGAGATTCTTCGGGTCGTCTAAGTAGTCCCTTATCTAATAAGGTTCTTCGTGATATCAAATCAATATCTCTAAACACATGAGATTCTTCGAGTGGTCAAAGCAGTCCCTTATCCAATAAGGTTCTTCGCAATATTAAAGCAGTATCTCTAAACACATGAGATTCCTCGCGATACCAAAGAAGTATCTCTAAACACATGAGATTCTTCGGGTGGTCGAAGCAGTCCCTTATCCAATAAGGTTCTTCGTGATACCGAAGCAGTATCTCTAAACACATGAGATTCTTTGGGTGGTCGAAGCAGTACCTTATTCAATAAGGTTCTTCGTGATACCAAAGCAGTATCTCTAAACACATGAGATTCATCAGGTGGTCGAAGCAGTCCATTATCCAATAAGGTTCTTCACGATATTAAAGCAGTATCTCTAAA
This sequence comes from Lathyrus sativus, assembly GCA_963859935.3. Classification (NCBI taxonomy): domain Eukaryota; kingdom Viridiplantae; phylum Streptophyta; class Magnoliopsida; order Fabales; family Fabaceae; genus Lathyrus; species Lathyrus sativus. The sequence continues at coordinate 234,007,891 of OZ012740.1, read as the reverse complement.
CACATGAGATTCTTCGCGATACCAAAGAAGCATCTCTAAACACATTAGATTCTTCGGGTGGTCGAAGCAGTCCCATTATCCAATAAGGTTCTTCGCGATAATAAAGCAGTATCTCTAAACACATGAGATTCTTCGCGATACCCAAGCAGTATCTCTAAGCACATGAGATTCTTCGGGTGGTCGAAGCAGTCCCTTATCCAATAAGGTTCTTCGCGATACCAAAGCAGTATCTCTAAACACATGAGATTCTTCAGGAGGTTGAAGCAGTCCCTTATCCAATAAGGTTCTTCGCGATACCAAAGCAGTATCTCTAAACACATGAGATTCTTCGGGTGGTCGAAGCAGTACCTTATTCAATAAGGTTCTTCGTGATACCAAAGCAGTATCTCTAAACACATGAGATTCTTCGGGTGGTCAAAGCAGTCCCTTTTCCAATACGCATCTTCATGATACCGAAGCAGTATCTCTAAACACATGAGATTCGTCGGATGGTCAAAGCAGTCCCTTATCCAATAAGGTTCTTCGCGATACTAGAGCAGTATCTCTAAACACATGAGATTCATCGGGTGGTCAAAGCAGTCCCTTATCTAATAAGGTTCTTCGCCATACCAAAGCAGTATTTTTAAACACATGAGATTCTTCGGGTGGTCGAAGCAGTCCCTTATCCAATAAGGTTCTTCGCGATACCAAAGAAGTATCTCTAAACACATGATATTCGTCGGGTGGTCGAAGCAGTGCCTTATCCAATAAGGTTCTTCACGATACCAAAGCAGTATCTCTAAACACATGAGATTCTTCGGGTGGTCGAAGCAGTCCCTTATCCAATAAGGTTCTCCGCGATACCAAAGAAGTATCTCTAAACACATGAGATTTTTCGGGTGGTCGAAGCAGTCCCATATCCAATAAGGTTTTTCGCGATACCAAAGCAGTATCTCTAAACACATGAGATTCTTCGGGTAGTCGAAGCAGTCCCTTATCCAATAAGGTTCTTCGTGATACCAAAGCAGTATCTCTAAACACATGAGATTCTTTGGGTGGTCGAAGCAGTACCTTATTCAATAAGGTTCTTCGCGATACCAAAGCAGTATCTCTAAACACATGAGATTCTTCGGGTGGTTGAAGCAGACCCTTATCCAATAAGGTTTTTCGCGATACCAAAGTACTATCTCTAAACACATGAGATTCTTCGGGTGGTCGAAGCAGTACCTTATTCAATAAGGTTCTTCGTGATACCAAAGCAGTATCTCTAAACACATGATATTCTTCGGGTGGTCGAAGCAGTCCCTTATCCAATAAGGTTCTTCACTATACCAAAGCAGTATCTCTAAACACGTGAGATTCGTCAGATGGTCGAAGCAGTCCCTTATGCAATAAGGTTCTTCGCGATACCAAAGCAGTATCTCTAAACACGTGAGATTCATCGGGTGGTCAAAGTAGTCCCTTATCCAATAAGGTTCTTTGCGATACCAAAGAAGTACCTCTAAACACAGGAGATTCTTCGGGTGGTCAAAGTAGTCCCATATCTAATAAGCTTCTTCGCAATACCAAAGCAGTATTTTTAAACACAAGAGATTCTTCGGGTGGTCGAAGCAGTCCCTTATCCAATAAGGTTCTTTGCGATACCAAAGCAGTATCTCTAAACACATGATATTCGTCGGGTGGTCGAAGCAGTGCCTTATCCAATAAGGTTCTTAGCGATACCAAAGCAGTATCTCTAAACACATGAGATTCTTCGGGTGGTCAAAGCAGTCCCTTATCTAATAAGGTTCTTCGAGATATCAAATCAATATCTCTAAACACATGAGATTCTTCGAGTGGTCAAAGCAGTCCCTTATCCAATAAGGTTCTTCGCGATATTAAAGCAATATCTCTAAACACATGAGATTCTTCGCGATACCAAAGAAGTATCTCTAAACACATGAGATTCTTCGGGTGGTCGAAGCAGTCCCTTATCCAATAAGATTCTTCGCGATACCAAAGTTGTATCTCTAAACACATGAGATTCTTCGGGTAGTCGAAGCAGTCCCTTATCCAATAAGGTTCTTCGTGATACCAAAGCAGTATCTCTAAACACATGAGATTCTTTGGGTGGTTGAAGCAGTACCTTATTCAATAAGGTTCTTCGCGATACCAAAGCAGTGTCTCTAAACACATGAGATTCTTCGGGTGGTCGAAGCAGTCCCTTATCCAATAAGGTTCTTCGCGATACCAAAGCAGTATCTCTAAACACATGAGATTCTTCGGGTGGTTGAAGCAGTCCCTTATCTAATAAGGTTCTTCGCGATACCAAAGCAGTATCTCTAAACACATGAGATTCTTCGGGTGGTCAAAGCAGTCCCTTATCTAATAAGGTTCTTCGCGATACCAAAGCAGTATCTCTAAACACATGAGATTCTTCGGGTGGTCAAAGAAATCCCTTATCCAATAAGGTTCTTCACGATACCAAAGCAGTACCTCGAAACACGTGAGATTCGTCGGATGGTCGAAGCAATCCCTTATCCAATAAGGTTCTTCGCGATACCAGAGCAGTATCTCTAAACACATGAGATTCATCGGGTGGTCAAAGTAGTCTCTTATCCAATAAGGTTCTTTGCGATACCAAAGAAGTATCTCTAAACACATGAGATTCTTCGGGTGGTCAAAGCAGTGCCTTATCTGATAAGGTTCTTCGCGATACCAAAGCAATATCTCTAAACACATGAAATTCTTCGGGTGGTCAAAGCAGTCCCTTATCTAATAAGGTTTTTCGAGATATCAAAGCAGTATCTCTAAACACATGAGATTCTTCGCGATACCAAAGCAGTATATTTAAACACATGTGATTCGTCGGGTGGTCGAAGCAGTGCCTTATCCAATAAGGTTCTTCGCGATACGAAAGTAGTATCTCTAAACACATGAGATTCTTCGGGTGGTCAAAGCAGTCCCTTATCTAATAAGGTTCTTCGTGATACCAAATTAGTATCTCTAAACACATGAGATTCTTCGGGTGGTTAAAGCAGTCCCTTATCCAATTAGGTTCTTCGTGATATTAAAGCAGTATCTCTAAACACATGAGATTCTTCGCGATACCAAAGAAGTATCTCTAAACACATGAGATTCTTCAGGTGGTCGAAGCAGTCCCTTATCCAATAAGGTTCTTCGCAATACGAAAGCAGTATCTCTAAACACATGAGATTCTTCGGGTAGTTGAAGCAGTCCCTATTCAATAAGGTTCTTCGCGATACCAAAGCAGTATATCTAAACACATGAGATTCTTCGGGTGGTCGAAGCAGTCCCTTATCCAATAAGGCTCTTTGCGATACCAAAGAAGTATCTCTAAACACATGAGATTCTTTGGGTGGTCAAAGTAGTCGCTTATTTAATAAGGTTCTTTGCGATACCAAAGCAGTATTTTTCATTACAAGAGATTCTTCGGGTGGTCGAAGCAGTCCCTTATCCAATAAGGTTCTTTGCGATACCAAAGCAATATCTCTAAACACATGATATTCGTCGGGTGGTCGAAGAAGTGCCTTATCCAATAAGGTTCTTCGCGATATCAATGTGTCGCTTCCGCGAAAATAAGGTGCCGGCAAAACAGAAGAGTCGCCACCTTTCGTTATTTATCCCTCAGAACGGGAAAGGAAACGATCGGAAAAACTTGACGAATAGGTATAAGACAAGGTCATCGCAACCGTTGTCTGGGTTCGGGAGTCGGTTACGCAAGGGGAAGGTATTAGCACCCCTCACCTCCGTCGTACTCGACGGGATCCACGCTTGTTGTGTTTACTGGACGAGTTGGTTTATCTATCTACCTATCAAGGCTGGCTCAAAAAGAAAAGAAAAATGACTCGTCAAAGCGTCGCGCTTTATGCCTACGTATTCTCATCAGAGAATGAGAAATCAGAGTCAACGTAGTTCGACTAACCTCGGGTTACGGGGAAGGTTGCTCGCCAATACGTCAGTATTGTACCTACGTACTCTCAATGGGTATGAGAGATCAGAGCTTACGTAGTTCGGGCTACTATGGCTTACGGGGATTCAGATTCATCTATTTTTTTTTATCGAGTAGGGTTAAACAGCAGTTCCAGCAGTTAGGAACAAAGCCTGTTTGTGGTGGCGCTGAAGTTTAACGACACTCTTTTCTTCAGAAAAGCTTCCTTTGAATTATGGGCCCACGGGGCAAAAAGGTTTGAAGTTTGTTTTTTGTCTTTTACGAAAGAAGTGTTTTTTATGGTTGTTTGCAATTTCAATCGCACTAAAGACTATGACCTGAGAGTGAATGCGTCGCATGTCACCCAAAGGGTGCCATACTAAACATTCAGACTGTTGCAAAGAAGCTCTCCAACAATCCTTTCTCAGATAGCTTAAGGCTCGTAACGTACGAAAGAAATCATTCATGATTACTGTATCTTAAGTTGTTTGAGATGAGAAGAGAGAACAGGCTCAACTAAAGGGAGACTATCAAGTCCTAATGTTGTCATGCCAAGGATTCATCCTATAGTTGAGGTTTGAAACAGGGAACTCCTAGAAGTTATCATGCATAGGTTTCAACCTAAAGTTCTATCATCACTTCCTTATCAAAGGACGTGAGATTCCTAGGGGATCATGTCAATGATAAACAGAAACGGATAAAGCATCAGCTTAAACAGTAAACAAATATACAGTAAAATGCATGCAATGAAAGTGAGGGAGGAAATGTGTGTGGGGCAGCAGCCTCCACAAGCTCATCTCAACCTCAAGCCAGATATGAATAACTGTAATCATACAGAGGAAACAACATGCTATCAAGCAAGATATGAGTGACTGTAATCATACAGAAGAAATAACATGCTATCAAGCAAAATAGAATAGCAACTGCAATCATACAGAAGAAATAACATGCTATCAAGCAAAATAGAATAGCAACTGCAATCATACAGAAGAAATAACATGCTATCAAGCAAAATAGAATAGCAACTGCAATCATACAGAAGAAATAACATGCTATCAAGCAAAATAAACCACATGGGCAAGGGAGCAGGGCTCTACCGAATACCCGCAAGCAAAGCCAAACAGTAAAAATACAAGCAGAGGGAGCAACTCAACCTCTAGTGCAATCATGCTCCTAGCTTAAAGTTAGTCTAGATATGGACTTATTCTAATGCATCAAGCAAGTCAAACAAGGCACAGCAGCACAGAAAAGAAAACAGACAAGAAAGAAAGCAGATCAACAGCTCCTTCTTTCAATTTCAAGCTTCAGCTCTTCTGACAGCAATCCAGTCTTCAGACTACAACCACCCTTCAAGGCTATCATCCTCTATGACAAGTATCAACTTGCTTCTCCAGGGTTTCAACCCATCAACATAAGTTTCAACTTATCCTCTCTTCTCCAAGCTTCAGCTCTCCAGTCAATCCCACCTTCAAGCTTCACTCTTAACTACAAGTATCAACTTGATTCCTTCAGGCTCTCCAAGCATCAGTGTAAGTGTCAACTCATCCTTTATTCCTCAAGCCTCAGCTATACACTCAATCTCAATTGAATCCACTTCATAAGTATCAACTTAGTCTTCAAGCTTCAGCTCTCTTTGCTTTACCAGTATCAACTTGGTCTTCTTCATCTACAAGCTTCAGCTTCTCAGAATAATCTTCAATCACCTGGAAGTGTCAACTTCATCCTTCAATTCTTTAAGCCTCAGCTCTTCACTCAATCTCTATTGGATCTTCTTCACAAGCATCAACTTGTTCTTCTTCTCCTACAAGCTTCAGCTGCAATGGCAATGCTCAAGGAATCATCCTCTTCCACATTCTTCAATGAGGTTTTCATCTTCAAACTCAAGTCCAACATCTTTCAAGATACTCAAACCAGAAGACAATTGATTTAACAGAATGAGTGGAAATGATAAACAGCTTATTGACAACCAAAGGAAGCCTGTAAGGGTTCATCATTATGAGAGACTGGTTCTGTAACACCCCCTTTCTATACCCCCAAAATAATGCAATAAATTCAATTAGGCACTTAGAAAATTTATTTCATCAGAGTTTAATTAAAACATGGTATATAAGAGGCGCATCACATTATCATGAAATTAAACACATACGATACCTGCTCAAAAAAAAAGATATGCAACAATGGGTAACCCACATCTCAATATTTAGAATTAAAGCGGAAACATCCAAATATTGAATCGATCACATACATAAAAGTATATACAACCATCAGTTAATTCATTCTTTACAACATATCCACAGCAGATACATACACATATGTATCACAAAAGAATCAAACCAAAATGACTTCAAAAGAGCCAAAGGCTTCCTAACTACCCAGATGTTACATATCAGAGCCATTGACCAAAAGGAATGAAGACATCGCTTCAGAAAAAGAACCTCCAGCATCCTACTCTGCAATGCCTCATTGAGCATTATAAAACAGCAGAAGGGTGAGAAACAATATCATAATAGTTAATGCATAAAATTGTATATATACATATACTCATATTTGTACAAGTTATATTCAAATCATGTTCTCACCACATTAAGCATATACAATTAATCATGCCTCTACACATGCTCATGAACATTCACTATATGTTCCTCCAAACAATCATATATAACATACACAGTTACATTCATACAACTAATGCATCATACACAGATGACTCATGCAACTCATAGAGACCGACACACGACTCTATGCAGATGTAAATGCGGTACCGACTCATTTCAACAGATTCTCTAAGGAATCGAGTATTCAGCAGATTCTCCACGGAATCAAGTATTCAGCAGATTCTCCACGGAATCAAATATTCATCAGATTCTCCACGGAATCGAATATTCAGCAGATTCTCCACGGAATCAAATACTCAGCAGATTCTCCACGGAATCAAATACTCTAACTAATCCTCCAAGGGATTACATGTTATGACCGATTCTCCGAGGAATCACACAATGCAACCGATTCTCCAAGGAATCTAATGTAACCATCGTATCATACGAGGTTCTACAAATCCTCTGAGGGATCAATCAACACACAAATGCATACTAAGATGCTTCACAATGCAAATCCTCCGAGGGATCATTCAACACAAAAATGCATACTATGTTCACAAACATACTCATTGCATTTATCACATACATCGCATATATCTATTATGCATTCACATTATGCACCATTTCACACATGGTTTACACACATATTAGCCTATCAATGCGTTTCTATTCAATTAAAGCAAATACACAAGATTATCAAACATTCCAGATTCACCATTGGCTCTACAATCTAGGATTCACGCCTTTCGGCCACCCACAACACGATATGTCGAAACAGTTCACACATCAATCATTCATATAGGCATTAATCATGATTGAATCAACCAAACATCATGCTATGAATCAAACAGCAAAACAAATAACACTGACAGGTTCGCCAACCTTCGCCTGGCGAAGCCACGCAGCGAATGCTCGCTGGCCTTCGCCTGGCGAACTCCCCAGCGAAGTCCACTGGGAGTAATTCTGGAATTACTCGCTGAGGCTCGCTACACACTCGCCTGGCGAACCTTCGCCAGCTAACCTCGCCTGGCGAGCTTGCCAGCGAATACAAGGTGTTGCTTCTGACTTGCTTCGCTACGGCTCGCTGGGCTTCGCCTGGCGAAGCTTCGCTGCCATTCGCCTGGCGAGCCTGCGAAGACAGAACTTCCATGGTTGTTCCAAAGCCCAAACTCCATACAACCAACCGATTAAATCCAAACCAGTCTCAGTGGCACAACCCAACCATCACCCGACTAAACTACATCGTCTAATCCGAGTTCTAACCGATTAAAACCTCATTCTACTCACAAAACCAACTTCTAACCTAAGTGGAAAAAGAGTAGAAACTCTACAAAATCCAAACACATACACATACAATCATATACATTAAAGAGATGATGGAGTTGCACACCCTTACCGATCGATTGCAAGCTTTGGTGATGATCCCTTGATGATTCTAGGTTTTCCTCTCCACTTTCTCTTCTCTTTCTCTTCTCCTCTTTTCTTTCTCTCGTTTTTCTTCTTATGTTACTATCTTTCTTTCTTTTCCTCTCTTATTCTATTTCTATCTCTATTTCTTTTCTCTCAAATTCTTTCCAACACTTACCAAACAATTCTCACATTAAATTGCTAAATGTCTAAAATGCCCTTTTTACTCTAATTCCCCGAAAACTCTCCGAACCGGTAAAAATAGATAAAATAAGCAAACACCACATAACAATATATAATTTCTCAATTTGAAACAAACATTAATTAAATAAATTAAAAGACTCAACAATTAATGGGAATTCAGAATCGGGGCGTTACAACTCTCCCCCACTTTAGAAATTTTCGTCCTCGAAAATATCACCTGATTCAAACAACTCCGGATGCGACTCTCGCATCTTGCTCTCCAATTCCCAAGTCATGTTGCCTTCCGCGGCACCTCCCCAGGACACTTTCACAAGCGCAATATCCTTGCCTCTTAGTTTCTTAACTTCACGGTCCAAAATACTAACCGGTAAAACTTCAACTGTAAGGTTATCTCTTACTTCAACTTCATCCATTGGGATAACATGTGACGGATCCGGAACATACTTCCGAAGTTGCGAGACATGGAATACTTCATGCAAATTCGAAAGGTTCGGAGGCAACGCCACACGATAAGCCACAGCACCAACTCGTGCGACAATCTGATACGGACCAATAAAACGAGGAGTCAACTTTCTCGACTTCAAAGCACGACCCACACCCGTAACCGGTGTAACTCTCAAAAACACATGGTCGCCCTCTTGAAACTCGAGATCCTTTCTCCTTTTATCATGATAACTTTTCTGCCTACTCTGAGAAGCTCTCATCTTTTCCCGAATAAATTTCGCCTTTTTCGTCGTTTGCTGTACCATTTCCGGACCAACTACCGACTCCTCACCCGTCTCATGGCAACACAGAGGTGTTCGACATCTCCGACCATACAAAGCCTCAAATGCCGCCATACCAATACTCGAATGGAAACTGTTATTATAGGTGAACTCAATCAACGCTAAATAACCGTCCCACGCACCACCTTGTTCAAGCACACAAGCACGCAACAAATCTTCTAATGATTGAATCGTCCTCTCGGTTTGACCATCTATTTGCGGATGATATGCCGAACTCAATCTCAACTTAGAACCCAAGGCACCTTGCAAACTCTCCCAAAATCTTGAAGTAAATCTGGGATCTCTATCTGACACAATACTCTTAGGAACTCCATGAAGCTTCACAATAGTGCCAACATAAATCTCGGCCAACCTTTCCAAAGAATAAGTAATATCAATCGGAATAAAGTGAGCCGATTTAGTAAGCCTATCAACAATCACCCAAATAGTATTATGTCCTCTTTGCGTATTCGCCAATCCCGTAACAAAATCCATCGATATACTATCCCATTTCCATTCCGGAATATCCAACGGTTGCATCAATCCACTAGGCTTCTGATGCTCCACCTTAGACTTCTGGGAAGTCAAACACGAGTACACAAAACGAGCGACATCGGTTTTCAATCCAGACCACCAAAAGATCTTCTTCAAATCCTGATACATCTTATTCGCTCCCGGATGAATACTCAAGTTACTCCGATGTCCCTCTTCCAATATCATCTTTTTAAAATCCGCATCATCGGGAATACAAATACGACCTCGAAACCTCAAAACTCCTAATTCATCAACTTTGAAATCTTCATTTCCATTCGTCATCAAATCCACAAATTTCAAATCCAACTTCTGCTTTTCACACACCGTAGCAAGGAAATCATTCGTGACATGCAACATACCCAGCTTCACACTACTCGGTGTTAACTCACAAACCAAACTCAAATCTCTAAAGTTCTCCAAGAGTTCCCACTCTCTAACCATCAAAGTAGACACGTGCAACGACTTCCGACTTAAGGCATCGGCTACCACATTCGCCTTACCCGGATGATAATTTAAACCAAAATCATAGTCCTTCAAAAGTTCTAGCCATCTCCTTTGCCTCATATTCAATTCTTTTTGATCAAACAAATACTTCAAACTCTTGTGATCGCTAAAAACTTCAAATCTTGCACCATAAAGATAGTGCCTCCAAATTTTCAAAACGAACACTACGGCCGCTAACTCCAAATCATGAGTAGGATAATTCCTTTCATGTACTCTCAACTGTCTAGAAGCATACGCCACGACCTTCCCATCTTGCATCAATACACCACCCAATCTTGACAAAGAAGCATCGCAATAAACCACAAAAGGTTCCGTAGGATTCGACAAAATCAAAACTGGCGCTGTCGTTAACCTTCTCTTTAATTCCATGAAACTCTCTTCACAATTAACATCCCAAATGAAAGCCTTTCCTTTACAAGTCAACTGCGTTAACGGAAGTGCTAACTTTGAAAATCCTTCGATAAACCTCCGGTAGTAACCGGCCAAGCCCAAAAAGCTTCGAATTTCCGTAACTGATCTTGGAGTCTCCCATTGCATTACCGCATCGATCTTGGATGGATCCACACTAATACCATTACCGGAAATAATATGCCCAAGAAAACTCACCTTCGATAACCAAAACTCACACTTAGACAACTTTGCGTACAACTTCTTCTCTTTCAAAATCCGCAACACAATCCTTAAATGTTCTTCGTGTTCCTCTCGAGACTTAGAATAAATCAAAATGTCATCGATAAACACCACCACAAAATGATCCAACTTCTCGTGGAAGATACGGTTCATATATTCCATGAAAACACCCGGTGCATTAGAAACTCCGAATGGCATCACCGTATACTCATAGTGACCATATCGTGTTCTAAAAGCCATCTTCGAAATATCTTATTCCTTAACCCGAATCTGGTGATAACCGGATCTCAAATCAATCTTACTAAAAACACGGGCTCCAACCAATTGATCCATCAAATCATCAATTCTTGGAAGCGGATACTTGTTCTTAATTGTCACCTTATTCAACTGCCGATAATCAATACACAACCGCATACTACCATCCTTCTTCTTTACCAACAATACCGGTGCACCCCAAGGAGAAACACTTGGTCTTACAAATCTCTTATCCAACAAATCATTCAACTGCTTCTTCAATTCCACCAACTCCGATGCCGACATCCGATACGGGGCCATCGAAATCGGTCTAGTACCCGGAACTAGATCAATAGAAAATTCAACCTCTCTCTTTGGCGGCACATCCGCAACATCTTCCGGAAACACTTCAGGAAATTCACAAACCACAGGAAACACGTCGAGCTCAACTTTGCTCTCCACCGACAACGATGCAAACAAACCAAACAACTGAGCTTCGTCCGCTAAAAGTTTCTTCAACTCTTTAGTGGAAAGAAAACTCTCGTTTTCACCATCTTCCAAAGAAGGAAACCTTACTAACTTGTGATAGCAATCCAGATGAACTCTATTAAATTGCAACCAGTTCATACCCAAGATTACGTCCAAACCTTCCAACGGCAAACACACTAAATCCATAACGAAGTCCTTACCATACATGGTCAAAGAATAACTTGCACACACCAAAGAAGTAGTTACCGACCCCGAAGCGGGAGTCCCAATAACCATACCACTACTCAAAGAAACCATACACAAATCCAACCGCTTAGCACACGCAAGAGAGATGAACGAGTGAGTCGCTCCAGTATCAATAATAGCAACTAAAGGCATATCATTAATAAAGCATGTACCTTTAATCAAACGATCTGCCGCATTAGTAGCGTCTGAACCTTCTAATGCGAATACTTTTCCGCCCGCCGGAGCTTGCTTCAGTTTGGTACAATTCGGGCTAATGTGACCCACCTCGCCACAATTAAAACACTTCACATCATTCTTTCTACACTCTGCTACATCATGTCCAAGAAGCCCACAGTTGGAACACTTCGCCTTGAACTTCCCACAATCATAAGACTTGTGGCCCATCACGCCACACTTAAAACATTTGATCGCACCGGAACCTCCTCCGGGTCTACTAAAAGTTTCCCCTATGTTTGCCCTTATCAGCAGGCGTCACATAAGGTCCGCTTTGTACTTGCTTCTTCCCTCTCCTCTCGCTCAAACCCTTGTAATGAGTAGAACGAGCTCTACTGTCTTCTTCATAAATTCTACAACACTCGGTCAAATCCGAAAATCTCTGTATTCTTTGATAACCCACCGCTTGCTTTATCTCAGGACGCAAGCCATTCTCATACTTGATACATTTGGAAAATTCCGCCGTAACCGCATCATAGTGAGGGTGAAACTTCACTAACTCAGTAAACTTAGCGGTGTAGTCCACCACCGACATATTACCTTGTTTCAACTCCAGAAATTCCATTTCTCTCTTCCCTTTAACACTTTCGGGATAATACTTCCTTAGAAACTCAGTACGAAATAAATCCCACATAATCTCCTCATCGTCGACCTCAAGAACTTGCCTCACGCTGACCCACCAATCATCAGCCTCTTCTCTCAGCATGTGAGCCCCTAGTCTCACCTTGTTCCCTTCAGCAGAATCCATCACCCTAAAGATCCTCTCAATTTCCTTTAACCATATCTGAGCACCATCCGGATCAAATCTCCCTTTGAACACCGGTGGTTGGTTCTTCCTGAACTCATCATTCGCATTCACGTTAGGTGCACCCTGCACAGCTCTGGCCATAGCCTCTAACGCCGCTGCCATAGCATTGTCATTACGACCTGCCATATTCTGAGGATTCCCAAAAATAACAACAAGGTTAAACAACCGTTCAACCAACACAACAACAAGATAGACACGACTGACTCAACACTGGCTCTGATACCACTTAATGTAACACCCCCTTTCTATACCCCCAAAATAATGCAATAAATTCAATTAGGCACTTAGAAAATTTATTTCATCAGAGTTTAATTAAAACATGGTATATAAGAGGCGCATCACATTATCATGAAATTAAACACATACGATACCTGCTCAAAAAAAAAGATATGCAACAATGGGTAACCCACATCTCAATATTTAGAATTAAAGCGGAAACATCCAAATATTGAATCGATCACATACATAAAAGTATATACAACCATCAGTTAATTCATGCTTTACAACATATCCACAGCAGATACATACACATATGTATCACAAAAGAATCAAACCAAAATGACTTCAAAAGAGCCAAAGGCTTCCTAACTACCCAGATGTTACATATCAGAGCCATTGACCAAAAGGAATGAAGACATCACTTCACAAAAAGAACCTCCAGCATCCTACTCTGCAATGCCTCATAGAGCATTATAAAACAGCAGAAGGGTGAGAAACAATATCATAACAGTTAATGCATAAAATTGTATATATACATATACTCATATTTGTACAAGTTATACTCAAATCATGTTCTCACCACATTAAGCATATAAAATTAATCATGCCTCTACACATGCTCATGAACATTCACTATATGTTCCTCCAAACAATCATATATAACATACACAGTTACATTCATACAACTAATGCATCATACACAGATGACTCATGCAACTCATAGAGACCGACACACGACTCTATGCAGATGCAAATGCGGTACCGACTCATTTCAACAGATTCTCTAAGGAATCGAGTATTCAGCAGACTCTCCACGGAATCAAGTATTCAGCAGATTCTCCACGGAATCAAATATTCATCAGATTCTCCATGGAATCGAATATTCAGCAGATTCTCCACGGAATCAAATACTCAGCAGATTCTCCACGGAATCAAATACTCTAACTAATCCTCCAAGGGATTACATGTTATGACCGATTCTCCGAGGAATCACACAATGCAACCGATTCTCCAAGGAATCTAATGTAACCATCGTATCATACGAGGTTCTGTAAATCCTCCGAGGGATGAATCAACACACAAATGCATACTAAGATGCTTCACAATGCAAATCCTCCGAGGGATCATTCAACACAAAAATGCATACTATGTTCACAAACATACTCATTGCATTTATCACATACATCGCATATATCTATCATGCATTCACATTATGCACCATTTCACACATGGTTTACACACATATCAGCCTATCAATGCGTTTCTATTCAATTCAAGCAAATACACAAGATTATCAAACATTCCAGATTCACCATTGGCTCTAAATTCTAGGATTCACACCTTTCGGCCACCCACAACACGATATGTCGAAACAGTTCACACATCAATCATTCATATAGGCATTAATCATAATTGAATCAACCAAACATCATGCTATGAATCAAACAGCAAAACAAATAACACTGTCAGGTTCGCCAACCTTCGCCTGGCGAAGCCACGCAGCGAATGCTCGCTGGCCTTCGCCTGGCGAACTCCCCAGCGAAGTCCACTGGGAGTAATTCTGGAATTACTCGCTGAGGCTCGCTACACACTCGCCTGGCGAACCTTCGCCAACTAACCTCTCCTGGCGAACTTGCCAGCGAATACAGGGTGTTGCTTCGGACTTGCTTCGCTACGGCTCGCTGGGCTTCGCCTGGCGAAGCTTCGCTGCCATTCGCCTGGCGAGCCTGTGAAGACAGAACTTCCATGGCTGTTCCAAAGCCCAAACTCCACACAACCAACCGATTAAATCCAAACCAGTCTCAGTGGCACAACCCAACCATCACCCGACTAAACTACATCGTCTAATCCGAGTTCTAACCGATTAAAACCTCATTCTACTCACAAAACCAACTTCTAACCTAAGTGGAAAAAGAGTAGAAACTCTATAAAATCCAAACACATACACATACAATCATATACATTAGAGAGATGATGGAGTTTCACACCCTTACCGATCGATTGCAAGCTTTGGTGATGATCCCTTGATGATTCTAGGTTTTCCTCTCCACTTTCTCTTCTCTTTCTCTTCTCCTCTTTTCTTTCTCTTGTTTTTCTTCTTATGTTACTATCTTTCTTTCTTTTCCTCTCTTATTCTATTTCTATCTCTATTTCTTTCCTCTCAAATTCTTTCCAACACTTACCAAACAATTCTCACATTAAATTGCTAAATGTCTAAAATGCCCTTTTTACTCTAATTCCCCGAAAACTCTCCGAACCGATAAAAATAGATAAAATAAGCAAACACCACATAACAATATATAATTTCTCAATTTAAAACAAACATCAATTAAATAAATTAAAAGACTCAACAATTAATGGAATTCAGAATCGGGGCGTTACAGGTTCCCTCAAAGTTCTACTTCCCAGATAAAGCCACTCATCCCTCCAAAGGAGGGATGTGAATATCTTAGAAGGACTTTTAGTCATTGGGAGGAATGGAAGCACAAGATGCTTTCCATATTTGTGAAAGAAATCATTCTAATTATAAGGCTCTCCCTATGTCTCCTACCTCCTAAATCTTCATCAGACACCTTCAGGCACCAACAACTCCAAGCTCCAAGCCACTTCAAGCAACTTCAAGCATCCTCTACTTGTCTTCAACTTGTCTTCAATCTCAACCAAAGGCAAACAAAGCAAAACCCTAATCTAAGGGGACTAAAGAAGTTAATCTAGTTGAGTTAGTAAGTTAGGATCACCTAAAACCTAGTACTAAAGTTAATCCTAACTAAAATACTAAAACCAATTGTAAAATCCTACAAAAATAACTATGGGAGCCTAGGTCAATCATGACTCTACCATATTAATTCCAAAGATCAAATCATCAAATAAGACCTAGAACTAAATTCTACACTATAAGGTACTAAACCTAAACCCTAAAAGGAAGCACCTAAAGCTCAATCTAGAAAACACACCTATTTTCTTCACAAAAATGTGAGAAAAATGCTATGGGAGCATACATGTCTAAACTAACCACTCACAAATAATCAGGATCAAAATCATCACCACATGATCACACAAAATTCCACAAAATTAAGTATCAAACATAACCATTTTAATATCAATTAAAATGTATAATTCCCATAAAATCAGAAAATGCATGAAATGAAAATATTTTTTATCTAAAAAATACTAGACTCAATCATGAGTATAATGCAAAAATAATGGGATTAATTGGATCATTTTTTAATTTATTATGAATTTATCAAGAACCATGAATAAAATGAAAAAAATAATAGAAAATCAAACAAAAATAAACACACGCGTGGTGCAGATAGCAACCAAAATCAATTCATTCTCCAAACTGGGCCATCAGGGGGGTGTGGATATTGTAACACCCCGATTCTGAATTCCATTAATTGTTGAGTCTTTTAATTTATTTAATTGATGTTTGTTTTAAATTGAGAAATTATATATTACTATGTGGTGTTTACTTATTTTATCTATTTTTACCGATTCAGAGAGTTTTCGGGGAATTAGAGTAAAAAGGGCATTTTAGACATTTAGCAATTTAGTGTGAGAATTGATTGGTAAGTGTTGGAAAGAATTTGAGAGGAAAGAAATAGAGATAGAAATAGAATAAGAGAGGAAAAGAAAGAAAGATAGTAACATAAGAAGAAAAACAAGAGAAAGAAAAGAGGAGAAGAGAAAGAGAAGAGAAAGTAGAGAGGAAAACCTAGAATCATCAAGGGATCATCACCAAAGCTTGCAATCGATCGGTAAGGGTGTGAAACTCCATCATCTCTTTAATGTATATGATTGTATGTGTATGTGTTTGGATTTTGTAGAGTTTCTACTCTTTTTCCACTTAGGTTAGAAGTTGGTTTTGTTTGTAGAATGAGGTTTTAATCGGTTAGAACTCGGATTAGACGATGTAGTTTAGTCGGGTGATGGTAGGGTTGTGCCACTGAGACTGGTTTGGATTTAATCGGTTGGTTGTGTGGAGTTTGAGCTTTGGAACAGCCATGGAGGTTCTGTCTTTGCAGGCTCGCCAGGCGAATGGTAGCGAAGCTTCGCCAGGCGGAGCCCAGCGAGCTGCAGCGAAGCAAGTCAGAAGCAAACACCCTGTCTTCGCTGGCAAGTTCGCCAGGCGAAGTAAGTTGGCGAAGGTTCGCCAGGCGAGTGTGTAGCGAGCCTCAGCGAGTAATTCCAGAATTACTCCCAGTGGACTTCGCTGGGAAGTTCGCCAGGCGAAGGCCAGCGAGCATTCGCTGCGTGGCTTCGCCAGGCGAAGGTTGGCGAACCTGACAGTGTCATTTGTTTTGCTGTTTATTCATAGCATAATTTTTTGACCGATTCAATTATGATTAATGCCTATATGAATGATTGATGTGTGAACTGTTTCGACATGTCGTGTTGTGGGTGGCCGAAAGGCGTGAATCCTAGATTGTAGAGCCAATGGAGAATCTGCAGAGTATTTGATTCCGTGGAGAATCTGCTGAATATTCGATTCCGTGGAGAATCTGATGAATATTTGATTCATTGGAGAATCTGCTGAATACTTGATTCCGTGGAGAATTTGCTGAATACTCGATTCCTTAGAGAATTTGTTGAAATGAGTCGGTACCGCATTTGCATCTGCATAGAGTCGTGTGTCGGTCTCTATGAGTTGCATGAGTCATCTGTGTATGATGCATTAGTTGTATGAATGTAACTGTGTATGTTATATATGATTGTTTGGAGGAACATATAGTGAATGTTCATGAGCATGTGTAGAGGCATGATTAATTGTATATGCTTAATGTGGTGAGAACATAATTTGAGTATAACTTGTACAAATATGAGTATATGTATTTATACAATTTTATGCATTAACTGTTATGATATTGTTTCTCACCCTTCTGCTGTTTTATAATGCTCTATGAGGCATTGCAGAGTAGGAAGCTGGAGGTTCTTTTTGTGAAGCGATGTCTTCATTCTTTTTGGTCAATGGCTCTGATATGTAACATCTGGGTAGTTAGGAAGCCTTTGACTCCTTTGGAGTTACATTTGTTTTGATTCCTTGTGATACATCTGTGTATGTATCCGCTATGGATATGGTTGTAAAGCATGAATTGATTGAATGGTTGTATATACTTTTATGAATGTGATCGATTCAATATTTGGATGTTTCCGCTTTTATTCTAAATATTGAGATGTGGGTTACCCATTGTTGCATATCTATTTTGAGCAGGTATCGTATGTGTTTAATTTCGTGATAATGTGATGCGCCTCTTATATACCATGTTTTAATTAAATTTTAATTAAACTCTGATGAAATAAATTTTCTAAGTGCCTAATTGATTAAATGTATTAATTTAGGGGTATAGAAAGGGGGTGTTACATTAAGTGGTATCAGAGCCAGTGTTGAGTCAGTCGTGTCTGTCTTGTTGTTGTGTTGGTTGAACGGTTGTTTAACCTTGTTCTTATTTTTGGGAATCCTCAGAATATGGCAGGTCGTAATGACAATGCTATGGCAGTGGCGTTAGAGGCTATGGCCAGAGCTGTGCAGGGTGCACCCAACGTGAATGCGAATGATGAGTTCAGGAAGAACCAACCACCGGTGTTCAAAGGGAGATTTGATCCGGATGGTGCTCAGATATGGTTAAAGGAAATTGAGAGGATCTTTAGGGTGATGGATTGTGCTGAAGGGAACAAGGTGAGACTAGGGACTCACATGCTGAGAGAAGAGGCTGATGACTGGTGGGTCAGCGTGAGGCAAGTTCTTGAGGTCGACGATGAGGAGATTACGTGGGATTTATTTCGTACTAAGTTTCTAAGGAAGTATTATCCCGAAAGTGTTAAAGGGAAGAGAGAAATGGAATTTCTGGAGTTGAAACAAGGTAATATGTCGGTGGTGGACTACACCGCTAAGTTTACTGAGTTAGTGAAGTTTCACCCTCACTATGATGCGGTTACGGCGGAATTTTCCAAATGTATCAAGTATGAGAATGGCTTGCGTCCTGAGATAAAGCAAGCGGTGGGTTATCAAATAATACGAAGATTTTCGGATTTGACCGAGTGTTATAGAATTTATGAAGAAGACAGTAGAGCTCGTTCTACTCATTATAAGGGTTTGAGCGAGAGGAGAGGGAAGCAGCAAGTACGAAGCGGACCTTATGTGATACCTGCTGATAAGGGCAAACATAGGGGAAACTTTGATAGGAGACCCGAAGGAGGTTCCGGTGCGATCAAATGTTTTAAGTGTGGCGTGATGGGCCACAAGTCTTATGATTGTGGAAAGTTCAAGGCGAAGTGTTCCAACTGTGGGCTCCTTGGACATGATGCAGCAGAGTGTAGAAAGAATGCTGTGAAGTGTTTTAATTGTGGCGAGGTGGGTCACATTAGCCCGAATTGTACCAAACCGAAGCAAGCTCCGGCGGGCGGAAAAGTATTCGCATTAGCAGGTTCAGACGCTACTAATGCGGCGGATCGTTTGATTAAAGGTACATGCTTTATTAATGATATGCCTTTAGTTGCTATTATTGATACTGGAGCGACTCACTCGTTCATCTCTCTTGTGTGTGCTAAGCGGTTGGATTTGTGTATGGTTTCTTTGAGTAGTGGTATGGTTATTGGAACTCCCGCTTCGGGGTCGGTAACTACTTCTTTGGTGTGTGCAAGTTGTCCTTTGACCATGTATGGTAAGGACTTCGTTATGGATTTAGTGTGTTTGCCGTTGGAAGGTTTGGGCGTAATCTTGGATATGAACTGGTTGCAATTTAATAGAGTTCATCTGGATTGCTATCACAAGTTTGTAAGGTTTCCTTCTTTGAAAGATGGTGAAAACGAGAGTTTTCTTTCCACTAAAGAGTTGAAGAAACTTTTAGCGGACGAAGCTCAGTTGTTTGGTTTGTTTGCATCATTGTCGGTGGAGAGAAAAGTTGAGCTCGACGTGTTTCCTGTGGTTTGTGAATTTCCTGAAGTGTTTCCGGAAGATGTTGCGGATGTGCCGCCAAAGAGAGAGGTTGAATTTTCTATTGATCTAGTTCCGGGTACTAGACCGATTTCGATGGCCCCGTATCGGACGTCGGCATCGGAGTTGGTGGAATTGAAGAAGCAGTTGAATGATTTGTTGGATAAGAGATTTGTAAGACCAAGTGTTTCTCCTTGGGGTGCGCCGTTATTGTTGGTAAAGAAGAAGGATGGTAGTATGCGATTGTGTATTGATTATCGGCAGTTGAATAAGGTGACAATTAAGAACAAGTATCCGCTTCCAAGAATCGATGATTTGATGGATCAATTAATTGGAGCCCGTGTTTTTAGTAAGATTGATTTGAGATCCGGTTATCACCAGATTCGGGTTAAGGAAGAAGATATTTCGAAGACGACTTTTAGAACACGATATGGTCACTATGAGTATACGGTGATGCCATTCGGAGTTTCTAATGCACCGGGTGTTTTCATGGAATATATGAACCGTATCTTCCACGAGAAGTTGGATCATTTTGTGGTGGTGTTTATCGATGACATTTTGATTTATTCTAAGTCTCGAGAGGAACACGAAGAACATTTAAGGATTGTGTTGCGGATTTTGAAAGAGAAGAAGTTGTACGCAAAGTTGTCTAAGTGTGAGTTTTGGTTATCGAAGGTGAGTTTTCTTGGGCATATTATTTCCGGTAATGGTATTAGTGTGGATCCATCCAAGATCGATGCGGTAATGCAATGGGAGACTCCAAGATCAGTTACGGAAATTCGAAGCTTTTTGGGCTTGGCCGGTTACTACCGGAGGTTTATCGAAGGATTTTCAAAGTTAGCACTTCCATTAACGCAGTTGACTTGTAAAGGAAAGGCTTTCATTTGGGATGTTAATTGTGAAGAGAGTTTCATGGAATTAAAGAGAAGGTTAACGACAGCGCCGATTTTGATTTTTCCAAATCCTACGGAACCTTTTGTGGTTTATTGCGACGCTTCCTTGTCAGGATTGGGTGGTGTATTGATGCAAGATGAAGGTCGTGGCGTATGCTTCTAGACAGTTGAGAGTACATGAAAAGAATTATCCTACTCATGATTTGGAGTTAGCGGCCGTAGTGTTCGTTTTGAAAATTTGGAGGCACTATCTTTATGGTGCAAGATTTGAAGTTTTTAGCGATCACAAGAGTTTGAAGTATTTGTTTGATCAAAAAGAATTGAATATGAGGCAAAGGAGATGGCTAGAACTTTTGAAGGACTATGATTTTGGTTTAAATTATCATCCGGGTAAGGCGAATGTGGTAGCCGATGCCTTAAGTCGGAAGTCGTTGCACGTGTCTACTTTGATGGTTAGAGAGTGGGAACTCTTGGAGAACTTTAGAGATTTGAGTTTGGTTTGTGAGTTAACACCGAGTAGTGTGAAGCTGGGTATGTTGCATGTCACGAATGATTTCCTTGCTACGGTGTGTGAAAAGCAAAAGTTGGATTTGAAATTTGTGGATTTGATGACGAATGGAAATGAAGATTTCAAAGTTGATGAATTAGGAGTTTTGAGGTTTCGAGGTCGTATTTGTATTCCCGATGATGCGGATTTGAAAAAGATGATATTGGAAGAGGGAAATCAGAGTAACTTGAGTATTCATCCGGGAGCGAATAAGATGTATCAGGATTTGAAGAAGATCTTTTGGTGGTCTGGATTGAAAAGCGATGTTGCTCGTTTTGTGTACTCGTGTTTGACTTGCCAGAAGTCTAAGGTGGAGCATCAGAAGCCTAGTGGATTGATGCAACCGTTGGATATTCCGGAATGGAAATGGGATAGTATATCGATGGATTTTGTTACGGGATTAGCGAATACGCAAAGAGGACATAATGCTATTTGGGTGATTGTTGATAGGCTTACTAAATCGGCTCACTTTATTCCGATTGATATTACTTATTCTTTGGAGAGGTTGGCCGAGATTTATGTTGGCACTATTTTGAAGCTTCATGGAGTTCCTAAGAGTATTGTGTCGGATAGAGATCCTAGATTTACTTCAAGATTTTGGGAGAGTTTGCAAGGTGCCTTGGGTTCTAAGTTGAGATTGAGTTTGGCATATCATCCGCAAACAGATAGTCAAACCGAGAGGACGATTCAATCGTTAGAAGATTTGTTGCGTGCTTGTGTGCTTGAACAAGGTGGTGCGTGGGACGGTTATTTAGCATTGATTGAGTTCACCTATAATAACAGTTTCCATTCGAGTATTGGTATGGCGCCATTTGAGGCTTTATATGGTCGGAGATTTCGAACACCTCTGTGTTGGCATGAGACAGGTGAAAAGTCGGTAGTTGGTCCGGAAATGGTACAACAAACGACGGAAAAGGTGAAATTTATTCGGGAAAAGATGAGAGCTTCTCAGAGTAGGCAGAAAAGTTATCATGATAAAAGGAGAAAGGATCTCGAGTTTCAAGAGGGCGACCATGTGTTTTTGAGAGTTACACCGGTTACGGGTGTGGGTCGTGCTTTGAAGTCGAGAAAGTTGACTTCTCGTTTTATTGGCCCGTATCAGATTGTCGCACGAGTTGGTGTTGTGGCTTATCGTGTGGCGTTACCTCTGAACCTTTCGAATTTGCATGATGTATTCCATGTCTCGCAACTTCGGAAGTATGTTCCGGATCCGTCACATGTTATCCCAATGGATGAAGTTGAAGTAAGAGATAACCTTACAGTTGAAGTTTTACCGGTTAGTATTTTGGACCGCGAAGTTAAGAAACTAAGAGGCAAGGATATTGCGCTTGTGAAAGTGTCCTGGGGAGGTGCCACAGAAGGCAACATGACTTAGGAGTTGGAGAGCAAGATGCGAGAATCGCATCCAGAGTTGTTTGAATAAGGTAATATTTTCGAGGACGAAAATTTCTAAAGTGGGGGAGAGTTGTAACGCCCCGATTCTGAATTCCCATTAATTGTTGAGTCTTTTAATTTATTTAATTGATGTTTGTTTTAAATTGAGAAATTATATATTACTATGTGGTGTTTACTTATTTTATCTATTTTTACCGATTCGGAGAGTTTTCGGGGAATTAGAGTAAAAAGGGCATTTTAGACATTTAGCAATTTAGTGTGAGAATTGATTGGTAAGTGTTGGAAAGAATTTGAGAGGAAAGAAATAGAGATAGAAATAGAATAAGAGAGGAAAAGAAAGAAAGATAGTAACATAAGAAGAAAAACAAGAGAAAGAAAAGAGGAGAAGAGAAAGAGAAGAGAAAGTAGAGAGGAAAACCTAGAATCATCAAGGGATCATCACCAAAGCTTGCAATCGATCGGTAAGGGTGTGAAACTCCATCATGTCTTTAATGTATATGATTGTATGTGTATGTGTTTGGATTTTGTAGAGTTTCTACTCTTTTTCCACTTAGGTTAGAAGTTGGTTTTGTGAGTAGAATGAGGTTTTAATCGGTTAGAACTCGGATTAGACGATGTAGTTTAGTCGGGTGATGGTAGGGTTGTGCCACTGAGACTGGTTTGGATTTAATCGGTTTGTTGTGTGGAGTTTGGGCTTTGGAACAGCCATGGAGGTTCTGTCTTCGCAGGCTCGCCAGGCGAATGGTAGCGAAGCTTCGCCAGGCGGAGCCCAGCGAGCTGCAACGAAGCAAGTCAGAATCAAACACCCTGTCTTCGCTGGCAAGTTCGCCAGGCGAAGTGAGTTGGCGAAGGTTCGCCAGGCGAGTGTGTAGCGAGCCTCAGCGAGTAATTCCATAATTACTCCCAGTGGACTTCGCTGGGAATTTCGCCAGGCGAAGGCCAGGGATCATTCGCTGCATGGCTTCGCCAGGCGAAGGTTGGCGAACCTGACAGTGTCATTTGTTTTGCTGTTTATTCATAGCATGATTTTTGGCCGATTCAATTATGATTAATGCCTATATGAATGATTGATGTGTGAACTGTTTCGACATGTCGTGCTGTGGGTGGCCGAAAGGCGTGAATCCTAGATTGTAGAGCCAATGGTGAATCTTGAACGTTTGATAATCTTGTGTATTTGCTTGAATTGAATAGAAACGCATTGATAGGCTGATATGTGTGTAAACCATGTGTGAAATGGTGCATAATGTGAATGCATGATAGATATATGCGATGTATGTGATAAATGCAATGAGTATGTTGTGAACATAGTATGCATTCTGTGTTGATCGATCCCTCGGAGGATTAGCATTGTGTAGCATCTTAGTATGCATTTTTGTGTTGAATGATCCCTCGGAGGATTTGCAGAACCTCGTATGATACGATGGTTACATTAGATTCCTTGGAGAATCGGTTGCATTGTGTGATTCCTCGGAGAATCGGTCATAACATGTAATCCCTTGGAGGATTGACTAGAGTATTTGATTCCGTGGAGAATCTGCAGAGTATTTGATTCCGTGGAGAATCTGCTGAATATTCGATTCCGTGGAGAATCTGATGAATATTTGATTCCATGGAGAATCTGCTGAATACTTGATTCCGTGGAGAATCTGCTGAATACTCGATTCCTTAGAGAATTTGTTGAAATGAGTCGGTACCGCATTTGTATCTGCATAGAGTCGTGTGTCGGTCTCTATGAGTTGCATGAGTCATCTGTGTATGATGCATTAGTTGTATGAATGTAACTGTGTATGTTATATATGATTGTTTGGAGGAACATATAGTGAATGTTCATGAGCATGTGTAGAGGCATGATTAATTGTATATGCTTAATGTGGTGAGAACATAATTTGAGTATAACTTGTACAAATATGAGTATATGTATATATACAATTTTATGCATTAACTGTTATGATATTGTTTCTCACCCTTCTGCTGTTTTATAATGCTCTATGAGACATTGCAGAGTAGGAAGCTGGAGGTTCTTTTTGTGAAGCGATGTCTTCATTCTTTTTGGTCAATGTCTCTGATATGTAACATCTGGGTAGTTAGGAAGCCTTTGACTCCTTTGGAGTTACATTTGTTTTGATTCCTTGTGATACATCTGTGTATGTATCCGCTGTGGATATGGTATAAAACATGAATTGATTGAATGGTTGTATATACTTTTATGAATGTGATTGATTCAATATTTGGATGTTTCCGCTTTTATTCTAAATATTGAGATGTGGGTTACCCATTGTTGCATATCTATTTTGAGCAGGTATCGTATGTGTTTAATTTCGTGATAATGTGATGCGCCTCTTATATACCATGTTTTAATTAAATTTTAATTAAACTCTGATGAAATAAATTTTCTAAGTGCCTAATTGATTAAATGTATTAATTTGGGGGTATAGAAAGGGGGTGTTACAGATATCATTTAATAGCCTAAGCCCAAAATCAGCAAACTAATGAAACAATGCGTTTCATTAACTCAGATCCTTCACAAATTGAAATGCATGCGTGGCCGTTGGATGGGGTCTTTGGTCCAAGTCAAACCATGATCCAATGGTCCTGGGGTCATCTTCCCCAATTCAAACCTCTGAAACTCGCGCGCAGCTCCGGCCACCACCGGTGGTGCTCCGGTCACCATTCCACAACCCTAGTTCAACATAGAGTCCACCATAGGCCACGATCCCTTAATGAAACATGTCCCAAATTCCCTCACGAATTCATTCATGCCCTTAATTCTCTCTGAAACCTCAAGATTCACCATAACCAATTCTCAACCGAAAATGGTAACACCCTAGATTGGTCACTAATTCTCAAATTAACTATCTGAAAACCTTCCTACACTGTTCTACAACGCATCTAACATCCTAATTCGTCTTGATTCTACCTAATTCATGCTGGAGGAAGAAAGTTACTGACCTGAAAATTCTTGATGAACAGATGCACTAAATCTTCAAATCAAGCTCTCCAACCTTCTAGACACGATCAATGGATCCTTTCCTTACTTCTGTATGCAATAGAACTGGTTGAAAGCTCCTGAAACTTGAAACCCGATGGTGAGTTGCAGGTGGAAAAATCTGATCTCAAGAACACCAATCAGCCACGAATTCCCTTGGATTATGATCTGGAATCAATCCCTAGCATCCATGGAAGAAATTGCAATCAAGAAAATGGATGGAAAGTGAAGAAATTGGTGAAACCGAATTCAGTTGCAAGCTATGTAATTTCAATCTCAATCTATGCTCTCTCCTTCAATCATCACCAACCTTTGCATTGGATCACCTCTACTCAATATATAGGACATGTGTGAGTGATCTAGAACCCTCTAGATCCTTCTAATGAGAGTTTCAATCTCTCGTGTCATGAGATTTTCAACCATGTGCCATGGTATGCATAGTTCTGCAAACAGCTTGAAACCAACCCCATTCATTTCCAATTTCTCCCCTAGTGACATTTTGAAAGTGTTTGGCTTGCAAGGGATCTTGCTCATGCCTTGAATTTGAGTTTTGCAAATGTTACTTATGATGTAAGTAACTACTTTTCAAAGCAAGTCCACAAATTAGACCTCAACTCAAAAATGTGGCTAAACCAATGTTCTTAAAATTTTTTCTAGAGTCAAAATGATATAACACATGCCTTGGTTTGGATGTGTAGATTGAAAATATTAATTTCCAACTTTGGTTTATTTAACTTATACCCTTATTTTAGGTCATTTTTGCAACTTTGAGCTACAAGCACTTCCAACATCTCATGACCTCTTTAATATCCTTAAAACATCATTTTGAACAAGTTTGATGTTGAACATTTTCCCATTTGAAGCTTGGAAATAGGAGTTATGGCCTTATGATTGAAATGACCTGTAATCTCCAAATGACCAAAATGCCCTTGACTTGTCAAAGCCATAACTTGAGCTCTACATATCCTATCAAGGACTTCTAGTACTCTATAGAAAGCTAAAAGGATAAGGAACAACATTCATGTTAACCAAAAGTTCATAGGAATCATACTTCTTGGGCAAACGTTTGATGCAAGTTGGGTAACTTTAAAGCCCCCAAATCCACAGACCTCAGATGACCTATAACTTGTCAAAGTCATAAATTGAGTTCTACAAATCCTATCAAGGACTTCTAGCACTCAAATTAAAGCTAAGATCAATCTCTACAACATTCATGTTGGGGGCAAGATGAGATGACAATCACATCTTGAGCTAAACTGCCTTGAAGATAGGGGTCCAACTAGGGGATTTTACACTGTCAAGCCTTAGAAACCCTAGCTTGAAACTTCTCAAACTCTTCAATCATGACGAGTTAACCTTGGAATCATCCTTATAACATTTCAATGCATCAATCCATAATCACATGGCTCTTGGATTAGGTCTCAACCTTCCTCCAATCATCCGTTGACCTAGGGTTGACCCAGTCAAACCCTAATTGCATCAATCATAGCTGTGTCTTCTTAATCTTACACAATGACATGTCTAGGCTTCAATATGGCTTTCAATACATCTCATAAGCTCTCTCAAGGCCTCAAGTCCACATTCATGGCTTCAGAATCATCTGAGGAGTTCCCACAACTCTCAAGTTAGGAGGCACACAACCTTGGTTTCAACCACTCTCTCTGAGGTTCTTTTGACTTCTCTGACAAGGATATCAACCCTTGAACACTTGAATAAGATTCTTGAATAGCTTCATAGTCTTGTATAGCTCTTAATTGGTAATCATACCTCTTGATCTTCTGCATACATGTCAATGAAATGCAAATGATAATGCTAATGTGAATTAAATGAAACATAAGCTAGGTAAAGAAATGCTGGGCAAATTTTGGGGTGCAACAGTTGCCCCTATTCAAACGGCTTGGACCTGACTGGGTGAGAAGCGAACGGCTCTCAAACAATCAAGGTAAAAGACGATTGAATACCAATAAACCCGGAAATTTTCCAACTGCACCAGTACACGGTACTCTGATGGGAACAAATCTTCGGAAACTGAAATATTAGCTGCACGGCAACTAGCTGGGGAATTGGTCACACGGTAACCGGTGATAAATGGTCGACCATACCGTCAGGCATTAGGATTCCTCGGGACTCATCAGGTCAACAATCAAGTTAATCACGCCATCGGGCATTCAAAGAAATTTTCGGGCATCAGTCGGACTTCATCAGTAAGTCGGGAATAGAATTTTCAGTCAATCATGAACCAAATGGGGATATCCAAACTTCTGCCATCAGGCACTCCGCATCAGCTGGGAGAACTGCTTCATTAATACGGTTGAACTTCAACCATCAAGTCTTCAGGGGAAGTTTCAGCTTCGCTGTTCAGAAACCTGCAGGGGATGACGCATCTCCGCTGGGGATTTTGGAGAACTATCAAGTAGCTATGCTTCGGGGCTTCAGAAATCATTCTGGGTGAATCAACTCTGCTGAGGACTTCAAGACTCATCTTGGACAAATAATTCCGCCGGGGACTTCAAGAATCATCCTGAACCAATAACTCTGCTGGAGATTTCAGGAATCATCCTGAGCAAACATTCTGCCGGGGACTCCGAGCATCAATTTGAGCAACCAACTCTGGCGACTTCACTGGGGTCTTAAGAGTCATCTTAAACACACAACTTTGCTGGAGATTTCAAGAATCATCTTGGGAAACTGACTTTGTTGGGGAGAAGTCAAGAATCATCTTGATCAGGCGACTCTACGGAGGAACACCAATCTCAATCGGACTCCGCACGGGGACGCAAACTGCAGTCGACTGCTGCAGGGGAATAAAGCTCTACGAGAACCCAGACCTGCTGAGGAAAGCGATGTCAATCGCAGAAACAAACTGCACGACATTCGTAGCCAGAGCTTTCCTGGAGGTAACGACTCCGACGGGGAAATACAGTATCAGCTATTCAACACTCTACTGGGGAAAACCAATTATGGTCCTAACTTCTTTCCAAGGACTCGGCTCTCTTGGGGAACTGCAAACTCGGCTGGGGAAGAAGGAATCATCCTACTTGCTTGGAGAGTACGACTCCGTGGGGAATTTTAATTCTGCTGGAGAGTTCAGTCTTGAACTATCGAGTGCTGCACACTTCAGTGTATGACTTAGCTGGGGAGATGATATTCCTTCAGGATGCATCTGATTGGGGAGAGAATTTTCTCTGCCTGGGGAGACATATCAATGCTTTACGATCTCTGGTTCAGACTCTGCGGGGAGAGGCTGCTGAACTTTGCTGGAAAAGAAGGAATCATCCCGCTTGGGGACGCATGCGGCGTACTGCCTGGAATATGCTATACCTGTAACAACACAAACAAACAGACAAGATACCCTTCTCAAAGGGACCTATCAAGGTTATCATCTTGTGACAATGTTCAAATAATTCATTGTTTCAACAATCAGTGGCCTAGGCCAGTAAGTTTATGTATGCGCATTTTGTCAAAAACATCGGCGTTCTTTTTCGCAAACAAAACAGATAAATGCTAAACAGACAAACAAAATTGCTAAATAGTATATATTTTATTGATAACGATTCCCTAAATGGGTAAAACTATTTTACAACAGATGCAAGCTCCTGGAATGAGGAAGCCGCGCAAAAATAAAACATAAATATACATCAGTATATACACATGTCGGCAACGAGGTGTAGACTAACACCATGGGTTGATCCCTCTATGACCCACTCGACTTCGATACTTCTCCGACGCTTCAGCTTCAGAAGAGACTGATTCATATAAACGGCCCTCAGGTCTTCCAAACCACTAAACAATGAAAGTCCACACACGGAACACAGTCATTTGCTTTTTCAAATCCCTAACTTTTGCCTGAATCGCCCTTTCGGGTTTTCGATTCACCGGGATACCCTTTTTTGCCAAAGTCGCCCATCCGGGTTTTCGACTTTGCGGGTGTACATTCTTTTCTTTCATATCCCTAATTTTTGCCCGAACCTTTTTCCCTTTTTTATGGTTCGCCGGGATGCCCTATTTTTGCCTAGATACTCTTTTTCTTTCCAGCGGGTCATTTTTAAGCAAAGTATTTTTTTACTGCGTCCGCGTTCACCGGGGATGCAAAATCTTCGCCATCCATCGTGGATAACAACAAGGCTCCTCCCGAGAAGACCTTGCTGACGACGTACGGACCTTCGTAATTGGGAGTCCACTTGCCCCGGTGATCGGAGTGTGGAGGAAGAATCTTCTTCAGGACGAGATCACCTGTCTGAAAGCTTCTAGGACGCACCTTCTTATCATAAGCTTTCTTCATTCGGCTTTGGTACAGACGACCATATGCAATTGATGCTAATCTCTTCTCGTCCATTAGGATGAGTTGGTTTAGTCGGTTCTTAATCCATTCTGCCTCGTCGAGTTTCACATCAACCAAAACTCACAAAGAAGGGATCTCCACTTCTAACGGCAAGACAGCCTCCATACCGTACACCAAGGAGAAAGGAGTTGCCCCGGTTGACGTACGCACAGTCGTACGATAACCGTGCAGTGCAAATGGCAGCATCTCGTGCCAATCTTTATAGGTCACAACCATCTTCTGAACAATCTTCTTGATGTTCTTATTGGCCGCTTCAACGGCGCCATTCATCTTCGGCCGATAAGGAGATGAGTTGTGGTGTTCAATCTTGAAACTCTGGCACAACTCCTTCATCATCTTGTTATTCAGATTCGAACCATTATCAGTAATGATCCGCTCGGGAATTCCGTAACGACAGATGATATCCCTCTTTATGAACTTAGCCACCACCTGCTTGGTCACATTAGCGTACGAGGCTGCCTCCACCCACTTGGTGAAGTAGTCGATAACTACTAGAATGAAGCGATGACCATTATATGCAGTGGGCTCGATCTTGCCTATCATGTCGATGCCCCACATGGAGAACGGCCACGGGGAGGACATGACATTTAACGGGCACGGCGGCACATGAATCTTATCAGCATAAATCTGGCATTTATGACATCTCTTCGCGAATTTAAAGCAATCCGATTCCATCGTCAGCCAGTAGTATCCTACTCTCAGGATCTTTCTCGTCATAGCATGCCCGCCGGCGTGCGTATCAAATGTGCCTTCATGGACTTCTTCCATGAGCATACTCGCTTCTTTCTCATCTACACATCTGAGTAGCACGAGATCGTGGTTTCTTTTATACAAAACTCCATCAGGATTGAGATAAAAAATTCCAGACAGCCTCCTCAGAGTCTTCTTATCCTGGGTTGACACTCCCGCAGGATACTCCTTAGTCATAAGGAAGGTCTGGATATCATGGAACAATGGCTTGCCATAGGAGGCTTCCTCGATCGCAAAGACGAATGCAGGTCTGTCAAGACGAGAAAGGACAATTCTTGGAGCTTCATTCCAAAAATTGACTTTATACATCGAAGCCAACGTGGCTAAGGCATCAGCCATCTGGTTTTCAGCCCTGGGCACATGATGGAGTTCCACTCGATCAAAGAACGGAAGCAGCCTTCTGGCATAATTCATGTACGGCACCAAATTTGATTGGCGAGTCTCCCACTCCCCTATAATCTGGTTAATCACAAGCGCCGAGTCACCATATACATCTAGGTTCTTGATTCTCAAATCAATTGCCTCTTCTAGACCCATAATGCATGCTTCGTACTCCGCTTCATTATTGGTAACCGGAAACGTCAGTCTCGCAGTGAACGGGATGTGGGATCCGTGGGGAGTCGTGATAATCGCTCCAATGCCACTTCCATAAGAATTAACCGCCCCGTCAAATATCAATTTCCACTGGGATTTCCTATCTGGCCCCTCGTCGGGCAACGGTTCATCGCAATCTTTCGCTTTGAGAAACATGATATCCTCATCAGGGAATTCAAATTTCATCGGCTGGTAATCCTCGATCGGCTGTTCGACAAGGTATTCAGACAATACGCTTCCCTTGATGGCCTTCTGGGAAACGTACTGAATGTCATATTCCGTCAACACCATTTGCCATCTAGCAATCTTGCCCGAAAGCGCTTGCTTCTCGAAGACGTACTTGATCGGATCCATCTTCGAAATTAGCATGGTTGTGTGATTGAGCATGTACTGTCGTAAACGTTTGGCAGCCCAGGCTAGTGCACAACACGTCTTCTCCAGCATCGAGTAACGAGATTCACAGTATGTGAACTTTTTACTCAAGTAGTAAATGGCAATCTCGTCGTGCTGACCGAGAACACACCCCATACTATTCTCAAGAACTATCAAGTACATGATTAAGGGCCGTCCAGCCACTGGGGGTATCAAGATCGGAGGTTCTTGTAGATACTGCTTTATCTTATCAAATGCTTTCTGGCATTCCTCGTTCCAGATAAACCTTGCAATGTAGTTTATTCTGCCCAGGAAACCATGAACTTCTTTTTCTGTTTTTGGCGCTGGCATTTCTTGCATTGCTTTTATCTTCGCAGGATCAACCTCAATGCCTCTTTCGCTCACGATAAACCCCAGTAGTTTTCCAGACCGTACTCCGAAAGTACACTTGTTAGGATTCAGCCTCAACCTGAACTTCCTAAGCCTCTTAAAAAGCTTCAGCAAATTGACCAGATGTCCCTCCTCCGTTTGGGACTTCGCAATCATGTCATCAACATAGACTTCAATATCATGATGAATCATATCATGAAACAAAGTAACCATTGCTCATTGGTAAGTGGCCCCTGCGTTCTTCAGACCGAAAGGCATTACCTTGTAGCAAAATGTCCCCCAAGGCGTGATGAACGTAGTTTTCTCCATGTCCTCCGACGCCATCTTGATCTGATTGTAGCCGGAGAAGCCATCCATGAACGAAAATACGGAGAACTGAGCTGTATTGTCGACCAACACATCGATATGAGGCAGCGGGAAATCATCTTTAGGGCTCGCCCTGTTCAAATCCCGATAATCGACGCACATTCGTACCTTACCGTCCTTCTTCGGTACAGGCACTATGTTGGCGACCCACGGAGGGTAATTAGTGACCGCTAAGAAGCCAGCACCAAGCTGTTTCTGCACTTCTTCTTTGTTCTTAACGGCCATATCTGGTTGTGTCCTCCTAAGCTTCTGCTTGACGGGAGGACAATCTTCTCGCAGCGGCAAGTGGTGGACCACGATGTCTGTGTCAAGTCCGGGCATATCCTCGTATGACCAAGCAAAGACGTCACTATACTCTCTTAGCATCTTGACCAATCTCTGCTTGACATCACTCTGCAACGCAGCCCCTATCCTGACGTTCCTGACAAGTTCTTCAGAACCCAAATTCACAATCTCAGTTTCCTCTTCGTGAGGCAGAATAACTTTCTCTTCTTGTTTCAACAAGCGGGCCAACTCTTCAGGAAGGTCTTCGTCTTCATCAATCTCTTCTTCGGCCTGATAGATCGGGCAATCGAAGTCGAAGTGAGTCGTAGAAGGTCCAGAGTCGATGTCATCTGTTATGTGGATCCTGCAATAACAAGGGTTAAGCTTAAAACAAGGATATGTAGGTTAGCACAAACCCCATTGCCATTTTATTGTTTTTCAAAACAAATATAAAAACAGGAATAACAGAGATCACAATATTTGAATACGAAGAAAAACGCCTTTTGATTTATTGATAACATGCATGTACATAATCAAACAAGGCCCTGACAGTAAAACCACTATGCCCCGGGTAGGACATAGGGTTGTACCATGATTGGAAAAAAAAGTAAATCATTATTCTTTGCTTGTCATCTCGATGATATCCTTGACAGACCAATTGTTGAGGCTCTCGCCTGGCTCGCATGGCTGGATCCAAGAGTCTATGTCACAGTCGCTATCTCCGCTGTCTTCAAACACTGCGTTGACGCTTTCAAATATCACCCCGCCGCTGGTAAACTGGATCGGCCCTTTACCTCGCGACACACTGCTAGAAGAGGAGGCTTCAGCTCCAGGAGAATATCCCAACCCAAACTTGTCTTGCTTGTTAGGTATCTCCAAAATTTGCCCCCAGCCTAGGGTAGATCTGGCCTGGACAACGGCCCGGGCTTCTTTGAAGGAAGAGAGAGTCATCTCTGGCTTTTCAGTGACTACAGGAGCTACGTCCTTGACTTTAATAGCTTCGAACGCTTGGCATAGGGTTTCGTGGATATCCCATCCATCTCAACATACTTGAAGGACGACAAATGGCTCACCATTATGTCTTCCTCGCTGCAAACGGTCACGATGCTACCTCCGACGACATACTTGAGCTTTTGGTCCAACGTGGAGGTCACGGCACCTGCGGAATGGATTCATGGCCGGCCTAAGAGACAGTTGTAGGCAGGCATGATGTCCATAATGTAAAATATTGCGTCGAACGTTTCCGGCCCAACTTGGATCGGCAACGTCACCTCCCCGAAAACATTGCGTTTGGTTCCATCGAACGCTTTCACAACCAGATCACTGGGTGTGCAAATCACTCCACGAGTATCCAACTTCATCAGTGCCTTCTTCGGAAGAACATTGAGCGATGACCCTGTGTCCACCAACACGTGAGACATAATTGTTCCCCTACACTCTATCGAGATGTGCAGGGCACTATTGTGATTCCTCCCCTTCGGCGTCAGCTCCAGGTCAGTGAACCCTAACCCATTTCGAGCATTCACGTGGGCTACGACCTCTTCCAGCTGGTTTACCGATATTTCCTGCGGTACATATGCGGCGTTCAACACCTACAGCAGTGCGTTGCGGTGTGCCTCAGAACATAGCAACAAATTCAGGATGGAAATTTTCGAGGGTGTCTGATGGAGATGATCCACGATCTTGTAGTCACTCTTTTTAATCAACCTCATAAATTCCTCAGCGTCTTTAACAAGTAAGTCTTTTTCTACCCCGCAAGGGATCTCTTCAACGACCTTACTTTTACCTTTATCAGTTGCATCAGCTTTGTCCGCTTTGTCCGTTACGACCTCAGGTGGTGCAAACACTCTCCCGCTGCGAGTAATGACGCTAACGCCCACTAGGTTCTCCACAGACGACCCAAACGGATCTAGTTCCAACTTCTGTCTGTTGTAGTAGACTTCAGCCCCATAATGCCATGGGATAACATTAGTGCTTTCGAATGGTATCGGCCCAGCTTTGGTGATGGTAATCATTGGCGGCCTGGGTGCAGAAATAGTTATCGTCTGGCGAGGGATGGTGATGGTGGCAACCTCATCATCTTGCTTCAGCATTACCTCTCCCGATCCGCTTTCGGCTCTTCGGCTAAATTGCAGGATTCCTTCGGTCATCAGACTTTGAATCCCCTCTCCCAGTTGTTCACATCCATCAGGACTTGTCACACAGCCCATACACAGCTCTCCGCAACCTGGAAAGAAACCTCTTTTCATCAGTTTAGCTTTAACGAAGCTAAGCGGTGTCTTCAGATCTCTGACGTCAGTCAACAAATCCAAACTCTCGTCTTCAATAATGGCGTTTACTCTACCTCCCCTATGATTCGGCATAGGGTTCTTCGTGACGTTTGGCACATTATCCGAGAAATTGATGATCTTAGTGTCCACCATGTCCTGCACCTTGTGCTTGAAGGCTTTGCAATTCTCTATTGTGTGGCCTGGTGCCCCTGAGTGAAACTCACAAGTTGCATTCGCATCATAACCTGGCGGAGGTGCCCCTGTCAAGGGAGCCAAAGTTCTCTTCTGGATCAACTGTAGCTGGAGTAGAGTCTGCAATAGTTGAGCGTACGACATGGGTGGAGTCTCGAGGTGACGGCTCGACAGAGATGCCCTGTTCTGATACTTTCCGTACCCTTGTTGATTCAGTTGCTGCTGCTGCTGCTGTGGCTGTTGAACTGCCGGGATAGTTATGTTGGCCACCTGTTGGTGAGGGCCTTTACCCTTCCTTCGAGCGTTGTTCACGGCGCTCGTCTCTCCTTCCCGTCTTTTGCCACCATAAGGTTTCTTGCCTCCTCCAGCTGAGGATGAATCACCTTGAATTTTCCCCAGTTTGATCCCATTTTCGATGCGTTCACCCGTGATAATGAGATCTGAAAAGGTTCCGGACATGCCGCTGACCAATTTCTCATAATAAACCCCTGGGAGGGTGGCTACAAACATTTGCATGAGCTCGCGTTCAACCATCGGCGGCTGAACCCTGGCTGCCAATTCACGCCACCGCTGGGCGTATTCCTTAAACCCTTTGTTGTTCCTTTGCGACAGATTCTGCAGTTGGACTCGGTTCGGGGCCAAGTCACTGTTGTATTAGTAGTGGTGCACAAATGCTTCAGCAAGGTCCTTCCATGTGCGCACACTTGTAGGTTCCAGACTCATGTACCATTCGAGGGAGGGTCCGGACAGACTGTCTTGAAAGAAGTGCATCAGCAACTTCTCGTCCTCAGAATGAGCGAACATTTTTCTGTAATATGATCTCAGGTGGACGCGAGGGCAAGTGGTGCCCTTGTACTTTTCAAAGTCAGGTACCTTGAACTTGGGAGGCACCTTGAAATCAGCGATCAGTCCCAACTTGGACATATCAACACCCAGGGTGTTCTGGTTCTCGATATTTCTCATCTTATCCTCGAGTGTCTTGAACCTTAGACGTGTTTCAGCAGTCAACTCCCCTTCAGCACCTCTTTGAGAGAACACATCGTCTTGACGATCTTCTAACCACGGCTGAGGCCCAAACAGATTTCCAACACCCGCATTGCCGTTGCCTAGCCCAACATTGACGTTAGCTTCAAAATTCCCATTACCGACGTCCGTCGTATTACCATTGAGTCCCATGTTAGATATCACATTGCCGTTGGCACTGCCATTCCCCCCGGTCACGGGGACGCCATTCTGAGGAGTTTCAACTGGTGGAGGGGTTGGCACAGTCCCACCATGGAGTATGCCATTGCTATCAACTCTTGAAATCAGTGGCTGAACCAAGGTTCTGAGCTGATCCTGGCCATTGGCGACCGCTTGCATGAGCTCCATGAAGCGATCCATTCTTTCGCGGAGTTCCTAAACATCAGTTTGCACTTGCTCCATGATTCTAGTTTGATTTGCTCTAGCCGGATAGCGGTGGATAGGTCTCTGATCAATCCTGGAACAACCTGAAAACACAAAAGGGTTAGGAAAAACGACAAAGTGCTCGTTATGCAAATGCTTCATGCAAATGCAAACGTGTGTCTGTGTGTTAGGGAGATTTCCCCCGATCCTAGTGCCCGAGTGCCAGTGCTGATAATAAGAAGTCCGAGTCCAGTCATGAAAATAACATCTCATATATATAAAGAAAGCCCATCAAGGCGGTACACAACGTCAGTGAGTACAAGATGAATCGATAGCATGACCTCAACCAACAAGCCTGGTGATGGTCAGCATACAACAATGATCAAACAAAAGGAATACAAATAGTCAAACACGGCCACGGGCGCGAAACTCTTCAGCTTGCGCTCCTTCAGGTTAGCGAGAGCTTTGTTGAGCTGGCCTTCAACGACATATCTGCGAGCGGTTTCTTCATCAAACCACTTCTCACTAGCCTTCACCTGGGCTTTCAGCTTGGAGATCTGTTCCATCAGCTTATCCTCCCGCTCTTTCCTGTTGGCTAGGGAGGCCTTCCAGTGTTGGTTAAACTTGGATATCCTCTGATACGCTTCGTCCAAGTGCTGCTTCTTCGTGGCCAGTACATCATTGCCAGCTTTGAAGTCTCGGCCCATGCGCTCATGCTCAACTATCTGCTTAGTCAGATCTGTCCCCAGCTGGTTCACCAGTTCTGTCTGCCTCTTGAAGGAAAGAACAGCTTCGTTTCTCTCGCTCTTAAGTTGAACCAATTCTTTCTCCAATTCTTCATTTGCCTTTTTCAGCTCACCTCGCTCAGCCAGCACCTGATTATGCTGCTGAATAGGCACGGTGGTAGGCTCTTCAATCACTGGAGGGCTTTCTAGCTTGGCAGGAGGAAACGGCATCCCTATAACATCTGCTCTGGCTCTGATCCACGTCACGTACAGAGCGTAGGCTTGACTATTGGTTTTTCCCAGCAATGGTTTTCCCCTCTTACTGATACCATTCCAAGCCCGCTGAAGCTTGGATAACATATCCCCCTCTAGAAGACCAGTGAGGTACAGAGATTCCTGTACCTCTCCATCCTTCGGCGGAGCTCTCAAAGCATAAGCAAACTGTCGGACCAGTAAAGACGGGTTATAGTTTATACAGCCCTTCCTGCCTATCAAAGGCACGTTCAGAAACCCGCTGCAGCTGAAGATGATCTCAGTACCCAACCTATCTCTATCAAACCAGTCAATATCCTCCGCTGATAGACTCATCAAACGCTCGGACCACTCAGCTGTGGCTGCAGACGAAGCAAAGGGACCCTTCTTGGGTAGATGACTATCAAGCCATCTATAAAGCAGAGGTACACAGCACGAGACATTCTTACCCCTTCTGTTCTCGTTTTTGTAGTGGACGGAATGGTAGACATCTCCTATCAAGGTAGGGACTGGACTCCCTGATGCAAAGATGTGGAAGGCGTCGAAGTCTACAAAATCGGGCATATTGGGGAACAGAATGATGCCATATATGCACAGAGCGAGGATGGCATTGAACACGATCCAACATCCATCTTTGGCGCACTGCTGGGCCTTTCCCACCAAGAACTGCAAGAAGAAACCGGGAACCTTGTTCCAACTAGACAAGACCAACTCGAAGGCATCCAGATGAAGTGAGGGAGCTAGACTAGCCAGATTAGGCTCAGCATCCCTATGGACAAAGGGAATCTGACTCTTGATAGGCACACCTAACAAATCAACATACTCTTCTAGCGTAGGTGCGAGAACAAAGTCCTGGAAAGTAAAGCATTTCAACGGAGGATCGTAGAGCTACAGCAGAGCGTGCAACCCATTCAACTCAAACGCCGAAGGTTTACGAACCAAACTGAGTAATTTGCCGTAAGATTTTCTGAATTCATCTCTCACAGAATCATCTTCTAAAGCAATAAAACCAGTCAGCTGAACAACATCAGGAGCAGGGAGCTTGTAAGCCACGGTCTTCCTCAGAGAACCCATAACACTACAACAGAAGGCCAGAAATCCCGAATCGGGGGGAAACGGCACCCTGCAACACAGACACACGTTAATGAAATGCAAATGAGTATGCAAAGCAATATAAAATGCAATCATGCAGCAGGAGATCAAGACAACTATGTTGTTGAAGATGAAGGTGAAGATTCTGCATCAACAAAACCATAATGCTGCTCTATCAAGAACAACCACTATCTCTGATAAGAAGAAAACCCTGATATCGGACCACAAATCTGTTCTGTCAAGAACACACATATCTAATAATAAGGACCTCTGTCACAAGACCATAACTCTGCTCTATCAAGAACCAACATACATCTGATGATAAGGACCTCTGATACAGGACCAAAACTCTGCTTTGTCAAGAACAAACAACTCTGAAAATAAGGACCTCTGATACAGGACCATAACTCTGCTCTATCAAGAACAAACATACATCTGATAATAAGGACCTCTGATACAGGATCAAAACTCTGCTCTGTCAAGAACAATCATATATCTGATGATGAGAACCTCTGGTACCAACAAAACTGATTCACTATCAAGAAAACCAGGTAGTCTGAAGGTTAAGGTTTCCTGCAACAAACCCAACCCTGCTCACAGGTATGGACCTAAACTGACACAAGTTCGGCATCCTATGCGGTCATCAGCGTCACAGACATTCAAGAGGGGTGATATGATACCCAGAAGGTGTGGCATCACCATCTCATGAAGCGGCCTCACTCGGCTGAATCCCAAATGATCGGTCCCAGAGTCGACAATCCTTCAAACCAACAACCCCCTCAACCCAAAGGGTTGAAAAAGAAGTCAACCGGGAGAACCTCGTCTGAGCGTGGATTTCATGAGTCACTAGTGCCTGCCAAGCAAGCACGCGCCCACTAATTTCCACAACTAATGCTATGTTCACTCAAGCTTGGGTCTGGCTTCTCACTCATCAGAATGCCCCTCCCACAACAGCACAGATAATCATATCATACTGAAAATAAGGTGCCGGAAATAAAATGCGATAAATAAACACAACCCAACAAATAATCATACAAGCGCTAGGATTGACTCTCGCAGGGGACGTTGGATCCCCAAACTGACTCGCATACGGGACGTTGGATCCCAGGAAACTATCAAGTCCCCAGCAGAGTCGCCAGCTGTCGCTTCCGCGAAAATAAGGTGCCGGCAAAACAAAAGAGTCGCCACCTTTCGTTATTTATCCCTCATAACGGGAAAGGAAACGATCGGAAAAACCTGACGAATAGGTATAAGACAAGATCATCGCAACCGTTGTCTGGGT
The DNA here is from genome assembly GCA_963859935.3 of Lathyrus sativus. NCBI lineage: Eukaryota > Viridiplantae > Streptophyta > Magnoliopsida > Fabales > Fabaceae > Lathyrus > Lathyrus sativus. The sequence continues at coordinate 233,968,100 of OZ012740.1, read as the reverse complement.
TCGGGAGTCGGTTACGCAAGGGGAAGGTATTAGCACCCCTCACATCCGTCGTACTCGATGGGATCCATGCTTGTTGTGTTTACTGGACGAGTTGGTTTATCTATCTACCTTTCAAGGCTGGCTCAAAAAGAAAAGAAAAATGACTCGGCAAAGCGTCGCGCTTTATGCCTACGTATTCTCATCAGAGAATGAGAAATCAGAGTCAACGTAGTTCGACTAACTACGGGTTACAGGGAAGGTTGCTGCCAATACGTCAGTATTGTGCCTACGTACTCTCAACAGGTATGAGAGATCAGAGGTTACGTAGTTCGGGCTACTACGGCTTACGGGGATTCAGATTCATCTGCTTTTTTTTATCGAGTAGGGTTAAACAGCAGTTCCAGGAGTTAGGGACAAAGCCTGTTTGCGGTGGCGCTGAAGTTTAACGACACTCTTTTCTTCAGAAAAGCTTTCTTTGAATTATGGGCCCACGGGGCAAAAAGGTTTGAAGTTTGTTTTTTGTCTTTTACGAAAGAAGTGTTTTTTATGGTTGTTTGCAATTTCAATCGCACTAAAGACTATGACCTGAGAGTGAATGCGTCGCATGTCACCCAAAGGGTGCCATACTAAACATTCGGACTGTTGAAAAGAAGCTCTCCAACAATCCTTTCTCAGATAGCTTAAGCCTCGTAACGTACGAAAGAAATCATTCATGATTACTGTATCTTAAGTTGTTTGAGATGAGAAGAGAGAACAGGCTCAACTAAAGGGAGACTATCAAGTCCTAATGTTGTCATGCCAAGGATTCATCCTATAGTTGAGGTTTGAAACAGGGAACTCCTAGAAGTTATCATGCATAGGTTTCAACCTAAAGTTATATCATCACTTCCTTATCAAAGGAAGTGAGATTCCTAGGGGATCATGTCAATGATAAACAGAAACGGATAAAGCATCAGCTTAAACAGTAAATAGATATATAGTAAAATGCATGCAATGCAAGTGAGGGAGGAAATGTGTGTGGGGCAGCAGCCTCCACAGGCTCATCTCAACCTCAAGCCAGATATGAATAACTGTAATCATATAGAGGAAACAACATGCTATCAAGCAAGATATGAGTGACTGTAATCATACAGAAGAAATAACATGCTATCAAGCAAAATAGAATAGCAACTGCAATCATACAGAAGAAATAACATGCTATCAAACAAAATAGAATAGGAATTGCAATCATACAGAAGAAATAACATGCTATCAAGCAAAATAGAATAGCAACTGCAATCATACAGAAGAAATAACATGCTATCAAGCAAAATAAACCACATGGGCAAGGGAGCAGGGCTCTACCGAATACCCGCAAGCAAAGCCACACAGTAAAAATACAAGCAGAGGGAGCAACTCAACCTCTAGTGCAATCATGCTCCTAGCTTAAAGTTAGTCTAGATATGGACTTATTCTAATGCATCAAGCAAGTCAAACAAGGCACAGCAGCACAAAAAAGAAAACAGACAAGAAAGAAAGCAGATCAACAGCTCCTTCTTTCAATTTCAAGCTTCAGCTCTTCTGACAGCAATCCAGTCTTCAGACTACAACCACCCTTCAAGGCTATCATCCTCTATGACAAGTATCAACTTGCTTCTCCAGGGTTTCAACCCATCAACATGTTTCAACTTATCCTCTCTTCTCCAAGCTTCAGCTCTCCAGTCAATCCCACCTTCAGGCTTCACTCTTAACTACAAGTATCAACTTGATTCCTTCAGGCTCTCCAAGCATCAGTGTAAGTGTCAACTCATCCTTTATTCCTCAAGCCTCAGCTCTACACTCAATCTCAATTGAATCCTCTTCATAAGTATCAACTTAGTCTTCAAGCTTCAGCTCTCTTTGCTTTACCAGTATCAACTTGGTCTTCTTCATCTACAAGCTTCAGCTTCTCAGAATAATCTTCAATCACCTGGAAGTGTCAACTTCATCCTTCAATTCTTTAAGCCTCAACTCTTCACTCAATCTCCATTGGATCTTCTTCACAAGCATCAACTGGTTCTTCTTCTCCTACAAGCTTCAGCTGCAATGGCAATGCTCAAGGAATCATCCTCTTCCACATTCTTCAACGAGGTCCTCATCTTCAAACTCAAGTCCAACATCTTTCAAGATACTCAAACCAGAAGACAATTGATTTAACAGAATGAGTGGAAATGATAAACAGCTTATTGACAACAAAAGGAAGCCTGTAAGGGTTCATCATTATGAGAGACTGGTTCCCTCAAAGTTCTACTTCCCAGATAAAGCCACTCATCCCTCCAAAGGAGGGATGTGAATATCTTAGAAGGACTTTTAGTCATTGGGAGGAATGGAAGCACAAGATGCTTTCCATATTTGTGAAAGAAATCATTCTAATTATAAGGCTCTCCCTATGTCTCCTACCTCATAAATCTTCATCAGACACCTTCAGGCACCAACAACTCCAAGCTCCAAGCCACTTCAAGAAACTTCAAGCATCCTCTCCTTGTCTTCAACTTGTCTTCAATCTCAACCAAAGGCAAACAAAGCAAAACCCTAATCTAAGGGGACTAAAGAAGTTAATCTAGTTGAGTTAGTAAGTTAGGATCACCTAAAACCTAGTACTAAAGTTAATCCTAACTAAAATACTAAAACCAATTGTAAAATCCTACAAAAATAACTATGGGAACCTAGGTCAATCATGACTCTACCATATTTATTCCAAAGATCAAATCATCAAATAAGACCTAGAACTAAATTCTACACTATAAGGTACTAAACCTAAACCCTAAAAGGAAGCACCTAAAGCTCAATCTAGAAAACACACATATTTTCTTCACAAAAATGTGAGAAAAATGCTATGGGAGCATACATGTCTAAACTAACCACTCACAAAAAGTTAGGATCAAAATCATCACCACATGATCACACAAAATTCCACAAAATTAAGTATCAAACATAACCATTTTAATATCAATTAAAATGTATAATTCCCATAAAATCAGAAAATGCATAAAATGAAAATATTTTTATCTAAAAAATACTAGACTCAATCATGAGTATAATGCAAAAAGAATGGGATTAATTGGATCATTTTTCAATTTATTATGAATTTATCAAGAATCATGAATAAAATGAAAAAATAATAGAAAATCAAACAAAAATAAACACACGTGTGGTGCAGATAGCAACCAAAATCAATTCATTCTCCAAACTAGGCCATCAGGGGGGTGTGGATATCATTTAATAGCCTAAGCCCAAAATCAGCAAAGTAATGAAACGATGCGTTTCATTAACTCAGATCCTTCACAAACTGAAATGCATGCGTGGCCGTTGGATGGGGTCTTTGGTCCAAGTCAAACCATGATCCAATGGTCCTGGGGTCATCTTCCCCAATTCAAACCTCTGAAACTCGCGCGCAGCTCCGGCCGCCACCGGTGGTGCTCTGGTCACCATTCCACAACCCTAGTTCAACATAGAGTCCACCATAGGCCACGATCCCTTAATGAAACATGTCCCAAATTCCCTCCCGAATTCATTCATTCCCTTAATTCTCTCTGAAACCTCAAGATTCACCATAACCAATTCTCAACCGAAAATGGTAACACCCTAGATTGGTCACTAATTCTCAAATTAACTATCTGAAAACCTTCCTACACCGTTCTACAACGCATCTAACATCCTAATTCGTCTTGATTCTATCAATTCATGCTGGAGGAAGAAAGTTACTGACCTGAAAATTCTTGATGAACAGATGCACTAAATCTTCAAATCAAGCTCTCCAACCTTCCAGACACGATCAATGGATCCTTTCCTTGCTTCTGTATGCAATAGAACTGGTTGAAAGCTCCTGAAACTTGAAACCCGATGGTGAGTTGCAGGTGGAAAAATCTGATCTCAAGAACACCAATCAGCCACGAATTCCCTTGGATTATGATCTGGAATCAATCCCTAGCATCCATGGAAGAAGTTGCAATCAAGAAAATGGATGGAAAGTGAAGAAATTGGTGAAACCGAATTCAATTGCAAGCTATGTAATTTCAATCTCAATCTATGCTCTCTCCTTCAATCATCACCAACCTTTGCATTGGATCACCTCTACTCAATATATAGGACATGTGTGAGTGATCTAGAACCCTCTAGATCCTTCTAATGAGAGTTTCAATCTCTCATGTCATGAGATTTTCAACCATGTACCATGGTATGCATAGTTCTGCAAACAGCTTGAAACCAACCCCATTCATTTCCAATTTCTCCCCTAGTGACATTTTGAAAGTGTTTGGCTTGCAAGGGATCTTGCTCATGCCTTGAATTTGAGTTTTGCAAATGTTACTTATGATGTAAGTAACTACTTTTCAAAGCAAGTCCACAAATTAGACCTCAAATCAAAAATGTAGCTAAACCAATGTTCTTAAAATAATTTCTAGAGTCAAAATGATATATCACATGCCTTGGTTTGGATGTGTTGATAGAAAATATCAATTTCCAACTTTGGTTTATTTAACTTATACCCTTATTTTAGGTCATTTTTGCAAATTTGAGCTACAAGCACTTACAACATTTCATGACCTCTTTACTAGCCTTAAAACATCATTTCGAACAAGTTTTATGTTGAACATTTTCCCATTTGAAGCTTGGAAATAGGAGTTATGGCCTTATGATTAAAATGACCTGTAATCTCCAAATGACCAAAATGCACTTGACTTGTCAAAGCCACAACTTGAGCTCTACAAATCCTAACAAGGACTTCTAGTACTCTCTAGAAATATAAAAGGATAAGGAACAACATTCATGTTGACCAAAAGTTCATAGGAATCATCCTTCTTGGGCAAACATTTGATGCAAGTTGGGTAACTTTCAAGCCCCCAAATCCACAGACCTCAGATGACCTGTAACTTGTCAAAGTCATAACTTGAGTTCTACAAGTCCTATCAAGGACTTCTAGCACTCAAATTAAAGCTAAGATCAAGCTCTACAACATTCATGTTGGGGGCAAGATGAGATGAAAATCACATCTTGAGCTAAACTGCCTTGAAGATAGGGGTCCAACTAGGGGATTTTACACTGTCAAGCCTTAGAAACCCTAGCTTGAAACTTCTCAAACTCTTCAATCATGATGAGTTAACCTTGGAATCATCCTTATAACATTTCAATGCATCAATCCATGATCATATGGCTCTTGTATTAGGTATCAACCTTCCTCCAATCATCAGTTGACCCAATCAAACCCTAATTGCATCAATCATAGCTGAGTCTTCTTAATCTTACACAATGACCTGTCTAGGCTTCAAGATGGCTTTCAAGACATCTCATAAGCTCTATAAAGGCCTCAAGTCCACATTCATGGCTTCAGAATCATCTGAGGAGTTCCCACACTCTCAAGTTAGGAGGCACACAACCTTGGTTTCAACCACTCTCTCTGAGGTTCTTTTGACTTCTCTGACAATGATATCAACCCTTGAACACTTGAATAAGCTTCTTGACTAGCTTCATAGTCTTGTATAGCTCTTAATTGGTAATCATACCTCTTGATCTCCTGCATACTTTTCAATGAAATGCAAATGATAATGCTAATGTGAATGAAATGAAACATAAGTTAGGTAAAGAAATGCTGGGCATATTTTGGGTGCAACACAAAGCAGTATCTCTAAACACATGAGATTCTTAGGGTGGTCAAAGCAGTCCCTTATCTAATAAGGTTCTTCACGATATCAAATCAATATCTCTAAACACATGAGATTCTTCGAGTGGTCAAAGCAGTCCCTTATCCAATAAGGTTCTTCGCGATATTAAAGCAGTATCTCTAAACACATGAGATTCTTCGCGATACCAAAGAAGTATCTCTAAACACATGAGATTCTTTGGGTGGTCGAAGCAGTCCCTTATCCAATAAGGTTCTTCGCGATACCAAAGCAGTATGTCTAAACACATGAGATTCTTCGGGTAGTCGAAGCAGTCCCTTATCCAATAAGGTTCTTCGTGATACCAAAGCAGTATCTCTAAACACATGAGATTCTTTGGGTGGTCGAAGCAGTACCTTATTCAATAAGGTTCTTCGCGATACCAAAGCAGTATCTCTAAACACATGAGATTCTTCGGGTGGTCGAAGCAGTCCCTTATCCAATAAGGTTTTTCGCGATACCAAAGCAGTATCTCTAAACACATGAGATTCTTTGGGTGGTTGAAGCAGTCCCTTATCTAATAAGGTTCTTCGCGATACCAAAGCAGTATCTCTAAACACATGAGATTCTTCGGGTGGTCAAAGCAGTCCCTTATCTAATAAGGTTCTTCGCGATACCAAAGCAGTATCTCTAAACACATGAGATTCTTCGGGTGGTCAAAGCAGTCCCTTATCCAATAAGGTTCTTCGCGATACCAAAGCAGTACCTCTAAAAACGTGAGATTCGTCGGATGGTCGAAGCAATCCCTTATCCAATAAGGTTCTTCGCGATACCAGAGCAGTATCTCTAAACACATGAGATTTATCGGGTGGTCAAAGTAGTCCCTTATCCAATAAGGTTCTTTGCGATACCATAGAAGTATCTCTAAACACATGAGATTCTTCGGGTGGTCAAAGCAATCCCTTATCTAATAAGGTTCTTCGCAATACCAAAGCATTATTTTTAAACACATGAAATTCTTCGGGTGGTCGAAGCAGTCCCTATAAGGTTCTTCGTGATACCAAAGAAGTATCTCTAAACACGTGATATTCGTCGGGTGGTCGAAGCAGTGCCTTATCCAATAAGGTTCTCCGTGATACCAAAGCAGTATCTCTAAACACATGAGATTCTTCGGGTGGTCAAAGCAATCCCTTATCTAATAAGGTTCTTCGCGATACCTGTCGCTACAGCGAAAATAAGGTGTCGGCACAACAGAAGAGTCGCCACCTTTCGTTATTTATAGCTCAGAGCAGGAAAGGAAACAATCGGAAAAACCTGACGAAAAAGGGTATAAGACAAGGTCGTCGCAACCATTGTCTGGATTCGGGAGTCGGTTACGCAAGGGGAAGGTATTAGCACCCCTCACGTCCGTCGTACTCGACGGGATCCACGCTTGTTGGTTTGTCTACGGGTGAAAAACAATCTATCTACGGCTGCTAAATCTAAATGGGAAATAAATTGACTCGATAGAGCGTCGCACTCTATGCCTACGTATTCTCATCAGAGAATGAGAAATCAGAGTCGACGTAGTTCGGGAAACTACGGGTTAAGTTGCTCGGCAAGATGTCGCGTCTTGGGCCTACGTATTCTCCTCAGAGAAATAAGAGCATGACGTAGTTCAGGCTAACTACGGCTAGACATGGTGTTCTCGGTCACACGGGGGTGAGAGAAATGATTGACGATACTAGCGTACGCATTCTAGCAGTTAGGTGGACGCTGCTCGACCATCGGAGACTTAGGCGTACCTGTTTGCGGTAGAACGGACGTAGTATGTCGGGTTTCGAGGTATGGGAACCTAGGGGAACTAGAACTACGGTCTGGTCTCAAATGCACTCGGGCAAGAGAAAAGGATAACATCAGTCGTCAGCGGGAAAGTCTCGATCGCACCGCAGCGAGGAGAATAAAAGGTTAGTTGTTAGTGTGCTCGCTAGGATATCGCATCCTATGCCTACATATTCTCATCAGAGAAAGTCAGAGCAGCTGTAGTTCGGCCTAACTACGGGTAGAACGGAGACCACAGCACGAATCTCATTTTATTAATATTCTGAAGAAATTACAATGATTGAGTATAGGAAAATAAACTCCTAAGAAAAATCCTATCCATCTAACATGGAAAATCTAATGAAAAATAGTCCCCTAACAAGTGGACATTTAAATCTTCTTCTAAAAGAAAAGTGTAAAAGGTCCCCTAACAAATGGATATTTAAATCTACTTCTAAAAGTGTAAAAAGTGTAAAATAAACTCTGTGAAAGAACTTATCCTAAAAAGAAAATATTAAAAATACTATGAGCTAATATAATATTTCTATTATTATTCCATTACATATTTTTCTTATATTCTTTTTCTAAAGAACTAAACAAATGAATATAAAAAAAATAATAAAAGGAAGAAAGATACAAGGGGGGTGCAAACTGCTCAGCCAGGGGTAAGGCAGCAAAAAAAAACAAAACAGAATTGTTAGGGCCCAGCCCAATAAGAAATTCAGAAAAAACAAATAAGAAAGCAGGGGGGGTTCATGGCCAAAGCGGAGGGTATGCCTAGTAACGACGAATTTGGCCCAGCCCAATCAGACTAAACAATAATCAGCAAAAAAACGAAGGGTGAACGCCCAAAATGGAGGGTGTACGGACGAAAGAGCTCGTTGGGCTTAGAGGCCCACTAAGCAACCCGGTCATTCCTCACTTCTCAGAAACCCTAATCACTCTTCTCCCTTCTTTCTCTCAACCTTGCGCCGTCACCACCGCCCACCTCTCCTTCTCCGACTCCGCTCTTCCTCAAAACAACATTATCACAAAACGCTTCACCAATCAACTCCTATTCCACTTCACCTTAATCCTCCAACCTACTTTGCCATCATCGGAGAACTGGATAGAGATCTGTGAGGTTTTGCTGATAGGGAGAAAAGCTCATTCGCGGTTGAATCCATGGATCCTCCACACACTGATGGTTCTTCCTCGAAGATCTTTCTGGAAAATCAAAACACGAAGGTTGGTGAAAGAGCGTCTCACGCATGTTATTGAAGATTGCTGGGAAAGGTTGAACGTCGATGGGGATCTCTGGGAAAACATTGAAGTTCTTGAAGTGTGGACGAAGAACATGGTTGGTGTTCTTGAAGCGATCTGGAAAAGAGCGTTGAAGATTTATGGATCTTGTTCGTGAACGGAGATGTTGAGGTTGTGACGAATCGTGAAGATCTTAGGATGAATTTCTGGAAAGAAATGGTGAACTGATGAGGACGTTTCAACGATCTTGATGAAGATTGTAACACCCCTTTTCTATACCCCCAAATTAATACATTTAATCAATTAGGCACTTAGAAAATTTATTTCATCAGAGTTTAATTAAAATTTAATTAAAACATGGTATATAAGAGGCACATCACATTATCACGAAATTAAACACATACGATACCTGCTCAAAATAGATATGCAACAATGGGTAACCCACATCTCAATATTTAGAATAAAAGCGGAAACATCAAAATATTGAATCGATCACATTCATAAAAGTATATACAACCATTCAATCAATTCATGCTTTACAACCATATCCACAGCGGATACATACACAGATGTATCACAAGGAATCAAAACAAATGTAACTCCAAAGGAGTCAAAGGCTTCCTAACTACCCAGATGTTACATATCAGAGCCATTGACCAAAAAGAATGAAGACATCGCTTCACAAAAAGAACCTCCAGCTTCCTACTCTGCAATGCCTCATAGAGCATTATAAAACAGCAGAAGGGTGAGAAACAATATCATAACAGTTAATGCATAAAATTGTATATATACATATACTCATATTTGTATAAGTTATACTCAAATTATGTTCTCACCACATTAAGCATATACAATTAATCATGCCTCTACACATGCTCATGAACATTCACTATATGTTCCTCCAAACAATCATATATAACATACACAGTTACATTCATACAACTAATGCATCATACACAGATGACTCATGCAACTCATAGAGACTGACACACGACTCTATGCAGATGCAAATGCGGTACCGACTCATTTCAACAAATTCTCTAAGGAATCGAGTATTCAGCAGATTCTCCACGGAATCAAGTATTCAGCAGATTCTCCACGGAATCAAATATTCATCAGATTCTCCACGGAATAGAATATTCAGCAGATTCTCCACGGAATCAAATACTCTGCAGGTTCTCCACGAAATCAAATACTCTAGTCAATCCTCCAAGGGATTACATGTTATGACCGATTCTCCGAGGAATCACCCAATGCAACCGATTCTCCAAGGAATCTAATGTAACCATCGTATCACACGAGGTTCTGCAAATCCTCCGAGGGATCATTCAACACAAAAATGCATACTAAGATGCTACACAATGCTAATCCTCCGAGGGATCGATCAACACAGAATGCATACTATGTTCACAAACATACTCATTGCATTTATCACATACATCACATATATCTATCATGCATTCACATTATGCACCATTTCACACATGGTTTACACACATATCAGCCTATCAATGCGTTTCTATTCAATTCAAGCAAATACACAAGATTATCAAACGTTCAAGATTCACCATTGGCTCTACAATCTAGGATTCACGCCTTTCGGCTACCCACAGCACGACATGTCGAAACAGTTCACACATCAATCATTCATATAGGCATTAATCATAATTGAATCGGCCAAAAAATCATGCTATGAATAAACAGCAAAACAAATAACACTGTCAGGCTCGCCAACCTTCGCCTGGCGAAGCCACACAGCGAATGCTCGCTGGCCTTCGCCTGGCGAAGTCCACTGGGAGTAATTCTGGAATTACTCGCTGAGGCTCGCTACACACTCGCTTGGCGAACCTTCGCCTACTCACTTCGCCTGGCGAACTTTCCACCGAAGACAGGGTGTTTGCTTCTGACTTGCTTCGCTGCAACTCGCTGGGCTTCGCCTGGCGAAGCTTCGCTGCCATTCGCCTGGCGAGCCTGCGAAGACAGAACCTCCATGGCTGTTCCAAAGCCCAAACTCCACACAACCAACCGATTAAATCCAAACCAGTCTCAAAGGCACAACCCTACCATCACCCGACTAAACTACATCGTCTAATCCGAGTTCTAACCGATTAAAACCTCTTTCTACTCATCAAACCAACTTCTAACCTAAGTGGAAAAAGAGTAGAAACTCTACAAAATCCAAACACATACACATACAATCATATAGATTAAAGAGATGATGGAGTTTCACACCCTTACCGATCGATTGCAAGCTTTGGTGATGATCCCTTGATGATTCTAGGTTTTCCTCTCCACTTTCTCTTCTCTTTCTCTTCTCCTCTTTTCTCTCTCTTGTTTTTCTTCTTATGTTACTATTTTTCTTTCTTTTCCTCTCTTATCCTATTTCTATCTCTATTTCTTTCCTCTCAAATTATTTCCAACACTTACCAATCAATTCTCACACTAAATTGCTAAATGTCTAAAATGCCCTTTTTACTCTAATTCCCCCGAAAACTCTCTGAATCGGTAAAAATAGATAAAATAAGCAAACACCACATAGTAATATATAATTTCTCAATTTAAAACAAACATCAATTAAATAAATTAAAAGACTCAACAATTAATGGGAATTCAGAATCGGGGCGTTACAAATCTCCCCCACTTTAGAAATTTTCGTCCTCGAAAATATTACCTGATTCAAACAACTCTGGATGCGATTCTCGCATCTTGCTCTCCAACTCCCAAGTCATGTTGCCTTCTGTGGCACCTCCCCAGGACACTTTCACAAGCGCAATATCCTTGCCTCCTAGTTTCTTAACTTCGCGGTCCAAAATACTAACCGGTAAAACTTCAACTGTAAGGCTATCTCTTACTTCAACTTCATCCATTGGGATAACATGTGACGGATCCGGAACATACTTCCGAAGTTGAGAGACATGGAATACATCATGCAAATTCGAAAGGTTCGGAGGTAACGCCACACGATAAGCCACAACACCAACTCGTGGGACAATCTGATACGGGCCAATAAAACGAGAAGTCAACTTTCTCGACTTCAAAGCACGACCCACACCCATAACCGGTGTAACTCTCAAAAACACATGGTCGCCCTCTTGAAACTCGAGATCCTTTCTCCTTTTATCATGATAACTTTTCTGTCTACTCTGAGAAGCTCTCATCTTTTCCCGAATAAATTTCACATTTTCCGTCGTTTGCTGTACCATTTCCGGACCAACTACCGACTTTTCACCTGTCTCATGCCAACACAAGGGTGTTCGACATCTCCGACCATATAAAGCCTCAAATGGCGCCATACCAATACTCGAATGGAAACTGTTATTATAGGTGAACTCAATCAACGCTAAATAACCGTCCCACGCACCACCTTGTTTAAGCACACAAGCACGCAACAAATCTTCTAACGATTAAATCGTCCTCTCGGTTTGACCATCTGTTTGCGGATGATATGCCGAACTCAATCTCAACCTAGAACCCAAGGCACCTTGCAAACTCTCCCAAAATCTTGAAGTAAATCTAGGATCTCTATCCGACACAATACTCTTAGGAACTCCATGAAGCTTCACAATAGTGCCAACATAAATCTCGGCCAACCTCTCCAAAGAATAAGTAATATCAATTGGAATAAAGTGAGCCGATTTAGTAAGCCTATCAACAATCACCCAAATAGCATTATGTCCTCTTTGCGTATTCGGCAATCCCGTAACAAAATTTATCGATATACTATCCCATTTCCATTCCGGAATATCCAACGGTTGCATCAATCCACTAGGCTTCTGATGCTCCACCTTAGACTTCTGGCAAGTCAAACACGAGTACACAAAACGAGCAACATCGCTTTTCAATCCAGACCACCAAAAGATCTTTTTCAAATCCTGATACATCTTATTCGCTCCCGGATGAATACTCAAGTTACTCCGATGTCCCTCTTCCAATATCATCTTTTCAAATCCGCATCATCGGGAATGCAAATACGACCTCGAAACCTCAAAACTCCTAATTCATCAACTTTGAAATCTTCATTTCCATTCGTCATCAAATCCACAAATTTCAATCCAACTTTTGCTTTTCACACACCGTAGCAAGGAAATCATTCGTGACATGCAACATACCCAGCTTCACACTACTCGGTGTTAACTCACAAACCAAACTCAAATCTCTAAAGTTCTCCAAGAGTTCCCACTCTCTAACCATCAAAGTAGACACGTGCAACGACTTCCGACTTAAGGCATCGGCTACCACATTCGCCTTACCCGGATGATAATTTAAACCAAAATCATAGTCCTTCAAAAGTTCTAGCCATCTCCTTTGCCTCATATTCAATTCTTTTTGATCAAACAAATACTTCAAACTCTTGTGATCACTAAAAACTTCAAATCTTGCACCATAAAGATAGTGCCTCCAAATTTTCAAAACGAACACTACGGCCGCTAACTCCAAATCATGAGTAGGATAATTCTTTTCATGTACTCTCAACTTTCTAGAAGCATACGCCACGACCTTCCCATCTTGCATCAATACACCACCCAATCCTGACAAGGAAGCGTCGCGATAAACCACAAAAGGTTCGTAGGATTTGGAAAAATCAAAACCGGCGCTGTCGTTAACCTTCTCTTTAATTCCATGAAACACTCTTCACAATTAACATCCCAAATAAAAGCCTTTCCTTTACAAGTCAACTGCGTTAACGGAAGTGCTAACTTTGAAAATCCTTCGATAAACCTCCGGTAGTAACCGGCCAAGCCCAAAAAGCTTCGAATTTCCGTAACTGATCTTGGAGTCTCCCATTGCATTACCGCATCGATCTTGGATGGATCCACACTAATACCATTTCCGGAAATAATATGTCCAAGAAAACTCACCTTCGATAACCAAAACTCACACTTAGACAACTTTGCGTACAACTTCTTCTCTTTCAAAATCCGCAACACAATCCTTAAATGTTCTTCGTGTTCCTCTCGAGACTTAGAATAAATCAAAATGTCATCGATAAACACTACCACAAAACGATCCAACTGCTCGTGAAAGATATGGTTCATATATTCCATGAAAACACCCGGCGCATTAGAAACTCCGAATGGCATCACCGTATACTCATAGTGACCATATCGTGTTCTAAAAGCCGTCTTCGAAATATCTTCTTCCTTAACCCGAATCTGGTGATAACCGGATCTCAAATCAATCTTACTAAAAACACGGGCTCCAACTAATTGATCCATCAAATCATCGATTCTTGGAAGCGGATACTTGTTCTTAATTGTCACCTTATTCAACTGCCGATAATCAATACACAATCGCATACTACCATCCTTCTTCTTTACCAACAATACCGACGCACCCCAAGGAGAAACACTTGGTCTTACAAATCTCTTATCCAATAAATCATTCAACTGCTTCTTCAATTCCACCAACTCCGATGCCGACATCCGATACGGGGCCATCGAAATCGGTCTAGTACCCGGAACTATATCAATAGAAAATTCAACCTCTCTCTTTGGCGGCACATCCGCAACATCTTCCGGAAACACTTCAGGAAATTCACAAACCACAGGAAACACGTCGAGCTCAACTTTGCTCTCCACCGACAACGATGCAAACAAACCAAACAACTGAGCTTCGTCCGCTAAAAGTTTCTTCAACTCTTTAGTGGAAAGAAAACTCTCGTTTTCACCATCTTCCAAATAAGGAAACCTTACTAACTTGTGATAGCAATCCAGATGAACTCTATTAAATTGCAACCAGTTCATACCCAAGATTACGTCCAAACCTTCCAACGGCAAACACACTAAATCCATAACGAAGTCCTTACCATACATGGTCAAAGGACAACTTGCACACACCAAAGAAGTAGTTACCAACCCCGAAGCGGGAGTTCCAATAACCATACCACTACTCAAAGAAACCATACACAAATCCAACCGCTTAGCACACGTAAGAGAGATGAACGAGTGAGTCGCTCCAGTATCAATAATAGCAACTAAAGGCATATCATTAATAAAGCATGTACCTTTAATCAAACGATCCGCCGCATTAGTAGCGTCTGAACCTGCTAATGCGAATACTTTTCCGCCCGCCGGAGCTTGCTTCGGTTTGGTACAATTCGGGCTAATGTGACCCACCTCGCCACAATTAAAACACTTCACAACATTCTTTCTACACTCTGCTGCATCATGTCCAAGGAGCCCACAGTTGGAACACTTCGCCTTGAACTTTCCACAATCATAAGACTTGTGGCCCATCACGCCACACTTAAAACATTTGATCGCACCGGAACCTCCTCCGGGTCTCCTATCAAAGTTTCCCCTATGTTTGCCCTTATCAGCAGGCGTCACATAAGGTCCGCTTCGTACTTGCTGCTTCCCTCTCCTCTCGCTCAAACCCTTATAATGAGTAGAACGAGCTCTACTGTCTTCTTCATAAATTCTACAACACTCGGTCAAATCCGAAAATCTTCGTATTCTTTGATAACCCACCGCTTGCTTTATCTCAGGACGCAAGCCATTCTCATACTTGATACATTTGGAAAATTCCGCCGTAACCGCATCATAGTGAGGGTGAAACTTCACTAACTCAGTAAACTTAGCGGTGTAGTCCACCACCGACATATTACCTTGTTTCATCTCCAGAAATTCCATTTCTCTCTTCCCTTTAACACTTTCGGGATAATACTTCCTTAGAAACTCAGTACGAAATAAATCCCACGTAATCTCCTCATCGTCGACCTTAAGAACTTGGCTCACGCTGACCCATCAGTCATCAGCCTCTTCTCTCAGCATGTGAGTCCCTAGTCTAACCTTGTTCCCTTCAGCACAATCCATCACCCTAAAGATCCTCTCAATTTCCTTTAACCATATTTGAGCACCATTCGGATCAAATCTCCCTTTGAACACCGGTGGTTGGTTCTTCCTGAACTCATCATTCGCATTCACGTTGGGTGCACCCTGCACAGCTCTGGCCATAGCCTCTAACGCCGCTGCCATAGCATTGTCATTACGACCTGCCATATTCTGAGGATTCCCAAAAATAACAACAAGGTTAAACAACCGTTCAACCAACACAACAACAAGACAGACACGACTGACTCAACACTGGCTCTGATACCACTTAATGTAACACCCCCTTTCTATACCCCCAAATTAATACATTTAATCAATTAGGCACTTAGAAAATTTATTTCATCAGAGTTTAATTAAAATTTAATTAAAACATGGTATATAAGAGGCGCATCACATTATCACGAAATTAAACACATACGATACCTGCTCAAAATAGATATGCAACAATGGGTAACCCACATCTCAATATTTAGAATAAAAGCGGAAACATCCAAATATTGAATCGATCACATTCATAAAAGTATATACAACCATTCAATCAATTCATGCTTTACAACCATATCCACAGCGGATACATACACAGATGTATCACAAGGAATCAAAACAAATGTAACTCCAAAGGAGTCAAAGGCTTCCTAACTACCCAGATGTTACATATCAGAGCCATTGACCAAAAAGAATGAAGACATCGCTTCACAAAAAGAACCTCCAGCTTCCTACTCTGCAATGCCTCATAGAGCATTATAAAACAGCAGAAGGGTGAGAAACAATATCATAACAGTTAATGCATAAAATTGTATATACATATACTCATATTTGTATAAGTTATACTCAAATTATGTTCTCACCACATTAAGCATATACAATTAATCATGCCTCTACACATGCTCATGAACATTCACTATATGTTCCTCCAAACAATCATATATAACATACACAGTTACATTCATACAACTAATGCATCATACACAGATGACTCATGCAACTCATAGAGACCGACACACGACTCTATGCAGATGCAAATGCGGTACCGACTCATTTCAACAAATTCTCTAAGGAATCGAGTATTCAGCAGATTCTCCATGAAATCAAGTATTCAGCAGATTCTCCACGGAATCAAATATTCATCAGATTCTCCACGGAATCGAATATTCAGCAGATTCTCCACGGAATCAAATACTCTGCAGATTCTCCACGGAATCAAATACTCTAGTCAATCCTCCAAGGGATTACATGTTATGACCGATTCTCCGAGGAATCACAGAATGCAACCGATTCTCCAAGGAATCTAATGTAACCATCGTATCATACGAGGTTCTGCAAATCCTCCGAGGGATCATTCAACACAAAAATGCATACTAAGATGCTACACAATGCTAATCCTCCGAGGGATCGATCAACACAGAATGCATACTATGTTCACAAACATACTCATTGCATTTATCACATACATCGCATATATCTATCATGAATTCACATTATGTACCATTTCACACATGGTTTACACACATATCAGCCTATCAATGCGTTTCTATTCAATTCAAACAAATACACAAGATTATCAAACGTTCAAGATTCACCATTGGCTCTACAATCTAGGATTCACGCCTTTCGGCCACCCACAGCACGACATGTCGAAACAGTTCACACATCAATCATTCATATAGGCATTAATCATAATTGAATCGGCCAAAAAATCATCCTATGAATAAACAGCAAAACAAATAACACTGTCAGGCTCGCCAACCTTCGCCTGGCGAAGCCACACAGCGAATGCTGGCTGGCCTTCGCCTGGAGAACTTCCCAGCGAAGTCCACTGGGAGTAATTCTGGAATTACTCGCTGAGGCTCGCTACACACTCGTCTGGCGAACCTTCGCCAACTCACTTCGCCTAGCGAACTTTCCAGCGAAGACAGGATGTTTGCTTCTGACTTGCTTCGCTGCAGCTCGCTGGGCTTCGCCTGGCGAAGCTTCGCTGCCATTCGCCTGGCGAGCCTGCGAAGACAGAACCTCCATGGCTGTTCCAAAGCCCAAACTCCACACAACCAACCGATTAAATCCAAACCAGTCTCAGTGGCACAACCCTACCATCACCCGACTAAACTACATCGTCTAATCCGAGTTCTAACCGATTAAAACCTCTTTCTACTCATCAAACCAACTTCTAACCTAAGTGGAAAAAGAGTAGAAACTCTACAAAATCCAAACACATACACATACAATCATATACATTAAAGAGATGATGGAGTTTCACACCCTTACCGATCGATTGCAAGCTTTGGTGATGATTCTAGGTTTTCCTCTCCACTTTCTCTTCTCTTTCTATTCTCCTCTTTTCTCTCTCTTGTTTTTCTTCTTATGTTACTATTTTTCTTTCTTTTCCTCTCTTATCCTATTTCTATCTCTATTTCTTTCCTCTCAAATTCTTTCCAACACTTACCAATCAATTCTCACACTAAATTGCTAAATGTCTAAAATGCCCTTTTTACTCTAATTCCCCCGAAAACTCTCCGAATTGGTAAAAATAGATAAAATAAGCAAACACCACATAGTAATATATAATTTCTCAATTTAAAACAAACATCAATTAAATAAATTAAAAGACTCAACAATTAATGGGAATTCAGAATCGGGGCGTTACAAAGATCAGTATGGACGTTTGGGGAAAAGTTGGAGAACGGATGAAGGTTTTGCAGATTCTGGAAAATTCTATGAAGATCAAGATGAAGGTTGAATCAGTTCTGGAAAAACGCATGAACCTTGATGAACCTAGACGAAGATCTTGAAGATCTTCTGGAAAACGGTTGGGGATTGATGGTGATTTCCGGAAACGGTTGCAAGAACATGATGTTGTTTGATGATTTTTGATGAGCGTTGTGGATGAAGATCGGAGGAGAAAGATGAATGTTCTTCGAAGTTGCAGTTTTCCGGCGAGATTCAAGAGTGTCCGGCGAAGTTTGGTGGAGTTTGGCCGCGAGAACCATCCCTTGATCTTGCTGGCGATGTTCTCCGGCGTGTTTGCATGCGCTCCGGTGGGGTCTCCGGTGAGGACTCGGCGAGTGGGACAGGTGGCGGTGAGGCGCCGTGCATGGGGGACGCGTGGGAGTGGTAGTGGGAGAGTGGGAAGGATGGACGCCACGTGGTGGGCGATGTGGCAGTGAGAGAGGGGAAAACGTGGCGTGGAAATGGGAGAGTCTGAAATGAAAACGTGGATGAGTGGAGGAAGTGAAACGTGGATGAGTGGGGTGGTGTGAAAACGTGGCAATTGGAGAGAGAGAGCTTCAGCATGCACGCGTGGACTCTTTATAGCGTGACACATGGACTGGGAGTTTGACTGGGCCTCCAAAATAGTTGACCAATGGCCCACGAAATTCAGACTGATTAATGATATGATTAATGACTAATATTGCTGGATTAAAACAAACTGACTCAATTAATACTAATTAAAATGCTAACTAAGACTTAAAACTACAATTAAGACTAATCCGAAAATTAAAACAGTAATTAACCTAAATGAAAATTAAAACAAATCTAATCCTAATTAATTCTGATAAACCCTAATTAAAATCTAACTAAGACTCTAATTAATCTAATTAAATCCTAATTAAATCTAAAAAGAGGATTAACCTAAAAAAACTCTATTAATTCTAATTAAATCTAAGAAAAGAGAATTAACTATTAAATCTATATTAATCTCTAAACTAATGAAAACTCTATTAAATCCTATTTAATCTCTAAACTAATAAAAATAGAAAAAAAACTCTAATAATTTCTATTTCCTATACAAACAAAAATAGAAGAAAACTATATTAGTTTCTACCTAAAAAACTACCTATTAAAAGAATATTCTATTAAAAATCATTTTAAAAAACTACTTAATATCTAAAAGGATATGATTTATTCTAAACCTATTATCTAAAATGATTAAAGAAATTCCTAAAAAAAAAAAAGAAATTAAACTAAACTATTAAAAATCAATTAATATCTATTAAAAAACTAACTAATACCTAGAAAAATCCAATTAAACCTATTAAAAATTCTAGAAAATAAGGAAAAAATCTAAAACTACCGAGGAAGCCGATTAAATCGATTAGCGACTATATTGAAATAAACGGTAAAAATTCGGGCACCGAGATGTCCTCAAAAACAACAGCGAGAGCTGAAAACACCGGGACGAGCATCAGCTCAAAATACGTCCTCGTATTGGTCTGAAATGCCTGAAGCGCGATCAGAGGGCTGTAATCCCGATAAAGTCAACCTGACTGGAAAAAATGCAATGTACGTGGCATGCAAATGCAAAATACAATGAGTCGAAACATGAGCCAAATTGCGATAAGTAGTTGGTCAAATTTTGGGGTGCAACAGCTGCCCCTATTCAAAAGGCTTGAACCTGAAGGGTTGAAGAGCGAACGGCTTTCAAACATTCAAAGGTAGAAGCTGGTTGAATACCAAAGAACCTGGAAATTTGCCAACTACACAAGTACACGATACTCTGGCGGAACAAATCTTCGGAAACTGAAATCATGGTTGCAAGGCCAATTGCTGGAGACATACTGATCTGAACCTTGTCGTCAGTTATCCACATTAAATTCCTATGACATTGTCATCAGACACCTGACCTCGCCGTCAGTCATTCATGAAATCAAAGCGTCTGACATCGTCGTCGGACGACCAAAACACCCAACATCGCCGCTGGAAGACTAAATCACATGACATCGCCGCCAGAAACAAACATCCAACATCGCCGCTAGAGAACTAAATCACCTGACATCGCCGCCGGAAACGAACATCCAACATCGCCGCTGAAGAACTAAAGAGTCTGACATCGCCGCCAGCCAACTATAACTCTGAGAAACACCCGACATCGCCGTCAAGTACTCACAATAATCTGACTTCGCCGTCAACTCTCAACATTGAGTCGATAAAAGCATCTGACCTCGCTGTCAGGGTGAAGAAATCCATTGGGAAAATATGAACTTGAATAATAGGCTCTGTTGGAGAGATTGATAAGATGAGCACGTGTCAATGATCTTGCAGGAGGTCTGGATACCACACACAGGTGAATGATACTCTGGTCGGTAGGAACATCTTCGACACAGAGCATAACAGTTGCACGACAACCCTACTAGGGAATTGGTCATGTGGTAACCGGGGAAAAGTCTGATTTCAAATCTCCGTCAGGATGGTCATCTGATTCTGCTGTAGATATTCGTCCTCAATTCATCAAGGGGTCACTGGTCACTCGGTAACCGGTAATACATGGTCGATCATGCCATCAGGCATCAAGATTTCTCGGGACTCTTCAGGTCAACCATCAGGTTGATCATGCCATCAGGCATTCAAAGGAAACTGTCGGGCAGCAGTCGGACTTCAACCATCAGGTTGATCATGCCATCAGGCATTCCAAAGAAATCGTCGGGCATCAGCCGGACTTCAACCATCAGGTTGATCGTGCCATCAGGCATTCCGCATTACTGTCGGGCATCAGCCGAACTTCATCAGCAAGTCGGGAATAGAATTCTTGGTCAATCATGAGCCAACTGGGAATATCTAAACCTCTGCCATCAAGAACTTTGCATCAGCTGAGAGAACTGCTTCGTTAACACGGTCGGACTTCAATCATGGAGTCTTCAAGGGAGGTTTCAACTTCGCCGTTAGGAACCTGCTGGGAATGACGCATCGCCGCTGGGGATTCTGGAGAACTATCAAGTAACTCCGCTCCGGGGGTCCAGAAATCATTCTGGATGAATCAACTCTGCTGAGGACTTCAAGAATCATCTTGGACAAATAACTCCTCCGGGGACTTCAAGAATTATCTTGAATCGATAACCATTCTGGAGATTTCAGGGATCATCCTGAGCGAACACTCTGTTGGGGATTTCAGGAATCATCCTGGGCAACCTTTACTGGGGACTCTAAGTATCAACTTGAGCAACCAACTCTGGAGACTGCACTGGGGATCTTAAGAATCATCTTAAGCAAACGACCCTTCTGGGGAATTCAAGAATCATCTTGAACAAGCGACTTCGTTGGGGAGAATTCAAGAATCATCTTGATCAAACCATTCTGAGGAGGAACTTCTGCAAAACAAGAATGGTGGCGACCTGGCTCATGTCTCGTATGCACATGCTTTGACAATGATGCAATGTTCCACTCGGTGGAAATGCTACGCGTTTTCAGGGTAAATGCTATGCAATCATGCAACATGCTATGGCCCCGTCAGCAAAATAAATGCTGAAGGGAGAAGCCTCCTGTCAAGGAGAAGAAACCACTCAGATAAAGGAATCATCCTGCTGAGGAGAACAAGGTCACGCCAATCTCAATTAGACTCCGTCTGGGGAAATGATCTTCAGCTGACTGATGCAGGGGAACAAAGCTCTACGAGAACCTGGACCTGCTCATCTGGGTATTCAAACCACAACTGCCGAGGAAAAGCGATATCAATCGCAGAAATAAACTGCGCGGCCTTCGCGACTAAACTTTCCTGGAGAAAACGACTCCGATGGGGAAACACAGCATCAGCTATCCCACTCTACTGGGGAAAGTCAATCATAGTTTGAGCTGCTTCCAAGGACTCGGCTCTCTTGGGGATCGGCAAACTCGGCTGGGGAAGAAGAAATGATTCTGCTTGCTGGAGAGTACGACTCTGCGAGGGAATCTCAATTCCGCTGGGGAAGAAGGAATCATCCGACTTCGGGGGAGAGTACGACTCTGGTGGGGAATTTCAATTCCGCTGGAGACTTCAGTCTGGACTATCAGTTGCTGCACACTTCAGTGAACGAATAGTTTCCTACGAGACCTGCACTTGTGACCCGGTGCTGGGGGGATGAGCGCACGCTTCGGCGCTTGACTCAGCTGGGGAGATGGTGATCCTTCAGGATACCTCTGGTTGGGGGAGAGAATCTTCTCTGCTTGGGGATACATATCAATGCTCCTGACCTCGCGTTCAGACTCTGCGGGGAGAGATTGCTGCACTCTATCGGGGATATCAATCCTGATCTGCTGAAGATAATCTTGCATACGCCTTACGGAGACTGACCCTTCTGGGTAATGTTGCACCCCAAAATTTGACCAAAATTTATTTACCCGTCAAGAGTTGTATGAGACTTTGAAGCTAGCCAAGAAGGTAATTCAAAGGTTCAAAGGTTGATACCTTTGTCAGAGAACTCAAGAGATCCTCAGAGAGATTGGTTGAAACCAAGGTTGTGTGTCTCATAACTTGAGAGTTGTGGGAACTCCTCAGATGATTTTGAGACTATGAGGATGAAATTTAAGCTTTGAGAAAGTTTATGAGATGTCTTGAAAGCCATCATGAAGCCTAGAGAGGTCATTGTACAAGAATTCAGAAGATTCAACCATGAGTGGTGGAATTAGGGTTTTGACTGGGTCAACCCTAGGTCAACTGAGGATTTGGAGAGGGTTGAGACCTAATCCAAGAGCCATGTGATCGTGGAATGATGTATTGAGATACTATAAGGATGATTCCTAGACCAACTCATCATGATTGAAGAGTTTTAGAAGTTTTAAGCTAGGGTTTCTAAGTCTTGACAGTGTAAAATCCCCTAGTTTGATCCCTATCTTCAAGGCAGTTTAGCTCAAGATGTGATTGTCATATCATCTTCCCCACAACATGAATGTTGTAGAGCTTGTTATTAGATTTAATTTGAGTGGTGGAAGTCCTTGATAGGATTTGTAGAGCTCAAGTTATGGTTTTGACAAATTACAGGTCATCTGAGGTATGTGAATCTGGGTCCTTGAAAGTCACCCAACTTGCAGACAACTTTTTCCCTAGTAGGATGATTCCTATGGATTCTTGGTCAACATGAATGTTGAATAGAATCTTCTTAGCTTTCTATAGAGTACTAGAAGTCCTTGGTAGGATTTGTAGAACTCAACTTATGGCTTTGACAAGCCAAGGGCATTTTGGTCATTTGGAGGTTATAGGTCATTTCAAGCATAAGGCCATATCTCCTAGTTCCAAGCTTCAAATGGAAAAATCTTCAATATCAAACTTGCTTAGAATGATGTTTTAATACTAGTAGGGAGGTCATGAGATATTTAAAAGGCTCATATCAAGAAGTGATAAAAATGGCCTAAAAATGAGGCATAAGTTAATTCAAGTGAATTTGAAAAATGGAAATCCTAAGTTACAAGTCCAAACCATGTCATGTAATAGGTCATTTTGACTCCAAATGACATTCTAAGAACAATGGTTCAGCCATAATTTTTATTTGAGGCTTGGATCATAGGGCTGCCTTGTAATTGGCTTACTTGCATATTAAGGCACCAAACCAAAACTCCACAAAACTCAATAAACAAGGAAGATATGCATTGTAACTAACCCTCAATCTCATGTGGGGATAAATTCAAGTCAGAAACCAAGGTTGCAAGGCATATGGCATGAGATACCATGTAAGGAGAATGAGAATTCAAAAATACCATGACATGAAAACTTCAATTTCTCATTGGATTGTTCTAGGGGGTTCTAGATGATTCTAAAGCTCTCTATAAGATGTTTCTAACTTGCTCAGATGCAAGGTTGGTGTTAATTGGTGTAGAGAAGAGAGAGTGAAATCCAAAAGCTTCCATTGCAAGTCACATTCAATCTCTTCATTCTTCTTCATTGCAATCCCATTTTTCTTCACAAACCTTCTCCATAGATCCTTCTGAGTGTGTGCATGCTGAATTGAAGCTCCATTGATGGAGAATTGAGGGTGTTCACATTGAATTTGCAAGAAGGCAATTACCATCGAATCTTGAAGTACAAGCTCTCTCCTTCAGAATTGTTGCAAACAGAAGAGTTTTCATCATCCAAGGACCATTCTTGAAGAGTTTCAAGCCTTGAAAGCAAGGATTTCATTATCTACCATATCAAGAAGCTAGGTTTGCAAAATCTATTCCACCTCCTCATTTAGGCATGGTTAGGTTAAATTATTAGTTTAGAATTGTTAGAGACAACTAGGTGATCATTTTTGGAGAGTTTGAAAGTGATTGGCGAAGTTTCAGCCATGGATACCATTTCTTGATGGAGTAAGAACTAGAGATATATTGAGTGATAATGCAAGATTATTAGCCGGTTTTGATTAGGGTAATGTGAGGATCATTTTGATGCAAAGGAATCTAAGTTTGGTTGAGGTCGAAGATTGATGATATTTTGAGATTCATGGAGTTTCACTATCGGGTTGCATGATTTAGACCGTTTCAATGTATTCTAGTACCATGATCGTGTTCAGGGTGAAATTCTGAGCAACTTAGGGTTTTACATTTTGGGAATTGGTGAAGAAACGAAAGAACACGAGTTGGTGGAAGTTTGGTGCATGGAGCTGCGTTCATGGAAGTTGCAGCAAAACCCTAGACCCAAGGTTGAAGATGATCTCTCGTCCGTTGGATAAGGCTTGACCACTTGACTTGAGAAGGGATCTAACGGTCCCCGTTTAAATGCGTTTTGGAGGGATTCTGGAAGCAGCGCAACGTTGCGTTTCATTAAAACCAAAAGTCTGGGCTTAGTGGATCATTGATAACCCCACCCCCCTATCAGGCCCACTTCATGTTATAACTGAGTTTCCTTGCTTTCTGCACCGCGCCTTTCTCAATTTCCTTATGATTTTCATTGTTTTTCTGAGTTTAATTGGGCCCAGGCGCGTTTGTTATTGATACCCCCCATTCTGGGCCCACGTGAGAATTAAACTGGATATATTTGCTGATTGCACCCCATCCATTCCTTTTCATATTATTTTTTCTCCATTTTCTTTCCATCTTTAAAAAATCATATTAAATTGGAAAATCAATATTTTTTAATGTGAGTTTTTTCTCCCTTTTCATATTTTTGTCTAGAAAAATATAAAATAAAAACATTTTTCATTTCATGCATTTTATTATTTTTTGCACATTTTCTATTTTAATTGCTTTTTAATGCTTTTATATTGATATATGATTTTGTAGAATTTAGTTTAGGTAGCTCCCTTAGTATTTTTAGGTCAATATTTTTAGGATAATTAGATATATGTTTTAGGTTCCCCCTGGATTTATTCCATATTTTTGTGATGATTTTTAGGTTAGTTTTGATTAGTTGATTCTAGGTTGTGTAGAATTAGATTAAACTTCAACATAGGTCCATAATAACTTTAGATTTTGGGTTTTTTAGGACAAATTAGACTATGGGACATATATGGGTATTAAGGGTAGGTATGTAGGATCCCTTAGAAATTGTATTAGGATTTAATATTGTAGTATACTATTTTTAGTTGATTTTTGTATTGGTTGATTGTTTGTGTTGCCTTTAGCGCATGTTTGCTTTAGTTGCTTTGCTTTGTGGGCTTGGAAAGCTTGGTATCTCATTGAGGAGAATTGAGGAGCATAGTAAAAGACTTGAAGATGCATTGAGGAGCTTGAGAGCTTGATTTTATTTTCTTTTCTTGTTGTTTTAGGGTTAGGGATTAGGAAGAGTTTAGATATAGATGACTTCTTTCTTAAACATGGATGGTATCATTCACCTCCATTCCTCCCTATGATTCAAAGTCCTTCCATGGTATACACCTCTCTACTTTGGAGGGATAAGTGATGTACCTAGGAAGTAGAACTTTTGAGGGAACCATTCCTTTGATGTTGAACCCTTATAGGTCACCTTTGGTGGCCAAATAAGCAGTTCAATATCCCCCAGCTTATCCAGTAAGTGATTTTCTCTGGTTTGACTGTCTTGAGAGATGCTGAGCCTGAGTTTGAAGATGAAGACTTCATTGAAGAGTATTGAAGAGGATGAATCCTTGAGTATTGCCATTCCAGCTGAAGCTTGAAGAGCAACAAGAGCAAGTTGATACTTGAAGATCCCTGAAGATTAGGTGAAGCCTGAAGGTGGAGCTGATCAAGAAGCTGAAGCTTAAGGGAGAAGATGAGTTGAAACTCATGTTGAAGGGTTGAAACCTGGAAAAGCAAATGGATATTTGTTGAGAGTGATTGAAGTCTGAAGACTGAGTTGCTGTTGGAAAAGCTGAGGCTTGAAGTTGAGAGAGGAGTTGATCTGCTTTCTTCTGTTTTTCGTTTCTGTATTGCTGTGTTTTGCTTGACTTGTTTGATGCATTAGAATAAGTTCATATCTAGAATAGGTAGAATCTAGGAGCATGATTGCACTAGAGGTTGAGTTGCTCCCTCTGCTTGTACTGTTACTGTGTGACTTTGCTTGCGGGTATTCGGTAGAGCCCAGCTCCCTTGCCCATGTGGTTTGTTTGCCTGATGGCATTTTATTTCATTTTATCTGTATGATTGCAGCTTACTGTCATTGCTTGATAGCATGTTGTTTATATTTCAGTATGATTACTGTTATTTCATTCTGGCTTGAGGTTGAGATGAGCTTGTGGAGGTTGAAGCCCCACACACATTTCCTCCCTCACTTGCATTGCATGCATTTTACTGTTTAGCTGATGCTTTGTCTGTTTTGGTGTATCATTGACATGATCCCTTAGGACTCTCATTTCCTTTGATAAGGATTTGAAGATAGAGTTTTAGGTTGAAACCTATACATGACAACTTCTAGGAGTTCCCTGTTCAAACCTTAACCATAGGATGAATCCATGGCATGACAACAGTAGGACTTGATAGTCTCCCTCCTAGTTGGGCCTGTTCTCTTCTCATCTCAAACAGTTTAAGATACAGTAATCATGAATGATTTCTTTCATACGTTACGAGCCTTAAGCTATCTGAGAAAGGATCGTGGGAGAGTTTCTTTTCCATAGTATGGATGTTTAGTATGGTACCCTTTGGGTGACATGCGACGCATTCACTCTCAGGTCATAGTCTCTAGTGCGGTTGAAATCGCAAACACAATAAAAAACACTTCTTTCGTAAAAGACAGGAAATAAACTGTAGTTTCCCGAACTACGTATGCTCTGGTCTCTCATGCCTGTTGAGAGTACGTAGGCACAAGATGTCGATGTCTTGGAGAGCTACCTTCCCTCATAATCCTTCGTAGGCCGAACTACGTTGACTCTGATTTCTCAGATGAGAATACGTAGGCATAAAGCGCGACGCTTTGCCGAGTCATTTTTCTTTTCTTTTTCAGCCAGCCTTGATAGGTAGATAAAATAAAACCAACCCGTCCAAGTAAACACAACAAGCGAGGATCCCGTCGAGTACGACGGACGTGAGGGGTGCTAATACCTTCCCCTTGCGTAACCGACTCCCGAATCCAGACAATGGTTGCGACGACCTTGTCTTACCCTTTTCGTCAGGTTTTTCCGATCGTTTCCTTTCCCGCTCTGAGGGATAAATAACGAAAGGTGGCGACTCTTCTGTCATGCCGTCACCTTATTTTCGCGCAAGCGACAGCTGGCGACTCTGCTAGGGACTCCAACGGTTCCCTGCGAGAGTCAATCCTAACGCTTGTATGTTCGCTTGTTGGGTTGCGTTTATTTATCGCATTTTACTTCTCACACTTTATTTCCCGCATTTTATTTTCAATATAATATGATTATTTGTGCTGTTGTGGGATGGGAGTTCTGATGAGTGAGAAGCCAGACCCAGGCTTGAGTGCACTATAGACTTAGAGTGGAAATTAGTGGGTGCGTGCTTGCTTTGCAGGCACTAGTGTCTCATGAAATCCACGCTCAGACGAGGTTCATCCGGTTGGCTTCCCTTTCAACCCTTTGGGTTGAGACAGTTGCTGGTTTGGTGGATTGTCGACTCTGGGGACCGATCATTTGTGATTCAGCTAAGTGAGGCCGCTTCATGAGCTGGTGATGCCACACCTTCTGGGTATCGTATCACCCCTCTTGAAAGTCTGTAACGCTGATGAACGCATAGGATGCCGTACCTTGAGTCAGTTTAGGTCCATACCTGTGAGCGGGATTGGGTTTATTGCAGGAAACTTTGACCTTCAGACTACCTGGTTTTCTTGACAGTGGATCAGTGTTGTTGGTACCAGGGTTTCTCAGTTGCAGATTTGTCTGTTCTTGATAGAGCAGGTTTGGATCAGAGGATCTTATCATCAGGTGTATGGCTGTTCTTTATAGAGCAGAGTATTGTCATCAGTTGTTTGTTCTTGATAGAGCAGATTTGGGGTCTGAAGATCTCATCAGCAGATGTTGTTTGTTCTTGATAGAGCAGATTTTTGGGGTCTGAAGATCTCGTCAGCAGCTGTATGTTTGTTCTTGATAGAGCAGATTTTTGATTTGGGGTCTGAAGATCTCATCAGCAGCTGTATGTTTGTTCTTGATAGGGCAGATTTTTGATTTGGGGTCTGAAGACTTCATCAACAGATATTTCTTGATCATACATCTGAGGTCCTTATTATCAGACATTTGTTCTTGACAGAGCAGAATTGTGATCTTATATATATGGTCTTATCAGATGGTTGTTCTTGGCAGATCAGATCTGTGGTGCTGCACCGGGGTTTTCTTCTTGTCAGTGGTTGTTGATACAGAATCTCCACAACACCAGTTGCCTGGATATATTATTGCATGATTGCATTTTGCATTAGCTTGCATGTTCATTTGAATTTCATTAACGTGTGTCTGTGTTGTAGGTACCGTTTTCCCCGATCCAGGATTTCTTGCCTCCTATTGTATTGTTATGGGCTCTCTGAGGAAGACCGTGGCTTACAAGTTCCCTACCCCTGATGTGGTTAAGCTGACTGGTTTGATAGCTCTAGCAGGTGATTCTGTGAAGGATGAGTTCAGGAAATCTTATGGCAGGTTGCTCAGTTTGGTTTGCAAGCCTTCTGTGTTCGAGTTGAATGGGTTGCACGCTCTGCTGTAGTTCTACGACCCTCCGCTGAGATGTTTCACTTTTCAGGACTTCGTTCTCGCGCCGATGCTGGAAGAGTATGCTGATTTGCTAGGTGTGCCTATCAAGAGGCAGATGCCTTTTGTTCATATGGATGCTGAGCCTGATCTGGCTGGTTTAGCTCCTTCACTTTATTTGGACGCCTCAGAGTTAGTGTTGACTAGTTGGAACAAGGTTCCTGGGTTCTCCTTGCAGTTTTTGATAGGTAAAGCTCAGCAGTGTGCCAAGGACGGATGTTGGGTCGCGTTCAATGCCATCCTCGCTCTATGCATATATAGCATTATCCTGTTCCCCAACATGCCCGATTTTTTAGACTTTGATGCGTTTCACATCTTTGCTTCAGGGAATCCAGTCCCTACTTTGATCGAAGATGTCTATCACTCAATCCACTACAAGAATAAGAACGGGAGGGGGAAGAATGTCTCTTGCTGCGTACCCTTGCTGTACAAATGGCTTGAAAGTCATCTGCCCAAGAGGAGTCCTTTTGTCTTGTCTGCAGCCACAGCTGAGTGGCCTGAGCGTCTGATGAGCTTATCGGCAGAGGATATTGATTGGTTCGACAGAGATAGGTTGGGTACTGAGGTGATCTTCAGTTGCATCGGGTTTCCAAATGTACCTTTGATAGGTAGGAAGGGCTGCATAAACTACAATCTGTCGTTGCTGGTTCGACAGTTCGCGTATGCTTTGAGGAGTTCGCCGAAGGATGAAGAGGTACAGGAATATCTGTACCTCACTGGTATTCTAGAAGGGGATCTGTTGTCAAAGCTTTAGCGTGCGTGGAATAGTATCAGTAAGCGAGGAAAGCCTTTGCTGGGAAAAAGCAACAATCAAGCCTACCCTCCGTATTTGACTTGGATCAGAGCTAGAGCCAATGCTATAGGGATGCCATTTCCTCATGCCAAGCCAGAAAGTCCTCCAACGATCGAAGAGCCTACTACTGTGCCCATTCATCAGTATAACCAGGTATTAGCTGAGCGGGATGAACTGAAGCGGGCGAACAAAGAACTGGAGAAGGAATTAGCTCAGCTCCGAAGCGAGAGGAACGAGGCCGTTCATTCTTTCAAAAGGCAGACCGAGTTGGTGAACCAGCTGGGTACAGACCTAACAAAGCAAATCGCCGAGCGTGAACGCATGGGTCGAGACTTCAAAGCCTTCAATGACGTATTGGCTACGAAGAAGCAGCATTTGGACGAGGCTTATCGGAGGATATCCAAGTTCAACCAGCACTGGAAGGCTTCCCTGGCCACCAGGAAAGAGCGGGAGGACAAGCTGATGCTGCAGATCTCCAAGCTAGAAGCCAAGGTGAAGGACAGTGAGCAGAGGTTTGATGAAGAAACCGCCCGCAGATACGCCACCGAAGGCCAGCTCAATAAAGCTCTCGCTAACCTGAAGGAGCGCAAGCTGATGTTTGAGTCTAAAAAGCGGAAACTGGAAGATTGCTTCGGCGAAGGAGCATGGGAAAGTTCAGTTCAGGGGATTCAGTATACCATTGTGCAGAGGGAACTACTCGTCGAGGGGTTGCTCACTCTGCCAGATCATCCAGAGACGAAGTAATTGTTAGTAGAGTATCGCGCTCGTGGCCGTACTTGACTAGTTGTATTCCTTTTGTTTTGATCATTGTTGTATGCTGACCATCACCAGGCTTGTTGGTTGAGGTCATGCTGTTGATTCGTCTTGTACTCGCTGATGCTATGTACTGCCTTGATAGGCTCTCTTTATATATGAGATTGATGTTTCCATGATTAGGCTCAGACTTCTTCTTCTTATTATTATCAGCACTGGCACTCAGGCACTAGGATCGGGGGAAATCTCCCAAGTACACAGACACACGCATGCATATGCATGAAGCATTTGCATGGCGTACATTTTGTTGTTTTTCCTAACCTTTAGTGTTTACAGGTTTTTTCAGGTTTACAGGTCCCAGGATGTTTCCGGTGATTCCAGGATTGATCAGAGACTAATTCACCGTTATCCGACTAGAGCTAATCAGACCAGGATCATGGATCAAGTGCAGACAGATGTCCAGGAGCTCCGCGAGAGGATGGATCGCTTTATGGAACTTATGCAGGTGGTCGCCAATGGTCAAGACCAGCTCAGGACTTTGGTTCAACCTTTGATCTCCAGGGTTGATAGCAACGGCATACTCCATGGCGGGGCTGTGCCTACTCCTCCACCAGTTGATACTCCGCAGAATGGTGTCCCCGTGGCCGAGGGCAACGGCAGTGCTAATGGCAATGTGATGGCCAACATCGGACTCAATACGACGGGCGTCGACAATGGTAGTCTGGGAGCTAATGTCAACATTGGGCCGGTCAACGGCAATGCAGGCGTCGGGAATCTGTTGGTGCCTCAACCATTGCTCGAGGATCATCAGGATGACGTGTTCTCTCAAAGAGGTGCTGAAGGGGAGCTGAATGCTGAAGCGCGGCTCAGATTCAAGGCACTGGAAGATAAAATGAGAGACATTGAGAATCAGAATACTTTGGGCGTCGATATGTCCAAGCTGGGTTTAATTGCTGATTTCAAGGTACCTCCTAAGTTCAGGGTGCCTGACTTTGAGAAATATAAGGGCACTACTTGCCCTCGTGTCCACCTTAGATCGTACTACAGGAAGATGTCTGCCTATTCAGAGGACGAGAAGTTGCTGATGCACTTCTTCCAAGACAGTCTTTCCGGACCATCCCTCGAGTGGTACATGGGCTTGGAGCCCACTAGCGTGCGCACATGGAAGGATCTCGCTGAAGCGTTTGTCCACCATTACCAGTACAATAGCGACTTGGCCCCGAACCGAGTTCAACTCCAGAACCTTTCACAGAGGAATAATGAAGGATTTAAGGAGTACGCCCAGCAGTGGCGTGAGTTGGCATCCCGGGTTTAGCCGCCGATGGTTGAACGCGAGCTCGTGCAGATGTTTGTGGCTACCCTCCCAAGGGTTTACTATGAAAAGTTAGTCAGCGGTATGTCTGGGACGTTTTCAGCTCTCATTATCATGGGCGAGCATGTAGAGAATGGGATCAAGATCGGGAAAATCCAAGGTGAATCATCCTCAGCTGGAGGAGGTGGAAAGAAACCTTATGCTGGTAAACGACGAGAAGGAGATGCGAGCGCTGTGACCAACGCTCGAAGAAAGGGCAAGGGCCCTCAGCAGCAGATAGCCAGTATAAATATCCCAGCGCAACCGCAGCAGCAGCCGCAACCGAATCAACAGGGATATAGAAAGTACTAGAACCGGGCATCTTTTACAAACCGTCACTTCGAAGCACCGCCTATGTCGTATGCGCAACTCTTGCAGACTTTGCTTCAGCTCCAGTTGGTTCAGAAGAGGACGATGGCTCCCTTGACAGGGGCACCTCCACCAGGGTACGACGCAAATGCCACTTGCGACTTCCATACAGGGGCACCAGGCCACACGATCGAGAACTGCAAGGCCTTTAAGCACATGGTGCAGGACCTGGTAAATGCCAAGATTATCAACTTCTCCGATAATGTGCCCAATGTCACGAAGAATCCTATGCCGAATCATAGGGGAGGCGGAGTGAATGCCATTATCGAAGAAGAGAGTGTAGATCTTTTGACTGATGTCAGAGAACTAAAGACGCCACTTAGCTTCGTCAAAGCTAAGTTGTTGAAGAAAGGGTTCTTTCCAGGATGCGGAGAGTTATGCATGGACTGTGCTACACATTCTGATGGATGTGAGCAGCTGGTAGAAGGAATCTGAAGTCTGATGGCTGAGGGGATTCTGCAGTTCAGCCGGAGGGCTGAAAGTGTATCAGGAGAGGTAGTGTTGAAGCAGGCCGATGAAGTCGCCACCATCACCATTCCTCGCCAGCCAATTACTATTTCTGCGCCCCGACCGCCTACAATCACTATTACCAAAGCTGGGCCGATACCATTCGAGAGCACTAACGCCGTTCCGTGGCATTATGGGGCTGAAGCCTATTGCAACGGTCAGAAGTTAGAGCTGGAACCGTACGGGTCGACTGTTGAGAATCTTGCAGGAATCAGTGGTATTACTCGCAGTGGAAGAGTGTTTGCACCGCCAGAGGTCGTGGCAGATAAAGTGGTCAGAGCTGATGCTGCTGATAAGGGTAAAAGCAAAGCCGTCGAAGAGGTCCCGTGTGGGGTAGAAAAGGATTTGTTGGTCAAAGATGCCGAGGAGTTTATGCGGTTGATCAAAAAGAGCGACTACAAGATTGTAGACCATCTCCATCAGACGCCGTCGAAGATTTCTATTCTCAACTTGTTGCTGTGTTCTGAAGCACACCGCAACGCGCTACTGAAGGTATTGAACGCTGCCTACGTACCGCAAGAGATATCGGTGAATCAGCTAGAAGAGGTGGTAGCCCATGTTAATGCTGGAAATGGGCTAGGTTTCACAGATTTAGAGCTGACGCCTAAAGGAAGGGATCACAACAGCGCCTTGCACATCTCGATCGAGTGCAGGGGCACAATCATGTCGCATGTCCTGGTGGACACGGGTTCGTCGCTTAATGTGCTTCCGAAGAAGGCATTAATGAAGTTGGACACTCGCGGATTGCTCTGCACACCCAGTGATCTGGTGGTGAAAGCATTTGACGGAACTAAGCGCCACGTTTTCGGGGAGGTGACCCTGCCGATCCAAGTTGGCCCGGAAACATTCGACACAGTCTTTTATATTATGGACATCATGCCTGCCTACAGTTGCCTCTTGGGCCGGCCATGGATCCATGCTGCTGGTGCCGTGACCTTCATGTTGCATCAAAAGCTCAAATATGCTGTCGAGGGAAGCATAGTAACCGTGTGTGGCGAGGAGGACATAATGGTGATCCATTTGTCATCCTTTAAGTATGTCGAAATGGATGTGGAAATCCATGAAACTCTCTGCCAAGCATTTGAAGCCGTCAAAGTGAAAGAGGTAGCTCCTGTCGTCACAGAGAAGCCAGAGATGAATCTCTCCTCATTCAAAGAAGCTCGGGCCGTCGTCAAAGCTGGATCTACCCCAGGCTGGGGGCATATTTTGGAGATACCGATCATGCAGGATAAGTTTGGATTGGGGTATTCTCCTGGAGCTGAAGCTTCTTCTTCTTCGTCTAGTAGTTCGTCACGGGGTAAGGGGCCGATCCTATTTACCAGTGGCAGAGTGATTTTCGAAAGCATCAACGCGGCGTCTGAAGACAGCGGGGATAGCGATTTTGATCTCGACTCTTGTATTCATCCAAGCAAGCCGGGCAAGGGCCTCAAAAATTGGACCATCAAGGAAATCATCCCGATGACAAGTGAAGAGTAATGATTTACTTTTTTCGATCATTGTACAACCCTATGTCCTACCCGGGGCATAGCGGTTTTATTGTCAGGGCCTTGTTGGATTATGTACATGCATTTTGTTAATAAATCAAAGGCGTTTTCTTCGTACTCAAATATTATGTTCTCTGTTATTCCTGTTTTATATTTGTTTTGAAAAACAGTAAAATGGCAATGGGGTTTGTGCTAACCTGCATATTCTTGTTTTAAACTTAACCCTTGTTATTGCAGGATCCATATAACAGATGACATCGATTCTGGACCTTCTACGGCTCACTTCGACTTTGATTGCCCGATCTATCAAGTCGAAGAAGAGATTGATGAAGACGAAGACCTTCCTGAAGTGTTGGCCCGCTTGTTGAAACAAGAGGAAAAGGTTATTCTGCCTCATGAGGAGGAGATTGAGATCGTCAACCTGGGTTCTGAAGAGCTCGTCAGAAATGTCAGGATAGGGGTTGCGCTGCAGAGTAATGTCAAGCAGAGACTGGTCGAGATGCTTCGAGAGTATAGTGACGTCTTTGCTTGGTCATACGAAGATATGCCCGGACTTGACACGGACATCGTGGTCCACCATTTGCCGCTACGTGAAGATTGCCCTCCCGTCAAGCAGAAGCTTAGGAGGACGAGACCAGATATGGCCGTTAAGATCAAAGAAGAAGTGCAGAAACAGCTCGATGCTGGCTTCTTAGCGGTCACCACTTACCCTCCGTGGGTCGCCAACATAGTGCATGTACCGAAGAAGGACGGTAAGGTACGCATGTGCGTCGATTATCGGGATTTGAATAGGGCGAGCCCTAAAGATGATTTCCCGTTGCCTCATATCGATGTGTTGGTCGACAACACAGCTCAGTTCTCCGTGTTTTCGTTCATGGATAGCTTCTCCGGTTACAATCAGATCAAGATGGCACCGGAGGACATGGAGAAAACGACGTTTATCACCCCTGGGGAACATTTTGCTACAAGGTAATGCCCTTCGGTCTGAAGAACGCAGGGGCCACTTACCAACGAGCAATGGTGACTTTGTTTCATGATATGATTCATCATGAGATCGAGGTCTATGTTGATGACATGATTGCGAAGTCCCAAACGGAGGAAGAGCATCTGGTCAACTTATTGAAGCTTTTTCAGAGGCTTAGGAAGTTCAGGTTGAGGCTGAATCCTAACAAGTGCACTTTCGGAGTGCTGTCCGAAAAGTTACTGGGGTTTATCGTTAGCGAACGAGGTATCGAGGTTGATCCTGCGAAAATAAAAGCCATTCAAGAAATGTCAGCGCCGAAAACAGAAAAAGAAGTTCGTGGTTTCTTGGGCCGAATAAACTACATTGCAAGGTTTATCTCTCAGCTCACGGCCACTTGTGAACCGATGTTCAAGCTTTTAAAGAAAGATCAGGCGATTACTTGGAATGAGGATTGCCAGAAGGCATTCGATAAGATAAAGCAGTATCTCCAAGAACCTCCAATCTTGATACCCCTAGTGGCTGGACGGCCATTAATCATGTACTTGACAATTCTTGAGAACAGTATGGGGTGTGTTCTCGGTCAGCACGACGAGACGGGCAGAAAGGAGCATGCCATTTACTACTTGAGTAAAAAGTTCACTGACTGTGAATCTCAATACTCGATGCTGGAGAAGACGTGTTGTGCACTAGCTTGGGCTGCCAAACGTCTACGACAGTACATGCTCAATCACACCACTATGCTGATTTCGAAGATGGATCCGATCAAGTACGTCTTCGAGAAGCAGGCTCTTTCGGGCAGGATTGCCAGATGGCAAATGGTGTTAACAGAATATGATATTCAGTACGTGTCCCAGAAGGCCATCAAGGGAAGCGTATTGTCTAATTACCTTGCCGAGCAGCCGATCAAGGACTACCAGCCGATGAAGTTCGAATTCCCTGATGAGGATATTATGTTTCTCAAAGCGAAGGACTGCGATGAGCCGTTGCCCGACGAGGGGCCAGATAGGAAATCCCAGTGGAAGTTGATATTCGACGGAGCGGTTAATTCCTATGGAAGTGGCATCGGGGCGATCATCACGACTCCCCACGGATCCCACATCCCGTTTACTGCGAGACTGACGTTTCCAGTCACCAATAATGAGGCGGAGTACGAAACATGCATCATGGGTCTAGAAGAGGCAATTGATTTGAGAATCAAGAACCTAGACGTATATGGTGACTCAGCGCTTGTGATCAACCAAATTAAAGGGGAGTGGGAGACTTGTCAATCGAATTTGGTGCCGTACATGAATTATGCCAGGAGGCTGCTTCCGTTCTTTGATCGAGTGGAACTCCATCATGTGCCCAGGGCTGAAAATCAGATGGCTGATGCCTTAGCCACATTGGCTTCAATGTATAAAGTCAATTTTTGGAATGAGGCTCCAAGAATTGTACTATCGCGTCTTGATAGACCGGCATTTGTCTTTGCAATCGAGGCAGCCGCCGACGGCAAGCCATGGTTCCATGACATCCAGACATTCCTTATGACTAAGGAGTATCCTGCGGGTGCGTCAACCCAGGATAAGAAGACTCTGAGGAGGCTGTCTGGAAATTTTTACCTCAATCCTGATGGAGTGTTGTATAAGAGAAACCACGATCTCGTGCTACTCAGATGTGTAGATGAGAAAGAGGCGAGTATGCTCATGGAAGAAGTCCATGAAGGCACATTTGGTACGCATGCCGGCGGGCATGCTATGACGAGAAAGATCCTGAGAGCAGGATATTACTGGCTGACGGTGTAGTCGGATTGCTTCAGATTCACGAAGAGATGTCATAAATGCCAGATTTATGCTGATAAAGTTCATGTGCCGCCGTGCCCGTTGAATGTCATGTCCTCCCCGTGGCCGTTCTCCATATTGGGCATCGACATGATAGGCAAGATCGAGCCCACTGCATATAATGGTCATCGCTTCATTCTGGTAGCTATCGACTACTTCACCAAGTGGGTGGAGGCAGCCTCGTATGCTAATGTGACCAAGCAGGTGGTGGCTAAGTTCATAAAGAGGGACATCATCTGTCGTTACGGAATTCCCAAGCGGATCATTACGGATAATGGTTCGAATTTGAATAACAAGATGATGAAGGAGTTGTGCCAGAGTTTCAAGATCGAACACCAAAACTCATCTCCTTACCGGCCGAAGATGAATGGCGCCGTTGAAGCAGCCAACAAGAACATAAAGAAGATTGTTCAGAAGATGGTTGTGACATACAAAGACTGGCACGAGATGCTGCCATTCGCACTGCACGGTTATCGTACGACGGTACGTACGTCAACCGGGGCAACTCCTTTCTCCTTGGTGTACGGTATGGAAGCAGTCCTACCGTTAGAAGTGGAGATCCCTTCTTTGCGAGTTTTGGTTGATGTGAAACTCGACGAGGCAGAATAGATTACAAACCGACTGAACCAGCTCAGCCTGATGGACGAAAAGAGGTTAGCATCGATTGCGTTTGGTCGTCTGTACCAAAGCCGAATGAAGAAAGCTTATGATAAGAAGCTGCGTCCTAGAAGCTTTCAGACGGGTGATCTCGTCCTGAAGAGGATTCTTCCTCCACACTCCGATCACCGGGGCAAGTGGACTCCGAATTACGAAGGTCCATACGTCGTCAGCAAGGTATTCTCGGGAGGAGCTTTGTTGTTATCCACGATGGATGGTGAATATTTTGCATCCCCGGTGAACGCGGACGCAGTTAAAAAATACTTTGCTTGAAAGCGACCTGCTGGACAAAAAAGAAAGAGTCCAGGCAAAAAAGGGGCATCCCGGCGAACCAAAAACAGAATAAAAGGTTCGGGCAAAAATTAGGGATATATTGAAAAGATGTACACCCGCGAAGTCGAAAACCTACACTGGGCGGCTTCGGCAAAAAAGGGTATCCCGGTGAACTGAAAACCCGTAAAGGGTGGTTCACGTAAAAGTTAGGGATTTGAAAAGCAAATGACTGCGTTCCGCGTGTGGACTTTCATTGTTTAGTGGTTTGGAGGACCTGAAGGCCGTTTATCTGAATCAATCTCTTCTGAAGCTGAAGCGTCGGAGAAGTATCGAAGTCGAATGGGTCTTAGAGGGATCAACTCATGGTGTTCGTCTACGCCTCGTTGCCGACATTTGTATATACTGATGTATATTTATGTTTTATTTTTGTGCGGCTTCCTCATTCCAGGAGTTTGCCTCTTTTGTAAAACATTTTTACCCATTCAGGGGTTCATTATCAATAAAATGCATACTATTCAACAATTCTGTTTGCCTGTTTAGCATTTATCTGTTTTGTTTGTGAAAAAACGCTGATGTTTTTGATAAAATGTGCATACATAAACTTACTGGCCTAGGCCACTGATTGTTGAAACAATTGATCACTTGAATACTGTCACGAGATAATAACCTTAATAGGCCCCTTTGAGAAGGGTATCTTGTCTGTTTGTTTGTGTTGTTACAGGTGTAGCATATTCCAGACAGTGCGTCGTGCGCATCCCCGAAGCAGGATGATTCCTCCTTCTCCAGCAGAGTTCAGTGGCCTCTCCCCGCAGAGTCTGAACGCAAGATCGTGAGCATTGATATGTCTCCCCAGGCAGAGATGATTCTCTTCCCCAAGCAGATGCGTCCTGAAGGAACGTTATCCCCTCAGCTGAGTCATGCGCCGAAGCATGATTTCATCCCCCAGCACCGGGTCACAAGTGCAGGTTTCATAGAAATGTTAAGGCGCCGAAGCTCGTGTTCACCCCCGCACCGGGTCACAAGTGCAGGTTTTGTAGGAAACTATTCGTACGCCGAAGTATGCAGCAACTGATGGTGTCAGACTGAAGTCTCCAGCGGAATTGAAATTCCCCACCAGAGTCGTATTCTCCCCCGAAGTCGGATGATTCCCTCTTCCCCAGCAGCGTGTTGGAGCAGCTGAAGCTGTTTCCCCACAGAGTTGTACTCTCCCGCGAAGTCGGATGATTCCTTCTCCCCCAGCGGAATTGAGATTCCCCCGCAGAGACGTACCCTCTCCAGTGAAGCAGTTGGGACCATGATTGGTTTTCCCCAGTAAAGCGTTGAACAACTGATGTTGTATTTCCCCCAGAGTCGTACTCTCTCCAGCGAAGCAGAATGATTTCTCCTTCCTCAGCCGAGCTTACAGATACCCCAAGAGAGTCGAATCCTTGGAAGTTGCTCAGACCATGATTGGTTTTCCCCAGTGAGAGTGTTGAACAGCTGAAGTTGTTTCCCCACAGAGCTCTTATCCCCAGAAGAGTAGCCATGAAGGCCACGCAGTTTACTCCCGCGATTGACATCGCTTTCTCTCAGCAGGTCCAGGTTCTCGTAGAGCTTCGTCCCCCTGCAGCAATCAACTGAAGTTGTTTTCGCCGCAGCAGTCAACTGAAGTTGTGTCCCCTGCGGAGTTCGATTGATATTGGCGTGACCTTGAGCTCCTCAGCAGGATGATTCCTCTATCTGAGTAGTTCTTTCTCCTTGACAGGAGGATTCTCCCTTCGGCATTTATTTTGCTGACGGGATCGCATCATTGTGCATGATTGCATAGCATTTATCATAAACGCATAGCATTTCCACCGTGTGAAGCATTGTGCCACTGCCGAAGCATATGCATAATAAACATGATCTAGGTTGTTACCGTTCTTGTTTTGCAGGTGTTCCACCAAAGGATCAGTTGCTCAGGATGATTCCTGACATTCTCCCTGACGAAGTCGCTTGCTCAAGATGATTCTTGAGATCCCCAGCGAAGTCTTCAGTTCAAGATGATTCTTGAATTCCTCAGCAGCGCCGTTTGCTTAAGATGATTCTTAAGCTCCCCAGTAGGGTCCCCAGTGAAGGTTACCCAGGATGATTCCTGAAGCCCCAAGAGAGCCGAATCCTTGGAAGATGCTCAAGCCATGATTGGTTTGTCCCCAGCAAGAGTTTCCCAGGATGATTCCAGGAATCCCCAACAGACTGTTTGCTCATGATGGTTCCTGAAATCTCCAGAATGGTTATCGGTTCAAGATGATTCTTGAAGGTCCCCGACGGAGTTATTTGTTCAAGATGATTCTTGAAGTCCTCAGCAGAGTTGATTCATCCAGAATGATTTCTGAACCCCCGGAGCGGAGTTACTTGATAGTTCTCCAGATTCCTCAGCGGCGAAGCGTCCTCCCCAGCAGGTTTTCTAACGGCGAAGTTGAAATCTCCCTTGAAGACTCCATGATTGAAGTCTGACCGTGTTAATAAAGTAGTTCTCTCAGCTGATGTGGAATGCCTGATTGCATGATCAACCTGATGGTTGAAGTCCGGCTGATGCCCGACAATTTCTTTGAATGCCTGATGGCATGATCAACCTGATGGTTGAAGTCCGGCTGATGCCCGACAGTGGTCTTTGAATGCTTGATGGCATGATCGACTATGTATTACCGATTACCGTGTGACCAATTCCCCAATGGATTTCCTTCACCCTGACGGCGAGGTCAGATTATGTCTGTTTTCCAGCGGCGATGTTGGATGTTTGTTTCCAGCGGCGATGTTGGACGTTTGTTTCTGGCGGCGATGTCAGGTGGTTTGGTTCTCTAGCGGCGATGTTGGGTATGATGGTTTTCCGACGGCGAAGTCAGATTATGTTGTGCTTCTGGCGGCGATGTCAGGTGATTTAGTTCCCCAACGGCGATGTTGGATATTCTGTTTGGTCCCAGCGGCGATGTTGGATGTTTGTTCGACGACGATGTCGGATGTTTCCCAGAGTTATAATTGTTTATGACGGCGATGTCATATTCTTTGTTGCTCAAGCGGTGATGTTGGATGGTTGTTTCTGACGGTGATGTCAGTTGATTCAGTTCCCCAGCGGCGATGTTGGATGTTTTGACGGCGAAGTCAGATTATGGTAGTTTTCTAGCGGCGATGTTGGTTGATTGTTTCTGGCGGCGATGTCAGGTGTTTTGTTGGTCGACGGCGATGTCAGATCCTTTGTAGCTCCAGCGGCGATGTTGGGTGTTTGTTTCCGACGACGACGTTGGGTGTTTCTCAGAACCTATATTTCTCCAGCGGCGATGTTGGATGCTCGTTTCTGACGGCGATGTCAGATGATTTAGTTATCATGATTGAAGAGTTTGAGAAGTTTTAAGCTAGGGTTTCTAAGGCTTGACAGTGTAAAATCCCCTAGTTTGATCCCTATCTTCAAGGCAGTTTAGCTCAAGATGTGATTGTCATATCATCTTCCCCACAACATGAATGTTGTAGAGCTTGTTCTTAGTTTTAATTTGAGTGGTGGAAGTCCTTGATAGGATTTGTAGAGTTCAAGCTAGGTTTTGACAAATTACAGGTCATCTGAGGTATGTGAATCTGGGTCCTTGAAAGTCACCCAACTTGCAGACAACTTTTGCCCTAGTAGGATGATTCCTATGGATTCTTGGTCAACATGAATGTTGAAGAGAATCTTCTTAGCTTTATAGAGAGTACTAGAAGTCCTTGGTAGGATTTGTAGAACTCAACTTATGGCTTTGACAAGCCAAGGGCATTTTGGTCATTTGGAGGTTATAGGTCATTTCAAGCATAAGGCCATATCTCCTAGTTCCAAGCTTCAAATGGAAAAATCTTCAACATCAAACTTGCTTAGAATGATTTTTTAAGGCTAGTAAGGAGGTCATGAGATATTGAAAAGGCTCATATCAAAAAATGATAAAAATGGCCTAAAAATGAGGCATAAGTTAATTCAAGTGAATTTGAAAAATGGAAATCCCAAGTTACAAGTCCAAACTGTAACACCCCCTTTCTATACCCCTAAATAAAACATATAATCATTTAGGCATAAATTCAAAATTTCATCAGAGTATATTTATGTTATGGCATAAAAGGGGCATATCACATTATACCAAAAATTCAACACATACAACACCTTCTCAACAGATATGCAACATCGGGGCAACACCCACAAAAAAATATTTAGAACAAAGGCGGAAACATCTAAATATTTAATAACTTCCAAAATATGTAATCACATACATGTACATCATTCAAGTTGATTTACAACATCATCGATATTTAACTAGCATGTTTACATAAACATTCGTCAGCAGATACAAACATAGATGTATCACAAAAGAATCAAAATAATCCCTAGCTACCCGGTGCTACATATCAGAGCGGACCGACCAAAAAGGGATGAATTCACACTTCACAAAAATACCTCCAGCCAACTAATCTGCAATGCCTCATAGGGCATTATAAAACAGCAGAAGGGTGAGAAACAATATCATAATACATAATGCACATAAACATATATATATATATATATATATATATATATATATATATATATATATATATATATATATATATATATATATATATATATATATACATATAACATCCAATAACATCGTTCGCGTTCTCACCACAACTCATCTCACTACACCGTACATCGCAATGTATTCAAAATATCTATTCACAAATAGAACACTGAGCATACACAATATACATCATCAATGTTTATATTAATTCATAAACATACACACATATACAGATATACTCACACATACATGTATCTTCAAACATTCCATTCATGCCAATTATCAACAACTTACATAAACATCTACAATCATGTTTATTCACCATACATCATGTAAACATGATAAATTCAATTCATAGAGGCCAACTCGCTACTCTATGCAAACGTAATACGATACCGACTTAATCGTCCATCGGATTCTCCTAAGAATCAATTCACTCACGCCCCTCACGGTTACACTATAACTCATCAGATTCACCTAGGAATCGCATTGCTCATCAGATTCTCCGAGGAATCACATCGTTCATCAGATTCTCCGAGGAATCACATCGTTCGTCAGATTCTTCGAGGAATCACAATGTTCTTCAGATTCTCCGAGGAATCACATTGTTCATCAGATTCTCCGAGGAATCACATCGTTCATCAGATTCTCCGAGGAATCACATCGTTCATCAGATTCTCCGAGGAATCACAATGTTCATCAGATTCTCCGAGGAATCACATTGTTCATCAGATTCTCCGAGGAATCACATTCTTCATCAGATTCTCCGAGGAATCACATTGTTCATCAGATTCTCCGAGGAATCACAATGTTCATCAGATTCTCCGAGGAATCACATTGTTCATCAGATTCTCCGAGGAATCACATTCTTCATCAGATTCTCCGAGGAATCACATTCTTCATCAGATTCTCCGA
The DNA here is from genome assembly GCA_963859935.3 of Lathyrus sativus. Lineage (NCBI taxonomy): Eukaryota > Viridiplantae > Streptophyta > Magnoliopsida > Fabales > Fabaceae > Lathyrus > Lathyrus sativus. The sequence goes on along the minus strand of OZ012740.1, from coordinate 233,924,420 downwards.
GGAATCACATTACTCATCGGACTCTCCTAGGAATCCTATCACTCATCATACTTTCCTAGGAATCAACAGCACAAGAACGTACTTCATGAGGTTTCGCATGCAAAATGACTCCACACACCTCTTGAAATGCATACATGTTTACAAACATACTCATGCATTCTTCACATTCATCGCATATATTCATTATGCATTCACAATATATATACATATCACAATACATATATACATATTCATCATTCATTCACAACATGCATTTCTATTCAGTTCAAGTAAATGCACCAAATTGCCAAACAGCCACATTCCACACTCCACGAATCACAAACTAGGATTCAAGCCATACGGCTACCCACAACACACGTAACAACATATAATTAATCATCTCAAACAAGGAATGATCGCAACCAAACCACACAACCAATCCACGAATGGAAAACACAAGAAAGAAAAATATGCTGCTGTGTTCGCTAACCTTCGCCTGGCGAAGCCTCTGGCGAACCTTCGCTACTTCGTTCTCCTGGCGAACTTGCCAGCGAAGACCACTGGGATTTATTCTGGAATTACTCGCTAGCACTCGCTAGCATACTCGCCTGGCAAACCTTCGCCACTCTCATTCGCCTGGCGAACTTGCCAGCGAAGACAGGGTGGATGCTACTGACTTGGTTCGCTGCTGCTCGCTGGGCTTCGCCCGGCGAACCTTCGCTGGCATTCGCCTGGCGAACCTGCGAACTCAGAACTCCCATGGATTTCCAAAAGCCCAAACCTCACAAACCGACCGATTTAATCCAAATCAGTTCCAGTAGTACAACCCACTCATCATCCGACTATACTACACCGTCTATTCCAAATTCTAACCGATAAAACTCAGTTTCTACCGATTAAATCAACTTCCGACCTAGAAATGGAAACATAGAAAATAATCCAACAAATCCAATCTATCACATACATGATCATACACATTATGAAGATGATAAAACTTCTCACCCTTACCTGATTAATCACAAGCTAGGGTTTGATCTTGATGTTTTCCAAAGTTTCCTCTTCTTTCTCTCCTCTTTCTCTTCTCCTTCTTTCTTTCTCTTTTCTTTCCTTCCTTTCTTACTATCTTTCTTTCTCTTTTATTTCCTATTTAATATCTTCCTATTATTTTTCCCAAAAAATCTATTAACTTAATACCTCATAAAATATCCAACTTATCACTTAAATAGGAAATGTCCAAAATACCCTCCAACTATTTTCTCCGACAACTCCCAAAATCGGGTAAAATAGAATAATATGTAAATATAACATATTTCCACAAAAATTACACATCAAAATAATATTCTCCCAATTAAAATCAAAAAGGACTTAACGAAAAAGGGATAGTCGAAATCGGGGCGTTACAACTCTCCCTCACTTTAGAAATTTTCGTCCTCGAAAATATTACTTGATCCAAAACAACTCTGGATGCGACTCACGCATCTTACTCCCCCATTCCCAAATCATACATGATCGCACACATGCACACTTTCATACCGCAATCATAGCTATGCCATGTGGCTCCTATAAAACCTTCAATTCGCAAGAATCTCCATTGGAGATTATGGGTACACCGTTTGTACGCCCACTAAGAACAACATCACGGTCATTCTACCCCGATGATCATTTCATTAGGAACGACGCATAGTCATTCTACCCCAATGGGATCGAACCTCGGACATATACATATTCCAATAACATCATCTTAAAGTCTCCCATCTTATCACCATCAATTCCATGGACTTCAAATCCAATTTCTCTTCCCGGCGGTACATCCTTAATATCCTTCCAGAAGCATCTCTAAAAAGTCACGCACCACTGGAAACACATCCAGTTTAGCCTTACCCTCCGCCGACAATGATGCAGACAATTGAACACTTGAGTTCCGTCCCCCAAAAGTTTCTTCAACTCTTTCAGGAATAAGAAACTCTCATCCTTTCCATCCTTCATAGAAGAAATCCTCACCAACGGGAAATAACAATCTACACTAACTCTATCATACTGCAATCAGCTCATACCCAAGATTACATATAATCTTTCTAATGGTAAACATACTATGTCCATGATAGAACCCTTACCACACATGGTCAAAGGACACTTAGCACTGATGTGACCTTCTTCTCCACAATTGTAGCACTTCACCACACCCTTTCTACAGTCCGTAGCATCATGCCCAATAACCCCGCAGTTAGAGCACTTAACTTTGGGTTTTCCACACATAAAAGACTTATGACCCATCTCACCACACTTGTAGCATTTAATGGATCCAGAACTCCCTCCTCTAGGCCTCTTAACAAGGTCCTCCCTATGCTTGCCCTTATCAGTAGGCGTCACATAAGGTCCACTCCTTACTTGTTGCCTTTCTTTCTCCTCCTTCAAACTCTTGTAGTGAGTAGAACGAGTTTTACTATCCTCTTCAAAAATTCGACAACATTCGGTCAAGTCCGAAAATCTCCTTATCCTCTGATAGCCCAGCGCTTGCTTGATCTCAGGGCGCAAGCCGTTCTCATACTTAACACACTTAGAAAATTCCACTGTCACCGCGTCATAGTGAGGATGAAATTTTACTAACTCTGTGAACTTTGCCGTGTAGTCTACCACGGACATATTGCCTTGCTTCAATTCTAGGAATTCCATTTCCTTCCTTCCCTTCACACTCTCAGGGTAATACTTCCTTAAAAATTCAGCACGAAATAAATCCCAAGTTATTTCCTCGTCATCCACTTCAAGGACTTGTCGCATACCGATCCACCAGTCATCGACTTCTCCTTGCAACATGTGAGATCCAAGTCTCACCTTGTTTCCTTCAGCACAATTCATAACCCTGAAGATCCTCTCGATCTCCTTCAACCAAATCTGAGCACCGTCCGGATCAAACCTTCCTTTGAACACCGGCGGCTGATTTTTTCTGAACTCATCATTAGCGTTCACATTCGGTGCACCCTGCACCGCTCTAGCCATTGCCTCTAATGCCGCAGCCATCGCATTGTCATTACGACCAGCCATATTCTGATTATTCCCAAAAATAACAACAAGGTTAAACAACTGTTCAACCAACAAAACAACGAGACAGACACAACCGACTCAACACTGGCTCTGATACCACTTAATGTAACACCCCCTTTCTATACCCTCAAATAAAACATATAATCATTTAGGCATAAATTCAAAATTTCATCAGAGTATATTTATGTTATGGCATAAAAGGGGCATATCACATTATACCAAAAATTCAACACATACAACACCTTCTCAACAGATATGCAACATCGGGGCAACACCCACAAAAAAATATTTAGAACAAAGGCGGAAACATCTAAATATTTAATAACTTCCAAAATATGTAATCACATACATGTACATCATTCAAGTTGATTTACAACATCATCGATATTTAACCAGCATGTTTACATAAACATTCGTCAGCAGATACAAACATAGATGTATCACAAAAGAATCAAAATAATCCCTAGCTACCCGGTGCTACATCTCAGAGCCGACCGACCAAAAAGGGATGAAGTCACACTTCACAAAAATACCTCCAGCCAACTAATCTGCAATGCCTCATAGGGCATTATAAAACAGCAGAAGGGTGAGAAACAATATCATAATACATAATGCACATAAACATATATATATATATATATATATATATATATATATATATATATATATATATATATATATATATATATATATATATATATATATATATATATATATATATATATATATATATATATATATATATATATATATATATATATATATATATATATATATATATATATATATATATATATATATATATATATATATATATATATATATATATATATATATATATATATATATATATATATATATATATATATATATATATATATATATATATATATATATATATATATATATATATATATATATATATATATATATATATATATATATATATATATATATATATATATATATATATATATATATATATATATATATATATATATATATATATATATATATATATATATATATACATATAACATCCAATAACATCGTTCGCGTTCTCACCACAACTCATCTCACTACACCGTACATCGCAATGTATTCAAAATATCTATTCACAAATAGAACACTGAGCATACACAATATACATCATCAATGTTTATATTAATTCATAAACATACACACATATACAGATATACTCACACATACATGTATCTTCAAACATTCCATTCATGCCAATTATTAACAACTTACATAAACATCTACAATCATGTTTATTCACCATACATCATGTAAAGATGATAAATGCAATTCATAGAGGCCAACTCACTACTCTATGCAAACGTAATACGATACCGACTTAATCGTCCATCAGATTCTCCTAAGAATCAATTCACTCACGCCCCTCACGGTTACACTATAACTCATCAGATTCACCTAGGAATCGCATTGCTCATCAGATTCTTCGAGGAATCACATCGTTCATCCGATTCTCCGAGGAATCACATCGTTCATCAGATTCTTCGAGGAATCACAATGTTCATCAGATTCTCCGAGGAATCACATTGTTCATCAGATTCTCCGAGGAATCACATTGTTCATCAGATTCTCCGAGGAATCACATCGTTCATCAGATTCTCCGAGGAATCACAATGTTCATCAGATTCTCCGAGGAATCACATTGTTCATCAGATTCTCCGAGGAATCACATTCTTCATCAGATTCTCCGAGGAATCACATTGTTCATTAGATTCTCCGAGGAATCACAATGTTCATCAGATTCTCCGAGGAATCACATTGTTCATCAGATTCTCCGAGGAATCACATTCTTCATCAGATTCTCCGAGGAATCACATTCTTCATCAGATTCTCCAAGGAATCACATTACTCATCGGACTCTCCTAGGAATCCTATCACTCATCAGACTTTCCTAGGAATCAACAGCACAAGAACGTACTTCATGAGGTTTCGCATGCAAAATGACTCCACACACCTCTTGAAATGCATACATGTTTACAAACATACTCATGCATTCTTCACATTCATCGCATATATTCATTATGCATTCACAATATATATACATATCACAATACATATATACATATTCATCATTCATTCACAACATGCATTTCTATTCAGTTCAAGTAAATGCACCAAATTGCCAAACAGCCACATTCCACACTCCACGAATCACAAACTAGGATTCAAGCCATACGGCTACCCACAACACACGTAACAACATATAATTAATCATCTCAAACAAGGAATGATCGCAACCAAACCACACAACCAATCCACGAATGGAAAACACAAGAAAGAAAAATATGCTGCTGTGTTCGCTAACCTTCGCCTGGCGAAGCCTCTGGCGAACCTTCGCTACTTCGTTCTCCTGGCGAACTTGCCAGCGAAGACCACTGGGATTTATTCTGGAATTACTCGCTAGCACTCGCTAGCATACTCGCCTGGCAAACCTTCGCCACTCTCATTCGCCTGGCGAACTTGCCAGCGAAGACAGGGTGGATGCTACTGACTTGGTTCGCTGCTGCTCGCTGGGCTTCGCCCGGCGAACCTTCGCTGGCATTCGCCTGGCGAACCTGCGAACTCAGAACTCCCATGGATTTCCAAAAGCCCAAACCTCACAAACCGACCGATTTAATCCAAATCAGTTCCAGTAGTACAACCCACTCATCATCCGACTATACTACACCGTCTATTCCAAATTCTAACCGATAAAACTCAGTTTCTACCGATTAAATCAACTTCCGACCTAGAAATGGAAACATAGAAAATAATCCAACAAATCCAATCTATCACATACATGATCATACACATTATGAAGATGATAAAACTTCTCACCCTTACCTGATTAATCGCAAGCTAGGGTTTGATCTTGATGTTTTCCAAAGTTTCCTCTTCTTTCTCTCCTCTTTCTCTTCTCCTTCTTTCTTTCTCTTTTCTTTCCTTCCTTTCTTACTATCTTTCTTTCTCTTTTATTTCCTCTTTAATATCTTCCTATTATTTTCCCCAAAAAATCTATTAACTTAATACCTCATAAAATATCCAACTTATCACTTAAATAGGAAATGTCCAAAATACCCTCCAACTATTTTCTCCGACAACTCCCAAAATCGGGTAAAATAGAATAATATGTAAACATAACATATTTCCACAAAAATTACACATCAAAATAATATTCGCCCAATTAAAATCAAAAAGGACTTAACGAAAAAGGGATAGTCGAAATCGGGGCGTTACACGAACCATGTCATGTAATAGGTCATTTTGACTCCAAATGACATTCCAAGAATAATGGTTCAGCCACAATTTTGATTTTAGGCTTGGATCATAGGGCTGCCTTGTAATTGGCTTACTTGCATATTAAGGCACCAAACCAAAACTCCACAAAACTCAATAAACAAGGAAGATATGCATTGTAACTAACCCTAAATCTCATGTGGGGATAAATTCAAGTCAGAAACCAAGGTTGCAAGGCATATGGCATGAGATACCATGTAAGGAGAATGAGAATTCAAAAATACCATGACATGAAAACTTCAATTTCTCATTGGATTGTTATAGGGGGTTCTAGATGATTCTAAAGCTCTCTATAAGATGTTTCTAACTTGCTCAGATGTAAGGTTGGTGTTAATTGGTGTAGAGAAGAGAGAGTGAAATCCAAAAGCTTCCATTGCAAGTCACATTCAATCTCTTCATTCTTCTTCATTGCAATCCCATTTTTCTTCACAAACCTTCTCCATAGATCCTTCTGAGTGTGTGCATGCTGAATTGAAGCTCCATTGATGGAGAATTGAGGGTGTTCACATTGAATTTGCAAGAAGGCAATTACCATCGAATCTTGAAGTACAAGCTCTCTCCTTCAGAATTGTTGCAAACAGAAGAGTTTTCATCATCCAAGGACCATTCTTGAAGAGTTTCAAGCCTTGAAAGCAAGGATTTCATCATCTACCATATCAAGAAGCCAGGTTTGCAAAATCTATTCCACCTCCTCGTTTAGGCATGGTTAGGTTAAATTATTAGTTTAGAATTGTTAGAGACAACTAGGTGATCATTTTTGGAGAGTTTGAAAGTGATTGGTGAAGTTTCAGCCATGGATACCATTTCTTGATGGAGTAAGAACTAGAGATATATTGAGTGATAATGCAAGATTATTAGCCGGTTTTGATTAGGGTAATGTGAGGATCATTTTGATGCAAAGGAATCTAAGTTTGGTTGAGGTCGAAGATTGATGATATTTTGAGATTCATGGAGTTTCACTATCGGGTTGCATGATTTAGACCGTTTCAATGTATTCTAGTACCATGATCGTGTTCAGGGTGAAATACTGAGAAACTTAGGGTTTTACATTTTGGGAATTGGTGAAGAAACGAAAGAACACGAGTTGGTGGAAGTTTGGTGCATGGAGCTGCGTTCATGGAAGTTGCAGCAAAACCCTAGACCCAAGGTTGAAGATGATCTCTCGTCCGTTGGATAAGGCTTGACCACTTGACTTGAGAAGGGATCTAACGGTCCCCGTTTAAATGCGTTTTGGAGGGATTCTGAAAGCAGCGCAACGCTGCGTTTCATTAAAACCAAAAGTCTGGGCTTAGTGGATCATTGATAACCCCACCCCCCTATCAGGCCCACTTCATGTTATAACTGAGTTTCCTTGCTTTCTGCACCGCGCCTTTCTCAATTTACTTATGATTTTCATTGTTTTTCTGAGTTTAATTGGGCCCAGGCGCGTTTGTTATTTATACCCCCCATTCTGGGCCCACGTGAGAATTAAACTGGATATATTTGCTGATTGCACCCCATCCATTCCTTTTCATATTATTTTTTCTCCATTTTCTTTCCATCTTTAAAAAATCATATTAAATTGGAAAATCAATATTTTTTAATGGGAGTTTTTTCTCCCTTTTCATATTTTTGTCTAGAAAAATATAAAATAAAAACATTTTTCATTTCATGCATTTTATTATTTTTTGCATATTTTCTATTTTAATTGCTTTTTAATGCTTTTATATTGATATATGATTTTGTAGAATTTAGTTTAGGTATCTCCCTTAGTATTTTTAGGTCAATATTTTTAGGATAATTAAATATATGTTTTAGGTTCCCCCTGGATTTATTCCATATTTTTGTGATGATTTTTAGGTTAGTTTTGATTAGTTGATTCTAGGTTGTGTAGAATTAGATTAAACTTCAACATAGGTCCATAATAACTTTAGATTTTGGGTTTTTTAGGACAAATTAGACTATGGGACATATATGGGTATTAAGGGTAGGTATGTAGGATCCCTTAGAAATTATATTAGGATTTAATATAGTAGTGTACTATTTTTAGTTGATTTTTGTATTGGTTGATTGTTTGTGTTGCCTTTAGGGCATGTTTGCTTTAGTTGCTTTGCTCTGTGGGCTTGGAAATCTTGGTATCTCATTGAGGAGCATTGAGGAGCATAGTAGAAGACTTTAAGATGCATTGAGGAGCTTGAGAGATTGATTTTATTTTCTTTTCTTGTTGTTTTAGGGTTAGGGATTAGGAAGAGTTTAGATGTAGATGACTTCTTTCTTAAACATGGATGGTATCATTCACCTCCATTCCTCCCTATGATTCAAAGTCCTTCCATGGTATACACCTCTCTCCTTTGGAGGGATAAGTGATGTACCTAGGAAGTAGAACTTTTGAGGGAACCATTCCTTTGATGTTGAACCCTTATAGGTCACCTTTGGTGGCCAAATAAGCAGTTCAATATCCCCCGGCTTATCCAGTAAGTGATTTTCTCTGGTTTGACTGTCTTGAGAGATGCTGAGCCTGAGTTTGAAGATGAAGACTTTATTTAAGAGTATTGAAGAGGATGAATCCTTGAGTATTGCCATTCCAGCTGAAGCTTGAAGAGCAACAAGAGCAAGTTGATACTTGAAGATCCCTGAAGATTAGGTGAAGCCTGAAGGTGGAGCTGATCAAGAAGCTGAAGCTTAAGGGAGAAGATGAGTTGAAACTCATGTTGAAAGGTTGAAACCTGGAAAAGCAAATGGATATTTGTTGAGAGTGATTGAAGTCTGAAGACTGAGTTGCTGTTGGAAAAGCTGAGGCTTGAAGTTGAGAGAGGAGTTGATCTGCTTTCTTCTGTTTTTCGTTTCTGTATTGCTGTGTTTTGCTTGACTTGTTTGATGCATTAGAATAAGTTCATATCTAGAATAGGTAGAATCTAGGAGCATGATTGCACTAGAGGTTGAGTTGCTCCCTCTGCTTGTACTGTTACTGTGTGGCTTTGCTTGCGGGTATTCGGTAGAGCCCAGCTCCCTTGCCCATGTGGTTTGTTTGCCTGATGGCATTTTATTTCATTTTATCTGTATGATTGCAGTTTACTATCATTGCTTGATAGCATGTTGTTTATATTTCAGTATGATTACTGTTATTTCATTCTGGCTTGAGGTTGAGATGAGCTTGTGGAGGCTGAAGCCCCATGTGAGGGAAAACTGTCTCACAACATACGTTCTCAAGTTTCGATGATGACAAAGTACAATCTCAGATGAATCGGAGTCGTCATGCATACTTACGATGATGACAAAGTACAACCTCAGATGAATCAGAATCATCATGCAATACTTAACATATTACATCCTTCCTATATCCTTTTAAATCATCATATTTCATTGGCAATATATGTGACTAATGTTTGGTCGTGACAAGATGCACGAAACAACAAACATATCAATTTTTGCAGGTTTTATAGCTATGAGTCAACCATACCGTCAGCACACAGTTTCATTCAGTTCACACGGGTCAGCGCATGGAACCATGCGTCGACCGCTGACTTGGCGCATGCAGGTTTAAGAATCAGACGGCTCAGCGCATGAAGATCATGCGTCGACCGCTGACTCGGCGCATGACAGTTTGAGTGTCACACGGCTCAGCGCACGCCGACCCTATGGTCGACCGTTCGCGCGCAGAAACAGAAATTCTGCTATGTTTCATTGATCTGTCAACTGTCTGTTTTGTATTACTATAAATAGCTGTCTTTTCAATTTCAACAAGAACATTTTTGAAAGCATTGTGAGAAAGTGTTCAGGTCAAGAAACGTGAAAGAGGTGCATCAGTGTTCTTCATCTTCATCGTTCAATCAACTCACAAATCCTCAAATTACAGATAATCAATTTTTTGCTGCTAGTTTTGTGCACACCAACTGTTCGACAAAAGTGCTGAACTAAAATTGCCTTAATTTTGCTGCTAGTTTTGTGCACACCAACTGTTCGACAAAAGTGCTGAACTAAAATTGCCTTAATTTTGCTGCTAGTTTTGGTGTAATTTTTGATCATTGGAATAAGGAAATAGTACGAGTGAATCACATCTGAGTTTTGCATAAAAGTGTGTAGTGATTTACTATCCGTTATCGTCTTAAATTCATCTGCTTGACGCATATCCGGCTCTCCAATAGTTGTTCGTTTTAGACTATATTTTCCAAGGCCGCTTCCGCATTTGAAAACAATTTTGAAAACCAATTTTATTGGTAGCGCCACTCAAATTTTTTAAAAGGGATCTATTCAACCCCCCCTTCTAGATCCGTGCCTTAGTCTAACAAGTGGTATCAGAGCCTGGTTCTCCGGTGCTTCAAATACAACATTGATAGAATAATGGCTAACGAACCAAAAGGGGCGTACAATAGAGCTCCCGTTTTTAACGGTGAAAATTATAGCTATTGGAAAGACTGTATGCGGGTGCACATTAATTCCATAGATAGAAAGATATGGAACGTTATTCTCAATGGTCCGATTGAAATAACCATGACAAATGAGAATAACGAAGTTGTGCCAAAGCCCGAAGCACAATGGACCGACGACGATGAGCGAAAGTATAATTACGATTGGAAAGCTAAGAACATTCTAATCTCCTCATTAGGTGTAGATGAATACTACCGTGTATCCCATTGCCCTACGGCTAAGACTATGTGGGATGCACTACAAATTGCCCATGAGGGGACAAACGATGTTAAGTTGGCTCGAATCAACACTCTTATACAAGAGTTTGATCTTTTTTTCATGGAGCAAGGGGAAACCATTGCTGACATGCAAAAGAGATTTACTCATCTCATAAACAGATTACATTCACTAGGAAGACCTATTTCCAATGATCTTGCTACTAATAAAGTTTTGAGATGTCTTAGCAGGGAATGGCAGCCGAAAGTGACCGCCATCAAAGAGGCAAATGATCTTACGGTATTAGACCTGACTACATTGTTTGGCAAACTACAAGAGCATGAACAGGTACTCTTGAGTCTTGACCAACATGAAAGGAAAGAAAAGAAGGACAAAGTAAAGATGAGTGAAAAGAAGTCCATAGCTCTTAAGGCTTCTTCCTCGAAGTCTAAAGCAAAAGAGCAAAGTGATTATTCTTCAAGCGACGACGAAGAAGAAGACATAAATGAGGACATGGGGCTGTTCGTTAAACGGTATAACCGGTACGTGAGAAAGAACGGCATCCAACATTCGGAGAAGAACCTGGTAAATTTCCGAAGGCAATCAAGGTTCTCCAAAGATGACAATCAAAAAGGCAAAAAGACTAGAGGAACGTGCTATAAATGTGGAAAGCCCGGTCACTACAAACCGGACTGTCCAATGAACAACAAGGGAAAAGAAATGGAACAATCGAAGTCACATAAGAGAGCATCAAAGCCTAGGAGGGCGTACATCGCATGGGAAAGCGACAGTGATTCTTCCTCCTCTAATGAAAGCTCTAGTGATGAAGAAGAGTCCGTGAATCTATGTCTCTCCGCAAATCAGAAAAAGAAAAAGAAACAGGTACGTCACTCTAGATATAATATGTCATCTAATATGTCTCATTCCGAATTACAAACCGCATTCGATGTTTTACACAAGGAAGCAACTGAAGCCTTTAAGAAACTTGCTTCTAATAGAAGAATTTTTACATATTTAGAGCACAAAGTCTTAGAGTCCGAAAAGAAATTAGAGGACCTTAAGGCTTCCATTGTGAAAGATAATGAATCGGATTGTAAGGACAATAGTAATCCTTTCAACTTTGGTTGTGATACTTGTCATATTTGGCAAGGTGAGGTTAGAAACCTTAAGGCCAAATTAGACAAGGCACTTGAACCTAAAATTACATTTGCAATCGATAAAAAGGATTTTAGAAAAAGTATGATAAACCCATATCAAAAATATGCATATGTAATTAGGGATCAAGCAAGTGAAAGTGATTCTAATGTCGACTTTGTATGCTTTTACTGTTGCAAGAAAGGCCACTCCATTGGTAAATGTCGATTTAGGAGATTTCTTGTTCCTAAAGGCATCTACCAATGGTTGCCCAAACGCAACCGTCTTGTCGCTAACCTATTAGGACCCAATATGCCATTGGGTACCTCCCTTTTGTAAGTTATATTTTGACAGGTGAAATGTGTCGAGTCCACCGAGAGAAGATGGGTTCTTGATAGTGGGTGCTCAAGGCACATGTCTGGAGACATATCCTTATTCATAGACTTCGTGGCTAAGAAGAAAGGGTATGTAACATACGGTGATAACAACCGCGGAGCGATACTAGGTAAAGGTAGTATAGGTAATCCCTCCTCTACTACAATTTCCGATGTGTTGCTTGTCGAAAACCTTAAACATAATCTCCTTAGCATTAGCCAATTATGCGACAAAGGTTACAATGTTTCCTTTTCAAAAGATTGCTGCAAAATTGTGCATGAAAGTGATAAGAAGAATGTGTTTATTGGTTTTAAAGTAAAGCATATAGGATTTATAATAAAAGATTACTAGCTGTTGAAGAGTCTGTGCACGTTACGTTTGATGAGTCCTATCCGAGAAATGTCGGAAAGGATAGTGTTGTTCATGGTGCAGGTACATCCACAGAAGACATACTCAAAGGTGGCGAAACGGGGATTGATCAACCCGATAGAGTCAAAATTGAGGAGGATAAGGATGCACACCATGAGGTAACTGAGGAAGCTCATCCGCCTACAAACGATGATCTCCCTCAAGCTTGGAAGTCGTGTAAAGATCATCCAATTGACAATATTCTCGGAGACATCACAAAGGGAGTCACCACTCGATCTAAGCTAAGTAACTTTTGTTATCACTTCGCTTTCGTTTCACAAATAGAGCCTAAAAACCCCAAAGAGGCCCTACTCGATGAGCACTGGTTTTTATCGATGCAAGAGGAACTAAATCAGTTTAAAAGAAACGAGGTATGGGACCTTGTCCCTCCTCCGCGAGGCCATCGAGTAATCGGCACCCGATGGGTGTTTAGGAACAAGTTGGACGAAAACGGGGTAATAACCCGTAATAAAGCGAGATTGGTCGCTCAAGGGTATAACCAAGAGGAAGGCATCGACTATGAGGAAACTTATGCGCCGGTTGCCCGACTCGAGGCTATACGCCTTTTACTCGCCTTTGCATGTGCAAAGGATTTTAAGTTATTTCAAATGGATGTTAAAAGTGCGTTCCTTAACGGTCACATAAATGAAGAAGTATATGTGTCTCAACCTCCCGGTTTTGAATCTCATGAATACCCTGAACATGTTTACAAGTTAAAAAGAGCTTTATATGGTCTCAAACAAGCTCCTAGAGCTTGGTATGAGCGACTAAGTAAGTTTTTACTTAATCAGGGGTACTCACGAGGAAAGGTTGACACTACACTCTTCATTAAACGTCAAGGAAAGCACTTGATTTTGGTGCAAATCTATGTTGACGATATTATATTTGGATCCACTAACATGAATCTCGTGAGAGAGTTTTCTGACCTCATGCAGGGCGAATTCGAGATGAGTATGATGGGGGAGCTCACATACTTCCTCGGCCTGCAAATTAAACAACTCCAAGAAGGGACATTCGTGAGCCAAACAAAATATTGTTTGGACTTGATCAAGAGATTTGACATGGCAAAATCCAAGGCCATAGACACCCCAATGCCTACATGCGTAAATTTGGATAAAGATGAAAATGGCAAGGACGTAGAGGTAAAACGATATAGAGGTATGATTGGTTCACTTCTCTATCTTACTGCGTCACGTCCTGATATTATGTTTAGTGTGTGCATGTGTGCACGATACCAATCATGTCCCAAAGAATCCCACCTAAAAGCTGTTAAACGAATTCTTCGATACCTGTCAGGTACCCCGAAGTATGGATTGTGGTATTCTAAGGGTAGTGATTGCTCGTTGGTAGGTTACTCCGATTCCGACTTTGCCGGGTGCAAATCGGATAGGAAAAGCACTAGTGGTACATGTCATTTGTTTTCAAACTCCTTGGTTAGTTGGCATAGCAAGAAACAAGTTTCAGTTGCTTTATCAACGGCCGAGGCGGAATACGTTGCCGCTGGTAGTTGTTGTGCTCAAATTCTGTGGATTAAGCAACAACTACTAGATTTCAATCTTAAACTTGAACGTATTCCTATCCTATGTGACAACACTAGCGCTATTAACCTTACCAAAAATCCCGTATTACACTCTCGCACTAAACATATAGAAATTCGACACCATTTTCTTAGGGACCATGTTGAGAAAGGTGATGTTGTATTTGAACACGTTGACACTAAAAACCAACTAGCGGACATTTTCACAAAGTCGCTAGCAACGGAACCTTTCTTTCATATCCGCCGAGAACTTGGCATCCTCGACATTTCGGAACGGGAATAATATTTGCTGATGTTATCTTATTTCATTCAAATAATCATGCTGTTGTACTTCTAACAATTTGATATTCGTGTAAGTATAAGTATGTTGTGTATCAAGCAAATCAGGCATCAAGGTGATATTGTTCTTTCTCTCTCTCTTTGTTTGATAAATCCTGTTGATCTCAAATCATATCGCTTATACTACGCTAAATTTGTATGACATCTACTGCATATGTATATAGATATTTTTTTTCTTATATGTCATGACATCATTTTTGCATAGCATGTACCTCTGAATATGGTAAAATACAAAAATCTGCTGTTTGTTGCATATTGAGTCGACCATAACAGTTGGGATTGAAGATGTTATTGCTGAGGCGAAACCTAATCAGAAAGCAGATAAAGTGAAAAACTTGCAGGCTTCTGGGTACACAGTGGCTATGGTAGGGGATGGCATCAATGATTCACCTGCACTTGTAGCAGCAGACGTTGGAATGGCAATAGGCACTGGCACAGACATTTCTATTGAGGCAGCTGATATTGTCCTAATGAAGAGCAATTTAGAGGATGTCATAACCGCGATTGACCTTTCCCGAAAAACATTTTCCCGTATACGCCTTAATTATAGTCGAGATGTCATAAAAGACTTCACGAACTATGCAGACGTGTGTTTTAGAGAGTTTGGAGATAGAGTCAAATATTGGACAACTATGAACGAGCCCAATATTTTTGCCATGGGTAGTTACGATCAGGGAATTACCCCACCTCAACGATGTTCTCCTCCGCTTTGTGTTATAACAAGCTCTAAGGGAAACTCAACATTTGAACTGTACCTCGTTGTACATCATATATTGTTAGCTCATTCTTCAGCTGTGAGATTGTATAGAAGAAATTACAGGGAGCAACAACATGGATTTGTTGGTATCTCTCTATATACATTTGGGACAGTTCCTCAGACAAATACAGAGAAAGATAGGGCAGCATGTGAACGAATCCGTACATTTTTGTTGGGTTGGTTTATGGAACCCTTGTTGCACGGAGACTATCCCAATTTGATGAAAGAAATTGCAGGCGCAAGAATACCGGCATTCACAGTTCGTGAGTCTGAACAAGTTAAGGGCTCCTACGACTTTATTGGCATAATTCACTGTCATCAAGCTGAAGAGCGCGCCATTGTCGACAGTCTTGACTTTTTGAATAACATCACAGAAGAATTTACTGATCTCGCTCATCCCCAACGCCATCCTCATTACTATGACAGGCGTGGTCGTGGTCGCGGACGTGGACGGGGCTATTAGCATGCGCTCATATGTCATTTGTTGTTTCCTGTTTTGGCTTGCATTCATTTTGTTTGTTGTGTTTTGCTTTTCTGCCCAAACTCACTATGATTGTTGCTTACTTCTATGTTGCTATCATGACATTTTTGTGGTTCTGTAATCTATTAACTGTTATCTCCATCGTATGTATAACTGTTGTTTACTTCTCATCTGTTGGTATCTCATTTATGCATGATTCAATGTGTTGTTATTGTGTCACGAGTTTACCTCTTTTTGATGTTGTCAAAGGGGGAGAAAAGACAAGTAGATTGTAGATCACAACAGCTATGACTGTAAAAGAAAGGGGGAGCTTACTACTATGTTAAAGATATCGCATGTTGTGTTCACCAAGCTTCGCACAGGTTTGTCATCATCAAAAAGGGGGAGAATGTGAGGGAAAACTGTCTCACAACATACGTTCTCAAGTTTCGATGATGACAAAGTACAATCTCAGATGAATCGGAGTCGTCATGCATACTTACGATGATGACAAAGTACAACCTCAGATGAATCAGAATCATCATGCAATACTTAACATATTACATCCTTCCTATATCCTTTTAAATCATCATATTTCATTGGCAATATATGTGACTAATGTTTGGTCGTGACAAGATGCACGAAACAACAAACATATCAATTTTTGCAGGTTTTATAGCTATGAGTCAACCATACCGTCAGCACACAGTTTCATTCAGTTCACACGGGTCAGCGCATGGAACCATGCGTCGACCGCTGACTTGGCGCATGCAGGTTTAAGAATCAGACGGCTCAGCGCATGAAGATCATGCGTCGACCGCTGACTCGGCGCATGACAGTTTGAGTGTCACACGGCTCAGCGCACGCCGACCCTATGGTCGACCGTTCGCGCGCAGAAACAGAAATTCTGCTATGTTTCATTGATCTGTCAACTGTCTGTTTTGTATTACTATAAATAGCTGTCTTTTCAATTTCAACAAGAACATTTTTGAAAGCATTGTGAGAAAGTGTTCAGGTCAAGAAACGTGAAAGAGGTGCATCAGTGTTCTTCATCTTCATCGTTCAATCAACTCACAAATCCTCAAATTACAGATAATCAATTTTTTGCTGCTAGTTTTGTGCACACCAACTGTTCGACAAAAGTGCTGAACTAAAATTGCCTTAATTTTGCTGCTAGTTTTGTGCACACCAACTGTTCGACAAAAGTGCTGAACTAAAATTGCCTTAATTTTGCTGCTAGTTTTGGTGTAATTTTTGATCATTGGAATAAGGAAATAGTACGAGTGAATCACATCTGAGTTTTGCATAAAAGTGTGTAGTGATTTACTATCCGTTATCGTCTTAAATTCATCTGCTTGACGCATATCCGGCTCTCCAATAGTTGTTCGTTTTAGACTATATTTTCCAAGGCCGCTTCCGCATTTGAAAACAATTTTGAAAACCAATTTTATTGGTAGCGCCACTCAAATTTTTTAAAAGGGATCTATTCAACCCCCCCTTCTAGATCCGTGCCTTAGTCTAACACCCCACACACATTTCCTCCCTCACTTGCATTGCATGCATTTTACTGTTAAGTTGATGCTTTATCTGATTTGGTGTATCATTGACATGATCCCTTAGGACTCTCATTTCCTTTGATAAGGATTTGATGATAGAATTTTAGGTTGAAACCTATGCATGACAACTTCTAGGAGTTCCCTGTTCAAACCTCAACCATAGGATGAATCCATGGCATGACAACAGTAGGACTTGATAGTCTCCCTCCTAGTTGGGCCTGTTCTCTTCTCATCTCAAAACAGTTTAAGATACAGTAATCATGAATGATTTCTTTCATACGTTACGAGCCTTAAGCTATCTGAGAAAGGATCGTGGGTGAGTTTCTTTTCCACAGTCTGGATGTTTAGTATGGTACCCTTTGGGTGACATGCGACACATTCACTCTCAGGTCATAGTCTCTAGTGCGGTTGAAATCGCAAACACAATAAAAAACACTTCTTTCGTAAAAGACAGGAAATAAACCGTAGTTTCCCGAACTACGTATGCTCTGATCTCTCATGCCTGTTGAGAGTACGTAGGCATAAGATGGCGATGTCTTGGCGAGCTACCTTCCCCCATAATCCTTCGTAGGCCAAACTACGTTGACTCTGATTTCTCATTCTCTGATGAGAATACGTAGGCATAAAGCGCGACGCTTTGCCGAGTCATTTTTCTTTTCTTTTTCAGCCAGCCTTGATAGGTAGATAGAATAAAACCAAACCGTCCAAGTAAACACAACAAGCGAGGATCCCGTCGAGTACGACGGACGTGAGGGGTGCTAATACCTTCCCCTTGCGTAACCGACTCCCGAATCCAGACAATGGTTGCGACGACCTTGTCTTACCCTTTTCGTCAGGTTTTTCCGATCGTTTCCTTTCCCGCTCTGAGGGATAAATAACGAAAGGTGGCGACTCTTCTGTCATGCCGTCACCTTATTTTCGCGCAAGCGACAGGTAACACCTGCTGGACTATCAAGTCTGATGAGGAATACTTGTGTATTAACACTGCTGGGGATATCAATCCTTAGCTACTCATTGTACAACTCTGACGGAGATGTACCGATCCTATCAAGGAAACACCTCTGGCGTCTGCGGAAGATAACAATCGATCACTGAAATTGGATCTCACTTCACTGAGGAAAACAACCCTGAACGGTCCTCTTTAGAACACCCTAAGTCCTTATAGGGTACGAAGCAATCAGCTGAGAGATAACTCTTCTCTGTCTGACATCAAAATCTGCCCGTCTAGAAATTACTCAATGATGGAAATCAACGGCAACCTCTTCTTGAGGAATGAGTCAATGACCTAGACTTGGAGGGAAAAGGAGTCAAACTCAGACTCTGTGGGGATACAACATTGCATCAGTCCCACTGCTGGGGAAATAAACCCAAATTTGTCGGTCAGGGAAAGCTTTAGTCTTAACCCACTTAGGAAGGTAGCACATCAGGCTAATCAACGTTCAATGCTTGGGATGGCCATACTCTGCCGGGGATATCAATCTCGCCCTGCTGAGGGTAATCTTGATCATACTCTGATAAGGGATAAATGCCATCTCAATTTGCTACAGTCTCAAACTGCTCAGGGGAAACAATCTCAAACTGTACGTCTCTGCTGAGAAAATAATCCTGATTCAACAATATCAACACAGGGAATATGGAATACCAATCATGGAGCTGCGATCACTCGAGCCTTGTGTCGGGGAATGTGACAACATACGAGTCACTAGGAATCATCGTGCCAGGTACAATTAGGCTTTTTGGTTTAGGGATAGATTTATGGTGAAAGGGATTTATTTCTGGTTACCAACAAAAGTGGATTTGAAAGGGAAATACTAGACGAGAACTAGCATTCAGGGTGGACTACCAGACGAGAACTGATGGCAAAATATGTTAGGTTGTCAGACGAGAACTGACTTACGGGTTTTGGATATCAGACGGGAATTGATTTCTGGTTTTCCAGACGAGAACTGGGCTTTAAAACCGTGTTGGCCAGACGAGAACTGGTTGAACAATAGGTTACAGAAAAGGTGACCAGACAGGGCTGGTTTCTGGTTTGGATTTCAGACGAGAACTGATCTCCGGCTTGCCAGACGAGAACTGGACTTTGAAACGATTCGGTTACAAGGTTCAGCCGAGTAACTAGTTAGGCTGTAGGATAACAATCCAAGGACAACAAGGCTTCTTTAGAAGGTTTAGGTTTTGGTAGGGTAATGGCACGATTCCCCGACACTCAACTCTTGCTAGGGTGAACAAACTCATTTGAACAACTTGCCCCAGTGCAATTCTACTTGCCCCAATCCGACTCTTGGGAAAATTCATTCTGAATAGAAAGCGGCTGGCAACGAGACAATCTTCAGATGGCTTGCCCCAATATCTGTACAACGGGAGGATTCATCCTCAATCAAGCAACTCTCAGCATGGTTGTTTCAGTATACTGCTGAAGTAGCTTGCCCCTGAACGAGCAGTGAGCGACTCAACATGCCCTGATTGAACACTGGAGGGATCCGCCCTCAAATCACAAGAGTTCTGGATAACTGCCCCTGATTGGGTCTCGAGAAGATCCACTTCTGATCGACTGCTTCTCGAACCATTTGTCCCATAATCAATCGAGGCTTCGGGATTCGTCCTCAAACAAACTGATTCCAAACTCACAGGAAGTCAATGCCCCAAATTCACAGGGTTTCGGAGCATACCATTCTGATCCAGACTGCTAATGATTCAGTCCTGATTGACTATTCCCTGTTGGAATTTCCTTGGTATTAACTACTGACCTGCAATTAAAATTGTTTATTCACGAATGGTAATTTTAATGCAGTGTTCATGCAGATTTTGAAAAAATGTACTGTCACTCATTTACGTGTCATGCTAGTGAGTGACGAATGAACCAAAGTTCAAACGTAGTGCTGATGTGATCAGTGAAAAATACCCCAAATTTTGCCCTAAGTTTTGTCGTCGCATTTCATTGCATTTTTATTGCATTTAATCAATTACTAACAAATTTGTGTAGTCGTTTGACTTTTTGCAGGTAAATATCATATGGCATGCATTTTTTTTTCTAAAAAGTAAAAATGACACAATTGGCAAGAGGACATGTGTAAGGAGTTGTGAGTGTGAAAGGTTGAGAGTTCGAATCTCACCTTTGTCACTTTTTGTTTTTTTCTTAACTAATTATTTAGTTTGGGCTTTAAAATGGGCTTTAGGGACATTATTGACAATTTGGTGTTAACCCTAATTTGTTCCCTATATATACATGTGTTGCCTTGTTGAAAAGGAGGTCAGAAGGTTTTCTTCAGAAAAGGGGGGCGGAAGGTTCAGACAGAGAGAAGAAGACACCAGAGAAGGAAAAAGGATGTTGTTCTTATTAAAGGATCGGACCTCTGAGCTCTCCAGTGTTCTCTTATTCAAACCAAACCAACATTCACCGAAGCAAGCCTCCGCTTCGAAGGTTAGATTCCTAAATCCTTTGCATTTTTCATATTTATTTGCATCCTTGCCATGCTAACCTTCATTGTTGTTTAGATCCGTAGATTTTGATCTGTATGAACCATGATTGTGTCGTATAGGATTGTTTGCATGTCCATTAATTGTCTGTTTGCATTTGCAATTCTATTGTTATTTTTTATCAAAACCTTTTTCAAAATCAAAACCTTTTTTTATTAAAACTAAGACTTTTTTTTCCAAAAACCTTTTTGTTCCCGTAAACATTTTTTCCCAAAAAAAAAAACCTTTTTGTTCCCGTAAACATTTTTTCCCCAAAAAAAAACTTTTTTTTTTATTCCCAAAAACCTTTTTTGTTCCCGTAAACATTTTTTTCCCCAAAAAAAAACCTTTTTAGTTCCCGTAAACATTTTTTTCCAAAAAAAAACCTTTTTTTTGTTCCCGTAAACATTTTTTTCCAAAAAAACCTTTTTGTTCCCAAAAACATTTTTTTTATATATAATTTAAACTTAACATTTTTTTATAATTTAAACTTAATTTTTTTATAATTTTAACTTAAATATTTTTTATTAAAAAAATTAAAACCTTTTTTTTATAATTAAAATATTAAAAAATTAAAACCTTTTCGTAAGGAACTCCTGATGTTTGATGTTTGTCGTGTCATTTTATGTACCTTTTATTACTTTTCTTTCTTTTGGCATTTCATGTGCATGCTCGAGGTTGAGATGTGCTTGTGGTGGCCACAGCCCCACACTATTTTCCTCCCTCACTTCATTCTAAGTGTCATTACATATTTTCATATTCTTCATGTTTTCAGAAATGTTTCTTTGTTTCTTTATACCCTCTGACTTTATTACTTTTCTTATTTCTGTACCTTAATTATTCCTCCATATAATGATTTTTCATATTTTCACATTTTTTACAGTTTTATCCTTCCGAAGGATTAGGTCCAGCCTTTTGGCCGCCGAGTCAATAGCCTTACCCCTTTAATGGATCAAACCCTGTTTAGCCTAGGTGTCCCGCCGTGGGCAAAATTGCTTTTATCCTAGAGTTAGGCCAAAAGTGTCGCCGCACTCATTTTAGGGTTTCCCGCCGCGGAATCCCTAACCTAACCCTAATTCACTTAACAATTTACAACGTAGATATTGGAGTTTCTACACTCCGCGTAAGCGTGTCCCTAAGATACGTTTATTCCCCCATTGAAACCTTGGCCACAGTCAAGACGTTTCTAACCTCCCTTTTGAGGGGAACTACAGTTACTCTGATTCCATTCCCGTAAGGATATGTAGGCACAAGATGCGATGTCTTGCCGAGTAAACTTAGAATTAACCCCTAGGTCTTTTTTAATTTTCAATCCTTTGTATATACCCTAAAGCAAAATAATTAATGAAATATATAAAAAAAAAATAAACAAAAGGTTCCCGTAGAGTACTACGGAAGTTTAGGGTGCTAATACCTTCCCTAAATTTAACCAACCCCCGAACCTTAGATCTCTCCCTTTTAGGTTTTTCCTTTCTTTAACCTTTCCTTCGGATAAATCAAAGACCGGTTATGAATTGAATTGTGGTTCAAATTAATTAATAGTTTGATATCCTATTTCCACCGCAACAGAAAATGGCGACTTCACTGGGGAGTCCTAACTATTGAGGGTTATCCCTATTTTGTTTATTTTTCTTTATATATTTGTTTTATTATATATTTTGCTCACTTGTATGTATATAGTGGGGTACCTTACTTGGAGTTACTGTGTTGTGAGATAAGTCCTACACCCGGACTTGAGCGACCTTATGATAGGATGGCTGATATATTCGACGAGGCTTATAGGGAGTGAGTCCCGACTAAGCTAAATCGAGAATCACCGCTCAGTTGAGACACTTTCGAAAATGGTTCGGTTGATCGAGTGTAGTCGTGAAAACTTTTACCGTTATCGATTGGAGTCTGTGATACTGGGAACCGTAGTACCTTTACACCATCTTGGCCTTATCTAAGACGTAGTGCAGGAACTATGTGGGAGTAGTCCTACAATGGTTGCTACGCGATACTACACTCGAACGAGGTTCTCTTGAGAATATTATCGACCCTTTAGTCAGTCGAGAAGTTGATAATATCCGAAAGATGGGCTGATAACTTTGGGCACTTTTTTAGAACCCTTGTTCTGCAGGTACAATTAACCTATAGTACACACCACTTTGGGAAGGGTAGACCTTGACTCCATTCATTGTTCCTCTAACTTAGGACCTTTTGTTTGCTTATGTGTATTTGTGCTTCGCATCCATAAAGCATCATATCATTTCTAGTTTCAAGGAATTCAGCAGTCCTTTGCAAATTCGAAAAGCCTTACATTTTAAAGTCTAAATTTTTTTTCAACTTTCTTAAAAAGAAATATTCGCAATCGACCGTTGAAATTCTTGAAACCATTGCATGGCATCAGCATCACATTTTTGCATTGCATTTGTCCCCCGGTTTCTCATTCTCGGTTCTCTCGTCTTCCAGTGTACCTTTGAGTCGTCAAGCTGATTCCTCGACACAGATATCAGACCAGAAACGGAACAGGAGTCACTTTGATCCTATTCTCATGACTTACACAGAGCTATATCCTGACTTAGTCCGACAAGGACTGATTACTACAAAGGCTTTACCACCTCCTCTTAATCCTCCGGCTGGATTTAGGGCTGATTTCCATTGTGCTTCCCACGAGGGTGCCCCAGGCCATG
Organism: Lathyrus sativus; assembly: GCA_963859935.3. Lineage (NCBI taxonomy): Eukaryota > Viridiplantae > Streptophyta > Magnoliopsida > Fabales > Fabaceae > Lathyrus > Lathyrus sativus. Next base: position 233,900,785 of record OZ012740.1, on the reverse strand, counting down.
ACTTGGAGCATTGTTTTGCATTGAAGGCTAGAGTATGTGAATTGGTTAGAACTGGAATACTTGATTTTACAGACAGTCATCCGGATGTTCAGAAAAATCCCTTGCTAGTACATCAGAAATGAAGTTTTGTCACTAGGCCTTTTGTTTCTCGTTGTTTGCACTTTCCTTATTTTGTTTAAGTTGTTTGCTTTTAATTATGTTTGTACTTTCATTAATGAAATAAGCATTGCGACTTTTGATTCAATTCACTTCCGTCCATTTATTTGCATCTTTATGCTTTATTTTTCAAATGTTTACTTCTTGTCCAAAATTTTGATATGCTAAGATTGGAGGGAGGATGATGAAAACGTTATACCCATAATTGTTGTCAGTATGCTTTCAATCAAACCTTGTTGACGATGTAAGGCATTGTTTCAATTCCCAAACACTGGAGAAATAAGGAAGTTAATCCCTCGTTACCCCCTTCGAGCCTAGAAGTTGGAGTTTCTTTCGTTACAAAAAACCCACAATTTTAACCTTGGGATGGGTAGTTCTCAGTTAACTTGGTTGTGTGTTCATATGATACACCTTTCATTAACAAATTTTCCTTCGCACACGTCAAACAAGTGTCGAAGATGTTTTCTAATCAAAAGGTCGATGATGGTTCACCGTAATCATTAAAATCAAACAGTCACTTTCCTTCACACAAAAAAAATAATATAAAAAAAGCAAAAGAAGGCCGCTAAGTCAAAACCTATGAAGGAGACTTAGGCAAAACTGGGGCATCCCGCTGACTGTAGACTCTAAAATAAACAGTTCAGGCAAAATTTAGGGATAATACAAAGAGATTTTTAAATCCTTATCTTGAAAATCCTCAATGTCAAAACAATCAAATGTTATAGGGGAGTAGTGGCTGCCTTTTCATAGGTCCCTTTGACTTCTGAATCATCACTGCTACGATCAATGAAATCCCTAACTTATGGGAACCTGAATGCATAGTATGAGTTAACTGAGCATAGGACTGAAGATCATCACGTAGATTGGGTGGGTACAAATAATTTTTGAGCCTTTATCTTTTGTTTCATAAACCGTGAACCAGGCCACGTTACAACCCTCAAAAGACCTAATTGAAGCAAGGTTATTTTGAAAGTATACTACAACAAGGTTGCGTAACCTGACTCCAAAAGATCCTTGCGAATCATTTATTTTGGCAATACACTTTTATTTTAAACTTTGAGTGTCTTGAACCGCCTTGTTCTGACTAACGACTCATGTATTTTCCATCTTTCAAAAATAATTTTTCAAAAATCGCATGAACTTTGCATTACCCTGTTTGTATGAATATTTTTGTTTGCAAACTGGCTTTCCTCTAAGGAATTTTCAAACAATGAGAAACTTGGTCAAGTGATCTTATCAGGGGCAAGTTCCTTTTACATCCTGTCAAAGAATTAGTTCAAGATTTGTTCAAGGCAATATCTTCTCAGATTTGGTTTATCCAAAGAATTGTTCAAGACCCAGACTGGGGCAAGCCCTCTGAGGATACAGCAAAACAGTCGATTCCACGAATCAGACAGCTGAAGCAATTATCAATTTATTTGACCTGTAGCAGTTTACTTGCATAATCCCCAAGCAGTTATTCATCATTCCTACAGTGACTATCAACTTGATACAGTTTAACAGAATGACAGTGATCTTCGTGTTGAGGAATCAGTCCTCCAGTTTTGTCATCTCACAGAAAGAGTCGAGTCTTGTCGTCGACGTCTGCATTTGCATTTGATCATATGTCATAGCATAATTCCTATACATGTGCACATCTTGGGTGCTTTATTCCCCATTTACATTTCTATCTTGGGTGCTTTACTCCCCATTTACATTTCTATCTTGGGTGCTTTACTCCCCATTTACATTTCTAGCTTGGGTGCTTTACTCCCCATTTACATTTCTAGCTTGGGTGCTTTACTCCCCATTTACATTTCTATCTTGGGTGCTTTACTCCCCATTTACATTTTTATCTTGGGTGCTTTACTCCCCATTTACATTTTTATCTTGGGTGCTTTACTCCCCATTTACATTTCTATCTTGGGTGCTTTACTCCCCATTTACATTTCTATCTTGGGTGCTTTATTCCTCATTTACCTCTCTATCTTGGGTGCTTTACTCCCCATTTACATGTCTATCTTGGGTGCTTTACTCCCCATTTACATGTCTATCTTGGGTGCTTTACTCCCCACTTACCTTCTATCCTTGGGTGTTTTATCCCCCATGTACCTTTATCCCGGGTGTTTTATTCCCCGTTTACCAGATATTCCTGGGTTTACCTAACATCATGGTGTTTTACCCCCATTTACTTTTTTTTTCCTCCCTGAGGTCGTGTTTTACTCGCGTCTTACCTTGTGGGCAAAATTTATTTACTTGGCATCATGGGTGTTTTATCCCCATTTGCGTTTTTCTCCTGAGCTCGTGTTTTACCCGCGTCTTACCTTGCGGACAATTTCTAATTTACTTGGCACCTATCAACAATTCTGTGTCGTGTCTATCCGACGTTCTTCCAGATATGACATGTCTTCTTCCCTAGTGCAATTCCTCGATGGGTCGTCCCCTGTGACGTTGTTTCTTCTGTATCCGTGCATTTGTCATTTTCATCATACGCATCATATCAGATCCATATCATATTTAGCATTATAGTTCGTTTTGTTTTGTCCATATCATTGCATAGCACTGCGTCTAAAGGCAAAAATTTTGGTTATCTGTATTTAAATCCCTCCACCATGATTTCTCGAGTCTCCGTTGCTCAAATCACCCGGTGAAGTTATTTAAATAGGGGCAACTGTAATACCCCAAATTTTGCCCTAAGTTTTGTCGTCGCATTTCATTGCATTTTTATTGCATTTAATCAATTACTAACAAATTTGTGTAGTCGTTTGACTTTTTGCAGGTAAATATCATATGGCATGCATTTTTTTTCTAAAAAGTAAAAATGACACAATTGGCAAGAGGACATGTGTAAGGAGTTGTGAGTGTGAAAGGTTGAGAGTTCGAATCTCACCTTTGTCACTTTTTGTTTTTTTTCTTAACTAATTATTTAGTTTGGGCTTTAAAATGGGCTTTAGGGACATTATTGACAATTTGGTGTTAACCCTAATTTGTTCCCTATATATACATGTGTTGCCTTGTTGAAAAGGAGGTCAGAAGGTTTTCTTCAGAAAAGGGGGGCGGAAGGTTCAGACAGAGAGAAGAAGACACCAGAGAAGGAAAAAGGATGCTGTTCTTATTAAAGGATCGGACCTCTGAGCTCTCCAGTGTTCTCTTATTCAAACCAAACCAACATTCACCGAAGCAAGCCTCCGCTTCGAAGGTTAGATTCCTAAATCCTTTGCATTTTTCATATTTATTTGCATCCTTGCCATGCTAACCTTCATTGTTGTTTAGATCCGTAGATTTTGATCTGTATGAACCATGATTGTGTCGTATAGGATTGTTTGCATGTCCATTAATTGTCTGTTTGCATTTGCAATTCTATTGTTATTTTTTATCAAAACCTTTTTCAAAATCAAAACCTTTTTCAAAATCAAAACCTTTTTTTATTAAAACTAAGACTTTTTTTTCCAAAAACCTTTTTGTTCCCGTAAACATTTTTTCCCAAAAAAAAAAACCTTTTTGTTCCCGTAAACATTTTTTCCCCAAAAAAAAACTTTTTTTTTTATTCCCAAAAACCTTTTTTGTTCCCGTAAACATTTTTTTCCCAAAAAAAAAACCTTTTTAGTTCCCGTAAACATTTTTTTCCAAAAAAAAACCTTTTTTTTGTTCCCGTAAACATTTTTTTCCAAAAAAACCTTTTTGTTCCCAAAAACATTTTTTTTTATATATAATTTAAACTTAACATTTTTTTATAATTTAAACTTAATTTTTTTATAATTTTAACTTAAATATTTTTTATTAAAAAAATTAAAACCTTTTTTTTTATAATTAAAATATTAAAAAATTAAAACCTTTTCGTAAGGAACTCCTGATGTTTGATGTTTGTCGTGTCATTTTATGTACCTTTTATTACTTTTCTTTCTTTTGGCATTTCATGTGCATGCTCGAGGTTGAGATGTGCTTGTGGTGGCCACAGCCCCACACTATTTTCCTCCCTCACTTCATTCTAAGTGTCATTACATATTTTCATATTCTTCATGTTTTCAGAAATGTTTCTTTGTTTCTTTATACCCTCTGACTTTATTACTTTTCTTATTTCTGTACCTTAATTATTCCTCCATATAATGATTTTTCATATTTTCACATTTTTTACAGTTTTATCCTTCCGAAGGATTAGGTCCAGCCTTTTGGCCGCCGAGTCAATAGCCTTACCCCTTTAATGGATCAAACCCTGTTTAGCCTAGGTGTCCCGCCGTGGGCAAAATTGCTTTTATCCTAGAGTTAGGCCAAAAGTGTCGCCGCACTCATTTTAGGGTTTCCCGCCGCGGAATCCCTAACCTAACCCTAATTCACTTAACAATTTACAACGTAGATATTGGAGTTTCTACACTCCGCGTAAGCGTGTCCCTAAGATACGTTTATTCCCCCATTGAAACCTTGGCCACAGTCAAGACGTTTCTAACCTCCCTTTTGAGGGGAACTACAGTTACTCTGATTCCATTCCCGTAAGGATATGTAGGCACAAGATGCGATGTCTTGCCGAGTAAACTTAGAATTAACCCCTAGGTCTTTTTTAATTTTCAATCCTTTGTATATACCCTAAAGCAAAATAATTAATGAAATATATAAAAAAAAAATAAACAAAAGGTTCCCATAGAGTACTACGGAAGTTTAGGGTGCTAATACCTTCCCTAAATTTAACCAACCCCCGAACCTTAGATCTCTCCCTTTTAGGTTTTTCCTTTCTTTAACCTTTCCTTCGGATAAATCAAAGACCGGTTATGAATTGAATTGTGGTTCAAATTAATTAATAGTTTGATATCCTATTTCCACCGCAACAGTACTGTCACTCATTTACGTGTCATGCTAGTGAGTGACGAATGAACCAAAGTTCAAACGTAGTGCTGATGTGATCAGTGAAAAATACAACAAGGATATGATTAGCAAATCATGTAGGAGTCAGGTTACTCAACCTTATCGTAATGCGCTTTCAGAATAAACCCTGCCTCAATTAGGTCTTTTAAGGGTTGTATCGTGGTCGGGTTCACGGTTCGTGAAACAAAGGATATTTGGCTCAAATTATGATTCGTACCCACCCCTTATACGTGATGATCTCCGATCCTAAAGTTCAGTTAATTTAGCTCGAGCGCTCGCCTCCTCGAGAGGTATGTCGAACATTGGGAACAATGGTTAAAGAACTCACAAGGTGTTTCGGAGTGACAGTTACTCCTTTTTTGTTTCGGTGTCCGTATCTACACGACTTAGTCTTTGTTTGAGGATTTTTCTTTTTATATCCTTTCTTTTTCATTCTTTTGATTCCCTAATTTTTGCCTGGACTGACTCTTCAGAGTTCTTTTCAATTTTTTCTTTTGAAGTCCAGCAGGATGCCCTGATTTTTGCCTAAGTATTTGCTTTCCAACTTTTCTTTTTACTTAACGGGCTTTCTAATTCTTTTTTTTCGAAACAAGTCGTGCGACACTGGATGTCTGGATTCATCCGAGAGGTTTATAACTGTCTCACTCCTGGTTGGTGAGGTTTAACCATTGCGGTTGACGAGGTACGACCTCTGGGGAAAAATGCGATGTGATTGGTCCTCGAAAGACAGCACTCCTCTATAAGACTTGAACGCTCGATCAAGCTAACTGACGACTACCCTGCCCCGGGTTAAGATGTGAGGGTTTTAAAAGTCCGAAAGAAACTCCTACTTCTCGGCTCAAAGTGGTTAACAAGGGATTCTCTTCCTTATCTCTCCAGTGTTTAGGGGATTTGGAATAATGCCTTGTACGTCATCGGCAAGGTTCTATCTGAAAGCATACGATCATCGGCTATGAGTATTCAGTTTCATCATCCTCCCTCCAATCTTTGCTAATCATAGTGATAAAGTGGAGTGAATAAAATGCAAGTGTCAGTGCAATGCAGTAAATGAGTGACAACGACATGATTAATTCAGAAAAATGCATAGTCACTTTATTAATATTATCATTCGAAGCAAACAATGTTTAACAGCAAGTAGTAACTAACAGAAAGAAACTACAAATGCAAATGATAAAAAGTCCGAGGACTGCCAATGCTGAGGACGTCTGCCTGTCTGGAGCACTGGCTTTTGGAAATAAACCTCTGAATCTGCGAGCTCAGACAGCTGAGAAGTTGTCATGCACAACCAAAACTCCTTCCGGAAAGGAAATGCTCCCTTTGTCGATCAATTGTTGCACTTTCGCCTGAAAAGCTTTACAATCTTTAGTTGAATGTCCTGGGGACCCACCATGGTAACCACACTGAGCATGGGGATTGTACCCTGGAGGGTAAGGCTCTGGCACAGGCTTAAGAGCTTTCGGTTCCACCAAAGAATTCTGAGTCAAATGTGGAAGAATCTGGCTATACTGCAAAGGCACTGGATGGAAAGGAGCATTCCTTCGTTCCAAGTTGTTACGAGGTCGATTCTGATTCTGACGCTGATTCTGATAGCTTCGGCCATGGGCTCGCTGATTTGCAAGATGAGCGACATAAGGTTCCCGATGGGGTGCCCCAGGCATAATTGTCTGTCCAGAATAACGAGACACAGAAGATACTGACTGCTGAGAAGACAGAGAACCAACAGATTTCACCGATTCGACTTGAGGATACCAAACATCATTCATGATTGCGTTGATCACAACTCCTTCTTCAGTTTGAAAGCTATAGAAAGATTCGGTTTCACTAGCCTGACCGCCTGAAACATTCTGGATTCTTCCAGTCTTTACACCATACTCGATGCGTTCTCCTGCCCTTACCAATTCAGAGAAATTTGGTGCAACTCCAAGCATTCTTTCGAAGTACGGGCTCTGCAAGGAGTTTACGAACATGCCTTTTAACTCTTGGTCTAAAAGCGGTGGTTGCACTCTAGCAGCAAATTCTCTCCATCTCTGAACATACTTTCTGAAAGGTTCATTGTTCCCTTGAGACAATTCTTGCAACTGCATGCGACTAGGAGCTTCATCAAGATTGTAGTCGTACTGCTTCAGGAAAGCATTGGCTAAATCCACCCATGATCGGATCCGATTACTCTCTAACTGCATATACCAACTCAGAGATGCCCCAGTCAGACTATCTTGAAAGCAGTGAATCATCAACTTGTCATTGTGCACAAATGAGGTCATTCTTCGGCAGAACATCACCAAATGTTGCTTCGGGCAACTATCTCCTTTGTGCTTTTCAAACCTCGGCATTCTGAACTTCAGAGGTAACACTAAGCCAGGAACCAGACACATATCTGCAGCACTAGGGTTAACAGCGTCTCTACCTTTCAAGGCTTTGAATCTTTCATCCAAGGCACGAAACCTTCTAGCATACACGGGAGCTAATGGGTCTTCATTCTTTGCTATCGGGTCCTCTCTTCGGGACTTTGGCACAGGGAAGGCAAAACCCTGGTAGTCTGAGATATCAACAGAAGGAGAACGTTCACCTCGGACAACAAACTGCTCACGTAGACCTCGGTCTTCAACAGAAGGTTGTACAGGCTGAGCTGCAGTAAGGTTGTTCACTTGTGGAAAGTCTTCGTCATGCGTAGATCCATACAAAGGATTGGACGTCACCGTGAACCCTGACAAGGTATCAACAAACTGGAAGCTGCTCTCTGACATAGCTACCAACAACTGTCAACTGGCTTCACTGCTTGACTCTGATCAAATCTGCTTCAAGCCCTTGGTCGTCTTCAACATTCACCTTCAGAATCAAAACAACGGCTGGATAAGAGCTCTGACTAACTGGCGAATGACATGCAATATGATGCAGGAATGTTCATGCAAATGCAATGCAAGATGCAGCAAACACGGGATCACAGCCCCCCACAAAGCTCTGATTGCTGTTGCGCTGCTGACGGGATAAGTCTGCTCTGACGAGAGAAAACCAAGATATCGGGTAGGCTGGAAGTAAAGTTTCCTTCAAAAACCCTCCCACTCACGGGTATGAACCTAAACTGACACAAGGTACGACATCCTATGCGTTCATCAGCGTCACAGACTTTCAAGAGGGGTGATACGATACCCAGAAGGTGTGGCATCACTAGCTCATGAAGCAGCCTCACTTAGCTGAATCACAAATGATCGGTCCCCAGAGTCGACAATCCACCAAACCAGCAACCGTCTCAACCCAAAGGGTTGAAAGAGAAGCCAACCGGGAGAACCTCGTCTGAGCGTGGATTTCATGAGACACTAGTGCCTACAAAGCAAGCACGCGCCCACTAATTTCCACTTTAAGTCTATGGTGCACTCAAGCCTGGGTCTGGCTTCTCACTCATCAGAATGCCCCTTCCCACAACAGCACAGATAATCATATTATACTGAAAATAAAATGCGGGAAATAAAGTGCGAGAAGTAAAATGCGATAAATAAACGCACCCCAACAGGTAAACGTACAAGCCTTAGGATTGACTCGCATAGGGAACTGTTGGAGTCCCCAGCAGAGTCGCCAGCTACTGGGGATGACCCAAACAGCTAGGAAGAAAATCCAAGGCGAGACTCGCATAGGGAACCATCGCAGTCCCCAGCAGAGTCGCCAGCTGTCGCTACTGCGAAAATAAGGTGCGGGCACAACAGAAGAGTCGCCACCTTTCGTTATTTATCCCTCATAGCGGGAAAGGAAACGATCGGAAAAAGCCGACGAAAAAGGGTATAAGACAAGTGTTGCACCCCAAAATTTGACCAACATTTATTTATCCATCAAGAGTTGTATGAGACTTAGAAGCTAGCCAAGAGAGTTGTTCAAGTGATCAAGGATTGATACCTTTGTCAGAGAATAGACTTGAAGCTTTGAGAAATCTTATGAGATGTCTTGAAAGCCATCATGAAGCCCAGAGAGGTCATTGTACAAGAATTCAGAAGATTCAGCCATGAGTGGTGGAATTAGGGTTTGACTGGGTCAATCCTAGGTCAATTGATGATTTGGAGAGGGTTGAGACCTAATCCAAGGGCCATGTGATCATGGGATGATGTATTGAAGTGTTATAAGGATGATTCCTAGACCAACTCATCATGATTGAGGATTTTGAGAAGTTTTAAGCTAGGGTTTCTGAGGATTGACAGTGTAAAATCCCCTAGTTTAATCCCTATCTTCAAGGCAGTTTAGCTCAAGATGTGATTGTTATCTCATCTTCCCCATAACATGAATGTTGTAGAGCTTGTTCTTAGCTTTAATTTTAGTGGTAGAAGTCCTTGATAGGATTTGTAGAGCTCAAGTTATGGTTTTGACAAATTATAGGTCATCTGAGGTATGTGAATCTGGGTCCTTGAAAGTCACCCAACTTGCAGACAATTTTTGCCCTAGTAAGATGCTTCCTATGGATTCTTGGTCCACATGAATGTTGAAGGGCATCTTATTAGATTTCTATATAGTACTAGAAGTCCTTGATAGGTTTTGTAGAACTCAACTTATGGCTTTGACAACCCAAGGGCATTTTGGTCATTTGGAAGTTATAGGTCATTTCAAGCATAAGGCCATATCTCCTAGTTCCAAGCTTCAAATGGAAAAATCTTCAACATCAAACTTGCTTAGAATGATGTTATAAGGCTATTGGGGAGGTCATGAGATGTTGAAAAGGCTCATATCAAAAAGTGATAAAAATGGCCTAAAAATGAGGCATAAGTTAATTCAAGTGAATTTGAAAAATGGAAATCCCAAGTTATAAGTCCAAACCATGTCATGTAATAGGTCATTTTGACTCCAAATGACATTCTAAGAACAATGGTTCAGCCACAATTTTGATTTGAGGCTTGTATCATAGGGCTGCTTTGGAATTTGATTACTTTCATCTTAGGGTACCAAACCAAAACTCCACAAAACTCAATAAACAAGGAAGATATGCATTGTAACTTACCCTAAATCTCATGTAAGGAGAACTTAAAATCATAAACCAAGGTTGCAAGGCATTTGGCATGAGATACCATGTAAGGAGAATGAGAAACTAAAATACCATGACATGAAAACTTCAATTTCTCATTGGATTGTTCTAGATGGTTCTAGACTGTTCTAAACCTCTCTATAAGATGTTTCTAACTTGCTCAGATGCAAGGTTTGTGTTAATTGGTGTAGAGAAGAGAGAGTGAAATCCAAAAACTTCCATTGCAAGTCACATTCAATCTCTTCATTCTTCTTCATTGCCATCCCATTTTTCTTCACTAACCTTCTCCATAGATCTTTCTGAGTGTGTGCATGCTGAATTGAAGCTCCATTGATGGAGAATTGAAGGTGTTCACATTGGATTTGCAAAGAAGCAATTGTCATCTAATCTTGAAGTACAAGCTCTCTCCCTCAAATCTTTTGCAAATAGAAGAAGTTTCATCATCCAAGGAGTATTCTTGAAGAGTTTCAAGCCTTGAAAGCAAGGGTTTCATCATCCACCATATCAAGAAGCCAGGTTTGCAAAATCTCTTACACCTCCTTATCTAGGCATGGTTAGGTTAAGTTATTAGTTTAGAACTGTTAGAGACAACTAGGAGATCAATTTTGGAGAGTTTGAAAGCATTTGATGAAGTTTCAGTTATGGATGCCATTTCTTGATGGAGCAAGAACGTGTTATATAATGAGTGATAAGGCAAGATTATTAGCTGGTTTTGATTAGGGTAATGTGAGGATCATTTTGATGAAAAGGAATCTAAGTTTGGTTGAGGTCGAAGATTGATGATATTTTGAGATTCATGGAGTTTCACTATCGGGTTGCATGATAGAGGCTCTTTCAATGTATTCTAGTACCATGATCGTGTTCAGGGTGAAAAATAGATCAACTTAGGGTTTTACATTTTGGGAATTGGTGAAGAAACGAAAGAACACGAGTTGGTGGAAGTTTGGTGCATGGAGCTGCGTTCATGGAAGTTGCAGCAAAACCCTAGACCCAAGGTTGAAGATGATCTCTCGTCCGTTGGATAAGGCTTTACCACTTGACTTGGAAATGGATCTGATGGCTCACGTTTAAACGCGTTTTGGAGGGATTCTGAAAGCAGCGCAACGCTGCGTTTCATTAAAACCAAAAGTCTGGGCTTAGTGGATCATTGATAACCCCACCCCCCTTTGAGGCCCATTCCAAATTTGAACTGAAATGCATTGCTTTTGGCACCGCGCCCTTTTTATTTTCTTTTGATTTTCTCAATTGTTTTTCTGAGTTTAATTGGGCCCAGGCGCATTTCTATTCGTACCCCTCATTCTGGGCCCATGTGTGATTTTAACTGGATAGGTTTACTGATTGCACCCCATCTAATAATTGTCATTTTATTTTTACTCCATTTATTCTCATACTTTAGAAAATCATATTAAATGGAAAATTCAATATTTTTTAATGGGAGTTTTTTCTCCCTTTTCATACTTTTTTTTTGAAAAATATAAAATAAAAACATTTTTCATTTCATGCATTTTATTATTTTTTGCATATTTTCTATTTTAATTGAATTTTAATTCTTTCAAGTTGATATATGATTTTGTAGAATTAGTTTAGGTAGCTCCCTTAGTATTTTTAGGTCATTCTTTTTAGGGTAATTAGATATATGTTTTAGGTTCCCCCTGGATTTATTCCATATTTTTGTGATGATTTTTAGGATAGTTTTGATTAGTTGATTCTAGGTTGTGTAGAAATAGGTTAAACTTCAACATAGGTCCACCATAACTTTAGAATTTTGGGTTTTTAGGACAAGTTAGACTATGGGACATATATGGGTATTAAGGGTAGGTATGTAGGATCCCTTAGAAATTATATTAGGATTTAGTATAATAGTATGCTATTTTTAGTTGATTTTTGTATTGGTTGATTGTTTGTGTTGCCTTTAGGGCATGTTTGCTTTAGTTGCTTTGCTTTGTGAGCTTGGAGAGCTTGATCTTGTCCTAAGGAGCATAGTAGAAGATTTGAAGATGCATTGAGGAGCTTGAGAGCTTGATCTTATTTTCCTTTTGTTGTTTTAGGGTTAGGGATTAGGAAGAGTTTAGATGTAGATAACTTCTTTCTTAAACATGGATGGTATCATTCACCTCCATTCCTCCCTATGATTCAAAGTCCTTCCATGGTATACACCTCTCTCCTTTGGAGGGATAAGTGATGTACCTAAGGAGTAGAACTTTTGAGGGAACCATTCCTTTGATGTTGAACCCTTATAGGTCACCTTTGGTGGTCAGTAAGCAGTTCAATATCCCCCGGTTTATCCAGTAAGTGATTTTCTCGGGTTTGATTGTCTTGAGAGATGTTGAGCTTGAGTGTGAAGATGAAGACTTCATTGAAGAGTGTTGAAGAGGATGAATCCCTGAGCCTTGCCATTCCAGCTGAAGCTTGAAGAGCAACAAAAGCAAGTTGATACTTGAAGACTCCTGAAGATTAGGTGAAGCCTGAAGGTGGAGCTGATCAAGAAGCTGAAGCTTAAGGGAGAAGATGAGTTGAAACTCATGTTGTAGGGTTGAAACCTGGAAAAGCAAATTGATGTTTGTCAAGAGTAATTGGAAGTCTGAAGACTGAGTTGCTGTTGGAAAAGCTGAAGCATGAAGTTGAGAGAGGAGTTGATCTGCTTTCTTTTTCTTTTCTGTATTGCTGTGTTTTGTTTGACTTGTTTGATGCATTAGAATAAGTCCATATCTAGAATAGGTAGAGTCTAGGAGCATGATTGCACTAGAGGTTGAGTTGCTCCCTCTGCTTGTATTGTTACTGTGTGGCTTTGCTTGCGGGTATTCGGTAGAGCCCAGCTCCCTTGCCCATGTGGTTTGTTTGCCTTATGGCATTTCATTTCATTTTATCTGTATGATTGCAGTTTACTGTTATTGCTTGATAGCATGTTGTTTATGTTTCAGTATGATTACTGTTATTTCATTCTGGCTTGAGGTTGAGATGAGCTTGTGGAGGCTGAAGCCCCACACACATTTCCTCCCTCACTTGCATTGCATGCATTTTACTGTTAAGCTGATGTTTTGTCTGTTTTGGTGTATCATTGACATGATCCCTTAGGACTCTCATTTCCTTTGATATGGATTTGATGATAGAATCTTAGGTTGAAACCTATGCATGACAACTTCTAGGAGTTCCCTGTTCAAACCTCAACCATAGGATGAATCCATGGCATGACAACAGTAGGACTTGATAGTCTCCCTCCTAGTTAGGCCTGTTCTCTTCTCATCTCAAAACAGTTTAAGATACAGTAATCATGAATGATTTCTTTCATACGTTACGAGCCTTAAGCTATCTGAGAAAGGATTGTGGGAGAGTTTCTTTTCCACAGTCTGGATGTTTAGTATGGTACCCTTTGGGTGACATGTGACGCATTCACTCTCAGGTCATAGTCTCTAGTGCGATTGAAATCGCAAACACAATAAAAAACACTTCTTTCGTAAAAGACAGGAAATAAAACGTAGTTTCCCGAACTACGCGAGCTCTGATCTCTCATGCCTGTTGAGAGTACGTAGGCACAAGATGGCGATGTCTTGGCGAGCTACCTTCCCCCATAACCCTTCGTAGGCTGAACTACGTTGACTCTGATTTCTCATTCTCTGATGAGAATACGTAGACATAAAGCGCGATACTTTGCCGAGTCATGTTTCTTTTCTTTTTCAGCCAGCCTTGATAGGTAGATAGAATAAAACCAACACGTCCAAGTAAACACAACAAGCGAGGATCCCGTCGAGTACGACGGACGTGAGGGGTGCTAATACCTTCCCCTTGTGTAACCGACTCCCGAATCCAGACAATGGTTGCGACGACCTTGTCTTATCCTTTTTCGTCAGGTTTTTCCGATCGTTTCCTTTCCCGTTCTGAGGGATAAATAACGAAAGGTGGCGACTCTTCTGTCATGCCGGCACCTTATTTTCGCGCAAGCGACAGCTGGCGACTCTGCTGGGGACCTTCTGATAGTTTCCTAGGGATCCAACGTCCCGAAAGCGAGTCAGTTTGGGGATCCGACGTCCCCTGTGAGAGTCAATCCTAGCGCTTGTATGTTTACTTGTTGGGTTGCGTTTATTTCTCGCATTTTACTTCTTGCACTTTATTTCCCGCATTTTATTTTCAGTATAATATGATTATTTGTGCTGTTGTGGGATGGGAGTTCTGATGAGTGAGAAGCCAGACCCAGGCTTGAGTGCACTATAGACTTAGAGTGGAAATTAGTGGGCGCGTGCTTGCTTTGCAGGCACTGGTGTCTCATGAAATCCACGCTCAGACGAGGTTCATCTGGTTGGCTTCCCTTTCAACCCTTTGGGTTGAGACAGTTGCTGGTTTGGTGGATTGTCGACTCTGGGGACCGATCATTTGTGATTCAGCTAAGTGAGGCCGCTTCATGAGCTGGTGATGCCACACCTTCTGGGTATCATATCACCCCTCTTGAAAGTCTGTGATGCTGATGAACGCATAGGATGCCGTACCTTGAGTCAGTTTAGGTCCATACCTGTGAGTGGGATTGGGTTTATTGCAGGAAACTTTGACCTTCAGACTACCTGGTTTTCTCGACAGTGAATCAGTTTTGTTGGTACCAGGGTTTCTCAGTTGCAGATTTGTCTGTTCTTGATAGAGCAGGTTTTGATCAGAGGATCTTATCATCAGGTGTATGACTGTTCTTGATAGAGCAGGTTTTGATCAGAGGATCTCATCAGCAGATGTTGTCTGTTCTTGATAGAGCAGAGTATTGTCATCAGTTGTTTGTTCTTGATAGAGCAGATTTTTGAGTGGGGTCTGAAGATCTCATCAGCAGCTGTATGTTTGTTCTTGGTAGGGCAGATTTTTGATTTGGGGTCTGAAGACTTCATCAGCAGATATTTCTTGATCATACATCAGAGGTCCTTATTATCAGACATTTGTTCTTGGCTGAGTAGAATTATGATCCTATGTATATGGTCCTATCAGATGGTTATTCTTGGTAGATCAGATTTGTGGTCCTACGCCGGGGTTTTCTCCTTATCAGTGGTTGTTGATACAAAATCTCCACAGCACCAGTTACCTGGATATATTATTGCATGATTGCATTTTGCATTAGTTTGCATATTCATTTGCATTTCATTAATGTGTGTCTGTGTTGCAGGTACCGTTTTCCCCGATCCAGGATTTCTTGCCTCCTATTGTATTGTTATGGGCTCTCTGAGGAAGACCGTGGCTTACAAGTTCCCTACCCCCGACGTGGTTAAGTTGACTGGTTTGATAGCTCTAGCAGGTGATGCTGTGAAGGATGAGTTCAGGAAATCTTATGGCAGGTTGCTCAGTTTGGTTTGCAAGCCTTCTGTGTTCGAGTTAAACGGGTTGCACGCTCTGCTGCAGTTCTACGACCCTCCGCTGAGATGTTTTACTTTTCAGGACTTTGTTCTCGCGCCGACGCTGGAAGAGTATGCTGATTTGCTAGGCGTGTCTATCAAGAGGCAGATGCCTTTTGTCCACATGGATGTTGAGCCTGATCTGGCTGGTTTAGCTCCCTCACTTTACTTGGACGCCTCCGAGTTAGTACTGACTAGTTGGAACAAGGTTCCTGGGTTCTCCTTGCAGTTTCTGATAGGTAAAGCTCAGCAGTGTGCCAAGGACAGATGTTGGGTCGTGTTCAATGCCATCCTCGCTCTATGCATATACGGCATTATTCTGTTGCCCAACATGCCCGATTTTGTAGACTTGGATGCGTTTCACATCTTCGCTTCGGGGAATCCAGTCCCTACTCTGATAGGAGATGTCTATCACTCAGTCCACTACAAGAATGAGAACAGGAAGGGGAAGAATGTCTCATGCTGCGTACCCTTGCTGTACAAATGGCTTGAAAGTCATCTGCCCAAGATGGGTCCTTTTGCCTTGTCTGCAGCCACAGCTGAGTGGCCTCAGCGTCTGATGAGTTTATCTGCAGAGGATATCGACTGGTTCGACAGAGACAGGTTGGGTACTGAGGTGATCTTCAGTTGCAGCGGGTTTCCAAATGTACCTTTGATAGGTAGGAAGGGCTGTATAAACTACAATCTGTCGTTGCTGGTTCGACAGTTCGCGTATGCTTTGAGGAGTCCGCCGAAGGATGAAGAGGTACAGGAATCTCTGTATCTCACTGGTACTCTAGAGGGGGATCTGTTGTCCAAGCTTCAGCGTGCATGGAATAGTATCAGTAACCGAGGAAAACCTTTGCTGGGAAAAAGCAACAATCAAGCCTACCCTCCGTATTTGACTTGGATCAGAGCCAGAACCAATGCTATAGGGATGCTGTTTCCTCATGCCAAGCCAAAAAGTCCTCCAATAATCAAAGAGCCTACTACTGTGCCCATTCATCAGCATAACCAGGTATTAGCTGGGCTGGATGAATTGAAGCGGGCGAACGAAGGACTGGAGAAGGAATTAGCTCAGCTCCGAAGTGAGAGGAACGAAGTCGTTCATGCTTTCAAACGGCAGACAGAGTTGGTGAACCAGCTGGGTACAGACCTGACAAAGCAGATGGCCGAGCGTGAGCGCATGGGTCAAGACTTCAGGGCTGTCAACGACGTACTGGCTACGAAGAAGCAGCATTTGGACGAGGCATATCGGAGGATATCTAAGTTCAACCAGCACTGGAAGGATTCCCTGGCCACCAGGAAGGAGCGGGAGGATAAGCTGATGCTGCAGATCTCCAAGCTGGAAGCCGAAGTGAAGGACAGTGAAAAAAGGTTTGATGAAGAAACCTCCCGCAGACACGCCGCCGAAGGCCAACTCAACAAAGCTCTTGCTAACCTGAAGGAGCGTAAGCTGACGTTTGAGTCTAAAAAGCGGAAACTGGAAGATTGCTTCGACGAAGGAGCATGGGAAAGTTCAGTTCAGGGACTTCAGTATACCATCGTGC
Organism: Lathyrus sativus; assembly: GCA_963859935.3. Taxonomy (NCBI): domain Eukaryota; kingdom Viridiplantae; phylum Streptophyta; class Magnoliopsida; order Fabales; family Fabaceae; genus Lathyrus; species Lathyrus sativus. The sequence goes on along the minus strand of OZ012740.1, from coordinate 233,883,905 downwards.
AGAGGGAACTACTCGTCGAGGGGTTGCTCACTTTGCCAGATCATCCAGAGACGAAGGAGTTATTAGAAGAGTATCGCGCTCGTGGCCGTACTTGACTACTTGTATTCCTTTTGTTTTGATCTTTGTTGTATGTTGACCATCACCAGGCTTGTTGGTTGAGGTCACGCTGTTGATTCGTCTTGTACTCGTTGATGCTATGTACTGCCTTGATAGGCTTTCTTTATATATGAGATGGATGTTTCCATGATTGGGCTCGGACTTCTTCTTATTATTATTATCAGCACTGGCACTCAGGCACTAGGATCGGGGGAAATCTCCCAAACACACAGACACACGCATGCATTTGCATGAAGCATTTGCATAGCGTACATTTTGTTGTTTTTCCTAACCTTTAGTGTTTACAGGTTTTTCAGGTTCACAGGTCTCACGCTATTTCCGGTGATTCCAGGATTGATCAGAGACTAATTCACCGTTACCCGACTCGAGCTAATCAGACCAGGATCATGGATCAAGTGCAGACAGATGTCCAGGAGCTCCGCGAGAGGATGGATCGCTTTATGGAACTTATGCAGGTGGTCGCCAATGGTCAAGACCAGCTCAGGACTTTGGTTCAGCCTTTGATCTCTAGGGTTGATAGCAACGACATACTTCATGGTGGGGCTGTGCCTACTCCTCCACCAATTGATACTCCGCAGAATGGTGTCCCCGTGGCCGGGGGCAACAGCAGCGCTAATGGCAATGTGATGGCCAACATCGGACTCAATACGACGGGCGTCGGTCATGGGAGTCTGGGAGCTAATGTCAACATCGGGCCGGTCAACGACAATGCAGGCGTCGGGAATCTGTTGGTGCCTCAACCGTGGCTTGAGGATCATCAGGATGATGTCTTCTCTCAAAGAGGTGCAGAAGGGGAGTTGAATGCTGAAGCGTGGCTCAGATTCAAAGCACTTGAAGATAAAATGAGAGATATTGAGAATCAGAATACTTTGGGCGTTGATATGTCCAAGCTGGGGTTAATTGCTGATTTCAAGGTACCTCCTAAGTTCAAGGTGCCTGTCTTTGAGAAATATAAGGGCACTACTTGCCCTCGTGTCCACCTCAGATCGTACTATAGGAAGATGTTTGCCTATTCAGAGGATGAGAAGTTGCAGATGCACTTCTTCCAAGACAGCCTTTCTGGACCATCCCTCGAGTGGTACATGGGCCTGGAGCCCACTAGCGTGCATACCTAGAAGGATCTTGCTGAAGCGTTTGTCCACCATTATCAGTACAATAACGACTTGGCCCCGAACCAAGTTCAGCTCCAGAACCTTTCACAGAGGAATAATGAAGGTTTTAAGGAGTACGCCCAGCGGTGGTGTGAGTTGGCAGCCCGGGTTCAGCCACCGATGGTTGAACGCGAGCTCGTGCAGATGTTTGTGGCTACCCTCCCAGGGGTTTACTATGAAAAGTTAGTCAGCGGTATTTCTGGGACGTTTTCATCTCTCATTATCATGGGCGAACATGTCGAGAATGGAATCAAGATCGGGAAAATTCAAGGTGAATCATGCTCGGCTGGAGGAGGTGGAAAGAAACCTTATGCTGGTAAACGAAGAGAAGGAGAAACGAGTGCTGTAACCAATGCTCGAAGGAAGGGCAAGGGCCCTCAGCAGCAGATAGCCAGTATAAATATCCCAGCAGTCGCAGTAGCTCCGCAGCAGCAGCAACAACAACCTAATCAACAGGGATATAGAAAGTACCAGAATCGAGCATCTTTGACAAACCGTCACTTCGAAGCACCACCCATGTCGTACGCGCAGCTCTTGCAGACTTTGCTTCAGCTTCAGTTGGTTCAGAAGAGGACGATGGCTCCCTTGACAGGGGCACCTCCACCAGGGTACGACGCAAGTGCCACTTGCGATTTCGATACAGGGGCACCTGGCCACACAATCGAGAACTGCAAAGCCTTTAAGCATAAGGTGCAGGACCTGGTAGATGCCAAGATTATTAACTTCTCCGATAATGTGCCCAATGTACGAAGAACCCTATGCCGAATCATAGGGGAGGCGGAGTGAACGCCATTATCGAGGAAGAGAGTGCAGATCTGTTGACTAATGTTAAAGACCTAAAGACGCCGCTTAGCTTCGTCAAAGCTAAGTTGTTGAAGAAAGGGTTCTTTCCAGGTTGCGGAGAGTTATGCGTGGACTGTGCCACACATTCTGATGGATGCAAGCAGTTGGTTGAAGGAATTCAAAGTCTGATGGCTGAAGGGATTCTGCAGTTCAGCCGGAGGGCTGAGAGTGTATCAGGAGAGGTAGTGCTGGAGCAGGCCGATGAAGTCGCCACCATCACCATCCCTCGCCGGCCGATAACCATTTCTGCGCCCAGACCGCCTACAATCACCATTACCAAAGCTGGGCCGATACCGTTCGAGAGCACTAACGCTGTTCCGTGGCATTATAGGGCTGAAGTCTATTGCAACGGTCAAAAGTTGGAGCTAGAGCCGTATAGGTCGACTGTGGAGAATCTTGCAGGAATCAGTGGTATTACTCGCAGTGGAAGAGTATTTGCACCGCCAGAGGTCGTGGCAGAGAAAGCGGTCAGAGCTGATGCGGCCGATAAGGGTAAAAGCAAAGTCGTCGAAGAGGTCCCGTGCGGGGTAGAGAAAGGTTTGCTTGTCAAAGACGCCGAGGAGTTTATGTGGTTGATCAAAAAGAGCGACTACAAGATTGTAGACCATCTCCATCCGACGCCTTCGAAGATTTCTATTCTCAACTTGTTGCTGTGTTCTGAAGCGCACCACAACGCGCTACTGAAGGTATTGAACGCTGCCTACGTACCGCAAGAGATATCGGTGAATCAGCTAGAAGAGGTGGTAGCCCATGTTAATGCTGGCAATGGGCTAGGTTTCATAGATTTAGAGCTGACGCCAAAAGGGAGGAATCACAACAACGCCCTGCACATCTCGATAGAGTGTAGGGGCACAATCATGTCGCATGTCCTGGTGGACACGGGTTCATCGCTTAATGTGCTTCCGAAGAAGGCATTAATGAAGTTGGAAACTCGCGGATTGCTTTGCACACCTAGTGATCTGGTGGTGAAGGCGTTTGACGGAACTAAGCGCCACGTTTTCGGGGAAGTGACCCTGCCGATCTAAGTTGGTCCGGAAACGTTCGACACGGTCTTTTATATCATGGACATCATGCCTGCCTACAGTTGCCTCTTGGGCCGGCCATGGATCCATGCTGCTGGTGCCGTGACCTCCACGTTGCATCAAAAGCTCAAATATGTTGTCGGAGGAAGCATCGTAACTGTGTGCAGTGAGGAGGACATAATGGTGAGCCATTTGTCATCCTTTAAGTATGTTGAAATGGATGCCGAAATCCATGAAACTCTCTGCCAAGCATTTGAAGTCGTCAAGGTGAAAGAGGTAGCTCCTGTAGTCACAGCAAAGCAAGAGTTGAATCTCTCCTCATTTAAAGAAGCTCGGGCCATCGTCGAAGCCGGATCCACCCAAGGCTGGGGGCATGTTTTGGAGATACCGATCAAGCAGGATAAGTTTGGATTGGGGTATTCTCCTGAAGCTGAAGCTTCTTCTTCTTCGTCTAGCAGTGCGTCTCGGGGTAAGGGGCCGATCCTATTCACCAGTGGCGGAGTGATCTTCGAAAGCATCAATGCGGTGTCTGAAGACAGCGGGGATAGCGATTGTGATCTCGACTCTTGGATTCAGCCAAGCAAGCCGGGCGAGCGCCTCAACAATTGGACCATCATGGATATCATCCCGATGAAAAGTGAAGAGTAATGATTTACTTTTTTCAATCATTGTACAACCCTATGTCCTACCCGGGGCATAGCGGTTTTATTGTCAGGGCCTTGTTGGATTATGTACATGCATTTTGTTAATAAATCAAAGGCGTTTTCTTCGTATTCAAATATTGTGATCTCTGTTATTCCTGTTTTATATTTGTTTTGAAAAACAGTAAAATGGCAATGGGGTTTGTGCTAACCTGCATATTCTTGTTTTAAATATAACCCTTGTTATTGCAGGATCCACATAACAGATGACATCGACTCTGGACCTTCTACGGCTCACTTCGACTTCGATTGCCCGATCTATCAAGCCGAAGAGGAGATTGACGAAGACGAAGACCTTCCTGAAGAGTTGGCCCGCTTGTTGAAACAAGAGGAAAAGGTTATTCTGCCTCATGAGGAGGATATTGAGATCGTAAATCTGGGTTCTGAAGAGCTCGTCAAAAATGTCAGGATAGGGGCTGCGTTGCAGAATGATGTCAAACAGAGACTGGTCGAGATGCTTCGAGAGTATAGTGACGTCTTTGCTTGGTCATACGAAGATATGCCCAGACTTGACACGGACATCATGGTCCACCACTTGCCGCTACGAGAAGATTGCCCTCCCATTAAGCAGAAGCTTAGGAGGACGAGACCAGATATGGCCGTTAAGATCAAAGAAGAAGTGCAGAAACAGCTTGATGCTGGCTTCTTAGCGGTCACCACTTACCCTACGTGGGTCGCCAACATAGTGCGTGTACCGAAGAAGGACGGTAAGGTACGCATGTGCGTCGATTATCGGGATTTGAACAGAGCGAGCCCTAAAGATGATTTCCCGTTGCCTCATATCGATGTGTTGGTCGACAACACAACCCAGTTCTCCGTGTTTTCGTTCATGGACGGCTTCTCCGGTTACAACGAGATTAAGATGGTGCCGGAGGACATGGAGAAAACGACATTTATCACCCCATGGGGAACATTTTGCTATAAGGTAATGCCCTTCGGTCTGAAGAACGCAAGGGCCACTTACCAACGAGCAATGGTAACTTTGTTTCATGATATGATTCATCATGAGATCGAGGTCTATGTTGATGACATGATTGCGAAGTCCCAAATGGAGGAAGAGCATCTGGTCAACTTATTGAAGCTTTTTCAGAGGCTTAGGAAGTTCAGGTTGAGGCTGAATCCTAACAAATGCACTTTCGGAGTGCGGTCCGGAAAGTTGCTGGGGTTTATCGTTAGCGAACGAGGTATCGAGGTTGATCCTGCGAAAATAAAAGCCATTCAAGAAATGCCAGCGCCGAAGACAAAAAAAGAAGTTCGTGGTTTCTTGGGCAGAATAAACTACATTGCAAGGTTTATCTCTTAGCTCACGGCCACGTGTGAACCGATGTTCAAGCTTTTAAAGAAAGATCAGGCGATTACTTGGAATGAAGATTGCCAGAAGGCATTCGATAAGATAAAGCAATATCTTCAAGAACCTCCAATCTTGATACCCCCGGTGGCTGGACGGCCATTAATCATGTACTTGACAGTTCTTGAGAATAGTATGGGGTGTGTTCTCGGTCAGCACGACGAGACGGGCAGAAAAGAGCATGCCATTTACTATTTGAGTAAAAAGTTCACTGACTGTGAATCTCGATACTCGATGCTGGAGAAGTAGTGTTGTACACTAGCTTGGGCTACCAAACGTCTACGGCAATACATGCTCAATCACACCACTATGCTGATTTCGAAGATGGATCCGATCAAGTACGTCTTCGAGAAGCAGGCTCTTTCGGGCAGGATTGCCAGGTGGCAAATGGTGTTAACAGAATATGATATTCAGTACGTGTCCCAGAAGGCCATCAAGGGAAGCGTATTGTCTGATTACCTTGCCGAACAGCCGATCGAGGATTACCAGCCTATGAAGTTTGAATTCCCTGAGGAGGATATTATGTTTCTCAAAGCGAAGGACTGCGATGAACCGTTGCCCGACGAGGGGCCAGATAGGAAATCCCAGTGGAAGTTGATATTCGATGGGGCGGTTAATTTCTATGGAAGTGGCATCGGGGCTATCATCACGACTCCCCACGGATCCCATATCCCGTTTACTGCGAGACTGACGTTTCCAGTTACCAACAATGAGGCGGAGTACGAAGCATGACGTATATGGTGACTCAGCGCTCGTGATCAACCAAATTAAAGGGGAGTGGGAGACTCGTCAATCGAATTCGGTGTCGTAAATGAATATGCCAGAAGGCTACTTCCGTTCTTTGATCGAGTGGAACTCCATCATGTGCCCAGAGCAGAAAATCAGATGGCTGATGCCTTAGCCACATTGGCTTCAATGTATAAAGTCAATTTTTGGAATGAGGCTCCAAGAATTGTCCTCTCCCATCTTGATAGACCGGCATTCGTCTTTGCAATCGAGGAAGCCGCCGACGGCAAGCCATGGTTCCATGAAATCCAGACTTTCCTTATGACTAAGGAGTATCCTGCGGGTGCGTCAACCCAGGATAAGAAGACTCTGAGGAGGCTGTCTGGCATCTTTTATCTCAATCCTGATGGAGTGTTGTATAAGAGAAACCACGATCTCGTGCTACTCAGATGTGTAGATGAGAAAGAGGCGAGTATGCTCATGGAAGAAGTCCATGAAGGCACATTTGGTACGCACGCCGGCGGGCATGCTATGACGAGGAAGATCCTAAGAGCAGGGTATTACTGGCTGACGATGGAGTCAGATTGCTTCAGGTTCGTGAAGAGATGTCATAAATGCCAGATTTATGCTGATAAAGTTCATGTGCCACCGTGCCCGTTGAATGTCATGTCCTCCCCGTGGCCGTTCTCCATGTGGGGCATCGACATGATAGGCAAGATCGAGCCCACTACATCCAACGGTCATCGCTTCATTCTGGTAGCTATCGACTACTTCACCAAGTGGGTGGAGGCAGCCTCGTATGCTAGTGTGACCAAGCAGGTAGTGGCTAAGTTCATAAAGAGGGACATCATCTGTCGTTACGGAATTCCCAAGCGGATCATTACTGATAACGGTTCGAATTTGAATAACAAGATGATGAAGGAGCTGTGCCAGAGTTTCAAGATCGAACACCACAACTCATCTCCTTACCGGCCGAAGATGAATGGCGTCGTTGAAGCAGCCAACAAGAACATAAAGAAGATTGTTCAGAAGATGGTTGTGACGTACAAAGACTGGCACGAGATGCTGCCATTTGCATTGCACGGTTATCGTACGATGGTACGTACGTCCACCGGGGCAACTCCTTTCTCCTTAGTGTACGGTATGGAAGCAGTCCTACCGTTAGAAGTGGAGATCCCTTCTTTGCGAGTTTTGGTTGATGTGAAACTCGACGAGGCAGAATGGATTACGAATCGTTTGAACCAACTCAGCCTGATGGACGAGAAGAGGTTAGCATCGATTGCGTTTGGTCGTCTGTACCAAAGCCGAATGAAGAAAGCTTATGATAAGAAGGTGCGTCCTAGAAGCTTTCAGACGGGTGATCTCGTCCTGAAGAAGATTCTTCCGCCACACTCCGATTATCGGGGCAAGTGGACTCCGAATTACGAAGGTCCGTACGTCGTCAGCAAGGTCTTCTCGGGAGGAGCTTTGTTGTTATCCACGATGGATGGTGAAGATTTTGCATCCCCGGTGAACGCGGACGCAGTTAAAAAATACTTTGCTTGAAAGCGACCCGCTGGACAAAAAAGAAAGAGTCCAGGCAAAAAAGGGGCATCCCGGCGAACCAAAAACATAATAAAAGGTTCGGGCAAAAATTAGGGATATATTGAAAAAATGTACACCCGCCAAGTCGAAAACCTACACTGGGCGGCTTCGGCAAAAAAGGGTATCCCGGTGAACTGAAAACCCGTAAAGGGCGGTTCACGCAAAAGTTAGGGATTTGAAAAAGCAAATGACTGCGTTCCGCGTGTGAACTTTCATTGTTTAGTGGTTTGGAGGACCTGAGGGCCGTTTATCTGAATCAATCTCTTCCGAAGTTGAAGCGTCGGAGAAGTATCGAAGTCGAGTGGGTCTTAGAAGGATCAACTCATGGTGTTCGTCTACGCCTCGTTGCCGACATTTGTATATACTGATGTATATTTATGTTTTATTTTTGCGCGGCTTCCTCATTCCAGGAGCTTGCATCTTTTGTAAAACATTTTTACCCATTCAGGGGTTCATTATCAATAAAATGCATACTATTCAGCAATTCTGTTTGTCTGTTTAGCATTTACCTGTTTTGTTTGCGAAAAAGAACGTCGATGTTTTTGATAAAATGCGCATACATAAACTTACTGGCCTAGGCCACTGATTGTTGAAACAATTAATTGCTTGAATATTGTCACGAGATAATAACCTTGATAGGTCCCTTTGAGAAGGGTATCTTGTCTGTTTGTTTGTGTTGTTACAGGTGTAGCATATTCTAGACAGTGCGCCGTGCGCATCCCCGAAGCAGGATGATTCCTCCTTCTCCAGCAGAGTTCAGTAGCCTCTCCCCGCAGAGTCTGAACGCAAGATCATGAGCATTGATATGTCTCCCCAGGCATAGATGATTCTCTCCCCAAGCAGATGCGTCCTGAAGGAACGAAATCCCTTCAGCTGAGTCAGGCTCCGAAGCATGATTCTTTTTCCCCCAGCACCGGGTCACAAGTGCAGGTTCCATAGAAATGTACAAGCGCCGAAGCATGATTCATTCCCCCAGCACCGGGTCACAAGTGCAGGTCTCACAGAAATGTTCAGGCGCCAAGGCTCGTGTTCATCCCCCAGCACCGGGTCACAAGTGCAGGTTTCGAAGGAAACTATTCGTACGCCGAAGTATGCGGCAACTGATGGTGCTAGACTGAAGTCTCCAGCGGAATTGAAATTCCCCACCAGAGTTGTACTCTCTCCCGAAGTCGGATGATTCCCTCTTCCCCAGCAGCGTGTTGGAACAGCTGATGCTGTTTCCCCACCAGAGTTGTACTCTCCCCTGAAGTCGGATGATTCCTTCTTCCCCAGCGGAATTGAGATTCCCCCGCAGAGCCGTACCCTCTCTAGTGAGGCAGTTGGGACCATGATTGGTTCTCCCCAGTAGAGCGTTGAACAGCTGATGTTGTATTTCCCCCCAGGGTCATACCCTCCAGCGAAGCAGAATGATTTCTCCTTCCTCAGCCGAGTTTGCAGATACCCCAAGAGAGCCAAATCCTTGGAAGTTGCTCAGACCATGATTGGTTTTCCCCAGTGGGAGTGTTGAGCAGCTGAAGTTGTTTCCCCGCATAGCTCTTATCCCCAGAAGAGTAGCCGAGACGGCCACGCAGTTTATTCTCGCGATTGACATCGCTTTCTCTCAGCAGGTCCAGGTTCTCGTAGAGCTTCGTCCCCTGCAGTAATCATCTGAAGTTGTTTCCCTCGCAGCAGTCAACTGAAGTTGTGTCCCCTGCGGAGTCCAATTGATATTGGCGTGACCTTGATCTCCTCAGCAGGATGATTCCTCTATCTGAGTAGTTCTTCCCCCTTGACAGGAGGATTCTCCCGTCGGCATTTATTTTGCTGACGGGATCGCATCATTGTGCATGATTGCATAGCATTTATCATAAACGCATAGCATTTCCACCGTGTGGAGCATTGTGCCATTGCCGAAGCATATGCATAATAAACATGATCTAGGTTGTTACCGTTCTTGTTTTGCAGGTGTTCCGCCGCATGATTGATTGCTCAGGATGATTCCTGACATTCTCCCCAGAGTCGCTTGCTCAAGATGATTCTTGAGATTCCCAGCGAAGTCTTCAGTTCAAGATGATTCTTGAATTCCTCAGCAGGGCCGTTTGCTTAAGATGATTCTTAAGCTCCCCAGTAGAGTCCCCAGTGAAGGTTGCCCAGGATGATTCCTGAAGCCCCAAGAGAGTCGAATCCTTGAAAGCTGCTCAAGCCATGATTGGTTTGTCCCCAGCAAGAGTTGCCCAGGATGATTCCTGGAATCCCCAACAAAGTGTTTGCTCGGAATGGTTATCAGTTCAAGATGATTCTTGAAGTCCCCGGCGGAGTTATTTGTTCAAGATGATTCGTGGAGTCCTCAGCAGAGTTGATTCATCCAGAATGATTTTTGGACCCCCAGAGCGGAGTTGCTTGATAGTTCTCCAGATTCCCTGGCGGCGAAGCGTCCTCCCCAACAGGTTTTCTAACGGCAAAGTTGAAATCTCCCTCGCAGACTCCATGATTGAAGTCTGACCGTGTTATTGAAGCAGTTCTCTCAGCTGATGCAGAGTGCCTGATGGCAGAGGTTTAGATACTCCCAGTTGGCTTATGATTGACCAAGGATTCTATGCCCGAATTGCTGATGAAGTCCGGCTGATGCCCGACAATGTCTTTGAATGCCTGATGGCATGATCAACCTGATGGTTGCAGTCCGGCTGAAGCCCGACAATCCCTTTGAATGCCTGATGGCATGATCAACCTGATGGTTGAAGTCCGACTGATGCCCGACAAGTGTTCTTTGAATGCCTGATGGCATGAGCGACTATGAACTACCGGTTACCGTGTGACCAATTCCCCAATGAAGTTTCTTCACCCTGACGGCGAGGTCAGATTATGTTTGTGTCCAGCAGCAATGTTGGATGTTTGTTTTGACGGCGATGTCAGATTATTTTGAGTTCTCCAGCGGCGATGATGGATGTTTGGGTTTGACGGCGAGGTCAGACGATGTTGAGAGTTGACGGCGAAGTCAGATTATGTTGAGTACTTGACGGCGATGTCGGGTGTTGCTCAGAGTTATGTTCGTTTGATGGCGATGTCAGATTCTTTTTTCTCCAGCGGCGAGGTTGGATGTTTGGGTGACAGCGATGTCAGTTTCTTTGTTGTCCCAGCGGCGATGTGGGATGTTTGTTTCTGACGGCGATGTCAGGTGATTCAGTTTTCCGGCGGTGATGTTGGATGGTTGTTTCTGGCGGCGATGTCAGTTGATTTAGTTTTCCAGCGGCAATGTTGGGTGTTTCTCAGATCCTCTATTTCTCCAGCGGCGAGGTTGGACGTTGTTTCTGACGGCGATGTCAGTGATTTAGTTTTCCAGCGGCGATGTTGGGTGTTTTGTTTCCGACGGCGATGTCAGATACTTCAGCTTTCCAGCGGCGATGTTGGGTATGTCAAGTGATTTAGTTTTCCAGCGGCGATGTTGGGTGTTTTGTTTCCGACGGCGATGTCAGATACTTCAGCTTTCCAGCGGCGATGTTGGGTATGTCAGTTGATTTAGTTTTCCAGCGGCGATGTGGGATGTTTGTTTCTGACGGCGATGTCAGGTGATTTGGCTTTCCAGCGGCGATGTTGGATGTTGGTTGACGACGATGTTGGTTTCTTTAGTTTTCCAGCGGTGATGTTGGATGTTTTGTTTTCAAGGTAGCAAGTCAGAATCGAATTCTGAGATTCAAGCATTCTCCATCCAATCTTTTGCAAACAGTAGCAAGATCCTCATCCAAGGAAGCTTTCTGAAGAATTTCAAGGCTTGAAGTGAAGGTTTTCACCATCTGTTGATCAAGAAATACCAGGTTTGCAAATTCTCCACTACACCATAGTTTATGCATTGCTAGGTCAGTTTATTAGTGTAGAAAGGTTAGAGACACATAGGTGATCATTTCTGGAGAGTTAGGGATCAATTGATGAAGATTGAATATTGGACACCATTTCTTTGATGATCAAGAACTCGTGGTATAATGAGACATAGCATGAATTAGATAGCTAATTTCATTCAGTGTGAGTTGGTGAGTATTCTGATGCAAGAAAATTCAAGAATTGTTGAAGTTGAGGATTGACCATAATTTCAATTTTGAATCGTGTTTCATGTTGGAGGAGGTTTCAAGGAGTTCTAGGGTTATGGTTGTATTCAGCATGAAAAATGAAGCATGTTAGTGTTTTGAATTGTTAAATTTGATGATGATTTGAGAGCATACGATGGGAGGGAAATCTGAGGTTTGAAACTCTGTTCATGGAGGTTTTCCCTCCAAACTCTAGCTGAAGGTTGAAGACGACCTCTCCTCCGTTGGATCATCCCATGACTTGTTGACCCTACCCTAATCCCACAGCTTGCATTCAATCTCAGCATAAGAGGGAATTCGGAGTTAGTCATGAAATGCTCCGTTTCATTAAAGGAGCTTCTTGGGCCTTAGTCAGGATTTGCTAACCACACCACCCACCATGGCCCATTGTGAATATGAACTGATTTCTATTACTTTTCACACCGTAGATTTTCCTTTTTATTTCTATTTTTGCTATTGTTTTCTGATTGGCAACTTTGGCTTAACGCATTACTATCTGAACCCCCGCTTTAAGCCCATCATCCATAGTGAACTGCATCTGGTTACTAAATACACCACATCATTTCATATTTTAATTTCCTTTTCTCCATTTTATGTTAATCTTTGAAAAATCATAATAAATAGGAAATTAATGATTTTTAAGTGGGAATTTTTGCTCCCATTTCATGTTCATGTATAGAAAATTATCAAATAAAAATATTTGCATTTCATGCATTTTTAATATTTTTTGTATATTGTTCATTTTAATAGCTTTTTAATTCTTTTATGTTGATACATGAATTTGTAGAATTTTGTTTAGCTAGTTTCCTTAGTATTTTTAGGCCATTCTTTTTAGGATAGCTAGATTAGGATTTTAGCTTCCCCCTGAATTTATTTCATAATTTTGAGATGAACTTTAGGTTAGTTTTGATTAGATGACATTAGGTTGTGTAGAATTAGGTTAATCCTTAACATAGGTCCACAATAGCACTAGAATTTTGGGTTTCTAGGTCAAGTTAGACATTGGGGCATATAAGGGTATTAAGGGTAGGTAGGTAGGATCCCTTAGAAATTATATTAGGTTTTAATATAGTGGTATACTATTTTTAGATGATTTTTGTATTTGATGATTGTTTGTGTTGCCCTTGTGGGCTTGTATTTTTGTTTGCTTTGCTTTGTGGGCTTGAGAGCTTGGTATTGCTTTGAGGAGCATTGAGGGGCATAGTAGGAGCATTGAGGAGCATTGAGGAGCTTTAGAGCTTGATCTTGTTTGTTTTCTTGTTTGTTTTAGGGTTAGGGATTAGGAAGAGTTTAGACCTAGTTAACTTCTTTCTTAAACATGGATGGTATCTTTCACCTCCATTCCTCCCTATGATTCAAAGTCCTTCCATGGTATACACCTCTCTCCTTAGGAGGGATAAGTGATGATACCTAGGAAGTAGAACTTTTGAGGTAACCATTCCTTTGATGTTGAACCCTTATAGGTCACCTTTGGTGGTCAATAAGCAGTTCAATATCCCCAGCTTATCCAGTTTAGTGATTTCCTCTGGTTTGAATATCTTGAGAGATGTTAAGCTTGAGTTTGAAGAGTGTGGAAGAGGATGAATCCTTGAGTATTGCCAGTCCAGCTGAAGCTTGAAGAGCAACAAGAGCAAGTTGATGCTTGAAGACCCCTGAAGATTAGGTGAAGCCTGAAGGTGGAACTGATCAAGGAGCTGAAGCTCAGAGAAGATAAGTTGAAACTTATGTTGAAGGGTTGAACCTGGAAAAGTAAATTGATATTTGTCAAGGGTGATGGAAGTCTGAAGACTGAGTTGCTGTTGAAGTTGAGAGAGGAGTTGCTTTCTCATCTTTTTCTTTTCTGTATTGATGTGTTTTGTTTGACTTGCTTGATGCATTAGAATAAGCCCATATCTAGAATAGGTAGAATCTAGGAGCATGATTGCACTAGAGGTTGAGTTGCTCCCTCTGCTTGTATTGTTACTGTGTGGCTTTGCTTGCGGGTATTCGGTAGAGCTCAGCTCCCTTGCCCATGTGGTTTGTTTGCCTGATGGCATTTTATTTCTTTTCTTCTGTATGATTGCAGTTTACTGTTTTTGCTTGATAGCATGTTGTTTATTCCAGTATGATTACTGTTATCCATTCTGGATTGAGGTTGAGATGAGCTTGTGGAGGCTGAAGCCCCACACACATTTCCTCCCTCACTTGCATTGCATGCATTTTACTGTTAAGCTGATGCTTTGTCTGTTTTGGTGTATCATTGACATGATCCCTTAAGACTCTCATTTCCTTTGATAAGGAATTGATGATAGAACTTTAGGTTGAAACCTATGCATGACAACTTCTAGGAGTTCCCTGTTCAAACCTCAACCATAGGATGAACCCTTGGCATGACAACAGTAGGACTTGATAGCCTCCCTCCTAGTTGGGCCTGTTCTCTTCTCATCTCAAAACAGTTTAAGATAAAGTAATCATGAATGATTTCTTTCGTACGTTACGAGCCTTAAGCTACCTGAGAAAGGATTGTGGGAGAGTTTCTTTTCCACAGTCTGGATGTTTAGTATGGTACCCTTTGGGTGACCTGCGACGCATTCACTCTCGGGTCATAGTATCTAGTGCGATTGAAGTTGCAAACACAATAAAAAACACTTCTTTCGTAAAAGACAGGAAATAAACCGTAGTGTCCCGAACTACGCAAGCTCTGATCTCTCATACCTGTTGAGAGTACGTAGGCACAATACTGATGTATTGGCGAGCTACCTTCCCCCATAACCCGTCGTAGGCCGAACTACGTTGACTCTGATTTCTCGTTCTCTGATGAGAATACGTAGGCATAAAGCGCGATGCTTTGCCGAGTCATTCTTCTTTTCTGTTTAAGCCAGCCTTGATAGGTAGATAGAATAAAACCAACCCGTCCAGTAATCACAACAAGCGTGGATCCCGTCGAGTACGACGGACGTGAGGGGTGTTAATACCTTCCCCTTGCGTAACCGACTCCCGAACCCAGACAATGGTTGCGACGACCTTGTCTTACCCTTCTTCGTTAGGTTTTTCCGATCGTTTCCTTTCCCGCTCGGAGGGATAAATAACGAAAGGTGGCGACTCTTCTGTTGTGCCGGCACCTTATTTTCGCGCAAGCGACACAAAGCAGTATCTCTAAACACATGAGATTCTTAGGGTGGTCAAAGCAGTCCCTTATCTAATAAGGTTCTTTGCGACACCAAATTAGTATCTCTAAACACATGAGATTCTTCGGGTGGTGAAAGCAGTCCCTTATCCAATAAGGTTCTTCGCGATATTAAAGCAGTATCTCTAAACATATGAGATTCTTTGCGATACCAAAGCAGTATCTCTAAACACATGAGATTCTTCGGGTGGTCGAAGCAGTCCCTTATCCAATAAGGTTCTTCGCGATACCAAAGCAGTAACTCTAAACACATGAGATTCGTCAAGTGTTCGAAGCAGTACCTTATTCAATAGGGTTCTTCGTGATACCAAAGCAGTATCTCTAAACACATGAGATTCTTCGGGTGGTCGAAGCAGTCTCATATCTAATAAGGTTCTTCGCGATACCAAAGCAGTACCTCTAAACACATGAGATTCGTCGGATGGTCGAAGCAGTCCCTTATCCAATAAGGTTCTTCGCAATACCAAAGCAGTATCTCTAAACACGTGAGATTCTTCGGGTGGTCGAAGCAGTCCCTTATCCAATAAGGTTCTTCGCGATACCAAAGTAGTATCTCTAAACACATGAGATTCATCGGGTGGTCAGAGCAGTGCCTGTTCCAATAAGGTTCTTCGCAATACCAAAGCAGTATCTCTAAACACATGAGATTTTTCGGGTGGTCAAAGCAGTCCCTTATCTAATAAGGTTCTTCGCAATATCAAAGCAGTATCTCTAAACACATGAGATTCTTCGCGATACCAAAGTAGTATCTCTAAACACATGAGATTCTTCTGGTGGTCAAAGCAGTACCTTATCTAATAAGGTTCTTCGCGATACCAAAGCAGTATCTCTAAACACATGAGATTCTTCGGCAGGTCGAAGCAGTCCCTTATCAAATAAGGTTCTTCGCGATACCCAAGTAGTATATTTAATGCATGAGATTCGTCGGGTGGTCGAAGCAGTGCCATATCAAATAAGGTTCTTCGCGATACCAAAGCAGTATCTCCAAACACATGAGATTCTTTTGGTGGTCAAATTAGTCCCTTATCTAATAAGGTTCTTCGCGATACCAAAGACGTATCTCTGAACACATGAGATTCTTCGGGTGGTGAAAGCAGTCCCTTATCCAATAAGGTTCTTCGCGATATTAAAGCAGTATCTCTAAACACATGAGATTCTTCGCGAAACCAAATCTGTATCTCTAAACACATGAGATTCTTCGGGTGGTCGAAGCAGTCCCTTATCCAATAAGGTTCTTTGTGATACCAAAGCAGTATCTCTAAATACATGACATTCTTCGGGTTATCGAAGCAGTCCCTTATCCAATAAGGTTCTTCGCGATACCAAATTAGTATCTCTAAACACATGAGATTCTTCGGGTGGTCAAAGCAGTCCCTTATACAATAAGGTTCTTAGATATACCAAAGCAGTATCTATAAACACATGAGATTCTTCGGGTGGTCAAAGCAGTCCCATATCTAATATGGTTCTTCATGATACCAAAGCAGTATCTCTAAACACAGGAGATTCGTCGGGTGGTCGAAGCAGTGCCTTATCCAATAAGGTTTTTCGCGATACTAAAGTCGTATCTCTTAACACATAAGATTCTTCTGGTGGTCAAAGGAGTCCCTTATCTAATAAGATTCTTCAAGATACCAAAGCAGTATCTCTAAACACATGAGATTCTTCGGTTGGTCAAAGCAGTCCCTTATCTAATAAGGTATTTCGTGATATCAAAGCAGTATCTCAAAACACATGAGATTCTTCTGGTGGTCAAAGCAGTAGGTTATCTAATAAGGTTCGTCGCGATACCAAAGCAATATCTCTAAACACATGAGATTCTTCGGGTGGTTGAAGTAGTCCCTTATCCAATAAGGTTCTTCGTGATACCAAAGCATTATCTCTAAACACATGAGATTCTTCGGGTGGTCAAAGCAGTCCTTTATCTAATAAGGTTCTTCGCGACACCAAATCAGTATCTCTAAACACATGAGATTCTTCGGATGGTGAAAGCAGTCCCTTATCACATGAGATTCTTCGCGATACCAAAGCAGTATCTCTAAACACATGAGATTCTTTGGGTGGTTGAAGCAGTCCCTTATCCAATAAGGTTCTTCGCGATACCAAAGCAGTATCTCTAAACACATGAGATTCTTCGGGTAGTTGAAGCAGTCCCTTATCCAATAAAGTTCTCCGCGATACCAAAGCAGTATCTCTAAACACATGAGATTCTTCGGGTGGTCGAAGCAGTCCCCTATCCAATAAGGTTCTTCGCGATACCAAAGCAGTATCTCTAAACACATGAGATTCGTCGGGTGGTTGGAGCAGTGCCTTTTCCAATAAGGTTCTTTGCGATAGCAAAGTAGTATCTCTAAACACATGAGATTCGTCGGATGGTCAAAGCAGTCCCTTATCCAATAAGGTTCTTCGCGATACCAAAGCAATATCCCTAAACACATGAGATTCATCGGGTGGTCAAAGTAGCCCCTTATCCAATAAGGTTCTTTGCAATACCAAAGCAGTATATCTAAACACATGAGATTCTTCGGGTGGTCTAAGTAGTCCCTTATCTAATAAGGTTCTTCGCGATACCAAAGCAGTATTTTTAAACACATGAGATTCCTCGGGTGGTCGAAGCAGTCCCTTATTAAGCAAGGTTCTTCGCGATACCAAAGCAGTATCTCTAAACACATCAGATTGTTCGGGTGGTCAAAGCAGTCCCTTATCTAATAAGGTTCTTCGCAATACCAAAGCAGTATCTCTAAACACCTGAGATTCTTCGGTTGGTCGAAGCAGTCCCTTATCCGTTAAGGTTCTTCGCGATACCAAAGCAGTATCTCTAAACACATGAGATTCTTCGCGATACCAAAGAAGTATCTCTAAACGCATGAGATTTTTCGAGTGGTCGAAGCAGTCCCTTATCCAATAAGGTTCTTCGCGATACCAAAGAAGTATCTCTAAACACATGAGATTCTTCGGGTGGTCGAAGCAGTACCTTATTCAATAAGGTTCTTCGTGATACCAAAGCAGTATCTCTCAACACATGAGATTCTTCGGGTGGTCGAAGCAGTCTCATATCAAATAAGGTTCTTCGCGATACCAAAGTAGTATCTCTAAACACATGAGATTCGTCGGATGGTCGAAGCAGTCCGTTATCCAATAAGGTTCTTCGCAATACCAAAGTAGTATCTCTAAACACATGAGATTCTTCGGGTGGTCGAAGCAGTCCCTTATCCACTAAGGTTCTTCGTGATACCAAAGCAGTATCTCTAAACACATGAGATTCGTCGGGTGGTCGGAGCAGTGCCTTATCCAATAAGCTTCTTCGCGATACCAAAGTAGTATCTCTAAACACATGAGATTCTTTGGGTTGTCAAAGAAGTCCCTTATCTAATAAGGTTCTTCGCGATACCAAAGCAGCATCTCTAAACACATGAGATTCTTCGGTTGGTCAAAGCAGTCCCTTATCTAATAAGGTTCTTCGCAATATCAAAGTAGTATCTCTCAACATATGAGATTCTTCGGGTGGTCGAAGCAGTCCCTTATCCAATAAGGTTCTTCGCGATACCAAAGCAGTATCTCTAAACACATGAGATTCGTCGGGTGGTTGGAGCAGTGCCTTATCCAATAAGGTTCTTCGCGATAGCAAAGTAGTATCTCTAAACACATGAGATTCGTCGGATGGTCGAAGTAGTCCCTTATCCAATAAGGTTCTTTGCGATACCAAAGCAATATCCCTAAACACATGAGATTCATCGGGTGGTCAAAGTAGTCCCTTATCCAATAAGGTTCTTTGCAATACCAAAGCAGTATATCTAAACACATGAGATTCTTCGGGTGGTCTAAGCAGTCCCTTATCTAATAAGGTTCTTCGCGATACCAAAGCAGCATTTTTAAACACATCAGATTCTTCGGGTGATCGAAGCAGTTCCTTATCAAATGAGGTTCTTCGCGATACCAAAGCAGGACCTCTAAACACATGAGATTCGTCGGGTGGTCGAAGCAGTGCCTTATCCAATAAGGTTCTTCGCGATACCAAACCAGTATCTCTAAACACATCAGATTCTTCGGGTGGTCAACGCAGTCCCTTATATAATAAGGTTCTTTGCAATACCAAAGCAGTATCTCTAAACACCTGAGATTCTTCAGTTGGTCAAAGCAGTCCCTTATCCGTTAAGGTTCTATGAGATACCAAAGCAGTATCTCTAAACACATGAGATTCTTCGCGATACCAAAGAAGTATCTCTAAACGCATGAGATTTTTCGAGAGGTCGAAGCAGTCCCTTATCCAATAAGGTTATTCGCGATACCAAAGCAGTATCTCTAAACACATGAGATTCTTCAGGTGGTCGAAGCAGTACCTTATTCAATAAGGTTCTTCGTGATACCAAAGCAGTATCTCTAAACACATGAGATTCTTCGAGTAGTTGAAGCAGTCCCTTATCCAATAAGGTTTTTCGCGATACCAAAGCAGTATCTCTAAACACATGAGATTCGTCGGGTGTTCGGAGCATTGCCTTATCCAATAAAGTTTTTCGCGATAGCAAAGTAGTATCTCTAAACACATGAGATTCGTCGGATGGTCAAAGCAGTCCCTTATCCAATAAGGTTCTTCGCGATACCAAAGCAATATCCCTAAACACATGAGATTCATCGGGTGGTCAAAGTAGCCCCTTATCCAATAAGGTTCTTTGCAATACCAAAGCAGTATATCTAAACACATGAGATTCTTCGGGTGGTCTAAGTAGTCCCTTATCTAATAAGGTTCTTCGCGATACCAAAGCAGTATTTTTAAACACATGAGATTCTTCGGGTGGTCGAAGCAGTCCCTTATTAAGTAAGGTTCTCCGCGATACGAAAGCAGTATCTCTAAACACATGAGATTCGTCGGGTGCTCGAAGTAGTGCCTTATCCAATAAGGTTCTTTGTGATACCAAAGCAGTATCTCTAAACACATCAGATTGTTCGGGTGGTCAAAGCAGTCCCTTATCTAATAAGGTTCTTGGCGATACCAAAGCAGTATCTCTAAACACCTGAGATTCTTCGGTTGGTCGAAGCAGTCCCTTATCCGTTAAGGTTCTTCGCGATACCATAGCAGTATCTCTAAACACATGAGATTCTTCGCGATACCAAAGAAGTATCTCTAAACGCATGAGATTCTTCGAGTGGTCGAAGCAGTCCCTTATTCAATAAGGTTCTTCGCGATACCAAAGAAGTATCTCTAAACACATGAGATTCTTTGGGTGGTCGAAGCAGTACCTTATTCAATAAGGTTCTTCGTGATACCAAAGCAGTATCTCTCAACACATGAGATTCTTCGGGTGGTCGAAGCAGTCTCATATCCAATAAGGTTCTTTGCGATACCAAAGTAGTATCTCTAAACACATGAGATTCGTCGGATGGTCGAAGCAGTCCCTTATCCAATAAGGTTCTTCGCAATACCAAAGTAGTATCTCTAAACACATGAGATTCTTCGGGTGGTTGAAGCAGTCCCTTATCCAATAAGGTTCTTCGCGATACCAAAGCAGTATCACTAAACACATGAGATTCGTCGGGTGGTCGGAGCAGTGCCTTCTCCAATAAGGTTCTTCGCGATACCAAAGTAGTATCTCTAAACACATGAGATTCTTTGGGTTGTCAAAGAAGTCCCTTATCTAATAAGGTTCTTCGCGATACCAAAGCAGCATCTCTAAACAGATGAGATTCTTCGGTTGGTCAAAGCAGTCCCTTATCTAATAAGGTTCTTCGCAATATCAAAGCAGTATCTCTAAACACATGAGATTTTTCTAGTGGTCAAAGCAGTACCTTATCTAATAAGGTTCTTCGCGATACTAAAGCAGTATCTCTAAACACATGAGATTCTTCGGGTGGTCGAAGCAGTCCCTTATCCAATAAGGTTCTTCGCGATACCAAAGCAGTATCTCTAAACACATGAGATTCGTCGGGAGGTCGGAGCAGTGCCTTATCCAATAAGGTTCTTCGCGATAGCAAAGTAGTATCTCTAAACACATGAGATTCGTCGGATGGTCGAAGCAGTCCCTTATCCAATAAGGTTCTTTGCGATACCAAAGCAATATCCCTAAACACATGAGATTCATCGGGTGGTCAAAGTAGTCCCTTATCCAATAAGGTTCTTTGCAATACCAAAGCAGTATATCTAAACACATGAGATTCTTCGGGTGGTCTAAGCAGTCCCTTATCTAATAAGGTTCTTCGCGATACCAAAGCAGCATTTTTAAACACATCAGATTCTTCGGGTGGTCGAAGCAGTCCCTTATCAAATAAGGTTCTTCGCGATACCAAAGCAAGACCTCTAAACACATGAGATTCGTCGGGTGGTTGAAGCAGTGCCTTATCTAATAAGGTTCTTCGCGATACCAAACCAGTATCTCTAAACACATCAGATTCTTCGGGTGGTGAACGCAGTCCCTTATATAATAAGGTTCTTCGCAATACCAAAGCAGTATCTCTAAACACCTGAGATTCTTCGGTTGGTCGAAGCAGTCCCTTATCCGTTAAGGTTCTTTGAGATACCAAAGCAGTATCTCTAAACACATGAGATTCTTCGCGATACCAAAGAAGTATCTCTAAACGCATGAGATTTTTCGAGTGGTCGAAGCAGTCCCTTATCCAATAAGGTTATTCGCGATACCAAAGCAGTATCTCTAAACACATGAGATTCTTCAGGTGGTCGAAGCAGTACCTTATTCAATAAGGTTCTTCGTGATACCAAAGCAGTATCTCTAAACACATGAGATTCGTCGGGTGGTCGGAGCAGTGCCCTATCCAATAAGGTTCTTCGTGATACCAAAGTAGTATCTCTAAACACATGAGATTTTTTGGGTGGTCAAAGAAGTCCCTTATCTAATAAGGTTCTTCGCGATACCAAAGCAGTATCTCTAAACACATGAGATTCTTCGGGTGGTCGAAGCAGTCTCATATCCAATAAAGTTCTTCGCAATACCAAAGTAGTATCTCTAAACACATGAGATTCTTCGGGTGGTCGAAGCAGTCCCTTATCCGATAAGGTTCTTCGCGATACCAAAGCAGTATCTCTAAACACATGAGATTCGTCGGGTGGTCGGAGCAGTGCCCTATCCAATAAGGTTCTTCGCGATACCAAAGTAGTATCTCTAAACACATGAGATTTTTTGGGTGGTCAAAGAAGTCCCTTATCTAATAAGGTTCTTCGCGATACCAAAGCAGTATCTCTAAACACATGAGATTCTTCGGTTGGTCAAAGCAGTCCCTTATCTAATAAGGTTCTTTGCAATATCAAAGCAGTATCTCTAAACACATGACATTCTTCTGGTGGTCAAAGCAGTACCTTATCTAATAAGGTTCTTCGCGATACTAAAGCAGTATCTCTAAACACATGAGATTCTTCGGGTGGTCGAAGCAGTCCCTTATCTAATAAGGTTCTTCCCGATAACAAAGCAGTATCTCTAAACACATGAGATTCGTCGGGTGGTCGAAGCAGTTCCTTATCCAATAAGGTTCTTCGCGATACCAACGCAGTAATTCTAAACACATGAGAATCTTCGGGTGATCAAAGCAGTCCCTTATCTAATAAGGTTTTTCACAATACCAAAACAGTATCTCTAAACACATTAGATTCTTCGGTTGGTCGAAGAAGTCCCTTATCCATTATGGTTCTTCGTGATACCAAAGCAGTATCTCTAAACACATGAGATTCTCCGCGATACGAAAGAAGTATCTCTGAACACATGAGATTCTTCGGGTGGTCGAAGAAGTCCCTTATCCAATAAGGTTCTTCGCGATACCAAAGCAGTATCTCTAAACACATGAGATTCGTCGCTCGGTCGAAGCAGTCCCTTATCCAATAAGGTTCTTCGCAATACCAAAGCAATATCTCTAAACACATCAGATTCTTCGGGTGGTCGAAGCAGTCCCTTATGCAATAAGGTTCTTCGTGATACCAAAGCAGTATCTCTAAACACATGAGATTCGTCGGGTGGTCGGAGCAGTGCCTTATGCAATATGGTTCTCCGCGATACCAAACCAATATCTCTAAACACATGAGATTCTTCGGGTGGTCAAAGCAGTCCCTTATCTAATAAGGTTCTTCGCGATACCAAAGCAGTATCTCTAAACACATGAGATTCTTCGGTATGTCAAAGCAGTCCCTTATCTAATAATGTTCTTCGCAATATCAAAGCAGTATCTCTAAACACATGAGACTCTTCTGGTGGTCAAAGAAGTACCTTATATAATAAGGTTCTTCGCGAAACCAAAGCAATATCTCTAAATACATGAGATTCTTTGGGTGGTCGAAGCAGTCCCTTATCCAATAAGGTTCTTCGCGATACCAAAGCAGTATATTTAAACACATGAGATTCGTCGGGTGGTTGAAGCAGTGCCTTATCCAATAAGGTTCTTCGTGATACCAAAGTAGTATCTCTAAACACATGAGATTCTTCTAGTGGTCAAAGCAGTCCCTTATCTAATAAGGTTCTTCGTGATACCAAAGCATTATCTCTGAACACATGATATTTTTCGGGTGGTGAAAGCAGTCTCTTATCCAATAAGGTTCTTCGTGATATTAAAGCAGTATCTCTAAACACATGAGATTCTTCGTGAAACCAAAGCAGTATCTCTAAACACATGAGATTCTTCGGGTGGTCGAAGCTGTCCCTTATCAAATAAGGTTCTTTGCGATACCAACGCAATATCTCTAAACATATGAGATTCTTCGGATGGTCGAAGCAGTCCCTTATCCAATAAGGTTCTTCGCGATACCAAATTAGTATCTCTAAACACAAGAGATTCTTCGGGTGGTCAAAGCATTCCTTTATCCAATAGGGTTCTGCGCGATACCAAAGCAGTATCTCTAAACACATGAGATTCTTCGGGTGGTCGAAGCAGTCCCTTATCCAATAAGGTTCATCGCAATACCAAAGCATTATATTTAAACACATGAGATTCGTCGAGTGGTCGAAGTAGTGCCTTATCCAATAAGGGTCTTAACGATACCAAAGCAGTATCTCTAAACACATGAGATTCTTCAGGTGGTCAAAGTAGTCCCTTATCCAATAAGGTTCTTCGCGATATTAAAGAAATATCTCTAAACACATGATATTCGTAGCGATACCAAAGAAGTATCTCTAAACACATGAGATTCTTCGGGTGGTCGAAGCAGTCCCTTATCCAATAAGGTTCTTCGCGATACCAAAGTAGTATCTCTAAACAAATGAGATTCTTCGGGTAGTTGATGTAGTCCCTTATCCAATAAGGTTCTTCGCGATACCAAAGCAGTATCTCTAAACACATGAGATTCGTCGGATGGTCGAAGCAATCCCTAATCCAATAAGGTTCTTCGCAATAAAAAAACAATATCTCTTAACACATGAGATTCTTCGGGTGGTTGAAGCAGTCCCTTATCCAATAAGGTTCTTCGCGATACCAAAGCAATATCTCTAAACACATGAGATTCTTCGGGTGGTCGAAGCAGTACCTTATTCAATAAGGTTCTTCGTGATACCAAAGCAGTATCTCTAAACACATGATATTCTTCGGGTGGTGAAAACAGTCCCTTATCCAATAAGGTTCTTCGCGATACCAAAGCAGTATCTCTAAACACATGAGATTCTTCGGGTGCTCGAAGCAATACCTTATTCAATAAGGTTCTTCGTGATACCAAAGCAGTATCTCTAAACACATGAGATTCTTCGGGTGGTCGAAGCAGTCTCATATCCAATAAGGTTCTTCACAATACCAAAGCAGTATCTCGAAACACATGACATTCCTCGGATGGTCGAAGCAGTCCCTTATCCAGTAAGGTTCTTCACAATACCAAAGCAGTGTCTCTAAACACATGAGATTCTTCGGGTGGTCAAAGCAGTCCCTTATCCAATAAGTTTCTTCGCGATACCAAAGCAGTATCTCAAAACACATGTGATTCGTCTTGTGGTCGGAGCAGTGCCTTATCCAATAAGGTTCTTCGCGATAACAAAGCAGTATCTCTAAACACATGAGATTCTTCGGGTGGTTGAAGCAGTCCTTTATCCAATAAGGTTCTTCGCGATACCAAAGCAGTATCTCTAAACACATGAGATTATTCGGGTGGTGAAAGTAGTCCCTTATCCAATAAGGTTCTTCACGATATTAAAGCAGTATATCTAAACACATGAGATTCGTCGCGATACCAAAGAAGTATCTCTAAACACATGAGATTCTTTGGGTGGTCGAAGCAGTCCCTTATCCAATAAGGTTCTTCGCGACACCGAAGCAGTATCTCTAAACAAAAGAGATTCTTCGGGTAATTGAAGCAGTCCCTTATCCAATAAGGTTCTTCGTGATACCAAAGCAGTATCTCTAAACAGATGAGATTCTTCGGGTGGTCGAAGCTGTACCTTATTCAGTAAGGTCTTTCGTGATACCAAAGCAGTATCTCTAAACACATGAGATTCTTCGGGGGGTCGAAGCAGTCTCATATCCAATAAGGTTCTTCGCAATACCAAAGCAGTATCTCTAAACACATGAGATTCGTCAGATGGTCGAAGCAGTCCCTTATCCAATAAGGTTCTTCGGAATACCAAAGCATTATCTCTAAACACATGAGATTCATCGGGTGGTCGAAGCAGTCCCTTATCCAATAAGGTTCTTCGCGATACAAAAGCAGTATCTCTAAACACATGAGATTCGTCGGGTGGTTGGAGAAGTGCCTTATCCAATAAGGTTCTTCGCGATACCAAAGCAGTATATCTAAACACATGAGATTCTTCGGGTGGTCAAAGCAGTCCCTTATCTAATAAGGTTCATCGCGATACCAAAGCAGTATCTCTAAACACCTGAGATTCGTCGGATGGTCGAAGCAGTCCCTTATCCAATAAGGTTCTTCGCAATACCAAAACAATATCTCTAAACACATGAGATTCTTCGGGTGGTTGAAGCAGTCCCTTATCCAATAAGGTTCTTCGCGATACCAAAGCAGTATCTCTAAACACATAAGATTCTTTGGGTTGTCGAAGCAGTACCTTATTCAATAAGGTTCTTTGTGATACCAAAGCAGTATCTTTAAACACATGAGATTCTTCGGGTGGTCGAAGCAGTCCTATATCTAATAAGGTTCGTTGCGATACCAAAGCAGTATCTCTAAACACATGAGATTCGTCGGATGATCGAAGCAGTCCCTTATCCAATAAGGTTCTTCGTGATACCAAAGCAGTATCTCTAAACACACGAGATTCATCGGGTGGTCAAAGTAGTCCCTTATCCAATAAGGTTCTTTGCGATACCAAAGTAGTATCTCTAAACACATGAGATTCTTCGGGTGGTCTAAGGATTCCTTATCTAATAAGGTTCTTCCCGATACCAAAGCAGTATTTTTAAACACATGAGATTCTTCAAGTGGTCGAAGCAGTCCCTTATTAATTAAGGTTCTTCGCGATACCAAAGCAGTATCTCTAAACACATGAGATTCGTCGGGTGGTCGAAGCAGTTCCTTATCCAATAAGGTTCTTCACGATACCAAAGCAGTATCTCTGAACACATGAGATTCTTCGGTTGGTCGAAGCAGTCCCTTATCCGTTAAGGTTCTTCGCGATACCAAAGCAGTATCTCTAAACACATGAGATTCTTCGCGATACCAAGAAGTATCTCTAAGCAGATGAGTTTTCTTCGGGTGGTCGAAGCTGTCCCTTATCCAATAAGGTTCTTCGTAATACCAAAGCAGTATCTCTAAACAAATGAGATTCTTCTGGTAGTTGAAGCAGTCCCTTATCCAATAAGGTTCTTCGCGATACCAAAGCAGTATCTCTAAACATATGAGATTCTTCGGGTGGTCGAAGCAGTACCTTATTCAATAAGGTTCTTTGTGATACCAAAGCAGTATCTCTAAACACATGAGATTCTTCGGATGGTCGAAGCAGTCTCATATCCGATAAGGTTCTTCGCAATACTAAAGCAGTATCTCTAAACACATGAGATTCGTCGGATGGTCGAAGCAGTCCCTTATCCAATAAGGTTCTTCGCAATACCAAAGCAGTATCTCTAAACACATGAGATTCGTCGGGTGGTCGAAGCAGTCCCTTATCCAATAAGGTTCTTCGCGATACCAAAGCAGTATCTCTAAACACATGAGATTCGTCGGATGGTCGAAGCAGTCCCTTATCCAATAAGGTTCTTCACAATACCAAAACAATATCTCTAAACTCATGAGATTCTTCGGGTGGTTGAAGCAGTCCCTTATCCAATAAGGTTCTTCGCGATACCAAAGCAGTATCTCTAAACACATGATATTCTTCGGGTGGTGAAAACAGTCCCTTATCCAATAAGGTTCTTCGCGATACCAAAGCAGTATCTCTAAACACATGAGATTCTTCGGGTGGTGAAAACAGTCCCTTATCCAATAAGGTTCTTCACGATACCAAAGCAGTATCTCTAAACACATGAGATTCTTCGGGTGCTCGAAGTAGTACCTTATTCAATAAGGTTCTTCGTGATACCAAAGCAGTATCTCTAAACACATGAGATTCTTCGGGTGGTCGAAGCAGTCTCATATCCAATAAGGTTCTTCACAATACCAAAGCAGTATCTCGAAAC
The DNA here is from genome assembly GCA_963859935.3 of Lathyrus sativus. Classification (NCBI taxonomy): domain Eukaryota; kingdom Viridiplantae; phylum Streptophyta; class Magnoliopsida; order Fabales; family Fabaceae; genus Lathyrus; species Lathyrus sativus. The sequence goes on along the minus strand of OZ012740.1, from coordinate 233,856,646 downwards.
ACATGACATTCGTCGGATGGTCGAAGCAATCCCTTATCCAATAAGGTTCTTCGCAATACCAAAGCAGTATCTCTAAACACTTGAGATTCTTCGGGTGGTCGAAGCAGTCCCTTATCCAATAAGGTTCTTCGCGATACAAAAGTAGTATCTCTAAACACATGAGATTCGTCGGGTGGTCGGAGAAGTGCCTTATCCAATAAGGTTCTTCGCGATACCAAAGCAGTATATCTAAACACATGAGATTCTTCGGGTGGTCAAAGCAGTCCCTTATCTAATAAGGTTCATCGCGATACCAAAGCAGTATCTCTAAACACATGAGATTCGTCGGATGGTCGAAGCAGTCCCTTATCCAATAAGGTTCTTTGCAATACCAAAACAATATCTCTAAACACATGAGATTCTTCGGGTGGTTGAAGCAGTCCCTTATCCAATAAGGTTCTTCGCGATACCAAAGCAGTATCTCTAAACACATGAGATTCTTCGGGTTGTCGAAGCAGTACCTTATTCAATAAGGTTCTTTGTGATACCAAAGCAGTATCTATAAACACATGAGATTCTTCGGGTGCTCGAAGCAGTCCCATATCCAATAAGGTTCGTTGCGATACCAAAGCAGTATCTCTAAACACAAGAGATTCGTCGGATGATCGAAGCAGTCCCTTATCCAATAAGGTTCTTCGCGATACCAAAGCAGTATCTCTAAACACACGAGATTCATCGGGTGGTCAAAGTAGTCCCTTATCCAATAAGGTTCTTTGCGATACCAAAGTAGTATCTCTAAACACATGAGATTCTTCGGGTGGTCTAAGGATTCCTTATCTAATAAGGTTCTTCGCGATACCAAAGCAGTATTTTTAAACACATGAGATTCTTCAAGTGGTCGAAGCAGTCCCTTATCAATTAAGGTTCTTCGCGATACCAAAGCAGTATCTCTAAACACATGAGATTCGTCGGGTGGTCGAAGCAGTGCCTTATCCAATAAGGTTCTTCACGATACCAAAGCAGTATCTCTGAACACATGAGATTCTTCGGTTGGTCGAAGCAGTCCCTTATCCGTTAAGGTTCTTCGCGATACCAAAGCAGTATCTTTAAACACATGAGATTCTTCGCGATACCAAAGAAGTATCTCTAAGCACATGAGATTCTTCGGGTGGTCGAAGTTGTCCCTTATCCAATAAGGTTTTTCGCGATACCAAAGCAGTATCTCTAAACAAATGAGATTCTTCTGGTAGTTGAAGCAGTCCCTTATCCAATAAGGTTCTTCGCGATACCAAAGCAGTATCTCTAAACACATGAGATTCTTCGGGTGGTCGAAGCAGTACCTTATTCAATAAGGTTCTTTGTGATACCAAAGCAGTATCTCTAAACACATGAGATTCTTCGGATGGTCGAAGCAGTCTCATATCCGATAAGGTTCTTTGCAATACTAAAGCAGTATCTCTAAACACATGAGATTCGTCGGATGGTCGAAGCAGTCCCTTATCCTATAAGGTTCTTCGCAATACCAAAGCAGTATCTCTAAAAACATGAGATTCTTCGGGTGGTCGAAGCAGTCCCTTATCCACTAAGGTTCTTCGCGATACCAAAGCAGTATCTCTAAACAAATGAGATTCTTCGGGTAGTTGATGTAGTCCCTTATCCAATAAGGTTCTTCGCGATACCAAAGCAGTATCTCTAAACACATGAGATTCGTCGGATGGTCGAAGCAGTCCCTTATCCAATAAGGTTCTTCGCAATACCAAAACAATATCTCTAAACACATGAGATTCTTCGGGTGGTGGAAGCAGTCCCTTATCCAATAAGGTTCTTCGCGATACCAAAGCAGTATCTCTAAACACATGAGATTCTTCGGGTGGTCGAAGCAGTACCTTATTCAATAAGGTTCTTCGTGATACCAAAGCAGTATCTCTAAACACATGATATTCTTCGGGTGGTGAAAACAGTCCCTTATCCAATAAGGTTCTTCGCGATACCAAAGCAGTATCTCTAAACACATGAGATTCTTCGGGTGCTCGAAGCAGTACCTTATTCAATAAGGTTCTTCGTGATACCAAAGCAGTATCTCTAAACACATGAGATTCTTCGTGTGGTCGAAGCAGTCTCATATCCAATAAGGTTCTTCACAATACCAAAGCAGTATCTCAAAACACATGACATTCGTCGGATGGTCGAAGCAGTCCCTTATCCAATAAGGTTCTTCACAATACCAAAGCAGTGTCTCTAAACACATGAGATTCTTCGGGTGGTCAAAGCAGTCCCTTATCCAATAAGGTTCTTCGCGATACCAAAGCAGTATCTCTAAACACATGAGATTCGTCTTGTGGTCGGAGTAGTGCCTTATCCAATAAGGTTCTTCGCGATAACAAAGCAGTATCTCTAAACACATGAGATTCTTCGGGTGGTCGAAGCAGTCCCTTATCTAATAAGGTTCATTGCGATACCAAAGAAGTATCTCTAAACACATGAGATTCGTCGGATGGTCGAAGCAATCCCTTATCCAATAAGGTTCTTCGCAATACTAAAACAATATCTCTAAACACATGAGATTCTTCGAGTGGTTGAAGCAGTCCCTTATCCAATAAGGTTCTTCGCGATACCAAAGCAGTATCTCTAAACACATGAGATTCTTCGGGTTGTCGAAGCAGTACCTTATTCAATAAGGTTCTTTGTGATACCAAAGCAGTATCTATAAACACATGAGATTCTTCGGGTGCTCGAAGCAGTCCCATATCCAATAAGGTTCGTTGCGATACCAAAGCAGTATCTCTAAACACAAGAGATTCGTCGGATGATCGAAGCAGTCCCTTATCCAATAAGGTTCTTCGCGATACCAAAGCAGTATCTCTAAACACACGAGATTCATCGGGTGGTCAAAGTAGTCCCTTATCCAATAAGGTTCTTTGCGATACCAAAGTAGTATCTCTAAACACATGAGATTCTTCGGGTGGTCTAAGGATTCCTTATCTAATAAGGTTCTTCGCGATACCAAAGCAGTATTTTTAAACACATGAGATTCTTCAAGTGGTCGAAGCAGTCCCTTATCAATTAAGGTTCTTCGCGATACCAAAGCAGTATCTCTAAACACATGAGATTCGTCGGGTGGTCGAAGCAGTGCCTTATCCAATAAGGTTCTTCACGATACCAAAGCAGTATCTCTGAACACATGAGATTCTTCGGTTGGTCGAAGCAGTCCCTTATCTGTTAAGGTTCTTCGCGATACCAAAGCAGTATCTTTAAACACATGAGATTCTTCGCGATACCAAAGAAGTATCTCTAAGCACATGAGATTCTTCGGGTGGTCGAAGTTGTCCCTTATCCAATAAGGTTTTTCGCGATACCAAAGCAGTATCTCTAAACAAATGAGATTCTTCTGGTAGTTGAAGCAGTCCCTTATCCAATAAGGTTCTTCGCGATACCAAAGCAGTATCTCTAAACACATGAGATTCTTCGGGTGGTCAAAGCAGTACCTTATTCAATAAGGTTCTTTGTGATACCAAAGCAGTATCTCTAAACACATGAGATTCTTCGGATGGTCGAAGCAGTCTCATATCCGATAAGGTTCTTTGCAATACTAAAGCAGTATCTCTAAACACATGAGATTCGTCGGATGGTCGAAGCAGTCCCTTATCCTATAAGGTTCTTCGCAATACCAAAGCAGTATCTCTAAAAACATGAGATTCTTCGGGTGGTCGAAGCAGTCCCTTATCCACTAAGGTTCTTCGCGATACCAAAGCAGTATCTCTAAACAAATGAGATTCTTCGGGTAGTTGATGTAGTCCCTTATCCAATAAGGTTCTTCGCGATACCAAAGCAGTATCTCTAAACACATGAGATTCGTCGGATGGTCGAAGCAGTCCCTTATCCAATAAGGTTCTTCGCAATACCAAAACAATATCTCTAAACACATGAGATTCTTCGAGTGGTGGAAGCAGTCCCTTATCCAATAAGGTTCTTCGCGATACCAAAGCAGTATCTCTAAACACATGAGATTCTTCGGGTGGTCGAAGCAGTACCTTATTCAATAAGGTTCTTCGTGATACCAAAGCAGTATCTCTAAACACATGATATTCTTCGGGTGGTGAAAACAGTCCCTTATCCAATAAGGTTCTTCGCGATACCAAAGCAGTATCTCTAAACACATGAGATTCTTCGGGTGCTCGAAGCAATACCTTATTCAATAAGGTTCTTCGTGATACCAAAGCAGTATCTCTAAACACATGAGATTCTTCGTGTGGTCGAAGCAGTCTCATATCCAATAAGGTTCTTCACAATACCAAAGCAGTATCTCAAAACACATGACATTCGTCGGATGGTCGAAGCAGTCCCTTATCCAATAAGGTTCTTCACAATACCAAAGCAGTGTCTCTAAACACATGAGATTCTTCGGGTGGTCAAAGCAGTCCCTTATCCAATAAGGTTCTTCGCGATACCAAAGCAGTATCTCTAAACACATGAGATTCGTCTTGTGGTCGGAGTAGTGCCTTATCCAATAAGGTTCTTCGCGATAACAAAGCAGTATCTCTAAACACATGAGATTCTTCGGGTGGTCGAAGCAGTCCCTTATCTAATAAGGTTCATTGCGATACCAAAGCAGTATCTCTAAACACATGAGATTCGTCGGATGGTCGAAGCAGTCCCTTATCCAATAAGGTTCTTCGCAATACTAAAACAATATCTCTAAACACATGAGATTCTTCGGGTGGTTGAAGCAGTCCCTTATCCAATAAGGTTCTTCGCGATACCAAAGCAGTATCTCTAAACACATGAGATTCTTCGGGTTGTCGAAGCAGTACCTTATTCAATAAGGTTCTTTGTGATACCAAAGCAGTATCTATAAACACATGAGATTCTTTGGGTGCTCGAAGCAGTCCCATATCCAATAAGGTTCGTTACGATACCAAAGCAGTATCTCTAAACACAAGAGATTCGTCGGATGATCGAAGCAGTCCCTTATCCAATAAGGTTCTTCGCGATACCAAAGCAGTATCTCTAATTCACGAGATTCATCGGGTGGTCAAAGTAGTCCCTTATCCAATAAGGTTCTTTGCGATACCAAAGTAGTATCTCTAAACACATGAGATTCTTCGGGTGGTCTAAGGATTCCTTATCTAATAAGGTTCTTCGCGATACCAAAGCAGTATTTTTAAACACATGAGATTCTTCAAGTGGTCGAAGCAGTCCCTTATCAATTAAGGTTCTTCGCGATACCAAAGCAGTATCTCTAAACACATGAGATTCGTCGGGTGGTCGAAGCAGTGCCTTATCCAATAAGGTTCTTCACGATACCAAAGCAGTATCTCTGAACACATGAGATTCTTCGGTTGGTCGAAGCAGTCCCTTATCCGTTAAGGTTCTTCGCGATACCAAAGCAGTATCTTTAAACACATGAGATTCTTCGCGATACCAAAGAAGTATCTCTAAGCACATGAGATTCTTCGGGTGGTCGAAGTTGTCCCTTATCCAATAAGGTTTTTCGCGATACCAAAGCAGTATCTCTAAACAAATGAGATTCTTCTGGTAGTTGAAGCAGTCCCTTATCCAATAAGGTTCTTCGAGATACCAAAGCAGTATCTCTAAACACATGAGATTCTTCGGGTGGTCGAAGCAGTACCTTATTCAATAAGGTTCTTTGTGATACCAAAGCAGTATCTCTAAACACATGAGATTCTTCGGATGGTCGAAGCAGTCTCATATCCAATAAGGTTCTTCGCAATACCAAAGTAGTATCTCTAAACATATGAGATTCGTCGTATGGTCGAAGCAGTCCCTTATCCAATAAGGTTCTTCGCAATACCAAAGCAGTATCTCTAAACACATGAGATTCTTTGGGTGGTCGAAGCAGTCCCTTATCCAATAAGGTTCTTCGCGATACAAAAGCAGTATCTCTAAACACATGAGATTCGTCGGGTGGTCGGAGAAGTGCCTTATCCAATAAGGTTCTTCGTGATACCAAAGCAGTATATCTAAACACATGAGATTCTTCGGGTGGTCAAAGCAGTCCCTTATCTAATAAGGTTCATCACGATACCAAAGCAGTATCTCTAAACACATGAGATTCGTCGGATGGTCGAAGCAGTCCCTTATCCAATAAGGTTCTTCGCGATACCAAAACAATATCTCTAAACACGTGAGATGCTTCGGGTTGTTGAAGCAGTCCCTTATCCAATAAGGTTCTTCGCGATACCAAAGCAGTATCTCTAAACACATTCGGGTGGTCGAAGCAGTACCTTATTCAATAAGGTTCTTTGTGATACCAAAGCAGTATCTATAAACACATGAGATTCTTCGGGTGGTCGAAGCAGTCCTATATCCAATAAGGTTCGTTGCGATACCAAAGCAGTATCTCTAAACACATGAGATTCGTCGGATGATCGAAGCAGTCCCTTATCCAATAAGGTTCTTCGCGATACTAATGAAGTATCTCTAAACACACGAGATTCATCGGGTGGTCAAAGTAGTCCCTTATCCAATAAGGTTCTTTGCGATACCAAAGTAGTATCTCTAAACACATGAGATTCTTCGGGTGGTCTAAGGATTCCTTATCTAATAAGGTTCTTCGCGATACCAAAGCAGTATTTTTAAGGTTCAAGTGGTCGAAGCAGTCCCTTATCAATTAAGGTTCTTCGCGATACCAAAGCAGTATCTCTAAACACATGAGATTCGTCGGGTGGTCGAAGCAGTGCCTTATCCAATAAGGTTCTTCGCGATACCAAAGCAGTATCTCTGAACACATGAGAGTCTTCGGTTGGTCGAAGCAGTCCCTTATCCGTTAAGGTTCTTCGCGATACCAAAGCAGTATCTCTAAACACATGAGATTCTTCGCGATACCAAGAAGTATCTCTAAGCTTAGGTGTTTTCTTCGGGTGGTCGAAGCTGTCCCTTATCCAATAAGGTTCTTCGCGATACCAAAGCAGTATCTCTAAACAAATGAGATTCTTCTGGTAGTTTAAGCAGTCCATTATCCAATAAGGTTCTTCGCGATACCAAAGCAGTATCTCTAAACACATGAGATTCTTCGGGTGGTCGAAGCAGTACCTTATTCAATAAGGTTCTTTGTGATACCAAAGCAGTATCTCTAAACACATGAGATTCTTCGGATGGTCGAAACAGTCTCATATCCGATAAGGTTCTTCGCAATACCAAAGCAGTATCTCTGAACACATGAGAGTCTTCGGTTGGTCGAAGCAGTCCCTTATCCGTTAAGGTTCTTCGCGATACCAAAGCAGTATCTCTAAACACATGAGATTCTTCGCGATACCAAGAAGTATCTCTAAGCTTAGGAGTTTTCTTCGGGTGGTCGAAGCTGTCCCTTATCCAATAAGGTTCTTCGCGATACCAAAGCAGTATCTCTAAACAAATGAGATTCTTCTGGTAGTTTAAGCAGTCCATTATCCAATAAGGTTCTTCGCGATACCAAAGCAGTATCTCTAAACACATGAGATTCTTCGGGTGGTCGAAGCAGTACCTTATTCAATAAGGTTCTTTGTGATACCAAAGCAGTATCTCTAAACACATGAGATTCTTCGGATGGTCGAAACAGTCTCATATCCGATAAGGTTCTTCGCAATACTAAAGCAGTATCTCTAAACACATGAGATTCGTCGGATGGTCGAAGCAGTCCCTTATCCAATAAGGTTCTTCGCAATACCAAAGCAGTATCTCTAAACCCATGAGATTCTTCGGGTGGTCGAAGAAGTCCCTTATCCAATAAGGTTCTTCGCGATACCAAAGAAGTATCTCTAAACACATGAGATTCTTCGGGTGGTCGGAGCAGTGCCTTATCCAATAAGGTTCTTCGCGATACCAAATCAGTATCTCTAAACATATGAGATTCTTCGGGTGGTCAAAGCAGTCCCTTATCTAATAAGGTTCTCCGCGATACAAAAGCAGTATCTCTAAACACATGAGATTCTTCGGTTGGTCGAAACAGTGCCTTATCCAATAAGGTTGTTCGCGATACCAAAGCAGTATCTCTAAACACATGAGATTCTTCGGGTGGTCGAAGCAGTCCCTTATCCAATAAGGTTCTTTGCGATACCAAAGTTGTATCTCTAAACACTTGAGATTCTTCGGGTGGTCGAAGCAGTCCCTTATCCAATAAGGTTCTTCGCGATACCAAATTAGTATCTCTAAACACATGAGATTCTTCGGGTGGTCAAAGCAGTCCCTTATCCAATAAGGTTCTTCGCGATACCAAAGCAGTATCTGTAAACACATGAGATTCTTCGAGTGGCCAAAGCAGTCCCTTATCTAATAAGGTTCTTCGCGATACCAAAGCAATATCTCTAAACACAGGAGATTCGTCGGGTGGTCGAAGCATTGCCTTAACCAATAAGGTTCTTTGCGATACTAAAGTCGTATCTCTAAACACATGAGATTCTTCGGATGGTCAAAGCAGTACCTTATCTAATAAGGTTCTTCGCGATACCAAAGCAGTATCCCTAAACACATGAGATTCTTCGGTTGGTCAAAGCAGTCTCTTATCTAATAAGGTTCTTCGCGATATCAAAGCAGTATCTCTAAACACATGAGATTCTTCGCGATACCAAAGCAGTATCTCTAAACACATGAGATTCTTCTGGTGGTCAAAGCAGTACCTTATCTAATAAGGTTCTTCGGGATACCAAAGCAGTATCTCTAAACATATGAGATTCTTCGGGTGGTCGAAGAAGTCCCTTATCCAATAAGGTTCTTCGCGATACCAAAGCATTATATTTAAACAAATGAGATTCGTCGGGTGGTCGAAGCAGTGCCTTATCCAGTAAGGTTCTTCGTGATACCAAAGAAGTATCTCTAAACACATGAGATTCTTCTGGTGGTCAAAGCAGTCTCTTATCTACTAAGGTTCTTCGCGATACCAAAGTGGTATCTCTGAACACATGATATTCTTCGGGTGGTGAAAGCAGTCCCTTATCCAATAAGGTTCTTCGCGATACTAAAGCAATATCTCTAAACACATGAGATTCTTCGCGAAACCAAAGCAGTATATCTAAACACATCAAATTCTTTGGGTGGTCGAAGCAATCCCTTATCCAATAAGGTTATTTGCGATACCAAAGCAGTATCTCTAGACACATGAGATTCATCGGGTGGTCAAAGTAGTCCCTTATCTAATAAGGTTCTTCGCGATACCAAAGTAGTATCTCTAAACACAGGAGATTCGTCGGAAGGTCGAAGCAGTGCCTTATCCAATAAGGTTCTTCGCGATACTAAAGCCGTATCTCTAAACACATGAGATTCTTCGAGTGGTCAAAGTAGTCCCTTATCTAATAAGGTTTTTCGCGATACCAAAGCAGTATCTCTAAACACATGAGATTCTTCGGTTGGTCAAAGCAGTCCCTTATCTAATAAGGTTCTTCGCGATATCAAAGCAGTATCTCTAAACACATAAGATTCTTCGCGATAACAAAGCAGTATCTCTAAACACATGAGATTCTTCGGGTGGTCAAAGCAGTCCCTTATCTAATAAGGTTCTTCGCGATACCAAATCAGTATCTCTAAACACATGAGATTCTTCGGGTGGTGAAAGCAGTCCCTTATCCAATAAGGTTCTTAGCGATATTAAAGCAGTATCTCTAAATACATGAGATTCTTCGCGATAACAAAGCACTATCTCTAAACACATGAGATACTTCGGTTGGTCGAAGCAGTCCCTTATCCAATAACGTTCTTCGCGATACCAAAGTAGTATCTCTAAACACATGAGATTCTTCAGGTAGTTGAAGCAGTCCCTTATCCAATAAGGTTCTTCGCGATACCAAAGTAGTATCTATAAACAAATGAGATTCTTCGGGTGGTCGAAGCAGTACCTTATTCAATAAGGTTCTTTGTGATACCAAAGCAGTATCTCTAAACACATGAGATTCTTCGGGTGGTCGAAGCAGTCCCATATCCAATAAGGTTCTTCGCGATACCAAATTAGTGTCTCTAAACACATGAGATTCGTCGGGTGGTTAAAGCAGTCCCTTATCCAATTAGGTTCTTCGCGATACCAAAGCAGTATCTCTAAACAGATGAGATTCATCGGGTGGTCAAAGTAGTCCCTTATCCAATAAGGTTCTCTGCGATCCCAAAGCAGTACCTCTAAACACATGAGATTCTTCGGGTGGTTAAAGCAGTCTCTTATCTAATAAGGTTCTTCGCGATACCAAAGCAGTATTTTTAAACACATGAGATTCTTCGGTTGGTCGAAGCAGTCCCTTGTCAAATAAGGTTCTTCGTGATACCAATGCACTATCTCTAAACACATGAGATTCGTCGGGTGGTCAAAGCAGTGCCTTACCCAATAAGGTTCTTCACGATACCAAAGCAGTATCTCTAAACACATGAGATTCTTCGGGTGGTCAAAGCAGTCCCTTATCTAATAAGTTTCTTCGCAATACCAAAGCAGTATCTCTAAACACATGAGATTCTTCGGTTGGTCGAAGCAGTCCCTTATCTGTTAAGGTTCTTCGCGATACCAAAGCAGTATCTCTAAACAAATGAGATTCATTGGGTTGTCAAAGTATTCTCTTATTCAATAAGGTTCTTTGTGACACCAAAGCTGTATCTCTAAACACATGAGATTCTTCAGGTGGTCAAAGCAGTCCCTTATCCAATAAGGTTCTTCGCGATACCAAAGTAGTATCTCTAAACACATGAGATTCTTCGGGTGGTCAAAGCAGTCCCATATCCAATAAGGTTCTACGCGATACCAAAGTAGTATCTTTAAACCTATGAGATTCTTCGGGTTGTCAAAGCAGTCCCTTATCTAATAAGGTTCTTCGCGATACCAAAGCAGTATCTATAAACACAGGAGATTCGTCGGGTGGTCGAAGCGGTGCCTTATCCAAGAAGGTTCTTCTCGATACTAAAGTCGTATCTCTAAACACAAGAGATTCTTCGGGTGGTCAAGCAGTCCCTTATCTAATAAGGTTCTTCGTGATACCAAAGCAGTATCTCTAAACACATGAAATTCTTCGGTTGGTCAAAGCAGTCCCTTATATAATAAGGTTCTTCGCGATATCAAAGCAGTATATCTAAACACATGAGATTCTTCGCGATACCAAAGCAGTATCTCTAAACACATGAGATTCTTCTGGTGGTCAAAGCAGTACCTTATCTAATAAGGTTCTTCGCGATACCAAAGCAGTATCTCTAAACACATGAGATTCTTCGGGTGGTCGAAGCAGTCCCTTATCCAGTAAGGTTCTTCGCGATACCAAACCGGTATTTTTAAACACATGAGATTCTTCGGGTGGTCGAAGCAGTCCCGTATCCAATAAGGTTCTTTGCGATACCAAAGCAGTATCTCTAAACACATGAGATTCTTCAGGTGGTCAAAGCAGTCCCTTATCCAATAAGGTTCTTCGCGATACCAAATTAGTGTCTCTAAACACATGAGATTCTTTTGTGGTCAAAGCAGTCCCTTATCCAATAAGGATCTTCGCGATACCAAAGCAGTATCTCTACACACATGAGATTCTTCGGGTGGTCAAAGCAGTCCCTTATCTAATAAGGTTCTTCGCGATACTAAAGCAGTATCTCTAAACACATGAGATTCTTCGGTTGGTCAAAGTAGTCCCTTATCTAATAAGGTTCTTCGCGATATCAAAGCAGTATCTCTAAACACATGAGATTCTTCGCGATACCAAAGCAATATCTCTAAACACATGAGATTCTTATGGTGGTCAAAGCAGTACCTTATCTAATAAGGTTCTTCGCGATATCAAAGCACTATCTCTAAACACATGAGATACTTCGGGTGGTCAAAGCAGTCCCTTATCCAATAAGGTTCTTCGCGATACCAAAGCAGTATCTCTAAACACATTAGATTCTTCGGGTAGTTGAAGCAGTCCCTTATCCAATAAGGTTCTTCGTGATACCAAAGCAGTATCTCTAAACAAATGAGATTCTTTGGGTGGTCGAAGCAGTACCTTATTCAATAAGGTTCTTCGTGATACCAATGCAGTATCTCTAAACACATCAGATTCTTCGGGTGGTCGAAGCAGTCCCATATCCAATAAGGTTCGTTGCGATACCAAAGCAGTATCTCTAAACACATGAGATTCGTCGGATGGTCCAAGCAGTCCCTTATCCAATAAGGTTTTGCGCGATACCAAAGCAGTATCTCTAAACCCATGAGATTCATCGGGTGGTCAAAGTAGTCCCTTATCCAATAAGGTTCTTTGCGATACCAAAGCAGTATCTCTAAACACATGAGATTCTTCAGGTGGTCTAAGCAGTCCCTTATCTAATAAGGTTCTTCGCAATACCAAAGCAGTATCTCTAAACACATGAGATTCTTTGGTTGGTTGAAGCAGTCCCTTATCCGTTAAGGTTCTTCGCGATACCAACGCAGTATCTCTAAACACATTAGATTCATTGGGTTGTCAATGTATTCCCTTATCCAATAAGGTTCTTTGTGACACCAAAGCAGTATTTTCAAACACATGAGATTCTTCAGGTGGTCGAAGCAGTCCCTTATCCAATAAGGTTCTTCGCGATACCAAAGTTGTATCTCTAAACACATGAGATTCTTCGGGTGGTCAAAGAAGTCCCTTATCCAATAAGGTTCTTCGCGATACCAAAGCAATATCTCTAAACACATGAGATTCTTTGGGTTGTCAAAGCAGTCCCTTATCTAATAAGGTTCTTCGCGATACCAAAGCAGTATCTCTAAACACATGAGATTCTTCGGATGGTCAAAGCAGTCCCTTACCTAATAAGGTTCTTCGCGATATCAAAGCAGTATCTCTAAACACCTGAGATTCTTCGCGATAACAAAGCAGTATCTCTAAACACATGAGATTCTTCTGGTGGTCAAAGCAGTACCTTATCTAATAAGGTTCTTCGCGATACCAAATCAGTATCTCTAAACACATGAGATTCTTCATGTGGTCGAAGCAGTCCCTTATCCAATAAGGTTATTTGCGATTTCAAAGTAGTATTTTTAAACACATGAGATTCTTCGGGTGGTCGAAGCAGTCCCTTATCCAATAAGGTTCTTTGCAATACCAAAGCAGTATCTCTAAACACATGAGATTTTTCGGGTGGGCGAAGCAGTCCCTTATCCAATAAGGTTCTTCGCGATAACAAATTAGTGTCTCTAAACACATGAGATTCTTCGGTTGGTCAAAGCAATCCCTTATCTAATAAGGTTCTTCACGATACCAAAGCAGTATCTCTAAACACATGAGATTCTTAGGTTGGTCAAAGCAGTCCCTTACCTAATAAGGTTCTTCGCGATATCAAAGCAGTATCTCTGAACACATGAGATTCTTCGCGATACCAAAACAGTATCTCTAAACACATGAGATTCTTCTGGTGGTCAAAGCAGTACCTTATCTAATAAGGTTCTTCGCGATACCAAAGCAGTATCTCTAAACATATGAGATTCTTCATGTGGTCGAAGCAGTCCCTTATCCAATAAGGTTCTTCACGATACCAAAGTAGTATTTTTAAACACATGAGATTCTTCGGGTGGTCGAAGCAGTCCCTTATCCAATAAGGTTCTTTGCAATACCAAAGCAGTATCTCTAAACACATGAGATTTTTCGGGTGGGCGAAGCAGTCCCTTATCCAATAAGGTTCTTCGCAATAACAAATTAGTGTCTCTAAACACATGAGATTCTTCGGGTGGTCAAATCAGTCCCTTATCTAATAAGGTTCTTCGCGATACCAAAGCAGTATCTCTAAACACAGGAGATTCGTCGGGTGGTCGAAGCAGTGCCGTATCCAATAAGATTCTTCGCGATACTAAAGACGTATCTCTAAACACATGAGATTCTTCGGGTGGTCAAAGTAGTCCCTTATCTAATAAGGTTCTTCGCGATACCAAAGAAGTATCTCTAAACACATGAGATTCTTCGGTTGGTCAAAGCAATCCCTTATCTAATAAGGTTCTTTGCGATATCAAAGCAGTATCTCTAAACACATGAGATTCTTCGCGATACCAAAGCAGTATCTCTAAACACATAAGATTCTTATGATGGTCAAAGCAGTACCTTATCTAATAAGGTTCTTCGCGATACCAAAGCAGTATCTCTAAATACATGAGATTCTTCGGGTGGTCGAAGCAGTCCCATATCCAATAAGGTTCGTTGCGATACCAAAGCAGTATCTCTAAACACATGAGATTCGTCGGATGGTCCAAGCAGTCCCTTATCCAATAAGGTTTTGCGCGATACCAAAACAGTATCTCTAAGAACATGAGATTCATCGGGTGGTCAAAGTAGTCCCTTATCCAATAAGGTTCTTTGCGATACCAAAGCAGTATCTCTAAACACATGAGATTCATCAGGTGGTCTAAGCAGTCCCTTATCTAATAAGGTTCTTCGCAATACCAAAGCAGTATCTCTAAATACATGAGATTCTTCGGGTGGTCGAAGCAATCCCTTATCTAATAAGGTTCTTCACAATACCAAAGCAGTATCTCTAAACACATGAGATTCTTCGGTTGGTTGAAGCAGTCCCTTATCCGTTAAGGTTCTTCGCGATACCAAAGCAGTATCTCTAAACACATTTGATTCATTGGGTTGTCAAAGTATTCCCTTATCCAATAAGGTTCTTTGTGACACCAAAGCAGTATTTTTAAACACATGAGATTCTTCAGGTGGTCGAAGCAGTCCCTTATCCAATAAGGTTCTTCGTGATACCAAAGTAGTATCTCTAAACACATGAGATTCTTCGGGTGGTCAAAGCAGTCCCTTATCCAATAAGGTTCTTCGCGATACCAAAGCAATATCTCTAAACACATGAGATTCTTTGGGTTGTCAAAGCAATCCCTTATCTAATAAGGTTCTTCGCGATACCAAAGCAGTATCTCTAAACACATGAGATTCTTCGGTTGGTCAAAGCAGTACCTTACCTAATAAGGTTCTTCGCGATATCAAAGCAGTATCTCTAAACACATGAGATTCTTCGCGATACCAAAGCAATATCTCTAAACACATGAGATTCTTCTGGTGGTCAAAGCAGTACCTTATCTAATAAGGTTCTTCGCGATACCAAAGCAGTATCTCTAAACACATGAGATTCTTCATGTGGTCGAAGCAGTCCCTTATCCAATAAGGTTCTTCGCGATACCAAAGTAGTATTTTTAAACACATGAGATTCTTCGGGTGGTCGAAGCAGTCCCTTATCCAATAAGGTTCTTTGCAATACCAAAGCAGTATCTCTAGACACATGAGATTTTTCGGGTGGGCGAAGCAGTCCCTTATCCAATAAGGTTCTTCGCGATAACAAATAAGTGTCTCTAAACACATGAGATTCTTCGGGTGGTCAAAGCAGTCCCTTATCCAATAAGGTTCTTCGCGATACCAAAGCAGTATCTCTAAACACATGAGATTCTTCTGGTGGTCAAATCAGTCCCTTATCTAATAAGGTTCTTCGCGATACCAAAGCAGTATCTCTAAACACAGGAGATTCGTCGGGTGGTCGAAGCAGTGCCGTATTCAATAAGGTTCTTCGCGATACTAAAGACGTATCTCTAAACACATGAGATTCTTCGGTTGGTCAAAGCAGTCCCTTATCTAATAAGGTTCTTCGGGATACCAAAGAAGTATCTCTAAACACATGATATTCTTCGGTTGGTCAAAGCAATCCCTTATCTAATAAGGTTCTTTGCGATATCAAAGCAGTATCTCTAAACACATGAGATTCTTCGCGATACCAAAGCAGTATCTCTAAACACATAAGATTCTTATGATGGTCAAAGCAGTACCTTATCTAATAAGGTTCTTCGCGATACCAAAGCAGTATCTCTAAACACATGAGATTCTTCGGGTGGTCGAAGAAGTCCCTTATCCAATAAGGTTCTTCGCGATACCAAAGCATTATATTTAAACACATGAGATTCGTCGGGTGGTCAAAGCAGTGCCTTATCCAATAAGGTTCTTCGCGATACCAAATCAGTATCTCTAAACACATGAGATTCTTCGGGTGGTGAAAGCAGTCCCTTTTCCAATAAGGTTCTTCGCGATATTAAAGCAGTATCTCTAAACACATGAGATTCTTCGCGATACCAAAGCAGTATCTCTAAACACATGAGATACTTCGGGTGGTCGAAGCAATCCCTTGTCCAATAAGGTTTTTGCGATACCAAAGCAGTATCTCTAAACACATGAGATTCTTCGGGTAGTTGAAGCAGTCCCTTATCCAATAAGGTTCTTCGCGATACCAAAGCAGTATCTCTAAACACAGGAGATTTGTCGGGTGGTCGAAGCAGTGCCTTATCCAATAAGGTTCTTCGCGATAATAAAGCCGTATCTCTAAACACATGAGATTATTCGGGTGGTCAAAGCAGTCCCTTATCTAATAAGGTTCTTCGCGATACCAATGCAGTATCTCTAAACACATGAGATTCTTCGGTTGGTCAAAGCAGTCCCTTATCTAATAAGGTTCTTCGCGATATCAAAGCAGTATCTCTAAACACATGAGATTTTTCGCGATACCAAAGCAGTATCTCTAAACACATGAGATTCTTATGGTGGTCAAAGCAGTACCTTATCTAATAAGGTTCTTCGCGATATCAAAGCAGTATCTCTAAACACATGAGATACTTCGGGTGGTCGAAGCAGTCCACTATTCAATAAGGTTCTTCACGATACCAAAGCAGTATCTCTAAACACATTAGATTCTTCGGGTAGTTGACGCAGTCCCTTATCCAATTAGGTTCTTCGCGATACCAAAGCAGTATCTCTAAACAAATGAGATTCTTCGGGTGGTCGAAGCAGTACCTTATTCAATAAGGTTCTTTGTGATACCAAAGCAGTATCTCGAAACACATGAGATTCTTCGGGTGGTCGAAGCAGTCCCATATCCAATTAGGTTCGTTGCGATACCAAAGCAGTATCTCTAAACACATGAGATTCGTCGGATGGTCCAAGCAGTCCCTTATCCAATAAGGTTTTTCGCGATACCAAAGAAGTATCTCTAAACACATGAGATTCATCGGGTGGTCAAAGTAGTCCCTTATCCAATAAGGTTCTTTGCGATACCAAAGCAGTATATCTAAACACATGGGATTCTTCAGGTGGTCTAAGCAGTCCCTTATCTAATAAGGTTTTTCGCGATACTAAAGCAGTATTTTTAAACACATGAGATTCTTCGGGTGGTCGAAGCAGTCCCTTATCAAATAAGGTTCTTCGCGATACCAATGCAGTATCTCTAAACACATGAGATTCTTCGGGTGGTCAAAGCAGTACCTTATCTAATAAGGTTCTTCGCAATACCAAAGCAGTATCTCTAAATACATGAGATTCTTTGGTTGGTCGAAGCAATCCCTTATCTAATAAGGTTCTTCGCAATACCAAAGCAGTATCTCTAAACACATGAGATTCTTCGGTTGGTTGAAGCAGTCCCTTATCCGTTAAGGTTCTTCGCGATACCAAAGCTGTATCTCTAAACACATTAGATTCATTGGGTTGTCAAAGTATTCCCTTATCCAATAAGGTTCTTTGTGACACCAAAGCAGTATCTCTAAACACATGAGATTCTTCAGGTGGTCGAAGCAGTCCCTTATCCAATAAGGTTCTTCGTGATACCAAAGTAGTATCTCTAAACACATGAGATTCTTCGGGTGGTCAAAGCAGTCCCTTATCCAATAAGGTTCTTCGCAATACCAAAGCAGTATCTCTAAACACATAAGATTCATATGATGGTCAAAGCAGTACCTTATCTAATAAGGTTCTTCGCGATACCAAAGCAGTATCTCTAAACACATGAGATTCTTCGGGTGGTCGAAGAAGTCCCTTATCTAATAAGGTTCTTCGCGATACCAAAGCATTATATTTAAACACATGAGATTCGTCGGGTGGTCAAAGCAGTGCCTTATCCAATAAGGTTCTTCGCGATACCAAATCAGTATCTCTAAACACATGAGATTCTTCGGGTGGTGAAAGCAGTCCCTTTTCCAATAAGGTTCTTCGCGATATTAAAGCAGTATCTCTAAACACATGAGATTCTTCGCGATACCAAAGCAGTATCTCTAAACACATGAGATACTTCGGGTGGTCGAAGCAATCCCTTGTCCAATAAGGTTTTTGCGATACCAAAGCAGTATCTCTAAACACATGAGATTCTTCGGGTAGTTGAAGCAGTCCCTTATCCAATAAGGTTCTTCGCGATACCAAAGCAGTATCTCTAAACACAGGAGATTTGTCGGGTGGTCGAAGCAGTGCCTTATCCAATAAGGTTCTTCGCGATAATAAAGCCGTATCTCTAAACACATGAGATTATTCGGGTGGTCAAAGCAGTCCCTTATCTAATAAGGTTCTTCGCGATACCAATGCAGTATCTCTAAACACATGAGATTCTTCGGTTGGTCAAAGCAGTCCCTTATCTAATAAGGTTCTTCGCGATATCAAAGCAGTATCTCTAAACACATGAGATTTTTCGCGATACCAAAGCAGTATCTCTAAACACATGAGATTCTTATGGTGGTCAAAGCAGTACCTTATCTAATAAGGTTCTTCGCGATATCAAAGCAGTATCTCTAAACACATGAGATACTTCGGGTGGTCGAAGCAGTCCCTTATTCAATAAGGTTCTTCACGATACCAAAGCAGTATCTCTAAACACATTAGATTCTTCGGGTAGTTGACGCAGTCCCTTATCCAATTAGGTTCTTCGCGATACCAAAGCAGTATCTTTAAACAAATGAGATTCTTCGGGTGGTCGAAGCAGTACCTTATTCAATAAGGTTCTTTGTGATACCAAAGCAGTATCTCGAAACACATGAGATTCTTCGGGTGGTCGAAGCAGTCCCATATCCAATTAGGTTCGTTGCGATACCAAAGCAGTATCTCTAAACACTTGAGATTCGTCGGATGGTCCAAGCAGTCCCTTATCCAATAAGGTTTTTCGCGATACCAAAGAAGTATCTCTAAACACATGAGATTCATCGGGTGGTCAAAGTAGTCCCTTATCCAATAAGGTTCTTTGCGATACCAAAGCAGTATATCTAAACACATGGGATTCTTCAGGTGGTCGAAGCAATCCCTTATCCAATAAGGTTCCTCGCGATACCAAAGCAGTATTTTTAAACACATGAGATTCATCGGGTGGTCGAAGTAGTCCCTTATCCAATAAGGTTCTTTGCGATACCAAAGCAGTATCTATAAACACATGAGATTCTTTGGGTGGTCAAAGCAGTACCTTATCTAATAAGGTTCTTCGCAATACCAAAGCAGTATCTCTAAATACATGAGATTCTTTGGTTGGTCGAAGCAATCCCTTATCTAATAAGGTTCTTCGCAATACCAAAGCAGTATCTCTAAACACATGAGATTCTTCGGTTGGTTGAAGCAGTCCCTTATCCGTTAAGGTTCTTCGCGATACCAAAGCTGTATCTCTAAACACATTAGATTCATTGGGTTGTCAAAGTATTCCCTTATCCAATAAGGTTCTTTGTGACACCAAAGCAGTATCTCTAAACACATGAGATTCTTCAGGTGGTCGAAGCAGTCCCTTATCCAATAAGGTTCTTCGTGATACCAAAGTAGTATCTCTAAACACATGAGATTCTTCGGGTGGTCAAAGCAGTCCCATATCCAATAAGGTTCTTCGCAATACCAAAGCAGTATCTCTAAACACATAAGATTCTTATGATGGTCAAAGAAGTACCTTATCTAATAAGGTTCTTCGCGATACCAAAGCAGTATCTCTAAACACATGAGATTCTTCGGGTGGTCGAAGAAGTCCCTTATCCAATAAGGTTCTTCGCGATACCAAAGCATTATATTTAAACACATGAGATTCGTCGGGTGGTCAAAGCAGTGCCTTATCCAATAAGGTTCTTCGCGATACCAAATCAGTATCTCTAAACACATGAGATTCTTCGGGTGGTGAAAGCAGTCCCTTTTCCAATAAGGTTCTTCGCGATATTAAAGCAGTATCTCTAAACACATGAGATTCTTCGCGATACCAAAGCAGTATCTCTAAACACATGAGATACTTCGGGTGGTCGAAGCAATCCCTTGTCCAATAAGGTTTTTGCGATACCAAAGCAGTATCTCTAAACACATGAGATTCTTCGGGTAGTTGAAGCAGTCCCTTATCCAATAAGGTTCTTCGCGATACCAAAGCAGTATCTCTAAACACAGGAGATTTGTCGGGTGGTCGAAGCAGTGCCTTATCCAATAAGGTTCTTCGCAATAATAAAGCCGTATCTCTAAACACATGAGATTATTCGGGTGGTCAAAGCAGTCCCTTATCTAATAAGGTTCTTCGCGATACCAATGCAGTATCTCTAAACACATGAGATTCTTCGGTTGGTCAAAGCAGTCCCTTATCTAATAAGGTTCTTCGCGATATCAAAGCAGTATCTCTAAACACATGAGATTTTTCGCGATACCAAAGCAGTATCTCTAAACACATGAGATTCTTATGGTGGTCAAAGCAGTACCTTATCTAATAAGGTTCTTCGCGATATCAAAGCAGTATCTCT
The DNA here is from genome assembly GCA_963859935.3 of Lathyrus sativus. NCBI lineage: Eukaryota > Viridiplantae > Streptophyta > Magnoliopsida > Fabales > Fabaceae > Lathyrus > Lathyrus sativus. The sequence goes on along the minus strand of OZ012740.1, from coordinate 233,836,221 downwards.
AAACACATGAGATACTTCGGGTGGTCGAAGCAGTCCCTTATTCAATAAGGTTCTTCACGATACCAAAGCAGTATCTCTAAACACATTAGATTCTTCGGGTAGTTGACGCAGTCCCTTATCCAATTAGGTTCTTCGCGATACCAAAGCAGTATCTCTAAACAAATGAGATTCTTCGGGTGGTCGAAGCAGTACCTTATTCAATAAGGTTCTTTGTGATACCAAAGCAGAATCTCGAAACACATGAGATTCTTCGGGTGGTCGAAGCAGTCCCATATCCAATTAGGTTCGTTGCGATACCAAAGCAGTATCTCTAAACACATGAGATTCGTCGGATGGTCCAAGCAGTCCCTTATCCAATAAGGTTTTTCGCGATACCAAAGAAGTATCTCTAAACACATGAGATTCATCGGGTGGTCAAAGTAGTCCCTTATCCAATAAGGTTCTTTGCGATACCAAAGCAGTATATCTAAACACATGGGATTCTTCAGGTGGTCTAAGCAGTCCCTTATCTAATAAGGTTTTTCGCGATACCAAAGCAGTATTTTTAAACACATGAGATTCTTCGGGTGGTCGAAGCAGTCCCTTATCAAATAAGGTTCTTCGCGATACCAATGCAGTATCTCTAAACACATGAGATTCTTCGGGTGGTCAAAGCAGTACCTTATCTAATAAGGTTCTTCGCAATACCAAAGCAGTATCTCTAAACACATGAGATTCTTTGGTTGGTCGAAGCAATCCCTTATCTAATAAGGTTCTTCGCAATACCAAAGCAGTATCTCTAAACACATGAAATTCTTCGGTTGGTTGAAGCAGTCCCTTATCCGTTAAGGTTCTTCGCGATACCAAAGCTGTATCTCTAAACACATTAGATTCATTGGGTTGTCAAAGTATTCCCTTATCCAATAAGGTTCTTTGTGACACCAAAGCAGTAACTCTAAACACATGAGATTCTTCAGGTGGTCGAAGCAGTCCCTTATCCAATAAGGTTCTTCGTGATACCAAAGTAGTATCTCTAAACACATGAGATTCTTCGGGTGGTCAAAGCAGTCCCTTATCCAATAAGGTTCTTCGCAATACCAAAGCAATATCTCTAAACACATGAGATTCTTTGGGTTGTCAAAGCAATCCCTTATCTAATAAGGTTCTTCGCGATACCAAAGCAGTATCTCTAAACACATGAGATTCTTCGGTTGGTCAAAGCAGTCCCTTACCTAATAAGGTTCTTCGCAATATCAAAGCAGTATCTCTAAACACATGAGATTCTTCTGGTGGTCAAAGCAGTACCTTATCTAATAAGGTTCTTCGCGATACCAAATCAGTATCTCTAACACATGAGATTCTTCGGGTGGTCGAAGCAGTCCCTTATCCAATAAGGTTCTTCGCGATACCAAAGTAGTATTTTTAAATGCATGAGATTCTTCGGGTGGTCGAAGCAGTCCCTTATCCAATAAGATTCTTTGCAATACCAAAGCAGTATCTCTAAACACATGAGATTCTTCGGGTGGTCGAAGCAGTCCCTTATCCAATAAGGTTCTTCGCGATACCAAATTAGTGTCTCTAAACACATGAGATTCTTCGGGTGGTCAAAGCAGTCCCTTATCCAATAAGGTTCTTCGCGATACCAAAGCAGTATCTCTAAACACATGAGATTCTTCGGGTGGTCAAATCAGTCCCTTATCTAATAAGGTTCTTCGCGATACCAAAGCAGTATCTCTAAACACAGGAGATTCGTCGGGTGGTCGAAGCAGTGCCTTATCCAATAAGGTTCTTTGCGATACTAAAGACGTATCTCTAAACACATGAGATTCTTCGGGTGGTCAAAGCAGTCCCTTATCTAATAAGGTTCTTCGCGATACCAATGCAGTATCTCTAAACACATGAGATTCTTCGGGTGGTCAAAGCAGTCCCTTACCTAATAAGGTTCTTCGCAATATCAAAGCAGTATCTCTAAACACATGAGATTCTTCTGGTGGTCAAAGCAGTACCTTATCTAATAAGGTTCTTCGCGATACCAAATCAGTATCTCTAAACACATGAGATTCTTCGGGTGGTCGAAGCAGTCCCTTATCCAATAAGGTTCTTCGCGATACCAAAGTAGTATTTTTAAATGCATGAGATTTGTCGGGTGGTCGAAGCAGTGCCTTATCCAATAAGGTTCTTTGCGATACTAAAGACGTATCTCTAAACACATGAGATTCTTCGGGTGGTCAAAGCAGTCCCTTATCTAATAAGGTTCTTCGCGATACCAAAGCAGTATCTCTAAACACATGAGATTCTTCGGTTGGTCAAAGCAGTCCCTTACCTAATAAGGTTCTTCGCAATATCAAAGCAGTATCTCTAAACACATGAGATTCTTCTGGTGGTCAAAGCAGTACCTTATCTAATAAGGTTCTTCGCGATACCAAATCAGTATCTCTAAACACATGAGATTCTTCGGGTGGTCGAAGCAGTCCCTTATCCAATAAGGTTCTTCGCGATACCAAAGTAGTATTTTTAAATGCATGAGATTCTTCGGGTGGTCGAAGCAGTCCCTTATCCAATAAGATTCTTTGCAATACCAAAGCAGTATCTCTAAACACATGAGATTCTTCGGGTGGTCGAAGCAGTCCCTTATCCAATAAGGTTCTTCGCGATACCAAATTAGTGTCTCTAAACACATGAGATTCTTCGGGTGATCAAAGCAGTCCCTTATCCAATAAGGTTCTTCGCGATACCAAAGCAGTATCTCTAAACACATGAGATTCTTCGGGTGGTCAAATCAGTCCCTTATCTAATAAGGTTCTTCGCGATACCAAAGCAGTATCTCTAAACATAGGAGATTCGTCGGGTGGTCGAAGCAGTGCCTTATCCAATAAGGTTCTTTGCGATACTAAAGACGTATCTCTAAACACATGAGATTCTTCGGGTGGTCAAAGCAGTCCCTTATCTAATAAGGTTCTTCGCGATACCAATGCAGTATCTCTAAACACATGAGATTCTTCGGTTGGTCAAAGCAGTCCCTTATCTAATAAGGTTCTTCGCGATATCAAAGCAGTATCTCTAAACACATGAGATTCTTCGTGATACCAAAGCAGTATCTCTAAACACATAAGATTCTTATGGTGGTCAAAGCAATACCTTATCTAATAAGGTTCTTCGCGATACAAAAGCAGTATCTCTAAACACATGAGATTCTTCGGGTGGTCGAAGAAGTCCCTTATCCAATAAGGTTCTTCGCGATACCAAAGCATTATATTTAAACACATGAGATTCGTCGGGTGGTCGAAGCAGTGCCTTATCCAATAAGGTTCTTCGCGATACCAAACCAGTATCTCTAAACACATGAGATTCTTAGGGTGGTCAAAGCAGTCCCTTATCTAATAAGGTTCTTCGCGATACCAAATCAGTATCTCTAAACACATGAGATTCTTCGGGTGGTGAAAGCAGTCCCTTTTCCAATAAGGTTCTTCGCGATATTAAAGCAGTATCTCTAAACACATGAGATTCTTCACGATACCAAAGCAGTATCTCTAAACACATGAGATACTTCGGGTGGTCGAAGCAATCCCTTATCCAATATGGTTTTCGCGATACCAAAACAGTATCTCTAAACACATGAGATTCTTCGGGTAGTTGAAGCAGTCCCTTATCCAATAAGGTTCTTCGCGATACCAAAGCAGTATCTCTAAACAAATGAGATTCTTCGAGTGGTCGAAGCAGTACCTTATTCAATAAGGTTCTTTGTGATACCAAAGCAGTATCTCTAAACACATGAGATTCTTCGGGTGGTCGAAGCAGTCCCATATCCAATCAGTTTTGTTGCGATACCAAAGCAGTATCTCTAAACACTTGAGATTTGTCGGATGGTCGAAGCAATCCCTTATCCAATAAGGTTCCTCGCGATACCAAAGCAGTATCTCTAAACACATGAGATTCATCGGGTGGTCAAAGTAGTCCCTTATCCAATAAGGTTCTTTGCGATACCAAAGCAGTATCTATAAACACATGAGATTCTTTGGGTGGTCTAAGCAGTCCCTTATCTAATAAGGTTCTTCGCGATACCAAAGCAATATTTTTAAACACATGAGATTCTTCGGGTGGTCGAAGCAGTCCCTTATCAAATAAGGTTCTTTGCGATACCAATGCAGTATCTCTAAACACATGAGATTCTTCGGGTGGTCAAAGCAGTACCTTATCTAATAAGGTTCTTCGCAATACCAAAGCAGTATCTCTAAATACATGAGATTCTTTGGTTGGTCGAAGCAATCCCTTATCTAATAAGGTTCTTCGCAATACCAAAGCAGTATCTCTAAACACATGAGATTCTTCGGTTGGTTGAAGCAGTCCCTTATCCGTTAAGGTTCTTCGCGATACCAAAGCTGTATCTCTAAACACATTAGATTCATTGGGTTGTCAAAGTATTCCCTTATCCAATAAGGTTCTTTGTGACACCAAAGCAGTATCTCTAAACACATGAGATTCTTCAGGTGGTCGAAGCAGTCCCTTATCCAATAAGGTTCTTCGTGATACCAAAGTAGTATCTCTAAACACATGAGATTCTTCGGGTGGTCAAAGCAGTCCCTTATCCAATAAGGTTCTTCGCAATACCAAAGCAATATCTCTATACACATGAGATTCTTTGGGTTGTCAAAGCAGTCCCTTATCTAATAAGGTTCTTCGCGATACCAAAGCAGTATCTCTAAACACATGAGATTCTTCGGTTGGTCAAAGCAGTCCCTTACCTAATAAGGTTCTTCGCAATATCAAAGTAGTATCTCTAAACACATGAGATTCTTCGCGATACCAAAGCAGTATCTCTAAACACATGAGATTCTTCTGGTGGTCAAAGCAGTACCTTATCTAATAAGGTTCTTCGCGATACCAAATCAGTATCTCTAAACACATGAGATTCTTCGGGTGGTCAAAGCAGTCCCTTATCCAATAAGGTTCTTCGCGATACCAAAGTAGTATTTTTAAACGCATGAGATTCTTCGGGTGGTCGAAGCAGTCCCTTATCCAATAAGGTTCTTTGCAATACCAAAGCAGTATCTCTAAACACATGAGATTCTTCGGGTGGTCGAAGCAGTCCCTTATCCAATAAGTTTCTTCGCGATACCAAATTAGTGTCTCTAAACAAATGAGATTCTTCGGGTGGTCAAAGCAGTCCCTTATCCAATAAGGTTCTTCGCGATACCAATGCAGTATCTCTAAACACATGAGATTCTTCGGTTGGTCAAAGCAGTCCCTTATCTAATAAGGTTCTTCGCGATATCAAAGCAGTATCTCTAAACACATGAGATTCTTCGTGATACCAAAGCAGTTTCTCTAAACACATAAGATTCTTATGGTGGTCAAAGCAGTACCTTATCTAATAAGGTTCTTCGCGATACAAAAGCAGTATCTCTAAACACATGAGATTCTTCGGGTGGTCGAAGAAGTCCCTTATCCAATAAGGTTCTTCGCGATACCAAAGCATTATATTTAAACACATGAGATTCGTCGGGTGGTCGAAGCAGTGCCTTATCCAATAAGGTTCTTCGCGATACCAAACCAGTATCTCTAAACACATGAGATTCTTAGGGTGGTCAAAGCAGTCCCTTATCTAATAAGGTTCTTCGCGATACCAAATCAGTATCTCTAAACACATGAGATTCTTCGGGTGGTGAAAGCAGTCCCTTTTCCAATAAGGTTCTTCGCGATATTAAAGCAGTATCTCTAAACACATGAGATTCTTAAAGATACCAAAGCAGTATCTCTAAACACATGAGATACTTCGGGTGGTCGAAGCAATCCCTTATCCAATATGGTTTTCGCGATACCAAAACAATATCTCTAAACACATGAGATTCTTCGGGTAGTTGAAGCAGTCCCTTATCCAATAAGGTTCTTCGCGATACCAAAGCAGTATCTCTAAGCAAATGAGATTCTTCGAGTGGTCGAAGCAGTACCTTATTCAATAAGGTTCTTTGTGATACCAAAGCAGTATCTTTAAACACATGAGATTCTTCAGGTGGTCGAAGCAGTCCCATATCCAATCAGTTTTGTTGCGATACCAAAGCAGTATCTCTAAACACTTGAGATTTGTCGGATGGTCGAAGCAATCCCTTATCCAATAAGGTTCCTCGCGATACCAAAGCAGTATCTCTAAACACATTAGATTCATCGGGTGGTCAAAGTAGTCCCTTATCCAATAAGGTTCTTTGCGATACCAAAGCAGTATCTATAAACACATGAGATTCTTCGGGTGGTCTAAGCAGTCCCTTATCTAATAAGGTTCTTCGCGATACCAAAGCAGTATTTTTAAACACATGAGATTCTTCGGGTGGTCGAAGCAGTCCCTTATCAAATAAGGTTCTTTGCGATACCAATGCAGTATCTCTAAACACATGAGATTCTTCGGGTGGTCAAAGCAGTACCTTATCTAATAAGGTTCTTCACAATACCAAAGCAGTATCTCTAAATACATGAGATTCTTCGGTTGGTCGAAGCAATCCCTTATCTAATAAGGTTCTTCGCAATACCAAAGCAGTATCTCAAAACACATGAGATTCTTCGGTTAGTCGAACCAGTCCCTTATCCGTTAAGGTTATTCGCGAAACCAAAGCAGTATCTCTAAACACATGAGATTCATTGGGTTGTCAAAGTATTCCCTTATCCAATAAGGTTCTTTGTGATACCAAAGCAGTATCTCTAAACACATGAGATTCTTCGGGTGGTCGAAGCAGTCCCTTATCCAATAAGGTTCTTCGCGATACCAAAGAAGTATCTCTAAACACATGAGATTCTTCAGTTGGTCAAAGCAGTCCCATATCCAATAAAGTTCTTCGCGATACCAAAGAAGTATCTTTAAACACATGAGATTCTTCGGGTGGTCAAATCATTCCCTTATCTAATAAGGTTCTTCGCGATTCGAAAGCAGTATCTCTAAACACAGGAGATTCGTCGGGCGGTCGAAGCATTGCCTTATCCAATAAGGTTCTTCGCGATACTAAAGCCGTATCTCTAAACACATAAGATTCTTCGGGTGGTCAAAGCAGTCCCTTATCTAATCAGGTTCTTCGCGATACCAAAGCAGTATCTCTAAACACATGAGATTCTTCGGTTGGTCAAAGCAGTCCCTTACCTAATAAGGTTCTTCGCAATATCAAAGCAGTATCTCTAAACACATGAGATTCTTCGCGATACCAAAGCAGTATCTCTAAACACATGAGATTCTTCTGGTGGTCAAAGCAGTACCTTATCTAATAAGGTTCTTCGCGATACCAAATCAGTATCTCTAAACACATGAGATTCTTCGGGTGGTCAAAGCAGTCCCTTATCCAATAAGGTTCTTCGCGATACCAAAGTAGTATTTTTAAACGCATGAGATTCTTCGGGTGGTCGAAGTAGTCCCTTATCCAATAAGGTTCTTTGCAATACCAAAGCAGTATCTCTAAACACATGAGATTCTTCGGGTGGTCGAAGCAGTCCCTTATCCAATAAGGTTCTTCGCGATACCAAATTAGTGTCTCTAAACAAATGAGATTCTTCGGGTGGTCAAAGCAGTCCCTTATCCAATAAGGTTCTTCGCGATACCAATGCAGTATCTCTAAACACATGAGATTCTTCGGTTGGTCAAAGCAGTCCCTTATCTAATAAGGTTCTTCGCGATATCAAAGCAGTATCTCTAAACACATGAGATTCTTCGTGATACCAAAGCAGTTTCTCTAAACACATAAGATTCTTATGGTGGTCAAAGCAGTACCTTATCTAATAAGGTTCTTCGCGATACAAAAGCAGTATCTCTAAACACATGAGATTCTTCGGGTGGTCGAAGAAGTCCCTTATCCAATAAGGTTCTTCGCGATACCAAAGCATTATATTTAAACACATGAGATTCGTCGGGTGGTCGAAGCAGTGCCTTATCCAATAAGGTTCTTCGCGATACCAAACCAGTATCTCTAAACACATGAGATTCTTAGGGTGGTCAAAGCAGTCCCTTATCTAATAAGGTTCTTCGCGATACCAAATCAGTATCTCTAAACACATGAGATTCTTCGGGTGGTGAAAGCAGTCCCTTTTCCAATAAGGTTCTTCGCGATATTAAAGCAGTATCTCTAAACACATGAGATTCTTAAAGATACCAAAGCAGTATCTCTAAACACATGAGATACTTCGGGTGGTCGAAGCAATCCCTTATCCAATATGGTTTTCGCGATACCAAAACAATATCTCTAAACACATGAGATTCTTCGGGTAGTTGAAGCAGTCCCTTATCCAATAAGGTTCTTCGCGATACCAAAGCAGTATCTCTAAGCAAATGAGATTCTTCGAGTGGTCGAAGCAGTACCTTATTCAATAAGGTTCTTTGTGATACCAAAGCAGTATCTTTAAACACATGAGATTCTTCGGGTGGTCGAAGCAGTCCCATATCCAATCAGTTTTGTTGCGATACCAAAGCAGTATCTCTAAACACTTGAGATTTGTCGGATGGTCGAAGCAATCCCTTATCCAATAAGGTTCCTCGCGATACCAAAGCAGTATCTCTAAACACATTAGATTCATCGGGTGGTCAAAGTAGTCCCTTATCCAATAAGGTTCTTTGCGATACCAAAGCAGTATCTATAAACACATGAGATTCTTCGGGTGGTCTAAGCAGTCCCTTATCTAATAAGGTTCTTCGCGATACCAAAGCAGTATTTTTAAACACATGAGATTCTTCGGGTGGTCGAAGCAGTCCCTTATCAAATAAGGTTCTTTGCGATACCAATGCAGTATCTCTAAACACATGAGATTCTTCGGGTGGTCAAAGCAGTACCTTATCTAATAAGGTTCTTCACAATACCAAAGCAGTATCTCTAAATACATGAGATTCTTCGGTTGGTCGAAGCAATCCCTTATCTAATAAGGTTCTTCGCAATACCAAAGCAGTATCTCTAAACACATGAGATTCTTCGGTTAGTCGAACCAGTCCCTTATCCGTTAAGGTTATTCGCGAAACCAAAGCAGTATCTCTAAACACATGAGATTCATTGGGTTGTCAAAGTATTCCCTTATCCAATAAGGTTCTTTGTGATACCAAAGCAGTATCTCTAAACACATGAGATTCTTCGGGTGGTCGAAGCAGTCCCTTATCCAATAAGGTTCTTCGCGATACCAAAGAAGTATCTCTAAACACATGAGATTCTTCAGTTGGTCAAAGCAGTCCCATATCCAATAAAGTTCTTCGCGATACCAAAGAAGTATCTTTAAACACATGAGATTCTTCGGGTGGTCAAATCAATCCCTTATCTAATAAGGTTCTTCGCGATTCGAAAGCAGTATCTCTAAACACAGGAGATTCGTCGGGCGGTCGAAGCATTGCCTTATCCAATAAGGTTCTTCGCGATACTAAAGCCGTATCTCTAAACACATAAGATTCTTCGGGTGGTCAAAGCAGTCCCTTATCTAATCAGGTTCTTCGCGATACCAAAGCAGTATCTCTAAACACATGAGATTCTTCGGTTGGTCAAAGCAGTCCCTTACCTAATAAGGTTCTTCGCAATATCAAAGCAGTATCTCTAAACACATGAGATTCTTCGCGATACCAAAGCAGTATCTCTAAACACATGAGATTCTTCTGGTGGTCAAAGCAGTACCTTATCTAATAAGGTTCTTCGCGATACCAAATCAGTATCTCTAAACACATGAGATTCTTCGGGTGGTCAAAGCAGTCCCTTATCCAATAAGGTTCTTCGCGATACCAAAGTAGTATTTTTAAACGCATGAGATTCTTCGGGTGGTCGAAGCAGTCCCTTATCCAATAAGGTTCTTTGCAATACCAAAGCAGTATCTCTAAACACATGAGATTCTTCGGGTGGTCGAAGCAGTCCCTTATCCAATAAGGTTCTTCGCGATACCAAATTAGTGTCTCTAAACACATGAGATTCTTCGGGTGGTCAAAGCAGTCCCTTATCCAATAAGGTTCTTCGCGATACCAATGCAGTATCTCTAAACACATGAGATTCTTCGGTTGGTCAAAGCAGTCCCTTATCTAATAAGGTTCTTCGTGATATCAAAGCAGTATCTCTAAACACATGAGATTCTTCGTGATACCAAAGCAGTTTCTCTAAACACATAAGATTCTTATGGTGGTCAAAGCAGTACCTTATCTAATAAGGTTCTTCGCGATACAAAAGCAGTATCTCTAAACACATGAGATTCTTCGGGTGGTCGAAGAAGTCCCTTATCCAATAAGGTTCTTCGCGATACCAAAGCATTATATTTAAACACATGAGATTCGTCGGGTGGTCGAAGCAGTGCCTTATCCAATAAGGTTCTTCGCGATACCAAACCAGTATCTCTAAACACATGAGATTCTTAGGGTGGTCAAAGCAGTCCCTTATCTAATAAGGTTCTTCGCGATACCAAATCAGTATCTCTAAACACATGAGATTCTTCGGGTGGTGAAAGCAGTCCCTTTTCCAATAAGGTTCTTCGCGATATTAAAGCAGTATCTCTAAACACATGAGATTCTTAAAGATACCAAAGCAGTATCTCTAAACACATGAGATACTTCGGGTGGTCGAAGCAATCCCTTATCCAATATGGTTTTCGCGATACCAAAACAATATCTCTAAACACATGAGATTCTTCGGGTAGTTGAAGCAGTCCCTTATCCAATAAGGTTCTTCGCGATACCAAAGCAGTATCTCTAAGCAAATGAGATTCTTCGAGTGGTCGAAGCAGTACCTTATTCAATAAGGTTCTTTGTGATACCAAAGCAGTATCTCTAAACACATGAGATTCTTCGGGTGGTCGAAGCAGTCCCATATCCAATCAGTTTTGTTGCGATACCAAAGCAGTATCTCTAAACACTTGAGATTTGTCGGATGGTCGAAGCAATCCCTTATCCAATAAGGTTCCTCGCGATACCAAAGCAGTATCTCTAAACACATTAGATTCATCGGGTGGTCAAAGTAGTCCCTTATCCAATAAGGTTCTTTGCGATACCAAAGCAGTATCTATAAACACATGAGATTCTTCGGGTGGTCTAAGCAGTCCCTTATCTAATAAGGTTCTTCGCGATACCAAAGCAGTATTTTTAAACACATGAGATTCTTCGGGTGGTCGAAGCAGTCCCTTATCAAATAAGGTTCTTTGCGATACCAATGCAGTATCTCTAAACACATGAGATTCTTCGGGTGGTCAAAGCAGTACCTTATCTAATAAGGTTCTTCACAATACCAAAGCAGTATCTCTAAATACATGAGATTCTTCGGTTGGTCGAAGCAATCCCTTATCTAATAAGGTTCTTCGCAATACCAAAGCAGTATCTCTAAACACATGAGATTCTTCGGTTAGTCGAACCAGTCCCTTATCCGTTAAGGTTATTCGCGAAACCAAAGCAGTATCTCTAAACACATGAGATTCATTGGGTTGTCAAAGTATTCCCTTATCCAATAAGGTTCTTTGTGATACCAAAGCAGTATCTCTAAACACATGAGATTCTTCGGGTGGTCGAAGCAGTCCCTTATCCAATAAGGTTCTTCGCGATACCAAAGAAGTATCTCTAAACACATGAGATTCTTCAGTTGGTCAAAGCAGTCCCATATCCAATAAAGTTCTTCGCGATACCAAAGAAGTATCTTTAAACACATGAGATTCTTCGGGTGGTCAAATCAATCCCTTATCTAATAAGGTTCTTCGCGATTCGAAAGCAGTATCTCTAAACACAGGAGATTCGTCGGGCGGTCGAAGCATTGCCTTATCCAATAAGGTTCTTCGCGATACTAAAGCCGTATCTCTAAACACATAAGATTCTTCGGGTGGTCAAAGCAGTCCCTTATCTAATCAGGTTCTTCGCGATACCAAAGCAGTATCTCTAAACACATGAGATTCTTCGGTTGGTCAAAGCAGTCCCTTATCTAATAAGGTTCTTCGCAATATCAAAGCAGTATCTCTAAACACATGAGATTCTTCGCGATACCAAAGCAGTATCTCTAAACACATAAGATTCTTATGGTGGTCAAAGTAGTACCTTATCTAATAAGGTTCTTCGCGATACCAAAGCAGCATCTCTAAACCCATGAGATTCTTCGGGTGGTCGAAGAAGTCCCTTATCCAATAAGTTTCTTCGCGATACCAAAGCATTATATTTAAACAAATGAGATTCGTCGGGTGGTCGAAGCAGTGCCTTATCCAATAAGGTTCTTCGCGATACCAAACCAGTATCTCTAAACACATGAGATTCTTTGGGTGGTCAAAGTTGTCCCTTATCTAATAAGGTTCTTCGCGATACCAAATCAGTATCTCTAAACACATGAGATTCGTCGGGTGGTCGAAGCAGTGCCTTATCCAATAAGGTTCATCGCGATAACAAAGCAGTATCTCTAAACACATGAGAATCTTCTGGTGGTCAAAGCAATCCCTTATCTAATAAGGTTCTTCGCAATACCAAAGCAGTATCTCTAAACACATGAGATTCTTCGGTTGGTCGAAGCAGTCCCTTATCCGTTAAGGTTCTTCGTGATACCAAAGCAGTATCTCTAAACACATGAGATTCTTCGGTTGGTCAAAGCAGTCCCTTATCTAATAAGGTTCTTCGCAATACCAAAGCAATATCTCTAAACACATGAGATTCTTCGGTTGGTCGAAGCAGTCCCTTATCCGTTAAGGTTATTCGCGATACCAAAGTAGTATCTCTAAACACATGAGATTCATTGGGTTGTCAAAGTATTCCCTTATCCAATAAGGTTCTTTGTGATACCAAAGCAGTATCTCTAAACACATGAGATTCTTCGGGTGGTCGAAGCAGTCCCTTATCCAATAAGGTTCTTCGCGATACCAAAGAAGTATCTCTAAACACATGAGATTCTTCAGTTGGTCAAAGCAGTCCCATATCCAATAAAGTTCTTCGCGATACCAAAGAAGTATCTTTAAACACATGAGATTCTTCGGGTGGTCAAATCAGTCCCTTATCTAATAAGGTTCTTCGCGATACGAAAGCAGTATCTCTAAACACAGGAGATTCGTCGAGCGGTCGAAGCATTGCCTTATCCATTAAGGTTCGTCGCGATACTAAAGCCGTATCTCTAAACACATAAGATTCTTCGGGTGGTCAAAGCAGTCACTTATCTAATAAGGTTCTTCGCGATACCAAAGCAGTATCTCTAAACACATGAGATTCTTCGGTTGGTCAAAGCAGTCCCTTATCTAATAAGGTTCTTCGCAATATCAAAGCAGTATCTCTAAACACATGAGATTCTTCGCGATACCAAAGCAGTATCTCTAAACACATAAGATTCTTATGGTGGTCAAAGCAGTACCTTATCTAATAAGGTTCTCCGCGATACCAAAGCAGTATCTCTAAACACATGAGATTCTTTGGGTGGTCAAAGTTGTCCCTTATCTAATAAGGTTCTTCGCGATACCAAATGAGTATCTCTAAACACATGAGATTCGTCGGGTGGTCGAAGCAGTGCCTTATCCAATAAGGTTCATCGCGATAACAAAGCAGTATCTCTAAACACATGAGAATCTTCTGGTGGTCAAAGCAATCCCTTATCTAATAAGGTTCTTCGCAATACCAAAGCAATATCTCTAAACACATGAGATTCTTCGGTTGGTCGAAGCAGTCCCTTATCCGTTAAGGTTATTCGCGATACCAAGCAGTATCTCTAAACACATGAGATTCATTGGGTTGTCAAAGTATTCCCTTATCCAATAAGGTTCTTTGTGATACCAAAGCAGTATCTCTAAACACATGAGATTCTTCGGGTGGTCGAAGCAGTCCCTTATCCAATAAGGTTCTTCGCGATACCAAAGAAGTATCTCTAAACACATGAGATTATTCAGTTGGTCAAAGCAGTCCCATATCCAATAAAGTTCTTCGCGATACCAAAGAAGTATCTTTAAACACATGAGATTCTTCGGGTGGTCAAATCAGTCCCTTATCTAATAAGGTTCTTCGCGATACGAAAGCAGTATCTCTAAACACAGGAGATTCGTCGAGCGGTCGAAGCATTGCCTTATCCAATAAGGTTCTTCGCGATACTAAAGCCGTATCTCTAAACAGATAAGATTCTTCGGGTGGTCAAAGCAGTCACTTATCTAATAAGGTTCTTCGCGATACCAAAGCAGTATCTCTAAACACATGAGATTCTTCGGTTGGCCAAAGCAGTCCCTTATCTAATAAGGTTCTTCGCAATATCAAAGCAGTATCTCTAAACACATGAGATTCTTCGCGATACCAAAGCAGTATCTCTAAACACATAAGATTCTTATGGTGGTCAAAGCAGTACCATATCTAATAAGGTTCTTCGCGATACCAAAGCAGTATCTCTAAACCCATGAGATTCTTCGGGTGGTCGAAGAAGTCCCTTATCCAATAAGGTTCTTCGCGATACCAAAGCATTATATTTAAACAAATGAGATTCGTCAGGTCGTCGAAGCAGTGCCTTATCTAATAAGGTTCTTCGCGATACAAAACCAGTATCTCTAAACACATGAGATTCTTCGGGTGGCAAAGCTGTCCCTTATCTAATAAGGTTCTTCGCGATACCAAATCAGTATCTCTAAACACATGAGATTCGTCGGGTGGTCGAAGCAGTGCCTTATCCAATAAGGTTCTTTGCGATAACAAAGCACTATCTCTAAACACATGAGAATCTTCTGGTGGTCAAAGCAATCCCTTATCTAATAAGGTTCTTCGCAATACCAAAGCAGTATCTCTAAACACATGAGATTCTTCGGTTGGTCGAAGCAGTCCCTTATCCGTTAAGGTTCTTCGTGATACCAAAGCAGTATCTCTAAACACATGAGATTCTTCGGTTGGTCAAAGCAGTCCCTTATCTAATAAGGTTCTTCGCAATACCAAAGCAATATCTCTAAACACATGAGATTCTTCGGTTGGTCGAAGCAGTCCCTTATCCGTTAAGGTTATTCGCGATACCAAAGTAGTATCTCTAAACACATGAGATTCATTGGGTTGTCAAAGTATTCCCTTATCCAATAAGGTTCTTTGTGATACCAAAGCAGTATCTCTAAACACATGAGATTCTTCGGGTGGTCGAAGCAGTCCCTTATCCAATAAGGTTCTTCGCGATACCAAAGAAGTATCTCTAAACACATGAGATTCTTCAGTTGGTCAAAGCAGTCCCATATCCAATAAAGTTCTTCGCGATACCAAAGAAGTATCTTTAAACACATGAGATTCTTCGGGTGGTCAAATCAGTCCCTTATCTAATAAGGTTCTTCGCGATACGAAAGCAGTATCTCTAAACACAGGAGATTCGTCGAGCGGTCGAAGCATTGCCTTATCCATTAAGGTTCGTCGCGATACTAAAGCCGTATCTCTAAACACATAAGATTCTTCGGGTGGTCAAAGCAGTCACTTATCTAATAAGGTTCTTCGCGATACCAAAGCAGTATCTCTAAACACATGAGATTCTTCGGTTGGTCAAAGCAGTCCCTTATCTAATAAGGTTCTTCGCAATATCAAAGCAGTATCTCTAAACACATGAGATTCTTCGCGATACCAAAGCAGTATCTCTAAACACATAAGATTCTTATGGTGGTCAAAGCAGTACCTTATCTAATAAGGTTCTCCGCGATACCAAAGCAGTATCTCTAAACACATGAGATTCTTTGGGTGGTCAAAGTTGTCCCTTATCTAATAAGGTTCTTCGCGATACCAAATGAGTATCTCTAAACACATGAGATTCGTCGGGTGGTCGAAGCAGTGCCTTATCCAATAAGGTTCATCGCGATAACAAAGCAGTATCTCTAAACACATGAGAATCTTCTGGTGGTCAAAGCAATCCCTTATCTAATAAGGTTCTTCGCAATACCAAAGCAATATCTCTAAACACATGAGATTCTTCGGTTGGTCGAAGCAGTCCCTTATCCGTTAAGGTTATTCGCGATACCAAGCAGTATCTCTAAACACATGAGATTCATTGGGTTGTCAAAGTATTCCCTTATCCAATAAGGTTCTTTGTGATACCAAAGCAGTATCTCTAAACACATGAGATTCTTCGGGTGGTCGAAGCAGTCCCTTATCCAATAAGGTTCTTCGCGATACCAAAGAAGTATCTCTAAACACATGAGATTATTCAGTTGGTCAAAGCAGTCCCATATCCAATAAAGTTCTTCGCGATACCAAAGAAGTATCTTTAAACACATGAGATTCTTCGGGTGGTCAAATCAGTCCCTTATCTAATAAGGTTCTTCGCGATACGAAAGCAGTATCTCTAAACACAGGAGATTCGTCGAGCGGTCGAAGCATTGCCTTATCCAATAAGGTTCTTCGCGATACTAAAGCCGTATCTCTAAACAGATAAGATTCTTCGGGTGGTCAAAGCAGTCACTTATCTAATAAGGTTCTTCGCGATACCAAAGCAGTATCTCTAAACACATGAGATTCTTCGGTTGGCCAAAGCAGTCCCTTATCTAATAAGGTTCTTCGCAATATCAAAGCAGTATCTCTAAACACATGAGATTCTTCGCGATACCAAAGCAGTATCTCTAAACACATAAGATTCTTATGGTGGTCAAAGCAGTACCATATCTAATAAGGTTCTTCGCGATACCAAAGCAGTATCTCTAAACCCATGAGATTCTTCGGGTGGTCGAAGAAGTCCCTTATCCAATAAGGTTCTTCGCGATACCAAAGCATTATATTTAAACAAATGAGATTCGTCAGGTCGTCGAAGCAGTGCCTTATCTAATAAGGTTCTTCGCGATACAAAACCAGTATCTCTAAACACATGAGATTCTTCGGGTGGCAAAGCTGTCCCTTATCTAATAAGGTTCTTCGCGATACCAAATCAGTATCTCTAAACACATGAGATTCGTCGGGTGGTCGAAGCAGTGCCTTATCCAATAAGGTTCTTTGCGATAACAAAGCACTATCTCTAAACACATGAGAATCTTCGGGTGGTCAAAGCAATCCCTTATCTAATAAGGTTCTTCGCAATACCAAAGCAGTATCTCTAAACACATGAGATTCTTCGGTTGGTCGAAGCAGTCCCTTATCCGTTAAGGTTCTTCGTGATACCAAAGCAGTATCTCTAAACACATGAGATTCTTCGGTTGGTCAAAGCAGTCCCTTATCTAATAAGGTTCTTCGCAATACCAAAGCAATATCTCTAAACACATGAGCTTCTTCGGTTGGTCGAAGCAGTCCCTTATCCGTTAAGGTTATTCGCGATACCAAAGCAGTATCTCTAAACACATGAGATTCATTGGGTTGTCAAAGTATTCCCTTATCCAATAAGGTTCTTTGTGATACCAAAGTAGTATCTCTAAACACATGAGATTATTCGGGTGGTCGAAGCAGTCCCTTATCCAATAAGGTTCTTCGCGATACCAAAGAAGTATCTCTAAACACATGAGATTCTTCAGTTGGTCAAAGCAGTCCCATATCCAATAAAGTTCTTCGCGATACCAAAAGAGTATCTTTAAACACATGAGATTCTTCGGGTGGTCAAATCAGTCCCTTATCTAATAAGGTTCTTCGCGATACGAAAGCAGTATCTCTAAACACAGTAGATTCGTCGAGCGGTCGAAGCATTGCCTTATCCAATAAGGTTCTTCGCGATACTAAAGCCGTATCTCTAAACACATAAGATTCTTCGGGTGGTCAAAGCAGTCACTTATCTAATAAGGTTCTTCGCGATACCAAAGCAGTATCTCTAAACACATGACATTCTTCGGTTGGTCAAAGCAGTCCCTTATCTAATAAGGTTCTTCGCAATATCAAAGCAGTATCTCTAAACACATGAGATTCTTCGCGATACCAAAGCAGTATCTCTAAACACATAAGATTCTTATGGTGGTCAAAGCAGTACCTTATCTAATAAGGTTCTTCGCGATACCAAAGCAGTATCTCTAAACCCATGAGATTCTTAGGGTGGTCGAAGAAGTCCCTTATTAAATAAGGTTCTTCGCGATACCAAAGCAATATATTTAAACAAATGAGATTCGTCGGGTGGTCGAAGCAGTGCCTTATCCAATAAGGTTCTTCGCGATACCAAAGCAGTATCTCTAAACACATGAGATTCTTCGGTTGGTCAAAGCAGTCCCTTATCTAATAAGGTTCTTCGCAATATCAAAGCAGTATCTCTAAACACATGAGATTCTTCGCGATACCAAAGCAGTATCTCTAAACACATAAGATTCTTATGGTGGTCAAAGCAGTACCATATCTAATAAGGTTCTTCGCGATACCAAAGCAGTATCTCTAAACCCATGAGATTCTTCGGGTGGTCGAAGAAGTCCCTTATCCAATAAGGTTCTTCGCGATACCAAAGCATTATATTTAAACAAAAGAGATTCGTCGGGTGGTCGAAGCAGTGCCTTATCCAATAAGGTTCTTCGTGATACCAAACCAGTATCTCTAAACACATGAGATTCTTCGGGTGGTCAAAGTTGTCCCTTATCTAATAAGGTTCTTCGCGATACCAAATCAGTATCTCTAAACACATGAGATTCTTCGGGTGGTGAAAGCAGTCCCTTTTCCAATAAGGTTCTTCGCGATACTAAAGCAGTATCTCTAAACACATGAGATTCTTCGCGATACTAAAGCAGTATCTCTAAACACATGAGATACTTCGGGTGGTCGAAGCAATCCCTTATCCAATAAGGTTTTTCGCGATACCAAAGCAATATCTCTAAACACATGAGATTCGTCGGATGGTCGAAACAGTCCCTTATCCAATAAGGTTCTTCGCGATACCAAAGCAGTATCTCTAAACACATGAGATTCTCCTGGTGGTCAAAGCAGTACCTTATCTAATAAGGTTCTTCGCTATACCAAAGCAGTATCTCTAAACACATGAGATTCTTCGGGTAGTTGAAGCAGTCTCTTATCCAATAAGGTTCTTCGCGATACCAAAGCAGTATCTCTAAACAAATGAGATTCTTCGGGTGGTCGAAGCAGTACCTTATTCAATAAGGTTCTTTGTGATACCAAAGCAGTATCTCTAAACACATGATATTCTTCGGGTGGTCGAAGAAGTCCCTTATCCAATAAGGTTCTTCGCGATACCAAAGCATTATATCTAAACAAATGAGATTCGTCGGGTGGTCGAAGCAGTGCCTTATCAAATAAGGTTCTTCGCGATACCAAACCAGTATCTCTAAACACATGAGAATCTTCGGGTGGTCAAAGCAATCCCTTATCTAATAAGGTTCTTCGCAATACCAAAGCAGTATCTCTAAACACATGAGATTCTTCGTTGATCGAAGCAGTCCCTTATCCGTTAAGGTTCTTCGTGATACCAAAGCAGTATCTCTAAACACATGAGATTTATTGGGTTGTCAAAGTATTCCCTTATCCAATAAGGTTCTTTGTGATACCAAAGCAGTATCTCTAAACACATGAGATTCTTCGGGTGGTCGAAGCAGTCCCTTATCCAATAAGGTTCTTCGCGATACCAAAGTAGTATCTCTAAACACATGAGATTCTTCAGGTGGTCAAAGCAGTCCCATATCCAATAAGGTTCTTCGCGATACCAAAGAAGTATCTCTAAACACATGAGAACTTCGGGTGGTCAAATCAGTCCCTTATCTAATAAGGTTCTTCGCGATACGAAAGCAGTATCTCTAAACACAAGAGATTCGTCGGGTGGTCGAAGCATTGCCTTATCCAATAAGGTTCTTCGCGATACTAAAGTCTTATCTCTAAACACATAAGATTATTCGGGTGGTCAAAGCAGTCCCTTATCTAATAAGGTTCTTCGCGATACCAAAGCGGTATATCTAAACACATGAGATTCTTCGGTTGGTCAAAGCAGTCCCTTATCTAATAAGGTTCTTCGCAATATCAAAGCAGTATCTCTAAACACATGAAGTTCTTCGCGATACCAAAGCAGTATCTCTAAACACATAAGATTCTTATGGTGGTCAAAGCAGTACCTTATCTAATAAGGTTCTTCGCGATACCAAAGCAGTATCTCTAAACCCATGAGATTCTTAGGGTGGTCGAAGAAGTCCCTTATCCAATAAGGTTCTTCGCGATACCAAAGCATTATATTTAAACAAATGAGATTCGTCGGGTGGTCGAAGCAGTGCCTTATCCAATAAAGTTCTTCGCGATACCAAACCAGTATCTCTAAACACATGATATTCTTCGGGTGGTCAAAGTTGTCCCTTATCTAATAAGGTTCTTCGCGATACCAAATCAGTATCTCTAACCACATGAGATTCGTCGGGTGGTCGAACCAGTGCCTTATTCAATAAGGTTCTTCGCGATAACAAAGCAGTATCTCTAAACACATGAGAATCTTCGGGTGGTCAAAGCAATCCCTTATCTAATAAGGTTCTTCGCAATACCAAAGCAGTATCTCTAAACACATGAGATTCTTCGGTTGGTCGAAGCAGTCCCTTATCCGTTAAAATTCTTCGCGATACCAAAGCAGTATCTCTAAACACATGAGATTCATTGGGTTGTCAAAGTATTCCCTTATCCAATAAGGTTCTTTGTGATACCAAAGCAGTATCTCTAAACACATGAGATTCTTCGGGTGGTCGAAGCAGTCCCTTATCCAATAAGGTTCTTCGCGATACCAAAGTAGTATCTCTAAACACATGACATTCTTCAGGTGGTCAAAGCAGTCCCATATCCAATAAGGTTCTTCGCGATACCAAAGAAGTATCTCTAAACACATGAGATTCTTCGGGTGGTCAAATCAGTCCCTTATCTAATAAGGTTCTTCGCGATACGAAAGCAGTATCTCTAAACACAGGAGATTCGTCGGGCGGTCGAAGCATTGCCTTATCCAATAAGGTTCTTCGCGATACTAAAGCCGTATCTCTAAACACATAAGATTCTTCAGGTGGTCAAAGCAATCCCTTATCTAATAAGGTTCTTCGCGATACCAAAGCAGTATCTCTAAACACATGAGATTCTTCGGTTGGTCAAAGCAGTCCCTTATCTAATAAGGTTCTTCGCAATATCAAAGCAGTATCTCTAAACACTTGAGATTCTTCGCGATACCAAAGCAGTATCTCTAAACACATAAGATTCTTATGGTGGTCAAAGCAGTACCTTATCTAATAAGGTTCTTCGCGATACCAAAGCAGTATCTCTAAACCCATGAGATTCTTCGGGTGGTCGAAGAAGTCCCTTATCCAATAAGGTTCTTCGCGATACCAAAGCATTATATTTAAACAAATGAGATTCGTCGGGTCGTCGAAGCAGTGCCTTATCCAATAAGGTTCTTCGCGATACCAAACCAGTATCTCTAAACACATGAGATTCTTCGGGTGGCAAAGTTGTCCCTTATCTAATAAGGTTCTTTGCGATACCAAATCAGTATCTCTAAACACATGAGATTCGTCGGGTGGTCAAAGCAGTGCCTTATCCAATAAGGTTCTTCGCGATAACAAAGCAGTATCTCTAAACACATGAGAATCTTCGGGTGGTCAAAGCAATCCCTTATCTAATAAGGTTCTTCGCAATACCAAAGCAGTATCTCTAAACACATGAGATTCTTCGGTTGGTCGAAGCAGTCCCTTATCCGTTAAGGTTCTTCGCGATACCAAAGCAGTATCTCTAAACACATGAGATTTATTGGGTTGTCAAAGTATTCCCTTATGCAATAAGGTCCTTTGTGATACCAAAGCAGTATCTCTAAACACATGAGATTCTTCGGGTGGTCGAAGCAGTCCCTTATCCAATAAGGTTCTTCGCGATACCAAAGTAGTATCTCTAAACACATGAGATTCTTCAGGTGGTCAAAGCAGTCCCATATCCAATAAGGTTCTTCGCGATACCAAAGAAGTATCTCTAAACACATGAGATTCTTCGGGTGGTCAAATCAGTCCCTTATCTAATAAGGTTCTTCGCGATACGAAAGCAGTATCTCTAAACACAAGAGATTCGTCGGGTGGTCGAAGCATTGCCTTATCCAATAAGGTTCTTCGCGATACTAAAGCCGTATCTCTAAACACATAAGATTCTTCGGGTGGTCAAAGCAGTCCCTTATCTAATAAGGTTCTTCGCGATACTAAAGCCGTATCTCTAAACACATAAGATTCTTCGGGTGGTCAAAGCAGTCCCTTATCTAATAAGGTTCTTCGCGATACCAAAGCAGTATCTCTAAACACATGAGATTCTTCGGTTGGTCAAAGCAGTCCCTTATCTAATAAGGTTCTTCGCAATATCAAAGCAGTATCTCTAAACACATGAGATTCTTCGCGATACCAAAGCAGTATCTCTAAACACATAAGATTCTTATGGCGGTCAAAGCAGTACCTTATCTAATAAGGTTCTTCGCGATACCAAAGCAGTATCTCTAAACCCATGAGATTCTTCGGGTGGTCGAAGAAGTCCCTTATCCAATAAGGTTCTTCGCGATACCAAAGCATTATATTTAAACAAATGAGATTCGTCGGGTGGTCGAAGCAGTGCCTTATCCAATAAGGTTCTTCGCGATACCAAACCAGTATCTCTAAACACATGAGATTCTTCGGGTGGTCAAAGGTGTCCCTTATCTAAAAAGGTTCTTCGCGATACCAAATCAGTATCTCTAAACACATGAGATTCGTCGGGTGGTCGAACCAGTGCCTTATTCAATAAGGTTCTTCGCGATAACAAAGCAGTATCTCTAAACACATGAGAATCTTCGGGTGGTCAAAGCAATCACTTATCTAATAAGGTTCTTCGCAATACCAAAGCAGTATCTCTAAACACATGAGATTCTTCGGTTGGTCGAAGCAGTCCCTTATCCGTTAAAATTCTTCGCGATACCAAAGCAGTATCTCTAAACACATGAGATTCATTGGGTTGTCTAAGTATTCCCTTATCCAATAAGGTTCTTTGTGATACCAAAGCAGTATCTCTAAACACATGAGATTCTTCGGGTGGTCGAAGCAGTCCCTTATCCAATAAGGTTCTTCGCGATACCAAAGTAGTATCTCTAAACACATGAGATTCTTCAGGTGGTCAAAGCAGTGCCTTATCCAATAAGGTTCTTCGCGATAACAAAGCAGTATCTCTAAACACATGAGAATCTTCGGGTGGTCAAAGCAATCCCTTATCTAATAAGGTTCTTCGCAATACCAAAACAGTATCTCTAAACACATGAGATTCTTCGGTTGGTCGAAGCAGTCCCTTATCCGTTAAGGTTCTTCGCGATACCAAAGCAGTATCTCTAAACACATGAGATTTATTGGGTTGTCAAAGTATTCCCTTATGCAATAAGGTCCTTTGTGATACCAAAGCAGTATCTCTAAACACATGAGATTCTTCGGGTGGTCGAAGCAGTCCCTTATCCAATAAGGTTCTTCGCGATACCAAAGTAGTATCTCTAAACACATGAGATTCTTAAGGTGGTCAAAGCAGTCCCATATCCAATAAGGTTCTTCGCGATACCAAAGAAGTATCTCTAAACACATGAGATTCTTCGGGTGGTCAAATCAGTCCCTTATCTAATAAGGTTCTTCGCGATACGAAAGCAGTATCTCTAAACACAAGAGATTCGTCGGGTGGTCGAAGCATTGCCTTATCCAATAAGGTTCTTCGCGATACTAAAGCCGTATCTCTAAACACATAAGATTCTTCGGGTGGTCAAAGCAGTCCCTTATCTAATAAGGTTCTTCGCGATACCAAAGCAGTATCTCTAAACACATGAGATTCTTCGGTTGGTCAAAGCAGTCCCTTATCTAATAAGGTTCTTCGCAATATCAAAGCAGTATCTCTAAACACATGAGATTCTTCGCGATACCAAAGCAGTATCTCTAAACACATAAGATTCTTATGGTGGTCAAAGCAGTACCTTATCTAATAAGGTTCTTCGCGATACCAAAGCAGTATCTCTAAACCCATGAGATTCTTCGGGTGGTCGAAGAAGTCCCTTATCCAATAAGGTTCTTCGCGATACCAAAGCATTATATTTAAACAAATGAGATTCGTCGGGTGGTCGAAGCAGTGCCTTATCCAATAAGGTTCTTCGCGATACCAAACCAGTATCTCTAAACACATGAGATTCTTCGGGTGGTCAAAGGTGTCCCTTATCTAAAAAGGTTCTTCGCGATACCAAAGCAGTATCTCTAAACACATGAGATTTATTGGGTTGTCAAAGTATTCCCTTATGCAATAAGGTCCTTTGTGATACCAAAGCAGTATCTCTAAACACATGAGATTCTTCGGGTGGTCGAAGCAGTCCCTTATCCAATAAGGTTCTTCGCGATACCAAAGTAGTATCTCTAAACACATGAGATTCTTAAGGTGGTCAAAGCAGTCCCATATCCAATAAGGTTCTTCGCGATACCAAAGAAGTATCTCTAAACACATGAGATTCTTCGGGTGGTCAAATCAGTCCCTTATCTAATAAGGTTCTTCGCGATACGAAAGCAGTATCTCTAAACACAAGAGATTCGTCGGGTGGTCGAAGCATTGCCTTATCCAATAAGGTTCTTCGCGATACTAAAGCCGTATCTCTAAACACATAAGATTCTTCGGGTGGTCAAAGCAGTCCCTTATCTAATAAGGTTCTTCGCGATACCAAAGCAGTATCTCTAAACACATGAGATTCTTCGGTTGGTCAAAGCAGTCCCTTATCTAATAAGGTTCTTCGCAATATCAAAGCAGTATCTCTAAACACATGAGATTCTTCGCGATACCAAAGCAGTATCTCTAAACACATAAGATTCTTATGGTGGTCAAAGCAGTACCTTATCTAATAAGGTTCTTCGCGATACCAAAGCAGTATCTCTAAACCCATGAGATTCTTCGGGTGGTCGAAGAAGTCCCTTATCCAATAAGGTTCTTCGCGATACCAAAGCATTATATTTAAACAAATGAGATTCGTCGGGTGGTCGAAGCAGTGCCTTATCCAATAAGGTTCTTCGCGATACCAAACCAGTATCTCTAAACACATGAGATTCTTCGGGTGGTCAAAGGTGTCCCTTATCTAAAAAGGTTCTTCGCGATACCAAATCAGTATCTCTAAACACATGAGATTCGTCGGGTGGTCGAACCAGTGCCTTATTCAATAAGGTTCTTCGCGATAACAAAGCAATATCTCTAAACACATGAGAATCTTCGGGTGGTCAAAGCAATCCCTTATCTAATAAGGTTCTTCGCAATACCAAAGCAGTATCTCTAAACACATGAGATTCTTCGGTTGGTCGAAGCAGTCCCTTATCCGTTAAAATTCTTCGCGATACCAAAGCAGTATCTCTAAACACATGAGATTCATTGGGTTGTCAAAGTATTCCCTTATCCAATAAGGTTCTTTGTGATACCAAAGCAGTATCTCTAAACACATGAGATTCTTTGGGTGGTCGAAGCAGTCCCTTATCCAATAAGGTTCTTCGCGATACCAAAGTAGTATCTCTAAACACATGAGATTCTTCAGGTGGTCAAAGCAGTCCCATATCCAATAAGGTTCTTCGCGATACCAAAGAAGTATCTCTAAACACATGAGATTCTTCGGGTGGTCAAATCAGTCCCTTATCTAATAAGGTTCTTCGCGATACGAAAGCAGTATCTCTAAACACAGGAGATTCGTCGGGCGGTCGAAGCATTGCCTTATCCAATAAGGTTCTTCGCGATACTAAAGCCGTATCTCTAAACACATAAGATTCTTCAAGTGGTCAAAGCAATCCCTTATCTAATAAGGTTCTTCGCGATACCAAAGCAGTAACTCTAAACACATGAGATTCTTCGGTTGGTCAAAGCAGTCCCTTATCTAATAAGGTTCTTCGCAATATCAAAGCAGTATCTCTAAACACATGAGATTCTTCGCGATACCAAAGCAGTATCTCTAAACACATAAGATTCTTATGGTGGTCAAAGCAGTACCTTATCTAATAAGGTTCTTCGCGATACCAAAGCAGTATCTCTAAACTTATGAGATTCTTCGAGTGGTCGAAGAAGTCCCTTATCCAATAAGGTTCTTCGCGATACCAAAGCATTATATTTAAACAAATGAGATTCGTCGGGTCGTCGAAGCAGTGCCTTATCCAATAAGGTTCTTCGCGATACCAAACCAGTATCTCTAAACACATGAGATTCTTCGGGTGGCAAAGCTGTCCCTTATCTAATAAGGTTCTTTGCGATACCAAATCAGTATCTCTAAACACATGAGATTCGTCGGGTGGTCGAAGCAGTGCCTTATCCAATAAGGTTCTTCGCGATAACAAAGCAGTATCTCTAAACACATGAGAATCTTCGGGTGGTCAAAGCAATCCCTTATCTAATAAGGTTCTTCGCAATACCAAAGCAGTATCTCTAAACACATGAGATTCTTCGGTTGGTCAAAGCAGTCCCTTATCCGTTAAGGTTCTTCGCGATACCAAAGCAGTATCTCTAAACACATGAGATTTATTGGGTTGTCAAAGTATTCCCTTATGCAATAAGGTTCTTTGTGATACCAAAGCAGTATCTCTAAACACATGAGATTCTTCGGGTGGTCGAAGCAGTCCCTTATCCAATAAGGTTCTTCGCGATACCAAAGTAGTATCTCTAAACACATGAGATTCTTCAAGTGGTCAAAGCAGTCCCATATCCAATAAGGTTCTTCGCGATACCAAAGAAGTATCTCTAAACACATGAGATTCTTCGGGTGGTCAAATCAGTCCCTTATCTAATAAGGTTCTTCGCGATACGAAAGCAGTATCTCTAAACACAAGAGATTCGTCGGGTGGTCGAAGCATTGCCTTATCCAATAAGGTTCTTCGCGATACTAAAGCCGTATCTCTAAACACATAAGATTCTTCGGGTGGTCAAAGCAGTCCCTTATCTAATAAGGTTCTTCGCGATACTAAAGCCGTATCTCTAAACACATAAGATTCTTCGGGTGGTCAAAGCAGTCCCTTATCTAATAAGGTTCTTCGCGATACCAAAGCAGTATCTCTAAACACATGAGATTCTTCGGTTGGTCAAAGCAGTCCCTTATCTAATAAGGTTCTTCGCAATATCAAAGCAGTATCTATAAACACATGAGGTTCTTCGCGATACCAAATCAGTATCTCTAAACACATGAGATTCTTTTGGTGGTCAAAGCAGTACCTTATCTAATAAGGTTCTTCGTGATACCAAAGCAGTATCTCTAAACACATGAGATTCTTCGGGTGCCCGAAGCAGTCCCTTATCCAATAAGGTTCTTCGCGATACCAAAGAAGTATCTCTAAACACATGAGATTCTTCGGGTTGTCAAAGCAGTCCCTTATCTAATAAGGTTCTTCGCAATTCCAAAGCAGTATATCTAAACACAGGAGATTTGTCGGGTGGTCGAAGTGGTGCCTTATCCAAGAAGGTTCTTCGCGATACCAAAGCAGTATCTCTAAACACATGAGATTCTTCGGGTGGTCGAAGCAGTCCCATATCCAATAAGGTTCTTCGTGATACCAAAGCAGTATCTCTAAACACATGAGATTCGTCGGATGGTCGAAACAGTCCCTTATCCAATAAGGTTCTTCGCGATACCAAAGCAGTATCTCTAAACACATGAGATTCTTCTAGTGGTGAAAGCAGTACCTTATCTAATAAGATTCTTCGCGATACCAAAGCAGTATCTCAAAACACATGATATTCTTCGGGTGGTCGAAGCAGTCCCATATCCAATAAGTTTCGTTGCGATACCAAAGTAGTATTTCTAAACTCATGAGATTCGTCGGATGGTCGAAGCAATCCCTTATCCAATAAGGTTCTTCGCGATACCAAAGCATTATCTCTAAACACATGAGATTCATCGGGTGGTCAAAATAGTCCCTTATCCAATAAGGTTCTTTGCGATACCAAAGCAGTATCTCTAAACACATGAGATTCTTCGGGTGGTCTAAGCAGTCCCTTATCTAATAAGGTTCTTCGCGATACCAAAGCAGTATTTTTAAACACATGAGATTCTTCGGGTGGGCGAAGCAGTGCCTTATCCAATAAGGTTATTCGCGATAACAAAGCAGTATCTCTAAACACATGAGAATCTTCGGGTGGTTAAAGCAGTCCCTTATCTAATAAGGTTCTTCGCAATACCAAAGAAGTATCTCTAAACACATGAGATTCTTCGGTTGGTCGAAGCAGTCCCTTATCCGTTAAGGTTCTTCGCAATACCAAAGCAGTATCTCTAAACACATGAGATTCTTCGGTTGGTCGAAGCAGTCCCTTATCCGTTAAGGTTCTTCGCGATACCAAAGCAGTATCTCTAAACACATGAGATTCATTGGGTTGTCAAAGTATTCCCTTATCCAATAAGGTTCTTCGCGATACCAAAGCAGTATCTCTAAACACATGAGATTCTTCTGGTGTTCAAAGCAGTACCTTATCTAATAAGGTTCTTCGCTATACCAAAGCAGTATCTCTAAACACATGAGATTCTTCGGGTAGTTGAAGCAGTCCCTTATCCAATAAGGTTCTTCGCGATACCAAAGCAATATCTTTAAACAAATGAGATTCTTCGGGTGGTCGAAGCAGTACCTTATTCAATAAGATTCTTTGTGATACCAAAGCAGTATCTCTAAACAATTGAGATTCTTCGGGTGGTCGAAGCAGTCCCATATCCAATAAGTTTCGTTGCGATACCAAAGCAGTATTTCTAAACACATGAGATTCATCGGATGGTCGAAGCAATCCCTTATCCAATAAGGTTCTTTGCGATACCAAAGCAGTATCTCTAAACACATGAGATTCATCGGGTGGTCAAAGCAGTCCCTTATCTAATAAGGTTCTTCGCGATACCATAGCAGTATTTTTAAACACATGAGATTCTTCGGGTGGTTGAAGGAGTGCCTTATCCAATAAGGTTCTTCGCAATAACAAAGCAGTATCTCTAAACACATGAGAATCTTCGGGTGGTCAAAGCAGTCCCTTATCTAATAAGGTTCTTCGCAATACCAAAGAA
This sequence comes from Lathyrus sativus, assembly GCA_963859935.3. Lineage (NCBI taxonomy): Eukaryota > Viridiplantae > Streptophyta > Magnoliopsida > Fabales > Fabaceae > Lathyrus > Lathyrus sativus. Next base: position 233,807,434 of record OZ012740.1, on the reverse strand, counting down.
GTATCTCTAAAGACATGAGATTCTTCGGTTGGTCGAAGCAGTCCCTTATCCGTTAAGGTTCTTCGCGATACCAAAGCAGTATCTCTAAACACATGAGATTCTTCGGTTGGTCGAAGCAGTCCCTTATCCGTTAAGGTTCTTCGCGATACCAAAGCAGTATCTCTAAACACATGAGATTCATTGGGTTGTCAAAGTATTCCCTTATCCAATAAGGTTCTTCGCGATACCAAAGCAGTATCTCTAAACACATGAGATTCTTCTGGTGGTCAAAGCAATACCTTATCTAATAAGGTTCTTCGTGATACCAAAGCAGTATCTCTAAACACATGAGATTCTTCGGGTGGCCGAAGCAGTCCCTTATCCAATAAGGTTCTTCGCGATACCAAAGAAGTATCTCTAAAAATATGAGATTCTTCGGGTTGTCAAAGTAGTCCCTTATCTAATAAGGTTCTTCGCAATTCCAAAGCAGTATCTCTAAACACAGGAGATTTGTCGGGTGGTCGAAGCGGTGCCTTATCCAAGAAGGTTCTTCGCGATACCAAAGCAGTATCTCTAAACACATGAGATTCTTCGGGTGGTCGAAGCAGTCCCATATCCAATAAGGTTCTTCGCGATACCAAAGCAGTATCTCTAAACACATGAGATTCGTCGGATGATCGAAACAGTCCCTTATCCAATAAGGTTCTTCGCGATACCAAAGCAGTGTCTCTAAACACATGAGATTCTTCTGGTGGTCAAAGCAGTACCTTATCTAATAAGGTTCTTCGCGATACCAAAGCAGTATCTCTAAACACATGAGATTCTTCGGGTGGTCGAAGCAGTCCCATATCCAATAAGTTTCGTTGCGATACCAAAGCAGTATTTCTAAACACATGAGATTCGTCGGATGGTCGAAGCAATCCCTTATCCAATAAGGTTCTTCGCGATACCAAACCATTATCTCTAAACACATGAGATTCATCGGGTGGTCAAATATTCCCTTATCCAATAAGGTTCTTTGCGATACCAAAGCAGTATCTCTAAACACATGAGATTCTTCGGGTGGTCTAAGCAGTCCCTTATCTAATAAGAATCTTCGCGATACCAAAGCAGTATTTTTAAACACATGAGATTCTTCGGGTGGGCGAAGCAGTGCCTTATCCAATAAGGTTATTCGCGATAACAAAGCAGTATCTCTAAACACATGAGAATCTTCGGGTGGTCAAAGCAGTCCCTTATCTAATAAGGTTCTTCGCAATACCAAAGAAGTATCTCTAAACACATGAGATTCTTCGGTTGGTCGAAGCAGTCCCTTCTCCGTTAAGGTTCTTCGCGATACCAAAGCAGTATTTCTAAAAACATGAGATTCTTCGGTTGGTCGAAGTAGTCGCTTATCCGTTAAGGTTCTTCGCGATACCAAAGCAGTATCTCTAAACACATGAGATTCATTGGGTTGTCAAAGTATTCCCTAATCCAATAAGGTTCTTCGCGATACCAAAGCAGTATCTCTAAACACATGAGATTCTTCTGGTGGTCAAAGCTATACCTTATCTAATAAGGTTCTTCGCGATACCAAAGCAGTATCTCTAAACACATGATGAGATTCTTCGGGTGGCCGAAGCAGTCCCTTATCCAATAAGGTTCTTCGCAATACCAAAGAAGTATCTCTAAACACATGAGATTCTTCGGGTTGTCAAAGCAGTCCTTTATCTAATAAGGTTCTTCGTAATTCCAAAGCAGTATCTCTAAACACAGGAGATTTGTCGGGTGGTCGAAGCGGTGCCTTATCCAATAAGGTTCTTCGCGATACCAAAGCCGTATCTCTAAACACATGAGATTCGTCGGATGGTCGAAACAGTCCCTTATCCAATAAGGTTCTTCGCGATACCAAAGCAGTATCTCTAAACACATGAGATTCTTCTGGTGGTCAAAGCAGGACCTTATCTAATAAGGTTCTTCGTGATACCAAAGCAGTATCTCTAAACACATGAGATTCTTCGGGTGGTCGAAGCAGTACCTTATTCAATAAGGTTCTTCGTGATACCAATGCAGTACCTCTAAACACATGAGATTCTTCGGGTGGTCGAAGCAGTCCCATATCCAATAAGGTTCTTCGCGATACCAAAGCAGTATCTCTAAATACAAGAGATTCGTCGGATGGTCGAAGCAGTCCCATATCTAATAAGGTTCTTCGCAATACCAAAGCAGTATCTCTAAACTCATGATATTCTTCGGGTGGTCAAAGTAGTCCCTTATCTAATAAGGTTCTTCGCGATACCAAAGCAGTATCTCTAAACACATGAGATTCTTCGGGTGGTCAAAGCAGTCCCTTATCTAATAAGGTTCTTCGCGATACCAAAGCAGTATCTCTAAACACATGAGATTCTTCGGTTGGTCAAAGCAGTCCCTTATCTAATAAGGTTTTTCGCGATACCAAAGCAGTATCTCTAAACACATGAGATTCTTCGCGATACCAAAGCAGTATATTTAAACACATGAGATTCGTCGAGTGTTCGAAGCAGTGCCTTATCCAATAAGGTTCTTCGCGATACCAAAGCAGTATCTCTAAACACATGAGATTCTTCGGGTGGTCGAAGCAGTACCTTATTGAATAAGGTTCTTCGTGATACCAATGCAGTATCTCTAAACACATGTGATTTTTCGAGTAGTCGAAGCAGTCCCTTATCCAATAAGGTTCTTCGTGATACCAAAGCAGTATCTGTAAACACATGAGATTCTTCGGGTGGTCAAAGCAGTACCTTATTCAATAAGGTTCTTCGTGATACCAAAGCAGTATCTCTAAACACATGATATTCTTCGGGTGGTCAAAGCAGTCCCTTATCTAATAAGGTTCTTCGCGATACCAAAGCAGTATCTCTAAACACATGAGATTCTTCGGGTGGTCAAAGCAGTCCCTTATCTAATAAGGTTCTTCGCGATACCAAAGCAGTATCTCTAAACACATGAGGTTCTTCGGTTGGTCAAAGCAGTCCCTTATCTAATAAGGTTTTTCGCGATACCAAAGCAGTATCTCTAAACACATGAGATTCTTCGCGATACCAAAGCAGTATATTTAAACACATGAGATTCGTCGGGTGGTCGAAGCAGTGCCTTATCCAATAAGGTTCTTCGCGATACCAAAGCAGTATCTCTAAGCACATGAGATTTTTCGGGTGGTCAAAGCAGTCCCTTATCTAATAAGGTTCTTCGCGATACCAAATCAGTATGTCTAAACACATGAGATTCTTCGGCTGGTGAAAGCAGTCCCTTATCCTATAAGGTTCTTCACGATATTAAAGCAGTATCTCTAAACACATGAGATTCTTCGCGATACAAAAGAAGTATCTCTAAACACATGAGATTCTTCGGGTGGTCGAAGTAGTCCCTTATCCAATAAGGTTCTTCGCGATACCAAAGCAGTATCTCTAAACACATGAGATTCTTCGGGTGGTCGAAGCAGTCCCATATCCAATAAGGTTCTTCGCGATACCATAGCAGTATCTCTAAACACATGAGATTCGTCGGATGGTCGAAACAGTCCCTTATCCAATAAGGTTCTTTGCGATACCAAAGCAGTATCTCTAAACACATGAGATTTTTCTGGTGGTCAAAGCAGTACCTTATCTAATAAGGTTCTTCGTGATACCAAAGCAGTATCTCTAAACACATGAGATTCTTCGGGTGGTCGAAGCAGTACCTTATTCAATAAGGTTCTTCGTGATACCAATGCAGTATCTCTAAACACATGAGATTCTTCGGGTGGTCGAAACAGTCCCATATCCAATAAGGTTCTTCGCGATACCAAAGCAGTATCTCTATACACATGAGATTCGTCGGATGGTTGAAGCAGTTCCATATCCAATAAGGTTCTTCGCGATAACAAAGCAGTATCTCTAAAGAAATGAGATTCATTGGGTTGTCAAAGTATTCCCTTATCCAATAAGGTTCTTCGCGATACCAAAGCAGTATCTCTAAACACATGAGATTCTTCTGATGGTCAAAGAAGTACCTTATCTAATAAGGTTCTTCGCGATACCAATGCAGTATCTCTAAACACATGAGATTCTTCGGGTGGCCGAAGGAGTCCCTTATCCAATAAGGTTCTTCACGATACCAAAGAAGTATCTCTAAGCACATGAGATTCTTCGGGTTGTCAAAGCAGTCCCTTATCTAATAAGGTTCTTCGCAATTCCAAAGCAGTATCTCTAAACACAGGAGATTTGTCGGGTGGTCAAAGAGGTGCCTTATCCAAGAAGGTTCTTCGTGATACCAAAGCAGTATCTCTAAACACATGAGATTCTTTGGGTGGTCGAAGCAGTCCCATATCCAATAAGGTTCTTCGCGATACCAAAGCAGTATCTCTAAACGCATGAGATTCGTCGGATGGTCGAAACAGTCCCTTATCCAATAAGGTTCTTCGCGATACCAAAGCAGAATCTCTAAACACATGAGATTCTTCTGGTGGTCAAAGCAGTACCTTATCTAATAAGGTTCTTCGCGATACCAAAGCAGTGTCTCTAAACACATGAGATTCTTTGGGTGGTCGAAGCAGTACCTTATTCAATAAGGTTCTTCGTGATACCAATGCAGTATCTCTAAACACATGAGATTCTTCGGGTGGTCGAAGCAGTCCCATACCCAATAAGGTTCTTCGCGATACCAAAGCAGTATCTCTAAATACATGAGATTCGTCGGATGGTCGAAGTAGTCCCATATCTAATAAGGTTCTTCGCGATACCAAAGCAGTTTCTCTAAACACATGATATTCGTCGGGTGGTCGAAGCAATGCCTTATCCAATAAGGTTCTTCGCGATACCAAAGCAGTATCTCTAAACACATGAGATTTTTCGGGTGGTCAAAGCAGTCCCTTATCTAATAAGGTTCTTCGCGATACCAAATCAGTATCTCTAAACACATGAGATTCTTATGGTGGTGAAACCAGTTCCTTATCCTATAAGGTTCTTCACGATATTAAAGCAGTATCTCTAAACACATGAGATTCTTCGCGATACAAAGGAAGTATCTCTAAACACATGAGATTCATCGGGTGGTCAAAGCAGTCCCCTATTTAATAAGGTTCTTCGCGATACCAAAGCAGTATTATTAAACACATGAGATTCTTCGGGTGGTTGAAGCAGTCCCTTATCCAATAAGGTTCTTCGCGATACCAAAGTAGTATCTCTAAACACATGAGATTCGTCGGGTGGTCGAAGCAGTGCCTTATCCAATAAGGTTTTTCCTTATACCAAAGCAATATATCTAAACACATGAGATTCTTCGGGTGGTCAAAGCAGTCCCTTATCTAATAAGGTTCTTCGCGATACCAAAGCAGTATCTCTAAACACATGAGATTCTTCGGTTGGTCAATGCAGTCCCTTATCTAATAAGGTTCTTTGCGATACTAAAGTAGTATCTCTAAAGACATGAGATTCTTCGCGATACCAAAGTAGTATCTCTAAACACATGAGATTCTTCTGGTGGTCAAAGCAGTACCTTATCTAGTGAGGTTCTTCGAGATACCAAAGCAGTATCTCTAAACACATGAGATTCTTCAGGTGGTCGAACCAGTGCCATATCCAATAAGGTTCTTCGTGATACCAAAGCAGTATCTCTAAACACATAAGATTCGTCGGATGGTCGAAACAGTCCCTTATCCAATAAGGTTCTTTGGGATACCAAAGCAGTATCTCTAAACACATGAGATTCTTCTGGTGGTCAAAGCAGTCCCTTATCTAATAAGGTTTTTCGCGATACCAAAGCAGTATCTCTAAACACATGAGATTCTTCGCGATACCAAAGCAGTATATTTAAACACATGAGATTCGTCGGGTGGTCGTAGCAGTGCCTTATCCAATAAGGTTCTTCGCGATACCAAAACAGTATCTCTAAACACATGAGATTTTTTGGGTGGTCAAAGGAGTCCCTTATCTAAGAAGGTTCTTCGCGATACCAAATCAGTATCTCTAAACACATGAGATTCTTCGGGTGGTGAAAGCAGTCCCTTATCCTATAAGGTTCTTCACGATATTAAAGCAGTATCTCTAAACACATGAGATTCTTCGCGATACAAAGGAAGAATCTCTAAACACATGAGATTCTTCGGGTGGTCGAAGCAGTCCCTTATCCAATAAGGTTCTTCGCGATACCAAAGCAGTATCTCTAAACACATGAGATTCTTCGGGTGGTCGAAGCAGTCCCATATCCAATAAGGTTCTTCTTGATACCAAAGCAGTATCTCTAAACACATGAGATTCGTCGGATGGTCGAAACAGTCCCTTATCGAATAAGGTTCTTTGCGATACCAAAGCAGTATCTCTAAACACATGAGATTCTTCTGGTGGTCAAAGCAGTACCTTATCTAATAAGGTTCTTCGCGATACCAAAGCAGTATCTGTAAACACGTGAGATTCTTCGGGTGGTCGAAGCAGTACGTTATTCAATAAGGTTCTTTGCGATACCAAAGCAGTATCTCTAAACACATGAGATTCTTCGCGATACAAAGGAAGTATCTCTAAACACATGAGATTCTTCAGGTGGTCGAAGCAGTCCCTTATCCAATAAGGTTCTTCGCGATACCAAAGCAGTATCTCTAAACACATGAGATTCTTCGGGTGGTCGAAGCAGTCCCTTATCCAATAAGGTTCTTTGCGATACCAAAGCAGTATATCTAAACACATGAGATTCGTCGGATGGTCAAAACAGTCCCTTATCCAATAAGGTTCTCTGCGATACCAAAGTAGTATCTCTAAACACATGAGATTCTTCTGGTGGTCAAAGCAGTCCCTTATCTAATAAGGTTTTTCGCGATACCAAAGCAGTATCTCTAAACACATGAGATTCTTCGCGATACGAAAGCAGTATATTTAAACACATGAGATTCGTCGGGTGGTCGAAATAGTGCCTTATCCAATAAGGTTCTTCGCGATACCAAAGCAATATATCTAAACACATGAGATTTTTCGGGTGGTCAAAGCAGTCCCTTATCTAATAAGGTTCTTCGCGATACCAATTCTGTAACTCTAAACACATGAGATTCTTTGGGTGGTGAAAGCAGTCCCTTATCCAATAAGGTTCTTCACGATATTAAAGTAGTATCTCTAAACACATGAGATTCTTCGCGATACCAAAGAAGTATCTCTAAACACTTGAGATTCTTCGGGTGGTCGAAGCAGTCCCTTATCCAATAAGGTTCTTCGCGATACCAAAGCAGTATCTGTAAACACATGAGATTCTTCGGGTAGTTGAAGCAGTCCCTTATCCAATAAGGTTCTTCGCGATACCAAAGCAATATCTCTAAACACATGATTTTAATCGGGTGGTCGAAGCAGTCTCATATCCAATAAGGTTCTTTGCGATACCAAAGAAGTATTTCTAAACACATGAGATTCGTCGGATGGTCGAAGCAGTCCCTTATCCAGTAAGGTTCTTCGCGATACCAAAGAAGTATTTCTAAACACATAAGATTGATCGTGTGGTCAAAGTAGTCCCTTATCCAATAAGGTTCTTTGCGATACCAAGGCAGTATCTCTAAACACATGAGATTCTTCGGGTGGTCAAAGCAGTCCCTTATTTAATAAGGTTCTTCGCGATACCAAAGCAGTATTATTAAACACATGAGATTCTTCGGGTGGTTGAAGCAGTCCCTTATCCAATAAGGTTCTTCGCGATACCAAAGTAGTATCTCTAAACACATGAGATTCGTCGGATGGTCGAAGCAGTGCCTTATCCAATAAGGTTTTTTCTTATACCAAAGCTGTATCTCTAAACACATGAGATTCTTCGGGTGGTCAAAGCAGTCCCTTATCTAATAAGGTTCTTCGTGATACCAAAGCAGTATCTCTAAACACATGAGATTCTTCGGTTGGTCAATGCAGTCCCTTATCTAATAAGGTTCTTCACAATATCAAAGCAGTATCTCTAAAGACATGAGATTCTTCGCGATACCAAAGTAGTATCTCTAAACACATGAGATTCTTCTGGTGGTCAAAGCAGTACCTTATCTAGTAAGGTTCTTCGAGATACCAAAGCAGTATCTCTAAACACATGAGATTCTTCGGATGGTCGAAGCAGTCCCTTATCCAATAAGGTTCTTCACGATACCAAGCATTATATTTAAACACGTGAGATTCGTTGGGTGGTCGAAGCAGTGCCTTATCAAATAAGGTTCTTCGCGATACCAAAGCAGTATCTCTAAACACATGAGATTCTTCGGGTGGTCAAAGCAGTCCCTTATCTAATAAGGTTCTTCGCGATACTAAAGTAGTATCGCTGAACACATGATATTCTTCGGGTGGTGAAAGCAATCCCTTATCCAATAAGGTTCTTCGCGATATTAAAGAAGTATCTCTAAACACATGAGATTCTTCGCGATACCAAAGCAGTATCTCTAAACACATGAGATTCTTCGGGTAATCGAAGCAGTCCCATATCCAATAAGGTTCGTTGTGATACCAAAGCAGTATCTCTAAAAACATGAGATTCATCGGATGGTCGAAGCAGTCCCTTATCCAATAAGGTTCTTCGTGATACCAAAGTAGTATCTCTAAACACATGAGATTCTTCAGGTGGTCTAAGCAGTCCCTTATCTAATAAGGTGCTTCACGATACCAAAGCAGTGTCTCTAAACACATGAGATTCTTCGGGTGGTCGAAGCAGTACCTTATTCAATAAGGTTCTTCGTGATACCAATGCAGTATCTCTAAACACATGAGATTCTTCGGGTGGTCGAAGCAGTCCCATACCCAATAAGGTTCTTCGCGATACCAAAGCAGTATCTCTAAATACATGAGATTCGTCGGATGGGCGAAGTAGTCCCATATCTAATAAGGTTCTTCGCGATACCAAAGCAGTTTCTCTAAACACATGATATTCGTCGGGTGGTCGAAGCAATGCCTTATCCAATAAGGTTCTTCGCGATACCAAAGCAGTATCTCTAAACACATGAGATTTTTCGGGTGGTCAAAGCAGTCCCTTATCTAATAAGGTTCTTCGCGATACCAAATCAGTATCTCTAAACACATGAGATTCTTATGGTGGTGAAAGCAGTCCCTTATCCTATAAGGTTCTTCACGATATTAAAGCAGTATCTCTAAACACATGAGATTCTTCGCGATACAAAGGAAGTATCTCTAAACACATGAGATTCTTCGGGTGGTCAAAGCAGTCCCCTATTTAATAAGGTTCTTCGCGATACCAAAGCAGTATTATTAAACACATGAGATTCTTCGGGTGGTTGAAGAAGTCCCTTATCCAATAAGGTTCTTCGCGATACCAAAGTAGTATCTCTAAACACATGAGATTCGTCGGGTGGTCGAAGCAGTGCCTTATCCAATAAGGTTTTTCCTTATACCAAAGCAGTATATCTAAACACATGAGATTCTTCGGGTGGTCAAAGCAGTCCCTTATCTAATAAGGTTCTTCGCGATACCAAAGCAGTATCTCTAAACACATGAGATTCTTCGGTTGGTCAATGCAGTCCCTTATCTAATAAGGTTCTTTGCGATACCAAAGTAGTATCTCTAAAGACATGAGATTCTTCGCGATACCAAAGTAGTATCTCTGAACACATGAGATTCTTCTGGTGGTCAAAGCAGTACCTTATCTAGTGAGGTTCTTCGAGATACCAAAGCAGTATCTCTAAACACATGAGATTCTTCGGGTGGTCGAACCAGTCCCATATCCAATAAGGTTCTTCGCGATACCAAAGCAGTATCTCTAAACACATAAGATTCGTCGGATGGTCGAAACAGTCCCTTATCCAATAAGGTTCTTTGGGATACCAAAGCAGTATCTCTAAACACATGAGATTCTTCTGGTGGTCAAAGCAGTCCCTTATCTAATAAGGTTTTTCGCGATACCAAAGCAGTATCTCTAAACACATGAGATTCTTCGCGATACCAAAGGAGTATATTTAAACACATGAGATTCGTCGGGTGGTCGTAGCAGTGCCTTATCCAATAAGGTTCTTCGCGATACCAAAACAGTATCTCTAAACACATGAGATTTTTCGGGTGGTCAAAGGAGTCCCTTATCTAAGAAGGTTCTTCGCGATACCAAATCAGTATCTCTAAACACATGAGATTCTTCGGGTGGTGAAAGCAGTCCCTTATCCTATAAGGTTCTTCACGATATTAAAGCAGTATCTCTAAACACATGAGATTCTTCGCGATACAAAGGAAGTATCTCTAAACACATGAGATTCTTCGGGTGGTCGAAGCAGTCCCTTATCCAATAAGGTTCTTCGCGATACCAAAGCAGTATCTCTAAACACATGAGATTCTTCGGGTGGTCGAAGCAGTCCCATATCCAATAAGGTTCTTCTTGATACCAAAGCAGTATCTCTAAACACATGAGATTCGTCGGATGGTCGAAACAGTCCCTTATCGAATAAGGTTCTTTGCGATACCAAAGCAGTATCTCTAAACACATGAGATTCTTCTGGTGGTCAAAGCAGTACCTTATCTAATAAGGTTCTTCGCGATACCAAAGCAGTATCTGTAAACACGTGAGATTCTTCGGGTGGTCGAAGCAGTACGTTATTCAATAAGGTTCTTTGCGATACCAAAGCAGTATCTCTAAACACATGAGATTCTTCGCGATACAAAGGAAGTATCTCTAAACACATGAGATTCTTCAGGTGGTCGAAGAAGTCCCTTATCCAATAAGGTTCTTCGCGATACCAAAGAAGTATCTCTAAACACATGAGATTCTTCGGGTGGTCGAAGCAGTCCCTTATCCAATAAGGTTCTTCGCGATACCAAAGCAGTATATCTAAACACATGAGATTCGTCGGATGGTCAAAATAGTCCCTTATCCAATAAGGTTCTTTGCGATACCAAAGTAGTATCTCTAAACACATGAGATTCTTCTGGTGGTCAAAGCCGTCCCTTATCTAATAAGGTTTTTCGCGATACCAAAGCAGTATCTCTAAACACATGAGATTCTTCGCGATACCAAAGCAGTATATTTAAACACATGAGATTCGTCGGGTGGTCGAAATAGTGCCTTATCCAATAAGGTTCTTCGCGATACCAAAGCAATATCTCTAAACACATGAGATTTTTCGGGTGGTCAAAGCAGTCCCTTATCTAATAAGGTTCTTCGCGATACCAATTCAGTAACTCTAAACACATGAGATTCTTTGGGTGGTGAAAGCAGTCCCTTATCCAATAAGGTTCTTCACGATATTAAAGTAGTATCTCTAAACACATGAGATTCTTCGCGATACCAAAGAAGTATCTCTAAACACATGAGATTCTTCGGGTGGTCGAAGCAGTCCCTTATCCAATAAGGTTCTTCGCGATACCAAAGCAGTATCTCTAAACACATGAGATTCTTCGGGTAGTTGAAGCAGTCCCTTATCCAATAAGGTTCTTCGCGATACCAAAGCAATATCTCTAAACACATGATTTTAATCGGGTGGTCGAAGCAGTCTCATATCCAAAAAGGTTCTTTGCGATACCAAAGCAGTATCTCTAAACACATGAGATTCGTCGGATGGTCGAAGCAGTCCCTTATCCAGTAAGGTTCTTCGCGATACCAAAGCAGTATTTCTAAACACATAAGATTGATCGTGTGGTCAAAGTAGTCCCTTATCCAATAAGGTTCTTTGCGATACCAAGGCAGTATCTCTAAACACATGAGATTCTTCGGGTGGTCAAAGCAGTCCCTTATTTAATAAGGTTCTTCGCGATACCAAAGCAGTTTTATTAAACACATGAGACTCTTCGGGTGGTTGAAGCAGTCCCTTATCCAATAAGGTTCTTCGCGATACCAAAGTAGTATCTCTAAACACATGAGATTCGTCGGGTGGTCGAAGCAGTGCCTTATCCAATAAGGTTTTTTCTTATACCAAAGCTGTATCTCTAAACACATGAGATTCTTTGGGTGGTCAAAGCAGTCCCTTATCTAATAAGGTTCTTCGTGATACCAAAGCAGTATCTCTAAACACATGAGGTTCTTCGGTTGGTCAATGCAGTCCCTTATCTAATAAGGTTCTTCACAATATCAAAGCAGTATCTCTAAAGACATGAGATTCTTCGCGATACCAAAGTAGTATCTCTAAACACATGAGATTCTTCTGGTGGTCAAAGCAGTACCTTATCTAGTAAGGTTATTCGAGATACCAAAGCAGTATCTCTAAACACATGAGATTCTTCGGATGGTCGAAGCAGTCCTTTATCCAATAAGGTTCTTCGTGATACCAAGCATTATCTCTAAACACATGAGATTCTTCGGGTGGTCAAAGCAGTCCCTTATCTAATAAGGTTCTTCGCGATACTAAAGTAGTATCGCTGAACACATGATATTCTTCGGGTGGTGAAAGCAATCCCTTATCCAATAAGGTTCTTCGCGATATTAAAGAAGTATCTCTAAACACATGAGATTCTTCGCGATACCAAAGCAGTATCTCTAAACACATGAGATTCTTCGGGTGGTCGAAGCAGTCCCATATCCAATAAGGTTCGTTGCGATACCAAAGCAGTATCTCTAAAAACATGAGATTCATCGGATGGTCGAAGCAGTCCCTTATCCAATAAGGTTCTTCGTGATACCAAAGTAGTATCTCTAAACACATGAGATTCTTCAGGTGGTCTAAGCAGTCCCTTATCTAATAAGGTGCTTCGCGATACCAAAGCAGTATTTTTAAACATATGAGATTCTTCGGGTGGTCGAAGCAGTCCCTTATACAATAAGGTTCTTCCCGATACCAAAGCAGTATCTCTAAACACATGAGATTCGTCAGGTGGTCGAAGTAGTGCCTTATCCAATAAGGTTCTTCGTAATACCAAAGCAGTATCTCTAAACACGTGAGATTCTTCGGGTGGTCAAAGCAGTCCCTTATCTAATAAGGTTCTTCGCAATACCAAAGCAGTATCTCTAAACACATGAGATTCTTCGGTTGGTCAAAGCAGTCTCTTATCTAATAAGGTTCTTCGCGATATCAAAGCAGTATCTCTAAACACATGAGATTCTTCGCGATACCAAAGTAGTATCTCTAAACACATGAGATTCTTCTTGTGGTCAAAGCAGTACCTTATCTAGTAAGGTTCTTCTTGATACTAAAGTAGTATCTCTAAACACGTGAGATTCTTCGGGTGGTCAAAGCAGTCCCTTATCCAATAAGGTTCTTTGCGATACCAAAGTATTATATTTAAACACATGAGATTCGTTGGGTGGTCAAAGCAGTGCCTTATCCAATAAGGTTCTTCCCGATACCAAAGCAGTATCTCTAAACACATGAGATTCTTCGGGTGGTCAAAGCAGTCCCTTATATAATAAGGTTCTTCGCGATACCAAATCAGTTTCTCTAAACACATGAGATTCTTCGGGTGGTGAAAGCAGTCCCTTATCCAATAAGGTTCTTCGTGATACTAAAGCAGTATTTCTAAACACATGAGATTCTTTGCGATACGAAAGCAGTATCTCTAAACACCTGAGATTCTTCGGGTGGTCGAAGCAGCCCCTTATCCAATAAGGCTCTTCACGATACCAAAGCAGTATTTCTAAACACATGATATTCTTCCGGTAGTTGAAGTAGTCCCTTATCCAATAACGTTCTTCGCGATACCAAAGCAGTATCACTAATCACATGAGATTCATCGGGTGGTCGAAGCAGTACCTTATTCAATAAGGTTCTTCGTGATACCAAAGCAGTATCTCTAAACACATGAGATTCTTCGGGTGGTCGAAGCAGTCCCATATCCAATAAGGTTCGTTGCGATACCAAAGCAGTATCTCTTAACACATGAGATTCGTCGGATTGTCGAAGCAGTCCCTTATCCAATAAGTTTCTTCGCGATACCAAAGCAGTATCTCTAAACACTTGAGATTCTTCTGGTGGTCAAAGCAGTACCTTATCTAATAAGGTTCTTCGCGATACGAAAGCAGTATCTCTAAAAACATGAGATTCTTTGGATGGTCTAAGCAGTCCCTTATCTAATAAGGTTATTCGCGATACCAAAGCAGTATTTTTAAACACATGAGATTCTTCGGGTGGTCGAAGCAGTCCCTTATCCAATAAGGTTCTTCGCGATACCGAAGCATTATATTTAAACACATGAGATTTGTTGGGTGGTCGAAGCAGTGTCTTATCCAATAAGGTTCTTCGCGATACCAAAGCAGTATCTCTAAACACATGAGATTCTTTGGGTGGTCAAAGCAGTCCCTTATTTAATAAGGTTCTTCGCGATACCAAATCAGTTTCTCTAAACACATGAGATTCTTCGGGTGGTGAAAGTAGTCCCTTATCCAATAAGGTTCTTCGCGATATTAAAGCAGTATTTCTAAACACATGAGATTCTTCGCGATACCAAAGCAGTATCTCTAAACACATGAGATTCTTCGGGTGGTCAAAGCAGTCCCAAATCCAATAAGGCTCTTCGCGATACCAAAGCAGTATGTCTAAACACATGATATTCTTCGGGTAGTTGAAGCAGTCCCTTATCCAATAAGGTTCTTCGCGATACCAAAGCAGTATCTCTAAACACATGAGATTCATCGGGTGGTCGAAGCAGTACCTTATTCAATAAGGTTCTTCGTGATACCAAAGCAGTATCTCTAAACACATGAGATTCTTCAAGTGGTCGAAGCAGTCCCATATCCAATAAGGTTCGTTGCGATACTAAAGCAGATTGTCGAAGCAGTCCCTTATCCAATAAGGTTCTTCGCAATACCAAAACAGTATCTCTAAACACATGAGATTCATCGGGTGGTCAAAGTAGTCCCTTATCCAATAAGGTTCTTTGCGATACCAAAGCAGTATCTCAAAAAACATGAGATTCTTCGGGTGGTCTAAGCAGTCCTTTATCTAATAAGGTTATTCGCGATACCAAAGCAGTATTTTTAAACACATGAGATTCTTCGGGTGGTCGAAGTAGTCCCTTATACAATAAGGTTCTTCGCGATACCATAGCAGTATCTCTAAACACGTGACATTCGTCGGGTGGTTGACGTAGTGTCTTATGCAATAAGGTTCTTCGCGATACCAAAGAAGTATCTCTAAACACATGCGATTCTTCGGGTGGTCAAAGCAGTCCCTTATCTAATAAGGTTCTTCACAATACCAAAGTAGTATCTCTAAACACATGAGATTCTTCGGTTGGTCAAAGCAGTCCCTTATCCGTTAAGGTTCTCCGGGATACCAAAGCAGTATCTCTAAACACATGAGATTCATCGGGTGGTCAAAGTAGTCCTTTATCCAATAAGGTTCTTTGTGATACCAAAGCAGTATCTCTAAACACATGAGATTCTTCGGGTGGTCGAAGAAGTCCCTTATCCAATAAGGTTCTTCGCGATACCAAAGCAGTATTTTTAAACACATGAGATTCTTCGGGTGGTCAAAGCAGTCCCTTATCCAATAAGGTTCTTCGCGATACCAAAGCAGTATCTCTAAACACAGGAGATTCGTCGGGTGGTCAAAGCAGTGCCTTATCTAAGAAGGTTCTTCGCGATACTTAAGCCGTATCTCTAAACACATGAGATTTTTCGGGTGGTCAAAGCAGTCCCTTATCTTATAAGGTTCTTCGCGATACCAAAGCAGTATCTCTAAACACATGAGATTCTTCGGTTGGTCAAAGCAGTCCCCTATCTAATAAGGTTCTTCGTGATATCAAAGCAGTATCTCTAAACACATGAGATTCTTCGCGATACCAAAGCAGTATCTCTAAACACTTGAGATTCTTCTGGTGGTCAAAGCAGTACCTTATCTAATAAGGTTCTTCGCGATACCAAAGCAGTATCTTTAAAAACATGAGATTCTTCGGGTGGTCCAAGCAGTCCCTTATCTAATAAGGTTCTTCACGATACCAAAGCAGTATTTTTAAACACATGAGATTCTTCGGGTGGTCGAAGCAGTCCCTTATCCAATAAGGTTCTTCGCGATACCAAAGCATTATATTCAAACACATGAGATTCGTTGGGTGGTCGAAGCAGTGCCTTATCCAATAAGATTCTTCGCGATACCAAAGCAGTATCTCTAAACACATGAGATTCTTTGGGTTGTCAAAGCAGTCCCTTATCTAATAAGGTTCTTCGCGATACCAAATCAATTTCTCTAAACACATGAGATTCTTTGGGTGGTGAAAGCAGTCCCTTATCCAATAAGGTTCTTCGCGATATTAAAGCAGTATTTCTAAACACATGAGATTCTTCGCGATACCAAAGCAGTATCTCTAAAAATATGAGATTCTTCGGGTGGTCGAAGCAGTCGCTTATCCAATAAGGCTCTTCGCGATACCAAAGCAGTATGTCTAAACACATGATATTCTTCGGGTAGTTGAAGCAGTCCCTTATCCAATAAGGTACTTTGCGATACCAAAGCAGTATCTCTAAACACATGAGATTCATTGGGTGGTCGAAGCAGTACCTTATTCAATAAGGTTCTTCGTGATACCAAAGCAGTATCTCGAAACACATGAGATTCTTCAAGTGGTCGAAGCAGTCCCATATCCAATAAGGTTAGTTGCGATACCAAAGCAGTATCTCTAAACCCATGACATTCGTCAGATTGTCGAAGCAGTCCCTTATCCAATAAGGTTCTTCGCGATACCAAAGCAGTATCTCTAAACACATGAGATTCTTCTGGTGGTCAAAGCAGTACCTTATCTAATAAGGTTCTTCGCGATACCAAAGCAGTATCTTTAAAAACATGAGATTCTTCGGGTGGTCCAAGCAGTCCCTTATCTAATAAGGTTCTTCACGATACCAAAGCAGTATTTTTAAACACATGAGATTCTTCGGGTGGTCGAAGCAGTCCCTTATCCAATAAGGTTCTTCGCGATACCAAAGCATTATATTCAAACACATGAGATTCGTTGGGTGGTCGAAGCAGTGCCTTATCCAATAAGATTCTTCGCGATACCAAAGCAGTATCTCTAAACACATGAGATTCTTTGGGTTGTCAAAGCAGTCCCTTATCTAATAAGGTTCTTCGCGATACCAAATCAGTTTCTCTAAACACATGAGATTCTTCGGGTGGTGAAAGTAGTCCCTTATCCAATAAGGTTCTTCGCGATATTAAAGCAGTATTTCTAAACACATGAGATTCTTCGCGATACCAAAGCAGTATCTCTAAACACATGAGATTCTTCGGGTGGTCAAAGCAGTCCCAAATCCAATAAGGCTCTTCGCGATACCAAAGCAGTATGTCTAAACACATGATATTCTTCGGGTAGTTGAAGCAGTCCCTTATCCAATAAGGTTCTTCGCGATACCAAAGCAGTATCTCTAAACACATGAGATTCATCGGGTGGTCGAAGCAGTACCTTATTCAATAAGGTTCTTCGTGATACCAAAGCAGTATCTCTAAACACATGAGATTCTTCAAGTGGTCGAAGCAGTCCCATATCCAATAAGGTTCGTTGCGATACTAAAGCAGATTGTCGAAGCAGTCCCTTATCCAATAAGGTTCTTCGCAATACCAAAACAGTATCTCTAAACACATGAGATTCATCGGGTGGTCAAAGTAGTCCCTTATCCAATAAGGTTCTTTGCGATACCAAAGCAGTATCTCAAAAAACATGAGATTCTTCGGGTGGTCTAAGCAGTCCTTTATCTAATAAGGTTATTCGCGATACCAAAGCAGTATTTTTAAACACATGAGATTCTTCGGGTGGTCGAAGTAGTCCCTTATACAATAAGGTTCTTCGCGATACCATAGCAGTATCTCTAAACACGTGACATTCGTCGGGTGGTTGACGTAGTGTCTTATGCAATAAGGTTCTTCGCGATACCAAAGAAGTATCTCTAAACACATGCGATTCTTCGGGTGGTCAAAGCAGTCCCTTATCTAATAAGGTTCTTCACAATACCAAAGTAGTATCTCTAAACACATGAGATTCTTCGGTTGGTCAAAGCAGTCCCTTATCCGTTAAGGTTCTCCGGGATACCAAAGCAGTATCTCTAAACACATGAGATTCATCGGGTGGTCAAAGTAGTCCTTTATCCAATAAGGTTCTTTGTGATACCAAAGCAGTATCTCTAAACACATGAGATTCTTCGGGTGGTCGAAGAAGTCCCTTATCCAATAAGGTTCTTCGCGATACCAAAGCAGTATTTTTAAACACATGAGATTCTTCGGGTGGTCAAAGCAGTCCCTTATCCAATAAGGTTCTTCGCGATACCAAAGCAGTATCTCTAAACACAGGAGATTCGTCGGGTGGTCAAAGCAGTGCCTTATCTAAGAAGGTTCTTCGCGATACTTAAGCCGTATCTCTAAACACATGAGATTTTTCGGGTGGTCAAAGCAGTCCCTTATCTTATAAGGTTCTTCGCGATACCAAAGCAGTATCTCTAAACACATGAGATTCTTCGGTTGGTCAAAGCAGTCCCCTATCTAATAAGGTTCTTCGTGATATCAAAGCAGTATCTCTAAACACATGAGATTCTTCGCGATACCAAAGCAGTATCTCTAAACACTTGAGATTCTTCTGGTGGTCAAAGCAGTACCTTATCTAATAAGGTTCTTCGCGATACCAAAGCAGTATCTTTAAAAACATGAGATTCTTCGGGTGGTCCAAGCAGTCCCTTATCTAATAAGGTTCTTCACGATACCAAAGCAGTATTTTTAAACACATGAGATTCTTCGGGTGGTCGAAGCAGTCCCTTATCCAATAAGGTTCTTCGCGATACCAAAGCATTATATTCAAACACATGAGATTCGTTGGGTGGTCGAAGCAGTGCCTTATCCAATAAGATTCTTCGCGATACCAAAGCAGTATCTCTAAACACATGAGATTCTTTGGGTTGTCAAAGCAGTCCCTTATCTAATAAGGTTCTTCGCGATACCAAATCAATTTCTCTAAACACATGAGATTCTTTGGGTGGTGAAAGCAGTCCCTTATCCAATAAGGTTCTTCGCGATATTAAAGCAGTATTTCTAAACACATGAGATTCTTCGCGATACCAAAGCAGTATCTCTAAAAATATGAGATTCTTCGGGTGGTCGAAGCAGTCGCTTATCCAATAAGGCTCTTCGCGATACCAAAGCAGTATGTCTAAACACATGATATTCTTCGGGTAGTTGAAGCAGTCCCTTATCCAATAAGGTACTTTGCGATACCAAAGCAGTATCTCTAAACACATGAGATTCATTGGGTGGTCGAAGCAGTACCTTATTCAATAAGGTTCTTCGTGATACCAAAGCAGTATCTCGAAACACATGAGATTCTTCAAGTGGTCGAAGCAGTCCCATATCCAATAAGGTTAGTTGCGATACCAAAGCAGTATCTCTAAACCCATGACATTCGTCAGATTGTCGAAGCAGTCCCTTATCCAATAAGGTTCTTCGCGATACCAAAGCAGTATCTCTAAACACATGAGATTCTTCTGGTGGTCAAAGCAGTACCTTATCTAATAAGGTTCTTCGCGATACCAAAGCAGTATCTTTAAAAACATGAGATTCTTCGGGTGGTCCAAGCAGTCCCTTATCTAATAAGGTTCTTCACGATACCAAAGCAGTATTTTTAAACACATGAGATTCTTCGGGTGGTCGAAGCAGTCCCTTATCCAATAAGGTTCTTCGCGATACCAAAGCATTATATTCAAACACATGAGATTCGTTGGGTGGTCGAAGCAGTGCCTTATCCAATAAGATTCTTCGCGATACCAAAGCAGTATCTCTAAACACATGAGATTCTTTGGGTTGTCAAAGCAGTCCCTTATCTAATAAGGTTCTTCGCGATACCAAATCAGTTTCTCTAAACACATGAGATTCTTCGGGTGGTGAAAGCAGTCCCTTATGCAATAAGGTTCTTCGCGATATTAAAGCAGTATTTCTAAACACATGAGATTCTTCACGATACCAAAGCAGTATCTCTAAAAACATGAGATTCTTCGGGTGGTCGAAGCAGTCACTTATCCAATAAGGCTCTTTGCGATACCAAAGCAGTATGTCTAAACACATGATATTCTTCGGGTAGTTGAAGCAGTCCCTTATCCAATAAGGTTCTTCGCGATACCAAAGCAGTATCTCTAAACACATGAGATTCATTGGGTGGTCGAAGCAGTACCTTATTCAATAAGGTTCTTCGTGATACCAAAGCAGTATCTCTAAACACATGAGATTCTTCAAGTGGTCGAAGCAGTCCCATATCCATTAAGGTTAGTTGCGATACCAAAGCAGTATCTCTAAACCCATGAGATTCGTCAGATTGTCGAAGCAGTCCCTTATCCAATAAGGTTCTTCGCGATACCAAAGCAGTATCTCTAAACACATGAGATTCTTCTGGTGGTCAAAGCAGTAACTTATCTAATAAGGTTCTTCGCGATACCAAAGCAGTATCTTTAAAAACATGAGATTCTTCGGGTGGTCCAAGCAGTCCCTTATCTAATAAGGTTCTTCGCGATACCAAAGCAGTATTTTTAAACACATGAGATTCTTCGGGTGGTCGAAGCAGTCCCTTATCCAATAAGGTTCTTCGCGATACCAAACCATTATATTTAAACACATGAGATTCGTTGGGTGGTCGAAGCAGTGCCTTATCCAATAAGGTTCTTCGCGATACCAAAGCAGTATCTCTAAACACATGAGATTCTTTGGGTGGTTAAAGCAGTCCCTTATCTAATAAGGTTCTTCGCGATACCAAATCAGTTTTTCTAAACACATGAGATTCTTCGGGTGGTGAAAGCAGTCCCTTATCCAATAAGGTTCTTCGCGATATTAAAGCAGTATTTCTAAACACATGAGATTCTTCACGATACCAAAGCAGTATCTCTAAAAACATGAGATTCTTCGGGTGGTCGAAGCAGTCGTTTATCCAATAAGGCTCTTCGCGATACCAAAGCAGTATGTCTAAACACATGATATTCTTCGGGTAGTTGACGCAGTCCCTTATCCAATAAGGTACTTCGTGATACCAAAGCAGTATCTCTAAACACATGAGATTCATCGGGTGGTCGAAGCAGTACCTTATTCAATAAGGTTCTTTGTGATACCAAAGCAGTATCTCTAAACACATGAGATTCTTCAAGTGGTCGAAGCATTCCCATATCCAATAAGGTTAGTTGCGATACCAAAGCAGTATCTCTAAACCCATGAGATTCGTCAGATTGTCAAAGCAGTCCCTTATCCAATAAGGTTCTTCGCGATACCAAAGCAGTATCTCTAAACACATGAGATTCTTCTGGTGGTCAAAGCAGTACCTTATCTAATAAAGTTCTTCGCGATACCAAAGCAGTATCTTTAAAAACATGAGATTCTTCGGGTGGTCCAAGCAGTCCCTTATCTAATAAGGTTCTTCGCGATACCAAAGCAGTATTTTTAAACACATGAGATTCTTCGGGTGGTCGAAGCAGTCCCTTATCCAATAAGGTTCTTCGCGATACCAAAGCATTATATTTAAACACATGAGATTCGTTGGGTGGTCGAAGCAGTGCCTTATCCAATAAGGTTCTTCGCGATACCAAAGCAGTATCTCTAAACACATGAGATTCTTTGGGTGGTTAAAGCAGTCCCTTATCTAATAAGGTTCTTCGCGATACCAAATCAGTTTCTCTAAACACATGAGATTCTTCGGGTGGTGAAAGCAGTCCCTTATCCAATAAGGTTCTTCGCGATATTAAAGCAGTATTTCTAAACACATGAGATTCTTCGCGATACCAAAGAAGTATCTCTAAAACCATGAGATTCTTCGGGTGGTCGAAGCAGTCGCTTATCCAATAAGGCTTTTCGCGATACCAAAGCAGTATGTCTAAACACATGATATTCTTCGGGTAGTTGAAGCAGTCCCTTATCCAATAAGGTTCTTCGCGATACCAAAGCAGTATCTCTAAACACATGAGATTCATCAGGTGGTCGAAGCAGTACCTTATTTAATAAGGTTCTTCGTGATACCAAAGCAGTATCTCTAAACACATGAGATTCTTCGGGTGGTCAAAGCAGTCCCATATCCAATAAGGTTCGTTGCGATACCAAAACAGTATCTCTAAACACATGAGATTCGTCGGATTGTCGAAGCAGTCCCTTATCCAATAAGGTTCTTCGCGATACCAAAGCAGTATCTCTAAACACTTGAGATGCTTCTGGTGGTCAAAGCAGTACCTTATCTAATAAGGTTCTTCGCGATACCTAAGCAGTATCTCTACAAACATGAGATTCTTCGGGTGGTCTGAGCAGTCCCTTATCTAATAAGGTTCTTCGCGATACCAAAGCAGTATTTTTAAACACATGAGATTCTTCGGGTGGTAGAAGCAGTCCCTTATCCAATAAGGTTCTTCGCGATACCAAAGCATTATATTTAAACACATGAGATTCGTTGGGTGGTCGAAGCAGTGTCTTATCCAATAAGGTTCTTCGCGATACCAAAGCAGTATCTCTAAACACATGAGATTCTTCGGGTGGTCAAAGCAGTCCCTTATCCAATAAGGTTCTTCGCGATACCAAATCAGTATCTCTAAACACATGAGATTCTTCGGGTGGTGAAAGCAGTCCCTTATCCAAGAAGGTTCTTTGCAATTTTAATGCAGGATTTCTAAACACATGAGATTCTTCGCGATACCAAAGCAGTATCTCTAAACACATGAGATTCTTCGGGTGGTCGAAGCAGTCCCTTATCCAATAAGGCTCTTCGCGATACCAAAGCAATATATCTAAACACATGATATTCTTCGGGTAGTTGAATCAGTCCCTTATCTAATAAGGTTCTTCGCGATACCAAAGCAGTATCTTTAAACACATGAGATTCATCGGGTGGTCGAAGCAGTACCTTATTCAATAAGGTTCTTTGTGATTCCAAAGCAGTATCTCTAAACACATGAGATTCTTCATTTTGGTCGAAGCAGTCCCATATCCAATAAGGTTCGTTGCGATACCAAAGCAGTATCTCTAAACACATCAGATTTGTCGGATGGTCGAAGCAGTCCCTTATCCAATAAGGTTCTTCGCGATACCAAAGCAGTATCTCTAAACACATGAGATTCATAGGGTAGTCAAAGTAATCCCTTATCCAATAAGGTTCATTGCGATACCAAAGTAGTATCTCTAAACACATGAGATTCTTCGGGTGGTCTAAGCAGTCCCTTATCTAATAAGGCTCTTCACGATACCAAAGCGGTATTTTTAAACACATGAGATTCTTCGGGTGGTCGAAGCAGTCCCTTATACAATAAGGTTCTTCGCGATACTAAAGAAGTATCTCTAAACACATGACATTCGTCGGGTGGTTGAAGTAGTGTCTTATCCAATAAGGTTCTTCGCGATACCAAAGCAGTATCTCTAAACACATGCGATTCTTCGGGTGGTCAAAGAAGTCCCTTATCTAATAAGGTTCTTCGCAATACCGAAGCAGTATCTCTAAACACATGAGATTCTTCGGTTGGTCAAAGCAGTCCCTTATCCGTTAAGGCTCTTCGCGATACCAAAACAGTATCTCTAAACACATGAGATTCATCGGGTGGTCAAAGTAGTCCTTTATCCAATAAGGTTCTTTGCGATACCAAAGCAGTATCTCTAAACACATGAGATTCTTCGGGTGGTCGAATCAGTCCCTTATCCAATAAGGTTCTTCGCGATACCAAAGTAGTATCTCTAAACACATGAGATTCTTCGGGTGGTCAAAGCAGTCCCTTATCCAATAAGGTTCTTCGCGATACCAAAGCAGTATCTCTAAACACAGGAGATTCGTCGGGTGGTCAAAGCAGTGCCTTATCTAAGAATGTTCTTCGCGATACTTAAGCCGTATCTCTAAACACATGAGATTCTTCGGGTGGTCAAAGCAGTCCCTTATCTTATAAGGTTCTTCGCTATAACAAAGCAGTATCTTTAAAAACATGAGATTCTTCGGGTGGTCCAAGCAGTCCCTTATCTAATAAGGTTCTTAGCGATACCAAAGCAGTATTTTTAAACACATGAGATTCTTCGGGTGGTCAAAGCAGTCCCTTATCGAATAAGGTTCTTCGCGATACCAAAGCATTATATTTAAACACATGAGATTCGTTGGGTGGTCGAAGCAGTGCCTTATCCAATAAGGTTCTTCGCGATACCAAAGCAGTATCTCTAAACACATGAGATTCTTTGGGTGGTTAAAGCAGTCCCTTATCTAATAAGGTTCTTCGCGATACCAAATCAGTTTCTCTAAACACATGAGATTCTTAGGGTGGTTAAAGCAGTCCCTTATCCAATAAGGTTCTTCGTGATATTAAAGCAGTATTTCTAAACACATGAGATTCTTCACGATACCAAAGCAGTATCTCCAAAACCATGAGATTCTTCGGGTGGTCGAAGCAGTCGCTTATCCAATAAGGCTCTTCGCGATACCAAAGCAGTATGTCTAAACACATGATATTCTTCGGGTTGTTAAAGCAGTCCCTTATCCAATAAGGTTCTTCGCGATACCAAAGCAGTATCTCTAAACACATGAGATTCATCAGGTGGTCGAAGCAGTACCTTATTCAATAAGGTTCTTCGTGATACCAAAGCAGTATCTCTAAACACATGAGATTCTTCGGGTGGTCGAAGCAGTCCCATATCCAATAAGGTTCGTTGCGATACCAAAGCAGTATCTCTAAACACATGAGATTCGTCAGATTGTCGAAGCAGTCCCTTAGCCAATAAGGTTCTTCGCGATACCAAAGCAGTATCTCTAAACACTTGAGATTCTTCTGGTGGTCAAAGCAGTACCTTATCTAATACGGTTCTTCGCGATACCAAAGAAGTATATTTAAAAACATGAGATTCTTCGGGTGGTCCAAGCAGTCCCTTATCTAATAAGGTTCTTCGCGATACCAAAGCAGTATTTTTAAACACATGAGATTCTTCGGGTGGTCGAAGCATTCCCTTATCCAATAAGGTTCTTCGCGATACCAAAGCATTATATTTAAACACATGAGATTCGTTGGGTGGTCGAAGCAGTGCCTTATCCAATAAGGTTCTTCGCGATACCAAAGCAGTATCTCTAAACACATGAGATTCTTTGGGTGGTTAAAGCAGTCCCTTATCTAATAAGGTTCTTCGCGATACCAAATCAGTTTCTCTAAACACATGAGATTCTTCGGGTGGTTAAAGCAGTCCCTTATCCAATAAGGTTCTTCGTGATATTAAAGCAGTATTTCTAAACACATGAGATTCTTCACGATACCAAAGCAGTATCTCCAAAACCATGAGATTCTTCGGGTGGTCGAAGCAGTCGCTTATCCAATAAGGCTCTTCGCGATACCAAAGCAGTATGTCTAAACACATGATATTCTTCGGGTAGTTGAAGCAGTCCCTTATCCAATAAGGTTCTTCGCGATACCAAAGCAGTATCTCTAAACACATGAGATTCATCGGGTGGTCGAAGCAGTACCTTATTCAATAAGGTTCTTCGTGATACCAAAGCAGTATCTCGAAACACATGAGATTCTTCAAGTGGTCGAAGCATTCCCATATCCAATAAGGTTAGTTGCGATACCAAAGCAGTATCTCTAAACCCATGAGATTCGTCATATTGTCAAAGCAGTCCCTTATCCAATAAGGTTCTTCGCGATACCAAAGCAGTATCTCTAAACACATGAGATTCTTCTGGTGGTCAAAGCAGTAACTTATCTAATAAGGTTCTTCGCGATACCAAAGCAGTATATTTAAAAACATGAGATTCTTCGGGTGGTCCAAGCAGTCCCTTATCTAATAAGGTTCTTCGCGATACCAAAGCAGTATTTTTAAACACATGAGATTCTTCGGGTGGTCGAAGCAGTCCCTTATCCAATAAGGTTCTTCGCGATACCAAAGCATTATATTTAAACACATGAGATTCGTTGGGTGGTCGAAGCAGTGCCTTATCCAATAAGGTTCTTCGCGATACCAAAGCAGTATCTCTAAACACATGAGATTCTTTGGGTGGTTAAAGCAGTCCCTTATCTAATAAGGTTCTTCGCGATACCAAATCAGTTTTTCTAAACACATGAGATTCTTCGGGTGGTGAAAGCAGTCCCTTATCCAATAAGGTTCTTCGCGATATTAAAGCAGTATTTCTAAACACATGAGATTCTTCACGATACCAAAGCAGTATCTCTAAAAACATGAGATTCTTCGGGTGGTCGAAGCAGTCGTTTATCCAATAAGGCTCTTCGCGATACCAAAGCAGTATGTCTAAACACATGATATTCTTCGGGTAGTTGACGCAGTCCCTTATCCAATAAGGTACTTCGTGATACCAAAGCAGTATCTCTAAACACATGAGATTCATCGGGTGGTCGAAGCAGTACCTTATTCAATAAGGTTCTTTGTGATACCAAAGCAGTATCTCTAAACACATGAGATTCTTCAAGTGGTCGAAGCATTCCCATATCCAATAAGGTTAGTTGCGATACCAAAGCAGTATCTCTAAACCCATGAGATTCGTCAGATTGTCAAAGCAGTCCCTTATCCAATAAGGTTCTTCGCGATACCAAAGCAGTATCTCTAAACACATGAGATTCTTCTGGTGGTCAAAGCAGTACCTTATCTAATAAAGTTCTTCGCGATACCAAAGCAGTATCTTTAAAAACATGAGATTCTTCGGGTGGTCCAAGCAGTCCCTTATCTAATAAGGTTCTTCGCGATACCAAAGCAGTATTTTTAAACACATGAGATTCTTCGGGTGGTCGAAGCAGTCCCTTATCCAATAAGGTTCTTCGCGATACCAAAGCATTATATTTAAACACATGAGATTCGTTGGGTGGTCGAAGCAGTGCCTTATCCAATAAGGTTCTTCGCGATACCAAAGCAGTATCTCTAAACACATGAGATTCTTTGGGTGGTTAAAGCAGTCCCTTATCTAACAAGGTTCTTCGCGATACCAAATCAGTTTCTCTAAACACATGAGATTCTTCGGGTGGTGAAAGCAGTCCCTTATCCAATAAGGTTCTTCGCGATATTAAAGCAGTATTTCTAAACACATGAGATTCTTCGCGATACCAAAGAAGTATCTCTAAAACCATGAGATTCTTCGGGTGGTCGAAGCAGTCGCTTATCCAATAAGGCTTTTCGCGATACCAAAGCAGTATGTCTAAACACATGATATTCTTCGGGTAGTTGAAGCAGTCCCTTATCCAATAAGGTTCTTCGCGATACCAAAGCAGTATCTCTAAACACATGAGATTCATCAGGTGGTCGAAGCAGTACCTTATTTAATAAGGTTCTTCGTGATACCAAAGCAGTATCTCTAAACACATGAGATTCTTCGGGTGGTCAAAGCAGTCCCATATCCAATAAGGTTCGTTGCGATACCAAAACAGTATCTCTAAACACATGAGATTCGTCGGATTGTCGAAGCAGTCCATTATCCAATAAGGTTCTTCGCGATACCAAAGCAGTATCTCTAAACACTTGAGATGCTTCTGGTGGTCAAAGCAGTACCTTATCTAATAAGGTTCTTCGCGATACCTAAGCAGTATCTCTACAAACATGAGATTCTTCGGGTGGTCTGAGCAGTCCCTTATCTAATAAGGTTCTTCGCGATACCAAAGCAGTATTTTTAAACACATGAGATTCTTCGGGTGGTAGAAGCAGTCCCTTATCCAATAAGGTTCTTCGCGATACCAAAGCATTATATTTAAA
This sequence comes from Lathyrus sativus, assembly GCA_963859935.3. Taxonomy (NCBI): domain Eukaryota; kingdom Viridiplantae; phylum Streptophyta; class Magnoliopsida; order Fabales; family Fabaceae; genus Lathyrus; species Lathyrus sativus. The sequence continues at coordinate 233,779,944 of OZ012740.1, read as the reverse complement.
CACATGAGATTCGTTGGGTGGTCGAAGCAGTGTCTTATCCAATAAGGTTCTTCGCGATACCAAAGCAGTATCTCTAAACACATGAGATTCTTCGGGTGGTCAAAGCAGTCCCTTATCCAATAAGGTTCTTCGCGATACCAAATCAGTATCTCTAAACACATGAGATTCTTCGGGTGGTGAAAGCAGTCCCTTATCCAAGAAGGTTCTTTGCAATTTTAATGCAGGATTTCTAAACACATGAGATTCTTCGCGATACCAAAGCAGTATCTCTAAACACATGAGATTCTTCGGGTGGTCGAAGCAGTCCCTTATCCAATAAGGCTCTTCGCGATACCAAAGCAATATATCTAAACACATGATATTCTTCGGGTAGTTGAAGCAGTCCCTTATCTAATAAGGTTCTTCGCGATACCAAAGCAGTATCTTTAAACACATGAGATTCATCGGGTGGTCGAAGCAGTACCTTATTCAATAAGGTTCTTTGTGATTCCAAAGCAGTATCTCTAAACACATGAGATTCTTCATTTTGGTCGAAGCAGTCCCATATCCAATAAGGTTCGTTGTGATACCAAAGCAGTATCTCTAAACACATCAGATTTGTCGGATGGTCGAAGCAGTCCCTTATCCAATAAGGTTCTTCGCGATACCAAAGCAGTATCTCTAAACACATGAGATTCATAGGGTAGTCAAAGTAATCCCTTATCCAATAAGGTTCATTGCGATACCAAAGTAGTATCTCTAAACACATGAGATTCTTCGGGTGGTCTAAGCAGTCCCTTATCTAATAAGGCTCTTCACGATACCAAAGCGGTATTTTTAAACACATGAGATTCTTCGGGTGGTCGAAGCAGTCCCTTATACAATAAGGTTCTTCGCGATACTAAAGAAGTATCTCTAAACACATGACATTCGTCGGGTGGTTGAAGTAGTGTCTTATCCAATAAGGTTCTTCGCGATACCAAAGCAGTATCTCTAAACACATGCGATTCTTCGGGTGGTCAAAGAAGTCCCTTATCTAATAAGGTTCTTCGCAATACCGAAGCAGTATCTCTAAACACATGAGATTCTTCGGTTGGTCAAAGCAGTCCCTTATCCGTTAAGGCTCTTCGCGATACCCAAACAGTATCTCTAAACACATGAGATTCATCGGGTGGTCAAAGTAGTCCTTTATCCAATAAGGTTCTTTGCGATACCAAAGCAGTATCTCTAAACACATGAGATTCTTCGGGTGGTCGAATCAGTCCCTTATCCAATAAGGTTCTTCGCGATACCAAAGTAGTATCTCTAAACACATGAGATTCTTCGGGTGGTCAAAGCAGTCCCTTATCCAATAAGGTTCTTCGCGATACCAAAGCAGTATCTCTAAACACAGGAGATTCGTCGGGTGGTCAAAGCAGTGCCTTATCTAAGAATGTTCTTCGCGATACTTAAGCCGTATCTCTAAACACATGAGATTCTTCGGGTGGTCAAAGCAGTCCCTTATCTTATAAGGTTCTTCGCTATAACAAAGCAGTATCTTTAAAAACATGAGATTCTTCGGGTGGTCCAAGCAGTCCCTTATCTAATAAGGTTCTTAGCGATACCAAAGCAGTATTTTTAAACACATGAGATTCTTCGGGTGGTCAAAGCAGTCCCTTATCGAATAAGGTTCTTCGCGATACCAAAGCATTATATTTAAACACATGAGATTCGTTGGGTGGTCGAAGCAGTGCCTTATCCAATAAGGTTCTTCGCGATACCAAAGCAGTATCTCTAAACACATGAGATTCTTTGGGTGGTTAAAGCAGTCCCTTATCTAATAAGGTTCTTCGCGATACCAAATCAGTTTCTCTAAACACATGAGATTCTTCGGGTGGTTAAAGCAGTCCCTTATCCAATAAGGTTCTTCGTGATATTAAAGCAGTATTTCTAAACACATGAGATTCTTCACGATACCAAAGCAGTATCTCCAAAACCATGAGATTCTTCGGGTGGTCGAAGCAGTCGCTTATCCAATAAGGCTCTTCGCGATACCAAAGCAGTATGTCTAAACACATGATATTCTTCGGGTAGTTAAAGCAGTCCCTTATCCAATAAGGTTCTTCGCGATACCAAAGCAGTATCTCTAAACACATGAGATTCATCAGGTGGTCGAAGCAGTACCTTATTCAATAAGGTTCTTCGTGATACCAAAGCAGTATCTCTAAACACATGAGATTCTTCGGGTGGTCGAAGCAGTCCCATATCCAATAAGGTTCGTTGCGATACCAAAGCAGTATCTCTAAACACATGAGATTCGTCAGATTGTCGAAGCAGTCCCTTAGCCAATAAGGTTCTTCGCGATACCAAAGCAGTATCTCTAAACACTTGAGATTCTTCTGGTGGTCAAAGCAGTACCTTATCTAATACGGTTCTTCGCGATACCAAAGAAGTATATTTAAAAACATGAGATTCTTCGGGTGGTCCAAGCAGTCCCTTATCTAATAAGGTTCTTCGCGATACCAAAGCAGTATTTTTAAACACATGAGATTCTTCGGGTGGTCGAAGCATTCCCTTATCCAATAAGGTTCTTCGCGATACCAAAGCATTATATTTAAACACATCAGATTCGTTGGGTGGTCGAAGCAGTGCCTTATCCAATAAGGTTCTTCGCGATACCAAAGCAGTATCTCTAAACACATGAGATTCTTTGGGTGGTCAAAGCAGTCCCTTATCTAATAAGGTTCTTCGCGATACCAAATCAGTTTCTCTAAACACATGAGATTCTTCGGGTGGTGAAAGCAGTCCCTTATCCAATAAGGTTCTTCGCGATATTAAAGCAGTATTTCTAAACACATGAGATTCTTCGAGATACCAAAGCAGTATCTCTAAAAACATGAGATTCTTCGGGTGGTCGAAGCAGTCGCTTATCCAATAAGGCTCTTCGCGATACCAAAGCAGTATGTCTAAACACATGATATTCTTCGGGTAGTTGAAGCAGTCCCTTATCCAATAAGGTTCTTCGCGATACCAAAGCAGTATCTCTAAACACATGAGATTCATCGGGTGGTCGAAGCAGTACCTTATTCAATAAGGTTCTTCGTGATACCAGAGCAGTATCTCTAAACACATGAGATTCTTCGGGTGGTCGAAGCAGTCCCATATCCAATAAGGTTCGTTACGATACCAAAGCAGTGTCTCTAAACATATGAGATTCGTCGGATTGTCGAAGCAGTCCCTTATCTAATAAGGTTCTCCGCGATATCAAAGCAATATCTCTAAACACTTGAGATTCTTCTGGTGGTCAAAGCAGTACCTTATCTAATAAGGTTCTTCGCGATACCAAAGCAATATCACTAAAAACATGAGATTCTTTGGGTGGTCTAAGCAGTCCCTTATCTAATAAGGTTCTTCGCGATACCAAAGCAGTATTTTTAAACACATGAGATTCTTCGGGTGGTCGAAGCAGTCCCTTATCCAATAAGGTTCTTCGCGATACCAAAGCATTATATTTAAACACATGAGATTCGTTGGGTGGTCGAAGCAGTGTCTTATCCAATAAGGTTCTTCGCGATACCAAAGCAGTATCTCTAAACACATGAGATTCTTTGGGTGGTCAAAGCAGTCCCTTATTTAATAAGGTTCTTCGCGATACCAAATCAGTTTCTCTAAACACATGAGATTCTTCGGGTGGTGAAAGTAGTCCCTTATCCAATAAGGTTCTTCGCGATATTAAAGCAATATTTCTAAACACATGAGATTCTTCGCGATACCAAAGCAGTATCTCTAAACACATGAGATTCTTCGGGTGGTCGAAGCAGTCCATTATCCAATAAGGCTCTTCGCGATACCAAAGCAGTATGTCTAAACACATGATATTCTTCAGGTAGTTAAAGTAGTCCCTTATCCAATAAGGTTTTTCGCGATACCAAAGCAGTATCTCTAAACACATGAGATTCATCGGGTGGTCGAAGCAGTACCTTATTCAATAAGGTTCTTCGCGATACCAAAGCAGTATCTCTAAACACATGAGATTCTTTGGGTGGTTAAAGCAGTCCGTTATCTAATAAGGTTCTTCGCGATACCAAATCAGTTTCTCTAAACACATGAGACTTTTCGGGTGGTGAAAGCAGTCCCTTATCCAATAAGGTTCTTCGTGATATTAAAGCAGTATTTCTAAACACATGAGATTCTTTGCGATACCAAAGCAGTATCTCCAAAACCATGAGATTCTTCGGGTGGTCGAAGCAGTCGCTTATCCAATAAGGATCTTAGCGATACCAAAGCAGTATGTCTAAACACATGATATTCTTCGGGTAGTTGAAGCAGTCCCTTATCCAATAAGATTCTTCGCGATACCAAAGCAGTATCTCTAAACACATGAGATTCATCAGGTGGTCGAAGCAGTACCTTATTCAATAAGGTTCTTCGTGATACCAAAGCAGTATCTCTAAACACATGAGATTCTTCGGGTGGTCGAAGCAGTCCCATATCCAATAAGGTTCGTTGCGATACCAAAGCAGTATCTCTAAACACATGAGATTCGTCGGATTGTCGAAGCAGTCCCTTAGCCAATAAGGTTCTTCGCGATACCAAAGCAGTATCTCTAAACACTTGAGATTCTTCTGGTGGTCAAAGCAGTACCTTATCTAATACGGTTCTTCGCGATACCAAAGAAGTATATTTAAAAACATGAGATTCTTCGGGTGGTCCAAGCAGTCCCTTATCTAATAAGGTTCTTCGCGATACCAAAGCAGTATTTTTAAACACATGAGATTCTTCGGGTGGTCGAAGCATTCCCTTATCCAATAAGGTTCTTCGCGATACCAAAGCATTATATTTAAACACATCAGATTCGTTGGGTGGTCGAAGCAGTGCCTTATCCAATAAGGTTCTTCGTGATACCAAAGCAGTATCTCTAAACACATGAGATTCTTTGGGTGGTCAAAGCAGTCCCTTATCTAATAAGGTTCTTCGCGATACCAAATCAGTTTCTCTAAACACATGAGATTCTTCGGGTGGTGAAAGCAGTCCCTTATCCAATAAGGTTCTTCGCGATATTAAAGCAGTATTTCTAAACACATGAGATTCTTCAAGATACCAAAGCAGTATCTCTAAAAACATGAGATTCTTCAGGTGGTCGAAGCAGTCGCTTATCCAATAAGGCTCTTCGCGATACCAAAGCAGTATGTCTAAACACATGATATTCTTCGGGTAGTTGAAGCAGTCCCTTATCCAATAAGGTTCTTCGCGATACCAAAGCAGTATCTCTAAACACATGAGATTCATCGGGTGGTCGAAGCAGTACCTTATTCAATAAGGTTCTTCGTGATACCAGAGCAGTATCTCTAAACACATGAGATTCTTCGGGTGGTCGAAGCAGTCCCATATCCAATAAGGTTCATTACGATACCAAAGCAGTATCTCTAAACACATGAGATTCGTCGGATTGTCGAAGCAGTCCCTTATCCAATAAGGTTCTCCGCGATACCAAAGCAATATCTCTAAACACTTGAGATTCTTCTGGTGGTCAAAGCAGTACCTTATCTAATAAGGTTCTTCGCGATACCAAAGCAGTATCACTAAAAACATGAGATTCTTTGGGTGGTCTAAGCAGTCCCTTATCTAATAAGGTTCTTCGCGATACCAAAGCAGTATTTTTAAACACATGAGATTCTTCGGGTGGTTGAAGCAGTCCCTTATCCAGTAAGGTTCTTCGCGATACCAAAGCATTATATTTAAACACATGAGATTCGTTGGGTGGTCAAAGCAGTGTCTTATCCAATAAGGTTCTTCGCGATACCAAAGCAGTATCTCTAAACACATGAGATTCTTTGGGTGGTCAAAGCAGTCCCTTATTTAATAAGGTTCTTCGCGATACCAAATCAGTTTCTCTAAACACATGAGATTCTTCGGGTGGCGAAAGTAGTCCCTTATCCAATAAGGTTCTTCGCGATATTAAAGCAATATTTCTAAACACATGAGATTCTTCGTGATACCAAAGCAGTATCTCTAAACACATGAGATTCTTCGGGTGGTCGAAGCAGTCCATTATCCAATAAGGCTCTTCGCGATACCAAAGCAGTATGTCTAAACACATGATATTCTTCAGGTAGTTAAAGTAGTCCCTTATCCAATAAGGTTCTTCGCGATACCAAAGCAGTATCTCTAAACACATGAGATTCATCGGGTGGTCGAAGCAGTACCTTATTCAATAAGGTTCTTCGTGATACCAAAGCAATATCTCTAAACACATGAGATTCTTCAAGTGGTCGAAGCAGTCCCATATCCAATTAGGTTCGTTGCAATACCAAAGCAGTATCTCTAAACCCATGAGATTCGTCAGATTGTCGAAGCAGTCCCTTATCCAATAAGGTTCTTCGCGATACCAAAGCCGTATCTCTAAACACATGAGATTTATCGGGTGGTCAAAGTAGTCCCTTATCCAATAAGGTTCTTTGCGATACCAAAGCAGTATCTCTAAAAACATGAGATTCTTCGGGTGGTCTGAGCAGTCCCTTATCTAATAAGGTTCTTCGCGATACCAAAGCAGTATTTTTAAACACATGAGATTCTTCGGGTGGTAGAAGCAGTCCCTTATCCAATAAGGTTCTTCGCGATACCAAAGCATTATATTTAAACACATGAGATTAGTTGGGTGGTCAAAGCAGTGTCTTATCCAATAAGGTTCTTCGCGATACCAAAGCAGTATCTCTAAACACATGAAATTCTTCGGGTGGTCAAAGCAGTCCCTTATCCAATAAGGTTCTTCGCGATACCAAATCAGTATCTCTAAACACATGAGATTCTTCGGGTGGTGAAAGCAGTCCCTTATCCAATAAGGTTCTTCGCAATTTTAATGCAGGATTTTTAAACACATGAGATTCTTCGCGATACCAAAGCAGTATCTCTAAACACATGAGATTCTTCGGGTGGTCGAAGCAGTCCCTTATCCAATAAGGCTCTTCGCGATACCAAAGCAATATATCTAAACACATGATATTCTTCGGGTAGTTAAAGCAGTCCCTTATCCAATAAGGTTCTTCGCGATACCAAAGCAGTATCTCTAAACACATGAGATTCATCGGGTGGTCGAAGCAGTACCTTATTCAATAAGGTTCTTTGTGATTCCAAAGCAGTATCTCTAAACACATGAGATTCTTCGTTTTGGTCGAAGCAGTCCCATATCCAATAAGGTTCGTTGCGATACCGAAGCAGTATCTCTAAACACATCAGATTTGTCGGATGGTCGAAGCAGTCCCTTATCCAATAAGGTTCTTCGCGATACCAAAGCAGTATCTCTAAACACATGAGATTCATAGGGTGGTCAAAGTAATCCCTTATCCAATAAGGTTCATTGCGATACCAAAGTAGTATCTCTAAACACATGAGATTCTTCGGGTGGTCTAAGCAGTCCCTTATCTAATAAGGTTCTTCACGATACCAAAGTGGTATTTTTAAACACATGAGATTCTTCGGGTGGTCGAAGCAGTCCCTTATACAATAAGGTTCTTCGCGATACTAAAGCAGTATCTCTAAACACATGACATTCGTCGGGTGGTTGAAGTAGTGTCTTATCCAATAAGGTTCTTCGCGATACCAAAGCAGTATCTCTAAACACATGCGATTCTTCGGGTGGTCAAAGAAGTCCCTTATCTAATAAGGTTCTTCGCAATACCGAAGCAGTATCTCTAAACACATGAGATTCTTCGGTTGGTCAAAGCAGTCCCTTATCCGTTAAGGCTCTTCGCGATACCAAAGCAGTATCTCTAAACACATGAGATTCATCGCGTGGTCAAAGTAGTCCTTTATCCAATAAGGTTCTTTGCGATACCAAAGCAGTATCTCTAAACACATGAGATTCTTCGGGTGGTCGAAGCAGTCCCTTATCCAATAAGGTTCTTCGCGATACCAAAGTAGTATCTCTAAACACATGAGATTCTTCGGGTGGTCAAAGAAGTCCCTTATCCAATAAGGTTCTTCGTGATACCAAAGCAGTATCTCTAAACACAGGAGATTCGTCGGGTGGTCAAAGCAGTGCCTTATCTAAGAATGTTCTTCGCGATACTTAAGCCGTATCTCTAAACACATGAGATTCTTCGGGTGGTCAAAGCAGTCCCTTATCTTATAAGGTTCTTCGCGATAACAAAGCAGTATCTTTAAAAACATGAGATTCTTCGGGTGGTCCAAGCAGTCCCTTATCTAATAAGGTTCTTAGCGATACCAAAGCATTATTTTTAAACACATGAGATTCTTCGGGTGGTCGAAGCAGTCCCTTATCGAATAAGGTTCTTCGCGATACCAAAGCATTATATTTAAACACATGAGATTCGTTGGGTGGTCGAAGCAGTGCCTTATCCAATAAGGTTCTTCGCGATACCAAAGCAGTATCTCTAAATACATGAGATTCTTTGGGTGGTTAAAGCAGTCGCTTATCTAATAAGGTTCTTCGCGATACCAAATCAATTTCTCTAAACACATGAGATTCTTTGGGTGGTGAAAGCAGTCCCTTATCCAATAAGGTTCTTCGTGATATTAAAGCAGTATTTCTAAACACATGAGATTCTTCGCGATACCAAAGCAGTATCTCCAAAACCATGAGATTCTTCGGGTGGTCGAAGCAGTCGCTTATCCAATAAGGCTCTTCGCGATACCAAAGCAGTATGTCTAAACACATGATATTCTTCGGGTAGTTGAAGCAGTCCCTTATCCAATAAGGTTCTTCGCGATACCAAAGCAGTATCTCTAAACACATGAGATTCATCAGGTGGTCGAAGCAGTACCTTATTCAATAAGGTTCTTCGTGATACCAAAGCAGTATCTCTAAACACATGAGATTCTTCGGGTGGTCGAAGCAGTCCCATATCCAATAAGGTTCGTTGCGATACCAAAGCAGTATCTCTAAACACATGAGATTCGTCGGATTGTCGAAGCAGTCCCTTAGCCAATAAGGTTCTTCGCGATACCAAAGCAGTATCTCTAAACACTTGAGATTCTTCTGGTTGTCAAAGCAGTACCTTATCTAATACAGTTCTTCGCGATACCAGAGAAGTATATTTAAAAACATGAGATTCTTCGGGTGGTCCAAGCAGTCCCTTATCTAATAAGGTTCTTCGCGATACCAAAGCAGTATTTTTAAACACATGAGATTCTTCGGGTGGTCGAAGCATTCCCTTATCCAATAAGGTTCTTCGCGATACCAAAGCATTATATTTAAACACATCAGATTCGTTGGGTGGTCGAAGCAGTGCCTTATCCAATAAGGTTCTTTGCGATACCAAAGCAGTATCTCTAAACACAAGAGATTCTTTGGGTGGTCAAAGCAGTCCCTTATCTAATAAGGTTCTTCGCGATACCAAATCAGTTTCTCTAAACACATGAGATTCTTCGGGTGGTGAAAGCAGTCCCTTATCCAATAAGGTTCTTCGCGATATTAAAGCAGTATTTCTAAACACATGAGATTCTTCGAGATACCAAAGAAGTATCTCTAAAAACATGAGATTCTTCGGGTGGTCGAAGCAGTCGCTTATCCAATAAGGCTCTTCGCGATACCAAAGCAGTATGTGTTAACACATGGTATTCTTCGGGTAGTTGAAGCAGTCCCTTATCCAATAAGGTTCTTCGCGATACCAAAGCAGTATCTCTAAACACATGAGATTCATCGGGTGGTCGAAGCAGTACCTTATTCAATAAGGTTCTTCGTGATACAGAAGCAGTATCTCTAAACACATGAGATTCTTCGGGTGGTCGAAGCAGTCCCATATCCAATAAGGTTCGTTACGATACCAAAGCAGTATCTCTAAACACATGAGATTCGTCGGATTGTCGAAGCAGTCCCTTATCCAATAAGGTTCTCCGCGATACCAAAGCAATATCTCTAAACACTTGAGATTCTTCTGGTGGTCAAAGCAGTACCTTATCTAATAAGGTTCTTCGCGATACCAAAGCAGTATCACTAAAAACATGAGATTCTTTGGGTGGTCTAAGCAGTCCCTTATCTAATAAGGTTCTTCGCGATACCAAAGCAGTATTTTTAAACACATGAGATTCTTCGGGTGGTCGAAGCAGTCCCTTATCCAATAAGGTTCTTCGCGATACCAAAGCATTATATTTAAACACATGAGATTCGTTGGGTGGTCGAAGCAGTGTCTTATCCAATAAGGTTCTTCGCGATACCAAAGCAGTATCTCTAAACACATGAGATTCTTTGGGTGGTCAAAGCAGTCCCTTATCTAATAAGGTTCTTCGCGATACCAAATCAGTTTCTCTAAACACATGAGATTCTTCGGGTGGTGAAAGCAGTCCCTTATCCAATAAGGTTCTTCGCGATATTAAAGCAGTATTTCTAAACACATGAGATTCTTCGAGATACCAAAGCAGTATCTCTAAAAACATGAGATTCTTCGGGTGGTCGAAGCAGTCGCTTATCCAATAAGGCTCTTCGCGATACCAAAGCAGTATGTCTAAACACATGATATTCTTCGGGTAGTTGAAGCAGTCCCTTATCCAATAAGGTTCTTCGCGATACCAAAGCAGTATCTCTAAACACATGAGATTCATCGGGTGGTCGAAGCAGTACCTTATTCAATAAGGTTCTTCGTGATACCAGAGCAGTATCTCTAAACACATGAGATTCTTCGGGTGGTCGAAGCAGTCCCGTATCCAATAAGGTTCGTTACGATACCAAAGCAGTATCTCTAAACACATGAGATTCGTCGGATTGTCGAAGCAGTCCCTTATCCAATAAGGTTCTCCGCGATACCAAAGCAATATCTCTAAACTCTTGAGATTCTTCTGGTGGTCAAAGCAGTACCTTATCTAATAAGGTTCTTCGCGATACCAAAGCAGTATCACTAAAAACATGAGATTCTTTGGGTGGTCTAAGCAGTCCCTTATCTAATAAGGTTCTTCGCGATACCAAAGCAGTATTTTTAAACACATGAGATTCTTCGGGTGGTCGAAGCAGTCCCTTATCCAATAAGGTTCTTCGCGATACCAAAGCATTAGATTTAAACACATGAGATTCGTTGGGTGGTCGAAGCAGTGTCTTATCCAATAAGGTTCTTCGTGATACCAAAGCAGTATCTCTAAACACATGATATTCTTTGGGTGGTCAAAGCAGTCCCTTATCTAATAAGGTTCTTCGCGATACCAAATCAGTTTCTCTAAACACATGAGATTCTTCGGGTGGTGAAAGCAGTCCCTTATCCAATAAGGTTCTTCGCGATATTAAAGCAGTATTTCTAAACACATGAGATTCTTCGAGATACCAAAGCAGTATCTCTAAAAACATGAGATTCTTCGGGTGGTCGAAGCAGTCGCTTATCCAATAAGGCTTTTCGCGATACCAAAGCAGTATGTCTAAACACATGATATTCTTTGGGTAGTTGAAGCAGTCCCTTATCCAATAAGGTTCTTCGCAATACCAAAGCAGTATCTCTAAACACATGAGATTCATCGGGTGGTCGAAGCAGTACCTTATTCAATAAGGTTCTTCGTGATACCAGAGCAGTATCTCTAAACACATGAGATTCTTCGGGTGGTCGAAGCAGTCCCATATCCAATAAGGTTCGTTACGATACCAAAGCAGTATCTCTAAACACATGAGATTCGTCGGATTGTCGAAGCAGTCCCTTATCCAATAAGGTTCTCCGCGATACCAAAGCAATATCTCTAAACACTTGAGATTCTTCTGGTGGTCAAAGCAGTACCTTATCTAATAAGGTTCTTCGCGATACCAAAGCAGTATCACTAAAAACATGAGATTCTTTGGGTGGTCTAAGCAGTCCCTTATCTAATAAGGTTCTTCGCGATACCAAAGCAGTATTTTTAAACACATGAGATTCTTCGGGTGGTCGAAGCAGTCCCTTATCCAATAAGGTTCTTCGCGATACCAAAGCATTAGATTTAAACACATGAGATTCGTTGGGTGGTCGAAGCAGTGTCTTATCCAATAAGGTTCTTCGTGATACCAAAGCAGTATCTCTAAACACATGATATTCTTTGGGTGGTCAAAGCAGTCCCTTATCTAATAAGGTTCTTCGCGATACCAAATCAGTTTCTCTAAACACATGAGATTCTTCGGGTGGTGAAAGCAGTCCCTTATCCAATAAGGTTCTTCGCGATATTAAAGCAGTATTTCTAAACACATGAGATTCTTCGAGATACCAAAGCAGTATCTCTAAAAACATGAGATTCTTCGGGTGGTCGAAGCAGTCGCTTATCCAATAAGGCTTTTCGCGATACCAAAGCAGTATGTCTAAACACATGATATTCTTTGGGTAGTTGAAGCAGTCCCTTATCCAATAAGGTTCTTCGCAATACCAAAGCAGTATCTCTAAACACATGAGATTCATCGGGTGGTCGAAGCAGTACCTTATTCAATAAGGTTCTTCGTGATACCAGAGCAGTATCTCTAAACACATGAGATTCTTCGGGTGGTCGAAGCAGTCCCATATCCAATAAGGTTCGTTACGATACCAAAGCAGTATCTCTAAACACATGAGATTCGTCGGATTGTCGAAGCAGTCCCTTATCCAATAAGGTTCTCCGCGATACCAAAGCAATATCTCTAAACACTTGAGATTCTTCTGGTGGTCAAAGCAGTACCTTATCTAATAAGGTTCTTCGCGATACCAAAGCAGTATCACTAAAAACATGAGATTCTTTGGGTGGTCTAAACAGTCCCTTATCTAATAAGGTTCTTCGTGATACCAAAGCAGTATTTTTAAACACATGAGATTCTTCGGGTGGTCGAAGCAGTCCCTTATCCAATAAGGTTCTTCACGATACCAAAGCATTATATTTAAACACATGAGATTCGTTGGGTGGTCGAAGCAGTGTCTTATCCAATAAGGTTCTTCGCGATACCAAAGCAGTATCTCTAAACACATGAGATTCTTTGGGTGGTCAAAGCAGTCCCTTATTTAATAAGGTTCTTCGCGATACCAAATCAGTTTCTCTAAACACCTGAGATTCTTCGGGTGGTGAAAGTAGTCCCTTATCCAATAAGGTTCTTCGCGATATTAAAGCAATATTTCTAAACACATGAGATTCTTCGCGATACCAAAGCAGTATCTCTAAACACATGAGATTCTTCGGGTGGTCGAAGCAGTCCATTATTCAATAAGGCTCTTCGCGATACCAAAGCAGTATGTCTAAACACATGATATTCTTCAGGTAGTTAAAGTAGTCCCTTATCCAATAAGGTTCTTCGCGATACCAAAGCAATATCTCTAAACACATGAGATTCATCGGGTGGTCGAAGAAGTACCTTATTCAATAAGGTTCTTCGTGATACCAAAGTAATATCTCTAAACACATGAGATTCTTCAAGTGGTCGAAGCAGTCCCATATCCAATAAGGTTCGTTGCAATACCAAAGCAGTATCTCTAAACCCATGAGATTCGTCAGATTGTCGAAGCAGTCCCTTATCCAATAAGGTTCTTCGCGATACCAAAGTCGTATCTCTAAACACATGAGATTTATCGGGTGGTCAAAGTAGTCCCTTATCCAATAAGGTTCTTTGCGATACCAAAGCAGTATCTCTAAAAACATGAGATTCTTCGGGTGGTCTGAGCAGTCCCTTATCTAATAAGGTTCTTCGCGATACCAAAGCAGTATTTTTAAACACATGAGATTCTTCGGGTGGTAGAAGCAGTCCCTTATCCAATAAGGTTCTTCGCGATACCAAAGCATTATATTTAAACACATGAGATTCGTTGGGTGGTCGAAGCAGTGTCTTATCCAATAAGGTTCTTCGCGATACCAAAGCAGTATCTCTAAACACATGAGATTCTTCGGGTGGTCAAAGCAGTCCCTTATCCAATAAGGTTCTTCGCGATACCAAATCAGTATCTCTAAACACATGAGATTCTTCGGGTGGTGAAAGCAGTCCCTTATCCAATAAGGTTCTTCGCAATTTTAATGCAGGATTTCTAAACACATGAGATTCTTCGCGATACCAAAGCAGTATCTCTAAACACATGAGATTCTTCGGGTGGTCGAAGCAGTCCCTTATCCAATAAGGCTCTTCGCGATACCAAAGCAATATATCTAAACACATGATATTCTTCGGGTAGTTGAAGCAGTCCCTTATCCAATAAGGTTCTTCGCGATACCAAAGCAGTATCTCTAAACACATGAGATTCATCGGGTGGTCGAAGCAGTACCTTATTCAATAAGGTTCTTTGTGATTCCAAAGCAGTATCTCTAAACACATGAGATTCTTCATTTTGGTCGAAGCAGTCCCATATCCAATAAGGTTCGTTGCGATACCAAAGCAGTATCTCTAAACACATCAGATTTGTCGGATGGTCGAAGCAGTCCCTTATCCAATAAGGTTCTTCGCGATACCAAAGCAGTATCTCTAAACACATGAGATTCATAGGGTGGTCAAAGTAATCCCTTATCCAATAAGGTTCATTGCGATACCAAAGTAGTATCTCTAAACACATGAGATTCTTCGGGTGGTCTAAGCAGTCCCTTATCTAATAAGGTTCTTCACGATACCAAAGCGGTATTTTTAAACACATGAGATTCTTCGGGTGGTCGAAGCAGTCCCTTATACAATAAGGTTCTTCGCGATACTAAAGCAGTATCTCTAAACACATGACATTCGTCGGGTGGTTGAAGTAGTGTCTTATCCAATAAGGTTCTTCGCGATACCAAAGCAGTATCTCTAAACACATGCGATTCTTCGGGTGGTCAAAGAAGTCCCTTATCTAATAAGGTTCTTCGCAATACCGAAGCAGTATCTCTAAACACATGAGATTCTTCGGTTGGTCAAAGCAGTCCCTTATCCGTTAAGGCTCTTCGCGATACCAAAGCAGTATCTCTAAACACATGAGATTCATCGGGTGGTCAAAGTAGTCCTTTATCCAATAAGGTTCTTTGCGATACCAAAGCAGTATCTCTAAACACATGAGATTCTTCGGGTGGTCGAAGCAGTCCCTTATCCAATAAGGTTCTTCGCGATACCAAAGTAGTATCTCTAAACACATGAGATTCTTCGGGTGGTCAAAGCAGTCCCTTATCCAATAAGGTTCTTCGCGATACCAAAGCAGTATCTCTAAACACAGGAGATTCGTCGGGTGGTCAAAGCAGTGCCTTATCTAAGAATGTTCTTCGCGATACTTAAGCCGTATCTCTAAACACATGAGATTCTTCGGGTGGTCAAAGCAGTCCCTTATCTTATAAGGTTCTTCGCGATAACAAAGCAGTATCTTTAAAAACATGAGATTCTTCGGGTGGTCCAAGCAGTCCCTTATCTAATAAGGTTCTTAGCGATACCAAAGCATTATTTTTAAACACATGAGATTCTTCGGGTGGTCGAAGCAGTCCCTTATCGAATAAGGTTCTTCGCGATACCAAAGCATTATATTTAAACACATGAGATTCGTTGGGTGGTCGAAGCAGTGCCTTATCCAATAAGGTTCTTCGCGATACCAAAGCAGCATCTCTAAATACATGAGATTCTTTGGGTGGTGAAAGCAGTCCCTTATCCAATAAGGTTCTTCGTGATATTAAAGCAGTATTTCTAAACACATGAGATTCTTCGCGATACCAAAGCAGTATCTCCAAAACCATGAGATTCTTCGGGTGGTCGAAGCAGTCGCTTATCCAATACGGCTCTTCGCGATACCAAAGCAGTATGTCTAAACACATGATATTCTTCGGGTAGTTGAAGCAGTCCCTTATCCAATAAGGTTCTTCGCGATACCAAAGCAGTATCTCTAAACACATGAGATTCATCAGGTGGTCGAAGCAGTACCTTATTCAATAAGGTTCTTCGTGATACCAAAGCAGTATCTCTAAACACATGAGATTCTTCGGGTGGTCGAAGCAGTCCCATATCCAATAAGGTTCGTTGCGATACCAAAGCAGTATCTCTAAACACATGAGATTCGTCGGATTGTCGAAGCAGTCCCTTAGCCAATAAGGTTCTTCGCGATACCAAAGCAGTATCTCTAAACACTTGAGATTCTTCTGGTTGTCAAACCAGTACCTTATCTAATACGGTTCTTCGCGATACCAGAGAAGTATATTTAAAAACATGAGATTCTTCGGGTGGTCCAAGCAGTCCCTTATCTAATAAGGTTCTTCGCGATACCAAAGCAGTATTTTTAAACACATGAGATTCTTCGGGTGGTCGAAGCATTCCCTTATCCAATAAGGTTCTTTGCGATACCAAAGCATTATATTTAAACACATCAGATTCGTTGGGTGGTCGAAGCAGTGCCTTATCCAATAAGGTTCTTCGAGATACCAAAGCAGTATCTCTAAAAACATGAGATTCTTCGGGTGGTCGAAGCAGTCGCTTATCCAATAAGGCTCTTCGCGATACCAAAGCAGTATGTCTAAACACATGATATTCTTCGGCTAGTTGAAGCAGTCCCTTATCCAATAAGGTTCTTCGCGATACCAAAGCAGTATCTCTAAACACATGAGATTCATCGGGTGGTCGAAGCAGTACCTTATCCAATAAGGTTCTTCGTGATACCAGAGCAGTATCTCTAAACACATGAGATTCTTCGGGTGGTCGAAGCAGTCCCATATCCAATAAGGTTCGTTCCGATACCAAAGCAGTATCTCTAAACACATGAGATTCGTCGGATTGTCGAAGCAGTCCCTTATCCAATAAGGTTCTCCGTGATACCAAAGCAATATCTCTAAACTCTTGAGATTCTTCTGGTGGTCAAAGCAGTACCTTATCTAATAAGGTTCTTCGCGATACCAAAGCAGTATCACTAAAAACATGAGATTCTTTGGGTGGTCTAAGCAGTCCCTTATCTAATAAGGTTCTTCGCGATACCAAAGCAGTATTTTTAAACACATGAGATTCTTCGGGTGGTCGAAGCAGTCCCTTATCCAATAAGGTTCTTCGCGATACCAAAGCATTATATTTAAACACATGAGATTCGTTGGGTGGTCGAAGCAGTGTCTTATCCAATAAGGTTCTTCGTGATACCAAAGCAGTATCTCTAAACACATGAGATTCTTTGGGTGGTCAAAGCAGTCCCTTATTTAATAAGGTTCTTCGCGATACCAAATCAGTTTCTCTAAACACATGAGATTCTTCGGGTGGTGAAAGTAGTCCCTTATCCAATAAGGTTCTTCACGATATTAAAGCAATATTTCTAAACACATGAGATTCTTCGCGATACCAAAGCAGTATCTCTAAACACATGAGATTCTTCGGGTGGTCGAAGCAGTCCATTATCCAATAAGGCTCTTCGCGATAACAAAGCAGTATGTCTAAACACATGATATTCTTCGGGTAGTTGAAGCAGTCCCTTATCCAATAAGGTTCTTCGCGATACCAAAGCAGTATCTCTAAACACAGGAGATTCGTCGGGTGGTCAAAGCAGTGCCTTATCTAAGAATGTTCTTCGCGATACTTAAGCCGTATCTCTAAACACATGAGATTCTTCGGGTGGTCAAAGCAGTCCCTTATCTTATAAGGTTCTTCGCGATAACAAAGCAGTATCTTTAAAAACATGAGATTCTTCGGGTGGTCCAAGCAGTCCCTTATCTAATAAGGTTCTTAGCGATACCAAAGCATTATTTTTAAACACATGAGATTCTTCGGGTGGTCGAAGCAGTCCCTTATCGAATAAGGTTCTTCGCGATACCAAAGCATTATATTTAAACACATGAGATTCGTTGGGTGGTCGAAGCAGTGCCTTATCCAATAAGGTTCTTCGCGATACCAAAGCAGTATCTCTAAATACATGAGATTCTTTGGGTGGTGAAAGCAGTCCCTTATCCAATAAGGTTCTTCGTGATATTAAAGCAGTATTTCTAAACACATGAGATTCTTCGCGATACCAAAGCAGTATCTCCAAAACCATGAGATTCTTCGGGTGGTCGAAGCAGTCGCTTATCCAATACGGCTCTTCGCGATACCAAAGCAGTATGTCTAAACACATGATATTCTTCGGGTAGTTGAAGCAGTCCCTTATCCAATAAGGTTCTTCGCGATACCAAAGCAGTATCTCTAAACACATGAGATTCATCAGGTGGTCGAAGCAGTACCTTATTCAATAAGGTTCTTCGTGATACCAAAGCAGTATCTCTAAACACATGAGATTCTTCGGGTGGTCGAAGCAGTCCCATATCCAATAAGGTTCGTTGCGATACCAAAGCAGTATCTCTAAACACATGAGATTCGTCGGATTGTCGAAGCAGTCCCTTAGCCAATAAGGTTCTTCGCGATACCAAAGCAGTATCTCTAAACACTTGAGATTCTTCTGGTTGTCAAACCAGTACCTTATCTAATACGGTTCTTCGCGATACCAGAGAAGTATATTTAAAAACATGAGATTCTTCGGGTGGTCCAAGCAGTCCCTTATCTAATAAGGTTCTTCGCGATACCAAAGCAGTATTTTTAAACACATGAGATTCTTCGGGTGGTCGAAGCATTCCCTTATCCAATAAGGTTCTTTGCGATACCAAAGCATTATATTTAAACACATCAGATTCGTTGGGTGGTCGAAGCAGTGCCTTATCCAATAAGGTTCTTCGAGATACCAAAGCAGTATCTCTAAAAACATGAGATTCTTCGGGTGGTCGAAGCAGTCGCTTATCCAATAAGGCTCTTCGCGATACCAAAGCAGTATGTCTAAACACATGATATTCTTCGGCTAGTTGAAGCAGTCCCTTATCCAATAAGGTTCTTCGCGATACCAAAGCAGTATCTCTAAACACATGAGATTCATCGGGTGGTCGAAGCAGTACCTTATCCAATAAGGTTCTTCGTGATACCAGAGCAGTATCTCTAAACACATGAGATTCTTCGGGTGGTCGAAGCAGTCCCATATCCAATAAGGTTCGTTCCGATACCAAAGCAGTATCTCTAAACACATGAGATTCGTCGGATTGTCGAAGCAGTCCCTTATCCAATAAGGTTCTCCGTGATACCAAAGCAATATCTCTAAACTCTTGAGATTCTTCTGGTGGTCAAAGCAGTACCTTATCTAATAAGGTTCTTCGCGATACCAAAGCAGTATCACTAAAAACATGAGATTCTTTGGGTGGTCTAAGCAGTCCCTTATCTAATAAGGTTCTTCGCGATACCAAAGCGGTATTTTTAAACACATGAGATTCTTCGGGTGGTCGAAGGAGTCCCTTATACAATAAGGTTCTTCGCGATACCAAAGAAGTATCTCTAAACACATGACATTCGTCGGGTGGTTGAAGTAGTGTCTTATCCAATAAGGTTCTTCGTGATACCAAAGCAGTATCTCTAAACACATGAGATTCTTTGGGTGGTCAAAGCAGTCCCTTATTTAATAAGGTTCTTCGCGATACCAAATCAGTTTCTCTAAACACATGAGATTCTTCGGGTGGTGAAAGTAGTCCCTTATCCAATAAGGTTCTTCACGATATTAAAGCAATATTTCTAAACACATGAGATTCTTCGCGATACCAAAGCAGTATCTCTAAACACATGAGATTCTTCGGGTGGTCGAAGCAGTCCATTATCCAATAAGGCTCTTCGCGATAACAAAGCAGTATGTCTAAACACATGATATTCTTCGGGTAGTTGAAGCAGTCCCTTATCCAATAAGGTTCTTCGCGATACCAAAGCAGTATCTCTAAACACATGAGATTCATCGGGTGGTCGAAGCAGTACCTTATTCAATAAGGTTCTTTGTGATACCAAAGCAGTATCTCTAAACACATGAGATTCTTCGATTGGTCGAAGCAGTCCCATATCCAATAAGGTTCGTTGCGATACCAAAGCAGTATCTCTAAACACATCAGATTTGTCGGATGGTCGAAGCAGTCCCTTATCTAATAAGGTTCTTCACGATACCAAAGCGGTATTTTTAAACACATGAGATTCTTCGGGTGGTCGAAGGAGTCCCTTATACAATAAGGTTCTTCGCGATACCAAAGAAGTATCTCTAAACACATGACATTCGTCGGGTGGTTGAAGTAGTGTCTTATCAAATAAGGTTCTTCACGATACCAAAGCAGTATCTCTAAACACATGTGATTCTTCGGGTGGTCAAAGCAGTCCCTTATCTAATAAGGTTCTTCGCAATACCAAAGCAGTATCTCTAAACACATGAGATTCTTCGGTTGGTCAAAGCAGTCCCTTATCCGTTAAGGCTCTTCGTGATACCAAAGCAGTATCTCTAAACACATGAGATTCATCGGGTGGTCAAAGTAGTCCATTATCCAATAAGGTTCTTTGCGATACCAAAGCAGTATCTCTAAACACATGAGATTCTTCGGGCGGTCGAAGCAGTCCCTTATCCAATAAGGTTCTTCGCGATACCAAAGTAGTATCTCTAAACACATGAGATTCTTCGGGTGGTCAAAGCAGTCCCTTATCCAATAAGGTTCTTCGCGATACCAAAGCAGTATCTCTAAACACAGGAGATTCGTCGGGTGGTCAAAGCAGTGCCTTATCTAAGAATGTTCTTCGCGATACTTAGGCCGTATCTCTAAACACATGAGATTCTTCGGGTGGTCAAAGCAGTCCCTTATCTTATAAGGTTCTTCGCGATACCAAAGCAGTATCTCTAAACACATGAGATTCTTCGGTTGGTCAAAGCAGTCCCCTATCTAACAAGGTTCTTCGCGATATCAAAGTAGTATCTCTAAACACATGAGATTCTTCGCGATACCAAAGCAGTATCTCTAAACACTTGAGATTCTTCTGGTGGTCAAAGCAGTACCTTATCTAATAAGGTTCTTCGTGATACCAAAGCAGTATCTCTAAAAACATGAGATTCTTCGGGTGGTCCAAGCAGTCCCTTATCTAATAAGGTTCTTCGCGATACCAAAGCAGTATTTTGAAACACATGAGATTCTTCGGGTGGTCGAAGCAGTCCCTTATCCAATAAGGTTCTTCGCGATACCAAAGCAGTATCTCTAAACACATGAGATTTATCGGGTGGTCGAAGCAGTACCTTATTCAATAAGGTTCTTTGTGATACCAAAGCAGTATCTCTAAACACATGAGATTCTTCGATTGGTCGAAGCAGTCCCATATCCAATAAGGTTCGTTGCGATACCAAAGCAGAATCTCTAAACACATCAGATTTGTCAGATGGTCGAAGCAGTCCCTTATCTAATAAGGTTCTTCACGATACCAAAGCGGTATTTTTAAACACTTGAGATTCTTCGGGTGGTCGAAGGAGTCCCTTATACAATAAGGTTCTTCGCGATACCAAAGAAGTATCTCTAAACACATGACATTCGTCGGGTGGTTGAAGTAGTGTCTTATCCAATAAGGTTCTTCACGATACCAAAGCAGTATCTCTAAACACATGCGATTCTTCGGGTGGTCAAAGCAGTCCCTTATCTAATAAGGCTCTTCGCAATACCAAAGCAGTATCTCTAAACACATGAGATTCTTCGGTTGGTCAAAACAGTCCCTTATCCGTTAAGGCTCTTCGCGTTACCAAAGCAGTATCTCTAAACACATGAGATTCATCGGGTGGTCAAAGTAGTCCATTATCCAATAAGGTTCTTTGCGATACCAAAGCAGTATCTCTAAACACATGAGATTCTTCGGGCGGTCGAAGCAGTCCCTTATCCAATAAGGTTCTTCGCGATACCAAAGTAGTATCTCTAAACACATGAGATTCTTCGGGTGGTCAAAGCAGTCCCTTATCGAATAAGGTTCTTCGCGATACCAAAGTAGTATCTCTAAACACAGGAGATTCGTCGGGTGGTCAAAGCAGTGCCTTATCTAAGAATGTTCTTCGCGATACTTAGGCCGTATCTCTAAACACATGAGATTCTTCGGGTGGTCAAAGCAGTCCCTTATCTTATAAGGTTCTTCGCGATACCAAAGCAGTATCTCTAAACACATGAGATTCTTCGGTTGGTCAAAGCAGTCCCCTATCTAACAAGGTTCTTCGCGATATCAAAGTAGTATCTCTAAACACATGAGATTCTTCGCGATACCAAAGCAGTATCTCTAAACACTTGAGATTCTTCTGGTGGTCAAAGCAGTACCTTATCTAATAAGGTTCTTCGTGATACCAAAGCAGTATCTCTAAAAACATGAGATTCTTCGGGTGGTCCAAGCAGTCCCTTATCTAATAAGGTTCTTTGCGATACCAAAGCAGTATTTTGAAACACATGAGATTCTTCGGGTGGTCGAAGCAGTCCCTTATCCAATAAGGTTCTTTGCGATACCAAAGCATTAAATTTAAAAACATGAGATTCGTTGGGTGGTCGAAGGAGTGCCTTATCCAATAAGGTTCTTCGCGATACCAAAGCAGTATCTCTAAACACACGCGATTCTTCGGGTGGTCAAAGCAGTCCCTTATCTAATAAGGTTCTTCGCAATACCAAAGCAGTATCTCTAAACACATGAGATTCTTCGGTTGGTCAAAGCAGTCCCTTATCCGTTAAGGCTCTTCGCGATACCAAAGCAGTATCTCTAAACACATGAGATTCATCGGGTGGTCAAAGTAGTCCATTATCCAATAAGGTTCTTTGCGATACCAAAGAAGTATCTCTAAACACATGAGATTCTTCGGGCGGTCGAAGCAGTCCCTTATCCAATAAGGTTCTTCGCGATACCAAAGTAGTATCTCTAAACACATGAGATTCTTCGGGTGGTCAAAGCAGTCCCTTATCCAATAAGGTTCTTCGCGATACCAAAGCAGTATCTCTAAACACAGGAGATTCGTCGGGTGGTCAAAGCAGTGCCTTATCTAAGAATGTTCTTCGCGATACTTAGGCCGTATCTCTAAACACATGAGATTCTTCGCGTGGTCAAAGCAGTCCCTTATCTTATAAGGTTCTTCACGATACCAAAGCAGTATCTCTAAACACATGATATTCTTCGGTTGGTCAAAGCAGTCCCCTATCTAATAAGGTTCTTCGCGATATCAAAGCAGTATCTCTAAACACATGAGATTCTTCGCGATACCAAAGCAGTATCTCTAAACACTTGAGATTCTTCTGGTGGTCAAAGCAGTACCTTATCTAATAAGGTTCTTCGCGATACCAAAGCAGTATCTCTAAAAACATGAGATTCTTCGGGTGGTCCAAGCAGTCCCTTATCTAATAAGGTTCTTCGCGATACCAAAGCAGTATTTTTAAACACATGAGATTCTTCGGGTGGTCGAACCAGTCCCTTATCCAGTAAGGTTCTTTGCGATACCAAAGCATTAAATTTAAAAACATGAGATTCGTTGGGTGGTCGAAGCAGTGCCTTATCCAATAAGGTTCTTCGCGATACCAAAGCAGTATCTCTAAACTCATGAGATTCTTTGGGTGGTCAAAGCAGTCCCTTATTTAATAATGTTCTTCGCGACACCAAATCAGTTTCTATAAACACATGAGATTCTTCGGGTGGTGAAAGCAGTCCCTTATCCAATAAGGTTCTTCGCGATATTTAAGAAGTATTTCTAAACACATGAGATTCTTCGCGATACCAAAGCAGTATCTCTAAACACATGAGATTCTTTGGGTGGTCGAAGCAGTCCCTTATCCAATAAGGCTCTTCGCGATACCAAAGCAGTATGTCTAAACACATGATACTCTTAAGGTATTTGAAGCAGTCCCTTATCCAATAAGTTTCTTCGCGATACCAAAGCAGTATCTCTAAACACATGAGATTCATCGGGTGGTCGAAGCAGTACCATATTCAATAAGGTTCTTCGTGATACCAAAGCAGTATCTCTAAACACATGAGATTCTTCAAGTGGTCGAAGCAGTCCCATATCCAATAAGGTTCGTTGTGATACCAAAGCAGTATCTCTAAACCCATGAGATTCGTCGGATTGTCGAAGTAGTCCCTTATCCAATAAGGTTCTTCGCGATACCAAAGCAGTATCTATAAACACATGAGATTCATCGGGTGGTCCAAGTAGTCCCTTATCCAATAAAGTTATTTGCGATACCAAAGCAGTAACTCAAAAAACATGAGATTCTTCGGGTGGTCTAAGCAGTCCCTTATCTAATAAGGTTCTTCGCGATACCAAAGCAGTATTTTTAAACACATGAGATTCTTCGGGTGGTCGAAGCAGTCCCTTATCCAATAAGGTTCTTCGCGATACGAAAGCATTATATTTAAACACATGAGATTCGTTGGGTGGTCGAAGCAGTGCCTTATCCAATAAGGTTCTTCGCGATACCAAAGCAGTATCTCTAAACATATGAGATTCTTCGGGTGGTGAAAGCAGTCCCTTATCCAATAAGGTTCTTCGAGATACCAAATAAGTATCTCTAAACACATGAGATTCTTCTGGTGGTGAAAGCAGTCCGTTATCCAATAAGGTTCTTCGCGATATTAAAGCAAGATTTCTAAACACATGAGATTCTTCGCGATACCAAAGCAATATCTCTAAACACATGAGATTCTTCGGGTGGTCGAAGCAGTCCCTTATCCAATAAGGCTCTTCGCGATACAAAAGCAGTATGTCTAAACACATGATATTCTTCGGGTAATTGAAGCAGTCCCTTATCCAATAAGGTTCTTCGCGATTCCAAAGCAGTATCTCTAAACACATGAGATTCATCGGGTGGTCGAAGCAGTACCTTATTCAATAAGGTTCTTTGTGATACCAAAGCAGTATCTCTAAAGACCTGAGATTCTTCGGGTGGTCGAAGCAGTCCCTTATCCAATAAGGTTCTTCGCGATACCAAAGTAGTATCTCTAAACACATGAGATTCGTCGGATGGTCGAAGCAGTCCCTTATCCAATAAGGTTCTTCGCGATACCAAAGCAGTATCTCTAAACACATGAGATTCCTCGGGTGGTCAAAGTAGTCCCTTATCCAATAAGGTTCTTTGTGATACCAAAGCAGTATCTCTAAACACATGAGATTCTTCGGTTTGTCTAAGCAGTCCCTTATCTAATAAGGTTCTTCGCGATACCGAAGATGTATTTTTAAACACATGAGATTCTTCGGGTGGTCAAAGCAGTCCCTTATACAATAAGGTTCTTCGCGATACCAAAGCAGTATCTCTAAACACATGACGTTCGTTGGGTGGTCGAAGCAGTCCCTTATCTAATAAGGTTCTTCGTAATACCAAAGAAGTATCTCTAAACACATGAGATTCTTCGGTTGGTCGAAGCAGTCCCTTATCCGTTAAGGTTCTTCGCGATACCAAAGAAGTATCTCTAAACACATGAGATTCATCGGGTGGTCGAAGTAGTCCTTTATCCAATAAGGTTCTTTACGATACCAAAGTAGTATCTCTAAACACATGAGATTCTTCGGGTGGTCAAAGCAGTCTCTTATCTAATAAGGTTCTTCGCGATACCAAAGCAGTATCTCTAAACACAGGAGATTCGTCGGGTGGTCAAAGCAGTGCCTTATCTAAGAAGGTTCTTCGCGATACTTAAGACGTATCTCTAAACACATGAGATTCTTCGGGTGGTCAAAGCAGTCCCTTATCTTATAAGGTTCTTCGCGATACCAAAGAAGTATCTCTAAACACATGAGATTCTTTGGTTGGTCAAAGCAGTCCCCTATCTAATAAGGTTCTTCGCGATATCAAAGCAGTATCTCTAAACACATGAGATTCTTCGCGATACCAAAGCAGTATCTCTAAAAACTTGAGATTCTTCTGGTGGTCAAAGCAGTACCTTATCTAATAAGGTTCTTCGCGATACCAAAGCAGTATCTCTAAAAACATGATATTCTTCTGGTGGTCCAAGCAGTCCCTTATCTAATAAGGTTCTTCGCGATACCAAAGCAGTATTTTTAAACAAATGAGATTCTTCGGGTGGTCGAAGCAGTCCCTTATCCAATAAGGTTCTTCGCGATACCAAAGCATTATATTTAAACACATGAGATTCGTTGGGTGGTCGAAGAAGTGGCTTATCCAATAAGGTTCTTCGCGATACCAAAGCAGTATCTCTAAACACATGAGATTCTTTGGGTGGTCAAAGCAGTCCCTTATTTAATAATGTTCTTCGCGATACCAAATCAGTTTCTCTAAACACATGAGATTCTTCGGGTGGTGAAAGCAGTCCCTTATCCGATAAGGTTCTTCGCGATATTAAAGCAGTATTTCTAAACACATGAGATTCTTCGCGATACCACAGTAGTATCTCTGAACACATGAGATTCTTTGGGTGGTCCAAGTAGTCCCTTATCTAATAAGGTTCTTCGCGATACCAAAGCAGTATTTTTAAACACATGAGATTCTGCGGGTGGTCGAAGCAGTCCCTTATCCAATAAGGCTCTTCACGATACCAAAGCAATATATCTAAACACATGATATTCTTCGGGTAGTTGAAGCAGTCCCTTATCCAATAAGGTTCTTCGCGATACCAAAGCAGTATCTCTAAACACATGAGATTCATCGGGTGGTCGAAGCAGTACCTTATTCAATAAGGTTCTTTGTGATACCTAAGCAGTATCTCTAAACACATGAGATTCTTCGATTGGTCGAAGTAGTCCCATATCCAATAAGGTTCGTTGCGATACCAAAGCAGTATCTCTAAACACATCAGATTCGTCGGATGGTCGAAGCAGTCCCTTATCCAATAAGGTTCTTCGCGATACCAAAGCAGTATCTCTAAACACATGAGATTCATCGGGTGGTCAAAGTAGTCCCTTATCCAATAAGGTTCTTTGCGATAACAAAGTAGTATCTCTAAACACATGAGATTCTTCGGGTGGTCTAAGCAGTCCCTTATCTAATAAGGTTCTTCACGATACCAAAGCGGTATTTTTAAACACATGAGATTCTTTGGGTGGTCGAAGCAGTCCCTTATACAATAAGGTTCTTCGCGATACCAAAGTAGTATCTCTAAACACATGACATTCGTCGGGTGGTTGAAGTAGTGTCTTATCCAATAAGGTTCTTCGCGATACCAAAGCAGTATCTCTAAACACATGCGATTCTTCGGGTGGTCAAAGCAGTCCCTTATCCAATAAGGTTCTTCGCAATACCAAAGCAGTATCTCTAAACACATGAGATTCTTTGGTTGGTCAAAGCAGTCCCTTATCCGTTAAGGCTCTTCGCGATACCAAAGCAGTATCTCTAAACACATGATATTCATCGGGTGGTCAAAGTAGTCCTTTATCCAATAAGGTTCTTTGTGATACCGAACCAGTATCTCTAAACACGTGAGATTCTTCGGGTGGTCGAAGCAGTCCCTTATCCAATAAGGTTCTTCACGATACCAAAGTAGTATCTCTAAACACATGAGATTCTTCGGGTGGTCAAAGCAGTCCCTTATCCAATAAGGTTTTTCGCGATACCAAAGCAGTATCTCTAAACACAGGAGATTCGTCGGGTGGTCAAAGCAGTGCCTTATCTAAGAAGGTTCTTCGCGATACTTAAGCCGTATCTCTAAACACATGAGATTCTTCGGGTGGTCAAAGCAGTCCCTTATCTTATAAGGTTCTTCGCGATACCAAAGCAGTATCTCTAAACACATGAGATTCTTCGGTTGGTCAAAGCAGTCCCCTATCTAATAAGGTTCTTCGCGATATCAAAGCAGTATCTCTAAACACATGAGATTCTTCGCGATACCAAAGCAGTATCTCTAAAAACTTGAGATTCTTCTGGTGGTCAAAGCAGTACCTTATCTAATAAGGTTCTTCGCGATACCAAAGCAGTATCTCTAAAAACATGAGATTCTTCGGGTGGTCCAAGCAGTCCCTTATCTAATAAGGTTCTTCGCGATACCAAAGCAGTCTTTTTAAACACATGAGATTCTTCTGGTGGTCGAAGCAGTCCCTTATCCAATAAGGTTCTTTGCGATACCAAAGCATTATATTTAAACACATGAGATTCGTTGGGTGGTCGAAGCAGTGCCTTATCCAATAAGGTTCTTCGCGATACCAAAACAGTATCTCTAAACACATGAGATTCTTTGGGTGGTCAAAGCAGTCCCTTATTTAATAATGTTCTTCGCGATACCGAATCAGTTTCTCTAAACACATGAGATTCTTCAGGTGGTGAAAGCAGTCCCTTATCCAATAAGGTTCTTCGCGATATTGAAGTCGTATTTCTAAACACATGAGATTCTTCGCGATACCACAGCAGTATCTCTAAACACATGAGATTCTTTGGGTGGTCGAAGCAGTCCCTTATCCAATAAGGCTCTTCGCGATACCAAAGCAGTATGTCTAAACACATGATATTCTTCAGGTATTTGAAGCAGTCCCTTATCCAACAAGTTTCTTCGCGATACCAAAGCAGTATCTCTAAACACATGAGATTCTTCGGGTGGTGAAAGCAGTCCCTTATCCAATAAGTTTCTTCGCGATGCGAAAACAATATCTCTAAGCACATGAGATTCTTCGGGTTGTCGAAGCAGTCCCTTATCTAACAAGGTTCATCGCGAAACCAAAGCAGTATCTCTATACACAAGATATTCTTCGGGTGGTCGAAGCAGCCCCTTATCCAATAAGGTTATTCGGGATACCAAAGCAGTATCTCTAAACACATGAGATTCTTCGGGTGGTCGAAGCAGTCCCTTATCCAATAAGGTTCTTCGCGATACCAAAGTAGTATCTCTAAACACATGAGATTCTTCGGGTGGTCAAAGCAGTCCCTTATCTAATAAGGTTCTTCGCGATACCAAAGCAGTATTTTTAAACACATGAGATTCTTCGGGTGGTCGAAGCAGTCCCTTATCCAATAAGGTTCTTCGCGATACCAAAGCGTAATATTTAAACACATGAGATTCGTTGGGTGGTCGAAGCAGTGTCTTATCCAATAAGGTTCTTCGCGATACCAAAGTAGTATCTCTAAACACATGAGATTCTTTGGGTGGTCAAAGCAGTCCCTTATTTAATAAGGTTCTTCGCGATACCAAATCAGTTTCTCTAAACACATGAGATTCTTCGGGTGGTGAAAATAGTCCCTTATCCAATAAGGTTCTTCGCGATATTAAAGCAGTATTTCTAAACACATGAGATTCTTCGCGATACCAAAGCAGTATCTCTAAACACATGAGATTCTTCGGGTGGTCGAAGCAGTCCATTATCCAATAAGGCTCTTCGTGATACCAAAGCAGTATTTCTAAACACATGATATTCTTCAGGAAGTTGAAGTAGTCCCTTATCCAATAAGGTTCTTCGCGATACCAAAGCAGTATCTCTAAACACATGAGATTCATCGGGTGGTCGAAGCAGTACCTTATTCAATAAGGTTCTTCGTGATACCAAAGCAGTATCTCTAAACACATGAGATTCTTCAAGTGGTCGAAGCAGTCCCATATCCAATAAGGTTCGTTGCGATACCAAAGCAGTATCTCTAAACCCATGAGATTCGTCAGATTGTCGAAGCAGTCCCTTATCCAATAAGGTTCTTCGCGATACCAAAGTCGTATCTCTAAACACATGAGATTCATCGGGTGGTCAAAGTAGTCCCTTATCCAATAAGGTTCTTTGCGATACCAAAGCAGTATCTCAAAAAACATGAGATTCTTCGGGTGGTCTAAGCATTCCCTTATCTAATAAGGTTCTTCGCGATACCAAAGAAGTATTTCTAAACACATGAGATTCTTCGGGTGGTCGAAGCAGTCCCTTATCCAATAAGGTTCTTCACGATACCAAAGCATTATATTTAAACACATGAGATTCGTTGGGTGGTCGAAGCAGTGCCTTATCCAATAAGGTTCTTCGCGATACCAAAGCAGTATCTCTAAACACATGAGATTCTTCGGGTGGTCAAAGCAGTCCCTTATCTAATAAGGTTCTTCGCGATACCAAATCAGTATCTCTAAACACATGAGATTCTTCGGGTGGTGAAAGCAGTCCCTTATCCAATAAGGTTCTTCGCAATTTTAATGCAGGATATCTAAACACATGAGATTCTTCGCGATACCAAAGCAGTATCTCTAAACACATCAGATTCTTCGGGTGGTCGAAGCAGTCCCTTATCCAATAAGGCTCTTCGTGATACCAAAGCAATATATCTAAACACATGATATTCTTCGGGTAGTTGAAGCAGTCCCTTATCCAATAAGCTTCTTCGCGATAACAAAGCAGTATCTCTAAACACATGAGATTCATCGGGTGGTTGAAGCAATACCTTATTCAATAAGGTTCTTTGTGATACCAAAGCAGTATCTCTAAACACATGAGATTCTTCGATTGGTCGAAGCAGTCCCATATCCAATAAGGTTCGTTGCGATACCCAAGCAGTATCTCTAAACACATCAGATTTGTCGGATGGTCGAAGCAGTCCCTTATCCAATAAGTTTCTTCGCGATACCAAAGCAGTATCTCTAAACACATGAGATTCATCGGGTGGTCAAAGTAATCCCTTATCCAATAAGGTTCTTTGCGATACCAAAGTAGTATCTCTAAACACATGAGATTCTTCGGGTGGTCTAAGCAGTCCCTTATCTAATAAGGTTCTTCACGATACCAAAGCGGTATTTTTAAACACATGAGATTCTTTGGGTGGTCGAAGCAGTCCCTTATACAAGAAGGTTCTTCGCGATACCAAAGGAGTATCTCTAAACACATGACATTCGTCGGGTGGTTGAAGTAGTGTCTTATCCAATAAGGTTCTTCGCGATACCAAAGCAGTATCTCTAAACACATGCAATTCTTCGGGTGGTCAAAGCAGTCCCTTATTTAATAAAGTTCTTCGCAATACCAAAGCAGTATCTCTAAACATATGAGATTCTTCGGTTGGTCAAAGCAGTCCCTTATCCGTTAAGGCTCTTCGCGATACCAAAGCAATATCTCTAAACACATGAGATTCATCGGGTGGTCAAAGTAGTCCTTTATCCAATAAGGTTCTTTGCGATACCAAAGCAGTATCTCTAAACATATGAGATTCTTCGGGTGGTCGAAGCAGTCCCTTATCCAATAAGGTTCTTCGCGATACCAAAGTAGTATCTCTAAACACATGAGATTCTTCGGGTGGTCAAAGCAGTCCCTTATCCAATAAGGTTCTTCGCGATACCAAAGCAGTATCTCTAAACACAGGAGATTCGTCGGGTGGTCAAAGCAGTGCCTTATCTAAGAATGTTCTTCGCGATACTTAAGTCGTATCTCTAAACACATGAGATTCTTCGGGTGGTCAAAGCAGTCCCTTATCTTATAATGTTCTTCGCGATACCAAAGCAGTATCTCTAAACACATGAGATTCTTCGGTTGGTCAAAGCAGTCCCCTATCAAATAAGGTTCTTCGCGATATCAAAGCAGTATCTCTAAACACATGAGATTCTTCGCGATACCAAAGCAGTATCTCTAAACACTTGAGATTCTTCTGGTGGTCAAAGCAGTACCTTATCTAATAAGGTTCTTCGCTATACCAAAGCAGTATCTCTAAAAACATGAGATTCTTCGGGTGGTCCAAGCAGTCCCTTATCTAATAAGGTTCTTCGCGATACCAAAGCAGTATTTTTAAACACATCAGATTCTTCGGGTGGTCGAAGCAGTCCCTTATCCAATAAGGTTCTTTGCGATACCAAAGCATTATATTTAAAAACATGAGATTCGTTGGGTGGTCGAAGTAGTGCCTTATCCAATAAGGTTCTTCGCGATGCCAAAGCACTATCTCTAAACACATGAGATTCTTTGGGTGGTCAAAGCAGTCCCTTATTTAATAATGTTCTTCGCGATACCAAATCAATTTCTCTATACACATGAGATTCTTCGGGTGGTGAAAGCAGTCCCTTATCCAATAAGGTTCTTCGCGATATTAAAGCAGTCTTTCTAAACACATGAGATTCTTCGCGATACCAAAGCAGTATCTCTAAACACATGAGATTCTTTGGGTGGTCAGAGCAGTCCCTTATCCAATAAGGCTCTTCGCGATACCAAAGCAGTATGTCTAAACACATGATATTCTTCAGGTATTTGAAGCAGTCCCTTATCCAATAAGTTTCTTCGCGATACCAAAGCAGTATCTCTAAACACATGAGATTCATCGGGTGGTCGAAGCAGTACCTTATTCAATAAGGTTCTTCGTGATACCAAAGCAGTATCTCTAAACACATGAGATTCTTCAGGTGGTCGAAGCAGTCCCATATCCAATAAGGTTCGTTGCGATACCAAAGCAGTATCTCTAAACCCATGAGATTCGTCGGATTGTCGAAGTAGTCCCTTATCCAATAAGGTTCTTCGCGATACCAAAGCAGTATCTCTAAACACATGAGATTCATCGGGTGGTCTAAGTAGACCCTTATCCAATAAGGTTCTTTGCGATACCAAAGCAGTATCTCAAAAAACATGAGATTCTTCGGGTGGTCTAAGCAGTCCCTTATCTAATAAGGTTCTTCGCGATACCAAAGCAGTATTGTTAAACACATGAGATTCTTCGGGTGGTCGAAGCAGTCCCTTATCCAATAAGGTTCTTCGCGATACAAAAGCATTATATTTAAACACATGAGATTCATTGGGTGGTATAAGCAGTACCTTATCCAATAAGGTTCTTCGCGATACCAAAGCAGTATCTCTAAACATATGAGATTCTTCGGGTGGTGAAAGCAGTCCCTTATCCAATAAGGTTCTTCGAGATACCAAATAAGTATCTCTAAAAACATGAGATTCTTCGGGTGGTGAAAGCAGTCCCTTATCCAATAAGGTTCTTCGTGATATTAAAGCAAGATTTCTAAACACATGAGATTCTTCGCGATACCAAAGCAGTATCTCTAAACACATGAGATTCTTCGGGTGGTCGAAGCAGTCCCTTATCCAATAAGGCTCTTCGTGATACAAAAGAAGTATGTCTAAACACATGATATTCTTCGGGTAGTTGAAGCAGTCCCTTATCCAATAAGGTTCTTCGCGATTCCAAAGCAGTATCTCTAAACACATGAGATTCATCGGGTGGTCGAAGCAGTACCTTATTCAATAAGGTTCTTTGTGATACCAAAGCAGTATCTCTAAAAACCTGAGACTCTTCGGGTGGTCGAAGCAGTCCCTTATCCAATAAGGTTCTTTCCGATACCAAAGTAGTATCTCTAAACACATGAGATTCGTCGGATGGTCGAAGCAGTACCTTATCCAATAAGGTTCTTCGCGATACCAAAGCAGTATCTCTAAACACACGAGATTCCTCGGGTGGTCAAAGTAGTCCCTTATCCAATAAGGTTCTTTGCGATGCCAAAGCAGTATCTCTAAACACATGAGATTCTTCGGGTGGTCAAAGCAGTCCCTTATCTTATAATGTTCTTCGCGATACCAAAGTAGTATCTCTAAACACATGAGATTCTTCGGTTGGTCAAAGCAGTCCCCTATCAAATAAGGTTCTTCGCGATATCAAAGCAGTATCTCTAAACACATGAGATTCTTCGCGATACCAAAGCAGTATCTCTACACACTTGAGATTCTTCTGGTGGTCAAAGCAGTACCTTATCTAATAAGGTTCTTCGCTATACCAAAGCAGTATCTCTAAAAACATGAGATTCTTCGGGTGGTCCAAGCAGTCCCTTATCTAATAAGGTTCTTCGCGATACCAAAGCAGTATTTTTAAACACATGAGATTCTTCGGGTGGTCGAAGCAGTCCCTTATCCAATAAGGTTCTTTGCGATACCAAAGCATTATATTTAAAAACATGAGATTCGTTGGGTGGTCGAAGTAGTGCCTTATCCAATAAGGTTCTTCGCGATACCAAAGCACTATCTCTAAACACATGAGATTCTTTGGGTGGTCAAAGCAGTCCCTTATTTAATAATGTTCTTCGCGATACCAAATCAGTTTCTCTATACACATGAGATTCTTCGGGTGGTGAAAGCAGTCCCTTATCCAATAAGGTTCTTCGCGATATTAAAGCAGTATTTCTAAACACATGAGATTCTTCACGATACCAAAGCAGTATCTCTAAACACATGAGATTCTTTGGGTGGTCAGAGCATTCCCTTATCCAATAAGGCTCTTTGCGATACCAAAGCAGTATGTCTAAACACATGATATTCTTCAGGTATTTGAAGCAGTCCCTTATCCAATAAGTTTCTTCGCGATACCAAAGTAGTATCTCTAAACACATGAGATTCATCGGGTGGTCGAAGCAGTACCTTATTCAATAAGGTTCTTCGTGATACAAAAGCATTATCTCTAAACACATGAGATTCTTCAGGTGGTCGAAGCAGTCCCATATCCAATAAGGTTCGTTGCGATACCAAAGCAGTATCTCTAAACCCATGAGATTCGTCGGATTGTCGAAGTAGTCCCTTATCCAATAAGGTTCTTCGCGATACCAAAGCAGTATCTCTAGACACATGAGATTCATCGGGTGGTCTAAGTAGGCCCTTATCCAATAAGGTTCTTTGCGATACCAAAGCAATATCTCAAAAAACATGAGATTCTTCGGGTGGTCTAAGCAGTCCCTTATCTAATAAGGTTCTTCGCGATACCAAAGAAGTATTGTTAAACACATGAGATTCTTCGGGTGGTCGAAGCAGTCCCTTATCCAATAAGGTTCTTCGCGATACAAAAGCATTATATTTAAACACATGAGATTCATTGGGTGGTATAAGCAGTACCTTATCCAATAAGGTTCTTCGCGATACCAAAGCAGTATCTCTAAACATATGAGATTCTTCGGGTGGTGAAAGCAGTCCCTTATCCAATAAGGTTCTTCGAGATACCAAATAAGTATCTCTAAACACATGAGATTCTTCGGGTGGTGAAAGCAGTCCCTTATCCAATAAGGTTCTTCGTGATATTAAAGCAAGATTTCTAAACACATGAGATTCTTCGCGATACCAAAGCAGTATCTCTAAACACATGAGATTCTTCGGGTGGTCGAAGTAGTCCCTTATCCAATAAGGCTCTTCGTGATACAAAAGAAGTATGTCTAAACACATGATATTCTTCGGGTAGTTGAAGCAGTCCCTTATCCAATAAGGTTCTTCGCGATTCCAAAGCAGTATCTCTAAACACATGAGATTCATCGGTTGGTCGAAGCAGTACCTTATTCAATAAGGTTCTTTGTGATACCAAAGCAGTATCTCTAAAGACCTGAGACTCTTCGGGTGGTCGAAGCAGTCCCTTATCCAATAAGGTTCTTTCCGATACCAAAGTAGTATCTCTAAACACATGAGATTCGTCGGATGGTCGAAGCAGTACCTTATCCAATAAGGTTCTTCGCGATACCAAAGCAGTATCTCTAAACACATGAGATTCCTCGGGTGGTCAAAGTAGTCCCTTATCCAATAAGGTTCTTTGCGATGCCAAAGCAGTATCTCTAAACACATGAGATTCTTCGGTTGGTCTAAGCAGTCCCTTATCTAATAAGGTTCTTCGCGATACCGAAGCAGTATTTTTAAACACATGAGATTCTTCGGGTGGTCGAAGCAGTCCCTTATACAATAAGGTTCTTCGCGATACCAAAGCAGTATCTCTAAACACATGACATTCGTTGGGTGGTCGAAGTAGTGTCTTATCCAATAAAGTTCTTCGCGATACCAAAGCAGTATCTCTAAACACATGCGATTCTTCGGGTGGTCAAAGCAGTCCCTTATCTAATAAGGTTCTTCGTAATACCAAAGCAGTATCTCTAAACACATGAGATTCTTCGGTTGGTCGAAGCAGTCCCTTATCCGTTAAGGTTCTTCGCGATACCAAAGCAGTATCTCTAAACACATGAGATTCATCGGGTGGTCAAAGTAGTCCTTTATCCAATAAGGTTCTTTACGATACCAAAGTAGTATCTCTAAACACATGAGATTCTTCGGGATGTCAAAGCAGTCCCTTATCTAATAAGGTTCTTCGCGATACCAAAGCAGTATCTCTAAACACAGGAGATTCGTCGGGTGGTCAAAGCAGTGCCTTATCTAAGACGGTTCTTCGCAATACTTAAGCCGTATCTCTAAACACATGAGATTCTTCGGGTGGTCAAAGCAGTCCCTTATCTTATAAGGTTCTTCGCGATACCAAAGCAGTATCTCTAAACACATGAGTTCTTTGGTTGGTCAAAGCAGTCCCCTATCTAATAAGGTTCTTCGCGATATCAAAGCAGTATCTCTAAACACATGAGATTCTTCGCGATACCAAAGCAGTATCTCTAAAAACTTGAGATTCTTCTGGTGGTCAAAGCAGTACCTTATCTAATAAGGTTCTTCGCGATACCAAAGCAGTATCTCTAAAAACATGAGATTCTTCTGGTGGTCCAAGCAGTCCCTTATCTAATAAGGTTCTTCGCGATACCAAAGCAGTATCTCTAAACACATGAGATTCTTTGGGTGGTCAAAGCAGTCCCTTATTTAATAATGTTCTTCGCGATACCAAATCAGTTTCTCTAAACACATGAGATTCTTCGGGTGGTGAAAGCAGTCCCTTATCCAATAAGGTTCTTCGCGATATTAAAGCAGTATTTCTAAACACATGAGATTCTTCGCGATACCACAGCAGTATCTCTGAACACATGAGATTCTTTGGGTGGTCCAAGCAGTCCCTTATCTAATAAGGTTCTTCGCGATACCAAAGCAGTATTTTTAAACACATGAGATTCTGCGGGTGGTCGAAGCAGTCCCTTATCCAATAAGGCTCTTCGCGATACCAAAGCAATATATCTAAACACATGATATTGTTCGGGCAGTTGAAGCAGTCCCTTATCCAATAAGGTTCTTCGCGATACCAAAGCAGTATCTCTAAACACATGAGATTCATCGGGTGGTCGAAGCAGTACCTTATTCAATAAGGTTCTTTGTGATACCAAAGCAGTATCTCTAAACACATGAGATTCTTCGATTGGTCGAAGCAGTCCCATATCCAATAAGGTTCGTTGCGATACCAAAGCAGTATCTCTAAACACATCAGATTCGTCGGATGGTCGAAGCAGTCCCTTATCCAATAAGGTTCTTCGCGATACCAAAGCAGTATCTCTAAACACATGAGATTCATCGGGTGGTCAAAGTAGTCCCTTATCCAATAAGGTTCTTTGCGATAACAAAGTAGTATCGCTAAACACATGAGATTCTTCGGGTGGTCTAAGCAGTCCCTTATCTAATAAGGTTCTTCACGATATCAAAGCGGTATTTTTAAACACATGAGATTCTTCGGGTAGTCGAAGCAATCCCTTATGCAATAAGGTTCTTCGCGATACCAAAGTAGTATCTCTAAACACATGAGATTCTTCGGGTGGTCAAAGCAGTCCCTTATCCGATAAGGTTCTTCGCGATACCAAAGCAGTATCTCTAAACACAGGAGATTCGTCGGGTAGTCAAAGCAGTGCCTTATCTAAGAATTTTCTTCGCGATACTTAAACCGTATCTCTAAACACATGAGATTCTTCGGGTGGTCAAAGCAGTCCCTTATCTTATAAGGTTCTTCGCGATACCAAAGCAGTATCTCTAAACACATGAGATTCTTCGGTTGGTCAAAGCAGTCCCCTATCTAATAAGGTTCTTCGCGATATCAAAGCAGTATCTCTAAACACATGAGATTCTTCGCGATACCAAAGCAGTATCTCTAAACACTTGAGATTCTTCTGGTGGTCAAAGCAGTACCTTATCTAATAAGGTTCTTCGCGATACCAAAGCAGTATCTCTAAAAACATGAGATTCTTCGGGTGGTCCAAGCAGTCCCTTATCTAATAAGGTTCTTCCCGATACCAAAGCAGTATTTTTAAACACATGAGATTCTTCGGGTGGTCGAACCAGTCCCTTATCCAGTAAGGTTCTTTGCGATACCAAAGCATTAAATTTAAAAACATGAGATTCGTTGGGTGGTCGAAGCAGTGCCTTATCCAATAAGGTTCTTCGCGATACCAAAGCAATATCTCTAAACACCTGAGATTCTTTGGGTGGTCAAAGCAGTCCCTTATTTAATAATGTTCTTCGCGATACCAAATCAGTTTCTATAAATACATGAGATTCTTCGGGTGGTGAAAGCAGTCCCTTATCCAATAAGGTTCTTCGCGATATTTAAGAAGTATTTCTAAACATATGAGATTCTTCGCGATACCAAAGCAGTATCTCTAAACACATGAGATTCTTTGGGTGGTCGAAGCAGTCCCTTATCCAATAAGGCTCTTCGCGATACCAAAGCAGTATGTCTAAACACATGATACTCTTCAAGTATTTGAAGCAGTCCCTTATCCAATAAGTTTCTTCGCGATACCAAAGCAGTATCTCTAAACACATGAGATTCATCGGGTGGTCGAAGCAGTACCATATTCAATAAGGTTCTTCGTGATAACAAAGCAGTATCTCTAAACACATGAGATTCTTCAAGTGGTCGAAGCAGTCCCATATCCAATAAGGTTCGTTGCGATACTAAAGCAGTATCTCTAAACCCATGAGATTCGTCGGATTGTCGAAGTAGTCCCTTATCCAATAAGGTTCTTCGCGATACCAAAGCAGTATCTCTAAACACATGAGATTCATCGGGTGGTCCAAGTAGTCCCTTATCCAATAAGGTTCTTTGCGATACCAAAGCAGTAACTCAAAAAACATGAGATTCTTCGGGTGGTCTAAGCAGTCCCTTATCTAATAAGGTTCTTCGCGATACCAAAGCAGTATTTTTAAACACATGAGATTCTTCGGGTGGTCGAAGCAGTCCCTTATCCAATAAGGTTCTTCGCGATACGAAAGCATTATATTTAAACACATGAGATTCGTTGGGTGGTCGAAGCAGTGCCTTATCCAATTAGGTTCTTCGCGATACAAAATCAGTATCTCTAAACATATGAGATTCTTCGGGTGGTGAAAGCAGTCCCTTATCCAATAAGGTTCTTCGAGATACTAAATAAGTATCTCTACACACATGAAATTCTTCGGGTGGTGAAAGCAGTCCGTTATCCAATAAGGTTCTTCGCGATATTAAAGCAAGATTTCTAAACACATGAGATTCTTCACGATACCAAAGCAGTATCTCTAAACACATGAGATTCTTCGGGTGGTCAAAGCAGTCCCTTATCCAATAAGGCACTTCGCGATACAAAAGCAGTATGTCTAAACACATGATATTCTTCGGGTAGTTGAAGCAGTCCCTTATCCAATAAGGTTCTTCGCGATTCCAAAGCAGTATCTCTAAACACATGAGATTCATCGGGTGGTCGAAGCAGTACCTTATTCAATAAGGTTCTTTGTGATACCAAAGCAGTATCTCTAAAGACC
Source organism: Lathyrus sativus (assembly GCA_963859935.3). Classification (NCBI taxonomy): domain Eukaryota; kingdom Viridiplantae; phylum Streptophyta; class Magnoliopsida; order Fabales; family Fabaceae; genus Lathyrus; species Lathyrus sativus. The sequence goes on along the minus strand of OZ012740.1, from coordinate 233,741,014 downwards.
TTAGATTCTTCGGGTGGTCGAAGCAGTCCCTTATCCAATAAGGTTCTTCGCGATACCAAAGTAGTATCTCTAAACACATGAGATTCGTCGGATGGTCGAAGCAGTCCCTTATCCAATAAGGTTCTTCGCGATACCAAAGCAGTATCTCTAAACACATGAGATTCCTCGGGAGGTCAAAGTAGTCCCTTATCCAATAAGGTTCTTTGTGATACCAAAGCAGTATCTCTAAACACATGAGATTCTTCGGTTGGTCTAAGCAGTCCCTTATCTAATAAGGTTCTTCGCGATACCGAAGATGTATTTTTAAACACATGAAATTCTTCTGGTGGTCGAAGCAGTCCCTTATACAATAAGGTTCATCGCGATACCAAAGCAGTATCTCTAAACACATGACATTCGTTGGGTGGTCGAAGTAGTGTCTTATCCAATAAAGTTCTTCGCGATATCAAAGCAGTATCTCTAAACACATGCGATTATTCGGGTGGTCAAAGCAGTCCCTTATCTAATAAGGTTCTTCGCAATACCAAAGCAGTATCTCTAAACACATGACATTCTTTGGTTGGTCGAAGCAGTCCCTTATCCGTTAAGGTTCTTCGCGATACCAAAGCAGTATCTCTAAACACATGAGATTCATCGGGTGGTCAAAGTAGTCCTTTATCCAATAAGGTTCTTTACGATACTAAAGTAGTATCTCTAAACACATGAGATTCTTCGGGTGGTCAAAGCAGTCTCTTATCTAATAAGGTTCTTCGCGATACCAAAGCAGTATCTCTAAACATAGGAGATTCGTCGGGTGGTCAAAGCAGTGCCTTATCTAAGAAGGTTCTTCGCGATACTTAAGCCGTATCTCTAAACACATGAGATTCTTCGGGTGGTCAAAGCAGTCCCTTATCTTATAAGTCTTCGCGATACCAAAGCAGTATCTCTAAACACATGAGATTCTTTGGTTGGTCAAAGCAGTCCCCTATCTAATAAGGTTCTTCGCGATATCAAAGCAGTATCTCTCAACACATGAGATTCTTCGCGATACCAAAGCAGTATCTCTAAAAACTTGAGATTCTTCTGGTGGTCAAAGCAGTACCTTATCTAATAAGGTTCTTCGCAATACCAAAGCAGTATCTCTAAAAACATGAGATTCTTCTGGTGGTCCAAGCAGGCCCTTATCTAATAAGGTTCTTAGCGATACCAAAGCAGTATTTTTAAACACATGAGATTCTTCGGGTGATCGAAGCAGTCCCTTATCCAATAAGGTTCTTCGCGATACCAAAGCATTATATTTAAACACATGAGATTCGTTGGGTGGTCGAAGAAGTGGCTTATCCAATAAGGTTCTTCGCGATACCAAAGAAGTATCTCTAAACACATGAGATTCTTTGGGTGGTCAAAGCAGTCCCTTATTTAATAATGTTCTTCGCGATACCAAATCAGTTTCTCTAAACACATGAGATTCTTCGGGTGGTGAAAGCAGTCCCTTATCCAATAAGGTTCTTCGCGATATTAAAGCAGTATTTCTAAACACATGAGATTCTTCGCGATACCACAGTAGTATCTCTGAACACATGAGATTCTTTGGGTGGTCCAAGTAGTCCCTTATCTAATAAGGTTCTTCGCGATACCAAAGCAGTATTTTTTAACACATGAGATTCTGCGGGTGGTCGAAGCAGTCCCTTATCCAATAAGGCTCTTCGCGATACCAAAGCAATATATCTAAACACATGATATTCTTCGGGTAGTTGAAGCAGTCCCTTATCCAATAAGGTTCTTCGCGATACCAAAGCAGTATCTCTAAACACATGAGATTCATCGGGTGGTCGAAGCAGTACCTTATTCAATAAGGTTCTTTGTGATACCAAAGCAGTATCTCTAAACACATGAGATTCTTCGATTGGTCGAAGCAGTACCATATCCAATAAGGTTCGTTGCGATACCAAAGCAGTATCTCTAAACACATCAGATTCGTCGGATGGTCGAAGCAGTCCCTTATCCAATAAGGTTCTTCGCGATACCAAAGCAGTATCTCTAAACACATGAGATTCATCGGGTGGTCAAAGTAGTCCCTTATCCAATAAGGTTCTTTGCGATAACAAAGTAGTATCTCTAAACACATGAGATTCTTCGGGTGGTCTAAGCAGTCCCTTATCTAAGAAGGTTCTTCACGATACCAAAGCGGTATTTTTAAACACATGAGATTCTTTGGGTGGTCGAAGCAGTCCCTTATACAATAAGGTTCTTCGCGATACCAAAGTACTATCTCTAAACACATGACATTCGTCGGGTGGTTGAAGTAGTGTCTTATCCAATAAGGTTCTTCGCGATACCAAAGCAGTATCTCTAAACACATGCGATTCTTCGGGTGGTCAAAGCAGTCCCTTATCTAATAAGGTTCTTCGCAATACCAAAGCAGTATCTCTAAACACATGAGATTCTTCGGTTAAAGCAGTCCCTTATCCGTTAAGGCTCTTCGCGATACCAAAGCAGTATCTCTAAACACATGATATTCATCGGGTGGTCAAAGTAGTCCTTTATCCAATAAGGATCTTTGCGATACCAAACCAGTATCTCTAAACACGTGAGATTCTTCGGGTGGTCGAAGCAGTCCCTTATCCAATAAGGTTCTTCACGATACCAAAGTAGTATCTCTAAACACATGAGATTCTTCGGGTGGTCAAAGCAGTCCCTTATCCAATAAGGTTCTTCGAGATACCAAAGCAGTATCTCTAAACACAGGAGATTCGTCGGGTGGTCAAAGCAGTGCCTTATCTAAGAAGGTTCTTCGCGATACTTAAGCCGTATCTCTAAACACATGAGATTCTTCGGGTGGTCAAAGCAGTCCCTTATCTTATAAGGTTCTTCGCGATACCAAAGCAGTATCTCTAAACACATGAGATTCTTCGGTTGGTCAAAGCAGTCCCCTATCTAATAAGGTTCTTCGCGATATCAAAGCAGTATCTCTAAACACATGAGATTCTTCGCGATACCAAAGCAGTATCTCTAAAAACTTGAGATTCTTCTGGTGGTCAAAGCAGTACGTTATCTAATAAGGTTCTTCGCGATACCAAAGCAGTATCTCTAAAAACATGAGATTCTTCTGGTGGTCCAAGCAGTCCCTTATCTAATAAGGTTCTTCGCGATACCAAAGCAGTCTTTTTAAACACATGAGATTCTTCTGGTGGTCGAAGCAGTCCCTTATCCAATAAGGTTCTTTGCGATACCAAAGCATTATATTTAAACACATGAGATTCGTTGGGTGGTCGAAGCAGTGCCTTATCCAATAAGGTTCTTCGCGATACCAAAATAGTATCTCTAAACACATGAGATTCTTTGGGTGGTCAAAGCAGTCCCTTATTTAATAATGTTCTTCGCGATACCAAATCAGTTTCTCTAAACACATGTGATTCTTCGGGTGGTGAAAGAAGTCCCTTATCCAATAAGGTTCTTCGCGATATTGAAGCCGTATTTCTAAACACATGAGATTCTTCGCGATACCACAGCAGTATCTCTAAACACATGAGATTCTTTGGGTGGTCGAAGCAGTCCCTTATCCAATAAGGCTCTTCGCAATACCAAAGCAGTATGTCTAAACACATGATATTCTTCAGGTATTTGAAGCAGTCCCTTATCCAATAAGTTTCTTCGCGATACCAAAGCAGTATCTCTAAACACATGAGATTCTTCGGGTGGTGGAAGCAGTCCCTTATCCAATAAGTTTCTTCGCGATGCGAAAACAATATCTCTAAGCACATGAGATTCTTCGGGTTGTCGAAGCAGTCCCTTATCTAACAAGGTTCATCGCGAAACCAAAGCAGTATCTCTATACACAAGATATTCTTCGGGTGGTCGAAGCAGCCCCTTATCCAATAAGGTTCTTCGTGATACCAAAGCAGTATCTCTAAAAACATGAGATTCTTCTGGTGGTCCAAGCAGGCCCTTATCTAATAAGGTTCTTAGCGATACCAAAGCAGTATTTTTAAACACATGAGATTCTTCGGGTGGTCGAAGCAGTCCCTTATCCAATAAGGTTCTTCGCGATACCAAAGCATTATATTTAAACACATGAGATTCGTTGGGTGGTCGAAGAAGTGGGTTATCCAATAAGGTTCTTCGCGATACCAAAGCAGTATCTCTAAACACATGAGATTCTTTGGGTGGTCAAAGCAGTCCCGTATTTAATAATGTTCTTCGCGATACCAAATCAGTTTCTCTAAACACATGAGATTCTTCGGGTGGTGAAAGCAGTCCCTTATCCAATAAGGTTCTTCGCGATATTAAAGCAGTATTTCTAAACACATGAGATTCTTCGCGATACCACAGTAGTATCTCTGAACACATGAGATTCTTTGGGTGGTCCAAGTAGTCCCTTATCTAATAAGGTTCTTCGCGATACCAAAGCAGTATTTTTAAACACATGAGATTCTCCGGGTGGTCGAAGCAGTCCCTTATCCAATAAGGCTCTTCGCGATACCAAAGCAATATATCTAAACACATGATATTCTTCGGGTAGTTGAAGCAATCCCTTATCCAATAAGGTTCTTCGCGATACCAAAGCAGTATCTCTAAACACATGAGATTCATCGGGTGGTCGAAGCAGTACCTTATTCAATAAGGTTCTTTGTGATACCAAAGCAGTATCTCTAAACACATGAGATTCTTCGATTGGTCGAAGCAGTCCCATATCCAATAAGGTTCGTTGCGATACCAAAGCAGTATCTCTAAACACATCAGATTCGTCGGATGGTCGAAGCAGTCCCTTATCCAATAAGGTTCTTCGCGATACCAAAGCAGTATCTCTAAACACATGAGATTCATCGGGTGGTCAAAGTAGTCCCTTATCCAATAAGGTTCTTTGCGATAACAAAGTAGTATCTCTAAACACATGAGATTCTTCGGGTGGTCTAAGCAGTCCCTTATCTAAGAAGGTTCTTCACGATACCAAAGCGGTATTTTTAAACACATGAGATTCTTTGGATGGTCGAAGCAGTCCCTTATACAATAAGGTTCTTCGCGATACCAAAGTACTATCTCTAAACACATGACATTCGTCGTGTGGTTGAAGTAGTGTCTTATCCAATAAGGTTCTTCGCGATACCAAAGCAGTATCTCTAAACACATGCGATTCTTCGGGTGGTCAAAGCAGTCCCTTATCTAATAAGGTTCTTCGCAATACCAAAGCAGTATCTCTAAACACATGAGATTCTTCGGTTAAAGCAGTCCCTTATCCGTTAAGGCTCTTCGCGATACCAAAGCAGTATCTCTAAACACATGATATTCTTCGGGTGGTCGAAGCAGTCCCTTATCCAATAAGGTTCTTCACGATACCAAAGTAGTATCTCTAAACACATGAGATTCTTCGGGTGGTCAAAGCAGTCCCTTATCCAATAAGGTTCTTCGCGATACCAATGCAGTATCTCTAAACACAGGAGATTCATCGGGTGGTCAAAGCAGTGCCTTATCTAAGAAGGTTTTTCGCGATACTTAAGCCGTATCTCTAAACACATGAGATTCTTCGGGTGGTCAAAGCAGTCCCTTATCTTATAAGGTTCTTCGCGATACCAAAGCAGTATCTCTAAACACATGAGATTCTTCGGTTGGTCAAAGCAGTCCCCTATCTAATAAGGTTCTTCGCGATATCAAAGCAGTATCTCTAAACACATGAGATTCTTCGCGATACCAAAGCAGTATCTCTAAAAACTTGAGATTTTTCTGGTGGTCAAAGCAGTACCTTATCTAATAAGGTTCTTCGCGATACCAAAGCAGTATCTCTAAAAACATGAGATTCCTCTGGTGGTCCAAGCAGTCCCTTATCTAATAAGGTTCTTCGCGATACCAAAGGAGTCTTCTTAAACACATGAGATTCTTCTGGTGGTCGAAGCAGTCCCTTATCCAATAAGGTTCTTTGCGATACCAAAGCATTATATTTAAACACATGAGATTCGTTGGGTGGTCGAAGCAGTGCCTTATCTAATAAGGTTCTTCGCGATACCAAAACAGTATCTCTAAACACATGAGATTCTTTGGGTGGTTAAAGCAGTCCCTTATTTAATAATGTTCTTCGCGATACCAAATCAGTTTCTCTAAACACAAGAGATCCTTCGGGTGGTGAAAGCAGTCCCTTATCCAATAAGGTTCTTCGCGATATTGAAGCCGTATTTCTAAACACATGAGATTCTTCGCGATACCACAGCAGTATCTCTAAACACATGAGATTCTTTGGGTGGTCGAAGCAGTCCCTTATCCAATAAGGCTCTTCACGATACCAAAGCAGTATGTCTAAACACATGATATTCTTCAGGTATTTGAAGCAGTCCCTTATCCAATAAGTTTCTTCGCGATACCAAAGCAGTATCTCTAAACACATGAGATTCTTCGGGTGGTGGAAGCAGTCCCTTATCCAATAAGTTTCTTCGCGATGCGAAAACAATATCTCTAAGCACATGAGATTCTTCGGGTTGTCGAAGCAGTCCCTTATATAACAAGGTTCATCGCGAAACCAAAGCAGTATCTCTATACACAAGATATTCTTCGGGTGGTCGAAGCAGCCCCTTATCCAATAAGGTTATTCGGGATACCAAAGCAGTATCTCTAAACACATGAGATTCTTCGGGTGGTCGAAGCAGTCCCTTATCCAATAAGGTTCTTCGCGATACCAAAGTAGTATCTCTAAACACATGAGATTCTTCGGGTGGTCAAAGCAGTCCCTTATCTAATAAGGTTCTTCGCGATACCAAAGCAGTATTTTTAAACACATGAGATTCTTCGGGTGGTCGAAGCAGTCCCTTATCCAATAAGGTTCTTCACGATACCAAAGCGTAATATTTAAACACATGAGATTCGTTGGGTGGTCGAAGCAGTGTCTTATCCAATAAGGTTCTTCGCGATATCAAAGCAGTATCTCTAAACACATGAGATTCTTTGGGTGGTCAAAGCAGTCCCTTATTTATTAAGGTTCTTCGCGATACCAAATCAGTTTCTCTAAACACATGAGATTCTTCGGGTGGTGAAAATAGTCCCTTATCCAATAAGGTTCTTCGCGATATTAAAGCAGTATTTCTAAACACATGATATTCTTCGCGATACCAAAGCAGTATCTCTAAACACATGAGATTCTTCGGGTGGTCGAAGCAGTCCATTATCCAATAAGGCTCTTCGTGATACCAAAGCAGTATGTCTAAACACATGATATTCTTCAGGAAGTTGAAGTAGTCCCTTATCCAATAAGGTTCTTCGCGATACCAAAGCCGTATCTCTAAACACATGAGATTCATCGGGTGGTCGAAGCAGTACCTTATTCAATAAGGTTTTTTACGATACCAAAGCAGTATCTCTAAACACATGAGATTCTTCAAGTGGTCGAAGCATTCCCTTATCTAATAAGGTTCTTCGCGATACCAAAGAAGTATTTCTAAACACATGAGATTCGTCAGGTGGTCGAAGCAGTCCCTTATCCAATAAGGTTCTTCACGATACCAAAGCATTATATTTAAACACATGAGATTCGTTGGGTGGTCGAAGCAGTGCCTTATCCAATAAGGTTCTTCGCGATACCAAAGCAGTATCTCTAAACACATGAGATTCTTCGGGTGGTCAAAGCAGTCCCTTATCTAATAAGGTTGTTCTCGATACCAAATCAGTATCTCTAAACACATGAGATTCTTCGGGTGGTGAAAGCAGTCCCTTATCCAATAAGGTTCTTCGCAATTTTAATGCAGGATTTCTAAACACATGAGATTCTTCGCGATACCAAAGCAGTATCTCTAAACACATGAGATTCTTCGGGTGGTCGAAGCAGTCCCTTATCCAATAAGGCTCTTCGCGATACCAAAGCAATATATCTAAACACATGATATTCTTCGGGTAGTTGAAGCAGTCCCTTATCCAATAAGCTTCTTCGCGATAACAAAGCAGTATCTCTAAACACATGAGATTCATCGGGTGTTTGAAGCAGTACCTTATTCAATAAGGTTCTTTGTGATACCAAAGCAGTATCTCTAAACACATGAGATTCTTCGATTGGTCGAAGCAGTCCCATATCCAATAAGGTTCGTTGCGATACCCAAGCAGTATCTCTAAACACATCAGATTTGTCGGATGGTCGAAGCAGTCCCTTATCCAATAAGGTTCTTCGCGATACCAAAGCAGTATCTCTAAACACATGAGATTCATCGGGTGGTCAAAGTAATCCCTTATCAAATAAGGTTCTTTGCGATACCAAAGTAGTATCTCTAAACACATGAGATTCTTCGGGTGGTCTAAGCAGTCCCTTATCTAATAAGGTTCTTCACGATACCAAAGCGGTATTTTTAAACACATGAGATTCTTTGGGTGGTCGAAGCAGTCCCTTATACAATAAGGTTCTTCGCGATACCAAAGCAGTATCTCTAAACACATGACATTCGTCGGGTGGTTGAAGTAGTGTCTTATCCAATAAGGTTCTTCGCGATACCAAAGCAGTATCTCTAAACACATGCGATTCTTCGGGTGGTCAAAGCAGTCCCTTATTTAATAAGGTTCTTCGCAATACCAAAGCAGTATCTCTAAACATATGAGATTCTTCAGTTGGTCTAAGCAGTCCCTTATCTGTTAAGGCTCTTCGCGATACCAAAGCAGTATCTCTAAACACATGAGATTCATCGGGTGGTCAAAGTAGTCCTTTATCCAATAAGGTTCTTTGCGATACCAAAGCAGTATCTCTAAACATATGAGATTCTTCGGGTGGTCGAAGCAGTCCCTTATCCAATAAGGTTCTTCGCGATACCAAAGTAGTATCTCTAAACACATGAGATTCTTCGGGTGGTCAAAGCAGTCCCTTATCCAATAAGGTTCTTCGCGATACCAAAGCAGTATCTCTAAACACAGGAGATTCGTCGGGTGGTCAAAGCAGTGCCTTATCTAAGAATGTTCTTCGCGATACTTAAGTCGTATCTCTAAACACATGAGATTCTTCGGGTGGTCAAAGCAGTCCCTTATCTTATAATGTTCTTCGCGATACCAAAGCTGTATCTCTAAACACATGAGATTCTTCGGTTGGTCAAAGCAGTCCCCTATCAAATAAGGTTCTTCGCGATATCAAAGCAGTATCTCTAAACACATGAGATTCTTCGCGATACCAAAGCAGTATCTCTAAACACTTGAGATTCTTCTGGGGGTCAAAGCAGTACCTTATCTAATAAGGTTCTTCGCTATACCAAAGCAATATCTCTAAAAACATGAGATTCTTCGGGTGGTCCAAGCAGTCCCTTATCTAATAAGGTTCTTCGCGATACCAAAACAGTATTTTTAAACACATGAGATTCTTCGGGTGGTCGAAGCAGTCCCTTATCCAATAAGGTTCTTTGCGATACCAAAGCATTATATTTAAAAACATGAGATTCGTTGGGTGGTCGAAGTAGTGCCTTATCCAATAAGGTTCTTCGCGATACCAAAGCACTATCTCTAAACACATGAGATTCTTTGGGTGGTCAAAGCAGTCCCTTATTTAATAATGTTCTTCGCGATACCAAATCAGTTTCTCTATACACATGAGATTCTTCGGGTGGTGAAAGCAGTCCCTTATCCAATAAGGTTCTTCGCGATATTAAAGCAGTATTTCTAAACACATGAGATTCTTCGCGATACCAAAGCAGTATCTCTAAACACATGAGATCCTTTGGGTGGTCGGAGCAGTCCCTTATCCAATAAGGCTCTTCGCGATACCAAAGCAGTATGTCTAAACACATGATATTCTTCAGGTATTTGAAGCAGTCCCTTATCCAATAAGGTTCTTCGCGATACCAAAGCAGTATCTCTAAACACATGAGATTCATTGGGTGGTCAAAGTAGTCCCTTATCCAATAAGGTTCTTTGCGATACCAAAGCAGTATCTCAAAAAACATGAGATTCTTCATGTGGTCGAAGCAGTCCCATATCTAATAAGGTTCTTCGCGACACCAAAGCAGTATTTTTAAACACATGAGATTCTTCGGGTGGTCGAAGCAGTCCCTTATCCAATAAGGTTCTTCGCGATACGAAAGCATTATATTTAAACACATGAGATTCGTTGGGTGGTCGAAGCAGTGCCTTATCCAATAAGGTTCTTCGCGATACCAAAGCAGTATCTCTAAACATATGAGATTCTTCGGGTGGTGAAAGCAGTCCCTTATCCAATAAGGTTCTTCGAGATACCAAATAAGTATCTCTAAACACATGTGATTCTTCGGGTGGTGAAAGCAGTCCCTTATCCAATAAGGTTCATCGCGATATTAAAGCAGGACTTCTAAACACATGAGATGCTTCGCGATACCAAAGCAGTATTTCTAAACACATGAGATTCTTCGGGTGGTCGAAGCAGTCCTTTATCCAATAAGGCTCTTCGCGATACCAAAGCAGTATGTCTAAACACATGATATTCTTCGGGTAGTTGAAGCAGTCCCTTATCCAATAAGGTTATTCGCGATACCAAAGCAGTATCTCTAAACACATGAGATTCATCGGGTGGTCGAAGCAGTACCTTATTCAATAAGGTTCTTTGTGATACCAAAGCAGTATCTCTAAAGACCTGAGATTCTTCGGGTGGTCGAAGCAGTCCCTTATCCAATAAGGTTCTTCGCGATACCAAAGTAGTATCTCTAAACACATGAGATTCGTCGGATGGTCGAAGCAGTCCCTTATCCAATAAGGTTCTTCGCGATACCAAAGCAGTATCTCTAAACACATGAGATTCCTCGGGTGGTCAAAGTAGTCCCTTATCCAATAAGGTTCTTTGCGATACCAAAGTAGTATCTCTAAACACATGAGATTCTTCGGTTGGTCTAAGCAGTCCCTTATCCGTTAAGGTTCTTCGCGATACGAAAGCAGTATCTCTAAACACATGAGATTCATCGGGTGGTCAAAGTAGTCCTTTATCCAATAAGGTTCTTTACGATACCAAAGCAATATCTCTAAACACATGAGATGCTTCGGGTGGTCGAAGCAGTCCCTTATCCAAAAAGGTTCTTCGCGATACCAAAGTAGTATCTCTAAACACATGAGATTCTTCGGGTGGTCAAAGCAGTCCCTTATCCAATAAGGTTCTTCGCGATACCAAAGCAGTATCTCTAAACACAGGAGATTCGTCGGGTGGTCAAAGCAGTGCCTTATCTAAGAAGGTTCTTCGCGATACTTAAGCCGTATCTCTAAACACATGAGATTCTTCGGGTGGTCAAAGCAGTCCCTTATCTTATAAGGTTCTTCGCGATACCAAAGCAGTATCTCTAAACACATGAGATTCTTCGGTTGGTCAAAGCAGTCCCCTATCTAATAAGGTTCTTCGCGATATCAAAGCAGTATCTCTAAACACATGAGATTCTTCGCGATACCAAAGCAGTATCTCTAAACACTTGAGATTCTTCTGGTGGTCAAAGCAATACCTTATCTAATAAGGTTCTTCGCGATACAAAAGCAGTATCTCTAAAAACATGAGATTCTTCGGGTGGTCCAAGCAGTCCCTTATCTAATAAGGTTTTCGCGATACCAAAGCAGTATTTTTAAACACATGAGATTCTTCGGGTGGTCGAAGCAGTCCCTTATCCAATAAGGCTCTTCGCGATACCAAAGCAATATATCTAAACACATGATATTCTTCGGGTAGTTGAAGCAGTCCCTTATCCAATAAGGTTCTTCGTGATACCAAAGCAGTATCTCTAAACACATGAGATTCATCGGGTGGTCGAAGCAGTACCTTATTCAATAAGGTTCTTTGTGATACCAAAGCAGTATCTTTAAACACATGAGATTCCTAGATTGGTCGAAGCTGTCCCATATCCAATAAGGTTCGTTACGATACCAAAGCAGTATCTCTAAACACATCAGATTCGTCGGATGGTCGAAGCAGTCCCTTATACAATAAGGTTCTTCGCGATACCAAAGCAGTATCTCTAAACACATGAGATTCATCGGGTGGTCAAAGTAGTCCCTTATCCAATAAGGTTCTTTGCGATACCAAAGTAGTATCTCTAAACACATGAGATTCTTCGGGTGGTCTAAGCAGTCCCTTATCTAATAAGGTTCGACACGATACCAAAGCGGTTTTTTTAAACACATGAGATTCTTCGGGTGGTCGAAGCAGTCCCTTATACAATAATGTTCTTCGCGATAACAAAGCAGTATCTCTAAACACATGACATTCGTCGGGTGGTTGAAGTAGTGTCTTATCCAATAAGGTTCTTCGCGATACCGAAGCAGTATCTCTAAACACATGCGATTCTTCGGGTGGTCAAAGCAGTCCCTTATCTAATAAGGTTCTTCGCAATACCAATGCAGTATCTCTAAACACATGAGATTCTTCTGGTGGTCAAAGCAGTCCCTTATCCGTTAAGTCTCTTCGCGATACCAAAGCAGTATCTCTAAACACATGAGATTCATCGGGTGGTCAAAGTAGTCCTTTATCCAATAAGGTTCTTTGCGATACCAAAGCAGTATCTCTAAACACAAGAGATTCTTCGGGTGGTCGAAGCAGTCCCTTATCCAATAAGGTTCTTCGCGATACCAAAGTAGTATCTCTAAACACATGAGATTCTTCGGGTGGTCAAAGCAGTCCCTTATCCAATAAGGTTCTTCGCGATACCAAAGCAGTATCTCTAGACACAGGAGATTCGTCGGGTGGTCAAAGCAGTGCCTTATCTAACAAGGTTCTTCGCGATACTTAAGCCGTATCTCTAAACACATGAGATTCTTCGGGTGGTCAAAGCAGTCCCTTATCTTATAAGGTTCTTCGCGATACCAAAGCAGTATCCCTAAACACATGAGATTCTTCGGTTGGTCAAAGCAGTCCCCTATCTAATAAGGTTCTTCGCGATATCAAAGCAGTATCTCTAAACACATGAAATTCTTCGCGATACCAAAGCAGTATCTCTAAAAACTTGAGATTCTTCTGGTGGTCAAAGCAGTACCTTATCTAATAAGGTTCTTCGCGATACCAAAGCAGTATCTCTAAAAACATGAGATTCTTCTGGTGGTCCAAGCAGTCCCTTATCTAATAAGGTTCTTCGCGATACCAAAGCAGTATTTTTAAACACATGAGATTCTTTGGGTGGTCGAAGCAGTCCCTTATCCAATAAGGTTCTTCGCAATACCAAAGCATTATATTTAAACACATGAGATTCGTTGGGTGGTCGAAGCAGTGCCTTATCCAATAAGGTTCTTCGCGATACCAAAGCAGTATCTCTAAACACATGAGATTCTTTGGGTGGTCAAAGCAGTCCCTTATTTAATAATGTTCTTCGCGATACCAAATCAGTTTCTCTAAACACATGAGATTCTTCGGGTGGTGAAAGCAGTCCCTTATCCAATAAGGTTCTTCGCGATATTAAAGAAGTATTTATAAACACATGAGATTCTTCGCGATACCACAGCAGTATCTCTAAACACATGAGATTCTTTGGGTGGTCGAAGCAGTACCTTATCCAATAAGGCTCTTCGCGATACCAAAGCAGTATGTCTAAACACATGATATTCTTCAGGTATTTGAAGCATTCCCTTATCCAATAAGTTTCTTCGCGATACCAAAGCAGTATCTCTAAACACATAAGATTCTTCGGGTGGTGGAAGCAGTCCCTTATCCAATAAGTTTCTTCGCGATGCGAAAACAATATCTCTAAGAACATGAGATTCTTTGGGTGGTCGAAGCAGTCCCTTATCTAATAAGGTTCATCGCGATACCAAAGCAGTATCTCTAAACACATGAGATTCTTCGGGTGGTCGAAGCAGTCCCTTATCCAATAAGGTTCTTCGCGATACCAAAGTAGTATCTCTAAACACCTGAGATTCTTCGGGTGGTCAAAGCAGTCCCTTATCCAATAAGGTTCTTCGTGATACCAAAGCAGTATCTCTAAACACAGGAGATTCGTCGGGTGGTCAAAGCAGTGCCTTATCTAAGAAGGTTCTTCGCGATACTTAAGCCGTATCTCTAAACACATGAGATTCTTCGGTTGGTCAAAGCAGTCCCCTATCTAATAAGGTTCTTCGCGATATCAAAGCAGTATTTCTAAACACATGAGATTCTTCGCGATACATAAGTAGTATCTCTAAACACTTGAGATTCTTCTGGTGGTCAAAGCAGTACCTTATCTAATAAGGTTATTCGCGATACCAAAGCAGTATTTTTAAACACATGAGATTCTTCGGGTGGTCGAAGCAGTCCCTTATCCAATAAGGCTCTTCGCGATACCAAAGCAATATATCTAAACACATGATATTCTTCGGGTAGTTGAAGCAGTCCCTTATCCAATAAGGTTCTTCGCGATACCAAAGCAGTATCTCTAAACACATGAGATTCATCGGGTGGTCGAAGCAGTACCTTATTCAATAAGGTTCTTTGTGATACCAAAGCAGTATCTCTAAACACATGAGATTCTTCGATTGGTCGAAGAAGTCCCATATCCAATAAGGTTCGTTACGATACCAAAGCAGTATCTCTAAACACATCAGATTCGTCGGATGGTCGAAGCAGTCCCTTATCCAATAAGGATCTTCGCGATACCAAAGCAGTATCTCTAAACACATGAGATTCATCGGGTGGTCAAAGTAGTCCCTTATCCAATAAGGTTCTTTGCGATACCAAAGTAGTATCTCTAAACACATGAGATTCTTCGGGTGGTCTAAGCAGTCCCTTATCTAATAAGGTTCTTCACGATACCAAAGCGGTATTTTTAAACACATGAGATTCTTCGGGTGGTCGAAGCAGTCCCTTATACAATAAGGTTCTTCGCGATACCAAAGCAGTATCTCTAAACACAGGTGATTCGTCGGGTGGTCAAAGCAGTGCCTTATCTAAGAAGGTTCTTCGCGATACTTAAGTCGTATCTCTAAACACATGAGATTCTTCGGGTGGTCAAAGCAGTCCCTTATCTTATAAGGTTCTTCGCGATACCAAAGAAGTATCTCTAAACACATGAGATTCTTCGGTTGATCAAAGCAGTCCCCTATCTAATAAGGTTCTTCGCGATATCAAAGCAGTATCTCTAAACACATGAGATTCTTCGCGATACCAAAGTAGTATCTCTAAACACTTGAGATTCTTCTGGTGGTCCAAGCAGTACCTTATCTAATAAGGTTTTTCGCGATACCAAAGCAGTATCTCTAAACACATGAGATTCTTCGATTGGTCGAAGCAGTCCCATATCCAATAAGGTTCGTTACGATACCAAAGCAGTATCTCTAAACACATCAGATTCGTCGGATGGTCGAAGCAGTCCCTTAACCAATAAGGTTCTTCGCGATACCAAAGCAGTATCTCTAAACACATGAGATTCATCGGGTGGTCAAAGTAGTCCCTTATCCAATAAGGTTCTTTGCGATACCAAAGTAGTATCTCTAAACACATGAGATTCTTCGGGTGGTCTAAGCAGTCCCTTATCTAATAAGGTTCTTCACGATACCAAAGCGGTATTTTTAAACCCATGAGATTCTTCGGGTGGTCGAAGCAGTCCCTTATACAATAAGGTTCTTCGCGATACCAAACCAATATCTCTAAACACATGACATTCGTCGGGTGGTTGAAGTAGTGTCTTATCCAATAAGGTTCTTCGTGATACCAAAGCAGTATCTCTAAACACATGCGATTCTTCGGGTGGTCAAAGCAGTCCCTTATCTAATAAGGTTCTTCGCAATACCAAAGCAGTATCTCTAAACACATGAGATTCTTCGGTTGGTCAAAGGAGTCCCTTATCCGTTAAGGCTCTTCGCGATACCAAAGCAGTATCTCTAAACACATTAGATTCATCGGGTGGTCAAAGTAGTCCTTTATCCAATAAGGTTCTTTGCGATACCAAATCAGTTTCTCTAAACACATGAGATTCTTCGGGTGGTGAAAGTATTCCCTTATCCAATAAGGTTCTTCGCGATATTAAAGCAGTATTTATAAACACATGAGATTCTTCGCGATACCACAGCAGTATCTCTAAACACATGAGATTCTTTGGGTGGTCGAAGCAGTCCCTTATCCAATAAGGCTCATCGCGATACCAAAGCAGTATGTCTAAACACATGATATTCTTCAGGTATTTGAAGCAGTCCCTTATCCAATAAGTTTCTTCGCGATACCAAACCAGTATCTCTAAACACATAAGATTCTTCGGGTGGTGGAAGCAGTCCCTTATCCAATAAGTTTCTTCGCGATGCGAAAACAATATCTCTAAGCACATGAGATTCTTTGGGTGGTCGAAGCAGTCCCTTATCTAATAAGGTTCATCGCGAAACCAAAGCAGTATATCTAAACACAAGATATTCTTCGGGTGGTCGAAGCAACCCCTTATCCAATAAGGTTATTCGAGATAGCAAAGCAGTATCTCTAAACACATGAGATTCTTCGGGTGGTCGAAGCAGTCCCTTATCCAATAAGGTTCTTTGCGATACCAAAGTAGTATCTCTAAACACATGAGATTCTTCGGGTGGTCAAAGCAGTCCCTTATCCAATAAGGTTCTTCGCGATACCAAAGCAGTATCTCTAAACACAGGAGATTCGTCGGGTGGTCAAAGCAGTGCCTTATCTAAGAAGGTTCTTCGCGATACTTAAGTCGTATCTCTAAACACATGAGATTCTTCGGGTGGTTAAAGCAGTCCCTTATCTTATAAGGTTCTTCGCGATACCAAAGCAGTATCTCTAAACACATGAGATTCTTCGGTTGGTCAAAGCAGTCCCTTATCCGTTAAGGCTCTTCGCGATACCAAAGCAGTATCTCTAAACACATTAGATTCATCGGGTGGTCAAAGTAGTCCTTTATCCAATAAGGTTCTTTGCGATACCAAATCAGTTTCTCTAAACAGATGAGATTCTTCGGGTGGTGAAAGCAGTCCCTTATCCAATAAGGTTCTTCGCGATATTAAAGCAGTATTTATAAACACATGAGATTCTTCGCAATACCACAGCAGTATCTCTAAACACATGAGATTCTTTGGGTGGTCCAAGCAGTCCCTTATCCAATAAGGCTCATCGCGATACCAAAGCAGTATGTCTAAACACATGATATTCTTCAGGTATTTGAAGCAGTCCCTTATCCAATAAGTTTCTTCGCGATACCAAACCAGTATCTCTAAACACATAAGATTCTTCGGGTGGTGGAAGCAGTCCCTTATCCAATAAGTTTCTTCGCGATGCGAAAACAATATCTCTAAGCACATGAGATTCTTTGGGTGGTCGAAGCAGTCCCTTATCTAATAAGGTTCATCGCGAAACCAAAGCAGTATCTCTAAACACAAGATATTCTTCGGGTGGTCGAAGCAGCCCCTTATCCAATAAGGTTATTTGGGATACCAAAGCAGTATCTCTAAGCACATGAGATTCTTCGGGTGGTCGAAGCAGTCCCTTATCCAATAAGGTTCTTCGCGATACCAAAGTAGTATCTCTAAACACATGAGATTCTTCGGGTGGTCAAAGCAGTCCCTTATCCAATAAGGTTCTTCGCGATACCAAAGCAGTATCTCTAAACACAGGAGATTCGTCGGGTGGTCAAAGCAGTGCCTTATCTAAGAAGGTTCTTCGCGATACTTAAGCTGTATCTCTAAACACATGAGATTCTTCGGGT
Source organism: Lathyrus sativus (assembly GCA_963859935.3). NCBI lineage: Eukaryota > Viridiplantae > Streptophyta > Magnoliopsida > Fabales > Fabaceae > Lathyrus > Lathyrus sativus. The sequence goes on along the minus strand of OZ012740.1, from coordinate 233,723,480 downwards.
GGTCAAAGCAGTCCCTTATCTTATAAGGTTCTTCGCGATACCAAAGCAGTATCTCTAAACACATGAGATTCTTCGGTTGGTCAAAGCAGTCCCCTATCTAATAAGGTTCTTCGCGATATCAAAGCAGTATCTCTAAACACATGAGATTCTTCGCGATACCAAAGTAGTATCTCTAAACACTTGAGATTCTTCTCGTGGTCAAAGCAGTACGTTATCTAATAAGGTTTTTCGCGATACCAAAGCAGTATCTCTAAAAACATGAGATTCTTCGGGTGGTCCAAGCAGTCCCTTATCTAATAAGGTTCTTCGTGATAAGAAAGCAGTATTTTTAAACACATGAGATTCTTCGGGTGGTCGAAGCAGTCCCTTATCCAATAAGGCTCTTCGCGATACCAAAGCAATATATCTAAACACATGATATTCTTCAGGTAGTTAAAGCAGTCCCTTATCCAATAAGGTTCTTTGCGATACCAAAGCAGTATCTCTAAACACATGAGATTCATCGGGTGGTCGAAGCAGTACCTTATTCAATAAGGTTCTTTGTGATACAAAAGCAGTATCTCTAAACACATGAGATTCTTCGATTGGTCGAAGCAGTCCCATATCCAATAAGGTTCGTTACGATACCAAAGCAGTATCTCTAAACACATCAGATTCGTCGGATGGTCGAAGCAGTCCCTTATCCAATAAGGTTCTTCGCGATACCAAAGCAGTATCTTTAAACACATGAGATTCATCGGGTGGTCAAAGTAGTCCCTTATCCAATAAGGTTCTTTGCGATACCAAAGTAGTCTCTCTAAACACATGAGATTCTTCGGGTGGTCTAAGCAGTCCCTTATCTAATAAGGTTCTTCACGATACCAAAGCGGTATTTTTAAACCCATGAGATTCTTCGGGTGGTCGAAGCAGTCCCTTATACAATAAGGTTCTTCGCGATACCAAACCAGTATCTCTAAACACATGACATTCGTCGGGTGGGTGAAGTAGTGTCTTATCCAATAAGGTTCTTCGCGATACCAAAGCAGTATCTCTAAACACATGCGATTCTTCGGGTGGTCAAAGCAGTCCCTTATCTTATAAGGTTCTTCGCAATACCAAAGCAGTATCTCTAAACACATGAGATTCTTCGGTTGGTCAAAGCAGTCCCTTATCCGTTAAGGCTCTTCGCGATGCCCATGCAGTATCTCTAAACACATGAGATTCATCGGGTGTTCAAAGTAGTCCTTTATCCAATAAGGTTCTTTGTGATACCAAAGCAGTGTCTCTAAACACATGAGAATCTTCGGGTGGTCGAAGCAGTCCCTTATCCAATAAGGTTCTTCGCGATACCAAAGTAGTATCTCTAAACACATGAGATTCTACGGGTGGTCAAAGCAGTCCCTTATCCAATAAGGTTCTTCGCGATACCAAAGCAGTATCTCTAAACACAGGAGATTCGTCGGGTGGTCAAAGCAGTGCCTTATCTAAGAAGGTTCTTCGCGATACTTAAACTGTATCTCTAAACGCATGAGATTCTTCGGGTGGTCAAAGAAGTCCCTTATCTTATAAGGTTCTTCGCGATACCAAAGCAGTATCTCTAAACACATGAGATTCTTCGGTTGGTCAAAGCAGTCCCCTATCTAATAAGGTTCTTCGCGATATCAAAGCAGTATCTCTAAACACATGAGATTCTTCGCGATACCAAAGCAGTATATCTAAAAACTTGAGATTCTTCTGGTGGTCAAAGCAGTGTCTTATCCAATAAGGTTCTTCGCGATACCAAAGCAGTATCTCTAAACACATGCGATTCTTCGGGTGGTCAAAGCAGTCCCTTATCTTATAAGGTTCTTCGCAATACCAAAGCAGTATCTCTAAACACATGAGATTCTTCGGTTGGTCAAAGCAGTCCCTTATCCGTTAAGGCTCTTCGCGATGCCCATGCAGTATCTCTAAACACATGAGATTCATCGGGTGGTCAAAGTAGTCCTTTATCCAATAAGGTTCTTTGTGATACCAAAGCAGTATCTCTAAACACATGCGAATCTTCGGGTGGTCGAAGCAGTCCCTTATCCAATAAGGTTCTTCGCGATACCAAAGTAGTATCTCTAAACACATGAGATTCTACGGGTGGTCAAAGCAGTCCCTTATCCAATAAGGTTCTTCGCGATACCAAAGCAGTATCTCTAAACACAGGAGATTCGTCGGGTGGTCAAAGCAGTGCCTTATCTAAGAAGGTTCTTCGCGATACTTAAACCGTATCTCTAAACGCATGAGATTCTTCGGGTGGTCAAAGAAGTCCCTTATCTTATAAGGTTCTTCGCGATACCAAAGCAGTATCTCTAAACACATGAGATTCTTCGGTTGGTCAAACCAGTCCCCTATCTAATAAGGTTATTCGCGATATCAAAGCAGTATCTCTAAACACATGAGATTCTTCGCGATACCAAAGCAGTATCTCTAAAAACTTGAGATTCTTCTAGTGGTCAAAGCAGTCCCTTATCTAATAAGGTTCTTCGCGATACCAAAGCAGTATTTTTAAACACATGAGATTCTTCGGGTGGTCGAAGCAGTCCCTTATCCAATAAGGTTCTTCGCGATACCAAAGCATTATATTTAAACACATGAGATTCGTTGGGTGGTCGAAGAAGTGCCTTATCCAATATGGTTCTTCGTGATACCAAAGCAGTATCTCTAAACACATGAGATTCTTCGGGTGGTCGAAGCAGTCCCATATCCAATAAGGTTCTTCGCGATACCAAAGCAATATCTCTAAACACATGAGATTCTTCAGGTGGTCAAAGCAGTCTTTTATGTAATAAGGTTCTTCGCGATACCAAAGTAGTATCTCTAAACACATGAGATTCGTCGGGTGGTCGAAGCAGTGCCTTATCCAATAAGGTTCTTCGCGATAATAAAGCCGTATCTCTAAACACATAAGATTCTTCGGGTGGTCAAAGCAGTCCCTTATCTAATAAGGTTCTTCGCGATACCAAAGCAGTATCTCTAAAAACATGAGATTCTTCGGGTGGTCCAAGCAGTCCCTTATCTAATAAGGTTCTTCGCGATACCAAAGCAGTATTTTTAAACACATGAGATTCTTTGGGTGGTCGAAGCATTCCCTTATCTAATAAGGCTCTTCGCGATACCAAAGCAATATATCTAAACACATGATATTCTTCGGGTAGTTGAAGCAGTCCCTTATCCAATAAGGTTCTTCGCGATACCAAAGCAGTATCTCAAAACACATGAGATTCATCGGGTGGTCGAAGCAGTACCTTATTTAATAAGGTTCTTTGTGATACCAAAGCAGTATCTCTAAACACATGAGATTCTTCGATTGGTCGAAGCAGTCCCATATCCAATAAGGTTCGTTACGATACCAAAGCAGTATCTCTAAACACATCAGATTCGTCGGATGGTCGAAGCAGTCCCTTATCCAATAAGGTTCTTCGCGATACCAAAGCAGTATCTCTAAACACATGAGATTCATTGGGTGGTCAAAGTAGTCCCTTATCCAATAAGGTTCTTTGCGATACCAAAGTAGTATCTCTAAACACATGAGATTCTTCGGGTGGTCTAAGTAGTCCCTTATCTAATAAGGTTCTTCACGATACCAAAGCGGTATTTTTAAACACATGAGATTCTTCGGGTGGTCGAAGCAGTCCCTTATACAATAAGGTTCTTCGCGATACCAAACCAGTATCTCTAAACACATGACATTCGTCGGGTGGTTGAAGTAGTGTCTTATCCAATAAGGTTCTTCGCGATACCAAAGCAGTATCTCTAAACACATGCGATTCTTCGGGTGGTCAAAGCAGTCCTTTATCTAATAAGGTTCTTCGCAATACCAAAGCAGTATCTCTAAACACATGAGATTCTTCGGTTGGTCAAAGCAGTCCCTTATCCGTTAAGGCTCTTCGCGATACCAAAGCAGTATCTCTAAACACATGAGATTCATCGGGTGGTCAAAGTAGTCCTTTATCCAATAAGGTTCTTTGCGATACCAAAGCAGTATCTCTAAACACATGAGATTCTTCGGGTGGTCGAAGCAGTCTGTAACACCCCCATTCTATACCCCCAAATAATACAATTAATCATTTAAGCATAATTCAAATTTTTATCAGAGTACATATAAGTCATGGCATAAAAGGGGTATGTCACATTATCACAAAAGAATTCAACGCATACAACACCTGCTCAATCAGATATGCAACAACGGGTCAACACCCACAAGAAAATATTTAGAACAAGGCGGAAACATCTAAATATTCCATATTTCCAAGACATGTATTCACATATACAATTGTCATCCAACATGTTAACAAAACATAACATCAGCAGATACATACACAGATGTATCACAAAAGAATCAAAATAACTCCTATCTACCCGGTGCTACATATCAGAGCCGACCGACCAAAAAAGAATGAAGTCACGCTTCACAAAGATGTCTCCAGCCATCTAATCTGCAATGCCTCATAGAGCATTATAAAACAGCAGAAGGGTTAGAAACAATATCGTAATAAATAATGCATAAAGGCATGAATGTATATATATATATATCGTATCAACAATTATGCATCTTACACATTCTCACCACAACTCACCTTGTTTATTGCAATGTATCTATATACAAATAGAACCCAAGCGTGCTCAATATGTATCATCAATGTGTATATCATTTCATAAACATACACACACATATATGTATATATTGTCCAACATCTACATTGTGCCAAATCATACATTTCACATTAATTCAACAAACGTACATAACATGTTATTTCACCATACATCATGCACAGAAGGTAAATGCAAATCATAGAGGCCAACTCGCTACTCTATGCAAATGCAACACAATATCGACCTAATCGTCCATCAGATTCTCCTAAGAATCAATTTACTCTCACCCCTCACGGGTACCCTATAACTCATCAGATTCTCCTAGAAATCACAACACTCATCAGACTCTCCTAGGAATCACACCATTCATCAGATTCTCCGAGGAATCACACCGCTCGTCAGATTCTCCTAGGAACCACATCGTTCGTCAGATTCTCCTAGGAATCACATCGTTCGTCAGATTCTCCTAGGAATCGCATCGTTCGTCAGATTCTCCGAGGAATCAGGTCATTCAGCAGATTCTCCGAGGAATCACATCTCTCATCAGATTCTCCTAGGAATCAGGTCATTCAGCAGATTCTCCGAGGAATCACATCTCTCATCAGATTCTCCTAGGAATCAATTCACTCTTCAGACTCTCCTAAGAGTCATATCGCTCATCAGACTCTCCTAAGAGTCAACAACACAAGAATGTACTTCCTACACTTCTTGAAATACATACATGCTTACAAACATACTCATGCATTCTTCACATTCATCGCATATATATATTATGCACTCAACATATATGTATCAAAAAGGAAACATATATATATTCATCATCCATTCAAACCAATCACACATGGTTCACATTCACAAACAATTCCTTCATGCATTTCTAATCAATTTAAGCAAATGCACAAAATTGCCAAACGGCTACACCTCGCACCTCACAAATCATAAACTAGGATTCACGCCATACGGCTATCCACAACACATAATCAGTCATCTCTGACAAGGAATGATCGCAACCAACCACACAACCAATCCTCAATTGGAAAGCACAGGAAGATAAAATATGTTGCTGCATTCGCCAACCTTCGCCTGGCGAAGCCACGCAGCGAATGTTCGCTGACCTTCGCCTGGCGAACTCCCCAGCGAAGTCCACTGGGAGTAATTTTGGAATTACTCGCTGAGGCTCGCTACACACTCGCCTGGCGAACCTTCGCCAACTAACCTCGTCTGGCGAACTTGCCAGCGAATACAGGGTATTAGCTTCTGACTTGCTTCGCTACAGCTCGCTGGGCTTCGCCTGGCGAAGCTTCGCTGCCATTCGCCTGGCGAGCCTGCGAAGACAGAACTTCCATGGCTGTCTCAAGAGCCCAAACTCTACAAAATCAGCCGATTAAATCCAAACCAGTCTCAGAGGCACAACCCAACCATCACCCGACTAAACTACATCGTCTAATCCGAGTTCTAACCGATTAAAACCTCATTCTACTCACAAAACAAACTTCTAACCTAAGTGGAAAAAGAGTAGAAACTCTACAAAATCCACACACATACACATACAATCATATACATTAAAGAGATGATGGAGTTTCACACCCTTACCTGATTAATCGCAAGCTTTGGTTGATCTTGGTGAATCTAGGTTTTCTCCTCTTTCTCTTCTCTTTCTCCTTTTTCTCCTTTTCTCCTTTCTTTCTCTTTTATTTCTTTCTTTTTACCATACTTTTCTTTCCCTTCTATTTCCTCTTTAATATCTTTTCCCTTATTTTTCCAAAACATCCACTAATTCAATATCTCATAAATATCTCACTTATTATTAAATAGGAAATGTCCAAAATACCCTCCAAACTATTTCCTCCGAAACCTCTCAAAACCGGTTAAAATAGGATAATATGTAAATATAACATATTTCCACACAATTTCTACATTCAAATAATATTCTCCCAATTAAATTAAATAGGGACCCAATAAAAGGGGATAATCGAAATCGGGGCGTTACAACTCTCCCCCACTCAGAAATTTTCGTCCTCGAAAATATTTCCTGATTCAAAACACACTGATCATGACTTTCGCGTCCTCTCCTTAATGCCCAAGTTACACATGATCACCCACACGCATACTTCCATATCACAATCACAGATATGCCGTGTGACTCCTAAAAGACTGTCAACCCTCATCAATCTCCATTGGAGATTACGGGTACACCTCTTATACCTCACCAGGAACAACATCTAGGTCATTCTACCCCGGTGATCTCTCCACTAGGAACGACACATAGTCATTCTACCCTAGAGAATACAACCATAACACTTACACCTCATCAGGAATGACATACTAGTCATTCTACCCCAATGAGCTCGAATCTCAGACACATACGTTGTCCAATGTCATCACCTTAAAGTCTTCATTCTCAATCACCGCCAAACCAACGGAATTCAAATCCCAAACACTAAGCGCACTCAAAAGAAATGAACGAATGAGTCGCTCCGATATCAATCATGACAACTAAAGGTGCAACATAAATAAAGCACATACCTCAAATCAAACGATCCGTATTGGTAGTGTCTGACCCTGCCAATGTAAACACTTTCCCACTTACTGAAGCTTGCTTCGGTTTAGGACACTTCGCACTGATGTGACCCACTTCTCCACAATTGTAGCACTTCACTACATCCATTCTACAATCCTTAACATCATGCCCAAGAACTCCACAGTTAGAGCACTTGATCTTGGGTTTTCCACACATGAAAGACTTATGACCTATCTCGCCACACTTGTAGCATTTAATGGATCCAGAACCCTCTCCTCCAGATCTCTTAACAAAGTTTTCCCTATGCTTGCCCTTATCAGCTGGCGTCACATAAGGTTCACTCCTTACTTGTCGCTTTTCTTTCTCCTCCTTCAAACTCTTGTAGTGAGTAGAACGAGCTTGACGATCTTCTTCAAAAATTCGACAACATTCGGTCAAGTCCGAAAATCTTCTAATCCTCTGGTAGCCCACCGCTTGCTTGATCTCAGGACGCAAGCCGTTCTCGTACTTAACACACTTAGAAAATTCCGCCGTCACCCCGTCATAGTGAGGATGAAATTTTACTAACTCCATAAACTTAGACGTGTAATCCACCACAGACGTATTGCCTTGTTTCAACTCAAGGAATTCCATTTCTTTCCTTCCCTTCACACTCTCAGGATAATACTTCCTCAAAAATTCAGAACGAAATAAATCCCAAGTTACTTCTTCGTCATCTACTTCAAGCACTTGTCTCATACCGATCCACCAGTCATCGGCTTCTTCCCGAAACATGTGAGTCCCTAGTCTCACCTTGTTCCCTTCAGCACAATCCATCACCCTAAAGATCCTCTCAATTTCCTTTAACCATATCTGAGCACCATCCGGATCAAATCTCCCTTTGAACACCGGTGGTTGGTTCTTCCTGAACTCATCATTCGCATTCACGTTAGGTGCACCCTGCACAGCTCTGGCCATAGCCTCTAACGCCGCTGCCCTAGCATTGTCATTACGACCTGCCATATTCTGAGGATTCCCAAAAATAACAACAAGGTTAAACAACCGTTCAACCAACACAACAACGAGACAGACACGACTAACTCAACACTGGCTCTGATACAACTTAATGTAACACCCCCATTCTATACCCCCAAATAATACAATTAATCATTTAAGTATAATTCAAATTTTTATCAGAGTACATATAAGTCATGGCATAAAAGGGGTATGTCACATTATCACAAAAGAATTCAACGCATACAACACCTGCTCAATCAGATATGCAACAACGGGTCAACACCCACAAGAAAATATTTAGAACAAGGCGGAAACATCTAAATATTCCATATTTCCAAGACATGTATTCACATATACAATTGTCATCCAACATGTTAACAAAACATAACATCAGCAGATACATACACAGATGTATCACAAAAGAATCAAAATAACTCCTATCTACCCGGTGCTACATATCAGAGCCGACCGACCAAAAAAGAATGAAGTCACGCTTCACAAAGATGTCTCCAGCCATCTAATCTGCAATGCCTCATAGAGCATTATAAAACAACAGAAGGGTGAGAAACAATATCGTAATAAATAATGCATAAAGGCATGAATGTATATATATATATATATATATATATATATATATATATATATATATATATATATATATATATATATATATATATATATATATATATATATATATATATATATATATATATATATATATATATATATATATATATATATATATATATATATATATATATATATATATATATATATATATATATATATATCGTATCAACAATTATGCATCTTACGCATTCTCACCACAACTCACCTTGTTTATTGCAATGTATCTATATACAAATAGAACCCAAGCGTGCTCAATATGTATCATCAATGTGTATATCATTTCATAAACATACACACACATATATGTATATATTGTCCAACATCTACATTGTGCCAAATCATACATTTCACATTAATTCAACAAACGTACATAACATGTTATTTCACCATACATCATGCACAGAAGGTAAATGCAAATCATAGAGGCCAACTCGCTACTCTATGCAAATGCAACACAATATCGACCTAATCGTCCATCAGATTCTCCTAAGAATCAATTTACTCTCACCCCTCACGGGTACCCTATAACTCATCAGATTCTCCTAGAAATCACAACACTCATCAGACTCTCCTAGGAATCACACCATTCATCAGATTCTCCGAGGAATCACACCGCTCGTCAGATTCTCCTAGGAACCACATCGTTCGTCAGATTCTCCTAGGAATCACATCGTTCGTCAGATTCTCCTAGGAATCGCATCGTTCGTCAGATTCTCCGAGGAATCAGGTCATTCAGCAGATTCTCCGAGGAATCACATCTCTCATCAGATTCTCCTAGGAATCAGGTCATTCAGCAGATTCTCCGAGGAATCACATCTCTCATCAGATTCTCCTAGGAATCAATTCACTCTTCAGACTCTCCTAAGAGTCATATCGCTCATCAGACTCTCCTAAGAGTCAACAACACAAGAATGTACTTCCTACACTTCTTGAAATACATACATGCTTACAAACATACTCATGCATTCTTCACATTCATCGCATATATATATTATGCACTCAACATATATGTATCAAAAAGGAAACATATATATATTCATCATCCATTCAAACCAATCACACATGGTTCACATTCACAAACAATTCCTTCATGCATTTCTAATCAATTTAAGCAAATGCACAAAATTGCCAAACGGCTACACCTCGCACCTCACAAATCATAAACTAGGATTCACGCCATACGGCTATCCACAACACATAATCAGTCATCTCTGACAAGGAATGATCGCAACCAACCACACAACCAATCCTCAATTGGAAAGCACAGGAAGATAAAATATGTTGCGGCATTTGCCAACCTTCGCCTGGCGAAGCCACGCAGCGAATGTTCGCTGACCTTCGCCTGGCGAACTCCCCAGCGAAGTCCACTGGGAGTAATTCTGGAATTACTCGCTGAGGCTCGCTACACACTCGCCTGGAGAACCTTCGCCAACTAACCTCGCCTGGCGAACTTGCCAGCGAATACAGGGTATTAGCTTCTGACTTGCTTCGCTACAGCTCGCTGGGCTTCGCCTGACGAGCCTGCGAAGACAGAACTTCCATGGCTGTCTCAAGAGCCCAAACTCTACAAAATCAGCTGATTAAATCCAAACCAGTCTCAGAGGCACAACCCAACCATCACCCGACTAAACTACATCGTCTAATCCGAGTTCTAACCGATTAAAACCTCATTCTACTCACAAAACCAACTTCTAACCTAAGTGGAAAAAGAGTAGAAACTCTACAAAATCCACACACATACACATACAATCATATACATTAAAGAGATGATGGAGTTTCACACCCTTACCTGATTAATCGCAAGCTTTGGTTGATCTTGGTGAATCTAGGTTTTCTCCTCTTTCTCTTCTCTTTCTCCTTTTTCTCCTTTTCTCCTTTCTTTCTATTTTCTTTCTTTCTTCCTACCATACTTTTCTTTCCCTTCTATTTCCTCTTTAATATCTTTTCCCTTATTTTTCCAAAACATCCACTAATTCAATATCTCATAAATATCTCACTTATTATTAAATAGGAAATGTCCAAAATACCCTCCAAACTATTTCCTCCGAAACCTCTCAAAACCGGTTAAAATAGGATAATATGTAAATATAACATATTTCCACACAATTTCTACATTCAAATAATATTCTCCCAATTAAATTAAATAGGGACCCAATAAAAGGGGATAATCGAAATCGGGGCGTTACACAGTCCCTTATCCAATAAGGTTCTTCGCGATACCAAAGTAGTATCTCTAAACACATGAGATTCTTCGGGTGGTCAAAGCAGTCCCTTATCCAATAAGGTTCTTCGCGATACCAAATCAGTATCTCTAAACACAGGAGATTCGTCGGGTGGTCAAAGCAGTGCCTTATCTAAGAAGGTTCTTCGCGATACTTAAGCCGTATCTCTAAACACATGATATTCTTCGGGTGGTCAAAGCAGTCCCTTATCTTATAAGGTTCTTCGCGATACCAAAGCAGTATCTCTAAACACATGAGATTCTTCGGTTGGTCAAAGCAGTCCCCTATCTAATAAGGTTCTTCGCGATATCAAAGCAGTATCTCTAAACACATGAGATTCTTCGCGATACCAAAGCAGTATCTCTAAAAACTTGAGATTCTTCTGGTGGTCAAAGCAGTACCTTATCTAATAAGGTTCTTCAAGATACCAAAGCAGTATCTCTAAAAACATGAGATTCTTTTGGTGGTCCAAGCAGTCCCTTATCTAATAAGGTTCTTCGCGATACCAAAGCAGTATTTTTAAACACATGAGATTCTTCGGGTGGTCGAAGCAGTCCCTTATCCAATAAGGTTCTTCGCGATACCAAAGCATTATATTTAAACACATGAGATTCGTTGGGTGGTCGAAGAAGTGCCTTATCCAATAAGGTTCTTCGCGATACCAAAGCAGTATCTCTAAACACATGAGATTCTTTGGGTGGTCAAAGCAGTCCCTTATTTAATAATGTTCTTCGCGATACCAAATCAGTTTCTCTAAACACATGAGATTCTTCGGGTGGTGAAAGCAGTCCCTTATCCAATAAGGTTCTTCGCGATATTAAAGCAGTATTTCTAAACACATGAGATTCTTCGCGGTACCACAGCTGTATCTCTGAACACATGAGATTCTTTGGGTGGTCGAAGCAGTCCCTTATCCAATAAGGCTCTTCGCGATACCAAAGCAGTATGTCTAAACACATGATATTCTTCAGGTATTTGAAGCAGTCCCTTATCCAATAAGTTTATTCGCGATACCAAAGCAGTATCTCTAAACACATGAGATTCTTCGGGTGGTGGAAGCAGTCCCTTATCCAATAAGTTTCTTCGCGATGCGAAAACAATATCTCTAAGCACATGAGATTCTTCGGGTGGTCGAAGCAGTCCCTTATCTAATAAGGTTCATCGCGAAACCAAAGCAGTATCTCTAAACACAAGATATTCTTCGGGTGGTCATAGCAGCCCCTTATCCAATAAGGTTATTCGGGATACCAAAGCAGTATCTCTAAACACATGAGATTCTTCGAGTGGTCGAAGCAGTCCCATATCCAATAAGGTTCTTCGCGATACCAAAGTAGTATCTCTAAACACATGAGATTCTTCGGGTGGTCAAAGCAGTCCCTTATCCAATAAGGTTCTTCGCGATACCAAAGCAGTATCTCTAAACACAGGAGATTCGTCGGTGGTCAAAGCAGTGCCTTATCTAAGAAGGTTCTTCGCGATACTTAAGTCGTATCTCTAAACACATGAGATTCTTCGGGTGGTCAAAGTAGTCCCTTATCTTATAAGGTTCTTCGCGATACCAAAGTAGTATCTCTAAACACATGATATTCTTTGGTTGGTCAAAGCAGTCCCCTATCTAATAACGTTCTTCGCGATATCAAAGCAGTATCTCTAAACACATGAGATTCTTCGCGATACCAAAGTAGTATCTCTAAACACTTGAGATTCTTCTGGTGGTCAAAGCAGTACCTTATCTAATAAGGTGTTTCCCGATACCAAAGCAGTATCTCTAAAAACATGAGATTCTTCGGGTGGTCCAAGCAGTCCCTTATCTAATAAGGTTCTTCGCGATACCAAAGCAGTATTTTTAAACGCATGAGATTCTTCGGGTGGTTGAAGCAGTCCCTTATCCAATAAGGTTCTTTGCGATTCCAAAACATTATATTTAAACACATGAGATTCGTTGGGTGGTCGAAGCAGTGCCTTATCCAATAAGGTTCTTCGCGATACCAAAGCAGTATCTCTAAACACATGAGATTCTTTGGGTGGTCAAAGCAGTCCCTTATTTAATGATGTTCTTCGCGATACCAAATCAGTTTCTCTAAACACATGAGATTCTTCGGGCGGTGAAAGCAGTCCCTTATCAAATAAGGTTCTTCGCGATATTAAAGCAGGATTTCTAAACACATGAGATTCTTCGCGATACCAAAGCAGTATCTCTAAACACATGAGATTCTTCGGGTGGTCGAAGCAGTCCCTTATCCAATAAGGCTCTTCGCGATACCAAAGCAGTATATCTAAACACATGATATTCTTCGGGTAGTTGAAGCAGTCCCTTATCCAATAAGGTTCTTCGCGATACCGAAGCAGTATCTCTAAACACATGAGATTCATCGGGTGGTCGAAGCAGTACCTTATTCAATAAGGTTCTTTGTGATACCAAAGCAGTATCTCTAAAGACCTGAGATTCTTCGGGTGGTCGAAGCAGTCCCTTATCCAATAAGGTTCTTCGCGATACAAAAGTAGTATCTCTAAACACATGAGATTCGTCGGATGGTCGAAGAAGTCCCTTATCCAATAAGGTTCTTCGCGATACCAAAGCAGTATCTCTAAACACATGAGATTCATCGGGTGGTCAAAGTAGTCCCTTATCCAATAAGGTTCTTTGCGATACCAAAGTAGTATCTCTAAACACATGAGATTCTTCGGTTGGTCTAAGGAGTCCCTTATCTAATAAGGTTCTTCGCGATACCGAAGCAGTATTTTTAAACACATGAGATTCTTCGGATGGTCGAAGCAGTCCCTTATACATTAAGGTTCTTCGCGATACCAAAGCAGTATCTCTAAACACATGACATTCGTGGGGTGGTCGAAGTAGTGTCTTATCCAATAAGGTTCTTCGCGATACCAAAGCAGTATCTCTAAACACATGCGATTCTTCGGGTGGTCAAAGCAGTCCCTTATCTAATAAGGTTCTTCGCAATACCAAAGCAGTATCTCTAAACACATGAGATTCTTCGGTTGGTCGAAGCAGTCCCTTATCTGTTAAGGTTCTTCGCGATACCAAAGCAGTATCTCTAAACACAGGAGATTCGTCGGGTGGTCAAAGCAGTGCCTTATCTAAGAAGGTTATTCGCGATACTTAAGTCGTATCTCTAAACACATGAGATTCTTCGGGTGGTCAAAGCAGTCCCTTATCTTATAAGGTTCTTCGCGATACCAAAGTAGTATCTCTAAACACATGATATTCTTCGGTTGGTCAAAGCAGTCCCCTATCTAATAACGTTCTTCGCGATATCAAAGCAGTATCTCTAAACACATGAGATTCTTCGCGATACCAAAGTAGTATCTCTAAACACTTGAGATTCTTCTGGTGGTCAAAGCAGTACCTTATCTAATAAGGTGTTTCCCGATACCAAAGCAGTATCTCTAAAAACATGAGATTCTTCGGGTGGTCCAAGCAGTCCCTTATCTAATAAGGTTCTTCGCGATACCAAAGCAGTATTTTTAAACACATGAGATTCTTCGGGTGGTCGAAGCAGTCCCTTATCCAATAAGGTTCTTCGCGATACCAAAGCATTATATTTAAACACATGAGATTCGTTGGGTGGTCGAAGAAGTGCCTTATCCAATAAGGTTCTTCGCGATACCAAAGCAGTATCTCTAAACACATGAGATTCTTTGGGTGGTCAAAGCAGTCCCTTATTTAATAATGTTCTTCGCGATACCAAATCAGTTTCTCTAAACACATGAGATTCTTCGGGTGGTGAAAGCAGTCCCTTATCCAATAAGGTTCTTCGCGATATTAAAGCAGTATTTCTAAACACATGAGATTCTTCGCGGTACCACAGCTGTATCTCTGAACACATGAGATTCTTTGGGTGGTCGAAGCAGTCCCTTATCCAATAAGGCTCTTCGCGATACCAAAGCAGTATGTCTAAACACATGATATTCTTCAGGTATTTGAAGCAGTCCCTTATCCAATAAGTTTATTCGCGATACCAAAGCAGTATCTCTAAACACATGAGATTCTTCGGGTGGTGGAAGCAGTCCCTTATCCAATAAGTTTCTTCGCGATGCGAAAACAATATCTCTAAGCACATGAGATTCTTCGGGTGGTCGAAGCAGTCCCTTATCTAATAAGGTTCATCGCGAAACCAAAGCAGTATCTCTAAACACAAGATATTCTTCGGGTGGTCATAGCAGCCCCTTATCCAATAAGGTTATTCGGGATACCAAAGCAGTATCTCTAAACACATGAGATTCTTCGAGTGGTCGAAGCAGTCCCATATCCAATAAGGTTCTTCGCGATACCAAAGTAGTATCTCTAAACACATGAGATTCTTCGGGTGGTCAAAGCAGTCCCTTATCCAATAAGGTTCTTCGCGATACCAAAGCAGTATCTCTAAACACAGGAGATTCGTCGGTGGTCAAAGCAGTGCCTTATCTAAGAAGGTTCTTCGCGATACTTAAGTCGTATCTCTAAACACATGAGATTCTTCGGGTGGTCAAAGTAGTCCCTTATCTTATAAGGTTCTTCGCGATACCAAAGTAGTATCTCTAAACACATGATATTCTTTGGTTGGTCAAAGCAGTCCCCTATCTAATAACGTTCTTCGCGATATCAAAGCAGTATCTCTAAACACATGAGATTCTTCGCGATACCAAAGTAGTATCTCTAAACACTTGAGATTCTTCTGGTGGTCAAAGCAGTACCTTATCTAATAAGGTGTTTCCCGATACCAAAGCAGTATCTCTAAAAACATGAGATTCTTCGGGTGGTCCAAGCAGTCCCTTATCTAATAAGGTTCTTCGCGATACCAAAGCAGTATTTTTAAACGCATGAGATTCTTCGGGTGGTTGAAGCAGTCCCTTATCCAATAAGGTTCTTTGCGATTCCAAAACATTATATTTAAACACATGAGATTCGTTGGGTGGTCGAAGCAGTGCCTTATCCAATAAGGTTCTTCGCGATACCAAAGCAGTATCTCTAAACACATGAGATTCTTTGGGTGGTCAAAGCAGTCCCTTATTTAATGATGTTCTTCGCGATACCAAATCAGTTTCTCTAAACACATGAGATTCTTCGGGCGGTGAAAGCAGTCCCTTATCAAATAAGGTTCTTCGCGATATTAAAGCAGGATTTCTAAACACATGAGATTCTTCGCGATACCAAAGCAGTATCTCTAAACACATGAGATTCTTCGGGTGGTCGAAGCAGTCCCTTATCCAATAAGGCTCTTCGCGATACCAAAGCAGTATATCTAAACACATGATATTCTTCGGGTAGTTGAAGCAGTCCCTTATCCAATAAGGTTCTTCGCGATACCGAAGCAGTATCTCTAAACACATGAGATTCATCGGGTGGTCGAAGCAGTACCTTATTCAATAAGGTTCTTTGTGATACCAAAGCAGTATCTCTAAAGACCTGAGATTCTTCGGGTGGTCGAAGCAGTCCCTTATCCAATAAGGTTCTTCGCGATACAAAAGTAGTATCTCTAAACACATGAGATTCGTCGGATGGTCGAAGAAGTCCCTTATCCAATAAGGTTCTTCGCGATACCAAAGCAGTATCTCTAAACACATGAGATTCATCGGGTGGTCAAAGTAGTCCCTTATCCAATAAGGTTCTTTGCGATACCAAAGTAGTATCTCTAAACACATGAGATTCTTCGGTTGGTCTAAGGAGTCCCTTATCTAATAAGGTTCTTCGCGATACCGAAGCAGTATTTTTAAACACATGAGATTCTTCGGATGGTCGAAGCAGTCCCTTATACATTAAGGTTCTTCGCGATACCAAAGCAGTATCTCTAAACACATGACATTCGTGGGGTGGTCGAAGTAGTGTCTTATCCAATAAGGTTCTTCGCGATACCAAAGCAGTATCTCTAAACACATGCGATTCTTCGGGTGGTCAAAGCAGTCCCTTATCTAATAAGGTTCTTCGCAATACCAAAGCAGTATCTCTAAACACATGAGATTCTTCGGTTGGTCGAAGCAGTCCCTTATCTGTTAAGGTTCTTCGCGATACCAAAGCAGTATCTCTAAACACAGGAGATTCGTCGGGTGGTCAAAGCAGTGCCTTATCTAAGAAGGTTATTCGCGATACTTAAGTCGTATCTCTAAACACATGAGATTCTTCGGGTGGTCAAAGCAGTCCCTTATCTTATAAGGTTCTTCGCGATACCAAAGTAGTATCTCTAAACACATGATATTCTTCGGTTGGTCAAAGCAGTCCCCTATCTAATAACGTTCTTCGCGATATCAAAGCAGTATCTCTAAACACATGAGATTCTTCGCGATACCAAAGTAGTATCTCTAAACACTTGAGATTCTTCTGGTGGTCAAAGCAGTACCTTATCTAATAAGGTGTTTCCCGATACCAAAGCAGTATCTCTAAAAACATGAGATTCTTCGGGTGGTCCAAGCAGTCCCTTATCTAATAAGGTTCTTCGCGATACCAAAGCAGTATTTTTAAACGCATGAGATTCTTCGGGTGGTCGAAGCAGTCCCTTATCCAATAAGGTTCTTCGCGATTCCAAAACATTATATTTAAACACATGAGATTCGTTGGGTGGTCGAAGCAGTGCCTTATCCAATAAGGTTCTTCGCGATACCAAAGCAGTATCTCTAAACACATGAGATTCTTTGGGTGGTCAAAGCAGTCCCTTATTTAATGATGTTCTTCGCGATACCAAATCAGTTTCTCTAAACACATGAGATTCTTCGGGCGGTGAAAGCAGTCCCTTATCAAATAAGGTTCTTTGCGATATTAAAGCAGGATTTCTAAACACATGAGATTCTTCGCGATACCAAAGCAGTATCTCTAAACACATGAGATTCTTCGGGTGGTCGAAGCAGTCCCTTATCCAATAAGGCTCTTCGCGATACCAAAGCAGTATATCTAAACACATGATATTCTTCGGGTAGTTGAAGCAGTCCCTTATCCAATAAGGTTCTTCGCGATACCAAAGCAGTATCTCTAAACACATGAGATTCATCGGGTGGTAGAAGCAGTACCTTATTCAATAAGGTTCTTTGTGATACCAAAGCAGTATCTCTAAAGACCTGAGATTCTTCGGGTGGTCGAAGCAGTCCCTTATCCAATAAGGTTCTTCGCGATACAAAAGTAGTATCTCTAAACACATGAGATTCGTCGGATGGTCGAAGAAGTCCCTTATCCAATAAGGTTATTCGCGATACCAAAGCAGTATCTCTAAACACATGAGATTCATCGGGTGGTCAAAGTAGTCCCTTATCCAATAAGGTTCTTTGCGATACCAAAGTAGTATCTCTAAACACATGAGATTCTTCGGTTGGTCTAAGGAGTCCCTTATCTAATAAGGTTCTTCGCGATACCGAAGCAGTATTTTTAAACACATGAGATTCTTCGGATGGTCGAAGCAGTCCCTTATACATTAAGGTTCTTCGCGATACCAAAGCAGTATCTCTAAACACATGACATTCGTTGGGTGGTCGAAGTAGTGTCTTATCCAATAAGGTTCTTCGCGATACCAAAGCAGTATCTCTAAACACATGCGATTCTTCGGGTGGTCAAAGCAGTTCCTTATCTAATAAGGTTCTTCGCAATACCAAAGCAGTATCTCTAAACACATGAGATTCTTCGGTTGGTCGAAGCAGTCCCTTATCTGTTAAGGTTCTTCGCGATACCAAAGCAGTATCTCTAAACACAGGAGATTCGTCGGGTGGTCAAAGCAGTGCGTTATCTAAGAAGGTTCTTCGCGATACTTAAGTCGTATCTCTAAACACATGAGATTCTTCGGGTGGTCAAAGCAGTCCCTTATCCAATAAGGTTCTTCGCGATACCAAAGTAGTATCTCTAAACACATGAGATTCTTCGGGTGGTCAAAGCAGTCCCTTATCCAATAAGGTTCTTCGCGATACCAAAGCAGTATCTCTAAACACAGGAGATTCGTCGGGTGGTCAAAGCAGCGCCTTATCTAAGAAGGTTCTTCGCGATACTTAAGCCGTATCTCTAAACACATCAGATTCTTCGGGTGGTCAAAGCAATCCCTTATCTTATAAGGTTTTTCGTGATACCAAAGCAGTATCTCTAAACACATGAGATTCTTCGGTTGGTCAAAGCAGTCCCCTATCTAATAAGGTTCTTCGCGATATCAAAGCAGTATCTCTAAACACATGAGATTCTTCGTGATACCAAAGCAGTATCTCTAAACACTTGAGATTCTTCTGGTGGTCAAAGCAGTACCTTATCTAATAAGGTTGTTCGCGATACCAAAGCAGTATCTCTAAAAACATGAGATTCTTCGGGTGGTCTAAGCAGTACCTTATCTAATAAGGTTCTTTGCGATACCAAAGTAGTATTTTTAAACACATGAGATTCTTCGGGTGGTTGAAGCAGTCCCTTATTCAATAAGGTTCTTCGCGATACCAAAGCATTATATTTAAACACATGAGATTCGTTGGGTGGTCGAAGCAGTGCCTTATCCAATAAGGTTCTTCGCGATATCAAAGCAGTATCTCTAAACACATGAGATTCTTTGGGTGGTTAAAGCAGTCCCTTATTTAATAATGTTCTTCGCGATACCGAATCAGTTTCTCTAAACACATGAGATTCTTCGTGTGGTGAAAGCAGTCCCTTATCCAATAAGGTTCTTCGCACACATGAGATTCTTCGTGATACCAAAGCAGTATCTCTAAACACATGAGATTATTCGGGTGGTCGAAGCAGTCCCTTATCCAATAAGGCTCTTAGCGATACCAAAGCAGTATGTCTAAACACATGATATTCTTCGGGTATTTGAAGCAGTCCCTTATCCAATAAGTTTCTTCGCGATACCAAAGCAGTATCTCTAAACACATGAGATTCATCGGGTGGTCGAAGCAGTACCTTATTCAATAAGGTTCTTCGTGATACCAAAGCAGTATCTCTAAACACATGAGATTCTTTAAGTGGTCGAAGCAGTCCCATATCCAATAAGGTTCGTTGCGATACCAAAGCAGTATCTCTAAACCCATGAGATTCGTTGGGTGGTCGAAGTAGTGCCTTATCCAATAAGGTTCTTCGCGATACCAAAGCAGTATCTCTAAACACATGAGATTCTTCGGTTGGTCAAAGCAGTCCCCTATCTAATAAGGTTCTTCGCGATATCAAAGCAGTATCTCTAAACACATGAGATTCTTCGTGATACCAAAGCAGTATCTCTAAACACTTGAGATTCTTCTGGTGGTCAAAGCAGTACCTTATCTAATAAGGTTCTTCGCGATACCAAAGCAGTATCTCTAAAAACATGAGATTCTTCGGGTGGTCCAAGCAGTCCCTTATCTAATCAGGTTCTTTGCGATACCAAAGCAGTATTTTTAAACACATGAGATTCTTCGGGTGGTTGAAGCAGTCCCTTATTCAATAAGGTTCTTCGCGATACCAAAGCATTATATTTAAACACATGAGATTCGTTGGGTGGTCGAA
The DNA here is from genome assembly GCA_963859935.3 of Lathyrus sativus. Taxonomy (NCBI): domain Eukaryota; kingdom Viridiplantae; phylum Streptophyta; class Magnoliopsida; order Fabales; family Fabaceae; genus Lathyrus; species Lathyrus sativus. The sequence continues at coordinate 233,703,079 of OZ012740.1, read as the reverse complement.
GCAATGCCTTATCCAATAAGGTTCTTCGCGATACCAAAGCAGTATCTCTAAACACATGAGATTCTTTGGGTGGTTAAAGCAATCCCTTATTTAATAATGTTCTTCGCGATACTGAATCAGTTTCTCTAAACACATGAGATTCTTCGTGTGGTGAAAGCAGTCCCTTATCCAATAAGGTTCTTCGTACACATGAGATTCTTCGCGATACCAAAGCAGTATCTCTAAACACATGAGATTATTCGGGTGGTCGAAGCAGTCCCTTATCCAATAAGGCTCTTCGCGATACCAAAGCAGTATGTCTAAACACATGATATTCTTCGGGTATTTGAAGCAGTCCCTTATCCAATGAGTTTCTTCGCGATACCAAAGCAGTATCTCTAAACACATGAGATTCATCGGGTGGTCGAAGCAGTACCTTATTCAATAAGGTTCTTCGTGATACCAAAGCAGTATCTCTAAACACATGAGATTCTTTAAGTGGTCGAAGCAGTCCCATATCCAATAAGGTTCGTTGCGATACCAAACCAGTATCTCTAAACCCATGAGATTCGTTGGGTGGTCGAAGCAGTGCCTTATCCAATAAGGTTCTTCGCGATACCAAAGCAGTATCTCTAAACACATGAGATTCATCGGGTGGTCAAAGTAGTCCCTTATCCAATAAGGTTCTTTGCAATACCAAAGCAGTATCTCAAAAAACATGAGATTCTTCGGGTGGTCTAAGCAGTCCCTTGTCTAATAAGGTTCTTCGTGATACCAAAGCAGTATTTTTAAACAGATGAGATTCTTCGGGTGGTCGAAGTAGTCCCTTATCCAATAAGGTTCTTCGCGATACGAAAGCATTATATTTAAACTCATGAGATTCGTTGGGTGGTCAAAGCAGTGCCTTATCCAATAAGGTTCTTCGCGATACCAAAGCAGTATCTCTAAACACATGAGATTCTTCGGGTGGTGAAAGCAGTCCCTTATCCAATAAGGTTCTTCGAGATACCAAATCAGTATCTCTAAACACATGAGATTCTTCGGGTGGTGAAAGCAATCCCTTATCTAATAAGGTTCTTCGCGATATTAAAGCAGGATTTCTAAACACATGAGATTCTTCGCGATACCAAAGCAATATCTCTAAACACATGAGATTCTTCGAGAGGTCGAAGCAGTCCCTTATCCAATAAGGCTCTTCGCGATACCAAAGAAGTATGTCTAAACACATGATATTCTTCGGGTATTTGAAGCAGTCCCTTATCCAATAAGGTTCTTCGCGATACCAAAGTAGTATCTCTAAACACATGAGATTCATCGGGTGGTCGAAGCAGTACCTTATCCAATAAGGTTCTTTGCGATACCAAAGCAGTATCTCTAAACACATGAGATTCTTCGGTTGGTCGAAGCAGTCCCTTATCTGTTAAGGTTCTTCGCGATACCAAAGCAGTATCTCTAAACACATGAGATTCATCGGGTGGTCAAAGTAGTCCTTAATCCAATAAGGTTATTTGCGATACCAAAGCAGTATCTCTAAACACATGAGATTCTTCGGGTGGTCGAAGCAGTCCCTTATCCAATAAGGTTCTTCGCGATACCAAAGTAGTATCTCTAAACACATGAGATTCTTCGGGTGGTCAAAGCAGTCCCTTATCCAATAAGGTTCTTCGCGATACCAAAGCAGTATCTCTAAACACAGGAGATTCGTCGGGTGGTCAAAGCAGCGCCTTATCTAAGAAGGTTCTTCGCGATACTTAAGCCGTATCTCTAAACACATCAGATTCTTCGGGTGGTCAAAGCAATCCCTTATCTTATAAGGTTCTTCGTGATACCAAAGCAGTATCTCTAAACACATGAGATTCTTCGGTTGGTCAAAGCAGTCCCCTATCTAATAAGGTTCTTCGCGATATCAAAGCAGTATCTCTAAACACATGAGATTCTTCGTGATACCAAAGCAGTATCTCTAAACACTTGAGATTCTTCTGGTGGTCAAAGCAGTACCTTATCTAATAAGGTTGTTCGCGATACCAAAGCAGTATCTCTAAAAACATGAGATTCTTCGGGTGGTCTAAGCAGTACCTTATCTAATAAGGTTCTTTGCGATACCAAAGCAGTATTTTTAAACACATGAGATTCTTCGGGTGGTTGAAGCAGTCCCTTATTCAATAAGGTTCTTCGCGATACCAAAGCATTATATTTAAACACATGAGATTCGTTGGGTGGTCGAAGCAGTGCCTTATCCAATAAGGTTCTTCGCGATATCAAAGCAGTATCTCTAAACACATGAGATTTTTGGGTGGTTAAAGCAGTCCCTTATTTAATAATGTTCTTCGCGATACCGAATCAGTTTCTCTAAACACATGAGATTCTTCGTGTGGTGAAAGCAGTCCCTTATCCAATAAGGTTCTTCGCACACATGAGATTCTTCGTGATACCAAAGCAGTATCTCTAAACACATGAGATTATTCGGGTGGTCGTAGCAGTCCCTTATCCAATAAGGCTCTTAGCGATACCAAAGCAGTATGTCTAAACACATGATATTCTTCGGGTATTTGAAGCACTCCCTTATCCAATAAGTTTCTTCGCGATACCAAAGCAGTATCTCTAAACACATGAGATTCATCGGGTGGTCGAAGCAGTACCTTATTCAATAAGGTTCTTCGTGATACCAAAGCAGTATCTCTAAACACATGAGATTCTTTAAGTGGTCGAAGCAGTCCCATATCCAATAAGGTTCGTTGCGATACCAAAGCAGTATCTCTAAACCCATGAGATTCGTTGGGTGGTCGAAGTAGTGCCTTATCCAATAAGGTTCTTCGCGATACCAAAGCAGTATCTCTAAACACATGAGATTCTTCGGTTGGTCAAAGCAGTCCCCTATCTAATAAGGTTCTTCGCGATATCAAAGCAGTATCTCTAAACACATGAGATTCTTCGTGATACCAAAGCAGTTTCTCTAAACACTTGAGATTCTTCTGGTGGTCAAAGCAGTACCTTATCTAATAAGGTTCTTCGCGATACCAAAGCAGTATCTCTAAAAACATGATATTCTTTGGGTGGTCCAAGCAGTCCCTTATCTAATAAGGTTCTTTGCGATACCAAAGCAGTATTTTTAAACACATGAGATTCTTCGGGTGGTTGAAGCAGTCCCTTATTCAATAAGGTTCTTCGCGATACCAAAGCATTATATTTAAACACATGAGATTCGTTGGGTGGTCGAAGCAGTGCCTTATCCAATAAGGTTCTTCGCGATACCAAAGCAGTATCTCTAAACACATGAGATTCTTTGGGTGGTTAAAGCAGTCCCTTATTTAATAATGTTCTTCGCGATACCGAATCAGTTTCTCTAAACACATGAGATTCTTCGTGTGGTGAAAGCAGTCCCTTATCCAATAAGGTTCTTCGTACACATGAGATTCTTCGCGATACCAAAGCAGTATCTCTAAACACATGAGATTATTCGGGTGGTCGAAGCAGTCCCTTATCCAATAAGGCTCTTCCCGATACCAAAGCAGTATGTCTAAACACATGATATTCTTCGGGTATTTGAAGCAGTCCCTTATCCAATAAGTTTCTTCGCGATACCAAAGCAGTATCTCTAAACACATGAGATTCATCGGGTGGTCGAAGCAGTACCTTATTCAATAAGGTTCTTCGTGATACCAAAGCAGTATCTCTAAACACATGAGATTCTTTAAGTGGTCGAAGCAGTCCCATATCCAATAAGGTTCGTTGCGATACCAAAGCAGTATCTCTAAACCCATGAGATTCGTTGGGTGGTCGAAGCAGTGCCTTATCCAATAAGGTTCTTCGCGATACCAAAGCAGTATCTCTAAACACATGAGATTCATCGGGTGGTCAAAGTAGTCCCTTATCCAATAAGGTTCTTTGCAATACCAAAGCAGTATATCAAAAAACATGAGATTCTTCGGGTGGTCTAAGCAGTCCCTTATCTAATAAGGTTCTTCGTGATACCAAAGCAGTATTTTTAAACACATGAGATTCTTCGGGTGGTCGAAGTAGTCCCTTATCCAATAAGGTTCTTCGCGATACGAAAGCATTATATTTAAACTCATGAGATTCGTTGGGTGGTCAAAGCAGTGCCTTATCCAATAAGGTTCTTCGCGATACCAAAGCAGTATCTCTAAACACATTAGATTCTTCGGGTGGTGAAAGCAGTCCCTTATCCAATAAGGTTCTTCGAGATACCAAATCAGTATCTCTAAACACATGAGATTCTTCGGGTGGTGAAAGCAATCCCTTATCTAATAAGGTTCTTCGCGATATTAAAGCAGGATTTCTAAACACATGAGATTCTTCGCGATACCAAAGCAGTATCTCTAAACACATGAGATTCTTCGAGAGGTCGAAGCAGTCCCTTATCCAATAAGGCTCTTCGCGATACCAAAGCAGTATGTCTAAACACATGATATTCTTCGGGTATTTGAAGCAGTCCCTTATCCAATAAGGTTCTTCGCGATACCAAAGTAGTATCTCTAAACACATGAGATTCATCGGGTGGTCGAAGCAGTACCTTATCCAATAAGGTTCTTTGCGATACCAAAGCAGTATCTCTAAACACATGAGATTCTTCGGTTGGTCTAAGCAGTCCCTTATCTAATAAGGTTCTTCGCGATACCAAAGCAGTATTTTTAAACACATGAGATTCTTCGGGTGGTCGAAGCCGTCCCTTATACAATAAGGTTCTTCGCGATACCAAAGCAGTATCTCTAAACACATGACATTCGTTGGGTGGTCGAAGTAGTGTCTTATCCAATAAGGTTCTTTGGGATACCAAAGCAGTATCTCTAAACACATGAGATTCTTCGGCTGGTCGAAGCAGTCCCTTATCCGTTAAGGTTCTTCGCGATACCAAAGCGGTATCTCTAAACACATGAGATTCATCGGGTGGTCAAAGTAGTCCCTTATCCAATAAGGTTCTTTGCGATACCAAAGTAGTATCTCTAAACACATGAGATTCTTCGGGTGGTCCAAGCAGTCCCTTATCCAATAAGGTTCTTCGCGATACCCAAGTAGTATCTCTAGACACATGAGATTCTTCGGGTGGTCAAAGCAGTCCCTTATCCAATAAGGTTCTTCGTGTTACCAAAGCAGTGTCTCTAAACACAGGAGATTCGTCGGGTCGTCAAAGCAGTGCCTTATCTAAGAAGGTTCTTCGCGATACTTAAGCCGTATCTCTAAACACATGAGATTCTTCGGGTGGTCAATGCAGTCCCTTATCTTATAAGGTTCTTCGCGATACCAAAGCAGTATCTCTAAACACATGAGATTATTCGGTTGGTTAAATCAGTCCCCTATCTAATAAGGTTCTTCGCGATATCAAAGCAGTATCTCTAAACACATGAGATTCTTCGCGATACCAAAGCAATATCTCTAAACACTTGAGATTCTTCTGGTTGTCAAAACAGTACCTTATCTAATAAGGTTCGTCGCGATGCCAACGCATTTTATTTAAACACATGAGATTCGTCGGGTTGTCGAAGCAGTGCCTCATCCAATAAAGTTCTTCGTGATACCAAAGCAGTATCTCTAAACACATGAGATTCTTCGGGTGGTCAAAGCAGTCCCTTATCTAATAAGGTAATTCGCGATACCAAATCAGTATCTCTAAACACATGAGATTCTTCGGGTGGTGAAAGCAGTCCCTTATCCAATGAGGTTCTTCGCGATATTAAAGCAGTATCTCTAAACCCATGAGATTTTTCACGATACCAAAGAAGTATCTCTAAAGACCTGAGATTCTTCGGATGGTCGAAGCAGTACCTTATCCAATAAGGTTCTTCGCGATAACAAATTAGTATCTCTAAACACATGAGATTCTTCGGTTGGTCGAAGCAGTCCCTTATCCAATAAGTTTCTTCGCGATACCAAAGCAGTATCTCTAAACACATGAGATTCTTCGGTTGGTCGAAGCAGTACCTTATTCAATAAGGTTCTTCGTGATACCAATGCAGTATCTCTAAACACATGAGATTCATCGGGTGGTCGAAGCAGTCCCATATCCAATAAGGCTCTTCGCGATACCAATGCAGTATCTCTAAACACATGAGATTCGTCGGATGGTCGAAGCAGTCCCTTATCCAATAATGTTCTTCGCGATACCAAAGCAGTATCTCTAAAGACATTAGATTCATCGTTTGGTCAAAGTAGTCCCTTATCCAATAAGGTTCTTCGCAATACGAAAGCAGTATCTCTAAACACATGAGATTCTTTGGGTGGTCAAAGCAGTACCTTATCTAATAAGGTTCTTCGTGATACCAAAGCAATATCTCTAAACACATGAGATTCTTCGGGTGGTCAAAGTAGTCCCTTATCTAATAAGGTTCTTCGCGATACCAAAGCAGTATCTCTAAACACATGAGATTCTTCGGTTGGTCAAAGCAGTCCCTTATCTAATAAGGTTCTTCGCGATAATAAAGCAGAAATGCTAAACACATGAGATTCTTCGCGATACCAAAGCAGTATCTTTAAACACATGAGATTCTTCTGGTGGTCATATCAGTACCTTATCTAATAAGGTTCTTCGTGATACTAAAGCAGTATCTCTAAACACATGAGATTCTTCAGGTGGTCGAAGAAGTCCCTTATCCAATAAGGTTCTTCGCGATACTAAAGCAGTATATTTAAACACATGAGATTCATCGGGTGGTCGTAGCAGTGCCTTATCCAATAAGGTTCTTCACGATACTAAAGTCGTAAGTCTAAACACATGAGATTCTTCGGGTGGTCAAAGCAGTCCCTTATCTAATAAGGTTCTTCGCGATACCCAAGCAGTATCTCTAAACACATGAGATTATTCGGTTGGTCAAAGCAGTCCCATATCTAATAAGGTTGTTCGCGATATCAAAGAAGTATCTCTAAACACATGAGATTCTTCGCGATACCAAAGAAGTATCTCTAAACACATGAGATTCTTCGGGTGGTCGAAGCAGTACCTTATCTAATAAGGTTCTTCGTGATACCAAAGCAGTATCTCTAAACACATGAGATTCTTCGGGTGGTCGAAGCAGTCCCTTATCCAATAAGGTTCTTCGCTATACCAAAGCAATATATTTAAACACATGAGATTCGTCGGGTGGTCGAATCAGTGCCTTATCCAATAAGGTTCTTCGCGATACCAAAGCAGTATCTCTAAACACATGAGATTCTTCGGGTGGTTAAAGCAGTCTCTTATCTAATAAAGTTCTTCGCGATACCAAATCAGTATCTTTAAACACATGAGATTCTTCGGGTGGTGAAAGCAGTCCCTTATCCTATGAGGTTCTTCGGGATATTATAGGAGTATCTCTAAACCCATGAGATTCTTCGCGATACCAAAGAAGTATATCTAAAGACCTGAGATTCTTAGGGTGGTCGAAGAAGTCCCTTATCCAATAAGGTTCTTCGCGATACCAAAGTAGTATCTCTAAACACATGAGATTCTTCGGGTAGTTGAAGCAGTCCCTTATCCAATAAGTTTCTTCGCGATACCAAAGCAGTATCTCTAAACACATGAGATTCTTCGGTTGGTCGAAGCAGTACCTTAATCAATAAGGTTCTTTGTGATACCAATGTAGTATCTCTAAACACATGAGATTCTTCTGGTGGTCAAAGCAGTCCTATATCTAATAAGGCTCTTCGCGATACCAATGCAGTATCTCTAAACAAATGAGATTCGTCGGATGGTCGAAGCAGTCCCTTATCCAATAAGGTTCTTCGCGATACCAAAGCAGTATCTCTAAACACATGAGATTCATCGTGTGGTCAAAGTAGTCCCTTATCCAATAAGGTTCTTCGCAATACCAAAGCAGTATCTCTAAACACATGAGATTCCTTGGGTGGTCAAAGCAGTCCCTTATTTAATAAGGTTCTTCGCGATACCAAATCAGTTTCTCTAAACACATGAGATTCTTCTGGTAGTTGAAGTAGTCCCTTATCCAATAAGCTTCTTCGCGATACCAAAGCAGTATCTCTAAACACATGAGATTCATCGGGTGGTCGAAGCAGCACCTTATTCAATAAGGTTCTTTGTGATACCAAACCAGTATCTCTAAACACATGAGATTCTTCGATTGGTCGAAGCAGTCCCATATCCAATAAGGTTCGTTGCGATACCAAAGCAGTATCTCTAAACACATCAGATTTGTCGGATGGTCGAAGCAGTCCCTTATCCAAAAAGGTTCTTCGCGATACCAAAGCAGTATCTTTAAACACATGAGATTCATCGGGTGGTCAAAGTAATCCCTTATCCAATAAGGTTCTTTGCGATACCAAAGTAGTATCTCTAAACACATGAGATTCTTCGGGTGGTCTAAGCAGTCCCTTATCTAATAAGGTTCTTCACGATACCAAAGCGGTATTTTTAAACACATGAGATTCTTCGGGTGGTCGAAGCAGTCTCTTATACAATAAGGTTCTTCGTGATACCAAAGCAGTATCTCTAAACACATGACATTCGTCGGGTGGTTGAAGTAGTGTCTTATCCAATAAGGTTCTTCGCGATACCAAAGCAGTATCTCTAAACACATGCGATTCTTCGGGTGGTCAAAGCAGTCCCTTATCTAATAAGGTTCTTCACAATACCAAAGCAGTATCTCTAAACATATGAGATTCTTCGGTTGGTCAAAGCAGTCCCTTATCCGTTAAGGCTCTTCGCGATACCAAAGCAGTATCTCTAAACACATGAGATTCATCGGGTGGTCAAACTAGTCCTTTATCCAATAAGGTTCTTTGCGATACCAAAGCAGTATCTCTAAACATATGATATTCTTCGGGTGGTCGAAGCAGTTCCTTATCCAATAAGGTTCTTCGCGATACCAAAGTAGTATCTCTAAACACATGAGATTCTTCGGGTGGTCAAAGCAGTCCCTTATCCAATAAGGTTCTTCGCGATACCAAAGCAGTATCTCTAAACACAGGAGATTCGTCGGGTGGTCAAAGCAGTGCCTTATCTAAGAATGTTCTTCGCGATACTTAAGCCGTATCTCTAAACACATGAGATTCTTCGGGTGGTCAAAGCAGTCCCTTATCTTATAAGGTTCTTCGCGATACCAAAGCAGTAGCTCTAAACACATGAGATTCTTCGGTTGGTCAAAGCAGTCCCCTATCTAATAAGGTTCTTCGCGATATCAAAGCAGTATCTCTAAACACATGAGATTCTTCGCGATACCAAAGCAGTATCTCTAAACACTTGAGATTCTTCTGGTGGTCAAAGCAGTACCTTATCTAATAAGGTTCTTCGCTATACCAAAGCAGTATCTCTAAAAACATGAGATTCTTCGGGTGGTCCAAGCAGTCCCTTATCTAATAAGGTTCTTCGCGATACCAAAGCAGTATTTTTAAACACATGAGATTCTTCGGGTGGTCGAAGCAGTCCCTTATCCAATAAGGTTCTTCGCGATACCAAAGCAATATATCTAAACACATGAAATTCTTCTGGTAGTTGAAGTAGTCCCTTATCCAATAAGCTTCTTCGCGATACCAAAGCAGTATCTCTAAACACATGAGATTCATCGGGTGGTCGAAGCAGCACCTTATTCAATAAGGTTCTTTGTGATACCAAACCAGTATCTCTAAACACATGAGATTCTTCGATTGGTCGAAGCAGTCCCATATCCAATAAGGTTCGTTGCGATACCAAAGCAGTATCTCTAAACACATCAGATTTGTCGGATGGTCAAAGCAGTCCCTTATCCAATAAGGTTCTTCGCGATACCAAAGCAGTATCTTTAAACACATGAGATTCATCGGGTGGTCAAAGTAATCCCTTATCCAATAAGGTTCTTTGCGATACCAAAGTAGTATCTCTAAACACATGAGATTCTTCGGGTGGTCTAAGCAGTCCCTTATCTAATAAGGTTCTTCACGATACCAAAGCGGTATTTTTAAACACATGAGATTCTTCGGGTGGTCGAAGCAGTCCCTTATACAATAAGGTTCTTCACGATACCAAAGCAGTATCTCTAAACACATGACATTCGTCGGGTGGTTGAAGTAGTGTCTTATCCAATAAGGTTCTTCGCGATACCAAAGCAGTATCTCTAAACACATGCGATTCTTCGGGTGGTCAAAGCAGTCCCTTATCTAATAAGGTTCTTCACAATACCAAAGCAGTATCTCTAAACATATGAGATTCTTCGGTTGGTCAAAGCAGTCCCTTATCCGTTAAGGCTCTTCGAGATACCAAAGCAGTATCTCTAAACACATGAGATTCATCGGGTGGTCAAACTAGTCCTTTATCCAATAAGGTTCTTTGCGATACCAAAGCAGTATCTCTAAACATATGATATTCTTCGGGTGGTCGAAGCAGTCCCTTATCCAATAAGGTTCTTCGCGATACCAAAGTAGTATCTCTAAACACATGAGATTCTTCGGGTGGTCAAAGCAGTCCCTTATCCAATAAGGTTCTTCGCGATACCAAAGTAGTATCTCTAAACACAGGAGATTCGTCGGGTGGTCAAAGCAGTGCCTTATCTAAGAATGTTCTTCGCGATACTTAAGCCGTATCTCTAAACACATGAGATTCTTCGGGTGGTCAAAGCAGTCCCTTATCTTATAAGGTTCTTCGCGATACCAAAGCAGTATCTCTAAACACATGAGATTCTTCGGTTGGTCAAAGCAGTCCCCTATCTAATAAGGTTCTTCGCGATATCAAAGCAGTATCTCTAAACACACGAGATTCTTCGCGATACCAAAGCAGTATCTCTAAACACTTGAGATTCTTGTGGTGGTCAAAGCAGTACCTTATCTAATAAGGTTCTTAGCTATACCAAAGCAGTATCTCTAAAAACATGAGATTCTTCGGGTGGTCCAAGCAGTCCCTTATCTAATAAGGTTCTTCGCGATACCAAAGCAGTATTTTTAAACACATGAGATTCTTCGGGTGGTCGAAGCAGTCCCTTATCCAATAAGGTTCTTTGCGATACCAAAGCATTATATTTAATAACATGAGATTCGTTGGGTGGTCGAAGTAGTGCCTTATCCAATAAGGTTCTTCGCGATACCAAAGCACTATCTCTAAACACATGAGATTCTTTGGGTGGTCAAATCAGTCCCTTATTTAATAATGTTCTTCGCGATACCAAATCAGTTTCTCTATACACATGAGATTCTTCGGGTGGTGAAAGCAGTCCCTTATCCAATAAGGTTCTTCGCGATATTAAAGCAGTATTTCTAAACACATGAGATTCTTCGCGATACCAAAGCAGTATCTCTAAACACATGAGATTCTTTGGGTGGTCGGAGCAGTCCCTTATCCAATAAGGCTCTTCGCGATACCAAAGCAGTATGTCTAAACACATGATATTCTTCAGGTATTTGAAGCAGTCCCTTATCCAATAAGTTTCTTCGCGATACCAAAGCAGTATCTCTAAACACATGAGATTCATCGGGTGGTCGAAGCAGTACCTTATTCAATAAGATTCTTCGTGATACCAAAGCAGTATCTCTAAACATATGAGATTCTTCAAGCAGTCGAAGCAGTCCCATATCCAATAAGGTTCGTTGCGATACCAAAGCAGTATCTCTAAACGCATAAGATTCGTCGGATTGTCGACTTAGTCCCTTATCCAATAAGGTTCTTCGCGATACCAAAGCAGTATCTCTAAACACATGAGATTCATCGGGTGGTCTAAGTAGTCCCTTATCCAATAAGGTTCTTTGGAATACCAAAGCGGTATCTCAAAAAACATGGGATTCTTCGGGTGGTCTAAGCAGTCCCTTATCTAATAAGGTTCTTCGCGATACCAAAGCAGTATTTTTAAACACATGAGATTCTTCGGGTGGTCGAAGCAGTCCTTTTTCCAATAAGGTTCTTCGCGATACGAAAGCATTATATTTAAACACATGAGATTCGTTGGGTGGTATAAGCAGTACCTTATCCAATAAGGCTCTTCGCGATACCAAAGCAAGATCTCTAAACATATGAGATTCTTCGGGTGGTGAAAGCAGTCCCTTATCCAATAAGGTTCTTCGAGATACCAAATAAGTATCTCTAAACACATGAGATTCTTCGGGTGGTGAAAGCAGTCCCTTATCCAATAAGGTTCTTCGCGATATTAAAGCAAGATTTCTAAACACACGAGATTCTTCGCGATACCAAAGCAGTATCTCTAAACACATGAGATTCTTCGGGTGGTCGAAGCAGTCCCTTATCCAATAAGGCTCTTCGCGATACAAAAGAAGTATGTCTAAACACATGATATTCTTCGGGTAGTTGAAGCAGTCCCTTATCCAATAAGGTTCTTCGCGATTCCAACGCAGTATCTCTAAACACATGAGATTCATCGGGTGGTCGAAGCAGTACCTTATTCAATAAGGTTCTTTGTGATACCAAAGCAGTATCTCTAAAGACCTGAGATTCTTAGGGTGGTCGAAGCAGTCCCTTATCCAATAAGGTTCTTCGCGATACCAAAGTAGTATCTCTAAACACATGAGATTCCTCGGATGGTCGAAGCAGTACCTTATCCAATAAGGTTCTTCGCGATACCAAAGCAGTATCTCTAAACACATGAGATTCCTCGGGTGGTCAAAGTAGTCCCTTATCCAATAAGGTTCTTTGCGATACCAAACCAGTATCTCTAAACACATGAGATTCTTCGGTTGGTCTAAGCAGTCCCTTATCTAATAAGGTTCTTTGCGATACCGAAGCAGTATTTTTAAACACATGAGATTCTTCGGGTGGTTGAAGCAGTCCCTTATACAATAAGGTTCTTCGCGATACCAAAGCAGTATCTCTAAACACATGACATTCGTTGGGTGGTCGAAGTAGTGTCTTATCCAATAAAGTTCTTTGCGATACCAAAGCAGTATCTCTAAACACATGTGATTCTTCGGGTGGTCAAAGCAGTCCCTTATCTAATAAGGTTCTTCGCAATACCATAGCAGTATCTCTAAACACATGAGATTCTTCGGTTGGTCGAAGCAGTCCCTTATCCGTTAAGGTTCTTCGCGATACCAAAGCAGTATCTCTAAACACATGAGATTCATCGGGTGGTCAAAGTAGTCCTTTATCCAATAAGGTTCTTTACGATACCAAAGTAGTATCTCTAAACACATGAGATTCTTCGGGTGGTCAAAACAGTCCCTTATCCAATAAGGTTCTTCGCGATACCAAAGCAGTATCTCTAAACACAGGAAATTCGTTGGGTGGTCAAAGCAGTGCCTTATCTAAGAAGGTTTTTCGCGATACTTAAGCCGTATCTCTAAACACATGAGATTCTTCGGGTGGTCAAAGCAGTCCCTTATCTTATAAGGTTCTTCGCGATACCAAAGCAGTATCTCTAAACACATGAGATTCTTCGGTTGGTCAAAGCAGTCCCCTATCTAATAAGGTTCTTCGCGATATCAAAGCAGTATTTTTAAACACATGAGATTCTGCGGGTGGTCGAAGCAGTACCTTATTCAATAAGGTTCTTTGTGATACCAAAGCAGTATCTCTAAACACATGAGATTCTTCGATTGGTCGAAGCAGTCCCATATCCAATAAGGTTCGTTGCGATACCAAAGCAGTATCTCTAAACACATCAGATTCGTCGGATGGTTGAAGCAGTCCTTTATCCAATAAGGTTCTTCGCGATACCAAAGCAGTATCTCTAAACACATGAGATTCATCGGGTGGTCAAAGTAGTCCCTTATCCAATAAGGTTCTTTGCGATACCAAAGTAGTATCTCTAAACACATGAGATTCTTCGAGTGGTCTAAGCAGTCCCTTATCTAATAAGGTTCTTCACGATACCAAAGCGGTATTTTTAAACACATGAGATTCTTCGGGTGGTCGAAGCAGTCCCTTATACAATAAGGTTCTTTGCGATACCAAAGCAGTATCTCTAAACACATGACATTCGTCGGGTGGTTGAAGTAGTGTCTTGTCCAATAAGGTTCTTCGCGATACCAAAGCAGTTTCTCTAAACACATGCGATTCTTCGGGTGGTCAAAGCAGTCCCTTATCTAATAAGGTTCTTCGCAATACCAAAGCAGTATCTCTAAACACATGAGATTCTTCGGTTGGTCAAAGCAGTCCCTTATCCGTTAAGGCTCTTCGCGATACCAAAGCAGTATCTCTAAACACATGAGATTCATCAGGTGGTCAAAGTAGTCCTTTATCCAATAAGGTTCTTTGCGATACCAAACCAGTATCTCTAAACACATGAGATTCATCAGGTGGTCAAAGTAGTCCTTTATCCAATAAGGTTCTTTGCGATACCAAACCAGTATCTCTAAACACATGAGATTCTTCGGGTGGTCGAAGCAGTCCCTTATCCAATAAGGTTCTTCGCTATACCAAAGTAGTATCTCTAAACATATGAGATTCTTCGGGTGGTCAAAGCAGTCCCTTATCCAATAAGGTTCTTCGCGATACCAAAGCAGTATCTCTAAACATAGGAGATTCGTCGGGTGGTCAAAGCAGTGCCTTATCTAAGAAGGTTCTTCACGATACTTAAGCCGTATCTCTAAACACATGAGATTCTTCAGGTGGTCAAAGCAGTCCCTTATCTTATAAGGTTCTTCGTGATACCAAAGCAGTATCTCTAAACACATGAGATTCTTCAGTTGGTCAAAGCAGTCCCCTATCTAATAAGGTTCTTCACGATATCAAAGCAGTATCTCTAAACACATGAGATTCTTCGCGATACCAAAGCAGTATCTCTAAAAACTTGAGATTCTTCTGGTGGTCAAAGCAGTACCTTATCTAATAAGGTTCTTCGCGATACCAAAGCAGTATCTCTAAAAACATGAGATTCTTCTGGTGGTCCAAGCAGTCCCTTATCTAATAAGGTTCTTCGCGATACCAAAGCAGTCTTTTTAAACACATGAGATTCTTCGGGTGGTCGAAGTAGTCCCTTATCCAATAAGGTTCTTTGCGATACCAAAGCATTATATTTAAACACATGAGATTCGTTGGGTGGTCGAAGCAGTGCCTTATCCAATAAGGTTCTTCGCGATCCCAAAGCAGTATCTCTAAACACATGAGATTCTTTGGGTGGTCAAAGCAGTCCCTTATTTAATAATGTTCTTCGCGATACCAAATCAGTTTCTCTTAACACATGAGATTCTTCGGGTGGTGAAAGTAGTCCCTTATCCAATAAGGTTCTCCGCGATATTAAAGCAGTATTTCTAAACACATGAGATTCTTCGCGATACCGCAGCAGTATCTCTAAACACATGAGATTCTTTGGGTGGTCGAAGCAGTCCCTTATCCAATAAGGCTCTTCGCGATACCAAAGCAGTATGTCTAAACACATGATATTCTTCAGTTATTTGAAGCAGTCCCTTATCCAATAAGTTTCTTCGCGATACCAAAGCAGTATCTCTAAACACATGAGATTCTTCGGGTGGTGGGAGCAGTCCCTTATCCAATAAGTTTCTTCGCGATGCGAAAACAATATATCTAAGCACATGAGATTCTTCGGGTGGTTGAAGCAGTCCCTTATCTAACAAGGTTCATCGTGAAACCAAAGCAGTATCTGTAAACACAAGATATTCTTCGGGTGGTCAAAACAGCCCCTTATCCAATAAGGTTATTCGGGATACCAAAGCAGTATCTCTAAACACATGAGATTCTTCGGGTGGTCGAAGCAGTCCCTTATCCAATAATGTTCTTCGACATACCAAAGTAGTATCTCTAAACACATGAGATTCTTCGGGTTGTCAAAGCAGTCCCTTATCCAATAAGGTTCTTCGCGATACCAAAGCAGTATCTCTAAACACAGGAGATTCGTCGGGTGGTCAAAGCAGTGCCTTATCTAAGAATGTTCTTCGCGATACTTAAGCTGTATCTCTAAACACATGAGATTCTTCGGGTGGTCAAAGCAGTCCCTTATCTTATAAGGTTCATCGCGATACCAAAGCAGTATCTCTAAACACATGAGATTCTTCGGTTGGTCAAAGCAGTCCCCTATCTAATAAGGTTCTTCGCGATATCAAAGCAGTATCTCTAAACACATGAGATTCTTCGCGATACCAAAGCAGTATCTCTAAACACTTGAGATTCTTCTGGTGGTCAAAGCAGTACCTTATCTAATAAGGTTCTTCGCGATACCAAAGCAGTATCTCTAAAAACATGAAATTCTTCGGGTGGTCCAAGCAGTCCCTTATCTAATAAGGTTCTTCGCGATACCAAAGCAGTATTTTTAAACACATGAGATTCTTCGGGTGGTCGAACCAGTCCCTTATCCAATAAGGTTCTTTGCGATACCAAAGAATTATATTTAAACACATGAGATTCGTTGGGTGGTCGAAGCAGTGCCTTATCCAATAAGGTTCTTCGCGATACCAAAGTAGTATCTCTAAACACATGAGATTCTTTGGGTGGTCAAAGCAGTCCCTTATTTAATAATGTTCTTCGCGATACCAAATCAGTTTCTCTAAACACATGAGATTCTTCAGGTGGTGAAAGTAGTCCCTTATCCAATAAGGTTCTTCGCGATATTAAAGCAGTATTTCTAAACACATGAGATTCTTCGCGATACCAAAGCAGTATCTCTAAACACATGAGATTCTTTGGGTGGTCGAAGCAGTCCCTTATCCAATAAGGCTCTTCGCGATACCAAAGCAGTATGTCTAAACACATGATATTCTTCAGGTATTTGAAGCAGTCCCTTATCCAATAAGGTTCTTCGCGATACCAAAGCAGTATCTCTAAACACATGAGATTCATCGGGTGGTCAAAGTAGTCCCTTATCCAATAAGGTTCTTTGCGATACCAAAGCAGTATCTCAAAAAACATGAGATTCTTCAAGTGGTCGAAGCAGTCCCATATCTAATAAGGTTCTTCGCGATACCAAAGCAGTATTTTTAAACACATGAGATTCTTCGGGTGGTCGAAGCAGTCCCTTATCCAATAAGGTTCTTCGCGATACGAAAGCATTATATTTAAA
Organism: Lathyrus sativus; assembly: GCA_963859935.3. Classification (NCBI taxonomy): domain Eukaryota; kingdom Viridiplantae; phylum Streptophyta; class Magnoliopsida; order Fabales; family Fabaceae; genus Lathyrus; species Lathyrus sativus. The sequence goes on along the minus strand of OZ012740.1, from coordinate 233,686,226 downwards.
CACATGAGATTCGTTGGGTGGTCGAAGCAGTGCCTTATCCAATAAGGTTCTTCGCGATACCAAAGCAGTATCTCTAAAAATATGAGATTCTTCGGGTGGTGAAAGCAGTCCCTTATCCAATAAGGTTCTTCGAGATACCAAATAAGTATCTCTAAACACATGAGATTCTTCGGGTGGTGAAAGCAGTCCCTTATCCAATAAGGTTCATCGCGATATTAAAGCAGGATTTCTAAACACATGAGATTCTTCGCGATACCAAAGCAGTATCTCTAAACACATGAGATTCTTCGGATGGTCGAAGTAGTCCCTTATCCAATAAGGCTCTTCGCGATACCATAGCAGTATGTCTAAACACATGATATTCTTCGGGTAGTTGAAGCAGTCCCTTATCCAATAAGGTTATTCGTGATACCAAAGCAATATCTCTAAACACATGAGATTCATCGGGTGGTCGAAGCAGTACCTTATTCAATAAGGTTCTTTGTGATACCAAAGCAGTATCTCTAAAGACCTGAGATTCTTCGGGTGGTCGAAGCAGTCCCTTATCCAATAAGGTTCTTCGCGATACCAAAGTAGTATCTCTAAACACATGAGATTCGTCGGATGGTCGAAGCAGTCCCTTATCCAATAAGGTTCTTCGCGATACCAAAGAAGTATCTCTAAACACATGAGATTCCTCGAGTGGTCAAAGTAGTCCCTTATCCAATAAGGTTCTTTACGATACCAAAGCAGTATCTCTAAACACATGAGATTCTTCGGTTGGTCTAAGCAGTCCCTTATCTAATAAGGTTCTTCGCGATACCGAAGCAGTATTTTTAAACACATGAGATTCTTCGGGTGGTCGAAGAAGTCCCTTATACAATAAGGTTCTTCGCGATACCAAAGCAGTATCTCTAAACACATGACATTCGTTGGGTGGTCGAAGTAGTGTCTTATCCAATAAAATTCTTCGCGATACCAAAGCAGTATCTCTAAACACATGTGATTCTTCGGGTGGTCAAAGCAGTCCCTTATCTAATAAGGTTCTTCGCAATACCAAAGCAGTATCTCTAAACACATGAGATTCTTCGGTTGGTCGAAGCAGTCCCTTATCCGTTAAGGTTCTTCGCGATACCAAAGCAGTATCTCTAAACACATGAGATTCATCGGGTGGTCAAAGTAGTCCTTTATCCAATAAGGTTCTTTACGATACCAAAGCAGTATCTCTAAACACATGAGATGCTTCGGGTGGTCGAAGCAGTCCCTTATCCAAAAAGGTTCTTCGCGATACCAAAGTAGTATCTCTAAACACATGAGATTCTTCGGGTGGTCAAAGCAGTCCCTTATCCAATAAGGTTCTTCACGATACCAAAGCATTATCTCTAAACACAGGAGATTTGTCGGGTGGTCAAAGCAGTGCCTTATCTAAGAAGGTTCTTCGCGATACTTAAGCCGTATCTCTAAACACATAAGATTCTTCGGGTGGTCAAAGCAGTCCCTTATCTTATAAGGTTTTTCTCGATACCAAAGCAGTATCTCTAAACACATGAGATTCTTCGGTTGGTCAAAGCAGTCCCCTATCTAATAAGGTTCTTCGCGATATCAAAGCAGTATCTCTAAACACATGAGATTCTTCGCGATACCAAAGCAGTATCTCTAAACACTTGAGATTCTTCTGGTGGTCAAAGCAGTACCTTATCTAATAAGGTTCTTCGCGATACCAAAGCAGTATCTCTAAAAACATGAGATTCTTCGGGTGGTCCAAGCAGTCCCTTATCTAATAAGGTTTTCGCGATACCAAAGCAGTATTTTTAAACACATGAGATTCTTCGGGTGGTCGAAGCAGTCCCTTATCCAATAAGGTTCTTCGCGATACCAAAGCATTAAATTAAACACATGAGATTTGTAGGGTGGTCGAAGCAGTGCCTTATCCAATAAGGTTCTTCGCGATACCAAAGCAGTATCTCTAAACACATGAGATTCTTTGGGTGGTCAAAGCAGTCCCTTATTTAATAATGTTCTTCGCGATACCAAATCAGTTTCTCTAAACACATGAGATTCTTTGGGTGGTGAAAGCAGTCCCTTATCCAATAAGGTTCTTCGCGATATTAAAGAAGTATTTATAAACACATGAGATTCTTCGCGATACCACAACAGTATCTCTAAACACATGAGATTCTTTGGGTGGTCGAAGCAGTCCCTTATCCAATAAGGCTCTTCGCGATACCAAAGCAGTATGTCTAAACACATGATATTCTTCAGGTAATTGAAGCAGTCCCTTATCCAATAAGTTTCTTCGCGATACCAAAGCAGTATCTCTAAACACATGAGATTCTTCGGGTGGTGGAAGCAGTCCCTTATCCAATAAGTTTATTCGCGATGCGAAAACAATATCTCTAAGCACATGAGATTCTTTGGGTGGTCGAAGCAGTCCCTTATCTAATAAGGTTCATCGCGAAACCAAAGCAGTATCTCTAAACACAAGATATTCTTCGGGTGGTCGAAGCATCACTTTATCAAATAAGGTTATTCGGGGTACCAAAGCAGTATCTTTAAACACATGAGATTCTTCGGGCGGTCGAAGCAGTCCCTTATCCAATAAGGTTCTTCGCGATACCAAAGTAGTATCTCTAAACACATGAGATTCTTCGGGTGGTCAAAGCAGTCCCTTATCCAATAAGGTTCTTCGCGATACAAAAGCAGTATCTCTAAACACAGGAGATTCGTCGGGTGGTCAAAGCAGTGCCTTATCTAAGAAGGTTCTTCGCGATACTTAAGCCGTATCTCTAAACACATGAGATTCTTCGGGTGGTCAAAGCAGTCCCTTATCTTATAAGGTTCTTCGCGATACCAAAGCAGTATCTCTAAACACATGACATTCTTCGGTTGGTCAAAGCAGTCCCCTATCTAATAAGGTTCTTCGCGATATCAAAGCAGTATCTCTAAACACATGAGATTCTTCGCGATACCAAAGTAGTATCTCTAAACACTTGAGATTCTTCTGGTGGTCAAAGCAGTACCTTATCTAATAAGGCTTTTCGCGATACCAAAGCAGTATCTCTAAAAACATGAGATTCTTCGGGTGGTCCAAGCAGTCCCTTATCTAATAAGGTTCTTCACGATACCAAAGCAGTATTTTTAAACACATGAGATTCTTCGGGTGGTCGAAGCAGTCCCTTATCCAATAAGGCTCTTCGCGATACCAAAGCAATATATCTAAACACATGATATTCTTCGGGTAGTTAAAGCAGTCCCTTATCCAATAAGGTTCTTCGCGATACCAAAGCAGTATCTCTAAACACATGAGATTCATCGGGTGGTCGAAGCAGTACCTTATTCAATAAGGTTCTTTGTGATACCAAAGCAATATCTCTAAACACATGAGATTCTTCGATTGGTCGAAGCAGTCCCATATCCAATAAGGTTCGTTACGATACCAAAGCAGTATCTCTAAACACATCAGATTCGTCGGATGGTCGGAGCAGTCCCTTATCCAATAAGGTTCTTCGCGATACCAAAGCAGTATCTCTAAACACATGAGATTCATCGGGTGGTCAAAGTAGTCCCTTATCCAATAAGGTTCTTTGCGATACCAAAGTAGTATCTCTAAACACATGAGATTCTTCGGGTGGTCTAAGCAGTCCCTTATCTAATAAGGTTCTTCACGATACCAAAGCGGTATTTTTAAACACATGAGATTCTTCGGGTGGTCGAAGCAGTCCCTTATACAATAAGGTTCTTCGCGATACCAAACCAGTATCTCTAAACACATGACATTCGTCGGGTGGTTGAAGTAGTGTCTTATCCAATAAGGTTCTTTGCGATACCAAAGCAGTATCTCTAAACACATGCGATTCTTCGGGTGGTCAAAGTAGTCCTTTATCCAATAAGCTTCTTTGCGATACCAAAGCAGTATCTCTAAACACATGAGATTCTTCGGGTGGTCGAAGCAGTCCCCTATCCAATAAGGTTCTTCGCGATACCAAAGTAGTATCTCAAAACACATGAGATTCTACGGGTGGTCAAAGCAGTCCCTTATCCAATAAGGTTCATCGCGATACCAAAGCAGTATCTCTAAACACAGGAGATTCGTCGGGTGGTCAAAGCAGTACCTTATCTAAGAAGGTTCTTCGCGATACTTAAACTGTATCTCTAAAAACATGAGATTCTTCGGGTGGTCAAAGAATTCCCTTATCTTATAAGGTTCTTCGCGATACCAAAGCAGTATCTCTAAACACATGAGATTCTTCGGTTGGTCAAAGCAGTCCCCTATCTAATAAGGTTCTTCGCGATATCAAAGCAGTATCTCTAAACACATGAGATTCTTCGCGATACCAAAGCAGTATCTCTAAAAACTTGAGATTCTTCTGGTGGTCAAAGCAGTACCTTATCTAATAAGGTTCTTCGCGATACCAAAGCAGTATCTCTAAAAACATGAGATTCTTCTGGTGGTCCAAGCAGTCCCTTATCTAATAAGGTTCTTCGCGATACCAAAGCAGTATTTTTAAACACATGAGATTCTTCGGGTGGTCGAAGCAGTCCCTTATCCAATAAGGTTCTTCGCGATACCAAAGCATTATATTTAAACACATGAGATTCGTTGGGTGGTCGAAGAAGTGCCTTATCCAATATGGTTCTTCGTGATACCAAAGCAGTATCTCTAAACACATGAGATTCTTCGGGTGGTCGAAGCAGTCCCTTATCCAATATGGTTCTTCGCGATACCAAAGCAATATCTCTAAACACATGAGATTCTTCGGGTGGTCAAAGCAGTCCCTTATGTAATAAGGTTCTTCGCGATACCAAAGCAGTATCTCTAAACACAGGAGATTCGTCGGGTGGTCGAAGCAGTGCCTTATCCAATAAGGTTCTTCGCGATAATAAAGCTGTATCTCTAAACACATAAGATTCTTCGGGTGGTCAAAGCAGTCCCCTATCTAATAAGGTTCTTCGCGATACCAAAGCAGTATTTTTAAACACATGAGGTTCTTTGGGTGGTCGAAGCAGTCCCTTATCTAATAAGGCTCTTCGCGATACCAAAGCAATATATCTAAACACATGATATTCTTCGGGTAGTTGAAGCAGTCCCTTATCCAATAAGGTTCTTTGTGATACCAAAGCAGTATCTCTAAAGACCTGAGATTCTTCGGGTGGTCGAAGCAGTCCCTTATCCAATAAGGTTCTTCGCGATACAAAAGTAGTATCTCTAAACACATGAGATTCGTCGGATGGTCGAAGCAGTCCCTTATCCAATAAGGTTCTTCGCGATACCAAAGCAGTATCTCTAAACACATGAGATTCATCGGGTGGTCAAAGTAGTCCCTTATCCAATAAGGTTCTTTGCGATACCAAAGTAGTATCTCTAAACACATGAGATTCTTCGGTTGGTCTAAGCAGTCCCTTATCTAATAAGGTTCTTCGCGATACCGAAGCAGTATTTTTAAACACATGAGATTCTTCGGGTGGTCGAAGCAGTCCCTTATACATTAAGGTTCTTCGCGATACCAAAGCATTATATCTAAACACATGAGATTCTTCGGGTGGTGAAAGCAGTCCCTTATCCAATAAGGTTCTTCGCGATATTAAAGCAGTATTTCTAAACACATGAGATTCTTCGCGATACCACAGCAGTATCTCTGAACACATGAGATTCTTTGGGTGGTCGAAGCAGTCCCTTATCCAATAAGGCTCTTCGCGATACCAAAGCAGTATGTCTAAACACATGATATTCTTCAGGTATTTGAAGCAGTCCCTTATCCAATAAGTTTCTTCGCGATACCAAAGCAGTATCTCTAAACACATGAGATTCTTCGGGTGGTGGAAGCAGTCCATTATCCAATAAGTTTCTTCGCGATGCGAAAACAATATCTCTAAGCACATGAGATTCTTCGGGTGGTCGAAGCAGTCCCTTATCTAATAAGGTTCATCGCGAAACCAAAGCAGTATCTCTAAACACAAGATATTCTTTGGGTGGTTGAAGCAGCCCCTTATCCAATAAGGTTATTCGGGATACCAAAGCAGTATCTCTAAACACATGAGATTCTTCAGGTGGTCGAAGCAGTCCCATATCCAATAAGGTTCTTCGCGATACCAAAGTAGTATCTGTAAACACATGAGATTCTTCGGGTGGTCAAAGCAGTCCTTTATCCAATAAGGTTCTTCGTGATACCAAAGCAGTATCTCTAAACACAGAAGATTCGTCGGGTGGTCAAAGCAGTGCCTTATCTAAGAAGGTTCTTAGCGATACTTAAGCCGTATCTCTAAACACATGAGATTCTTCGGGTGGTCAAAGCAGCCCCTTATCTTATAAGGTTCTTCGCGATACCAAAGTAGTATCTCTAAACACATGAGATTCTTCGGTTGGTCAAAGTAGTCCCCTATCTAATAAGGTTCTTCGCGATATCAAAGCAGTATCTCTAAACACATGAGATTCTTCGCGATACCAAAGTAGTATCTCTAAACACTTGAGATTCTTCTGGTGGTCAAAGCAGTACCTTATCTAATAAGGTTTTTCGCGATACCAAAGCAGTATCTCTAAGAACATGAGATTCTTCGGGTGGTCCAAGCAGTCCCTTATCTAATAAGGTTCTTCGCGATACCAAAGCAGTATTTTTAAACGCATGAGATTCTTCGGGTGGTCGAAGCAGTCCCTTATCCAATAAGGTTATTCGCGATTCCAAAGCATTATATTTAAACACATGAGATTCGTTGGGTGGTCGATGCAGTGCCTTATCCAATAAGGTTCTTCGCGATACCAAAGCAGTATCTCTAAACACATGAGATTCCTTGGGTGGTCAAAGCAGTCCCTTATTTAATAATGTTCTTAGCGATACCAAATCAGTTTCTCTAAACACATGAGATTCTTCAGGTGGTGAAAGCAGTCCCTTATCCAATAAGGTTCTTCGCGATATTAAAGCAAGATTTTTAAACACATGAGATTCTTCGCGATACCAAAGCAGTATCTCTAAACACATGAGATTCTTCGGGTGGTCGAATCAGTCCCTTATCCAATAAGGCTCTTCGCGATACCAAAGCAGTATGTCTAAACACATGATATTCTTCGGGGAGTTGAAGCAGTCCCTTATCCAATAAGGTTCTTCGCGATACCAAAGCAGTATCTCTAAACACATGAGATTCATCGGGTGGTCGAAGCAGTACCTTATTCAATAAGGTTCTTTGTGATACCAAAGCAGTATCTCTAAAGACCTGAGATTCTTCGGGTGGTCGAAGCAGTCCCTTATCCAATAAGGTTCTTCGCGATACAAAAGTAGTATCTCTAAACACATGAGATTCGTCGGATGGTCGAAGCAGTCCCTTATCCAATAAGGTTCTTCGCGATACCAAAGCAGTATCTCTAAACACATGAGATTCATCGGGTGGTCAAAGTAGTCCCTTATCCAATAAGGTTCTTTGCGATACCAAAGTAGTATCTCTAAACACATGAGATTCTTCGGTTGGTCTAAGCAGTCCCTTATCTAATAAGGTTCTTCGCGATACCGAAGCAGTATTTTTAAACACATGAGATTCTTCGGGTGGTCGAAGTAGTCCCTTATACATTAAGGTTCTTCGCGATACCAAAGCAGTATCTCTAAACACATGACATTCGTTGGGTGGTCGAAGCAGTGTCTTATCCAATAAGGTTCTTCGCGATACCAAAGCAGTATCTCTAAACACATGCGATTCTTCGGGTGGTCAAAGCAGTCCCTTATCTAATAAGGTTCTTCGCAATACCAAAGCGGTATCTCTAAACACAGGAAATTCGTCGGGTGGTCAAAGCAGTGCCTTATCTAAGAAGGTTCTTCGCGATACTTAAGTCGTATCTTTAAACACATGAGATTCTTCGGGTTGTCAAAGCAGTCCCTTATCTTATAAGGTTCTTCGCGATACCAAAGCAGTATCTCTAAACACATGAGATTCTACGGTTGGTCAAAGCAGTCCCCTATCTAATAAGGTTCTTCGCGATATCAAAGCAGTATCTCTAAACACATGAGATTCTTTGCGATACCAAAGCAGTATCTCTAAAAACTAGAGATTCTTCTGGTGGTCAAAGCAGTACCTTATCTAATAAGGTTCTTCGCGATACCAAAGCAGTATCTCTAAAATCATGAGATTCTTCTGGTGGTCCAAGCAGTCCCTTATCTAATAAGGTTCTTCGCGATACCAAAGCAGTATTTTTAAACACATGAGATTCTTCGGGTGGTCGAAGCAGTCCCTTATCCAATAAGGTTCTTCGCGATACCAAAGCATTATATTTAAACACATGAGATTCGTTGGGTGGTCGAAGAAGTGCCTTCTCCAATAAGGTTCTTCGTGATACCAAAGCAGTATCTCTAAACACATGAGATTCTTTGGGTGGTCAAAGCAGTCCCTTATTTAATAATGTTCTTCGCGATACCAAATCAGTTTCTCTAAACACATGAGATTCTTCGGGTGGTGAAAGCAGTCCCTTATCCAATAAGGTTCTTCGCGATATTAAAGCAGTATTTCTAAACACATGAGATTCTTCGCGATACCACAGCAGTATCTCTGAACACATGAGATTCTTTGGGTGGTCGAAGCAGTCCCTTATCCAATAAGGCTCTTCGCGATACCAAAGCAGTATGTCTAAACACATGATATTCTTCAGGTATTTGAAGCAGTCCCTTATCCAATAAGTTTCTTCGCGATACCAAAGCAGTAACTCTAAACACATGAGATTCTTTGGGTGGTGGAAGCAGTCCATTATCCAATAAGTTTCTTCGCGATGCGAAAACAATATCTCTAAGCACAGGAGATTCTTCGGGTGGTCGAAGCAGTCCCTTATCTAATAAGGTTCATCGCGAAACCAAAGCAGTATCTCTAAACACAAGATATTCTTTGGGTGGTTGAAGCAGCCCCTTATCCAATAAGGTTATTCGGGATACCAAAGCAGTATCTCTAAACACATGAGATTCTTCAGGTGGTCGAAGCAGTCCCATATCCAATAAGGTTCTTCGCGATACCAAAGTAGTATCTGTAAACACATGAGATTCTTCGGGTGGTCAAAGCAGTCCTTTATCCAATAAGGTTCTTCGTGATACCAAAGCAGTATCTCTAAACACAGAAGATTCGTCGGGTGGTCAAAGCAGTGCCTTATCTAAGAAGGTTCTTAGCGATACTTAAGCCGTATCTCTAAACACATGAGATTCTTCGGGTGGTCAAAGCAGCCCCTTATCTTATAAGGTTCTTCGCGATACCAAAGTAGTATCTCTAAACACATGAGATTCTTCGGTTGGTCAAAGTAGTCCCCTATCTAATAAGGTTCTTCGCGATATCAAAGCAGTATCTCTAAACACATGAGATTCTTCGCGATACCAAAGTAGTATCTCTAAACACTTGAGATTCTTCTGGTGGTCAAAGCAGTACCTTATCTAATAAGGTTTTTCGCGATACCAAAGCAGTATCTCTAAGAACATGAGATTCTTCGGGTGGTCCAAGCAGTCCCTTATCTAATAAGGTTCTTCGCGATACCAAAGCAGTATTTTTAAACGCATGAGATTCTTCGGGTGGTCGAAGCAGTCCCTTATCCAATAAGGTTATTCGCGATTCCAAAGCATTATATTTAAACACATGAGATTCGTTGGGTGGTCGATGCAGTGCCTTATCCAATAAGGTTCTTCGCGATACCAAAGCAGTATCTCTAAACACATGAGATTCCTTGGGTGGTCAAAGCAGTCCCTTATTTAATAATGTTCTTAGCGATACCAAATCAGTTTCTCTAAACACATGAGATTCTTCAGGTGGTGAAAGCAGTCCCTTATCCAATAAGGTTCTTCGCGATATTAAAGCAAGATTTTTAAACACATGAGATTCTTCGCGATACCAAAGCAGTATCTCTAAACACATGAGATTCTTCGGGTGGTCGAATCAGTCCCTTATCCAATAAGGCTCTTCGCGATACCAAAGCAGTATGTCTAAACACATGATATTCTTCGGGGAGTTGAAGCAGTCCCTTATCCAATAAGGTTCTTCGCGATACCAAAGCAGTATCTCTAAACACATGAGATTCATCGGGTGGTCGAAGCAGTACCTTATTCAATAAGGTTCTTTGTGATACCAAAGCAGTATCTCTAAAGACCTGAGATTCTTCGGGTGGTCGAAGCAGTCCCTTATCCAATAAGGTTCTTCGCGATACAAAAGTAGTATCTCTAAACACATGAGATTCGTCGGATGGTCGAAGCAGTCCCTTATCCAATAAGGTTCTTCGCGATACCAAAGCAGTATCTCTAAACACATGAGATTCATCGGGTGGTCAAAGTAGTCCCTTATCCAATAAGGTTCTTTGCGATACCAAAGTAGTATCTCTAAACACATGAGATTCTTCGGTTGGTCTAAGCAGTCCCTTATCTAATAAGGTTCTTCGCGATACCGAAGCAGTATTTTTAAACACATGAGATTCTTCGGGTGGTCGAAGTAGTCCCTTATACATTAAGGTTCTTCGCGATACCAAAGCAGTATCTCTAAACACATGACATTCGTTGGGTGGTCGAAGCAGTGTCTTATCCAATAAGGTTCTTCGCGATACCAAAGCAGTATCTCTAAACACATGCGATTCTTCGGGTGGTCAAAGCAGTCCCTTATCTAATAAGGTTCTTCGCAATACCAAAGCGGTATCTCTAAACACAGGAAATTCGTCGGGTGGTCAAAGCAGTGCCTTATCTAAGAAGGTTCTTCGCGATACTTAAGTCGTATCTTTAAACACATGAGATTCTTCGGGTTGTCAAAGCAGTCCCTTATCTTATAAGGTTCTTCGCGATACCAAAGCAGTATCTCTAAACACATGAGATTCTACGGTTGGTCAAAGCAGTCCCCTATCTAATAAGGTTCTTCGCGATATCAAAGCAGTATCTCTAAACACATGAGATTCTTTGCGATACCAAAGCAGTATCTCTAAAAACTAGAGATTCTTCTGGTGGTCAAAGCAGTACCTTATCTAATAAGGTTCTTCGCGATACCAAAGCAGTATCTCTAAAATCATGAGATTCTTCTGGTGGTCCAAGCAGTCCCTTATCTAATAAGGTTCTTCGCGATACCAAAGCAGTATTTTTAAACACATGAGATTCTTCGGGTGGTCGAAGCAGTCCCTTATCCAATAAGGTTCTTCGCGATACCAAAGCATTATATTTAAACACATGAGATTCGTTGGGTGGTCGAAGAAGTGCCTTCTCCAATAAGGTTCTTCGTGATACCAAAGCAGTATCTCTAAACACATGAGATTCTTTGGGTGGTCAAAGCAGTCCCTTATTTAATAATGTTCTTCGCGATACCAAATCAGTTTCTCTAAACACATGAGATTCTTCGGGTGGTGAAAGCAGTCCCTTATCCAATAAGGTTCTTCGCGATATTAAAGCAGTATTTCTAAACACATGAGATTCTTCGCGATACCACAGCAGTATCTCTGAACACATGAGATTCTTTGGGTGGTCGAAGCAGTCCCTTATCCAATAAGGCTCTTCGCGATACCAAAGCAGTATGTCTAAACACATGATATTCTTCAGGTATTTGAAGCAGTCCCTTATCCAATAAGTTTCTTCGCGATACCAAAGCAGTAACTCTAAACACATGAGATTCTTTGGGTGGTGGAAGCAGTCCATTATCCAATAAGTTTCTTCGCGATGCGAAAACAATATCTCTAAGCACAGGAGATTCTTCGGGTGGTCGAAGCAGTCCCTTATCTAATAAGGTTCATCGCGAAACCAAAGCAGTATCTCTAAACACAAGATATTCTTTGGGTGGTTGAAGCAGCCCCTTATCCAATAAGGTTATTCGGGATACCAAAGCAGTATCTCTAAACACATGAGATTCTTCGGGTGGTCGAAGCAGTCCCATATCCAATAAGGTTCTTCGCGATACCAAAGTAGTATCTGTAAACACATGAGATTCTTCGGGTGGTCAAAGCAGTCCTTTATCCAATAAGGTTCTTCGTGATACCAAAGCAGTATCTCTAAACACAGAAGATTCGTCGGGTGGTCAAAGCAGTGCCTTATCTAAGAAGGTTCTTAGCGATACTTAAGCCGTATCTCTAAACACATGAGATTCTTCGGGTGGTCAAAGCAGCCCCTTATCTTATAAGGTTCTTCGCGATACCAAAGTAGTATCTCTAAACACATGAGATTCTTCGGTTGGTCAAAGTAGTCCCCTATCTAATAAGGTTCTTCGCGATATCAAAGCAGTATCTCTAAACACATGAGATTCTTCGCGATACCAAAGTAGTATCTCTAAACACTTGAGATTCTTCTGGTGGTCAAAGCAGTACCTTATCTAATAAGGTTTTTCGCGATACCAAAGCAGTATCTCTAAGAACATGAGATTCTTCGGGTGGTCCAAGCAGTCCCTTATCTAATAAGGTTCTTCGTGATACCAAAGCAGTATTTTTAAACGCATGAGATTCTTCGGGTGGTCGAAGTAGTCCCTTATCCAATAAGGTTATTCGCGATTCCAAAGCATTATATTTAAACACATGAGATTCGTTGGGTGGTCGATGCAGTGCCTTATCCAATAAGGTTCTTCGCGATACCAAAGCAGTATCTCTAAACACATGAGATTCTTTGGGTGGTCAAAGCAGTCCCTTATTTAATAATGTTCTTAGCGATACCAAATCAGTTTCTCTAAACACATGAGATTCTTCAGGTGGTAAAAGCAGTCCCTTATCCAATAAGGTTCTTCGCGATATTAAAGCAGGATTTTTAAACACATGAGATTCTTCGCGATACCAAAGCAGTATCTCTAAACACATGAGATTCTTCGGGTGGTCGAATCAGTCCCTTATCCAACAAGGCTCTTCGCGATACCAAAGCAGTATGTCTAAACACATGATATTCTTCGGGGAGTTGAAGCAGTCCCTTATCCAATAAGGTTCTTCGCGATACCAAAGCAGTATCTCTAAACACATGAGATTCATCGGGTGGTCGAAGTAGTACCTTATTCAATAAGGTTCTTTGTGATACCAAAGCAGTATCTCTAAAGACCTGAGATTCTTCGGGTGGTCGAAGCAGTCCCTTATCCAATAAGGTTCTTCGCGATACAAAAGTAGTATCTCTAAACACATGAGATTCGTCGGATGGTCGAAGCAGTCCCTTATCCAATAAGGTTCTTCGCGATACCAAAGCAGTATCTCTAAACACATGAGATTCATCGGGTGGTCAAAGTAGTCCCTTATCCAATAAGGTTCTTTGCGATACCAAAGTAGTATCTCTAAACACATGAGATTCTTCGGTTGGTCTAAGCAGTCCCTTATCTAATAAGGTTCTTCGCGATACCGAAGCAGTATTTTTAAACACATGAGATTCTTCGGGTGGTCGAAGCAGTCCCTTATACATTAAGGTTCTTCGCGATACCAAAGCAGTATCTCTAAACACATGACATTCGTTGGGTGGTCGAAGTAGTGTCTTATCCAATAAGGTTCTTCGCGATACCAAAGCAGTATCTCTAAACACATGCGATTCTTCGGGTGGTCAAAGCAGTCCCTTATCTAATAAGGTTCTTCGCAATACCAAAGCAGTATCTCTAAACACATGAGATTCTTCGGTTGGTCGAAGTAGTCCCTTATCTGTTAAGGTTCTTCGCGAAACCAAAGCAGTATCTCTAAACACAAGATATTCTTTGGGTGGTTGAAGCAGCCCCTTATCCAATAAGGTTATTCGGGATACCAAAGCAGTATCTCTAAACACATGAGATTCTTCGGGTGGTCGAAGCAGTCCCATATCCAATAAGGTTCTTCGCGATACCAAAGTAGTATCTCTAAACACATGAGATTCTTCGGGTGGTCAAAGCAGTCCCTTATCCAATAAGGTTCTTCGTGATACCAAAGCAATATCTCTAAACACAGAAGATTCGTCGGGTGGTCAAAGCAGTGCCTTATCTAAGAAGGTTCTTAGCGATACTTAAGCCATATCTCTAAACACATGAGATTCTTCGGGTGGTCAAAGCAGCCCCTTATCTTATAAGGTTCTTCGCGATACCAAAGTAGTATCTCTAAACACATGAGATTCTTCGGTTGGTCAAAGCAGTCCCCTATCTAATAAGGTTCTTCGCGATATTAAAGCAGTATCTCTAAACACATGAGATTCTTCGCGATACCAAAGTAGTATCTCTAAACACTTGAGATTCTTCTGGTGGTCAAAGCAGTACCTTATCTAATAAGGTTTTTCGCGATACCAAAGCAGTATCTCTAAGAACATGAGATTCTTCGGGTGGTCCAAGCTGTCCCTTATCTAATAAGGTTCTTCGCTATACCAAAGCAGTATTTTTAAACGCATGAGATTCTTCGGGTGGTCGAAGCAGTCCCTTATCCAATAAGGTTATTCGCGATTCCAAAGCATTATATTTAAACACATGAGATTCGTTGGGTGGTCGATGCAGTGCCTTATCCAATAAGGTTCTTCGCGATACCAAAGCAGTATCTCTAAACACATGAGATTCTTTGGGTTGTCAAAGCAGTCCCTTATTTAATAATGTTCTTAGCGATACCAAATCAGTTTCTCTAAACACATGAGATTCTTCAGGTGGTGAAAGCAGTCCCTTATCCAATAAGGTTCTTCGCGATATTAAAGCAGGATTTTTAAACACATGAGATTCTTCGCGATACCAAAGCAGTATCTCTAAACACATGAGATTCTTCGGGTGGTCGAATCAGTCCCTTATCCAATAAGGCTCTTCGCGATACCAAAGCAGTATGTCTAAACACATGATATTCTTCGGGGAGTTGAAGCAGTCCCTTATCCAATAAGGTTCTTCGCGATACCAAAGCAGTATCTCTAAACACATGAGATTCATCGGGTGGTCGAAGCAGTACCTTATTCAATAAGGTTCTTTGTGATACCAAAGCAGTATCTCTAAAGACCTGAGATTCTTCGGGTGGTCGAAGCAGTCCCTTATCCAATAAGGTTCTTCGCGATACAAAAGTAGTATCTCTAAACACATGAGATTCGTCGGATGGTCGAAGCAGTCCCTTATCCAATAAGATTCTTCGCGATACCAAAGCAGTATCTCTAAACACATGAGATTCATCGGGTGGTCAAAGTAGTCCCTTATCCAATAAGGTTCTTTGCGATACCAAAGTAGTATCTCTAAACACATGAGATTCTTCGGTTGGTCTAAGCAGTCCCTTATCTAATAAGGTTCTTCGCGATACCGAAGCAGTATTTTTAAACACATGAGATTCTTCGGGTGGTCGAAGCAGTCCCTTATACATTAAGGTTCTTCGCGATACCAAAGCAGTATCTCTAAACACATGACATTCGTTGGGTGGTAGAAGTAGTGTATTATCCAATAAGGTTCTTCGCGATACCAAAGCAGTATCTCTAAACACATGCGATTCTTCGGGTGGTCAAAGCAGTCCCTTATCTAATAAGGTTCTTCGCAATACCAAAGCAGTATCTCTAAACACATGAGATTCTTCGGTTGGTCGAAGCAGTCCCTTATCTCTTAAGGTTCTTCGCGATACCAAAGCAGTATCTCTAAACACATGAGATTCATTGGGTGGTCAAAGTAGTCCTTTATCCAATAAGGTTCTTTGCGATACCAAAGCAGTATCTCTAAACACATGAGATTCTTCGGGTGGTCGAAGCAGTCCCTTATCCAATAAGGTTCTTCGCGATACCAAAGTAGTATCTCTAAACACATGAGATTCTTCGGGTGGTCAAAGCAGTCACTTATCCAATAAGGTTCTTCGCGATACCAAAGCAGTATCTCTAAACACAGGAGATTCGTCGGGTGGTCAAAGCAGCGCCTTATCTAAGAAGGTTCTTCGCGATACTTAAGCCGTATCTCTAAACACATGAGATTCTTCGGGTGGTCAAAGCAATCCCTTATCTTATAAGGTTCTTCGTGATACCAAAGCAGTATCTCTAAACACATGAGATTCTTCAGTTGGTCAAAGCAGACCCCTATCTAATAAGGTTCTTCGCGATATCAAAGCAGTATCTCTAAACACATGAGATTCTTCGTGATACCAAAGCAGTATCTCTAAACACTTGAGATTCTTCTGGTGGTCAAAGCAGTACCTTATCTAATAAGGTTCTTCGCGATACCAAAGCAGTATCTCTAAAAACATGAGATTCTTCGGGTGGTCCAAGCAGTCCCTTATCTAATAAGGTTCTTTGCGATACCAAAGCAGTATTTTTAAACACATGAGATTCTTCGGGTGGTTGAAACAGTCCCTTATTCAATAAGGTTCTTCGCGATACCAAAGCATTATATTTAAACACATGAGATTCGTTGGGTGGTCGAAGCAGTGCCTTAGCCAATAAGGTTCTTCGCGATACCAAAGCAGTATCTCTAAACACATGAGATTCTTTGGGTGGTCAAAGCAGTCCCTTATTTAATAATGTTCTTCGCGATACCGAATCAGTTTCTCTAAACACATGAGATTCTTCATGTGGTGAAAGCAGTCCCTTATCCAATAAGGTTCTTCTCACACATGTGATTCTTCGCGATACCAAAGCAGTATCTCTAAACACATGAGATTATTCGGGTGGTCGAAGCAGTCCCTTATCCAATAAGGCTCTTCGCGATACCAAAGCAGTATGTCTAAACACATGATATTCTTCGGGTATTTGAAGCAGTCCCTTATCCAATAAGTTTTTTCGCGATACCAAAGCAGTATCTCTAAACACATGAGATTCATCGGGTGGTCGAAGCAGTACCTTATTCAATAAGGTTCTTCGTGATACCAAAGCAGTATCTCTAAACACATGAGATTCTTAAAGTGTTCGAAGCAGTCCCATATCCAATAAGGTTCGTTGCAATACCAAAGCAGTATCTCTAAACCCATGAGATTCGTCGGATTGTCGAAGTAGTCCCTTATCCAATAAGGTTCTTCGCGATACCAAAGCAGTATCTCTAAACACATGAGATTCATCGGGTGGTCAAAGTATTCCCTTATCCTATAAGGTTCTTTGCAATACCAAAGAAGTATCTCAAAAAACATGAGATTCTTCGGGTGGTCTAAGCAGTCCCTTATCTAATAAGGTTCTTCGTGATACCAAAG
The DNA here is from genome assembly GCA_963859935.3 of Lathyrus sativus. Classification (NCBI taxonomy): domain Eukaryota; kingdom Viridiplantae; phylum Streptophyta; class Magnoliopsida; order Fabales; family Fabaceae; genus Lathyrus; species Lathyrus sativus. The sequence continues at coordinate 233,669,239 of OZ012740.1, read as the reverse complement.
CAGTATTTTTAAACACATGAGATTCTTCGGGTGGTCGAAGTAGTCCCTTATCCAATAAGGTTCTTCGCGATACGAAAGCATTATATTTAAACACATGAGATTCGTTGGGTGGTCAAAGCAGTGCCTTATCCAATAAGGTTCTTCGCGATACCAAAGCAGTATCTCTAAACACATGAGATTCTTCGGGTGGTGAAAGCAGTCCCTTATCCAATAAGGTTCTTCGAGATACCAAATCAGTATCTCTAAACACATGAGATTCTTCGGGTGGTGAAAGCAATCCCTTATCTAATAAGGTTCTTCGCGATATTAAAGCAGGATTTCTAAACACATGAGATTCTTCGCGATACCAAATTAGTATCTCTAAACACATGAGATTCTTCGAGAGGTCGAAGCAGTCCCTTATCCAATAAGGCTCTTCGCGATACCAAAGCAGTATGTCTAAACACATGATATTCTTCAGGTATTTGAAGCAGTCCCTTATCCAATAAGGTTCTTCGCAATACCAAAGTAGTATCTCTAAACACATGAGATTCATCGGGTGGTCGAAGCAGTACCTTATTCAATAAGGTTCTTTGTGATACCAAAAAAGTATCTCTAAAGACCTGAGATTCTTCGGGTGGTCGAAGCAGTCCCTTATCCAATAAGGTTCTTCGCGATACCAAAGTAGTATCTCTAAACACATGAGATTCGTCCGATGGTCGAAGCAGTCCCTTATCCAATAAGGTTCTTCGCGATACCAAAGCAGTATCTCTAAACACATGAGATTCATCGGGTGGTCAAAGTAGTCCCTTATCCAATAAGTTTCTTTGCGATACCAAAGCAGTATCTATAAACACATGAGATTCTTCGGTTGGTCTAAGCAGTCCCTTATCTAATAAGGTTCTTCGCGATACCAAAGCAGTATTTTTAAACACAAGAGATTCTTCGGGTGGTCGAAGTCGTCCCTTATACAATAAGGTTCTTCGCGATACCAAAGCAGTATCTCTAAACACATGACATTCGTTGGGTGGTCGAAGTAGTGTCTTATCCAATAAGGTTCTTCGGGATACCAAAGCAGTATCTCTAAACACATGCGATTCTTCGGGTGGTCAAAGCAGTCTGTTATCTAATAAGGTTCTTCGCAATACCAAAGCAGTATCTCTAAACACATGAGATTCTTCGGTTGGTCGAAGCAGTCCCTTATCCGTTAAGGTTCTTCGCGATACCAAAGCGGTATCTCTAAACACATGAGATTCATCGGGTGGTCAAAGTAGTCCCTTATCCAATAAGGTTCTTTGCGATACCAAAGTAGTATCTCTAAACACATGAGATTCTTCGGGTGGTCGAAGCAGTCCCTTATCCAATAAGGTTCTTCGCGATACCAAAGTAGTATCTCTAAACACATGAGATTCTTCGGGTGGTCAAAGCAGTCCCTTATCCAATAAGGTTCTTCGCGATACCAAAGCAGTGTCTCTAAACACAGGAGATTCGTCGGGTTGTCAAAGCAGTGCCTTATCTAAGAAGGTTCTTCGCGATACTTAAGCCGTATCTCTAAACACATGAGATTCTTCGGGTGGTCAATGCAGTCCCTTATCTTATAAGGTTTTTCGCGATACCAAAGCAGTATCTCTAAACACATGAGATTCTTCGGTTGGTCAAATCAGTCCCCTATCTAATAAGGTTCTTCGCGATAGCAAAGCAGTATCTCTAAACACATGAGATTCTTCGCGATACCAAAGCAATATCTCTAAACACTTGAGATTCTTCTGGTTGTCAAAGCAGTACCTTATCTAATAAGGTTCGTCGCGATACCAACGCAGTTTATTTAAACACATGAGATTCGTCGGGTTGTCGAAGCAGTGCCTCATCCAATAAAGTTCTTCGTGATACCAAAGCAGTATCTCTAAACACATGAGATTCTTCGGGTGGTCAAAGCAGTCCCTTATCTAATAAGGTAATTCGCGATACCAAATTAGTATCTCTAAACACATGAGATTCTTCGGGTGGTGAAAGCAGTCCCTTATCCAATGAGGTTCTTCGCGATATTAAAGCAGTATCTCTAAACCCAAGAGATTTTTCGCGATACCAAAGAAGTATCTCTAAAGACCTGAGATTCTTCGGATGGTCGAAGCAGTACCTTATCCAATAAGCTTCTTCGCGATACCAAAGCAGTATCTCTAAACACATGAGATTCTTCGGTTGGTCGAAGCAGTACCTTATTCAATAAGGTTCTTCGTGATACCAATGCAGTATCTCTAAACACATGAGATTCATCGGGTGGTCGAAGCAGTCCCATATCCAATAAGGCTCTTCGCGATACCAATGCAGTATCTCTAAACACATGAGATTCGTCGGATGGTCGAAGCAGTCCCTTATCCAATAAGGTTCTTCGCGATACCAAAGCAGTATCTCTAAACACATTAGATTCATTGTGTGGTCAAAGTAGTCCCTTATCCAATAAGGTTCTTCGCAATACGAAAGCAGTATCTCTAAACACATGAGATTCTTTGGGTGGTCAAAGCAGTACCTTATCTAATAAGGTTCTTCGCGATACCAAAGCAATATCTCTAAACACATGAGATTCTTCTGGTGGTCATATCAGTACCTTATCTAATAAGATTCATCGTGATACCAAAGCAGTATCTCTAAACACATGAGATTCTTCGGGTGGTCGAAGAAGTCCCTTATCCAATAAGGTTCTTCGCGATACTAAAGCAGTATATTTAAACACATGAGATTCATCGGGTGGTCGTAGCAGTGCCTTATCCAATAAGGTTCTTCAGGATACTACAGTCGTAAGTCTAAACACATGAGATTCTTCGGGTGCTCGAAGCAATCCCTTATCTAATAAGGTTCTTCGCGATACCCAAGCAGTATCTCTAAACACATGAGATTATTCGGTTGGTCAAAGCAGTCCCATATCTAATAAGGTTGTTCGCGATATCAAAGCAGTATCTCTAAACACATGAGATTCTTCGCGATACCAAAGAAGTATCTCTAAACACATGAGATTCTTCGGGTGGTCGAAGCATTACCTTATCTAAAAAGGTTCTTCGCGATACATAAGCAGTATCTCTAAACACATGAGATTCTTCGGGTGGTCGAAGCAGTCCCTTATCCAATAAGGTTCTTCGCGATACCAAAGCAATATATTTAAACACATGAGATTCGTCGGGTGGTCGAAGTAGTGCCTTATCCAATAAGGTTCTTCGCGATACCAAAGCAGTATCTCTAAACACGTGAGATTCTTCGGGTGGTTAAAGCAGTCTCTTATCTAATAAAGTTCTTCGCGATACCAAATCAGTATCTCTAAACACATGAGATTCTTTGGATGGTGAAAGCAGTCCCTTATCCTATGAGGATCTTTGGGATATTATAGGAGTATCTCTAAACCCATGAGATTCTTCGCGATACCAAAGAAGTATCTCTAAAGACCTGAGATTCTTAGGGTGGTCGAAGCAGTCCCTTATCCAATAAGGTTCTTCGCGATACCAAAGTAGTATCTCTAAACACATGAGATTCTTCGGGTAGTTGAAGCAGTCCCTTATCCAATAAGTTTCTTCGCGATACCAAAGCAGTATCTCTAAACACATGAGATTCTTCGGTTGGTCGAAGCAGTACCTTAATCAATAAGGTTCTTCGTGATACCAATGCAGTATCTCTAAACACATGAGATTCTTCGGGTGGTCAAAGCAGTCCTATATCTAATAAGGCTCTTCGCGATACCAATGCAGTATCTCTAAACAAATGAGATTCGTCGGATGGTCGAAGAAGTCCCTTATCCAATAAGGTTCTTCGCGATACCAAAGCAGTATCTCTAAACACATGAGATTCATCGTGTGGTCAAAGTAGTCCCTTATCCAATAAGGTTCTTCGCAATACCAAAGCAGTATCTCTAAACACATGAGATTCTTTGTGTGGTCAAACAAGTACCTTATCTAATAAGGTTCTTCGCGATACCAAAGCAGTATCTCTAAACACATGAGATTCTTCGGGTGGTCAAAGCAGTCCCTTATCTAATAAGGTTCTTCGCGATACCAAAGCAGTATCTTTAAACACATGAGATTCTTCGGTTGGTCAAAGCAGTGCCTTATCTAATAAGGTTCTTCGCGATATCAAAGCAGCATCTCTAAACACATGAGATTCTTCACGATACCAAAGCAGTATCTTTAAACACATGAGATTCTTCTGGCGGTCATAGCAGTACCTTATCTAATAAGGTTCTTCGTGATACCAAAGCAGTATCTCTAAACACATGAGATTCTTCGGGTGGTCAAAGCAGTCTCTAATCTAATAAAGTTCTTCACGATACTAAATCAGTATCTCTAAACACATGAGATTCTTCGGGTGGTGAAAGCAGTCCCTTATCCAATAAGCTTCTTCGCATTAGATTCGTCGTGATACAAAATCAGTATCTCTAAACACATGAGATTCTTCGCGATACCAAAGAAGTATCTCTAAAGTCCTGAGATTCTTCGAGTGGTCGAAGCAATCCCTTATCCAATAAGGTTCTTCGCGATACCAAAGAAGTATCTCTAAACACATGAGATACTTTGGGTAGTTGAAGCAGTCCCTTATACAATAAGTTTCTTCGTGATACCAAAGCAGTATCTCTAAACACATGAGAGTCTTAGGGTGGTCAAAGAATTCACTGATCTAATAAGGCTCTTCGCGATACCAAAGCAGTATCTCTAAACACAGGAGATTCGTCGGGTGGTCGAAGCAGTGCCTTATCCAATAAGGTTCTTCGCGATACTAAAGCCGTATCTCTAAACACATGAGATTCTTTGCGATACCAAAGAAGTATCTCTAAACACATGAGATTCTTTGGGTGCTCGAAGCAATCCCTTATCTAATAAGGTTCTTCGCGATACCAAAGCAGTATCTCTAAACACATGAGATTCTTTGCGATACCAAAGCAGAATCTCTAAACACATGAGATTCTTAGGTGGTCAAAGAAGTCCCTTATCGAATAAGGTTCTTCGCGATACCAAAGCAGTATATTTAAACACATCAGATTCGTCGGGTGGTCGAAGCAGTGCCATATCCAATAAGGTTCTTCACGATCCCAAAGCAGTATCTCTAAACACATGAGATTCTTCGGGTGGTCAAAGCAGTCTCTTATCTAATAAGGTTCTCCGCGATACCAAATCAGTATCTCTAAACACATGAGATTCTTCGGGCGGTCGTAGTAGTACCTTATTCAATAAGGTTCTTCGTGATACCAAAGCAATATCTCTAAACACATGAGATTCTTTGGGTGGTCGAAGCAGTCCCTTATGCAATAAGGTTCTTCGCATTATTAAAGCAGTATCTCTAAACACATGAGATTCTTCGCAATACCAAAGAAGTATCTCTAAAGACTTGAGATTCTTCGGGTGGTCGAAGCAGTCCCTTATCCAATAAGGTTCTTCGCGATACCAAAGCAGTATCTCTAAACACATTAGATTCTTCGGGTAGTAAAGCAGTCCTTTATACAATAAGTTTCTTCGCGATACTAAAGCAATATCTTTAAACACATGAGATTCGTCGGGCTGTCGAAGCAGTACCTTATTCAATAAGCTTCTTCGTGATACCAAAGCAGTATCTCTAAACACATGAGATTCGTCGGGTGGTCGAAGCAGTCCCTTATCCAATAGGGTTTTTCGCGATACCAAAGCAGTATCTCTAAACACATGAGATTCATCGGATGGTCAAAGCAGTCCCTTTCCCAATAAGGTTCTTCGCGATACCAAAGCAGTATCTCTAAACACATGATTTTCTTCGGGTGGTCAAAGCAGTCCCAGATCTAATAAGGTTCTTCGCGATACCAAAGCAGTATCTCTAAACACAGGAGATTCGCCGGGTGGTCGAAGCAGTGCCTTATCCAATAAGGTTCTTCGCGATACTAAAGCAGTATCTCTAAACACATGAGATTCTTCGGTTGGTCAAAGCAGTCCCTTGTTTAATAAGGTTCTTCGCGATATCAGTGCAGTATCTCTAAACACATGAGATTCTTCGCGATACCAAAGCAGTATCTCTAAACACATGAGATTCTTCTAGTGGTCATAGCAGTACCTTATCTAATAAGGTTCTTTGCGATACCAAAGCAGTATCTCTAAACACATGAGATTCTTTTGGTGGTCGAAGAAGTCCCTTATCCAATAAGGTTCTTCGCGATACCAAAGCAGTATATTTAAACACGTGAGATTCGTCGGGTGGTCGAAGCAATACCTTATCCAATAAGGTTCTTCGCGATACTAAAGCCGTATCTCTAAACACATGAGATTCTTTGCGATACCAAAGAAGTATCTCTAAACACACGAGATTCTTCGGGTGCTCGAAGCAATCCCTTATCTAATAAGGTTCTTCGCGATACCAAAGCAGTATCTCTAAACACATGAGATTCTTTGCGATACCAAAGCAGAATCTCTAAACACATGAGATTCTTAGGTGGTCAAAGAAGTCCCTTATCGAATAAGGTTCTTCGCGATACCAAAGCAGTATATTTAAACACATCAGATTCGTCGGGTGGTCGAAGCAGTGCCATATCCAATAAGGTTCTTCACGATCCCAAAGCAGTATCTCTAAACACATGAGATTCTTCGGGTGGTCAAAGCAGTCTCTTATCTAATAAGGTTCTCCGCGATACCAAATCAGTATCTCTAAACACATGAGATTCTTCGGGCGGTCGTAGTAGTACCTTATTCAATAAGGTTCTTCGTGATACCAAAGCAATATCTCTAAACACATGAGATTCTTTGGGTGGTCGAAGCAGTCCCTTATGCAATAAGGTTCTTCGCATTATTAAAGCAGTATCTCTAAACACATGAGATTCTTCGCAATACCAAAGAAGTATCTCTAAAGACTTGAGATTCTTCGGGTGGTCGAAGCAGTCCCTTATCCAATAAGGTTCTTCGCGATACCAAAGCAGTATCTCTAAACACATTAGATTCTTCGGGTAGTAAAGCAGTCCTTTATACAATAAGTTTCTTCGCGATACTAAAGCAATATCTTTAAACACATGAGATTCGTCGGGCTGTCGAAGCAGTACCTTATTCAATAAGCTTCTTCGTGATACCAAAGCAGTATCTCTAAACACATGAGATTCGTCGGGTGGTCGAAGCAGTCCCTTATCCAATAGGGTTTTTCGCGATACCAAAGCAGTATCTCTAAACACATGAGATTCATCGGATGGTCAAAGCAGTCCCTTTCCCAATAAGGTTCTTCGCGATACCAAAGCAGTATCTCTAAACACATGATTTTCTTCGGGTGGTCAAAGCAGTCCCAGATCTAATAAGGTTCTTCGCGATACCAAAGCAGTATCTCTAAACACAGGAGATTCGCCGGGTGGTCGAAGCAGTGCCTTATCCAATAAGGTTCTTCGCGATACTAAAGCAGTATCTCTAAACACATGAGATTCTTCGGTTGGTCAAAGCAGTCCCTTGTTTAATAAGGTTCTTCGCGATATCAGTGCAGTATCTCTAAACACATGAGATTCTTCGCGATACCAAAGCAGTATCTCTAAACACATGAGATTCTTCTAGTGGTCATAGCAGTACCTTATCTAATAAGGTTCTTTGCGATACCAAAGCAGTATCTCTAAACACATGAGATTCTTTTGGTGGTCGAAGAAGTCCCTTATCCAATAAGGTTCTTCGCGATACCAAAGCAGTATATTTAAACACGTGAGATTCGTCGGGTGGTCGAAGCAATACCTTATCCAATAAGGTTCTTCGCGATACTAAAGCCGTATCTCTAAACACATGAGATTCTTTGCGATACCAAAGAAGTATCTCTAAACACACGAGATTCTTCGGGTGCTCGAAGCAATCCCTTATCTAATAAGGTTCTTCGCGATACCAAAGCAGTATCTCTAAACACATGAGATTCTTTGCGATACCAAAGCAGAATCTCTAAACACATGAGATTCTTAGGTGGTCAAAGAAGTCCCTTATCGAATAAGGTTCTTCGCGATACCAAAGCAGTATATTTAAACACATCAGATTCGTCGGGTGGTCGAAGCAGTGCCATATCCAATAAGGTTCTTCACGATCCCAAAGCAGTATCTCTAAACACATGAGATTCTTCGGGTGGTCAAAGCAGTCTCTTATCTAATAAGGTTCTCCGCGATACCAAATCAGTATCTCTAAACACATGAGATTCTTCGGGCGGTCGTAGTAGTACCTTATTCAATAAGGTTCTTCGTGATACCAAAGCAATATCTCTAAACACATGAGATTCTTTGGGTGGTCGAAGCAGTCCCTTATGCAATAAGGTTCTTCGCATTATTAAAGCAGTATCTCTAAACACATGAGATTCTTCGCAATACCAAAGAAGTATCTCTAAAGACTTGAGATTCTTCGGGTGGTCGAAGCAGTCCCTTATCCAATAAGGTTCTTCGCGATACCAAAGCAGTATCTCTAAACACATTAGATTCTTCGGGTAGTAAAGCAGTCCTTTATACAATAAGTTTCTTCGCGATACTAAAGCAATATCTTTAAACACATGAGATTCGTCGGGCTGTCGAAGCAGTACCTTATTCAATAAGCTTCTTCGTGATACCAAAGCAGTATCTCTAAACACATGAGATTCGTCGGGTGGTCGAAGCAGTCCCTTATCCAATAGGGTTTTTCGCGATACCAAAGCAGTATCTCTAAACACATGAGATTCATCGGATGGTCAAAGCAGTCCCTTTCCCAATAAGGTTCTTCGCGATACCAAAGCAGTATCTCTAAACACATGATTTTCTTCGGGTGGTCAAAGCAGTCCCAGATCTAATAAGGTTCTTCGCGATACCAAAGCAGTATCTCTAAACACAGGAGATTCGCCGGGTGGTCGAAGCAGTGCCTTATCCAATAAGGTTCTTCGCGATACTAAAGCAGTATCTCTAAACACATGAGATTCTTCGGTTGGTCAAAGCAGTCCCTTGTTTAATAAGGTTCTTCGCGATATCAGTGCAGTATCTCTAAACACATGAGATTCTTCGCGATACCAAAGCAGTATCTCTAAACACATGAGATTCTTCTAGTGGTCATAGCAGTACCTTATCTAATAAGGTTCTTTGCGATACCAAAGCAGTATCTCTAAACACATGAGATTCTTTTGGTGGTCGAAGAAGTCCCTTATCCAATAAGGTTCTTCGCGATACCAAAGCAGTATATTTAAACACGTGAGATTCGTCGGGTGGTCGAAGCAATACCTTATCCAATAAGGTTCTTCGCGATACCAAAGCAGTATCTCTAAACACATGAGATTCTTCGGGTGGTCAAAGCAGTCTCTTATCTAATAAGGTTCTTCGCGATACCAAATCAGTATCTCTAAACACATGAGATTCTTCAGGTGGTGAAAGCAGTCCCTTATCCAATAAGGTTTTTCGCGATATTAAAGCAGTATCTCTAAACACATGAGATTCTTTGCGATACCAAAGCAGTATCTCTAAACACCTGAGATTCTTCGGGTGGTCGAAGCAGTCCCTCATCCAATAAGGTTCTTCGCGATACCAAAGCAGTATCTCTAAACACATGAGATTCTTCGGGTAGTTGAAACAGTCCCTTATAAAATAAGGTTCTCCGTGATACCAAAGCAGTATCTCTAAACACATGAGATTCATCGGGTGGTCAAAGTAGTCCCTTATCCAATAAGGTTCTTTGTGATACCAAAGCAGTATCTCTAAACACATGAGATTCTTCGGGTGGTCAAAGCAGTCCCTTATCTAATAAGGTTCTTCGCGATACCAAAGCATTATTTTTAAACACATGAGATTCTTCGGGTGGTCGAAGCAGTCCCTTATCCAATAAGGTTCTTCACGATACCAAAGCAGTATATTTAAACACATGAGATTCGTCGGGTGGTCGAAGCAGTGCCTTATCCAATAAGGTTCTTCGCGATACCAAAGCAGTATCTCTAAACACATGAGATTCTTCGGGTGGTCAAAGCAGTCTCTTATCTAATAAGGTTCTTCGCGATACCAAATCAGTATCTCTAAACACATGAGATTCTTCGGGCGGTCGAAGCAGTACCTTATTCAATAAGGTTCTTCGCGATACCAAAGCAGTATCTCTAAACACATGAGATTTTTCGGGTGGTCAAAGCAGTCCCTTATCTAATAAGGTTCTTCACGATACCAAAGCATTATTTTTAAACACATGAGATTCTTCGGGTGGTCGAAGCAGTCCCTTATCCAATAAGGTTCTTCGCGATACCAAAGCAGTATCTCTAAACACATGAGATTCTTCGGGTGGTCAAAGCAGTCCCTTATCTAATAAGGTTCTTCGCGATACCAAATCAGTATCTCTAAACACATGAGATTCTTCGGGTGGTGAAAGCAGTCCCTTATCCAATAAGGTTCTTCGCGATATTAAAGCAGTATCTCTAAACACATGAGATTCTTCACGATACCAAAGAAGTATCTCTAAACACATGAGAATCTTCGGGTGGTCGAAGCAGTCCCTTATCCAAAAAGGTTCTTCGCGATACCAAAGCAGTATCTCTAAACACATGAGATTCTTTTGGTGGTCGAAGCAGTCCCTTATCCAATAAGGTTCTTCGCGATACCAAAGCAGTATATTTAAACACATGAGATTCGTCGGGTGGTCGAAGCATTACCTTATCCAATAAGGTTCTTCACGATACCAAAGCAGTATTTCTAAACACATGAGATTCTTCGGGTGGTCAAAGCAGTCTCTTATCTAATAAGGTTCTTCGCGATACCAAATCAGTATCTCTAAACACATGAGATTCTTCAGGTGGTGAAAGCAGTACCTTATCCAATAAGGTTCTTCGCGATATTAAAGCAGTATCTCTAAACACATGAGATTCTTCGCGATACCAAAGCAGTATCTCTAAACACATGAGATTCTTCGGGTGGTCGAAGCAGTCCCTCATCCAATAAGGTTCTTCGTGATACCAAAGCAGTATCTTTAAACACATGAGATTCTTCGGGTAGTTGAAATAGTCCCTTATCCAATAAGGTTCTTCGCGATACCAAAGCAGTATCTATAAACACATGAGATTCTTCGGGTGGTCGAAGCAGTACCTTATTCAATAAGGTTCTTCGTGATACCAAAGCAATATCTCTAAACACATGAGATTCTTTGGGTGGTCGAGGCAGTCCCATATCCAATAAGGTTCTTTACGATACCAAAGCAATATCTCTAAACACATGAGATTTGTCGGATGGTCGAAGCAGTCCCTTATCAAATAAGGTTCTCCGCGATACCAAAGCAGTGTCTCTAAACACATGAGATTCATCGGGTGGTCAAAGTAGTCCCTTATCCAATAAGGTTCTTTGTGATACCAAAGCAGTATCTCTAAACACATGAGATTCTTCGGGTGGTCAAAGCAGTCCCTTATCTAATAAGGTTCTTCGCGATACCAAAGCATTATTTTTAAACACATGAGATTCTTCGGGTGGTCGAAGCAGTCCCTTATCCAATAAGGTTCTTCACGATACCAAAGCAGTATATTTAAACACATGAGATTCGTCGGGTGGTCGAAGCAGTGCCTTATCCAATAAGGTTCTTCGCGATACCAAAGCAGTATCTCTAAACACATGAGATTCTTCGGGTGGTCAAAGCAGTCTCTTATCTAATAAGGTTCTTCGCGATACCAAATCAGTATCTCTAAACACATGAGATTCTTCGGGCGGTCGAAGCAGTACCTTATTCAATAAGGTTCTTCGCGATACCAAAGCAGTATCTCTAAACACATGAGATTTTTCGGGTGGTCAAAGCAGTCCCTTATCTAATAAGGTTCTTCGCGATACCAAAGCATTATTTTTAAACACATGAGATTCTTCGGGTGGTCGAAGCAGTCCCTTATCCAATAAGGTTCTTCGCGATACCAAAGCAGTATCTCTAAACACATGAGATTCTTCGGGTGGTCAAAGCAGTCCCTTATCTAATAAGGTTCTTCGCGATACCAAATCAGTATCTCTAAACACATGAGATTCTTCGGGTGGTGAAAGCAGTCCCTTATCCAATAAGGTTCTTCGCGATATTAAAGCAGTATCTCTAAACACATGAGATTCTTCACGATACCAAAGAAGTATCTCTAAACACATGAGAATCTTCGGGTGGTCGAAGCAGTCCCTTATCCAAAAAGGTTCTTCGCGATACCAAAGCAGTATCTCTAAACACATGAGATTCTTTTGGTGGTCGAAGCAGTCCCTTATCCAATAAGGTTCTTCGCGATACCAAAGCAGTATATTTAAACACATGAGATTCGTCGGGTGGTCGAAGCATTACCTTATCCAATAAGGTTCTTCGCGATACCAAAGCAGTATTTCTAAACACATGAGATTCTTCGGGTGGTCAAAGCAGTCTCTTATCTAATAAGGTTCTTCGCGATACCAAATCAGTATCTCTAAACACATGAGATTCTTCAGGTGGTGAAAGCAGTACCTTATCCAATAAGGTTCTTCGCGATATTAAAGCAGTATCTCTAAACACATGAGATTCTTCGCGATACCAAAGCAGTATCTCTAAACACATGAGATTCTTCGGGTGGTCGAAGCAGTCCCTCATCCAATAAGGTTCTTCGTGATACCAAAGCAGTATCTTTAAACACATGAGATTCTTCGGGTAGTTGAAATAGTCCCTTATCCAATAAGGTTCTTCGCGATACCAAAGCAGTATCTATAAACACATGAGATTCTTCGGGTGGTCGAAGCAGTACCTTATTCAATAAGGTTCTTCGTGATACCAAAGCAATATCTCTAAACACATGAGATTCTTTGGGTGGTCGAGGCAGTCCCATATCCAATAAGGTTCTTTACGATACCAAAGCAATATCTCTAAACACATGAGATTTGTCGGATGGTCGAAGCAGTCCCTTATCAAATAAGGTTCTCCGCGATACCAAAGCAGTGTCTCTAAACACATGAGATTCATCGGGTGGTCAAAGTAGTCCCTTATCCAATAAGGTTCTTTGTGATACCAAAGCAGTATCTCTAAACACATGAGATTCTTCGGGTGGTCAAAGCAGTCCCTTATCTAATAAGGTTCTTCGCGATACCAAAGCATTATTTTTAAACACATGAGATTCTTCGGGTGGTCGAAGCAGTCCCTTATCCAATAAGGTTCTTCACGATACCAAAGCAGTATATTTAAACACATGAGATTCGTCGGGTGGTCGAAGCAGTGCCTTATCCAATAAGGTTCTTCGCGATACCAAAGCAGTATCTCTAAACACATGAGATTCTTCGGGTGGTCAAAGCAGTCTCTTATCTAATAAGGTTCTTCGCGATACCAAATCAGTATCTCTAAACACATGAGATTCTTCGGGCGGTCGAAGCAGTACCTTATTCAATAAGGTTCTTCGCGATACCAAAGCAGTATCTCTAAACACATGAGATTTTTCGGGTGGTCAAAGCAGTCCCTTATCTAATAAGGTTCTTCGCGATACCAAAGCATTATTTTTAAACACATGAGATTCTTCGGATGGTCGAAGCAGTCCCTTATCCAATAAGGTTCTTCGCGATACCAAAGCAGTATCTCTAAACACATGAGATTCTTCGGGTGGTCAAAGCAGTCCCTTATCTAATAAGGTTCTTCGCGATACCAAATCAGTATCTCTAAACACATGAGATTCTTCGGGTGGTGAAAGCAGTCCCTTATCCAATAAGGTTCTTCGCGATATTAAAGCAGTATCTCTAAACACATGAGATTCTTCACGATACCAAAGAAGTATCTCTAAACACATGAGAATCTTCGGGTGGTCGAAGCAGTCCCTTATCCAAAAAGGTTCTTCGCGATACCAAAGCAGTATCTCTAAACACATGAGATTCTTTTGGTGGTCGAAGCAGTCCCTTATCCAATAAGGTTCTTCGCGATACCAAAGCAGTATATTTAAACACATGAGATTCGTCGGGTGGTCGAAGCATTACCTTATCCAATAAGGTTCTTCGCGATACCAAAGCAGTATTTCTAAACACATGAGATTCTTCGGGTGGTCAAAGCAGTCTCTTATCTAATAAGGTTCTTCGCGATACCAAATCAGTATCTCTAAACACATGAGATTCTTCAGGTGGTGAAAGCAGTACCTTATCCAATAAGGTTCTTCGCGATATTAAAGCAGTATCTCTAAACACATGAGATTCTTCGCGATACCAAAGCAGTATCTCTAAACACATGAGATTCTTCGGGTGGTCGAAGCAGTCCCTCATCCAATAAGGTTCTTCGTGACACCAAAGCAGTATCTTTAAACACATGAGATTCTTCGGGTAGTTGAAATAGTCCCTTATCCAATAAGGTTCTTCGCGATACCAAAGCAGTATCTATAAACACATGAGATTCTTCGGGTGGTCGAAGCAGTACCTTATTCAATAAGGTTCTTCGTGATACCAAAGCAATATCTCTAAACACATGAGATTCTTTGGGTGGTCGAGGCAGTCCCATATCCAATAAGGTTCTTTACGATACCAAAGCAATATCTCTAAACACATGAGATTCGTCGGATGGTCGAAGCAGTCCCTTATCAAATAAGGTTCTCCGCGATACCAAAGCAGTGTCTCTAAACACATGAGATTCATCGGGTGGTCAAAGTAGTCCCTTATCCAATAAGGTTCTTTGCGATACCAAAGCAGTATCTCTAAACACATGAGATTCTTCGGGTGGTCAAAGCAGTCCCTTATCTAATAAGGTTCTTCGCGATACCAAAGCATTATTTTTAAACACATGAGATTCTTCGCGTGGTCGAAGCAGTCCCTTATACAATAAGGTTCTTCGCGATACCAAAGCAGTATCTTTAAACACATGAGATTCGTCGGGTGGTCGAAGCAGTGCCTTATCCAATAAGGTTCTTCGCGTGGTCGAAGCAGTACCTTATTCAATATCCAATAAGGTTCTTCGTGATACCAAAGAAATATCTCTAAACACATGAGATTCTCCGGGTGGTCGAAGCAGTCCCATATCCAATAAGGTTCTTTGTGATACCAAAGCAGTATCTCTAAACACAGGAGATTCTTCGGTTGGTCAAAGCAGTCCCTTATCTAATCAGGTTCTTCGGGATATCTAAGCAGTATCTTTAAACACATGAGATTCTTCGTGATACCAAAGCAGTATCTCTAAACACATGAGATTCTTCGGGTGGTCGAAGCAGTCCCTTATCCAATAAGGTTCATCGCGATACCAAAGCAGTATATTTAAACACATGAGATTTGTGGTGTTGGTCGAAGCAGTGCCTTATCAAATAAGGTTCTTCGCGATACCAAAGCAGTATCTCTAAACACATGACATTCTTCTGGTGGTCAAAGCAATCCTTTATCTAATAAGGTTCTTCCCGATACCAAAGCAGTATCTCTAAACACATGATATTCTTCGGGTGGTGAAAGCAGTCCCTTATCAAATAAGGTTCTTCGCGATATTAAAGCAGTATCTCTAACCACATGAGATTCTACGCGAGACCAAAGAAGTATCTCTAAACACATGAGATTCTTCGGGTCTTCGAAGCAGTTCCTTATCCAATAAGGTTCTACGTGATACCAAAGCAGTATCTCTAGACACATGAGATTCTTCTGGTGGTTGAAGCAGTCCCTTATCCAATAAGGTTCTTCGCGATACCAAAGCAGTATCTCTAAACACATGAGATTCTTCGGGTGGTCGAAGTAGTTCCTTATTCAATAAGGTTTTTCAAGATACCAAAGCAGTATCTCGAAACACATGAGATTCTTGGGGTGCTCAAAGCAATTCCTGATCTAATAAGGTTCTTCACGATACTAAAGTAGTATCTCTAAACACAGGAGATTCGTCGGGTGGTCGAAGCAGTGCCTTATCCAATATTGTTCTTCGCGATACTAAAGTCGTATCTCTAAACACATGAGATTCTTCGGGTGGTCAAAGCAGTCCCTTATCTAATAAGGTTCTTCGCGATACCAAAGCAGTATCTCTAAACACATGAGATTCTTCGGTTGGTCAAAGCAGTCCCTTATCTAATAAGGTTCTTCGCGATATCAAAGCAGTATCTCTAAACACATGAGATTCTTTGCGATACCAAAGCAGTATCTCTAAACACATGAGATTCTTCTGGTGGTCAAAGCAGTACCATATCTAATAAGGTTCTTCGTGATACCAATGCAGTATCTCTAAACACATGAGATTCTTCGGGTGGTCGAAGCAGTCCCTTATCCAATACGGTTCTTCGCGATTTCAAAGCAGTATGTTTAAACACATGAGATTCGTCTGGTGGTCGAAGCAATGCATTATCCAATAAGGTTTTTCGCGATACCAAAGCAGTATCTCTAAACACATGAGATTCTTCGGGTGGTCAAAGCAGTCCCTTATCTAATAAGGTTCTTCGCGATACCAAATCAGTATCTCTAAACACATGAGATTCTTCAGGTGGTGAAAGCAGTACCTTATCCAATAAGGTTCTTCGCGATATTAAAGCAGTATCTCTAAACACATGAGATTCTTCGCGATACCAAAGCAGTATCTCTAAACACATGAGATTCTTCGGGTGGTCGAAGCAGTCCCTCATCCAATAAAGTTCTTCGCGATACCAAAGCAGTATCTCTAAACACATGAGATTCTTCGGGTAGTTGAAACAGTCCCTTATCCAATAAGGTTCTTCTCGATACCAAAGCAGTATCTCTAAACACATGAGATTCTTCGGGTGGTCGAAGCAGTACCTTATTCAATAAGGTTCTTCGTGATACCAAAGCA
Source organism: Lathyrus sativus (assembly GCA_963859935.3). NCBI lineage: Eukaryota > Viridiplantae > Streptophyta > Magnoliopsida > Fabales > Fabaceae > Lathyrus > Lathyrus sativus. The sequence goes on along the minus strand of OZ012740.1, from coordinate 233,652,617 downwards.
ATATCTCTAAACACATGAGATTCTTTGGGTGGTCGAGGCAGTCCCATATCCAATAAGGTTCTTTACAATACCAAAGCAATATCTCTAAACACATGAGATTCGTCGGATGGTCGAAGCAGTCCCTTATCAAATAAGGTTCGCCGCGATACCAAAGCAGTGTCTCTAAACACATGAGATTCATCGGGTGGTCAAAGTAGTCCCTTATCCAATAAGGTTCTTTGCGATACCAAAGCAGTATCTCTAAACACATGAGATTCTTCGGGTGGTCAAAGTCGTCCCTTATCTAATAAGGTTCTTCGCGATACCAAAGCTTTATTTTTAAACACATGAGATTCTTCGCGTGGTCGAAGCAGTCCCTTATCCAATAAGGTTCTTCGCGATACCAAAACAGTATATTTAAACACATGAGATTCGTCGGGTGGTCGAAGCAGTGCCTTATCCAATAAGGTTCTTCGCGATATTAAAGCAGTATCTCTAAACACATGAGATTCTTCGGGTGGTCAAAGCAGTCCCTTATCTAATAAGGTTCTTCGGGATACCAAATCAGTATCTTTAAACACATGAGATTCTTCGGGTGGTGAAAGCAGTCCCTTATCCAATAAGGTTCTTCGCGATATTAAAGCAGTATCTCTAAACACATGAGATTCTTCGCGATACCAAAGCAGTATCTCTAAACACATGAGAATCTTCGGGTGGTCGAAGCACTCCCTTATCCAATAAGGTTCTTCGCGATACAAAAGAAGTATCTCTAAACACATGAGATTCTTCGGGTAGTTCAAGCAGTCCCTTATCCAATAAGGTTCTTCGCGATACTAAAGCAGTATCTCTAAACACATGAGATTCTTCGGGTAGTTGAAACAGTCCCTTATCCAATAAGGTTCTTCGCGATACCAAAGCAGTATCTCTAAACACATGAGATTCTTCGGGTGGTCGAAGCAGTACCTTATTCAATAAGGTTCTTCGTGATACCAAAGCAATATCTCTAAACACATGAGATTCTTTGGGTGGTCGATGCAGTCCCATATCCAATAAGGTTCTTTACAATACCAAAGCAATATCTCTAAACACATGAGATTCGTCGGATGGTCGAAGCAGTCCCTTATCAAATAAGGTTCTCCGCGATACCAAAGCAGTGTCTCTAAACACATGAGATTCATCGGGTGGTCAAAGTAGTCCCTTATCCAATAAGGTTCTTTGCGATACCAAAGCAGTATCTCTAAACACATGAGATTCTTCGGGTGGTCAAAGTCGTCCCTTATCTAATAAGGTTCTTCGCGATACCAAAGCTTTATTTTTAAACACATGAGATTCTTCACGTGGTCGAAGCAGTCCCTTATCCAATAAGGTTCTTCACGATACCAAAACAGTATATTTAAACACATGAGATTCGTCGGGTGGTCGAAGCAGTGCCTTATCCAATAAGGTTCTTCGCGATATTAAAGCAGTATCTCTAAACACATGAGATTCTTCGGGTGGTCAAAGCAGTCCCTTATCTAATAAGGTTCTTCGGGATACCAAATCAGTATCTTTAAACACATGAGATTCTTCGGGTGGTGAAAGCAGTCCCTTATCCAATAAGGTTCTTCGCGATATTAAAGCAGTATCTCTAAACACATGAGATTCTTCGCGATACCAAAGCAGTATCTCTAAACACATGAGAATCTTCGGGTGGTCGAAGCACTCCCTTATCCAATAAGGTTCTTCGCGATACAAAAGAAGTATATCTAAACACATGAGATTCTTCGGGTAGTTCAAGCAGTCCCTTATCCAATAAGGTTCTTCGCGATACCAAAGCAGTATCTCTAAACACATGAGATTCTTCGGGTAGTTGAAACAGTCCCTTATCCAATAAGGTTCTTCGCGATACCAAAGCAGTATCTCTAAACACATGAGATTCTTCGGGTGGTCGAAGCAGTACCTTATTCAATAAGGTTCTTCGTGATACCAAAGCAATATCTCTAAACACATGAGATTCTTTGGGTGGTCGAGGCAGTCCCATATCCAATAAGGTTCTTTACAATACCAAAGCAATATCTCTAAACACATGAGATTCGTCGGATGGTCGAAGCAGTCCCTTATCAAATAAGGTTCTCCGCGATACCAAAGCAGTGTCTCTAAACACATGAGATTCATCGGGTGGTCAAAGTAGTCCCTTATCCAATAAGGTTCTTTGCGATACCAAAGCAGTATCTCTAAACACATGAGATTCTTCGGGTGGTCAAAGTCGTCCCTTATCTAATAAGGTTCTTCGCGATACCAAAGCTTTATTTTTAAACACATGAGATTCTTCGCGTGGTCGAAGCAGTCCCTTATCCAATAAGGTTCTTCGCGATACCAAAACAGTATATTTAAACACATGAGATTCGTCGGGTGGTCGAAGCAGTGCCTTATCCAATAAGGTTCTTCGCGATATTAAAGCAGTATCTCTAAACACATGAGATTCTTCGGGTGGTCAAAGCAGTCCCTTATCTAATAAGGTTCTTCGGGATACCAAATCAGTATCTCTAAACACATGAGATTCTTCGGGTGGTGAAAGCAGTCCCTTATCCAATAAGGTTCTTCGCGATATTAAAGCAGTATCTCTAAACACATGAGATTCTTCGCGATACCAAAGCAGTATCTCTAAACACATGAGAATCTTCGGGTGGTCGAAGCACTCCCTTATCCAATAAGGTTCTTCGCGATACAAAAGAAGTATCTCTAAACACATGAGATTCTTCGGGTAGTTCAAGCAGTCCCTTATCCAATAAGGTTCTTCGCGATACCAAAGCAGTATCTCTAAACACATGAGATTCTTCGGGTAGTTGAAACAGTCCCTTATCCAATAAGGTTCTTCGCGATACCAAAGCAGTATCTCTAAACACATGAGATTCTTCGGGTGGTCGAAGCAGTACCTTATTCAATAAGGTTCTTCGTGATACCAAAGCAATATCTCTAAACACATGAGATTCTTTGGGTGGTCGAGGCAGTCCCATATCCAATAAGGTTCTTTACGATACCAAAGCAATATCTCTAAACACATGAGATTCGTCGGATGGTCGAAGCAGTCCCTTATCAAATAAGGTTCTCAGCGATACCAAAGCAGTGTCTCTAAACACATGAGATTCATCGGGTGGTCAAAGTAGTCCCTTATCCAATAAGGTTCTTTGCGATACCAAAGCAGTATCTCTAAACACATGAGATTCTTCGGTTGGTCAAAGGTGTCCCTTATCTAATAAGGTTCTTCGCGATACCAAAGCTTTATTTTTAAACACATGAGATTCTTCGCGTGGTCGAAGCAGTCCCTTATACAATAAGGTTCTTCGCGATACCAAAACAGTATATTTAAACACATGAGATTCGTCGGGTGGTCGAAGCAGTGCCTTATCCAATAAGGTTCTTCGCGATATTAAAGCAGTATCTCTAAACACATGAGATTCTTCGGGTGGTCAAAGCAGTCCCTTATCTAATAAGGTTCTTCGGGATACCAAATCAGTATCTCTAAACACATGAGATTCTTCGGGTGGTGAAAGCAGTCCCTTATCCAATAAGGTTCTTCGCGATATTAAAGCAGTATCTCTAAACACATGAGATTCTTCGCGATACTAAAGCAGTATCTCTAAACACATGAGAATCTTCGGGTGGTCGAAGCACTCCCTTATCCAATAAGGTTCTTCGCGATACAAAAGAAGTATCTCTAAACACATGAGATTCTTCGGGTAGTTCAAGCAGTCCCTTATCCAATAAGGTTCTTCGCGATACCAAAGCAGTATCTCTAAACACATGAGATTCTTCGGGTGGTCGAAGCAGTACCTTATTCAATAAGGTTCTTCGTGATACCAAAGAAATATCTCTAAACACATGAGATTCTTCGGGTGGTCGAAGCAGTCCCATATCCAATAAGGTTCTTTGTGATACCAAAGTAGTATCTCTAAACACATGAGATTCGTCGGATGGTCGAGGCAGTCCCTTATCCAATAAGGTTCTCCGCGATACCAAAGCAGTATCTCTAAACACATGAGATTCTTTAGGTGGTCAAAGCAGTCCCTTATCTAATAAGGTTCTTCGCGATACCAAAGCAGTCTCTCTAAACTCATGAGATTCTTCGGTTGGTCAAAGCATCCCCTTATCTAATCAGGTTCTTCGGGATATCAAAGCAGTATCTTTAAACACATGAGATTCTTTGTGATACCAAAGCAGTCTCTCTAAACACAAGAGATTCTTCGGGTGGTCGAAGCAGTCCGTTATCCAATAAGGTTCTTCGCGATACCAAAGCAGTATATTTAAACACATGAGATTTGTGGTGTTGGTCGAAGCAGTGCCTTATCAAATAAGGTTCTTCGCGATACCAAAGCAGTATCTCTAAACACATGAGATTCTTCTAGTGGTTAAAGCAGTCCCTTATCTAATAAGGTTCTTCCCGATACCAAAGCAGTATCTCTAAACACATGATATTCTTCGGGTAGTGAAAGCAGTCCCTTATCCAATAAGGTTCTTCGCGATATTAAAGCAGTATCTCTAAGCACATGAGATTCTTTGCGAAACCAAAGAAGTATCTCTAAACACATGAGATTCTTCGGGTCTTCGAAGCAGTTCCTTATCCAATAAGGTTCTTCCCGATACCAAAGCAGTATCTCTAAACACATGATATTCTTCGGGTAGTGAAAGCAGTCCCTTATCCCATAAGGTTCTTCGCGATACCAAAGCAGTATCTCTAGACACATGAGATTCTTCTGGTGGTTGAAGCAGTCCCTTATCCAATAAGGTTCTTCGTGATACCAAAGCAGTATCTCTAAACACATGAGATTCTTCGGGTGCTCAAAGCAGTCCCTGATCTAATAAGTTTCTTCACGATTCCAAAGCAGTCTCTCTAAACACAGGAGATTCGACGGGTGGTCGAAGCAGTGCCTTATCCAATAATGTTCTTCGCGATACTAAAGCCGTATCTCTAAACACATGAGATTCATCGGGTGGTCAAAGCAGTCCCTTATCTAATAAGGTTCTTCGCTATACCAAAGCAGTATCTCTAAACACATGAGATTCTTCGGTTGGTCAAAGCAGTCCCTTATCTAATAAGGTTCTTCGCGATATCAAAGCAGTATCTCTAAACACATGAGATTCTTCGCGATACCAAAGCAGTATCTCTAAACACATGAGATTCTTCTGGTGGTCAAAGCAGAACCTTATCCAATAAGGTTCTTCGCGATACCAATGCAGTATCTCTAAACACATGAGATTCTTCGGGTGGTCGAAGCAGTCCCTTATCCAATAAGGTTCTTCGAAATACCCAAGCAGTATGTTTAAACACATGAGATTCGTCGGGTGGTTGAAGTAATGCCTTATCCAATAAGGTTCTTCGCGATACTAAAGCCATATCTCTAAACACATGAGATTCTTCGGGTGGCCAAAGCAGTCCCTTATCTAATAAGTTTCTTCGCGATACCAAAGCAGTATCTCTAAACACATGAGATTCTTCGGTTGGTCAAAGCAGTCCCTTATCTAATAAGGTTCATCGCAATACCAAAGCAGTATCTCTAAACACATGACATTCTTCGGGTGATCGATGAAATACATTATCTAATAAGGTTCTTCGCGAAACCAAAGCAGTATCTCTAAACACATGAGATTCTTCGGGTGGTCAAAGCAGTACCTTATCCAATAAGGTTCTTCGCGATACCAAAGCAGTATCTCTAAACACATGAGATTCTTTTGGTGGTCGAAGCAGTCCCTTATCCAATAAGGTTCTTCGCGATACCAAAGCAGTATATTTAAACACATGAGATTCGTCGGGTGGTCGAAGCAGTACCTTATCCAATAAGGTTCTTCGCGATACCAAAGCAGTATCTCTAAACACATGAGATTCTTCGGGTGGTCAAAGCAGTCTCTTATCTAATAAGGTTCTTCGCGATACCAAATCAGTATCTCTAAACACATGAGATTCTTCAGGTGGTGAAAGCAGTCCCTTATCCAATAAGGTTCTTTGCGATATTAAAGCAGTATCTGTAAACACATGAGATTCTTCGCGATACCAAAGCAGTATCTCTAAACACATGAGATTCTTCGGGTGGTCGAAGCAGTCCCCATCCAATAAGGTTCTTCGCGATACCAAAGCAACATCTCTAAACACATGAGATTCTTCGGGTAGTTGAAACAGTCCCTTATCCAATAAGGTTCTTCACGATACCAAAGCAGTATCTCTAAACACATGAGATTCTTCGGGTGGTCGAAGCAATACCTTATTCAATAAGGTTCTTCGTGATACCAAAGCAATATCTCTAAACACATGAGATTCTTTGGGTGGTCGAAGCAGTCCCATATCCAATAAGGTTCTTTACGATACCAAAGCAATATCTCTAAATACATGAGATTCGTCAGATGGTTGAAGCAGTCCCTTATCAAATAAGGTTCTCCGCGATACCAAAGCAGTATCTCTAAACACATGAGATTCATCGGGTGGTCAAAGTAGTCCCTTATCCAATAAGATTCTTTACGATACCAAAGCAGTATCTCTAAACACATGAGATTCTTCGGGTGGTCGAAGCAGTCCCTTATCCAATAAGGTTCTTCGCGATACCAAAGCAGTATATTTAAACACATGAGATTCGTCGGGTGGTCGAAGCAGTACCTTATCCAATAAGGTTCTTCGCGATACCAAAGCAGTATCTCTAAACACATGAGATTCTTCGGGTGGTCAAAGCAGTCTCTTATCTAATAAGGTTCTTCGCGATACCAAATCAGTATCTCTAAACACATGAGATTCTTCAGGTGGTGAAAGCAGTCCCTTATCCAATAAGGTTCTTCGCAATACCAAAGCAGTATCTCTAAACACATGACATTCTTCGGGTGATCGATGCAATACCTTATCTAATAAGGTTCTTCGCGAAACCAAAGCAGTATCTCTAAACACATGAGATTCTTCGGGTGGTCAAAGCAGTACCTTATCCAATAAGGTTCTTCGCGATACCAAAGCAGTATCTCTAAACACATGAGATTCTTCGGGTGGTCGAAGCAGTCCCTTATCCAATAAGGTTCTTCGCGATACCAAAGCAGTATATTTAAACACATGAGATTCGTCGGGTGGTCGAAGCAGTACCTTATCCAATAAGGTTCTTCGCGATACCAAAGCAGTATCTCTAAACACATGAGATTCTTCGGGTGGTCAAAGCAGTCTCTTATCTAATAAGGTTCTTCGCGATACCAAATCAGTATCTCTAAACACATGAGATTCTTCAGGTGGTGAAAGCAGTCCCTTATCCAATAAGGTTCTTCGCAATACCAAAGCAGTATCTCTAAACACATGACATTCTTCGGGTGATCGATGCAGTACCTTATCTAATAAGGTTCTTCGCGATACTAAAGCAGTATCTCTAAACACATGAGATTCTTCGGGTGGTCAAAGCAGTCCCTTATCGAATAAGGTTCTTCGCGATACCAAACAGTATCTCTAAACACATGAGATTCTTCGAGTGGTCAAAGCAGTCTCTTATCTAATAAGGTTCTTCGCGATATTAAAGCAGTATCTCTAAACACATGAGATTCTTCGCGATACCAAAGCAGTATCCCTAAACACATGTGATTCTTCGGGTAGTTGAAACAGTCCCTTATACAATAAGGTTCTTCGCGATACCAAAGCAGTACCTTATTCAATAAGGTTCATCGTGATACCAAAGCAATATCTCTAAACACATCAGATTCTTTGGGTGGTCGAAGCAGTCCCATATCCAATAAGGTTCTTTGTGATACCAAAGCAATATCTCTAAACACATGAGATTCTTTGGGTGGTCGAAGCAGTCCCTTATCAAATAAGGTTCTTCGTGATACCATAGCAGTATCTCTAAACACATGAGATGCTTCGGGTGGTCAAAGTAGTCCCTTATCCAATAAGGTTCTTTGCGATACCAAAGCATTATTTTTAAACACATGAGATTCTTCGGGTGGTCGAAGTAGTCCCTTATCCAATAAGGTTCTTCGCGATACCAAAGAAGTATATTTAAACACATGAGATTCGCCGGGTGGTCGAAGCAGTGCCTTATCCAATAAGGATCTTCACGATACCAAAGCAGTATCTCTAAACACATGAGATTCTTCTGGTGGTCAAAGCAAACCCTTATCTTATAAGGTTCTTCGCGATACCAAATCAGTATGTCTAACACATGAGATTCTTCGGGTGGTGAAAGCAGTCCCTTATCCAATAAGGTTCTTCGCGATATTAAAGCAGTATCTCCAAACACATGAGATTCTTCGCGATACCAAAGCAGTATCTCTAAACACATGAGATTCGTCGGATGGTCGAAGCAGTCACTTATCCAATAGGGTTCTCCGCGATACCAAAGCAGTATCTCTAAACACATGAGATTCTTTAGGTGGTCGAAGCAGTACCTTATCTAATCAGGTTCTTCGGGATATCAAAGCAGTATCTCTAAACACATGAGATTCTTCGTGATACCAAAGTAGTATCTCTAAACACATGAGATTCTTCGGGTGGTCGAAGCAGCCCTTATTTAATAAGGTTCTTCGCGATACCAAAGCAGTATATTTAAACACATGAGATTTGTGGTGTTGGTCGAAGCAGTGCCTTATCAAATAAGGTTCTTCGCGATACCAAAGCAGTATCTCTAAACAAATGAGATTCTTCTGGTGGTCAAAGCAGTCCCTTATCTAATAAGGTTCTTCCCAATACCAAAGCAGTATCTCTAAACACATGATATTCTTCGGGTGGTCAAAGCAGTCCCTTATCCAATAAGGTTCTTCGCGATATTAAAGCAGTATCTCTAAGCACATGAGATTCTTCACGAAACCAAAGAAGTATATCTAAACACATGAGATTCTTTGGGTGCTCGAAGCAGTCCCTTATCCAATAAGGTTCTTCGTGATACCAAAGCAGTATCTCTAGCCACATGAGATTCTTCTGGTGGTTGAAGCAGTCCTTATCAAATAATGTTCTTCGCGATACTAAAGTCGTATCTCTAAACACATGAGATTCTTCGGGTGGTCAAAGCAGTCCCTTATCTAATAAGGTTCTTCGCGATACCAAAGCAGTATCTCTAAACACATGAGATTCTTCGGTTGGTCAAAGCAGTCCCTTATCTAATAAGGTTCTTCGCGATACCAAAGCAGTATCTCTAAACACATGAGATTCTTCGCTTGGTCAAAGCAGTCCCTTATCTAATAAGGTTCTTCGTAATATCAAAGCAGTATCTCTAAACATATGACATTCATCGCGATACCAAAGCAGTATCTCTAAACACATGACATTCTTCGGGTGATCGATGCAGTACCTTATCTAATAAGGTTCTTCGCGATACCAAATGAGTATCTCTAAACACATGAGATTCTTCGGGTGGTCAAAGCAGTCCCTTATCGAATAAGGTTCTTCGTGATACCAAAGCAGTATGTTTAAACACATGAGATTCGTCGGGTGTTCGAAGCAATGCCTTATCCAATAAGGTTCTTCGCGATACTAAACCAATATCTCTAAACACATGAAATTCTTCGAGTGGTAAAAGCAGTCCCTTATCCAATAAGGTTGTTCGCGATATTAAAGCAGTATCTCTAAACACGTGAGATTCTTCGCGATACCAAAGCAGTATCTCTAAACACATGAGATTCTTCGGGTGGTCAAAGCAGTCCCTAATCCAATAAGGTTCTTCGCGATACCAAAGCAGTATCTCTAAACACATGAGATTCTTCGAGTGGTCAAAGCAGTACCTTATTCAATAAGGTTCTTCGTAATACCAAAGAAGTATCTCTAAACACATGAGATTCGTCGGATGGTCGAAGCAGTCCCTTATCCAATATGGTTCTCCGCGATACTGAAGCAGTATCTCTAAACACATGAGATTCATCGGGTGGTCAAAGTAGTCCCTTATCCAATAAGGTTATTTGCGATACCAAAGCAGTATCTCTAAACACATGAGATTCTTCGGGCAGTCAAAGCAGTGCTTTATCTAATAAGGTTCTTCGCGATACCAAAGCAGTATCTCTAAACACATGAGATTCTTCGGGTGGTCGAAGCAGTCCCTTATCTAATAAGGTTCTTCGCGATACCAAATCAATATCTCTAAACACATGAGATTCTTCGGGTGGTGAAAGCAGTCCCTTATTTAATAAGGTTCTTCGCGATATTAAAGCAGTATCTCTAAACACATGAGATTCTTCGCGATACTAAAGCAGTATCTCTAAACACATGAGATTCTTCGGGTGGTCGAAGTAGTCCCTTATCTAATAAGGTTCTTCGCGATACCAAATCAATATCTCTAAACACATGAGATTCTTCGGGTGGTGAAAGCAGTCCCTTATTTAATAAGGTTCTTCGCGATATTAAAGCAGTATCTCTAAACACATGAGATTCTTCGGGTGGTCGAAGCAGTACCTTATTCATTAAGGTTCTTCATGATACCAAAGCAGTATCTCTAAACACATGAGATTCTTCGGGTGGTCGAAGAAGTCCCATATCCAATAACGTTCTTTGCGATACCAAAGCAGTATCTCTAAACACATTAGATTCGTCGGATGGTCGAAGTAGTCCCTTATCCAATAAGGTTCTCCGCGATACCAAAGCAGTATCTCTAAACACATGAGATTCATCGGGTGGTCAAAGTAGTCCCTTATCCAATAAGGTTCTTTGCGATACCAAAGCAGTATCTCTAAACACATGAGATTCTTCGGGTGGTCAAAGCAGTACCTTATTCAATAAGGTTCTTCGTAATACCAAAGAAGTATCTCTAAACACATGAGATTCTTCGGGTGGTCGAAGCAGTCCCATATCCAATATGGTTCTATGCGATACCAAAGAAGTATCTCTAAACACATGAGATTCGTCGGATGGTCGAAGCAGTCCCTTATCCAATAAGGTTCTCCACGATACTGAAGCAGTATCTCTAAACACATGAGATTCATCGGGTGGTCAAAGTAGTCCCTTATCCAATAAGGTTATTTGCGATACCAAAGCAGTATCTCTAAACACATGAGATTCTTCGGGCAGTCAAAGCAGTCCTTTATCTAATAAGGTTCTTCGCGATACCAAAGCAGTATCTCTAAACACATGAGATTATTCGGGTGGTCGAAGCAGTCCCTTATCTAATAAGGTTCTTCGCGATACCAAATCAATATCTCTAAACACATGAGATTCTTCGGGTGGTGAAAGCAGTCCCTTATTTAATAAGGTTCTTCGCGATATTAAAGCAGTATCTCTAAACACATGAGATTCTTCGGGTGGTCGAAGCAGTACCTTATTCATTAAGGTTCTACATGATACCAAAGCAGTATCTCTAAACACATGAGATTCTTCGGGTGGTCGAAGAAGTCCCATATCCAATAACGTTCTTTGCGATACCAAAGCAGTATCTCTAAACACATTAGATTCGTCGGATGGTCGAAGTAGTCCCTTATCCAATAAGGTTCTCCGCGATACCAAAGCAGTATCTCTAAACACATGAGATTCATCGGGTGGTCAAAGTAGTCCCTTATCCAATAAGGTTCTTTGCGATACCAAAGCAGTATCTCTAAACACATGAGATTCTTTGGGTGGTCAAAGCAGTCCCTTATCTAATAAGGTTCTTCGCGATACCAAAGAAGTATTTTTAAACACCTGAGATTCTTCGGGTGGTCGAAGCAGTCCCATATCCAATAAGGTTCTTTGCAATACCAAAGTAGTATCTCTAAACACATGAGATTCTTCGGGTGGTCAAAGCAGTCCCTTATCCAATAAGGTTCTTCGCGATACCAAAGCAGTATCTCTAAACACATGAGATTCTTCGGGTGGTCAAAGCAGTCCCTTATCTAATAAGGTTCTTCGCGATACTAAAGTAGTATCTCTAAACACATGAGATTCTTCGGTTGGTCAAAGCAGTCCCTTATCTAATAGGGTTCTTCGCGATATCAAAGCAGTATCTCTAAACACATGAGATTCTTCGCGATACCAAAGCAGTATCTGTAAACACATGAGATTCTTCTGGTGGTCAAAGCAGTACCTTATCTAATAAGGTTCTTCGCGATACCAAAGCAGTATATTTAAACACATGAGATTCGTCGGGTGGTCGAAGCAGTGCCTTATCAAATATGGTTCTTCGTGATACCAAAGCAGTATCTCTAAACACATGAGATTCTTCTGGTGGTCAAAGCAGTCCCTTATCTAATAAGGTTCTTCGCGATACCATAGCAGTATCTCTAAACACATGATATTCTTCGGGTGGTGAAAGCAGTCCCTTATCCAATAAGTTTATTCGCGATATTAAAGAAGTATCTCTAAACACATGAGGTTCTTCGCGAAACCAAAGCAGTATCTCTAAACACATGAGATTCTTCGGGTGCTCGAAGCAGTCCCTTATCCAATAAGGTTCTTCACGATATCAAAGCAGTATCTCTAAACACATGAGATTCTTCGGGTGGTTGAAGCAGTCCCTTATCCAATAAGGTTCTTCGCGATACCAAAGTAGTATCTCTAAACACATGAGATTCTTCGGGTGGTCGAAGCAGTACCTTATGCAATAAGGTTCTTTATGATACCAAAGCAATATCTCTAACCACATGAGATTCTTCGGGTGGTCGAAACAGTTCCTTATCCAATAAGGTTCTTGGCGATACTCAAGTAGTATCTCGAAACACATGAGATTCTTCGGGTGGTCGAAGCAGTCCCTTATCCAATAAGGTTCTTTGCGATACCAAAGCAGTATCTCTAATCACATTAGATTCTTCTGGTGGTCAAAGCAGTCCCTTATCTAATAAAGTTCTTCGCATTACCAAAGAAGTATCTCTAAACGCATGAGATTCATCGGGTGGTCAAAGTAGTCCCTTATCCAATAAGGTTATTTGCGATACCAAAGCAGTATCTCTAAACACATGAGATTCTTCGGGCAGTCAACGCAGTCCTTTATCTAATAAGGTTCATCGCGATACCAAAGCAGTATCTCTAAACACATGAGATTCTTCGGGTGGTCGAAGAAGTCCCTTATCTAATAAGGTTCTTCGCGATACCAAATCAGTATCTCTAAACACATGAGATTCTTCGGGTGGTGAAAGCAGTCCCTTATTTAATAAGTATCTTCGCGATATTAAAGCAGTATCTCTAAACACGTGAGATTATTCGCGATACCAAAGCAGTATCTCTAAACACATGAGATTCTTCGGGTGGTCGAAGCTGTCCCTTATCCAATAAGGTTCTTCGCGATACCAAAGCAGTATCTCTAAACACATGAGATTCTTCGGGTAGTTGAAGCAGTCCCTTATCCAATAAGGTTCTTCGCGATACCAAAGCAGTATCTCTAAACACATGAGATTCTTCGGGTGGTCGAAGCAGTACCTTATTCATTAAGGTTCTTCATGATACCAAAGCAGTATCTCTAAACACATGAGATTCTTCGGGTGGTCGAAGAAGTCCCATATCCAATAACGTTCTTTGTGATACCAAAGCAGTATCTCTAAACACATGAGATTCATCGGATGGTCGAAGTAGTCCCTTATCCAATAAGGTTCTCCGCGATACCAAAGCAGTATCTCTAAATACATGAATTTCATCGGGTCGTCAAAGTAGTCCCTTATCCAATAATGTTCTTTGCGGTACCAAAGCAGTATCTCTAAACACATGAGATTCTTCGGGTGGTCAAAGCAGTCCCTTATCTAATAAGGTTCTTCGCGATACCAAAGAAGTATTTTTAAACACCTGAGATTCTTCGGGTGGTCGAAGAAGTCCCATATCCAATAAGGTTCTTTGCGATACCAAAGCAGTATCTCTAAACACATGAGATTCTTCGGGTGGTCAAAGCAGTCCCTTATCTAATAAGGTTCTTCGCGATACTACAGTAGTATCTCTAAACATATGACATTCTTCGGTTGGTCAAAGCAGTCCCTTATCTAATAGGGTTCTTCGCGATATCTAAGCAGTATCTCTAAACACATAAGATTCTTCGCGATACCAAAGCAGTATCTCTAAACACATGAGATTCTTCTGGTGGTCAAAGCAGTACCTTATCTAATAAGGTTCTTCGCGATACCAAAGTAGTATATTTAAACACATGAGATTCGTCGGGTGGTCGAAGCAGTGCCTTATCAAATATGGTTCTTCGTGATACCAAAGCAGTATCTCTAAACACATGAGATTCTTCTGGTGGTCAAAGCAGTCCCTTATCTAATAAGGTTCTTCGCGATACCAAAGCAGTATCTCTAAACACATGATATTCTTCGGGTGGTGAAAGCAGTCCCTTATCCAATAAGTTTCTTCGCGATATTTAAGAAGTATCTCTAAACACATGAGACTCTTCGCGAAACCAAAGCAGTATCTCTAAACACATGAGATTCTTCGGGTCCTCGAAGTAGTCCCTTATCCAATAAGGTTCTTCACGATATCAAAGCAGTATCTCTAAACACATGAGATTCTTCGGGTGGTTGAAGCAGTCCCTTATCCAATAAGGTTCTTCGCGATACCAAAGTAGTATCTCTAAACACATGAGATTCTTCGGGTGGTCGAAGCAGTACCTTATGCAATAAGGTTCTTTACGATACCAAAGCAATATCTCTAACCACATGAGATTCTTCGGGTGGTCGAAACAGTTCCTTATCCAATAAGGTTCTTGGCGATACTAAAGTAGTATCTCGAAACACATGAGATTCTTCGGGTGGTCGAAGCTGTCCCTTATCCAATAAGGTTCTTTGCGATACCAAAGCAGTATCTCTAATCACATTAGATTCTTCTGGTGGTCAAAGCAGTCCCTTATCTAATAAAGTTCTTCGCATTACCAAAGATGTATCTCTAAACGCATGAGATTCTTAGGGTGGTCAAAGCAGTCCCTTATCGAATAAGGTTCTTCGCGATACCAAAGTAGTATATTTAAACACATTAGATTCGTTGGGTGGTCGAAGCAATGCCTTATCCAATAAGTTTCTTCGCGATACCAAAGCAGAATCTCTAAACACATGAGATTCTTCGTGTGGTGAAAGAAGTCCCTTATCTAATAAGGTTCTTTGCGATACCAAATCAGTATCTCTAAACACATGAGATTCTTCGAGTGGTGAAAGCATTCCCTTATCCAATAAGGTTGTTCGCGATAATAAAGCAGTATCTCTAAACACGTGAGATTCTTCGCGATACCAAAGCAGTATCTCTAAACACATGAGATTCTTCGGGTGGTCAAAGCAGTCCCTAATCCAATAAGGTTCTTCGCGATACGAAAGCAGTATCTCTAAACACATGAGATTCTTCGGGTGGTCAAAGCAGTACCTTATTCAATAAGGTTCTTCGTGATACCAAAGAAGTATCTCTAAACACATGAGATTCTTCGGGTGGTCGAAGCAGTCCCATATCCAATAAGGTTCTATGCGATACCAAAGAAGTATCTCTAAACACATGAGATTCGTCGGATGGTCGAAGCAGTCCCTTATCCAATAAGGTTCTCCGCGATACTGAAGCAGTATCTCTAAACACATGAGATTCATCGGGTGGTCAAAGTAGTCCCTTATCCAATAAGGTTATTTGCGATACCAAAGCAGTATCTCTAAACACATGAGATTCTTCGGGCAGTCAACGCAGTCCTTTATCTAATAAGGTTCTTCGCGATACCAAAGTAGTATCTCTAAATACATGAGATTCTTCGGGTGGTCGAAGCAGTCCCTTATCTAATAAGGTTCTTCGCGATACCAAATCAGTATCTCTAAACACATGAGATTCTTCGGGTGGTGAAAGCAGTCCCTTATTTAATAAGGTTCTTCGCGATATTAAAGCAGTATCTCTAAACACATGAGATTCTTCGCGATACCAAAGCAGTATCTCTAAACACATGAGATTCTTCGGGTGGTCGAAGTCGTCCCTTATCCAATAAGGTTCTTCGCGATACCAAAGCAGTATCTCTAAACACATGAGATTCTTCGGGTAGTTGAAGCAGTCCCTTATCCAATAAGGTTCTTCGCGATACCAAAGCAGTATCTCTAAACACATGAGATTCTTCGGGTGGTCGAAGCAGTACCTTATTCATTAAGGTTCTTCATGATACCAAAGCAGTATCTCTAAACACATGAGATTCTTCGGGTGGTCGAAGAAGTCCCATATCCAATAACGTTCTTTGCGATACCAAAGCAGTATCTCTAAACACATGAGATTCGTCGGATGGTCGAAGTAGTCCGTTATCCAATAAGGTTCTCCGCGATACCAAAGCAGTATCTCTAAATACATGAATTTCATCGGGTCGTCAAAGTAGTCCCTTATCCAATAAGGTTCTTTGCGATACCAAAGCAGTATCTCTAAACACATGAGATTCTTCGGGTGGTCAAAGCAGTCCCTTATCTAATAAGGTTCTTCGCGATACCAAAGAAGTATTTTTAAACACCCGAGATTCTTCGGGTGGTCGAAGCAGTCCCATAACAATAAGGTTCTTTGCGATACCAAAGCAGTATCTCTAAACACATGAGATTCTTCGGGTGGTCAAAGCAGTCCCTTATCTAATAAGGTTCTTCGCGATACTAAAGTAGTATCTCTAAACACATGACATTCTTCGGTTGGTCAAAGCAGTCCCTTATCTAATAGGGTTCTTCGCGATATCAAAGCAGTATCTCTAAACACATGAGATTCTTCGCGATACCAAAGCAGTATCTCTAAACACATGAGATTCTTCTGGTGGTCAAAGGAGTACCTTATCTAATAAGGTTCTTCGCGATTCCAAAGCAGTATATTTAAACACATGAGATTCGTCGGGTGGTCGAAGCAGTGCCTTATCAAATATGGTTCTTCGTGATACCAAAGCAGTATCTCTAAACACATGAGATTCTTCTGGTGGTCAAAGCAGTCCCTTATCTAATAAGGTTCTTCGCGATACCAAAGCAGTATCTCTAAACAAATGATATTCTTCGGGTGGTGAAAGCAGTCCCTTATCCAATAAGTTTCTTCGCGATCTTAAAGAAGTATCTCTAAACACATGAGATTCTTCGCGAAACCAAAGCAGTATCTCTAAACACATGAGATTCTTCGGGTGCTCGAAGCAGTCCCTTATCCAATAAGGTTCTTCACGATATCAAAGCAGTATCTCTAAACACATGAGATTCTTCGGGTGGTTGAAGCAGTCCCTTATCCAATAAGGTTCTTCGCGATACCAAAGTAGTATCTCTAAACACATGAGATTCTTCGGGTGGTCGAAGCAGTACCTTATGCTATAAGGTTCTTTATGGTACCAAAGCAATATCTCTAACCACATGAGATTCTTCGGGTGGTCGATGCAGTTCCTTATCCAATAAGGTTCTTTGCGATACCAAAGCAGTATCTTTAATCACATGAGATTCTTTGGGTGGTCAAAGCAGACCCTTATCTAATAAAGTTCTTCACGTTACCAAAGAAGTATCTCTAAACGCATGAGATTCTTAGGGTAGTCAAAGAAGTCCCTTATCTAATAAAGTTATTTGCGATACCTAAGCAGTATCTTTAAACACATGAGATTCTTTGGGTGGTCAATGCAGTCCCTTATCCAATAAGGTTCTTCACGATGCGAAAACAATATCTCCAAACACATGAGATTCTTCGGGTGGTCAAAGCAGTCACTTATCTAATAAGGTTCTTCGCGATACCAAAGCATTATCTCTAAACACATGAGATTCGTCGGATGGTCGAAGCAGTCCCTTATCCAATAAGGTTCTCCAGGATACCAAAGCAGTATCTCTAAACACATGAGATTCTTCGCGATACCAAAGCAGTATCTCTAAACACATAAGATTCTTCAGCTGGTCAAAGCAGTCCCTTATCTAATAAGGTTCTTCGGGATACCAAAGCAGTATCTCTAAATACATGAGATTCTTCTGGTGGTCAAAGCGTTCCCTTATCTAAAAAGGTTCCTTGCGATACCAAAGCAGTATCTCTAAACACATGAGATTCGTCGGATGGTCGAAGCAGTCCTTTATCCAATAAGGTTCTCCGCTATACCAAAGCAGTATCTCTAAACACATGAGATTCATCAGGTGGTCAAAGCAGTCCCTTATCTAATAAGGTTCTTCGTGATACCAAAGCAGTATTTTTAAACACATGAGATTCTTCGGGTTGTCGAAGCATTCCCTTATCCAATAAGGTTCTTTGCGATACCAAAGCAGTATCTCTAAACACATGATATTCTTCGGGTGGTCAAACCAGTCCCTTATCTAATAAATTTCTTCGCGATACCAAAGTAGTATCTCTAAACACATGAGATTCTTCGGTTGGTCAAAGCAGTCCTTTATCTAATAAGGTTCTTCGCAATATCAAAGCAGTATCTCTAAACACATGAGATTCTTCGCGATACCAAAGCAGTATCTCTAAACACATGAGATTCTTCGGGTGGTCGAAGGAGTCCCTTATCCAATAAGGTTCTTCGCGATACCAAAGCAGTATCTCTAAACACATGAGATTCTTCGGGTAGTTGAAGCAGTCCCTTATACAATAAGGTTCTTCGCGATACCAAAGTAGTATCTCTAAACACATGAGATTCTTCGGGTGGTCGAAGTAGTACCTTTTTCAATAAGGTTCATCGTGATACCAAAGCAGTATCTCTAAACACATGAGATTCTTCGGGTGGTCGAAGCACTCCCAAATCCAATAAGGTTCTTCGCGATACCAAAGTAGTATCTCTAAACACATGAGATTCGTCGGATGGTCGAAGCAGTCCCTTATCCAATAAGGTTCTCCGGGATACCAACGCAGTATGTCTAAACCCATGAGATTCTTCGCGATACCAAACCAGTATCTCTAAACACATAAGATTCTTCAGGTGGTCAAAGCAGTACCTTATCTAATAAGGTTCTTCGCGATACCAAAGCAGTATCTCTAAATACATGAGATTCTTTGGTTGGTCAAAGCAGTCCCTTATCCAATAAGGTTCTTCGCGATACCAAAGCAGTATCTCTAAACACATGAGATTCTTCTGGTGGTCAAAGTGTTCCCTTATCTAAAAAGGTTCCTTGCGATACCAAAGCAGTATCTCTAAACACATGAGATTCGTCGGATGGTCGAAGCAGTCCCTTATCCAATAAGGTTCTCCGCTATACCAAAGCAGTATCTCTAAACACATGAGATTTATCCGGTGTTCAAAGTAGTCCCTTATCCAATAAGGTTCTTTGCGATACCAAAGCAGTATCTCTAAACACATGAGATTCATCAGGTGGTCAAAGCAGTCCCTTATCTAATAAGGTTCTTCGTGATACCAAAGCAGTATTTTTAAACACATGAGATTCTTCGGGTTGTCGAAGCATTCCCTTATCCAATAAGGTTCTTTGCGATACCAAAGCAGTATCTCTAAACACATGATATTCTTCGGGTGGTCAAACCAGTCCCTTATCTAATAAATTTCTTCGCGATACCAAAGTAGTATCTCTAAACACATGAGATTCTTCGGTTGGTCAAAGCAGTCCTTTATCTAATAAGGTTCTTCGCAATATCAAAGCAGTATCTCTAAACACATGAGATTCTTCGCGATACCAAAGCAGTATCTCTAAACACATGAGATTCTTCGGGTGGTCGAAGGAGTCCCTTATCCAATAAGGTTCTTCGCGATACCAAAGCAGTATCTCTAAACACATGAGATTCTTCGGGTAGTTGAAGCAGTCCCTTATACAATAAGGTTCTTCGCGATACCAAAGTAGTATCTCTAAACACATGAGATTCTTCGGGTGGTCGAAGTAGTACCTTATTCAATAAGGTTCATCGTGATACCAAAGCAGTATCTCTAAACACATGAGATTCTTCGGGTGGTCGAAGCACTCCCAAATCCAATAAGGTTCTTCGCGATACCAAAGTAGTATCTCTAAACACATGAGATTCGTCGGATGGTCGAAGCAGTCCCTTATCCAATAAGGTTCTCCGGGATACCAACGCAGTATGTCTAAACACATGAGATTCTTCGCGATACCAAACCAGTATCTCTAAACACATAAGATTCTTCAGGTGGTCAAAGCAGTACCTTATCTAATAAGGTTCTTCGCGATACCAAAGCAGTATCTCTAAATACATGAGATTCAATGGGTGGTCAAAGCAGTCCCTTATCCAATAAGGTTCTTCGCGATACCAAAGCAGTATCTCTAAACACATGAGATTCTTCTGGTGGTCAAAGCGTTCCCTTATCTAAAAAGGTTCCTTGCGATACCAAAGCAGTATCTCTAAACACATGAGATTCGTCGGATGGTCGAAGCAGTCCCTTATCCAATAAGGTTCTCCGCTATACCAAAGCAGTATCTCTAAACACATGAGATTTATCCGGTGTTCAAAGTAGTCCCTTATCCAATAAGGTTCTTTGCGATACCAAAGCAGTATCTCTAAACACATGAGATTCATCAGGTGGTCAAAGCAGTCCCTTATCTAATAAGGTTCTTCGTGATACCAAAGCAGTATTTTTAAACACATGAGATTCTTCGGGTTGTCGAAGCATTCCCTTATCCAATAAGGTTCTTTGCGATACCAAAGCAATCTCTAAACACATGATATTCTTCGGGTGGTCAAACCAGTCCCTTATCTAATAAATTTCTTCGCGATACCAAAGTAGTATCTCTAAACACATGAGATTCTTCGATTGGTCAAAGCAGTCCTTTATCTAATAAGGTTCTTCGCAATATCAAAGCAGTATCTCTAAACACATGAGATTCTTCGCGATACCAAAGCAGTATCTCTAAACACATGAGATTCTTCGGGTGGTCGAAGGAGTCCCTTATCCAATAAGGTTCTTCGCGATACCAAAGCAGTATCTCTAAACACATGAGATTCTTCGTGTAGTTGAAGCAGTCCCTTATACAATAAGGTTCTTCGCGATACCAAAGTAGTATCTCTAAACACATGAGATTCTTCGGGTGGTCGAAGTAGTACCTTTTTCAATAAGGTTCATCGTGATACCAAAGCAGTATCTCTAAACACATGAGATTCTTCGGGTGGTCGAAGCACTCCCAAATCCAATAAGGTTCTTCGCGATACCAAAGTAGTATCTCTAAACACATGAGATTCGTCGGATGGTCGAAGCAGTCCCTTATCCAATAAGGTTCTCCGGGATACCAACGCAGTATGTCTAAACACATGAGATTCTTCGCGATACCAAACCAGTATCTCTAAACACATAAGATTCTTCAGGTGGTCAAAGCAGTACCTTATCTAATAAGGTTCTTCGCGATACCAAAGCAGTATCTCTAAATACATGAGATTCATTGGGTGGTCAAAGCAGTCCCTTATCCAATAAGGTTCTTCGCGATACCAAAGCAGTATCTCTAAACACATGAGATTCTTCTGGTGGTCAAAGCGTTTCCTTATCTAAAAAGGTTCCTTGCGATACCAAAGCAGTATCTCTAAACACATGAGATTCGTCGGATGGTCGAAGCAGTCCCTTATCCAATAAGGTTCTCCGCTATACCAAAGCAGTATCTCTAAACACATGAGATTTATCCGGTGTTCAAAGTAGTCCCTTATCCAATAAGGTTCTTTGCGATACCAAAGCAGTATCTCTAAACACATGAGATTCATCAGGTGGTCAAAGCAGTCCCTTATCTAATAAGGTTCTTCGTGATACCAAAGCAGTATTTTTAAACACATGAGATTCTTCGGGTTGTCGAAGCATTCCCTTATCCAATAAGGTTCTTTGCGATACCAAAGCAGTATCTCTAAACACATGATATTCTTCGGGTGGTCAAACCAGTCCCTTATCTAATAAATTTCTTCGCGATACCAAAGTAGTATCTCTAAACACATGAGATTCTTCGGTTGGTCAAAGCAGTCCTTTATCTAATAAGGTTCTTCGCAATATCAAAGCAGTATCTCTAAACACATGAGATTCTTCGCGATACCAAAGCAGTATCTCTAAACACATGAGATTCTTCGGGTGGTCGAAGGAGTCCCTTATCCAATAAGGTTCTTCGCGATACCAAAGCAGTATCTCTAAACACATGAGATTCTTCGGGTAGTTGAAGCAGTCCCTTATACAATAAGGTTCTTCGCGATACCAAAGTAGTATCTCTAAACACATGAGATTCTTCGGGTGGTCGAAGTAGTACCTTATTCAATAAGGTTCATCGTGATACCAAAGAAGTATCTCTAAACACATGAGATTCTTCGGGTGGTCGAAGCACTCCCAAATCCAATAAGGTTCTTCGCGATACCAAAGTAGTATCTCTAAACACATGAGATTCGTCGGATGGTCGAAGCAGTCCCTTATCCAATAAGGTTCTCCGGGATACCAACGCAGTATGTCTAAACACATGAGATTCTTCGCGATACCAAACCAGTATCTCTAAACACATAAGATTCTTCAGGTGGTCAAAGCAGTACCTTATCTAATAAGGTTCTTCGCGATACCAAAGCAGTATCTCTAAATACATGAGATTCATTGGGTGGTCAAAGCAGTCCCTTATCCAATAAGGTTCTTCGCGATACCAAAGCAGTATCTCTAAACACATGAGATTCTTCTGGTGGTCAAAGCGTTCCCTTATCTAAAAAGGTTCCTTGCGATACCAAAGCAGTATCTCTAAACACATGAGATTCGTCGGATGGTCGAAGCAGTCCCTTATCCAATAAGGTTCTCGGCTATACCAAAGCAGTATCTCTAAACACATGAGATTTATCCGGTGTTCAAAGTAGTCCCTTATCCAATAAGGTTCTTTGCGATACCAAAGCAGTATCTCTAAACACATGAGATTCATCAGGTGGTCAAAGCAGTCCCTTATCTAATAAGGTTCTTCGTGATACCAAAGCAGTATTTTTAAACACATGAGATTCTTCGGGTTGTCGAAGCATTCCCTTATCCAATAAGGTTCTTTGCGATACCAAAGCAGTATCTCTAAACACATGATATTCTTCGGGTGGTCAAACCAGTCCCTTATCTAATAAATTTCTTCGCGATACCAAAGTAGTATCTCTAAACACATGAGATTCTTCGGTTGGTCAAAGCAGTCCTTTATCTAATAAGGTTCTTCGCAATATCAAAGCAGTATCTCTAAACACATGAGATTCTTCGCGATACCAAAGCAGTATCTCTAAACACATGAGATTCTTCGGGTGGTCGAAGGAGTCCCATATCCAATAAGGTTCTTCGCGATACCAAAGCAGTATCTCTAAACACATGAGATTCTTCGGGTAGTTGAACCAGTCCCTTATACAATAAGGTTCTTCGCGATACCAAAGTAGTATCTCTAAACACATGAGATTCTTCGGGTGGTCGAAGTAGTACCTTATTCAATAAGGTTCATCGTGATACCAAAGCAGTATCTCTAAACACATGAGATTCTTCGGGTGGTCGAAGCACTCCCAAATCCAATAAGGTTCTTCGCGATACCAAAGTAGTATCTCTAAACACATGAGATTCGTCGGATGGTCGAAGCAGTCCCTTATCCAATAAGGTTCTCCGGGATACCAACGCAGTATGTCTAAACACATGAGATTCTTCGCGATACCAAACCAGTATCTCTAAACACATAAGATTCTTCAGGTGGTCAAAGCAGTACCTTATCTAATAAGGTTCTTCGCGATACCAAAGCAGTATCTCTAAATACATGAGATTCATTGGGTGGTCAAAGCAGTCACTTATCCAATAAGGTTCTTCGCGATACCAAAGCAGTATCTCTAAACACATGAGATTCTTCTGGTGGTCAAAGCGTTCCCTTATCTAAAAAGGTTCCTTGCGATACCAAAGCAGTATCTCTAAACACATGAGATTCGTCGGATGGTCGAAGCAGTCCCTTATCCAATAAGGTTCTCCGCTATACCAAAGCAGTATCTCTAAACACATGAGATTTATCCGGTGTTCAAAGTAGTCCCTTATCCAATAAGGTTCTTTGCGATACCAAAGCAGTATCTCTAAACACATGAGATTCATCAGGTGGTCAAAGCAGTCCCTTA
The DNA here is from genome assembly GCA_963859935.3 of Lathyrus sativus. NCBI lineage: Eukaryota > Viridiplantae > Streptophyta > Magnoliopsida > Fabales > Fabaceae > Lathyrus > Lathyrus sativus. The sequence continues at coordinate 233,628,829 of OZ012740.1, read as the reverse complement.
TCTAATAAGGTTCTTCGTGATACCAAAGCAGTATTTTTAAACACATGAGATTCTTCGGGTTGTCGAAGCATTCCCTTATCCAATAAGGTTCTTTGCGATACCAAAGTAGTATCTCGAAACACATGATATTCTTCGGGTGGTCAAACCAGTCCCTTATCTAATAAATTTCTTCGCGATACCAAAGTAGTATCTCTAAACACATGAGATTCTTCGGTTGGTCAAAGCAGTCCTTTATCTAATAAGGTTCTTCGCAATATCAAAGCAGTATCTCTAAACACATTAGATTCTTCGCGATACCAAAGCAGTATCTCTAAACACATGAGATTCTTCGGGTGGTCGAAGGAGTCCCTTATCCAATAAGGTTCTTCGCGATACCAAAGCAGTATCTCTAAACACATGAGATTCTTCGGGTAGTTGAAGCAGTCCCTTATACAATAAGGTTCTTCGCGATACCAAAGTAGTATCTCTAAACACATGAGATTCTTCGGGTGGTCGAAGTAGTACCTTATTCAATAAGGTTCATCGTGATACCAAAGCAGTATCTCTAAACACATGAGATTCTTCGGGTGGTCGAAGCACTCCCAAATCCAATAAGGTTCTTCGCGATACCAAAGTAGTATCTCTAAACACATGAGATTCGTCGGATGGTCGAAGCAGTCCCTTATCCAATAAGGTTCTCCGGGATACCAACGCAGTATGTCTAAACACATGAGATTCTTCGCGATACCAAACCAGTATCTCTAAACACATAAGATTCTTCAGGTGGTCAAAGCAGTACCTTATCTAATAAGGTTCTTCGCGATACCAAAGCAGTATCTCTAAATACATGAGATTCATTGGGTGGTCAAAGCAGTCCCTTATCCAATAAGGTTCTTCGCGATACCAAAGTAGTATCTCTAAACACATGAGATTCTTCTGGTGGTCAAAGCGTTCCCTTATCTAAAAAGGTTCCTTGCGATACCAAAGCAGTATCTCTAAACACATGAGATTCGTCGGATGGTCGAAGCAGTCCCTTATCCAATAAGGTTCTCCGCTATACCAAAGCAGTATCTCTAAACATATGAGATTTATCCGGTGTTCAAAGTAGTCCCTTATCCAATAAGGTTCTTTGCGATACCAAAGCAGTATCTCTAAACACATGAGATTCATCAGGTGGTCAAAGCAGTCCCTTATCTAATAAGGTTCTTCGTGATACCAAAGCAGTATTTTTAAACACATGAGATTCTTCGGGTTGTCGAAGCATTCCCTTATCCAATAAGGTTCTTTGCGATACCAAAGCAGTATCTCTAAACACATGATATTCTTCGGGTGGTCAAACCAGTCCCTTATCTAATAAATTTCTTCGCGATACCAAAGTAGTATCTCTAAACACATGAGATTCTTCGGTTGTTCAAAGCAGTCCTTTATCTAATAAGGTTCTTTGCAATATCAAAGCAGTATCTCTAAACACATGAGATTCTTCGCGATACCAAAGCAGTATCTCTAAACACATGAGATTCTTCGGGTGGTCGAAGAAGTCCCTTATCCAATAAGGTTCTTCGCGATACCAAAGCAGTATCTCTAAACACATGAGATTCTTCGGGTAGTTGAAGCAGTCCCTTATACAATAAGGTTCTTCACGATACCAAAGTAGTATCTCTAAACACATGAGATTCTTCGGGTGGTCGAAGTAGTACCTTATTCAATAAGGTTCTTCGTGATACCAAAGCAGTATCTCTAAACACATGAGATTCTTCGGGTGGTCGAAGCACTCCCAAATCCAATAAGGTTCTTCGCGATACCAAAGTAGTATCTCTAAACACATGAGATTCGTCGGATGGTCGAAGCAGTCCCTTATCCAATAAGGTTCTCCGGGATACCAACGCAGTATGTCTAAACACATGAGATTCTTCGCGATACCAAACCAGTATCTCTAAACACATAAGATTCTTCAGGTGGTCAAAGCAGTACCTTATCTAATAAGGTTCTTCGCGATACCAAAGCAGTATCTCTAAATACATGAGATTCATTGGGTGGTCAAAGCAGTCCCTTATCCAATAAGGTTCTTCGCGATACCAAAGCAGTATCTCTAAACACATGAGATTCTTCTGGTGGTCAAAGCGTTCCCTTATCTAAAAAGGTTCCTTGCGATACCAAAGCAGTATCTCTAAACACATGAGATTCGTCGGATGGTCGAAGCAGTCCCTTATCCAATAAGGTTCTCCGCTATACCAAAGCAGTATCTCTAAACACATGAGATTTATCCGGTGTTCAAAGTAGTCCCTTATCCAATAAGGTTCTTTGCGATACCAAAGCAGTATCTCTAAACACATGAGATTCATCAGGTGGTCAAAGCAGTCCCTTATCTAATAAGGTTCTTCGTGATACCAAAGCAGTATTTTTAAACACATGAGATTCTTCGGGTTGTCGAAGCATTCCCTTATCCAATAAGGTTCTTTGCGATACCAAAGCAGTATCTCGAAACACATGATATTCTTCGGGTGGTCAAACCAGTCCCTTATCTAATAAATTTCTTCGCGATACCAAAGTAGTATCTCTAAACACATGAGATTCTTCGGTTGGTCAAAGCAGTCCTTTATCTAATAAGGTTCTTCGCAATATCAAAGCAGTATCTCTAAACACATTAGATTATTCGCGATACCAAAGCAGTATCTCTAAACACATGAGATTCTTCGGGTGGTCGAAGGAGTCCCTTATCCAATAAGGTTCTTCGCGATACCAAAGCAGTATCTCTAAACACATGAGATTCTTCGGGTAGTTGAAGCAGTCCCTTATACAATAAGGTTCTTCGCGATACCAAAGTAGTATCTCTAAACACATGAGATTCTTCGGGTGGTCGAAGTAGTACCTTATTCAATAAGGTTCATCGTGATACCAAAGCAGTATCTCTAAACACATGAGATTCTTCGGGTGGTCGAAGCACTCCCAAATCCAATAAGGTTCTTCGCGATACCAAAGTAGTATCTCTAAACACATGAGATTCGTCGGATGGTCGAAGCAGTCCCTTATCCAATAAGGTTCTCCGGGATACCAACGCAGTATGTCTAAACACATGAGATTCTTCGCGATACCAAACCAGTATCTCTAAACACATAAGATTCTTCAGGTGGTCAAAGCAGTACCTTATCTAATAAGGTTCTTCGCGATACCAAAGCAGTATCTCTAAATACATGAGATTCATTGGGTGGTCAAAGCAGTCCCTTATCCAATAAGGTTCTTCGCGATACCAAAGTAGTATCTCTAAACACATGAGATTCTTCTGGTGGTCAAAGCGTTCCCTTATCTAAAAAGGTTCCTTGCGATACCAAAGCAGTATCTCTAAACACATGAGATTCGTCGGATGGTCGAAGCAGTCCCTTATCCAATAAGGTTCTCCGCTATACCAAAGCAGTATCTCTAAACATATGAGATTTATCCGGTGTTCAAAGTAGTCCCTTATCCAATAAGGTTCTTTGCGATACCAAAGCAGTATCTCTAAACACATGAGATTCATCAGGTGGTCAAAGCAGTCCCTTATCTAATAAGGTTCTTCGTGATACCAAAGCAGTATTTTTAAACACATGAGATTCTTCGGGTTGTCGAAGCATTCCCTTATCCAATAAGGTTCTTTGCGATACCAAAGCAGTATCTCTAAACACATGATATTCTTCGGGTGGTCAAACCAGTCCCTTATCTAATAAATTTCTTCGCGATACCAAAGTAGTATCTCTAAACACATGAGATTCTTCGGTTGTTCAAAGCAGTCCTTTATCTAATAAGGTTCTTTGCAATATCAAAGCAGTATCTCTAAACACATGAGATTCTTCGCGATACCAAAGCAGTATCTCTAAACACATGAGATTCTTCGGGTGGTCGAAGAAGTCCCTTATCCAATAAGGTTCTTCGCGATACCAAAGCAGTATCTCTAAACACATGAGATTCTTCGGGTAGTTGAAGCAGTCCCTTATACAATAAGGTTCTTCACGATACCAAAGTAGTATCTCTAAACACATGAGATTCTTCGGGTGGTCGAAGTAGTACCTTATTCAATAAGGTTCTTCGTGATACCAAAGCAGTATCTCTAAACACATGAGATTCTTCGGGTGGTCGAAGCACTCCCAAATCCAATAAGGTTCTTCGCGATACCAAAGTAGTATCTCTAAACACATGAGATTCGTCGGATGGTCGAAGTAGTCCCTTATCCAATAAGGTTCTCCGGGATACCAACGCAGTATGTCTAAACACATGAGATTCTTCGCGATACCAAACCAGTATCTCTAAACACATAAGATTCTTCAGGTGGTCAAAGCAGTACCTTATCTAATAAGGTTCTTCGCGATACCAAAGCAGTATCTCTAAATACATGAGATTCATTGGGTGGTCAAAGCAGTCCCTTATCCAATAAGGTTCTTCGCGATACCAAAGCAGTATCTCTAAACACATGAGATTCTTCTGGTGGTCAAAGCGTTCCCTTATCTAAAAAGGTTCCTTGCGATACCAAAGCAGTATCTCTAAACACATGAGATTCGTCGGATGGTCGAAGCAGTCCCTTATCCAATAAGGTTCTCCGCTATACCAAAGCAGTATCTCTAAACACATGAGATTTATCCGGTGTTCAAAGTAGTCCCTTATCCAATAAGGTTCTTTGCGATACCAAAGCAGTATCTCTAAACACATGAGATTCATCAGGTGGTCAAAGCAGTCCCTTATCTAATAAGGTTCTTCGTGATACCAAAGCAGTATTTTTAAACACATGAGATTCTTCGGGTTGTCGAAGCATTCCATTATCCAATAAGGTTCTTTGCGATACCAAAGCAGTATCTCGAAACACATGATATTCTTCGGGTGGTCAAACCAGTCCCTTATCTAATAAATTTCTTCGCGATACCAAAGTAGTATCTCTAAACACATGAGATTCTTCGGTTGGTCAAAGCAGTCCTTTATCTAATAAGGTTCTTCGCAATATCAAAGCAGTATCTCTAAACACATTAGATTCTTCGCGATACCAAAGCAGTATCTCTAAACACATGAGATTCTTCGGGTGGTCGAAGGAGTCCCTTATCCAATAAGGTTCTTCGCGATACCAAAGCAGTATCTCTAAACACATGAGATTCTTCGGGTAGTTGAAGCAGTCCCTTATACAATAAGGTTCTTCGCGATACCAAAGTAGTATCTCTAAACACATGAGATTCTTCGGGTGGTCGAAGTAGTACCTTATTCAATAAGGTTCATCGTGATACCAAAGCAGTATCTCTAAACACATGAGATTCTTCGGGTGGTCGAAGCACTCCCAAATCCAATAAGGTTCTTCGCGATACCAAAGTAGTATCTCTAAACACATGAGATTCGTCGGATGGTCGAAGCAGTCCCTTATCCAATAAGGTTCTCCGGGATACCAACGCAGTATGTCTAAACACATGAGATTCTTCGCGATACCAAACCAGTATCTCTAAACACATAAGATTCTTCAGGTGGTCAAAGCAGTACCTTATCTAATAAGGTTCTTCGCGATACCAAAGCAGTATCTCTAAATACATGAGATTCATTGGGTGGTCAAAGCAGTCCCTTATCCAATAAGGTTCTTCGCGATACCAAAGTAGTATCTCTAAACACATGAGATTCTTCTGGTGGTCAAAGCGTTCCCTTATCTAAAAAGGTTCCTTGCGATACCAAAGCAGTATCTCTAAACACATGAGATTCGTCGGATGGTCGAAGCAGTCCCTTATCCAATAAGGTTCTCCGCTATACCAAAGCAGTATCTCTAAACATATGAGATTTATCCGGTGTTCAAAGTAGTCCCTTATCCAATAAGGTTCTTTGCGATACCAAAGCAGTATCTCTAAACACATGAGATTCATCAGGTGGTCAAAGCAGTCCCTTATCTAATAAGGTTCTTCGTGATACCAAAGCAGTATTTTTAAACACATGAGATTCTTCGGGTTGTCGAAGCATTCCCTTATCCAATAAGGTTCTTTGCGATACCAAAGCAGTATCTCTAAACACATGATATTCTTCGGGTGGTCAAACCAGTCCCTTATCTAATAAATTTCTTCGCGATACCAAAGTAGTATCTCTAAACACATGAGATTCTTCGGTTGTTCAAAGCAGTCCTTTATCTAATAAGGTTCTTTGCAATATCAAAGCAATATCTCTAAACACATGAGATTCTTCGCGATACCAAAGCAGTATCTCTAAACACATGAGATTCTTCGGGTGGTCGAAGAAGTCCCTTATCCAATAAGGTTCTTCGCGATACCAAAGCAGTATCTCTAAACACATGAGATTCTTCGGGTAGTTGAAGCAGTCCCTTATACAATAAGGTTCTTCACGATACCAAAGTAGTATCTCTAAACACATGAGATTCTTCGGGTGGTCGAAGTAGTACCTTATTCAATAAGGTTCATCGTGATACCAAAGCAGTATCTCTAAACACATGAGATTCTTTGGGTGGTCGAAGCACTCCCAAATCCAATAAGGTTCTTCGCGATACCAAAGTAGTATCTCTAAACACATGAGATTCGTCGGATGGTCGAAGTAGTCCCTTATCCAATAAGGTTCTCCGGGATACCAACGCAGTATGTCTAAACACATGAGATTCTTCGCGATACCAAACCAGTATCTCTAAACACATAAGATTCTTCAGGTGGTCAAAGCAGTACCTTATCTAATAAGGTTCTTCGTGATACCAAAGCAGTATCTCTAAATACATGAGATTCATTGGGTGGTCAAAGCAGTCCCTTATCCAATAAGGTTCTTCGCGATACCAAAGCAGTATCTCTAAACACATGAGATTCTTCTGGTGGTCAAAGCGTTCCCTTATCTAATAAGGTTCCTTGCGATACCAAAGCAGTATCTCTAAACACATGATATACTTCGGGTGGTGAAAGCAGTCCCTTATCCAATAAGGATCTTCGCGATATTAAAGCAGTATCTCTAAACACATGAGATTCTTCACGAAACCAAAGCAGTATCTCTAAACACATGAGATTCCTCGGGTTCTCGAAGCAGTCCCTTATCTAATAAGGTTCTTCGCGATACCAAAGCAGTATCTCTAAACACATGAGATTCTTCGGGTGGTTGAAGCAGTACTTTATCCAATAAGGTTCTTCGCGATACCAAAGCAGTATCTCTAAACACATGAGATTCTTCGGGTGGTCGTAGCAGTACCTTATTCAATAAGATTCTTTGTGATACCAGAGAAGTATCTCTAAACACATGAGATTCTTCGGGTGGTCGAAGCAGTCCCTTATCCAATAAGGTTCTTCGCGATACCAAAGTAGTATCTCTAAACACATGAGATTCTTCGGGTGGTCAAAGCAGTCACTTATCCAATAAGGTTCTTCGTGATACCAAAGCAGTATCTCTAAACACATGAGATTCTTCGGGTGGTCAAAGCAGTCCCTTATCCAATAAGGTTCTTCGTGATACCAAAGCAGTATCTCTAAACACATGAGATTCTTCGGGTGGTCAAAGCAGTACCAAATTCAATAAGGTTCTTTGTGATACCAGAGCAGTATCTGTAAACACATGAGATTCTTCGGCTGGTCGAAGCAGTTCCTTATAAAATAAGGTTCCTTGTGATACTTAAGTAGTATCTCGAAACACATGACATTCTTTGGGTGGTCGAAGCAGTCCCTTATCCAATAAGGTTCTTCGCGATACCAAAGTAGTATCTCTAAACACATGAGATTCTTCGGGTGGTCAAAGCAGTCACTTATCCAATAAGGTTCTTCGTGATACCAAAGCAGTATCTCTAAACACATGAGATTCTTCGGGTGGTCAAAGCAGTCCCTTGTCTAATAAAGTTCTTTGCGATACCTAAGCAGTATCTCTAAACACATGAGATTCTTCGGGTGGTCGAAGGAGTCCCTTATCCAATAAGGTTCTTCGCGATACCAAAGCCGTATCTCTAAACACATGAGATTCTTCGGGTAGTTGAAGCAGTCCCTTATCCAATAAGGTTCTCCGCGATACCAAAGCAGTATCTCTAAACACATGATATTCTTCGGGTGGTCGAAGTAGTACCTTATTCAATAAGGTTCTTCGTGATACCAAAGCAGTATCTCTAAACACGTGAGATCCTTCGGGTGGTCGAAGCACTCCCAAATCCAATAAGGTTCTTCGCGATACCAAAGCATTATCTCTAAACACATGAGATTCGTCGGATGGTTGAAGCAGTCCCTTATCCAATAAGGTTCTCCAGGATACCAAAGCAGTATGTCTAAACACATGAGATTCTTCGCGATACCAAACCAGTATCTCTAAACACATAAGATTTTGCAGCTGGTCAAAGCAGTACCTTATCTAATAAGGTTCTTCGCGATACCAAAGCAGTATCTCTAAATACATGAGATTCATTGGGTGGTCAAAGCAGTCCCTTATCCAATAAGGTTCTTCGCGATACCAAAGCAGTATCTCTAAACACATGAGATTCTTCTGGTGGTCAAAGCATTCCCTTATCTAATAAGGTTCCTTGCGATACCAAAGCAGTATCTCTAAACACATGATATTCTTCGTGTGGTGAAAGCAGTCCCTTATCCAATAAGGATCTTTGCGATATTAAAGCAGTATCTCTAAACACATGAGATTCTTCACGAAACCAAAGCAGTATCTCTAAACACATGAGATTCCTCGGGTTCTCGAAGCAGTCCCTTATCTAATAAGGTTCTTCGCGATACCAAAGCAGTATCTCTAAACACATGAGATTCTTCGGGTGGTTGAAGCAGTACTTTATCCAATAAGGTTCTTCGCGATACCAAAGCAGTTTCTCTAAACACAAGAGATTCTTAGGGTGGTCGTAGCAGTACCTTATTCAATAAGATTCTTTGTGATACCAGAGAAGTATTGTAACACCCCCTTCTATACCCCAAATAAATGCATACAAAACAATTAAGCACATACAAATTATCAGAGTAAAAATTTTAGGATAAGGTATAAAAGAAGAATGCCAAAATTTCACCAATAAAACACTTTCACATTTTGCTCCATAAAATATGTAACATTTTCAAAATTAAGCGGAAGATCAAATCATTTAATCGTTTCCAAAATATTAATTCAAATGCATATAAGTCATCCAGATTAATACATCATATCAGTTAGATTACAAAACCACATCAGCTGATACATCGCAATGTATCACAAAAGAATTACTATACAAGTCTAACTACCCGGTGTTACATATAAGAGCAGCCGACTCAAAAGAACGAAGACTAACTTCACAAAGGACTCCAGCATCCTAATCAGCAATGCCTCATAGAGCATTATAAAACAGCAGAAGGGTGAGAAATATAACCATAATAATCAAAGCATAAGATTATATATATATAGGTAATCATGTAACACATATTCACATTTCTCACCACACTTCATTCTCTTAGTCATATATATTTACCACACGTGTATATATATACAAACATGGATATTCACAAAGCATTCCCACATTATGTATACACTTACAATTTCCACAGTCTCATCATTCACACATAAGCATCACTTCATGCATATGTCATATATCAATGTGACTCAACAACTCAATGCAACTCATGTAATGCGGTACCGACTCTCATTATCTTTTTTCGGGTTCTCGAAGCAGTCCCTTATCTAACAAGGTTCTTCGCGATACCAAAGCAGTATCTCCAAACACATGAGATTCTTCGGGTGGTTGAAGCAGTTCCCTATCCAATAAGGTTCTTCGCGATACCAAAGCAGTATCTCTAAACACATGAGATTCTTCGGGTGGTCAAACCAGTCCCTTATCTAATAAGGTTCTTCGTGATACCAAAGTAGTATCTCTAAACACATGAGATTCTTCGGTTGGTCAAAGCAGTCCCTTATCTAATAAGGTTATTCGCGATATCAAAGTAGTATCTCTAAACACATGAGATTCTTCGCGATACCAAAGCAGTATCTCTAAACACATAAGATTCTTCTGGTGGTCAAAGCAGTACCTTATCCAAAAAGGTTCTTCGCGATACCAAAGTAGTATCTCTAAACACATGAAATTCTTCGGGTGGTCAAAGCAGTTACTTATCCAATAAGGTTCTTCGTGATATCAAAGCAGTATCTCTAAACACATGGGATTCTTCGGGTGGTCAAAGCAGTCCCTTATCTAATAAAGTTCTTTGCGATACCTAAGCAGTATCTCTATACACATGAGATTCTTTGGGTGGTCAAAGCAGTCCCTTATCTAATAAGGTTCTTCGCGATACCAAAGCAGTATATCTAAACACATGATATTCTTCGGGTGGTGAAAGCAGTCCCTTATCCAATAAGGTTCTTCAGGATATTAAAGCAGTATCTCTAAACACATGAGATTCTTCGTGAAACCAAAGCAGTATCTATAAACACATGAGATTCTTCGGGTTCTCGAAGCAGTCCCTTATCTAACAAGGTTCTTCGCGATACCAAAGCAGTATCTCCAAACACATGAGATTCTTCGGGTGGTTGAAGCAGTTCCATATCCAATAAGGTTCTTCGCGATACCAAAGCAGTATCTCTAAACACAAGAGAATCTTCGGGTGGTCGAAGCAGTACCTTATTCAATAAGGTTCTTTGTGATACCAGAGCAGTATCTCTAAACACATGAGATTCTTCGGGTGGTCGAAGCAGTTCCTTATCCAATAAGGTTCTTGGCGATACTTAAGTAGTATCTCGAAACACATGAGATTCTTCAGGTGGTCGAAGCAGTCCCTTATCCAATAAGGATCTTCACGATACCAAAGTAGTATCTCTAAACACATGAGATTCTTCGGGTGGTCAAAGCAGTCACTTATCCAATCAGGTTCTTCGTGATACCAAAGCAGTATCTCTAAACACATGAGATTCTTCGGGTGGTCAAAGCAGTCCCTTATCCGATAAGATTCTCCGCGATACCAAAGCAGTATCTCTAAACACATGAGATTCTTCGGGTGGTCAAGCAGTACCTTATTCAATAAGGTTCTTTATGATACCAGAGCAGTATCTCTAAACACATGAGATTCTTCGGGTGGTCGAAGGAGTTCCTTATCCAATAAGGTTCTTGGCGATACTTAAGTAGTATCTCGAAACACATGAGATTCTTTGGGTGGTCGAAGCAGTCCCTTACCCAATAAGGTTCTTCACGATACCAAAGTAGTATCTCTAAACACATGAGATTCTTCGGGTGGTCAAAGCAGTTAAATATCCAATAAAGTTCTTCGTGATACCAAAGCAATATCTCTAAACACATGAGATTCTTCGGGTGGTCAAAGCAGTCCCTTATCTAATAAAGTTTTTTGCGATACCTAAGCAGTATCTCTAAACACATGAGATTCTTTGGGTGGTCAAAGCAGTCCCTTATCTAATAAGGTTCTTCGCGATACCAAAGCAGTATCTCTAAACACAGGAGATTCGTCGGATTGTCGAAACAGTCCCTTATCCAATAAGGTTCTTCACGATACCAAAGCAGTATCTCTAAACACATGACATTCTTCGGGTGGTCAAAGCAGTCCCTTATCTAATAAGGTTCTTCGCGATACCAAAGAAGTATCTCTAAACACATGAGATTCTTCGGGTGGTCGATGCAGTACCTTATTCAATAAGGTTCTTCGTGATACCAAAGCAGTATCTCTAAACACATGAGATTCTTCGGGTGGTAGAAGCACTCCCAAATCCAATAAGGTTCTTCGCGATACCAAAGCAGTATCTTTAAACACATGAGATTTGTCGGATGGTCGAAGCAGTCCCTTATCCAATAAGGTTCTCCGTGATACCAAAGTGTTGCACCCTAAAATTTGCCCAACCTTATTCCTTGGTTTATGTTTCAATGTCATTAGCATTTGCATATAGAGTCATGTACATAGACTAACCATCTGCATAGCATAAGCATAGCAAGTCATTCAACAGGGGACCAATCATTATTCTCATCTCTAGAGGCCTATCAAGAGGTTATTATCCCAATTCAATCTCATTCAAGTCATCAGGAAAGAATTTGAAAGCAAAGAGTTCAGCAGATCAAGCCTTGAGTCCATCTCCTAGCTGAGGGTATCTGAGGATCAACAAGAGGGTTGTGAGCTGTGAGTTGAAGGCATGGAGAGTATCTAGACATTATGAGAGACTTAGAAAGTCATTTGGAGAAGGAGACAAGTCATTGATGAGAGCACAAGAGCTATAGCTGAAGGCAGTCAACTAGGGTTTCATCTGGGTCAACCCTAGGTCAACCCTAGGTCAATTGACTGATTTAAGGGGCATTCAAGTCTAGTGGAGAGGTGTGGGGTTCATCCTTGGACATATAAAGAAGGATATGGAGATATGCCAAGAAGAATTCAAGAGAAATCAAGGAGAAGAGGAGTTTCTAAATTAGGGTTTCTGTGTAAAATCCCCTAGTTTAGGTCAAATTTCCAAGCAAGATAAGTCAAAATGCTAGCTTCAAATGGCTTCTTGGCCAACATGAAACTTGTAGAAGATCTCAAGACCTTTAATTTGAGTGGTGGAAGACATCAAGGAGATTTATAGAACTCAAGTTATGGTCCTTGCAAGTTACAGGTCATCTGAGGCATCTGAAATTTTGTCTGTGAAAGTGACTTGACTTCCAAGCAATTTTTACCCCTCAAGGAGATTTCAAATGAATTTCTGGTCAACATAAGAATTGTTCCTCATTGTCTTAGCTTTCTAGAATGGTATAGCATGCCTTCATATGATGTGTGGAACTCAACTTATGGTCTTGGCAAGCAAAGGGTATTTTGGGCATTTGTGAATTACAGGTTATTTTAACCTATGTCCAAAACTCATACAAGGAGGCCTCAAATGGAAAAACTTACAACATCAAACTTGCTCCAAATGGGATTTTAAGTCTAGAAAGAAGGTCACAAATTGTTGGAAAAGCTCATAGCATGAAGTTGCATAATTGGTCAAAATTTGAACTAAAATGGCTTATAACTTGAATAAAGTCAAAATGAAAAATGGTTTGAGAGATTTATAAGTCCAAATGGAGACTTCCAATATATGATTTTGAATGGAAAAGACATTCTAAAGACAATGGTTCAAGCACTTTTTTGAGTTTAGTGGAAGATTTCAAAGTTATCCTTGGTTACTTGCATTTTAAGAAACATAGCCAAAATGAATCAAAGGTGGAAGGCAAGGGAATGTGTAAGAGGGATCTAGAAGTTACCATTGAACACTATATATTCATGAAATGAAGATTGATCAAGGGTTGGACTCATTTTTTCACCAAGAATTTCCCAAATTCTCTCACTCTTTCTCATTGCATTTTCACTTCAATTCCTCAAATTCTTCACCAATCACCATCAAAATCAATCTCATCATACTGATTCATCATCATAGATCTGAATTCAACCAAGAACAAGGTGTGATCAATCCATTTTTGTGCACTTCCATCAAGAACACACAAATTGCAATCTCCATTGGACCGCAATATCCAAGCCAAGTTTCATCCAAATATTGCAAACAGAATCAAGTACATCAAGAATGGATCAAGATTGAAGCATACAAGAGCCTGGATCCACGTGATTACTCAGCCTCCATTAAAGCTTGTTCAAGGTGCAAATCTTTCTAACTCATGCAATCTAGGGAGATTTAGGTAGTTTTACTAGTATATTCATGGTCCATGCTGTTAGGAGGTTAGTTTAGATGAATTTGAGGCTGAATAGAGACAATTCATAGCAGGTGCACCAAACTGTTAGGACCTAGAACTCGTGGCTTAGTGCATTAGAATCTTAGGTTGTTAGTGCAGGATAATCACCATTAGGCATAGATTAGATTAGGATAAGTTTGATTGAGAATTATTGTGATGCATCTTAGTGTATTTTCATGGAGCCAGAGATTGTTGCGCTCGGGTTTGTTGATTTGTTGAATTTCAAAGCAATCAAAGACCATAGGCTTGTAGAGGGAGAGATTCTGAGTGTTTTTCATGTTTGTATCGTGTTGTTTCGTGCACTGTAGAGTGAGAACCGATTGAGGGAAGTTTGCTCGTGCATGTGCTTTCATGGTGTAAACCCTAATTTTCATAATCCATTGGAGAAGACGAAATCATGGCCGTCTGTTTGGTGTTAGACCTTTGACTTGGAGAGCCCATCGTGTGGCTGAGATTTGATTCAGAATTTGGAGGGAATTAGCTTGGTTCCCTAAACGCACCGTTTCATTAATTGAAACGGGCGGGCCTGAATGTGATGTGCTATCCCCACCCCCAGTAATGAGCCCATTAGGATTCTGAACGTGCTATGCTTGCTATTTTCACCCCTGCTTGTTTTTTTAGTTTTATTAATTCTGAAATAGTTTTGGGCTTAAGCCAAATTTGCTACGCGCACCCCCTGTCTGCCTGGCCCAATGAATTATTAACTGAGCGCGTTTGCTTATTGAACCCCCCTGGCTATTTCTCTATACTTTTTTTATTATTTTCTTTTCATGTTTTTTCATTCATTTTAAAAATTCATAATAAATACATAAAAATTCATTTTTAATTCATTCTTTTTACACTATTTTCTTTAGGATGTCTAGAAAATTATAGAAAAATAAAATTGCATTTTTACTTTGATTTGATATTTTTTCCATATTTTCTAAATAAATGTCATTTTAAATAGCTTCATTTCATGCATGATTTTATTAATTTTTGTTCTATTAAATGCTTTCATATTTTTTGTTCATTCTTTTTAGGTTGTTTAGATGAGATATTGAACTTGTAGATTCAATTTAGTTCCCATTTTTAGGAATTAATTTTAGGTGATTAATGTAGGCTTGAACAACATGAACAAATTAGGGTTTTTTTTAGGTGATGACTTAGGAAGTTTGATTTCATTTCCCTTAGGACTTAGGGTTTGAATAGATTAGTTATGGGACTATAGGGGCTATGGGTGGTTATTAGATCCCTTAGAAAAAATCAGGATTCCCCTACTGCTATTAATACTGTCTGTATATCTGATTGACTGGTGTGGTGTGCCCTCTGGGGATTATTGCTTGCTTGTTTGGGTATTGGGATTGTCCGGGGACTTGGGAGAGCTGAAGACTTGAGGAGATGAAGACCATTGGAGATCAAGAGATTGAGGATCAACTGCCAGAGTTGAGGAGTAGGTTCTTGCTAGCAGCTGCTGAGGAGACTAGGGTTTAGGAGCTAGGCAGAGCTCTAGGTTAGAACATTTGTTTCTCAAACATGGATTGCCTTGTCTGCATCCATTCTTCTCTGTGATTCAGAGTCTCTCTAAGACACTCACCCCCTTCCTTTGGAAGGCTTGGTGATAGTGTCTATGAGATAGAACTCTTGAGAGAAAATGTCTCTTGTGTTAGAAGCAGTCTGTTCACCACCCTTGGTAGTCAACTGATTGCTTAACACCCAATTCACTCTTGTGACTAATCCCTCATCCTGGAGGTTTGAGCTTGAAGAAAAGCCATTGCAGATAGAAGACTGATGATCAAAGCCCTTGCCTGAAGGCCATGAAGATGGAGATTGATGCTTGTTGAAGCCTGTAGCTGATTGGAGATTACTTGAAGCCGGATGTTGATTCAGAGCTGCTGATGCTGTTTCTTTTGCTGTTGTATTTTATTGCTGATGTATTGATTGGTTTTCTGGACTGTATTGTTTGCTGTTTACCCTGCTGGGTTGAAAGTGAAGTCTGTTCACTTTTGCCTATTGTTTTCTAGGTTCGAGGTTGAGTGGGACTCCCTTGCCTCGCTTGTACTGTTGCATCCATGCATTTTACTGCTTTACTGTATATATCTGATATTGTTTCTGTTTCTGCCTATCCCGTAGGATCTCTGTTTCTCTCTGTGCAAGAGAGGAGCATGATAGACACTAGGTCTTAACCCATGCATGATAACATTAGGTTAGTTTGTTTCCCTTCGCAACCGTAGGTTAGAGTTCTGTCTCTTTCTTTCTCAAAACAAACAGAAAAACACATAAAGATTTCAAACACAATAAAAGACACTTCTTTCGTAAAAGAATGTGAACTCATCAAAACGTCATTTTTGTCCGCTTGGACCGCTAATCAGAAAACCTTTTTTCAGAAAGAATAAAATCAACCAAGACAAGCTTGTGTCGTACGTGGCCCGAACTACGTTTGCTCTGATCTTTCATGCTGTGTGAAAGTATGTAGGCATAGGATGCGATATCCTAGCGAGCAACCTTCCCCTCCTTTCCCGTAGGTAGGCGAACTACGTTGACTCTGATTTCTCGTTCCAGACGGGAATACGTAGGCATAAAATGCGATACTTTGCCGAGTCATTTTTTATTTTCATTTTCTTTTCTTTTAACCCCAGACCTTTAGCGTAGATAGAATAACAATCCATACCCGAAAACAAGCGTGGATCCCGTCGAGTACGACGGACGTGAGGGGTGCTAATACCTTCCCCTTGCGTAACCGACTCCCGAACCCAGGTTTTGGTTGCGACGACCATACATTTCCCGTGTTGTGCGAGGTTTACTCTGAGCGTTTCCTTTCCCTCCCGTGGGATAAATAACGCACGGTGGCGACTCTTCTGTTCAGCCGGCGCCGATTTTCGCAGTAGCGACAGCTGGCGACTCTGCTGGGGATTCAACGTCCCCTGGCTGCTAAGAACTGCGATGGTTCTTATGCATTTGGGATCCAACGTCCCTTAAGAGAGTCAATCCTAGCGCTTGTTTTCCCGTCGAGGATTTTGTATGGAGTTATTTTTATATTTCTAACCTTGTATTTTCAGCTTTATATATTGATTATTGTTGCTGTATCTGGGGTGTGACGGGTGTTCTGATATTGAGAGATAAGTCGGACCTGGGCTTGAGTGCACCTAGAATTAGAGTAGAAATTAGTGGGCGCCCGCTTGCTTTGCTTGCTTCGGTGTCCCATGAAATCTACACTCAGACGAGGTTCCTCTGGTTGGCCTCCTGCCCCTTCCTTTGGTTGGCGTGGGTTGCTGGTTAGTTGGATTGTCGACTCTGGGGACCGATCATTTGGAAGTTGGCTAAGTGAGGCCTCTTCAGGAATTGATGATGCCACTCCTTCTGGGAATCGTATCATCAACCCTGAAAGTCTGTGACGCCAACGACCGCATAGGATGCCGTACCTTGTGCCAGTTATAGGGCCACCCACCTGCGAGGGGATTTGGGGTTATGCAGGTAACTAGACCTTCAGACCACCGGTTGTTTCTTGATCAGAGATCCTGGTTATTTATGGAGAGTTATGAGGTCTGTCAGAGACCATTTGGAGATGTGTTTTGAGGTCTGTCAGAGACCAGTTGGAGAGTTCTGAGGTCTGTCAGAGACCAATTAGAGATGTGATTTGAGGTCTATCAGAGACCAGTTGGAGTTATGGTTTGAGGTCTGTCAGAGACCAGTGTTGGAGTTTTATTTTAGGTCTATCTGAGACCAGGGTTTGATGACTTCTGGATGGTCTATCTGAGACCTTTCTTGATTGGGTTCAGGCTATTCAGCTACAGCTTTGGTCCCTGTTGCATGTTGCTTGCATTGCATTACTGCATATCCATTACCATTTGCATTTCACTAACGTGTGTCTGTGCTGCAGGTGCATTTGCATTTCCCTAGTTCTAGTGCCCAGACTTCTGAGTGTTTGATCATGACTAGCTTAAGGAGAACGGTTGCTTACAAATTGCCTACTCCTGATATTGTTCCTTTACTTGGGTTGATCTCTCTTGCTGATGAGGGTGTTCGTAGGAGCTTCCGGATGAGCTATGGTAGACTACTGAGATTGGTGTGCAAACCTACAGAGGTAGAGTTAGATGGGCTGTATGCTTTGATGCAATTCTACGACCCTGCTTTGAGGTGCTTTACGTTCCCTGACTTTATTATGGGACCAACCCTGGAGGAATACGCTGAGTATGTTGAGCTGCCCGTGCAGAATCAGGTTCCATTCATTCATTATGGCGCCAAACCCAAGCCTGAGGAATTGGCAAAAGCCTTGCATGTTGATGCTTCTGAACTTGTGACTACTATTTCCCGTGGAGTTCCAGGCTTCTCATTTCAGTTCTTAGTTGGTAAAGCCCAAGAGTATGCCAAGAGCGGGTGCTGGGTTGCTTTCAATGCTGTGTTGGCCTTGTGCATTTATGGCATAGTACTGTTCCCCAATATACCGGATTTTGTGGACTTTGATGCTTTCTACTTGTTTGCCGCTGGTAATCCTGTACCTACCTTACTCGGAGATCTCTATCACTCACTGCATTATAAGAATGAGAAGGGAAGAGGGAAGAATGTTCACCTGTGTGTGCCCTTGTTGAGTATGTGGTTTGAGAGTCACCTTCCTAAGAGAGGATCTGTTGCAGAGACTACAGTCCCAGTTGGTTGGCCGGAGCGCCTGATGAGGCTATCGTCGGAAGACATGGAGTGGTTTGATCGAGACCTGTTGGGATCTGAGCTCATCTTCAGTTGTTCTGGGTACCCTAATGTGCCGTTGATAGGAAGAAAAGGGTGTATCAATTACAACCCTTCTCTATTCATTCGCCAGTTCGGATATGCACTGAAGAATCCACCTCAGGAGGAAGAAGTACAGGAATCTCTGTACTTCACAGGGGATTTGAAGGGGGAGTTACTAGCCAAGTTGCAACATGCCTGGACGCGTATTAACCGTAGAGGGAAGCCGTTGTTAGGAAAGAATGACTGCCAGGCCTATGCACCTTATAGAGTTTGGATTCAGGAGAGGGCTAGTCAGTTGAGGATGCCGTTTCCAGATGCACCAGTTCTTGTTCCCGTTCCGGTAGCAGAGCCAACTACTGTTTCTAGGGAAGTCTATGAACAAGTTGTGAAGGAAAAAGAAGCCTTGATGAAGATTAATGAAGGGTTAGAGCAAGAGTTAGCCCAGGTACGCAGTGAGAAAAACAAGGCCGTATACGCTTTCCAACAGCAGATCGAGCTAGTAAACAGGTTAGGGGCTGAGTTGACTGAGGAAAAGAAAAAGCGTGAACGTCTGGGGCAAGAGTTCAGAAGCTCCCATGACATGCTGGAATCAAAAAAGAAAGCGCTCGACGCAGCACACTGAGAGATATCTTCTTGCAATAAGACTTGGAATGCTACACTCACTAACAATAAGAAGAGGGAAGATAAGCTGAAGCAGCAAATTTCCGACCTCGAAGAGAAGTTGAAGTCTAGCATCAAGAAGTGTGAGGAGGAAGTGATGACCCGGTATAGTGTCCAGCATGCACTGAACAAGGCAATCAAATCCAGAGATGAAGCGGTGTCTCAGAAGCGAAAGTTAGAAGATTGCTTCGGAGAAGCAACATGGGAAGAGACTGCTGAAGACGTACGCCGTGTCCTTAAGAGGAGAAACCAGCTTGTTGAAGGGCTGCTTGATCGGCCAAGCCATCCGGAGACCAAGAAGTTGATAGAGGAGTACCAGACTTTTGGGAGGATTTGATCATTTCATGTAGTAACTTGTATGCTTTATTTGCATAATGCTGACCATCACCAGGATTGTTGGTTGAGGTCATGCCTTCTTTGTACTCTCAGTGATTTTGTACCCTGGGCGTATTCATTCTCTCTGCAATATATGAGGCTTTCTATGGTTCAGCTCCGATATTCCTATTGTCAGCACTGTCACTGCACCGGCACCTTCGCACTAGAATTGGGGGAATGAACTTCCCTAATGCACAGACACATTGCATTGCATTCATATTCATATTGCATTACAGGTAATCTTTGGATGGTGTCTTATTTCCTGCTCTGTATCAGGTACCTTTCAGGATTGCAGATCAGCATCAGCACCGCTATTCTACACGCTCCAACTGTCGAAAAATCATGGACCAAATGCAGAACGAGATGCAAGATGTGCGCGAGAAGCTCGCCCTCTTCATGCAGACCATGGAAGCTATAGCAAAAGGGCAGGAGAATTTGCAGGCCGTGGTCCAGCCTCTGTTGGCTCGAAACGCTGGTCATGGTAATGAAGATCATCAGTCTGTACGGGTTGATACTGCTCATGGAGACGGCACTCCCACGCCAGTGGCTCCGCCTGTGGTCAATATACCTACTACTAATGTCAACAACGCTACCGCTGCTGTGAATGGTAACGTCGGAGTGGGGAATGAGTCTGCTGTCCATAATGCTGGGCTGGGTGATGTCAATTTGGGAGATAATATAGGAGGCAATGGCTTTGTCAATACTGGGTTCGGATTCAACGATCAGGGATTCGATAACACTGGGAAGTATGGCTTTAATGCTCAAGGCTTTGGGCAAGATGGTTATGGTATGGTCAATCAGGGTTACGGAGGCTTTGGAAACGGAAACGGTACTGGATTTATGGCTTTTGGTCCTGCTGGAGGTGTTCAAGGGTACGGCAACAGAGGCCGAGGTCCGGGGATGAATCAGATCAGAGCTGGACGTAATAATGTGTACGATGGGTACGGGGCTGGAAACGGTATGTGGCAAGAGGATCAGCAGGAGGACGCCTTCTCCGGAGGAGGTTTTGAAGGGCCGATGGATGATTCCCAAAAGATTAGAATGCTGGAAGAGCAGATGAAGGGAGTCTTAAATCAGAGTGCTGTGGGATTGGACATGGCAACCATGGGCTTGGTACCTGGCTTGAGGGTGCCAATTAAATTCAAAGCGCCTGCGTTCGATAAGTATAAAGGAGACACATGTCCGAAAGTGCATGTACGAGCTTATTACAGAAAGATGTCTGCATACTCAACTGATGAAAGAATGCTAATGCATTTCTTTCAGGATAGTCTATCGGGCCCTTCCTTAGAGTGGTACATGGGGTTGGAGCCAACTGATATCAAGACATGGAAGCAATTAGCAGAGGCATTTGTAGCCCATTACAAGTATAACAGCGACCTGGCACCCAATCGGGTCCAGTTGGCCGGGCTGTCGCAGAAGAAGGGGGAGAGTTTTAAAGAGTACGCGCAAAGGTGGCGCGATATGGCTGCCAGGGTCCGTCCTCCTGTAGAAGATAAGGAAATGAATGATATGTTTGTCGGCACATTCACAGGGCTGTTTCATGATATGCTGTTTCATACGTCTCTGGCCAGTTTTTCAGACCTGATTCTAATGGGAGAAAAGATTGAGCGTAACATTAAGCAAGGAAAGTTCCAAGTCGAGGAATCAACTGCATCTGGCAGTAATAGGAAAGCTTATGGTGGGCGCCGTCAGGGCGAAGCCAGCGCAGTATTTGGAGGTCGAGGCCGAGGCCGAGGCAGGGGCCGAGGTCAATATCGTCAGCCGCAGCAGGTGTCGAGTGTTACTATCCCATATCAACAACAACCACTCCAGCAACAACAACCGGTTCAGCAACAGCCAATGCCACAGCAGCAGCAGCCTCATCAAGGGGCACAGCAAGCTCAGCGAAGATTCCAGGGCAGTAAACCGAGAAGAATGTTTGAGAAGCCTCCCTCAACCTATGCTGATTTGTTGCAGACATTGTTGGGATTGAATCTAGTAGAGAAAAGAACTCTGGCACCAATAACGGGAGCTCCCCCGTTCGGCTACGATGCAAGCAGGCACTGTGAGTTTCATTCTGGGGCCCCGGGCCACGATATAGAAGGTTGCCATGCTTTTAAGCACGTTGTGCAGGATCTTTTAGACAACAAGACTATCAATTTCGGAACGACAGGTCCGAATATAGTCCAGAAACCTATGCCTAATCATGGGGCAAACGCCGTTCTGACTGAGGAAGGTCTGAATCTTATCGTGAATGTTGAAGATTTAAAGACGCCGCTGAGCGAGATAAAGAGCCGACTGTTACAAGGAGGTGTTTACCCAGGATGTAATGAGTATTGCTTAGATTGTTGGACCCTAGCTGGGGGGTGTGAGGATTTGAAGAAAGGCATTCAGGCTTTAATTGATGAAGGCATATTGCAGTTTGATCGAGCGGCAACTGATGAGCCTGCAGGGGCAGTAGTGGATAATCGGAGTGATGTGGCCACAGTAACGATTCCTCGGAAGACGATCACTATTGCAGCACCAGCTCAGCGACCACCGATCACCATAACTAAGGCCGGGCCGATCCCGTACGAGAACACGAAAGCAGTCCCATGGTCATATGGGCTAGAGGTGTATTGTGACGGGATAAAGATTGATGTTAACAAGCAGCCAGTGGAGATTGTGGATAATGTTGTTGGCTCAGGAGGCATGACGAGGAGTGGCAGGATTTTTATATCTCCT
Source organism: Lathyrus sativus (assembly GCA_963859935.3). NCBI lineage: Eukaryota > Viridiplantae > Streptophyta > Magnoliopsida > Fabales > Fabaceae > Lathyrus > Lathyrus sativus. The sequence continues at coordinate 233,606,802 of OZ012740.1, read as the reverse complement.
GAAGTGGAGGCTGAAAGACTAGCGAAAGGAAAAGGGAAAGCAGTAGAAAATGTTCCGGTACAAGCAAGTGAAAAAGAAGCAGCATCGAAGGATGTAGAAGAGTTCATGCGCTTAATTCGAAAAAGTGATTATAAGATTGTGGAGCATCTGCAGCAGACACCGTCCAAAATATCTATCTTGTCATTGCTGTTGTGTTCAGAAGCTCACAGAAATGCTTTGCTGAAAGTCCTGGACACTTCTTTTGTACCCCAAGACGTCTCCGTAAATCAGCTAGAAGGAGTATTGGCACATGTGAATGCAGGCCACAGCTTGGGCTTTACCGATTTTGACTTGACTCCGAAAGGGAGAGACCATAATATGGCATTACACGTATCTGTTGAGTGTAGAGGGTCAGTAATGTCGCACGTATTGGTTGACACCGGATCATCTTTGAATGTGCTGCCCAAGAAGGCGATGATGAAGTTGGATGTTCGAGGGATTTTGTGTACACCCAGTGATTTGGTCGTCAGAGCGTTTGACGGCACGCGGAGAACAGTCTTCGGATCGATTACCTTGCCTCTGCAAGTGGGGCCGGAAGTGTTTGCAACTGAGTTTTATATCATGGATATACAGCCTGTGTACAGTTGCTTGCTTGGAAGACCCTGGATTCATGGGGCAGGGGCCGTCACGTCTACCCTGCATCAGAAGTTAAAGTATATGGTCGGAGACAGTGTAGTCACCGTGTGCGGAGAAGAAGACATCCTGGTCAGCCATCTATCTTCGTTTAAATATGTGGAAGTCGACGGGGAGATCCACGAGACACCATGCCAGGCATTCGAAGGTTTACGCATCAAGGACAAAGGTCCCGGGCCAAGCAAAGTTCCAGAGATAGCTGTCTCATCGTATAAGGAAGCTCAAGCTCTAGTAGAAGCAGGAGAAGCCAAGGGCTGGGGCAAAGTGCTGGACATTCCTGTGAAAATGGACCGGTTCGGACTGGGGTACCAACCGTCGTCATCAACTCCTTCCGTGGGGGCCCCCCATTTCAGAAAGTCAATCACCATCTCTGCCAGTGGAGTATGTCATGAAACTGTCAATGCTGCTTCGGAGTCCGATGAAGGGGACAGCGACTGTGATATGGATGCCTGGATTCAGCCAAGCACGCCAGGACAAGGACTGTGCAACTGGTCTATTCAGGAGCTTGTTCCTGTGACTTTTAAACAGTAATGCTTTGCTTTATTAATTGTTGAATAATCTGATGTCTTGCCCGGGGCATCAGGATTTGCTTAGGGCTGTGTTGTTATAAACATTGTGTGTTAATCATTAAATAAATGGCGTTTTTTCATGTGCAAATACTGTAATCCCTGTCTTTCCTGTTTTGTATTTTTCAATAAAATGGCAATGTGGTTATTCGCTTTATACGCATTTTGAAGCACTTAACCATTCCTTTTGCAGGATAACATTTTCAGATGACATCCTTGCACCACCTATGACTCGTCCCGACTTTGAGCACCCAGTGTTTCAGGCTGAAGAAGAGGTTGTCGAATATAGCGACGTTCCTGAGGAACTGTCTTGGTTGGTGAAGCAAGAGGAAAGAGCCATTCTGCCTCACGATGAGGTCATCGAAATTATCAATTTGGGGTCGGAAGGGGTTGAGAAGAATATTCGTATTGGAGCCGCACTGCAGAGTGATATCAAGCGAAGACTGGTTGAAATGCTCCGAGAGTATAATGATGTATTCGCTTGGTCATATGAAGATATGCCAGGGCTCGATACAGATATGGTTGTGCATCGCCTGCCGCTGAAAGAAGATTGCCCGCCGGTCAAACAAAAGCTTCGCAGAACGCGACCAGATATGGCAATGAAGATCAAAGAGGAAGTTCAGAAACAGTGGGACGCTGGTTTCCTGGCTGTGACAAAGTATCCTTCATGGGTTGCCAACATCGTACCGGTGCCAAAGAAAGATGGCAAGGTTCGAATGTGCGTGGATTATAGAGATTTGAATAAAGCAAGCCCAAAAGACGATTTTCCACTTCCTCACATTTACGTGTTAGTTGATAATACTGCCCAGTACTCTGTATTCTCCTTCATGGATGGCTTTTCAGGCTACAATCAAATTAAAATGGCGCCAGAGGATATGGAGAAGACTACTTTCATAACGCCTTGGGGAACATTTTGCTACAAAGTGATGCCCTTTGGTTTGAAAAATGCTGGGGCAACATATCAGCGTGCGATGACGACTCTTTTTCATGACATGATGCATAAAGAGATCGAAGTTTATGTTGACGATATGATTGCCAAATCCCAGACGGAGGAAGAGCATCTGGTGAATCTGCTGAAGTTGTTTAAAAGGCTTAGGAAGTTCAGGCTGAGGCTGAACCCTAACAAATGCACCTTCGGGGTGAGATCGGGTAAACTGCTGGGGTTTATCGTAAGTGAAAGAGGAATAGAGGTCGATCCTGCTAAAATAAAAGCGATTCAAGAAATGCCGACGCCTAAAACAGAGAAAGAGGTGCGCGGGTTTTTAGGGAGGTTGAACTACATTGCCCGGTTCATATCTCACCTAACGGCCACGTGTGAACCATTATTCAAGCTGTTGAAGAAAGATCAAGCTGTAACGTGGAACGAAAATTGTCAAAAGGCGTTCGATAAAATAAAGAAGTATCTGCAGGAGCCTCCTATTTTGATACCCCCAGTGGCAGGGAGACCCTTGATAATGTATTTGACGGTTCTTGAGGGAAGCATGGGTTGTGTTCTCGGTCAACACGACGAGACGGGGAGAAAAGAGCATGCAATCTATTACCTGAGTAAGAAATTTACAGACTGTGAATCTCGATACTCAATGCTGGAGAAAACTTGTTGCGCGCTAGCCTGGGCCGCCAAGCGTTTGAGGCAGTACATGCTGAATCATACAACCATGCTCATCTCGAAGATGGATCCAATCAAATATATATTCGAAAAGCAGGCGTTGTCAGGTAGAATTGCCCGGTGGCAGATGGTCTTGACTGAATATGATATCCAATACGTCTCGCAAAAGGCTATAAAGGGGAGTGTGCTGTCTGAGTATCTGGCGGAGCAGCCTATTGAAGAATACCAATCGATGAGGTTTGATTTTCCTGACGAGGATATCATGTACCTAAAGATGAAAGATTGTGAAGAGCCGTTACCAGACGAAGGACCAGAGTTGGGGTCCCAGTGGAAGATGATTTTTGACGGAGCTGTGAATGCTTACGGTAGCGGAATAGGGGCGATTATTACTACGCCGCACGGGTCGCATATCCCGTTTACTGCACGATTGACCTTTGCCGTTACCAACAATGAGGCCGAATACGAAGCTTGTATAATGGGGCTTGAAGAAGCCATTGATTTGCGAATCAAACATCTAGACGTATACGGAGACTCAGCTCTGGTAGTGAATCAGATCAAAGGGGAATGGGAGACACGGCAGCCTAACTTGATACATTACATGAATTATGCAAGGAGATTGTTGCCTTTCTTTGACAAAGTTGAATTGCATCACGTACCGCGGGCAGAAAATCAAATGGCTGACGCCCTTGCCACCTTGTCTTCCATGTACAAGGTCAACTTCTGGAACGAAGCTCCCCAAATCACTATCTCTCGGTTGGACAGGCCAGCTTATGTATTTGCTATTGATGAAGCATCTGATGACAAACCGTGGTATTTTGATATCCTTAATTTCCTGAAGAATAAAGAGTATCCGGCTGGGGCATCCAGTCAGGATCAGAAGACTCTCAGGAGATTAGCGGGTAATTTCTACTTGAATCCGGATGGCGTCTTATACAGAAGGAACCACGATTTGGTGTTGTTGCGTTGTGTAGACGAGAAAGAGGCAAAGCTTCTCATGGAGGAAATTCACGAAGGTGCCTTTGGCACGCATGCTGGTGGGCATGCTATGACGAGAAAGCTGCTTAGGGCAGGTTACTTTTGGCTGACGATGGAAACTGATTGTTTCAAGTTCGCGAGGAAGTGCCACAAGTGCCAAATCTATGCTGACAAGATACACGTGCCTCCAAGTCCTCTGAATGTGATGTCATCTCCATGGCCATTTTCGATGTGGGGAATCGATATGATTGGAAAGATTGAGCCGACGGCTTCTAACGGGCATCGGTTCATCCTAGTAGCAATCGATTATTTCACCAAGTGGGTGGAAGCGGCGTCTTACGCGAATGTAACGAAGCAAGTGGTGGCTAGATTCATCAAGAGAGATATCATCTGCCGATATGGGATTCCCGAGCGGATAATCACGGATAATGGTTCAAATCTGAACAACAAAATGATGAAGGAGCTCTGTCAGAATTTCAAGATCGAACATCACAACTCCTCCCCTTACCGACCCAAGATGAATGGCGCTGTCGAAGCGGCCAATAAAAATATCAAGAAAATCGTCCAGAAAATGGTGGTGACCTATAAGGATTGGCATGAGATGCTACCTTTCGCTTTGCACGGTTATCGTACGATGGTACGCACATCAACCGGGGCAACTCCGTTCTCGTTGGTATACGGAATGGAAGCGGTATTACCATTAGAGGTTGAGATCCCTTCTCTGAGGGTATTGCGAGACGTTCAGCTGGACGAGGCAGAATGGGTAACGAATAGATTGAACCAACTGAGTTTGATGGATGAGAAGAGGCTAGCTTCTCTGGCATACGGTCGTTTGTACCAAAGACGAATGAAGAAAGCGTACGACAAGAAGATACTTCCGCGAAGCTTTCAGACGGGCGACCTTGTGCTGAAAAGGATTCTCCCGCCGCAAGCAGATCACAGGGGCAAGTGGACCCCCAACTACGAAGGGCCATACGTTGTCAGAAAAGTCTTTTCAGGAGGAGCGTTGTTGTTGTCCACCATGGACGGAGAAGACTTTGCGTCACCTGTGAATTCGGACGCAGTTAAAAAATACTTTGCTTAAAATAGACCCGCTGGACAGAAAAAGAGAGTCCAGGCAAAAATGGGGCATCCTGGCGAACCAAAAACAGAATGAAAGGTTCGGGCAAAAGTTAGGGATAAAATTAAAAAAATGTACACCCGCGAAGTTGAAAACCTACACTGGGCGGCTTCGGCAAAAAAGGGTATCCCGGTGAACTGAAAACCCGCAAAGGGCGGTTCACGCAAAAGTTAGGGATTTGAGAAGCAAATGACTGCGGTCCGAATTCAATGAGCATCAATGCGGGAGAATATACTTGAGGGGTCAGTTATCGGATACAATCTCTTCAGAAGGGGGGATACCGGGAAAGCATTAGAGTCGGATGAGTCATAGGAGGATCAGTTCGTGGTGTTCATCTGCATCCCGTTGCCGACATGTGTACAAAATTTAATTTGTCAAAATATTCATGCTTCTTGTGCATACTTATGTATTTGCTTTGCGTAGCTTCCTCTTTTCAGGAGTTACATCCCGTGTACAAAACTCCGCCCATTCAGGGGCCCAATCAATGAAAATGTGTTATTCAGTACTTGACACTGTTCTTTACTGTTTTGTGCATGATTAACGCCTAAGTTTATTGAAGCTAGCATGAATATAACATCACTGGCCCTTGCCAACAATTGCTAAAGCTTTGAATTAACTGAGTGTAACGTCACTAACATGAATTGATTTGATTGCATAGGCTTGTCTTGTTTTGTTTGTGTTGTTGCAGGTTTCATAACCGTACGAGGAAAATGATCAAAAGATTGCGATAACGAAAGACTCAGTCTTCACGCAGGTCATGCATGTTCTTCCTGAAGAAGGATAGAATTTCCCAGCTAGCCGTAGCTTATCCAAAGGACGTGCTCCAGAAAAGTTATTCGTCCTCAACAGAGTTTGGCGAGTCCAAGATCATAAGGCTGTATTCAGACAGGTTCATCTTTCCCCGCAGGGTCATGCACTCTCCCCCAGTGGAGCCAGTTAGTTTTCCCCGAGAGAATCATCCTGTCCTCAGCAGAATTCTCTTTGCAAGTGTTTTCATTCCTCCCAGTGGAACTCGAAGATTATGACTCTCCCAAGCAGAGTTGATGGTGGTTCCTGTCATTTATTTTGTCAGGGATACTGTGTAATATCAGTTCACGTTCCAGCAGAAAGTCCGATCGAACTATGCGCATCTGCTATTCCCCAGCAAAGTTATATTCCCCAGCAGGGGGTTACCTCAACAGGGGGTTTGGTTTAAGTTCCTAATTTCCCAGCTGAGTCGACTTCACCCTTCCAGCATTTATTTTGCCGGAATAATTCTGTAGCATCTGGCTATCCCCGGCGGAGTCGGCATTATTCTTCCAGCATTTATTTTGCTGAAGCAGTTTCTGTACTTTAGCAGTTCAGGTGGAGAGAACTCTTGCTCAAATGAACTACCAAACACTCAAGATCTCGGCATGAGATATTCAATGATGATGTCAGTCTCGGCAGTATTCCCCACAGAGTTACCAGGATAAGTTTCTCTTTATTCCCAGGCAGAATTAGTTGTCATCAAAAGGTTCCATGAATCAGAATTTCAGAAGCCATCGCCGGTTATCAGAGCGGGCGTCCGATAGTTTGGTTTCCATACATCCCCAGTAGAGTCCGTCTCAAAGTCGCTGTCACGTTAGTGCTAAGAAGTTTGTGGGTGAGGATCATTGGAGAACTAAGTCCTGACGTGGACAATTTATTCCTATACTAACGGGATTTCTTCAGAAGTGGGCGTCCTAACGTGGACAGGTTTATTTCCCCGGATTGGTGAGTTGTGTTAGTCCTATCGTGGGCAGATTCGGTTTCTCGAAATTAGTGGAATGGGAGGTCATGACGTTGACAAAAGTGATTACCCTTTGTGTTGGTGTCCTGACGCGGACAGATCAGACCAGGATGTGAGTCCTTACGTGGACAAGTCTTATTTCCTCAGCAGGTCGAAGACGCCTGAGTCCTAACGTGGACAAATCAAGACGAGATCAGTGTCCTGACGTGGACAAATCAAAGAGATTATTATTCCTAACGTGCACGATGTAGTCCTTACGCGGACATATCAAAAGAGATCATTCCTAATGTGGAAAGAGTGGAGTCCTTACGTGGACAGATTGCGATGGCATTCCTTACGTGGAAAAATGAGTCCTGACGCGGACAAATCGGAAAGAAGTTGGTATTCCTTACGTGGAAAAATCAGAGTCCTTACGTGGACATATTAAGAGCATCCCTTACGTGGAAAAAGATAGTTTCCTTACGTGGAAATGACAGCATTCCTGACGTGGAAAGAGGGGAGTCCTTACGTGGACAGATTAAGATTGTGTTCCTAACGTGGAAAGATGGAGATTCCTTACGTGGAAGGATTGAGTCCTCACGCGGACATATCAAGATTGATTCCTGACGGGGAAGAAAGAGATTATTCCTGACGTGGAAGAGTTTAGTCCTGACGCGGACAGATCAAAGAAGTTATTCCTAATGTGGAAGAAGAAGATTTCCTCCTTACGTGGAAAAATTGGGGTCCTTACGTGGACAGATGCAAGAAAAGTTGAGTCCTGACGGGGACAGGTTCAGAATCAAAGTTGAATTCCTTACGTGGAAAGATTGGAGTCCTGACGCGGACATGTCAAGTGGTATTGGGATCCTTACGTGGACAGATCGATATAGTTCTCCTTATGCAGAAGAAATGATTCCTAACGTGGACAGGTGTTACTCCTAACGTGGAAGAGTTTATTTCTAACGTGGATGATTCAGTTTATGGAAATGCAGGCGAAGTATCCCCAGCGGAGTTGCCGAGATTTTTCTGGGTTAACAGCAAATGGAGTCCTAACGTGGACAGGTTTTAGTTGAGATTTCTTCGTATTGATGGCAGACAGAGTCCTAACGTGGACAAGCAAGCAATCTGTTATGACAGAATCCTTTTCAGAACGATGAAGACAATCCCCAACACAGTCGCACGAGATCAGTGGGTTGCCGTAACAGTCAAATTCAGCTGATGAATGTCATTCCTCAAGCAGGAGCGCAATTTAATTTTGTGGTTGGCAAATTTTCGGTTTCACTAGTATTCAACCGTCTCGTACCGCGAATGTCTGAAGGCTCCGGGCTCTTCACCCAATCGGGTCCAAGTCGCTTGAATAGGGGCAGCTGTTGCACCCTAAAATTTGCCCAACCTTATTCCTTGGTTTATGTTTCAATGTCATTAGCATTTGCATATAGAGTCATGTACATAGACTAACCATCTGCATAGCATAAGCATAGCAAGTCATTCAACAGGGGACCAATCATTATTCTCATCTCTAGAGGCCTATCAAGAGGTTATTATCCCAATTCAATCTCATTCAAGTCATCAGGAAATAATTTGAAAGCAAAGAGTTCAGCAGATCAAGCCTTGAGTCCATCTCCTAGCTGAGGGTATCTGAGGATCAACAAGAGGGTTGTGAGCTGTGAGTTGAAGGCATGGAGAGTATCTAGACATTATGAGAGACTTAGAAAGTCATTTGGAGAAGGATACAAGTCATTGATGAGAGCACAAGAGCTATAGCTGAAGGCAGTCAACTAGGGTTTCATCTGGGTCAACCCTAGGTCAACCCTAGGTCAATTGACTGATTTAAGGGGCATTCAAGTCTAGTGGAGAGGTGTGGGGTTCATCCTTGGACATATAAAGAAGGATATGGAGATATGCCAAGAAGAATTCAAGAGAAATCAAGGAGAAGAGGAGTTTCTAAATTAGGGTTTCTGTGTAAAATCCCCTAGTTTAGGTCAAATTTCCAAGCAAGATAAGTCAAAATGCTAGCTTCAAATGGCTTCTTGGCCAACATGAAACTTGTAGAGGATCTCAATACCTTTAATTTGAGTGGTGGAAGACATCAAGGAGATTTATAGAACTCAAGTTATGGTCCTTGCAAGTTACAGGTCATCTGAGGTATCTGAAATTTTGTCTGTGAAAGTGACTTGACTTCCAAGCAATTTTTACCCCTCAAGGAGATTTCAAATGAATTTCTGGTCAACATAAGAACTGTTCCTCATTGTCTTAGCTTTCTAGAATGGTATAGCATGCCTTCATATGATGTGTGGAACTCAACGTATGGTCTTGGCAAGCAAAGGGTATTTTGGGCATTTGTGAATTACAGGTTATTTTAACCTATGTCCAAAACTCATACAAGGAGGCCTCAAATGGAAAAACTTACAACATCAAACTTGCTCCAAATTGGATTTTAAGTCTAGAAAGAAGGTCACAAATTGTTGGAAAAGCTCATAGCATGAAGTTGCATAATTGGTCAAAATTTGAACTAAAATGGCTTATAACTTGAATAAAGTCAAAATGAAAAATGGTTTGAGAGATTTATAAGTCCAAATGGAGACTTCCAATATATGATTTTGAATGGAAAAGACATTCTAAAGACAATGGTTCAAGCACTTTTTTGAGTTTAGTGGAAGATTTCAAAGTTATCCTTGGTGACTTGCATTTTAAGAAACATAGCCAAAATGAATCAAAGGTGGAAGGCAAGGGAATGTGTAAGAGGGATCTAGAAGTTACCATTGAACACTATATATTCATGAAATGAAGATTGATCAAGGGTTGGACTCATTTTTTCACCAAGAATTTCCCAAATTCTCTCACTCTTTCTCATTGCATTTTCACTTCAATTCCTCAAATTCTTCACCAATCACCATCAAAATCAATCTCATCATACTGATTCATCATCATAGATCTGAATTCAACCAAGAACAAGGTGTGATCAATCCATTTTTGTGCACTTCCATCAAGAACACACAAATTGCAATCTCCATTGGACCGCAAGATCCAAGCCAAGTTTCATCCAAATATTGCAAACAGAATCAAGTACATCAAGAATGGATCAAGATTGAAGCATACAAGAGCCTGGATCCACGTGATTACTCAGCCTCCATTAAAGCTTGTTCAAGGTGCAAATCTTTCTAACTCATGCAATCTAGGGAGATTTAGGTAGTTTTACTAGTATATTCATGGTCCATGCTGTTAGGAGGTTAGTTTAGATGAATTTGAGGCTGAATAGAGACAATTCATAGCAGGTGCACCAAACTGTTAGGACCTAGAACTCGTGGCTTAGTGCATTAGAATCTTAGGTTGTTAGCGCAGGATAATCACCATTAGGCATAGATTAGATTAGGATAAGTTTGATTGAGAATTATTGTGATGCATCTCAGTGTATTTTCATGGAGCCAGAGATTGTTGCGCTCGGGTTTGTTGATTTGTTGAATTTCAAAGCAATCAAAGACCATAGGCTTGTAGAGGGAGAGATTCTGAGTGTTTTTCATGTTTGTATCGTGTTGTTTCGTGCACTGTAGAGTGAGAACCGATTGAGGGAAGTTTGCTCGTGCATGTGCTTTCATGGTGTAAACCCTAATTTTCATAATCCATTGGAGAAGACAAAATCATGGCCGTCTGTTTGGTGTTAGACCTTTGACTTGGAGAGCCCATCGTGTGGCTGAGATTTGATTCAGAATTTGGAGGGAATTAGCTTGGTGCCCTAAACGCACCGTTTCATTAATTGAAACGGGCGGGCCTGAATGTGATGTGCTATCCCCACCCCCAGTAATGAGCCCATTAGGATTCTGAACGTGCTATGCTTGCTATTTTCACCCCTGCTTGTTTTTTTAGTTTTATTAATTCTGAAATGGTTTTGGGCTTAAGCCAAATTTGCTACGCGCACCCCCTGTCTGCCTGGCCCAATGAATTATTAACTGAGCGCGTTTGCTTATTGAACCCCCCTGGCTATTTCTCTATTCTTTTTTTATTATTTTCTTTTCATGTTTTTTCATTCATTTTAAAAATTCATAATAAATACATAAAAATTCATTTTTAATTCATTCTTTTTACACTATTTTCTTTAGGATGTCTAGAAAATTATAGAAAAATAAAATTGCATTTTTACTTTGATTTGATATTTTTTCCATATTTTCTAAATAAATGTCATTTTAAATAGCTTCATTTCATGCATGATTTTATTAATTTTTGTTCTATTAAATGCTTTCATATTTTTTGTTCATTCTTTTTAGGTTGTTTAGATGAGATATTGAACTTGTAGATTCAATTTAGTTCCCATTTTTAGGAATTAATTTTAGGTGATTAATGTAGGCTTGAACAACATGAACAAATTAGGGTTTTTTTTAGGTGATGACTTAGGAAGTTTGATTTCATTTCCCTTAGGACTTAGGGTTTGAATAGATTAGTTATGGGACTATAGGGGCTATGGGTGGTTATTAGATCCCTTAGAAAAAATCAGGATTCCCCTACTGCTATTAATACTGTCTGTATATCTGATTGACTGGTGTGGTGTGCCCTCTGGGGATTATTGCTTGCTTGTTTGGGTATTGGGATTGTCCGGGGACTTGGGAGAGCTGAAGACTTGAGGAGATGAAGACCATTGGAGATCAAGAGATTGAGGATCAACTGCCAGAGTTGAGGAGTAGGTTCTTGCTAGCAGCTGCTGAGGAGACTAGGGTTTAGGAGCTAGGCAGAGCTCTAGGTTAGAACATTTGTTTCTCAAACATGGATTGCCTTGTCTGCATCCATTCTTCTCTGTGATTCAGAGTCTCTCTAAGACACTCACCCCCTTCCTTTGGAAGGCTTGGTGATAGTGTCTATGAGATAGAACTCTTGAGAGAAAATGTCTCTTGTGTTAGAAGCAGTCTGTTCACCACCCTTGGTAGTCAACTGATTGCTTAACACCCAATTCACTCTTGTGACTAATCCCTCATCCTGGAGGTTTGAGCTTGAAGAAAAGCCATTGCAGATAGAAGACTGATGATCAAAGCCCTTGCCTGAAGGCCATGAAGATGGAGATTGATGCTTGTTGAAGCCTGTAGCTGATTGGAGATTACTTGAAGCCGGATGTTGATTCAGAGCTGCTGATGCTGTTTCTTTTGCTGTTGTATTTTATTGCTGATGTATTGATTGGTTTTCTGGACTGTATTGTTTGCTGTTTACCCTGCTGGGTTGAAAGTGAAGTCTGTTCACTTTTGCCTATTGTTTTCTAGGTTCGAGGTTGAGTGGGACTCCCTTGCCTCGCTTGTACTGTTGCATCCATGCATTTTACTGCTTTACTGTATATATCTGATATTGTTTCTGTTTCTGCCTATCCCGTAGGATCTCTGTTTCTCTCTGTGCAAGAGAGGAGCATGATAGACACTAGGTCTTAACCCATGCATGATAACATTAGGTTAGTTTGTTTCCCTTCGCAACCGTAGGTTAGAGTTCTGTCTCTTTCTTTCTCAAAACAAACAGAAAAACACATAAAGATTTCAAACACAATAAAAGACACTTCTTTCGTAAAAGAATGTGAACTCATCAAAACGTCATTTTTGTCCGCTTGGACCGCTAATCAGAAAACCTTTTTTCAGAAAGAATAAAATCAACCAAGACAAGCTTGTGTCGTACGTGGCCCGAACTACGTTTGCTCTGATCTTTCATGCTGTGTGAAAGTACGTAGGCATAGGATGCGATATCCTAGCGAGCAACCTTCCCCTCCTTTCCCGTAGGTAGGCGAACTACGTTGACTCTGATTTCTCGTTCCAGACGGGAATACGTAGGCATAAAGTGCGATACTTTGCCGAGTCATTTTTTATTTTCATTTTCTTTTCTTTTAACCCCAGACCTTTAGCGTAGATAGAATAACAATCCATACCCGAAAACAAGCGTGGATCCCGTCGAGTACGACGGACGTGAGGGGTGCTAATACCTTCCCCTTGCGTAACCGACTCCCGAACCCAGGTTTTGGTTGCGACGACCATACCTTTCCCGTGTTGTGCGAGGTTTACTCTGAGCGTTTCCTTTCCCTCCCGTGGGATAAATAACGCACGGTGGCGACTCTTCTGTTCAGCCGGCGCCGATTTTCGCAGTAGCGACACAAAGCAGTATCTCTAAACACACGAGATTCATCCGGTGTTCAAAGTCGTCCCTTATCCAATAAGGTTCTATGCAATACCAAAGCAGTATCTCTAAACTCATGAGATTCTTCAGGTGGTCAAAGCAGTCCTTATCTAATAAGGTTCTTCGTGATACCAAAGTAGTGTCTCTAAACACATGAGATTCTTCGGTTGGTCAAAGTAGTCCCTTATCTAATAAGGTTCTCCGCGATATCAAAGCAGTATCTCTAAACACATGAGATTCTTCATGATACCAAAGCAGTATCTCTAAACACATAAGATTCTTCTGGTTGTCAAAGCTGTACCTTATCTAATAAGGTTCTTCGCGATACCAAAGCAGTATATCTAAATACATGAGATTCTTTGGGTGGTCGAAGCAGTCCCTTATCCAATAAGGTTCTTCGCGATACCAAAGCAGTATATTTAAACACATGAGATTCGTCGGGTGGTCGAAGCAGTGCCCTATCAAATAAGGTTCTTCGCGATACCAAAGTAGTATCTCTAAACACATGAGATTCTTCTAGTGGTCAAAGTAGTCCCTTATCTAATAAGGTTCTTCGCGATACCAAAGCAGTATCTATAAACACATGAGATTCTTCGGGTTCTCTAAGCAGTTCCTTACCTAATAAGGTTCTTCGCGATACCAAAGTAGTATCTCTAAACACATGAGATTCTTCGGGTGGTTGAAGCAGTACCTTATTCAATAAGGTTCTTTGTGATACCAGAGCAGTATCTCTAAACACATGAGATTCTTCGGGTGGTCAAAGCAGTTCCTTATCCAATAAGGTTCTTGGTGATACTTAAGTAGTATCTCGAAACACATGAGATTCTTCAGGTGGTCGAAGCAGTCCCTTATCCAATAAGGTTCTTCACGATACCAAAGTAGTATCTCTAAACACATGAGATTCTTCGGGTGGTCAAAGAAGTCACTTATTCAATAAGGTCCTTCTTGATACCAAAGCAGTATCTCTAAACACATGAGATTCTTCGGGTGGTCAAAGCAGTCACTTATCCAATAAGGTCCTTCGTGATACCAAAGTAGTATCTCTAAACGCATGAGATTCTTCGGGTGGTCAAAGCAGTCCCTTATCTAATAAAGTTCTTTTCGATACCTAAGCAGTATCTCTAAACACATGAGATTCTTTGGGTGGTCAAAGCAGTCCCTTATCTAATAGAGTTCTCCGCGATGCGAAAATAATATCTCCAAACACATGAGATTCTTCGGGTGGTCAAAGCAGTCCCTTATCTAATAAGGTTCTTCGTGATACCAAATCAGTATCTCTAAACACATGAGATTCTTCGGGAGGTGAAAGCAGTCCCTTATCCAATAAGGTTCTTCGTGATATTAAAGCTGTATCTCTAAACACATGTGATTCTTCGCGATACCAAAGCAGTATCTCTAAACACATGAGATTCTTCGGGTGGTCGAAGCAGTCCCTTATCCAATAAGGTTCTTAGAGATACCAAAGCAGTATCTCTAAACACATGAGATTCTTTGGTAGTTGAAGCAGTCCCTTATCCAATAAGGTTCTTCGCGATACCAAAGCAGTATCTCTAAACACATGAGATTCTTCTGGTGGTCGAAGCAGTACCTTATTCAATAAGGTTCTTTGTGATACCAGAGCAGTATCTCTAAGCACATGAGATTCTTCGGGTGGTCGAAGCAGTTCCTTATCCAATAAGGTTCTTGGCGATACTTAAGTAGTATCTCGAAACACATGAGATTCTTCAGGTGGTCAAAGCAGTCCCTTATTCAATAAGGTTCTTCGCGATACCAAAGTAGTATCTCTAAACACATGAGATTCTTCGGGTGGTCAAAGCAGTCACTTATCCAATAAGGTCCTTCGTGATACCAAAGCAGTATCTCTAAACACATTGTCGCTTGCGCGAAAATAAGGTGCCGGCACAACAGAAGAGTCGCCACCTTTCGTTATTTATCCCTCAGAGAGGGAAAGGAAACGTGTAACAACCCAAATTTCATTAAATAATTAATTATAGTAATTAATTTATTTAGTGGGATTTTTATTAATGTTGGAATTAATTTTTATTAATTGGAATTTGTAGTAGAGAATTGAGAAGGAAATAGAATGGAAAGAAAATAATAGAGAGGAAGGAAAAGAAATAGAAGAATATAAAAAGGGAATTGGAGAGAAAGAGAAAGATAGAAAAGAAAAAGAAGAGAAAGGAAGAAGAAGAGGAGAAGGGAAAAGCTTGGAGAATCTTCAAGAACCGATTTCGAAGCTCCGATTAATCGAGGTAAGGGTGAGAAACATTGCTATTTAATCATTGTATGCTATTATGTATGTTGGGTTGGGTTTGTGGATGTTTTTCATCACTTTCCAATTAGGGCAAATGTTGGATTAATCGGTAGATTGATGATTTAATCGGTTGGAACTGAGTAATAATGCCGTAGAATAGTCGGGTAACATGTATTGATGTTGTTTGTACTGATTTGGGTGTGTAAGAGAAGGTTGATGATGGATTGGTGAAGGAGGGACATAATAGGGTTCTGTTCTGCGCAGGTTCGCTGGCTCTCGCCAGGCGAGCAAAGGCGAAGCTTCGCCAGGCGAAGCCTAGCGAATGTTGGCGAATAATTATGATTAAGTTCCAGTGGACTTCGCTGGCGAGTTCGCCAAGCGAAGTGGGATAGCGAAGGTTCGCCCAGCGAAGGTGCTGGCGAATGGTGGCGAATGAAGTCAGTAGCTACTGACTTGGGCTCGCTGGGAAGTCTCGCCGGGCGAAGCCTAGCGAGTGTTCGCTGAGAGAGTTCGCCAGGCGAAGGCCAGGCGAAGGTTCGCTGCGAGGGTTCGCCAGGCGAATGAAGGCGAATGTGACAGCATTTTTCTTTTGCTGTGTTGCTCATGTGGTGATTGTTTGGTTGATTCACATAGGTTAATACCTCTATGATATGAATAAGTATGTGATCCATGGTGATGATATGTGCTGTGGGTAGTCTTTGGGCGTGAATCCTAGAATTGTGGTATGAGTATTAATCAGATCGATTATAAATACATGAGAACATGATAATGATTATGTGTGTATTATTTAATAATGGTAATGTGCGTATTATTTGATGAGTTTGTGAAGGTTTGATGTAGTGTACAATTAGGTAATAAGTATGCATGAGAACATTGTGGATATATGTGTGCATAGCTTATAATTGTATTATTGGTACTGTGACATGTATACCTTGTATGAAATGGCATGAGATGAATAATAAACATAATACAAAAATGTATTGTGGATGTATATTGTTTATATGCGGTTGTATGTTAAGGTACATGAAGAATGCATGAGAGCATATTGATGGGTATGCGTGCATCGTTTGATAAATATGATGTTTGTATTGATTGGATGCGATTATGTATGAACAATGCGTGAGAATATATCGTGAATATATGTACATTGCGTGGTAAATGTGTTATGCGTGTAAGCATGATGTAATTCTTGTATGATGAATTACTTGAGAATGCATGAGAACATATTATGGATATGTGTGCATTGTTGATAATACGGTGATGATATTGAATTGTGAATGTATATTGTTGGTATATGGTGGTATGAATAGAATGCATGAGAACATGTCATGGATATGTGTGCATTGCTTGATAGATGTTGTAAATGCATATTGTATGTATGTGATTAAATGTGAATAATGCATGAGAACATATCGTGGATATGTGTGCATTGTTTGATAACTGTGAAGAATGCATGAGAACATATCGTGGATATGTGTGCATTGTGAGTGATAATGTGGTGATAGTGTTGAATTATGAATACATCGATAAATGTTATGTGAATATGTTGTGTGTGCAATCATAATGTAATTCTTGAAGAGATGAATTATTTGAATGCATGAGATTAAGATGTCGGTCTTAAGTGCATTTGTTGTGACTGATTGTACATGCATCATTTAGTCAAGAGGCAATGTCTGTTAGTTTCGTGGAAACTAGTGGCTTGTCCCAAACCTAGAAGAGTGGGTTTGAAGGCTTAGAGGACGGGCCTTTGGGGTTATCGGTCTAGAAGAGTGGACCCGGTTTAATGTAAAAACCGAAAAAAGATAACGGGTTATCGGTCTAGAAGAGTGGACCCGGTTTAATGTAAAAACCGAAAAAAGATAACGAGAGTCGGTACCGCATTGCATGAGTTGCATTGAGTTGTTGGGTCACATTAATATATGACACATGCATGAAGAGATGCTTATGTGTGAATGAAGAGATTGTGAAATTGTGAAGTATGCATGTGAATGAGATGTTTGTTGAATACTTATGAAGCGTGCATGAAGAGATGCTTATGTGTGAATGAAGAGATTGTGAAATTGTGAAGTATGCATGTGAATGAGATGTTTGTTGAATACTTATGAAGCGTGCATGAAGAGATGCTTACATGTGAATGTTAAGATTGTGGAATTGTGGATGTATGCATGATGTAAAATGCTTGGTGAATATTCATGTTGTATATAAATATAAGTGACGATGTAAATGACTATGAGTTGAATTGTGGTGAGAAATAGGGAGTTAATTATATGATACCTATGTATACATGATTTTATGCTTTGATTATTATGGTAATATTTCTCACCCTTCTGCTGTTTTATAATGCTCTATGAGGCATTGCAGATTAGGTTGCTGGAGGCCTTTATGAAGTTCTGCTTGTAGTTCGAGGTCGCTACGTGTGTAGCGGTTTAGTAATTATTTATGGGTCGAGTCATGCTCTGGTCGTGTAACACGGGGATCGATTGCTTATGTTTTAGGATTACATTATGTAACCTAGGTTATGTTTTCATATTTGGGGTAATTGAGATAATGAGATGTTGGCCTTAGTGCCTAGAGATGTTGATTTTATATGATTAAAGTAAATGTTTCTTTTAAAGGATTTTATTAATGAATTCGCTGCTAAATGGAAAAGTGTTTATGAGCATGACAAATTGTTTTAATGTGGTGCAAGTTTTGTGTGATGCCCTTTTTTTTGGATGCATGTTAACTTTTACTCTGATTATGCATATATTATTTGCGGGGTTTAGAAGGGTGTTACATTAGTGGTATCAGAGCAGGTCGGTCCGTCCGGCCAAGTTGTCTAATGTTATTTGTTCCCCTGTATGCGACATGTGTGTGAAAACACTGTCGATACATGTTGTTGCTTAACCTTGTCTGGAGAAGTGGGAATGATCTAAAGTGGGGGAGAAGTTGTGCTTCTCCAAGATGCTGCAGGTGTAGAAGTTATAGCTCAGTGGGTGGTTAACACTCTTGTGGTTTGGTAAAGATAGTCTATACTCCATCATGATTTTCGGCTGCCTATTGACAAATTGAGGAACTGATCACCCTTAATCTCTTGTTGATAGTAGTTGGAGTTTTGTTGGATGGGATGGACGTGTCTTGCAAGCTTAGGTGGCGTGAGCAGATAATTGTTTGGAGCTAAGCCAGGTGCTTAAGAAGTGTGTTGATGAGTCGGCACGAGACAGTGAGGAGATGGTTAATTTTGATGGGAATTCGGGGTGCTAATGAAAGTGGGAAGATGGCGGTTTTGCCGACTAATTATATCTGTTTGGACAGTCGAAGAATTAAATTGATTGAGTAGTGTTGAGAATTATGTCTGGTGTGTGTGCTACGGCAACAGATTGTGGAGTTGAGTATAAGGGTGGATAATGACTTCTAGTGATTACTAAAGGAAATGAGATGTGAAATACATGGTTGGTATAATTGGACCCTTAAGCATTTCAAGAGTTGGAGAGGTATTGGATGACCTTTAAGTGTGGAAGGGTTGTTTCCGTGATTTTGTCGTAACGGAAAACCGTAATTCGGAATGACGCAAGATTAGAAGCGTTGGAAGATATTACAGTGCTCTATGTGATGGGAAAGTAGTGACATGGAATTAAGTATTTATTGGCGAAAAATGTTTGGATGCTATGGTAAGCGCGGAGAGTGCAGTTTGTGTTATCACCATAAGTTCACAGCTGAGTGTCCGTTTGATATAATGATTTTCCACACTTGATTGAGAGAGTCAACGGTTATGTAACCGATGGTGTTTGGATATGTTCGGAGAGTATAGGGGTTCATGTTGAGCGTCGGGAACTTGAGTTATTAGTATTGGGGAAGAGGCAGTGATGTACTACTGTGAAGAAAGTTCAAAGAGTTTTGAGAAAGTTGTCAACAGTTCGTGTATTGGTTTTGCCAAGTCCAACAGGATTGTCGTTGTGTTTTGAGATATTTTGTTGATATGAGCAAGAGATGTGTCAAGTACAACATTAATGAGTTTTGGTTATGCTTGAAGGCAATATAAAGTACAGAGAGGGATTATCTGACAAGTAATTTGGAGTGGATTGCTGTTGTGTGTTTGTACCGGAGTTTGGAAGCCTCAATTGTTTAGTTGAGATTTGAGGTGGTTACTGACCTTAAGGTATTTGTTTTATTTGAGAGAGAGTCAAATATGAGACAGAGAAGTAATTGGAACTCCTGAAGGAGTATGGTTTTGGTTAAATTACCATTCGGATGAGACCAAGTGGTAGCTAAGATATCGCATCGGGAATTTTGGTATACACTAATGAAGATGGTAAGGAAGTTAGAACTGATTAAGCAAATTCAGATATGAGTTCGGCCTGTGAAGAGACTTCTTATGGAGTTGAGCCTTGGATGTTGAGATTGACTTTTGGTATTCTGATGAGGTTCGAGGAAATCGGAATTCTTAGTTGAGTTGATAGATTAATTGAATTTAATGGATAAAAGTCAGAGGGCTTATTTTCGGATTAAGGGAAATGGCATTGTGAGATGTCGTGATGAAGTGCGTATTCTGAATAGTGTAAGTTGGATAAGAGTACTCAGGGAGAAGTACATCGAGAAGATGGAGTATCCGTGCAGGTACTAGGAAGATGCGACCGTATTTGAGGAATAGTTTTGGATAGCCATAGATGGAGAAGGAATTGATTGAGTTTGTATATGTTGATTAGACTTGCTGGGAATTGAAGTATGGACATTAGAGATGGTTGGATCTGATACAGCTGCTGAGTATTTCGAGTGGGATGGGATAGTATTCCCATGGGCTTTGTACCGGGTTTTCTGATGAATTTGAGGAAGTATGATCCGATTTGGACAGTTAAGAATGGATTAACAAGAGTAACTCGTTGCCTACCAGTGACCGTGCAAGGGACGATGAAAACGATCAAAGAATCCAAGTAAGGCCGTGTTTTGAGAGTTACGGTAGTAATTGGTGTTGGTCGAGCTTGAAGTCTCGTGAGCACCCAGTGTTTTGTTGATCTGTATCAGAGTAGCGCAGCGGAAGCGTGAGGCGGATAGCATGTTAGACTGTTTTACCGCTGTCGCTTGAGAGGATTGCATGAGGTGTTCATATGTATAAGTTGAAGAGGTACATTGATTCAGGTGGATGGTGTACAAGTGAGAGAGAATTTGACTTCGGAGGCGTGGCTAGTTCTAGTTGTTGATAAGAAACAACTTCGAAGCATAGAGATTCCTTTGGTGGAAGTAGTTATGGGAGAATTGGATTTGGAAGAATTGGAATGCGAGAGTCGTATCCAGAATTGTTTGGATCAGGTAACATTTTCGAGGACGAAAATTCCTAAGTGGGGGAGAGTTGTAACAACCCAAATTTCATTAAATAATTAATTATAGTAATTAATTGATTTAGTGGGATTTTTATTAATGTTGGAATTAATTTTTATTAATTGGAATTTGTAGTAGAGAATTGAGAAGGAAATAGAATGGAAAGAAAATAATAGAGAGGAAGGAAAAGAAATAGAAGAATATAAAAAGGGAATTGGAGAGAAAGAGAAAGATAGAAAAGAAAAAGAAGAGAAAGGAAGAAGAAGAGGAGAAGGGAAAAGCTTGGAGAATCTTCAAGAACCGATTTCGAAGCTCCGATTAATCGAGGTAAGGGTGAGAAACATTGCTATTTAATCATTGTATGCTATTATGTATGTTGGGTTGGGTTTGTGGATGTTTTTCATCACTTTCCAATTAGGGCAAATGTTGGATTAATCGGTAGATTGATGATTTAATCGGTTGGAACTGAGTAATAATGCCGTAGAATAGTCGGGTAACATGTATTGATGTTGTTTGTACTGATTTGGGTGTGTAAGAGAAGGTTGATGATGGATTGGTGAAGGAGGGACATAATAGGGTTCTGTTCTGCGCAGGTTCGCTGGCTCTCGCCAGGCGAGCAAAGGCGAAGCCTAGCGAATGTTGGCGAATAATTATGATTAAGTTCCAGTGGACTTCGCTGGCGAGTTCGCCAAGCGAAGTGGGATAGCGAAGGTTCGCCCAGCGAAGGTGCTGGCGAATGGTGGCGAATGAAGTCAGTAGCTACTGACTTGGGCTCGCTGGGAAGTCTCGCCGGGCGAAGCCTAGCGAGTGTTCGCTGAGAGAGTTCGCCAGGCGAAGGCCAGGCGAAGGTTCGCTGCGAGGGTTCGCCAGGCGAATGAAGGCGAATGTGACAGCATTTTTCTTTTGCTGTGTTGCTCATGTGGTGATTGTTTGGTTGATTCACATAGGTTAATACCTCTATGATATGAATAAGTATGTGATCCATGGTGATGATATGTGCCGTGGGTAGTCTTTGGGCGTGAATCCTAGAATTGTGGTATGAGTATTAATCAGATCGATTATAAATACATGAGAACATGATAATGATTATGTGTGTATTATTTAATAATGGTAATGTGCGTATTATTTGATGAGTTTGTGAAGGTTTGATGTAGTGTACAATTAGGTAATAAGTATGCATGAGAACATTGTGGATATATGTGTGCATAGCTTATAATTGTATTATTGGTACTGTGACATGTATACCTTGTATGAAATGGCATGAGATGAATAATAAACATAATACAAAAATGTATTGTGGATGTATATTGTTTATATGCGGTTGTATGTTAAGGTACATGAAGAATGCATGAGAGCATATTGATGGGTATGCGTGCATCGTTTGATAAATATGATGTTTGTATTGATTGGATGCGATTATGTATGAACAATGCGTGAGAATATATCGTGAATATATGTACATTGCGTGGTAAATGTGTTATGCGTGTAAGCATGATGTAATTCTTGTATGATGAATTACTTGAGAATGCATGAGAACATATTATGGATATGTGTGCATTGTTGATAATACGGTGATGATATTGAATTGTGAATGTATATTGTTGGTATATGGTGGTATGAATAGAATGCATGAGAACATGTCATGGATATGTGTGCATTGCTTGATAGATGTTGTAAATGCATATTGTATGTATGTGATTAAATGTGAATAATGCATGAGAACATATCGTGGATATGTGTGCATTGTTTGATAACTGTGAAGAATGCATGAGAACATATCGTGGATATGTGTGCATTGTGAGTGATAATGTGGTGATAGTGTTGAATTATGAATACATCGATAAATGTTATGTGAATATGTTGTGTGTGCAATCATAATGTAATTCTTGAAGAGATGAATTATTTGAATGCATGAGATTAAGATGTCGGTCTTAAGTGCATTTGTTGTGACTGATTGTACATGCATCATTTAGTCAAGAGGCAATGTCTGTTAGTTTCGTGGAAACTAGTGGCTTGTCCCAAACCTAGAAGAGTGGGTTTGAAGGCTTAGAGGACGGGCCTTTGGGGTTATCGGTCTAGAAGAGTGGACCCGGTTTAATGTAAAAACCGAAAAAAGATAACGGGTTATCGGTCTAGAAGAGTGGACCCGGTTTAATGTAAAAACCGAAAAAAGATAACGAGAGTCGGTACCGCATTGCATGAGTTGCATTGAGTTGTTGGGTCACATTAATATATGACACATGCATGAAGAGATGCTTATGTGTGAATGAAGAGATTGTGAAATTGTGAAGTATGCATGTGAATGAGATGTTTGTTGAATACTTATGAAGCGTGCATGAAGAGATGCTTATGTGTGAATGAAGAGATTGTGAAATTGTGAAGTATGCATGTGAATGAGATGTTTGTTGAATACTTATGAAGCGTGCATGAAGAGATGCTTACGTGTGAATGTTAAGATTGTGGAATTGTGGATGTATGCATGATGTAAAATGCTTGGTGAATATTCATGTTGTATATAAATATAAGTGACGATGTAAATGACTATGAGTTGAATTGTGGTGAGAAATAGGGAGTTAATTATATGATACCTATGTATACATGATTTTATGCTTTGATTATTATGGTAATATTTCTCACCCTTCTGCTGTTTTATAATGCTCTATGAGGCATTGCAGATTAGGTTGCTGGAGGCCTTTATGAAGTTCTGCTTGTAGTTCGAGGTCGCTACGTGTGTAGCGGTTTAGTAATTATTTATGGGTCGAGTCATGCTCTGGTCGTGTAACACGGGGATCGATTGCTTATGTTTTAGGATTACATTATGTAACCTAGGTTATGTTTTCATATTTGGAGTAATTGAGATAATGAGATGTTGGCCTTAGTGCCTAGAGATGTTGATTTTATATGATTAAAGTAAATGTTTCTTTTAAAGGATTTTATTAATGAATTCGCTGCTAAATGGAAAAGTGTTTATGAGCATGACAGATTGTTTTAATGTGGTGCAAGTTTTGTGTGATGCCCTTTTTTTTGGATGCATGTTAACTTTTACTCTGATTATGCATATATTATTTGCGGGGTTTAGAAGGGTGTTACAAAACGATCGGAAAAACCTAACGAAAAAGGGTAAGACAAGGTCATCACAACCATTGTCTGGATTCGGGAGTCGGTTACGCAAGGGGAAGGTATTAGCACCCCTCACGTCCGTCGTACTCGACGTGATCCACGCTTGTTGTGTTTACTGGGACCGGTTGGTTTTATTCTATCTACCTATCAAGGCTGGCTGAAAAAGAAAAGAAAATGACTCGGCAAAGCGTCGCACTTTATGCCTACGTATTCTCATCAGAGAACGAGAAATCAGAGTCAACGTAGTTCGACCTACGACGGGTTATGGGGGAAGGTAGCTCGCCAAGACATCGCCATCTTGTGCCTACGTACTCTCAATAGGCATGAGAGATCAGAGCTCACGTAGTTCGGGACACTATGCTCTATTTCCTGTCTTTTACGAAAGAAGTGTTTTTTATTGTGTTTGCAATCTCAATCGCACTAGAGACTATGACCTGAGAGTGAATGCGTCGCATGTCACCCAAAGGGTACCATACTAAACATCCAGACTGTGAAAAAGAAACTCTCCCACAATCCTTTCTCAGATAGCTTAAGGCTCGTAACGTACGAAAGAAATCATTCATGATTACTGTATCTTGAGCTGTTTTGAGATGAGAAGAGAACAGGCCCAACTAGGAGGGAGACTATCAAGTCCTACTGTTGTCATGCCAAGGATTCATCTTATGGTTGAGGTTTGAACAGGGAACTCCTAGAAGTTGTCATGCATAGGTTTTAACCTAAAATTCTATCATCAAGTCCTTATCAAAGGAAATGAGAGTCCTAAGGGATCATGTCAATGATACACCAAAACAGACAAAGCATCAGCTTAACAGTAAAATGCATGCAATGCAAGTGAGGGAGGAAATGTGTGTGGGGCTTCAGCCTCCACAAGCTCATCTCAACCTCAAGCCAGAATGGATAACAATAATCATACTGAAATATAAAACAACATGCTATCAAGCAACATACAGTAAACTGCAATCATACAGATAAAATGAAATAAAATGACATCAGACAAACAAACCACATGGGCAAGGGAGTTGGGCTCTACCGAATACCCGCAAGCAAAGCCACACAGTAAAAATACAAGCAGAGGGAACAACTCAACCTCTAGTGCAATCATGCTCCTAGATTCTACCTATTCTAGATATGAACTTATTCTAAGGCATCAAGCAAGTCAAACAAAACACATCAATACAGAAAAGAAAAAGAAAGCAGATCAACTCCTCTCTCAACTCCAAGCTTCAGCTCTTCCAACAGCAACTCAGTCTTCAGACTTCAATCACTCTTGACAAACATCAATTTGCTTTTTCCAAGTTTCAACCCTTCAGCATAAGTTTCAACTTACTTCTCCTTTAAGCTTCATCTTCTTGATCATCTCCACCTTCAGGCTTCACCTAATCATCAGGGATCTTCAAGTATCAACTTGCTCTTGTTGCTCTTCAAACTTCAGCTGGAATGGCAATACTCAAGGATTCATCCTCTTCAACACTCTTCAATGAAGTCTTCATCTTCAAACCCAAGCTCAGCATCTCTCAAGATAATCAAACCATAGGAAATCACTTACTGGATATGCTGGGGATATTGAACTGCTTATTGACCACCAAAGGTGACCTATAAG
Organism: Lathyrus sativus; assembly: GCA_963859935.3. Lineage (NCBI taxonomy): Eukaryota > Viridiplantae > Streptophyta > Magnoliopsida > Fabales > Fabaceae > Lathyrus > Lathyrus sativus. The sequence goes on along the minus strand of OZ012740.1, from coordinate 233,581,730 downwards.
GGTTCAACATCAGAGGAATGGTTCCCTTAAAATTTCTACTTCCTAGGTACAATCACTTATCCCTCCAAAGGAGAGAGGTGTATACCATGGAAGGACTTTGAATCACAGGGAGGAATGGAGGTGAAATATACCATCCATGTTTAAGAAAGAAGTTATCTAAGTCTAAATTCTTCCTAATCCCTGACCCTAAAACAATCAACAAAACAAATAGGATCAAGCTCTCAAGCTCCTCAATCCATCTTCAAGTCTTCTACTATGCTCCTCAATGCTCCTTAGAACACAACCAAGCTCTCCAAGCCCACAAAGCAAAGCAAACAACAATTCAAGCCCACAAGGGAAACACAACCAATCATCAACTATAAAAATCATCTAAAAATAGTATACTACTATATTAAATCCTAATATAATTTCTAAGGGATCCTACATACCTACCCTTAATACCCTTATATGTCCCATAGTCTAATTTGTCCTAAAACCCAAAATTCTAATGTTATTATGGACCTATGTTAAGGATTAACCTAATTCTATACAACCTAATGTCATATAATCAAAACTAACCTAAAATTCATCACAAAATTATGGAATAAATCCAGGGGGAAGCTAAAGTCCTAATCTAACTATACTAAAAAGAATGGTCTAAAAATGTTAAGGGAACTACCTAAACAAAATTCTACAAATTCATAGATCAACATAAAAGAAATAAAATGCAATAAAAGTAGAAAATATACAAAAAATACTAAAATGCATGAAATGAAAAATGTTTTTATTTTATATTTTTCTTGACAAAAGTATGAAATGGGAGAAAAAATTCTCATTAAAAAATCTTTAATTTTCAAATTGATATGATTTTTCCAAGATTGAAATAAAATGGAGGAAAATAAAATGGAAATATGAGACTGGGGTGCAGGAAGCAAACAGATGCAGTTCAATACGCGCATGGGCCCAAAATGGGGGGTACAAAAAACAAGTGCGCTAGGCCCATTTATTAATCAGAAATTAATTAGAAAATGAAGAAAAATAGAAAAGGAACGGTGCAGGAAGTAACCCAATATAGTTCATTTTATTGATGGGGGAGGGGGTATCAAAAGGTCACCTAAGCCCAAGAAACCACCGTTTAATGAAACGGTGCGTTTCACACTTCTCAGAATTCCCTCCCAAAAATGAAATTGAATCATGGCCCTCAGATCAAGAAATAGTCAATGGGTCAAGCTAGATCTAATGGTGGGGAGGTTGTCTTCAACCTTCAGCTAGGGTTTGCTTAAACTCCACCATGGAAACAGAGCTCCACCTGCAAGCTTCCATCCATTCGTGCTCCTCCATTTCTTGCTCAAAATTAACGATATAAAGCACTAACATACTCCACTTTTCATGCTAAACACAATCATAATCTTAAAATCAACTAAATCATCCTAAATCATTGAACCCGATCCAAGATCAAAAATGTGCTCAATCATCCATGTCAACAATTCTTGCAATTACCAATCTCAGGTCACTCACCAACTCACCCTGATTGATTCTTGATGTCTAGCTCATTCTATATCTCAATATACCACGAGTTCTTGGTCATCAAAGAAATGGGGTCCATAGTTCAATCTTCACCAATTGATCCCTAATTCTCCAAAATCCACCTCTTATTGGTCTCTACTCTTTCTACACTAACAAACTAACCTAATTATGCCTAAAACATGGTGTAGGGAAGAATTTGCAAACCTGGTAAACCTTGATGAACAGATGATGAAATCCTCCAATTCAAGCCTTGAAACTCTTCAGAAAGTTTCCCTAGATGCCAATCTTGCTACTGTTTGCAACAAATTTGATGGAGGAAGCCTCAATCTCAGAATTCGATTCTGACTTGCTACCTTGAAAGTTCAATCACCAACTCTTCAATTTACCATAGATTTGCTCTCAATTCAATCGGCACAGCTTCACTGTGATCTATAGAATGTGTGTGAATGGAAAGAATTAATGGAAATGAAGGAGAATGAAGAAATGAAACTTGACTTGCAATGGAAGATTCTTGATCTCACTCTCTCTTCTCTGCACCAATTCTCACCAACCTTGCATCTGAGCATGTTATACACATTATATAGAGTGGTTTAGAATCATCTAGAACCATCTAGGACCATCCAATGAGTATTTGAACTTCTCATGTCATGACATTTTGATTTCAATTCTCCTTATGTGCTATCTCATGCCAAGCTTCTTGTAACCTTTGTAAATGACTTGAAATTCTCCCCATATGAGATTTATGATGTGTTACAATGCATAACCAACTTGCTTATTGAGTTTTCTTGAGTTTTGCTTTGGTACCTTAATATGCAAGTAATACAATTCCAAAGCAGCCCTATGATCTAAGCCTCAAATCAAAATTGTGGCTGAACCATTGTTCTTAGAATGTCATTTGGAGTCAAAATGACCTATTATATGACATGGTTTGGATGTATAACTTGTGATTTCCAATTTTCAATTTCACCTTAATTAACTTATGCCTCCATTTTAGGCCATTTTTATTACTTTTTGCTACAAGCCTTTTCAACATCTCATGACCTCCTTAATAGCCTTAAAACATCATTCTAAGCATGTTTGATGTTGAAGATTTTTCCATTTGAAGCTTGGAAATAGGAGATATGGCCTTATGCTTGAAATGAACAATAACCTCCAAATGACCAAAATGCCCTTGACTTGTCAAAGCCATAAGTTGAGTTCTACAAATACTATCAAGGACTTCTATTACTATCTAGAAAGCTAAGAAGATGCTCTACAACATTCATGTTGACCAAGAGTTCATAGGAATCATCCTACTAGGGTAAACGTTGGATGCAAGTTGGGTGACTTTCAAGGACCCAGATTCACATACCTCAGATGACCTGTAATTTGTCAAAATCATAACTTGAGCTCTACAAATCCTATCAAGGACTTCTAGTACTCACATTAAATCTAAGAACAAGCTCTACAACATTCATGTTGTGGGGAAGATGAGATGACCATCACATCTTGAGCTAAACTGCCTTGAAGAGAGGGATCAAACTAGGGGATTTTACACTGTCAAACCTTAGAAACCCTAGCTTAAAACTTCTCAAACTTCTCAATCATGATGAGTTGGTCTAGGAATCATCCTTATATCATCTCAATACATCATTCCATGATCACATGGCTCTTGGATTAGGTCTCAACCCTTTCCAAATCATCAGTTGACCTAGGGTTGACCCAGTCAAACCCTAATTCCACCACTCATGGCTGAATCTTCTGAATTCTTGTAAAATGACCTCTCTAGGCTTCATGATGGCTTTCAAGACATCTCATAAGCTTTCTCAAAGCTTCAAGTCCATCCTCACAGTCTAAGAATCATCTGAGGAGCTCCCACAACTCTCAAGTTATGAGACACACAACCTTGGTTTCAACCAATCCCTCAGAGGATCTCTTGAGTTCTCTGACAAAGATATCAATCTTTGAACATTTGAATAAACTTCTTGGCTAGCTTCAAAGTCTCATACAAATCTTGATGGGTAAATAAATGTTGGTCAAATTTTGGGGTGCAACAGCTGCCCCTATTCAAACGGCTTGAACCTGACTGGGTGAGGAGCGAACGACTCTCAGCCAATCAAGGTGCGAGACGGTTGAATACCAATGAACCCGGAAATTTGCCAACTGCACAAGTACACGGTACCCCGGCGGGAACAAATCTTCAAACACTGAAATAATAGCTGCACGACAACTAGCTGGAGAATCATTGATCTGAACCTTGTCGTCAATTATCCACATTAAATTCCTCTGACATTGTCATCAGACACCTAACCTCGCCGTCGGGCATTCATGAAAGCAAAGTGTCTGACATCACCGTCGGACGACCAAAACACCCAACATCGCCGCTGGAAAACTAAATCACCTGACATCGCCGCCAGAAACAAACATCCAACATCGCCGTTGGAGAAATAGAGAATCCGACATCGCCGTCAGAAACAAACATCCAACATCGCCGCTGGAGCTACAAAGGATCTGACATCGCCGTCATCCAAACATAACTCTGAGAAACACCCGACATCGCCGTCAAGTACTCAACATAATCTGACTTCGCCGTCAACTCTCAACATCGTCTGACCTCGCCGTCAGGGTGAAGAAACTCCATTGGGGAATTGGTCACACGGTAACTGGTAATACATAATCGATCATGCCATCAGGCATCCAAAGAACACTCTCGGGCATCAGCCGGACCTCAACCATCAGGTTGGTCATGCCGTCAGGCATTCAAAGAAATTGGCGGGCATCAGCCGGACTTCAACCATCAGGTTGATCATGCCATCAGGCATTCAAAGGAACTGTCGGGCATCAGCCGGACTTCATTAGCAAGTCGGGCATAGAATTCTTGGTCGATCATGAGCCGACTGGGAATATTTAAACCTCTGCCATCGGGCACTCCGCATCAGCTGAGAGAACTGCTCCATTAACACGGTCAGACTTCAATCGTGGAGTCTTCAAGGGAGATTTCAACTTCGCCGTTAGAAACCTGCTGGGGATGACGCTTCGCCGCTGGGGATTCTGGAGAACTATCAAGTAATTCCGCTCCGGGGGTCCAAAGATCGTTCTGGAGGAATCAACTCTGCTGCAGACTTCCAGAATCATCTTGGGCAAATAACTCCGCCGGGGACTTCAAGAATCATCTTGAACCGACGACCATGCTGGAGCTTTCAGGAATCATCTTGAGCGCACACTCTGTTAGGGATTTCAGGAATCATCCTGGGCAACCTTTACTGGGAACTCCAAGTATCAACTTGAGCAACCAATTCTGGAGACTGCACTGGGGTCTTAAGAATCATCTTAAGCAAACGACCCAGCTGAGGAATTCAAGAATCATCTTGAACCGAAGACTTCGCTGGGGATCTCAAGAATCATCTTGAGCAAGCGACTTCGTTGGGGAGAATGTCAGGAATCATCCAGAGCAATCAATTCTGCGGCGGAACACCTGCAAACAAGAACGGTAGCAACCTAGATCATGTTTATTATGCATATGCTTCGACAATGGCGCAATGCTCCACACGGTGGAAATGTTATGCGTTTATGATAAATGCTATGCAATCATGCAATATGATGCGATCCCGTCAGCAAAATAAATGTTGAAGGGGAAACTTCCTGTCAAGGAGAAAGAACTACTCAGGTAGAGGAATCATCCTGCTGAGGAGAACAAGGTCACGCCAATCTAAATTGGACTCCGTAGGGGACACAACTTCAGTTGACTGCCGCGGGGGAAACAACTTCAGTTGATTGCTGCAGGGGAACAAAGCTCTACGAGAACCAGGACCTGCTGAGGAAAAGCGATGTCAATCGCGGGAATAAACTGTGTGGCCGTCTCGGCTACTTCTCTGGAGATGACGGCTCTGTGGGGAAACAAATTCAGCTGTTCGACACTCCACTGGGGAAAAAACCAATCATGGTCTGAGCAACTTCCAAGGATTCGGCTCTCTTGGGGATCTGCAAACTCGGCTGGGGAAGGAGAAATCATTCTGCTTCACTGGAGAGAGTACGATTCTGCGGGGGAATCTCAATTCCGCTGGGGAAGAAGGAATCATCCTACTTCGGGGGAGAGTATGACTCTGGTGGGGACTTTCAATTCCGCTGGAGACTTAAGTCTGGCACTGTCAGCTGCTGCGTACTTCGGCGTACAAATAGTTTCCTACGAAACCTGCACTTGTGACCCGGTGCTGGGGGATGAATTCATGCTTCGGCGCCTGACTCAGCTGAGGAGATGGCGTTCCTTCAGGATGCATCTGGTTGGGAAGAGAATCATCTCTGCCTGGGGAGACATATCAATGCTCACGATCTCGCGTTCAGACTCTGCGGGGAGAGGCTACTGAACTCTGCTGGAGAAGGAGGAATCATCCTGCTTCGGGATGCGCACGGCGCTCTGTCTGGAATATGTTACACCTTTAACAACACAAACAGACAGACAAGATACCCTTCTCAAAGGGACCTATCACGGTTATCATCTTGTGGCAATGTGTAAGCGATTCCTTGTTTCAACAGTCAATGGCCTAGGCCCGTGAGTTTATGTATGCGCATTTTATCAAAAACATCGGCGTTCTTTCTCGCAAACAAAACAGATAAATGGTAAACAGACAAACAGATGCAAGCTCCTGGAAGGAGGAAGCTGTGCAAAAAAAACATAAATATACATCAGTATATACAAATGTCGGCAACGAGGCGTAGGCAAACACCATGAGTTGATCCCTCTATGACCCACTCGACTTCGATACTTCTCCGAAGCTTCAGCTTTGGAAGAGATTGATTCAGATAAACGGCCTTCAGGTCTTCCAAACCACTAAACAATGAAAGTCCACACGCAGAACGCAGTCATTTGCTTTTTCAAATCCCTAACTTTTGCGTGAACCGCCCTTTGCGGGTTTTCAGTTCACCGGGATACCCTTTTTTGGCAAAGCCGCCCAGTGTAGGTTTTCGACTTCGCAGGTGTACATTTTTCTTTATATCCCTAATTTCTGCCCGAACCTTTTTATTCAGTTTTTGGTTCGCCAGGATGCCCCTTTTTTGCCTGGACTCTTTTTTTTTTTTTTTTTTGTCCAGCGGGTCACTTTCAAGAAAAGTATTTTTTAACTGCGTCCGCGTTCACCGGGGATGCAAAATCTTCACCATCCATCGTGGATAACAACAAAGCTCCTCCCGAGAATACCTTGCTAACGACGTACGGACCTTCGTAAATCGGAGTTCACTTGCCCCGGTGATCGGAGTGTGGAGGAAGAATCTTCTTCAGGACGAGATCACCCGTCTGAAAGCTTCTAGGGCGCACCTTCTTATCATAAGCTTTCTTCATTCGGCTTTGGTACAGACGACCAAACGCAATCGATGTTAACCTTTTCTCGTCCATCAGGCTGAGTTGGTTCAGATGATTCGTAATCCATTCTGCCTCGTCGAGTTTCACATCAACCAAAACTCGCAAAGAAGGGATCTCCACTTCTAACGGTAGGACAACTTCCATACCATACACTAAGGAGAAAGGAGTTGCCCCAGTTGACGTACGGACCGTCGTACGATAACCGTGCAATGCAAACGGTAGCATCTCGTGCCAGTCCTTGTATGTCACAACCATCTTCTGAACAATCTTCTTTATGTTCTTATTGGCCGCTTCAACGACGCCATTCATCTTCGGCCGGTAAGGAGATGAGTTGTGGTGTTCAATCTTGAAACTCTGGCACAACTCCTTCATCATCTTGTTATTCAGATTCGAACCATTATCAGTAATGATCCGCTCGGGAATTCCGTAACGACAGATGATGTCCCTCTTTATGAATTTAGCCACCACTTGCTTGGTCACATTAGCATACGAGGCTGCCTCCACCCACTTGGTGAAGTAGTTGATAGCTACCAGAATGAAGCGATGACCGTTAGATGCAGTGGGCTCGATCTTGCCTATCATGTCGATGCCCCACATGGAGAACGGCCACGGGGAGGACATGACATTTAACGGGCACGGCGGCACATGAACTTTATCAGCATAAATCTGGCATTTATGACATCTCTTCGCGAATCTGAAGCAATCAGACTCCACCGTCAGCCAGTAATATCCTGCTCTCAGGATCTTTCTCGTCATAGCATGCCCGCCGGCGTGTGTACCAAATGTGCCCTCATGGACTTCCTCCATGAGCATACTCGCCTCTTTCTCATCTACACATCTGAGTAGAAAGAGATCGTGGTTTCTCTTATACAAAACTCCATTAGGATTCAGATAAAAATTTCCAGACAGCCTCCTCAGAGTCTTCTTATCCTGGGTTGACGCACCCGCAGGATATTCCTTAGTCATAAGGAAAGTCTGGATGTCATGGAACCATGGCTTGCCGTCGGCGGCTTCCTCGATTGCAAAGACAAATGTAGGTCTATCAAGACGCGAAAGCACAATTCTTGGAGCCTCATTCCAAAAATTGACTTTATACATCGAAGCCAACGTGGCTAAGGCATCAGCCATCTGATTTTCTGCTCTGGGCACATGATGGAGTTCCACTCAATCAAAGAACGGAAGCAGCCTTCTGGCATAATTCATGTACGGCACTAAATTCGATTGACGAGTCTCCCACTCCCCTTTAATTTGGTTGATCACAAGCGCTGAGTCACCATATACGTCTAGATTCTTGATTCTCAAATCAATTGCCTCCTCTAGACCCATGATGCATGCTTCGTACTCCGCTTCATTGTTGGTAACTGGAAACGTCAGTCTCACAGTAAACGGGATGTGGGATCCGTGAGGAGTCGTGATGATAGCCCCGATGCCACTTCCATAGGAATTAACCGCCCCATCGAATATCAATTTCCAGTGGGATTTCCTATCTGGCCCCTCGTCGGGCAACGGCTCATCGCAATCCTTCGCTTTGAGAAACATAATATCCTCCTCAGGGAATTCAAACTTCATCGGCTGGTAGTCCTCGATCGGCTGTTCGGCAAGGTATTTAGACAATACGCTTCCCTTGATGGCCTTCTGGGACACATACTGAATATCATATTCCGTTAACACCATTTGCCATCTGGCAATCCTGCCCGAAAGAGCCTGTTTTTCGAAGACGTACTTGATCGGATCCATCTTCGAAATTAGCATGGTGGTGTGATTGAGCATGAATTGTTGTAGACGTTTGGCAGCCCAGGCTAGTGCACAACACGTCTTTTCCAGCATCGAGTATCGAGATTCATAGTCAGTGAACTTTTTACTCAGGTAGTAAATGGCATGCTCCTTTCTGCCCGTCTCGTCGTGTTGACCGAGAACACACCCCATACTATTCTCAAGAACTGTCAAGTACATGATTAATGGCCGTCCAGCCACTGGGGGGGTATCAAGATTGGAGGTTCTTGGAGATACTGCTTTATCTTGTCGAATGCCTTCTGGCAATCCTCATTCCAAGCAATTGCCTGCTCTTTCTTTAAAAGCTTGAACATCGGTTCACAAGTGGCCGTGAGCTGAGAAATAAACCTAGCAATGTAGTTTATTCGGCCCAAGAAACCACGAACTTCTTTTTCTGTTTTCGGTGCTGGCATTTCTTGAATGGCTTTTATCTTCGTAGGATCAACCTCGATGCCTCGTTCACTCACGATAAACCCCAGTAACTTTCCGGACCGCACTCCGAAAGTGCATTTGTTATGATTCAGCCTCAACCTGAACTTCCTAAGCCTCTCAAAAAGCTTCAATAAGTTGACCAGATGCTCTTCCTCCGTTTGGGACTTCGCAATTATGTCATCAACATAGACCTCAATCTCATGATGAATCATGTCATGAAACAAAGTTACCATTGCTCGTTGGTAAGTGGCCCCTGCGTTCTTCAGACCGAAAGGCATTACCTTATAGCAAAATGTTCCCCAGGGAGTGATAAACGTCATTTTCTCCATGTCCTCCGGTGCCATCTTGATCTAGTTGTAACCGGAGAAGCTATCCATGAACGAAAACACGGAGAACTGGGTTGTGTTGTCGACCAACACATCGATATGAGGCAACGGGAAATCATCTTTAGGGCTCGCCCTATTCAAATCCCGATAATCGACGCACATGCGCACCTTACCGTCCTTCTTCGGTACAGGCACTATGTTGGCGACCCACGGAGGGTAAGTGGTGACCGCTAAGAAGCCAGCATCAAGCTATTTTTGCACTTCTTCCTTGATCTTAACAGCCATATCTGGTCTCGTCCTCCTAAGCTTCTGCTTAACGGGAGGGCAATCTTCTCGCAGCGGCAAGTGGTGGACCACGATGTCCGTGTCAAGTCCGGGCATATCTTCGTATGACCAAGCAAAGACATCACTATACTCTCTTAGCATCTCGACCAATCTCGGTTTGACATCCTTCTGCAATGCAGCCCCTATCCTAACGTTTCTGACGAGCTCTTCAGAACCCAGATTTACGATCTCGATCTCCTCCTCGTGAGGCAGAATAACTTTTTCCTCTTGTTTCAACAAGCGGGCCAACTCTTCAGGAAGATCTTCGTCTTCATCAATCTCTTCTTCGGCTTGATAGATCGGGCAATCGAAGTCGAAGTGAGCCGTAGAAGGTCCAGAGTCGGTGTCATCTGTCATGTGGATCCTGCAATAACAAGGGTTAAGTTTAAAACAAGGACGTGCAGGTTAGCACAAACCCCATTGCCATTTTACTGTTTTTCAAAACAAATATAAAACAGGAATAACAGAGATCACAATATTTGAATACGAAGAAAACGCCTTTGATTTATTAACAAAATGCATGTACATAATCCAACAAGGCCCTGACAATAAAACCGCTATGCCCCGGGTAGGACATAGGGCTATACAATGATTGGAAAAAGTAAATCATTACTCTTCACTTGTCATCTGGATGATATCCTTGATGGTCCAATTGTTGAGGCCCTCGCCCGGCTTGCTTGGCTGAATCCAAGAGTCGAGGTCATAATCGTTATCCCCGCTGTCTTCAGACACCGCGTTGATGCTTTCGAAAATCACTCCGCCACTGGTAAATTGGATCGGCCCATTACCTCGAGACGCACTGCTAGACGAAGAAGAAGAAGCTTCAGCTCCAGGAGAATACCCCAACCCAAACTTATCCTGCTTGTTAGGTATCTCCAAAATTTGCCCCCAGCCTGGGGTAGATCCAGCTTGGACAACGGCCCGAGCTTCTTTGAATGAGGAGAGATTCATCTCTGGCTTTTCTGAGACTACTGGAGCTACTTCTTTCACCTTGACAGCCTCGAACGCTTGGAAAAGAGTTTCATGGATCTCGCCATCCATTTCCACATACTTAAAGGATGACAAATGGCTCACCATTATGTCCTCCTCGCCGCACACGGTTACCATGCTTCCTCCGACAGCGTATTTGAGCTTTTGGTGCAACGTGGAGGTCACGGCACCAGCAACATGGATCCATGGCCGGCCCAAGAGACAACTGTAGGCAGGCATGATGTCCATAATATAAAAGACCGTGTCGAACGTTTCCGGACCGACTTGGACCGGCAGGGTCACCTCCCCGAAAACGTGGCGTTTAGTCCCGTCGAATGCTTTCACCACCAGATCACTGGGTGTGCAGATCACTCCACGAGTATCCAACTTCATTAAGGCCTTCTTCGGAAGCACATTAAGCGACGAACCCGTGTCCACCAGCACGTGCGACATGATTGTGCCCTTACAATCGATCGAGATATGCAGGGCGCTATTGTGATTCCTTCCTTTTGGTGTCAGCTCTAAGTCTGTGAAACCTAGCCCATTGCCAGCATTAACGTGGGCCACCACCTCTTCTAGCTGATTCACTGATATCTCTTGCGGTACGTAGGCAGCGTTCAATACCTTTAGCAGCGCGTTGCGGTGCGCTTCAGAACACAGCAACAAGTTGAGAATAGAAATCTTCGAGGGCGTCTGATGGAGATGGTCTACAATCTTGTAGTCGCTCTTTTTGATCAACCGCATAAACTCCTCGGCATCTTTGACAAGCGAATCTGTTTCTGCCCCACACGGGACCTCTTCGACGACTTTGCTTTTACCCTTATCGGCCGCATCAGCTCTGACCGCTTTATCTGCCACGACCTCTGGCGGTGCAAATACTCTTCCACTGCGAGTAATACCACTGATTCCTGCGAGGTTCTCCACAGTCGACCCATACGGTTCCAGCTCCAACTTTTGTCCGTTGCAATAGACTTCAGCCCCGTAATGCCACGGAACAGCGTTAGTGCTCTCGAAGGGTATCGGCCCAGCTTTGGTAATAGTAATTGTAGGCGGTCTGGGCGCGGAAATGGTTATCGGCCGGCGAGGGATGGTGATGGTGGCGACTTCATCGGCCTGCTTCAACACTACCTCTCCTGATACACTTTCAGCCTTCCGGCTAAACTGCAGAATCCCTTCAGTCATCAGACTTTGAATTCCTTCAACCAACTGCTCACATCCGTCAGAATGTGTAGCACAGTCCATGCATAGTTCTCCGCACCCTGGAAAGAACCCTTTCTTCAGCAACTTGGCTTTAACGAAGCTAAGCGGCGTCTTTAGGTCTCTGACATCAATTAACAGATCTGCACTCTCTTCTTCGATAATGGCGTTCACTCCGCCTCCCCTATGATTCGGCATAGGATTCTTCGTAACATTGGGCACATTATCGGAGAAGTTAATGATCTTGGCATCTACCAGGTCCTGCACCTTATGCTTGAAGGCTTTGCAGTTCTCGATTGTGTGGCCTGGTGCCCCTGAATGAAAATCGCAAGTGGCATTTGCGTCGTACCCTGGTGGAGGTGCCCCTGTCAAGGGAGCCATCGTCCTCTTCTAAACCAACTGAAGCTGAAGCAAAGTTTGCAAGAGTTGCGCGTACGACATGGGTGGTGCTTCGAAGTGACGGTTTGCCAACGATGCCCGATTCTGGTACTTTCTATATCCCTGTTGATTCGGTTGCTGCTGCTGCTGCTGCGGAGCTGCTGGGATATTTATACTGGCTATCTACTGCTGAGGGCCCTTGCCCTTTCTTCGAGCGTTGGTCACAGCGCTCGCATCTCCTTCTCGTCGTTTTCCAGCATAAGGTTTCTTTCCACCTTCTCCAGCTGAGGATGACTCACCTTGAATTTTCCCGATCTTGATTCCATTCTCGACGTGCTCGTCCATGATAATGAGAGCTGAGAACGTCCCAGACATACCGCTGACTAACTTTTCAAAGTAAACCCCTGGGAGGGTAGCTACAAACATCTGCACGAGCTCTCGTTCAACCATCGGCGGCTGAACCCGGGCTGCCAACTCACGCCACCGTTGGGCGTACTCCTTAAATCCTTCATTATTCCTCTGCGACAGGTTCTGGAGCTGGACTCGGTTCGGGGCCAAGTCGCTATTGTACTGGTAATGGTGCACAAACGCTTCAGCGAGATCCTTCCATGTGCGCACACTAGTGGGCTCTAGACCCATGTACCACTCGAGGGACGGCCCGGAAAGACTGTCTTGGAAGAAGTGCATCAGCAGCTTCTCGTCTTCGGAATAAGCAGACATCTTCTTGTAGTACGATCTCAGGTGGACACGAGGGCAAGTGGTGCCCTTATATTTTTCAAAGTCAGGCACCCTGAACTTAGGAGGTACCTTGAAATCAGCAATTAATCCCAGCTTGGACATATCAACACCCAAAGTATTCTAATTCTCAATATCTCTCATTTTATCTTCAAGTGCTTTGAATCTGAGCCGCGCTTCAGCATTCAGCTCCCCTTCAGCACCCCTTTGAGAGAACACATCATCCTGATGATCCTCAAGCCATGGTTAAGGCACCAACAGATTCCCGACGCCTGCATTGCCGTTGCCCGGCCCGATGTTGACGTTAGCTCCCAGACTCCCATTACCGACGCCCGTCGTATTGAGTCCGATGTTGGCCATCATATTGCCATTAGCACTGCCGTTGCCCCCGGCCACGGGGACACCATTCTGCGGAGTATCAACTGGTGGAGGAGTAGGCACGGTCCCACCATGGAGTATGTCGTTGCTATCAACCCTGGAGATCAAAGGTTGAACCAAAGTCCTGAGCTGGTCCAGGCCATTGGCGACCACTTGCATGAGTTCCAGGAAGCGATCCATCCTCTCGCGGAGCTCCTGAACATCTGTTTGCACTTGATCCATGATCCTGGTTTGATTAGCTCTAGTCGGATAATGGTGAATTAGTCTCTGATCAATCCTGGAACCACCGGGAACAGCCTGGGACCTGTAAACCTGAAAAACCTGTAAACACTAAAGGGTTAGGAAAAACAACAAAATGCTCACCATGCAAATGCTTCATGCAAATGCACGCGTGTGTCTGTGCGTTTGGGAGATTTCCCCCGATCCTAGTGCCTGAGTGCCAGTGCTGATAAATAATAAGAGGAAGAAGCCCGAGTCCAATCATGGAAACATCAATCTCATATATAAAGAAAGCCTATCAAGGCAGTACATAGCATCAGCGAGTACAAGATGAATCAACAGCGTGACCTCAGCCAACAAGCCTGGTGATGGTCAGCATACAACAATGATCAAAGCAAAAGGAATACAAATACTCAAGTACGGCCACGGGCGCGATACTCTTCTAACAACTCCTTCATCTCTGGATGATTCGGCAAAGTGAGCAACCCCTCGACGAGTAATTCCCTCTACACAATGGTATACTGAAGTCCCTCAACCGAACTTTCCCATGCTCCTTCGCCGAAGCAATCTTCTAATTTCCGTTTTTTGGACTCAAACGTCAGCTTGCGCTCCTTCAGGTTAGCGAGAGCTTTGTTGAGCTGGCCTTCGGCGGCGTATCTGCGGGCGGTTTCTTCATAAAACCTCTTTTCACTGTCCTTCACCTGGGCTTCCAATTTGGAGATTTGCAACATCAGCTTATCCTCCCGCTCTTTCCTGGTGGCCAGGGAAGCCTTCCAGTGCTGGTTGAACTTGGATATCCTCCGATATGCCTCGTCCAAGTGCTGCTTCTTCGTAGCTAGTACGTCGTTGACAGCTTTGAAGTCTCGACCCATGCGTTCACGCTCGACTATCTGCTTAGTCAGGTTTGTACCTAGTTGGTTCACCAACTCTGTCTGCCTTTTGAAAGAATGAACGGCTTCGTTCCTCTCACTTCAAAGCTGAGCTCATTCCTTCTCCAATTCTTCGTTCGCCCGCTTCAATTCATCCCGTTCAGCTAACACCTGATTATGCTGCTGAATGGGCACAGTAGTAGGCTCTTCAATCATTGGAGGGCTTTCTGGCTTGGCATGAGGAAACGGCATCCCTATAGCATCGGCTCTGGCTCTGATCCATGCCATATACGGTGGGTAGGCTTGATTGTTGCTTTTTCCCAGCAAAGGCTTTCCTCGCTTACTGATACCATTCCACGCGCGCTGAAGCTTGGACTGCAGATCCCCCTCTAGAAGACCAGTGAGGTACAGAGATTCCTGTACCTCTTCATCCTTCGGCGGAGTTCTCAAAGCATACGCGAACTGTCGAACCAGCAACGACGGATTGTAGTTTATACAACCCTTCCTACCTATCAGAGGCACATTTGGAAACCCGCTGCAACTGAAGATCACCTCAGTACCCAACCTATCTCTGTCGAACCAGTCAATATCCTTTGCAGATAAACTCATCAGACGCTCAGGCCACTCAGCTGTGGCTGCAGACAAGACAAAAGGACCCCTCTTGGGTAGATGACTATCAAGCCATTTGTACAGCAAGGGTACGCAACACGAGACATTCTTCCCCCTCCTGTTCTCGTTTTTGTAGTGGACTGAGTGATAGACATCTCCTATCAAGGTAGGGACTGGATTCCCTGAAGCAAAGATGTGAAATGCATCAAAGTCTACAAAATCGGGCATATTAGGGAACAGGATGATGCCATATATGCATAGAGCGAGGATGGCATTGAACGCGACCCAACATCCGTCCTTGGCACACTGCTGAGCTTTACCCACTCGAAACTGCAAGGAGAACCCAGGAATCTTGTTCCAACTAGTCAATACTAACTCGGAGGCGTCCAGATGAAGTGAAGGAGCTAAACCAGCCAGATCAGGCTTAGCATCCATGTGAACAAAAGGCATCTGCCTCTTGATAGGCACACCTAGCAAATTAGCATACTCTTCCAGCGTAGGCGCGAGAACGAAGTCCTGAAAAGTGAAACATCTCAGCGGAGGGTCGTAGAACTGCAGCAGAGCGTGCAACCCATTCAACTCGAACACAGAAGGCTTATGAACCAAACTGAGCAACCTGCCGTAAGATTTCCTGAACTCATCCCTCACAGAATCATCTGCTAGAGCTATCAAACCAGTCAGCTTAACCACATCGGGGGCAGGGAACTTGTAAGCCACGGTCTTCCTCAGAGAGCCCATAATAATACAATAGGAGGCAAGAAATCCTGGATCGGGGAAAACGGTACCTGCAACACAAACACACGTTAATGAAATGCAAATGAGTATGCAAACTAATGCAAAATGCAGTCATGCAATAATATATCCGGGTAACTGCTGTTGTGGAGATTCTGTATCAACAACCACTGATAAGAAGAAAACCCCGGTGTAGGACCATAGATCTGATCTGCCAAGAACAACCATAGGACCATATACATAAAATCATAATTCTGCTCTGTCAAGAACAAATGTCTGATAATAAGGACCTCTGATGTATGATCAAGAAATATCTGCTGATGAGGTTCTTAGCCCCCAAATCAAAAATCTGCTCTATCAAGAACAAACATACAGTTGCTGATGAGATGTTCAGACCCCAAAAATCTGCTTTATCAAGAACAAACAACATCTGCTGATGAGATCTTCAGACCCCAAAAATCTGCTCTGTCAAGAACAAACAACTGATAACAATACTCTGCTCTATCAAGAACAGCCATACACCTGATGATAAGATCCTCTGATCAAAACCTGCTATATCAAGAACAGACAAATCTGCGACTGAGAAACCCTGGTACCAACAAAACTGATTCATTGTCAAGAAAACCAGGTAGTCTGAAGGTCAAAGTTTCCTGCAATGAACCCAACCCTGCTCACAGGTGTGGCCCTAAACTGACTCAAGCTCGACATCCTATGCGTTCATCAGCGCCACAGACATTCAAGAGGGGTGATACGATACTTATAAGGTGTGGTATCACCAGCTCATGAAGCGGCCTCACTCGGCTGAATCACAAATGATCGGTCCCCAGAGTCGACAATCCACCAAACCAGCAACCGTCTCAACCCAAGGGGTTGAAAGAGAAGCCAACCGGATGAACCTCGTCTGAGCGTGGATTTCATGAGACACTAGTGCCTGCAAAGCAAGCACGCACCCATTAATTTCCACTCTAAGTCTATAAAATGCGGGAAATAAAGTGCGAGAAGTAAAATGCGATAAATAAACGCAACCCAACAAGTAAACATACAAGCGTTAGGATTGACTCTCGCAGGGAACCGTTGGAATCCCCAGCAGAGTCGCCAGCTGTCGCTTGCGCGAAAATAAGGTGTCGGCACAACAGAAGAGTCGCCACCTTTCTATATTTATCCCTCAGAGCGGGAAAGGAAACGATCGGAAAAACCTAACGAAAAAGGGTAAGACAAGGTCATCGCAACCATTGTCTGGATTCGGGAGTCGGTTACGCAAGGGGAAGGTATTAGCACCCCTCACGTCCGTCGTACTCGACGGGATCCATGCTTGTTGTGTTTACTGGGACGGGTTGGTTTTATTCTATCTACCTATCAAGGCTGGCTGAAAAAGAAAAGAAAATGACTCGGCAAAGCGTCGCACTTTATGCCTACGTATTCTCATCAGAGAACGAGAAATCAGAGTCAACGTAGTTCGACCTACGACGGGTTATGGGGGAAGGTAGCTCGCCAAGACACCGCCATCTTGTGCCTACGTACTCTCAACAGGCATGAGAGATCAGAGCTCACGTAGTTCGGGACACTACGCTTTATTTCCTGTCTTTTACGAAAGAAGTGTTTTTTATTGTGTTTGCAATCTCAATCGCACTAGAGACTATGACCTGAGAGTGAATGCGTCGCATGTCACCCAAAGGGTACCATACTAAACATCCAGACTGTGGAAAAGAAACTCTCCCACAATCCTTTCTCAGATAGCTTAAGGCTCGTAACGTACGAAAGAAATCATTCATGATTACTGTATCTTGAGCTGTTTTGAGATGAGAAGAGAACAGGCCCAACTAGGAGGGAGACTATCAAGTCCTACTGTTGTCATGCCAAGGATTCATCCTATGGTTGAGGTTTGAACAGGGAACTCCTAGAAGTTGTCATGCATAGGTTTCAACCTAAAATTCTATCATCAAGTCCTTATCAAAGGAAATGAGAGTCCTAAGGGATCATGTCAATGATACACCAAAACAGACAAAGCATCAGCTTAACAGTAAAATGCATGCAATGCAAGTGAGGGAGGAAATGTGTGTGGGGCTTCAGCCTCCACAAGCTCATCTCAACCTCAAGCCAGAATGGATAACAGTAATCATACTGAAATATAAAACAACATGCTATCAAGCAAAATACAGTAAACTGCAATCATACAGATAAAATGAAATAAAATGCCATCAGACAAACAAACCACATGGGCAAGGGAGCTGGGCTCTACCGAATACCTGCAAGCAAAGCCACACAGTAACAATACAAGCAGAGGGAACAACTCAACCTCTAGTGCAATCATGCTCCTAGATTCTACCTATTCTAGATATGAACTTATTCTAAGGCATCAAGCAAGTCAAACAAAACACATCAATACAGAAAAGAAAAAGAAAGCAGATCAACTCCTCTCTCAACTCCAAGCTTCAGCTCTTCCAACAGCAACTCAGTCTTCAGACTTCAATCACTCTTGACAAACATCAATTTGCTTTTTCCAGGTTTCAACCCTTCAGCATAAGTTTCAACTTACTTCTCTTTTAAGCTTCAGCTTCATGATCATCTCCACCTTCAGGCTTCACCTAATCTTCAGGGATCTTCAAGTATCAACTTGCTCTTGTTGCTCTTCAAACTTCAGCTGGAATGGAAATACTCAAGGATTCATCCTCTTCAACACTCTTCAATGAAGTCTTCATCTTCAAACCCAAGCTCAGCATCTCTCAAGATAATCAAACCAGAGGAAATCACTTACTGGATAAGCTGGGGATATTGAACTGCTTATTGACCACCAAAGGTGACCTATAAGGGTTCAACATCAGAGGAATGGTTCCTTCAAAAGTTCTACTTCCTAGGTACAATCACTTATCCCTCCAAAGGAGAGAGGTGTATACCATGGAAGGACTTTGAATCACAGGGAGGAATGGAGGTGAAATATACCATCCATGTTTAAGAAAGAAGTTATCTAAGTCTAAACTCTTCCTAATCCCTGACCCTAAAACAATCAACAAAACAAATAAGATCAAGCTCTCAAGCACCTCAATCCATCTTCAAGTCTTCTACTATGCTCCTCAATGCTCCTTAGAACACAACCAAGCTCTCCAAGCCCACAAAGCAAAGCAGACAACAATTCAAGCCCACAAGGGCAACACAACCAATCATCAACTACAAAAATCATCTAAAAATAGTATACTACTATATTAAATCCTAATATAATTTCTAAGGGATCCTACATACCTGCCCTTAATACCCTTATATGTCCCATAGTCTAATTTGTCCTAAAACCCAAAATTCTAATGTTATTATGGACCTATGTTAAGGATTAACCTAATTCTATACAACCTAATGTCATCTAATCAAAACTAACCTAAACTTCATCACAAAATTATGGAATAAATCCAGGGGGAAGCTAAAGTCCTAATCTAACTATCCTAAAAAGAATGGCCTAAAAATGTTAAGGGAACTACCTAAACAAAATTCTACAAATTCATAGATCAACATAAAAGAAATAAAATGAAATAAAAGTAGAAAATATACAAAAAATACTAAAATGCATGAAATGAAAAATGTTTTTATTTTATATTTTTCTTGACAAAAATATGAAATGGGAGCAAAAATTCCCATTAAAAAATATTTAATTTTAAAATTGATATGATTTTTCCAAGATTGAAATAAAATGGAGGAAAATAAAATGGAAATATGAGACTGGGGTGCAGGAAGCAAACAGATGCAGTTCAATACGCGCATGGGCCCAGAATGGGGGGTACAAAAAGCAAGTGCGCTAGGCCCATTTATTAATAGAAAAGGAACGGTGCAGGAAGTAACCCAATATAGTTCATTTTATTGATGGGCCAGGATTGGGGGTGTGGGTATCAAAAGGTCACCTAAGCCCAAGAAACCACCGTTTAATGAAACGGTGCGTTTCACACTTCTCATAATTCCCTCCCAAAAATGAAATTGAATCGTGGCCCTCAGATCAAGAAATAGTCAATGGGTCAAGCTAGATCTAATGGTGGGGAGGTTGTCTTCAACCTTCAGCTACGGTTTGCTGAAACTCCACCATGGAAATAGAGCTCCACCTGCAAGCTTCCATCCATTCGTGCTCCTCCATTTCTTGCTCAAAATTAACGATACAAAGCACTAACATACTCCACTTTTCATGCTGAACACAATCATAATCTTAAAATCAACTGAATCATCCTAAATCATTGAACCCGATCCAAGATCAAAAATGTGCTCAATCATCCATCTCAACAATTCTTGCAATTACCTATCTCAGATCACTCACCAACTCACCCTGATTAATTCTTGATGTCTAGCTCATTCTATATCTCAATATACCACGAGTTCTTGGTCATCAAAGAAATGGGGTCCATAGTTCAATCTTCACCAATTGATCCCTAATTCTCCAAAATCCACCTCTTATTGGTCTCTAACCTTTCTACACTAACAAACTAACCTAATTATGCCTAAAACATGGTGTAGGGAAGAATTTGCAAACCTGGTAAACCTTGATGAACAGATGATGAAATCCTCCAATTCAAGCCTTGAAACTCTTCAGAAAGTTTCCCTAGATGCCAATCTTGCTACTGTTTGCAACAAATTTAATGGAGGAAGCCTCAATCTCAGAATTCGATTTTGACTTGCTACCTTGAAAGTTCAATCACCAACTCTTCAATTCACCATGGATTTGCTCTCAATTCAATCTGCACAGCTTCACTGTGATCGATGGAATGTGTTTGAATGGAAAGAATGAATGGAAATGAAGGAGAATGAAGAAATGAAACTTGACTTGCAATGGAAGATTCTTGATCTCACTCTCTCTTCTCTGCACCAATTCTCACCAACCTTGCATCTGAGCAAGTTATACATGTTATATAGAGTGGTTTAGAATCATCTAGAACCATCTAGGACCATCCAATGAGTATTGGAACTTCTCATGTCATGACATTTTGATTTCAATTCTCCTTATGTGCTATCTCATGCCAAGCTTCTTGTAACCTTTGTAACTGACTTGAAATTCTCCCCATATGAGATTTATGATGTGTTACAATGCATAACCAACTTGCTTATTGAGTATTCTTGAGTTTTGCTTTGGTACCTTAATATGCAAGTAAGCCAATTCCAAAGCAGCCCTATGATCTAAGCCTCAAATCAAAATTGTGGCTGAACCATTGTTCTTAGAATGTCATTTAGAGTCAAAATGACATATTATATGATATGGTTTGGATGTATAACTTGTGATTTCCAATTTCCAATTTCACCTTAATTAACTTATGCCTCCATTTTAGGCCATTTTTATCACTTTTTGCTACAAGCCTTTTCAACATCTCATGACCTCCTTACTAGCCTTAAAACATCATTATAAGAAATTTTGATGTTGAAGATTTTTCCATTTGAAGCTTGGAAATAGGAGATATGGCCTTATGCTTGAAATGACCTATAACCTCCAAATGACCAAAATGCGCTTGACTTGTCAAAGCCATAAGTTGAGTTCTACAAATCCTATCAAGGACTTCTAGTACTCTCTAGAAAGCTAAGAAGATGATCTACAACATTCATGTTGACCAAGAGTTCATACGAATCATCCTACTAGGGCAAAAGTTGGATGCAAGTTGGGTGACTTTCAAGGACCCAGATTCACATACCTCAGATGACCTGTAACTTATCAAAATCATAACTTGAGCTCTACAAATCCTATCAAGGACTTCTAGTACTCACATTAAAGCTAAGAACAAGCTCTACATCATTCATGTTATGGGGAAGATGAGATGACCATCACATCTTGAGCTAAACTGCCTTGAAGAGAGGGATCAAACTAGGGGATTTTACATTGTCAAACCTTAGAAACCCTAGCTTAAAACTTCTCAAACTCCTCAATCATGATGAGTTGGTCTAGGAATCATCCTTATATCATCTCAATACATCATTCCATGATCACATGGCTCTTGGATTAGGTCTCAACCCTCTCCAAATCATCAAACCCTAATTCCACCACTCATGGCTGAATCTTCTGAATTCTTGTACAATGACCTCTCTAGGCTTCATGATGGCTTTCAAGACATCTCATAAGCTTTCTCAAAGCTTCAAGTCCATCCTCACAGTCTCATAATCATCTGAGGAGCTCCCACAACTCTCAAGTTATGAGACACACAACCTTGGTTTCAACCAATCCCTCTGAGGATCTCTTGAGTTCTCTGACAAAGATATCAATCTTTGAACATTTGAATAACCTTCTTGGCTAGCTTCAAAGTCTCATACAACTCTTGATGGGTAAATAAATGTTGGTAAAATTTTGGGGTGCAACACACATGAGATTCTTCGGGTGGTCAAAGCAGTCCCTTATCTAATAAGGTGTCTCGCGATACCAAAGCAGTATCTCTAAACGCATGAGATTCTTCTGGTGGTCAAAGCAGTCCCTTATCTAATAAAGTTCTTTGCGATACCTAAGCAGTATCTCTAAACACATGAGATTCCTTGGGTGGTCAAAGCAGTCCCTTATCCAATAAGGTTCTTTGCGATGCGAAAATAATATCTCCAAACACATGAGATTCTTCGGGTGGTCAAAGAAGTCCCTTATCTAATAAGGTTCTTCGTGATGCCAAATCAGTATCTCTAAACACATGAGATTCTTCGGGTGGTGAAAGCAGTCCCTTATCCAATAAGGTTCTTCGTGATATTAGAGCAGTATCTCTAAACACATGTGATTCTTCGCGATACCAAAGCAGTATCTCTAAACACATGAGATTCTTCGGGTGGTCGAAGCAGTCCTTTATCCAATAAGGTTCTTCACGATACCAAAACAGTATCTCTAAACACATGAGATTCTTCGGGTAGTTGAAGCAGTCCCTTATCCAATAAGGTTCTTCGCGATACCAAAGCAGTATCTCTAAACACATGAGATTCTTCGGGTGTTCGAAGCAGTACCTAATTCAATAAGGTTCTTCACGATACCAAAGCAGTATCTCTAAACACATGAGATTCATCGGGTGGTCAAATTAGTCCCTTATCCAATAAGGTTCTTTGCGATACCAAAGCAGTATCTCTAAACACATGAGATTCTTTGGGTGGTCAAAGCAGACCATTATCTAATAAGGTTCTTCGCGATACCAAAGCAGTATTTTTAATCACATGAGATTCTTCGGGTGGTCGAAGCAGTCCCTTATCCAATAAGGTTCTTCGCGATATAAAAGCAGTATCTCTAAACACCTGATATTCGTCGGGTGGTCAAAGCAGTGCCTTATCCAATAAGGTTCTTCGCAATACCAAAGAAGTATCTCTAAATACATGAGATTCTTCGGGTGGTCAAAGCAGTCCCTTATCTAATAAGGTTCTTCGCGATACCAAAGTAGTATCTCTAAACACATGAGATTCTTCGCGATACCAAAGCAGTATCTCTAAACACATAAGATTCTTCTGGTGGTCAAAGTAGTACCTTATCTAATAAGGTTCTTCGCGATACCAAAACAGTATCTCTAAATACATGAGATTCTTCGGGTGGTCGAAGCAGTCCCTTATCCAATAAGGTTCTTCGCGATACCAAATCAGTATATTTAAACACATGAGATTCGTCGGGTGGTCGAAGCAGTGCCTTATCAAATAAGGTTCTTCGCGATACCAAAGTAGTATCTCTAAACACATGAGATTCTTCTAATGGTCAAAGCAGTCCCTTATCTAATAAGGTTCTTCGCGATACCAAAGCAGTATCTCTTAACACATGATATTCTTCGGGTGGTGAAAGCAGTCCCTTATCCAATAAGTTTCTTCGCAATATTAAAGCAGTATCTCTAAACACATGAGATTCATCGTGAAACCAAAGCAGTATCTATAAACACATGAGATTCTTCGGGTTCTCGAAGCAGTCCCTTACCTAATAAGGTTCTTCGCGATACCAAAGCAGTATCTCTAAACACATGAGATTCTTCGGGTGGTTGAAGCAGTACCTTATTCAATAAGGTTCTTTGTGATACCAGAGCAGTATCTCTAAACACATGAGATTCTTCGGGTGGTCGAAGCAGTTCCTTATCCAATAAGGTTCTTGGCGATACTTACGTAGTATCTCTAAACACATGAGATTCTTCGGGTGGTCAAAGCAGTCACTTATTCAATAAGGTCCTTCGTGATACCAAAGAAGTATCTCTAAACACATGAGATTCTTCGGGTGGTCAAAGAAGTCCCTTATCTAATAAGGTGCTTCGCGATACCAAAGCAGTATCTCTAAACGCATGAGATTCTTCTGGTGGTCAAAGTAGTCCGTTATCTAATAAAGTTCTTTGCAATACCTAAGCAGTATCTCTAAACACATGAGATTCTTTGGGTGTTCAACGCAGTCCCTTATCCAATAAGGTTCTTCGCGATGCGAAAATAATATCTCCAAACACATAAGATTCTTCGGGTGGTCAACGAAGTCCCTTATCTAATAAGGTTCTTCGTGATACCAAATCAGTATCTCTAAACACATGAGATTCTTCGGGTGGTGAAAGCAGTCCCTTATCCAATAAGGTTCTTCGTGATATTAGAGCAGTATCTCTAAACACATGAGATTCTTCGGGTGGTCAAAGCAGTACCTTATTCAATAAGGTTCTTCGTGATACCAAAGCAGTATCTCTAAACACATGAGATTCTTCAGGTGGTCGAAGCAGTCCTTTATCCAATAAGGTTCTTCGCGATCCCAAAGCAGTATCTCTAAACACATGAGATTCTTCGGGTAGGTTAAGCAGTCCCTTATCCAATAAGGTTCTTCGCGATACCAAAGCAGAATCTCTAAACACATGAGATTCTTCGGGTGTTCGAAGCAGTACCTAATTCAATAAGGTTCTTCGCGATATCAAAGCAGTATCTCTTAACACATGAGATTCTTCGGTTGGTCAAAGCAGTCTCTTATCTAATAAGGTTCTTCACGATATCAAAGCAGTATCTCTAAACACATGAGATTCTACGCGATACCAAAGCAGTATCTCTAAACACATAAGATTCTTATGGTGGTCAAAGCAGTACCTTATCTAATAAGGTTCTTCGTGATACCAAAGCTGTATTTTTAAATACATGAGATTCTTCGGGTGGTCGAAGCAGTCCCTTATCCAATAAGGTTCTTCGCGATACCAAAGCAGTATCACTAAACACATGAGATTCTTCGGGTGGTCGAAGCAGTCGCTTATCCAATAAGGTTATTCGCGATACAAAAGCAGTATCTCTAAACACATGAGATTCTTCGGGTGGTCGAAGCAATCCCTTATCCAATAAGGTTCTTCGCGATACCAAAGCAGTATCTCTAAACACATGAGATTCTTCGGGTGGTCAAAGCAGTCCCTTATCTAATAAGGTTCTCCGCGATACCAAAGCAGTATCTCTTAACACATGAGATTCTTCGGTTGGTCAAAGCAGTCCCTTATCTAATAAGGTTCTTCGCGATATCAAAGCAGTATCTCTAAACACATGAGATTCAACACGATACCTAAGCAGTATCTCTAAACACATAAGATTCTTCTGGTGGTCAAAGCAGTACCTTATCTAATAAGGTTCTTCCCGATACCAAAGCTGTATTTTTAAACACATGAGATTCTTCGGGTGGTCGAAGCAGTCCCTTATCCAATAAGGTTCTTCGCGATACCAAAGCAGTATCTCTAAACACATGAGATTCTTCGGGTGTTCAAAGCAGTGCCTTATTCAATAAGGTTCTTCGAGATACCAAAGCAGTATCTCTAAACACATGAGATTCATCGGGTGGTCAAACTAGTGCCTTATCCAATAAGGTTCTTTGCGATACCAAAGTAGTATCTATAAACACATCAGATTCTTCGGGTGGTCAAAGCATTCCCTTATGTAATAAGGTTCTTCGCGATACCAAAGCAGTATTTTTAAACACATGAGATTCTTCGGGTGGTCGAAGCAGTCCCTTATCCAATAAGGTTCTTCGCGATACAAAAGCAGTATCTCTAAAAACCTCAGATTCGTCGAGTGGTCGAAGTAGTGCCTTATCCAACAAGGTTCTTCGCGATACCAAAGCAGTATCTCTAAATACATAAGATTCTTCGGGTGGTCAAAGAAGTCCCTTATCTAATAAGGTTCTTCGCGATACCAATTTGTTGCACCCTAAAATTTGCTCAACTTATTCCACTTGATCTTATGTTTCAATTGCATTGTCATTTGCATAAAAAGTCATGTACATAGTCTAATCATTTGCATAGCATAGCATGGGCAAGTCATCCAATAAGGGACCAAATGCAATTCTTATGAGCATATCAAGAGGGTATTATTCAAATTCAAGCACATCCAAGTCATCAGAAAGAAATTGAAATCTGAGAAGTTAGTGGACCAAGCAGTGGATCTATCTCCTATCTTGAGGGTATTTGAAGATCATCAAAGAATTTGTGAGCAAGGAATTGGGGTCATGGAATGTATATAGACATATTGGAAGACCTAGAGAGTCATTTTGAAAGTGAGACAAGTCATTGATGTGAGTGCAAGAGCTGCAGTGGAAGACAGTCAACTAGGGTTTCATCTAGGTCAACCCTAGGTCAAACGCTTAGTTGAAGGTCATCAAGGTCTATCTGAAAGATGTGGGGTTCATAATTGGACATGTAGATGTGGATGTGGTGTTGTGCCAAGGAGGAATCAAGAAAAATCAAGAAGGAGAGGAGTTCCTAAATTAGGGTTTCTGTGTAAAATCCCCTGATTTAGGTCAAACTTCCAAGCAAGATAATTCAAAATGCAAGCTTCAAATGGATCCTTGGCTAACATGAAACTTGCAGAGGATCTCAAGACCTTTAATTTGAGTGGTGGAAGACATCAAGGAGATTTATAGAACTCAAGTTATGGTCCTTGCAAGTTACAGGTCATCAGAGGCATCTGAAATTTTGTCTGTGAAAGTTACTTGACTTCCAAGCAACGTTTACCCTTCAAGGAGCTTGGCCAACATGAAAGTTGTTCCTCATGATCTTAGCTTTCTAGAAAGGTATGGTATGCCTTCATCTGATTTGTGGAACTCTACTTATGACTTTGGCAAGCAAAGGGTATTTTGGTCATTTGGAAATTATGGGTCATTTCAAGCATATGCCCAAAACTCCTACTTGCAAGTCTCAAATGGAAAAATGTTCAACATCAAACTTGCTCCAAATGACATTTTGAGTCTAGAAAAGTGATCATGGAAGTTGGGAAATGCATGGAACTTAGAATTGCAAAATTGACCAAGTATAAAGGGAAAAAGTCCATTTTAAATGACCAAAATTGTGAATTTTTGATATAAAAGCAAAACCAAGCATGTGACCAACCATTTTGAAGGTAAATCATATTTTAAGACTAATGGCAATGTTAGTTTTTGGAGTTGAGGTCAGGAAATGGAAGTTATCCTAAGTTGCTTGTAAAAGAAGAAACACATGCCGAATCACAAGGAGATCAATGCACAAGGCAAGAGGTGGTTTCTACACTTTTAAATTATCATATGGGGAGAAATTCAAGCTACTTTGAGCTGCTGCAACCATGCTTTCATGAACTGATTTTTTCAACTTGCAAGTTTCATTTTCTCATGCAATGATATATTCAAATACTCCTTGGATCATTCTAGCAAGTTCCAGAACATTCTATCCTCATCTATATAAACATTGAAGATGATCTAGGGCAGGGTTGGTGCTTCAATTGGTAGAAAATCTCAGAATCACTTTCTCACTTCTCTCTTGCAAATTTCTTCGAATTCTCATAATTCTCCATCACTCTCTCAAGTTTTTGATTCTATCATATTCCATATTCATCATAGAGCAAATTGCAATCAGGATCTGAGTGTATTGGTGCAAGAATCGCGTTCTGCAAATTTTCACATTCAAGTGCAAGAAGAATTGGTTATGATGATCCAGGGCATTTGAGCAAGATTTATTGCAAACAGAATCAAGATCCACATATATTGATTGATCCTGGAGCATTGTAGGCCTTGAAGTGAAGGAACTCACCATCTGTTTTCAATTTCTCACCAGGTTAGTGTTTCTCTCGATTTGGCTTGATTTAGATAGCATTAGGAAGAATTGTTATGTTAAGCATGATCTAGGTGGTTAGATGATTGTTTCTGGAGACTTTAGCAAGATTTGGTGAAGGTTGATGGATGAGCACGAAATCTGTTTGGACATAGAACTTGGTGATTAGGCTGTTAGAATCTTGAATTGTTAGTGATTATTGATCAGTGCAAGGCCATGAAGAGTTTAGTGTACTTAGATCATGGATTGGTGATGATGAAAATTCTGAGTAATTCTGAGGTAGTGATCGTGTTTCATGCTAGAGCGGATATTAATTGATGCTGATACCATAGGCTTGATCAGGGACAAATTTAGAGTGATTTTGCTTTTTACACTTTTGAAATTGATGTTGAAATGAGGTTGTACGAGTGAGGAGAAGAAAGTGTGCATGATGCTGTGTTCATGGTTGTTTTTCTGCAAACCCTAGACTAGTGGATAAGATGAAGTTAGGCACGTTGGATTGTGGAGACTTGGTTGACTGGCAAGATGATCCAAGGGCTCACGTTCAAAGCTGAGATTTGGAGGGAAGTTATAAACATGAAACTCTGCGTTTCATTTAATCACGCTCCTGGGCTTAGTAATGACTTTGCTTCCCACACCCCACGTCTCCAAGGCCCAAACATTTGAACTGATATTTGATGCTATTGGCACCGCGTGCCTTTTCTTTTTTTCCTTTGATTTACTGAATTATTTTGTTTTAGCTTTGGGCTTAAGGATATTGCTACGTGCACCCTAAGTTTCAAAGGCCCAAACGTTTACATTGAATTTTCCTGCTATTTACACCGCGCGCGTTTTTTTTTTCTTTTGATTTTCTGATTAAATTTTGTTTTAATTTTGGGCCTAGTTATTTTTCTTTGCACACCCCTGAGTACCTGGCCCATGTGATATTGAACTGGGCGTATATGCTGCTTGCACCCCCTGGCTTATTTCTCTTTAATTTTGTTTTGATTCATTTTATTAGCATTTTATAAAATCCATATTAAATCAAAAAATGGGAATTTTAACATGAGAGTTTTTGCAATAGTTTAACATAGACTTGAAGAAAATTAAAATGATTGAAAAATATTAGTTTAGCTATTTTTTCTATTTTTTCTTATATTTTACATTTTAATTGTTTTTAAATAGATATAGTTTGTATATAGTTTTTGTAGAATTTCTTTTAGGTATTTCCCATAATCTCTTTAGGCTAATTTTTTTTTAGTATAACTAGATACATATATTAGGTGCCCCCTTGATTTTTATACCAATTTTTTAGGATTTATTTTAGGTAGTTTAGTTAGAAAACATTAGGCTAATCATTTAGGGTTGTGAACATAACATTAGGTATACAAAACAAGTTTCTTTTGGGTTTTCTCTAGAACAAATTAGATGATGGGGTTATAGGGGTATTATGGGTAAGTGATAGATCCCTTAGAAAATGCTAGACTTCCCCTATTATATAAATATTACTAGTATATTTTCTGTATTTGATTGATTGTGTGGTGTGCCCTTTCTAGGGTTATTGTTTGATTGTGTGGGGTATTGGACTTGTTTGGGGCTTGGGTTTGAGTTGAAGACTTTGTTGATGAAGCCCATTGAAGACAAAAGGAATGAAGACTCAGTTCAGGAGTTGATGAAGAGTATATCTTGCTGGCAGCTGTTGAAGGTTATAGGATCTAGGAGTTAGGCAGCGCTCTAGAATAGCAACTTGATTCACAAACATGGAAGGTCTTGTTTGCCTCCATCCCTCTCTGTGATGCAGAGTCTCTCTAAGATACTCACCCCCTTCCTTTGGAAGGCTTGGTGACGGTGTCTAAGAGATAGAACTCTTGAAAGAAACATTCTACATATTGTTAGCAGTCTGTTTGCGACCTTTGGTGGTCAACTAACTGTTTAACATTCCAGTTCATCCTCTTAACTGTTCCTCATCTTGGAGAATGAGACTTGAAGAAAAGCCCTGAAGGATTGAAGATGAAGACTGATGCTTGCTTGAAGCCTGTAGATGGTTGAAGATGACTTGAAGACAGATGTTGAGGAAGCTTGCTGATGAAGATTGTTGTTTGCTGTTTATTTTTGCTGTTTATAATTTTTGATGTATTGTTTGAATTTCTCTGACTGTATTGCTTGCTAATTGACCCGTTAGGTTGAAAGCGAATTTTGTTCGCTTTTGCCTGTTGTTTTCTAGGTTCGAGGTTGAGTGGGACTCCCTTGCCTCGCTTGTATTGCTGCATTCATGCATTTTACTGCTTTATTGTATATATGCTATTGTTTCTGTTTTCGTTTATCCCTTAGGATCTCTGTTTCTCTCTGCGCAAGAGAGGAACATGATAGACATTAGGTCTTAACCCATGCATGATAGAATTAGGTTAGTTTGATTCCCTTTTCAACCATAGATTTTAGAGTTCTGTATCTTCTTTCTCAAAACAAACAGAAAAAACACAGTAAATCTTTCAAACACAATAAAAGACACTTCTTCCGTAAAAGAATGTGAACTCATCAAAACATCATTTTTGTCCGCTTGGACCGGTAATCAGAAAAACCCTTTTTCAGAAGGAGATAAAAACAATCAAGACAGACTGGTGTCGTACGTGGCCCGAACTACGTTTGCTCTGATCTTCATGCTGTATGAAAGTACGTAGGCATAGGATGCGATATCCTAGCGAGCAACCTTCCCCTCCTTTCCCGTAGGTAGGCGAACTACGTTGACTCTGATTTCTCGTTCCAGACGGGAATACGTAGTCATTTTCTTTTCTTTTTAACCCCAGACCTGTAGAGTAGATAGAATAACAATCCGTACTAGAAAACAAGCGTGGATCCCGTCGAGTACGACGGACGTGAGGGGTGCTAATACCTTCCCCTTGCGTAACCGACTCCCGAATCCAAGTTTTGGTTGCGATGACCATTCCTTTCCCCGTTTTGCGGTGGGTTTACCTCGAGCGTTTCCTTTCCCCTCCTTGGGATAAATAACACACGGTGGCGACTCTTCTGTTCAGCCGGCGCCGATTTTCGCAGTAGCGACAGCTGGCGACTCTGCTGGGGATTCAACGTCCCCTGGCTGCTAAGGACTGCGATAGTTCCTTATGCATTTGGGATCCAACGTCCCTTATGCGAGTCAATCCTAGCGCTTGTTTTCCCGTCGAGGATTTTGTATGAATTTACTTTTTCTGTATTTTACTTTCAGCATTATATTATTGTTATTATTGTTGTATTGGGGTGTAACGGGTGTTCTATGACTGAGAGATAAGTCGGACCTGGGCTTGAGTGCACCTAGAATTAGAGTGGAAAGTAGTGGGCGCGCACGTGCTTTGCATGTCCTAGTGTCCCGCGAAATCCACACTCAGACGAGGTTCTTCTGGTTGGCCTCCTGTCCTGCCCTTTGGGTGGCTCGGGTTGTTGGTTAGTTAGATTGTCGACTCTGGGAACCGATCATTTGGAAGTTGGCTAAGTGAGGCCTCTTCAAGATTTGATAATGCCACTCCTTCTGGGAATCGTATCATCAACCCTGAAAGTCTGTGACGCCGACGACCGCATAGGATGCCATACCATTGTCAGTATTAGGACAACTACCTGTGAGAGGGTTTGGGGTTATGCAGGTGACTAGACCTCCAGATACCGGTTTGTTCCTTGATTTGAGATTCAGGCTACTTATGGACAGTTATTGGGGTCTGTCAGAGACCAAGTTGGAGTGATTAATTGGGTCTGAGGCTTGATTGGAGCTTATGTATGAGGTCTGTTTGAGACCATGGTTTGAAGAATATTGGAGGGTCTGTTGGAGACCTTGTTCTTGGTGTGGTTCAGGCTTCTCAGCCATGGCATTTGGTCCCTGTTGCATTTTATTTGCATTGCATTGTTTGCATAACCATTATCATCGCATTCCATTAACGTGTGTCGGTGCTGCAGGTGCATCTGCATATTCCCTGATTCTAGTGTTCGGACTTCTGACTATTGATCATGGCTGGTTTGAGGATGACAGTTGCCTACAAGTTACCTATCCCTGATGTTACTCCCCTCCTGGGTCTGATTTCTCTTGCTGATGAGGATGTCTGTAGAAGCTTCAGGCCGAGTTACGGAAAGCTGTTGAGATTGGTTCGCAAACCAACTGATGATGAACTGAATGGGCTGTATACACTGATGCAATTCTATGACCCTGCTTTGAGATGTTTCACATTCGCTGACTTTATTTTGGGGCCTACCATGGAAGAGTATGCAGAGTTTATTGAGCTGCCAGTACCGAATAAGGTTCCTTTTATTCACTCTGCCGCTGAGCCCAAGCTGGAGGACTTAGCTAAGGCCTTGCACATGAATGCTTCTGAGCTGTTGATGACCTCTTGGCGCGGGGTTCCAGGTTTCTCCCTCCAGTTTCTGATTGGTAAGGCTCAGGAATATGCCAAGAATGGATGCTGGGTAGTCTTTAACGCTGTTTTGGCTCTATGCATCTATGGGATAATGTTGTTTCCCAATTTCCCGAATTTCGTGGACATGGATGCATTTCATTTGTTTGCTGCTGGCAACCCTGTACCCACATTGATCGGGGATTTCTACCATTCGATGCACTACAGAAATGAGAATAGGAGAGGCAAGAACGTCTCTTGTTGTGTGCCTTTGCTGTACATGTGGTTTAAGATCCACCTCCCCCTAAAGGGACCTTTTGTAGATAGTGCAACTACAGCTGATTGGCCAGAGCGCCTGATGAGACTATCTTCTGAAGACATTGAGTGGTTTGACCGAGACTTGCTGGGGTCTGAGCTTATCTTCAGTTGTTCTGGGTATCCTAATGTTCCCTTGATAGGAAGAAAAGGGTGCATCAATTACAACCCATCTCTGTTCGTTCGCAAGTTTGGATACGCGTTGAAGAACCCACCTAGGGAGGAAGAAGTACAGGAATCTCTATACTTCACCGGTGATTTGAATGGAGAGTTACTAGCTAAGCTCCAGCACGCATGGATGCATATCAACAGAAGAGGGAAACCACTGTTGGGGAAGAACGATTGTCAGGCTTATGTACCATACAAAGTTTGGATCCAAGAGAGAGCAAGACAGTTGCTGATGCCATTTCCAGCTGCACCAGTCCCTGTTCATATTCCGGTGGAGGAACCAACCACTATTACTATGGAGGTCTACGAGCGAGTTGTAAAAGAAAAGGAAGCCTTGATGAAGATCAATGAAGAGTTAGAAAAGGAACTGGCTCAGATGCGTAGTGAGAAGAACAAGGTTGTGCATTCTTTCCAACAGCAGATTGAATTAGTAAACCGGCTAGGTGCTGAATTGACTGAAGAGAAAAAGAAGCGTGAACGCCTGGGGAAAGAATTCAGAAGCTCTCATGATATGTTGGAGTCCAAAAAGAAATCACTCGATGCCGCCCACCGGGAAATCTCTTCTTGTAACAAGACGTGGAATGCTACGCTAACCAACAACAAAAAGAGGGAAGACAAATTGAAGCAGCAAATTTCTGAACTTGAAGAACAGTTGAAGGCTAGCACTAAGCAGTATGAAGAGGAGGTGATGGCGAGGTATAGTCTCCAGAATGCATTGAACAAGGCCATCGAAGGCAAGAAAGAGGCTGTGTCTCAGAAGCGGAAGCTAGAGGATCACTTTGGAGAAGGGGGATGGGAGGAATCCGCTGGTGATTTACGACGTATTCTCAAGCGAAGAGATCTACTTGTTGAGGGTCTGCTTACCCGACCAAGTCATCCAGAGACTAAGAGATTATTAGAAGAGTACCTGGCATATGGGAGCACTTGACCGTTTCATGTATTAATGTGTATGCTTTATTTGCATTTGTGCTGACCATCACCAGGATTGTTGGTTGAGGTCATGCCCTCTTATTGTACACTCATTGATGTTGTATGGATTTCTCTGCAATATATGAGGTGTTTTCTATGGTTCGGCTCCAAATTTTGTATTGCTGTCACTGTCACTACACTGGCACATTCGCACTAGAATCGGGGAATGATATTCCCTAATGCACAGACACATATTGCATTGCATGCACATTCATATTGCATTACAGGTGATTATTGAATTGTATCTAATTTCCTGCACTGTATCAGGTCTTTTCAGGATTGAAAGTCAACGCCCGCACCGATACTCCACTCGCACCAACTGTAGAAGAGTTATGGATCAGATGCAGAATGAAATGCAGGACATGCGTGAGAAGCTGGCGCTATTCATGCAGACAATGAAGACCATTGTGAAAGGCCAGGAGAACTTGCAAGCTTTGGTGCAGCCTTTGCTAATGAGAAATGCTGGGCACGGAAATGAAGACCATAATTATGTGCGAGTTGACACTATTCACGGGGATGGTACCCCCACACCGGTAGCTCCACCTGTGGTAAACATACCTGCTGTCAATGTGAACAACGGCGCTGCCGCCGGGAACGGTAACGTTGGAATCGGTAACGAGACTGTCGTCAACAACGTTGGGTTCAGAGATGTCTATCTGGGTGGTGATAATATGGGAGGTAATGGCTTCGGTAATAATGGATTCGGCTTTAATGACCAGGGGTTTGATCATGCTGGGAAGTACGGCTTCAACGCTCAGGGCTTCGGACAGGACGGACTTGGTATGACTAATCAGGGTTATGGCGGATTCGGAAATGGAAATGGTGCCGGGATAATGTCTTTTGGACCTGCTGGAGTCGCTCCGGGGTATGGTAACAGGGGGCGAGGCCCTGTAATGAACCAGACTAGATTTGGCCATAACAACGGGTATGATGGATACGGAAATGGGAACGGTAATTGGCTAGAAGATTAGCAAGAAGATGCTTTCTCCGGTGGAGGTTTTGAAGGTCCTATGGATGACTCTCAGAGAATCAAGATGCTCGAGGAGCAGATGAAGGGGGTCGTGAATCAAAGCGTTGTTGGCTTAGATATGACTACAATGGGTCTAGTGCCTGGCCTGAGGGTACCGCTAAAATTCAAAGCTCCCACATTTGACAAATATAAGGGGGATACCTGTCCAAAAGTGCACGTGCGGTCATACTACAGAAGGATGTCGGCGTATTCAAACGATGAGAGGATGCTGATGCATTTCTTTCAAGATAGCTTGTCTGGCCCTTCCCTTGAATGGTATATGGGGTTGGAGCCAACACAGATAAAGAAATGGAAGAAGCTGGATGAAGCGTTTGTGGCTCACTATAAGTACAACAGTGACTTGGCACCCAACTGGGTCCAATTGCAGGGATTGTCCCAGAAGAAGGACGAGAGCTTCAAAGAGTATGCACAGAGATGGCGCGACATGGCTGCTCGAGTTCATCCTCCTTTGGAGGACAAAGAAATGAATGATATGTTCATAGGAACATTCACCGGTATGTTTTATAACAAGCTGTTTCACACGTCCTTAGGCAGTTTCTCAGACTTAATCCTGATGGGTGAGAAGATTGAAAGCAACATTAAACAGGGAAGATTCCAAGCTGAGGAATCCACTTCAGCTGGCAGTAACATAAGGGCTTTCGGTGGGCGCCGTCAAGGTGATGCAAGTGCAGTGTTTGGGGGCCGAGGCCGAGGCCGGGGCAGAGGTCGAAACCAGTACAATCAGCCGCAGCAGGTGGCAAGTGTCACTATTCCATTTCAGCAACAACCAATACAACAACAGCAACAACAGCCACAACAGGGGGCACATCCTGCCCAGCGCAGAGCCCAGGGGGACAAACCAAGGAGGGTGTTTGAAACGCCTCCTTCAACGTATGCAGAATTGCTACAGACGTTACTGGGTTTGAACTTGGTGGAAAAAAGAACTATGGCGCCGGTAACAGGCACTCCTCCGTACGGCTTTGACGCAAGCAAGCACTGTGAATTCCACTCTGGGGCTCCTGGCTACAATGTAGAGAGTTGCCACGCGTTCAAACATGTGGTGCATGATCTATTGGATAGTAAGGCTATCAATTTTGGACAGGCAGGTCCGAACATAGTACAAAAGCCCATGCCCAATCATGGGGCAAATGCTATTTTAACCGAGGAGGGTTTGAACTTGATTATGAATTTTGATGACCTAAAGACACCGTTGTGTGAGATAAAGAGCAGGTTATTGCAAGGAGGTGTGTATCCGGGCTGCGATGAGTTTTGTTTAGAGTGTTGGACCCAAGCTGGGAGTTGTGCTGAATTGAAGAAGGGTATTCAGACCTTAATAGATGGAGGCACATTGCAATTCGACAGAACGACAGTTGAAGAACCTGCAGGGTTATCAGCAGACGAGCAAAGTGATGTAGCTACTGTGACGATTCCCCGAAAAACAATAACTATAACGGCGCCAACCAGGTGACCGCCGATCACTATCACCAAGGCAGGACCAATCCCTTATGAGAGCACTAAGGCAGTCCCCTGGACCTATGGGTTGGAAGCATACTGTGATGGGGTGAAAATTGATGTTAGTAAGCAGCCAGTTGAGGTTGTAGACAACATCGTCGGTACCGGAGGGATGACAAGAAGTGGGAGAATCTTTATATCGCCTGAGGTAGAGGCTGAACGACTGGCGAAAGGAAAAGGAAAGATGAATGAGAATGTCCCGGTGCAGAGGAACGAAAAAGAAACATCGTTGAAGGATGTGGAAGAGTTTATGCGCCTTATTCGTAAGAGTGATTATAAGATTGTTGAGCACCTTCAACAGACGCCATCAAAGATATCCATACTGTCGTTGCTATTGTGTTCCGAAGCTCACAGAAATGCATTGCTGAAAGTTCTGGATACGTCCTTCGTACCCCAAGATGTTTCTGTGAATCAGCTGGACGGGGTGTTGGCGCATGTGAACGCAGGCCATAGCTTGGGATTTACCGACTTTGATTTGACCCCGAAAGGGAGAGAGCATAACATGGCGTTGCACGTCTCAGTTGAGTGTAGGGGCTCAGTCATGTCTCATGTACTGGTAGATACCAGATCTTCCTTAAACGTGCTGCCAAAGAAAGCAATGATGAAATTGGATGTCAGAGGAATCCTTTGTACGCCTAGTGACTTGGTGGTCAGGGCATTTGATGGTACACGAAGAACAGTCTTTGGATCCATAACGTTACCTCTACAGGTGGGGCCGGAGGTTTTCGCAACTGAATTTTATATTATGGACATCCAGCCAGCATACAGCTGCCTTCTCGGACGACCCTGGATCCATGGTGCTGGGGCAGTCACATCTACCTTGCACCAAAAGCTGAAATACATGGTAGGGGACAGTGTGGTCACAGTCTGTGGAGAAGAAGATATATTGGTTAGCCATCTGTCATCATTCAAGTATGTAGAAGTCGACGGCGAGATTCATGAAACACCCTGTCAAGCCTTTGAAGGGTTGCGCATCAAAGACAAAGTTCCGGGGCCAAGTAAAGCATCAGAGGTGGCCGTCTCGTCATACAAGGAAGCTCAGGCTCTAGTGGAGACTGGCAAGACAAAAGGCTGGGGCAAGGTTCTGGATATTCCCGTGAAGATGGACAGATTTGGGCTGGGATATCAACCGTCGTCATCAACGCCTGCTGCAGGGGCACCCCGTTTCAAAGGACCGATAACGATTACAGCTAGTGGAGTGTATCACGAGGCCATCAACGCTGTTTTAGATTCCGAAGAAGGAGACAGTGACTGCGACATGGACGCCTGGATTCAGCCAAGCGTGCCAGGACAAGGATTATGCAATTGGTCTATTCAGGAGATTGTTCCTGTGACTCTCAAACATTAATGCTTTGTTTTCTTAATTGTTGAACAATCTGGTGTCTTACCCGAGGCATCATGATTTTGCTTAGGGCCGTGCTGTTATGTACATTGCGTTGTTTAATCATTAAATAAAAGGCGTTTTTCATGTACAAATATTGCGATCTCTGTTTTTCCTGTTTTTGTGTTTTACAATAAAATGGCAACGTGGTTATTCGCTTTATACATATTTTGAAGCACTTAACCATTCCTTTTGCAGGTTAATATTTTCAGATGACGTCATTGAACCGCCTATGACTCGTTTCGACTTTGAGCACCCGGTATTTCAGGCCGAAGAAGAGATTGTTGAAGATGGCGACGTTCCAGAAGAATTGTCTTGGTTGGTGAAGCAAGAAGAACGAGTCATTCTGCCTCATGAGGAGGTCATCGAAATCTTTAACTTGGGGTCGGAAGGGGTTGAAAAGAACATCCGTATAGGAGCCGCGCTGCAGAGCAACGTCAGGCGAAGACTGGTTGAAATGCTCTGAGAGTACAATGATGTGTTCGCTTGGTCGTATGAAGACATGCCTGGGCTTGATACAGATATGGTTGTGCACCGTCTGCCGCTAAAAGAAGAATGCCCGCCGGTCAAGCAGAAGCTTCGCAGAACCAGACCTGATATGGCAGTGAAAATTAAGGAGCAGGTTCAAAAACAGTGGGATGCTGGTTTCCTAGCTGTTACAAAATATCCCTCATGGGTCGCTAATATTGTACCAGTGCCAAAGAAAGACGGTAAAGTGAGAATGTGCGTAGATTACCGTGATTTGAACAAAGCGAGCCCGAAAGATGATTTTCCACTTCCCCACATCGATGTGCTAGTTGACAACACTGCTTAATTCTCCGTATTCTCCTTCATGGATGGCTTCTCGGGCTATAATCAGATTAAGATGGCACCAGAAGACATGGAGAAGACTACTTTCATAACACCTTGGGGAACATTTTGTTACAAAGTGATGCCCTTCGGATTGAAGAATGCTGGGGAAACGTATCAGCGTGCAATGACGACTCTTTTCCATGATATGATGCATAAGGAGATCGAGGTTTATGTCGATGATATGATTGCCAAATCCCAGACGGAGGAAGAGCATTTGGTGAATCTGCTGAAGTTATTCAAAAGGCTTAGGAAGTTCAGGTTGAGACTGAACCCTAACAAGTGCACCTTCGGGGTGAGATCGGGTAAACTGCTGGGGTTTATCGTGAGCGAAAGAGGAATAGAGGTTGATCCTGCAAAAATAAAAGCAATACAAGAGATGCCGACGCCTAAAACAGAAAAAGAGGTGCGCGGGTTTTTAGGGAGGTTGAACTACATCGCTCGGTTCATATCTCACCTAACGGCTACGTGTGAGCCATTATTCAAGCTGTTGAAAAAAGACCAGGCTGTAACATGGAATGAAAATTGTCAAAAGGCGTTCGATAAGATAAAACAGTATTTGCAGGAGCATCCTATTTTGATACCACCAGTGGCAGGGAGACCCTTGATTATGTATTTGACAGTTCTTGAGGGAAGTATGGGTTGTGTTCTCGGTCAACACGACGAGACAGGAAGAAAAGAGCATGCAATATACTACTTGAGTAAGAATTTTACTGAATGTGAATCTCGATATTCAATGCTCGAAAAAACTTGTTGCGCGTTAGCCTGGGCCGCCAAGCGTTTGAGGCAATACATGCTGAACCATACAACCATGCTCATCTCGAAGATGGATCCTATCAAATACGTATTCGAAAAGCAGGCATTATCGGGGAGAATTGCCCGTTGGAAGATGGTTTTGACCGAATATGACATCCAGTATGTCTCGCAGAAGGCTATAAAGGGGAGTGTATTGTCTGAGTACTTGGCAGAGCAGCCTATTGAGGATTACCAATCGATGAGGTTTGATTTTCCTGACGAGGATATCATGTACCTAAAGATGAAAGATTGTGAAGAGCCGTTGCTAGACGAAGGACCAGAATTGGGCTCCAAATGGAAGTTGATCTTTGACGGAGCTGTAAACGCCTACGGTAGCGGAATAGGGGCAATCATCACTACGCCACACGGGTCGCACATCCCGTTTACTGCTTGATTGACCTTTCCAGTTACCAATAATGAAGCCGAATACGAAGCTTGTATCATGGGGCTTAAAGAAGCCATTGATTTGCGAATCAAAAATCTGGATGTATACGGAGACTCAGCTCTGGTAGTGAATCAAATAAAAGGAGAATGGGAGACACGTCAGCCTAATTTGATACCGTACATGAATTACGCGAGGAGATTGTTGCCTTTCTTTGACAAGGTTGAATTGCATCATGTACCGCAAGCAGAGAATCAGATGGCTGACGCCCTGGCCACTTTGTCTTCCATGTACAAAGTCAACTTCTGGAATGAGGCTCCCAGAATTGTTATCTCTCGGCTTGACAGACCCGCCTTCGTGTTTGCCATTGACGAAGCATCTGATGATAAACCGTGGTATTTTGATATCCTTAATTTCCTGAAAAATAAAGAGTATCCGGCTGGGGCATCCAGTCACGATCAGAAGACTCTCAAGAGATTGGCGGGTAATTTCTATTTGAATCCGAACGGTGTCTTATACAGAAGAAATCACGACTTGGTGCTACTACGTTGTGTAGACGAAAAAGAGGCGAAGCTGCTCATGGAGGAAATACATGAGGGTACATTTGGTATGCATGCTGGTGGGCATGCTATGATGAGGAAGCTGCTGCGGGCAGGTTATTTTTGTCTAACTATGGAAACTGATTGTTTCAAGTTCGCGAGGAGGTGTCATAAGTGCCAGATCTATGCAGATAAGATCCATGTGCCTCCGAGTCCTCTGAATGTGATGTCATCACCATGGCCGTTCTCAATGTGGGGAATTGATATGATTGGAAAGATCGAGCCGACGGCTTCTAACGGACACCGGTTCATTCTAGTAGCGATCAATTATTTTACCAAATGGGTGGAAGCGGCATCTTATGCAAATGTGACCAGGCAGGTGGTAGCCAGATTCATCAAGAGAGATATCATTTGCAGATATGGAATCCCCGAGCGGATAATTACTGACAACGGTTCGAACCTGAATAACAAAATGATGAAGGAGCTGTGTCAGAATTTTAAGATCGAGCATCACAACTCCTCCCCTTATCGACCCAAGATGAATGGCGCTGTTGAAGCGGCCAATAAGAATATAAAGAAGATTGTTCAGAAGATGGTGGTGACCTATAAGGATTGGCACGAGATGCTACCTTTTGCTTTGTACGGTTATCGTACGACGGTACGCACATCAACCGGGGAAACCCCGTTCTCGTTGGTATATGGAATGGAAGCAGTGTTACCACTGGAAGTTGAGATTCCTTCCCTGAGAGTATTACGAGATGTTCAACTAGACGAGGCAGAATGGGTGAAAGACAGGTTGAACCAGCTGAGTTTAATGGATGAGAAGAGGCTAGCTTCTCTAGCATACGGTCGTTTGTACCAAAGCCGAATGAAGAAAGCATATGACAAGAAGATACATCCTCGGAGCTTTCAGACGGGCGACCTTGTGCTGAGAAGGATTCTCCCGCCACAGGCAGATCACAGGGGCAAGTGGACCCCCAACTACGAAGGGCCATACGTTGTCAGAAGAGTCTTTTCAGGAGGAGCTTTGTTGTTGTCCACCATGGACGGTGAAGACTTTACGTCACTTGTGAATTCGGACGCAGTTAAAAAATACTTTGCTTGAAACTGACCCGCTGGACAAAAAAAAGAGAGTCCATGCAAAAATGGGGCATCCTGGCGAACCAAAAACAGAATGAAAGGTTCGGGCAAAAGTTAGGGATAAAATTGAAAATATGTACACCCGCGAAGTTGAAAACCTACACTGGGCGGCTTCGGCAAAAAAGGGTATCCCGGTGAACTGAAAACCCGTAAAGGGCGGTTCACGCAAAAGTTAGGGATTTGAAAAGCAAATGACTGCGGTCCGAATTTGATACTGCGGTGCGCATTGGGGCGGGAGAATATACCTGAGGGGTCGATTATCAGATACAATCTCTTCGGAAGTGTGAATACCGGGAAAGCATTAGAGTCGGGCGAGTCATAGGAGGATCAGCTCATGATGTTCGTCTGCATCCCGTTGCCGACATGTGTACAAATTTGATTTGTCATTATATTTATGCTTCTTGTGCATACTTGTATATTTGTTGTGCGTAGCTTCCTCTTTTCAGGAGTTACATCCCGTGTACAAAACTCCGCCCATTTAGGGGCCCAATCAATAAAACATGTTATTCAGTATTTGATGCTGGTTCTTTACTGTTTTGTACATGACAATGTCGAGGTTTAATAAAACTAGCAAGTGTATAACGTCGCTGGCCCTTGCCAATAATTGCTAAAACTTTGAATTAACTGAAAATAATGTCACTAACACTAACCTGAATAGATTTGGTTGCATAGACTTGTCTTGTCTTGTTTGTGGTGTTGCAGGGTTTGTAGCCGTATGAAGTGGACGATCAAAAGATTGCAGTACTGACCAGAAGCTCGTAACGAAAGACTCAATCCCCATGCAGGTCGCGCTTCTGAGATGACAATGTTCCTTACCGAAGAAGGATCGAATTCCCCAGCTAGTCGTAGATTATTCGAAGGACATCCTCCAGCAAAGTTGTTCACTCTCAGCAGAATTGACGATTCCCAGATCGAAGGCTGTATTCAGACAGTGTGGTGTCCCCCAAAAGGATCCCCCATCCCGAGCCGAGCGGTTTAGCCTCAGAAGATTAACATTTCCAACTCGTGAGCTGTACTTAGACAGTTTACTCTTTCCAGTAGGGTCATTTACTCTCCCCCAGCGGAGTCAGTTGATTTTCCCCAAGAGAATTGTTTCGTCCCCAGCGGAGTTCTCTTTCCAGCAAGTGTTTTCTTTCCTCCCCAGTGGAACTCAAAGATTAAAAAAAGAAAACTCTCCCCGGCAGAGTTGGTGGTGTATCCTGGCATTTATTTTGTCGGAATACCGTGTGATACCCGTTCACTCCCCAGCAAAAGTCCAATTTTCATTGGCACGGGTAAGCTCCCCAGCACAAGTCCAATCATGATTGGCGCATTCAAATATTCCTCAGCGAAGCGGGCTTCACTCTTCCAGCATTTATTTTGGTGGAATAATTTTGTGGCACCTGGTTACCCCCAGCAGAGTTGGCGTTGTCTTCAGCATTTATTTTGCGGAAGCGGTTTCTGTATCCCAGCAGTTCGAGTCTGCATTTGTATCGGCATATAGTGTCATACTTGCAAACAAAAAACGCGTAGCATTTCCATGTCGAATGGAGCATTACGCCATTGTCAAACATATGCATTCTGAAACATAAACCAGGTTGATTAACCGTTTGTTTTCAAGTGTTGTTTCCCTTGCAGGTGGAGGGAGCTCTTGCTCAAATTAATTACCAAACATTCAAGATCTCGGCGTGAGACATGTAATGATAATGTCAATTGTGGCATTATTCCCCACAGAGTTGCTTGTTTAAAGTTTCTCTTACCCCTCCAGCGGAGTATTTCTTCAAGGTCGTTATTGTGACAGCATCAGAAGATTTCGTGAATCGATCTTTCGAATTTGTCTGGCAGTGTGGATTCAGAAAATCCCCAGTAGAGTCCTTCTCAGATTTGCTGCCATGTCAGCACTGGAAATTAGAAGATTAGACTCAGATTGTGTTACCCATGTGATTGATAGAGCTAGCTGCTGCAAAGATAGGCAGAAAACCTGTATTCGACAGAGTATTACCCGTAGCAGAGGCGGAGATATTTTCTTGTATTCGACAGAGTATTACCCGTAGCAAAGGCGGAGATATTTTCCCGTGTTGACGGAGATGTTACCCGTGTTGACGGAGATGTTACCCGTGTTGACGGAGATGTTACCCGTGTTGACGGAGATGTTACCCGTGTTGACGGAGATGTTACCCGTGTTGACGGAGATGTTACCCGTGTTGATGGAGATGTTACCCGTGTTGACGGAGATGTTACCCGTGTTGACGAAGATTTTACCCGTGTTGACGGAGATGTTACCCGTGTTGACGGAGATGTTACCCGTGTTGATGGAGATGTTACCCGTGTTGACGGAGATGTTACCCGTGTTGGCGGAGATGTTACCCGTGTTGACGGAGATGTTACCCGTGTTGACGGAAATGTTACCCGTGTTGACGGAGATGTTACCCGTGTTGACGGAGATGTTACCCGTGTTGACGGAGATGTTACCCGTGTTGACGAAGATGTTACCCGTGTTGACGGAGATGTTACCCGTGTTGACGGAGATGTTACCCGTGTTGACGGAAATGTTACCCATGTTGACGGAGATGTTACCCGTGTTGACGGAGATTTTACCCGTGTTGACGGAGATTTTACCTGTGTTGAAAGAGATGTTACCCGTGTTGACGGAGATGTTACCCGTGTTGACGGAGATGTTACCTGGGATGGACAGAGATTGTTTC
Organism: Lathyrus sativus; assembly: GCA_963859935.3. Classification (NCBI taxonomy): domain Eukaryota; kingdom Viridiplantae; phylum Streptophyta; class Magnoliopsida; order Fabales; family Fabaceae; genus Lathyrus; species Lathyrus sativus. Next base: position 233,537,893 of record OZ012740.1, on the reverse strand, counting down.
CTGTGTTTAGACAGATGGTTTGCCCGTATGGAGAGACGGATGGAGTTTCCTGTGATTAGACAGAAAAGTGTCCCCAGCGAAAGCGCCGGTATTTTTCCGTGATGTGAGTCCTGACATGGACAGATTTGTGTTTATTCGTGATTTGGCGAAATTTGGGTCCAGATGTGGACAAGGTTACTACTGTGACAACAGAATCTCTATTCGTGTTGACGAATTTGTCCCTCTTCTTGTGTTGATAAGGTTAGTCCAGTTGTGGACAGAGGTGTGTTGCGTAAAATGTTCAGTACCTGTGGCGTTACATAGGTGGTTGAAGTTGAAATCAGATTTATCAGACGTCGGATCAGTGGTTGCCGTAACAACCAGATTCAGTTGGTGGATGTCGTTCCCCAAATAGTGGTGCAGTTCATTTTTGCGGTTGGCAAATTTCCGGGTTCTTAGTATTCAATCCTCTTGTACCTCGAATGTCTGAAGGCTCCGGGCGTTTCACCTAGTCGAGTCCAAGTCGCTTGAATAGGGGCAGCTGTTGCACCCTAAAATTTGCTCAACTTATTCCACGTGATCTTATGTTTCAATTGCATTGTCATTTGCATAAAAAGTCATGTACATAGTCTAATCAACTTCATAGCATAGCATGGGCAAGTCATCCAATAAGGGACCAAATGCAATTCTTATGAGCATATCAAGAGGGTATTATTCAAATTCAAGCACATCCAAGTCATCAGAAAGAAATTGAAATATGAGAAGTTAGTGGACCAAGCAGTGGATCTATCTCCTATCTTGAGGGTATTTGAAGATCATCAAAGAAGTTGTGAGCAAGGAATTGGGGTCATGGAGTGTATATAGACATCTTGGAAGACCTAGAGAGTCATTTTGAAAGTGAGACAAGTCATTGATGTGAGTGCAAGAGCTGCAGTGGAAGACAGTCAACTAGGGTTTCATCTGGGTCAACCCTAGGTCAAACGCTTGGTTGAAGGTCATCAAGGTCTATCTGAAAGATGTGGGGTTCATCATTGGACATGTAGATGTGGATGTGGTGTTGTGCCAAGGAGGAATCAAGAAAAATCAAGAAGGAGAGGAGTTCCTAAATTAGGGTTTCTGTGTAAAATCCCCTGATTTAGGTCAAACTTCCAAGCAAGATAATTCAAAATGCAAGCTTCAAATGGATCCTTGGCCAACATGAAACTTGCAGTGGATCTCAAGAACTTTAATTTGAGTGGTGGAAGACATCAAGGAGATTTATAGAACTCAAGTTATGGTCCTTGCAAGTTACAGGTCATCAGAGGCATCTGAAATTTTGTCTGTGAAAGTTACTTGACTTCCAAGCAACGTTTACCCTTCAAGGAGCTTTCAAATGGATTTCTGGCCAACATTAAAGTTGTTCCTCATGATCTTAGCTTTCTAGAAAGGTATGGTATGACTTCATCTGATTTGTGGAACTCTACTTATGACTTTGGCAAGCAAAGGGTATTTTGGTCATTTGGAAATTATGGGTCATTTCAAGCATATGCCCAAAACTCCTACTTGCAAGTCTCAAATAGAAAAATGTTCAACATCAAACTTGCTCCAAATGACATTTTGAGTCTAGAAAAGTGATCTTGGAAGTTGGGAAATGCATGGAACTTAGAATTGCAAAATTGACCAAGTATAAAGGGAAAAAGTCCATTTTAAATGACCAAAATTGTGAATTTTTGATATAAAAGCAAAACAAAGCATGTGACCAACCATTTTGAAGGTAAATCATATTTTAAGACTAATGGCAATGTTAGTTTTTGGAGTTGAGGTCAGGAAATGGAAGTTATCCTAAGTTGCTTGTAAAAGAAGAAACACATGCCGAATCACAAGGAGATCAATGCACAAGGCAAGAGGTGGTTTCTACACTTTCAAATTATCATATGGGGAGAAATTCAAGCTACTTTGAGCTGCTGCAACCATGCTTTCATGAACTGATTTTTTCAACTTGCAAGTTTCATTTTCTCATGCAATGATATATTCAAATACTCCTTGGATCATTCTAGCAAGTTCCAGAACATTCTATCCTCATCTATATAAACATTGAAGATGATCTAGGGCAGGGTTGGTGCTTCATTTGGTAGAAAATCTCAGAATCACTTTCTCACTTCTCTGTTGCAAATTGCTTCGAATTCTCATAATTCTCCATCACTCTCTCAAGTTTTTGATTCTATCATATTCCATATTCATCATAGAGCAAATTGCAATCAGGATCTGAGTGTATTGGTGCAAGAATCGTGTTCTGCAAATTTTCACATTCAAGTGCAAGAAGAATTGGTTATGATGATCCAGGGCATTTGAGCAAGATTTGTTGCAAACAGAATCAAGATCCACATATATTGATTGATCCTGGAGCATTGTAGGCCTTGAAGTGAAGGAACTCACCATCTGTTTTCAATTTCTCACCAGGTTAGTGTTTCTCTCGATTTGGCTTGATTTAGATAGCATTAGGAAGAATTGTTATGTTAAGCATGATCTAGGTGGTTAGATGATTGTTTATGGAGACTTTAGCAAGATTTGGTGAAGGTTGATGGATGAGCACGAAATCAGTTTGGACATAGAACTTGGTGATTAGGCTGTTAGAATCTTGAATTGTTAGTGATTATTGATCAGTGCAAGGTCATGAAGAGTTTAGTGTACTTAGATCATGGATTAGTGATGATGAAAATTCTGAGTAATTCTGAGGTAGTGATTGTGTTTCATGCTAGAGTGGATATTAATTGATGCTGATACCATAGGCTTGATCAGGGACAAATTTAGAGTGATTTTGCTTTTTACACTTTTGAAATTGATGTTGAAATGAGGCTGCACGAGTGAGGAGAAGAGAGTGTGCATGATGCTGTGTTCATGGCTGTTTTTCTGCAAACCCTAGACTAGTGGAGAAGATGAAGTTAGGCACGTTGGATTATGGAGACTTGGTTGACTGGCAAGATGATCCAAGGGCTCACGTTCAAAGCTGAGATTTGGAGGGAAGTTATAAACATGAAACTCTGCGTTTCATTTAATCACGCTCCTGGGCTTAGTAATGACTTTGCTTCCCAAACCCCACGTCTCCAAGGCCCAAACATTTGAACTGATATTTGATGCTATTGGCACCGCGTGCCTTTTCTTTTTTTCCTTTGATTTACTGAATTATTTTGTTTTAGCTTTGGGCTTAAGGATATTGCTACGTGCACCCCAAGTTTCAAAGGCCCAAACGTTTACATTGAATTTTCCTGCTATTTACACCGCGCGCGTTTTTTTTTTTTGATTTTCTGATTAAATTTTGTTTTAATTTTGGGCCTAGTTATATTGCTATGCACACCCCTGAGTACCTGGCCCATGTGATATTGAACTGGGCGTATATGCTGCTTGCACCCCCTGGCTTATTTCTCTTTAATTTTGTTTTGATTCATTTTATTAGCATTTTATAAAATCCATATTAAATCAAAAAATGAGAATTTTAACATGAGAGTTTTTGCAATAGTTTAACATAGACTTGAAGAAAATTAAAATGATTAAAAAATATTAGTTTAGCTATTTTTTCTATTTTTGCTTATATTTTACATTTTAATTGTTTTTAAATAGATATAGTTTGTATATAGTTTTTGTAGAATTTCTTTTAGGTATTTCCCATAATCTCTTTAGGCTAATTTTTTTTTAGTATAACTAGATACATATATTAGGTGCCCCCTTGATTTTTATACCAATTTTTTAGGATTTATTTTAGGTAGTTTAGTTAGAAAACATTAGGCTAATCATTTAGGGTTGTGAACATAACATTAGGTATACAAAACAAGTTTCTTTTGGGTTTTCTCTAGAACAAATTAGATGATGGGGTTATAGGGGTATTATGGGTAAGTGATAGATCCCTTAGAAAATGCTAGACTTCCTCTATTATATAAATATTACTAGTATATTTTCTGTATTTGATTGATTGTGTGGTGTGCCCTTTCTAGGGTTATTGTTTGATTGTGTGGGGTATTGGGCTTGTTTGGGGCTTGGGTTTGAGTTGAAGACTTTGTTGATGAAGCCCATTGAAGACAAAAGGAATGAAGACTCAGTTCAGGAGTTGATGAAGAGTATATCTTGCTGGCAGCTGTTGAAGGTTATAGGATCTAGGAGTTAGGCAGAGCTCTAGAATAGCAACTTGATTCACAAACATGGAAGGTCTTGTTTGCCTCCATCCCTCTCTGTGATGCAGAGTCTCTCTAAGATACTCACCCCCTTCCTTTGGAAGGCTTGGTGACGGTGTCTAAGAGATAGAACTCTTGAAAGAAACATTCTACATATTGTTAGCAGTCTGTTTGCCACCTTTAATGGTCAACTAACTGTTTAACATTCCAGTTCATCCTCTTAACTGTTCCTCATCTTGGAGAATGAGACTTGAAGAAAAGCCCTGAAGGATTGAAGATGGAGACCTTGCTTGAAGGCTGTGAAGATGAAGACTGATGCTTGCTTGAAGCCTGTAGATGGTTGAAGATGACTTGAAGACAGATGTTGAGGAAGCTTGCTGATGAAGATTGTTGTTTGCTGTTTATTTTTGCTGTTTATAATTTTTGATGTATTGTTTGAATTTCTCTGACTGTATTGCTTGCTAATTGACCTGTTAGGTTGAAAGCGAATTTTGTTCGCTTTTGCCTGTTGTTTTCTAGGTTCGAGGTTGAGTGGGACTCCCTTGCCTCGCTTGTATTGCTGCATTCATGCATTTTACTGCTTTATTGTATATATGCTATTGTTTCTGTTTTCGTTTATCCCTTAGGATCTCTGTTTCTCTCTACGCAAGAGAGGAACATGATAGACATTAGGTCTTAACCCATGACTGATAACATTAGGTTAGTTTGATTCCCTTTTCAACCATAGATTTTAGAGTTCTGTCTCTTCTTTCTCAAAACAAACAGAAAAAACACAGTAAATCTTTCAAACACAATAAAAGACACTTCTTCCGTAAAAGAATGTGAACTCATCAAAACGTCATTTTTGTCCGCTTGGACCGGTAATCAGAAAAACCCTTTTTCAGAAGGAGATAAAAGCAATCAAGACAGACTGGTGTCGTACGTGGCCCGAACTACGTTTGCTCTGATCTTTCATGCTGTATGAAAGTATATAGGCATAGGATGCGATATCCTAGCGAGCAACCTTCCCCTCCTTTCCCGTAGGTAGGCGAACTACGTTGACTCCGATTTCTCGTTCCAGACGGGAATACGTAGGCATAAAGTGCGATACTTTGCCGAGTCATTTTCTTTTCTTTTTAACCCCAGACCTGTAGAGTAGATAGAATAACAATCCGTACTAGAAAACAAGCGTGGATCCCGTCGAGTACGACGGACGTGAGGGGTGCTAATACCTTCCCCTTGCGTAACCGACTTCCGAATCCAGGTTTTGGTTGCGATGACCATTCCTTTCCCCGTTTTGTGGTAGGTTTACCTCGAGCGTTTCCTTTCGCCTCCTTGGGATAAATAACGCACGGTGGCGACTCTTCTGTTCAGCCGGCGCCGATTTTCGCAGTAGCGACACAAAGTAGTATCTCTAAACACATGAGATTCTTCGGGTAGTCGAAGAAGTCCTATATCCAATAAGGTTCTTTGCGATGCTAAAGCAGTATCTCTAAACACATGAGATTCGTCGGATGGTCGAAGCAGTCCCTTATCCAATAAGGTTCTCCGCGATACCAAAGAAGTATCTCTAAACACATGAGATTCATCAGGTGGTCAAAGTAGTCCCTTATCCAATAAGGTTCTTTGCGATACCAAAGAAGTATCTCTTAACACATGAGATTCTTCGGGTGGTCAAAGCAGTCCCTTGTCTAATAAGGTTCTTCGCGATACCCAAGCAGTATTTTTAAACACATGAGATTCTTCGGGTGGTCGAAGCAGTCCCTTATCCAATAAGGTTCTTCACGATACCAAAGCAGTATCTCTAAATACATGAGATTCTTCGGGTGGTCAAAGCAGTCCCTTATCTAATTAGGTTCTTCGCGATACCAAAGCAGTATCTCTAAACACATGAGATTCTTCGGTTGGTCAAAGCAGTCCCTTATCTAATAAGGTTCTCCGCGATACCAAACCAGTATATTTAAACACATTTGAGATTCGTCGGATGGTCGAAGCAGTGCCTTATAAAATAAAGTTCTTCGCAATACCAAAGCAGTATCTCTAAACACATGACATTCTTCGGGTGGTGAAAGCAGTCCTTTATCCAATAAGGTTCTTCGCGATATTAAAGCAGTATCTCTAAACACATGAGATTCTTCGCGAAACCAAAGCAGTATCTCTAAACACATGAGATTCTTCGGGTGCTCGAAGCAGTCCCTTATCCAATAAGGTTCTTCGCGATACCAAAGCAGTATCTCTAAACACATGAGATTTTTCAAGTGGTTGAAGTAGTCCCTTATCCAATAAGGTTCTTCGCGATACCAAAGCAGCATCTCTAAACACATGAGATTCTTCGAGTGGTCGAAGCAATACCTTATTCAATAAGGTTCTTTGTGATACCAAAGCAGTATCTCTAAACACATGAGATTCTTCGGGTGGTCGAAGCAGTCCCTTATCCAATAAGGTTCTTCGCGATACCAAAGCAGTATCTCTAAACACATGAGATTCTTCGGGTGGTCGAAGCAGTCCCTTATCCAATAAGGTTCTTCGCGATACCAAAGCAATATCTCTAAACAGATGATATTCTTCGGGTGGTCAAACCAGTCCCTTATCTAATAAGGTTCTTCGCGATACCAAAGTAGTATCTCTAAACACATGAGATTCTTCGGTTGGTCAAAGCAGTCCCTTATCTAATAAGGTTCTTCACGATATCAAAGCAGTATGTCTAAACACATGAGATTCTTCGCGATACCCAAGCAGTATCTCTAAACACATGAGATTCTTCGGGTGGTCGAAGCAGTCCTTTATCCAATAAGGTTCTTCGCGATACCAAAGCAGTATCTCTAAACACATGAGATTCTTCGGGTAGTTGAAGCAGTACCTTATCCAATAAGGTTCTTCGCAATACCAAAGCAGTATCTCTAAACACATGAGATTCTTCGGGTGGTCGAAGCAGTCCCTTATCCAATAAGGTTCTTCGCGATACCAAAGCAGTATCTCTAAACACATGAGATTCTTCGGGTGGTCAAAGCAGTCCCTTATCAAATAAGGTGCTTCGTGATACCAAAGCAGTATCTCTAAACACATGATATTCTTCGGGTGGTCAAACCAGTCCCTTATCTAATAAGGTTCTTCGCGATACCAAAGTAGTATCTCTAAACACATGAGATTCTTCGGTTGGTCAAAGCAGTCCCTTATCTAATAAGGTTCTTCGCGATATCAAAGCAGTATCTCTAAACACATGAGATTCTTCGCGATACCAAAGCAGTATCTCTAAACACATGAGATTCTTCGGGTGGTCGAAGCAGTCCCTTTTCCAATAAGGTTCTTCGCGATACCAAAGCAGTATCTCTAAACACATGAGATTCTTCGGGTGGTCGAAGCAGTCCCTTATCCAATAAGGTTCTTCGCGATACCAAAGCAATATCTCTAAACACATGATATTCTTCGGGTGGTCAAACCAGTCCCTTATCTAATAAGGTTCTTCGCGATACCAAAGTAGTATCTCTAAACACATGAGATTCTTCGGTTGGTCAAAGCAGTCCCTTATCTAATAAGGTTCTTCGCAATATCAAAGCAATATCTCTAAACACATGAGATTCTTCGCGATACCCAAGCAGTATCTCTAAACACATGAGATTCTTCGGGTGGTCGAAGCAGTCCCTTATCCAATAAGGTTCTTCGCGATACCCAAGCAGTATCTCTAAACACATGAGATTCTTCGGGTGGTCGAAGCAGTCCCTTATCCAATAAGGTTCTTCGCGATACCAAAGCAGTATCTCTAAACACATGAGATTCTTCGGGTAGTTGAAGCAGTACCTTATCCAATAAGGTTCTTCGCAATACCAAAGCAGTATCTCTAAACACATGAGATTCTTCGAGTGGTCGAAGCAGTACCTTATTCAATAAGGTTCTTCGTGATACCAAAGCAGTATCTCTAAACACATGAGATTCTTCGGGTGGTCGAAGCACTCCCAAATCCAATAAGGTTCTTCACGATACCAAAGCAGTATCTCTAAACACATGAGATTCGTCGGATGGTCGAAGTAGTCCCTTATCCAATAAGGTTCTCCGCGATACCAAATCAGTATCTCTAAACACATGAGATTCTTCGGGTGGTGAAAGCAGTCCCTTATCCAATAAGGTTCTTCGCGATACCAAAGTAGTATCTTTAAACACATGAGATTCTCCTGGTGGTCAAAGTAGTCACTTATCCAATAAGGTTCTTCGCGATACCAGAGCAGTATCTCTGAACACATGAGATTCTTCGGGTGGTCAAAGCAGTCCCTTATCAAATAAGGTGCTTCGTGATACCAAAGCAGTATCTCTAAACACATGATATTCTTCGGGTGGTCTAACCAGTCCCTTATCTAATAAGGTTCTTCGCGATACCAAAGTAGTATCTCTAAACACATGAGATTCTTCGGTTGGTCAAAGCAGTCCCTTATCGAATAAGGTTCTTCGCGATATCAAAGCAGTATCTCTAAACACATGAGATTCTTCGCGATACCAAAGCAGTATCTCTAAACACATGAGATTCTTCGGGTGGTCGAAGCAGTCCCTTATCCAATAAGGCTCTTCGCGATACCAAAGCAGTATCTCTAAACACATGAGAATCTTCGGGTAGTTGAAGCAGTACCTTATCCAATAAGGTTCTTCGCGATACCAAAGCAGTATCTCTAAACACATGACATTCTTCGGGTGGTCGAAGCAGTCCCTTATTCAATAAGGTTCTTTGCGATACCTAAGTAGTATCTCGAAACACATGAGATTCTTCAGGTGGTTGACGCAGTCCCTTATCCAATTAGGTTCTTCGCGATACCAAAGTAGTATCTCCAAACACATGAGATTCTTCGGGTAGTTGAAGCAGTACCTTATTCAACAAGGTTCTTCGCGATACCAAAGCAGTATCTCTAAACACGTGAGAATCTTCGAGTAGTTGAAGCAGTACCTTATTCAATAAGGTTCTTAGTGATACCAAAGCAGTATCTCTAAACACATGAGATTCTTCGGGTGGTCGAAGCACTCCCAAATCCAATAAGGTTCTTCACGATACCAAAGCAGTATCTCTAAACACATGAGATTCGTCGGATGGTCGAAGCAGTCCCTTATCCAATAAGGTTCTCCGTGATACCAAATCAGTATCTCTAAACACATGAGATTCTTCGGGTGGTGAAAGCAGTCCCTTAACCAATAAGGTTCTTCTTGATATTAAAGCAGTATCTCTAAACACATGAGATTCTTCGCGATACCAAAGCAGTATCTCTAAACACATGAGATTCTTTGGGTGGTCGAAGCAGTCCCTTATCCAATAAGGTTCTGCGCGATACCAAAGCAATATCTCCAAACACATGATATTCTTCGGGTGGTTAAACCAGTCCCTTATCTAATAAGGTTCTTCGCGATATCAAAGCAGTATCTCTAAACACATGAGATTCTTCGCGATTCCAAAGCAGTATCTCTAAACACATGAGATTCTTCGGGTGGTCGAAGCAGTCCGTTATCCAATAAGGTTCTTTGGGATACCAAAGCAGTATCTCTAAACACATGAGATTCTTCATGTGGTCGAAGCAGTACCATATCGAATAAGGTTCTTCGCGATACCAAAGCAGTAACTCTAAACACATGAGATTCTTCGAGTGGTCGAAGTAGTCCCTTATCCAATAAGGTTCTTCGCGATTCCAAAGCAGTATCTGTAAACACTTGAGATTCGTCGGATGGTCGAAGTAGTCCATTATCCAATAAGGTTCTTCGTGATACCAAAGCAGTGTCTCTAAACACATAGGATTTTTCGGGTGGTCGAAGCAGTCCCTTATCCAATAAGATTCTTTGCGATACCAAAGCAGTATCTCTAAACACATGAAATTTTTCGGGTGGTCGAAGCAGTCCCTTATCCGTTAAGGTTCTTCGCGATACCAAAGCAGTATCTCTAAACACATGAGATTCTTCAAATGGTCAAAGCAGTCCCTTATCCAATAGGGTTTTTTGCGATACCAAAGCAGTATATCTAAACACATGAGATTCTTCTGGTGGTCGAAGTAGTCCCTTATCCAATAAGGTTCTCCGCGATACCAAAGTAGTATCTGTAAACACATGAGATTCGTCGGATGGTTGAAGTAGTCCCTTACCCAATAAGGTTCTTCACCATACCAAAGCAGTATCTCTAAACACATAGGATTTTTCGGGTGGTCTAAGCAGTCGCTTATCCAATAAGGTTCATTGCGATACCAAAGCAGTTTCTCTAAACACATGAGATTCGTCGGTTGGTCAAAGTAGTCCCTTATCTAATTAGGTTCTTCGCGATACCAAAGTAGTATCTCTAAACACATGAGATTCTTCGGGTGGTCGAAGCAGTCCCTTAACCAATAAGGTTCTTAGCGATATCAAAGCAGTATCTTTAAACACATGAGATTCTTCGCGATACCAAAGCAGTATCTCTAAATACATGAGATTCTTTGGGTGGTTGAAGCAGTCCCTTAACCAATAAGGTTCTTAGAGATACCAAAGCAGTATCTCTAAACACATGAGATTCATCGGGTGGTCAAAGCAGTCCCTTATCTGTTAAGGTTCTTTGCGATACCAAAGCAGTATCTCAAAATACATGAGATTCTTCGGGTGGTCGAAGTAGTCCCTTATCCAATAAGGTTCTATGCGATACCAAAGCAGTATCTCTAAACACATGAGATTCTTCTTGTGGGTAAAGCAGTCCCATATCGAATACGGTTCTTCGCGATACCAAAGCAGTATCTCTAAACACATGAGATTCTTCGGATTGTCGAAGTAGTCCCTTATCTAATAAGGTTCTACGCGATACCAAAGCAGTATCTTTAAACACATGAGATTCGTCGGATGGTCGAAGTAGTCCCTTATCCAATAAGGTTCTTCGTGATACCAAAGCAGTGTCTTTAAACACATAGGATTTTTTGGGTGGTTGAAGCAGTCCCTTATCTAATAAGATTCTTTGCGATACCAAAGCAGTATCTCTAAACACATGAGATTCTTCGGGTGGTCGAAGCAGTTCCTTATCCATTAAGGTTTTTCGCGATACCAAAGCAGTATCTCTAAACACATGAGATTCGTCGGGTGGTCGAAGCAGTGCCTTATCCAATAAGTTTCTTCGCGATACCAAAGCAGTATCTCTAAACACATGAAATTCTTCGGGTGGTCGATGCAGTCCCTTATCTGTTAAGGTTCTTTGCGATACCAAAGCAGTATCTCTAAACACATGCGATTCTTCAGATGGTCGAAGCAGTCCCTTATCCAATAGGGTTTTTGGTGATACCAAAGCAGTATCTCTAAACACATGAGATTCTTCATGTGGTCAAAAAAGTCCCTTATCGAATAAGGTTCTTCGCGATACCAAAGCAGTATCTATAAACACATAAGATTCTTCTGGTGGTCGAAGTAGTCCCTTATCCAATAAGGTTCTCCGTGATACCAAAGCAGTATCTGTAAACACATGAGATTCGTTGGATGGTTGAAGTAGTCCCTTATCCAATAAGGTTCTTCGCGATACCAAAGCGGTATCTCTAAACACATGAGATTCTTCGTGTGGTCGAAGCAATCCCTTATCCAATAAGCTTCTTAGCGATATCAAAGCAGTATCTTTAAACACATGAGATTCTTTGCGATACCAAAGCAGTATCTCTAAATACATGAGATTCTTCGGGTGGTCGAAGCAGTCCCTTATCCAATAAGGTTCTTAGCGATACGAAAGCAGTATCTCTAAACACATGAGATTCTTCGGGTGGTCAAAGCAGTCCCTTATCCGTTAAGGTTCTTCACGATACCAAAGCAGTATCTCTAAACACATGAGATTCTTCGGGTGGTCGAAACAGTCCCTTATCCAATAAGGTTCTTTGCGATACCAAAGCAGTATCTCTAAACACATGAGATTCTTCATGTGGTCAAAGCAGTCCCATATCGAATAAGGTTTTGGGCGATACCAAAGCAGTAACTCTAAACACATGAGATTCTTCGGGTGTTCGAAGTAGTCCCTTATTCAATAAGGTTCTTCGCGATTCCAAAGCAGTATCTGTAAACACATGAGATTCTTCGGATGGTCGAAGTAGTCCCTTATCCAATAAGGTTCTTCGTGATACCAAAGCAGTGTCTCTAAACACATAGGATTTTTCGGGTGGTCGAAGCAGTCCCTTATCCAATAAGATTCTTTGCGATACCAAAGCAGTATCTCTAAACACATGAGATTCTTCTGGTGGTCGAAGTAGTCCCTTATCCAATAAGGTTCTCCGCGATACCAAAGTAGTATCTGTAAACACATGAGATTCGTCGGATGGTTGAAGTAGTCCCTTACCCAATAAGGTTCTTCACCATACCAAAGCAGTATCTCTAAACACATAGGATTTTTCGGGTGGTCTAAGCAGTCGCTTATCCAATAAGGTTCATTGCGATACCAAAGCAGTTTCTCTAAACACATGAGATTCGTCGGTTGGTCAAAGTAGTCCCTTATCTAATTAGGTTCTTCGCGATACCAAAGTAGTATCTCTAAACACATGAGATTCTTCGGGTGGTCGAAGCAGTCCCTTAACCAATAAGGTTCTTAGCGATATCAAAGCAGTATCTTTAAACACATGAGATTCTTCGCGATACCAAAGCAGTATCTCTAAATACATGAGATTCTTTGGGTGGTTGAAGCAGTCCCTTAACCAATAAGGTTCTTAGAGATACCAAAGCAGTATCTCTAAACACATGAGATTCATCGGGTGGTCAAAGCAGTCCCTTATCTGTTAAGGTTCTTTGCGATACCAAAGCAGTATCTCTAAATACATGAGATTCTTCGGGTGGTCGAAGTAGTCCCTTATCCAATAAGGTTCTATGCGATACCAAAGCAGTATCTCTAAACACATGAGATTCTTCTTGTGGGTAAAGCAGTCCCATATCGAATACGGTTCTTCGCGATACCAAAGCAGTATCTCTAAACACATGAGATTCTTCGGATTGTCGAAGTAGTCCCTTATCTAATAAGGTTCTACGCGATACCAAAGCAGTATCTTTAAACACATGAGATTCGTCGGATGGTCGAAGTAGTCCCTTATCCAATAAGGTTCTTCGTGATACCAAAGCAGTGTCTTTAAACACATAGGATTTTTTGGGTGGTTGAAGCAGTCCCTTATCTAATAAGATTCTTTGCGATACCAAAGCAGTATCTCTAAACACATGAGATTCTTCGGGTGGTCGAAGCAGTTCCTTATCCATTAAGGTTTTTCGCGATACCAAAGCAGTATCTCTAAACACATGAGATTCGTCGGGTGGTCGAAGCAGTGCCTTATCCAATAAGTTTCTTCGCGATACCAAAGCAGTATCTCTAAACACATGAAATTCTTCGGGTGGTCGATGCAGTCCCTTATCTGTTAAGGTTCTTTGCGATACCAAAGCAGTATCTCTAAACACATGCGATTCTTCAGATGGTCGAAGCAGTCCCTTATCCAATAGGGTTTTTGGTGATACCAAAGCAGTATCTCTAAACACATGAGATTCTTCATGTGGTCAAAAAAGTCCCTTATCGAATAAGGTTCTTCGCGATACCAAAGCAGTATCTATAAACACATAAGATTCTTCTGGTGGTCGAAGTAGTCCCTTATCCAATAAGGTTCTCCGTGATACCAAAGCAGTATCTGTAAACACATGAGATTCGTTGGATGGTTGAAGTAGTCCCTTATCCAATAAGGTTCTTCGCGATACCAAAGCGGTATCTCTAAACACATGAGATTCTTCGTGTGGTCGAAGCAATCCCTTATCCAATAAGCTTCTTAGCGATATCAAAGCAGTATCTTTAAACACATGAGATTCTTTGCGATACCAAAGCAGTATCTCTAAATACATGAGATTCTTCGGGTGGTCGAAGCAGTCCCTTATCCAATAAGGTTCTTAGCGATACGAAAGCAGTATCTCTAAACACATGAGATTCTTCGGGTGGTCAAAGCAGTCCCTTATCCGTTAAGGTTCTTCACGATACCAAAGCAGTATCTCTAAACACATGAGATTCTTCGGGTGGTCGAAACAGTCCCTTATCCAATAAGGTTCTTTGCGATACCAAAGCAGTATCTCTAAACACATGAGATTCTTCATGTGGTCAAAGCAGTCCCATATCGAATAAGGTTTTGGGCGATACCAAAGCAGTAACTCTAAACACATGAGATTCTTCGGGTGTTCGAAGTAGTCCCTTATTCAATAAGGTTCTTCGCGATTCCAAAGCAGTATCTGTAAACACATGAGATTCTTCGGATGGTCGAAGTAGTCCCTTATCCAATAAGGTTCTTCGTGATACCAAAGCAGTGTCTCTAAACACATAGGATTTTTCGGGTGGTCGAAGCAGTCCCTTATCCAATAAGATTCTTTGCGATACCAAAGCAGTATCTCTAAACACATGAGATTCTTAGGGTGGTAAAAGTAGTGCCTTATCTAATAAGTTTCTTCGCGATACGAAAGCAGTATCTCTAAACACATGAGATTCTTCGGGTGGTCGAAGAAGTCTCTAATCCGTTAAGGTTCTTCGCGATACGAAAGCAGTATCTCTAAACACATGAGATTCTTCGAATGGTCGAAGCAGTCCCTTATTCAATAGGGTTTTTTGCGATACCAAAGCAGTATCTCTAAACACATGAGATTCTTCATGTGGTCAAAGAAGTCCCTTATCGAATAAGGTTCTTCACGATACCAAAGCAGTATCTATAAACACATGAGATTCTTCTGGTGGTCGAAGCAGTCGCTTATCCAATAAGGTTCTCCGCGATACCAAAGCAGTATCTATAAACACATGAGATTCGTCGGATGGTCGAAGTAGTCCCTTACCCAATAAGGTTCTTCACGATTCCAAAGCAGTATCTCTAAACACATAGGATTTTTCGGGTGGTCGAAGCAGTCGCTTATCCAATAAGGTTCATTGCGATACCAAAGCAGTTTCTCTAAACACATGAGATTCTTCGGTTGGTCAAAGTAGTCCCTTATCTAATTAGGTTCTTCGCGATACCAAAGCAGTATCTCTAAACACATGAGATTCTTCGGGTGGTCGAAGCAGTCCCTTATCCAATAAGGTTCTTAGCGGTATCAAAGCAGTATCTTTAAACACATGAGATTCTTCACGATACCAAAGCAGTATCTCTAAATACATGAGATTCTTCGGGTGGTCGAAGCAGTCCCTTAACCAATAAGGTTCTTAGCGATACCAAAGCAGTATCTCTAAACACATGAGATTCTTCGGGTGGTCAAAGCAGTCCCTTATCCGTTAAGGTTCTTCGCGATACCAAAGCATTATCTATAAACACATGAGATTCTTCGGGTGCTCAAAGCAGTCCCTTATCCAATAAGGTTCTTTGCGACACCAAAGCAGTATCTCTAAACACATGAGATTCTTCATGTGGTCAAAGCAGTCCCATATCGAATAAGGTTCTTCGTGATACCAAAGGAGTATCTCTAAACACATGAGATTGTTCGGATTGTCGAAGTAGTCCCTTATCCAATAAGGTTCTTCGCGATACCAAAGCAGTATCTGTAAACACATTTGATTCGTCAGATGGTCGATGTAGTCCCTTATCCAATAAGGTTCTTCGTGATACCAAAGCAGTGTCTTTAAACACATAGGATTTTTCGGGTGGTCGAAACAATCCCTTATCTAATAAGATTCTCTGCGATACCAAAGCAGTATCTCTAAACACATGAGATTCTTCGGGTGGTCAAAGTAGTGCCTTTTCTAATAAGGTTCTTCGCGATACCAAAGCAATATCTCTAAACACATGAGATTCTTCGGGTGGTCGAAGCAGTCCCTTATCCAATAAGGTTTTTTCGCGATACCAAAGCAGTATCTCTAAACATATGAGATTCGTCGGGTGGTTGAAGCAGTGCCTTATCCAATAAGGTTCTTCGCAATACCAAAGCAGTATCTCTAAACACATGAAATTCTTCGGGTGGTCGAAGCAGTCCCTTATCCGTTAAGGTTCTTCGCGATACCAAAGCAGTATCTCTAAACACATGAGATTCTTCGGATGGTCGAAGCAGTTCCTTATCCAATAGGGTTTTTTGCGATACCAAAGCAGTATCTCTAAACACATGAGATTCTTCATGTGGTAAAGAAGTCCCTTATCGAATAAGGTTCTTCGCGATACCAAAGCAGTATCTATAAACACATGAGATTCTTCGGGTGGTCGAAGTAGTCCCTTATCCAATAAGGTTCTTCGCGATACCAAAGCAGTATCTGTAAACACATGTGATTCGTCGGATGGTCGAAGTAGTCCCTAATCCAATAAGGTTCTTCGCGATACCAAAGAAGTATCTCTAAACACATAGGATTTTTTGGGTGGTCGAAGCAGTCGCTTATCCAATAAGGTTCATTGGGATACCAAAGCAGTTTCTCTAAACACATGAGTTTCTTCGGGTGGTCAAAGTAGTCCCTTATCTAATTAGGTTCTTCGCGATACCAAAGCAGTATCTCTAAACACATGAGATTCTTGGTGGTCAAAGCAGTGCCTTATCCGTTAAGGTTCTTCCAGATACCAAAGCAGTGTCTCTAAACACATGATATTCTTCGGGTGGTTGAAGTAGTCCCTTATCCAATAAGGTTCTTCGCGATACCACAACAGTATCTGTAAACACATGAGATTTATCAGATGGTCGAAGTAGTCCCTTATCCAAAAAGGTTCTTCGCGATACCAAAGCAGTATCTCTAAACACATAGGATTTTTCGGGTGGTCGAAGCAGTCGCTTATCCAATAAGATTCTTTGCGATACCAAAGCAGTTTGTCTAAACACATGAGATTCTTCGGGTGGTCAAAGAAGTCCCTTATCTAATAAGGTTCTTCGCGATACCAAAGTAGTATCTCTAAACACATGAGATTCTTCGGATGGTCGAAGCAGTCCCTTATCCAATAGGGTTTTTTGCAATACCAAAGCAGTATCTCTAAACACATGAGATTCTTCATCTGGTCAAAGAAGTCCCGTATCGAATAAGGTTCTTCGTGATACCAAAGCAGTATCTCTAAACTCATGATATTCTTCGGGTGGTCGAAGTAGTCCATTATCCAATAAGGTTCTTCGCGATACCAAAGCAGTATCTGTAAACACATGAGATTTGTCGGATGGTCGAAGTAGTCCCTTATCCAAAAAGATTCTTCGCGATACCAAAGCAGTATTTCTAAACACATAGGATTTTTCGGGTGGTCGAAGCAGTCGCTTATCCAATAAGATTCTTTGCGATACCAAAGCAGTTTCTCTAAACACATGAGATTCTTCGGGTGGTCAAAGATGTCCCTTATCTAATAAGGTTCTTCGCGATACCAAAGAAGTATCTCTAAACACATGAGATTCTTCGGGTGGTCGAAGCAGTCCCTTATCCAATAAGGTTCTTAGCGATACGAAAGCAGTATCTCTATACACATGAGATTCTTCGGGTGGTTAAAGCAGTCCCTTATCCGTTAAGGTTCTTCGCGATACCAAAGCAGTATCTCTAAACACATGAGATTCTTCGGGTGGTCGCAGCAATCCCTTATCCAATAAGGTTCTTTGCGATACCAAAGCAGTATCTCTAAACACATGAAATTCTTCATGTGGTCAAAGCAGTCCCATATCGAATAAGGTTCTTCGCGATACCAAAGCAGTATCTCTAAACACATGAGATTCTTCGGGTGGTCGAAGTAGTCCCTTATCCAATAAGGTTCTTCGCGATACCAAAGCAATATCTGTAAACACATGAGATTCGTCGGATGGTCGAAGTAGTTCCTTATCCAATAAGGTTCTTTGTGATACCAAAGCAGTGTCTCTAAACACATAGGATTTTTCGGGTGGTCGAAGGAGTCGCTTATCCAATAAGGTTCATTGCGATACCAAAGCAGTTTCTCTAAACCCGTGAGATTCTTCGGGTGGTCAAAGTAGTCCCTTATCTAATTAGGTTCTTCGCGATACCAAAGCAGTATCTCTAAACACATGAGATTCTTCGGGTGGTCGAAGCAGTCCCTTATCCAATAAGGTTCTTAGCGATATCAAAGCAGTATCTTTAAACACATGAGATTCTTCGCAATACCAAAGCAGTATCTCTAAATACATGAGATTCTTCGGGTGGTCGAAGCAGTCCCTTAACCAATAAGGTTCATAGCGATACCAAAGCAGTATCTCTAAACACATGAGATTCTTCGGGTGGTCAAAGCAGTCCCTTATCCGTTAAGGTTCTTCGCGATACCAAAGAAGTATCTCTAAACACATGAGATTCTTCGAGTGGTCAAAGTAGTCCCTTATCTAATAAGGTTCTTCGGGATACCAAAGCAGTATCTCTAAACACATGAGATTCTTCGGGTGGTCGAAGCAGTCCCTTATCCAATAAGGTTTTTTTGCGATACCAAAGCAGTATCTCAAAACACATGAGATTCGTCGGGTGGTTGAAGCAGTGCCTTATCCAATAAGGTTCTTCGCAATACCAAAGCAGTATCTCTAAACACATGAAATTCTTCGGGTGGTCGAAGCAGTCCCTTATCCGTTAAGGTTCTTCGCGATACCAAAGCAGTATCTCTAAACACATGAGATTCTTCGGATGGTCGAAGCAGTTCCTTATCCAATAGGGTTTTTTGCAATACCAAAGCAGTATCTCTAAACACATGAGAATCTTCATGTGGTAAAGAAGTCCCTTATCGAATAAGGTTCTTCGTGATACCAAAGCAGTATCTCTAAACACATGAGATTCTTCGGATGGTCGAAGCAGTCCCTTATCCAATAGGGTTTTTTGCAATACCAAAGCAGTATCTCTAAACACATGAGATTCTTCATCTGGTCAAAGAAGTCCCGTATCGAATAAGGTTCTTCGTGATACCAAAGCAGTATCTCTAAACTCATGATATTCTTCGGGTGGTCGAAGTAGTCCATTATCCAATAAGGTTCTTCGCGATACCAAAGCAGTATCTGTAAACACATGAGATTTGTCGGATGGTCGAAGTAGTCCCTTATCCAAAAAGATTCTTCGCGATACCAAAGCAGTATTTCTAAACACATAGGATTTTTCGGGTGGTCGAAGCAGTCGCTTATCCAATAAGATTCTTTGCGATACCAAAGCAGTTTCTCTAAACACATGAGATTCTTCGGGTGGTCAAAGATGTCCCTTATCTAATAAGGTTCTTCGCGATACCAAAGAAGTATCTCTAAACACATGAGATTCTTCGGGTGGTCGAAGCAGTCCCTTATCCAATAAGGTTCTTAGCGATACGAAAGCAGTATCTCTATACACATGAGATTCTTCGGGTGGTTAAAGCAGTCCCTTATCCGTTAAGGTTCTTCGCGATACCAAAGCAGTATCTCTAAACACATGAGATTCTTCGGGTGGTCGCAGCAATCCCTTATCCAATAAGGTTCTTTGCGATACCAAAGCAGTATCTCTAAACACATGAAATTCTTCATGTGGTCAAAGCAGTCCCATATCGAATAAGGTTCTTCGCGATACCAAAGCAGTATCTCTAAACACATGAGATTCTTCGGGTGGTCGAAGTAGTCCCTTATCCAATAAGGTTCTTCGCGATACCAAAGCAATATCTGTAAACACATGAGATTCGTCGGATGGTCGAAGTAGTTCCTTATCCAATAAGGTTCTTTGTGATACCAAAGCAGTGTCTCTAAACACATAGGATTTTTCGGGTGGTCGAAGGAGTCGCTTATCCAATAAGGTTCATTGCGATACCAAAGCAGTTTCTCTAAACCCGTGAGATTCTTCGGGTGGTCAAAGTAGTCCCTTATCTAATTAGGTTCTTCGCGATACCAAAGCAGTATCTCTAAACACATGAGATTCTTCGGGTGGTCGAAGCAGTCCCTTATCCAATAAGGTTCTTAGCGATATCAAAGCAGTATCTTTAAACACATGAGATTCTTCGCAATACCAAAGCAGTATCTCTAAATACATGAGATTCTTCGGGTGGTCGAAGCAGTCCCTTAACCAATAAGGTTCATAGCGATACCAAAGCAGTATCTCTAAACACATGAGATTCTTCGGGTGGTCAAAGCAGTCCCTTATCCGTTAAGGTTCTTCGCGATACAAAAGAAGTATCTCTAAACACATGAGATTCTTCGAGTGGTCAAAGTAGTCCCTTATCTAATAAGGTTCTTCGGGATACCAAAGCAGTATCTCTAAACACATGAGATTCTTCGGGTGGTCGAAGCAGTCCCTTATCCAATAAGGTTTTTTTGCGATACCAAAGCAGTATCTCAAAACACATGAGATTCGTCGGGTGGTTGAAGCAGTGCCTTATCCAATAAGGTTCTTCGCAATACCAAAGCAGTATCTCTAAACACATGAAATTCTTCGGGTGGTCGAAGCAGTCCCTTATCCGTTAAGGTTCTTCGCGATACCAAAGCAGTATCTCTAAACACATGAGATTCTTCGGATGGTCGAAGCAGTTCCTTATCCAATAGGGTTTTTTGCGATACCAAAGCAGTATCTCTAAACACATGAGAATCTTCATGTGGTAAAGAAGTCCCTTATCGAATAAGGTTCTTCGCGATACCAAAGCAGTATCTATAAACACATGAGATTCTTCGGGTGGTCGAAGTAGTCCCTTATCCAATAAGGTTCTCCGCGATACCAAAGCAGTATCTGTAAACACATGTGATTCGTCCGATGGTCGAAGTAGTCCCTAATCCAATAAGGTTCTTCGCGATACCAAAGCAGTATCTCTAAACACATAGGATTTTTTGGGTGGTCGAAGCAGTCGCTTATCCAATAAGGTTCATTGGGATACCAAAGCAGTTTCTCTAAACACATGAGATTCTTCAGGTGGTCAAAGTAGTCCCTTATCTAATTAGGTTCTTCGCGATACCAAAGCAGTATCTCTAAACACATGAGATTCGTCCGGTGGTCAAAGCAGTGCCTTATCCGTTAAGGTTCTTCGCGATACCAAAGCAGTGTCTCTAAACACATGAGATTCTTCGGGTGGTCGAAGCAGTCCCTTATCCAATAAGGTTCTTTGCGATACCAAAGCAGTATCTCTAAACACATGAGATTCTTCATGTGGTCAAAGAAGTCCTTTATCGAATAAGGTTCTTCGTGATACCAAAGCAGTATCTCTAAACACATGATATTCTTCGGGTGGTCGAAGTAGTCCCTTATCCAATAAGGTTCTTCGCGATACCACAGCAGTATCTGTAAACACATGAGATTTATTTGATGGTCGAAGTAGTCCCTTATCCAAAAAGGTTCTTCGCGATACCAAAGCAGTATCTCTAAACACAGGATTTTTCGGGTGGTCGAAGCAGTCGCTTATCCAATAAGATTCTTTGCGATACCAAAGCAGTTTGTCTAAACACATGAGATTCTTCGGGTGGTCAAAGAAGTCCCTTATCTAATAAGGTTCTTCGCGATACCAAAGTAGTATCTCTAAACACATGAGATTCTTCGGATGGTCGAAGCAGTCCCTTATCCAATAGGGTTTTTTGCAATACCAAAGCAGTATCTCTAAACACATGAGATTCTTCATCTGGTCAAAGAAGTCCCGTATCGAATAAGGTTCTTCGTGATACCAAAGCAGTATCTCTAAACACATGATATTCTTCGGGTGGTCGAAGTAGTCCATTATCCAATAAGGTTCTCCGCGATACCAAAGCAGTATCTGTAAACACATGAGATTTGTCGGATGGTCGAAGTAGTCCCTTATCCAAAAAGGTTCTTCGCGATACCAAAGCAGTATTTCTAAACACATAGGATTTTTCGGGTGGTCGAAGCAGTCCCTTATCCAATAAGATTCTTTGCGATACCAAAGCAGTTTCTCTAAACACATGAGATTCTTCGGGTGGTCAAAGATGTCCCTTATCTAATAGGGTTCTTCGCGATACCAAAGAAGTATCTCTAAACACATGAGATTCTTCGGGTGGTCGAAGCAGTCCCTTATCCAATAAGGTTCTTAGCGATACGAAAGCAGTATCTCTAAACACATGAGATTCTTCGGGTGGTTAAAGCAGTCCCTTATCCGTTAAGGTTCTTCGCGATACCAAAGCAGTATCTCTAAACACATGAGATTCTTCGGGTGGTCGCAGCAATCCCTTATCCAATAAGGTTCTTTGCGATACCAAAGCAGTATCTCTAAACACATGAGATTCTTCATGTGGTCAAAGCAGTCCCATATCGAATAAGGTTCTTCGCGATACCAAAGCAGTATCTCTAAACACATGAGATTCTTCGGGTGGTCGAAGTAGTCCCTTATCCAATAAGGTTCTTCGCGATACCAAAGCAATATCTGTAAACACATGAGATTCGTCGGATGGTCGAAGTAGTTCCTTATCCAATAAGGTTCTTTGTGATACCAAAGCAGTGTCTCTAAACACATAGGATTTTTCGGGTGGTCGAAGCAGTCCCTTATCCAATAAGATTCTTTGCTATAACAAAGCAGTATCTCTAAACACATGAGATTCTTCGGGTGGTCAAAGTAGTCCCTTATCTAATAAGGTTCTTCGCGATACCAAAGCAGTATCTCTAAACACACGAGATTCTTTGGGTGGTCGAAGAAGTCCCTTATCCAATAAGGTTTTTCGCGATACCAAAGCAGTATCTCTAAACACATGAGATTCGTCGGGTGGTCGAAGCAGTGCCTTATCCAATAAGGTTCTTCGCGATACCAAAGCAGTATCTCTAAACACATGAAATTCTTCGGGTGGTCGAAGCAGTCCCTTATCCGTCAAGGTTCTTCGCGATACCAAAGCAGTATCTCTAAACACATGAGATTCTTCGGATGGTCGAAGCAGTCCCTTATCTAATAGGGTTTTTCGCGATACCAAAGCAGTATCTATAAACACATGAGATTCTTCTGGTGGTAGAAGTAGTCCCTTATCCAATAAGGCTCTCCGCGATACCAAAGCAGTATCTGTAAACACATGAGATTCGTCGGATGGTCGAAGTAGTCCCTTACCCAATAAGGTTCTTCGTGATACCAAAGAAGTATCTCTAAACACATAGGATTTTTCGGGTGGTCGAAGCAGTCGCTTATCCAATAAGGTTCATTGCGATACCAAAGCAGTTTCTCTAAACCCATGAGATTCTTCGGGTGGTCAAAGTAGTCCCTTATTTAATTAGGTTCTTCGCGATACCAAAGCAGTATCTCTAAACACATGAGATTCTTCGGGTGGTCGAAGCAGTCCCTTATCCAATAAGGTTCTTAGCGATATCAAAGCAGTATCTTTAAACACATGAGATTCTTCGCGATACCAAAGCAGTATCTCTAAATACATGAGATTCTTCGGGTGGTCGAAGCAGTCCCTTAACCAATATGGTTCTTAGCGATACCAAAGCAGTATCTCTAAACACATGAGATTCTTCGGGTGGTCAAAGCAGTCCCTTATCCGTTAAGGTTCTTCGCGATACCAAAGAAGTATCTCTAAACACATGAGATTCTTCGGGTGGTCAAAGTAGTCCCTTATCTAATAAGGTTCTTCGGGATACCAAAGCAGTACCTCAAAACACATGAGATTCTTCGGGTGGTCGAAGCAGTCCCTTATCCAATAAGGTTTTTCGTGATACCAAAGCAATATCTCTAAACACATGAGATACGTCGGGTGGTCGAAGCAGTGCCTTATCCAATAAGTTTCTTCGCGATACCAAAGCAGTATCTCTAAACACATGAAATTCTTCGGGTGGTCGAAGCAGTCCCTTATCTGTTAAGGTTCTTCGCGATACCAAAGCAGTATCTCTAAACACATGCGATTCTTCGGATGGTCGAAGCAGTCCCTTATCCAATAGGGTTTTTTGGGATACCAAAGCAGTATCTCTAAACACATGAGATTCTTCATGTGGTCAAAGAAGTCCCTTACCGAATAAGGTTCTTCGAGATACCAAAGAAGTATCTATAAAAACATGAGATTCTTCTGGTGGTCGAAGTAGTCCCTTATCCAATAAGGTTCTCCGCGATACCAAAGCAGTATCTGTAAACACATGAGATTCGTCGGATGGTCAAAGTAGTCCCTTATCCAATAAGGTTCTTCGCGATACCAAAGCAGTATCCCTAAACACATGAGATTCTTCGGGTGGTCGAAGCAGTCCCTTATCCAATAAGGTTCTTAGCGATATCAAAGCAGTATCTTTAAACACATGAGATTCTTCGCGATACCAAAGCAGTCCCTTATCCAATAAGGTTCTTAGCGATACGAAAGCAACAACTCTAAACACATGAGATTCTTTGGGTGGTCAAAGCAGTCCCTTATCCGTTAAGGTTCTTCGTGATACCAAAGCAGTATCTCTAAACACATGAGATTCTTCGGGTGGTCGAAGCAGTCCCTTATCCAATAAGATTCTTTGCGATACCAAAGCAGTTTCTCTAAACACATGAGATTCTTCGGGTGGTCAAAGAAGTCCCTTATCTAATAAGGTTCTTCGCGATACCAAAGCAGTATCTCTAAACACATGAGATTCTTCGGGTGGTCGAAGCAGTCCCTTATCCAATAAGGTTCTTAGCGATACGAAAGCAGTATCTCTAAACACATGAGATTCTTCGGGTGGTCAAAGCAGTCCCTTATCCGTTAAGGTTCTTCCCGATACCAAAGCAGTATCTCTAAACACATGAGATTCTTCGGGTGGTCGAAGCAGTCCCTTATCCAATAAGGTTCTTTACGATACCAAAGCAGTATCTCTAAATACATGAGATTCTTCGGGTGGTCGAAGCAGTCCCATATCGAATAAGGTTCTTCGCGATACCAAAGCAGTATCTCTAAACACATGAGATTCTTCGGGTGGTCAAAGCAGTCCCTTATCCGTTAAGGTTCTTCGTGATACCAAAGCAGTATCTCTAAACACATGAGATTCTTCGGGTGGTCGAAGCAGTCCCTTATCCAATAAGGTTCTTTGCGATACCAAAGCAGTATCTCTAAACACATGAGATTCTTCATGTGGTCAAAGTAGTCCCATATCGAATAAGGTTCTTCGCGATAACAAAGCAGTATCTCTAAACACATGAGATTCTTCGGGTGGTCAAAGTAGTCCCTTATCTAAAAAGGTTCTTCGCGATACCAAAGCAGTATCTCTAAACACACGAGATTCTTCGGGTGGTCGAAGCAGTCCCTTATCCAATAAGGTTTTTCGATATACCAAAGCAGTATCTCTAAACACATGAGATTCGTCGGGTGGTCGAAGCAGTGCCTTATCCAATAAGGTTCTTCGCGATACCAAAGCAGTATCTCTAAACACATGAAATTCTTCGGGTGGTCGAAGCAGTCCCTTATCCATTAAGGTTCTTCGCGATACCAAAGCAGTATCTCTAAACACATGAGATTCTTCGGATGGTCGAAGCAGTCCCTTATCCAATAGGGTTTTTTGCGATACCAAAGCAGTATCTCTAAACACATGAGATTCTTCATGTGGTCAAAGAAGTCCCTTATCGAATAAGGTTCTTCGCGATACCAAAGCAGTATCTATAAACACATGAGATTCTTCTGGTGGTCGAAGTAGTCCCTTATCCAATAAGGTTCACCGCGATACCAAAGCAGTATCTGTAAACACATGAGATTCGTCGGATGGTCGAAGTAGTCCCTTACATAATAAGGTTCTTCACGATACCAAAGCAGTATCTCTAAACACATAGGATTTTTCGGGTCGTCGAAGCAGTCGCTTATCCAATAAGGTTCATTGCGATACCAAAATTAGTTTCTCTAAACACATGAGATTCTTCGGGTGGTCAAAGTAGTCCCTTATCTAATATGTTCTTCGCGATACCAAAGCAGTATCTCTAAACACATGAGATTCTTCGGGTGGTCGAAGCAGTCCCTTATCCAATAAGGTTCTTAGCGATATCAAAGCAGTATCTTTAAACACATGAGATTCTTCGCGATACCAAAGCAGTATCTCTAAATACATGAGATTCTCCGGGTGGTCGAAGCAGTCCCTTAACCAATAAGGTTCTTAGCGATACCAAAGCAGTATCTCTAAACACATGAGATTCTTCATGTGGTCAAAGTAGTCCCATATCGAATAAGGTTCTTCGCGATAACAAAGCAGTATCTCTAAACACATGAGATTCTTCGGGTGGTCAAAGTAGTCCCTTATCTAAAAAGGTTCTTCGCGATACCAAAGCAGTATCTCTAAACACACGAGATTCTTCGGGTGGTCGAAGCAGTCCCTTATCCAATAAGGTTTTTCGATATACCAAAGCAGTATCTCTAAACACATGAGATTCGTCGGGTGGTCGAAGCAGTGCCTTATCCAATAAGGTTCTTCGCGATACCAAAGCAGTATCTCTAAACACATGAAATTCTTCGGGTGGTCGAAGCAGTCCCTTATCCATTAAGGTTCTTCGCGATACCAAAGCAGTATCTCTAAACACATGAGATTCTTCGGATGGTCGAAGCAGTCCCTTATCCAATAGGGTTTTTTGCGATACCAAAGCAGTATCTCTAAACACATGAGATTCTTCATGTGGTCAAAGAAGTCCCTTATCGAATAAGGTTCTTCGCGATACCAAAGCAGTATCTATAAACACATGAGATTCTTCTGGTGGTCGAAGTAGTCCCTTATCCAATAAGGTTCACCGCGATACCAAAGCAGTATCTGTAAACACATGAGATTCGTCGGATGGTCGAAGTAGTCCCTTACATAATAAGGTTCTTCACGATACCAAAGCAGTATCTCTAAACACATAGGATTTTTCGGGTCGTCGAAGCAGTCGCTTATCCAATAAGGTTCATTGCGATACCAAAATTAGTTTCTCTAAACACATGAGATTCTTCGGGTGGTCAAAGTAGTCCCTTATCTAATATGTTCTTCGCGATACCAAAGCAGTATCTCTAAACACATGAGATTCTTCGGGTGGTCGAAGCAGTCCCTTATCCAATAAGGTTCTTAGCGATATCAAAGCAGTATCTTTAAACACATGAGATTCTTCGCGATACCAAAGCAGTATCTCTAAATACATGAGATTCTCCGGGTGGTCGAAGCAGTCCCTTAACCAATAAGGTTCTTAGCGATACCAAAGCAGTATCTCTAAACACATGAGATTATTCGGGTGGTCAAAGCGGTCCCTTATCCGTTAAGGTTCTTCGCGATACCAAAGCAGTATCTCTAAACACATGAGATTCTTCGGGTGGTCAAAGTAGTCCATTATCTAATAAGGTTCTTCGGGATACCAAAGCAGTATCTCTAAACACATGAGATTCTTCGGGTGGTCGAAGCAGTCCCTTATCCAATAAGGTTTTTCGTGATACCAAAGCAGTATGTCTAAACACATGAGATTCATCGGGTGGTCGAAGCAGTGCCTTATCCAATAAGTTTCTTCGCGATAGCAAAGCAGTATCTCTAACCACATGAAATTCTTCGGGTGGTCGAAGCAGTACCTTATCTGTTAAGGTTCTTCGCGATACCAAAGCAGTATCTCTAAACACATGCGATTCTTCAGATAGTCGAAGCAGTCCCTTATCCAATAGGGTTTTTTGCGATACCAAAGCAGTATCTCTAAACACATTAGATTCTTCATGTGGTCAAAGAAGTCCCTTACCGAATAAGGTTCTTCGCGATACCAAAGCAGTATCTATAAAAACATGAGATTCTTTTGGTGGTTGAAGTAGTCCCTTATCCAATAAGGTTCTACGCGATACCAAAGCAGTATCTGTAAACACATGAGATTCGTCGGATGGTCGAGGTAGTCCCTTATCCAATAAGGTTCTTCGCGATACCAAAGCAGTATCTCTAAACACATGAGATTCTTCGAGTGGTCGAAGTAGTCCCTTATCCAATAAGGTTCTTAGCGATATCAAAGCAGTATCTTTAAACACATGAGATTCTTCGCGATACCAAAGCAGTATCTCTAAATACATGAGATTCTTCGGGTGGTCGAAGCAGTCCCTTATCCAATAAGGTTCTTAGCGATACGAAAGCAGTATATCTAAACACATGAGATTCTTCGGGTGGTCAAAGCAGTCCCTTATCCGTTAAGGTTCTTCGTGATACCAAAGCAGTATCTCTAAACACATGATATTCTTCGGGTGGTCGAAGCAGTCCCTTATCCAATAAGGTTCTTTGCGATACCAAAGCAGTATCTCTAAACACATGAGATTCTTCATGTGGTCAAAGTAGTCCCATATCGAATAAGGTTCTTCGCGATACCAAAGCAGTATCTCTAAACACATGAGATTCTTCGGATGGTCGAATCA
Organism: Lathyrus sativus; assembly: GCA_963859935.3. NCBI lineage: Eukaryota > Viridiplantae > Streptophyta > Magnoliopsida > Fabales > Fabaceae > Lathyrus > Lathyrus sativus. The sequence continues at coordinate 233,509,706 of OZ012740.1, read as the reverse complement.
GTCCCTTATCCAATAGGTTTTTTTGCAATACCAAAGCAGTATCTCTAAACACATGAGATTCTTCATGTGGTCAAAGCAGTCCCATATCGAATAAGGTTCTTCGCGATACCAAAGCAGTATCTCTAAACACATTAGATTCTTCGGGTGGTCGAAGTAGTCCCTTATCCAATAAGGTTCTTCGCGATACCAAAGCAGTATTTGTAAACACATGAGATTCGTCGAATGGTCGAAGTAGTCCGTTATCCAATATGGTTCTTCGCGATACCAAATCAGTGTCTTTAAAGACATAGGATTTTTTGGGTGGTCGAAGCAGTCCCTTATCCAATAAGATTCTATGCGATACCAAAGCAGTATCTCTAAACACATGAGATTCTTCGGGTGGTCAAAGTAGTCCCTTATCTAATAAGGTTCTTCGCGATACCAAAGCAGTATCTCTAAACACATGAGATTCTTCGGGTGGTCGAAGCAGTCCCTTATCCAATAAGGTTTTTCACGGTACCAGATCAGTATCTCTAAACACATGAGATTCGTCGGGTGGTCGAAGCAGTGCCTTATCCAATAAGGTTCTTCGCGATACCAAAGCAGTATCTCTAAACACATGACATTCTTCGGGTGGTCAAAGCAGTCCCTTATCTAATAAGGTTCATTGCGATACCAAAGCTGTATCTCTAAACCCATGAGATTCTTCGGGTGGTCAAAGCAGTCCCGTATCCAATAAGGTTCTTCGAGATATCAAAGCAGTATCTCTAAACACATGAGATTCTTCGTGATACCAAAGCAGTATCTTTAAACACATGAGATTATTCGGGTGGTCAAAGCAGTCCCTTATCCAATACGGTTCTTCGCGATACCAAAGCAGTTTGTCTAAACACATGAGATTCATCGGGTGGTCAAAGTAGTCCCTTATCCAATAAGGTTATTTGCGAATCCAAAGTAGTATCTCTAAAAACATGAGATTCTTCGGGTGTTCAAAGCAGTCCCTTATCCAATAAGGTTCTTTGCGATTCCAAAGTAGTATCTCTAAACACATGATATTCTTCGGGTGGTCAAAGCAGTCCCTTATCTAATAAGGTTCTTCGTGATACCAAAGTTGTATCTCTAAACACATGAGATTCTTCGGGTGGTCGAAGCAGTGCTTATCCAATAAGGTTCTTCGCAATACCAAGGCAGTATCACTAAACACATGAGATTCTTCGGGTGGTCGAAGAGGTGCCTTATCCAATAAGTTTCTTCGTGATACCAAAGCAGTATCTCTAAACACATGAGATTCGTTGGGTGGTCGAAACAGTGCCTTATCCAATAAGGTTCTTCGCGATACCAAAGCAGTATCTCTAAACACATGAAATTCTTCGAGTGGTCAAAGAAGTCCCTTATCTAATAAGGTTCTTCGCGATACCAAAGCAGTATCTCTAAACACATGAGATTCTTCGGGTGGTCAAAGCAGACCCTTATCCAATAAGGTTCTTCGCGATATCAAAGCAGTATCTCTAAACACATGAGATTCTTCGCGATACCAAAGCAGGATCTCTAAAGACATGACATTCTTCGGGTGGTCGAAGCAGTCCCTTATCTAATAAGGTTCTTTGTGATCCCAAAGAAGTATCTCTAAACACATGAGATTCTTCGGGTGGTTAAAGCAGTCCCTTATCTAATATGGTTCTTCGCGATACCAAAGCAGTATCTCTAAACACATGAGATTCTTCGGGTGGTTGAAGCAGTCCCTTATCCAATAAGGTTCTTCACGATACCAAAGCAGTTTCTCTAAACACATGAGATTCATTGGGTGGTCAAAGTAGTCCTTCATCCAATAAGGTTATTTGTGAATCCATTGCAGTATCACTAAAAACAAGAGATTCTTCGGGTGGCGAAGCAGTCCCTTATCCAAAAACGTTCTTTGCGATTCCATAGTAGTATCTCTAAACACATGAGATTCTTCGGGTATTCAAAGCAGTCCCTTATATAATAAGGTTCTTTGCGATACCAAAGCTATATCTCTAAACACATGAGATTCTTCGGGTGGTCGAAGCAGTCCCTTATCCAATAAGGTTCTTCGCGATACCAAAGCAGTATCTCTAAACACATGAGATTCTTGGGGTGGTCGAAGCAGTCCCTTATCCAATAAGGTTCTTCGCGATAAGAAAACAGTATCTCTAAACACATGAGATTCTGCAGGTGGTGGAAGCAGTCCCTTATCTAATAAGGTTCTTCGCGATACCAAAGCAGTATCTCTAAACACATGAGATTCTTCGGGTGGTCGAAGCAGTCCCTTTTTCGTTAAGGTTCTTCGCAATACCAAAGCAGTATCTCTAAACACATGAGATTCTTCGGATGGTCGAAGCAGTCCCTTATCCAGTAAGTTTCTTCGCGATACCAAAGTAGTATCTCTAAACACATGAGATTCGTCGGGTGGTCGGAGCAGTGCCTTATCCAATAAGGCTATTCGCGGTACCAAAGCAGTATCTCTAAACACATGAGATTCTTCGAGTGGTCAAAGAAATCCCTTATCTAATAAGGTTCTTCGCGATACCAAAGCAGTATCTCTAAACACATGAGATTCTTCGAGTGGTCAAAGAAATCCCTTATCTAATAAGGTTCTTCCCGATACCAAAGCAGTATCTCTAAACACATCAGATTCTTCGGGTGGACAAAGCAGACCCTTATCAAATAAGGTTCTTCGCGATATCAAAGCAGTATCTCTAAACACATGAGATTCTTCGCGATACCAAAGCAGGATCTCTAAAGACATGAGAATCTTCGGGTGGTCGAAGCAGCCCCTTATCCAATAAGGTTCTTTATGATACCAAAGCAGTATCTCTAAACAAATGAGATTCTTTGGGTGGTTAAAGCAGTCCCTTATCTAATAAGGTTATTCGTGATACCAAAGCAGTATCTCTAAACACACGAGATTCTTCGGGTGGTTGAAGCAGTCCCTTATCCAATAAGGTTTTTCGCGATACCAAAGCAGTTTCTTTAAACACATAGGATTTTTAGGGTGGTCGAAGCAGTCCCTTATCCAATAAGATTCTTTGGGATACCAAAGCAGTATCTCTAAACACATGAGATTCTTCGGGTGGTCAAAGTAGTCCCTTATCTAATAAGGTTCTTCGCGATACCAAAGCAGTATTTCTAAACACATGAGATTCTTTGGGTGGTCGAAGCAGTCCCTTACCGATACTTTTCTTCACGATACCAAAGCAGTATCTCTAAACACATGAGATTCGTCGGGTGGTCGAAGCAGTGCCTTATCCAATAAGGTTCTTCACGATACCAAAGCAGTATCTCTAAACACATGAGATTCTTCGAGTGGTCAAAGAAGTCCCTTATCTAATAAGGTTCTTCGCGATACCAAAGCAGTATCTCTAAATACATGAGATTTTTCGGGTGGTCAAAGCAGACCCTTATCCAATAAGGTTCTTCACGATATCAAAGCAGTATCTCTAAACACATGAGATTCTTCGCGATACCAAAGCAGGATCTCTAAAGACATGACATTCTTCGGGTGGTCGAAGCAGTCCCTTATCCAATAAGGTTCTTTGTGATACCAAAGCAGTATCTCTAAACACATGAGATTCTTTGGGTGGTTAAAGCAGTCCCTTATCTAATATGGTTCTTCGCGATACCAAAGCAGTATCTCTAAACACATGAGATTCTTCGGGTGGTTGAAGCAGTCCCTTATCCAATAAGGTTCTTCACGATACCAAAGCAGTTTCTCTAAACACATGAGATTCATCGGGTGGTCAAAGTAGTCCTTCATCCAATAAGGTTATTTGCGAATCCATTGCAGTATCTCTAAAAACATGAGATTCTTCGGGTGGTCGAAGCAGTCCCTTATCCAAAAAGGTTCTTTGCGATTCCATAGTAGTATTTCTAAACACATGAGATTCTTCGGGTATTCAAAGCAGTCCCTTATATAATAAGGTTCTTTGCGATACCAAAGCTGTATCTCTAAACACATGAGATTCTTCGGGTGGTCGAAGGAGTCCCTTATCCAATAAGGTTCTTCGTGATACCAAAGCAGTATCTCTAAACACATGAGATTCGTCGGGTGCTCGAAGCAGTGCCTTATCCAATTAGGTTCTTCGTGATACCAAAGCAGTATCTCTAAACACATGAGATTCTTCGGGTGGTCAAAGCAGTCCCTTATCTAATAAGGTTCTTCGTGATACGAAAGCAGTATCTCTAAACACATGAGATTCTTCTGGTGGTCAAAGCAGTCTCTTATCCAATAAGTTTCTTAGCGATATCAAAGCAGTATCTTTAAACACATGAGATTCTTCGCGATACCAAGGCAGTATCTCTAAACACATGAGATTCTTCGGGTGGTCGAAGCAGTCCCTTATCCAATAAGGTTCTTCGCGATAAGAAAACAATATCTCTAAACACATGAGATTCTGCAGGTGGTGGAAGCAGTCCCTTATCCAATAAGGTTCTTCGCGATACCAAAGCAGTATCTCTAAACACATGAGATTCTTCGGGTGGTCGAAGCAGTCCCTTTTCCGTTAAGGTTCTTCGCAATACCAAAGCAGTATCTCTAAACACATGAAATTCTTCGGATGGTCGAAGCAGTCCCTTATCCAATAAGTTTCTTCGCGATACCAAAGCAGTATCTCTAAACACATGAGATTCGTCGGGTGGTCGGAGCAGTGCCTTATCCAATAAGGCTATTCGCGATACCAAAGCAGTATCTCTAAACACATGAGATTCTTCGAGTGGGCAAAGAAATCCCTTATCTAATAAGGTTCTTCGCGATACCAAAGCAGTATCTCTAAACACATGAGATTCTTCGGGTGGTCAAAGAAGACCCTTATCAAATAAGGTTCTTCACGATATCAAAGCAGTATCTCTAAACACATGAGATTCTTCGCGATACCAAAGCAGGATCTCTAAAGACATGAGATTCTTTGGGTGGTCGAAGCAGTCCCTTATCCAATAAGGTTCTTTGTGATACCAAAGCAGTATCTCTAAACAAATGAGATTCTTCGGGTGGTTAAAGCAGTCCCTTATCTAATAAGGTTCTTCGTGATACCAAAGCAGTATCTCTAAACACATGAGATTCTTCGGGTGGTCGAAGCAGTCCCTTATCCAATAAGGTTTTTTGCAATACCAAAGCAGTTTCTTTAAACACATAGGATTTTTTAGGTGGTCGAAGCAGTCCCTTATCCAATAAGATTCTTTGCGATACCAAAGCAGTATCTCTAAACACATGAGATTCTTCGGGTGGTCAAAGTAGTCCCTTATCTAATAAGGTTCTTCGCGATTCCAAAGCAGTATCTCTAAACACATGAGATTCTTTGGGTGGTCGAAGCAGTCCCTTATCCGATACTTTTCTTCACGATACCAAAGCAGTATCTCTAAACACATGAGATTCGTCGGGTGGTCGAAGCAGTGCCTTATCCAATAAGGTTCTTCGCGATACCAAAGCAGTATCTCTAAACACATGAGATTCTTCGAGTGGTCAAAGAAGTCCCTTATTTAATAAGGTTCTTCGCGATACCAAAGCAGTATCTCTAAACACATGAGATTTTTCGGGTGGTCAAAGCAGACCCTTATCCAATAAGGTTCTTCGCGATATCAAAGCAGTATCTCTAAACACATGAGATTCTTCGCGATACCAAAGCAGGATCTCTAAAGACATGACATTCTTCGGGTGGTCAAAGCAGTCTCTTATCCAATAAAGTTCTTTGTGATACCAAAGCAGTATCTCTAAACACATGAGATTCTTCGGGTGGTTAAAGCAGTCCCTTATCTAATATGGTTCTTCGCGATACCAAAGCAGTATCTCTAAACACATGAGATTCTTCGGGTGGTCGAAGCAGTCCCTTATCCAATAAGGTTCTTCGCGATACCAAAGCAGTTTCTCTAAACACATGAGATTCATCGGGTGGTCAAAGTAGTCCCTCATCCAATAAGGTTATTTGTGAATCTATTGCAATATCTCTAAAAACCTGAGATTCTTCGGGTGGTCGAAGCAGTCCCTTATCCAATAAGGTTCTTCGCGATACCAAAGCAGTATCTCTAAACACATGAGATTCTTCGGGTGGTCAAAGAAGACCCTTATCAAATAAGGTTCTTCACGATATCAAAGCAGTATCTCTAAACACATGAGATTCTTCGCGATACCAAAGCAGGATCTCTAAAGACATGAGATTCTTTGGGTGGTCGAAGCAGTCCCTTATCCAATAAGGTTCTTTGTGATACCAAAGCAGTATCTCTAAACACATGAGATTCGTCGGGTGGTCGAAGCAGTGCCTTATCCAATAAGGTTCTTCGCGATACCAAAGCATTATCTCTAAACACATGAGATTCTTCGAGTGGTCAAAGAAGTCCCTTATCTAATAAGGTTCTTCGCGATACCAAAGCAGTATCTCTAAATACATGAGATTTTTCGGGTGGTCAAAGCAGACCCTTATCCAATAAGGTTCTTCACGATATCAAAGCAGTATCTCTAAACACATGAGATTCTTCGCGATACCAAAGCAGGATCTCTAAAGACATGACATTCTTCGGGTGGTCGAAGCAGTCCCTTATCCAATAAGGTTCTTTGTGATACCAAAGCAGTATCTCTAAACACATGAGATTCTTCGGGTGGTTAAAGCAGTCCCTTATCTAATATGGTTCTTCGCGATACCAAAGCAGTATCTCTAAACACATGAGATTCTTCGGGTGGTTGAAGCAGTCCCTTATCCAATAAGGTTCTTCACGATACCAAAGCAGTTTCTCTAAACACATGAGATTCATCGGGTGGTCAAAGTAGTCCTTCATCCAATAAGGTTATTTGCGAATCCATTGCAGTATCTCTAAAAACATGAGATTCTTCGGGTGGTCGAAGCAGTCCCTTATCCAAAAAGGTTCTTTGCGATTCCATAGTAGTATTTCTAAACACATGAGATTCTTTGGGTATTCAAAGCAGTCCCTTATATAATAAGGTTCTTTGCGATACCAAAGCTGTATCTCTAAACACATGAGATTCTTCGGGTGGTCGAAGCAGTCCCTTATCCAATAAGGTTCTTCGCGATACCAAAGCAGTATCTCTAAACACATGAGATTCGTCGGGTGCTCGAAGCAGTGCCTTATCCAATTAGGTTCTTCGTGATACCAAAGCAGTATCTCTAAACACATGAGATTTTTCGGGTGGTCAAAGCAGTCCCTTATCTAATAAGGTTCTTCGTGATACGAAAGCAGTATCTCTAACCACATGAGATTCTTCTGGTGGTCAAAGCAGTCTCTTATCCAATAAGTTTCTTAGCGATATCAAAGCAGTATCTTTAAACACATGAGATTCTTCGCGATACCAAGGCAGTATCTCTAAACACATGAGATTCTTCGGGTGGTCGAAGCAGTCCCTTATCCAATAAGGTTCTTCGCGATAAGAAAACAGTATCTCTAAACACATGAGATTCTGCAGGTGGTGGAAGCAGTCCCTTATCCAATAAGGTTCTTCGCGATACCAAAGCAGTATCTCTAAACACATGAGATTCTTCGGGTGGTCGAAGCAGTCCCTTATCCAATAAGGTTCTTCGCAATACCAAAGCAGTATCTCTAAACACATGAAATTCTTCGGATGGTCGAAGCAGTCCCTTATCCAATAAGTTTCTTCGCGATACCAAAGCAGTATCTCTAAACACATGAGATTCGTCGGGTGGTCGGAGCAGTGCCTTATCCAATAAGGCTATTCGCGATACCAAAGCAGTATCTCTAAACACATGAGATTCTTCGAGTGGTCAAAGAAATCCCTTATCTAATAAGGTTCTTCGCGATACCAAAGCAGTATCTCTAAACACATGAGATTCTTCGGGTGGTCAAAGAAGACCCTTATCAAATAAGGTTCTTCACGATATCAAAGCAGTATCTCTAAACACATGAGATTCTTCGCGATACCAAAGCAGGATCTCTAAAGACATGAGATTCTTTGGGTGGTCGAAGCAGTCCCTTATCCAATAAGGTTCTTTGTGATACCAAAGCAGTATCTCTAAACAAATGAGATTCTTCGGGTGGTTAAAGCAGTCCCTTATCTAATAAGGTTCTTCGTGATACCAAAGCAGTATCTCTAAACACATGAGATTCTTCGGGTGGTCGAAGCAGTCCCTTATCCAATAAGGTTTTTTGCGATACCAAAGCAGTTTCTTTAAACACATAGGATTTTTTAGGTGGTCGAAGCAGTCCCTTATCCAATAAGATTCTTTGCGATACCAAAGCAGTATCTCTAAACACATGAGATTCTTCGGGTGGTCAAAGTAGTCCCTTATCTAATAAGGTTCTTCGCGATTCCAAAGCAGTATCTCTAAACACATGAGATTCTTTGGGTGGTCGAAGCAGTCCCTTATCCGATACTTTTCTTCACGATACCAAAGCAGTATCTCTAAACACATGAGATTCGTCGGGTGGTCGAAGCAGTGCCTTATCCAATAAGGTTCTTCGCGATACCAAAGCAGTATCTCTAAACACATGAGATTCTTCGAGTGGTCAAAGAAGTCCCTTATTTAATAAGGTTCTTCGCGATACCAAAGCAGTATCTCTAAACACATGAGATTTTTCGGGTGGTCAAAGCAGACCCTTATCCAATAAGGTTCTTCGCGATATCAAAGCAGTATCTCTAAACACATGAGATTCTTCGCGATACCAAAGCAGGATCTCTAAAGACATGACATTCTTCGGGTGGTCAAAGCAGTCTCTTATCCAATAAAGTTCTTTGTGATACCAAAGCAGTATCTCTAAACACATGAGATTCTTCGGGTGGTTAAAGCAGTCCCTTATCTAATATGGTTCTTCGCGATACCAAAGCAGTATCTCTAAACACATGAGATTCTTCGGGTGGTCGAAGCAGTCCCTTATCCAATAAGGTTCTTCGCGATACCAAAGCAGTTTCTCTAAACACATGAGATTCATCGGGTGGTCAAAGTAGTCCCTCATCCAATAAGGTTATTTGTGAATCCATTGCAATATCTCTAAAAACCTGAGATTCTTCGGGTGGTCGAAGCAGTCCCTTATCCAATAAGGTTCTTTGCGATTCTAAAGTAGTATCTCTAAACACATGAGATTCTTCGGGTGGTCGAAGCAGTGCCTTATCCAATAAGGTTCTTCGCGATACCGAAGCAGTATCTCTAAACACATGAGATTCTTCGGGTGGTCAAAGCAGACCCTTATCAAATAAGGTTCTTCGCGATATCAAAGCAGTATCTCTAAACACATGAGATTCTTCGCGATACCAAAGCAGGATCTCTAAAGACATGAGATTCTTCGGGTGGTCGAAGCAGTCCCTTATCCAATAAGGTTCTTTGTGATACAAAAGCAGTATCTCTAAACAAATGAGATTCTTCGGGTGGTTAAAGAAGTCCCTTATCTAATAAGGTTCTTCGTGATACCAAAGCAGTATCTCTAAACACATGAGATTCTTCGGGTGGTCGAAGCAGTCCCTTATCCAATAAGGTTTTTCGCGATACCAAAGCAGTTTCTCTAACAACATAGGATTTTTTGGGTGGTCGAAGCAGTCCCTTATCCAATAAGATTCTTTGCGATACCAAAGCAGTATCTCTAAACACATGAGATTCTTCGGGTGGTCAAAGTAGTCCCTTATCTAATAAGGTTCTTCGCGATACCAAAGCAGTATCTCTAAACACATGAGATTCTTTGGGTGGTCGAAGCAGTCCCTTATATGATAATTTTCTTCACGATACCAAAGCAGTATCTCTAAACACATGAGATTCGTCGGGTGGTCGAAGCAGTGCCTTATCCAATAAGGTTCTTCGCGATACCAAAGCAGTATCTCTAAACACATGAGATTCTTCGAGTGGTCAAAGAAGTCCCTTATTTAATAAGGTTCTTCGCGATACCAAAGCAGTATCTCTAAACACATGAGATTTTTCGGGTGGTCAAAGCAGACCCTTATCCAATAAGGTTCTTCGCGATATCAAAGCAGTATCTCTAAACACATGAGATTCTTCGCGATACCAAAGCAGGATCTCTAAAGACATGACATTCTTCGGGTGGTCAAAGCAGTCTCTTATCCAATAAAGTTCTTTGTGATACCAAAGCAGTATCTCTAAACACATGAGATTCTTCGAGTGGTTAAAGCAGTCCCTTATCTAATATGGTTCTTCGCGATACCAAAGCAGTATCTCTAAACACATGAGATTCTTCGGGTGGTCGAAGCAGTCCCTTATCCAATAAGGTTCTTCGCGATACCAAAGCAGTTTCTCTAAACACATGAGATTCATCGGGTGGTCAAAGTAGTCCCTCATCCAATAAGGTTATTTGTGAATCCATTGCAATATCTCTAAAAACCTGAGATTCTTCGGGTGGTCGAAGCAGTCCCTTATCCAATAAGGTTCTTTGCGATTCTAAAGTAGTATCTCTAAACACATGAGATTCTTCGGGTGGTCGAAGCAGTGCCTTATCCAATAAGGTTCTTCGCGATACCGAAGCAGTATCTCTAAACACATGAGATTCTTCGGGTGGTCAAAGCAGACCCTTATCAAATAAGGTTCTTCGCGATATCAAAGCAGTATCTCTAAACACATGAGATTCTTCGCGATACCAAAGCAGGATCTCTAAAGACATGAGATTCTTCGGGTGGTCGAAGCAGTCCCTTATCCAATAAGGTTCTTTGTGATACAAAAGCAGTATCTCTAAACAAATGAGATTCTTCGGGTGGTTAAAGAAGTCCCTTATCTAATAAGGTTCTTCGTGATACCAAAGCAGTATCTCTAAACACATGAGATTCTTCGGGTGGTCGAAGCAGTCCCTTATCCAATAAGGTTTTTCGCGATACCAAAGCAGTTTCTCTAACAACATAGGATTTTTTGGGTGGTCGAAGCAGTCCCTTATCCAATAAGATTCTTTGCGATACCAAAGCAGTATCTCTAAACACATGAGATTCTTCGGGTGGTCAAAGTAGTCCCTTATCTAATAAGGTTCTTCGCGATACCAAAGCAGTATCTCTAAACACATGAGATTCTTTGGGTGGTCGAAGCAGTCCCTTATCCGATAATTTTCTTCACGATACCAAAGCAGTATCTCTAAACACATGAGATTCGTCGGGTGGTCGAAGCAGTGCCTTATCCAGTAAGGTTCTTCGCGATACCAAAGCAGTATCTCTAAACACATGAGATTCTTCGAGTGGTCAAAGAAGTCCCTTATCTAACAAGGTTCTTCGCGATACCAAAGCAGTATCTCTAAACACATGAGATTTTTCGGGTGGTCAAAACAGACCCTTATCCAATAAGGTTCTTCGCGATATCAAAGCAGTATCTCTAAACACATGGGATTCTTCGCGATACCAAAGCAGGATCTCTAAAGACATGAGATTCTTCGGGTGGTCGAAGCACTCCCTTATCCAATAAGGTTCTTTGTGATACCAAAGCACTATCTCTAAACACATGAGATTCTTCGGGTGGTCGAAGCAGTCCCTTATCCAATAAGGTTTTTCGCGATACCAAAGCAGTTTCTCTAAACACATAGGATTTTTTGGGTGGTCGAAGCAGTCCCTTATCCAATAAGATTCTTTGCGATACCAAAGCAGTATCTCTAAACACATGAGATTCTTCGGGTGGTCAAAGTAGTCCCTTATCTAATAAGGTTCTTCGCGATACCAAAGCAGTATCTCTAAACACACGAGATTCTTTGGGTGGTCGAAGCAGTCCCTTATCCGATACTTTTCTTCACGATACCAAAGCAGTATCTCTAAACACATGAGATTCGTCAGGCGGTCGAAGCAGTGCCTTATCCAGTAAGGTTCTTCGTGATACCAAAGCAGTATCTCTAAACACATGAGATTCTTCGAGTGGTCAAAGAAGTCCCTTATCTAACAAGGTTCTTCGCGATACCAAAGCAGTATCTCTAAACACATGAGATTTTTCGGGTGGTCAAAACAGACCCTTATCCAATAAGGTTCTTCGCGATATCAAAGTAGTATCTCTAAACACATGGGGTTCTTCGCGATACCAAAGCAATATCTCTAAAGACATGACATTCTTCGGGTGGTCGAAGCAGTCCCTTATCCAATAAGGTTCTTTGTGATACCAAAGCAGTATCTCTAAACACATGAGATTCTTCGGGTGGTTAAAGCAGTCCCTTATCTAATATGGTTCTTCGCGATACCAAAGCAGTATCTCTAAACACATGAGATTCTTCGGGTGGTCAAAGCAGTCCCTTATCCAATAAGGTTCTTCGCGATACCAAAGCAGTATCTCTAAACACATGAGATTTTTCGGGTGGTCAAAGTAGTCCCTCATCCAATAAGGTTATTTGCGAATCCATTGCAGTATCTCTAAAAACCTGAGATTCTTCTGGTGGTCGAAGCAGTCCCTTATCCAATAAGGTTCTTTGCGATTCCAAAGTAGTATCTCTAAACACATGAGATTCTTCGGATATTCAAAGCAGTCCCTTATATAATAAGGTTCTTTGCGATACCAAAGTCGTATCTCTAAACACATGAGATTCTTCGGGTGGTCGAAGCAGTCCCTTATCCAATATGGTTCTTCGCGATACCAAAGCAGTATCTCTAAACACATGAGATTCTTCGGGTGGTCAAAGCAGTCCCTTATCTAATAAGGTTCTTCGTGATACCAAAGCAGTATCTCTAAAAACATGAGATTCTTCGGGTGGTCAAAGCAGTCCCTTATCCAATAAGTTTCTTAGTGATATCAAAGCAGTATCTTTAAACACAAGAGATTCTTCGCGATACCAAAGCAGTATCTCTAAACACATGAGATTCTTTGGGTGGTCGAAGCGGTCCCTTATCCAGTAAGGTTCTTCGCGATAACCAAGCAGTATCTCTAAACACATGAGATTCTGCGGGTCGTCGAAGCAGTCCCTTATCCAATAAGGTTCTTCGCGATACCAAAGCAGTATCTCTAAACACATGAGATTCTTCGGGTGGTCAAAGCAGACCCTTATCAAATAAGGTTCTTCGCGATATCAAAGCAGTATCTCTAAACACATGAGATTCTTCGCGATACCAAAGCAGGATCTCTAAAGACATGAGATTCTTCGGGTGGTCGAAGCAGTCCCTTATCCAATAAGGTTCTTTGTGATACCAAAGCAGTATCTCTAAACAAATGAGATTCTTCGGGTGGTTAAAGCAGTCCCTTATCTAATAAGGTTCTTCGTGATACCAAAGCAGTATCTCTAAACACATGAGATTCTTCGGGTGGTCGAAGCAGTCCCTTATCCAATAAGGTTTTTCGCGATACCAAAGCAGTTTCTCTAAACACATAGGATTTTTTGGGTGGTCGAAGCAGTCCCTTATCCAATAAGATTCTTTGTAATACCAAAGCAGTATCTCTAAACACATGAGATTCTTCGAGTGGTCAAAGTAGTCCCTTATCAAATAAGGTTCTTCGCGATACCAGAGCAGTATCTCTAAACACATGAGATTCTTTGGGTGGTCGAAGCAGTCCCTTATCCGATACTTTTCTTCACGATACCAAAGCAGTATCTCTAAACACATGAGATTCTTCGGGTGGTTAAAGCAGTCCCTTATCTAATATGGTTCTTCGCGATACCAAAGCAGTATCTCTAAACACATGAGATTCTTCGGGTGGTCGAAGCAGTCCCTTATCCAATAAGGTTCTTCGCGATACCAAAGCAGTTTCTCTAAACACATGAGATTCATCGGGTGGTAAAAGTAGTCCCTCATCCAATAAGGTTATTTGCGAATCCATTGCAGTATCTCAAAAAACCTGAGATTCTTCGAGTGGTCGAAGCAGTCCCTTATCCAATAAGGTTCTTTGCGATTCCAAAGTAGTATCTCTAAAAACATGAGATTCTTCGGGTATTCAAAGCAGTCCCTTATATAATAAGGTTCTTTGCGATACCAAAGCTGTATCTCTAAACACATGAGATTCTTCGGGTGGTCGAAGTAGTCCCTTATCCAATAAGGTTCTTCAGGATACCAAAGCAGTATCTCTAAACACATGAGATTCTTCGGGTGGTCGAAGCGGTCCCTTATCCAATAAGGTTCTTCGCGATACGAAAGCAGTATCTCTAAAGACATGAGATTCTTTGGGTGGTCGAAACAGTCCCTTATCCGTTAAGGTTCTTCGCGATACCCAAGCATTATCTCTAAACACATGAGATTCTTCGCGATACCAAAGCAGGATCTCTAAAGACATGACATTCTTCGGGTGGTCAAAGCAGTCTCTTATCCAATAAAGTTCTTTGTGATACCAAAGCAGTATCTCTAAACACATGAGATTCTTCGGGTGGTTAAAGCAGTCCCTTATCTAATATGGTTCTTCGCGATACCAAAGCAGTATCTCTAAACACATGAGATTCTTCGGGTGGTCGAAGCAGTCCCTTATCCAATAAGGTTCTTCGCGATACCAAAGCAGTTTCTCTAAACACATGAGATTCATCGGGTGGTCAAAGTAGTCCCTCATCCAATAAGGTTATTTGTGAATCCATTGCAATATCTCTAAAAACCTGAGATTCTTCGGGTGGTCGAAGCAGTCCCTTATCCAATAAGGTTCTTTGCGATTCTAAAGTAGTATCTCTAAACACATGAGATTCTTCGGGTGGTCGAAGCAGTGCCTTATCCAATAAGGTTCTTCGCGATACCGAAGCAGTATCTCTAAACACATGAGATTCTTCGGGTGGTCAAAGCAGACCCTTATCAAATAAGGTTCTTCGCGATATCAAAGCAGTATCTCTAAACACATGAGATTCTTCGCGATACCAAAGCAGGATCTCTAAAGACATGAGATTCTTCGGGTGGTCGAAGCAGTCCCTTATCCAATAAGGTTCTTTGTGATACAAAAGCAGTATCTCTAAACAAATGAGATTCTTCGGGTGGTTAAAGAAGTCCCTTATCTAATAAGGTTCTTCGTGATACCAAAGCAGTATCTCTAAACACATGAGATTCTTCGGGTGGTCGAAGCAGTCCCTTATCCAATAAGGTTTTTCGCGATACCAAAGCAGTTTCTCTAACAACATAGGATTTTTTGGGTGGTCGAAGCAGTCCCTTATCCAATAAGATTCTTTGCGATACCAAAGCAGTATCTCTAAACACATGAGATTCTTCGGGTGGTCAAAGTAGTCCCTTATCTAATAAGGTTCTTCGCGATACCAAAGCAGTATCTCTAAACACATGAGATTCTTTGGGTGGTCGAAGCAGTCCCTTATATGATAATTTTCTTCACGATACCAAAGCAGTATCTCTAAACACATGAGATTCGTCGGGTGGTCGAAGCAGTGCCTTATCCAATAAGGTTCTTCGCGATACCAAAGCAGTATCTCTAAACACATGAGATTCTTCGAGTGGTCAAAGAAGTCCCTTATTTAATAAGGTTCTTCGCGATACCAAAGCAGTATCTCTAAACACATGAGATTTTTCGGGTGGTCAAAGCAGACCCTTATCCAATAAGGTTCTTCGCGATATCAAAGCAGTATCTCTAAACACATGAGATTCTTCGCGATACCAAAGCAGGATCTCTAAAGACATGACATTCTTCGGGTGGTCAAAGCAGTCTCTTATCCAATAAAGTTCTTTGTGATACCAAAGCAGTATCTCTAAACACATGAGATTCTTCGAGTGGTTAAAGCAGTCCCTTATCTAATATGGTTCTTCGCGATACCAAAGCAGTATCTCTAAACACATGAGATTCTTCGGGTGGTCGAAGCAGTCCCTTATCCAATAAGGTTCTTCGCGATACCAAAGCAGTTTCTCTAAACACATGAGATTCATCGGGTGGTCAAAGTAGTCCCTCATCCAATAAGGTTATTTGTGAATCCATTGCAATATCTCTAAAAACCTAAGATTCTTCGGGTGGTCGAAGCAGTCCCTTATCCAATAAGGTTCTTTGCGATTCTAAAGTAGTATCTCTAAACACATGAGATTCTTCGGGTGGTCGAAGCAGTGCCTTATCCAATAAGGTTCTTCGCGATACCGAAGCAGTATCTCTAAACACATGAGATTCTTCGGGTGGTCAAAGCAGACCCTTATCAAATAAGGTTCTTCGCGATATCAAAGCAGTATCTCTAAACACATGAGATTCTTCGCGATACCAAAGCAGGATCTCTAAAGACATGAGATTCTTCGGGTGGTCGAAGCAGTCCCTTATCCAATAAGGTTCTTTGTGATACAAAAGCAGTATCTCTAAACAAATGAGATTCTTCGGGTGGTTAAAGAAGTCCCTTATCTAATAAGGTTCTTCGTGATACCAAAGCAGTATCTCTAAACACATGAGATTCTTCGGGTGGTCGAAGCAGTCCCTTATCCAATAAGGTTTTTCGCGATACCAAAGCAGTTTCTCTAACAACATAGGATTTTTTGGGTGGTCGAAGCAGTCCCTTATCCAATAAGATTCTTTGCGATACCAAAGCAGTATCTCTAAACACATGAGATTCTTCGGGTGGTCAAAGTAGTCCCTTATCTAATAAGGTTCTTCGCGATACCAAAGCAGTATCTCTAAACACATGAGATTCTTTGGGTGGTCGAAGCAGTCCCTTATCCGATAATTTTCTTCACGATACCAAAGCAGTATCTCTAAACACATGAGATTCGTCGGGTGGTCGAAGCAGTGCCTTATCCAGTAAGGTTCTTCGCGATACCAAAGCAGTATCTCTAAACACATGAGATTCTTCGAGTGGTCAAAGAAGTCCCTTATCTAACAAGGTTCTTCGCGATACCAAAGCAGTATCTCTAAACACATGAGATTTTTCGGGTGGTCAAAACAGACCCTTATCCAATAAGGTTCTTCGCGATATCAAAGCAGTATCTCTAAACACATGGGATTCTTCGCGATACCAAAGCAGGATCTCTAAAGACATGAGATTCTTCGGGTGGTCGAAGCACTCCCTTATCCAATAAGGTTCTTTGTGATACCAAAGCACTATCTCTAAACACATGAGATTCTTCGGGTGGTCGAAGCAGTCCCTTATCCAATAAGGTTTTTCGCGATACCAAAGCAGTTTCTCTAAACACATAGGATTTTTTGGGTGGTCGAAGCAGTCCCTTATCCAATAAGATTCTTTGCGATACCAAAGCAGTATCTCTAAACACATGAGATTCTTCGGGTGGTCAAAGTAGTCCCTTATCTAATAAGGTTCTTCGCGATACCAAAGCAGTATCTCTAAACACACGAGATTCTTTGGGTGGTCGAAGCAGTCCCTTATCCGATACTTTTCTTCACGATACCAAAGCAGTATCTCTAAACACATGAGATTCGTCAGGCGGTCGAAGCAGTGCCTTATCCAGTAAGGTTCTTCGTGATACCAAAGCAGTATCTCTAAACACATGAGATTCTTCGAGTGGTCAAAGAAGTCCCTTATCTAACAAGGTTCTTCGCGATACCAAAGCAGTATCTCTAAACACATGAGATTTTTCGGGTGGTCAAAACAGACCCTTATCCAATAAGGTTCTTCGCGATATCAAAGTAGTATCTCTAAACACATGGGATTCTTCGCGATACCAAAGCAATATCTCTAAAGACATGACATTCTTTGGGTGGTCGAAGCAGTCCCTTATCCAATAAGGTTCTTTGTGATACCAAAGCAGTATCTCTAAACACATGAGATTCTTCGGGTGGTTAAAGCAGTCCCTTATCTAATATGGTTCTTCGCGATACCAAAGCAGTATCTCTAAACACATGAGATTCTTCGGGTGGTCAAAGCAGTCCCTTATCCAATAAGGTTCTTCGCGATACCAAAGCAGTATCTCTAAACACATGAGATTTTTCGGGTGGTCAAAGTAGTCCCTCATCCAATAAGGTTATTTGCGAATCCATTGCAGTATCTCTAAAAACCTGAGATTCTTCTGGTGGTCGAAGCAGTCCCTTATCCAATAAGGTTCTTTGCGATTCCAAAGTAGTATCTCTAAACACATGAGATTCTTCGGATATTCAAAGCAGTCCCTTATATAATAAGGTTCTTTGCGATACCAAAGTCGTATCTCTAAACACATGAGATTCTTCGGGTGGTCGAAGCAGTCCCTTATCCAATATGGTTCTTCGCGATACCAAAGCAGTATCTCTAAACACATGAGATTCTTCGGGTGGTCAAAGCAGTCCCTTATCTAATAAGGTTCTTCGTGATACCAAAGCAGTATCTCTAAAAACATGAGATTCTTCGGGTGGTCAAAGCAGTCCCTTATCCAATAAGTTTCTTAGTGATATCAAAGCAGTATCTTTAAACACAAGAGATTCTTCGCGATACCAAAGCAGTATCTCTAAACACATGAGATTCTTTGGGTGGTCGAAGCGGTCCCTTATCCAGTAAGGTTCTTCGCGATAACCAAGCAGTATCTCTAAACACATGAGATTCTGCGGGTCGTCGAAGCAGTCCCTTATCCAATAAGGTTCTTCGCGATACCAAAGCAGTATCTCTAAACACATGAGATTCTTCGGGTGGTCAAAGCAGACCCTTATCAAATAAGGTTCTTCGCGATATCAAAGCAGTATCTCTAAACACATGAGATTCTTCGCGATACCAAAGCAGGATCTCTAAAGACATGAGATTCTTCGGGTGGTCGAAGCAGTCCCTTATCCAATAAGGTTCTTTGTGATACCAAAGCAGTATCTCTAAACAAATGAGATTCTTCGGGTGGTTAAAGCAGTCCCTTATCTAATAAGGTTCTTCGTGATACCAAAGCAGTATCTCTAAACACATGAGATTCTTCGGGTGGTCGAAGCAGTCCCTTATCCAATAAGGTTTTTCGCGATACCAAAGCAGTTTCTCTAAACACATAGGATTTTTTGGGTGGTCGAAGCAGTCCCTTATCCAATAAGATTCTTTGTAATACCAAAGCAGTATCTCTAAACACATGAGATTCTTCGAGTGGTCAAAGTAGTCCCTTATCAAATAAGGTTCTTCGCGATACCAGAGCAGTATCTCTAAACACATGAGATTCTTTGGGTGGTCGAAGCAGTCCCTTATCCGATACTTTTCTTCACGATACCAAAGCAGTATCTCTAAACACATGAGATTCTTCGGGTGGTTAAAGCAGTCCCTTATCTAATATGGTTCTTCGCGATACCAAAGCAGTATCTCTAAACACATGAGATTCTTCGGGTGGTCGAAGCAGTCCCTTATCCAATAAGGTTCTTCGCGATACCAAAGCAGTTTCTCTAAACACATGAGATTCATCGGGTGGTAAAAGTAGTCCCTCATCCAATAAGGTTATTTGCGAATCCATTGCAGTATCTCAAAAAACCTGAGATTCTTCGAGTGGTCGAAGCAGTCCCTTATCCAATAAGGTTCTTTGCGATTCCAAAGTAGTATCTCTAAAAACATGAGATTCTTCGGGTATTCAAAGCAGTCCCTTATATAATAAGGTTCTTTGCGATACCAAAGCTGTATCTCTAAACACATGAGATTCTTCGGGTGGTCGAAGTAGTCCCTTATCCAATAAGGTTCTTCAGGATACCAAAGCAGTATCTCTAAACACATGAGATTCTTCGGGTGGTCGAAGCGGTCCCTTATCCAATAAGGTTCTTCGCGATACGAAAGCAGTATCTCTAAAGACATGAGATTCTTTGGGTGGTCGAAACAGTCCCTTATCCGTTAAGGTTCTTCGCGATACCCAAGCATTATCTCTAAACACATGAGATTCTGCGGGTGGTCGAAGCAGTCCCTTATCCAATAAGGTTCTTCGCGATACCAAAGCAGTATCTCTAAACACATGAGATTCTTCGGGTGGTCAAAGCAGACCCTTATCAAATAAGGTTCTTCGCGATATCAAAGCAGTATCTCTAAACACATGAGATTCTTCGCGATACCAAAGCAGGATCTCTAAAGACATGAGATTCTTCGGGTGGTCGAAGCAGTCCCTTATCCAATAAGGTTCTTTGTGATACCAAAGCAGTATCTCTAAACAAATGAGATTCTTCGGGTGGTTAAAGAAGTCCCTTATCTAATAAGGTTCTTCGTGATACCAAAGCAGTATCTCTAAACACATGAGATTCTTCGGGTGGTCGAAGCAGTCCCTTATCCTATAAGGTTTTTCGCTATACCAAAGCAGTTTCTGTAACACCCCCTTCTATACCCCAAATAAATGCATATAAAACAATTAAGCACATACAAATTATCAGAGTAAAAAGGTTTTATAATAAGGTATAAAAGAAGAATGCCACAATTTCACCAATAAAACACTTTCACGTTTTTCTCCATAAGATATGTAACAATTTCAAAATTAAGCGGAAGATCAAATCATTTAATCGTTTTCAAAATATTAATCCACGTACACACAAGTTAATCCAAATTAATACATCATATCAGTTAGATTACACAATCACATCAACTGATACATCGCAATGTATCACAAAAGAATGACTATACTAGTCTAACTACCCGGTGTTACATATCAGAGCAGCAGACTCAAAAAAATAAAGAATACTTCACAAAAGGGACTCCAGCATCCTAATCTGCAATGCCTCGTAGAGCATTATAAAACAGCAGAAGGGTGAGAAATATAACCATAATAATCAAAGCATAAGATTATATATATATAGGTAATCAATACAAGTTCCACTCCGTATTTCTCATCACAATTCAATTTCTTAGTCATATATATTTGCCACACATATAATGACAACACAAATATTTGTAAAGCATTTCCACATCATGCATACTCTCACAATTTCACAATCTCATCATTCACACATAAGCATCTCTTCATGCATATGTCATATATTCATGTGACTCAACAACTCAATGCAACTCATGCAATGCGGTACCGACTCTCGTTATCTTTTTTCGGTTTTTACATTAAACCGGGTCCACTCTTCTAGACCGATAACCCGTTATCTTTTTTTGGTTTTTACATTAAACCGGGTCCACTCTTCTAGACCGATAACAACAAAGGCCCGTCCTCTAAGCCTTTAAACCCACACTTCTAGGTTTGGGACAAGCCACTAGTTTCCACGAAACTAACAGACATTGCCTCTTGACTAAATGATGCATGTACAATCAACCACAACAAATGCACTTAAGACCGACATCTTAATCTCATGCATTCAAATAATTCATCTCTTCAAGAATTACATTATGATTGCACACACAACATATTCACATAACATTCATCGATGTATTCATAATTCAACACTATCACCACATTATCACTCACAATGCACACATATCCATGATATGTTCTCATGCATTCTATTCATACCACCATATACCAACAATATACATTCACAATTCAATATCATCACCGCGTTATCAACAATGCACACATATCCACAATATGTTCTCATGCATTCTCAAGTAATTCATCATACAAGAATTACATCATGCTTACACGCATAACACATTTACCACGCAATGTACATATATTCACGATATATTCTCACGCATTGTTCATACATAATCGCATCCAATCAATACAAACATCATATTTATCAAACGATGCACGCATATCCATCAATATGCTCTCATGCATTCTTCATGTATCTTAACATACAACCGCATATAAACAATATACATCCACAATACATTTTGGTATTATGTTTATTATTCATCTCATGCCATTTCATACAAGGTATACATGTCACAGTACCAATAATACAATTATAAGCTATGCACACATATATCCACAATGTTCTCATGCATACTTATTACCTAATTGTACACTACATCAAACCTTCACAAACTCATCAAATAATACGCACATTACCATTATTAAGTAATACACACATAATCATTATCATGTTCTCATGTATTTATAATCAATCTGATTAATACTCATACCACAAGTCTAGGATTCACGCCCAAAGTCTACCCACAACACATATCATCACCATGGATCACATACTTATTCATATCATAAAGGTATTAACCTATGTGAATCAATCAAACAATCACCACATGAGCAACACAGCAAAAGAAAAATGCTGTCACATTCGCCTTCATTCGCCTGGCGAACCCTCGCAGCGAACCTTCGCCTGGCCTTTGCCTGGCGAACTCTCTCAGCGAACACTCGCTAGGCTTCGCCTGGCGAGACTTCCCAGCGAGCCCAAGTCAGTAGCTACTGACTTCATTCGCCACCATTCGCCAGCACCTTCGCCGGGCGAACCTTCGCTATCCAACTTCGCCTGGCGAACTCGCCAGCGAAGTCCACTGGAACTTAATCATAATTATTCGCCAGCATTCGCTAGGCTTCGCCTGGCAAAGCTTCGCCTTCGCTCGCCTGGCGAGAGCCAGCGAACCTGCGCAGAACAGAACCCTATTCTGCCTCTCCTTCGTCAATCCATCATCAACCAAACCTCAAACATCCAAATCAGTACAAATAACATCAATACATGTTACCCGACTATTCTACGGCATTATTACTCAGTTCCAACCGATTAAATCATCAATCTACCGATTAATCCAACATTTGCCCTAATTGGAAAGCGATGAAAACTCTACCAAAACCCCAATCCAACATACATAACATCATGCAATGATCAAATAGAAACATTTCTCACCCTTACCTCGATTAATCGGAGCTTTGGTGTTGGTTCTTGATGATTTCCACTTTCCTCTTCTTCTCCTCTCTTTCTCTTCTTTCTTCTTTCTTTCCTCTTTCTTTCCAAATGTTTCTAACTTTCTTTTCTCTTCTTTTTCACTTATATATCCCTTTTATTTTCTTTCCTTCCAATTTCCTTTCAATTCTCTATTAATTCCAATTAATAAAAATTAATTCCAATATTAACATAAAATCCCACTAAATCAATTAATTACTACAATTAATTATTTAATGAAATTTAGGCTGTTACAACTCTCCCCCACTTAGGAATTTTCGTCCTCGAAAATGTTATCTGATCCAAACAACTCTTGATACGACTCTCGCATTCCAATTCTTCCAAATCCAATTCTCCCATAACTACTTCCACCAAAGGAATCTCTATACTTCGAAGTTGTTTCTTATCAACAACTAGAACTAGCCACGCCTCCGAAGTCAAATTCTCTCTCACTTGTACACCATCCACCTGAATCAATGTACCTCTTCAACTTAGACATATGAACACCTCATGCAATCCTCTCAAGCGACAGCGGTAAAACAGTCTAACATGCTATCCGCCTCACGCTTCCGCTGCGCTACTCTGGTACAGATCAACAAAACACAGGGTGCTCACGAGACTTCAAGCTCAACCAACACCAATTACTACCATAACTCTCAAAACACGGCCTTACTTGGATTCTTTGATCGTTTCCATCGTCCCTTGCACGGTCTTTGGTCCGAGTACAACACTCCCGTTGGACATGCAACAACACAAAGGAGTCATACCCTCTTACCCAACGAACTTCATACGATGTTGTTTCCGATACGAAATGGCAACAGTTATTGTAGGCAACTCCATCAACGACAATTAACTACCCTTAGATCCATCTTGGCCCAACACACAAGCTCTCAACGAGTCCTCTTCATACTGGATAGTTTTCTTCGTTTGTCCATGCCATTCACGGACGCTAGTCAGAGTTCATCTTCAACATGGCACCCAACCGCTTTCGCAATCTTTCCCATAATCTTAACGAAAAACTTGAGTTCCCATCTAACAGAATGATTCATCTTCACTGGTAGGCAACGAGTTACTCTTGTTAATTCATTCTTAACTATCCAAATCGGATCATACTTCCTCAAATTCATCAGAAAACCCGGCACAAAGCCCATGGGAATACTATCCCATCCCACTCGAAATACTCAACAGTTGTATCAGATCCAACCATCTCTAATGTCCACACTTCAATTCCCAGCAAGTCTAATCAACATATACAAACTCAATCAATTCCTTCTCCATCTATGGCTATCCAAAACTATTTCTCAAATTCGGTCGCATCTTCCTAGTACCTGCACGGATACTCCATCTTTCTCGATGTACTTCTCCCTGAGTACTCTTATCCAACTCACACTATTCAGAATACACACTTCATCACGACATCTCACAATACCATTTCCCTTAATCCGAAAATAAGCCCTCTGACTTTTATCCATTAAATTCAATTAATCTATCAACTCAACTCAGAATTCCGATTTCCTCGAACCTCATCAGAATACCAAAAGTCAATCTCAACATCCAAGGCTCAACTCCATAAGAAGTCTCTTCACAGGCCGAACTCATATCTGAATTTTCTTAATCAGTTCTAACTTCCTTACCATCTTCATTAGTGTATACCAAAATTCCCGATTCGATATCTTAGCTACCACTTGGTCTCATCCGAATGGTAATTTAACCAAAACCATACTCCTTCAGGAGTTCCAATTACTTCTCTGTCTCATATTTGACTCTCTCTCAAATAAAACAAATACCTTAAGGTCAGTAACCATCTCAAATCTCAACTAAACAATTGAGGCTTCCAAACTCCGGTACAAACACACAACAACAACCCACTCCAAATTACTTGTCAGATAATCCCTCTCTGTACTTTATATTGCCTTCAAGCATAACCAAAACTCATTAATGTTGTACTTAACACATCTCTTAATCATATCAACAAAGTATCTCAAAACACAACGACAATCCTGTCGGACTTGGCAAAACCAATACACGAACTGTTGACAGCTTTCTCAAAACTCTTTGAACTTTCTTCACAGTAGTACATCACTGCCTCTTCCCCAATACTAATAAATCAAGTTCCCGTCGCTCCACATGAACCCCTATACTCTCCGAACATATCCAAACACCATCGGTTACATAACCATCGACTCTCTCAATCAAGTGTGGAAAATCATTATATCAAACGGACACTCAGCTGTGAACTTATGGTGTTAACACAAACCGCACTCTCCGCGCTTACCATAACATCCAAACATTTTTCGCCAATAAATACTTAGTTCCATGTCACTACTTTCCCATCACATAGAGCACTGTAATATCTTCCAACGCTTCTAATCTTGCGTCATTCCGAATTACGGTTTTCCGTTACGACAAAATCACGGAAACAACCCTTCCACACTTAAAGGTCATCCAATACCTCTCCAACTGTTGAAATGCTTAAGGGTCCAATTACACCAACCATGTATTCCACATCTCATTTCCTTTAGTAATCACTAGAAGTCATTATCCACCCTTATACTCAACTCCACAATCTGTTGCCGTAGCACACACACCAGACATAATTCTCAACACTACTCAATCAATTTAATTCTTCGACTGTCCAAACAGATATAATTAGTCGGCAAAACCGCCATCTTCCCACTTTCATTAGCACCCCGAATTCCCATCAAAATTAACCATCTCCTCACTGTCTCGTGCCGACTCATCAACACACTTCTTAAGCACCTGGCTTAGCTCCAAACAATTCTCTGCTCACGCCACCTAAGCTTGCAAGACACGTCCATCCCATCCAACAGAACTCCAACTACTATCAACAAGAGATTAAGGGTGATCAGTTCCTCAATTTGTCAATAGGCAGCTGAAAATCATGATCGAGTATAGACTATCTTTACCAAACCACAAGAGTGTTAACCACCCACTGAGCTACAACTTCTACACCTGCAGCATCTTGGAGAAGCACAACTTCTCCCCCACTTAGATCATTCCCACTTCTCCAGACAAGGTTAAGCAACAACATGTATCGACAGTGTTTTCACACACATGTCGCATACAAGGGAACAAATAACATTAGACAACTTGGCCGGACTGACCGATCGGCTCTGATACCACTATTGTAACACCCCCTTCTATACCCCAAATAAATGCATATAAAACAATTAAGCACATACAAATTATCAGAGTAAAAAGGTTTTATAATAAGGTATAAAAGAAGAATGCCACAATTTCACCAATAAAACACTTTCACATTTTTCTCCATAAGATATGTACCAATTTCAAAATTAAGCGGAAGATCAAATCATTTAATCGTTTTCAAAATATTAATCCACGTACACACAAGTTAATCCAAATTAATACATCATATCAGTTTGGATACACAATCACATCAACTGATACATCGCAATGTATCACAAAAGAATGACTATACTAGTCTAACTAACCGGTGTTACATATCAGAGCAGCAGACTCAAAAGAATGAAGAATACTTCACAAAAGGGACTCCAGCATCCTAATCTGCAATGCCTCGTAGAGCATTATAAAACAGCAGAAGGGTGAGAAATATAACCATAATAATCAAAGCATAAGATTATATATATATATATATATATATATATATATATATATATATATATATATATATATATATATATATATATATATATATATATATATATATATATATATATATATATATATATATATATATATATATATATATATATATATATATATAGGTAATCAATACAAGTTCCACTCCGTATTTCTCACCACAATTCAATTTCTTAGTCATATATATTTGCCACACATATAATGACAACACGAATATTTGTAAAGCATTTCCACATCATGCATACTCTCACAATTTCACAATCTCATCATTCACACATAAGCATCTCTTCATGCATATGTCATATATTCATGTGACTCAACAACTCAATGCAACTCATGCAATGCGGTACCGACTCTCGTTATCTTTTTTCGGTTTTTACATTAAATCGGGTCCACTCTTCTAGACCGATAACCCGTTATCTTTTTTTGGTTTTTACATTAAACCGGGTCCACTCTTCTAGACCGATAACAACAAAGGCCCGTCCTCTAAGCCTTTAAACCCACACTTCTAGGTTTGGGACAAGCCACTAGTTTCCACGAAACTAACAGACATTGCCTCTTGACTAAATGATGCATGTACAATCAACCACAACAAATGCACTTAAGACCGACATCTTAATCTCATGCATTCAAATAATTCATCTCTTCAAGAATTACATTATGATTGCACACACAACATATTCACATAACATTCATCGATGTATTCATAATTCAACACTATCACCACATTATCACTCACAATGCACACATATCCATGATATGTTCTCATGCATTCTATTCATACCACCATATACCAACAATATACATTCACAATTCAATATCATCACCGCATTATCAACAATGCACACATATCCACAATATGTTCTCATGCATTCTCAAGTAATTCATCATACAAGAATTACATCATGCTTACACGCATAACACATTTACCACGCAATGTACATATATTCACGATATATTCTCACACATAAGCATCTCTTCATGCATATGTCATATATTCATGTGACTCAACAACTCAATGCAACTCATGCAATGCGGTACCGACTCTCGTTATCTTTTTTCGGTTTTTACATTAAATCGGGTCCACTCTTCTAGACCGATAACCCGTTATCTTTTTTTGGTTTTTACATTAAACCGGGTCCACTCTTCTAGACCGATAACAACAAAGGCCCGTCCTCTAAGCCTTTAAACCCACACTTCTAGGTTTGGGACAAGCCACTAGTTTCCACGAAACTAACAGACATTGCCTCTTGACTAAATGATGCATGTACAATCAACCACAACAAATGCACTTAAGACCGACATCTTAATCTCATGCATTCAAATAATTCATCTCTTCAAGAATTACATTATGATTGCACACACAACATATTCACATAACATTCATCGATGTATTCATAATTCAACACTATCACCACATTATCACTCACAATGCACACATATCCATGATATGTTCTCATGCATTCTATTCATACCACCATATACCAACAATATACATTCACAATTCAATATCATCACCGCATTATCAACAATGCACACATATCCACAATATGTTCTCATGCATTCTCAAGTAATTCATCATACAAGAATTACATCATGCTTACACGCATAACACATTTACCACGCAATGTACATATATTCACGATATATTCTCACGCATTGTTCAATAAGGTGGTCGAAGCAGCGCCTTATCCAATAAGGTTCTTCGTGATACCAAAGCAGTATCTCTAAACACATGAGATTCTTCGGGTGGTCAAAGCAATCCCTTATCTACTAAGGTTCTTCGCGATACCAAAGCAGTATCTCTAAACACATGAGATTCTTCGGGTGGTTAAAGCAGTCCCTTATCCAATAAGTTTCTTAGCGGTATCAAAGCAGTATCTTCAAACACATGAGATTCTTCGCGATACCAAAGCAGTATCTCTAAACACATGAGATTCTTCGGGTGGTCGAACCAGTCCCTTATCCAATAAGGTTCTTCGCGATACCAACACAGTATCTCTAAACCCATGAGATTCTTCGGGTGGTCGAAGCAGTCCCTTATCCGTTAAGGTTCTTTGCAATACCAAAGCAGTATCTCTAAACACATGAGATTCTTCGGATGGTTGAAGGAGTCCCTTATCCAATAAGGTTCTTTGCGATACGAAAGCATTATCTCTAAACACATCAGATTTTTCATGTGGTCAAAGCAGTCCCTTATCCAATAAGATTCTTCGCGATACCAAAGCAGTATCTATAAACACATGAGATGCTTCGGGTGGTCGAAGTAGTCACTTATCCAATAAGGTTCTTCGCGATACCAAAGCAGTATTTGTAAACACATGAGATTCTTCGGATGGTCGAAGTAGTCCCTTATCCAATAATGTTCTTCGCGATACCAAAACAGTATCTCTAAACACATAGGATTTTTCGGGTGGTCGAAGCAGTCCCTTATCCGATAAGGTTCTTTGCGATACCAAAGCAGTTTCTCTAAACACATGAGATTCTTCGGGTGGTCAAAGTAGTCCCTTGTCTAATAAGTTTCTGAGCGATACCAAAGTAGTATCTCTAAAGACATGAGATTCTTCAGGTGGTCGAAGCAGTCCCTTATCTAATAAGGTTCTTAGCGATATCAAAGCAGTATCTTTAAACACATGAGATTCTTCGCGATACCAAAGCAGTATCTCTAAAGACATGAGATTCTTTGGGTGGTCGAAGCAGTCCCTTATCCAATAAGGTTCTTCGCGATTTGAAAGCAGTATCTATAAACACATGAGATTCCTCTGGTGGTCGAAGCAGTCCCTTATCCATTAAGGTTCTTCGCGATACCAAAGCAGTATCTCTAAACACATGAGATTCTTCGGGTGGTCGAAGCAGTCCCTTATCCAATAAGGTTCTTTGCGATACCAAAGCAGTATCTCTAAACACATGAGATTCTTAGGGTGGTCAAAGCGGTCCCTTATCTAATAAGGTTCTTCGTGATACCAAAGCAGTATCTCTAAACACATGAGATTCTTCGGGTGGTCGAAGCAGTCCCTTATCCAATAAGGTTCTTCGCGATACCAAAGCAGTTTCTCTAAACACATGAGATTCATCGGGTGGTCGAAGTAGTCCCTTATCCAAAAAGGTTATTTGCGAATTCAAAGTAATATCTCTAAAAATACGAGATTCTTCGGGTGGTAGAAACAGTCCCTTATCCAATAAGGTTCTTTCCGATTCCAAAGTAGTATCTATAAACACATGAGATTCTTCGGGTGGTGAAAGCAGTCCCTTATCTAATAAGGTTCTGCGTGATACCAAAGTTGTATCTCTAAACACATGGGATTCGTCGGGTGGTCGAAGCAGTTCCTTATCCAATAAGGTTCTTCGCGATACCAAAGCAGTATCTTTAAAAACATGAGATTCTTCGGGTGGTCAAAGCAGTCCCTTATCCAATAAGGTTCTTTGCGATACCAACGCAGTATCTCTAAACACATGAGATTCTTCATGTGGTCAAAGTAGTCCCTTATCGAATAAGGTTCTTCGCGATACCAAAAAGTATCTCTAAACACATGA
This sequence comes from Lathyrus sativus, assembly GCA_963859935.3. Lineage (NCBI taxonomy): Eukaryota > Viridiplantae > Streptophyta > Magnoliopsida > Fabales > Fabaceae > Lathyrus > Lathyrus sativus. The sequence continues at coordinate 233,480,094 of OZ012740.1, read as the reverse complement.
TATTCATCGGGTGGTCGAAGTAGTCCCTTATCCAATAAGGTTCTTCCCGATACCAAAGCAGTATCTGTAAACACATGAGATTCGTCGGATGGTCGAAGTAGTCCCTTATCCAATAAGGTTCTTCGTGATACCAAAGCAGTATCTCTAAACACATAGGATTTTTCGGGTGGTCGAAACAGTCCCTTATCCAATAAGATTCTTTGCGATACCAAAGCAGTATCTCTAAACACATGAGATTCTTCGGGTGGTCAAAGGAGTCCCTTATCTAATAAGGTTCTTCGCGATACCAAAGCAGTATCTCTAAACACATGAGATTTTTTGGGTGGTCGAAGCAGTCCCTTATCCAATAAGGTTCTTCGCGATACCAAAGCAGTATCTCTAAACACATGGGATTCGTCGGGTGGTCGAAGCAGTGCCTTATCCAATAAGGTTCTTCGCGATACCAAAGCAGTATCTCTAAACACATGAGATACTTCGGGTGGTCAAAGCAGTCCCTTATCCAATAAGGTTCTTGGCGATATCAAAGCAGTATCTCTAAACACATGAGATTCTTTGTGATACCAAAGCAGTATCTCTAAAAACATGAGATTCTTCGGGTGGTCGAAGCGGTCCCTTATCCAATAAGGTTCTTTGCGATACCAAAGCAGTATCTCTAAACACATGAGATTTTTCAGGTGGTCAAAGCAGTCCCTTATCTAATAAGGTTCTTCGCGATGCCAAAGCAGTATCTCTAAACACATGAGATTCTTCGGGTGGTCGAAGCAGTCCCTTACCCAATAAGGTTCTTTGCGATACCAAAGCAGTATCTCTAAACACATGAGATTCTTAGGGTGGTCAAAGCGGTCCCTTATCTAATAAGGTTCTTCGTGATACCAAAGCAGTATCTCTAAACACATGAGATTCTTCGGGTGGTCGAAGCAGTCCCTTATCCAATAAGGTTATTCGAGATACCAAAGCAGTTTCTATAAACACATGAGATTCATCGGGTGGTCGAAGTAGTCCCTTATCCAAAAAGGTTATTTGCGAATTCAAAGCAGTATCTCTAAAACATGAGATTCTTTGGGTGGTAGAAGTAGTCCCTTATCCAATAAGGTTCTTTCCGATTCCAAAGTAGTATCTCTAAACACATGAGATTCTTCGGGTGGTCAAAGCAGTCCCTTATCTAATAAGGTTCTTCGCGATACCAAAGTTGTTTCTCTAAACACATGAGATTCTTCGGGTGGTCGAAGCAGTGCCTTATCCAATAAGGTTCTTCGCGATACCAAAGCAATATCTCTAAACACATGAGATTCGTCGGGTGGTCGAAGCAGTGCCTTATCCAATAAGGTTCTTCGTGATACCAAAGCAGTATCTTTAAAAACATGAGATTCTTCAGGTGGTCAAAGCAGTCCCTTATCCAATAAGGTTCTTTGCGATACCAACGCAGTATCTCTAAACACATGAGATTCTTCATGTGGTGAAAGTAGTCCCTTATCGAATAAGGTTCTTCGTGATACCAAAGAAGTATCTCTAAACACATGATATTCATCGGGTGGTCGAAGTAGTCCCTTATCCAATAAGGTTCTTCACGATACCAAAGCAGTATCTGTAAAGACATGAAATTCGTCGAATGGTCGAAGTAGTCCCTTATCCAATAAGGTTCTTCGCGATACCAAAGCAGTATCTCTAAACACATAGGATTTTTCGGGTGGTCGAAACAGTCCCTTATCCAATAAGATTCTTTGCGATACCAAAGCAGTATTTCTAAACACATGAGATTCTTCGGGTGGTCGAACCAGTCCCTTATCCAATAAGGTTCTTCGCGATACCAACACAGTATCTCTAAACCCATGAGATTCTTCGGGTGGTCGAAGCAGTCCCTTATCCGTTAAGGTTCTTCGCAATACCAAAGCAGTATCTCTAAACACATGAGATTCTTCGGATGGTCGAAGGAGTCCCTTATCCAATAAGGTTCTTTGCGATACGAAAGCATTATCTCTAAACACATCAGATTTTTCATGTGGTCAAAGCAGTCCCTTATCCAATAAGGTTCTTCGCGATACCAAAGCAGTATCTATAGACACATGAGATGCTTCGGGTGGTCGAAGTAGTCACTTATCCAATAAGGTTCTTCGCGATACCAAAGCAGTATTTGTAAACACATGAGATTCTTCGGATGGTCGAAGTAGTCCCTTATCCAATAATGTTCTTCGCGATACCAAAACAGTATCTCTAAACACATAGGATTTTTCGGGTGGTCGAAGCAGTCCCTTATCCGATAAGGTTCTTTGCGATACCAAAGCAGTTTCTCTAAACACATGAGATTCTTCGGGTGGTCAAAGTAGTCCCTTGTCTAATAAGTTTCTGAGCGATACCAAAGTAGTATCTCTAAAGACATGAGATTCTTCAGGTGGTCGAAGCAGTCCCTTATCTAATAAGGTTCTTAGCGATATCAAAGCAGTATCTTTAAACACATGAGATTCTTCGCGATACCAAAGCAGTATCTCTAAAGACATGAGATTCTTTGGGTGGTCGAAGCAGTCCCTTATCCAATAAGGTTCTTCGCGATTTGAAAGCAGTATCTATAAACACATGAGATTCCTCTGGTGGTCGAAGCAGTCCCTTATCCATTAAGGTTCTTCGCGATACCAAAGCAGTATCTCTAAACACATGAGATTCTTCGGGTGGTCGAAGCAGTCCCTTATCCAATAAGGTTCTTTGCGATACCAAAGCAGTATCTCTAAACACATGAGATTCTTAGGGTGGTCAAAGCGGTCCCTTATCTAATAAGGTTCTTCGCGATACCAAAGCAGTATCTCTAAACACATGAGATTCTTCGGGTGGTCGAAGCAGTCCCTTATCCAATAAGGTTCTTCGCGATACCAAAGCAGTTTCTCTAAACACATGAGATTCATCGGGTGGTCGAAGTAGTCCCTTATCCAAAAAGGTTATTTGCGAATTCAAAGTAATATCTCTAAAAATACGAGATTCTTCGGGTGGTAGAAACAGTCCCTTATCCAATAAGGTTCTTTCCGATTCCAAAGTAGTATCTATAAACACATGAGATTCTTCGGGTGGTGAAAGCAGTCCCTTATCTAATAAGGTTCTTCGTGATACCAAAGTTGTATCTCTAAACACATGGGATTCGTCGGGTGGTCGAAGCAGTTCCTTATCCAATAAGGTTCTTCGCGATACCAAAGCAGTATCTTTAAAAACATGAGATTCTTCGGGTGGTCAAAGCAGTCCCTTATCCAATAAGGTTCTTTGCGATACCAACGCAGTATCTCTAAACACATGAGATTCTTCATGTGGTCAAAGTAGTCCCTTATCGAATAAGGTTCTTCGCGATACCAAAAAGTATCTCTAAACACATGATATTCATCGGGTGGTCGAAGTAGTCCCTTATCCAATAAGGTTCTTCCCGATACCAAAGCAGTATCTGTAAACACATGAGATTCGTCGGATGGTCGAAGTAGTCCCTTATCCAATAAGGTTCTTCGTGATACCAAAGCAGTATCTCTAAACACATAGGATTTTTTGGGTGGTCGAAACAGTCCCTTATCCAATAAGATTCTTTGCGATACCAAAGCAGTATCTCTAAACACATGAGATTCTTCGGGTGGTCAAAGGAGTCCCTTATCTAATAAGGTTCTTCGCGATACCAAAGCAGTATCTCTAAACACATGAGATTTTTTGGGTGGTCGAAGCAGTCCCTTATCCAATAAGGTTCTTCGCGATACCAAAGCAGTATCTCTAAACACATGGGATTCGTCGGGTGGTCGAAGCAGTGCCTTATCCAATAAGGTTCTTCGCGATACCAAAGCAGTATCTCTAAACACATGAGATTCTTCGGGTGGTCAAAGCAGTCCCTTATCTAATAAGGTTCTTGGCGATATCAAAGCAGTATCTCTAAACACATGAGATTCTTTGTGATACCAAAGCAGTATCTCTAAAAACATGAGATTCTTCGGGTGGTCGAAGCGGTCCCTTATCCAATAAGGTTCTTTGCGATACCAAAGCAGTATCTCTAAACACATGAGATTTTTCGGGTGGTCAAAGCAGTCCCTTATCTAATAAGGTTCTTCGCGATGCCAAAGCAGTATCTCTAAACACATGAGATTCTTCGGGTGGTCGAAGCAGTCCCTTACCCAATAAGGTTCTTTGCAATACCAAAGCAGTATCTCTAAACACATGAGATTCTTAGGGTGGTCAAAGCGGTCCCTTATCTAATAAGGTTCTTCGTGATACCAAAGCAGTATCTCTAAACACATGAGATTCTTCGGGTGGTCGAAGCAGTCCCTTATCCAATAAGGTTATTCGAGATACCAAAGCAGTTTCTATAAACACATGAGATTCATCGGGTGGTCGAAGTAGTCCCTTATCCAAAAAGGTTATTTGCGAATTCAAAGCAGTATCTCTAAAACATGAGATTCTTCGGGTGGTAGAAGTAGTCCCTTATCCAATAAGGTTCTTTCCGATTCCAAAGTAGTATCTCTAAACACATGAGATTCTTCGGGTGGTCAAAGCAGTCCCTTATCTAATAAGGTTCTTCGCGATACCAAAGTTGTTTCTCTAAACACATGAGATTCTTCGGGTGGTCGAAGCAGTGCCTTATCCAATAAGGTTCTTCGCGATACCAAAGCAATATCTCTAAACACATGAGATTCGTCGGGTGGTCGAAGCAGTGCCTTATCCAATAAGGTTCTTCGTGATACCAAAGCAGTATCTTTAAAAACATGAGATTCTTCGGGTGGTCAAAGCAGTCCCTTATCCAATAAGGTTCTTTGCGATACCAACGCAGTATCTCTAAACACATGAGATTCTTCATGTGGTGAAAGTAGTCCCTTATCGAATAAGGTTCTTCGTGATACCAAAGAAGTATCTCTAAACACATGATATTCATCGGGTGGTCGAAGTAGTCCCTTATCCAATAAGGTTCTTCACGATACCAAAGCAGTATCTGTAAAGACATGAAATTCGTCGAATGGTCGAAGTAGTCCCTTATCCAATAAGGTTCTTCGCGATACCAAAGCAGTATCTCTAAACACATAGGATTTTTCGGGTGGTCGAAACAGTCCCTTATCCAATAAGATTCTTTGCGATACCAAAGCAGTATTTCTAAACACATGAGATTCTTCGGGTGGTCGAACCAGTCCCTTATCCAATAAGGTTTTCGCGATACCAACACAGTATCTCTAAACCCATGAGATTCTTCGGGTGGTCGAAGCAGTCCCTTATCCGTTAAGGTTCTTCGCAATACCAAAGCAGTATCTCTAAACACATGAGATTCGTCGGGTGGTCGAAGCAGTGCCTTATCCAATAAGGTTATTTGCGAAACCAAAGCAGTATCTCTAAACACATGAGATTCTTCACGATACCAAAGCAGTATCTCTAAAAACAAGAGATTCTTCGGGTGGTCGAAGAGGTCCCTTATCCAATAAGGTTCTTTGCGATACCAAAGCAGTATCTCTAAACACATGAGATTCTCCGGGTGGTCAAAGCAGTGCCTTATCTAATAAGGTTCTTCGCGATACCAAAGCAGTATCTCTAAACACATGAGATTCTTCGGGTGGTCGAAGCAGTCCCTTATCCAATAAGGTTCTTTGCGATACCAAGGCAGTATCTCTAAACACATGAGATTATTAGGGTGGTCAAAGCGGTCCCTTATCTAATAAGGTTCTTCGCGATACCAAAGCAGTATCTCTAAACACATGAGATTCTTCGGGTGGTCAAAGCAGTCCCTTAACCAATAAGGTTCTTCGCGATACCAAAGCAGTTTCTCTAAACACATGAGATTCATCGGGTGGTCGAAGTAGTCCCTTATCCAAAAAGGTTATTTGCGAATTCAAAGCAGTATCTCTAAAAACACGAGATTCTTCGGGTGGTAGAAGCAGTCGCTTATCCAATAAGGTTGTTTCCGATTCCAAAGTAGTATCTCTAAACACATGAGATTCATCGGATGGTCAAAGCAGTCCCTTATCTAATAAGGTTCTTCGCGATACCAAAGCTGTATCTCTAATCACGTAAGATTCTTCGGGTGGTCATAGCAGTGCCTTATCCAATAAGGTTCTTCGCGATACCAAAGCAGTATCTTTAAAAACATGAGATTCATCGGGTGGTCAAAGCAGTCCCTTATCCAATAAGGTTCTTTGCGATACCAACGCAATATCTCTAAACACATGAGATTCTTCCTGAGGTCAAAGTAGTCCCTTATCGAATAAGGTTCTTCGCGATACCAAAGAAGTATCTCTAAACACATGAGATTCATCGGGTGGTCGAAGTAGTCCCTTATCCAATAAGGTTATTTGCGAATCCAAAGCAGTATCTCTAAAAAAATGAGATTCTTCGGGTGGTCGAAGTAGTCCCTTATCCAATAACGTTCTTTGTGATTCCAAGGTAGTATCTCTAAAAACTTGAGATTCTTCAGGTTGTCAAAGCAGTCCCTTATCTAATAAGGTTGTTTGCGATACCAAAGCCGTATCTCTAAACACAGGAGATTCTTCGCGTTGTCGAAGCAGTCCCTTATCCAATAAGGTTCTTCGCGATACCAATGTAGTATCTCTAAACACATGAGATTCGTCGGGTGGTCGAAGCAGTGCCTTATCCAATAAGGTTCTTCGCGATACCAAAGCAGTATCTCTAAACACATGAGATTCTTCGGGTGGTCAAAGCAGTCCCTTATCCAATAAGGTTCTTCGCGATATCAAAGCAGTATCTCTAAACACATGAGATTCTTCGCGATACCAAAGCAGTATCTCTAAAAACATGAGATTCTTCGAGTGGTCGAAGCGGTCCCTTATCCAATAAGGTTCTTTGCGATACCAAAGCAGTATCTCTAAACACATGAGATTCTTCGGGTGGTCAAAGCAGTCCCTTATCTAATAAGGTTCTTCGCGATACCAAAGCAGTATCTCTAAACATATGAGATTCTTCGGGTGGTCGAAGCAGTCCCTTATCCAATAAGGTTCTTCGCGATACCAAAGCAGTTTCTCTAAACACATGAGATTCATCGGGTGGTCGAAGTAGTCCCTTATCCAAAAAGGTTATTTGAGAATTCAAAGTAGTATCTCTAAAAACACGAGATTCTTCGGGTGGTAGAAATAGTCCCTTATCCAATAAGGTTCTTTCCGATTCCAAAGTAGTACCTCTAAACACATGAGATTCTTCGGGTGGTCAAAGCAGTCCCTTATCTAATAAGGTTCTTCGTGATACCAAAGTTGTATCTCTAAACACATGAGATTCTTCGGGTGGACGAAGCAGTCCCTTATCCAATAAGGTTCTTTCCGATACCAAAGTGGTTTCTCTAAACACATGAGATTCATCGGGTGGTCGAAGTAGTCCCTTATCCAATAAGGTTATTTGCGAATCCAAAGCCGTATCTCTAAACACATGAGATTCTTCGGGTGGTCGAAGCAGTCCCTTATCCAATAAGATTCTTTGCGATACCAAAGCAGTATCTCTAAACACATGAGATTCTTCGGGTGATCAAAGCAGTGCCTTATCCAATAAGGTTCTTTGCGATACCAAAGCTGTATCTCTAAACACATGAGATTTTTTGGGTGGTCGAAGCAGTCCCTTATCCAATAAGGTTCTTCGCGATACCAAAGCAGTATCTCTAAACACATGGGATTCGTCGGGTGGTCGAAGCAGTGCCTTATCCAATAAGGTTCTTCGCGATACCAAAGCAGTATCTCTAAACACATGAGATTCTTCGGGTGGTCAAAGCAGTCCCTTATCCAATAAGGTTCTTGGCGATATCAAAGCTGTATCTCTAAACACATGAGATTCTTTGTGATACCAAAGCAGTATCTCTAAAAACATGAGATTCTTCGGGTGGTCGAAGCGGTCCCTTATCCAATAAGGTTCTTTGCGATACCAAAGCAGTATCTCTAAACACATGAGATTTTTCGGGTGGTCAAAGCAGTCCCTTATCTAATAAGGTTCTTCGCGATGCCAAAGCAGTATCTCTAAACACATGAGATTCTTCGGGTGGTCGAAGCAGTCCCTTACCCAATAAGGTTCTTTGCGATACCAAAGTAGTATCTCTAAACACATGAGATTCTTAGGGTGGTCAAAGCGGTCCCTTATCTAATAAGGTTCTTCGTGATACCAAAGCAGTATCTCTAAACACATGAGATTCTTCGGGTGGTCGAAGCAGTCCCTTATCCAATAAGGTTATTCGAGATACCAAAGCAGTTTCTATAAACACATGAGATTCATCAGGTGGTAGAAGTAGTCCCTTATCCAAAAAGGTTATTTGCGAATTCAAAGCAGTATCTCTAAAACATGAGATTCTTCGGGTGGTAGAAGTAGTCCCTTATCCAATAAGGTTCTTTCCGATTCCAAAGTAGTATCCCTAAACAAATGAGATTCTTCGGGTGGTCAAAGCAGTCCCTTATCTAATAAGGTTCTTCGCGATACCAAAGTTGTTTCTCTAAACACATGAGATTCTTCGGGTGGTCGAAGCAGTGCCTTATCTAATAAGGTTCTTCGCGATACCAAAGCAGTATCTCTAAACACATGAGATTTGTCGGGTGGTCGAAGCAGTGCCTTATCCAATAAGGTTCTTCGTGATACCAAAGCAGTATCTTTAAAAACATGAGATTCTTCGGGTGGTCAAAGCAGTCCCTTATCCAATAAGGTTCTTTGCGATACCAACACAGTATCTCTAAACACATGAGATTCTTCATGTGGTCAAAGTAGTCCCTTATCGAATAAGGTTCTTCGTGATACCAAAGAAGTATCTCTAAACACATGATATTCATCGGGTGGTCGAAGTAGTCCCTTATCCAATAAGGTTCTTCACGATACCAAAGCAGTATCTGTAAAGACATGAGATTCGTCGGATGGTCGAAGTAGTCCCTTATCCAATAAGGTTCTTCGCGATACCAAAGCAGTATCTCTAAACACATAGGATTTTTCGGGTGGTCGAAACAGTCCCTTATCCAATAAGATTCTTTGCGATACCAAAGCAGTATTTCTAAACACATGAGATTCTTCGGGTGGTCAAAGGAGTCCCTTATCTAATAAGGTTCTTCGCGATACCAAAGCAGTATCTCTAAACACAAGAGATTCTTCGAGTGGTCGAAGCAGTCCCTTATCCAATAAGGTTCTTCCCGATACCAAAGCAGTATCTCTAAACACATGAGATTCGTTGGGTGGTCGAAGCAGTGCCTTATCCAATAAGGTTATTTGCGAAACCAAAGCAGTATCTCTAAACACATGAGATTCTTCACGATACCAAAGCAGTATCTCTAAAAACAAGAGATTCTTCGGGTGGTCGAAGAGGTCCCTTATCCAATAAGGTTCTTTGCGATACCAAAGCAGTATCTCTAAACACATGAGATTCTCCGGGTGGTCAAAGCGGTCCCTTATCTAATAAGGTTGTTCGCGATACCAAAGCCGTATCTCTAAACACATGAGATTCTTTGGGTGGTCGAAGCAGTCCCTTATCTAATAAGGTTGTTCGCGATACCAAAGCCGTATCTCTAAACACATGAGATTCTTCGGGTGGTCGAAGCAGTCCCTTATCCAATAAGATTCTTCGCGATACCAAAGCAGTATCTCTAAACACATGAGATTCGTTGGGTGGTCGAAGCAGTGCCTTATCCAATAAGGTTATTTGCGAAACCAAAGCAGTATCTCTAAACACATGAGATTCTTCGCGATACCAAAGCAGTATCTCTAAAAACAAGAGATTCTTCGGGTGGTCGAAGAGGTCCCTTATCCAATAAGGTTCTTTGCGATACCAAAGCAGTATCTCTAAACACATGAGATTCTCCGGGTGGTCAAAGCGGTCGCTTATCTAATAAGGTTCTTCGTGATACCAAAGCAGTATCTCTAAACACATGAGATTCTTCGGGTGGTCGAAGCAGTCCCTTATCCAATAAGGTTATTCGAGATACCAAAGCAGTTTCTATAAACACATGAGATTCATCGGGTGGTCGAAGTAGTCCCTTATACAAAAAGGTTATTTGCGAATTCAAAGCAGTATCTCTAAAACATGAGATTCTTCGGGTGGTAGAAGTAGTCCCTTATCCAATAAGGTTCTTTCCGTTTCCAAAGTAGTATCTCTAAACACATGAGATTCTTCGGGTGGTCAAAGCAGTCCCTTATCTAATAAGGTTCTTCGCGATACCAAAGTTGTTTCTCTAAACACATGAGATTCTTCGGGTGGTCGAAGCAGTGCCTTATCCAATAAGGTTCTTCGCGATACCAAAGCAGTATCTCTAAACACATGAGATTCGTCGGGTGGTCGAAGCAGTGCCTTATCCAATAAGGTTCTTCGTGATACCAAAGCAGTATCTTTAAAAACATGAGATTCTTCGGGTGGTCAAAGAAGTCCCTTATCCAATAAGGTTCTTTGCGATACCAACGCAGTATCTCTAAACACATGAGATTCTTCATGTGGTCAAAGTAGTCCCTTATCGAATAAGGTTCTTCGTGATACCAAAGAAGTATCTCTAAACACATGATATTCATCGGGTGGTCGAAGTAGTCCCTTATCCAATAAGGTTCTTCATGATACCAAAGCAGTATCTGTAAAGACATGAGATTCGTCGGATGGTCGAAGTAGTCCCTTATCCAATAAGGTTCTTCGCGATACTAAAGCAGTATCTCTAAACACATAGGATTTTTCGGGTGGTCGAAACAGTCCCTTATCCAATAAGATTCTTTGCGATACCAAAGCAGTATTTCTAAACACATGAGATTCTTCGGGTGGTCAAAGGAGTCCCTTATCTAATAAGGTTCTTCGCGATACCAAAGCAGTATCTCTAAACACAAGAGATTCTTCGAGTGGTCGAAGCAGTCCCTTATCCAATAAGGTTCTTCGCGATACCAAAGCAGTATCTCTAAACACATGAGATTCGTCGGGTGGTCGAAGCAGTGCCTTATCCAATAAGGTTATTTGCGAAACCAAAGCAGTATCTCTAAACACATGAGATTCTTCGCGATACCAAAGCAGTATCTCTAAAAACAAGAGATTCTTCGGGTGGTCGAAGAGGTCCCTTATCCAATAAGGTTCTTTGCGATACCAAAGCAGTATCTCTAAACACATGAGATTCTCCGGGTGGTCAAAGCGGTCCCTTATCTAATAAGGTTGTTCGCGATACCAAAGCCGTATCTCTAAACACATGAGATTCTTCGGGTGGTCGAAGCAGTCCCTTATCTAATAAGGTTGTTCGCGATACCAAAGCCGTATCTCTAAACACATGAGATTCTTCGGGTGGTCGAAGCAGTCCCTTATCCAATAAGATTCTTCGCGATACCAAAGCAGTATCTCTAAACACATGAGATTCGTTGGGTGGTCGAAGCAGTGCCTTATCCAATAAGGTTATTTGCGAAACCAAAGCAGTATCTCTAAACACATGAGATTCTTCGCGATACCAAAGCAGTATCTCTAAAAACAAGAGATTCTTCGGGTGGTCGAAGAGGTCCCTTATCCAATAAGGTTCTTTGCGATACCAAAGCAGTATCTCTAAACACATGAGATTCTCCGGGTGGTCAAAGCGGTCCCTTATCTAATAAGGTTCTTCGTGATACCAAAGCAGTATCTCTAAACACATGAGATTCTTCGGGTGGTCGAAGCAGTCCCTTATCCAATAAGGTTATTCGAGATACCAAAGCAGTTTCTATAAACACAAGAGATTCATCGGGTGGTCGAAGTAGTCCCTTATACAAAAAGGTTATTTGCGAATTCAAAGCAGTATCTCTAAAACATGAGATTCTTCGGGTGGTAGAAGTAGTCCCTTATCCAATAAGGTTCTTTCCGATTCCAAAGTAGTATCTCTAAACACATGAGATTCTTCGGGTGGTCAAAGCAGTCCCTTATCTAATAAGGTTCTTCGCGATACCAAAGTTGTTTCTCTAAACACATGAGATTCTTCGGGTGGTCGAAGCAGTGCCTTATCCAATAAGGTTCTTCGCGATACCAAAGCAGTATCTCTAAACACATGAGATTCGTCGGGTGGTTGAAGCAGTGCCTTATCCAATAAGGTTCTTCGTGATACCAAAGCAGTATCTTTAAAAACATGAGATTCTTCGGGTGGTCAAAGAAGTCCCTTATCCAATAAGGTTCTTTGCGATACCAACGCAGTATCTCTAAACACATGAGATTCTTCATGTGGTCAAAGTAGTCCCTTATCGAATAAGGTTCTTCGTGATACCAAAGAAGTATCTCTAAACACATGATATTCATCAGGTGGTCGAAGTAGTCCCTTATCCAATAAGGTTCTTCATGATACCAAAGCAGTATCTGTAAAGACATGAGATTCGTCGGATGGTCGAAGTAGTCCCTTATCCAATAAGGTTCTTCGCGATACTAAAGCAGTATCTCTAAACACATAGGATTTTTCGGGTGGTCGAAACAGTCCCTTATTCAGTAAGATTCTTTGCGATACCAAAGCAGTATTTCTAAACACATGAGATTCTTCGGGTGGTCAAAGGAGTCCCTTATCTAATAAGGTTCTTCGCGATACCAAAGCAGTATCTCTAAACACAAGAGATTCTTCGAGTGGTCGAAGCAGTCCCTTATCCAATAAGGTTCTTCGCGATACCAAAGCAGTATCTCTAAACACATGAGATCCGTCGGGTGGTCGAAACAGTGCCTTATCCAATAAGGTTATTTGCGAAACTAAAGCAGTATCTCTAAACACATGAGATTCTTCACGATACCAAAGCAGTATCTCTAAAAACAAGAGATTCTTCGGGTGGTCGAAGAGGTCCCTTATCCAATAAGGTTCTTTGCGATACCAAAGCAGTATCTCTAAACACATGAGATTCTCCTGGTGGTCAAAGCAGTGCCTTATCTAATAAGGTTCTTCGCGATACCAAAGCAGTATCTCTAAACACATGAGATTCTTCGGGTGGTCGAAGCAGTCCCTTATCCAATAAGGTTCTTTGCGATACCAAGGCAGTATCTCTAAACACATGAGATTATTAGGGTGGTCCAAGCGGTCCCTTATCTAATAAGGTTCTTCACGATACCAAAGCAGTATCTCTAAACACATGAGATTCTTCGGGTGGTCAAAGCAGTCCCTTAACCAATAAGGTTCTTCGCGATACCAAAGCAGTTTCTATAAACACATGAGATTCATCGGGTGGTCGAAGTAGTCCCTTATCCAAAAAGGTTATTTGTGAATTCAAAGCAGTATCTCTAAAAACACGAGATTCTTCGGGTGCTAGAAGCAGTCGCTTATCCAATAAGGTTGTTTCCGATTCCAAAGTAGTATCTCTAAACACATGAGATTCATCGGGTGGTCAAAGCAGTCCCTTATCTAATAAGGTTCTTCGCGATACCAAAGTTGTATCTCTAAACACATAAGATTCTTCGGGTGGTCATAGCAGTGCCTTATCCAATAAGGTTCTTCGCGATACCAAAGCAGTATCTCTAAACACATGAGATTCGTCGGGTGGTCGAAGCAGTGCCTTATCCAATAAGGTTCTTCGCGATACCAAAGCAGTATCTTTAAAAACATGAGATTCATCGGGTGGTCAAAGCAGTCCCTTATCCAATAAGGTTCTTTGCGATACCAACGCAATATCTCTAAACACATGAGATTCTTCCTGAGGTCAAAGTAGTCCCTTATCGAATAAGGTTCTTCGCTATACCAAAGAAGTATCTCTAAACACATGAGATTCATCGGGTGGTCGAAGTAGTCCCTTATCCAATAAGGTTATTTGCGAATCCAAAGCAGTATCTCTAAAAAAATGAGATTCTTCGGGTGGTCGAAGTAGTCCCTTATCCAATAACGTTCTTTGCGATTCCAAAGTAGTATCTCTAAAAACATGAGATTCTTCGGGTTGTCAAAGCAGTCCCTTATCTAATAAGGTTGTTCGCGATACCAAAGCCGTATCTCTAAACACAGGAGATTCTTCGGGTGGTCGAAGCAGTCCCTTATCCAATAAGGTTCTTCGCGATACCAATGTAGTATCTCTAAACACATGAGATTCGTCGGGTGGTCGAAGCAGTGCCTTATCCAATAAGGTTCTTCGCGATACCAAAGCAGTATCTCTAAACACATGAGATTCTTTGGGTGGTCAAAGCAGTCCCTTATCCAATAAGGTTCTTCGCGATATCAAAGCAGTATCTCTAAACACATGAGATTCTTCGCGATACCAAAGCAGTATCTCTAAAAACATGAGATTCTTCGGGTGGTCGAAGCGGTCCCTTATCCAATAAGGTTCTTTGCGATACCAAAGCAGTATCTCTAAACACATGAGATTCTTCGGGTGGTCAAAGCAGTCCCTTATCTAATAAGGTTCTTCGCGATACCAAAGCAGTATCTGTAAACATATGAGATTCTTCGGGTGGTCGAAGCAGTCCCTTATCCAATAAGGTTCTTTGCGATTCTAAAGTAGTATCTCTAAAAACATGAGATTCTTCGGGTGGTCGAAGCAGTCCCTTATCTAATAAGGTTGTTCGCGATACCAAAGCCGTATCTCTAAACACATGAGATTCTTCGGGTGGTCGAAGCAGTCCCTTATCCAATAAGGTTCTTCGCGATACCAATGTAGTATTTCTAAACACATGAGATTCGTCGGGTGGTCGAAGCAGTGCCTTATCCAATAAGGTTCTTTGCGATACCAAAGTTGTATCTCTAAACACATGCGATTCTTTGGGTGGTCAAAGCAGTCCCTTATCCAATAAGGTTCTTTGCGATACCAAAGCAGTATCTCTAAACACATGAGATTCTTCATGTGGTCATAGCAGTCCCTTATCCAATAAGTTTCTTCGCGATACCAAAGCAGTATCTGTAAACACATGATGTTTTTCGGGTGGTCGAAGTAGTCCCTTATCCAATAAGGTTCTTCGCGATACCAAAGCAAAATCTGTAAACACATGAGATTCGTCGGATGGTCGAAGTAGTCCCTTATCCAATAAGGTTCTTCGCGATACCAAAGCAGTATCTCTAAACACATAGGATTTTTAGGGTGGTCGAAGCAGTCCCTTATCCAATAAGATTCTTTGCGATACCAAAGCAGTATCTCTAAACACATGAGATTCTTCGGGTGGTCAAAGTAGTCCCTTATCTAATAAGGTTCTTCGCGATTCCAAAGAAGTATCTCTAAACACATGAGATTCTTCGGGTAGTCGAAGCAGTCCCTTATCCAATAAGGTTCTTCCCGATACCAAAGCAAGTTCTCTAAACACATGAGATTCATCGGGTGGTCAAAGCAGTCCCTTATCCAATTAGGTTATTTGCGAATCCAAAGCAGTATCTCTAAAAACATGAGATTCTTCGGGTGGTCGAAGCAGTCCCTTATCCAATAAGGTTCTTTGCGATTCCAAAGTAGTATCTCTAAACACATGAGATTCTTCGGGTGGTCAAAGCAGTCCCTTATCTAATAAGGTTCTTCGCGATACCAAAGTCGTATCTCTAAACACATGAGATTCTTCGGGTGGTCGAAGCAGTCCCTTATCCAATAAGGTTCTTCGCGATACCAAAGCAGTATCTCTAACACATGAGATTCGTCGGGTGGTCGAAGCAGTGCCTTATCCAATAAGGTTCTTCGCGATACCAAAGCAGTATCTCTAAACACATGAGATTCTTCGGGTGGTCAAAGCAGTCCCTTATCCAATAAGGTTCTTTGCGATACCAAAGCAGTATCTCTAAACACATGAGATTCTTCATGTGGTCAAAGCAATCCCTTATCGAATAAGGTTCTTCGCGATACCAAAGCAGTATCTCTAAACACATGATATTCTTCGGGTGGTCGAAGTAGTCCCTTATCCAATAAGGTTCTTCGCGATACCAAAGCAGTATCTGTAAACACATGAGATTAGTCGGATGGTCGAAGCAGTGCCTTATCCAATATGGTTCTTCGCGATACCGAAGCAGTATCTCTAAACACATAGGATTTTTCGGGTGGTCGAATCAGTCCCTTATCCAATAAGATTCTTTGCGATACCAAACCAGTATATCTAAACACATGAGATTCTTCGGGTGGTCTAAGCAGTCCCTTATCTAATAAGGTTCTTCGTGATACCAAAGCAGTATCTCTAAACACATGAGATTCTTCGGATGGTCGAAGCAGTCCCTTATCCAATAAGGTTCTTCACGATACCAAAGTAGTATCTCTAAACACATGAGATTCGTCGCGTGGTCGAAGCAATGCCTTATCCAATATTGTTCTTCGCGATACCGAAGTAGTATTTCTAAACACATGAGATTCTTCGGGTGGTCAAAGCAGTCCCTTATCTAATATGGTTCTTCGCGATACCAAAGCAGTATCTCTAAACACATGAGATTCTTCGAGTGGTCAAAGCAGTCACTTATCCAATAAGGTTCTTCGCAATATCAAAGCAGTATCTCTAAACACATGAGATTCTTCGTGTGGTCAAAGCAGTCCCTTATCCAATAAGGTTTTTTGCGATACCAAAGAAGTATCTCTAAACACATGAGATTTTTAGGGTGGTCAAAGCAGTCCCTTATCTAATAAGGTTCTTCGCGATACCAAAGCAGTATCTCTAAACACATGAGATTCTTCGGGTGGTCGAAGCAGTCCCTTATCCAATAAGGTTCTTCTTGATACCAAAGCAGTATCTCTAAACACATGAGATTCGTCGGGTGGTCGAAGCAGTGCCTTATCCAATAAGGTTCTTCATGATACCAAAGCAGTATCTCTAAACACATGAGATTCGTCGGGTGGTCAAAGCAGTCCCTTATCTAATAAGGTTCTTCGCGATACCAAAGCAGTATCTCTAAACACATGAGATTCTTCGGGTGGTCAAAGTAGTCCCTTATCCAATAAGGTTCTTTGTGATACGAAAGCAGTATCTCTAAACACATGAGATTCTTCATGTGGTCAAAGCAGTCCCTTAACGAATAAGGTTCTTCGGGATACCCAAGCAGTATCTCTAAACCCATGAGATTCTTCGGGTGGTCAAAGCAGTCCCTTATCTAATAAGGTTCTTTGCGATACCAAAGAAGTATCTCTAAACACATGACATTCTTCGGGTGGTCGAAGCAGTCCCTTATCGAATAAGGTTGTTCGTGATAACAAAGCAGTATCTCTAAACACATGAGATTTTTCGCGATACCAAAGCAGTATCTCTAAAACCATGAGATTCTTCGGGTGGTCGAAGCAGTGCCTTATCCAATAAGGTTCTTCGCGATACCAAAGCAGTATCTCTAAACACATGAGATTCTTCGGGTGGTCGAAGCAGTCCCTTATCCAATAAGGTTCATCGCGATGCCAAAGAAGTTTCTCTAAACACATGAGATTCATCGGGTGGTCAAAGTAGTCTCTTATCCAATAAGGTTATTTGTGAATCCAAAGCTGTATCTCTAAAAACATGAGATTCTTCGGGTTGTCGAAGCAGTCCCTTATCCAAAAAGGTTCTTTGCGATTCCAAAGTAGTATCTCTAAACACATGAGATTCTTCGGGTGGTCAAAGCAGTCCCTTATATAATAAGGTTCTTCGTGATACCAAAGCTGTATCTCTAAACACATGAGATTCTTCGGGTGGTCGAAGCAGTCCCTTATCCAATAAGGTTCTTCGTGATACCAAAGCAGTATCTCTAAACACATGAGATTCGTCGGGTGGTCGAAGCAGTGCCTTATCCAATAAGGTTCTTCATGATACCAAAGCAGTATCTCTAAACACATGAGATTCGTCGGGTGGTCAAAGCAGTCCCTTATCTAATAAGGTTCTTCGCGATACCAAAGCAGTATCTCTAAACACATGAGATTCTTCGGGTGGTCAAAGCAATCCCTTATCCAATAAGGTTCTTCGCGATATCAAAGCAGTATCTTTAAACACATGAGATTCTTCGTGATATCAAAGCAATATCTCTAAACACATAAGATTCTTCGGGTAGTCGAAGCAGTCCCTTATCCAATAAGGTTCTTCGTGATACCAAAGTAGTATCTCTGAACACATGAGATTCTTCGAGTGGTCGAAGCAGTCCCTTATCCGTTAAGGTTCTTCGCGATACCAAAGCAGTATCTCTAAACACATGAGATTCTTCGGGTGGTTGAAGTAGTCCCTTATCTAATAAGGTTCTTTGTGATACCAAAGCAGTATCTCTAAACACATGAGATTCTTCATGTGGTCAAAGTAGTCCCTTATTGAATAAGGTTCTTCGGGATACCCAAGTAGTATCTTTAAACACATGAGATTCTTCGGGTGGTCAAAGCAGTCCCTTATCTAATAAGGTTCTTCGCGATGCAATAAGGTTCTTTGGGATACCCAAGTAGTATCTCTAAACACAAGAGATTCTTCGGGTGGTCAAATCAGTCCCTTATCTAATAAGGTTCTTTGCGATACCAAAGCAGTATCTCTAAACACATGAGATTCTTCGGGTGGTCAAAGCAGTCCCTTATCCAATAAGGTTCATCGCGATACCAATGAAGTTTCTCTAGACACATGAGATTCTTCTGGTCGTCAAAGTAGTCTCTTATCCAATAAGGTTATTTGTGAATCCAAAGCTGTATCTCTAAAAACATGAGATTCTTCGGGTGGTCGAAGCAGGCCCTTATTCAACAAGGTTCGTTGCGATTCCAAAGTAGTATCTCTAAACACATGAGATTCTTCGGGTGGTCAAAGCAGTCCCTTATATAATAAGGTTCTTCGCGATACCAAAGCTGTATCTCTAAACACATGAGATTCTTCGGGTGGTCGAAGCAGTCCCTTATCCAATAAGGTTCTTCGTGATACCAAAGCAGTATCTCTAAACACATGAGATTCGTCGGGTGGTCGAAGCAGTGCCTTATCCAATAAGGTTCTTCATGATACCAAAGCAGTATCTCTAAACACATGAGATTCGTCGGGTGGTCAAAGCAGTCCCTTATCTAATAAGGTTCTTCGCGATACCAAAGCAATATCTCTAAACACATGAGATTCTTCAGGTGGTCAAAGCAGTCCCTTATCCAATAAGGTTCTTCGCGATATCAAAGCAATATCTTTAAACACATGAGATTCTTCGTGATATCAAAGCAGTATCTCTAAACACATAAGATTCTTTGGGTGGTCGAAGCAGTCCCTTATCCAATAAGGTTCTTCGTGATACCAAAGTAGTATCTCTAAACACATGAGATTTTTCGAGTGGTCGAAGCAGTCCCTTATCCGTTAAGGTTCTTCGCGATACCAAAGCAGTATATCTAAACACATGAGATTCTTCGGGTGGTCAAAGTAGTCCCTTATCCAATAAGGTTCTTTGTGATACCAAAGTAGTATCTTTAAACACATGAGATTCTTCGTGTGGTCAAAGCAGTCCCTTATCGAATAAGGTTCTTCGGGATACCCAAGTAGTATCTCTAAACACATGAGATTCTTCGGGTGGTCGAAGCAGTGCCTTATCCAATAAGGTTCTTCGCGATACCAAAGCAGTATCTCTAAACACATGAGATTCTTCGGGTGGTCAAAGCAGTCCCTTATCCAATAAGGTTCTTCGCGATATCAAAGCAGTATCTCTAAACACATGAGATTCTTCGCGATACCAAAGCAGTATCTCTAAAAACATGAGATTCTTCGGGTGGTCGAAGCGGTCCCTTATCCAATAAGGTTCTTTGCGATACCAAAGCAGTATCTCTAAACACATGAGATTCTTCGGGTGGTCAAAGCAGTCCCTTATCTAATAAGGTTCTTCGCGATACCAAAGCAGTATCTCTAAACATATGAGATTCTTCGGGTGGTCGAAGCAGTCCCTTATCCAATAAGGTTCTTCGCGATACCAAAGCAGTTTCTCTAAACACATGAGATTCATCAGGTGGTCGAAGTAGTCCCTTATCCAATAAGGTTATTTGCGAATCCAAAGCAGTATCTCTAAACACATGAGATTCTTCGGGTGGTAGAAGTAGTCCCTTATCCAATAACGTTCTTTGCGATTCCAAAGTAGTATCTGTAAACACATGAGATTCTTCGGGTGGTCAAAGCAGTCCCTTATCTAATAAGGTTGTTCGCGATACCAAAGCCATATCTCTAAACACATGAGATTCTTCGGGTGGTCGAAGCAGTCCCTTATCCAATAAGATTCTTTGCGATACCAAAGCAGTATCTCTAAACACATGAGATTCTTCGGGTGGTCGAAGCAGTGCCTTATCCAATAAGATTCTTTGCGATACCAAAGCTGTATCTCTAAAAACATGAGATTTTTTGGGTGGTCGAAGCAGTCCCTTATCCAATAAGGTTCTTCGCGATACCAAAGCAGTATCTCTAAACACATGGGATTCGTCGGGTGGTCGAAGCAGTGCCTTATCCAATAAGGTTCTTCGCGATACCAAAGCAGTATCTCTAAACACATGAGATTCTTCGGGTGGTCAAAGCAGTCCCTTATCCAATAAGGTTCTTGGCGATATCAAAGCAGTATCTCTAAACACATGAGATTCTTTGTGATACCAAAGCAGTATCTCTAAAAACATGAGATTCTTCGGGTGGTCGAAGCGGTCCCTTATCCAATAAGGTTCTTTGCGATACCAAAGCAGTATCTCTAAACACATGAGATTTTTCGGGTGGTCAAAGCAGTCCCTTATCTAATAAGGTTCTTCGAGATGCCAAAGCAGTATCTCTAAACACATGAGATTCTTCGGGTGGTCGAAGCAGCCCTTACCCAATAAGGTTCTTTGCGATACGAAAGTAGTATCTCTAAACACATGAGATTCTTAGGGTGGTCAAAGCGGTCCCTTATCTAATAAGGTTCTTCGTGATACCAAAGCAGTATCTCTAAACACATGAGATTCTTCGGGTGGTCGAAGCAGTCCCTTATCCAATAAGGTTATTCGAGATACCAAAGCAGTTTCTATAAACACATGAGATTCATCGGGTGGTAGAAGTAATCCCTTATCCAAAAAGGTTATTTGCGAATTGAAAGCAGTATCTCTAAAACATGAGATTCTTCGGGTGGTAGAAGTAGTCCCTTATCCAATAAGGTTCTTTCCGATTCCAAAGTAGTATCTCTAAACAAATGAGATTCTTCGGGTGGTCAAAGCAGTCCCTTATCTAATAAGGTTCTTCACGATACCAAAGTTGTTTCTCTAAACACATGAGATTCTTCGGGTGGTCGAAGCAGTGCCTTATCCAATAAGGTTCTTCGCGATACCAAAGCAGTATCTTTAAAAACATGAGATTCTTCGGGTGGTCAAAGCAGTCCCTTATCCAATAAGGTTCTTTGCGATACCAACGCAGTATCTCTAAACACATGAGATTCTTCATGTGGTCAAAGTAGTCCCTTATCGAATAAGGTTATTCGTGATACCAAAGAAGTATCTCTAAACACATGATATTCATCGGGTGGTCGAAGTAGTCCCTTATCCAATAAGGTTCTTCACGATACCAAAGCAGTATCTGTAAAGACATGAGATTCGTCGGATGGTCGAAGTAGTCCCTTATCCAATAAGGTTCTTCGCGATACCAAAGCAGTATCTCTAAACACATAGGATCTTTCGGGTGGTCGAAACAGTCCCTTATCCAATAAGATTCTTTGCGATACCAAAGCAGTATTTCTAAACACATGAGATTCTTCGGGTGGTCAAAGGAGTCCCTTATCTAATAAGGTTCTTCGCGATACCAAAGCAGTATCTCTAAACACAAGAGATTCTTCGGGTGGTCGAAGGAGTCCCTTATCCAATAAGGTTATTTGCGAAACCAAAGCAGTATCTCTAAACACATGAGATTCTTCGCGATACCAAAGCAGTATCTCTAAAAACAAGAGATTCTTCGGGTGGTCGAAGAGGTCCCTTATCCAATAAGGTTCTTTGCGATACCAAAGCAGTATCTCTAAACACATGAGATTCTCCGGGTGGTCAAAGCGGTCCCTTATCTAATAAGGTTCTTCGTGATACCAAAGCAGTATCTCTAAACACATGAGATTCTTCGGGTGGTCGAAGGAGTCCCTTATCCAATAAGGTTATTCGAGATACCAAAGCAGTTTCTATAAACACATGAGATTCATCGGGTGGTCGAAGTAGTCCCTTATACAAAAAGGTTATTTGCGAATTCAAAGCAGTATCTCTAAAACATGAGATTCTTCGGGTGGTAGAAGTAGTCCCTTATCCAATAAGGTTCTTTCCGATTCCAAAGTAGTATCTCTAAACACATGAGATTCTTCGGGTGGTCAAAGCAGTCCCTTATCTAATAAGGTTCTTCGCGATACCAAATTTGTTTCTCTAAACACATGAGATTCTTCGGGTGGTCGAAGCAGTGCCTTATCCAATAAGGTTCTTCGCGATACCAAAGCAGTATCTCTAAACACATGAGATTCGTCGGGTGGTCGAAGCAGTGCCTTATCCAATAAGGTTCTTCGTGATACCAAAGCAGTATCTTTAAAAACATGAGATTCTTCAGGTGGTCAAAGAAGTCCCTTATCCAATAAGGTTCTTTGCGATACCAACGCAGTATCTCTAAACACATGAGATTCTTCATGTGGTCAAAGTAGTCCCTTATCGAATAAGGTTCTTCGTGATACCAAAGAAGTATCTCTAAACACATGATATTCATCGGGTGGTCGAAGTAGTCCCTTATCCAATAAGGTTCTTCATGATACCAAAGCAGTATCTGTAAAGACATGAGATTCGTCGGATGGTCGAAGTAGTCCCTTATCCAATAAGGTTCTTCGCGATACTAAAGCAGTATCTCTAAACACATAGGATTTTTCGGGTGGTCGAAACAGTCCCTTATCCAATAAGATTCTTTGCGATACCAAAGCAGTATTTCTAAACACATGAGATTCTTCGGGTGGTCAAAGGAGTCCCTTATCTAATAAGGTTCTTCGCGATACCAAAGCAGTATCTCTAAACACAAGAGATTCTTCGAGTGGTCGAAGCAGTCCCTTATCCAATAAGGTTCTTCGCGATACCAAAGCAGTATCTCTAAACACATGAGATTCGTCGGGTGGTCGAAGCAGTGCCTTATCCAATAAGGTTATTTGCGAAACTAAAGCAGTATCTCTAAACACATGAGATTCTTCGCGATACCAAAGCAGTATCTCTAAAAACAAGAGATTCTTCGGGTGGTCGAAGAGGTCCCTTATCCAATAAGGTTCTTTGCGATACCAAAGCAGTATCTCTAAACACATGAGATTCTCCTGGTGGTCAAAGCAGTGCCTTATCTAGTAAGGTTCTTCCCGATACCAAAGCAGTATCTCTAAACACATGAGATTCTTCGGGTGGTCGAAGCAGTCCCTTATCCAATAAGGTTCTTTGCGATACCAAGGCAGTATCTCTAAACACATGAGATTATTAGGGTGGTCCAAGCGGTCCCTTATCTAATAAGGTTCTTCGCGATACCAAAGCAGTATCTCTAAACACATGAGATTCTTCGGGTGGTCAAAGCAGTCCCTTAACCAATAAGGTTCTTCGCGATACCAAAGCAGTTTCTCTAAACACATGAGATTCATCGGGTGGTCGAAGTAGTCCCTTATCCAAAAAGGTTATTTGTGAATTCAAAGCAGTATCTCTAAAAACACGAGAT
Organism: Lathyrus sativus; assembly: GCA_963859935.3. Taxonomy (NCBI): domain Eukaryota; kingdom Viridiplantae; phylum Streptophyta; class Magnoliopsida; order Fabales; family Fabaceae; genus Lathyrus; species Lathyrus sativus. The sequence goes on along the minus strand of OZ012740.1, from coordinate 233,456,702 downwards.
TCTTCGGGTGGTAGAAGCATTCGCTTATCCAATAAGGTTGTTTCCGATTCCAAAGTAGTATCTCTAAACACATGAGATTCATCGGGTGGTCAAAGCAGTCCCTTATCTAATAAGGTTCTTCGCGATACCAAAGTTGTATCTCTAAACACATAAGATTCTTCGGGTGGTCATAGCAGTGCCTTATCCAATAAGGTTCTTCGCGATACCAAAGCAGTATCTCTAAACACATGAGATTCGTCGGGTGGTCGAAGCAGTGCCTTATCCAATAAGGTTCTTCGCGATACCAAAGCAGTATCTTTAAAAACATGAGATTCATCGGGTGGTCAAAGCAGTCCCTTATCCAATAAGGTTCTTTGCGATACCAACGCAATATCTCTAAACACATGAGATTCTTCCTGAGGTCAAAGTAGTCCCTTATCGAATAAGGTTCTTCGCGATACCAAAGAAGTATCTATAAACACATGAGATTCATCGGGTGGTCGAAGTAGTCCCTTATCCAATAAGGTTATTTGCGAATCCAAAGCAGTATCTCTAAAAAAATGAGATTCTTCGGGTGGTCGAAGTAGTCCCTTATCCAATAACGTTCTTTGCGATTCCAAAGTAGTATCTCTAAAAACATGAGATTCTTCGGGTTGTCAAAGCAGTCCCTTATCTAATAAGGTTGTTCGCGATACCAAAGCCGTATCTCTAAACACAGGAGATTCTTCGGGTGGTCGAGGCAGTCCCTTATCCAATAAGGTTCTTCGCGATACCAATGTAGTATCTCTAAACACATGAGATTCGTCGGGTGGTCGAAGCATTGCCTTATCCAATAAGGTTCTTCGCGATACCAAAGCAGTATCTCTAAACACATGAGATTCTTCGGGTGGTCAAAGCAGTCCCTTATCCAATAAGGTTCTTCGCGATATCAAAGCAGTATCTCTAAACACATGAGATTCTTCGCGATACCAAAGCAGTATCTCTAAAAACATGAGATTCTTCGAGTGGTCGAAGCGGTCCCTTATCCAATAAGGTTCTTTGCGATACCAAAGCAGTATCTCTAAACACATTAGATTCTTCGGGTGGTCAAAGCAGTCCCTTATCTAATAAGGTTCTTCGCGATACCAAAGCAGTATCTCTAAACATATGAGATTCTTCGGGTGGTCGAAGCAGTCCCTTATCCAATAAGGTTCTTCACGATACCAAAGCAGTTTCTCTAAACACATGAGATTCATCGGGTGGTCGAAGTAGTCCCTTATCCAAAAAGGTTATTTGCGAATTCAAAGTAGTATCTCTAAAAACACGAGATTCTTCGGGTGGTAGAAATAGTCCCTTATCCAATAAGGTTCTTTCCGATTCCAAAGTAGTATCTCTAAACACATGAGATTCTTCGGGTGGTCAAAGCAGTCCCTTATCTAATAAGGTTCTTCGCGATACCAAAGCAGTATCTCTAAACACAAGAGATTCTTCGAGTGGTCGAAGCAGTCCCTTATCCAATAAGGTTCTTCGCGATACCAAAGCAGTATCTCTAAACACATGAGATTCTCCTGGTGGTCAAAGCAGTGCCTTATCTAGTAAGGTTCTTCCCGATACCAAAGCAGTATCTCTAAACACATGAGATTCTTCGGGTGGTCGAAGCAGTCCCTTATCCAATAAGGTTCTTTGCGATACCAAGGCAGTATCTCTAAACACATGAGATTATTAGGGTGGTCCAAGCGGTCCCTTATCTAATAAGGTTCTTCGCGATACCAAAGCAGTATCTCTAAACACATGAGATTCTTCGGGTGGTCAAAGCAGTCCCTTAACCAATAAGGTTCTTCGCGATACCAAAGCAGTTTCTCTAAACACATGAGATTCATCGGGTGGTCGAAGTAGTCCCTTATCCAAAAAGGTTATTTGTGAATTCAAAGCAGTATCTCTAAAAACACGAGATTCTTCGGGTGGTAGAAGCAGTCGCTTATCCAATAAGGTTGTTTCCGATTCCAAAGTAGTATCTCTAAACACATGAGATTCATCGGGTGGTCAAAGCAGTCCCTTATCTAATAAGGTTCTTCGCGATACCAAAGTTGTATCTCTAAACACATAAGATTCTTCGGGTGGTCATAGCAGTGCCTTATCCAATAAGGTTCTTCGCGATACCAAAGCAGTATCTCTAAACACATGAGATTCGTCGGGTGGTCGAAGCAGTGCCTTATCCAATAAGGTTCTTCGCGATACCAAAGCAGTATCTTTAAAAACATGAGATTCATCGGGTGGTCAAAGCAGTCCCTTATCCAATAAGGTTCTTTGCGATACCAACGCAATATCTCTAAACACATGAGATTCTTCCAGAGGTCAAAGTAGTCCCTTATCGAATAAGGTTCTTCGCGATACCAAAGAAGTATCTATAAACACATGAGATTCATCGGGTGGTCGAAGTAGTCCCTTATCCAATAAGGTTATTTGCGAATCCAAAGCAGTATCTCTAAAAAAATGAGATTCTTTGGGTGGTCGAAGTAGTCCCTTATCCAATAACGTTCTTTGCGATTCCAAAGTAGTATCTCTAAAAACATGAGATTCTTCGGGTTGTCAAAGCAGTCCCTTATCTAATAAGGTTGTTCGTGATACCAAAGCCGTATCTCTAAACACAGGAGATTCTTCGGGTGGTCGAAGCAGTCCCTTATCCAATAAGGTTCTTCGCGATACCAATGTAGTATCTCTAAACACATGAGATTCGTCGGGTGGTCGAAGCAGTGCCTTATCCAATAAGGTTCTTCGCGATACCAAAGCAGTATCTCTAAACACATGAGATTCTTCGGGTGGTCAAAGCAGTCCCTTATCCAATAAGGTTCTTCGCGATATCAAAGCAGTATCTCTAAACACATGAGATTCTTCGCGATACCAAAGCAGTATCTCTAAAAACATGAGATTCTTCGAGTGGTCGAAGCGGTCCCTTATCCAATAAGGTTCTTTGCGATACCAAAGCAGTATCTCTAAACACATGAGATTCTTCGGGTGGTCAAAGCAGTCCCTTATCTAATAAGGTTCTTCGCGATACCAAAGCAGTATCTCTAAACATATGAGATTCTTCGGGTGGTCGAAGCAGTCCCTTATCCAATAAGGTTCTTCACGATTCCAAAGCAGTTTCTCTAAACACATGAGATTCATCGGGTGGTCGAAGTAGTCCCTTATCCAAAAAGGTTATTTGCGAATTCAAAGTAGTATCTCTAAAAACACGAGATTCTTCGGGTGGTAGAAATAGTCCCTTATCCAATAAGGTTCTTTCCGATTCCAAAGTAGTATCTCTAAACACATGAGATTCTTCGGGTGGTCAAAGCAGTCCCTTATCTAATAAGGTTCTTCGTGATACCAAAGTTGTATCTCTAAACACATGAGATTCTTCGGGTGGACGAAGCAGTCCCTTATCCAATAAGGTTCTTTCCGATACCAAAGTGGTTTCTCTAAACACATGAGATTCATCGGGTGGTCGAAGTAGTCCCTTATCCAATAAGGTTATTTGCGAATCCAAAGCAGTATCTCTAAACACATGAGATTCTTCGGGTGGTCGAAGTAGTCCCTTATCCAATAACGTTCTTTGCGATTCCAAAGTAGTATCTCTAAAAACATGAGATTCTTCGGGTGGTGAAAGCAGTCCCTTATCTAATAAGGTTGTTCGCGATACCAAAGCCGTATCTCTAAACACATGAGATTCTTCGGGTGGTCGAAGCAGTCCCTTATCCAATAAGGTTCTTCGCGATACCAATGTAGTATTTCTAAACACATGAGATTCGTCGGGTGGTCGAAGCAGTGCCTTATCCAATAAGGTTCTTTGCGATACCAAAGCTGTATCTCTAAACACATGAGATTCTTTGGGTGGTCAAAGCAGTCCCTTATCCAATAAGGTTCTTTGCGATACCAAAGCAGTATCTCTAAACACATGAGATTCTTCATGTGGTCAAAGCAGTCCCTTATCCAATAAGTTTCTTCGCGATACCAAAGCAGTATCTGTAAACACATGATGTTTTTCGGGTGGTCGAAGTAGTCCCTTATCCAATAAGGTTCTTCGCGATACCAAAGCAGTATCTCTAAACACAAGAGATTCTTCGAGTGGTCGAAGCAGTCCCTTATCCAATAAGGTTCTTCGCGATACCAAAGCAGTATCTCTAAACACATGAGATTCGTCGGGTGGTCGAAGCAGTGCCTTATCCAATAAGGTTATTTGCGAAACTAAAGCAGTATCTCTAAACACATGAGATTCTTCGCGATACCAAAGCAGTATCTCTAAAAACAAGAGATTCTTCGGGTGGTCGAAGAGGTCCCTTATCCAATAAGGTTCTTTGCGATACCAAAGCAGTATCTCTAAACACATGAGATTCTCCTGGTGGTCAAAGCAGTGCCTTATCTAGTAAGGTTCTTCCCGATACCAAAGCAGTATCTCTAAACACATGAGATTCTTCGGGTGGTCGAAGCAGTCCCTTATCCAATAAGGTTCTTTGCGATACCAAGGCAGTATCTCTAAACACATGAGATTATTAGGGTGGTCCAAGCGGTCCCTTATCTAATAAGGTTCTTCGCGATACCAAAGCAGTATCTCTAAACACATGAGATTCTTCGGGTGGTCAAAGCAGTCCCTTAACCAATAAGGTTCTTCGCGATACCAAAGCAGTTTCTCTAAACACATGAGATTCATCGGGTGGTCGAAGTAGTCCCTTATCCAAAAAGGTTATTTGTGATTTCAAAGCAGTATCTCTAAAAACACGAGATTCTTCGGGTGGTAGAAGCAGTCGCTTATCCAATAAGGTTGTTTCCGATTCCAAAGTAGTATCTCTAAACACATAAGATTCATCGGGTGGTCAAAGCAGTCCCTTATCTAATAAGGTTCTTCGCGATACCAAAGTTGTATCTCTAAACACATAAGATTCTTCGGGTGGTCATAGCAGTGCCTTATCCAATAAGGTTCTTCGCGATACCAAAGCAGTATCTCTAAACACATGAGATTCGTCGGGTGGTCGAAGCAGTGCCTTATCCAATAAGGTTCTTCGCGATACCAAAGCAGTATCTTTAAAAACATGAGATTCATCGGGTGGTCAAAGCAGTCCCTTATCCAATAAGGTTCTTTGCGATACCAACGCAATATCTCTAAACACATGAGATTCTTCCAGAGGTCAAAGTAGTCCCTTATCGAATAAGGTTCTTCGCGATACCAAAGAAGTATCTATAAACACATGAGATTCATCGGGTGGTCGAAGTAGTCCCTTATCCAATAAGGTTATTTGCGAATCCAAAGCAGTATCTCTAAAAAAATGAGATTCTTTGGGTGGTCGAAGTAGTCCCTTATCCAATAAAGTTCTTTGCGATTCCAAAGTAGTATCTCTAAAAACATGAGATTCTTCGGGTTGTCAAAGCAGTCCCTTATCTAATAAGGTTGTTCGCGATACCAAAGCCGTATCTCTAAACACAGGAGATTCTTCGGGTGGTCGAAGCAGTCCCTTATCCAATAAGGTTCTTCGCGATACCAATGTAGTATCTCTAAACACATGAGATTCGTCGGGTGGTCGAAGCAGTGCCTTATCCAATAAGGTTCTTCGCGATACCAAAGCAGTATCTCTAAACACATGAGATTCTTCGGGTGGTCAAAGCAGTCCCTTATCCAATAAGGTTCTTCGCGATATCAAAGCAGTATCTCTAAACACATGAGATTCTTCGCGATACCAAAGCAGTATCTCTAAAAACATGAGATTCTTCGAGTGGTCGAAGCGGTCCCTTATCCAATAAGGTTCTTTGCGATACCAAAGCAGTATCTCTAAACACATGAGATTCTTCGGGTGGTCAAAGCAGTCCCTTATCTAATAAGGTTCTTCGCGATACCAAAGCAGTATCTCTAAACATATGAGATTCTTCATGTGGTCGAAGCAGTCCTTTATCCAATAAGGTTCTTCACGATACCAAAGCAGTTTCTCTAAACACATGAGATTCATCGGGTGGTCGAAGTAGTCCCTTATCCAAAAAGGTTATTTGCGAATTCAAAGTAGTATCTCTAAAAACACGAGATTCTTCGGGTGGTAGAAATAGTCCCTTATCCAATAAGGTTCTTTCCGATTCCAAAGTAGTATCTCTAAACACATGAGATTCTTCGGGTGGTCAAAGCAGTCCCTTATCTAATAAGGTTCTTCGTGATACCAAAGTTGTATCTCTAAACACATGAGATTCTTCGGGTGGACGAAGCAGTCCCTTATCCAATAAGGTTCTTTCCGATACCAAAGTGGTTTCTCTAAACACATGAGATTCATCGGGTGGTCGAAGTAGTCCCTTATCCAATAAGGTTATTTGCGAATCCAAAGCAGTATCTCTAAACACATGAGATTCTTCGGGTGGTCGAAGTAGTCCCTTATCCAATAACGTTCTTTGCGATTCCAAAGTAGTATCTCTAAAAACATGAGATTCTTCGGGTGGTGAAAGCAGTCCCTTATCTAATAAGGTTGTTCGCGATACCAAAGCCGTATCTCTAAACACATGAGATTCTTCGGGTGGTCGAAGCAGTCCCTTATCCAATAAGGTTCTTCGCGATACCAATGTAGTATTTCTAAACACATGAGATTCGTCGGGTGGTCGAAGCAGTGCCTTATCCAATAAGGTTCTTTGCGATACCAAAGCTGTATCTCTAAACACATGAGATTCTTTGGGTGGTCAAAGCAGTCCCTTATCCAATAAGGTTCTTTGCGATACCAAAGCAGTATCTCTAAACACATGAGATTCTTCATGTGGTCAAAGCAGTCCCTTATCCAATAAGTTTCTTCGCAATACCAAAGCAGTATCTGTAAACACATGATGTTTTTCGGGTGGTCGAAGTAGTCCCTTATCCAATAAGGTTCTTCGCGATACCAAAGCAAAATCTGTAAACACATGAGATTCGTCGGATGGTCGAAGTAGTCCCTTATCCAATAAGGTTCTTCGCGATACCAAAGCAGTATCTCTAAACACATAGGATTTTTAGGGTGGTCGAGGCAGTCCCTTATCCAATAAGATTCTTTGCGATACCAAAGCAGTATCTCTAAACACATGAGATTCTTCGGGTGGTCAAAGTAGTCCCTTATCTAATAAGGTTCTTCGCGATACCAAAGAAGTATCTCTAAACACATGAGATTCTTCGGGTAGTCGAAGCAGTCCCTTATCCAATAAGGTTCTTCCCGATACCAAAGCAAGTTCTCTAAACACATGAGATTCATCGGGTGGTCAAAGCAGTCCCTTATCCAATAAGGTTATTTGCGAATCCAAAGCAGTATCTCTAAAGACATGAGATTCTTCGGGTGGTTGAAGCAGTCCCTTATCCAATAAGGTTCTTTGCGATTCCAAAGTAGTATCTCTAAACACATGAGATTCTTCGGGTGGTCAAAGCAGTCCCTTATCTAATAAGGTTCTTCGCGATACCAAAGTCGTATCTCTAAACACATGAGATTCTTCGGGTGGTCGAAGCAGTCCCTTATCCAATAAGGTTCTTCGCGATACCAAAGCAGTATCTCTAACACATGAGATTCGTCGGGTGGTCTAAGCAGTGCCTTATCCAATAAGGTTCTTCGCGATACCAAAGCAGTATCTCTAAACACATGAGATTCTTCGGGTGGTCAAAGCAGTCCCTTATCCAATAAGGTTCTTTGCGATACCAAAGCAGTATCTCTAAACACATGAGATTCTTCATGTGGTCAAAGCAGTCCCTTATCGAATAAGGTTCTTCGCGATACCAAAGCAGTATCTCTAAACACATGATATTCTTCGGGTGGTCGAAGTAGTCCCTTATCCAATAAGGTTCTTCGCGATACCAAAGCAGTATCTGTAAACACATGAGATTAGTCGGATGGTCGAAGCAGTGCCTTATCCAATATGGTTCTTCGCGATACCGAAGCAGTATCTCTAAACACATAGGATTTTTCGGGTGGTCGAATCAGTCCCTTATCCAATAAGATTCTTTGCGATACCAAAGCAGTATATCTAAACACATGAGATTCTTCGGGTGGTCTAAGCAGTCCCTTATCTAATAAGGTTCTTCGTGATACCAAAGCAGTATCTCTAAACACATGAGATTCTTCGGATGGTCGAAGAAGTCCCTTATCCAATAAGGTTCTTCACGATACCAAAGTAGTATCTCTAAACACATGAGATTCGTCGCGTGGTCGAAGCAGTGCCTTATCCAATATTGTTCTTCGCGATACCAAAGCAGTATCTCTAAACACATGAGATCCTTCGGGTGGTCAAAGCAGTCACTTATCCAATAAGGTTCTTCGCAATATCAAAGCAGTATCTCTAAACACATGAGATTCTTCGCGATACCAAAGCAGTATCTCTAAAAACATGAGATTCTTCGGGTGGTCGAAGCAGTCCCTTATCCAATAAGGTTTTTTGCGATACCAAAGAAGTATCTCTAAACACATGAGATTCTTCGGGTGGTCAAAGTAGTCCCTTATCTAATAAGGTTCTTCGCGATACCAAAGAAGTATCTCTAAACACATGAGATTCTTCGGGTAGTCGAAGCAGTCCCTTATCCAATAAGGTTCTTCCCGATACCAAAGCAAGTTCTTTAAACACATGAGATTCATCGGGTGGTCAAAGCAGTCCCTTATCCAATAAGGTTATTTGCGAATCCAAAGCAGTATCTCTAAAAACATGAGATTCTTCGGGTGGTCGAAGCAGTCCCTTATCCAATAAGGTTCTTTGCGATTCCAAAGTAGTATCTCTAAACACATGAGATTCTTCGGGTGGTCAAAGCAGTCCCTTATCTAATAAGGTTCTTCGCGATACCAAAGTCGTATCTCTAAACACATGAGATTCTTCGGGTGGTCGAAGCAGTCCCTTATCCAATAAGGTTCTTCGCGATACCAAAGCAGTATCTCTAACACATGAGATTCGTCGGGTGGTCGAAGCAGTGCCTTATCCAATAAGGTTCTTCGCGATACCAAAGCAGTATCTTTAAAAACATGAGATTCATCGGGTGGTCAAAGCAGTCCCTTATCCAATAAGGTTCTTTGCGATACCAACGCAATATCTCTAAACACATGAGATTCTTCCTGAGGTCAAAGCAGTCCCTTATCGAATAAGGTTCTTCGCGATACCAAAGAAGTATCTCTAAACACATGAGATTCATCGGGTGGTCGAAGTAGTCCCTTATCCTATAAGGTTATTTGCGAATCCAAAGCAGTATCTCTAAAAAAATGAGATTCTTCGGGTGGTCGAAGTAGTCCCTTATCCAATAACGTTCTTTGCGATTCCAAAGTAGTATCTCTAAAAACATGAGATTCTTCGGGTTGTCAAAGCAGTCCCTTATCTAATAAGGTTGTTCGCGATACCAAAGCCGTATCTCTAAACACAGGAGATTCTTCGGGTGGTCGAAGCAGCCCCTTATCCAATAAGGTTCTTCGCGATACCAATGTAGTATCTCTAAACACATGAGATTCGTCGGGTGGTCGAAGCAGTGCCTTATCCAATAAGGTTCTTCGCGATACCAAAGCAGTATCTCTAAACACATGAGATTCTTCGGGTGGTCAAAGCAGTCCCTTATCCAATAAGGTTCTTCGCGATATCAAAGCAGTATCTCTAAACACATGAGATTCTTCGCGATACCAAAGCAGTATCTCTAAAAACATGAGATTCTTCGAGTGGTCGAAGCGGTCCCTTATCCAATAAGGTTCTTTGCGATACCAAAGTAGTATCTCTAAACACATGAGATTCTTCGGGTGGTCAAAGCAGTCCCTTATCTAATAAGGTTCTTCGCGATACCAAAGCAGTATCTCTAAACATATGAGATTCTTCGGGTGGTCGAAGCAGTCCCTTATCCAATAAGGTTCTTCACGATACCAAAGCAGTTTCTCTAAACACATGAGATTCATCGGGTGGTCGAAGTAGTCCCTTATCCAAAAAGGTTATTTGCGAATTCAAAGTAGTATCTCTAAAAACACGAGATTCTTCGGGTGGTAGAAATAGTCCCTTATCCAATAAGGTTCTTTCCGATTCCAAAGTAGTATCTCTAAACACATGAGATTCTTCGGGTGGTCAAAGCAGTCCCTTATCTAATAAGGTTCTTCGTGATACCAAAGTTGTATCTCTAAACACATGAGATTCTTCGGGTGGACGAAGCAGTCCCTTATCCAATAAGGTTCTTTCCGATACCAAAGTGGTTTCTCTAAACACATGAGATTCATCGGGTGGTCGAAGTAGTCCCTTATCCAATAAGGTTATTTGCGAATCCAAAGCAGTATCTCTAAACACATGAGATTCTTCGGGTGGTCGAAGTAGTCCCTTATCCAATAACGTTCTTTGCGATTCCAAAGTAGTATCTCTAAAAACATGAGATTCTTCGGGTGGTGAAAGCAGTCCCTTATCTAATAAGGTTGTTCGCGATACCAAAGCCGTATCTCTAAACACATGAGATTCTTCGGGTCGTCGAAGCAGTCCCTTATCCAATAAGGTTCTTCGCGATACCAATGTAGTATTTCTAAACACATGAGATTCGTCGGGTGGTCGAAGCAGTGCCTTATCCAATAAGGTTCTTTGCGATACCAAAGCTGTATCTCTAAACACATGAGATTCTTTGGGTGGTCAAAGCAGTCCCTTATCCAATAAGGTTCTTTGCGATACCAAAGCAGTATCTCTAAACACATGAGATTCTTCATGTGGTCAAAGCAGTCCCTTATCCAATAAGTTTCTTCGCGATACCAAAGCAGTATCTGTAAACACATGATGTTTTTCGGGTGGTCGAAGTAGTCCCTTATCCAATAAGGTTCTTCGCGATACCAAAGCAAAATCTGTAAACACATGAGATTCGTCGGATGGTCGAAGTAGTCCCTTATCCAATAAGGTTCTTCGCGATACCAAAGCAGTATCTCTAAACACATAGGATTTTTAGGGTGGTCGAAGCAGTCCCTTATCCAATAAGATTCTTTGCGATACCAAAGCAGTATCTCTAAACACATGAGGTTCTTCGGGTGGTTAAAGTAGTCCCTTATCTAATAAGGTTCTTCGCGATACCAAAGAAGTATCTCTAAACACATGAGATTCTTCGGTTAGTCGAAGCAGTCCGTTATCCAATAAGGTTCTTCCCGATACCAAAGCAAGTTCTCTAAACACATGAGATTCATCGGGTGGTCAAAGCAGTCCCTTATCCAATAAGGTTATTTGCGAATCCAAAGCAGTATCTCTAAAAACATGAGATTCTTCGGGTGGTTGAAGCAGTCCCTTGTCTAATAAGGTTCTTTGCGATTCCAAAGTAGTATCTCTAAACACATGAGATTCTTCGGGTGGTCAAAGCAGTCCCTAATCTAATAAGGTTCTTCGCGATACCAAAGTCGTATCTCTAAACACATGAGATTCTTCGGGTGGTCGAAGCAGTCCCTTATCCAATAAGGTTCTTCGCGATACCAAAGCAGTATCTCTTACACATGAGATTCGTCGGGTGGTCAAAGCAGTGCCTTATCCAATAAGGTTCTTCGCGATACCAAAGCAGTATCTCTAAACACATGAGATTCTTAGGGTGGTCAAAGCAGTCCCTTATCCAATAAGGTTCTTTGCGATACCAAAGCAGTATCTCTAAACACATGAGATTCTTCATGTGGTCAAAGCAGTCCCTTATCGAATAAGGTTCTTCGCGATACCAAAGCAGTATCTCTAAACACATGATATTCTTCGGGTGGTCGAAGTAGTCCCTTATCCAATAAGGTTCTTCGCGATACCAAAGCAGTATCTGTAAACACATGAGATTAGTCGGATGGTCGAAGCAGTGCCTTATCAAATATGGTTCTTCGCGATACCGAAGTAGTATCTCTAAACACATAGGATTTTTCGGGTGGTCGAATCAGTCCCTTATCCAATAAGATTCTTTGCGATACCAAAGCAGTATATCTAAACACATGAGATTCTTCGGGTGGTCTAAGCAGTCCCTTATCTAATAAGGTTCTTCGTGATACCAAAGCAGTATCTCTAAACACATGAGATTCTTCGGATGGTCGAAGAAGTCCCTTATCCAATAAGGTTCTTCACGATACCAAAGTAGTATCTCTAAACACATGAGATTCGTCGTGTGGTCGAAGCAGTGCCTTATCCAATATTGTTCTTCGCGATACCGAAGCAGTATCTCTAAACACATGAGATTCTTCGGGTGGTCAAAGCAGTCCCTTATCTAATATGGTTCTTCGCGATACCAAAGCAGTATCTCTAAACACATGAGATCCTTCGGGTGGTCAAAGCAGTCACTTATCCAATAAGGTTCTTCGCAATATCAAAGCAGTATCTCTAAACACATGAGATTCTTCGCGATACCAAAGCAGTATCTCTAAAAACATGAGATTCTTCGGGTGGTCGAAGCAGTCCCTTATCCAATAAGGTTTTTTGCGATACCAAAGAAGTATCTCTAAACACATGAGATTCTTCGGGTGGTCAAAGTAGTCCCTTATCTAATAAGGTTCTTCGCGATACCAAAGAAGTATCTCTAAACACATGAGATTCTTCGGGTAGTCGAAGCAGTCCCTTATCCAATAAGGTTCTTCCCGATACCAAAGCAAGTTCTCTAAACACATGAGATTCATCGGGTGGTCAAAGCAGTCCCTTATCCAATAAGGTTATTTGCGAATCCAAAGCAGTATCTCTAAAAACATGAGATTCTTCGGGTGGTCGAAGCAGTCCCTTATCCAATAAGGTTCTTTGCGATTCCAAAGTAGTATCTCTAAACACATGAGATTCTTCGGGTGGTCAAAGCAGTCTCTTATCTAATAAGGTTCTTCGCGATACCAAAGTCGTATCTCTAAACACATGAGATTCTTCGGGTGGTCGAAGCAGTCCCTTATCCAATAAGGTTCTTCGCGATACCAAAGCAGTATCTCTAACACATGAGATTCGTCGGGTGGTCGAAGCAGTGCCTTATCCAATATGGTTCTTCGCGATACCAAAGCAGTATCTCTAAACACATGAGATTCTTCGGGTGGTCAAAGCAGTCCCTTATCCAATAAGGTTCTTTGCGATACCAAAGCAGTATCTCTAAACACATGAGATTCTTCATGTGGTCAAAGCAGTCCCTTATCGAATAAGGTTCTTCGCGATACCAAAGCAGTATCTCTAAACACATGATATTCTTCGGGTGGTCGAAGTAGTCCCTTATCCAATAAGGTTCTTCACGATACCAAAGCAGTTTCTGTAAACACATGAGATTAGTCGGATGGTCGAAGCAGTGCCTTATCCAATATGGTTCTTCGCGATACCGAAGCAGTATCTCTAAACACATAGGATTTTTCGGGTGGTCGAATCAGTCCCTTATCCAATAAGATTCTTTGAGATACCAAAGCAGTATATCTAAACACATGAGATTCTTCGGGTGGTCTAAGCAGTCCCTTATCCAATAAGGTTTTTTGCGATACCAAAGAAGTATCTCTAAACACATGAGATTTTTAGGGTGGTCAAAGCAGTCCCTTATCTAATAAGGTTCTTCGCGATACCAAAGCAGTATCTCTAAACACATGAGATTCTTCGGGTGGTCGAAGCAGTCCCTTATCCAATAATGTTCTTCTTGATACCAAAGCAGTATCTCTAAACACATGAGATTCGTCGGGTGGTCGAAGCAGTGCCTTATCCAATAAGGTTCTTCATGATACCAAAGTAGTATCTCTAAACACATGAGATTCGTCGCGTGGTCGAAGCAGTGCCTTATCCAATATTGTTCTTCGCGATACCGAAGCAGTATCTCTAAACACATGAGATTCTTCGGGTGGTCAAAGCAGTCCCTTATCCAATAAGGCACTTCGCGATACAAAAGCAGTATGTCTAAACACATGATATTCTTCGGGTAGTTGAAGCAGTCCCTTATCCAATAAGGTTCTTCGCAATATTAAAGCAGTATCTCTAAACACATGAGATTCTTCGCGATACCAAAGCAGTATCTCTAAAAACATGAGATTATTCGGGTGGTCGAAGCAGTCCCTTATCCAATAAGGTTTTTTGCGATACCAAAGAAGTATCTCTAAACACATGAGATTTTTAGGGTGGTCAAAGCAGTCCCTTATCTAATAAGGTTCTTCGCGATACCAAAGAAGTATCTCTAAACACATGAGATTCTTCGGGTGGTCGAAGCAGTCCCTTATCCAATAAGGTTCTTCTTGATACCAAAGCAGTATCTCTAAACACATGAGATTCGTCGGGTGGTCGAAGCAGTGCCTTATCCAATAAGGTTCTTCATGATACCAAAGCAGTATCTCTAAACACATGAGATTCGTCGGGTGGTCAAAGCAGTCCCTTATCTAATAAGGTTCTTCGCGATACCAAAGCAGTATCTCTAAACACATGAGATTCTTCAGGTGGTCAAAGTAGTCCCTTATCCAATAAGGTTCTTTGTGATACGAAAGCAGTATCTCTAAACACATGAGATTCTTCATGTGGTCAAAGCAGTCCCTTATCGAATAAGGTTCTTCGGGATACCCAAGCAGTATCTCTAAACCCATGAGATTCTTCGGGTGGTCAAAGCAGTCCCTTATCTAATAAGGTTCTTTGCGATACCAAAGAAGTATCTCTAAACACATGACATTCTTCGGGTGGTCGAAGCAGTCCCTTATCCAATAAGGTTGTTCGTGATATCAAAGCAGTATCTCTAAACACATGAGATTTTTCGCGATACCAAAGCAGTATCTCTAAAAACATGAGATTCTTCGGGTGGTCGAAGCAGTCCCTTATCCAATAAGGTTCTTTGCGATACCAAAGCAGTATCTCTAAACACATGAGATTCTTCGGGTGGTCAAAGCAGTCCCTTATCTAATAAGGTTCTTCGCGATACCAAAGCAGTATCTCTAAACACATGAGATTCTTCGGGTGGTCGAAGCAGTCCCTTATCCAATAATGTTCTTCTTGATACCAAAGCAGTATCTCTAAACACATGAGATTCGTCGGGTGGTCGAAGCAGTGCCTTATCCAATAAGGTTCTTCATGATACCAAAGTAGTATCTCTAAACACATGAGATTCGTCGCGTGGTCGAAGCAGTGCCTTATCCAATATTGTTCTTCGCGATACCGAAGCAGTATCTCTAAACACATGAGATTCTTCGGGTGGTCAAAGCAGTCCCTTATCCAATAAGGCACTTCGCGATACAAAAGCAGTATGTCTAAACACATGATATTCTTCGGGTAGTTGAAGCAGTCCCTTATCCAATAAGGTTCTTCGCAATATTAAAGCAGTATCTCTAAACACATGAGATTCTTCGCGATACCAAAGCAGTATCTCTAAAAACATGAGATTATTCGGGTGGTCGAAGCAGTCCCTTATCCAATAAGGTTTTTTGCGATACCAAAGAAGTATCTCTAAACACATGAGATTTTTAGGGTGGTCAAAGCAGTCCCTTATCTAATAAGGTTCTTCGCGATACCAAAGCAGTATCTCTAAACACATGAGATTCTTCGGGTGGTCGAAGCAGTCCCTTATCCAATAAGGTTCTTCTTGATACCAAAGCAGTATCTCTAAACACATGAGATTCGTCGGGTGGTCGAAGCAGTGCCTTATCCAATAAGGTTCTTCATGATACCAAAGCAGTATCTCTAAACACATGAGATTCGTCGGGTGGTCAAAGCAGTCCCTTATCTAATAAGGTTCTTCGCGATACCAAAGCAGTATCTCTAAACACATGAGATTCTTCAGGTGGTCAAAGTAGTCCCTTATCCAATAAGGTTCTTTGTGATACGAAAGCAGTATCTCTAAACACATGAGATTCTTCATGTGGTCAAAGCAGTCCCTTATCGAATAAGGTTCTTCGGGATACCCAAGCAGTATCTCTAAACCCATGAGATTCTTCGGGTGGTCAAAGCAGTCCCTTATCTAATAAGGTTCTTTGCGATACCAAAGAAGTATCTCTAAACACATGACATTCTTCGGGTGGTCGAAGCAGTCCCTTATCCAATAAGGTTGTTCGTGATATCAAAGCAGTATCTCTAAACACATGAGATTTTTCGCGATACCAAAGCAGTATCTCTAAAAACATGAGATTCTTCGGGTGGTCGAAGCAGTCCCTTATCCAATAAGGTTCTTTGCGATACCAAAGCAGTATCTCTAAACACATGAGATTCTTCGGGTGGTCAAAGCAGTCCCTTATCTAATAAGGTTCTTCGCGATACCAAAGCAGTATCTCTAAACACATGAGATTCTTCGGGTGGTCGAAGCAGTCCCTTATCCAATAAGGTTCAACGCGATGCCAAAGAAGTTTCTCTAAACACATGAGATTCATCGGGTGGTCAAAGTATTCTCTTATCCAATAAGGTTATTTGTGAATCCAAAGCTGTATCTCTAAAAACATGAGATTCTTCGGGTTGTCGAAGCAGTCCCTTATCCAAAAAGGTTCTTTGCGATTCCAAAGTAGTATCTCTAAACACATGAGATTCTTCGGGTGGTCAAAGCAGTCCCTTATATAATAAGGTTCTTCATGATACCAAAGTTGTATCTCTAAACACATGAGATTCTTCGGGTGGTCGAAGCAGTCCCTTATCCAATAAGGTTCTTCGTGATACCAAAGCAGTATCTCTAAACACATGAGATTCGTCGGGTGGTCGAAGCAGTGCCTTATCCAATAAGGTTCTTGGCGATACCAAAGCAGTATCTCAAAACACATGACATTCTTCGGGTGGTCAAAGCAGTCCCTTATCTAATAAGGTTCTTCGCGATACCAAAGCAGTATCTCTAAAAATATGAGATTCTTCGGGTGGTCAAAGCAGTCCCTTATCCAATAAGGTTCTTCGCGATATCAAAGAAGTATCTTTAAACACATGGGATTCTTCCCGATATCAAAGCAGTATCTCTAAACACATAAGATTCTTCTGGTGGTCGAAGCAGTCCCTTATCCAATAAGATTCTTTGCGATACCAAAGTAGTATCTCTAAACACATGAGCTTCTTCGGGTGGTCGAAGTAGTCCCTTATCACTTAAGGTTCTTCGCGATACCAAAGCAGTATCTCTAAACACATGAGATTCTTCGGGTGGTCAAAGTAGTCCCTTATCCAATAAGGTTCTTTGTGATACCAAAGCAGTATCTCTAAACACATTATATTCTTCATGTGGTCAAAGCAGTCCCTTATCGAATAAGGTTCTTCGGGATACCCAAGCAGTATCTCTAAACACATGAGATTCTTCGGGTGGTCAAAGCAGTCCTTTATCCAATAAGGTTCTTTTTTATACCAAAGCAGTATCTCTAAACACATGAGATTCTTCGGGTGGTCGAAGCAATCCCTTATCCAATAAGGATCTTCATGATATCAAAGCAGTATCTCTAAACACCTGAGATTCTTCGCGATACCAAAGTAGTATCTCTAAAAACATGAGATTCTTCGGGTGGTCGAAGCAGTCCCTTATCCAATAAGGTTCTTTGCGATACCAAAGAAGTATCTCTAAGCACATGAGATTCTTCAGGTGGTCAAAGGAGTCCCTTATCTAATAAGGTTCTTCGCGATACCAAAGCAGTATCTCTAAACACATGAGATTCTTCGGGTGGTCCAAGTAGTCCCTTATCCAATAAGGTTCTTTTTGATACCAAAGAAGTATCTCTAAACACATGAGATTCTTCATGTGGTCAAAGCAGTCCCTTATCGAATAAGGTTCTTCGGGATACCCAAGCAGTATCTCTAAACACATCAGATTCTTCGGGTGGTCAAAGCAGTCCCTTATCTAATAAGGTTCTTCGCGATACCAAAGCAGTATCTCTAAACACATGAGATTCTTTGGGTGGTCGAAGCAATCCCTTATCCAATAAGGATCTTCATGATATCAAAGCAGTATCTCTAAACACATGAGATTCTTCGCGATACCAAAGTAGTATCTCTAAAAACATGAGATTCTTCGGGTGGTCGAAGCAGTCCCTTATCCAATAAGGTTCTTTGCGATACCAAAGCAGTATCTCTAAACACATGAGATTCTTCAGGTGGTCAAAGCAGTCCCTTATCTAATAAGGTTCTTCGCGATACCAAAGTAGTATCTCTAAACACATGAGATTCTATGGGTGGTCAAAGCAGTCCCTTATCCAATAAGGTTCTTCGCGATATCAAAGCAGTATCTCTAAACACATGAAATTCTTCGCGATACCAAAGCAGTATCTCTAAAAACATGAGATTCTTTGGGTGGTCGAAGCAATCCCTTATCCAATAAGGTTCTTTGCGATACCAAAGCAGTATCTCTAAACAAATGAGATTCTTCGGGTGGTCAAAGCAGTCCCTTATCTAAAAAGGTTCTTTGCGATACCAAAGTAGTATCTCTAAACACATGAGATTCTTTGGGTGGTCGAAGCAGTCCCTTATCCAATAAGGTTCATCGCGATACCAAAGCAGTTTCTCTAAACACATGAGATTGATCGGGTGGTCAAAGTAGTCCCTTATCCAATAAGGTTACTTGCGAATCCAAAGCAGTATCTCTAAAAACATGAGATTCTTCGGGTGGTCGAAGCAGTCCCTTATCCAATAAGGTTCTTTGCGATACCAAAGCAGTATCTCTAAACACATGAGATTCTTCGGGTGGTCTAAGCAGTCCCTTATCTAATAAGGTTCTTCGTGATACCAAAGCAGTATCTCTAAACACATGAGATTCTTCGGGTGGTCGAAGCAGTCCCTTATCCAATAAGGTTCTTCGCGATACCAAAGTAGTATCTCTAAACACATGAGATTCGTCGAGTGGTCGAAGCAGTGCATTATCCAATAAGGTTCTTCGCGATACCGAAGCAGTATCTCTAAACACATGAGATTCTTCGGGTGGTCAAAACAGTCACTTATCCAAAAAGGTTCTTCGCGATATCAAAGCAGTATCTCTAAACACATGAGATTCTTCGCGATACCAAAGCAATATCTCTAAACACATGAGATTCTTCGGGTGGTCGAAGCAGTCCCTTATCCAATAAGGTTCTTCGCGATACCAAAGTAGTATCTCTAAACACATGAGATTCTTCGAATGGTCAAAGCAGTCCCTTATCTAATAAGGTTCTTCGCGATACCAAAGTAGTATCTCTAAACACACGAGATTCGTCGAGTGGTCGAAGCATTGCCTTATCCAATAAGGTTCTTTGCGATACCAAAGCAGTTTCTCTAAATACATGAGATTCATCGGGTGGTCAAAGTAGTCCCTTATCCAATAAGGTTATTTGCGAATCTAAAGCAGTATCTCTAAAAACATGAGATTCTTCGAGTGGTCGAAGCAGTCCCTTATCCAATAAGGTTCTTTGCGATACCAAAGCAATATCTCTAAACACATGAGATTCTTCGGGTGGCCTAAGCAGTCCCTTATCTAATAAGGTTCTTCGTGATACAAAAGCAGTATCTCTAAACACATGAGATTCTTCGGGTGGTCGAAGTAGTCCCTTATCCAATAAGGTTCTTCGCGATACCAAAGTAGTATCTCTAAACACATGAGATTCGTCGAGTGGTCGAAGCAGTGCCTTATCCAATAAGGTTCTTCGCGATCCCGAAGCAGTATCTCTAAACACATGAGATTCTTCGGGTGGTCAAAGCAGCCACTTATCCAATAAGGTTCTTCGCGATATCAAAGCAGTATCTCTAAACACATGAGATTCTTCGCGATACCAAAGCAGTATCTCTAAAAACATGAGATTATTCGGGTGGTCGAAGCAGTCCCTTATCCAATAAGGTTATTTGCGATACCAAAGTAGTATCTCTAAACACATGAGATTCTATGGGTGGTCAAAGCAGTCCCTTATCCAATAAGGTTCTTCACGATATCAAAGCAGTATCTCTAAACACATGAAATTCTTCGCGATACCAAACAGTATCTCTAAAAACATGAGATTCTTTGGGTGGTCGAAGCAATCCCTTATCCAATAAGGTTCTTTGCGATACCAAAGCAGTATCTCTAAACAAATGAGATTCTTCGGGTGGTCAAAGCAGTCCCTTATCTAATAAGGTTCTTTGCGATACCAAAGTAGTATCTCTAAACACATGAGATTCTTTGGGTGGTCGAAGCAGTCCCTTATCCAATAAGGTTCATCGCGATACCAAAGCAGTTTCTCTAAACACATGAGATTGATCGGGTGGTCAAAGTAGTCCCTTATCCAATAAGGTTACTTGCGAATCCAAAGAAGTATATCTAAAAACATGAGATTCTTCGGGTGGTCGAAGCAGTCCCTTATCCAAAAAGGTTCTTTGCGATACCAAAGCAGTATCTCTAAACACATGAGATTCTTCGGGTGGTCTAAGCAGTCCCTTATCTAATAAGGTTCTTCGTGATACTAAAGCAGTATCTCTAAACACATGAGATTCTTCGGGTGGTCGAAGCAGTCCCTTATCCAATAAGGTTCTTCCCGATACCAAAGTAGTATCTTTAAACACATGAGATTCGTCGAGTGGTCGAAGCAGTGCATTATCTAATAAGGTTCTTCGTGATACCGAAGCAGTATCTCTAAACACATGAGATTCTTCGGGTGGTCAAAGCAGTCACTTATCCAATAAGGTTCTTCGCGATATCAAAGCAGTATCTCTAAACACATGAGATTCTTCGCGATTCCAAAGCAATATCTCTAAACACATGAGATTCTTCGGGTGGTCGAAGCAGTCTCTTATCCAATAAGGTTCTTCGCGATACCAAAGTAGTATCTCTAAACACATGAGATTCTTCGGGTGGTCAAAGCAGTCCCTTATCCAATAAGGTTCTTCGCGATACCAAAGTAGTATCTCTAAACACATGAGATTCGTCGAGTGGTCGAAGCAGTGCCTTATCCAATAAGGTTCTTTGCGATACCAAAGCAGTTTCTCTAAATACATGAGATTCATCGTGTGGTCAAAGTAGTCCCTTATCCAATAAGGTTATTTGCGAATCTAAAGCAGTATCTCTAAAAACATGAGATTCTTCGAGTGGTCGAAGCAGTCCCTTATCCAATAAGGTTCTTTGCGATACCAAAGCAATATCTCTAAACACATGAGATTCTTCGGGTGGTCTAAGCAGTCCCTTATCTAATAAGGTTCTTCGTGATACCAAAGCAGTATCTCTAAACACATGAGATTCTTCAGGTGGTCGAAGCAATCCTTATCCAATAAGGTTCTTCGCGATACCAAAGTAGTATCTCTAAACACATGAGATTCGTCGAGTGGTCGAAGCAGTGCATTATCTAATAAGGTTCTTCGTGATACCGAAGCAGTATCTCTAAACACATGAGATTCTTCGGGTGGTCAAAGCAGCCACTTATCCAATAAGGTTCTTCGCGATATCAAAGCAGTATCTCTAAACACATGAGATTCTTCGCGATACCAAAGCAGTATCTCTAAAAACATGAGATTATTCGGGTGGTCGAAGCAGTCCCTTATCCAATAAGGTTATTCGCGATACCAAAGCAGTATCTCTAAACACATGAGATTCTTCGGGTGGTCAAAGCAGTCCCTTATCTAATAAGGTTCTTTGCGATACCAAAGTTGTATCTCTAAACACATGAGATTCTTTGGGTGGTCGAAGCAGTCCCTTATCCAATAAGGTTCATCGCGATACAAAAGCAGTTTCTCTAAACACATGAGATTCATCGGGTGGTCTAAGCAGTCCCATATCTAATAAGGTTCTTCGTGATACCAAAGCAGTATCTCTAAACACATGAGATTCTTCGGGTGGTTGAAGTAGTCCCTTATCCAATAAGGTTCTTCGCGATACCAAAGTAGTATCTCTAAACACATGAGATTCGTTGAGTGGTCGAAGCAGTGCCTTATCCAATAAGGTTCTTCGCGATACCGAAGCAGTATCTCTAAATACATGAGATTCTTCGGGGGGTCAAAGCAGCCACTTATCCAATAAGGTTCTTCGCGATATCAAAGCAGTATCTCTAAACACATGAGATTCTTCGCGATACCAAAGCAGTATCTCTAAAAACATGAGATTATTCGGGTGGTCGAAGCAGTCCCTTATCCAATAAGGTTATTTGTGATACCAAAGCAGTATCTCTAAACACATGAGATTCTTCGGGTGGTCAAAGCAGTCCCTTATCTAATAAGGTTCTTTGCGATACCAAAGTAATATCTCTAAACACATGAGATTCTTTGGGTGGTCGAAGCAGTCCCTTATCCAATAAGGTTCATCGCGATACCAAAGCAGTTTCTCTAAACACATGAGATTGATCGGGTGGTCAAAGTAGTCCCTTATCTAATAAGGTTACTTGCGAATCCAAAGCAGTATCTCTAAAAACATGAGATTCTTCGGGTGGTCGAAGCAGTCCCTTATCCAAAAAGGTTCTTTGCGATACCAAAGCAGTATCTCTAAACACATGAGATTCTTCGGGTGGTCTAAGCAGTCCCTTATCTAATAAGGTTCTTCGTGATACTAAAGCAGTATCTCTAAACACATGAGATTCTTCGGGTGGTCGAAGCAGTCCCTTATCCAATAAGGTTCTTCGCGATACCAAAGTAGTATCTCTAAACACATGAGATTCGTCGAGTGGTCGAAGCAGTGCATTATCTAATAAGGTTCTTCGTGATACCAAAGCAGTATCTCTAAACACATGAGATTCTTCGGGTGGTCAAAGCAGTCACTTATCCAATAAGGTTCTTCGCGATATCAAAGCAGTATCTCTAAACACATGAGATTCTTCGCGATTCCAAAGCAATATCTCTAAACACATGAGATTCTTCGGGTGGTCGAAGCAGTCCCTTATCCAATAAGGTTCTTCGCGATACCAAAGTAGTATCTCTAAACACATGAGATTCTTCAGGTGGTCAAAGCAGTCCCTTATCCAATAAGGTTCTTCGTGATACCAAAGTAGTATCTCTAAACACATGAGATTCGTCGAGTGGTCGAAGCAGTGCCTTATCCAATAAGGTTCTTTGCGATACCAAAGCAGTTTCTCTAAATACATGAGATTCATCGTGTGGTCAAAGTAGTCCCTTATCCAATAAGGTTATTTGCGAATCTAAAGCAGTATCTCTAAAAACATGAGATTCTTCGAGTGGTCGAAGCAGTCCCTTATCCAATAAGGTTCTTTGCGATACCAAAGCAATATCTCTAAACACATGAGATTCTTCGGGTGGTCTAAGCAGTCCCTTATCTAATAAGGTTCTTCGTGATACCAAAGCAGTATCTCTAAACACATGAGATTCTTCAGGTGGTCGAAGCAGTCCGTTATCCAATAAGGTTCTTCGCGATACCAAAGTAGTATCTCTAAACACATGAGATTCGTCGAGTGGTCGAAGCAGTGCCTTATCCAATAAGGTTCTTCGCGATACCGAAGCAGTATCTCTAAACACATGAGATTCTTCGGGTGGTCAAAGCAGCCACTTATCCAATAAGGTTCTTCGCGATATCAAAGCAGTATCTCTAAACACATGAGATTCTTCGCGATACCAAAGCAGTATCTCTAAAAACATGAGATTATTCGGGTGGTCGAAGCAGTCCCTTATCCAATAAGGTTATTCGCGATACCAAAGCAGTATCTCTAAACACATGAGATTCTTCGGGTGGTCAAAGCAGTCCCTTATCTAATAAGGTTCTTTGCGATACCAAAGTTGTATCTCTAAACACATGAGATTCTTTGGGTGGTAGAAGCAGTCCCTTATCCAATAAGGTTCATCGCGATACCAAAGCAGTT
This sequence comes from Lathyrus sativus, assembly GCA_963859935.3. NCBI lineage: Eukaryota > Viridiplantae > Streptophyta > Magnoliopsida > Fabales > Fabaceae > Lathyrus > Lathyrus sativus. The sequence continues at coordinate 233,433,186 of OZ012740.1, read as the reverse complement.
TCTCTAAACACATGAGATTCATCGGGTGGTCTAAGCAGTCCCATATCTAATAAGGTTCTTCGTGATACCAAAGCAGTATCTCTAAACACATGAGATTCTTCGGGTGGTTGAAGTAGTCCCTTATCCAATAAGGTTCTTCGCGATACCAAAGTAGTATCTCTAAACACATGAGATTCGTTGAGTGGTCGAAGCAGTGCCTTATTCAATAAGGTTCTTCGCGATACCGAAGCAGTATCTCTAAATACATGAGATTCTTCGGGTGGTCAAAGCAGCCACTTATCCAATAAGGTTCCTCGCGATATCAAAGCAGTATCTCTAAACACATGAGATTCTTCGCGATACCAAAGCAGTATCTCTAAAAACATGAGATTATTCGGGTGGTCGAAGCAGTCCCTTATCCAATAAGGTTATTTGTGATACCAAAGCAGTATCTCTAAACACATGAGATTCTTCGGGTGGTCAAAGCAGTCCCTTATCTAATAAGGTTCTTTGCGATACCAAAGTAATATCTCTAAACACATGAGATTCTTTGGGTGGTCGAAGCAGTCCCTTATCCAATAAGGTTCATCGCGATACCAAAGCAGTTTCTCTAAACACATGAGATTGATCGGGTGGTCAAAGTAGTCCCTTATCTAATAAGGTTACTTGCGAATCCAAAGCAGTATCTCTAAAAACATGAGATTCTTCGGGTGGTCGAAGCAGTCCCTTATCCAAAAAGGTTCTTTGCGATACCAAAGCAGTATCTCTAAACACATGAGATTCTTCGGGTGGTCTAAGCAGTCCCTTATCTAATAAGGTTCTTCGTGATACTAAAGCAGTATCTCTAAACACATGAGATTCTTCGGGAGGTCGAAGCAGTCCCTTATCCAATAAGGTTCTTCGCGATACCAAAGTAGTATCTCTAAACACATGAGATTCGTCGAGTGGTCGAAGCAGTGCATTATCTAATAAGGTTCTTCGTGATACCGAAGCAGTATCTCTAAACACATGAGATTCTTCGGGTGGTCAAAGCAGTCACTTATCCAATAAGGTTCTTCGCGATATCAAAGCAGTATCTCTAAACACATGAGATTCTTCGCGATTCCAAAGCAATATCTCTAAACACATGAGATTCTTCGGGTGGTCGAAGCAGTCCCTTATCCAATAAGGTTCTTCGCGATACCAAAGTAGTATCTCTAAACACATGAGATTCTTCAGGTGGTCAAAGCAGTCCCTTATCCAATAAGGTTCTTCGTGATACCAAAGTAGTATCTCTAAACACATGAGATTCGTCGAGTGGTCGAAGCAGTGCCTTATCCAATAAGGTTCTTTGCGATACCAAAGCAGTTTCTCTAAATACATGAGATTCATCGTGTGGTCAAAGTAGTCCCTTATCCAATAAGGTTATTTGCGAATCTAAAGCAGTATCTCTAAAAACATGAGATTCTTCGAGTGGTCGAAGCAGTCCCTTATCCAATAAGGTTCTTTGCGATACCAAAGCAATATCTCTAAACACATGAGATTCTTCGGGTGGTCTAAGCAGTCCCTTATCTAATAAGGTTCTTCGTGATACCAAAGCAGTATCTCTAAACACATGAGATTCTTCAGGTGGTCGAAGCAGTCCGTTATCCAATAAGGTTCTTCGCGATACCAAAGTAGTATCTCTAAACACATGAGATTCGTCGAGTGGTCGAAGCAGTGCCTTATCCAATAAGGTTCTTCGCGATACCGAAGCAGTATCTCTAAACACATGAGATTCTTCGGGTGGTCAAAGCAGCCACTTATCCAATAAGGTTCTTCACGATATCAAAGCAGTATCTCTAAACACATGAGATTCTTCGCGATACCAAAGCAGTATCTCTAAAAACATGAGATTATTCGGGTGGTCGAAGCAGTCCCTTATCCAATAAGGTTATTTGCGATACCAAAGCAGTATCACTAAACACATGAGATTCTTCGGGTGGTCAAAGCAGTCCCTTATCTAATAAGGTTCTTTGCGATACCAAAGTAGTATCTCTAAACACATGAGATTCTTTGGGTGGTCGAAGCAGTCCCTTATCCAATAAGGTTCATCGCGATACCAAAGCAGTTTCTCTAAACACATGAGATTCATCGGGTAGTCTAAGCAGTCCCATATCTAATAAGGTTCTTCGTGATACCAAAGCAGTATCTCAAAACACATGAGATTCTTCGGGTGGTTGAAGTAGTCCCTTATCCAATAAGGTTCTTCGCGATACCAAAGTAGTATCTCTAAACACATGAGATTCGTTGAGTGGTCGAAGCAGTGCCTTATCCAATAAGGTTCTTCGCGATACCGAAGCAGTATCTCTAAATACATGAGATTCTTCGGGTGGTCAAAGCAGTCACTTATCCAATAAGGTTCTTCGCGATATCAAAGCAGTATCTCTAAACACATGAGATTCTTCGCGATACCAAAGCAGTATCTCTAAAAACATGAGATTATTCGGGTGGTCGAAGCAGTCCCTTATCCAATAAGGTTATTTACGATACCAAAGCAGTATCTCTAAACACATGAGATTCTTCGGGTGGTCAAAGCAGTCCCTTATCTAATAAGGTTCTTTGCGATACCAAAGTAGTATCTCTAAACACATGAGATTCTTCGGGTGGTCGAAGCAGTCCCTTATCCAATAAGGTTCATCGCGATACCAAAGCAGTTTCTCTAAACACATGAGATTCATCGGGTGGTCTAAGCAGTCCCTTATCCAATAACGTTCATTGCGATACCAAAGCAGTATCTCTAAACACATGAGATTCTTCGGGTGGTCTAAGCAGTCCCTTATCTAATAAGGTTCTTCGTGATACCAAAGCAGTATCTCTAAACACATGAGATTCTTCTGGTGGTCGAAGCGGTCCCTTATCCAATAAGGTTCTTCGCGATACCAAAGTAGTATCTCTAAACACATGAGATTCGTCGAGTGGTCGAAGTAGTGACTTATCCAATTAGGTTCTTCGCGATACCGAAGCAGTATCTCTAAACACATAAGATTCTTCGGGTGGTCAAAGCAGTCACTTATCCAATAAGGTTCTTCGCGATATCAAAGCAGTATCTCTAAACACATGAGATTCTTCGCGATACCAAAGCAGTATGTCTAAAAACATGAGATTATTCGGGTGGTCGAAGCAATCCCTTATCCAATAAGGTTATTTGCGATACCAAAGCAGTATCTCTAAACACATGAGATTCTTCGGGTGGTCAAAGCAGTCCCTTATCCAATAAGGTTCTTCGCGATACCAAAGTAGTATCTCTAAACACATGAGATTCGTCGAGTGGTTGAAGCAGTGCCTTATCCAATAAGGTTCTTTGCGATACCAAAGCAGTTTCTCTAAACACATGAGATTCATCGGGTGGTCAAAGTAGTCCCTTTTCCAATAAGGTTATTTGCGAATCCAAAGCAGTATCTCTAAAAACATGAGATTCTTCGGGTGGTCGAAGCAGTCCCTTATCCAATAAGGTTATTTGCGATACCAAAGCAGTATCTCTAAACACATGAGATTCTTCGGGTGGTCAAAGCAGTCCCTTATCTAATAAGGTTCTTTGCGATACCAAAGTAATATCTCTAAACACATGAGATTCTTTGGGTGGTCGAAGCAGTCCCTTATCCAATAAGGTTCATCGCGATACCAAAGCAGTTTCTCTAAACACATGAGATTGATCGGGTGGTCAAAGTAGTCCCTTATCTAATAAGGTTACTTGCGAATCCAAAGCAGTATCTCTAAAAACATGAGATTCTTCGGGTGGTCGAAGCAGTCCCTTATCCAAAAAGGTTCTTTGCGATACCAAAGCAGTATCTCTAAACACATGAGATTGTTCGGGTGGTCTAAGCAGTCCCTTATCTAATAAGGTTCTTCGTGATACTAAAGCAGTATCTCTAAACACATGAGATTCTTCGGGTGGTCGAAGCAGTCCCTTATCCAATAAGGTTCTTCGCGATACCAAAGTAGTATCTCTAAACACATGAGATTCGTCGAGTGGTCGAAGCAGTGCATTATCTAATAAGGTTCTTCGTGATACCGAAGCAGTATCTCTAAACACATGAGATTCTTCGGGTGGTCAAAGCAGTCACTTATCCAATAAGGTTCTTCGCGATATCAAAGCAGTATCTCTAAACACATGAGATTCTTCGCGATTCCAAAGCAATATCTCTAAACACATGAGATTCTTCGGGTGGTCGAAGCAGTCCCTTATCCAATAAGGTTCTTCGCGATACCAAAGTAGTATCTCTAAACACATGAGATTCTTCAGGTGGTCAAAGCAGTCCCTTATCCAATAAGGTTCTTCGTGATACCAAAGTAGTATCTCTAAACACATGAGATTCGTCGAGTGGTCGAAGCAGTGCCTTATCCAATAAGGTTCTTTGCGATACCAAAGCAGTTTCTCTAAATACATGAGATTCATCGTGTGGTCAAAGTAGTCCCTTATCCAATAAGGTTATTTGCGAATCTAAAGCAGTATCTCTAAAAACATGAGATTCTTCGAGTGGTCGAAGCAGTCCCTTATCCAATAAGGTTCTTTGCGATACCAAAGCAATATCTCTAAACACATGAGATTCTTCGGGTGGTCTAAGCAGTCCCTTATCTAATAAGGTTCTTCGTGATACCAAAGCAGTATCTCTAAACACATGAGATTCTTCAGGTGGTCGAAGCAGTCCGTTATCCAATAAGGTTCTTCGCGATACCAAAGTAGTATCCCTAAACACATGAGATTCGTCGAGTGGTCGAAGCAGTGCCTTATCCAATAAGGTTCTTCGCGATACCGAAGCAGTATCTCTAAACACATGAGATTCTTCGGGTGGTCAAAGCAGCCACTTATCCAATAAGGTTCTTCGTGATATCAAAGCAGTATCTCTAAACACATGAGATTCTTCGAGATACCAAAGCAGTATCTCTAAAAACATGAGATTATTCGGGTGGTCGAAGCAGTCCCTTATCCAATAAGGTTATTTGCGATACCAAAGCAGTATCACTAAACACATGAGATTCTTCGGGGGGTCAAAGCAGTCCCTTATCTAATAAGGTTCTTTGCGATACCAAAGTAGTATCTCTAAACACATGAGATTCTTTGGGTGGTCGAAGCAGTCCCTTATCCAATAAGGTTCATCGCGATACCAAAGCAGTTTCTCTAAACACATGAGATTCATCGGGTAGTCTAAGCAGTCCCATATCTAATAAGGTTCTTCGTGATACCAAAGCAGTATCTCAAAACACATGAGATTCTTCGGGTGGTTGAAGTAGTCCCTTATCCAATAAGGTTCTTCGCGATACCAAAGTAGTATCCCTAAACACATGAGATTCGTCGAGTGGTCGAAGCAGTGCCTTATCCAATAAGGTTCTTCGCGATACCGAAGCAGTATCTCTAAACACATGAGATTCTTCAAGTGGTCAAAGCAGCCACTTATCCAATAAGGTTCTTCGCGATATCAAAGCAGTATCTCTAAACACATGAGATTCTTCGAGATACCAAAGCAGTATCTCTAAAAACATGAGATTATTCGGGTGGTCGAAGCAGTCCCTTATCCAATAAGGTTATTTGCGATACCAAAGCAGTATCACTAAACACATGAGATTCTTCGGGTGGTCAAAGCAGTCCCTTATCTAATAAGGTTCTTTGCGATACCAAAGTAGTATCTCTAAACACATGAGATTCTTTGGGTGGTCGAAGCAGTCCCTTATCCAATAAGGTTCATCGCGATACCAAAGCAGTTTCTCTAAACACATGAGATTCATCGGGTAGTCTAAGCAGTCCCATATCTAATAAGGTTCTTCGTGATACCAAAGCAGTATCTCAAAACACATGAGATTCTTCGGGTGGTTGAAGTAGTCCCTTATCCAATAAGGTTCTTCGCGATACCAAAGTAGTATCTCTAAACACATGAGATTCGTTGAGTGGTCGAAGCAGTGCCTTATCCAATAAGGTTCTTCGCGATACCGAAGCAGTATCTCTAAATACATGAGATTCTTCGGGTGGTCAAAGCAGTCACTTATCCAATAAGGTTCTTCGCGATATCAAAGCAGTATCTCTAAACACATGAGATTCTTCGCGATACCAAAGCAGTATCTCTAAAAACATGAGATTATTCGGGTGGTCGAAGCAGTCCCTTATCCAATAAGGTTATTTACGATACCAAAGCAGTATCTCTAAACACATGAGATTCTTCGGGTGGTCAAAGCAGTCCCTTATCTAATAAGGTTCTTTGCGATACCAAAGTAGTATCTCTAAACACATGAGATTCTTCGGGTGGTCGAAGCAGTCCCTTATCCAATAAGGTTCATCGCGATACCAAAGCAGTTTCTCTAAACACATGAGATTCATCGGGTGGTCTAAGCAGTCCCTTATCCAATAACGTTCATTGCGATACCAAAGCAGTATCTCTAAACACATGAGATTCTTCGGGTGGTCTAAGCAGTCCCTTATCTAATAAGGTTCTTCGTGATACCAAAGCAGTATCTCTAAACACATGAGATTCTTCTGGTGGTCGAAGCGGTCCCTTATCCAATAAGGTTCTTCGCGATACCAAAGTAGTATCTCTAAACACATGAGATTCGTCGAGTGGTCGAAGTAGTGACTTATCCAATTAGGTTCTTCGCGATACCGAAGCAGTATCTCTAAACACATAAGATTCTTCGGGTGGTCAAAGCAGTCACTTATCCAATAAGGTTCTTCGCGATATCAAAGCAGTATCTCTAAACACATGAGATTCTTCGCGATACCAAAGCAGTATGTCTAAAAACATGAGATTATTCGGGTGGTCGAAGCAGTCCCTTATCCAATAAGGTTATTTGCGATACCAAAGCAGTATCTCTAAACACATGAGATTCTTCGGGTGGTCAAAGCAGTACCTTATCCAATAAGGTTCTTCGCGATACCAAAGTAGTATCTCTAAACACATGAGATTCGTCGAGTGGTTGAAGCAGTGCCTTATCCAATAAGGTTCTTTGCGATACCAAAGCAGTTTCTCTAAACACATGAGATTCATCGGGTGGTCAAAGTAGTCCCTTTTCCAATAAGGTTATTTGCGAATCCAAAGCAGTATCTCTAAAAACATGAGATTCTTCGGGTGGTCGAAGCAGTCCCTTATCCAATAAGGTTCTTTGCGATACCATAGCAGTATCTCTAAACACATGAGATTCTTCGGGTGGTCTAAGCAGTCCCTTATCAAATAAGGTTCTTCGTGATACCAAAGCAGTATCTCTAAACACATGAGATTCTTCGGGTGGTCGAAGCAGTCCCTTATCCAATAAGGTTATTTACGATACCAAAGCAGTATCTCTAAACACATGAGATTCTCCGGGTGGTCAAAGCAGTCCCTTATCTAATAAGGTTCTTTGCGATACCAAAGTAGTATCTCTAAACACATGAGATTCATCGGGTGGTCGAAGCAGTCACTTATCCAATAAGGTTCTTCGCGATATCAAAGCAGTATCTCTAAACACATGAGATTCTTCGCGATACCAAAGCAGTATCTCTAAAAACATGAGATTATTCGGGTGGTCGAAGCAGTCCCTTATCCAATAAGGTTATTTGTGATACCAAAGCAGTATCTCTAAACACATGAGATTCTTCGGGTGGTCAAAGCAGTCCCTTATCTAATAAGGTTCTTCGCGATACCGAAGCAGTATCTCTAAACACATGAGATTCTTCGGGTGGTCAAAGCAGTCACTTATCCAATAAGGTTCTTCGCGATATCAAAGCTGTATCTCTAAACACATGAGATTCTTCGCGATACCAAAGCAGTATCTCTAAAAACATGAGATTATTCGGGTGGTCGAAGCAGTCCTTTATCCAATAAGGTTATTTACGATACCAAAGCAGTATCTCTAAACACATGAGATTCTTCGGGTGGTCAAAGCAGTCCCTTATCTAATAAGGTTCTTTGCGATACCAAAGTAGTATCTCTAAACACATGAGATTCTTCGGGTGGTCGAAGCAGTCCCTTATCCAATAAGGTTCATCGCGATACCAAAGCAGTTTCTCTAAACACATGAGATTCATCGGGTGGTCAAAGCAGTCCCTTATCCAATAATGTTCTTTGCGATACCAAAGCAGTATCTCTAAACACATGAGATTCTTCGGGTGGTCTAAGCAGTCCCTTATCTAATAAGGTTCTTCGTGATACCAAAGCAGTATCTCTAAACACATGAGATTCTTCGGGTGGTCGAAGCGGTCCCTTATCCAATAAGGTTCTTCGCGATACCAAAGTAGTATCTCTAAACACATGAGATTCGTCGAGTGGTCGAAGCAGTGACTTATCCAATAAGGTTCTTCGCGATACCGAAGCAGTATCTCTAAACACATGAGATTCTTCGGGTGGTCAAAGCAGTCACTTATCCAATAAGGTTCTTCGCGATATCAAAGCAGTATCTCTAAACACATGAGATTCTTCGCGATACCAAAGCAGTATCTCTAAAAACATGAGATTATTTGGGTGGTCGAAGCAGTCCCTTATCCAATAAGGTTATTTGCGATACCAAAGCAGTATCTCTAAACACATGAGATTCTTCGGGTGGTCAAAGCAGTCCCTTATCCAATAAGGTTCTTCGCGATACCAAAGTAGTATCTCTAAACACATGAGATTCGTCGAGTGGTCGAAGCATTGCCTTATCCAATAAGGTTCTTTGCGATACCAAAGCAGTTTCTCTAAACACATGAGACTCATCGAGTGGTCAAAGTAGTCCCTTATCCAATAAGGTTATTTGCGAATCCAAAGCAGTATCTCTAAAAACATGAGATTCTTCGGGTGGTCGAAGCAGTCCCTTATCCAATAAGGTTCTTTGCGATACCATAGCAGTATCTCTAAACACATGAGATTCTTCGGGTGGTCTAAGCAGTCCCTTATCTAATAAGGTTCTTCGTGATACCAAAGCAGTATCTCTAAACACATGAGATTCTTCGGGTGGTCGAAACAGTTCCTTATCCAATAAGGTTATTTACGATACCAAAGCAGTATCTCTAAACACATGAGATTCTCCGGGTGGTCAAAGCAGTCCCTTATCTAATAAGGTTCTTTGCGATACCAAAGTAGTATCTCTAAACACATGAGATTCTTTTGGTGGTCGAAGCAGTCCCTTATCCAATAAGGTTCATCGCGATACCAAAGCAGTTTCTCTAAACACATGAGATTCATCAGGTGGTCTAAGCAGTCCCTTATCCAATAAGGTTCTTTGCGATACCAAAGCAGTATCTCTAAACACATGAGATTCTTCGGGTGGTCTAAGCAGTCCCTTATCTAATAAGGTTCTTCGTGATACCAAAGCAGTATCTCTAAACACATGAGATTCTTCGGGTGGTCGAAGCAGTCCCTTATCCAATAAGGTTCTTCGCGATACCAAAGTAGTATCTCTAAACACATGAGATTCGTCGAGTGGTCGAAGCACTGACTTATCCAATAAGGTTCTTCGCGATACTGAAGCAGTATCTCTAAACACATGAGATTCTTCGGGTGGTCAAAGCAGTCACTTATCCAATAAGGTTCTTCGCGATATCAAAGCAGTATCTCTAAACACATGAGATTCTTCGCGATACCAAAGCAGTATCTCTAAAAACATGAGATTATTCGGGTGGTCGAAGCAGTCCCTTATCCAATAAGGTTATTTGCGATACCAAAGCAGTATCTCTAAACACATGAGATTCTTCGGGTGGTCAAAGCAGTCCCTTATCCAATAAGGTTCTTCGCGATACCAAAGTAGTATCTCTAAACACATGAGATTCGTCGAGTGGTTGAAGCAGTGCCTTATCCAATAAGGTTCTTTGCGATACCAAAGCAATTTCTCTAAACACATGAGATTCATCCGGTAGTCAAAGTAGTCCATTATCCAATAAGGTTATTTGCGAATCCAAAGCAGTATCTCTAAAAACATGAGATTCTTCGGGTGGTCGAAGCAGTCCCTTATCCATTAAGGTTCTTTGCGATACCATAACAGTATCTCTAAACACATGAGATTCTTCGGGTGGTCTAAGCAGTCCCTTATCTAATAAGGTTCTTCGTGATACCAAAGCAGTATCTCTAAACACATGAGATTCTTCGGGTGGTCGAAGCAGTCCCTTATCCAATAAGGTTCTTCGCGATACCAAAGTAGTATCTCTAAACACATGAGATTCGTCGAGTGGTCGAAGCAGTGCCTTATCCAATAAGGTTCTTCGCGATACCGAAGCAGTATCTCTAAACACATGAGATTCTTCGGGTGGTCAAAGCAGTCACTTATCCAATAAGGTTCTTTGCGATATCAAAGAAGTATCTCTAAACACATGAGATTCTTCGCGATACCAAAGCAGTATCTCTAAAAACATGAGATTATTCGGGTGGTCGAAGCAGTCCCTTATCCAATAAGGTTATTTGCGATACCAAAGCAGTATCTCTAAACACATGAGATTCTTCGGGTGGTCAAAGCAGTCCCTTATCTAATAAGGTTCTTCGCGATACCGAAGCAGTATCTCTAAACACATGAGATTCTTCGGGTGGTCAAAGCAGTCACTTATCCAATAAGGTTCTTCGCGATATCAAAGCAGTATCTCTAAACACATGAGATTCTTCGCGATACCAAGGCAGTATCTCTAAAAACATGAGATTATTCAGGTGGTCGAAGCAGTCCCTTATCCAATAAGGTTATTTGCGATACCAAAGCAGTATCTCTAAACACATGAGATTCTTCGGGTGGTCAAAGCAGTCCCTTATCCAATAAGGTTCTTCGCGATACCAAAGTAGTATCTCTAAACACATGAGATTCGTCGAGTGGTTGAAGCAGTGCCTTATCCAATAAGGTTCTTTGCGATACCAAAGCAATTTCTCTAAACACATGAGATTCATCCGGTAGTCAAAGTAGTCCATTATCCAATAAGGTTATTTGCGAATCCAAAGCAGTATCTCTAAAAACATGAGATTCTTCGGCTGGTCGAAGCAGTCCCTTATCCATTAAGGTTCTTTGCGATACCATAACAGTATCTCTAAACACATGAGATTCTTCGGGTGGTCTAAGCAGTCCCTTATCTAATAAGGTTCTTCGTGATACCAAAGCAGTATCTCTAAACACATGAGATTCTTCGGGTGGTCGAAGCAGTCCCTTATCCAATAAGGTTCTTCGCGATACCAAAGTAGTATCTCTAAACACATGAGATTCGTCGAGTGGTCGAAGCAGTGCCTTATCCAATAAGGTTCTTCGCGATACCGAAGCAGTATCTCTAAACACATGAGATTCTTCGGGTGGTCAAAGCAGTCACTTATCCAATAAGGTTCTTCGCGATATCAAAGAAGTATCTCTAAACACATGAGATTCTTCGCGATACCAAAGCAGTATCTCTAAAAACATGAGATTATTCGGGTGGTCGAAGCAGTCCCTTATCCAATAAGGTTATTTGCGATACCAAAGCAGTATCTCTAAACACATGAGATTCTTCGGGTGGTCAAAGCAGTCCCTTATCTAATAAGGTTCTTCGCGATACCGAAGCAGTATCTCTAAACACATGAGATTCTTCGGGTGGTCAAAGCAGTCACTTATCCAATAAGGTTCTTCGCGATATCAAAGCAGTATCTCTAAACACATGAGATTCTTCGCGATACCAAAGCAGTATCTCTAAAAACATGAGATTATTCAGGTGGTCGAAGCAGTCCCTTATCCAATAAGGTTATTTGCGATACCAAAGCAGTATCTCTAAACACATGAGATTCTTCGGGTGGTCAAAGCAGTCCCTTATCCAATAAGGTTCTTCGCGATACCAAAGTAGTATCTCTAAACATATGAGATTCGTCGAGTGGTTGAAGCAGTGCCTTATCCAATAAGGTTCTTTGCGATACCAAAGCAGTTTCTCTAAACATATGAGATTCATCGGGTGGTCAAAGTAGTCCCTTATCCAATAAGGTTATTTGCGAATCCAAAGCAGTATCTTTAAAAACATGAGATTCTTCGGGTGGTCGAAGCAGTCCCTTATCCAATAAGGTTCTTTGCGATACCATAGCAGTATCTCTAAACACATGAGATTCTTCGGGTGGTCTAAGCAGTCCCTTATCTAATAAGGTTCTTCGTGATACCAAAGCAGTATCTCTAAACACATGAGATTCTTCGGGTGGTCGAACAGTCCCTTATCCAATAAGGTTCTTCGCGATACCAAAGAAGTATCTCTAAACACAAGAGATTCGTCGAGTGGTCGAAGCAGTGCCTTATCCAATAAGGTTCTTCGCGATACCGAAGCAGTATCTCTAAACACATGAGATTCTTCGGGTGGTCAAAGCAGTCACTTATCCAATAAGGTTCTTCGCGATATCAAAGCAGTATCTCTAAACACATGAGATTCTTCGCGATACCAAAGCAGTATCTCTAAAAACATGAGATTATTCGGGTGGTCGAAGCAGTCCCTTATCGAATAAGGTTATTTGCGATACCAAAGCAGTATCTCTAAACACATGAGATTCTTCGGGTGGTCAAAGCAGTCCCTTATCTAATAAGGTTCTTCGCGATACCAAAGCAGTATCTCTAAACACATGAGATTCTTCGGGTGGTCGAAGCAGTCCCTTATCCAATAAGGTTCATCGCGATACCAAAGCAGTTTCTCTAAACACATGAGATTCATCGGGTGGTCAAAGTAGTCTCTTATCCAATAAGGTTATTTGCGAATCCAAAGCAGTATCTCTAAAAACATGAGATTCTTTGGGTGGTCGAAGCAGTCCCTTATCCAATAAGGTTCTTTGCGATTCCAAAGTAGTATATCTAAACACATGAGATTCTTCGGGTGGTCAAAGCAGTTCCTTATATAATAAGGTTCTTCGCAATACCAAAGCTGTATCTCAAAACACATGAGATTCTTCGGGTGGTCGAAGCTGTCCGTTATCCAATAAGGTTCTTCATGATACCAAAGCAGTATCTCTAAACACATGAGATTCGTTGGGTGGTCGAAGCAGTGCCTTATCCAATAAGGTTCTTCATGATACCAAAGCAGTATCTCTAAACACATGAGATTCGTCGGGTGGTCAAAGCAGTCCCTTATCTAATAAGGTTCTTCGCGATACCAAAGCAGTATCTCTAAACACATGAGATTCTTCGGGTGGTCAAAGCAGTCCCTTATCCAATAAGGTTCTTCGCGATATCAAAGCAGTATCTTTAAACACATGAGATTCTTCGCGATATCAAAGAAGTATCTCTAAACACATAAGATTCTTCGGGTGGTCGAAGCAGTCCCTTATCCAATAAGGTTCTTCGCAAAACCAAAGTAGTATCTCTAAACACATGAGATTTTTCGGGTGGTCGAAGCAATCCCTTATCCGTTAAGGTTCTTCGCGATACCAAAGCAGTATCTCTAAACACATGAGATTCTTCATGTGGTCAAAACAGTCTCTTATCGAATAAGGTTCTTAGGGATACCCAAGCAGTATCTCTAAACACATGAGATTCTTCAGGTGGTCAAAGCAGTCCCTTATCTAATAAGGTTCTTCGCGATACCAAACCAGTATCTCTAAACACATGAGATTCTCCGAGTGGTCGACGCAGTCACTTATCCAATAAGGTTCTTCGCGATATCAATGCAGTATCTCTAAACACATGAGGTTCTTCGCGATACCAAAGCAGTATCTCTAAAAACATAAGATTATTCGGGTGGTCGAAGCAGTCCCTTATCCAATAAGGTTCTTTGCGATACCAAAGCAGTATCTCTAAACACATGAGATTCTTCGGGTGGTCAAAGCAGTCCCTTATCTAATAAGGTTCTTCGCGATACCAAAGCAGTATCTCTAAACACATGAGATTCTTCGGGTGGTCGAGGCAGTCCCTTATCCAATAAGGTTCATCGCGGTACCAAAGCAGTTTCTCTAAACACATGAGATTCATCGGGTGGTCAAAGTAGTCTCTTATCCAATAAGGTTATTTGCGAATCCAAAGCAGTATCTCTAAACACCTGAGATTCTTCGGGTGGTCAAAGCAGTCCCTTATCCAATAAGGTTCTTCGCGATATCAAAGCAGTATCTTTAAACACATGAGATTCTTCGCGATATCAAAGCAGTATCTCTAAACACATAAGATTCTTCGGGTGGTCGAAGCAGTCCCTTATCCAATAAGGTTCTTCGCGATACCAAAGTAGTATCTCTAAATACATGAGATTCTTCGGGTGGTCGAAGCAGTCCCTTATCCATTAAGGTTCTTCGCGATACCAAAGCAGTATCTCTAAACACATGAGATTCTTCGGGTGGTCAAAGTAGTCCCTTATCCAATAAGGTTCTTTGTGATACCAAAGCATTATCTCTAAACACATGAGATTCTTCATGTGGTCAAAGCAGTCCCTTATCGAATAAGGTTCTTCGGGATACCCAAGCAGTATCTCTAAACACATGAGATTCTTAAGGTGGTCAAAGCAGTCCCTTATCCAATAAGGTTCTTTGTGATACCAAAGCAGTATCTCTAAACACATGAGATTCTCCGGGTGGTCGAAGCAGTCCCTTATCCGTTAAGGTTCTTCCCGATACCAAAGCAGTATCTCTAAACACATGAGATTCTTCGGGTGGTCCAAGTAGTCCCTTATCCAATAAGGTTCTTTGTGATACCAAAGCAGTATCTCTATACACATGAGATTCTTCATGTGGTCAAAGCAGTCCCTTATCCAATAAGGTTCTTCGCGATACCAAAGCAGTATCTCTAAACACATGAGATTCTTCGGGTGGTCAAAGTAGTCCCTTATCCAATAAGGTTCTTTGTGATACCAAAGCATTATCTCTAAACACATGAGATTCTTCATGTGGTCAAAGCAGTCCCTTATCGAATAAGGTTCTTCGGGATACCCAAGCAGTATCTCTAAACACATGAGATTCTTAAGGTGGTCAAAGCAGTCCCTTATCCAATAAGGTTCTTTGTGATACCAAAGCAGTATCTCTATACACATGAGATTCTTCATGTGGTCAAAGCAGTCCCTTATCCAATAAGGTTCTTCGCGATACCAAAGCAGTATCTCTAAACACATGAGATTCTTCGGGTGGTCAAAGTAGTCCCTTATCCAATAAGGTTCTTTGTGATACCAAAGCATTATCTCTAAACACATGAGATTCTTCATGTGGTCAAAGCAGTCCCTTATCGAATAAGGTTCTTCGGGATACCCAAGCAGTATCTCTAAACACATGAGATTCTTAAGGTGGTCAAAGCAGTCCTTTATCTAATAAGGTTCTTCGCGATACCAAAGCAGTATCTCTAAACACATGAGATTCTCCGAGTGGTCGACGCAGTCACTTATCCAATAAGGTTCTTCGCGATATCAAAGCAGTATCTCTAAACATATGAGATTCTTCGCGATACCAAAGCAGTATCTCTAAAAACATAAGATTATTCGTGTGGTCGAAGCAGTCCCTTATCCAATAAGGTTCTTTGCGATACCAAAGCAGTATCTCTAAACACATGAGATTCTTCGGGTGGTCAAAGCAGTCCCTTATCTAATAAGGTTCTTCGCGATACCAAAGCAGTATCTCTAAACACATGAGATTCTTCGGGTGGTCGAAGCAGTCCCTTATCCAATAAGGTTCATCGCGATACCAAAGCAGTTTCTCTAAACACATGAGATTCATCGGGTGGTCAAAGTAGTCTCTTATCCAATAAGGTTATTTGCGAATCCAAAGCAGTATCTCTAAACACCTGAGATTCTTCGGGTGGTCAAAGCAGTCCCTTATCCAATAAGGTTCTTCGCGATATCAAAGCGGTATCTTTAAACACATGAGATTCTTCGCGATATCAAAGCAGTATCTCTAAACACATAAGATTCTTCGGGTGGTCGAAGCAGTCCCTTATCCAATAAGGTTCTTCGCGATACCAAAGTAGTATCTCTAAATACATGAGATTCTTCGGGTGGTCGAAGCAGTCCCTTATCCATTAAGGTTCTTCGCGATACCAAAGCAGTATCTCTAAACACATGAGATTCTTCGGGTGGTCAAAGTAGTCCCTTATCCAATAAGGTTCTTTGTGATACCAAAGCAGTATCTCTAAACACATGAGATTCTTCATGTGGTCAAAGTAGTCCCTTATCGAATAAGGTTCTTCGGGATACCCAAGCAGTATCTATAAACACGTGAGATTCTTCAGGTGGTCAAAACAGTCCCTTATCAAATAAGGTTCTTCGCGATACCAAAGCAGTATCTCTAAACACATGAGATTCTCCGGGAGGTCGAAGCAGTCCCTTATCCGTTAAGGTTCTTCCCGATACCAAAGCAGTATCTCTAAACACATGAGATTCTTCGGGTGGTCCAAGTAGTCCCTTATCCAATAAGGTTCTTTGTGATACCAAAGCAGTATCTCTATACACATGAGATTCTTCATGTGGTCAAAGCAGTCCCTTATCCAATAAGGTTCTTCGCGATACCAAAGCAGTATCTCTAAACACATGAGATTCTTCGGGTGGTCAAAGTAGTCCCTTATCCAATAAGGTTCTTTGTGATACCAAAGCATTATCTCTAAACACATGAGATTCTTCATGTGGTCAAAGCAGTCCCTTATCGAATAAGGTTCTTCGGGATACCCAAGCAGTATCTCTAAACACATGAGATTCTTAAGGTGGTCAAAGCAGTCCCTTATCTAATAAGGTTCTTCGCGATACCAAAGCAGTATCTCTAAACACATGAGATTCTCCGAGTGGTCGACGCAGTCACTTATCCAATAAGGTTCTTCGCGATATCAAAGCAGTATCTCTAAACACATGAGATTCTTCGCGATACCAAAGCAGTATCTATAAAAACATAAGATTATTCGTGTGGTCGAAGCAGTCCCTTATCCAATAAGGTTCTTTGCGATACCAAAGCAGTATCTCTAAACACATGAGATTCTTCGGGTGGTCAAAGCAGTCCCTTATCTAATAAGGTTCTTCACGATACCAAAGCAGTATCTCTAAACACATGAGATTCTTCGGGTGGTCGAAGCAGTCCCTTATCCAATAAGGTTCATCGCGATACCAAAGCAGTTTCTCTAAACACATGAGATTCTTCGAGTGGTCAAAGTAGTCCCTTATCCAATAAGGTTCTTTGTGATACCAAAGCAGTATCTCTAAACACATGAGATTCTTCATGTGGCCAAAGCAGTCCCTTATCGAATAAGGTTCTTCGGGATACCCAAGCAGTATCTCTAAACACGTGAGATTCTTCAGGTGGTCAAAACAGTCCCTTATCAAATAAGCTTCTTCGCGATACCAAAGTAGTATCTCTAAACACATGAGATTCTCCGGGTGGTCGAAGCAGTCCCTTATCCAATAAGGTTCTTCGCGATACCAAAGCAGTATCTCTAAACACATGAGATTCTTCGGGTGGTCAAAGTAGTCCCTTATCCAATAAGGTTCTTTGTGATACCAAAGCAGTATCTCTAAACACATGAGATTCTTCATGTGGTCAAAGCAGTCCCTTATCGAATAAGGTTCTTCGGGATACCCAAGCAGTATCTCTAAACACATGAGATTCTTAAGGTGGTCAAAGCAGTCCCTTATCTAATAAGGTTCTTCGCGATACCAAAGCAGTATCTCTAAACACATGAGATTCTCCGAGTGGTCGACGCAGTCACTTATCCAATAAGGTTCTTCGCGATATCAAAGCAGTATCTCTAAACACATGAGTTCTTCGCGATACCAAAGCAGTATCTCTAAAAACATAATATTATTCGGGTGGTCGAAGCAGTCCCTTATCCAATAAGGTTCTTTGCGATACCAAAGCAGTATCTCTAAACACATGAGATTCTTCGGGTGGTCAAAGCAGTCCCTTATCTAATAAGGTTCTTCGCGATACCAAAGCAGTATCTCTAAACACATGAGATTCTTCGGGTGGTCAAAGTAGTCCCTTATCCAATAAGGTTCTTTGTAAAGGTGAGAAAATACTTAGAAGGGGGGGTTGAATAAGTATGACAGAAAATAATCAAAGATAAACACTCAAGTATTTTTATCCTGGTTCGTTGAACTCAACTACTCCAGTCCACCCTTTTCAAGAGTGATTTGCCTTTCTCAACAAGGACTTAATCCACTATTCAAATCAACTGATTACAAATAGAAACACCTAAGAACAACTGTTCTTAGTCTTCTCAAGAGCTACTGATCTAACCTAGATCCTCTTAAGGAAAACTTCTTTTACAAATTAATGTAATACAATGTAAGAGTAATAAATTGCTTCTATGAAAGCTATAAACACAACTGTGTTATTTCTCTAAGTTTAGAACAATGTATGAACAGCAAAGAATATGAGAGCTTGAGAGTTTTTCGCGTGAGAGTGTTCTTGCAATGATTTTGTCTTTTTCTTCTTTGAAGAAAGTGCTATGATATCCTTTATATAGCCACTTGAATATTGGAGAGAATATAATACCGTTGGAGAAGATATTTCCAATATCAAAAAGGTACAGTCCTTTGTACTATTGCAGCAGAGAGACGGCGCACAAATAGTGGGTGTAGCAATTGTCTGCTGAGCTGTGATTATACCATATATGGAATGTATCAGAGGAATAATATTCTTGCAGAGAATTTTGTCTATCCCAAATAAGGAAAGAGTTGCTGGCATATTCCAACGGATATATTAAAATAATCTTCTTCAAATAATTCTTCAGATAGTTCAGATCAACAATCAATATCAGAGTCTTCAGTCTTCAGAATCTTCTGGAAACTTCAGAGCCTAAGATGTTCTTCAGATGTTGCTGAATCAGAGTCTGGTGCAGCTGTGTGCTTGAAGCGTAACATGCTCTTAGATCAGAGTCTTCACTCAGATCAGAGTCTTCTCTCATTCAGAGTCTCTTCACTCAGAGTCTTCTTTCATTCAGATTCTTGATAATAAATGCAGCGTGTTGTATCTTCAGAATCTTGATGACTAAGCTCTTATACTTCAGATTCTTCTAATCTTCAGATGCTCTTGAGCCATTCAGAATTTATTGTTCACATCAAATTTGCTCTTTAAGATTAAAATCTTTTGTGCCTGTAGAAAACAGTTTAGAACAAATTTAGAGAGTATAATTCTTGTATACAAATTATCATTAATGTTATCATCAAAACATAGAGATATCACTAAGACACAATCTGTGCTCTTACAATCTCCCCCTTTTTGATGATGACAAAACATGAGAAATTTGTTCAATAAAAATATGAATTAAAATTACTCCCCCTGAGATTAACAATCTCCCCCTGAAATGAATACTCTAATGGAATTAGATACTTCCCTTTCTGGTTGAGTACATTTCAGATTCAGAGCCTGATTGAAGCCTAATTAACATCCTGATTGAAGCCTGGTTGACATATGTTTGACTTCTAGAGTCAAAGCTTGATGCCATATTAAAGCTTGATGCCAGATGAACAACTTCAGAACACCTGGTTGTTTATCTTGCCATTTCCTGTCTTGAGTTATCTTTTAGATCATAGTACTCAAGGTTAGATATCAGAGTCTGGTCTACTCAGATTTAGCTATTTTTGATCAGGTTCTGAAAAGATAGATCTCAGGAAAAACTTCAATGAAATTTGTCAGATTTTTTAATAATATCTGGGACACTTAAATTCAAAGAATGTTAGTAACATGTCTGACTTAGTTCAGATAATTGCTTATAGATTTGAACAATCAGATTCTATTTTGTTTCTCCCCCTTTTTGTCATAATCAAAAAGAATTTTAAAAGACAGTAAAGATGCAGAAGAAACACATATCCAGATAAGCAAAAAGATCATTGTCAATAAGTCAAGAGAACATCCAGATTCAGATAAAAGCATGCAAAACATATCAGAAGAAAATCAAAACAAAGCAAAACATGAAAAACTTGTGCAAAACATCAAGTAGGTTTAGCAGATGAGGCTTGTTGAGAAGCAATGAGTTGCAGCAGTGCTGTAATCCTTTCTGAATTTTCATCTTGCTTAGCCATCCAAGTTTTCATTTCTTCATTTGTTTTCTTTTGATCAACCATAAAATCCTTAAGTTCTTTGACATCCTTCTGAAGATCTGTAGATTCTGAAACAGTAGATTCTGAAACAGGCTGAGTAACATCAGGTGCAGGAATTTCTGGAGGTGGAGGAGCTTCTAGAAGAAGAATAGGAGGAGTGTTTCTCTTAATCCATTTTTGATAAGCAGCAAACCTTACTTTTGACAATCTAAGACATTGAGTCCTGATTTTCAAAGCCTCCCTATTCAGTCTGTAAAGATATTTCTTCCAAACAGCGTCAGCAGCCTCTTTGTCCATAGTAGTCATGCAAACATCCATAATGTCAGCAAAATCTGAGACATTATCCTTATCAAAATCTCTTAACAGAGTATAAACACGTGATCCCAATTCTGCTTCATCAGGGATTCTGGGTTTTCTTGGTTGGGTTAGATGTGTTTGTGGTGTTTGTTCAGAAGGTTGAGGTTGTGAAGATGGATGTTCAGATGTTTGTGGTTCAGAAGGTTGAGGATTGATTTGTGGTTCAGATGTTGGTTGGTTGGTTGGTGGTTCAGATGTTTGTTGGTCAGAATGTTGTGGTTGAGGTATTGAGGGAATTGGTTGGGTTTCTGTTGGTTGTGGAGTGAGAGTTTGAGTTGGGGAATTTTGTGGAGAAGGTGGATGTTCAGAAGTTGGAGATTTAAACAGCTGTTTCCAAACGCTCTCAGAACGAGGTTGTTTGAGATCATTCAAGCATTCATTAATGTAACCAGATGATTCATCATCAGATGATGCATCAGAGTGGTTAGATTTTTCAGAAGTTGAAGATAAAATGACAGACTGGTTTAAAGGTGTGACATCTAATATCTCATTAGGATCAATGAGATTTTCAGGTTGGTCAGAGTGTTCAGGGTGAACATCCTCTGGAATGGTATATTCTGGGATAGTGTTTTGTGGTTGTGGTGTTGTTTGTTGAGTTTGTTGTGGAATTTCTGTTTGTATGTTTGTTGGTTGCTTGGATTGTGGTGTATGAGGGGGGACAGAAGATGGTTTAGAGGGTGTGGGGTTATCAGAATGATGAACAGGATTAGAATCAGTGTTAAATACCTGTTTCAGAGTATCTCTAATTTCTTCAAAAGTTGCTGCAGGAGGATTTGGTTGAACCTTCTTCAGCTTCTTCCTTTTCTTCTTCTTTTCAGCATCTGAATGCTTCCTTTTCTTCTGATGACCTTCACTATCAACTTTTCTCTTACGTCTTCTTTCCCTTGTCAAATCAGGAAGAACTTGGCCTTCCTTCTGCACAAGATTGGCAGGAATCTCAACACCATCTCTTAGGCAGCGAGCAACATACTCAGCAATAATTTCTCTAGATTCATCTGAGGTGAATAAAGGAAAATCCTTAACAGGAATCCTTCTCCCCCTAACTTCTTCAGAGTTAGTTTTCCTTGGTTTCTCAGATAAATCATCAACCAGTTTCATCCTTCTCAGAGTTAAACCGTTTATTTCAGAGCCAATGATATAAGTCAGATCTTCTGTCAACCCAGCCTCTTGCAGATGCGCCACAAGTTGGTTTTCTATCAGAATATCTGAAATCAGCCTTCCCATAGGGATCCATGTTCTGACTTTTCCAGATTTATCTCTGGCTGTTTCCCTTGTTTCCTTGACGTGAGACACCAGATGATTAAACAACAAATATGGAAGATCAATCTGAATGTTTTGGTGTAAACAATACATGAAGTAAAGTTGTTCAGCATTAACATAATCAGAAGAGTTTGAAGAGGGTCTGTGAAAGATGGTGTTCATGAAAATCTTAGCCCATATCTTGTAAGTGGGTTTCAAGAACTTAACCTTCTTACAAGGTTCACCAGTAGTACAGATTTCTTGACATACATCCTTCAGGTCTTCACGCGCAGAAGACAGAGAGGTTACTCCATCAGTTGCCTTAAAACCTATGAGTTTCCTTATCAGGTTTTCAGTGATAACTATCTTTTTTCCCAGCACAGAGGAGTGAATGAACTTTGGAGTAGCATATGCATGGATCCAGAACTCCTTCACTAACTTTGGATACACAGGACCCATAAGCCTGTCAAAGTAACCGTCCCAGCCTTGTGCTTTGATTGAAGAAATCAGATCAAACCCATTTTCAGCAAGATCTTCTAAGTCCACGAAACTTTCACATAGAACTTCTAGTGAATCAACAGCAGTTAGGAGAGTGCGTATTGGTTCTATGACAGTGGTAGCATTTTTGGTAGTAACAGCTTTTGAGGTAGATGCCATTGTTAACGATGATGAAGAAGATGAAGGTTTCTGAGATCTTTTAGGGTTTGCAAAGAGAGAGAACAACAAACAAAAGTGCATATGTGTTTGAGAATGTGAAAAGTGTGAATGTGTTATGAGAGTGGTTTATATAGACAAATAAAGCAAGCATGGGAAACACAACAGACACACATAGGACACATACGCACGTTTGCATTAAATGAAAAGTAATCATTTTTAATTATGATATGACATTTGGGGGAAAATCAAGACAGATTGAGATTTTCAAAGCAATACCTTAAACGTCATAATCAGTAGGTGTACTCCATCTTTTCAGATTCTGAGTGACACGTGTTTGCTTGCATGTGATTCTATAACTCTTAAGAAATGAAACGTTTTCAACTTTCAGATCCTCTGAGATGGTCAGTTCAGAGTTTCACACAACAAAAATAATTCACAGATAAATTAAACAAGCAAGACAGATGAAATACTTCAGAGTGTTAAACACTTAGCATCTGAGAAGTTGACTATGAGAAATATTACTCTGGACAAAAATCCATACAAATATTTTTCAGAATAAACTTAAACCTATCTTCAGCAAGGGGTTTTGTGAAAATATCTGCCCATTGATGATCTGTATCAACAAAGGCTAAATTTATTACACCCTTCTGAACATAGTCTCTGATGAAATGATGTTTAATCTCTATATGTTTGGCCTTAGAGTGTAAAATTGGATTTTTGGATAAACATATAGCAGAAGTATTATCACAGAAGATAGAAAGATTACTCTCATAGATTTGATAATCTTCTAGTTGACTCTTCATCCAGAGCATCTGAGTGGAACATCCAGCAGCAGCAATGTATTCTGCCTCTGTGGTTGATAGTGCAATTGTTGGTTGCTTCTTGCTGTACCACGAGATCAGATGACTTCCAAGAAACTGACAGCTTCCAGAAGTACTTTTGCGCTCAACTCTATCTCCAGCATAGTCAGCATCACAGAATCCAACTAGTGAATATTCGTCAGATCTTCTGTAACACAAACCAACATTAGCAGTACCTTTCAAATACCTTAGAATCCTCTTAACAGCAGTTAAGTGTGATTCTCTAGGATCTGATTGGAATCTAGCACATAAACAAACACTAAACAGAATGTCTGGTCTAGAAGCAGTCAAATAAAGAAGAGATCCTATCATACCTCTGTAGAGTTTCTGATCTACCTTCTTACTTACCTCTTCCTTACCTAGAGTGCTTGTAGGATGCATTGGAGTCTTTGCCATTTTGCTATCCAGCATGTTAAACTTCTTCAGAAGCTCTTTAACATACTTGGTCTGATGTATGTAGGTGCACTCTGGAGTCTGATTTACTTGGATTCCCAGAAAGAATCTCAGTTCTCCCATCATGCTCATCTCAAATTCTGCCTGCATACATTTAGCAAACTCCTTTCCAAGCATAATATTTGTTGATCCAAAAATAATATCATCTACATAAATTTGACAAATCAACAAATCTTTCTTAATGGTTTTACAAAATAGTGTGGTATCCACTTTTCCTCTGATGAAATTTTTCTTCAGAAGAAAATTACTCAACCTCTCATACCAAGCTCTGGGAGCTTGTTTTAGTCCATAAAGAGATTTTTTCAGATTGTAAACATGATCTGGAAAATTTTCATTTTCAAAACCAGGAGGTTGGTGGACATACACTTCCTCTTCTATAATTCCATTAAGAAAAGCACTTTTAACATCCATTTGATAAAGAGTGATGTTATGTTGTGCAGCAAATGAAATAAGCAAGCGTATAGACTCTAACCTTGCAACAGGAGCATATGTTTCTGTGTAGTCTATGCCTTCTTGTTGACTGTAGCCTTGAGCAACCAGTCTTGCTTTGTTCCTTTCAACTTCTCCTTTTTCATTAAGTTTATTTCTGAAAACCCATTTTGTTCCAATGACATTGAAACCTTTAGGTCTTGGAACCAGATCCCAGACTTCATTCCTTGTGAATTGATTCAGCTCCTCTTGCATAGCTAAAATCCATTCATTATCTTCCAGAGCCTCATCAACAGATGTTGGTTCTATAATTGACACTAAGCCACAGAAGGAAGATTCAGAAGTTCTGAGAAATGCTCTTGTCCTTATTGGATCATCTTTCTTTCCAATTATCACATCCTCTGGATGAGAAGCTTTCATTCTGGAAGAAGATCCTCTGACTGTTGGTCTTTCAGAAATATGCAGATTGTCAAGTTGGGAAGTTAGAGGCGTAGCATCTGGGTTTGCTTCAGAGTCTTTGTCTTCAGTCTTGTCTGCCTCTGAGCCTTCAGAGTCTGTGAGAATAACTTCTCTATCTGCAGAACTTTCAACTTGCTTTGGCTTTTCAGAGCCAAGCTTATCATCAAATCTAACATGAATAGATTCTTCCACAATCTGTGTTTCAGTATTGAATACTCTGTAGCCTTTAGAGCGTTCAGAATAACCAAGCATGAAACACTTCTATTGTACCAGAGCCAATGATCTTGCCCTTCTGGTTCCCTCCAAATTTCACGTCCCCTCCAGATCTAAGTTCCAGGCTTTGGAACATAGACCTTTCGCCCGTCATATGTCGTGAGCATCCAGAGTCCAGGTACCATGATTGGTGTCTGGATTTTGCTGCTAAGAACATCTGCAACAGGTATTATTTTACTTTTAGGTACCCAGATCTTCTTGGGTCCTTTGGGGTTAGATGTTCTGTGGTTTTGCCTAAACTTCTGTTTTTCAACATAGTGTTTATTCTGGCTAGCCCTTGGCTTAAACACATAAGTACTCTTTTCAGAGCTTGTATGTTTAATATCATTCAGATGACCAAACTTAAAATGAGAATACAGAGGAGTCTTCTTGATGAAGAGTTTATCCACAGATTTTGGATTGCTTCCAGAGGAAGATTTACATCCAATGCCTCTTCTGTTGTTCCCACTAACACCATAGATCATAGAAGCCATTTTGCTTCTGTCTATGCTTTTAGTGAGGAATCTTTTAAAACTGGAGTCATATTTTTCTAAAATATTTTCACTTGACTCTGTTTCAGTATCAGATTCTTGTTGAGTTGTTTCTAAATCATTTTTGAGTTTTAAATTTATTTCTTTCTGCTCAACAAGTTCTGTTCTCAGAAGATCAATCTCAGATTCAAGATTGCTTTTCAGCTTCTTGTATTTGAGTTTAATCTTGCTGTAGCTTTCCAACATGTCAGATAAACTTTCAACAAGTTCAGCTCTGGAGAGTTCAGAAAATACCTCTTCAGAATCAGAGTCTGATTCTGACTCAGATTCAGATGATGACGTTCCTTCATCTTGATCATTTGTGTTGGCCATCAGTGCAACATTTGCACATTCTTCCTCAGATTCAGAAGATGATTCAGATTCATCTGAGTCATCCCATGTAGCCATCAGAACCTTTTTCTTTTTATCAAACTTCCTTTTGGGTTTTTCCTTTTGAAGTTTGGGACATTCACTCTTGTAGTGTCCAGGTTCTTTACATTCATAGCAAGTGACCTCTTTCTTGCCAGATCTTCTGTGTCCAGAAGATTCTCTCTTTTGATCAGATCTTCTGAAGTTGTTGAACTTCTTCCCTTTGTGCTTCCAGAGTTTGTTGATCCTTCTGGACAGCATGGATAGTTCATCTTCTTCTTCAGAAGAAGATTCCTCAGAGCTTTCTTCATTTACCTGCAAAGCTTTAACAGATTTGTTAGATTTAAAAGCTAAGGATTTACCTTTATCTTTCTTCTGGGGTTCATCTTCCTCCAGCTCAATCTCATGACTTCTCAAAGAACTGATGAGTTCTTCTAATGAGATTTTGTTCAGATCCTTGGCCAGCTTCAATGCAGTCACCATAGGTCTCCATCTGGTAGGAAGACTTCTGATGATCTTCTTGACATGATCAGATGTTGAGTAGCCCTTGTCCAGAACTTTCAACCCAGCTGTTAGAATCTGAAATCTGGAAAACATAGTCTCAATGTTCTCAGATTCTTCCATCTTGAACGCTTCATACTTCTGTATCAGCGCCAGAGCCTTTGTTTCTTTCACCTGAGAGTTTCCCTCATGAGTCATTTTGAGAGACTCAAACATATCATGAGCAGTGTCTCTGTTGGTAATCTTCTCATACTCTGTATGAGAGATTGCATTAAGAAGTATGGTTCTGGCTTTGTGATGATTCTTGAATTCTTTCTTCTGCTCCTCAGTCATTGATTTTCTATCAATCTTTTTGCCATCCTTAGTAGGATGTTCATATCCATCAATGACTAAATCCCAGAGATCAGCATCATACCCCAAGAAAAAACTTTCAAGTCTATCTTTCCAATAATCAAATTTTTCTCCATCAAACATTGGAGGTTTGGTGCTGATTCTGTCTCCTTCATATTTGTTGCTTGATGTAGGAATATCACCCATATTAGCAACCAAATAAATAACAGAGTATTCTTCTCACTGGATCTTTATCTGTCACGGTTAAGTGAATGCACACTCAGAACCGGAGCTCTGATGCCAACTAAAGGTGAGAAAATACTTAGAAGGGGGGTTGAATAAGTATGACAGAAAATAATCAAAGATAAACACTCAAGTATTTTTATCCTGGTTCGTTGAACTCAACTACTCCAGTCCACCCTTTTCAAGAGTGATTTGCCTTTCTCAACAAGGACTTAATCCACTATTCAAATCAACTGATTACAAATAGCAACACCTAAGAACAACTGTTCTTAGTCTTCTCAAGAGCTACTGATCTAACCTAGATCCTCTTAAGGAAAACTTCTTTTACAAATTAATGTAATACAATGTAAGAGTAATAAATTGCTTCTATGAAAGCTATAAACACAACTGTGTTATTTCTCTAAGTTTAGAACAATGTATGAACAGCAAAGAATATGAGAGCTTGAGAGTTTTTCGCGTGAGAGTGTTCTTGCAATGATTTCGTCTTTTTCGTCTTTGAAGAAAGTGCTATGATATCCTTTATATAGCCACTTGAATATTGGAGAGAATATAATACCGTTGGAGAAGATATTTCCAATATCAAAAAGGTACAGTCCTTTGTACTATTGCAGCAGAGAGACGGCGCACAAATAGTGGGTGTAGCAATTGTCTGCTGAGCTGTGATTATACCATATATGGAATGTATCAGAGGAGTAATATTCTTGCAGAGAATTTTGTCTATCCCAAATAAGGAAAGAGTTGCTGGCATATTCCAACGGATATATTAAAATAATCTTCTTCAAATAATTCTTCAGATAGTTCAGATCAACAATCAATATCAGAGTCTTCAGTCTTCAGAATCTTCTGGAAACTTCAGAGCCTAAGATGTTCTTCAGATGTTGCTGAATCAAAGTCTGGTGCAGCTGTGTGCTTGAAGCGTAACATGCTCTTAGATCAGAGTCTTCACTCAGATCAGAGTCTTCTCTCATTCAGAGTCTCTTCACTCAGAGTCTTCTTTCATTCAGATTCTTGATAATAAATGCAGCGTGTTGTATCTTCAGAATCTTGATGACTAAGCTCTTATACTTCAGATTCTTCTAATCTTCAGATGCTCTTGAGCCACTCAGAATTTATTGTTCACATCAAATTTGCTCTTTAAGATTAAAATCTTTTGTGCCTGTAGAAAACAGTTTAGAACAAATTTAGAGAGTATAATTCTTGTATACAAATTATCATTAATGTTATCATCAAAACATAGAGATATCACTAAGACACAATCTGTGCTCTTACACTTTGTGATACCAAAGCAGTATCTCTAAACACATGAGATTCTTCATGTGGTCAAAGTAGTCCCTTATCGAATAAGGTTCTTCGGGATACCCAAGCAGTATCTATAAACACGTGAGATTCTTCAGGTGGTCAAAACAGTCCCTTATCAAATAAGGTTCTTCCCGATACAAAAGCAGTATCTCTAAACACATGAGATTCTCCGGGTGGTCGAAGCAGTCCCTTATCCGTTAAGGTTCTTCCCGATACCAAAGCAGTATCTCTAAACACATGAGATTCTTCGGGTGGTCCAAGTAGTCCCTTATCCAATAAGGTTCTTTGTGATACCAAAGCAGTATCTCTATACACATGAGATTCTTCATGTGGTCAAAGCAGTCCCTTATCCAATAAGGTTCTTCGCGATACCAAAGCAGTATCTCTAAACACATGAGATTCTTCGGGTGGTCAAAGTAGTCCCTTATCCAATAAGGTTCTTTGTGATACCAAAGCAGTATCTCTAAACACATGAGATTCTTCATGTGGTCAAAGCAGTCCCTTATCGAATAAGGTTCTTCGGGATACCCAAGCAGTATCTCTAAACACATGAGATTCTTAAGGTGGTCAAAGCAGTCCCTTATCTAATAAGGTTCTTCGCGATACCAAAGCAGTACCTCTAAACACATGAGATTCTCCGAGTGGTCGACGCAGTCACTTATCCAATAAGGTTCTTCGCGATATCAAAGCAGTATCTCTAAACACATGAGTTCTTCGCGATACCAAAGCAGTATCTCTAAAAACATAATATTATTCGGGTGGTCGAAGCAGTCCCTTATCCAATAAGGTTCTTTGCGATACCAAAGCAGTATCTCTAAACACATGAGATTCTTCGGGTGGTCAAAGCAGTCCCTTATCTAATAAGGTTCTTCGCGATACCAAAGCAGTATCTCTAAACACATGAGATTCTTCGGGTGGTCAAAGTAGTCCCTTATCCAATAAGGTTCTTTGTGATACCAAAGCAGTATCTCTAAACACATGAGATTCTTCATGTGGTCAAAGTAGTCCCTTATCGAATAAGGTTCTTCGGGATACCCAAGCAGTATCTATAAACACGTGAGATTCTTCAGGTGGTCAAAACAGTCCCTTATCAAATAAGGTTCTTCGCGATACCAAAGCAGTATCTCTAAACACATGAGATTCTCCGGGTGGTCGAAGCAGTCCCTTATCCGTTAAGGTTCTTCCCGATACCAAAGCAGTATCTCTAAACACATGAGATTCTTCGGGTGGTCCAAGTAGTCCCTTATCCAATAAGGTTCTTTGTGATACCAAAGCAGTATCTCTATACACATGAGATTCTTCATGTGGTCAAAGCAGTCCCTTATCCAATAAGGTTCTTCGCGATACCAAAGCAGTATCTCTAAACACATGAGATTCTTCGGGTGGTCAAAGTAGTCCCTTATCCAATAAGGTTCTTTGTGATACCAAAGCAGTATCTCTAAACACATGAGATTCTTCATGTGGTCAAAGCAGTCCCTTATCGAATAAGGTTCTTCGGGATACCCAAGCAGTATCTCTAAAAACATGAGATTCTTAAGGTGGTCAAAGCAGTCCCTTATCTAATAAGGTTCTTCGCGATACCAAAGCAGTATCTCTAAACACATGAGATTCTCCGAGTGGTCGACGCAGTCACTTATCCAATAAGGTTCTTCGCGATATCAAAGCAGTATCTCTAAACACATGAGATTCTTCGCGATACCAAAGCAGTATCTCTAAAAACATAAGATTATTCGTGTGGTCGAAGCAGTCCCTCATCCAATAAGGTTCTTTGCGATACCAAAGCAGTATCTCTAAACACATGAGATTCTTCGGGTGGTCAAAGCAGTCCCTTATCTAATAAGGTTCTTCACGATACCGAAGCAGTATGTCTAAACACATGAGATTCTTCGGGTGGTCGAAGCAGTCCCTTATCCAATAAGGTTCATCGCGATACCAAAGCAGTTTCTCTAAACACATGAGATTCATCGGGTGGTCAAAGTAGTCTCTTATCCAATAAGGTTATTTGCGAATCCAAAGCAGTATCTCTAAACACCTGAGATTCTTCGGGTGGTCAAAGCAGTCCCTTATCCAATAAGGTTCTTCGCGATATCAAAGCAGTATCTTTAAACACATGAGATTCTTCGCGATATCAAAGCAGTATCTCTAAACACATCAGATTCTTCGGGTGGTCGAAGCAGTCCCTTATCCAATAAGGTTCTTCGGGATACCAAAGTAGTATCTCTAAACACATGAGATTCTTCGGGTGGTCGAAGCAGTCCCTTATCCATTAAGGTTCTTCGCGATACCAAAGCAGTATCTCTAAACACATGAGATTCTTCGAGTGGTCAAAGTAGTCCCTTATCCAATAAGGTTCTTTGTGATACCAAAGCAGTATCTCTAAACACATGAGATTCTTCATGTGGCCAAAGCAGTCCCTTATCGAATAAGGTTCTTCGGGATACCCAAGCAGTATCTCTAAACACGTGAGATTCTTCAGGTGGTCAAAACAGTCCCTTATCAAATAAGCTTTTTCGCGATACCAAAGTAGTATCTCTAAACACATGAGATTCTCCGGGTGGTCGAAGCAGTCCCTTATCCAATAAGGTTCTTCGCGATACCAAAGCAGTATCTCTAAACACATGAGATTCTTCGGGTGGTCAAAGTAGTCCCTTATCCAATAAGGTTCTTTGTGATACCAAAGCAGTATCTCTAAACACATGAGATTCTTCATGTGGTCAAAGCAGTCCCTTATCGAATAAGGTTCTTCGGGATACCCAAGCAGTATCTCTAAACACATGAGATTCTTAAGGTGGTCAAAGCAGTCCCTTATCTAATAAGGTTCTTCGCGATACCAAAGCAGTATCTCTAAACACATGAGATTCTCCGAGTGGTCGACGCAGTCACTTATCCAATAAGGTTCTTCGCGATATCAAAGCAGTATCTCTAAACACATGAGATTCTTCGCGATACCAAAGCAGTATCTCTAAAAACATAATATTATTCGGGTGGTCGAAGCAGTCCCTTATCCAATAAGGTTCTTTGCGATACCAAAGCAGTATCTCTAAACACATGAGATTCTTCGGGTGGTCAAAGCAGTCCCTTATCTAATAAGGTTCTTCGCGATACCAAAGCAGTATCTCTACACACATGAGATTCTTCGGGTGGTCGAAGCAGTCCCTTATCCAATAAGGTTCATCGGGATACCAAAGCAGTTTCTCTAAACACATGAGATTCATCGGGTGGTCAAAGTAGTCTCTTATCCAATAAGGTTATTTATGAATCCAAAGCAGTATCTCTAAACACCTGAGATTCTTCGGGTGGTCAAAGCAGTCCCTTATCCAATAAGGTTCTTCGCGATATCAAAGCAGTATCTTTAAACACATGAGATTCTTCGCGATATCAAAGCAGTATCTCTAAACACATAAGATTCTTCGGGTGGTCGAAGCAGTCCCTTATCCAATAAGGTTCTTCGCGATACCAAAGTAGTATCTCTAAACACATGAGATTCTTCGGGTGGTCGAAGCAGTCCCTTATCCATTAAGGTTCTTCGCGATACCAAAGCAGTATCTCTAAACACATGAGATTCTTCGGGTGGTCAAAGTAGTCCCTTATCCAATAAGGTTCTTTGTGATACCAAAGCAGTATCTCTAAACACATGAGATTCTTCATGTGGTCAAAGCAGTCCCTTATCGAAAAAGGTTCTTCGAGATACCCAAGCAGTATCTCTAAACACGTGAGATTCTTCAGGTGGTCAAAACAGTCCCTTATCAAATAAGCTTCTTCGCGATACCAAAGCAGTATCTCTAAACACATGAGATTCTCCGGGTGGTCGAAGCAGTCCCTTATCCGTTAAGGTTCTTCGCGATACCAAAGCAGTATCTCTAAACACATGAGATTCTTCGGGTGGTCCAAGTAGTCCCTTATCCAATAAGGTTCTTTGTGATACCAAAGCAGTATCTCTAAACACATGAGATTCTTCATGTGGTCAAAGCAGTCCCTTATCCAATAAGGATCTTTGCGATACCAAAGCAGTATCTCTAAACACATGAGATTCTTTAGGTGGTCAAAGCAGTCTCTTATCTAATAAGGTTCTTCCCTATACCAAAGCAGTATCTCTAAACACATGAGATTCTTCGGGTGCTCAAAGCAGTCCCTTATCCAATCAGGTTCTTCGCGATATCAAAGCAGTATCTCTAAACACATGAAATTCTTCGCGATACCAAAGCAGTATCTCGAAGCAATCCCTTATCTAATAAGGTTATTTGCGATACCAAAGTAGTGTCTCTAAACACATGAGATTCTTCGGGTGGTCAAAGCAGTCCCTTATCTAATAAGGTTCTTTGCGATACCAAAGCAGTATCTCTAAACACATGAGATTCTTCGGGTGGTTGAAGCAGTCCCTTATCCAATAAGGTTCATCGCGATACCAAAGCAGTTTCTCTAAACACATGAGATTCATCGGGTGGTCAAAGTAGTCCCTTATCCACTAAGGTTATTTGCGAATCCAATGCAGTATCTCTAAAAACATAAGATTCATCGGGTGGTCGAAGCAGTCCCTTATCCAATAAGGTTCTTTTCGATACCAAAGCAGTATCCCTAAACACATGAGATTCGTCGAGTGGTTAAAGAAGTGCCTTATCCAATAAGGTTCTTTGCGATACCGAAGCAGTATCTCTAAACACATGAGATTCTTCGGGTGGTCAAAGCAGTCACTTATCCAATAAGGTTCTTCGCGATATCAAAGCAGTATCTCTAAACACATGAGATTCTTCGCGATACCAAAGCAGTATCTCTAAAAACATAAGATTATTCGGGTGGTCGAAGCAGTCCCTTATCCAATAAGGTTCTTTGCGATACCAAAGCAGTATCTCTAAACACATGAGATTCTTCGGGTGGTCAAAGCAGTCCCTTATCTAATAAGGTTCTTCGCGATACCAAACCAGTATCTCTAAACACATGAGATTCTTCGGGTGGTCGAAGCAGTCCCTTATCCAATAAGGTTCATCGCGATACCAAAGCAGTTTCTCTAGACACATGAGATTCATCGGGTGGTCAAAGTAGTCTCTTATCCAATAAGGTTATTTGCGAATCCAAAGCAGTATCTCTAAAAACATGAGATTCTTCGGGTGTTCGAAGCAGTCCCTTATCCAATAAGGTTCTTTGCGATTACAAAGTAGTACCTCTAAACACATGAGATTCTTCGGGTGGTCAAAGTAGTTCTTTTTATATAATAAGGTTCTTCGCAATACCAAAGTTGTATCTATAAACACATGAGATTCTTCGGGTGGTCGAAGCAGTCCCTTATCCAATAAGGTTCTTCGTGATACCAAAGCAGTATCTCTAGACACATGAGATTCATCGGGTGGTCGAAGCAGTGCCTTATCCAATAAGGTTCATCGCGATACCAAAGCAGTTTCTCTAAACACATGAGATTCGTCGGGTGGTCAAAGTAGTCTCTTATCCAATAAGGTTATTTGCGAATCCAAAGCAGTATCTCTAAACACCTGAGATTCTTCGGGTGGTCAAAGCAGTCCCTTATCCAATAAGGTTCTTCGCGATATCAAAGCAGTATCTTTAAACACATGAGATTCTTCGCGATATCAAAGCAGTATCTCTAAACACATAAGATTCTTCGGGTGGTCGAAGCAGTCCCTTATCCAATAAGGTTCTTCCCGATACCAAAGTAGTATCTCTAAACACATGAGATTCTTCGGGTGGTCGAAGCAGTCCCTTATCCATTAAGGTTCTTCGCGATACCAAAGCAGTATCTCTAAACACATGAGATTCTTTGGGTGGTCAAAGTAGTCCCTTATCCAATAAGGTTCTTTGTGATACCAAAGCAGTATCTATAAACACATGAGATTCTTCATGTGGTCAAAGCAGTCCCTTATCCAATAAGGTTCTTTGCGATACCAAAGCAGTATCTCTAAACACATGAGATTCTTTAGGTGGTCAAAGCAGTCCCTTATCTAATAAGGTTCTTCCCTATACCAAAGCAGTATCTCTAAACACATGAGATTCTTCGGGTGCTCAAAGCAGTCCCTTATCCAATCAGGTTCTTCGCGATATCAAAGCAGTATCTCTAAACACGTGAAATTCTTCGCGATACCAAAGCAGTATCTCTAAAAACATGAGATTCTTCGGGTGGTCGAAGCAATCCCTTATCCAATAAGGTTATTTGCGATACCAAAGTAGTGTCTCTAAACACATGAGATTCTTCGGGTGGTCAAAGCAGTCCTTTATCTAATAGGGTTCTTTGCGATACCAAAGCAGTATCTCTAAACACATGAGATTCTTCGGGTGGTTGAAGCAGTCCCTTATCCAATAAGGTTCATCGCGATACCAAAGCAGTTTCTCTAAACACATGAGATTCATCGGGTGGTCAAAGTAGTCCCTTATCCACTAAGGTTATTTGCGAATCCAAAGCAGTATCTCTAAAAACATAAGATTCATCGGGTGGTCGAAGCAGTCCCTTATCCAATAAGGTTCTTTTCGATACCAAAGCAGTATCCCTAAACACATGAGATTCGTCGAGTGGTTAAAGCAGTGCCTTATCCAATAAGGTTCTTCGCGATACCGAAGCAGTATCTCTAAACACATGAGATTCTTCGGGTGGTCAAAGCAGTCACTTATCCAATAAGGTTCTTCGCGATATCAAAGCAGTATCTCTAAACACATGAGATTCTTCGCGATAACAAAGCAGTATCTCTAAAAACATAAGATTATTCGGGTGGTCGAAGCAGTCCCTTATCCAATAAGGTTCTTTGCGATACCAAAGCAGTATCTCTAAACACATGAGATACTTCGGGTGGTCAAAGCAGTCCCTTATCTAATAAGGTTCTTCGCGATACCAAACCAGTATCTCTAAACACATGAGATTCTTCGGGTGGTCGAAGCAGTCCCTTATCCAATAAGGTTCATCGCGATACCAAAGCAGTTTCTCTAGACACATGAGATTCATCGGGTGGTCAAAGTAGTCTCTTATCCAATAAGGTTATTTGCGAATCCAAAGCAGTATCCCTAAAAACATGAGATTCTTCGGGTGTTCGAAGCAGTCCCTTATCCAATAAGGTTCTTTGCGATTCCAAAGTAGTACCTCTAAACACATGAGATTCTTCGGGTGGTCAAAGTAGTTCTTTTTATATAATAAGGTTCTTCGCAATACCAAAGTTGTATCTATAAACACATGAGATTCTTCGGGTGGTCGAAGCAGTCCCTTATCCAATAAGGTTCTTCGTGATACCAAAGCAGTATCTCTAAACACATGAGATGCGTCGGGTGGTCGAAGCAGTGCCTTATCCAATAAGGTTCTTCATGATACCAAAGCAGTATCTCTAAACACATGAGATTCGTCGGGTGGTCAAAGCAGTCCCTTATCTAATAAGGTTCTTCGCGATACCAAAGCAGTATCTCTAAACACATGAGATTCGTCGGGTGGTCAAAGCAGTCCCTTATCTAATAAGGTTCTTCGCGATACCAAAGCAGTATCTCTAAACACATGAGATTCTTCGAGTGGTCAAAGCAGTCCCTTATCCAATATGGTTCTTCGCGATATCAAAGCAGTATCTTTAAACACATGAGATTCTTCGCGATATCAAAGCAGTATCTCTAAACACATAAGATTCTTCGGGTGGTCGAAGCAGTCCCTTAACCAATAAGGTTCTTCGCGATACCAAAGTAGTATCTCTAAACACATGAGATTCTTCGGGTGGTCGAAGCAGTCCCTTATCCGTTAAGGTTCTTCGCGATACCAAAGCAGTATCTCTAAACACATGAGATTCCTCGGATGGTCAAAGTAGTCTATTATCCAATAAGGTTCTTTGTGATACCAAAGCAGTATCTCTAAACACATGAGATTCTTCATGTGGTCAAAGCAGTCCCTTATCGAATAAGGTTCTTCGGGATACCCAAGCAGTATCTCTAAACACATGAGATTCTTCAGGTGGTCAAAGCAGTCCCTTATCTAATAAGGTTCTTCGTGATACCAAAGCAGTATCTCTAAACACATGAGATTCTTCGGGTGGTCGAAGCAGTCCCTTATCCAATAAGGTTCATCGCGATACCAAAGCAGTTTCTCTAAACACATGAGATTCATCGGGTGGTCAAAGTAGTCTCTTATCCAATAAGGTTATTTGCGAATCCAAAGCAGTATCTCTAAAAACATGAGATTCTTCGGGTGGTCGAAGCAGTTCCTTATCCAATAAGGTTCTTTGCGATTCCAAAGTAGTATCTCTAATCACATGAGATTCTTCGGGTGGTCAAAGCAGTTTCTTATATAATAAGGTTCTTCGCAATACCAAAGCTGTATCTCTAAACACATGAGATTCTTCGGGTGGTCGAAGCAGTCCCTTATCCAATAAGGTTCTTCGTGATACCAAAGCAGTATCTCTAAACACATGAGATGCGTCGGGTGGTCGAAGCAGTGCCTTATCCAATAAGGTTCTTCATGATACCAAAGCAGTATCTCTAAACACATGAGATTCGTCGGGTGGTCAAAGCAGTCCCTTATCTAATAAGGTTCTTCGCGATACCAAAGCAGTATCTCTAAACACATGAGATTCTTCGGGTGGTCAAAGAAGTCCCTTATCCAATAAGGTTCTTCGCGATATCAAAGCAGTATCTTTAAACACATGAGATTCTTCGCGATATCAAAGCAGTATCTCTAAACACATAAGATTCTTCGGGTGGTCGAAGCAGTCCCTTATCCAATAAGGTTCTTCGCGATACCAAAGTAGTATCTCTAAACACATGAGATTCTTCGGGTGGTCGAAGCAGTCCCTTATCCGTTAAGGTTCTTCGCGATACCAAAGCAGTATCTCCAAACACATGAGATTCTTCGGGTGGTCAAAGTAGTCCCTTATCCAATAAGGTTCTTTGTGATACCAAAGCAGTATCTCTAAACACATGAGATTCTTCATGTGGTCAAAGCAGTCCCTTATCGAATAAGGTTCTTCGGGATACCCAAGCAGAATCTCTAAACACATGAGATTCTTCAGGTGGTCAAAGCAGTCCCTTATCTAATAAGGTTATTCGTGATACCAAAGCAGTATCTCTAAACACATGAGATTCTTCGGGTGGTCGAAGCAGTCCCTTATCCAATAAGGTTCATCGTGATACCAAAGCAGTTTCTCTAAACACATGAGATTCATCGAGTGGTCAAAGTAGTCTCTTATCCAATAAGGTTATTTGCGAATCCAAAGCAGTATCTCTAAAAACATGAGATTCTTCGGGTGGTCGAAGCAGTCCCTTATCCAATAAGGTTCTTCGCGATACCAAAGTAGTATCTCTAAACACATGAGATTCTCCGGGTGGTCGAAGCAGTCCCTTATCTAATAAGGTTCTTCGCGATACCAAAGCAGTATCTCTAAACACATGAGATTCTTCGGGTGGTCGAAGCAGTCCCTTATCCAATAAGGTTCTTCGTGATACCAAAGCAGTATCTCTAAACACATGAGATTCGTCGGGTGGTCGAAGCAGTGCCTTATCCAATAAGGTTCTTCATGATACCAAAGCAGTATCTCTAAACACATGAGATTCGTCGGGTGGTCAAAGCAGTCCCTTATCCAATAAGGTTCTTCGGGATATCAAAGCAGTATCTTTAAACACATGAGATTCTTCGCGATATCAAAGCAGTATCTCTAAACACATAAGATTCTTCGGGTGGTCGAAGCAGTCCCTTATCCAATAAGGTTCTTCGCGATACGAAAGTAGTATCTCTAAACACATGAGATTCTTCGGGTGGTCGTAGCAGTCCTTTATCTGTTAAGGTTCTTCGCGATACCAAAGCAGTATCTCTAAACACATGAGATTCTTCGGGTGGTCAAAGTAGTCCCTTATCGAATAAGGTTCTTTGTGATACCAAAGCAGTATCTCTAAACACATGAGATTCTTCACGTGGTCAAAGCAGTCCCTTATCGAATAAGGTTCTTTGGGATACCCAAGCAATATCTCTAAACACATGAGATTCTTCAGGTGGTCGAAGTAGTCCCTTATCCAATAAGGTTCATCGCGATACCGAAGCAGTTTCTCTAAACACATAAGATTCATCGGGTGGTCAAAGTAGTCTCTTATCCAATAAGGTTATTTGCGAATCCAAAGCAGTATCTCTAAAAACATGAGATTCTTCGGGTGGTCGAAGCAGTCCCTTATCCAATAAGGTTCTTTGCGATTCCAAAGTAGTATCTCTAAACACATGAGATTCTTCGGGTGGTCAAAGCAGTTCCTTATATAATAAGGTTCTTCACAATACCAAAGTTGTATCTCTAAACACATGAGATTCTTCGGGTGGTCGAAGCAGTCCCTTATCCAATAAGGTTCTTCGTGATACCAAAGCAGTATCTCTAAACACATGAAATTCGTCGGGTGGTCGAAGCAGTGCCTTATCCAATAAGGTTCTTCATGATACCAAGGCAGTATCTCTAAACACATGAGATTCGTCGGGTGGTCAAAGCAGTCCCTTATCTAATAAGGTTCTTCGCGATACCAAAGCAGTATCTCTAAACACATGAGATTCTTCGGGTGGTCAAAGCAGTCCCTTATCCAATAAGGTTCTTCGCGATATCAAAGCAGTGTCTTTAAACACATGAGATTCTTCGCGATATCAAAGCAGTATCTCTAAACACATAAGATTCTTCGGGTGGTCGAAACAGTCCCTTATCCAATAAGGTTCTTCGCGATACCAAAGTAGTATCTCTAAACACATGAGATTCTTCGGGTGGTCGAAGCAGTCCCTTATCCGTTAAGGTTCTTCGCGATACCAAAGCAGTATCTCCAAACACATGAGATTCTTCGGGTGGTCAAAGTAGTCCCTTATCCAATAAGGTTCTTTGTGATACCAAAGCAGTATCTCTAAACACATGAGATTCTTCATGTGGTCAAAGCAGTCCCTTATCGAATAAGGTTCTTTGGGATACCCAAGCAGTATCTCTAAACACATGAGATTCTTCGGGTGGTCAAATCAGTCCCTTATCTAATAAGGTTCTTCGCGATACCAAAGCAATATCTCTAAACACATGAGATTCTCCGGGTGGTCGAAGCAGTCCCTTATCTAATAAGGTTCTTCGTGATATCAAAGAAGTATCTCTAAACACATGAGATTCTTCGCGATACCAAAGTAGTATCTCTAAAAACATGAGATTCTTTGGGTGGTCGAAGCAGTCCCTTATCCAATAATGTTCTTTGCGAAACCAAAGCAGTACCTCTAAACACATGAGATTCTTCGGGTGGTCAAAGTAGTCCCTTATCTAATAAGGTTCTTCGCGATACCAAAGCAGTGTCTTTAAACACATGAGATTCTTCGGGTGGTCGAAGCAGTCCCTTATGCAATAAGGTTCTTCGTGATACCAAAGCAGTATCTCTAAACACATGAGATTCGTCGGGTGGTCGAAGCAGTGCCTTATCCAAAAAGGTTCTTCATGATACCAATGCAGTATCTCTAAACACATGAGATTCGTCGGGTGGTCAAAGCAGTCCCTTATCTAATAAGGTTCTTCGCGATACCGAAGCAGTATCACTAAACACATGAGATTTTTCGGGTGGTCAAAGCAGTCACTTATCCAATAAGGTTCTTCGCGATATCAAAGCAGTATCTCTAAACACATGAGATTCTTCGCGATACCAAAGCAGTATCTCTAAAAACATAAGATTATTCGGGTGGTCGAAGCAGTCCCTTATCCAATAAGGTTCTTTGCGATACCAAAGTAGTATCTCTAAACACATGAGATTCTTCGGGTGGTCAAAGCAATCCCTTATCTAATAAGGTTCTTCGTGATACCAAAGCAGTATCTCTAAACAGATGAGATTCTTTGGGTGGTCAAAGCAGTCCCTTATCCAATAAGGTTCATCGCGATACCAAAGCAATTTCTCTAAACACATGTGATTCATCGGGTGGTCAAAGTAGTCTCTTATCCAATAAGGTTATTTGGGAATCAAAAGCAGTATCTCTAAAAACATGAGATTCTTCGGGTGGTCGAAGCAGTCCCTTATCCAATAAGGTTCTTCGCGATACCAAAGCAGTATCTCTAAACACATGAGATTCTCCGGGTGGTCGAAGCAGTCCCTTATCTAATAAGGTTCTTCGCGATACCAAAGCAGTATCTCTAAACACATGAGATTCTTCGGGTGGTCGAAGTAATCCCTTATCCAATAAGGTTCTTCATGATACCAAAGCAGTATCTCGAAACACATGAGATTTGTCGGGTGGTCGAAGCAGTGCCTTATCCAATAAGGTTCTTCATGATACCAAAGCAGTATCTCTAAACACATGAGATTCTTTGGGTGGTCAAAGCAGTCCCTTATCTAATAAGGTTCTTCACGATACCAAAGCAGTATCTCTAAACACATGAGATTCTTCGGGTGGTCAAAGCAGTCCCTTATCCAATATGGTTCTTCGCGATATCAAAGCAGTATCTTTAAACACATGAGATTCTTCGCGATATCAAAGCAGTATCTCTAAACACATAAGATTCTTCGGGTGGTCGAAGCAGTCCCTTATCCAATAAGGTTCTTCGCGATACCAAAGTAGTATCTCTAAACACATGAGATTCTTCGGGTGGTCGAAGCAGTCCCTTATCCGTTAAGGTTCTTCGCGATACCAAAGCAGTATCTCTAAACACATGAGATTCTTCGGGTGGTCAAAGTAGTCCCTTATCCAATAAGGTTATTTGTGATACCAAAGCAGTATCTCTAAACACATGAGATTCTTCATGTGGTCAAAGCAGTCCCTTATCGAATAAGGTTCTTCGGGATACCCAAGCAGTATCTCTAAATACATGAGATTCTTTAGGTGGTCAAAGCAGTCCCTTATCTAATAAGGTTCTTCGCGATACCAAAGCAGTATCTCTAAACACATGAGATTCTCCCGGTGGTCGAAGCAGTCCCTTATCTAATAAGGTTCTTCGTGATATCAAAGAAGTATCTCTAAACACATGAGATTCTTCGTGATACCAAAGTAGTATCTCTAAAAACATGAGATTCTTTGGGTGGTCGAAGCAGTCCCTTATCCAATAAGGTTCTTTGCGATACCAAGGCAGTATCTCTAAACACATGAGATTCTTCAGGTGGTCAAAGCAGTCCCTTATCTAATAAGGTTCTACGCGATACCAAAGCAGTATCTCTAAACACATGAGATTCTTCGGGTGGTCAAAGCAGTCCCTTATCCAATAAGGTTCTTCGCGATATCAAAGCAGTATCTCTAAACACATGAAATTCATCGTGATACCAAAGCAGTATGTCTAAAAACATGAGATTCTTCGGGTGGTCGAAGCAGTCCCTAATCCAATAAGGTTCTTTGCGATACCAAAGTAGTATCTCTAAACACATGAGATTCTTCGGGTGGTCAAAGAAGTCCCTTATCTAATAAGGTTCTTCGCGATACCAAAGCAGTATCTCTAAACACATGAGATTCTTCGGGTGGTCGAAGCAGTCCCTTATCCAATAAGGTTCTTCGTGATAGCAAAGCAGTATCTCTAAACACATGAGATTCGTCGGGTGGTCGAAGCAGTGCCTTATCCAATAAGGTTCTTCATGATACCAAAGCAGTATCTCTAAACACATGAGATTCGTCGGGTGGTCAAAGCAGTCCCTTATCTAATAAGGTTCTTCGCGATACCCAAGTAGTATCTCTAAACACATGAGATTCTTCGGGTGGTCAAAGCAGTCCCTTATCCAATAAGGTTCTTCGCGATATCAAAGCAGTATCTTCAAACACATGAGATTCTTCGCGATATCAAAGCAGTATCTCTAAACACATAAGATTCTTCGGATGGTCCAAGCAGTCCCTTATCCAATAAGGTTCTTCGCGATACCAAAGTAGTATCTCTAAACACATGAGATTCTTCGGGTGGTCGAAGCAGTCCCTTATCCGTTAAGGTTCTTCGCGATACCGAAGTAGTATCTCTAAACACATGAGATTCTTCGGGTGGTCAAAGTAGTCCCTTATCCAATAAGGTTCTTTGTGATACCAAAGCAGTATCTCTAAACACATGAGATTCTTCATGTGGTCAAAGCAGTCCCTTATCGAATAAGGTTCTTCGGGATACCCAAGCAGTATCTCTAAACACATGAGATTCTTCAGGTGGTCAAAGCAGTCCCTTATCTAATAAGGTTCTTCACGATACCAAAGCAGTATCTCTAAACACATGAGATTCTCCGGGTGGTCGAAGCAGTCCCTTATCCAATAAGGTTCTTCGTGATCCCAAAGCAGTATCTCTAAACACATGAGATTCGTCGGGTGGTCGAAGCAGTGCGTTACCCAATAAGGTTCTTCATGATACCAAAGCAGTATCTCTAAACACATGAGATTCGTCGGGTGGTCAAAGCAGTCCCTTATCTAATAAGGTTCTTCGCGATACCAAAGCAGTATCTCTAAACACATGAGATTCTTCGGGTGGTCAAAGCAGTCCCTTATCCAATAAGGTTCTTCCCGATATCAAAGCAGTATCTTTAAACACATGAGATTCTTCGCGATATCAAAGCAGTGTCTCTAAACACATAAGATTCTTCGGTTGGTCAAAGCAGTCCCTTATCCAATAAGGTTCTTCGCGATACCAAAGTAGTATCTCTAAACACATGAGATTCTTCGGGTGGTCGAAGCAGTCCCTTATCCATTAAGGTTCTTCACGATACCAAAGCAGTATCTCTAAACACATGAGATTCTTCGGGTGGTCAAAGCAGTCCCTTATCTAATAAGGTTCTTCGCGATACCAAAGCAGTATCTCTAAACACATGAGATTCTTCGGGTGGTCGAAGCAGTCCCTTATCCATTAAGGTTCATCGTGATACCAAAGCAGTTTCTCTAAACACATGAGATTCATCAGGTGGTCAAAGTAGTCCCTTATCCAATAAGGTTATTTGCGAATCAAAAGCAGTATCTCTAAACACATGAGATTCTTCGGGTGGTCGAAGAAGTCCCTTATCCAATAAGGTTCTTTGCGATACCAAAGAAGTATCTCTAAACACATGAGATTCTTCGGGTGGTCTAAGCAGTCCCTTATCTAATAAGGTTCTTCGTGATACCAAAGCAGTATCTCTAAACACATGAGATTCTTCGGGTGGTCAAAGCAGTCCCTTATCCAATAAGGTTCTTCGCGATATCAAAGCAGTATCTCTAAACACATGAAATTCATCGTGATATCAAAGCAGTATGTCTAAAAACATGAGATTCTTCGGGTGGTCAAAGAAGTCCCTTATCTAATAAGGTTCTTCGCGATACCAAAGCAGTATCTCTAAACACATGAGATTCTTCGGGTGGTCGAAGCAGTCCCTTATCCAATAAGGTTCTTCGTGATAGCAAAGCAGTATCTCTAAACACATGAGATTCGTCGGGTGGTCGAAGCAGTGCCTTATCCAATAAGGTTCTTCATGATACCAAAGCAGTATCTGTAAACACATGAGATTCGTCGGGTGGTCAAAGCAGTCCCTTATCTAATAAGGTTCTTCACGATACCAAAGCAGTATCTCTAAACACATGAGATTCTTCGGGTGGTCAAAGCAGTCCCTTATCTAATAAGGTTCTTCGCGATACCAAAGCAGTATCTCTAAACACATGAGATTCTTCGGGTGGTCGAAGCAGTCCCTTATCCATTAAGGTTCATCGTGATACCAAAGCAGTTTCTCTAAACACATGAGATTCATCAGGTGGTCAAAGTAGTCCCTTATCCAATAAGGTTATTTGCGAATCCAAAGCAGTATCTCTAAACACATGAGATTCTTCGGGTGGTCGAAGAAGTCCCTTATCCAATAAGGTTCTTTGCGATACCAAAGAAGTATCTCTAAACACATGAGATTCTTCGGGTGGTCTAAGCAGTCCCTTATCTAATAAGGTTCTTCGTGATACCAAAGCAGTATCTCTAAACACATGAGATTCTTCGGGGTGGTCAAAGCAGTCCCTTATCCAAAAAGGTTCTTCGCGATATCAAAGCAGTATCTCTAAACACATGAAATTCATCGTGATATCAAAGCAGTATGTCTAAAAACATGAGATTCTTCGGGTGGTCGAAGCAGTCCCTTATCCAATAAGGTTCTTTGCGATACCAAAGCAGTATCTCTAAACACATGAGATTCTTCGGGTGGTCAAAGAAGTCCCTTATCTAATAAGGTTCTTCGCGATACCAAAGCAGTATTTCTAAACACATGAGATTCTTCGGGTGGTCGAAGCAGTCCCTTATCCAATAAGGTTCTTCGTGATAGCAAAGCAGTATCTCTAAACACATGAGATTCGTCGGGTGGTTGAAGCAGTGCCTTATCCAATAAGGTTCTTCATGATACCAAAGCAGTATCTGTAAACACATGAGATTCGTCGGGTGGTCAAAGCAGTCCCTTATCTAATAAGGTTCTTCGCGATACCCAAGCAGTATCTCTAAACACATGAGATTCTTCGGGTGGTCAAAGCAGTCCCTTATCCAATAAGGTTCTTCGCGATATCAAAGCAGTATCTTTAAACACATGAGATTCTTCGCGATATCAAAGCAGTATCTCTAAACACATAAGATTCTTCGGATGGTCCAAGCAGTCCCTTATCCAATAAGGTTCTTCGCGATACCAAAGTAGTATCTCTAAACACATGAGATTCTTCGGGTGGTCGAAGCAGTCCCTTATCCGTTAAGGTTCTTCGCGATACCGAAGTAGTATCTCTAAACACAAGAGATTCTTCGGGTGGTCAAAGTAGTCCCTTATCCAATAAGGTTCTTTGTGATACCAAAGCAGTATCTCTAAACACATGAGATTCTTCATGTGGTCAAAGCAGTCCCTTATCGAATAAGGTTCTTCGGGATACCCAAGCAGTATCTCTAAACACATGAGATTCTTCAGGTGGTCAAAGCAGTCCCTTATCTAATAAGGTTCTTCGCGATACCAAAGCAGTATCTCTAAACACATGAGATTCTCCGGGTGGTCGAAGCAGTCCCTTATCCAATAAGGTTCTTCGTGATCCCAAAGCAGTATCTCTAAACACATGAGATGCGTCGGGTGGTCGAAGCAGTGAGTTATCCAATAAGGTTCTTCATGATACCAAAGCAGTATCTCTAAACACATGAGATTCGTCGGGTGGTCAAAGCAGTCCCTTATCTAATAAGGTTCTTCGCGATACCGATGCAGTATCTCTAAACACATGAGATTCTTTGGGTGGTCAAAGCAGTCCCTTATCCAATAAGGTTCTTCACGATATCAAA
Organism: Lathyrus sativus; assembly: GCA_963859935.3. Lineage (NCBI taxonomy): Eukaryota > Viridiplantae > Streptophyta > Magnoliopsida > Fabales > Fabaceae > Lathyrus > Lathyrus sativus. The sequence continues at coordinate 233,388,227 of OZ012740.1, read as the reverse complement.
GCAGTATCTTTAAACACATGAGATTCTTCGCGATATCAAAGCAGTGTCTCTAAACACATAAGATTCTTCGGGTGGTCAAAGCAGTCCCTTATCCAATAAGGTTCTTCGCGATACCAAAGTAGTATCTCTAAACACATGAGATTCTTCGGGTTGGTCGAAGCAGTCCCTTATCCGTTAAGGTTCTTTGTGATACCAAAGCAGTATCTCTAAACACATGAGATTCTTCGGGTGGTCAAAGCAGTCCCTTATCTAATAAGGTTCTTCGCGATACCAAAGCAGTATCTCTAAACACATGAGATTCTTCGGGTGGTCGAAGCAGTCCCTTATCCATTAAGGTTCATCGTGATACCAAAGCAGTTTCTCTAAACACATGAGATTTATCAGGTGGTCAAAGTAGTCCCTTATCCAATAAGGTTATTTGCGAATCCAAAGCAGTATCTCTAAACACATGAGATTCTTCAGGTGGTCGAAGCAGTCCCTTATCCAATAAGGTTCTTCGCGATACCAAAGTAGTATCTCGAAACACATGAGATTCGTCGGGTGGTCGAAGAAGTGCCTTATCCAATAAGGTTCTTCGCGATACCAAAGCAGTATCTCTAAACACATGAGATTCTTCGGATGGTCAAAGCAGTCACTTATCCAATAAGGTTCTTCGCGATATCAAAGCAGTATCTCTAAACACATGAGATTCTTCGCGATACCAAAGTAGTATCTCTAAAAACATGAGATTCTTCGGGTGGTCGAAGCAGTCCCTTATCGAATAAGGTTCTTCGGGATACCCAAGCAGTATCTCTAAACACATGAGATTCTTCGGGTGGTCAAAGCAGTCCCTTATCTAATAAGGTTCTTCGCAATACCAAAGCAGTATCTCTAAACACATGAGATTCTCCGGGTGGTCGAAGCAGTCCCTTATCCAATAAGGTTCTTCGTGATCCCAAAGCAGTATCTCTAAACACATGAGATTCGTCGAGTGGTCGAAGCAGTGCGTTATCCAATAAGGTTCTTCATGATACCAAAGCAGTATCTCTAAACACATGAGATTCGTCGGGTGGTCAAAGCAGTCCCTTATCTAATAAGGTTCTTCGCGATACCAAAGCAGTATCTCTAAACACATGAGATTCATCAGGTGGTCAAAGTAGTCCCTTATCCAATAAGGTTATTTGCGAATCCAAAGCAGTATCTCTAAAAACATGAGATTCTTCGGGTGGTCGAAGAAGTCCCTTATCCAATAAGGTTCTTTGCGATACCAAAGAAGTATCTCTAAACACATGAGATTCTTCGGGTGGTCTAAGCAGTCCCTTATCTAATAAGGTTCTTCGTGATACCAAAGCAGTATCTCTAAACACATGAGATTCTTCGGGTGGTCGAAGCAGTCCCTTATCCAATAAGGTTCTTCGCGATACCAAAGTAGTATCTCGAAACACATGAGATTCGTCGGGTGGTCGAAGAAGTGCCTTATCCAATAAGGTTCTTCGCGATACCAAAGCAGTATCTCTAAACACATGAGATTCTTCGGGTGGTCAAAGCAGTCACTTATCCAATAAGGTTCTTCGCGATATCAAAGCAGTATCTCTAAACACATGAGATTCTTCGCTATACCAAAGCAGTATCTATAAAAAAATGAGATTCTTCGGGTGGTCGAAGCAGTCCCTTATACAACAAGGTTCTTTGCGATACCAAAGTAGTATCTCTAAACACATGAGATTCTTCGGGTGGTCAAAGCAGTCCCTTATCTAATAAAGTTCTTCGTGATACCAAAGCAGTATCTCTAAACACATGAGATTCTTCGGGTGGTCGAAGCAGTCCCTTATCAAATAAGGTTCTTCATGATACCAAAGCAGTATCTCTAAACACATGAGATTCGTCGGGTGGTCGAAGCAGTGCCTTATCCAATAAGGTTCTTCATAATACCAAAGCAGTATCTCTAAACACATGAGATTCGTCGGGTGGTCAAAGCAGTCCCTTATCTAATAAGGTTCTTCGCGATACCAAAGCAATCTCTCTAAACACATGAGATTCTTCGGGTGGTCAAAGCAGTCCCTTATCCAATAAGGTTCTTCGCTTTATCAAAGCAGTATCTTTAAACACATGAGATTCTTCGCGATATAAAAGAAGTATCTCTAAACACATAAGATTCTTCGGGTGGTCGTAGCAGTCCCTTATCCAATAAGGCTCTTCGCGATACCAAAGTAGTATCTCTAAACACATGAGATTCTTCGGGTGGTCGAAGCAGTCCCTTATCCGTTAAGGTTCTTCGCGATACCGAAGCAGTATCTCTAAACACATGAGATTCTTCGGGTGGTCAAAGTAGTCCCTTATCCAATAAGGTTCTTTGTGATACCAAAGCAGTATCTCTAAACACATGAGATTCTTCATGTGGTCAAAGCAGTCCCTTATCGAATAAGGTTCTTCGGGATACCCAAGCAGTATCTCTAAACACATGAGATTCTTCAGGTGGTCAAAGCAGTCCCTTATCTAATAAGGTTCTTCGCGATACCAAAGCAGTATCTCTAAACACATGAGATTCTCCGGGTGGTCGAAGCAGTCCTTTATCTAATAAGGTTCTTCGTGATATCAAGGCAGTATCTCTAAACACATGAGATTCTTCGCGTTACCAAAGTAGTATCTCTAAAAACATGAGATTCTTCGGGTGGTCGAAGCAGTCCATTATCCAATAAGGTTCTTTGCGATACTAAAGCAGTATCTCTAAACACATGAGATTCTTCAGGTGGTCAAAGCAGTCCCTTATCTAATAAGGTTCTTCGCGATACCAAAGCAGTATCTCTAAACACATGAGATTCTTCGGGTGGTCGAAGCAGTCCCTTATCCAATAAGGTTCTTCGCGATACCAAAGTAGTATCTCGAAACACATGAGATTCGTCGGGTGGTCGAAGAAGTGCCTTATCCAATAAGGTTCTTCGCGATACCAAAGCAGTATCTCTAAACACATGAGATTCTTCGGGTGGTCAAAGCAGTCACTTATCCAATAAGGTTCTTCGCGATATCAAAGCAGTATCTCTAAACACATGAGATTCTTCGCTATACCAAAGCAGTATCTCTAAAAAATGAGATTCTTCGGGTGGTCGAAGCAGTCCCTTATACAACAAGGTTCTTTGCGATACCAAAGTAGTATCTCTAAACACATGAGATTCTTCGGGTGGTCAAAGCAGTCCCTTATCTAATAAAGTTCTTCGTGATACCAAAGCAGTATCTCTAAACACATGAGATTCTTCGGGTGGTCGAAGCAGTCCCTTATCAAATAAGGTTCTTCATGATACCAAAGCAGTATCTCTAAACACATGAGATTCGTCGGGTGGTCGAAGCAGTGCCTTATCCAATAAGGTTCTTCATAATACCAAAGCAGTATCTCTAAACACATGAGATTCGTCGGGTGGTCAAAGCAGTCCCTTATCTAATAAGGTTCTTCGCGATACCAAAGCAATCTCTCTAAACACATGAGATTCTTCGGGTGGTCAAAGCAGTCCCTTATCCAATAAGGTTCTTCGCTTTATCAAAGCAGTATCTTTAAACACATGAGATTCTTCGCGATATAAATGCAGTATCTCTAAACACATAAGATTCTTCGGGTGGTCGTAGCAGTCCCTTATCCAATAAGGCTCTTCGCGATACCAAAGTAGTATCTCTAAACACATGAGATTCTTCGGGTGGTCGAAGCAGTCCCTTATCCGTTAAGGTTCTTCGCGATACCGAAGCAGTATCTCTAAACACATGAGATTCTTCTGGTGGTCAAAGTAGTCCCTTATCCAATAAGGTTCTTTGTGATACCAAAGCAGTATCTCTAAACACATGAGATTCTTCATGTGGTCAAAGTAGTCCCTTATCGAATAAGGTTCTTCGGGATACCCAAGCAGTATCTCTAAACACATGAGATTCTTCAGGTGGTCAAAGCAGTCCCTTATCTAATAAGGTTCTTCGCGATACCAAAGCAGTATCTCTAAACACATGAGATTCTCCGGGTGGTCGAAGCAGTCCTTTATCTAATAAGGTTCTTCGTGATATCAAGGCAGTATCTCTAAACACATGAGATTCTTCACGTTACCAGAGTAGTATCTCTAAAAACATGAGATTCTTCGGGTGGTCGAAGCAGTCCATTATCCAATAAGGTTCTTTGCGATACTAAAGCAGTATCTCTAAACACATGAGATTCTTCAGGTGGTCAAAGCAGTCCCTTATCTAATAAGGTTCTTCGCGATACCAAAGCAGTATCTCTAAACACATGAGATTCTTCGGGTGGTCGAAGCAGTCCCATATCCATTAAGGTTCATCGTGATACCAAAGCAGTTTCTCTAAACACATGAGATTCATCGGGTGGTCAAAGTAGTCCCTTATCCAATAAGGTTTTTTGCGAATCCAAAGCAGTATCTCTAAAAACATGAGATTCTTCGGGTGGTCGAAGAAGTCACTTATCCAATAAGGTTCTTTGCGATACCAAAGCAGTATCTCTAAACACATGAGATTCTTGGGGTGGTCTAAGCAGTCCCTTATCTAATAAGGTTCTTCATGATACCAAAGTAGTATCTCTAAACACATGAGATTCTTCGGGTGGTCGAAGCAGTCCCTTATCCAATAAGGTTCTTCGCGATACCAAAGTAGTATCTGGAAACACATGAGATTCGTCGGGTGGCGAAGAAGTGCCTAATCCAATAAGGTTCTTCGCGATACCGAAGCAGTATCTCTAAACACATGAGATTCTTCGGGGGGTCAAAGCAGTCCGTTATCTAATAAGGTTCTTCGCGATACTAAAGCAGTATCTCTAAACACATGAGATTCTTCGGGTGGTCAAAGCAGTCACTTATCCAATAAGGTTCTTCGCGATACCAAAGCAGTATCTCTAAAAACATGAGATTCTTCGGGTGGTCGAAGCAGTCCCTTATCCAATAAGGTTCTTTGCGATACCAAAGCAGTATCTCTAAACACATGAGATTCTTCGGGTGGTCAAAGCAGTCCCTTATCTAATAAAGTTCTTCGTGATACCAAAGCAGTATCTCTAAACACATGAGATTCTTCGGGTGGTCGAAGCAGTCCCTTATCCAATAAAGTTCTTCGTGATACCAAAGCAGTATCTCTAAACACATGAGATTCGTCGGGTGGTCGAAGCAGTGCCTTATCCAATAAGGTTCTTCACGATACCAAAGCAGTATCTCTAAACACATGAGATTCGTCGGGTGGTCAAAGCAGTCCCTTATCTAATAAGGTTCTTCGTGATACCAAAGCAGTATCTCTAAACACATGAGATTCTTCGGGTGGTCAAAGCAGTCCCTTATCCAATAAGGTTCTTCACGATGTCAAAGTAGTATCTTTAAACACATGAGATTCTTCGCGATATCAAAGCAGTATCTCTAAACACATAAGATTCTTCGGGTGGTCGAAGCAGTCCCTTATCCAATAAGGTTCTTCGCGATACCAACGTAGTATCTCTAAACACATGAGATTCTTCGGGTGGTCGAAGCAGTCCCTTATCCGTTAAGATTCTTCGCGATACTGAAGTAGTATCTCTAAACACATGAGATTCTTCGGGTGGTCAAAATAGTCCCTTATCCAACATGGTTCTTTGTGATACCAAAGCAGTATCTCTAAACACATGAGATTCTTCATGTGGTCAAAGCAGTCCCTTATCGAATAAGGTTCTTCGGGATACCCAAGCAGTATCTCTAAACAGATGAGATTCTTCAGGTGGTCAAAGCAGTCCCTTATCTAATAAGGTTCTTCGCGATACCAAAGCAGTATCTCTAAACACATGAGATTCTCCGGGTGGTCGAAGCAGTCTCTTATCTAATAAGGTTCTTCGTGATATCAAAGCAGTATCTCTAAACACATGAGATTCTTTGCGATACCAAAGTAGTATCTCTAAAAACATGAGATTCTTCGGGTGGTCGAAGCAGTCCCTTATCCAATAAGGTTCTTTGCGATACCAAAGCAGTATCTCTAAACACATGAGATTCTTCAGGTGGTCAAAGCAGTCCGTTATCTAATAAGGTTCTTCGCGATACCAAAGCAGTATCTCTAAACCCATGAGATTCTTCGGGTGGTCTAAGCAGACCCTTATCCAATAAGGTTCTTCGCGATATCAAAGCAGTATCTCTAAACACATGAAATTCTTCGTGATACCAAAGCAGTATCTCTAAAAACATGAGATTCTTCGGGTGTTCGAAGCAATACCTTATCCAATAAGGTTCTTTCCGATACCAAAGCAGTATCTCTAAACACATGAGATTCTTCAGGTGGTCAAAGCAGTCCCTTATCTAATAAGGTTCTTCGCGATACCAAAGCAGTATCTCTAAACACATGAGATTCTTCGGGTGGTCGAAGCAGTCCCTTATCCATTAAGGTTCATCGTGATACCAAAGCAGTTTCTCTAAACACATGAGATTCATCGGGTGGTCAAAGTAGTCCCTTATCCAATAAGGTTATTTGCGAATCCAAAGCAGTATCTCTAAAAACATGAGATTCTTCGGGTGGTCGAAGAAGTCCCTTATCCAATAAGGTTCTTTGCGATAGCAAAGCAGTATCTCCAAACACGTGAGATTCTTCGGGTGGTCTAAGCAGTCCCTTATCTAATAAAGTTCTTCGTGATACCAAAGCAGTATCTCTAAACACATGAGATTCTTCGGGTGGTCGAAGCAGTCCCTTATCCAATAAAGTTCTTCGTGATACCAAAGCAGTATCTCTAAACACATGAGATTCGTCGGGTGGTCGAAGCAGTGCCTTATCCAATAAGGTTCTTCACGATACCAAAGCAGTATCTCTAAACACATGAGATTCGTCGGGTGGTCAAAGCAGTCCCTTATCTAATAAGGTTCTTCGCGATACCAAAGCAGTATCTCTAAACACATGAGATTCTTCGGGTTGTCAAAGCAGTCCCTTATCCAATAAGGTTCTTCACGATGTCAAAGTAGTATCTTTAAACACATGAGATTCTTCGCGATATCAAAGCAGTATCTCTAAACACATAAGATTCTTCGGGTGGTCGAAGCAGTCCCTTATCCAATAAGGTTCTTCGCGATACCAACGTAGTATCTCTAAACACATGAGATTCTTCGGGTGGTCGAAGCAGTCCCTTATCCGTTAAGATTCTTCGCGATACTGAAGTAGTATCTCTAAACACATGAGATTCTTCGGGTGGTCAAAATAGTCCCTTATCCAACATGGTTCTTTGTGATACCAAAGCAGTATCTCTAAACACATGAGATTCTTCATGTGGTCAAAGCAGTCCCTTATCGAATAAGGTTCTTCGGGATACCCAAGCAGTATCTCTAAACAGATGAGATTCTTCAGGTGGTCAAAGCAGTCCCTTATCTAATAAGGTTCTTCGCGATACCAAAGCAGTATCTCTAAACACATGAGATTCTCCGGGTGGTCGAAGCAGTCTCTTATCTAATAAGGTTCTTCGTGATATCAAAGCAGTATCTCTAAACACATGAGATTCTTTGCGATACCAAAGTAGTATCTCTAAAAACATGAGATTCTTCGGGTGGTCGAAGCAGTCCCTTATCCAATAAGGTTCTTTGCGATACCAAAGCAGTATCTCTAAACACATGAGATTCTTCAGGTGGTCAAAGCAGTCCGTTATCTAATAAGGTTCTTCGCGATACCAAAGCAGTATCTCTAAACCCATGAGATTCTTCGGGTGGTCTAAGCAGACCCTTATCCAATAAGGTTCTTCGCGATATCAAAGCAGTATCTCTAAACACATGAAATTCTTCGTGATACCAAAGCAGTATCTCTAAAAACATGAGATTCTTCGGGTGTTCGAAGCAATACCTTATCCAATAAGGTTCTTTCCGATACCAAAGCAGTATCTCTAAACACATGAGATTCTTCAGGTGGTCAAAGCAGTCCCTTATCTAATAAGGTTCTTCGCGATACCAAAGCAGTATCTCTAAACACATGAGATTCTTCGGGTGGTCGAAGCAGTCCCTTATCCATTAAGGTTCATCGTGATACCAAAGCAGTTTCTCTAAACACATGAGATTCATCGGGTGGTCAAAGTAGTCCCTTATCCAATAAGGTTATTTGCGAATCCAAAGCAGTATCTCTAAAAACATGAGATTCTTCGGGTGGTCGAAGAAGTCCCTTATCCAATAAGGTTCTTTGCGATAGCAAAGCAGTATCTCTAAACACGTGAGATTCTTCGGGTGGTCTAAGCAGTCCCTTATCTAATAAAGTTCTTCGTGATACCAAAGCAGTATCTCTAAACACATGAGATTCTTCGGGTGGTCGAAGCAGTCCCTTATCCAATAAGGTTCTTCGCGATACCAAAGTAGTATCTTGAAACACATGAGATTCGTCGGGAGGTCGAAGAAGTGCCTTATCCGATAAGGTTCTTCGCGATACCGAAGCAGTATCACTAAACACATGAGATTCTTCGGGGGGTCAAAGCAGTCCCTTATCTAATAAGGTTCTTCGCGATACCAAAGCAGTATCTCTAAACACATGAGATTCTTCGGGTGGTCAAACCAGTCACTTATCCAATAAGGTTCTTCACGATTTCAAAGCAGTATCTCTAAACACATGAGATTCTTCGCGATACCAAAGCAGTATCTCTAAACACATGAGATTCTTCGGGTGGTCGAAGCAGTCCCTTATCCAATAAAGTTCTTCGTGATACCAAAGCAGTATCTCTAAACACATGAGATTCGTCGGGTGGTCGAAGCAGTGCCTTATCCAATAAGGTTCTTCACGATACCAAAGCAGTATCTCTAAACACATGAGATTCGTCGGGTGGTCAAAGCAGTCCCTTATCTAATAAGGTTCTTCGCGATACCAAAGCAGTATCTCTAAACACATGAGATTCTTCGGGTGGTCAAAGCAGTCCCTTATCCAATAAGGTTCTTCACGATATCAAAGCAGTATCTTTAAACACATGAGATTCTTCGCGATATCAAAGCAGTATCTCTAAACACATAAGATTCTTCGGGTGGTCAAAGCAGTCCCTTATCCAATAAGGTTCTTCGCGATACCAAAGTAGTATCTCTAAACACATGAGATTCTTCGGGTGGTCAAAATAGTCCCTTATCCAACATGGTTCTTTGTGATACCAAAGCAGTATCTCTAAACACATGAGATTCTTCATGTGGTCAAAGCAGTCCCTTATCGAATAAGGTTCTTCGGGATACCCAAGCAGTATCTCTAAACAGATGAGATTCTTCAGGTGGTCAAAGCAGTCCCTTATCTAATAAGGTTCTTCGCAATACCAAAGTAGTATCTCTAAACACATGAGATTCTTCGGGTGGTCGAAGCAGTCTCTTATCTAATAAGGTTCTTCGCGATATCAAAGCAGTATCTCTAAACACATGAGATTCTTCGCGATGCCAAAGTAGTATCTCTAAAAACATGAGATTCTTCGGGTGGTCGAAGCAGTCCCTTATCCAATAAGGTTCTTTGCGATACCAAAGCAGTATCTCTAAACACATGAGATTCTTCAGGTGGTCAAAGCAGTCCGTTATCTAATAAGGTTCTTCGCTATACCAAAGCAGTATCTCTAAACACATGAGATTCTTCGGGTGATCAAAGCAGTCCCTTATCCAATAAGGTTCTTCGCGATATCAAAGCAGTATCTCTAAACACATGAAATTCTTCGTGATACCAAAGCAGTATCTCTAAAAACATGAGATTCTTCGGGTGTTCGAATCAGTACCTTATCCAATAAGGTTCTTTCCGATACCAAAGCAGTATCTCTAAACACATGAGATTCTTCAGGTCGTCAAAGTAGTCCCTTATCCAATAAGGTTATTTGCGAATCCAAAGCAGTATCTCTAAAAACATGAGATTCTTCGGGTGGTCGAAGAAGTCCCTTATCCAATAAGGTTCTTTGCGATAGCAAAGCAGTATCTCTAAACACATGAGATTCTTCGGGTGGTCTAAGCAGTCCCTTATCTAATAAAGTTCTTCGTGATACCAAAGCAGTATCTCTAAACACATGAGATTCTTCGGGTGGTCGAAGCAGTCCCTTATCCAATAAGGTTCTTCGCAATACCAAAGTAGTATCTCGAAACACATGAGATTCGTCGGGAGGTCGAAGAAGTGCCTTATCCGATAAGGTTCTTCGCGATACCGAAGCAGTATCACTAAACACATGAGATTCTTCGGGGGGTCAAAGCAGTCCCTTATATAATAAGGTTCTTCACGATACCAAAGCAGTATCTCTAAACACATGAGATTCTTCATGTGGTCAAAGCAGTCCCTTATCGAATAAGGTTCTTCGGGATACCCAAGCAGTATCTCTAAACAGATGAGATTCTTCAGGTGGTCAAAGCAGTCCCTTATCTAATAAGGTTCTTCGCAATACCAAAGTAGTATCTCTAAACACATGAGATTCTTCGGGTGGTCGAAGCAGTCTCTTATCTAATAAGGTTCTTCGCGATATCAAAGCAGTATCTCTAAACACATGAGATTCTTCGCGATGCCAAAGTAGTATCTCTAAAAACATGAGATTCTTCGGGTGGTCGAAGCAGTCCCTTATCCAATAAGGTTCTTTGCGATACCAAAGCAGTATCTCTAAACACATGAGATTCTTCAGGTGGTCAAAGCAGTCCGTTATCTAATAAGGTTCTTCGCTATACCAAAGCAGTATCTCTAAACACATGAGATTCTTCGGGTGGTCAAAGCAGTCCCTTATCCAATAAGGTTCTTCGCGATATCAAAGCAGTATCTCTAAACACATGAAATTCTTCGTGATACCAAAGCAGTATCTCTAAAAACATGAGATTCTTCGGGTGTTCGAATCAGTACCTTATCCAATAAGGTTCTTTCCGATACCAAAGCAGTATCTCTAAACACATGAGATTCTTCAGGTCGTCAAAGTAGTCCCTTATCCAATAAGGTTATTTGCGAATCCAAAGCAGTATCTCTAAAAACATGAGATTCTTCGGGTGGTCGAAGAAGTCCCTTATCCAATAAGGTTCTTTGCGATAGCAAAGCAGTATCTCTAAACACATGAGATTCTTCGGGTGGTCTAAGCAGTCCCTTATCTAATAAAGTTCTTCGTGATACCAAAGCAGTATCTCTAAACACATGAGATTCTTCGGGTGGTCGAAGCAGTCCCTTATCCAATAAGGTTCTTCGCAATACCAAAGTAGTATCTCGAAACACATGAGATTCGTCGGGAGGTCGAAGAAGTGCCTTATCCGATAAGGTTCTTCGCGATACCGAAGCAGTATCACTAAACACATGAGATTCTTCGGGGGGTCAAAGCAGTCCCTTATATAATAAGGTTCTTCACGATACCAAAGCAGTATCTCTAAACACATGAGATTCTTCGGGTGGTCAAACCAGTCACTTATCCAATAAGGTTCTTCACGATATCAAAGCAGTATCTCTAAACACATGAGATTCTTCGCGATACCAAAGCAGTATCTCTAAAAACATGAGATTCTTCGGGTGGTCGAAGCAGTCCCTTATCCAATAAGGTTCTTTGCGATACCAAAGCAGTATCTCTAAACACATGAGATTCTTCGGGTGGTCAAAGCAGTCCCTTATCTAATATAGTTCTTCGCGATACAAAAGTAGTATCTCTAAACACATGAGATTCTTCGGGTGGTCGAAGCAGTCCCTTATCCGTTAAGGTTCTTCGCGATACTGAAGTAGTATCTCTAAACACATGAGATTCTTCAGGTGGTCAAAATAGTCCCTTATCCAATAAGGTTCTTTGTGATACCAAAGCAGTATCTCTAAACACATGAGATTCTTCATGTGGTCAAAGCAGTCCCTTATCCAATAAGGTTCATCGTGATACCAAAGCAGTTTCTCTAAACACATGAGATTCTTCGGGGGGTCAAAGCAGTCCCTTATCTAATAAGGTTATTCGCGATACCAAAGCAGTATCTCAAAACACATGAGATTCTTCGGGTGGTCAAACCAGTCACTTATCCAATAAGGTTCTTCACGATATCAAAGCGGTATCTCTAAACACATGAGATTCTTCGCGATACCAAAGCAGTATCTATAAAAACATGAGATTCTTCGGGTGGTCGAAGCAGTCCCTTATCCAATAAGGTTCTTTGCGATACCAAAGCAGTATCTCTAAACACATGAGATTCTTCGGGTGGTCAAAGCAGTCCCTTATCTAATAAAGTTCTTCGCGATACCAAAGCAGTATCTCTAAACACATGAGATTCTTCGGGTGGTCGAAGCAGTCCCTTATCCAATAAGGTTCATCGCGATACCAAAGCAGTTTCTCTAAACACATGAGATTCATCGGGTGGTCAAAGTAGTCTCTAATCCAATAAGGTTATTTGCGAATCCAAAGCAGTATCTCTAAAAACATGAGATTCTTCAGGTGGTCGAAGCAGTCCCTTATTCAATAAGGTTCTTTGTGTCTCCAAAGTAGTATCTCTAAACACATGAGATTCTTCGGCTGGTCAAAGCAGTTCCTTATATAATAAGGTTCTTCGCGATACCAAAATTTGTATCTCTAAACACATGAGATTCTTCAGGTGGTCGAAGCAGTCCCTTATCCAATAAGGTTCTTCGTGTTACCAAAGCAGTATCTCTAAACACATGAGATTCGTCGGGTGGTCGAAGCAGTGCCTTATCCAATAAGGTTCTTCATGATATCAAAGCAGTATCTCTAAACACATGAGATTCGTCGGGTGGTCAAAGCAGTCCCTAATCTAATAAGGTTCTTCGCGATACCAAAGCAGTATCTCTAAACACATGAGATTCTTCCGGTGGTCAAAGCAGTCCCTTATCCAATAAGGTTCTTCGCGATATCAAAGCAGAATCTTTAAACACATAAGATTCTTCGCGATATCAAAGCAGTATCTCTAAACACATAAGATTCTTCGGGTGGTCGAAGCAGTCCCTTATCCAATAAGGTTCATCGCGATACCAAAGCAGTTTCTCTAAACACATGAGATTCTTCGGGTGGTCGAAGCAGTCCCTTATCCAATAAGGTTCATTGCGATACCAAAGCAGTTTCTCTAAACACATGAGATTCATCGGGTGGTCAAAGTAGTCTCTTGTCCAATAAGGTTATTTGCGAATCCAAAGCAGTATCTCTAAAAACATGAGATTCTTCGGGTGGTCGAAGCAATCCCTTATCCAATAAGGTTCTTTGCGACTCCAAAGTAGTATCTCTAAACACATGAGATTCTTCGGGTGGTCAAAGCAGTTCCTTATATAATAAGGTTCTTCGCGATACCAAAGTTGTATCTCTAAACACATGAGATTCTTCGGGTGGTCGAAGCAGTCCCTTATCCAATAAGGTTCTTCGTGATACCAAAGCAGTATCTCTAAACACATGAGATTCGTCGGGTGGTCGAAGCAGTCCCTTATCTAATAAGGTTCTTCGCGATACCAAAGCAGTATCTATAAACACATGAGATTCTTCGGGTGGTCAAAGCAGTCCCTTTTCCAATAAGGTTCTTCGCGATATCAAAGAAGTATCTTTAAACACATGAGATTCTTCGCGATATCAAAGCAGTATCTCTAAACACATAAGATTCTTCGGGTGGTCGAAGCAGTCGCTTATCCAATAAGGTTCTTCGCGATACCAAAGTAGTATCTCTAAACACATGAAATTCTTCGGGTGGTCGAAGCAGTCCCTTATTCGTTAAGGTTCTTCGCGATACCAAAGCAGTATCTCTAAACACATGAGATTCTTCGGGTGGTCAAAGTAGTCCCTTATCCAACAAGGTTCTTTGTGATGCCAAAGCAGTATCTCTAAACACATGAGATTCTTCATGTGGTCAAAGTAGTCCCTTATCGAATAAGGTTCTTCGGGATACCCAAGCAGTATCTCTAAACACATGAGATTCTTCGGGTGGTCAAAGCAGTCCCTTATCTAATAAGGTTCTTCGCGATACCAAAGCAGTATCTCTAAACACATGAGATTCTTCGGGTGGTCGAAGCAGTCCCTTATCCAATAAGGTTCTTCGTGATATCAAAGCAGTATCTTTAAACACATGAGATTCTTCGCGATACCAAAGCAATATCTCTAAAAACATGAGATTCTTCGGGTGGTCGAAGCAGTCCCTTATCCAATAAGGTTCTTTGCGATACCAAAGCAGTATCTCTAAACACATGAGATTCTTCGGGTGGTCAAAGCAGTCCCTTATCTAATATAGTTCTTCGCGATACAAAAGTAGTATCTCTAAACACATGAGATTCTTCGGGTGGTCGAAGCAGTCCCTTATCCGTTAAGGTTCTTCGCGATACTGAAGTAGTATCTCTAAACACATGAGATTCTTCGGGTGGTCAAAATAGTCCCTTATCCAATAAGGTTCTTTGTGATACCAAAGCAGTATCTCTAAACACATGAGATTCTTCATGTGGTCAAAGCAGTCCCTTATCCAATAAGGTTCATCGTGATACCAAAGCAGTTTCTCTAAACACATGAGATTCATCGGGTGGTCAAAGTAGTCCCTTATCCAATAAGGTTATTTGCGAATCCAAAGCAGTATCTCTAAAAACATGAGATTCTTCGGGTGGTCGAAGAAGTCCCTTATCCAATAAGGTTCTTTGCGACACCAAACAAGTATCTCCAAACACATGACATTCTTCGGGTGGTCTAAGCAGTCCCTTATCTAATAAAGTTCTTCGTGATACCAAAGCAGTATCTCTAAACACATGAGATTCTTCGGGGGGTCAAAGCAGTCCCTTATCTAATAAGGTTATTCGCGATACCAAAGCAGTATCTCTAAACACATGAGATTCTTCGGGTGGTCAAACCAGTCACTTATCCAATAAGGTTCTTCACGATATCAAAGCGGTATCTCTAAACACATGAGATTCTTCGCGATACCAAAGCAGTATCTATAAAAACATGAGATTCTTCGGGTGGTCGAAGCAGTCCCTTATCCAATAAGGTTCTTTGCGATACCAAAGCAGTATCTCTAAACACATGAGATTCTTCAGGTGGTCAAAGCAGTCCCTTATCTAATAAAGTTCTTCGCGATACCAAAGCAGTATCTCTAGACACATGAGATTCTTCGGGTGGTCGAAGCAGTCCCTTATCCAATAAGGTTCATCGCGATACCAAAGCAGTTTCTCTAAACACATGAGATTCATCGGGTGGTCAAAGTAGTCTCTAATCCAATAAGGTTATTTGCGAATCCAAAGCAGTATCTCTAAAAACATGAGATTCTTCAGGTGGTCGAAGCAGTCCCTTATTCAATAAGGTTCTTTGTGTCTCCAAAGTAGTATCTCTAAACACATGAGATTCTTCGGGTGGTCAAAGCAGTTCCTTATATAATAAGGTTCTTCGCGATACCAAAATTTGTATCTCTAAACACATGAGATTCTTCAGGTGGTCGAAGCAGTCCCTTATCCAATAAGGTTCTTCGTGTTACCAAAGCAGTATCTCTAAACATATGAGATTCGTCGGGTGGTCGAAGCAGTGCCTTATCCAATAAGGTTCTTCATGATATCAAAGCAGTATCTCTAAACACATGAGATTCGTCGGGTGGTCAAAGCAGTCCCTAATCTAATAAGGTTCTTCGCGATACCAAAGCAGTATCTCTAAACACATGAGATTCTTCTGGTGGTCAAAGCAGTCCCTTATCCAATAAGGTTCTTCGCGATATCAAAGCAGTATCTTTAAACACATGAGATTCTTCGCGATATCAAAGCAGTATCTCTAAACACATAAGATTCTTCGGGTGGTCGAAGCAGTCCCTTATCCAATAAGGTTCATCGCGATACCAAAGCAGTTTCTCTAAACACATGAGATTCTTCGGGTGGTCGAAGCAGTCCCTTATCCAATAAGGTTCATTGCGATACCAAAGCAGTTTCTCTAAACACATGAGATTCATCGGGTGGTCAAAGTAGTCTCTTATCCAATAAGGTTATTTGCAAATCCAAAGCAGTATCTCTAAAAACATGAGATTCTTCGGGTGGTCGAAGCAATCCCTTATCCAATAAGGTTCTTTGCGACTCCAAAGTAGTATCTCTAAACACATGAGATTCTTCGGGTGGTCAAAGCAGTTCCTTATATAATAAGGTTCTTCGCGATACCAAAGTTGTATCTCTAAACACATGAGATTCTTCGGGTGGTCGAAGCAGTCCCTTATCCAATAAGGTTCTTCGTGATACCAAAGCAGTATCTCTAAACACATGAGATTCGTCGGGTGGTCGAAGCAGTCCCTTATCTAATAAGGTTCTTCGCGATACCAAAGTAGTATCTATAAACACATGAGATTCTTCGGGTGGTCAAAGCAGTCCCTTATCCAATAAGGTTCTTCGCGATATCAAAGAAGTATCTTTAAACACATGAGATTCTTCGCGATATCAAAGCAGTATCTCTAAACACATAAGATTCTTCGGGTGGTCGAAGCAGTCGCTTATCCAATAAGGTTCTTCGCGATACCAAAGTAGTATCTCTAAACACATGAAATTCTTCGGGTGGTCGAAGCAGTCCCTTATCCGTTAAGGTTCTTCGCGATACCAAAGCAGTATCTCTAAACACATGAGATTCTTCGGGTGGTCAAAGTAGTCCCTTATCCAACAAGGTTCTTTGTGATGCCAAAGCAGTATCTCTAAACACATGAGATTCTTCATGTGGTCAAAGTAGTCCCTTATCGAATAAGGTTCTTCGGGATACCCAAGCAGTATCTCTAAACACATGAGATTCTTCGGGTGGTCAAAGCAGTCCCTTATCTAATAAGGTTCTTCGCGATACCAAAGCAGTATCTCTAAACACATGAGATTCTTCGGGTGGTCGAAGCAGTCCCTTATCCAATAAGGTTCTTCGTGATATCAAAGCAGTATCTTTAAACACATGAGATTCTTCGCGATACCAAAGTAGTATCTCTAAAAACATGAGATTCTTCGGGTGGTCGAAGTAGTCCCTTATCCAATAAGGTTCTTTGCGATACCAAAGCAGTATATCTAAACACATGAGATTCTTCGGGTGGTCAAAGCAGTCCCTTATCTAATAAGGTTCTTCGCGATACCAAAGCAGTATCTCTAAACACATGAGATTCTTTGGGTGGTCGAAGCAGTCAATTATCCAATAAGGTTCTTCGCGATACCAAAGTAGTATCTCGAAACATATGAGATTCGTCGGGTGGTTGAAGAAGTGCCTTATCCGAGAAGGTTCTTCGCGATATCGAAGCAGTATCTCTTAACACATGAGATTCTTCGGGGGGTCAAAGCAATCCCTTATCTAATAAGGTTCTTCGGGATACCCAAGCAGTATCTCTAAACACATGAGATTCTTCGGGTGGTCAAAGTAGTCCCTTATCTAATAAGGTTCTTCGCGATACCAAAGCAGTATCTCTAAACACATGAGATTCTTCGGGTGGTCGAAGCAGTCCCTTATCCAATAAGGTTCTTCGTGATATCAAAGCATTATCTTTAAACACATGAGATTCTTCGCGATACCAAAGCAGTATCTCTAAAAACATGAGATTCTTCGGGTGGTCGAAGCAGTCCCTTATCCAATAAGGTTCTTTGCGATACCAAAGCAGTATCTCTAAACACATGAGATTCTTCGGGTGGTCAAAGCAGTCCCTTATCTAATATAGTTCTTCGCGATACAAAAGTAGTATCTCTAAACACATGAGATTCTTCGGGTGGTCGAAGCAGTCCCTTATCCGTTAAGGTTCTTCGCGATACTGAAGTAGTATCTCTAAACACATGAGATTCTTCGGGTGGTCAAAATAGTCCCTTATCCAATAAGGTTCTTTGTGATACCAAAGCAGTATCTCTAAACACATGAGATTCTTCATGTGGTCAAAGCAGTCCCTTATCCAATAAGGTTCATCGTGATACCAAAGCAGTTTCTCTAAACACATGAGATTCATCGGGTGGTCAAAGTAGTCCCTTATCCAATAAGGTTATTTGCGAATCCAAAGCAGTATCTCTAAAAACATGAGATTCTTCGGGTGGTCGAAGAAGTCCCTTATCCAATAAGGTTCTTTGCGACACCAAACCAGTATCTCCAAACACATGACATTCTTCGGGTGGTCTAAGCAGTCCCTTATCTAATAAAGTTCTTCGTGATACCAAAGCAGTATCTCTAAACACATGAGATTCTTCGGGGGGTCAAAGCAGTCCCTTATCTAATAAGGTTATTCGCGATACCAAAGCAGTATCTCTAAACACATGAGATTCTTCGGGTGGTCAAACCAGTCACTTATCCAATAAGGTTCTTCACGATATCAAAGCGGTATCTCTAAACACATGAGATTCTTCGCGATACCAAAGCAGTATCTATAAAAACATGAGATTCTTCGGGTGGTCGAAGCAGTCCCTTATCCAATAAGGTTCTTTGCGATACCAAAGCAGTATCTCTAAACACATGAGATTCTTCGGGAGGTCAAAGCAGTCCCTTATCTAATAAAGTTCTTCGCGATACCAAAGCAGTATCTCTAAACACATGAGATTCTTCGGGTGGTCGAAGCAGTCCCTTATCCAATAAGGTTCATCGCGATACCAAAGCAGTTTCTCTAAACACATGAGATTCATCGGGTGATCAAAGTAGTCTCTAATCCAATAAGGTTATTTGCGAATCCAAAGCAGTATCTCTAAAAACATGAGATTCTTCAGGTGGTCGAAGCAGTCCCTTATTCAATAAGGTTCTTTGTGTCTCCAAAGTAGTATCTCTAAACACATGAGATTCTTCGGGTGGTCAAAGCAGTTCCTTATATAATAAGGTTCTTCGCGATACCAAAATTTGTATCTCTAAACACATGAGATTCTTCAGGTGGTCGAAGCAGTCCCTTATCCAATAAGGTTCTTCGTGTTACCAAAGCAGTATCTCTAAACACATGAGATTTGTCGGGTGGTCGAAGCAGTGCCTTATCCAATAAGGTTCTTCATGATATCAAAGCAGTATCTCTAAACACATGAGATTCGTCGGGTGGTCAAAGCAGTCCCTAATCTAATAAGGTTCTTCGCGATACCAAAGCAGTATCTCTAAACACATGAGATTCTTCCGGTGGTCAAAGCAGTCCCTTATCCAATAAGGTTCTTCGCGATATCAAAGCAGTATCTTTAAACACATGAGATTCTTCGCGATATCAAAGCAGTATCTCTAAACACATAAGATTCTTCGGGTGGTCGAAGCAGTCCCTTATCCAATAAGGTTCATCGCGATACCAAAGCAGTTTCTCTAAACACATGAGATTCTTCGGGTGGTCGAAGCAGTCCCTTATCCAATAAGGTTCATTGCGATACCAAAGCAGTTTCTCTAAACACATGAGATTCATTGGGTGGTCAAAGTAGTCTCTTATCCAATAAGGTTATTTGCGAATCCAAAGCAGTATCTCTAAAAACATGAGATTCTTCGGGTGGTCGAAGTAGTCCCTTATCCAATAAGGTTCTTTGCGATACCAAAGCAGTATATCTAAACACATGAGATTCTTCGGGTGGTCAAAGCAGTCCCTTATCTAATAAGGTTCTTCGCGATACCAAAGCAGTATCTCTAAACACATGAGATTCTTCGGGTGGTCGAAGCAGTCAATTATCCAATAAGGTTCTTCGCGATACCAAAGTAGTATCTCGAAACATATGAGATTCGTCGGGTGGTTGAAGAAGTGCCTTATCCGAGAAGGTTCTTCGCGATACCGAAGCAGTATCTCTTAACACATGAGATTCTTCGGGGGGTCAAAGCAATCCCTTATCTAATAAGGTTCTTCGCGATACCAAAGCAGTATCTCTAAACACATGAGATTCTTCGGGTGGTCAAACCAGTCACTTATCCAATAAGGTTCTTCACGATATCAAAGCGGTATCTCTAAACACATGAGATTCTTCGCGATACCAAAGCAGTATCTCTAAAAACATGAGATTCTTCGGGTGGTTGAAGCAGTCCCTTATCCAATAAGGTTCTTTGCGATACCAAAGCAGTATCTCTAAACACATGAGATTCTTCGGGTGGTCAAAGTAGTCCCTTATCTAATAAAGTTCTTCGCGATACCAAAGCAGTATCTCTAAACACATGAGATTCTTCGGGTGGTCGAAGCAGTCCCTTATCCAATAAGGTTCATCGCGATACCAAAGCAGTTTCTCTAAACACATGAGATTCATCGGGTGGTCAAAGTAGTCTCTAATCCGATAAGGTTATTTGCGAATCCAAAGCAGTATCTCTAAAAACATGAGATTCTTCAGGTGGTCGAAGCAGTCCCTTATTCAATAAGGTTCTTTGTGACTCCAAAGTAGTATCTCTAAACACATGAGATTCTTCGGGTGGTCGAAGCAGTCCCTTATCCGTTAAGATTCTTCGCGATACTGAAGTAGTATCTCTAAACACATGAGATTCTTCAGGTGGTCGAAGCAGTCCCTTATCCAATAAGGTTCTTCATGTTATCAAAGCTGTATCTCTAAACACATGAGATTCGTCGGGTGGTCAAAGCAGTCCCTTATCTAATAAGGTTCTTCGCGATACCAAAGCAGTATCTCTAAACACATGAGATTCTTCGGGTGGTCAAAGCAGTCCCTTATCCAATAAGGTTCTTCGCGATATCAAAGCAGTATCTTTAAACACATGAGATTCTTCGCGATATCAAAGCAGTATCTCTAAACACATAAGATTCTTCGGGTGGTCGAAGCAGTCCCTTATCCAATAAGGTTCATCGCGATACCAAAGCAGTTTCTCTAAACACATGAGATTCTTCGGGTGGTCGAAGCAGTCCCTTATCCAATAAGGTTCATCGCGATCTCAAAGCAGTTTCTCTAAACACATGAGATTCATCGGGTGGTCAAAGTAGTCTCTTATCCAATAAGGTTATTTGCGAATCCAAAGCAGTATCTCTAAAAACATGAGATTCTTCGGGTGGTCGAAGCAGTCCCTTATCCAATAAGGTTCTTTGCGACTCCAAAGTAGTATCTCTAAACACATGAGATTCTTCGGGTGGTCAAAGCAGTTCCTTATATAATAAGGTTCTTCGTGATACCAAAGCTGTATCTCTAAACACATGAGATTATTCGGGTGGTCGAAGCAGTCCCTTATCCAATAAGGTTCTTCATGATATCAAAGCAGCATCTCTAAACACATGAGATTCGTCGGGTGGTCAAAGCAGTCCCTTATCTAATAAGGTTCTTCGCGATACCAAAGCAATATCTATAAACACATGAGATTCTTCGGGTGGTCAAAGCAGTCCCTTATCCAATAAGGTTCTTCGCGATATCAAAGAAGTATCTTTAAACACATTAGATTCTTCGCGATATCAAAGCAGTATCTCTAAACACATAAGATTCTTCGGGTGGTCGAAGCAGTCGCTTATCCAATAAGGTTCTTCGCGATACCAAAGTATTATCTCTAAACACATGAAATTCTTCGGGTGGTCGAAGCAGTCCCTTATCCGTTAAGGTTCTTCGCGATACCAAAGCAGTATCTCTAAACACATGAGATTCTTCGGGTGGTCAAAGTAGTCCCTTATCCAACAAGGTTCTTTGTGATGCCAAAGCAGTATCTCTAAACACATGAGATTCTTCATGTGGTCAAAGTAGTCCCTTATCGAATAAGGTTCTTCGGGATACCCAAGCAGTATCTCTAAACACATGAGATTCTTCGGGTGGTCAAAGCAGTCCCTTATCTAATAAGGTTCTTCGCGATACCAAAGCAGTATCTCTAAACACATGAGATTCTTCGGGTGGTCGAAGCAGTCCCTTATTCAATAAGGTTCTTCGTGATATCAAAGCAGTATCTTTAAACACATGAGATTCTTCGCGATACCAAAGTAGTATCTCTAAAAACATGAGATTCTTCGGGTGGTCGAAGTAGTCCCTTATCCAATAAGGTTCTTTGCGATACCAAAGCAGTATATCTAAACACATGAGATTCTTCGGGTGGTCAAAGCAGTCCCTTATCTAATAAGGTTCTTCGCAATACCAAAGCAGTATCTCTAAACACATGAGATTCTTCGGGTGGTCGAAGCAGTCCCTTATCCAATAAGGTTCTTCACGATACCAAAGTAGTATCTCGAAACATATGAGATTCGTCGGGTGGTTGAAGAAGTGCCTTATCCGAGAAGGTTCTTCGCGATACCGAAGCAGTATCTCTTAACACATGAGATTCTTCGGGGGGTCAAAGCAATCCCTTATCTAATAAGGTTCTTCGCGTTACCAAAGCAGTATCTCTAAACACATGAGATTCTTCGGGTGGTCAAACCAGTCACTTATCCAATAAGATTCTTTACGATATCAAAGCGGTATCTCTAAACACATGAGATTCTTCGCGATACCAAAGCAGTATCTCTAAAAACATGAGATTCTTCGGGTGGTTGAAGCAGTCCCTTATCCAATAAGGTTCTTTGCGATACCAAAGCAGTATCTCTAAACACATGAGATTCTTCGGGTGGTCAAAGCAGTCCCTTATCTAATAAAGTTCTTCGCGATACCAAAGCAGTATCTCTAAACACATGAGATTCTTCGGGTGGTCGAAGCAGTCCCTTATCCAATAAGGTTCATCGCGATACCAAAGCAGTTTCTCTAAACACATGAGATTCATCGGGTGGTCAAAGTAGTCTCTAATCCGATAAGGTTATTTTCGAATCCAAAGCAGTATCTCTAAAAACATGAGATTCTTCAGGTGGTCGAAGCAGTCCCTTATTCAATAAGGTTCTTTGTGACTCCAAAGTAGTATCTCTAAACACATGAGATTCTTCGGGTGGTCGAAGCAGTCCCTTATCCGTTAAGATTCTTCGCGATACTGAAGTAGTATCTCTAAACACATGAGATTCTTCAGGTGGTCGAAGCTGTCCCTTATCCAATAAGGTTCTTCATGATATCAAAGCAGTATCTCTAAACACATGAGATTCGTCGGGTGGTCAAAGCAGTCCCTTATCTAATAAGGTTCTTCGCGATACCAAAGCAGTATCTCTAAACACATGAGATTCTTCGGGTGGTCAAAGCAGTCCCTTATCCAATAAGGTTCTTCGCGATATCAAAGCAGTATCTTTAAACACATGAGATTCTTCGCGATATCAAAGCAGTATCTCTAAACACATAAGATTCTTCGGGTGGTCGAAGCAGTCCCTTATCCAATAAGGTTCATCGCGATACCAAAGCAGTTTCTCTAAACACATGAGATTCTTCGGGTGGTCGAAGCAGTCCCTTATCCAATAAGGTTCATCGCGATCTCAAAGCAGTTTCTCTAAACACATGAGATTCATCGGGTGGTCAAAGTAGTCTCTTATCCAATAAGGTTATTTGCGAATCCAAAGCAGTATCTCTAAAAACATGAGATTCTTCGGGTGGTCGAAGCAGTCCCTTATCCAATAAGGTTCTTTGCGACTCCAAAGTAGTATCTCTAAACACATGAGATTCTTTGGGTGGTCAAAGCAGTTCCTTATATAATAAGGTTCTTCGCGATACCAAAGCTGTATCTCTAAACACATGAGATTCTTCGGGTGGTCGAAGCAGTCCCTTATCCAATAAGGTTCTTCATGATATCAAAGCAGCATCTCTAAACACATGAGATTCGTCGGGTGGTCAAAGCAGTCCCTTATCTAATAAGGTTCTTCGCGATACCAAAGCAGTATCTATAAACACATGAGATTCTTCGGGTGGTCAAAGCAGTCCCTTATCCAATAAGGTTCTTCGCGATATCAAAGAAGTATCTTTAAACACATTAGATTCTTCGCGATATCAAAGCAGTATCTCTAAACACATAAGATTCTTCGGGTGGTCGAAGCAGTCGCTTATCCAATAAGGTTCTTCGCGATACCAAAGTATTATCTCTAAACACATGAAATTCTTCGGGTGGTCGAAGCAGTCCCTTATCCGTTAAGGTTCTTCGCGATACCAAAGCAGTATCTCTAAACACATGAGATTCTTCAGGTGGTCAAAGTAGTCCCTTATCCAACAAGGTTCTTTGTGATTCCAAAGCAGTATCTCTAAACACATGAGATTCTTCATGTGGTCAAAGTAGTCCCTTATCGAATAAGGTTCTTCGGGATACCCAAGCAGTATCTCTAAACACATGAGATTCTTCGGGTGGTCAAAGCAGTCCCTTATCTAATAAGGTTCTTCGCGATACCAAAGCAGTATCTCTAAACACATGAGATTCTTCGGGTGGTCGAAGCAGTCCCTTATCCAAAAAGTTTCTTCGTGATATCAAAGCAGTATCTTTAAACACATGAGATTCTTCGTGATACCAAAGTAGTATCTCTAAAAACATGAGATTCTTCGGGTGGTCGAAGCAGTCCCTTATCCAATAAGGTTCTTTGCGATACCAAAGCAGTCTCTCTAGACACATGAGATTCTTCGGGTGGTCAAAGCAGTCCCTTATTTAATAAGGTTCTTCGCGATACCAAAGCAGTATCTCTAAACACATGAGATTCTTCGGGTGGTCAAAGCAGTCACTTATCCAATAAGGTTCTTCATGATATCAAAGCGGTATCTCTAAACACATGAGATTCTTCGCGATACCAAAGCAGTAGCTCTAAAAAAATGAGATTCTTCGGGTGGTCGAAGCAGTCCCTTATCCAATAAGGTTCTTTGTGATACCAAAGCAGTATCTCTAAACACATGAGATTCTTCGGGTGGTCAAAGCAGTCCCTTATCCGTTAAGGTTCTTCGCGATACCAAAGCAGTATCTCTTAACACATGAGATTCTTCGGGTGGTCAAAGTACTCCCTTATCAAACAAGGTTCTTTGTGATACCAAAGCAGTATCTCTAAACACATGAGATTCTTCATGTGGTCAAAGTAGTCCCTTATGGAATAAGGTTCTTCGGGATACCCAAGCAATATCTCTAAACACATGAGATTCTTTGGGTGGTCAAAGCAGTCCCTTATCTAATAAGGTTCTTCGCGATACCAAAGCAGTATCTCTAAACACATGAGATTCTTCGGGTGGTCGAAGCAGTCCCTTATCCAATAAGGTTCTTCGTGATATCAAAACAGTATCTTTAAACACATGAAATTCTTCGCGATACCAAAGTAGTATCTCTTAAAACATGAGATTCTTCGGGTGGTCGAAGCAGTCCCTTATCCAATAAGGTTCTTCGCGATACCAAAACAGTATCTCTAAACACATGAGATTCTTCGGGTGGTCTAAGCAGTCCCTTATCTAATAAAGTTCTTCGTGATACCAAAGCAGTATCTCTAAACACATGAGATTCTTCGGGTGGTCGAAGCAGTCCCTTATCCAATAAGGTTCTTCGCGATACCAAAGTAGTATCTCGAAACATATGAGATTCGTCGGGTGGTCGAAGAAGTGCCTTATCCGATAAGGTTCTTCGCGATACCGAAGCAGTATCTCTAAACACATGAGATTCTTCGGGGGGTCAAAGCAGTCCCTTATCTAATAAGGTTCTTCGCGATACCAAAGCAGTATCTCTAAACACATGAGATTCTTCGGGTGGTCAAATCAGTCACTTATCCAATATGGTTCTTCACGATATCAAAGTGGTATCTCTAAACACATGAGATTCTTCGCGATACCAAAGCAGTATCTCTAAAAACATGAGATTCTTCGGGTGGTCGAAGCAGTCCCTTATCCAATAAGGTTCTTTGCGATACCAAAGCAGTATCTCTAAACACATGAGATTCTTCGGGTGGTCAAAGCAGTCCCTTATCTAATAAAGTTCTTCGCGATACCAAAGCAGTATCTCTAAACACATGAGATTCTTCGGGTGGTCAAAGCAGTCCCTTATCCAATAAGGTTATTTGCGAATCAAATGCAGTATCTCTAAAAACATGAGATTCTTCAGGTGGTCGAAGCAGTCCCTTATTCAATAAGGTTCTTTGTGACTCCAAAGTAGTATCTCTAAACACATGAGATTTTTCGGGTGGTCAAAGCAGTTCCTTATATAATAAGGTTCTTCGCGATACCAAAGCTGTATCTCTAAACACATGAGATTCTTCGGGTGGTCAAAGCAGTCCCTTATCCAATAAGGTTCTTCGTGATACCAAAACAGTATCTCTAAACACATGAGATTCGTCGGGTGGTCGAAGCAGTGCCTTATCCAATAAGGTTCTTCATGATATCAAAGCAGTATCTCTAAACACATGAGATTCGTCGGGTGGTCATAGCAGTCCCTTATCTAATAAGGTTCTTCGCGATACCAAAGCAGTATCTCTAAACATATGAGATTCTTCGGGTGGTCAAAGCAGTCCCTTATCCAATAAGGTTCTTCGCGATATCAAAGCAGTATCTTTAAACACATGAGATTCTTCGCGATATCAATGCAGTATCTCTAAACACATAAAATTCTTCGGGTGGTCGAAGCAGTCCCTTATCCAATAAGGTTCATCGCGATACCAAAGCAGTTTCTCTAAACACATGAGATTCTTCGGGTGGTCGAAGCAGTCCCTTATCCAATAAGGTTCATCGCGATACCAAAGCAGTTTCTCTAAACACATGAGATTCATCGGGTGGTCAAAGTAGTCTCTTATCCAATAAGGTTATTTGCGAATCCAAAGCAGTATCTCTAAAAACATGAGATTCTTCGGGTGGTCGAAGCAGTCCCTTATCCAATAAGGTTCTTTGCGACTCCAAAGTAGTATCTCTAAACACATGAGATTCTTCGGGTGGTCAAAGCAGTTCCTTATATAATAAGGTTCTTCGCGATACCAAAGTTGTATCTCTAAACACATGAGATTCTTCGGGTGGTCGAAGAAGTCCCTTATCCAATAAGGTTCTTCATGATATCAAAGCAGTATCTCTAAACACATGAGATTCGTCGGGTGGTCAAAGCAGTCCCTTATCTAATAAGGTTCTTCGCGATACCAAAGCAGTATCTATAAACACATGAGATTCTTCGGGTGGTCAAAGCAGTCCCTTATCCAATAAGGTTCTTCGCGATATCAAAGAAGTATCTTTAAACACATGAGATTCTTCGCGATATCAAAGCAGTATCTCTAAAGACATAAGATTCTTCGGGTGGTCGAAGCAGTCGCTTATCCAATAAGGTTCTTCGCGATACCAAAGTAGTCTCTCTAAACACATGAAATTCTTCGGGTGGTCGAAGCAGTCCCTTATCCGTTAAGGTTCTTCGCGATACCAAAGCAGTATCTCTAAACACATGAGATTCTTCGGGTGGTCAAAGTAGTCCCTTATCCAACAAGGTTCTTTGTGATGCCAAAGCAGTATCTCTAAACACATGAGATTCTTCATGTGGTCAAAGTAGTCCCTTATCGAATAAGGTTCTTCGGGATACCCAAGCAGTATCTCTAAACACATGAGATTCTTCGGGTGGTCAAAGCAGTCCCTTATCTAATAAGGTTCTTCGCGATACCAAAGCAGTATCTCTAAACACATGAGATTCTTCAGATGGTCGAAGCAGTTCCTTATCCAATAAGGTTCTTCGTGATATCAAAGCAGTATCTTTAAACACATGAGATTCTTCGCGATACCAAAGTAGTATCTCTAAAAACATGAGATTCTTCGGGTGGTCGAAGCAATCCCTTATCCAATAAGGTTCTTCGCGATACCAATGCAGTATCTCTAAACACATGAGATTCTTCGGGTGGTCGAAGCAGTCCCTTACCTAATAAGGTTCATCGCGATACCAAAGCAGTTTCTCTAAACACATGAGATTCATCGGGTGGTCAAAGTAGTCTCTTATCCAATAAGGTTATTTGCGAATCCAAAGCAGTATCTCTAAAAACATGAGATTCTTCGGGTGGTCGAAGCAGTCCCTTATCCAATAAGGTTCTTTGCGACTCCAAAGTAGTATCTCTAAACACATGAGATTCTTCGGGAGGTCAAAGAAGTTCCTTATATAATAAGGTTCTTCGCGATACCAAAGCTGTATCTCTAAACACATGAGATTCTTCGGGTGGTCGAAGAAGTCCCTTATCCAATAAGGTTCTTCATGATATCAAAGCAGTATCTCTAAACACATGAGATTCGTCGGGTGGTCAAAGCAGTCCCTTATCTAATAAGGTTCTTCGCGATACCAAAGCAGTATCTCTAAACACATGAGATTCTTCGGGTGGTCGAAGCAGTCCCTTATCCAATAAGGTTCTTCGTGATATCAAAGCAGTATCTTTAAACACATGAGATTCTTCGCGATACCAAAGTAGTATCTCTAAAAACATAAGATTCTTCGGGTGGTCGAAGCAGTCCCTTATCCAATAACGTTCTTTGCGATACCAAAGAAGTATCTCTAAAGACATGAGATTCTTCGGGTGGTCAAAGCAGTCCCTTATCTAATAAGGTTCTTCGCGATACCAAAGCAGTATCTCTAAACACATGAGATTCTTCGGGTGGTCAAAGAAGTCCCTTATCCAATAAGGTTCTTCGCGAGATCAAAAGAAGTATCTCTAAACACATGAGATTCTTCGCGATACCAAAGCAGTATCTCTAAAAACATGAGATTCTTCGGGTGGTCGAAGCAGTCCCTTATCCAATAAGGTTCTTTGCGATACCAAAGTAGTATCTCAAAACACATGAGATTCTTCGGGTGGTCAAAGCAGTCGCTTATCTAATAAGGTTCTTCGCGATACCAAATCAGTATCTCTAAACACATGAGATTCTTCGGGTGGTCAAAGCAGTTCCTTATCCAATAAGGTTTTTCGCGATATCAAAGCAGTATCTCTAAACACATGAGATTCTTCGCGATGCCAAAGCAGTATCTCTAAAAACATGAGATTCTTCGGGTGGTCGAAGCAGTCCCTTATCCAATAAGGTTCTTTGCGATACCAAAGCAGTATCTCCAAACACATGAGATTCTTCGGATGGTCAAAGCAGTCCCTTATCTAATAAGGTTCTTCGCGATACCAAATCAGTATCTCTAAACACATGAGATTCTTCGGGTGGTCAAAGCAGTCCCTTATCCAATAAGGTTCTTCGCGATATCAAAGCAGTATCTCTATACACATGAGATTCTTCGCGATGCCAAAGCAGTATCTCTAAAAACATGAGATTCTTCGGGTGGTCAAAGCAGTCCCTTATCCAATAAGGTTCATTGCGATACCAAAGCAGTATCTCTAAACACATGAGATTCTTCGGGTGGTCAAAGCAGTCCCTTATCTAATAAGGTTCTTCGCGATACCAAAGCAGTATCTCTAAACACATGAGATTCTTCGGGGGGTCAAAGCAGTCCCTTATCTAATAAGGTTCTTCGCGATACCAAAGCAGTATCTCTAAACACATGAGATTCTTCGGGTGGTCAAAGCAGTCCCTTATCCAATAAGGTTCTTCGCGATATCAAAGCAGTATCTTTAAACACATGAGATTCGTCGGGTGGTGAAAGCAGTCCCTTATCTAATAAGGTTCTTCGCGATACCAAAGCAGTATCTCTAAACACATGAGATTCTTCGGGTGGTCGAAGCAGTCCCTTATCCAATAACGTTCTTCGTGATATCAAAGTAGTATCTTTAAACACATGAGATTCTTCGCGATACCAAAGTAGTATCTCTAAAAACATGAGATTCTTCGGGTGGTCGAAGCAGTCCCTTATCCAATAAGGTTCTTTGCAATACCAAAGCAGTATCTCTAAACACATGAGATTCTTCGGGTGGTCAAAGCAGTCCCTTATCTAATAAGGTTCTTCGCGATATCAAAGAAGTATCTCTAAACACATGAGATTCTTCGGGTGGTCAAAGCAGTCCTTTATCCAATAAGGTTCTTCGCGATATCAAAGATGTATCTCTAAACACATGAGATTCTTCGCAATACCAAAGCAGTATCTCTAAAAACATGAGATTCTTCGGGTGGTCGAAGCAGTCCCTTATCCAATAAGGTTCTTCGCCATACCAAAGCAGTATCTCTAAACACATGAGATTCTTCGGGGGGTCAAAGCACTCCCTTATCTAATAAGGTTCTTCGCGATACCAAAGCAGTATCTCTAAACACATGAGATTCTTCGGGTGGTCAAAGCAGTCCCTTATCCAATAAGGTTCTTCATGATATCAAAGCAGTATCTCTAAACACATGAGATTCTTCGGGTGGTCAAAGCAGTCCCTTATCTAATAAGGTTCTTCGCGATACCAAAGCAGTATCTCTAAACACATGAGATTCTTCGGGTGGTCGAAGCAGTCCCTTATCCAATAAGGTTCTTCGTGATATCAAAGCAGTATCTTTAAACACATGAGATTCTTCGCGATACCAAAGTAGTATCTCTAAAAACATGAGATTCTTCGGGTGGTCGAAGCAGTCCCTTATCCAATAAGGTTCATTGCGATACCAAAGAAGTATCTCTAAACACATGAGATTCTTCGGGTGGTCAAAGCAGTCCCTTATCTAATAAGGTTCTTCGCGATACCAAAGCAGTATCTCTAAACACATGAGATTCTTCGGGTGGTCAAAGAAGTCCCTTATCAAATAAGGTTCTTCGCGAGATCAAAGAAGTATCTCTAAACACCTGAGATTCTTCACGATATCAAAGCAGTATCTCTAAAAACATGAGATTCTTCGGGTGGTCGAAGCAGTCCCTTATCCAATAAGGTTCTTTGCGATACCAAAGTAGTATCTCAAAACACATGAGATTCTTCGGGTGGTCAAAGCAGTCGCTTATCTAATAAGGTTCTTCGCGATACCAAATCAGTATCTCTAAACACATGAGATTCTTCGGGTGGTCAAAGCAGTTCCTTATCCAATAAGGTTTTTCGCGATATCAAAGCAGTATCTCTAAACACATGAGATTCTTCGCGATGCTAAAGCAGTATCTCTAAAAACATGAGATTCTTCGAGTGGTCGAAGCAGTCCCTTATCCAATAAGGTTCATTGCGATACCAAAGCAGTATCTCTAAACACATGAGATTCTTCGGGTGGTCAAAGCAGTCCCTTATCTTATAAGGTTCTTCGCGATACCAAAGCAGTATCTCTAAACACATGAGATTCTTCGGGGGGTCAAAGCAGTCCCTTATCTAATAAGGTTCTTCGCGATACCAAAGCAGTATCTCTAAACACATGAGATTCTTCGGGTGGTCAAAGCAGTCCCTTATCCAATAAGGTTCATTGCGATACCAAAGCAGTATCTCTAAACACATGAGATTCTTCGGGTGGTCAAAGCAGTCCCTTATCTAATAAGGTTCTTCGCGATACCAAAGCAGTATCTCTAAACACATGAGATTCTTCGGGGGGTCAAAGCAGTCCCTTATCTAATAAGGTTCTTCGCGATACCAAAGCAGTATCTCTAAACACATGAGATTCTTCGGGTGGTCAAAGCAGTCCCTTATCCAATAAGGTTCATTGCGATACCAAAGCAGTATCTCTAAACACATGAGATTCTTCGAGTGGTCAAAGCAGTCCCTTATCTAATAAGGTTCTTCGCGATACCAAAGCAGTATCTCTAAACACATGAGATTCTTTGGGGGGTCAAAGCAGTCCCTTATCTAATAAGTTTCTTCGCGATACCAAAGCAGTATCTCTAAACACATGAGATTCTTCGGGTGGTCAAAGCAGTCCCTTATCCAACAAGGTTCTTCGCGATATCAAAGCAGTATCTTGAAACACATGAGATTCGTCGGGTGGTGAAAGCAGTCCCTTATCTAATAAGGTTCTTCGCGATACCAAAGCAGTATCTCTAAACACATGAGATTCTTCGGGTGGTCGAAGCAGTCCCTTATCCAATAACGTTCTTCGTGATATCAAAGCAGTATATCTAAACACATGAGATTCTTCGCGATGCCAAAGCAGTATCTCTAAAAACATGACATTCTTCGGGTGGTCAAAGCAGTCCCTTATCCAATAAGGTTCATTGCGATACCAAAGCAGTATCTCTAAACACATGAGATTCTTCGGGTGGTCAAAGCAGTCCCTTATCTAATAAAGTTCTTTGCGATACCAAAGCAGTATCTCTAAACACATGAGATTCTTCGGGGGGTCAATGCAGTCCCTTATCTAATAAGGTTCTTCGCGATACCAAAGCAGTATCTCTAAACACATGAGATTCTTCGGTTGGTCAAAGCAGTCCCTTATCCAATAAGGTTCTTCGCGATATCAAAGCAGTATCTTGAAACACATGAGATTCGTCGGGTGGTGAAAGCAGTCCCTTATCTAATAAGGTTCTTCGCGATACCAAAGCAGTATCTCTAAACACATGAGATTCTTCGGGTGGTCGAAGCAGTCCCTTATCCAATAACGTTCTTCGTGATATCAAAGCAGTATCTTTAAACACATGAGATTCTTCGCGATACCAAAGTAGTATCTCTAAACACATGAGATTCTTCGGGTGGTCAAAGAAGTCCCTTATCCAATAAGGTTCTTCGCGAGATCAAAGAAGTATCTCTAAACACATGAGATTCTTCGCGATACCAAAGCAGTATCTCTAAAAACATGAGATTCTTCGGGTGGTCGAAGCAGTCCCTTATTCAATAAGGTTCTTTGCGATACCAAAGTAGTATCTCAAAACACATGAGATTCTTCGGGTGGTCAAAGCAGTCGCTTATCTAATAACGTTCTTCGCGATACCAAATCAGTATCTCTAAACACATGAGATTCTTCGGGTGGTCAAAGCAGTTCCTTATCCAATAAGGTTTTTCGCGATATCAAAGCAGTATCTCTAAACACATGAGATTCTTCGCGATGCCAAAGCAGTATCTCTAAAAACATGAGATTCTTCGGGTGGTCGAAGCAGTCCCTTATCCAATAAGGTTTTTTGCGATACCAAAGCAATATCTCTAAACACATGAGATTCTTCGGGTGGTCAAAGCAGTCCCTTATCTAATAAGGTTCTTCGCGATACCAAATCAGTATCTCTAAACACATGAGATTCTTCGCGATGCCAAAGCAGTATCTCTAAAAACATGAGATTCTTCGGGTGGTCAAAGCAGTCCCTTATCCAATAAGGTTCATTGTGATACCAAAGCAGTATCTCTAGACACATGAGATTCTTCGGGTGGTCAAAGCAGTCCCTTATCTTATAAGGTTCTTCGCGATACCAAAGCAGTATCTCTAAACACATGAGATTCTTCGGGGGGTCAAAGCAGTCCCTTATCTAATAAGGTTCTTCGCGATACCAAAGCAGTATCTCTAAACACATGAGATTCTTCGGGTGGTCAAAGCAGTCCCTTATCCAATAAGGTTCTTCGCGATATCAAAGCAGTATCTTTAAACACATGAGATTCGTCGGGTGGTGAAAGCAGTCCCTTATCTAATAAGGTTCTTCGCGATACCAAAGCAGTATCTCTAAACACATGAGATTCTTCGGGTGGTCGAAGCAGTCCCTTATCCAATAACGTTCTTCGTGATATCAAAGCAGTATCTTTAAACACATGAGATTCTTCGCGATACCAAAGTAGTATCTCTAAAAACATGAGATTCTTCGGGTGGTCGAAGCAGTCCCTTATCCAATAAGGTTCTTTGCAATACCAAAGCAGTATCTCTAAACACATGAGATTCTTCAGGTGGTCAAAGCAGTCCCTTATCTAATAAGGTTCTTCGCGATATCGAAGAAGTATCTCTAAACACATGAGATTCTTCGGGTGGTCAAAGCAGTCCTTTATCCAATAAGGTTCTTCGCGATATCAAAGATGTATCTCTAAACACATGAGATTCTTCGCAATACCAAAGCAGTATCTCTAAAAACATGAGATTCTTCGGGTGGTCGAAGCAGTCCCTTATCCAATAAGGTTCTTTGCGATACCAAAGTAGTATCTCAAAACACATGAGATTCTTCGGGTGGTCAAAGCAGTCCCTTATCCAATAAGGTTCTTCGATTTATCAAAGCAGTATCTCTAAACACATGAGATTCTTCGCGATGCCAAAGCAGTATCTCTAAAAACATGAGATTCTTCGGGTGGTCGAAGCAGTCTCTTATCCAATAAGGTTCTTTGCGTTACCAAAGCAGTATCTCTAAACACATGAGATTATTCGGGTGGTCAAAGCAGTCCCTTATCTAATAAGGTTCTTCGCGATACCAAATCAGTATCTCTAAACACATGAGATTCTTCGGGGGGTCAAAGCAGTCCCTTATCTAATAAGGTTCTTCGCGATACCAAAGCAGTATCTCTAAACACATGAGATTCTTCGGGTGGTCAAAGCAGTCCCTTATCCAATAAGGTTCTTCGCGATATCAAAGCAGTATCTTGAAACACATGAGATTCGTCGGGTGGTGAAAGCAGTCCCTTATCTAATAAGGTTCTTCGCGATACCAAAGCAGTATCTCTAAACACATGAGATTCTTCGGGTGGTCGAAGCAGTCCCTTATCCAATAACGTTCTTCGTGATATCAAAGCAGTATCTCTAAACACATGAGATTCTTCGCGATGCCAAAGCAGTATCTCTAAAAACATGACATTCTTCGGGTGGTCAAAGCAGTCCCTTATCCAATAAGGTTCATTGCGATACCAAAGCAGTATCTCTAAACACATGAGATTCTTCGGGTGGTCAAAGCAGTCCCTTATCTAATAAGGTTCTTCGCGATACCAAAGCAGTATCTCTAAACACATGAGATTCTTCGGGGGGTCAAAGCAGTCCCTTATCTAATAAGGTTCTTCGCGATACCAAAGAAGTATCTCTAAACACATGAGATTCTTCGGGTGGTCAAAGCAGTCCCTTATCCAATAAGGTTCTTCGCGATATCAAAGCAGTATCTTTAAACACATGAGATTCGTCGGGTGGTGAAAGCAGTCCCTTATCTAATAAGGTTCTTCGCGATACCAAAGCAGTATCTCTAAACACATGAGATTCTTCGGGTGGTCGAAGCAGTCCCTTATCCAATAACGTTCTTCGTGATATCAAAGCAGTATCTTTAAACACATGAGATTCTTCGCGATACCAAAGTAGTATCTCTAAAAACATGAGATTCTTCGGGTGGTCGAAGCAGTCCCTTATCCAATAAGGTTCTTTGCAATACCAAAGCAGTATCTCTAAACACATGAGATTCTTCGGGTGGTCAAAGCAGTCCCTTATCTAATAAGGTTCTTCGCGATATCGAAGAAGTATCTCTAAACACATGAGATTCTTCGGGTGGTCAAAGCAGTCCTTTATCCAATAAGGTTCTTCGCGATATCAAAGATGTATCTCTAAACACATGAGATTCTTCGCAATACCAAAGCAGTATCTCTAAAAACATGAGATTCTTCGGGTGGTCGAAGCAGTCCCTTATCCAATAAGGTTCTTTGCGATACCAAAGTAGTATCTCAAAACACATGAGATTCTTCGGGTGGTCAAAGCAGTCCCTTATCCAATAAGGTTCTTCGATTTATCAAAGCAGTATCTCTAAACACATGAGATTCTTCGCGATGCCAAAGCAGTATCTCTAAAAACATGAGATTCTTCGGGTGGTCGAAGCAGTCTCTTATCCAATAAGGTTCTTTGCGATACCAAAGCAGTATCTCTAAACACATGAGATTCTTCGGGTGGTCAAAGCAGTCCCTTATCTAATAAGGTTCTTCGCGATACCAAATCAGTATCTCTAAACACATGAGATTCTTCGGGGGGTCAAAGCAGTCCCTTATCTAATAAGGTTCTTCGCGATACCAAAGCAGTATCTCTAAACACATGAGATTCTTCGGGTGGTCAAAGCAGTCCCTTATCCAATAAGGTTCTTCGCGATATCAAAGCAGTATCTTGAAACACATGAGATTCGTCGGGTGGTGAAAGCAGTCCCTTATCTAATAAGGTTCTTCGCGATACCAAAGCAGTATCTCTAAACACATGAGATTCTTCGGGTGGTCGAAGCAGTCCCTTATCCAATAACGTTCTTCGTGATATCAAAGCAGTATCTCTAAACACATGAGATTCTTCGCGATGCCAAAGCAGTATCTCTAAAAACATGACATTCTTCGGGTGGTCAAAGCAGTCCCTTATCCAATAAGGTTCATTGCGATACCAAAGCAGTATCTCTAAACACATGAGATTCTTCGGGTGGTCAAAGCAGTCCCTTATCTAATAAGGTTCTTCGCGATACCAAAGCAGTATCTCTAAACACATGAGATTCTTCGGGGGGTCAAAGCAGTCCCTTATCTAATAAGGTTCTTCGCGATACCAAAGCAGTATCTCTAAACACATGAGATTCTTCGGTTGGTCAAAGCAGTCCCTTATCCAATAAGGTTCTTCGCGATATCAAAGCAGTATCTTGAAACACATGAGATTCGTCGGGTGGTGAAAGCAGTCCCTTATCTAATAAGGTTCTTCGCGATACCAAAGCAGTATCTCTAAACACATGAGATTCTTCGGGTGGTCGAAGCAGTCCCTTATCCAATAACGTTCTTCGTGATATCAAAGCAGTATCTTTAAACACATGAGATTCTTCGCGATACCAAAGTAGTATCTCTAAACACATGAGATTCTTCGGGTGGTCAAAGAAGTCCCTTATCCAATAAGGTTCTTCGCGAGATCAAAGAAGTATCTCTAAACACATGAGATTCTTCGCGATACCAAAGCAGTATCTCTAAAAACATGAGATTCTTCGGGTGGTCGAAGCAGTCCCTTATCCAATAAGGTTCTTTGCGATACCAAAGTAGTATCTCAAAACACATGAGATTCTTCGGGTGGTCAAAGCAGTCGCTTATCTAATAACGTTCTTCGCGATACCAAATCAGTATCTCTAAACACATGAGATTCTTCGGGTGGTCAAAGCAGTTCCTTATCCAATAAGGTTTTTCGCGATATCAAAGCAGTATCTCTAAACACATGAGATTCTTCGCGATGCCAAAGCAGTATCTCTAAAAACATGAGATTCTTCGGGTGGTCGAAGCAGTCCCTTATCCAATAAGGTTTTTTGCGATACCAAAGCAGTATCTCTAAACACATGAGATTCTTCGGGTGGTCAAAGCAGTCCCTTATCTAATAAGGTTCTTCGCGATACCAAATCAGTATCTCTAAACACATGAGATTCTTCGCGATGCCAAAGCAGTATCTCTAAAAACATGAGATTCTTCGGGTGGTCAAAGCAGTCCCTTATCCAATAAGGTTCAATGTGATACCAAAGCAGTATCTCTAGACACATGAGATTCTTCGGGTGGTCAAAGCAGTCCCTTATCTTATAAGGTTCTTCGCGATACCAAAGCAGTATCTCTAAACACATGAGATTCTTCGGGGGGTCAAAGCAGTCCCTTATCTAATAAGGTTCTTCGCGATACCAAAGCAGTATCTCTAAACACATGAGATTCTTCGGGTGGTCAAAGCAGTCCCTTATCCAATAAGGTTCTTCGCGATATCAAAGCAGTATCTTTAAACACATGAGATTCGTCGGGTGGTGAAAGCAGTCCCTTATCTAATAAGGTTCTTCGCGATACCAAGCAGTATCTCTAAACACATGAGATTCTTCGGGTGGTCGAAGCAGTCCCTTATCCAATAACGTTCTTCGTGATATCAAAGCAGCATCTTTAAACACATGAGATTCTTCGCGATACCAAAGTAGTATCTCTAAAAACATGAGATTCTTCGGGTGGTCGAAGCAGTCCCTTATCCAATAAGGTTCTTTGCAATACCAAAGCAGTATCTCTAAACACATGAGATTCTTCGGGTGGTCAAAGCAGTCCCTTATCTAATAAGGTTCTTCGCGATATCGAAGAAGTATCTCTAAACACATGAGATTCTTCGGGTGGTCAAAGCAGTCCTTTATCCAATAAGGTTCTTCGCGATATCAAAGATGTATCTCTAAACACATGAGATTCTTCGCAATACCAAAGCAGTATCTCTAAAAACATGAGATTCTTCGGGTGGTCGAAGCAGTCCCTTATCCAATAAGGTTCTTTGCGATACCAAAGTAGTATCTCAAAACACATGAGATTCTTCGGGTGGTCAAAGCAGTCCCTTATCCAATAAGGTTCTTCGATTTATCAAAGCAGTATCTCTAAACACATGAGATTCTTCGCGATGCCAAAGCAGTATCTCTAAAAACATGAGATTCTTCGGGTGGTCGAAGCAGTCTCTTATCCAATAAGGTTCTTTGCGATACCAAAGCAGTATCTCTAAACACATGAGATTCTTCGGGTGGTCAAAGCAGTCCCTTATCTAATAAGGTTCTTCGCGATACCAAATCAGTATCTCTAAACACATGAGATTCTTCGGGGGGTCAAAGCAGTCCCTTATCTAATAAGGTTCTTCGCGATACCAAAGCAGTATCTCTAAACACATGAGATTCTTCGGGTGGTCAAAGCAGTCCCTTATCCAATAAGGTTCTTCGCGATATCAAAGCAGTATCTTGAAACACATGAGATTCGTCGGGTGGTGAAAGCAGTCCCTTATCTAATAAGGTTCTTCGCGATACCAAAGCAGTATCTCTAAACACATGAGATTCTTCGGGTGGTCGAAGCAGTCCCTTATCCAATAACGTTCTTCGTGATATCAAAGCAGTATCTCTAAACACATGAGATTCTTCGCGATGCCAAAGCAGTATCTCTAAAAACATGACATTCTTCGGGTGGTCAAAGCAGTCCCTTATCCAATAAGGTTCATTGCGATACCAAAGCAGTATCTCTAAACACATGAGATTCTTCGGGTGGTCAAAGCAGTCCCTTATCTAATAAGGTTCTTCGCGATACCAAAGCAGTATCTCTAAACACATGAGATTCTTCGGGGGGTCAAAGCAGTCCCTTATCTAATAAGGTTCTTCGCGATACCAAAGCAGTATCTCTAAACACATGAGATTCTTCGGTTGGTCAAAGCAGTCCCTTATCCAATAAGGTTCTTCGCGATATCAAAGCAGTATCTTGAAACACATGAGATTCGTCGGGTGGTGAAAGCAGTCCCTTATCTAATAAGGTTCTTCGCGATACCAAAGCAGTATCTCTAATCACATGAGATTCTTCGGGTGGTCGAAGCAGTCCCTTATCCAATAACGTTCTTCGTGATATCAAAGCAGTATCTTTAAACACATGAGATTCTTCGCGATACCAAAGTAGTATCTCTAAACACATGAGATTCTTCGGGTGGTCAAAGAAGTCCCTTATCCAATAAGGTTCTTCGCGAGATCAGAGAAGTATCTCTAAACACATGAGATTCTTCGCGATACCAAAGCAGTATCTCTAAAAACATGAGATTCTTCGGGTGGTCGAAGCAGTCCCTTATCCAATAAGGTTCTTTGCGATACCAAAGTAGTATCTCAAAACACATGAGATTCTTCGGGTGGTCAAAGCAGTCGCTTATCTAATAACGTTCTTCGCGATACCAAATCAGTATCTCTAAACACATGAGATTCTTCGGGTGGTCAAAGCAGTTCCTTATCCAATAAGGTTTTTCGCGATATCAAAGCAGTATCTCTAAACACATGAGATTCTTCGCGATGCCAAAGCAGTATCTCTAAAAACATGAGATTCTTCGGGTGGTCGAAGCAGTCCCTTATCCAATAAGGTTTTTTGCGATACCAAAGCAGTATCTCTAAACACATGAGATTCTTCGGGTGGTCAAAGCAGTCCCTTATCTAATAAGGTTCTTCGCGATACCAAATCAGTATCTCTAAACACATGAGATTCTTCGCGATGCCAAAGCAGTATCTCTAAAAACATGAGATTCTTCGGGTGGTCAAAGCAGTCCCTTATCCAATAAGGTTCAATGTGATACCAAAGCAGTATCTCTAGACACATGAGATTCTTCGGGTGGTCAAAGCAGTCCCTTATCTTATAAGGTTCTTCGCGATACCAAAGCAGTATCTCTAAACACATGAGATTCTTCGGGGGGTCAAAGCAGTCCCTTATCTAATAAGGTTCTTCGCGATACCAAAGCAGTATCTCTAAACACATGAGATTCTTCGGGTGGTCAAAGCAGTCCCTTATCCAATAAGGTTCTTCGCG
This sequence comes from Lathyrus sativus, assembly GCA_963859935.3. Lineage (NCBI taxonomy): Eukaryota > Viridiplantae > Streptophyta > Magnoliopsida > Fabales > Fabaceae > Lathyrus > Lathyrus sativus. The sequence continues at coordinate 233,348,685 of OZ012740.1, read as the reverse complement.
ATATCAAAGCAGTATCTTTAAACACATGAGATTCGTCGGGTGGTGAAAGCAGTCCCTTATCTAATAAGGTTCTTCGCGATACCAAAGCAGTATCTCTAAACACATGAGATTCTTCGGGTGGTCGAAGCAGTCCCTTATCCAATAACGTTCTTCGTGATATCAAAGCAGCATCTTTAAACACATGAGATTCTTCGCGATACCAAAGTAGTATCTCTAAAAACATGAGATTCTTCGGGTGGTCGAAGCAGTCCCTTATCCAATAAGGTTCTTTGCAATACCAAAGCAGTATCTCTAAACACATGAGATTCTTCGGGTGGTCAAAGCAGTCCCTTATCTAATAAGGTTCTTCGCGATATCGAAGAAGTATCTCTAAACACATGAGATTCTTCGGGTGGTCAAAGCAGTCCTTTATCCAATAAGGTTCTTCGCGATATCAAAGATGTATCTCTAAACACATGAGATTCTTCGCAATACCAAAGCAGTATCTCTAAAAACATGAGATTCTTCGGGTGGTCGAAGCAGTCCCTTATCCAATAAGGTTCTTTGCGATACCAAAGTAGTATCTCAAAACACATGAGATTCTTCGGGTGGTCAAAGCAGTCCCTTATCCAATAAGGTTCTTCGATTTATCAAAGCAGTATCTCTAAACACATGAGATTCTTCGCGATGCCAAAGCAGTATCTCTAAAAACATGAGATTCTTCGGGTGGTCGAAGCAGTCTCTTATCCAATAAGGTTCTTTGCGATACCAAAGCAGTATCTCTAAACACATGAGATTCTTCGGGTGGTCAAAGCAGTCCCTTATCTAATAAGGTTCTTCGCGATACCAAATCAGTATCTCTAAACACATGAGATTCTTCGGGGGGTCAAAGCAGTCCCTTATCTAATAAGGTTCTTCGCGATACCAAAGCAGTATCTCTAAACACATGAGATTCTTCGGGTGGTCAAAGCAGTCCCTTATCCAATAAGGTTCTTCGCGATATCAAAGCAGTATCTTGAAACACATGAGATTCGTCGGGTGGTGAAAGCAGTCCCTTATCTAATAAGGTTCTTCGCGATACCAAAGCAGTATCTCTAAACACATGAGATTCTTCGGGTGGTCGAAGCAGTCCCTTATCCAATAACGTTCTTCGTGATATCAAAGCAGTATCTCTAAACACATGAGATTCTTCGCGATGCCAAAGCAGTATCTCTAAAAACATGACATTCTTCGGGTGGTCAAAGCAGTCCCTTATCCAATAAGGTTCATTGCGATACCAAAGCAGTATCTCTAAACACATGAGATTCTTCGGGTGGTCAAAGCAGTCCCTTATCTAATAAGGTTCTTCGCGATACCAAAGCAGTATCTCTAAACACATGAGATTCTTCGAGGGGTCAAAGCAGTCCCTTATCTAATAAGGTTCTTCGCGATACCAAAGCAGTATCTCTAAACACATGAGATTCTTCGGTTGGTCAAAGCAGTCCCTTATCCAATAAGGTTCTTCGCGATATCAAAGCAGTATCTTGAAACACATGAGATTCGTCGGGTGGTGAAAGCAGTCCCTTATCTAATAAGGTTCTTCGCGATACCAAAGCAGTATCTCTAAACACATGAGATTCTTCGGGTGGTCGAAGCAGTCCCTTATCCAATAACGTTCTTCGTGATATCAAAGCAGTATCTTTAAACACATGAGATTCTTCGCGATACCAAAGTAGTATCTCTAAACACATGAGATTCTTCGGGTGGTCAAAGAAGTCCCTTATCCAATAAGGTTCTTCGCGAGATCAGAGAAGTATCTCTAAACACATGAGATTCTTCGCGATACCAAAGCAGTATCTCTAAAAACATGAGATTCTTCGGGTGGTCGAAGCAGTCCCTTATCCAATAAGGTTCTTTGCGATACCAAAGTAGTATCTCAAAACACATGAGATTCTTCGGGTGGTCAAAGCAGTCGCTTATCTAATAAGGTTCTTCGCGATACCAAATCAGTATCTCTAAACACATGAGATTCTTCGGGTGGTCAAAGCAGTTCCTTATCCAATAAGGTTTTTCGCGATATCAAAGCAGTATCTCTAAACACATGAGATTCTTCGCGATGCCAAAGCAGTATCTCTAAAAACATGAGATTCTTCGGGTGGTCGAAGCAGTCCCTTATCCAATAAGGTTTTTTGCGATACCAAAGCAGTATCTCTAAACACATGAGATTCTTCGGGTGGTCAAAGCAGTCCCTTATCTAATAAGGTTCTTCGCGATACCAAATCAGTATCTCTAAACACATGAGATTCTTCGGGATGCCAAAGCAGTATCTCTAAAAACATGAGATTCTTCGGGTGGTCAAAGCAGTCCCTTATCCAATAAGGTTCAATGTGATACCAAAGCAGTATCTCTAGACACATGAGATTCTTCGGGTGGTCAAAGCAGTCCCTTATCTTATAAGGTTCTTCGCGATACCAAAGCAGTATCTCTAAACACATGAGATTCTTCGGGGGGTCAAAGCAGTCCCTTATCTAATAAGGTTCTTCGCGATACCAAAGCAGTATCTCTAAACACATGAGATTCTTCGGGTGGTCAAAGCAGTCCCTTATCCAATAAGGTTCTTCGCGATATCAAAGCAGTATCTTTAAACACATGAGATTCGTCGGGTGGTGAAAGCAGTCCCTTATCTAATAAGGTTCTTCGCGATACCAAAGCAGTATCTCTAAACACATGAGATTCTTCGGGTGGTCGAAGCAGTCCCTTATCCAATAACGTTCTTCGTGATATCAAAGCAGTATCTTTAAACACATGAGATTCTTCGCGATACCAAAGTAGTATCTCTAAAAACATGAGATTCTTCGGGTGGTCGAAGCAGTCCCTTATCCAATAAGGTTCTTTGCAATACCAAAGCAGTATCTCTAAACACATGAGATTCTTCGGGTGGTCAAAGCAGTCCCTTATCTAATAAGGTTCTTCGCGATATCAAAGAAGTATCTCTAAACACATGAGATTCTTCAGGTGGTCGAAGCAGTCCCTTATCCAATAAGGTTCTTTGCGATACCAAAGTAGTATCTCAAAACACATGAGATTCTTCGGGTGGTCAAAGCAGTCCCTTATCCAATAAGGTTCTTCGATTTATCAAAGCAGTATCTCTAAACACATGAGATTCTTCGCGATGCCAAAGCAGTATCTCTAAAAACATGAGATTCTTCGGGTGGTCGAAGCAGTCTCTTATCCAATAAGGTTCTTTGCGATACCAAAGCAGTATCTCTAAACACATGAGATTCTTCGGGTGGTCAAAGCAGTCCCTTATCTAATAAGGTTCTTCGCGATACCAAATCAGTATCTCTAAACACATGAGATTCTTCGGGGGGTCAAAGCAGTCCCTTATCTAATAAGGTTCTTCGCGATACCAAAGCAGTATCTCTAAACACATGAGATTCTTCGGGTGGTCAAAGCAGTCCCTTATCCAATAAGGTTCTTCGCGATATCAAAGCAGTATCTTGAAACACATGAGATTCGTCGGGTGGTGAAAGCAGTCCCTTATCTAATAAGGTTCTTCGCGATACCAAAGCAGTATCTCTAAACACATGAGATTCTTCGGGTGGTCGAAGCAGTCCCTTATCCAATAACGTTCTTCGTGATATCAAAGCAGTATCTCTAAACACATGAGATTCTTCGCGATGCCAAAGCAGTATCTCTAAAAACATGACATTCTTCGGGTGGTCAAAGCAGTCCCTTATCCAATAAGGTTCATTGCGATACCAAAGCAGTATCTCTAAACACATGAGATTCTTCGGGTGGTCAAAGCAGTCCCTTATCTAATAAGGTTCTTCGCGATACCAAAGCAGTATCTCTAAACACATGAGATTCTTCGAGGGGTCAAAGCAGTCCCTTATCTAATAAGGTTCTTCGCGATACCAAAGCAGTATCTCTAAACACATGAGATTCTTCGGTTGGTCAAAGCAGTCCCTTATCCAATAAGGTTCTTCGCGATATCAAAGCAGTATCTTGAAACACATGAGATTCGTCGGGTGGTGAAAGCAGTCCCTTATCTAATAAGGTTCTTCGCGATACCAAAGCAGTATCTCTAAACACATGAGATTCTTCGGGTGGTCGAAGCAGTCCCTTATCCAATAACGTTCTTCGTGATATCAAAGCAGTATCTTTAAACACATGAGATTCTTCGCGATACCAAAGTAGTATCTCTAAACACATGAGATTCTTCGGGTGGTCAAAGAAGTCCCTTATCCAATAAGGTTCTTCGCGAGATCAGAGAAGTATCTCTAAACACATGAGATTCTTCGCGATACCAAAGCAGTATCTCTAAAAACATGAGATTCTTCGGGTGGTCGAAGCAGTCCCTTATCCAATAAGGTTCTTTGCGATACCAAAGTAGTATCTCAAAACACATGAGATTCTTCGGGTGGTCAAAGCAGTCGCTTATCTAATAAGGTTCTTCGCGATACCAAATCAGTATCTCTAAACACATGAGATTCTTCGGGTGGTCAAAGCAGTTCCTTATCCAATAAGGTTTTTCGCGATATCAAAGCAGTATCTCTAAACACATGAGATTCTTCGCGATGCCAAAGCAGTATCTCTAAAAACATGAGATTCTTCGGGTGGTCGAAGCAGTCCCTTATCCAATAAGGTTTTTTGCGATACCAAAGCAGTATCTCTAAACACATGAGATTCTTCGGGTGGTCAAAGCAGTCCCTTATCTAATAAGGTTCTTCGCGATACCAAATCAGTATCTCTAAACACATGAGATTCTTCGGGATGCCAAAGCAGTATCTCTAAAAACATGAGATTCTTCGGGTGGTCAAAGCAGTCCCTTATCCAATAAGGTTCAATGTGATACCAAAGCAGTATCTCTAGACACATGAGATTCTTCGGGTGGTCAAAGCAGTCCCTTATCTTATAAGGTTCTTCGCGATACCAAAGCAGTATCTCTAAACACATGAGATTCTTCGGGGGGTCAAAGCAGTCCCTTATCTAATAAGGTTCTTCGCGATACCAAAGCAGTATCTCTAAACACATGAGATTCTTCGGGTGGTCAAAGCAGCCCCTTATCCAATAAGGTTCTTCGCGATATCAAAGCAGTATCTTTAAACACATGAGATTCGTCGGGTGGTGAAAGCAGTCCCTTATCTAATAAGGTTCTTCGCGATACCAAAGCAGTATCTCTAAACACATGAGATTCTTCGGGTGGTCGAAGCAGTCCCTTATCCAATAACGTTCTTCGTGATATCAAAGCAGTATCTTTAAACACATGAGATTCTTCGCGATACCAAAGTAGTATCTCTAAAAACATGAGATTCTTCGGGTGGTCGAAGCAGTCCCTTATCCAATAAGGTTCTTTGCAATACCAAAGCAGTATCTCTAAACACATGAGATTCTTCGGGTGGTCAAAGCAGTCCCTTATCTAATAAGGTTCTTCGCGATATCAAAGAAGTATCTCTAAACACATGAGATTCTTCGGGTGGTCAAAGCAGTCCTTTATCCAATAAGGTTCTTCGCGATATCAAAGATGTATCTCTAAACACATGAGATTCTTCGCAATACCAAAGCAGTATCTCTAAAAACATGAGATTCTTCGGGTGGTCGAAGCAGTCCCTTATCCAATAAGGTTCTTTGCGATACCAAAGTAGTATCTCAAAACACATGAGATTCTTCGGGTGGTCAAAGCAGTCCCTTATCCAATAAGGTTCTTCGATTTATCAAAGCAGTATCTCTAAACACATGAGATTCTTCGCGATGCCAAAGCAGTATCTCTAAAAACATGAGATTCTTCGGGTGGTCGAAGCAGTCTCTTATCCAATAAGGTTCTTTGCGATACCAAAGCAGTATCTCTAAACACATGAGATTCTTCGGGTGGTCAAAGCAGTTCCTTATCTAATAAGGTTCTTCGCGATACCAAATCAGTATCTCTAAACACATGAGATTCATCGGGTGGTCAAAGTAGTCTTTTATCCAATAAGGTTATTTGCGAATCCAAAGCAGTACCTCTAAACACATGAGATTCTTCGGGTGGTCGAAGCAGTCCCTTATCCAATAAGGTTCTTCGCGACTCCAAAGTAGTATCTCTAAACACATGAGATTCTTCGGGTGGTCAAAGCAGTTCCTTATATAATAAGGTTCTTCGCGATACCAAAGTTGTATCTCTAAACACATGAGATTCTTCGGGTGGTCGAAGCAGTCCCTTATCCAATAAGGTTCTTCGTGATACCAAAGCAGTATCTCTAAACACATGAGATTCGTCGGGTGGTCAAAGCAGTGCCTTATCCAATAAGGTTCTTCATGATATCAAAGCAGTATCTCTAAACACATGAGATTCGTCGGGTGGTCAAAGAAGTCCCTTATCTAATAAGGTTCTTCGCGATACCAAAGCAGTATCTATAAACACATGAGATTCTTCGGGTGGTCAAAGCAGTCCCTTATCCAATAAGGTTCTTCGCGATATCAAAGCAGTATCTTTAAACACATGAGATTCTTCGCGATATCAAAGCAGTATCTCTAAACACATAAGATTCTTCGGGTGGTCGAAGCAGTCCCTTATCCAATAAGGTTCTTCGCGATGCCAAAGCAGTATCTCTAAAAACATGATATTCTTCGGGTGGTCGAAGTAGTCCCTTATCCAATAAGGTTCATTGTGATACTAAAGCAGTACCTCTAAACACATGAGATTCATCGGGTGGTCAAAGCAGTCCCTTATCTAATAAGGTTCTTCGCGATACAAAAGCAGTATCTCTAAACACATGAGATTCTTCGGGTGGTCGAAGCAGTCCCTTGTCCAATAAGGTTCTTCACGATACCAAAGCAGTATCTATAAACACATGAGATTCGTCGGGTGGTCGAAGCAGTGCCTTATCCAATAAGGTTCTTCATGATACCAAAGCAGTATCTCTAAACACATGAGATTCGTCGGGTGGTGAAAGCAGTCCCTTATCTAATAAGGTTCTTCGCGATACCAAAGTAGTATCTCTAAACACATAAGATTCTTCGGGTGGTCGAAGCAGTCCCTTATCCAATAAGGTTCTTCGTGATATCAAAGCAGTATCTTTAAACACATGAGATTCTTCGCGATACCAAAGTAGTATCTCTAAAAACATGAGATTCTTCAGGTGGTCGAAGCAGTCCCTTATCCAATAAGGTTCTTTGTGATACCAAATCAGTATCTCTAAACACATGAGATTCTTCGGGTGGTCAAAGCAGTCCCTTATCTAATAAGGTTCTTCGCGATACCAAAGCAGTATCTCTAAACACATGAGATTCTTCGGGTGGTCAAAGCATTCCCTTATCCAATAAGGTTCTTCGCGATATCAAAGAAGTATCTCTAAACACATGAGATTCTTCACGATACCAAAGCAGTATCTCTAAAAACATGAGATTCTTCGGGTGGTCGAAGCAGTCCCTTATCCAATAAGGTTCTTTCCGATACCAAAGTAGTATCTTAAAACACATGAGATTCTTCGGGTGGTCAAAGCAGTCGCTTATCTAATAAGGTTCTTTGCGATACCAAAGCAGTATCGCTAAAAACATGAGATTCTTCGGGTGGTCGAAGCAGTCCCTTATCCAATAAGGTTCATTGCGATACCAAAGCAGTATCGCTAAACACATGAGATTCTTCGGGTGGTCAAAGCAGTCCGTTATCTAATAAGGTTCTTCGCGATACCAAAGCAGTATCTCTAAACACATGAGATTCTTTGGGTGGTCGAAGCAGTCCCTTATCCAATAAGGTTCTTCGCGATACCAAAGCAGTATCTATAAACACATGAGATTCGTCAGGTGGTCGAAGCAGTGCCTTATCCAATAAGGTTCTTCATGATACCAAAGCAGTATCTCTAAACACATGAGATTCATCGCATGGTGAAAGCAGTCCCTTATCTAATAAGGTTCTTTGTGATACCAAAGCAGTATCTCTAAACACATGAGATTCTTCGGGTTGTCAAAGTAGTCCCTTATGCAATAAGGTTCTTCGCGATATCAAAGCAGTATCTTTAAACACATGAGATTCTTCGCGATATCAAAGCAGTATCTCTAAACACATAAGATTCTTCGGGTGGTCGAAGCAGTCCCTTATCCAATAAGGTTCTTCGCGATACCAAAGTAGTATCTCTAAATACATGTGATTCTTCGGGTGGTCGAAGCAGTCCCTTATCCGTTAAGGTTCTTCGCGATACCAAAGCAGTATCTCTAAACACATGAGATTCTTCGGGTGGTCAAAGTAGTGACTTATCCAACAAGGTTCTTTGTGATACCAAAGCAGTATCTCTAAACACATGAGATTCTTCATGTGGTCAAAGTAGTCCCTTATCGAATAAGGTTCTTCGGGATACCCAAGCAGTATCTCTAAACACATGAGATTCTTCGCGATGCCAAAGCAGTATCTCTAAAAACATGATATTCTTCGGGTGGTCGAAGTAGTCCCTTATCCAATAAGGTTCATTGCGATACTAAAGCAGTACCTCTAAACACATGAGATTCATCGGGTGGTCAAAGCAATCCCTTATCTAATAAGGTTCTTCGCGATACCAAAGCAGTATCTCTAAACACATGAGATTCTTCGGGTGGTCGAAGCAGTCCCTTGTCCAATAAGGTTCTTCACGATACCAAAGCAGTATCTATAAACACATGAGATTCGTCGGGTGGTCGAAGCAGTGCCTTATCCAATAAGGTTCTTCATGATACCAAAGCAGTATCTCTAAACATATGAGATTCGTCGGGTGGTGAAAGCAGTCCCTTATCTAATAAGGTTCTTCGCGATACCAAAGTAGTATCTCTAAACACATAAGATTCTTCGGGTGGTCGAAGCAGTCCCTTATCCAATAAGGTTCTTCGTGATATCAAAGCAGTATCTTTAAACACATGAGATTCTTCGCGATACCAAAGTAGTATCTCTAAAAACATGAGATTCTTCAGGTGGTCGAAGCAGTCCCTTATCCAATAAGGTTCTTTGTGATACCAAATCAGTATCTCTAAACACATGAGATTCTTCGGGTGGTCAAAGCAGTGCCTTATCTAATAAGGTTCTTCGCGATACCAAAGCAGTATCTCTAAACACATGAGATTCTTCGGGTGGTCAAAGCATTCCCTTATCCAATAAGGTTCTTCGCGATATCAAAGAAGTATCTCTAAACACATGAGATTCTTCACGATACCAAAGCAGTATCTCTAAAAACATGAGATTCTTCGGGTGGTCGAAGCAGTCCCTTATCCAATAAGGTTCTTTCCGATACCAAAGTAGTATCTTAAAACACATGAGATTCTTCGGGTGGTCAAAGCAGTCGCTTATCTAATAAGGTTCTTTGCGATACCAAAGCAGTATCGCTAAAAACATGAGATTCTTCGGGTGGTCGAAGCAGTCCCTTATCCAATAAGGTTCATTACGATACCAAAGCAGTATCTCTAAACACATGAGATTCTTCGGGTGGTCAAAGCAGTCCGTTATCTAATAAGGTTCTTCGCGATACCAAAGCAGTATCTCTAAACACATGAGATTCTTCGGGTGGTCGAAGCAGTCCCTTATCCAATAAGGTTCTTCGCGATACCAAAGCAGTATCTATAAACACATGAGATTCGTCAGGTGGTCGGAGCAGTGCCTTATCCAATAAGGTTCTTCATGATACCAAAGCAGTATCTCTAAACACATTAGATTCATCGCGTGGTGAAAGCAGTCCCTTATCTAATAAGGTTCTTTGTGATACCAAAGCAGTATCTCTAAACACATGAGATTCTTCGGGTTGTCAAAGTAGTCCCTTATTGTCGCTACTGCGAAAATCGGCGCCGGCCGAACAGAAGAGTCGCCACCGTGCGTTATTTATCCCACGGGAGGGAAAGGAAACGCTCAGAGTAAACCTCGCACAACACGGGAAAGGTATGGTCATCGCAACCAAAACCTGGGTTCGGGAGTCGGTTACGCAAGGGGAAGGTATTAGCACCCCTCACGTCCATCGTACTCGATGGGATCCACGCTTGTTTTCGGGTATGGATTGTTATTCTATCTAAACTATAGGTCGAGGGTTAAAAAGAAAATAAAATGAAAATAAAAATGACTCGGCAAAGTATCGCACTTTATGCCTACGTATTCTCGCCTGGAACGAGAAATCAGAGTCAACGTAGTTCGCCTACCTACGGGAAAGGAGGGGAAGGTTGCTCGCTAGGATATCGCATCCTATGCCTACGTACTTTCATACAGCATGAAAGATCAGAGCAAACGTAGTTCGGGCCACGTACGACACAAGCTTGTCTTGGTTGATTTTATTCTTTCTGAAAAAAGGTTTTCTGATTAGCGGTCCAAGCGGACAAAAATGACGTTTTGATGAGTTCACATTCTTTTACGAAAGAAGTGTCTTTTATTGTGTTTGAAATCTTTATGTGTTTTTCTGTTTGTTTTGAGATAGAAAGAGACAGAACTCTAACCTACGGTTGCGAAGGGAAACAAACTAACCTAATGTTATCATGCATGGGTTAAGACCTAGTGTCTATCATGCTCCTCTCTTGCACAGAGAGAAACAGAGATCCTACGGGATAGGCAGAAACAGAAACAATACCAGATATATACAGTAAAGCAGTAAAATGCATGGATGCAACAGTACAAGCGAGGCAAGGGAGTCCCCACTCAACCTCGAACCTAGAAAACAATAGGCAAAAGTGAACAGACTTCACTTTCAACCCAGCAGGGTAGACAGCAAACAATACAGTCCAGAAAACCAATCAATACATCAACAATAAAATACAACAGCAAAAGAAACAGCATCAGCAGCTCTGAATCAACATCTGGCTTCAAGTAATCTCCAATCAGCTACAGGCTTCAACAAGCATCAATCTCCATCTTCATGACCTGCAGGCAAGGGCTTTGATCATCAGTCTTCTATCTGCAATGGCTTTTCTTCAAGCTCAAACCTCCAGGATGAGGGATTAGTCACAAGAGTGAATTGGGTGTTAAGCAATCAGTTGACTACCAAGGGTGGTGAACAGACTGCTTCTAACACAAGAGACATTTTCTCTCAAGAGTTCTATCTCATAGACACTATCACCAAGCCTTCCAAAGGAAGGGGGTGAGTGTCTTAGAGAGACTCTGTATCACAGAGAAGAATGGATGCAGACAAGGCAATCCATGTTTGAGAAACAAACTGTCTAATCTTGAGCTCTGCCTAGCTCCTAAACCCTAGTCTCCTCAGCATCTGCTAACAAGAATCTTCTCTTCAACTCTGGAAGTTGATCTTCAATCTCTGGATCTCCAATGGTCTTCATCTTCTCAAGTCTTCAGCTCTCCTAAGTCCCCAGACAACCCCAATACCCAAGCAAGCAAGCAAGCAATAATCCCCAGAGGGCACACCACACTAGTCAATCAGACATACACAGAGTATTAATAGCAGTAGGGGAGTCCTGACTTTTCTCTAAGGGATCTAATAACTACCCATAGCCCCTATAGTCCCAAAACTAATCTAGTTAAATCCTAAGTCCTAAGGGAAAGAATCAAACTTCCTAAGTCATCACCTAAAAACCCTAATTTGTTCATGTTTGTTCAAACCTACACTAAGCACCTAAATTTAATTTCTAAAAATGGGAACTAAATTGAATCTATAAGTTCAATATCTCATCTAAGCAACCTAAAAAGAATGAACAAAAAATATGAAAGTATCTAATAGAACAAAAATTAATAAAATCATGCATGAAATGAAACTATTTAAAATGTCATTTATTTAGAAAATATGGGAAAAATATCAAATAAAAATAAAATGCAATTTTATTTAATGACAATTTTCTACACAGAACCAAGAAAATATAGAAAAAACAACCACTAAAAAAGAGTTAATTTCCTATTTTATATGGTTTTTTAAAGTTGGTAAAAATTAAAGTGAATTAAAAAACTAAATTGAATTAAAACGATGGGAGGGGTAAGAATAGCAATTCGCTCCAGTTCATATTCCAGTGGGCCAGCAAACGGGAGGGGCGAATATTAATTTTCCTAAGCCCAAGCGATGTTTTCAGAATTAAAAAAAACAATAAAACTAAGTGAATGCGTTGGGGGTGTAGCAAGCAGGGTAATCACGTGCAGAATCTCATTGGGCTTGGTGTGGGTGTGTCAATAGCAACCAATGTATTAAGCCCGCCCGTTTCAATTAATGAAACGGCGCGTTTTGGCTTCTCAATCTTCCCTCCAATTCTGAGTACGAACTCCAACCGCACGATGAGCTTTGAAGTCAAAAGTCTTTCATAGAAACGGATGGCCACGATTATATCTTCAACCTTGTGACAAGAAGCTAGGGTTTACACATTCCATGGAAGCCATGCACGTACACACTTCCTCTTCTCTGTTCTCCTTCCACAATCCATGAAACACCACGATCCAAACATGAAAATCACTCCAAATTTTGTCCTCTACAAGACTATAGCTGTAGTTTGTTCTGAAATTCAGTGCATCACTCAAACCGATCGAGACAAGTTCTGGCCACCATGAAAATACACTGCAACCTATCCTCCAGATTCTTAATCAAACCTATAATAATCTAAACTACACTTCACGTGGATTATTCTGCACTAACAACCTAAGATTATCATGGCCTATCCTAAGAGTTCTAAGTCAAACCAGTTCTAACAACCTGCTATGAACTATCACTAAACTACTCCTAATTAACCAGAAATGTTCTACTAACATCCTACATCATTATTATACTAACAAACTAATGTAAATCTATCTATATCAAGCAAGTGGAAGTAATTTGCACCTGGAGCAAAATCTTGTGGATGATGATGAAATTCGTGGATCTGAGAGCCTTGATGCTTGGATCTGGATCTACTCTTGCTATATTTGATTCTGTATGCAGCACCTTGATGAATTTGGTCTTGGATCTTGAGTTCCAATGGAAATTGCAATTTGAATGTTGTTGATGAAAGTGCACGAAATTGAGTAATAACTACCAAGAACTTGATTGAATCCTACTCCATGATGATGATTGAGTATGATGAAAACAAAAATTGGTGATGATTGATGAAGAATTCGTGGAATTGAAATGAATTTGCAAATTGGAGGATGAGAGAAAAATGAGAGAATTTGGTGGAGTTTTTGCACAAATGAGGATTCAACCCTTGCTCAATTCTGATTTCATGAATATATAGTGCTCAAATGAACCTTCTAGAACCATCTTGCAACTTCCCTTGCATTCCAAATTGAATCCATTTTGGTTATGTTTCTTATATTGCAAGCAACCATGGATAACTCTTAAATATTGAACTAGACTCAAAATTCCACTTTAGCCAATGTTTTTAGAATGCCTTTTCCATTCAAAATGACCTATAATATGAAAAATACCATTTTTTAAGCCATTTTTCTTCATTAAATTCACCAATTTTGAAACCTTGTGCTATGAACTTTTCCAATCTCTCATGGTCACTTTTCTAGACTCAAAATGTCATTTGGAGCAAGTTTGATGTTGTAAGTTTTTCCATTTGAAGCTTCCTTGTATGAGTTTTGGGCATAGGTTAAAATGACCTGTAATTCACAAATGACCAAAATACCCTTTGCTTGCCAAGACCATAAGTTGAGCTCCACACATCATATGAGGGCATACTATACCATTCTAGAAAGATAAGACAATGAGGAACAATTCTTATGTTGACCAGAAATTCATTTGAAATCTCCTTGAGGGGTAAAACTAGCTTGGAAGTCAAGCCACTTTCACAGACAAAATTTCAGGTACCTCAGATGACCTGTAACTTGCAAGGACCATAACTTGAGTTCTATAAATCTCCTTGATGTCTTCCACCACTCAAATTAAAGGTCTTGAGATCCTATACAAGTTTCATGTTGGCCAAGAAGCCATTTGAAGCTTGCATTTTGACTTGCCTTGCTTGGAAATTTAACCTAAACTAGGGGATTTTACACAGAAACCCTAATTTAGAAACCCCTCTTCTCCTTGATTTCTCTTGAATCCTTCTTAGCATAACAACATATCCTTGTTTTCCATGTCAAATGATGAACCCCACATCTCTCCAATAGCCCTGAATGCCTTTAAATCAATCAATTGACCTAGGGTTGACCTAGGGTTGACCCAGATGAAACCCTAGTTGACTGTCTTCAACTGCAATACTTGTGATCACATCAACAACTTGTTTTCTTCTCCAAATGACTTTCCAAGTCCTCCAAGATGTCTAGATACTCCCCATGCTCTCAATTCACAACTCATAATTCCCTTGTTGATCCTCAGACACCCTCAGTTAGGAGATATACTCAGTGCTTGATCCACTGAACTCCCTGCTTTCAAATTCTTTCTTGATGACTTGAATGAGATTGAATTAGGATAATAACCTCTGGATAGGCCTCTAGAGATGAGAATAATGCTTGATCCCCTGTTGAATGACTTGCTATGCTTATGCTATGCAGATGAGTAACCTATGTACATGGCCCTATATGCAAATGCTACTGATATTGAAACATAAACCAAGTGAATAAGGTTGAGCAAATTTTAGGATGCAACAGCTGCCCCTATTCAAGCGACTGGGACCCGATTGGGTGAAGAGCGAACGGCCTTCGAACATTCGAGGTACGAGACGGTTGAATACTAAGAACCCGGAAATTTGCCAACCGCAGAAATGAACTACACCACTGCTTGGGGAACGACATTCATCCACTGAATCTGACTGTTACAGTAACCCACTGATCTCGTGCGACCGTGCTGGGGATTGTCTTCACCGTTCTGAAAAGGATTCTGTCATAACAGATTGCTTGCTTGTCCACGTTAGGACTCTGTCTGTCATCAATACGAAGACATCTCAACTAAAACCTGTCCACGTTAGGACTCCACTTGCTGTTAACCCAGAAAAATCTCGGCAACTCCGCTGGGGATAATTCGTCTGCATTTCCATAAACTGAATCGTCCACGTTAGGAATAAAACTCTTCCACGTTAGGAGTAACACTTGTCCACGTTAGGAATAACATCGTCCATGTTAGGAGTAACACCTGTCCACGTTAGGAATCATCTCTTCTGTATCTGTCCACATCAGGACTAAACCTTTCATCTTTCCACGTCAGGAAGCAATCTTCTTTCCACATAAGGAGAACTATGTCAATCTGTCCATGTAAGGACTCCAATACCACTTGACATGTCCGCGTCAGAACTCCAATCTTTCCACGTAAGGAATTCAACTTTGGTTCTGAACCTGTCCATGTCAGGACTCAACTTTCCACGTAAGGAGTACATCATTCTTCCCCGTCAGGAATCAACTTTTCTCGAATCTGTCCACGTAAGGACCCCAATTTTTCCACGTACGAAATAAATCTTCTTTTGAGTCTGTCCACATCAGAACTAAACCCCTTCCACGTCAGGAATACACTCTTTCTTTCCACGTCAGGAATACAAGCCTCTTTCCACGTAAGGAATGCTATCCGTTTTCCACGCAAGGAAACATAACTTTTCCACATAAGGCCACCAATTCCTTCCGATTTGTCCGCGTCAGGACTACATTTTTCCACGTAAGGAATGCCATCTTAATCTGTCCACGTAAGGACTCCACTCTTTCCACGTTAGGAATCACCTCTTTCCACGTAAGGAATCCTCTTCTGATATGTCCGCGTAAGGACTACATCGTCCACGTTAGGACCCACTTCTCCACGTTAGGAACAATAATTTCTTTGATTTGTCCACGTCAGGACACTGATCTCGTCTTGATTTGTCCACGTAAGGACTACATCTTTTCTGCTGAGAGAATAGATCTTGTCCATGTCAGGACTTAGTTCTCCATTGATCCCAACCCACAAACTTCTTAGCACTGACGTGACAGCGACTTTGAGATGGACTCTACTGGGGATATTTGGAAACCAAACTACCGGACGCCTGTTCTGACAACCGGCTGTGGCCTCTGAAATTCTGATTCATGGAACCCCTGACGACAAAAGAGAAACTTATCCTGATAACTCTGTGGGGAATACTGTCGAAACTGACATTATCATTGAATATCTCATGCCGAGATCTTGAGTGTTTGGTAGTTCATTTGAGCAAGTGCTCTCCCCACCTGCTGCTAGAGTACAGAAACTGCTTCAGCAAAACAAATGCTGAAGATAATGCCGACTCCGCCGGGGATAGCCAGATGCTACAGAATTATTCCAGCAAAATAAATGCTGGAAGGGTGAAGTCGACTCAGCTGGGAAATTAGGAACTTAAACCAAACACCTTGTTGAAGTAGCATCCTGCTGGGGAATATAACTCTGCTGGGAAATAGCAGATGTGGACAGTACGATCGGACTTTCTGCTGGAACGTGAACTGATATTACACAGTATCTCTGACAAAATAAATGACAGGAACCACCATCAACTCTGCTTGGGAGAGTCTTAATCTTCGAGTTCCACTGGAAGGAATGAAAACACTTGCAAAGAGAATTCCGCTGGGGATGGGATGATTCTCTTGGGGAAAATTAACTGACTCCACTGGGGGAGAGGATGATTCTCTCGGGGAAAGATGAACCTGTCTGAACACAGCCTTACGATCTTGGAATCGTCAATTCCCTTTGCACATGCTACGACTAGCTGGAGAGTTCGATCCTTCTTCAGGAAGAACCTGCATGACCTGCGTGAAGACTGAGTCTTTCGTTATTGCAATCTTTCGATCATCTTTCTCGTACGGTTAGGAAACCTGCAACAACACAAACAAGACAAGACAAGCCTATGCAACCAAATCAACTCAGGTTAGCGACGTTATTTTCAGTTAATTCAAAGCTTTAGCAACTGTTGACAAGGGCCAGCAACGTTATACTCATGCTAGTTTCATCAAACTTAGGCGTTAATCATGCACAAAACAGTAAAGAACAATGTCAAATACTGAATAACGTGTTTTATTGATAGGGCCCCTGAATGGGCGGAGTTTTGTACACGGGATGTAACTCCTGAAATGAGGAAGCTACACAAAGCAAATATACAAGTATACAAGTATGCGCAAGAAGCATAAATATTGACAACTTAAATTTGTACATATGTCGGCAACGGGACGCAGATGAACACCACAAACTGATCCTCCTATGACTCGTCCGACTCTAATACTTTTCCGGTATCCCCCCTTCTGAAGAGATTGTATCCGATAACTGGCTCCTCAAATATATTCTCCCGCATTGATGCTCATTGCAATTATCCAATCCGGACCGCAGTCATTTGCTTTTCAAATCCCTAACTTTTGCGTGAACCGCCCTTTACGGGTTTTCAGTTCACCGGGATACCCTTTTTTGCCGAAGCCGCCCAGTGTAGGTTTTCAACTTCGCGGGTGTACATTTTTTCAATTTTATCCCTAACTTTTGCCCGAACCTTTCATTCTGTTTTTGGTTCGCCAGGATGCCCCATTTTTGCCTGGACTCTCTTTTTCTGTCCAGCGGGTCTATTTTAAGCAAAGTATTTTTTAACGGCGTCCGAATTCACAGGTGACGTGAAGTCTTCTCCGTCCATGGTGGACAACAACAACGCTCCTCCTGAAAAGACCTTACTGACAACGTATGGCCCTTCGTAGTTGGGGGTCCACTTGCCCCTGTGATCTGCTTGCGGCGGGAGAATCCTTTTCAGCACAAGGTCGCCCGTCTGAAAGCTTCGCGGATATATCTTCTTGTCGTACGCTTTCTTCATTCGGCTCTGGTACAAACGACCATATGCTAGAGAAGCTAGCCTCTTCTCATCCATCAAACTCAATTGATTCAACCTGTCTTTCACCCATTCTGCCTCGTCCAGCTGAACGTCTCGCAATACCCTCAGAGAAGGGATCTCAACCTCTAATGGTAGCACCGCTTCCATTCCGTATACTAACGAGAACGGGGTTGCCCCGGTTGATGTGCGTACCGTCATACAATAACCGTGCAAAGCAAAAGGTAGCATTTCATGCCAATCCTTATAGGTCACCACCATTTTCTGAACAATTTTCTTGATATTCTTATTGGCCGCCTCAACAGCGCCATTCATCTTGGGTCGGTAAGGAGAGGAGTTGTGATGTTCGATCTTGAAATTCTGACAGAGCTCCTTCATCATTTTGTTGTTCAGATTTGAACCATTATCCGTGATTATCCGCTCGGGAATCCCATATCGGCAAATGATATCTCTCTTGATGAATCTGGCCACCACTTGCTTCGTTACATTTGCGTAAGACGCCGCTTCCACCCACTTGGTGAAATAATCGATTGCTACTAGGATGAACCGATGCCCGTTAGAAGCCGTCGGCTCGATCTTCCCAATCATATCGATTCCCCACATCGAGAATGGCCATGGAGATGACATCACATTTAGAGGACTCGGAGGCACGTGTATCCTGTCGGCATAGATTTGGCACTTGTGGCACTTCCTCGCGAACTTGAAACAATCAGTTTCCATCGTCAGCCAAAAGTAACCTGCCCTCAGCAGCTTTCTCGTCATAGCATGCCCACCAGCATGCGTACCAAAGGTACCTTCGTGAATTTCCTCCATGAGAAGCTTTGCCTCTTTCTCGTCTACACAACGCAACAGCACCAAATCGTGATTCCTTCTGTATAGGACGCCATCCGGATTCAAGTAGAAATTACCCGCTAATCTCCTGAGAGTCTTCTGATCTTGACTGGATGCCCCAGCCGGATACTCTTTATTCTTCAGGAAATTAAGGATATCAAAATACCACGGTTTGTCGTCAGATGCTTTATCAATAGCAAATACATAAGCTGGCCTGTCTAGCCGAGAGATAATGATTCGGGGAGCTTCGTTCCAGAAGTTGACCTTGTACATGGAAGACAAAGTGGCCAGAGCGTCAGCCATTTGATTCTCTGCCCGCGGTACGTGATGCAATTCAACTTTGTCGAAGAAAGGCAACAATCTCCTTGCATAATTCATGTAATGTATCAAATTAGGCTGCCGTGTCTCCCATTCCCCTTTTATCTGATTCACTACCAGAGCTGAGTCTCCGTATACATCTAGATGTTTGATTCGCAAATCAATGGCTTCTTCAAGCCCCATTATACAAGCTTCGTATTCGGCCTCATTGTTGGTGACAGCAAAGGTCAATCGGGCAGTAAACGGGATGTGCGACCCGTGTGGCGTCGTGAGGATTGCCCCTATCCCGCTACCGTAAGCATTCACAGCTCCGTCAAATATCATCTTCCATTTGGAACCCAACTCTGGTCCTTCGTCTGGCAACGGTTCTTCACAATCTTTCATCTTTAGGTACATGATATCCTCGTCAGGAAAATCAAACCTCATCGATGGGTACTCTTCAATAGGCTGCTCCGCCAGATACTCAGACAGCACACTCCCCTTTATAGCCTTTTGCGAGACGTATTGAATGTCATATTCAGTCAAGACCATCTGCCAACGGGCAATTCTACCTGACAACGCCTGCTTTTCGAATACATATTTGATAGGATCCATCTTCAAGATGAGCATGGTTGTATGATTCAGCATGTACTGCCTCAAACGCTTGGCGGCCCAGGCTAGCGCGCAACAAGTTTTCTCCAGCATTGCGTATCGAGATTCACAGTCTGTAAATTTCTTACTCAAGTAATAGATTGCATGCTCTTTTCTCCCTGTCTCGTCATGCTGACCAAGAACACAACCCATGCTTCCCTCAAGAACCGTCAAATACATGATCAAGGGTCTCCCTGCCACTGGGGGTATCAAAATAGGAGGCTCCTGCAGATACTTCTTTATTTTATCGAACGCCTTTTGACAATTTTCGTTCCACGTTACAGCTTGATCTTTCTTTAGCAACTTGAATAATGGTTCACACGTGGCAGTTAGGTGAGATATGAACCGAGCGATGTAGTTCAACCTCCCTAAAAACCCGCGCACCTCTTTCTCTGTTTTAGGCGTCGGCATTTCTTGAATCGCTTTTATTTTAGCAGGATCGACCTCTATTCCTCTTTCGCTTACGATAAACCCCAGCAGTTTACCCGATCTCACCCCGAAGGTGCATTTATTAGGGTTCAGCCTCAGCCTGAACTTCCTAAGTCTTTTAAACAACTTCAGCAGATTCACCAGATGCTCTTCCTCCGTCTGGGATTTGGCAATCATATCGTCAACATAAACTTCGATCTCTTTATGCATCATGTCATGGAAAAGAGTCGTCATCGCACGCTGATATGTTGCTCCAGCATTTTTCAAACCAAAGGGCATCACTTTGTAGCAAAATGTTCCCCACGGCGTTATGAAAGTAGTCTTCTCCATATCCTCTGGCGCCATTTTAATTTGATTGTAGCCTGAAAAGCCATCCATGAAGGAGAATACAGAGTATTGAGCAGTATTATCAACTAACACGTCAATGTGAGGAAGTGGAAAATCGTCTTTTGGGCTTGCTTTGTTCAAATCTCGATAATCCACGCACATCCGAACCTTGCCATCTTTCTTTGGCACTGGTACGATGTTGGCAACCCATGAAGGATACTTCGTCACAGCCAGGAAACCAGCGTCCCACTGTTTCTGCACCTCCTCTTTGATCTTCATTGCCATATCTGGTCGCGTTCTGTGAAGCTTTTGTTTGACCGGCGGGCAATCCTCTTTCAGTGGCAGGCGATGCACGACCATATCTGTATCGAGCCCTGGCATATCCTCATACGACCAAGCGAATACATCACTATACTCTTGGAGCATTTCAACCAGCCTCCGCTTGATATCATCCTGCAGCGCGGCTCCGATACGAATGTTTTTCTCAACCCCTTCCGACCCCAAATTGATAATTTCGATGACCTCGTCGTGAGGCAGAATGGCTCTTTCCTCTTGCCTTACTAACCAAGACAGTTCTTCAGGAACGTCGCTATCTTCGACAACCTCTTCTTCGGCCTGAAACACCGGGTGCTCAAAGTCGGGACGAGTCATAGGTGGTTCAAGGATGTCATCTGAAAATGTTATCCTGCAAAAGGAATGGTTAAGTGCTTCAAAATGCGTATAAAACGAATAACCCCGTTGCCATTTTATTGAAAAATACAAGACAAGAAAAACAGGGATTACGGTATTTGCACATGAAAAAACGCCATTTATTTAATGATTAACACGCAATGTTTATAACAACACAGCCCTAAGCAAATCCTGATGCCTCGGGCAAGACATCAGATCATTCAACAATTAATAAAGCAAAGCATTACTGTTTAAAAGTCACAGGAACAAGCTCCTGAATAGACCAGTTGCACAGTCCTTGTCCTGGCGTGCTTGGCTGAATCCAGGCATCCATATCACAGTCGCTGTCTCCTTCATCAGACTCCGAAGCAGCATTGACAGTTTCATGACATACTCCACTGGCAGAGATGGTAATTGGCTTTCTGAAACGGGGGGCCCCCACGGAAGGAGTTGATGACGACGGTTGGTACCCCAGTCCGAACCGGTCCATCTTCACAGGAATGTCCAGCACTTTGCCCCAGCCCTTGGCTTCTCCTGCTTCCACCAGAGCTTGAGCCTCTTTATACGATGAGACAGCTATTTCTGGCACTTTGCTCGGCCCGGGACCTTTGTCCTTGATGCGCAAACCTTCGAACGCCTGGCATGGTGTTTCGTGGATCTCTCCGTCGACTTCCACATATTTAAATGAAGATAAATGGCTGACCAGGATGTCCTCTTCTCCGCACACGGTGACTACGCTATCCCCAACCATATATTTTAACTTCTGATGCAGGGTGGACGTGACGGCCCCTGCCCCATGAATCCAGGGTCTTCCAAGCAAGCAGCTATACGCAGGCTGTATATCCATGATATAAAACTCCGTTGCAAACACTTCCGGCCCCACTTGCAGAGGCAAGGTAATCGATCCGAAGACTGTTCTCCGCGTGCCGTCAAATGCTCTGACTACCAAATCACTGGGTGTACACAAAATTCCTCGAACATCCAGCTTCATCATCGCCTTCTTGGGTAACACATTCAAAGATGATCCGGTGTCAACCAATACGTGCGACATTACTGATCCTCTACACTCAACAGATACGTGTAATGCCATATTATGATCTCTCCCTTTCGGAGTCAAGTCAAAATCGGTAAAGCCCAAGCTGTGGCCTGCATTCACATGTGCCAATACTCCTTCTAGCTGATTTACGGAGACGTCTTGGGGTACGAAAGAAGTGTCCAGGACTTTCAGCAAAGCGTTTCTGTGAGCTTCCGAACACAACAGCAGTGACAGGATAGATATTTTGGACGGTGTCTGCTGCAGATGCTCCACAATCTTATAATCACTTTTTCGAATTAAGCGCATGAATTCTTCTACATCCTTCGATGCTGCTTCTTTTTCACTTGCTTGTACCGGAACATTTTCAACCACTTTCCCTTTTCCTTTCGCTAGTCTTTCAGCCTCCACTTCAGGAGATATAAAGATCCTGCCACTCCTCGTCATGCCTCCTGAACCAACAACATTATCCACAAGCTCCGCTGGCCGCTTGTTAACATCAATCTTTATCCCATCACAATACACCTCTAACCCATATGACCATGGGACTGCTTTCGTGTTCTCGTACGGGATTGGCCCGGCCTTAGTTATGGTGATCGGTGGTCGCTGAGCTGGTGCTGCAATAGTGATCGTCTTCCGAGGAATCGTTACCGTGGCCACATCACTCCGATTATCCACTACTGCCCCTGCAGGCTCGTCAGTTGCCGCTCGATCAAACTGCAATATGCCCTCATCAATTAAAGCCTGAATGCCTTTCTTCAAATCCTCACACCCCCCAGCTAGGGTCCAACAGTCTAAGCAATACTCGTTACATCCTGGGTAAACACCTCCTTGTAACAGTCGGCTCTTTATCTCGCCCAGCGGCGTCTTTAAATCTTCAACATTCATAATAAGATTCAGACCTTCCTCAGTCAGAACGGCGTTTGCCCCATGATTAGGCATGGGTTTCTGGACTATATTCGGACCTGCCGTTCCGAAATTGATAGTCTTGTTGTCTAAAAGATCCTGCACAACGTGCTTAAAAGCATGGCAACCTTCTATATCGTGACCCGGGGCTCCAGAATGAAACTCACAGTGCCTGCTCGCATCATAACCAAACGGGGGAGCTCCCGTTATCGGCGCCAGAGTTCTTTTCTCTACCAGGTTTAATCCCAACAATGTCTGCAATAAATCGGCATAGGTTGAGGGAGGCTTCTCAAACACTCTTCTCGGTTTACTACCCTGGAATCTTCGTTGAGCCTGTTGTGCCCCCTGCTGAGGCTGCTGCTGCTGTGGCATTGGCTGTTGCTGAACCGGTTGTTGTTGCTGGAGTGGTTGTTGTCGATACGGGATAGTAACACTCGCCACCTGCTGCGGCTGACGATATTGACCTCGTCCCCTGCCTCGGCCCCGGCCTCGGCCTCCAAATACTGCGCTTGCCTCGCCCTGACGGCGCCCACCATAAGCTTTCCTATTACTGCCAGATGCAGTTGATTCCTCGACTTGGAACTTTCCTTGCTTAATGTTACGTTCAATCTTTTCCCCCATCAGAATCAGGTCTGAAAAACTGGCCAGAGACGTATGAAACAGCATGTCATGAATCAGCCCTGTGAATGTGCCGACAAACATGTCATTCATTTCCTTATCTTCTACAGGAGGACGGACCTTGGCAGCCATATCGCGCCACCTTTGTGCGTACTCTTTAAAGCTCTCCCCCTTCTTCTGCGACAGTCCCGCCAATTGGACCCGATTGGGCGCCAAGTCGCTGTTATACTTGTAGTGAGCTACGAACGCCTCCGCCAATTGCTTCCATGTCTTGATATCAGTTGGCTCCAACCCCATGTACCACTCTAGGGAAGGGCCCGATAGACTATCCTGAAAGAAATGCATTAGCATTCTTTCATCAGTGGAGTATGCAGACATCTTTCTGTAATAAGCTCGTACATGTACTTTTGGACATGTGTCTCCTTTATACTTATCGAACGCAGGAGCTTTGAATTTAATTGGCACCCTCAAACCAGGTACCAGACCCATGGTTGCCATGTCCAATCCCACAGCACTTTGATTTAAGACTCCCTTCATCTGCTCTTCCAGCATTCTAATCTTTTGGGAATCATCCATCGGCCCTTCAAAACCTCCTCCGGAGAAGGCGTCCTCCTGCTGATCTTCTTGCCACATACCGTTTCCAGCTCCGTACCCATCATATCCATTATTACGTCCAGCTCTGATCTGATTCATCCCCGGACCTCGGCCTCTGTTGCCGTACCCTTGAACACCTCCAGCAGGACCAAAAGCCATAAATCCAGTACCGTTTCCGTTCCCAAAGCCTCCGTAACCCTGATTGACCATACCATAACCATCTTGCCCAAAGCCTTGAGCATTAAAGCCATACTTCCCAGTGTTATCGAATCCCTGATCGTTGAATCCGAATCCAGTATTGACAAAGCCATTGCCTCCTAGATTATCTCCCAAATTGACATCACCCAGCCCAGCATTATGGACAGCAGTCTCATTCCCCACTCCGACGTTACCATTCACAGCAGCGGTAGCGTTGTTGATATTAGCAGCAGGTGTATTGACTACAGGCGGAGCCACTGGCGTGGGAGTGCCGTCTCCATGAACAGTGTCGACCCGTACAGACTGATGATCTTCATTACCATGACCAGCGTTTCGGGCCAACAGAGGCTGGACCATGGCCTGCAAATTCTCCTGCCCTTTTGCTATAGCTTCCATGGTCTGCATGAAGAGAGCGAGCTTCTCGCGCACATCTTGCATCTCGTTCTGCATTTGGTCCATGATTTTTCGACAATTGGAGCGTGTAGAATAGCGGTGCGGATGTTGATCTGCAATCCTGTTAAGTACCTGTTAAAAGCAGGAAATAAGACACCATTCAAAGATTACCTGTAATGCAATATGAATGCAATGCAATGTGTCTGTGCATTAGGGAAGTTCATTCCCCCAGTTCTAGTGTGAAGGTGCCAGTGCAGTAATAGTGTTGACAATAGGAATATCGGAGCTGAATCATAGAAAGCCTCATATATTGCAGGGAAAATCAATAAGCCCAGAGTACAATATCACTGAGTACAACGAGGGCATGACCTCAACCAACAACCCTGGTGATGGTCAACACTATACAAATAAAGCATACTAGTTACTACATGAAATGATCAAATCCTCCCAAAAGTCTGGTACTCTTCTATCAACTTCTTGGTCTCCGGATGGCTTGGTCGATCAAGCAGCCCTTCAACAAGCTGGTTTCTCCTCTTAAGGACACGGCGTACGTCTTCAGCAGTTTCTTCCCATGTTGCTTCTCCGAAGCAATCTTCTAACTTTCGCTTCTGAGACACTGCTTCATCTCTGGATTTGATTGCCTTGTTCAGTGCATGCTGGACACTATACCGGGTCATCACTTCCTCCTCACACTTCTTGATGCTAGACTTCAACTTCTCTTCGAGGTCGGAAATTTGCTGCTTCAGCTTATCTTCCCTCTTCTTATTGTTGGTGAGTGTGGCGTTCCAAGTCTTATTGCAAGAGGAGATTTCTCGGTGTGCTGCGTCGAGCGCCTTCTTTTTGGCTTCCAGCATGTCATGGGAGCTTCTGAACTCTTGCCCCAGACGTTCACGCTTTTTCTTTTCCTCAGTCAACTCAGCCCCTAACCTGTTTAGCAGCTCGATTTGTTGTTGGAAAGCATATACGGCCTTGTTTTTCTCGCTGCGTACCTGGGCTAACTCTTGCTCTAACCCTTCATTAATCTTCATCAAGGCTTCTTTTTCCTTCACAACTTGTTCATAGACTTCTCTAGAAACAGTAGTTGGTTCCGCTACCGGAATAGGAACAAGGATTGGTACATCTGGAAATGGCATCCTCAACTGACTAGCCCTCTCCTGAATCCAAACTCTATAAGGTGCATAGGCCTGACAATCGTTCTTACCTAACAGTGGTTTCCCCTTGCGGTTAATACGTGTCCAGGCGTGTTGCAACTCAGCTAGCAATTCTCCCTTCAAATCACCTGTGAAGTACAGAGATTCCTGTACTTCTTCCTCCTGAGGTGGATTCTTCAGTGCATATCCGAACTGGCGAATGAATAGGGAAGGGTTGTAATTGATACACCCTTTTCTTCCTATCAACGGCACATTAGGGTACCCAGAACAACTGAAGATGAGCTCAGATCCCAACAGGTCTCGATCAAACCACTCCATATCTTCCGACGATAGCCTCATCAGGCGCTCTGGCCAACCAGCTGGGACTGTAGTCTCTGCAACAGATCTTCTCTTAGGAAGGTGACTCTCAAACCACCTACTCAACAAGGGTACACACAGATGAACATTCTTCCCTCTTCCTTTCTCATTCTTGTAATGCAGTGAGTGGTAGAGATCTCCGAGTAAGGTAGGTACAGGATTACCAGCGGCAAACAAGTAGAAGGCGTCGAAGTCCACAAAATTCGGTATATTGGGGAACAGTACTATGCCATAAATGCACAAGGCCAACACAGCATTGAAAGCAACCCAGCACCCGCTCTTGGCATACTCTTGGGCTTTACCAACTAAGAATTGGAGTGAGAAGCCTGGAACTCCACGGGAAACAGTAGTCACAAGTTCAGAAGCATCAATATGCAAGGCTTTTGCCAAATCCTCCGGCTTGGGCTTGGCGTCATAATGAATGAATGGAACCTGGTTCTGCACGGGCAGCTCAACATACTCAGCGTATTCCTCCAGGGTTGGTCCCATAATAAAGTCAGAGAACGTAAAGCACCTCAAAGCAGGGTCGTAGAATTGCACCAAAGCATACAGCCCATCTAACTCTACCTCTGTAGGTTTACACACCAATCTCAGTAGTCTACCATAGCTCATCCGGAAGCTCCTACGAACACCCTCATCAGCAAGAGAGATCAACCCAAGTAGAGGAACAATATCAGGCGTAGGCAATTTGTAAGCAACTGTCCTCCTCAAGCTAGTCATGATCAAACACTCAGAAGTCTGGGCACTAGAACTAGGGAAATGCAAATGCACCTGCAGCACAGACACACGTTAGTGAAATGCAAATGGTAATGGATATGCAGGGATGCAATGCAAGTAACATGCAACAGGGACCAAAGCTGTAGCTGAATAGCCTGAACCCAATCAAGAAAGGTCTCAGATAGACCATCCAGAAGTCCTCAAGCCCTGGTCTCAGATATACCTCAAACAAAGCTCCAATATTGGTCTCTGATAGACCCCATAATCATAACCTGAATGGTCTCTGGCAGACCTCAAATCATATCCCCCACTGGTCTCTGACAGACCTCAGAACACATCTCCAAATAGTCTCTGACAGACCTCGGAACACACCAACTGGTCTCTGACAGACCTTAGAACCCTCCATAAATATCCAAGATCCTGATCAAAAAACCGGTGGTCTGAAGGTCTAGTTACCTGCATAACCCTGAATCCCCTCACAGGTGGGTGGCCCTATAACTGGCACAAGGTACGGCATCCTATGCGGTCGTCGGCGTCACAGACTTTCAGGGTTGATGATACGATTCCCAGAAGGAGTGGCATCATCAATTCCTGAAGAGGCCTCACTTAGCCAACTTCCAAATGATCGGTCCCCAGAGTCGACAATCCAACTAACCAGCAACCCACGCCAACCAAAGGAAGGGGCAGGAGGCCAACCAGAGGAACCTCGTCTGAGTGTAGATTTCATGGGACACCGAAGCAAGCAAAGCAAGCGGGCGCCCACTAATTTCTACTCTAATTCTATGTGCACTCAAGCCCAGGTCCGACTTATCTCTCAATATCAGAACACCCGTCACACCCCAGATACAACAACAATAATCAATATATAAAGCTGAAAATACAAGGTTAGAAATATAAAATAACTCCATACAAAATCCTCGACGGGAAAACAAGCGTTAGGATTGACTCTCTCAAGGGACGTTGGATCCCAAATGCATAAGAACCATCGCAGTCCTTAGCAGCCAGGGGACGTTGGATCCCCAGCAGAGTCGCCAGCTGTCGCTACTGTGAAAATCGGCGCCGGCCGAACAGAAGAGTCGCCACCGTGCGTTATTTATCCCACGGGAGGGAAAGGAAACGCTCAGAGTAAACCTCGCACAACACGGGAAAGGTATGGTCATCGCAACCAAAACCTGGGTTCGGGAGTCGGTTACGCAAGGGGAAGGTATTAGCACCCCTCACGTCCATCGTACTCGATGGGATCCACGCTTGTTTTCGGGTATGGATTGTTATTCTATCTAAACTATAGGTCGAGGGTTAAAAAGAAAATAAAATGAAAATAAAAATGACTCGGCAAAGTATCGCACTTTATGCCTACGTATTCTCGCCTGGAACGAGAAATCAGAGTCAACGTAGTTCGCCTACCTACGGGAAAGGAGGGGAAGGTTGCTCGCTAGGATATCGCATCTTATGCCTACGTACTTTCATACAGCATGAAAGATCAGAGCAAACGTAGTTCGGGCCACGTACGACACAAGCTTGTCTTGGTTGATTTTATTCTTTCTGAAAAAAGGTTTTCTGATTAGCGGTCCAAGCGGACAAAAATGACGTTTTGATGAGTTCACATTCTTTTACGAAAGAAGTGTCTTTTATTGTGTTTGAAATCTTTATGTGTTTTTCTGTTTGTTTTGAGAAAGAAAGAGACAGAACTCTAACCTACGGTTGCGAAGGGAAACAAACTAACCTAATGTTATCATGCATGGGTTAAGACCTAGTGTCTATCATGCTCCTCTCTTGCACAGAGAGAAACAGAGATCCTACGGGATAGGCAGAAACAGAAACAATACCAGATATATACAGTAAAGCAGTAAAATGCATGGATGCAACAGTACAAGCGAGGCAAGGGAGTCCCCACTCAACCTCGAACCTAGAAAACAATAGGCAAAAGTGAACAGACTTCACTTTCAACCCAGCAGGGTAGACAGCAAACAATACAGTCCAGAAAACCAATCAATACATCAGCAATAAAATACAACAGCAAAAGAAACAGCATCAGCAGCTCTGAATCAACATCTGGCTTCAAGTAATCTCCAATCAGCTACAGGCTTCAACAAGCATCAATCTCCATCTTCATGACCTGCAGGCAAGGGCTTTGATCATCAGTCTTCTATCTGCAATGGCTTTTCTTCAAGCTCAAACCTCCAGGATGAGGGATTAGTCACAAGAGTGAATTGGGTGTTAAGCAATCAGTTGACTACCAAGGGTGGTGAACAGACTGCTTCTAACACAAGAGACATTTTCTCTCAAGAGTTCTATCTCATAGACACTATCACCAAGCCTTCCAAAGGAAGGGGGTGAGTGTCTTAGAGAGACTCTGTATCACAGAGAAGAATGGATGCAGACAAGGCAATCCATGTTTGAGAAACAAACTGTCTAATCTTGAGCTCTGCCTAGCTCCTAAACCCTAGTCTCCTCAGCATCTGCTAACAAGAATCTTCTCTTCAACTCTGGAAGTTGATCTTCAATCTCTGGATCTCCAATGGTCTTCATCTTCTCAAGTCTTCAGCTCTCCTAAGTCCCCAGACAACCCCAATACCCACGCAAGCAAGCAATAATCCCCAGAGGGCACACCACACCAGTCAATCAGACATACACAGAGTATTAATAGCAGTAGGGGAGTCCTGACTTTTCTCTAAGGGATCTAATAACTACCCATAGCCCCTATAGTCCCATAACTAATCTAGTTAAATCCTAAGTCCTAAGGGAAAGAATCAAACTTCCTAAGTCATCACCTAAAAACCCTAATTTGTTCATGTTTGTTCAAACCTACACTAAGCACCTAAATTTAATTTCTAAAAATGGGAACTAAATTGAATCTATAAGTTCAATATCTCATCTAAGCAACCTAAAAAGAATGAACAAAAAATATGAAAGTATCTAATAGAACAAAAATTAATAAAATCATGCATGAAATGAAACTATTTAAAATGTCATTTATTTAGAAAATATGGGAAAAATATCAAATAAAAATAAAATGCAATTTTATTTAATGACAATTTTCTACACAGAACCAAGAAAATATAGAAAAAACAACCACTAAAAAAGAGTTAATTGCCTATTTTATATGGTTTTTTAAAGTTGGTAAAAATTAAAGTGAATTAAAAAACTAAATTGAATTAAAACGATGGGAGGGGTAAGAATAGCAATTCGCTCCAGTTCATATTCCAGTGGGCCAGCAAACGGGAGGGGCGAATATTAATTTTCCTAAGCCCAAGCGATGTTTTCAGAATTAAAAAAAACAATAAAACTAAGTGAATGCGTTGGGGGTGTAGCAAGCAGGGTAATCACGTGCAGAATCTCATTGGGCTTGGTGTGGGTGTGTCAATAGCAACCAATGTATTAAGCCCGCCCGTTTCAATTAATGAAACGTCGCGTTTTGGCTTCTCAATCTTCCCTCCAATTCTGAGTACGAACTCCAACCGCACGATGAGCTTTGAAGTCAAAAGTCTTTCATAGAAACGGATGGCCACGATTATATCTTCAACCTTGTGACAAGAAGCTAGGGTTTACACATTCCATGGAAGCCATGCACGTACACACTTCCTCTTCTCTGTTCTCCTTCCACAATCCATGAAACACCACGATCCAAACATGAAAATCACTCCAAATTTTGTCCTCTACAAGACTATAGCAGTAGTTTGTTCTGAAATTCAGTGCATCACTCAAACCGATCGAGACAAGTTCTGGCCACCATGAAAATACACTGCAACCTATCCTCCAGATTCTTAATCAAACCTATACTAATCTAAACTACACTTCACGTGGATTATTCTGCACTAACAACCTAAGATTATCATGGCCTATCCTAAGAGTTCTAAGTCAAACCAGTTCTAACAACCTGCTATGAACTATCACTAAACTACTCCTAATTAACCAGAAATGTTCTACTAACATCCTACATCATTATTATACTAACAAACTAATGTAAATCTATCTATATCAAGCAAGTGGAAGTAATTTGCACCTGGAGCAAAATCTTGTGGATGATGATGAAATTCGTGGATCTGAGAGCCTTGATGCTTGGATCTGGATCTACTCTTGCTATATTTGATTCTGTATGCAGCACCTTGATGAATTTGGTCTTGGATCTTGAGTTCCAATGGAAATTGCAATTTGAATGTTGTTGATGAAAGTGCACGAAATTGAGTAATAACTACCAAGAACTTGATTGAATCCTACTCCATGATGATGATTGAGTATGATGAAAACAAAAATTGGTGATGATTGATGAAGAATTCGTGGAATTGAAATGAATTTGCAAATTGGAGGATGAGAGAAAAATGAGAGAATTTGGTGGAGTTTTTGCACAAATGAGGATTCAACCCTTGCTCAATTCTGATTTCATGAATATATAGTGCTCAAATGAACCTTCTAGAACCATCTTGCAACTTCCCTTGCATTCCAAATTGAATCCATTTTGGTTATGTTTCTTATATTGCAAGCAACCATGGATAACTCTTAAATCTTGAACTAGACTCAAAATTCCACTTTAGCCAATGTTTTTAGAATGCCTTTTCCATTCAAAATGACCTATAATATGAAAAATACCATTTTTAAGCCATTTTTCTTCATTAAATTCACCAATTTTGAAACCTTGTGCTATGAACTTTTCCAATCTCTCATGGTCACTTTTCTAGACTCAAAATGTCATTTGGAGCAAGTTTGATGTTGTAAGTTTTTCCATTTGAAGCTTCCTTGTATGAGTTTTGGGCATAGGTTAAAATGACCTGTAATTCACAAATGACCAAAATACCCTTTGCTTGCCAAGACCATAAGTTGAGCTCCACACATCATATGAGGGCATACTATACCATTCTAGAAAGCTAAGACAATGAGGAACAATTCTTATGTTGACCAGAAATTCATTTGAAATCTCCTTGAGGGGTAAAACTAGCTTGGAAGTCAAGCCACTTTCACAGACAAAATTTCAGGTACCTCAGATGACCTGTAACTTGCAAGGACCATAACTTGAGTTCTATAAATCTCCTTGATGTCTTCCACCACTCAAATTAAAGGTCTTGAGATCCTCTACAAGTTTCATGTTGGCCAAGAAGCCATTTGAAGCTTGCATTTTGACTTGCCTTGCTTGGAAATTTGACCTAAACTAGGGGATTTTACACAGAAACCCTAATTTAGAAACCCCTCTTCTCCTTGATTTCTCTTGAATCCTTCTTAGCATAACAACATATCCTTGTTTTCCATGTCAAATGATGAACCCCACATCTCTCCAATAGCCCTGAATGCCTTTAAATCAATCAATTGACCTAGGGTTGACCTAGGGTTGACCCAGATGAAACCCTAGTTGACTGTCTTCAACTGCAATACTTGTGATCACATCAACAACTTGTTTTCTTCTCCAAATGACTTTCCAAGTCCTCCAAGATGTCTAGATACTCCCCATGCTCTCAATTCACAACTCATAATTCCCTTGTTGATCCTCAGACACCCTCAGTTAGGAGATATACTCAGTGCTTGATCCACTGAACTCCCTGCTTTCAAATTCTTTCTTGATGACTTGAATGAGATTGAATTAGGATAATAACCTCTGGATAGGCCTCTAGAGATGAGAA
Organism: Lathyrus sativus; assembly: GCA_963859935.3. Lineage (NCBI taxonomy): Eukaryota > Viridiplantae > Streptophyta > Magnoliopsida > Fabales > Fabaceae > Lathyrus > Lathyrus sativus. The sequence goes on along the minus strand of OZ012740.1, from coordinate 233,316,325 downwards.
TAATGCTTGATCCCCTGTTGAATGACTTGCTATGCTTATGCTATGCAGATGAGTAACCTATGTACATGGCCCTATATGCAAATGCTACTGATATTGAAACATAAACCAAGTGAATAAGGTTGAGCAAATTTTAGGGTGCAACACTTATGCAATAAGGTTCTTCGCGATATCAAAGCAGTATCTTTAAACACATGAGATTCTTCGCGATATCAAAGCAGTATCTCTAAACACATAAGATTCTTCGGGTGGTCGAAGCAGTCCCTTATCCAATAAGGTTCTTCGCGATACCAAAGTAGTATCTCTAAATACATGAGATTCTTCGGGTGGTCGAAGCAGTCCCTTATCCGTTAAGGTTCTTCGCGATACCAAAGCAGTATCTCTAAACACATGAGATTCTTCGGGTGGTCAAAGTAGTCACTTATCCAACAAGGTTCTTTGTGATACCAAAGCAGTATCTCTAAACACATGAGATTCTTCATGTGGTCAAAGTAGTCCCTTATCGAATAAGGTTCTTCGGGATACCCAAGCAGTATCTCTAAACACATGAGATTCTTCGGGGTGTCAAAGCAGTCCCTTATCTAATAAGGTTCTTCGCGATACCAAAGCAGTAGCTCTAAACACATGAGATTCTTCGGGTGGTCGAAGCAGTCCCTTATCCAATAAGGTTCTTCGTGATATCAAAGCAGTATCTTTAAACACATGAGATTCTTCGCGATACCAAAGTAGTATCTCTAAAAACACGAGACTCTTTGGGTGGTCAAAGCAGTCCCTTATCCAATAAGGTTCTTTGCGATACCAAAGCAATATCTCTAAACACATGAGATTCTTCGGGTGGTCAAAGCAGTCCCTTATCTAATAAGGTTCTTCACGATACCAAAGTTGTATCTCTAAACACATGAGATTCTTCGGGTGGTCAAAGCAGTCCCTTATCCAATAAGGTTCTTCGCGATATCAAAAAAGTATCTCTAAACACATGAGATTCTTCGCGATACCAAAGCAGTATCTCTAAAAACATGAGATTCTTCGGGTGGTCGAAGCAGTCCCTTATCCAATAAGGTTCTTTGAGATACCAAAGTAGTACCTCAAAACACATGAGATTCTTCGGGTGGTCACAGCAGTCCCTTATCTAATAAGGTTCTTCGCGATACCAAATCAGTATCTCTAAACACATGAGATTCTTCGGGTGGTCAAAGCAGTCCCTTATCCAATAAGGTTCTTCGCGATATCAAAGCAATATCTCTAAACACATGAGATTCTTCGCGATGCCAAAGCAGTATCTCTAAAAACATGAGATTCTTCGGGTGGTCGAAGCAGTCCCTTATCCAATAAGGTTCATTGCGATACCAAAGCAGTATCTCTAAACACATGAGATTCTTCGGGTGGTCAAAGCATTCCCTTATCTAATAAGGTTCTTCGCGATACCAAAGCAGTATCTCTAAACTCATGAGATTCTTCGTGCGGTCGAAGCAGTCCCTTATCCAATATGGTTCTTCGCGATATTAAAGCAGTATCTATAAACACATGAGATTCGTCGGGTGGTCAAAGCAGTGCCTTATCCAATAAGGTTCTTCATGATACCAAAGCAGTATCTCTAAACACATGAGATTCGTTGGGTGGTTAAAGTAGTCCCTTATCTAATAAGCTTCTTCGCGATACCAAAGCAATATCTCTAAACACATGAGATTCTTCGGGTGGTCAAAGTAGTCCCTTATCCAATAAGGTTCTTCGCGATATCAAAGCAGTATCTTTAAACAACATGAGGTTCTTCGCGATACCAAAGCAGTGTCTCTAAACACATGAGATTCTTCGGGTGGTCAAAGTAGTCCCTTATCCAACAAGGTTCTTTGTGATACCAAAGCAGTATCTCTAAACACATGAGATTCTTCATGTGGTCAAAGTAGTCCCTTATCGAATAAGGTTCTTCGGGATACCCAAGCAGTTTCTCTAAACACATGAGATTCTTCGGGTGGTCAAAGCAGTCCCTTATACAATAAGGTTCTTCGCGATATTAAAGAATTATCTCTAAACACATGAGATTCTTCGCGATACCAAAGCAGTATCTCTAAAAACATGAGATTCTTCGGGTGGTCGAAGCAGTCCCTTATCCAATAAGGTTCTTTGAGATACCAAAGTAGTATCTCAAAACACATGAGATTCTTTGGGTGGTCAAAGCAGTCCCTTATCTAATAAGGTTCTTCGCGATACCAAATCAGTATCTCTAAACACATGAGATTCTTCGGGTGGTCAAAGCAGTCCCTTATCCAATAAGGTTCTTCGCGATATCAAAGCAGTATCTCTAAACACATGAGATTCTTCGCGATGCCAAAGCAGTATCTCTAAAAACATGAGATTCTTCGGGTGGTCGAAGCAGTCCCTTATCCAATAAGGTTCATTGCGATACCAAAGCAGTATCTCTAAACACATGAGATTCTTCGGGTGGTCAAAACAGTCCCTTATCTAATAAGGTTCTTCGCGATTCCAAATCAGTATCTCTAAACACATGAGATTCTTCGGGTGGTCAAACCAGTCCCTTATCCAGTAAGGTTCTTCGCGATATCAAAGTAGTATCTCTAAACACATGAGATTCTTCACGATGCCAAAGCAGTATCTCTAAAAACATGAGATTCTTCGGGTGGTCGAAGCAGTCCCTTATCCAATAAGGTTCATTGCGATACCAAAGCAGTATCTCTAAACACATGAGATTCTTTGGGTGGTCAAAGCAGTCCCTTATCTAATAAGGTTCTTCGCGATACCAAAGCAGTATCTCTAAACACATGAGATTCTTCATGTGGTCGAAGCAGTCCCTTATCCAATAAGGTTCATCGCGATAACAAAGCAGTATCTATAAACACATGAGATTCGTCGGGTGGTCGAAGTAGTGCCTTATCCAATAAGGTTCTTCATGACACCAAAGTGTCGCTACTGCGAAAATCGGCGCCGGCTGAACAGAAGAGTCGCCACCGTGCGTTATTTATCCCACGGGAGGGAAAGGAAACGCTCAGAGTAAACCTCGCACAACATGGGAAAGGTATGGTCGTCGCAACCAAAACCTGGGTTCGGGAGTCGGTTACGCAAGGGGAAGGTATTAGCACCCCTCACGTCCGTCGTACTCGACGGGATCCACGCTTGTTTTCGGGTATGGATTGTTATTCTGTCTAAACTAAGGGTCAAGGGTGAAAAAGAAAATAAAATGAAAATAAAAATGACTCGGCAAAGTATCGCACTTTATGCCTACGTATTCTCGTCTGGAACGAGAAATCAGAGTCAACGTAGTTCGCCTACCTACGGGAAAGGAGGGGAAGGTTGCTCGCTAGGATATCGCATCCTATGCCTACGTACTTCCACACTGCATGGAAGATCAGAGCAAACGTAGTTCGGGCCACGTACGACACAAGCTTGTCTTGGTTGATTTTATTCCTTCTGAAAAAGGTTTTCTTGATTAGCAGTCCCGGCGGACAAAGATGACGTCTTGATGAGTTCACATTCTTTTACGGAAGAAGTGTCTTTTATTGTGTTTGAAATCTTTATGTGTTTTTCTGTTTGTTTTGAGAGAGGAAGAGACAGAACTCTAACCTACGGTTGCGAAGGGAAACAAACTATCCTAATGTTATCATGCATGGGTTAAGACCTAGTGTCTATCATGCTCCTCTCTTGCACAGAGAGAAACAGAGATCCTACGGGATAGGCAGAAACAGAAACAATATCAGATATATACAGTAAAGCAGTAAAATGCATGGATGCAACAACACAAGCGAGGCAAGGGAGTCCCACTCAACCTCGAACCTAGAAAACAATAGGCAAAAGTGAACAGGCTTCACTTTCAACCCAGCAGGGTAACCAGCAAACAATACAGCCCAGAAAACCAATCAATACATCAGCAAATGAAATACAGCAACAAAATAAACAGCATCAGCAGCTCTGAATCAACATCTGGCTTCAAATAATCTCCAATCAGCTACAGGCTTCAACAAGCATCTATCTCCATCTTCATGACCTTCAGGCAAGGGCTTTGATCATCTGTCTTCCATCTGCAATGGCTTTTCTTCATGCTCAAACCTCCAGGATGAGGGATCAGTCACAAGACTGAATTGGGTGTTAAGCAATCAGCTGACTACCAAAGGTGGTGAACAGACTGCTTCTAACACAAGAGACATTTTCTCTCAAGAGTTCCATCTCATAGACACTGTCACCAAGCCTTCCAAAGGAAGGGGGTGAGTGTCTTAGAGAGACTCTGAATCACAGAGAAGAATGGATGCAGACAAGGCAATCCATGTTTGAGAAACAAACTTTCTAATCTAGAGCTCTGCCTAGCTCCTAAACCCTAGTCTCCTCAGCATCTGCTAGCAAGAACCTCCTCCTCAACTTTGGCAGTTGATCTTCAATCTCTGGATCTCCAATGGTCTTCATCTCCTCAAATCTTCAGCTTCCCCAAGTCCCCAGATAATCCCAATATCCCACAAACAAGCAATAGACCCCAGAGGGCACACCACACCAGTCAATCAGATATACAGACAGTATTAATAGCAGTAGGGGAATCCTGACTTTTTCTAAGGGATCTAGTAACTACCCATAGCCCCTATAGTCCCATAACTAATCTATTCAAACCCTAAGTCCTAAGGGAAAGAATTAAACTTCCTAAGTCATCACCTAAAAAACCCTAATTTTGTTCAAGTTGTTCAAGCCTTCATTAATCACCTAAATTTAATTTCTAAAAATGGGAACTAAAATATTTCTACAAGTTCAACATCTAATCTAAACACCCTAAAAAGAATGAACAAAAAATGTTAAAGCATTTAGTAGAACAAAAATTATTAAAATCATGCATGAAATGAACTATTTAAAATGACATTTATTTAGAAAATATGGAAAAAATATGGAATAAAAATAAAAATGCAATTTTACTTTCTTATAATTTCCTACACATCCTAAAGAAAATAGTGTAAAAAGAATGAAGTGAAAATGATTTTTTATGAATTTGTTATGAATTTATGAAAATGCATAAAAAATTAAGAGAAATAAAAACAAAATGCAAGAAATAAATGGGAGAGGGGTGTATTTAGTAGGCGCGCTTAGTTCAATTCAGGATGGGCCACACAGACAGGGGTGTGAATAGCACAATAGTTAAGGCCCAGCAACACTCAGAATTAGTGAAAAATAAAAAGGACGCTGGGGGTGAGAATAGAAGCAGAATCATGTTCAAATTGGAATGGGCCTATGCACTGGGGGTGGGGATAGCAACACAATCTGAGGCCCGCCCGTTTCAATTAATGAAACGGTGCGTTTTGGCCAACTCACTTCCCTCCAACACAGAATTGAATATGAGCCACACGATGGGCTTCCAAGTCAAAGGTCTAACATGAATTGGACCGTCCAGATTATGTCTTCTCCATTGAATCCTGAAACTTAGGGTTTCCTCTCCCATGGCAGCCATGCACGAGCAACATTCAACTCATCTGTTCTCCATCTCTAGTCCATGAATCAACACGACGCCAACATGAAAGATGCTCAGAACCTCTCCCTCTATAATCCTATGGCACTAGTTTGCTTTGAAACTCATCTCATCCACAAACCCGTGCGCAACAAACTCTGGTTACCATGAAATTACTCTGAGATGCATCACAACAATTCTCAATCAAACTTACACTAACCTAATCTATGCATAATGGTCATCATTCTGATCTATCAAGCTAAGCTTAGGATGCATTCTACTACAAGTTTCAAACCCTAACAGTTTCTACCACCTGCTAACAATGGTCTCTATTCAGCCTCAAATTCATCCTAATTACTCTACTAACCACCTAGATCATATCTAAACTAACAACAACATGCCAAACCAACTAGATCAAGCTGTGTGAATGAAAACATACCTGGTGTAAAAGCTTGAAGACAGCTATGGAAACTTGTAGATCTGAGGCTTCCAAGGCTTGGATCTTGATCAATTAACTCAATACTCAATTCTGTATGCAATACTTTGATGATTCCTGGCTTGAATTGTGCTGTCCAATGGAGATTGTGATTTTGATGTTCTTGAAGAAAGTGCACGAAAATGGATTCTAACCACCTTGTTCTTGATTGAATTCTACTCTATGATGATGAATCAATAGAATGAAGTTGATTTTGATGATAATTGGTGAAGATTTTGAGAGATTGAAGTGAAATTGCCAAGAGAAAGAATGAGAAAGTTTGTGAAATTCTTGGTGAAAATGAAGCCAACCCTTGATCAATCCTCATTTCATGAATATATAGTGTGCACATGAACATTCTAGATCCATCTTACACATTCCCTTGCTTTCCAACTTTGATCCATTTTGGTCATGTTTCTTCAATTACAAGTAACCAAAGATAACTTTCTTTTTTTCTTCTAAACTCAAAAAAGTGTTTGAACCATTGTTCTTAGAATTGCTTTTCCATTCAAAATCATATATTGGAAGTCTCCATTTGGACTCATAAATCTCCCAAACCATTTTTCACTTTGAATTTCTTTGAATTATAAGCCATTTTAGTTCAACTTTTGACCAATTATGCAACTTCATGCTATGAGCTTTTCCAACAATTTGTGACCCTCTTTCTAGACTTAAAATCCCATTTGGAGCAAGTTTGATGTTGTAAGTTTTTCCATTTGAGGCATCCTTGTATGAGTTTTGGACATAGGTTAAAATGACCTGTAATTCACAAATGCCCAAAATACCCTTTGCTTGCAAAGACCATAAGTTGAGTTCCACACATCATATGAAGGCATACTATACCATTCTAGAAAGCTAAGACAATGAGGAACAATTCGTATGTTGACCAAGAATTCATTTGAAATCTCCTTGAGGGGTAAAAATTGCTTGGAAGTCAAGTCACTTTCACAGACAAAAATTCAGATACCTCAGATGACCTGTAACTTGCAAGGACCATAACTTGAGTTCTATAAATCTCCTTGATGTCTTCCACCACTCAAATTAAAGGTCTTGAGACCCTCTACAAGTTTCATCTTGGCCAAGAAGCCATTTGAAGCTAGCATTTTGACTTATCTAGCTTGGAAATTTGACCTAAACTAGGGGATTTTGCACAGAAACCCTAATTTAGAAACTCCTCTTCTCCTTGATTTCTCTTGAATTCTTCTTGGCATACCTCCATATCCTTCTTCATATGTCCAATGATGAACCCCACATCTCTCCAATAGCCTTAAATACCCCTTAAATCAGTCAATTGACCTAGGGTTGACCTAGGGTTGACCCAGATGAAACCCTAGTTGACTGTCTTCAGCTGTAGCTCTTGTGCTCTCATCAATGACTTGTCTCCTTCTCCAAATGACTTTCTAAGTCTCTCATGATGTCTAGATACTCTCCATGCCTTCACTTCACAGCTCACAATCCTCTTGTTGACCCTCAGATATCCTTAGCTAGGAGATGGACTCAAGGCTTGATCTGCTGAACTCTTTGCTTTCAAATTCTTTCCTGATGACTTGAATGAGATTGAATTGGGATATTAACCTCTTGATAGGCCTCTAGAGATGAGAATAATGATTGGTCCCCTGTTGAATGACTTGCTATGCTTATGCTATGCAGATGGTTAGTCTATGTACATGACTCTATATGCAAATGCTAATGATAACATAAACCAAGGTGAATAGGGTTGGGCAAATTTTAGGGTGCAACAGCTGCCCCTATTCAAACGACTTGGACCCGATTGGGTGAAGAGCCCGGAGCCTTCAGACATTCGCGGTACGAGACGGTTGAATACTAGTGAAACCAGAAATTTGCCAACCACAAAACTAAACTGCGCTCCTGCTTGAGGAACGACATTCATCAGCTGAATCTGACTGTTACAGCAACCCACCGATCTCGCGCGACCGTGCTGGGGATTATCTTCATCGTTCTGAAGAGAATTCTGTCATAACAGATTGCTTGCTTGTCCACATTAGGACTCTGCCCGTCATCAATACGAAGAAATCTCAACTAAAACCTGTCCACGTTAGGACTCCATCTGCTGTTATCCCAGAAAAATCTCGACAACTCCGCTGGGGATAATTCGTCTGCATTTCCATAAACTGAATCGTCCACGTTAGGAATAACACTCTTCCACATTAGGAGTAACACCTGTCCACGTCAGGAGTCATTTCTTCTAAATCTGTCCACGTCAGGACTAAATTTTTCCATCTTTCCACGTCAGGAAGCAATCCTCTTTCCGCGTAAGGAGGACTATATCAATCTGTCCACGTAAGGACTCCAATACCACTTGACATGTCCGCGTCAGGACTCCAATCTATCCACGTAAGGAATTCACCCTTGGTTCTGAACCTGTCCACGTCAGGACTCAACTTTTCACGCATCTGTCCACGTAAGGCCCCCAATTTCTCCGCGTAAGGAATAAACTTCTTCTTCCACGTTAGGAATAACTTCTTTGATCTGTCCGCGCCAGGACTAAACTCTCCCACGTCAGGAATAATCCATTTCTTCCCACGTCAGGAATCAATCTTGATACGTCCGCGTGAGGACTCAATCTTTCCACGTAAGGAATAAACTCGTCTTTCCACGTAAGGAAACCATTTTTCTTCCACGTAAGGAATGCTCTTGATATGTCCACGTAAGGACTCTGATCTTTCCACGTAAGGAATGCCAACTTCTTCGCGATTTGTCCGCGTCAGGACTACATTTTTCCACGTAAGGAATGCCATCTTAATCTGTCCACGTAAGGACTCCACTCTTTCCACATCAGGAATGCTGTCATTTCCACGTAAGGAAACTATCTTTTGATACGTCCGCGTAAGGACTACATCGTCCACGTTAGGACCCACTTCTCCACGTTAGGAATAATAATTTCTTTGATTTGTCCGCGTCAGGACTCAGGCGTCTTCGACCTGCTGAGGAAATAAGACTTGTCCACGTAAGGACTCACATCCTTGTCTGATCTGTCCGCGTCAGGACACCAACACAAAGAGTAATTACTTTTGTCAACGCCATGACCTCCCATTCCACTAATTTCGAGAAACCGAATCTGCTCACGATAGGACTAACACATAAACCTGTCCGGGGAAATAAACCTGTCCACGTAAGGACGCCCACTTCTGAAGAAATCCCGTCAATATAGGAATAAATCGTCCACGTCAGGACTTAGTTCTCCATGATTCTCACCCACAAACCTCTCAGCACTGACGTAACAGCGACTTTGAGATGAACTCTACTGGGGATGTTCGGAAACCCACTATCGGACGCCTGTTCTGATAACCGGCGGTGCCTCTGAAATTCTGATTCACGGAACCCGTTGATGACGAACAAACTCTGCTTGGGGATAAGGAGACACTTATCCTGGCAACTCTGGTGGGGAAAATAAGAGACATTTGCATAAATGACTCCGTTAGAGACAAAGAGAATTTCATCATGCTAACTCGGTGGGGGAATACTGCCGAAACTGACATTATCATTGGATGTCCCATGCCGAGATCTTGAATGTTTGATTGTTCATTTGAGCAAGAGCTCTCTTCACCTGAACTATTAGAGTGCAGAAACTGCTTCAGCAAAATAAATGCTGGAAGGATAATGCCGACTCCGCCGGGGATAGCCAGATGCTACAGAATTATTCCAGCAAAATAAATGCCGGGAGGGTGAAGTCAACCCTGCTGAGAAGTTGGGAGCTTGAACCAAATACCCCTTTGAGGTAAACCCCTGCTGGGGAAAATGACTTTTCTGGAATAGCAGGTATGCCAAGTATGATTGGACTTCTCTGCTGGAGAGTGAACTGATATTACACAGTGTCCCTGACAAAATAAATGACAGGACCCGCCATCAACTCTGCTTCGGAGAGTCTTGATCTTCGAGTTCCACTGGAAGGAATGAAAACTCTTGCAAAGAGAATTCCGCTGGAGATGGGATGACTCTCTTGGGGAAAATTAACTGACTCCACTGGGGGAGAGTGTCTGACCCTGCGAGGAAAGATGAACCTGTCTGAATACAGCCTTATGATCTTGGAATCGCCAAACTCTGCTGAGGACAAATGACTTTTCTGGAGCACGTCCTTTGGATAAGCTACAGCTAGCTGGGAAATTCTATCCTTCTTCAGGAAGAACATGCATGACCTGCGTGGGGATCAAGTCTTTCGCTATCGCAATCTTTTGATCACCTTCTTCGTATGGTTATGAAACCTGCAACAACACAAACAAGACACGACAAGCCTATGCAATCGAATCAATTCAGGTTAGTGACGTTACACTCAGTTAATTCAAAGCTTTAACAATTGTTGGCAAGGGCCAGTGATGTTATACTCATGCTAGCTTCAATAAACTTAGGCGTTTTATCATGCACAAAACAGTAAAGAACAGTGTCAAATACTGAATAACACATTTTCATTGATTTGGGCCCCTGAACGGGCGGAGTTTTTGTACACGGGATGTAACTCCTGAAAAGAGGAAGCTACGCAAAGCAAATACATAAGTATGCACAAGAAACATGAATATTTTGACAAATTAAATTTTGTACACATGTCGGCAACGGGATGCAGATGAACACCATGAACCGATCCTCCTATGACTCGTCCGACTCTAATACTTTCCCGGTATCCCCACTTCTGAAGAGGTTGTATCCGATAACTGACTCCTCAAATATATTCTCCCGCATTGATGCTCATTGTAATCAAATTCGGACCGCAGTCATTTGCTTTTCACATCCCTAACTTTTGCGTGAACCGCCCTTTACGGGTTTTCAATTCACCGGGATACCCCTTTTTGCCGAAGCCGCCCAGTGTAGGTTTTCAACTTCGCGGGTGTACATTTTTTCAATTTTATCCCTAACTTTTGCCCGAACCTTTTTATTCTGTTTTTGGTTCGCCAGGATGCCCCATTTTTGCCTGGACTCCCTTTTTCTGTCCAGCGGGTCTATTTTTAAGCAAAGTATTTTTTAACTGCGTCCGAATTCACAGGTGACGCAAAGTCTTCTCCGTCCATGGTGGACAACAACAACGCTCCTCCTGAAAAGACCTTACTGACAACGTATGGCCCTTCGTAGTTGGGGGTCCACTTGCCCCTGTGATCTGCTTGTGGCGGGAGAATCCTTTTCAGCACAAGGTCGCCCGTCTGAAAGCTTCGCGGAAGTATCTTCTTGTCGTACGCTTTCTTCATTCGTCTTTGGTACAAACGACCGTATGCCAGAGAAGCTAGCCTCTTCTCATCCATCAAACTCAATTGGTTCAATCTATTCGTTACCCATTCTGCCTCGTCCAGCTGAACGTCTCGCAATACCCTCAGAGAAGGGATTTCAACCTCTAATGGTAATACCGCTTCCATTCCGTATACTAACGAGAACGGAGTTGCCCCGATTGATGTGCGTACCGTCGTACGATAACCGTGCAAAGCGAAAGGTAGCATTTCATGCCAATCTTTATAAGTCACCACCATTTTCTGGACGATCTTCTTGATATTCTTATTGGCCGCTTCGACAGCGCCATTCATCTTGGGTCGGTAAGGAGAGGAGTTGTGATGTTCGATCTTGAAATTCTGACAGAGCTCCTTCATCATTTTGTTGTTCAGATTTGAACCATTATCCGTGATTATCCGCTCGGGGATCCCATATCGGCAAATGATATCTCTCTTGATGAATCTAGCCACCACTTGCTTCGTTACGTTTGCGTAAGACGCCGCTTCCACCCACTTGGTAAAATAATCGATTGCTACTAGGATGAACCGATGCCCGTTAGAAGCCGTCGGCTCGATCTTCCCAATCATATCGATTCCCCACATCGAGAATGGCCATGGAGATGACATCACATTTAAAGGACTCGGAGGCACGTGTATCTTGTCAGCATATATTTGGCACTTGTGGCACTTTCTTGCAAACTTGAAACAATCCGTTTCCATCGTCAGCCAAAAATAACCTGCCCGCAGCAGCTTTCTCGTCATAGCATGCCCACCAGCATGCGTACCAAAGGCACCTTCGTGAATTTCCTCCATGAGAAGCTTTGCCTCTTTCTCATCTACACAACGCAACAACACCAAATCGTGGTTCCTTCTGTATAAGACGCCATCCGGGTTCAAGTAGAAATTACCCGCTAATCTCCTGAGAGTCTTCTGATCTTGACTGGATGCCCCAGCCGGATACTCTTTGTTCTTCAGGAAATTAAGGATATCGAAATACCACGGTTTGTCATCAGATGCTTCATCAATAGCAAATACATAAGCTGGTCTGTCCAACCGAGAGATAGTGATTTGGGGAGCTTCATTCCAGAAGTTGACCTTGTACATGGAAGACAAAGTGGCAAGGGCGTCAGCCATTTGATTTTCTGCCCGCGGCACGTGATGCAATTCAACCTTGTCGAAGAAAGGCAACAATCTCCTTGCATAATTCATGTAATGTATCAAGTTGGGCTGACGTGTCTCCCATTCCCCTTTGATCTGATTCACCACCAGAGCTGAGTCTCCGTATACGTCTAGATGTTTGATTCGCAAATCAATGGCTTCTTCAAGCCCCATTATACAAGCTTCGTATTCGGCCTCATTGTTGGTAACGGCAAAGGTCAATCGGGCAGTGAACGGGATATGCGACCCGTGTGGCGTAGTGATAATTGCCCCTATTCCGCTACCGTAAGCATTCACAGCTCCGTCAAATATCATCTGCCATTGGGACCCCAACTCTGGTCCTTCGTCTGGCAACGGCTCTTCACAATCTTTCATCTTTAAGTACATGATATCCTCGTCAGGAAAATCAAATCTCATTGATTGGTACTCTTCAATAGGCTGCTCTGCCAGATACTCAGACAGCACACTCCCCTTTATAGCCTTTTGCGAGACGTATTGAATATCATATTCAGTCAAGACCATCTGCCAACGGGCAATTCTACCTGACAACGCCTGCTTTTCGAATATATATTTGATTGGATCCATCTTCGAGATGAGCATGGTTGTATGATTCAGCATGTACTGCCTCAAACGCTTGGCGGCCCAGGCTAGCGCGCAACACGTTTTCTCCAGCATTGTGTATCGAGATTCACAGTCTGTGAATTTCTTACTCAGGTAATAGATCGCATGCTCTTTTCTCCCCGTCTCGTCGTGTTGACCGAGAACACAACCCATGCTTCCCTCAAGAACCGTCAAATACATTATCAAGGGTCTCCCTGCCACTGGGGGTATCAAAATAGGAGGCTTCTGCAAATACTTCTTTATTTTGTCGAACGCCTTTTGACAATTTTCGTTCCACGTTACAGCTTGATCTTTCTTTAGCAACTTGAATAATGGTTCACACGTGGCCGTTAGGTGAGATATGAACCGGGCAATGTAGTTCAATCTCCCTAAAAACCCGCGCACCCCTTTCTCTGTTTTAGGCGTCGGCATTTCTTGAATCGCTTTTATTTTAGCAGGATCGACCTCTATTCCTCTTTCGCTTACGATAAACCCCAGCAGTTTACCCGATCTCACCCCGAAGGTGCACTTATTAGGGTTCAGCCTCAGCCTGAACTTCCTAAGCCTTTTAAACAACTTCAACAGATTCACCAGATGCTCTTCCTCCGTCTGGGATTTGGCAATCATATCGTCAACATAAACTTCGATCTCTTTATGCATCATGTCATGAAAAAGAGTCGTCATCGCGCGCTGATATGTTGCCCCAGCATTTTTCAAACCAAAGGGCATCACTTTGTAGCAAAATGTTCCCCACGGCGTTATGAAAGTAGTCTTCTCCATATCCTCTGGCGCCATTTTAATTTGATTATAGCCTGAAAAGCCATCCATGAAGGAGAATACGGAGTATTGAGCAGTATTATCAACTAACACGTCAATGTGAGGAAGTGGAAAATCGTCTTTTGGGCTTGCCTTATTCAAATCTCTATAATCCACGCACATTCGCACCTTGCCATCTTTCTTTGGCACTGGTACGATGTTAGCAACCCATGAGGGATATTTCGTCACAGCCAGGAAACCAGCGTCCCACTGTTTCTGAACCTCCTCTTTGATCTTCATTGCCATATCCGGTCGTGTTCTGCGAAGTTTTTGTTTGACCGGCGGGCAATCTTCTTTCAGTGGCAGGCGATGCACAACCATATCTGTATCGAGCCCTGGCATATCTTGATACGACCAAGCGAATACATCATTATACTCTCGGAGCATTTCAACCAGTTTTCGCTTGATATCACTCTGCAGTGCGGCTCCGATACGAATATTTTTCTCAACCCCTTCCGACCCCAAATTGATAATTTCGATAACCTCGTCGTGAGGCAGAATGGCTCTTTCCTCTTGCTTCACTAACCAAGACAGTTCTTCAGGAACGTCGCTATCTTCGACAACCTCTTCTTCGGTCTGGAATACCGGGTGATCGAAGTCGGGACGAGTCATAGGTGGTTCAAGGATGTCATCTGAAAATGTTATCCTGCAAAAGGAATGGTTAAGTGCTTCAAAATGCGTATAAAGCGAATAACCACATTGCCATTTTATTGAAAAATATAAAACAAGAAAGACAGGGATTACAGTATTTGCACATGAAAAAACGCCATTCATTTAATGATTAACACGCAATGTTTATAACAACACAGCCCTAAGCAAATCCTGATGCCCCGGGCAAGACATCAGATTATTCAACAATTAATAAAGCAAAGCATTACTGTTTAAAAGTCACAGGAACAAGCTCCTGAATAGACCAGTTGCACAGTCCTTGCCCTGGCGTGCTTGGCTGAATCCAGGCATCCATATCACAGTCGCTGTCCCCTTCATCGGACTCCGAAGCAGCATTGACCGTTTCATGACATACTCCACTGGCAGAGATGGTGATTGACTTTCTGAAATGGGGGGCCCCCACGGAAGGAGTTGATGACGACGGTCGGTACCCCAGCCCGAACCGGTCCGTTTTCACAGGAATGTCCAGCACTTTGCCCCAGCCCTTGGCTTCTCCTGCTTCTACTAGAGCTTGAGCTTCTTTATACGATGAGACAGCTATCTCTGGCACTTTGCTCGGCCCGGGACCTTTGTCCTTGATGCGCAAACCTTCGAATGCCTGGCACGACGTCTCGTGGATCTCCCCGTCGACTTCCACATATTTAAACGAAGATAGATGGCTGACCAGAATGTCTTCTTCTCCGCACACGGTGACTACGCTGTCTCCGACCATATACTTTAACTTCTGATGCAGGGTAGACGTGACTGCCCCTGCCCCATGAATCCAGGGTCTTCCCAGCAAGCAGCTGTAAGCAGGCTGTATATCCATGATATAAAACTCCGTTGCAAACACTTCCGGCCCCACTTGCAGAGGCAAGGTAATCGATCCGAAGACTGTTCTCCGCGTGCCGTCAAACGCTCTGACTACCAAATCACTGGGTGTACACAAAATCCCTCGAACATCCAGCTTCATCATCGCCTTCTTGGGCAGCACATTCAAAGATGATCCGGTGTCAACCAATACGTGCGACATTGTCTATCCCCTACACTCCACAGACACGTGTAATTCCATATTATGATCTCTCCCTTTTGGAGTCAAGTCAAAATCAGTAAAGCCCAGACTGTGGCCTGCATTCACATGTGCCAATACTCCTTCTAGCTGATTTACAGAGACATCCTGGGGTACAAAAGAAGTGTCCAGGACTTTCAGCAAAGCATTTCGGTGAGCTTCCGAACACAATAGCAATGATAGGATAGATATTTTGGACGGTGTCTGCTGCAGATGCTCCACAATTTTATAATCACTTTTCCGAATTAAGCGCATGAATTCTTCTACATCTTTCGATGCTGCTTCTTTTTCATTTGCTTGTACCGGAACATTCTCAACCGCTTTCCCTTTTCCTTTCGCTAGCCTTTCAGCCTCCACTTCAGGAGATATAAAGATCCTGCCACTCCTCGTCATGCCTCCTGAGCCCACAACATTATCCACAATCTCCACTGGCTGCTTGTTAACGTCGATCTTAATCCCATCACAATACACCTCTAGCCCATATGACCATGGGACTGCTTTCGTGTTCTCATACGGGATTGGCCCGGCTTTAGTTATGGTAATCGGTGGGCGCTGAGCTGGTGCTGCAATAGTGATCGTCTTCCGAGGAATTGTCACCGTGGCCACATCACTCTGATTATCCACTACTGCCCCCGCAGGCTCATCAGTTGCCGCTCGATCAAACTGCAATACACCTTCATCAATTAAGGCCTGAATGCCTTTCTTCAAATCCTCACACCCCCCAGCTAGGGTCCAACAATCTAAGCAATACTCGTTACATCCTGGGTAAACACCTCCTTGTAACAGTCGGCTCTTTATATCGCTCAGCGGCGTCTTTAAATCCTCAACATTCATGATAAGATTCAGACCCTCCTCAGTCAGCACGGCGTTCGCCCCATGATTGGGCATGGGTTTCTGGACTATATTCGGACCTGCCGTTCCGAAGTTGATAGTCTTGTTGTCCAAAAGATCCTGCACAACGTGCTTAAAAGCATGACAGCCTTCTATATCATGGCCCGGGGCCCCAGAATGAAACTCACAGTGCCTGCTTGCATCGTAGCCGAACGGGGGAGCTCCCGTTATCGGCGCCAGAGTTCTTTTCTCTACCAGGTTCAACCCCAACAATGTCTGCAATAAATCAGCATAGGTAGAGGGCGGCTTCTCAAACACTCTTCTCGGTTTGCCACCCTGGAATCTCCGCTGAGCTTGCTGTACCCCCTGCTGAGGCTGCTGCTGCTGTGGCATTGGCTGTTGCTGAACCGGTTGTTGTTGCTGAATTGGTTGTTGCTGATATGGGATAGTAACACTCGACACCTGCTGCGGCTGACGATATTGGCCTCTTCCCCTGCCTCGGCCTCGGCCTCGGCCTCCAAATACCGCGCTTGCCTCGCCCTGACGGCGCCCACCATAAGCTTTCCTATTACTGCCAGATGCAGTTGATTCCTCGACGTGGAACTTTCCTTGCTTAATATTACGTTCAATCTTTTCCCCCATCAGAATCAGGTCTGAAAAACTAGCCAGAGACGTATGAAACAGCATATCATGAAACAGCCCGGTGAATGTGCCGACAAACATGTCATTCATTTCTTTATCTTCCACCGGAGGACGGACCCTGGCAGCCATATCGCGCCACCTTTGCGCGTACTCTTTAAAACTCTCCCCCTTCTTCTGCGAAAGCCCGGCCAACTGGACCCGATTGGGTGCCAGGTCGCTGTTATACTTGTAATGGGCTACAAATGCCTCCGCCAATTGCTTCCATGTCTTGATATCAGTTGGCTCCAACCCCATGTACCACTCTAGGGAAGGGCCCGACAGACTATCCTGAAAGAAATGCATTAGCATTCTTTCATCAGTTGAGTATGCAGACATCTTTCTGTAATAAGCTCGCACATGCACTTTCGGACATGTGTCTCCTTTGTACTTGTCGAACGCAGGAGCTTTGAATTTAATGGGCACCCTCAAGCCAGGTACCAAGCCCATGGTTGCCATGTCCAGACCCACAGCACTCTGGTTTAGGACTCCCTTCATCTGCTCTTCCAGCATTCTAATCTTTTGGGAATCATCCATCAGCCCTTCAAAACCTCCTCCGGAGAAGGCGTCTTCCTGCTGATCCTCTTGCCACATACCATTTCCAGCCCCGTAACCATCATATGCATTATTACGTCCAGCTCTGATCTGATTCATCCCCGGACCTCGGCCTCTGTTGCCGTACCCTTGAACACCTCCAGCAGGACCAAAACCCATAAATCCAGTACCGTTTCCGTTTCCAAAGCCTCCGTAACCCTGATTGACCATGCCATAACCATCTTGCCCAAAGCCTTGAGCATTAAAGCCATACTTGCCAGTGTTATCGAATCCCTGATCGTTGAATCCGAATCCAGTGTTGACAAAGCCGTTGCTTCCTAGATTATCCGCCAAATTGACATCACCCAGCCCAGCATTATGGACAGCAGTTTCATTCCCCCCTCCGACGTTACCATTCACAGCAGCGGTAGCGTTGTTGACATTAGCGGCAGGTATATTGACCACGGGCGGAGCCACTGGCGTGGGAGTGCCGTCTCCATGAGCAGTATCAACCCGAACAGACTGATGATCTTCATTACCATGACCAGCGTTGCGAGCCAACAGAGGCTGGACCATGGCCTGCAAATTCTCTTGCCCTTTTGCTATAGCTTCCATGGTCTGCATGAAGAGGGCGAGCTTCTCGCGCACATCCTGCATCTCGTTCTGAATTTGGTCCATGACTTTTCGACAGTTGGAGCGTGTAGAATAGCGGTGCGGATGTTGATCTGGAATCCTGAAAGGTACCTGGTACAGAGCGGGAAGTAAGACACCATTCAAAGATTACCTGTAATGCAATATGAATATGAATGCAATGCAATGTGTCTGTGCATTAGGGAAGTTCATTCCCCCAGTTCTAGTGCGATGGTGCCGGTGCAGTGACAGTGCTGACAATAGGAATATCGGAGCTGAATCATAGAAAGCCTCATATATTGCAGAGAGAATCAATAAGCCCAGGGTACAACATCACTGAGAGTACAAAGAAGGCATGACCTCAACGAACAATCCTGGTGATGGTCAGCACTATGCAAATAAAGCATACAAATAACTACGTGAAATGATCAAATCCTCCCAAAAGTCTGGTACTCCTCTATCAACTTCTTGGTCTCCGGATGGCTTGGTCGATCAAGCAGCCCTTCAACAAGCAGGTTTCTCCTTTTAAGGACACGGCGTACGTCTTCAGCAGTTTCTTCCCATGTTGCTTCTCCGAAGCAATCTTCTAGCTTTCGCTTCTGAGACACCGCTTCATCTCTGGATTTGATTGCCTTGTTCAGTGCATGCTGGACACTATACCGGGTCATCACTTCCTCCTCACACTTCTTGATGCTAGACTTCAACTTCTCTTCGAGGTCGGAAATTTGCTGCTTCAGCTTATCTTCCCTCTTCTTGTTATTAGTGAGTGTAGCATTCCAAGTCTTATTGCAAGAGGATATCTCTCGGTGTGCTGCGTCGAGCGCCTTCTTTTTGGCTTCCAGCATGTCATGGGAACTTCTGAACTCTTGCCCCAGACGTTCACGCTTTTTCTTTTCCTCGGTCAACTCAGCTCCTAACCTGTTTACTAGCTCGATCTGTTGTTGGAAAGCATATACGGCCTTGTTTTTCTCGCTGCGTACTTGGGCTAACTCTTGCTCTAACCCTTCGTTAATCTTCATTAAGGCTTCTTTCTCCTTCACAACCTGTTCATAGGCTTCTCTAGAAACAGTAGTTGGCTCTGCTACCGGAACGGGAACAAGAATTGGTGCATCTGGAAACGGCATCCTCAACTGACTAGCCCTCTCCTGAATCCAAACCCTATAAGGTGCATAGGCCTGACAGTCATTCTTTCCTAACAACGGCTTCCCTTTGCGGTTAATACGCGTCCAGGCATGCTGCAGCTTGGCTAGTAACTCCCCCTTCACATCTCCAGTGAAGTACAGAGATTCCTGTACTTCCTCCTCCTGAGGTGGATTCTTCAGCGCATATCCGAACTGGCGAATGAATAGAGAAGGGTTGTAATTGATACACCCTTTTCTTCCTATCAGCGGCACATTAGGGTACCCAGAACAACTGAAGATAAGTTCGGATCCCAGCAGATCTCGATCAAACCACTCCATATCTTCGGAAGATAGCCTCACCAGGCGCTCTGGCCAACCAACTGGGACTGTAGTCTCTGTAGCAGATCCTCTCTTAGGAAGGTGACTCTCAAACCACATACTCAACAAGGGCACACACAGATGAACATTCTTTCCTCTTCTCTTCTCATTCTTGTAATGCAGTGAGTGGTAGAGATCTCCGAGTAAGGTAGGTACAGGATTACCAGCGGCAAACAAGTAGAAAGCGTCAAAGTCCACAAAATCCGGTATATTGGCGAACAGTACTATGCCATAAATGCACAAGGCCAACACAGCATTGAAAGCCACCCAGCACCCGCTCTTGGCATACTCTTGGGCTTTACCAACTAAGAACTGAAATGAGAAGCCTGGAACTCCACGGGAAACAGTAGTCACAAGTTCAGAAGCATCAACATGCAAGGCTTTTGCCAATTCCTCAGGCTTGGGTTTGGCGCCATAATGAATGAATGGAACCTGGTTCTGCACGGGCAGCTCAACATACTCAGCGTATTCCTCCAGGGTTGGTCCCATAATAAAGTCAGAGAACGTAAAGCACCTCAAAGCAGGGTCATAGAATTGCATCAAAGCATACAGCCCATCTAACTCTACCTCTGTAGGTTTGCACACTAATCTCAGTAATCTACCATAGCTCATCCGGAAACTCCTACGAACACCCTCATCAGCAAGAGAGATCAACCCAAGTAAAGGAACAATATCAGGCGTAGGCAATTTGTAAGCAACCGTTCTCCTTAAGCTAGTCATGATCAAACACTCAGAAGTCGGGGCACTAGAACTAGGGAAATGCAAATGCACCTGCAGCACAGACACACGTTAGTGAAATGCAAATGGTAATGGATATGCAAGCAATGCAATGCAAGTAACATTCAACAGGGACCAAAGCTGCAGCTGAATAGCCTAAACCCAATCAAGAAAGGTCTCAGATAGACCATCCAGAAGTCATCAAACCCTGGTCTCAGATAGACCTACAATAAAACTCCAACACTGGTCTCTGACAGACCTCAAATCATAACTCCGACTGGTCTCTGATAGACCTCAAATCACATCCATAATTGGTCTCTGACAGACCTCAGAACTCTCCAACTGGTCTCTGACAGACCTCAGAACTCATCTCTAATTGGTCTCTGACAGACCTCAGAACACATCTCCAAATGGTCTCTGACAGACCTCATAACTCTCCATAAATAACCAGGATCTCTGATCAAGAAATAACCGGTATCTGAAGGTCTGGTTACCTGCATAACCCTGAATCCCCTCACAGGTGGGTGGCCCTATAACTGGCGCAAGGTACGGCATCCTATGCGGTCGCCGGCGTCACAGACTTTCAGGGTTGATGATACGATTCCCAGAAGGAGTGGCATCATCAATTCCTGAAGAGGCCTCACTTAGCCAACTTCCAAATGATCGGTCCCCAGAGTCGACAATCCAACTAACCAGCAACCCACGCCAACCAAAGGAAGGGGCAGGAGGCCAACCAGAGGAACCTCGTCTGAGTGTAGATTTCATGGGACACCAAAGCAAGCAAAGCAAGCGGGCGCCCACTAATTTCTACTCTAATTCTAGGTGCACTCAAGCCCAGGTCCGGCTTCTCACTCAATATCAGAACACCCGTCACACCCCAAATACAGCAATAATAATCAATATACAAAGCTGAAAATACAGGTTAGAAATATACAATAACTCCATACAAAATCCTCGACGGGAAAACAAGCGCTAGGATTGACTCTCTTAAGGGACGTTGGATCCCTAATGCATAAGAACCATCGCAGTCCTTAGCAGCCAGGGGACGTTGGATCCCCAGCAGAGTCGCCAGCTGTCGCTACTGCGAAAATCGGCGCCGGCTGAACAGAAGAGTCGCCACCGTGCGTTATTTATCTCACGGGAGGGAAAGGAAACGCTCAGAGTAAACCTCGCACAACATGGGAAAGGTATGGTCGTCGCAACCAAAACCTGGGTTCGGGAGTCGGTTACGCAAGGGGAAGGTATTAACACCCCTCACGTCCGTCGTACTCGACGGGATCCACACTTGTTTTCGGGTATGGATTGTTATTCTATCTAAACTAAGGGTCAAGGGTGAAAAAGAAAATAAAATGAAAATAAAAATGACTCGGCAAAGTATCGCACTTTATGCCTACGTATTCTCGTCTGGAACGAGAAATCAGAGTCAACGTAGTTCGCCTACCTACGGGAAAGGAGGGGAAGGTTGCTCGCTAGGATATCGCATCCTATGCCTACGTACTTCCACACTGCATGGAAGATCAGAGCAAACGTAGTTCGGGCCACGTACGACACAAGCTTGTCTTGGTTGATTTTATTCCTTCTGAAAAAGGTTTTCTTGATTAGCAGTCCCGGCGGACAAAGATGACGTCTTGATGAGTTCACATTCTTTTACGGAAGAAGTGTCTTTTATTGTGTTTGAAATCTTTATGTGTTTTTCTGTTTGTTTTGAGAGAGGAAGAGACAGAACTCTAACCTACGGTTGCGAAGGGAAACAAACTATCCTAATGTTATCATGCATGGGTTAAGACCTAGTGTCTATCATGCTCCTCTCTTGCACAGAGAGAAACAGAGATCCTACGGGATAGGCAGAAACAGAAACAATATCAGATATATACAGTAAAGCAGTAAAATGCATGGATGCAACAACACAAGCGAGGCAAGGGAGTCCCACTCAACCTCGAACCTAGAAAACAATAGGCAAAAGTGAACAGGCTTCACTTTCAACCCAGCAGGGTAACCAGCAAACAATACAGCCCAGAAAACCAATCAATACATCAGCAAATGAAATACAGCAACAAAATAAACAGCATCAGCAGCTCTGAATCAACATCTGGCTTCAAATAATCTCCAATCAGCTACAGGCTTCAACAAGCATCTATCTCCATCTTCATGACCTTCAGGCAAGGGCTTTGATCATCTGTCTTCCATCTGCAATGGCTTTTTTTCATGCTCAAACCTCCAGGATGAGGGATCAGTCACAAGAGTGAATTGGGTGTTAAGCAATCAGCTGACTACCAAAGGTGGTGAACAGACTGCTTCTAACACAAGAGACATTTTCTCTCAAGAGTTCCATCTCATAGACACTGTCACCAAGCCTTCCAAAGGAAGGGGGTGAGTGTCTTAGAGAGACTCTGAATCACAGAGAAGAATGGATGCAGACAAGGCAATCCATGTTTGAGAAACAAACTTTCTAATCTAGAGCTCTGCCTAGCTCCTAAACCCTAGTCTCCTCAGCATCTGCTAGCAAGAACCTCCTCCTCAACTTTGGCAGTTGATCTTCAATCTCTGGATCTCCAATGGTCTTCATCTCCTCAAATCTTCAGCTTCCCCAAGTCCCCAGATAATCCCAATACCCCACAAACAAGCAATAGACCCCAGAGGGCACACCACACCAGTCAATCAGATATACAGACAGTATTAATAGCAGTAGGGGAATCCTGACTTTTTCTAAGGGATCTAGTAACTACCCATAGCCCCTATAGTCCCATAACTAATCTATTCAAACCCTAAGTCCTAAGGGAAAGAATTAAACTTCCTAAGTCATCACCTAAAAAACCCTAATTTTGTTCAAGTTGTTCAAGCCTTCATTAATCACCTAAATTTAATTTCTAAAAATGGGAACTAAAATATTTCTACAAGTTCAACATCTAATCTAAACACCCTAAAAAGAATGAACAAAAAATGTTAAAGCATTTAGTAGAACAAAAATTATTAAAATCATGCATGAAATGAACTATTTAAAATGACATTTATTTAGAAAATATGGAAAAAATATGGAATAAAAATAAAAATGCAATTTTACTTTCTTATAATTTCCTACACATCCTAAAGAAAATAGTGTAAAAAGAATGAAGTGAAAATGATTTTTTATGAATTTGTTATGAATTTATGAAAATGCATAAAAAATTAAGAGAAATAAAAACAAAATGCAAGAAATAAATGGGAGAGGGGTGTATTTAGTAGGCGCGCTTAGTTCAATTCAGGATGGGCCACACAGACAGGGGTGTGAATAGCACAATAGTTAAGGCCCAGCAACACTCAGAATTAGTGAAAAATAAAAAGGACGCTGGGGGGTGAGAATAGAAGCAGAATCATGTTCAAATTGGAATGGGCCTATGCACTGGGGGTGGGGATAGCAACACAATCTGAGGCCCGCCCGTTTCAATTAATGAAACGGTGCGTTTTGGCCAACTCACTTCCCTCCAACACAGAATTGAATATGAGCCACACGATGGGCTTCCAAGTCAAAGGTCTAACATGAATTGGACCGTCCAGATTATGTCTTCTCCATTGAATCCTGAAACTTAGGGTTTCCTCTCCCATGGCAGCCATGCACGAGCAACATTCAACTCATCTGTTCTCCATCTCTAGTCCATGAATCAACACGACGCCAACATGAAAGATGCTCAGAACCTCTCCCTCTATAATCCTATGGCACTAGTTTGCTTTGAAACTCATCTCATCCACAAACCCGTGCGCAACAAACTCTGGTTACCATGAAATTACTCTGAGATGCATCACAACAATTCTCAATCAAACTTACACTAACCTAATCTATGCATAATGGTCATCATTCTGATCTATCAAGCTAAGCTTAGGATGCATTCTACTACAAGTTTCAAACCCTAACAGTTTCTACCACCTGCTAACAATGGTCTCTATTCAGCCTCAAATTCATCCTAATTACTCTACTAACCACCTAGATCATATCTAAACTAACAACAACATGCCAAACCAACTAGATCAAGCTGTGTGAATGAAAACATACCTGGTGTAAAAGCTTGAAGACAGCTATGGAAACTTGTAGATCTGAGGCTTCCAAGGCTTGGATCTTGATCAATTAACTCAATACTCAATTCTGTATGCAATACTTTGATGATTCCTGGCTTGAATTGTGCTGTCCAATGGAGATTGTGATTTTGATGTTCTTGAAGAAAGTGCACGAAAATGGATTCTAACCACCTTGTTCTTGATTGAATTCTACTCTATGATGATGAATCAATAGAATGAAGTTGATTTTGATGATAATTGGTGAAGATTTTGAGAGATTGAAGTGAAATTGCCAAGAGAAAGAATGAGAAAGTTTGTGAAATTCTTGGTGAAAATGAAGCCAACCCTTGATCAATCCTCATTTCATGAATATATAGTGTGCACATGAACATTCTAGATCCATCTTACACATTCCCTTGCTTTCCAACTTTGATCCATTTTGGTCATGTTTCTTCAATTACAAGTAACCAAAGATAACTTTCTTTTTTTCTTCTAAACTCAAAAAAGTGTTTGAACCATTGTTCTTAGAATTGCTTTTCCATTCAAAATCATATATTGGAAGTCTCCATTTGGACTCATAAATCTCCCAAACCATTTTTCACTTTGAATTTCTTTGAATTATAAGCCATTTTAGTTCAACTTTTGACCAATTATGCAACTTCATGCTATGAGCTTTTCCAACAATTTGTGACCCTCTTTCTAGACTTAAAATCCCATTTGGAGCAAGTTTGATGTTGTAAGTTTTTCCATTTGAGGCATCCTTGTATGAGTTTTGGACATAGGTTAAAATGACCTGTAATTCACAAATGCCCAAAATACCCTTTGCTTGCAAAGACCATAAGTTGAGTTCCACACATCATATGAAGGCATACTATACCATTCTAGAAAGCTAAGACAATGAGGAACAATTCGTATGTTGACCAAGAATTCATTTGAAATCTCCTTGATGGGTAAAAATTGCTTGGAAGTCAAGTCACTTTCACAGACAAAAATTCAGATACCTCAGATGACCTGTAACTTGCAAGGACCATAACTTGAGTTCTATAAATCTCCTTGATGTCTTCCACCACTCAAATTAAAGGTCTTGAGACCCTCTACAAGTTTCATCTTGGCCAAGAAGCCATTTGAAGCTAGCATTTTGACTTATCTTGCTTGGAAATTTGACCTAAACTAGGGGATTTTGCACAGAAACCCTAATTTAGAAACTCCTCTTCTCCTTGATTTCTCTTGAATTCTTCTTGGCATACCTCCATATCCTTCTTCATATGTCCAATGATGAACCCCACATCTCTCCAATAGCCTTAAATACCCCTTAAATCAGTCAATTGACCTAGGGTTGACCTAGGGTTGACCCAGATGAAACCCTAGTTGACTGTCTTCAGCTGTAGCTCTTGTGCTCTCATCAATGACTTGTCTCCTTCTCCAAATGACTTTCTAAGTCTCTCATGATGTCTAGATACTCTCCATGCCTTCACTTCACAGCTCACAATCCTCTTGTTGACCCTCAGATATCCTCAGCTAGGAGATGGACTCAAGGCTTGATCTGCTGAACTCTTTGCTTTCAAATTCTTTCCTGATGACTTGAATGAGATTGAATTGGGATATTAACCTCTTGATAGGCCTCTAGAGATGAGAATAATGATTGGTCCCCTGTTGAATGACTTGCTATGCTTATGCTATGCAGATGGTTAGTCTATGTACATGACTCTATATGCAAATGCTAATGATAACATAAACCAAGGTGAATAGGGTTGGGCAAATTTTAGGGTGCAACACAAAGCAGTATCTCTAAACACATGAGATTCTTCGGGTGGTCAAAGTAGTCCCTTATCCAATAAGTTTCTTCGCGATATCAAAGCAATATCTTTAAACAACATGAGGTTCTTCGCGATACCAAAGCAGTGTCTCTAAACACATGAGATTCTTCGGGTGGTCAAAGTAGTCCCTTATCCAACAGGGTTCTTTGTGATACCAAAGCAGTATCTCTAAACACAAGAGATTCTTCATGTGGTCAAAGTAGTCCCTTATCGAATAAGGTTCTTCGGGACACCCAAGCAGTATCTCTAAACACATGAGATTCTTCGGGTGGTAAAAGAAGTCCCTTATCCAATAAGGTTCTTCGCGATACCAAAGAATTATCTCTAAACACATGAGATTCTTCGCGATACCAAAGCAGTATCTCTAAAAACATGAGATTCATCGGGTGGTCGAAGCAGTCCCTTATCCAATAAGGTTCTTTGAGATACCAAAGTAGTATCTCAAAACACATGAGATTCTTTGGGTGGTCAAAGCAGTCCCTTATCTAATAAGGTTCTTCGTGATACCAAATCAGTATCTCTAAACACATGAGATTCTTCGGGTGGTCAAAGCAGTCCCTTATCCAATAAGGTTCTTCGCGATATCAAAGCAGTATCTCTAAACACATGATATTCTTCGCGATGCCAAAGCAGTATCTCTAAAAACATGAGATTCTTCGGGTGGTCGAAGCAGTCCCTTATCCAATAAGGTTCATTGCGATACCAAAGCAGTATCTCTAAACACATGAGATTCTTCGGGTGGTCAAAGCAGTCCCTTATCTAATAAGGTTCTTCGCGATACCAAATCAGTATCTCTAAACACATGAGATTCTTCGGGTGGTCAAACCAGTCCCTTATCCAATAAGGTTCTTCGCGATATCAAAGCAGTATCTCTAAACACATGAGATTCTTCGCGATGCCAAAGCAGTATCTCTAAAAACATGAGATTCTTCGGGTGGTCGAAGCAGTCCCTTATCCAATAAGGTTCATTGCGATACCAAAGCAGTATCTCTAAACACATGAGATTCTTCGGGTGGTCAAAGCAGTCCCTTATCTAATAAGGTTCTTCGCGATACCAAAGCAGTATCTCTAAACACATGAGATTCTTCATGTGGTCGAAGCAGTCATTTATCCAATAAGGTTCTTCGCGATAACAAAGCAGTATCTATAAACACATGAGATTCGTCAGGTGGTCAAAGCAGTGACTTATCCAATAAGGTTCTTCATGATACCAAAGCAGTATCTCTAAACACATGAGATTCAACGGGTGGTGAAAGTAGTCCCTTATCTAATAAGGTTCTTCGCGATACCAAAGTAGTATCTCTAAACACATGAGATTCTTCGGGTGGTCAAAGTAGTCCCTTATCCAATAAGGTTCTTCGCGATATCAAAGCAATATCTTTAAACAACATGAGGTTCTTCGCGATACCAAAGCAGTGTCTCTAAACACATGAGATTCTTCGGGTGGTCAAAGTAGTCCCTTATCCAACAAGGTTCTTTGTGATACCAAAGCAGTATCTCTAAACACATGAGATTCTTCATGTGGTCAAAGTAGTCCCTTATCGAATAAGGTTCTTCAGGATACCCAAGCAGTATCTCTAAACACATGAGATTCTTCGGGTGGTCAAAGCATTCCCTTATCTAATAAGGTTCTTCGCGATACCAAAGCAGTATCTCTAAACACATGAGATTCTTCGGGTGGTCGAAGCAGTTCCTTATCCAATAAGGTTCTTCGTGATATCAAAGCAGTATCTTTAAACACATGAGATTCTTCGCGATGCCAAAGCAGTATCGCTAAAAACATGAGATTCTTCGGGTGGTCGAAGCAGTCCCTTATCTAATAAGGTTCTTCGCGATACCAAAGCAGTATCTTTAAACACATGAGATTCTTCGGGTGGTCGAAGCAGTCCCTTGTCCAATAAGGTTCTTCACGATACCAAAGCAGTATCTATAAACACATGAGATTCGTCGGGTGGTCGAAGCAGTGCCTTATCCAATAAGGTTCTTCATGATACCAAAGCAGTATCTCTAAACACATGAGATTCATCGCGTGGTGAAAGCAGTCCCTTATCTAATAAGGTTCTTCGCGATACCAAAGCAGCATCTCTAAACACATGAGATTCTTCGGGTTGTCAAAGTAGTCCCTTATGCAATAAGGTTCTTCGCGATATCAAAGCAGTATCTTTAAACACATGAGATTCTTCGCGATATCAAAGCAGTATCTCTAAACACATAAGATTCTTCGGGTGGTCGAAGCAGTCCCTTATCCTATAAGGTTCTTCGCGATACCAAAGTAGTATCTCTAAATACATGAGATTCTTCGGGTGGTCGAAGCAGTCCCTTATCCGTTAAGGTTCTTCGCGATACCAAAGCAATATCTCTAAACACATGAGATTCTTCGGGTGGTCAAAGTAGTCCCTTATCAAACAAGGTTCTTTGTGATACCAAAGCAGTATCTCTAAACACATGAGATTCTTCATGTGGTCAAAGTAGTCCCTTATCGAATAAGGTTCTTCGGGATACCCAAGCAGTATCTCTTAACACATGAGATTCTTCGGATGGTCAAAGCAAGCCCTTATCTAATAAAGTTCTTCGCGATACCAAAGCAGTATCTCTAAACACATGAGATTCTTCGGGTGGTCGAAGCAGTCCCTTATCCAATAAGGTTCTTCGTGATATCAAAGCAGTATCTTTAAACACAAGAGATTCTTCGCGATAACAAAGTAGTATCTCTAAAAACATGAGACTCTTTGGGTGGTCAAAGCAGTCCCTTATCCAATAAGGTTCTTTGCAATACCAAAGCAATATCTCTAAACACATGAGATTCTTCGGGTGGTCAAAGCAGTCCCTTATCTAATAAGGTTCTTCGCAATACCAAAGTTGTATCTCTAAACACATGAGATTCTTCGGGTGGTCAAAGCAGTCCCTTATCCAATAAGGTTCTTCGCGATATCAAAGAAGTATCTCTAAACACATGAGATTCTTCGCGATACCAAAGCAGTGTCTCTAAAAAGATGAGATTCTTCGGGTGGTCGAAGCAATCCCTTATCCAATAAGGTTCTTTGAGATACCAAAGTAGTACCTCAAAACACATGAGATTCTTCGGGTGGTCAAAGCAGTCCCTTATCTAATAAGGTTCTTCGCGATACCAAATCAGTATCTCTAAACACATGAGATTCTTCGGGTGGTCAAAGCAGTCCCTTATCCAATAAGGTTCTTCGCGATATCAAAGCAGTATCTCTAAACACATGAGATTCTTCACGATGCCAAAGCAGTATCTCTAAAAACATGAGATTCTTCGGGTGGTCGAAGCAGTCCCTTATCCAATAAGGTTCATTGCGATACCAAAGCAGTATCTCTAAACACATGAGATTCTTCCGGTGGTCAAAGCATTCCCTTATCTAATAAGGTTCTTCGCGATACCAAAGCAGTATCTCTAAACTCATGAGATTCTTCGTGTGGTCGAAGCAGTCCCTTATCCAATATGGTTCTTCGCGATATTAAAGCAGTATCTATAAACACATGAGATTCGTCGGGTGGTCGAAGCAGTGCCTTATCCAATAAGGTTCTTCATGATACCAAAGCAGTATCTCTAAACACATGAGATTCGTCGGGTGGTGAAAGTAGTCCCTTATCTAATAAGGTTCTTCGCGATACCAAAGCAGTATCACTAAACACATGAGATTCTTCGGGTGGTCAAAGTAGTCCCTTATCCAATAAGGTTCTTCGCGATATCAAAGCAGTATCTTTAAACAACATGAGGTTCTTCGTGATACCAAAGCAGTGTCTCTAAACACATGAGATTCTTCGGGTGGTCAAAGTAGTCCCTTATCCAACAAGGTTCTTTGTGATACCAAAGCAGTATCTCTAAACACATGAGATTCTTCATGTGGTCAAAGTAGTCGCTTATCGAATAAGGTTCTTTGGGATACCCAAGCAGTATCTCTAAACACATGAGATTCTTCGGGTGGTCAAAGCAGTCCCTTATACAATAAGGTTCTTCGCGATATTAAAGAATTATCTCTAAACACATGAGATTCTTCGCGATACCAAAGCAGTATCTCTAAAAACATGAGATTTTTCGGGTGGTCGAAGCAGTCCCTTATCCAATAAGGTTCTTTGAGATACCAAAGTAGTATCTCAAAACACATGAGATTCTTTGGGTGGTCAAAGCAGTCCCTTATCTAATAAGGTTCTTCGCGATACCAAATCAGTATCTCTAAACACATGAGATTCTTCGGGTGGTCAAAGCAGTCCCTTATCCAATAAGGTTCTTCGCGATATCAAAGCAGTATCTCTAAACACATGAGATTCTTCGCGATGCCAAAGCAGTATCTCTAAAAACATGAGATTCTTCGGGTGGTCGAAGCAGTCCCTTATCCAATAAGGTTCATTGCGATACCAAAGCAGTATCTCTAAACACATGAGATTCTTCGGGTGGTCAAAGCAGTCCCTTATCTAATAAGGTTCTTCGCGATACCAAATCAGTATCTCTAAACACATGAGATTCTTCGGGTGGTCAAACCAGTCCCTTATCCAGTAAGGTTCTTCGCGATATCAAAGCAGTATCTCTAAACACATGAGATTCTTCGCGATGCCAAAGCAGTATCTCTAAAAACATGAGATTCTTCGGGTGGTCGAAGCAGTCCCTTATCCAATAAGGTTCATTGCGATACCAAAGCAGTATCTCTAAACACATGAGATTCTTCGGGTGGTCAAAGCAGTCCCTTATCTAATAAGGTTCTTCGCGATACCAAAGCAGTATCTCTAAACACATGAGATTCTTCATGTGGTCGAAGCAGTCCCTTATCCAATAAGGTTCTTCGCGATAACAAAGCAGTATCTATTAACACATGAGATTCGTCGGGTGGTCGAAGCAGTGCCTTATCCAATAAGGTTCTTCATGACACCAAAGCAGTATCTCTAAACACATGAGATTCTTCGGGTGGTCAAAGTAGTCCCTTATCCAATAAGTTTCTTCGCGATATCAAAGCAATATCTTTAAACAACATGAGGTTCTTCGCGATACCAAAGCAGTGTCTCTAAACACATGAGATTCTTCGGGTGGTCAAAGTAGTCCCTTATCCAACAAGGTTCTTTGTGATACCAAAGCAGTATCTCTAAACACATGAGATTCTTCATGTGGTCAAAGTAGTCCCTTATCGAATAAGGTTCTTCGGGATACCCAAGCAGTATCTCTAAACACATGAGATTCTTCGGGTGGTCAAAGCAGTCCCTTATCCAATAAGGTTCTTCGCGATACCAAAGAATTATCTCTAAACATATGAGATTCTTCGCGATACCAAAGCAGTATCTCTAAAAACATGAGATTCATCGGGTGGTCGAAGCAGTCCCTTATCCAATAAGGTTCTTTGAGATACCAAAGTAGTATCTCAAAACACATGAGATTCTTTGGGTGGTCAAAGCAGTCCCTTATCTAATAAGGTTCTTCGCGATACCAAATCAGTATCTCTAAACACATGAGATTCTTCGGGTGGTCAAAGCAGTCCCTTATCCAATAAGGTTCTTCGCGATATCAAAGCAGTATCTCTAAACACATGATATTCTTCGCGATGCCAAAGCAGTATATCTAAAAACATGAGATTCTTCGGGTGGTCGAAGAAGTCCCTTATCCAATAAGGTTCATTGCGATACCAAAGCAGTATCTCTAAACACATGAGATTCTTCGGGTGGTCAAAGCAGTCCCTTATCTAATAAGGTTCTTCGCGATACCAAAGCAGTATCTCTAAACACATGAGATTCTTCATGTGGTCGAAGCATTCATTTATCCAATAAGGTTCTTCGCGATAATAAAGCAGTATCTATAAACACATGATATTCGTCGGGTGGTCAAAGCAGTGCCAATCCAATAAGGTTCTTCATGATACCAAAGCAGTATCTCTAAACACATGAGATTCGTCGGGTGGTGAAAGTAGTCCCTTATCTAATAAGGTTCTTCGCGATACCAAAGTAGTATCTCTAAACACATGAGATTCTTCGGGTGGTCAAAGTAGTCCCTTATCCAATAAGGTTCTTCGCGATATCAAAGCAATATCTTTAAACACATGAGATTCTTCATGTGGTTGAAGCATTCATTTATCCAATAAGGTTCTTCGCGATAATAAAGCAGTATCTATAAACACATGAGATTCGTCGGGTGGTCAAAGCAGTGCCAATTGTTGCACCCCAAAATTTGCCCTCACAATACAAGACTTTGTGTTCTAAGAAGGTTCACAAGGTTCACAAGTTCTCCAACAACTTGCATAACCTTTCATGAAGTTCATAAAGTCTACAAGCTACTTTATGAAGGTTCACAAGGTTCACAAGTCCCACAGTGCTTTCAATACCTTTCATGAGGTTCATGAAGTCCATAGGTTGCTTCTTGAAGGTTCACAAGGTTCACAAACTTCTCAACATCTACAAGACCTTTCATGAGGTTCATGAAGTCCATAGGTTGCTTCTTGAAGGTTCACAAGGTTCACAAGATTCACAATGTTTACAAAGCTTTCCTAAGGGTCATGAGGTCTACAAAGCCACTTCATGATGTTCACAAGGTTCACAAGCTTCACAATATCTCCCATGAGTATCACAAGATATCTTATGAAGATTCACAAGGTTCACAAAATTCACAATTGGTCAGAAGAGTTGACAATTCCCTCAGACAATGCACCTCCTAAGCAGTGCATCCAAAACTAGGGTTTTGACTTTAATCAGGCTAAATGGACTTCCAAGACTTCAAGTGAGCTTCATAACATCTTATATGTGTATAAGAACCCCCATGTCAAGTTTCAAGACTTTTCTCAAAAGTTTGCTCAGTCAGATGATCAGATAAGTCAAAAGCAGTCAATGCAGTTAAAAAGTCAAACTGAGGTCAACCGTGGTGAAACCAAAGTCAAACTTCATGATTTTTTGCCGACATCAAAGAGAGGTTGGGTGAGAAATATTATCATAATAATTGTAATACCCCAAATTTTACCCTTATATTTAGTCGGTCATTTCGAATAGCATATGTACATTTGCTAACCACTAACAAGCTATGAAGGGGTTTTGTGTTGCAGATTTGGCCCCAGGGGTATTTTGGTCATTTTACACAAATTCTACCAATTCCTTGAAGACGGGCTGTTATTAAAATTCTGAGGCATTTGATGCGTTATGGTTTTGAGGCATTTATCAATCACCAGTTCTGATCATATTGAAATTTGGCATTTGGTCAGTGGAGTTTAATTACGATTAGTTTTGCTGTTGATGCTGAAAATGTTGTGACCATGGTGCCCATATGAGTTTGGTTATGAAACAATTGGTTAACATTTTAATCGGATGATGAGATTAGGATCACAAATACCACTTGGAAATATTTATGTTTTATGCCTATGTTAATGAATTAAATACTTGTGGATTTATTCACATTTGTTTATATTTTTTAACTAAGAATAGAATATAAATAAATTCAAAACTTCGAGAATTTTATTTCATAAATAATGCTATCATACAAGAATGGGGATGTTGCTTCATATTTTACAAAGTACTGTTACAAGGAAGTACATTAAAATTCTCAAATCCTAAGGGATTACATTAAAGCATCTATCCTAAATCCTAAAAGTATCTAAAGGTCTTCATGTTCGTATTTGAACTTCTCCATGAATCCTCAGCTAACCTGCACATCAAAAGAGAACAGACAGTACAGAAAATGTTAGAATTTTTTTCGACACTCTCAGAACAATGCCATCATCGAGTGCCGGGAGTGGCACAACCGAAGCTGCGTCCTACCCCCGTTACCGATCCGCGCCATTGGCGTCAGATCAGGTGATCCCTGTTCTTATCATACGGGACAACCGAGAAAGATGAAGAAGTAAGAGAAGTTCGGGCCGATAAATGATTAACTGAAAAGGGTCTATGCCATCATCGAATAAATCCCATTTGGTTTCCAAACTGATACAAGGGTAAAGCAGCACAATCAATTTGGTCATAAACCCGGATGCCGACGGGTATGAGCCACTTTGTGTTCAAAGTTTGTCAACACCTGAAATTCACCAAAACAGCATCAGTACAAAAGTTCATAACAGAACTCAACACCAAAACAGTTCGTAAGTTGCACCTAAATTGCATAAAACAATTCACAGGATGCTCAAATTGAACGAAATTTCAATTCACAAGCCGCTGAACCAGCTCGAAAAATAGGATGGTAAGTACATCAAAGGAATCAATTTCAAAGGCTGTCTAAAAATTACATGCAAATCATTATTCACAACCACAGAACAACAGAACGGTCCCGGAAACAAGTCTAGTTCTTACCACAGAAGAAATACTCAGCAAAATCGAAAAGCATACGGCCAATTCAAAGAACCAGTTCAGCAATGTAAACTATGCTGGATTATTAGAATCAAACCGCAGCTGCATCAAAAGAAGGACCAAGTCCAATAATTCACAAACCACAGCAGGAAATGCCCAACTCAGTTCGTGCCAGGTCACATTGGAAAATCAAAATGCAAAGCCTAAGGCTTAGTGATGAACATCATAGTCCAAATTCGCAGCCACCTATCAATTCAGGAAAAAAGAGAAGTGAATTTCAGTTCAGACAAAGAAGAATCGAGATGTCAAAGACAGTCGAAGCTGCCTCAAAAAAGGTTTCATGAGCATCATATAAATTCATTAAGTTTCATGTTCGACAAACAACAAAACAAGCCAACAGCGGGTAGCAGAAAGTCCGCCGCGTATCAGAGAGTTTAATCCCAGTGAATCTATATCAAAAAAAAAGACAAATCAGTTCATCATAAGCAATTCACTAAAAGCCACAGAAGTAAAGGAATCAACATGGATTCAGCCCTCAGTGTAACCATCATTGGGCGTGAGAATTCGAGTGGCTGGGAGAGCCACGGCCGAAGCCGTTACCAACTCCCTACCGAACGTCGAACTACAAGCATTGGTAATTTCGTGCAAGCTATCAACTCAAAATATCAGCTCAGACCCAAAGGTCATCATCGCTAAGGCAACGCAACCAAAACCAAATGGCAATAGCATCCCTCAAAGGTTCAGACCAATGGTCATCATCACCATATGACCATTCTCGGTAGCATGGATCCGTCAGTAACCACACCATCAGTTGCCCTCTGAAAGAAGAAAAAAAGAGAGTCAGTGAATTTGTATAAGGAAAACCAGAAAGTTGAACTGAAACATGATTCAGTTAGTCCATCAGTTCACAAATCCAAGTGAACAAGCGTATCAGTTCAAAGAAAAAGCAGACAAAGTTCACAAAGCCATATCAATTCACAAACTGTATCCAAGACCGAAGCAAGTTTGGTTGGACCCAAAATGAATTGAATACGAGCAGGGCTCAAGGATATCCGCACCATGAACCGGTTTGGTCAAAACCACACATGCAAAAATCCAGAAGATATCAAAAGGTGTATCCCAAATCGAATCAGTAAACCATCATAAAACAAAATCCAATCAGTATCAGAAAAGGAAAGATAACATTCACCATATCCAGATTAATGTCAAAGCATATCAGATAGAAGCACAATCAAATCCAATCATCGTAAAAGCGAATCAAATCAAGTCAGATTGGAAAGCAAAATTTCGAATGTGGATCAAATAAAACGTAAGCACAAAGGCCCATTCGAAAATCAGAAAGAGATATATAAAGAGAACGACATCACCTGAGGGGGAGGGCGAAATATCACTGAGCAAAAAAACCCTAGAGGGAGAACACGGGGGACGAAAGAGAGAATAAGACGGCCACGAAGGAATACGAACGAAACCCTAAAGGTCCATAACTACCGGCGCCGTTTCTTGAGCAAGTAAATCGTTAACCCGACTGACGAAGCCTCAGGAAAGCAATTCCATCGCCGAAAAGACCGCCTCCGTCTGGTGACGGGCAATCAATCTCCAGATCGTGTTGCTTCATCATCGGCGTGTCGTCAAGGAGATGTAAGCGAGGAACACCAGATATTTTTTGTTCCTAACATTGTTTCATTCAATTTCAGGTTTCTTTAACACAGAGATGACGAGGAAAAGGTCATAGGTGAACGTCGGAGAAGACGGAACTACAAGGGAAAGAAAAACGGCGCAGCTGAAGTTGTGAAACCCTAGGACGGGATTGGGTGTTTGTTGATGAGCGTACGTTGGGTCGGGCTAATACAACCACCGACCCAACCCCTTCTTTTTCTTTTTTTTTAAACAAATTTTTTCTTATTATTTTGAATTGTTTTTTTTAACTATTTTATTCTATAATATAAAAACTGTTTTTGTGAAAATATTATAAAATTTAAAAAAAAAAATATAAAACTCTTGTTTTTTTATTTAAAATTTTATAAGTTTATATTAATTAAAATAATGTTATGTGATTATTAAAAATAAATTTTTGTATATATAAACCCTAATTCTTACAAACCCTAAAAATTATTTTCTAAAAAAAAATAAAACCTAATTTTAATCTTCTATATAATCCTATGTATATATTTATTATAATTCTTGTAAATAAAATTAAACCTTATAAATACTTAATGTAAAATTTTGTGAATGTGATTATTGATTATTTAAAATTTATTTTCATCATAATGTGTAAATATTTTTCTTAATAATTGTTAATATATAATTAGAGATAATTAAATTTTGTAAATGATTAAGAAATTTATAATTATGTTATATTTAGAACTTTATATTATAGTAATTATTTAATCATTTATGTTTCTAAATAAAAATCAAATTTTATGTTTAATCACGTTATTAATTGATTATTAT
Organism: Lathyrus sativus; assembly: GCA_963859935.3. Lineage (NCBI taxonomy): Eukaryota > Viridiplantae > Streptophyta > Magnoliopsida > Fabales > Fabaceae > Lathyrus > Lathyrus sativus. The sequence continues at coordinate 233,279,467 of OZ012740.1, read as the reverse complement.
TGCTAATCATATTTTGTTGCTTATTATTATTTTGAAATTTCTATCTTATTATTTTTCTAACTTTGTCTATTTTTCTAATTATTATTGTTTCAACTAATTATTTTCACTAACTTTATATTTCTACTAACCTTATTTAATTTTTCTTATTATTTACTAACCCCAATATTTTATTTGCTTATTTGTTATTTTTTTTATTTATTATAATTTTGTAATTGCCTCTTGGATGTAAATTGTAATTATTTAATTATTATTATCATTATGGTTAGTAATTAGGGAGTGCTAATATGTATGATATTTAAAAAAAATAAATTAGATCATTTTAATATAAGATAATTAAATTAAACATTTCACACACGTAAGTCGATTTTAATCGCCGTCTCACTTCCTAAGGATATCCCTCAAGTTGCCTATGAATATTGGTTAAGTGGGGTGTATAAAGCAAGTCCCTCAAAAAGAAAATCATCAAAGTCCCTTATGGTTGCCTTTACGAATCGAGTCCCTTTCGAAAAATGATGATAGTCCCTCCAGTTTGCTTATTACACCCCACAATGGCCTTCAAAAATCCAATTGTCCCTCACATGTCCCTTAACATCCAAAGTAAGGACTACCTACTCCATTATAGTAGGGATAGTCTTACTAAGGAAAGGATAAAGAATAAGACAGACCTTAAAACATTAGGGTAGGCTACTCCTAGATACTTGCTCACTTCAAAACTTTTTCACACTTAAACAAATTTCCAACAAAATTTTCAAACAAGTTTTTTTCACATCCATACACGGATTATTATTAAACTATTCTGAAATTTTTTGCTATTCACACACTACACTTTCAAAACAATTCAAAAGTGAGCTTAAGTACCTAAGAGCCCATGGATAACCATGGATGAAAAGGGTGCTAACACCTTCCCTTTTCATAACCTACCCCCCGGACCCAAAATATTCTCTAAGGTCTTTCCTGTTCTTTTATAACCTTTCCTTATGGATAAAATAAAAGTCGGTGGCGACTCTTGCTATCCGCAACATTGTTTAAAGTTAGTTCTCCCACCGTGTTACAGAACTGGCGACTCTGCTGGGGATCTATTTAAGAGGGGTACCCTTAGGAATTAAGATCACTTTAAATTGTTTGCCTTGTTTGCTTTATTATTATATTGTTGGGGTGCTCTTATGTGTGAAAGGTCCTAACCCGGATCTAGTGTACCTTAGGTAAATGGCAATAGACCAAGGAAACTGTACGACGTATATCGATACGGTTGATCTGGTGGCCATAGTTAGTGCGATTTCTTGGTTGGTGCTTATATTCCTTAAGTCAAGTTGAGGATAATATTGAGGCTGCCATATGTCGTCAATGCACTAACTGACTTTTAGAACCCTAGTTAACTCATCTTGGCCTTTAGAAAGTAGTGAGGTAACCGGCTTTGGTGCAGACTGAAGTTGGTTGACACTCGATACTACGCTCATTGAGATCTTAAACTTGGAGGGTTTTGGTTGGCAAGTAAGTTGCCTTCTGAACAACCACCCTTGTGAAGGATCAATGATATTGAGATCCCTTAGAACCTGGTTACTTTTGTAGGACAGGATGAACCATCTAACTTCAGGGGAGGGTACTTGCCTTTGAACCTCATGCAAGCCTTTAAACCTAGGGCTATGGTGTGACTTGTTTGTGTGTGCCACATGTTTGTGATTGAGCATGACATCATGACATCATCATGCATCATAAGCATATCATTTTCCCTAACCATTTCAAGGACCAAAGGATTTATCTTTGTTCTTTGTTGCAGGTCATGGCTTCTGCTCGTAGAAACACCATCAGGATCAACTTTGTAGGGATACCTGCTAAGCTCAAGGAGTTGGTTTCCCTAGTGCCTGATCATTCCCAGTTCAACAAGAGACATGGTCACTTATTGGATCTAGTTACTTCAGGGTTCAGTGAAGACATGATGAGTGTGCTGTTTCAGTTCTTTGACCCTAAGCACCATTGCTTTACATTTCCTGATTATCAGCTGGTTCCAACCATGGAGGAGTTCTCCAAGCTTCTGGGTATACCTGTTCTTGATCAGAAGCCATTCACAGGCTTAGAGAAGGAGCTTAAACCAGAAGTTATTGCTGCAGCTCTACATCTGAAGAAGTCTGACATTGTTCTAGAGACGAGAAGTGGAGTTAAAGGTATTCTTGCCAAGGTATTAGTGGATAAAGCTCAAATGTTCTTGAAGGCTATGAGCTACGATGCTTTTGAGGAGATCTTAGCCTTATTGATTTATGGCTTAGTGTTGTTCCCCAATCCTGATCAGTTCATAGACGTTCATGCCATCAACATATTCCTGAGTCACAATCCAGTGCCTACCTTACTTGGAGACATCCTACATTCTCTTCACACCCGTACTACAAGGGCAAGAGGAACTTTGATGTGCTGCATACCTTTACTTTCTAGGTGGTTTATTTCTCACCTTCCTCGCTCAGTAATGAAGAATGAGCAAGGGTTCAGATGGTCCAAGAGGATCATGTCACTTTCTCACTCAGACATCCATTGGTGCTCCAGATCTATGGAGAATGTCACCATCATTGACCGTTGTGGGGAGTTTCCTAACGTACCACTTCTAGGCATAAGAGGAGGCATCACCTACAACCCATCTCTAGCTTTACGACAGTTTGGTTACGCCCGGAGCGATGGTCCACATGACATGTTGATTCAGGGCATTGTGTTTGACTACGACAACGATCTTCAGGGTTACCGTCAGAGATTCATACGAGCTTGGGGAAAGGTAAACAGGATTGACAGCAAGACACTGGAGCCTAAGTACACCATTCCTATGGAGGCTTATCTCAGATGGGTACGATTTCGTGCTCAGACACTCATTATGCCATATCCTGCCATCCTACCAGTTACCATGGAACCTGTTGCTGAAGGAGACACAGCTTATACCATCCTTCACCCAGACATGCCTACTGATATGGAAGACTTGCAGAGATCATGGATCCAACTGAAAGAGCAAAGGGATACTTTCGAGGCTCATTACAAAGCAAGCCAAGCAAGGATCCTAGAGCTAACAAAGCTACTTCATGAGGAACGAAACCTCAACTCATACCTCAACACAAAGAGGAAACGTCCATGGGAGACTTAAAACCCCATCTTTTGTACTTATTTCGTTTTCATTTTTTGTAAGCCTAAAAGGCAAAACAAGTTATTACTAATAAAAAGTTACTTTCTTGTTTGTTTAAGCAAATTTAAATCCTGCGGTCCTTGAAAACATTGCATATGCATTCCCATATCATTGCATCACAGGTTTATAATTGTGCACAGGTTTCTCATCTTCTCCCTGTTTATTTCAGCAATGGCTCTTGAACAATCAGTTAAGGATCTCCAGGCACAGAATGCACAGTTCCAAGAGCTGATCCTGAACCTATCCAAGGGGCAGGATGAATTGAAGACACTGCTGGCCAAGAAGACTAAGAAGGCTAGAAGGTCTGCTGGGTTGCTCAACATGGGAAGAAGGTTCAAAGGTCCTGTCAGGACCAAGGAACAGGTTGAAGACTATGAATCTGAAGAATCTGAGCAGGAGAGAGGCAGTCTCCACAACACTATGGGGGACTCTGATTCTGAGGCTAACTACTACCATGAGCCTAACGAAGACAAATTCAAGATGCTGGTGGATAGAATGGATGCTATGGAATTACAGAAATCATCTGGGCTGGATTTTGAGGATTTGAGCTTGATATCTGGGGTGGTCATACCCATTGGATTCAAAGTACCTACATTTGTTGTCTATGATGGGGTCTCTTGTCCCAAATTGCATTTGAGGTCTTATGTCAGAAGAATTCAACCCCACACTGCTGATAAAAAGTTGTGGATCCATTTCTTTCAAGAAAGTTTATCTGGAGCTCAGCTAGAGTGGTATTATCAGTTGGAGAGTGTCAACATCAGAGATTGGAATGACCTTGCTGAAGCTTTCTACAAGCAGTATCAATACAATGCTGACTTAGCCCCCACTCGCATGCAGCTTCAAAGCATGTCTATGGGTGCCAAAGAAAGCTTTAAGGAGTATGCTCAGAAGTGGAGAGACTTAGCTGGAAGAGTTCAACCCCCTTTGACTGATAGGGAGTTGGTTGATATGTTCATGTGTACGCTGAATGGTCCGTTTTACAGTCATCTCATTGGAAGCTCATCATCTGGCTTCACGGAGTTGATCATGACAGGAGAGCGAGTAGAGAATGGTATCAAGAGTGGTAAGATCCAAGTGGGCACTTCTTCATCAGGTGCTGCAAAGAAGCCTCCCACTGGGAAGAAAGAATCTAATGCTGTGTATGGTCAGCCTGATCGTAACAGAAGGCATCAGTCTGTTAGTGCAGTTCATATTTCAAATCCAACTCCTGCAACAACAGAGCAGCCTCAAGGCAACCAACAGAGGGCTAGAAGACAGTTCACGAAGATCAACATGTCAATGGCTCAGGCATTGCAACACTTGTTGAAGGCTGAACTTATTACCCTGAGGGAGGCTCCTCAGAATCCCAATGTTACCTCTCCCAAGTACAATCCCAATGCACGATGTGCATATCATTCAAACTGTCCAGGACATGATACTAATAACTGCTGGGTCTTGAAGAACAAAATTCAGGATATGATTGATGCTGGAGAAATTGAGTTTGATCCACCAGGTACTCCAAATGTGATTACAGCTCCAATGCCAAATCACGAGAAGACTGTCAACGCCATTGATGAAGATATTGATGAAGATCTGCATGTCTATTCGGTTATGGAGTTGAGCACACCATTGTCTGTTATCAAAAAGAGGTTAGTACAAGCTGGGATCTTTCCAGGTTGTCGTGAAGATTGTTTGTATTGTACCTATAAACCGGATAGTTGCTTCATTTTGAGAGATGGGATTCAACGTCTCATGGATAAATATACTATAGTGTTTGAAAGAAGACCAGCATCTGTAGAAAGTATGGTGGATCATCTGACTCAGGGTAAGAAGATTGAAGAAGTTGACATGGTTGACAAAGTACCACTAAGAATCACTTCAAAGGGTCCCATTAAAATCACTCATCAGGACCCAATCAAGATTACTGCTGAAGGTCCTGTGAAAGTTGTTGCTGAAGTCAGAGTAGCTCCTCTGATCATTACCACTCCTGGTCCTATTCCTTATACATCTGACGAAGCTGTGCCTTGGCACTATGGGTCTGATGTTTACGTCCATGGTGTCAAGCAGGAGCCTTTACCTGATATGCCTGTTGACATTGATAATATTGCTGGATCTAGCAAGATCACTCGTAGTGGAAGAGTCTTCTCTCCTCCAGTTGCTTCTAAGAGTGCAGTTACTCCTGCTGTTACTTCCACCACTGATGCTCGGGGCAAGGGTCCTGTTATTGAGCCTGTATCTACTGATGTGCCAGCTGCTGATGACCTCTCTAAGCAGATGGAAGAAGTATTGAAAATCATTCGCAAGAGTGATTATGATATTGTTGATCAGCTGGGGCATACTCCCTCAAAGATTTCTATGCTCTCCCTGTTATTATGTTCTGAGGCTCATGCCAAGTCATTGATCAAGTTTCTAAAGATGGCTCATGTACCCAGTGCAATTTCTGTGGACCAGTTTGAGAATTGTGTTGCTCACCTGACCTATGACAACGGGTTAGGATTTTCTGATGCTGACTTGACCCCTGCCAAGAGGGATCATAACAGGGCCTTGCATATTTCAATTGAATGCAGGGGCACTACCCTGTCTCATGTGCTGATAGACAATGGTTCCTCTCTGAATGTGTTGCCTAAGGAAGTCCTGAACAAGCTGAGTCCTGAAGATACGGTATTGAAGCCCAGTAATATTGTGGTAAAGGCTTTTGATGGTTCTAGAAGAGTAGTGCATGGGGAAATTGATCTTCCAATCAAGGTTGGCTCTCAGGTGTTTACTGCTACATTCTATGTGATGGATATTCGTCCTTCGTACTCATGTCTGCTTGGTCGTCCCTGGATCCATGGGGCAGGTGCTGTGACCTCCACATTACATCAAAAGTTGAGATATCCGGTGAATGGAAAAGTTGTTACGGTCTTTGGAGAGGAAGAATACTTTGTCAGCCATGTAAACACTTTCAAGTATCTGGAAATAGAAGGTGAATACATTGAAACTCCATGTCAGTCATTTGAAGTGGTTCCCTGGGCTGTTAAGGATTGTGTGACTCCTCCTGCTGTGAAGAAGGTTCTTGTGGTCATCAGAAACCCTCCAACAATGGCAATGGCCTCCCTCAATGATGCAAAAGCTGTGGTGGAAGAAGGTGGTTGTACTATTTGGGGTCAGCTTCCTGATATTCCATACAAATCTGACAAGTTTGGTTTGGGTTTCACTGCAGAGTCCCAGAAGGCTGTCCGTCGTGCCCGTGCTGTTCATATCACCAATCAAGGGGTTATCAATGCTGTGGGAGATCAAGATGAAGACTACAACTTGGAGGCATGGATTTTTCCTACTGTGGGTGCTGGACTCAATAATTGGAAAGCTGAAGATGTTATCCCTATCTCCTTTAGTCAGGAGTAAATACTATTACTGTGTTATGTTTTTAAATTTGTAATTTCTGGAACAATTAAAACTTTCAAGCCATGTGCCTTACCCGGGGCACAGTGGTGTGCTTGTTACGGGTTGTCATTTCATTTGCATACTTCATTCAATAAAATCAGTGGACGTTTCGTTTTCGTAAATATTGTGTTCCTTGTCTTTCTTTTTCTTTTATTTTTGCTTTATCAGCTATGTGTTCTTACACACACCCACGTCACTAAAATGCAGATCCTCATCCACTCTGGATCCAGTTGATAACAGTTCTACTATTGCCAATTACAATTTCGAGAATCCGATCTATCAAACTGAAGACGGAAACGAGGACGATTGTGAAATACCTGTAGAGCTTGCTAGGTTGTTACAACAAGAAGAGAAAGCTATACAGCCACATGAAGAGCCAGTCGAAGTTGTGAATCTTGGAACTGAAGAAAACAGAAAAGAGGTCAAGATAGGGGCTGATTTAGAGGACAGTGTCAAGAGCAGGTTGATTCAGATGCTACGTGACTATGTGGAGATCTTTGCTTGGTCTTATAAAGATATGCCAGGGTTGGATACAGACATTGTGGTTCACCGTTTGCCAGTGAAAGAAGATTGTCGTCCAAAGAAGCAAAAGGTTCGTCGTATGCGTCCTGAAATGTCAGAAAAGATCAAAGCAGAGGTAATGAAACAGTTCAATGCAGGGTTCTTGGCCGTAACTTCTTATCCTCAGTGGGTTGCAAATGTGGTACCAGTTCCTAAGAAAGATGGTAAGGTACGTATGTGTGTAGACTACAGAGATCTGAACAAGGCTAGCCCTAAAGATGACTTTCCACTTCCTCATATTGATATTCTGGTAGACAACACTGCTCAGCATAAGGTATTCTCTTTTATGGATGGTTTCTCTGGTTACAATCAAATCAAGATGGCACCTGAAGATATGGAGAAGACTACATTTGTGACACAGTGGGGCACCTTTTGCTATAAGGTAATGCCATTTGGTTTGAAGAATGCAGGGGCAACATATCAGCGTGCTATGGTGGCTTTGTTTCATGATATGATTCATCATGAGATAGAGGTATATGTGGATGATATGATAGCCAGGTCTCAGAATGAAGAACAACATCTTGATCATCTGCACAAGTTGTTTGAGAGGTTGAAGAAATACAGGTTGAGATTAAATCCAAACAAGTGTACTTTTGGAGTTAGATCTGGAAAGCTCCTGGGTTTCATTGTCAGTGGAAAAGGTATTGAAGTGGATCCTGCAAAAGTGAAAGCTATACGAGAGATGCCAGCTCCCCGTACTGAGAAGGAGGTTAGAGGTTTCTTGGGACGATTGAACTACATTGCAAGATTTATTTCCCAATTAACTACCATCTGTGAGCCAATCTTCAAGTTGTTGAAGAAAGATCAGGTGATGGAATGGAATGATGAGTGCCAGACTGCCTTTGATGAAATCAAGAGATATTTGCTAGAACCTCCAATTTTAATGCCACCAGTTGATGGAAGACCCTTGATTATGTATTTAACAGTATTAGACAACTCAATGGGGTGTGTATTGGGGCAACATGACGAGTCTGGTCGAAAAGAGCAGGCAATATACTACCTTAGCAAAAAGTTTACCGACTGTGAAACAAGATACTCACTGCTCGAGAAAACTTGTTGCGCTTTGGCATGGGCTGCTCGCCGACTAAGACAGTATATGTTGACCCATACTACCTTGTTAATTTCGAAGATGGATCCAATCAAGTACATATTTGAGAAACCTGCTCTCTCCGGAAGAATTGCAAGATGGCAAATGATCTTGACGGAATATGATATACAGTATACTACTCAGAAGGCCATTAAGGGGAGTGTTGTTGCTGATCATTTGGCTCATCAAGCAGTAGATGATTACCAGTCAATGAATTTTAAGTTCCCTGATGAAGACATTATGTCTGTTACCAAAGAACCTGGACAATATGACGGACCTGAACAAGGATCCCGATGGACTATGGTTTTTGATGGTGCCTCCAATGCACATGGTAATGGTGTTGGTGTTGTGATTAGTTCCCCTGAAGGTTGTCATACCCCGATTACTGCCAGACTTTGTTTCTATTGTACCAATAACATGGCTGAGTATGAGGCATGTATCATGGGTATGCAAGTTGCTATTGATATGAAGATTCAGTTCCTTGAGGTGTATGGAGATTCAGCTCTGGTAGTAAGTCAGATTAAAGGAGATTGGGATACTAATCATGATAATCTCATTCCTTACAGAGAACATGTGTTGTCTTTGATCCCACATTTCAAAGTGATTACTTTTGGACATATTCCACGAAGAGAGAATCAGTTGGCAGACGCATTGGCCACCATGGCATCTATGTTTGAGATCAGCTGGGATGATGAAGCTCCCAAGATTACCATTGATAGATTTGAGAAGCCTGCATACTGCAATGAGATTGACACTGAAGGGGCAGAGGAGAAGCCTTGGTTCTATGAAGTGAAAAACTATCTTGAAGCTCAGGAGTTCCCTGAAGGGGCATCTGTCAAAGATAGGAAGTTCCTGAGAAGGTTTTCTGCTAAGTTCTTTCTGAGTAATGGCATTCTGTATAAGCGTAATCATGATTCAACTATGCTTCGTTGTGTGGATAAGAAGGAAGCTACAGAAATTATGGGAGAGATGCATGATGGGACCTTTGGCACTCATTCTAGTGGTCATACCATGGCAAAGAAGATTTTGAGAGCAGGTTACTATTGGTCTACCATGGAAGCTGATTGCTATCAACACTCCAGAACATGTCACAAATGTCAAATCTATGCTGATAAAGTACATGTACCTCCATCTCCATTGAATGTGTTGACTGCTCCTTGGCCCTTTGCCATGTGGGGCATTGATATGATTGGTGAGATCAAGCCTACTGCTTCTAATGGGCATCGTTTCATCCTGGTTGCTATTGATTACTTCACGAAGTGGGTAGAGGCAGCTTCATTTGCATCTGTGACTAAGAATGTGGTGGCTCGGTTCATTAAGAATAATCTCATATGTAGGTATGGTATCCCTGAAAGGATTATCACTGACAATGGCTCTAATCTGAACAACACTATGATTACTGATCTCTGTACGCAGTTCAAGATTAAGCATCACAACTCTTCTCCGTATCGTCCAAAGATGAATGGGGCAGTTGAAGCTGCTAATAAGAACATTAAGAAGATTGTACAGAAGATGACTATTACTTACAAGGATTGGCACGAGATGTTACCATTTGCTCTGCATGGCTATCGTACTACAATACGTACTTCAACACGGGCAACCCCATTCTCCTTAGTCTATGGTATGGAAGCAGTTCTGCCTATTGAAGTTCAGATCCCCTCCTTGAGAATTATGAAGGATGCAGGCTTGGATGAAGATGAGTGGATTCAGACTCGACTTGACCAGATAAATTTGATTGATGAGAAAAGGTTAGCAGCAGTTTGTCATGGCCAGATGTGCCAGAAACGGATGATCAAAGCTTTTGACAAGAAGGTTAAGCCAAAGGTATATCAGGCTGGTGACTTGGTAATCAAGCGTATCATATTACCACAGGGTGATCCTAGGGGCAAGTGGACTCTAACATATGAGGGACCATTTGTAGTCAAGACAATGTTCTCAGGAGGTGCCATGATACTGACTACAATGGATGGTGAAGACTTCCCACAACCTGTAAACGCAGACATAGTTAAAAAATACTACGCATAAAAAGAGACCCGCTAGGTTGACAGGCCTAGGCAAAAATAAGGGCATCCCGGCAAACCAAAAGGGTTTGGGCAAAAATTAGGGATATATATATAAAAAGATGTACACCCGGCAAGTCGAAAACCTGAAAAGGCGGCTTGGGCAAAAAAGGGTATCCCGGTGGATTGAAAACCTGAAAGGGCAATCCAGGCAAAAGTTAGGGATTAAAGCGTATGACTATGTCTCGTTTGGATCACTCATGAAACTGCAACCAGTTGTACTACTTACTCAAGCTCAAACAGATAAAGCTCAATCCTATCGTTTCCGTCTCAACAGCAAGAAGATGAGATACTTGAGTGGCAATAGTAGAATTGAAACTCAATAGGATTATTTCCCACATAGCTGATTCTTTTTGTAAAACTTCATGACAAAATTCTCTTACTAGGGTTTATGTCTCCTTGTACAAACTTACCCGTGTATGGGTCACTTTTGATATAAATAAACTCCATCTTTTGAATCCAGATTTACTTTTACCCTATTTACATAAGCGAAACGTCCATTGGTTGTGTTTGAATGTATGTATGCCTTTGAATATGATTGATGTTTACCAGAAATGCATGTATGCTTTTAATATGATTGATGTTTACCAGAAATGCATGAAAATGCAGTAATAGTATTTACTAAGGACGAACGAGGGAAGGATTTCAACGAAGCTTCGCCGGTTCATCTTTACAAGACAGTTACAAACCATCAGTAGGACTAATCCATTTTCACAAAGTCTAATCTCCCCTGGAATTTATATCCATCTCTTTTATCCTCATACGGATATACGGGGAATTACTTTCCAATAAGGGCACGATGAACGAAGACGGGATGTTATACTTATCCTACTATCAAACGAAAACGAAGGTTATCTATACCCTACTATCCCCAACAACGGGAGGTTATCTATACCTTGTTATCCCCAGCAGACGGAGGGTTATATATTCTTCAACAACGAATCGGGATTTATTTTCCTTGGCCAGCAGTTGTTATACAAGGATATCCAGACACTTCCAGCAGTGTCATATCATACATACATCATTTACATCATACCATAACATATATGTCTATAGTACATTACCTAAGTGCATCATGTCATACATGCATACATAAAGCATAAACTAATGTTGTTATACAGAATGCTACCTTGTTTTCAGGTTAATTATCCAACAAACAAGCTTATGATCTTTGGGACTGCTTTATTGTAACCTCAGGGTTACTTTATCCTCCTGATGAGCTTCTTATTACTTTGGGACTGCTTTATTGTAACCTCAGGGTTATTTTATCCTCCTGATAGCCTCTCATGACTTCAAGACTGCTTTAGAGCTACTGATTGCTCTATCCTCCTGAAATCATCCTATTACTTCAAGACTGCTTTAGAGCTATTCATTGCTCTATCCTCATGAGGTCATATTACTACTTCAAGACTGCTTTAGAGCTATTCATTGCTCTATCCTCCTGAAGCCATCTAATTATTTCAAGACTGCTTTAGAGCTATCCATTGCTCTATCCTCCTGAAATCATTACTTCAAGACTGCTTTAGAGCTATTGATTGCTCTATCCTCCTGAAGACATATCACATTATTATTTCAAGACTGCTTTAGAGCCATTCATTGTTCTATCCTCCTGAAATCATATCATTGCTTCAAGACTGCTTTAGGGTTATCACTATTGATTGCTCTATCCTCATGAAGACATGCTGCTACATCATTATTATTCCAGACTCCTGACAGCTTTCATCATACACCCATATTTTGAACTGCTCCCCCCCTAGTGGCATCTTTAAGCCCACTCAATCATATTCAACTAGCCATCTGTACCACTCTAGTGCACTGGTGAGTGCAAATTTTTGGGCTTTTGTGTTCAATCCCCTTCAACCTTCCAGGTTACGACTGGCAAATATACCAATCTAACCCCTCAGGTTTCAGAAAATTGAACAGGGGCAGCTGTTGCACCCCAAAATTTGCCCTCACAATACAAGACTTTGTGTTCTAAGAAGGTTCACAAGGTTCACAAGTTCTCCAACAACTTGCATAACCTTTCATGAAGTTCATAAAGTCTACAAGCTACTTTATGAAGGTTCACAAGGTTCACAAGTCCCACAGTGCTTTCAATACCTTTCATGAGGTTCATGAAGTCCATAGGTTGCTTCTTGAAGGTTCACAAGGTTCACAAACTTCTCAACATCTACAAGACCTTTCATGAGGTTCATGAAGTCCATAGGTTGCTTCTTGAAGGTTCACAAGGTTCACAAGATTCACAATGTTTACAAAGCTTTCCTAAGGGTCATGAGGTCTACAAAGCCACTTCATGATGTTCACAAGGTTCACAAGCTTCACAATATCTCCCATGAGTATCACAAGATATCTTATGAAGATTCACAAGGTTCACAAAATTCACAATTGGTCAGAAGAGTTGACAATTCCCTCAGACAATGCACCTCCTAAGCAGTGCATCCAAAACTAGGGTTTTGACTTTAATCAGGCTAAATGGACTTCCAAGACTTCAAGTGAGCTTCATAACATCTTATATGTGTATAAGAACCCCCATGTCAAGTTTCAAGACTTTTCTCAAAAGTTTGCTCAGTCAGATGATCAGATAAGTCAAAAGCAGTCAATGCAGTTAAAAAGTCAAACTGAGGTCAACCGTGGTCAAACCAAAGTCAAACTTCATGATTTTTTGCCGACATCAAAGAGAGGTTGGGTGAGAAATATTATCATAATAATTGTAATACCCCAAATTTTACCCTTATATTTAGTCGGTCATTTCGAATAGCATATGTACATTTGCTAACCACTAACAAGCTATGAAGGGGTTTTGTGTTGCAGATTTGGCCCCAGGGGTATTTTGGTCATTTTACACAAATTCTACCAATTCCTTGAAGACGGGCTGTTATTAAAATTCTGAGGCATTTGATGCGTTATGGTTTTGAGGCATTTATCAATCACCAGTTCTGATCATATTGAAATTTGGCATTTGGTCAGTGGAGTTTAATTACGATTAGTTTTGCTGTTGATGCTGAAAATGTTGTGACCATGGTGCCCATATGAGTTTGGTTATGAAACAATTGGTTAACATTTTAATCGGATGATGAGATTAGGATCACAAATACCACTTGGAAATATTTATGTTTTATGCCTATGTTAATTAATTAAATACTTGTGGATTTATTCACATTTGTTTATATTTTTTAACTAAGAATAGAATATAAATAAATTCAAAACTTCGAGAATTTTATTTCATAAATAATGCTATCATACAAGAATGGGGATGTTGCTTCATATTTTACAAAGTACTGTTACAAGGAAGTACATTAAAATTCTCAAATCCTAAGGGATTACATTAAAGCATCTATCCTAAATCCTAAAAGTATCTAAAGGTCTTCATGTTCGTATTTGAACTTCTCCATGAATCCTCAGCTAACCTGCACATCAAAAGAGAACAGACAGTACAGAAAATGTTAGAATTTTTTTCGACACTCTAAGAACAATGTCATCATCGAGTGCCGGGAGTGGCACAACCGAAGCTGCGTCCTACCCCCGTTACCGATCCGCGCCATTGGCGTCAGATCAGGTGATCCCTGTTCTTATCATACGGGACAACCGAGAAAGATGAAGAAGTAAGAGAAGTTCAGGCCGATAAATGATTAACTGAAAAGGGTCTATGCCATCATCGAATAAATCCCATTTGGTTTCCAAACTGATACAAGGGTAAAGCAGCACAATCAATTTGGTCATAAACCCGGATGCCGACGGGTATGAGCCACTTTGTGTTCAAAGTTTGTCAACACCTGAAATTCACCAAAACAACATCAGTACAAAAGTTCATAACAGAACTCAACACCAAAACAGTTCGTAAGTTGCACCTAAATTGCATAAAACAATTCACAGGATGCTCAAATTGAACGAAATTTCAATTCACAAGCCGCTGAACCAGCTCGAAAAATAGGATGGTAAGTACATCAAAGGAATCAATTTCAAAGGCTGTCTAAAAATTACATGCAAATCATTATTCACAACCACAGAACAACAGAACGGTCCCGGAAACAAGTCTAGTTCTTACCACAGAAGAAATACTCAGCAAAATCGAAAAGCATACGGCCAATTCAAAGAACCAGTTCAGCAATGTAAACTATGCTGGATTATTAGAATCAAACCGCAGCTGCATCAAAAGAAGGACCAAGTCCAATAATTCACAAACCACAGCAGGAAATGCCCAACTCAGTTTGTGCCAGGTCACATTGGAAAATCAAAATGCAAAGCCTAAGGCTTAGTGATGAACATCATAGTCCAAATTCGCAGCCACCTATCAATTCAGGAAAAAAGAGAAGTGAATTTCAGTTCAGACAAAGAAGAATCGAGATGTCAAAGACAGTCGAAGCTGCCTCAAAAAAGGTTTCATGAGCATCATATAAATTCATTAAGTTTCATGTTCGACAAACAACAAAACAAGCCAACAGCAGGTAGCAGAAAGTCCGCCGCGTATCAGAGAGTTTAATCCCAGTGAATCTATATCAAAAAAAAAGACAAATCAGTTCATCATAAGCAATTCACTAAAAGCCACAGAAGTAAAGGAATCAACATGGATTCAGCCCTCAGTGTAACCATCATTGGGCGTGAGTATTCGAGTGGCTGGGAGAGCCACGGCCGAAGCCGTTACCAACTCCCTACCGAACGTCGAACTACAAGCATTGGTAATTTCGTGCAAGCTATCAACTCAAAATATCAGCTCAGACCCAAAGGTCATCATCGCTAAGGCAACGCAACCAAAACCAAATGGCAATAGCATCCCTCAAAGGTTTAGACCAATGGTCATCATCACCATATGACCATTCTCGGTAGCATGGATCCGTCAGTAACCACACCATCAGTTGCCCTCTGAAAGAAGAAAAAAAGAGAGTCAGTGAATTTGTATCAGGAAAACCAGAAAGTTGAACTGAAACATGATTCAGTTAGTCCATCAGTTCACAAATCCAAGTGAACAAGCGTATCAGTTCAAAGAAAAAGCAGACAAAGTTCACAAAGCCATATCAATTCACAAACTGTATCCAAGACCGAAGCAAGTTTGGTTGGACCCAAAATGAATTGAATACGAGCAGGGCTCAAGGATATCCGCACCATGAACCGGTTTGGTCAAAACCACACATGCAAAAATCCAGAAGATATCAAAAGGTGTATCCCAAATCGAATCAGTAAACCATCATAAAACAAAATCCAATCAGTATCAGAAAAGGAAAGATAACATTCACCATATCCAGATTAATGTCAAAGCATATCAGATAGAAGCACAATCAAATCCAATCATCGTAAAAGCGAATCAAATCAAGTCAGATTGGAAAGCAAAATTTCGAATGTGGATCAAATAAAACGTAAGCACAAAGGCCCATTCGAAAATCAGAAAGAGATATATAAAGAGAACGACATCACCTGAGGGGGAGGGCGAAATATCACTGAGCAAAAAAACCCTAGAGGGAGAACACGGGGGACGAAAGAGAGAATAAGACGGCCACGAAGGAATACGAACGAAACCCTAAAGGTCCATAACTACCGGCGCCGTTTCTTGAGCAAGTAAAGCGTTAACCCGACTGACGAAGCCTCAGGAAAGCAATTCCATCGCCGAAAAGACCGCCTCCGTCTGGTGACGGGCAATCAATCTCCAGATCGTGTTGCTTCATCATCGGCGTGTCGTCAAGGAGATGTAAGCGAGGAACACCAGATATTTTTTGTTCCTAACATTGTTTCATTCAATTTCAGGTTTCTTTAACACAGAGATGACGAGGAAAAGGTCATAGGTGAACGTCGGAGAAGACGGAACTACAAGGGAAAGAAAAACGGCGCAGCTGAAGTTGTGAAACCCTAGGACGGGATTGGGTGTTTGTTGATGAGCGTACGTTGGGTCGGGCTAATACAACCACCGGCCCAACCCCTTCTTTTTCTTTTTTTTTAAACAAATTTTTTCTTATTATTTTGAATTGTTTTTTTTAACTATTTTATTCTATAATATAAAAACTGTTTTTGTGAAAATATTATAAAATTTAAAAAAAAAAATATAAAACTCTTGTTTTTTTATTTAAAATTTTATAAGTTTATATTAATTAAAATAATGTTATGTGATTATTAAAAATAAATTTTTGTATATATAAACCCTAATTCTTACAAACCCTAAAAATTATTTTCTAAAAAAAAATAAAACCTAATTTTAATCTTCTATATAATCCTATGTATATATTTATTATAATTCTTGTAAATAAAATTAAACCTTATAAATACTTAATGTAAAATTTTGTGAATGTGATTATTGATTATTTAAAATTTATTTTCATCATAATGTGTAAATATTTTTCTTAATAATTGTTAATATATAATTAGAGATAATTAAATTTTGTAAATGATTAAGAAATTTATAATTATGTTATATTTAGAACTTTATATTATAGTAATTATTTAATCATTTATGTTTCTAAATAAAAATCAAATTTTATGTTTAATCACGTTATTAATTGATTATTATTGCTAATCATATTTTGTTGCTTATTATTATTTTGAAATTTCTATCTTATTATTTTTCTAACTTTGTCTATTTTTCTAATTATTATTGTTTCAACTAATTATTTTCACTAACTTTATATTTCTACTAACCTTATTTAATTTTTCTTATTATTTACTAACCCCAATATTTTATTTGCTTATTTGTTATTTTTTTTATTTATTATAATTTTGTAATTGCCTCTTGGATGTAAATTGTAATTATTTAATTATTATTATCATTATGGTTAGTAATTAGGGAGTGCTAATATGTATGATATTTAAAAAAAATAAATTAGATCATTTTAATATAAGATAATTAAATTAAACATTTCACACACGTAAGTCGATTTTAATCGCCGTCTCACTTCCTAAGGATATCCCTCAAGTTGCCTATGAATATTGGTTAAGTGGGGTGTATAAAGCAAGTCCCTCAAAAAGAAAATCATCAAAGTCCCTTATGGTTGCCTTTACGAATCGAGTCCCTTTCGAAAAATGATGATAGTCCCTCCAGTTTGCTTATTACACCCCACAATGGCCTTCAAAAATCCAATTGTCCCTCACATGTCCCTTAACATCCAAAGTAAGGACTACCTACTCCATTATAGTAGGGATAGTCTTACTAAGGAAAGGATAAAGAATAAGAAAGACCTTAAAACATTAGGGTAGGCTACTCCTAGATACTTGCTCACTTCAAAACTTTTTCACACTTAAACAAATTTCCAACAAAATTTTCAAACAAGTTTTTTTCACATCCATACACGGATTATTATTAAACTATTCTGAAATTTTTTGCTATTCACACACTACACTTTCAAAACAATTCAAAAGTGAGCTTAAGTACCTAAGAGCCCATGGATAACCATGGATGAAAAGGGTGCTAACACCTTCCCTTTTCATAACCTACCCCCCGGACCCAAAATATTCTCTAAGGTCTTTCCTGTTCTTTTATAACCTTTCCTTATGGATAAAATAAAAGTCGGTGGCGACTCTTGCTATCCGCAACATTGTTTAAAGTCAGTTCTCCCACCGTGTTACACCAATCCAATAAGGTTCTTCATGATACCAAAGCAGTATCTCTAAACACATGAGATTCGTCGGGTGGTGAAAGTAGTCCCTTATCTAATAAGGTTCTTCATGATACCAAAGCAGTATCTCTAAACACATGAGATTCGTCGGGTGGTGAAAGTAGTCCCTTATCTAATAAGGTTCTTCGCTATACCAAAGTAGTATCTCTAAACACATGAGATTCTTCGGGTGGTCAAAGTAGTCCCTTATCCAATAAGGTTCTTCGCGATACCAAAGCAGTATCTCTAAACACATGAGATTCTTCATGTGGTCGAAGCATTCATTTATCCAATAAGGTTCTTCGCGATAATAAAGCAGTATCTATAAACACATGAGATTCGTCGGGTGGTCAAAGCAGTGCCAATCCAATAAGGTTCTTCATGATACCAAAGCAGTATCTTCAAACACATGAGATTCGTTGGGTGGTGAAAGTAGTCCCTTATCTAATAAGGTTCTTCATGATACCAAAGCAGTATCTCTAAACACATGAGATTCGTCGGGTGGTGAAAGTAGTCCCTTATCTAATAAGGTTCTTCGCGATACCAAAGTAGTATCTCTAAATACATGAGATTCTTCGGGTGGTCAAAGTAGTCCCTTATCCAATGAGGTTCTTCGCGATACCAAAGCAGTGTCTCTAAACACATGAGATTCTTCGGGTGGTCAAAGTAGTCCCTTATCCAACAAGGTTCTTTGTGATACCAAAGCAGTATCTCTAAACACATGAGATTCTTCATGTGGTCAAAGTAGTCCCTTATCGAATAAGGTTCTTCGGGATACCCAAGCAGTATCTCTAAACACATGAGATTCTTCGGGTGGTCAAAGCAGTCCCTTATCTAATAAGGTTCTTCGCGATACCAAAGCAATATCTCTAAACACATGAGATTCTTCGGGTGGTCGAAGCAGTTCCTTATCCAATACGGTTCTTCGTGATATCAAAGCAGTATCTTTAAACACATGAGATTCTTCGCGATACCAAAGTAGTATCTCAAAAAACATGAGATTCTTCGGGTGGTCGAAGCAGTCCCTTATCCAATAAGGTTCTTTGCGATACCAAAGCAGTATCTCTAAACATATGAGATTCTTCGGGTGGTCAAAGCATTCCCTTATCTAATGAGGTTCTTCGCGATTCCAAAGCAGTATCTCTAAACACATGAGATTCTTCGGGTGGTCAAAGCAGTCCCTTATCCAATAAGGTTCTTCGCGATATCAAAGAAGTATCTCTAAACACATGAGATTCTTCGCGATACCAAAGCAGTATCTCTAAAAACATGAGATTCTTCGGGTGGTTGAAGCAGTCCCTTATCCAATAAGGTTCTTTGAGATACCAAAGTAGTATCTCAAAACACATGAGATTCTTCGGGTGGTCAAAGCAGTCCCTTATCTAATAAGGTTCTTCGCGATACCAAATCAGTATCTCTAAACACATGAGATTCTTCGGGTGGTCAAAGGAGTCCCTTATCCAATAAGGTTCTTCGCGATATCAAAGCAGTATCTCTAAACACATGAGATTCTTCGCGATGCCAAAGCAGTATCTCTAAAAACATGAGATTCTTCGGGTGGTCGAAGCAGTCCCTTATCCAATAAGGTTCATTGCGATACCAAAGCAGTATCTCTAAACACATGAGATTCTTCGGGTGGTCAAAGCAGTCCCTTATCTAATAAGGTTCTTCGCGATACCAAATCAGTATCTCTAAACACATGAGATTCTTCGGGTGGTAAAAGCAGTCCCTTATCCAATAAGGTTCTTCACGATATCAAAGTAGTATCTCTAAACACATGAGATTCTTCGCGATGCTAAAGCAGTATCTCTAAAAACATGAGATTCTTCGAGTGGTCGAAGCAGTCCCTTATCCAATAAGGTTCATTGCGATACCAAAGCAGTATCTCTAAACACATGAGATTCTTCGGGTGGTCAAAGCAGTCCCTTATCTAATAAGGTTCTTCGCGATACCAAAGCAGTATCTCTAAACACATGAGATTCTTCGTGTGGTCAAAGCAGTCCCTTATCCAATAAGGTTCTTCGCGATACCAAAGCAGTCTCTATAAACACATGAGATTCGTCGGGTGGTCGAAGCAGTGCCTTATCCAATAAGGTTCTTCATGATACCAAAGCAGTATCTCTAAACACATGAGATTCGTCGGGTGGTAAAAGCAGTCCCTTATCTAATAAGGTTCTTCGCGATACCAAAGCAGTATCTCTAAACACATGAGATTCTTCGGGTGGTCAAAGTTGTCCCTTATCCAATATGGTTCTTCGCGATATCAAAGCAGTATCTTTAAACAACATGAGGTTCTTCGTGATACCAAAGCAGTATCTCTAAACACATGAGATTCTTCGGGTGGTCAAAGTAGTCCCTTATCCAATAAGGTTCTTCGTGATAGCAAAGCAGTATCTCTAAACACATGAGATTCTTCATGTGGTCAAAGCATTCCCTTATAGAATAAGGTTCTTCGGGATACCCAAGCAGTATCTCTAAACACATGAGATTCTTCGGGTGGTCAAAGCAGTCCCTTATCTAATAAGGTTCTTCGCGATACCAAAGCAGTATCTCTAAACACATGAGATTCTTCGGGTGGTCGAAGCAGTTCTTTATCCAATAAGGTTCTTCGTGATATCAAAGCAGTATCTTTAAACACATGAGATTCTTCGCGATACCAAAGTAGTATCTCTAAAAACATGAGATTCTTCGGGTGGTCGAAGCAGTCCCTTATCCAATAAGGTTCTTTACGATACCAAAGCAGTATCTCTAAACATATGAGATTCTTCGGGTGGTCAAAGCAGTCCCTTATCTAATAAGGTTCTTCGCGATACCAAATCAGTATCTCTAAACACATGAGATTCTTCGGGTGGTCAAAGCAGTCCCTTATCCAATAAGGTTCTTTGCGATATCAAAGCAGTATCTCTAACCACATGAGATTCTTCGCGATGCCAAAGCAGTATCTCTAAAAACATGAGATTCTTCGGGTGGTCGAAGCAGTCCCTTATCCAATAAGGTTCATTGCGATACCAAAGCAGTATCTCTAAACACATGAGATTCTTCGGGTGGTCAAAGCAGTCCCTTATCTAATAAGGTTCTTAGCGATACCAAATCAGTATCTCTAAACACATGAGATTCTTCGGGTGGTCAAAGCAGTCCCTTATCCAATAAGGTTCTTCACGATATCAAAGCAGTATCTCTAAACACATGAGATTCTTCGCGATGCTAAAGCAATATCTCTAAAAACATGAGATTCTTCGGGTAGTCGAAGCAGTCCCTTATCCAATAAGGTTCATTGCGATACCAAAGCAGTATCTCTAAACACATGAGATTCTTCGGGTGGTCAAAGCAGTCCCTTATCTAATAAGGTTCTTCGCGATACCAATGCAGTATCTCTAAACACATGAGATTCTTCATGTGGTCGAAGCAGTCCCTTATCCAATAAGGTTCTTCGCGATAACAAAGCAGTATCTATAAACACATGAGATTCGTCGGGTGGTCGAAGCAGTGCCTTATCCAATAAGGTTCTTCATGATACCAAAGCAGTATCTCTAAACACATGAGATTCGTCGGGTGGTGAAAGCAGTCCCTTATCTAATAAGGGTCTTCGCGATACCAAAGCAGTATCTCTAAAGACATGAGATTCTTCGGGTGGTCAAAGTTGTCCCTTATCCAATAAGGTTCTTCGCGATATCAAAGCAGTATCTTTAAACAACATGAGGTTCTTCGTGATACCAAAGCAGTATCTCTAAACACATGAGATTCTTCGGGTGGTCAAAGTAGTCCCTTATCCAATAAGGTTCTTCGTGATACCAAAGCAGTATCTCTAAACACATGAGATTCTTCATGTGGTCAAAGCAGTCCCTTATATAATAAGGTTCTTCGGGATACCCAAGCAGTATCTCTAAACACATGAGATTCTTCGGGTGGTCAAAGCAGTCCCTTATCTAATAAGGTTCTTTGCGATACCAAAGCAGTATCTCTAAACACATGAGATTCTTCGTGTGGTCGAAGCAGTCCCTTATCCAATAAGGTTCTTCGCGATACCAAAGCAGTCTCTATAAACACATGAGATTCGTCGGGTGGTCGAAGCAGTGCCTTATCCAATAAGGTTCTTCATGATACCAAAGCAGTATCTCTAAACACATGAGATTCGTCGGGTGGTAAAAGCAGTCCCTTATCTAATAAGGTTCTTCGCGATACCAAAGCAGTATCTCTAAACACATGAGATTCTTCGGGTGGTCAAAGTTGTCCCTTATCCAATATGGTTCTTCGCGATATCAAAGCAGTATCTTTAAACAACATGAGGTTCTTCGTGATACCAAAGCAGTATCTCTAAACACATGAGATTCTTCGGGTGGTCAAAGTAGTCCCTTATCCAATAAGGTTCTTTGTGATAGCAAAGCAGTATCTCTAAACACATGAGATTCTTCATGTGGTCAAAGCATTCCCTTATAGAATAAGGTTCTTCGGGATACCCAAGCAGTATCTCTAAACACATGAGATTCTTCGGGTGGTCAAAGCAGTCCCTTATCTAATAAGGTTCTTCGCGATACCAAAGCAGTATCTCTAAACACATGAGATTCTTCGGGTGGTCGAAGCAGTTCTTTATCCAATAAGGTTCTTCGTGATATCAAAGCAGTATCTTTAAACACATGAGATTCTTCGCGATACCAAAGTAGTATCTCTAAAAACATGAGATTCTTCGGGTGGTCGAAGCAGTCCCTTATCCAATAAGGTTCTTTGAGATACCAAAGTAGTATCTCAAAACACATGAGATTCTTCGGGTGGTCAAAGCAGTCCCTTATCTAATAAGGTTCTTCGCGATACCAAATCAGTATCTCTAAACACATGAGATTCTTCGGGTGGTCAAAGCAGTCCCTTATCCAATAAGGTTCTTTGCGATATCAAAGCAGTATCTCTAACCACATGAGATTCTTCGCGATGCCAAAGCAGTATCTCTAAAAACATGAGATTCTTCGGGTGGTCGAAGCAGTCCCTTATCCAATAAGGTTCATTGCGATACCAAAGCAGTATCTCAAAACACATGAGATTCTTCGGGTGGTCAAAGCAGTCCCTTATCTAATAAGGTTCTTCGCGATACCAAATCAGTATCTCTAAACACATGAGATTCTTCGGGTGGTCAAAGCAGTCCCTTATCCAATAAGGTTCTTCACGATATCAAAGCAGTATCTCTAAACACATGAGATTCTTCGCGATGCTAAAGCAATATCTCTAAAAACATGAGATTCTTCGGGTAGTCGAAGCAGTCCCTTATCCAATAAGGTTCATTGCGATACCAAAGCAGTATCTCTAAACACATGAGATTCTTCGGGTGGTCAAAGCAGTCCCTTATCTAATAAGGTTCTTCGCGATACCAATGCAGTATCTCTAAACACATGA
The DNA here is from genome assembly GCA_963859935.3 of Lathyrus sativus. Classification (NCBI taxonomy): domain Eukaryota; kingdom Viridiplantae; phylum Streptophyta; class Magnoliopsida; order Fabales; family Fabaceae; genus Lathyrus; species Lathyrus sativus. Next base: position 233,256,244 of record OZ012740.1, on the reverse strand, counting down.
GATTCTTCATGTGGTCGAAGCAGTCCTTTATCCAATAAGGTTCTTCGCGATAACAAAGCAGTATCTATAAACACATGAGATTCGTCGGGTGGTCGAAGCAGTGCCTTATCCAATAAGGTTCTTCATGATACCAAAGCAGTATCTCTAAACACATGAGATTCGTCGGGTGGTGAAAGCAGTCCCTTATCTAATAAGGGTCTTCGCGATACCAAAGCAGTATCTCTAAACACATGAGATTCTTCGGGTGGTCAAAGTTGTCCCTTATCCAATAAGGTTCTTCGCGATATCAAAGCAGTATCTTTAAACAACATGAGGTTCTTCGTGATACCAAAGCAGTATCTCTAAACACATGAGATTCTTCGGGTGGTCAAAGTAGTCCCTTATCCAATAAGGTTCTTCGTGATACCAAAGCAGTATCTCTAAACACATGAGATTCTTCATGTGGTCAAAGCAGTCCCTTATATAATAAGGTTCTTCGGGATACCCAAGCAGTATCTCTAAACACATGAGATTCTTCGGGTGGTCAAAGCAGTCCCTTATCTAATAAGGTTCTTCACGATACCAAAGCAGTATCTCTAAACACATGAGATTCTTCGTGTGGTCGAAGCAGTCCCTTATCCAATAAGGTTCTTCGCGATACCAAAGCAGTCTCTATAAACACATGAGATTCGTCGGGTGGTCGAAGCAGTGCCTTATCCAATAAGGTTCTTCATGATACCAAAGCAGTATCTCTAAACACATGAGATTCGTCGGATGGTAAAAGCAGTCCCTTATCTAATAAGGTTCTTCGCGATACCAAAGCAGTATCTCTAAACACATGAGATTCTTCGGGTGGTCAAAGTTGTCCCTTATCCAATAAGGTTCTTCGCGATATCAAAGCAGTATCTTTAAACAACATGAGGTTCTTCGTGATACCAAAGAAGTATCTCTAAACACATGAGATTCTTCGGGTGGTCAAAGTAGTCCCTTTTCCAATAAGGTTCTTCGTGATACCAAAGCAGTATCTCTAAACACATGAAATTCTTCATGTGGTCAAAGCATTCCCTTATAGAATAAGGTTCTTCGGGATACCCAAGCAGTATCTCTAAACACATGAGATTCTTCGGGTGGTCAAAGCAGTCCCTTATCTAATAAGGTTCTTCGCGATACCAAAGCAGTATCTCTAAACACATGAGATTCTTCGGGTGGTCGAAGCAGTGCCTTATCCAATAAGGTTCTTCGTGATATCAAAGCTGTATCTTTAAACACATGAGATTCTTCGCGATACCAAAGTAGTATCTCTAAAAACATGAGATTCTTCGGGTGGTCGAAGCAGTCCCTTATCCAATAAGTTTATTTGCGATACCAAAGCAGTATCTCTAAACACATGAGATTCTTCGGGTGGTAAAAGCAGTCCCTTATCAAATAAGGTTCTTCGCGATACCAAATCAGTATCTCTAAACATATGAGATTCTTCGGGTGGTCAAAGCAGTCCCTTATCCAATAAGGTTCTTCGCGATATCAAAGAAGTATCTCTAAACACATGAGATTCTTCGCGATACCAAAGCAGTATCTCTAAAAACATGAGATTATTCGGGTGGTCGAAGCAGTCCCTTATCAAATAAGGTTCTTCGGGATACCCAAGCAGTATCTCAAAACACATGAGATTCTTCGGGTGGTCAAAGCAGTTCCTTATCTAATAAGGTTCTTCGCGATACCAAAGCAATATCTCTAAACACATGAGATTCTTCGGGTGGTCAAAGAAGTCCCTTATCCAATAAGGTTCTTCGCGATATCAAAGAAGTGTCTCTAAACACATGAGATTCTTCGCGATACCAAATCAGTATCTCTAAAAACATGAGATTCTTCGGGTGGTCGAAGCAGTGCCTTATCCAATAAGGTTCTTCGTGATATCAAAGCAGTATCTTTAAACACATGAGATTCTTCTCGATACCAAAGTAGTATCTCTAAAAACATGAGATTCTTCGGGTGGTCGAAGCAGTCCCTTATCCAATAAGGTTCTTTGAGATACCAAAGTAGTATCTCAAAACACATGAGATTCTTCGGGTGGTCAAAGCAGTCCCTTATCTAATAAGGTTCTTCGCGATACCAAAGCAATATCTCTAAACACATTAGATTCTTCGGGTGGTCAAAGCAGTCCCTTATCCAATAAGGTTCTTCGCGATATCAAAGAAGTATCTCTAAACACATGAGATTCTTCGCGATACCAAAGCAGTATCTCTAAAAACATGAGATTCTTCGGGTGGTCGAAGCAGTCCCTTATCCAATAAGGTTCTTTGAGATACCAAAGTAGTATCTCAAAACACATGAGATTCTTCGGGTGGTCAAAGCAGTCCCTTATCTAATAAGGTTCTTCGCGATACCAAATCAGTATCTCTAAACACATGAGATTCTTCGGGTGGTCAAAGCAGTCCCTTAACCAATAAGGTTCTTCGCGATATCAAAGCAGTATCTCTAAACACATGAGATTCTTCGCGATGCCAAAGCAGTATCTCTAAAAACATGAGATTCTTCGGGTGGTCGAAGCAGTGCCTTATCCAATAAGGTTCTTCGTGATATCAAAGCAGTATCTTTAAACACATGAGATTCTTCGCGATACCAAAGTAGTATCTCTAAAAACATGAGATTCTTCGGGTGGTCGAAGCAGTCCCTTATCCAATAAGGTTCTTTGAGATACCAAAGCAGTATCTCTAAACACATGAGATTCTTCGGGTGGTCAAAGCAGTCCCTTATCTAATAAGGTTCTTCGCGATACCAAATCAGTATCTCTAAACACATGAGATTCTTCGGGTGGTCAAAGCAGTCCCTTATCCAATAAGGTTCTTCGCGATATCAAAGAAGTATCTCTAAACACATGAGATTCTTCGCGATACCAAAGCAGTATCTCTAAAAATATGAGATTCTTCGGGTGGTCGAAGCAGTCCCTTATCCAATAAGGTTCTTTGAGATACCAAAGTAGTATCTCAAAACACATGAGATTCTTCGGGTGGTCAAAGCAGTCCCTTATCTAATAAGGTTCTTCGCGATACCAAATCAGTATCTCTAAACACATGAGATTCTTCGGGTGGTCAAAGCAGTCCCTTATCCAATAGGGTTCTTCGCGATATCAAAGAAGTATCTCTAAACACATGAGATTCTTCGCGATACCAATGAAGTATCTCTAAAAACATGAGATTCTTCGGGTGGTCGAAGCAGTGCCTTATCCAATAAGGTTCTTCCTGATATCAAAGCAGTATCTTTAAACACATGAGATTCTTCGCGATACCAAAGTAGTATCTCTAAAAACATGAGATTCTTCGGGTGGTCGAAGCAGTCCCTTATCCAATAAGGTTCTTTGAGATACCAAAGTAGTATCTCAAAACACATGAGATTCTTCGGGTGGTCAAAGCAGTCCCTTATCTAATAAGGTTCTTCGCGATACCAAAGCAATATCTCTAAACACATTAGATTCTTCGGGTGGTCAAAGCAGTCCCTTATCTAATAAGGTTCTTCGCGATATCAAAGCAGTATCTCTAAAAACATGAGATTCTTCGCGATGCCAAAGCAGTATCTCTAAAAACATGAGATTCTTCGGGTGGTCGAAGCAGTCCCTTATCTAATAAGGTTCTTCGCGATACCAAAGCAGTATCTCTAAACACGTGAGATTCTTCGTGTGGTCGAAGCAGTCTCTTATCCAATAAGGTTCTTCGCGATACCAAAGCAGTATCTCTAAACACATGAGATTCTTCGTGTGGTCGAAGCAGTCCCTTATCCAATAAGGTTCTTCGCGATACCAAAGCAGTTTCTATAAACACATGAGATTCTTCGGGTGGTCGAAGCAGTGCCTTATCCAATAAGGTTCTTCATGATACCAAAGCAGTATCTCTAAACACATGAGATTCGTCGGGTGGTGAAAGCAGTCCCTTATCTAATAAGGTTCTTCGCGAGGCCAAAGCAGTATCTTTAAACACATGAGATTCTTCGGGTGGTCAAAGTAGTCCCTTATCCAATAAGGTTCTTCGCGATATCAAAGCAGTATCTTTAAACAACATGAGGTTCTTCGTGATACCAAAGCAGTATCTCTAAACACATGAGATTCTTCGGGTGGTCAAAGTAGTCCCTTATCCAATAAGGTTCTTTGTGATACCAAAGCAGTATCTCTAAACACATGAGATTCTTCATGTGGTCAAAGCAGTCCCTTATAGAATAAGGTTCTTCGGGATACCCAAGCAGTATCTCTAAACACATGAGATTCTTCGGATGGTCAAAGCAGTCCCTTATCTAATAAGGTTCTTCGCGATACCAAAGCAGTATCTCTAAACACATGAGATTCTTCGGGTGGTCGAAGCAGTGCCTTATCCAATAAGGTTCTTCGTGATATCAAAGCAGTATCTTTAAACACATGAGATTCTTCGCGATACCAAAGTAGTATCTCTAAAAACATGAGATTCTTCGGGTGGTCGAAGCAGTCCCTTATCCAATAAGGTTCTTTGAGATACCAAAGTAGTATCTCAAAACACATGAGATTCTTCGGGTGGTCAAAGCAGTCCCTTATCTAATAAGGTTCTTCGCGATACCAAAGCAATATCTCTAAACACATTAGATTCTTCGGGTGGTCAAAGCAGTCCCTTATCTAATAAGGTTCTTCGCGATATCAAAGCAGTATCTCTAAAAACATGAGATTCTTCGGGATGCCAAAGCAGTATCTCTAAAAACATGAGATTCTTCGGGTGGTCGAAGCAGTCCCTTATCTAATAAGGTTCTTCGCGATACCAAAGCAGTATCTCTAAACACGTGAGATTCTTCGTGTGGTCGAAGCAGTCTCTTATCCAATAAGGTTCTTCGCGATACCAAAGCAGTATCTCTAAACACATGAGATTCTTCGTGTGGTCGAAGCAGTCCCTTATCCAATAAGGTTCTTCGCGATACCAAAGCAGTTTCTATAAACACATGAGATTCTTCGGGTGGTCGAAGCAGTGCCTTATCCAATAAGGTTCTTCATGATACCAAAGCAGTATCTCTAAACACATGAGATTCGTCGGGTGGTGAAAGCAGTCCCTTATCTAATAAGGTTCTTCGCGAGGCCAAAGCAGTATCTTTAAACACATGAGATTCTTCGGGTGGTCAAAGTAGTCCCTTATCCAATAAGGTTCTTCGCGATATCAAAGCAGTATCTTTAAACAACATGAGGTTCTTCGTGATACCAAAGCAGTATCTCTAAACACATGAGATTCTTCGGGTGGTCAAAGTAGTCCCTTATCCAATAAGGTTCTTTGTGATACCAAAGCAGTATCTCTAAACACATGAGATTCTTCATGTGGTCAAAGCAGTCCCTTATAGAATAAGGTTCTTCGGGATACCCAAGCAGTATCTCTAAACACATGAGATTCTTCGGATGGTCAAAGCAGTCCCTTATCTAATAAGGTTCTTCGCGATACCAAAGCAGTATCTCTAAACACATGAGATTCTTCGGGTGGTCGAAGCAGTGCCTTATCCAATAAGGTTCTTCGTGATATCAAAGCAGTATCTTTAAACACATGAGATTCTTCGCGATACCAAAGTAGTATCTCTAAAAACATGAGATTATTCGGGTGGTCGAAGCAGTCCCTTATCCAATAAGGTTCTTTGCGATACCAAAGCAGTATCTCTAAACACATGAGATTCTTCGGGTGGTCAAAGCAGTCCCTTATCTAATAAGGTTCTTCGCGATACCAAATTAGTATCTTTAAACACATGAGATTCTTCGGGTGGTCAAAGCAGTCCCTTATCCAATAAGGTTCTTCGCGTTATCAAAGAAGTATCTCTAAACACATGAGATTCTTCGCGATACCAAAGCAGTATCTCTAAAAACATGAGATTCTTCGGGTGGTCGAAGCAGTCCCTTATCCAATAAGGTTCTTTGAGATACCAAAGTAGTATCTCAAAACACATGAGGTTCTTCGGGTGGTCAAAGCAGTCCCTTATCTAATAAGGTTCTTTGCGATACCAAATCAGTATCTCTAAACACATGAGATTCTTCGGGTGGTCAAAGCAGTCCCTTATCCAATAAGGTTCTTCGCGATATCAAAGCACTATCTCTAAACACATGAGATTCTTCACGATGCCAAAGCAGTATCTCTAAAAACATGAGATTCTTCGGGTGGTCGAAGCAGTCCCTTATCCAATAAGGTTCTTTGCGATACCAAAGCAGTATCTCTAAACACATGAGATTCTTCGGGTGGTCAAAGCAGTCCCTTATCTAATAAGGTTCTTCGCGATACCAAAGCAGTATCTCTAAACACATGAGATTCTTCGGGTGGTCGAAGCAGTGCCTTATCCAATAAGGTTCTTCGTGATATCAAAGCAGTATCTTTAAACACATGAGATTCTTCGCGATACCAAAGTAGTATCTCTAAAAACATGGGATTCTTCGGGTGGTCGAAGCAGTCCCTTATCCAATAAGGTTCTTTGCGATACCAAAGCAGTATCTCTAAACACATGAGATTCTTCGGGTGGTCAAAGCAGTCCCTTATCTAATAAGGTTCTTCGCGATACCAAATTAGTATCTTTAAACACATGAGATTCTTCGGGTGGTCAAAGCAGTCCCTTATCCAATAAGGTTCTTCGCGATATCAAAGAAGTATCTCTAAACACATGAGATTCTTCGCGATACCAAAGCAGTATCTCTAAAAACATGAGATTCTTCGGGTGGTCGAAGCAGTCCCTTATCCAATAAGGTTCTTTGAGATACCAAAGTAGTATCTCAAAACACATGAGATTCTTTGGGTGGTCAAAGCAGTCCCTTATCTAATAAGGTTCTTTGCGATACCAAATCAGTATCTCTAAACACATGAGATTCTTCGGGTGGTCAAAGCAGTCCCTTATCCAATAAGGTTCTTCGCGATATCAAAGCACTATCTCTAAACACATGAGATTCTTCACGATGCCAAAGCAGTATCTCTAAAAACATGAGATTCTTCGGGTGGTCGAAGCAGTCCCTTATCCAATAAGGTTCTTCGCGATATCAAAGGAGTATCTCTAAAAACATGAGATTCTTTGCGATGCCAAAGCAGTATCTCTAAAAACATGAGATTCTTCGGGTGGTCGAAGCAGTCCCTTATCCAATAAGGGTCATTGCGATACCAAAGCAGTATCTCTAAACACATGAGATTCTTCGGGTGGTCAAAGCAGTCCCTTATCTAATAAGGTTCTTCGCGATACCAAAGAAGTATCTCTAAACACATGAGATTCTTCGTGTGGTCGAAGCAGTCCCTTATCCAATAAGGTTCTTCGCGATACCAAAGCAGTATCTCTAAACACATGAGATTCTTCATGTGGTCGAAGCAGTCCCTTATCCAATAAGGTTCTTCGCGATACCAAAGCAGTATCTATAAACACATGAGATTCGTCGGGTGGTCGAAGCAGTGCCTTATCCAATAAGGTTCTTCATGATACCAAAGAAGTATCTCTAAACACATGAGATTCGTCGGGTGGTGAAAGCAGTCCCTTATCTAATAAGGTTCTTCGCGATACCAAAGCAGTATCTCTAAACACATGAGATTCTTCGGGTGGTCAAAGTACTCCCTTATCCAATAAGGTTCTTCGCGATATCAAAGCAATATCTTTAAACAACATGAGGTTCTTCGTGATACCAAAGCAGTATCTCTAAACACATGAGATTCTTCGGGTGGTCAAAGTAGTCCCTTATCCAATAAGGTTCTTTGTGATACCAAAGCAGTATCTCTAAACACATGAGATTCTTCATGTGGTCAAAGCAGTCCCTTATAGAATAAGGTTCTTCGGGATACCCAAGCAGTATCTCTAAACACATGAGATTCTTCGGGTGGTCAAAGAAGTCCCTTATCTAATAAGGTTCTTCGCGATACCAAAGCAGTATCTCTAAACACATGAGATTCTTCGGGTGGTCGAAGCAGTGCCTTATCCAATAAGGTTCTTCGTGATATCAAAGCAGTATCTTTAAACACATGAGATTCTTCACGATACCAAAGTAGTATCTCTAAAAACATGAGATTTTTCGGGTGGTTGAAGCAGTCCCTTATCCAATAAGGTTCTTTGCGATACCAAAGCAGTATCTCTAAACACATGAGATTCTTCGGGTGGTCAAAGCAGTCCCTTATCTAATAAGGTTCTTCGCGATACCAAATCAGTATCTTTAAACACATGAGATTCTTCGGGTGGTCAAAGCAATCCCTTATCCAATAAGGTTCTTCGCGATATCAAAGAAGTATCTCTAAACACATGAGATTCTTCGCGATGCCAAAGCAGTATCTCTAAAAACATGAGATTCTTCGGGTGGTCGAAGCAGTCCCTTATCGAATAAGGTTCTTTGCGATACCAAAGCAGTATCTCTAAACACATGAGATTCTTCGGGTGGTCAAAGCAGTCCCTTATCTAATAAGGTTCTTCGCGATACCAAATCAGTATCTCTAAACACATGAGATTCTTCGGGTGGTCGAAGCAGTGCCTTATCCAATAAGGTTCTTCGTGATATCAAAGCAGTATCTTTAAACACATGAGATTCTTCGCGATACCAAAGTAGTATCTCTAAAAACATGGGATTCTTCGGGTGGTCGAAGCAGTCCCTTATCCAATAAGGTTCTTTGCGATACCAAAGCAGTATCTCTAAACACATGAGATTCTTCGGGTGGTCAAAGCAGTCCCTTATCTAATAAGGTTCTTCGCGATACCAAATTAGTATCTTTAAACACACGAGATTCTTCGGGTGGTCAAAGCAGTCCCTTATCCAATAAGGTTCTTCGCGATATCAAAGAAGTATCTCTAAACACATGAGATTCTTCGCGATACCAAAGCAGTATCTCTAAAAACATGAGATTCTTCGGGTGGTCGAAGCAGTCCCTTATCCAATAAGGTTCTTTGAGATACCAAAGTAGTATCTCAAAACACATGAGATTCTTTGGGTGGTCAAAGCAGTCCCTTATCTAATAAGGTTCTTTGCGATACCAAATCAGTATCTCTAAACACATGAGATTCTTCGGGTGGTCAAAGCAGTCCCTTATCCAATAAGGTTCTTCGCGATATCAAAGCACTATCTCTAAACACATGAGATTCTTCACGATGCCAAAGCAGTATCTCTAAAAACATGAGATTCTTCGGGTGGTCGAAGCAGTCCCTTATCCAATAAGGTTCTTTGCGATACCAAAGCAGTATCTCTAAACACATGAGATTCTTCGGGTGGTCAAAGCAGTCCCTTATCCAATAAGGTTCTTCGCGATATCAAAGCACTATCTCTAAACACATGAGATTCTTCACGATGCCAAAGCAGTATCTCTAAAAACATGAGATTCTTCGGGTGGTCGAAGCAGTCCCTTATCCAATAAGGTTCTTCGCGATATCAAAGGAGTATCTCTAAAAACATGAGATTCTTTGCGATGCCAAAGCAGTATCTCTAAAAACATGAGATTCTTCGGGTGGTCGAAGCAGTCCCTTATCCAATAAGGGTCATTGCGATACCAAAGCAGTATCTCTAAACACATGAGATTCTTCGGGTGGTCAAAGCAGTCCCTTATCTAATAAGGTTCTTCGCGATACCAAAGAAGTATCTCTAAACACATGAGATTCTTCGTGTGGTCGAAGCAGTCCCTTATCCAATAAGGTTCTTCGCGATACCAAAGCAGTATCTCTAAACACATGAGATTCTTCATGTGGTCGAAGCAGTCCCTTATCCAATAAGGTTCTTCGCGATACCAAAGCAGTATCTATAAACACATGAGATTCGTCGGGTGGTCGAAGCAGTGCCTTATCCAATAAGGTTCTTCATGATACCAAAGAAGTATCTCTAAACACATGAGATTCGTCGGGTGGTGAAAGCAGTCCCTTATCTAATAAGGTTCTTCGCGATACCAAAGCAGTATCTCTAAACACATGAGATTCTTCGGGTGGTCAAAGTACTCCCTTATCCAATAAGGTTCTTCGCGATATCAAAGCAATATCTTTAAACAACATGAGGTTCTTCGTGATACCAAAGCAGTATCTCTAAACACATGAGATTCTTCGGGTGGTCAAAGTAGTCCCTTATCCAATAAGGTTCTTTGTGATACCAAAGCAGTATCTCTAAACACATGAGATTCTTCATGTGGTCAAAGCAGTCCCTTATAGAATAAGGTTCTTCGGGATACCCAAGCAGTATCTCTAAACACATGAGATTCTTCGGGTGGTCAAAGAAGTCCCTTATCTAATAAGGTTCTTCGCGATACCAAAGCAGTATCTCTAAACACATGAGATTCTTCGGGTGGTCGAAGCAGTGCCTTATCCAATAAGGTTCTTCGTGATATCAAAGCAGTATCTTTAAACACATGAGATTCTTCACGATACCAAAGTAGTATCTCTAAAAACATGAGATTTTTCGGGTGGTTGAAGCAGTCCCTTATCCAATAAGGTTCTTTGCGATACCAAAGCAGTATCTCTAAACACATGAGATTCTTCGGGTGGTCAAAGCAGTCCCTTATCTAATAAGGTTCTTCGCGATACCAAATCAGTATCTTTAAACACATGAGATTCTTCGGGTGGTCAAAGCAATCCCTTATCCAATAAGGTTCTTCGCGATATCAAAGAAGTATCTCTAAACACATGAGATTCTTCGCGATGCCAAAGCAGTATCTCTAAAAACATGAGATTCTTCGGGTGGTCGAAGCAGTCCCTTATCGAATAAGGTTCTTTGCGATACCAAAGCAGTATCTCTAAACACATGAGATTCTTCGGGTGGTCAAAGCAGTCCCTTATCTAATAAGGTTCTTCGCGATACCAAATCAGTATCTCTAAACACATGAGATTCTTCGGGTGGTCGAAGCAGTGCCTTATCCAATAAGGTTCTTCGTGATATCAAAGCAGTATCTTTAAACACATGAGATTCTTCGCGATACCAAAGTAGTATCTCTAAAAACATGGGATTCTTCGGGTGGTCGAAGCAGTCCCTTATCCAATAAGGTTCTTTGCGATACCAAAGCAGTATCTCTAAACACATGAGATTCTTCGGGTGGTCAAAGCAGTCCCTTATCTAATAAGGTTCTTCGCGATACCAAATTAGTATCTTTAAACACACGAGATTCTTCGGGTGGTCAAAGCAGTCCCTTATCCAATAAGGTTCTTCGCGATATCAAAGAAGTATCTCTAAACACATGAGATTCTTCGCGATACCAAAGCAGTATCTCTAAAAACATGAGATTCTTCGGGTGGTCGAAGCAGTCCCTTATCCAATAAGGTTCTTTGAGATACCAAAGTAGTATCTCAAAACACATGAGATTCTTTGGGTGGTCAAAGCAGTCCCTTATCTAATAAGGTTCTTTGCGATACCAAATCAGTATCTCTAAACACATGAGATTCTTCGGGTGGTCAAAGCAGTCCCTTATCCAATAAGGTTCTTCGCGATATCAAAGCACTATCTCTAAACACATGAGATTCTTCACGATGCCAAAGCAGTATCTCTAAAAACATGAGATTCTTCGGGTGGTCGAAGCAGTCCCTTATCCAATAAGGTTCTTTGCGATACCAAAGCAGTATCTCTAAACACATGAGATTCTTCGGGTGGTCAAAGCAGTCCCTTATCCAATAAGGTTCTTCGCGATATCAAAGGAGTATCTCTAAAAACATGAGATTCTTCGCGATGCCAAAGCAGTATCTCTAAAAACATGAGATTCTTCGGGTGGTCGAAGCAGTCCCTTATCCAATAAGGTTCATTGCGATACCAAAGCAGTATCTCTAAACACATGAGATTCTTCGGGTGGTCAAAGCAGTTCCTTATCTAATAAGGTTCTTCGCGATACCAAAGAAGTATCTCTAAACACATGAGATTCTTCGTGTGGTCGAAGCAGTCCCTTATCCAATAAGGTTCTTCGCGATACCAAAGCAGTATCTCTAAAAACATGAGATTCTTCATGTGGTCGAAGCAGTCCCTTATCCAATAAGGTTCTTCGCGATACCAAAGCAGTATCTTTAAACAGATGAGATTCGTCGGGTGGTCGAAGCAGTGCCTTATCCAATAAGGTTCTTCATGATACCCAAGAAGTATCTCTAAACACATGAGATTCATCGGGTGGTGAAAGAAGTCCCTTATCTAATAAGGTTCTTCGCGATACCAAAGCAGTATCTCTAAACACATGAGATTCTTCGGGTGGTCAAAGTACTCCCTTATCCAATAAGGTTCTTCGCGATATCAAAGCAATATCTTTAAACAACATGAGGTTCTTCGTGATACCAAAGCAGTATCTCTAAACACATGAGATTCTTCGGGTGGTCAAAGTAGTCCCTTATCCAATAAGGTTCTTTGTGATACCAAAGCAGTATCTCTAAACACATGAGATTCTTCATGTGGTCAAAGCAGTCCCTTATAGAATAAGGTTCTTCGGGATACCCAAGCAGTATCTCTAAACACATGAGATTCTTCGGGTGGTCAAAGAAGTCCCTTATCTAATAAGGTTCTTCGTGATACCAAAGCAGTATCTCTAAACACATGAGATTCTTCGGGTGGTCGAAGCAGTGCCTTATCCAATAAGGTTCTTCGTGATATCAAAGCAGTATCTTTAAACACATGAGATTCTTCACGATACCAAAGTAGTATCTCTAAAAACATGAGATTCTTCGGGTGGTTGAAGCAGTCCCTTATCCAATAAGGTTCTTTGCGATACCAAAGCAGTATCTCTAAACACATGAGATTCTTCGGGTGGTCAAAGCAGTCCCTTATCTAATAAGGTTCTTCACGATACCAAATCAGTATCTTTAAACACATGAGATTCTTCGGGCGGTCAAAGCAGTCCCTTATCCAGTAAGGTTCTTCGCGATATCAAAGAAGTATCTCTAAACACATGAGATTCTTCGCGATGCCAAAGCAGTATCTCTTAAAACATGAGATTCTTCGGGTGGTCGAAGCAGTCCCTTATCCAATAAGGTTCTTTGCGATACCAAAGCAGTATCTCTAAACACATGAGATTCTTCGGGTGGTCAAAGTAGTCCCTTATCTAATAAGGTTCTTCGTGATACCAAATCAGTATCTCTAAACACATGAGATTCTTCGGGTGGTCAAAGCAGTCCCTTATCCAATAAGGTTCTTCGCGATATCAAAGGAGTATCTCTAAAAACATGAGATTCTTCGCGATGCCAAAGCAGTATCTCTAAAAACATGAGATTCTTCGGGTGGTCGAAGCAGTCCCTTATCCAATAAGGTTCATTGCGATACCAAAGCAGTATCTCTAAACACATGAGATTCTTCGGGTGGTCAAAGCAGTCCCTTATCTAATAAGGTTCTTCGCGATACCAAAGCAGTATCTCTAAACACATGAGATTCTTCGTGTGGTCGAAGCAGTCCCTTATCCAATAAGGTTCTTCGCGATACCAAAGCAGTATCTCTAAACACATGAGATTCTTCGTGTGGTCGAAGCAGTCCCTTATCCAATAAGGTTCTTCGCGATACCAAAGCAGTATCTATAAACACATGAGATTCGTCGGGTGGTCGAAGCAGTGCCTTGTCCAATAAGGTTCTTCATGATACCAAAGCAGTATCTCTAAACACATGAGATTCGTCGGGTGGTGAAAGCAGTCCCTTATCTAATAAGGTTCTTCGCGATACCAAAGCAGTATCTCTAAACACATGAGATTCTTCGGGTGGTCAAAGTAGTCCCTTATTCAATAAGGTTCTTCGCGATATTAAAGCAGTATCTTTAAACAACATGAGGTTCTTCGTGATACCATAGCAGTATCTCTAAACACATGAGATTCTTTGGGTGGTCAAAGTAGTCCCTAATCCAATAAGGTTCTTTATGATACCAAAGCAGTATCTCTAAACACATGAGATTCTTCATGTGGTCAAAGCAGTCCCTTATAGAATAAGGTTCTTCGGGATACCCAAGCAGTATCTCTAAACACATGAGATTCTTAGGGTGGTCAAAGCAGTCCCTTATCTAATAAGGTTCTTCGCGATACCAAAGCAGTATCTATAAACACATGAGATTCTTCGGGTGGTCGAAGCAGTGCCTTATCCAATAAGGTTCTTCGTGATATCAAAGCAGTATCTATAAACACATGAGATTCTTCACGATACCAAAGTAGTATCTCTAAAAACATGAGATTCTTCGGGTGGTTGAAGCAGTCCCTTATCCAATAAGGTTCTTTGCGATACCAAAGCAGTATCTCTAAACACATGAGATTCTTCGGGTGGTCAAAGCAGTCCCTTATCTAATAAGGTTCTTCGTGATACCAAATCAGTATCTTTAAACACATGAGATTCTTTGGGTGGTCAAAGCAGTCCCTTATCCAATAAGGTTCTTCGCGATATCAAAGAAGTATCTCTAAACACATGAGATTCTTCGCGATACCAAAGCAGTATCTCTAAAAACATGAGATTCTTCGGGTGGTCGAAGCAGTCCCTTATCCAATAAGGTTCTTTGAGATACCAAAGTAGTATCTCTAAAAACATGAGATTCTTCGGGTGGTCGAAGCAGTCCCTTATCCAATAAGGTTCTTTGAGATACCAAATCAGTATCTCTAAACACATGAGATTCTTCGGGTGGTCAAAGTAGTCCCTTATCCAATAAGGTTCTTCGCGATATCAAAGCAGTATCTCTAAACACATGAGATTCTTCGCGATGCCAAAGCAGTATCTCTAAAAACATAAGATTCTTTGGGTGGTCGAAGCAGTCCCTTATCCAATAAGGTTCTTTGCGATACCAAAGTAGTATCTCTAAACACATGAGATTCTTCGGGTGGTCAAAGCAGTCCCTTATCTAATAAGGTTCTTTGCGATACCAAATCAGTATCTCTAAACACATGAGATACTTCGGGTGGTCAAAGCAGTCCCTTATCCAATAAGGTTCTTCGCGATATCAAAGCAGTATCTCTAAAAACATGAGATTCTTCCCGATGCCAAAGCAGTATCTCTAAAAACATGAGATTCTTCGGGTGGTCGAAGCAGTCCCTTATCCAATAAGGTTTATTGCGATACCAAACCAGTATCTCTAAACACATGAGATTCTTCGTGTGGTCGAAGCAGTCCATTATCCAATAAGGTTCTTCGCGATACCAAAGCAGTATCTCTAAACACATGAGATTCTTCGTGTGGTCGAAGCAGTCCCTTATCCAATAAGGTTCTTCGCGATACCAAAGCAGTATCTATAAACACATGAGATTCGTCGGGTGGTCGAAGCAGTGCCTTATCCAATAAGGTTCTTCATGATACCAAAGCAGTATCTCTAAACACATGAGATTCGTCGGGTGGTGAAAGCAGTCCCTTATCTAATAAGGTTCTTCGCGATACCAAAGCAGTATCTCTAAACACATGAGATTCTTCGGGTGTTCAAAGTAGTCCCTTATTCAATAAGGTTCTTCACGATATCAAAGCAGTATCTTTAAACAACATGAGGTTCTTCGTGATACCAAAGCAGTATCTCGAAACACATGAGATTCTTCGGGTGGTCAAAGTAGTCCCTAATCCAATAAGGTTCTTTGTGATACCAAAGCAGTATCTCTAAACACATGAGATTCTTCATGTGGTCAAAGCAGTCCCTTATAGAATAAGGTTCTTCGGGATACCCAAGCAGTATCTCTAAACACATGAGATTCTTCGGGTGGTCAAAGAAGTCCCTTATCTAATAAGGTTCTTCGCGATACCAAAGCAGTATCTATAAACACATGAGATTCTTCGGGTGGTCGAAGCAGTGCCTTATCCAATAAGGTTCTTCGTGATATCAAAGCAGTATCTTTAAACACATGAGATTCTTCACGATACCAAAGTTGTATCTCTAAAAACATGAGATTCTTCGGGTGGTTGAAGCAGTCCCTTATCCAATAAGGTTCTCTGCGATACCAAAGCAGTATCTCTAAACACATGAGATTCTTCGGGTGGTCAAAGCAGTCCCTTATCTAATAAGGTTCTTCGCGATACCAAATCAGTATCTTTAAACACATGAGATTCTTCGGGTGGTCAAAGCAGTCCCTTATCCAATAAGGTTCTTCGCGATATCAAAGAAGTATCTCTAAACACATGAGATTCTTCACGTTACCAAAGCAGTATCTCTGAAAACATGAGATTCTTCGGGTGGTCGAAGCAGTCCCTTATCCAATAAGGTTCTTTGAGATACCAAAGTAGTATCTCAAAACACATGAGATTCTTCGGGTGGTCAAAGTAGTCCCTTATCTAATAAGGTTCTTTGCAATACCAAATCAGTATCTCTAAACACATGAGATTCTTCGGGTGGTCAAAGCAGTCCCTTATCCAATAAGGTTCTTCGCGATATCAAAGCAGTATCTCTAAACACATGAGATTCTTCGCGATGCCAAAGCAGTATCTCTAAAAACATGAGATTCTTTGGGTGGTCGAAGCAGTCCCTTATCCAATAAGGTTCTTTGCGATACCAAAGCAGTATCTCTAAACACATGAGATTCTTCGGGTGGTCAAAGCAGTCCCTTATCTAATAAGCTTCTTTGCGATACCAAATCAGTATCTCTAAACACATGAGATACTTCGGGTGGTCAAAGCAGTCCCTTATCCAATAAGGTTCTTCGCGATATCAAAGCAGTATCTCTAAAAACATGAGATTCTTCGCGATGCCAAAGCAGTATCTCTAAAAACATGAGATTCTTCGGGTGGTCGAAGCAGTCCCTTATCCAATAAGGTTCATTGCGATACCAAAGCAGTATCTCTAAACAAATGAGATTCTTCGGGTGGTCAAAGCAGTTCCTTATCTAATAAGGTTCTTCGCGATACCAAAGCAGTATCTCTAAACACATGAGATTCTTCGTGTGGTCGAAGCAGTCCCTTATCCAATAAGGTTCTTCGCGATACCAAAGCAGTATCTCTAAACACATGAGATTCTTCATGTGGTCGAAGCAGTCCCTTATCCAATAAGGTTCTTCGCGATACCAAAGCAGTATCTATAAACACATGAAATTCGTCGGGTGGTTGAAGCAGTGCCTTATCCAATAAGGTTCTTCATGATACCAAAGCAGTATCTCTAAACACATGAGATTCGTCGGGTGGTGAAATCAGTCCCTTATCTAATAAGGTTCTTTGCGATACCAAAGCAGTATCTCTAAACACATGAGATTCTTCGGGTGGTCAAAGTAGTCCCTTATCCAATAAGGTTCTTCGCGATATCAAAGCAGTATCTTTAAACACATGAGATTCTTCGGGTGGTCAAAGCAGTCCCTTATAGAATAAGGTTCTTCGGGATACCCAAGCAGTATCTCTAAACACATGAGATTCTTCGGGTGGTCAAAGCAGTCCCTTATCTAATAAGGTTCTTCGCGATACCAAAGTAGTATCTATAAACACATGATATTCTTCGGGTGGTCGAAGCAGTGCCTTATCCAATAAGGTTCTTCGTGATATCAAAGCAGTATCTTTAAACACATGAGATTCTTCGCGATACCAAAGTAGTATCTCTAAAAACATGAGATTCTTTGGGTGGTCGAAGAAGTCCCTTATCCAATAAGGTTCTTTGCGATACCAAAGCAGTATCTCTAAACAAATGAGATTCGTCGGGTGGTGAAAGCAGTCCCTTATCTAATAAGGTTCTATGCGATACCAAAGCAGTATCTCTAAACACATGAGATTCTTCGGGTGGTCAAAGTAGTCCCTTATCCAATAAGGTTCTTCGCGATATCAAAGCAGTATCTTTAAACAACATGAGGTTCTTTGTGATACCAAAGCAGTATCTCTAAACACATGAGATTCTTCGGGTGGTCAAAGTAGTCCCTTATCCAATAAGGTTCTTTGTGATACCAAAGCAGTATCTCTAAACACATGAGATTCTTCATGTGGTCAAAGCAGTCCCTTATAGAATAAGGTTCTTCGGGATACCCAAGCAGTATCTCTAAACACATGAGAGTCTTCGGGTGGTCAAAGCAGTCCCTTATCTAATAAGGTTCTTCGCGATACCAAATCAGTATCTCTAAACACATGAGATTCTTCGGGTGGTCAAAGCAGTTCCTTATCCAATAAGGTTCTTCGCGATATCAAAGAAGTATCTCTAAACACATGAGATTCTTCGCGATACCAAAGCAGTATCTCTAAAAACATGAGATTCTTCGGGTGGTCGAAGCAGTCCCTTATCCAATAAGGTTCTTTGAGATACCAAAGTAGTATCTCAAAACACATGAGATTCTTCGGGTGGTCAAAGCAGTCCCTTATCTAATAAGGTTCTTCGCGATACCAAAGCAGTATCTCTAAACACATGAGATTCTTCGGGTGGTCAAAGTAGTCCCTTATCCAATAAGGTTCTTCGCGATATCAAAGCAGTATCTTTAAACAACATGAGGTTCTTCGTGATACCAAAGCAGTATCTCTAAACATATGAGATTCTTCGGGTGGTCAAAGTAGTCCCTTATCCAATAAGGTTCTTTGTGATACCAAAGCAGTATCTCTAAACACATGAGATTCTTCATGTGGTCAAAGCAGTCCCTTATCCAATAAGGTTCATTGCGATACCAAAGCAGTATCTCTAAACACATGAGATTCTTCGGGTGGTCAAAGCAGTCCCTTATCTAATAAGGTTCTTCGCGATACCAAAGCAGTATCTCTAAACACATGAGATTCTTCGGGTGGTCGAAGCAGTCCCTTATCCAATAAGGTTCTTCGCGATACCAAAGCAGTATCTCTAAACACATGAGATTCTTCGCGATACCAAAGTAGTATCTCTAAAAACATGAGATTCTTCGGGTGGTCGAAGCAGTCCCTTATCCAATAAGGTTCTTTGCGATACCAAAGCAGTATCTCTAAACACATGAGATTCTTCGGGTGGTCAAAGCAGTCCCTTATCTAATAAGGTTCTTTGCGATACCAAATCAGTATCTCTAAACACATGAGATTCTTCGGGTGGTCACGACAGTCCCTTATCCAATAAGGTTCTTCGCGATATCAAAGCAGTATCTCTAAACACATGAGATTCTTCGCGATGCCAAAGCAGTATCTCTAAAAACATGAGATTCTTCGGGTGGTCGAAGCAGTCCCTTATCCAATAAGGTTCTTTGCGATACCAAAGCAGTATCTCTAAACACATGAGATTCTTCGGGTGGTCAAAGCAGTCCCTTATCTAATAAGGTTCTTCGTGATACCAAATCAGTATCTCTAAACACATGAGATTCTTCGGGTGGTCAAAGCAGTCCCTTATCCAATAATGTTCTTCGCGATATCAAAGCAGTATCTCTAAAAACATAAGATTCTTCGCGATGCCAAAGCAGTATCTCTAAAAACATGAGATTCTTCGGGTGGTCAAAGCAGTCCCTTATCCAATAAGGTTCATTGCGATACCAAAGTAGTATCTCTAAACACATGATATTCCTCGGGTGGTCAAAGCAGTCCCTTATCTAATAAGGTTCTTCGCGATAACAAAGCAGTATCTCTAAACACATGAGTTTCTTCGTGTGGTCGAAGCAGTCCCTTATCCAATAAGGTTCATCGCAATACCAAAGCAGTATCTCTAAAGACATGAGATTCATCGGGTGGTCGAAGCAGTGCCTTATCCAATAAGGTTCTTCATGATACCAAAGCAGTATCTCTAAGCACATGAGATTCGTCGGGTGGTGAAAGCAGTCCCTTATCTAATAAGGTTCTTCACGATACCAAAGCAGTATCTCTAAACACATGAGATTCTTCGGGTGGTCAAAGTAGTCCCTTATCCAATAAGGTTCTTCGCGATATCAAAGCAGTATCTTTAAACAACATGAGGTTCTTCGTGATACCAAAGCAGTATCTCTAAACACATGAGATTCTTCGGGTGGTCAAAGTAGTCCCTTATCCAATAAGGTTCTTTGTGATACCAAAGTAGTATCTCTAAACACATGAGATTCTTCATGTGGTCAAAGCAGTCCCTTATAGAATAAGGTTCTTCGGGATATCCAAGCAGTATCTCTAAACACATGAGATTCTTCGGGTGGTCAAAGCAGTCCCTTATCTAATAAGGTTCTTCGTGATACCAAATCAGTATCTCTAAACACATGAGATTCTTCGGGTGGTCAAAGCAGTCCCTTATCCAATAATGTTCTTCGCGATATCAAAGCAGTATCTCTAAAAACATAAGATTCTTCGCGATGCCAAAGCAGTATCTCTAAAAACATGAGATTCTTCGGGTGGTCAAAGCAGTCCCTTATCCAATAAGGTTCATTGCGATACCAAAGTAGTATCTCTAAACACATGATATTCCTCGGGTGGTCAAAGCAGTCCCTTATCTAATAAGGTTCTTCGCGATAACAAAGCAGTATCTCTAAACACATGAGATTCTTCGTGTGGTCGAAGCAGTCCATTATCCAATAAGGTTCTTCGCAATACCAAAGCAGTATCTCTAAAGACATGAGATTCGTCGGGTGGTCGAAGCAGTGCCTTATCCAATAAGGTTCTTCATGATACCAAAGCAGTATCTCTAAGCACATGAGATTCGTCGGGTGGTGAAAGCAGTCCCTTATCTAATAAGGTTCTTCACGATACCAAAGCAGTACCTCTAAACACATGAGATTCTTCGGGTGGTCAAAGTAGTCCCTTATCCAATAAGGTTCTTCGCGATATCAAAGCAGTATCTTTAAACAACATGAGGTTCTTCGTGATACCAAAGCAGTATCTCTAAACACATGAGATTCTTCGGGTGGTCAAAGTAGTCCCTTATCCAATAAGGTTCTTTGTGATACCAAAGCGGTATCTCTAAACACATGAGATTCTTCATGTGGTCAAAGAAGTCCCTTATAGAATAAGGTTCTTCGGGATACCCAAGCAGTATCTCTAAACACATGAGATTCTTCGGGTGGGCAAAGCAGTCCCTTATCTAATAAGGTTCTTCGCGATACCAAAGCAGTATCTCTAAACACATGAGATTCTTCGGGTGGTCAAAGCAGACCCTTATCCAATAAGGTTCTTCGCGATATCAATGCATTATCTCTAAACACATGAGATTTTTCACGATGCCAAAGCAGTATCTCTAAAAACATGAGATTCTTCGGGTGGTCGATGCAGTCCGTTATCCAATAAGGTTCTTTGCGATACGAAAGCAATATCTCTAAACACATGAGATTCTTCGGGTGGTCAAACCAGTCCCTTATCTAATAAGGTTCTTCGTGATACCAAATCAGTATCTCTAAACACATGAGATTCTTCGGGTGGTCAAAGCAGTCCCTTATCCAATAAGGTTCTTCGCGATATCAAAGCAGTATCTCTAAAAACATGAGATTCTTCGCGATGCCAAAGCAGTATCTCTAAAAACATGAGATTCTTCAGGTGGTTGAAGCAGTCCCTTATACAATAAGGTTCATTGCGATACCAAAGCAGTATCTCTAAACACATGAGATTCTTCGGGTGGTCAAAGCAGTCCCTTATCTAATAAGGTTCTTCGCGATACCAAAGCAGTATCTCTAAACACATGAGATTCTTCGGGTGGTCGAAGCAGTCCCTTATCCAATAAGGTTCTTCGCGATACCAAAGCAGTATCTCTAAACACATGAGATTCGTCGGCTGGTCGAAGCAGTGCCTTATCCAATAAGGTTCTTCATGATACCAAAGCAGTATCTCTAAACACATGAGATTCGTCGGGTGGTGAAAGTAGTCCCTTATCTATTAAGGTTCTTCGCGATACCAAAGCACTATCTCTAAACACATGAGATTCTTCGGGTGGTCAAAGCAGTCCCTTATCCAATAAGGTTCTTCGCGATATCAAAGCAGTATCTTTAAACACATGAGATTCTTCGCGATATCAAAGCAGTATCTCTAAACACATAAGATTCTTCGGGTGGTCGAAGCAATCCCTTATCCAATAAGGTTCTTCGTGATACCAAAGTAGTATCTCTAAACACATGAGATTCTTCGGGTGGTCGAAGCAGTCCCTTATCCGTTCAGGTTCTTCGCGATACCAAAGCAGTATCTCTAAACACATGAGATTCTTCGGGTGGTCAAAGTAGTCCCTTATCCAACAAGGTTCTTTGTGATACATAAGCAGTATCTCTAAACACATGAGATTCTTCATGTGGTCAAAGTAGTCCCTTATCGAATAAGGTTCTTCGGGATACCCAAGCAGTATCTCTAAACACATGAGATTCTTCGGGTGGTCAAAGAAGTCCCTTATCCAATAAGGTTCTTCGTGATATCAAAGCAGTATCTCTAAACACATGAGATTCTTCGTGATACCAAAGTAGTATCTCTAAAGACATGAGATTCTTCGGGTGGTCGAAGCAGTCCCTTATCCAATAAGGTTCTTTGCGATACAAAAGCAGTATCTCTAACCACATGAGATTCTTCGGGTGGTCAAAGCAATCCCTTATCTAATAAGGTTCTTCGCGATACCAAAGCAGTATCTCTAAACACATGAGATTCTTCGGGGGGTCAAAGCAGTCTCTTATCTAATAAGGTTCTTCGCGATACTAAAGCAGTATCTCTAAACACATGAGATTCTTCGGATGGTCAAAGCAGTCCCTTATCCAATAAGGTTCTTCGCGATATCAAAGCAGTATCTCTAAACACATGAGATTCTTCACGATACCAAAGCAGTATCTCTGAAAACATGAGATTCTTCGGGTGGTCGAAGCAGTCCCTTATCCAATAAGGTTCTTTGCGATACCAAAGCAGTATCTCTAAACACATGAGATTCTTCGGGTGGTCAAAGCAGTCCTTTATCTAATAAGGTTCTTCGCGATACCAAAGCAGTATCTCTAAACACATGAGATTCTTCGGGTGGTCAAAGCAGTCCTTTATCTAATAAGGTTCTTCGCGATACCAAAGCAGTATCTCTAAACACATGAGATTCTTCGGGTGGTCGAAACAGTCCCTTATCCAATAAGGTTCATCGCGATACCAAAGCAGTTTCTCTAAATACATGAGATTCTTCGGGTGGTCAAAGCAGTCCCTTATCTAATCAGGTTCTTCGCGATACCAAAGCAGTATCTCTAAACACATGAGATTCTTCGGGTGGTCAAAGCAGTCCCTTATCCAATAAGGTTCTTCGCGATACCAAAGCAGTATCTCTAAACACATGAGATTCGTCGGGTGGTCGAAGCAGTGCCTTATCCAATAAGGTTCTTCATGATACCAAAGCAGTATCTCTAAACACATGAGATTCGTCGGGTGGTGAAAGCAGTCCCTTATCTAATAAGGTTCTTCGCGATACCAAAGCATTATCTCTAAACACATGAGATTCTTCGGGTGGTCAAAGCAGTCCCTTATCCAATAAGGTTCTTCGCGATATCAAAGCAGTATCTTTAAACACATGAGATTCTTCGCGATATCAAAGCAGTATCTCTAAACACATAAGATTCTTCGGGTGGTCGAAGCAGTCCCTTATCCAATAAGGTTCTTCGTGATACCAAAGTAGTATCTCTAAACACATGAGATTCTTCGGGTGGTCGAAGCCGTCCCTTATCCGTTAAGGTTCTTCGCGATACCAAAGCAGTATCTCTAAACACATGAGATTCTTCGGGTGGTCAAAGTAGTCCCTTATTAAACAAGGTTCTTTGTGATACCGAAGCAGTATCTCTAAACACATGAGATTCTTCATGTGGTCAAAGTAGTCCCTTATCGAATAAGGTTCTTCGGGATACCCAAGCAGTATCTCTAAACACATGAGATTCTTCGGGTGGTGAAAGCAGTCCCTTATCTAATAAGGTTCTTCGCGATACCAAAGCAGTATCTCTAAACACATGAGATTCTTCGGGTGGTCGAAGCAGTCCCTTATCCAATAAGGTTCTTCGTGATATCAAAGCAGTATCTCTAAACACATGAGATTCTTCGCGATACCAAAGTAGTATCTCTAAAAACATGAGATTCTTCGGGTGGTCGAAGCAGTCCCTTCTCTAATAAGGTTCTTTGCGATACAAAAGTAGTATCTCTAACCACATGAGATTCTTCGGGTGGTCAAAGCAATCCCTTATCTAATAAGGTTCTTCGCGATACCAAAGCAGTATCTCTAAACACATGAGATTCTTCGGGTGGTCAAAGCAGTCTCTTATCTAATAAGGTTCTTCGCGATATCAAAACAGTATCTCTAAACACATGAGATTCTTCGGATGGTCAAAGCAGTCCCTTATCCAATAAGGTTCTTCGCGATATCAAAGCAGTATCTCTAAACCCATGAGATTCTTTGCGATACCAAAGCAGTATCTCCGAAAACATGAGATTCTTCGGGTGGTCGAAGCAGTCCCTTATCCAATAAGGTTCTTTCCGATACCAAAGCAGTATCTCTAAACACATGAGATTCTTCGGGTGGTCAAAGCAGTCCTTTATCTGATAAGGTTCTTCGCGATACCAAAGCAGTATCTCTAAATTCATGAGATTCTTCGGGTGGTCAAAGCAGTCCTTTATCTAATAAGGTTCTTCGCGATACCAACGCAGTATCTCTAAACACATGAGATTCTTCGGGTGGTCGAAGCAGTCCCTTATCCAATAAGGTTCATCGCGATACCAAAGCAGTTTCTCTAAACACATGAGATTCATCGGTAGGTCAAAGTAGTCCCTTATCCAATAAGGTTATTTGCGAATCCAAAGCAGTATCTCTAAAAACATGAGATTCTTCGGGTGGTCGAAGCAGTCCCTTATCCAATAAGGTTCTTCGCGATACCAAAGCATTATCTCTAAACACATGAAATTCTTCGGGGGGTCAAAGCAGTCCCTTATCCAATAAGGTTCTTCGCGATATCAAAGCAGTATCTTTAAACACATGAGATTCTTCGCGATATCAAAGCAGTATCTCTAAACACATAAGATTCTCCAGGTGGTCGAAGCAGTGCCTTATCCAATAAGGTTCTTCACGATACCAAAGTAGTATCTCTAAACACATGAGATTCTTCGGGTGGTCGAAGCAGTCCCTTATCCGTTAAGGTTCTTCGCGATACCAAAGCAGTATCTCTAAACACATGAGATTCTTCGGGTGGTCAAAGTAGTCCGTTATCCAACAAGGTTCTTTGTGAACCAAAGCAGTATCTCTAAACACATGAGATTCTTCATCTGGTCAAAGCAGTCCCTTATCGAATAAGGTTCTTCGGGATACCCAAGCAGTATCTCTAAACACATGAGATTCTTCGGGTGGTCAAAGCAGTCCCTTATCTAATAAGGTTCTTCGCGATACCAAAGCAGTATCTCTAAACACATGAGATTCTTCGGGTTGTCGAAGCAGTCCCTTATCCAATAAGGTTCTTCGTGATATCAAAGCAGTATCTCTAAACACATGAGATTCTTCGCGATACCAAAGTAGTATTTCTAAAAACATGAGATGCTTCGGGTGGTCGAAGCAGTCCCTTATCCAATAAGGTTCTATGCGATACAAAAGAAGTATCTCTAAACACATGAGATTCTTCGGGTGGTCAAAGCAGTCCCTTATCTAATAAGGTTCTTCGGGATACCAAAGCATTATCTCTAAACACATGAGATTCTTCGGGTGGTCAAAGCAGTCCCTAATCCAATAAGGTTCTTCGCGATATCAAAGAAGTATCTCTAAACACATGAGATTCTTCGCGATACCAAAGCAATATCTCTAAAAACATGAGATTCTTCAGGTGGTCGAAGCAGTCCCTTATCCAATAAGGTTCTTTGCGATACCAAAGTAGTATCTCTAAACACATGAGATTCTTCGGGTGGTCAAAGCAGTCCCTTATCGAATAAGGTTCTTCGGGATACCAAAGCAGTATCTCACTACTAGAAATGCTGTACTTAGCCTCGGCCATTTTCCGTGACTATATGGCAAAAAACCGCAGCTACTAGCCAATTAGCCTCAGATTAGCGTCGGTGTCGGGGATAGGCTAAAACGCTCGAAGCTAACTTTTAGCCTCGGCAAGATGAGCCGTGGCTAAATGTAGCCTCGGTTAGGCCGTGTCTAATTTAGCCTCGGTTTAGCCGCGTCTACTTTAGCCTCGGTAAAGTCGTGTCAAAGAAACACAAAATAGCCTGGGCCTGACCGAGGCTAAAGTCAAACTCCATAAGCTCACGTGCATTTTAGCCTTGGTGTAGCCGTGTCAAAAAAACAAAAATAGCCTGGGCCTGACCGAGGTTAAAGTTCAAACTTTATAACTCGACAAAAAACCTAGGTGCAGATGAATATAGTCTACAATGTGGTACAGCCTGCGGCACAGGCGCAATCCGCAATATGGGTGCAGTCCGCGGGACTGGTGCAACCCGCACTTGCAATGAATTCGGAGCAGGTGATGGAGTCGAAGCAACCGAGGGAGTCGGAGCCAACGATGGAGTCGGAGCCGACGATGGAGTCGGTGCAGTCTCACTGAATATAAATTGTATATAAATGCATATCAATATTTGTGTTTCTTACTAAATATTTGTGATTATAAACTGTATATAAATGCATAAAGGCATAAAGGCATAATATTTGTGATTACAAACTGTATATAAATATTTGTCTCATTTCATTTCCAATCTTAACTACAACACTCACACACATATACAGATAAAGGCATAATAAGAGTAATAACATACAGCAAGGCTAACAGCTCCAAGTCCAAAGATAGCAACAGAAGAGCCAGGTTTTGGCTTTGCAACATTCACAGTAGCACCAAGACCTATAAGCATCAATGCAAATCATGTTACTCTCCTAAGAAGATCGCACATGTTACTCTCCTCTGACTTATAGTGTGGACAATCCCCACACTCTCCTGTGAACACAGGCAAGGCTTGATCTCCTGGTTTCAGATGGGTGACACCCTCACCTACGCTCTCCACAATCCTGATCAACATCATCCCAACAATTATCAATATCATTCATTCACATTATGTACTAGTAAATTACATAATCAAAAGAGAAGCATACCCTCCAGATTCATGACCGAATATACGAGGCCTAAATTACGGGATAGTTACATAGAGTTTGTCACAACCTTGTCTGATTCCATAGGCTGGAAGCAGTTCCTAGGATTTTCTGAAGGAAGGTGACGGTGAAGCAGGAGGCTTCAAGTCCTCATACCTGAAAAGTTCATTTGCATAATAATATCAAAGTCCTACTACAGTCACGACGATCAAAATAAGAAATATTGAAGGTGAGTTGGAATCAGAATCAACTTACATTGCATAAGGTGAAGGTGGTCTAGACTTTGGTTCATGAAGGTGCTGCTGTCCATCATCCTTTGGTGTATCTTCCACAGAAAGTTGAGCTGGTCCATTGCTTGATACTAACGGATCTATCTTGGATGGTGATGTAGTTGGTACACTCGGAGTTGGTGAACTAGGAGGATTTAAATCAAGATATCTATAAACACAAGAAAAAGTTCAAATTTAATCTGTGATGTTTATACTGATATATGATGATATCACCATAAAATTAGAGAGTGGCTTACGCTGCGTAAGGAGATAGATACTCCTTCCCTTTTGAGGAAGATGTTGTCTGAGAAACGCCATCTATTTCTTGAATGCTACTTGGAGTATCTGAAGAAATAGGTGTTGGAACTGCATCACTGATGTTTATCTGTTTCTTCTCACTAGGCTTGGTTGGAGAAGGAGATGATGGTGGCTTTAAATCATCATAACTGAAAATGTATATACCAAATCAGTTGTTTTGCAACTGGTCCACATTAAAATATTTACTGTCAACAAAAATTAGCAATCTCGCTTACGCGGTATAAGGAGACAATGGCTGTTCCGTTTTCGCCACGGGTTTTGGTTGTGCTGTTTCTTTTTTAGGGGCAGTACTAGGTACTTCTGCTACAACATTTGCAGAGGGACCTGTATTACTGGCGCAGTTGTCTCAGCAATGACCTCTACTATTTTACAGTATGAAAGATCGGGATTCTTGGCCATGGTTGCCATGAGTTCAACAACCTGCATTGAGAGAGTTATCAACTTCCATATATCTATAGAAATAGAAATAGATATAGAAATAGAACTAATCAATCAGTTCAACTTCTTTACTACGCAAACACGAAAATATAACTACTGCTCGAGAAAGGTTTCAGAATTCATACTCACTTGAGAATAGCTGCAGGAAAACCAATTTTGTTTGTTCCCAATGAATTAGCCAATATGAAGTGATTTACTTTGGCAACACTTGCTGTAGCACCATGACAGAATAAACACACAAAAAAACTGTTTTCAACATTTAGGCCTAAAACAAATAGCATTGAACATAATTGGTCGTATAGATCACTAACAATGGAGGCGAGATTAGAGTCTTTAGTCTGCAAGGTTATATCCAATTTCTCAAATATTAAAATTACAGAAAAAGAAGAAAAAAAATCTGGTTTGAAATTTTCATATATATCACACACCTTTTCAAGATCCGTGTCTTGGTGATTCTTAAATTTCACGTATGATGGAAATGCAAATCTGTACAAAACTTCATCTAAGAAATTAGGAAATTTAGTTATAAAATAGAGAGACTAATCGCGTCAACTGAAATTTTTCAATGATTGTGAACCTGTTTTTTATGTTAGCCTCCTTGTGACCACACACTGGAGTGTCTACAATAAGGACAATTGCCTTGAAATCAGCATTTTCAGCTCTTCTCACTAGTTGAGTAACTAGATTTTTGTCCTTAAACACCTGAGAGAAGAAAAGATAGTTAAAACCAACGTGAGCAAGATGAAGAAACTAATATATCACACATATGCAAGAATAAGAACTGCAATACAATATGATCCATACCGAACCATGAACGAGAATCAAACAGATCCTGATTTGAACAAAAATCCTTTAAAGCAATAACCAAGAATAGCATAAAAAAAGAAAAAGCAACAAAAGTGGAACCAACTGATTTATTGATGTTGTTGCGTGCGAGTTCGGACTGAAAACGTCACCGGAGTTGCTTGACGATGGTTAGACAATACTTGTTGAGTTTGAAGTTGTCAGAACCTGCGCTAAATTGGTACAAGACTGAACTTGTTATGGTGTAGATCTGCAGTGCTTCAGTTCACCGTAATCGAAACAAAGACTCGATGTGAATCCAATCATAGCAGCAGTAACCGCTTTGTTCCATGGTAGGCACAAACATAGCTGATACGTCTTGGACACCTTCAACCTACAAGCATGTGTAGTCCAATAAACTTATTGCCTTTAATAAATAAGAACCACTACCATGTGTAAACTGATTTTAAAATTCAATAACTTACCTGTTGGGGATATTGTGCATAGCCAGCATATCCAGCATATGCATACAATGAAGGATCCTGAGCTGCGCCATATGCATAAGCTTCATAACCCTGCTGTCCATACCCGTAGTATGCAC
Source organism: Lathyrus sativus (assembly GCA_963859935.3). Classification (NCBI taxonomy): domain Eukaryota; kingdom Viridiplantae; phylum Streptophyta; class Magnoliopsida; order Fabales; family Fabaceae; genus Lathyrus; species Lathyrus sativus. The sequence goes on along the minus strand of OZ012740.1, from coordinate 233,227,130 downwards.
TCCATTGACTTTGATCCACCTGTTGTCCCCAGCCACCAGGTAAGTCCTACAACCATGAACCATTTCGGGCCAACAATTTGTTAGAGCAAATATAACACTCTAAACATGAGCTACTTATTAAACTAATCAGAGATATCAAAACTCATTGATATATAACCTTGAGTATTTTAAACATCAACAACCATATCTATACATTCGACTCCAACAACATCATCTCCTGTTTTATTCTTTAACTATTAGCAAGTGTAAAGGACTCTCGATGTCCCACATTGGCCATTCACGTGTTACCATAACATCACAATCTCAAGGTTGTTTTGTTTTGACAAGACGTGAAAATGATATGCAAATTACCTGCTGTGGGAAGTCTCCATCTTCCATTTTTGAATTGATTATTAGCTTCATTCCATGGTGTATGGGTGTAGGATCTATTTCAGCCTATTTTGTAACAAAAGCATTCGTCATCCATAATTAGAAAAGGACATTAATTCCTTATTACTAGGAGGCGGGGATAACTATACTAACCTGCCCTGCACCAATAAGGGACAACAAAGCCCACGAGGTTTGAACTAAATTTGCACGCTTGTCTTCTATATTTGTATATACCTTGTTTTGACTTGAAAAGTAACTTTCTCCCCATCCCCCATTTGGAAGCTGCTTGGACAACAAAAATTGACAAGCTCTTTGCAAGGAGGGACTATTACCGTAATTCTTTCCACAAGCCGCTAGCCCTTCTACAGCAAACCACGTACCATATGTATAGCAAATTCCCCAGCACCCATACCAGTGTTTCATTGAAAGTACTAATTATAACTATACTAAATTAGGAACCATACATAGCTGCGGCATGCTACTCAAAATTTAAAGAAAGCCTCTCATGTTTAACACATAATAGATGATTAGGCGGTTTATATTTATCAGTGAGAATAGAAGATAGAATACCAGGAGCCATCAGGATTTTGTGTTTTTTCAATGTAACGAATTGCTTTGGCAAGGCAATGTTGTATTTCCTTTGTTCTATGATTCGGGTGTAGCTTTGTGAAGAGAGCCAGGGCTTGCATTGCAGAACCAGTACACTTAACATACCTATTAATTTCACAACAAGGAACACAGATATGCAGTAAGTGAGAAATTTATATACGCGTCAACAATGTTTGTTTATGATTGATCTTGCTATATATCTTACTCCCTCTCAATCAGTGTGTCTTCAAAAAATTCAGTTGGATTGAATTTCTGCAGCAGACGGGCATATAATTAGTTGTTAGTCATTCTTATAAATTTTTCTTGACAGTGAAGAATAACTTCATAACATACCTCTAGCCAACTGTAAGCATTTTGAGGCTCCCAAGCAGGGAACCCGCCGTTGCTGCTTTGTAGAGAGAGGATGACATTAACAGCATCATTGAATCGCTCTGTTTCCAATTTTTCTCCAACGAGATCACTTGGCATTTTTGACAGTAACAGTGCAGCCTGCATGTGTTAGTGTACGTATGTAGTCATGATTATCACCTAGGCATGCATGCATATTTTGAAAAACCAATAAAATAATTAATAGAACCTTGAGTCCTTCTGCTGTGCAGTCCGAGACCTGCCAGCCTTGGTCATGCATTGAGAATGCCCATGATCCTTTGCATATGTGTCTGTACATTTCTTTGAACTCGCCAGATGGATTTTCAACTACCTGCGAGGCCTTCAGGAAGTCATGTGCTTTTCGAAGCGTAGGACCGTACTCTTCACTCACGTTACAAGCAAGTATTGCTTGTATGGCAAATGTTGCATCCCACGTTTGACTTCCACAACTCTACATCCATTATTATTTACACATCTATTTAACAACTGTTAAAGGGCTGGCTCAACTACATACTATTAAATGAAGTGTTGTATGCCTTATTTGGTTAAGTAATAAATTAAATACAATACTAACCTGGATTTTCAGGCCATCTTCTGCGAGCCAGAAATAATCGAGGATTTGGGCTAAATGAAGTTTGTATGCCTCTGAGTTCGGGTCTTCAACCCAACGTGCTATCAAACATAATACTTTCTCTACACTTCCAATGCAAAGGTATCTACTGTTCTCATCCTCGTAACGCACATAATTAATTGCGATTTCTAATGCCTTATGTCTAAGCTTAGAAAATGGCCAGCAGTTCAGAATAGGCTCTCCCATGTGATAAAGAAATCCCCATAATATATCTTGAATCATAGGATGTGGGTAGTACAGATCCTCCTGGAATTGCATGCTATTGTCAGTTTCATATTTATATATGCATGCATGTATGTATCAAATTAAATAGTATAGATTGATTCCACACGTGTACAAACCTTAACAATAGTGTTCCGGGCTTTGTTCCAGTTAACTTGATGATAAGGCTTGTTGTACATCTCTTCTCTTAGTGATCTTACTAGGTCAGTGATAGGGCCCACAAACTTCTTCCCATATAAATATGACATGGGCATGTAAACTAACCGACAGAGACACATCATTTTCCCTGCATGCATATTTATATTGACCAAGGAATTAGACAAGATAATGATTGCTTAAAGAAATAAGGATTAACCAACTCAGACACGCACCTGGGTGAATAGGGGTGAATTTTGGTAGAAACCAGAACTCTGGTGGAAGCGGATTGCAGCCTTGCCACTCATAAACTCCAAGGACCTATATATAGTATGATTAAATTGCTTATTTTTATGGAAACTTTTCTAAATAGGATTCACTACTATAATTATGCTTAGCTTACCGTGACCCAAAACTTTCCCCATGATGGAATAACCACTAAACCACCATGGTTGAGGATCCATTTTCTGCATCTGTTCATTGCCCCATCTTCGCCATCTTCATGTTCTTCTCCAATTAACCTCAATGTAATATAGCTCAATGCAGATCCAAACTGTTGCACCCCAAAATTTGCTCAACCTTATTCACTTGGTTTATGTTTCAATGTCATTAGCATTTGCATATAGAGTCATGTACATAGTCTAATCATCTGCATAGCAAGGCATACAACAGGGGGGCCAATCATTATTCTCATCTCTAGAAGCCTATCAAGAGGTTATTATCCCAATTCAATCTCATTCAAGTCATCAGGAAAGAATTTGAAAGCAAAGAGTTCAGCAGATCAAGCCTTGAGTCCATCTCCTAGCTGAGGGTATCTGAGGGTCAGCAAGAGGGTTGTGAGCTGTGAGTTGAAGGCATGGAGAGTATCTAGACACTATGAGATGCTTAGAAAGTCATTTAAAGAAGGAGACAAGTCATTGATGAGAGCACAAGAGCTATAGTTGAAGATAGTCAACTAGGGTTTCATCTGGGTCAACCCTAGGTCAACCCTAGGTCAATTGACTGATTTAAGGGGCATTCAAGTCTAGTAGAGAGATGTGGGGTTCATCATTGGACATATAAATAAGGATATGGAGATATGCCAAGAAGAATTCAAGAGAAATCAAGGAGAAGAGGAGTTTCTAAATTAGGGTTTCTGTGTAAAATCCCCTAGTTTAGGTCAAATTTCCAAGCAAGATAAGTCAAAATGATAGCTTCAAATGGCTTCTTGGCCAACATGAAACTTGTAGAGGATCTCAATACCTTTAATTTGAGTGGTGGAAGACATCAAGGAGATTTATAGAACTCAAGTTATGGTCCTTGCAAGTTACAGGTCATCTGAGGTATCTGAAATTTTGTCTGTGAAAGTGACTTGACTTCCAAGCTAGTTTTACCCCTCAAGGTGATTTCAAATGAATTTCTGGTCAACATAAGAATTGTTCCTCATTGTCTTATCTTTCTAGAATGGTATAGCATGCCCTCATATGATGTGTGGAACTCAACTTATGGTCTTGGCAAGCAAAGGGTATTTTGGTCATTTGTGAATTACAGGTCATTTTAACCTATGTCCAAAACTCATACAAGGAGTCCTCAAATGGAAAAACTTACAACATCAAACTTGCTCCAAATGACATTTTGAGTCTAGAAAGAAGGTCACAAATTGTTGGAAAAGCTCATAACATGAAGTTGCATGATTGGTTAAATTTGAACTAAAATGGCTTATAACTTGAATAAAGTCAAAGTGAAAAATGGTTTGAGAGATTTATAAGTCCAAATGGAGACTTCCAATATATGATTTTGGGTCCAAAAGACATTTCAAAGACAATGGTTCAAGCACTTTTTTGAGTTTAGAAGGAAAAAGAAAAGTTACTTATGGTTACTTGTATTTGAAGAAACATAACCAAGATCAATCAAAGTTGGAAGGCAAGGGAAGTTTTAAGATGGATCTAGAAGTTTCCATTGAGCCCTATATATTCATGAAATCAGAATTGAGCAAGGGTTGGATTCATTTTTCACCAAAAATTTCCCCAAAGTTTCTCATTCTTTCTCATTGCAATTTCATCCAAATTTCACAAATTCAGCATCAATTCTCATCAACATTGATCCTCCTACATTCAATCATCATCATGGCATAGAATTCAATAAAGATCCTGGTGGTTAGAGCTCAATTTCGTGCACTTTCATCAAGAACACACAAGTTGCAAATTTAGTTGGAACTCAAGATCCAGTGCAAGACTCCTCAAGGTGTTGCATACAGAATCAAGTAGTGCAATTGTAGATCAAGATTGAAGCATCAAGGCTCTCAGATCCACGAATTTCATCATCATCCACAAGCTTTTGCACCAGGTTCAATTTCTCTCCCATAGCTTGATATAGATAGATTTACATGGTTTTATTAGTTTAGATGTGATTTAGGTTATTAGTAGAACGATTAGGATGAGTTTGGTGCTGTTTAGTGATGATTGTTAGCAGGTTGTTAGAACTGTTAGGACTTAGAACTTGCAGTAGAGTGTGTGATAATCTTAGGTCGTTAGTGCAGAATGATCTACGTGAAGTATAGAAGAGATTAGTGTAGGTTTGGTTGAGAATCTTGAGGATGAGTTGCAGAGTATTTTCATGGAGTCAGAGCTTGTCTCGATCGGTTTGAGTGATTTGTTGAGTTTCAAAACAAGCTACCACCATAGTCTTGTAGAGGAAGAAAATTGGAGCGTTTTTCATGTTTATATCATGTTGATCCATGGACTGTGGAGAGAGAACCGAGAGCTTGAAGTTGGTTCGTGCATGGAGTTTCATGGAGGAAACCCTAGTTCTCACAAGCCAAGGAAGAAGACATAATCCTGAGCGTCCATTGCGTGTTGGACTTTTGACCTCAGAGCCCATCGTGAGGCTCTCATTTAATTCTGAGATTTGGAGGGAAGAGTGGTGCCCTAAACGCACCGTTTCATTTAATGAAACGGGCGGGCCTGAGTGTTAGTGATATCCACACCCCCGTGACCTGAGCCCAATTTGATTTGAACGTGGAAACCATGCTGAATGCACCCCCTGCTTGTTTTTATTTTTAATAATTCTGAAGTTTTCTGGGCTTAATTCAACTTGCTGTTCGTACCCCCAGTATTAAGCCCAATCTTAAAAAACAACTAGGGCGCTTTGCTATTCTTACCCCTCCCTCTCATTTTAATTCAATTTAGTTTTTTTAATTCATATTAATTCTTATCAACTTTAAAAAATCATAAAAAATAGGAAATTAACTCTTTTTTAGTGGTTGTTTTTTCTATATTTTCTTGGTTCTGTGTAGAAAATTGTCATTAAATAAAATTGCATTTTTATTTTTATTTGATATTTTTTCCATATTTTCTAAATAAATGACATTTTGAATAGCTTCATTTCATGCATGATTTTGTTAATTTTTGTTCTATTAGATACTTTCATATTTTTTGTTCATTCTTTTTAGGTTGTTTAGATGAGATATTGAACTTGTAGAAACAATTTAGTCCCCATTTTTAGAAATTAATTTTAGGTGCTTAATGTAGGCTTGAACAACATGAACAAATTAGGGTTTTTTAGGTGATGACTTAAGAAGTTTGATTTCATTTCCCTTAGGACTTAGGGTTTGAATAGTTTAGCTATGGGATTATAGGGGCTATGGGTAGCTATTAGATCCCCTTAGAAGAAGTCAGGATTCCCCTACTGCTATTAATACTCTGTATATCTGATTGACTGGTGTGGTGTGCCCTCTGGGGATTGTTGCTTGCTTGTTTGGGTATTGGGTTTGTCTGGGGACCTGGGAGAGCTGAAGACTTGAGGAGATGGAAGCCATTGGAGATCCAGAGATTGATGATCAACTGCCAGAGTTGGAGAGGAGGTTATTGCTAGCAGATGCTGAGGAGACTAGGGTTTAGGAGCTAGGCAGAGCTCTAGATTAGGAAGCTTGTTTCTCAAACATGGAATGCCTTGTCTGCATCCATCCTTTCTCTATGATTCAAAGTCTCTTCCAAATATCCACCTCCTTCCTTTGGAAGGATCAGTGAATGTATTTGGAAGATAGAACTTTTGAGAGGAAACTTTCTGTTTAATGTTAACAGTTGATGAACCACCCTTGGTAGGTAATTAACTGTCTAACATTCATTCACTTCACTCTTGTGACTGATTCCTCATCCTGGAGGTTTGAGCTTGAAGAAAAGCCATTGCAGATAGAAGACAGATGATCAAAGCCCTTTGCCTGAAGGCCAGGTAGATGGAGATTGATGCTTATTGAAGCCTGTAGCTGATTGGAGATTACTTGAAGCCAGATGTTGATTCAGAGCTGCTGATGCTGTTTCTTTTGCTGTTGTATTTCATTGTTGATGTATTGATTGGTTTTCTGGACTGTATTGTGTGCTGTTTACCCTGCTGGGTTGAAAGTGAAGCCTGTTCACTTTTGCCTATTGTTTTCCAGGTTCGAGGTTGAGTGGGACTCCCTTGCCTCGCTTGTACTGTTGCATCCATGCATTTTACTGTTTTACTGTATATATCTGATATTGTTTCTGTTTCTGCCTATCCCTTAGGATCTCTGTTTCTCTCTGTGCAAGAGAGGAGCATGATAGACACTAGGTCTTAACCCATGCATGATAACATTAGGTTAGTTTGATTCCCTTCGCAACCGTAGGTTAGAGTTCTGTCTCTTCTCTCTCAAAACAAACAGAAAAACACAATAAGATTTCAAACTCAATAAAAGACACTTCTTCCGTAAAAGAATGTGAACTCATCAAAGCGTCATTTTTGTCCGCTTGGACTGCTAATCAGAAAAACCTTTTTCAGAAGGAATAAAATCAATCAAGGACAGACTTGTGTCGTCCGTAGCCCGAACTACGTTTGCTCTGATCTTCCATGCTGTGTGGAAGTACGTAGGCATAGGATGCGATATCCTAGCGAGCAACCGTCCCCTCCTTTCCCGTAGGTAGGTGAACTACGTTGACTCTGATTTCTCGTTCCAGACGGGAATACGTAGGCATAAAGTGCGATACTTTGCCGAGTCATTTTTTTATTTTCATTTTCTTTTCTTTTAACCCCAGACCTTTAGCGTAGATAGAATAACAATCCATACCCGAAAACAAGCGTGGATCCCGTCGAGTACGACGGACGTGAGGGGTGCTAATACCTTCCCCTTGCGTAACCGACTCCCGAATCCAGGTTTTGGTTGCGACGACCATACCTTTCCCGTGTTGTGCGAGGTTTACTCTGAGCGTTTCCTTTCCCTCCCGTGGGATAAATAACGCACGGTGGCGACTCTTCTGTTCAGCCGGCGCCGATTTTCGCAGTAGCGACAGCTGGCGACTCTGCTGGGGATCCAACGTCCCCTGGCTGCTAAGGACTGCGATAGTTCTTAGGCATTTGGGATCCAAAGTCCCTTTGAAAGAGTCAATCCTAACGCTTGTTTTCCCGTCGAGGATTTTGTATGGAGTTATTGTATATTTCTAACCTTGTATTTTCAGCTTTGTATATTGATCATTATTGCTGTATTTGGGGTGTGACGGGTGTTCTGATATTGAGAGATAAGCCGGACCTGGGCTTGAGTGCACCTAGAATTAGCGTAGAAAGTAGTGGGCGCGTGCCGGCTTTGCTTGCATTAGTGTCTCATGAAATCTACACTCGGACGAGGTTCTTCTGGTTGGCTTCTTTTTCTACCCTTTGGGTCGAAGGGGTTGTTGGTCAGCTGAATTGTCGACTCCGGGAACCGATCACTTGGAAGTTGGCTAAGTGAGGCCTCTTCAGGAATTGATGATGCCACTCCTTCTGGGAATCGTATCATCAACCCTGAAAGTCTGTGACGCCGACGACCGCATAGGATGTCGTACCTTGTGCCAGTTATAGGGCTACCCACCTGTGAGGGGATTCAGGGTTATGCAGGTAACTAGACCTTCAGACCACCGGTTTGTTTCTTGATCAGGATCTTGGATATTTATGGAGGGTTCTAAGATCTGTCAGAGACCAGTTAGTGTGTTCCGAGGTCTGTCAGAGACTATTTGGACATGTGTTCTGAGGTCTGTCAGAGACCAGTGGGAGAAATGGTTTGAGGTCTGCCAGAGGCCATTCAGGTTGTGATTATGGGGTCTATCAGAGACCAGTATTGGAGCTTTGTTTTAGGTCTATCTGAGACCAGGGTTTGAGGACTTCTGGATGGTCTATCTGAGACCTTTCTTGATTAGGTTCAGGCTATTCAGCTACGGCATTTGGTCCCTGTTGCATGTTACTTGCATTGCATTGCCTGCATATCCATTACCATTTGCATTTCACTAACGTGTGTCTGTGCTGCAGGTGCATTTGCATTTCCCTAGTTCTAGTGCCCAGACTTCTGAGTATTGATTATGGCTGGTTTGAGGAAAACAGTTGCGTACAAGCTGCCTTCACCTGATATTACTTCTTTGCTTGGTCTGATATCTCTTGCCGATGAGGAGGTTAGGAGAAGCTTCAGAATGAGTCATGGGAGATTACTGAGATTAGTCTGTAAGCCCACTGCTGATGAGATGAACGGGCTATATACCTTGATGCAGTTCTATGACCCCGCATTGAGATGCTTTACTTTTGCTGACTTCATTCTAGGGCCTACCATTGAGGAGTATGTGGAGTTTACTGAGCTTCCCGTGCAGAACAAGGTTCCCTTTATTCACTCTGCTGCTGAGCCCAAGTTGGAGGACTTAGCCAAAGCCTTACATATGGACGCTGCAGAACTGTTATTGACTTCTTGGCTTGGGGTTTCAGGTTTCTCTTTGGATTTTCTGGTTGGCAAAGCTCGAGAGTACGCCAAGAGCGGTTGTTGGGTGGTTTTCAATGCTATTTTGGCTTTATGCATCTATGGAATTGTGCTGTTTCCTAATTTGCCCAACTTTGTGGACCTGGACGCTTTCTATCAGTTTGCTGCAGGCAACCCAGTGCCAACGCTGATCGGAGACTTCTACCACTCATTGCACTATAAGAATGAGAACCGAAGAGGAAAGGTTGTGTACTGCTGTGCTCCTCTGTTGAATATGTGGTTCAAAAGTCATCTCCCTATGAAGGGACCATTTGTGGACAGTGCAACCTCAGCCAGTTGGTCAGAACGCCTGATGAAGCTATCTTCCGAAGACGTTGTATGGTTTGATCGAGACCTGTTGGGGTCTGAGCTCATTTTTAGTTGTTCTGGTTACCCTAATGTGCCGCTGATAGGAAGAAAAGGGTGTATTAACTACAACCCTTCTCTATTCATTCGCCAGTTCGGATATGCACTGAAGAATCCACCTCAGGAGGAAGAAGTACAGGAATCTCTGTACTTCACAGGTGATGTGAAGGGAGAATTGTTAGCCAAGTTGCAACATGCCTGGACACGTATTAACCGCAAAGGGAAGCCACTGTTAGGAAAGAATGACTGTCAGGCCTATGCACCTTATAGAGTTTGGATTCAGGAGAGGGCTAGTCAGTTGAGGATGCCGTTTCCAGATGCACCAATTCTTGTTCCCGTTCCGGTAGCAGAGCCGACTACTATTTCTAGAGAAGTCTATGAACAAGTTGTGAAGGAAAAAGAAGCCTTGATGAAGATCAACGAAGGGTTAGAGCAAGAGTTAGCCCAGGTACGCAGTGAGAAAAACAAGGCCGTGTATGCTTTCCAACAACAGATCGAGCTGCTAAACAGGTTAGGGGCTGAGTTGACTGAGGAAAAGAAAAAGCGTGAACGTCTGGGGCAAGAGTTCAGAAGCTCCCATGACATGCTGGAAGCCAAAAAGAAGGCGCTTGACGCAGCACACCGAGAAATTTCCTCTTGCAATAAGACTTGGAATGCCACACTCACCAACAATAAGAAGAGGGAAGATAAGCTGAAGCAGCAAATTTCCGACCTCGAGGAGAAGCTGAAGTCTAGCATCAAGAAGTGTGAGGAGGAAGTGATGACCCGGTATAGTGTCCAGCATGCACTGAACAAGGCAATCAAGTCCAGAGATGAAGCAGTGTCTCAGAAGCGAAAGTTAGAAGATTGCTTCGGAGAAGCAACATGGGAAGAAACTGCTGAAGACGTACGCCGTGTCCTTAAGAGGAGAAACCAACTGGTTGAAGGGCTGCTTGATCGACCAAGTCATCCAGAGACCAAGAAGTTGTTAGAAGAATACCAGACTTTTGGGAGGATTTGATCATTTCATGTAGTAACTTGTATGCTTTATTTGCATAGTGCTGACCATCACCAGGATTGTACCCTGGGCTTATTGATTCTCCCTGCAATATATGAGGCTTTCTATGATTCAGCTCCGATATTCCTATTGTCAGCACTGTCACTGCACCGGCACCTTCGCACTAGAACTGGGGGAATGAACTTCCCTAATGCACAGACACATTGCATTGCATTCATATTCATATTGCATTACAGGTAATCTTTGGATGGTGTCTTATTTCCTGCTTTGCTCCAGGTACTTAACAGGATTGCAGATCAGCATCCGCACCGCTATGCTACACGCTCCAATTGTCGAAGAATCATGGACCAAATGCAGAACGAGATGCAAGATGTGCGCGAGAAGCTCGCCCTCTTCATGCAGACCATGGAAGCTATAGCAAAAGGGCAGGAGAATTTGCAGGCCATGGTCCAGCCTCTGTTGGCTCGAAACGCTGGTCATGGTAATGAAGATCATCAGTCTGTCCGGGTTGATACTGCTCATGGAGACGGTACTCCCACGCCAGTGGCGCCGCCTGTAATCAATACACCTGCTGCTAATGTCAACAACGCTACCGTTGCTGTGAATGGTAACGTCGGAGTTGGGAATGAAACTGCTGTCCATAATGTTGGGCTGGGTGATGTCAATTTGGGAGATAATCTAGGAGGCAATGGCTTTGTCAATACTGGGTTCGGATTCAACGATCAGGGATTCGATAACACTGGGAAGTATGGCTTTAATGCTCAAGGCTTTGGGCAAGATGGTTATGGTATGGTCAATCCGGGTTACGGAGGCTTTGGAAACGGAAACGGTACTGGATTTATGGCTTTTGGTCCCGCTGGAGGTGTTCAAGGGTACTGCAACAGAGGCCGAGGTCCGGGGATGAATCAGATCAGAGCTGGACGTAATAATGGATATGATGGGTACGGGGCTGGAAATGGTATGTGGCAAGAAGATCAGCAGGAAGACGCCTTCTCCGGAGGAGGTTTTGAAGGGCCGATGGATGATTCCCAAAAGATTAGAATGCTGGAAGAGCAGATGAAGGGAGTCTTAAATCAAAGTGCTGTGGGATTGGACATGGCAACAATGGGTCTGGTACCTGGTTTGAGGGTGCCAATTAAATTCAAAGCTCCTGCGTTCGATAAGTATAAAGGAGACACATGTCCGAAAGTGCATGTACGAGCTTATTACAGAAAGATGTCTGCATACTCCACTGATGAAAGAATGCTAATGCATTTCTTTCAGGATAGTCTATCGGGCCCTTCCCTAGAGTGGTACATGGGGTTGGAGCCAACTGATATCAAGACATGGAAGCAATTGGCGGAGGCGTTCGTAGCTCACTACAAGTATAACAGCGACTTGGCGCCCAATCGGGTCCAGTTGGCCGGGCTTTCGCAAAAGAAGGGGGAGAGTTTTAAAGAGTACGCGCAAAGGTGGCGCGATATGGCTGCCAGGGTCCGCCCTCCGGTGGAAGATAAGGAAATGAATGACATGTTTGTCGGCACATTCACAGGTCTGTTTCATGATATGCTGTTTCATACGTCTCTGGCCAGTTTTTCAGACCTGATTCTGATGGGGGAAAAGATTGAACGTAACATTAAGCAAGGAAAGTTCCAAGTCGAGGAATCAACTGCATCTGGCAGTAATAGGAAAGCTTATGGTGGGCGCCGTCAGGGCGAAGCCAGCGCAGTATTTGGAGGCCGAGGCCGGGGCCGAGGCAGGGGACGAGGTCCATATCGTCAGCTGCAGCAGGTGGCGAGTGTTACTATCCCATATCAACAACAACCACTCCAGCAACAACAACCGGTTCAGCAGCAGCCAATGCCACAGCAGCAGCAGCCTCAGCAGGGGGCACAGCAGGCTCAACGAAGATTCCAGGGTAGTAAACCGAGAAGAGTGTTTGAGAAGCCTCCCTCAACATATGCCGATTTATTGCAGACATTGTTGGGATTGAATCTGGTAGAGAAAAGAACTCTGGCGCCGATAACGGGAGCTCCCCCGTTCGGCTATGATGCAAGCAGGCACTGTGAGTTTCATTCTGGGGCCCCGGGTCACGATATAGAAGGTTGCCATGCTTTTAAGCACGTTGTGCAGGATCTTTTAGACAACAAGACTATCAACTTCGGAACGGCAGGTCCGAATATAGTCCAGAAACCCATGCCTAATCATGGGGCAAACGCCGTTCTGACTAAGGAAGGGCTGAATCTTATTATGAATGTTGAAGATTTAAAGACGCCGCTGAGCGAGATAAAGAGCCGACTGTTACAAGGAGGTGTCTACCCAGGATGTAATGAGTATTGCTTAGACTGTTGGACCCTAACTGGGGGGTGTGAAGATTTGAAGAAAGGCATTCAGGCTTTAATTGATGAGGGCATATTGCAGTTTGATCGAGCGGCAACTGAAGAGCCTGCAGGGGCAGTAGTGGATAATCGGAATGATGTGGACACGGTAACGATTCCTCGGAAGACGATCACTATTGCAGCACCAGCTCAGCGACCACCGATCACTATAACTAAAGCCGGGCCAATCCCGTACGAGAACACGAAAGCAGTCCCATGGTCATATGGGTTAGAGGTGTATTGTGATGGGATAAAGATTGATGTTAACAAGCAGTCAGCGGAGATTGTGGATAATGTTGTTGGCTCAGGAGGCATGACGAGGAGTGGCAGGATCTTTATATCTCCTGAAGTGGAGGCTGAAAGACTAGCGAAAGGAAAAGGGAAAGTGGTTGAGAATGTTCCGGTACAAGCAAGTGAAAAAGAAGCAGCATCGAAGGATGTAGAAGAGTTCATGCGCTTGATTCGAAAAAGTGATTATAAGATTGTGGAGCATCTGCAGCAGACGCCGTCCAAAATATCTATCCTATCATTGCTGTTGTGTTCGGAAGCTCACAGAAATGCTTTGCTGAAAGTCCTGGACACCTCTTTTGTACCCCAAGACGTCTCCGTGAATCAGCTGGAAGGAGTGCTGGCACATGTAAATGCAGGCCACAGCTTGGGCTTTACCGATTTTGACTTGACTCCGAAAGGGAGAGATCATAATATGGCATTACACGTATCTGTTGAGTGTAGAGGATCAGTAATGTCGCACGTATTGGTTGACACCGGATCATCTTTGAATGTGCTGCCCAAGAAGGCGATGATGAAGCTGGATGTTCGAGGAATTTTGTGTACACCCAGTGATTTGGTAGTCAGAGCATTTGACGGCACGCGGAGAACAGTCTTTGGATCAATCACTTTGCCTCTGCAAGTGGGGCCGGAAGTGTTTGCAACTGAGTTTTATATCATGGATATACAGCCTGCGTACAGCTGCTTGCTTGGAAGACCCTGGATTCATGGGGCGGGGGCAGTCACGTCTACCCTGCATCAGAAGTTAAAATATATGGTCGGAGACAGTGTAGTCACCGTGTGCGGAGAAGAGGACATCCTGGTCAGCCATCTATCTTCATTTAAATATGTGGAAGTCGACGGGGAGATCCACGAGACACCATGCCAGGCATTCGAAGGTTTGCGCATCAAGGACAAAGGTCCCGGGCCGGGCAAAGTGCCAGAGATAGCCGTCTCATCGTATAAGGAAGCTCAAGCTCTAGTGGAAGCAGGAGAAGCCAAGGGCTGGGGCAAAGTGCTGGACATTCCTGTGAAGATGGACCGGTTCGGACTGGGGTACCAACCGTCGTCATCAACTCCTTCCGTGGGGGCCCCCCGTTTCAGAAAGCCGATTATCATCTCTGCCAGTGGAGTATGTCGTGAAACTGTCAATGCTGCTTCAGAGTCTGATGAAGGAGACAGCGACTGTGATATGGATGCCTGGATTCAACCAAGCACGCCAGGACAAGGACTGTGCAACTGGTCTATTCAGGAGCTTGTTCCTGTGACTTTTAAACAGTAATGCTTTGCTTTATTAATTGTTGAATAATCTGATGTCTTGCCCGGGGCATCAGGATTTGCTTAGGGCTGTGTTGTTATAAACATTGCGTGTTAATCATTAAATAAATGGCGTTTTTTCATGTGCGAATACCGTAATCCCTGTCTTTCTTGTTTTGTATTTTTCAATAAAATGGCAACGGGGTTATTCGTTTTATACGCATTTTGAAGCACTTAACCATTCCTTTTGCAGGATAACATTTTCAGATGACATCCTTGAACCACCTATGACTCGTCCCGACTTTGAGCACCCGGTGTTTCAGGCTGAAGAAGAGGTTGTCGAAGATAGCAACGTTCCTGAAGAACTGTCTTGGTTAGTAAAGCAAGAGGAAAGAGCCATTCTGCCTCACGACGAGGTCATCGAAATAATCAATTTGGGGTCGGAAGGGGTTGAGAAGAATATTCGTATCGGAGCCGCACTGCAGAGTGATATCAAGCGAAGACTGGTTGAAATGCTCCAAGAGTATAGTGATGTATTCGCTTGGTCATATGAAGATATGCCGGGGCTCGATACAGATATGGTTGTGCATCGCCTGCCACTGAAGGAAGACTGCCCGCCGGTCAAACAAAAGCTTCGCAAAACACGCCCAGATATGGCAATGAAGATCAAAGAGGAGGTGCAGAAACAGTGGGACGCTGGTTTCCTGGCTGTGACGAAGTATCCTTCGTGGGTTGCCAACATCGTACCAGTGCCAAAGAAAGATGGCAAGGTTCGAATGTGCGTGGATTATAGAGATTTGAATAAAGCAAGCCCAAAAGACGATTTTCCACTTCCTCACATTGACGTGTTAGTTGATAATACTGCTCAATACTCCGTATTCTCCTTCATGGATGGCTTTTCAGGCTATAATCAGATTAAAATGGCGCCAGAGGATATGGAGAAGACTACTTTCATAACGCCGTGGGGAACATTTTGCTACAAAGTGATGCCCTTCGGTTTGAAAAATGCTGGGGCAACATATCAGCGTGCGATGACGACTCTTTTTCATGACATGATGCATAAAGAGATCGAAGTATATGTTGACGATATGATTGCCAAATCCCAGACGGAGGAAGAGCATCTGGTGAATCTGCTGAAGTTGTTTAAAAGACTTAGGAAGTTCAGGCTGAGGCTGAACCCTAATAAATGCACCTTTGGGGTGAGATCGGGTAAACTGCTGGGGTTTATCGTAAGCGAAAGAGGAATAGAGGTCGATCCTGCTAAAATAAAAGCGATTCAAGAAATGCCTACGCCTAAAACAGAGAAAGAGGTGCGCGGGTTTTTAGGGAGGTTGAACTACATCGCCCGGTTCATATCTCACCTAACTGCCACGTGTGAACCGTTATTCAAGCTGTTGAAGAAAGATCAAGCTGTGACGTGGAACGAAAATTGTCAAAAGGCGTTCGATAAAATAAAGAAGTATCTGCAGGAGCCTCCTATTTTGATACCCCCGGTGGCAGGGAGACCCTTGATCATGTATTTGACGGTTCTTGAGGGAAGCATGGGTTGTGTTCTTGGTCAACACGACGAGACAGGGAGAAAAGAGCATGCGATCTATTACCTGAGTAAGAAATTTACAGACTGTGAATCTCGATACTCAATGCTGGAGAAAACTTGTTGCGCGCTAGCCTGGGCCGCCAAGCGTTTGAGGCAGTACATGCTGAATCATACAACCATGCTCATCTCGAAGATGGATCCTATCAAATATGTATTCGAAAAGCAGGCGTTGTCAGGTAGAATTGCCCGTTGGCAGATGGTCTTGACTGAATATGATATCCAATACGTCTCGCAAAAGGCTATAAAGGGGAGTGTGCTGTCTGAGTATCTGGCGGAGCAGCCTATTGAAGAGTACCAATCGATGAGGTTTGATTTTCCTGACGAGGATATCATGTACCTAAAGATGAAAGATTGTGAAGAGCCGTTGCCAGACGAAGGACCAGAGTTGGGGTCCAAATGGAAGATGATTTTTGACGGAGCTGTGAATGCTTACGGTAGCGGAATAGGGGCAGTCATTACTACACCACATGGGTCGCACATCCCGTTTACTGCCCGATTGACCTTTGCCGTTACCAACAATGAGGCCGAATACGAAGCTTGTATAATGGGGCTTGAAGAAGCCATTGATTTGCGAATCAAACATCTAGACGTATACGGAGACTCAGCTCTGGTAGTGAATCAGATAAAAGGGGAATGGGAGACACGTCAGCCTAATTTGATACATTACATGAATTATGCAAGGAGATTGTTGCCTTTCTTCGACAAAGTTGAATTGCATCACGTACCGCGGGCAGAAAATCAAATGGCTGATGCCCTTGCCACTTTGTCTTCCATGTATAAGGTCAACTTCTGGAACGAAGCTCCCCAAATCACTATCTCTCGGTTGGACAGGCCAGCTTATGTATTTGCTATTGATGAAGCATCTGATGACAAACCGTGGTATTTCGATATCCTTAATCTCCTGAAGAATAAAGAGTATCCGGCTGGGGCATCCAGTCAAGATCAGAAGACTCTCAGGAGATTAGCGGGTAATTTCTACTTGAATCCAGATGGCGTCTTGTACAGAAGAAACCACGATTTGGTGTTGTTGCGTTGTGTAGACGAGAGAGAGGCAAAGCTTCTCATGGAGGAAATTCACGAAGGTACCTTTGGTACGCATGCTGGTGGACATGCTATGACGAGAAAGCTGCTGAGGGCAGGTTACTTTTGGCTGACGATGGAAACTGATTGTTTCAAGTTTGCGAGGAAATGCCACAAGTGCCAAATCTATGCTGACAAGATACACGTGCCTCCGAGTCCTCTAAATGTGATGTCATCTCCATGGCCATTTTCAATGTGGGGAATCGATATGATTGGGAAGATCGAGCCGACGGCTTCTAACGGGCATCGGTTCATCCTAGTAGCAATCGATTATTTCACCAAGTGGGTAGAAGCAGCGTCTTACGCAAATGTAACGAAGCAAGTGGTGGCCAGATTCATCAAGAGAGATATCATTTGCCGATATGGGATTCCCGAGCGGATAATCACGGATAATGGTTCAAATCTGAACAACAAAATGATGAAGGAGCTCTGTCAGAATTTCAAGATCGAACATCACAACTCCTCTCCTTACCGACCCAAGATGAATGGCGCTGTTGAGGCGGCCAATAAAAATATCAAGAAAATTGTTCAGAAAATGGTGGTGACCTATAAGGATTGGCATGAAATGCTACCTTTTGCTTTGCACGGTTATCGTACGACGGTACGCACATCAACCGGGGCAACTCCGTTCTCGTTGGTATACGGAATGGAAGCGGTATTACCATTGGAAGTTGAGATCCCTTCTCTGAGGGTATTGCGAGACGTTCAGCTGGACGAGGCAGAATGGGTAACGAATAGATTGAACCAACTGAGCTTGATGGATGAGAAGAGGCTAGCTTCTCTAGCATACGGTCGTTTGTACCAGAGCCGAATGAAGAAAGCGTACGACAAGAAGATACATCCGCGAAGCTTTCAGACGGGCGACCTTGTGCTGAAGAGGATTCTCCCGCCGCAAGCAGATCACAGGGGCAAGTGGACCCCCAACTACGAAGGGCCATACGTTGTTAGTAAGGTCTTCTCAGGAGGAGCGTTGTTGTTGTCCACCATGGACGGAGAAGACTTCACATCACCTGTGAATTCGGACGCAGTTAAAAAATACTATGCTTAAAATAGACCCGCTGGACAGAAAAAGAGAGTCCAGGCAAAAAATGGGCATCCTGGCGAACCAAAAACAGAATGAAAGGTTCGGGCAAAAGTTAGGGATAAAATTGAAAAAATGTACACCCGCGAAGTTGAAAACCTACACTGGGCGGCTTCGGCAAAAAAGGGTATCCCGGTGAACTGAAAACCCGTAAAGGGCGGTTCACGCAAAAGTTAGGGATTTGAAAAGCAAAGGACTGCGGTCCGAATTCAATGAGCATCAGTGCGGGAGAATATACGTGAGGAGCCAGCTATCGGATACAGTCGCTTCGGAAAAATGGATACCGGGAAAGCATTAGAGTCGGGCGAGTCATGGGAGAATCAGTTTGTGGTGTTCATCTGCATCCCGTTGCCGACATGTGTACAAAATTTAATTTGTCAAAATATTCATGCTTCTTGTGCATACTTATGTATTTGCTTTGCGTAGCTTCCTCTTTTCAGGAGTTACATCCCGTGTACAAAAACTCCGCCCATTCAGGGGCCCAATCAATGAAAATATGTTATTCAGTACTTGATGCTGGTTCTTTACTGTTTTGTGCATGATAAAACGCCTAAGTTTAGTGAAACTAGCACGTGTATAACATCACTGGCCCTTGCCAACAATTGTTAAAGCTTTGAATTAACTGAGTGTAACGTCACTAACCTGAATTGATTTGATTGCATAGGCTTGTCTTGTCTTGTTTGTGTTGTTGCAGGTTTCATAACCATACGAGAAAGATGATCGAAAGATTGCAATAACGAAAGACTTGATCCCCACGCAGGTCATGCATGTTCTTCCTGAAGAAGGATAGAATTCCCCAGCTAACCGTAGCTTATCCAAAGGACGTGCTCCAGAAAAGTTATTCGTCCTCAATAGAGTTTGGCGATTCCAAGATCGTAAGGCTGTATTCAGACAGGTTCATCTTTCCCCGCAGGGTCATGCACTCTCCCCCAGCGGAGTCAGTGGGTTTTCCCCGAGAGAATAATCCCATCCCCAGCGGAATTCTCTTCGCAAGTGTTTTCATTCCTTCCAGTGGAATTCGAAGATTAAGACTCTCCCAAGCAGAGTTGATGGTGGGTCCTGCCATTTATTTTGTCAAGGATACTGTGTAATATAAGTTCACGTTCCAGCAGAAAGTTCGATCGTACTATGCACATCTGATATTCCCCAGCAAGGTTATTTTCCCCAGCAGGGGGTTACCTCAACAGGGTGTTTGGTTTGAGTTCCCAATTTCCCAGCAGGGTTGACTTCACCCTTCCAGCATTTATTTTGCTGGAATAATTCTGTAGCATCTGGCTATCCCCGGCGGAGTTGGCATTATCTTCAGCGTTTATTTTGCGGAAGCAGTTTCTGTCCTCTAGCAGTTCAGGTGGAGAGAACTCTTGCTCAAATGAATTACCAAATGTTCAAGATCTCGGCATGAGACATCCAATGATAATGTCAGTTTCGGCAGTATTCCCCACAGAGTTACCAGGATAAGTTTCTCTTTATTCCCAGGCAGAATTAGTTGTCATCGGGGGTTCCATGAATCAGAATTGCAGAGGCCACCGCCGGTTATCAGAGCAGGCGTCCGATAGTTGGTTTCCAGACATCCCCAGTAGAGTCCGCCTCAAAGTCGCTGTCACGTCAGTGCTAAGAAGTTTGTGGGGGAGGATCATTGGAGAACTAAGTCCTGACGTGGACAATTTATTCCTATATTGACGGGATTTCTTCAGAAGTGGGTGTTCTAACGTGGACAGGTTTATTTCCCCGGATTGGTGGGGTGTGTTAGTCCTAACGTGGGCAGATTCGGGTTCTCGAAATTAGTGGAATGGGAGGTCATGACGTTGACAAAAGTGATTACTCTTTGTGTTGGTGTCCTGACGCGGACAGATCAGACCAGTGTGTGAGTCCTTACGTGGACAAGTCTTACTTCCTCAGCAGGTCGAAGACGCCTGAGTCCTAACGTGGACAAATCAAGACGAGATCAGTGTCCTGACGTGGACAAATCAAAGAAATTATTATTCCTAACGGGGAGAAGCGGGTCCTAACGTGGACGATGTAGTCCTTACGCGGACATATCAGAAGAGGATTCCTTACGTGGAAAGAGGTGATTCCTAACGTGGAAAGTGTGGAGTCCTTACGTGGACAGATTAAGATGGCATTCCTTACGTGGAAAAATGTAGTCCTGACGCGGACAAACCGGAAGGAATTGGTTGCCTTATGTGGAAAAGTTATGTTTCCTTGCGTGGAAAACGGATAGCACTCCTGACGTGGAAAGAAAGAGTGTATTCCTGACGTGGAAGGGGTTTAGTTCTGATGTGGACAGACTCAAAAGAAGATCTATTCCTTACGTGGAAAATTGGGGTCCTTACGTGGACAGACTCAAGAAAAGTTGATTCCTGACGTGGAAGGGTGATGTACTCCTTACGTGGAAAGTTGAGTCCTGACGTGGACAGGTTCAGAACCAAAGTTGAATTCCTTACGTGGAAAGATTGGAGTCCTGACGCGGACATGTCAAGTGGTATTGGAGTCCTTACGTGGACAGATTGATATAGTTCTCCTTATGTGGAAAGAAGATTGCTTCCTGACGTGGAAAGATGAAAGGGTTAGTCCTGACGGGGACAGATACAGAAGAAATGATTCCTAACGTGGACCAGTGCTACTCCTAACGTGGAAGAATTTTATTCATAACGTGGACGATTCAGTTTATAGAAATGCAGACGAATTATCCCCAGCGGAGTTGCCGAGATTTTTCTGGGTTGACAGCAAGTGGAGTCCTAACGTGGACAGGTTTTAGTTGAGATTTCTTCGTATTGATGACAGACAGAGTCCTAACGTGGACAAGCAAGCAATCTGTTATGACAGAATCCTTTTCAGAACGATGAAGACAATCCCCAGCACGGTCGCACGAGATCAGAGGGTTACTGTAACAGTCAGATTCAGTGGATGAATGTCGTTCCCCAAGCAGGGGCGCAGTTTATTTCTGCGGTTGGCAAATTTCTGGGTTCCTAGTATTCAACCGTCTCGTACCGCGAATGTCTGAAGGCTCCGGGCTCTTCACCCAATCGGGTCCAAGCCGCTTGAATAGGGGCAGCTGTTGCACCCCAAAATTTGCTCAACCTTATTCACTTGGTTTATGTTTCAATGTCATTAGCATTTGCATATAGAGTCATGTACATAGTCTAATCATCTGCATAGCATAAGCATAGCAAGGCATACAACAGGGGGGCCAATCATTATTATCATCTCTAGAAGCCTATCAAGAGGTTATTATCCCAATTCAATCTCATTCAAGTCATCAGGAAAGAATTTGAAAGCAAAGAGTTCAGCAGATCAAGCCTTGAGTCCATCTCCTAGCTGAGGGTATCTGAGGGTCAGCAAGAGGGTTGTGAGCTGTGAGTTGAAGGCATGGAGAGTATCTAGACACTATGAGATGCTTAGAAAGTCATTTAAAGAAGGAGACAAGTCATTGATGAGAGCACAAGAGCTATAGTTGAAGATAGTCAACTAGGGTTTCATCTGGGTCAACCCTAGGTCAACCCTAGGTCAATTGACTGATTTAAGGGGCATTCAAGTCTAGTAGAGAGATGTGGGGTTCATCATTGGACATATAAATAAGGATATGGAGATATGCCAAGAAGAATTCAAGAGAAATCAAGGAGAAGAGGAGTTTCTAAATTAGGGTTTCTGTGTAAAATCCCCTAGTTTAGGTCAAATTTCCAAGCAAGATAAGTCAAAATGATAGCTTCAAATGTCCTCTTGGCCAACAGGAAACTTGTAGAGGATCTCAATACCTTTAATTTGAGTGGTGGAAGACATCAAGGAGATTTATAGAACTCAAGTTATGGTCCTTGCAAGTTACAGGTCATCTGAGGTATCTGAAATTTTGTCTGTGAAAGTGACTTGACTTCCAAGCTAGTTTTACCCCTCAAGGAGATTTCAAATGAATTTCTGGTCAACATAAGAATTGTTCCTCATTGTCTTAGCTTTCTAGAATGGTATAGCATGCCCTCATATGATGTGTGGAACTCAACTTATGGTCTTGGCAAGCAAAGGGTATTTTGGTCATTTGTGAATTACAGGTCATTTTAACCTATGTCCAAAACTCATACAAGGAGTCCTCAAATGGAAAAACTTACAACATCAAACTTGCTCCAAATGACATTTTGAGTCTAGAAAGAAGGTCACAAATTGTTGGAAAAGCTCATAACATGAAGTTGCATGATTGGTTAAATTTGAACTAAAATGGCTTATAACTTGAATAAAGTCAAAGTGAAAAATGGTTTGAGAGATTTATAAGTCCAAATGGAGACTTCCAATATATGATTTTGGGTCCAAAAGACATTTCAAAGACAATGGTTCAAGCACTTTTTTGAGTTTAGAAGGAAAAAGAAAAGTTACTTATGGTTACTTGTATTTGAAGAAACATAACCAAGATCAATCAAAGTTGGAAGGCAAGGGAAGTTGTAAGATGGATCTAGAAGTTTCCATTGAGCCCTATATATTCATGAAATCAGAATTGAGCAAGGGTTGGATTCATTTTTCACCAAAAATTTCCCCAAAGTTTCTCATTCTTTCTCATTGCAATTTCATCCAAATTTCACAAATTCAGCATCAATTCTCATCAACATTGATCCTCCTACATTCAATCATCATCATGGCATAGAATTCAATCAAGATCCTGGTGGTTAGAGCTCAATTTCGTGCACTTTCATCAAGAACACACAAGTTGCAAATTCAGTTGGAACTCAAGATCCAGTGCAAGACTCCTCAAGGTGTTGCATACAGAATCAAGTAGTGCAATTGTAGATCAAGATTGAAGTATCAAGGCTCTCAGATCCACGAATTTCATCATCATCCACAAGCTTTTGCACCAGGTTCAATTTCTCTCCCATAGCTTGATATAGATAGATTTACATGGTTTTATTAGTTTAGATGTGATTTAGGTTATTAGTAGAACGATTAGGATGAGTTTGGTGCTGTTTAGTGATGATTGTTAGCAGGTTGTTAGAACTGTTAGGACTTAGAACTTGCAGTAGAGTGTGTGATAATCTTAGGTCGTTAGTGCAGAATGATCTACGTGAAGTATAGAAGAGATTAGTGTAGGTTTGGTTGAGAATCTTGAGGATGAGTTGCAGAGTATTTTCATGGAGTCAGAGCTTGTCTCGATCGGTTTAAGTGATTTGTTGAGTTTCAAAACAAGCTACCACCATAGTCTTGTAGAGGAAGAAAATTGGAGCGTTTTTCATGTTTATATCGTGTTGATCCATGGACTGTGGAGAGAGAACCGAGAGCTTGAAGTTGGTTCGTGCATGGAGTTTCATGGAGGAAACCCTAGTTCTCACAAGCCAAGGAAGAAGACATAATCCTGAGCGTCCATTGCGTGTTGGACTTTTGACCTCAGAGCCCATCGTGAGGCTCTCATTTAATTCTGAGATTTGGAGGGAAGAGTGGTGCCCTAAACGCACCGTTTCATTTAATGAAACGGGCGGGCCTGAGTGTTAGTGATATCCACACCCCCGTGACCTGAGCCCAATTTGATTTGAACGTGGAAACCATGCTGAATGCACCCCCTGCTTGTTTTTATTTTTAATAATTCTGAAGTTTTCTGGGCTTAATTCAACTTGCTGTTCGTACCCCCAGTATTAAGCCCAATCTTAAAAAACAACTAGGGCGCTTTGCTATTCTTACCCCTCCCTCTCATTTTAATTCAATTTAGTTTTTTTAATTCATATTAATTTTTATCAACTTTAAAAAATCATAAAAAATAGGAAATTAACTCTTTTTTAGTGGTTGTTTTTTCTATATTTTCTTGGTTCTGTGTAGAAAATTGTCATTAAATAAAATTGCATTTTTATTTTTATTTGATATTTTTTCCATATTTTCTAAATAAATGACATTTTGAATAGCTTCATTTCATGCATGATTTTGTTAATTTTTGTTCTATTAGATACTTTCATATTTTTTGTTCATTCTTTTTAGGTTGTTTAGATGAGATATTGAACTTGTAGAAACAATTTAGTCCCCATTTTTAGAAATTAATTTTAGGTGCTTAATGTAGGCTTGAACAACATGAACAAATTAGGGTTTTTTAGGTGATGACTTAAGAAGTTTGATTTCATTTCCCTTAGGACTTAGGGTTTGAATAGTTTAGCTATGGGATTATAGGGGCTATGGGTAGCTATTAGATCCCCTTAGAAGAAGTCAGGATTCCCCTACTGCTATTAATACTCTGTATATCTGATTGACTGGTGTGGTGTGCCCTCTGGGGATTGTTGCTTGCTTGTTTGGGTATTGGGTTTGTCTGGGGACCTGGGAGAGCTGAAGACTTGAGGAGATGGAAGCCATTGGAGATCCAGAGATTGAAGATCAACTTCCAGAGTTGGAGAGGAGGTTATTGCTAGCAGATGCTGAGGAGACTAGGGTTTAGGAGCTAGGCAGAGCTCTAGATTAGGAAGCTTGTTTCTCAAACATGGAATGCCTTGTCTGCATCCATCCTTTCTCTATGATTCAAAGTCTCTTCCAAATATCCACCTCCTTCCTTTGGAAGGATCAGTGAATGTATTTGGAAGATAGAACTTTTGAGAGGAAACTTTCTGTTTAATGTTAACAGTTGATGAACCACCCTTGGTAGGTAATTAACTGTCTAACATTCATTCACTTCACTCTTGTGACTGATTCCTCATCCTGGAGGTTTGAGCTTGAAGAAAAGCCATTGCAGATAGAAGACAGATGATCAAAGCCCTTTGCCTGAAGGCCAGGTAGATGGAGATTGATGCTTATTGAAGCCTGTAGCTGATTGGAGATTACTTGAAGCCAGATGTTGATTCAGAGCTGCTGATGCTGTTTCTTTTGCTGTTGTATTTCATTGTTGATGTATTGATTGGTTTTCTGGACTGTATTGTGTGCTGTTTACCCTGCTGGGTTGAAAGTGAAGCCTGTTCACTTTTGCCTATTGTTTTCCAGGTTCGAGGTTGAGTGGGACTCCCTTGCCTCGCTTGTACTGTTGCATCCATGCATTTTACTGTTTTACTGTATATATCTGATATTGTTTCTGTTTCTGCCTATCCCTTAGGATCTCTGTTTCTCTCTGTGCAAGAGAGGAGCATGATAGACACTAGGTCTTAACCCATGCATGATAACATTAGGTTAGTTTGATTCCCTTCGCAACCGTAGGTTAGAGTTCTGTCTCTTCTCTCTCAAAACAAACAGAAAAACACAATAAGATTTCAAACTCAATAAAAGACACTTCTTCCGTAAAAGAATGTGAACTCATCAAAGCGTCATTTTTGTCCGCTTGGACTGCTAATCAGAAAAACCTTTTTCAGAAGGAATAAAATCAATCAAGGACAGACTTGTGTCGTCCGTAGCCCGAACTACGTTTGCTCTGATCTTCCATGCTGTGTGGATGTACGTAGGCATAGGATGCGATATCCTAGCGAGCAACCGTCCCCTCCTTTCCCGTAGGTAGGTGAACTACGTTGACTCTGATTTCTCGTTCCAGACGGGAATACGTAGGCATAAAGTGCGATACTTTGCCGAGTCATTTTTTTATTTTCATTTTCTTTTCTTTTAACCCCAGACCTTTAGCGTAGATAGAATAACAATCCATACCCGAAAACAAGCGTGGATCCCGTCGAGTACGACGGACGTGAGGGGTGCTAATACCTTCCCCTTGCGTAACCGACTCCCGAATCCAGGTTTTGGTTGCGACGACCATACCTTTCCCGTGTTGTGCGAGGTTTACTCTGAGCGTTTCCTTTCCCTCCCGTGGGATAAATAACGCACGGTGGCGACTCTTCTGTTCAGCCGGCGCCGATTTTCGCAGTAGCGACACAAACATTGTGCTATGTCCCTCTATATGGAATCCCCATCCACCATCTTCGTTCTGTCAACCCATCACATATATCGCCAACCATACAATTCACATATATGTTATTACTGGATAATCAAATGGTTAATAGATAGATGAGGAGATAAAGTGAATAAATATGTGGGAATCCAGTAGATGGAATCATTTAGAATAGACGTAAATGTATAGTACACCTGATGATTATATAAGTAGCAAATAATTTCCTTTTTATGATGAGGTCCTAAAACCTGATGAAGGGATCATGTAATATCGAGGGCCATTACCTGCATGCATAGTAATAGTTGTTAGTTAGTTAGAAATATGGATATGAATATGAGCATAGCATTAGCAATAAGAGTATGAGTAGGGTGACTGACCAATGGTTGAAGGAAAAACAAAGGTCCAGCAGATTCAGCAAGCCAGTGGCCATCATGGGCTTGAATTGAAGAATAGTAACTGATAGCCCTTCTAATTGTAGTAATCAATGGAAACTCTGTTATCTTATCTTCCTCACTCACTCTAACTCCGGCTGGAATCGGACCATATTCATTCTCTAGTCTTAGCTGCATTTTCTATATAGCAAACAATTAACATGTGTGGTCTCAAATGTGTAAACCATGCTTTGAAAACTGTTAATAAATTTTGATTTTTTCTAACAGTTCAAGCGCGTTTCCAACAATTAAGACCGATACCCCGCAAAGATATAGAGAAAAAACGAGTACAGTTAGTTGTTCCTTTCAGGATTTTGAGTCCTTGAAATCTCTCCTTCTAAAACCAATCCTAACAAAACATAAAACATCTTTTCTCCCTTCTCTTTGTAGCCTATCCCTGCCAACCCTGTTAGAATTGTAACCAATGGTAATAGTTGGTGTTACTGTCATTGTTTGGATTAGTTCTCTCAGCAATATTAATGTTATTAGACGCTTTCATTGAAACACGCCGAAAACCCGTATCAGTAGAACACAACATGGTAGACAGCAATGAGCCTTTACTAATGACAGTGTTTTGGTTGGGTTTTCAATACGCTATTTTCGGTGCTACAGATAACTTGAATAGAGTGAGTGGAGGGTTGTTGGAAAGTAATAACTTGAATAGAGACAAGAGTTTTACAGAACAGTGTTCAACCACATAAACCATACTAACAGAACTGATTCTTCACAATAGAATGTCAATTACCATACTAACAGAACTGAGTTCAACCACATAAACCAAGTGAGCAACAATGGAATCCCTAACGTTCAACCATATTTAACAGTTCAACCACATTTAACAGAACAGTGCATATAAAATCTTAAATAAAAATTAGAGTGTGAATCATTAAACCTAACAGCAACACAGACAAAAACAGGGGATGAGTTGAATGCAAAACATCATAAGCATTAAACCTAAGTCTCAGTTAGGGTTGGAATAAGAATGGCAAATAAAAAAATCTAACCTTAAAATGGCAAACAACACAAACAAATTGATTCTATCTCTGCGTCTTTTCTCTGCTTGACTATGATTCTTGCAAGCACTTGCAGCTCTATCTTCTAAACTTCCTTCAACAGGTAAAGGTCAAGACTGAAACTCACTACATTGAAAAAAAGCAGAAGAAGAATCGGAGATAGTTTGAGATTGAAAAAAAGCAGAAGAAGAATCAGAGACCAATAAACCCACTCACAAGAATCAATGATCTTGAAGATGAAACCGAAGAGATGAAACTCACTACATTGATTTTAGGAGTTTTTTTTCTTCTAAAGCTCTATGTCGTTTAATTTTAGGGTTCGAGTTCTCCTAAAGGAATGAAGAGGGAAACATGAAAAACAAGGTGGGAAATATTTAGCCTCGGTCCATCCGTGTCTACCAGATAAAATAAAAAAATAAAAAACATTAGCCTCGGTTGTTCCGTGTCTAACAGATAAAATAAATGTGTATGCGAAAAATATTAAAAACTTTAGACTCGGCTAGTCCGTGTCTACCAGATAAAAAAATATATATTTGAAAAATATTTAAAAAGTTAGCCTCGGCTCATCCGGGTCTAATATTTAAAAAAAATTAAAACTCTTAAATGGGGTTTATTGCGTTTAAATAGCTTCGGAGAGACCGTGTCTAATATTTTAAAAAAATCTAGCCTCGGCCTAGCTGTGTCTATTGAATTAAATAAAAATAATTGTAAAAGAAAAACGGGAAAATGGTTTTCTTTGCGTTTAAATAGCCTCGTTTTTGTCGAGGCTAGTTAGCCTCGGTGTCGGTGGCCGAGGCTAAATTCGCAGCTAAAATGAAGTTTTCTAGTAATGTCTCTAAACACATGAGATTCTTCGGGTGGTCAAAGTAGTCCCTTATCTAATAAGGTTCTTCGCAATACCAAAGCAGTATCTCTAAACACATGAGATTCTTCGGGTGGTTGAAGCAGTCCCTTATCAAATAAGGTTCTTCGTGATATCAAAGCAGTATCTCTAGACACATGAGATTCTTCGTGATACCAAAATAGTATCTCTAAAAACATGAGATTCTTCGGGTGGTCGAAGCAGTCCCTTATCCAATAAGGTTCTTTGCGATACCAAAGCAGTATCTCTAAACACATGAGATTCTTCGGGTGGTCAAAGCAGTCCCTTATCTAATAAGGTTCTTCGCGATACCAAAGCAGTATCTCTAAACACATGAGATTCTTTGTATGGTCAAAGCAGTCCCTTATCCAATAAGGTTCTTCGCGATATCAAAGCAGTATCTCTAAACACATGAGATTCTTCGCGATACCAAAGCAGTATCTCCGAAAACATGAGATTCTTCGGGTGGTCGAAGCATTCCGTTATCCAATAAGGTTCTTTGCGATACCAAAGCAGTATCTCTAAACACATGAGATTCTTCGGGTGGTCAAAGCAGTCCTTTATCTAATAAGGTTCTTCGCGATACCAAAGCAGTATCTCTAAACACATGAGATTCTTCGGGTGGTCAAAGCATTCCTTTATCTAATAAGGTTCTTCGCGATACCAAAGCAGTATCTCTAAACACATGAGATTCTTCGGGTGGTCAAAGCAGTCCCTTATCCAATAAGGTTCATCGTGATACCAAAGCAGTTTCTCTAAACACATGAGGTTCATCGGGAGGTCAAAGTAGTCCCTTATCCAATAAGGTTATTTGCGAATCCAAAGCAGTATCTCTAAAAACATGAGATTCTACGGGTGGTCGAAGCAGTCCCTTATCCAATAAGGTTCTTTGCGATACCAAAGCAGTATCTCTAAACACATGAGATTCTTCGGGTGGTCAAAGCAGTCTCTTATCGAATAAGGTTCTTCGGGATACCAAAGCAGTATCTCTAAACAAATGAGATTCTTCGGGTGGTCAAAGTAGTCCCTTATCTAATAAGGTTCTTCGCGATACCAAAGTTGTATCTCTAAACACATGAGATTCTTCGGGTGGTTGAAGCAGTCCCTTATCAAATAAGGTTCTTCGTGATACCAAAGCAGTATCTCTAAACACATGAGATTCTTCGCGATACCAAAGTAGTATCTCTAAAAACATGAGATTCTTCGGGTGGTCGAAGCAGTCCCTTATCCAATAAGGTTCTTTGCGATACCAAAGCAGTATCTCTAAACACATGACATTCTTTGGGTGGTCAAAGCAGTCCCTTATCTAATAAGGTTCTTCGCGATACCAAAGCAGTATCTCTAAACACATGAGATTCTTCGGGTGGTCAAAGTAGTCCATTATCCAATAAGGTTCTTCGCGATATCAAAGCATTATCTCTAAACACATGAGATTCTTCGCGATACCAAAGCGGTATCTCCTAAAACATGAAATTCTTCGGGTGGTCGAAGCAGTCCATTATCCAATAAGGTTCTTTGCGATACCAAAGCATTATCTCTAAACACATGAGATTCTTCGGGTGGTCAAAGCAGTCCTTTATCTAATAAGGTTTTTCGCGATACCAATGCAGTATCTCTAAACACATGAGATTCTTCGGGTGGTCGATGCAGTCCCTTATCCAATAAGGTTCATCGCGATACCAAAGAAGTTTCTCTAAATACATGAGATTCATCGGGAGGTCAAAGTAGTCCCTTATCCAATAAGGTTATTTGCGAATCCAAAGCAGTATCTCTAAAAACATGAGATTCTTCGGGTGGTCGAAGCAGTCCCTTATCCAAAAAGGTTCTTTGCGATATCAAAGCAGTATCTCTAAACACATGAGATTCTTCGGGTGGTCAAAGCAGTCCCTTATCGAATAAGGCTCTTCGGGATACCAAAGCAGTATCTCTAAACACATGAGATTCTTCGGGTGATCAAAGTAGTCCCTTATCTAATAAGGTTCTTCGCGATACCAAAGCAGTATCTCTGAACACATGAGATTCTTCGGGTGGTTGAAGCAGTCCCTTATCAAATAAGGTTCTTCGTGATATCAAAGCAGTATCTCTAAACACATGAGATTCTTCGCGATACCAAAGTAGTATCTCTAAAAACATGAGATTCTTCGAGTGGTCGAAGCAGTCCCTTATCCAATAAGGTTCTTTGCGATACCAAAGCAGTATCTCTAAACACATGAGAATCTTCGAGTGGTCAAAGCAGTCCCTTATCTAATAAGGTTCTTCGCGATACAAAAGCAGTATCTCTAAACAAATGAGATTCTTCGGGTGGTCAAAGCAGTCCCTTATCCAATAAGGTTCTTCGCGATATCAAAGCAGTATCTCTAAACACATGAGATTATTCGCGATACCAAAGTAGTATCTCCAAAAACATGAGATTCTTCGGGTGGTCGAAGTAGTCCCTTATCCAATAAGGTTCTTCGCGATACCAAAGCAGTATCTCTAAACACATGAGATTCTTCGGGTGGTCGAAGCAGTCCCTTATCCAATACGGTTCTTCGCGATACCAAAGCAGTATCTCTAAACACATGAGATTCTTCGTGTGGTCGAAGCAGTCCCTTATCCAATAAGGATCTTCGCGATACCAAAGCAGTCTCTCTAAACACATGAAATTCTTCGGGTGGTCGAAGCAGGCCCTTATCCAATAAGGATCTTCGCGATACCAAAGCAGTATCTCTAAACACATGAGATTCTTCGGGTGGTCAAAGCAATCCCTTATCCAATAAGGTTCTTCGCGATATCAAAGCAGTATCTTTAAACACATGAGATTCTTCGCGATATCAAAGCAGTATCTCTAAACACATGAGATTCTTCGGGTGGTCAAAGTAGTCCCTTATCCAATAAGGTTCTTTGCGATACCAAAGCAGTATCTCTAAACACATGAGATTCTTTATGTGGTCAAAGCAGTCCCTTATCGAATAAGGTTCTTCGGGATACTAAAGCAGTATCTCTAAACACATGAGATTCTTCGGGTGGTCAAAGCAGTCCCTTATCTAATAAGGTTCTTCGCGCTACCAAAGCAGTATCTCTAAACACATGAGATTCTTCGGGTGGTCGAAGCAGTCCCTTATCCTATAAGGTTCTTCGTGATATCAAAGCAGTATCTCTAAACACATGATATTCTTCGCGATACCAAAGCAGTATCTCTAAAAACATGAGATTCTTCGGGTGGTCGAAGCAGTCCCTTATCCAATAAGGTTCTTTGCGATACCAAAGCAGTAACTCTAAACACATGAGATTCTTCGGGTGGTCAAAGCAGTCCCTTATCTAATAAGGTTCTTCGCGATACCAAACCAGTATCTCTAAACAAATGAGATTCTTCGAGTGGTCGAAGCTGTCCCTTATCCAATAAGGTTCTTTGCGATACCAAAGCAGTATCTCTAAACACATGAGATTCGTCGGGTGGTCGAAGCAGTGCCTTATCCAATAAGGTTCTTCGTGATACCAAAGCAGTATCTCTGAACACATGAGATTCTTCGGGTGGTTGAAGCAATCACTTATCAAATAAGGTTCTTCGTGATATCAAAGCAGTATCTCTAAACACATGAGATTCTTCGCGATACCAAAGTAGTATCTCTAAAAACATGAGATTCTTCGAGTGGTCGAAGCAGTCCCTTATCCACTAAGGTTCTTTGCGATACCAAAGCAGTATCTCTAAACACATGAGAATCTTCGAGTGGTCAAAGCAGTCCCTTATCCAATAAGGTTCTTCGCGATATCAAAGCAGTATCTCTAAACACATGAGATTATTCGCGATACCAAAGCAGTATCTCCAAAAACATGAGATTCTTCGGGTGGTCGAAGCAGTCCCTTATCCAATAAGGTTCTTTGCGATACCAAAGCAGTATCTCTAAACACATGAGATTATTCGCGATACCAAAGCAGTATCTCCAAAAACATGAGATTCTTCGGGTGGTCGAAGCAGTCCCTTATCCAATAAGGTTCTTTGCGATACCAAAGCAGTAACTCTAAACACATGAGATTCTTCGGGTGGTCAAAGCAGTCCCTTATCTAATAAGGTTCTTCGCGATACCAAACCAGTATCTCTAAACAAATGAGATTCTTCGAGTGGTCGAAGCTGTCCCTTATCCAATAAGGTTCTTTGCGATACCAAAGCAGTATCTCTAAACACATGAGATTCGTCGGGTGGTCGAAGCAGTGCCTTATCCAATAAGGTTCTTCGTGATACCAAAGCAGTATCTCTGAACACATGAGATTCTTCGGGTGGTTGAAGCAGTCACTTATCAAATAAGGTTCTTCGTGATATCAAAGCAGTATCTCTAAACACATGAGATTCTTCGCGATACCAAAGTAGTATCTCTAAAAACATGAGATTCTTCGAGTGGTCGAAGCAGTCCCTTATCCACTAAGGTTCTTTGCGATACCAAAGCAGTATCTCTAAACACATGAGAATCTTCGAGTGGTCAAAGCAGTCCCTTATCCAATAAGGTTCTTCGCGATATCAAAGCAGTATCTCTAAACACATGAGATTATTCGCGATACCAAAGCAGTATCTCCAAAAACATGAGATTCTTCGGGTGGTCGAAGCAGTCCCTTATCCAATAAGGTTCTTTGCGATACCAAAGCAGTATCTCTAAACACATGAGATTATTCGCGATACCAAAGCAGTATCTCCAAAAACATGAGATTCTTCGGGTGGTCGAAGCAGTCCCTTATCCAATAAGGTTCTTTGCGATACCAAAGCAGTATCTCTAAACACATGTGATTTTTCGGGTGGTCGAAGCAGTCCTTTATCTAATAAGGTTCTTCGCGATACCAAAGCAGTATCTCTAAACACGTGAGATTCTTCGGGTGGTCAAAGCAGTCCCTTATCCAATAAGGTTCTTCGTGATATTAAAGCAGTATCTGCAAACACATGAGAGTCTTCGTGGTACCAAAGCAGTATCTCGAAACACATGAGATTCTTCGGGTGGTCGAAGCACTTCCTTATCCAATAATTGTTCTTTGCGATACGAAAGTAGTATCTCTAAACACATGAGATTCTTCAGGTGGTCGAAGCAGTCCCTTATCAGTTAAGGTTCTTCACGATACCAAAGCAGTATCTGTAAACACATGAAATTCATCGGATGGTCGAAGCAGTCCCTCATCCAATAAGGTTATTCGCGATATCAAAGCAGTATCTTTAAACACATAAGATTCTTCGCGATATCAAAGCAGTATCTCTAAACACATAAGATTCTTCGGGTGGTCGAAGCAGTCCCTTATCCAATAAGGTTCTTCGCGATACCAAAGCAGTATCTCTAAACACATGAGATTCTTCGGGTGGTTGACGCAGTACCTTATCCAATATGGTTCTTTGCGATACCAAAGTAGTATCTCTAAACACATGAGATTCTTCGGGTGGTCGAAGCAGTCCATTATCCAATAAGGTTCTTTGCGATACCAAAGCAGTATCTCTATAAACATGAAATTCGTCAGGTGGTCAAAGCAGTCCCTTATCGAATAAGGTTCTTTGCGATACCAAAGCAGTATCTCTAAACACATGAGATTCTTTTGGTGGTCGAAGTAGTCTCTTATCCAACAAGGTTCTTTGCGATACGAAAGTAGTATCTGTAAACACACGAGATTCGTCGAATGGTCAAAGCAGTCTCTTATCTAGTAAGGTTCTTCGCGATACCAAAGCAGTATCATTAATTACATGAGATTCTTCGGGTGGTCAAAGCAGTCCCTTATCCAATAAGGTTCTTCGCGATATCAAAACAGTATCTCTAAACACATGAGATTCTTCGTGATACCAAAGAAGTATCTCTAAACACATGACGTTCTTAGGGTGGTCGAAGCAGTCCCTTATCCAATAAGGTTCTTTGCGATACCAAATCAGTATCTCTAAACACATGAGATTCTTCGGGTGTTCAAAGCAGTCCCTTATCCAATAAGGTTCTTCGCGATATCAAAGCAGTATCTCTAAACACATGAGATTATTCGCGATACCAAAGCAGTATCTCCAAAAACATGAGATTCTTCGGGTGGTCGAAGCAGTCCCTTATCCAATAAGGTTCTTTAAGATACCAAAGCAGTATCTCTAAACACATGTGATTTTTCGGGTGGTCGAAGCAGTCCTTTATCTAATAAGGTTCTTCGCGATACCAAAGCAGTATCTCTAAACACGTGAGATTCTTCGGGTGGTCAAAGCAGTCCCTTATCCAATAAGGTTCTTCGCGATATTAAAGCAGTATCTGCAAACACATGAGAGTCTTCGTGGTACCAAAGCAGTATCTCGAAACACATGAGATTCTTCGGGTGGTCGAAGCACTTCCTTATCCAATAATTGTTCTTTGCGATACGAAAGTAGTATCTCTAAACACATGAGATTCTTCAGGTGGTCGAAGCAGTCCCTTATCAGTTAAGGTTCTTCACGATACCAAAGCAGTATCTGTAACACATGAAATTCATCGGATGGTCGAAGCAGTCCCTCATCCAATAAGGTTATTCGCGATATCAAAGCAGTATCTTTAAACACATGAGATTCTTCGCGATATCAAAGCAGTATCTCTAAACACATAAGATTCTTCGGGTGGTCGAAGCAGTCCCTTATCCAATAAGGTTCTTCGCGATACCAAAGCAGTATCTCTAAACACATGAGATTCTTCGGGTGGTTGACGCAGTACCTTATCCAATATGGTTCTTTGCGATACCAAAGTAGTATCTCTAAACACATGAGATTCTTCGGGTGGTCGAAGCAGTCCATTATCCAATAAGGTTCTTTGCGATACCAAAGCAGTATCTCTATACACATGAAATTCGTCAGGTGGTCAAAGCAGTCCCTTATCGAATAAGGTTCTTTGCGATACCAAAGCAGTATCTCTAAACACATGAGATTCTTTTGGTGGTCGAAGTAGTCTCTTATCCAATAAGGTTCTTCGCGATACGAAAGTAGTATCTGTAAACACACGAGATTCGTCGAATGGTCAAAGCAGTCTCTTATCTAGTAAGGTTCTTCGCGATACCAAAGCAGTATCATTAATTACATGAGATTCTTCGGGTGGTCAAAGCAGTCCCTTATCCAATAAGGTTCTTCGCGATATCAAAACAGTATCTCTAAACACATGAGATTCTTCGTGATACCAAAGAAGTATCTCTAAACACATGACGTTCTTAGGGTGGTCGAAGCAGTCCCTTATCCAATAAGGTTCTTTGCGATACCAAATCAGTATCTCTAAACACATGAGATTCTTCAGGTGGTCAAAGCAGTCCCTTATCAAATAAGGTTTTTCGTAATACCAAAGCAGTATCTCTAAACACATGAGATTCTTCGGGTGGTCGAAGTAGTCCCTTATCCAATAAGGTTCTACGTGATACCAATGGAGTATCTGTATACACATGAGATTCGTCGGATGGTAGATGCAGTCCCTTATCCAATTAGGTTCTTCCTGATACCAAAGCAGTATCTCTAAGAACACATGAGATTCTCCGGGTGGTTGAAACTGTCCCTTATCTAATAACGTTCTTCGCGATAGCAAAGCAGTATCACTAAACACATGAGATTCGTCGGGTGGTCGAAGCAGTGCTTTATTCAATAAGGTTCTTTGCGATACCAAAGCAGTATCTCTAAACACATGAGATTCTTCGGGTGGTCAAAGCAGCCCCTTATCCAATAAGGTTCTTTGCGATATCAAAGCAGTATCTCTAAACACACGAGATTTTTCGGGTGGTCGAAGAAGTCCGTTATCCAATAAGGTTCGTTGCGATACCAAAGTAGTATCTCTAAGCACATGAGATTCTTTAGGTGGTCAAAGTAGTCCCTTATCGAATAAGGTTCTTCGGGATACCAAAGTAGTATCTTTAAACACATGATATTCTTCGGGTGGTCGAACCAGTGCCTTATCCAATAAGGTTCTTTGCAATACCAAAGTAGTATCTCTAAACACATCAGATTCTTCGGGTGGTGAAAGTAGTCCCTTATCCAATAAGGTTTTTCGCGATATCAAAGCAGTATCTCTAAACCCACGAGATTCTTCGCGATACCAAAGCAGTATCTCTAAACACATGAGATTCTTCGTGTGGTCGAAGCAGTCCCTTATCCAATAAGGATCTTCGCTATACCAAAGCAGTCTCTCTAAACACATGAAATTCTTCGGGTGGTCGAAGCAGGCCCTTATCCAATAAGGGTCTTCGCGATACCAAAACAGTATCTCTAAACACATGAGATTCTTCGGGTGGTTGAAGCAGTACCTTATCCAATAAGGTTCTTCGTGATACCTTAGCAGTATCTCTAAACACATGAGATTCTTCGGGTGGTTGAAGCAGTCCCTTATCCAATAAGGTTCTTTGCGATACCCAAGTAGTATCTCTAAACACATGAGATTCTTAGGGTGGTCGAAGCAGTCCCTTATCCAATAAGGTTCTTTGCGATACCAAAGTAGTATCTTTAAACACATGATATTCTTCGGGTGGTCGAACCAGTGCCTTATCCAATAAGGTTCTTCGCAATACCAAAGTAGTATCTCTAAACACATCAGATTCTTCGGGTGGTGAAAGTAGTCCCTTATCCAATAAGGTTTTTCGCGATATCAAAGCAGTATCTCTAAACCCACGAGATTCTTCGCGATACCAAAGCAGTATCTCTAAACACATGAGATTCTTCGTGTGGTCGAAGCAGTCCCTTATCCAATAAGGATCTTCGCTATACCAAAGCAGTCTCTCTAAACACATGAAATTCTTCGGGTGGTCGAAGCAGGCCCTTATCCAATAAGGGTCTTCGCGATACCAAAACAGTATCTCTAAACACATGAGATTCTTCGGGTGGTTGAAGCAGTACCTTATCCAATAAGGTTCTTCGTGATACCTTAGCAGTATCTCTAAACACATGAGATTCTTCGGGTGGTTGAAGCAGTCCCTTATCCAATAAGGTTCTTGGCGATACCAAAGTAGTATCTCTAAACACATGAGATTCTTAGGCTGGTCGAAGCAGTCCCTTATCCAATAAGGTTCTTTGCGATACCAAAGTAGTATCTCTAAACACATGAGATTCTTCGGGTGGTCAAAGCAGTCCCTTATCGAATAAGGTTCTTCGCGATACCAAATCAGTATCCCTAAACACATGAGATTCTTCGGGTGGTCGAAGTAGTCCCTTATCCAATAAGGTTCTTCGCGATACCAAAGTAGTATTTGTAAACACATGAGATTCGTCAAATGGTCAAAGCAGTCTCTTATCTAATGAGGTTCTTCGCGATACCAAAGCAGTATCTCTAATTACATGAGATTCTTCGGGTGGTCAAAGATCTCCCTTATCCAATAAGGTTCTTCGCGATTTCAAAGCAGTATCTCTAAACACATGAGATTCTTCACGATACTAAAGCAGTATCTCTAAACACATGACGTTCTTCGGGTGGTCGAAGCAGTCCCTTATCCAATAACATTCTTTGCGATACCAAATCAGTATCTCTAAACATATGAGATTCTTCAGGTGGTGAAAGTAGTCCCTTATCAAATAAGGTTCTTCGTGATACCAAAGCAGTATCTCTAAACACATGAGATTCTTCGGGTGGTCAAAGAAGTCCCTTATCTAATAAGGTTCTTCACGATGCCAAAGCAGTATCTCTAAACACATGAGATTCTTCGGGTGGTGAAAGTAGTCCCTTATCCAATAAGGTTATTTGCGATATCAAAGCAGTATCTCTAAACACACGAGATTCTTCGTAATAACAAAGCAATATCTCTAAACACATGAGATTCTTCGTGTGGTCGAAGCAGTCCCTTATCCAATAAGGTTCTTCGCGATACCAAAGCAGTATTTGTAAACACATGAAATGCTTCGGGTGGTCGAAGCAGGCCCTTATCCAATAAGGTTCTTCGCGATACCAAAGCAGTATCTCTAAACACATGAGATTCTATGGGTGGTTGAAGCAGTCCCTTATCCAATAAGGTTCTTCGTGATACCAAAGCAGTATCTCTAAACACATGAGATTCTTCGGGTGGTCGAAGCAGTCCCTTATCCAATAAGGTTCTTTGCGATACCAAAGTAGTATCTCTAAACACATGAGATTCTTCGGGTGGTCGAAGCAGTCCCTTATCCAATAAGGTTCTTTGTGATACCAAAGTAGTATCTCTAAACAGATGAGATTCTTCGGGTGGTCGAAGCAGTACCTTATCCAATAAGGTTCTTTGCGATACCAAAGCAGTAACTCTAAACACATGAGTTCTTCAGGTGGTCAAAGCAGTCCCTTATCGAATAATGTTCTTTGCGATACCAAAGCAGTATCTCTAAACATATGAGATTCTTCGGGTGGTCGAAGTAGTCCCTTATCCAATAAGGTTCTTCGCGATACCAAAGTAGTATATGTAAACACATGAGATTCGTCGGATAGTCAAAGCAGTCTCTTATTTAATAAGGTTCTTCGCGATACCAAAGAAGTATCTCTAATTACATGAGATTCTTCGGGTGGTCAAAGATCTCCCTTATCCAATAAGGTTCTTCGCGATATCAAAGTAGTATCTCTAAACACATGAGATTCTTCATGATACCAAAGCAGTATCTCTAAACACATGACGTTCTTCGGGTGGTCGAAGCAGTCCCTTATCCAATAAGGTTCTGTGCGATACTAAATCAGTTTCTCTAAACACAAGAGATTCTTCAGGTGGTGAAAGCAGACCCTTATCAAATAAGGTTATTAGTGATACCAAAGCAGTATCTCTAAACACATGAGATTCTTCGGGTGGTCAAAGAAGTCCCTTATCTAATAAGGTTCTTCGCGATGCCAAAGCAGTATCTCTAAACACATGAGATTCTTCGGGTGGTGAAAGTAGTCCCTTATCCAATAAGGTTCTTCGCAATATCAAAGCAGTATCTCTAAACACACGAGATTCTTCGCGATAACAAAGAAGTATCTCTAAACACATGAGATTCTTCGTCTGGTCGAAGCAGTCCCTTATCCAATAAGGTTCTTCGCGATACCAAAGTAGTATCTGTAAACACATGAAATCCTTCGGGTTGTCGAAGCAGGCCCTTATCCAATAAGGTTCTTCGCGATACCATAGCAGTATCTCTAAACACATGAGATTCTTCGGGTGGTTGAAGCAGTACCTTATCCAATAAGGTTCTTCATGATACCAAAGTAGTATCTCTAAACACATGAGATTCCTCGGGTGGTCGAAGCAGTCCCTTATCCAATAAGGTTCTTTGCGATACCAAAGTAGTATCTCTAAACACATGAGATTCTTAGGGTGGTCGAAGCAGTCCCTTATCCAATAAGGTTCTTTGTGATACCAAAGTAGTATCTCTAAACAGATGAGATTCTTCGGGTGGTCGAAGCAATACCTTATCCAATAAGGTTCTTTGCGATACCAAAGCAGTATCTCTAAACACATGAGTTCTTCAGATGGTCAAAGCAGTCCCTTATCGAATAAGGTTCTTCGCGATACCAAAGCAGTATCTCTAAACATATGAGATTCTTCGGGTGGTCGAAGTAGTCCCTTATCCAATAAGGTTCTTCGCGATACCAAAGTAGTATATGTAAACACATGAGATTCGTCGGATGGTCAAAGCAGTCTTTTATCTAATAAGGTTCTTCGTGATACCAAAGTAGTATCTCTAATTACATGAGATTCTTCGGGTGGTCAAAGATCTCCCTTATCCAATAAGGTTCTTCGCGATATCAAAGCAGTATCTCTAAACACATGAGATTCTTCACGATACCAAAGCAGTATCTCTAAACACATGACGTTCTTCGGGTGGTCGAAGCAGTCCCTTATCCAATAAGGTTCTTTGCGATACCAAATCAGTTTCTCTAAACACATGAGATTCTTCAGGTGGTGAAAGCAGACCCTTATCAAATAAGGTTCTTCGTGATACCAAAGCAGTATCTCTAAACACATGAGATTCTTCGGGTGGTCAAAGAAGTCCCTTATCTAATAAGGTTCTTTGCGATGCCAAAGCAGTATCTCTAAACACATGAGATTCTTCGGGTGGTAAAAGTAGTCCCTTATCCAATAAGGTTCTTCGCAATATCAAAGCAGTATCTCTAAACACACGAGATTCTTCGCGATAACAAAGAAGTATCTCTAAACACATGAGATTCTTCGTGTGGTCGAAGCAGTCCCTTATCCAATAAGGTTCTTTGCGATACCAAAGCAGTATCTGTAAACACATGAAATCCATCGGGTTGTCGAAGCAGGCCCTTATCCTATAAGGTTCTTCACGATACCATAGCAGTATCTCTAAACACATGAGATTCTTCGGGTGGTTGAAGCAGTACCTTATCCAATAAGGTTCTTCGTGATACCGAAGTAGTATCTCTAAACACATGAGATTCCTCGGGTGGTCGAAGCAGTACCTTATCCAATAAGGTTCTTTGCGATACCAAAGTAGTATCTCTAAACACATGATATTCTTAATATGGTCGAAGCAGTCCCTTATCCAATAAGGTTGTTTGCGATACCAAAGTAGTATCTCTAAACACATGAGATTCTTCGGGTGGTCGAAGAAGTACCTTATCCAATAAGGTTCTTTGCGATACCAAAGCAGTATCTCTAAACACGTGAGATTCTTCAGGTGGTCAAAGCAGTCCCTTATCCAATAAGGTTATTTGCGATACCAAAGAAGTATTTCTAAACACATGAGATTTTTCGGGTGGTCGAAGCAGTCCCTTATCCAATAATGTTCTTTGCGATACCAAAGCAGTATCTCTAAACACATGGGATTCTTCGGGATACCAAAGCAGTATCTCTAAACACATGACGTTCTTAGGGTGGTCGAAGCAGTCCCTTATCCAATAAGGTTCTTTGAGATACCAAATCAGTATCTCAAAACACATGAAATTCTTCAGGTGGTCAAAGCAGTCCCTTATCAAATAAGGTTCTTCGTGATACCAAAGCAGTATCTCTAAATACATGAGATTCTTCGGGTGGTCGAAGTAGTCCCTTATCCAATAAGGTTCTTCGCGATACCAAAGTAGTATCTGTAAACCCATGAGATTCTTCGGGTGGTCGAAGCAGTCCCTTATCCAATAAGGTTCTTCCTGATACCAAAGCAGTATCTCTAAGAACACATGATATTCTTTGGATGGTCGAAGCAGTCTCTTATCGAATAAGGTTCTTCGCGATAGCAAAGCAGTATCTCTAAACACATGAGATTCGTCGGGTGGTCGAAGCCGTGCCTTATCCAATAAGGTTCTTTGCGATACCAAAGCAGTATCTGTAAACACATGAGATTCGTCGGAAGGTCAAAGCAGTCCCTTATCTAATAAGTTTCTTCGTGATACCAAAGCAGTATCTCTAAACACATGAGATTCTTCGGGTGGTCAAAGCAGTCCGTTATCCAATAAGGTTCGTCACGATATCAAAGCAGTATCTCTAAACACATGAGATTCTTCGGGTGGTCGAAGAAGTGCCTTATCCAATAAGGTTCTTCGTGATACGAAAGCAGTATCTTTAAACGCATGATATTCTTCGGGTGGTCAAAGCAATCCCTTATCTAATAAGGTTCTTCGCGATATCAAAGCAGTATCTCTAAACACATAAGATTCTTCGCGATACCAAAGCAGTATCTCTAAACACATGAGATTCTTCGTGTGGTCGAAGCAGTCCCTTAACCAATAAGGTTCTTCGCGATACCAAAGCAGTATCTCTAAACACATGAAATTCTTCGGGTGGTCGAAGCAGGCCCTTATCCAATAAGGTTCTTCGCGATACCAAAGCAGTATCTCTAAACACATGAGATTCTTCGGGTGGTTGAAGCAGTCCCTTATCCAA
This sequence comes from Lathyrus sativus, assembly GCA_963859935.3. Taxonomy (NCBI): domain Eukaryota; kingdom Viridiplantae; phylum Streptophyta; class Magnoliopsida; order Fabales; family Fabaceae; genus Lathyrus; species Lathyrus sativus. Next base: position 233,185,183 of record OZ012740.1, on the reverse strand, counting down.
TAAGGTTCTTCACGATATCAAAGCAGTATCTCTAAACACATGAGATTCTTCGGGTGGTCGATGAAGTGCCTTATCCAATAAGGTTCTTCGGCATACGAAAGCAGTATCTTTAAACGCATGAGATTCTTCGGGTGGTCAAAGCAATCCCTAATCTAATAAGGTTCTTCGCGATACCAAAGCAGTATCTCTAGACACATGAGATTCTTCGGGTGGTGAAAGTAGTCCCTTATCCAATAAGGTTCTTCGCGATATCAAAGCAGTATCTCTAAACACACGAGATTCTTCGCGATACCAAAGCAGTATCTCTAAATACATGAGATTCTTCGTGTGGTCGAAGCAGTCCCTTATCCAATAAGGTTCTTCGCGATACCAAAGCAGTATCTCTAAACACATGAAATTCTTCGGGTGGTCGAAGCAGGCCCTTATCCAATAAGGTTCTTCGCGATACCAAAGCAGTATCTCTAAACACATGAGATTCCTCGGGTGGTTGAAGCAGTACCTTATCCAATAAGGTTCTTCGTGATACCAAAGCAGTATCTCTAAACACATGAGATTCTTCGGGTTGTCGAAGCAGTCCCTTATCCAATAAGGTTCTTTGCGATACCAAAGTAGTATCTCTAAACACATGAGATTCTTAGGGTGGTCGAAGCAGTCCCTTATCCAATAAGGTTCTTTGCAATACCAAAGTAGTATCTCTAAACACATGAGATTCTTCGGGTGGTCGAAGCAGTCCCTTATCTAGTAAGGTTCTTTGCGATACCAAAGCAGTATCTCTAAACACGTGAGATTCTTCAGGTGGTCAAAGCAGTCCCTTATCGAATAAGGTTCTTCGCGATACCAAAGCAGTATCTCTAAACACATGAGATTCTTCGCGTGGTCGAAGTAGTCCCTTATCCAATAAGGTTCTTCGCGATACCAAAGTAGTATATGTAAACACATGAGATTCGTCGGATGGTCAAAGCAGTCTCTTATTTAATAAGTTTCTTCACGATACCAAAGCAGTATATCTAATTACATGAGAGTCTTCGGGTGGTCAAAGCAGTCCCTCATCCAATAAGGTTCTTCACGATATCAAAGCAGTATCTCTAAACACATGAGATTCTTCGGAAGGTTGAAGAAGTGCCTTATCCAATAAGGTGCTTCGCGATACGAAAGCAGTATCTTTAAACGCATGAGATTCTTCGGGTGGTCAATGCAATCCCTTATCTAATAAGGTTCTTCGCGATACCAAAGCAATATCTCTAAACACATGAGATTCTTCGGGTGGTGAAAGCAGTCCCTTATCCAATAAGGTTCTTCCTGATACCAAAGCAGTATCTCTAAGAACACATGAGATTCTCTGGGTGGTCGAAGCAGTCTCTTATCCAATAAGGTTCTTCGCGATAGCAAAGCAGTATCTCTAAACACATGAGATTCGTCGGGTGGTCGAAGTAGTGCCTTATCCAATAAGGTTCTTTGCGATACCAAAGCAGTATCTGTAAACACATGAGATTCGTCGGATGGTCAAAGCAGTCCCTTATCTAATAAGGTTCTTCGTGATACCAAAGCAGTATCTCTAAACACATGAGATTCTTCGGGTGGTCAAAGCAGTCCCTTATCCAATAAGGTTCGTCACGATATCAAAGCAGTATCTCTAAACACATGAGATTCTTCGGGTGGTCGAAGAAGTGCCTTATCCAATAAGGTTCTTCGCGATACGAAAGCAGTGTCTTTAAACGCATGAGATTCTTCGGGTGGTGAAAGAAATCCCTTATCTAATAAGGTTCTTCGCGATACCAAAGCAGTATCTCTAAACACCGTATATTCTTCGGGTGGTGAAAGTAGTCCCTTATCCAATAAGGTTCTTCGCGATATCAAAGCAGTATCTCTAAACACACGAGATTCTTCGCGATACCAAAGTAGTATCTCTAAACACATGAGATTCTTCGTGTGGTCAAAGCAGTCCCTTATCCAATAAGGTTCTTCGTGATACCAAAGCAGTATCTCTAAACACATGAAATTCTTCGGGTGGTCGAAGCAGGCCCTTATCCAATAAGGTTCTTCGCGATACCAAAGCAGTATCTCTAAACACATGAGATTCTTCGGGTGGTTGAAGCAGTACCTTATCCAATAAGGTTCTTCGTGATACCAAAGCAGTATCTCTAAACACATGAGATTCTTCGGGTTGTCGAAGCAGTCCCATATCCAATAAGGTTCTTTTCGATACCAAAGTAGTATCTCTAAACACATGAGATTCTTAGGGTGGTCGAAGCAGTCCCTTATCCAATAAGGTTCTTTGCGATACCAAAGTAGTATCTCTAAACACATGAGATTCTTCGGGTGGTCGAAGCAGTCCCTTATCTAGTAAGGTTCTTTGCGATACCAAAGCAGTATCTCTAAACACATGTGATTCTTCAGGTGGTCAAAGCAGTCCCTTATCGAATAAGGTTCTTCGCGATACCAAAGCAGTATCTCTATACACATGAGATTCTTCGCGTGGTCGAAGTAGTCCCTTATCCAATAAGGTTCTTCGCGATACCAAAGTAGTATCTGTAAACACATGAGATTCGCCGGATGGTCAAAGCAGTCTCTTATTTAATAAGTTTCTTCACGATACCAAAGCAGTATCTCTAATTACATGAGAGTCTTCGGGTGGTCAAAGCAGTCCCTTATCCAATAAGGTTTTTCACGATATCAAACCAGTATCTTTAAACACATGAGATTCTTCGGAAGGTTGAAGAAGTGCCTTATCCAATAAGGTTCTTCGCGATACAAAAGCAGTATCTTTAAACGCATGAGATTCTTCGGGTGGTCAATGCAATCCCTTATCTAATAAGGTTCTTCACGATACCAAAGCAGTATCTCTAAACATATGAGATTCTTCGGGTGGTGAAAGTAGTCCCTTATCCAATAAGGTTCTTCCTGATACCAAAGCAGTATCTCTAAGAACACATGAGATTCTCCGGGTGGTCGAAGCAGGCTCTTACCCAATAAGGTTCTTCGCGATAGCAAAGCAGTATCTCTAAACACATGAGATTCGTCGGGTGGTCGAAGCAGTGCCTTATCCAATAAGGTTCTTTGCGATACCATAGCAGCATCTGTAAACACATGAGATTCGTCGAATGGTCAAAGCAGTCCCTTATCTAATAAGGTTCTTCGTGATACCAAAGCAGTATCTCTAAACACATGAGATTCTTTGGGTGGTCAAAGCAGACCCTTATCTAATAAGGTTCGTCACGATATCAAAGCAGTATCTCTAAACACATGAGATTCTTTGGGTGGTCGAAGCAGTCCCTTATCTTGTAAGGTTCTTTGCGATACCAATGCAGTATGTCTAAACACATGAGATTCTTCAGGTGGTCAAAGCAGTCCTTTATCGAATAAGGTTCTTCGCGATACCAAAGCAGTATCTCTAAACACATGAGATTCTTCGCGTGGTCGAAGTAGTCCCTTATCCAATAAGGTTCTTCGTGATACCAAAGTAGTATCTGTAAACACATGAGATTCATCGGATGGTCAAAGCAGTCTCTTATTTAATAAGTTTCTTCGTGATACCAAAGCAGTATCTCTAATTACATGAGAGTCTTTGGGTGGTCAAAGCAGTCCCTTATCCAATAAGCTTCCTCACGATATGAAAGCAGTATCTTTAAACGCATGAGATTCTTCGGGTGGTCAAAGCAATCCCTTATCTAATAAGGTTCTTCGCGATACCAAAGCAGTATCTTTAAACACATGAGATTCTTCGGGTGGTGAATGTAGTCCCTTATCCAATAAGGTTCTTCGCGATATCAAAGCAGTATCTCTAAACACACGAGATTTGTCGCGATACCAAATCAGTATCTCTAAACACATGAGATTCTTCGTGTGGTCGAAGCAGTCCCTTATCCAATAAGGTTCTTCGCGATACCAAAGCAGTATCTCTAAACATATGAAATTCTTTGGGTGGTCGAAGCAGGCCCTTATCCAATAAGGTTCTTCGCGATACCAAAGCAGTATCTCTAAACACACGAGATTCTTCGGGTGGTTGAAGCAGTCCCTTATCCAATAAGGTTCTTCACGATTTCAAAGCAGTATCTCTAAACACATGAGATTCTTCGGGTGGTTGAAGAAGTGCCTTATCCAATAAGGTTCTTCGCGATACGAAAGGAGTATCTTTAAACACATGAGATTCTTCAGGTGGTTAAAGCAATCCCTTATCTAATAAGGTTCTTCGTGATACCAAAGCAGTATCTCTAAACACATGAGATTCTTCGGGTGGTAAAAGTAGTCCCTTATCCAATAAGGTTCTTTGCGATATTAAAGCAGTATCTCTAAACACACGAGATTCTTCGCGATACCAAAGTAGTATCTCTAAACACATGAGATTCTTCGTGTGGTCGAAGCAGTCCCTTATCCAATAAGGTTCTTCACGATACCAAAGCAGTATCTCTAAACACATGAAATTCTTCGGATGGTCGAAGCAGGCCCTTATCCAATAAGGTTCTTCGCGATACCAAAGCAGTATCTCTAAACACATGGGATTCTTCGGGTTTTCGAAGCAGTCCCTTATCCAATAAGGTTCTTTGCGATACCAAAGTAGTATATCTAAATACATGGGATTCTTCGGGTTGTCAAAGCAGTCCCTTATCCAATAAGGTTCTTTGCGATACCAAAGTAGTATCTCTAAACACATGAGATTCTTAGGGTGGTCGAAGCAGTCCCTTATCCAATAAGGTTCTTTACGATACCAAAGTAGTATCTCTAAACACATGAGATTCTTCGGGTGGTCGAAGCAGCTCCTTATCTAGTAAGGTTCTTTGCGATACCAAAGCAGTGTCTCTAAACACATGAGATTCTTCAGGTGGTCAAAGCAGTCCCATATCGAATAAGGTTCTTCGCGATACCAAAGCATTATCTCTACACACATGAGATTCTTCGGGTGGTCGAAGCAGTCCCTTATCCAATAAGGTTCTTTACGATACCAAAGTAGTATCTCTAAACACATGAGATTCTTCGGGTGGTCGAAGTAGTCCCTTATCCAATAAGGTTCTTCGCGATACCAAAGTAGTATCTGTAAACACATGAGATTCGTTGTATGGTCAAAGCAGTCTCTTATCTAATAAGGTTCTTCGCGATACCAAAGCAGTATCTCTAATTACATGAGAGTCTTCGGGTGTTCAAAGCATTCCCTTATCCAATAAGGTACTTCGCGATATCAAAGCAGTATCTCTAAACACATGAGATTTTTCGCGATACCAAAGCAGTATCTCTAAACACATGATGTTCTTCGGGTGGTCGAAGCAGTCCCTTATTCAATAATGTTCTTTGTGATACGAAATCAATATATCTAAACACATGAGATTATTCAGGTGGTAAAAGCAGTACCTTATCAAATAAGGTTCTTCGCGATACCAAAGCAGTATCTCTAAACACGTGAGATTCTTCGGGTGGTCGAAGTAGTCTGTTATGCAATAAGGTTCTTCGCGATACCAAAGTAGTATCTGTAAACACATGAGATTCGTCGGATGGTCAAAGCAGTCTCTTATCTAATAAGTTTCTTCGCGATACCAAAGTAGTATCTCTAATTACATGAGAGTCTTCGGGTGGTCAAAGCAGTCCCTTATCCAATAAGGTTCTTCGCGATATCAAAGCAGTATCTCTAAACACATGAGATTCTTCGGGTGGTCGAAGAAGTGCCTTATCCAATAAGGTTCTTCGCGATACGAAAGCAGTATCTTTAAACGCATGAGATTCTTCAGGTGGTCAAAGCAATCCCTTATCTAATAAGGTTCTTCGCGATACCAAAGCAGTATCTATAAACACATGAGATTCTTCGGGTGGTAAAAGTAGTCCCTTATCCAATAAGGTTCTTCGCGATATCAAAGCAGTATCTCTAAACACACGAGATTCTTCGCGATACCAAAGCAGTATCTCTAAACACATGAGATTCTTTGGGTGGTCAAAGCAGTCCCTTATCCAATAAGGTTCTTCGCGATACCAAAGCAGTATCTCTAAACACATGAGATTCTTTGGGTGGTTGAAGCAGTACCTTATCCAATAAGGTTCTTCGTGATACCAAAGAAGTATCTCTACACACATGGGATTCTTCGGGTTGTTGAAGCAGTCCCTTATCCAATAAGGTTCTTTGTGATACCAAAGTAGTATCTCTAAACACATGAGATTCGTAGGGTGGTCGAAGCAGTCCCTTATCCAATAAGGTTCTTTGCGATACCAAAGTAGTATCTCTAAACACATGAGATTCTTCGGGTGGTCGAAGCAGTCCTTTATCTAGTAAGGTTCTTTGCGATACCAAAGCAGTATCTCTAAACACATGAGATTCTTCAGGTGGTCAAAGCAGTCCCTTATCGAATAAGGTTCTTCGCAATACCAAAGCAGTATCTCTAAACACATGAGATTCTTCGGGTGGTCGAAGTAGTCCCTTATCCAATAAGGTTTTTCGCGATACCAAAGTAGTATCTGCAAACACATGAGATTCGTCGGAGGGTCAAAGCAGTCTCTTATCTAATAAGGTTCTTCGCAATACCAAAGCAGTATCTCTAAACACATGAGATTCTTCGGGTGGTCGAAGTAGTCCCTTATCCAATAAGGTTCTTTGCGAAACCAAAGTAGTATCTGTAAACACATGAGATTCGTCGGATGGTCAAAGCAATCTCTTATCTAATAAGGTTCTTCGCGATACCAAAGCAGTATCTCTAATTACATGAGAGTATTCGGGTGGTCAAAGCAGTCCCTTATCCAATAAGGTACTTCGCGATATCAAAGCAGTATCTCTAAACACATGAGATTTTTCGCGATACCAAAGCAGTATCTCTAAACACATGACGTTCTTCGGGTGGTCGAAGCAGTCCCTTATTCAATAATGTTCTTTGCGATACAAAATCAATATATCTAAACACATGAGATTCTTCGGGTGGTCGAAGTAGTCCGTTATCCAATAAGGTTCTTTGCGATACCAAAGTAGTATCTGTAAACACATGAGATTCGTCGGATGGTCAAAGCAGTCTCTTATCTAATAAGTTTCTTTGCGATACCAAAGCAGTATCTCTAATTACATGAGAGTCTTCGGGTGGTCAAAGTAGTCCCTTATCCAAGAAGGTTCTTCGCGATATTAAAGCAGTATCTCTAAACACATGAGATTCTTCGGGTGGTCGAAGAAGTGCCTTATCCAATAAGGTTCTTCGCGATACGAAAGCAGTATCTTTAAAAGCATGAGATTCTTCAGGTGGTCAAAGCAATCCCTTATCTAATAAGGTTCTTCGCGATACCAAAGCAGTATCTCTAAACACATGAGATTCTTCGGGTGGTAATAGTAGTCCCTTATCCAATAAGGTTCTTCGCGATATCAAAGCAGTATCTCTAAACACACGAGATTCTTCGCGATACCAAAGCAGTATCTCAAAACACATGAGATTCTTCGTGTGGTCGAAGCAGTCCCTTATCCAATAAGGTTCTTCGCGATACCAAAGCAGTATCTCTAAACACGTGAGATTCTTCGGGTGGTTGAAGCAGTACCTTATCTAATAAGGTTCTTCGCGATACCAAAGCAGTATCTCTAAACACATGAGATTTTTCGGGTGGTAAAAGTAGTCCCTTATCCAATAAGGTTCTTCGCGATATCAAAGCAGTATCTCTAAACACACGAGATTCCTCGCGATACCAAAGCAGTATCTCTAAACACATTAGATTCTTTGGGTGGTCAAAGTAGTCCCTTATCAAATAAGGTTCTTCGCGATACCAAAGCAGTATCTCTAAACACATGAGATTCTTCGGGTGGTTGAAGCAGTACCTTATCCAATAAGGTTCTGCGTGATACCAAAGCAGTATCTCTAAACACATGGGATTCTTCGGGTTGTCGAAGCAGTCCCTTATCCAATAAGGTTCTTTGCGATACCAAAGTAGTATCTATAAACACATGAGATTCTTAGGGTGGTCGAAGCAGTCCCTTATCCAATAAGGTTCTTTGCGATACCAAAGTAGTATCTCTAAACACATGAGATTCTTCGGGTGGTCGAAGCAGTCCTTTATCTAGTAAGGTTCTTTGCGATACCAAAGCAGTATCTCTAAACACATGAGATTCTTCAGGTGGTCAAAGCAGTCCCTTATCGAATAAGGTTCTTCGCGATACCAAAGCAGTATCTCTAAACACATGAGATTCTTCGGGTGGTCGAAGTAGTCCCTTATCCAATAAGGTTCTTCGCATTACCAAAGTAGTATCTGTAAACACATGAGATTCGTCGGATGGTCAAAGAAGTCTCTTATCTAATAAGGTTCTTCGCGATACCAAAGCAATATGTCTAATTACATGAGAGTCTTTGGGTGGTCAAAGCAGTCCCTTATCCAATAAGGTTCTTCGCGATATCAAAGCAGTATCTCTAAACACATGAGATTTTTCGCGATACCAAAGCAGTATCTCTAAACACATGATGTGCTTCGGGTGGTTGAAGCAGTCCCTTATCCAATAATGTTCTTTGCGATACGAAATCAATATCTCTAAACACATGAGATTATTCAGGTGGTAAAAGCAGTACCTTATCAAATAAGGTTCTTCGCGATACCAAAGAAGTATCTCTAAACACGTGATATTCCTCGGGTGGTCGAAGTAGTCCCTTATCCAATAAGGTTCTTCGCGATACCAAAGTAGTATCTGTAAACACATGAGATTCGTCGGATGGCCAAAGCAGTCTCTTATCTAATAAGTTTCTTCGCGATACCAAAGCAGTATATCTAATTACATGAGAGTCTTCGGGTGGTCAAAGCAGTCCCTTATCCAATAAGGTTCTTTGCGATATCAAAGCAGTATCTCTAAACACATGAGATTCTTCGGGTGGTCGAAGAAGTGCCTTATCCAATAAGGTTCTTCGCGATACGAAAGCAGTATCTTTAAACGCATGAGATTCTTCGGGTGGTCAAAGCAATCCCTTATCTAATAAGTTTTTTTGCGATACCAAAGCAGTATCTCTAAACACATGAGATTCTTCGGGTGGTAAAAGTAGTCCCTTATCCAATAAGGTTCTTCGCGATATCAAAGCAGTATCTCTAAACACACGAGATTCTTCGCGATACCAAAGCAGTATCTCTAAACACATGAGATTCTTCGTGTGGTCGAAGCAGTCCCTTATCCAATAAGGTTCTTCAAGATACCAAAGCCGTATCTCTAAACACATGAAATTCTTCGGATGGTCGAAGCAGGCCCTTATCCAATAAGGTTCTTCGCGATACCAAAGCAGTATCTCTAAACACATGGGATTTTTCGGGTTGTCGAAGTAGTCCCTTATCCAATAAGGTTCTTTGCGATACCAAAGTAATATCTCTAAACACATGGGATTCTTCGGGTTGTCGAAGCAGTCCCTTATCCAATAAGGTTCTTTGTGATACTAAAGTAGTATCTCTAAACACATGAGATTCTTAGGGTGGTCGAAGCAGTCCCTTATCCAATAAGGTTCTTTGCGATACCAAAGTAGTATCTCTAAACACATGAGATTCTTCGGGTGGTCGAAGCAGTCCCTTATCTAGTAAGGTTCTTTGCGATACCAAAGCAGTATCTCTAAACACATGAGATTCTTGAGGTGGTCAAAGCAGTCCCTTATCGAATAAGGTTCTTCGCGATACCAAAGCAGTATCTCTAAACACATGAGAATCTTCGGGTGGTCAAAGTAGTCCCTTATCCAATAAGGTTCTTCGCGATACCAAAGTAGTATCTGTAAACACATGAGATTCGTCGGATGGTCAAAGCAGTCTCTTATCTAATAAGGTTCTTCGCGAAACCAAAGCAGTATCTCTAATTACATGAGAGTCTTCGGGTGATCAAAGCAGTCCCTTATCCAATAAGGTTCTTCGCGATATCAAAGCAGTATCTCTAAACACATGAGATTTTTCGCGATACCAAAGCAGTATCTCTAAACACATGACGTTCTTCGGGTGGTCGAAGCAGTCCCTTATCCAATAATGTTCTTTGCGATACGAAATCAATATCTCTAAACACATGAGATTATTCAGGTGGTAAAAGCAAAACCTTATCAAATAAAGTTCTTCGCGATACCAAAGCAGTATCTCTAAACACGTGAGATTCTTCGGGTGGTCGAAGTAGTCCCTTATCCAATAAGGTTCTTCGCGATACCAAAGTAGTATCTGTAAACACATGAGATTCGTCGGATGGTCAAAGCAGTCTCTCATCTAATAAGTTTCTTCGCGATACCAAAGCAGTATATCTAATTACATGAGAGTCTTCGGGTGGTCAAAGCAGTCCCTTATCCAATAAGGTTCTTTGCGATATCAAAGCAATATCTCTAAACACATGAGATTCTTCGGGTGGTCGAAGAAGTGCCTTATCCAATAAGGTTCTTCGCGATACGAAAGCAGTATCTTTAAATGCATGAGATTCTTCGGGTGGTCAAAGCAATCCCTTATCTAATAAGGTTTTTTGCGATACCAAAGCAGTATCTCTAAACACATGAGATTCTTCGGGTGGTAAAAGTAGTCCCTTATCCAATAAGGTTCTTCGTGATATCAAAACAGTATCTCTAAACACACGAGATTCTTCGCGATACCAAAGCAGTATCTCTAAACACATGAGATTCTTCGTGTGGTCGAAGCAGTCCCTTATCCAATAAGGTTCTTCGCGATACCAAAGCCGTATCTCTAAACACATGAAATTCTTCGGATGGTCGAAGCAGGCCCTTATCCAATAAGGTTCTTCGCGATACCAAAGCAGTATCTCTAGACACATGGGATTTTTCGGGTTGTCGAAGCAGTCCCTTATCCAATAAGGTTCTTTGCGATACCAAAGTAATATCTCTAAACACATGGGATTCTTCGGGTTGTCGAAGCAGTCCCTTATCCAATAAGGTTCTTTGCGATACCAAAGTAGTATCTCTAAACACATGAGATTCTTAGGGTGGTCGAAGCAGTCCCTTATCCAATAAGGTTCTTTGCGATACCAAAGTAGTATCTCTAAACACATGAGACTCTTCGGGTGGTCGAAGCAGTCCCTTATCTAGTAAGGTTCTTTGCGATACCAAAGCAGTATCTCTAAACACATGAGATTCTTCAGGTGGTCAAAGCAGTCCCTTATCGAATAAGGTTCTTCGCGATACCAAAGCAGTATCTCTAAACACATGAGAATCTTCGGGTGGTCGAAGTAGTCCCATATCCAATAAGGTTCTTCGCGATACCAAAGTAGTATCTGTAAACACATGAGATTCGTCGGATGGTCAAAGCAGTCTCTTATCTAATAAGGTTCTTCGCGATACCAAAGCAGTATCTCTAATTACATGAGAGTCTTCGGGTGATCAAAGCAGTCCCTTATCCAATAAGGTTCTTCGCGATATCAAAGCAGTATCTCTAAACACATGAGATTTTTCGCGATACCAAAGCAGTATCTCTAAACACATGACGTTCTTCGGGTGGTCGAAGCAGTCCCTTATCCAATAATGTTCTTTGCGATACGAAATCAATATCTCTAAACACATGAGATTATTCAGGTGGTAAAAGCAAAACCTTATCAAATAAAGTTCTTCGCGATACCAAAGCAGTATCTCTAAACACGTGAGATTCTTCGGGTGGTCGAAGTAGTCCCTTATCCAATAAGGTTCTACGCGATACCAAAGTAGTATCTGTAAACACATGAGATTCGTCGGATGGTCAAAGCAGTCTCTTATCTAATAAGTTTCTTCGCGATACCAAAGCAGTATCTCTAATTACATGAGAGTCTTCGGGTGGTCAAAGCAGTCCCTTATCCAATAAGGTTCTTCGCGATATCAAAGCAGTATCTCTAAACACATGAGATTCTTCGGGTGGTCGAAGAAGTGCCTTATCCAATAAGGTTCTTCGCGATACGAAAGCAGTATCTTTAAACGCATGAGATTCTTCGGGTGGTCAAAGCAATCCCTTATCTAATAAGGTTCTTCGCGATACCAAAGCAATATCTCTAAACACATGAGATTCTTCGGGTGGTAAAAGTAGTCCCTTATCCAATAAGGTTCTTTGCGATATCAAAGCAGTATCTCTAAACACACGAGATTCTTCGCGATACCAAAGCAGTATCTCTAAACACATGAGATTCTTGGTGTGGTCGAAGCAGTCCCTTATCCAATAAGGTTTTTCGCGATACCAAAGCAGTATCTCTAAACACATGAGATTCTTCAGGTGGTCAAAGCAGTCCCTTATCGAATAAGGTTCTTCGCGATACCAAAGCATTATCTCTAAACACATGAGATTCTTCGGGTGGTCGAAGTAGACCCTTATCCAATAAGGTTCTTCGCGATACCAAAGTAGTATCTGTAAACACATGAGATTCGTCAAATGGTCAAAGCAGTCTCTTATCTTATAAGGTTCTTCGCGATACCAAAGCAGTATCTCTAATTACATGAGAGTCTTCGGGTGGTCAAAGCAGTCCCTTATCCAATAAGGTACTTCGCGATATCAAAGCAGTATCTCTAAACACATGAGATTTTTCGCGATACCAAAGAAGTATCTCTAAACACATGATGTTCTTAGGGTGGTTGAAGCAGTCCCTTATTCAATAATGTTCTTTGCGATACGAAATCAATATATCTAAACACATGAGATTATTCAGGTGGTAAAAGCAGTACCTTATCAAATAAGGTTCTTCGCGATACCAAAGCAGTATCTCTAAACACGTGAGATTCTTCGGGTGGTCGAAGTAGTCCCTTATCCAATAAGGTTCTTCGCAATACCAAAGTAGTATCTGTAAACACATGAGATTCGTCGGATGGTCAAAGCAGTCTCTTATCTAATAAGTTTCTTCGCGATACCAAAGCAGTATCTCTAAACACATGAGATTCTTCAGGTGGTCAAAGCAGTCCCTTATCGAATAAGGTTCTTCGCGATACCAAAGCATTATCTCTACACACATGAGATTCTTCGGGTGGTCGAAGTAGACCCTTATCCAATAAGGTTCTTTGCGATACCAAAGTAGTATCTGTAAACACATGAGATTCGTCGGATGGTCAAAGCAGTCTCTTATTTAATAAGGTTCTTCGCGATACCAAAGCAGTATCTCTAATTACATGAGAGTCTTCGGGTGGTCAAAGCAGTCCCTTATCCAATAAGGTACTTCGCGATATCAAAGCAGTATCTCTAAACACATGAGATTTTTCGCGATACCAAAGCAGTATCTCTAAACACATGATGTTCTTCGGGTGGTCGAAGCAGTCCCTTATTCAATAATGTTCTTTGTGATACGAAATCAATATATCTAAACACATGAGATTATTCAGGTGGTAAAAGCAGTACCTTATCAAATAAGGTTCTTCGCGATACCAAAGCAGTATCTCTAAACACGTGAGATTCTTCGGGTGGTCGAAGTAGTCCCTTATCCAATAAGGTTCTTCGCGATACCAAAGTAGTATCTGTAAACACATGAGATTCGTCGGATGGTCAAAGCAGTCTCTTATCTAATAAGTTTCTTCGCGATACCAAAGAAATATCTCTAATTACATGAGAGTCTTCGGGTGGTCAAAGCAGTCCCTTATCCAATAAGGTTCTTCGTGATACCAAAGCAGTATCTCTAAACACATGAGATTCTTCGTGTGGTCGAAGCAGTCCCTTATCCAATAAGGTTCTTCGCGATACCAAAGCAGTATCTCTAAACACATGAGATTTTTCGGGTGGTAAAAGTAGTCCCTTATCCAATAAGGTTCTTCGCGATATCAAAGCAGTATCTCTAAACACACGAGATTCTTCGCGATACCAAAGCAGTATCTCTAAACACATGAGATTCTTTGGGTGGTCAAAGCAGTCCCTTATCCAATAAGGTTCTTCGCGATACCAAAGCAGTATCTCTAAACACATGAGATTCTTCGGGTGGTTGAAGCAGTACCTTATCCAATAAGGTTCTTCGTGATACCAAAGAAGTATCTCTAAACACATGGGATTCTTCGGGTTGTCGAAGCAGTCCCTTATCCAATAAGGTTCTTTGCGATACCAAAGTAGTATCTCTAAACACATGAGATTCGTAGGGTGGTCGAAGCAGTCCCTTATCCAATAAGGTTCTTTGCGATACCAAAGTAGTATCTCTAAACACATGAGATTCTTCGGGTGGTCGAAGCAGTCCTTTATCTAGTAAGGTTCTTTGCGATACCAAAGCAGTATCTCTAAACACATGAGACTCTTCAGGTGGTCAAAGCAGTCCCTTATCGAATAAGGTTCTTCGCAATACCAAAGCAGTATCTCTAAACACATGAGATTCTTCGGGTGGTTGAAGTAGTCCCTTATCCAATAAGGTTTTTCGCGATACCAAAGTAGTATCTGTAAACACATGAGATTCGTCGGATGGTCAAAGCAGTCTCTTATCTAATAAGGTTCTTCGCGATACCAAAGCAGTATCTCTAATTACATGAGAGTCTTCGGGTGGTCAAAGAAGTCCCTTATCCAATAAGGTACTTCGCGATATCAAAGCAGTATCTCTAAACACATGAGATTTTTCGCGATACCAAAGCAGTATCTCTAAACACATGATGTTCTTACGGTGGTCGAAGCAGTCCCTTATTCAATAATGTTCTTTGCGATACGAAATCAATATATCTAAACACATGAGATTATTCAGGTGGTAAAAGCAGTACCTTATCAAATAAGGTTCTTCGCGATACCAAAGCAGTATCTCTAAACACGTGAGATTCTTCGGGTGGTCGAAGTAGTCCCTTATCCAATAAGGTTCTTCGCAATACCAAAGTAGTATCTGTAAACACATGAGATTCGTCGGATGGTCAAAGCAGTCTCTTATCTAATAAGTTTCTTCGCGATACCAAAGCAGTATCTCTAAACACATGAGATTCTTCAGGTGGTCAAAGCAGTCCCTTATCGAATAAGGTTCTTCGCGATACCAAAGCATTATCTCTACACACATGAGATTCTTCGGGTGGTCGAAGTAGACCCTTATCCAATAAGGTTCTTTGCGATACCAAAGTAGTATCTGTAAACACATGAGATTCGTCGGATGGTCAAAGCAGTCTCTTATTTAATAAGGTTCTTCGCGATACCAAAGCAGTATCTCTAATTACATGAGAGTCTTCGGGTGGTCAAAGCAGTCCCTTATCCAATAAGGTACTTCGCGATATCAAAGCAGTATCTCTAAACACATGAGATTTTTCGCGATACCAAAGCAGTATCTCTAAACACATGATGTTCTTCGGGTGGTCGAAGCAGTCCCTTATTCAATAATGTTCTTTGTGATACGAAATCAATATATCTAAACACATGAGATTATTCAGGTGGTAAAAGCAGTACCTTATCAAATAAGGTTCTTCGCGATACCAAAGCAGTATCTCTAAACACGTGAGATTCTTCGGGTGGTCGAAGTAGTCCCTTATCCAATAAGGTTCTTCGCGATACCAAAGTAGTATCTGTAAACACATGAGATTCGTCGGATGGTCAAAGCAGTCTCTTATCTAATAAGTTTCTTCGCGATACCAAAGAAATATCTCTAATTACATGAGAGTCTTCGGGTGGTCAAAGCAGTCCCTTATCCAATAAGGTTCTTCGTGATACCAAAGCAGTATCTCTAAACACATGAGATTCTTCGTGTGGTCGAAGCAGTCCCTTATCCAATAAGGTTCTTCGCGATACCAAAGCAGTATCTCTAAACACATGAGATTTTTCGGGTGGTAAAAGTAGTCCCTTATCCAATAAGGTTCTTCGCGATATCAAAGCAGTATCTCTAAACACACGAGATTCTTCGCGATACCAAAGCAGTATCTCTAAACACATGAGATTCTTTGGGTGGTCAAAGCAGTCCCTTATCCAATAAGGTTCTTCGCGATACCAAAGCAGTATCTCTAAACACATGAGATTCTTCGGGTGGTTGAAGCAGTACCTTATCCAATAAGGTTCTTCGTGATACCAAAGAAGTATCTCTAAACACATGGGATTCTTCGGGTTGTCGAAGCAGTCCCTTATCCAATAAGGTTCTTTGCGATACCAAAGTAGTATCTCTAAACACATGAGATTCGTAGGGTGGTCGAAGCAGTCCCTTATCCAATAAGGTTCTTTGCGATACCAAAGTAGTATCTCTAAACACATGAGATTCTTCGGGTGGTCGAAGCAGTCCTTTATCTAGTAAGGTTCTTTGCGATACCAAAGCAGTATCTCTAAACACATGAGACTCTTCAGGTGGTCAAAGCAGTCCCTTATCGAATAAGGTTCTTCGCAATACCAAAGCAGTATCTCTAAACACATGAGATTCTTCGGGTGGTTGAAGTAGTCCCTTATCCAATAAGGTTTTTCGCGATACCAAAGTAGTATCTGTAAACACATGAGATTCGTCGGATGGTCAAAGCAGTCTCTTATCTAATAAGGTTCTTCGCGATACCAAAGCAGTATCTCTAAACACTTGAGATTCTTCGGGTGGTCGAAGTAGTCCCTTATCCAATAAGGTTCTTTGCGAAACCAAAGTAGTATCTGTAAACACATGAGATTCATCGGATGGTCAAAGCAGTCTCTTATCTAATAAGGTTCTTCGCGATACTAAAGCAGTATCTCTAATTACATGAGAGTCTTCGGGTGGTCAAAGCAGTCCCTTATCCAATAAGGTACTTCGCGATATCAAAGCAGTATCTCTAAACACGTGAGATTTTTCGCGATACCAAAGCAGTATCTCTAAAGACATGACGTTCTTCGGGTGGTCGAAGCAGTCCCTTATTCAATAATGTTCTTTGCGATACGAAATCAATATATCTAAACACATGAGATTATTCAGGTGGTAAAAGCAGTACCTTATCAAATAAGGTTCTTCGCGATACCAAAGCAGTATCTCTAAACACGTGAGATTCTTCGGGTGGTCGAAGTAGTCCGTTATCCAATAAGGTTCTTCGCGATACCAAAGTAGTATCTGTAAACACATGAGATTCGTCGGATGGTCAAAGCAGTCTCTTATCTAATAAGTTTCTTCGCGATACCAAAGCAGTATCTCTAATTACATGAGAGTCTTCGGGTGGTCAAAGTAGTCCCTTATCCAATAAGGTTCTTCGCGATATCAAAGCAGTATCTCTAAACACATGAGATTCTTAGGGTGGTCGAAGAAGTGCCTTATCCAATAAGGTTCTTCGCAATAAGAAAGCAGTATCTTTAAACGCATGAGATTCTTCAGGTGGTCAAAGCAATCCCTTATCTAATAAGGTTCTTCGCGATACCAAAGCAGTATCTCTAAACACATGAGATTCTTCGGGTGGTAATAGTAGTCCCTTATCCAATAAGGTTCTTCGCGATATCAACGTATTATCTCTAAACACACGAGATTCTTCGCGATACCAAAGCAGTATCTCAAAACACATGAGATTCTTCGTGTGGTCGAAGCAGTCCCTTATCCAATAAGGTTCTTCGCGATATCAAAGCAGTATCTCTAAACACACGAGATTCTTCGCGATACCAAAGCAGTATCTCTAAACACATCAGATTCTTTGGGTGGTCAAAGTAGTCCCTTATCCAATAAGGTTCTTCGCGATACCAAAGCAGTATCTCTAAACACATGAGATTCTTCGGGTGGTTGAAGCAGTACCTTATCTAATAAGGTTCTTCGCGATACCAAAGCAGTATCTCTAAACACATGAGATTTTTCGGGTGGTAAAAGTAGTCCCTTATCCAATAAGGTTCTTCGCGATATCAAAGCAGTATCTCTAAACACACGAGATTCTTCGCGATACCAAAGCAGTATCTCTAAACACATCAGATTCTTTGGGTGGTCAAAGTAGTCCCTTATCCAATAAGGTTCTTCGCGATACCAAAGCAGTATCTCTAAACACATGAGATTCTTCGGGTGGTTGAAGCAGTACCTTATCCAATAAGGTTCTTCGTGATACCAAAGCAGTATCTCTAAACACATGGGATTCTTCGGGTTGTCGAAGAAGTCCCTTATCCAATAAGGTTCTTTGCGATACCAAACTAGTATCTCTAAACACATGAGATTCATAGGGTGGTCGAAGCAGTCCCTTATCCAATAAGGTTCTTTGCGATACCAAAGTAGTATCTCTAAACACATGAGATTCTTTGGGTGGTCGAAGTAGTCCTTTATCTAGTAAGGTTCTTTGCGATACCAAAGCAATATCTCTAAACACATGAGATTCTTCAGGTGGTCAAAGCAGTCCCTTATCGAATAAGGTTCTTCGCGATACCAAAGCAGTATCTCTAAACACATGAGATTCTTCGGGTGGTCGAAGTAGTCCCTTATCCAATAAGGTTCTTCGCGATACCAAAGTAGTATCTGTAAACACATAAGATTCGTCGGATGGTCAAAGCAGTCTCTTATCTAATAAGGTTCTTCGTGATACCAAAGCAGTATGTCTAATTACATGAGAGTCTTTGGGTGGTCAAAGCAGTCCCTTATCCAATAAGGTTCTTCGCTATATCAAAGCAGTATCTCTAAACACATGAGATTTTTCGCGATACCAAAGCAGTATCTCTAAACACATGATGTGCTTCGGGTGGTCGAAGCAGTCCCTTATCCAATAATGTTCTTTGCGATACGAAATCAATATCTCTAAACACATGAGATTATTCAGGTGGTAAAAGCAGTACCTTATCAAATAAGGTTCTTCACGATACCAAAGCAGTATCTCTAAACACGTGAGATTCCTCGGGTGGTCAAAGTAGTCCCTTATCCAATAAGGTTCTTCGCGATACCAAAGTAGTATCTGTAAACACATGAGATTCGTCGGATGGTCAAAGTAGTCTCTTATCTAATAAGTTTCTTCGCGATACCAAAGCAGTATCTTTAATTACATGAGAGTCTTCGGGTGGTCAAAGCAGTCCCTTATCCAATAAGGTTCTTCGCGATATCAAAGCAGTATCTCTAAACACATGAGATTCTTCGGGTGGTCGAAGAAGTGCCTTATCCAATAAGGTTCTTCGCGATACGAAAGCAGTATCTTTAAACGCATGAGATTCTTCGGGTGGTCAAAGCAATCCCTTATCTAATAAGATTCTTCGCGATACCAAAGCAGTATCTCTAAACACATGAGATTCTTCGAGTGGTAAAAGTAGTCCCTTATCCAATAAGGTTCTTCGCGATATAAAAGCAGTATCTCTAAACACACGAGATTCTTCGCGATACCAAAGCAGTATCTCTAAACACATGAGATTCTTCGTGTGGTCGAAGCAGTCCCTTATCCAATAAGGTTCTTCACGATACCAAAGTCGTATCTCTAAACACATGAAATTCTTCGGATGGTCGAAGCAGGCCCTTATCCAATAAGGTTCTTCGCGATACCAAAGCAGTATCTCTAAACACATGGGATTTTTCGGGTTGTCGAAGCAGTCCCTTATCCAATAAGGTTCTTTGCGATACCAAAGTAATATCTCTAAACACATGGGATTCTTCGGGTTGGCGAAGCAGTCCCTTATCCAATAAGGTTCTTTGCGATACCAAAGTAATATCTCTAAACACATGAGATTCTTAGGGTGGTCGAAGCAGTCCCTTATCCAATAAGGTTCTTTGCGATACCAAAGTAGTATCTCTAAACACATGAGATTCTTCGGGTGGTCGAAGCAGTCCCTTATCTAGTAAGGTTCTTTGCGATACCAAAGCAGTATCTCTAAACACATGAGATTCTTCAGGTGGTCAAAGCAGTCCCTTATCGAATAAGGTTCTTCGCGATACCAAAGCAGTATCTCTAAACACATGAGAATCTTCGGGTGGTCGAAGTAGTCCCTTATCCAATAAGGTTCTTCGCGATACCAAAGTAGTATCTGTAAACCCATGAGATTCGTCGGATGGTCAAAGCAGTCTCTTATCTAATAAGGTTCTTCGCGATACCAAAGCAGTATCTCTAATTACATGAGAGTCTTCGGGTGATCAAAGCAGTCCCTTATCCAATAAGGTTCTTCGCGATATCAAAGCAGTATCTCTAAACACATGAGATTCTTCAGGTGGTCAAAGCAGTCCCTTATCGAATAAGGTTCTTCGCGATACCAAAGCAGTATCTCTAAACACATGAGATTCTTCGGGTGGTCGAAGTAGTCCCTTATCCAATAAGGTTCTTCGCGATACCAAAGTAGTATCTGTAAACACATGAGATTCGTCGGATGGTCAAAGCAGTCTCTTATCTAATAAGGTTCTTCGCGATACCAAAGCAATATGTCTAATTACATGAGAGTCTTTGGGTGGTCAAAGCAGTCCCTTATCCAATAAGGTTCTTCGCGATATCAAAGCAGTATCTCTAAACACATGAGATTTTTCGCGATACCAAAGCAGTATCTCTAAACACATGATATGCTTCGGGTGGTCGAAGCAGTCCCTTATCCAATAATGTTCTTTGCGATACGAAATCAATATCTCTAAACACATGAGATTATTCAGGTGGTAAAAGCAATACCTTATCAAATAAGGTTCTTCATGATACCAAAGCAGTATCTCTAAACGCGTGAGATTCCTCGGGTGGTCGAAGTAGTCCCTTATCCAATAAGGTTCTTCGCGATACCAAAGTAGTAACTGTAAACACATGAGATTCGTCGGATGGTCAAAGCAGTCTCTTATCTAATAAGTTTCTTCGCGATACCAAAGCAGTATCTTTAATTACATGAGAGTCTTCGGGTGGTCAAAGCAGTCCCTTATCCAATAAGGTTCTTCGCGATATCAAAGCAGTATCTCTAAACACATGAGATTCTTCGGGTGGTCGAAGAAGTCCCTTATCCAATAAGGTTCTTCGCGATACGAAAGCAGTATCTTTAAACGCATGAGATTCTTCGGGTGGTCAAAGCAATCCCTTATCTAATAAGGTTCTTCGCGATACCAAAGCAGTATCTCTAAACACATGAGATTCTTCTGGTGGTAAAAGTAGTCCCTTATCCAATAAGGTTCTTCGCGATATCAAAGCAGTATCTCTAAACACACGAGATTCTTCGCGATACCAAAGCAGTATCTCTAAACACATGAGATTCTTCGTGTGGTCGAAGCAGTCCCTTATCCAATAAGGTTCTTCACGATACCAAAGTTGTATCTCTAAACACATGAAATTCTTCGGATGGTCGAAGCAGGCCCTTATCCAATAAGGTTCTTCGCGATACCAAAGCAGTATCTCTAAACACATGGGATTTTTCGGGTTGTTGAAGCATTCCCTTATACAATACGGTTCTTTGCGATACCAAAGTAATATCTCTAAACACATGGGATTCTTCGGGTTGTCGAAGCAGTCCCTTATCCAATAAGGTTCTTTGCGATACCAAAGTAGTATCTTCAAACACATGAGATTCTTAGGGTGGTCGAAGCAGTCCCTTATCCAATAAGGTTCTGTGCGATACCAAAGTAGTATCTCTAAACACATGAGATTCTTCGGGTGGTCGAAGCAGTCCCTTATCTAGTAAGGTTCTTTGCGATACCAAAGCAGTATCTCTAAACACATGAGATTCTTCAGGTGGTCAAAGCAGTCCCTTATCGAATAAGGTTCTTCGCGATACCAAAGCAGTATCTCTAAACACATGAGAATCTTCGGGTGGTCGAAGTAGTCCCTTATCCAATAAGGTTCTTCGCGATACCAAAGTAGTATCTGTAAACCCATGAGATTCGTCGGATGGTCAAAGCAATCTCTTATCTAATAAGGTTCTTTGCGATACCAAAGCAGTATCTCTAATTACATGAGAGTCTTCGGGTGATCAAAGCAGTCCCTTATCCAATAAGGTTCTTCGCGATATCAAAGCAGTATCTCTAAACACATGAGATTTTTCGCGATACCAAAGCAGTATCTCTAAACACATGACGTTCTTCGGGTGGTCGAAGCAGTCCCTTATCCAATAATGTTCTTTGCGATACGAAATCAATATCTCTAAACACATGAGATTATTCAGGTGGTAAAAGCAAAACCTTATCAAATAAGGTTCTTCGCAATACCAAAGCAGTATCTCTAAACACGTGAGATTCTTCGGGTGGTCGAAGTAGTCCCTTATCCAATAAGGTTCTTCGCGATACCAAAGTAGTATCTGTAAACACATGAGATTCGTCGGATGGTCAAAGCAGTCTCTTATCTAATAAGTTTCTTCGCGATACCAAAGCAGTATCTCTAATTACATGAGAGTCTTCGGGTGGTCAAAGCAGTCCCTTATCCAATAAGGTTCTTCGCGATATCAAAGCAGTATCTCTAAACACATGAGATTCTTCGGGTGGTCGAAGAAGTGCCTTATCCAATAAGGTTCTTCGCGATACGAAAGCAGTATCTTTAAACGCGTGAGATTCTTCAGGTGGTCAAAGCAATCCCTTATCTAATAAGGTTCTTCGCGATACCAAAGCAGAATCTCTAAACACATGAGATTCTTCGGGTGGTAAAAGTAGTCCCTTATCCAATAAGGTTCTTCGCGATATCAAAGCAGTATCTCTAAACACCCGAGATTCTTCGCGATACCAAAGCAGTATCTCTAAACACATAAGATTCTTCGTGTGGTCGAAGTAGTCCCTTATCCAATAAGGTTCTTCGCGATACCAAAGCAGTATCTCTAAACACATGAGATTCTTCGGGTGGTTGAGGCAATACCTTATCTAATAAGGTTCTTCGCGATACCAAAGCAGTATCTCTAAACACATGAGATTCTTCGGGTGGTAAAAATAGTCCCTTATCCAATAAAGTTCTTCGCGATATCAAAGCAGTATCTCTAAACACACGAGATTCTTCGCGATACCAAAGCAGTATCTCTAAACACATGAGATTATTTGGGTGGTCAAAGCAGTCCCTTATCCAATAAGGTTCTTCACGATACCAAAGCAGTATCTCTAAACACATGAGATTCTTCGGGTGGTTGAAGCAGTACCTTATCCAATAAGGTTCTTCGTGATACCAAAGTAGTATCTCTAAACACATGGGATTCTTCGTGTTGTCGAAGCAGTCCCTTATCCAATAAGGTTCTTTGCGATACCAAAGCAGTATCTCTAAACACATGAGATTCTTAGGGTGGTCGAAGCAGTCCCTTATCCAATAAGGTTATTCGCGATACCAAAGCAGTATCTCTAAACACATGAGATTCTTCAGGTGGTCAAAGCAGTCCCTTATCGAATAAGGTTCTTCGCGATACCAAAGCATTATCTCTAAACACATGAGATTCTTCGGGTGGTCGAAGTAGACCCTTATCCAATAAGGTTCTTCGTGATACCAAAGTAGTATCTATAAACACATGAGATTCGTCGGATGGTCAAAGCAGTCTCTTATCTAATAAGGTTCTTCGCGATACCAAAGCAGTATCTCTAATTACATGAGAGTCTTCGGGTGGTCAAAGCAGTCCCTTATCCAATAAGGTACTTCGCGATATCAAAGCAGTATCTCTAAACACATGAGATTTTTCGCGATACCAAAGCAGTATCTCTAAACACATGACGTTCTTCGGGTGGTCGAAGCAGTCCCTTATCCAATAATGCTCTTTGCGATACGAAATCAATATCTCTATACACATGAGATTATTCAGGTGGTAAAAGCAGTACCTTATCAAATAAGGTTCTTCGCGATACCAAAGCAGTATCTCTAAACACGTGAGATTCTTCGGGTGGTCGAAGTAGTCCCTTATCCAATAAGGTTCTTCGCGATACCAAAGTAGTATCTGTAAACACATGAGATTCGTCGGATGGTGAAAGCATTCTCTTATCTAATAAGTTTCTTCGCGATACCAAAGCAGTATCTCTAATTACATGAGAGTCTTCGGGTGGTCAAAGCAGTCCCTTATCCAATAAGGTTCTTCGCGATATCAAAGCAGTATCTCTAAACACATGAGATTCTTCGGGTGGTCGAAGAAGTGCCTTATCCAATAAGGTTATTCGCGATACGAAAGCAGTATCTTTAAACGCATGAGATTCTTCGGGTGGTCAAAGCAATCCCTTATCTAATAAGGTTCTTCGCGATACCAAAGCAGTATCTCTAAACACATGAGACTCTTCGGGTGGTAAAAGTAGTCCCTTATCCAATAAGGTTCTTCGCGATATCAAAGCAGTATCTCTAAACACACGAGATTCTTCGCGATACCAAAGCAGTATCTCTAAACACATGAGATTCTTCGTGTGGTCGAAGCATTCCCTTATCCAATAAGGTTATTCGCGATACCAAAGCAGTATCTCTAAACACATGAGATTCTTCAGGTGGTCAAAGCAGTCCCTTATCGAATAAGGTTCTTCGCGATACCAAAGCATTATCTCTAAACACATAAGATTCTTCGGGTGGTTGAAGTAGACCCTTATCCAATAAGGTTCTTCGCAATACCAAAGTAGTATCTGTAAACACATGAGATTCGTCGGATGGTCAAAGCAGTCTCTTATCTAATAAGGTTCTTCGCGATACCAAAGCAGTATCTCTAATTACATGAGAGTCTTCGGGTGGTCAAAGCAGTCCCTTATCCAATAAAGTACTTCGCGATATCAAAGCAGTATCTCTAAACACATGAGATTTTTCGCGATACCAAAGCAGTATCTCTAAACACATGACGTTCTTCGGGTGGTCGAAGCAGTCCCTTATCCAATAATGTTCTTTGCGGTACGAAATCAATAGCTCTAAACACATGAGATTATTCAGGTGGTAAAAGCAGTACCTTATCAAATAAGGTTCTTCGCGATACCAAAGCAGTATCTCTAAACACGTGAGATTCTTCGGGTGGTTGAAGTAGTCCCTTATCCAATAAGGTTCTTTGCGATACCAAAGCAGTATCTGTAAACACATGAGATTCGTCGGATGGTCAAAGCAGTCTCTTATCTAATAAGTTTCTTCGCGATACCAAAGCAGTATCTCTAATTACATGAGAGTCTTCGGGTGGTCAAAGCAGTCCCTTATCCAATAAGGTTCTTCGCGATATCAAAGCAGTATCTCTAAACACATGTGATTCTTCGGGTGGTCGAAGAAGTGCCTTATCCAATAAGGTTCTTCGCGATACGAAAGCAGTATCTTTAAACGCATGAGATTCTTCAGGTGGTCAAAGCAATCCCTTATCTAATAAGGTTCTTCGCGATACCAAAGCAGAATCTCTAAACACATGAGATTCTTCGGGTGGTAAAAGTAGTCCCTTATCCAATAAGGTTCTTTGCGATATCAAAGCAGTATCTCTAAACACCCGAGATTCTTCGCGATACCAAGCAGTATCTCTAAACACATGAGATTCTTCGTGTGGTCGAAGTAGTCCCTTATCGAATAAGGTTCTTCGCGATACCAAAGCAGTATCTCTAAACAAATGAGATTCTTCGGGTGGTTGAGGCAATACCTTATCTAATAAGGTTCTTCGCGATATCAAAGCAGTATCTCTAAACACATGAGATTCTTCGGGTGGTAAAAGTAGTCCCTTATCCAATAATGTTCTTCGCGATATCAAAGCAGTATCTCTAAACACACGAGATTCTTCGCGATACCAAAGCAGTATCTCTAAACACATGAGATTCTTTGGGTGGTCAAAGCAGTCCCTTATCCAATAAGGTTCTTCGCGATACCAAAGCAGTATCTCTAAACACATGAGATTCTTCGGGTGGTTGAAGCAGTACCTTATCCAATAAGGTTCTTCGTGATACCAAAGCAGTATCTCTAAACACATGGGATTCTTCGTGTTGTCGAAGCAGTCCCTTATCCAATAAGGTTCTTTGCGATACCAAAGTAGTATCTCTAAACACATGAGATTCTTAGGGTGGTCGAAGCAGTCCCTTATCCAATAAGGTTCTTTGCGATACCAAAGCAGTATCTCTAAACACATGAGATTCTTCGTGTGGTCGAAGCATTCCCTTATCCAATAAGGTTATTCGCGATACCAAAGCAGTATCTCTAAACACATGAGATTCTTCAGGTGGTCAAAGCAGTCCCTTATCGAATAAGGTTCTTCGCGATACCAAAGCATTATCTCTAAACACATAAGATTCTTCGGGTGGTTGAAGTAGACCCTTATCCAATAAGGTTCTTCGCAATACCAAAGTAGTATCTGTAAACACATGAGATTCGTCGGATGGTCAAAGCAGTCTCTTATCTAATAAGGTTCTTCGCGATACCAAAGCAGTATCTCTAATTACATGAGAGTCTTCGGGTGGTCAAAGCAGTCCCTTATCCAATAAAGTACTTCGCGATATCAAAGCAGTATCTCTAAACACATGAGATTTTTCGCGATACCAAAGCAGTATCTCTAAACACATGACGTTCTTCGGGTGGTCGAAGCAGTCCCTTATCCAATAATGTTCTTTGCGGTACGAAATCAATAGCTCTAAACACATGAGATTATTCAGGTGGTAAAAGCAGTACCTTATCAAATAAGGTTCTTCGCGATACCAAAGCAGTATCTCTAAACACGTGAGATTCTTCGGGTGGTTGAAGTAGTCCCTTATCCAATAAGGTTCTTTGCGATACCAAAGCAGTATCTGTAAACACATGAGATTCGTCGGATGGTCAAAGCAGTCTCTTATCTAATAAGTTTCTTCGCGATACCAAAGCAGTATCTCTAATTACATGAGAGTCTTCGGGTGGTCAAAGCAGTCCCTTATCCAATAAGGTTCTTCGCGATATCAAAGCAGTATCTCTAAACACATGTGATTCTTCGGGTGGTCGAAGAAGTGCCTTATCCAATAAGGTTCTTCGCGATACGAAAGCAGTATCTTTAAACGCATGAGATTCTTCAGGTGGTCAAAGCAATCCCTTATCTAATAAGGTTCTTCGCGATACCAAAGCAGAATCTCTAAACACATGAGATTCTTCGGGTGGTAAAAGTAGTCCCTTATCCAATAAGGTTCTTTGCGATATCAAAGCAGTATCTCTAAACACCCGAGATTCTTCGCGATACCAAGCAGTATCTCTAAACACATGAGATTCTTCGTGTGGTCGAAGTAGTCCCTTATCGAATAAGGTTCTTCGCGATACCAAAGCAGTATCTCTAAACAAATGAGATTCTTCGGGTGGTTGAGGCAATACCTTATCTAATAAGGTTCTTCGCGATATCAAAGCAGTATCTCTAAACACATGAGATTCTTCGGGTGGTAAAAGTAGTCCCTTATCCAATAATGTTCTTCGCGATATCAAAGCAGTATCTCTAAACACACGAGATTCTTCGCGATACCAAAGCAGTATCTCTAAACACATGAGATTCTTTGGGTGGTCAAAGCAGTCCCTTATCCAATAAGGTTCTTCGCGATACCAAAGCAGTATCTCTAAACACATGAGATTCTTCGGGTGGTTGAAGCAGTACCTTATCCAATAAGGTTCTTCGTGATACCAAAGCAGTATCTCTAAACACATGGGATTCTTCGTGTTGTCGAAGCAGTCCCTTATCCAATAAGGTTCTTTGCGATACCAAAGTAGTATCTCTAAACACATGAGATTCTTAGGGTGGTCGAAGCAGTCCCTTATCCAATAAGGTTCTTTGCGATACCAAAGCAGTATCTCTAAACACATGAGATTCTTCGTGTGGTCGAAGCAGTCCCTTATCCAATAAGGTTATTCGCGATACCAAAGCAGTATCTCTAAACACATGAGATTCTTCAGGTGGTCAAAGCAGTCCCTTATCGAATAAGGTTCTTCGCGATACCAAAGCATTATCTCTAAACACATGAGATTCTTCGGGTGGTCGAAGTAGACCCTTATCCAATAAGGTTCTTCGTGATACCAAAGTAGTATCTGTAAACAAATGAGATTCGTCGGATGGTCAAAGCAGTCTCTTATCTAATAAGGTTCTTTGCGATACCAAAGCAGTATCTCTAATTACATGAGAGTCTTCGGGTGGTCAAAGCAGTCCCTAATCCAATAAGGTACTTCGCGATATCAAAGCAGTATCTCTAAACACATGAGATTTTTCGCGATACCAAAGCAGTATCTCTAAACACATGACGTTCTTCGGGTGGTCGAAGCAGTCCCTTATCCAATAATGTTCTTTGCGATACGAAATCAATATCTCTAAACACATGAGATTATTCAGGTGGTAAAAGCAGTACCTTATCAAATAAGGTTCTTCGCGATACCAAAGCAAAATCTCTAAACACGTGAGATTCTTCGGGTGGTCGAAGTAGTCCCTTATCCAATAAGGTTCTTCGCGACACCAAAGTAGTATCTGTAAACACATGAGATTCGTCGGATGGTCAAAGCAGTCTCTTATCTAATAAGTTTCTTCGTGATACCAAAGCAGTATCTCTAATTACATGAGAGTCTTCGGGTGGTCAAAGCAGTCCCTTATCCAATAAGGTTCTTCGCGATATCAAAGCAGTATCTCTAAACACATGAGATTCTTCGGGTGGTCGAAGAAGTGCCTTATCCAATAAGGTTCTTTGCGATACGAAAGCAGTTTCTTTAAACGCATGA
The DNA here is from genome assembly GCA_963859935.3 of Lathyrus sativus. NCBI lineage: Eukaryota > Viridiplantae > Streptophyta > Magnoliopsida > Fabales > Fabaceae > Lathyrus > Lathyrus sativus. The sequence goes on along the minus strand of OZ012740.1, from coordinate 233,156,978 downwards.
GATTCTTCAGGTGGTCAAAGCAATCCCTTATCTAATAAGGTTCTTCGCGATACCAAAGCAGAATCTCTAAACACATGAGATTCTTCGGGTGGTAAAAGTAGTCCCTTATCCAATAAGGTTCTTCGCGATATCAAAGCAGTATCTCTAAACACCCGAGATTCTTCGCGATACCAAAGCAGTATCTCTAAACACATGAGATTCTTCGTGTGGTCGAAGTAGTCCCTTATCCAATAAGGTTCTTCGCGATACCAAAGCAGTATCTCTAAACACATGAGATTCTTCGGGTGGTTGAAGCAATACCTTATCTAATAAGGTTCTTCGCGATACCAAAGCAGTATCTCTAAACACATGAGATTCTTCGGGTGGTAAAAGTAGTCCCTTATCCAATAAAGTTCTTCGCGATATCAAAGCAGTATCTCTAAACACACGAGATTCTTCGCGATACCAAAGCAGTATCTCTAAACACATGAGATTCTTTGGGTGGTCAAAGCAGTCCCTTATCCAATAAGGTTCTTCGCGATACCAAAGCAGTATCTCTAAACACATGAGATTCTTCGGGTGGTTGAAGCAGTACCTTATCCAATAAGGTTCTTCGTGATACCAAAGCAGTATCTCTAAACACATGGGATTCTTCGTGTTGTCGAAGCAGTCCCTTATCCAATAAGGTTCTTTGCGATACCAAAGTAGTATCTCTAAACACATGAGATTCTTAGGGTGGTCGAAGCAGTCCCTTATCCAATAAGGTTCTTTGCGATACCAAAGTAGTATCTCTAAACACATGAGATTCTTTTGGTGGTCGAAGCAGTCCTTTATCTAGTAAGGTTCTTCGCGATATCAAAGCAGTATTTCTAAACACATGAGATTTTTCACGATACCAAAGCAATATCTCTAAACATATGACGTGCTTCGGGTGGTCGAAGCAGTCCCTTATCCAATAATGTTCTTTGCGATACGAAATCAATATCTCTAAACACATGAGATTATTCATGTGGTAAAAGCAGTACCTTATCAAATAAGGTTCTTCGCGATACCAAAGCAGTATCTCTAAACACGTGAGATTCTTCGGGTGGTCGAAGTAGGCCCTTATCCAATAAGGTTCTTCGCGATACCAAAGTAGTATCTGTAAACACATGAGATTCGTCGGATGGTCAAAGCAGTCTCTTTTCTAATAAGTTTCTTCACGATACCAAAGCAGTATCTCTAATTACATGAAAGTCTTCGGGTGGTCAAAGCAGTCCCTTATCTAATAAGGTTCTTCGCGATATCAAAGCAGTATCTCTAAACACATGAGATTCTTCGGGTGGTCGAAGAAATGCCTTATCCAATAAGGTTCTTCGCGATACAAAAGCAGTATCTTTAAACGCATGAGATTCTTCGGGTGGCCAAAGTAATCCCTTATCTAATAAGGTTCTTCGCGATACCAAAGCAGTATCTCTAAACACATGAGATTCTCCGGGTGGTAAAAGTAGTCCATTATCCAATAAGGTTCTTCGCGATATCAAAGCAGTATCTCTAAACACCCGAGATTTTTCGCGATACCAAAGCAGTATCTCTAAACACATGAGATTCTTCGTGTGGTCGAAGTAGTCCCTTATCCAATAAGGTTCTTCGCGATACCAAAGCAGTATCTCTAAACACATGAGATTCTTCGGGTGGTTGAAGCAATACCTTATCTAATAAGGTTCTTCGCGATACCAAAGCAGTATCTCTAAACACATGAGATTCTTCGGGTGGTAAAAGTAGTCCCTTATCCAATAAAGTTCTTCGCGATATCAAAGTAGTATCTCTAAACACACAAGATTCTTCGCGATACCAAAGCAGTATCTCTAAACACATGAGATTCTTTGGGTGGTCGAAGCAGTCCCTTATCCAATAAGGTTATTCGCGATACCAAAGCAGTATCTCTAAACACATGAGATTCTTCAGGTGGTCAAAGCAGTCCCTTATCGAATAAGGTTCTTCGCGATACCAAAGCATTATCTCTAAACACATGAGATTCTTCGGGTGGTCGAAGTAGACCCTTATCCAATAAGGTTCTTCGTGATACCAAAGTAGTATCTGTAAACACATGAGATTCGTCAGATGGTCAAAGCAGTCTCTTATCTAATAAGGTTCTTCGCGATACCAAAGCAGTATCTCTAATTACATGAGAGTCTTCGGGTGGTCAAAGCAGTCCCTTATCCAATAAGGTACTTCGCGATATCAAAGCAGTATCTCTAAACACATGAGATTTTTCGCGATACCAAAGCAGTATCTCTAAACACATGACGTTCTTCGGGTGGTCGAAGCAGTCCCTTATCCAATAATGTTCTTTGCGATACGAAATCAATATCTCTAAACACATGAAATTATTCAGGTGGTAAAAGCAGTACCTTATCAAATAAGGTTCTTCGCGATACCAAAGCAGTATCTCTAAACACGTGAGATTCTTCGGGTGGTCGAAGTAGTCCCTTATCCAATAAGGTTCTTCGCGATACCAAAGTAGTATCTGTAAACACATGAGATTCGTCGGATGGTCAAAGCAGTCTCTTATCTAATAAGTTTCTTCGCGATACCAAAGCAGTATCTCTAATTACATGAGAGTCTTCGGGTGGTCAAAGCAGTCCCTTATCCAATAAGGTTCTTCGCGATATCAAAGCAGTATCTCTAAACACATGTGATTCTTCGGGTGGTCGAAGAAGTGCCTTATCCAATAAGGTTCTTTGCGATACGAAAGCAGTATCTTTAAACGCATGATATTCTTCAGGTGGTCAAAGCAATCCCTTATCTAATAAGGTTCTTCGCGATACCAAAGCAGAATCTCTAAACACATGAGATTCTTCGGGTGGTAAAAGTAGTCCCTTATCCAATAAGGTTCTTCGCGATATCAAAGCAGTATCTCTAAACACCCGAGATTCTTCGCGATACCAAATCAGTATCTCTAAACACATGAGATTCTTCGTGTGGTCGAAGTAGTCCCTTATCCAATAAGGTTCTTCGCGATACCAAAGCAGTATCTCTAAACACATGAGATTCTTCAGGTGGTTGAAGCAATACCTTATCTAATAAGGTTCTTCGCGATACCAAAGCAGTATCTCTAAACACATGAGATTCTTCGGGTGGTAAAAGTAGTCCCTTATCCAATAAAGTTCTTCGCGATATCAAAGCAGTATCTCTAAACACACGAGATTCTTCGCGATACCAAAGCAGTATCTCTAAACACATGAGATTCTTTGGGTGGTCAAAGCAGTCCCTTATCCAATAAGGTTCTTCGCGATACCAAAGCAGTATCTCTAAACACATGAGATTCTTCGGGTGGTTGAAGCAGTACCTTATCCAATAAGGTTCTTCGTGATACCAAAGCAGTATCTCTAAACACATGGGATTCTTCGTGTTGTCGAAGCAGTCCCTTATCCAATAAGGTTCCTTGCGATACCAAAGTAGTATCTCTAAACACATGAGATTCTTAGGGTGGTCGAAGCAGTCCCTTTTCCAATAAGGTTCTTTGCGATACCAAAGTAGTATCTCTAAACACATGAGATTCTTTTGGTGGTCGAAGCAGTCCTTTATCTAGTAAGGTTCTTCGCGATATCAAAGCAGTATTTCTAAACACATGAGATTTTTCACGATACCAAAGCAGTATCTCTAAACACATGACGTGCTTCGGGTGGTCGATGCAGTCTCTTATCCAATAATGTTCTTTGCGATACGAAATCAATATCTCTAAACACATGAGATTATTCAGGTGGTAAAAGCAGTACCTTATCAAATAAGGTTCTTCGCGATACCAAAGCAGTATCTCTAAACACGTGAGATTCTTCGGGTGGTCGAAGTAGGCCCTTATCCAATAAGGTTCTTCGCGATACCAAAGTAGTATCTGTAAACACATGAGATTCGTCGGATGGTTAAAGCAGTCTCTTTTCTAATAAGTTTCTTCGCGATACCAAAGCAGTATCTCTAATTACATGAAAGTCTTCGGGTGGTCAAAGCAGTCCCTTATCTAATAAGGTTCTTCGCGATATCAAAGCAGTATCTCTAAACACATGAGATTCTTCGGGTGGTCGAAGAAATGCCTTATCCAATAAGGTTCTTCGCGATACAAAAGCAGTATCTTTAAACGCATGAGATTCTTCGGGTGGCCAAAGTAATCCCTTATCTAATAAGGTTCTTCGCGATACCAAAGCAGTATCTCTAAACACATGAGATTCTTCGGGTGGTAAAAGTAGTCCCTTATCCAATAAGGTTCTTCGCGATATCAAAGCAGTATCTCTAAACACACGAGATTCTTCGCGATACCAAAGCAATATCTCTAAACACATGAGATTCTTCGTGTGGTCGAAGCAGTCCCTTATCCAATAAGATTCTTCGCGATACCAAAGCAGTATCTCTAAACACATGAGATTCTTCGGGTGGTTGAAGCAGTACCTTATCCAATAAGGTTCTTCGTGATACCAAAGCAGTATCTCTAAACACATGGGATTCTTCGTGTTGTCGAAGCAGTCCCTTATCCAATAAGGTTCTTTGCGATACCAAAGTAGTATCTCTAAACACATGAGATTCTTAGGGTGGTCGAAGCAGTCCCTTATCCAATAAGATTCTTCGCGATAACAAAGCAGTATCTCTAAACACATGAGATTCTTCAAGTGGTCAAAGTAGTCCCTTATCGAATAAGGTTCTTCGCGATACCAAAGCAGTATCTCTAAACACATGAGATTCTTCGGGTGGTCGAAGTAGTCCCTTATCCAATAAGGTTCTTCGCGATACCAAAGTAGTATCTGTAAACACATGAGATTCGTCGGATGGTCAAAGCAGTCTCTTATCTAATAAGGTTCTTCGCGATACCAAAGCAGTATCTCTAATTACATGAGAGTCTTCGGGTGGTCAAAGCAGTCCCTTATCCAATAAGGTACTTCGCGATATCAAAGCAGTATCTCTAAACACATGAGATTTTTCGCGATACCAAAGCAGTATCTCTAAACACATGACGTTCTTCGGGTGGTCGAAGCAGTCCCTTATCCAATAATGTTCTTTGCAATACGAAATCAATATCTCTAAACACATGAGATTATTCAGGTGGTAAAAGCAGTACCTTATCAACTAAGGTTCTTCGCGATACCAAAGCAGTATCTCTAAACACGTGAGATTCTTCGGGTGGTCGAAGTAGTCCCTTATCCAATAAGGTTCTTCGCGACACCAAAGTAGTATCTGTAAACACATGAGATTCGTCGGATGGTCAAAGCAGTCTCTTATCTAATAAGTTTCTTCGCGATACCAAAGCAGTATGTCTAATTACATGAGAGTCTTCGGGTGGTCAAAGCAGTCCCTTATCCAATAAGGTTCTTCGCGATATCAAAGCAGTATCTCTAAACACATGAGATTCTTCGGGTGGTCGAAGAAGTGCCTTATCCAATAAGGTTCTTCGCGATACGAAAGCAGTATCTTTAAACGCATGAGATTCTTCGGGTGGTCAAAGCAATCGCTTATCTAATAAGGTTCTTCGTGATACCAAAGCAGTATCTCTAAACACATGAGATTCTTCGGGTGGTAAAAGTAGTCCCTTATCTAATAAGGTTCTTCGCGATACCAAAGCAGTATCTCTAAACACACGAGATTCTTCGCAATACCAAAGTAGTATCTCTAAATACATGAGATTCTTCGTGTGGTCGAAGCAGTCCCTTATCCAATAAGGTTCTTCGCGATACCAAAGCAGTATCTCTAAACACATGAGATTCTTCGGGTGGTTGAAGCAGTACCTTATCTAATAAGGTTCTTCGCGATACCAAAGCAATATCTCTAAACACATGAGATTCTTCGGGTGGTAAAAGTAGTCCCTTATCCAATAAGGTTCTTCGTGATATCAAAGCAGTATCTCTAAACACACGAGATTCTTCGTGATACCAAAGCAATATCTCTAAACACATGAGATTCTTTGGGTGGTCAAAGCAGTCCCTTATCCAATAAGGTTCTTCGCGATACCAAAGCAGTATCTCTAAACACATGAGATTCTTCGGGTGGTTGAAGCAGTACCTTATCCAATAAGGTTCTTCGTGATACCAAAGCAGTATCTCTAAACACATGGGATTCTTCGGGTTGTCGAAGCAGTCCCTTATCCAATAAGGTTCTTTGCGATACCAAAGTAGTATCTCTAAACACATGAGATTCTTAGGGTGGTCGAAGCAGTCCCTTATCCAATAAGGTTCTTTGCGATACCAAAGTAGTATCTCTAAACACATGAGATTCTTCGGGTGGTCGAAGCAGTCCCTTATCTAGTAAGGTTTGATGGTGAGATAATACTTAGAAGGGGGGGGGGTTGAATAAGTATGAAAGATTAAGACTTTAAAAATAATGACACAATTATTTTTATCCTGGTTCGTTTAAACAACTACTCCAGTCCACCCTTCCTAGAGTGATTTGCCTTTCTCAACAAGGACTTAATCCACTATTTAATCAAACTGATTACAATAGTAACACCTAAGAACAACTATTCTTAGTCTTCTCAAGAGCTACTGATTCCAACTGAATCCTCTTAAGGAAAACCTTTACAATCAATGTAAATTAAATACAAGAGTATTAATGCTTCTATAAAGCTATTATCACAACAGTGATTTTTCTCTTAAGTTTAAGTACAAGAAATTCTAAGAAGAATATGAAAGAATGAGAGCTTAGAATAATATGATTTCTTTTCAGCAAATTGTGTAACTGAAGAATGTTGTGGAGTCTTTCTTTTATAGGCAGTTGATCCAAGGATGCTGAGCGTTGAAAAGAGAGTCCCAAAAAGGTCTGAGCCTTTTTGTCTTCACATCAAGTGACCTTTCCTTGAAGTAGATAACATAGAAAAATCCTTTTTGTCTGTGTAATTGTGTCTAGCAAAAATGAGGAAAGAGACGTTGATTTACTCCAACGGATATATTCTTGAATATTTCTTCTTCAGTTTTCAGCAAGTTCTTCAGAGTCTGAATGGATCAGAGTCTTCTAATGATGTTCAGAACTTTGCTGTATCAGAGTCTTCTGCAGCATGTGTGCTTTCAGCGTGTTGATCATCAGAGCATGTTTGACACAGAACTTCAGTACTTGGCAGCGTTAGTACTTTCAGAAACTTCTGTAGAATTATTGCTTTGAGAAACTCTTCATACAATATTCTTCTATGCTTCAGATGCTTCAGCTTCAGATGCTTCTAATTAGCTTCAGATGCTTCTGACTAGCTTCAGATGCTTCTGCTTCAGATGCTTCTGGAGACTACGCTCAGGATCTTCTGTAAACAGCAATCAGAATCTTCTGTAAGATGCATCTGGCGCTTCAGAGTCAGGATAACTTCTTGTATACAATACAGATTTGCTTCTAGAGAGTTAATTTCATTTCAATCTGCAGTAAAACTCTCAAACAAATTTTAGAGTATATAATTCTTAAATATAAAATTTCCTAACAGTTATCATCAAAACCAAGAGTTATTATTAAGAACCAATCTGTGTTCTAACAATCTCCCCCTTTTTGATGATGACAAAAAGTATCAGAAATTTTATTTAACTAAACATATTAGAATTATAACTCCCCCTAAGATGATGAATCTCCCCCTGAGTTAAATATGAAAAAGGAATAGAAACTTCCCTTTTGTCTTGAGTAATCTTCAGAGTTAGATCTTGTTTGTTCTTATAACATTTAAAGGTCAGAATGTCTTGCAGATATAAGATTCAGAGTTTGATAATAGACAAATGGTCTGAGAGACTCAGAGTTTCTTTTATATAGTGTACTTATCAAATGTTCTGAAATAGTCAAATTAAATGTTAGATAGAATAGATATGTCTGAAGATTCATTCTGGTGAAGTTATATTAAATAGTTCAGATCTATATTTTCTCCCCCTTTTTTGTCATAAGCAAAAAGTAAAAAACTTTTAAAAAGACAAATAAAAAGAAACAGTAAATAAGATAATTCAATGGAGAAAACTTTGATTCATTCAAAAGATCAGGAGTACATAGGCAAATATCAGAAGATATAGCAATAATGTTCAGATGCAAACAACAGATGCAAAAAACATTAGAATGAAAAAAAAATCTAAGAGTGTTTGGACAAAAGCATCTTCAATAGATCTGTAATCTCAGAGGATGATTGCTCTTGCTTGGACATCCACTTAGTCATAGTTTCATTCTTCTCATCTTACTTTGACATCCATTCTGTCATATCCTCAGACTTCTTATCCTGCTTAGCCATCCAGGATTTTATCTCTGACTGTCCAGCCTCCAGAGCAGCAATCTTGTCTTCAAAGTCTGGATGTTCTGTCTTTATCTCAGATGAAGAATTAGGAGTTTCTGTAGCCTGAACAGAGTCAATTGCCATTGGTTCTGTAGATCCTGAAGAGGGTTCTACCAGAGTCATAGTCAATGCATTATCAGTAGATTCTGTTGATGGTGGAGGAGCATCTAAACGAAGCAGAGGTTCAGTTTTGTTGACAATCCAGAATAGAGTCCTTTTAGCTCTGAGCTTTGCATCATCAGAACAGACGTTCTTCAGATTTGAAGCTACAGTGTTGAATCTGTTGATGAATCCGTTCCAGATGATGTCAGATTCTTTGGCATCCACTATTTCAGAGCATTTCTTCTGAACAGTACCTAAATACATCTGTATTTCTTGCAAAAATGTTTGAAATAAATTATCAATATTAAGTCTGGGCAGAGGTTTTAGCAAGGTTTCCAGAGTGATAGGTTTGGGTTGGGGAGTTGGTGGAAAAAGTGATTTTTGGATGGAAATCAGAGGAGGAGGATAATATGGAAAGAAAGGAATTTCAGGTTTTTGAGGTAGGGATCTATTTAAAGCATTAAGCAAATGAGGTTTTGGTCTTCTGTTTGGGGTAACTACATCAAAAGGTGCATTTGAGTAGGGTTTGAAGGCAGATTTTGGTGGTTCAGCAGATGCAACAGTGTTATCAGATGCAATTTGTAGAGCTGAAACAACAACTTTATCAGAATTAACAGATATTGTTGCTAAAGATCCTACATTGGACATTGATTGAATATATGAAACAAGCACAGATGGAATAGCCACTGTGAGTTTTGGTTTCAGAGGATTGAAGGGGTCAGATGGTTCAACTCTGTCATAAAAGTCTTTCAGTTTGAAACCATAAGACAGATTATGAAAAAGAGAAGAAACTTGGGCACAAGATATACCAGATGATGTTGGATTGGAGTTGGGGATTAATATCTCAGATGATGGTGCAGGTGGAGGCATAGGATCTGGAATGGGAGTTTTTGAAGGTATGGTAGTTTCAGGTTCAGGTTCAGGTTGGTTTATCTCAGAGTATTTGTCAGATGGAGAGATTAGAAAATCTGGGTGGATTTCTGATTCTGAGGTGTTAGAGGATGTTGTTGGTGTACAAGAGGTAGAAGATACTTGAAACACTGTTTTTAAAGGTGTGACATCAAGACCTTCTGTCTCAGGGATGTGAGGTTCAGAGGTATTGGTAGGTTCTGAAGGAATGCCAGATTGTTTGGATGGTGGTTCTGATGAAACAGGAGCAGAAGTTACTTTTGTAGATTTAGAAGTAACAGGTGCAATAGGTTCAGAAGGTGGATTATTTGATGGTGGATTGTCAGAGGCTTTTTCTGGTTGAACTTCTTTTGGTTGGTTCTCTGGATGTTCAGAGGTTTGTTGTTGAATAGATGTTTGTTTTTCAGATGGTTGTTGTTTTGATGATTGTGGTTCTGATGGTTGTGGTCGTGGAACAAAGTGTTTGATATGAATTTTGGGTTGAGAAGGTTTTGGTACAGAAATTGTTGGTGTTTGTGTTGGAACAGGTGTTTGTTTTTGTGGTGAAACAGAACTGGGAGCAGTAACAGAAGTGGTCTGAGTAGAAGGTGGTTTTGGAACAAACTTAACATTAGAATCATTAATAACAAGATTTGTAGAAGATACAGAAGATTTAGTACCTTTTACTTTGATCCTCTTGGCAGGTACAGAAGCAGCTTTTTCAGAATCTTTTCTCTTTAAGAGCTTCTTGGGCTTCTCAGCAATCTTGACCTTCTTCTGAAAAGGTTCAAATTCTTCTACAGGCTGAGTCCTTTTCCTCTGGAGTTGTGCTTCTTCTTCTCCTGCATCTGGTAGTGGTTGTCTAACTAGCTGAAACACATTAGCAGGAACAGGTTTTTCCTTCCTTCTTGCATTCATCAATATACATAACCACTATATGTCTGGGCTCTTCAGCAAAGAATAAAGGAAAGTCATCTACAGGAACCCTCTTATTCAATTCAGACATATTCAGCTTCTTGGGAGCTGTTGTGAGTTCATCAACAATTTTGAGTTTCAGAAGACTTTTAGCATTCAAAGGCTTTCCCATTATAAATTCTAATTCCTCTGTAACTCCAGCAGCATATAGAGCAGTCACTAAACCATTCTCAGTAAGAAGATCTAAGATCAACCTTCCAAAGGGGATCCAAGTTCTGCTCTTCTGTCCTTTCTCTTTCACATATTCTCTAGATGCATTGATATGGTTCCACAGATGCATAAACAGAATGTATGGAAGATCTACCTTGGTGCTCTGACTAAGGCAATACATGAAATAGAGCTGTTCATTATTGACATAGTCTGGAGAATTGGTTGACTTCCTGTGGTGGATGCATCCCATGAAGATCTTGGCCCAGATCTTGTAATCAGGCTTCAGATCTTTGAATTTGTTAGAAGCTTGACCAGCAGTCATAACTTCTTCATAAACCTCATCCATGTCCACACGCCCAGCTGGCAAGTGGGAAACACCATCTGTTTCTTCATATCCTATCAATTTTCTTATCAGATCTTCTGTGATAATAATCTCTTTTCCCAGCACAGAAGATAAGATGAATTTGGGATAAACTGATGCATGGATCCAGAATTCTTTCACAAGGAGAGGGTAAACTGGTCCAAAGAGCCTATCAAAGTACTTAACCCATCCTTGAGCTCTAATAATGGAACGAAACTCAAACCCATTTTCTGCCAGAGAATCAAACTCAACCATAGATTCACATAGAACTTCCAATTTATCAACTGGTGTTAGAAGTGTTCTTTTGGGAGGAGAATATGGAGCAACACCCAAGTTTTCTGAAGTTACAGCAGCCATGGTAGATTGGAATTGAGCAGTTGTTGATGATGAAGTTGCCATTGAAGAATGCTTTGTCAAACACTTAGGTTTTGGGTTTTTATGCAGAGAAAATAGGAGATGAAAACGCATGTAATTTCTGAGAGAGTAAAAGTGTGAAAGTGAATACAAAACAAGTATATATACTAAAACACTTAGGCACATCAACAGTCAGAAAAATGCACGTTTAAACAAGCATTAAATGAAGAGAATAAAAATCATTTCAAAACATTAATTGCTTCTGACAATTTGGGGGGAAAACCAAGATTCTTACTATTCAAACTTCACCTCAAACGTCTCTTCAGTTATGTACACGCCACCTCTTCAGATTTTTTGTGACACGTGTTTACTTGCATGCTGTTCTGAATTCTCTTAAGAAATGAAACGTTAGCCAACGTTCAGATCTTCTAAAGATTGTTAGTTCAGAGTTTCACAAAAGAAATATTGATCAGAATAAAATAAGTAATCAGAAGAAATACTTCAGAGCATTAAGCATTTTTACATCTGTAAAAATTTGCTTCTGATAAATATTATTCTGGACAAAAATCCATACTAATATTTTTCAGAAGAAAATTGAATCTATTTTCAACAAGGGGTTTTGTAAAAATATCTGCCCATTGATGATCTGTATCAACAAAGGCTAAATTTATGATTCCCTTCTGAGCATAGTCTCTGATGAAATGATGCTTAATTTCTATATGTTTTGCCTTAGAATGTAAAATGGGATTCTTGGACAAACATATAGCAGAAGTATTATCACAAAAGATAGAAATGTTACTTTCAAAAATTTGATAATCTTCTAGTTGACTCTTCATCCAGAGCATCTGCGTGCTACATCCAGCAGCAGCAATGTATTCAGCCTCTGTGGTTGAAAGTGCAATTGTGGGTTGCTTCTTGCTGTACCAGGAGATTAGATTTCTTCCTAGAAATTGACAACTTCCAGAAGTACTTTTTCTTTCCACTCTGTCTCCAGCGTAGTCAGCATCACAGAATCCAACTAATTTGAAATCATCAGATTTTCTGTAACACAAACCCATATTAGAAGTACCTTTCAGATACCTTAGAATCCTCTTGACAAGTGTCAAGTGTGATTCTCTAGGATCTGATTGGAATCTAGCACACAGACAAACACTGAACAATATGTCAGGTCTAGAAGCAGTAAGATAAAGAAGAGAGCCAATCATACCTCTGTAGAGTTTCTGGTCTACTTTCTTACTTACCTCTTCTTTGCCAAGTGAGCTAGTAGGATGCATTGGAGTCTTTTCCTGCTTACTGTCAGACATGTTGAATTTCTTCAGAAGTTCTTTAACATACTTTGTCTGATGTATGTAGGTGCATTCTGGAGTTTGATTAACTTGGATTCCTAGAAAGAATCTGAGTTCTCCCATCATGCTCATTTCAAATTCTGCCTACATACATGTAGCAAACTCCTTTCCAAGCATAATATTTGTTGATCCAAAAATAATATCATCTACATAAATTTGGCAAATTAGAAGATCTTTCTTAATTGTTTTATAGAATAGTGTTGTATCCACTTTGCCTCTGATGAAATTCTTCTCCAGAAGAAAATTGCTCAATCTCTCATACCAAGCTCTGGGAGCTTGTTTTAAACCATATAGAGATTTCTTTAATTTGAAAACATGATCTGGAAATTTTTCATTTTCAAAACCAGGAGGTTGGTGGACATAAACTTCCTCTTCTACAATACCATTAAGAAAGGCACTTTTAACATCCATCTGATACAGAGTGATGTTATTTTGTGCAGCAAAGGAAATAAGAAGGCGTATAGATTCTAACCTTGCCACTGGAGCATATGTCTCAGTGTAATCAATACCTTCTTGCTGACTGTACCCTTGAGCAACCAGCCTTGCCTTATTCCTCTCAACTTCTCCTTTCTCATTTAGCTTATTTCTGAAGACCCATTTTGTACCAATTATATTAAATCCTTGAGGTCTTTGAACTAGATCCCATACATCATTTCTGCTGAATTGATTTAGCTCTTCTTGCATGGAAATAATCCAATCATTGTCTTGCAGAGCTTCTTCTACAGAAGATGGTTCAATTTCTGACACTAGTCCAAATAGTGATGCTTCAGATGATCTTAGAAAGGAACTTGTTCTGATGGGATCATCCTTCTTTCCAATAATGACATCCTCTGGATGAGAAGCTTTAATTCTGGATGATGATCCTCTGATATTTGACTCTTCAGAAATGTTTAGATTATTCATCTGAGAAGTTAAAGGAGTAGCATCTGGAGTTGCTTCTGGTTCCTTCACTTGAATTTTGTATGCTTCTGGAACTTCAGAGTCAATAAAGACTACTTCCCTATCTGCAGAGTTATCAACCTGCTTTGGCTTTTCAGAGCCAAGCTTATCATCAAATCTGACATGAATGGATTCTTCCACAATCTGTGTCTCAGTGTTGTATACTCTGTAGCCTTTAGAGCGTTCAAAATATCCAAGCATGAAACACTTCTGTGCTTTGGAATCAAACTTGCTCAGATTTTCCTTAGTGTTTAACATATAGCAAATACATCCAAAAGGATGAAAATACGAAATGTTGGGCTTTTTGTTCTTCCACAGTTCATAAGGAGTCTTCTTCAGAAGAGGTCTAACAGACACTCTGTTCTGAATGTAACAGGCTGTATTGATTGCTTCTGCCCAAAAATGTTTTGCCAGATTTGTCTCATTGATCATGGTTCTGGCTATTTCTTGCAAAGTTCTGTTTTTCCTCTCTACAACCCCATTCTGTTGTGGAGTTCTAGGACAGGAAAAATCATGAGCAATTCCATTTTCAGAAAAATATTTTTCAAAATATTTATTTTCAAATTCACCACCATGATCACTTCTGACTTTTATAATTTTGAAATTCTTTTCATTCTGGACTTGCTTGCAGAAGTCAAAGAACACAGAATGTGACTCATCCTTGTGTTTTAAGAACTTTACCCATGTCCATCTACTAAAGTCATCAACAATGACTAATCCATACTTCTTGCCTCTGATGGATGCAGTTTTCACTGGTCCAAACAGATCAATATGAAGTAATTATAGTGGTTTAGAAGTAGAAACAACATTTTTTGATTTGAAAGATGTTTTTGAAAACTTCCCTTTCTGGCATGCTTCACAAAGAGCATCTGAAGTGAACTTCAGATTAGGGAGTCCTCTGACAAGATTAAGTTTATTAATCTGAGATATACGTCTCATATTAATATGGCCCAATCTTCTGTGCCAGACCCATTGCTCTTCATTAACAGACAAGAGGCATTTAACATTTTGAACTTTAAGTTCTGAAAGATTTATTTTATAAATGTTGTTTTTCCTCTTACCACTAAATAGGATAGAGCCATCCTTTTGACTAATAGCTTTACAACATTTTTGATTAAAAGTTATATCATAACCATTGTCACTTAATTGACTTATGGACAATAAGTTATGCTTTAACCCTTCAACAAGTAAAACATTAGTAATAGAGGGAAGTTTACCATTTCCAATAGTGCCAGATCCAATGATCTTGCCCTTCTGGTTCCCTCCAAACTTCACGTCACCTCCAGATCTAAGTTCCAGGCTTTGGAACATAGACTTTTCTCCTGTCATGTGTCGTGAGCATCCAGAGTCCAGGTACCATGATTGGTGTCCTGACCTTGCTGCTAAGAACATCTGCAACAGGAATTATTTTGTTTTTAGGTACCCAGATCTTCTTGGGTCCTTTGGGGTTAGTTGGTTTGTAGGTTTGTCTAAACTTCTGTTTTTCAACATAATGTTTATTCTGACTTGCCTTGGGTTTAAACACATAAGTATTCTTCTCAGAGCTTGTGTGTTTAATGTCATTTAAGTGACCAAATTTAAATTGAGAATACAGAGGTGTCTTCTTGATGAAAAGTTTGTCAACAGGTTTTGGATTGCTTCCAGATGAAGATTCATATCCAATACCTCTTCTGTTATTTCCACTAACACCATAGATCATGGAAGCCATCTTGCTTCTGTCTATGCTCTTAGTAAGAAATCTCTGAAAGCTAGAGTCATATTTTTCTAAAATGTTTTCACATGACTTAGTATCAGATTCAGATTCTTGTTGAGTTATTTCAAAGTCATTTTTGATTTTCAGATTTATTTCGTTTTGCTCAACAAGTTCTGTTTTCAAAAGATCAATCTCAGATTCAAGATTGCTTTTCAGCTTCTTGTATTTGAGTTTGATATTGTTATAACTTTTAAGAACTTCTGTTAAAACTTTTGTAAGTTCTTCTTTGGTAAGTTTAGCCATTACCTCTTATGCGTCGTCATCAGATTCAGAATCAGATTCATATCCTGAGGTACCTTCCTCTTGATCCTCTGTGCTGGCCATCAGTGCAACATTGGCACATTCTTCTTCTGATTCAGAAGATGATTCAGATTCATCTGAGTCATCCCATGTTGCCATCAGAACCTTCTTCTTTTTGTTAAACTTCTTCGTGGGTTTTTCATTCTGAAGTTTGGGGCAATCATTCTTGTAGTGCCCAGGTTCTTTGCACTCATAGCACACAACTTCTTTCTTGGTAGATCTTCTGTGTCCAGAAGATTCCTTTCTATTATCAGATCTTCTGAAGTTGTTGAATTGCTTTCCTTTGTGCTTCCAGAGTCTGTTGATCCTTCTGGACAGCATGGATAACTCATCTTCTTCTTCAGAAGAAGATTCTTCAGAGCTTTCTTGAATGACCCGCAAAGCTTTAGCAGTTTTGTTAGATTTTAATGCAACAGATTTACTGTTTTCTTTCTTTTGAGGTTCATCTTCCTCAAGCTCAATCTCATGGCTCCTCAGTGAGCTGATGAGTTCTTCTAGAGAGATCTTGTTCATATCTTTAGCCATCTTCAAGGCAGTCACCATTGGTCTCCATCTGGTAGGCAGACTTCTGATGATTTTCTTTACGTGATCTGATGTAGAGTATCCCTTGTCCAGAACTTTCAGCCCAGCAGTGAGTATCTGAAATCTGGAGAACATGGCTTCAACAGATTCAGAGTCTTCCATTTTGAAGGCCTCATACTTCTGGATCAGAGCCAGAGCTTTTGTCTCCTTAACTTGAGAATTTCCCTCATGAGTCATTTTTAGGGATTCAAACATATCAAAAGCAGTTTCCCTGTTTGTAATTTTCTCATACTCAGTATGTGAAATTGCATTCAATAATATAGTCCTGGCTTTGTGGTGATTTCTGAAATCTTTCTTCTGAGCATCTGTCATAGATTTTCTGTCAATCTTCTTGCCATTCCTATCTGTGGGATGGACATATCCATCTATTACTAGATCCCATAGATCAGCATCATATCCTAGGAAAAAACTCTCAATTCTGTCTTTCCAGTAGTCAAATTTCTCCCCATCAAACATTGGGGGTTTGGTGCTGATCCTATCCCTTTCTTCATATTTATTGTTAATATTGGATGTTGAATTATCAGCCATTGTAACAAATAAATATATATCAAAGTATTTCTCTCTGGATCTTTACTGACACTGTTAAGTGGTAGCACACACAGAACCGGAGCTCTGATGCCAACTGAAGGTGAGATAATACTTAGAAGGGGGGGTTGAATAAGTATGAAAGATTAAGACTTTAAAAATAATGACACAATTATTTTTATCCTGGTTCGTTTAAACAACTACTCCAGTCCACCCTTCCTAGAGTGATTTTCCTTTCTCAACAAAGACTTAATCCACTATTTAATCAAACTGATTACAATAGTAACACCTAAGAATAACTGTTCTTAGTCTTCTCAAGAGCTACTGATTCCAATTGAATCCTCTTAAGGAAAACCTTTACAATCAATGTAAATTAAATACAAGAGTATTAATGCTTTATAAAGCTATTATCACAACAGTGATTTTTCTCTTAAGTTTAAGTACAAGAAATTCTAAGAAGAATATGAAAGAATGAGAGCTTAGAATAATATGATTTCTTTTCAGCAAATTGTGTAACTGAAGAATGTTGTGGAGTCTTCCTTTTATAGGCAGCTGATCCAAGGATGCTGAGCGTTGAAAAGAGAGTCCCAAAAAGGTCTGAGCCTTTTTGTCTTCACATCAAGTGACATTTCCTTGAAGTAGATAACACAGAAAAATCCTTTTTGTCTATGTAATTGTGTCTAGCACAAATGAGGAAAGAGACGTTGATTTACTCCAACGGATATATTCTTGAATATTTCTTCTTCAGTTTTCAGCAAGTTCTTCAGAGTCTGAATGGATCAGAGTCTTCTAATGATGTTCAGAACTTTGTTGTATCAGAGTCTTCTGCAGCATGTGTGCTTTCAGCGTGTTGATCATCAGAGCATGTTTGACACAGAACTTCAGTACTTGGCAGCGTTAGTACTTTCAGAAACTTCTGTAGAAATTATGCTTTGAGAAACTCTTCATACAATATTCTTCTATGCTTCAGATGCTTCTGATTAGCTTCAGATGCTTCTGCTTCAGAAGCTTCTGACTAGCTTCAGATGCTTCTGCTTCAGATGCTTCTGGAGACTACGCTCAGGATCTTCTGTAAACAGCAATCAGAATCTTCTGTAAGATGCATCTGGCGCTTCAGAGTCAGGATAACTTCTTGTATACAATACAGATTTGCTTCTAGAGAGTTAATTTCATTTCAATCTGCAGTAAAACTCTCAAACAAATTTTAGAGTATATAATTCTTAAATATAAAATTTCCTAACAGTTATCATCAAAACCAAGAGTTATTATTAAGAAACAATCTGTGTTCTAACAAGGTTCTTTGCGATACCAAAGTAGTATCTCTAAACACATGAGATTCTTCACGTGGTCAAAGCAGTCCCTTATCGAATAAGGTTCTTCGCGATACCAAAGCAGTATCTCTAAACACATGAGATTCTTCGGGTGGTCGAAGTAATCCCTTATCCAATAATGTTCTTCGCGATGCCAAAGTAGTATCTGTAAACACATGAGATTCGTCGGATGGTCAAAGCAGTCTCTTATCTAATAAGGTTCTCTGCGATACCAAAGCAGTATCTCTAATTACATGAGAGTCTTCGGGTGGTCAAAGAAGTCCCTTATCCAATAAGGTTCTTCGCGATATCAAAGCAGTATCTCTAAACACATGAGATTCTTCGCGATACCAAAGCAGTATCTCTAAACACATGACGTTCTTCGGGTGGTCGAAGCAGTCCCTTATCCAATAATGTTCTTTGCGATACCAAATCAATATTGTAACGCCCCGATTCTGAATTCCCATTAATTGTTGAGTCTTTTAATTTATTTAATTTATGTTTGTTTTAAATTGAGAAATTATATATTACTATGTGGTGTTTGCTTATTTTATCTATTTTTACCGATTCAGAGAGTTTTCGGGGGAATTAGAGTAAAAAGGGCATTTTAGACATTTAGCAATTTAGTGTGAGAATTGATTGGTAAGTGTTGGAAAGAATTTGAGAGGAAAGAAATAGAGATAGAAATAGGATAAGAGAGGAAAAGAAAGAAAAATAGTAACATAAGAAGAAAAACAAGAGAGAGAAAAGAGGAGAAGAGAAAGAGAAGAGAAAGTGGAGAGGAAAACCTAGAATCATCAAGGGATCATCACCAAAGCTTGCAATCGATCGGTAAGGGTGTGAAACTCCATCATCTCTTTAATGTATATGATTGTATGTGTATGTGTTTGGATTTTGTAGAGTTTCTACTCTTTTTCCACTTAGGTTAGAAGATGGTTTGATGAGTAGAAAGAGGTTTTAATCGGTTAGAACTCGGATTAGACGATGTAGTTTAGTCGGGTGATGGTAGGGTTGTGCCACTGAGACTGGTTTGGATTTAATCGGTTGGTTGTGTGGAGTTTGGGCTTTGGAACAGCCATGGAGGTTCTGTCTTCGCAGGCTCGCCAGGCGAATGGTAGCGAAGCGTCGCCAGGCGAAGCCCAGCGAGCTGCAGCGAAGCAAGTCAGAAGCAAACACCCTGTGTTCGCTGGCAAGTTCGCCAGGCGAAGTGAGTTGGCGAAGGTTCGCCAGGCGAGTGTGTAGCGAGCCTCAGTGAGTAATTCCAGAATTACTCCCAGTGGACTTCGCTGGGAAGTTCGCCAGGCGAAGGCCAGCGAGCATTCGCTGCGTGGCTTCGCCAGGCGAAGGTTGGCGAACCTGACAGTGTTATTTGTTTTGCTGTTTGTTCATAGCATGATTTTTGGCCGATTCAATTATGATTAATGCCTATATGAATGATTGATGTGTGAACTGTTTCGACATGTCGTGCTGTGGGTGGCCGAAAGGCGTGAATCCTAGATTGTAGAGCCAATGGTGAATCTTGAACGTTTGATAATCTTGTGAATTTGCTTGAATTGAATAGAAACACATTGATAGGCTGATATGTGTGTAAACCATGTGTGAAATGGTGCATAATGTGAATGCATGCTAGATATATGTGATGTATGTGATAAATGCAATGAGTATGTTTATGAACATAGTATGCATTCTGTGTTGTTCGATCCCTCGGAGGATTAGCATTGTGTAGCATCTTAGTATGCATTTTTGTGTTGAATGATCCCTCGGAGGATTTGCAGAACCTCGTATGATACGATGGTTACATTAGATTCCTTGGAGAATCGGTTGCATTGTGTGATTCCTCGGAGAATCGGTCATAACATGTAATCCCTTGGAGGATTGACTAGAGTATTTGATTCCGTGGAGAATCTGCAGAGTATTTGATTCCGTGGAGAATCTGCTGAATATTCGATTCCGTGGAGAATCTGATGAATATTTGATTCCGTGGAGAATCTGCTGAATACTTGATTCCGTGGAGAATCTGCTGAATACACGATTCCTTAGAGAATTTGTTGAAATGAGTCGGTACCGCATTTGCATCTGCATAGAGTCGTGTGTCGGTCTCTATGAGTTGCATGAGTCATCTGTGTATGATGCATTAGTTGTATGAATGTAACTGTGTATGTTATATATGATTGTTTGGAGGAACATATAGTGAATGTTCATGAGCATGTGTAGAGGCATGATTAATTGTATATGCTTAATGTGGTGAGAACATAATTTGAGTATAACTTGTACAAATATGAGTATATGTATATATACAATTTTATGCATTACCTGTTATGATATTGTTTCTCACCCTTCTGCTGTTTTATAATGCTCTATGAGGCATTGCAGAGTAGGAAGCTGAAGGTTCTTTTTGTGAAGCGATGTCTTCATTCTTTTTGGTCAATGGCTCTGATATGTAACATCTGGGTAGTTAGGAAGCCTTTGACTCCTTTGGAGTTACATTTGTTTTGATTCCTTGTGATACATTTGTGTAAGTATCCGCTGTGGATATGGTTGTAAAGCATGAATTGATTGAATGGTTGTATATACTTTTATGAATGTGATCGATTCAATATTTGGATGTTTCCGCTTTTATTCTAAATATTGAGATGTGGGTTACCCATTGTTGCATATCTATTTTGAGCAGGTATCGTATGTGTTTAACTTCGTGATAATGTGATGCGCCTCTTATATACCATGTTTTCTAAGTGCCTAATTGATTAAATGTATTAATTTGGGGGTATAGGAAGGGGGTGTTACATTAAGTGGTATCAGAGCCAGTGTTGAGTCAGTCATGTCTGCCTTGTTGTTATTTTTGGGAATCCTCAGAATATGGCAGGTCATAATGACAATGCTATGGCAGCGGCGTTAGAGGCTATGGCCAGAGCTGTGCAGGGTGCACCCAACGTGAATGCGAATGATGAGTTCAGGAAGAACCAACCACCGGTGTTCAAAGGGAGATTTGATCCGGATGGTGCTCAGACATGGTTAAAGGAAATTGAGAGGATCTTTAGGGTGATGGATTGTGCTGAAGGGAACAAGGTGAGACTAGGGGCTCACATGCTGAGAGAAGAGGCTGATGACTGGTGGGTCAGCGTGAGGCAAGTTCTTGAGGTCGACGATGAGGAGATTACGTGGGATTTATTTCGTACTGAGTTTCTAAGGAAGTATTATCCCGAAAGTGTTAAAGGGAAGAGAGAAATGGAATTTCTGGAGTTGAAACAAGGTAATATGTCGGTGGTGGACTACACCGCTAAGTTTACTGAGTTAGTGAAGTTTCACCCTCACTATGATGCGGTTTCGGCGGAATTTTCCAAATGTATAAAGTATGAGAATGGCTTGCGTCCTGAGATAAAGCAAGCGGTGGGTTATCAAAGAATACGAAGATTTTCGGATTTGACCGAGTGTTGTAGAATTTATGAAGAAGACAGTAGAGCTCGTTCTACTCATTATAAGTGTTTGAGCGAGAGGAGAGGGAAGCAGCAAGTACGAAGCGGACCTTATGTGACGCCTGCTGATAAGGGCAAACATAGGGGAAACTTTGATAGGAGACCCGGAGGAGGTTCCGGTGCGATCAAATGTTTTAAGTGTGGCGTGATGGGCCACAAGTCTTATGATTGTGGAAAGTTCAAAGCGAAGTGTTCCAACTGTGGGCTCCTTGGACATGATGCAGCAGAGTGTAGAAAGAACGCTGTGAAGTGTTTTAATTGTGGCGAGGTGGGTCACATTAGCCCGAATTGTACCAAACCGAAGCAAGCTCCGGCGGGCGGAAAAGTATTCGCATTAGCAGGTTCAGACGCTACTAATGCGGCGGATCGTTTGATTAAAGGTACATGCTTTATTAATGATATGCCTTTAGTTGCTATTATTGATACTGGAGCGACTCACTCGTTCATCTCTCTTGCGTGTGCTAAGCGGTTGAATTTGTGTATGGTTTCTTTGAGTAGTGGTATGGTTATTGGAACTCCCGCTTCGGGGTCGGTAACTACTTCTTTGGTGTGTGCAAGTTGTCCTTTCACCATGTATGGTAAGGACTTCATTATGGATTTAGTGTGTTTGTCGTTGGAAGGTTTGGACGTAATCTTGGGTATGAACTGGTTGCAATTTAATAGAGTTCATCTGGATTGCTATCACAAGTTAGTAAGGTTTCCTTCTTTGGAAGATGGTGAAAACGAGAGTTTTCTTTCCACTAAAGAGTTGAAGAAACTTTTAGCGGACGAAGCTCAGTTGTTTGGTTTGTTTGCATCGTTGTCGGTGGAGAGCAAAGTTGAGCTCGACGTGTTTCCTGTGGTTTGTGAATTTCCTGAAGTGTTTCCGGAAGATGTTGCGGATGTGCCGCCAAAGAGAGAGGTTGAATTTTCTATTGATCTAGTTCCGGGTACTAGACCGATTTCGATGGCCCCGTATCGGATGTCGGCATCGGAGTTGGTGGAATTGAAGAAGTAGTTGAATGATTTGTTGGATAAGAGATTTGTAAGACCAAGTGTTTCTCCTTGGGGTGCGCCGGTATTGTTGGTAAAGAAGAAGGATGGTAGTATGCGATTGTGTATTGATTATCGGCAGTTGAATAAGGTGACAATTAAGAACAAGTATCTGCTTCCAAGAATCGATGATTTGATGGATCAATTAGATGGAGCCCGTGTTTTTAGTAAGATTGATTTGAGATCCGGTTATCACCAGATTCGGGTTAAGGAAGAAGATATTTCGAAGACGGCTTTTAGAACACGATATGGTCACTATGAGTATACGGTGATGCCATTCGGAGTTTCTAATGCGCCGGGTGTTTTCATGGAATATATGAACCGTATCTTCCACGAGCAGTTGGATCGTTTAGTGGTAGTGTTTATCGATGAAATTTTGATTTATTCTAAGTCTCGAGAGGAACATGAAGAACATTTAAGGATTGTGTTGCGGATTTTGAAAGAGAAGAAGTTGTACGCAAAGTTGTCTAAGTGTGAGTTTTGGTTATCGAAGGTGAGTTTTCTCGGACATATTATTTCCAGCAATGGTATTAGTGTGGATCCATCCAAGATCGATGCGGTAATGCAATGGGAGACTCCAAGATCAGTTACGGAAATTTGAAGCTTTTTGGGCTTGGCCGGTTACTACCGGAGGTTTATCGAAGGATTTTCAAAGTTAGCACTTCCGTTAACGCAGTTGACTTGTAAAGGAAAGGCTTTTATTTGGGATGTTAATTGTGATGAGAGTTTCATGGAATTAAAGAGAAGGTTAACGACAGCGCCGATTTTGATTTTTCCAAATCCTACGGAACCTTTTGTGGTTTATTTCGACGCTTCCTTGTCAGGATTGGGTGGTGTATTGATGCAAGATGGGAATGTCATGGCGTATGCTTCTAGACAGTTGAGAGTACATGAAAAGAATTATCCTACTCATGATTTGGAGTTAGCGGCCGTAGTGTTCGTTTGGAAAATTTGGAGGCACTATCTTTATGATGCAAGATTTGAAGTTTTTAGCGATCACAAGAGTTTGAAGTATTTGTTTGATCAAAAAGAATTGAATATGAGGCAAAGGAGATGGCTAGAACTTTTGAAGGACTATGATTTTGGTTTAAATTATCATCCGGGTAAGGCGAATGTGGTAGCCGATGCCTTAAGTCGGAAGTCGTTGCACGTGTCTACTTTGATGGTTAGAGAGTGGGAACTCTTGGAGAACTTTAGAGATTTGAGTTTGGTTTGTGAGTTAACACCGAGTAGTGTGAAGCTGGGTATGTTGCATGTCACGAATGATTTCCTTGCTACGGTGTGTGAAAAGCAAAAGTTGGATTTGAAATTTGTGGATTTGATGACGAATGGAAATGAAGATTTCAAAGTTAATGAATTAGGAGTTTTGAGGTTTCGAGGTCGTATTTGTATTCCCGATGATGCGGATTTGAAAAAGATGATATTGGAAGAGGGACATCGGAGTAACTTGAGTATTCATCCGGGAGCGAATAAGATGTATCAGGATTTGAAGAAGATCTTTTGGTGGTCTGGATTGAAAAGCGATGTTGCTCGTTTTGTGTACTCGTGTTTGACTTGCCAGAAGTCTAAGGTGGAGCATCAGAAGCCTAGTGGATTGATGCAACCGTTGGATATTCCGGAATGGAAATGGGATAGTATATCGATGGATTTTGTTACGGGATTGACGAATACGCAAAGAGGACATAATGCTATTTGGGTGATTGTTGATAGGCTTACTAAATCGGCTCACTTTATTCCGATTGATATTACTTATTCTTTGGAAAGGTTGGCCGAGATTTATGTTGGCACTATTGTGAAGCTTCATGGAGTTCCTAAGAGTATTGTGTCGGATAGAGATCCTAGATTTACTTCAAGATTTTGGGAGAGTTTGCAAGGTGCCTTGGGTTCTAAGTTGAGATTGAGTTCAGCATATCATCCGCAAACAGATGGTCAAACCGAGAGGACGATTCAATCGTTAGAAGATTTGTTGCGTGCTTGTGTGCTTGAACAAGGTGGTGCGTGAGACGGTTATTTAGCGTTGATTGAGTTCACCTATAATAACAGTTTCCATTCGAGTATTGGTATGGCGCCATTTGAGGCTTTATATGGTCGGAGATGTCGAACACCTCTGTGTTGGCATGAGATAGGTGAAAAGTCGGTAGTTGGTCCGGAAATGGTACAGCAAACGACGGAAAAGGTGAAATTTATTCGGGAAAAGATGAGAGCTTCCCAGAGTAGACAGAAAAGTTATCATGATAAAAGGAGAAAGGATCTCGAGTTTCAAGAGGGCGACCATGTGTTTTTGAGAGTTACACCGGTTACGGGTGTGGGTCGTGCTTTGAAGTCGAGAAAGTTGACTTCTCGTTTTATTGGCCCGTATCAGATTGTCGCACGAGTTGGTGCTGTGGCTTATCGTGTGGCGTTACCTCCGAACCTTTTGAATTTGCATGATGTATTCCATGTCTCGCAACTTCGGAAGTATGTTCCGGATCCGTCACATGTTATCCCAATGGATGAAGTTGAAGTAAGAGATAACCTTACAGTTGAAGTTTTACCGGTTAGTATTTTGGACCGCGAAGTCAAGAAACTAAGAGGCAAGGATATTGCGCTTGTGAAAGTGTCCTGGGGAGGTGCCACAGAAGGCAACATGACTTGGGAGTTGGAGAGCAAGATGCGAGAATCGCATCCAGAGTTGTTTGAATAAGGTAATATTTTCGAGGACGAAAATTTCTAAAGTGGGGGAGAGTTGTAACGCCCTGATTCTGAATTCCCATTAATTGTTGAGTCTTTTAATTTATTTAATTGATGTTTGTTTTAAATTGAGAAATTATATATTACTATGTGGTGTTTGCTTATTTTATCTATTTTTACCGATTCGGAGAGTTTTCGGGGGAATTAGAGTAAAAAGGGCATTTTAGACATTTAGCAATTTAGTGTGAGAATTGATTGGTAAGTGTTGGAAAGAATTTGAGAGGAAAGAAATAGAGATAGAAATAGGATAAGAGAGGAAAAGAAAGAAAAATAGTAACATAAGAAGAAAAACAAGAGAGAGAAAAGAGGAGAAGAGAAAGAGAAGAGAAAGTGGAGAGGAAAACCTAGAATCATCAAGGGATCATCACCAAAGCTTGCAATCGATCGGTAAGGGTGTGAAACTCCATCATCTCTTTAATGTATATGATTGTATGTGTATGTGTATGTGTATGTGTTTGGATCATCACCAAAGCTTGCAATCAATCGGTAAGGGTGTGAAACTTCCACTTAGGTTAGAAGTTGGTTTGATGAGTAGAAAGAGGTTTTAATCGGTTAGAACTCAGATTAGACGATGTAGTTTAGTCGGGTGATGGTAGGGTTGTGCCACTGAGACTGGTTTGGATTTAATCGGTTGGTTGTGTGGATTTTGGGCTTTGGAACATCCATGGAGGTTCTGTCTTCGCAGGCTCGCCAGGAGAATGGTAGCGAAGCGTCGCCAGACGAAGCCCAGCGAGCTGCAGCGAAGCAAGTCAGAAGCAAACACCCTGTGTTCGCTGGCAAGTTCGCCAGGCGAAGTGAGTTGGCGAAGGTTCGCCAGGCGAGTGTGTAGCGAGCCTCAGCGAGTAATTCCAGAATTACTCCCAGTGGACTTCGTTGGGAAGTTCGCCAGGCGAAGGCCAGCGAGCATTCGCTGCGTGGCTTCGCCAGGCGAAGGTTGGCGAACCTGACAATGTTATTTGTTTTGCTGTTTGTTCATAGCATGATTTTTGGCCGATTCAATTATTATTAATGATTATATGAATGATTGATGTGTGAACTGTTTCGACATGTCGTGCTGTGGGTGGCCGAAAGGCGTGAATCCTAGATTGTAGAGCCAATGGTGAATCTTGAACGTTTGATAATCTTGTGTATTTGCTTGAATTGAATAGAAACACATTGATAGGCTGATATGTGTGTAAAACATGTGTGAAATGGTGCATAATGTGAATGCATGATAGATATATGCGATGTATGTGATAAATGCAATGAGTATGTTTGTGAACATAGTATGCATTCTGTGTTGATCGATCCCTCGGAGGATTAGCATTGTGTAGCATCTTAGTATGCATTTTTGTGTTGAATGATCCCTCGGAGGATTTGCAGAACCTCGTATGATACGATGGTTACATTAGATTCCTTGGAGAATCGGTTGCATTGTGTGATTCCTCGGAGAATCGGTCATAACATGTAATCCCTTGGAGGATTGACTAGAGTATTTGATTCCGTGGAGAATCTGCAGAGTATTTGATTCTGTGGAGACTCTGCTGAATATTCGATTCCGTGGAGAATCTGATGAATATTTGATTCCGTGGAGAATCTGCTGAATACTTGATTCCGTGGAGAATCTGCTGAATACTCGATTCCTTAGAGAATTTTTTGAAATGAGTCGGTACCGCATTTGCATCTGCATAGAGTCGTGTGTCGGTCTCTATGAGTTGCATGAGTCATCTGTGTATGATGCATTAGTTGTATGAATGTAACTGTGTATGTTATATATGATTGTTTGGAGGAACATATAGTGAATGTTCATGAGCATGTGTAGAGGCATGATTAATTGTATATGCTTAATGTGGTGAGAACATAATTTAAGTATAACTTGTACAAATATGAGTATATGTATATATACAATTTTATGCATTAACTGTTATGATATTGTTTCTCACCCTTCTGCTGTTTTATAATGCTCTATGAGGCATTGCAGAGTAGGAAGCTGGAGGTTCTTTTTGTGAAGCGATGTCTTCATTCTTTTTGGTCAATGGCTCTGATATGTAACATCTGGGTAGTTAGGAAGCCTTTGACTCCTTTGGAGTTACATTTGTTTTGATTCCTTGTGATACATCTGTGTATGTATCCGCTGTGGATATGGTTGTAAAGCATGAATTGATTGAATGGTTGTATATACTTTTATGAATTTGATCGATTCAATATTTGGATGTTTCCGCTTTTATTCTAAATATTGAGATGTGGGTTACCCATTGTTGCATATCTATTTTGAGCAGGTATCGTATGTGTTTAATTTCGTGATAATGTGATGCGCCTCTTATATACCATGTTTTAATTAAATTTTAATTAAACTCTGATGAAATAAATTTTCTAAGTGCCTAATTGATTAAATGTATTAATTTGGGGGTATAGGAAGGGGGTGTTACAAATATCTCTAAACACATGAGATTCTTCAGGTGGTAAAAGCAATACCTTATCAAATAAGGTTCTTCGCGATACCAAAGCAGTATCTCTAAACACATGAGATTCTTCGGGTGGTCGAAGTAGTCCCTTATCCAATAAGGTTCTTCGCGATACCAAAGCATGATCTGTAAACACATGAGATTCGTCGGATGGTCGAAGCAGTCCCTTATCCAATAAGGTACTTCCTGATACCAAAGCAGTATCTCTAAGAACACATGAGATTCTCCGGGTGGTCGAAGCAGTCCCTTATCCAATAAGGTTCTTCGCGATAGCAAAGCAGTATCTCTAAACACATGAGATTCGTCGGGTGGTCGAAGCAGTGCCTTATCCAATAAGGTTCTTTGCGATACCAAAGCAATATCTGTAAACACATGAGATTCGTGAGATGGTCAAAGCAGTCCCTTATCTAATAAGGTTCTTTGTGATACCAAAGCAGTATCTCTAAAAACATGAGATTCTTCGGGTGGTCAAAGTAGTCCCTTATCCAATAAGGTTCTTCGTGATATCAAAGCAGTATATCTAAACACATGAGATTCTTCGCGATACCAAAGCAGTATCTCTAAACACATGAGATTCTTCGGGTGTTCGAAGAAGTCCGTTATCCAATAATGTTCTTCGCGATTCGAAAGCAGTATCTCTAAACACATGAGATTCTTCGGGTGGCCGAAGCAGTCCCTTATCTGTTAAGGTTCTTCGCGATACCAAAGCAATATCTCTAAACACATGAGATTCTTCGGGTGGTCGAAGCAGGCCCTTGTCCAATAAGGTTCTTCCCGATACCAAAGCAGTATCTCTAAACACATGAGATTCTTTGGGTGGTCGAAGCAGTACCTTATCTACTAAGGTTCTTCGTGATACCAAAGCAGTATCTCTAAACACATGAGATTCTTCGGGTGGTCGAAGCAGTCCCTTATCCAATAAGGTTCTTTGCGATACCAAAGTAGTATCTCTAAACACATGAGATTCTTAGGGTGGTCGAAGCAG
The DNA here is from genome assembly GCA_963859935.3 of Lathyrus sativus. Classification (NCBI taxonomy): domain Eukaryota; kingdom Viridiplantae; phylum Streptophyta; class Magnoliopsida; order Fabales; family Fabaceae; genus Lathyrus; species Lathyrus sativus. Next base: position 233,128,502 of record OZ012740.1, on the reverse strand, counting down.
TCCTTATCCAATAAGGTTCTTCGCGATACCAAAGTAGTATCTCTAAACACATGAGATTCTTCAGGTGGTCGAAGCAGTACCTTATCTAATAAGGTCCTTCGTGATACCAAAGCAGTATCTCTAAACACATGAGATTCTTCGGGTGGTCGAAGTAGTCCCTTATTCAATAAGGTTCTTTGCGATACCAAAGTACTATCTCTAAACACATGAGATTCTTAGGGTGGTCGAAGCAGTCCCTTATCCAATAAGGTTCTTCGCGATACAAAAGTAGTATCTCTAAACACATGAGATTCTTCGGGTGGTCGAAGCAGTCCCTTATCCCATAAGGTTCTTTGCAATACCAAAACAGTATCTCTAAACACCTGAGATTCTTCAGGTGGTCAAAGCAGTCCCTTATCGAATAAGGTTCTTTGCGATACAAAAGCAGTATCTCTAAACACATGAGATTCTTCGGGTGGTCGAAGTAGTCCCTTATCCAAGAAGATTCTTCGCGATACCAAAGTAGTATCTGTAAACACAAGAGATTCGTTGGATGGTCAAAGTAGTCCCTTATCTAATAAGGTTCTTCGCGATACCAAAGCAATATCTCTAATTACATGAGATTCTTCGGGTGGTCAAAGCAGTCCCTTATCCAATAAGGTTCTTTGTGATATCAAAGCAGTATCTCTAAACACATGAGATTTTTCCTGACACCAAAGCAGTATCTCTAAACACATGACATTTTTCGGGTGGTCGAAGCAGTCCCTTATCCAATAAGGTTCTTTCTGATACCAAAGTAGTATCTCTAAACACATGAGATTCTTCAGGTGGTCAAAGCAGTCCCTAATCGAATTAGGTTCTTCGCGATACCAAAGCAGTATCTCTAAACACATAAGATTCTTCGGGTGGTCGAAGTAGTGCGTTATCCAATAAGGTTCTTCGCGATACCAAAGCAGTATCTCTAAACACATGAGATTCTTCGGTTGGTCAAAGTAGTCCCTTATCTAATAAGGTTCTTCGCGATACCAAAGCTGTATCTCTAAACACATGAGATTCTTCGGTTGGTCAAAGTAGTCCCTTATCCAATATGGTTCTTCGCGATATAAAAGCAGATTCTCTAAACACATGAGATTCTACGCGATACCAAAGCAGTATCTCTAAACACATGAGATTCTTCAGGTGGTCAAAGCAGTACCTTATCTAATAAGGTCCTTCGCGATACCAAAGCAGTGTCTTTAAACACATGAGATTCTTCGGATGGTCGAAGCAGTCCCTTATCCAATAAGGTTCTTCGCGATACCAAAGCAATATCTCTAAACACATGAGATTCGTCGGGTGGTCAAAGCAGTCCCTTATCCAATAAGGTTCTTCGCGATATCATAGCAGTATCTCTAAACACATGAGATTCTTCGCGATAACAAAGCAGTATCTCTAAACACATGAGATTCTTCAGGTGTTCGAAGCAGTCCCTTATCCAATAAGGTTCTTCGCGATACGAAAGCAGTATCTCTAAACACATGAGATTCTTCGGGGGTTCGAAGCAGTCCCTTATCCGTTAAGGTTCTTCACGATACCAAAGCAGTATCTCTAAACACCTGAAATTCTTCGGGTGGTCGAAGCAGTCCCTTATCCAATAAGGTTCTTTGCGATACCAAAGTAGTATCTCTAAACACATGAGATTCTTCAGGTGGTCAAAGCAGTCCCTAATCGAATAAGGTTCTTCGCGATACCAAAGCAGTATCTCTAAACACATGAGATTCTTCGGGTGGTCGAAGTAGTGTCTTATCCAATAAGGTTCTTCGCGATACCAAAGCAGTATCTCTAAACACATGAGATTCTTCGGGTGGTCAAAGTAGTCCCTTATCTAATAAGGTTCTTCGCGATACCAAAGCAGTATCTCTAAACACATGAGATTCTTCGGGTGGTCGAAGTAGTGTCTTATCCAATAAGGTTCTTCGCGATACCAAAGCAGTATCTCTAAACACATGAGATTCTTCGGGTGGTCAAAGTAGTCCCTTATCTAATAAGGTTCTTCGCGATACCAAAGCAGTATCTCTAAACACATGAGATTCTTCGGGTGGTCAAAGCAGTCCCTTATCCAATACGGTTCTTTGTGATATCAAAGCAGTATCTCTAACACATGAGATTCTACGCGATACCAAAGCAGTATCTCTAAACACATGAGATTTTTCGGGTGGTCAAAGCAGTACCTTATCTAATAAGGTTCTTCGCGATACCAAGGCAGTGTCTTTAAACACATGAGATTCTTCCGATGGTCGAAGCAGTCCCTTATCCAATAAGGTTCTTCGCGATACCAAAGCAGTATCTCTAAACACATATGATTCTTCGGGTGGTCAAAGCAGTCCCTTATCCAATAAAGTTCTTCGCGATATCAAAGCAGTATCTCTAAACACATGAGATTCTTCGGGATACCCAAGTAGTATCTCTAAACACATGAGATTCTTCGGGTGTTCGAAGTAGTCCCTTATCCAATAAGGTTCTTTGCGATACGGAAGCAGTATCTTTAAACACATGAGATTCTTCGGGTGGTCGAAGTAGTCCCTTATCCGTTAAGGTTCTTCGCGATACCAAAGTAGTATCTGTAAACACATGAGATTCGTCGGATGGTCAAAGCAGTCCCTTATCTAATAAGGTTCTTCGCGATACCGAAGCAGTATCGCTAAACACATGTGATTCTTCAGGTGGTCAAAGCAGTCCCTTATCGAATAAGATTCTTCGCGATACCAAAGCAGTATCTCTAAACACATGAGATTCTTCGGGTGGTCGAAGGTGTGCGTTATCCAATAAGGTTCTTCGCGATACAAAAGAAGTATCTCTAAACACATGAGATTCTTCGGGTGGTCAATGTAGTCCCTTATCTAATAAGGTTCTTCGCGATACCAAAGCAGTATCTCTAAACACATGAGATTCTTCGGGTGGTCAAAACAGTCCTTTATCCAATAAGGTTCTTCGTGATATCAAAGCAGTATCTCTAAACACATGAGATTCTTCGCGACACCAAAGCATTATCTCTAAACACATGAGATTCTTCGGGTGGTTAAAGCAGTACCTTATCTAATAAGGTTCTTCGCGATACCAAAGCAGTGTCTTTAAAAAAATGAGATTCTTCGGATGGTCGAAGCAGTCCCTTATCCAATAAGGTTCTTCGCGATACCAAAGCAATATCTCTAAACACATGAGATTCGTCGGGTGGTCAAAGCAGTCCCTTATCCAATAAGGTTCTTCGCGATATCAAAGCAGTATCTCTAAACACATGATATTCTTCACGATACCAAAGCAGTATCTCTAAACACATGAGATTCTTCGGGTGTTCGAAGTAGTCCCTTATCCAATAAGGTTCTTCGCGATACGAAAGCAGTATCTCTAAACACATGAGATTCTTCGGGGGTTCGAAGCAGTCCCTTATCCGTTAAGGTTCTTTACGATACCAAAGCAGTATCTCTAAACACATGAGATTCTTCGGGTGGTCGAAGCAGTCCCTTATCCAATAAGGTTCTTTGCGATACCAAAGTAGTATCTCTAAACACATGAGATTCTTCAAGTGGTCAAAGCAGTCCCTAATCGAATAAGGTTCTTCGCGATACCAAAGCAGTATCTCTAAACACATGAGATTCTTCGGGTGGTCGAAGTAGTGTCTTATCCAATAAGGTACTTCGCGATACCAAAGCAGTATCTCTAAACACATGAGATTCTTCGGGTGGTCAAAGTAGTCCCTTATCTAATAAGGTTCTTCGAGATACCAAAGCAGTATCTCTAAACACATGAGATTCTTCGGGTGGTCAAAGCAGTCCCTTATCCAATATGGTTCTTTGCGATATCAAAGCAGTATCTCTAAACACATGAGATTCTATGCGATACCAAAGCAGTATCTCTAAATACATGAGATTCTTCGGGTGGTCAAAGCAGTACCTTATCTAATAAGGTTCTTTGCGATACCAAGGCAGTGTCTTTAAACACATGAGATTCTTCCGATGGTCGAAGCAGTCCCTTATCCAATAAGGTTCTTCGCGATACCAAAGCAGTATCTCTAAACACATGTGATTCTTCGGGTGGTCAAAGCAGTCCCTTATCCAATAAAGTTCTTCACGATATCAAAGAAGTATCTCTAAACACATGAGATTCTTAGGGATACCCAAGTAGTATCTCTAAACACATGAGATTCTTCGGGTGTTCGAAGTAGTCCCTTATCCAATAAGGTTCTTCGCGATACGGAAGCAGTATCTCTAAACACATGAGATTCTTCGGGTGGTCGAAGTAGTCCCTTATCCGTTAAGGTTCTTCGCGATACCAAAGTAGTATCTGTAAACACATGAGATTCGTCGGATGGTCAAAGCAGTCCCTTATTTAATAAGGTTCTTCACGATACCGAAGCAGTATCGCTAAACACATGTGATTCTTCAGGTGGTCAAAGCAGTCCCTTATCGAATAAGATTCTTCGCGATACCAAAGCAGTATCTCTAAACACATGAGATTCTTCGGGTGGTCGAAGGTGTGCGTTATCCAATAAGGTTCTTCGCGATACAAAAGAAGTATCTCTAAACACATGAGATTCTTCGGGTGGTCAAAGTAGTCCCTTATCTAATAAGGTTCTTCGCGATACCAAAGCAGTATCTCTAAACACATGAGATTCTTCGGGTGGTCAAAACAGTCCTTTATCCAATAAGGTTCTTCGTGATATCAAAGCAATATCTCTAAACACATGAGATTCTTCGCGACACCAAAGCATTATCTCTAAACACATGAGATTCTTCGGGTGGTTAAAGCAGTACCTTATCTAATAAGGTTCTTCGCGATACCAAAGCAGTGTCTTTAAAAAAATGAGATTCTTCGGATGGTCGTAGCAGTCCCTTATCCAATAAGGTTCTTCGCGATACCAAAGCAATATCTTTAAACACATGAGATTCGTCGGGTGGTCAAAGTAGTCCCTTATCCAATAAGGTTCTTCGCGATATCAAAGCTGTATCTCTAAACACATGAGATTCTTCGCGATACCAAAGCAGTATCTCTAAACACATGAGATTCTTCGGGTGTTCGAAGCAGTCCCTTATCCAATAAGGTTCTTCGCAATCCGAAAGCAGTATCTCTAAACACATGAGATTCTTCGGGTGTTCGAAGCAGTCCCTTATCTGTTAAGGTTCTTCATGATACCAAAGCAGTATCTCTAAACACATGAGATTCTTCGGGTGGTCGAAGCAGTCCCTTATCCAATAAGGTTCTTCGCGATCCGAAAGCAGTATCTCTAAACACATGAGATTCTTCGGGTGTTCGAAGCAGTCCCTTATCTGTTAAGGTTCTTCATGATACCAAAGCAGTATCTCTAAACACATGAGATTCTACGCGATACCAAAGCAGTATCTCTAAACACATGAGATTCTTCGAGTGGTCAAAGCAGTCCCTTATCCAATAAGGTTCTTCGCGATACCAAAGCAGTATCTCTAAACACATGTGATTCTTCGGGTGGTCAAAGCAGTCCCTTATCCAATAAAGTTCTTCGCGATATCAAAGCAGTATCTCTAAACACATGAGATTCTTCGGGATACCCAAGTAGTATCTCTAAACACATGAGATTCTTCGGGTGTTCGAAGTTTATCCAATTAGGTTCTTCGCGATACGGAAGCAATATCTCTAAACACATGAGATTCTTCGGGTGGTCGAAGCAGTCCCTTATCCGTTAAGGTTCTTCGCGATACCAAAGTAGTATCTCTAAACACATGAGATTCGTCGGATGGTCAAAGCAGTCCCTTATCTAATGAGGTTCTTCGCGATACCGAAGCAGTATCGCCAAACACATGTGATTCTTCAGGTGGTCAAAGCAGTCCCTTATCGAATAAGATTCTTCGCGATACCAAAGCAGTATCTCTAAACACATGAGATTCTTCGGGTGGTCGAAGCAGTGCGTTATCCAATAAGGTTCTTCGCGATACAAAAGAAGTATCTCTAAACACATGAGATTCTTCGGGTGGTCAAAGTAGTCCCTTATCTAATAAGGTACTTCGCGATACCAAAGCAGTATCTCTGAACACATGAGATTCTTCGGGTGGTCAAAATAGTCCTTTATCCAATAAGGTTCTTCGTGATATCAAAGCAGTATCTCTAAACACATGAGATTCTTCGCAACACCAAAGCATTATCTATAAACACATGAGATTCTTCGGGTGGTCAAAGCAATACCTTATCTAATAAGGTTCTTCGCGATACCAAAGTAGTATCTTTAAACATATGAGATTCTTCGGGTGGTCGAAGCAATCCCTTATCCAATAAGGTTCTTCGCGATACAAAAGCAGTATCTCTAAACACATGAGATTCTTCGGGTGGTGAAAGTAGTCCCTTATCCAATAAGGTTCTTTGCGATATCAAAGCAGTATATTTAACCACATGAGATTCTTCGCGATACCAAAGCAATATCTATAAACACATGAGATTCTTCGAGTGTTCGAAGTTGTCCCTTATCCAATAAGGTTCTTCGCGATACGGAAGCAGTATCTTTAAACACATGAGATTCTTCGGGTGGTTGAAGCAGTCCCTTATCCGTTAACGTTCTTCGGGATGCCAAAGTAGTATCTGTAAACACATGAGATTCGTCGGATGGTCAAAGCAGTCCCTTATCTAATAAGGTTCTTCGCGATAACGAAGCAGTATCTTTAAACACATGAGATTCTTCAGGTGGTCAAAGCAGTCCCTTATCGAATAAGGTTCTTCGCGATATAAAAGCAGTATCTCTAAACACATGAGATTCTTCGGGTGGTCGAAGCAGAGCCTTATCCAATAAGGTTCTTCGCGATACAAAAGCAGTATCTCTAAACACATGAGATCCTTCGGGTGGTCAAAGAAGTCCCTTATCTAATAAGGTTCTTCGCGATACCAAAGTAGTATCTCTAAACACATGAGATTCTTCGGGTGGTCAAAGCAGTCCCTTATCCAATAAGGTTCTTCGCGATATCAAAGCAGTATCTCTAAACACATGAGATTCTTCGGATTACCACAACAGTATCTCTAAACACATGAGATTCTTCGGGTGGTCAAAGCAATACCTTATCTAATAAGGTTCTTTGCGATACCAAAGCAGTATCTTTAAACACGTGAGATTCTTCGGGTGGTCGAAGCAGTCCCTTATCCAATAAGGTTCTTCGCGATACAAATAGGTATCTCTAAACACATGAGATTTGTCGGGTGGTCGAAGCAGTGCCTTATCCAATAAGGTTCTTCGCGATACCAAAGGAGTATCTCTAAACACATGAGATTCTTCGGGTGGTCAAAGCAGTCCCTTATCCAATAAGGTTCTTCGCAATATCAAAGCAGTATCTCTAAACACATGAGATTCTTCGCGATACCACATCAGTATCTCTAAACACATGAGATTCTTCGGGTGGTCAAAGCAATACCTTATCTAATAAGGTTCTTCGCAATACCAAAGCAGTATCTCTAAACACATGAGATTCGTCGGGAGGTCAAAGCATTACCTTATTCAATAAGGTTCTTCGTGATACCAGAGCAGTATCTCTAAACACATGAGATTCTTCGGGTGGTCGAAGCAGTCCCTTATCCAATAAGGTTCTTTGGGATACCAAAGTAGTATCTCTAAACACATGAGATTCCTAGGGTGGTCGAAGCAGTCCCTTATCCAATAAGGTTCTTTGCGATACCAAAGTAGTATAAAGACATGAGATTCTTCGAGTGGTGAAAGTAGTCCCTTATCCAATAAGGTTCTTCACGATATCAAAGAAGTATCTCTAAACACACGAGATTCTTCGCGATACCAAAGTAGTATCTCCAAACACATGAGATTCTTCGTGTGGTTGAAGCAGTCCCTTATCCAATAAGGTTGTTCGCAATACGAAAACAGCATCTCTAAACACATGAAATTCTTCGGGTGGTCGAAGCAGTCCCTTATCCATTAAGGTTCTTCACAATAACAAAGCAGTATCTCTAAACACATGAGATTCTTTGGGAGGTCGAATAAGTACCTTATTAAATAGGGTTCTTCGTGATACCAAAGTAGTATCTCTAAACACATGAGATTCTTCGGGTGGTCGAAGCAGTCCCTTATCCAATAAGGTTCTTTGGGATACCAAAGTAGTATCTCTAAACACATGAGATTCTTCGGGTGGTCGAAGCAGGCCCTATCCAATAAGGTTCTTCGCGATACCAAAGCAGTATCTCTAAACACATGAGATTCGTCGGGAGGTCGAAGCAGTACCTTATTCAATAAGGTTCTTCGTGATACCAAAGAAGTATCTCTAAACACATGAGATTCTTCGGGTGGTCGAAGCAGTCCCTTATCCAATAAGGTTCTTCGCGATACCAAAGTAGTATCTGTAAACACATGAGATTCGTCAGATGGTCAAAGCAGTCCCTTATCTAATAAGATTCTTCGCGATACCAAAGCAATATCTCTAATTACATGAGATTCTTCGGGTGGTCAAAGCAGTCCCTTATCCAATAACCTTTTGGCGATACCAAAGAAGTATCTCTAAACACATGAGATTCATCGGGTGGTCAAAGCAGTCCCTTATCCAATAAGGTTCTTCGCGATACCAAAGCAGTATCTCTAAACACATGAGATTCTTCGGGTGGTGAAAGTAGTCCCTTATCCAATAAGGTTCTTCGCGATATCCAAGCAGTATCTCTAAACACATGAGATTCTTCGCGATACCAAAGCAGTATCTCTAAACACATGAGATTCTTCAGGTGTTCGAAGTAGTACCATATCCAATAAGGTTATTCGCGATACGGAAGCAGTATCTCTAAACACATGAGATTCTTCGGGTGGTCGAAGCAGTCCCTTATCCGTTAACGTTCTTCGCGATACCAAAGTAGTATTTGTAAACACATGATATTCGTCGGATGGTCAAAGCAGTCCCTTATTTAATAAGGTTCTTCGCGATACCGAAGCAGTATCTCTAAACACATGCGATTCTTCAGGTGGTCAAAGCAGTCCCTTATCGAATAAGGTTCTTCGCGATACCAAAGCAGTATCTCTAAACACATGAGATTCTTCGGGTGGTCGAAGCAGTGCCTTATCCAACAAGGTTCTTCGCGATATAAAAGCAGTATCTCTAAACACATGAGATTCCTCGGGTTGTCAAAGTAGTCCCTTATCTAATAAGGTTCTTCCCGATACCAAAGCAGTATCTCTAAACACATGAGATTCTTCGAGTGGTCAAAGCAGTCCCTTATCCAATAAGGTTCTTCGCGATATCAAAGCAGTATCTCTAAACACATGAGATTCTTCGCGATACCACAGCAGTATCTCTAAACACATGAGATTCTTCGGGTGTTCAACGCAATACCTTATCTAATAAGGTTCTTCGCGATATCAAAGCAGTATCTTTAAACACATGAGATTCTTCGGGTGGGCAAAGCTGTCCCTTATCCAATAAGGTTGTTCGCGATATCAAAGCAGTATCTCTAAACACATGAGATTCTTCGGGTGGTCAAAGTAGTCCCTTATCTCATAAGGTTCTTCCCGATATCAAAGCAGTATCTTTAAACACATGAGATTCTTCGGGTGGTCGAAGCAGACCCTTATCCAATAAGGTTCTTCCCGATACCAAAGCAGTATCTCTAAACACATGAGATTTGTCGGGTAGTCGAAGCAGTGCCTTATCCAATAAGGTTCTTCGTGATACCAAAGGAGTATCTCTAAGCACATGAGATTCTTCGGGTGGTCAAAGCAGTCCCTTATCTAATAAGGTTCTTCGCGATACCAAAGCAGTATCTCTAAAGACATGAGATTCTTCGGGTGGTGAAAGTAGTCCCTTATCCAATAAGGTTCTTCGCAATATCAAAGAAGTATCTCTAAACACACGAGATTCTTCGTGATACCAAAGCAGTATCTCTAAACTCATGAGATTCTTCGTGTGGTAGAAACAGTCTCTTATCAAGTAAGGTTGTTCACAATACGAAAACAATATCTCTAAACACATGAGATTCTTCGGGTGGTCGAAGCAGTCCCTTATCCGTTAAGGTTCTTCACAATACCAAAGCAGTATCTCTAAACACATGAGATTCTTCGGGTGGTCGAAGCAGTCCCTTATCCAATAAGATTCTTTGGGATACCAAAGTAGTTTCTCTAAACACATGAGATTCTTAGGGTGGTCGAAGCAGTCCCTTATCAAATAAGGTTCTTCGCGATACCAATGTAGTATCTCTAAACACATGAGATTCTTCGGGTGGTCGAAGCAGGCCCTATCCAATAAGGCTCTTTGCGATACCAAAGCAGTATCTCTAAACACATGAGATTCTTCGGGTGGTCGAAGCAGTCCCTTATCCAATAAGGTTCTTTGGGATACCAAAGTAATATCTCTAAACACATGAGATTCTTAGGGTGGTCGAAGCAGTCCCTTATCCAATAAGGTTCTTCGCGATACCAAAGTAGTATCTCTAAACACATGAGATTCTTCGGATGGTCAAAGCAGTCTCTTATCCAATAAGGTTCTTCGCGATGAGAAAGCAGTATCTCTAATTACATGAGATTCTTCGGGTGGTCAAAGCAGTCCCTTATCCAATAAGGTTTTTCGCAATATTAAAGCAGTATCTCTAAACACATGAGATTCTTCGGGTGGTCGAAGCATTCCCTTATCCAATAAGGTTCTTCACGATACCAAAGCAGTATCTCTAAACACATGAGATTCGTCGGGAGGTCGAAGCAGTACCTTATTCAATAAGGTTCTTCGTGATACCAAAGCAGTATCTCTAAACACATGAGATTCTTCGGGTGGTCGAAGCAGTCCCTTATCGAATAAGGTTCTTCGCGATACCAAAGCAGTATCTCTAAACACATGAGATTCTTCGGGTGGTCGAAGTAGTCCCTTATCCAATAAGGTTCTTCGCGATACCAAAGTAGTATCTGCAAACACATGAGATTCGTCGGATGGTCAAAGTAGTCCCTTATCTAATAAGGTTCTTCGCGATGCCAAAGCAGTATCTCTAATTACATGAGATTCTTCGGGTGGTCAAAGCAGTCCCTTATCGAATAAGGTTTTTCGCAATATATAAGAAGTATCTCTAAACACATGAGATTCTTCGGGTGATCGAAGCAGTCCCTTATTCAATAAGGTTCTTCGCGATACCAAAGCAGTATCTGTAAACACATGAGATTCGTCGGATGGTCGAAGCAATCCTTTATCCAACTAGGGTCTTTGCGATACCAAAGCAGTATCTCTAAACACATGAGATTCAACGGTTGGTCAAAGTAGTCCCTTATTCAATAAGGTTCTTTGCGACACCAAAGCAGTATCTCTAAACACATGAGATTCTTCGGGTGGTCGAAGCAGTCCCTTATCCAATAAGGTTCGTTGTGATACCAAAGCAATATCTCTAAACACATGAGATTCTTCGGGTGGTCAAAGCCGTCCCTCATCTAATAAGGTTCTTCGCGATACCAAAGCAGTATCTCTAAACACATGAGATTCTTCGGGTGGTCAAAGTAGTCCCTTATCCAATAAGGTTCTTCGCGATATCAAAGCACTATCTCTAAACACATGAGATTCTTCGCGATACCAAAGCAGTATCTCTAAACACATGAGATTCTTCGGGTGGTCAAAGCAGTACCTTATCTAATAAGGTTATTCGCGATACCGAAGCAGTATCTTTAAACATATGAGATTCTTCGGGTGGTCCAAGCAGTCCCTTATCGAATAAGATTCTTCGCGATACCAAAGTAGTATCTCTAAACACATGAGATTCGTCGGGTGGTCGAAGCAATGCCTTATCCAATAATGTTCTTCGCGTTACCAAAGCAGTATCTTTAAACACATGAGATTCTACGGTTGGTCAAAGCAGTCCCTTATCTAATAAGGTTCTTCGCGATACCAAAGCAGTATCTCTAAACAAATGAGATTCTTGGGGTGGTTAAAATAGTCCCTTATCCAATAAGGTTCTTCGCAATATCAAAGCAGTATCTCTAAACACACGAGATTCTTCGCGATAACAGAGTAGTATCTCTAAACTCATGAGATTCTTCGTGTGGTCGAAGCAGTCCCTTATCCAATAAGGTTCTTCGGGATACGAAAACAGTATCTCTAAACACATGAGATTCTTTGGGTGGTGGAAGCAGTCCTTTATCCGTTAAGGTTCTTCACGATACCAAAGCAGTATCTCTAAACACATGAGATTCTTTGGATGGTCAAAGCAGTCCCTTATCTAATAAGGTTCTTCGCGATACCAAAGCAGTATCTCTAAAGACATGAGATTCTTCGAGTGGTGAAAGCAGTCCCTTATCCATTAAGGTTCTTCAAGATATCAAAGCAGTGTCTCGAAACACACGAGATTCTTCGCGATACCAAAGCAGTATCTCTAAACACATGAGATTCGTCGGGAGGTCGAAGCAGTACCTTATTCAATAAGTTTCTTCGTGATATTAAAGCAGTATCTCTAAACACATGAGATTCTTCGGGTGGTCGAAGCAGTCCCTTATCCAATAAGCTTGTTCGCGATACCAAAGTAGTATTTCTAAACACATGAGATTCTTAGGGTGGTCGAGGCAGTCCCTTATCCAATAAGGTTCTTCGCGATACCAAAGTAGTATCTCTAAACACATGAGATTATTCGGATGGTCAAAGCGGTCCCTTATCCAATAAGGTTCTTCGCGATGCCAAAGCAGTATCTCTAATTACATGAGATTCTTCGGGTGGTCAAAGCAGTCCCTTATCCAATAAGGTTTTTCGCAATATTAAAGCAGTATCTCTAAACACATGAGATTCTTCGGGTGGTCGAAGCATTCCCTTATCCAATAAGGTTCTTCGCGATACCGAAGCAGTATCTGTAAACACATGAGATTCGTAGGATGGTCGAAGCAATCCTTTATACAACTAGGGTGTTCGCTATACCAAAGCAGTATCTCTAAACACATGAGATTCGTCGGGAGGTCGAAGCAGTACCTTATTCAATAAGGTTCTTCGTGATACCAAAGCAGTATCTCTAAACACATGAGATTCTTCGTGTGGTCGAAGCAGTCCCTTATCGAATAAGGTTCTTCGCGATACCAAAGCAGTATCTCTAAACACATGAGATTCTTTGGGTGGTCGAAGTAGACCCTTATCCAATAAGGTTCTTCGCGATACCAAAGTAGTATCTGAAAACACTTGAGATTCGTCGGATGGTCAAAGTAGTCCCTTATCTAATAAGGTTCTTCGCGATGCCAAAGCAGTATCTCTAATTACATGAGATTCTTCGGGTGGTCAAAGCAGTCCCTTATCGAATAAAGTTTTTCGCAATATATAAGCAGTATCTCTAAACACATGAGATTCTTCGGGTGATCGAAGCAGTCCCTTATCCAATAAGGTTCTTCGCGATACCAAAGCAGTATCTATAAACACATGAGATTCGTCGGATGGTCGAAGCAATCCTTTATCCAACTAGGGTCTTTGCGATACCAAAGCAGTATCTCTAAACACATGAGATTCAACGGTTGGTCAAAGTAGTCCCTTTTCAATAAGGTTCTTTGCGACACCAAAGCAGTATCTCTAAACACATGAGATTCTTCGGGTGGTCGAAGCAGTCCCTTATCCAATAAGGTTCGTTGTGATACCAAAGCAATATCTCTAAACACATGAGATTCTTCGGGTGGTCAAAGTCGTCCCTCATCTGATAAGGTTCTTCGCGATACCAAAGCAGTATCTCTAAACACATGAGATTCTTCGGGTGGTCGAAGCAGTCCCTTATCCAATAAGATTCTTTGGGATACCAAAGTAGTATCTCTAAACACATGAGATTCTTAGGGTGGTCGAAGCAGTCCCTTATCAAATAAGGTTCTTCGCGATACCAATGTAGTATCTCTAAACACATGAGATTCTTCGGGTGGTCGAAGCAGGCCCTATCCAATAAGGCTCTTTGCGATACCAAAGCAGTATCTCTAAACACATGAGATTCGTCAGGAGGTCGAAGCAGTACCTTATTCAATAAGGTTCTTCGTGATACCAAAGCAGTATCTCTAAACACATGAGATTCTTCGGGTGGTCGAAGCAGTCCCTTATCCAATAAGGTTCTTTGGGATACCAAAGTAATATCTCTAAACACATGAGATTCTTAGGGTGGTCGAAGCAGTCCCTTATCCAATAAGGTTCTTCGCGATACCAAAGTAGTATCTCTAAAAACATGAGATTCTTCGGATGGTCAAAGCAGTCTCTTATCCAATAAGGTTCTTCGCGATGAGAAAGCAGTATCTCTAATTACATGAGATTCTTCGGGTGGTCAAAGCAGTCCCTTATCCAATAAGGTTTTTCGCAATATTAAAGCAGTATCTCTAAACACATGAGATTCTTCGGGTGGTCGAAGCATTCCCTTATCCAATAAGGTTCTTCACGATACCAAAGCAGTATCTCTAAACACATGAGATTCGTCGGGAGGTCGAAGCAGTACCTTATTCAATAAGGTTCTTCGTGATACCAAAGCAGTATCTCTAAACACATGAGATTCTTCGGGTGGTCGAAGCAGTCCCTTATCGAATAAGGTTCTTCGCGATACCAAAGCAGTATCTCTAAACACATGAGATTCTTCGGGTGGTCGAAGTAGTCCCTTATCCAATAAGGTTCTTCGCGATACCAAAGTAGTATCTGCAAACACATGAGATTCGTCGGATGGTCAAAGTAGTCCCTTATCTAATAAGTTTCTTCGCGATGCCAAAGCAATATCTCTAATTACATGAGATTCTTCGGGTGGTCAAAGCAGTCCCTTATCGAATAAGGTTTTTCGCAATATATAAGAAGTATCTCTAAACACATGAGATTCTTCGGGTGATCGAAGCAGTCCCTTATTCAATAAGGTTTCTTCGCGATACCAAAGCAGTATCTGTAAACACATGAGATTCGTCGGATGGTCGAAGCAATCCTTTATCCAACTAGGGTCTTTGCGATACCAAAGCAGTATCTCTAAACACATGAGATTCAACGGTTGGTCAAAGTAGTCCCTTATTCAATAAGGTTCTTTGCGACACCAAAGCAGTATCTCTAAACACATGAGATTCTTCGGGTGGTCGAAGCAGTCCCTTATCCAATAAGGTTCGTTGTGATACCAAAGCAATATCTCTAAACACATGAGATTCTTCGGGTGGTCAAAGCCGTCCCTCATCTAATAAGGTTCTTCGCGATACCAAAGCAGTATCTCTAAACACATGAGATTCTTCGGGTTGTCAAAGTAGTCCCTTATCCAATAAGGTTCTTCGCGATATCAAAGCACTATCTCTAAACACATGAGATTCTTCGCGATACCAAAGCAGTATCTCTAAACACATGAGATTCTTCGGGTGGTCAAAGCAGTACCTTATCTAATAAGGTTATTCGCGATACCAAAGCAGTATCTTTAAACATATGAGATTCTTCGGGTGGTCCAAGCAGTCCCTTATCGAATAAGATTCTTCGCGATTCCAAAGTAGTATCTCTAAACACATGAGATTCGTCGGGTGGTCGAAGCAATGCCTTATCCAATAATGTTCTTCGCGTTACCAAAGCAGTATCTTTAAACACATGAGATTCTACGGTTGGTCAAGGCAGTCCCTTATCTAATAAGGTTCTTCGCGATACCAAAGCAGTATCTCTAAACAAATGAGATTCTTGGGGTGGTTAAAATAGTCCCTTATCCAATAAGGTTCTTCGCAATATCAAAGCAGTATCTCTAAACACACGAGATTCTTCGCGATAACAGAGTAGTATCTCTAAACTCATGAGATTCTTCGTGTGGTCGAAGCAGTCCCTTATCCAATAAGGTTCTTCGGGATACGAAAACAGTATCTCTAAACACATGAGATTCTTTGGGTGGTGGAAGCAGTCCTTTATCCGTTAAGGTTCTTCACGATACCAAAGCAGTATCTCTAAACACATGAGATTCTTTGGATGGTCAAAGCAGTCCCTTATCTAATAAGGTTCTTCGCGATACCAAAGCAGTATCTCTAAAGACATGAGATTCTTCGGGTGGTGAAAGCAGTCCCTTATCCATTAAGGTTCTTCAAGATATCAAAGCAGTGTCTCGAAACACACGAGATTCTTCGCGATACCAAAGCAGTATCTCTAAACACATGAGATTCGTCAGGAGGTCGAAGCAGTACCTTATTCAATAAGTTTCTTCGTGATACCAAAGCAGTATCTCTAAACACATGAGATTCTTCGGGTGGTCGAAGCAGTCCCTTATCCAATAAGGTTGTTCGCGATACCAAAGTAGTATCTCTAAACACATGAGATTCTTAGGGTGGTCGAAGTGGTCCCTTATCCAATAAGGTTCTTCGCGATGCCAAAGCAGTATCTCTAATTACATGAGATTCTTCGGGTGGTCAAAGCAGTCCCTTATCCAATAAGGTTTTTCGCAATATTAAAGCAGTATCTCTAAACACATGAGATTCTTCGGGTGGTCGAAGCATTCCCTTATCCAATAAGGTTCTTCGCGATCTCGAAGCAGTATCTGTAAACACATGAGATTCGTAGGATGGTCGAAGCAATCCTTTATACAACTAGGGTGTTCGCTATACCAAAGCAGTATCTCTAAACACATGAGATTCGTCGGGAGGTCGAAGCAGTACCTTATTCAATAAGGTTCTTCGTGATACCAAAGCAGTATCTCTAAACACATGAGATTCTTCGTGTGGTCGAAGCAGTCCCTTATCGAATAAGGTTCTTCGCGATACCAAAGCAGTATCTCTAAACACATGAGATTCTTCGGGTGGTCGAAGTAGACCCTTATCCAATAAGGTTCTTCGCGATACCAAAGTAGTATCTGCAAACACATGAGATTCGTCGGATGGTCAAAGTAGTCCCTTATCTAATAAGGTTCTTCGCGATGCCAAAGCAGTATCTCTAATTACATGAGATTCTTCGGGTGGTCAAAGCAGTCCCTTATCGAATAAAGTTTTTCGCAATATATAAGCAGTATCTCTAAACACATGAGATTCTTCGGGTGATCGAAGCAGTCCCTTATCCAATAAGGTTCTTCGCGATACCAAAGCAGTATCTATAAACACATGAGATTCGTCGGATGGTCGAAGCAATCCTTTATCCAACTAGGGTCTTTGCGATACCAAAGCAGTATCTCTAAACACATGAGATTCAACGGTTTGTCAAAGTAGTCCCTTATTCAATAAGGTTCTTTGCGACACCAAAGCAGTATCTCTAAACACATGAGATTCTTCGGGTGGTCGAAGCAGTCCCTTATCCAATAAGGTTCGTTGTGATACCAAAGCAATATCTCTAAACACATGAGATTCTTCGGGTGGTCAAAGTCGTCCCTCATCTGATAAGGTTCTTCGTGATACCAAAGCAGTATCTCTAATTACATGAGATTCTTCGGGTGGTCAAAGCAGTCCCTTATCCAATAAGGTTTTTCGCAATATTAAAGCAGTATCTCTAAACACATGAGATTCTTCGGGTGGTCGAAGCATTCCCTTATCCAATAAGGTTCTTCGCGATCTCGAAGCAGTATCTGTAAACACATGAGATTCGTAGGATGGTCGAAGCAATCCTTTATACAACTAGGGTGTTCGCTATACCAAAGCAGTATCTCTAAACACATGAGATTCGTCGGGAGGTCGAAGCAGTACCTTATTCAATAAGGTTCTTCGTGATACCAAAGCAGTATCTCTAAACACATGAGATTCTTCGTGTGGTCGAAGCAGTCCCTTATCGAATAAGGTTCTTCGCGATACCAAAGCAGTATCTCTAAACACATGAGATTCTTCGGGTGGTCGAAGTAGACCCTTATCCAATAAGGTTCTTCGCGATACCAAAGTAGTATCTGCAAACACATGAGATTCGTCGGATGGTCAAAGTAGTCCCTTATCTAATAAGGTTCTTCGCGATGCCAAAGCAGTATCTCTAATTACATGAGATTCTTCGGGTGGTCAAAGCAGTCCCTTATCGAATAAAGTTTTTCGCAATATATAAGCAGTATCTCTAAACACATGAGATTCTTCGGGTGATCGAAGCAGTCCCTTATCCAATAAGGTTCTTCGCGATACCAAAGCAGTATCTATAAACACATGAGATTCGTCGGATGGTCGAAGCAATCCTTTATCCAACTAGGGTCTTTGCGATACCAAAGCAGTATCTCTAAACACATGAGATTCAACGGTTTGTCAAAGTAGTCCCTTATTCAATAAGGTTCTTTGCGACACCAAAGCAGTATCTCTAAACACATGAGATTCTTCGGGTGGTCGAAGCAGTCCCTTATCCAATAAGGTTCGTTGTGATACCAAAGCAATATCTCTAAACACATGAGATTCTTCGGGTGGTCAAAGTCGTCCCTCATCTGATAAGGTTCTTCGTGATACCAAAGCAGTATCTCTAAACACATGAGATTCTTCGGGTGGTCAAAGTAGTCCCTTATCCAATAAGGTTCTTCGCGATATCAAAGCTGTAACACCCCCTTTCTATACCCCAAATAAATTAGATAAATCAATTAGGCACATAAAAAAAAATTTATTTCATCAGAGTTTGATTAAAACATGGTATAAAAGAGGCGCATCACATTATCATGAAATTACACACATACGATACCTGCTCAAAATAGATATGCAACAACGGGTCAACACCTACAAGAAAATATTTAGAACAAGGCGGAAACATCTAAATATTCCATATTTCCAAGACATGTATTCACATATACAATTGTCATCCAACATGTTAACAAAACATAACATCAGCAGATACATACACAGATGTATCACAAAAGAATCAAAATAACTCCTATCTACCCGGTGCTACATATCAGAGCCGACCGACCAAAAAGAATGAAGTCACGCTTCACAAAAATGTCTCCAGCCATCTAATCTGCAATGCCTCATAGAGCATTATCAAACAGCAGAAGGGTGAGAAACAATATCATAATAAATAATGCATAAAGACATATATAAATATCTCATATCAACAATTATGCATTCTACGCATTCTCACCACAACTCTCCTTGTACAATATAATATATCTATATACAACTATAACACCAAGCATACTCAATATGCATCATCAATGTTTATATCTTTTCATAAACATGCAACCACATATATATGTATATATATATATATATCCTCCAGTATCTACATTATGCCAAAACATACATTTCACGTTAATTCAATAAACATACACAACATGTTTATTTCACTATACATCATATACAGATGACAAATGCAAATCATAGAGGACAACTCGCTACTCTATGTAAATGCAACACAACATCGATCTAGTCGATCGTCAGATCCTCCTAAGGATCAATCTACGCTCACCCCTCATGGGTATTCTATCACTTGTCAGATTCTCCTAGGAATCACAACACTCATCAGACTCTCCTAGGAATCACACCATTCATCAGATTCTCCGAGGAATCACGCCACTCGTCAGATTCTCCGAGGAATCACACTGTTCATCAGATTCTCCGAGGAATCACGCCACTCGTCAGATTCTCCGAGGAATCACACTGTTCATCAGATTCTCCGAGGAATCAGGTTAATCAGCAGACTCTCCAAGGAATCACATATCTCGTCAGATTCTCCGAGGAATCAATTCATTCAGCAGATTCTCCGAGGAATCAATTCATTCAGCAGATTCTCCGAGGAATCACACCATCCATCAGATTCTCCGAGGAATCAGGTCATACAGCAGACTCTCCAAGGAATCACACCTCTCATCAGGCTCTCCTAAGAGTCATGTCTCTCCTCAGGCTCTCCTAAGAGTCCTATCACTCATCAGATTCTCCTAGGAATCAACAACACAAGAATGTATTCTATACAATTCTTGAAATGCACACACATACACATAATATGTTCATGCATCTTCACCTCATTCAATTTCATACAATAATCATACATCGCAATGTATATTACACGACACATTAGTCATTCACCTCATTATCATGCATTTTAAATCAATTTAAACAATGCACATATTTGCCCAAACGGCCACAATTCACAATCGAGGATTTACGCACGAAGGCTACCCACAGCACATGTTATCACAATAGATCACATACTTATTCATATCTTAGAGGTATTAACCTATGTGAATCAACCAAACAATCACCACATGAGCAACACAGCACAAGAAAAATGCTGTCACGTTCGCCTTTATTCGCCTGGCGAACCCCCGCAGCGAACCTTCGCTAGGCTTCGCCTGGCGAACTCGCCAGCGAGCCCAAGTCAGTAGCTACTGACTTCATTCGCCACCATTCGCCAGCACCTTCGCTGGGCGAACCTTCGCTATCCACCTTCGCCTGGCGAACTCACCAGCAAAGTCCACTGGGACTTAAACATAATTACTCGCCAGCATTCGCCGGGCTTCGCCTGGCGAAGCTTCGCCTTCGCTCGCCTGGCGAGAGCCAGCGAACCTGTGCAGAACAGCATTCTGTTCTGTCTCTCCTTCACCAATCCATCATCAACCATCTCTTAAACATCTAAATCAGTACAAATAGCATCAATACATGTTACCCGACTATTCTACGGCGTTATTACTCAGTTTCAACCGATTAAATCTTCAATCTACCGATTATTCCAACTTTTGCCCTAGAAATGGATAGTGTAGAAAAACTACCAACAAGCCCAAACTAATACATATATGATGCTATACATTATTAAGATGATAAAACTTCTCACCCTTACCTGATTAATCGCAAGCTTTGATCGATTCTTGATGATTCTAGGTTTTCCTCTTTCTCTTCTCTTTCTCCTCCTCTTCTTTCTTTCTCCTTTCTTTCTCTCCTTCTTACTATCCTTTCTTTCCCTTCTATTTCCTCTTTAATATCTTTTCCATTATTCTTCCAAAACATCTATTAATTCAATATCTCACAAATATCTCACTTAATATTAAATAGGAAATGTCCAAAATACCCTTCCAAACTATTTCCTCCGAAACCTCCCAATACCGGTTAAAAATATGATAATATGTAAATATAACATATTTCCACACAAATCCTACATCCAAAAATTATTCACCCAATTTAATTAAATTGGGGCCCAATAAAAGTGAAAATCGAAATCGGGGCGTTACAACTCTCCCCCACTTTAGAAATTTTCGTCCTCGAAAATATCACTTGATTCAAAACACACCGGACACGATTTCTGCGTCCTTTCCTGAATTCCCAAGTTACACACAATCGTCCACATGCATACTTCCTTATCACAATCACAGCCATGCCACGTGGCTCATAAAAGACTGTCACCCTCATCAACTCCCATTGGAGATTACGGGTACACCACTCGTACTTCACCAGGAACAACATCTAGGTCATTCTACCCCGGTGATTCTTTCCACTAGGAACGACACATAGCCATTCTACTCTAGCGAATACAACCATGATACTTATACCTCATCAGGAATAACATACTAGTCATTCTACCCCAATGAGCTCAAATCTCAAACACGTACGTTGTCCAACGTCACCATCTTAAAGTCTTCACTCTCAATTACCATCGCATCAACGGAAAATCAAAACCAAACACTAAGCGTACTCAAAGAAACGAACAAATGAGTCACTCCAATATCAAACATAACAACTAAAGGTGCAACATAATTAAAGCACATACCTCAAATCAAACGATCCGCATTGGTAGTGTCTGACCCTGCCAATGCAAACACTTTCCCACTTACTGAAGCTTGCTTCGGTTTAGGACACTTCGCACTGATGTGACCCACGTCTCCACAATTGTAGCACTTCACTGCACCCATTCTACAATCCTTAACATCATGTCCAAGAACTCCACAATTAGAGCATTTGATCTTGGGCTTTCCACACATAAAAGACTTATGACCCATCTCGCCACACTTGTAGCATTTAATGGATCCAGAACTCCCTCCTCCAGATCCCTTAACAAAGTTTCCCTTATGCTTGCCCTTATCAGCTGGCGTCTCATAAGGTTCACTCCTTACTTGTCGCTTTTCTTTCTCCTCCTTCGAACTCTTGTAGTGAGTAGAACGAGCTTTGCGATCTTCTTCAAAAATTCGACAACATTCGGTCAAGTCCGAAAATCTCCTTATCCTCTGATAGCCCACCGCTTGTTTGATCTCGGGACGCAAGCCGTTCTCATACTTAACACACTTAGAGAATTCTGCCGTCACCGCATCATAGTGAGGATGAAATTTTACTAACTCCATAAACTTAGCTGTGTAATCCACCACAGACATATTGCCTTGTTTCAACTCAAGAAATTCCATTTCCTTCCTTCCTTTCACACTCTCAGGATAATACTTCCTCAAGAATTCAGCACGAAATAAATCCCAAGTTATTTCCTCGTCATCTACTTCAAGCACTTGCCTCATGCCGATCCACCAGTCATCGGCTTCTTCCCGCAACATGTGAGATCCAAGCCTCACCTTATTGCCCTCAGCACAGTTCATAACTCTGAAGATCCTTTCGATCTCTTTCAACCAATTTTGGGCACCGTCCGGATTAAACCTTCCTTTGAACACCGGTGGCTTATTCTTTCTAAACTCATCATTTGCGTTCACATTCGGCGCACCCTGCACCGCTCTAGCCATCGCCTCCAATGCCGCAGCCATAGCACTGTCATTACGACCTGCCATAATCTTCTTAATCGCAAAAACAGCAACAAGGTTAAACAACCGCTCAACCAACAAAACAATAAGACAAACACAATTGACTCAACACTGGCTCTGATACCACTTAATGTAACACCCCCTTTCTATACCCCAAATAAATTAGATAAATCAATTAGGCACATAAAAAAAAAATTTATTTCATCAGAGTTTGATTAAAACATGGTATAAAAGAGGCGCATCACATTATCATGAAATTACACACATACGATACCTGCTCAAAATAGATATGCAACAACGGGTCAACACCCACAAGAAAATATTTAGAACAAGGCGGAAACATCTAAATATTCCATATTTCCAAGACATGTATTCACATATACAATTGTCATCCAACATGTTAACAAAACATAACATCAGCAGATACATACACAGATGTATCACAAAAGAATCAAAATAACTCCTATCTACCCGGTGCTACATATCAGAGCCGACCGACCAAAAAGAATGAAGTCACGCTTCACAAAAATGTCTCCAGCCATCTAATCTGCAATGCCTCATAGAGCATTATCAAACAGCAGAAGGGTGAGAAACAATATCATAATAAATAATGCATAAAGACATATATAAATATCTCATATCAACAATTATGCATTCTACGCATTCTCACCACAACTCTCCTTGTACAATATAATATATCTATATACAACTATAACACCAAGCATACTCAATATGCATCATCAATGTTTATATCTTTTCATAAACATGCAACCACATATATATGTATCTATATATATATATCCTCCAGTATCTACATTATGCCAAAACATACATTTCACGTTAATTCAATAAACATACACAACATGTTTATTTCACTATACATCATATACAGATGACAAATGCAAATCATAGAGGACAACTCGCTACTCTATGTAAATGCAACACAACATCGATCTAGTCGATCGTCAGATCCTCCTAAGGATCAATCTACGCTCACCCCTCATGGGTATTCTATCACTTGTCAGATTCTCCTAGGAATCACAACACTCATCAGACTCTCCTAGGAATCACACCATTCATCAGATTCTCCGAGGAATCACGTCACTCGTCAGATTCTCCGAGGAATCACACTGTTCATCAGATTCTCCGAGGAATCACGCCACTCGTCAGATTCTCCGAGGAATCACACTGTTCATCAGATTCTCCGAGGAATCAGGTTAATCAGCAGACTCTCCAAGGAATCACATATCTCGTCAGATTCTCCGAGGAATCAATTCATTCAGCAGATTCTCCGAGGAATCACACCATCCATCAGATTCTCCGAGGAATCAGGTCATACAGCAGACTCTCCAAGGAATCACACCTCTCATCAGGCTCTCCTAAGAGTCATGTCTCTCCTCGGGCTCTCCTAAGAGTCCTATCACTCATCAGATTCTCCTAGGAATCAACAACACAAGAATGTATTCTATACAATTCTTGAAATGCACACACATACACATAATATGTTCATGCATCTTCACCTCATTCAATTTCATACAATAATCATACATCGCAATGTATATTACACGACACATTAGTCATTCACCTCATTATCATGCATTTTAAATCAATTTAAACAATGCACATATTTGCCCAAACGGCCACAATTCACAATCGAGGATTTACGCACGAAGGCTACCCACAGCACATGTTATCACAATAGATCACATACTTATTCATATCTTAGAGGTATTAACCTATGTGAATCAACCAAACAATCACCACATGAGCAACACAGCACAAGAAAAATGCTGTCACGTTCGCCTTTATTCGCCTGGCGAACCCCCGCAGCGAACCTTCGCTAGGCTTCGCCTGGCGAACTCGCCAGCGAGCCCAAGTCAGTAGCTACTGACTTCATTCGCCACCATTCGCCAGCACCTTCGCTGGGCGAACCTTCGCTATCCACCTTCGCCTGGCGAACTCACCAGCGAAGTCCACTGGGACTTAAACATAATTACTCGCCAGCATTCGCCGGGCTTCGCCTGGCGAAGCTTCGCCTTCGCTCGCCTGGCGAGAGCCAGCGAACCTGCGCAGAACAGCATTCTGTTCTGTCTCTCCTTCACCAATCCATCATCAACCATCTCTTAAACATCTAAATCAGTACAAATAGCATCAATACATGTTACCCGACTATTCTACGGCGTTATTACTCAGTTTCAACCGATTAAATCTTCAATCTACCGATTATTCCAACTTTTGCCCTAGAAATGGATAGTGTAGAAAAACTACCAACAAGCCCAAACTAATACATATATGATGCTATACATTATTAAGATGATAAAACTTCTCACCCTTACCTGATTAATCGCAAGCTTTGATCGATTCTTGATGATTCTAGGTTTTCCTCTTTCTTTTCTCTTTCTCCTCCTCTTCTTTCTTTCTCCTTTCTTTCTCTCCTTCTTACTATCCTTTCTTTCCCTTCTATTTCCTCTTTAATATCTTTTCCATTATTCTTCCAAAACATCTATTAATTCAATATCTCACAAATATCTCACTTAATATTAAATAGGAAATGTCCAAAATACCCTTCCAAACTATTTCCTCCGAAACCTCCCAATACCGGTTAAAAATATGATAATATGTAAATATAACATATTTCCACACAAATCCTACATCCAAATATTATTCACCCAATTTAATTAAATTGGGGCCCAATAAAAGTGAAAATCGAAATCGGGGCGTTACAAAAGCACTATCTCTAAACACATGAGATTCTTCGCGATACCAAAGCAATATCTCTAAACACATGAGATTCTTCGGGTGGTCAAAGCAGTACCTTATCTAATAAGGTTATTCGCGATACCGAAGCAGTATCTTTAAACATATGAGATTCTTCGGGTGGTCCAAGCAGTCCCTTATCGAATAAGATTCTTCGCGATACCAAAGTAGTATCTCTAAACACATGAGATTCGTCGGGTGGTCGAAGCAATGCCTTATCCAATAATGTTCTTCGCGTTACCAAAGCAGTATCTTTAAACACATGAGATTCTACGGTTGGTCAAAGCAGTCCCTTATCTAATAAGGTTCTTCGCGATACCAAAGAAGTATCTCTAAACAAATGAGATTCTTGGGGTGGTTAAAATAGTCCCTTATCCAATAAGGTTCTTCGCAATATAAAAGCAGTATCTCTAAACACACGAGATTCTTCGCGATAACAGAGTAGTATCTCTAAACTCATGAGATTCTTCATGTGGTCGACGCAGTCCCTTATCCAATAAGGTTCTTCGGGATACGAAAACAGTATCTCTAAACACATGAGATTCTTTGGGTGGTGGAAGCAGTCCTTTATCCGTTAAGTTTCTTCACGATACCAAAGCAGTATCTCTAAACACATGAGATTCTTTGGATGGTCAAAGCAGTCCCTTATCTAATAAGGTTCTTCGCGATACCAAAGCAGTATCTCTAAAGACATGAGATTCTTCGGGTGGTGAAAGCAGTCCCTTATCCATTAAGGTTCTTCAAGATATCAAAGCAGTGTCTCGAAACACACGAGATTCTTCGCGATACCAAAGCAGTATCTCTAAACACATGAGATTCGTCGGGAGGTCGAAGCAGTACCTTATTCAATAAGTTTCTTCGTGATACCAAAGCAGTATCTCTAAACACATGAGATTCTTCGGGTGGTCGAAGCAGTCCCTTATCCAATAAGGTTGTTCGCGATACCAAAGTAGTATCTCTAAACACATGAGATTCTTAGGGTGGTCGAAGCGGTCCCTTATCCAATAAGGTTCTTCGCGATGCCAAAGCAGTATCTCTAATTACATGAGATTATTCGGATGGTCAAAGCGGTCCCTTATCCAATAAGGTTTTTCGCAATATTAAAGCAGTATCTCTAAACACATGAGATTCTTCGGGTGGTCGAAGCATTCCCTTATCCAATAAGGTTCTTCGCGATACCGAAGCAGTATCTGTAAACACATGAGATTCGTAGGATGGTCGAAGCAATCCTTTATACAACTAGGGTGTTCGCTATACCAAAGCAGTATCTCTAAACACATGAGATTCGTCGGGAGGTCGAAGCAGTACCTTATTCAATAAGGTTCTTCGTGATACCAAAGCAGTATCTCTAAACACATGAGATTCTTCGTGTGGTCGAAGCAGTCCCTTATCGAATAAGGTTCTTCGCGATACCAAAGCAGTATCTCTAAACACATGAGATTCTTCGGGTGGTCGAAGTAGACCCTTATCCAATAAGGTTCTTCGCGATACCAAAGTAGTATCTGCAAACACATGAGTTTCGTCGGATGGTCAAAGTAGTCCCTTATCTAATAAGGTTCTTCGCGATGCCAAAGC
Organism: Lathyrus sativus; assembly: GCA_963859935.3. NCBI lineage: Eukaryota > Viridiplantae > Streptophyta > Magnoliopsida > Fabales > Fabaceae > Lathyrus > Lathyrus sativus. The sequence goes on along the minus strand of OZ012740.1, from coordinate 233,101,706 downwards.
AGTATCTCTAATTACGTGAGATTCTTCGGGTGGTCAAAGCAGTCCCTTATCGAATAAAGTTTTTCGCAATATATAAGCAGTATCTCTAAACACATGAGATTCTTCGGGTGATCGAAGCAGTCCCTTATCCAATAAGGTTCTTCGCAATACCAAAGCAGTATCTATAAACACATGAGATTCGTCGGATGGTCAAAGCAATCCTTTATCCAACTAGGGTCTTTGCGATACCAAAGCAGTATCTCTAAACACATGAGATTCAACGGTTGGTCAAAGTAGTCCCTTATTCAATAAGGTTCTTTGCGACACCAAAGCAGTATCTCTAAACACATGAGATTCTTCGGGTGGTCGAAGCAGTCCCTTATCCAATAAGGTTCGTTGTGATACCAAAGCAATATCTCTAAACACATGAGATTCTTCGGGTGGTCAAAGTCGTCCCTCATCTGATAAGGTTCTTCGCGATACCAAAGCAGTATCTCTAAACACATGAGATTCTTCGGGTGGTCAAAGTAGTCCCTTATCCAATAAGGTTCTTCGCGATATCAAAGCACTATCTCTAAACACATGAGATTCTTCGCGATACCAAAGCAATATCTCTAAACACATGAGATTCTTCGGGTGGTCAATGTAACACCCCCTTTCTATACCCCAAATAAATTTAGATAAATCAATTAGGCACATAGAAAATTTATTTCATCAGAGTTTAATTAAAACATGGTATAAAAGAGGCGCATCACATTATCATGAAATTACACACATACGATACCTGCTCAAAATAGATATGCAACAATGGGTAACCCACATCTCAATATTTAGAATAAAAGCGGAAACATCCAAATATTGAATCAATCACATTCATAAAGGTATATACAACCATCAGTTAATTCATGTTTTACAACATATCCACAGCAGATACATACACATATGTATCACAAAAGAATCAAAGTAAATGTAACTCCAAAAGAGTCAAAGACCTCCTAACTACCCAGATGTTACATATCAGAGCCATTGACCAAAAGGAATGAAGACATCGCTTCACAAAAAGAACCTCCAGCTTCCTACTCTGCAATGCCTCATAGAGCATTATAAAACAGCAGAAGGGTGAGAAACAACATCATAACAGTTAATGCATAAAATTGTATATATATATATATACATAGCTCCATAATTATATAAGTTATACCCAAATTATGTTCTCACCACATTAAGCATATACAGATAATCATGTCTCTACACATACGCATGAACAATCACTATATTTCCTCCAAACAATTCACATATAACATACACAGTAATATTCACACAACCAATGCATCATGCACAGATGACTCATGCAACTCATAGAGACCGACACACGACTCTATGCAGATGCAAATGCGGTACCGACTCATTCAACAAATTCCCTAAGGAATCGAGTATTCAGCAGACCCTCCACGGGATCAAGTACTCAGCAGATTCTCCACGGAATCAAATATTCATCAGATTCTCCACGGAATCGAATATTCAGCAGATCCTCCACGGGATCAAGTACTCAGCAGATTCTCCACGGAATCAAATACTCTAACCAATCCTCCACGGGATTACATGACATGACCGATTCTCCAAGGAATCACACAATGCAACCGATTCTCCAAGGAATCAAATATAACCATCGTATCATACGAGGTTCTGCAAATCCTCCGAGGGATCAATCGACACAAAAATGCATACTATGCTCACAAACATATTCATTGCATTTATCACATACATCGCATATATCTATCATGCATTCACATTATGCACCATTTCACACATGGTTTACACACATATCAGCCCATCAATGCGTTTCTATTCAATTCGAGCAAATACACAAGATTATCAAATATTCAAGATTATCATTTACTCTACAATCTAGGATTCACGCCTTTCGGCCACCCACAGCACGACATGTTGGAACAGTTCACACATCAATCATTCATGTAGGCATTAATCATAATTGAATCAACCAAACATCACACTATGAACAAACAGCAAAACAAAATAACACTGCCAGGTTCGCCAACCTTCGCCTGGCGAAGCCACGCAGCGAATGCTCGCTGGCCTTCTCCTGGCGAACTCCCCAGCGAAGTCCACTGGGAGTAATTCTGGAATTACTCGCTGAGGCTCGCTACCCACTCGCCTGGCGAACCTTCGCCAACTCACCTCGCCTGGCGAACTTGCCAGCGAATACAGGGTATTAGCTCCTGACTTGCTTCGCTACAGCTCGCTGGGCTTCGCCTGGCGAAGCTTCGCTGCCATTCGCCTGGCGAACTTGCGAAGACAGAACTTCCATGGCTGTCTCAAAGCCCAAACTCCACACAACCAACCGATTAAATCCAAACCAGTCACAGTAGCACAACCCAACCATCACCCGACTAAACTACATCGTCTAATCCGATTTCTAACCGATTAAAACCTCATTCTACTCACAAAACCAACTTCTAACCTAAGTGGAAAAAGAGTAGAAACTCTACAAAATCCACACACATACACATACAATCATACACATTAAAGAGATGATGGAGTTTCACACCCTTACCGATCGATTGCAAGCTTTGGTGATGATTCCTTGATGATTCTAGGTTTTCCTCTCCACTTTCTCTTCTCTTCTTTTCTTTCTCTTGTTTTTCCTTCTTATGTTACTATCTTTCTTTCTTTTCCTCTCTTATTCTATTTCTACCTCTATTTCTTTCCTCTCAAATTCTTTCCAACACTTATCAATCAATTCTCACACTAAGGTGCTAAATGTCTAACATGCCCTTTTTACTCTAATTCCCCGAAAACTCTCCGAATCGGTAAAATAGATAAAATAAGCAAACACCACATAATAACAATATATAATTTCTCAATTTAAACAAACATCAATTAAATAAATTAAAACACTCAACAATTAATGGGAATTCAGAATCGGGGCGTTACAACTCTCCCCCACTTTAGAAATTTTCGTCCTCGAAAATATCACCTGATTCAAACAACTCTGGATGCGATTCTCGCATCTTGCTCTCCAATTCCCAAGTCATGTTGCCTTCCGCGGCACCTCCCCAGGACACTTTCACAAGCGCAATATCCTTGCCTCTTAGTTTCTTAACTTCACGGTCCAAAATACTAACCGGTAAAACTTCAACTGTAAGGTTATCTGTTACTTCAACTTCATCCATTGGGATCACATGTGACGGATCCGGAACATACTTCCGAAGTTGCGAGACATGAAATACATCATGCAAATTCGAAAGGTTCGGAGGCAACGCCACACGATACGCCACAGCACCAACTCGTGCGACAATCTGATACGGACCAATAAAACGAGAAGTCAACTTTCTCGACTTCAAAGCACGACCCACACCCGCAACCGGTGTAACTCTCAAAAACACATGGTCTCCCTCTTGAAACTCGAGATCCTTTCTCCTTTTATCATGATAACTTTTCTGTCTATTCTGAGAAGCTCTCATCTTTTCCCGAATAAATTTCACCTTTTCCGTCGTTTGCTGTACCATTTCAGGACCAACTACCGACCTTTCACCCGTCTCATGCCAACACAGAGGTGTTCGACATCTCCGTCCATATAAAGCCTCAAATGGCGCCATGCCAATACTCGAATGGAAACTGTTATTATAGGTGAATTCAATCAACGCTAAATAACTGTCCCATGCACCACCTTGTTCAAGCACACAAGCACGCAACAAATCTTCTAACGATTGAATCGTCCTCTCGGTTTGACCATCCGTTTGCGGATGATATGCCGAACTCAATCTCAACTTAGAACCCAAGGCACCTTGCAAACTCTCCCAAAATCTTGAAGTAAATCTAGGATCTCTATCCGACACAATACTCTTAGGAACTCCATGAAGCTTCACAATAGTGCCAACATAAATCTCGGCCAACCTTTCCAAAGAATAAGTAATATCAATCGGAATAAAATGAGCCGATTTAGTAAGCCTATCAACAATCACCCAAATAGCATTATGTCCTCTTTGCGTATTCGGCAATCCTGTAACAAAATCCATCGATATACTATCCCATTTCCATTCCGGAATATCCAACGGTTGCATCAATCCACTAGGCTTCTGATGCTCTACCTTAGACTTCTGACAAGTCAAACACGAGTACACAAAACGAGCAACATCGCTTTTCAATCCAGACCACCAAAAGATCTTCTTCAAATCCTGATACATCTTATTCGCTCCCGGATGAATACTTAAGTTACTCCGATGTCCTTCTTCCAATAACATCTTTTTCAAATCCGCGTCATCGGGAATACAAATACGACCTCGAAACCTCAAAACTCCTAATTCATCAACGTTGAAATCTTCATTTCCATTCGTCATCAAATCCACAAATTTCAAATCCAACTTTTGCTTTTCGCACACTGTAGTAAGGAAATCATTCGTGACATGCAACATACCAAGCTTCACACTACTCGGCGTTAACTCACAAACCAAACTCAAATCTCTAAAGTCCTCCAAGAGTTCCCACTCTCTAACCATTAAAGTAGACACGTGCAACGACTTCCGACTTAAAGCATCGGCTACCACATTCGCCTTACCCGGATGATAATTTAAACCAAAATCATAGTCCTTCAAAAGTTCTAGCCATCTCCTTTGCCTCATATTCAATTCCTTTTGATCAAACAAATACTTCAAACTCTTGTGATCGCTAAAAACTTCAAATCTTGCACCATAAAGATAGTGCCTCCAAATTTTCAAAACGAACACCACGGCTGCTAACTCCAAATCATGAGTAGGGTAATTCTTTTCATGCACTCTCAACTGCCTAGAAGCATACGCCACGACCTTCCCATCTTGCATCAATACACCACCCAATCCTGACAAAGAAGCATCACAATAAACCACAAAAGGTTCCGTAGGATTCGGCAAAATCAAAACTGGCGCTGACGTTAACCTTCTCTTTAATTCTATGAAACTCTCTTCACAATTAACATCCCAAATAAAGGCCTTTCCTTTACAAGTCAACTGCGTTAACGGGAGTGCTAACTTCGAAAATCCTTCGATAAACCTCCGGTAGTAACCGGCCAAGCCCAAAAAGCTTCGAATTTCCGTAACCGATCTTGGAGTCTCCCATTGCATTACCGCATCGATCTTGGATGGATCCACACTAATACCATTGCCGGAAATAATATGCCCAAGAAAACTCACCTCCGACAACCAAAACTCACACTTAGACAACTTTGCATACAACTTCTTCTCTTTCAAAATTCGCAACACAATCCTTAAATGTTCTTCGTGTTCCTCTCGAGAATTAGAATAAATCAAAATGTCATCGATAAACACCACCACAAAACGATCCAACTGCTCGTGGAAAATACGGTTCATATATTCCATGAAAACACCCGGCGCATTAGAAACTCCGAATGGCATCACCGTATACTCGTAGTGACCATATCGTGTTCTAAAAGCCGTCTTCGAAATATCTTCCTCCTTAACTCGAATCTGATGATAACCAGATCTTAAATCAATCTTACTAAAAACACGGGCTCCAACCAATTGATCCATCAGATCATCAATTCTTGGAAGCGGATACTTGTTCTTAATTGTCACCTTATTCAACTGCCGATAATCAATACACAATCGCATACTACCATCCTTCTTCTTTACCAACAATACCGGCGCACCCCAAGGAGAAACACTTGGTCTTACAAATCTCTTATCCAACAAATCATTCAACTGCTTCTTCAATTCCACCAACTCCGATGCCGACATCCGATACGGGGCCATCGAAATCGGTCTAGTACCCTGAACTAGATCAATAGAAAATTCAACCTCTCTCTTTGGCGGCACATCCGCAACATCCTCCGGAAACACTTCAGGAAATTCACAAACCACAGGAAACACGTCGAGCTCAACTTTGCTCTCCACCGACAACGATGCAAACAAACCAAACAACTGAGCTTCGTCCGCTAAAAGTTTCTTCAACTCTTTAGTGGAAGGAAAACTCTCGTTTTCACCATCTTCCAAAGAAGGAAACCTTACTAACTTGTGATAGCAATCCAAATGAACTCTATTAAATTGCAACCAATTCATACCCAAGATTACGTCCAAACCTTCCAACGGCAAACACACTAAATCCATAACGAAGTCCTTACCATACATGGTCAAAGGACAACTTGCACACACCAAAGAAGTAGTTACCGACCCCGAAGCGGGAGTCCCAATAACCATACCACTACTCAAAGAAACCATACACAAATCCAACCGCTTAGCACACGCAAGAGAAATGAACGAGTGAGTCGCTCCAGTATCAATAATAGCAACTAAAGGCATATCATTAATAAAGCATGTACCTTCAATCAAACGATCTGCCGCATTAGTGGCGTCTGAACCTGCTAATGCGAATACTTTTCCGCCCGCCTGAGCTTGCTTCGGTTTGGTACAATTCGAGCTAATGTGACCCACCTCGCCACAATTAAAACACTTCACAGCATTCTTTCTACACTCTGCTGCATCATGACCAAAGAGTCCACAGTTGGAACACTTCGCCTTGAACTTTCCACAATCATAAGACTTGTGGCCCATCACGCCACACTTAAAACATTCGATCGCACCGGAACCTCCTCCGGGTCTCCTATCAAAGTTTCCCCTATGTTTGCCCTTATCAGCAGGCGTCACATAAGGTCCGCTTCGTACTTGCTGCTTCCCTCTCCTCTCGCTCAAACCCTTATAATGAGTAGAACGAGCTCTACTATCTTCTTCATAAATTCTACAACACTCGGTCAAATCCGAAAATCTTCTTATCCTTTGATAACCTACCGCTTGCTTTATCTCTGGACGCAAGCCATTCTCATACTTGATACATTTGGAAAATTCCGCCGTAACCGCATCATAGTGAGGGTGAAACTTCACTAACTCAGTAAACTTAGCGGTGTAGTCCACCACCGACATATTACCTTGTTTCAACTCCAGAAATTCCATTTCTCTCTTCCCTTTAACACTTTCGGGATAATACTTCCTTAGGAACTCAGCACGAAATAAATCCCACGTAATCTCCTCGTCGTCGACCTCAAGAACTTGCCTCATGCTGACCCACCAGTCATCGGCCTCTTCTCTCAGCATGTGAGTCCCTAGTCTCACCTTATTCCCTTCAGCACAATCCATCACCCTAAAAATTCTCTCAATTTCCTTTAACCATATCTGGGCACCATCCGGATCAAATCTCCCTTTAAACACCGGTGGTTGGTTCTTCCTGAACTCATCATTCGCATTCACGTTAGGTGCACCCTGCACAGCTCTGGCCATAGCCTCTAACGCCGCTGCCATAGCATTGTCATTACGACCTGCCATATTCTGAGGATTCCCAAAAATCAACAAGGTTAAACAACCGTTCAACCAACACAACAACAAGACAGACACGACTGACTCAACACTGGCTCTGATACCACTTAATGTAACACCCCCTTTCTATACCCCAAATAAATTTAGATAAATCAATTAGGCACATAGAAAATTTATTTCATCAGAGTTTAATTAAAACATGGTATAAAAGAGGCGCATCACATTATCATGAAATTACACACATACGATACCTGCTCAAAATAGATATGCAACAATGGGTAACCCACATCTCAATATTTAGAATAAAAGCGGAAACATCCAAATATTGAATCAATCACATTCATAAAGGTATATACAACCATCAGTTAATTCATGTTTTACAACATATCCACAGCAGATACATACACATATGTATCACAAAAGAATCAAAGTAAATGTAACTCCAAAAGAGTCAAAGACCTCCTAACTACCCAGATGTTACATATCAGAGCCATTGACCAAAAGGAATGAAGACATCGCTTCACAAAAAGAACCTCCAGCTTCCTACTCTGCAATGCCTCATAGAGCATTATAAAACAGCAGAAGGGTGAGAAACAACATCATAACAGTTAATGCATAAAATTGTATATATATATATATATATATACATAGCTCCATAATTATACAAGTTATACCCAAATTATGTTCTCACCACATTAAGCATATACAGATAATCATGTCTCTACACATACGCATGAACAATCACTATATTTCCTCCAAACAATTCACATATAACATACACAGTAATATTCACACAACCAATGCATCATGCACAGATGACTCATGCAACTCATAGAGACCGACACACGACTCTATGCAGATGCAAATGCGGTACCGACTCATTCAACAAATTCCCTAAGGAATCGAGTATTCAGCAGACCCTCCACGGGATCAAGTACTCAGCAGATTCTCCACGGAATCAAATATTCATCAGATTCTCCACGGAATCGAATATTCAGCAGATCCTCCACGGGATCAAGTACTCAGCAGATTCTCCACGGAATCAAATACTCTAACCAATCCTCCACGGGATTACATGACATGACCGATTCTCCAAGGAATCACACAATGCAACCGATTCTCCAAGGAATCAAATATAACCATCGTATCATACGAGGTTCTGCAAATCCTCCGAGGGATCAATCGACACAAAAATGCATACTATGCTCACAAACATATTCATTGCATTTATCACATACATCGCATATATCTATCATGCATTCACATTATGCACCATTTCACACATGGTTTACACACATATCAGCCCATCAATGCGTTTCTATTCAATTCGAGCAAATACACAAGATTATCAAATATTCAAGATTATCATTTACTCTACAATCTAGGATTCACGCCTTTCGGCCACCCACAGCACGACATGTTGGAACAGTTCACACATCAATCATTCATGTAGGCATTAATCATAATTGAATCAACCAAACATCACACTATGAACAAACAGCAAAACAAAATAACACTGCCAGGTTCGCCAACCTTCGCCTGGCGAAGCCACGCAGCGAATGCTCGCTGGCCTTCGCCTGGCGAACTCCCCAGCGAAGTCCACTGGGAGTAATTCTGGAATTACTCGCTGAGGCTCGCTACCCACTCGCCTGGCGAACCTTCGCCAACTCACCTCGCCTGGCGAACTTGCCAGCGAATACAGGGTATTAGCTCCTGACTTGCTTCGCTACAGCTCGCTGGGCTTCGCCTGGCGAAGCTTCGCTGCCATTCGCCTGGCGAACTTGCGAAGACAGAACTTCCATGGCTGTCTCAAAGCCCAAACTCCACACAACCAACCGATTAAATCCAAACCAGTCACAGTAGCACAATCCAACCATCACCCGACTAAACTACATCGTCTAATCCGATTTCTAACCGATTAAAACCTCATTCTACTCACAAAACCAACTTCTAACCTAAGTGGAAAAAGAGTAGAAACTCTACAAAATCCACACACATACACATACAATCATACACATTAAAGAGATGATGGAGTTTCACACCCTTACCGATCGATTGCAAGCTTTGGTGATGATTCCTTGATGATTCTAGGTTTTCCTCTCCACTTTCTCTTCTCTTCTTTTCTTTCTCTTGTTTTTCCTTCTTATGTTACTATCTTTCTTTCTTTTCCTCTCTTATTCTATTTCTACCTCTATTTCTTTCCTCTCAAATTCTTTCCAACACTTATCAATCAATTCTCACACTAAGGTGCTAAATGTCTAAAATGCCCTTTTTACTCTAATTCCCCGAAAACTCTCCGAATCGGTAAAATAGATAAAATAAGCAAACACCACATAATAACAATATATAATTTCTCAATTTAAACAAACATCAATTAAATAAATTAAAAGACTCAACAATTAATGGGAATTCAGAATCGGGGCGTTACAGTCAAAGCAGTACCTTATCTAATAAGGTTATTCGCGATACCGAAGCAGTATCTTTAAACATATGAGATTCTTCGGGTGGTCCAAGCAGTCCCTTATCGAATAAGATTCTTCGCGATACCAAAGTAGTATCTCTAAACACATGAGATTCGTCGGGTGGTCGAAGCAATGCCTTATCCAATAATGTTCTTCGCGTTACCAAAGCAGTATCTTTAAACACATGAGATTCTACGGTTGGTCAAAGCAGTCCCTTATCTAATAAGGTTCTTCACGATACCAAAGCAGTATCTCTAAACAAATGAGATTCTTGGGGTGGTTAAAATAGTCCCTTATCCAATAAGGTTCTTCGCAATATAAAAGCAGTATCTCTAAACACACGAGATTCTTCGCGATAACAGAGTAGTATCTCTAAACTCATGAGATTCTTCGTGTGGTCGAAGCAGTCCCTTATCCAATAAGGTTCTTCGGGATACGAAAACAGTATCTCTAAACACATGAGATTCTTTGGGTGGTGGAAGCAGTCCTTTATCCGTTAAGGTTCTTCACGATACCAAAGCAGTATCTCTAAACACATGAGATTCTTCGGATGGTCAAAGCAGTCCCTTATCTAATAAGGTTCTTCGCGATACCAAAGCAGTATCTCTAAAGACATGAGATTCTTCGGGTGGTGAAAGCAGTCCCTTATCCATTAAGGTTCTTCAAGATATCAAAGCAGTGTCTCGAAACACACGAGATTCTTCGCGATACCAAAGCAGTATCTCTAAACACATGAGATTCGTCGGGAGGTCGAAGCAGTACCTTATTCAATAAGTTTCTTCGTGATACCAAAGCAGTATCTCTAAACACATGAGATTCTTCGGGTGGTCGAAGTAGTCCCTTATCCAATAAGGTTGTTCGCGATACCAAAGTAGTATCTCTAAACACATGAGATTCTTAGGGTGGTCGAAGCAGTCCCTTATCCAATAAGGTTCTTCGCAATACCAAAGTAGTATCTCTAAACACATGAGATTATTCGGATAGTCAAAGCGGTCCCTTATCCAATAAGGTTCTTCGCGATGCCAAAGCAGTATCTCTAATTACATGAGATTCTTCGGGTGGTCAAAGCAGTCCCTTATCCAATAAGGTTTTTCGCAATATTAAAGCAGTATCTCTAAAGACATGAGATTCTTCGGGTGGTCGAAGCATTCCCTTATCCAATAAGGTTCTTCGCGATACCAAAGCAGTATCTGTAAACACATGAGATTCGTAGGATGGTCGAAGTAATCCTTTATACAACTAGGGTGTTCGCTATACCAAAGCAGTATCTCTAAACACATGAGATTCGTCGGGAGGTCGAAGCAGTACCTTATTCAATAAGGTTCTTCGTGATACCAAAGCAGTATCTCTAAACACATGAGATTCTTCGGGTGGTCGAAGCAGTCCCTTATCGAATAAGGTTCTTCGCGATACCAAAGCAGTATCTCTAAACACATGAGATTCTTCGGGTGGTCGAAGTAGTCCCTTATCCAATAAGGTTCTTCGCGATACCAAAGTAGTATCTGCAAACACATGAGATTCGTCGGATGGTCAAAGTAGTCCTTTATCTAATAAGGTTCTTCACGATGCCAAAGCAGTATCTCTAATTACATGAGATTCTTCGGGTGGTCAAAGCAGTCCCTTATCGAATAAGGTTTTTCACAATATATAAGCAGTATCTCTAAACACATGAGATTCTTCGGGTGATCGAAGCAGTCCCTTATCCAATAAGGTTCTTCGCGATACCAAAGCAGTATCTGTAAACACATGAGATTCGTCGGATGGTCGAAGCAATCCTTTATCCACCTAGGGTCTTTGCGATACCAAAGCAGTATCTCTAAACACATGAGATTCAATGGTTGGTCAAAGTAGTCCCTTATTCAATAAGGTTCTTTGCGACACCAAAGCAGTATCTCTAAACACATGAGATTCTTCGGGTGGTCGAAGCAGTCCCTTATCCAATAAGGTTCGTTGTGATACCAAAGCAATATCTCTAAACACATGAGATTCTTCGGGTGGTCAAAGCCGTCCCTCATCTAATAAGGTTCTTCGCGATACCAAAGCAGTATATCTAAACACATGAGATTCTTCGGGTGGTCAAAGTAGTCCCTTATCCAATAAGGTTCTTCGCGATATCAAAGCACTATCTCTAAACACATGAGATTCTTCGCGATACCAAAGCAGTATCTCTAAACACATGATATTCTTCGGGTGGTCAAAGGAGTACCTTATCTAATAAGGTTATTCGCGACACCAAAGAAGTATCTTTAAACACATGCGATTCTTCGGGTGGTCCAAGCAGTCCCTTATCGAATAAGATTCTTCGCGATACCAAAGTAGTATCTCTAAACACATGAGATTCGTCGGGTGGTCGAAGCAATGCCTTATCCAATAATGTTCTTCGCGTTACCAAAGCAGTATCTTTAAACACATGAGATTCTACGGTTGGTCAAAGCAGTCCCTTATCTAATAAGGTTGTTCGCGATACCAAAGCAGTATCTCTAAACAAATGAGATTCTTGGGGTGGTTAAAATAGTCCCTTATCCAATAAGGTTCTTCGCAATATCAAAGCATTATCTCTAAACACACGAGATTCTTCGCGATAACAGAGTAGTATCTCTAAACTCATGAGATTCTTCGTGTGGTCGAAGCAGTCCCTTATCCAATAAGGTTCTTCGCGATACGAAAACAGTATCTCTAAACACATGAGATTCTTTGGGTGGTGGAAGCAGTCCTTTATCCGTTAAGGTTCTTCACGATACCAAAGCAGTATCTCTAAACACATGAGAATCTTCGGATGGTCAAAGCAGTCCCTTATCTAATGAGGTTCTTCGCGATACCAAAGCAGTATCTCTAAAGACATGAGATTCTTCGGGTGGTGAAAGCAGTCCCTTATCAATTAAGGTTCTTCAAGATATCAAAGCAGTGTCTCGAAACACACGAGATTCTTCGCGATACCAAAGCAGTATCTCTAAACACATGAGATTCTTCGTGTCGTCGAAGTAGTCCCTGATCCAATAAGGTTATTCGCGATACGAAAACAGTATCTCTAAACACATGAGATTCTTCGGGTGGTCGATGCAGTCCCTTATCCAATAAGGTTGTTCGCGATACCAAAGTAGTATCTCTAAACACATGAGATTCTTAGGGTGGACAAAGCAGTCCCTTATCCAATAAGGTTTTCGCGATACCAAAATAGTATCTCCTAACACATGAGATTCTTCGGGTGGTTGAAGCAGACCCTATCCAATAAGGTTCTTCGCGATACCAAAGCAGTATCTCTACACACATGTGATTCGTCGGGAGGTCGAAGCAGTACCTTATTCAATAAGGTTCTTCGTGATACCAAAGCAGTATTCTAAACACATGAGATTCTACGGGTGGTCGAAGCAGTCCCTTATACAATAAGGTTCTTTGGGATACCAAAGTAGTATCTCTAAACACATGAGATTCTTAGGGTGGTCGAAGCAGTCCCTTATCCAATAAGGTTCTTCGCGATACCAAAGTAGTATCTCTAAACACATGAGATTCTTCGGGTGGTCGATGCAGCCCCTTATCCAATAAGGTTCTTTGCGATACCAAAGCAGTATCTCTAAACACATGAGATTCATCAGGTGGTCAAAGCAGTCCCTTATCAAATAACGTTCTTCGCGATACCAAAGCGGTATCTCTAAACACATGAGATTCTTCGGGTGGTCGAAGTAGTCCCTTATCCAATAAGGTTCTTCGCGATACCAAAGTAGTATCTGTAAACACATGAGATTCGTCGGATGGTCAAAGTAGTCCCTTATCTAATAAGGTTCTTCGTGATGCCAAAGTAGTATCTCTAATTACATGAGATTCTTCGGGTGGTCAAAGCAGTCCCTTATCCAATCAGGTTTTTCGCAATATCAAAGCAGTATCTCTAAACACATGAGATTCATCGGGTGGTCGAAGCAGTCCCTTATCCAATAAGGTTCTTCGCGATACCAAAGTAGTATCTGTAAACACATGAGATGAGTCGGATGGTCGAAGCAATCCTTTATCAAACTAGGGTGTTCGCGATACCAAAGCAGTATCTCTAATCACATGAGATTCAAAGGTTGGTCAAAGTAGTCCCTTATTCAATAAGGTTCTTTGCGACACCAAAGCAGTATCTCTAAACACATGAGATTCTTCGGGTGGTCGAAGCAGTCCCTTATCCAATAAGGTTCGTTGTGATACCAAAGCAATATCTCTAAACACATGAGATTCTTCGGGTGGTCAAAGCAGTCCTTTATCCGTTAAGGTTCTTCGCGATACCAAAGCAGTATCTCTAAACACATGAGATTCTTCAGATGGTCAAAGCAGTCCCTTATCTAATAAGGTTCTTCGCGATACCAAAGCAGTATCTCTAAAGACATGAGATTCTTCGGGTGGTGAAAGAAGTCCCTTATCCATTAAGGTTCTTCAAGATATCAAAGCAGTGTCTCGAAACACACGAGATTCTTCGCGATACCAAAGCAGTATCTCTAAACACATGAGATTCTTCGTGTCGTCGAAGTAGTCCCTGATCCAATAAGGTTATTCGCGATACGAAAACAGTATCTCTAAACACATGAGATTCTTCGGGTGGTCGATGCAGTCCCTTATCCAATAAGGTTGTTCGCGATACCAAAGTAGTATCTCTAAACACATGAGATTCTTAGGGTGGACAAAGCAGTCCCTTATCCAATAAGGTTTTCGCGATACCAAAATAGTATCTCCTAACACATGAGATTCTTCGGGTGGTCGAAGCAGACCCTATCCAATAAGGTTCTTCGCGATACCAAAGCAGTATCTCTACACACATGTGATTCGTCGGGAGGTCGAAGAAGTACCTTATTCAATAAGGTTCTTCGTGATACCAAAGCAGTATTCTAAACACATGAGATTCTTTGGGTGGTCGAAGCAGTCCCTTATCCAATAAGGTTCTTTGGGATACCAAAGTAGTATCTCTAAACACATGAGATTCTTAGGGTGGTCGAAGCAGTCCCTTATCCAATAAGGTTCTTCGCGATACCAAAGTAGTATCTCTAAACACATGAGATTCTTCGGGTGGTCGATGCAGCCCCTTATCCAATAAGGTTCTTTGCGATACCAAAGCAGTATCTCTAAACACATGAGATTCGTCGGGAGGTCGAAGCAGTACCTTATTCAATAAGTTTCTTCGTGATACCAAAGCAGTATCTCTAAACACATGAGATTCTTCGGGAGGTCGAAGTAGTCCCTTATCCAATAAGGTTGTTCGCGATACCAAAGTAGTATCTCTAAACACATGAGATTCTTAGGGTGGTCGAAGCAGTCCCTTATCCAATAAGGTTCTTCGCAATACCAAAGTAGTATCTCTAAACACATGAGATTATTCGGATGGTCAAAGCGGTCCCTTATCCAATAAGGTTCTTCGCGATGCCAAAGCAGTATCTCTAATTACATGAGATTCTTCGGGTGGTCAAAGCAGTCCCTTATCCAATAAGGTTTTTCGCAATATTAAAGCAGTATCTCTAAACACATGAGATTCTTCGGGTGGTCGAAGCATTCCCTTATCCAATAAGGTTCTTCGCGATACCAAAGCAGTATCTGTAAACACATGAGATTCGTAGGATGGTCGAAGTAATCCTTTATACAACTAGGGTGTTCGCTATACCAAAGCAGTATCTCTAAACACATGAGATTCGTCGGGAGGTCGAAGCAGTACCTTATTCAATAAGGTTCTTCGTGATACCAAAGCAGTATCTCTAAACACATGAGATTCTTCGGGTGGTCGAAGCAGTCCCTTATCGAATAAGGTTCTTCGCGATACCAAAGCAGTATCTCTAAACACATGAGATTCTTCGGGTGGTCGAAGTAGTCCCTTATCCAATAAGGTTCTTCGCGATACCAAAGTAGTATCTGCAAACACATGAGATTCGTCGGATGGTCAAAGTAGTCCTTTATCTAATAAGGTTCTTCGCGATGCCAAAGCAGTATCTCTAATTACATGAGATTCTTCGGGTGGTCAAAGCAGTCCCTTATCGAATAAGGTTTTTCGCAATATATAAGCAGTATCTCTAAACACATGAGATTCTTCGGGTGATCGAAGCAGTCCCTTATCCAATAAGGTTCTTCGCGATACCAAAGCAGTATCTGTAAACACATGAGATTCGTCGGATGGTCGAAGCAATCCTTTATCCAACTAGGGTCTTTGCGATACCAAAGCAGTATCTCTAAACACATGAGATTCAACGGTTGGTCAAAGTAGTCCCTTATTCAATAAGGTTCTTTGCGACACCAAAGCAGTATCTCTAAACACATGAGATTCTTAGGGTGGTCGAAGTAGTCCCTTATCCAATAAGGTTCTTCGCGATACCAAAGTAGTATCTCTAAACACATGAGATTCTTCGGGTGGTCGATGCAGCCCCTTATCCAATAAGGTTCTTTGCGATACCAAAGCAGTATCTCTAAACACATGAGATTCATCAGGTGGTCAAAGCAGTCCCTTATCAAATAACGTTCTTCGCGATACCAAAGCAGTATCTCTAAACACATGAGATTCTTCGGGTGGTCAAAGCAGTCCCTTATCCAATCAGGTTTTCGCAATATCAAAGCAGTATCTCTAAACACATGAGATTCATTGGGTGGTCGAAGCAGTCCCTTATCCAATAAGGTTCTTCGCGATACCAAAGTAGTATCTGTAAACACATGAGATGAGTCGGATGGTCGAAGCAATCCTTTATCAAACTAGGGTGTTCGCGATACCAAAGCAGTATCTCTAATCACATGAGATTCAAAGGTTGGTCAAAGTAGTCCCTTATTCAATAAGGTTCTTTGCGACACCAAAGCAGTATCTCTAAACACATGAGATTCTTCGGGTGGTCGAAGCAGTCCCTTATCCAATAAGGTTCGTTGTGATACCAAAGCAATATCTCTACACACATGAGATTCTTCGGGTGGTCAAAGCAGTCCTTTATCCGTTAAGGTTCTTCGCGATACCAAAGCAGTATCTCTAAACACATGAGATTCTTCGGATGGTCAAAGCAGTCCCTTATCTAATAAGGTTCTTCGCGATACCAAAGCAGTATCTCTAAAGACATGAGATTCTTCGGGTGGTGAAAGAAGTCCCTTATCCATTAAGGTTCTTCAAGATATCAAAGCAGTGTCTCGAAACACACGAGATTCTTCGCGATACCAAAGCAGTATCTCTAAACACATGAGATTCTTCGTGTCGTCGAAGTAGTCCCTGATCCAATAAGGTTATTCGCGATACGAAAACAGTATCTCTAAACACATGAGATTCTTCGGGTGGTCGATGCAGTCCCTTATCCAATAAGGTTGTTCGCGATACCAAAGTAGTATCTCTAAACACATGAGATTCTTAGGGTGGACAAAGCAGTCCCTTATCCAATAAGGTTTTCGCGATACCAAAATAGTATCTCCTAACACATGAGATTCTTCGGGTGGTCGAAGCAGACCCTATCCAATAAGGTTCTTCGCGATACCAAAGCAGTATCTCTACACACATGTGATTCGTCGGGAGGTCGAAGCAGTACCTTATTCAATAAGGTTCTTCGTGATACCAAAGCAGTATTCTAAACACATGAGATTCTTCGGGTGGTCGAAGCAGTCCCTTATCCAATAAGGTTCTTTGGGATACCAAAGTAGTATCTCTAAACACATGAGATTCTTAGGGTGGTCGAAGCAGTCCCTTATCCAATAAGGTTCTTCGCGATACCAAAGTAGTATCTCTAAACACATGAGATTCTTCGGGTGGTCGATGCAGCCCCTTATCCAATAAGGTTCTTTGCGATACCAAAGCAGTATCTCTAAACACATGAGATTCATCAGGTGGTCAAAGCAGTCCCTTATCGAATAACGTTCTTCGCGATACCAAAGCAGTATCTCTAAACACATGAGATTCTTCGGGTGGTCGAAGTAGTCCCTTATCCAATAAGGTTCTTCGCGATACCAAAGTAGTATCTGTAAACACATGAGATTCGTCGGATGGTCAAAGTAGTCCCTTATCTAATAAGGTTCTTCGTGATGCCAAAGTAGTATCTCTAATTACATGAGATTCTTCGGGTGGTCAAAGCAGTCCCTTATCCAATCAGGTTTTTCGCAATATCAAAGCAGTATCTCTAAACACATGAGATTCATCGGGTGGTCGAAGCAGTCCCTTATCCAATAAGGTTCTTCGCGATACCAAAGTAGTATCTGTAAACACATGAGATGAGTCGGATGGTCGAAGCAATCCTTTATCAAACTAGGGTGTTCGCGATACCAAAGCAGTATCTCTAAACACATGAGATTCAAAGGTTGGTCAAAGTAGTCCCTTATTCAATAAGGTTCTTTGCGACACCAAAGCAGTATCTCTAAACACATGAGATTCTTCGGGTGGTCGAAGCAGTCCCTTATCCAATAAGGTTCGTTGTGATACCAAAGCAATATCTCTAAACACATGAGATTCTTCGGGTGGTCAAAACAGTCCCTCATCTAATAAGGTTCTTCGCGATACCAAAGCAGTATCTCTAAATACGTGAGATTCTTTGGGTGGTCAAAGTTGTCCCTTATCCAATAAGGTTCTTCGCGATATCAAAGCACTAACTCTAAACACATGAGATTCTTCGTGATACCAAAGCAGTATCTCTAAACACATGAGATTCTTCGGGTGGTCAAAGCAGTACCTTGTCCAATAAGGTTCTTCGCGTTACCAAAGCAGTATCTTTAAACACATGAGATTCTACGGTTGGTCAAAGCAGTCCCTTATCTAATTAGGTTCTTCGTGATACCAAAGCAGTATCTCTAAACACATGAGATTCTTCGTGTGGTCGAAGTAGTCCCTTATCCAATAAGGTTCTTCGCGATACGAAAACAGTATCTCTAAACACATGAGATTCTTTGGGTGGTGGAAGCAGTCCTTTATCCGTTAAGGTTCTTCACGATACCAAAGCAGTATCTCTAAACACATGAGATTCTTCGGGTGGTCGAAGCAGTCCCTTATCCAATAAGGTTTTTTGCGATACCAAAGCAGTATCTCTAAAGACATGAGATTCTTCCGCTGGTCAAAGCAGTCCCTTATCTAATAAGATTCTTCATGATACCAAAGCAGTTTCTCTAAACACATGAGATTCTTTGGGTGGTTGAAGCAGTCCCTTATCCAATAAGGTTCTTTGCGATACCAAATTAGTATCTCTAAACACATGAGATTCTTCAGGTGGTCGAAGCAGTCCCTAATTATCCAATAAGGTTCTTCGCGATACCAAAGTAGTATTCCTAAACACATGAGATTCTTCGGGTGGTCAAAGCAGTCCCTTATCCAATAATGTTCTTTGCGATACCAAAGCAATATCTCTAAACACATTTGATTCTTGAGGTTGTCAAAGCAGCCCCTTATCGAATAAGGTTCTTCGCAATACCAAAGCAGTATCTCTAAACACATGAGATTCTTCGGGTGGTCGAAGTAGTCCCTTATCCAATAAGGTTCTTCGTGATACCAAAGCAGTATCTGTAAACACATGAGATTCGTGGGATGGTCAAAGCAATCCCATTTCTAATAAGGTTCTCCGCGATACCAAAGTAGTATCTCTAAACACATGAGGTTCTTCGGGTGGTCAAAGAAATCCCTTATCCAATAAGGTTCTTCGCGATATCAAAACAGTATCTCTAAACACATGAGATTCTTCGGGTGGTCGAAGGCGTCCCTTATTGGTTAAGGTTCTCTGCGATACCAAAGCAGTATCTCTAAACACATGAGATTCTTCAGGTGGTCGAAGTAGTCCCTTATCCAATAAGGTTCTTTGCAATACCAAAGCAGTATCTCTAAACACATGATATTTTTCGGGAATTTAAAGCAGTCCCAAATCTAATAAGGTTCTTTGCGATACCAAAGCAGTATCTCTAAACACATGAGATTCTTCGGGTGGCCGAAGCAGTCCCTTATCCAATAAGGTTCTTCACAAAACGAAAGCATTATCTCTAAACACATGAGATTCCTCGGGTGGTCGAAGCAAAGCCTTATCCAATAAGGTTCTTCGCGATACCAAAGTAGTATCTCTAAACACATGAGATTCTTCGGGTGGTTAAAGCAGCCCTTATCTAATAAGGTTCTTCGCAATACCAAAGCAGTATCTCTAAACACATGAGATTCTTCAGGTGGTCAAAGCAGTCCTTTATCTAATAAGGTTCTTCGCGATATCAAAGTAGTATCTCTAAACACAAGAGATTCTTCACGATACCAAAGCAGTATCTCTAAACACGTGAGATTCTTCTGGTGGTCAAAGCAGTACTTATCTAATAAGGTTCTTCATGATACCAAAGCAGTGTATTTAAACACATGAGATTCTTGGGGTGGTCGAAGCAGTCCCTTATCCAATAAGGTTCTTCGCGATACCAAAGCAGTATCTCTAAACACATGAGATTCGTCGGGTGGTCGAAGCAGTGCCTTATCCAATAAGGTTCTTCGCGATACTAAAGCAGTATCTCTAAACACATGAGATTCTTCGGATGGTCAAAGCAGTCCCTTATCACATAAGGTTCTTCGCGATGCTAAAGCAGTATCTCTAAAGACATGAGATTTTTCGGGTGGTGAAAGCAGTCCCTTATGCATTAAGGTTCTTCGCGATTTCAAAGCAGTGTCTCGAAACACACGAGATTCTTCGTGATACCAAAGCAGTATCTCTAAACACATGAGATTCTTCGTGTCGTCGAAGCAGTCCCTTATCCAATAAGGTTCTTCACGATACCAAAGCAGTATCTCTAAACACGTGAGATTCTTTGGGTGGTCGAAGCAGTCCCTTATCCAATAAGGTTCTTTGCGATACCAAAGTAGTATCTCTAAACACATGAGAATCTTTGGGTGGTTGAAACAGTCCCTTATCTAATAAGGTTCTTCGCGATACCAAAGCAGTATCTCTAAACACATGACATTCTTTGAGTGGTCGAAGTAGTAACTTATCCAAAAAGGTTCTTCGGGATACCAAAGCAGTATCTCTAAACACATGAGATTCTTTGGGTTGTGGAAGCAGTCCCTTATCCAATAAGGTTCTTCGCGATACCAAAGTAGTATCTCTAAACACATGAGATTCTAAGGGTGGTCGAAGCAGTCCCTTACCCAATAAGGTTCTTCGCGATACCAAAGCAGTATCACTAAACACATGAGATTCTTCGGGTGGTCGAAGCAAAACCTTATCCGTTAAGGTTCTTCACGATACCAAAGCAATATCTCTAAACACATGAGATTCTTCGGGTGGTGAAAGCAGTCCCTTATCCAATAAGGTTCTTCGTGATATCAAAGCAGTATCTCAAAATACACGAGATTCTTCGTGATACCAAACCAGTATCTCTAAAAACATGAGATTCTTCGTGTGGTCGAAGCAGTCCCTTATCCAATAAGGTTCTTCGTGATACGAAAACTGTATCTCTAAACACATGAGATTCTTCGGGTGGTCGAAGCAGTCCCTTATCCGTTAAGGTTCTTCACGATACCAAAGCAGTATCTCTAAACACATGAGATTCTTCTGGTGGTCGAAGCATTCCCTTATCCAATAAGGTTCTTTGCGATACCAAAGCAGTATCTCTAAACACATGAGATTCTTCCGGTGGTCAAAGCAGTCCCTTGTCTAATAAGGTTATTCGCGATACCAAAGTAGTATCTCTAAACACATGAGATTCTTTGGGTGGTTGAAGCAGTCCCTTATCCAATAAGGTTCTTCGCGATACCAAAGCAGTATCTCTAAACACATGAGATTCTTAGGGTTATCGAAGCAGTCCCTTATCCAATAAGGTTCTTCGCGATACTAAAGCAGTATCTCTAAACACATCAGACTCTTCGGGTGGTCAAAGAAGTCCCTTATCCAATAAGGTTCTTCGCGATATCAAAGCAGTATCTCTAAACACATGAGATTCTTCGCGATACCAAAGCAGTATCTCTAAACACATGAGATTCTTCAGTGGTCAAAGCAGTACCTTATCTAATAAGGTTCTTCGCGATACCAAAGCAGTATCTTTAAACACATGAGATTCTTCGGGTGGTCGAAGTAGTCCCTTATCCAATAAGCTTCTTCGCGATACCAAAGCAGTATCTCTAAACACATGAGATTCGTCGGGTGGTCGAAGCAATGCCTTATCTAATAAGGTTCTTCCCGATACCAAAGTTGTATCTCTAAACACATGAGATTCTTCGGGTGGTCAAAGCAGTCCCTTATCTAACAAGGTTCTTCGCGATATCGAAGCAGTATCTCTAAACACATGAGATTGTTTGTGTGGTCGAAGCAGTCCCTTATCCAATAAGGTTCTTCGCGATACGAAAACAGTATCTCTAAACACATGAGATTCTTCGGGTGGTCGAAGCAGTCCCTTATCTGTTAAGGTTCTTCACGATACCAAAGCAGTATCTCTAAACACATGAGATTATTCGGGTGGACGAAGCAGTCCCTTATCCAATAAGGTTGTTTGTGATACCTAAGCAGTATCTCTAAACACATGAGATTCTTCGGGTGGTCGAAGCAGTCCCTTATCCAATAAGGTTCTTCGTGATACCAAAGTAGTATCTCTAAACACATGAGATTCTTAGGGTGGTCGAAGCAGTCCCTCATCCGATAAGGTTCTTCGCGATACCAATGCAGTATCACTAAACACATGAGATTCTTCGGGTGGTCGAAGCAAAACCTTATCCGTTAAGGTTCTTCACGATACCAAAGCAGTATCTCTAAACACATGAGATTCTTCGGATGGTCAAAGTAGTCCCTTATCACATAAGGTTCTTCGCGATACCAAATCAGTATCTCTAAAGACATGAGATTCTTCGGGTGGTGAAAGTAGTCCGTTATCCTATAAGGTTCTTCGCGATATCCAAGCAGTATCTCTAAACACACGAGATTCTTCGCGATACCAAAGCAGTATCTCTAAACACATGAGATTCTTCGTGTCGTCGAAGCAGTCCCTTATCCAATAAGGTTGATACAAAAACAGTATCTCTAAACACATGAGATTCTTCGGGTGGTCGATGCAGTCCCTTATCCGTTAAGGTTCTTCACGATACCAAAGCAGTATCTCTAAACACATGAGATTCTTTGGGTGGTCGAAGCAGTCCCTTATCCAATAAGGTTATTTGTGATACCAAAGCAGTATCTCTAAACACATGAGACTCTTTGGGCGGTTGAAGCAGTCGCTTATCTAATAAGGTTCTTCGCGATACCAAAGCAGTATCTCTAAACACATGACATTCTTCGAGTGGTCGAAGCAGTAACTTATCCAAAAAGGTTCTTCGGGATACCAAAGCAGTATCTCTAAACACATGAGATTCTTTGGGTGGTCGAAGCAGTCCCTTATCCAATAAGGTTCTTCGCGATACCAAAGTAGTATCTCTAAACACATGAGATTCTTAATGCAACGCCCCGTTTCCGATTTCCTTTATTTTGAGTCCTTTTAATTTAATTGATTAAATTATTATTTTAAATATAGGATTTATGTGTTTAATATGTTATGTGTACATATTTAGCTATTTTCTCTTTTTACCGATTTTGAGTGTTTCGAGTAAAAATAGGTTGGAGGGTATTTTGGGCATTAGTGATTATGCTAAGTGGACATTTTTGTGAGAATTGATTAATTAGTGTGTGAAAAGAATTTGAGAGGAAAGAAATAGAAATATGAGATGAGAGAGGAAAAGAAAAGAATATAGTAACATAGAAAGAAAAACAAGAGAAAGAAAGAGGAGAAGAGAAAGTGGAGAGAAAAGAAGAGGAAAACCTAGAACTTCAAGAAATCATCACCAAAGCTTTCGATTGATCGGGTAAGGGTGTGAAACTTTATTATTCTATCAATGTGTATAATCATGTATGATTTTGTTGGATTGTTTTGGAGGTGCTAGAGCAGAACTGAATGTTGTTGTTCGCAGGCGACTCGCTAGCAGCTCGCTAGGCGAGCACGCAGCGAACGACTTGCTAGCAGCTCGCTAAGCGAGCGTGCAGCGAACGGTCCCAAACTTGGGACAGTGAGATCCTGATTTCCCTCGCTGGCTGCGTAGGGAGTAGCGACGAACTCGCTGGAGGTTCGCTGTGGCGAACGGGGTAGCGAACGAGGTCTGTAGCCTCTGTTCTTGCTCGCTAGCAGTTCGCTAGGCGAGGGGGTAGCGAACGCTCGCTAGCAGCTCGCTAGGCGAGCGTGTAGCGAACGTAGCAAGATGAATTTTCCCTGTTGCGTGGTGCTGTCGTGGCTTGGGGTTTCGGTGGCGATCGACCCTTCTTTGATTTAATAGCTTATATGCTGGTTTGTGATGTGATGTGGGTAGCCGTATGGCGTGAATCCTAGATTATGAATTGTGGTCGTTTGGGCAATTATGTGCATTGTTTAGCTTGATTAAAAATCTATGATGTTTGTATGAATATATGCGATGAATGTGTAGAATGCATGAGTATGTTTGTAAACATGTGTGCATTTCAAGAGTGTCATGAGTCATGTTGCATGTGAAGCATCATGGTATGCATTCTTGTGTCGATTGATTCCCCGACGAATCTGCAGAACCTCGTGTGCCCTTGTGGGGTGTGAGCGATGGTTAATTATTGATTCCTCGGTGAATCTGCAGAACCTCGTGTGCCCTTGTGAGGTGTGAGTGATGGTTAATTATTGATCCCTCGGTGGATTTGCAGAACCTCGTATGTTACAATGGTTATTTTGATTCCGCGTAGAATCTGCAGAACCTCGTGTGCCCATGTGGGGTGTGAGCGATGGTTATTTGGTTCTTCAATTGAACCTGCTGAAATAAGTCGGTACCGCATTTGCATCTGCATAGAGTCGTGTGTCGGTCTCTATGAGTTGCATGTTGACATCTTGCATGGTGTATGGTGAATAAACATAATTGTAAATGTTTATATGAATTGCTGATGATTGGCATGATTGGTATGCTTGAAGACACATGTATGTGTGAATATATGAATATGTATGTTTTGTGTGTTTATGAACTGATGTAAACAGTGTTGATGCATATTGTATATGCATGGTATTCTATTTGTAAATAGATAATGAGAATACATTGCGATGTACGGTATGACGAGGTGAGTTGTGGTGAGAATGCGAAAGACGTATATTGGATATTATATATATATATATATATATATATATATATATATATATATATATATATATATATATATATATATATATATATATATATATATATATATATATATATATATATATATATATATATATATATATATATATATATATATATATATATATATATATATATATATATATATATATATATATATATATATATATATATATATATATATATATATATATATATATATATATATATATGTTTGTATGCATTGTTATTATGATATCGTTTCTCACCCTTCTATGGTTTCTTTTAATGCTCTATGAGGCATTGCAGATTAGATTGCTGGAGGTATTTTTGTAAAGCGTGGCTTCTTCCCTTTTTGGTCGGTCGGCTCTGATATGTAGCACCGGGTAGATAGGATTTATTTTGATTCTTTTGTGATACATCTGAGTATGTATCTGCTGTTGATATCTTTTGTAAAATATGGTGAATGATAACTGTATATGTGAATACATGTTTGGTGAATTATGAAATATTTGGATATTTTCGCCTTTGTTCTAAATATTTCTTGTGGGTGTTACCCCGTTGTTGCATATCTGTTGAGCAGGTGTTGTATGTGTTGGAATTTTTGCGATAATGTGGTATTTCCCTTTTATGCCATGTTACAAATGTACTCTGATGAAATTTTAAATTTATGCCTAAATGATTAATTGTATTATTTGGGGGCATAGAAAGGGGGTGTTACATTAAGTGGTATCAGAGCCAGTGTTGAGTCAGTTGTATCTGTCTCGCTTTTTTGTTGGTTGAACGGTTGTTTGACCTTGTTGTTATTTTTGGGAATAATCAGTATATGGCTGGTCGTAATGACAACGCTATGGCTGCGGCATTGGAGGCTATGGCTCGAGCGGTGCAGGGCGCGCCGAATGTGAATGCTAACGATGAGTTCAGAAAGAATCAGCCGCCGGTGTTCAAAGGAAGGTTTGATCCGGACGGTGCTCAGATTTGGCTGAAGGAAGTCGAGAGGATCTTCAGAGTTATGAATTGCGCTGAGAGGAACAAGGTGAGACTTGGTTCTCACATGCTGAGAGAAGAAGCCGATGACTGGTGGGTCGGCATAAGACAAATTCTTGAAGTTGATGATGAGGAAATAACTTGGGATTTGTTCCGCACTGAATTTTTGAGGAAGTATTATCCGGAGAGTGTGAAGGGAAAGAAGGAAATGGAGTTTCTAGAATTGAAACAAGGGAACATGTCTGTGGTTCACTACACGGCTAAGTTTACGGAGTTGGTGAAATTCCATCCTCACTATGATGCGGTGACGGCGGAATTTTCCAAGTGCACTAAGTACGAGAACGGCTTGCGTCCGGAGATCAAGCAAGTTGTGGGATATCAGAGGATTCGAAGATTTTCGGACATAACCGAATGCTGTAGAATTTTCGAAGAGGATAGTAGGGCTCGTTCTACTCACTATAAGAGTTTGAATGAGAGGCGAGGGAAGCAACCAGTAAGGAGTGAGCCTTATGTGACGCCTGCTGATAAAGGCAAGCATAGGGAACACTTTGTCAAGAAATCTGGAGGAGGAAGTTCTGGTCCCATTAAGTGCTATAGGTGCGGCGAAGAGGGGCACAAATCTTTTGAGTGTAAGAAGGTTGGGGAAAAGTGTGCTAACTGTGGTGGTCTCGGTCATGCTACAACTGAATGTAGAAGGAATGTGATTAAGTGTTTTAACTGTGGGGAGGTTGGTCATATTAGTACGAAGTGTACTAAGGCAAAGCAAGCTCCGTCAAGCGGGAAGGTATTTGCATTAGCGGGTGCAGACACTACTAATGCGGTTCGGTTGATTAAAGGTACATGCTTTATTAATAATATGCCTTTAGTTGCTATTATCGATACCGGAGCGACTCATTCGTTTATTTCTTTCGAGTGCGCTAAGCGTTTGGATTTGTGTTTTTCTTCTTGTGGTGGTGATATGGTTATTGAGACGCCCGCTTCGGGGTTGGTAACTACGTCTTCGGTATGTTTGAGTTGTCCCTTGACCATGTATGGTAAGGACTTTATTATGGACTTGGTGTGTTTGCCATTAGAAGGATTAGATGTGATTTTGGGTATGAATTGGTTGCAGTACAATAGAGTTCGTATTGATTGTTATCACAAGTTGGTGAGGTTTCCATCTTTGGGAGATGAGGAGGAAGAGAGTTTTCTACCCACTAAAGAGTTGAAGAAACTTTTGGCGGATGAAGCTCAAGTGTTCTGTTTGTTTGCGTCGCTGTCGGTAGAGAATAAGGTTGAATTGGATTTGGTTCCAGTGGTATGTGACTTTCCAGAAGTATTTCCGGAGGACATTACGGATGTACCGCCGGAAAGGGAAGTTGAGTTTTCGATTGATCTAGTTCCCGGTACTAGACCGATTTCGATGGCACCGTATCGTATGACGGCATCGGAGTTGGTAGAGTTGAAGAGACAATTGAATGATTTATTGGAAAAGAGATTTGTTAGGCCGAGTGTTTCTCCTTGGGGTGCGCCGGTACTGTTGGTAAAGAAGAAAGATGGGAGCATGCGGTTGTGTATTGATTATCGGCAGTTGAACAAGGTGACTATTAAGAATAAGTATCCGCTTCCTAGAATTGATGATTTGATGGACCGATTGGTTGGTGCCCGTGTTTTTAGTAAGATTGATTTGAGGTCAGGTTATCACCAGATTCGTGTTAAAGGATAAGATATTCAAAAGACGGCTTTTAGGACACGGTATGGTCATTATGAATTTTCTGTGATGCCATTCGGAGTTTCTAATGCGCCGGGTGTGTTTATGGAATATATGAATCGTATCTTTCATGAGCAGTTGGATCGTTTCGTAGTTGTGTTTATTGACGACATTTTGATTTACTCTAAGTCCCAAGAAGAGCATGAAGAGCATTTGCGGGTTGTGTTGCATCTTTTGAAGGAGAAGCAATTGTATGCTATGTTATCCAAGTGTGAGTTTTGGTTATCGGAAGTGAGTTTTCTTGGGCATGTTATTTCTGGTAATGGTATTTGTGTTGATCCGTCCAAGATTGATGCGGTGATGCAATGGGAGGCTCCTAAGTCGGCTATGGAGATCCGAAGCTTTTTGGGCTTGGCCGGTTATTATCGGAGGTTTATTGAGGGATTTTCGAAGTTGGCACTTCCGTTGACTCAGTTGACTTGTAAGGGAAAGACTTTTGTTTGGGACATTAATTGTGAGAAGAGTTTTGGTGAACTTAAGAGACGGTTGATAACGACGCCGGTTTTGATTTTGCCAAATCCGACGGAGTCGTTTGTGGTTTATTGTGATGCTCCTTTGTCCGGTTTGGGTGGTGTTTTGATGCAAGACGGTAAAGTTGTGGCTTATGCTTCAAGGCAATTGAGAGTGCATGAGAAGAATTATCCCACGCATGATTTGGAATTGGCGGCCGTGGTCTTTGTTTTGAAAATTTGGAGGCATTATCTCTATGGTGCGAGATTTGAAGTTTTTAGCGACCACAAGAGTTTGAAGTATTTATTTGAACAAAAGGAATTGAATATGAGGCAAAGGAGGTGGTTAGAGTTTTTGAAGGATTATGACTTTGGTTTGAATTACCATCCGGGTAAGGCAAATGTTGTAGCCGATGCTTTGAGCCGGATGTTAGTGCATATGTCTACGTTGATGGTAAGAGAATGGGAACTTTTGGAGAGTTTTAGAGATTTGAGTTTGGTTTGTGAAATGACGCCGAGAAGTGTGAAACTTGGAATGTTGTATGTTACGAATGATTTTCTAGCTACCGTTCGTGAAAAGCAAAAGTTAGATTTGAAATTTGTGGATTTGATGATGAATGAGAATGAGGACTTTAAAGTTGATAATTTTGGAGTTTTGAAATTCCGTGGTCGTATTTGTATTCCCGACGATGTGGATTTGAGAAAGATGATATTGGAGGAAGGACACCGGAGTAAATTGAGTATTCATCCGGGTGCGAATAAGATGTATCAAGATTTGAAGAAAATCTTTTGGTGGTCCGGATTGAAGAGGGATGTAGCTCAGTTTATGTATTCGTGTTTGACTTGCCAAAAGTCTAAGGTGGAACATCAGAAGCCTAGCGGTTTGATGCAACCGTTGGATATTCCGGAATGGAAATGGGATAGTATATCAATGGATTTTGTTACGGGTTTACCAAATACGCAAAGAGGTCACAATGCTATTTGGGTGATTGTTGATAGGCTTACTAAATCTGCTCACTTTATTCCGATTGATATTAGTTATCCTTTGGAAAAGTTAGCCGAGATTTATGTTCGGGTGATTGTGAAGTTGCATGGAGTTCCCAAGAGTATCGTGTCGGATAGAGATCCTAGATTTACTTCGAGATTTTGGGAAGGTTTGCAAAAGGCTTTAGGTTTTAAGTTGAGATTGAGTTCGGCGTATCATCCGCAGACGGATGGCCAAACTGAGAGGACGATTCAACCGTTAGAGGACTTGTTGCGTGCTTGTGTGCTCGAGCAAGGTGGTGTTTGGGATAGCTTTTTGGCATTGATTGAATTCACTTACAACAACAGTTTTCATGCAAGTATTGGTATGGCACCCTTTGAGGCTTTGTATGGTCGGAGATGTCGAACACCTTTGTGTTGGCATGAAACCGGAGAGAGATCGGTAGTTGGACCGGAGATGGTACAACAAACGACAGAGAAGGTGAAGTTTATTCGGGAGAAGATGAAAGCTTCTCAGAATAGGCAAAAGAGTTAACATGACAAGAGAAGGAAGGATCTTGAATTTCAAGAAGGTGACCATGTGTTTTTGAGAGTTACACCGGTTACGGGTGTGGGTCGTGCTTTGAAGTCGAAGAAGTTGACTTCTCGTTTCATTGGTCCGTATCAAATTATTGCACGAGTTGGTGCGGTGGCTTATCGTGTGGCGTTGCCTCCGAGTCTTTCGAATTTGCATGATGTGTTCCATGTTTCGCAACTTCGGAAGTATGTTCCAGATCCGTCACATGTGATTCCTATGGATGAGGTGGAAGTAAGAGATAATCTTACGGTTGAGGTTTTACCGGTTATGATTTTGGACCGCGAAGTTAAGAACCTAAGAGGCAAGGATATTTCGCTTGTAAAAGTAGCATGGGGAGGTGTTGCGGAAGGCAATATGACTTGGGAATTGGAGAGTAAGATGCGTGAGTCGCATCCTGAGCTGTTCGAATCAGGTAATATTTTCGAGGACGAAAATTCCTAAGTGGGGGAGAGTTGTAACGCCCCGTTTCCGATTTCCTTTATTTTGAGTCCTTTTAATTTAATTGATTAAATTATTATTTTAAATATAGGATTTATGTGTTTAATATGTTATGTGTACATATTATGCTATTTTCTCTTTTTACCGATTTTGAGTGTTTCGGGTAAAAATAGGTTGGAGGGTATTTTGGGCATTAGTGATTATGCTAAGTGGATATTTTTGTGAGAATTGATTAATTAGTGTGTGGAAAGAATTTGAGAGGAAAGAAATAGAAATATGAGATGAGAGAGGAAAAGAAAAGAATATAGTAACATAGAAAGAAAAACAAGAGAAAGAAAGAGGAGAAGAGAAAGTGGAGAGAAAAGAAGAGGAAAACCTAGAACTTCAAGAAATCATCACCAAAGCTTTCGATTGATCGGGTAAGGGTGTGAAACTTTATTATTCTATCAATGTGTATAATCATGTATGATTTTGTTGGATTGTTTTGGATTGTTGGTAGTTTTCCTACACTTTCCATTTTAGGTTGAATTTGGTTTAATCGGAAGGAATCGTTGCTTAACGGTTAGAATCTCGATTAGATGATGTAGGTTAGACGATATATGTTAGACTAAGGCTACTGGAACAACTTTGGATTTAATCGGGTGATTTTGGTGAGTTTGGAGGTGCTAGAGCAGAACTGAATGTTGCTGTTCGCAGGCGACTCGCTAGCAGCTCGCTAGGCGAGCACGCAGCGAACGACTCGCTAGGCGAGCGTGCAGCGAATGGTCCCAGACTTGGGACAGTGAGATCCTGATGTCCCTCGCTGGCTGCGCAGGGAGTAGCGAGGAACTCGCTGGAGGTTCGCTGTGGCAAACGGGGTAGCGAACGAGGTCTGTAGCCTCTGTTCTTGCTCGCTAGCAGTTCGCTAGCCGAGGGGGTAGCGAACGCTCGCTAGCAGCTCTCTAGGCGAGCGTGTAGCAAACGTAGCAGGATGAATTTTCCCTGTTGCGTGGTGCTGTCGTGGCTTGGGGTTTCGGTGGCGATCGACCCTTCTTTGATTTAATAGCCTATATGCTGGTTTGTGATGTGCTGTGGGTAGCCGTATGGCGTGAATCCTAGATTATGAATTGTGGCCGTTTGGGCAATTATGTGCATTGTTTAGCTTGATTAAAAATCTATGATGTTTGTATGAATATATGCGATGAATGTGTAGAATGCATGATTATGTTTGTAAACATGTGTGCATTTCAAGAGTGTCATGAGTCATGTTGCATGTGAAGCATCATGGTATGCATTCTTGTGTCGATTGATTCCTCGGCGAATCTGCAGAACCTCGTGTGCCCTTGTGGGGTGTGAGCGATGGTTAATTATTGATTTCTCGGTGAATCTGCAGAACCTCGTGTGCCCTTGTGAGGTGTGAGGGATGGTTAATTATTGATCCCTCGGTGGATTTGCAGAACCTCGTATGTTACGATGGTTATTTTGATTCCGCGTAGAATCTGCAGAACCTCGTGTGCCCATGTGGGGTGTGAGCGATGGTTATTTGGTTCTTCAATTGAACCTGCTGAAATAAGTCGGTACCGCATTTGCATCTGCATAGAGTCGTGTGTCGGTCTCTATGAGTTGCATGTTGACATCTTGCATGGTGTATGGTGAATAAACATAATTGTAAATGTTTATATGAATTGCTGATGATTGGCATGATTGGTATGCTTGAAGACACATGTATGTGTGAATATATGAATATGTATGTTTTGTGTGTTTATGAACTGATGTAAACATTGTTGATGCATATTGTATATGCATGGTATTCTATTTGTAAATAGATAATGAGAATACATTGCGATGTACGGTATGACGAGGTGAGTTGTGGTGAGAATGCGAAAGACGTATATTGGATATTATATATATATATATATATATATATATATATATATATATATATATATATATATATATATATATATATATATATATATATATATATATATATATATATATATATATATATATATATATATATATATATATATATATATATATATATATATATATATATATATATATATATATGTTTGTATGCATTGTTATTATGATATCGTTTCTCACCCTTCTGTGGTTTCTTTTAATGCTCTATGAGGCATTGCAGATTAGATTGCTGGAGGAATTTTTGTGAAGCGTGGCTTCTTCCCTTTTTGGTCGGTCGGCTCTGATATGTAGCACCGGGTAGATAGGATTTATTTTGATTCTTTTGTGATACATCTGAGTATGTATCTGCTGTTGATATGTTTTGTAAAACATGGTGAATGATAACTGTATATGTGAATACATGTTTGGTGAATTATGAAATATTTGGATATTTCCGCCTTTGTTCTAAATATTTCTTGTGGGTGTTATCCCGTTGTTGCATATCTGTTGAGCAGGTGTTGTATGTGTTGGAATTTTTGCGATAATGTGGTATTTCCCTTTTATGCCATGTTACAAATGTACTCTGATGAAATTTTAAATTTATGCCTAAATGATTAATTGTATTATTTGGGGGCATAGAAAGGGCGTGTTACACTTAGGGTGGTCGAAGCAGTCCCTTACCCAATAAGGTTATTCGCGATACAAAAGCAGTATCACTAAACACATGAGATTCTTCGGGTGGTCGAAGCAAAACCTTATCCGTTAAGGTTCTTCGAGATACCAAAGCAGTATCTCTAAACACATGAGATTCTTCGGGTGGTGAAAGCAGTCCCTTATCCAATAAGGTTCTTCGCGATATCAAAGTAGTATCTCAAAATACACGAGATTCTTCGCGATACCAAACCAGTATCTCTAAACACATGAGATTCTTCGTGTGGTCGAAGTAGTCCCTGATCCAATAAGGTTCTTCGTGATACGAAAACAGTATCTCTAAACACGTGAGATTCTTCGGGTGGTCGAAGCAATCCCTTATCCATTAAGGTTCTTCACGATACCAAAGCAGTATCTCTAAACACATGATATTTTTCTGGTGGTCGAAGCAGTCCCTTATCCAATAAGGTTCTTTGCGATACCAAAGCAGTATCTCTAAACACATGAGATTCTTCCGGTGGTCAAAGTAGTCCCTTATCTAATAAGGTTATTCGCGATACCAAAGTAGTATCTCTAAACACATGAGATTCTTTGGGTGGTTGAAGCAGTCCCTTATCCAATAAGGTTTTTCGCGATACCAAAGCAGTATCTCTAAACACATGAGATTCTTAGGGTGGTCGAAGCAGTCCCTTATCCAATAAGGTTCTTTGCGATACTAAAGCAGTATCTCTAAACACATGAGACTCTTCGGGTTCTCAAAGAAGTCCCTTATCCAATAAGGTTCTTCGCGATATCAAAGCAGTATCTCTAAACACATGAGATTTTTCGCGATACCAAAGCAATATCTCTAAACACATGAGATTCTTCAGGTGGTCAAAGCAGTACCTTATCTAATAAGGTTCTTCGCGATACCAAAGCAGTATCTTTAAACACATGAGATTCTTTGGGTGGTCGAAGCAGTCCCTTATCCAATAAGCTTCTTCGCGATACCAAAGCAGTATCTCTAAACACATGAGATTCGTCGGGTGGTCGAAGCAATGCCTTATCTAATAAGGTTCTTCCCGATACCAAAGTTGTATCTCTAAACACATGAGATTCTTCGGGTGGTCAAAGCAGTCCCTTAACTAACAAGGTTCTTCGCGATATCAAAGCTGTATCTCTAAACACATGAAATTATTTGTGTGGTCGAAGCAGTCCCTTATCCAATAAGGTTATTTGCGATACGAAAACAATATCTCTAAACACATGAGATTCTTTGGGTGGTCGAAGCAGTCCCTTATCCGTTAAGGTTCTTCACGATACCAAAGCAGTATCTCTAAACACATGAGATTTTTCGGGTGGTCGAAGCAGTCCCTTATCCAATAAGGTTCTTTGCGATACCAAAGCAGTATCTCTAAACACATGAGATTCTTCGGGTGGTCGAAGCAGTCCCTTATCCATTAAGGTTCTTCGCGATACCAAAGTAGTATCTCTAAACACATGAGATTCATAGGGTGGTCGAAGCAGTCCCTTACCCAATAAGGTTCTTCGCGATACCAAAGCAGTATCACTAACCACATGAGATTCTTCGGGTGGTCGAAGCAAAACCTTATCCGTTAAGGTTCTTCACGATACTAAAACAGTATCTCTAAACACATGAGATTCTTCGGGTGGTGAAAGCAGTCCTTTATCCAATAAGGTTCTTCGTGATATCAAAGCAGTATCTCTAAATACACGAGATTCTTCGCGATACCAAACCAGTATCTCTAAACACATGACATTCTTCATACGGTTGAAGCAGTCCCTTATCCAATAAGGTTCTTCATGATACGAAAACAGTATCTCTAAACACATGAGATTCTTCGGGTGGTCGAAGCAGTCCCTTATCCGTTAAGGTTCTTCACGATACCAAAGCTGTATCTCTAAACACATAAGTTTCTTCTGGTGGTCGAAGCAGTCCCTTATCCAATAAGGTTCTTTGCGATACCAAAGCAGTATCTCTAAACACATGAGATTCTTCCGGTGGTCAAAGCAGTCCCTTATATAATAAGGTTATTCGCGATACCAAAGTAGTATCTCTAAACACATGAGATTCTTTGGGTGGTTGAAGCAGTCCCTTATCCAATAAAGTTATTCGCGATACCAAAGCGGTATCTCTAAACACATGAGATTCTTAGGGTAGTCGAAGCAGTCCCTTATCCAATAAGGTTCTTCGCGATACCAAAGTAGTATCTCTAAACACATGAGATTCTTCGGGTGGTCAAAGAAGTCCCTTATCCAATATGGTTCTTCACGATATCAAGGCAGTATCTCTAAACACATGTGATTCTTCGCGATACCAAAGCTGTATCTCTAAACACATGAGATTCTTTGAGTGGTCAAAGCAGTCCCTAATCTAACAAGGTTCTTCGCGATATCAAAGCAGTATCTCTAAACACATGAGATTCTTTGTGTGGTCGAAGCAGTCCCTTATCCAATAAGTTTCTTCGCGATACTAAAACTGTATCTCTAAACACATGAGATTCTTCGGGTGGTCGAAGCAGTCCCTTATTCGTTAAGGTTCTTCACGATACCAAAGCAGTATCTCTAAACACATGATATTCTTCGGGTGGTCGAAGCAGTCCCTTATCCAATAAGGTTTTTTGCGATACCAAAACAATATCTCTAAACACATGAGATTCTTCCGGTGGTCAAAGATGTCCCTTATTTAACAAGGTTATTCGCGATACCAAAGCAGTATCTCTAAACACATGAGATTCTTCGGGAGGTCGAAGCAGTACCTTATCCAATAAGGTTCTTCGTGATACCAAAGCAGTATCTCTAAAACCATGAGATTTTTCGGGTGGTCGAAGCAGTCCCTTATCCAATAAGGTTCTTCGCGATACAAAAGTAGTGTCTCTAAACACATGAGATTCTTAGGGTGGTCGAAGCAGTCCCTTATCCAATAAGGTTCTTCGCGATACCAAAGAAGTATATCTAAACACATGAGATTCTTCGGGTGGTCGAAGCAGTCCCTTATCCGTTAATGTTCTTCATGATACCAAAGCAGTATCTCTAAACACATGAGATTCTTCGGGTGGTCAAAGCAGTCCCTTATCTACTAAGGTTCTTCGCAATACCAAAGCAGTATCTGTAAACACATGAGATTCTTCGGGTGGCCGAAGTAGTCCCTTATCCGTTAAGGTTCTTCATGATACCAAAGCAGTATCTCTAAAAACATGAGATTCTTCGGGTGGTCAAAGCAGTCCCTTATTCAATAAGGTTCTTTGCGAAACCAAAGTAGTATCTCTAAACACGTGAGATTCTTATGGTGGTCAAAGCAGTCCCTTATCTAATAAGGTTCTTCGCGATACCAAAGCAGTATCTCTAAACACATGAGATTCTTAGGGTAGTCGAAGCAGTCCCTTATCCAATAAGGTTCTTCGCGATACCAAAGTAGTATCTCTAAACACATGAGATTCTTCGGGTGGTCAAAGAAGTCCCTTATCCAATATGGTTCTTCACGATATCAAGGCAGTATCTCTAAACACATGTGATTCTTCGCGATACCAAAGCTGTATCTCTAAACACATGAGATTCTTTGAGTGGTCAAAGCAGTCCCTAATCTAACAAGGTTCTTCGCGATATCAAAGCAGTATCTCTAAACACATGAGATTCTTTGTGTGGTCGAAGCAGTCCCTTATCCAATAAGTTTCTTCGCGATACTAAAACTGTATCTCTAAACACATGAGATTCTTCGGGTGGTCGAAGCAGTCCCTTATTCGTTAAGGTTCTTCACGATACCAAAGCAGTATCTCTAAACACATGATATTCTTCGGGTGGTCGAAGCAGTCCCTTATCCAATAAGGTTTTTTGCGATACCAAAACAATATCTCTAAACACATGAGATTCTTCCGGTGGTCAAAGATGTCCCTTATTTAACAAGGTTATTCGCGATACCAAAGCAGTATCTCTAAACACATGAGATTCTTCGGGAGGTCGAAGCAGTACCTTATCCAATAAGGTTCTTCGTGATACCAAAGCAGTATCTCTAAAACCATGAGATTTTTCGGGTGGTCGAAGCAGTCCCTTATCCAATAAGGTTCTTCGCGATACAAAAGTAGTGTCTCTAAACACATGAGATTCTTAGGGTGGTCGAAGCAGTCCCTTATCCAATAAGGTTCTTCGCGATACCAAAGAAGTATATCTAAACACATGAGATTCTTCGGGTGGTCGAAGCAGTCCCTTATCCGTTAATGTTCTTCATGATACCAAAGCAGTATCTCTAAACACATGAGATTCTTCGGGTGGTCAAAGCAGTCCCTTATCTACTAAGGTTCTTCGCAATACCAAAGCAGTATCTGTAAACACATGAGATTCTTCGGGTGGCCGAAGTAGTCCCTTATCCGTTAAGGTTCTTCATGATACCAAAGCAGTATCTCTAAAAACATGAGATTCTTCGGGTGGTCAAAGCAGTCCCTTATTCAATAAGGTTCTTTGCGAAACCAAAGTAGTATCTCTAAACACGTGAGATTCTTATGGTGGTCAAAGCAGTCCCTTATCTAATAAGGTTCTTCGCGATACCAAAGCAGTATCTCTAAACACATGAGATTCTTTGGGTGGTTGAAGCAGTCCCTTATCCAATAAGGTTCTTCGCGATACCAAATAAGTATCTATAAACACATTAGATTCCTCGGGTGGTTGAAGCAGTCCTTTATCTAATAAGGTTCTTTGTGATACCAAAGTAGTAACTCTAAACACATGAGATTCGTCAGGTGGTCGAAGCAGTGCCTTATCGAATAAGGTTCTTCGCGATCCCAAAGCAGTATCTCTAAACACATGAGATTTTTCGGGTGGTCAAAGCATTCCCTTATCCAATAAGGTTCTTCTCGATACCAAAGTAGTATCTCTAAACACATGACATTCTTCGGGTGGTCAAACAAGTCCCTTATCCAATAAAGTTCTTCGCGATACCAATGCAGTATCTCTAAACACATGAGATTCTTTGTTTGGTCGAAGCGGTCCCTTATCCAATCAGGTTCTTCGCAATACGAAAACAGTATCTCTAAACACATGAGATTCTTCGGGTGTACAATGCAGACCCTTATCCGTTAAGGTTCTTCACGATACCAAAGCAGTATCTCGAAACACATGAGATTCTTCGGGTGGTCGAAGCAGTCCCTTATCCAATAAGGTTCTTTCCGATACCAAAGCAGTATCTCTAAACACATGAGATTCTTCCGGTGGTCAAAGTAGTCCCTTATCTAATAAGGTTATTCGCGATACCAAAGTAGTATCTCTAAACACATGAGATTCTTTGGGTGGTTGAAGAAGTCCCTTATCCAATAAGGTTTTTCGCGATACCAAAGCAGTATCTCTAAACACATGAGATTCTTAGGGTGGTCGAAGCAGTCCCTTATCCAATAAGATTCTTTGCGATACTAAAGCAGTATCTCTAAACACATGAGACTCTTCGGGTTGTCAAAGAAGTCCCTTATCCAATAAGGTTCTTCGCGATATCAAAGCAGTATCTCTAAACACATGAGATTTTTCGCGATACCAAAGCAATATCTCTAAACACATGAGATTCTTCAGGTGGTCAAAGCAGTACCTTATCTAATATGGTTCTTCGCGATACCAAAGCAGTATCTTTAAACACATGAGATTCTTTGGGTGGTCGAAGCAGTCCCTTATCCAATAAGCTTCTTCGCGATACCAAAGCAGTATCTCTAAACACATGAGATTCGTCGGGTGGTCGAAGCAATGCCTTATCTAATAAGGTTCTTGCCGATACCTAAGTTGTATCTCTAAACACATGAGATTCTTCGGGTGGTCAAAGCAGTCCCTTATATAACAAGGTTCTTCGCGATATCAAAGCAGTATCTCTAAACACATGAAATTATTTGTGTGGTCGAAGCAATCCCTTATCCAATAAGGTTCTTTGCGATACGAAAACAATATCTATAAACACATGAGATTCTTTGGGTGGTCGAAGCAGTCCCTTATCCGTTAAGGTTCTTCACGATACCAAAGCAGTATCTCTAAACACATGAGATTTTTCGGGTGGTCGAAGCAGTCCCTTATCCAATAAGGTTCTTTGCGATACCAAAGCAGTATCTCTAAACACATGAGATTCTTCGGGTGGTCGAAGCAGTCCCTTATCCATTAAGGTTCTTCGCGATACCAAAGTAGTATCTCTAAACACATGAGATTCATAGGGTGGTCGAAGCAGTCCCTTACCCAATAAGGTTCTTCGCGATACCAAAGCAGTATCACTAACCACATGAGATTCTTCGGGTGGTCGAAGCAAAACCTTATCCGTTAAGGTTCTTCACGATACTAAAACAGTATCTCTAAACACATGAGATTCTTCGGGTGGTGAAAGCAGTCCTTTATCCAATAAGGTTCTTCGTGATATCAAAGCAGTATCTCTAAATACACGAGATTCTTCGCGATACCAAACCAGTATCTCTAAACACATGACATTCTTCATACGGTTGAAGCAGTCCCTTATCCAATAAGGTTCTTCATGATACGAAAACAGTATCTCTAAACACATGAGATTCTTCGGGTGGTCGAAGCAGTCCCTTATCCGTTAAGGTTCTTCACGATACCAAAGCAGTATCTCTAAACACATAAGTTTCTTCTGGTGGTCGAAGCAGTCCCTTATCCAATAAGGTTCTTTGCGATACCAAAGCAGTATCTCTAAACACATGAGATTCTTCCGGTGGTCAAAGCAGTCCCTTATATAATAAGGTTATTCGCGATACCAAAGTAGTATCTCTAAACACATGAGATTCTTTGGGTGGTTGAAGCAGTCCCTTATCCAATAAAGTTATTCGTGATACCAAAGCAGTATCTCTAAACACATGAGATTCTTAGGGTAGTCGAAGCAGTCCCTTATCCAATAAGGTTCTTCGCGATACCAAAGCAGTATCTCTAAACACATGAGATTCTTCGGGTGGTCAAAGAAGTCCCTTATCCAATATGGTTCTTCGCGATATCAAGGCAGTATCTCTAAACACATGTGATTCTTCGCGATACCAAAGCTGTATCTCTAAACACATGAGATTCTTTGAGTGGTCAAAGCAGTCCCTAATCTAACAAGGTTCTTCGCGATATCAAAGCAGCATCTCTAAACACATGAGATTCTTTGTGTGGTCGAAGCAGTCCCTTATCCAATAAGTTTCTTCGCGATACCAAAACAGTATCTCTAAACACATGATATTCTTCGGGTGGTCGAAGCAGTCCCTTATCCAATAAGGTTTTTTGCGATACCAAAACAGTATCTCTAAACACATGAGATTCTTCCGGTGGTCAAAGATGTCCCTTATTTAACAAGGTTATTCGCGATACCAAAGCAGTATCTCTAAACACATGAGATTCTTCAGGAGGTCGAAGCAGTACCTTATCCAATAAGGTTCTTCGTGATACCAAAGCAGTATCTCTAAAACCATGAGATTTTTCGGGTGGTCGAAGCAGTCCCTTATCCAATAAGGTTCTTCGCGATACAAAAGTAGTGTCTCTAAACACATGAGATTCTTAGGGTGGTCGAAGCAGTCCCTTATCCAATAAGGTTCTTCGCGATACCAAAGAAGTATATCTAAACACATGAGATTCTTCGGGTGGTCGAAGCAGTCCCTTATCCGTTAATATTCTTCATGATACCAAAGCAGTATCTCTAAACACATGAGATTCTTCGGGTGGTCAAAGCAGTCCCTTATCTACTAAGGTTGTTCGCAATACCAAAGCAGTATCTGTAAACACATGAGATTCTTCGGGTGGCCGAAGTAGTCCCTTATCCGTTAAGGTTCTTCATGATACCAAAGCAGTATCTCTAAAAACATGAGATTCTTCGGGTGGTCAAAGCAGTCCCTTATTCAATAAGGTTCTTTGCGAAACCAAAGTAGTATCTCTAAACACTTGAGATTCTTATGGTGGTCAAAGCAGTCCCTTATCTAATAAGGTTCTTCGCGATACCAAAGCAGTATCTCTAAACACATGAGATTCTTTGGGTGGTTGAAGCAGTCCCTTATCCAATAAGGTTCTTTGTGATACCAAAGCAGTATCTCTAAACACATGAGATTCTTCGGGTGGTGAAAGCAGTCCCTTATCCAATATGGTTTTTTGCGATACCAAAACAGTATCTCTAAACACATGAGATTCTTCCGGTGGTCAAAGATGTCCCTTATTTAACAAGGTTATTCGCGATACCAAAGCAGTATCTCTAAACACATGAGATTCTTCGGGAGGTCGAAGCAGTACCTTATCCAATAAGGTTCTTCGTGATACCAAAGCAGTATCTCTAAAACCATGAGATTTTTCGGGTGGTCGAAGCAGTCCCTTATCCAATAAGGTTCTTCGCGATACAAAAGTAGTGTCTCTAAACACATGAGATTCTTAGGGTGGTCGAAGCAGTCCCTTATCCAATAAGGTTCTTCGCGATACCAAAGAAGTATATCTAAACACATGAGATTCTTCGGGTGGTCGAAGCAGTCCCTTATCCGTTAATGTTCTTCATGATACCAAAGCAGTATCTCTAAACACATGAGATTCTTCGGGTGGTCAAAGCAGTCCCTTATCTACTAAGGTTGTTTGCAATACCAAAGCAGTATCTGTAAACACATGAGATTCTTCGGGTGGCCGAAGTAGTCCCTTATCCGTTAAGGTTCTTCATGATACCAAAGCAGTATCTCTAAAAACATGAGATTCTTCGGGTGGTCAAAGCAGTCCCTTATTCAATAAGGTTCTTTGCGAAACCAAAGTAGTATCTCTAAACACGTGAGATTCTTATGGTGGTCAAAGCAGTCCCTTATCTAATAAGGTTCTTCGTGATACGAAAGCAGTATCTCTAAACACATTAGATTCCTCGGGTGGTTGAAGCAGTCCCTTATCTAATAAGGTTCTTTGTGATACCAAAGTAGTAACTCTAAACACATGAGATTCGTCAGGTGGTCGAAGCAGTGCCTTATCGAATAAGGTTCTTCGCGATCCCAAAGCAGTATCTCTAAACACATGAGATTCTTCGGGTGGTCAAAGCATTCCCTTATCCAATAAGGTTCTTCTCGATACCAAAGTAGTATCTCTAAACACATGAGATTCTTCGGGTGGTCAAAGAAGTCCCTTATCCAATAAAGTTCTTCGCGATACCAAAGCAGTATCTCTAAACACATGAGATTCTTTGTTTGGTCGAAGCGGTCCCTTATCCAATCAGGTTCTTCGCAATACGAAAACAGTATCTCTAAACACATGAGATTCTTCGGGTGTACAAAGCAGTCCCTTAACCTTTATGGTTCTTCACGATACCGAAGCAGTATCTCTAAACACATGAGATTCTTCGGGTGGTCGAAGCAGTCCCTTATTCAATAAGGTACTTTGCGATACCAAAGCAGTATCTCTAAACACATAAGATTATTCCGGTGGTCAAATCAGTCCCTTATCTAATTAGGTTCTTCCCGATACAAAAGTAGTATCTCTAAATACATGAGATTCTTTGGGTGGTTGAAGCAATCCCTTATCCAATAAGGTTCTTCGCGATCCCAAAGCAGTATCTCTAAACACATGAGATTTTTCGGGTGGTCAAAGCATTCCCTTATCCAATAAGGTTCTTCTCGATAC
This sequence comes from Lathyrus sativus, assembly GCA_963859935.3. Taxonomy (NCBI): domain Eukaryota; kingdom Viridiplantae; phylum Streptophyta; class Magnoliopsida; order Fabales; family Fabaceae; genus Lathyrus; species Lathyrus sativus. Next base: position 233,059,604 of record OZ012740.1, on the reverse strand, counting down.
CAAAGTAGTATCTCTAAACACATGACATTCTTCGGGTGGTCAAACAAGTCCCTTATCCAATAAAGTTCTTCGCGATACCAATGCAGTATCTCTAAACACATGAGATTCTTTGTTTGGTCGAAGCGGTCCCTTATCCAATCAGGTTCTTCGCAATACGAAAACAGTATCTCTAAACACATGAGATTCTTCGGGTGTACAATGCAGACCCTTATCCGTTAAGGTTCTTCACGATACCAAAGCAGTATCTCGAAACACATGAGATTCTTCGGGTGGTCGAAGCAGTCCCTTATCCAATAAGGTTCTTTCCGATACCAAAACAGTATCTCTAAACACATGAGATTCTTCCGGTGGTCAAAGCAGTCCCTTATTCAATAAGGTTCTTTGCGAAACCAAAGTAGTATCTCTAAACACGTGAGATTCTTCTGGTGGTCAAAGCAGTCCCTTATCTAATAAGGTTCTTCGCGATACCAAAGCAGTATCTCTAAATACACGAGATTCTTTGGGTGGTTGAAGCAGTCCCTTATCCAATAAGGTTCTTCGCGATACCAAATAAGTATCTCTAAACACATGAGATTCTTCGGGTGGTCGAAACAGTCCCTTATTCGTTAAGGTTCTTCATGATACCAAAGCAGTATCTCTAAACACATGAGATTCATAGGGTGGTCGAAGCAGTTTCTTATCTACTAAGGTTCTTCGTGATACTAAAGCAGTATCTATAAACACATTAGATTCCTCGGGTGGTTGAAGCAGTCCCTTATCTAATAAGGTTCTTTGTGATACCAAAGTAGTAACTCTAAACACATGAGATTCGTCAGGTGGTCGAAGCAGTGCCTTATCGAATAAGGTTCTTCGCGATCCCAAAGCAGTATCTCTAAACACATGAGATTCTTCGGGTGGTCAAAGCATTCCCTTATCCAATAAGGTTCTTCTCGATACCAAAGTAGTATCTCTAAACACATGAGATTCTTCGGGTGGTCAAAGAAGTCCCTTATCCAATAAAGTTCTTCGCGATACCAAAGCAGTATCTCTAAACACATGAGATTCTTTGTTTGGTCGAAGCGGTCCCTTATCCAATCAGGTTCTTCGCAATACGAAAACAGTATCTCTAAACACATGAGATTCTTCGGGTGTACAAAGCAGTCCCTTAACCTTTATGGTTCTTCACGATACCGAAGCAGTATCTCTAAACACATGAGATTCTTCGGGTGGTCGAAGCAGTCCCTTATTCAATAAGGTACTTTGCGATACCAAAGCAGTATCTCTAAACACATAAGATTATTCCGGTGGTCAAATCAGTCCCTTATCTAATTAGGTTCTTCCCGATACAAAAGTAGTATCTCTAAATACATGAGATTCTTTGGGTGGTTGAAGCAATCCCTTATCCAATAAGGTTCTTCGCGATACCAAAGTAGTATCTCAAAACACATGAGATTCCTTGAGTGGTCGAAGTAGTACCTTATCCAATAAGGTTCTTTGTGATACCAAAGCAGTATCTCTAAACACATGAGATTCTTCAAGTGGTCGAAGCAGTCCCTTATCCAATAAGGTTCTTCGCGATACCAAAGTAGTATCTCTAAACACATAAGATTCTTAGGGTGGTCGAAGAAGTCCCTTATCCAATAAGGTTCTTCGCGATACCAAAGCAGTATCTCTAAACACATGAGATTCTTCGGGTGGTCAAAGCATTCCCTTATCTAATAAGGTTCTTCTCGATACCAAAGCAGTATATCTAAACACATGAGATTCTTCGAGTGGTCAAAGATGTCCCTTATCCAATAAGGTTCTTCGTGATATCAAAGCAGTATCTCTAAACACATGAGATTCTTCGCGATACGAAAGCAGTATCTCTAAACACTTCAGATTCGTCGGGTGGTCGAAGTAGTGCCTTATCCAATAAAGTTCTTAGCGATACCAAAGTAGTATCTTTAAACACATGATATTCTTCGGGTGGTCGAAGCAGTCCCTTATCCAATAAGGTTCTTCGCAATACCAAAGCAGTATCTCTAAACACTTCAGATTCGTCGGGTGGTCGAAGCAGTGCCTTATCCAATACGATTCTTAGCGATACCAAAGCAGTATCTCTAAACACATGAGATTCTTCGGGTGGTCGAAGCAGTCCTTTATCCAATAAGGTTCTTCGCGATACCAAAGTAGTATCTCTAAACACATGAGATTCTTAGGGTGGTCGAAGCAGTCCCTTATCTAATAAGGTTCTTCGCGATACCAAAGCAGTATCTCTGAACACATGAGATTCTTCGGTTGGTGAATACAGTCCCTTATCCAATAAGGTTCTTCGCGATATCAAAGCAGTATCTCTAAACACACGAGATTCTTCGCGATACCAAAGCAGCATCTCTAAACACATTAGATTCTTTGTGTGGTAGAAGCAGTCCCTTATCCAATCAGGTTCTTCGCGATACGAAAACAGTATCTCTAAACACATGAGATTCTTCGGGTGGTCGAAGCAGTCCCTTATCCGTTAAGGTTCTTCACGATACCAAAGTAGTATCTCTAAACACATGAGATTCTTCGTGTGGTCGAAGCAGTCCCTTATCCAATAAGGTTCTTTGCGATACCAAAGCAATATCTCTAAACATATGAGATTCTTCCGGTGGTCAAAGCAGTCCCTTATCTAATAAGGTTCTTCGTGATACCAAAGCAGTATCTCTAAATACATGAGATTCTTTGGGTGGTTGAAGCAGTCCCTTATCCAATAAGGTTCTTCGCGATACCAAAGCAGTATCTCTTGTAACACCCCCTTTCTATACCCCCAAATTAATTCATTTAATCAATTAGGCACTTAGAAAATTTATTTCATCAGAGTTTAATTAAAACATGGTATATAAGAGGCGCATCACATTATCATGAAATTAAACACATACGATACCTGCTCAAAATAGATATGCAACAATGGGTAACCCACATCTCAATATTTAGAATAAAAGCGAAAAGATCCAAATATTGAATCGATCACATACATAAAAGTATATACAACCATTCAATCAATTCATGCTTTACAACCATATCCACAACGGATACATACACAGATGTATCACAAGGAATCAAAACAAATGTAACTCCAAAGGAGTCAAAGGCTTCCTTAACTACCCAGATGTTACATATCAGAGGCATTGACCAAAAAGAATGAAGACATCGCTTCACAAAAAGAACCTCCAGCTTCCTACTCTGCAATGCCTCATAGAGCATTATAAAACAGCAGAAGGGTGAGAAACAATATCATAACAGTTAATGCATAAAATTGTATATATACATATACTCATATTTGTACAAGTTATACTCAAATTATGTTCTCACCACATTAAGCATATACAATTAATCATGCCTCTACACATGCTCATGAACATTCACTATATGTTCCTCTAAACAATCATATATAACATACACAGTTACATTCATATAACTAATGCATCATACACAGATGACTCATGCAACTCATAGAGACCGACACACGACTCTATGCAGATGCAAATGCGGTACCGACTCATTTCAAAAAATTCTCTAAGGAATCGAGTATTCAGCAGATTCTCCACGGAATCAAGTATTCAGCAGATTCTCCATGGAATCAAATATTCATCAGATTCTCCACGGAATCGAATATTCAGCAGATTCTCCACGGAATCAAATACTCTGCAGATTCTCCACGGAATCACACAATGCAACCGATTCTCCAAGGAATCACACAATGCAACCGATTCTCCAAGGAATCTAATGTAACCATCGTATCATACGAGGTTCTGCAAATCCTCCGAGGGATCATTCAACACAAAATGCATACTAAGATGCTACACAATTCTAATCCTCCGAGGGATCGATCAACACAGAATGCATACTGTGTTCACAAACATACTCATTGCATTTATCACATACATCGCATATATCTATCATGCATTCACATTATGCACCATTTCACACATGGTTTACACACATATCAGCCTATCAATGCGTTTCTATTCAATTCAAGCAAATACACAAGATTATCAAACGTTCAAGATTCACCATTGGCTCTACAATCTAGGATTCACGCCTTTCAGCCACCCACAACACGACATGTCGAATTAGTTCACACATCAATCATTCATATAGGCATTAATCATAATTGAATCGGCCAAAAAATCATGCTATGAATAAACAGCAAAACAAATAACACTGTCAGGTTCGCTAACCTTCGCCTGGCGAAGCCACGCAGCGAATGCTCACTGGCCTTCGCCTGGAGAACTTCCCAGCAAAGTCCACTGGGAGTAATTCTGGAATTACTCGCTGAGGCTCGCTACACACTCGCCTGGCGAACCTTCGCCAACTGACTTCGCCTGGCGAACTTGCCAGCGAATACAGTGTGTTTACTTCTAACTTGCTTCGCTGTAGCTCGCCGGGCATCGCCTGACGAAGCTTTGCTGCCATTCGCCTTGCGAGCCTGCGAAGACAGAACCTCCATGGCTGTTCCAAAGCCCAAACTCCACACAACCAACCGATTAAATCCAAACCAGTCTCAGTGGCACAACCCTACCATCACCTGACTAAACTACATCGTCTAATCCGAGTTCTAACCGATTAAAACCTCATTCTACTCATCAAACCAACTTCTAACCTAAGTGGAAAAAGAGTAGAAACTCTACAAAATCCAAACACATACACATACAATCATACACATTAAAGAGATGATGGAGTTTCACACCCTTACCAATCGATTGCAAGCTTTGGTGATGATCCCTTGATGATTCTAGGTTTTCCTCTCCACTTTCTCTTCTCTTTCTCTTCTCCTCTTTTCTTTCTCTTGTGTTTCTTCTTATGTTACTATCTTTCTTTCTTTTCCTCTCTTATCCTATTTCTATCTCTATTTCTTTCCTCTCAAATTCTTTCCAACACTTACCAATCAATTCTCACACTAAATTGCTAAATGTCTAAAATGCCCTTTTTACTCTAATTCCCCCGAAACTCTCCGAATCGGTAAAAATAGATAAAATAAGCAAACACCACATAGTAATATATAATTTCTCAATTTAAAACAAACATCAATTAAATAAATTAAAAGACTCAACAATTAATGAGAATTCAAAATCGGGGCGTTACAACTCTCCCCCACTTTAGAAATTTTCGTCCTCGAAAATATTACCTGATTCAAACAACTCTGGATGCGATTCTCGCATCTTGCTCTCCAACTCCCAAGTCATGTTGCCTTCTGTGGCACCTCCCCAGGACACTTTCACAAGCGCAATATCCTTGCCTCTTAGTTTCTTAACTTCGCAGTCCAAAATACTAACCGGTAAAACTTCAACTGTAAGGCTATCTCTTACTTCAACTTCATCCATTGGGATAACATGTGACGGATCCGGAACATACTTCCGAAGTTGCGAGACATGGAATACATCATGCAAATTCGAAAGGTTCGGAGGTAACGCCACACGATAAGCCACAGCACCAACTCGTGCGACAATCTGATACGGGCCAATAAAACGAGAAGTCAACTTTCTCGACTTCAAAGCACGACCCACACCCGTAACCGGTGTAACTCTCAAAAACACATGGTCGCCCTCTTGAAACTCGAGATCCTTTCTCCTTTTATCATGATAACTTTTCTGTCTACTCTGAGAAGCTCTCATATTTTCCCGAATAAATTTCACCTTTTCTGTCGTTTGCTGTACCATTTCCGGACCAACTACCGACTTTTCACCTGTCTCATGCCAACACAGAGGTGTTCGACATCTCCGACCATATAAAGCCTCAAATGGCGCCATACCAATACTCGAATGGAAACTGTTATTATAGGTGAACTCAATCAACGCTAAATAACCGTCCCACACACCACCTTGTTCAAGCACACAAGCACGCAACAAATCTTCTAACGATTGAATCGTCCTCTCGGTTTGACCATCTGTTTGCGGATGATATGCCGAACTCAATCTCAACTTAGAACCCAAGGCACCTTGCAAACTCTCCCAAAATCTTGAAGTAAATCTAGGATCTCTATCCGACACAATACTCTTAGGAACTCCATGAAGCTTCACAATAGTGCCAACATAAATCTCGGCCAACCTTTCCAAAGAATAAGTAATATCAATCGGAATAAAGTGAGCCGATTTAGTAAGCCTATCAACAATCACCCAAATAGCATTATGTCCTCTTTGCGTATTCGGCAATCCCGTAACAAAATCCATCGATATACTATCCCATTTCCATTCCGGAATATCCAACGGTTGCATCAATCCACTAGGCTTCTGATGCTCCACCTTAGACTTCTGGCAAGTCAAACACGAGTACACAAAACGAGCAACATCGCTTTTCAATCCAGACCACCAAAAGATCTTCTTCAAATCCTGATACATCTTATTCGCTCCCGGATGAATACTCAAGTTACTCCGATGTCCGTCTTCCAATATCATCTTTTTCAAATCCGCATCATCGGGAATACAAATACGACCTCGAAACCTCAAAACTCCTAATTCATCAACTTTGAAATCTTCATTTCCATTCATCATCAAATCCACAAATTTCAAATCCAACTTTTTCTTTTCACACACCGTAGCAAGGAAATCATTCGTGACATGCAACATACCAAGCTTCACACTACTCGGCGTTAACTCACAAACCAAACTCAAATCTTTAAAGTTCTCCAAGAGTTCCCACTCTCTAACCATCAAAGTAGACACGTGCAACGACTTCCGACTTAAGGCATCGGCTACCACATTCGCCTTACCCGAATGGTAATTTAAACCAAAATCATAGTCCTTCAAAATTTCTAGCCATCTCCTTTGCCTCATATTCAATTCTTTTTGATCAAACAAATACTTCAAACTCTTGTGATCGCTAAAAACTTCAAATCTTGCACCATAAAGATAGTGCCTCCAAATTTTCAAAACGAACACTACGGCCGCTAACTCCAAATCATGAGTAGGATAATTCTTTTCATGTACTCTCAACTGTCTAGAAGCATACGCCACGACCTTCCCATCTTGCATCAATACACCACCCAATCCTGACAAAGAAGCATCACAATAAACCACAAAAGGTTCCATAGGATTCGGCAAAATCAAAACTGGCGCTGTCGTTAACCTTCTCTTTAATTCCATGAAACTCTCTTCACAATTAACATCCCAAATAAAAGCCTTTCCTTTACAAGTCAACTGCATTAACGGAAGTGCGAACATTGAAAATCCTTCGATAAACCTCCGGTAGTAACCGGCCAAGCCCAAAAAGCTTCGAATTTCCGTAACCGATATTGGAGTCTCCCATTGCATTACCGCATCGATCTTGGATGGATCCACACTAATACCATTGCCGGAAATAATATGTCCAAGAAAACTCACCTCCGACAACCAAAACTCACACTTAGACAATTTTGCGTACAATTTCTTCTCTTTCAAAATCTGCAACACAATCCTTAAATGTTCTTCGTGCTCCACTCGAGACTTAGAATAAATCAAAATGTCATCGATAAACACTACCACAAAATGATCCAACTGCTCGTGGAAGATACGGTTCATATATTCCATGAAAACACCCGGCGCATTAGAAACTCCGAATGGCATCACCGTATACTCATAGTGACCATATCGTGTTCTAAAAGCCGTCTTCGAAATATCTTCTTCCTTAACCCGAATCTGGTGATAACCGGATCTCAAATCAATCTTACTAAAAACACGGGCTCCAACTAATTGATCCCTCAAATCATCAATTCTTGGAAGCGGATACTTGTTCTTAATTGTCACCTTATTCAATTGCCGATAATCAATACATAATCGCATACTGCCATCCTTCTTCTTTACCAACAATACCGGCGCACCCCAAGGAGAAACGCTCGGTCTTACAAATCTCTTATCCAACAAATCATTCAACTGCTTCTTCAATTCCACCAACTCCGATGCCGACATACGATACGGGGCCATCGAAATCGGTCTAGTACCCGGAACTAGATCAATAGAAAAATCAACCTCTCTCTTTGGCGGCACATCCGCAACATCTTTCGGAAACACTTCAGGAAATTCACAAACCACAGGAAACACGTCGAGCTCAACTTTGCTCTCCACCGACAACGATGCAAACAAACCAAACAACTGAGCTTCGTCCGCTAAAAGTTTCTTCAACTCTTTAGTGGAAAGAAAACTCTCGTTTTCACCATCTTCCAAAGAAGGAAACCTTACTAACTTGTGATAGAAATCCAGATGAACTTTATTAAATTGCAACCAGTTCATACCCAAGATTACGTCCAAACCTTCCAACGGCAAACACACTAAATCCATAACGAAGTCCTTACCATACATGGTCAAAGGACAACTTGCACACACCAAAGAAGTAGTTACCGACCCCGAAGCGGGAGTTCCAATAACCATACCACTACTCAAAGAAACCATACACAAATCCAACCGCTTGCTTTATCTCAGGACGCAAGCCATTCTCATACTTGATACATTTGGAAAATTTCGCCGTAACCGCATCATAGTGAGGGTGAAACTTCACTAACTCAGTAAACTTAGCAGTGTAGTCCACCACCGACATATTACCTTGTTTCAACTCCAGAAATTCCATTTCTCTCTTCCCTTTAACACTTTCGGGATAATACTTCCTTAGAAACTCAGTACGAAATAAATCCCATGTAATCTCCTCATCGTCGACCTCAAGAACTTGCCTCACGCTGACCCACCAGTCATCAGCCTCTTCTCTCAGCATGTGAGTCCCTAGTCTCACCTTGTTCCCTTCAGCACAATCCATCACCCTAAAGATCCTCTCAATTTCCTTTAACCATATCTGAGCACCATCCGGATCAAATCTCCCTTTGAACACCGGTGGTTGGTTCTTCCTGAACTCATCATTCGCATTCACGTTGGGTGCACCCTGCACAGCTCTGGCCATAGCCTCTAACGCCGTTGCCATAGCATTGTCATTACGACCTGCCATATTCTGAGGATTCCCAAAAATAACAACAAGGTTAAACAACCGTTCAACCAACACAACAACAAGACAGACACGACTGACTCAACACTGGCTCTGATACCACTTAATGTAACACCCCCTTTCTATACCCCCAAATTAATACATTTAATCAATTAGGCACTTAGAAAATTTATTTCATCAGAGTTTAATTAAAACATGGTATATAAGAGGTGCATCACATTATCATGAAATTAAACACATACGATACCTGCTCAAAATAGATATGCAACAATGGGTAACCCATATCTCAATATTTAGAATAAAAGCGGAAACATCCAAATATTGAATCGATCACATACATAAAAGTATATACAACCATTCAATCAATTCATGCTTTACAACCATATCCACAGCGGATACATACACAGATGTATCACAAGGAATCAAAACAAATGTAACTCCAAAGGAGTCAAAGGCTTCCTTAACTACCCAGATGTTACATATCAGAGCCATTGACCAAAAAGAATGAAGACATCGCTTCACAAAAAGAACCTCCAGCTTCCTACTCTGCAATGCATCATAGAGCATTATAAAACAGCAGAAGGGTGAGAAACAATATCATAACAGTTAATGCATAAAATTGTATATATACATATACTCATATTTGTACAAGTTATACTCAAATTATGTTCTCACCACATTAAGCATATACAATTAATCATGCCTCTACACATGCTCATGAACATTCACTATATGTTCCTCCAAACAATCATATATAACATACACAGTTACATTCATACAACTAATGCATCATACACAGATGACTCATGCAACTCATAAGGACCGACACACGACTCTATGCAGATACAAATGCGGTACCGACTCATTTCAACAAATTCTCTAAGGAATCGAGTATTCAGCAGATTCTCCACGGAATCAAGTATTCAGCAGATTCTCCACGGAATCAAATATTCATCAGATTCTCCACGGAATCGAATATTCAGCAGATTCTCCATGGAATCAAATACTCTGCAGATTCTCCATGGAATCAAATACTCTAGTCAATCCTCCAAGGGATTACATGTTATAACCGATTCTCCGAGGAATCACACAATGCAACCGATTCTCCAAGGAATCTAATGTAACCATCGTATCATACGAGGTTCTGCAAATCCTCCGAGGGATCATTCAACACAAAAATGCATACTAAGATGCTACACAATGCTAATCCTCTGAGGGATCGATCAACACATAATGCATACTATGTTCACAAACATACTCATTGCATTTATCACATACTTCGCATATATCTATCATGCATTCACATTATGCACCATTTCACACATGGTTTACACACATATCAGCCTATCAATGCATTTCTATTCAATTCAAGCAAATACACAAGATTATCAAACGTTCAAGATTCACCATTGGCTCTACAATCTAGGATTCACGCCTTTCGGCCACCCACAGCACGACATGTCGAAACAGTTCACACATCAATCATTCATATAGGCATTAATCATAATTGAATCGGCCAAAAAATCATGCTATGAATAAACAGCAAAACAAATAACACTGTCAGGTTCGCCAACCTTCGCCTGGCGAAGCCACGCAGCGAATGCTCGCTTGCCTTCGCCTGGCGAACTTCCCAGCGAAGTCCACTGGGAGTAATTCTGGAATTACTCGCTGAGGCTCGCTACACACTCGCCTGGCGAACCTTCGCCAACTCACTTCGCATGGCGAACTTGCCAGCGAATACATGGTGTTTACTTCTGACTTGCTTCGCTGCAGCTCGCCGGGCTTCGCCTGGCGAAGCTTCGCTGCCATTCGCCTGGCGAGCCTGTGAAGACAGAACCTCCATGGCTGTTCCAAAGCCCAAACTCCACACAACCAACCGATTAAATCCAAACCAGTCTCAGTGGCACAACCCTACCATCACCCGACTAAACTACATCGTCTAATCCGAGTTCTAACCGATTAAAACCTCATTCTACTCATCAAACCAACTTCTAACCTAAGTGGAAAAAGAGTAGAAACTCTACAAAATCCAAACACATACACATACAATCATACACATTAAAGAGATGATAGAGTTTCACACCCTTACCGATCGATTGCAAGCTTTGGTGATGATCCCTTGATGATTCTAGGTTTTCCTCTCCACTTTCTCTTCTCTTTCTCTTCTCCTCTTTTCTTTCTCTTGTTTTTCTTCTTATGTTACTATCTTTCTTTCTTTTCCTCTCTTATCCTATTTCTATCTCTATTTCTTTCCTCTCAAATTCTTTCCAACACTTACCAATCAATTCTCACACTAAATTGCTAAATGTCTAAAATGCCCTTTTTACTCTAATTCCCCCGAAACTCTCCGAATCGGTAAAAATAGATAAAATAAGCAAAAACCACATAGTAATATATAATTTCTCAATTTAAAACAAACATCAATTAAATAAATTAAAAGACTCAACAATTAATGGGAATTAAGAATCGGGGCGTTACATCTCTAAACACATGAGATTTTTCGGGTGGTCGAAGAAGTACCTTATCCAATAAGGTTCTTTGTGATACCAAAGCAGTATCTCTAAACACATGAGATTCTTCAAGTGGTCGAAGTAGTCCCTTATCCAATAAGGTTCTTCGTGATACCAAATTAGTATCTCTAAACACATATGAGATTCTTACGGTGGTCGAAGCAGTCCCTTATCCAATAAGGTTCTTCGCGATACCAAAGTAGTATCTCTAAACACATGGGATTCTTCGGGTGGTCGAAGCAGTCCCTTATCTGTTAAGGTTCTTCACGATACAAAAGCAGTATCTCTAAACACATGAGATTCTTGGGGTGGTGAAAGCAGTCCCTTATCTAATAAGGTTCTTCACGATATCAAAGCAGTATCTCTAAACACACGAGATTCTTCACGATACAAAAGCAGTATCTCAAAACACATGAGAGTCTTCTTGAGGTTGAAGCAGTCCCTTATCCAATCAGGTTCTTCGCGATACGAAAACAGTATCTCTAAACACATGAGATTCTTCGGGTGGTCGAAGCAGTCCCTTATCCGTTAAGGTTCTTCACGATACCAGAGCAGTATCTCTAAACACATAAGATTCTTCGGGTGGTTGAAGCAGTCCCTTATCCAATAAGGTTCTTCGCGATACCAAAGTAGTATCTCTAAACACATGAGATTCTTAGGGTGGTCGAAGCAGTCCCTTATCTAATAAGGTTCTTCACGATACCAAAGCAGTATCTCTAAACACATGAGATTCTTTGGGTGGTTGAAGCAGTCCCTTATCCAATAAGGTTCTTCGCGATACCAAAGCAGTATCTCTAAACATATGAGATTCTTCCGGTGGTCAAAGCAGATCCTTATCTAATAAGGTTCTTCGTGATACCAAAGCAGTATCTCTAAACACATGAGATTCTTCGCGTGGTCAAAGCAGTCCCTTATCCAATAAGGTTTTTCGCGATACCAAAGTAGTATCTCTAAACACGTGAGATTCTTAGGGTGGTAGAAGCAGTCCCTTATCCAATAAGGTTCTTCGCGATACCAAAGCAGTATCTCTAAACACATGAGCTTCTTCGAGTTGTCGAAGCAGTCCCTTATCCGTTAAGGTTCTTCATGATACCAAAGAAGTATCTCTAAACACATGAGATTCTTCAGGTGGTCGAAGCAGTCCCTTATCCAATAAGGTTCTTCGTGATACCAAAGTAGTATCTCTAAATACATGAGATTCTTAGGGTGGTCAAAGCAGTCCTTATCTACTAAGGTTCTTCGCGATACCAAAGCAGTATCTGTAAACCCATTAGATTCTTCGGGCGGTCGAAGCAGTCCCTTATCTAATAAGGTTCTTTGTGATACCAAAGTAGTAACTCTAAACACATGAGATTCGTCGGTTGGTCGAAGCAGTGCCTTATCGAATAAGGTTCTCTGCGATACCAAAGTAGTATCTCTAAACACATGAGATTTTTCGGGATGTCAAAGCATTCCCTTATCTAATAAGGTTTTTCTCGATACCAAAGTAGTATCTCTAAACACATGAGATTCTTCGGGTGGTCAAAGAAGTCCCTTATCCAATAAGGTTCTTCGCGATATCAAAGCAGTATCTCTAAACACATGAGATTCTTCGCGATACAAAAGCAGTATCTCTAAACACATGAGATTCTTCGGGTGGTCAAAGCAGTACCTTATCTAATAAGGTTCTTCGCGATACCAATGCAGTATCTTTAAACACATGAGATTCTTCGGGTGGTCGAAGCAGTCCCTTATCCAATAAGGTTCTTCGCGATACCAAAGCAGTATCTCTAAACACATGAGATTCGTCGGGTTGTCAAAGCAGTCTCTTATCTAATAAGGTTCTTCGCGATAGCAAAGCAGTATCTCTAAACACATGAGATTCTTCGAGTGGTCGAAGCAGTCCCTTATCCGTTAAAGTTCTTCATGATACCAAAGCAGTATCTCTAAACACATGAGATTCTTCGGGTTGTCGAAGCAGTCCCTTATCAAATAAGGTTCTTCACTATACCAAAGTAGTATCTCTAAACACATGAGATTCGTAGGGTGGTCGAAGAAGTCCCTTATCTACTAAGGTTCTTCGCAATACCAAAGCAGTATCTGTAAACACATTAGATTCCTCGGGTGGTCGAAGCAGTCCCTTATCTAATAAGGTTCTTTGTGATACCAAAGCAGTAACTTTAAACACATGAGATTCGTCGGGTGGTCGAAGCAGTGCCTTATCGAATAAGGTTCTTCGCGATACCAAAAATTATCTCTAAACACATGAGATTCTTTGGGTGGTCAAAGCATTCCCTTATCTAATAAGGTTCTTCTCAATACCAAAGTAGTATCTCTAAACACATGAGATTCTTCGGGTGGTCAAAGAATTCCCTTATCCAATAAAGTTCTTCGTGATATCAAAGCAGTATATCTAACACACGAGATTCTTCGCGATACCAAAGCAGTATCTCTAAACACATAGGATTCTTTGTTTGGTCGAAGCGGTCCCTTATCCAATCAGGTTCTTCGCAATACGAAAACAGTATCTCTAAACACATGAGATTCTTCGGGTGTACGAAGCAGTCCCTTATCCGTTAAGGTTCTTCACGATACCAAAGCAGTATCTCTAAACACATGAGATTCTTCGGGTGGTCGAAGCAGTCCCTTATCCAATTAGGTTCTTTGCGATACCAAAGCAGTATCTCTAAACACATGAGATTATTCTGGTGGTCAAAGCAGTCCCTTATCTAATAAGGTTTTTCCCGATACAAAAGCAGTATCTCTAAATACATGAGATTCTTTGGGTGGTTGAAGCAATCCCTTATCCAATAAGGTTCTTCGCGATACCAAAGCAGTATCTCAAAACACATGAGATTCTTAGAGTGGCCGAAGCAGTACCTTATCCAATAAGGTTCTTTGTGATACCAAAGCAGTATCTCTAAACACATAAGATTCTTAGGGTGGTCGATGCACTCCCTTATCCAATAAGGTTCTTCGCGATATCAAAGTATTATCTCTAAACACATGAGATTCGTCGGGTGGTCGAAGCAGTGCCTTATCGAATAAGGTTCTTCGCGATACCAAAGCAGTATCTCTAAACACATGAGATTCTTCGGGTGGTCAAAGCATTCCCTTATCTAATAAGGTTCTTCTCGTTACCAAAGCAGTATCTCTAAACATATGAGATTCTTCGGGTGGTCAAAGAAGTCCCTTATCCAATAAGGTTCTTCGCGATATCAAAGCAGTATCTCTAAACACATGAGATTCTTCGCGATACCAAAGCAGTATCTCTAAACACATGAGATTCTTCGGGTGGTCAAAGCAGTACCTTATCTAATAAGGTTCTTCGCGATACCAAAGCAGTATCTTTAAACACATGAGATTCTTCGGGTGGTCGAAGTAGTCCATTACCCAATAAGGTTCTTCACGATACCAAAGCAGTATCTCTAAACACTTCAGATTCGTTCGGGTGGTCGAAGCAGTGCCTTATCCAATAAGTTTCTTAGCAATACCAAAACAGTATCTCTAAACACATGAGATTCTTCGGGTTGTCGAAGCAGTCTCTTATTCAATAAGGTTCTTCGCGATACCAAAGTAGTATCTCTAAAAACATAAGATTCTTAGGGTGGTCGAAGCAGTCCCTTGTCTAATAAGGTTCTTCGCGATACCAAAGCAGTATCTCTAAACAAATGAGATTCTTCGGTTGGTGAATACAGTCCCTTATCCAATAAGGTTCTTCGCGATACCAAAGTAGTATCTCTAAACACATGAGATTCATAGGGTGGTCGAAGCAGTCCCTTATCTAATAAGGTTCTTCGCGATACCAAAGCAGTATCTCTAAACACATGAGATTCTTCGGTTGGTGAATACAGTCCCTTATCCAATAAGGCTCTTCGCGATATCAAAGCAGTATCTCTAAACACACGAGATTCTTCGCGATACCAAAGCAGCATCTCTAAACATATTAGATTCTTTGTGTGGTAGAAGCAGTCCCTTATCCAATCAAGTTCTTCGCGATACGAAAACAATATCTCTAAACAAATGAGATTCTTCGGGTGGTCGAAGCAGTCCCTTATCCGTTAAGGTTCTTCACGATACCAAAGTAGTATCTCTAAACACATGAGATTCTTCGGGTGGTCGAAGCAGTCCCTTATCCAATAAGGTTCTTTGCGATACCAAAGCAATATCTCTAAACACATGAGATTCTTCCGGTGGTCAAAGAAGTCCCTTATCTAATAAGGTTCTTCGTGATACCAAAGCAATATCTCTATATACATGAGATTCTTTGGGTGGTTGAAGCAGTCCCTTATCCAATAAGGTTCTTCGCGATACCAAAGCAGTATCTCTAAACACATGAGATTCTTCGGGTGGTCGAAGAAGTACCTTATCCAATAATGTTCTTTGTGATACCAAAGTAGTATCTCTAAACACATGAGATTCTTCAAGTGGTCGAAGCAATCCCTTATCCAATAAGGTTCTTCGCGATACCAAAGTGGTATCTCTAAACACATGAGATTCTTAGGGTGGTCAAAGCAGTCCCTTATCTACTAAGGTTCTTCGCAATACCAAAGCAGTATCTGTAAACACATTAGATTCTTCGGGTTGTCGAAGCAGTCCCTTATCGAATAAGGTTCTTTGTGATACCAAAGTAGTAACTCTAAACACATGAGATTCGTCGGGTGGTCGAAGCAGTGCCTTATCGAATAAGGTTCTCCGCGATACCAAAGCAGTATATCTAAACACATGAGATTCTTCGGGTGGTCAAAGCATTCCCTTATCTAATAAGGTTCTTCTCGATACCAAAGTAGTATCTCTAAACACATGAGATTCTTCGGGTGGTCAAAGAAGTCCCTTATCCAATAAGGTTCTTCGCGATATCAAAGCAGTATCTCTAAACACATGAGATTATTCGCGATACCAAATCAGTATCTCTAAACACATGAGATTCTTCGGGTGGTCAAAGCAGTACCTTATCTAATAAGGTTCTTCGCGATACCAATGCAGTATCTTTAAACACATGAGATTCTTCGGGTGGTCGAAGCAGTCCCTTATCCAATAAGGTTCTTCGCGATACCAAAGCAGTATCTCTAAACACATGAGATTCGTCGGGTTGTCAAAGAAGTCCCTTATCTAATAAGGTTCTTCGCGATACCAAAGCAGTATCTCTAAACACATGAGATTCTTCGAGTGGTCGAAGCAGTCCCTTATCCATTAAGGTTCTTTATGATACCAAAGCAGTATCTCTAAACACATGACATTCTTCAGGTTGTCGAAGCAGTCCCTTATCAAATAAGGTTCTTCACGATACCAAAGTAGTATCTCTAAACACATGAGATTCTTAGGGTGGTCGAAGCAGTCCCTTATCTACTAAGGTTCTTCGCGATACCAAAGCAGTATCTGTAAACACATTAGATTCCTCGGGTGGTCGAAGCAGTCCCTTATCTAATAAGGTTCTTTGTGATACCAAAGCAGTAACTCTAAACACATGAGATTCGTCGGGTGGTCGAAGCAGTGCCTTATCGAATAAGGTTCTTCGCGATACCAAAAAGTATCTCTAAACACAAGAGATTCTTCGGGTGGTCAAAGCATTCCCTTATCTAATAAGGTTCTTCTCGATACCAAAGTAGTATCTCTAAACACATGAGATTCTTCGGGTGGTCAAAGAAGTCCCTTATCCAATAAAGTTCTTCGTGATATCAAAGCAGTATATCTAACACACGAGATTCTTCACGATACCAAAGCAGTATCTCTAAACACATGAGATTCTTTGTTTGGTCGAAGCGGTCCCTTATCCAATCAGGTTCTTCACAATACGAAAACAGTATCTCTAAACACATGACATTCTTCGGGTGTACGAAGCAGTCCCTTATCCGTTAAGGTTCTTCACGATACCAAAGCAGTATCTCTAAACACATGATATTCTTCGGGTGGTCGAAGCAGTCCCTTATCCAATAAGGTTCTTTGCGATACCAAAGCAGTATCTCTAAACACATGAGATTATTCCGGTGGTCAAAGCAGTCCCTTATCTAATAAGGTTCTTCCCGATACAAAAGCAGTATCTCTAAATACATGAGATTCTTAGGGTGGTTTAAGCAATCCCTTATCCAATAAGGTTCTTCGCGATACCAAAGAAGTATCTCTAAACACATGAGATTCTTCCGGTGGTCAAAGAAGATCCTTATCTAATAAGGTTCTTCGTGATACCAAAGCAGTATCTCTAAACACATGAGATTCTTTGGGTGGTTGAAGCAGTCCCTTATCCAATAAGGTTCTTCGCGATACCAAAGCAGTATCTCTAAACACATGAGATTCTTCCGGTGGTCAAAGCAGATCCTTATCTTATAAGGTTCTTCATGATACTAAAGCAGTATCTCTAAACACATGAGATTCTTCGCGTGGTCAAAGCAGTCCCTTATCCAATAAGGTTATTCGCGATACCAAAGTAGTATCTCTAAACACGTGAGATTCTTAGGGTGGTAGAAGCAGTCCCTTATCCAATAAGGTTCTCCGCGATACCAAAGCAGTATCTCAAAGCACATGAGATTCTTCGGGTGGTCAAAGCATTCCCTTATCCAATAAGGTTCTTCGCGATACCAAAGCAGTATCTCTAAACACATGAGATTCTTCAGGTGGTGAAAGCAGGCCCTTATCCAATAAGGTTCTTCGCGATATCAAAGCAGTATCTCTAAACACATGAGATTCTTCGCGATACCAAAGCAGTATCTCTAAACACATGAGATTCTTCGGGTGGTCAAAGCAGTACCTTATCTAATAAGGTTCTTCCCGATACCAATGCAGTATCTTTAAACACATGAGATTCTTCGGGTGGTCAAAGCAGTCCCTTATCCAATAAGGTTCTTCGCGATACCAAAGCAGTATCTCTAAACACATGAGATTCGTCGGGTTGTCAAAGCAGTCCCTTATCTAATAAGGTTCTTCGCGATACCAAAGCAGTATCTCTAAACACATGAGATTCTTCGAGTGGTCGAAGCAGTCCCTTATCCGTTAAGGTTCTTCATCATACCAAAGCAGTATCTCTAAACACATGAGATTCTTAGGGTGGTCGAAGCAGTCCCTTATCTACTAAGGTTCTTCGCGATACCAAAGCAGTATCTATAAACACATTAGATTCCTCGGGTAGTCGAAGCAGTCCCTTATCTAATAAGGTTCTTTGTGATACCAAAGCAGTAACTCTAAACACATGAGATTCGTCGGGTGGTCGAAGCAGTGCCTTATCGAATAAGGTTCTTCGCGATACCAAAAAGTATCTCTGAACACATGAGATTCTTCGGGTGGTCAAAGCATTCCCTTATCTAATAAGGTTCTTCTCGATACCATAGTAGTACCTCTAAACACATGAGATTCTTCGGGTGGTCAAAGAAGTCCCTTATCCAATAAAGTTCTTCGTGATATCAAAGCAGTATATCTAACACACGAGATTCTTCGTGATACCAAAGCAGTATCTCTAAACACATGAGATTCTTTGTTTGGTCGAAGCGGTCCCTTATCCAATCAGGTTCTTTGCAATATGAAAACAGTATCTCTAAATACATGAGATTCTTCGGGTGTACGAAGCAGTCCCTTATCCGTTAAGGTTCTTCACAATACCAAAGCAGTATCTCTAAACACATGAGATTCTTCGGGTGGTCGAAGCAGTCCCTTATCCAACAAGGTGTTTTGCGATACCAAAGCAGTATCTCTAAACACATGAGATTATTCCGGTGGTCAAAGCAGTCCCTTATCTAATAAGGTTCTTCCCGATACAAAAGCAGTATCTCTAAATACATGAGATTCTTTGGGTGGTTGAAGCAATCACTTATCCAATAAGGTTCTTCGCGATACCAAAGCAGTATCTCTAAACACATGAGATTCTTCCGGTGGTCAAAGCAGATCCTTATCTAATAAGGTTCTTCGTGATACCAAAGCAGTATCTCTAAACACATGAGATTCTTCGCGTGGTCAAAGCAGTCCCTTATCCAATAAGGTTCTTCGCGATACCAAAGTAGTATCTCTAAACACGTGAGATTCTTAGGGTGGTAGAAGCAGTCCCTTATCCAATAAGGTTCTTCACGATACCAAAGCAGTATCCCTAAACACATGAGATTCTTCGAGTGGTCGAAGCAGTCCCTTATCCGTTAAGGTTCTTCATGATACCAAAGAAGTATCTCTAAACACATGAGATTCTTCAGGTGTTCGAAGCAGTCCCTTATCCAATAAGGTTCTTCGCGATACCAAAGTAGTATCTCTAAACAAATGAGATTCTTAGGGTTGTCAAAGCAGTCCCTTATCTAATAAGGTTCTTCGCGATACCAAAGCAGTATCTCTAAACACATGAGATTCTTCGAGTGGTAGAAGCAGTCCCTTATCCGTTAAGGTTCTTCATCATACCAAAGCAGTATCTCTAAACACATGAGATTCTTCGGGTTGTCGAAGCAGTCTCTTATCAAATAAGGTTCTTCGCGATACCAAAGTAGTATCTCTAAACACATGAGATTCTTAGGGTGGTCGAAGCAGTCCCTTATCTATTAAGGTTATTCGCGATACCAAAGCAGTATCTATAAACACATTAGATTCCTCGGGTAGTCGAAGCAGTCCCTTATCTAATAAGATTCTTTGTGATACCAAAGCAGTAACTCTAAACACATGAGATTCGTCGGGTGGTTGAAGCAGTGCCTTATCGAATAAGGTTCTTCGCGATACCAAAAAGTATCTCTAAACACATGAGATTCTTCCGGTGGTCAAAGCAGATCCTTATCTAATAAGGTTCTTCTCGATACCAAAGTAGTACCTCTAAACACATGAGATTCTTCGGGTGGTCAAAGAAGTCCCTTATCCAATAAAGTTCTTCGTGATATCAAAGCAGTATATCTAACACACGAGATTCTTCGTGATACCAAAGCAGTATCTCTAAACACATGAGATTCTTTGTTTGGTCGAAGCGGTCCCTTATCCAATCCGGTTCTTCGCAATATGAAAACAGTATCTCTAAACACATGAGATTCTTCGGGTGTACGAAGCAGTCCCTTATCCGTTAAGGTTCTTCACAATACCAAAGCAGTATCTCTAAACACATGAGATTCTTCGGGTGGTCGAAGCAGTCCCTTATCCAATAAGGTTCTTCTCGATACCAAAGTAGTACCTCTAAACACATGAGATTCTTCGGGTGGTCAAAGAAGTCGTTTATCCAATAAAGTTCTTCGTGATATCAAAGCAGTATATCTAACACACGAGATTCTTCGTGATACCAAAGCAGTATCTCTAAACACATGAGATTCTTTGTTTGGTCGAAGCGGTCCCTTATCCAATCAGGTTCTTCGCAATATGAAAACAGTATCTCTAAACACATGAGATTCTTCGGGTGTACGAAGCAGTCCCTTATCCGTTAAGGTTCTTCACAATACCAAAGCAGTATCTCTAAACACATGAGATTCTTCGGGTGGTCAAAGCAGTCCCTTATCTAATAAGGTTCTTCGCGATACCAATGCAGTATCTTTAAACACATGAGATTCTTCGGGTGGTCAAAGCAGTCCCTTAGCCAATAAGGTTCTTCGCGATACCAAAGCAGTATCTATAAACACATGAGATTCGTCGGGTTGTCAAAGCAGTCCCTTATCTAATAAGGTTCTTCGCGATACCAAAGCAGTATCTCTAAACACATGAGATTTTTCGAGTGGTCGAAGCAGTCCCTTATCCGTTAAGGTTCTTCATCATACCAAAGCAGTATCTCTAAACACATGAGATTCTTAGGGTGGTCGAAG
This sequence comes from Lathyrus sativus, assembly GCA_963859935.3. NCBI lineage: Eukaryota > Viridiplantae > Streptophyta > Magnoliopsida > Fabales > Fabaceae > Lathyrus > Lathyrus sativus. The sequence continues at coordinate 233,038,468 of OZ012740.1, read as the reverse complement.
CAGTCCCTTATCTACTAATGTTCTTCGCGATACCAAAGCAGTATCTATAAACACATTAGATTCCTCGGGTAGTCGAAGCAGTCCCTTATCTAATAAGGTTCTTTGTGATACCAAAGCAGTAACTCTAAACACATGAGATTCGTCGGGTGGTCGAAGCAGTGCCTTATCGAATAAGGTTCTTCGCGATACCAAAAAGTATCTCTAAACACATGAGATTCTTCGGGTGGTCAAAGCATTCCCTTATCTAATAAGGTTCTTCTCGATACCAAAGTAGTACCCCAAAACACATGAGATTCTTCGGGTGGTCAAAGAAGTCCCTTATCCAATAAAGTTCTTCGTGATATCAAAGCAGTATATCTAACACACGAGATTCTTCACGATACCAAAGCAGTATCTCTAAACACATGAGATTCTTTGTTTGGTCGAAGCGGTCCCTTATCCAATCAGGTTCTTCGCAATATGAAAACAGTATCTCTAAACACATGAGATTCTTCGGGTGTACGAAGCAGTCCCTTATCCGTTAAGGTTCTTCACGATACCAAAGCAGTATCTCTAAACACATGAGATTCTTCGGGTGGTCGAAGCAGTCCCTTATCCAATAAGGTTCTTTGCGATACCAAAGCAGTATCTCTAAACACATGAGATTATTCCGGTGGTCAAAGCAGTCCCTTATCTAATAAGGTTCTTCCCGATACAAAAGCAGTATCTCTAAATACATGAGATTCTTTGGGTGGTTGAAGCAATCACTTATCCAATAAGGTTCTTCGCGATACCAAAGCAGTATCTCTAAACACATGAGATTCTTCCGGTGGTCAAAGCAGATCCTTATCTAATAAGGTTGTTCGTGATACCAAAGCAGTATCTCTAAACACATGAGATTCTTTGGGTGGTTGAAGCAGTCCCTTATCCAATAAGGTTCTTCACGATACCAAAGCAATTTCTCTAAACACATGAGATTCTTCCGGTGGTCAAAGGAGATCCTTATCTAATAAGGTTCTTCGTGATACCAAAGCAGTATCTCTAAACACATGAGATTCTTCGCGTGGTCAAAGCAGTCCCTTATCCAATAAGGTTCTTCGCGATACCAAAGTAGTATCTCTAAACACGTGAGATTCTTAGGGTGGTAGAAGCAGTCCCTTATCCAATAAGGTTCTTCGCGATACCAAAGCAGTATCTCTAAACACATGGGATTCTTCGAGTGGTCGAAGCAGTCCCTTATCCGTTAAGGTTCTTCATGATACCAAAGAAGTATCTCTAAACACATGAGATTCTTCAGGTGGTCGAAGCAGTCCCTTATCCAATAAGGTTCTTCGCGATACCAAAGTAGTATCTCTAAACACATGAGATTCTTAGGGTGGTCAATGCAGCACCTTATCTACTAAGGTTCTTCGCGATACCAAAGCAGTATCTGTAAACACATTAGATTCTTCGGGTGGTCGAAGCAGTCCCTTATCTAATAAGGTTCTTTGTGATACCAAAGTAGTAACTCTAAACACATGAGATTCATCGTGTGGTCAAAGAAGTCCCTTATCCAATAAGGTTCTTCGCGATATCAAAGCAGTATCTCTAAACACATGAGATTCTTCGCGATACCAAAGCAGTATCTCTAAACACATGAGATTCTTCGGGTGGTCAAAGCAATACCTTATCTAATAAGGTTCTTCGCGATACCAATGCAGTATCTTTAAACACAAGAGATTCTTTGGGTGGTCGAAGCAGTCCCTTATCCAATAAGGTTCTTCGCGATACTAAAGCAGTATCTCTAAACACATGAGATTCGTCGGGTTGTCAAAGCAGTCCCTTATCTAATAAGGTTCTTCCCAATACAAAAGCAGTATCTCTAAATACATGAGATTCTTTGGGTGGTTGAAGCAATCCCTTATCCAATAAGGTTCTTCGCGATACCAAAGCAGTATCTCAAAACACATGAGATTCTTCGAGTGGTCGAAGCAGTACCTTATCCAATAAGGTTCTTTGTGATACCAAAGCAGTATCTCTAAACACATGAGATTCTTCAAGTGGTCGAAGTAGTCCCTTATCCAATATGGTTCTTCGCGATACCAAAGTAGTATCTCTAAACACATAAGATTCTTAGGGTGGTCAAAGCAGTCCCTTATCCAATAAGGTTCTTCGCGATATCAAAGTATTATCTCTAAACACATGAGATTCGTCGGGTTGTCGAAGCAGTGCCTTATCGAATAAGGTTCTTCGCGATACCAAAGCAGTATCTCTAAACACATGAGATTCTTCGGGTGGTCAAAGCATTCCCTTATCTAATAAGGTTCTTCTCGATACCAAAGTAGTATCTCTAAACACATGAGATTCTTCGGGTGGTCAAAGAAGTCCCTTATCCAATAAAGTTCTTCGTGATATCAAAGCAGTATATCTAACACACGAGATTCTTCGCGATACCAAAGCAGTATCTCTAAACACATGAGATTCTTTGTTTGGTCGAAGCGGTCCCTTATCCAATCAGGTTCTTCGATATACGAAAACAGTATCTCTAAACACATGAGATTCTTCGGGTGTACGAAGCAGTCCCTTATCCGTTAAGGTTCTTCACGATACCAAAGCAGTATCTCTAAACACATGAGATTCTTCGGGTGGTCGAAGCAGTCCCTTATCCAATAAGGTTCTTCTCGATACCAAAGTAGTACCTCTAAACACATGAGATTCTTCGGGTGGTCAAAGAAGTCGTTTATCCAATAAAGTTCTTCGTGATATCAAAGCAGTATATCTAACACACGAGATTCTTCGTGATACCAAAGCAGTATCTCTAAACACATGAGATTCTTTGTTTGGTCGAAGCGGTCCCTTATCCAATCAGGTTCTTCGCAATATGAAAACAGTATCTCTAAACACATGAGATTCTTCGGGTGTACGAAGCAGTCCCTTATCCGTTAAGGTTCTTCACAATACCAAAGCAGTATCTCTAAACACATGAGATTCTTCGGGTGGTCAAAGCAGTCCCTTATCTAATAAGGTTCTTCGCGATACCAATGCAGTATCTTTAAACACATGAGATTCTTCGGGTGGTCAAAGCAGTCCCTTAGCCAATAAGGTTCTTCGCGATACCAAAGCAGTATCTATAAACACATGAGATTCGTCGGGTTGTCAAAGCAGTCCCTTATCTAATAAGGTTCTTCGCGATACCAAAGCAGTATCTCTAAACACATGAGATTTTTCGAGTGGTCGAAGCAGTCCCTTATCCGTTAAGGTTCTTCATCATACCAAAGCAGTATCTCTAAACACATGAGATTCTTAGGGTGGTCGAAGCAGTCCCTTATCTACTAATGTTCTTCGCGATACCAAAGCAGTATCTATAAACACATTAGATTCCTCGGGTAGTCGAAGCAGTCCCTTATCTAATAAGGTTCTTTGTGATACCAAAGCAGTAACTCTAAACACATGAGATTCGTCGGGTGGTCGAAGCAGTGCCTTATCGAATAAGGTTCTTCGCGATACCAAAAAGTATCTCTAAACACATGAGATTCTTCGGGTGGTCAAAGCATTCCCTTATCTAATAAGGTTCTTCTCGATACCAAAGTAGTACCCCTAAACACATGAGATTCTTCGGGTGGTCAAAGAAGTCCCTTATCCAATAAAGTTCTTCGTGATATCAAAGCAGTATATCTAACACACGAGATTCTTCACGATACCAAAGCAGTATCTCTAAACACATGAGATTCTTTGTTTGGTCGAAGCGGTCCCTTATCCAATCAGGTTCTTCGCAATATGAAAACAGTATCTCTAAACACATGAGATTCTTCGGGTGTACGAAGCAGTCCCTTATCCGTTAAGGTTCTTCACGATACCAAAGCAGTATCTCTAAACACATGAGATTCTTCGGGTGGTCGAAGCAGTCCCTTATCCAATAAGGTTCTTTGCGATACCAAAGCAGTATCTCTAAACACATGAGATTATTCCGGTGGTCAAAGCAGTCCCTTATCTAATAAGGTTCTTCCCGATACAAAAGCAGTATCTCTAAATACATGAGATTCTTTGGGTGGTTGAAGCAATCACTTATCCAATAAGGTTCTTCGCGATACCAAAGCAGTATCTCTAAACACATGAGATTCTTCCGGTGGTCAAAGCAGATCCTTATCTAATAAGGTTCTTCGTGATACCAAAGCAGTATCTCTAAACACATGAGATTCTTTGGGTGGTTGAAGCAGTCCCTTATCCAATAAGGTTCTTCACGATACCAAAGCAATTTCTCTAAACACATGAGATTCTTCCGGTGGTCAAAGGAGATCCTTATCTAATAAGGTTCTTCGTGATACCAAAGCAGTATCTCTAAACACATGAGATTCTTCGCGTGGTCAAAGCAGTCCCTTATCCAATAAGGTTCTTCGCGATACCAAAGTAGTATCTCTAAACACGTGAGATTCTTAGGGTGGTAGAAGCAGTCCCTTATCCAATAAGGTTCTTCGCGATACCAAAGCAGTATCTCTAAACACATGGGATTCTTCGAGTGGTCGAAGCAGTCCCTTATCCGTTAAGGTTCTTCATGATACCAAAGAAGTATCTCTAAACACATGAGATTCTTCAGGTGGTCGAAGCAGTCCCTTATCCAATAAGGTTCTTCGCGATACCAAAGTAGTATCTCTAAACACATGAGATTCTTAGGGTGGTCAATGCAGCACCTTATCTACTAAGGTTCTTCGCGATACCAAAGCAGTATCTGTAAACACATTAGATTCTTCGGGTGGTCGAAGCAGTCCCTTATCTAATAAGGTTCTTTGTGATACCAAAGTAGTAACTCTAAACACATGAGATTCATCGTGTGGTCAAAGAAGTCCCTTATCCAATAAGGTTCTTCGCGATATCAAAGCAGTATCTCTAAACACATGAGATTCTTCGCGATACCAAAGCAGTATCTCTAAACACATGAGATTCTTCGGGTGGTCAAAGCAATACCTTATCTAATAAGGTTCTTCGCGATACCAATGCAGTATCTTTAAACACAAGAGATTCTTTGGGTGGTCGAAGCAGTCCCTTATCCAATAAGGTTCTTCGCGATACTAAAGCAGTATCTCTAAACACATGAGATTCGTCGGGTTGTCAAAGCAGTCCCTTATCTAATAAGGTTCTTCCCAATACAAAAGCAGTATCTCTAAATACATGAGATTCTTTGGGTGGTTGAAGCAATCCCTTATCCAATAAGGTTCTTCGCGATACCAAAGCAGTATCTCAAAACACATGAGATTCTTCGAGTGGTCGAAGCAGTACCTTATCCAATAAGGTTCTTTGTGATACCAAAGCAGTATCTCTAAACACATGAGATTCTTCAAGTGGTCGAAGTAGTCCCTTATCCAATATGGTTCTTCGCGATACCAAAGTAGTATCTCTAAACACATAAGATTCTTAGGGTGGTCAAAGCAGTCCCTTATCCAATAAGGTTCTTCGCGATATCAAAGTATTATCTCTAAACACATGAGATTCGTCGGGTTGTCGAAGCAGTGCCTTATCGAATAAGGTTCTTCGCGATACCAAAGCAGTATCTCTAAACACATGAGATTCTTCGGGTGGTCAAAGCATTCCCTTATCTAATAAGGTTCTTCTCGATACCAAAGTAGTATCTCTAAACACATGAGATTCTTCGGGTGGTCAAAGAAGTCCCTTATCCAATAAAGTTCTTCGTGATATCAAAGCAGTATATCTAACACACGAGATTCTTCGCGATACCAAAGCAGTATCTCTAAACACATGAGATTCTTTGTTTGGTCGAAGCGGTCCCTTATCCAATCAGGTTCTTCGATATACGAAAACAGTATCTCTAAACACATGAGATTCTTCGGGTGTACGAAGCAGTCCCTTATCCGTTAAGGTTCTTCACGATACCAAAGCAGTATCTCTAAACACATGAGATTCTTCGGGTGGTCGAAGCAGTCCCTTATCCAATAAGGTTCTTCTCGATACCAAAGTAGTACCTCTAAACACATGAGATTCTTCGGGTGGTCAAAGAAGTCGTTTATCCAATAAAGTTCTTCGTGATATCAAAGCAGTATATCTAACACAAGAGATTCTTCGTGATACCAAAGCAGTATCTCTAAACACATGAGATTCTTTGTTTGGTCGAAGCGGTCCCTTATCCAATCAGGTTCTTCGCAATATGAAAACAGTATCTCTAAACACATGAGATTCTTCGGGTGTACGAAGCAGTCCCTTATCCGTTAAGGTTCTTCACAATACCAAAGCAGTATCTCTAAACACATGAGATTCTTCGGGTGGTCAAAGCAGTCCCTTATCTAATAAGGTTCTTCGCGATAACAATGCAGTATCTTTAAACACATGAGATTCTTCGGGTGGTCAAAGCAGTCCCTTAGCCAATAAGGTTCTTCGCGAAACCAAAGCAGTATCTCTAAACACATGAGATTCGTCGGGTTGTCAAAGCAGTCCCTTATCTAATAAGGTTCTTCGCGATACCAAAGCAGTATCTCTAAACACATGAAATTTTTCGAGTGGTCGAAGCAGTCCCTTATCCGTTAAGGTTCTTCATCATACCAAAGCAGTATCTCTAAACACATGAGATTCTTAGGGTGGTCGAAGCAGTCCCTTATCTACTAATGTTCTTCGCGATACCAAAGCAGTATCTATAAACACATTAGATTCCTCGGGTAGTCGAAGCAGTCCCTTATCTAATAAGGTTCTTTGTGATACCAAAGCAGTAACTCTAAACACATGAGATTCGTCGGGTGGTCGAAGCAGTGCCTTATCGAATAAGGTTCTTCGCGATACCAAAAAGTATCTCTAAACACATGAGATTCTTCGGGTGGTCAAAGCATTCCCTTATCTAATAAGGTTCTTCTCGATACCAAAGTAGTACCCCTAAACACATGAGATTCTTCGGGTGGTCAAAGAAGTCCCTTATCCAATAAAGTTCTTCGTGATATCAAAGCAGTATATCTAACACACGAGATTCTTCACGATACCAAAGTAGTATCTCTAAACACATGAGATTCTTTGTTTGGTCGAAGCGGTCCCTTATCCAATCAGGTTCTTCGCAATATGAAAACAGTATCTCTAAACACATGAGATTCTTCGGGTGTACGAAGCAGTCCCTTATCCGTTAAGGTTCTTCACGATACCAAAGCAGTATCTCTAAACACATGAGATTCTTCGGGTGGTCGAAGCAGTCCCTTATCCAATAAGGTTCTTTGCGATACCAAAGCAGTATCTCTAAACCATGAGATTATTCCGGTGGTCAAAGCAGTCCCTTATCTAATAAGGTTCTTCCCGATACAAAAGCAGTATCTCTAAATACATGAGATTCTTTGGGTGGTTGAAGCAATCACTTATCCAATAAGGTTCTTCGCGATACCAAAGCAGTATCTCTAAACACATGAGATTCTTCCGGTGGTCAAAGCAGATCCTTATCTAATAAGGTTCTTCGTGATACCAAAGCAGTATCTCTAAACACATGAGATTCTTTGGGTGGTTGAAGCAGTCCCTTATCCAATAAGGTTCTTCGCGATACCAAAGCAATTTCTCTAAACACATGAGATTCTTCCGGTGGTCAAAGCAGATCCTTATCTAATAAGGTTCTTCGTGATACCAAAGCAGTATCTCTAAACACATGAGATTCTTCGCGTGGTCAAAGCAGTCCCTTATCCAATAAGGTTCTTCGCGATACCAAAGTAGTATCTCTAAACACGTGAGATTCTTAGGGTGGTAGAAGCAGTCCCTTATCCAATAAGGTTCTTCGCGATACCAAAGCAGTATCTCTAAACACATGGGATTCTTCGAGTGGTCGAAGCAGTCCCTTATCCGTTAAGGTTCTTCATGATACCAAAGAAGTATCTCTAAACACATGAGATTCTTCAGGTGGTCGAAGCAGTCCCTTATCCAATAAGGTTCTTCGCGATACCAAAGTAGTATCTCTAAACACATGAGATTCTTAGGGTGGTCAAAGCAGTCCCTTATCTACTAAGGTTCTTCGCGATACCAAAGCAGTATCTGTAAACACATTAGATTCTTCGGGTGGTCGAAGCAGTCCCTTATCTAATAAGGTTCTTTGTGATACCAAAGTAGTAACTCTAAACACATGAGATTCATCGTGTGGTCAAAGAAGTCCCTTATCCAATAAGGTTCTTCGCGATATCAAAGCAGTATCTCTAAACACATGAGATTCTTCGCGATACCAAAGCAGTATCTCTAAACACATGAGATTCTTCGGGTGGTCAAAGCAATACCTTATTTAATAAGGTTCTTCGCGATACCAATGCAGTATCTTTAAACACAAGAGATTCTTTGGGTGGTCGAAGCAGTCCCTTATCCAATAAGGTTCTTCGCGATACCAAAGTAGTATCTCTAAACACATGAGATTCGTCGGGTTGTCAAAGCAGTCCCTTATCTAATAAGGTTCTTCCCAATACAAAAGCAGTATCTCTAAATACATGAGATTCTTTGGGTGGTTGAAGCAATCCCTTATCCAATAAGGTTCTTCGCGATACCAAAGCAGTATCTCAAAACACATGAGATTCTTCGAGTGGTCGAAGCAGTACCTTATCCAATAAGGTTCTTTGTGATACCGAAGCAGTATCTCTAAACACATGAGATTCTTCAAGTGGTCGAAGTAGTCCCTTATCCAATATGGTTCTTCGCGATACCAAAGTAGTATCTCTAAACACATAAGATTCTTAGGGTGGTCAAAGCAGTCCCTTATCCAATAAGGTTCTTCGCGATATCAAAGTATTATCTCTAAACACATGAGATTCGTCGGGTTGTCGAAGCAGTGCCTTATCGAATAAGGTTCTTCGCGATACCAAAGCAGTATCTCTAAACACATGAGATTCTTCGGGTGGTCAAAGCATTCCCTTATCTAATAAGGTTCTTCTCGATACCAAAGTAGTATCTCTAAACACATGAGATTCTTCGGGTGGTCAAAGAAGTCCCTTATCCAATAAAGTTCTTCGTGATATCAAAGCAGTATATCTAACACACGAGATTCTTCGCGATACCAAAGCAGTATCTCTACACACATGAGATTCTTTGTTTGGTCGAAGCGGTCCCTTATCCAATCAGGTTCTTCGATATACGAAAACAGTATCTCTAAACACATGAGATTCTTCGGGTGTATGAAGCAGTCCCTTATCCGTTAAGGTTCTTCACGATACCAAAGCAGTATCTCTAAACACATGAGATTCTTCGGGTGGTCGAAGCAGTCCCTTATCCAATAAGGTTCTTTGCGATACCAAAGCAGTATCTCTAAACACATGAGATTATTCCGGTGGTCAAAGCAGTCCCTTATCTAACAAGGTTCTTCCCGATACAAAAGTAGTAGCTCTAAATACATGAGATTCTTTGTGTGGTTGAAGAATCCCATAACCAATAAGGTTCTTCGTGATACCAAAGCAGTATCTCAAAACACATGAGATTCTTCGAGTGGTCGAAGCAATACCTTATCCAATATGGTTCTTCGTGATACCAAAGCAGTATCTCTAAACACATGAGATTCTTCAAGTGGTCGAAGTAGTCCCTTATCGAATATGGTTCTTCGTGATACCAAAGTAGTATCTCTAAACACATAAGATTCTTAGGGTGGTCAAAGCAGTCCCTTATCTAATAAGGTTCTTCCCAATACAAAAGCAGTATCTCTAAATACATGAGATTCTTTGGGTGGTTGAAGCAATCCCTTATCCAATAAGGTTCTTCGCGATACCAAAGCAGTATCTCAAAACACATGAGATTCTTAGGGTGGTCAAAGCAGTCCCTTATCCAATAAGGTTCTTCGCGATATCAAAGTATTATCTCTAAACACATGAGATTCGTCGGGTTGTCGAAGCAGTGCCTTATCGAATAAGGTTCTTCGTGATACCAAAGCAGTATCTCAAAACACATGAGATTCTTCGAGTGGTCGAAGTAGTCCCTTATCGAATATGGTTCTTCGTGATACCAAAGCAGTATCTCTAAACACATGAGATTCTTCAAGTGGTCGAAGTAGTCCCTTATCGAATATGGTTCTTCGTGATACCAAAGTAGTATCTCTAAACACATAAGATTCTTAGGGTGGTCAAAGCAGTCCCTTATCTAATAAGGTTCTTCCCAATACAAAAGCAGTATCTCTAAATACATGAGATTCTTTGGGTGGTTGAAGCAATCCCTTATCCAATAAGGTTCTTCGCGATACCAAAGCAGTATCTCAAAACACATGAGATTCTTCGAGTGGTCGAAGCAGTACCTTATCCAATAAGGTTCTTTGTGATACCGAAGCAGTATCTCTAAACACATGAGATTCTTCAAGTGGTCGAAGTAGTCCCTTATCCAATATGGTTCTTCGCGATACCAAAGTAGTATCTCTAAACACATAAGATTCTTAGGGTGGTCAAAGCAGTCCCTTATCCAATAAGGTTCTTCGCGATATCAAAGTATTATCTCTAAACACATGAGATTCGTCGGGTTGTCGAAGCAGTGCCTTATCCAATAAGGTTCTTCGCGATACCAAAGCAGTATCTCAAAACACATGAGATTCTTCGAGTGGTCGAAGCAGTACCTTATCCAATAAGGTTCTTTGTGATACCGAAGCAGTATCTCTAAACACATGAGATTCTTCAAGTGGTCGAAGTAGTCCCTTATCCAATATGGTTCTTCGCGATACCAAAGTAGTATCTCTAAACACATAAGATTCTTAGGGTGGTCAAAGCAGTCCCTTATCCAATAAGGTTCTTTGCGATATCAAAGTATTATCTCTAAACACATGAGATTCGTCGGGTTGTCGAAGCAGTGCCTTATCGAATAAGGTTCTTCGTGATACCAAAGCAGTATCTCAAAACACATGAGATTCTTCGAGTGGTCGAAGTAGTCCCTTATCGAATATGGTTCTTCGTGATACCAAAGTAGTATCTCTAAACACATGAGATTCTTCAAGTGGTCGAAGCAGTCCCTTATCGAATATGGTTCTTCGTGATACCAAAGTAGTATCTCTAAACACATAAGATTCTTAGGGTGGTCAAAGCAGTCCCTTATCTAATAAGGTTCTTCCCAATACAAAAGCAGTATCTCTAAATACATGAGATTCTTTGGGTGGTTGAAGCAATCCCTTATCCAATAAGGTTCTTCGCGATATCAAAGTATTATCTCTAAACACATGAGATTCGTCGGGTTGTCGAAGCAGTGCCTTATCGAATAAGGTTCTTCGTGATACCAAAGCAGTATCTCAAAACACATGAGATTCTTCGAGTGGTCGAAGTAGTCCCTTATCGAATATGGTTCTTCGTGATACCAAAGCAGTATCTCTAAACACATGAGATTCTTCAAGTGGTCGAAGTAGTCCCTTATCGAATATGGTTCTTCGTGATACCAAAGTAGTATCTCTAAACACATAAGATTCTTAGGGTGGTCAAAGCAGTCCCTTATCTAATAAGGTTCTTCCCAATACAAAAGCAGTATCTCTAAATACATGAGATTCTTTGGGTGGTTGAAGCAATCCCTTATCCAATAAGGTTCTTCGCGATACCAAAGCAGTATCTCAAAACACATGAGATTCTTCGAGTGGTCGAAGCAGTACCTTATCCAATAAGGTTCTTCGCGATATCAAAGTATTATCTCTAAACACATGAGATTCGTCGGGTTGTCGAAGCAGTGCCTTATCGAATAAGGTTCTTCGTGATACCAAAGCAGTATCTCAAAACACATGAGATTCTTCGAGTGGTCGAAGTAGTCCCTTATCGAATATGGTTCTTCGTGATACCAAAGTAGTATCTCTAAACACATGAGATTCTTCAAGTGGTCGAAGCAGTCCCTTATCGAATATGGTTCTTCGTGATACCAAAGTAGTATCTCTAAACACATAAGATTCTTAGGGTGGTCAAAGCAGTCCCTTATCTAATAAGGTTCTTCCCAATACAAAAGCAGTATCTCTAAATACATGAGATTCTTTGGGTGGTTGAAGCAATCCCTTATCCAATAAGGTTCTTCGCGATATCAAAGTATTATCTCTAAACACATGAGATTCGTCGGGTTGTCGAAGCAGTGCCTTATCGAATAAGGTTCTTCGTGATACCAAAGCAGTATCTCAAAACACATGAGATTCTTCGAGTGGTCGAAGTAGTCCCTTATCGAATATGGTTCTTCGTTTGGTCGAAGCGGTCCCTTATCCAATCAGGTTCTTCGATATACGAAAACAGTATCTCTAAACACATGAGATTCTTCGGGTGTATGAAGCAGTCCCTTATCCGTTAAGGTTCTTCACGATACCAAAGCAGTATCTCTAAACACATGAGATTCTTCGGGTGGTCGAAGGAGTCCCTTATCCAATAAGGTTCTTTGCGATACCAAAGCAGTATCTCTAAACACATGAGATTATTCCGGTGGTCAAAGCAGTCCCTTATCTAACAAGGTTCTTCCCGATACAAAAGCAGTAGCTCTAAATACATGAGATTCTTTGTGTGGTTGAAGAATCCCATAACCAATAAGGTTCTTCGTGATACCAAAGCAGTATCTCAAAACACATGAGATTCTTCGAGTGGTCGAAGCAATACCTTATCCAATAAGGTTCTTTGTGATACCAAAGCAGTATCTCTAAACACATGAGATTCTTCAAGTGGTCGAAGTAGTCCCTTATCGAATATGGTTCTTCGTGATACCAAAGTAGTATCTCTAAACACATAAGATTCTTAGGGTGGTCAAAGCAGTCCCTTATCCAATAAGGTTCTTCGCAATATCAAAGTATTATCTCTAAACACATGAGATTCGTCGGGTTGTCGAAGCAGTGCCTTATCGAATAAGGTTCTTCGCGATACCAAAGCAGTATCTCTAAACACATGAGATTCTTAGGGTGGTCAAAGCATTCCCTTATCTAATAAGGTTCTTCTCGATACCAAAGTAGTATCTCTAAACACATGAGATTCTTCGGGTGGTCAAAGAAGTCCCTTATCCAATAAAGTTCTTCGTGATATCAAAGCAGTATATCTAACAGACGAGATTCTTCGCGATACCAAAGCAGTATCTCTAAACACATGAGATTCTTTGTTTGGTCGAAGCGGTCCCTTATCCAATCAGGTTCTTCGATATACGAAAACAGTATCTCTAAACACATGAGATTCTTCGGGTGTACGAAGCAGTCCCTTATCCGTTAAGGTTCTTCACGATACCAAAGCAGTATCTCTAAACACATGAGATTCTTCGGGTGGTCGAAGCAGTCCCTTATCCAATAAGGTTCTTTGCGATACCAAAGCAGTATCTCTAAACACATGAGATTATTCCGGTGGTCAAAGCAGTCCCTTATCTAACAAGGTTCTTCCCGATACAAAAGCAGTAGCTCTAAATACATGAGATTCTTTGGGTGGTTGAAGAATCCCTTATCCAATAAGGTTCTTCGCGATACCAAAGCAGTATCTCAAAACACATGAGATTCTTCGAGTGGTCGAAGCAGTCCCTTATCGAATATGGTTCTTCGTGATACCAAAGTAGTATCTCTAAACACATAAGATTCTTAGGGTGGTCAAAGCAGTCCCTTATCCAATAAGGTTCTTCGCGATATCAAAGTATTATCTCTAAACACAAGAGATTCGTCGGGTTGTCGAAGCAGTGCCTTATCGAATAAGGTTCTTCGCGATACCAAAGCAGTATCTCTAAACACATGAGATTCTTTGGGTGGTCAAAGCATTCCCTTATCTAATAAGGTTCTTCTCGATACCAAAGTAGTATCTCTAAACACATGAGATTCTTCGGATGGTCAAAGAAGTCCCTTATCCAATAAAGTTCTTCGTGATATCAAAGCAGTATATCTAACACACGAGATTCTTCGCGATACCAAAGCAGTATCTCTAAACACATGAGATTCTTTGTTTGGTCGAAGCGGTCCCTTATCCAATCAGGTTCTTCGATATACGAAAACAGTATCTCTAAACACATGAGATTCTTCGGGTGTACGAAGCAGTCCCTTATCCGTTAAGGTTCTTCACGATACCAAAGCAGTATCTCTAAACACATGAGATTCTTCGGGTGGTCGAAGCAGTCCCTTATCCAATAAGGTTCTTTGCGATACCAAAGCAGTATCTCTAAACACATGAGATTATTCCGGTGGTCAAAGCAGTCCCTTATCTAACAAGGTTCTTCCCGATACAAAAGCAGTAGCTCTAAATACATGAGATTCTTTGGGTGGTTGAAGAATCCCTTATCCAATAAGGTTCTTCGCGATACCAAAGCAGTATCTCAAAACACATGAGATTCTTCGAGTGGTCGAAGCAATACCTTATCCAATAAGGTTCTTTGTGATACCAAAGCAGTATCTTTAAACACATGAGATTCTTCAAGTGGTCGAAGTAGTCCCTTAACTAATATGGTTCTTCGCGATACCAAAGTAGTATCTCTAAACACATAATATTCCTAGGGTGGTCAAAGCAGTCCCTTATCCAATAAGGTTCTTCGCGATATCAAAGTATTATCTCTAAACACATGAGATTCGTCGGGTTGTCGAAGCAGTGCCTTATCGAATAAGGTTCTTCGCGATACCAAAGCAGTATCTCTAAACACATGAGATAATTCGGGTGGTCAAAGCATTCCCTTATCTAATAAGGTTCTTCTCGATACCAAAGTAGTATCTCTAAACACATGAGATTCTTCGGTTGGTCAAAGAAGTCCCTTATCCAATAAAGTTCTTCGTGATATCAAAGCAGTATATCTAACACACGAGATTCTTCGCGATACCAAAGCAGTATCTCTACACACATGAGATTCTTTGTTTGGTCGAAGCGGTCCCTTATCCAATCAGGTTCTTCGATATACGAAAACAGTATCTCTAAACACATGAGATTCTTCGGGTGTATGAAGCAGTCCCTTATCCGTTAAGGTTCTTCACGATACCAAAGCAGTATCTCTAAACACATGAGATTCTTCGGGTGGTCGAAGCAGTCCCTTATCCAATAAGGTTCTTTGCGATACCAAAGCAGTATCTCTAAACACATGAGATTATTCCGGTGGTCAAAGCAGTCCCTTATCTAACAAGGTTCTTCCCGATACAAAAGCAGTAGCTCTAAATACATGAGATTCTTTGTGTGGTTGAAGAATCCCATAACCAATAAGGTTCTTCGTGATACCAAAGCAGTATCTCAAAACACATGAGATTCTTCGAGTGGTCGAAGCAATACCTTATCCAATAAGGTTCTTTGTGATACCAAAGCAGTATCTCTAAACACATGAGATTCTTCAAGTGGTCGAAGTAGTCCCTTATCGAATATGGTTCTTCGTGATACCAAAGTAGTATCTCTAAACACATAAGATTCTTAGGGTGGTCAAAGCAGTCCCTTATCCAATAAGGTTCTTCGCAATATCAAAGTATTATCTCTAAACACATGAGATTCGTCGGGTTGTCGAAGCAGTGCCTTATCGAATAAGGTTCTTCGCGATACCAAAGCAGTATCTCTAAACACATGAGATTCTTAGGGTGGTCAAAGCATTCCCTTATCTAATAAGGTTCTTCTCGATACCAAAGTAGTATCTCTAAACACATGAGATTCTTCAAGTGGTCAAAGAAGTCCCTTATCCAATAAAGTTCTTCGTGATATCAAAGCAGTATATCTAACAGACGAGATTCTTCGCGATACCAAAGCAGTATCTCTAAACACATGAGATTCTTTGTTTGGTCGAAGCGGTCCCTTATCCAATCAGGTTCTTCGATATACGAAAACAGTATCTCTAAACACATGAGATTCTTCGGGTGTACGAAGCAGTCCCTTATCCGTTAAGGTTCTTCACGATACCAAAGCAGTATCTCTAAACACATGAGATTCTTCGGGTGGTCGAAGCAGTCCCTTATCCAATAAGGTTCTTTGCGATACCAAAGCAGTATCTCTAAACACATGAGATTATTCCGGTGGTCAAAGCAGTCCCTTATCTAACAAGGTTCTTCCCGATACAAAAGCAGTAGCTCTAAATACATGAGATTCTTTGGGTGGTTGAAGAATCCCTTATCCAATAAGGTTCTTCGCGATACCAAAGAAGTATCTCAAAACACATGAGATTCTTCGAGTGGTCGAAGCAGTCCCTTATCGAATATGGTTCTTCGTGATACCAAAGTAGTATCTCTAAACACATAAGATTCTTAGGGTGGTCAAAGCAGTCCCTTATCCAATAAGGTTCTTCGCGATATCAAAGTATTATCTCTAAACACAAGAGATTCGTCGGGTTGTCGAAGCAGTGCCTTATCGAATAAGGTTCTTCGCGATACCAAAGCAGTATCTCTAAACACATGAGATTCTTTGGGTGGTCAAAGCATTCCCTTATCTAATAAGGTTCTTCTCGATACCAAAGTAGTATCTCTAAACACATGAGATTCTTCGGATGGTCAAAGAAGTCCCTTATCCAATAAAGTTCTTCGTGATATCAAAGCAGTATATCTAACACACGAGATTCTTCGCGATACCAAAGCAGTATCTCTAAACACATGAGATTCTTTGTTTGGTCGAAGAGGTCCCTTATCCAATCAGGTTCTTCGATATACGAAAACAGTATCTCTAAACACATGAGATTCTTCGGGTGTACGAAGCAGTCCCTTATCCGTTAAGGTTCTTCACGATACCAAAGCAGTATCTCTAAACACATGAGATTCTTCGGGTGGTCGAAGCAGTCCCTTATCCAATAAGGTTCTTTGCGATACCAAAGCAGTATCTCTAAACACATGAGATTATTCCGGTGGTCAAAGCAGTCCCTTATCTAACAAGGTTCTTCCCGATACAAAAGCAGTAGCTCTAAATACATGAGATTCTTTGGGTGGTTGAAGAATCCCTTATCCAATAAGGTTCTTCGCGATACCAAAGCAGTATCTCAAAACACATGAGATTCTTCGAGTGGTCGAAGCAATACCTTATCCAATAAGGTTCTTTGTGATACCAAAGCAGTATCTTTAAACACATGAGATTCTTCAAGTGGTCGAAGTAGTCCCTTAACTAATATGGTTCTTCGCGATACCAAAGTAGTATCTCTAAACACATAATATTCCTAGGGTGGTTAAAGCAGTCCCTTATCCAATAAGGTTCTTCGCGATATCAAAGTATTATCTCTAAACACATGAGATTCGTCGGGTTGTCGAAGCAGTGCCTTATCGAATAAGGTTCTTCGCGATACCAAAGCAGTATCTCTAAACACATGAGATAATTCGGGTGGTCAAAGCATTCCCTTATCTAATAAGGTTCTTCTCGATACCAAAGTAGTATCTCTAAACACATGAGATTCTTCGGTTGGTCAAAGAAGTCCCTTATCCAATAAAGTTCTTCGTGATATCAAAGCAGTATATCTAACACACAAGATTCTTCGCGATACCAAAGCAGTATCTCTAAACACATGAGATTCTTTGTTTGGTCGAAGCGGTCCCTTATCCAATCAGGTTCTTCGATATACGAAAACAGTATCTCTAAACACATGAGATTCTTCGGGTGTACGAAGCAGTCCCTTATCCGTTAAGGTTCTTCACGATACCAAAGCAGTATCTCTAAACACATGAGATTCTTCGGGTGGTCGAAGCAGTCCCTTATCCAATAAGGTTCTTTGCGATACCAAAGCAGTATCTCTAAACACATGAGATTATTCCGGTGGTCAAAGCAGTCCCTTATCTAACAAGGTTCTTCCCGATACAAAAGCAGTAGCTCTAAATACATGAGATTCTTTGGGTGGTTGAAGAATCCCTTATCCAATAAGGTTCTTCTCGATACCAAAGCAGTATCTCAAAACACATGAGATTCTTCGAGTGGTCGAAGCAATACCTTATCCAATAAGGTTCTTTGTGATACCAAAGCAGTATCTCTAAACACATGAGATTCTTCAAGTGGTCGAAGCAGTCCCTTATCGAATATGGTTCTTCGTGATACCAAAGTAGTATCTCTAAACACATAAGATTCTTAGGGTGGTCAAAGCAGTCCCTTATCCAATAAGGTTCTTCGCGATATCAAAGTATTATCTCTAAACACATGAGATTCGTCGGGTTGTCGAAGCAGTGCCTTATCGAATAAGGTTCTTCGCGATACCAAAGCAGTATCTCTAAACACATGAGATTCTTCGGGTGGTCAAAGCATTCCCTTATCTAATAAGGTTCTTCTCGATACCAAAGTAGTATCTCTAAACACATGAGATTCTTCGGGTGGTCAAAGAAGTCCCTTATCCAATAAAGTTCTTCGTGATATCAAAGCAGTATATCTAACACACGAGATTCTTCGCGATACCAAAGTAGTATCTCTAAACACATGAGATTCTTTTTTTGGTCGAAGCGGTCCCTTATCCAATCAGGTTCTTCGATATACGAAAACAGTATCTCTAAACACATGAGATTCTTCGGGTGTACGAAGCAGTCCCTTATCCGTTAAGGTTCTTCACGATACCAAAGCAGTATCTCTAAACACATGAGATTCTTCGGGTGGTCGAAGCAGTCCCTTATCCAATAAGGTTCTTTGCGATACCAAAGCAGTATCTCTAAACACATGAGATTATTCCGGTGGTCAAAGCAGTCCCTTATCTAACAAGTTTCTTCCCGATACAAAAGCAGTAGCTCTAAATACATGAGATTCTTTGGGTGGTTGAAGAATCCCTTATCCAATAAGGTTCTTCGCGATACCAAAGCAGTATCTTAAAACACATGAGATTCTTCGAGTGGTCGAAGCAATACCTTATCCAATAAGGTTCTTTGTGATACCAAAGCAGTATCTCTAAACACATGAGATTCTTCAAGTGGTCGAAGCAGTCCCTTATCGAATATGGTTCTTCGTGATACCAAAGTAGTATCTCTAAACACATAAGATTCTTAGGGTGGTCAAAGCAGTCCCTTATCCAATAAGGTTCTTCGCGATATCAAAGTATTATCTCTAAACACATGAGATTCGTCGGGTTGTCGAAGCAGTGCCTTATCGAATAAGGTTCTTCGCGATACCAAAGCAGTATCTCTAAACACATGAGATTCTTCGGGTGGTCAAAGCATTCCCTTATCTAATAAGGTTCTTCTCGATACCAAAGTAGTATCTCTAAACACATGAGATTCTTCGGGTGGTCAAAGAAGTCCCTTATCCAATAAAGTTCTTCGTGATATCAAAGCAGTATATCTAACACACGAGATTCTTCGCGATACCAAAGCAGTATCTCTAAACACATGAGATTCTTTGTTTGGTCGAAGCGGTCCCTTATCCAATCAGGTTCTTCGATATACGAAAACAGTATCTCTAAACACATGAGATTCTTCGGGTGTACGAAGCAGTCCCTTATCCGTTAAGGTTCTTCACGATACCAAAGCAGTATCTCTAAACACATGAGATTCTTCGGGTGGTCGAAGCAGTCCCTTATCCAATAAGGTTCTTTGCGATACCAAAGCAGTATCTCTAAACACATGAGATTATTCCGGTGGTCAAAGCAGTCCCTTATCTAACAAGGTTCTTCCCGATACAAAAGCAGTAGCTCTAAATACATGAGATTCTTTGGGTGGTTGAAGAATCCCTTATCCAATAAGGTTCTTCGCGATACCAAAGCAGTATCTCAAAACACATGAGATTCTTCGAGTGGTCGAAGCAATACCTTATCCAATAAGGTTCTTTGTGATACCAAAGCAGTATCTCTAAACACATGAGATTCTTCAAGTGGTCGAAGCAGTCCCTTATCGAATATGGTTCTTCGTGATACCAAAGTAGTATCTCTAAACACATAAGATTCTTAGGGTGGTAAAAGCATTCCCTTATCCAATAAGGTTCTTCGCGATATCAAAGTATTATCTCTAAACACATGAGATTCGTCGGGTTGTCGAAGCAGTGCCTTATCGAATAAGGTTCTTCGCGATACCAAAGCAGTATCTCTAAACACATGAGATTCTTCGGGTGGTCAAAGCATTCCCTTATCTAATAAGGTTCTTCTCGATACGAAAGTAGTATCTCTAAACACATGAGATTCTTTGGGTGGTCAAAGAAGTCCCTTATCCAATAAAGTTCTTCGTGATATCAAAGCAGTATATCTAACACACGAGATTCTTCGCGATACCGAAGCAGTATCTCTAAACACATGAGATTCTTTGTTTGGTCGAAGCGGTCCCTTATCCAATCAGGTTCTTCGATATACGAAAACAGTATCTCTAAACACATGAGATTCTTCGGGTGTACGAAGCAGTCCCTTATCCGTTAAGGTTCTTCACGATACCAAAGCAGTATCTCTAAACACATGAGATTCTTCGGGTGGTCGAAGCAGTCCCTTATCCAATAAGGTTCTTTGCGATACCAAAGCAGTATCTCTAAACACATGAGATTATTCCGGTGGTCAAAGCAGTCCCTTATCTAACAAGGTTCTTCCCGATACAAAAGCAGTAGCTCTAAATACATGAGATTCTTTGGGTGGTTGAAGAATCCCTTATCCAATAAGGTTCTTCGCGATACCAAAGCAGTATCTCAAAACACATGAGATTCTTCGAGTGGTCGAAGCAATACCTTATCCAATAAGGTTCTTTGTGATACCAAAGCAGTATCTCTAAACACATGAGATTCTTCAAGTGGTCGAAGCAGTCCCTTATCGAATATGGTTCTTCGTGATACCAAAGTAGTATCTCTAAACACATAAGATTCTTAGGGTGGTCAAAGCAGTCCCTTATCCAATAAGGTTCTTCGCGATATCAAAGTATTATCTCTAAACACATGAGATTCGTCGGGTTGTCGAAGCAGTGCCTTATCGAATAAGGTTCTTCGCGATACCAAAGCAGTATCTCTAAACACATGAGATTCTTCGGGTGGTCAAAGCATTCCCTTATCTAATAAGGTTCTTCTCGATACCAAAGTAGTATCTCTAAACACATGAGATTCTTCGGGTGGTCAAAGAAGTCCCTTATCCAATAAAGTTCTTCGTGATATCAAAGCAGTATATCTAACACACGAGATTCTTTGCGATACCAAAGCAGTATCTCTAAACACATGAGATTCTTTGTTTGGTCGAAGCGGTCCCTTATCCAATCAGGTTCTTCGATATACGAAAACAGTATCTCTAAACACATGAGATTCTTCGGGTGTACGAAGCAGTCCCTTATCCGTTAAGGTTCTTCACGATACCAAAGCAGTATCTCTAAACACATGAGATTCTTCGGGTGGTCGAAGCAGTCCCTTATCCAATAAGGTTCTTTGCGATACCAAAGCAGTATCTCTAAACACATGAGATTATTCCGGTGGTCAAAGCAGTCCCTTATCTAACAAGGTTCTTCCCGATACAAAAGCAGTAGCTCTAAATACATGAGATTCTTTGGGTGGTTGAAGAATCCCTTATCCAATAAGGTTCTTCGCGATACCAAAGCAGTATCTTAAAACACATGAGATTCTTCGAGTGGTCGAAGCAATACCTTATCCAATAAGGTTCTTTATGATACCAAAGCAGTATCTCTAAACACATGAGATTCTTCAAGTGGTCGAAGCAGTCCCTTATCGAATATGGTTCTTCGTGATACCAAAGTAGTATCTCTAAACACATAAGATTCTTAGGGTGGTCAAAGCAGTCCCTTATCCAATAAGGTTCTTCACGATATCAAAGTATTATCTCTAAACACATGAGATTCGTCGGGTTGTCGAAGCAGTGCCTTATCGAATAAGGTTCTTCGCGATACCAAAGCAGTATCTCTAAACACATGAGATTCTTCGGGTGGTCAAAGCATTCCCTTATCTAATAAGGTTCTTCTCGATACCAAAGTAGTATCTCTAAACACATGAGATTCTTCGGGTGGTCAAAGAAGTCCCTTATCCAATAAAGTTCTTCATGATATCAAAGCAGTATATCTAACACACGAGATTCTTCGCGATACCAAAGCAGTATCTCTAAACACATGAGATTCTTTGTTTGGTCGAAGCGGTCCCTTATCCAATCAGGTTCTTCGATATACGAAAACAGTATCTCTAAACACATGAGATTCTTCGGGTGTACGAAGCAGTCCCTTATCCGTTAAGGTTCTTCACGATACCAAAGCAGTATCTCTAAACACATGAGATTCTTCGGGTGGTTGAAGCAGTCCCTTATCCAATAAGGTTCTTTGCGATACCAAAGCAGTATCTCTAAACACATGAGATTATTCCGGTGGTCAAAGCAGTCCCTTATCTAACAAGGTTCTTCCCGATACAAAAGCAGTAGCTCTAAATACATGAGATTCATTGGGTGGTTGAAGAATCCCTTATCCAATAAGGTTCTTCGCGATACCAAAGCAGTATCTCAAAACACATGAGATTCTTCGAGTGGTCGAAGCAATACCTTATCCAATAAGGTTCTTTGTGATACCAAAGCAGTATCTCTAAACACATGAGATTCTTCAAGTGGTCGAAGCAGTCCCTTATCGAATATGGTTCTTCGTGATACCAAAGTAGTATCTCTAAACACATAAGATTCTTAGGGTGGTCAAAGCATTCCCTTATCCAATAAGGTTCTTCGCGATATCAAAGTATTATCTCTAAACACATGAGATTCGTCGGGTTGTCGAAGCAGTGCCTTATCGAATAAGGTTCTTCGCGATACCAAAGCAGTATCTCTAAACACATGAGATTCTTCGGGTGGTCAAAGCATTCCCTTATCTAATAAGGTTCTTCTCGATACCAAAGTAGTATCTCTAAACACATGAGATTCTTCGGGTGGTCAAAGAAGTCCCTTATCCAATAAAGTTCTTCGTGATATCAAAGCAGTATATATAACACACGAGATTCTTCGCGATACCAAAGCAGTATCTCTAAACACATGAGATTCTTTGTTTGGTCGAAGCGGTCCCTTATCCAATCAGGTTCTTCGATATACGAAAACAGTATCTCTAAACACATGAGATTCTTCGGGTGTACGAAGCAGTCCCTTATCCGTTAAGGTTCTTCACGATACCAAAGCAGTATCTCTAAACACATGAGATTCTTCGGGTGGTCGAAGCAGTCCCTTATCCAATAAGGTTCTTTGCGATACCAAAGCAGTATCTCTAAACACATGAGATTATTCCGGTGGTCAAAGCAGTCCCTTATCTAACAAGGTTCTTCCCGATACAAAAGCAGTAGCTCTAAATACATGAGATTCTTTGGGTGGTTGAAGAATCCCTTATCCAATAAGGTTCTTCGCGATACCAAAGCAGTATCTCAAAACACATGAGATTCTTCGAGTGGTCGAAGCAATACCTTATCCAATAAGGTTCTTTGTGATACCAAAGCAGTATCTCTAAACACATGAGATTCTTCAAGTGGTCGAAGCAGTCCCTTATCGAATATGGTTCTTCGCGATACCAAAGTAGTATCTCTAAACACATAAGATTCTTAGGGTGGTTAAAGTAGTCCCTTATCCAATAAGGTTCTTCGCGATATCAAAGTATTATCT
Organism: Lathyrus sativus; assembly: GCA_963859935.3. Taxonomy (NCBI): domain Eukaryota; kingdom Viridiplantae; phylum Streptophyta; class Magnoliopsida; order Fabales; family Fabaceae; genus Lathyrus; species Lathyrus sativus. The sequence goes on along the minus strand of OZ012740.1, from coordinate 233,015,194 downwards.
CTAAACACATGAGATTCGTCGGGTTGTCGAAGCAGTGCCTTATCGAATAAGGTTCTTCGCGATACCAAAGCAGTATCTCTAAACACATGAGATTCTTCGGGTGGTCAAAGCATTCCCTTATCTAATAAGGTTCTTCTCGATACCAAAGTAGTATCTCTAAACACATGAGATTCTTCGGGTGGTCAAAGAAGTCCCTTATCCAATAAAGTTCTTCGTGATATCAAAGCAGTATATCTAACACACGAGATTCTTCGCGATACCAAAGCAGTATCTCTAAACACATGAGATTCTTTGTTTGGTCGAAGCGGTCCCTTATCCAATCAGGTTCATCGATATACGAAAACAGTATCTCTAAACACATGAGATTCTTCGGGTGTACGAAGCAGTCCCTTATCCGTTAAGGTTCTTCACGATACCAAAGCAGTATCTCTAAGCACATGAGATTCTTCGGGTGATCGAAGCAGTCCCTTATCCAATATGGTTCTTTGCGATACCAAAGCAGTATCTCTAAACACATGAGATTATTCCGGTGGTCAAAGCAGTCCCTTATCTAACAAGGTTCTTCCCGATACAAAAGCAGTAGCTCTAAATACATGAGATTCTTTGGGTGGTTGAAGAATCCCTTATCCAATAAGGTTCTTCGCGATACCAAAGCAGTATCTCAAAACACATGAGATTCTTCGAGTGGTCGAAGCAATACCTTATCCAATAAGGTTCTTTGTGATACCAAAGCAGTATCTCTAAACACATGAGATTCTTCAAGTGGTCGAAGCAGTCCCTTATCGAATATGGTTCTTCGGGATACCAAAGTAGTATCTCTAAACACATAAGATTCTTAGGGTGGTTAAAGCAGTCCCTTATCCAATAAGGTTCTTCGCGATATCAAAGTATTATCTCTAAACACATGAGATTCGTCGGGTTGTCGAAGCAGTGCCTTATCGAATAAGGTTCTTCGCGATACCAAAGCAGTATCTCTAAACACATGAGATTCTTCGGGTGGTCAAAGCATTCCCTTATCTAATAAGGTTCTTCTCGATACCAAAGTAGTATCTCTAAACACATGAGATTCTTCGGGTGGTCAAAGAAGTCCCTTATCCAATAAAGTTCTTAGTGATATCAAAGCAGTATATCTAACACACGAGATTCTTCGCGATACCAAAGCAGTATCTCTAAACACATGAGATTCTTTGTTTGGTCGAAGCGGTCCCTTATCCAATCAGGTTCTTCGATATACGAAAACAGTATCTCTAAACACATGAGATTCTTCGGGTGTACGAAGCAGTCCCTTATTCGTTAAGGTTCTTCCCGATACCAAAGCAGTATCTCTAAACACATGAGATTCTTCGGGTGGTCGAAGCAGTCCCTTATCCAATAAGGTTCTTTGCGATACCAAAGCAGTATCTCTAAACACATGAGATTATTCCGGTGGTCAAAGCAGTCCCTTATCTAACAAGGTTCTTCCCGATACAAAAGCAGTAGCTCTAAATACATGAGATTCTTTGGGTGGTTGAAGAATCCCTTATCCAATAAGGTTCTTCGCGATACCAAAGCAGTATCTCAAAACACATGAGATTCTTCGAGTGGTCGAAGCAATACCTTATCCAATAAGGTTCTTTGTGATACCAAAGCAGTATCTCTAAACACATGAGATTCTTCAAGTGGTCGAAGCAGTCCCTTATCGAATATGGTTCTTCGTGATACCAAAGTAGTATCTCTAAACACATAAGATTCTTAGGGTGGTCAAATCATTCCCTTATCCAATAAGGTTCTTCGCGATATCAAAGTATTATCTCTAAACACATGAGATTCGTCGGGTTGTCGAAGCAGTGCCTTATCGAATAAGGTTCTTCGCGATACCAAAGCAGTATCTCTAAACACATGAGATTCTTCGGGTGGTCAAAGCATTCCCTTATCTAATAAGGTTCTTCTCGATACCAAAGTAGTATCTCTAAACACATGAGATTCTTCGGGTGGTCAAAGAAGTCCCTTATCCAATAAAGTTCTTCGTGATATCAAAGCAGTATATATAACACACGAGATTCTTCGCGATACCAAAGCAGTATCTCTAAACACATGAGATTCTTTGTTTGGTCGAAGCGGTCCCTTATCCAATCAGGTTCTTCGATATACGAAATCAGTATCTCTAAACACATGAGATTCTTCGGGTGTACGAAGCAGTCCCTTATCCGTTAAGGTTCTTCACGATACCAAAGCAGTATCTCTAAACACATGAGATTCTTCGGGTGGTCGAAGCAGTCCCTTATCCAATAAGGTTCTTTGCGATACCAAAGCAGTATCTCTAAACACATGAGATTATTCCGGTGGTCAAAGCAGTCCCTTATCTAACAAGGTTCTTCCCGATACAAAAGCAGTAGCTCTAAATACATGAGATTCTTTGGGTGGTTGAAGAATCCCTTATCCAATAAGGTTCTTCGCGATACCAAAGCAGTATCTCAAAACACATGAGATTCTTCGAGTGGTCGAAGCAATACCTTATCCAATAAGGTTCTTTGTGATACCAAAGCAGTATCTCTAAACACATGAGATTCTTCAAGTGGTCGAAGCAGTCCCTTATCGAATATGGTTCTTCGCGATACCAAAGTAGTATCTCTAAACACATAAGATTCTTAGGGTGGTTAAAGTAGTCCCTTATCCAATAAGGTTCTTCGCGATATCAAAGTATTATCTCTAAACACATGAGATTCGTCGGGTTGTCGAAGCAGTGCCTTATCGAATAAGGTTCTTCGCGATACCAAAGCAGTATCTCTAAACACATGAGATTCTTCGGGTGGTCAAAGCATTCCCTTATCTAATAAGGTTCTTCTCGATACCAAAGTAGTATCTCTAAACACATGAGATTCTTCGGGTGGTCAAAGAAGTCCCTTATCCAATAAAGTTCTTCGTGATATCAAAGCAGTATATCTAACACACGAGATTCTTCGCGATACCAAAGCAGTATCTCTAAACACATGAGATTCTTTGTTTGGTCGAAGCGGTCCCTTATCCAATCAGGTTCATCGATATACGAAAACAGTATCTCTAAACACATGAGATTCTTCGGGTGTACGAAGCAGTCCCTTATCCGTTAAGGTTCTTCACGATACCAAAGCAGTATCTCTAAGCACATGAGATTCTTCGGGTGATCGAAGCAGTCCCTTATCCAATATGGTTCTTTGCGATACCAAAGCAGTATCTCTAAACACATGAGATTATTCCGGTGGTCAAAGCAGTCCCTTATCTAACAAGGTTCTTCCCGATACAAAAGCAGTAGCTCTAAATACATGAGATTCTTTGGGTGGTTGAAGAATCCCTTATCCAATAAGGTTCTTCGCGATACCAAAGCAGTATCTCAAAACACATGAGATTCTTCGAGTGGTCGAAGCAATACCTTATCCAATAAGGTTCTTTGTGATACCAAAGCAGTATCTCTAAACACATGAGATTCTTCAAGTGGTCGAAGCAGTCCCTTATCGAATATGGTTCTTCGGGATACCAAAGTAGTATCTCTAAACACATAAGATTCTTAGGGTGGTTAAAGCAGTCCCTTATCCAATAAGGTTCTTCGCGATATCAAAGTATTATCTCTAAACACATGAGATTCGTCGGGTTGTCGAAGCAGTGCCTTATCGAATAAGGTTCTTCGCGATACCAAAGCAGTATCTCTAAACACATGAGATTCTTCGGGTGGTCAAAGCATTCCCTTATCTAATAAGGTTCTTCTCGATACCAAAGTAGTATCTCTAAACACATGAGATTCTTCGGGTGGTCAAAGAAGTCCCTTATCCAATAAAGTTCTTCGTGATATCAAAGCAGTATATCTAACACACGAGATTCTTCGCGATACCAAAGCAGTATCTCTAAACACATGAGATTCTTTGTTTGGTCGAAGCGGTCCCTTATCCAATCAGGTTCTTCGATATACGAAAACAGTATCTCTAAACACATGAGATTCTTCGGGTGTACGAAGCAGTCCCTTATTCGTTAAGGTTCTTCCCGATACCAAAGCAGTATCTCTAAACACATGAGATTCTTCGGGTGGTCGAAGCAGTCCCTTATCCAATAAGGTTCTTTGCGATACCAAAGCAGTATCTCTAAACACATGAGATTATTCCGGTGGTCAAAGCAGTCCCTTATCTAACAAGGTTCTTCCCGATACAAAAGCAGTAGCTCTAAATACATGAGATTCTTTGGGTGGTTGAAGAATCCCTTATCCAATAAGGTTCTTCGCGATACCAAAGCAGTATCTCAAAACACATGAGATTCTTCGAGTGGTCGAAGAAATACCTTATCCAATAAGGTTCTTTGTGATACCAAAGCAGTATCTCTAAACACATGAGATTCTTCAAGTGGTCGAAGTAGTCCCTTATCCAATATGGTTCTTCGCGATACCAAAGTAGTATCTCTAAACACATAAGATTCTTAGGGTGGTTAAAGCAGTCCCTTATCCAATAAGGTTCTTCGCGATATCAAAGTATTATCTCTAAACACATGAGATTCGTCGGGTTGTCGAAGCAGTGCCTTATCGAATAAGGTTCTTCGCGATACCAAAGCAGTATCTCTAAACACATGAGATTCTTCGGGTGGTCAAAGCATTCCCTTATCTAATAAGGTTCTTCTCGATACCAAAGTAGTATCTCTAAACACATGAGATTCTTCGGGTGGTCAAAGAAGTCCCTTATCCAATAAAGTTCTTCGTGATATCAAAGCAGTATATCTAACACACGAGATTCTTCGCGATACCAAAGAAGTATCTCTAAACACATGAGATTCTTTGTTTGATCGAAGCGGTCCCTTATCCAATCAGGTTCATCGATATACGAAAACAGTATCTCTAAACACATGAGATTCTTCGGGTGTACGAAGCAGTCCCTTATCCGTTAAGGTTCTTCACGATACCAAAGCAGTATCTCTAAGCACATGAGATTCTTCGGGTGATCGAAGCAGTCCCTTATCCAATAAGGTTCTTTGCGATACCAAAGCAGTATCTCTAAACACATGAGATTATTCCGGTGGTCAAAGCAGTCCCTTATCTAACAAGGTTCTTCCCGATACAAAAGCAGTAGCTCTAAATACATGAGATTCTTTGGGTGGTTGAAGAATCCCTTATCCAATAAGGTTTTTCGCGATACCAAAGCAGTATCTCAAAACACATGAGATTCTTCGAGTGGTCGAAGCAATACCTTATCCAATAAGGTTCTTTGTGATACCAAAGCAGTATCTCTAAACACATGAGATTCTTCAAGTGGTCGAAGCAGTCCCTTATCGAATATGGTTCTTCGGGATACCAAAGTAGTATCTCTAAACACATAAGATTCTTAGGGTGGTTAAAGCAGTCCCTTATCCAATAAGGTTCTTCGCGATATCAAAGTATTATCTCTAAACACATGAGATTCGTCGGGTTGTCGAAGCAGTGCCTTATCGAATAAGGTTCTTCGCGATACCAAAGCAGTATCTCTAAACACATGAGATTCTTCGGGTGGTCAAAGCATTCCCTTATCTAATAAGGTTCTTCTCGATACCAAAGTAGTATCTCTAAACACATGAGATTCTTCGGGTGGTCAAAGAAGTCCCTTATCCAATAAAGTTCTTCGTGATATCAAAGCAGTATATCTAACACACGAGATTCTTCGCGATACCAAAGCAGTATCTCTAAACACATGAGATTCTTTGTTTGGTCGAAGCGGTCCCTTATCCAATCAGGTTCTTCGATATACGAAAACAGTATCTCTAAACACATGAGATTCTTCGGGTGTATGAAGCAGTCCCTTATTCGTTAAGGTTCTTCCCGATACCAAAGCAGTATCTCTAAACACATGAGATTCTTCGGGTGGTCGAAGCAGTCCCTTATCCAATAAGGTTCTTTGCGATACCAAAGCAGTATCTCTAAACACATGAGATTATTCCGGTGGTCAAAGCAGTCCCTTATCTAACAAGGTTCTTCCCGATACAAAAGCAGTAGCTCTAAATACATGAGATTCTTTGGGTGGTTGAAGAATCCCTTATCCAATAAGGTTCTTCGCGATACCAAAGCAGTATCTCAAAACACATGAGATTCTTCGAGTGGTCGAAGCAATACCTTATCCAATAAGGTTCTTTGTGATACCAAAGCAGTATCTCTAAACACATGAGATTCTTCAAGTGGTCGAAGCAGTCCCTTATCGAATATGGTTCTTCGTGATACCAAAGTAGTATCTCTAAACACATAAGATTCTTAGGGTGGTCAAATCATTCCCTTATCCAATAAGGTTCTTCGCGATATCAAAGTATTATCTCTAAACACATGAGATTCGTCGGGTTGTCGAAGCAGTGCCTTATCGAATAAGGTTCTTCGCGATACCAAAGCAGTATCTCTAAACACATGAGATTCTTCGGGTGGTCAAAGCATTCCCTTATCTAATAAGGTTCTTCTCGATACCAAAGTAGTATCTCTAAACACATGAGATTCTTCGGGTGGTCAAAGAAGTCCCTTATCCAATAAAGTTCTTCGTGATATCAAAGCAGTATATATAACACACGAGATTCTTCGCGATACCAAAGCCGTATCTCTAAACACATGAGATTCTTTGTTTGGTCGAAGCGGTCCCTTATCCAATCAGGTTCTTCGATATACGAAATCAGTATCTCTAAACACATGAGATTCTTCGGGTGTACGAAGCAGTCCCTTATCCGTTAAGGTTCTTCACGATACCAAAGCAGTATCTCTAAACACATGAGATTCTTCAGGTGGTCGAAGCAGTCCCTTATCCAATAAGGTTCTTTGCGATACCAAAGCAGTATCTCTAAACACATGAGATTATTCCGGTGGTCAAAGCAGTCCCTTATCTAACAAGGTTCTTCCCGATACAAAAGCAGTAGCTCTAAATACATGAGATTCTTTGGGTGGTTGAAGAATCCCTTATCCAATAAGGTTCTTCGCGATACCAAAGCAGTATCTCAAAACACATGAGATTCTTCGAGTGGTCGAAGCAATACCTTATCCAATAAGGTTCTTTGTGATACCAAAGCAGTATCTCTAAACACATGAGATTCTTCAAGTGGTCGAAGTAGTCCCTTATCCAATATGGTTCTTCGCGATACCAAAGTAGTATCTCTAAACACATAAGATTCTTAGGGTGGTCAAAGCAGTCCCTTATCCAATAAGGTTCTTCGCGATATCAAAGTATTATCTCTAAACACATGAGATTCGTCGGGTTGTCGAAGCAGTGCCTTATCGAATAAGGTTCTTCGCGATACCAAAGCAGTATCTCTAAACACATGAGATTCTTCGGGTGGTCAAAGCATTCCCTTATCTAATAAGGTTCTTCTCGATACCAAAGTAGTATCTCTAAACACATGAGATTCTTCGGGTGGTCAAAGAAGTCCCTTATCCAATAAAGTTCTTCGTGATATCAAAGCAGTATATCTAACACACGAGATTCTTCGCGATACCAAAGAAGTATCTCTAAACACATGAGATTCTTTCTTTGATCGAAGCGATCCCTTATCCAATCAGGTTCATCGATATACGAAAACAGTATCTCTAAACACATGAGATTCTTCGGGTGTACGAAGCAGTCCCTTATCCGTTAAGGTTCTTCACGATACCAAAGCAGTATCTCTAAGCACATGAGATTCTTCGGGTGATCGAAGCAGTCCCTTATCCAATATGGTTCTTTGCGATACCAAAGCAGTATCTGTAAACACCTGAGATTATTCCGGTGGTCAAAGCAGTCCCTTATCTAACAAGGTTTTTCCCGATACAAAAGCAGTAGCTCTAAATACATGAGATTCTTTGGGTGGTTGAAGAATCCCTTATCCAATAAGGTTCTTCGCGATACCAAAGCAGTATCTCAAAACACATGAGATTCTTCGAGTGGTCGAAGCAATACCTTATCCAATAAGGTTCTTTGTGATACCAAAGCAGTATCTCTAAACACATGAGATTCTTCAAGTGGTCGAAGCAGTCCCTTATCGAATATGGTTCTTCGCGATACCAAAGTAGTATCTCTAAACACATAAGATTCTTAGGGTGGTTAAAGCAGTCCCTTACCCAATAAGGTTCTTCGCGATATCAAAGTATTATCTCTAAACACATGAGATTCGTCGGGTTGTCGAAGCAGTGCCTTATCGAATAAGGTTCTTCGCGATACCAAAGCAGTATCTCTAAACACATGAGATTCTTCGGGTGGTCAAAGCATTCCCTTATCTAATAAGGTTCTTCTCGATACCAAAGTAGTATCTCTAAACACATGAGATTCTTCGGGTGGTCAAAGAAGTCCCTTATCCAATAAAGTTCTTCGTGATATCAAAGCAGTATATCTAACACACGAGATTCTTCGCGATACCAAAGCAGTATCTCTAAACACATGAGATTCTTTGTTTGGTCGAAGCGGTCCCTTATCCAATCAGGTTCTTCGATATACGAAAACAGTATCTCTAAACACATGAGATTCTTCGGGTGTACGAAGCAGTCCCTTATTCGTTAAGGTTCTTCCCGATACCAAAGTAGTATCTCTAAACACATGAGATTCTTCGGGTGGTCGAAGCAGTCCCTTATCCAATAAGGTTCTTTGCGATACCAAAGCAGTATCTCTAAACACATGAGATTATTCCGGTGGTCAAAGCAGTCCCTTATCTAACAAGGTTCTTCCCGATACAAAAGCAGTAGCTCTAAATACATGAGATTCTTTGGGTGGTTGAAGAATCCCTTATCCAATAAGGTTTTTCGCGATACCAAAGCAGTATCTCAAAACACATGAGATTCTTCGAGTGGTCGAAGCAATACCTTATCCAATAAGGTTCTTTGTGATACCAAAGCAGTATCTCTAAACACATGAGATTCTTCAAGTGGTTGAAGCAGTCCCTTATCGAATATGGTTCTTCGTGATACCAAAGTAGTATCTCTAAACACATAAGATTCTTAGGGTGGTCAAAGCATTCCCTTATCCAATAAGGTTCTTCGCGATATCAAAGTATTATCTCTAAACACATGAGATTCGTCGGGTTGTTGAAGCAGTGCCTTATCGAATAAGGTTCTTCGAGATACCAAAGCAGTATCTCTAAACACATGAGATTCTTCGGGTGGTCAAAGCATTCCCTTATCTATTAAGGTTCTTCTCGATACCAAAGTAGTATCTCTAAACACATGAGATTCTTCGGGTGGTCAAAGAAGTCCCTTATCCAATAAAGTTCTTCGTGATATCAAAGCAGTATATATAACACACGAGATTCTTCGCGATACCAAAGCAGTATCTCTAAACACATGAGATTCTTTGTTTGGTCGAAGCGGTCCCTTATCCAATCAGGTTCTTCGATATACGAAATCAGTATATCTAAACACATGAGATTCTTCGGGTGTACGAAGCAGTCCCTTATCCGTTAAGGTTCTTCACGATACCAAAGCAGTATCTCTAAACACATGAGATTCTTCAGGTGGTCGAAGCAGTCCCTTATCCAATAAGGTTCTTTGCGATACCAAAGCAGTATCTCTAAACACATGAGATTATTCCGGTGGTCAAAGCAGTCCCTTATCTAACAAGGTTCTTCCCGATACAAAAGCAGTAGCTCTAAATACATGAGATTCTTTGGGTGGTTGAAGAATCCCTTATCCAATAAGGTTCTTCACGATACCAAAGCAGTATCTCAAAACACATGAGATTCTTCGAGTGGTCGAAGCCATACCTTATCCAATAAGGTTCTTTGTGATACCAAAGCAGTATCTCTAAACACATGAGATTCTTCAAGTGGTCGAAGTAGTCCCTTATCCAATATGGTTCTTCGCGATACCAAAGTAGTATCTCTAAACACATAAGATTCTTAGGGTGGTCAAAGCAGTCCCTTATCCAATAAGGTTCTTCGCGATATCAAAGTATTATCTCTAAACACATGAGATTCGTCGGGTTGTCGAAGCAGTGCCTTATCGAATAAGGTTCTTCGCGATACCAAAGCAGTATCTCTAAACACATGAGATTCTTCGGGTGGTGAAAGCATTCCCTTATCTAATAAGGTTCTTCTCGATACCAAAGTAGTATCTCTAAACACATGAGATTCTTCGGGTGGTCAAAGAAGTCCCTTATCCAATAAAGTTCTTCGTGATATCAAAGCAGTATATCTAACACACGAGATTCTTCGCGATACCAAAGCAGTATCTTTAAACACATGAGATTCTTTGTTTGGTCGAAGCGGTCCCTTATCCAATCAGGTTCTTCGATATACGAAAACAGTATCTCTAAACACATGAGATTCTTCGGGTGTACGAAGCAGTCCCTTATCCGTTAAGGTTCTTCACGATACCAAAGCAGTATCTCTAAACACATGAGATTCTTCGAGTGGTCGAAGCAGTCCCTTATCCATTAAGGTTCTTTGCGATACCAAAGCAGTATCTCTAAACACATGAGATTATTCCGGTGGTCAAAGCAGTCCCTTATCTAACAAGGTTCTTCCCGATACAAAAGCAGTAGCTCTAAATACATGAGATTCTTTGGGTGGTTGAAGAATCCCTTATCCAATAAGGTTCTTCGCGATACCAAAGCAGTATCTCAAAACACATGAGATTCTTCGAGTGGTCGAAGCAATACCTTATCCAATAAGGTTCTTTGTGATACCAAAGCAGTATCTCTAAACACATGAGATTCTTCAAGTGGTCGAAGTAGTCCCTTATCCAATATGGTTCTTCGCGATACCAAAGTAGTATCTCTAAACACATAAGATTCTTTGGGTGGTCAAAGCAGTCCCTTATCCAATAAGGTTCTTTGCGATATCAAAGTATTATCTCTAAACACATGAGATTCGTCGGGTTGTCGAAGCAGTGCCTTATCGAATAAGGTTCTTCGCGATACCAAAGCAGTATCTCTAAACACATGAGATTCTTCGGGTGGTCAAAGCATTCCCTTATCTAATAAGGTTCTTCTCGATACCAAAGTAGTATCTCTAAACACATGAGATTCTTCGAGTGGTCAAAAAAGTCCCTTATCCAATAAAGTTCTTCGTGATATCAAAGCAGTATATCTAACACACGAGATTCTTCGCGATACCAAAGAAGTATCTCTAAACACATGAGATTCTTTGTTTGATCGAAGCGGTCCCTTATCCAATCAGGTTCTTCGATATACGAAAACAGTATCTCTAAACACATGAGATTCTTCGGGTGTACGAAGCAGTCCCTTATCCGTTAAGGTTCTTCACGATACCAAAGCAGTATCTCTAAACACATGAGATTCTTCGGGTGGTCGAAGCAGTCCCTTATCCAATAAGGTTCTTTGCGATACCAAAGCAGTATCTCTAAACACATGAGATTATTCCGGTGGTCAAAGCAGTCCCTTATCTAACAAGGTTCTTCCCGATACAAAAGCAGTAGCTCTAAATACATGAGATTCTTTGGGTGGTTGAAGAATCCCTTATCCAATAAGGTTCTTCGCGATACCAAAGCAGTATCTCAAAACACATGAGATTCTTCGAGTGGTTGAAGCAATACCTTATCCAATAAGGTTCTTTGTGATACCAAAGCAGTATCTCTAAACACATGAGATTCTTCAAGTGGTCGAAGCAGTCCCTTATCGAATATGGTTCTTCGCGATACCAAAGTAGTATCTCTAAACACATAATATTCTTAGGGTGGTCAAAGCAGACCCTTATCCAATAAGGTTCTTCGTGATATCAAAGTATTATCTCTAAACACATGAGATTCGTCGGGTTGTCGAAGCAGTGCCTTATCGAATAAGGTTCTTCGCGATACCAAAGCATTATCTCTAAACACATGAGATTCTTCGGGTGGTCAAAGCATTCCCTTATCAAATAAGGTTCTTCTCGATACCAAAGTAGTATCTCTAAACACATGTGATTCTTCGGGTGGTCAAAGAAGTCCCTTATCCAATAAAGTTCTTCGTGATATCAAAGTAGTATATCTAACACACGAGATTCTTCGCGATACCAAAGCAGTATCTCTAAACACATGAGATTCTTTGTTTGGTCGAAGTGGTCCCTTATCCAATCAGGTTCTTCGATATACGAAAACAGTATCTCTAAACACATGAGATTCTTCGGGTGTACGAAGCAGTCCCTTATCCAATAAGGTTCTTCGCGATATCGAAGCAGTATCTCTAAACACTTCAGATTCGTCGGGTGGTCGAAGCAGTGCCTTATCCAATAAGTTTCTTAGCGATACCAAAGCGGTATCTCTAAACACATGAGATTCTTCGGGTGGTCGAAGCAGTCCCTTATCCAATAAGGTTCTTCGCGATACCAAAGTAGTATCTCTAAAAACATGAGATTCTTAGGGTGGTCGAAGCAGTCCCTTGTCTTATAAGGTTCTTCGCGATACCAAAGCAGTATCTCTAAACACATGAGATTCTTCGGTTTGTGAATACAGTCCCTTATCCAATAAGGTTCTTCGCGATATCAAAGCAGTATCTCTAAACACAAGAGATTCTCCGCGATACCAAAGCAGTAACTCTAAACACATGAGATTCGTCGGGTGGTCGAAGCAGTGCCTTATCGAATAAGGTTCTTCGCGATACCAAAAAGTATCTCTAAACACATGATATTCTTCGGGTGGTCAAAGCATTCCCTTATCTAATAAGGTTCTTCTCGATACCAAAGTAGTATCTCTAAACACATGAGATTCTTCGGGTGGTCAAAGAAGTCCCTTATCCAATAAAGTTCTTCGTGATATCAGAGCAGTATATCTAACACACGAGATTCTTCACGATACCAAAGCAGTATCTCTAAACACATGAGATTCTTTGTTTGGTCGAAGCAGTCCCTTATCCAATATGGTTCTTTGCAATACCAAAGTAGTATCTCTAAACACATAAGATTCTTAGGGTGGTCGAAGCAGTCCCTTATCCAATAAGGTTCTTCGCGATATCAAAGTATTATCTCTAAACACATGAGATTAGTCGGGTGGTCGAAGTAGTGCCTTATCGAATAAGGTTCTTCGCGATACCAAAGCAGTATCTCTAAACACATGAGATTCTTCGGGTGGTCAAAGCATTCCCTTATCTAATAAGGTTCTTCTCGATACCAAAGCAGTATCTCTAAACATATGAGATTCTTCGAGTGGTCAAAGAAGTCCCTTATCCAATAAGGTTCTTCGCGATATCAAAGCAGTACCTCTAAACACATGAGATTCTTCCCAATACCAAAGCAGAATCTCTAAACACATGAGATTCTTCGGGTGGTCAAAGCAGTACCTTATCTAATAAGGTTCTTCGCGATACCAAAGCAGTATCTTTAAACATATGAGATTCTTCGGGTGGTCGAAGTAGTCCCTTATCCAATAAGGTTCTTCGCGATAACAAAGTTGTATCTCTAAACACTTCAGATTCGTCGGGTGGTCGAAGCAGTGCCTTATCCAATAAGTTTCTTAGCGATACAAAAGCAGTATCTCTAAACACATGAGATTCTTCGTGTGGTCGAAGCAGTCCCTTATCCAATCAGGTTCTTCGTGATACGAAAATAGTATCTCTAAACACATGAGATTCTTCAGGTGGTCAAAGCAGTCCCTTATCCGTTAAGGTTCTTCATGAAACCAAAGCAGTATCTCTAAACACATATGATTCTTCGGGTGGTCGAAGCTGTCCCTTATCCAATAAGGTTCTTTGCGATACCAAAGCAGTATCTCTAAACACATGAGGTTCTTCCGGTTTTCAAAGCAGTCCCTTATCTAATAAGGTTCTTCGTGATACCAAAGCAGTATCTCTAAATACATGAGATTCTTTGGGTGGTTGAAGCAGTCCCTTATCCAATAAGGTTCTTCGCGATACCAAAGCAGTATCTTTAAACACATGAGATTCTTCGGGTGGTCGAAGCAGTACCTTATCCAATAAGGTTCTTTGTGATACCAAAGCAGTATCTCTAAACACATGAGATTCTTCAAGTGGTCGAAGCAGTCCCTTATCCAATAAGGTTCTTCGCGATACCAAAGTAGTATCTCTAAAAACATATGGGATTCTTAGGGTGGTCGAAGCAGTCCCTTATCCAATAAGGTTCTTCGCGATACCAAAGCAGTATCTCTAAACACATGAGATTCTTCGGGTGGTGAAAGCAGTCCCTTATCCAATAAGGTTCTTCACGATATCAAAGCAGTATCTCTAAACACACGAGATTCTTCGCGATACAAAAGCAGTATCTTTAAACACATGAGATTCTTCGTGTGGTCGAAGCAGTCCCTTATCCAATCAGGTTCTTCGCGATACGAAAACAGTATCTCTAACCACATGAGATTCTTCGGGTGGTCGAAGCAGTCCCTTATCCGTTAAGGTTATTCACGATACCAAAGCATTATCTCTAAACACATAAGATTCTTCGGGTGGTCGAAGCAGTCCCTTATCCAATAAGGTTCTTTGCAATACCAAAGCAGTATCTCTAAACACATGAGATTCTTCCGGTGGTCAAAGCAGTCCCTTATCTAATAAGGTTCTTCGTGATACCAAAGCAGTATCTCTAAATACATGAGATTCTTCGGGTGGTCGAAGCAGTCCCTTATCCAATCAGGTTCTTCGTGATACGAAAACAGTATCTCTAAACACATGAGATTCTTCGGGTGGTCGAAGCAGTCCCTTATCCGTTAAGGTTCTTCACGATACCAAAGCAGTATCTCTAAACACATGAGATTCTTCGGGTGGTGAAAGCAGTCCCTTATCCAATAAGGTTCTTCATGATATCAAAGCAGTATCTCTAAACATACGAGATTCTTCGAGATACAAAAGCAGTATCTCTAAACACATGAGGTTCTTCGTGTGGTCGAAGCAGTCCCTTATCCAATCAGGTTCTTCGTGATACGAAAACAGTATCTCTTAACACATGAGATTCTTCGGGTGGTCGAAGCAGTCCCTTATCCGTTAAGGTTCTTCACGATACCAAAGCAGTACCTCTAAACACATAAGATTCTTCGGGTGGTCGAAGCAGTCCCTTATCCGTTAAGGTTCTTCACGATACCAAAGCAGTATCTCTAAACACATAAGATTCTTCGGGTGGTCGAAGCAGTACCTTATCCAATAATGTTCTTTGCGATACCAAAGCAGTATCTCTAAACACATGAGATTCTTCCATTGGTCAAAGCAGTTCCTTATCTAAGAAGGTTCTTCGTGATACCAAAGCAGTATCTCTAAATAAATGAGATTCTTCGGGTGGTCGAAGCAGTACCTTATCCAATATGGTTCTTTGTGATACCGAAGCAGTAACTCTAAACACATGAGATTCTTCAAGTAGTCGAAGCATTCCCATATCCAATAAGGTTCTTCGCGATACCAAAGTAGTATCTCTAAACACATATGAGATTCTTAGGGTGGTCGAAGCAGTCCCTTATCCATTAAGGTTCTTCGCGATACCAAAGTAGTATCGCTAAACACATGAGATTCTTTGGGTGGTCGAAGCAGTCCCTTATCCGTTAAGGTTCTTCACAATACCAAACAGTATCTCCAAACACATGAGATTCTTCAGGTGGTGAAAGCAGTCCTTTATCCAATAAGGTTCGTCACGATATCGAAGCATTATCTCTAAACACACGAGATTCTTCGCGATACAAAAGCAGTATCTCTAAACACATGAGATTCTTCGTGTGGTCGAAGCAGTCCCTTATCCAATCAGGTTGTTCGCGATATGAAAATAGTATCTCTAAACACATGAGATTCTTTGGGTGGTCGAAGCAGTCCCTTATCCGTTAAGGTTCTTCACGATACCAAAGCAGTATCTCTAAACACACGAGATTCTTCGCGATACAAAAGCAGTATCTCTAAACACATGAGATTCTTCGTGTGGTCGAAGCAGTCCCTTATCCAATCAAGTTCTTCGCGATACAAAAACAGTATCTCTAAACACATGAGATTCTTCGGGTGGTCGAAGCAGTCCCTTATCCGTTAAGGTTCTTCACTAAACCAAAGTAGTATCTCTAAACACATAAGATTCTTCGGGTAGTCGAAGCAGTCCCTTATCCAATAAGGTTCTTTGCGATACCAAAGCAGTATCTCTAACACATGAGGTTCTTCCAGTTTTCAAAGCAGTCCCTTATCTAATAAGGTTCTTCGTTATACCGAAGCAGTATCTCTAAATACATGAGATTCTTTGGGTGGTTGAAGCAGTCCCTTATCCAATAAGGTTCTTCGCGATACCAAAGCAGTATCTCTAAACACATGAGATTCTTCAGGTGGTCGAAGCAGTACCTTATCCAATAAGGTTCTTTGTGATACCAAAGCAGTATCTCTAAACACATGATATTCTTCAAGTGGTCGAAGCAGTCCCTTATCCAATAAGGTTCTTCGCGATACCAAAGTAGTATCTCTAAACACATATGAGATTCTTAGGGTGGTCGAATTAGTCCCTTATCCAATAAGGTTCTTCGCGATACCAAAGTAGTATCTCTAAACACATGAGATTCTTTGGGTGGTCAAAGCAGTCCCTTATCCGTTAAGGTTCTTCACGATACCAAAGCAGTATCTCTAAACACATGAGATTCTTCGGGTGGTGAAAGCAGTCCCTTATCCAATAAGGTTCTTCACGATATCAAAACAGTATCTCTTAACACACGAGATTCTTCGCGATACAAAAGCAGTATCTCTAAACACATGAGATTCTTCGTGTGGTCCAAGTAGTCCCTTATCCAATCAGGTTCTTCCCGATACGAAAACAGTATCTCTAACCACATGAGATTCTTCGGGTGGTCGAAGCAGTCCCTTATCCGTTAAGGTTCTTCACGATACCAAAGCAGTATCTCTAAACACATAAGATTCTTCGGGTGGTCGAAGCAGTCCCTTATCCAATAAGGTTGTTTGCGATACCAAAGCAGTATCTCTAAACACATGAGATTCTTCGGGTGGTCGAAGCAGTTCCTTATCCGTTAAGGTTCTTCACGATACCAAAGCATTATCTCTAAACACATGAGATTCTTCGGGTGGTCGAAGCAGTCCCTTATCCGTTAAGGTTCTTCACGATACTAAAGCAGTAACTCTAAACACACGAGATTCTTCGCGATACAAAAGCAGTATCTCTAAACACATGAGATTCTTCGTGTGGTTGAAGCAGTCCCTTATCCAATAAGGTTTTTCGTGATACGAAAACAGTATCTCTAACCCCGTGAGATTCTTTGGGTGGTCGAAGCAGTCCCTTTTTCGTTAAGGTTCTTCACGATACCAAAGCAGTATCTCTAAACACATGAGATTCTTCGGGTGGTCGAAGCAGTCCCTTATCCAATAAGGTTCTTTGTGATACCAAAGCAGTATCTCTAAACACATGAGATCCTTCCGGTGGTCAAAGCAGTCCCTTATCCAATAAGGTTCTTCGTGATACCAAAGAAGTATCTCTAAACACATGAGATTCTTTGGGTGGTCGAAGTTGTACCTTATCCAATAAGGTTCTTCGTGATACGAAAGCTGTATCTCTAAACACAAGAGATTCTTCGGGTGGTCGAGCAATACCTTATCCAATAAGGTTCTTCGCGATACCAAAGCAGTATCTCTAAATACATGAGATTCTTTGGGTGGTTGATGCAATCCCTTATCCAATAAGGTTCTTCGCGATACCAAAGCAGTATCTCTAAACACATGAGATTCTTCGGGTAGTCGAAGCAGTCCCTTATCCGTTAAGGTTCTTCACGATACCAAAGCAGTATCTCTAAACACATGAGATTCTTCGGGTGGTCGAAGCAGTCCCTTATCCAATAAGGTTCTTTGCGATACGAAAGAAGTATCTCTAAACACATGATATTCTTCGAAATGGTGAAAGCAGTCCCTTATCTTCTAAGGTTCTTTGCGATACCAAAGGAGTATCTCTAAATACATTAGATTCTTCGGGTTGTTGAAGCAGTCCCTTATCTAATAAGGTTCTTCGCGATACCAAAGCAGTATCTCTAAACACATGAGATTCGTCGGGTGGTCGAAGAAGTTCCTTATCCAATAAGGTTCTTTGCGATACCAAAACAGTATCTCTAAACACATGAGATTCTTTGGGTGGTCAAAGAAGTCCCTTATCTAATAAGGTTCTTCACAATTCCAAAGCAGTATCTTTAAACACATGAGATTCTTCGGGTGGTCGAAGCAGTCCCTTATCCAATAAGGTTCTTCGCGATACCAAAGCAGTATCTCTAAACACATGAGATTCGTCGGGTGGTCGAAGCAGTGCCTTTTCCAATAAGGTTCTTCGCGATATAAGAGCATTATCTCTAAACACATGAGATTCATCGCGATACCAAAGCAGTATCTCTAAACACATGAGATTCTTCGGGTGGTCAAAGCAGTACCTTATCTAATAAAGTTCTTCGTGATATCAAAGCAGTATCTTTAAACACATGAGATTCGTCGGGTGGTCGAAGCAGTCCCTTATCCAATCAGGTTCTTCGCGATACCAAAGAAGTATCTCTAAACACATGATATTCTTCGGGTGGTCAAAGCAGTCTCTTATCTAATAAGGTTCTTCGTGATAGCAAAGCAGTATCTCTAAACACATGAGATTCGTCGGGTGGTCAAAGCAGTGCCTTATCCAATAAGGTTCTTCGTGATACCAAAGAAGTATCTCTAAACACATGATATTCTTCGGGTGGTCAAAGCAGTCTCTTATCTAATAAGGTTCTTCGTGATAGCGAAGCAGTATCTCTAAACAGATGAGATTCTTTGGTTGGTTAATATAGTCCCTTTTGAAATAAGGTTCTTCGCGATATCAAAGCAGTATCTCTAAACACACGAGATTCTTCGCGATACCAAAGCAGTATCTCTAAACATATGAGATTCTTTGTGTGGTAGAAGAAGTCCCTTATCCAATAAGGTTTTTCGCGATACGAAAACAGTATCGCTAACCCCATGAGATTCTTCGGGTGGTCGAAGGAGTTTCTTATCCGTTAAGGTTCTTCACGATATCAAAGCAGTATCTCTAAACACATGAGATTCTTCGGGTGGTCGAAGCAGTCCCTTATCCAATAAGGTTCTTTGCGATACCAAAGCAGTATCTCTAAACACATGAGATCCTTCCGGTGGTCAAAGAAGTCCCTTATCTAATAAGGTTCTTCGCGATACCAAACAGTATCTCTAAACACATGACATTCTTTGGGTGGTTGAAGCAGGCCCTTATCTAATAAGGTTCTTCGCGATACCAAAGCAGTATCTCTAAACACACGAGATTCTTCGGGTGGTCGAAGCAGTACCTTATCAAATAAGGTTCTTCGTGATACGAAAGCAGTATCTCTAAACACATGAGATTCTTCGGGTGGTCGAACAATCCCTTATCCAATAAGGTTCTTCGCGATACCAAAGTAGTATCTCTAAACACATGAGATTCTTAGGGTGGTCGATGCAGTCCCTTATCCAATAAGGTTCTTCGCGATACCAAAGCAGTATCTCTAAACACATGAGATTCTTCGGGTGGTCGAAGCAGTCCCTTATCCGTTAAGGTTCTTCACGATACCAAAGCAGTATATCTAAACACATGAGATTCTTCGAGTGGTCGAAGTAGTCCCTGATCCAATAAGGTTGTTTGCGATACCAAAGCAGTATCTCTAAACACATGAGATTCTTCGGATGGTCAAAGCAGTCCCTTATCTACTAAGGTTCTTCGCGATACCAAAGGAGTATCTCTAAACACATTAGATTCTTCGGGTGGTTGAAGCAGTCCCTTATCCAATAAGGTTGTTTGCGATACCAAAGCAGTATCTCTAAACACATGAGATTCGTCGGGTGGGCGATGCAGTGCCTTATCCAATATGGTTCTTCGCGATACCAAAATAGTATCTCTAAACACATGAGATTCTTTGGGTGGTCAAAGCAGTCCCTTATCTAATAAGGTTCTTCGCAATTCCGAAGCAGTATCTTTAAACACATGAGATTCTTCGGGTGGTCGAAGCAGTCCCTTATCCAATAAGGTTCTTCGCGATACCAAAGCAGTATCTCTTAACACATGAATTTTGTCGGGTGGTCGAAGCAGCGCCTTTTCCAATAAGGTTATTTGCGATATCAAAGCAGTATCTCTAAACACATGAGATTCTTCGCGATACCAAAGCAGTATCTCTAAACACATGAGATTCTTTGGGTGGTCAAAGCAGTACCTTATCTAATAAGGTTCTTCGCGATACCAAAGCAGTATCTTTAAACACATGAGATTCTTCGGGTGGTCGAAGCAGTCCCTTATCCAATCAGGTTCTTCGCGATACCAAAGCAGTATCTCTAAACACATGATATTCTTCGGGTGGTCAAAGCTGTCTCTTATCTAATAAGGTTCTTCGCGATACCGAAGCAGTATCTCGAAACACATGAGATTCTTCGGTTGGTGAATATAGTCCCTTTTTCAATAAGGTTCTTTGCGATATCAAAGAAGTATCTCTAAACACACGAGATTCTTCGCGATACCAAAGCAGTATCTCTAAAGACATGAGATTCTTCATGTGGTCGAAGCAGTCTCTTATCCAATAAGGTTTTTCGCGATATGAAAACAGTATCTCTAACCCCATGAGATTCTTTGGGTGGTCGAAGCAGTCCCTTATCCGTTAACGTTCTTCACGATACCAAAGCAGTATCTCTAAACACATGAGATTCGTCGGGTGGTAAAAACAGCCCCTTATCTAATAAGGTTCTTTGCGATACCAAAGCAGTATCTCTAAACACATGAGATTCGTCGGGTGGTCGAAGCAGTGCCTTATCCAATAAGGTTCTTTGCGATACAAAAGCAGTATCTCTAAACACATGAGGTTCTTCGGGTGGTCGAAGAAGTCCCTTATCCGTTAAGGTTCTTCAAGATACCAAAGCAATATCTCTAAACACATGAGATTCTTCGGGTGGTCGAAGCAGTCCCTTATCCAATAAGGTTGTTTGCGATACCAAAGCAGTATCTCTAAACACATGAGATTCTTCGAATGGTCAAAGCAGTCCCTTATCTACTAAGGTTCTTCGAGATACCAAAGGAGTATCTCTAACACGTTATATTCTTCTGGTGGTTGAAGCAGTCCCTTATCCAATAGGGTTCTTCGCGATACCAAAGCAGTATCTCTAAACACATGAGATTCGTCGGGTGGGCGAAGCAGTGCCTTATCTAATAAGGTTCTTCGCAATACCAAAACAGTATCTCTAAACACATGAGATTCTTCGGGTGGTCAAAGCAGTCCTTTATCTAATAAGGTTCTTCGCAATTCCAAAGCAGTATCTTTAAACACATGAGATTCTTCGGGTGGTCGAAGCAGTCCCTTATCCAATAAGGTTCTTTGCGATACCAAAGCAGTATCTCTAAACACATCAGATTCGTCGAGTGGTCGATGCAGTGCCTTTTCCAATAAGGTTCTTCGCGATATCAAAGCTGTATCTCTAAACACATGAGATTCTTCGCGATACCAAAGCAATACCTCTAAACACATGAGATTCTTCGGGTGTTCAAAGCGGTACCTTATCTAATAAGGTTCTTCGCGATACCAAAGCAGTATCTTTAAACACATGAGATTCTTTGGGTGGTCGAAGCAGTGCCTTATCCAATAAGGTTCTTCGCGATACAAATGCAGTATCTCTAAACACATGATATTCTTCGGGTGGTCAAAGCAGTCCCTTAGCTAATAAGGTTCTTCGCTATATCAAAGCAGTTTCTCTAAACACACGAGATTCTTCGCGATACCAAAGCAGTATCTCTAAACACATGAGATTCTTCATGTGGTCAAAGCAGTCCCTTATCCAGTCAGGTTCTTCGCGATACGAAAACAGTATCTCTATACACATGAGATTCTTCGTGTGGTCGAAGCAGTCCCTTATCCGTTAAGGTTTTTCACGATACCAAAGCAGTATCTCTAAACACATGAGATTCTTCGGGTTGTCGAAGAAGTCCCTTATCCAATAAGGTTCTCTGTGACACCAAAGCAGTATCTCTATACACATGAGATTCTTCTGGTGGTCAAAGCAGTCCCTTATCTAAGAAGGTTCTTCGCGATACCAAAGCAGTATCTCTAAACACATGAGATTCTTTGGGTGGTTGAAGCAGTCCCTTATCCAATAAGGTTCATCATGATACCAAAGCAGTATCTCTAAACACATGAGATTCTTCGGGTTTTCGAAGAAGTCCCTTATCCAATAAGGTTCTTTGCGATACCAAAGCAGTATCTCTATACACATGAGATTCTTCTTGTGGTCAAAGCAGTCCCTTATCTAATAAGGTTCTTTGTGATACCAAAGCAGTATCTCTAAACACATGAGATTCTTCGGGTGGTCGAACAATCCCTTATCCAATAAGGTTCTTCGCGATAACAAAGTAGTATCTCTAAACACAGGAGATTCTTCGGGTGGTCGAAGCAGTTCCTTAGCCTTTATAGTTCTTCACGATACCAAAGCAGTATCTCTAAACACATGAGATTCTTCGGATTGTCGAAGCAGTCCCTTATCCAGTAAGGTTCTTTGCGATACCAAAGCAGTATCTCTAAACACATGAGATTCTTCGGGTGGTCGAAGCAGTCCCTTATTCGTTAAGGTTCTTCACGATACCAAAGCAGTATCTCTAAACACATGAGATTCTTCGGGTGGTCGAAGCAATCCCATATCCAATAAGGTTCTTTGCGATACCAAAGCAGTATCTCTTAACACATGAGATTCTTCCGGTGGTAAAAGCAGTCCCTTATCTAATAAGGTTCTTCGCGATACCAAAGCAGTATCTCTAAATACATTAGATTCTTTGGGTGGTTGAAGAAGTCCCTTATCCAATAAGGTTCTTTGCGATACCAAAGCAGTATCTTTAAACACATGCGATTCTTCGGGTGGTCGAAGCAGTACCTTATCCAATAAGGTTCTTTTTGATACCAAAGCAGTATCTCTAAACACATGAGATTCTTCAAGTGGTCGAAGCAGTCCCTTATCCAATAAGGTTCTTCGCGATTCCAAAGTAGTATCTATAAACACATGAGATTCGTCGGGTGGTCGAAGAAGTCCTATATCAACTAATGTTCTTCGCGTGGTCAAAGCAATCCTATATCAACTAATGTTCTTCGCGATACCAAAGCAGTATCTCTAAACACGTTAGATTCTTCGGGTGGTCGAAGCAGTCCCTTATCCAAAAAGGTTCTTCGCGATACCAAAGCAGTATCTTTAAACACATGAGATTCGTCGGGTGGTCGAAGAAGTGTCTTATCCAAAAAGGTTCTTCGTGATACCAAAGCAGTATCTCTAAACACGTTAGATTCTTCGGGTGGTCGAAGCAGTCCCTTATCCGTTAAGGTTCTTCAAGATACCAAAGTAGTATCTCTAAACACATGAGACACTTCAGGTGGTGAAAGCAGTCCCTTATCCAATAACGTTATTCGCGATATCAAAACAGTATCTCTAAACACACGAGATTCTTCGCGATACCAAAGCAGTATCTCTAAACACATGAGATTCTTCGTGTGGTCGAAGCAGTCCCTTATCCGTTAAGGTTTTTCACGATACCAAAGCAGTATCTCTAAACACATGAGATTCTTCGGGTTGTCGAAGAAGTCCCTTATCCAATAAGGTTCTTTGCGATACCAAAGTAGTATCTCTATACACATGAGATTCTTCTGGTGGTCAAAGCAGTCCCTTATCTAATAAGGTTCTTCGTGATACCAAAGCAGTATCTCTAAATACATGAGATTCTTTGGGTGGTTGAAGCAGTCCCTTATCCAATAAGGTTCATCATGATACCAAAGCAGTATCTCTAAACACATGAGATTCTTCGGGTTGTCGAAGAAGTCCCTTATTCAATAAGGTTCTTTGCGATACCAAAGCAGTATCTCTATACACATGAGATTCTTCTGGTGGTCAAAGCAGTCCCTTATCTAATAAGGTTCTTCGCGATACCAAAGCAGTATCTCTAAACACATGAGACTCTTCGGGTGGTCGAACAATCCCTTATCCAATAAGGTTTTTCGCGATACCAAAGTAGTATCTCTAAACACATGAGATTCTTAGGGTAGTCGATGGAGTCCCTTATCCAATAAGGTTCTTCGCGATAACAAAGTAGTATCTCTAAACACAGGAGATTCTTCAGGTGGTCGAAGCAGTCCCTTAGCCTTTATGGTTCTTCACGATACCAAAGCAGTATCTCTAAACACATGAGATTCTTCGGGTTGTCGAAGCAGTCCCTTATCCAATAAGGTTCTTTGCGATACCAAAGCAGTATCTCTAAACACATGAGATTCTTCGGGTGGTCAAAGCAGTCCCTTATCAACTGAGGTTCTTTGCGATACCAAAGCAGTATCTCTAAACACATTAGATTCTTCGGGTGATTGAAGCAGTCCCTTATCCAATAAGGTTCTTCGCGATAGCAAAGCACTATCTCTAAACACATGAGATTCGTCGGGTGGTCGAAGCAGTGCCTTATCCAATAAGGTTCTTCGCGATACCAAAGCAGTATCTCTAAACACATGAGATTCTTCGGGTGGTCAATGCAGTCCCTCATCTAATAAGGTTCTTCGCAATTCCAAAGCAGTATCTTTAAACACATGAGATTCTTCGGGTGGTCGAAGCTGTACCTTATCCAATAAGGGTCTTCGCGATACCAAAGCAGTATCTCTAAACACATGAGATTCGTCGGGTGGTCGAAGCAGTGCCTTTTCCAATAAGGTTCTTCGCAATATCAAAGTAGTATCTCTAAACACACGAGATTCTTCGCGATACCAAAGCAGTATCTTTAAACACATGAGATTCTTCGGGTGGTCGAAGCAGTACCTTATCCAATAAGGTTCTTTGTGATACCAAAGCAGTATCTCTAAACACATGAGATTCTTCAAGTGGTTGAAGCAGTCCCTTATCCAATAAGGTTTTTCGCGATACCACTATAGTATCTCTAAACACATAAGATTCTTAGGGTTGTCGAAGCAGTCCCTTTTCCAATAAGGTTCTTCGCGATACCAAAGTAGTATCTCTAAACACATGAGATTCTTCGGGTGGTCGAAACAGTCCCTTATCCGTTAAGGTTCTTCACGATATAAAGGCAGTATCTTTAAACACATGAGATTCTTCGGGTGGTGAAAGCAGTCCCTTATTCAATAACGTTCTTCGCGATATCGAAGCAGTATCTCTAAACACACGAGATTCTTCACAATACCAAAGCAGTATCTCTAAACACATGAGATTCTTCGTGTTTTCGAAGCAGTCCCTTATCCAATAAGGTTCTTCGCGATACAAAAACAATATCTCTAAACAAATGAGATTCTTCGGGTGGTCGAAGCAGTCCTTTATCCAATAAGGTTCTTTGCGATACCAAAGCAGTATCTCTATACAAATGAGATTCTTCCGGTGGTCAAAGCAGTCCCTTAGCTAATAACGTTCATCGCGATACCAAAGCAGTATCTCTAAACACATGAGATTCTTCGGGTGGTCGAAGCAGTCCCTTATCCGTTAAGGTTCTTCATGATACCAAAGTAGTATCTCTAAACACACGAGATTCTTCAGGTGGTCGAAGCAGTCCATTATCCAATAAGGTTCTTTGCGATACCAAAGCAGTATCTCTAAACACATGAGATTCTTCGGGTGGTCAAAGCAGTCCCATATCAACTAATGTTCTTCGCGATACCAAAGCAATATCTCTCAACACATAGATTCTTCGGATGGTCGAAGCAGTCCCTTATCCAAAAAGGTTCTTTGCGATACCAAAGCAGTATCTCTAAACACATGAGATTCGTCGGGTAGTCGAAGCAGTGCCTTATCTAATAAAGTTCTTCGTCATACCAAAGCAGTATCTCTAAACACATGAGATTCTTCGGGTAGTCGAAGCATTCCCTTATCCGTTAAGGTTCTTCACAATACCAATGCAGTATCTCTAAACACATGAGATTCTTCGGGTGGTTAAAGCAGTCCCTTATCCAATAATGTTCTTCGCGATATCAAAAAAGTATCTCTAAACACACGAGATTCTTCATGATACCAAAGCAGTATCTCTAAACACATGAGATTCTTCGTGTGGTCGAAGCAGTCCCTTATCCAATAAGGTTCTTCGCGATACGAAAACAATATCTCTAAACACATGAGATTCTTCGGGTGGTCGAAGCAGTCCCTTATCCGTTAAGGTTTTTCACGATACCAAAGCAGTAACTCTAAAGACATGAGATTCTTCGGGTGGTCGAAGCAGTCCCTTATCCAATAAGGTTCTTTGCGATACCAAAGAAGAATCTCTATACACATGAGATTCTCCCGGTGGTCAAAGCAGTCCCTTATCTAATAAGGTTCTTTGCGATACCAAAGCATTATCTCTAAACACATGAGATTATTTGGGTGGTTGAAGCAGTCCCTTATCCAATAAGGTTCATCGCGATACTAAAGCAGTATCTCTAAACACATGAGATTCTTCGGGTGGTCGAACAATCCCTTAATCAATAAGGTTCTTCGCGATACCAAAGTAGTATCTCTAAACACATGAGATTCTTAGGGTGCTCAATGAAGTCCCTTATCCAATAAGGTTCTTCGCGATACCAAAGCAGTATATCTAAACACATGAGATTCTTCGGGTGGTCGGAGCAGTCCCTTATCCGTTAAGGTTCTTCACGATACCAAAGCAGTATCTCTAAACACATGAGATTCTTCGGGTGGTCGAAGCAGTCCCTTATCCAATAAGGTTCTTTGCAATACCAAAGCAGTATCTCTAAACACCTGAGATTCGTCGGGTGGTCGAAGCAATGCCTTATCCAATAAGGTTCTTCGCGATACCAAAGTAGGATCTCTAAACACATGAGATTCTTCGGGTGGTCAAAGAAGTCCCTTATCTAATAAGGTTCTTCGCGATTCCAAAGCAGTATCTTTAAACACATGAGATTCTTCGGGTGGTCGAAGCAGACCCTTATCCAATAAGGTTCTTCGTCATACCAAAGCATTATCTCTAAACACATGAGATTCTTCGGGTGGCCGAAGCAGTCCCTTATCCAATAAGGTACTTCGCGATACCAAAGTAGTAACTCTAAACACATGAGATTCTAAGGGTGGTCTAAGCAGTCCCTTATCCAATAAGGTTCTTCACGATACCAAAGTAGTATCTCTAAACACATGAGATTATTCGGGTGGTCGAAGCAGTCCCTTATCCGTTAAGGTTCTTCACGATACCAAAGCAGTATCTCTAAAGGCATGAGATTCTTCGGGTGGTCGAAGCAGTCCCTTATCCAATAAGGTTCTTTGTGATACCAAAGCAGTATCTCTAAACACATGAGATTCTTCGGGTGGTCGAAAAATCCATTAATCAATAAGGTTCTTCGCGATACCAAAGTAGTATCTCTAAACACATAAGATTCTTAGGGTGGTCAATGCAGTCCCTCATCCAATAAGGTTCTTCGCGATACCAAAGCAGTATCTCTAAATACATGAGATTCTTCGGGTGGTCGAAGCAGTCCCTTATCCGTTAAGGTTCTTCACGATACCAAAGCAGTATCTCTAAACACATGAGATTCTTTGGGTGGTCGAAGCAGTCCCTTATCCAATAAGGTTCTTTGCGATACCAAAGCAGTATCTCTAAACACATGAGATTCTTCGGGTGGTCATAGCAGTCCCTTATCTACTAAGGTTCTTCGCGATACCAAAGCAGTATCTCTAAACACATTAGATTCTTCAGTTGGTTAAAGCAGTCCCTTATCCAATAAGGTTCTTTGCGATAACAAAGCAGTATCTCTAAACACCTGAGATTCGTCGGGTGGTCGAAGCAATGCCTTATCCAATAAGGTTCTTCGCGATACCAAAGCAGTATCTCTAAACACAAGAGATTCTTCGGGTGGTCAAAGCAGTCCATTATCTAATAAGCTTCTTCGCGATTCCAAAGCAATATCTTTAAACACATGAGATTCTTCGGGTGGTCGAAGCATACCCTTATCCAAGAAGGTTCTTCGTCATACCAAAGCAGTATCTCTAAACACATGAGATTCTTCGGGTGGCCGAAGCAGTCCCTTATCCAATAAGGTACTTCGCGATACCAAAGAAGTATCTCTAAACACATCAGATTCTTCGTGTGGTCGAAGCAGTCCCTTATCCAATAAGGTTCTTCGCGATAAGAAAACAGTATCTCTAAACACATGAGATTGTTCGGGTGGTCGAAGCCGTCCCTTATTCGTTAAGGTTCTTCACGATACCAAAGCAGATCTCTAAAGGCATGAGATTCTTCGGGTGGTCGAAGCAGTCCCTTATCCAATAAGGTTCTTTGTGATACCAAAGCAGTATCTCTAAACACATGAGATTCTTCCGGTGGGCAAAGCAGTCCCTTATCTAATAAGGTTCTTCGTGATGCCAAAGCAGTATCTCTAAACACATGAGATTCTTTGGGTGGTTGAAGCAGTCCCTTATCCAATAAGGTTCTTCGCGATACCAAAGCAGTATCTCTAAACACATGAGATTCTTCGGGTGGTCAAAGTAGTACCTTATCCAATATGGTTCTTCGTGATACCAAAGCAGTATCTCTAAACACATGAGATTCTTCGGGTGGTCGAACAATCCCTTATCTAATAAGGTTCTTCGCGATACCAAAGTAGTATCTCTAAACACTTGAGATTCTTCGGTTGGTGAAAGCAGTCCCTTATCCAATAATGTTCTTCGCGATATCAAAACAGTATCTCTAAACACACGAGATTCTTCACGATACCAAAGCAGTATCTCTAAACACATGAGATTCTTCCGGTGGTCAATGCAGTCCCTTATGTAATAAGGTTCTTCGCGATACCAAAGTAGTATCTCTAAACACATGAGATTCTTTGGGTGGTCGAAGCAGTCCCTTATCCAATAAGGTTCTTCACGATACCAAACTAGTATCTCTAAACATATGAGATTCTTAGGGTGGTCGAAGCAGTGCCTTATCTAATAAGGTTCTTCGTCATACCAAAGCAGTATCTCTAAACACATGAGATTCTTCGGGTGGTCGAAGCAGTCCCTTATCCGTTAAGGTTCTTCATGATACCAAAGCAGTATCTCTAAACACATGAGATTCTTCGGGTGGTCGAAGCAGTCCCTTATCCGTTAAGGTTCTTCATGATACCAAAGCAGTATCTCTAAACACATGAGATTCTTCGGGTGGTCGAAGCTGTCCCTTATCCAATAAGGTTCTTTGAGATACCAAAGCAGTATCTCTAAACACATGAGATTCTTCCGGTGGTCAAAGCAGTCCCTTATCTAATAAGGTTCTTCGCGATACCAAAGCAGTATCTCTAAACACATGAGATTCTTTGGGTGGTTTAAGCAGTCCGTTATCCAATAAGGTTCTTCGCGATACCAAAGCAGTATCTCTAAACACATGAGATTCTTCGCGATACCAAAGAAGTATCTCTAAACACATGAGATTCTTCGGGTGGTCGAAGCAGTCCCTTATCCAATAAGGTTCTTCGCGATAAGAAAACAGTATCTCTAAACACATGAGATTCTTCGGGTGGTCGAGGCAGTCCCTTATCCGTTAAGGTTCTTCACGATACCAAAGCAGATCTCTAAACACATGAGATTCTTCAGGTGGTCGAAGCAGTCCCTTATCCAATAAGGTTCTTTGTGATACCAAAGCAGTATCTCTAAACACATGAGATTCTTCCGGTGGTCAAAGCAGTCCCTTATCTAATAAGGTTCTTCGCGATGCCAAAGCAATATCTCTAAACACATGAGATTCTTTGGGTGGTTGAAGCAGTCCCTTATCCAATAAGGTTCTTCGCGATACCAAAGCAGTATCTCTAAACACATGAGATTCTTCGGGTGCTCAAAGCAGTACCTTATCCAATATGGTTCTTCGTGATACCAAAGCAGTATCTCTAAACACATGAGATTCTTCGGGTGGCCGAACAATCCCTTATCTAATAAGGTTCTTCGCGATACCAAAGTAGTATCTCTAAACACATGAGATTCTTAGGGTGGTCGATGCAGTCCCTTATCCAATAAGGTTCTTCGCGATACCAAAGCAGTATCTCTAAACACATGAGATTCTTCGGGTGGTCGAAGCAGTCCCTTATCCGTTAAGGTTCTTCAAGATACCAAAGCAGTATCTCTAAACACATGAGATTCTTCGGGTGGTCGAAGCAGTCCCTTATCCAATAAGGTTCTTTGCGATACCAAAGCAGTATCTCTAAACACATGAGATTCTTCGGGTGGTCAAAGCAGTCCCTTATCTACTAAGGTTCTTCGCGATACCAAAGCAATATCTCTAAACACATGAGATTCTTTGGGTGGTTTAAGCAGTCCGTTATCCAATAAGGTTCTTCGCGATACCAAAGCAGTATCTCTAAACACATGAGATTCTTCGCGATACCAAAGAAGTATCTCTAAACACATGAGATTCTTCGTGTGGTCGAAGCAGTCCCTTATCCAATAAGGTTCTTTGCGATACGAAAACAATATCTCTAAACACATGAGATTCTTCGGGTGGTCGAGGCAGTCCCTTATCTGTTAAGGTTCTTCACGATACCAAAGCAGATCTCTAAACACATGAGATTCTTCGGGTGGTCGAACAATCCCTTATCTAATAAGGTTTATCGTGATACCTAAGTAGTATCTCTAAACACATGAGATTCTTAGGGTGGTCGATGCAGTCCCTTATCGAATAAGGTTCTTCGCGATACCAAAGCAGTATCTCTAAACACATGAGATTCTTCGGGTGGTCGAAGCAGTCCCTTATCCGTTAAGGTTCTTCAAGATACCAAAGCAGTATCTCTAAACACATGAGATTCTTCGGGTGGTCGAAGCAGTCCCTTATCCAATAAGGTTCTTTGCGATACCAAAGCAGTATCTCTAAACACATGAGATTCTTCGGGTGGTCAAAGCAGGCCCTTATCTACTAAGGTTCTTCGGGATACCAAAGCAGTATCGCTAAACACATTAGATTCTTCGGTTGGTTAAAGCAGTCCCTTATCCAATAAGGTTCTTCGCGATACCAAAGCATTATCTCTAAACACATGAGATTCGTCGGGTGGTTGAAGCAGTGCCTTATCCAATAAGGTTCTTCGTGATACCAAAGCAGTATCTCTAAACACATGAGATTCTTCGGGTGGTCAAAGCAGTCCTTGTAAGAACACAGATTGTTTCTTAGTAATATCTCTATGTTTTGATGATAACACTTATGAATTTTGTATTCAAGAATTATATACTCTAAATTTGTTCTAGACTGTTTGCTACAGGTACTAAACAAAATATTCTTTAAGAGCAAATTTGGACCTAAACAATGATATTATGAAAGGCTTCAAAGGTTCAAGAGCATATTAGATGAAGATCTGAACGCTGCCTCAAGAAGAATCTGAGTGCTATCTACTAAAGATTCTGAAGCAGAAGCCTTTAAAGAATAGAAGATTCTGAGAGTTCAGAAGCTTAGTCATCAGAAGACTCTGAAGATACTGCGCTGCATAAGTATTAAGAATCTGATATAGAAGACTCTGCTCTGACAGAATTACACGCTCAAGCACACAAGCTGCACATACTCTGATTCAGCACAATCTGAAGAACATACCAAGACTCTGAAGATCCAGAAGATCTCTACTCTGGAGATTCTGAAAATCCAGACTCTGATGTTGATAGCTGAACTTACTTAGTGAAGAAGATTTGAATATGTACGTTGGCATATCTCAACAGCTCTTTCCTCTTTTATGCTAGACACAAGAACACAGACAAAAAGGTTTTATCTGTGCATTCCATTCTAAGGAAAGTTTCTGCAAAGTAAAGACAAAAGGCATCAGGCTTTTTCAGCACAGCCTCCAATGTAAAGACAAAAGGCTCCAGGCTTTTCAGCACAACCTTCAACGTTGAGAAGACTTCATGGATCTATGTGCCTATATAAATAAGTCCACTCCATCTTCTTCATTAATGAACTACTTGCAAAAATCACTTATCAAAGCAAATCTCTCAAAGCTCTTATATTTTATTTTGCAGTAACATTGTTCTTAAACTTAAGAGAAATATCACAGTTGTGATAACAGCTTCTTAGAAGCATTCTTACTCTTGTAATTGTTTTACACTGATTGTAAAAGGTTTTCCTTAAGAGGATCCAGTTAGGATCAGTAGCTCTTGAGAAGACTAAGAACAGTTGTTCTTAGGTGTTACTATTGTAATCTGTTTGATTAAATAGTGGATTAAGTCCTTGACTGAGAAAGGCAAATCACTCTTGAAAGGGTGGACTGGTGTAGTTGAGTTCAACGAACCAGGATAAAAATAACTGTGTTTGAATCTTGGATTATTTGTCATACTTATTCAACCCCCCCCCCCCCCCTCTAAGTAATTTTCTCACCTTCAGTTGGCATCAGAGCTCCGGTTCTGCGTGTGCTACCACTTAACCGTGTCTGTAAAGATCCAGTGAGAAAAGTTACTTTGATAAATATCTGTTTGTCATTATAGGTGATACATCTACATCCAACTGTAACAAATATGAAGGGGATAGAATCAGCACAAAGTCTCCCATGTTTGATGGAGAGAAATTTGATTACTGGAAGGACAAGATAGAAAGTTTCTTCCGGGGGTATGATGCTGATTTGTGGGACTTGGTTATTGATGGCTATGAACATCCTACAAATGAGGATGGCAAGAAAGTTGACAGAAAATCAATGACAGAAGCCCAGAAGAAGGATTTCAAAAATCACCATAAGGCTAGGACAATATTGCTTAATGCAATCTCTCATACTAAGTATGAAAAGATTACTAACAGAGAAACAACTCATGGAATGTTTGAGTCACTTAAAATGACTCATGAAGGAAATTCTCAAGTGAAGGAGACCAAGGCTCTAGCGCTTATACAGAAGTATGAAGCGTTCAAAATGGAAGAATCTGAAAATATAGAAACTATGTTTTCTAGATTCCAGATCCTTACAGCTGGTCTAAAGGTTCTGGACAAGGGATACTCTACATCAGATCATGTAAAGAAAATCATCAGAAGTCTACCTACCAGATGGAGACCAATGGTGACTGCCTTGAAGATGGCTAAAGATCTGAACAAGATCTCTTTAGAAGAACTCATCGGCTCACTGAGGAGCCATGAAATTGAGCTTGAGGAAGATGAACCTCAGAAGAAAGAAAAAGGTAAATTTGTTGCTTTAAAATCTAATAAATCTGCTAAAGCTTTGCAGGTTATTGAAGAAAGCTCTGAAGAATCTTCTTCTGAAGAAGAAGATGAATTATCCATGTTGTCCAGAAGGATCAACAGACTCTGGAAGCACAAGGGAAAGAAGTTCAACAACTTCAGAAAATCTGATCATAGAAAGGAATCTTCTGGGAAAGAAGGTTAACAAAAAGAAGAAGGTTCTGATGGCAACATGGGATGACTCAGATGAATCTGAATCATCTTCTGAATCAGAAGAAGAATGTGCCAATGTTGCACTGATGGCCAGCACAGAAGATCAGGAGGAAGGAACCTCAGGATATGAATCAGATTCTGAATCTGACGATGACGCCGAAGAGGTAATGGCTAAACTTACTAAAGAAGAACTGATAAAAGTTTTATCAGAAGTTCTGAAAAGTTATAACAATATCAAACTCAAATACAAGAAGCTGAAAAGCAGTCTTGAATCTGAGATTGATCTTCTGAAGACAGAACTTGTTGAGCAAAAAGAAATTAATCTAAAAATCAAAAGTGACTTTGAAACAACTCAACAAGAATCTGAATCTAAGACTAAGTCATGTGAAAAAATTTTAGAAAAATATGACTCTAGCTTTCAGAGATTCCTTACTAAGAGCATAGACAGAAGCAAGATGGCTTCTATGATCTATGGTGTTAGTGGGAATAATAGAAGAGGTATTGGATATGAATCTTCCTCTGGAAGTAATCCAAAATCTGTTGACAAACTCTTCATCAAGAATACACCTCTGTACTCTCAATTTAAGTTTGGTCACTTAAATGACATTAAACACACAAGCTCTGAGAAGAATACTTATGTGTTTAAACCCAAGGCAAGTCAGAATAAACATTATGTTGAAAAACAGAAGTTTAGACAAACCTACAAACCAACTAACTCCAAAGGACCCAAGAAGATCTGGGTACCTAAGAACAAAATAATCCCTGTTGCAGATGTTCTTAGCAGAAAAATTCGGACGCCAGTCATGGTACCTGGACTCTGGATGCTCACGACACATGATAGGAGAAAGGTCTATGTTCCAAAGCCTGGAACTTAGATCTGGAGGTGACGTGAAGTTTGGAGGGAACCAGAAAGGCAAGATCATTGGATCTGGCACTATTGGAAATGGTAAACTTCCCTCTATAACTAATGTTTTACTTGTTGAAGGCTTAAAACATAACTTATTGTCCATAAGTCAATTAAGTGACAATGGTTATGATATTACCTTGAGTCAAAAATGTTGTAAAGCTGTAAGTCAAAAGGATGGCTCTATCCTATTTAGTGGTAAGAGGAAAAACAACATTTATAAAATAAATCTTTCTGAAATTAAAGTTCAAAATGTTAAATGCCTCTTGTCTGTTAATGAACAGCAATGGGTCTGGCACAGAAGATTGGGCCATATTAATATGAGACATATATGTCAGATTAATAAACTTAATCTTGTCATAGGACTCCCTAATCTGAAGTTCACTTCAGATGCTCTTTGTGAAGCATGCCAAAAAGGGAAGTTTTCAAAAACATCTTTTAAATCAAAAAATGTTGTTTCTACTTTCAAACCACTAGAATTACTTCATATTGATCTGTTTGGACCAGTGAAAACTGCATCTATCAGAGGCAAGAAGTATGGATTAGTCATTGTTGATGACTATAGTAGATGGACATGGGTAAAGTTCTTAAAACCCAAGGATGAGTCACATTCTGTGTTCTTTGACTTCTGCAAGCAAGTCCAGAATGAAAAAGATTTCAAAATCATAAAAGTCAGAAGTGATCATGGTGGTGAATTTGAAAATAAATATTTTGAAAAATATTTTTCTGAAAACGAATTGCTAATGATTTTTCCTGTCCTAGAACTCCACAACAAAATAGGGTTGTAGAGAGGAAAAACAGGACTCTGCAAGAAATGGCAGAACCATGATCAATGAGACAAATCTGGCAAAACACTTTTGGGCAGAAGCAATCAACACAACTTGTTACATTCAAAACAGAGTGTCTGTAAGACCTCTTCTGAAAAAGACTCCATATGAATTGTGGAAGAACAGAAAGCCTAACATTTCATATTTTCATCCTTTTGGATGTACTTGTTATATACTTAACACTAAAGAAAATCTCAACAAGTTTGATTCCAAAGCACAAAAGTGTTTCATGCTTGGTTATTCTGAACGCTCTAAAGGCTATAGAGTATTCAATACTGAAACACAGATTGTGGAAGAATCTATTCATGTAAGATTTGATGATAAGCTTGGCTTTGAAAAGCCAAACCAGTTTGAGAATTCTGCAGATAGAGAAGTGATTCTCACAGACTCTGAAGGATCAGAGGCAGAAAAGGCTAAAGAAAAGGAATCTGAAGCAACTCCAGATGCTATTCCCCTATCTTCTCAATTGGACAACTTACACATTTCTGAAAGATCAAATGTCAGAGGATCTTCTTCCAGAATCAAGGCATCTCACCTAGAAGATGTGATTATTGGAAAGAAAGATGATCCAATCAGGACAAGATCCTATCTCAGAACATCTGAATCTTCATTGTTTGGCTTAGTGTCAATAATTGAACCAACATCTGTGGATAAGGCTCTGAAAGATAATGAATGGATTATTGCCATGCAAGAAGAGCTAAATCAATTCACCAGAAATGAAGTTTGGGATCTAGTTCCTAGACCTAAAGGATTCAATGTTATTGGAACAAAATGGGTCTTCAGGAATAAGATGAATGAAAAGGGAGAAGTTGAAAGGAATAAGGCAAGGCTGGTTGCTCAAGGATACAGTCAACAAGAAGGTATTGATTACACTAAAACTTATGCTCCAGTGACAAGGTTAGAGTCTATACGCCTTCTTATTTCATTTGCTGCACAGAATAACATCACTCTGTATCAGATGGATGTTAAAAGTGTCTTTCTTAATGGTATTATAGAAGAGGAAGTATATGTCCACCAACCTCCTGGTTTTGAAAGTGAAAACTTTCCAGATCATGTTTTTAAACTAAAGAAATCTCTTTATGGCTTAAAACAAGCTCCCAGAGCTTGGTATGAGAGGTTGAGCAATTTCCTTCTGAAGAAAAACTTTATCAGAGGAAAAGTGGAAACAACTTTATTCTGTAAAACGGTTAAGAAAGATTTGTTGATTTGTCAAATTTATGTAGATGATATTATTTTTGGATCAACAAATATTATGCTTGGAAAGGAGTTTGCTAAATGTATGCAGGCAGAGTTTGAAATGAACATGATGGGAGAATTGAGATTCTTTTTGGGAATTCAAGTCAACCAGACTCCAGAGTGCACCTACATACATCAAACCAAATATGTTAAAGAGCTTCTGAAGAAGTTCAACATGGTTGATAGTAAAATGGCAAAGACTCCAATGCACCCTACAAACACTCTAGGTAAGGAAAAGGTAAGGAAGAAGGTAGATCAGAAACTCTACAGAGGTATGATAGGATCTCTTTTATAATTGATTGCTTCTAGACCAGATATTTTGTTTAGTGTCTGCTTATGTGCAAGATTCCAATCAGATCCTAGAGAATCACACTTAACAGCTGTTAAGAGGATTCTAAGGAATCTGAAAGGTACTACTAACATGGGTTTGTGTTACAGAAGATCTGATGAATTTTCATTAGTTGGATTATATGATGCTGATTATGCTGGAGACAGAGTTGAACGTAAAAGCACTTCTGGAAGCTGTCAGTTTCTTGGAAGTCATCTGATCTCATGGTACAGCAAGAAGCAACCCACTATTGCACTATCAACTACATAGGCAGAGTACATTGCTGCTGCTGGATGTTGTACGCAGATGCTCTGGATGAAGAGTCAGTTAGAAGATTATCAGATCTATGAGAGTAATCTTTCTATCTTCTGTGATAATACTTCTGCTATATGTTTGTCAAAAAATCCAATCTTGCCTTCTAAGGCTAGACATATAGAAATTAAACATCACTTCATCAGAGACTATGTTTAAAAGGGTTTAATCAATCTAGCCTTTGTTGATACTAATCATCAATGGGCTGATATTTTCACAAAACCCCTTGCTGAAGATAGATTTAAGTTTATTCTGAAAAATATTTGTATGGATTTTTGTCCAGAGTAATATTTATCAGAGGCAACTTCTTAGATGCAAAATATTTAATGATCTGAAGTATTTCATCTGACTAATTGTTCTTTTATCTTTAATTAATTTATTTGTGTGAAACTGTGAACTAACAAACTCAGAAGATCTGAAAGTTGGAAACGTTTCATTTCTTGAGAGACATCAGATGCACATACAAAGCAAACACGTGTCACTCAGCATCTGAAAAGATGGAGTGCTCAACTGAATTGACGTTTGAGGTATTGCTTTGAAAATCTCACTTTTCTTGGATTTCCCCCCAGTTGTCATAATTTTAATTTGAAATGATTACTTTCATTAAATGTTGTACAAACGTGCGTATGTGTCTTTTGATGTGCCCAATGCTTGATTTTTAGTTGTCTATAAATACCACCTATCACACTATTTTCACATTTTTCACTCTGACTACACCTATGCGTTTCTGTTCTCTCTTCAACCTCTACAAAAACCCTAAACCCAAATCAAGATCTTCTTCTTCATCAATGGCTTATACATCAAATGCTGCTGAAATCTCCAACAAAACTATAATGTACAAGAAACCAGAACGCACCCTATTTACTCCAGTAGTAGATCTTGAGGTTCTGTGTGAGAGCTTCGTTGATCTTGAATCTTTAAAGGAAAATGGGTTTGATCTAACAACTGCCATTAAAGCTTAAGGCTGGGATAAGTACTTTGAGAGATTGATGGGTCCTGTGTACCCAACTCTTGTAAAGGAATTCTGGATTCATGCTAGCACTGGTCCTAAGTTCATTCACTCATCTGTCCTTGGGAAGGAGATAGTGATTACTGAGAAACTGATCAGGCAACTGTTCAGTTATACAGAATCTGATGGAGTTTCAAACCTAGCCTCTTCACGTATTGATATGGCTAAGGTATATGAAGAAACCACTGTAGCTGGAACACCAACAAGTAAGGTTAAAGATCTGAAACCTATCTATAGGATCTGGGCAAAGATATTTATGAGTACAATCTTTCACAGAAAGTTATCCAACTCACCAGACTATGTGAGTTCAGAACATCTATATTTCATGTACTGCATCAGCCAGAATGTTAAGGTGGATCTGCCATATCTGATCATCAGTCATCTTCTGACTCATGTCAAAGAGACTAGAGAAGAGGTCAGAGCTAAAGCTGGGAAAGTTAGAACTTGGATACCTCTGGGAAGATTGATTTCAGACATCCTTGTTGAAAACAAGCTGGTAAAGCATCTGACAGATGCAAAGATAACAGAGGATCTGTCATACATCATTGGATCTGAGATAAATGGACTCAATCTGAAAAGGATGAAAATCATTTCAGAGCTGAATGGAAAACTAAGGAAGATAAACTCTGAGGAGGTCAATGGCAGAAGGATAACCTTAGAATACTTTCCAATGTTCAGTGCAGATGAACCAAAGGATATTGTCTGGACTTACATTGCAGAGTGTCTGAAGGAAGGAATTCCTCTACCTAATAATCTTGTTCAGGAACAAGGAGAAGAAATGCCCAATCTGATGAAGGAAAGGCGTAGTAAGAGGAAAGCTGAAGAAGGATCGATTCTGAAGAAAAGGAAAGTATCTGAAGTTCCAAGGAAAAAGAAGAAAGGAGCAAAGAAAGCCAGAATTAGTTCTAGAGATGCCACTATGGAAGAGATTGGAGACACTATTCATCAGGTATTAACATCTGATCCTACACCTGCTGTTCATTCACCCCTTTCATCACCACAACTCTCTCCAAACCTTGGACAAAGATCTTCAAAACCCAAACAATCTGCAAATCTTTCATTTGAACGACTCTCATCTGAACCAGTACATTCACAACCATTTCCTGTACCAATTCCCTCTGAACCCCAACCTCATATTATATCTGAACCCCCTCAAACAATTCAATAAGAAATTCCACAAACTCAAACACTTCAGTCAGGAATTCCACAAACTCAAACACTTCAATCAGAAATTCCACAAACTCAATCAATTCAACCTGAAATTCCACAAACAGAAACAATTCAACCAGAAATTCCTCAAACAGAAATTCCACAACTAGCAATGTCACAACCAGATAATCCCCAATTAGAGATTCTCCAACCAGAAATAATAATCTCAAAACCAAACCAACCAGAGATTGTTCAAACTGAACAATCTGAACAACCAATTCCATCAGAAGATCCAAATCTTTCTGACAATATCCTGGATATAGAACCCCTCAATCACTCAATTATCATTTCTTCAACATCTGTTCACTCAGATGAATCTTCTGATTGTGAATCATCTGATTCATCTGATTTTGAACCAAAGTCACTCAAACAAGCACGTTCTGAAAGTTTTATGAAGGAACATCTTAACATTTCCATGTTTCATACTCCACCAAACTCTCCACCTCAACCACAACCATCTGAAATTCAACCATCTGAAATTCAACCATCTGAAATTCAACCATCTAAAACTCAAACATCTGAAACCCAAACCATCCCTCAACCATCTGAAACCAATCCATCTGAAACACAAACCATTCCTCAACCATCTGAACTCCCTCAATCTGACATCCAAACATC
The DNA here is from genome assembly GCA_963859935.3 of Lathyrus sativus. Classification (NCBI taxonomy): domain Eukaryota; kingdom Viridiplantae; phylum Streptophyta; class Magnoliopsida; order Fabales; family Fabaceae; genus Lathyrus; species Lathyrus sativus. The sequence goes on along the minus strand of OZ012740.1, from coordinate 232,975,655 downwards.
TCAACCAACATCACCTCAACCACAACCATCTGAACCAACTCCTGTTAACACTCCTAATCCTAATCCCTCTGAACAGTCTGAACAGTCAGATCTAGGATCATGTGTTAATGCTATGTTTGAAATTTTCAAAAAGGAGATAGATTCTGAATATACTAGTGTTAAGGATGTGTGCATGTCAAGTTTGGATCCAACTGTCTCAAATGCTGCTTGGAAGCGTTTCATCTGGATGTTCAACAAAGCTGCCTTAAAAGTTAGAGCTAAATGCTCTAAGCTTGCTAAGACTAAGTTTGCAGAATTAATCAAGGTAACTCTGATGAACATGCCTCCTCCTCCTCCTGTGTTACTTCTGGAAGCTGCTCCTCCAGAGGTTCCTGAATCTGAAATGGTTGAACAAGCCTCTGAAGAGAACCAATCTGAAGAGAACCCTGCTGCTCCTTCTTCATCTGTGGTCACAGAGCTTGTGAATGATGTTAAGGAAATAAAAGATTGGATGATCAAGCAAGAGAAGACAACTGATGACGTCAAGACCTGGATGTCTAAGCAAGAAGAGTCAACTGCCAAAATGACAGAGCTTCTGACCCTTATTGCTTCACGCCAGACCTAGTTTTTTAGTTGTCATTTTTGCACATGTTATTGCCTTTGTTGTTTTCTTATTGTTGTGTTATGCGTTTTGGCATCTGCCTGTTTGACTGTGAACTTTGGTATGTTTAATTGCATGTTGATGTTTTTGCGTCTATATGCTTCTTTTCTTCTGTATCTTTATGTCTTTAAAAATCGTTTTGATTATGACAAAAAGGGGGAGAAAAAGAGAATCTGATTGTTCAAAATATAAGCAATTACTAAAACTGAAATTCATACAATTTATTAACTTACTTTGAATTTAAGTCTTTCAGATTACATTGATATATCTGACATAATTCATTGAAGTTACTCTGAGATTTTTCCAACCAGAACCTGATCTTCAAAGCAAATATGCGTATTCAATCAATTCTAATAGCTTACTCTGATACCTTTACCCTAAAAGATAATTCAAGCAAGATGATAACCAGGCGCTCTGACTGAAGAAAGTATGAATTATCTGGTATCAAGATTTGACTCTGAAAGTCAAACCTCTTGCATCAGGCTCTGAATCTGAAATATACTTAATCAAAAAGGGAAGTGTTTTCTTCTATTAGAGTATTTATTTCAGGGGGAGGTTGGTAATCCCAGGGGGAGTTATAATTCATATCTTTTTATTGAACAAAATTTCTCATGTTTTTGTCATCATCAAAAAGGGGGAGATTGTAAGAACACAGATTGTTTCTTAGTAATATCTCTATGTTTTGATGATAACACTTATGAATTTTGTATTCAAGAATTATATACTCTAAATTTGTTCTAGACTGTTTGCTACAGGTACTAAAGAAAATATTCTTAAAGAGCAAATTTGGACCTAAACAATGATATTATGAAAGGCTTCAAAGGTTCAAGAGCATCTTAGATGAAGATCTGAAGGTTGCCTCAAGAAGAATCTGAGTGCTATCTACTAAAGATTCTGAAGCAGAAGACTCTGAGAGTTCAGAAGCTTAGTCATCAAAAGACTCTGAAGATACTGCGCTGCATAAGTATTGAGAATCTGATATAGAAGACTCTGCTCTGATAGAATTACACGCTCAAGCACACAAGCTGCACATACTCTGATTCAGCACAATCTGAAGAACATACCAAGACTCTGAAGATCCAGAAGATCTCTACTCTGGAGATTCTGAAAATCCAGACTCTGATGTTGATAGCTGAACTTACTTAGTGAAGAAGATTTGAATATGTACGTTGGCATATCTCAACAGCTCTTTCCTCTTTTATGCTAGACACAAGAACACAGACAAAAAGGTTTTATCTGTGCATTCCATTCTAAAGAAAGTTTCTGCAAAGTAAATACAAAAGGCATCAGGCTTTTTCAGCACAGCCTCCAATGTAAAGACAAAAGGCTCCAGGCTTTTCAGCACAGCCTTCAATGTTGAGAAGACTTCATGGATCTATGTGCCTATATAAATAAGTCCACTCCATCTTCTTCAGTAATGAACTACTTGCAAAAATCACTTATCAAAGCAAATCTCTCAAAGATCTTATATTTTATTTTGCTGTAACATTGTTCTTAAACTTAAGAGAAATATCACAGTTGTGATAATAGCTTCTTAGAAGCATTCTTACTCTTGTAATTGTTTTACACTGATTATAAAAGGTTTTCCTTAAGAGGATCCAGTTAGGATCAGTAGCTCTTGAGAAGACTAAGAACAGTTGTTCTTAGGTGTTACTATTGTAATCTGTTTGATTAAATAGTGGATTAAGTCCTTGACTGAGAAAGGCAAATCACTCTTGAGAGGGTGAAATGGAGTAGTTGAGTTCAACGAACCAGGATAAAAATAACTGTGTTTGAATTTTGGATTATTTGTCATACTTATTCAACCCCCCCATCTAAGTAATTTTCTCACCTTCAGTCCCATATCTAATAAGGTTCTTCGCGATTCCAAAGCAGTATCTTTAAACACATGAGATTCTTCGGGTGGTCGAAGCAGTCCCTTATCCAATAAGGGTCTTCGCGATACCAAAGCAGTATCTCTAAACACATGAGATTCGTCGGGTGGTCGAAGCAGTGCCTTTTCCAATAAGGTTCTTCACGATATCAAAGCAGTATCTCTAAACACACGAGATTCTTTGCGATACCAAAGCAATATCTCTAAACACATGAGATTCTTCGGGTGGTCAAAGCAGTACCTTATCCAATAAGGTTCTTTGTGATACCAAAGCAGTATCTCTAAACACATGAGATTCTTCAAGTGGTCGAAGCAGTCCCTTATCCAATAAGGTTCTTCGCGATACCAAAGTAGTATCTCTAAACACATGAGATTCTTAGGGTGGTCCAAGTAGTCCCTTATCCAATAAGTTTCTTCGCAATACCAAAGTAGTATCTCTAAACACATGAGATTCTTTGGGTGGTCGAAGCAGTCCGTTATCCGTTAAGGTTCTTCACGATACCAAAGCAGTATCTCTAAACACATGAGATTCTTCGGGAGGTGAAAGCAGTCCCTTATCCAATAACGTTCTTCGCGATATCAAAGTAGTATCTCTAAACACACGAGATTCTTCGCGATACCAAAGCAGTATCTCTAAACACATGAGATTCTTCGTGTGGTCGAAGCAGTCCCTTATCCAATAAGGTTCTTCGCGATACGAAAACAGTATCTCTAAACACATGTGATTCTTCGGGTGGTCGAAGCAGTCCCTTATCCGTTAAGGTTCTTCACGATACCAAAGCAGTATCTCTAAACACATGAGATTCTTCGGGTGGTCGAAGCAGTCCCTTATCCAATAAGGTTCTTCATCATACCAAAGCAGTATCTCTAAACACATGAGATTCTTCGGGTGGTCGAAGCAGTCCCTTATCCGTTAAGGTTCTTCACGATACCAAAGCAGTATCTCTAAACACATGAGATTCTTCGGGTGGTCGAAGCAGTCCCTTATCCAATAAGGTACTTTGCGATACCAAAGCCGTATATCTAAACACATGAGATTCTTCCGGTGGTCAAAGCAGTCCCTTATCTAATAAAGTTCTTCGCGATACCAAAGCAGTATCTCTAAATACATGAGATTCTTTGGGTGGTTGAAGCAGTCCCTTATCCAATAATGTTCTTCACGATACCAAAGCAGTATCTCTAAACACATGAGATTCTTCGGGAGGTGAAAGCAGTCCCTTATCTTATAATGTTCTTCGCCATATTAAAGCAGTATCTCTAAACACATGAGATTCTTCACGATACCAAAGCAGTATCTCTAAACACATGAGATTCTATCGGTGGTCAATGTAGTCCCTTATCTAATAAGGTTCTTCGCGATACCAAAGCAGTATCTCTAAACACATGAGATTCTTTGGGTGGTTGAAGCAGTCCCTTATCCAATAAGGTTCTTCAAGATACCAAAGCAGTATCTCTAAACAGATGAGATTCTTCAGGTGGTCGAAGCAGTCCCTTATCCAATAAGGTTCTTCACGATACCAAAGTAGTATCTCTAAACATATGAGATTCTTAGGGTGGTCGAAGCAGTGCCTTATCCAATAAGGTTCTTCGTCATACCAAAGCAGTATCTCTAAACACATGACATTCTTCGGGTGGTCAAAGCAGTCCCTTATCCGTTAAGGTTCCTCACGATTCCAAAGCAGTATCTCTAAACATATGAGATTCTTCGGGTGGTCGAAGCAGTCCCTTATCCAATAAGGTTCTTTGCGATACCAAAGCAGTATTTCTAAACACATGAGATTCTTCCGGTGGTCAAAGCAGTCCCTTAGCTAATAAGGTTCTTCACGATACCAAAGCAGTATCTCTAAATACATGAGATTCTTTGGGTGGTTCAAGCAGTCTGTTATCCAATAAGGTTCTTCGCGATACCAAAGCAGTATCTCTAAACACATGAGATTCTTCGGGTGGTCGAAGCAGTCCCTTATCCAATAAGGTTCTTCATCATACCAAAGCAGTATCTCTAAACACATGAGATTCTTCGGGTGGTCGAAGCAGTCCCTTATCTGTTAAGGTTCTTCACGATACCAAAGCAGTATCTCTAAACACATGAGATTCTTCGGGTGGTCGAAGCAGTCCCTTATCTAATAAGGTACTTTGCGATACCAAAGCTGTATCTCTAAACACATGAGATTCTTCCGGTGGTCAAAGCAGTCCCTTATCTAATAAAGTTCTTCGCGATACCAAAGCAGTATCTCTAAATACATGAGATTCTTTGGGTGGTTGAAGCAGTCCCTTATCCAATAATGTTCTTCACGATACCAAAGCAGTATCTCTAAACACATGAGATTCTTCGGGTGGTCGAAGCAATACCTTATCCAATAAGGTTCTTTGTGATACCAAAGCAGTATCTCTAAACACATGAGATTCTTCAAGTGGTCGAAGCAGTCCCTTATCCAATAAGGTTCTTCGCGATACCAAAGAAGTATCTCTAAACACATGAGATTCTTAGGGTGGCTGAAGCAGTCCCATATCCAATAAGGTTCTTCGCGATACCAAAGTAGTATCTCTAAACACATGAGATTCTTCGGGTGGTCGAAGCAGTCCCTTATCTGTTAAGGTTCTTCATGATACCAAAGCAGTATCTCTAAACACATGAGATTCTTCGGGAGGTGAAAGCAGTCCCTTATCTTATAATGTTCTTCGCCATATCAAAGCAGTATCTCTAAACACATGAGATTTTTTACGATACCAAAGCAGTATCTCTAAACGTATGAGATTCTACCGGTGGTCAATGTAGTCCCTTATCTAATAAGGTTCTTCGCGATACCAAAGCAGTATCTATAAACACATGAGATTCTTTGAGTGGTTGAAGCAGTCCCTTATCCAATAAGGTTCTTCAAGCTACCAAAGCAGTATCTCTAAACACATGAGATTCTTCAGGTGGTCGAAGAAGTCCCTTATCCAATAAGGTTCTTCACGATACCAAAGTAGTATCTCTAAACATATGAGATTCTTAGGTTGGTCGAAGCAGTGCCTTATCCAATAAGGTTCTTCGTCATACCAAAGCAGTATTTCTAAACACATGAGATTCTTCGGGTGGTCAAAGCAGTCCCTTATCCGTTAAGGTTCCTCACGATTCCAAAGCAGTATCTCTAAACATATGAGATTCTTCGGGTGGTCGAAGCAGTCCCTTATCCAATAAGGTTCTTTGCGATACCAAAGCAGTATTTCTAAACACATGAGATTCTTCCGGTGGTCAAAGCAGTCCCTTAGCTAATAAGGTTCTTTCGGGAGGTGAAAGCAATCCCTTGTCCAATAATGTTCTTTGCGATATCAAAGCAGTATCTCTAAACACACGAGATTCTTCACGATACCAAAGTAGTATCTCTAAACACATGAGATTCTTCCGGTGGTCAATGCAGTCCCTTATCAAATAAGGTTCTTTGTGATACCAAAGCAGTATCTCTAAACACATGAGATTCTTTGGGTGGTTGAAGAAGTCCCTTATCCAATAAGGTTCTTCGCAATACCAAAGCAGTATCGCTAAACACATGAGATTCTTCGGGTGGTCGAAGCAGTACCTTATCCAATAAGGTTCTTCGTCATACAAAAGCAGTATCTCTAAACACATGAGATTCTTCGGGTGGTCGAAGCAGTCCCTTATCCAATAAGGTTCTTCACGATACCAAAGTAGTATCTCTAAACATATGAGATTCTTAGGGTGGTCGAAGCAGTGCCTTATCCAATAAGGTTCTTCGTCATTCCAAAGCAGTATCTCTAAACACATGAGATTCTTCGGGTGGTCGAAGCAGTCCCTTATCCGTTAAGGTTCTTCACGATACCAAAGCAGTATCTCTAAACACATGAGATTATTCGGGTGGTCGAAGCAGTCCCTTATCCAATAAGGTTCTTTGCAATACCAAAGCAGTATCTCTAAACACATGATATTCATCCGGTGGTCAAAGCAGTCCCTTATCTAATAAGGTTCTTCGCGATACCAAAGCAGTATCTCTAAATACAAGAGATTCTTTGGGTGGTTGAAGCAGTCCGTTATCCAATAAGGTTCTTCGCGATACCAAAGCAGTATCTCTAAACACATGAGATTCTTCGGTTGGTCGAAGCAGTACCCTATCCAATTAGGTTCTTTGTGATACCAAAGCATTATCTCTAAACACATGAGATTTTCTTCAAGTGGTCGAAGCAGTCCCTTAGCCAATAAGCTTCTTCGCGATACCAAAGTAGTATCTCTAACACATGAGATTCTTAGGGTGGTCGAAGCAGTCCCTTATCCAATAAGGTTCTTCGCGATACCAAAGTAGAATCTCTAAACACATGAGATTCTTCAGGTGGTCAAAGCAGTCCCTTATCTGTTAAGGTTCTTCACGATACCAAAGCAGTATCTCTAAACACATGAGATTCTTCAGGTGCTGAAAGCAGTCCCTTATCCAATAATATTCTTCACGATATCAAAGCAAGATCTCTAAACACACGAGATTCTTTACGATACCAAAGCAGTATCTCTAAACACATGAGATTCTTCCGGTGGTCAAAGCAGTCCCTTATCTAATAAGGTTCTTCGCGATACCAAAGCAGTATCTCTAAACACATGAGATTCTTTGGGTGGTTGAAGCAGTCCCTTATCCAATAAGGTTCTTCGCGATACCAAAGCGATATCTCTAAACACATGAGACTCTAGGGGTGGTGAAAGCAGTCCCTTATCCAATAAGGTTCTTCGTCATACCAAAGCAGTATCTCTAAACACATGAGATTCTTTGGGTGGTCGAAGCAGTCCCTTATCCAATAAGGTTCTTCATGATACCAAAGTAGTATCTCTAAACATATGAGATTCTTAGGGTGGTCAAAGCAACACCTTATCCAATAAGGTTCTTCGTCATACCAAAGCAGTATCTCTAAACACATGAGATTCTTCGGGTGGTCGAAGCAGTCCCTTATCTGTTAAGGTTCTTCACGATACCAAAGCAGAATCTCTAAACACATGAGATTCTTCGGGTGGTCAAATCAGTCCCTTATCCAATAAGGTTATTTGCGATACCAAAGCAGTATCTCTAAACACATGAGATTCTTCCGGTGGTCAAAGCAGTCCCTTATCTAATAAGGTTCTTCACGATACCAAAGTAGTATCTCTAAATACATGAGATTCTTTGGGTGGTTGAAGCAGTCCGTTATCCAATAAGGTTCTTCGCGATACCAAAGCAGTATCTCTAAACACATGAGATTCTTCGGGTGGTCAAAGCAGTACCTTATCCAATAAGGTTCTTTGTGATACCAAAGCATTATCTCTAAACACATGAGATTCTTCAAGTGGTCGAAGCAGTCCCTTATCCAATAAGGTTCTTCGCGATACCAAAGTAGTATCTCTAACACATGAGATTCTTAGGGTGGTCGAAGCAGTCCCTTATCCAATAAGGTTCTTCGCGATACCAAAGTAGAATCTATAAACACATGAGATTCTTCGGGTGGTCGAGGCAGCCCTTATCTGTTAAGGTTCTTCACGATACCAAAGCAGTATCTCTAAACACATGAGATTCTTCGGGTGGTGATAGTGTTGCACCCCAAAATTTGACCAACATTTATTCATTCATTGAGTGTTTGAAATTTGATACCTTCATCAGAAAGTTCAAGAGATCCTCAGAGGAATTGGTTGAAACCAGGGTTGTGTGCCTCCTAACTTGAGAGTTGTGGGTGCTCCTCAGATGATTCTGAGACTTTGAGAATGAACTTAAATGTTTTGAGAAAGCTTATGAGATGTCTTGATAGCCATCATGAAGTCCAGAGAAGGCATTATGCAAGAGTTCAGAAGATTCAACCATGAGTGGTAGAATTAGGGTTTTGACTGGGTCAACCCTAGGATAACTGAAGATTTGGGGAAGGTTGAGACTCAATCCAAGGGCCATGAGATCATGGAATGATGTATAGAGATGTTATAAAGATGATTCCTAGACCAACTCATCATGATTGAGGAGTTTGAGAAGTTTCAAGTCAGGGTTTCTGAGGATTGTCAGTAAGAAAACCCTAATTTGACCCCTATCTTCCAGGCAGTTTTAGCTATAGATGTGATTGAGATCTCATCTTCCCCACAACATGAATGTTGTAGAGCTTGTTCTAAGCTTTAATTTGAGTGGTGGAAGTCCTTGATAGGAGTTACAGAGCTCAAGTTATGGTTTTGACAAATTACAGGTCAGTTGATGTGTGTGAATCTGGGTCCTTGAAAGTCACCCAACTTGCAGACAACTTTTGCCCTAGTAGGAGGATTCCTATGGTTTCTTGGTCAACATGAATGTTGAAGAGGATCTTCTTAGCTTTAATTTGAGTGGTAGAAGTCCTTGATTGGATTTGTGGAACTCAACTTATGGTTTGAACAAGGCAGGGGTATTTTGGTCATTTGTCAGTTATAGGTCATTTTAGCCAATGCCTAAAACTCCTATTTCCAAGCCTCAAATGGAAAAACTCAAAACATGAAAGTTGCTCAAAATGTGATTTTAAGTCTAGAAAGAAGGTCACAAATTGTTGAAAAAGCTCATAGCACAAGATTCCATGATTGGTCAAAAATGAACTAAAAATGACTTATAACTTTGAAAAGTTGAAATTGAAAAGTGTTTTGGAAGATCCACAAATCCAAAATAGGTCATCCAATATATCATTTTGATTGGAAAAACCATTTTGAGAAGATTGGTTTAAGTAGAATTTTCATTTGAGGCTTAAAAAAATGAGGTTCCTTTGGAAATTTGTTACTTGAAAAAGAAGGCAATGTTAAAAAACCCTACATAAGCAACAAATGGACTTGTTTTTCACTCATCCCTTCTCAATAACTCATGTAAGGGTATTTTAAGTCAAAATAACAAGGCATGGCATATGAGATGTGAGAAATCCAACATGGCATATCATGGAACTTTCATGAACTTTCCACATCATTCTAGATGAATCTAGAAGCATCCAACAATTGTTATAAAAAGAATGCATCAAGGAGTGTTAGAGGTTGGTGAAAGTTGGAATCAAGTCAGAGGAGAGAGAAGGAGAGATAGCCATTGAAGCCATTTCTTCAAGTTGAAGCAATCCAAGTTTTCTTCCACTACAAGCCACCTCCTTCCATACAAGTGCAAACAGAAGGCATATCTCCATTGAAGGACCATTGTGAGTGAATTCCAAGGCTTGAATCGTGCTTAACATCATCTCACCATTAACTTCTTGACAGGTTTTTCTTCACCCCATACCTCCTAAATTATGCTGTTTTAGTTAGTTCTTTAGGCATAGAGATAATGTGTTAGGGTAGAGGATTCTTTCCCTTGAATTAGAGCAAGATTGGTGAGGTTGTATAACAGAACCATGATTCTTGAATCTTCCATAGCTGGCTGTTTGAAGAGTTTTAGGTAGCATAAATTGGGTTAAAATGATCAGGATAACATCAAGAATAAGTTTGTAGCTTTGGTTTTGAATTTAGTGAGGATTGACATCAGTTGGAAATTCTGAACCATGGTTGTACCCGGATCTTCAATCCCTCTGTTAGGGCTATCTAGGGCGAATTAAAAGAAACTGTGCGTAGGGTTGTGTTCCCCTTGAGATTTAGAGCAACTTTCATTTTTAAGTCGTGGCAAACCGTGGCGTGTAGAGGGAGATAATAGAGCTCGAAGGTTGGCTCATGGAGGTAGGGTTCTGCAAACCCTAGGGTTTTGATGAAGACGACAAAGCAGAAGCCCTTGGATCCTCTCTAATATTTGACATTTTCTTCCAATCCGACGGCGTTGATTGCATCTGAAAAAAGAGGGAAAATTTGAATATATCCAAAGCACGGTCGTTTCATTAAAGACCGCGTCTGGGCTTCAGTTTCTATTCGCCCCTCCCCTTTTGTTTGGCCCAGTTAATTGAACTAGTTTGGTTTGCTTTTCAGACCCCCCCTCCCTTTAATTCAATTAAATTGTTTTATTTTTCTTCTTATATTTCTCTGTTTTGTAAAATGCATTAAAAATAGATAAAAAATGTTTTTTAATTTCTTCTTTTTTTCCTGAGTAGATTAAAATGAGTAGGAAATTATAAAAATAAAATTGAGATTTTATTTTTAGGTTTAATATTTTTAATAGATTTTCCAATTAAATAGCTTTTTAATTGTTTAATTTTGTATCATGATTTTGTAGGAATTATTTTGGGACATTCCCTTAGGGTTTTTTACCCATTCTTTTTGGTGCAATTAGATGATGAGTCATAGTTCCCTATAGGATTTTTTCTAGATTTTTAGAATTAAATCTTGATTAGTTTAATTAGGGTAGACTTAGGGTGTCCTGATTAGGGTTTAGAATGGTGTTTAGGTGATGAATCATTTTCTTGGAGCAAGTTTTATCTTGATTTTTAGGTAGAAACCTTTGTAGATGTTAGGAGTAGGTGTTGAGGACCCTTGTGATTAGTTGTTAGATTTTTCCCCATTAGTTTAGTATTTTTAGGTATTTTCTGGAGTTGCCTGATGATGTGATCTGTTCAGTGGGTTATCTGTTCATCTGTGGGGTTCATTCTGAGGAATTTGATGAAGGGCTTGTGTTGCCTTGAGGATATTGATGGAGAGCATCATGAGGAGAAGCTTGTAGATCAAGATTCAGAGGCCCAGAGCTTGTCTCATCTCCTGTCTGTGAGGTTTGAGAGCCTGAAGTTTGAAGGAAGTTCATGGTACTTTCCTGAGGAAGGCACTATGAATGACTTTCATCCTTCCTTCTCACCTCTTTCTTAAGTATCCAATGATGTTGGAGCCAACTTGTGAGTTTAATTTCTCCTGAGGAGGAATGTAAACTGATCACATGTTGTTGAGCCACATGGGATACAACTCCTAAGTGGAAGCCTCCTAGTACTTTCCTGAGGAAGGTCCTATGGGTCTATTCACTTAGTTCCACTAGTTTGTCTAGGATTTCTCAAGTATCCAATGATGTTGGAGCCAACTTGTGAGTTTAATTTCTCCTGAGGAGGAATGTAAACTGATCACATGTTGTTGAGCCACATGGGATACAACTCCTAAGTGGAAGCCTCCTAGTACTTTCCTGAGGAAGGTCCTATGAGTCTATTCACTTAGTTCCACTAGTTCAGATAGGATTTCCTAAATATCCAGTGATGTTGGAGCCTGCTTGTGAGTTTAATTTCTCCTGAGGAGGAATGTAAACTGATCACAGTGGTTGAGCCACATAGGGTATGACTCCTGAGTATACACCTCTTAGTGCTTTCCTGAGGAAGACACTATGAGTCTGATTGCTTAGCTCCCTGTCTTTGGTAAGCTTGTTCTGAAGCTTGAAGGCTGGGAATGATTTCTCCTGCTTAAGGTTCTGCTTGAGAGCTTTGCTTAGGTTTGTTTAGATCCTGTGATTAGGGTTAGAATTAGAGAATAGTTGATTCTTCCTCAAGTGTGTTGTTTGCCTGTTGGCACTTCATTTCTTTTACCTATTCATTGCTTGATAGCATGTGGATTATTTTTAGTATGATTGCTATTACTTCATGACTGGCTTGAGGTCGAGACGAGCTTGTGGAGGCTGAAGCCCCACACACACTTCCTCCCTCACTTGCATTGCATGCATTTTACTGTTAAAGCTGATGTTTTTGTCTGTATCATTGACATGATCCCTTAGGACTCTCATTTCCTTTGATAAGGATTTGATGATAGACTTTTAGGTTGAAACCTATGCATGACAACTTCTAGGAGTTCCCTGTTTAAACCTCAACCATAGGATGAATCCATGGCATGATAACAAATAGGACTTGATAGTCTCCCTCCTAGTTGAGCTGTTTCCCGTAGTTTCCCGAACTACGTTTGCTCTGATCTTTCATACCAGATGAAAGTACGTAGGCATAGGATGCGATATCCTAGCGAGCAACCTTTCCCCATAATCCCCCGTAGTTAGCCGAACTACGTTGACTCTGATTTCTCATTCTCTGATGAGAATACGTAGGCATAAAGTGCGACGCTTTGCCGAGTCATTTTCTTTTCTTTTTCAGCCAGCCTTGATAGGTAGATAGATTATAACCAACCCGTCCAAGTAAACAAACAAGCGAGGATCCCGTCGAGTACGACGGACGTGAGGGGTGCTAATACCTTCCCCTTGCGTAACCGACTCCCGAACCCAGACAATGGTTGCGATGACCTTGTCTTACCCTTATTCGTCAGGTTTCTCCGATCGTTTCCTTTCCCGTTCTGAGGGATAAATAACGAAAGGTGGCGACTCTTCTGTCATGCCGGCACCTTATTTTCGCGCAAGCGACACTATGGTATCGCAAAGAACCTTATTGGATAACAGACTGCTTCAACCACCCAAAGAATCTCATGTATTTAGAGATACTGCTTTGGTATCGGGAAGAACTTTATTAGATAAGGGACTGCTTTGACCACCGGAAGAATCTCATGTGTTTAGAGATACTGCTTCGGTATCGCAAAAAACCTTTTGGATAACGGACTGATTGGACCACCCGAAGAATCTCATGTGTTTAGAGGTTCTGCTTTGGTATCGTGAAGAACCTTAACGGATAAGGGACTGCTTCGACCACCCGAAGAATCTCATGTGTTTAGAGATACTGCTTTGGTATGACGAAGAACCTTATTGGATAAGGCACTGCTTCGACACCCCAGACGAATCTCATGTGTTTAGAGATACTTCTTTGGTATCGCGAAGAACCTTTTTGGATAAGGGACTGCTTAGACCACCCAAAGAATCTAATATGTTTAGAGATATTGCTTTGGTATCGCGAAGAACATTAGTTGATGAGGGACTGCTTTGACCACCCGAAGAATGTCATGTGTTTAGAGATACTGCTTTGGTATCGCAAAGAACCATATTGGATAAAGGACTGCTTCGACCACCTGAAGAATCTCATGTGTTTAGAGATGCTGCTTTGGTATGACGAAGAACCTTATTGGATAAGGTACTGCTTCGACCACCCGAAGAATCTCATGTGTTTAGAGATACTGCTTTGGTATCGTGAAGAACCTTAACCGATAAGGGACTGCTTCGACCACTCGAAGAATCTCATGTGTTTAGAGATACTGCTTTGGTATGACGAAGAACCTTATTGGATAAGGCACTGCTTCGACCACCCGACGAATCTCATGTGTTTAGGGATACTTCTTTGGTATCGCGAAGAACCTTTTTGGATAAGGGACTGCTTAGAACACCCGAAGAATCTAATATGTTTAAAGATATTGCTTTGGTATCGCGAAGAACATTAGTTGATAAGGGACTGCTTTGACCACCCGAAGAATCTCATGTGTTTAGAGATACTGCTTTGTTATCGCAAAGAACCATATTGGATAATGGACTGCTTCGACCACCTGAAGAATCTCATGTGTTTAGAGATGCTGCTTTGGTATGACGAAGAACCTTATTGGCTAAGGTACTGCTTCGACCACCCGAAGAATCTCATGTGTTTAGAGATACTGCTTTGGTATCGCGAAGAACCTTATTGGATAAGGGACTGCTTCGACCACACGAAGAATCTCATGTGTTTAGAGATACTGCTTTGGTATCGCGAAGAATCTCCTGTGTTTAGAGATACTGCTTTGATATCGCGAAGAGCATTATTGGATAAGGGAATGCTTTCACCACCCGAAGAATCTCATGTGTTTAGAGATACTGCTTTGGTATCGTGAAGAACCTTAACAGATAAGGGACTGCTTCGACCACCAGACGAATCTCATGTGTTTAGAGATACTACTTTGGTATCACGAAGAACCTTATTGGATAAGGGACTGCTTCGGCAACCTTAAGAATCTCATGTGTTTAGAGATACTACTTTGGTATCGCGAAGAACCTTATTGGATAAGGGACTGCTTCGACCACTTGAAGAATCTCGTGTGTTTAGAGATACTGCTTTGGTATCACAAAGAACCTTATTGGATAAGGTACTGCTTCGACCACCCGAAGAATCTCATGTGTTTAGAAATACTGCTATGGTATCGCGAAGAACCTTATTGGATAACGGACTGCTTCAACCACCCAAAGAATCTCATGTATTTAGAGATACTGCTTTGGTATCGGGAAGAACTTTATTAGATAAGGGACTCCTTTGACCACCGGAAGAATCTCATGTGTTTAGAGATACTGCTTCGGTATCGCAAAGAACCTTATTGGATAACGGACTGATTGGACCACCCGAAGAATCTCATGTGTTTAGAGGTTCTGCTTTGGTATCGTGAAGAACCTTAACGGATAAGGGACTGCTTCGACCACCCGAAGAATCTCATGTGTTTAGAGATACTGCTTTGGTATGACGAAGAACCTTATTGGATAAGGGACTGCTTCGACCACTTGAAGAATCTCATATGTTTAGAGATACTGCTTTGGTATCACAAAGAACCTTATTGGATAAGGTATTGCTTCGACCACCCGAAGAATCTCATGTGTTTAGAAATACTGCTATGGTATCGCGAAGAACCTTATTGGATAACGGACTGCTTCAACCACCCAAAGAATCTCATGTATTTAGAGATACTGCTTTGGTATCGGGAAGAACTTTATTAGATAAGGGACTGCTTTGACCACCGGAAGAATCTCATGTGTTTAGAGATACTGCTTCGGTATCGCAAAAAACCTTTTAGATAACGGACTGATTGGACCACCCGAAGAATCTCATGTGTTTAGAGGTTCTACTTTGGTATCGTGAAGAACCTTAACGGATAAGGGACTGCTTCGACCACCCGAAGAATCTCATGTGTTTAGAGATACTGCTTTGGTATGACGAAGAACCTTATTGGATAAGGCACTGCTTCGACCACCCGACGAATCTCATGTGTTTAGAGATACTTCTTTGGTATCGCGAAGAACCTTTTTGGATAAGGGACTGCTTAGACCACCCGAAGAATCTAATATGTTTAGAGATATTGCTTTGGTATCGCGAAGAACATTAGTTGATAAGGGACTGCTTTGACCACCCGAAGAATGTCATGTGTTTAGAGATACTGCTTTGGTATCGCAAAGAACCTTATTGGATAAAGGACTGCTTCGACCACCTGAAGAATCTCATGTGTTTAGAGATGCTGCTTTGGTATGACGAAGAACCTTATTGGATAAGGTACTGCTTCGACCACCCGAAGAATCTCATGTGTTTAGAGATACTGCTTTGGTATCGCGAAGAACCTTATTGGATAAGGGACTGCTTCAACCACCCAAAGAATTTCATGTTTTTAGAGATACTGCTTTGGTATCGCGAAAAACCTTATTAGACTAGGGACTGCTTTGACCACCGGAAGAATCTCATGTGTGTAGAGATACTGCTTTTGTATCGCAAAGAACCTTATTGGATAGGGACTGCTTCGACCACCCGAAGAATCTCATATGTTTAGAGATACTGCTTTGGTATCGTGAAGAACCTTAACGGATACGGGACTGCTTCGACCACCCGAAGAATCTCATGTGTTTAGAGATACTGTTTTCGTATCGCGAAGAAATTTATTGGATAAGGGACTGCTTCGACCACACGAAGAATCTCTTGTGTTTAGAGATAGTGCTTTGGTATCGCGAAGAATCTCGTGTATTTAGAGATACTGCTTTGATATCGCGAAGAACATTATTGGATAAGGGACTTCTTTCACCACCCGGAGAATCTCATGTGTTTAGAGATACTGCTTTGGTATCGTGAAGAACCTTAACAGATAAGGGACTGCTTCGACCACCCGAAGAATCTCATGTGTTAAGAGATACTGCTTTGGTATCGCGAAGAACCTTATTGGATAAGGGACTGCTTTAACCACCCAAAGAATCTCATGTATTTAGAGATACTACTTTGGTATGGCGAAGAGCCTTATTAGATAAGGGACTGCTTTGACCACCGCAAGAATCTCATGTGTTTAGAGATACTGCTTTGGTATCGCAAAGAACCTTATTGGATAAGGGACTGCTTCGACCACCCGAAGAATCTCATTTGTTTAGAGATACTGCTTTGGTATCGTGAAGAACCTTAACCGATAAGGGACTGCTTCGACCACTCGAGGAATCTCATGTGTTTAGAGATACTGCTTTGGTATGACGAAGAACCTTATTGGATAAGGCACTGCTTCGACCACCCGACGAATCTCATGTGTTTAGGGATACTTCTTTGGTATAGCGAAGAACCTTTTTGGATAAGGGACTGCTTAGAACACCCGAAGAATCTAATATGTTTAAAGATATTGCTTTGGTATCGCGAAGAACATTAGTTGATAAGGGACTGCTTTGACCACCCGAAGAATCTCATGTGTTTAGAGATACTGCTTTGGTATCGCAAAGAACCATATTGGATAATGGACTGCTTCGACCACCTGAAGAATCTCATGTGTTTAGAGATGCTGCTTTGGTATGACGAAGAACCTTATTGGCTAAGGTACTGCTTCGACCACCCGAAGAATCTCATGTGTTTAGAGATACTGCTTTGGTATCGCAAAGAACCTTATTGGATAAGGGACTGCTTCGACCACACGAAGAATCTCATGTGTTTAGAGATACTGCTTTGGTATCGCGAAGAATATCGTGTGTTTAGAGATACTGCTTTGATATCGCGAAGAGCATTATTGGATAAGGGAATGCTTTCACCACCCGAAGAATCTCATGTGTTTAGAGATACTACTTTGGTATCGTGAAGTACCTTAACAGATAAGGGACTGCTTCGACCACCCGACGAATCTCATGTGTTTAGAGATACTACTTTGGTATCACGAAGAACCTTATTGGATAAGGGACTGCTTCGACAACCTTAAGAATCTCATGTGTTTAGAGATACTACTTTGGTATCGCGAAGAACCTTATTGGATAAGGGACTGCTTCGACCACTTGAAGAATCTCATGTGTTTAGAGATACTGCTTTGGTATCACAAAGAACCTTATTGGATAAGGTACTGCTTCGACCACCCGAAGAATCTCATGTGTTTAGAAATACTGCTATGGTATCGCGAAGAACCTTATTGGATAACAGACTGCTTCAACCACCCAAAGAATCTCATGTATTTAGAGATACTGCTTTGGTATCAGGAAGAACTTTATTAGATAAGGGACTGCTTTGACCACCGGAAGAATCTCATGTGTTTAGAGATACTGCTTCGGTATCGCAAAAAACCTTTTGGATAACGGACTGATTGGACCACCCGAAGAATCTCATGTGTTTAGAGGTTCTGCTTTGGTATCGTGAAGAACCTTAACGGATAAGGGACTGCTTCGACCACCCGAAGAATCTCATGTGTTTAGAGATACTGCTTTGGTATGACGAAGAACCTTATTGGATAAGGCACTGCTTCGACACCCCCGACGAATCTCATGTGTTTAGAGATACTGCTTTGGTATCACAAAGAACCTTATTGGATAAGGTACTGCTTCGACCACCCGAAGAATCTCATGTGTTTAGAAATACTGCTATGGTATCGCGAAGAACCTTATTGGATAACAGACTGCTTCAACCACCCAAAGAATCTCATGTATTTAGAGATACTGCTTTGGTATCGGGAAGAACTTTATTAGATAAGGGACTGCTTTGACCACCGGAAGAATCTCATGTGTTTAGAGATACTGCTTCGGTATCGCAAAAAACCTTTTGGATAACGGACTGATTGGACCACCCGAAGAATCTCATGTGTTTAGAGGTTCTGCTTTGGTATCGTGAAGAACCTTAACGGATAAGGGACTGCTTCGACCACCCGAAGAATCTCATGTGTTTAGAGATACTGCTTTGGTATGACGAAGAACCTTATTGGATAAGGCACTGCTTCGACACCCCAGACGAATCTCATGTGTTTAGAGATACTTCTTTGGTATCGCGAAGAACCTTTTTGGATAAGGGACTGCTTAGACCACCCGAAGAATCTAATATGTTTAGAGATATTGCTTTGGTATCGCGAAGAACATTAGTTGATGAGGGACTGCTTTGACCACCCGAAGAATGTCATGTGTTTAGAGATACTGCTTTGGTATCGCAAAGAACCATATTGGATAAAGGACTGCTTCGACCACCTGAAGAATCTCATGTGTTTAGAGATGCTGCTTTGGTATGACGAAGAACCTTATTGGATAAGGTACTGCTTCGACCACCCGAAGAATCTCATGTGTTTAGAGATACTGCTTTGGTATCGTGAAGAACCTTAACCGATAAGGGACTGCTTCGACCACTCGAAGAATCTCATGTGTTTAGAGATACTGCTTTGGTATGACGAAGAACCTTATTGGATAAGGCACTGCTTCGACCACCCGACGAATCTCATGTGTTTAGGGATACTTCTTTGGTATCGCGAAGAACCTTTTTGGATAAGGGACTGCTTAGAACACCCGAAGAATCTAATATGTTTAAAGATATTGCTTTGGTATCGCGAAGAACATTAGTTGATAAGGGACTGCTTTGACCACCCGAAGAATCTCATGTGTTTAGAGATACTGCTTTGTTATCGCAAAGAACCATATTGGATAATGGACTGCTTCGACCACCTGAAGAATCTCATGTGTTTAGAGATGCTGCTTTGGTATGACGAAGAACCTTATTGGCTAAGGTACTGCTTCGACCACCCGAAGAATCTCATGTGTTTAGAGATACTGCTTTGGTATCGCGAAGAACCTTATTGGATAAGGGACTGCTTCGACCACACGAAGAATCTCATGTGTTTAGAGATACTGCTTTGGTATCGCGAAGAATCTCGTGTGTTTAGAGATACTGCTTTGATATCGCGAAGAGCATTATTGGATAAGGGAATGCTTTCACCACCCGAAGAATCTCATGTGTTTAGAGATACTGCTTTGGTATCGTGAAGAACCTTAACAGATAAGGGACTGCTTCGACCACCAGACGAATCTCATGTGTTTAGAGATACTACTTTGGTATCACGAAGAACCTTATTGGATAAGGGACTGCTTCGGCAACCTTAAGAATCTCATGTGTTTAGAGATACTACTTTGGTATCGCGAAGAACCTTATTGGATAAGGGACTGCTTCGACCACTTGAAGAATCTCGTGTGTTTAGAGATACTGCTTTGGTATCACAAAGAACCTTATTGGATAAGGTACTGCTTCGACCACCCGAAGAATCTCATGTGTTTAGAAATACTGCTATGGTATCGCGAAGAACCTTATTGGATAACGGACTGCTTCAACCACCCAAAGAATCTCATGTATTTAGAGATACTGCTTTGGTATCGGGAAGAACTTTATTAGATAAGGGACTCCTTTGACCACCGGAAGAATCTCATGTGTTTAGAGATACTGCTTCGGTATCGCAAAGAACCTTATTGGATAACGGACTGATTGGACCACCCGAAGAATCTCATGTGTTTAGAGGTTCTGCTTTGGTATCGTGAAGAACCTTAACGGATAAGGGACTGCTTCGACCACCCGAAGAATCTCATGTGTTTAGAGATACTGCTTTGGTATGACGAAGAACCTTATTGGATAAGGGACTGCTTCGACCACTTGAAGAATCTCATATGTTTAGAGATACTGCTTTGGTATCACAAAGAACCTTATTGGATAAGGTATTGCTTCGACCACCCGAAGAATCTCATGTGTTTAGAAATACTGCTATGGTATCGCGAAGAACCTTATTGGATAACGGACTGCTTCAACCACCCAAAGAATCTCATGTATTTAGAGATACTGCTTTGGTATCGGGAAGAACTTTATTAGATAAGGGACTGCTTTGACCACCGGAAGAATCTCATGTGTTTAGAGATACTGCTTCTGTATCGCAAAAAACCTTTTAGATAACGGACTGATTGGACCACCCGAAGAATCTCATGTGTTTAGAGGTTCTACTTTGGTATCGTGAAGAACCTTAACGGATAAGGGACTGCTTCGACCACCCGAAGAATCTCATGTGTTTAGAGATACTGCTTTGGTATGACGAAGAACCTTATTGGATAAGGCACTGCTTCGACCACCCGACGAATCTCATGTGTTTAGAGATACTTCTTTGGTATCGCGAAGAACCTTTTTGGATAAGGGACTGCTTAGACCACCCGAAGAATCTAATATGTTTAGAGATATTGCTTTGGTATCGCGAAGAACATTAGTTGATAAGGGACTGCTTTGACCACCCGAAGAATGTCATGTGTTTAGAGATACTGCTTTGGTATCGCAAAGAACCTTATTGGATAAAGGACTGCTTCGACCACCTGAAGAATCTCATGTGTTTAGAGATGCTGCTTTGGTATGACGAAGAACCTTATTGGATAAGGTACTGCTTCGACCACCCGAAGAATCTCATGTGTTTAGAGATACTGCTTTGGTATCGCGAAGAACCTTATTGGATAAGGGACTGCTTCAACCACCCAAAGAATTTCATGTTTTTAGAGATACTGCTTTGGTATCGCGAAAAACCTTATTAGACTAGGGACTGCTTTGACCACCGGAAGAATCTCATGTGTGTAGAGATACTGCTTTTGTATCGCAAAGAACCTTATTGGATAGGGACTGCTTCGACCACCCGAAGAATCTCATGTGTTTAGAGATACTGCTTTGGTATCGTGAAGAACCTTAACGGATACGGGACTGCTTCGACCACCCGAAGAATCTCATGTGTTTAGAGATACTGTTTTCGTATCGCGAAGAAATTTATTGGATAAGGGACTGCTTCGACCACACGAAGAATCTCTTGTGTTTAGAGATAGTGCTTTGGTATCACGAAGAATCTCGTGTATTTAGAGATACTGCTTTGATATCGCGAAGAACATTATTGGATAAGGGACTTCTTTCACCACCCGGAGAATCTCATGTGTTTAGAGATACTGCTTTGGTATCGTGAAGAACCTTATTGGATAAGGGACTGCTTTAACCACCCAAAGAATCTCATGTATTTAGAGATACTACTTTGGTATGGCGAAGAGCCTTATTAGATAAGGGACTGCTTTGACCACCGCAAGAATCTCATGTGTTTAGAGATACTGCTTTGGTATCGCAAAGAACCTTATTGGATAAGGGACTGCTTCGACCACCCGAAGAATCTCATTTGTTTAGAGATACTGCTTTGGTATCGTGAAGAACCTTAACCGATAAGGGACTGCTTCGACCACTCGAGGAATCTCATGTGTTTAGAGATACTGCTTTGGTATGACGAAGAACCTTATTGGATAAGGCACTGCTTCGACCACCCGACGAATCTCATGTGTTTAGGGATACTTCTTTGGTATAGCGAAGAACCTTTTTGGATAAGGGACTGCTTAGAACACCCGAAGAATCTAATATGTTTAAAGATATTGCTTTGGTATCGCGAAGAACATTAGTTGATAAGGGACTGCTTTGACCACCCGAAGAATCTCATGTGTTTAGAGATACTGCTTTGGTATCGCAAAGAACCATATTGGATAATGGACTGCTTCGACCACCTGAAGAATCTCATGTGTTTAGAGATGCTGCTTTGGTATGACGAAGAACCTTATTGGATAAGGTACTGCTTCGACCACCCGAAGAATCTCATGTGTTTAGAGATACTGCTTTGGTATCGCGAAGAACCTTATTGGATAAGGGACTGCTTCAACCACCCAAAGAATTTCATGTGTTTAGAGATACTGCTTTGGTATCGCGAAAAACCTTATTAGACTGGGGACTGCTTTGACCACCGGAAGAATCTCATGTGTGTAGAGATACTGCTTTGGTATCGCAAAGAACCTTATTGGATAGGGACTGCTTCGACCACCCGAAGAATTTCATGTGTTTAGAGATACTGCTTTGGTATCGTGAAGAACCTTAACGGATAAGGGACTGCTTCGACCACCCGAAGAATCTCATGTGTTTCGAGATACTGTTTTCGTATCGCGAAGAAATTTATTGGATAAGGGACTTCTTCGACCACACGAAGAATCTCTTGTGTTTAGAGATACTGCTTTGGTATCGTAAAGAATCTCGTGTGTTTAGAGATCTTGCTTTGGTATCGCGAAGAATCTCGTGTGTTTAGAGATACTGCTTTGATATCGCGAAGAAGATTATTGGATAAGGGACTGCTTTCACCACCCGGAGAATCTCATGTGTTTAGAGATACTGCTTTGGTATCGTGAAGAACCTTAACAGATAAGGGACTGCTTCGACCACCCGAAGAATCTCATGTGTTAAGAGATACTGCTTTGGTATCGCGAAGAACCTTATTGGATAAGGGACTGCTTCAACCACCCAAAGAATCTCATGTATTTAGAGATACTGCTTTGGTATGGCGAAGAGCCTTATTAGATAAGGGACTGCTTTGACCACCGCAAGAATCTCATGTGTTTAGAGATACTGCTTTGGTATCGCAAAGAACCTTATTGGATAAGGGACTGCTTCGACCACCCAAAGAATCTCATTTGTTTAGAGATACTGCTTTGGTATCGTGAAATACCTTAACCGATAAGGGACTGCTTCGACCACTCGAAGAATCTCATGTGTTTAGAGATACTGCTTTGGTATGACGAAGAACCTTATTGGATAAGGCACTGCTTCGACCACCCGACGAATCTCATGTGTTTAGGGATACTTCTTTGGTATCGCGAAGAACCTTTTTGGATAAGGGACTGCTTAGAACACCCGAAGAATCTAATATGTTTAGAGATATTGCTTTGGTATCGCGAAGAACATTAGTTGATAAGGGACTACTTTGACCACCCGAAGAATCTCATGTGTTTAGAGATACTGCTTTGGTATCGCAAAGAACCATATTGGATAATGGACTGCTTCGACCACCTGAAGAATCTCATGTGTTTAGAGATGTTGCTTTGGTATGACGAAGAACCTTATTGGCTAAGGTACTGCTTCGACCACCCGAAGAATCTCATGTGTTTAGAGATACTGCTTTGGTATCGCGAAGAACCTTATTGGATAAGGGACTGCTTCGACCACACGAAGAATCTCATGTGTTTAGAGATACTGCTTTGGTATCGCGAAGAATCTCGTGTGTTTAGAGATACTGCTTTGATATCGCGAAGAGCATTATTGGATAAGGGAATGCTTTCACCACCCGAAGAATCTCATGTGTTTAGAGATACTGCTTTGGTATCGTGAAGAACCTTAACAGATAAGGGACTGCTTCGACCACCCGACGAATCTCATGTGTTTAGAGATACTACTTTGGTATCACGAAGAACCTTATTGGATAAGGGACTGCTTCGACAACCTTAAGAATCTCATGTGTTTAGAGATACTACTTTGGTATCGCGATGAACCTTATTGGATAAGGGACTGCTTCGACCACTTGAAGAATCTCATGTGCTTAGAGATACTGCTTTGGTATCACAAAGAACCTTATTGGATAAGGTACTGCTTCGACCACCCGAAGAATCACATGTGTTTAGAAATACTGCTATGGTATCGCGAAGAACCTTATTGGATAACGGACTGCTTCAACCACCCAAAGAATCTCATGTATTTAGAGATACTGCTTTGGTATCGGGAAGAACTTTATTAGATAAGGGACTGCTTTGACCACCGGAAGAATCTCATGTGTTTAGAGATACTGCTTCGGTATCGCAAAAAACCTTTTGGATAACGGACTGATTGGACCACCCGAAGAATCTCATGTGTTTAGAGGTTCTGCTTTGGTATCGTGAAGAACCTTAACGGATAAGGGACTGCTTCGACCACCCGAAGAATCTCATGTGTTTAGAGATACTGCTTTGGTATGACGAAGAACCTTATTGGATAAGGCACTGCTTCGACCACCCGACGAATCTCATTTGTTTAGAGATACTTCTTTGGTATCGCGAAGAACCTTTTTGGATAAGGGACTGCTTAGACCACCCGAAGAATCTAATATGTTTAGAGATATTGCTTTGGTATCGCGAAGAACATTAGTTGATAAGGGACTGCTTTGACCACCCGAAGAATGTCATGTGTTTAGAGATACTGCTTTGGTATTGCAAAGAACCTTATTGGATAAAGGACTGCTTCGACCACCTGAAGAATCTCATGTGTTTAGAGATGCTGCTTTGGTATGACGAAGAACCTTATTGGATAAGGTACTGCTTCGACCACCCGAAGAATCTCATGTGTTTAGAGATACTGCTTTGGTATCGCGAAGAACCTTATTGGATAAGGGACTGCTTCAACCACCCAAAGAATTTCATGTGTTTAGAGATACTGCTTTGGTATCGCGAAAAACCTTATTAGACTAGGGACTGCTTTGACCACCGGAAGAATCTCATGAGTGTAGAGATACTGCTTTGGTATCGCAAAGAACCTTATTGGATAGGGACTGCTTCGACCACCCGAAGAATTTCATGTGTTTAGAGATACTGCTTTGGTATCGTGAAGAACCTTAACGGATAAGGGACTGCTTCGACCACCCGAAGAATCTCATGTGTTTCGAGATACTGTTTTCGTATCGCGAAGAAATTTATTGGATAAGGGACTGCTTCGACACACGAAGAATCTCTTGTGTTTAGAGATACTGCTTTGGTATCGTAAAGAATCTCGTGTGTTTAGAGATCTTGCTTTGGTATCGCGAAGAATCTCGTGTGTTTAGAGATACTGCTTTGATGTCGCGAAGAAGATTATTGGATAAGGGACTGCTTTCACCACCCGGAGAATCTCATGTGTTTAGAGATACTGCTTTGGTATCGTGAAGAACCTTAACAGATAAGGGACTGCTTCGACCACCCGAAGAATCTCATGTGTTAAGAGATACTGCTTTGGTATCGCGAAGAACCTTATTGGATAAGGGACTGCTTCAACCACCCAAAGAATCTCATGTATTTAGAGATACTGCTTTGGTATGGCGAAGAGCCTTATTAGATAAGGGACTGCTTTGACCACCGCAAGAATCTCATGTGTTTAGAGACACTGCTTTGGTATCGCAAAGAACCTTATTGGATAAGGGACTACTTCGACCACCCAAAGAATCTCATTTGTTTAGAGATACTGCTTTGGTATCGTGAAATACCTTAACCGATAAGGGACTGCTTCGACCACTCGAAGAATCTCATGTGTTTAGAGATACTTCTTTGGTATGACGAAGAACCTTATTGGATAAGGCACTGCTTCGACCACCCGACGAATCTCATGTGTTTAGGGATACTTCTTTGGTATCGCGAAGAACCTTTTTGGATAAGGGACTGCTTAGAACACCCGAAGAATCTAATATGTTTAGAGATATTGTTTTGGTATCGCGAAGAACATTAGTTTATAAGGGACTGCTTTGACCACCCGAAGAATCTCATGTGTTTAGAGATACTGCTTTGGTATCGCAAAGAACCATATTGGATAATGGACTGCTTCGACCACCTGAAGAATCTCATGTGTTTAGAGATGCTGATTTGGTATGACGAAGAACCTTATTGGCTAAGGTACTGCTTCGACCACCCGAAGAATCTCATGTGTTTAGAGATACTGCTTTGGTATCGCGAAGAACCTTATTGGATAAGGGACTGCTTCAACCACACGAAGAATCTCATGTGTTTAGAGATACTGCTTTGGTATCGCGAAGAATCTCGTGTGTTTAGAGATACTGCTTTGATATCGCGAAGAGCATTATTGGATAAGGGAATGCTTTCACCACCCGAAGAATCTCATGTGTTTAGAGATACTGCTTTGGTATCGTGAAGAACCTTAACAGATAAGGGACTGCTTCGACCACCCGACGAATCTCATGTGTTTAGAGATACTACTTTGGTATCACGAAGAACCTTATTGGATAAGGGACTGTTTCGACAACCTTAAGAATCTCATGTGTTTAGAGATACTACTTTGGTATCGCGATGAACCTTATTGGATAAGGGACTGCTTCGACCACTTGAAGAATCTCATGTGTTTAGAGATACTGCTTTGGTATCACAAAGAACCTTATTGGATAAGGTACTGCTTCGACCACCCGAAGAATCACATGTGTTTAGAAATACTGCTATGGTATCGCGAAGAACCTTATTGGATAACGGACTGCTTCAACCACCCAAAGAATCTCATGTATTTAGAGATACTGCTTTGGTATCGGGAAGAACTTTATTAGATAAGGGACTGCTTTGACCACCGGAAGAATCTCATGTGTTTAGAGATACTGCTTCGGTATCGCAAAGAACCTTATTGGATAACAGACTGATTGGACCACCCGAAGAATCTCATGTGTTTAGAGGTTCTGCTTTGGTATCGTGAAGAACCTTAACGGATAAGGGACTGCTTCGACCACCCGAAGAATCTCATGTGTTTAGAGATACTGCTTTGGTATGACGAAGATCCTTATTGGATAAGGTGTTGCTTCGACCACCCTAAGAATCTCATATGTTTAGAGATACTACTTTGGTATCGTGAAGAACCTTATTGGATAAGGGACTGCTTCGACCACCCGAAGAATCTCATGTGTTTAGAGATACTGCTTTGGTATGACGACGAACCTTATTGGTAAGGGACTACTTTCACCACCCGTAGAGTCTCATGTGTTTAGAGATACCGCTTTGGTAACGCGAAGAACCTTATTGGATAAGGGACTGCTTCAACCACCCAAAGAATCTCATGTGTTTAGAGATACTGCTTTAGTATCGCGAAGAACCTTATTAGATAAGGGACTGCTTTGACCACCGGAAGAATCTCATGTGTTTAGAGATACTGCTTTGGTATCGTGAAGAATATCATGTGTTTAGAGATACTGCTTTGATATCATGAAGAACATTATTGGATAAGGGACTGCTATCTGTCGCTTGCGCGAAAATAAGGTGCCGGCATGACAGAAGAGTCGCCACCTTTCGTTATTTATCCCTCAGAACGGGAAAGGAAACGATCGGAGAAACCTGACGAATAAGGGTAAGACAAGGTCATCGCAACCATTGTCTGGGTTCGGGAGTCGGTTACGCAAGGGGAAGGTATTAGCACCCCTCACGTCCGTCGTACTCGACGGGATCCTCGCTTGTTTGTTTACTTGGACGGGTTGGTTATAATCTATCTACCTATCAAGGCTGGCTGAAAAAGAAAAGAAAATGACTCGGCAAAGCGTCGCACTTTATGCCTACGTATTCTCATCAGAGAATGAGAAATCAGAGTCAACGTAGTTCGGCTAACTACGGGGGATTATGGGGAAAGGTTGCTCGCTAGGATATCGCATCCTATGCCTACGTACTTTCATCTGGTATGAAAGATCAGAGCAAACGTAGTTCGGGAAACTACGGGAAACAGCTCAACTAGGAGGGAGACTATCAAGTCCTATTTGTTATCATGCCATGGATTCATCCTATGGTTGAGGTTTAAACAGGGAACTCCTAGAAGTTGTCATGCATAGGTTTCAACCTAAAAGTCTATCATCAAATCCTTATCAAAGGAAATGAGAGTCCTAAGGGATCATGTCAATGATACAGACAAAAACATCAGCTTTAACAGTAAAATGCATGCAATGCAAGTGAGGGAGGAAGTGTGTGTGGGGCTTCAGCCTCCACAAGCTCGTCTCGACCTCAAGCCAGTCATGAAGTAATAGCAATCATACTAAAAATAATCCACATGCTATCAAGCAATGAATAGGTAAAAGAAATGAAGTGCCAACAGGCAAACAACACACTTGAGGAAGAATCAACTATTCTCTAATTCTAACCCTAATCACAGGATCTAAACAAACCTAAGCAAAGCTCTCAAGCAGAACCCTAAGCAGGAGAAATCATTCCCAGCCTTCAAGCTTCAGAACAAGCTTACCAAAGACAGGGAGCTAAGCAATCAGACTCATAGTGTCTTCCTCAGGAAAGCACTAAGAGGTGTATACTCAGGAGTCATACCCTATGTGGCTCAACCACTGTGATCAGTTTACATTCCTCCTCAGGAGAAATTAAACTCACAAGCAGGCTCCAACATCACTGGATATTTAGGAAATCCTATCTGAACTAGTGGAACTAAGTGAATAGACTCATAGGACCTTCCTCAGGAAAGTACTAGGAGGCTTCCACTTAGGAGTTGTATCCCATGTGGCTCAACAACATGTGATCAGTTTACATTCCTCCTCAGGAGAAATTAAACTCACAAGTTGGCTCCAACATCATTGGATACTTGAGAAATCCTAGACAAACTAGTGGAACTAAGTGAATAGACCCATAGGACCTTCCTCAGGAAAGTACTAGGAGGCTTCCACTTAGGAGTTGTATCCCATGTGGCTCAACAACATGTGATCAGTTTACATTCCTCCTCAGGAGAAATTAAACTCACAAGTTGGCTCCAACATCATTGGATACTTAAGAAAGAGGTGAGAAGGAAGGATGAAAGTCATTCATAGTGCCTTCCTCAGGAAAGTACCATGAACTTCCTTCAAACTTCAGGCTCTCAAACCTCACAGACAGGAGATGAGACAAGCTCTGGGCCTCTGAATCTTGATCTACAAGCTTCTCCTCATGATGCTCTCCATCAATATCCTCAAGGCAACACAAGCCCTTCATCAAATTCCTCAGAATGAACCCCACAGATGAACAGATAACCCACTGAACAGATCACATCATCAGGCAACTCCAGAAAATACCTAAAAATACTAAACTAATGGGGAAAAATCTAACAACTAATCACAAGGGTCCTCAACACCTACTCCTAACATCTACAAAGGTTTCTACCTAAAAATCAAGATAAAACTTGCTCCAAGAAAATGATTCATCACCTAAACACCATTCTAAACCCTAATCAGGACACCCTAAGTCTACCCTAATTAAACTAATCAAGATTTAATTCTAAAAATCTAGAAAAAATCCTATAGGGAACTATGACTCATCATCTAATTGCACCAAAAAGAATGGGTAAAAAACCCTAAGGGAATGTCCCAAAATAATTCCTACAAAATCATGATACAAAATTAAACAATTAAAAAGCTATTTAATTGGAAAATCTATTAAAAATATTAAACCTAAAAATAAAATCTCAATTTTATTTTATAATTTTCTACTCATTTTAATCTACTCAGGAAAAAAAGAAGAAATTAAAAAACATTTTTTATCTATTTTTAATGCATTTTACAAAACAGAGAAATATAAGAAGAAAAATAAAACAATTTAATTGAATTAAAGGGAGGGGGGGTCTGAAAAGCAAACCAAACTAGTTCAATTAACTGGGCCAAACAAAAGGGGAGGGGCGAATAGAAACTGAAGCCCAGACGCGGTCTTTAATGAAACGACCGTGCTTTGGATATATTCAAATTTTCCCTCTTTTTTCAGATGCAATCAACGCCGTCGGATTGGAAGAAAATGTCAAATATTAGAGAGGATCCAAGGGCTTCTGCTTTGTCGTCTTCATCAAAACCCTAGGGTTTGCAGAACCCTACCTCCATGAGCCAACCTTCGAGCTCTATTATCTCCCTCTACACGCCACGGTTTGCCACGACTTAAAAATGAAAGTTGCTCTAAATCTCAAGGGGAACACAACCCTACGCACAGTTTCTTTTAATTCGCCCTAGATAGCCCTAACAGAGGGATTGAAGATCCGGGTACAACCATGGTTCAGAATTTCCAACTGATGTCAATCCTCACTAAATTCAAAACCAAAGCTACAAACTTATTCTTGATGTTATCCTGATCATTTTAACCCAATTTATGCTACCTAAAACTCTTCAAACAGCCAGCTATGGAAGATTCAAGAATCATGGTTCTGTTATACAACCTCACCAATCTTGCTCTAATTCAAGGGAAAGAATCCTCTACCCTAACACATTATCTCTATGCCTAAAGAACTAACTAAAACAGCATAATTTAGGAGGTATGGGGTGAAGAAAAACCTGTCAAGAAGTTAATGGTGAGATGATGTTAAGCACGATTCAAGCCTTGGAATTCACTCACAATGGTCCTTCAATGGAGATATGCCTTCTGTTTGCACTTGTATGGAAGGAGGTGGCTTGTAGTGGAAGAAAACTTGGATTGCTTCAACTTGAAGAAATGGCTTCAATGGCTATCTCTCCTTCTCTCTCCTCTGACTTGATTCCAACTTTCACCAACCCTAGACTCTCCACAATGCATTCCTTATATAACAATTGATGGATGTTTCTAGAATCATCTAGAATGTGATGGAAGTTTCTTTAAAATCTCATGTTATGCCATATTGGTTATCTCATGATATATCACCTCTAACCAACTTACACACCTTTTAAAATCTCACCACATGATAATATGGAATGGTAAGGAAGCTCACATGCCTTGTAATTGCCTTATGTTAAGTTTTCCAACATTGCCTTCTTTTTCAAGTAACAAATTTCCAAAGGAACCTCATTTTTTTAAGCCTCAAATGAAAATTCTACTTAAACCAATCTTCTCAAAATGGTTTTTCCAATCAAAATGATATATTGGATGACCTATTTTGGATTTGTGGATCTTCCAAAACACTTTTCAATTTCAACTTTTCAAAGTTATAAGTCATTTTTAGTTCATTTTTGACCAATCATGGAATCTTGTGCTATGAGCTTTTTCAACAATTTGTGACCTTCTTTCTAGACTTAAAATCACATTTTGAGCAACTTTCATGTTTTGAGTTTTTCCATTTGAGGCTTGGAAATAGGAGTTTTAGGCATTGGCTAAAATGACCTATAACTGACAAATGACCAAAATACCCCTGCCTTGTTCAAACCATAACTTGAGTTCCACAAATCCAATCAAGGACTTCTACCACTCAAATTAAAGCTAAGAAGATCCTCTTCAACATTCATGTTGACCAAGAAACCATAGGAATCAACCTACTAGGGCAAAAGTTGTCTGCAAGCTGGGTGACTTTCAAGGACCCAGATTCACACACCTCTGCTGACCTGTAATTTGTCAAGACCATAACTTGAGCTCTGTAACTCCTATCAAGGACTTCCACCACTCAAATTAAAGCTTAGAACAAGCTCTACAACATTCATGTTGTGGGGAAAATGAGATATCAAACACATCTAGTGCTAAAACTGCCTGGAAGATAGGGATCAAATTAGGGTTTTTCCACTGACAATCCTCAGAAACCCTAACTCAAAACTTCTCAAACTCCTCAATCATGATGAGTTGGTCCAGGAATCATCTTTATAACATCTCTATGCATCATTCCATGATCTCATGGCTCTTGGATCGAGTCTCAACCTTCCCCAAATCTTCAGTTATCCTAGGGTTGACCCAGTCAAAACCCTAATTCTACCACTCATGGTTGAATCTTCTGAACTCTTGCATAATGCCTTC
Organism: Lathyrus sativus; assembly: GCA_963859935.3. Taxonomy (NCBI): domain Eukaryota; kingdom Viridiplantae; phylum Streptophyta; class Magnoliopsida; order Fabales; family Fabaceae; genus Lathyrus; species Lathyrus sativus. The sequence continues at coordinate 232,944,139 of OZ012740.1, read as the reverse complement.
TCTGGACTTCATGATGGCTATCAAGACATCTCATAAGCTTTCTCAAAACATTTAAGTTCATTCTCAAAGTCTCAGAATCATCTGAGGAGCACCCACAACTCTCAAGTTAGGAGGCACACAACCCTGGTTTCAACCAATTCCTCTGAGGATCTCTTGAACTTTCTGATGAAGGTATCAAATTTCAAACACTCAATGAATGAATAAATGTTGGTCAAATTTTGGGGTGCAACAGCTGCCCCTATTCAAACGGCTTGAACCTGACTGGGTGAGAAGCGAACGGCTCTCAACCAATCAAGGTACGAGACGGTTGAATATCGGTGAACCCGAAAATTTGCCAACTGCACGAGCACACGGTACTCCGCGGGGAACAAATCTTTGAATACTGCAATACTAGCTGCTCATCAACTGGCTGGAGAGATACTGATCTGACATCGCCGCCGGAAACAAACATCATTCTGAGAGACACTCGACATCGCCGTCGTACCAACATCATCCCTGCTGGGGATTTAAGGAATCTGACATTGCCGTCAAACAAACATCCAACCTCGCTGCCTGAAACAAACATAATCTGACCTGGGGTTCACCCCTGGTGAATGGAACAAAAAGGTACACTTACATACCTGAAGCTACTCCGCTGGGAAGGAGAGACTTAACCGAGCACACTCTGATCTGGGGTTCACCCTCAGAACCATGACGAACATCGGAATACTGCTGCACACTGCCTGTCGTAGAACTTCAACATTAGAACTATATGAAACTGTGGCCCCTGGCCACTTCCAGCTTCAGCTAGAAAAGGTCTTCAAGTATTTCTGAAGATAGATGGAACCCTGGCCCCTGGCCACTCCGGCTTCAGCTAGAAAAGATCTTCAAGTACTTCTGAAGATAAGCATCCTCGACCTTCAAGGATGGCAACTCTGCAGGAGGTATCTTCGACTTTAGTCTGAAGAAAATGATCCTTGGCCCTCAAGGATACATGGATCTGCCTTCAGGCAACTCCACCTCTGCTATAGAGCATCCGTGACTTCAGTCGGGGATATACTTCGGCCTTCAGTCCGAACAATGAATCCTAGGTCCTTCACGACCTTGGGGGATAACCTTGCCTTTAGGCACCTTCGCTTCAGCATAAGAAATCTGTGACTTTAGTCAGAGAAATGGTATCCTGAGCCATTCATGACTCCACGGGGATTCAAACACTTTGCCTATAGGCAAAACTCCGCTTCAGCTGGAGAAACATCTTCGACTTCAATCGGAAGACGTATCATTCACTTGATCGCAATCAATCATCACCTCAGGACAACTGACGTGGTCTTCAGACTCACACGAATCACTCTGTTGTATCTACAACTCCGGAACCTTGTCTTCAGCCACCCGTTGCTTCATCCACACGGAAATCTGGCTTCACAGGAACCTTCTGATATCGCCTTCTGGCGCTTATGAAATCCATCTTCAGATTAGACATCATTGCTGGAGGAACATCTTCGACTTCAATCGGAAGACGTATCATTCACTTGATCGCACTCAATCATCACCTCAGGATAACTGACGTGGTCTTCAGACTCACACGAATCACTCTGTTGTATCTACAACTCCGGAACCTTGTCTTCAGCCACCCGTTGCTTCATCCACACGGAAATCTGGCTTCACAGGAACCTTCTGATATCGCCTTCTGGCGCTTATGAAATCCATCTTCAGATTAGACATCATTGCTGGAGGAACATCTTCGACTTCAATCGGAAGACGTATCATTCACTTGATCGCACTCAATCATCACCTCAGGATAACTGACCTGGTCTTCAGACTCACACGGATCACTCTGTTGTATCTACAACTCCGGAACCTTGTCTTCAGCCACCCGTTGCTTCATCCACACGGAAATCTGGCTTCACAGGAACCTTCTGATATCGCCTTTGGGCGCTTACGAAATCCATCTTCAGATTAGACATCGTTGTTGGAGCAGACATATCACGCTGCTACTCGCTTGACATCCTGTCAAGTCGTTGCTAATTAAAAGCAAACATGTCGGGTCACCGGACATAATCATCACGTTAACAACTCTGTTGAGGAGAGAGGAATGAGGGTTCACCCAAATAATCCTGATGGCTCACTGAGGAAAAAGGAAGAAGGGTTCACCCAACGACCTTGTAGACTTTGCTGCAGAAAGACGAGAGAGTTCACCCAAACGACTTCAACAACTGCTGGGGAATAACGAAAGAGCATACTCAGATGATTCCTACCAACTTTACTGAGGGAGAGCTACCCTTCAAGGGAGCTGCATTTTCTGCCGATCTCATCTGGACTTATACTTGAGGATGACGGACTCCTCCGGAGAGCACAGCACATCAGGCTGGTCAACACACTATCCTCTGCTATACTCTGCATGGGGAAAGCGATAGATGCCCTGAACGACTTTTTTGGGAAATGACCCTTCTGGGGAACATAGCCGTCGGGCTACAAGACACTCATGTCATTAAGTTCTCAAACTCGCGGGATAAACAAACTTCAGCTTGCTGGACAATCCTTCGGGATCTGTTTGGGGGAACCTTCCATCTGCCAATCATGATTGTGCTCGACTGGGGATATCAATCTACCTGCCTGCTGCTGGGGAAATGCCAACCACCTGCTGGGGAAAAGACCTCCACTCTGTTGGGGATTCCAGAAATCATCCTGGGCAACTCTTGCTGGGGATGCTACTGGGGAGCTCCAGAATCATACTAAGCAAACAACTCGGGAAATTGCGCTGAGGTCTTAAGAATCGTCTTAAGCAAAGGGCCCTGCTGAGGAGTTCGAGAATCATCTCAAACTGAAGACTTCGCTGGGGATCTCAAAAATCATCTTGAGCGAGCGACTACGGGGATCACACCGGGGTCTTTTAGAGTCATCTAAGAAAATAACCTTGCTGGGGAGAACTTCAAGAATCGTCCTGAGCAACTGGTCTTTTGGGGATACACCTGTTCAACAAGGATGATGATGACCTAGGTCATGCTTATGATGCATATGCTTTTGCGTTATGCCCCCACATGGTGGGAATGACATGTATTTATGCTAAATGCCATGCAATCATGCACAATGCTATTGCAACGCCAGATGCTATGCAGTGTTAAATGCCATGCAGTCATGCACAATGCTATTGCAACGCCAGATGCTATGCAGTGTTAAATGCCATGCAGTCATGCACAATGCTATGCAATCATGCACAATGCTATGCAATCATGCACAATGATGCGATCCCATCAGCAAATAAATGCCGAAGGGGGGAAATCCTCCTGTCAAGGAGAAAGGACCACTCAGGTAGAGGAATCATCCTGTTGAGGAGAACGTGAACACGCCAATATCAACTAGGCTCTGTCTGGGGAATTGATCTTCCGTTGATTGCTGCAGGGAAAACAAATTCAGTTGATTACTGCAGGGGACGAAGCTCTACGAGAACTTGGATCTGCTGATATCAATCGCGAGAATGAATTGCGCGGCCGTCTCGGCTACTCTTCTGGGGATGACCACCTTGTGGGGAACCAACTTCAGCTGCTCCACACTCCACTGGGGGAAAAACCAATCATGATCTGATCAACTTCCAAGGATTCGGATCTCTTGGACATCTGCAAACTCGGCTGAGGAAGGAGAAATCATTCTGCTTTGCTGGAGAGAGTGCGACTCTGGGGGAATACAGCATTAGTTGTTCTACGCTCTGCTGGGGAAAATTGATCATGACCTGATCAACTTCCGAGGATTCTGCTTTTCTGCGGACTCAGCCGGGGAGGGAAATCATTCTACTTCACTGGAGAGTGCAACTCTGGTGGGGAATTCGATTCCACTGGGGAAGAAAGAGTCATCTGACTTCGGGGGAGAGTACAACTCTGCAGGGGAATACAACATCAGCTGTTCCAAGACTCTACTGGGGAAGAAGGGATCGTCCAACTTCAGGAGAGAATACGGCTCTGGTGGGGAATCTCAACTCCACTGGAGACTTCAGTCTGGCATCATCAGTTACTGCATACTTCGGTATACGACTAGCTTCCTGCACTTGTGACCCGGTGCGGGGGAAAATCCTGCTTCAGCGACTTTACTGGGGAAAACACGAGCTTCGGCACCCGAACACTTTTCTAAAATCTGCACTTGTGACCCGGTGCTGGGGAAAGACGACACCATTCTCTGGCGCTTGACCCAGCCGATGGGGTGACATTCCTTCAGGACGCATCTGCTTGGGGAAGAGAATCACCTCTGCCTGGAAGACATATCAATGCTCACTATTCTGATTCTGATTCTGCGGAGGAGAGACTACCGAACTCTGCTGGAGAAGGAGGACTCGCTCCGCTTCGGGGATATCAATCCTGGTCTACTGAGGTTTATCTTGACCCTAATCTGACGAGGAGTAAACGCCATCTCAATCTGCTGCAGTCTCAAATTGTACAGGGGGAACGACCTCAAACTGTGCGCCTCTGCTGAGAAACGATCTTGATTCAACAACGTCAACACAGGGAATACAGGCTACCAAGCATGGAGTCAAGTAACAGGTTATGCTGTAGGATAGCAACCTAATGACCGCAAGGTTTCTTCAGAAGGTTCGGGTTTTGACGGGGTAATGACACGATTCCCCGATACTCAATTCTTGCTAGGGTGAACAAACTCATCTGAACAACTTGCCCCAGCGCAATCCAACTTGCCCCAATCCGACCTTTGGGAATAAATCATTCTGAGCCGAAAACAACTGGTAACAAGACAATCTTCAGAGGGCTTGCCCCAGCATCCGCATAACGGGAGGATTCATCCTCAACTGATCAACTTTCAGCATGGTTGGCTTCAATATCTCTGAAGTAGTTTGCCCCTGAACGAGCGATGAGCGACTCAACATGCTCTGATCGAACACTGGAGGGATCTGCCCTTAAATTGCAAGGATTCCGGATAACTGCCCCTGATTGGGTCTCAGGAAGATTCACTTCCGATCAACCGCTGCTCGCATAAACGGCCCCATAATCAACTGATGCTCCGGGACTTGTCCTCAGACAAACTGATTCCAAGCTCACTGGAAGTCATTGCCCCAGATTCACAGGGTCTCAAAGCACAACATTCTGATCCAGACCTCTGGCGATTCAGTCCTGATTGACTATTCCTTGCTGAAGTTCCTTCGTATCAGCTACTAACCTGCAACTAAAATTGTTTATTCACGAATAGTAATTTTAATGCAGTGTTCATGCAAATTTCGAAAAAATGTTGTGCTGTCACTCATTTACGTGTCATGCTAGTGAGTGACGAATGAACTCAAGAGTTCAAACGTAGTGCTGATGCAATCAGTGAAAAATGCGATAAGGATATGATTAGCAAATCATGAAGGAGTCAGGTTACTCAACCTTATCGTAATGCGCTCTCAGAATAAACCCTGCCTCAATTAGGTCTTTTAAGGGTTGTATCGTGGTCGGGTTCACGGTTAGTGAAACAAAGGATATCTGGCTCGAATTATGATTTGTACCCACCCCTTCTACGTGATATTCTCCGATCCTAAAGTTCAGTTAACTTAGCTCGAGCGCTCTCCTCTTCGAGAGGTATGTTGAACATGGGGAACGACTGGTTAAAGAATTCTCAAGGTGTTTCGGAGTGACAGTTACTCCTTTTCGTTTTCGGTGTCTGTGTCTACACGACTTCGTCCTTGTTTGAGGATTTTTCTTTTTATATCCTTTCTTTTTCGTTCTTTTGATTCCCTAATTTTTGCCTGGACTGACTCCTTTTGAGTTCTTTTCGATTTTTTCTTTTTGAAGTCCAACAGGATGCCCTGATTTTTGCCTAAGTATTTGCTTTCTAGCTTTTCTTTTTTACTTAGCGGGCTTTCTTATTTCTTTTTTCTTCTTGGAACAAGTCGTGCGACACTGGTTGTCTTGATTGCTCCGAAAGGATTGTAACTGTCTCACTCCTGATTGGTGAGATTTAACCGTTGTGGTTGATGAGGTACGACCTCTGGAGAGGGATATGATGTGATTGGTCCTCGAAGGACAACACTCCTCTATAAGACTTGAACGCTCGATCAAGCTAACCGACAACTACCCTGCCCCGGGTTGAGATGCGAGGGTTAAAAAATTCCGAAAGAAACTCCTACTTCTCAGCTCGAAGTGGTTAACAAGGGATTCTCTTCCTTATCTCTCCGGTGTTTAGGGGATTTGAAACAATGCCTTATACGTCATCGGCAAAGTTTTATCTGAAAGCAATACGATCATCGGCTATGCGCATTCAGTTTCATCATCCTCCCTCCGCTCATTGCTAATCATAGTAAGAAATCGGAGTAAATAAAATGCAAGTCAGTGCAATGCAGTAAATGAGTGACAACGACATAACTAATTCAGAAGAAATGCATAGTCACTTTATTATCATTACCATTCGAAACATACAATGTTTAACAGCAAGTAGTAACTAACAGAAAAGAAACTACAAGTGCAAACGGTAAAAAGTCCGAGGACTGCCAATGCTGAGGGCGTCTGCCTGTCTGGATCACTGGCTTCTGGAAACAACCCTCTGAATCTACGAGCTCAAACAGCTGAGAGGTTGTCACGCACAACCAAGACTCCATCTGGAAAGGAAATACACCCTTGGTCGATCAATTGCTGCACTTTCGCCTGGAAAGCCTTGCAATCTTCAGTTGAATGCCCCAGAGATCCACCATGGTAGCCACACTGAGCATGAGGATCGTACCCTGGAGTGTAAGGCTCTAGCACGGGCTTGAGAGCTTTCGGTTCCACCAAGGAATTCTGAACCAACAGCGGAAGAATCTGGCTATACGGCACAGGCACTGGATGGGGAGAAGCATTCCTTTGTTCCACGTGGTTGCGAGGTCTCTTGTGATCCTGGGGCTGGTATTCCTTCCGCCTAGGAGCAAGAGGTCGTCGTTTCTGAATGGCGACGGTCTCTTGTTTAGGCGCTTGCGTCCTTGAGCTCGATCCAGGTAGGAACTGCGAGCGAGGTGATTCAGTCACCAAAGGTTGCGGGACATACTCGAGATCTTTCTCGGCTTCAGGCAAAGGAGTGGAATCATCCACCTTCTCCGCAGGGTAAGGGATGAACTTTCCCGATGCTCTCATGCCGCCCGGCACAAGCCTAATTGTCCTCGAGTCGATCAGGTCCTGAATCTTATTCCGGAGAGCCTTACATGTTTCAACATGGTGCCCCGGCGCTCCTGAGTGGAAATCACAACGCACGCTTAGATCAACGTCTGATGACCCCTCATCTGGTGGATTTAAGGTCCGAAGCTTGAGAACTCGGTTCTGAACCAACAGCGGCAGCAGCTGGGCATAACTCACAGGTAGTGGGTCCACAGCTCTATCAAGTAGCTTCTTCTTCTGACCATAACCTTCAGGATTATTCTGAGATGCTCGGCGCGGCTGACGACGAGACAGGCCTCGAGCTTCCTGCTGTGTAGAGGGTCCATGAGGTCCACTTGGCTTCAGCACAGGTGGCACTGACGGTAACGGAGGAAGCACTCTGGTCTCCTCCTTGGGTGCTTGACCGCTCTCCTTATTTAGCATGCTCCTTACCACTCCCATGAGAAAGCTCAACTGATTCTGCAGCTGCTGATTCTCCTCTCTGAGCACCTGCTGGTCCAGACGCACTGCCTGTATGTCATTCATGACCTGCCCCAGCTGGCTTTGGACTTTCCCTAGTTCAGCTTGTATCTGCTCCATTAGTCTGAGCTGCCAGATTCTGAGTCAAACCTGAAAACACAAGGGTTAGAAGACAAATCCCGGCTTCTGCCATGCAAGATGAATTATGAGTGTCTGTACGTTCAGGAGATCACCCCTGACTCTGGTGTCAACGTGCCAACATAGTGTCAATGCAATGATAAGACTGGATCCATTCATGGAAGAAAATATCTCATATTGTTCGGGACACCAGGATCAGGGTACGAAACGCGCCTTCAGCACAGACACATGCTAATGGAATGCAAACATGAATATGCAAGCTAATGCAGAATGCAGGTATGTAACAATATATCCGGGTGGCTGCTGTGGAGATTCGGTATCAACAGTCACTGATGAGAAGGAAACCCCGGTGTAAAACCCCTGATCTGATCTGTTGTGAATAACCATCTGGTAGGATCGAGATCAAAATTCCGCTCTGACAAGAACGAAGGCCTGATAATGAAAACCCTGGATGCAAGATCAAGGGATATCTGTTGGAGAAGTCTTCAGACCCCAAATCACAAATCTGCCCTCTCAAGAACAAATACACGGCTACTGATGAGATCTTCAAACCTCACTCAAAACCTGCCCTATCAAGAACAAAATAACAACTGCTGACGAGATCCTCAGACCTCACTCAAAAATCTGCTCCATCAAGAACAAATAACAACTGCTGATGAGATCTTCAGACCTCACTCAAAAATCTGCTCCATCCAGAACAAACCTCTGATAATAATACTCTGATCAAAGCCTGCTCTTTCAAGAACAGACCAACATCCGATGATAAGATCCTCTGATCAAACCGTTGCTCTATCAAGAACATATCTGCAACTGAGAACCCAACATAACTGATTCACTGTCAAGAAAACCAGGTGGTCTGGAGGTCAAAGTTTCCTGCAATATCCCAACCCCACTCACAGGTATGATGGACCTAATCCACGGACAAAGGTACGGCATCCTATGCGGTCGTCAGCGTCACAGACATTCATGAGTGACAATACGATTCCCAGAAGGAGTGGCACCGTCAAGTCATGAAGAGGCCTCTCTTAGCTGACTTCCAAATGATCGGTCCCCAGAGTCGACAATCCTTACGTCTGGACTCCCCTCAGATCCTCAGGACCGGAAAGGAGCACCTCTGCAAGAATCTCGTCTGAGCGCAGATTTTCGTAGGGAACTGTGCCTGTTCAACAGACAGGTTCGTCTACTACTTCTCCGCAACTATATCTAGGTGTGTACTCAAGCCCAGGTCCGGCTTTTCACTCACAGTAACATCCCTCTCCCACAGCAGCACAGATAATCATATCAAACTGGAAATAAAATGCGGGAAATAAAATGCGGGAAGTAAAATGCGAGAAACAAAGATGCGATAAATAAACGCAACCCAACAAGCAAACACACAAACGATAGGATTGACTCGCGCAGGGGATGGGAAACAGTCCCAGCATAAGGGATGGGAAAAGTCCCTAGATGCTATTGTCCCCAGCAGAGTCGCCAGCTGTCGCTTGCGCGAAAATAAGGTGCCGGCATGACAGAAGAGTCGCCACCTTTCGTTATTTATCCCTCAGAACGGGAAAGGAAACGATCGGAGAAACCTGACGAATAAGGGTAAGACAAGGTCATCGCAACCATTGTCTGGGTTCGGGAGTCGGTTACGCAAGGGGAAGGTATTAGCACCCCTCACGTCCGTCGTACTCGACGGGATCCTCGCTTGTTTGTTTACTTGGACGGGTTGGTTATAATCTATCTACCTATCAAGGCTGGCTGAAAAAGAAAAGAAAATGACTCGGCAAAGCGTCGCACTTTATGCCTACGTATTCTCATCAGAGAATGAGAAATCAGAGTCAACGTAGTTCGGCTAACTACGGGGGATTATGGGGAAAGGTTGCTCGCTAGGATATCGCATCCTATGCCTACGTACTTTCATCTGGTATGAAAGATCAGAGCAAACGTAGTTCGGGAAACTACGGGAAACAGCTCAACTAGGAGGGAGACTATCAAGTCCTATTTGTTATCATGCCATGGATTCATCCTATGGTTGAGGTTTAAACAGGGAACTCCTAGAAGTTGTCATGCATAGGTTTCAACCTAAAAGTCTATCATCAAATCCTTATCAAAGGAAATGAGAGTCCTAAGGGATCATGTCAATGATACAGACAAAAACATCAGCTTTAACAGTAAAATGCATGCAATGCAAGTGAGGGAGGAAGTGTGTGTGGGGCTTCAGCCTCCACAAGCTCGTCTCGACCTCAAGCCAGTCATGAAGTAATAGCAATCATACTAAAAATAATCCACATGCTATCAAGCAATGAATAGGTAAAAGAAATGAAGTGCCAACAGGCAAACAACACACTTGAGGAAGAATCAACTATTCTCTAATTCTAACCCTAATCACAGGATCTAAACAAACCTAAGCAAAGCTCTCAAGCAGAACCCTAAGCAGGAGAAATCATTCCCAGCCTTCAAGCTTCAGAACAAGCTTACCAAAGACAGGGAGCTAAGCAATCAGACTCATAGTGTCTTCCTCAGGAAAGCACTAAGAGGTGTATACTCAGGAGTCATACCCTATGTGGCTCAACCACTGTGATCAGTTTACATTCCTCCTCAGGAGAAATTAAACTCACAAGCAGGCTCCAACATCACTGGATATTTAGGAAATCCTATCTGAACTAGTGGAACTAAGTGAATAGACTCATAGGACCTTCCTCAGGAAAGTACTAGGAGGCTTCCACTTAGGAGTTGTATCCCATGTGGCTCAACAACATGTGATCAGTTTACATTCCTCCTCAGGAGAAATTAAACTCACAAGTTGGCTCCAACATCATTGGATACTTGAGAAATCCTAGACAAACTAGTGGAACTAAGTGAATAGACCCATAGGACCTTCCTCAGGAAAGTACTAGGAGGCTTCCACTTAGGAGTTGTATCCCATGTGGCTCAACAACATGTGATCAGTTTACATTCCTCCTCAGGAGAAATTAAACTCACAAGTTGGCTCCAACATCATTGGATACTTAAGAAAGAGGTGAGAAGGAAGGATGAAAGTCATTCATAGTGCCTTCCTCAGGAAAGTACCATGAACTTCCTTCAAACTTCAGGCTCTCAAACCTCACAGACAGGAGATGAGACAAGCTCTGGGCCTCTGAATCTTGATCTACAAGCTTCTCCTCATGATGCTCTCCATCAATATCCTCAAGGCAACACAAGCCCTTCATCAAATTCCTCAGAATGAACCCCACAGATGAACAGATAACCCACTGAACAGATCACATCATCAGGCAACTCCAGAAAATACCTAAAAATACTAAACTAATGGGGAAAAATCTAACAACTAATCACAAGGGTCCTCAACACCTACTCCTAACATCTACAAAGGTTTCTACCTAAAAATCAAGATAAAACTTGCTCCAAGAAAATGATTCATCACCTAAACACCATTCTAAACCCTAATCAGGACACCCTAAGTCTACCCTAATTAAACTAATCAATATTTAATTCTAAAAATCTAGAAAAAATCCTATAGGGAACTATGACTCATCATCTAATTGCACCAAAAAGAATGGGTAAAAAACCCTAAGGGAATGTCCCAAAATAATTCCTACAAAATCATGATACAAAATTAAACAATTAAAAAGCTATTTAATTGGAAAATCTATTAAAAATATTAAACCTAAAAATAAAATCTCAATTTTATTTTTATAATTTTCTACTCATTTTAATCTACTCAGGAAAAAAAGAAGAAATTAAAAAACATTTTTTATCTATTTTTAATGCATTTTACAAAACAGAGAAATATAAGAAGAAAAATAAAACAATTTAATTGAATTAAAGGGAGGGGGGGTCTGAAAAGCAAACCAAACTAGTTCAATTAACTGGGCCAAACAAAAGGGGAGGGGCGAATAGAAACTGAAGCCCAGACGCGGTCTTTAATGAAACGACCGTGCTTTGGATATATTCAAATTTTCCCTCTTTTTTCAGATGCAATCAACGCCGTCGGATTGGAAGAAAATGTCAAATATTAGAGAGGATCCAAGGGCTTCTGCTTTGTCGTCTTCATCAAAACCCTAGGGTTTGCAGAACCCTACCTCCATGAGCCAACCTTCGAGCTCTATTATCTCCCTCTACACGCCACGGTTTGCCACGACTTAAAAATGAAAGTTGCTCTAAATCTCAAGGGGAACACAACCCTACGCACAGTTTCTTTTAATTCGCCCTAGATAGCCCTAACAGAGGGATTGAAGATCCGGGTACAACCATGGTTCAGAATTTCCAACTGATGTCAATCCTCACTAAATTCAAAACCAAAGCTACAAACTTATTCTTGATGTTATCCTGATCATTTTAACCCAATTTATGCTACCTAAAACTCTTCAAACAGCCAGCTATGGAAGATTCAAGAATCATGGTTCTGTTATACAACCTCACCAATCTTGCTCTAATTCAAGGGAAAGAATCCTCTACCCTAACACATTATCTCTATGCCTAAAGAACTAACTAAAACAACATAATTTAGGAGGTATGGGGTGAAGAAAAACCTGTCAAGAAGTTAATGGTGAGATGATGTTAAGCACGATTCAAGCCTTGGAATTCACTCACAATGGTCCTTCAATGGAGATATGCCTTCTGTTTGCACTTGTATGGAAGGAGGTGGCTTGTAGTGGAAGAAAACTTGGATTGCTTCAACTTGAAGAAATGGCTTCAATGGCTATCTCTCCTTCTCTCTCCTCTGACTTGATTCCAACTTTCACCAACCCTAGACTCTCCACAATGCATTCCTTATATAACAATTGATGGATGTTTCTAGAATCATCTAGAATGTGATGGAAGTTTCTTTAAAATCTCATGTTATGCCATATTGGTTATCTCATGATATATCACCTCTAACCAACTTACACACCTTTTAAAATCTCACCACATGATAATATGGAATGGTAAGGAAGCTCACATGCCTTGTAATTGCCTTATGTTAAGTTTTCCAACATTGCCTTCTTTTTCAAGTAACAAATTTCCAAAGGAACCTCATTTTTTTAAGCCTCAAATGAAAATTCTACTTAAACCAATCTTCTCAAAATGGTTTTTCCAATCAAAATGATATATTGGATGACCTATTTTGGATTTGTGGATCTTCCAAAACACTTTTCAATTTCAACTTTTCAAAGTTATAAGTCATTTTTAGTTCATTTTTGACCAATCATGGAATCTTGTGCTATGAGCTTTTTCAACAATTTGTGACCTTCTTTCTAGACTTAAAATCACATTTTGAGCAACTTTCATGTTTTGAGTTTTTCCATTTGAGGCTTGGAAATAGGAGTTTTAGGCATTGGCTAAAATGACCTATAACTGACAAATGACCAAAATACCCCTGCCTTGTTCAAACCATAACTTGAGTTCCACAAATCCAATCAAGGACTTCTACCACTCAAATTAAAGCTAAGAAGATCCTCTTCAACATTCATGTTGACCAAGAAACCATAGGAATCGACCTACTAGGGCAAAAGTTGTCTGCAAGCTGGGTGACTTTCAAGGACCCAGATTCACACACCTCTGCTGACCTGTAATTTGTCAAGACCATAACTTGAGCTCTGTAACTCCTATCAAGGACTTCCACCACTCAAATTAAAGCTTAGAACAAGCTCTACAACATTCATGTTGTGGGGAAAATGAGATATCAAACACATCTAGTGCTAAAACTGCCTGGAAGATAGGGATCAAATTAGGGTTTTTCCACTGACAATCCTCAGAAACCCTAACTCAAAACTTCTCAAACTCCTCAATCATGATGAGTTGGTCCAGGAATCATCTTTATAACATCTCTATGCATAATTCCATGATCTCATGGCTCTTGGATCGAGTCTCAACCTTCCCCAAATCTTCAGTTATCCTAGGGTTGACCCAGTCAAAACCCTAATTCTACCACTCATGGTTGAATCTTCTGAACTCTTGCATAATGCCTTCTCTGGACTTCATGATGGCTATCAAGACATCTCATAAGCTTTCTCAAAACATTTAAGTTCATTCTCAAAGTCTCAGAATCATCTGAGGAGCACCCACAACTCTCAAGTTAGGAGGCACACAACCCTGCTTTCAACCAATTCCTCTGAGGATCTCTTGAACTTTCTGATGAAGGTATCAAATTTCAAACACTCAATGAATGAATAAATGTTGGTCAAATTTTGGGGTGCAACACATAGCAGTATTTCTAAACACATGAGATTCTTCGGGTGGTCGAAGCAGTACCTTATCCAATAAGGTTCTTTGTGATACCAAAGCAGTATCTCTAAACACATGAGATTCTTCAAGTGGTCGAAGCAGTCCCTTATCCAATAAGGTTCTTCGCGATACCAAAGTAGTATCTCTAAACACATGAGATTCTTAAGGTTGTCGAAGCAGTCCCTTATCCAATAAGGTTCTTCGTGATACCAAAGTAGTATCTCTAAACACATGAGATTCGTCGGGTGGTCGAAGCAGTCCCTTATCTGTTAAGGTACTTCACGATACCAAAGTAGTATCTCTAAACACATGAGATTCTTCGGGTGGTGAAAGCATTCCCTTATCCAATAATGCTCTTCGCGATATCAAAGCAGTATCTCTAAACACACGATATTCTTCGCGATACCAAAGCAGTATCTCTAAACACATGAGATTCTTCGTGTGGTCGAAGCAGTCCCTTATCCAATAAGGTTCTTTGCGATACCAAAGCAGTATCTCTAAACACATGAGATTCTTCGGGTGGTCGAAGCAGTACCTTAGCCAATAAGGTTCTTCGTCATACCAAAGCAGCATCTCTAAACACATGAGATTCTTCAGGTGGTCGAAGCAGTCCATTATCCAATATGGTTCTTTGCGATACCAAAGCAGTATCTCTAAACACATGAGATTCTTCGGGTGGTCAAAGCAGTCCCTTATCAACTAATGTTCTTCGCGATACCAAAGCAATATCTTTAAACATATTAGATTCTTCGGGTGTTCTAAGCAGTCCCTTATCCAAAAAGGTTCTTCGCGATACCAAAGAAGTATCCCTAAACACATGAGATTCGTCGGGTGGTCGAAGCAGTGCCTTATCCAATAAGGTTCTTCGTCATACCAAAGCAGTATCTCTAAACACATGAGATTCCTCGAGTGGTCGAAGCAGTCCCTTATCGGTTAAGGTTCTTCACGATACCAAAGCAGTATCTCTAAACAAATGAGATTCTTCGGGTGGTCGAAGCAGTCCCTTATCCAATAAGGTTCTTTGCGATACCAAAGCAGTATCTCTAAACACATGAGATTCTTGCGGTGGTCAAAGCAGTCCCTTATCTAATAAGGCTCTTCGCCATACCAAAGTAGTATCTCTAAATACATGAGATTCTTTGGGTGGTTAAAGCAGTCCCTTATCCAATAAGGTTCTTCGCGATACCAAAGCAGTATCTCTTAACACATGAGATTCTTCGGGTGGTCGAAGCAGTCCCTTATCTGTTAAGGTTCTTCACGATACCAAAGCAGTATCTCTAAACACATGAGATTCTCCGGGTGGTGAAAGAAGTCCCTTATCCAATAATGTTCTTCGCGATATCAAAGCAGTATCTCTAAATACACGAGATTCTTCGCGATACCAAAGCACTATCTCTAAACACAAGAGATTCTTCGTGTGGTCGAAGCAGTCCCTTATCCAATAAATTTCTTCGCGATACGAAAACAGTATCTCTAAACACATGAGATTCTTCGGGTGGTCGAAGCAGTCCCGTATCCGTTAAGGTTCTTCACGATACCAAAGCAGTATCTCTAAACACATGAGATTCTTCGGGTGGTCGAAGCAGTCCCTATCCAATAAGGTTCTTTGCGATACAAAAGCAGTATCTCTACACACATGAGATTCTTCCGGTGGTCAAAGCAGTCCCTAGTCTAATAAGGTTTTTCGCGATACCAAAGCAGTATCTCTAAAAACATGAAATTCTTTGGGTGGTTGAAGCAGTCCCTTATCCAATAAGGTTCTTCGCGATACCAAAGCAGTATCTCTAAACACATGAGATTCTTCGGGTGGTCGAAGCAGTACCTTATCCAATAAGGTTCTTCGTCATACCAAAGCAGCATCTCTAAACACATGAGATTCTTCAGATGGTCGAAGCAGTCCTTTATCCAATAAGGTTCTTTGCGATACCAAAGCAGTATCTCTAAACACATGACATTCTTCGGGTGGTCAAAGCAGTCCCTTATCAACTAATGTTCTTCGCGATACCAAAGCAATATCTCTAAACATATTAGATTCTTCGGGTGGTCTAAGCAGTCCCTTATCCAAAAAGGTTCTTCGCGATACCAAAGAAGTATCTCTAAACACATGAGATTCGTCGGGTGGTCGAAGCAGTGCCTTATCCAATAAGGTTCTTCGTCATACCAAAGCAGTATCTCTAAACACATGAGATTCTTCGGGTGGTCGAAGCAGTCCCTTATCCGTTAAGGTTCTTCACGATACCAAAGTAGAACCTCTAAACACATGAGATTCTTCGGGTGGTCCAATCAGTCCGTTATCTAAAAGGTTTTTTGTGATACCGAAGCAGTATCTCTAAACACATGAGATTCTTCCGGTGGTCAAAGCAGTCCCTTATCTAATAAAGTTCTTCCCGATACCAAAGCAGTATCTCTAAATACATGAGATTCATTGGGTGGTTGAAGCAGTCCGTTATCCAATAAGGTTCTTCGCGATACCATAGCAGTATTTCTAAACACATGAGATTCTTCGGGTGGTCGAAGCAGTACCTTATCCAATAAGGTTCGTTGTGATACCAAAGCAGTATCTCTAAACATATGAGATTCTTCAAGTGGTCGAAGCAGTCCCTTATCCAATAAGGTTCTTCGTCATACCAAAGCAGTATCTCTAAACACATGAGATTCTTCGGGTGGTCGAAGCAGTCCCTTATCCGTTAAGGTTCTTCACGATACCAAAGCAGAACCTCTAAACACATGAGATTCTTCGGGTGGTCCAATCAGTCCGTTATCCAATAAGGTTCTTTGCGATACCGAAGCAGTATCTCTAAACACATGAGATTCTTCCGGTGGTCAAAGGAGTCCCTTATCTAATAAAGTTCTTCCCGATACCAAAGCAGTATCTCTAAATACATGAGATTCTTTGGGTGGTTGAAGCAGTCCGTTATCCAATAAGGTTCTTCGCGATACCATAGCAGTATTTCTAAACACATGAGATTCTTCGGGTGGTCGAAGCAGTACCTTATCCAATAAGGTTCTTTGTGATACCAAAGCAGTATCTCTAAACACACGAGATTCTTCAAGTGGTCGAAGCAGTCCCTTATCCAATAAGGTTCTTCGCGATACCAAAGTAGTATCTCTAAACACATGAGATTCTTAAGGTTGCCGAAGCAGTCCCTTATCCAATAAGGTTCTTCGTGATACCAAAGTAGTATCTCTAAACACATGAGATTCGTCTGGTGGTCGAAGCAGTCCCTTATCTGTTAAGGTTCTTCACGATACCAAAGCAGTATCTCTAAACACATGAGATTCTTCGGGTGGTGAAAGCATTCCCTTATCCAATAATGCTCTTCGCGATATCAAAGCAGTATCTCTAAACACACGAGATTCTTCGCGATACCAAAGCAGTATCTCTAAACACATGAGATTCTTCGTGTGGTCGAAGCAGTCCCTTATCCAATAAGGTTCTTCGCGATACCAAAGCAGTATCTCTAAACACATGAGATTCTTCGGGTGGTCGAAGCAGTACCTTAGCCAATAAGGTTCTTCGTCATACCAAAGCAGCATCTCTAAACACATGAGATTCTTCAGGTGGTCGAAGCAGTCCATTATCCAATATGGTTCTTTGCGATAACAAAGCAGTATCTCTAAACACATGAGATTCTTCGGGTGGTCAAAGCAGTCCCTTATCAACTAATGTTCTTCGCGATACCAAAGCAATATCTTTAAACATATTAGATTCTTCGGGTGTTCTAAGTAGTCCCTTATCCAAAAAGGTTCTTCGCGATACCAAAGAAGTATCCCTAAACACATGAGATTCGTCGGGTGGTCGAAGCAGTGCCTTATCCAATAAGGTTCTTCGTCATACCAAAGCAGTATCTCTAAACACATGAGATTCTTCGAGTGGTCGAAGCAGTCCCTTATCGGTTAAGGTTCTTCACGATACCAAAGCAGTATCTCTAAACAAATGAGATTCTTCGGGTGGTCGAAGCAGTCCCTTATCCAATAAGGTTCTTTGCGATACCAAAGCAGTATATCTAAACACATGAGATTCTTGCGGTGGTCAAAGCAGTCCCTTATCTAATAAGGCTTTTCGCCATACCAAAGCAGTATCTCTAAATACATGAGATTCTTTGGGTGGTTGAAGCAGTCCCTTATCCAATAAGGTTCTTCGCGATACCAAAGCAGTATCTCTTAACACATGAGATTCTTCGGGTGGTCGAAGCAGTCCCTTATCTGTTATGGTTCTTCACGATACCAAAGCAGTATCTATAAACACATGAGATTCTCTGGGTGGTGAAAGCAGTCCCTTATCCAATAATGTTCTTCGCGATATCAAAGCAGTATCTCTAAAAACACGAGATTCTTCGCGATACCAAAGCACTATCTCTAAACACAAGAGATTCTTCGTGTGGTCGAAGCAGTCCCTTATCCAATAAATTTCTTCGCGATACGAAAACAGTATCTCTAAACACATGAGATTCTTCGGGTGGTCGAAGCAGTCCCTTATCCGTTAAGGTTCTTCACGATACCAAAGCAGTATCTCTAAACACATGAGATTCTTCGGGTGGTCGAAGCAGTCCCTATCCAATAAGGTTCTTTGCGATACCAAAGCAGTATCTCTACACACATGAGATTCTTCCGGTGGTCAAAGCAGTCCCTAGTCTACTAAGGTTTTTCGCGATACCAAAGCAGTATCTCTAAACACATGAAATTCTTTGGGTGGTTGAAGCAGTCCCTTATCCAATAAGGTTCTTCGCGATACCAAAGCAGTATCTCTAAACACATGAGATTCTTCGGGTGGTCGAAGCAGTACCTTATCCAATAAGGTTCTTCGTCATACCAAAGCAGCATCTCTAAACACATGAGATTCTTCAGGTGGTCGAAGCAGTCCTTTATCCAATAAGGTTCTTTGCGATACCAAAGCAGTATCTCTAAACACATGACATTCTTCGGGTGATCAAAGCAGTCCCTTATCAACTAATGTTCTTCGCGATACCAAAGCAATATCTCTAAACATATTAGATTCTTCGGGTGGTCTAAGCAGTCCCTTATCCAAAAAGGTTCTTCGCGATACCAAAGAAGTATCTCTAAACACATGAGATTCGTGGGGTGGTCGAAGCAGTGCCTTATCCAATAAGGTTCTTCGTCATACCAAAGCAGTATCTCTAAACACATGAGATTCTTCGGGTGGTCGAAGCAGTCCCTTATCCGTTAAGGTTCTTCACGATACCAAAGCAGTATCTCTAAACACATGAGATTCTTCGGGTGGTCGAAGCAATCCCTTATCAAATAAGGTTCTTTGCGATACCAAAGCAGTATCTCTACACACATGAGATTCTTCCGGTGGTCAAAGTAGTCCCTAGTCTAATAAGGTTCTTCGCGATACCAAAGCAGTATATCTAAACACATGAGATTCTTTGGGTGGTTGAAGAAGTCCCTTATCCAATAAGGTTCTTCGCGATACCAAAGCAGTATCTCTAAACACATGAGATTCGTCGGGTGGTCGAAGCAGTACCTTATCCAATAAGGTTCTTCGTCATACCAAAGCAGCATCTCTAAACACATGAGATTCTTCAGGTGGTCGAAGCAGTTCTTTATCCAATAAGGTTCTTTGCGATACCAAAGCAGTATCTCTAAACACATGACATTCTTCGGGTGGTCAAAGCAGTCCCTTATCAACTAATGTTCTTCGCGATACCAAAGCAATATCTCTAAACATATTAGATTCTTCGGGTGGTCTAAGCAGTCCCTTATCCAAAAAGGTTCTTCGCGATACCAAAGAAGTATCTCTAAACACATGAGATTCGTTGGGTGGTCGAAGCAGTGCCTTATCCAATAAGGTTCTTCGTCATACCAAAGCAGTATCTCTAAACACATGAGATTCTTCGGGTGGTCGAAGCAGTCCCTTATCCGTTAAGGTTCTTCACGATACCAAAGCAGTATCTCTAAACACATGAGATTCTTCGGGTGGTCGAAGCAATCTCTTATCCAATAAGGTTCTTTGCGATACCAAAGCAGTATCTCTACACACATGAGATTCTTCCGGTGGTCAAAGTAGTCCCTAGTCTAATAAGGTTCTTCGCGATACCAAAGTAGTATCTCTAAACACATGAGATTCTTTGGGTGGTTGAAGCAGTCCCTTATCCAATAAGGTTCTTCGCGATACCAAAGCAGTATCTCTAAACACATGAGATTCTTCGGGTGGTCGAAGCAGTACCTTATCCAATAAGGTTCTTCGTCATACCAAAGCAGCATCTCTAAACACATGAGATTCTTCAGGTGGTCGAAGCAGTCCTTTATCCAATAAGGTTCTTTGCGATACCAAAGCAGTATCTCTAAACACATGAGATTCTTCGGGTGGTCAAAGCAGTCCCTTATCAACTAATGTTCTTCGCGGTACCAAAGCAATATCTCTAAACATATTAGATTCTTCGGGTGGTCTAAGCAGTCCCTTATCCAAAAAGGTTCTTCGCGATACCAAAGAAGTATCTCTAAACACATGAGATTCCTCGGGTGGTCGAAGCAGTGCCTTATCCAATAAGGTTCTTCGTCATACCAAAGCAGTATCTCTAAACACATGAGATTCTTCGAGTGGTCGAAGCAGTCCCTTATCGGTTAAGGTTCTTCACGATACCAAAGCAGTATCTCTAAACACATGAGATTCTTCAGGTGGTCGAAGCAGTCCCTTATCCAATAAGGTTCTTTGCGATACCAAAGCAGTATCTCTAAACACATGAGATTCTTCCGGTGGTCAAAGCAGTCCCTTATCAAATAAGGTTCTTCGCCATACCAAAGCAGTATCTCTAAATACATGAGATTCTTTGGGTGGTTGAAGCAGTCTCTTATCCAATAAGGTTCTTCGCGATATCAAAGCAGTATCTCTAAACACACGAGATTCTTCGCGATACCAAAGCAGTATCTCTAAACACATGAGATTCTTCGTGTGGTCGAAGCAGTCCCTTATCCAATAAGGTTCTTCGCGATACCAAAGCAGTATCTCTAAACACATGAGATTCTTCGGGTGGTCGAAGCAGTACCTTAGCCAATAAGGTTCTTCGTCATACCAAAGCAGCATCTCTAAACACATGAGATTCTTCAGGTGGTCGAAGCAGTCCATTATCCAATATGGTTCTTTGCGATAACAAAGCAGTATCTCTAAACACATGAGATTCTTCGGGTGGTCAAAGCAGTCCCTTATCAACTAATGTTCTTCGCGATACCAAAGCAATATCTTTAAACATATTAGATTCTTCGGGTGTTCTAAGCAGTCCCTTATCCAAAAAGGTTCTTCGCGATACCAAAGAAGTATCCCTAAACACATGAGATTCGTCGGGTGGTCGAAGCAGTGCCTTATCCAATAAGGTTCTTCGTCATACCAAAGCAGTATCTCTAAACACATGAGATTCTTCGAGTGGTCGAAGCAGTCCCTTATCGGTTAAGGTTCTTCACGATACCAAAGCAGTATCTCTAAACAAATGAGATTCTTCGGGTGGTCGAAGCAGTCCCTTATCCAATAAGGTTCTTTGCGATACCAAAGCAGTATATCTAAACACATGAGATTCTTGCGGTGGTCAAAGCAGTCCCTTATCTAATAAGGCTTTTCGCCATACCAAAGCAGTATCTCTAAATACATGAGATTCTTTGGGTGGTTGAAGCAGTCCCTTATCCAATAAGGTTCTTCGCGATACCAAAGCAGTATCTCTTAACACATGAGATTCTTCGGGTGGTCGAAGCAGTCCCTTATCTGTTATGGTTCTTCACGATACCAAAGCAGTATCTATAAACACATGAGATTCTCTGGGTGGTGAAAGCAGTCCCTTATCCAATAATGTTCTTCGCGATATCAAAGAAGTATCTCTAAAAACACGAGATTCTTCGCGATACCAAAGCACTATCTCTAAACACAAGAGATTCTTCGTGTGGTCGAAGCAGTCCCTTATCCAATAAATTTCTTCGCGATACGAAAACAGTATCTCTAAACACATGAGATTCTTCGGGTGGTCGAAGCAGTCCCTTATCCGTTAAGGTTCTTCACGATACCAAAGCAGTATCTCTAAACACATGAGATTCTTCGGGTGGTCGAAGCAGTCCCTATCCAATAAGGTTCTTTGCGATACCAAAGCAGTATCTCTACACACATGAGATTCTTCCGGTGGTCAAAGCAGTCCCTAGTCTACTAAGGTTTTTCGCGATACCAAAGCAGTATCTCTAAACACATGAAATTCTTTGGGTGGTTGAAGCAGTCCCTTATCCAATAAGGTTCTTCGCGATACCAAAGCAGTATCTCTAAACACATGAGATTCTTCGGGTGGTCGAAGCAGTACCTTATCCAATAAGGTTCTTCGTCATACCAAAGCAGCATCTCTAAACACATGAGATTCTTCAGGTGGTCGAAGCAGTCCTTTATCCAATAAGGTTCTTTGCGATACCAAAGCAGTATCTCTAAACACATGACATTCTTCGGGTGATCAAAGCAGTCCCTTATCAACTAATGTTCTTCGCGATACCAAAGCAATATCTCTAAACATATTAGATTCTTCGGGTGGTCTAAGCAGTCCCTTATCCAAAAAGGTTCTTCGCGATACCAAAGAAGTATCTCTAAACACATGAGATTCGTGGGGTGGTCGAAGCAGTGCCTTATCCAATAAGGTTCTTCGTCATACCAAAGCAGTATCTCTAAACACATGAGATTCTTCGGGTGGTCGAAGCAGTCCCTTATCCGTTAAGGTTCTTCACGATACCAAAGCAGTATCTCTAAACACATGAGATTCTTCGGGTGTTCGAAGCAATCCCTTATCAAATAAGGTTCTTTGCGATACCAAAGCAGTATCTCTACACACATGAGATTCTTCCGGTGGTCAAAGTAGTCCCTAGTCTAATAAGGTTCTTCGCGATACCAAAGCAGTATATCTAAACACATGAGATTCTTTGGGTGGTTGAAGAAGTCCCTTATCCAATAAGGTTCTTCGCGATACCAAAGCAGTATCTCTAAACACATGATATTCGTCGGGTGGTCGAAGCAGTACCTTATCCAATAAGGTTCTTCGTCATACCAAAGCAGCATCTCTAAACACATGAGATTCTTCAGGTGGTCGAAGCAGTTCTTTATCCAATAAGGTTCTTTGCGATACCAAAGCAGTATCTCTAAACACATGACATTCTTCGGGTGGTCAAAGCAGTCCCTTATCAACTAATGTTCTTCGCGATACCAAAGCAATATCTCTAAACATATTAGATTCTTCGGGTGGTCTAAGCAGTCCCTTATCCAAAAAGGTTCTTCGCGATACCAAAGAAGTATCTCTAAACACATGAGATTCGTTGGGTGGTCGAAGCAGTGCCTTATCCAATAAGGTTCTTCGTCATACCAAAGCAGTATCTCTAAACACATGAGATTCTTCGGGTGGTCGAAGCAGTCCCTTATCCGTTAAGGTTCTTCACGATACCAAAGCAGTATCTCTAAACACATGAGATTCTTCGGGTGGTCGAAGCAATCTCTTATCCAATAAGGTTCTTTGCGATACCAAAGCAGTATCTCTACACACATGAGATTCTTCCGGTGGTCAAAGTAGTCCCTAGTCTAATAAGGTTCTTCGCGATACCAAAGCAGTATCTCTAAACACATGAGATTCTTTGGGTGGTTGAAGCAGTCCCTTATCCAATAAGGTTCTTCGCGATACCAAAGCAGTATCTCTAAACACATGAGATTCTTCGGGTGGTCGAAGCAGTACCTTATCCAATAAGGTTCTTCGTCATACCAAAGCAGCATCTCTAAACACATGAGATTCTTCAGGTGGTCGAAGCAGTCCTTTATCCAATAAGGTTCTTTGCGATACCAAAGCAGTATCTCTAAACACATGAGATTCTTCGGGTGGTCAAAGCAGTCCCTTATCAACTAATGTTCTTCGCGGTACCAAAGCAATATCTCTAAACATATTAGATTCTTCGGGTGGTCTAAGCAGTCCCTTATCCAAAAAGGTTCTTCGCGATACCAAAGAAGTATCTCTAAACACATGAGATTCCTCGGGTGGTCGAAGCAGTGCCTTATCCAATAAGGTTCTTCGTCATACCAAAGCAGTATCTCTAAACACATGAGATTCTTCGAGTGGTCGAAGCAGTCCCTTATCGGTTAAGGTTCTTCACGATACCAAAGCAGTATCTCTAAACACATGAGATTCTTCAGGTGGTCGAAGCAGTCCCTTATCCAATAAGGTTCTTTGCGATACCAAAGCAGTATCTCTAAACACATGAGATTCTTCCGGTGGTCAAAGCAGTCCCTTATCAAATAAGGTTCTTCGCCATACCAAAGCAGTATCTCTAAATACATGAGATTCTTTGGGTGGTTGAAGCAGTCTCTTATCCAATAAGGTTCTTCGCGATACCAAAGCAGTATCTCTAAACACATGAGATTCTTCGGGTGGTTGAAGCAGTCCCTTATCCAATAAGGTTCTTCGCAATACCAAAGCAGTATCTCTGAACACATGATATTCTTCGGGTGGTCAAAGCAGTACCTTATTCAATAAGTTTCTTCGTGTTACCAAAGCAGTATCTCTAAACACATGAGATTCTTCGGGTGGTCAAAGCAGTCCCTTATTCAATAAGGTTCTTCGTGTTACCAAAGCAGTATCTCTAAACACATGAGATTCTTCGGGTGGTTAAAGTAGTCCCTTATCCAATAAGGTTCTTCGCAATACCAAAACAATATCTCTAAACACATGAGATTCTTCGGGTGGTTGAAGCAGTCCCTTATCTAATAAGGTTCTTCGCGATACCAAAGCAGTATCTCTAAACAAATGAAATTCTTCGAGTGGTCAAAGCAGTACCTTATTCAATAAGGTTCTTCGTGATACTAAAGCAGTATCTCTAAACACATGAGATTCTTCGGGTGGTCGTAGCAGTTCCTTATCCATAAAGGATCTTCGCGATACCAAAGCAGTATCTCTAAACACATGAGATGCTTCGGGTGGTCGAAGCCATCCCTTATCCGATAAGGTTCTTCGCGATACCAAAACAGTATCTCTAAACACATGAGATTCTTCGTGATACCAAAGCAGTATCTCTAAATACATGAGATTCCTCGGGTGGTCGAAGCAATACCTTATTCAATAAGGTTCTTCGTGATACCAAAGCAGTATCTCTAAACACATGAGGATCTTTGGGTGATCGAAGCATTCCCTTATCCAATAAGGTTCTTCGCGATACCAAAACAGTATCTCTAATCACATGAGATTCTTCGGGTGGTCGAAGCAGTCCCTTATCCACTAAGGTTCTTCGCGATACCAAAACAGTATCTCTAAACACATAAGATTCTTCGCGATACAAAAGCAATATCTCTAAATGCATGAGATTCCTCGGGTGGTCGATGCAGTCCCTTATCCAAAAAGACTCTTATCGATATGAAAGCAGTATCTCTAAACACATGAGATTCTTCGGGTGGTCGAAGCAGTCCCTTATTTGTTAAGTTTCTTGGCATAACCAAAGCAGTATCTCTAAACACATGAGATTCTTCGGGTGGTTGAAGAAGTCCCTTATCCAATACGGTTCTTTGCGATACCCAAGTAGTATATCTAAACACATGAGATTCTTCGGTTGGTCGAAGTAGTACCTTATTCAATAAGGTTCTTCGTGATACACAAGCAGTATCTCTAATCACATGAGATTCTTTGGGTGGTCAAAGTAGTCCCTTATCCAATAAGGTTCTTCGCGATACCAAAGTTGTATCTCTAAACACATGAGATTCGTCGGGTGGTCGAAGCAGTCCCTTATCCAATGAGGTTCTTCGCGACACTAAAACAATATCTCTAAACACATGAGATTCTTCGGGTGGTTGAAGCAGTCCCTTATCCAATAAGGTTCTTCGCGATACCAAAGCAGTATCTCTAAACACATGAGATTCTTCGGGTGGTCAAAGCAGTACCTTATTCAATAAGGTTCTTCGTGTTACCAAAGCAGTATCTCTAAACACATGAGATTCGTCAGGTGGTCGAAGCAGTCCCTTATCCAATAAGGTTCTTCGCAATACCAAAACAATATCTCTAAACACATGAGATTCTTCGGGTGGTTGAAGCAGTCCCTTATCCAATAAGTTTCTTCGCGATACCAAAGCAGTATCTCTAAACAAATGAAATTCTTCGGGTGGTCAAAGCAGTACCTTATTCAATAAGGTTCATCGTGATACTAAAGCAGTATCTCTAAACAGATGAGATTCTTCGGGTGGTCGTAGCAGTTCCTTATCCATAAAGGATCTTCGCGATACCAAAGCAGTATCTCTAAACACATGAGATACTTCGGGTGGTCGAAGCAGTCCCTTATCCATTAAGGTTCTTCGCGATACCAAAACAGTATCTCTAAACACATGAGATTCTTCGTGATACCAAAGCAGTATCTCTAAATACATGAGATTCCTCGGGTGGTCAAAGCAATACCTTATTCAATAAGGTTCTTCGTGATACCAAAGCAGTATCTCTAAACACATGAGGATCTTTGGGTGGACGAAGCAGTCCCTTATCCAATAAGGTTCTTCGCGATACCAAAGCAGTATCTCTAATCACATGAGATTCTTCGGGTGGTCGAAGCAGTCCCTTATCCACTAAGGTTCTTCGCGATACCAAAACAGTATCTCTAAACACATAAGATTCTTCGCGATACCAAAGCAGTATCTCTAAATGCATGAGATTCCTCGGGTGGCCGACGCAGTCCCTTATCCAAAAAGACTCTTATCGATATGAAAGCAGTATCTCTAAACCCATGAGATTCTTCGGGTGGTCGAAGCAGTCCCTTACTTGTTAAGTTTCTTGGCGAAACCAAAGCAGTATCTCTAAACACATGAGATTCTTCGGGTGGTCAAAGCAGTCCCTTATCAACTAATGTTCTTCGCGATACCAAAGCAATATCTCTAAACATATTAGATTCTTCGGGTGGTCTAAGCAGTCCCTTATCCAAAAAGGTTCTTTGCGATACCAAAGAAGTATCTCTAAACACATGAGATTCGTCGGGTGGTCGAAGCAGTGCCTTATCAAATAAGGTTCTTCGTCATACCAAAGCAGTATCTCTAAACACATGAGATTCTTCGAGTGGTCGAAGCAGTCCCTTATCAGTTAAGGTTCTTCACGAAACCAAAGCAGTATCTCTAAACACATGAGATTCTTCAGGTGGTCGAAGCAGTCCCTTATCCAATAAGGTTCTTTGCGATACCAAAGCAGTATCTCTAAACACATGAGATTCTTCCGGTGGTCAAAGAAGTCCCTTATCTAATAAGGTTCTTCGCCATACCAAAGAAGTATCTCTAAATACATGAGATTCTTTGGGTGGTTGAAGCAGTCCCTTATCCAATAAGGTTCTTCGCGATACCAAAGCAGTATCTCTAAACACATGATATTCTCGGGTGGTCGAAGCAGTCCCTTATCTGTTAAGGATCTTCACGATACCAAAGCAGTATCTCTCAACACATGAGATTCTTCGGGTCATGAAAGCAGTCCCTTATCCAATAATGTTCTTCGCGATATCAAAGCAGTATCTCTAAACACACGAGATTCTTCGCGATACCAAAGCACTATCTCTAAACACATGAGATTCTTCGTGTGGTCAAAGCAGTCCCTTATCCAATAAATTTCTTCGCGATACGAAAACAATATCTCTAAACACATGAGATTCTTCGGGTGGTCGAAGCAGTCCCTTATCCGTTAAGGTTCTTCACGATACCAAAGCAGTATCTCTAAACACAAGAGATTCTTCGGGTGGTCGAAGCAGTCCCTTATCCAATAAGGTTCTTTGCGATACCAAAGCAGTATCTCTACACACATGAGATTCTTCCGGTGGTCAAAGCAGTCCCTAGTCTAATATGGTTTTTCGCGATACCAAAGCAGTATCTCTAAACACATGAGATTCTTTGGGTGGTTGAAGCAGTCCCTTATCCAATAAGGTTCTTCGCGATACCAAAGCAGTATCTCTAAACACATAAGATTTTTCGGGTGGTCGAAGCAGTACCTTATCCAATAAGGTTCTTCGTCATACCAAAGCAGCATCTCTAAACACATGAGATTCTTCAGGTGGTCGAAGCAGTCCTTTATCCAATAAGGTTCTTTGCGATACCAAAGAAGTCTCTCTAAACACATGAGATTCTTCGGGTGGTCAAAGCAATCCCTTATCAACTAATGTTCTTCGCGATACCAAAGCAATATCTCTAAACATATTAGATTCTTCGGGTGGTCTAAGCAGTCCCTTATCCAAAAAGGTTCTTCGCGATACCAAAGAAGTATCTCTAAACACATGAGATTCGTCGGGTGGTCGAAGCAGTGCCTTATCCAATAAGGTTCTTCGTCATACCAAAGCAGTATCTCTAAACACATGAGATTCTTCGGGTGGTCGAAGCAGTCCCTTATCCGTTAAGGTTCTTCACGATACCAAAGCAGTATCTCTAAACACATGAGATTCTTCGGGTGGTCGAAGCAGTCCCTTATCCAATAAGGTTCTTTGCGATACCAAAGCAGTATCTCTACACACATAAGATTCTTCCGGTGGTCAAAGCAGTCCCTAGTCTAATAAGGTTCTTCGCGATACCAAAGCAGTATCTCTAAACACATGAGATTATTTGGGTGGTTGAAGCAGTCCCTTATCCAATAAGGTTCTTCGCGATACCAAAGTAGTATCTCTAAACACATGAGATTCTTCGGGTGGTCGAAGCAGTACGTTATCCAATAAGGTTCTTCGTCATACCAAAGCAGCATCTCTAAACACATGAGATTCTTCAGGTGGTCAAAGTAGTCCTTTATCCAATAAGGTTCTTTGCGATACCAAAGCAGTATCTCTAAACACATGAGATTCTTCGGGTGGTCAAAGAAGTCCCTTATCAACTAATGTTCTTCGCGATACCAAAGCAATATCTCTAAACATATTAGATTCTTCGGGTGGTCTAAGCAGTCCCTTATCCAAAAAGGTTCTTCGCGATACCAAAGAAGTATCTCTAAACACATGAGATTCGTCGGGTGGTCAAAGCAGTGCCTTATTAAATAAGGTTCTTCGTCATACCAAAGCAGTATCTCTAAACACATGAGATTCTTCGAGTGGTCGAAGCAGTCCCTTATCGGTTAAGGTTCTTCACGATACCAAAGCAGTATCTCTAAACACATGAGATTCTTCAGGTGGTCGAAGCAGTCCCTTATCCAATAAGGTTCTTTGCGATACCAAAGCAGTATCTCTAAACACATGAGATTCCTCCGGTGGTCAAAGCAGTCCCTTATCTAATAAGGTTCTTCGCCATACCAAAGCAGTATCTCTAAATACATGAGATTCTTTGGGTGGTTGAAGCAGTCCCTTATCCAATAAGGTTCTTCGTGATACCAAAGCAGTATCTCTAAACACATGATATTCTCGGGTGGTCGAAGCAGTCCCTTATCTGTTAAGGATCTTCATGATACCAAAGCAGTATCTCTAAACACATGAGATTCTTCGGGTCGTGAAAGCAGTCCCTTATCCAATAATGTTCTTCGCGATATCAAAGCAGTATCTCTAAACACACGAGATTCTTCGCGATACCAAAGCACTATCTCTGAACACATGAGATTCTTCGTGTGGTCAAAGCAGTCCCTTATCCAATAAATTTCTTCGCGATACGAAAACAGTATCTCTAAACACATGAGATTCTTCGGGTGGTCGAAGCAGTCCCTTATCCGTTAAGGTTCTTCACGATACCAAAGCAGTATCTCTAAACACAAGAGATTCTTCGGGTGGTCGAAGCAGTCCCTTATCCAATAAGGTTCTTTGCGATACCAAAGCAATATCTCTACACACATGAGATTCTTCCGGTGGTCAAAGCAGTCCCTAGTCTAATAAGGTTCATCGCGATACCAAAGCAGTATCTCTAAATACATGAGATTCTTCGAGTGGTCGTATCAGTCCCTTATCGGTTAAGGTTCTTCACGATACCAAAGCAGTATCTCTAAACACATGAGATTCTTCAGGTGGTCGAAGCAGTCCCTTATCCAATAAGGTTCTTTGCGATACCAAAGCAGTATCTCTAAACACATGAGATTCTTCTGGTGGTCAAAGCAGTCCCTTATCTAATAAGGTTCTTCTCCATACCAAAGCAGTATCTCTAAATACATGAGATTCTTTGGGTGGTTGAAGCAATCCCTTATCCAATAAGGTTCTTCGCGATACCAAAGCAGTATCTTTAAACACATGAGATTCTTCGGGTGGTCGAAGCAGTACCTTATCCAATAAGGTTCTTCGTCATACCAAAGCAGTATCTCTAAACACATGAGATTCTTCGGGTGGTGAAAGCAGTCCCTTATCCAATAATATTCTTCGCGATATCAAAGGAGTATTGTAAACACACGAGATTCTTCGTGATACCAAAGCACTATCTCTAAACACATGAGATTCTTCGTGTGCTCGAAGCAAACCCTTATCCAATAAGGTTCTTCACGATACGAAAATAGTATCTCTAAACACATGAGACTCTTTGGGTGGTCGAAGCAGTCCCTTATCCATTAAGGTTCTTCGCGATACCAAAGTAGTATCTCTAAACACATGGGATTCTTTGGGTGGTTGAAGCAGTCCCTTAACCAATAAGGTTCTTCGCGATACCAAAGCAGTATCTCTAAACACATGAGACTCTACGGGTGGTGAAAGCAGTCCCTTATCCAATAAGGTTCTTCGTCATTCCAAAGCAGTATCTCTAAACACATGAGATTCTTCGGGTGGTCGAAGCAGTCCCTTATCCAATAAGGTTCTTCACGATACCAAAGTAGTATCTCTAAACATTAGAGATTCTTAGGGTGGTCGAAGCAGCGCCTTATCCAATAAGGTTCTTCGTCATACCAAAGCAGTATATCTAAACACATGAGATTCTTCGGGTGGTCGAAGCAGTCCCTTATCCGTTAAGGTTCTTCACGATACCAAAACAGTATCTCTAAATACATGAGATTCATCGGGTGGTCGAAGCAGTCCCTTATCCAATAAGGTTCTTTGCGATGCCAAAGCCGTATCTCTAAACACATGAGATTCTTCCGGTGGTCAAAGCAGTCCCTTATCTAATAAGGTTCTTCGCGATACCAAAGTAGTATCTCTAAATACATGAGATTCTTTGGGTGGTTGAAGCAGTCTGTTATCCAATAAGGTTCTTCGCGATACCAAAGCAGTGTCTCTAAACACATGAGATTCTCGGGTGGTCAAAGCAGTCCCTTATCTGTTAAGGATCTTCACGATACCAAAGCAGTATCTCTAAACACATGAGATTCTTCGGGTGGTGAAAGCAGTCCCTTATCCAATAATGTTCTTCGCGATATCAAAGCAGTAACTCTAAACACACGAGACTCTTCGCAATACCAAAGCACTATCTCTAAACACATGAGATTCTTCGTGTGGTCAAAGCAGTCCCTTATCCAATAAATTTCTTCGCGATACGAAAACAATATCTCTAAACACATGAGATTCTTCGGGTGGTCGAAGCAGTCCCTTATCCGTTAAGGTTCTTTACGATACCAAAGCAGTATCTCTAAACACATGAGATTCTTCGGGTGGTCGAAGCAGTCCCTTATCCAATAAGGTTCATTGCGATACCAAAGCAGTATCTCTACACACATGAGATTCTTCCGGTGGTCAAAGCAGTCCCTAGTCTAATAAGGTTCATCGCGATACCAAAGCAGTATCTCTAAACACATGAGATTCTTTGGGTGGTTGAAGCAGTCCCTTATCCAATAAGGTTCTCCGCGATACCAAAGAAGTATCTTTAAACACATGAGATACTTCGAGTGGTCGAAGCAGTACCTTATCCAATAAGGTTCTTCATCATACCAAAGCAGTATCTCTAAACACATGAGATTCTTCGGGTGGTGAAAGCAGTCCCTTATCCAATAATTTTCTTCGCGATATCAAAGCAGTATCTCTAAACACACGAGATTCTTCGCGATACCAAAGCAGTATCTCTAAACACATGAGATTCTTCGTGTGCTCGAAGCAAACCCTTATCCATTAAGGTTCTTCGCGATACGAAAATAGTATCTCTAAACACATGAGATTCTTTGGGTGGTCGAAGCAGTCCCTTATCCATTAAGGTTCTTCGCGATACCAAAGTAGTATCTCTAAACACATGGGATTCTTTGGGTGGTTGAAGCAGTCCCTTATCCAATAAGGTTCTTCGCGATACCAAAGCAGTATCTCTAAACACATGAGACTCTACGGGTGGTGAAAGCAGTCCCTTATCCAATAAGGTTCTTCGTCATTCCAAAGCAGTATCTCTAAACACATGAGATTCTTCGGGTGGTCGAAGCAGTCCCTTATCCAATAAGGTTCTTCACAATACCAAAGTAGTATCTCTAAACATTAGAGATTCTTAGGGTGGTCGAAGCAGCGCCTTATCCAATAAGGTTCTTCGTCATACCAAAGAAGTATCTCTAAACACATGAGATTCTTCGGGTGGTCGAAGCATTCCCTTATCCGTTAAGGTTCTTCACGATACCAAAACAGTATCTCTAAATACATGAGATTCTTCGTGTGGTCGTAGCAGTCCCTTATCCAATAAGGTTCTTTGTGATACCAAAGCAGTATCTCTAAACACATGAGATTCTTCCGGTGGTCAAAGCAGTCCCTTATCTAATAAGGTTCTTCGCGATACCAAAGTAGTATCTCTAAATACATGAGATTCTTTGGGTGGTTGAAGCAGTCTGTTATCCAATAAGGTTCTTCACGATACCAAAGCAGTGTCTCTAAACACATGAGATTCTCGGGTGGTCGAAGTAGTCCCTTATCTGTTAAGGATCTTCACGATACCAAAGCAGTATCTCTAAACACATGAGATTCTTCGGGTGGTGAAAGCAGTCCCATATCCAATAATGTTCTTCGCGATATCAAAGCAGTATCTCTAAACACACGAGATTCTTCGCGATACCAAAGCACTATCTCTAAATACATGAGATTCTTCGTGTGGTCAAAGCATTCCCTTATCCAATAAATTTCTTCGCGATACGAAAACAGTATCTCTAAACACATGAGATTCTTCGGGTGGTCGAAGCAGTCCCTTATCCGTTAAGGTTCTTCACGATACCAAAGCAGTATCTCTAAACACATGAGATTCTTCGGGTGGTCGAAGCAGTCCCTTATCTAATAAGGTTCTTCGCGATACCAAAGTAGTATCTCTAAATACATATGATTCTTTGGGTGGTTGAAGCAGTCTGTTATCCAATAAGGTTCTTCGCGATACCAAAGCAGTGTCTCTAAACACATGAGATTCTTCGGGTGGTTGAAGCAGTACCTTATCCAATAAGGTTCTTTGTGATACCAAAGCAGTATCTCTAAACACATGAGATTCTTCAAGTGGTCGAAGCAGTCCCTTATCCAATAAGGTTCTTCGCGATACCAAACTAGTATCTCTAAACACATGAGATTCTTAGGGTGGTCGAAGCAGTCCCTTATCCAATAAGGTTCTTCATGATACCAAAGTAGTATCTCTAAACAAATGAGATTCTTCGGGTGGTCGAAGCAGTCCCTTATCTGTTAAGGTTGTTCACGATACCAATGCAAAATCTCTAAACACATGAGATTCTTCGGGTGGTGAAAGCAGTCCCTTGACCAATAATGTTCTGCACGATATCAAAGCAGTATCTCTAAACACACGAGACTCTTCGCGATACCAAAGCAGTATCTCTAAACACATGAGATTCTGTGTGGTCGAAGCAGCCCCTTATCTAATAAGGTTCTTCGCAATACAAAAACAGTATCTCTAAACACATGAGATTCTTCGGGTGGTCGAAGCAAACCCTTATCCGTTAAGGTTCTTCACGATACCAAAGCAGTATCTCTAAACACATGAGATTCTTTGGGTGGTTGAAGCAGTCCCTTATCCAATAAGGTTCTTCGCGATACCAAAGCAGTATCTCTAAACACATGAGATTTTTCGGGTGGTCGAAGCAGTACCTTATCCAATAAGGTTCTTCGTCATACCAAAGCAGCATCTCTAAACACATGAGATTCTTCAGGTGGTCGTAGTAGTCCTTTATCCAATAAGGTTCTTTGCGATACCAAAGCAGTCTGTCTAAACACATGAGATTCTGAGGGTGGTCAAAGCAGTCCCTTATCAACTAATGTTCTTCGCGATACCAAAGCAATATCTCTAAACATATTAGATTCTTCGGGTGGTCTAAGCAGTCCCTTATCCAAAAAGGTTCTTTGCGATACCAAAGAAGTATCTCTAAACACATGAGATTCGTCGGGTGATCGAAGCACTGCCTTATCCAATAAGGTTCTTCGTCATACCAAAGCAGTATCTCTAAACACATGAGATTCTTCGGGTGGTCGAAGCAGTCCCTTATCCATTAAGGTTCTTCACGATACCAAAGCAGTATCTCTAAACACATGAGATTCTTCGGGTGGTCGAAGCAGTCCCTTATCCAATAAGGTTCTTTGCGATACCAAAGCAGTATCTCTACACACATAAGATTCTTCAGGTGGTCAAAGCAGTCCCTAGTCTAATAAGGTTCTTCGCGATACCAAAGCAGTATCTCTAAACACATGAGATTCTTTGGGTGGTTGAAGCAGTCCCTTATCCAATAAGGTTCTTCGCGATACCAAAGCAGTATCTCTAAACACATGAGATTCTTCGGGTGGTCGAAGCAGTACCTTATCCAATAAGGTTCTTCGTCATACCAAAGCAGCATCTCTAAACACATGAGATTCTTCAGGTGGTCGAAGCAGTCCTTTATCCAATAAGGTTCTTTGCGATACCAAAGCAGTATCTCTAAACACATGAGATTCTTCGGGTGGTCAAAGCAGTCCCTTATCAACTAATGTTCTTCGCGATACCAAAGCAATATCTCTAAACATATTAGATTCTTCGGGTGGTCTAAGCAGTCCCTTATCCAAAAAGGTTCTTCGCGATACCAAAGAAGTATCTCTAAACACATGAGATTCGTCGGGTGGTCGAAGCAGTGCCTTATCAAATAAGGTTCTTCGTCATACCAAAGCAGTATCTCTAAACACATGAGATTCTTCGAGTGGTCGAAGCAGTCCCTTATCGGTTAAGGTTCTTCACGATACCAAAGTAGTATCTCTAAACACATGAGATTCTTCAGGTTGTCGAAGCAGTCCCTTATCCAATAAGGTTCTTTGCGATACCAAAGCAGTATCTCTAAACACATGAGATTCTTCCGGTGGTCAAAGCAGTCCCTTATCTAATAAGGTTCTTCGCCATACCAAAGCAGTATCTCTAAATACATGAGATTCTTTGGGTGGTTGAAGCAGTCCCTTATCCAATAAGGTTCTTCGCGATACCAAAGCAGTATCTCTAAACACATGATATTCTCGGGTGGTCGAAGTAGTCCCTTATCTGTTAAGGATCTTCACGATACCAAAGCAGTATCTCTAAACACATGAGATTCTTCGGGTGGTGAAAGCAGTCCCATATCCAATAATGTTCTTCGCGATATCAAAGCAGTATCTCTAAACACACGAGATTCTTCGCGATACCAAAGCACTATCTCTAAATACATGAGATTCTTCGTGTGGTCAAAGCATTCCCTTATCCAATAAATTTCTTCGCGATACGAAAACAGTATCTCTAAACACATGAGATTCTTCGGGTGGTCGAAGCAGTCCCTTATCCGTTAAGGTTCTTCACGATACCAAAGCAGTATCTCTAAACACATGAGATTCTTCGGGTGGTCGAAGCAGTCCCTTATCTAATAAGGTTCTTCGCGATACCAAAGTAGTATCTCTAAATACATGAGATTCTTTGGGTGGTTGAAGCAGTCTGTTATCCAATAAGGTTCTTCGCGATACCAAAGCAGTGTCTCTAAACACATGAGATTCTTCGGGTGGTCGAAGCAGTACCTTATCCAATAAGGTTATTTGTGATACCAAAGCAGTATCTCTAAACACATGATATTCTTCAAGTGGTCGAAGCAGTCCCTTATCCAATAAGGTTCTTCGCGATACCAAACTAGTATCTCTAAACACATGAGATTCTTAGGGTGGTCGAAGCAGTCCCTTATCCAATAAGGTTCTTCATGATACCAAAGTAGTATCTCTAAACAAATGAGATTCTTCGGGTGGTCGAAGCAGTCCCTTATCTGTTAAGGTTGTTCACGATACCAATGCAAAATCTCTAAACACATGAGATTCTTCGGGTGGTGAAAGCAGTCCCTTGACCAATAATGTTCTGCACGATATCAAAGCAGTATCTCTAAACACACGAGACTCTTCGCGATACCAAAGCAGTATCTCTAAACACATGAGATTCTGTGTGGTCGAAGCAGCCCCTTATCTAATAAGGTTCTTCGCAATACAAAAACAGTAT
This sequence comes from Lathyrus sativus, assembly GCA_963859935.3. Classification (NCBI taxonomy): domain Eukaryota; kingdom Viridiplantae; phylum Streptophyta; class Magnoliopsida; order Fabales; family Fabaceae; genus Lathyrus; species Lathyrus sativus. Next base: position 232,908,016 of record OZ012740.1, on the reverse strand, counting down.
CTCTAAACACATGAGATTCTTCGGGTGGTCGAAGCAAACCCTTATCCGTTAAGGTTCTTCACGATACCAAAGCAGTATCTCTAAACACATGAGATTCTTTGGGTGGTTGAAGCAGTCCCTTATCCAATAAGGTTCTTCGCGATACCAAAGCAGTATCTCTAAACACATGAGATTTTTCGGGTGGTCGAAGCAGTACCTTATCCAATAAGGTTCTTCGTCATACCAAAGCAGCATCTCTAAACACATGAGATTCTTCAGGTGGTCGTAGTAGTCCTTTATCCAATAAGGTTCTTTGCGATACCAAAGCAGTCTGTCTAAACACATGAGATTCTTCGGGTGGTCAAAGCAGTCCCTTATCAACTAATGTTCTTCGCGATACCAAAGCAATATCTCTAAACATATTAGATTCTTCGGGTGGTCTAAGCAGTCCCTTATCCAAAAAGGTTCTTTGTGATACCAAAGAAGTATCTCTAAACACATGAGATTCGTCGGGTGATCGAAGCACTGCCTTATCCAATAAGGTTCTTCGTCATACCAAAGCAGTATCTCTAAACACATGAGATTCTTCGGGTGGTCGAAGCAGTCCCTTATCCATTAAGGTTCTTCACGATACCAAAGCCGTATCTCTAAACACATGAGATTCTTCGGGTGGTCGAAGCAGTCCCTTATCCAATAAGGTTCTTTGCGATACCAAAGCAGTATCTCTACACACATAAGATTCTTCAGGTGGTCAAAGCAGTCCCTAGTCTAATAAGGTTCTTCGCGATACCAAAGCAGTATCTCTAAACACATGAGATTCTTTGGGTGGTTGAAGCAGTCCCTTATCCAATAAGGTTCTCCGCGATACCAAAGCAGTATCTCTAAACACATGAGATTCTTCGGGTGGTCGAAGCAGTACCTTATCCAATAAGGTTCTTCGTCATACCAAAGCAGCATCTCTAAACACATGAGATTCTTCAGGTGGTCGAAGCAGTCCTTTATCCAATAAGGTTCTTTGCGATACCAAAGCAGTATCTCTAAACACATGAGATTCTTCGGGTGGTCAAAGCAGTCCCTTATCAACTAATGTTCTTCGCGATACCAAACCAATATCTCTAAACATATTAGATTCTTCGGGTGGTCTAAGCAGTCCCTTATCCAAAAAGGTTCTTCGCGATACCAAAGAAGTATCTCTAAACACATGAGATTCGTCGGGTGGTCGAAGCAGTGCCTTATCAAATAAGGTTCTTCGTCATACCAAAGCAGTATCTCTAAACACATGAGATTCTTCGAGTGGTCGAAACAGTCCCTTATCGGTAAAGGTTCTTCACGATACCAAAGTAGTATCTCTAAACACATGAGATTCTTCAGGTTGTCGAAGCAGTCCCTTATCCAATAAGGTTCTTTGCGATACCAAAGCAGTATCTCTAAACACATGAGATTCTTCCGGTGGTCAAAGCAGTCCCTTATCTAATAAGGTTCTTCGCCATACCAAAGCAGTATCTCTAAATACATGAGATTCTTTGGGTGGTTGAAGCAGTCCCTTATCCAATAAGGTTCTTCGTGATACCAAAGCAGTATCTCTAAACACATGATATTCTCGGGTGGTCGAAGCAGTCCCTTATCTGTTAAGGATCTTCACGATACTAAAGCAGTATCTCTAAACACATGAGATTCTTCGGGTCGTGAAAGCAGTGCCTTATCCAATAATGTTCTTCGCGATATCAAAGCAGTATCTCTAAACACACGAGATTCTTCGCGATACCAAAGCACTATCTCTAAACATATGAGATTATTCGTGTGGTCAAAGCAGTCCCTTATCCAATAAATTTCTTCGCGATACGAAAACAGTATCTCTAAACACATGAGATTCTTCGGGTGGTCGAAGCAGTCCCTTATCCGTTAAGGTTCTTCACGATACCAAAGCAGTATCTCTAAACACAAGAGATTCTTCGGGTGGTCGAAGCAGTCCCTTATCCAATAAGGTTCTTTGCGATACCATAGCAGTATCTCTACACACATGAGATTCTTCCGGTGGTCAAAGTAGTCCCTAGTCTAATAAGGTTTTTCGCGATACCAAAGCAGTATCTCTAAACACATGAGATTCTTTGGGTGGTTGAAGCAGTCCCTTATCCAATAAGGTTCTTCGCGATACCAAAGCAGTATCTCTAAACACATGAGATTTTTCGGGTGGTCGAAGCAGTACCTTATCCAATAAGGTACTTCATCATACCAAAGCAGCATCTCTAAACACATGAGATTCTTCAGGTGGTCGAAGCAGTCCTTTATCCAATAAGGTTCTTTGCGATACCAAAGCAGTCTCTCTAAACACATGAGATTCTTCGGGTGGTCAAAGCAGTCCCTTATCAACTAATGTTCTTCGCGATACCAAAGCAATATCTCTAAACATATTAGATTCTTCGGGTGGTCTAAGCAGTCCCTTATCCAAAAAGGTTCTTCGCGATACCAAAGAAGTATCTCTAAACACATGAGATTCGTCGGGTGGTCGAAGCAGTGCCTTATCCAATAAGGTTCTTCGTCATACCAAAGCAGTATCTCTAAACACATGAGATTCTTCGGGTGGTTGAGGCAGTCCCTTATCCGTTAAGGTTCTTCACGATACCAAAGCAGTATCTCTAAACACATGAGATTCTTCGGGTGGTCGAAGCAGTCCCTTATCCAATAAGGTTCTTTGCGATACCAAAGCAGTATCTCTACACACATAAGATTCTTCCGGTGGTCAAAGCAGTCCCTAGTCTAACAAGGTTCTTCGCGATACCAAAGCAGTATCTCTAAACACATGAGATTCTTTGGGTGGTTGAAGCAGTCCCTTATCCAATAAGGTTCTTCGCGATACCAAAGCAGTATCTCAAAACACATGAGATTCTTCGGGTGGTCGAAGCAGTACCTTATCCAATAAGGTTCTTCGTCATACCAAAGCAACATCTCTAAACACATGAGATTCTTCAGGTGGTCGAAGCAGTCCTTTATCCAATAAGGTTCTTTGCGATACCAAAGCAGTATCTCTAAACACATGAGATTCTTCGGGTGGTCAAAGCAGTCCCTTATCATCTAATGTTCTTCGCGATACCAAAGCAATATCTCTAAACATATTAGATTCTTCGGGTGATCTAAGCAGTCCCTTATCCAAAAAGGTTCTTCGTGATACCAAAGAAGTATCTCTAAACACATGAGATTCGTCGGGTGGTCGAAGCAGTGCCTTATCAAATAAGGTTCTTCGTCATACCAAAGCAGTATCTCTAAACACATGAATTTCTTCGAGTGGTCGAAGCAGTCCCTTATCGGTTAAGGTTCTTCACGATACCAAAGCAGTATCTCTAAACACATGAGATTCTTCAGGTGGTCGAAGCAGTCCCTTATCCAATAAGGTTCTTTGCGATACCAAAGCAGTATCTCTAAACACATGAGATTCTTCCGATGGTTAAAGCAGTCCCTTATCTAATAAGGTTCTTCGCCATACCAAAGCAGTATCTCTAAATACATGAGATTCTTTGGGTGGTTGAAGCAGTCCCTTATCCAATAAGGTTCTTCGCGATACCAATGCAGTATCTCTAAACACATGGTATTCTCGGGTGGTCGAAGCAGTCCCTTATCTGTTAAGGATCTTCACGATACCAAAGCAGTATCTCTAAACACATGAGATTCTTCGATTTGTGAAAGCAGTCCCTTATCCAATAAATTTCTTTGCGATACCAAAGCAGTATCTCTACACACATGAGATTCTTCTGGTGGTCAAAGCAGTCCCTAGTCTAATAAGGTTCATCGCGATACCAAAGCAGTATCTCTAAACACATGAGATTCTTTGGGTGGTTGAAGCAGTCCCTTATCCAATAAGGTTCTTCGCGATACCAAAGCAGTATCTTTAAACACATGAGATTCTTCGGGTGGTCGAAGCAGTACCTTATCCAATAAGGTTCTTCGTCATACCAAAGCAGTATCTCTAAACACATGAGATTCTTCGGGTGGTGAAAGCAGTCCCTTATCCAATAATTTTCTTCGCGATATCAAAGCAGTATCTCTAAACACACGAGATTCTTCGCAATACCAAAGCACTATCTCTAAACACATGAGATTCTACGTGTGCTCGAAGCAAACCCTTATCCAATAAGGTTCTTCGCGATACGAAAATAGTATCTCTAAACACATGAGATTCTTTGGGTGGTCGAAGCAGTCCCTTATCCATTAAGGTTCTTCGCGATACCAAAGTAGTATCTCTAAACACATGGGATTCTTTGGGTGGTTGAAGCAGTCCCTTATCCAATAAGGTTCTTCGCGATACCAAAGCAGTATCTCTAAACACATGAGACTCTACGGGTGGTGAAAGCAGTCCCTTATCCAATAAGGTTCTTCGTCATACCAAAGCAGTATCTCTAAACACATTAGATTCTTCGGGTGGTCGAAGCAGTCCCTTATCCAATAAGGTTCTTCACGATACCAAAGTAGTATCTCTAAACATTAGAGATTCTTAGGGTGGTCGAAGCAGCGCCTTATCCAATAAGGTTCTTCGTCATACCAAAGCAGTATCTCTAAACACATGAGATTCTTCGGGTGGTCGAAGCAGTCCCTTATCCGTTAAGGTTCTTCACGATACCAAAACAGTATCTCTAAATACATGAGATTCTTCGGGTGGTCGAAGCAGTCCCTTATCCAATAAGGTTCTTTGCGATACCAAAGCAGTATCTCTAAACACATGAGATTCTTCCGGTGGTCAAAGCAGTCCCTTATCTAATAAGGTTCTTCGCGATACCAAAGTAGTATCTCTAAATACATGAGATTCTTTGGGTGGTTGAAGCAGTCTGTTATCCAATAAGGTTCATCGCGATACCAAAGCAGTGTCTCTAAACACATGAGATTCTCGGGTGGTCGAAGCAGTCCCTTATCTGTTAAGGATCTTCACGATACCAAAGCAGTATCTCTAAACACATGAGATTCTTCGGGTGGTGAAAGCAGTCCCTTATCCAATAATGTTCTTCGCGATATCAAACCAGTATCTCTAAACACACGAGATTCTTCGCGATACCAAAGCACTATCTCTGAACACATGATATTCTTCGTGTGGTCAAAGCAGTCCCTTATCCAATAAATTTCTTCGCGATACGAAAACAGTATCTCTAAACACATGAGATTCTTCGGGTGGTCAAAGCAGTCCCTTATCTGTTAAGGTTCTTCACGATACCAAAGCAGTATCTCTAAACACATGAGATTCTTCGGGTGGTCGAAGCAGTCCCTTATCCAATAAGGTTCTTTGCGATACCAAAGCAGTATCTCTACACAAATGAGATTCTTCCGGTGGTCAAAGCAGTTCCTAGTCTAATAAGGTTCATCGCGATACCAAAGCAGTATCTCTAAACACATGAGATTCTTTGGGTGGTTGAATCAGTCCCTTATCCAATAAGATTCTTCGCGATACCAAAGCAGTATCTTTAAACACATGAGATTTTTCGGGTGGTCGAAGCAGTACCTTATCCAATAAGGTTCTTCGTCATACCAAAGCAGTATCTCTAAACACATGAGATTCTTCGGGTGGTGAAAGCAGTCCCTTATCCAATAATTTTCTTCGCGATATCAAAGCAGTATCTCTAAACACACGAGATTCTTCGCGATACCAAAGCACTATCTCTAAACACATGAGATTCTTCGTGTGCTCGAAGCAAACCCTTATCCAATAAGGTTCTTCGCGATACGAAAATAGTATCTCTAAACACATGAGATTCTTTGGGTGGTCGAAGCAGTCCCTTATCCATTAAGGTTCTTCGCGATACCAAAGTAGTATCTCTAAACACATGGGATTCTTTGGGTGGTTGAAGCAATCCCTTATCCAGTAAGGTTCTTCGCGATACCAAAGCAGTATCTCTAAACACATGAGAATCTACGGGTGGTGAAAGCAGTCCCTTTTCCAATAAGGTTCTTCGTCATACCAAAGCAGTATCTCTAAACACATGAGATTCTTCAGGTGGTCGAAGCAGTCCCTTATCCAATAAGGTTCTTCACGATACCAAAGTAGTATCTCTAAACATTAGAGATTCTTAGGGTGGTCGAAGCAGCGCCTTATCCAATAAGGTTCTTCGTCATACCAAAGCAGTATCTCTAAATACATGAGATTCTTCGGGTGGTCGAAGCAGTCCCTTATCCGTTAAGGTTCTTCACGATACCAAAACAGTATCTCTAAATACATGAGATTCTTCGGGTGGTCGAAGCAGTCCCTTATCCAATAAGTTTCTTTGCGATACCAAAGCAGTATCTCTAAACACATGAGATTCTTCCGGTGGTCAAAGCAGTCCCTTATCTAATAAGGTTCTTCGCGATACCAAAGTAGTATCTCTAAATACATGAGATTCTTTGGGTGGTTGAAGCAGTCTGTTATCCAATAAGGTTCTTCGCGATACCAAAGCAATGTCTCTAAACACATGAGATTCTTCGGGTGGTCGAAGCAGTACCTTATCCAATAAGGTTCTTTGTGATACCAAAGCAGTATCTCTAAACACATGAGATTCTTCAAGTGGTCGAAGCAGTCCCTTATCCAATAAGGTTCTTCGCGATACCAAAGTAGTATCTCTAAACAAATGAGATTCTTCGGGTGGTCGAAGCAGTCCCTTATCTGTTAAGGTTGTTCACGATACCAATGCAGTATCTCTAAACACATGAGATTCTTCGGGTGGTGAAAGCAGTCCCTTGACCAATAATGTTCTGCACGATATCAAAGCAGTATCTCTAAACACACGAGACTCTTCGCGATACCAAAGTAGTATCTCTAAACACATGAGATTCTTTGTGTGGTCGAAGCAGCCCCTTATCCAATAAGGTTATTCGCAATACAAAAACAGTATCTCTAAACACATGAGATTCTTCGGGTGGTCGAAGCAGTCCCTTATCCATTAAGGTTCTTCACGATACCAAAGCAGTATCTCTAAACACATGAGATTCTTCGGGTTGTCGAAGCAGTCATTTATCCAATAAGGTTTTTTGCGATACCAAAGCAGTATCTCTATACACATGAGATTCTTCCGGTGGACAAAGCAGTCCCTTATCGAATAAGGTTCTTCCCGGTACCAAAGAAGTATCTCTAAACACATGAGATTCTTTGGGTTGTTGAATCAGTCCCTTATCCAATAAGGTTCTTCGCGATACCAAAGCAGTATCTCTAAACACATGAGATTCTTCGGGTGGTCGAAACAGTACCTTATCCAATAAGGTTCTTCGTCATCCCAAAGCAGTATCTCTAAACACATGAGATTCTTCAGGTGTTCGAAGCAGTCCATTATCCAATAAGGTTCTTTGCGATACCAAAGCAGTATCTCTAAACACATGAGATTCTTCGGGTGGTCAAAGAAGTCCCTTATCAACTAATGTTTTTCGCGATACCAAAGCAATATCTCTAAACATATTAGATTCTTCGGGTGGTCAAAGTAGTCCCTTATCCAAAAAGGTTCTTCGCGATACCAAAGAAGTATCTCTAAACACATGAGATTCTTCGGGTGGTCGAAGCAGTGCCTTATCCAATAAGGTTCTTCGTCATACCAAAGCAGTATCTCTAAACACATGAGATTCTTCGGGTGGTCAAAGCAATCCCTTATCCAATAAGACTCTTTGCGATACCAAAGCAGTATCTCTAAACACATGAGATTCTTCCGGTAGTCAAAGAAGTCCCTAGTCTAATAAGGTTCTTCGCGATACCAAAGCAGTATCTCTAAACACATGAGATTCTTTGGGTGGTTGAAGCAGTCCCTTATCCAATAAGGTTCTTCGCGATACCAAAGCAGTATCTTTGAACACATGAGATTCTTCGGGTGGTCGAAGCAGTATCTTATCCAATAAGGTTCTTCGTCATACCAAAGCAGTATCTCTAAACACATGAGATTCTTCGGGTGGTGAAAGCAGTCCCTTATCCAATAATTTTCTTTGCGATATCAAAGCAGTATCTCTAAACACACGAGATTCTTCGCGATACCAAAGCACTATCTCTAAACACATGAGATTCTTCGTGTGCTCGAAGCAAACCCTTATCCAATAAGGTTCTTCGCGATACGAAAATAGTATCTCTAAACACATGAGATTCTTTGGGTGGTCGAAGCAGTCCCTTATCCATTAAGGTTCTTCGCGATACCAAAGTAGTATCTCTAAACACATGGGATTCTTTGGGTGGTTGAAGCAGTCCCTTATCCAATAAGGTTCTTCGCGATACCAAAGCAGTATCTCTAAACACATGAGACTCTACGGGTGGTGAAAGCAGTCCCTTATCCAATAAGGTTCTTCGTCATACCAAAGTAGTATCTCTAAACACATGACATTCTTCGGGTGGTCGAAGCAGTCCCTTATCTGTTAAGGTTGTTCACGATACTAAAGCAGTATCTCTAAACACATGAGATTCTTCGGGTGGTGAAAGCAGTCCCTTGACCAATAATGTTCTTCGCGATATCAAAACAGTATCTCTAAACACACGAGACTCTTCGCGATACCATAGCAGTATCTCTAAACACATGAGATTCTTTGTGTGGTCGAAGCAGCCCCTTATCCAAAAGGTTCTTCCCAATACAAAAACAATATCTCTAAACACATGAGATTCTTCGGGTGGTCGAAGCAGTCCCTTATCCGTTAAGGTTCTTCACGATACCAAAGCAGTATCTCTAAACACATGAGATTCTTCGGGTTGTCGAAGCAGTCCCTTATCCAATAAGGTTTTTTGCGATACCAAAGCAGTATCTGTAAACACATGAGATTCTTCGGGTGGCCGAAGTAGTCCCTTATCCGTTAAGGTTCTTCATGATACCAAAGCAGTATCTCTAAAAACATGAGATTCTTCGGGTGGTCAAAGCAGTCCCTTATTCAATAAGGTTCTTTGCGAAACCAAAGTAGTATCTCTAAACACGTGAGATTCTTATGGTGGTCAAAGCAGTCCCTTATCTAATAAGGTTCTTCGCGATACCAAAGCAGTATCTCTAAACACATGAGATTCTTTGGGTGGTTGAAGCAGTCCCTTATCCAATAAGATTCTTCGCGATACCAAAGCAGTATCTTTAAACACATGAGATTTTTCGGGTGGTCGAAGCAGTACCTTATCCAATAAGGTTCTTCGTCATCCCAAAGCAGTATCTCTAAACACATGAGATTCTTCAGGTGTTCGAAGCAGTCCATTATCCAATAAGGTTCTTTGCGATACCAAAGCAGTATCTCTAAACACATGAGATTCTTCGGGTGGTCAAAGAAGTCTCTTATCAACTTATTTTTGTCGCGATACCAAAGCAATATCTCTAAACATATTAGATTCTTCAGGTGGTCAAAGTAGTCCCTTATCCAAAAAGGTTCTTCGCGATACCAAAGAAGTATCTCTAAACACATGAGATTCTTCGGGTGGTCGAAGCAGTGCCTTATCCAATAAGGTTCTTCGTCATACCAAAGCAGTATCTCTAAACACATGAGATTCTTCGGGTGGTCAAAGCAATCCCTTATCCAATAAGACTCTTTGCGATACCAAAGCAGTATCTCTAAACACATGAGATTCTTCCGGTAGTCAAAGAAGTCCCTAGTCTAATAAGGTTCTTCGCGATACCAAAGCAGTATCTCTAAACACATGAGATTCTTTGGGTGGTTGAAGCAGTCCCTTATCCAATAACGTTCTTCGCGATACCAAAGCAGTATCTTTGAACACATGAGATTCTTCGGGTGGTCGAAGCAGTATCTTATCCAATAAGCTTCTTCGTCATACCAAAGCAGTATCTCTAAACACATGAGATTCTTCGGGTGGTGAAAGCAGTCCCTTATCCAATAATTTTCTTTGCGATATCAAAGCAGTATCTCTAAACACACGAGATTCTTCGCGATACCAAAGCACTATCTCTAAACACATGAGATTCTTCGTGTGCTCGAAGTAAACCCTTATCCAATAAGGTTCTTCGCGATACGAAAATAGTATCTCTAAACACATGGGATTCTTTGGGTGGTTGAAGCAGTCCCTTATCCATTAAGGTTCTTCGCGATACCAAAGTAGTATCTCTAAACACATGGGATTCTTTGGGTGGTTGAAGCAGTCCCTTATCCAATAAGGTTCTTCGCGATACCAAAGCAGTATCTCTAAACACATGAGACTCTACGGGTGGTGAAAGCAGTCCCTTATCCAATAAGGTTCTTCGCGATACGAAAATAGTATCTCTAAACACATGGGATTCTTTGGGTGGTCGAAGCAGTCCCTTATCCATTAAGGTTCTTCGCGATACCAAAGTAGTATCTCTAAACACATGGGATTCTTTGGGTGGTTGAAGCAGTCCCTTATCCAATAAGGTTCTTCGCGATACCAAAGCAGTATCTCTAAACACATGAGACTCTACGGGTGGTGAAAGCAGTCCCTTATCCAATAAGGTTCTTCGTCATACCAAAGTAGTATCTCTAAACACATGAGATTCTTCGGGTGGTCGAAGCAGTCCCTTATCTGTTAAGGTTGTTCACGATACTAAAGCAGTATCTCTAAACACATGAGATTCTTCGGGTGGTGAAAGCAGTCCCTTGACCAATAATGTTCTTCGCGATATCAAAACAGTATCTCTAAACACACGAGACTCTTCGCGATACCATAGCAGTATCTCTAAACACATGAGATTCTTTGTGTGGTCGAAGCAGCCCCTTATCCAAAAGGTTCTTCCCAATACAAAAACAATATCTCTAAACACATGAGATTCTTCGGGTGGTCGAAGCAGTCCCTTATCCGTTAAGGTTCTTCACGATACCAAAGCAGTATCTCTAAACACATGAGATTCTTCGGGTTGTCGAAGCAGTCCCTTATCCAATAAGGTTTTTTGCGATACCAAAGCAGTATCTCTATAAACATAAGATTCTTCCGGTGGTCAAAGCAGTCCCTTATCAAATAAGGTTCTTCGCGATACCAAAGCAGTATCTCTAAACACATGAGATTCTTTGGGTTGTTGAAGCAGTCCCTTATCCAATAAGGTTCTTCGCGATACCAAAGCAGTATCTCTAAACACATGAGATTCTTCGGGTGGTCGAAGCAGTACCTTATCCAATAAGGTTCTTCGTCATCCCAAAGCAGTATCTCTAAACACATGAGATTCTTCAGGTGGTCGAAGCACTCCATTATCCAATAAGGTTCTTTGCGATACCAAATCAGTATCTCTAAACACATGAGATTCTTCGGGTGGTCTTAGCAGTCCCTTATCAACTAATGTTCTTCGCGATACCAAAGCAATATCTCTAAACATATTAGATTCTTCGGGTGGTCTAAGCAGTCCCTTATCCAAAAAGGTTCTTCGCGATACCAAAGAAGTATCTCTAAGCACATGAGATTCGTCGGGTGGTCGAAGCAGTGCCTTATCCAATAAGGTTCTTCGTCATACCAAAGCAGTATCTCTAAACACATGAGATTCTTCGAGTGGTCGAAGCAGTCCCTTATCGGTTAAGGTTCTTCACGACACCAAAGCAGTATCTCTAAACACATGAGATTCTTCGGGTGGTCAAAGTAGTCCCTTATCCAATAAGGTTCTTTGCGATAGCAAAGCAGTATCTCTAAACACATGAGATTCTTCCGGTGGTCAAAGCAGTCCCTTATCTAATAAGGTTCTTCGCCATACCAAAGCAGTATCTCTAAATACATGAGATTCTTTGGGTGGTAGAAGCAGTCCCTTATCCAATAAGGTTCTTCGCGATACCAAAGCAGTATCTCTAAACACATGAGATTCTTCGGGTGGTCGAAGCAGTCCCTTATATGTTAAGGTTTTTCACGATACCAAAGCAGTATCTCTAAACACATGAGATTCTTCGGGTGGTGAAAGCAGTCCCTTATCCAATAATGTTCTTCGTGATATCAAAGCAGTATCTCTAAACACACGAGATTCTTCGTGATACAAAAGCACTATCTCTAAACACATGAGATTATTCGTGTGGTCGAATCAGTCCCTTATCCAATAAGGTTCTTTGCGATACCAAAGCCGTATCTCTAAACACATGAGATTCTTTGGGTGGTCGAAGCAGTCCCTTATCCAATAAGGTTCTTTGCGATACCAAAGCAGTATCTCTACACACATGAGATTCTTCCGGTGGTCAAAGCAGCCACTTATCTAATAAGGTTCTTCGCGATACCTAAGCAGTATCTCTAAACACATGAGATTCTTTAGGTGGTTGAAGCAGTCCCTTATCCAATAAGGTTCTTCGCGATACCAAAGCAGTATATTTAAACACATGAGATTCTTCGGGTGGTCGAAGCAGTACCTTATCCAATAAGGTTCTTCGTCATACCAAAGCAGTATCTCTAAACACATGAGATTCTTCGGGTGGTGAAAGCAGTCCCTTATCCAATAATGTTCTTCGCAATATCAAAGCAATATCTCTAAACACACGAGATTCTTCGCGATACCAAAGTACTATCTCTAAACACATGAGATTCTTCGTGTGGTCGAAGCAGTCCCTTATCCAATAAGGTTATTCGTGATACGAAAACAGTATCTCTAAACACATGAGATTCTTCGGGTGGTCGAAGCAGTCCCTTATCTGTTAAGGTTCTTCACGATACCAAAGCAGTATCTCTAAACACATGAGATTCTTCGGGTGGTCGAAGCAGTCTCTTATCCAATAAGGTTCTTTGCGATACCAAAGCAGTATCTCTACACACATGAGATTCTTCCGGTGGTCAAAGTTGTCCCTTATCTAATAAGGTTCTTCGCGATACCAAAGCAGTATCTCTAAACACATGAGATTCTTTGGGTGGTTGAAGCAGTCCCTTATCCAATAAGGTTCTTCGCGATACCAAAGCAGTATCTTTAAACACATGAGATTCTTCGGGTGGTCGAAGCAGTACCTTATCCAATAAGGTTTTTCATCATACCAAAGCAGTATCTCTAAACACATGAGATTCTTCGGGTGGTCGAAGCAGTCCCTAATCCAATAATGTTCTTCGCGATATCAAAGCAGTATCTCTAAACACACGAGATTCTTCGCGATACCAAAGCAATGTCTCTAAACACATGAGATTCTTCGTGTGGTCGAAGCAGTCCCTTATCCAATAAGGTTCTTCGCGATAAGAAAACAATATCTCTAAACACATGAGATTCTTCGGGTGGTCGAAGCAGTCCCTTATCCGTTAAGGTTCTTCCCGATACCAAAGCAGTATCTCTAAACACATGAGATTCTTCGGGTGGTCGAAGCAGTCCCTTATCCAATAAGGTTCTTTGCGATACCAAAGAAGTATCTCTACACACATGAGATTCTTCCAGTGGACAAAGCAGTCCCTTATCTAATAAGGTTCTTCGCGATACCAAAGCAGTATCTCTAAACACATGAGATTCTTTGGGTGGTTGAAGCAGTCCCTTATCCAATAAGGTTCTTCGCGATACCAAAGCAGTATCTTTAAACACATCAGATTCTTCGGGTGGGCGAAGCAGTACCTTATCCAATAAGGTTCTTCGTCATACCAAAGCAGTATCTCTAAACGCATGAGATTCTTCGGGTGGTCGAAGCAGTCCCTTATCCGTTAAGGTTCTTCACGATACCAAAGTAGTATCTCTAAACACATGAGATTCTTCGGGTGGTCGAAGCAGTCCCTTATCCAATAAGGTTCTTTGCGATACCAAAGCAGTATCTCTAAATACATGAGATTCTTCCGGTGGTCAAAGCAGTCCCTTATCTAATAAGGTTCTTCGGATACCAAAGCAATATATCTAAATACATGAGCTTCTTTGGGTGCTTGAAGCAGTCCCTTATCCAATAAGGTTCTTCGCCATACCAAAGCAGTATCTCTAAACACATGAGATTCTTCGGTTGGTCGAAGCAGTACCTTATCCAATAAGGTTCTTTGTGATACCAAAACAGTATCTCTAAACACATGGGATTCTTCAAGTGGTCGAAGCAGTCCCTTATCCAATAAGGTTCTTCGCGATACCAAAGTAGTATCTCTAAACACATGAGATTCTTAGGGTCGTCGAAGCAGTCCCTTATCCAATAAGGTTCTTCGCGAAGCCAAAGTAGTATCTCTAAACACATGAGATTCTTCGGGTGGTCGAAGCAGTCCCTTATCTGTTAAGGTTCTTCATGATACTAAAGCAGTATCTCTAAACACATGAGATTCTTCGGGTGGTGAAAGCAGTCCCTTATCCAATAATGTTCTTCGCGATATAAAAGCAGTATCTCTAAACACACGAGATTCTTCACGATACCAAAGCAGTATCTCTAAACACATGAGATTCTTCCGGTTGTCAATGCAGTCCCTTATCTAATAAGGTTCTTCGCGATACCAAAGCAGTATCTCTAAACACATGAGATTCTTTGGGTGGTTAAAGAAGTCCCTTATCAAATAAGGTTCTTCGCGATACCAAAGCAGTATCTCTAAACACATGAGGTTCTTCGGGTGGTTGAAACAGTCCCTTATCAAATAAGGTTCTTCGCGATACCAAAGCAATATCTCTAAACACATGAGATTCTTCGGGTGGTCGAAGCAGTCCCTTATCTGTTAAGCTTCTTCACGATACCAAAGCAGTATCTCTAAACACATGAGATTCTTCGGGTGGTGAAAGCAGTCCCTTATCGAATAATGTTCTTTGCGATATCAAAGCAGTATCTCTAAACACACGAGATTCTTCGCGATACCAAAGCACTATCTCTAAACACATGAGATTCTTCGGGTGGTCGAAGCAATACCTTATCCAATAAGGTTCTTTGTGATACCAAAGCAGTGTCTCTAAACACATGAGATTCTTTGGGTGGTTGAAGCAGTCCCTTATCCAATATTGTTCTTCGCGATACCAAAGCAGTATCTCTAAACACATGAGATTCTTCGGGTGGTTGAAGCAGTCCCTTATCCAATAAGGTTCTTCGCGATACCAAAGCAGTATCTCTAAACACATGAGATTCTTCGGGTGGTCGAAGCAGTCCCTTATCTGTTAAGCTTCTTCACGATACCAAAGCAGTATCTCTAAACACATGAGATTCTTCGGGTGGTGATAGCAGTCCCTTATCCAATAATGTTCTTCGCGATATCAATGCAGTATCTCTAAACACACGAGATTCTTCGCGATACCAAAGAACTATCTCTAAACACATGAGATTCTTCGGGTGGTCGAAGCAGTACCTTATCTAATAAGGTTCTTTGTGATACCAAAGCAGTATCTCTAAACTTATGAGATTCTTCAAGTGGTTGATGCAGTCCCTTATCCAATAAGGTTCTTCGCGATACCAAAGTAGTATCTCTAAACACATGAGATTCCTAGGGTCGTCGAAGCAGTCCCTTATCCAATAAGGTTCTTCGCGATACCAAAGTAGTATCTCTAAACACATGAGACTCTTTGGGTGGTCGAAGCAGTCCCTTATCTGTTAAGATTCTTCATGATACCAAAGCAGTATCTCTAAACACATGAGATTCTTCGGGTGGTGAAAGCAGTCCCTTATCCAATAATGTTCTTCGCGATATCAAAGCAGTATCTCTAAACACACGAGATTCTTCACGATACCAAAGCAGTATCTCTAAACACATGAGATTCTTTCGGTGGTCAATGCAGTCCCTAATCTAATAAGGTTATTCGCGATACCAAAGCAGTATCTCTAAACACATGAGATTCTTTGGGTGGTTGAAGCAGTCCCTTATCCAATAAGGTTCTTCGCGATACCAAAGCAGTATATCTAAACACATGAGATTCTTCGGGTGGTCGAAGCAGTCCCTTATCTGTTAAGCTTCTTCACGATACCAAAGCAGTATCTCTAAACATATGAGACTCTTCGGGTGGTGAAAGCAGTCCCTTATCCAATAATGTTCTTCGCGATATCAAAGCAGTATCTCAAAACACACGAGATTCTTCGCGATACAAAAGCACTATCTCTAAACACATGAGATTCTTCGTGTGGTCGAAGCAGTCCCTTATCCAATTAGGTTCTTCGCGATACGAAAACAGTATCTCTAAACACATGAGATTCTTCGGTTGGTCGAAGCAGTCTCTTATCTGTTAAGGTTATTCACGATACCAAAGCAGTATCTCTAAACACATGAGATTCTTCGGGTGGTCGAAGCAATCCTTTATCCAATAAGGTTCTTTGCGATACCAAAGCAGTAACTCTACACACATGAGATTCTTCTGTTGGTCAAAGCAGTCCCTTATTTAATAAGGTTCTTCGCGATACCAAAGCAGTATCTCTAAACACATGAGATTCTTTGGATGGTTGAAGCAGTCCCTTATCCAATAAGGTTCTTCGCGATACCAAAGCACTATCTCTAAACACATTAGATTCTTCGTGTGGTCGAAGCAGTCCCTTATCCAATAAGGTTCTTCGCGATACCAAAGCAGTATCTCTAAACACATGAGATTCTTTGGGTGGTTGAAGCAGTCCCTTATCCAATAAGGTTCTTCGCGATACCAAAGCAGTATATCTAAACACATGAGATTCTTCGGGTGGTCGAACCAGTCCCTTATCTGTTAAGCTTCTTCACGATACCAAAGCAGTATCTCTAAACATATGAGACTCTTCGGGTGGTGAAAGCAGTCCCTTATCCAATAATGTTCTTCGCGATATCAAAGCAGTATCTCAAAACACACGAGATTCTTCGCGATACAAAAGCATTATCTCTAAACACATGAGATTCTTCGTGTGGTCGAAGCAGTCCCTTATCCAATTAGGTTCTTCGCGATACGAAAACAGTATCTCTAAACACATGAGATTCTTCGGGTGGTCGAAGGAGTCTCTTATCTGTTAAGGTTCTTCACGATACCAAAGCAGTATCTCTAAACACATGAGATTCTTCGGGTGGTCGAAGCAATCCTTTATCCAATAAGGTTCTTTGCGATACCAAAGCAGTAACTCTACACACATGAGATTCTTCTGTTGGTCAAAGCAGTCCCTTATTTAATAAGGTTCTTCGCGATACCAAAGCAGTATCTCTAAACACATGAGATTCTTCGGGTGGTCGAAGCAGTCCCTTATCTGTTAAGCTTCTTCACGATGCCAAAGCAGTATCTATAAACATATGAGACTCTTCGGGTGGTGAAAGCAGTCCCTTATCCAATAATGTTCTTCGCGATATCAAAGCAGTATCTCAAAACACACGAGATTCTTCGCGATACAAAAGCACTATCTCTAAACACATGAGATTCTTCGTGTGGTCGAAGCAGTCCCTTATCCAATTAGGTTCTTCGCGATACGAAAACAGTATCTGTAAACACATGAGATTCTTCGGGTGGTCGAAGCAGTCCCTTATCCAATAAGGTTCTTTGCGATACCAAAGCAGTAACTCTACACACATGAGATTCTTCTGTTGGTCAAAGCAGTCCCTTATTTAATAAGGTTCTTCGCGATACCAAAGAAGTATCTCTAAACACATGAGATTCTCTGGGTGGTTGAAGCAGTCCCTTATCCAATAAGGTTCTTCGCGATACCAAAGCAGTATCTTTAAACACATGAGATTCTTAGGGTGGTGAAAGTAGTCTCTTATCCAATAATGTTCTTCGCGATATCAAAGCAGTATCTCTAAACACACGAGATTGTTCGCGATACCAAAGCACTATCTCTAAACACATGAGATTCTTTGTGTGGTCAAAGCAGTCCCTTATCCAATAAGGTTCTTCGCGATACGAAAACAATATCTCTAAACACATGAGATTCTTCAGGTGGTCGAAGAAGTCCCTTATCCGTTAAGGTTCTTCACGATACCAAAGCAGTATCTCTAAACACATGAGATTCTTCGGGTGGTCGAAGCAGTCCCTTATCCAATAAGGTTCTTTGCGATACCAAAGCAGTATCTCTACACACATGAGATTCTTCCGGTGGACAAAGCAGTCCCTTATCTAATAAGGTTCTTCGTGATACCAAAGCAGTATCTCTAAACATATGAGATTCTTTGGGTGGTTGAAGCAGTCCCTTATCCAATAAGGTTCTTCGCGATACCAAAGCAGTGTCTTTAAACACATGAGATTCTTCGGGTGGTCGAAGCAGTACCTTATCCAATAAGGTTCTTCGTCATACCAAAGCAGTATCTCTAAACACATGAGATTCTTCGAGTGGTCGAAGCAGTCCCTTATCCGTTAATGTTCTTCACGATACCAAAGCAGTATCTCTAAACACATGAGATTCTTCGGGTGGTCGAAGCAGTCTCTTATCCAATAAGGTTCTTTGCGATACCAAAGCAGTATCTCTAAACACATGAGATTCTTCTAGTGGTCGAAGCAATCCCTTATCTGTTAAGCTTCTTCACGATACCAAAGCAGTATCTCTAAACACATGAGATTCTTCGAGTGGTGAAAGCAGTCCCTTATCCAATAGTGTTCTTCGTGATATCAAAGCAGTATCTCTAAACACACGAGATTCTTCGCGATACAAAAGCACTATCTCTAAACACATGAGATTCTTCGTATGGTCGAAGCAGTCCCTTATCCAATAAGGTTCTTCGCGATACGAAAATAGTATCTCTAAATACATGAGATTCTTCGGGTGGTCGAAGCAGTCTCTTATCCGTTAAGGTTCTTCACGATACCAAAGCAGTATCTCTAAACACATGAGATTCTTCGGGTGGTCGAAGCAGTCCCTTATCCAATAAGGTTCTTTGCGATACCAAAGCAGTAGCTCTACATACATGAGATTCTTCTGGTGGTCAAAGCAGTCCCTTATTTAATAAGGTTCTTTGCGATACCAAAGCAGTATCTCTAAACACATGAGACTCTTTGGGTGGTTGAAGCAGTCCCTTATCCAATAAGGTTCTTCGCGATACCAAAGCAGTATCTTTAAACGCATGAGATTCTTCGGGTGGTGAAAGCAGTCCCTTATCCAATAATGTTCTTCGCGATATCAAAGCAGTATCTTTAAACACACGAGATTGTTCGCGATACCAAAGCACTATCTCTAAACACATGAGATTCTTCGTGTGGTCGAAGCAGTCCCTTATCCAATAAGGTTCTTCGCGATACCAAATTAGTATCTCTAAACACATGAGATTCTTAGGGTCGTCGAAGCAGTCCCTTATCCAATAAGGTTCTTCGTGATACCAAAGTAGTGTCTCTAAACACATGAGACTCTTCGGGTGGTCGAAGCAGTCCCTTATCTGTTAAGGTTCTTCAAGATACCAAAGCACTATATCTCTAAACACATGAGATTCTTCGGGTGGTGAAAGCAGTCCCTCATCCAATAATGTTCTTCGCGATATCAAAGCAGTATCTCTAAACACACGAGATTCATCACGATATCAAAGCAGTATCTCTAAACACATGAGATTCTTCCGGTGGTCAATGCAGTCCCTTATCTAATAAGGTTCTTCGCGATACCAAAGCAGTATCTCTAAACACATGAGATTCTTTGGGTGGTTGAAGCAGTCCCTTATCCAATAAGGTTCTTCGCGATACCAAAGCAGTATCTCTAAACACATGAGATTCTTTGTGTGGTTGAAGCAGTCCCTTATCCAATAAGGTTCTTCGCGATACCAAAGCAGTATATCTAAACACATGAGATTCTTCGGGTGGTCGAAGCAGTCCCTTATCTGTTAAGCTTCTTCACGATACCAAAGCAGTATCTCTAAACATATGAGACTCTT
This sequence comes from Lathyrus sativus, assembly GCA_963859935.3. Taxonomy (NCBI): domain Eukaryota; kingdom Viridiplantae; phylum Streptophyta; class Magnoliopsida; order Fabales; family Fabaceae; genus Lathyrus; species Lathyrus sativus. The sequence goes on along the minus strand of OZ012740.1, from coordinate 232,888,515 downwards.
CGGGTGGTGAAAGCAGTCCCTTATCCAATAATGTTCTTCGCGATATCAAAGCAGTATCTCTAAACACACGAGATTCTTCGCGATACAAAAGCACTATCTCTAAACACATGAGATTCTTCGTGTGGTCGAAGCAATCCCTTATCCAATAAGGTTCTTCGCGATACGAAAACAGTATCTCTAAACACATGAGATTCTTCGGGTGGTACACGCAGTCTCTTATCCGTTAAGGTTCTTCACGATACCAAAGCAGTATCTCTAAACACATGAGATTCTTCGGGTGGTCGAAGCAGTCCCTTATTCAATAAGGTTCTTTGCGATACCAAAGCAGTAACTCTACACACATGAGATTCTTCTGGTGGTCAAAGCAGTCCCTTATTTAATAAGGTTCTTCGCGATACAACAACAGTATCTCTAAACACATGAGATTCTTTGGGTGGTTGAAGCTGTCCCTTATCCAATAAGGTTCTTCGCGATACCAAAGCAGTATCTTTAAACACATGAGATTCTTCGGGTGGTGAAAGCAGTCCCTTATCCAATAATGTCCTTCGCGATATCAAAGCAGTATCTCTAAACACACGAGATTGTTCGCGATACCAAAGCACTATCTCTAAACACATGAGATTCTTCGTGTGGTCGAAGCAGTCCCTTATCCAATAAGGTTCTTCGCGATACGAAAACAATATCTCTAAACACATGAGATTCTTCAAGTGGTCGAAGCAGTCCCTTATCCGTTAAGGTTCTTCCCGATACCAAAGCAGTATCTCTAAACACATGAGATTCTTCGGGTGGTCGAATTAGTCCCTTATCCAATAAGGTTCTTTGCGATACCAAAGCAGTATCTCTACACACATGAGATTCTTCCGGTGGACAAAGCAGTCCCTTATCTAATAAGGTTCTTCGTGATACCAAAGCAGTATCTCTAAACACACGAGATTCTTTGGGTGGTCGAAGCAGTCCCTTATCCAATAAGGTTCTTCGCGATACAAAAGCAGTATCTTTAAACACACGAGATTCTTCGGGTGGTCGAAGCAGTACATTATCCAATAAGGTTCTTCGTCATACCAAAGCAGTATCTCTAAACACATGAGATTCTTCGGGTGGTCGAAGCAGTCCCTTATCAGTTAAGGTTCTTCACGATACCAAAGCAGTATCTCTAAACACATGAGATTCTTCGGGTGGTCAAAGCAGTCTCTTATCCAATATGGTTCTTTGCGATACCAAAGCAGTAGCTCTAAACACATGAGATTCTTCCGGTGGTCAAAGCAGTCCCTTATCTAATAAGGTTCTTCGCGATACCAAAGCAGTATCTAGAAATACATGAGCTTCTTTGGGTGGTTGAAGCAGTCCCTTATCCAATAAGGTTCTTCGCCATACCAAAGCAGTATCTCTAAACACATGAGATTCTTCAGGTGGTCAAAGTAGTACCTTATCCAATAAGGTTCTTTGTGATACCAAAGCAGTATCTCTAAACACATGAGATTCTTCAAGTGGTCGAAGCAATCCCTTATCCAATAAGGTTCTTCGCGATACCAAAGCAGTATCTCTAAACACATAAGATTCTTTGGGTGGTGGAAGCAGTCCCTTATCCAATAAGGTTCTTCGCGATACCAAACTAGTATCTTTAAACACATGAGATTCTTCGGGTGGTCGAAGCAGTACCTTATCCAATAAGGTTCTTCGTCATACCAAAGCAGTATCTCTAAACACATGAGATTCTTCGGGTGGTCGAAGCAGTCCCTTATCCGTTAAGGTTCTTCACGATACCAATGCAGTATCTCTAAACACATGAGATTCCTCGGGTGGTCGAAGCAGTCTCTTATCCAATAAGGTTCTTTGCGATACCAAAGCAATATATCTAAACACATGAGATTCTTCCGGTGGTCAAAGCAGTCCCTTATCTAATAAGGTTCTTCACGATACCAAAGCAGTACCTCTAAATACATGAGCTTCTTTGGGTGGTTGAAGCACTCCCTTATCCAATAAGGTTCTTCGCCATACCAAAGTAGTATCTCTAAACACATGAGATTCTTCGGGTGGTCGAAGCAGTCCCTTATTTGTTTAGGTTCTTCATGATTCCAAAGCAGTATCTCTAAACACATGAGATTCTTCGGGTGGTGAAAGCAGTCCCTTATCCAATAATGTTCTTCGCGATATCAAAGCAGTATCTCTAAACACACGAGATTCTTCACGATACCAAAGCAGTATCTCTAAACACATGAGATTCTTCTGGTGGTCAATGCAGTCTCTTATCTAATAAGGTTCTTTGCGATACCAAAGCAGTATCTCTAAACACATGAGATTCTTTGGGTGGTTGAAGCAGTCCCTTATCCAATAAGGTTCTTCACGATACCAAAGCAGTATCTCTAAACACATGAGATTCTTCGGGTGGTCGAAGCAGTCCCTTATCCAATAAGGTTCTTTGCGATACCAAAGCAGTATCTCTACACACATGAGATTCTTCCGGTGGTCAAAGCAGTCCCTTATCTAATAAGGTTCTTCGCGATACCAAAGCAGTATCTCTAAACACATGAGATTCTTCGGGTGGTGGAAGCAGTCCCTTATCCAATAAGGCTCTTTGGAATACCAAGGCAGTATCTTTAAACACGTGAGATTCTTCAGGTGGTCGAAGCAGTACCTTATCCAATAAGGTTCTTCGTCATACCAAAGCAGTATCTCTAAACACCTAAGATTCTTCGGGTGGTCGAAGCAGTCCCTTATCCGTTAAGGTTCTTCACGATACCAATGCAGTATCTCTAAACACATGAGATTCCTCGGATGGTCGAAGCAGTCTCTTATCCAATAAGGTTCTTTGTGATACCAAAGCAGTATCTCTAAACACATGAGATTCTTTCGGAAGTCAAAGCAGTCCCTTATCTAATAAGGTTCTTCGCGATACCAAAGCAGTAACTCTAAATACATGAGCTTCTTTGGGTGGTTGAAGCACTCCCTTATCCAATAAGGTTCTTCGCCATACCAAAGCAGTATCTCTAAACACATGAGATTCTTCGGGTGGTCGAAGCAGTACCTTATCCAATAAGGTTCTTTGTGATACCAAAGCAGTATCTCTAAACACATGAGATTCTTCAAGTGGTCGAAGCAGTCCCTTATACAATAAGGTTCTTCGCGATACCAAAGTAGTATCTCTAAACACATGAGATTCTTAGGGTCGTCGAAGCAGTCCCTTATCCAATAAGGTTCTTCGCGATACCAAAGTAGTATCTATAAACACATGAGATTCTTCGGGTGGTCGAAGCAGTCCCTTATCTGTTAAGGTTCTTCATGATACCAAAGCAGTATCTCTAAACACATGAGATTCTTCGGGTGGTGAAAGCAGTCCCTTATCCAATAATGTTCTTCGCGATATCAAAGCAGTATCTCTAAACACACGAGATTCTTCACGATACCGAAGCAGTATCTTTAAACAGATGAGATTCTTCCGGTGGTCAATGCAGTCCCTTATCTAATAAGGTTTTTCGCGATACCAAAGAAGTATCTCTAAACCCATGAGATTCTTTGGGTGGTTGAAGCAGTCCCTTATCCAATAAGGTTCTTCACGATACCAAAGCAGTATCTCTAAACACATGAGATTCTTCGGGTGGTCGAAGCAGTCCCTTATCCAATAAGGTTCTTTGCGATACCAAAGCAGTATCTCTACACACATGAGATTCTTCCGGTGGTCAAAGCAGTCCCTTATCTAATAAGGTTCATCGCGATACCAAAGCAGTATCTCTAAACACATGAGATTCTTTGGGTGGTCGAAGCAGTCCCTTATCCAATAAGGTTCTTCGCGATACCAAAGCAGTATCTTGTAACACATGAGATTCTTCGGGTGGTTGAAGCAGTACCTTATCCAATAAGGTTCTTCGTCATACCAAAGCAGTATCTCTAAACACATGATATTCTTCGGGTGGTCGAAGCAGTTCCTTATCCGTTAAGGTTCTTCACGATACCAAAGCAGTATCTCTAAACACATGAGATTCTTCGGGTGGTCGAAGCAGTCTCTTATCCAATAAGGTTCTTTGCGATACCAAAGCAGTAGCTCTAAACACATGAGATTCTTCCGGTGGTCAAAGCAGTCCCATATCTAATAAGGTTCTTCGCGATACCAAAGCAGTATCTCTAAATACATGAGCTTCTTTCGGTGGTTGAAGCAGTCCCTTATCCAATAAGGTTCTTCGCCATACCAAAGCAGTATCTCTAAACACATGAGATTCTTCGGGTGGTCGAAGCAGTACCTTATCCAATAAGGTTCTTTGTGATACCAAAGCAGTATCTCTAAACACAAGAGATTCTTCAAGTGGTCGAAGCAATCCCTTATCCAATAAGGTTCTTCGCGATACCAAAGTAGTATCTCTAAACACATGAGATTCTTAGGGTCGTCGAAGCAGTCCTTTGTCCAATAAGGTTCTTCGCGATACCAAAGTAGTATCTCTAAACACATGAGATTCTTCGGGTGGTCGAAGCAGTCCCTTATCTGTTAAGGTTCTTCATGATTCCAAAGCAGTATCTCTAAACACATGAGATTCTTCGGGTGGTGAAAGCAGTCCCTTATCCAATAATGTTCTTCGCGATATCAAAGCAGTATCTCTAAACACACGAGATTCTTCACGATACCAAAGCAGTATCTCTAAACACATGAGATTCTTCTAATGGTCAATGCAGTATCTTATCTAATAAGGTTCTTCGCGATACCAAAGCAGTATCTCTAAACACATGAGATTCTTTGGGTGGTCAAAGCAGTCCCTTATCCAATAAGGTTCTTCGCGATACCAAAGCAGTATCTTTAAACACATGAGATTCCTCGGGTGGTCGAAGCAGTCTCTTATCCAATAAGGTTCTTTGTGATACCAAAGCAGTATCTCTAAACACATGAGATTCTTCCGGTGGTCAAAGCAGTCCCTTATCTAATAAGATTCTTCGCGATACCAAAGCAGTACCTCTAAATACATGAGCTTCTTTGGGTGGTTGAAGCACTCCCTTATCCAATAAGGTTCTTCGCCATACCAAAGCAGTATCTCTAAACACATGAGATTCTTCGGGTGGTCGAAGCAGTACCTTATCCAATAAGGTTCTTTGTGATACCAAAGCAGTATCTCTAAACACAAGAGATTCTTCAAGTGGTCGAAGCAGTCCCTTATACAATAAGGTTCTTCGCGATACCAAAGTAGTATCTCTAAACACATGAGATTCTTAGGGTCGTCGAAGCAGTCCCTTATCCAATAAGGTTCTTCACGATACCAAAGCAGTATCTCTAAACACATGAGATTCTTCGGGTGGTCGAAGCAGTCCCTTATCCAATAAGGTTCTTTGCGATACCAAAGCAGTATCTCTACACACATGAGATTCTTCCGGTGGTCAAAGCAGTCCCTTATCTAATAAGGTTCATCGCGATACCAAAGCAGTATCTCTAAACACATGAGATTCTTTGGGTGGTCGAAGCAGTCCCTTATCCAATAAGGTTCTTCGCGATACCAAAGCAGTATCTTGTAACACATGAGATTCTTCGGGTGGTTGAAGCAGTACCTTATCCAATAAGGTTCTTCGTCATACCAAAGCAGTATCTCTAAACACATGATATTCTTCGGGTGGTCGAAGCAGTTCCTTATCCGTTAAGGTTCTTCACGATACCAAAGCAGTATCTCTAAACACATGAGATTCTTCGGGTGGTCGAAGCAGTCTCTTATCCAATAAGGTTCTTTGCGATACCAAAGCAGTAGCTCTAAACACATGAGATTCTTCCGGTGGTCAAAGCAGTCCCATATCTAATAAGGTTCTTCGCGATACCAAAGCAGTATCTCTAAATACATGAGCTTCTTTCGGTGGTTGAAGCAGTCCCTTATCCAATAAGGTTCTTCGCCATACCAAAGCAGTATCTCTAAACACATGAGATTCTTCGGGTGGTCGAAGCAGTACCTTATCCAATAAGGTTCTTTGTGATACCAAAGCAGTATCTCTAAACACAAGAGATTCTTCAAGTGGTCGAAGCAATCCCTTATCCAATAAGGTTCTTCGCGATACCAAAGTAGTATCTCTAAACACATGAGATTCTTAGGGTCGTCGAAGCAGTCCTTTGTCCAATAAGGTTCTTCGCGATACCAAAGTAGTATCTCTAAACACATGAGATTCTTCGGGTGGTCGAAGCAGTCCCTTATCTGTTAAGGTTCTTCATGATTCCAAAGCAGTATCTCTAAACACATGAGATTCTTCGGGTGGTGAAAGCAGTCCCTTATCCAATAATGTTCTTCGCGATATCAAAGCAGTATCTCTAAACACACGAGATTCTTCACGATACCAAAGCAGTATCTCTAAACACATGAGATTCTTCTAATGGTCAATGCAGTATCTTATCTAATAAGGTTCTTCGCGATACCAAAGCAGTATCTCTAAACACATGAGATTCTTTGGGTGGTCAAAGCAGTCCCTTATCCAATAAGGTTCTTCGCGATACCAAAGCAGTATCTTTAAACACATGAGATTCCTCGGGTGGTCGAAGCAGTCTCTTATCCAATAAGGTTCTTTGTGATACCAAAGCAGTATCTCTAAACACATGAGATTCTTCCGGTGGTCAAAGCAGTCCCTTATCTAATAAGATTCTTCGCGATACCAAAGCAGTACCTCTAAATACATGAGCTTCTTTGGGTGGTTGAAGCACTCCCTTATCCAATAAGGTTCTTCGCCATACCAAAGCAGTATCTCTAAACACATGAGATTCTTCGGGTGGTCGAAGCAGTACCTTATCCAATAAGGTTCTTTGTGATACCAAAGCAGTATCTCTAAACACAAGAGATTCTTCAAGTGGTCGAAGCAGTCCCTTATACAATAAGGTTCTTCGCGATACCAAAGTAGTATCTCTAAACACATGAGATTCTTAGGGTCGTCGAAGCAGTCCCTTATCCAATAAGGTTCTTCGCGATACCAAAGTAGTATCTCTAAACACATGAGATTCTTCGGGTGGTCGAAGCAGTCCCTTATCTGTTAAGGTTCTTCATGATACCAAAGCAGTATCTCTAAACACATGAGATTCTTCGGGTGGTGAAAGCAGTCCCTTATCCAATAATGGTCTTCGCGATATCAAAGCAGTATCTCTAAACACACGAGATTCTTCACGATACCAAAGCAGTATCTTTAAACAGATGAGATTCTTTCGGTGGTCAATGCAGTCCCTTATTTAATAAGGTTCTTCGCGATACCAAAGCAGTATCTCTAAACACATGAGATTCTTTGGGTGGTTGAAGCAGTCCCTTATCCAATAAGGTTCTTCACGATACCAAAGCAGTATCTCTAAACACATGAGATTCTTCGGGTGGTCGAAGCAGTCCCTTATCCAATAAGGTTCTTTGCGATACCAAAGCAGTATCTCTACACACATGAGATTCTTCCGATGGTCAAAGCAGTCCCTTATCTAATAAGGTTCTTCGCGATACCAAAGCAGTATCTCTAAACACAAGAGATTCTTTGGGTGGTGGAAGCAGTCCCTTATACAATAAGGTTCTTTGGAATACCAAGGCAGTATCTTTAAACACGTGAGATTCTTCGGGTGGTCGAAGCAGTACCTTATCCAATAAGGTTCTTCGTCATACCAAAGCAGTATCTCTAAACACATGAGATTCTTCGGGTGGTCGAAGCAGTCCCTTATCCGTTAAGGTTCTTCACGATACCAAAGCAGTATCTCTAAACACATGAGATTCTTCGGGTGGTCGAAGCAGTCCCTTATCCAATAAGGTTCTTTGCGATACCAAAGCAGTATCTCTAAACACATGAGATTCTTCCGGTGGTTAAAGCAGTCCCTTATCTAATAAGGTTCTTCGCGATACCAAAGCAGTACCTCTAAATAGATGAGCTTCTTTGGGTGGTTGAAGCACTCCCTTATCCAATAAGGTTCTTCGCCATACCAAGGCAGTATCTCTAAACACATGAGATTCTTCGGGTGGTCGAAGAAGTACCTTATCCAATAAGGTTCTTTGTGATACCAAAGCAATATCTCTAAACACATGAGATTCTTCAAGTGGTCGAAGCAGTCCCTTATACAATAAGGTTCTTCGCGATACCAAAATAGTATCTCTAAACACATGAGATTCTTAGGTTCGTCGAAGCAGTCCCTTATCCAATAAGGTTCTTCGCGATACCAAAGTAGTATCTCTAAACACATGAGATTCTTCGGGTGGTCGAAGCAGTCCCTTATCTGTTAAGGTTCTTCATGATACCAAAGCAGTATCTCTAAACACATGAGATTCTTCGGGTGGTGAAAGCAGTCCCTTATCCAATAATGTTATTCGCGATATCAAAGCAGTATCTCTAAACACACGAGATTCTTCATGATACCAAAGCAGTATCTTTAAACAGATGAGATTCTTCCGGTGGTCAATGCAGTCCCTTATCTAATAAGGTTCTTCGCGATACCAAAGCAGTATCTCTAAACACATGAGATTCTTTGGGTGGTTAAAGCAGTCCCTTATCCAATAAGGTTCTTCACGATACCAAAGCAGTATCTCTAAACACATGAGATACTTCGGGTGGTCGAAGCAGTCCCTTATCCAATAAGGTTCTTTGCGATACCAAAGCAGTATCTCTACACACATGAGATTCTTCCGGTGGTCAAAGTAGTCCCTTATCTAATAAGGTTCTTCGCGATACCAAAGCAGTATCTCTAAACACATGAGATTCTTTGGGTGGTGGAAGCAGTCCCTTATCCAATAAGGTTCTTCGCGATACCAAAGCAGTATCTTTAAACACATGAGATTCTTCGGGTGGTTGAAGCAGTACCTTATCCAATAAGGTTCTTCGTCATCCCAAAGCAGTATCTCTAAACATATGAGATTCTTCGGGTGGTCGAAGCAGTCCCTTATCCGTTAAGGTTCTTCACGATACCAAAGCAGTATCTCTAAACACATGAGATTCTTCGGGTGGTCGAAGCAGTCTCTTATCCAATAAGGTTCTTTGTGATACCAAAGCAGTAGCTCTAAACACATGAGATTCTTGCGGTGGTCAAAGAAGTCCCATATCTAATAAGGTTCTTCGCAATACCAAAGCAGTATCTCTAAATACATGAGCTTCTTTCGGTGGTTGAAGCAGTCCCTTATCCAATAAGGTTCCTCGCCATACCAAAGCAGTATCTCTAAACACATGAGATTCTTCGAGTGGTCGAAGCAGTCCCTTATCCAATAAGGTTCTTTGTGATACCAAAGCATTATCCCTAAACACATGAGATTCTTCAAGTGGTCGAAGCAGTCCCTTATACAATAAGGTTCTTCGCGATACCAAAGTAGTATCTCTAAACACATGAGATTCTTAGGGTCGTCGAAGCAGTCCCTTATCCAATAAGGTTCTTCGCGATACCAAAGTAGTATCTCTAAACACATGAGATTCTTCGGGTGGTCGAAGCAGTCCCTTATCTGTTAAGGTTCTTCATGATTCCAAAGCAGTATCTCTAAACACATGAGATTCTTCGGGTAGTGAAAGCAGTCACTTATCCAATAATGTTCTTCACGATATCAAAGCAGTATCTCTAAACACACGAGATTCTTCACGATACCAAAGCAGTATCTCTAAACACATGAGATTCTTCCGGTGGTCAAAGCAGTCCCTTATCTAATAAGGTTCTTCGCGATACCAAAGCAGTATCTCTAAACACATGAGATTCTTTGGGTGGTTGAAGCAGTACCTTATCCAATAAGGTTCTTCGCGATACCAAAGTGGTATCTCAAAACACATGAGACTCTACGGGTGGTGAAAGCAGTCCCTTATCCAATAAGGTTCTTCGTCATACCAAAGCAGTATCTCTAAACACATGAGATTCTTTGGGTGGTCGAAGCAGTCCCTTATCCAATAAGGTTCTTCACGATACCAAAGTAGTATCTCTAAACATATGAGATTCTTAGGGTGGTCGAAGCAGTGCCTTATCCAATAAGGTTCTTCGTCATACCAAAGCAGTATCTCTAAACACATGAGATTCTTCGGGTGGTGAAATCAGTCCCTTATCCAATAATGTTCTTCGCGATATCAAAGCAGTATCTCTAAACACACGAGATTCTTCACGATACCAAAGCAGTATCTCTAAACACATGAGATTCTTCTGGTGGTCAATGCAGTCTCTTATCTAATAAAGTTCTTCGCGATACCAAAGCAGTATCTCTAAACACATGAGATTCTTTGGGTGGTTGAAGCAGTCCCTTATCCAATAAGGTTCTTCACGATACCAAAGCAGTATCTCTAAACACATGAGATTCTTCGGGTGGTCGAAGCAGTCCCTTATCCAATAAGGTTCTTTGCGATACCAAAGCAGTATCTCTACACACATGAGATTCTTCCGGTGGTCAAAGCAGTCCCTTATCTAATAAGGTTCTTCGCGATACCAAAGCAGTATCTCTAAACACATGAGATTCTTTGGGTGGTGGAAGCAGTTCCTTATCCAATAAGGTTCTTTGGAATACCAAGGCAGTATCTTTAAACACGTGAGATTCTTCGGGTGGTCGAAGCAGTACCTTATCCAATAAGGTTCTTCGTCATACCAAAGCAGTATCTCTATACACATGAGATTCTTCGGGTGGTCGAAGCAGTCCCTTATCCGTTAAGATTCTTCACGATACCAATGCAGTATCTCTAAACACATGAGATTCCTCGGGTGGTCGAAGCAGTCTCTTATCCAATAAGGTTCTTTGCGATACCAAAGCAGTATCTCTAAACACATGAGATTCTTCCGGTGGTCAAAGCAGTCCCATATCTAATAAGGTTCTTCGCGATACCAATGCAGTACCTCTAAATACATGAGCTTCTTTGGGTGGTTGAAGCACTCCCTTATCCAATAAGGTTCTTCGCCATACCAAAGCAGTATCTCTAAACACATGAGATTCTTCGGGTGGTCGAAGCAGTACCTTATCCAATAAGGTTCTTTGTGATACCAAAGCATTATCCCTAAACACATGAGATTCTTCATGTGGTCGAAGCAGTCCCTTATACAATAAGGTTCTTCGCGATACCAAAGTAGTATCTCTAAACACATGAGATTCTTAGGGTCGTCGAAGCAGTCCCTTATCCAATAAGGTTCTTCGAATTACCAAAGTAGTATCTCTAAACACATGAGATTCTTCGGGTGGTCGAAGCAGTCCATTATCTGTTAAGGTTCTTCATGATTCCAAAGCAGTATCTCTAAACACATGAGATTCTTCGGGTGGTGAAAGTAGTCCCTTATCCAATAATGTTCTTCGCGATATCAAAGTAGTATCTCTAAACACACGAGATTCTTCACGATACCAAAGAAGTATCTTTAAACAGATGAGATTCTTCCGGTGGTCAATGCAGTCCCTTATCTAATAAGGTTCTTCGCGATACCAAAGCAGTATCTCTAAACACATGAGATTCTTTGGGTGGTTGAAGCAGTCCCTTATCCAATAAGGTTCTTCACGATACCAAAGCAGTATCTCTAAACACATGAGATTCTTCGGGTGGTCGAAGCAGTCCCTTATCCAATAAGGTTCTTTGCGATACCAAAGCAGTATCTCTACACACATGAGATTCTTCCGGTAGTCAAAGCAGTCCCTTATCTAATAAGGTTCTTCACGATACCAAAGCAGTATCTCTAAACACATGACATTCTTTGGGTGGTGGAAGCAGTCCCTTATCCAATAAGGTTCTTCGCGATACCAAAGCAGTATCTTTAAACACATGAGATTCTTCGGGTGATTGAAGCAGTACCTTATCCAATAAGGTTCTTCGTCATACCAAAGCAGTATCTCTAAACACATGAGATTCTTCGGGTGGTCGAAGCAGTCCCTTATACGTTAAGGTTCTTCACGATACCAAAGCAGTATCTCTAAACACATGAGATTCTTCGGGTGGTCGAAGCAGTCTCTTATCCAATAAGGTTCTTTGCGATACCAAAGCAGTAGCTCTAAACACATGAGATTCTTCCGGTGGTCAAAGCAGTCCCATATCTAATAAGGTTCTTCGCGATACCAAAGCAGTATCTCTAAATACATGAGCTTCTTTCGGTGGTTGAAGCAGTCCCTTATCCAATAAGGTTCTTCGCCATACCAAAGCAGTATCTCTAAACACATGAGATTCTTTGGGTGGTCGAAGCAGTACCTTATCCAATAAGGTTCTTTGTGATACCAAAGCAGTATCTCTAAACACATGAGATTCTTCAAGTGGTCGAAGCAATCCCTTATCCAATAAGGTTCTTCGCGATACCAGAGTAGTATCTCTAAACACATGAGATTCTTAGGGTCGTCGAAGCAGTCCCTTATCCAATAAGGTTTTTCGTGATACCAAAGTAGTATCTCTAAACACATGAGATTCTTAGGATGGTCGAAGCAGTCCCTTATCTGTTAAGGTTCTTCATGATTCCAAAGCAGTATCTCTAAACACATGAGATTCTTCGGGTGGTGAAAGCAGTCCCTTATCCAATAATGATCTTCGCGATATCAAAGCAGTATCTCTAAACACACGAGATTCTTCACGATACCAAAGCAGTATCCCTAAACACATGGGAATCTTCTGGTGGTCAATGCAGTCTCTTATCTAATAAGGTTCTTCGCGATACCAAAGCAGTATCTCTAAACACATGAAATTCTTTGGGTGGTTGAAGCAGTCCCTTATCCAATAAGGTTCTTCACGCTACCAAAGCAGTATCTCTAAACACATGAGATTCTTCGGGTGGTCGAAGCAGTCCCTTATCCAATAAGGTTCTTTGCGATACCAAAGCAGTATCTCTACACACATGAGATTCTTCCGGTGGTCAAAGCAGTCCCTTATCTAATAAGGTTCTTCGCGATACCAAAGCAGTATCTCTAAACACATGAGATTCTTTGGGTGGTGGAAGCAGTCCCTTATCCAATAAGGTTCTTTGGAATACCAAGGCAGTATCTTTAAACACGTGAGATTCTTCGGGTGGTCGAAGCAGTACCTTATCCAATAAGGTTCTTCGTCATACCAAAGCAGTATCTCTAAACACATGAGATTCTTCGGGTGGTCGAAGCAGTCCCTTATCCGTTAAGGTTCTTCGCGATATCAAAGTAGTATCTCTAAACACACGAGATTCTTCGCGATACCAAAGCACTATCTCTAAATACATGAGATTCTTCGTGTGGTCGAAGCAGTCCCTTATCCAATAAGGTTCTCCGCGATACGAAAACAGTATCTCTAAACACATGAGATTCTTCGGGTGGTCGAAGCAGTCCCTTATCCGTTAAGGTTCTTCACGATACCAAAGCAGTATCTCTAAACACATGAGATTCTTCGGGTGGTCGAAGCAGTCCCTTATCCAGTAAGGTTCTTCGCGATACCAAAGTGTTGCACCCCAAAATTTGACCAACTACTCATCGCAGTTTGGCTCATGTTTCGACTCATTTCATTTCGCATTTGCATACCCCGTACATTGCATTTTTCCAGTCAGATTGACTTTATCGGGATTACGGCCCTCTGATCGCGCTTCAGGCATTTCGGGCCAGTACGAGGACGTATTTTGGGAATCGGTGCTCGTCCCGGTGTTTTCAGCTCTCGCTGTTGCTTTTGAGGACATCTCGGTGTCTGGGTTTTTTACCGTTTATTTCAATATAGTCGCTAATCGATTTAATCGGCTTCCTCGGTAATTTTAGATTTTTCCCTTATTTTCTAGAATTTTTTTTATAGATTTAATTGATTTTTCTAGGTGTTAGTTAATAGATTTTAAGTGTTTTTAAATAGATTTTAGTATTAATTTCTTTTTAGGAATAAATCATATTTTTAGATATTAAGTAGATTTTTAGATAATGATTTTTAATAGGATAATCTCTTTTATTAGGATTTTCTTTAATATAAATTAATAGAGTTTTTCTTCTATTATTGTTAATAAAAATTCATAGGTTTTATAGATTTTTAAATAGATTTTAATTAGTGTTTTAGAATATATTGTTTTTAGAGTATAATAGGTTTTTTAGAAGTTTAATAGATATTAAAGGTTTTTAGAATATTAATTGGTAGAGTTAATTAGGGTCTTAATTAGATTTTAATTGAGGTTATCAGAATTAATTAGGATTAGATTTGTTTTAATTTTCATTTAGGTTAATTACTGCTTTAATTTCCGTTTTAGTTTAATGAGTGTTCATTAGTGCTAATCAAATCCATTTTCGTGGGCCCAGCTGTTTTGGAGGCCCAGTCTATCAGTCCACGTGTCTCTCTATAAAGTGCCCGCGTGTTCATTTTCTGGATCTTCCTCTCCATCATTCATTGCCACGTTTCACATTTCCATCTCCCACTCCATCCACGTTTTCCCCTCTTTCCATTGCCACGTTGCACGCTCTCCGCACCACCACCTCACCACTTCCTTCTACATGCAGAGCCCACGTGGCTCTCCCTCTCTCCTCCACCTCCATGCCACGTTTCGCCACCACACTCCTCTTCACCATGCGTGTTGACACGCGTATCTTCCTCTCCCTCTCTCCTCCACCTCCATGCCACGTTTCGCCACCACACTCCTCTTCACCATGCGTGTTGACACGCGTATATTCCTCTCCCTCTCTCCCCTTCCGGCCATGCAAACGCCAGAGTTTCTCGCCGGTGAAATCACACGGCGGTCCCCACGGCCAAAACTCCACCAGAAACTGCATTTTGCCCAGAAAACCCTTCGATCTTCATCTTCCCCAGAATTCCTCATCCATCCTGTTCATCCAACCCTCATCAGATTTCACCAGAAAACTCAACTGCCGCCGGAAAATTCCCAGAACCTCAACAACCTTCATCATCCTCTTCATCCCAGATTCGCCCCGAAACTGATGAAGTTCTTCAACCTTCATCAATGTTCTTGCAACCATTTCCAGAAATCACCAGCAATCTTCATCCATTTTCAGCAATATTCATCAACCTCATCGAATATTCATCGGTCTTCATCCGTTCAAGCAACCTCCACCGGAGAACTTTCGATCACTTCATGGTCGTTTTCAAGATTCCGTCCAAGTTCTTCACGACCTTCTTCGAGATCTTCCTCGTGATGTTCATCAAACTTCGCAGTTTTGCCAGATCCGCCAGAAGCATTCAAGAACATGCATCAAGAGCCTCCAGCGAACTTCATCGTTTTTTCCAGATTCGTTCATCAGTGATCATTGTCCTCAAAGTACTTTCCAGAACTTCAAGAACCGTCAGTGAATCTTCAAGATCCTCCATCCATGTCATCTGAAGACTCATCAATCTTCAAAGCTTCTTCAAGCGTCCTTCGTCGCCACGTCAAACTCAGGATCTTCAAAAAAGCTCAAACATCCAGAAGTCCTTCGCAACTTCATAGAACTTCTTCTTCTGTTCGTCAACGATCTAGATCAAAGAACTTCATCGCGTTCAAGATTTCTTCAGAAGCTTCATGAGATTTTTCCAGATCGTCCATAAGTAGTCTTCGTCCTCACGATCTTCATCAACGTTCCTCCACAGATCTTCAAGAACCTCAAAGGATGGATCGGTTTGTCTTTCCAAGAAGGTGATAGTTCTGGTTATTGTTGTTTATTCATTGGTGTTTGTTGATTCAAGGTGAAATCGGAAGATGAAACAAAGGAGGTTGAAGGAGATGGAGAAAGGGTTGATAGAAACGGCGCATGTGGGAGAAGTGTGAACAGTGTAATGAGAGTTGAGAAACTAGGGTTTCTGAGGGTGAACGAGGGAGAGAGAGGGCTGTGCGGATTGGGCCCTGGGCCCATTGGTCTTTCAGATTCGTACCCCTCCGTTTTTGTTTCTCACCCCCCATTTGTGTGTGTAGCTGGGTTGGGCCCGTTACCTGTTCGTTACTGGGCACACCCTCCGTTTTGGCCATGAAACCCCCCCTGCTTTCTTATTTGTTTTTCTGAATGCACTTATGGGCTGGGCCCAGTTTCTTTTATTTTCTGATGGCTGTATACCCCTCCTGCTGCAGTTTGCACCCATCTTTTTTGTTTTTCTCTTCTTTTTTTATTTTATTTTCTTAGCTTAGATTTTTTAAGAAAAAGAATATAAGAAAAGAATATGTAATAGAAAGAATAGACGATGGAAAATATAGTGATATAAAAAATGATTGTATTTTAATATTTTTCTTTTAGGATATATTTTCTTTTAGAAGTAGTTTTAAATGTCCACTTGTTAGGGGACTATTTTCCATTAGATTTTCCATGATAGATGGATAGGATTTTTTTTAGGAGTTTATTTTCCTGTACTCAATCATTGTAATTTCTTCAGAATATTAATAAAATGAGATTTGTGCTGTGGTCCACGTTCTACCCGTAGTTAGGTCGAACTACAGCTGCTCTGACATTCTCTGATGAGAATATGTAGGCATAGGATGCGATATCCTAGCGAGCACACTAACAACTAACCTTTTGTTCTCTCGCTGCTGTGCGAACGAGACATTCCCGCTGACGACTGATGTTATCCTTTTCTCTTGCCCGAGTGCATTTGAGACTAGACCGTAGTTCTAGTTCCCGTAGGTTTCCATACCTCGAAACCCGACATACTACGTCCGTTCTACCGCAAACAGGTACGCCTAAGTCTCCAATGGTCGAGCAGCGTCCACCTAACTGCTAGAATGCGCACGCTAGTATCGTCAACTTAATCTCTCACCCCCGTGTGACCGAGAACACCCCTGTCTAGCCGTAGTTAGCCTGAACTACGTCATGCTCTGATTTCTCTGATGAGAATACGTAGGCCCAAGACGCGACGTCTTGCCGAGCAAATTCCCCCGTAGTTTCCCGAACTACGTAGACTCTGATTTCTCGTTCTTTGATGAGAATACGTAGGCATAGAGTGCGACGCTCTATCGAGTCAATTTCTTCCCGTTTCGATTTAGCAACCGTAGATAGATTGTTTTTTCACCCGTAGACAAACCAACAAGCGTGGATCCCGTCGAGTACGATGGACGTGAGGGGTGCTAATACCTTCCCCTTGCGTAACCGACTCCCGAACCCAGACAATGGTTGCGACGACCTTGTCTTACCCTTTTTTCGTCAGGTTTTTCCGATCGTTTCCTTTCCCGCTCCTAGGGATAAATAAAGAAAGGTGGCGACTCTTATGTTTTGCGGGCACCTTATTTTCGCGTAAGCGACAGCTGGCGACTCTGCTGGGGACCGAACCCAGAATCTCTGGTTCTCCGGTTCCTTATGCATTTGGGATCCAACGTCCCTTAAGAGAGTCAATCCTAGCGCTTGTTTGCGTGTCTGTGGGTGTTTATTTTTATGTTGTATATTGCTGATGTATTTACATTTCCCGCACTATATTATTATCTGTTGCTATTGTGCTGTTGTGGGACGGGAGCTCTGATGAGTGAGAAGCCAGACCCAGGCTTGAGTGCACCATAGACTTAGAGTGGAAATTAGTGGGCGCGTGCTTGCTTGGCAGGCACTAGTGTCTCATGAAATCCACGCTCAGACGAGGTTCTCCCGGTTGGCTTCTCTTTCAACCCTTTGGGTTGAGACGGTTGCTGGTTTGGTGGATTGTCGACTCTAGGGACCGATCATTTGTGATTCAGCTAAGTGAAGCCGCTTCATGAGTTGGTGATGCCACACCTTCTGGGTATCGTATCACCCCTCTTGAAAGTCTGTGACGCTAATGAACGCATAGGATGCCGTACCTTGTGTCAGTTTAGGTCCATACCCGTGAGTGGGAGGGTTTTTGCAGGAAACTTGACTTCCAGCCTACCCGATATCTTGGTTTTCTCTCGTCAGAGCAGACTTATCTCGTCAGCAGCGCAGCAGCAATCAGAGCTTTGTGGGGGTTGTGATCCCGTGTTTGCTGCATCTTGTATTGCATTTGCATAAACGTGTTGCATCATATTGCATGTCATGCTCCAGCTAGTCAGAGCTCTTATTCGGCCGTTGTTTTGATTCTGAAGGTGAGTGTTGAAGACGACCAAGGGGTTGAAACAGATTTGATCAGGATCAAGCAGTGAAGTCAGTTGATAGTTGTTGGTTGCTATATCAGAGAGCAGCTTCCAGTTTGCTGATACGTTGTCAGGTTTCACTGTGACGTCCAATCCTCTGTATGGATCTACGCATGACGAAGACTTTCCGCAAGTGAACAACCTTACTGCAGCTTAGCTTGTACAGCCTTCTGTTGAATACCGAGGTCCACGTGAGCAATTTGTTGTCCGAGGTGAATGTTCTCTTTCTGTTGATGTCTCAGACTACCAGGGTTTTGCCTTCCCTGTGCCAAAATCCCGAAGAGAGGTCCCGATAGCAAAGAATGAAGACCCATTAGCTCCCGTGTATGCTGAAAGGTTTCGTGCATTGGATGAAAGATTCAAAGCCTTGAAAGGTAAAGATGCTGTTACCCCTAGTGCTGCAGACATGTGTCTGGTTCCTGGCCTAGTGTTACCTCTGAAGTTCAGAATGCCGAGGTTTGAAAAATACAAAGGAGATAGTTGCCCGAAGCAACATTTGGTGATGTTCTGCCGAAGAATGACTTCATTCGTGCACAACGACAAGCTGATGATTCATTGCCTTCAAGATAGTCTGACAGGGGCGTCTTTGAGTTGGTATATGCAGTTAGAGAGTGATCAGATCCGATCATGGGCGGATTTAGCCAATGCTTTTCTGAAGCAGTATAACTACAATCTTGATGAAGCTCCTAGTCGCATGCAGCTGCAAGAATTGTCTCAAGGGAACAATGAACCTTTCAGAAAGTATGTTCAGAGATGGAGAGAATTTGCTGCTAGAGTGCAACCACCGCTTCTAGACTGAGAGCTGAAAGGCATGTTCGTAAACTCCTTGTAGAGCCCGTACTTCGAAAGAATGCTTGGAGTTACACCAAATTTCTCTGAATTGGTAAGGGCAGGAGAGCGCATCGAGTATGGTGTAAAGACTGGAAGAATCCAGAATGTTTCAAGCAGCCAGGCTTGTGAAACCGAATCTCTCTGTAGCTTTCAAACTGATGAAGGAATTGTGGTCAATGCAGTCCTGACAGATGTTGGGTATCCTCAAGACGAATCGGTGAAATCTGTTGGTTCTTCGTCTTCTCAGCGGTCAGTATCTTCTGTGTCTCGACAGACAATTGTGCCTGGGGCACCCCATCGGGAACCTTATGTCGCTCCTCTTGCAAATCCACGAGCCTGTGGCCGAGGTTACCAGAGTCAGCGTCAGAATCAGAACCGACCTCGTAACAACTTGGAACGAATAGCCAGATTCTTCCACATTTGATTCAGAATTCTTTAGTGGAACCGAAAGCTCTTAAGCCCGTGCCAGAGCCTTACCCTCCTGGGTACAATCCCCATGCTCAGTGTGGTTACCATGGTGGATCTCCGGGGCATTCAACTGAAGATTGCAAAGCTTTTCAGGCAAAAGTGCAACAGTTGATCGACAAAGGGTGCATTTCCTTTCCAGAGGGAGTTTTGGTTGTGCATGACAACCTCTCAGCCATCTGAGCTCGCAGATTCAGAAGGTTATTTCCAGAAGCCAGTGGTCCAGACAGACAGATGTCCTCAGCATTGGCAGTCCTCGGACTTTTTATCATTTGCATTTGTAGTTTCTTTTCTGTTAGTTACTACTTGTTGTTAAACATTGTTTATTTCGAATGGTAATGTTAATAAAGTGACTATGCATTTTTCTGAATTAATCATGTCGTTGTCACTCATTTACTGCATTGCACTGACACTTGCATTTTATTCACTCCACTTTATCACTATGATTAGCAAAGCTTAGAGGGAGGATGACGAAACTGATTACTCATAATCGATGATCGTATGCTTTCAGATAAAACCTTGCCTATGACGTACAAGACATTGTTTCAAATCCCCTAAACACCGGAGAAATAAGGAAGATAATCCCTTGTTAACCACTTCGAGCCGAGAAGTAGGAGTTTCTTTCGAACTTTTGAACCCTCACATCTTAACCCGGGGCAGGGTAGTTGTCAGTTAGCTTGATCCAGCGTTCAAATCTTATAGAGGAGTGTTGTCTTTCGAGGACCAATCACATCGTATTCCTCCCCCAGAGGTCGTACCTCGTCAACCGCAACGGTTAAACCTCACCAATCAGGAGTGAGGCAGTTATAAATCTCTCGGATGAATCCAGACCACCAGTGTCGCACGACTTGTTTCGAAGAAAAAAGGAATAAGAAAGCCCGCTAAGTAAAAGAGAAAAGCTGGAAAGCAAATACTTAGGCAAAAATCAGGGCATCCCGCTGGACTTCATAAGAAAAATCAAAAAGAACTCTGAAGAGTCAGTCCGGGAAAAAATTAGGGAATCAAAAGAATGAAAAAGAAAGGATATAAAAAGAAAATCCTCAAACAAGGACAAAGTCGTGTAGATACGGACACCGAAATGAAAAAGGAGTAACTGTCACTCCGAAACACGCTGTGAGTTCTTTAACCGGTTGTTCCTAATATTCAACATACCTCTCAAAGAGGCGAGCGCTCGAGCCAAGTTAACTGAACTTTAGGATCGGAGATCATCACGTAGAAGGGGTGGGTACAAATCACGATTTGAGCCAAATATCCTTTGTTTCACGAACCGTGAACCCGGCCACGACACAACCCTTAAAAGACCTAATTGAGGCAGGGTTTATTCTGAAAGCACATTACGAAAAGGTTGAGTAACCTGACTCCTACATGATATGCTAATCATATCCTTGTTGTATTTTTCACTGATCGAATCAGCACTACGTTTGAACTCTTTTGTTCATTCGTCACTCACTATCATGACAAGTAAATGAGTGACAGTACATCTTTTCAGAATTTGCATGAACACTGCATTAAAATTACCACTCGTGAATAAACAATTTTAATTGTAGGTCAGTAGTCGATACGAAGGAACTCCAGCAGGGAATAATCAATCAGGACTAAATCGTCAGAAGTCTGGATCAGAATGGTATACTGCGAAGCCCTGTGAATCTGGGGCATTGACTTCCAGTGAGTTTGGAATCAGTTTGTCTGAGGACAAGTCCCGGAGTATCGGTTGATTATGGGACACTTTGTTCGAGAAGCGGTTGATCAGAAGTGGATCTTCTTGAGACCCAATCAGGGGCAGTTATCCAGAAATCTTGTGATTTGAGGGCAGATCCCTCCAGTGTTCAATCAGGGCATGTTAAGTCGCTCATCGCTCGTTCAGGGGCAAGCTACTCCAGAGATATTGAGACCAACCATGCTGAGAGTTGGTTAATTGAGGATGAATCCTTCCGTTGTACTGATGTTGGGGCAAGCCATCTGAAGATTGTCTCGCTGTCAGCTGTCTTCTGTTCAGAATGAATTTTCCTAAGAGTCGGATTGGGGCAAGTTGAATTGCACTGGGGCAAGTTGTTCAAATGAGTTTTTTCACCCTAGCAAGAGTTGAGTGTCGGGGAGTCGTGTCATTACCCTGCCAAAAACCTGAACCTTCTGAAGAAGCCTTGCTGTCATTGGATTGTTATCCTACAGCCTATCCTATTACTCGGCTGAATCTTGTAACCAAATTGTTTCAAAGTCCAGTTCTCGTCTGGCAAGCCGGAGATCAGTTCTCGTCTGGCAAACCAGAAACCAGTTCTCGTCTGGTCACCTTTTCTTTAACCTATTGTTCAACCAGTTCTCACCTGGCTGACGCAGTTTTAAAGCCCAGTTCTCGTCTGGCAAACCGTAAATCAGTTCTCGTCCGACAACCTAACATATTTTGCCACCAGTTCTCGTCTGGTAGTCCACCTCGAATGCTAGTTCTCGTGTAGTATTTCCCTTATAAATACACTTTTGTTGGTAATTAGAAATAAATCCCTATCACCATAAACACATCCCTAAACCAGAAAAGGCCTAAGAGTGTACCTGGCCCGATGATTCCCTGTGACTCGTATGTTGTCACATTCCCCGACACAAGGCTTGATTGATCCCAACTCCATGATTGGCATTCTGTATTCCCTGTGTTGATGTTGTTGAATTAGGATTATTTTCTTAGCAGAGATGTACAGTTTGAGATTGTTTCCCCTGAGCAGTTTGAGACTGCAGCAAGTTGAGATGGCATTTATCCCTTATCAGAGTAGGATCAAGATTATCCTCAGCAGGGCAAGATTGATATCCCCGGCAGAGTATGGCCATCCCAAGCATTGAACGTTGATTAGCCTGATGTGCTATCTTCTCGAGTGGGTTGAGACTGAAGCTTTCCCCTGACTAGCAGATTTGGGTTTATTTCCCCAGCAGTGGGACTGATGCAATGTTGTATCCCCACAGAGTCCGAGTTTGACTCCTTTTCCCTCCGAGTCTAGGTCATTGACTCATTCCTCAAGCAGAGGTCGACGTAGATTCCCTCAGTGAGTAATCTCCAGACGGGTAGATATTGGTAGAGAAGAGTTATTGCTCAGCAGACTGCTTCGTACACTATAAGGGCTTAGGATGTTCAAAAGACCGTTCAGGGTTGTTTTCCTCAGTGAAGTGAGATTCAATTTCAGTGATCGATTGTTATCTTCCGCAGACGCCAGGTGTTTCCTTGATAGGACCGGTACATTTCCAACAGAGTTGTACAATGAGTAGCTAAGGATTCATATCCCCAGCAGTGTTGATACACAGGTATTCCTCATCAGACTTGATAGTCCGGCAGGTGTTACCCAGAAGGGTCAGTCCCCGTAAGGTGTATTCAAGATTACCCTCAGCAGATCAGGATTGATATCCCCGATAAAGTTTAGCAGTCTCTCCCCGCAGAGTCTGAACGCAAGATCAGGAGCATTGATATGTATCCCCAAGCAGAGAAGATTCTCTCCCCAATCAGATGTATCCTGAAGGAACGTCATCTCCTCAGTTGAGTCAGGCGCCGAAGCGTGTGCTCATCCCCCAGCATCGGGTCACAAGTGCAGGTCTCGTAGGAAACTATTCGTTCACTGAAGTGTGCAGCAACTGATGGTGCAAGACTGAAGTCTCCAGCGGAATTGAAATTCCCCACCAGAGTCATACTCTCCCCAACGTAGCAGAATGATTTCTCCTTCCTCAGCCGAGTTTGCAGATACCCAAAAGAGCCGAATCCTTGGAAGCTGCTCAGGCCATAATTGGTTCTCCCCAGTGTTGCACCCTAGTTTTTGACCATAAAATGCCACCTCCTTTTGCGTTTTTTCTCTCTCTGTTATTTATTTGATTTTATGTTACTATTTATGTTTTACGGCTAACCAATTTGTACGCAGTAATTCCAAGCGTAGATAGCCTTCATGCCTACATTTAAACAATCTCAGGGCGTGATTCGGCGGATTGGATTCAGACAAAAATGTCAAAGAGTATAATTTGGCCCGAAATAATTCCAAGGATTGGTCTAAACTCATGGTAGATTGGTTTCAAACTAGGTGCATTAAGATGAGAAGAGTTGTCCACATTCAGTTAGCGTTACAAGATGCATTGCAAGATTCAATTTCATGACCTGTTTCCCGATGCGAGCATTATTGAAAACCTCAACACAATTGCAAGCCAATAATTTTATAATTACAAAGGAGGAATTACAATGCATAGCCGACATAACCCGAGGGCAAGTACATTGTTTCATATTGATAATATTTGGTACACTTTTTCATATTGTATCAAGTCTTGCTTCTGAAACAAGCTCGTTCCTATCCTTTTCAAGTGCTAGCCTTATCAATGAGAAACCTCCGGTATTGTACTGCTCCAAGCTCCAACAAAAGTTGAGACCAACATCCACAAACGCCACTTTCCGGGCCCGCATATTGATTCACATCAGCCCATGTTCCTTTTGCAGTCAGGAACCTGCGCAACCTGCCGGAAATAAGGAGATAAGATATCAATAGATAGTTTCACCCGCCGAAACGATAAATGTAACAGAAGGTCCCCGAGTTCCCTCCTGAAACAAACACAAGTATTGATTTTTGAAGAAGAAAATTCAAAAGCCATAACAGACATAAAGTAAAATCTAAGAAGAAGCTGAAGTGATTTAAGTTCAGCCCTCAGAAAACTCATCATTGGGCAGAAATACGAGCGGCCGGGAGAGCAACAACCAAAGCTGGCGCCGACTCCTTTCTGAACATCGACGAAATCGAATTCGGGACAAGAAAAACAACTAGTTTCAGACAGTTTCTGCACAAGGCAACCATTATTATTCAAAGGCAACACTAATCTCACAGAGCTTTGGTTCAGATGATTAAGTCATCATCATCATAGCCGCACCAAACCTTTCTCGGCAAACGACATAAAACTGGCAACCTCCGAACTTAAGTTTGTTCCTGAAAGAAGAAGAAGGAAATGTCAATGTGGTTCAGAAGCTAAGTCTGAAACTCATCAAGAGAGTTTCCTAACGGAATCAGATAGCAGAAAAGAAAGTGTTTCATGAAGATGAAACTCGGTTTGCGCATTCCCAGACCAGCTAATAGCTGCACAAATCAACAAAAGGAAAGGAAGTTAATAGCTTCCAATTATGAATATTTTGGACAAAGACGAGGTATTCATGAAAAAGTTTGAATTGGGAAGTCATTAACTCTTACAGTCATCAACACCACAAAACAGCACCTGCAAAATCAGTTCCAATCATTAATATCCGTGCACAACTATGAGAAAATGAAAAATACATCATTAAAGTAAACTAGACTAAAACAAGAACGGTTGCCTCATGTTTTTTCTCCTGGAACAGACACACGTAATGATTTTAAAAGTAGAGGATTTAAACGCCATTATCAGTTTGTTACCATACAGAGTTAAGAGGATTTACTTGTTCCAAGTCATCCATATTCTGTCCTAAGCAATCGAGCATAATCAAGCGTAATCACATGAAAATGGAAGCCAGAAATCA
The DNA here is from genome assembly GCA_963859935.3 of Lathyrus sativus. Taxonomy (NCBI): domain Eukaryota; kingdom Viridiplantae; phylum Streptophyta; class Magnoliopsida; order Fabales; family Fabaceae; genus Lathyrus; species Lathyrus sativus. Next base: position 232,863,862 of record OZ012740.1, on the reverse strand, counting down.
AGGAATTCAATTGGCATTGAGAGTAAAACGGAAGTGAATTCTTTTCTTTCCAAAATAGTTACCCAACATGTCCATGCGAAAAAGGAAAGTTTTCCAGATAACTATCTAAACCGAAACGGAAGATTCAGAATCAGATCAAATCGAAGCAAAATCAAATCAGGAAATGCCAATTGATTAGCTCATTACTACGGTTTTCGAGAAAGGAAAGGCTTTTAATTCGATTTATCTTAAAACAGAAAGTCAGAATCAAATCCTTCAAAGCATTCCAAATCAGTTTTTAAAGGCAATTGATTCTCAAAGGCCTATAAAAAGAGGAGAATGAAAACAATCAAGGGGAAGGCATCACAAAAACATAAAAGTTCAACATCCACAAATCCCTCGAGAATCCCAAATTTGGTAAAGAGGAGAGGATAAGGAACTTATCTGCGTTCGCTCGGATCAACCGCAATCGCCGAACCTTCGACGCCATCGCCGACGAATCTCCGGGAGACCATCCATCGCTCATCAATAATACCGCTCAAAGCCGCCACCATCTCGAGCCCTTCGACCATCTCGAGCCCTTCGACCGCCGAGTTAGAAGAAGAAGAATTCAAAACGAAGGAGAATCGCAAAATCGATTTGGGGGTGGATGTAAAAGAGGATTAGGGTTCGCACTTCCTCCATCGTGTTTGTGGTTTGCTATCTCATTACACACACACATCACTAACACTGAACTTAAAAGTTAATTAACCCGTTTAGCCAATAATCCTAAAAATATACTTATTTTAATTAATCAACTATTTTATAAAGCAACTAAATCATTTTTTTTAGGTCAGTCCTTTTATTTAAATAACTTATTATCTCTTTTCTAATTAAACCATATTCATCTAATTGATCTTTTTTTAGTTAGCCCATCATTTTATCTCTAATAACTCAATTAATTTCTTTCTTTAAAGCAATTTATTTAATAAATTATTTATCTCACAATTTTCTTTAATCATCTAAATCATCTAATAACCTTTTATTTAGTAAACAAGTCATTTATTAATTAATTAACCTGACTTCAACTAGACCTTTTAAATATAAAAAAACAATAACCCTTTTTTTTAATAATAAACAACTTTTATCTAAATAAATCATCCCATATTTTAGCTAAAATAAAATCACTTATTACAAATTTCTTATTCAATCCCCTCATAAAATCAAGCATTTTCTCACAGTTCAAACCAAAATAAATCAATTAATCTTTTCCTCAAATCAATCTCAAACCAATTCAACTTTTCTCAAAATAATTCAACCTCGTCTAAAAATTAATCAACATCGTAAAACACAAATCAATCGTGCACTTCACGACACACTCACAAATTCACACCTAGCGCTTTCATGCGTATTTTCATGTATGTTTTATCCGCTTTTATTTAACCACAATGCACACACTCACCTAGCGCTTTTATGCGTCCGTGTATGGTTTATATTTCTGTATCTTACTTTCTGCAATTTATCCTTACCGCAAGTCATTATATCTCGTTGCATCGCATCGCATTCTGTCCAAAGGAAAAACCTACACATAATTCAACGTTGTGTGTAGTTGCACATCATATGCACCATATTCCCTTCGATCCTTGATTCTTCAAGTTGATCTTTAGGATAGATCCAACCCCATAGGAAGGACCTTATTTTATTTGTTTACTGCTTTATATATCTGCCTACTTGATTAACTGTTTACACGCTTTCTCTTGTATTTCTTTTGGGATTACTGTTCTTGAGTGGTGAGATAAAGTTCTACACCCGAACTTGAGAGAAATTAAGATAGGATGGTGATATATTATAGGAGGCTTATAGGGAGTTGAATCCCTACTAAGTTGAATCGAGAATCCCGCTCAGTTGAGGCCCTTTTGATATAGTACTGTTGAACGAGCAATCGTGAAGACACTCACTACTTTCGACTTTGGAGCCTATGATATTGAGGACCGTAGTTACCTTAACCCAACTTTGGCCTTTATTAGGGCGTAGTGCGAGACTATGAGGAAGTACTTTCGAAATAGAGCTACACGAAGCTACACTCAAAAGAAGTTCTCTTGAGAATATTATTAATCCTCGAGTAATTGGGAAATTGATAATATCCGATAGATGGGCTGATGATTCTGAGTCCCATTAGAATCTTGTTCTGCAGGTACAAACAACCTTTAGTCCTTGAACCTTTGGGAAGGGTACACCTTTACTCCATGCTCGTTGCAAACCTAGGGTGCCCCTTGTTTGTTTATCTTTATTGTCCTTATGTGAATACTTGTGTTTGCTGCATTCATATAGCATCATTCTGCATTGGACTTCATGGGATTTACTTTCGTTTATGGACATTGTAGGTCACTATGGATTCAAATAAAAGACATACTGTGAAATATACTTTTAAGAGTCCCAAATTGGACGACCTAAAGAAGTTGTGGGGTTTCATCAAAGATTAAGAAGAATTCAAGAACAAGTATGGGAAGCTGATATCTTTATTGGGTTGCTCAGTGAATGAAGGACTTCTCGCCACTTTGCTACAATTCTACGATCCTCTCTACCATTGTTTCACCTTCCCAGATTTTCAGTTGCTACCTACATTGGAAGAGTATTCTTTTTTGGTTGGTCTGCCTGTTCTAGAAGAATCTCCTTTTCCCTTCTTGGAAAAGGACCCTGATGAGAAAGATATTGCTAAAGCCCTCCGTTTGAAGGTATCTGACGTCAAAGCCAACCTAGTTACTAAGGATGGAATTCTTGGTTTAAAGACAGGTTTCCTAATCGAGAAGGCTTCATTCTATGCTGATTATTCTAATAAGGCTCCGTTTGAGGCAATTTTTGCTTTGCTTGTTTATGGGCTGTTTTTATTCCCAAGTTTTGAAGGTTTCATCGATCTCAAAGCATTTAAGATCTTTATGAAGAACAACCCAGTACCAACTCTGTTGGGAAATGCATATCACTCTATACATCTCCGAAACCTCCATGGTGGAGGGATGATTACTTGCTGTGTACCTTTACTTTACAAGTGGTTTATTTCACACTTGCCGAAGTCTAGCTCTTTTACAAACATTGGCAAAGAGCATTGGTCTCCAAGAGTTATGGCTCTGACCCATTCCGACATTGATTGGTACAACCGAGTGTATGATGGAGTATTAATCATTGATAGCTGCGGTGACTTTGCTAATGTACCATTGCTCAGCTTTGATGGAGGAATCAACTACAATCCTATCTTAGCTCGTCGACAGTTGGGATACCCGTTGAAGGAACCTCCCAAGAGTGTTCAAGTAGAGGGTATATTCTTCAAAGATGATATGGAACTCCGAGGAAAGATTCTACATGCATGGCGTAGTGTACACAAGAAAGGGAAGAGAAGTCTAGGGAAGCCTAACTGTGTGTCTTTAGAACCATACCTCCAGTGGGTCAGAAAAAGGGCAACCAAGCTAAAGATGCCCTATTCCCGTCAAGATCCCATAGCTCCAAGGAGAGAGCCCACTTATGTCTTTATGTCTAAAGCCGAGGAGTTAGAGGTGTCTTTAAGGAAATCTCAACATGAGTTGGAATCATGGAAGAACAAGTATCATGTAGCAGTGGCAGAAAATGATGAGTGTCAAAAGCAAAAGGCTGAACTTCAAAAGCAGAAGGCTGAACTTCAAAAGGAGAGGGATGAACTTCAGAAACAGCTACAATTGAAGGATGAAGAGCTACTCCCCTGCAAGAAGAGGAAAGTCATGGAGGATTTATTTTTCTCCGACCCACAATGCACTATTTGGAAAATAATTGTGGACAACCTTATCCGCGAGAAGGCGCAACTAGAAGAACAGCTCAAGCAGTAGCATTCAAAGCTTCTTTAGTGTCTTTACTAGCTTTTATTTAGCTTTTATTTGGGACTCTTTAAAAGAATATTTATGTAGTCCGTTTCAAATTTAATAAAACGTTTTCTTTTACCGCAATGCCTATAAATAGAGGAATCCCATGAAGTCGTAATCATCTCGCATTGCATTCTTTTCCATTGTTCACTTCAAGAAACTCAAATTCGTTCTGTAGGTGTTGTAATCATGGATTTCAGAAGAGAAACCCTGAAGTACACCTTTCAGAGTCCCAACCTCGAAAGCTTGAGAGAACTAGCCGAACTCGTCGATGATCGCTTTGCCTTCGCAGCAGAATATGGAGGAGTCTTCCGTTTCCTTGAGCTAAGGATGAAAGAAGGGTTGTTGGAAACATTGGTTAAACTTTACGACCCGATGTATCACTGCTTCACTTTTCCAGACTACCAATTGATGCCGACCTTGGAAGAGTACTCAAAACTCTTGAGGATGCCTGTGATTGTTCGACCCTTGTTCACCGGAAGGGAAGACACACCTGATCACCAAGGAAGGAGTCCTTGGGTTCCCCGCCGACTTTTTGATCGAAAAAGTCTGTTACCATGCTGAAAGAAAGGAGGCTCTCATCTTGGAAGCCAATTTTGCTTTGTTGGTCTATGGGACTTTCTGGTTCCCTAAAATTGACAATTTTGTTGATATGGATGCAATCAAGCTCTTCATACTCAAGAATCCAGTACCCACCTTGCTTGCTGATACATACTTTTCGATTCACTCGAAGAACGCCGAAGGAGGAGGACACATTGTATGCTGTACCGCCTTGCTGTACTCATGGTTCATCGCTCGTTTGACTTGGTATCCGTCCCTTTGGGATGAAGTAGCAACACCTCGATGGTCCGAGATACTTATGGCCCTTACCCATTCGGACATTGTTTGGTATGATCCCGCCTATGGAGGCGTGCCTATGATTCCTAGCATCGAAGGATTCCCCAACGTACCGCTTATTGGAAGAGAAGGATGCATAAGTTACAATCCCTCTTTAGCCCGTAGACAGTTTGGACACCCTATGATCCAAGTGCCTGACCCAGTTTCGTTGGAAGAGATCTATTTCAAAGGAGAAGAGGATCTAGATCTCAGGACTGTCATCATTTATGCATGGAAATATATTGATATGGAAGGAACAGCTGCTTCAGGATACCCCAATTGTGTTGTTTCCGAGGATTATCTGCATTGGGTGCGAGAAAGGGCTCTCGATCTCAAGATGCCTTTTCCTTTCCATGAACTTATGGTACTATCTCCTCATGACCCCGACTGGTTCGATGTGGATGAGATTGAACAAGTAAGGATTGCTTTAGATGAAGCCCGGAAATTGAGGACTGCCTGGAAGAATAAGTTCCTCACCCTCAAAGTAGAGAAGGAAAGACTTCAGAAGACACCAGAATTAGAAGTTGCCAGGAAGAGAAAGGCACAAGGAGATATATTTTCTCCTCATGCCTCTTCAAGTGTTGTTACCAGTGATGATATCCCCTCAACTACCAGGGCTTGGAAGGAGTGTGTGGAACGACTCATCATCGAGAAAGCAGCGCTACAGGAGCGTATTGACCAGCTGACCGAGGAGCTCCGTACAAAGGAGAAAACCGTGGAGTAGAGTCCTAAGTTTTCTTTTGCTTTCGTTGTAACAAACTCTTGAAAGAGTACTTTGTTTTCATTGTTTCTCAAGAATAAAAAGTTTTTTGATTATTCTAAATTATAACACTGAAAAACACTTTGAGTTTCTTGAAGTCTCCTCCTGCATCTGCATTATGTATTAACATTCTGCATTTAGCATGGCATTTTACATTTATGCATGTGTCCTTCCTTTGTTGTGGCTCATTTCGGTTTTCCATCTTTGCTGTCAGCCGCCGTCTCGACCATCTGACCAAGCCAGAAGTATCATTAAAGGATAGTGAGGAGAACAAAGACATGGATCGCATGACTAGCTTCAGAGTAAGGTCTAAGCCGACACTTCGCCGTCCCTCCGACAACTTTGTTCCTGCACCACTACCTATGCAAGAAAACCCGTTTGCTGACTTGCGGAATATTCATGCTAAGAAAGAAGTGGACAACCCTGGGCTTATAGCATTCGAGAATGAGTTTCGTGATTTCAAGGAATGATGGAAAATGATGAAGAGGAACCGTGCGCCTGATTTTCATGCTCATGACCCGCACCTAGTTCCAAACCTAGTTGTCCCCCCAGGATTCCAGATGCCCGCCTTCGAAGTGTACAAAGGTACAATTTGTCCAAGGTATCATTTGATGATGTTTTGTCAGAAGATGATCGCTTACCTTGGGAACGACAAACTAATGATTCACTGCTTTCAAGAAAGTTTGGGTGGAGCACCGTTAACATGGTATATGAAGCTACAAGTGAATCACATCCAGTCTTGGGAGAACATAGCTGTTGCTTTTGTAAAGCAGTACAATTACAGTTTGGGAATAGTTCCCGATAAAACAGGTGATAAAGGATCTCCCAGAGAATCCACAGCTTCAGTATCCCGTCCTCAACATGAGTACGCAATGCCCGCTCAGCGCGAGCAGCAATTGCCTCCTAAGCGAAGGATGCCATCTCCAGATCAGCACCGACATGTTCGAAGACGGTTTCTGAATCAGAAAATGCCTCTGAACACTCTGAAAGAAGAGACCCATTGGTTTGATCTTATCCCATTGACCTACCGTCAATTATGGTTTTATTTCATCCGAAACTCGGTAATGACACCTAGAAAGACTAGAACCATGAACTCTCACCCACCATGGTTCAACCCAAACACCAACTGTGAATTCCATGATGGAGTGTTGGGGAATTCGATTGAAGATTGCAAAGTTTTTCAAGGGAAAGTTCAAGAAATGATCGATAATGAAGTGCTAACCTTCAAAGGAGAAAGACCGATCATGAATGGAATACCATTACGCTGATATAAGCGAAAACTCCAGAAGAACTTTCTATTTCTTTTGTTTGTTTGTGTGTTTATTTCTTCGGTTAAAAGCATATTTGGCATGTAAGAACTTTCTGTTTTGAATAAGTAATGCCATAACTGTTTGTCTTGAAGAAATCCATTCGTTTTCACTCAAATAGTTTTCAAAATTATTTATAATGGCGACTTTTACCCGATCTCTCGCTCTGACAGAGAATTGGAAGGAGGATGATGAAGTAAAACACATAATCTCTTGTTGTATGCTTCGAATAAAAACCCTACTGATGATGTAAGGCATTATTTTAAACCTCCTGAACGCCAACATAGTCAACCCTTTCTTTTAAACCTTGATTGAGGATCCGTTCTCTTCCTCCCAAACCGAAACCTCATTTTCTTAACCTGGGGCAGGGCGATATCAAAAATAATAAACATCTTCAAAAATTGGGTGGGCACAAATATACTAACCCTTTTTACCTCCATCCTACAAGTCATAAATTAAACCCATATACGACCCTCAAAGTCCTAATTGAAGGAAGGTTTAATTCGAAAGCATACTCGATGAGATATTGTTTCCTGACTCCTTGAGCTATGCTCAAATTTAAATCGGCTTTATAAATAATGATTCAATTCGTATCCTAACTAGTGGTTTCGATCACAAGTTATTGCGATACCCCTTTTCAAAACTTCAAGACAAACGCGTGTTGCATTAACCATTTCAAAATGGATATTTCTAACTTGCTAAAATACGCTTGACATCTTAGAAAGATTACACGAACTCCAATGGACTCGAAGACCTCGCCCACCTGGAGCAATCTACTCTTCAAGAAGTTTGATCCGTACGAGTTTGGCTTTCATCTAAAAGCACAAATTGGAAAACTCAGTTATATCGCCAATCAGGGGTAGTTACGTCGAGATTTGGCGAATCTCTAGAGAGTTTGAAAACAGTGGGGCATTTGGACATCATGTTTTCTATAAAATCCTCTCGAGACTTTTCTCTTAAACTATGTGACTTGGGGCATTTGAAGATTGGAGCAAAAGATGTCTATTTCATCCTCAGGAAGCTCAACCCCAACATGTCCAACAACTACGAAGACCAAGGATATTTATTTTATCCCCTATGGAACCTCGGTTTGGGTACCTCCGTCTACGACTTCATACAACACGCCAAACTTATCAAGATGATACGTCTCCAACTGGATTGATCACTTTGTCTCAAGAGAAATCTTGAAGTTTTGAAGCAGGATTGGGATCCTATATTTAGTTCTTCATTTGTCCTCAGTGATACTTCTATCTTTGAAGATCGGTCTGATGTTTGTTTTGAGACGTTTATCCCGTATTCGGTCATTGCTTTCGTCTGTCTTGTCAGTATAAGCATACACATATCATATAAGTAGATAACATAACATTTGCATTTTGTGCATCCTTTGTTCGTTTCACTCTATCTCTTCGATTGCGTTTACCCTTGGGTATTTGGGCGTGTCTTATTCCTTCCAAATAGAATTGTCAGCCCTAAGCAGAAAAAGAAACTCAATATTTCTACTTCCCCACGAAGCTTGGTCCTTGTGGAAGACAGTTATTTCAGTACATTCCCATTGGAGTTTATACCTCCATGGTCGAGTCTTGCTTGACAGTTTCGCTTCGGCTATTTCCCGAATTGAACTTCGGTCTTTGGCAATCACACTATGAACATCTCCAGCTTTTGAGCACGGATCAAAGGTGCATTTACTTTGTGCTTTGACATTATGAGGATCACCATTGAAGACGTGATGCTTCTTCGGCAACACTACAAGATCCACTCGACAACTTGCAGCTGAATGACAAAAGATCTCTTTATTTGAGCAACTCGTTTTGGGCAGATCTATTCTCAAAACGACAAACAACAATTTCCTCAAGACAATCTGTCCTTCCCCAGTGGATTATTTCAAAATTATCAAGTCAGAGCAAAGTACATTACAGATACTTCCCTATTTGAGGATTTCTGCTACAACAATCTCACATATCTTACAATTACAACAAAGATACTCCTCAAAAAAATGATCTTCCCTAGAGAGTTCATTATGAGTACTATCAACGACATATCTCCTTACAAGAGGACACTCCACAAATCAACCGGCTTACAACTCATCTGAAGACCCCCGGTGCACATTCTACAAATTGCCAATACAATACAAATTGCATCTACAATCACAAGTACAAGATCACATCTACAAAATTCTACAATTACAGATTACATCGACAACATTTACATCAACAATTCTACAGTGTTACAATTTACAACATACAATCTACAATAACACTATGGCTCACAGCCGAACATCTACATCAACATTACAATTTACAACTACAGTTACATCTACAATCTACAAATCGCAACCCCCTATGAAGGTGCTCTCACGAGTTCTCATCATTTCGGGAATGAACCGAGACCAGCTCATGGTTCCCATACCATGGTGCAAGGGGAAGTTCGACATCAGGAACCGAGACCAGCTCATGGTTCCCATACCATGGTGCAAGGGGAAGTTCGACATTAGGAACCGAGACCAACTCATGGTTCCCATACCATGGTGCAAGGGGAAGTTCGACATCAGAGACCGAGACCAGCTCATGACTCCCATATCATGATGCTCGGGGAAGCTCTACCACTACAACACCTACAACGACATTTACATCTATAGTGATTACATCTACATCTACAAAGTTCTGACATTTCAGACAGAGACCGAGACCAGCTCATGGTATCCTTATCATGATGTTCGGGGAAGTCATACATTTTATTATTTCAAGTTGAGTTCCAAAAGCAAAGATATACAGAAGAACAAAAAAAAAAGAAGAGAAAAAGAAAAATAAAGATGAATCATTAACTCAATTCACTTGGATTGTTACCAACCAACATTATGATAAGTACATCCCTCGACCACAAACTTCTTTCTCATCACCATGCCCCTGATATATGAGATACTGTTTTACCTCAGAGGATTCCCCAGTGATGTTTGTTCCCAGTCCCCGTGGAGTCTCCCTTTTGTTGGGTTTGTCCTTCCCATGTGTCGTGTCTAGTTCCTCCCCTGTGGCGCCCTTTCTCCACAGGATCATTTGTCTTGCATTCTCATATCATTGCATATCATTCGGTGGTTTCTTATGGCCAAAAATTCATGCAATGTTTGTATTTAAGTCCCTCCTATCTCGTCGAGACGGAGATTTCAATCTCCATATCTCTGGATAGAAGTAACTTAAATAGGGGCATCTGTTGCACCCTAGTTTTTGACCATAAAATGCCACCTCCTTTTGCGTTTTTTCTCTCTCTGTTATTTATTTGATTTTATGTTACTATTTATGTTTTACGGCTAACCAATTTGTACGCAGTAATTCCAAGCGGAGATAGCCTTCATGCCTACATTTAAACAATCTCAGGGCGTGATTCGGCGGATTGGATTCAGACCAAAATGTCAAAGAGTATAATTTGGCCCGAAATAATTCCAAGGATTGGTCTAAACTCATGGTAGATTGGTTTCAAACTAGGTGCATTAAGATGAGAAGAGTTGTCCACATTCAGTTAGCGTTACAAGATGCATTGTAAGATTCAATTTCATGACCTGTTTCCCGATGCGAGCATTATTGAAAACCTCAACACAATTGCAAGCCAATAATTTTATAATTACAAAGGAGGAATTACAAAGCATAGCCGACATAACCCGAGGGCAAGTACATTGTTTCATATTGATAATATTTGGTACACTTTTTCATATTGTATCAAGTCTTGCTTCTGAAACAAGCTCGTTCCTATCCTTTTCAAGTGCTAGCCTTATCAATGAGAAACCTCCGGTATTGAGACCAACATCCACAAACGCCACTTTCCGGGCCCGCATATTGATTCACATCAGCCCATGTTCCTTTTGCGGTCAGGAACCTGCGCAACCTGCCGGAAATACGGAGATAAGATATCAATAGATAGTTTCACCCGCCGAAACGATAAATGTAACAGAAGGTCCCCGAGTTCCCTCCTGAAACAAACACAAGTATTGATTTTTGAAGAAGAAAATTCAAAATCCATAACAGACATAAAGTAAAATCTAAGAAGAAGATGAAGTGATTTAAGTTCAGCCCTCAGAAAACTCATCATTGGGCAGAAATACGAGCGGCCGGGAGAGCAACAACCAAAGCTGGCGCTGACTCCTTATCGAACATCGACGAAATCGAATTCGGGACAAGAAAAACAACTAGTTTCAGACAGTTTCCGCACAAGGCAACCATTATTATTCAAAGGCAACACTAATCTCACAGAGCTTTGGTTCAGATGATTAAGTCATCATCATCATAACCGCACCAAACCTTTCTCGGCAAACGACATAAAACCGGCAACCTCCAAACTTAAGTTTGTTCCTGAAAGAAGAAGAAGGAAATGTCAATGTGGTTCAGAAGCTAAGTCTGAAACTCATCAAGAGAGTTTCCTAACGGAATCAGATAGCAGAAAAGAAAGTGTTTCATGAAGATGAAACTCGGTTTGCGCATTCCCAGACCAACTAATAGCTGCACAAATCAACAAAAAGAAAGGAAGTTAATAGCTTCCAATTATGAATATTTTGGACAAAGACGAGGTATTCATGAAAAAGTTTGAATTGGGAAGTCATTAACTCTTACAGTCATCAACACCACAAAACAGCACCTGCAAAATCAGTTCCAATCATCAACATCCGTGCACAACTATGAGAAAATGAAAAATACATCATTAAAGTAAACTAGACTAAAACAAGAACGGTTGCCTCATGTTTTTTCTCCTGGAACAGACACACGTAATGATTTTAAAAGTAGAGGATTTAAACGCCATTATCAGTTTGTTACCATACAGAGTTAAGAGGATTTACTTGTTCCAAGTCATCCATATTCTGTCTTAAGCAATCGAGCATAATCAAGCGTAATCACATGAAAATGGAAGCCAGAAATCAAGGAATTCAATTGGCATTGAGAGTAAAACGGAAGTGAATTCTTTTCTTTCCAAAATAGTTACCCAACATGTCCATGCGAAAAAGGAAAGTTTTCCAGATAACTATCTAAACCGAAACGGAAGATTAAGAATCAGATCAAATCAAAGCAAAATCAAATCAGGAAATGTCAATTGATTAGCTCATTACTACGGTTTTCGAGAAAGGAAAGGCTTTTAATTCGATTTATCTTAAAACAGAAAGTCAGAATCAAATCCTTCAAAGCATTCCAAATCAGTTTTTAAAGGCAATTGATTCTCAAAGGCCTATAAAAAGAGGAGAATGAAAATAATCAAGGGGAAGGCATCACAAAAACATAAAAGTTCAACATCCACAAATCCCTCGAGAATCCCAAATTTGGTAAAGAGGAGAGGATAAGGAACTTATCTGCGTTCGCTCGGATACACCGCAATCAACCGTAATCGCCGAACCTTCGACGCCGTCGCCGACGAATCTCCGGGAGACCATCCATCGCTCATCAATAATACCGCTCAAAGCCGCCACCATCTCGAGCCCTTCGACCATCTCGAGCCCTTCGATCGCCGAGTTAGAAGAAGAAGAATTCAAAACAAAGGAGAATCGCAAAATCGATTTGGGGGTGGATGTAAAAGGGGATTAGGGTTCTCACTTCCTCCATCGTGTTTGTGGTTTGCTATCTCATTACACACACACATCACTAACACTGCACTTAAACGTTAATTAACCCGTTTAGCCAATAATCCTAAAAATATACTTATTTTAATTAATCAACTATTTTATAAAGCAACTAAATCATTTTTTTTTAGGTCAGTCCTTTTATTTAAATAACTTATTATCTCTTTTCTAATTAAACCATATTCATCTAATTGATCTTTTTTTAGTTAGCCCATCATTTTATCTCTAATAACTCAATTAATTTCTTTCTTTAAAGCAATTTATTTAATAAATTATTTATCTCACAATTTTCTTTAATCATCTAAATCATCTAATAACCTTTTATTTAGTAAACAAGTCATTTATTAATTAATTAACCTGACTTCAACTAGACCTTTTAAATATAAAAAAACAATAACCCTTTTTTTAATAATAAACAACTTTTATCTAAATAAATCATCCGATATTTTAGCTAAAATAAAATCACTTATTACAAATTTCTTATTCAATCCCCTCATAAAATCAAGCATTTTCTCACAGTTCAAACCAAAATAAATCAATTAATCTTTTCCTCAAATCAATCTCAAACCAATTCAACTTTTCTCAAAATAATTCAACCTCGTCTAAAAATTAATCAACATCGTAAAACACAAATCAATCGTGCACTTCACGACACACTCACAAATTCACACCTAGCGCTTTCATGCGTATTTTCATGTATGTTTTATCCGCTTTTATTTTACCATGATGGGCTAAAGACGTGTCTACTTATGCGTCTAGCGGTATCTTACTGCAAGTGCACAGCCTATCGAAGTAATATTTAAGATTATCGATCCACAGGGATTCTATCGTTACTTAGTTCTAGATGAACTTCTAGTTTAGCTAAGGCGAATAGTTGTCACGATTGTTGTTGGTTTTCTAAGACTATTGAAGGCGGAATTAAATTTAAGTTTTTAATAAAATAATACTAAGACGGTCGATATGTAATTATACTAACTTAGGTGGGTCAATCTAACCTAGGCTTATAAAGATGTTCACTTAATCTATTCGGTAGAGATTACTAGTTTAAATACCCTCAGCTCACACTCTCGTGGTCTTGAATCAGATCTTATCCCTAAAGCCCTATGCCTGCTCTCGCTAGCCCATAAGTGTTTAGAGGTAATTTTTGGAAACTAAATAATTCTAATTTATCTTAAAGCGCTCTCGCTGTATTTAATTTAAATGCCTAACTTTAGCTATCTGGTTAAAATCTCACACTCTCGTGGTCTTGACCCAACCTAATACCCTTTTCTTACTCTCGTAACGAAAAGGTCGAATTCAATTAAAAAGCATCAGCCAGAATGTTAAGTGATTAATTATTTTAGCCCATGGTTATATTTTACCGGTTAAGTTGGTTATAACTACATACCGCCCTAAGGTATTTAGCTACTCATCGAGGTTAAATCAGACACAGAGTTAAATAATGACTTACTAATGGCAGAAAAATAAATAGACATTATAAGTAAATTAAATTGCAATAATTGAAAAACCTGATTAACAAATATCTGAGTAGACTCCTTCTTCCACAGACTGGAAGGCTTGGAGTAGGCGGAAATAAAAATTAAAACGAATGCTGAAGGCTGGAAACAAATAAAAGTATAACAATTCCCTAATGTTGGAAATTGTTACACGGTTGGTTGGGATACAAATAAAACAAGACGGGAAATAAAATAATGCTGGAATAATAATTCTGGTGGTAAGGTAATTCGGCAGAGCTTCCGCAGGAAATTTGGATAATGAAGTCCCCCTTGAGTTCTCCTGAGCTGGTCCTATTTATAGAGCTTCCAATGGGCTGGTGCCTTGGTCTTTTGCTTCTTGGGCTTTGCTGGAGTGGTTGAGAAAATGATGGAAAGTGGCAGCAGAAAATGGGAGAAGTCGTCCTCACGTGCTGCCTTGAGGAGAATTACTAGGAGGAGTGGTCTTCAGTGGTGGCTTGACGTAGTCTGAGTCAAAATCAAGTTATATCCTTGTCACGGGCGTGACAAGGTCTTCACGCTCGTTATTTGATGATTTCAAGTGTCACGGTCGTGATTACTTCCTCACGGTCGTGATGGCCCAAAGTAAGGTGTCACGGTCGTGACACCCTTGTAACGACCGTGGCCGTAACAAATTATGCAGACTTTTTGCAGGATTTTGTCTTGCTTCATTTCTTGTGGTTTCTTTCGTTCTTTTCTTCTTAATTCATGATTTGGCCTCACATAACGATGTACCTGCAAAATAGTAAGAAAAACTCGAGAAATCGAGCGTTAAAACGGTGAATGCGCGATAAAACATCAATGAAATCTAGCGATATAATCGATGCGTTTTCTCGTCATCAAACTTCCCCAAACTTAAACCTTTGCTTGTCCTCAAGCAAATAGTCGGTTGAAAATCGGCGGACAAGATTTTATTCGCGCATACTCATAACAAACCGTCCGGTGGGTCGTTTTGTCGGATAGTCCGGTACTTTGATAGAACACTACCGATACACTAATGACACAAGCAACAAGCTATGTCGTCGACTTCCCGTCAAGCGAAACAATCGGCAATCACATTACGATTTCACCTAGAGTTTTTCGATCTTATTTCACCCGGTTTCGTTCTAGCGCAGTCACATTAAGCCCTTTGCCTTCGCACGCACGTAGTGGAGTAGCCGGTTAGCGATTTTGATCCTTTTTTAGCACGGGGTCTGGTACACGAGTGTGGTAACCCTTCATGTTTTATCCGATGCGGAGGTTGTGGGGGATCGAGCCGTAGCACGCCCTACCGAGTTCAGAACCAGTACCTCTGAACCAACCCGAAACGGAGTCCTTCTCATATTTCTCGTTTCTTATCTGCGACCGTGTACTTTGGTGCAATCTCTTTTCATTTTGCATTGAGATACGAAGGATCATTATTGATTAGGCGTCAAACGCTTATATTCATCGGCTCCCCACGTGGTTTGTGTTCAGACGGTGCTGACTGCTAGTATAAACTACTGGGGGTTACTTTTGAACTGAAACTAAAGGTGCACTCGCAATGGTGATCGGGATGGAATTTCTTAAGCAGGGGGTCGAAGATGTCAAGATTGTATTGGTCTTGTTTAATCGTTCCCGGCTTCGTAATTACGAACCATTCGGTGGTAAGTCGGGTAATGCGAGTAATTAAAGATTTTTCTAGTATGGCTTAATAATCGGGGAAAGCTCGATATTAAAGAAAATAACGCACAGATTTGCTCATTTAATTGATTTGCTAAAAGGAATACAACAGAATTGAAAGTACACTGAAATGAAAAGTACCTCTCCCACACTATATCAGACATTGCCCTCAATGTTGTGATATAAATGCGGTACAAATACAGTACAAGGCTAAAAATGAAAAACAACATAAAAGTAAACTACTGCTGCTGAGGACCGCGGGCTCGGCCTCTGGTGCGAGAGCGGCGTCTGGAGGGAGTCGCATCGGGATCAGAGCCGGTGCCGGAGGTAGCAGTAATGCTGATGCGGAGCGCCTCGAGCTCGCCGAAAAGTTCTCCAAACCGCTCATTAGTGGCCTCCTGGTTGGCAGCAATGGTGCCGAGCAGAGCGTCATATTGTGCCTTCTGCCGACGCTCTAGTGCGGCGTTCATCAGGTTCTGCTGATGAATCGCAAGTAGGACCTCCTCAAGTGTGACGGCGGGAGCGGGGGGCTGTCGGGTAGATGTCTCGGGGATGTCCTGGACAGGCTCAGCTGCGTCCATAGCGTCCTGCATCTCGTCCTCTAGAGCGTCTGGCTGATCATCATGTACCGGGGCGTGATCCGCAGCAGCTGGTAAGGCAAAGAGCCAGTTGGCTCGGTTTGATGGGTCGATGCGGGTGCGGGACGGCAGAGTGATGTGGTGGAAAATGGTGCCATTGACAACAGGGTTGTACCTGCCATCCTCTCGCTGCGCGATCAGGTGGGCGGACCGGCAGTAGCTCATGGTCAGGAAATCGGCGGCGAGGTGCGGCTGATTAGCGAGCGCGTCACCAAGCACCAACTGAATGGCGAGGGTGGTGACAATGCCGCCAATGAAGAACGGGGAGGAGCCTCGGTGCGCAATTGCCTGGATGTGGTAGAGCATAAAGGGGGCAGCGTTGATTGGCTCGTCATGAAGGGCACAGTATAAGAACAGCAGCTCCTTGGAGTTGAGCTTGTGGTTGCTCTCTCTAGCAAAGATTGTGTTGCAGATGACCCGGTGAAAGTAGCGGATAGCCGGGTTGTGGATGTGTGTGGCGTTGAGGCTCTGGAAGGTGGTCGCACGGGTGTTGGTAAGGTCGTGCCACAGGGTGAATGCTTGTTCACTGAAATTGTCGGGCACGCGACGGTGGGCTTCGGTGCCGTGCTCGAAACCTAACAGCTCGGCGATCCTGGTTTGTGTGAGGTTGAACTCCCGGCCAAGCAGTCTGAATGTTACGCTGCCGGTAAGCTGACTCTGAGAACCGGGAGGGGTGATGTAGCTGTAAGAGCTGAGGAACTCCAGCGTCAGAAGTTCGAAAGTAGGCTGTGGCTGACGACAGAGGTCCCACAGGCCGACCTTTTGCAGTAGGCTTTGAACGCTGGACAGCATACCGAGTTCTTGCAGACAGTCAAGGGCAATGTACCGGGTGGGTTGCAGACCGCGGTTCTGGAAGCGGATGAAACGGTCTCTCTGGGTTACTCCGGCTTCTCCTTCTCTGAAAATGATGGAACCCATAACATGCAAGAGTGAAGAGTGAGGGTGGAAGGATTTTGTGAGGTTTTGGGAGAAGAGTGGTAGAATGAGGGAGATTGATGTTCGGGTTAAATACGGGACAGTTGAAATGAATTGGTTGATGGTAATGGTGGATTAATGGGGTAGTGGAGAGGTTATGGCGGTTTTGGAATGAGTGGGTAATGTTTTGGGTAGGTTATGGATGGAGAAGAAGAGTGGACACGATGAGAAACAGTTCTGTTTCTCACGATCTCTGTAATAGAGGTCGTCATGGTCGTGATATAGGCGTGACGGTCGTGACACGCTAAATGAGCACGTCACGATCGTAAGTGGGGTGTGACGACCGTGAGGGTGTGTTGTGCTGAATAATTCCCAGAAAAGAAACATTGTCTCACGTTATTTATAAATTAATAATAATTTATTTTATTTAGTAGCACTTATATTAACACACACCATATTATATATCGTTTGCAACACAGTAGTATACGAACCTAAGATAAAATAATGTAATCATAAGTATATGGTCACACAGTGTATAGAAAAAAGTAGAAAAATTATATAAGCTGCGAAAAATGAAGGAATAATTGAAATAAAAAGTGCATGGCATAAAGAAAAATTGAAATTACATCAACTCAAATTATGTTATGAAATCGTTGCGAAAGATAAATTTAACTGGAAATGAAAATAATGATAAAAAATAATGAAAAAAATTAATAAACTAAATCACTGATAGCCGGTTCAAAGGCGTTTCTTCAGGTCTTCGATGGCGGAGTCCAGATGATAGAATTGTTCGCAGACCATGTCAGTCAATCCCACGATGTCCAATCGCACACTCTTAATGTCTTCTCTGAATAGATTAATGTCAGTTTGATAGGCATTGAGAGTGTGCATGATGTTCTGCAAGTTGTTAGCGTACTCTCCGTGATTCGCTCCAGGGGTTTCATGAACTTTGTCAGTTGGGTCAATGTCATGGTATCCAGGAGGTGTCTCGGGGTCAGTTTCAACAGCGGTCATTATATCATCTGTTATCCTGTGAGACTGAGGTGTTTCAGGAGTGGCTGGATAATCAGGTGGGTTTAACTCATAAAGCCAATTATCCTTATTATGAACACTTACTTTAGCATGATCGGGCAATGTGAACAGGGTGACTACTTTGTTCCGGATCAGGTACTCAAAAGGTGGGCGTCCTAAATTCCTTATGATATGTCTATTGAAGCAGAATTTAAGATTCATCAGGCGTATGGTTCCCAGACGGGTGCACCTGTCCAGTTGGTACCTAAGTCCTAAGGCATCAGCAATCATGGTTACAAGACCTCCTACCACTATAGGTAATTCAGGTTCTTCTTGGATGCGGGTGAAGGTTTGCATCATGAAAGGTACACCATTAACACACTGTCCAGTATTGAAACATGACATAATAAATAATTCATCCTTAGAGACTCCGGTAATGTTTTCTTCTTTTCCAAAGAAGGTATGGGCGAGGAATTTGTGGAAGTAACGGAGAGCAGGGTTATGGATCTCATCATTGTTCATGTCATTTGGTTCAGGGTGGTAGTTTCCGGTTAGAGTTCCCCAAAAGAAATCTAGCTCCACATCCATCAATTCTACCTGTGTGGTAGTAAAGGCAAAAGGTCCACTAGGGAATCCTAACAGGTCAGCTAGTTCTTTATGGTTAAAGTCGTATTCTATTCCAAATAGGCGGAAACTAATGAATCCTTTTCTAGACCCAAAACCGCGCTCAGGTAGGTAAAGTAGGGAACTAAGGAACTCAAGGGTGAGCTCACGGTAAGTCGCAAACTTGTGTTGGATCATTGCATTCTCCCATCCGAGTCGGTTGAACAAGTACATGACACTATCATGTATACCTAAGGTTTCCATAGTCCTATCATTTGGGTACAGGGTCAAATCCATTTGCCTCTGTGATAACTCTTCGAACTTTATTCTTTGGTTCCTACCTCTAAATTTGGTTTCCATATAGTTAATTGGTTGGTTAGCCATGGTCAGTGAAAATACGGTGGAAACAAATCAGTGGAAAAGACTTTAGAAAATCTGTAAAAAGTGATTTAGGATAAAAATAAGAAAATGAAATGCTAAAATGTAATGGCGATAATAGTAATGTAGAATAAAACTAACAAAACAATTTAAACAAATAGTAATAACGATAATTAAAAATGCTCAAAAAAAAGAAAAGAATAGTTTAAAATAGGTAAATAAGTAAATGGGTTGCCTCCCACTAAGCGCTGTTTTTATTGTCAAAAGCCTGACGTAACGCTGAGGTTTAGACTAATCAGGGGAATTAGTGGACAAATTCAAAAGTTTTAGATCATTCGTATAGTCTCTATTTTCAACTTTATGATAATGTTTTAGGCGCTGTCCGTTTACTATGAATGGTTCATTGTTCCTACCCTTGATTTCTATTGCTCCACTTGGGAATACTTTAGTTATATCAAAGGGTCCTGACCGTATAGACTTTAATTTTCCAGGAAAGAGCCTAAGTCTTGAATTAAAGAGGAGTACAACGTCTCTCACACTGAATTCTTTCTTAGATAGGCGTTTATCATGCCATCGCTTGGTTCTTTCCTTATATAGCTTAGCATTTTCATATGCATCTAACCTTAATTCTTCTAATTCGTTAATGTCTAGGATTCGCTTTTCTCCTGCAGCATTATAGTTCATATTGAGAGTTCTGATCACCCAATAAGCCTTGTGTTCTAGTTCTACTGGGAGGTGACAAGATTTTCCATAAACTAGTTTGAAAGGTGTAGTACCTATGGGAGTCTTGTAAGCGGTCCTATAAGCCCATAGAGCTTCATTAAGTTTAGATGACCAATCTTTCCGAGATATGGCGACAGTCTTTTCTAAGATTTGTTTAATCTCTCTGTTTGAGACTTCGACCTGTCCACTTGTTTGTGGGTGATATGGTGTAGCCACACGGTGTCTCACTCCATACTTAGATAGTAATTTGTCAAAGATTTTTGAAATGAAGTGCGAGCCACCGTCACTTATGACGAGTCGAGGTACACCAAATCTGGGAAAGATTATGTTTTTGAAAAGCTTTATTACTACTCGTGCATCGTTTGTAGGAGAAGCTATGGCTTCGATCCATTTCGAGACATAGTCAACAGCTACGAGTATGTAATTATTACCGAAAGATGATGGGAATGGTCCCATGAAATCTATTCCCCAGACGTCGAAGATTTCTACTTCCAAAATTCCCTTTTGGGGCATTTCATCTCTTCTTGAAATATTGCCGGTGCGTTGACACCGATCGCAACTTATAACGGCGATGTGGACATCCTTCCATAGATTAGGCCAGTATAAGCCGGCTTGCAAGATTTTTGCACAAGTCTTGGAAGTGCTTGCATGTCCACCATAAGGAGATGAATGACATTGAGTAATGACATCTTCTATTTCTTCTTCGGGAATGCATCGGCGAAAGATTCCATCTGGTCCTTGTTTGAACAATAATGGTTCATCCCAATAGTAATGTTTCAGATTATGAAAGAATTTCTTTTTCTGCTGATAGGTTAGATCTGGTGGAAGAGCTCCTGCGGCTAGGTAGTTGACAATGTCAGCGTACCATGGCAGTCCTACAGTTGTCTGTAATGTTTCCATGGGTTCTGGTTCATTTATATCTAATTTCGCTAGGTCGCTTCCTATTTGTGCTATCAGCTGTTCATACGGAAAATCATCGTTAATCGGCACTTGTTCGGGTTTAATACTTTCTATTCAAGATAAATGGTCCGCTACGACGTTTTCAGTACCTTTTTTGTCTGAGATTGGCTTAGCATCCTTCTTAGTTAATAGATATCGGATAGCAGCGTGGTCTGTGTAAATGATTATTTTCGCTCCAACTAGGTAAGAACGGAATTTGTCAAGCGCAAAGACAACGGCTAACAATTCTTTTTCTGTAGTAGCGTAGTTCATCTGGGCAGAATCCAAGGTTCTACTGGCATAGTAAATCGCATGGAGTTTCTTTTCTTTTCTCTGACCCAGGACGGCGCCTACAGCATAGTCACTCGCATCGCACATGATTTCAAAAGGTAATCTCCAGTCAGGGGGTTGCATGATTGGTGCGGTGATGAGGGCTGTTTTTAGAGTTTCGAATGCTTTAAGACAATCTTCATTGAATATGAACTCAGCGTCTTTCATTAATAAACCGGTAAGAGGTTTAGTAATTTTCGAGAAATCTTTGATGAATCGTCGGTAAAAACCGGCGTGTCCTAAAAAGCTTTGTATTTCTCGAACGGTTTTAGGGGGTTGAAGATCTTTTATTACTTCGATCTTAGCTTTATCCACTTCAATTCCCTTGTCTGATATTACATGACCTAATACTATTCCTTCGTTGACCATAAAATGACATTTCTCCCAGTTAAGCACGAGATTCACTTTTACACATCTTTCTAACACCATTTCCAAGTTCGATAAACATCCTTCAAAGCTTTGCCCGCATACAGAGAAGTCGTCCATGAACACTTCCATGATGTTGTCTATAAAATCTGCGAAGATTGACATCATACATCTTTGAAAGGTTGCAGGAGCGTTGCATAATCCAAAGGGCATTCGCCTATAAGCGAATGTTCCATAAGGACATGTGAATGTAGTCTTCTCTTGATCATCAGGATGGATAGGGATTTGGAAAAATCCTGAGTAACCGTCAAGATAACAGAAGTAAGAATGCTTGGCTAATCGTTCTAACATTTGATCTATGAAAGGTAGTGGGAAATGATCTTTTCGAGTGGCTTTGTTTAGTTTACGATAATCTATGCACACTCTATATCCCGTCACTACTCTTTGCGATATCGATTCGCCTTGAGCGTTTTTCACAACAGTGATACCTCCTTTCTTTGGCACTACATGTATTGGACTAACCCATTCACTATCAGAGATTGGATATATTATCCCGGCATCTAATAATTTCTTGACTTCTTCCTTTACTACAGTGCTAAGGGTTGGGTTAATTCTTCTCTGAGATTCTCTGGAGGTTCTGCAATCTTCTTCAAGCAGAATGCGATGCATGCAAACTGAAGGACATATTCCTTTGAGATCAGATATGTTATATCCTAATGCAGTTGGATATTTCTTCAAGACATCTAAAAGTTTCTTTGTTTCTATGGTTCCTAAACTGGAATTCACTATAACTGGTCTTTTACATTCAACGTCTAAGAATTCGTACCTTAGGTTATTAGGTAAAGTTTTTAATCCTAATGTAGGTTTATCTTTACTTGGCATGGGATCCGGTGTAAGTGCTAAACTTTCGCTTAGACTATCATCCTGATACGGTTTTTGCCAATTATCATCTTCGAGAATTGGAGGGATTTGAATTTTCATTATTTCAGAATAAGTGGTCTCTTCCAGTTCCATTTCTCTTACACATTCGTCAATTACGTCCATTAGATAGCATGTATCCTCTATAGCTGGTGATTGTAAGAATTGTGTTAAAACAAATTCGACTTTCTCTTCACCTACTTCAAAGGTTAGCTTTCCTCTTTTTACGTCTATTATAGCTCCGGCGGTAGCTAAGAATGGTCTTCCTAGTATGATAGGTGTAGTGGAGGCTTCAGAGATGTCCATGATTATAAAATCAGTAGGAATGTAGAATTGTCCTATACGTACTGGGACATTTTCTAGTATGCCTACAGGATATTTAACAGAGCGATCGGCTAGTTGAACAGACATTTTAGTTGGTCTTAGGTCTCCCATGTCTAGCCTTTTGCAAATCGTTAAGGGCATAACACTGATACTGGCTCCTAAATCGCATAGAGCTTTGTCAATGACGAATTTTCCTATTACACAGGGTATAGAGAAACTTCCTGGATCTTTTAGCTTAGGAGGCATATTATTTTGAATTATGGCGCTACACTCGGCAGTAAGTGTAACTGTTCCGTTATCCTCTATCTTTTTCTTATTGGATAAGATTTCTTTTAAAAACTTGGCATACGAGGGTATTTGGGTAATTGCTTCTGTAAACGGAATAGTAATATTCAACTGTTTCATAAGTTCGACAAATTTCTTAAATTGACCCGTCGTCTTGGAACTTATTAGTCTTTGAGGGTACGGAATTGGTGGTTTATAGGGTGGTGGAGGCACATAAGGTTGTTCTTTCTCCACTACCTCTTGACTTTCATCTTCCTTTTCTTCTGGATCATTCACCACTTCAGTCGGTTTATCCGGTTTTTGGTACATGGCTGGATTGTCAAGTCTTGGATCGGTAGGTCCGTCAAGTTCCTTGCCACTTCTTAATATTACGGCGTTAGCATGTCCTTTCGGGTTAGGTTGAGGTTGTCCAGGGAATACTCCAGCTGGTGCAGCAGTAGGCGCTTGTTGTTGAGCTACTTGTGAAATCTGAGTTTCAAGCATTTTGTTATGTGTAGCTAATGCATCTACTTTGCTCACTAATTGTTTAATCTGGTCACTAGTGTGAATGTTTTGGTTTAAGAAGTCCTTGTTTGTCTGAGATTGGCTAGCTATAAAGCTCTCCATCATCAATTCAAGGTTCGATTTTCTAGGGATATTAGGAGCAGTCTTTTGATATCCTGGTGATGTAGCTGGTGCTTGACCTGGTGCGTAATAAGCATTGTTATTCTTATAGGAGAAATTCGGATGATTCTTCCAACCTGGGTTGTATGTGTTTGAGTAAGGGTTTCCTTGAGCATAATTCACTTGATCAGTGGGAGTTCCTGCCAATAGTTGACAATCAGAGACTTCGTGTCCTGGGAATCCACATAACTCACAGTTAGGTGTTACTGCAGCCACGGTGGCTGCAGGTGTTATGGCCAAGTTATCGATCTTTTGGCTTAGTTGGTCAAACTTCGCATTGACTTGGTCCATACTACTTACTTCGTACATACCTCCTTTTGTTGGTTTCTCAGTTGCGACTCTCTCGCTTCCCCAAAGGTAATGGTTTTGAGCCATACTTTCGATAAGTGCATAGGCATCATTATATTCTTTGTCCATCAATGCACCACCCGCGGCAGCGTCAATTGTCATTCTTGTATTGTACAAGAGTCCATTATAGAAGGTATGGATGACCATCCATTCTACTAATCCATGATGTGGACAAAGCCTAAGTAGATCCTTATAGCGTTCCCAAGCTTCGAATAATGATTCACTTTCTCTTTGCTTAAATCCGTTGATCTGAGCTCTCAGCATAGCTGTCTTGCTAGGTGGAAAATACCTATTCAAGAAAACTTTCTTAAGTTGTTCCCACGTAGTTACTGAGTTCGAGGGCAGAGATTGAAGCCATGCTCTTGCTCTGTCTCGAAGCGAAAAAGGAAATAAACGTAGTCTAATAGCTTCTTGGGTAACTCCATTGGCTTTTACGGTATCCGCATATTGCACAAAGATCGAAAGATGAAGATTCGGATCCTCGGTAGGATTTCCGGCGAATTGATTTTGTTGCACGGCTGATATCAATGATGGTTTTAGTTCGAAATCATTTCGGTTGATAGCCGGTGCTGCAATGCTTGAATGCGGTTCACCTTGCGAAGGATTAGCGTAATACTTGAGTGGATGAGTTTGTTCTTCAGCCATTCCTGCGTTTTCTGATTTTACGACTAGTTCAGGCGGATCTATTTGAAGATCTGGAATGTTGGAATTATTTTCGAAATCGAGTATACGTCTTCTTACGTGTAAGAAGCGTTCCGATTCAGGGATTAGAGGTTGCAAGTCTTCGCTTTTGGAGCGAGTACGTGGCATACACTCGGAGATTAGATTAAATTAAATAGTTGATACCTTAGTCTAGACAATGCTACCTAAGTGCACTAGTAACTAAATTAAGGAATCCCCGGCAACGGCGCCAAAAACTTGATGGGCTAAAGACGTGTCTACTTATGCGTCTAGCGGTATCTTACTGCAAGTGCACAGCCTATCGAAGTAATATTTAAGATTATCGATCCATAGGGATTCTATCGTTACTTAGTGCTAGATGAACTTCTAGTTTAGCTAAGGCGAATAGTTGTCACGATTGTTGTTGGTTTTCTAAGACTATTGAAGGCGGAATTAAATTTAAGTTTTTAATAAAATAATACTAAGACGGTCGATATGTAATTATACTAACTTAGGTGGGTCAATCTAACCTAGGCTTATAAAGATGTTCACTTAATCTATTCGGTAGAGATTACTAGTTTAAATACCCTCAGCTCACACTCTCGTGGTCTTGAATCAGATCTTATCCCTAAAGCCCTATGCCTGCTCTCGCTAGCCCATAAGTGTTTAGAGGTAATTTTTGGAAACTAAATAATTCTAATTTATCTTAAAGCGCTCTCGCTGTATTTAATTTAAATGCCTAACTTTAGCTATCTGGTTAAAATCTCACACTCTCGTGGTCTTGACCCAACCTAATACCCTTTTCTTACTCTCGTAACGAAAAGGTCGAATTCAATTAAAAAGCATCAGCCAGAATGTTAAGTGATTAATTATTTTAGCCCATGGTTATATTTTACCGGTTAAGTTGGTTATAACTACATACCGCCCTAAGGTATTTAGCTACTCATCGAGGTTAAATCAGACACAGTTAAATAATGACTTACTAATGGCAGAAAAATAAATAGACATTATAAGTAAATTAAATTGCAATAATTGAAAAACCTGATTAACAAATATCTGAGTAGACTCCTTCTTCCACAGACCGGAAGGCTTGGAGTAGGCGGAAATAAAAATTAAAACGAATGCTGAAGGCTGGAAACAAATAAAAGTATAACAATTCCCTAATGTTGGAAATTGTTACACGGTTGGTTTGGATACAAATAAAACAAGACGGGAAATAAAATAATGCTGGAATAATAATTCTGGTGGTAAGGTAATTCGGCAGAGCTTCCGCAGGAAATTTGGATAATGAAGTCCCCCCTGAGTTCTCCTGAGCTGGTCCTATTTATAGAGCTTCCAATGGGCTGGTGCCTTGGTCTTTTGCTTCTTGGGCTTTGCTGGAGTGGTTGAGAAAATGTTGGAAAGTGGCAGCAGAAAATGGGAGAAGTCGTCCTCACGTGCTGCCTTGAGGAGAATTACTAGGAGGAGTGGTCTTCAGTGGTGGCTTGACGTAGTCTGAGTCAAAATCAAGTTATATCCTTGTCACGGGCGTGACAAGGTCTTCACGCTTGTTATTTGATGATTTCAAGTGTCACGGTCGTGATTACTTCCTCACGGTCGTGATGGCCCAAAGTAAGGTGTCACGGTCGTGACACCCTTGTAACGACCGTGGCCGTAACAAATTATGCAGACTTTTTGCAGGATTCTGTCTTGCTTCATTTCTTGTGGTTTCTTTCGTTCTTTTCTTCTTAATTCATGATTTGGCCTCACATAACGATGTACCTGCAAAATAGTAAGAAAAACTCGAGAAATCGAGCGTTAAAACGGTGAATGCGCGATAAAACGTCAATGAAATCTAGCGATATAATCGATGCGTTTTCTCGTCATCATACCACAATGCACACACTCACCTAGCGCTTTTATGCGTCCGTGTATGGTTTATATTTCTGTATCTTACTTTCTGCTATTTATCCTTACCGCAAGTCATTATATCTCGTTGCATCGCATCGCATTCCGTCCAAAGGAAAAACCTACACATAATTCAACGTTGTGTGTAGTTGCACATCATATGCACCATATTCCCTTCGATCCTTGATTCTTCAAGTTGATCTTTAGGATAGATCCAACCCCATAGGAAGGACCTTATTTTATTTGTTTACTGCTTTATATATCTGCCTACTTGATTAACTGTTTACACGCTTTCTCTTGTATTTCTTTTGGGATTACTGTTCTTGAGTGGTGAGATAAAGTTCTACACCCGAACTTGAGAGAAATTAAGATAGGATGGTGATATATTCAAGGAGGCTTATAGGGAGTTGAATCCCTACTAAGTTGAATCGAGAATCCCCCACCGGAGTCGTTTTCTCCCGGAAAGTAGCCACGAAGGCTTTGCAGTTTATTTCTGCGATTGATATCGTTTTCCTCAACAGTTTGTGGTTTGAATACCCAGATGAGCAGGTTCAGGTTCTCGTAGAGCTTCGTTCCCCTGCATCAGTCAGCTGAAGATCATTTCCCCAGGCGGAGTCCAATTGAGATTGGTGTGAATTCTTCTCCTTGACAGGAGGCTTCTCCCTTCAGCATTTATTTTGCTGATGGGGCCATAACATCTTGCGTGATTGCATAGCATTTACCCTGAAAACGCGTAGCATTTCCACCGTGTGGAGCATTACGTCATTGTCAAAGCATGTGCATACGAGACATGAGCCAGGTCGCCACCGTTCTTGTTTTGCAGATGTTCCTCCTCATAATGGTTTGATCAAGATGATTCTTGAATTCTCCCCAGCAAAGTCGTTTGGTCTAAGATGATTCTTGAATTCCCCAGCGAAGTTGTTTACTTAAGATTATTCTTAAGACCCCAGTACAGTCGCCAGAGTTGGTTGCTCAAGTTGATACTTAGAGTCCCCGGCAGAGTGTTTGCTCAGGATGATTCCTGAAAGCTCCAGAATGGTCGACGGTTCAAGATGATTCTTGAAGTCCCCGACAGAGTTATTTGTCCAAGATGATTCTTGAAGTCCTCAGCAGAGTTGATTCATCCAGAATGATTTCTGGATCCCCGAAGTGGAGTCACTTGATAGTTCTCCAGAATCCCCAGCGGAGATGCGACATCCCCAGCAGGTTTCTGAACGGCGAAGTTGAAACCTCCCCTGAAGACTTCATGATTGAAGTCCGACCGTGTAAATGAAGCAGTTCTCTCAGCTAATGCGGAGTGCCTGATGGCAGAGGTTTAGATATTCCCAGTTGGCTCATGATTGAACAAGAATTCTATTCCCGACTTGCTGATGAAGTCCGGCTGATGCCCGACAAGTTCTTTGAATGCCAGGTGGCATGATCAACATGATTGTTGACCTGATGAAGTCCGGCTGATGCCCGAAAGTTTTCTATGAATGCCTGATGGCATGATTTAACGTGATCAACATGATTGTTGACCTGATGAAGTCCGGCTGATGCCCGAAAGTTTTCTCTGAATGCCTGATGGCATGATTTAACGTGATCAACATGATTGTCGACCTGATGAGTCCCGAGGAATCGTGATGCCTGATGGCATGATCAACCATGTATTACCGATTACCGAGTGACTAGTGACCCCTTGATGAATTGAGGACGAATATCCACAGCAAAATCAGATGATCATCCTGACGGAGATTTGAAATCAGACTTTTCCCCGGTTACCGCGTGACCGATTCCCCGACAAGTTATCGTGCAACTGTCTTGCTCAGTTTTGAAGATGTTCCTACCAATCAGAGTATCGTTTACCTGTGAGGTTGGCCAATCACCTGTTACCGTGTAACCAGTGATCCCTCGATGATTTGAGGACGCAATGACATCAGATGAATCAGAGAATCATCATGAAGGAGGGTCAGATCAGTATTTCTCCAGCTAGTTGCCGTGCAGCTATGGTTTCAGCTTCCGAAGATTTGTTCCCACCAGAGTACCGTATACTTGTGTAGTTTGTAAATTTCTGGGTTCTTTGGTATTCAACCGTCTTCTACCTTTGAATGTTTGAAAGTCGTTCGCTCTTCAACCCTTCAGGTCCAAGCCGCTTGAATAGGGGCAGCTGTTGCACCCCAAAATTTAACCAACTACTCATCGCATTTTGGCTCATGTTTCGACTCATTTCATTTCGCATTTGCATACCACGTACATTGCATTTTTTCCAGTCAGATTGACTTTATCGGGATTACAGCCCTCTGATCGCGCTTCAGGCGTTTCGGGCCAGTACGAGGACGTATTTTGGGAATCGGTGCTCGTCCCAGTGTTTTCAGCTCTCGCTGTTGCTTTTGAGGAAATCTCGGTGTCCGGGTTTTTTACCGTTTATTTCAATATAGTCGCTAATCGATTTAATCGGCTTCCTCGGTAATTTTAGATTTTTCCCTTGTTTTCTAGAATTTTTTTTATAGATTTAATTGATTTTTCTAGGTGTTAGTTAATAGATTTTAAGTGTTTTTAAATAGATTTTAGTATTAATTTCTTTTTAGGAATAAATCATATTTTTAGATATTAAGTAGATTTTTAGATAATGATTTTTAATAGGATAATCTCTTTTATTAGGATTTTCTATAATAGAAATTAATAGAGTTTTTCTTCTATTATTGTTAATAAAAATTCATAGGTTTTATAGATTTTTAAATAGATTTTAATTAGTGTTTTAGAATATATTGTTTTTAGAGTATAATAGGTTTTTTAGAAGTTTAATAGATATTAAAGGTTTTTAGAATATTAATTGGTAGAGTTAATTAGGGTCTTAATTAGATTTTAATTGAGGTTATCAGAATTAATTAGGATTAGATTTGTTTTAATTTTCATTTAGGTTAATTACTGCTTTAATTTCCGTTTTAGTTTAATGAGTGTTCATTAGTGCTAATCAAATCCATTTTCGTGGGCCCAGCTGTTTTGGAGGCCCAGTCTATCAGTCCACGTGTCTCCCTATAAAGTGCCCGCGTGTTCATTTTCTGGATCTTCCTCTCCATCATTCATTGCCACGTTTCACATTTCCATCTCCCACTCCATCCACGTTTTCCCCTCTTTCCATTGCCACGTTGCACGCTCTCCGCACCACCACCTCACCACTTCCTTCTACATGCAGAGCCCACGTGGCTCTCCCTCTCTCCTCCACCTCCATGCCACGTTTCGCCACCACACTCCTCTTCACCATGCGTGTTGACACGCGTATCTTCCTCTCCCTCTCTCCTCCACCTCCATGCCACGTTTCGCCACCACACTCCTCTTCACCATGCGTGTTGACACAGGTATATTCCTCTCCCTCTCTCCCCTTCCGGCCATGCAAACGCCGGAGTTTCTCGCCGGTGAAATCACACGGCGGTCCCCACGGCCAAAACTCCACCAGAAACTGCATTTTGCCCAGAAAACCCTTCGATCTTCATCTTCCCCAGAATTCCTCATCCATCCTATTCATCCAACCCTCACCAGATTTCACCGGAAAACTCAACTGCCGCCGGAAAATTCCCAAAACCTCAACAACCTTCATCATCCTCTTCATCCCAGATTCGCCCCGAAACTGATGAAGTTCTTCAACCTTCATCAATGTTCTTGCAACCATTTCCAGAAATCACCAGCAATCTTCATCCATTTTCAGCAATATTCATCAACCTCATCGAATATTCATCGGTCTTCATCCGTTCAAGCAACCTCCACCGGAGAACTTTCGATCACTTCATGGTCGTTTTCAAGATTCCGTCCAAGTTCTTCACGACCTTCTTCGAGATCTTCCTCGTGATGTTCATCAAACTTCACAGTTTTGCCAGATCCGCCAGAAGCATTCAAGAACATGCATCAAGAGCCTCCAGCGAACTTCATCGTTTTTTCTAGATTCGTTCATCAGTGATCATCGTCCTCAAAGTACTTTCCAAAACCTCAAGAACCGTCAGTGAATCTTCAAGATCCTCCATCCATGTCATCTGAAGACTCATCAATCTTCAACGCTTCTTCAAGCGTCCTTCGTCGCCTCGTCAAACTCAGGATCTTCAAAAAAGCTCAAACATCCAGAAGTCCTCCGCAACTTCACAGAACTTCTTCTTCTGTTCGTCAACGATCTAGATCAAAGAACTTCATCGCGTTCAAGATTTCTTCAGAAGCTTCATGAGATTTTTCCAGATCGTCCATAAGTAGTCTTCGTCCTCACGATCTTCATCAACGTTCCTCCACGGATCTTCAAGAACCTCAAAGGATGGATCGGTTTGTCTTTCCAAGAAGGTGATAATTCTGGTTATTGTTGTTTATTCATTGGTGTTTGTTGATTCAAGGTGAAATCGGAAGATGAAACAAAGGAGGTTGAAGGAGATGGAGAAAGGGTTGAGAGAAACGGCGCATGTGGGAGAAGAGTGAACAATGTAATGAGAGTTGAGAAACTAGGGTTTCTGAGGGTGAACGAGGGAGAGAGAGAGGGCTGTGTGGATTGGGCCCTGGGCCCATTGGTCTTTCGGATTCGTACCCCTCCGTTTTCGTTTCTCACCCCCCGTTTGTGTGTGTAGCTGGGCTGGGCCCGTTACCTGTTCGTTACTGGGCACACCCTCCGTTTTGGCCATGAACCCCCCCCCCCCCCCTGCTTTCTTATTTGTTTTTTTGAATGCACTTATGGGCTGGGCCCAGTTTCTTTTATTTTCTGCTTGCTGTATACCCCTCCTGCTGCAGTTTGCACCCCCTTTTTTGTTTTTCTCTTGTTTTTTTATTTTCTTTTATTTTCTTAGCTTAGGTTTTTTAAGAAAAAGAATATAAGAAAAGAATATGTAATAGAAAGAATAGAAGATGGAAAATATAGTGATATAAAAAATGATAGTATTTTAATATTTTTCTTTTAGGATATATTTTCTTTTAGAAGTAGTTTTAAATGTACACTTGTTAGGGGACTATTTTCCATTAGATTTCCCATGATAGATGGATAGGATTTTTTTAGGAGTTTATTTTCCTGTACTCAATCATTGTAATTTCTTCAGAATATTAATAAAATGAGATTTGTGCTAGGGTCCCCGTTCTACCCGTAGTTAGGTCGAACTACAGCTGCTCTGACTTTCTCTGATGAGAATATGTAGGCATAGGATGCGATATCCTAGCGAGCACACTAACAACTAACCTTTTGTTCTCTCGCTCCTGTGCGAACGAGACTTTCCCACTGACGACTAATGTTATCCTTTTTTCTTGCCCGAGTGCATTTGAGACCAGACCGTAGTTCTAGTTCCCGTAGGTTCCCATACCTCGAAACCCGACATACTACGTCCGTTCTACCGCAAACAGGTACGCCTAAGTCTCCAATGGTCGAGCAGCGTCCACCTAACTGCTAGAATGCGCACGCTAGTATCGTCAACTTAATCTCTCACCCCCGTGTGACCAAGAACACCCCTGTCTAGCCGTAGTTAGCCTGAACTACGTCATGCTCTGATTTCTCTGATGAGAATACGTAGGCCCAAGACGCGACGTCTTGCCGAGCAAATTCCCCCGTAGTTTCCCGAACTACGTAGATTCTGATTTCTCGTTCTTTGATGAGAATACGTAGGCATAGAGTGCGACGCTCTATCGAGTCAATTTCTTCCCGTTTAGATTTAGCAACCGTAGATAGATTGTTTTTTCACCCGTAGACAAACCAACAAGCGTGGATCCCGTCGAGTACAACGGACGTGAGGGGTGCTAATACCTTCCCCTTGCGTAACCGACTCCCGAACCCAGACAATGGTTGCGACGATCTTGTCTTACCTTTTTTCGTCAGGTTTTTCCGATCGTTTCCTTTCCCGCTCCGAGGGATAAATAACGAAAGGTGGCGACTCTTCTGTTTTGCCGGCACTTTATTTTCGCGTAAGCGACATAAAGTAGTATCTCTACACACCTGAGATTCTTCCGGTGGACAAAGCATTCCCTTATCTAATAAGGTTCTTCGCGATACCAAAGCAGTATCCCTAAACACATGAGATTCTTCTGGTGGTCGAAGCAGTCCCTTATCTGTTAAGGTTCTTCATGATACCAAAGCAGTATCTCTAAACACATGAGATTCTTCGGGTGGTGAAAGCAGTCCCTTATCCAATAATGTTCTTCGCGATATCAAAGCAGTATCTTTAAACACACGAGATTCTTCACGATACCAAAGCAGTATCTCTAAACACGTGAGATTCTTTGGGTAGTTGAAGCAGTCCCTTATCCAATAAGGTTCTTCGCGATACCAAAGCAGTATCTCTAAATACATGAGATTCTTCGGGTGGTCTAAGCAGTCCCTTATCCAATAAGGTTCTTTGCGATACCAAAGCAGTATCTCTACACACATGAGATTCTTTCGGTGGTCAAAGCAGTCCCTTATATAATAAGGTTCTTCGCGATACCAAAGCAGTATCTTTAAACACATGAGATTCTTTTGGTGGTGGAAGCAGTCCCTTTTCCAATAAGGTTCTTCGCGATACCAAAGAAGTATCTTTAAACACATGAGATTCTTTGGGTGGTCGAAGCAGTACCTTATCCAATAAGGTTCTTCGTCATACCAAAGCAGTATCTCTAAACACATGAGATTCTTCAGGTGGTTAAAGCAGTCCCTTATCCAATAATGGTCTTCGCGATATCAAAGCAGCATCTCTAAACACACGAGATTCTTCGCGATACCAAAGCACCATCTCTAAACACATGAGATTCTTCGTGTGGTCGAAGCAGTCCCTTATCCAATAAGCTTCTTCGCGATACGAAAACAGTATCTATAAACACATGAGATTCTTCGGATGGTCGAAGCAGTCCCTTATCCGTTAAGGTTCTTCACGATACCAAAGCAGTATCTCTAAACACATGAGATTCTTCGGGTGGTCGAAGCAGTCCCTAATCCAATAAGGTTCTTTGCGATACCAAAGCAGTATCTCTACAAACATGAGATTCTTCCGGTGGACAAAGAAGTCCCTTATCTAATAAGGTTCTTCGCGATACCAAAGCAGTATCTTTAAACACAAGAGATTCTTCGGGTGGTAGAAGCAGTACCTTATCCAATAAGGTTCTTCGTAATACCAGAGCAGTATATCTAAACACATGAGATTCTTCGGGTGGTCGAAGCAGTCCCTTATCCGTTAAGGTTCTTCACGATGCCAAAGCAGTATCTCTAAACACATGAGATTCT
Source organism: Lathyrus sativus (assembly GCA_963859935.3). NCBI lineage: Eukaryota > Viridiplantae > Streptophyta > Magnoliopsida > Fabales > Fabaceae > Lathyrus > Lathyrus sativus. Next base: position 232,830,176 of record OZ012740.1, on the reverse strand, counting down.
TCGGGTGGTCGAAGCAGTCCCTTATCCAATAAGGTTCTTTGCGATACCAAAGCAGTATCTCTAAACACATGAGATTTTTCCGGTGGTCAAAGCAGTCCCTTATCTAATAAGGTTCTTTGCCATACCAAAGCAGTATCTCTAAACAAATGAGATTCTTCGGGTGGTGGAAGCAGTACCTTATCCAATAAGGTTCTTTGTGATACCAAAGCAGTATCTCTAAACACATGAGATTCCACAAGTGGTCGAAGTAGTCCCTTATCCAATAAGGTTCTTCGCGATACCAAAGTAGTATCTCTAAACACATGAGATTCTTAGGGTCGTCAAAGCAGTCCCTTATCCAATAAGGTTTTTCGCGATACCAAAGTAGTATCTCTAAACACATGAGATTCTTCGGGTGGTCGAAGCAGTCCCTTATCTATTAAGGTTCTTCACGATACCAAAGCAGTATCTCTAAACACATGAGATTCTTCGGGTGGTGAAAGCAGTCACTTATCCAATAATGTTTTTCACGATATCAAAGCAGTATCTCTAAACACACGAGATTCTTCACGATACCAAAGCAGTATCTCTAAACACATGAGATTCTTCGGGTGGTCGAAGCAGTCCCTTATCCGTTAAGGTTCTTCGCGATACCAAAGCAGTATCTCTAAACACATGAGATTCTTCGGGTGGTCGAAGCAGTCCCTTATCCAATAAGGTTCTTTGCGATACCAAAGCAGTATCTCTAAACACATGAGATTTTTCCGGTGGTCAAAGCAGTCCCTTATCTAATAAGGTTCTTCGCCATACCAAAGCAGTATCTCTAAACAAATGAGATTCTTTGGGTGGTGGAAGCAGTACCTTATCCAATAAGGTTCTTTGTGATACCAAAGCAGTATCTCTAAACACATGAGATTCCTCAAGTGGTCGAAGTAGTCCCTTATCCAATAAGGTTCTTCGCGATACCAAAGTAGTATCTCTAAACACATGAGATTCTTAGGGTCGTCAAAGCAGTCCCTTATCCAATAAGGTTTTTCGCGATACCAAAGTAGTATCTCTAAACACATGAGATTCTTCGGGTGGTCGAAGTAGTCCCTTATCTATTAAAGTTCTTCACGATACCAAAGCAGTATCTCTAAACACATGAGATTCTTCGAGTGGTGAAAGCAGTCACTTATCCAATAATGTTCTTCACGATATCAAAGCAGTATCTCTAAACACACGAGATTCTTCACGATACCAAAGCAGTATCTCTAAACACATGAGATTCTTCGGGTGGTCGAAGCAGTCCCTTATTCGTTAAGGTTCTTCGCGATACCAAACCAGTATCTCTAAACACATGAGATTCTTCGGGTGGTCGAAGCAGTCCCTTATCCAATAAGGTTCTTTGCGATACCAAAGCAGTATCTCTAAACACATGAGATTCTTCCGGTGGTCAAAGCAGTCCCTTATCTAATAAGGTTCTTCGCCATACCAAAGTAGTATCTCTAAACACATGAGATTCTTCGGGTGGTGGAAGCAGTACCTTATCCAATAAGGTTCTTTGTGATACCAAAGCAGTATCTCTAAACACATGAGATTCTTCAAGTGGTCGAAGTAGTCCCTTATCTAATAAGGTTCTTCGCGATACCAAAGTAGTATCTCTAAACACATGAGATTCTTAGGGTCGTCAAAGCAGTCCCTTATCAAATAAGGTTTTTCGCGATACCAAAGTAGTATCTCTAAACACATGAGATTCTTCGGGTGGAGGAAGCAGTCCCTTATCTATTAAGGTTCTTCCCGATACCAAAACAGTATCTCTAAACACATGAGATTCTTCGGGTGGTGAAAGCAGTCACTTATCCAATAATGTTCTTCACGATATGAAAGCAGTATCTCTAAACACACGAGATTCTTCACGATACCAAAGCAGTATCTCTAAACACATGAGATTCTTCCGGTGGTCAAAGCAGTCCCTTATCTAATAAGGTTCTTCACGATACCAAAGTAGTATCTCTAAACACATGAGATTCTTTGTGTGGTTGAAGAAGTACCTTATCCAATAAGGTTCTTTGCGATACCAAAGCGGTATCTCTAAACACATGAGACTCTACGGGTGGTGAAAGCAGTCCCTTATCCAATAAGGTTCTTCATCATACAAAAGCAGTATCTCTAAACACATGAGATTCTTCGGGTGGTCGAAGCAGTCCCTTATCCAATAAGGTTCTTCACGATACCAAAGTAGTATCTCTAAACATATGAGATTCTTAGGGTGGTCGAAGCAGCGCCTTATCCAATAAGGTTCTTCGTCATACCAAAGAAGTATCTCTAAACACATGAGATTCTTCGGGTGCTCGAAGCAGTCCCTTGTCCAATAAGGTTCTTTGCGATACCAAAGCAGTATCTCTCAACACATGAGATTCTTCCGGTGGTCAAAGCAGTCCCTTATCTAATAAGGTTCTTCGTGATACCAAAGCAGTATCTCTAAATACATGAGATTCTTTGGGTGGTTGAAGCAGTCCGTTATCCAATAAGATTCTTCGCGATACCAAAGAAGTATCTCTAAACACATGAGATTCTTCGGGTGGTCGAAGCAGTACCTTATTCAATAAGGTTCTTTGTGATACCAAAGCAGCATCTCTAAACACATGAGATTCTTCAAGTGGTCGAAGCAGTCCCTTATCCAATAAGGTTCTTCGCGATACCAAAGTAGAATCTCTAACCACATGAGATTCTTAGGGTGGTCGATGCATTCCCTTTTCCAATAAGGTTCTTCGTGATACCAAAGTAGTATCTCTAAACACATGAGATTCTTCGGGTGGTCGAAGCAGTCCCTTTTTTGTTAAGGTTCTTCACAATACCAAAGCAGTATCTCTAAACACATGAGATTTTTCGGGTGGTGAAAGCAGTCCCTTATCCAATAATGTTCTTCGCGATATCAAAGCAGTATCTCTAAACACACGAGATTCTTCGCGATACCAAAGCAGTAACTCTAAACACATGAGATTATTCGTGTGGTCGAAGCAGTCCCTTATCCAATAAGGTTCTTCGCAATACGAAAATAGTATCTCTAAACACGTGAGATTCTTCGGGTGGTCGAAGCAGTCCCTTATCCAATAAGGTTCTTTGCGATACCAAAGCAGTATCTCTAAACACATGAGATTCTTCCGGTGGTCAAAGCAGTCCCTTATCTGATAAGGTTCTTCGCGATACCAAAGCAGTATCTCTAAATACATGAGCTTCTTTGGATGGTTGAAACAGTCCCTTATCCAATAAGGTTCTTCGCCATACCAAAGCAGTATCTCTAAACACATGAGATTCTTAGGGTGGTGGAAGCAGTACCTTATCCAATCAGCTTCTTTGTGATACCAAAGCAGTATCTCTAAACACATGAGATTCTTCAAGTGGTCGAAGTAGTCCCTTATCCAATAAGGTTCTTCCAGATACCAAAGTAGTATCTCTAAACACATGAGATTCTTAGGGTCGTCGAAGCAGTCCCTTATCCAATACGGTTCTTCGCGATATCAAAGTAGTATCTCTAAACACATGAGATTCTTCGGGTGGTCGAAGCAGTCCCTTATCTATTAAGGTTATTCACGATCCCAAAGCAGTATCTCTAAACACATGAGATTCTTCGGGTGGTGAAAGCAGTCACTTATCCAATAATGCTCTTCACGATATCAAAGCAGTATCTCTAAACACACGAGATTCTTCACGATACCAAAGCAGTATCTCTAAACACATGAGATTCTTCCGGTGGTCAAAGCAGTCCCTTATCTAATAAGGTTCTTCGCGATACCAAAGCAGTATCTCCAAACACATGAGATTCTTTGGATGGTTGAAGAAGTACCTTATCCAATAAGGTTCTTCGCGATACCAAAGCGGTATCTCTAAGCACATGAGACTCTACGGGTGGTGAAAGCAGTCCCTTATCCAATAAGGTTCTTCGTCATACCAAAGCAGTATCTCTAAACACATGAGATTCTTCGGGTGGTCGAAGCAGTCCCTTATCCAATAAGGTTCTTCACGATACCAAAGCAGTATCTCTAAACACATGAGATTCATTGGGTGGTTGAAGCAGTCCCTTATCGAATAAGGTTCTTCGCGATACCAAAGCAGTATCTCTAAAAACATGAGATTCTTCGGGTGGTCGAAGCAGTACCTTATCCAATAAGGTTCTTCGTCATACCAAAGCAGTATCTCTAAACACATGAGATTCTTCGGGTGGTCGAAGCAGTCCCTTATCTGTTAAGGTTCTTCACGATACCAAAGCAGTATCTCTAAACACATGAGATTCTTCGGGTGGTGAACACAGTCCCTTATCCAATAATGTTCTTCGCGATATCAAAGCAGTATCTCTAAACGCACGAGATTCTTCGTGATACCAAAGCAGTATCTCTAAACACATGAGATTCTTCATGTGGTCGAAGCAGTCCCTTATCCAATAAGGTTCTTCGCGATACGAAAACAATATCTCTAAACACATGAGATTCTTTGGGTGGTCGAAGCAATCCCTTATCCGTTAAGGTTCTTCACGATACCAAAGCAGTATCTCTAAACACATGAGATTCTTCGGGTGGTCGAAGCAGTCCCTTATCCAATAAGGTTCTTTGCGATACCAAAGCAGTATCTCTACACACATGAGATTCTTCCGGTGGTCAAAGCAGTCCCTTATCTAATAAGGTTCTTCGCGATACCAAAGAAGTATCTCTAAACACATGAGATTCTTTGGGTATTTGAAGCAGTCCCTTATCCAATAAGGTTCTTCGCGATACCAAAGCAGTATCTTTAAACACATGAGATTATTCGGGTGGTCGAAGCAGTACCTTATCCAATAAGGTTCTTCGTCATACCAAAGCAGTATCTCTAAACACATGAGATTCTTCGGGTGGTGAAAGCAATCCCTTATCCAATAATGTTCTTCGCGATATCAAAGCAGTATCTCTAAACACACGAGATTCTTCGCGATACCAAAGCACTATCTCTAAACACATGAGATTCTTCGTGTGGTCGAAGCAGTCCCTTATCCAATAAGGTTCTTTGCGATACGAAAACCGTATCTCTAAACACATGAGATTCTTCGGGTGGTCGAAGAAGTCCCTTATCCAATAAGGTTCTTCGCGATACAAAAGCAGTATCTCTAAACACATGAGACTCTACGGGTGGTGAAAGCAGTCCCTTATCCAATAAGGTTCTTCGTCATACCAAAGCAGTATCTCTAAACACGTGAGATTCTTCGGGTGGTCGAAGCAGTCCCTTATCCAATAAAGTTCTTCACGATACCAAAGTAGTATCTCTAAACATATGAGATTCTTAGGGTGGTCGAAGCAGCACCTTATCCAATAAGGTTCTTCGTCATACCAAAGCAGTATCTCTAAACACATGAAATTCTTCGGGTAGTCGAAGCAGTCCCTTATCCGTTAAGGTTCTTCACGATACCAAAACAGTATCTCTAAACACATGAGATTCTTCGGGTGGTCGAAGCAATCCCTTATCCAATAAGGTTCTTTGCGATACCAAAGCAGTATCGCTAAACACATGAGATTCTTCCGGTGGTCAAAGCAGTCCCTTATCTAATAAGGTTCTTCGCGATACCAAAGTAGTATCTCTAAATACATGAGATTCTTTGGTTGGTTGAAGCAGTCCGTTATCCAATAAGGTTTTTCGCGATACCAAAGCAGTATCTCTAAACACAAGAGATTCTTCGGGTGGTCGAAGCAGCGCCTTATCCAATATGGTTCTTCGTCATACCAAATCAGTATCTCTAAACACATGAGATTCTTCGGGTGGTCGAAGCAGTTCCTTATCCGTTAAGGTTCTTCACGATACCAAAGCAGTATCCCTAAACACATGAGATTCTTCGGGTGGTCGAATTAGTCCCTTATCCAATAAGGTTATTTGCGATACCAAAGCAGTATCTCTAAACACATGAGATTCTTCCGGTGCTCAAAGCAGTCCCTTATCTAATAAGGTTCTTCGCGATACCAAAGCAGTATCTCTAAATACATGAGATTCTTTGGGTGGTTGAAGCAGTCTGTTATCCAATAAGGTTCTTCGCGATACCAAAGCAGTATCTCTAAACACATGAGATTCTTCGGGTGGTCGAAGCAGTACCTTATCCAATAAGGTTCTTTCTGATACAAAAGCAGTATCTCTAAACACATGAGATTCTTCAAGTGGTCGAAGGCAGTCCCTTATCCAATAAGGTTCTTCGCGATACCAAAGTAGTATCTCTAAACACATGAGATTCTTAAGGTGGTCGAAGCAGTCCCTTATCCAATAAGGTTCTTCGTGATACCAAAGTAGTATCTCTAAACACATGAGATTCATCGGGTGGTCGAAGCAGTCCCTTATTTGTTAAGGTTCTTCACGATACCAAAGCAGTATCTCTAAACACACGAGATTCTTCGTGTGGTGAAAGCAGCCCCTTATCCAATAATGTTCTTCGCGATATCAAAGCATTATCTCTAAACACACGAGATTCTTCGCGATACCAAAGCAGTATCTCTAAACACATGAGATTCTTCGTGTGGTCGAAGCAGTCCCTTATCCAATAAGGTTCTTCACGATACGAAAATAGTATCTCCAAACACATGAGATTCTTCGGGTGGTCGAAGCAGTCCCTTATCCGTTAAGGTTCTTCACGATACCAAAGCAGTATCTCTAAACACATGAGATTCTTCGGGTGGTCGAAGCAGTCCCTTATCCAATAAGGTTCTTTGCGATACCAAAGCAGTATCTCTATACACATGAGATTCTTCAGGTGGTCAAAGCAGTCCCTTATCTAATAAGGTTCTTCGCGATACCAAAGCAGTATCTCTAAACACATGAGATTCTTTGGGTGGTTGAAGCAGTCCCTTATTGAATAAGGTTCTTCGCGATACCAAAGCAGTATCTCTAAACACATGAGATTCTTCGGGTGGTAGAAGCAGTACCTTATCCAATAAGGTTCTTCGTCATACCAAAGCAGTATCTCTAAACACATGAGATTCTTCGGGTGGTCGAAGCAGTCCCTTATCTGTTAAGGTTCTTCACGATACCAAAGCAGTATATCTAAACACATGAGATTCTTCGGGTGGTGAAAGCAGCCCCTTATCCAATAATGTTCTTCGCGATATCAAAGCAGTATCTCTAAACACACGAGATTCTTCGCGATACCAAAGCAGTATCTCTAAACACATGAGATTCTTCGTGTGGTCGAAGCAGTCCCTTATCCAATAAGGTTATTCGCGATACGAAAATAGTATCTCCAAACACATGAGATTCTTCGGGTGGTGGAAGCAGTCCCTTATCCGTTAAGGTTCTTCACGATACCAAAGCAGTATCTCTAAACACATGAGATTCTTCGGGTGGTCGAAGCAGTCCCTTATCCAATAAGGTTCTTTGCGATACCAAAGCAGTATCTCTATACACATGAGATTCTTCAGGTGGTCAAAGCAGTCCCTTATCTAATAAGGTTCTTCGCGATACCAAAGCAGTATCTCTAAACACATGAGATTCATTGGGTGGTTGAAGCAGTCCCTTATCGAATAAGGTTCTTCGCGATACCAAAGCAGTATCTCTAAACACATGAGATTCTTCGGGTGGTCGAAGAAGTACCTAATCCAATAAGGTTCTTCGTCATACCAAACCAGTATCTCTAAACACATGAGATTCTTCGGGTGGTCGAAGCAGTCCCTTATCTGTTAAGGTTCTTCACGATACCAAAGCAGTATCTCTAAACACATGAGATTCTTCGGGTGGTAAAAACAGTCCCTTATCCAATAATGTTCTTCGCGATATCAAAGCAGTATCTCTAAACACACGAGATTCTTCGCGATACCAAAGCAGTATCTCTAAACACATGAGATTCTTCGTGTGGTCGAAGCAGTCCCTTATCCAATAAGGTTCTTCGCGATACGAAAACAGTATCTCTAAACACATGAGATTCTTTGGGTGGTCGAAGCAATCCCTTATCCGTTAAGGTTCTTCACGATACCAAAGCAGTATCTCTAAACACATGAGATTCTTCGGGTGGTCGAAGTAGTCCCTTATCCAATAAGGTTCTTTGCGATACCAAAGGAGTATCTCTACACACATGAGATTCTTCCGGTGGTCAAAGCAGTCCCTTATCCAATAAGGTTCTTCGCGATACCAAAGCAGTATCTTTAAACACATGAGATTATTCGGGTGGTCGAAGCAGTACCTTATCCAATAAGGTTCTTCGTCATACCAAAGCAGTATCTCTAAACACATGAGATTCTTCGGGTGGTGAAAGCAGTCCCTTATCCAATAATGTTCTTCGCGATATCAAAGCAGTATCTCTAAACACACGAGATTCTTCGCGATATCAAAGCAGTATCTCTAAACACATGAGACTCTACGGGTGGTGAAAGCAGTCCCTTATCCAATAAGGTTTTTCGTCATACCAAAGCAGTATCTCTAAACACGTGAGATTCTTCGGGTGGTCGAAGCAGTCCCTTATCCAATAAAGTTCTTCACGATACCAAAGTAGTATCTCTAAACATATGAGATTCTTAGGGTGGTCGAAGCAGCGCCTTATCCAATAAGGTTCTTCGTCATACCAAAGCAGTATCTCTAAACACATGAGATTCTTCGGGTAGTCGAAGCAGTCCCTTATCCGTTAAGGTTCTTCACGATACCAAAACAGTATCTCTAAACACATGAGATTCTTCGGGTGGTCGAAGCAGTCCCTTATCCAATAAGGTTCTTTGCGATACCAAAGCAGTATCGCTAAACACATGAGATTCTTCCGGTGGTCAAAGCAGTCCCTTATCTAATAAGGTTCTTCGCGATACCAAAGTAGTATCTCTAAATACATGAGATTCTTTGGGTGGTTGAAGCAGTCCGTTATCCAATAAGGTTCTTCGCGATACCAAAGCAGTATCTCTAAACACATGAGATTCTTCGGGTGGTCGAAGCAGTACCTTATCCAATAAGTTTCTTTGTGATACCAAAGCAGTATCTCTAAACACATGAGATTCTTCAAGTGGTCGGAGCAGTCCCTTATCCAATAAGGTTCTTCGCGATACCAAAGTAGTACCTCTAAACACAAGAGATTCTTAGGGTGGTCGAAGCAGTCCATTATCCAATAAGGTTCTTCGTGATACCGAAGTAGTATCTCTAAACACACGAGATTCTTCGGGTGGTCGAAGCAGCCCTTATCTGTTAAGGTTCTTCACGATACCAAAGCAGTATCTCTAAACACATGAGATTCTTCGGGTGGTGAAAGCAGTCCCTTGACCAATAATGTTCTTCGCGATATCAAAGCAGTATCTCTAAACACACGAGGTTCTTTGCGATACCAAAGCAGTATCTCTAAACACATGAGATTCTTCAGGTGGTCAAAGCAGTCCCTTATCCAGTAAGGTTCTTCGCGATACCAAAGCAGTATCTCTAAAGACATGAGATTCCTCGGGTGGTCGAAGCAGTCCCTTATCCGTTAAGGTTCTCCACGATACCAAAGCAGTATCTCTAAACACAAGAGACTCTTCGGGTGGTTGAAGCAGTCCCTTATCCAATAAGGTTCTTTGTGATACCAAAGCAGTATCTCTAAACACATGAGATTCTTCGGGTGGTGAAAGCAGTCCCTTATCTAATAAGGTTCTTCGCGATATCAAAGCAGTATATCAAAACACACGAGATTCTTCGCGATACCAAAGCACTATCTCTAAACACATGAGATTCTTCGTGTGGTCGAAGCAGTCCCTTATCCAATAAGGTTCTTTGCGATACGAAAACCGTATCTCTAAACACATGAGATTCTTCGGATGGTCGAAGCAGTCCCTTATCCGTTAAGGTTCTTCCCGATACCAAAGCAGTATCTCTAAACACATGAGATTCTTCGGGTGGTCGAAGCAGTACCTTATCCAATAAGGTTCTTCGTCATACCAAAGCAGTATCTCTAAACACATGAGATTCTTCGTGTTGTCTAAGCAGTCCCTTATCCGTTAAGGTTCTTCACGTTACCAAAGCAGTATCTCTAAACACATGAGATTCTTCGGGTGGTCGAAGCAGTCCCTTATCCAATAAGGTTCTTTGTGATACCAAAGCAAAATCTCTATACACATGAGATTCTTCCGGTGGTCGAAGCAGTACCTTATCCAATAAGGTTCTTCGTCATACCAAAGCAGTACCTCTAAACACATGAGATTCTTCAGGGGGTCGAAGCAGTCCAATATCCAATAAGGTTCTTTGCGATACCAAAGCAGTATCTCTAAACACATGAGATTCTTCGGGTGGTGAAAGCAGTCACTTATCCAATAATGTTCTTCACGATATCAAAGCAGTATCTCTAAACACACGAGATTCTTCACGATACCAAAGCAGTATCTCTAAACACATGAGATTCTTCCGGTGGTCAAAGCAGTCCCTTATCTAATAAGGTTCTTCGCGATACCAAAGCAGTATCTCTAAACACATGAGATTCTTTGGGTAGTTGAAGCAGTACCTTATCCAATAAGGTTCTTCGCGATACCAAAGTGGTATCTCAAAACACATGAGACTCTACGGGTGGTGAAAGCAGTCCCTTATCCAATAAGGTTCTTCGTCATACCAAAGCAGTATCTCTAAACACATGAGATTCTTCGGGTGGTCGAAGCAGTCCCTTATCCAATAAGGTTCTTCACGATACCAAAGTAGTATCTCTAAACATATGAGATTCTTAGGGTGGTCGAAGCAGTGCCTTATCCAATAAGGTTCTTCGTCATACCAAAGTAGTATCTCTAAACACATGAGATTCTTCGGGTGGTCGAAGCAGTCCCTTACCCGTTAAGGTTCTTCACGATACCAAAGCAGTATCCCTAAACACATGAGATTCTTCGGGTGGTCGAATTAGTCCCTTATCCAATAAGGTTCTTTGCGATACCAAAGCAGTATCTCTAAACACATGAGATTCTTCCGGTGGTCAAAGCAGTCCCTTATCTAATAAGGTTCTTCGCGATACCAAAGCAGTATCTCTAAATACATGAGATTCTTTGGGTGGTTGAAGCAGTCTGTTATCCAATAAGGTTCTTCGCGATACCAAAGCAGTATCTCTAAACACATGAGATTCTTCGGGTGGTCGAAGCAGTACCTTATCCAATAAGGTTCTTTCTGATACCAAAGCAGTATCTCTAAACACATGAGATTCTTCAAGTGGTCGAAGGCAGTCCCTTATCCAATAAGGTTCTCGCGATACCAAAGTAGTATCTCTAAACACATGAGATTCTTAGGGTGGTCGAAGCAGTCCCTTATCCAATAAGGTTCTTCGTGATACCAAAGTAGTATCTCTAAACACATGAGATTCATCGGGTGGTCGAAGCAGTCCCTTATTTGTTCAGGTTCTTCACGATACCAAAGCAGTATCTCTAAACACATGAGATTCTTCGGGTGGTGAAAGCAACCCCTTATCCAATAATGTTCTTCACGATATCAAAGCAGTATCTCTAAACACACGAGATTCTTCGGGTGGTCGAAGCAGCCCTTATCTGTTAAGGTTCTTCACGATACCAAAGCAGTATCTCTAAACACATGAGATTCTTCGGGTGGTGAAAGCAGTCCCTTGACCAATAATGTTCTTCGCGATATCAAAGCAGTATCTCTAAACACACGAGGTTCTTTGCGATACCAAAGCAGTATCTCTAAACACATGAGATTCTTCAGGTGGTCAAAGCAGTCCCTTATCCAGTAAGGTTCTTCGCGATACCAAAGCAGTATCTCTAAAGACATGAGATTCCTCGGGTGGTCGAAGCAGTCCCTTATCCGTTAAGGTTCTCCACGATACCAAAGCAGTATCTCTAAACACAAGAGACTCTTCGGGTGGTTGAAGCAGTCCCTTATCCAATAAGGTTCTTTGTGATACCAAAGCAGTATCTCTAAACACATGAGATTCTTCGGGTGGTGAAAGCAGTCCCTTATCTAATAAGGTTCTTCGCGATATCAAAGCAGTATATCAAAACACACGAGATTCTTCGCGATACCAAAGCACTATCTCTAAACACATGAGATTCTTCGTGTGGTCGAAGCAGTCCCTTATCCAATAAGGTTCTTTGCGATACGAAAACCGTATCTCTAAACACATGAGATTCTTCGGATGGTCGAAGCAGTCCCTTATCCGTTAAGGTTCTTCCCGATACCAAAGCAGTATCTCTAAACACATGAGATTCTTCGGGTGGTCGAAGCAGTACCTTATCCAATAAGGTTCTTCGTCATACCAAAGCAGTATCTCTAAACACATGAGATTCTTCGTGTTGTCTAAGCAGTCCCTTATCCGTTAAGGTTCTTCACGTTACCAAAGCAGTATCTCTAAACACATGAGATTCTTCGGGTGGTCGAAGCAGTCCCTTATCCAATAAGGTTCTTTGTGATACCAAAGCAAAATCTCTATACACATGAGATTCTTCCGGTGGTCGAAGCAGTACCTTATCCAATAAGGTTCTTCGTCATACCAAAGCAGTACCTCTAAACACATGAGATTCTTCAGGTGGTCGAAGCAGTCCAATATCCAATAAGGTTCTTTGCGATACCAAAGTAGTATCTCTAAACACATGAGATTCTTCGGGTGGTGAAAGCAGTCACTTATCCAATAATGTTCTTCACGATATCAAAGCAGTATCTCTAAACACACGAGATTCTTCACGATACCAAAGCAGTATCTCTAAACACATGAGATTCTTCCGGTGGTCAAAGCAGTCCCTTATCTAATAAGGTTCTTCGCGATACCAAAGCAGTATCTCTAAACACATGAGATTCTTTGGGTAGTTGAAGCAGTACCTTATCCAATAAGGTTCTTCGCGATACCAAAGTGGTATCTCAAAACACATGAGACTCTACGGGTGGTGAAAGCAGTCCCTTATCCAATAAGGTTCTTCGTCATACCAAAGCAGTATCTCTAAACACATGAGATTCTTCGGGTGGTCGAAGCAGTCCCTTATCCAATAAGGTTCTTCACGATACCAAAGTAGTATCTCTAAACATATGAGATTCTTAGGGTGGTCGAAGCAGTGCCTTATCCAATAAGGTTCTTCGTCATACCAAAGTAGTATCTCTAAACACATGAGATTCTTCGGGTGGTCGAAGCAGTCCCTTACCCGTTAAGGTTCTTCACGATACCAAAGCAGTATCCCTAAACACATGAGATTCTTCGGGTGGTCGAATTAGTCCCTTATCCAATAAGGTTCTTTGCGATACCAAAGCAGTATCTCTAAACACATGAGATTCTTCCGGTGGTCAAAGCAGTCCCTTATCTAATAAGGTTCTTCGCGATACCAAAGCAGTATCTCTAAATACATGAGATTCTTTGGGTGGTTGAAGCAGTCTGTTATCCAATAAGGTTCTTCGCGATACCAAAGCAGTATCTCTAAACACATGAGATTCTTCGGGTGGTCGAAGCAGTACCTTATCCAATAAGGTTCTTTCTGATACCAAAGCAGTATCTCTAAACACATGAGATTCTTCAAGTGGTCGAAGGCAGTCCCTTATCCAATAAGGTTCTCGCGATACCAAAGTAGTATCTCTAAACACATGAGATTCTTAGGGTGGTCGAAGCAGTCCCTTATCCAATAAGGTTCTTCGTGATACCAAAGTAGTATCTCTAAACACATGAGATTCATCGGGTGGTCGAAGCAGTCCCTTATTTGTTCAGGTTCTTCACGATACCAAAGCAGTATCTCTAAACACATGAGATTCTTCGGGTGGTGAAAGCAACCCCTTATCCAATAATGTTCTTCACGATATCAAAGCAGTATCTCTAAACACACGAGATTCTTCGGGTGGTCGAAGCAGCCCTTATCTGTTAAGGTTCTTCACGATACCAAAGCAGTATCTCTAAACACATGAGATTCTTCGGGTGGTGAAAGCAGTCCCTTGACCAATAATGTTCTTCGCGATATCAAAGCAGTATCTCTAAACACACGAGGTTCTTTGCGATACCAAAGCAGTATCTCTAAACACATGAGATTCTTCAGGTGGTCAAAGCAGTCCCTTATCCAGTAAGGTTCTTCGCGATACCAAAGCAGTATCTCTAAAGACATGAGATTCCTCGGGTGGTCGAAGCAGTCCCTTATCCGTTAAGGTTCTCCACGATACCAAAGCAGTATCTCTAAACACAAGAGACTCTTCGGGTGGTTGAAGCAGTCCCTTATCCAATAAGGTTCTTTGTGATACCAAAGCAGTATCTCTAAACACATGAGATTCTTCGGGTGGTGAAAGCAGTCCCTTATCTAATAAGGTTCTTCGCGATATCAAAGCAGTATATCAAAACACACGAGATTCTTCGCGATACCAAAGCACTATCTCTAAACACATGAGATTCTTCGTGTGGTCGAAGCAGTCCCTTATCCAATAAGGTTCTTTGCGATACGAAAACCGTATCTCTAAACACATGAGATTCTTCGGATGGTCGAAGCAGTCCCTTATCCGTTAAGGTTCTTCCCGATACCAAAGCAGTATCTCTAAACACATGAGATTCTTCGGGTGGTCGAAGCAGTACCTTATCCAATAAGGTTCTTCGTCATACCAAAGCAGTATCTCTAAACACATGAGATTCTTCGTGTTGTCTAAGCAGTCCCTTATCCGTTAAGGTTCTTCACGTTACCAAAGCAGTATCTCTAAACACATGAGATTCTTCGGGTGGTCGAAGCAGTCCCTTATCCAATAAGGTTCTTTGTGATACCAAAGCAAAATCTCTATACACATGAGATTCTTCCGGTGGTCGAAGCAGTACCTTATCCAATAAGGTTCTTCGTCATACCAAAGCAGTACCTCTAAACACATGAGATTCTTCAGGTGGTCGAAGCAGTCCAATATCCAATAAGGTTCTTTGCGATACCAAAGCAGTATCTCTAAACACATGAGATTCTTCGGGTGGTGAAAGCAGTCACTTATCCAATAATGTTCTTCACGATATCAAAGCAGTATCTCTAAACACACGAGATTCTTCACGATACCAAAGCAGTATCTCTAAACACATGAGATTCTTCCGGTGGTCAAAGCAGTCCCTTATCTAATAAGGTTCTTCGCGATACCAAAGCAGTATCTCTAAACACATGAGATTCTTTGGGTAGTTGAAGCAGTACCTTATCCAATAAGGTTCTTCGCGATACCAAAGTGGTATCTCAAAACACATGAGACTCTACGGGTGGTGAAAGCAGTCCCTTATCCAATAAGGTTCTTCGTCATACCAAAGCAGTATCTCTAAACACATGAGATTCTTCGGGTGGTCGAAGCAGTCCCTTATCCAATAAGGTTCTTCACGATACCAAAGTAGTATCTCTAAACATATGAGATTCTTAGGGTGGTCGAAGCAGTGCCTTATCCAATAAGGTTCTTCGTCATACCAAAGTAGTATCTCTAAACACATGAGATTCTTCGGGTGGTCGAAGCAGTCCCTTACCCGTTAAGGTTCTTCACGATACCAAAGCAGTATCCCTAAACACATGAGATTCTTCGGGTGGTCGAATTAGTCCCTTATCCAATAAGGTTCTTTGCGATACCAAAGCAGTATCTCTAAACACATGAGATTCTTCCGGTGGTCAAAGCAGTCCCTTATCTAATAAGGTTCTTCGCGATACCAAAGCAGTATCTCTAAATACATGAGATTCTTTGGGTGGTTGAAGCAGTCTGTTATCCAATAAGGTTCTTCGCGATACCAAAGCAGTATCTCTAAACACATGAGATTCTTCGGGTGGTCGAAGCAGTACCTTATCCAATAAGGTTCTTTCTGATACCAAAGCAGTATCTCTAAACACATGAGATTCTTCAAGTGGTCGAAGGCAGTCCCTTATCCAATAAGGTTCTCGCGATACCAAAGTAGTATCTCTAAACACATGAGATTCTTAGGGTGGTCGAAGCAGTCCCTTATCCAATAAGGTTCTTCGTGATACCAAAGTAGTATCTCTAAACACATGAGATTCATCGGGTGGTCGAAGCAGTCCCTTATTTGTTCAGGTTCTTCACGATACCAAAGCAGTATCTCTAAACACATGAGATTCTTCGGGTGGTGAAAGCAACCCCTTATCCAATAATGTTCTTCACGATATCAAAGCAGTATCTCTAAACACACGAGATTCTTCGCGATACCAAAGCAGTATCTCTAAGCACATGAGATTCTTCGTGTGGTCGAAGCAGTACCTTATCCAATAAGGTTCTTTCTGATACCAAAGCAGTATCTCTAAACACATGAGATTCTTCAAGTGGTCAAAGGCAGTCCCTTATCCAATAAGGTTCTCGCGATACCAAAGTAGTATCTCTAAACACATGAGATTCTTAGGGTGGTCGAAGCAGTCCCTTATCCAATAAGGTTCTTCGTGATACCAAAGTAGTATCTCTAAACACATGAGATTCATCGGGTGGTCGAAGCAGTCCCTTATTTGTTCAGGTTCTTCACGATACCAAAGCAGTATCTCTAAACACATGAGATTCTTCGGGTGGTGAAAGCAACCCCTTATCCAATAATGTTCTTCACGATATCAAAGCAGTATCTCTAAACACACGAGATTCTTCGCGATACCAAAGCAGTATCTCTAAGCACATGAGATTCTTCGTGTGGTCGAAGCAGTCCCTTATCCAATAAGGTTCTTCGCGATACGAAAATAGTATCTCCAAACACATGAGATTCTTCGGGTGGTCGAAGCAGTCCCTTATCCGTTAAGGTTCTTCACGATACCAAAGCAGTATCTGTAAATACATGAGATTCTTCGGGTGGTCGAAGCAGTCCCTTATCCAATAAGGTTCTTTGCGATACCAAAGCAGTATCTCTACACACATGAGATTCTTCCGGTGGTCAAAGCAGTCCCTTATCTAATAAGGTTCTTCGTGATACCAAAGAAGTATCTCTAAACACATGAGATTCTTTGGGTATTTGAAGCAGTCCCTTATCCAATAAGGTTCTTCGCGATACCAAAGCAGTATCTTTAAACACATGAGATTATTCGGGTGGTCGAAGCAGTACCTTATCCAATAAGGTTCTTCGTCATACCAAAGCAGTATCTCTAAACACATGAGATTCTTCGGGTGGTGAAAGCAGTCCCTTATCCAATAATGTTCTTCGCGATATCAAAGCAGTATCTCTAAACACACGAGACTCTTCGCGATACCAAAGCACTATCTCTAAACACATGAGATTCTTCGTGTGGTCGAAGCAGTCCCTTATCCAATAAGGTTCTTCGCGATACGAAAACCATATCTCTAAACACATGAGATTCTTCGGGTGGTCGAAGCAGTCCCTTATCCAATAAGGTTCTTCGCGATACAAAAGCAGTATCTCTAAACACATGAGACTCTACGGATGGTGAAAGCAGTCCCTTATCCAATAAGGATCTTCGTCATACCAAAGCAGTATCTCTAAACACATGAGATTCTTCGGGTGGTCGAAGCAGTCCCTTATCCAATAAAGTTCTTCACGATACCAAAGTAGTATCTCTAAACATATGAGATTCTTAGGGTGGTCGAAGCAGTGCCTTATCCAATAAGGTTCTTCGTCATACCAAAGCAGTATCTCTAAACACATGAGATTCTTCGGGTATTCGAAGCAGTCCCTTATCGGTTAAGGTTCTTCATTATACCAACACAGTATCTCTAAACACATGAGATTCTTCGGGTGGTCGAAGCAGTCCCTTATCCAATAAGGTTCTTTGCGATACCAAAGCAGTATCGCTAAACACATGAGATTCTTCCGGTGGTCAAAGCAGTCCCTTATCTAATAAGGTTCTTCGCGATACCAAAGTAGTATCTCTAAATACATGAGATTCTTTGGGTGGTTGAAGCAGTCCGTTATCCAATAAGGTTCTTTGCGATACCAAAGCAGTATCTCTAAACACATGAGATTCTTCGGGTAGTCAAAGCAGTCCCTTATCAAATAATGTTCTTCGCGATACCAAAGCAATTACTCTAAACATATTAGTTTCTTCGGGTGGTCTAAGTAATCCCTTATCCAAAAAGGTTCTTCGCGATAGCAAAGAAGTATCTCTAAACACATGAGATTTGTCGGGTGGTCGAAGCAGTGCCTAATCCAATAAGGTTCTTCGTCATACCAAATCAGTATCTCTAAACACATGAGATTCTTCGAGTGTTCGAAGTTGTCCCTTATCGTTTAAGGTTCTTCACGATACCAAAGCAGTATCTCTAACACATGAGATTCTTCGGGTGGTCAAAGCAGTCCCTTATCCAAGAAGGTTCTCTGCGATACCAAAGCAGTATCTCTAAACACATGAGATTCTTCCGGTGGTCAAAGCAGTCCCTTATCTAATAAGGTTCTTCGCCATACCAAAGCAGTATCTCTAAATAAATGAGATTCTTTGGGTGGTTGAAGCAGTCCCTTATCCAATAAGGTTCTTCGCGATACCAAAGCAGTATCTCTAAACACATGAGATTCTTCGGGTGGTCGAAGCAGTCCCTTATCTGTTAAGGTTCTTCACGATACCAAAGCAGTATCTCTAAACACATGAGATTCTTCGGGTGGTGAAAGCAGTCCCTTATACAATAATGTTCTTCGCGATATCAAAGCAGTATCTCTAAACACACGAGATTCTTCATGATACAAAAGCACTATCTCTAAACATATGAGATTCTTCGTGTGGTCGAAGCAGTCCCTTATCCAATAAGTTTCTTCGCGATACGGAAACAGTATCTCTAAACACATGAGATTCTTCGGGTGGTCGAAGCAGTCCCTTATCCTTTAAGGTTCTTCACGATACCAAAGCAGTATCTCTAAACACATGATATTCTTCGGGTGGTCGAAGCAGTCCCTTATCCAATAAGGTTCTTTGCGATACCAAAGCAGTATCTCTACACACATGAGATTGTTTTGGTGGTCAAAGCAGTCCCTTATCTAATAAGGTTCTTCGTGATACCAAAGCAGTATCTCTAAACACATGAGATTCTTTGGGTGGTTGAAGCATTCCCTTATCCAATAAGGTTCTTCGCGATACCAAAGTAGTATCTTTAAACACATGAGATTCTTCGGATGGTCGAAGCAGTACCTTATCCAATAAGGTTCTTCGTCATACCAAAGCAGTATCTCTAAACACATGAGATTCTTCGGGTGGTGAAAGCAGTCCCTTATCCAATAATGTTCTTCGCGATATCAAAGCAGTATCTCAAAACACACGAGATTTTTCGCGATACCAAAGCACTATCTCTAAACACATGAGATTCTTCGTGTGGTCGAAGCAGTCCCTTATCCAATAAGGTACTTCCCGATACGAAAACAGTATCTCTAAACACATGAGATTCTTCGGGTGGTCGAAGCAGTCCCTTATCCGTTAAGGTTCTTCCCGATACCAAAGCAGTATCTCTAAACACATGAGATTCTTCGGGTGGTCGAAGCAATACCTTATCCAATAAGGTTCTTCGTCATACCAAAGCAGTATCTCAAAACACATGAGATTCTTCCTGTGGTCTAAGCAGTCCCTTATCCGTTAAGGTTCTTCACGATACCAAAGCAGTATCTCTAAACACATAAGATTCTTCGGGTGGTCGAAGCAGTCCCTTATCCAATAAGGTTCTTTATGATACCAAAGCAGTATCTCTATACACATGAGATTCTTCCGGTGGTCAAAACAGCCCCTTATCTAATAAGGTTCTTCGCGATACCAAAGCAGTATCTCTAAACCCATGAGATTCTTTGGGTGGTTGAAGCATTCCCTTATCCAATAAGGTTCTTCGCGATACCAAAACAGTATCTTTAAACACATGAGATTCTTTCGGTGGTCGAAGCAGTACCTTATCCAATAAGGTTCTTCGTCATACCAAAACAGTATCTCTAAACACATGAGATTCTTCGTGTGGTCGAAGCAGTCCCTTATCCAATAAGGTTCTTCGCGATACAAAAACAGTATCTCTAAACACATGATATTCTTCGGGTGGTCGAAGCAGTCCCTTATCCGTTAAGGTTCTTCCCGATACCAAAGCAGTATCTCTAAACACATGAGATTCTTCGGGTGGTCGAAGCAATACCTTATCCAATAAGGTTCTTCGTCATACCAAAGCAGTATCTCAAAACACATGAGATTCTTCCTGTGGTCTAAGCAGTCCCTTATCCGTTAAGGTTCTTCACGATACCAAAGCAGTATCTCTAAACACATGAGATTCTTCGGGTGGTCGAAGCAGTCCCTTATCCAATAAGGTTCTTTGTGATACCAAAGCAGTATCTCTATACACATGAGATTCTTCCGATGGTCAAAGCAGTCCCTTATCTAATAAGGTTCTTCGCGATACCAAAGCAGTATCTCTAAACACATGAGATTCTTTGGGTGGTTGAAACAGTCCCTTATCCAATAAGGTTCTTCGCGATACCAAAGCAGTATCTCTAAACACATGAGATTCTTCGGGTGGTCGAAGCAGTACCTTATCCAATAAGGTTCTTCGTCATACCAAAGCAGTATCTCTAAACACATGAGATTCTTCAGGTGGTCGAAGCAGTCCATTATCCAATAAGGTTCTTTGCGATACCAAAGCAGTCCCTTATCAAATAATGTTCTTCGCGATACCAAAGCAATATCTCTAAACATATTAGATTCTTCAGGTGGTCTAAGCAGTCCCTTATCTAAAAAGGTTCTTCGCGATACCAAAGAAGTATCTCTAAACACATGAGATTTGTCGGGTGGTCGAAGCAGTGCCTTATCCAATAAGGTTCTTCGTCATACCAAAGCAGTATCTCTAAACACATGAGATTCTTCGAGTGGTCGAAGCAGTCCCTTATCGGTTAAGGTTCTTCACGATACCAAAGCAGTATCTCTAAACATTTGAGATTCTTCGGGTGGTCAAAGCAGTCCCTTATCCAATAAGGTTCTTTGCGATACCAAAGCAGTATCTCTAAACACATGAGATTCTTCCGGTGGTCAAAGCAGTCCCTTATCTAATAAGGTTCTTCGCCATACCAAAGCAGTATCTCTAAATAAATGAGATTCTTTGGGTGGTTGAAGCAGTCCCTTATCCAATAAGGTTCTTCGCGATACCAAAGCAGTATCTCTACACACATGAGATTCTTCCTGTGGTCAAAGCAGTCCCTTATCTAATAAGGTTCTTCGCGATACCAAAGCAGTATCTCTAACCACATGAGATTCTTTGGGTGGTTGAAGCAGTCCCTTATCCAATAAGGTTCTTCGCGATACAAAAACAGTATCTTTTAAACACATGAGATTCTTCGGGTGGTCGAAGCAGTACCTTATCCAATAAGGTTCTTCGTCATACCAAAGCAGTATCCCTAAACACATGAGATTCTTCGGGTGGTGAAAGCAGTCCCTTATCCAATAATGTTCTTCGCGATATCAAAGCAGTATCTCTAAACACACGAGATTCTTTGCGATACCAAAGCACTATCTCTAAACACATGAGATTCTTCGTGTGGTCGAAGCAGTCCCTTATCCAATAAGGTTCTTCGCGATACAAAAATAGTATCTCTAAACACATAAGATTCTTCGGGTGGTCGAAGCAGTCCTTTATCTGTTAAGCTTCTTCACGATACCAAAGCAGTATCTCTAAACACATGAGATTCTTCGGGTGGTGAAAGCAGTCCCTTAGCCAATAATGTTCTTCGCGATATCAAAGCAGTATCTCTAAACACACGAGATTCTTCGCGATACCAAAGCACTATCTCTAAACACATGAGATTCTTCGTGTGGTCGAAGCAGTCCCTTATCCAATAAGGTTCTTCGCGATACGAAAACAGTATCTCTAAACACATGAGATTCTTCGGGTGGTCGAAGCAGTCTCTTATCCGTTAAGGTTCTTCACGATACCAAAGCAGTACCTCTAAACACACAAGATTCTTTGGGTGGTCGAAGCAGTCCCTTATCCAATAAGGTTCTTTGTGATACCAAAGCAGTATCTCTACACACATGAGATTCTTCCGGTGGTCAAAGCAGTCCCTTATCTAATAAGGTTCTTCGCGATACCAAATCAGTATCTCTAAACACATGAGATTCTTTGGGTGGTTGAAGCAGTCCGTTATCCAATAAGGTTCTTCGCAATACCAAAGCAGTATCTTTAAACACATGAGATTCTTCAGGTGGTCGAAGCAGTACCTTATCCAATAAGGTTCTTCGTCATACCAAAGCAATATCTCTAAACACATGAGATTCTTCGGTTGGTGAAAGCAGTCCCTTATCCAATAATGTTCTTCGCGATATCAAAGCAGTATCTCTAAACACAAGAGATTCTTTGCGATACCAAAGCACTATCTCTAAACACATCAGATTCTTCGTGTGGTCGAAGCAGTCCTTTATCCAATAAGGTTCTTCGCGATACGAAAATAGTATCTCTAAACACATGAGATTCTTCGGGTGGTCGAAGCAGTCCCTTATCTGTTAAGCTTCTTCACGATACCAAAGCGGTATCTCTAAACACATGAGATTCTTCGGGTGGTGAAAGCAGTCCCTTATCCAATAATGTTCTTCGCGATATCAAAGCAGTATCTCTAAACACAAGAGATTCCTCGCGATACCAAAGCACTATCTCTAAACACATGAGATTCTTCGTGTGGTCGAAGCAGTCCCTTATCCAATAAGGTTCTTCGCGATACGAAAACAGTATCTCGAAACACATGAGATTCTTCCGGTGGTCGAAGCAGTCTCTTATCCGTTAAGGTTCTTCACGATACCAAAGCAGTATCTCTAAGCACATGAGATTCTTAGGGTGGTCGAAGCAGTCCGTTATCCAATAAGGTTCTTTGCGATACCAAAGCAGTATCTCTACACACATGAGATTCTTCCGGTGGTCAAAGCAGTCCCTTATCTAATAAGGTTCTTCGCGATACCAAAGCAGTATCTCTAAACACATGAGATTCTTCTGGTGGTTGAAGCAGTCCCTTATCCAATAAGGTTCTTCGCGATACCAAAGCAGTATCTTTAAACACATGAGACTCTTCGGGTGGTCGAAGCAGTACCTTATCCAATAAGGTTCTTCGTCATACCAAAGCAGTATCCCTAAACACATGAGATTCTTCGGGTGGTGAAAGCAGTCCGTTATCCAATAATGTTCTTCGCGATATCAAAGCAGTATCTCTAAACACACAAGATTCTTTGCGATACCAAAGCACTATCTCTAATCACATGAGATTCTTCGTCTGGTCGAAGCAGTCCCTTATCCAGTAAGGTTCTTCGCGAAACGAAAATAGTATCTCTAAACACATGAGATTCTTCGGGTGGTCGAAGCAATCCCTTATCTGTTAAGCTTCTTCACGATACCAAAGCAGTATCTCTAAACACATGAGATTCTTCAGGTGGTGAAAGCAGTCCCTTATCCAATAATGTTCTTCGCGATATCAAAGCAGTATCTCTAAACACACAAGATTCTTCGCGATACCAAAGCAGTATCTCTAAACACATGAGATTCTTCGTGTGGTCGAAGCAGTCCCTTATCCAATAAGGTTCTTCGCGATACGAAAACAGTATCTCTAAACACATGAGATTCTTCGGGTGGTCGAAACAGTCTCTTATCCGTTAAGGTTCTTCACGATACCAAAGCAGTATCTCTAAGCACATGAGATTCTTCGGGTGGTCGAAGCAGTCCCTTATCCAATAAGGTTCTTTGTGATACCAAAGCAGTATCTCTAAACACATGAGATTCTTCGGGTGGTGAAAGCAGTCCCTTATCCAATAATGTTCTTCGCGATATCAAAGCAGTATCTCTAAAAACACGAGATTCTTCGCGATACCAAAGCACTATCTCTAAACACATGAGATTCTTCGTGTGGTCG
This sequence comes from Lathyrus sativus, assembly GCA_963859935.3. Classification (NCBI taxonomy): domain Eukaryota; kingdom Viridiplantae; phylum Streptophyta; class Magnoliopsida; order Fabales; family Fabaceae; genus Lathyrus; species Lathyrus sativus. Next base: position 232,806,541 of record OZ012740.1, on the reverse strand, counting down.
AAGCAGTCCCTTATCCAATAAGGTTCTTCGCGATACCAAAGTAGTATCTCTAAACACATGAGATTCTTAGGGTCGTCGAAGCAGTCCCTTATCCAATAAGGTTCTTCGCGATACCAAAGTAGTATCTCTAAACACATGAGATTCTTCGGGTGGTCGAAGCAGTCCCTTATCTGTTAAGATTCTTCATGATACCAAAGCAGTATCTCTAAACACATGAGATTCTTCAGTTGGTGAAAGCAATCCCTTATCCAATAATGTTCTTCGCGATATCAAAGCAGTATCTCTAAACACACGAGATTCTTCATGATACCAAAGCAGTATCTCTAAACACGTGAGATTCTTCCGGTGGTCAATGGAGTCCCTTATCTAATAAGGTTCTTCGCGATACGAAAACAGTATCTCTAAACACATGAGATTCTTCGGGTGGTCGAAGCAGTCTCTTATCCGTTAAGGTTCTTCGCGATACCAAAGAAGTATCTCTAAGAACATGAGATTCTTCGGGTGGTCGAAGCAGTCCGTTATCCAATAAGGTTCTTTGCGATACCAAAGCAGTATCTCTACACACATGAGATTCTTCCGGTGGTCAAAGCAGTCCCTTATCTAATAAGGTTCTTTGCGATACCAAAGCAGTATCTCTAAATACATGAGCTTCTTTGGGTGGTTGAAGCAGTCCCTTATCCAATAAGGTTTTTCGCCATGCCAAAGCAGTATCTCTAAACACATGAGATTCTTCGGGTGGTCGAAGCAGTACCTTATCCAATAAGGTTCTTTGTGATACCAAAGCAGTATCTCTAAACACATGAGATTCTTCGGGTGGTGAAAGCAGTCCCTTATCCAATAATGTTCTTCGCGATATCAAAGCAGTATCTCTAAAAACACGAGATTCTTCGCGATACCAAAGCACTATCTCTAAACACATGAGATTCTTCGTGTGGTCGAAGCAGTCCCTTATCCAATAAGGTTCTTCGCGATACCAAAGTAGTATCTCTAAACACATGAGATTCATAGGGTCGTCGAAGCAGTCCCTTATCCAATAAGGTTCTTCGCGATACCAAAGTAGTATCTCTAAACACATGAGATTCTTAGGGTCGTCGAAGCAGTCCCTTATCCAATAAGGTTCTTCGCGATACCAAAGTAGTATCTCTAAACACATGAGATTCTTCGGGTGGTCAAAGCAGTCCCTTATCTGTTAAGGTTCTTCATGATACCAAAGCAGTATCTCTAAACACACGAGATTCTTCACGATACCAAAGCAGTATCTCTAAACACGTGAGATTCTTCCGGTGGTCAATGCAGTCCCTTATCTAATAAGGTTCTTCGCGATACGAAAACAGTATCTCTAAACACATGAGATTCTTCGGGTGGTCGAAGCAGTCTCTTATCCGTTAAGGTTCTTCACGATACCAAAGCAGTATCTCTAAGCACATGAGATTCTTCGGGTGGTCGAAGCAGTCCGTTATCCAATAAGGTTCTTTGCGATACCAAAGCAGTATCTCTACACACATGAGATTCTTCCGGTGGTCAAAGCAGTCCCTTATCTAATAAGGTTCTTCGCGATACCAAAGCAGTATCTCTAAACATATGAGATTCTTTGGGTGGTTGAAGCAGTCCCTTATCCAATAAGGTTCTTCGCGATACCAAAGCAGTATCTTTAAACACATGAGATTCTTCGGGTGGTCGAAGCAGTACCTTATCCAATAAGGTTCTTCGCCATACCAAAGTAGTATCCCTAAACACATGAGATTCTTCGGGTGGTCGAAGCAGTCCCTTATCCAATAAGGTTCTTTGCGATACCAAAGCAGTATCTCTAAACACATGAGATTCTTCCGTTGGTCAAAGCAGTCCCTTATCTAATAAGGTTCTTCGCGATACCAAAGCAGTATCTCTAAATACATGAGCTTCTTTGGGTGGTTGAAGCAGTCCCTTATCCAATAAGGTTCTTCGCCATACCAAAGAAGTATCTCTAAACACATGAGATTCTTCGGATGGTCGAAGCAGTACCTTATCCAATAAGGTTCTTTGTGATACCAAAGCAGTATCTCTAAACACATGAGATTCTTCGGGTGGTGAAAGCAGTCCCTTATCCATTAATGTTCTTCGCGACATCAAAGCAGTATCTCTAAACACACGAGATTCTTCGCGATACCAAAGCACTATCTCTAAACACATGAGATTCTTCGTGTGGTCGAAGCAGTCCCTTATCCAATAAGGTTCTTCGCGATACCAAAGTAGTATCTCTAAACACATGAGATTTTTGGGTCGTCGAAGCAGTCCCTTATCCAATAAGGTTCTTCGCGATACCAAAGTAGTATCTCTAAACACATGAGATTCTTCGGGTGGTCGAAGCAGTCCCTTATCTTTTAAGGTTCTTCATGATACCAAAGCAGTATCTCTAAACACATGAGATTCTTCGGGTGGTGAAAGCAGTCCCTTATCCAATAATGTTCTTCGCGATATCAAAGCAGTATCTCTAAACACACGAGATTCTTCGCGATACCAAAGCACTATCTCTAAACACATGAGATTCTTCCGGTGGTCGAAGCAGTCCCTTATCTAATAAGGTTCTTCGCAATACGAAAACAATATCTCTAAACACATGAGATTCTTCGGGTGGTCGAAGCAGTTTCTTATCCGTTAAGGTTCTTCACGATACCAAAGCAGTATCTCTAAGCACATGAGATTCTTCGGGTGGTCGAAGCAGTCCGTTATCCAATAAGGTTCTTTGTGATACCAAAGCAGTATCTCTACACACATGAGATTCTTCCGGTGGTCAAAGCAGTCCCTTATCTAATAAGGTTCTTCGCGATACCAAAGCAGTATCTCTAAACACATGAGATTCTTTGGGTGGTTGAAGCAGTCCCTTATCCAATAAGGTTCTTCGCAATACCAAAGCAGTATCTTTAAACACATGAGATTCTTCGGGTGGTCGAAGCAGTACCTTATCCAATAAGGTTCTTCGTCATACCAAAGTAGTATCCCTAAACACATGAGATTCTTCGGGTGGTAGAAGCAGTCCCTTATCCAATAAGGTTCTTTGTGATACCAAAGCAGTATCTCTCAACACATGAGATTCTTCCGGTGGTCAAAGCAGTCCCTTATCTAATAAGGTTCTTCGCGATACCAAAGCAGTATCTCTAAATACATGAGCTTCTTTGGGTGGTTGAAGCAGTCCCTTATCCAATAAGGTTCTTCGCCATACCAAAGCAGTATCTCTAAACAAATGAGATTCTTCGGATGGTCGAAGCAGTACCTTATCCAATAAGGTTCTTTGTGATACCAAAGCAGTATCTCTAAACACATGAGATTCTTCGGGTGGTGAAAGCAGTCCCTTATCCAATAATGTTCTTCGCGATATCAAAGCAGTATCTCTAAACACACGCGATTCTTCGCGATACCAAAGCACTATCTCTAAACACATGAGATTCTTCGTGTGGTCGAAGCAGTCCCTTATCCAATAAGGTTCTTCGCAATACCAAAGTAGTATCTCTAAACACATGAGATTCTTCGGGTAGTCGAAGCAGTCCCTTATCTGTTAAGGTTCTTCATGATGCCAAAGCAGTATCTCTAAACACATGAGATTCTTCGGGTGGTGAAAGCAGTCCCTTATCCAATAATGTTCGTTGCGATATCAAAGCAGTATCTCTAAACACACGAGATTCTTCGTGATACCAAAGCACTATCTCTAAACACATGAGATTCTTCCGGTGGTCGAAGCAGTCCCTTATCTAATAAGGTTCTTCGCGATACGAAAACAGTATCTCTAAACACATGAGATTCTTCGGGTGGTCGAAGCAGTCTCTTATCCGTTAAGGTTCTTCACGATACCAAAGCAGTATCTCTAAGCACATGAGATTCTTCAGGTGGTCGAAGCAGTACGTTATCCAATAAGGTTCTTTGCGATACCAAAGCAGTATCTCTACACACATGAGATTCTTCCGATGGTCAAAGCAGTCCCTTATCTAATAAGGTTCTTCGCGATACCAAAGCAGTATCTCTAAACACATGAGATTCTTTGGGTGGTTGAAGCAGTCCCTTATCCAATAAGGTTCTTCGCGATACCAAAGCAGTATCTTTAAACACATGAGATTCTTCGGGTGGTCGAAGCAGTACCTTATCCAATAAGGTTCTTCGTCATACCAAAGCAGTATCCCTAAACACATGATATTCTTCGGGTGGTCGAAGCAGTGCCTTATCCAATAAGGTTCTTTGCGATACCAAAGCAGTATCTCTAAACACATGAGATTCTTCCGGTGGTCAAAGCAGTTCCTTATCTAATAAGGTTCTTCGCGATACCAAAGCAGTATCTCTAAATACATGAGCTTCTTTGGGTGGTTGAAGCAGTCCCTTATCCAATAAGGTTCTTCGCCATACCAAAGCAGTATCTCTAAACACATGAGATTCTTCGGATGGTCGAAGCAGTACCTTATCCAATAAGGTTCTTTGTGATACCAAAGCAGTATCTCTAAACACATGAGATTCTTCGGGTGGTGAAAGCACTCCCTTATCCAATAATGTTCTTCGCGTTATCAAAGCAGTATCTCTAAACACACGAGATTCTTCGCGATACCAAAGCACTATCACTAAACACATGAGATTCTTCGTGTGGTCGAAGCAGTCCCTTATCCAATAAGGTTCTTCGCGATACCAAAGTAGTATCTCTAAACACATGAGATTCTTAGGGTCGTCGAAGCAGTCCCTTATCCAATAAGGTTCTTCGCGATACCAAAGTAGTATCTCTAAACACATGAGATTCTTCGGGTGGTCGAAGCAGTCCCTTATCTGTTAAGGTTCTTCATGATACCAAAGCAGTATCTCTAAACACATGAGATTCTTCGGGTGGTGAAAGCAGTCCCTTATCCAATAATGTTCTTCGCGATATCAAAGCAGTATCTCTAAACACACGAGATTCCTCGCGATACCAAAGCACTATCTCTAAACACATGAGATTCTTCGTGTGGTCGAAGCAATCCCTTATCCAATAAGGTTCTTCGCGATACAAAAACAGTATCTTTAAACACATGAGATTCTTCGGGTGGTCGAAGCAGTACCTTATCCAATAAGGTTCTTCGTCATACCAAAGCAGTATCCCTAAACACATGAGATTCTTCGGGTGGTGAATGGAGTCCCTTATCCAATAATGTTCTTCGCGATATCAAAGCAGTATCTCTAAACACACGAGATTCTTTGCGATACCAAAGCACTATCTCTAAACACATGAGATTCTTCGTGTGGTCGAAGCAGTCCCTTATCCAATAAGGTTCTTCGCGATACAAAAATAGTATCTCTAAACACGTGAGATTCTTCGGGTGGTCGAAGCAGTCCTTTATTTGTTAAGCTTCTTCACGATACCAAAGCAGTATCTCTAAACACATGAGATTCTTCGGGTGGTGAAAGCAGTCCCTTATCCAATAATGTTCTTCGCGATATCAAAGCAGTATCTCTAAACACACGAGATTCTTCGCGATACCAAAGCACTATCTCTAAACACATGAGATTCTTCGTGTGGTCGAAGCAGTCCTATATCCAATAAGGTTCTTCGCGATACCAAAGCAGTATCTCTAAACACATGAGATTCTTCGGGTGGTCGAAGCAGTCCCTTATCCAATAAGGTTCTTTGTGATACCAAAGCAGTATCTCTACACACATGAGATTCTTCCGGTGGTCAAAGCATTCCCTTATCTAATAAGGTTCTTCGCGATACCAAATCAGTATCTCTAAACACATGAGATTCTTTGGGTGGTTGAAGCAGTCCGTTATCCAATAATGTTCTTCGCAATACCAAAGCAGTATCTTTAAACACATGAGATTCTTCGGATGGTCGAAGCAGTACCTTATCCAATAAGGTTCTTCGTCATACCAAAGCAATATCTCTAAACACATGAGATTCTTCGGTTGGTGAAAGCAGTCCCTTATCCAATAATGTTCTTCGCGATATCAAAGCAGTATCTCTAAACATACGAGATTCTTTGCGATACCAAAGCACTATCTCTAAACACATCAGATTCTTCGTGTGGTCGAAGCAGTCCCTTATCCAATAAGGTTCTTCGCGATACGAAAATAGTATCTCTAAATACATGAGATTCTTCGGGTGGTCGAAGCAGTCCCTTATCTGTTAAGCTTTTTCACGATTCCAAAGCGGTATCTCTAAACACATGAGATTCTTCGGGTGGTGAAAGCAGTCCCTTATCCAATAATGTTCTTCGCGATATCAAAGCAGTATCTCTAAACACAAGAGATTCTTCGCGATACCAAAGCACTATCTCTAAACACATGAGATTCTTCGTGTGGTCGAAGCAGTCCCTTATCCAATAAGGTTCTTCGCGATACGAAAACAGTATCTCTAAACACATGAGATTCTTCGGGTGGTCGAAGCAGTCTCTTATCCGTTAAGGTTCTTCACGATACCAAAGCAGTATCTCTAAGCACATGAGATTCTTCGGGTGGTCGAAGCAGTCCGTTATCCAATAAGGTTCTTTGCGATACCAAAGCAGTATCTCTACACACATGAGATTCTTCCGGTGGTCAAAGCAGTCCCTTATCTAATAAGGTTCTTCGCGATACCAAAGCAGTATCTCTAAACACATGAGATTCTTTTGGTGGTTGAAGCAAACCCTTATCCAATAAGGTTCTTCGCGATACCAAAGCAGTATCTTTAAACACATGAGATTCTTCGGGTGGTCGAAGCAGTACCTTATCCAATAAGGTTCTTCGTTATACCAAAGCAGTATCCCTAAACACATGAGATTCTTCGGGTGGTGAAAGCAGTCCGTTATCCAATAATGTTCTTCGCGATATCAAAGCAGTATCTCTAAACACACAAGATTCTTTGCGATACCAAAGCACTATCTCTAAACACATGAGATTCTTCGTGTGGTCGAAGCAGTCCCTTATCCAGTAAGGTTCTTCGCGAAATGAAAATAGTATCTCTAAACACATGAGATTCTTCGGGTGGTCGAAGCAGTCCCTTATCTGTTAAGCTTCTTCACGATACCAAAGCAGTATCTCTAAACACATGAGATTCTTCGGGTGGTGAAAGCAGTCCCTTATCCAATAATGTTCTTCGCGATATCAAAGCAGTATCTCTAAACACACAAGATTCTTCGCGATACCAAAGCACTATCTCTAAACACATGAGATTCTTCGTGTTGTCGAAGCAGTCCCTTATCCAATAAGGTTCTTCGCGATACGAAAACAGTATCTCTAAACACATGAGATTCTTCGGGTGGTCGAAGCAGTCTCTTATCTGTTAAGGTTCTTCACGATACCAAAGCAGTATCTCTAAGCACATGAGATTCTTCGGGTGGTCGAAGCAGTCCCTTATCCAATAAGGTTCTTTGTGATACCAAAGCAGTATCTCTAAACACATGAGATTCTTCGGGTGGTGAAAGCAGTCCCTTATCCAATAATGTTCTTCGCGATATCAAAGCAGTATCTCTAAAAACACGAGATTCTTCGCGATACCAAAGCACTATCTCTAAACACATGAGATTCTTCGTGTGGTCGAAGAAGTCCCTTATCCAATAAGGTTCTTCGCGATACCAAAGTAGTATCTCTAAACACATGAGATTCTTAGGGTCGTCGAAGCAGTCCCTTATCCAATAAGGTTCTTCGCGATACCAAAGTAGTATCTCTAAACACATGAGATTCTTCGGGTGGTCGAAGCAGTCCCTTATCTGTTAAGGTTCTTCATGATACCAAAGCAGTATCTCTAAACACACGAGATTCTTCACGATACCAAAGCAGTATCTCTAAACACGTGAGATTCTTCCGGTGGTCAATGCAGTCCCTTATCTAATAAGGTTCTTCGCGATACGAAAACAGTATCTCTAAACACATGAGATTCTTCGGGTGGTCGAAGCAGTCTCTTATCCGTTAAGGTTCTTCACGATACCAAAGCAGTATCTCTAAGCACATGAGATTCTTTGGGTGCTCGAAGCAGTTCGTTATCCACTAAGGTTCTTTGCGATACCAAAGCAGTATCTCTACACACATGAGATTCTTCCGGTGGTCAAAGCAGTCCCTTATCTAATAAGGTTCTTCGCGATACCAAAGCAGTATCTCGAAACACATGAGATTCTTTGGGTGGTTGAAGCAGTCCCTTATCCAATAAGGTTCTTCGCGATACCAAAGCAGTATCTTTAAACACATGATATTCTTCGGGTGGTCGAAGCAGTCCCTTATCCAATAAGGTTCTTTGTGATACGAAAGCAGTATCTCTAAACACATGAGATTCTTCCGGTGGTCAAAGCAGTCCCTTATCTAATAAGGTTCTTCGCGATACCAAAGCAGTATCTCCAAATTCATGAGCTTATTTGGGTGGTTGAAGCAGTCCCTTATCCAATAAGGTTCTTCGCCATACCAAAGCAGTATCTCTAAACACCTGAGATTCTTCGGCTAGTCGAAGCAGTACCTTATCCAATAAGGTTCTTTGTGATACCAAAGCAGTATCTCTAAACACATGAGATTTTTCAAATGGTCGAAGCAGTCCCTTATCCAATACGGTTCTTCGCGATACCAAAGTAGTATCTCTAAACACATGAGATTCTTAGGGTCACCGAAGCAGTCCCTTATCCAATAAGGTTCTTCGCGATACCAAAGTAGTACCTCTAAACACATGAGATTCTTCGGGTGGTTGAAGCAGTACCTTATCCAATAAGGTTCTTCGTCATACCAAAGCAGTATCTCTAAACACATGAGATTCTTCAGGTGGTGAAAGCAGTCCCTTATCCAATAATGTTCTTCGCGATATCAAAGAAGTATCTCTAAACACACGAGATTCTTCGGGATACCAAAGCACTATCTCTAAACACATGAGATTCTTCGTGTGGTCGAAGCAGTCCCTTATCCAATAAGGTTCTTCGCGATATGAAAACAGTATCTCTAAACACATGAGATTATTCGGGTGGTCGAAGCAGTCCCTTATCCGTTAAGGTTCTTCACGATACCAAAGCATTATCTCTAAACACATGAGATTCTTCGGGTGGTCGAAGTAGTCCCTTATCCGATAAGGTTCTTTGCGATACCAAAGCAGTATCTCTACACACATGAGATTCTTCCGGTGGACAAAGCAGTCCCTTATCTAATAAGGTTCTTCGCGATACCAAAGCAGTATCTCTAAACACATGAGATTCTTTGGGTGGTTGAAGCAGTCCCTTATCCAATAAGGTTCTTCGCTATACCAAAGCAGTATCATTAAACACATGAGATTCTTCGGGTGGTCGAAGCAGTACCTTATCCAATAAGGTTCTATGTCATACCAAAGCAGTATCTCTAAACACATGAGATTCTTCGGGTGGTGGAAGCAGTACCTTATCCAATAAGGTTCTTTGTGATACCAAAGCAGTATCTCTAAACACATGAGATTCTTCAAGTGGTCGAAGCAGTCCCTTATCCAATAAGGTTCTTCGCGATACCAAAGTAGTATCTCTAAACAAATGAAATTCTTAGGGTCGTCGAAGCAGTCCCTTTTCCAATAAGGTTCTTCGCGATACCAAAGTAGTATCTCTAAACACATGAGATTCTTCGGGTGGTCGAAGCAGTCCCTTATCTGTTAAGGTTCTTCATGATACCAAAGCAGTATCTCTAAACACATGAGATTCTTCGGGTGATGAAAGCAGTCCCTTATCCAATAATGTTCTTCGTGATATCAATGCAGTATCTCTAAACACACGAGATTCTTCATAATACCAAAGCAGTATCTCTAAACACATGAGATTCTTCCGGTGGTCAATGCAGTCCCTTATCTAATAAGGTTCTTCGCGATACCAAAGCAGTATCTCTAAACACATGAGATTTATTGGGTGGTTGAAGCAGTCCCTTATCCAATAAGGTTCTTCGCGATACCAAAGCAGTATCTCTAAACACATGAGATTCTTCGGGTGGTCGAAGCAGTCCCTTATCCAATAAGGTTCTTAGCGATACCAAAACAGTATCTCTAAACACATGAGATTCTTCGGGTGGTGAAAGCAGTCCCTTATCCAATAATGTTCTTCGCGATATCAAAGCAGTATCTCTAAACACACGAGATTCTTCGCGATACCAAAGCACTATCTCTAAACACATGAGATTCTTCGTGTGGTCGAAGCAGTCCCTCATCCAATAAGGTTCTTCGCGATACGAAAACAGTATCTCTAAACACATGAGATTCTTCGGGTGGTCGAAGCAGTCCCTTATCTGTTAAGGTTCTTCACGATACCAAAGCAGTATCTCTAAACACATGAGATTCTTCGGGTGGTCGAAGCAGTCCCTTATCCAATAAGGTTCTTTGCGATACCAAAGCAGTATCTCTACACACATGAGATTCTTCCGGTGGACAAAGCAGTCCCTTGTCTAATAAGGTTCTTCACGATACCAAAGCAGTATCTCTAAACACATGAGATTCTTTGGGTGGTTGAAGCAGTCCCTTATCCAATAAGGTTCTTCGCGATACCAAAGCAGTATCTTTAAACACATGAGATTCTTCGGGTCGTCGAAGCATTACCTTATCCAATAAGGTTCTTCGTCATACCAAAGCAGTATCTCTAAACACATGAGATTCTTCGGGTGGTGAAAGCAGTCCCTTATCCAATAATGTTCTTCGCGATATCATTGCAGTATCTCTAAACACACGAGATTCTTCGCGATACCAAAGCACTATCTCTAAACACATGAGATTCTTCGTGTGGTCGAAGCAGTCCCTTATCCAATAAGGTTCTTCGCGATACGAAAACAGTATCTCTAAACACATGAGATTCTTTGGGTGGTCGAAGCAGTCCCTTATCCGTTAAGGTTCTTCACGATACCAAAGCAGTATCTCTAAACACATGAGATTCTTCGGGTGGTCGAAGAAGTCCCTTATCCAATAAGGTTCTTTGCGATACCAAAGCAGTATCTCTACACACATGAGATTCTTCCAGTAGACAAAGCAGTCCCTTGTCTAAAAAGGTTCTTGGCGATACCAAAGCAGTATCTCTAAACACGTGAGATTCTTTGGGTGGTTGAAGTAGTCCCTTATCCAACAAAGGTTCTTCACGATACCAAAGCAGTATCTCTAAACACATGAGATTCTTCGGGTGGTCGAAGCAGTCCCTTTTCCAATAAGGTTCTTCGCGATACCAAAGTAGTATCTCTAAACACATGAGATTCTTCGGGTGGTCGAAGCAGTCCCTTATCTGTTAAGGTTCTTCATGATACCAAAGCAGTATCTCTAAACACATGAGATTCTTCGGGTGATGAAAGCAGTCCCTTATCCAATAATGTTCTTCGTGATATCAATGCAGTATCTCTAAACACACGAGATTCTTCATAATACCAAAGCAGTATCTCTAAACACATGAGATTCTTCCGGTGCTCAATGCAGTCCCTTATCTAATAAGGTTCTTCGCGATACCAAAGCAGTATCTCTAAACACATGAGATTTATTGGGTGGTTGAAGCAGTCCCTTATCCAATAAGGTTCTTCGCGATACCAAAGCAGTATCTCTAAACACATGAGATTCTTCGGGTGGTCGAAGCAGTCCCTTATCCAATAAGGTTCTTAGCGATACCAAAACAGTATCTCTAAACACATGAGATTCTTCGGGTGGTGAAAGCAGTCCCTTATCCAATAATGTTCTTCGCGATATCAAAGCAGTATCTCTAAACACACGAGATTCTTCGCGATACCAAAGCACTATCTCTAAACACATGAGATTCTTCGTGTGGTCGAAGCAGTCCCTCATCCAATAAGGTTCTTCGCGATACGAAAACAGTATCTCTAAACACATGAGATTCTTCGGGTGGTCGAAGCAGTCCCTTATCTGTTAAGGTTCTTCACGATACCAAAGCAGTATCTCTAAACACATGAGATTCTTCGGGTGGTCGAAGCAGTCCCTTATCCAATAAGGTTCTTTGCGATACCAAAGCAGTATCTCTACACACATGAGATTCTTCCGGTGGACAAAGCAGTCCCTTGTCTAATAAGGTTCTTCACGATACCAAAGCAGTATCTCTAAACACATGAGATTCTTTGGGTGGTTGAAGCAGTCCCTTATCCAATAAGGTTCTTCGCGATACCAAAGCAGTATCTTTAAACACATGAGATTCTTCGGGTCGTCGAAGCATTACCTTATCCAATAAGGTTCTTCGTCATACCAAAGCAGTATCTCTAAACACATGAGATTCTTCGGGTGGTGAAAGCAGTCCCTTATCCAATAATGTTCTTCGCGATATCATTGCAGTATCTCTAAACACACGAGATTCTTCGCGATACCAAAGCACTATCTCTAAACACATGAGATTCTTCGTGTGGTCGAAGCAGTCCCTTATCCAATAAGGTTCTTCGCGATACGAAAACAGTATCTCTAAACACATGAGATTCTTTGGGTGGTCGAAGCAGTCCCTTATCCGTTAAGGTTCTTCACGATACCAAAGCAGTATCTCTAAACACATGAGATTCTTCGGGTGGTCGAAGAAGTCCCTTATCCAATAAGGTTCTTTGCGATACCAAAGCAGTATCTCTACACACATGAGATTCTTCCAGTAGACAAAGCAGTCCCTTGTCTAAAAAGGTTCTTGGCGATACCAAAGCAGTATCTCTAAACACGTGAGATTCTTTGGGTGGTTGAAGTAGTCCCTTATCCAACAAAGGTTCTTCACGATACCAAAGCAGTATCTCTAAACACATGAGATTCTTCGGGTGGTCGAAGCAGTCCCTTATCCAATAAGGTTCTTTGCGATACCAAAGCAGTATCTCTAAACACATGAGATCTTCCGGTGGTCAAAGCAGTCCCTTATCTAATAAGGTTCTTCGCGATACCAAAGCAGTATCTCTATATACATGAGCTTTTTTGGGTGGTTGAAACAGTCCCTTATCTAATAAGGTTCTTCGCCATACCAAAGCAGTATCTCTAAACACATGAGATTCTTCGGGTGGTGGAAGTAGTACCTTATCTAATAAGGTTCTTTGTGATACCAAAGCAGTATCTCTAAACACATGAGATTCTTCGGGTGGTCGAAGCAGTCCCTTATCCAATAAGGTTCTTTGCGATACCAAAGCAGTATCTCTACACACATGAGATTCTTCCGGTGGTCAAAGCAGTCCCTTATCTAATATGGTTCTTTGCTATACCAAAGCAGTATCTCTAAACACATGAGATTCTTTGGGTGGTGGAAGCAGTCCCTTATCCAATAAGGTTCTTCGCGATACCAAAGCAATATCTTTAAACACATGATATTTTTCGGGTGGTCGAAGCAGTACCTTATCCAATAAGGTTCTTCGTCATACCAAAGCAATATCTCTAAACACATGAGATTCTTCGGGTGGTGAAAGCAGTCCCTTATCCAATAATGTTCTTCGCGATATCAAAGCAGTATCTCTAAACACACGAGATTCTTCGCGATACCAAAGCACTATCTCTAAACACATGAGATTCTTCGTGTGATCGAAGCAGTCCCTTATCAAATAAGGTTCTTCGCGATACGAAAACAGTATCTCTAAACACATGAGATTCTTCGGGTGGTCGAAGCAGTGCCTTATCCGTTAAGGTTCTTCACGATACCTAAGCAGTATCTCTAAACACATGAGATTCTTCGGGTGGTCGAAGCAGTCCCTTATCAAATAAGGTTCTTTGCGATACCAAAGCAGTATCTCTACACACATGAGATTCTTCCGGTGTACAAAGTCGTCCCTTGTCTAATAAGGTTCTTCCCGATGCCAAAGCAGTATCTCTAAACACATGAGATTCTTCGTGTGGTCGAAGCAGTCCCTTATCCAATAAGGTTCTTCGCGATACGAAAACAGTATCTCTAAACACATGAGATTCTTCGGGTGGTCGAAGCAGTCCCTTATCCGTTAAGGTTCTTCACGATACCAAAGCAGTATCTCTAAACACATGAGATTCTTCGGGTGGTCGAAGCAGTCCCTGATCCAATAAGGTTCTTTGCGATACCAAAGCAGTATCTCTACACACATGAGATTCTTCCGGTGGTCAAAGCAGTCCCTTATCTAATAATGTTCTTCGCGATACCAAAGCAGTATCTCTATATACATGAGCTTCTTTGGGTGGTTGAAACAGTCCCTTATCTAATAAGGTTCTTCGCCATACCAAAGCAGTATCTCTAAACACATGAGATTCTTCGGGTGGTGGAAGTAGTACCTTATCCAATAAGGTCCTTTGTGATACCAAAGCAGTATCTCTAAACACATGAGATTCTTCGGGTGGTCGAAGCAGTCCCTTATCCAATAAGGTTCTTTGCGATACCAAAGCAGTATCTCTACACACATGAGATTCTTCTAGTGGTCAAAGCAGTCTCTTATCTAATATAGTTCTTCGCGACACCAAAGCAGTATTTCTAAACACATGAGATTCTTTGGGTGGTGGAAGCAGTCCCTTATCCAATAAGGTTCTTCGCGATACCAAAGCAGTATCCTTAAACACATGAGATTTTTCGGGTGGTGGAAGCCGTACCTTATCCAATAAGATTCTTCGTCATACCAAAGCAGTATCTCTAAACACATGAGATTCTTCGGGTTGTGAAAGCAGTCCCTTATCCAATAATGTTCTTCGCGATATCATTGCAGTATCTCTAAACACACGAGATTCTTCGCGATACCAAAGCACTATCTCTAAACACATGAGATTCTTCGTGTGGTCGAAGCAGTCCCTTATCCAATAAGGTTCTTCGCGATACGAAAACAGTATCTCTAAACACATGAGATTCTTTGGGTGGTCGAAGCAGTCCCTTATCCGTTAAGGTTCTTCACGATACCAAAGCAGTATCTCTAAACACATGAGATTCTTCGGGTGGTCGAAGAAGTCCCTTATCCAATAAGGTTCTTTGCGATACCAAAGCAGTATCTCTACACACATGAGATTCTTCCAGTAGACAAAGCAGTCCCTTGTCTAAAAAGGTTCTTGGCGATACCAAAGCAGTATCTCTAAACACGTGAGATTCTTTGGGTGGTTGAAGTAGTCCCTTATCCAATAAGGTTCTTCGCGATACCAAAGCAGTATCTCTAAACACATGAGATTCTTCGGGTGGTCGAAGCAGTCCCTTATCCAATAAGGTTCTTTGCGATACCAAAGCAGTATCTCTAAACACATGAGATCTTCCGGTGGTCAAAGCAGTCCCTTATCTAATAAGGTTCTTCGCGATACCAAAGCAGTATCTCTATATACATGAGCTTTTTTGGGTGGTTGAAACAGTCCCTTATCTAATAAGGTTCTTCGCCATACCAAAGCAGTATCTCTAAACACATGAGATTCTTCGGGTGGTGGAAGTAGTACCTTATCTAATAAGGTTCTTTGTGATACCAAAGCAGTATCTCTAAACACATGAGATTCTTCGGGTGGTCGAAGCAGTCCCTTATCCAATAAGGTTCTTTGCGATACCAAAGCAGTATCTCTACACACATGAGATTCTTCCGGTGGTCAAAGCAGTCCCTTATCTAATATGGTTCTTTGCTATACCAAAGCAGTATCTCTAAACACATGAGATTCTTTGGGTGGTGGAAGCAGTCCCTTATCCAATAAGGTTCTTCGCGATACCAAAGCAATATCTTTAAACACATGATATTTTTCGGGTGGTCGAAGCAGTACCTTATCCAATAAGGTTCTTCGTCATACCAAAGCAATATCTCTAAACACATGAGATTCTTCGGGTGGTGAAAGCAGTCCCTTATCCAATAATGTTCTTCGCGATATCAAAGCAGTATCTCTAAACACACGAGATTCTTCGCGATACCAAAGCACTATCTCTAAACACATGAGATTCTTCGTGTGGTCGAAGCAGTCCCTTATCCAATAAGGTTCTTCGCGATACGAAAACAGTATCTCTAAACACATGAGATTCTTTGGGTGGTCGAAGCAGTCCCTTATCCGTTAAGGTTCTTCACGATACCAAAGCAGTATCTCTAAACACATGAGATTCTTCGGGTGGTCGAAGAAGTCCCTTATCCAATAAGGTTCTTTGCGATACCAAAGCAGTATCTCTACACACATGAGATTCTTCCAGTAGACAAAGCAGTCCCTTGTCTAAAAAGGTTCTTGGCGATACCAAAGCAGTATCTCTAAACACGTGAGATTCTTTGGGTGGTTGAAGTAGTCCCTTATCCAATAAGGTTCTTCGCGATACCAAAGCAGTATCTCTAAACACATGAGATTCTTCGGGTGGTCGAAGCAGTCCCTTATCCAATAAGGTTCTTTGCGATACCAAAGCAGTATCTCTAAACACATGAGATCTTCCGGTGGTCAAAGCAGTCCCTTATCTAATAAGGTTCTTCGCGATACCAAAGCAGTATCTCTATATACATGAGCTTTTTTGGGTGGTTGAAACAGTCCCTTATCTAATAAGGTTCTTCGCCATACCAAAGCAGTATCTCTAAACACATGAGATTCTTCGGGTGGTGGAAGTAGTACCTTATCTAATAAGGTTCTTTGTGATACCAAAGCAGTATCTCTAAACACATGAGATTCTTCGGGTGGTCGAAGCAGTCCCTTATCCAATAAGGTTCTTTGCGATACCAAAGCAGTATCTCTACACACATGAGATTCTTCCGGTGGTCAAAGCAGTCTCTTATCTAATATAGTTCTTCGCGACACCAAAGCAGTATCTCTAAACACATGAGATTCTTTGGGTGGTGGAAGCAGTCCCTTATCCAATAAGGTTCTTCGCGATACCAAAGCAATATCTTTAAACACATGATATTTTTCGGGTGGTGGAAGCAGTACCTTATCCAATAAGATTCTTCGTCATACCAAAGCAGTATCTCTAAACACATGAGATTCTTCGGGTTGTGAAAGCAGTCCCTTATCCAATAATGTTCTTCGCGATATCATTGCAGTATCTCTAAACACACGAGATTCTTCGCGATACCAAAGCACTATCTCTAAACACATGAGATTCTTCGTGTGGTCGAAGCAGTCCCTTATCCAATAAGGTTCTTCGCGATACGAAAACAGTATCTCTAAACACATGAGATTCTTTGGGTGGTCGAAGCAGTCCCTTATCCGTTAAGGTTCTTCACGATACCAAAGCAGTATCTCTAAACACATGAGATTCTTCGGGTGGTCGAAGAAGTCCCTTATCCAATAAGGTTCTTTGCGATACCAAAGCAGTATCTCTACACACATGAGATTCTTCCAGTAGACAAAGCAGTCCCTTGTCTAAAAAGGTTCTTGGCGATACCAAAGCAGTATCTCTAAACACGTGAGATTCTTTGGGTGGTTGAAGTAGTCCCTTATCCAATAAGGTTCTTCGCGATACCAAAGCAGTATCTCTAAACACATGAGATTCTTCGGGTGGTCGAAGCAGTCCCTTATCCAATAAGGTTCTTTGCGATACCAAAGCAGTATCTCTAAACACATGAGATCTTCCGGTGGTCAAAGCAGTCCCTTATCTAATAAGGTTCTTCGCGATACCAAAGCAGTATCTCTATATACATGAGCTTTTTTGGGTGGTTGAAACAGTCCCTTATCTAATAAGGTTCTTCGCCATACCAAAGCAGTATCTCTAAACACATGAGATTCTTCGGGTGGTGGAAGTAGTACCTTATCTAATAAGGTTCTTTGTGATACCAAAGCAGTATCTCTAAACACATGAGATTCTTCGGGTGGTCGAAGCAGTCCCTTATCCAATAAGGTTCTTTGCGATACCAAAGCAGTATCTCTACACACATGAGATTCTTCCGGTGGTCAAAGCAGTCCCTTATCTAATATGGTTCTTTGCTATACCAAAGCAGTATCTCTAAACACATGAGATTCTTTGGGTGGTGGAAGCAGTCCCTTATCCAATAAGGTTCTTCGCGATACCAAAGCAATATCTTTAAACACATGATATTTTTCGGGTGGTCGAAGCAGTACCTTATCCAATAAGGTTCTTCGTCATACCAAAGCAATATCTCTAAACACATGAGATTCTTCGGGTGGTGAAAGCAGTCCCTTATCCAATAATGTTCTTCGCGATATCAAAGCAGTATCTCTAAACACACGAGATTCTTCGCGATACCAAAGCACTATCTCTAAACACATGAGATTCTTCGTGTGATCGAAGCAGTCCCTTATCAAATAAGGTTCTTCGCGATACGAAAACAGTATCTCTAAACACATGAGATTCTTCGGGTGGTCGAAGCAGTGCCTTATCCGTTAAGGTTCTTCACGATACCTAAGCAGTATCTCTAAACACATGAGATTCTTCGGGTGGTCGAAGCAGTCCCTTATCAAATAAGGTTCTTTGCGATACCAAAGCAGTATCTCTACACACATGAGATTCTTCCGGTGTACAAAGTCGTCCCTTGTCTAATAAGGTTCTTCCCGATGCCAAAGCAGTATCTCTAAACACATGAGATTCTTCGTGTGGTCGAAGCAGTCCCTTATCCAATAAGGTTCTTCGCGATACGAAAACAGTATCTCTAAACACATGAGATTCTTCGGGTGGTCGAAGCAGTCCCTTATCCGTTAAGGTTCTTCACGATACCAAAGCAGTATCTCTAAACACATGAGATTCTTCGGGTGGTCGAAGCAGTCCCTTATCCAATAAGGTTCTTTGCGATACCAAAGCAGTATCTCTACACACATGAGATTCTTCCGGTGGTCAAAGCAGTCCCTTATCTAATAATGTTCTTCGCGATACCAAAGCAGTATCTCTATATACATGAGCTTCTTTGGGTGGTTGAAACAGTCCCTTATCTAATAAGGTTCTTCGCCATACCAAAGCAGTATCTCTAAACACATGAGATTCTTCGGGTGGTGGAAGTAGTACCTTATCCAATAAGGTCCTTTGTGATACCAAAGCAGTATCTCTAAACACATGAGATTCTTCGGGTGGTCGAAGCAGTCCCTTATCCAATAAGGTTCTTTGCGATACCAAAGCAGTATCTCTACACACATGAGATTCTTCTAGTGGTCAAAGCAGTCTCTTATCTAATATAGTTCTTCGCGATACCAAAGCAGTATCTCTAAACACATGAGATTCTTTGGGTGGTGGAAGCAGTCCCTTATCCAATAAGGTTCTTCGCGATACCAAAGCAGTATCCTTAAACACATGAGATTTTTCGGGTGGTGGAAGCAGTACCTTATCCAATAAGATTCTTCGTCATACCAAAGCAGTATCTCTAAACACATGAGATTCTTCGGGTTGTGAAAGCAGTCCCTTATCCAATAATGTTCTTCGCGATATCAAAGCAGTATCTCTAAACACACGAGATTCTTCACGAGACCAAAGCACTATCTCTAAACACATGAGATTCTTCGTGTGGTCGAAGCAGTCCCTCATCCAATAAGGTTCTTCGCGATACGAAAACAGTATCTCTAAACACATGAGATTCTTCGGGTGGTCGAAGCAACCCCTTATATGTTAAGGTTCTTCACGATACCAAAGCAGTATCTCTAAACACATGAGATTCTTCGGGTGGTCGAAGCAGTCCCTTATCCAATAAGGTTCTTTGCGATACCAAAGCAATATCTCTACACACATGAGATTCTTCTAGTGGTTAAAGCAGTCTCTTATCTAATATAGTTCTTCGCGATACCAAAGCAGTATCTCTAAACACATGAGATTCTTTGGGTGGTGGAAGCAGTCCCTTATCCAATAAGGTTCTTCGCGATACCAAAGCAGTATCCTTAAACACATGAGATTTTTCGGGTGGTCGAAGCAGTACCTTATCCAATAAGATTCTTCGTCATACCAAAGCAGTATCTCTAAACACATGAGATTCTTCGGGTGGTGAAAGTAGTCCCTTATCCAATAATGTTCTTCGCGATATCAAAGCAGTATCTCTAAACACACGAGATTCTTCGCGATACCAAAGCACTATCTCTAAACACATGAGATTCTTCGTGTGATCGAAGCAGTCCCTTATCAAATAAGGTTCTTCGCGATACGAAAACAGTATCTCTAAACACATGAGATTCTTCGGGTGGTCGAAGCAGTGCCTTATCCGTTAAGGTTCTTCACGATACCTAAGCAGTATCTCTAAACACATGAGATTCTTCGGGTGGTCGAAGCAGTCCCTTATCAAATAAGGTTCTTTGCGATACCAAAGCAGTATCTCTACACACATGAGATTCTTCCGGTGTACAAAGTCGTCCCTTGTCTAATAAGGTTCTTCCCGATGCCAAAGCAGTATCTCTAAACACATGAGATTCTTCGTGTGGTCGAAGCAGTCCCTTATCCAATAAGGTTCTTCGCGATACGAAAACAGTATCTCTAAACACATGAGATTCTTCGGGTGGTCGAAGCAGTCCCTTATCCGTTAAGGTTCTTCACGATACCAAAGCAGTATCTCTAAACACATGAGATTCTTCGGGTGGTCGAAGCAGTCCCTTATCCAATAAGGTTCTTTGCGATACCAAAGCAGTATCTCTACACACATGAGATTCTTCCGGTGGACAAAGTAGTCCCTTGTCTAATAAGGTTCTTCGCGATACTAAAGCAGCATCTCTAAACACATGAGATTCTTTGGGTGGTTGAAGTAGTCCCTTATCCAATAAGGTTCTTCACGATACCAAAGCAGTATCTCTAAACACATGAGATTCTTCGGGTGGTCGAAGCAGTCCCTTATCCAATAAGGTTCTTTGCGATACCAAAGCAGTATCTCTAAACACATGAGATTCTTCCGGTGGTCAAAGCAGTCCCTTATCTAATAATGTTCTTCGCGATACCAAAGCAGTATCTCTATATACATGAGCTTCTTTGGGTGGTTGAAACAGTCCCTTATCTAATAAGGTTCTTCGCCATACCAAAGCAGTATCTCTAAACACATGAGATTCTTCGGGTGGTGGAAGTAGTACCTTATCCAATAAGGTCCTTTGTGATACCAAAGCAGTATCTCTAAACACATGAGATTCTTCGGGTGGTCGAAGCAGTCCCTTATCCAATAAGGTTCTTTGCGATACCAAAGCAGTATCTCTACACACACGAGATTCTTCTAGTGGTCAAAGCAGTCTCTTATCTAATATAGTTCTTCGCGATACCAAAGCAGTATCTCTAAACACATGAGATTCTTTGGGTGGTGGAAGCAGTCCCTTATCCAATAAGGTTCTTCGCGATACCAAAGCAGTATCCTTAAACACATGAGATTTTTCGGGTGGTGGAAGCAGTACCTTATCCAATAAGATTCTTCGTCATACCAAAGCAGTATCTCTAAACACATGAGATTCTTCGGGTTGTGAAAGCAGTCCCTTATCCAATAATGTTCTTCGCGATATCAAAGCAGTATCTCTAAACACACGAGATTCTTCGCGAGACCAAAGCACTATCTCTAAACACATGAGATTCTTCGTGTGGTCGAAGCAGTCCCTCATCCAATAAGGTTCTTCGCGATACGAAAACAGTATCTCTAAACACATGAGATTCTTCGTGTGGTCGAAGCAGTCCCTTATATGTTAAGGTTCTTCACGATACCAAAGCAGTATCTCTAAACACATGAGATTCTTCGGGTGGTCGAAGCAGTCCCTTATCCAATAAGGTTCTTTGCGATACCAAAGCAGTATCTCTACACACATGAGATTCTTCCGGTGGACAAAGCAGTCCCTTGTCTAAAAAGGTTCTTGGCGATACCAAAGCAGTATCTCTAAACACGTGAGATTCTTTGGGTGGTTGAAGTAGTCCCTTATCCAATAAGGTTCTTCACGATACCAAAGCAGTATCTCTAAACACATGAGATTCTTCGGGTGGTCGAAGCAGTCCCTTATCCAATAAGGTTCTTTGCGATACCAAAGCAGTATCTCTAAACACATGAGATTCTTCCGGTGGTCAAAGCAGTCCCTTATCTAATAATGTTCTTCGCGATACCAAAGCAGTATCTCTATATACATGAGCTTCTTTGGGTGGTTGAAACAGTCCCTTATCTAATAAGGTTCTTCGCCATACTAAAGCAGTATCTCTAAACACATGAGATTCTTCGGGTGGTGGAAGTAGTACCTTATCCAATAAGGTCCTTTGTGATACCAAAGCAGTATCTCTAAACACATGAGATTCTTCGGGTGGTCGAAGCAGTCCCTTATCCAATAAGGTTCTTTGCGATACCAAAGCAATATCTCTACACACATGAGATTCTTCTAGTGGTCAAAGCAGTCTCTTATCTAATATAGTTCTTCGCGATACCAAAGCAGTATCTCTAAACACATGAGATTCTTTGGGTGGTGGAAGCAGTCCCTTATCCAATAAGGTTCTTCGCGATACCAAAGCAGTATCCTTAAACACATGAGATTTTTCGGGTGGTCGAAGCAGTACCTTATCCAATAAGATTCTTTGTCATACCAAAGCAGTATCTCTAAACACATGAGATTCTTCGGGTGGTGAAAGTAGTCCCTTATCCAATAATGTTCTTCGCGATATCAAAGCAGTATCTCTAAACACACGAGATTCTTCGCGATACCAAAGCACTATCTCTAAACACATGAGATTCTTCGTGTGGTCGAAGCAGTCCCTTATCCAATAAGGTTCTTCGCGATACGAAAACAGTATCTCTAAACACATGAGATTCTTCGGGTGGTCGAAGCAGTCCCTTATCCGTTAAGGTTCTTCACGATACCAAAGCAGTATCTCTAAACACATGAGATTCTTCGGGTGGTCGAAGCAGTCCCTTATCCAATAAGGTTCTTTGCGATACCAAAGCAGTATCTCTACACACATGAGATTCTTCCGGTGGACAAAGCAGTCCCTTATCTAATAAGGTTCTTCGCGATACCAAAGCAGTATCTCTAAATACATGAGCTTCTTTGGGTGGTTGAAAAAGTCCCTTATCTAATAAGGTTCTTCGCCATACCAAAGAAGTATCTCTAAACACATGAGATTCGTCG
Source organism: Lathyrus sativus (assembly GCA_963859935.3). Taxonomy (NCBI): domain Eukaryota; kingdom Viridiplantae; phylum Streptophyta; class Magnoliopsida; order Fabales; family Fabaceae; genus Lathyrus; species Lathyrus sativus. Next base: position 232,783,782 of record OZ012740.1, on the reverse strand, counting down.
GGTGGTCGAAGCAGCGCCTTATCTAATAAGGTTCTTCGCCATACGAAAACAGTATCTCTAAACACATGAGATTCTTCGGGTGGTCGAAGCAGTCCCTTATCCGTTAAGGTTCTTCACGATACCAAAGCAGTATCTCTAAACACATGAGATTCTTCGGGTGGTCGAAGCAGTCCCTTATCCAATAAGGTTCTTTGCGATACCAAAGCAGTATCTCTACACACATGAGATTCTTCCGGTGGACAAAGCAGTCCCTTGTCTAATAAGGTTCTTCGCGATACCAAAGCAGTATCTCTAAACACATGAGATTCTTTGGGTGGTTGAAGTAGTCCCTTATCCAATAAGGTTCTTCACGATACCAAAGCAGTATCTCTAAACACATGAGATCCTTCGGGTGGTCGAAGCAGTCCCTTATCCAATAAGGTTCTTTGCGATACCAAAGCAGTATCTCTAAACACATGAGATTCTTCGGGTGGTCGAAGCAGTCCTTTATCCGTTAAGGTTCTGCATGATACCAAAGCAGTATCTCTAAACACACGAGATTCTTCAGGTGGTCAAAGCAGTCCATTATCCAATAAGGTTCTTTGCGATACCAAAGCAATATCTCTAAACACATGAGATTCTTCGGGTGGTTAAAGCAGTCCCTTATAAACTAAGGTTCTTCGCGATACCAAAGCAATATCTCTAAACACATGAGATTCTTTGGGTGGTTGAAGTAGTCCCTTATCCAATAAGGTTGTTTGCGATACCAAAGCATTATCTCTAAACACATGCGATTCTTCGGGTGGTCGAAGCAGTACCTTATCCAATAAGGTTCTTCGTCATACCAAAGCAGTATCTCTAAACACATGAGATTCTTCGGGTGGTCGAAGCAGTCCCTTATCCAATAAGGTTCTTCAGATACCAAAGTAGTATCTCTAAACATATGAGATTCTTAGGATGGTCGAAGAAGACCCTTATCCAATAAGGTTCTTTGCAATACCAAAGCAGTATCTCTAAACACATGAGATTCTTCGGGTGGTCGAAGCAGTCCCTTATCCGTTAAGGTTCTGCATGATACCAAAGCAGTATCTCTAAACACACAAGATTCTTCAGGTGGTCAAAACAGTCCATTATCCAATAAGGTTCTTTGCGATACCAAAGCAGTATCTCTAAACACATGAGATTCCTCGGGTGGTCCAAGCAGTCCCTTATCAACTAATGTTCTTTGCGATCCCAAAGCAATATCTCTAAACACATTAGATTCTTCGGGTGGTCGAAGCAGTCCCTTATCCAAAAAGGTTCTTCGTGATACCAAAGAAGTATCTCTAAAGAAATGAGATTCATCGGGTGGTCGAAGCAGCGCCTTATCCAATAAGGTTCTTCGCGATACGAAAACAGTATCTCTAAACACATGAGATTCTTCGGGTGGTCGAAGCAGTCCCTTATCCGTTAAGGTTCTTCACGATACCAAAGCAGTATCTCTAAACACATGAGATTCTTCGGGTTGTCGAAGCAGTCCCTTATCCAATAAGGTTCTTTGCGATACCAAAGCAGTATCTCTACACACATGAGATTCTTCCGGTGGACAAAGCAGTCCCTTGTCTAATAAGGTACTTCGCGATACCAAAGCAGTATCTCTAAACACATGAGATTCTTTGGGTGGTTGAAGTAGTCCCTTATCCAATAAGGTTCTTCACGATACCAAAGCAGTATCTCTAAACACATGAGATTCTTCGGGTGGTCGAAGCAGTCCCTTATCCAATAAGGTTCTTTGCGATACCAAAGCAGTATCTCTAAACACATGAGATTCTTCGGGTTGTCGAAGCAGTCCTTTATCCGTTAAGATTCTGCATGATACCAAAGCAGTATCTCTAAACACACGAGATTCTTCAGGTGGTCAAAGCAGTCCATTATCCAATAAGGTTCTTTGCAATACCAAAGCAGTATCTCTAAACACATGAGATTCTTCGGGTGGTCAAAGCAGTCCCTTATCAACTAAGGTTCTTCGCGATTCCAAAGCAATATCTCTAAACACATGAGATTCTTTGGGTGGTTGAAGTAGTCCCTTATCCAATAAGGTTTTTCGCGATACCAACGCATTATCTCTAAACACATGCGATTCTTCGGGTGGTCGAAGCAGTACCTTATCCAATAAGGTTCTTCGTCATACCAAAGCAGTATCTCTAAACACATGAGATTCTTCGGGTGGTCGAAGCAGTCCCATATCCAATAAGGTTCTTCAAATACCAAAGTAGTATCTCTAAACATATGAGATTCTTAGGATGGTCGAAGAAGTCCCTTATCCAATAAGGTTCTTCGCAATACCAAAGCAGTATCTCTAAACACATGAGATTCTTCGGGTTGTCGAAGCAGTCCCTTATCCGTTAAGGTTCTGCATGATACCAAAGCAGTATCTCTAAACACACAAGATCCTTCAGGTGGTCAAAGCAGTCCATTATCCAATAAGGTTCTTTGCGATACCAAAGCAGTATCTCTAAACACATGAGATTCTTCGGGTGGTCAAAGCAGTCCCTTATCAACTAATGTTCTTCGCGATACCAAAGCAATATCTCTAAACACATTAGATTCTTCGGGTGGTCGAAGCAGTCCCTTATCCAAAAAGGTTCTTCGCGATACCAAAGAAGTATCTCTAAACACATAAGATTCGTCGGGTGGTCGAAGCAGCGCCTTATCCAATAAGGTTCTTCGCGATACGAAAATAGTATCTCTAAACACATGAGATTCTTCGGGTGGTCGAAGCAGTCCCATATCCGTTAAGGTTCTTCACGATACCAAAGCAGTATCTCTAAACACATGAGATTCTTCGGGTGGTCGAAGCAGTCCCTTATCCAATAAGGTTCTTTGCGATACCAAAGCAGTATCTCTACACACATGAGATTCTTCCGGTGGACAAAGCAGCCCCTTGTCTAATAAGGTTCTTCGCGATACCAAAGCAGTATCTCTAAACACATGAGATTCTTTGGGTGGTTGAAGTAGTCCCTTATCCAATAAGGTTCTTCACGATACCAAAGCAGTATCTCTAAACACATGAGATTCTTCGGGTGGTTGAAGCAGTCCCTTATCCAATAAGGTTCTTTGCGATACCAAAGCAGTATCTCTAAACACATGAGATTCTTCGGGTGGTCGAAGCAGTCCTTTATCCGTTAAGGTTCTGCATGATACCAAAGCAGTATCTCTAAACACACGAGATTCTTCAGGTGGTCAAAGCAGTCCATTATCCAATAAGGTTCTTTGCGATACCAAAGCAATATCTCTAAACACATGAGATTCTTCGGGTGGTCAAAGCAGTCCCTTATCAACTAAGGTTCTTCGCGATACCAAAGCAATATCTCTAAACACATGAGATTCTTTGGGTGGTTGAAGTAGTCCCTTATCCAATAAGGTTTTTCGCGATACCAAAGCATTATCTCTAAACACATGCGATTCTTCGGGTGGTCGAAGCAGTACCTTATCCAATAAGGTTCTTCGTCATACCAAAGCAGTATCTCTAAACACATGAGATTCTTCGGGTGGTCGAAGCAGTTCCATATCCAATAAGGTTCTTCAAATACCAAAGTAGTATCTCTAAACATATGAGATTCTTAGGATGGTCGAAGAAGTCCCTTATCCAATAAGGTTCTTCGCAATACCAAAGCAGTATCTCTAAACACATGAGATTCTTCGGGTTGTCGAAGCAGTCCCTTATCCGTTAAGGTTCTGCATGATACCAAAGCAGTATCTCTAAACACACAAGATTCTTCAGGTGGTCAAAGCAGTCCATTATCCAATAAGGTTCTTTGCGATACCAAAGCAGTATCTCTAAACACATGAGATTCTTCGGGTGGTCAAAGCAGTCCCTTATCAACTAATGTTCTTCGCGATACCAAAGCAATATCTCTAAACACATTAGATTCTTCGGGTGGTCGAAGCAGTCCCTTATCCAAAAAGGTTCTTCGTGATACCAAAGAAGTATCTCTAAACACATAAGATTCGTCGGGTGGTCGAAGCAGCGCCTTATCCAATAAGGTTCTTCGCGATACGAAAATAGTATCTCTAAACACATGAGATTCTTCGGGTGGTCGAAGCAGTCCCTTATCCGTTAAGGTTCTTCACGATACCAAAGCAGTATCTCTAAACACATGAGATTCTTCGGGTGGTCGAAGCAGTCCCTTATCCAATAAGGTTCTTTGCGATACCAAAGCAGTATCTCTACACACATGAGATTCTTCCGGTGGACAAAGCAGCCCCTTGTCTAATAAGGTTCTTTGCGATACCAAAGCAGTATCTCTAAACACATGAGATTATTTGGGTGGTTGAAGTAGTCCCTTATCCAATAAGGTTCTTCACGATACCAAAGCAGTACCTCTAAACACATGAGATTCTTCGGGTGGTCGAAGCAGTCCCTTATCCAATAAGGTTCTTTGCGATACCAAAGCAGTATCTCTAAACACATGAGATTCTTCGGGTGGTCGAAGCAGTCCTTTATCCGTTAAGGTTCTGCATGATACCAAAGCAGTATCTCTAAACACACGAGATTCTTCAGGTGGTCAAAGCAGTCCATTATCCAATAAGGTTCTTTGCGATACCAAAGCAATATCTCTAAACACATGAGATTCTTCGGGTGGTCAAAGCAGTCCCTTATCAACTAAGGTTCTTCGCGATACCAAAGCAATATCTCTAAACACATGAGATTCTTTGGGTGGTTGAAGTAGTCCCTTATCCAATAAGGTTTTTCGCGATACCAAAGCATTATCTCTAAACACATGCGATTCTTCGGGTGGTCGAAGCAGTACCTTATCCAATAAGGTTCTTCGTCATACCAAAGCAGTATCTCTAAACACATGAGATTCTTCGGGTGGTCGAAGCAGTTCCATATCCAATAAGGTTCTTCAAATACCAAAGTAGTATCTCTAAACATATGAGATTCTTAGGATGGTCGAAGAAGTCCCTTATCCAATAAGGTTCTTCGCAATACCAAAGCAGTATCTCTAAACACATGAGATTCTTCGGGTTGTCGAAGCAGTCCCTTATCCGTTAAGGTTCTGCATGATACCAAAGCAGTATCTCTAAACACACAAGATTCTTCAGGTGGTCAAAGCAGTCCATTATCCAATAAGGTTCTTTGCGATACCAAAGCAGTATCTCTAAACACATGAGATTCTTCGGGTGGTCAAAGCAGTCCCTTATCAACTAATGTTCTTCGCGATACCAAAGCAATATCTCTAAACACATTAGATTCTTCGGGTTGTCGAAGCAGTCCCTTATCCAAAAAGGTTCTTCGTGATACCAAAGAAGTATCTCTAAACACATAAGATTCGTCGGGTGGTCGAAGCAGCGCCTTATCCAATAAGGTTCTTCGCGATACGAAAATAGTATCTCTAAACACATGAGATTCTTCGGGTGGTCGAAGCAGTCCCTTATCCGTTAAGGTTCTTCACGATACCAAAGCAGTATCTCTAAACACATGAGATTCTTCGGGTGGTCGAAGCAGTCCCTTATCCAATAAGGTTCTTTGCGATACCAAAGCAGTATCTCTACACACATGAGATTCTTCCGGTGGACAAAGCAGCCCCTTGTCTAATAAGGTTCTTTGCGATACCAAAGCAGTATCTCTAAACACATGAGATTATTTGGGTGGTTGAAGTAGTCCCTTATCCAATAAGGTTCTTCACGATACCAAAGCAGTACCTCTAAACACATGAGATTCTTCGGGTGGTCGAAGCAGTCCCTTATCCAATAAGGTTCTTTGCGATACCAAAGCAGTATCTCTAAACACATGAGATTCTTCGGGTGGTCGAAGCAGTCCTTTATCCGTTAAGGTTCTGCATGATACCAAAGCAGTATCTCTAAACACACGAGATTCTTCAGGTGGTCAAAGCAGTCCATTATCCAATAAGGTTCTTTGCGATACCAAAGCAATATCTCTAAACACATGAGATTCTTCGGGTGGTCAAAGCAGTCCCTTATCAACTAAGGTTTTTCGCGATACCAAAGCAATATCTCTAAACACATGAGATTCTTTGGGTGGTTGAAGTAGTCCCTTATCCAATAAGGTTTTTCGCGATACCAAAGCATTATCTCTAAACACATGCGATTCTTCGGGTGGTCGAAGCAGTACCTTATCCAATAAGGTTCTTCGTCATACCAAAGCAGTATCTCTAAACACATGAGATTCTTCGGGTGGTCGAAGCAGTTCCATATCCAATAAGGTTCTTCAAATACCAAAGTTGTATCTCTAAACATATGAGATTCTTAGGATGGTCGAAGAAGTCCCTTATCCAATAAGGTTCTTCGCAATACCAAAGCAGTATCTCTAAACACATGAGATTCTTTGGGTTGTCGAAGCAGTCCCTTATCCGTTAAGGTTCTGCATGATACCAAAGCAGTATCTCTAAACACACAAGATTCTTCAGGTGGTCAAAGCAGTCCATTATCCAATAAGGTTCTTTGCGATACCAAAGCAGTATCTCTAAACACATGAGATTCTTCGGGTGGTCAAAGCAGTCCCTTATCAACTAATGTTCTTCGCGATACCAAAGCAATATCTCTAAACACATTAGATTCTTCGGGTGGTCGAAGCAGTCCCTTATCCAAAAAGGTTCTTCGCGATACCAAAGAAGTATCTCTAAACACATAAGATTCGTCGGGTGGTCGAAGCAGCGCCTTATCCAATAAGGTTCTTCGCGATACGAAAATAGTATCTCTAAACACATGAGATTCTTCGGGTGGTCGAAGCAGTCCCTTATCCGTTAAGGTTCTTCACGATACCAAAGCAGTATCTCTAAACACATGAGATTCTTCGGGTTGTCGAAGCAGTCCCTTATCCAATAAGGTTCTTTGCGATACCAAAGCAGTATCTCTACACACATGAGATTCTTCCGGTGGACAAAGCAGCCCCTTGTCTAATAAGGTTCTTCGCGATACCAAAGCAGTATCTCTAAACACATGAGATTATTTGGGTGGTTGAAGTAGTCCCTTATCCAATAAGGTTCTTCACGATACCAAAGCAGTACCTCTAAACACATGAGATTCTTCGGGTGGTCGAAGCAGTCCCTTATCCAATAAGGTTCTTTGCGATACCAAAGCAGTATCTCTAAACACATGAGATTCTTCGGGTGGTCGAAGCAGTCCTTTATCCGTTAAGGTTCTGCATGATACCAAAGCAGTATCTCTAAACACACGAGATTCTTCAGGTGGTCAAAGCAGTCCATTATCCAATAAGGTTCTTTGCGATACCAAAGCAATATCTCTAAACACATGAGATTCTTCGGGTGGTCAAAGCAGTCCCTTATCTAATAAGGTTCTTCGCGATACCAAAGCAATATCTCTAAACACATGAGATTCTTTGGGTGGTTGAAGTAGTCCCTTATCCAATAAGGTTTTTCGCGATACCATAGCATTATCTCTAAACACATGCGATTCTTCGGGTGGTCGAAGCAGTACCTTATCCAATAAGGTTCTTCGTCATACCAAAGCAGTATCTCTAAACACATGAGATTCTTCGGGTGGTCGAAGCAGTTCCATATCCAATAAAGTTCTTCAAATACCAAAGTAGTATCTCTAAACATATGAGATTCCTAGGATGGTCGAAGAAGTCCCTTATCCAATAAGGTTCTTCGCAATACCAAAGCAGTATCTCTAAACACATGAGATTCTTCGGGTTGTCGAAGCAGTCCCTTATCCGTTAAGGTTCTGCATGATACCAAAGCAGTATCTCTAAACACACAAGATTCTTCAGGTGGTCAAAGCAGTCCATTATCCAATAAGGTTCTTTGCGATACCAAAGCAGTATCTCTAAACACATGAGATTCTTCGGGTGGTCAAAGCAGTCCCTTATCAACTAATGTTCTTCGCGATACCAAAGCAATATCTCTAAACACATTAGATTCTTCGGGTGGTCGAAGCAGTCCCTTATCCAAAAAGGTTCTTCGTGATACCAAAGAAGTATCTCTAAACACATAAGATTCGTCGGGTGGTCGAAGCAGCGCCTTATCCAATAAGGTTCTTCGCGATACGAAAATAGTGTCTCTAAACACATGAGATTCTTCGGGTGGTCGAAGCAGTCCCTTATCCGTTAAGGTTCTTCACGATACCAAAGCAGTATCTCTAAACACATGAGATTCTTCGGGTGGTCGAAGCAGTCCCTTATCCAATAAGGTTCTTTGCGATACCAAAGCAGTATCTCTAAACACATGAGATTCTTCAGGTGGTCGAAGCAGTCCTTTATCCGTTAAGGTTCTGCATGATACCAAAGCAGTATCTCTAAACACACGAGATTCTTCAGGTGGTCAAAGCAGTCCATTATCCAATAAGGTTCTTTGCGATACCAAAGCAATATCTCTAAACACATGAGATTCTTCGGGTGGTCAAAGCAGTCCCTTATCAACTAAGGTTCTTCGCGATACCAAAGCAATATCTCTAAACACATGAGATTCTTTGGGTGGTTGAAGTAGTCCCTTATCCAATAAGGTTTTTCGCGATACCAAAGCATTATCTCTAAACACATGCGATTCTTCGGGTGGTCGAAGCAGTACCTTATCCAATAAGGTTCTTCGTCATACCAAAGCAGTATCTCTAAACACATGAGATTCTTCGGGTGGTCGAAGCAGTCCCTTATCCAATAAGGTTCTTCAGATACCAAAGTAGTATCTCTAAACATATGAGATTCTTAGGATGGTCGAAGAAGTCCCTTATCCAATAAGGTTATTCGCAATACCAAAGCAGTATCTCTAAACACATGAGATTCTTCGGGTGGTCGAAGTAGTCCCTTATCCGTTAAGGTTCTGCATGATACCAAAGCAGTATCTATAAACACACAAGATTCTTCAGGTGGTCAAAGCAGTCCATTATCCAATAAGGTTCTTTGCGATACCAAAGCAGTATCTCTAAACACATGAGATTCCTCGGGTGGTCCAAGCAGTCCCTTATCAACTAATGTTCTTCGCGATACCAAAGTAATATCTCTAAACACATTAGATTCTTCGGGTGGTCGTAGCAGTCCCTTATCCAAAAAGGTTCTTCGCGATACCAAAGAAATATCTCTAAACACATGAGATTCGTCGGGTGGTCGAAGCAGCGCCTTATCCAATAAGGTTCTTCGCGATACGAAAACAGTATCTCTAAACACATGAGATTCTTCGGGTGGTCGAAGCAGTCCCTTATCCGTTATGGTTCTTCACGATACCAAAGCAGTATCTCTAAACACATGAGATTCTTCGGGTGGTCGAAGCAGTCCCTTATCCAATAAGGTTCTTTGCGATACCAAAGCAGTATCTCTAAACACATGAGATTCTTCCGGTGGTCAAAGCAGTCCCTTGTCTAATAAGGTTCTTCGCGATACCAAAGCAGTATCTCTAAATACATGAGCTTCTTTGGGTGGTTGAAACAGTCCCTTATCTAATAAGGTTCTTCGCCATACCAAAGTAGTACCTCTAAACACATGAGATTCTTCGGGTGGTCGAAGCATTCCCTTATCTATTAAGGTTCTTCACGATACCAAAGCAGTATCTCTAAACACATGAGATTCTTTGGGTGGTGAAAGCAGTCACTTATCCAATAATGTTCTTCGCGATATCAAAGCAGTATCTCTAAACACACGAGATTCTTCACGATACCAAAGCAGTATCTCTAAACACATGAGATTCTTCCGATGGTCAAAGCAGTCCCTTATCTAATAAGGTTCTTCGCGATACCAAAGCAGTATCTCTAAACACATGAGATTCTTTGGGTGGCTGAAGTAGTCCCTTATCCAATAAGGTTTTTCACGATACCAAAGCATTATCTCTAAACACATGCGATTCTTCGGGTGGTCGAAGCAGTACCTTATCCAATAAGGTTCTTCGTCATACCAAAGCAGTATCTCTAAACACATGAGATTCTTCGGGTGGTCGAAGCAGTTCCATATCCAATAAGGTTCTTCAAATACCAAAGTAGTATCTCTAAACATATGAGATTCTTAGGATGGTCGAAGAAGTCCCTTATCCAATAAGGTTCTTCGCAATACCAAAGCAGTATCTCTAAACACATGAGATTCTTCGGGTTGTCGAAGCAGTCCCTTATCCGTTAAGGTTCTGCATGATACCAAAGCAGTATCTCTAAACACACAAGATTCTTCAGGTGGTCAAAGCAGTCCATTATCCAATAAGGTTCTTTGCGATACCAAAGCAGTATCTCTAAACACATGAGATTCTTCGGGTGGTCAAAGCAGTCCCTTATCAACTAATGTTCTTCGCGATACCAAAGCAATATCTCTAAACACATTAGATTCTTCGGGTGGTCGAAGCAGTCCCTTATCCAAAAAGGTTCTTCGCGATACCAAAGAAGTATCTCTAAACACATAAGATTCGTCGGGTGGTCGAAGCAGCGCCTTATCCAATAAGGTTCTTCGCGATACGAAAATAGTATCTCTAAACACATGAGATTCTTCGGGTGGTCGAAGCAGTCCCTTATCCAATAAGGTTCTTTGCGATACCAAAGCAGTATCTCTACACACATGAGATTCTTCCGGTGGACAAAGCAGCCCCTTGTCTAATAAGGTTCTTCGCGATACCAAAGCAGTATCTCTAAACACATGAGATTCTTTGGGTGGTTGAAGTAGTCCCTTATCCAATAAGGTTCTTCACGATACCAAAGCAGTATCTCTAAACACATGAGATTCTTCGGGTGGTCGAAGCAGTCCCTTATCCAATAAGGTTCTTTGCGATACCAAAGCAGTATCTCTAAACACATGAGATTCTTCGGGTGGTCGAAGCAGTCCTTTATCCGTTAAGGTTCTGCATGATACCAAAGCAGTATCTCTAAACACACGAGATTCTTCAGGTGGTCAAAGCAGTCCATTATCCAATAAGGTTCTTTGCGATACCAAAGCAATATCTCTAAACACATGAGATTCTTCGGGTGGTCAAAGCAGTCCCTTATCAACTAAGGTTCTTCGCGATACCAAAGCAATATCTCTAAACACATGAGATTCTTTGGGTGGTTGAAGTAGTCCCTTATCCAATAAGGTTTTTCGCGATACCAAAGCATTATCTCTAAACACATGCGATTCTTCGGGTGGTCGAAGCAGTACCTTATCCAATAAGGTTCTTCGTCATACCAAAGCAGTTTCTCTAAACACATGAGATTCTTCGGGTGGTCGAAGCAGTTCCATATCCAATAAGGTTCTTCAAATACCAAAGTAGTATCTCTAAACATATGAGATTCTTAGGATGGTCGAAGAAGTCCCTTATCCAATAAGGTTCTTCACAATACCAAAGCAGTATCTCTAAACACATGAGATTCTTCGGGTTGTCAAAGCAGTCCCTTATCCGTTAAGGTTCTGCATGATACCAAAGCAGTATCTCTAAACACACAAGATTCTTCAGGTGGTCAAAGCAGTCCATTATCCAATAAGGTTCTTTGCGATACCAAAGCAGTATCTCTAAACACATGAGATTCTTCGGGTGGTCAAAGCAGTCCCTTATCAACTAATGTTCTTCGCGATACCAAAGCAATATCTCTAAACACATTAGATTCTTCGGGTGGTCGAAGCAGTCCCTTATCCAAAAAGGTTCTTCGCGATACCAAAGAAGTATCTCTAAACACATAAGATTCGTCGGGTGGTCGAAGCAGCGCCTTATCCAATAAGGTTCTTCGCGATACGAAAATAGTATCTCTAAACACATGAGATTCTTCGGGTGGTCGAAGCAGTCCCTTATCCGTTAAGGTTCTTCACGATACCAAAGCAATATCTCTAAACACATTAGATTCTTCGGGTGGTCGAAGCAGTCCCTTATCCAAAAAGGTTCTTCGTGATACCAAAGAAGTATCTCTAAACACATAAGATTCGTCGGGTGGTCGATGCAGCACCTTATCCAATAAGGTTCTTCGCGATACGAAAATAGTATCTCTAAACACATGAGATTCTTCGGGTGGTCGAAGCAGTCCCTTATCCGTTAAGGTTCTTCACGATACCAAAGCAGTATCTCTAAACACATGAGATTCTTCGGGTGGTCGAAGCAGTCCCTTATCCAATAAGGTTCTTTGCGATACCAAAGCAGTATCTCTAAACACATGAGATTCTTCGGGTGGTCGAAGCAGTCCTTTATCCGTTAAGGTTCTGCATGATACCAAAGCAGTATCTCTAAACACACGAGATTCTTCAGGTGGTCAAAGCAGTCCATTATCCAATAAGGTTCTTTGCGATACCAAAGCAATATCTCTAAACACATGAGATTCTTCGGGTGGTCAAAGCAGTCCCTTATCAACTAAGGTTCTTCGCGATACCAAAGCAATATCTCTAAACACATGAGATTCTTTGGGTGGTTGAAGTAGTCCCTTATCCAATAAGGTTTTTCGCGATACCAAAGCATTATCTCTAAACACATGCGATTCTTCGGGTGGTCGAAGCAGTACCTTATCCAATAAGGTTCTTCGTCATACCAAAGCAGTATCTTTAAACACATGAGATTCTTCGGGTGGTCGAAGCAGTCCCTTATCCAATAAGGTTCTTCAGATACCAAAGTAGTATCTCTAATCATATGAGATTCTTAGGATGGTCGAAGAAGTCCCTTATCCAATAAGGTTATTCGCAATACCAAAGCAGTATCTCTAAACACATGAGATTCTTCGGGTGGTCGAAGTAGTCCCTTATCCGTTAAGGTTCTGCATGATACCAAAGCAGTATCTCTAAACACACAAGATTCTTCAGGTGGTCAAAGCAGTCCATTATCCAATAAGGTTCTTTGCGATACCAAAGCAGTATCTCTAAACACATGAGATTCCTCGGGTGGTCCAAGCAGTCCCTTATCAACTATTGTTCTTCGCGATACCAAAGTAATATCTCTAAACACATTAGATTCTTCGGGTGGTCGTAGCAGTCCCTTATCCAAAAAGGTTCTTCACGATACCAAAGAAATATCTCTAAACACATGAGATTCGTCGGGTGGTCGAAGCAGCGCCTTATCCAATAAGGTTCTTCGCGATACGAAAACAGTATCTCTAAACACATGAGATTCTTCGGGTGGTCGAAGCAGTCCCTTATCCGTTATGGTTCTTCATGATACCAAAGCAGTATCTCTAAACACATGAGATTCTTCGGGTGGTCGAAGCAGTCCCTTATCCAATAAGGTTCTTTGCGATACCAAAGCAGTATCTCTAAAAACATGAGATTCTTCCGGTGGTCAAAGCAGTCCCTTGTCTAATAAGGTTCTTCGCGATACCAAAGCAGTATCTCTAAATACATGAGCTTCTTTGGGTGGTTGAAACAGTCCCTTATCTAATAAGGTTCTTCGCCATACCAAAGCAGTATCTCTAAACTCATGAGATTCTTTGGGTGGTGGAAGTAGTACCTTATCCAATAAGGTTCTTTGTGATACCAAAGCAGTATCTCTAAACACATGAGATTCTTCAAGTGGTCGAAGTAGTCCCTTATCCAATAAGGTTCTTAGCGATACCAAAGTAGTATCTCTAAACACATGAGATTCTTAGGGTCTTCGAAGCAGTCTCTTATCCAATAAGGTTCTTCGCGATACCAAAGCAGTATCTCTAAACACATGAGATTCTTCGGGTGGTCGAAGCAGTCCCTTATCTATTAAGGTTCTTCACGATACCAAAGCAGTATCTCTAAACACATGAGATTCTTTGGGTGGTGAAAGCAGTCACTTATCCAATAATGTTCTTCGCGATATCAAAGCAGTATCTCTAAACACACGAGATTTTTCACGATACCAAAGCAGTATCTCTAAACACATGAGATTCTTCCGATGGTCAAAGCAGTCCCTTATCTAATAAGGTTCTTCGCGATACCAAAGCAGTATCTCTAAACACATGAGATTCTTTGGGTGGCTGAAGTAGTCCCTTATCCAATAAGGTTTTTCACGATACCAAAGCATTATCTCTAAACACATGCGATTCTTCGGGTGGTCGAAGCAGTACCTTATCCAATAAGGTTCTTTGTCATACCAAAGCAGTATCTCTAAACACATGAGATTCTTCGGGTGGTCGAAGCAGTTCCATATCCAATAAGGTTTTTCAAATACCAAAGTAGTATCTCTAAACATATGAGATTCTTAGGATGGTCGAAGACGTCCCTTATCCAATAAGGTTCTTCGCAATACCAAAGCAGTATCTCTAAACACATGAGATTCTTCGGGTTGTCGAAGCAGTCCCTTATCCGTTAAGGTTCTGCATGATACCAAAGCAGTATCTCTAAACACACAAGATTCTTCAGGTGGTCAAAGCAGTCCATTATCCAATAAGGTTCTTTGCGATACCAAAGCAGTATCTCTAAACACATGAGATTCTTCGGGTGGTCAAAGCAGTCCCTTATCAACTAATGTTCTTCGCGATACCAAAGCAATATCTCTAAACACATTAGATTCTTCGGGTGGTCGAAGCAGTCCCTTATCCAAAAAGGTTCTTCGCGATACCAAAGAAGTATCTCTAAACACATAAGATTCGTCGGGTGGTCGAAGCAGCGCCTTATCCAATAAGGTTCTTCGCGATACGAAAATAGTATCTCTAAACACATGAGATTCTTCGGGTGGTCGAAGCAGTCCCTTATCTAATAAGGTTCTTTGCGATACCAAAGCAGTATCTCTACACACATGAGATTCTTCCGGTGGACAAAGCAGCACCTTATCCAATAAGGTTCTTCGCGATACGAAAATAGTATCTCTAAACACATGAGATTCTTCGGGTGGTCGAAGCAGTCCCTTATCCGTTAAGGTTCTTCACGATACCAAAGCAGTATCTCTAAACACATGAGATTCTTCGGGTGGTCGAAGCAGTCCCTTATCCAATAAGGTTCTTTGCGATACCAAAGCAGTATCTCTAAACACATGAGATTCTTCGGGTGGTCGAAGCAGTCCTTTATCCGTTAAGGTTCTGCATGATACCAAAGCAGTATCTCTAAACACACGAGATTCTTCAGGTGGTCAAAGCAGTCCATTATCCAATAAGGTTCTTTGCGATACCAAAGCAATATCTCTAAACACATGAGATTCTTCGGGTGGTCAAAGCAGTCCCTTATCAACTAAGGTTCTTCGCGATACCAAAGCAATATCTCTAAACACATGAGATTCTTTGGGTGGTTGAAGTAGTCCCTTATCCAATAAGGTTTTTCGCGATACCAAAGCATTATCTCTAAACACATGCGATTCTTCGGGTGGTCGAAGCAGTACCTTATCCAATAAGGTTCTTCGTCATACCAAAGCAGTATCTTTAAACACATGAGATTCTTCGGGTGGTCGAAGCAGTCCCTTATCCAATAAGGTTCTTCAAATACCAAAGTAGTATCTCTAATCATATGAGATTCTTAGGATGGTCGAAGAAGTCCCTTATCCAATAAGGTTATTCGCAATACCAAAGCAGTATCTCTAAACACATGAGATTCTTCGGGTGGTCGAAGTAGTCCCTTATCCGTTAAGGTTCTGCATGATACCAAAGCAGTATCTCTAAACACACAAGATTCTTCAGGTGGTCAAAGCAGTCCATTATCCAATAAGGTTCTTTGCGATACCAAAGCAGTATCTCTAAACACATGAGATTCCTCGGGTGGTCCAAGCAGTCCCTTATCAACTAATGTTCTTCGCGATACCAAAGTAATATCTCTAAACACATTAGATTCTTCGGGTGGTCGTAGCAGTCCCTTATCCAAAAAGGTTCTTCACGATACCAAAGAAATATCTCTAAACACATGAGATTCGTCGGGTGGTCGAAGCAGCGCCTTATCCAATAAGGTTCTTCGCGATACGAAAACAGTATCTCTAAACACATGAGATTCTTCGGGTGGTCGAAGCAGTCCCTTATCCGTTATGGTTCTTCACGATACCAAAGCAGTATCTCTAAACACATGAGATTCTTCGGGTGGTCGAAGCAGTCCCTTATCCAATAAGGTTCTTTGCGATACCAAAGCAGTATCTCTAAACACATGAGATTCTTCCGGTGGTCAAAGCAGTCCCTTGTCTAATAAGGTTCTTCGCGATACCAAAGCAGTATCTCTAAATACATGAGCTTCTTTGGGTGGTTGAAACAGTCCCTTATCTAATAAGGTTCTTCGCCATACCAAAGCAGTATCTCTAAACTCATGAGATTCTTTGGGTGGTGGAAGTAGTACCTTATCCAATAAGGTTCTTTGTGATACCAAAGCAGTATCTCTAAACACATGAGATTCTTCAAGTGGTCGAAGTAGTCCCTTATCCAATAAGGTTCTTAGCGATACCAAAGTAGTATCTCTAAACACATGAGATTCTTAGGGTCTTCGAAGCAGTCTCTTATCCAATAAGGTTCTTCGCGATACCAAAGCAGTATCTCTAAACACATGAGATTCTTCGGGTGGTCGAAGCAGTCCCTTATCTATTAAGGTTCTTCACGATACCAAAGCAGTATCTCTAAACACATGAGATTCTTTGGGTGGTGAAAGCAGTCACTTATCCAATAATGTTCTTCGCGATATCAAAGCAGTATCTCTAAACACACGAGATTTTTCACGATACCAAAGCAGTATCTCTAAACACATGAGATTCTTCCGATGGTCAAAGCAGTCCCTTATCTAATAAGGTTCTTCGCGATACCAAAGCAGTATCTCTAAACACATGAGATTCTTTGGGTGGCTGAAGTAGTCCCTTATCCAATAAGGTTTTTCACGATACCAAAGCATTATCTCTAAACTCATGCGATTCTTCGGGTGGTCGAAGCAGTACCTTATCCAATAAGGTTCTTTGTCATACCAAAGCAGTATCTCTAAACACATGAGATTCTTCGGGTGGTCGAAGCAGTTCCATATCCAATAAGGTTCTTCAAATACCAAAGTAGTATCTCTAAACATATGAGATTCTTAGGATGGTCGAAGAAGTCCCTTATCCAATAAGGTTCTTCGCAATACCAAAGCCGTATCTCTAAACACATGAGATTCTTCGGGTTGTCGAAGCAATCCCTTATCCGTTAAGGTTCTGCATGATACCAAAGCAGTATCTCTAAACACACAAGATTCTTCAGGTGGTCAAAGCAGTCCATTATCCAATAAGGTTCTTTGCGATACCAAAGCAGTATCTCTAAACACATGAGATTCTTCGGGTGGTCAAAGCAGTCCCTTATCAACTAATGTTCTTCGCGATACCAAAGCAATATCTCTAAACACATTAGATTCTTCGGGTGGTCGAAGCAGTCCCTTATCCAAAAAGGTTCTTCGCGATACCAAAGAAGTATCTCTAAACACATAAGATTCGTCGGGTGGTCGAAGCAGCGCCTTATCCAATAAGGTTCTTCGCGATACGAAAATAGTATCTCTAAACACATGAGATTCTTCGGGTGGTCGAAGCAGTCCCTTATCTAATAAGGTTCTTTGCGATACCAAAGCAGTATCTCTACACACATGAGATTCTTCCGGTGGACAAAGCAGCCCCTTGTCTAATAAGGTTCTTCGCGATACCAAAGCAGTATCTCTAAACACATGAGATTCTTTGGGTGGTTGAAGTAGTCCCTTATCCAATAAGGTTCTTCACGATACCAAAGCAGTATCTCTAAACACATGAGATTCTTCGGGTGGTCGAAGCAGTCCCTTATCCAATAAGGTTCTTTGCGATACCAAAGCAGTATCTCTAAACACATGAGATTCTTCGGGTGGTCGAAGCAGTCCTTTATCCGTTAAGGTTCTGCATGATACCAAAGCAGTATCTCTAAACACACGAGATTCTTCAGGTGGTCAAAGCAGTCCATTATCCAATAAGGTTCTTTGCGATACCAAAGCAATATCTCTAAACACATGAGATTCTTCGGGTGGTCAAAGCAGTCCCTTATCAACTAAGGTTCTTCGCGATACCAAAGCAATATCTCTAAACACATGAGATTCTTTGGGTGGTTGAAGTAGTCCCTTATCCAATAAGGTTTTTCGCGATACCAAAGCATTATCTCTAAACACATGCGATTCTTCGGGTGTTCGAAGCAGTACCTTATCCAATAAGGTTCTTCGTCATACCAAAGCAGTATCTCTAAACACATGAGATTCTTCGGGTGGTCGAAGCAGTTCCATATCCAATAAGGTTCTTCAAATACCAAAGTAGTATCTCTAAACATATGAGATTCTTAGGATGGTCGAAGAAGTCCCTTATCCAATAAGGTTCTTCGCAATACCAAAGCAGTATCTCTAAACACATGAGATTCTTCGGGTTGTCGAAGCAGTCCCTTATCCGTTAAGGTTCTGCATGATACCAAAGCAGTATCTCTAAACACACAAGATTCTTCAGGTGGTCAAAGCAGTCCATTATCCAATAAGGTTCTTTGCGATACCAAAGCAGTATCTCTAAACACATGAGATTCTTCGGGTGGTCAAAGCAGTCCCTTATCAACTAATGTTCTTCGCGATACCAAAGCAATATCTCTAAACACATTAGATTCTTCGGGTGGTCGAAGCAGTCCCTTATCCAAAAAGGTTCTTCGCGATACCAAAGAAGTATCTCTAAACACATAAGATTCGTCGGGTGGTCGAAGCAGCGCCTTATCCAATAAGGTTCTTCGCGATACGAAAATAGTATCTCTAAACACATGAGATTCTTCGGGTGGTCGAAGCAGTCCCTTATCCGTTAAGGTTCTTCACGATACCAAAGCAGTATCTCTAAACACATGAGATTCTTCGGGTGGTCGAAGCAGTCCCTTATCCAATAAGGTTCTTTGTGATACCAAAGCAGTATCTCTACACACATGAGATTCTTTGGGTGGTTGAAGTAGTCCATTATCCAATAAGGTTCTTCACGATACCAAAGCAGTATCTCTAAACACATGAGATTCTTCGGGTGGTCGAAGCAGTCCCTTATCCAATAAGGTTCTTTGCGATACCAAAGCAGTATCTCTAAACACATGAGATTCTTCGGGTGGTCGAAGCAGTCCTTTATCCGTTAAGGTTCTGCATGATACCAAAGCAGTATCTCTAAACACACGAGATTCTTCAGGTGGTCAAAGCAGTCCATTATCCAATAAGGTTCTTTGCGATACCAAAGCAATATCTCTAAACACATGAGATTCTTCGGGTGGTCAAAGCAGTCCCTTATCAACTAAGGTTCTTCGCGATACCAAAGCAATATCTATAAACACATGAGATTCTTTGGGTGGTTGAAGTAGTCCCTTATCCAATAAGGTTTTTCGCGATACCAAAGCATTATCTCTAAACACATGCGATTCTTCGGGTGGTCGAAGCAGTACCTTATCCAATAAGGTTCTTCGTCATACCAAAGCAGTATCTCTAAACACATGAGATTCTTCGGGTGGTCGAAGCAGTCCCTTATCCAATAAGGTTCTTCAGATACCAAAGTAGTATCTCTAAACATATGAGATTCTTAGGATGGTCGAAGAAGTCCCTTATCCAATAAGGTTATTCGCAATACCAAAGCAGTATCTCTAAACACATGAGATTCTTTGGGTGGTCGAAGTAGTCCCTTATCCGTTAAGGTTCTGCATGATACCAAAGCAGTATCTCTAAACACACAAGATTCTTCAGGTGGTCAAAGCAGTCCATTATCCAATAAGGTTCTTTGCGATACCAAAGCAGTATCTCTAAACACATGGGATTCCTCGGGTGGTCCAAGCAGTCCCTTATCAACTAATGTTCTTCGCGATACCAAAGTAATATCTCTAAACACATTAGATTCTTCGGGTGGTCGTAGCAGTCCCTTATCCAAAAAGGTTCTTCGCGATACCAAAGAAATATCTCTAAACACATGAGATTCGTCGGGTGGTCGAAGCAGCGCCTTATCCAATAAGGTTCTTCGCGATACGAAAACAGTATCTCTAGACACATGAGATTCTTCGGGTGGTCGAAGCAGTCCCTTATCCGTTATGGTTCTTCACGATACCAAAGCAGTATCTCTAAACACATGAGATTCTTCGGGTGGTCGAAGCAGTCCCTTATCCAATAAGGTTCTTTGCGATACCAAAGCAGTATCTCTAAACACATGAGATTCTTCCGGTGGTCAAAGCAGTCCCTTGTCTAATAAGGTTCTTCGCGATACCAAAGCAGTATCTCTAAACACATGAGCTTCTTTGGGTGGTTGAAACAGTCCCTTATCTAATAAGGTTCTTCGCCATACCAAAGCAGTATCTCTAAACTCATGAGATTCTTTGGGTGGTGGAAGTAGTACCTTATCCAATAAGGTTCTTTGTGATACCAAAGCAGTATCTCTAAACACATGAGATTCTTCAAGTGGTCGAAGTAGTCCCTTATCCAATAAGGTTCTTAGCGATACCAAAGTAGTATCTCTAAACACATGAGATTCTTAGGGTCTTCGAAGCAGTCTCTTATCCAATAAGGTTCTTCGCGATACCAAAGTAGTATCTCTAAACACATGAGATTCTTCGGGTGTTCGAAGCAGTCCCTTATCTATTAAGGTTCTTCACGATACCAAAGCAGTATCTCTAAACACATGAGATTCTTTGGGTGGTGAAAGCAGTCACTTATCCAATAATGTTCTTCGCGATAT
Organism: Lathyrus sativus; assembly: GCA_963859935.3. Classification (NCBI taxonomy): domain Eukaryota; kingdom Viridiplantae; phylum Streptophyta; class Magnoliopsida; order Fabales; family Fabaceae; genus Lathyrus; species Lathyrus sativus. Next base: position 232,763,353 of record OZ012740.1, on the reverse strand, counting down.
CAAAGCAGTATCTCTAAACACACGAGATTCTTCACGATACCAAAGCAGTATCTCTAAATACATGAGATTCTTCCGATGGTCAAAGCAGTCCTTTATCTAATAAGGTTCTTCGCGATACCAAAGCAGTATCTCTAAACACATGAGATTCTTTGGGTGGCTGAAGTAGTCCCTTATCCAATAAGGTTTTTCACGATACCAAAGCATTATCTCTAAACACATGCAATTCTTCGGGTGGTCGAAGCAGTACCTTATCCAATAAGGTTCTTCGTCATACCAAAGCAATATCTCCAAACACATGAGATTCTTCGGGTGGTCGAAGCAGTCCCTTATCCAATAAGGTTCTTCACGATTCCAAAGTAGTATCTCTAAACACATGAGATTCATAGGGTGTTCGAAGAAGTCCCTTATCCAATAAGGTTCTTCGCAATACCAAAGCAGTATCTCTAAACACATGAGATTCTTCGGGTGGTCGAAGCAGTCTCTTATCCGTTATGGTTCTTCATGATACCAAAGCAGTATCTCTAAACACATTAGATTCTTCGGGTGGTCGAAACAGTCCCTTATCCAAAAAAGTTCTTCGCGGTACCAAAGAAGTATCTCTAAACACATGAGATTCATCGGGTGGTCGAAGCAGAGCCTTATCCAATAAGGTTCTTCGTCATACCAAAGCCGTGTCTCTAAACACATGAGATTCTTCGGGTGGTCGAAGCAGTCCCTTATCCGTTAAGGTTCTTCACGATACCAAAGCCGTATCTCTAAACACATGAGATTCTTCGGGTGGTCGAAGCAGTCCCTTATCCAATAAGGTTCTTTGCGATACCAAAGCAGTATCTCTAAACACATGAGATTATTTGGGTGGTTGAAGCAGTCCCTTATCCAATAAGGTTCTTCGTGATACCAAAGCAGTATCTCTAAACACAAGAGATGCTTCGGGTGGTCGAAGCAGTACCTTATCCAATAAGGTTCTTCGTCATGCCAAAGAAGTATCTCTAAACACATGAGATTCTTCGAGTGGTCGAAGCAGTCCCCTATCCAATTAGGTTCTTCACGATTCCAAAGTAGTATCTCTAAACACATGAGATTCATAGGGTGTTCTAAGAAGTCCCTTATCCAATAAGGTTCTTCGTGATACCAAAGCAGTATCTCTAAACACACGAGATTCTTCAGGTGGTCAAACCAGTCCATTATCCAATAAGGTTCTTTGCGATACCAAAGCAGTATCTCTAAACACATGAGATTCTTCGGGTGGTCAAAGCAGTCCCTTATCAACTAAGGTTCTTCGCGATACCAAAGCAATATCTATAAACACATGAGATTATTTGGGTGGTTGAAGTAGTCCCTTATCCAATAAGGTTTTTCGCGATACCAAAGCATTATCTCTAAACACATGCGATTCTTCGGGTGGTCGAAGCAGTACCTTATCCAATAAGGTTCTTCGTCATACCAAAGCAGTATCTCTAAACACATGAGATTCTTCGGGTGGTCGAAGCAGTCCCTTATCCAATAAGGTTCTTCAGATACCAAAGTAGTATCTCTAAACATATGAGATTCTTAGGATGGTCGAAGAAGTCCCTTATCCAATAAGGTTATTCGCAATACCAAAGCAGTATCTCTAAACACATGAGATTCTTCGGGTGGTCGAAGTAGTCCCTTATCCGTTAAGGTTCTGCATGATACCAAAGCAGTATCTCTAAACACACAAGATTCTTCAGGTGGTCAAAGCAGTCCATTATCCAATAAGGTTCTTTGCGATACCAAAGCAGTATCTCTAAACACATGAGATTCCTCGGGTGGTCCAAGCAGTCCCTTATCAACTAATGTTCTTCGCGATACCAAAGTAATATCTCTAAACACATTAGATTCTTCGGGTGGTCGTAGCAGTCCCTTATCCAAAAAGGTTCTTCGCGATACCAAAGAAATATCTCTAAACACATGAGATTCGTCGGGTGGTCGAAGCAGCGCCTTATCCAATAAGGTTCTTCGCGATACGAAAACAGTATCTCTAAACACATGAGATTCTTCGGGTGGTCGAAGCAGTCCCTTATCCGTTATGGTTCTTCACGATACCAAAGCAGTATCTCTAAACACATGAGATTCTTCGGGTGGTCGAAGCAGTCCCTTATCCAATAAGGTTCTTTGCGATACCAAAGCAGTATCTCTAAACACATGAGATTCTTCTGGTGGTCAAAGCAGTCCCTTGTCTAATAAGGTTCTTCGCGATACCAAAGCAGTATCTCTAAATACATGAGCTTCTTTGGGTGGTTGAAACAGTCCCTTATCTAATAAGGTTCTTCGCCATACCAAAGCAGTATCTCTAAACTCATGAGATTCTTTGGGTGGTGGAAGTAGTACCTTATCCAATAAGGTTCTTTGTGATACAAAAGCAGTATCTCTAAACACATGAGATTCTTCAAGTGGTCGAAGTAGTCCCTTATCCAATATGGTTCTTAGCGATACCAAAGTAGTATCTCTAAACACATGAGATTCTTAGGGTCTTCGAAGCAGTCTCTTATCCAATAAGGTTCTTCGCGATACCAAAGTAGTATCTCTAAACACATGAGATTCTTCGGGTGGTCGAAGCAGTCCCTTATCTATTAAGGTTCTTCACGATACCAAAGCAGTATCTCTGAACACATGAGATTCTTTGGGTGGTGAAAGCAGTCACTTATCCAATAATGTTCTTCGCGATATCAAAGCAGTATCTCTAAACACACGAGATTCTTCACGATACCAAAGCAGTATCTCTAAACACATGAGATTCTTCCGATGGTCAAAGCAGTCCCTTATCTAATAAGGTTCTTCGCGATACCAAAGCAGTATCTCTAAACACATGAGATTCTTTGGGTGGCTGAAGTAGTCCCTTATCCAATAAGGTTTTTCACGATACCAAAGCATTATCTCTAAACACATGCAATTCTTCGGGTGGTCGAAGCAGTACCTTATCCAATAAGGTTCTTCGTCATACCAAAGCAGTATCTCCAAACACATGAGATTCTTCGGGAGGTCGAAGCAGTCCCTTATCCAATAAGGTTCTTCACGATTCCAAAGTAGTATCTCTAAACACATGAGATTCATAGGGTGTTCGAAGAAGTCCCTTATCCAATAAGGTTCTTCGCAATACCAAAGCAGTATCTCTAAACACATGAGATTCTTCGGGTGGTCGAAGCAGTCTCTTATCCGTTATGGTTCTTCATGATACCAAAGCAGTATCTCTAAACACATTAGATTCTTCGGGTGGTCGAAGCAGTCCCTTATCCAAAAAAGTTCTTCGCGGTACCAAAGAAGTATCTCTAAACACATGAGATTCATCGGGTGGTCGAAGCAGAGCCTTATCCAATAAGGTTCTTCGTCATACCAAAGCCGTGTCTCTAAACACATGAGATTCTTCGGGTGGTCGAAGCAGTCCCTTATCCGTTAAGGTTCTTCACGATACCAAAGCCGTATCTCTAAACACATGAGATTCTTCGGGTGGTCGAAGCAGTCCCTTATCCAATAAGGTTCTTTGCGATACCAAAGCAGTATCTCTAAACACATGAGATTCTTTGGGTGGTTGAAGCAGTCCCTTATCCAATAAGGTTCTTCGTGATACCAAAGCAGTATCTCTAAACACAAGAGATGCTTCGGGTGGTCGAAGCAGTACCTTATCCAATAAGGTTCTTCGTCATGCCAAAGAAGTATCTCTAAACACATGAGATTCTTCGAGTGGTCGAAGCAGTCCCCTATCCAATTAGGTTCTTCACGATTCCAAAGTAGTATCTCTAAACACATGAGATTCATAGGGTGTTCTAAGAAGTCCCTTATCCAATAAGGTTCTTCGTGATACCAAAGCAGTATCTCTAAACACACGAGATTCTTCAGGTGGTCAAACCAGTCCATTATCCAATAAGGTTCTTTGCGATACCAAAGCAGTATCTCTAAACACATGAGATTCTTCGGGTGGTCAAAGCAGTCCCTTATCAACTAATGTTCTTCGCAATACCGAAGCAATATCTCTAAACACATTAGATTCTTCGGGTGGTCAAAGCAGTCCCTTATCCAAAAAGGTTCTTCGCGATACCAAAGAAGTATCTCTAAACACATGAGATTTGTCGGGTGGTCGAAGCAGTGCCTTATCCAATAAGGTTCTTCGTCATACCAAAGCAGTATCTCTAAACACATGAGATTCTTCGGGTGGTCGAAGCAGTCCCTTATCCGTTATGGTTCTTCACGATACCAAAGCAGTATCTCTAAACACATGAGATTCTACGGGTGGTCGAAGCAATCCCTTATCCAATAAGGTTCTTTGCGATACCAAAGCAGTATCTCTAAACACATGAGATTCTTCCGGTGGTCAAAGGAGTCCCTTATCTAATAAGGTTCTTCGCGATACCAAAGCAGTATCTCTAAATACATGAGATTCATTGGGTGGTTGAAGAAGTCCCTTATCCAATAAGGTTCTTCGTGATACCAAAGCAGTATCTCTAAACACATGAGATTCTTCGGGTGGTCGAAGCAGTACCTTATCCAATAAGGTTCTTTGTGATACCAAAGCAGTATCTCTAAACACATGAGATTCTTTAAGTGGTCGAAGCAGTCCCTTATCCAATAAGGTTCTTCGCGATACCAAAGCAGTATCACTAAACACATGAGATTTATAGCGTGGTCGAAGCAGTCCCTTATCCAATAAGGTTCTTCGCGATACCAAAGTAGTATCTCTAAACACATGAGATTCTTCGGGTGGTCAAAGCAGTCCCTTATTTGTTAACGTTCTTCACGATACCAAAGCAGTATCTCTAAACACATGATATTCTTCGGATGGTGAAAGCAGTCCCTTATCTAATATTTTTCTTCGCGATATCAAAGCAGTATCTCTAAACACATGAGATTCTTCGCGATACCAAAGCAGTATCTCTAAACACATGAGATTCTTCGTGTGGTCGAAGCATTCCCTTGTCCAATAAGGTTCTTCGCGATACGAAAACAGTATCTCTAAACACATGAGATTCTTCGGGTGGTCGAAGCAGTCCCTTATTCGTTAAGGTTCTTCACGATACCAAAGCTGTATCTCTAAACACATGAGATTTGTCGGGTGGTCGAAGCAGTGGCTTATCCAATAAGGTTCTTCGTCATACCAAAGCAGTATCTCTAAACACATGAGATTCTTCGGGTGGTCGAAGCAGTCCCTTATCCGTTATGGTTCTTCACGATACCAAAGCAGTATCTCTAAACACATGAGATTCTACGGGTGGTCAAAGCAATCCCTTATCCAATAAGGTTCTTTGCGATACCAAAGCAGTATCTCTAAACACAAGAGATTCTTCCGGTGGTCAAAGGAGTCCCTAATCTAATAAGGTTCTTCGCGATACCAAAGCAGTATCTCTAAATACATTAGATTCATTGGGTGGTTGAAGAAGTCCCTTATCCAATAAGGTTCTTCGTGATACCAAAGCAGTATCTCTAAACACATGAGATTCTTCGGGTGGTCGAAGCAGTACCTTATCCAATAAGGTTCTTTGTGATACCAAAGCAGTTTCTCTAAACACATGAGATTCTTCAAGTGGTCGAAGCAGTCCCTTATCCAATAAGGTTCTTCGCGATACCAAAGCAGTATCACTAAACACATGAGATTTATAGCATGGTCGAAGCAGTCCCTTATCCAATAAGGTTCTTCGCGATACCAAAGTAGTATCTCTAAACACATGAGATTCTTCGGGTGGTCGAAGCAGTCCCTTATTTGTTAACATTCTTCACGATACCAAAGCAGTATCTCTAAACACATGAGATTCTTCGGGTGGTGAAAGCAGTCCCTTATCTAATATTTTTCTTCGCGATATCAAAGCAGTATCTCTAAACACATGAGATTCTTCGCGATACCAAAGCAGTATCTCTAAACACATGAGATTCTTCTTGTGGTCGAAGCATTCCCTTGTCCAATAAGGTTCTTCGCGATACGAAAACAGTATCTCTAAACACATGAGATTCTTCGGGTGGTCGAAGCAGTCCCTTATCCGTTAAGGTTCTTCACGATACCAAAGTTGTATCTCTAAACACATGAGATTCTTCGGGTGGTCGAAGCAGTCCCTTATCCAATAAGGTTCTTTGCGATACCAAAGCAGTATCTCTATACACATGAGATTCTTCCGGTGGTCAAAGCAGTACATTATCTAATAAGGTTCTTCGCGATACCAAACTAGTATCTCTAAACACATGAGATTCTTTGGGTGGTTGAAGCAGTCCCTTATCCAATAAGGTTCTTCGCGATACCAAAGCAGTATCTCTAAACACATGAGATTCTTCGGGTGGTCGAAGCAGTCCCTTATCCATTAAGGTTCTTCACGATACCATAGCAGTATCTCTAAACACATGATATTCTTCGGGTGGTCGAAGCAGTCCCTTATCCAATAAGGTTCTTTGCGATACCAAAGCAGTATCTCTTAACGCATGAGATTCTTCCGGTGGTCAAAGGAGTCCCTTATCTAATAAGGTTCTTCGCGATACCAAAGCAGTATCTCCAAATACATGAGATTCATTTGGGTGGTTGAAGAATTCCCTGATCCAATAAGGTTCTTCGCGATACCAAAGCAGTATCTCTAAACACATGAGATTCCTCGGGTGGTCGAAGCAGTACCTTATCCAATAAGGTTCTTTGTGATACCAAAGCAGTATCTTTAAACACATGAGATTCTTCAAGTGGTAGAAGCAGTCCCTTATCCAATAAGTTTCTTCGCTATACCAAAGTAGTATGACTAAACACATGAGATTCATAGGGTGGTCGAAGCAGTCCCTTATCCAATAAGGTTCTTCACGATACCAAAGTAGTATCTCTAAACACATGAGATTCTTCGGGTGGTCGAAGCAGTCCCTTATCTGTTAAGGTTCTTCACTATACCAAAGCAGTATCTCTAAACACATGATATTCTTCGGGTGGTGAAAGCAGTCCCTTCTCCAATAATGTTCTTCGCGATATCAAAGCAATATCTCTAAACACATGAGATTCTTCGGGTGGTCGAAGCAGTACCTTATCCAATAAGGTTCTTCGTCATACCAAAGCAGTATCTCTAAACACATGAGATTCTTCGGGTGGTCGAAGTAATCCCTTATCCAATGAGGTTCTTCACGATACCAAAGTAGTATCTCTAAACACATGAGATTCATAGGGTGGTCGAAGAAGTCCCTTATCCAATAAGGTTCTTCGTGATACCAAAGCAGTATCTCTAAACACATGAGATTCTTCGGGTGCTCGAAGCAGTCCCTTATCCGTTAAGGTTCTTCATGATACCAAAGCAGTATCTCTAAACACATGAGATTCTTCGTGTGGTCGAAGCATTCCCTAATCCAATAAGGTTCTTCGCGATACGAAAACAGTATCTCTAAACACATGAGATTCTTCGGGTGGTCGAAGCAGTCCCTTATCCATTAAGGTTCTTCACGATACCAAAGTTGTATCTCTAAACACATGAGATTCTTCGGGTGGTTGAAGCAGTCCCTTATCCAATAATGTTCTTTGCGATACCAAAGCAGTATCTCTATACACATGAGATTCTTCCGGTGGTAAAAGCAGTCCCTTATATAATAAGGTTCTTCGCGATACCAAAGTAGTATCTCTAAACATATGAGATTCTTCGGGTGGTCGAAGCAGTCCCTGATCCGTTAAGGTTCTTCACGATACCAAAGCAGTATCTCTAAACACATGAGATTGTTCGGGTGGTCGAAGCAGTCCCTTATCCAATAAGGTTCTTTGCGATACCAAAGCAGTATCTCTAAACACATGAGATTCTTCCGATGGTCAAAGGAGTCCCTTATCTAATAAGGTTCTTTCCGATACCAAAGCAGTATCTCTAAATACATGAGATTCATTGGGTGGTTGAAGAAGTCCCTTATCCAATAAGGTTCTTCGCGATACCCAAGCAGTATCTCTAAACACATGAGATTCTTCGGGTTGTCGAAGCAGTACCTTATCCAATGAGGTTGTTTGTGATACCAAAGCAGTATCTCTAAACACATGAGATTCTTCAAGTGGTCGAAGCAGTCCTTTATCCAATAAGGTTCTTCGCTATACCAAAGTAGTATCACTAAACACGTGAGATTCATAGGGTGGTCGAAGCAGTCCCTTATCCAATAAGGTTCTTCACGATACCAAAGTAGTATCTCTAAACACACGAGATTCTTCGGGTGGTCGAAGCAGTCCCTTATCTGTTAAGGTTCTTCACGATACCAAAGCAGTATCTCTAAACACATGAGATTCTTTGGGTGGTGAAAGCAGTCCCTTATCCAATAATGTTCGTGATATCAAAGCAGTATCTCTAAACACATGAGATTCTTCGGATGGTCTAAGCAATACCTTATCCAATAAGGTTCTTCGTCATACCAAAGCAGTATCTCTAAACACATGAGATTCTTCGGGTGGTCGAAGGAGTCCCTTATCCAATAAGGTTCTTCACGATACCAAAGTAGTATCTCTAAACACATGAGATTCATAGGGTGGTCAAAGAAGTCCCTTATCCAATAAGGTTCTTCGTGATACCAAAGCAGTATCTCTAAACACATGAGATTCTTCGGGTGGTCGAAGCAGTCCCTTATCCGTTAAGGTTCTTCATGATACCAAAGCAGTATCTCTAAACACACGTTATTCTTCAGGTGGTCAAAGCAGTCCATTATCCAATAAGGTTCTTCGCGATACCAAAGCAGTATCTCTAAACACATGAGATTCTTCGGGTGGTCGAAGCAGTCCCTTATCTGTTAAGGTTCTTCACGATACCATAGCAGTATCTATAAACACATGAGATTCTTCGGGTGGTCGAAGCAGTACCTTATCCAATAAGGTTCTTCGTCATACCAAAGTAGTATCTCTAAACACATGAGATTCTTCCGGTGGTCAAAGGAGTCTCTTATCTAATAAGGTTCTTCGCGATACCAAAGCAGTATCTCTAAACACATGAGATTCTTTGGGTGGTGAAAGCAGTCACTTATCCAATAATGTTCTTCGCGATATCAAAGCAGTATCTCTAAACACACGAGATTCTTCACGATACCAAAGCAGTATCTCTAAACACATGAGATTCTTCCGATGGTCAAAGCAGTCCCTTATCTAATAAGGTTCTTCGCGATACCAAAGCAGTATCTCTAAACACATGAGATTCTTTGGGTGGTTGAAGTAGTCCCTTATCCAATAAGGTTTTTCGCGATACCAAAGCATTATCTCTAAACACATGCAATTCTTCGGGTGGTCGAAGCAGTACCTTATCCAATAAGGTTCTTCGTCATACCAAAGCAGTATCTCCAAACACATGAGATTCTTCGGGTGGTCGAAGCAGTCCCTTATCCAATAAGGTTCTTCACGATTCCAAAGTAGTATCTCTAAACACATGAGATTCATAGGGTGTTCGAAGAAGTCGCTTATCCAATAAGGTTCTTCGCAATACCAAATCAGTATCTCTAAACACATGAGATTCTTCGGGTGATCGAAGCAGTACCTTATTCAATAAGGTTCTTCGTGATACCAAAGCAGTATCTCTAAACACATGAGATTCTTTGGGTGGTTGAAGCAGTCCCTTACCAAATAAGGTTCTTCGCGATACCAAAGCAGTATCTCTAAACATAAGAGATTCTTCGGGTGGTCGAAGCAGTCCCTTTTCCGTTAAGGTTCTTCACGATACCAAAGCAGTATCTCTAAACACATGAGATTGTTCGGGTGTTCGAAGCAGTCCCTTATCCAATAAGGTTCTTTGCGATACCAAAGCAGTATCTCTAAACACATGAGATTCTTCCGATGGTCAAAGGAGTCCCTTATCTAATAAGGTTCTTTCCGATACCAAAGCAGTATCTCTAAATACATGAGATTCATTGGGTGGTTGAAGAAGTCCCTTATCCAATAAGGTTCTTCGCGATACCCAAGCAGTATCTCTAAACACATGAGATTCTTCGGGTTGTCGAAGCAGTACCTTATCCAATGAGGTTGTTTGTGATACCAAAGCAGTATCTCTAAACACATGAGATTCTTCAAGTGGTCGAAGCAGTCCTGTATCCAATAAGGTTCTTCGCTATACCAAAGTAGTATCACTAAACACGTGAGATTCATAGGGTGGTCGAAGCAGTCCCTTATCCAATAAGGTTCTTCACGATACCAAAGTAGTATCTCTAAACACACGAGATTCTTCGGGTGGTCGAAGCAGTCCCTTATCTGTTAAGGTTCTTCACGATACCAAAGCAGTATCTCTAAACACATGAGATTCTTCGGGTGGTGAAAGCAGTCCCTTATCCAATAATGTTCGTGATATCAAAGCAGTATCTCTAAACACATGAGATTCTTCGGGTGGTCGAAGCAGTACCTTATCCAATAAGGTTCTTTGTGATACCAAAGCAGTATCTCTAAACACATGAGATTCTTCAAGTGGTCGAAGCAGTCCCTTATCCAATAAGGTTCTTCGCGATACCAAAGCAGTATCACTAAACACATGAGATTTATAGCGTGGTCTAAGCAGTCCCTTATCTGTTAACGTTCTTCACGATACCAAAGCAGTATCTCTAAACACATGAGATTCTTCGGGTGGTGAAAGCAGTCCCTTATCTAATAATGTTCTTCGCGATATCAAAGCAGTATCTCTAAACACATGAGATTCTTCGCGATACCAAAGCAGTATCTCTAAACACATGAGATTCTTCGTGTGGTCGAAGCATTCCTTTGTCCAATAAGGTTCTTCGCGATACGAAAACAGTATCTCTAAACACATGAGATTCTTCGGGTGGTCGAAGCAGTCCCTTATCCGTTAAGGTTCTTCACGATACCAAAGCTGTATCTCTAAACACATGAGATTCTTCCGGTGGTCGAAGCAATCCCTTATCCAATAAGGTTCTTTGCGATACCAAAGCAGTATCTCTATACACAAGAGATTCTTCCGGTGGTCAAAGCAGTACATTATCTAATAAGGTTCTTCGCGATACCAAACTAGTATCTCTAAACACATGAGATTCTTTGGGTGGTTGAAGCAATCCCTTATCCAATAAGGTTCTTCGCGATACCAAAGCAGTATCTCTAAACACCTTCGGGTGGTCGAAGCAGTACCTTATCCAATAAGGTTCTTTGTGATACCAAAGCAGTATCTTTAAACACATGAGATTCTTCAAGTGGTCGAAGCAGTCCCTTATCCAATAAGTTTCTTCGCTATACCAAAGTAGTATGACTAAACACATGAGATTCATAGGGTGGTCGAAGCAGTCCCTTATCCAATAAGGTTCTTCACGATACCAAAGTAGTATCTCTAAACACATGAGATTCTTCGGGTGGTCGAAGCAGTCCCTTATCTGTTAAGGTTCTTCACTATACCAAAGCAGTATCTCTAAACACGTGAGATTCTTCGGGTGTTGAAAGCAGTCCCTTCTCCAATAATGTTCTTCGCGATATCAAAGCAGTATCTCTAAACACATGAGATTCTTCGGGTGGTCGAAGCAGTACCTTATCCAATAAGGTTCTTCGTCATACCAAAGCAGTATCTCTAAACACATGAGATTCTTCGCGTGGTCGAAGTAATCCCTTATCCAATGAGGTTCTTCACGATACCAAAGTAGTATCTCTAAACACATGAGATTCATAGGGTGGTCGAAGAAGTCCCTTATCCAATAAGGTTCTTCGTGATACCAAAGCAGTATCTCTAAACACATGAGATTCTTCGGGTGCTCGAAGGAGTCCCTTATCTGTTAAGGTTCTTCATGATACCAAAGCAGTATCTCTAAACACATGAGATTCTTCGTGTGGTCGAAGCATTCCCTAATCCAATAAGGTTCTTCGCGATACGAAAACAGTATCTCTAAACACATGAGATTCTTCGGGTGGTCGAAGGAGTCCCTTATCCATTAAGGTTCTTCACGATACCAAAGTTGTATCTCTAAACACATGAGATTCTTCGGGTGGTCGAAGCAGTCCCTTATCCAATAAGGTTCTTTGCGATACCAAAGCAGTATCTCTATACACATGAGATTCTTCCGGTGGTCAAAGCAGTCCCTTATCTAATAAGGTTCTTCGCGATACCAAAGTAGTATCTCTAAACACATGAGATTCTTTGGGTGGTTGAAGCAGTCCCTTACCCAATAAGGTTCTTCGCGATACCAAAGCAGTATCTCTAAGCATATGAGATTCTTCGGGTGGTCGAAGTAGTCCCTTATCCGTTAAGGTTCTTCACGATACCAAAGCAGTATCTCTAAACACATGAGATTCTTCGGGTGGTCGAAGCAGTCCCTTATCCAATAAGGTTCTTTGCAATACCAAAGCAGTATCTCTAAACACATGAGATTCTTCCGGTGGTCAAAGGAGTCCCTTATCTAATAAGGTTCTTTCCGATACCAAAGCAGTATCTCTAAATACATGAGATTCATTGGGTGGTTGAAGAAGTCCCTTATCCAATAAGGTTCTTCGCGATACCCAAGCAGTATCTCTAAACACATGAGATTCTTCGGGTTGTCGAAGCAGTACCTTATCCAATAAGGTTCTTTGTGATACCAAAGCAGTATCTCTAAACACATGAGATTCTTCAAGTGATCGAAGTAGTCCCTTATCCAATAAGGTTCTTCGCTATACCAAAGTAGTATCACTAAACACATGAGATTCATAGGGTGGTCGAAGCAATCCCTTATCCAATAAGGTTCTTCACGATACCAAAGTAGTATCTCTAAACACACGAGATTCTTCGGGTGGTCGAAGAAGTCCCTTATCTGTTAAGGTTCTTCACGATACCAAAGCAGTATCTCTAAACACATGAGATTCTTCGGGTGGTGAAAGCAGTCCCTTATCCAATAATGTTCTTCGCGATATCAAAGCAGTATCTCTAAACACATGAGATTCTTCGGGTGGTCGAAGCAGTACCTTATCCAATAAGGTTCTTCGTCGTACCAAAGCAGTATCTCTAAACACATGAGATTCTTCGCGTGGTCGAAGGAGTCCCTTATCCAATAAGGTTCTTCACGATACCAAAGTAGTATCTCTAAACACATGAGATTCATAGGGTGGTCGAAGAAGTCCCTTATCCAATAAGGTTCTTCGTGATACCAAAGTAGTATCTCTAAACACACGAGATTCTTCGGGTGGTCGAAGCAGTCCCTTATCCGTTATGGTTCTTCATGATACCAAAGCAGTATCTCTAAACACACGATATTCTTCAGGTGGTCAAAGCAGTCCATTATCCAATAAGGTTCTTTGCGATACCAAAGCAGTATCTCTAAACACATGAGATTCTTCGGGTGGTCAAAGCAGTCCCTTATCAACTAATGTTCTTCGCGATACCAAAGCAATATCTCTAAACACATTAGATTCTTCGGGTGGTCGAAGCAGTCCCTTATCCAAAAAGGTTCTTCGCGATACCAAAGAAGTATCTCTAAACACATGAGATTCGTCGGGTGGTCAAAGCAGTGCCTTATCCAATAAGGTTCATCGTCATACTAAAGCAGTATCTCTAAACAAGTGAGGTTCTTTGGGTGGTCGAAGCAGTCCCTTATCCGTTAAGGTTCTTCATGATACCAAAGCAGTATCTCTAAACACATGAGATTCTTCGGGTGGTCGAAGCAGTCCCTTATCCAATAAGGTTCTTTGTGATACCAAAGCAGTATCTCTAAACACATGAGATTCTTCTGGTGGTCAAAGGAGTCCCTTATCTAATAAGGTTCTTCGCGATACCTAAGCAGTATCTCTAAATACATGAGATTCATTGGGTGGTTGAAGAAGTCCCTTATCCAATAAGGTTCTTCGCGATACCCAAGCAGTATCTCTAAACACATGAGATTCTTCGGGTTGTCGAAGCAGTACCTTATCCAGTAAGGTTCTTTGTGATATCAAAGCAGTATCTCTAAACACATGAGATTCTTCAAGTGGTCGAAGTAGTCCCTTATCCAATAAGGTTCTTCGCTATACCAAAGTAGTATCACTAAACACATGAGATTCATAGGGTGGTTGTTGCGGTGGAAATAGGATATCAAACTATTAATGAGTTTGAATCGCAATTCAATTCACAACCGCTCTTTGATTTATCCGAAGGAAAAGGTCAAAAGAGGGAAAACCTATTTTTGCGTCGTAAACACGACGCGGGGAAAGATCTAGGGTTCGGGGGTTGGTTAAATTTAGGGAAGGTACTAGCACTCTAAACTTCTGTAGTATTCTACAGGAACCTTTTGTTCAAATGTTTACTATTTGCTTTATTTATTTGCTTAAGGTATATGTACAAAGGATTAAAAGTGAGAAAAGAGACCTAAGGGGTTAATTCTAAGTTTACTCGGCAAGACATCGCATCTTGTGCCTACGTATCCTTACGGGAGTGGAATCAGAGTAATCGTAGTTCCCCTCAATAGGGAGGTTAGAAACTTCTTGACTGTGGTGAAGGTCTCAAGGGGAATAAACGCATCTTAAGGACACGCTTACGTGGAGTGTAGAAACTCCAAATCTCTACGTTGAAATGTTAAGTTGTAATTAGGGTTAAATTAGGGATTCCACGGCGGGAAACCCTAAAATGAGCGCGGCTGCTCTTTGACCTAATGCTAGGGGTAAAATTGTAATCTTGCCTGCGGCGAGGCATTTGTGAAAATTAGGGTTTGTAGTTTGTAGTTTTGAGGATTTGAAATTGAATGTGTGAAGTTTTACGGACTATTGGCGCGGCGGCCAAACAGTTAGACCTAACCTTCGGATGTGTGCAATGTGACAGAAATAATGGTAAACGCGTGAGATAATTGAATCATGCAAACAGAGAGATAATGTCATAATTTAAACCATGTAAGCAGAAATTTAAAGGCAAAATTTAAAGAGCGATTGTTAAGTTCGCGAGGTTACATGAGAGGAGCAGATACAATATGATAATGAAATTTGAATTGAACAATAATAAAATAAAATAAATAAGGGTTCTAGTTATTATTTTAAAAAAAAGATTTTAGTTATTATTTTAAATTTATCTAAAAAAAGGTTTTTCTTAAAAATAATAGGTTTTCATATTAATTTGGAAAAGATGTTAATGTTATTTATTTTAAAAAACAGATTTTTATATTATAACAAGTTTTAATAAATTAATGATAACAATAATAATAATAATGGTAATAATAATGATAATAATGATAATAATAATAAATAATGATAATAATAATACTAATAATAATAATAATAATAATAATAATAATAATAATAATAATAATAATAATAAAGCAATAATGAATTTTAAATGTGCCAAATAACCCAACAATGTTGCTAACGCAGAAATGCGCTCATCGCAACCAGATCTAAATCGGTCGAAACAAAATTTATCGCAAAGAAAACGAAATTAAGCAAAGAATAGTATTATTGCTCACACAAAAATGCGATCATCGCAACCAGATCGAACTAACACAAATGTCACGCGTCATGCACACAAATGTGCAAACATCGTATCGACATAATTCGATCAAAAATTAATCTTATATATATAAACTCTAACAATTTAAAAATTATATATATATAAACGTAACAGTAATAGATAAAGAAAAAGAAATAACGGTAATAGATGAAGAAAAAGAAATAACGGTAAAAGATGAAGAAAAAGAAACAACAGTAATAGATGAAGGAAAAGAAATAACGGTAAACGATGAAGAAAAAGAAACAATAGTAATGGATGAAGAAGAAAACTAAATAACGGCAAACGGCACTCACTCCTCTTAGGTTTTTTTCATTCTCCCCTCTTTTCCAACAAGGCAACACATGTATATATAGGGAACAAATTAGGGTTAACACCAAATTGTCAATAATGTGTCTAAAGCCCATTTTAAAGCCCAAACTAAATAATTAGTTAAGAAAAAATAAAATTTAAATAATTTAAAATAATTAAAATAAACTTAAAATAAAAACTAATAATCCTATTGATTCCTAAAATCAAAAATATTATAAAAAGAACAAAATTTTTTTCAATATTTTTTTATTTTATGATTTTTTGGATATTTTTATGAATAATTTAGAAAAAAGTGAAAAAAATAATATTTTAAAAAATGATTTAATTAAAATACGAAAATAATAATTAAATAATAATAAAAAACTATTTTTGTTATTTTTTTAATGAAAGATAGAAAAATTTAGAGTAAAAATAATAAAAAACAAAAAAAGTGACAAAGGTGAGATTCGAACTTTCAACCTCTCACACTCATAACTCCTTACACATGTCCTCCTGCCAATTGTGCCATTTTTACTTTTTAGAAAAAAAATGCATGCCATATGATATTTACCTGCAAAAAGTCAAACGACTACACAAATTTGTTAGTAATTGATTAAATGCAATAAAAATGCAATGAAATGCGACGACAAATCTTAGGGCAAAATTTGGGGTGTTACAGTTGCCCCTATTTAAATAACTTCACCGGGTGATTCGAGTGGCGGAGACTCGAGGAATCATGGTGGAGGGATTTAAATATAGATAACCGAAAATTTTGCCCTTATATGTGGCGATATGCAATGTTATGGACCAAACAAGACTAATGCAGACAATGCCATGAATATGATATGATGTGTATGCTGGAATGATGAGTGCGAAAATGCTGACGAATTCGACGACACAGGGACAGACGCTACGAGAAGAACACACTGGGGAAAACGACGCGCTGGGACACAGTACAACACTGGGGAATTCTAAAATGATGGTCAGCTGGTGCGAACACGACCAATTATCATTTTTAGACCGGGAACGAGATTCTCAAATGGAGATGGCACCTATGAGACGGCCTCCACTGGGGAATCTAAAAGTAAAACTGGATCATGTACGACTGCAAGATCGATTACGGAATGCTGGAGCATTGAGCAAAGAATAACATCCAAGCTTCTGTAAACTATCTCTCGTGACAGGATCAAACGGACTTTTCGGGAATCCGTAGCAAATATACAGGGTAAAAAAGAACCGGCTGTATGCCAAAATAAATGGACTTTTAGAATAAGATCCTTAAATGGAGATGGCACCTATGAGATGACCTCCACTTGGGAATGTCTAATAATAATTGGACCTACACGATTGCAAGATCGATCACAGAATGCTGGAGCATTGAGCAAAGAATAACATCCAAGCTTCTATAACCTATCCCTCGTGGTGGGATCGAATGGATTTTCGGAAATCCGTATCAAATATACAGGGTAAAGACCGGCTGTATGCCAAAGTAAATGGACTTTAATGGGAAATGCCCCGATAAGCTTCTCGAGGGAGAACTGTCACTTATCGTTGGAAGGGACTTACATGTCAAAACGGATAAGCACTCAAATAAAGAGGCTGCTGCTTATTTGATATATAAATCTTCTCATATTTAAGGTCGGTGCCTGGAATACGATTCTGATTTTTCTTAAAGGGTAAACTGAACTTCCTCATACTTCAAGATCGTGCTCTCCTGAATATGATTTGGCTCCTTCTTTTACTAAAGGGTAAATGAACTTCTTCATACTTCAAGATCGTGCTCTCCTGAATATGATTCCGCTCCTTCTTTTACTAAAGGGTAAATGAACTTCCTCATACTTCAAGATCGTGCTCTCCTGAATATGATTCCGCTCAAACCTCCCCGTACTTCAAGATCGTGCTCTCCTGAATACGATTTGGTTTCTTCTTTTACTAAAGGGTAAATGAACATCCTCATTCTTCAAGATCATGCTCTCCTGAATATGATTCCGCTCAAACCTCCCCGTACTTCAAGATCGTGCTCTCCTGAATACGATTTGGTTTCTTCTTTTACTAAAGGGTAAATGAACATCCTCATTCTTCAAGATCGTGCTCTCCTGAATATGATTCCGCTCCTTCTTTTACTAAAGGGTAAATGAACTTCCTCATACTTCAAGATCGTGCTCTCCTGAATATGATTCCGCTCGAACCTCCCCGTATTTCAAGATCGTGCTCTCCTGAATACGATTTGGTTCAAACCTTCCCATACTTCAAGACGACAGGTAAAATGGAAGCCCAACTGCTCAATGGAGCTGGCCATTTGCTGCGAGTCATAACGAAGATAGGATTGGCTTCTCAATGCGAGAAATGTCGCTTACCGATGTTGTAAGATGTAAGGTGTTGTGCCGATAGATTTTCCAGGCGTGAACTGGCATGTATCTATAAAGGATTGTGGTTGATTTTCTTGAAAGATAGTGCAAAATAAATGAACATCCGTGTACAGTGATAAACTTCTCGGGCGAGAACAGTCGCGTATCTGTCATGGTATGGTGAAAATCTTCAGATGGTGCAAAATAAATGCACGTCCGGTTAGGCTCGACGACCGACAATACTGAGATTCAATCTAGGATCGAGCTAGAAAGAAGACTGGTAATCAAGACTCCGTCGAGGGAATGATCTCGAAGGGTAGATATCTTATCCTAGTGAGGAAAGATAGCTGAAGTAACCGTCATCCACGAGGATCGAGCTCTGTGGGGAAACTGGAAACAAGTAAGTATTTTATGCTTAGGGCTGACAATCTATTTGAGGAGAATGGACCAACCCAGTTACTCGGTGGTAACGACCAATGATGGTGAAACATAATGAACCTGTGAATGCTAATGCATATGTTGATGCATATGTTAATGTGAATGTACGTTAATGTCTATGTATGTTAATGTTTATGTATGCAAGATGTTATGAAATGAGTATGTAATTAGTATGTAATGAATATGTAATGAATATGTAATGAATATGTCATGAAATAGGCATGTGATGCTTATGCCCTTGCGTATGCTGACGAAACAGACTAGAGACGGGACGAGAGATGAAATAAATATCTTGACGGAAATACCCTGAGTTCTCTGCAACCAATACGTCAATCATGGGTAAGAAAGGTCAATGGTAGAACCAAATCTGGTTTTAAAGTTCTGAATTCTCTGGGGAGAAGGTAATCTGCTTGGGTGTATAGTATCACGTCTTCACATGAGGAGAACAAAACCTGAGGGACACTTTCGAGTTACCCAAGAAAAAGTTGTCAGCTTATAGTCTCTCTGGGGACTGTGATGAGGCAATAGTTTAGGAGCCTGTTGCAACACTGAGATTCATTGGGGAATGAAGGCCGCTGCGAGTAAAATCCATTGGGTGTATGAGGAAAAGTTGTGAAACCACATAGTTTTGATCTTGAAGGATCTTGTAGTAGTCGCCATTTGTTTCCTTTAAAAACATGGTGCCCCAGGATACTTGCGTGGTGAGGTATGGTCATCTCAAGAGGATTTTATAGAGAACACCGAGTCCGGTTGCCCCATTGTTCTCAAACTCTTTGAGAGATTTGTCAGGTCTCGACGTAACTGGCACAAATTAATCGTGTTACGACGAAATCTTTGGGAAATAGCTCTTAAGAACGTCAGACTCGCGTTGGTAAGCGAATTGGGAAACTGCCTGCCCCTGTTCAGCAGGATCTTCAAGTTCCACGGGTTATGTTCATATGTAAATCTCTAAGATATCAAGCAAAGTTGTCATGCCTGAAATGCCTATCCTGAGCTTGTCAATGTACACATATATTTGTCTTGAATTTTTGTTTTGAAAAAAAGATATCGCAACAACTTGTGACCGAAATCACTAGTCCGGATATAAGTTTTAATTATAATGCCAACATGAATTTTTTCTGAGCATAGCTCGTAGGAGTCAGGAAACGTGATCTTGTCGAGTATGCTTTCAACCGAAGTCCTACTTCAATTAGGTCTTTTAAAGGTTGTATCGTGGCTCGGTTCACGGTTTAAGAAACAAAGGATAAAGGCTCAAAGTTATACTTGTACCCACCCCTTCTTCGTGATGTTCTCCAATCCTAATTCAGTTAATCGGATACGAAAGCTCATATCTCAAGCGGATTTGCTATGGTCGAGAACTTATCGAGACTTTGGACATGGCAGTCACTCACCTAGGATTATAAAAAACTACTGGTTTGGTGTTCTTATTCCCTAACTTTTGCCTGGACAACGTCTTTTGATCTGACTTTGGAGTCCAGCGGGATGCCCCAGTTTTGCCTAAGTCTCCTTCATAGGTTTTGACTTAGCGGGCTCTTATTTTTTGAATATTCTTTTATGCACAAGTCGTGTAAATCTTCTGAAAGGCTCGTGACTGCCCCACTCCTTAGGTAACCGAGGGATAGTCATTGTATTGGACTTCTTAAGATGCTAAGGATAAATTCTCGAAGGTTTGCTCTTCCTTTTTAAGAGTCTAAGTGTTCGATCGGTTTAACTGAAACCTACCCTGCCCCAGGTTAGGATGAAGGTTCTTAA
This sequence comes from Lathyrus sativus, assembly GCA_963859935.3. Lineage (NCBI taxonomy): Eukaryota > Viridiplantae > Streptophyta > Magnoliopsida > Fabales > Fabaceae > Lathyrus > Lathyrus sativus. The sequence goes on along the minus strand of OZ012740.1, from coordinate 232,743,189 downwards.
AAGAAGAAAACTCCTACTTCAAGGCTCAAAGGGTTGACTAGGGATCAACATCCTTATATCTCCAGTGTTTGGGATTTGAAACAATGCATTACATCATCAGCGGGTTTCAATCGAAAGCATATGACAAGAAATCTGACGTTTTGGGTTCGTCATCCTCCCCCCAATTCTCCATCAGAACAAGAGATCGGGTAAAGTTGGCATTATAATTTATGAAAAATATGTTTTGAATGAGTGAAACGAATGGACTTATTCAAGACAAACATATGCGTTGCATTAATCAATCAAAGATAAACAAATTCGTACATGCTAAATATGCTTAATCAAAGAGAAATGCATATAAATAAACAAATGAACTGTCGAAAAAATCCTTCTAAATGAAATCTTGCATTCGAGAGTAACAGTTTCCTTTGGCAGAGCCTCAATGGAAAAGGACGTCTGGTTTACGACCACTGTGAGTCGTCATGGCTTGCCCCAGTTACGCTGGTCACATCTTCAACAATTTTCAGTCGTTGCTTCAAAATAACTTTCCCGAATTCTTTGTTGATCCCGGTCATATCATCTTGAGGGTTACTGAAATGAAGCGAGCTAGGCCTTTGAATAATTACTGGATTCGGTTGATTCGTCACAGGAGTAGCATGCTTTGCAGAATTCGAACCCGACAAGTGAGGGACCCCGAGAGGAGTCTCGATTTTCATCTGAGCATCGCTAAAAGACAACTATTCGCTTCTAGCAAATTTCTGACAACTTTCTTAAGAGCATAGCAATTCTCTAGATTATGGTCGGGCGCACCCTCATGAAATAAACAATGAGCGGCAGCGTTGTAACCTGCATGTAACGGATTAGGTGGAGGACCCAAAGCACGGGTGGTAATCAGACCTTGTTGTACCAAATGGGGGTATAACTCAGTGAAAGTTATCGGAATTGGAGGACAAGGCTTGTACTGCCTCTTACGGGGATAAGGAACCTGATTCTGTGATTGTTGGTGAACAGGAGCGTTGGGCACTCGTTGACTGTTGACAGGAACTTGCATGGGCGGATAACCGGAAGGTTGTTGATAAACCGGTGCTTGATATACCGGAGCTGACTGCACAGGCTGGTATGTAGAAAACTGCTGATCGAAAGGAGGTGCAACAGTAGCTACATAGGGTTGCTGGACATATGGAAACGGATAACCTTGAACATAACTCTGCTGATGTCGCCAAGGTTGAGGAGTAGCCGTTTTGCGGTTCCTCGAACGTGCAGGTCCTTTACCATGGTCGGAGTTAGGGGTTTTGCACTTTGGAGGGGTAGCTCGTCGAACTGGTTGAGCACTAGGAGGCACCAAACCAGATTGAAGACCGTGGGGAGGTACATTCTCGACAGTAACAGCTGGTTGAGATCCCATAACAGTATTAGTAGTCTCAGAAACAACAGTAGACTGAGCATCCATCTTCACACTAAGAGCTCGTAGCATCTCCAAAATCTGCCCTACACTTCCTCGAAGATCTTCGAGTTCATGGATGACACGGTTGATCTCTTGGTTTTGATCTTCCATCCTTTTGAAGGGTCGTATTGATGCAGAGAACTTAGGATGACAAAACTGGAAGGTGAGAGAACCGAGTATGAGAAACCGAGAGACACATGCAATGCAAAAGTATGATGCTAAAATGTGAATGCAAATGAAGATTTCATGGAATTCAAATATTTACGAATATTGCGGAATACCAAGGAAACTTTTAATTCATTGAAGACAAATTACAAATAATATTCTTGCAACCAAAATAGCTAAATAAAAGCCTGGAAAGTCCTAGAGAAAGCATCTCCCACAACTTCAGTGAGCAGACGGAGAGTCGGAGGAAAATAAATATTCGTAGAGCCTTCTCTTCTTGTAGGATTGTATCTCATCATTCTTCGACTGAATCTGCTTTTGAAGTTCTTCGTACTCGCTGACCATCACATGGTATTTGTTCTTCCATGATTCTGTTTCGCGTTGTGATCTTTTCAAAGTAATCTTCAAAGTCTCAACTTCAGTCATGAAATACTGGACAGGTTCTTCTCTTTGAGGTAAAGCATCTTGGCGAGAGTAGGGCATCTTCAACTCAATAGCTCTTCCTCGGACCCATTGAAGGTATGGTTCCATGGACACACAATTAGGTCTTCCCAAACTTTCTTTGCTTTTCCTATGCAGACGATTCCAAGAAGATAGAATCTGATCTTGAAGCTTTTTGCCGTCTTTGAAAAAAAAATTCTCCACATGAATACCTTTAGGCGGTTCCTTCAAGGGATATCCCAACTGTCGGCGAGCTAAGACTGGATTGTAGCTAATTCCTCCATTGAAACTGAGCAAGGGCACATTGTTGAAGTTTCCACAACTATCAATGATCGATATCCCATCGTACATGCGATTATACCAATCAATATCAGAGTGAGTTAAAGTCATAACTTTTTGCGACCAACGTCCTTGATTAGGTCTCCAGAACGGACCGGACTTGGGTAAGTGAGAAATAAACCACTTGTATAGTAATGGCACACAACATGTAATCATTCCTCCACCATGAAAGTTTCGAAGATGCACTGAATGATAAGTATTACCCAATAGCGTTGGAACTGGATTTCTCCTCATGAAGGTCTTGATTGCATTAAGGTCCACAAACCCCTCAAAACTAGGAAAAAGCAGCAACCCATAAATAAGCAAAGCAAATATTGTCTCAAAGGCAAACATGTCTTTATGATCGGCATAAAATTGGGCTTTCTTAATTAGGAAGTCCCTGAGAAAACCGGAGGTCCCCCCTTTGGTGATCATATTGTTTCTGACATCGAATATCCTTAGACAAATGGCTTTAGCAATATCTCGTTCTTTAGGGTCTTCCTCCAAGAAAGGGAATGGAGACTTATCCAAGATAGGCAATCCCACCAACTGAGAGTACTCTTCTAAGGTAGGTAAAAGCTGATAATCTGGAAAGGTGAAGCAATGATAATCTGGATCATAAAACTGTAGCAAAGTCGCAAGAAGTCCTTCGTTTACTTGAACCTTCAACAAAGACAATAGCCTTCCATATCTGTTTTGGAACTCTTCTTGATCTTGAACCAAATCTCTTAGCTTCTCTAGGACTTCCAAATTAAAACCCTTAAAAGTAAATTTCAAAGTATGCTTCCTAGAGTGATCCATGGTATCCTGCAATGTTCATAAATAGAGTTTGAATTCCATGAAGCCTTAATGTAATATGATGCTTTATGGATGCAATGCATGAAAACACACAAAGTCCTAGGTTAAAGGAACGTGAGTGGAGTTAAGGTCTACCCATCCCAAAAAGGAGTGTACTATAGGTTAGTTGTACCTGCAGAACAAGGTTCTAAAAAGTGCCCAAAGTCATCAGTCCATCTTTCGGATATTATCAACCTTCCGACTGACACGGGGGTTAATAATATTCTCAAGAGAACCTCTTTTGGGTGTAGTATCGCGTAGCAACCATTGTAGGACTACTCCCACATAGTTCCCGCACTACGTCCTAAATAAGGCCGAGGTGGTGTAAAGGTACTACGGTTCCCAGTATCACAGACTCTAATCGACCATGGAAAAAGTTTTCACGACTACTCGTTCAACCGAACCATTTTCGAAAGGTCTCAACTGAGCGGTGATTCTCGAATCAGCTTGGTCGGGATTCACTCCCAATAAGCCTCATCGAATATATCCCCATCCTATAATAATGTCACTAGTCCGGGCGTAGGACTTATCTCACAACACAAGGAACAGTCCCAAAATCAAAATACAATATATACATGCAAATGAATAGTAAGACAAATAGTAATAAATATGAACAAATTAGGGATAACCCTCAAAAGTTTAAATAATCCCCAGTGAAGTCGCCATTTTCTGTTGCGGTGGAAATAGGATATCAAACTATTAATGAGTTTGAATCGCAATTCAATTCACAACCGCTCTTTGATTTATCCGAAGGAAAAGGTCAAAAGAGGGAAAACCTATTTTTGCGTCGTAAACACGACGCGGGGAAAGATCTAGGGTTCGGGGGTTGGTTAAATTTAGGGAAGGTACTAGCACCCTAAACTTCTGTAGTATTTTACAGGAACCTTTTGTTCAAATGTTTACTATTTGCTTTATTTGTTTGCTTAAGGTATATGTACAAAGGATTAAAAGTGAGAAAAGAGACCTAAGGGGTTAATTCTAAGTTTACTCGGCAAGACATCGCATCTTGTGCCTACGTATCCTTACGGGAGTGGAATCAGAGTAATCGTAGTTCCCCTCAATAGGGAGGTTAGAAACTTCTTGACTGTGGTCAAGGTCTCAAGGGGAATAAACGCATCTTAAGGACACGCTTACGTGGAGTGTAGAAACTCCAACTCTCTACGTTGAAATGTTAAGTTGTAATTAGGGTTAAATTAGGGATTCCACGGCGGGAAACCCTAAAATGAGCGCGGCGGCTCTTTGACCTAATGCTAGGGGTAAAATTGTAATCTTGCCTGCGGCGAGGCATTTGTGAAAATTAGGGTTTGTAGTTTGTAGTTTTGAGGATTTGAAATTGAATGTGTGAAGTTTTACGGACTATTGGCGCGGCGGCCAAACAGTTAGACCTAACCTTCGGATGTGTGCAATGTGACCGAAATAATGGTAAACGCGTGAGATAATTGAATCATGCAAACAGAGAGATAATGTCATAATTTAAACCATGTAAGCAGAAATTTAAAGGCAAAATTTAAAGAGCGATTGTTAAGTTCGCGAGGTTACATGAGAGGAGCAGATACAATATGATAATGAAATTTGAATTGAACAATAATAAAATAAAATAAATAACGGTTCTAGTTATTATTTAAAAAAAAAGATTTTAGTTATTATTTTAAATTTATCTAAAAAAAGGTTTTTCTTAAAAATAATAGGTTTTCATATTAATTTGGAAAAGATGTTAATGTTATTTATTTTAAAAAACAGATTTTTATATTATAACAAGTTTTAATAAATTAATGATAACAATAATAATAATAATAATGGTAATAATAATGATAATAATGATAATAATAATAAATAATGATAATAATAATACTAATAATAATAATAATAATAATAATAATAATAATAATAATAATAATAATAATAATATTAATAATAATAATAATAAAGCAATAATGAATTTTAAATGTGCCAAATAACCCAACAATGTTGCTAACGCAGAAATGCGCTCATCGCAACCAGATCTAAATCGGACGAAACAAAATTTATCGCAAAGAAAAAGAAATTAAGCAAAGAATAGTATTATTGCTCACACAAAAATGCGATCATCGCAACCAGATCGAACTAACACAAATGTCACGCGTCATGCACACAAATGTGCAAACATCATATCGACATAATTCGATCAAAAATTAATCTTATATATATAAACTCTAACAATTTAAAAATTATATATATAAACGTAACAGTAATAGATAAAGAAAAAGAAATAACGGTAATAGATGAAGAAAAAGAAATAACGGTAAAAGATGAAGAAAAAGAAACAACAGTAATAGATGAAGGAAAAGAAATAACGGTAAACGATGAAGAAAAAGAAACAATAGTAATGGATGAAGAAGAAAACTAAATAACGGCAAACGACACTCACTCCTCTTAGGTTTTTTTCATTCTCCCCTCTTTTCCAACAAGGCAACACATGTATATATAGGGAACAAATTAGGGTTAACACCAAATTGTCAATAATGTCCCTAAAGCCCATTTTAAAGCCCAAACTAAATAATTAGTTAAGAAAAAATAAAATTTAAATAATTTAAAATAATTAAAATAAACTTAAAATAAAAACTAATAATCCTATTGATTCCTAAAATCAAAAATATTATAAAAAGAACAAAATTTTTTTCAATATTTTTTTATTTTATGATTTTTTGGATATTTTTATGAATAATTTAGAAAAAAGTGAAAAAAATAATATTTTAAAAAATGATTTAATTAAAATACGAAAATAATAATTAAATAATAATAAAAAACTATTTTTGTTATTTTTTTAATGAAAGATAGAAAAATTTAGAGTAAAAATAATAAAAAACAAAAAAAGTGACAAAGGTGAGATTCAAACTCTCAACCTCTCACACTCATAACTCCTTGCCAATTGTGCCATTTTTACTTTTTAGAAAAAAAATGCATGCCATATGATATTTACCTGCAAAAAGTCAAACGACTACACAAATTTGTTAGTAATTGATTAAATGCAATAAAAATGCAATGAAATGCGACGACAAATCTTAGGGCAAAATTTGGGGTGTTACAGTGGTCGAAGCAATCCCTTATCCAATAAGGTTCTTCACGATACCAAAGTAGTATCTCTAAACACACGAGATTCTTCGGGTGGTCGAAGAAGTCCCTTATCTGTTAAGGTTCTTCACGATACCAAAGCAGTATCTCTAAACACATGAGATTCTTCGGGTGGTGAAAGCAGTCCCTTATCCAATAATGTTCTTCGTGATATCAAAGCAGTATCTCTAAACACATGAGATTCTTCGGGTGGTCGAAGCAGTACCTTATCCAATAAGGTTCTTCGTCATACCAAAGCAGTATCTATAAACACATGAGATTCTTCGGGTGGTCGAAGGAGTCCCTTATCCAATAAGGTTCTTCACGATACCAAAGTAGTATCTCTAAACACATGAGATTCATAGGGTGGTCGAAGAAGTCCCTTATCCAATAAGGTTCTTCGTGATACCAAAGTAGTATCTCTAAACACATGAGATTCTTCGGGTGGTCGAAGCAGTCCCTTATCCGTTAAGGTTCTTCATGATACCAAAGCAGTATCTCTAAACACACGATATTCTTCAGGTGGTCAAAGCAGTCCATTATCCAATAAGGTTCTTTGCGATACCAAAGCAGTATCTCTAAACACATGAGATTCTTCGGGTGGTCAAAGCAGTCCCTTATCAACTAATGTTCTTCGCGATACCAAAGCAATATCTCTAAACACATTATATTCTTCGGGTGGTGGAAGCAGTCCCTTATCCAAAAAGGTTCTTCGCGATACCAAAGAAGTATCTCTAAACACATGAGATTCATCGGGTGGTCAAAGCAGTGCCTTATCCAATAAGGTTCATCGTCATACTAAAGCAGTATCTCTAAACAAGTGAGGTTCTTTGGGTGGTCGAAGCAGTCCCTTATCCGTTAAGGTTCTTCATGATACCAAAGCAGTATCTCTAAACACATGAGATTCTTCGGGTGGTCGAAGCAGTCCCTTATCCAATAAGGTTCTTTGCGATACAAAAGCAGTATCTCTAAACACAAGAGATTCTTCCGGTGGTCAAAGGAGTCCCTTATCTAATAAGGTTCTTCGCGATACCTAAGCAGTATCTCTAAATACATGAGATTCATTGGGTGGTTGAAGAAGTCCCTTATCCAATAAGGTTCTTCGCGATACCAAAGCAGTATCTCTAAACACATGATATTTTTCGGGTGGTCGAAGCAGTAGCATATCCAATAAGGTTCTTTGTGATACCAAAACAGTATCTCTAAACACATGAGATTCTTCAAGTGGTCGAAGCAGTCCCTTATCCAATAAGGTTCTTCGCGATACCAAAGTAGTATCACTAAACACATGAGATTCATAGGGTGGTCGAAGTAGTCCCTTATCCAATAACGTTCTTCGCAATACCAAAGTAGTATCTCTAAACACATGAGATTCTTCGGGTGGTCGAAGTAGTCCCTTATCTGTTAAGGTTCTTCACGATACCAAAGCTGTATCTCTAAACACATGAGATTCTTCGGGTGGTGAAAGCAGTCCCTTATCAAATAATGTTCTTCGCGATATCAAAGTAGTATCTCTAAACACACGAAATTCTTCCCGATACCAAAGCAGTATCTCTAAACACATGAGATTCTTCGTGTGGTCGAAGCAGTCCCTTATCCAATAAGGTTCTTCGCGATACGAAAACAGTATCTCTAAACACATGAGATTCTTCGGTTGGTCGAAGCAGTCCCTTATCCGTTAAGGATCTTCACGATACCAAATTTGTATCTCTAAACATATGAGATTCTTCGGGTGGTCGAAGCAGTCCCTTATCCAATAAGGTTCTTTGCGATACCAAAGCAGTATCTCTAAACACATGAGATTCTTTGGGTGGTTGAAGCAGTCCCTTATCCAATAAGGTTCTTCGCGATACCAAAGCAGTATCTCTAAACACATGAGATTCTTCGGGTGGTCGAAGCAGAAACTTACCCAATAAGGTTATTCGTCATACCAAAGCAGTATCTCTAAACACATGAGATTCTTCGGGTGGTTGAAGGAGTCCCTTATCCAATAAGGTTCTTCACGATACCAAAGTAGTATCTCTAAACACATGAGATTCATAGGGTGGTCGAAGAAGTCCCTTATCCAATAAGGTTCTTCGTGATACCAAAGCAGTATCTCTAAACACATGAGATTCTTCGGGTGGTAGAAGCAGTCCCTTATCCGTTAAGGTTCTTCATGATACCAAATCAGTATCTCTAAACACACGAGATTCTTCAGGTGGTCAAAGCAGTCCATTATCCAATAAGGTTCTTTGCGATACCAAAGCAGTATTTCTAAGCACATGAGATTCTTCGAGTGGTCAAAGCAGTCCCTTATCAACTAATGTTCTTCGCGATACCAAAGCAATATCTCTAAACACATTAGATTCTTCGGGTCGTCAAAGCAGTCCCTTATCCAAAAAGGTTCTTCGCGATACCAAAGAAGTATCTCTAAACACATGAGATTCGTCGGGTGGTCGAAGCAGTGTCTTATCCAATAAGGTTCTTCGTCATACCAAAGCAGTATCTCTAAACACATGAGATTCTTCGGGTGGTCGAAGCAGTCCCTTATCCGTTAAGGTTCTTCACGATATCAAAGCAGTATCTCTAAACACATGAGATTCTTCGGGTTGTCGAAGCAGTCACTTATCCAATAAGGTTCTTTGCGATACCAAAGCAGTATCCCTAAACACATGAGATTCTTCTGGTGGTCAAAGGATTCCCTTATCTCATAAGGTTCTTCGCGATACCAAAGCAGTATCTCTAAATACATGAGATTCATTGGGTGGTTAAAGAAGTCCCTTATCCAATAAGGTTCTTCGCGATACCAAAGCCGTATCTCTAAACACATGAGATTCTTCGGGTGGTCGAAGCAGTACCTTATCCAATAAGGTTCTTTGTGATACCAAAGCAGTATCTCTAAATGTCGCTACCGTAAAAATAAGGTGCCGGCAAAACAGAAGAGTCACCACCTTTCGTTATTTATCCCTCAGAGCGGGAAAGGAAACAATCGGAAAAACCTGACGAAAAGGTATAAGACAAGGTCATCGCAACCATTGTCTGGGTTCGGAAGTCGGTTACGCAAGGGGAAGGTATTAGCACCCCTCACGTTCATCGTACTCGATGGGATCCATGCTTGTTTTGTTTATCTGACGGGTTTGTTATATCTATGTACCTATCAAGGATGGTCTGAAAAGAAAAGAAAATGACTCGGCAAAGTGTCGCACTTTATGCCTACGTATTCTCATCAGAGAATGAGAAATCAGAGTCAACGTAGTTCGGCTAACTACGGGTTACGGGGAAGGTGGCTCGCCAATACGTCAGTATTGTGCCTACGAACTCTCAACAGGTATGAGAGATCAGAGCTTACGTAGTTCGGGATAATACGAAGTACGGGAATTCAGATTCATCTGTTTTATCGAGTAGGGTTAACAAACAGTTCCAGCAGTTGGATGTACGCAGCTCGACCCTTGGAGACTTAGGCGTTACCGTTTGCAGTAGAATTGGGAGTTAACGACACTCTTTTCTCCAGAAAAGCTTTCCTTTGAATTACGGGCCCACAGGGCAAAAAAGTTTGAAGTTTGTTTTCTGTCTTTTACGGAAGAACTGTTTTTTATGGATGTTTGCAACCAATATCGCACTAGAGACTATGACCTGAGAGTGAATGCGTCGCATGTCACCCAAAGGGTGCCATACTAAACATCCAGACTGTTGAAAAGAAACTCTCCAACAATCCTTTCTCAGATAGCTTAAGGCTCGTAACGTACGACGTCAGTTAACCTTTATTACTGTAGTTTAATTTGTTTTGAGATGAGAAGAGAACGAACATGTTCAACTAAGGGGGGATTATCAAGTCCTAATGTTGTCATGCCAAGGATTCATCCTATGGTTGGGGTTTGAAACAGGGAACTCCTAGAAGTTATCATGCATAGGTTTCAACCTAAAGTTCTAATCGTCACTTCCTTATCAAAGGAAGTGAGATTCCTAGGGGATCATGTCAATGATGAACGGAAACAGATAAAGGATCAGCTTAAATAGTAAACAGTTATACAGTAAACGATTGTAAAATGCATGCAATGCAAGTGAGGGAGGAAATGTGTGTGGGGCATCAGCCTCCACAAGCTCATCTCAACCTCAAGCCAGATATGAATAACTGCAATCATACAGGAAGAAATAACCTGCTACCAAGCAAACACAAATCATATAGGCAAGGGAGCAGGGCTCTACCGAATACCCGCAAGCAAAGCCACACAGTAAAAGTACAAGCATAGGGAGCAACTCAACCTCTAGTGCAATCATGCTCCTAGCTTAAAAGAATCTAAACATGAACTTATTCTAATGCATCAAGAAAATCAAACAAGTCACATCAATACATTTGCACAGCAAGCAAACAGACAGGAAAGAAAGCAAATCAACAGCTTTCACAGCTTCACAGCAAAGTTCTTCTGACAGCAGTCCAGTCCTCAGTCTTCAACTACTATTCAAGGCTATCATCTCCAATAGCAAGTGTCAACTTGCTTCTTCAAGCTTCTAAACTATTAAACATAAGCATCAACTTATTCTCTCTTCTTTAGGCCTCAGCTCCCAAAGTGAACTCCACCTTCAGGCTTCAATCCTAACTGCAAGTATCAACTTGTTCTCCAACTTCAAGCTTCAGATTCTTCATCTGATCCCAACTGGATTCTCTTCACAAGTGTCAACTTGTTCCTCTTCTTCTTCAAGCTTCAGCTCCTTCTTCCTTATAAGTATCAACTTGCTCTTCCTGATCTACATGCTTCAGCTTCAATGGCAGTCTTCAAATACAGAGAAGTATCAACTTCTAGCCTCTTCAGTCTTCTAAAAAGGAACTCTATCCTCTAGCAAGGGAGAAAGATTCATCTGACAAGAGCAAAGTTTGGATGATTGACAGCAGAGTGAAGACCAAAGGTCACCACTAAGCATCCTATCATCAGAGAAAGAGACCCTCAAAGGTTCTACCAACTGGTAAAGAGCCACACATCCTACCAAAGGAGGGATGAGGCCTTCACAGGGGGCCTTACATCATAGGGAAGAATGGAAGTGATCAACATCTTCCATGTTTATGAAGGAAGATAATCTATCTAGAAGCTCTGCCTACAAACCCTAATCTTAACACCTAATCAACATTACACCAAAAGAAGGGAAGATCTTCACATCCAAACTTCTTCAAGCACTCCACTGCATCTTCAACTTGCTTTCATCCTCAACCAAGGTTAAAAACAACACAAGCTTACTCTAAGGGAACCAGAGGGGTTAATCTAGTCAAATTAGGGCATTAGAATCATCCAAAGTTAGCACCTAAACTAAAATCAAACAAAAATAGTAAACTACATTATAAATTCCTACAAAAACTCCTAAGGGACCCTAATTCAATTATGAATCTACCATACAAAATTCAGAGGTTGAATCATCCACCAAGTTCTAGATATAAAACCTAAATCATAAGGTATTAACCATAAACCCAAGAAATGGATCTCCTAAAGTTCCAACCTAAAACTACCACTTACATTCATCACAAAAATGTGAGAAAAATCTAGGCGGAACATGCATATCTATGCTAGCTACACACAAAAAATAAAGGCAAGAATCATCATCAAATGATCATACCAAATTCAACAAAACAAAGTATCAACCATGATTATTTTAATATCAATTAAAAGTCAACAAATGCAAATAAAATAAAAAATGCACGAATTATTAATATTTTTTATCTAAAAAATTTTAGATTCAATCATGATTCAATGGAAAAAAGAATGGAATTATTTGAGTTAGTCTTCAATTTTTTATGGATTATTTGCTAAACTATGTAAAATGAAGAAAATAAAAGAAATCAAAAGAAATTGGTGAAACCTGCGTGGTAAATAGCACATAAAACCAGTTCAATTCAATGTTGGGCCCAAAAGGGGGGTGTTGATATCAAATGCAACCCAAGCCCACACGCCTGAGTCCTCATATATTCAGCTCAAAAAATGAATAAAACAAGCACACGCGAGGACTTGAACCCACGTCCCTTTGGTGCTCACAGCGTGCTGGATCTCCCACTAAATGAAACGCTGCATTCAGGGGGAGGGTACGTGGCTCGCTCAATGGACGTTGGATCTGCTGACTGAGTCAAGTTCTCATCAAGCACGGACGATGGAGATTATGTCTTCTCCATTTCAAATTTCTGAAACTTTCTCCACCTGCGCGCGCGAAGGTCATCGCTGGTGGCTTTTCCGGCCGGCCTCATCCAACCCTAACTCTCTCTATAATCAACCATTGGCCACGATTTCTTGATGAAAGTTGACCAGAATTTCCTCAGGAATTCAATCATGCCACTAGTTTATGCTAAAAACGCATGGTTTGCAAAAACAAGATCTCAACCGAAAATGGCATGAACCCTAACTTGTCTCTAACCATCAAATTAATTAACCAGAATCCATCTACATCCTAAGGGGAACTTAACCACATGCTTCTAATGGATTAGAAGTGCATAATCAGAGAGATATCTCAAGAAATTAGAACCATCCTTGAAGCTTGGATTGCAGTGGTTATGCGCCTCAATTCTCTTCCAAACTCTGCAGAATCCTTCAAGGAGTAATGGTGGACAATTCTTGATGCTCAATTCTTGCTGAAACCTCTTGATTCTCCAAAACGATTTTTCAAATTTCAAGCTTTTCCTTCACTTCACTCCAATGGCTTCTCAACAGAATTCTGCACTAGAACCTTCCTATCATGATCCAAACCCTATTTGTAATGTGTTCAGATGGATATGAAGCCCAAACTAGGCCCAATTATGGATTTTGGATCTTCACTTTTCCTTCCAAATTTCAACATGGATGTGTGCCTTCAAGCCTTACTCATGCTCTACTAAACTTCCAAACCATTCACTTAATCATTAGGAGTGTAATGAAATGGTTTTCTTCCTTTGGTTTAAACATATGGAATGTGTATGATATGTTTCTTACTTGTGAAGTAACCATTCAAATGACTATGTTATGGACCTCAAATCAAAAATGTGGCAATGCCAATCTTTCTAAAATATCAATTCCATTCAAAATGGCCACAAATTTGACTTGGAAACATGTTAATCTCATTTATTTTGAATTTTCTCACTTTAATTCATTAAAATGGCTTTTATGTGAAGTTTCTTCAACAAATGCTTGATATAATCCATATCAATGGACACTTGATGCTTATACAAGCTAAAAACATCATTTTGAACAACTTTCATGTTGAACAAAAATGCATTTGAGACCTCTAAGTTAGTGAAAATGGCCTATGATCACAAATGACCTATAATCACCAAATGTCCAAAATACCCTTGACTTGTCAAAGCCATAACTTGGGTTCTACAAATCCTATCAAGGACTTCTAGTACTCTCTAGAAAGCTAAGAGGATAAGGAACAACATTCATGTTTACCAAAAGTTCATAGGAATCATCCTTCTAGGGGAAAAGTGCCATGCAAGTTGGGTAACATTCAAGCTCCAAATTCACATTCCTCAGATGACTTGTAACTTGTCAAAGTCATAACTTGAGTTCTACAAATCCTATCAAGGACTTATAGCACTCAAATTAAAGCTAAGATCATGCTCTACAACAGTCATGTTAGGGGCAAGATGAGATGACAATCACATCTTGATCTAAATTGCCTTGAAGACAGGGGTCAAACTAGGGGATTTTACACTGTCAAGCCTTAGAAACCCTAGCTTGAAACTTCTCAAACTCTTCAATCATGATGAGTTAACCTTGGAATCATCCTTAGAACATCTCAATGCATCAATCCATGATCACATGGCTCTTGAATTAGGTCTCAACCTTCTTCAAATCATTAGTTGACTTAGGGTTGACCCAGTCAAACCCTAACTGCACCCATCATGGCTGAGGCTTCTTATTCTTGCACAATGACCTGTCTAGGCCTCAAAGTGATATTCAAACTTCTCATAAGCTCTTTCAAGACCTCAATTACATCTTCATGGCCTCAGAATCATCTGATGGCTTCCCACAACTCTCAAGTTAGGAGACCTACACACTTGGCTTCAACCAATCTCTCTGAGGATCTTTTAACTTCTCTGACAAGGATATCAACCCTTGAACACCTGAATAAGCCTCCCAGCTAGCTTCAAATTCTTTTGTATCCCTTAATTGGTAATCATACCTCTTGTTCTCCTGCTAATGTGCATGAAATGAAACATAAGCTAGGTGAAGAAATGTTGGGCAAATTTTGGGGTGCAACACTAAACACATGAGATTCTTCAAGTGGTCGAAGCAGTCCCTTATCCAATAAGGTTCTTCGCGATACAAAAGTAGTATCACTAAACACATGAGATTCATACGGTGGTCGAAGCATTCCCTTATCCAATAAGGTTCTTCGCGATACCAAAGTAGTATCTCTAAACACATGAGATTCTTCGGGTGGTCGAAGCAGTCCCTTATCTGTTAAGGTTCTTCACGATACCAAAGCAGTATCTCTAAACACATGAGATTCTTCGAGTGGTGAAAGCATTCCCTTATCCAATAATGTTCTTCGCATATCAAAGCAGTATCTCTAAACACACGAGATTCTTCGCGATACCAAAGCAATATCTCTAAACACATGAGATTCTTCGTGTGGTCGAAGCAGTCCCTTATCCAATAAGGTTCTTCGCGATACGAAAACAGTATCTCTAAACACATGAGATTCTTCGGGTGGTCGAAGCAGTCCCTTATCCGTTAAGGTTCTTCACGATACCAAAGTTGTATCTCTAAAATGTTGGGCAAATTTTGGGGTGCAACAGCTGCCCCTATTCAAACGGCTTGAACCTGACTGGGTGAGAAGCGAACGAATCTGAAACAATCAAGGTAAAATACGGTTGAATACCAACAAACCCGGAAATTTGCCAACTGCACAAGTACACGGTACTCTGATGCGGACAAATCTTCGGAAACCGAAATAATAGTCGCGCGACAACTAGCTGGAGAAATACTGATCTGAATCTCCGTCAGGATGATTCTCTGATTTATCTGATATCATTGCGTCCTCAAATCATTGAGGGATCACTGGTTACACGGTAACTGGCGATCTGCCAACTCTGATTGGTAGGCACGTCTTCAAAACTGAGCATGACAGTTGCGCGACAACTTGCTGGGGAATTGGTCACACGGTAACCGGTGAAAGGTCTAATCTCCGTCCGGATGATCATCTAATTTTGCTGTAGATCTTCGTCCTCAAGTCATCAAAGGGGTCACTGGTTACGCGGTAACTGGTAATGGACGGCCGATCATGCCGTCAGGCAGTCTGCATCATAGCAGAAGAATTCCTCGGGACTCATCAGGTCATTAGGAACTTTTTGACAATCGAGTTAATCACGCCATCAGGCATTCAAGGGAATTTTCAGGCATCAGCCGGACTTCGTCAGCGAATCTGAACTAGAATTCTCGGTCAATCATGAACCTAATAAGGATATACACTTTTTTGCCGTCTGGAACTCCGCATCAGCTGGGAGAACTGCTTTGACCTCGCAGTTAAACTTCATCAATAAGTCAGGGGTTTTGGCACCGCTGTCGGACTTCAATCATCAAGTCTTCAAAAGAAGTTTCAACTTTTCTGTTTCAAAACCTGCTGGGGGTTTCACATCTCCGCTGGGGATTCTGGAGAACTATCGAGTAACTTTGCTTCGGGGATCCAGAAATCATTCTAGGTGAATCAAATCTGCTGAGGACTTCAAGAATCATCTTGGAAAAATAACTCCGTCGGGGACTTCAAGAATCATCCTGAACCAATAACTCTGCTGGAGATTTCAGAAATCATTCTGAGCAAACACTCTGCCGGGGACTCTAAGCATCAACTTGAGCAACCAACTCTGGCGACTTCACCGGGGATTTTTAAGAATCATCTTAAGCACACAACTTCGCTGGAGAATTCAAGAATCATCTTGGGTGAGCGACTGTGCTGGGGATGGCGCAATGCTCATGTTTCATATGCATATGCTTGACGATGGCGCAATGCTCCACACTATGGAAATGCTATGCGTTTAGGGTAAATGTTATGCAATCATGCAAAATGCTATGACCCCATCAGCAAAATAAATGCTGAAGGGAGATTCCTCCTGTCAAGGAGCAGGAACCACTCTGGTGGAGGAAAGACTCATCCTGCCGAGAAAAGGTCACACCAATCTCAATTGGACTCCGCCTGGGGAAACAAACTTCAGTCGAATGTTGCAGGGGAACAAATTTCTACGAGAACCTGGATCTACTCATTTGAGTATACGAACCACAACTGCTGAGGAACACGATGTCAATCGCAGAAATAGACTGCACGGCCTTCGTGGCTAAACTTTCCTGGAGATAACGACTCCGGTGGGGAAATACACCATCAGCTATTCGACATTCTACTGGGGAGCACCAATCGTGATCTAAACGCTTCCAAAGGCTCGGCTCTCTCGGGGAACTGCAAACTCGGCTGGGGAAGAAGGAATCATCCTGCTTGGGAAACGTGCAGCGTACTGCCTGGAATATGCCATACCTGTAACAACACAAACAAACAGACAAGAGACCCTTCTCAAAGGGACCTATCAAGGTTATCATCTCGTGACAATGTTCAAGTAAATCATTGTTTCAACAATCAGTGGCCTAGGCCAGTAAGTTTATTTATGCGCATTTTATCAAAAACATCGACGTTCTATTTCGCAAACAAAACAGGTAAATGCTAAACAAACAAACAGAATTGCTGAATAGTATACATTTTATTGATAACGAACCCCTGAATGGGTGAAAATGTTTTATAACAGATGCAAGCTCCTGGAATGAGGAAGCTGCGCAAATATAAAAACATAAATATACATCAGTATATACACATGTCGGCAATGAGGCATAGATGAACACCATGAGTTGATCCCTCTATGACCCACTCGACTTCGATACTTCTCCGATGCTTCAGCTTCAGAAGAGATTGATTCAGATAAACGGCCCTCAGGTCTTCCACACCACTAAACAATGAAAGTCCATACGCGGAACGCAGTCGTTTGCTTTTTCAATTCCCTAACTTTTGCCTTAATCGCCCTTTCGGGTTTTCGATTCACCGGGATACCCTTTTTTGCCAAAGTCGCCTTTCCAGGTTTTCGACTTTGCGGGTGTACATTCTTTTCTTTTATATCCCTAATTTTTGCCCGAACCTTTTTCCTTTTTTATGGTTCGCCGGGATGCCCCATTTTTGCCTGGATATTCTTTTTCTTTCTAGCGAGTCATTTTTTAAGCAAAGTATTTTTTAACTGCGTCCGCGTTCATCGGGGATGCAAAATCTTCGCCATCCATCGTGGATAACAATAGGGCTCCTCCCGAGAAGACCTTGTTGACGACGTACGGACCTTCGTAATTAGGAGTCCACTTGCCCCGGTGATCGGAGTGTGGAGGAAGAATCTTCTTCAGGACGAGATCACCCGTCTGAAAGCTTCTAGTACGCACCTTCTTGTCATAGGCTTTCTTCATTCAGCTTTGGTACAGACGACCATATGTAATCGACGCTAATCTTTTCTCGTCCATCAGGCTGAGTTGGTTTAGTCGGTTCTTAATCCATTCTGCCTCATCGAGTTTCACGTCAACCAAACCTCGTAAAGAAGGAATCTCAACTTCTAACGGTAGGACAACTTCCATACCGTACACCAGTGAGAAAGGAGTTGCCCCGGTTGATGTACGCACCGTGGTACGATAACCGTGCAGTGCAAATGGCAACATCTCGTGCCAGTCCTTATAGGTCACAACCATCTTCTGTACAATCTTCTTGATGTTCTTATTGGCAGCTTCAACGACGCCATTCATCTTCGGCCGGTAAGGAGATGAGTTGTGGTGTTCAATCTTGAAACCTTGGCACAACTCCTTCATCATCTTGTTATTCAGATTCGAACCATTATCAGTAATGATCCGCTCGGGAATTCCGTTACGACAGATGATGTCCCTCTTTATGAATTTAGCCACCACCTGCTTGGTCACATTATCATACGAGGCTGCCTCCACCCACTTGGTGAAGTAGTCGATAGCAACTAGAATGAAGCGATGACCGTTAGATGCAGTGGGCTCGATCTTGCCTATCATGTCGATGCCCCACATGGAGAACGGCCACGGGGAGGACATGACATTCAACGGGCACGGCGGCACATGAATCTTATCAGCATAAATCTGGCATTTATGACATCTCTTCGCGAATCTGAAGCAATCCGACTCCATCGTCAGCCAGTAATATCCTGCTCTCAGGATCTTTCTTGTCATAGCATGTCCGCCGGCGTGCGTACCAAATGTTCCTTCATGGACTTCTTCCATGAGCATACTCGCTTCTTTCTCATCTACACATTTGAGTAGCACGAGATCGTGGTTTCTTTTATACAAAACTCCATCAGGATTGAGATAAAAATTTCCAGACAGCCTCCTCAGAGTCTTCTTATCCTGGGTTGACGCTCCCGCAGGATACTCCTTAGTCATAAGGAAAGTCTGGATATCATGGAACCATGGCTTGCCATCGGAGGCTTCCTCAATCGCAAAGACAAATGCAGGTCTATCAAGACGGGAAAGGACAATTCTTGGAGCTTCATTCCAAAAATTGACTTTATACATCGAAGCCAACGTGGCTAAGGCATCAGCCATCTGGTTTTCGGCCCTGGGCACATGATGGAGTTCCACTCGATCAAAGAACGGAAGTAACCTTCTGGCATAATTCATGTACGGCACCAAATTCGATTGACGAGTCTTCCATTCCCCTTTAATCTGGTTGATTACAAGTGCCGAGTCACCACATACATCTAGGTTCTTGATTCTCAAATCAATTTCTTCCTCTAGACCCATGATGCATGCTTCGTACTCCACTTCGTTATTGGTGACCGGAAACGTCAGTCTCGCAGTGAACGGGATATGGGATCCGTGGGGAGTCGTGATGATCGCTCCAATGCTACTTCCATAAGAATTAACCGCCCCGTCAAATATCAATTTCCTTTCGGATTTCCTGTCTGGCCCCTTATCGGGCAACGGTTCATCGCAATCTTTCGCTTTGAGAAACATGATATCCTCATCAAGGAATTCAAATTTCATCGGCTGATAATCCTCGAATGGTTGTTCGGTAAGGTACTCAGACAATACGCTTCCCTTGATGGCCTTTTGGGAAACGTACTGAATGTCATATTCTGTCAACACCATTTGCCATCTGGTAATCCTGCCCGAAAGCGCTTGTTTCTCGAAGACGTACTTGATCGGATCCATCTTCGAAATTAGCATGGTGGTGTGATTGAGCATGTACTGTCGTAAACGTTTGGCAACCCAGGCTAGTGCATAACACGTCTTCTCCAGCATCGAGTAAAGAGATTCACATTTTGTGAACTTTTTACTCAAATAGTAAATGGCATGCTCCTTTCTGCCCGTCTCGTCGTGCTGACCGAGAACACACCCCATACTATTCTCAAGAACTGTCAAGTACATGATTAGAGGTCTTCCGGCCACTGGGGGTATCAAGATTGGAGGTTTCTGTAGATACTGTTTTATCTTATCAAATGCCTTCTGACAATCCTCGTTCCAGATAATCGCCTGATCTTTCTTTAGCAGTTTGAACATCGGTTCACACGTGGCGGTGAGCTGAGAAATAAACCTTGCAATGTAGTTTATTCTGCCCAGGAAACCACGAAATTCTTTTTCGGTTTTTGGCGCTGGCATTTCTTGTATTGCTTTTATCTTCGCAGGATCAACCTCAATGCCTCTTTCACTCACGATAAACCCCAGTAGTTTTCCATACCGTACTCCGAAAGTACACTTGTTAGGATTCAGCCTCAACCTGAAGTTCCTAAGCCTCTCAAAAAGCTTCAGCAAATTGACCAGATGTCTCTCCTCCGTTTGGGACTTTTCAATCATGTCATCAACATAGACTTCAATCTCATGATGAATCATATCATGAAACAAAGTAACAATTGCTCGTAGATAAGTGGCCCCTGCGTTCTTCAGACCGAAAGGCATTACCTTGTAGCAAAATGTTCCCCAGGGTGTAATAAACGTAGTTTTCTCCATGTCCTCCCTGATGGACCAGTTGTTGAGGCTCTCGCCTGGCTTGCTTGGCTGGATCCAAGAGTCTAGGTCGCAATCGTTGTCTTCGCCGTCTTCAGACACCGCGTTGACACTTTCAAATATCACCCCGCCACTGGTAAACTGGATCGGCCCTTTACCTCGCGACGCACTGTGAGAAGAAGAGGCTTCAGCCGCAGGAGAGTATCTTAACCCAAACTTGTCTTGCTTGTTAGGTATCTCTAGAATTTGCCCCCAGCCTGGGGTAGATCCGGCTTGAACAACGGCCCGGGCTTCCTTGAAGGAAGAGAGAGTCATCTCTGGTTTTTCAGTGATTACAGGAGCCACGTTCTTGACTTTAACAACTTCGAACGCCTAACATAGGGTTTCGTGGATTTCCCCATCCATCTCAACATATTTAAAGGATGACAAATGGCTCACCATTATATCCTCATCGCCACATGCGGTCACGATGCTACCTTCAACAGCATACTTGAGCTTCTGGTGCAACGTGGAGGTCACGGCGCCAACAGAGTGGATCCATGGCTGGCCTAGGAGACAGCTGTAGGCAGGCATGATGTCCATAATGTAAAAGACCGCGTCGAATGTTTCCGGCCCGACTTGGATTGGTAGTGTCACCTCCCCGAAAACATGACGTTTGGTTCCATCGAACGCTTTCATAACCAGATCACTGGGTGTGCAAATCAATCCTCGAGTATCTAACTTCATAAATGCTTTCTTCGGAAGAACATTGAGGGACGACCCCGTATCCACCAACACGTGAGACATAATCGTTCCCCTACACTCTATCGAGATGTGCAGGGCACTGTTGTGGTTTCTTCCCTTCGACGTCAGCTCCAGGTCGGTGAACCCTAACCCGTTTCCAGCATTCACGTGGGCTACGACCCCTTCCAACTGGTTGACCGATATTTCCTACGGCACATACGTGGCATTCAAAACCTTTAACAGCACGTTGCGATGTGCCTCAGAACACAACAACAAATTTAGGATGGAGATTTTCGAGGGTGTTTGATGAAGATAATCCACGATCTTGTAGTCACTCTTCTTGATCAACCTCATGAACTCTTCAGCGTCCTTGACAAGTAAGTCCTTCTCTACCCCCCGAGGGGTTTCCTCAACGACTTTACCTTTTCCCTTATCGGTTACATCAGCTTTGTCCGCTTTGTCCGCTTTGTTCGCCACAATCTGGGTGGAGCAAATATCCTTCCGCTGCGCGTGATTCCGCCGATTCCCACTAGGTTATCCACAGACGACCCAGATGGTTCCAGTTCCAACTTCTGTCTGTTACAGTAGACGTCTGCCCCGTAATGCCACGGGACAACATTGGTGCTTTCAAAAGGTATCGGCCCAGCCTTGGTGATGGTAATTGTGGGCGGCCTGGGTGCAAAAATAGTGATAGTCCGGCGAGGGATGGTGATGGTGGCAACCTCATCATTTTGCATCAGCATTACCTCTCCGGATCCATATTTTACCCTTCGATTAAACTGCAAGATCCCTTCGGTCATCAGACTTTGAATCCCTTCTATCAGCTGTTCGCATCCATCAGGACTAGTCGCACAACCCATACACAGTTCTCCATATCCCGGGAAGAAACCTATTTTCATCAGCTTGGCTTTAACGAAGCTAAGCGGTGTCTTCAGATCCTTGACGTTAGTCAAAAAATCCAAGCTCTCATCTTCAATAATGGCATTTACTCCACCTCCCCTATGATTTGGCATAGGGTTCTTCGTGACGTTTGGCACATTATCTGAGAAGTTGATGATCTTAGCGTCCACCATATCCTGCACCTTGTGCTTGAAGGCTTTGCAATTTTCTATCGTGTGGCCTGGTGCCCCTGAGTGAAACTCACATGTTGCATTCGCGTCGTAGCCTGGCGGAGGTGCCCCTGTCAAGGGAGCCAGGGTTCTCTTCTGGATTAGTTGTAACTGAAGCAGAGTCTGTAACAGCTGAGCATAAGACATGGGCGGCGTCTCGAGGTGGCGACTTGATAGCGGTGCCCTGTTCTGATACTTTCTGTACCCTTGCTGATTCGGCTGCTGCTGCTGCTGCTGCTGCGGCTGGGGTTGTTGGACAACGGGGATGGTTATGCTAGCCACCTGCTGGTGAGGGCCTTTGCCTTTCCTTCGAGCGTTAGACACGGCGCTCGTCTCTCCTTCCCGCCTTTTGCCACCATACGGTTTCTTTCCTCCTCCAGCTGATGATAGATCACCTTGAATTTTCCCCAGTTTGATCCCATTTTCAACATGCTCGCCAGTGATGATGAGATCTGAGAAGCTTCCAGACATACTGCTGACCAATTTCTCGTAATAAACCCTTGGGAGGGTGGCTATAAACATTTCAACAAGCTCTCGTTCAACCATCGGTGGCTGAACTCTAGCTGGCAATTCACGCCACCGCTGGGCGTACTCTTTGAACCCTTCGTTGTTCCTCTGCGACAAATTCTGCAATTGGACTCGGTTTGGAGCCAAATCACTGTTATACTGATAGTGGTGCACGAATGCTTCAGCAAGTTCCTTCCACGTGCGCACACTGGTAGGTTCCAAACTCATGTACCATTCTAAGGATGGCCCGGACAAGCTATCCTGAAAGAAGTGCATCAGCAGCTTCTCATCTTCAGAGTGAACGGACATTTTCCGGTAGTATGATCTTAGGTGGACGCGAGGGCAAGTGGTGCCCTTATACTTCTCAAAGTCGGGTACCTTAAACTTGGGAGGTGTAACGCCGTGATTATGAATTCCCATTAATTGTTGAGTCTTTTAATTTATTTAATTGATGTTTGTTTTAAATTGAGAAATTATATATTACTATGTGGTGTTTGCTTATTTTATCTATTTTTACCGATTCGGAGAGTTTTCGGGGGAATTAGAGTAAAAAGGGCATTTTAGACATTTAGCAATTTAGTGTGAGAATTGATTGGTAAGTGTTGGAAAGAATTTGAGAGGAAAGAAATAGAGATAGAAATAGGATAAGAGAGGAAAAGAAAGAAAAATAGTAACATAAGAAGAAAAACAAGAGAGAGAAAAGAGGAGAAGAGAAAGAGAAGAGAAAGTGGAGAGGAAAACCTAGATTCATCAAGGGATCATCACCAAAGCTTGCAATCGATCGGTAAGGGTGTGAAACTCCATCATCTCTTTAATGTATATTGATTGTATGTGTATGTGTTTGGATTTTGTAGAGTTTCTACTCTTTTTCCACTTAGGTTAGAAGTTGGTTTGATGAGTAGAAAGAGGTTTTAATCGGTTAGAACTCGGATTAGACGATGTAGTTTAGTCGGGTGATGGTAGGGTTGTGCCACTGAGACTGGTTTGGATTTAATCGGTTGGTTGTGTGGAGTTTGGGCTTTGGAACAGCCATGAAGGTTCTGTCTTCGCAGGCTCGCCAGGCGAATGGCAGCGAAGCTTCGCCAGGCGAAGCCCATCGAGCTGCAGCGAAGCAAGTCAGAAGCATACACCCTGTCTTCGCTGGCAAGTTCGCCAAGCGAAGTGAGTTGGCGAAGGTTTGCCAGGCGAGTGTGTAGCGAGCCTCAGCGAGTAATTCCAGAATTACTCCCAGTGGACTTCGCTAGGAAGTTCGCCAGGCGAAGGCCAGCGAGCATTCGCTGTGTGGCTTCGCCAGGCGAAGGTTGGCGAACCTGACAGTGTTATTTGTTTTGCTGTTTATTCATAGCATGATTTTTTTGGCCGATTCAATTATGATTAATGCCTATATGGATGATTGATGTGTGAACTGTTTCGACATGTCGTGCTGTGGGTGGCCGAAAGGCGTGAATCCTAGATTGTGGAGCCAATGGTGAATCTTGAACGTTTGATAATCTTGTGTATTTGCTTGAAATTAATAGAAACGCATTGATAGGCTGATATGTGTGTAAACCATGTGTGAAATGGTGCATAATGTGAATGCATGATAGATATATGCGATGTATGTGATAAATGCAATGAGTATGTTTGTGAACATAGTATGCATTTTTGTGTTGAATGATCCCTCGGAGGATTTGCAGAACCTCGTATGATACGATGGTTACATTAGATTCCTTGGAGAATCGGTTGCATTGTGTGATTCCTCGGAGAATCGGTCATAACATGTAATCCCTTGGAGGATTGACTAGAGTATTTGATTCCGTGGAGAATCTGCAGAGTATTTGATTCCGTGGAGAATCTGCTGAATATTCGATTCCGTGGAGAATCTGATGAATATTTGATTCCGTGGAGAATCTGCTGAATACTTGATTCCATGGAGAATCTGCTGAATACTCGATTCCTTAGAGAATTTTTTGAAATGAGTCGGTACCACATTTGCATCTACATAGAGTCGTGTGTCGGTCTCTATGAGTTGCATGAGTCATCTGTGTATGATGCATTAGTTGTATGAATGTAATTGTGTATGTTATATATGATTGTTTGGAGGAACATATAGTGAATGTTCATGATCATGTGTAGAGGCATGATTAATTGTATATGCTTAATGTGGTGAGAACATAATTTGAGTATAACTTATACAAATATGAGTATATGTATATATACAATTTTATGCATTAACTATTATGATATTGTTTCTCACCCTTCTGCTGTTTTATAATGCTCTATGAGGCATTGCAGAGTAGGAAGCTGGAGGTTCTTTTTGTGAAGCGATGTCTTCATTCTTTTTGGTCAATGGCTCTGATATGTAACATCTGGGTAGTTAGGAAGCCTTTGACTCCTTTGGAGTTACATTTGTTTTGATTCCTTGTGATACATCTGTGTATGTATCCGCTGTGGATCTGGTTGTAAAGCATGAATTGATTGAATGGTTGTATATACTTTTATGAATGTGATCGATTCAATATTTGGATGTTTCCGCTTTTATTCTAAATATTGAGATGTGGGTTACCCATTGTTGCATATCTATTTTGAGCAGGTATCGTATGTTTTTAATTTCGTGATAATGTGATGCGCCTCTTATATACCATGTTTTAATTAAATTTTAATTAAACTCTGATGAAATAAATTTTCTAAGTGCCTAATTGATTAAATGTATTAATTTGGGGGTATAGAAAGGGGGTGTTACATTAAGTGGTATCAGAGCCAGTGTTGAGTCAGTCGTGTCTGTCTTGTTGTTGTGTTGGTTGAACGGTTGTTTAACCTTGTTGTTATTTTTGGGAATCCTCAGAATATGGCAGGTCGTAATGACAATGCTATGGCAGCGGCGTTAGAGGCTATGGCCAGAGCTGTGCAGGGTGCACCCAACGTGAATGCGAATGATGAGTTCAGGAAGAACCAACCACCGGTGTTCAAAGGGAGATTTGATCCGGATGGTGCTCAGATATGGTTAAAGGAAATTGAGAGGATCTTTAGGGTGATGGATTATGCTGAAGGGAACAAGGTGAGACTCGGGACTCACATGCTGAGACAAGAGGCTGATGACTGGTGGGTCAGCGTGAGGCAAGTTCTTGAGGTCGACGATGAGGAGATTACGTGGGATTTATTTCGTACTGAGTTTCTAAGGAAGTATTATCCTGAAAGTGTTAAAGGGAAGAGAGAAATGGAATTTCTGGAGTTGAAACAAGGTAATATGTCGGTGGTGGACTACACCGCTAAGTTTACTGAGTTAGTGAAGTTTCACCCTCACTATGATGCGGTTACGGCGGAATTTTCCAAATGTATCAAGTATGAGAATGGCTTGCGTCCTGAGATAAAGCAAGCGGTGGGTTATCAAAGAATACGAAGATTTTCGGATTTGACCGAGTGTTGTAGAATTTATGAAGAAGACAGTAGAGCTCGTTCTACTCATTATAAGGGTTTGAGCGAGAGGAGAGGGAAGCAGCAAGTACGAAGCGGACCTTATGTGACGCCTGCTGATAAGGGCAAACATAGGGGAAACTTTGATAAGAGACCCGGAGGAGGTTCCGGTGCGATCAAATGTTTTAAGTGTGGCGTGATGGGCCACAAGTCTTATGATTGTGGAAAGTTCAAGGCGAAGTGTTCCAACTGTGGGCTCCCTGGACATGATGCAGCAGAGTGTAGAAAGAATGCTGTGAAGTGTTTTAATTATGGCGAGGTGGGTCACATTAGCCCGAATTGTACCAAACCGAAGCAAGCTCCGGCGGGCGGAAAAGTATTCGCATTAGCAGGTTCAGACGCTACTAATGCGGCGGATCGTTTGATTAAAGGTACATGCTTTATTAATGATATTCCTTTAATTTCTATTATTGATACTGGAGCGACTCACTTGTTCATCTCTCTTGCGTGTGCTAAGCGGTTGGATTTGTGTATGGTTTCTTTGAGTAGTGGTATGGTTATTGGAACTCCCGCTTCGGGGTCGGTAACTACTTCTTTGGTGTGTGCAAGTTGTCCTTTGACCATGTATGGTAAGGACTTCGTTATGGATTTAGTGTGTTTGCCATTGGAAGGTTTGGACGTAATCTTGGGTATGAACTGGTTGCAATTTAATAGAGTTCATCTGGATTGCTATCACAAGTTAGTAAGGTTTCCTTCTTTGGAAGATGGTGAAAACGAGAGTTTTCTTTCCACTAAAGAGTTGAAGAAACTTTTAGTGGACGAAGCTCAGTTGTTTGGTTTGTTTGCATCATTGTCGGTGGAGAGCAAAGTTGAGCTCGACGTGTTTCCTGTGGTTTGTGAATTTCCTGAAGTGTTTCCGGAAGATGTTGCGGATGTGCCGCCAAAGAGAGAGGTTGAATTTTCTATTGATCTAGTTCCAGGTACTAGACCGATTTCGATGGCCCCGTATAGGATGTCGGCATCGGAGTTGGTGGAATTGAAGAAGCAGTTGAATGATTTGTTGGATAAGAGATTTGTAAGACCAAGTGTTTCTCCTTGGGGTGCGCCGGTATTGTTGGTAAAGAAGAAGGATGGTAGTATGCGATTGTGTATTGATTATCGACAGTTGAATAAGGTGACAATTAAGAACAAGTATCCGCTTCCAAGAATCAATGATTTGATGGATCAATTAGTTGGAGCCCGTGTTTTTAGTAAGATTGATTTGAGATCCGGTTATCACCAGATTCGGGTTAAGGAAGAAGATATTTCGAAGACGGCTTTTAGAACACGATATGGTCACTATGAGTATACGGTGATGCCATTCGGAGTTTCTAATGCGTCGGGTGTTTTCATGGAATATATGAACCGTATCTTCCACGAGCAGTTGGATTGTTTTGTGGTAGTGTTTATCGATGACATTTTGATTTATTCTAAGTCTCGAGAGGAACACGAAGAACATTTAAGGATTGTGTTGCGGATTTTGAAAGAGAAGAAGTTGTACGCTAAGTTGTCTAAGTGTGAGTTTTGGTTATCGAAGGTGAGTTTTCTTGGACATATTATTTCCGGAAATGGTATTAGTGTGGATCCATCCAAGATCGATGCGGTAATGCAATGGGAGACTCCAAGATCAGTTACGGAAATTCGAAGCTTTTTGGGCTTGGCCGGTTACTACCGGAGGTTTATCGAAGGATTTTCAAAGTTAGCACTTCCGTTAACGCAGTTGACTTGTAAAGGAAAGGCTTTTATTTGGGATGTTAATTGTGAAGAGAGTTTCATGGAATTAAAGAGAAGGTTAACGACAGCGCCGATTTTGATTTTTCCAAATCCTACGGAACCTTTTATGGTTTATTGCGACGCTTCCTTGTCAGGAATGGGTGGTGTATTGATGCAAGATGGGAAGGTCGTGGCGTATGCTTCTAGACAGTTGAGAGTACATGAAAAGAATTATCCTACTCATGATTTGGAGTTAGCGGCCGTAGTGTTCGTTTTGAAAATTTGGAGGCACTATCTTTATGGTGCAAGATTTGAAGTTTTTAGCGATCACAAGAGTTTAAAGTATTTGTTTGATAAAAAAGAATTGAATATGAGGCAAAGGAGATGGCTAGAACTTTTGAAGGACTATGATTTTGGTTTAAATTATCATCCGGGTAAGGCAAATATGGTAGCCGATGCCTTAAGTCGGAAGTCGTTGCACGTGTCTACTTTGATGGTTAGAGAGTGGGAACTCTTGGAGAACTTTAGAGATTTGAGTTTGGTTTGTGAGTTAACACCAAGTAGTGTGAAGCTGGGTATGTTGCATGTCACGAATGATTTCCTTGCTACGGTGTGTGAAAAGCAAAAGTTGGATTTGAAATTTGTGGATTTGATGACGAATGGAAATGAAGATTTCAAAGTTGATGAATTAGGAGTTTTGAGGTTTCGAGGTCGTATTTGTATTCCCGATGATGCGGATTTGAAAAAGATGATATTGGAAGAGGGACATCGGAGTAACTTGAGTATTCATCCGGGAGCGAATAAGATGTATCAGGATTTGAAGAAGATCTTTTGGTGGTCTGGATTGAAAAGCGATGTTGCTCGTTTTGTGTACTCGTGTTTGACTTGCCAGAAGTCTAAGGTGGAGCATCAGAAGCCTAGTGGATTGATGCAACCGTTGGATATTCCGAAATGGAAATGGGATAGTATATCGATGGATTTTGTTACGGGATTGCCGAATACGCAAAGAGGACATAATGCTATTTGGGTGATTGTTGATAGGCTTACTAAATCGGCTCACTTTATTCCGATAGATATTACTTATTCTTTGGAGAGGTTGGCCGAGATTTATGTTGGCACTATTGTGAAGCTTTATGGAGTTCCTAAGAGTATTGTGTCAGATAGAGATCCTAGATTTACTTCAAGATTTTGGGAGAGTTTGCAAGGTGCCTTGGGTTCTAAGTTGAGATTGAGTTCGGCATATCATCCGCAAACAGATGGTCAAACCGAGAGGACGATTCAATCGTTAGAAGATTTGTTGCGTGCTTGTGTGCTTGAACAAGGTGGTGCGTGGGACAGTTATTTAGTGTTGATTGAGTTCACCTATAATAACAGTTTCCATTCGAGTATTGGTATGGCGCCATTTGAGGCTTTATATGGTCGAAGATTTCGAACACCCCTGTGTTGGCATGAGACAGGTGAAAAGTCGGTAGTTGGTCCGGAAATGGTACAGCAAACGACGGAAAAGGTGAAATTTATTCGGGAAAAGATGAGAGCTTCTCAGAGTAGACAGAAAAGTTATCATGATAAAAGGAGAAAGGATCTCGAGTTTCAAGAGGGCGACCATGTGTTTTTGAGAGTTACACCGGTTACGGGTGTGGGTCGTGCTTTGAAGTCGAGAAAGTTGACTTCTCGTTTTATTGGCCCGTATCAGATTGTCGCACGAGTTGGTGTTGTGGCTTATCGTGTGGCGTTACCTCCGAACCTTTCGAATTTGCATGATGTATTCCATGTCTCGCAACTTCGGAAGTATGTTCCGGATCCGTCACATGTTATCCCAATGGATGAAGTTGAAGTAAGAGATAGCCTTACAGTTGAAGTTTTACAGGCTAGTATTTTGGACCGCGAAGTTAAGAAACTAAGAGGCAAGGATATTGCGCTTGTGAAAGTGTCATGGGGAGGTGCCACAGAAGGCAATATGACTTGGGAGTTGGAGAGCAAGATGCGAGAATCGCATCCAGAGTTGTTTGAATCAGGTAATATTTTCGAGAACGAAAATTTCTAAAGTGGGGGAGAGTTGTAACGCCCCGATTCTGAATTCCCATTAATTGTTGAGTCTTTTAATTTATTTAATTGATGTTTGTTTTAAATTGAGAAATTATATATTACTATGTGGTGTTTGCTTATTTTATCTATTTTTACCGATTCGGAGAGTTTTCGGGGGAATTAGAGTAAAAAGGGCATTTTAGACATTTAGCAATTTAGTGTGAGAATTGATTGGTAAGTGTTGGAAAGAATTTGAGAGGAAAGAAATAGAGATAGAAATAGGATAAGAGAGGAAAAGAAAGAAAAATAGTAACATAAGAAGAAAAACAAGAGAGAGAAAAGAGGAGAAGAGAAAGAGAAGAGAAAGTGGAGAGGAAAACCTAGAATCATCAAGAGATCATCACCAAAGCTTGCAATCGATCGGTAAGGGTGTAAAACTCCATCATCTCTTTATTGTATATTGATTGTATGTGTATGTGTTTGGATTTTGTAGAGTTTCTACTCTTTTTCCACTTAGGTTAGAAGTTGGTTTGATGAGTAGAAAGAGGTTTTAATCGGATAGAAATCGGATTAGACGATGTAGTTTAGTCGGGTGATGGTAGGGTTGTGCCACTGAGACTGGTTTGGATTTAATCGGTTGGTTGTGTGGAGTTTGGGCTTTGGAACAGCCATGGAGGTTCTGTCTTCGCAGGCTCGCCAGGCGAATGGCAGCGAAGCTTTGCCAGGCGAAGCCCAGCGAGCTGCAGCGAAGCAAGTCAGAAGCATACACCCTGTCTTCGCTGGCAAGTTCTCCAGGCGAAGTGAGTTGGCGAAGGTTCGCCAGGCGAGTGTGTAGCGAGCCTCAGCGAGTAATTCCAGAATTACTCCCAGTGGACTTCGCTGGGAAGTTCGCCAGGCGAAGGCCAGCGAGCATTCGCTGTGTGGCTTCGCCAGGCGAAGGTTGGCGAACCTGACAGTGTTATTTGTTTTGCTGTTTATTCATAGCATGATTTTTTTGGCCGATTCAATTATGATTAATGCCTATATGGATGATTGATGTGTGAACTGTTTCGACATGTCGTGCTGTGGGTGGCCGAAAGGCGTGAATCCTAGATTGTGGAGCCAATGGTGAATCTTGAACGTTTGATAATCTTGTGTATTTGCTTGAATTGAATAGAAACGCATTGATAGGCTGATATGTGTGTAAACCATGTGTGAAATGGTGCATAATGTGTATGCATGATAGATATATGCGATGTATGTGATAAATGCAATGAGTATGTTTGTGAACATAGTATGCATTTTTGTGTTGAATGATCCCTCGGAGGATTTGCAGAACCTCGTATGATACGATGGTTACATTAGATTCCTTGGAGAATCGGTTGCATTGTGTGATTCCTCGGAGAATCAGTCATAACATGTAATCCCTTGGAGGATTGACTAGAGTATTTGATTCCGTGGAGAATCTGCAGAGTATTTGATTCCGTGGAGAATCTGCTGAATATTCGATTCCGTGGAGAATCTGATGAATATTTGATTCCGTGGAGAATCTGCTGAATACTTGATTCCATGGAGAATCTGCTGAATACTCGATTCCTTAGAGAATTTTTTGAAATGAGTCGGTACCGCATTTGCATCTACATAGAGTCGTGTGTCGGTCTCTATGAGTTGCATGAGTCATCTGTGTATGATGCATTAGTTGTATGAATGTAACTGTGTATGTTATATATGATTGTTTGGAGGAACATATAGTGAATGTTCATGATCATGTGTAGAGGCATGATTAATTGTATATGCTTAATGTGGTGAGAACATAATTTGAGTATAACTTATACAAATATGAGTATATGTATATATACAATTTTATGCATTAACTGTTATGATATTGTTTCTCACCCTTCTGCTGTTTTATAATGCTCTATGAGGCATTGCAGAGTAGGAAGCTGGAGGTTCTTTTTGTGAAGCGATGTCTTCATTCTTTTTGGTCAATGGCTCTGATATGTAACATCTGGGTAGTTAGGAAGCCTTTGACTCCTTTGGAGTTACATTTGTTTTGATTCCTTGTGATACATCTGTGTATGTATCCGCTGTGGATCTGGTTGTAAAGCATGAATTGATTGAATGGTTGTATATACTTTTATGAATGTGATCAATTCAATATTTGGATGTTTCCTCTTTTATTCTAAATATTGAGATGTGGGTTACCCATTGTTGCATATCTATTTTGAGCAGGTATCGTATGTTTTTAATTTCGTGATAATGTGATGCGCCTCTTATATACCATGTTTTAATTAAATTTTAATTAAACTCTGATGAAATAAATTTTCTAAGTGCCTAATTGATTAAATGTATTAATTTGGGGGTATAGAAAGGGGGTGTTACAGGAAGCACCTTGAAATCAGCAATCAATCCTAACTTGGACATGTCAACACCCATAGTGTTCAGGTTCTCGAAATTCCTCATCTTGTCCTCGAGTGCCTTAAACCTCAGACGTGCTTCAGCATTCAGCTCTCCTTCAGCACCCTTCTGTGAGAACAAATCGTCTTGACGGTCTTCTAACCATGGTTGAGGCCCATACAGATTCCCAACACCTGTGTTGCCGTTGCCCAGCCCAACATTGACATTAGCTTCGAAATTCCATTACCGACGCCAGTCGTATTACAATTGAGCCCCATGTCAGCGGTCACATTACTGTTGCCACTACCATTCCCCCCTATCACGGGAACGCCATTCTGAGGAGTTTCAACAGGTGGAGGGGTTGAAACAGTCCCACCATGGAGTACATCATTGTTGTCAACCCTTGAAATCAGAGGTTGGACCAATGTTCTGAGCTCATCCTGGCCGTTGGCAACCACTTGCATGAGTTCCATGAAGCGGTCCATCCTCTCTCGGAGTTCTTGAACGTCAGTCTGCACTTGCGCCATAGCTCTAGCTTGATTTGCTCTGGTCGGATAGCGGTGGATTGGTCTTTGATCAATCCTGGAACAACCTGAAACAGCCTGTATACACAAAAGGGTTAGAAAAATGACAAAGTGCTCGTTATGCAGATGCTTCATGCAAATGCAAACGTGTGTCTGTGCGTTAGGGAAATTTCCCCCGATCCTAGTGCCTGAGTGCTAGTGCCGATAATAAGAAGTCTGAGTCCAATCATGGAAATAACATCTCATATATATAAAGAAAGCCCATCAAGGCGGTACACAACATCGCTGAGTACAAGCAGAATCAATAGCATGACCTCGACCAACAAGCCTGGTGATGGTCAGCATACAATAATGATCAACACAAAAGGATTACAAATATAGTCAAGCACGGCCACGGGCTCGAAACTCTTCTAACAGATCCCTCATTTCTGGATGATCAGGCCGAGTGAGCAACCCTTCGACGAGTAACTCCCTCTGCGCAATAGTGTACTGAAGTCCTTCAACTGAGTCTTCCCATGCTCCTTCGCCGAAAAAATCTTCTAGCTTCCGCTTCTTGGATTCAAACGTCAGTTTACGCTCCTTAAGGTTAGCAAGGGCCTTGTTGAGCAGGCCTTCGGCGGCATATCTGCGGGCGGTTTCTTCATCAAACCTCTTCTCACTAGCCTTCACCTGGGCTTTGAACTTGGAGATCTGCTGTTTCAGTTTATCCTCCGTTATTTGCCGTTGGCTAGGGTGGCCTTCCAGTGCTGATTAAACTTGGATATTCTCCGGTATGCTTCATCCAAGTGCTGCTTCTTAGTGGCCAGTACGTCATTGACGGCTTTGAAGTCCCGACCCAAGCGCTCACGTTCAGCCATCTGCTTAGTCAAATCTGTCCCTAACTGGTTCACCAGCTCCGTCTGCCTCTTGAAGGAATGGACGGCTTTGCTTTTCTCGCTTATGAGCTGAGCCAATTCCTTCTCCAGTTCTTCATTTGCCTTTTTCAGCTCATCTCTTTCAGCTAACACCTGATTATGTTGTTGAATAGGCACGGTGGTAGGCTCTTCAATCACTGGAAGACTTTCTGGCTGGGCAGGTGGAAACGGCATCCCTATAGTATCTGCTCTGGCTCTGATCCAGGTCACATATGGAGCGTTGGCTTGGCTATTACTTTTCCCCAGCAACGGCTTCCCCCGCTTACAAATACCATTCCAAGCGTGCTGAAGCTTAGATAACATATCCCCCTCTAGAAGACCGGTGAGGTACAGAGATTCCTGCACCTCTTCATCCTTCGGTGGAGCTCTCAAAGCATAAGCAAACTATCGGACCAGCAGAGATGGATTATAGTTGATACAACCCTTCCTGCCTATCAAAGGCACATTCGGAAACCCACTGCAGCTGAAGATAATCTCGGTACCCAACTTATCTCTATCAAACCAGGCAATATCCTCCGCTGACAGACTCATCAAGCGCTCAGACCACTCAGTCGTGGCTGCAGACGAAGCAAAGGGACCCTTCTTGGGTAGGTGGCTATCAAGCCATCTATAGAGTAAGGGAACACAGCAAGAGACATTCTTACCCCTTCTGTTCTCGTTTTTGTAGTGGACGGAATGGTAGACATCTCCTATGAGGGTAGGGACTGGATTCCCTGATGCAAAGATGTGAAATGCGTCGAAGTCTACAAAGTCGGGCATATTAGGGAACAGAATGATGCCATATACGCACAGAGCAAGGATGGCGTTGATCACGATCCAACATCCGTCTTTGGCGCACTGCTGGGCCTTTCCCACTAAGAACTGCAAGGAGAAACCGGGAACCCTGTTCCAACTAGACAAGACCAACTCGGAGGCATCCAGATGAAGTGAAGGAGCTAGACTAGCCAGATTAGGCTCAGCATCCATATGAACAAAGGGCATCTAACTCTTGATAGGCACACCTAAAAAATCAACGTACTCCTCTAGTGTGGGTGCGAGAATAAAGTCCTGGAAAGTAAAGCATCTCAAAGGAGGATCGTAGAACTGCAGCAGGGTGTGCAACCCATTCAATTCAAACACAGAGGGTTTACGAATCAAGCTGAGCAGTTTCCCATAAGTCTTTCTGAATTCATCTCTCACAGAATCATCTGCCAAAGCAATCAAACCAGTCATCTGAACAACATCAGGAGTGGGGAGTTTGTAGGCCACAGTCTTCCTCAGAGAACCCATGACGGCGCAATAGAAGGCCAGAAAACCTGAACCGGGGGAAACGGTACCTGCAACACAGGCACATGTTAATGAAATGCAAATGAGTATGCAAAGCAATGTAAAATGCAATCATGCAGCAGGAGATCAAGACAACTGTGCGGTTGAGGAGACGAAGGTGAAGATTCTGTATCAACAAAACCATAATACTGCTCTGTCAAGAACAACCATATCTCTGATGAGAGGAAAACCCTAATGTCGGACCGTAAATTCTACTCTGTCAAGAACAAACACTCATCTGATAATAAGGACCTCTGATACAGGACCACAAATCTGCTCTGTCAAGAACAAATACATCTGAAGACAAGGACCTCTGATACAGGACCACAAATTTGCTCTGTCAAGAACAAATATACATCTGATGACGAGAACCTCTGATACCAACAAAACCGATTCACTATCATGAAAACCAGGTAGTCTGAAGGTTAAGGCTTCCTGCAACAAACCCAACCCTGCTCACAGGTATGGACCTAAACTGACACAAGTCAGGCATACTATGCGGTCATCAGTGTCACAAACATTCAAGAGGGGTGATACGATACTCATAAGTTGTGGCATCACCGTCTCCTGAAGCGGCCTCACTCAGCTAAATTCCAAATGATCAGTCCCCAGAGTCGACAATCCTCCAAACCAACAACCCCTCAGGCCCAAAGGGCGGAAAAGAAGTCAACCGGGAGAACCTCGTCTGAGCGTGGATTTCATGAGACACTAGTGCCTGCAAAGCAAGCACGCGCCCACTAATTTCCACAACTAATGCTAGGTACACTCAAGCCTGGGTCTGGCTTCTCACTCATCAGAATGCCCCACCCACAACAACACAGATAATCATATCATACTGAAAATAAAGTGCGGGAAATAAAATGCGATAAGCAAACACAACCCAACAAGTAATCATACAAGCGCTAGGATTGACTCTCTCAGGGGACGTTGGATCCCCAAACTGACTCGCATAAGGGACGTTTGATCCCCAGGAAACTATCAGGTCCCCAGCAGAGTCGCCAGTTGTCGCTACCGCGAAAATAAGGTGCCGGCAAAACAGAAGAGTCGCCACCTTTCGTTATTTATCCCTCAGAGCGGGAAAGGAAACGATCGGAAAAACCTGACAAAAAGGTATAAGACAAGGTCATCGCAACCATTGTCTGGGTTCGGGAGTCGGTTATGCAAGGGGAAGGTATTAGCACCCCTCACGTCCATCGTACTTGATGGGATCCACGCTTGTTGTGTTTATCTGACGGGTTTGTTATATCTATCTACCTATCAAGGATGGTCTCAAAAGAAAAGAAAATGACTAGGCAAAGCGTCGCACTTTATGCCTACGTATTCTCATCAGAGAATGAGAAATCAGAGTCAACGTAGTTCGGCTAACTACGGGTTATGGGGAAGGTGGCTCGCCAATACGTCAGTATTGTGCCTACGTACTCTCAACAGGTATGAGAGATCAGAGCTTACGTAGTTCGAGATAATACGGAGTACGGGAATTTAAATTCATCTGTTTTATCGAGTAGGGTTAACAAACAGTTCCAGCAGTTGGATGTACGCAGCTCGACCCTTGGAGACTTAGGCGTTACCCTTTGCGGTAGAACTGGGAGTTAACGATACTCTTTTCTTCAGAAAAGCTTTCCTTTGAATTACGGGCCCACAGGGCAAAAAAGTTTGAAGTTTGTTTTCTGTCGTTTACGGAAGAACTGTTTTTTATGGATGTTTGCAACCAATATTGCACTAGAGACTATGACCTGAGAGTGAATGCGTCGCATGTCACCCAAAGGGTGCCATACTAAACATCCAGACTGTTGAAAAGAAACTCTCTAACAATCCTTTC
This sequence comes from Lathyrus sativus, assembly GCA_963859935.3. Lineage (NCBI taxonomy): Eukaryota > Viridiplantae > Streptophyta > Magnoliopsida > Fabales > Fabaceae > Lathyrus > Lathyrus sativus. Next base: position 232,706,492 of record OZ012740.1, on the reverse strand, counting down.
TCAGATAGCTTAAGGCTCGTAACGTATGACGTCAGTTAACCTCTATTACTGTAGTTTAATTTGTTTTGAGATGAGAAGAGAATGAACAGGTTTAACTAAGGGGGACTATCAAGTCCTAATGTTGTCATGCCAAGGATTCATCCTATGGTTGGGGTTTGAAACAGGGAACTCCTAGAAGTTATCATGCATAGGTTTCAACCTAAAGTTCTAATCGTCACTTCCTTATCAAAGGAAGTGAAATTCCTAGGGGATCATGTCAATGATGAACAGAAACAGATAAAGCATCAGCTTAAACAGTAAACAGTTATACAGTAAACGACTGTAAAATGCATGCAATGCAAGTGAGGGAGGAAATGTGTGTGGGGCATCAGCCTCCACAAGCTCATCTCAACCTCAAGCCAGATATGAATAACTGCAAGAGCAAAGTTTGGATGATTGACAGCAGAGTGAAGACCAAAGGTCACCACTAAGCATCCTATCATCAGAGAAAGGGACCCTCAAAGGTTCTACGAACTGGTAAAGAGCCACACATCCTACCAAAGGAGGGATGAGGCCTTCACAGGGGACCTTACATCATAGGGAAGAATTGAAGTGATCAACATCTTCCATGTTTATGAAGGAAGATAATCTACCTAGAAGCTCTGCCTACAAACCCTAATCTTAACACCTAATCAACATTACACCAAAAGAAGGGAAGATCTTCACATCCAAACTTCTTCAAGCACTCCATTGCATCTTCAACTTGCTTTCATCCTCAACCAAGGGTAAAAACAACACAAGCTTACTCTAAGGGAACCAAAGGGGTTAATCTAGTCAAATTAGTGCATTAGAATCATCCAAAGTTAGCACCTAAACTAAAATCAAACAAAAATAGTAAACTACATTATAAATTCCTAAAAAAATTCCTAAGGGACCCTAATTCAATCATGAATCTACCATACAAAATTTAGAGGTTGAATCATCCACCAAGTTCTAGATATAAATCCTAAATCATAAGGTATTAACCATAAACCCTAAAAATGGATCTCCTAAAGTTCCAACTTAAAACTACCACTTACATTCATCAAACAAATGTGAGAAATATCTAGGGGGAACATGCATATCTATGATAGCTACACACAAAAAATCAAGGCAAGAATCATCATCAAATGATCAAACCAAATTCAACAAAACAAAGTATCACCATGATTATTTTAATATCAATTAAAAGTCAACAAATGCAAATAAAATAAAAAATGTATGAATTATTAATATTTTTTATCTAAAAAATTCTAGATTCAATCATGAATCAATGGAGAAAAGAATGGAATTATTTGAGTTATTCTTCAATTTTTTATGGATTATTTGCTAAACTATGTAAAATGAAGAAAATAAAAGAAATCAAAAGAAATTGGTGAAACCTGCGTGGTAAATAGCACATAAAACCAGTTCAATTCAATGCTGGGCCCAAAAGGGGGGTGTTGATATCAAATGCAACCCAAGCCCACACGCCTGAGTCCTCATATATTCAGCTCAAAAAATGAATAAAACAAGCACACGCGAGGACTTGAACCCACGTCCCTTTGGTGCTCACAGCGTGCTGGATCTCCCACTAAATGTAACACTGCGTTCAGGGGGAGGGTACGTGGCTCGCTCAATGGACGCTGGATCTGCTGAATGAGTCAAGTTCTCATCAAGCATGGACGATGGAGATTATGTCTTCTCCATTTCAAATTTCTGAAACTTTCTCCACCTGCGCGCGTGAAGGTCACCGCCGGTGGCTTTTCCGGCCGGCCTCATCCAACCCTAACTCTCTCTATAATCAACCATTGGCCACGATTTCTTGATGAAAGTTGACCAGAATTTCCTCAAGAATTCAATCATGCCACTAGTTTATGCTAAAAACGCATGGTTTGCAAAAACAAGATCTCAACCGAAAATGGCATGAACCCTAACTTGCCTCTAACCATCAAATTAATTAACCAGAATCCATCTACATCCTAAGGGGAACTTAACCACATACTTCTAATGGATTAAAAGTGCATAATCAGAGAGATATCTCAAGAAATTAGAACCAACCTTGAAGCTTGGATTGCAGTGGTTATGCGCCTCAATTCTCTTCCAAACTCTGCAGAATCCTTCAAGGAGTAATGGTGGACAATTCTTGATGCTCAATTCTTGCTGAAACCTCTTGATTTTCCAAAACGATTTTTCAACTTTCAAGCTTTTCCTTCACTTCACTCCAATGGCTTCTCAACAAAATTCTGCACTAGAACCTTCCTATCATGATCCAAACCCTATTTGTAATGTGTTCAGATGGATATGAAGCCCTAACTAGGCCCAATTATGGATTTTGGATCTTCACTTTTCCTTCCAAATTTCAACATGGATGTGTGCCTTCAAGCGTTACTCATGCTCTACTAAACTTCCAAACCATTCACTTAATCATTAAGGAGTGTAATGAAATGGTTTTCTTCCTTTGGTTTCAACATATGGAATGTGTATGATATGTTTCTTACTTATGAAGTAACCATTCAAATGACTATGTTATGGACCTCAAATAAAAAATGTGGCAATGTCAATCTTTCTAAAATATCAATTCCATTCAAAATGGCCACAAATTTGACTTGGAAACATGTTAATCTCATTTATTTTGAATTTTCTCACGTTAATTTATTAAAATGGCTTTTATGTGAAGTTTCTTCAACCAATGCTTGATATAATCCATATCAATGGACACTTGATGTTTATACAAGCTAAAAAAATCATTTTGAACAACTTTCATGTTGAACAAAAATGCATTTTAGACCTCTAAGTTGGTGAAAATGGCCTATGATCACAAATGACCTATAATCACCAAATGTCCAAAATACCCTTGACTTGTCAAAGCCATAACTTGGGTTCTACAAATCCTATCAAGGACTTATAGTACTCTCTAGAAAGCTAAGAGGATAAGGAACAACATTCATGTTTGCCAAAAGTTCATAGGAATCATCCTTCTAGGGAAAAAGTGCCATGCAAGTTGGGTAACTTTCAAGCTCCAAATTCACATTCCTCATATGACTTGTAACTTGTCAAAGTCATAACTTGAGTTCTACAAATCCTATCAAGGACTTCTAGCACTCAAATTAAAGCTAAGATCATGCTCTACAACAATCATGTTAGGGGCAAGATGAGATGACAATCACATCTTGAGCTAAATTGCCTTGAAGACAGGGGTCAAACTAGGGGATTTTACACTGTCAAGCCTTAGAAACCCTAGCTTGAAACTTCTCAAACTCTTCAATCATGATGAGTTAACCTTGGAATCATCCTTAGAACATATCAATGCATCAATCCATGATCACATGGCTCTTGAATTAGGTCTCAACCTTCTTCAAATCATCAGTTGACTTAGGGTTGACCCAGTCAAACCCTAGCTGCACCCATCATGGCTGAGGCTTCTTATTCTTGCACAATGACCTGTCTAGGCCTCAAAGTGATATTCAAACTTCTCATAAGCTCTTTCAAGACCTCAAGTCCATTTTCATGGCCTCAGAATCATCTGATGGCTTCCCACAACTCTCAAGTTAGGAGACCTACACACTTGGCTTCAACCACTTTCTCTGAGGATCTTTTAAATTCTCTGACAAGGATATCAACCCTTGAACACCTGAATAAGCCTCCCAGCTAGCTTCAAAGTCTTGTGTATCCCTTAATTGGTAATCATACAACTTGATCTCCTGCATACATGTCAATGAAATGCAAATGATAATGCTAATGTGCATGAAATGAAACATAAGCTAGGTGAAGAAATGTTGGGCAATTTTTGGGGTGCAACACTAAACACATGAGATTCTTCAAGTGGTCGAAGCAGTCCCTTATCCAATAAGGTTCTTCGCGATACACAAGTAGTATCACTAAACACATGAGATTCATAGGGTGGTCGAAGCAGTCCCTTATCCAATAAGGTTCTTCGCGATACCAAAGTAGTATCTCTAAACACATGAGATTATTCGGGTGGTCGAAGCAGTCCCTTATCTGTTAAGGTTCTTCACGATACCAAAGCAGTATCTCTAAACACATTAGATTCTTCGGGTGGTGAAAGCAGTCCCTTATCTAATAATGTTCTTCGCGATATCAAAGAAGTATCTCTAAACACACGAGATTCTTCGCGATACCAAAGAAATATCTCTAAACACATGAGATTCTTCGTGTGGTCGAAGCAGTCCCTTATCCAATAAGGTTCTTCGTGATACGAAAACAGTATCTCTAAACACATGAGATTCTTCGGGTGGTCGAAGCAGTCCCTTACCCGTTAAGGTTCTTCACGATACCAAAGTTGTATCTCTAAACACATGAGATTCTTCGAGTGGTCGAAGCAGTCCCTTATCCAATAAGGTTTTTTGCGATACCAAAGCAGTATCTCTATACACATGAGATTCTTCCGGTGGTCAAAGCAGTCCCTTATCTAATAAGGTTCTTCACGATACCAAAGCAGTATCTCTAAACACATGATATTCTTTTGGTGGTTGAAGCAGTCCCTTATCCAATAAGGTTCTTCGCGATACCAAAGCAGTATCTCTAAAAACATGAGATTCTTCGGGTGGTCGAAGCAGTACCTTATCCAATAAGGTTCTTCGTCATAACAAAGCAGTATCTCTAAACACATGAGATTCTTCGGGTGGTCGAAGCAGTCCCTTATCCAATAAGGTTCTTCACGATACCAAAGGAGTATCTCTAAACACAAGAGATTCTTAGGGTGGTCGAAGAAGTCCCTTATCCAATAAGATTCTTCGCGATACCAAAGCAGTATCTCTAAACACATGAGCTTCTTCGGGTGGTGAAAGCAGTCCCTTATCTAATAATGTTCTTCGCGATATCAAAGAAGTATCTCTAAACACACGAGATTCTTCGCGATACCAAAGAAATATCTCTAAACACATGAGATTCTTCGTGTGGTCGAAGCAGTCCCTTATCCAATAAGGTTCTTCGTGATACGAAAACAGTATCTCTAAACACATGAGATTCTTCGGGTGGTCGAAGCAGTCCCTTACCCGTTAAGGTTCTTCACGATACCAAAGTTGTATCTCTAAACACATGAGATTCTTCGAGTGGTCGAAGCAGTCCCTTATCCAATAAGGTTTTTTGCGATACCAAAGCAGTATCTCTATACACATGAGATTCTTCCGGTGGTCAAAGCAGTCCCTTATCTAATAAGGTTCTTCACGATACCAAAGCAGTATCTCTAAACACATGATATTCTTTTGGTGGTTGAAGCAGTCCCTTATCCAATAAGGTTCTTCGCGATACCAAAGCAGTATCTCTAAAAACATGAGATTCTTCGGGTGGTCGAAGCAGTACCTTATCCAATAAGGTTCTTCGTCATACCAAAGCAGTATCTCTAAACACATGAGATTCTTCGGGTGGTCGAAGCAGTCCCTTATCCAATAAGGTTCTTCACGATACCAAAGGAGTATCTCTAAACACAAGAGATTCTTAGGGTGGTCGAAGAAGTCCCTTATCCAATAAGATTCTTCGCGATACCAAAGCAGTATCTCTAAACACATGAGCTTCTTTGGGTGGTCGAAGCAATCCCTTATCCATTAAGGTTCTTCATGATACCAAAGCAGTGTCTCTAAACACACGAGATTCTTCAGGTGGTCGAAGCAGTCCATTATCCAATAATGTTTGCGATACCAAAGGAGTATCTCTAAACACATGAGATTCTTCGGGTGGTCAAAGCAGTGCCTTATCCAATAAGGTTCTTCGCGATACCAAAGCAGTATCTCTAAACATATGAGATTCTTCTGGTGGTCAAAGCAGTACCTTATCCAATATGGTTCTTCGTGATACCAAAGCAGTATCTCTAAACACATGAGATTCTTCGGGTGGTCGAAAAATCCCTTATCAAGTAAGGTTCTTCGCGATACCAAAGTAGTATTTCTAAACACATGAGATTCTTAGGGTGGTCCATGCAGTCCCTTATCCAATAAGGTTCTTCGCGATACCAAAGCAGTATCTCTAAATACATGAGATTCTTCGGGTGGTCGAAGCAGTCCCTTATCCATTAAGGTTCTTCATGATACCAAAGAAGTATCTCTAAACACATGAGATTCTTCGTGTGGTCGAAGCAGTCCCTTATCCAATAAGGTTCTTCGTGATACGAAAACAGTATCTCTAAACACATGAGATTCTTCGGGTGGTCGAAGCAGTCCCTTACCCGTTAAGGTTCTTCACGATACCAAAGTTGTATCTCTAAACACATGAGATTCTTCGAGTGGTCGAAGCAGTCCCTTATCCAATAAGGTTTTTTGCGATACCAAAGCAGTATCTCTATACACATGAGATTCTTCCGGTGGTCAAAGCAGTCCCTTATCTAATAAGGTTCTTCACGATACCAAAGCAGTATCTCTAAACACATGATATTCTTTTGGTGGTTGAAGCAGTCCCTTATCCAATAAGGTTCTTCGCGATACCAAAGCAGTATCTCTAAAAACATGAGATTCTTCGGGTGGTCGAAGCAGTACCTTATCCAATAAGGTTCTTCGTCATACCAAAGCAGTATCTCTAAACACATGAGATTCTTCGGGTGGTCGAAGCAGTCCCTTATCCAATAAGGTTCTTCACGATACCAAAGGAGTATCTCTAAACACAAGAGATTCTTAGGGTGGTCGAAGAAGTCCCTTATCCAATAAGATTCTTCGCGATACCAAAGCAGTATCTCTAAACACATGAGCTTCTTCGGGTGGTGAAAGCAGTCCCTTATCTAATAATGTTCTTCGCGATATCAAAGAAGTATCTCTAAACACACGAGATTCTTCGCGATACCAAAGAAATATCTCTAAACACATGAGATTCTTCGTGTGGTCGAAGCAGTCCCTTATCCAATAAGGTTCTTCGTGATACGAAAACAGTATCTCTAAACACATGAGATTCTTCGGGTGGTCGAAGCAGTCCCTTACCCGTTAAGGTTCTTCACGATACCAAAGTTGTATCTCTAAACACATGAGATTCTTCGAGTGGTCGAAGCAGTCCCTTATCCAATAAGGTTTTTTGCAATACCAAAGCAGTATCTCTATACACATGAGATTCTTCCGGTGGTCAAAGCAGTCCCTTATCTAATAAGGTTCTTCACGATACCAAAGCAGTATCTCTAAACACATGATATTCTTTTGGTGGTTGAAGCAGTCCCTTATCCAATAAGGTTCTTCGCGATACCAAAGCAGTATCTCTAAAAACATGAGATTCTTCGGGTGGTCGAAGCAGTACCTTATCCAATAAGGTTCTTCGTCATACCAAAGCAGTATCTCTAAACACATGAGATTCTTCGGGTGGTCGAAGCAGTCCCTTATCCAATAAGGTTCTTCACGATACCAAAGGAGTATCTCTAAACACAAGAGATTCTTAGGGTGGTCGAAGAAGTCCCTTATCCAATAAGATTCTTCGCGATACCAAAGCAGTATCTCTAAACACATGAGCTTCTTTGGGTGGTCGAAGCAATCCCTTATCCATTAAGGTTCTTCATGATACCAAAGCAGTGTCTCTAAACACACGAGATTCTTCAGGTGGTCGAAGCAGTCCATTATCCAATAATGTTTGCGATACCAAAGGAGTATCTCTAAACACATGAGATTCTTCGGGTGGTCAAAGCAGTGCCTTATCCAATAAGGTTCTTCGCGATACCAAAGCAGTATCTCTAAACATATGAGATTCTTCTGGTGGTCAAAGCAGTACCTTATCCAATATGGTTCTTCGTGATACCAAAGCAGTATCTCTAAACACATGAGATTCTTCGGGTGGTCGAAAAATCCCTTATCAAGTAAGGTTCTTCGCGATACCAAAGTAGTATTTCTAAACACATGAGATTCTTAGGGTGGTCCATGCAGTCCCTTATCCAATAAGGTTCTTCGCGATACCAAAGCAGTATCTCTAAATACATGAGATTCTTCGGGTGGTCGAAGCAGTCCCTTATCCATTAAGGTTCTTCATGATACCAAAGAAGTATCTCTAAACACATGAGATTCTTCGGGTGGTCGAAGCAGTCCCTTATCTGTTAAGGTTCTTCATGATACCAAAGCAGTATCTCTAAACACATGAGATTCTTCGGGTGGTGAAAGCAGTCCCTTATCCAATAATGTTCTTCGCGATATCAAAGCAATATCTCTAAACACACGAGATTCTTCGCGATACCAAAGCAGTATCTCTAAACACATGAGATTCTTCGTGTGGTCGAAGCAGTCCCTTATCCAATAAGGTTCTTCGCGATACCAAAGCAGTATCTCTAAACACATGAGATTCTTCGGGTGGTCGAAGCAGTCCCTTATCCGTTAAGGTTCTTTATTATACCAAAGCAGTGTCTCTATCACACGAGATTCTTCAGGTGGTCGAAGTAGTCCATTATCCAATAATGTTCTTTGCGATACCAAAGGAGTATCTCTAAACACATGAGATTCTTTGGGTGTTCAATGTAACAGCCCAAATTTCATTAAATAATTAATTGTAGTAATTAATTTATTTAGTGGGATTTTTTTAATGTTGGAAATTAATTTTTATTAATTGGGATTAATAGAGAATTGAGAAGGAAATTGGAAGGAAGGAAAATAAAGGAATTATATAAGAGAGAAAGAAAAGAAAAGAAAAATAGAAAACATTTGGAAAGAAAGAGGAAAGAAGAAGAAAGGAGAGAAAGAGAAGAGGAGAAGAGGAAAAGTGGAAATCATCAAGAACCAACATCAAAGCTCCGATTAATCGAGGTAAGGGTGAGAAATGTTTCTATTTGATCATTGTATGATGTTATGTATGTTGGGTTGGGGTTTTGGTAGAGTTTTCATCACTTTCCAATTAGGGCAAGAGTTGGAATAATCGGTAGATTGATGATTTAATCGGTTGAAACTGAGCAATAATGCCGTAGAATAGTTCGGTAACATGTGTTGATGCTGTTTGTACTGATTTTGTTGTGTGAGAAGTTGGATGATGGTGGATGGTGGAGGTGGAACAGAATAGGGTTCTGTTCTGCGCAGGTTCGCTGGCTCTCGCCAGGCGAGCGAAGGCGAAGCTTCGCCAGGCGAAGCCTAGCGAATGTTGGCGAATAATTATATTTAAGTCCCAGTGGACTTCGCTGGTGGGTTCGCCAGGCGAAGTTGAGTAGCGAGGGTTCGCCCAGCGAAGGTGCTGGCGAATGGTGGCGAATGAAGTCAGTAGCTACTGACTTGGGCTCGCTGGGAAGTCTCGCCAGGCGAAGCCTAGCGAGTGTTCGCTGAGAGAGTTCGCCAGGCGAAGGCCAGGTGAAGGTTCGCTGCGAGGGTTCGCCAGGCGAATGGAGGCGAATTTGACAGCATTTCTCTTTTGCTGTGTTGTTCATGTGGAGATGGTTTGGTTGCCTCTCAGAGGTCAATACCTCTATGATATGATATAGATATGATCTATTATGATGATGTGTGTTGTGGGTAGCCTACGGGCGTGAATCCTAAAATTGTGATTTGAATGTTAATTGCATCAAGTATAAATACATGTGAACATAATAGGTGATTATGTGTTTATTATTTAATGAACTTGTGAATGCTTGATGTGTATACAATTATGTGATGAGTATGCATGAGAACATTATGAATATGTGTGCATCACTTGTAATTGTATGATTTGGTATTGTGATTTGAATACCTTGATTGTTGTGATATATGCTGTATGTGCAATCATTGTGTAATTCTTGAAGAGATGAATTATGTAAATGCATGAGATTAAGATGTCGGTCTTAAGTGCATTTGTTGTGGTTGATTGTACATGCATCATTTAGTCAAGAGGCAATGTCTGTTAGTTTCGTGGAAACTAGTGGCTTGTCCCAAACCTAGAAGAGTGGGTTTGAAGGGCTTAGAGGACGGGCCTTTGTGGTTATCGGTCTAGAAGAGTGGACCCGGTTTAATGTAAAAACCGAAAAAAGATAACGGGTTATCGGTCTAGAAGAGTGGACCCGGTTTAATGTAAAAACCGAAAAAAGATAACGAGAGTCGGTACCGCATTGCATGAGTTGCATTGAGTTATTGAGTCACATTGATATATGACATATGCATGAAGAGATGCTTATGTGTGAATGATGAGATTGTGGAAAATTGTAAGTGTATGCATAATGTGGAAATGCTTTGTGAATATCCAGGTTTGTCTATATATGTGTGGTAAATATATATGACTAAGAGAATGAAGTATGGTGAGAAATGTGAATATGTGTTATATGACTACCTATATATATATAATCTCATGCTTTGATTATTATGGTTATATTTCTCACCCTTCTGCTGTTTTATAATGCTCTATGAGGCATTGCAGATTAGGATGCTGGAGTCCTTTCGTGAAGTTAGTCTTCATTCTTTTGAGTCTGCTGCTCTGATATGTAACACCGGGTAGTTAGACTAGTATAGTCATTCTTTTGTGATACATTGTGATGTATCAGCTGATGTGGTTTTGTAATCTAACTGACATGATGCATTAATCTGGATGACTTATGTGCATTTGAATTAATATTTTGAAAAACGATCAAATGATTTTATCTTCCGCTTAAATTGAAAATGTTACATATTTTATGGAGCAAATAGTAGAAGTGGTTTATTGGTGAAATTGTGGCATTCTTCTTTTATACCTTATTATAAAACCTTTTTTTTTACTCTGATAAATTGTATGTGCTTAATTGTTTTATATGCATTTTTTTTGGGGTATAGAAGGGGGTGTTACAATAGTGGTATCAGAGCAGGTCGGTCCGTCCGGCCAAGTTGTTAGAGTGTTTTTCCCTGTGTGTTATTGATATGCGTGTGTTGCATTATCAATATTGGTTGTTCTTACGTGGTTCTGTTGCTGGAATTAGTAAGATGGTTGCAGGAAGGAACGACGAAGCGATCGCGGAGGCATTGACGAGATTGGCGGGGGCAATTGGGCAGAATCCTCCGGCCAATGTGAATGAGAGGAATCATGCTGATGATGGATTCCGTGCTTTGGGGAAATTCCAAAAGAATAACCCTCCGGTCTTCAAGGGAACTCATGAACCGGACAAGGCACAAATTTGGTTGAAAGCCGTGGAAAAGATTTTTCGAGTTATGAATTGCTCGGATGCACAGAAGGTGCAGTTTGGGACTCATATGCTCGAAGAAGAAGCTGAAGATTGGTGGGGTAATACTCGCCAAAGATTTGAGGAGGATGATATTGTGATTACGTGGGATTTGTTTAGAGAAACCTTTCTGGAGAAGTATTTTCCAGAGGATGTGCGGGGGAAGAAAGAGATCGAATTTCTTGAGTTGAAGCAAGGTAATTCGACGGTTTTCTGAGTTGGTTAACAAGAGCAGAATTTATGACGAAGACAGTAGGGCTAGGTCCAGCCACTACAAGAGTCTAAGTGACAAGAAAGGAAAGGGACAATTCAGAGGAAAACCTTACGTGACTCCTGCTGATAAGGGGAAACAAAAGGTTGGTTTTGGCAAGAGGCCAAGTGGGGGAGTTTCTACCCCGGTTAGGTGTTACAATTGTGGTGAAGCGGGGCATCGTGCTCCGGAGTGCAAAAGTGTTGATCTGAAGTGTTTTAAGTGTGGCAAGCCAGGCCACAAGGCTCTAGAGTGTAGAAGCGGTGCGGGTGTTAATTGCTATAACTGTGGTGAGCGAGGGCACATCAGTACCAAGTGCGATAAGCCGAAGAAGAATCAAGGGAGCGGGAAAGTGTTCGCTCTATCTGGATCTGAGACTGCTAGCGACGATCGATTGATCCGAGGTACGTGCTTCATTCATGGTACACCTTTGATCGCTATAATTGATACCGGAGCTACGCATTCTTTTATTTCTTTGGATTGTGTTAGAAGGTTGAATCTTGAGTTGTCTGTGATGGGTGGCGGTATGGTTATTGATACTCCTGCTATGGGTTCGGTAACTACACCGTATGTTTGCTTGAATTGCCCGTTGAGTATTTTCGGTAGAGATTTTGGGATTGATTTAGTGTGTCTTCATTTGGATCAGATGGATGTCATTCTTGGAATGAATTGGTTAAAATTCAATCGTGTGTATATTAACTGTTTTGACAAAACGGTTATTTTTCCCGATTCGGAAGTTGAAAGGGAATTGTTTATGACGAGGAAACAAGTGAAGGAATCGGTACAAGATGGGGCTAAGGTATTTATGCTTAGGGCAACGTTGAGGACTAGTGAAAGTGAAGAGATTGATGTTGTGCCCATTGTTAGAAATTTTCCGGAAGTATTCCCTGATGAGATAAAGGATTTACCGCCGGAGCGAGAAGTGGAGTTTTCGATAGATTTGATTCCTGGAACTAGTCCGATATCGATGGCTCCATATCGTATGTCGGCCTCAGAGTTAAAAGAGTTGAAGAGTCAACTTGAGGATTTGCTTGAAAAGAGGTTTATTCGTCCGAGCGTGTCACCGTGGGGTGCACCGGTGTTATTGGTTAAGAAGAAAGAGGGTTCTATGAGGCTCTGTGTGGATTACAGACAGTTGAACAAGGTGACTATTAAGAATAAGTATCCACTTCCAAGGATTGATGATCTGATGGATCAGTTGGTTGGTGCAAGCGTGTTCAGCAAGATTGATTTGAGATCTGGGTATCATCAGATCCGTGTGAAAGCTGAGGATATTCAGAAGACGGCCTTCCGAACGAGGTATGGACACTATGAGTATTCCGTTATGCCATTTGGTGTGACTAATGCACCAGGTGTATTTATGGAGTACATGAATAGGATTTTCCATCCTTATTTGGATAAGTTTGTGGTGGTGTTTATCGACGACATCTTGGTTTATTCGAAGAGCGAAGGAGAGCATGCCGAGCATCTGAAGATTGTGTTATCGGTGTTGAGAGAGAAGCAATTGTTTGCAAAGCTTTCTAAGTGTGAATTTTGGTTGAAGGAAGTTAGTTTCCTTGGTCATGTGATTTCTAGTAGTGGTGTAGCGGTGGATCCGTCGAAGGTTGAAGCGGTGTCGCAATGGGAGACTCCGAAGTCAGTTTTTGAGATCAGAAGTTTTCTTGGTTTAGCCGGTTATTATCGGAAGTTTATTGAAGGATTTTCTAAGTTATCGTTGCCGTTGACGCAGTTGACTAGGAAGGGTCAAGCCTTTGTTTGGGACGCCAAGTGTGAAGCGAGTTTTCAAGAACTTAAGCGAAGGTTGACGACAGCTCCTGTTTTGATTCTGCCAAATCCAGAAGAACCATTCGTTGTGTATTGTGATGCTTCTTTGATGGGTTTAGGAGGTGTGTTGATGCAGAATAACCAAGTTGTGGCTTATGCTTCGAGGCAACTCAAAGTGCATGAGAAGAATTATCCGACGCATGACTTAGAGTTGGCCGCCGTTGTGTTCGTGTTGAAGCTTTGGAGGCATTATTTGTTTGGTGCGAGGTTTGAAGTGTTTAGTGACCACAAGAGTTTGAGGTATCTTTTTGATCAAAAGGAATTGAATGCGAGACAAAGAAGATGGCTTGAACTTTTGAAGGATTATGATTTTGGCTTGAATTACCATCCGGGTAAAGCGAATGTTGTAGCGGATGCATTGAGTCGGAAATCATTGCATATGTCGGCGTTGATGGTGAAAGAGTTAGAATTGGTCGAGCAATTTCGAGATTTGAGTTTGGTATGTGAGAGAACTTCTTTTGGATTTAAGTTGGGTATGTTAAAGCTTACGAGTGGTATTTTGGACGAAATTCGAGAAGGACAGAAATCGGATTTGAGCTTAGTTGATCGGTTGACTTTAATCAACCAAGGCCAAGGTGGTGATTTTCGGATTGATGAGAATGGTATTATGAGATGTCGGGATCGAGTTTGTGTTCCGAACATGGTTGAGCTTAAGAAGAGCATCCTTGAGGAAGGACATCGTAGCGGATTGAGTATTCATCCGGGTGCTACTAAGATGTATCAGGATTTGAGGAAAGTATTTTGGTGGCCTAGTATGAAGAAGGATATTGCGGAATTTGTGTATTCTTGTTTGACTTGCCAGAAGTCGAAGATTGAGCATCAGAAGCCATCGGGTTTGATGAAGCCGTTGTTTATTCCTGAGTGGAAATGGGATAGTATCTCCATGGATTTTGTATCGGGTTTGCCGAGGACGCCGAGTAATTTTGAGGCTATTTGGGTTATCGTGGATAGGTTGACTAAATCTGCTCACTTTATCCCTATGCGTATGGATTACCCTTTGGAGAAGTTGGCTAAGTTGTATATTGAGAGGATTGTGTGTCTGCATGGTATTCCGTTAAGTATTGTTTCGGATAGAGATCCGCGGTTTACTTCGAGATTTTGGGAAAGCCTGCAGAGTGCTTTGGGTACTAAGTTGCGTTTGAGTTCAGCGTATCATCCTCAGACTGATGGTCAGACGGAGAGGACGATTCAGTCGCTTGAAGATCTTTTGAGAGCTTGTGTATTGGAAAAAGGAGGAGCTTGGGATAGCTACTTGCCTTTGATTGAGTTTACCTACAACAACAGTTTCCATTCGAGTATTGGTATGGCACCATTTGAGGCGTTGTATGGTAGGCGGTGTAGGACACCATTGTGTTGGTTCGAGTCTGGAGAGAGTTCTGTTGTTGGACCCGAGTTAGTTCAACAGACTACTGATAAGATCAAGATGATTCAAGAGAAGATGAGAATTACTCAGAGTCGTCAGAAGAGTTATTATGACAAGAGGAGGAAGGCACTTGAATTTCAAGAGGGAGATCATGTGTTTCTTCGAGTCACTCCGATGACAGGTGTTGGTAGGGCACTGAAGTCGCGCAAGTTGTCACCGCGTTTCATTGGTCCTTATCAGATTTTGCAAAGGATAGGAGAAGTGGCCTATCGTGTGGCTTTACCACCGTCGCTTGCTAATCTTCATGACGTATTCCATGTATCTCAGTTGAGGAAATACATTGCGGATCCGTCTCATGTAGTCCAAATAGATGATGTGCAGGTGAAAGATAACCTGACTGTTGAGGCATCACCTATGCGGATTGAGGATCGGACATTGAAGCAGCTTCGAGGTAAAGAGATTGCTTTAGTAAAGGTCGCTTGGGGAGGACCGGCTGGTGGAGATGTTACTTGGGAGCTCGAGAGTCGGATGAAGGAGTCTTATCCAGAACTGTTTGAATCAGGTAACATTTTCGGGGACGAAAATTCCTAAAGTGGGGGAGAGTTGTAACAGCCCAAATTTCATTAAATAATTAATTGTAGTAATTAATTTATTTAGTGGGATTTTATTAATGTTGGAAATTAATTTTTATTAATTGGGATTAATAGAGAATTGAGAAGGAAATTGGAAGGAAGGAAGATAAAGGAATTATATAAGAGAGAAAGAAAAGAAAAGAAAAATAGAAAACATTTGGAAAGAAAGAGGAAAGAAGAAGAAAGGAGAGAAAGAGAAGAGGAGAAGAGGAAAAGTGGAAATCATCAAGAACCAACATCAAAGCTCCGATTAATCGAGGTAAGGGTGAGAAATGTTTCTATTTGATCATTGTATGATGTTATGTATGTTGGGTTGGGGTTTTGGTAGAGTTTTCATCACTTTCCAATTAGGGCAAGAGTTGGAATAATCGGTAGATTGATGATTTAATCGGTTGAAACTGAGCAATAATGCCATAGAATAGTTGGGTAACATGTGTTGATGCTGTTTGTACTGATTTTGTTGTGTGAGAAGTTGGATGATGGTGGATGGTGGAGGTGGAACAGAATAGGGTTCTGTTCTGCGCAGGTTCGCTGGCTCTCGCCAGGCGAGCGAAGGCGAAGCTTCGCCAGGCGAAGCCTAGCGAATGTTGGCGAATAATTATATTTAAGTCCCAGTGGACTTCGCTGGTGGGTTCGCCAGGCGAAGTTGAGTAGCGAGGGTTCGCCCAGCGAAGGTGCTGGCGAATGGTGGCGAATGAAGTCAGTAGCTACTGACTTGGGCTCGCTGGGAAGTCTCGCCAGGCGAAGCCTAGCGAGTGTTCGCTGAGAGAGTTCGCCAGGCGAAGGCCAGGCGAAGGTTCGCTGCGAGGGTTCGCCAGGCGAATGGAGGCGAATTTGACAGCATTTCTCTTTTGCTGTGTTGTTCATGTGGAGATGGTTTGGTTGCCTCTCAGAGGTCAATACCTCTATGATATGATATAGATATGATCTATTATGATGATGTGTGTTGTGGGTAGCCTACGGGCGTGAATCCTAAAATTGTGATTTGAATGTTAATTGCATCAAGTATAAATACATGTGAACATAATAGGTGATTATGTGTGTATTATTTAATGAACTTGTGAATGCTTGATGTGTATACAATTATGTGATGAGTATGCATGAGAACATTATGAATATGTGTGCATCACTTGTAATTGTATGATTTGGTATTGTGATTTGAATACCTTGATTGTTGTGATATATGCTGTATGTGCAATCATTGTGTAATTCTTGAAGAGATGAATTATGTAAATGCATGAGATTAATATGTCGGTCTTAAGTGCATTTGTTGTGGTTGATTGTACATGCATCATTTAGTCAAGAGGCAATGTCTGTTAGTTTCGTGGAAACTAGTGGCTTGTCCCAAACCTAGAAGAGTGGGTTTGAAGGGCTTAGAGGACGGGCCTTTGTGGTTATCGGTCTAGAAGAGTGGACCCGGTTTAATGTAAAAACCGAAAAAAGATAACGGGTTATCGGTCTAGAAGAGTGGACCCGGTTTAATGTAAAAACCGAAAAAAGATAACGAGAGTCGGTACCGCATTGCATGAGTTGCATTGAGTTATTGAGTCACATTGATATATGACATATGCATGAAGAGATGCTTATGTGTGAATGATGAGATTGTGGAAAATTGTAAGTGTATGCATAATGTGGAAATGCTTTGTGAATATCCAGGTTTGTCTATATATGTGTGGTAAATATATATGACTAAGAGAATGAAGTATGGTGAGAAATGTGAATATGTGTTATATGACTACCTATATATATATAATCTCATGCTTTGATTATTATGGTTATATTTCTCACCCTTCTGCTGTTTTATAATGCTCTATGAGGCATTGCAGATTAGGATGCTGGAGTCCTTTCGTGAAGTTAGTCTTCATTCTTTTGAGTCTGCTGCTCTGATATGTAACACCGGGTAGTTAGACTAGTATAGTCATTCTTTTGTGATACATTGTGATGTATCAGCTGATGTGGTTTTGTAATCTAACTGACATGATGCATTAATCTGGATGACTTATGTGCATTTGAATTAATATTTTGAAAAACGATCAAATGATTTTATCTTCCGCTTAAATTGAAAATGTTACATATTTTATGGAGCAAATAGTAGAAGTGGTTTATTGGTGAAATTGTGGCATTCTTCTTTTATACCTTATTATAAAACCTTTTTTTTTTACTCTGATAAATTGTATGTGCTTAATTGTTTTATATGCATTTTTTTTGGGGTATAGAAGGGGGTGTTACATTCAAAGCAGTGCCTTATCCAATAAGGTTCTTCGCGATACCAAAGCAGTATCTCTAAACATATGAGATTCTTCGGGTGGTCAAAGCAGTACCTTATCCAATAAGGTTCTTTGTGATACCAAAGCAGTATCTCTAAACACATGAGATTCTTCGGGTGGTCGAACAATCCCTTATCCAATAAGTTTCTTCACGATACCAAAGTAGTATTTCTAAACACATGAGATTCTTAGGGTGGTCCATGCAGTCCCTTATCCAATAAGGTTCTTCGCGATACCAAAGCAGTATCTCTAAATACATGAGATTCTTCGGGTGGTCGAAGCAGTCCCTTATCCATTAAGGTTCTTCATGATACCAAAGCAATATCTCTAAACACATGAGATTCTTCGGATGGTCGAAGCAGTCCCTTATCTGTTAAGGTTCTTCATGATACCAAAGCAGTATCTCTAAACACATGAGATTCTTCGGGTAGTGAAAGCAGTCCCTTATCCAATAATGTTCTTCGCGATATCAAAGCAATATCTCTAAACACACGAGATTCTTCGCGATACCAAAGCAGTATCTCTAAACACATGAGATTCTTCGTGTGGTCGAAGATGTCCCTTATCCAAAAGGTTGTTCGCGATACAAAAACAATATCTCTAAACACATGAGATTCTTTGGGTGGTCGAAGCAGTCCCTTATCCGTTAAGGTTCTTCACGATACCAAAGTTGTATCTCTAAACACATGAGATTCTTCGTTTGGTCGAAGCAGTCCCTTATCCAATAAGGTTCTTTGTGATACCAAAGCAGTATCTCTATACACATGAGATTCTTCCGGTGGTCAAAGCTGTCCCTTATCTAATAAGGTTCTTCACGATACCAAAGCAGTATCTCTAAACACATGAGATTCTTTGGGTGGTTGAAGCAGTCCCTTATCCAATAAGGTTCTTCGCGATACCAAAGGAGTATCTCTAAACACATGATATTCTTCGGGTGGTCGAAGCATTACCATATCCAATAAGGTTCTTCGTCATACCAAAGCAGTATCTCTAAACACATGAGATTCTTCGGGTGGTCGAAGCAGTCCCTTATCCAATAAGGTTCTTCGCGATACCAAAGTAGTATCACTAAACACATGAGATTCATAGGGTGGTTGAAGCAGTCCCTTATCCAATTAGGTTCTTCGCGATACCAAAGTAGTATCTCTAAACACATGAGATTCTTCGGGTGGTCGAAGCAGTCCCTTATCTGTTAAGGTTCTTCACGATACCAAAGCAGTATCTCTAAACACATGAGTTTCTTCACGTGGTGAAAGCAGTCCCTTATCTAATAATGTTCTTCGCTATATCAAAGAAGTATCTCTAAACACACGAGATTCTTCGCGATACCAAAGCAGTATCTCTAAACACATGAGATTCTTCCTGTGGTCGAAGCAGTCCCTTATCCAATAAGGTTCTTCGCGATACGAAAACAGTATCTCTAAACACATGAGATTCTTCGGGTGGTCGAAGCAGTCCCTTATCCGTTTAGGTTCTTCACGATACCAAAGTTGTATCTCTAAACACATGAGATTCTTCGGGTGGTCGAAGCAGTCCCTTATCCAATAAGGTTCTTTGCGATACCAAAGCAGTATCTCTATACACATGAGATTCTTCAGGTGGTCAAAGCAGTCCCTTATCCAATAAGGTTCTTTGCGATACCAAAGCAGTATCTCTAAACACATGAGATTCTTTGGGTCGTTGAAGCAGTCCCTTATCCAATAAGGTTCTTCGTGAAACCAAAGCAGTATCTCTAAAAACATGAGATTCTTCGGGTGGTCGAAGCAGTACCTTATCCAATAAGGTTCTACGTCAAACCAAAGCAGTATCTCTAAACACATGAGATTCTTCGGGTGGTCGAAGCAGTCCCTTATCCAATAACGTTCTTCACGATACCAAAGTAGTATCTCTAAACACATGAGATTCTTCGGGTGGTCGAAGCAGTCCCTTATCCATTAAGGTTCTTCACGATACCAAAGCAGTATCTCTAAACACATGAGATTCTTCGGGTGGTCGAAGCAGTCCCTTATCTGTTAAGGTTCTTCATGATACCAAAGCAGTATCTCTAAACACATGAGATTCTTCGGGTGGTGAAAGCATTCCCTTATCCAATAATGTTCTTCGCGATATCAAAGCAATATCTCTAAACACAAGAGATTCTTCGCGATACCAAAGCAGTATCTCTAAACACATGAGATTCTTCGTGTGGTCGAAGATGTCCCTTATCCAATAAGGTTCTTCGCGATACGAAAACAATATCTCTAAACACATGAGATTCTTTGGGTGGTCGAAGCAGTCCCTTATCCATTAAGGTTCTTCACGATACCAAAGTTGTATCTCTAAACACATGAGGTTCTTCGGGTGGTCAAAGCAGTCCCTTATCTAATAAGGTTCTTCGCGATACCAAAGCAGTATCTCTAAACACATGAGATTCTTCGGGTGGTCCAAGTTGTCCCTTATCCTTTAAGGTTCTTCGCGAAACCAAAGCAGTATCTCTAAACACATGAGATTATTCGGGTAGTTGAAGCAGTCCCTTATCCAATAAGGTTCTTCGCGATACCAAACAAGTATCTCTAAACACATGAGATTCTTCGGGTGGTCGAAGTAGTACCTTATCCTATAAGGTTCTTCATGATACCAAAGCAGTATCTCTAAACACATGAGATTCTTCGGGTGGTCAAAGCAGTCCCTTATCCAATAAGGTTCTTCGCGATACCAAAGTAGTATCACTAAACACATGAGATTCATAGGGTGGTCGAAGCAGTCCCTTATCCAATTAGGTTCTTCGCGATACCAAAGTAGTATCTCTAAACACATGAGATTCTTTGGGTGGTCGAAGCAGTCCCTTATCTGTTAAGGTTCTTCACGATACCAAAGCAGTATCTCTAAACACATGAGTTTCTTCACGTGGTGAAAGCAGTCCCTTATCTAATAATGTTCTTCGCTATATCAAAGAAGTATCTCTAAACACACGAGATTCTTTGCGATACCAAAGCAGTATCTCTAAACACATGAGATTCTTCCTGTGGTCGAAGCAGTCCCTTATCCAATAAGGTTCTTCGCGATACGAAAACAGTATCTTTAAACACATGAGATTCTTCGGGTGGTCGAAGCAGTCCCTTATCCGTTTAGGTTCTTCACGATACCAAAGCTGTATCTCTAAACACATGAGATTCTTTGGGTGGTCGAAGCAGTCCCTTATCCAATAAGGTTCTTTGCGATACCAAAGCAGTATCTTTATACACATGAGATTCTTCCGGTGGTCAAAGCAGTCCCTTATCTAATAAGGTTCTTCACGATACCAAAGCAGTATCTCTAAACACATGATATTCTTTTGGTGGTTGAAGCAGTCCCTTATCCAATAAGGTTCTTCGCGATACCAAAGCAGTATCTCTAAAAACATGAGATTCTTCGGGTGGTCGAAGCAGTACCTTATCCAATAAGGTTCTTCGTCATACCAAAGCAGTATCTCTAAACACATGAGATTCTTCGGGTGGTCGAAGCAGTCCCTTATCCAATAAGGTTCTTCACGATACCAAAGGAGTATCTCTAAACACAAGAGATTCTTAGGGTGGTCGAAGAAGTCCCTTATCCAATAAGATTCTTCGCGATACCAAAGCAGTATCTCTAAACACATGAGCTTCTTCGGGTGGTCGAAGCAATCCCTTATCCATTAAGGTTCTTCATGATACCAAAGCAGTGTCTCTAAACACACGAGATTCTTCAGGTGGTCGAAGCAGTCCATTATCCAATAATGTTTGCGATACCAAAGGAGTATCTCTAAACACATGAGATTCTTCGGGTGGTCAAAGCAGTGCCTTATCCAATAAGGTTCTTCGCGATACCAAAGCAGTATCTCTAAACATATGAGATTCTTCTGGTGGTCAAAGCAGTACCTTATCCAATATGGTTCTTCGTGATACCAAAGCAGTATCTCTAAACACATGAGATTCTTCGGGTGGTCGAAAAATCCCTTATCAAGTAAGGTTCTTCGCGATACCAAAGTAGTATTTATAAACACATGAGATTCTTAGGGTGGTCCATGCAGTCCCTTATCCAATAAGGTTCTTCGCGATACCAAAGCAGTATCTCTAAATACATGAGATTCTTCGGGTGGTCGAAGCAGTCCCTTATCCATTAAGGTTCTTCATGATACCAAAGCAGTATCTCTAAACACATGAGATTCTTCGGGTGGTCGAAGCAGTCCCTTATCTGTTAAGGTTCTTCATGATACCAAAGCAGTATCTCTAAACACATGAGATTCTTCGGGTGGTGAAAGCAGTCCCTTATCCAATAATGTTCTTCGCGATATCAAAGCAATATCTCTAAACACACGAGATTCTTCGCGATACCAAAGCAGTATCTCTAAACACATGAGATTCTTCGTGTGGTCGAAGCAGTCCCTTATCCAATAAGGTTCTTCGCGATACCAAAGCAGTATCTCTAAACACATGAGATTCTTCGGGTGGTCGAAGCAGTCCCTTATCCGTTAAGGTTCTTTATTATACCAAAGCAGTGTCTCTATCACACGAGATTCTTCAGGTGGTCGAAGTAGTCCATTATCCAATAATGTTCTTTGCGATACCAAAGGAGTATCTCTAAACACATGAGATTCTTTGGGTGTTCAAAGCAGTGCCTTATCCAATAAGGTTCTTCGCGATACCAAAGCAGTATCTCTAAACATATGAGATTCTTCGGGTGGTCAAAGCAGTACCTTATCCAATAAGGTTCTTTGTGATACCAAAGCAGTATCTCTAAACACATGAGATTCTTCGGGTGGTCGAACAATCCCTTATCCAATAAGTTTCTTCACGATACCAAAGTAGTATTTCTAAACACATGAGATTCTTAGGGTGGTCCATGCAGTCCCTTATCCAATAAGGTTCTTCGCGATACCAAAGCAGTATCTCTAAATACATGAGATTCTTCGGGTGGTCGAAGCAATCCCTTATCCATTAAGGTTCTTCATGATACCAAAGCAATATCTCTAAACACATGAGATTCTTCGGATGGTCGAAGCAGTCCCTTATCTGTTAAGGTTCTTCATGATACCAAAGCAGTATCTCTAAACACATGAGATTCTTCGGGTGGTGAAAGCAGTCCCTTATCCAATAATGTTCTTCGCGATATCAAAGCAATATCTCTAAACACACGAGATTCTTCGCGATACCAAAGCAGTATCTCTAAACACATGAGATTCTTCGTGTGGTCGAAGATGTCCCTTATCCAAAAGGTTGTTCGCGATACAAAAACAATATCTCTAAACACATGAGATTCTTTGGGTGGTCGAAGCAGTCCCTTATCCGTTAAGGTTCTTCACGATACCAAAGTTGTATCTCTAAACACATGAGATTCTTCGTTTGGTCGAAGCAGTCCCTTATCCAATAAGGTTCTTTGTGATACCAAAGCAGTATCTCTATACACATGAGATTCTTCCGGTGGTCAAAGCTGTCCCTTATCTAATAAGGTTCTTCACGATACCAAAGCAGTATCTCTAAACACATGAGATTCTTTGGGTGGTTGAAGCAGTCCCTTATCCAATAAGGTTCTTCGCGATACCAAAGGAGTATCTCTAAACACATGATATTCTTCGGGTGGTCGAAGCATTACCATATCCAATAAGGTTCTTCGTCATACCAAAGCAGTATCTCTAAACACATGAGATTCTTCGGGTGGTCGAAGCAGTCCCTTATCCAATAAGGTTCTTCGCGATACCAAAGTAGTATCACTAAACACATGAGATTCATAGGGTGGTTGAAGCAGTCCCTTATCCAATTAGGTTCTTCGCGATACCAAAGTAGTATCTCTAAACACATGAGATTCTTCGGGTGGTCGAAGCAGTCCCTTATCTGTTAAGGTTCTTCACGATACCAAAGCAGTATCTCTAAACACATGAGTTTCTTCACGTGGTGAAAGCAGTCCCTTATCTAATAATGTTCTTCGCTATATCAAAGAAGTATCTCTAAACACACGAGATTCTTCGCGATACCAAAGCAGTATCTCTAAACACATGAGATTCTTCCTGTGGTCGAAGCAGTCCCTTATCCAATAAGGTTCTTCGCGATACGAAAACAGTATCTCTAAACACATGAGATTCTTCGGGTGGTCGAAGCAGTCCCTTATCCGTTTAGGTTCTTCACGATACCAAAGTTGTATCTCTAAACACATGAGATTCTTCGGGTGGTCGAAGCAGTCCCTTATCCAATAAGGTTCTTTGCGATACCAAAGCAGTATCTCTATACACATGAGATTCTTCAGGTGGTCAAAGCAGTCCCTTATCCAATAAGGTTCTTTGCGATACCAAAGCAGTATCTCTAAACACATGAGATTCTTTGGGTCGTTGAAGCAGTCCCTTATCCAATAAGGTTCTTCGTGAAACCAAAGCAGTATCTCTAAAAACATGAGATTCTTCGGGTGGTCGAAGCAGTACCTTATCCAATAAGGTTCTACGTCAAACCAAAGCAGTATCTCTAAACACATGAGATTCTTCGGGTGGTCGAAGCAGTCCCTTATCCATTAAGGTTCTTCACGATACCAAAGCAGTATCTCTAAACACATGAGATTCTTCGGGTGGTCGAAGCAGTCCCTTATCTGTTAAGGTTCTTCATGATACCAAAGCAGTATCTCTAAACACATGAGATTCTTCGGGTGGTGAAAGCATTCCCTTATCCAATAATGTTCTTCGCGATATCAAAGCAATATCTCTAAACACAAGAGATTCTTCGCGATACCAAAGCAGTATCTCTAAACACATGAGATTCTTCGTGTGGTCGAAGATGTCCCTTATCCAATAAGGTTCTTCGCGATACGAAAACAATATCTCTAAACACATGAGATTCTTTGGGTGGTCGAAGCAGTCCCTTATCCATTAAGGTTCTTCACGATACCAAAGTTGTATCTCTAAACACATGAGGTTCTTCGGGTGGTCAAAGCAATCCCTTATCTAATAAGGTTCTTCGCGATACCAAAGCAGTATCTCTAAACACATGAGATTCTTCGGGTGGTCCAAGTTGTCCCTTATCCTTTAAGGTTCTTCGCGAAACCAAAGCAGTATATCTAAACACATGAGATTATTCGGGTAGTTGAAGCAGTCCCTTATCCAATAAGGTTCTTCGCGATACCAATCAAGTATCTCTAAACACATGAGATTCTTCGGGTGGTCGAAGTAGTACCTTATCCTATAAGGTTCTTCATGATACCAAAGCAGTATCTCTAAACACATGAGATTCTTCGGGTGGTCAAAGCAGTCCCTTATCCAATAAGGTTCTTCGCGATACCAAAGTAGTATCACTAAACACATGAGATTCATAGGGTGGTCGAAGCAGTCCCTTATCCAATTAGGTTCTTCGCGATACCAAAGTAGTATCTCTAAACACATGAGATTCTTCGGGTGGTCGAAGCAGTCCCTTATCTGTTAAGGTTCTTCACGATACCAAAGCAGTATCTCTAAACACATGAGTTTCTTCACGTGGTGAAAGCAGTCCCTTATCTAATAATGTTCTTCGCTATATCAAAGAAGTATCTCTAAACACACGAGATTCTTTGCGATACCAAAGCAGTATCTCTAAACACATGAGATTCTTCCTGTGGTCGAAGCAGTCCCTTATCCAATAAGGTTCTTCGCGATACGAAAACAGTATCTTTAAACACATGAGATTCTTCGGGTGGTCGAAGCAGTCCCTTATCCGTTTAGGTTCTTCACGATACCAAAGCTGTATCTCTAAACACATGAGATTCTTTGGGTGGTCGAAGCAGTCCCTTATCCAATAAGGTTCTTTGCGATACCAAAGCAGTATCTCTATACACATGAGATTCTTCCGGTGGTCAAAGCAGTCCCTTATCCAATAAGGTTCTTCGCGATACCAAAGCAGTATCTCTAAACACATGAGATTCTTTGGGTGGTTGAAGCAGTCCCTTATCCAATAAGGTTCTTCGTGAAACCAAAGCAGTATCTCTAAAAACATGAGATTCTTCGGGTGGTCGAAGCAGTACCTTATCCAATAAGGTTCTACGTCAAACCAAAGCAGTATCTCTAAACACATGAGATTCTTCGGGTGGTCGAAGCAGTCCCTTATCCAATAAGGTTCTTCACGATACCAAAGTAGTATCTCTAAACACATGAGATTCTTCGGGTGGTCGAAGCAGTCCCTTATCCATTAAGGTTCTTCACGATACCAAAGCAGTATCTCTAAACACATGAGATTCTTCGGGTGGTCGAAGCAGTCCCTTATCTGTTAAGGTTCTTCATGATACCAAAGCAGTATCTCTAAACACATGAGATTCTTCGGGTGGTGAAAGCAGTCCCTTATCCAATAATGTTCTTCGCGATATCAAAGCAATATCTCTAAACACACGAGATTCTTCGCGATACCAAAGCAGTATCTCTAAACACATGAGATTCTTCGTGTGGTCGAAGATGTCCCTTATCCAATAAGGTTCTTCGCGATACGAAAACAATATCTCTAAACACATGAGATTCTTTTGGTGGTCGAAGCAGTCCCTTATCCGTTAAGGTTCTTCACGATACCAAAGTTGTATCTCTAAACACATGAGATTCTTTGTTTGGTCGAAGCTGTCTGTTATCCAATAAGGTTCTTTGTGATACCAAAGCAGTATCTCTATACACTTGAGATTCTTCCGGTGGTCAAAGCTGTCCCTTATCTAATAAGGTTCTTTACGATACCAAAGCAGTATCTCTAAACACATGAGATTCTTTGGGTGGTTGAAGCAGTCCCTTATCCAATAAGGTTCTTCGCGATACCAAAGGAGTATCTCTAAACACATGATATTCTTCGGGTGGTCGAAGCATTACCATATCCAATAAGGTTCTTCGTCATACCAAAGCAGTATCTCTAAACACATGAGATTCTTCGGGTGGTCGAAGCAGTCCCTTATCCAATAAGGTTCTTCGCGATACCAAAGTAGTATCACTAAACACATGAGATTCATAGGGTGGTTGAAGCAGTCCCTTATCCAATTAGGTTCTTCGCGATACCAAAGTAGTATCTCTAAACACATGAGATTCTTCGGGTGGTCGAAGCAGTCCCTTATCTGTTAAGGTTCTTCACGATACCAAAGCAGTATCTCTAAACACATGAGTTTCTTCACGTGGTGAAAGCAGTCCCTTATCTAATAATGTTCTTCGCTATATCAAAGAAGTATCTCTAAACACACGAGATTCTTCACGATACCAAAGCAGTATCTCTAAACACATGAGATTCTTCCTGTGGTCGAAGCAGTCCCTTATCCAATAAGGTTCTTCGCGATACGAAAACAGTATCTCTAAACACATGAGATTCTTCGGGTGGTCGAAGCAGTCCCTTATCCGTTTAGGTTCTTAACGATACCAAAGTTGTATCTCTAAACACATGAGATTCTTCGGGTGGTCGAAGCAGTCCCTTATCCAATAAGGTTCTTTGCGATACCAATGCAGTATCTCTATACACATGAGATTCTTCCGGTGGTCAAAGCAGTCCCTTATCCAATAAGGTTCTTCGCGATACCAAAGCAGTATCTCTAAACACATGAGATTCTTTGGGTCGTTGAAGCAGTCCCTTATCCAATAAGGTTCTTCGTGAAACCAAAGAAGTATCTCTAAAAACATGAGATTCTTCGGGTGGTCGAAGCAGTACCTTATCCTATAAGGTTCTACGTCAAACCAAAGCAGTATCTCTAAACACATGAGATTCTTCGGGTGGTCGAAGCAGTCCCTTATCCAATAACGTTCTTCATGATACCAAAGTAGTATCTCTAAACACATGAGATTCTTCGGGTGGTCGAAGCAGTCCCTTATCCATTAAGGTTCTTCACGACACCAAAGCAGTATCTCTAAACACATGAGATTCTTCGGGTGGTCGAAGCAGTCCCTTATCTGTTAAGGTTCTTCATGATACCAAAGCAGTATCTCTAAACACATGAGATTCTTCGGGTGGTGAAAGCATTCCCTTATCCAATAATGTTCTTCGCGATATCAAAGCAATATCTCTAAACACAAGAGATTCTTCGCGATACCAAAGCAGTATCTCTAAACACATGAGATTCTTCGTGTGGTCGAAGATGTCCCTTATCCAATAAGGTTCTTCGCGATACGAAAACAATATCTGTAAACACATGAGATTCTTTGGGTGGTCGAAGCAGTCCCTTATCCATTAAGGTTCTTCACGATACCAAAGTTGTATCTCTAAACACATGAGATTCTTCGGGTGGTCAAAGCAGTCCCTTATCTAATAAGGTTCTTCGCGATACCAAAGCAGTATCTCTAAACACATGAGATTCTTCGGGTGGTCCAAGTTGTCCCTTATCCTTTAAGGTTCTTCGCGAAACCAAAGTAGTATCTCTAAACACATGAGATTATTCGGGTGGTTGAAGCAGTCCCTTATCCAATAAGGTTCTTCGCGATACCAAACAAGTATCTCTAAACACATGAGATTCTTCGGGTGGTCGAAGTAGTACCTTATCCAATAAGGTTCTTCATGATACCAAAGCAGTATCTCTAAACACATGAGATTCTTCGGGTGGTCAAAGCAGTCCCTTATCCAATAAGGTTCTTCGCGATACCAAAGTAGTATCACTAAACACATGAGATTCATAGGGTGGTCGAAGCAGTCCCTTATCCAATTAGGTTCTTCGCGATACCAAAGTAGTATCTCTAAACACATGAGATTCTTCGGGTGGTCGAAGCAGTCCCTTATCTGTTAAGGTTCTTCACGATACCAAAGCAGTATCTCTAAACACATGAGTTTCTTCACGTGGTGAAAGCAGTCCCTTATCTAATAATGTTCTTCGCTATATCAAAGAAGTATCTCTAAACACACGAGATTCTTTGCGATACCAAAGCAGTATCTCTAAACACATGAGATTCTTCTTGTGGTCGAAGCAGTCCCTTATCCAATAAGGTTCTTCGCGATACGAAAACAATATCTTTAAACACATGAGATTCTTCGGGTGGTCGAAGCAGTCCCTTATCTGTTTAGGTTCTTCACGATACCAAAGTTGTATCTCTAAACACATGAGATTCTTCGGGTGGTCGAAGCAGTCCCTTATCCAATAAGGTTCTTTGCGATACCAAAGCAGTATCTCTATACACATGAGATTCTTCCGGTGGTCAAAGCAGTCCCTTATCCAATAAGGTTCTTCGCGATACCAAAGCAGTATCTCTAAACACATGAGATTCTTTGGGTGGTTGAAGCAGTCCCTTATCCAATAAGGTTCTTCGTGAAACCAAAGCAGTATCTCTAAAAACATGAGATTCTTCGGGTGGTCGAAGCAGTACCTTATCCAATAAGGTTCTACGTCAAACCAAAGCAGTATCTCTAAACACATGAGATTCTTCGGGTGGTCGAAGCATTCCCTTATCCAATAAGGTTCTTCACGATACCAAAGTAGTATCTCTAAACACATGAGATTCTTCGGGTGGTCGAAGCAGTCCCTTATCCATTAAGGTTCTTCACGATACCAAAGCAGTATCTCTAAACACATGAGATTCTTCGGGTGGTCGAAGCAGTCCCTTATCTGTTAAGGTTCTTCATGATACCAAAGCAGTATCTCTAAACACATGAGATTCTTCGGGTGGTGAAAGCAGTCCCTTATCCAATAATGTTCTTCGTGATATCAAAGCAATATCTCTAAACACACGAGATTCTTCGCGATACCAAAGCAGTATCTCTAAACACATGAGATTCTTCGTGTGGTCGAAGATGTCCCTTATCCAATAAGGTTCTTCGCGATACGAAAACAATATCTCTAAACACATGAGATTCTTTTGGTGGTCGAAGCAGTCCCTTATCCGTTAAGGTTCTTCACGATACCAAAGTTGTATCTCTAAACACATGAGATTCTTTGTTTGGTCGAAGCTGTCTGTTATCCAATAAGGTTCTTTGTGATACCAAAGCAGTATCTCTATACACTTGAGATTCTTCCGGTGGTCAAAGCTGTCCCTTATCTAATAAGGTTCTTTACGATACCAAAGCAGTATCTCTAAACACATGAGATTCTTTGGGTGGTTGAAGCAGTCCCTTATCCAATAAGGTTCTTCGCGTTACCAAAGGAGTATCTCTAAACACATGATATTCTTCGGGTGGTCGAAGCATTACCATATCCAATAAGGTTCTTTGTCATACCAAAGCAGTATCTCTAAACACATGAGATTCTTCGGGTGGTCGAAGCAGTCCCTTATCCAATAAGGTTCTTCGCGATACCAAAGTAGTATCACTAAACACATGAGATTCATAGGGTGGTTGAAGCAGTCCCTTATCCAATTAGGTTCTTCGCGATACCAAAGTAGTATCTCTAAACACATGAGATTCTTCGGGTGGTCGAAGCAGTCCCTTATCTGTTAAGGTTCTTCACGATACCAAAGCAGTATCTCTAAACACATGAGTTTCTTCACGTGGTGAAAGCAGTCCCTTATCTAATAATGTTCTTCGCTATATCAAAGAAGTATCTCTAAACACACGAGATTCTTCACGATACCAAAGCAGTATCTCTAAACACATGAGATTCTTCCTGTGGTCGAAGCAGTCCCTTATCCAATAAGGTTCTTCGCGATACGAAAACAGTATCTCTAAACACATGAGATTCTTCGGGTGGTCGAAGCAGTCCCTTATCCGTTTAGGTTCTTAACGATACCAAAGCTGTATCTCTAAACACATGAGATTCTTCGGGTGGTCGAAGCAGTCCCTTATCCAATAAGGTTCTTTGCGATACCAATGCAGTATCTCTATACACATGAGATTCTTCCGGTGGTCAAAGCAGTCCCTTATCCAATAAGGTTCTTCGCGATACCAAAGCAGTATCTCTAAACACATGAGATTCTTTGGGTCGTTGAAGCAGTCCCTTATCCAATAAGGTTCTTCGTGAAACCAAAGCAGTATCTCTAAAAACATGAGATTCTTCGGGTGGTCGAAGCAGTACCTTATCCTATAAGGTTCTACGTCAAACCAAAGCAGTATCTCTAAACACATGAGATTCTTCGGGTGGTCGAAGCAGTCCCTTATCCAATAACGTTCTTCATGATACCAAAGTAGTATCTCTAAACACATGAGATTCTTCGGGTGGTCGAAGCAGTCCCTTATCCATTAAGGTTCTTCACGATACCAAAGCAGTATCTCTAAACACATGAGATTCTTCGGGTGGTCGAAGCAGTCCCTTATCTGTTAAGGTTCTTCATGATACCAAAGCAGTATCTCTAAACACATGAGATTCTTCGGGTGGTGAAAGCATTCCCTTATCCAATAATGTTCTTCGCGATATCAAAGCAATATCTCTAAACACAAGAGATTCTTCGCGATACCAAAGCAGTATCTCTAAACACATGAGATTCTTCGTGTGGTCGAAGATGTCCCTTATCCAATAAGGTTCTTCGCGATACGAAAACAATATCTGTAAACACATGAGATTCTTTGGGTGGTCGAAGCAGTCCCTTATCCATTAAGGTTCTTCACGATACCAAAGTTGTATCTCTAAACACATGAGATTCTTCGGGTGGTCAAAGCAGTCCCTTATCTAATAAGGTTCTTCGCGATACCAAAGCAGTATCTCTAAACACATGAGATTCTTCGGGTGGTCCAAGTTGTCCCTTATCCTTTAAGGTTCTTCGCGAAACCAAAGTAGTATCTCTAAACACATGAGATTATTCGGGTGGTTGAAGCAGTCCCTTATCCAATAAGGTTCTTCGCGATACCAAACAAGTATCTCTAAACACATGAGATTCTTCGGGTGGTCGAAGTAGTACCTTATCCAATAAGGTTCTTCATGATACCAAAGCAGTATCTCTAAACACATGAGATTCTTCGGGTGGTCAAAGCAGTCCCTTATCCAATAAGGTTCTTCGCGATACCAAAGTAGTATCACTAAACACATGAGATTCATAGGGTGGTCGAAGCAGTCCCTTATCCAATTAGGTTCTTCGCGATACCAAAGTAGTATCTCTAAACACATGAGATTCTTCGGGTGGTCGAAGCAGTCCCTTATCTGTTAAGGTTCTTCACGATACCAAAGCAGTATCTCTAAACACATGAGTTTCTTCACGTGGTGAAAGCAGTCCCTTATCTAATAATGTTCTTCGCTATATCAAAGAAGTATCTCTAAACACACGAGATTCTTTGCGATACCAAAGCAGTATCTCTAAACACATGAGATTCTTCTTGTGGTCGAAGCAGTCCCTTATCCAATAAGGTTCTTCGCGATACGAAAACAATATCTTTAAACACATGAGATTCTTCGGGTGGTCGAAGCAGTCCCTTATCCGTTTAGGTTCTTCACGATACCAAAGTTGTATCTCTAAACACATGAGATTCTTCGGGTGGTCGAAGCAGTCCCTTATCCAATAAGGTTCTTTGCGATACCAAAGCAGTATCTCTATACACATGAGATTCTTCCGGTGGTCAAAGCAGTCCCTTATCCAATAAGGTTCTTCGCGATACCAAAGCAGTATCTCTAAACACATGAGATTCTTTGGGTGGTTGAAGCAGTCCCTTATCCAATAAGGTTCTTCGTGAAACCAAAGCAGTATCTCTAAAAACATGAGATTCTTCGGGTGGTCGAAGCAGTACCTTATCCAATAAGGTTCTACGTCAAACCAAAGCAGTATCTCTAAACACATGAGATTCTTCGGGTGGTCGAAGCATTCCCTTATCCAATAAGGTTCTTCACGATACCAAAGTAGTATCTCTAAACACATGAGATTTTTCGGGTGGTCGAAGCAGTCCCTTATCCATTAAGGTTCTTCACGATACCAAAGCAGTATCTCTAAACACATGAGATTCTTCGGGTGGTCGAAGCAGTCCCTTATCTGTTAAGGTTCTTCATGATACCAAAGCAGTATCTCTAAACACATGAGATTCTTCGGGTGGTGAAAGCAGTCCCTTATCCAATAATGTTCTTCGCGATATCAAAGCAATATCTCTAAACACACGAGATTCTTCGCGATACCAAAGCAGTATCTCTAAACACATGAGATTCTTCGTGTGGTCGAAGATGTCCCTTATCCAATAAGGTTCTTCGAGATAAGAAAACAATATCTCTAAACACATGAGATTCTTTGGGTGGTCGAAGCAGTCCCTTATCCGTTAAGGTTCTTCACGATACCAAAGTTGTATCTCTAAACACATGAGATTCTTCGTTTGGTCGAAGCTGTCCCTTATCCAATAAGGTTCTTTGCGATACCAAAGCAGTATCTCTATACACATGAGATTCTTCCGGTGGTCAAAGTTGTCCCTTATCTAATAAGGTTCTTCACGATACCAAAGCAGTATCTCTAAACACATGAGATTCTTTGGGTGGTTGAAGCAGTCCCTTATCCAATAAGGTTCTTCGCGATACCAAAGGAGTATCTCTAAACATATGACATTCTTCGGGTGGTCGAAGCATTACCATATCCAATATGGTTCTTCGTCATACCAAAGCAGTATCTCGAAACACATGAGATTCTTCGGGTGGTCGAAGCAGTCCCTTACCCAATAAGGTTCTTCGCGATACCAAAGTAGTATCACTAAACACATGAGATATATAGGGTGGTCGAAGCAGTCCCTTATCCAATTAGGTTCTTCGCGATACCAAAGTAGTATCTCTAAACACATGAGATTCTTCGGGTCGTCGAAGCAGTCCCTTATCTGTTAAGGTTCTTCACGATACCAAAGCAGTATCTCTAAACACATGAGTTTCTTCACATGGTGAAAGCAGTCCCTTATCTAATAATGTTCTTTGCTATATCAAAGAAGTATCTCTAAACACACGAGATTCTTCGCGATACCAAAGCAGTATCTCTAAACACATGAGATTCATCATGTGGTCGAAGCAGTCCCTTATCCAATAAGGTTCTTCGCGATACGAAAATAGTATCTCTAAACACATGAGATTCTTCGGGTGGTCGAAGCAGTCCCTTATCTGTTTAGGTTCTTCACGATACCAAAGTTGTATCTCTAAACACATGAGATTCTTCGGGTGGTCGAAGCAGTCCCTTATCCAATAAGGTTCTTTGCGATACCAAAGCATTATCTCTATACACATGAGATTCTTCCGGTGGTCAAAGCAGTCCCTTATCCAATAAGGTTCTTCGCGATACCAAAGCAGTATCTCTAAACACATGAGATTCTTTGGGTGGTTGAAGCAGTCCCTTATCCAATAAGGTTCTTCGTGAAACCAAAGCAGTATCTCTAAAAACATGAGATCCTTCGGGTGGTCGAAGCAGTACCTTATCCAATAAGGTTCTACGTCAAACCAAAGCAGTATCTCTAAACACATGAGATTCTTCGGGTGGTCGAAGCAGTCCCTTATCCAATAAGGTTCTTCACGATACCAAAGTAGTATCTCTAAACACATGAGATTCTTAGGGTGGTCGAAGAAGTCCCTTATCCAGTAAGATTCGTCGCGATACCAAAGCAGTATATCTAAACACATGAGATTCTTCGGGTGGTCGAAGCAGTCCCTTATTCGTTAAGGTTCTTCGTGAGTATCTCTAAACACATGAAATTATTCTGGTGGTCGGAGCAGTCCCTTATCCAATAAGGTTCTTTGTGATACCCAAACAGTATCTCTAAACACATGAGATTCTTCGGGTTGTCAAAGCAGTCCCTTATCTAATAAGGTTCTTCGCGATACCAAAACAGTATCTCTAAACACATGAGATTCTTCGGGTGGTCCAAGTTGTCCCTTATCCTTTAAGGTTCTTCGCGAAACCAAAGCAGTATCTCTAAACACATGAGATTATTCGGGTGGTTGAAGCAGTCCCTTATCCAATAAGGTTCTTCGCGATACCAAACAAGTATCTCTAAACACATGAGATTCTTCGGGTGGTCGAAGTAGTACCTTATCCAATAAGGTTCTTCATGATACCAAAGCAGTATCTCTAAACACATGAGATTCTTCGGGTGGTCAAAGCAGTCCCTTATCCAATAAGGTTCTTCGCGATACCAAAGTAGTATCACTAAACACATGAGATTCATAGGGTGGTCGAAGCAGTCCCTTATCCAATTAGGTTCTTCGCGATACCAAAGTAGTATCTCTAAACACATTAGATTCTTCGGGTGGCCGAAGCTGTCCCTTATCTGTTAAGGTTCTTCACGATACCAAAGCAGTATCTCTAAACACATGAGATTCTTCACGTGGTGAAAGCAGTCCCTTATCCAATAATGTTCTTCGCGATATCAAAGAAGTATCTCTAAACACACGAGATTTTTCGCGATACCAAAGCAGTATCTCTAAACACATGAGATTCTTCGTGTGGTCGAAGCAGTCCCTTATCCAATAAGGTTCTTCGTGATACGAAAACAGTATCTCTAAATACATGAGATTCTTCGGGTGGTCGAAGCAGTCCCTT
Source organism: Lathyrus sativus (assembly GCA_963859935.3). Classification (NCBI taxonomy): domain Eukaryota; kingdom Viridiplantae; phylum Streptophyta; class Magnoliopsida; order Fabales; family Fabaceae; genus Lathyrus; species Lathyrus sativus. Next base: position 232,671,807 of record OZ012740.1, on the reverse strand, counting down.
ATCCGTTTAGGTTCTTCACGATACCAAAGCTGTATCTCTAAACACATTAGATTCTTCGGGTGGTCGAAGCAGTCCCTTATCCAATATGGTTCTTTGCGATATCAAAGCAGTATCTCTATACACATGAGATTCTTCCGGTGGTCAAAGCAGTCCCTTATCTAATAAGGTTCTTCGCGATACCAAAGCAGTATCTCTAAACGCATGAGATTCTTTGGGTGGTTGAAGCAGTCCCTTATCCAATAAGGTTCTTCGCAATACCAAAGCAGTATCTCTAAAAACATGAGATTCTTCGGGTGGTCGAAGCAGTACCTTATCCAATAAGATTCTTCGTCATACCAAAGCAGTATCTCTAAACACATGAGATTCTTCGGATGGTCGAAGCAGTCCCTTATCCAGTAAGGTTTTTCACGATACCAAAGTAGTATCTCTAAACACATGAGATTCTTAAGGTGGTCAAAGAAGTCTCTTATCCAGTGAAATTCTTCGCGATACCAAAGCAGTATCTCTAAACACATGAGATTCTTCGGGTGGTCGAAGCAGTCCCTTATCCGTTAAGGTTCTCTGCGAATCCATAACAGTATCTCTAAACACCTGAAATTATCTGGGTGGTCGGAGCAGTCCCTTATCCAATAAGGTTCTTTGTAATACCCAAGAAGTATCTCTAAACACATGAGATTCTTTGGGTGGTCAAAGCAGTCCCTTATCTAATAAGGTTCTTCGTGATACCAAAGCAGCATCTCTAAACACATGAGATTCTTCGGGTGGTTGAAGTTGTCCCTTATCCTTTAAGGTTCTTCGCGAAACCAAAGCAGTATCTCTAAACACATGAGATTATTCGGGTGGTTGAAGCAGTCCCTTATCCAATAAGGTTCTTCGCGATACCAAACAAGTATCTCTAAACACATGAGATTCTTCGGGTGGTCGAAGTAGTACCTTATCCAATAAGGTTCTTCATGATACCAAAGCAGTATCTCTAAACACATGAGATTCTTCGGGTGGTCGAAGCAGTCCCTTATCCAATAAGGTTCTTTGCGATACCAAAGTAGTATCTCGAAACACATGAGATTCTTCGGGTGGTTGAAGCAGTCCCTTATCCAATAAGGTTCTTCGTGATACCATAGTAGCATCTCTAAACATATGAGATACTTCGGGTGGTCAAAGTAGTCCCTTATCTAATAAGGTTCTTCGCGTTACGGAAGCAGTATCTCTAAACACATGAGATTCTTCGGGTGGTCGAAGCAGTCACATATCCAATAAGGTTCTTCGTGATATCATAGTAGTATCTCTAAACACATGAGATTCTTCGCGATACCAAAGCAGTGTCTCGAAACACATGAGATTCTTTGGGTGGTCGAAACAGTCCCTTATCCAATAAGGTTCTTTGCGATACCAAAGCAGTATCTCTAAACACATGAGATTCTTCGGGTGGTCATGGCAGTCCCTTATCTAATAAGGTTCTTTGCGATACCAAATTAGCATCTGTAAACACATGAGATTCTTCGGGTGGCCAAAGCAGTCCCTTATCTAATAACGTTCTTCGCGATACCAAAGCAGTATCTCTAAACACATGACATTATTCCGGTGGTCAAAGCAGTCTCTTATCTAATAAGGTTCTTCGCGATAACAAAGCAGTACCTCTAAACACATGAGATTCTTCGGGTGGTTAAAGCAGTCCCTTATCCAATAAGGTTCTTCGCGATACCAAAGGAGTATCTCTAAACACATGAGATTCTTCAGGTGGTCGAAGCAGTACCTTATCCAATAAGGTTCTTCGTGATACCAAAGCAGTATCTCTAAACACATGAGATTCTTCGGGTGGTTGAATGAGTCCCTTATCTAATAAGGTTCTTCGCAATGCGAAAATAATATCTCTAAACACATGAGATTCTTCGGGTGGTCGAAGCAGTTCCTTATCCAATAACGTTTTTCCCGATAGCAAAACAATATCTCTAAACACATGAGATTCTTCGCGATACCAAAGCAGTATCTCTACACACATGAGATTCCTCGGGTGGTCGATGCAGTCCCTTATCCAATAAGGTTGTTTGCGATACGAAAGTAGTATCTCTAAACACAGGAGATTCTTCAGGTGGTCGAAGCAGCCCCTTATCCGTTAAGGTTCTTCGCGAAACCAATGCAGTATCTCTAAACACATGAAATTATTCGGATGGTCGGAGCAGTCCCTTATCCAATAAGGTTCTTTGTGATACCCAAGCAGTATCCCTAAACACATGAGATTCTTAGGGTGGTCAAAGCAGTCCCTTATCTAATAAGGTTCTTCACGATACCAAAGCAGTATCTCTAAACACATGAGATTCTTCGGGTGGTTGAAGTTGTCCCTTATCTGTTAAGGTTCTTCACGAAACCAAAGCAGTATCTCTAAACACATGAGATTATTCGGGTGGTTGAAGCAGTCCCTTATCCAATAAGGTTTTTCGCGATACCAAAGCAGTATCTCTAAAAACATGAGATTCTTCGGGTGGTCGAAGTAGTACCTTATCCAATAAGGTTCTTCGTGATACCAAAGCAGTATCTCTAAACACATGAGATTCTTCAGGTGGTCGAAGCAGTCCCTTATCCAATAAGGTTCTTCGCAATACCAAAGTAGTATCTCGAAACACATGAGATTCTTCGAGTGGTTGAAGCAGTCCCTTACCCAATAAGGTTCTTCGCGATACCATAGTAGTATCTCTAAACATATGAGATACTTCGGGTGGTCAAAGCAGTCCCTTATCTAATAAGGTTCTTCGCGATACGGAAGCAGTATCTCTAAACACATGAGATTCTTGGGGTGGTCATGGCAGTCCCTTATCTAATAAGGTTCTTCGTGATACCAAATTAGTATCTCTAAACACATGAGATTCTTCGAGTGGCCAAAGCAGTCCCTTATCTAATAACGTTCTTCGCGATACCAAAGCAGTATCTCTAAACACATGACATTATTCCGGTGGTCAAAGCAGTCTCTTATCTAATCAGGTTCTTCGCGATAACAAAGCAATACCTCTAAACACATGAGATTCTTCGGGTGGTTGAAGCATTCCCTTATCCAATAAGGTTCTTCGCGATACCAAAGCAGTATCTCTAAACACATGAGATTCTTCAGGTGGTCGAAGCAGTACCTTATCCAATAAGGTTCTTCGTGATACCAAAGCAGTATCTCTAAACACATGAGATTCTTCGGGTGGTCAAAGCAGTCCCTTATCCAATAAAGTTCTTCGCGATACATAATTAGTATCTCTAAACACATGAGATTCTTCGGGTGGTCGAAGCAGCCCCTTATCCAATAAGGTTCTTCGGGATACCAAAGAAGTATCTCTAAACACATGAGATTCTTCGAGTGGTCGAATGAGTCCCTTATCAATAAGGTTCTTCCGGATGCCAAAACAATATCTCTAAACACATGAGATGCTTCGGGTGGTTGAAGCAGTCCCTTATCCAATAAGGTTCTTCGCGATACCAAAGCAGTATCTCTAAACACATGAGATTCTTTTGGTGGTCGAAGAAGTACCTTATCCAATAAGGTTCTTCGTGATACCGAAGCAGTATCTCTAAACACATGAGATTCTTCGGGTGGTCAAAGCAGTCCCTTATCCAATAAAGTTCTTGGAGATACATAATTAATGTCTCTAAACACATGAGATTCTTCGGGTGGTCGAAGCAGCCCATTATTGTTGCACCCTAAAATTTGCCCAGCCTTAATTCACTTGGTTTATGTTTCAATGTCATTAGCATTTGCATATAGAGTCATGTACATAGGTTACTCATCTGCATAGCATAAGCATAGCAAGTCATACAACAGGGGGACCAATTATTATTCTCATCTCTAGAGGCCTATCAAGAGGTTATTATCCTGATTCAATCTCATTCAAGTCATCAGAAAAGAATTTGGAAGCTATCAAGTCAATGGATCAAGCAGTTCATCTATCTCCTAACTGAGGGTGTCTGAGGATCATCAGAGGAAATGTGAGCTATAAGCCAAGAGCATGGGGTGTCTATGGATGTTATGAAGAGTCTAGAGAATCATTTTTGAGGAGAACCAAGTCATTTGAATGATTGCAGGAGCCTCAGTTGAAGACAGTCAACTAGGGTTTCATCTGGGTCAACCCTGGGTCAACTCTAGGTCAATTGACTGATTGAAAGACATTAAGGGCTATTGGAGAGATGTGGGGTTCATCATTTGACATGAAGAATAAGGATATGTTGTTATGCTAAGAAGAATTCAAGAGAAATCAAGGAGAAGAGGAGTTTCTAAATTAGGGTTTCTGTGTAAAATTCCCTAGTTTGGGACAAACTTCCAAGCAAGATAAGTCAAAATGCAAGCTTCAAATGGATCCTTGGCCAACATGAAACTTGTAGAGGATCTCAAAACCTTTAATTTGAGTTGTGGAAGACATCAAGGAGATTTATAGAACTCAAGTTATGGTCCTTGCAAGTTACAGGTCATCTGAGGTATCTGAAGTTTTGTCTGTGAAAGTGACTTGACTTCCAAGCAATTTTTACCCCTCAAGGAGATTTCAAATGAATTTATGGTCAACATAAGAGTTGTTCCTCATTGTTTTAGCTTTCTATAATGGTATAGTATGCCTTCATATGATTTGGGGAACTCTACTTATGGTCTTGGCAAGCAAAGGGTATTTTGGTCATTTGGTGATTACAGGTCATTCATAGCATATGCCTAAAACTCATACAAGGAAGCTTCAAATGAAAACCTTCCCAACATAAAAGTTGTTCAAAATGGGATTTTAAGGCTAGAAAAAAAGGTGTGAAAGTTTGAAAAAGCTTGGAGCGTGGAATTTTAAAAAGTGGTGAAAATGACTTAAAAAGGCATATAACTTGAAAAAGTTCAAGTTGGAAAATGGTTTGAGAGATCTACAAAGCCAATATGGGTCATCCAATATACCAAATTGATTCCCAACATCATTTTAAAGACATTGGTTCAGCCACATTTTTGAGTTTAGGTTTAAAAATTGGACTTCCTTTGTAAATTTGTTTCTAACATCATAAGGCAACATGGTAAAGCTTAACACAAGGCAAGGAAAACTTGGTTTTTCATGCATACACTCCTAATATCTCATAAGGGGAGATTTTCACTCAAGTTTACCCAAGGTTCAAGCATGATATGATATGATTCAAAATGCCATCAAATGATAAATTCATGAAAGTTCCATAAGCTTCTAGATCCCTCTAGGACCAATCTAGAAACTTCTCATTCTGTTAATACTCTCCTATATGAGGAAATGAAGCTGTTTGTTGTTGGGTTGGTGATCCTAGTTGATTGCAAACCATACTTTCATCTCATAACTCCAAAATTGCATTTTGATTCCCATCTCTCCCAAACTCCATTGTTTGTGCTAGCTATCATCATCATCATCATTCTCCATTGTTGTGGATTGAAAAGCAAGAAAAAGACACCTCAAATCGTGGCTGGATCATGAGTTCTTCTCCATCACTCCAAGTGGCGTGAAGCTTCCAATTGGCATTTTCAAGAGGTATAAACACGAGTTCTCTTCACCAGCATCATCACCATCATATAAAGATCGTTTGGCACCATTGGCAAGGGCTGAAACAAGGCATAGCAACCATCACCATATCCATTTGGTAAGAATACGTTTTAATTCCAATCACCATGATTAGCCATTGTTAGGGTTTAATGTTAAGTTATATGAGATAGAGACAAGCTAGGGAGCATTTATGATGAGTTTAAGACCATTTCATGGAGTTTCAAGATATGGTAACAATTCTTTCAAGATCAAGAATGGTTGGAATATGAGGTTTTAATGCATGTGGAATAGTATAGTGTACTCAGTGCAACCTATAGAACACGTGGCTATAGTTATTTTCATGGTTTGTTGAGGTTGAGTAACAAGCTTTCATGGTGGAACCATGGATTCGGGGTTTCGGTTTGCACATTCTAGGTGGTTTCAAGAGGAGATATGGACATGGCTGCGTAGAGGGTGAGGAGAGGATCGAGTTTGGTCTTTACATCGAGGGAAATGGTGGCAAGATGAGAGAGATAGGGTGGCTGGAAGTTTCACTCGTGGTTATGGAGTTTGCATGGGCTAGGGTTTCATTTGGGGAAGATGACCCCACACCGTCGGATCAAGCCACAACATTGACCAAGACTCCCATCGGATGGCCGTGATTCAATTGCAGAAATTGGAGGGAAATGCCCCATGCGCCGAAACGGCGTCGTTTGGATTAGTGAGGGGATTTGGGCTCTTTCACTATCCGCACCCCCCATCCTGGAAAGCCCAACGCATCAACTGGCCCAGCTTGCTATTCATACCCCCTTCAATTATTTATTTTATTTTTCTTTTCAAATTGCATTTTATTTTACTCATCTTCCAAAATTCATAACTAAATAAATAATGCATGTTTTTTACTCATTCTTTTTTTAATATTTTCCTTAACATGTCTAGAAAATTAAAAAAATATAAAAATTGCATTTTATATTTTTTTCGCATTTTCCACATATTTTACAAAATAATGCATTCTTTTCCTTAATTCATTTCACACTTGAATTTGTACATTTTTGTTCATGACTTTAGGAATAGATTTTTTGCTCATTCTTTTTGGTGATGTTAAATAATGAATTGTATTACTCTCTGGATTTATTACTAGATTTTTTTTAGAATAAAATTTGATTAGTTTAGATAATTGAGCTTAGGATAGTTTAATTAGGATTTTTAAGTAGTATACTTGAACTTCAACATTTTATTTTTGGGGTTTTTAGGACAAGTTAGCCTATGGGGAATATATGGGACTTAAGGGTAGTTAAATAGGATTCCCTAGAATTTATATTAGGAATTTATATTACCATATGCTATTTTTGGTTGATTTTTGAATTGATTGATCATTTGTGTGGCCTTTAGGGCATAGTTTGTATTGTTTTGCTTCCTTTTCTTCTCCTTTGGGTGTGGACCTTTGAAGATTTAATTGAGGACCTTGTGAAGACCTTGTGGATGAAGCACATTGAAAACTCAAGATGGAAGATCAAGTTCAAATTCATTGAAGATGCTGTTTGCTAGAAGACTGTGGGAGCCTATAGGATTTAGGGTTAGGAAGAGCTTAGTCTAGCAACTTGATTCACAAACATAGATGGCTTTGTTTGCCTCTATCCTTTCTCTATGATTCAAAGTCTCTTTCAAATATCCACCTCCTTCCTTTGGAAGGATCAGTGAATGTATTTGAAAGATCGAACTTTTGAGAGAAAACTTTCTGTTTAATGTTAACAGTTGATGAACCACCCTTGGTAGGTAATTAACTGTCTAACATTCATTCACTTCATCTGGTTGACTGATGTTCATCCTGGAGCCTGAGACTTGAAGAAAAGCCATTGTAGACTGAGGACTGGTGCTCAAGATCTTTGCTTGAAGACTGTGAAGATAGAGACTGCTGCTGACTGAAGCTTGTAGCTGATTGGAGATGACTTGAAGATAGATATTGGTGTAGAGCTGCTGTGGCTGTTTATTTTTGCTGTATTTCAGTTTCTGATGTATTGATTGGTTTTCTGGACTGTATTGTTTGCTGTTTACCCTGCTGGGTTGAAAGTGAAGTCTGTTCACTTTTGCCTATTGTTTTCTAGGTTCGAGGTTGAGTGGGACTCCCTTGCCTCGCTTGTATTGTGGCATTCATGCATTTTACTGCTTTATTGTATATTGGCTATTGTTTCTGTTTCCGTTTATCCCTTAGGATCTCTGTTTCTCTCTGCGCAAGAGAGGAACATGATAGACGTTAGGTCTTAACCCATGCCTGATAACATTAGGTTAGTTTTGATTCCCTTTTCAACCCTAGGTTTTTAGATTGGCTTCTCTTCTTATCTCAAAACAACAGAAAAATACGTAATAAGGGTTCTAACATCAATAAAAGACACTTCTGGCGTAAAAGAAGTTGGATAAATCAAAAGAGTCATTTTGTCCGCCGTGGACTTTTAATCAGGAAAACCTTTTTCAGAAGGAATAAAATCAACAGACAGACTTGTGTCGTACGTGGCCCGAACTACGTTTGCTCTGATCTTTCATGCTGTATGAAAGTACGTAGGCATAGGATGCGATATCCTAGTGAGCAACCTTCACCCATCCTCCCCCGTAGTTAGGCGAACTACGTTGACTCTGATTTCTCGTTCCAGACGGGAATACGTAGGCATAAAGTGCGATGCTTTACCGAGTCATGTTTTCTTTTCTTTTTCAAACCTCATCCTTTAGTTTAGATAGAAGTGTAATCCGTACAAACCAAGCAAGCATGGATCCCATCGAGTACGATGGACGTGAGGGGTGCTAATACCTTCCCCTTGCGTAACCGACTCCCAAATCCAGGTTTTGGTTGCGATGACCATACCTTTTCCCGTCTTTGCGAGGTTTACTTCGAGCGTTTCCTTTCCCGCTCTGAGGGATAAATAACGCACGGTGGCGACTCTTCTGTTCAGCCGGCGCCGATTTTCGCAGTAGCGACAGCTGGCGACTCTGCTGGGGATCCAACGTCCCCTGGCTGCTAAGGACTGTGATAGTTCTTATGCATTTGGGATCCAACGTCCCTTAAGAGAGTCAATCCTAACGCTTGTTTTCCCGTCGAGGATTTTGTATGGATTTATATTTCTGACCTTTATTTTCAGCTTTGTATATATGGATTATTATTGCTGTATTGGGGTGTGACGGGTGTTCTGATATTGAGTGAGAAGCCGGACCTGGGCTTGAGTGCACCTAGAATTAGAGTAGAAAGTAGTGGGCGCGTGCCGGCTTTGCTTGCATTAGTGTCTCATGAAATCTACACTCGGACGAGGTTCTTCTGGTTGGCTTCTTTTTCTACCCTTTGGGTCGAAGGGGTTGTTGGTCAGCTGAATTGTCGACTCCGGGAACCGATCATTTGGAAGTTGGCTAAGTGAGGCCTCTTCAGGATTTGATGATGCCACTCCTTCTGGGAATCGTATCATCAACCCTGAAAGTCTGTGACGCCGACGACCGCATAGGATGCCATACCTTTGTCAGTTACTAGGACATCCACCTGTGAGAGGGTTTGGGGTTATGCAGGTAACTAGACCTTCAGACTACCGGTTATTTCTTGATCAGAGATCCTGGGTATTTATGGAGAGTTAGGAGGTCTGTCAGAGACCATTTGGAGATGTGTTCTGAGGTCTGTCAGAGACCAGTTGGAGAGTTCTGAGGTCTGTCAGAGACCAGTTGGAGGTATGATCTGAGGTCCGCCAGAGACCAGTTGGAGTTATGGTGTGAGGTCTGTCAGAGACCATTGTTGGAGCTTTGTTTTAGGTCTATCTGAGACCAGGGTTTGAGGACTTCTATAGAGTCTATCCGAGACTTCTTGATATGGTTCAGGCTATTCAGCTACGGCATTTGGTCCCTGTTGCATGTTACTTGCATTGCATTGTTTACATACCCATTATCATTGCATCCCATTAACGTGTGTCTGTGCTGCAGGTGCATTTGCATATCCTTCGATTCTAGTGCCCAGACTTCTGAGTATTGACTATGGCTAGTTTGAGGAAGACAGTTGCCTATAAGCTGCCTTCACCTGATATTACTTCTTTGCTTGGTCTGATATCTCTTGCCGATGAGGAGGTTAGGAGAAGCTTCAGAATGAGTCACGGGAGATTACTGAGATTAGTCTGCAAGCCCACTGCTGATGAGATGAACGGGCTATACGCCTTGATGCAGTTCTATGATCCCGCATTGAGATGTTTTACGTTTGCTGACTTCATTCTAGGGCCTACCATTGAAGAGTATGTGGAGTTTACTGAGTTACCGGTGCAGAACAAGGTTCCCTTTATTCACTCTGCTGCTGAGCCCAAGTTGGAGGACTTGGCCAAAGCCTTGCATATGGACGCTGCAGAACTGTTATTGACTTCTTGGCTTGGGGTTTCAGGTTTCTCTCTTGATTTCTTGGTTGGCAAAGCTCAGGAGTATGCCAAGAACGGATGCTGGGTGGTTTTCAATGCTATTTTGGCTTTATGCATTTATGGGATTGTGTTGTTCCCTAACTTGCCCAACTTCGTAGACTTGGACGCTTTCCATCTATTCGCTGCCGGCAATCCAGTGCCAACGTTGATCGGAGACTTCTACCACTCATTGCACTACAAGAACGAAAACCGAAGGGGAAAAGTTGTTTACTGCTGTGCTCCTCTATTGAATATGTGGTTTAAAAGTCATCTGCCAATGAAGGGGTCCTTTGTGGAAAGTGCAACCACTGCTAGCTGGTCTGAACGCCTGATGAGGCTATCTTCCGAAGACATTAGATGGTTTGACAGAGACCTACTGGGATCTGAACTTATCTTCAGTTGTTCGGGGTACCCTAACGTCCCGTTGATTGGAAGGAAAGGGTGTATCAACTACAACCCATCTCTGTTCGTCCGTCAGTTCGGATACGCCCTGAAGAACCCGCCAAAGGAGGAGGAAGTACAGGAATCTCTGTACTTCACCGGAGACGTGAAGGGGGAGTTACTAGCCAAGCTACAGCATGCCTAGACGCGTATTATCCGAAGGGGGAAGCCGTTGCTAGGAAAGAATGACTGTCAGGCCTATGCATCATACAGGGTTTGGATCCGGGAGAGAGCTAGTCAGTTGAGGATGCCATTTCAAGATGCACCAGTTCTTGATCCTATTCCGGTAGCAGAGCCAACTACGGTTTCTCGGGAAGCCTACGAGCAAGTTGTGAGATAAAAAGAAGCCTTATTGAAGATCAATGAAGGGTTAGAGCAGGAGCTAGCCCAGATACGCAGTGAGAAAAACAAGGCCGTGCATGCTTTCCAACAGCAGATTGAGCTAGTGAACAGATTAGGCGTTGAGCTAGCTGAGGAGAGGAAGAAGCGCGAGCGACTGGGGCAAGAGTTCAGAAGTTCCCATGACATGCTGGAATCCAAGAAGAAGGCGCTTGACATCGCTCACCGAGAGATCTCTTCTTGCAATAAGACCTGGAATGCCACGCTCACTAACAATAAGAAGAGGGAAGATAAGTTGAAGCAGCAAATCTCCGACCTCGAAGAGCAGTTGAAGTCCAGCATCGATAAGTGCGAAGAAGAAGTGATGTCCAGGTATAGTTTCCAGAACGCGCTGAACAAGGCCATCAAAGGCAGAGATGAAGCTATGTCTCAGAAACGTAAACTAGAAGATCGCTTCGGAGATGGGGCATGGGAAGACACCGCTGAAGACGTGCGCCGTGTTCTGAAGAAAAGGAACCAACTTGTTGAAGGGCTGCTTGCTCGACCCAGTCATCCGGAGACCAAAAAGTTGCTAGAAGAATACCAGACCTATGGGAGGATTTGATCATGTCATGTAGTAACTTGTATGCTTTATTTGCACAGTGCTGACCATCACCAGAATTGTTGGTTGAGGTCATGCCTTCTTATTGTACTCTCAGTGATATTGTATTCTTGGCTTATTGGCAATATATGAGGCTTTTTGTGATTCAGCTCCGATATTTATATTGTTAGCACTGCCATTACACCGGCACCTTCACACTAGAATTGGGGAATGAATGTCCCTAATGCACAAACACACATTGCATTGCATTCATATTCATATTGCATTACAGGTAATCTTTGAATAGTGTCTTATTTCCTGCTCTGTACCAGGTACTTTTCAGGATTGCAGATCAGCACCCGCACCGCTATTCTACCCGCACCAACTGTCGAAGAATCATGGATCAAATGCAGAACGAGATGCAAGATGTGCGCGAGAAGCTCGCTCTCTTCATGCAGACCATGGAAGCTATTGCAAAGGGTCAGGAAAATCTGCAGGCCATGGTCCAACCTCTGTTGGCTCGGAATGCTGGTCACGGTAACGAGGAGCATCAGTCTGTGCGGGTCGATACTGTTCATGGAGACGGCACTCCCACGCCAGTGGCTCCACCTGTAGTCAATATACCTGCTGCTAATGTCAACAACGCTACCGCTGCTGTGAATGGTAACGTCGGAGTTGGGAACGAGGCTGCTGTCCATAACGTTGGGCTTGGTGATGTCAACTTGGGTGATAATATGGGAGGCAACGGCTTTGTCAATGCTGGATTCGGGTTCAATGATCAGGGATTCGATAATGCTGGGAAATATGGTTTCAATGCTCAAGGCTTCGGGCAAGACGGTTATGGTATGGCCAATCAGGGCTATGGAGGTTTCGGAAATGGAAACGGCGCTGGGTTTATGGCTTTTGGGCCTGCTGGAGGAGTTCAGGGATACGGCAACAGAGGCCGAGGTCCGGGGATGAATCAGATCAGGGTTGGACGTAATAATGGATATGATGGGTATGGAGCTGGAAATGGTATGTGGCAAGAAGATCAGCAGGAGGACGCTTTCTCCGGCGGAGGTTTCGAAGGGCCAATGGACGACTCCCAGAAGATCAGAATGCTAGAAGAGCAAATGAGGGGGGTCCTGAACCAAAGTGTTGTGGGCTTGGACATGGCAACAATGGGTCTGGTACCTGGCTTGAGGGTGCCAATCAAATTCAAAGCTCCTGCGTTCGATAAGTATAAAGGGGACACATGTCCGAAAGTGCATGTGCGAGCCTATTACAGAAAGATGTCTGCATACTCAACTGATGAAAGAATGCTAATGCATTTCTTTCAAGATAGTCTGTCGGGTCCTTCCTTAGAGTGGTATATGGGGTTGGAGCCAACCAATATCAAGACATGGAAGCAATTGGCAGAGGCATTTGTAGCTCACTACAAGTATAACAGCGATTTGGCACCCAATCGGGTCCAATTGGCAGGGTTGTCTCAGAAGAAGGGGGAGAGCTTTAAGGAGTACGCGCAAAGGTGGCGCGATATTGCTGCCAGGGTCCGTCCTCCCGTAGAAGACAAGGAAATGAATGACATGTTCGTCAGCACATTCACAGGTCTGTTTCATAATATGCTGTTTCACACGTCTCTGGCTAGTTTTTCAGACCTAATTCTGATGGGAGAAAAGATTGAACGTAACATTAAGCAAGGAAAGTTCCAAGTCGAGGAATCAACTGCATCTGGCAGTAATAGGAAGGCTTTTGGTGGGCGCCGCCAGGGCGAGGCAAGCGCAGTATTTGGAGGCCGAGGCCGAGGCCGAGGCAGGGGACGAAGCCAATATCATCAGCCGCAACAGGTGGCGAGTGTTACTATCCCGTACCAGCAACAACCACTTCAGCAACAACAACCGTCTCAGCAGCAGCCAATGCAGCAGCAGCAACCTCAGCAGGGGGCACAACAGGCTCAGCGAAGATTCCAGGGTAGTAAACCAAGAAGAATGTTTGAGAAGCCTCCCTCAACCTATGCAGATTTGTTGCAGACATTGTTGGGTTTGAACCTGGTAGAGAAGAGAACTCTGGCACCGATAACGGGAGCTCCCCCGTTTGGTTACGATGCAAGAAGGCACTGTGAGTTTCATTCTGGGGCGCCGGGCCACGATATAGAGGGTTGCCATGCTTTTAAGCATGTTGTGCAGGATCTTTTGGACAATAAGACTATCAATTTCGGAAAGGCAGGTCCGAATATAATGCAGAAGCCCATGCCTAATCATGGGGCAAACGCCATTCTGACTGAGGAAGGGTTGAATCTGATTATGAATGTCGAAGATTTAAAGACGCCGCTGAGCGAGATAAAGAGCCGACTGTTGCAAGGGGGTGTTTATTCGGGATGTGACGAGTATTGTGTAGAATGCTGGACCCTAGCTGGGGGATGTGATGATTTGAAGAAAGGCATTCAGGCTTTAATTGATGAAGGCATATTGCAGTTTGACCGAGCAGCAACTGAAGAGCCCGCAGGGGAAGTAGCAGATGATCAGAGCGATGTGGCCACTGTAACGATTCCTCGAAAGACAATCACTATCGCAGCACCAGCTCAGCGACCACCGATCACCATAACTAAGGTCGGGCCGATCCCGTACGAGAACACGAAAGCAGTCCCATGGTCATATGGGTTGGAAGTGTATTGTGACGGGATAAAGATTGATGTTAATAAGCAGCCAGCCGAGACTGTGGATAATATTGTCGGTTCCGGAGGTATGACAAGGAGTGGTAGGATCTTTATATCTCCTGAAGTGGAGGCCGAAAGATTAGCAAAAGGAAAAGGGAAAGTGGTTGATAACGTTCCGGTACAAGCGAGTGACAAAGAATCGGCATCGAAAGATGTAGAAGAGTTCATGCGCTTGATTCGAAAAAGTGATTATAAGATTGTGGAGCATCTGCAGCAGACGCCGTCCAAAATATCTATCCTGTCATTGCTGTTGTGTTCAGAAGCTCACAGAAATGCTTTGTTGAAAGTCCTGGATACTTCTTTTGTACCTCAAGACGTCTCCGTGAATCAGCTGGAAGGAGTGTTGGCACATGTGAATGCAGGCCACAGCTTGGGCTTTACCGACTTCGATTTGACCCCGAAAGGGAGAGATCATAATATGGCGCTGCACATATCTGTCGAATGTAGAGGATCAGTAATGTCGCATGTATTGGTCGACACCGGATCGTCTTTGAATGTGCTGCCCAAGAAGGCGATGATGAAGCTGGACGTTAGAGGAATCTTGTGCACGCCCAGCGACTTGGTAGTCAGAGCGTTTGATGGCACGCGGAGAACAGTCTTTGGATCGATCACATTGCCTCTACAGGTGGGGTCGGAGGTGTTTGCAACTGAGTTTTATATCATGGATATTCAGCCTGCGTACAGCTGCTTGCTTGGAAGACCTTGGATTCATGGGGCGGGGGCAGTCACGTCCACCCTACATCAGAAGTTGAAATATATGGTCGGAGACAGCGTAGTCACTGTATGCGAAGAAGAAGACATCCTGGTCAGCCATTTGTCGTCGTTTAAATATGTGGAAGTCGACGGAGAAATCCACGAAACACCCTGCCAGGCATTTGAAGGGTTGCGCATCAAGGACAAAGGTCCCGGGCCGAGCAAAGTGCCAGAGATAGCCGTCTCATCGTATAAAGAAGCTCAAGCTCTAGTGGAAGCAGGAGAAGCAAAGGGCTGGGGCAAAGTGCTGGACATTCCTGTGAAGACGGATCGGTTCGGGCTGGGATACCAACCGTCATCGTCAGTACCTGCTGTGGGGGCGCCCCGTTTCAGAGGGCCAATTACCATCTCTGCCAGTGGAGTATGTCATGAAGCCATCAACGCTGCTTCTGAGTCTGACGAAGGAGACAGCGACTGTGATATGGATGCCTGGATTCAGCCAAGCACGTCGGGGCAAGGACTGTGCAACTGGTCTATTCAGGAGCTTGTTCCTGTGACTCTTAAACAGTAATGCTTTGCTTTATTAATTGTTGAATAATCTGATGTCTTGCCCGGGGCATCGTGATTTGCTTAGGGCTGTGTTGTTATGAACATTGTGTGTTAATCATTAAATAAATGGCGTTTTTTCATGTGCAAATACTGTAATCCCTGTCTTTCTTGTTTTATATTTTTCAATAAAATGGCAACGTGGTTATTCGCTTTATACGCATTTTGAAGCACTTAACCATTCCTTTTGCAGGATAACATTTTCAGATGACATCCTTGAACCACCTATGACTCGTCCCGACTTTGAACACCCGGTATTTTAGGCCGAAGAAGAGGTTGTCGAAGATAGCGACGTTCCTGAAGAACTGTCTTGGTTGGTGAAGCAAGAGGAAAGAGCCATTCTGCCTCACGACGAGGTCATCGAAATTATCAACTTGGGGTCGGAAGGGGTTGAGAAGAATATTCGTATCGGAGCCGCACTGCAGAGTGATATCAAACAAAGATTGGTTGAAATGCTCCGGGAGTATAGTGATGTATTCGCTTGGTCGTATGAAGATATGCCAGGGCTCGATACAGACATGGTTGTGCACCGCCTGCCACTGAAAGAAGATTGCCCGCCGGTCAAACAAAAGCTTCGCAGAACTCGACCAGATATGGCAGTGAAGATCAAAGAGGAAGTTCAAAAACAGTGGGACGCTGGTTTCCTGGCTGTGACAAAGTATCCCTCATGGGTTGCTAACATCGTACCAGTGCCAAAGAAAGATGGCAAGGTTCGAATGTGCGTAGATTATAGAGATTTGAATAGAGCAAGCCCAAAAGACGATTTTCCACTTCCTCACATTGACGTGTTAGTTGATAATACTGCTCAATACTCCGTATTCTCCTTCATGGATGGCTTTTCAGGCTATAATCAGATTAAAATGGCGCTAGAGGATATGGAGAAAACCACTTTCATAACGCCTTGGGGAACATTTTGCTATAAAGTGATGCCCTTTGGTTTGAAAAATGCTGGGGCAACATATCAGCGTGCGATGACGACTCTTTTCCATGATATGATGCATAAAGAGATCGAAGTTTATGTTGACGATATGATTGCCAAATCCCAGACGGAGGAAGAGCATCTGGTGAATCTGCTGAAGTGATTTAAAAGGCTTAGGAAGTTCAGGTTGAGGCTGAACCCTAACAAATGCACCTTCGGGGTGAGATCGGGTAAACTGCTGGGGTTTATCATAAGTGAAAAAGGAATAGAGGTCGATCCTGCTAAAATAAAAGCGATTCAAGAAATGCCGACGCCTAAAACAGAGAAAGAGGTGCGCGGGTTTTTAGGGAGGTTGAACTACATCGCCCGGTTCATATCTCACCTAACTGCTACGTGTGAACCACTATTCAAGTTGCTAAAGAAAGATCAAGCTGTAACGTGGAACGAAAATTGTCAAAAGGCGTTCGATAAAATAAAGAAGTATCTGCAGGAGCCTCCTATTTTGATACCCCCAGTGGTGGGTCGACCCTTGATCATGTATTTGACGGTCCTTGAGGGAAGCATGGGTTGTGTTCTCGGTCAACACGACGAGACAGGAAGAAAAGAGCATGCGATCTACTACTTGAGTAAGAAATTTACAGACTGTGAATCTCGATATTCAATGCTTGAGAAAACTTGTTGCGCGCTAGCCTGGGCCGCCAAGCGTTTGAGGCAGTACATGCTGAATCATACAACCATGCTCATCTCGAAGATGGATCCTATCAAATATGTATTTGAAAAGCAGGCGTTGTCAGGAAGGATTGCCCGTTGGCAGATGGTCTTGACCGAATATGACATCCAATACGTCTCGCAAAAGGCTATAAAGGGGAGTGTGATGTCCGAATACTTGGCAGAGCAGCCTATTGAAGAGTACCAATCGATGAGGTTTGATTTTCCTGACGAGGATATCATGTACCTAAAGATGAAAGATTGTGAAGAGCCGTTGCCAGACGAAGGACCGGAGTTGGGTTCCAAATGGAAGATGATATTTGACAGAGCTGTAAATGCTTACGGTAGCGGAATAGGGGCAATCATCACTACGCCACACGGGTCGCATATCCCGTTTACTGCCCGATTGACCTTTGCCGTTACCAATAATGAAGCCGAATACGAAGCTTGTATAATGGGGCTTGAAGAAGCCATTGATTTGCGAATCAAGAATTTAGACGTATACGGAGACTCAGCTCTGGTGGTGAATCAAATCAAAGGGGAATGGGAGACGCGTCAGCCCAACTTGATACATTACATGAATTATGCAAGGAGATTGTTGCCTTTCTTCGACAAGGTTGAATTGCATCATGTACCGCGGGCAGAGAATCAAATGGCCGACGCCCTTGCCCCCTTGTCTTCCATGTACAAAGTCAACTTCTGGAACGAGGCTCCCCGAATCATTATCTCTCGGCTTGACAGGCCAGCTTATGTATTTGCCATTGACGAAGCATCCGACGACAAACCGTGGTATTTTGATATCTTTAATTTCCTGAAGAATAAAGAGTATCCGGCTGGGGCATCCAGTCAAGATCAGAAGACTCTCAGGAGATTAGCGGGTAATTTCTATTTGAACCCGGATGGCGTCTTATACAGAAGAAATCACGATTTGGTGCTGTTGCGTTGTGTAGACGAAAGAGAGGCAAAGCTGCTCATGGAGGAAATACACGAGGGTACCTTTGGCACGCATGCTGGTGGGCATGCTATGACGAGAAAGCTGCTGCGGGCAGGTTATTTTTGGCTGAATATGGAAACTGATTGTTTCAAGTTTGCGAGGAAGTGCCACAAGTGCCAAATCTATGCTGACAAGATCCATGTGCCTCCAAGTCCTCTGAATGTGATGTCATCGCCTTGGCCATTTTCGATGTGGGGAATCGATATGATTGGAAAGATCGAGCCGACAGCTTCTAACGGGCATCGGTTCATTTTGGTAGCAATCGATTACTTCACCAAGTGGATGGAAGCGGCGTCTTACGCAAATGTAACTAAGCAAGTGGTGGCCAGGTTCATCAAGAGAGATATCATTTGCCGATATGGGATTCCCGAGCGGATAATCACGGACAACGGTTCGAACCTGAACAACAAAATGATGAAGGAGCTCTGTCAGAATTTCAAGATCGAACATCACAACTCCTCCCCTTACCGACCCAAGATGAATGGCGCTGTCGAGGCGGCCAATAAGAATATCAAGAAGATCGTTCAGAAAATGGTGGTGACCTATAAGGATTGGCATGAGATGCTACCCTTCGCTTTGCACGGTTATCGTACGATGGTACGCACGTCAACCGGGGCAACCCCGTTCTCGTTAGTGTACGGAATGGAGGCGGTATTACCATTGGAAGTTGAGATCCCTTCTCTGAGGGTATTGCGAGACGTTCAGCTGGATGAGGCAGGATGGGTGAAAGACAGGTTAAACCAACTAAGTTTGATGGACGAGAAGAGGCTAGCTTCTCTAGCATACGGTCGTTTATACCAGAGCCGAATGAAGAAAGCGTATGATAAGAAAATACATTCGCGAAGCTTTCAGACGGGCGACCTTGTGCTGAAAAGGATTCTCCCGCCGCAAGCAGATCACAGGGGCAAGTGGACCCCCAACTACGAAGGGCCATACGTTGTCAGGAAAGTCTTCTCAGGAGGAGCGTTGTTGTTGTCCACCATGGACGGAGAAGACTTCACGTCACCTGTGAATTCGGACGCAGTTAAAAAATACTTTGCTTAAAATAGACCCGCTGGACAGAAAAAAGAGAGTCCAGGCAAAAATGGGCCATCCTGGCGAACCAAAAACAGAATGAAAGGTTCGGGCAAAAGTTAGGGATAAAATTGAAAAAATGTACACCCGCGAAGTTGAAAACCTACACTGGGCGGCTTCGGCAAAAAAGGGTAACCCGGTGAACTGAAAACCCGTAAAGGGCGGTTCACGCAAAAGTTAGGGATTTGAAAAGCAAATGACTGCGGTCCGAATTTGATATTGCAATGAGCATCAGTGCGGAAGAATGCCTAAGGGATCGGTTATCTGATACAATCTCCACAGAAGTGTGAATACTGGGAAAGCATTAGAGTCGGATGAGTCATGGGAGGATCAACTCGTGGTGTTCATCTGCATCCCGTTGCCGACATGTGTACAAATTTAGTTTGTCAATATATTTATGCTTCTTGTGCATACTTGTATATTTGCTTAGTGTAGCTTCCTCTTTTCAGGAGTTACATCCCGTGTACAAAACTCCGCCCATTCAGGGGCCCAATCAATAAAATATGTTATTCAGTACTTGATGTTGGTTCTTTACTGTTTTGTGCATGATAAAACACCTAAGTTTATTGAAACTAGCATGTGTATAACATCATTGGCCCTTGCCAACAATTGCTAAAGCTTTGAATTAACTGAAAGTAATGTCACTAACTTGAATCGATCCGGTTGTATAGACTTGCCTTGCCCTGTTTGTGTCGTTGCAGGTTTCATAGCCGTACGAGGAAGAGGATCAAAAGATTGCATTAACGAAAGACTCGACCCTCACGCTGGTCATGCATGTTCTTCCCGAAGAAGGACAGAATTCCCCAGCTAGTCGTAGCTTATCCAAAGGACATGCTCCAGCAAAGTCATTTATCCTCAACAGAATTGACGATTCCAAGATCGTAAGGCTGTATTCAGACAGTATGGTGTCCCCCCAGAAGGATTCCCTTGTCTCGAGCCGAGTGGTTTAGCCGCAGAAGATTGATATTTGTGAGCTGTATTCAGGCAGTTTACCTCTCCCCGCAGGGTCATTTACTCTCTCCCCCAAATGAGTCAGTTAATTTTCCCCAAGAGAATCATCCCATCCCCGGCGGATTTCTCTTCTCAGCGAGTATTCCTCCCAGTGGAACTCGAAGATTAAGGCTCTCCCTGGCAGAGTTGGTGTGGGTCATGGCATTTATTTCGTCAAAATACCGTGTGATATCTGTTCACTTTCCAGCAGAAGTCCAATCATACCAGGCACATCTGCTATTCTCCAGCAGAGTTATATCCCCCAGCGGGATGTTACTTCAGTGAGGTGTTTAGTTTAAGTTCCCAATTTCCCAGCTGGGTCGACTTCACTCTTCCAGCATTTATTTTGCTGGAATAATTCTATAGCATCTGGCTATCCCCAGCGGAGTGGGCATTATCTTCAGCATTTATTTTGCTGAAGCAGTTTCTGTACCCAGCAGTTCGAGTCTGCACTTGCATCGGCATATGGTGCATTGGCATATAGTGTCATATTGGCATCGGCATATAGTGTTATACTTGCGTCCACCAAATAAAAGTGTAGCATTTCCATGTCGAATGGAGCATTGCATCGCCGTCAAACATACGCATTTTTGAAACATAAACCAGGTTGGTTAACCGTTTGGGTTCAAGTGTTATTTCTCATGCAGGTAGAGAGAGCTCTTGCTCAAATGAATTATCAAGCATCCAAGATCTCGACGTGAGACATCCCATGAAGTGTCAGCTTCGGCACTATTCCCCACAGAGTTATCATAATGAAGTTCTCTTTGTCTCCGAACAGAGTTATTTGTGAATTTCTCGTGTTTTCCCCGCCAGAGTCAGTAGGCAAAATCTCTCCTCATTCCCAAGCAGAGTTATTTGTCATCAGAAGGTTCATGAATCAGAATTTCAGAGGCTGCCGTCGGTTATCAGAACAGGCGCCCGATAGTTTGGTTTCCAGATATCCCCAATAGAGTCCGCTTCAAAGTCGCTGTCACGTCAGTGCTAAGAAGTTTATGGTTTGGGGTCAATGGAGAAATGAGTCCTGACGTGGACAATTTATTTCCAGCAGATATCTCTATTTGTAATGGTGAGATGTGCGTCCTGACGTGGACAAGTTTATAGTTCTTCGTAATGACAAGATACGAGAGTCCTGACGTGGACCAAATTTATCCTTCTTCGTGTTGTTGGCGAAGTGTGTGTCCTGACGTGGACGGGGTTATTTCCCCAGCAAGTCAAAGACGCGCAAGTTCTAACGTGGACAGGTTCTATTATTTCATCAGATGAAGATGTGAGTCCTTACGTGGACAAATCAAGATACATTTCCTTACATGGAAAGATTGAGTCCTCACGCGGACATATCAAGATTGATTCCTGACGTGGAAAGAAAGATTGATATAGTATTCCTCACGTGGAAAGATTGGGGTTCCTTACGTGGAAAATTTGTGATTCCTAACGTGGAAAAAGAAAGAGTCCTTACATGGACAAAGCAAAAGAAGACGTATTCCTTACGTGGAAGAGTTTGACAAAGCAGAGAAAAGTCACCCCTGACGGGGAAAAGCGATGTATTCCTTACGTGGAAAGGTGAGTCCTAACGTGGACAGTATTATTCCTAACGTGGAACGGTTATTCCTTACGTGGAAAGGTGAGTTCTAACGTGGACGGTGGTGTTCCTAACGTGGAAGAGTTTATTCCTAACATGGACGATTTATCTCTGACGAGAAGGCAGACGAGCCGTCCCCAGCAAAGTTGTTGAAGTTTTTTCCGAGTTGACAGCAGATAGAGTCCTGACGTGGACAAGCAAAGGACGAAGTTTCCGATGATTCAATCTTTTTCAGGATGATGAGAAGAATCCCCAGCACGGTCGCTACGAGATCAGTGGGTTGCCATGACAGTTAAATTCATCTGATGAATGTCGTTCCCCAAGCAGTGGCGCAGTTTATTTCTGCGGTTGGCAAATTTCGGGTTTCCTAGTATTCAACCGTCTCGTACCGCGAATGTCTGAAGGCTCCGGGCTCTTCACCCAATCGGGTCCAAGCCGCTTGAATAGGGGCAGCTGTTGCACCCTAAAATTTGCCCAGCCTTAATTCACTTGGTTTATGTTTCAATGTCATTAGCATTTGCATATAGAGTCATGTACATAGGTTACTCATCTGCATAGCATAAGCATAGCAAGTCATACAACAGGGGGACCAATTATTATTCTCATCTCTAGAGGCCTATCAAGAGGTTATTATCCTGATTCAATCTCATTCAAGTCATCAGAAAAGAATTTGGAAGCTATCAAGTCAATGGATCAAGCAGTTCATCTATCTCCTAACTGAGGGTGTCTGAGGATCATCAGAGGAAATGTGAGCTATAAGCCAAGAGCATGGGGTGTGTATGGGTGTTATGAAGAGTCTAGAGAATCATTTTTGAGGAGAACCAAGTCATTTGAATGATTGCAGGAGCCTCAGTTGAAGACAGTCAACTAGGGTTTCATCTAGGTCAACCCTGGGTCAACTCTAGGTCAATTGACTGATTGAAAGACATTAAGGGCTATTGGAGAGATGTGGGGTTCATCATTTGACATGAAGAATAAGGATATTTTGTTATTCTAAGAAGAATTCAAGAGAAATAAAGGAGAAGAGGAGTTTCTAAATT
Organism: Lathyrus sativus; assembly: GCA_963859935.3. Classification (NCBI taxonomy): domain Eukaryota; kingdom Viridiplantae; phylum Streptophyta; class Magnoliopsida; order Fabales; family Fabaceae; genus Lathyrus; species Lathyrus sativus. The sequence continues at coordinate 232,649,260 of OZ012740.1, read as the reverse complement.
AGGGTTTCTGTGTAAAATTCCCTAGTTTAGGACAAACTTCCAAGCAAGATAAGTCAAAATGAAAGCTTCAAATGGATCCTTGGCCAACATGAAACTTGTAGAGGATCTCAAAAACTTTAATTTGAGTGGTGGAAGACATCAAGGAGATTTATAGAACTCAAGTTATGGTCCTTGCAAGTTACAGGTCATCTGAGGTATCTGAAGTTTTGTCTGTGAAAGTGACTTGACTTCCAAGCAATTTTTACCCCTCAAGGGGATTTCAAATGAAATTATGGTCAACATAAGAGTTGTTCCTCATTGTTATAGCTTTCTATAATGGTATAGTATGCCTTCATATGATTTGGGGAACTCTACTTATGGTCTTGGCAAGCAAAGGGTATTTTGGTCATTTGGTGATTACAAGTCATTCATAGCATATGCCTAAAACGCATACAAGGAAGCTTCAAATGAAAAACTTCCCAACATCAAAGTTGTTCAAAATGGGATTTTAAGGCTAGAAAAGAAGGTGTGAAAGTTTGAAAAAGCTTGGAGCATGGAATTTTAAAAAGTGGTGAAAATGACTTAAAAAGGCATATAACTTGAAAAAGTTCAAGTTGGAAAATGGTTTGAGAGATCTACAAAGCCAATATGGGTCATCCAATATACCAAATTGATTCCCAACATCATTTTAAAGACATTGGTTCAGCCACATTTTTGAGTTTAGGTTTAAAAATTGGACTTCCTTTGTAAATTTGTTTCTTACATCATAAGGCAACATGGTAAAGCTTAACACAAGGCAAGGAAAACTTGGTTTTTCATGCATACACTCCTAATATCTCATAAGGGGAGATTTTCACTCAAGTTTACCCAAGGTGCAAGCATGATATGATATGATTCAAAATGCCATCAAATGATAAATTCATGAAAGTTCCATAAGCTTCTAGATCCCTCTAGGACCAATCTAGAAACTTCTCATTCTGTTAATACTCTCCTATATGAGGAAATGAAGTTGTTTGTTGTTGGGTTGGTGATTCTAGTTGATTGCAAACCATACTTTCATCTCATAACTCCAAAATTGCATTTTGATTCCCATCTCTCCCAAACTCCATTGTTTGTGCTAGCTATCATCATCATCATCATTCTCCATTATTGTGGATTGAAAAGCAAGAAAAAGACACCTCAAATCGTGGCTGGATCATGAGTTCTTCTCCATCACTCCACGTGGCGTGAAGCTTCGAATTGGCATTTTCAAGAGGTATAAACACGAGTTCTCTTCACCAGCATCATCACCATCATATAAAGATCATTTGGCACCATTGGCAAGGGCTGAAACAAGGCATAGCAACCATCACCATATCCATTTGGTAAGAATACGTTTTGATTCCAATCACCATGATTAGCCATTGTTAGGGTTTAATGTTAAGTTATATGAGATAGAGACAAGCTAGGGAGCATTTATGATGAGTTTAGGACCATTTCATGGAGTTTCAAGATATGGTAACAATTCTTTCAAGATCAAGAATGGTTGGAATATGAGGTTTTAATGCATGTGGAATAGTATAGTGTACTCAGTGCAACCTATAGAACACGTGGCTATAGTTATTTTCATGGTTTGTTGAGGTTGAGTAACAAGCTTTCATGGTGGAACCATGGATTGGGGATTTCGGTTTGCACATTCTAGGTGGTTTCAAGAGGAGATATGGACATGGCTGCGTAGAGGGTGAGGAGAGGATCGAGTTTGGTCTTTACATCGAGGGAAATGGTGGCAAGATGAGAGAGCTAGGGTGGCTGGAAGTTTCACTCGTGGTTATGGAGTTTGCATGGGCTAGGGTTTCATTTGGGGAAGATGACCCCACACCGTCGGATCAAGCCACAACATTGACCAAGACTCCCATCGGATGGCCGTGATTCAATTGCAGAAATTGGAGGGAAATGCCCCATGCGCCGAAACGGCGTCGTTTGGATTAGTGAGGGGATTTGGGCTCTTTCACTATCCGCACCCCCCATCCTGGAAAGCCCAACGCATCAACTGGCCCAGCTTGCTATTCATACCCCCTTCAATTATTTATTTTATTTTTCTTTTCAAATTGCATTTTATTTTACTCATCTTCCAAAATTCATAACTAAATAAATAATGCATGTTTTTTACTCATTCTTTTTTTAATATTTTCCTTAACATGTCTAGAAAATTAAAAAAATATAAAAATTGCATTTTATATTTTTTTCGCATTTTCCACATATTTTACAAAATAATGCATTCTTTTCCTTAATTCATTTCACACTTGAATTTGTACATTTTTGTTCATGACTTTAGGAATAGATTTTTTGCTCATTCTTTTTGGTGATGTTAAATAATGAATTGTATTACTCTATGGATTTATTACTAGATTTTTTTTAGAATAAAATTTGATTATTTTAGATAATTGAGCTTAGGATAGTTTAATTAGGATTTTTAAGTAGTATACTTGGAACTTCAACATTTTATTTTTGGGGTTTTTAGGACAAGTTAGCCTATGGGGAATATATGGGACTTAAGGGTAGTTAAATAGGATTCCCTAGAATTTATATTAGGAATTTATATTACCATATGCTATTTTTGGTTGATTTTTGAATTGATTGATCATTTGTGTGGCCTTTAGGGCATAGTTTGTATTGTTTTGCTTCCTTTTCTTCTCCTTTGGGTGTGGACCTTTGAAGATTGAATTGAGGACCTTGTGAAGACCTTGTGGATGAAGCACATTGAAAACTCAAGATGGAAGATCAAGTTCAAATTCATTGAAGATGCTGTTTGCTAGAAGACTGTGGGAGCCTATAGGATTTAGGGTTAGGAAGAGCTTAGTCTAGCAACTTGATTCACAAACATAGATGGCTTTGTTTGCCTCTATCCTTTCTCTATGATTCAAAGTCTCTTTCAAATATCCACCTCCTTCCTTTGGAAGGATCAGTGAATGTATTTGAAAGATCGGACTTTTGAGAGAAAACTTTCTGTTTAATGTTAACAGTTGATGAACCACCCTTGGTAGGTAATTAACTGTCTAACATTCATTCACTTCATCTGGTTGACTGATGTTCATCCTGGAGCCTGAGACTTGAAGAAAAGCCATTGTAGACTGGGGACTGGTGCTCAAGATCTTTGCTTGAAGACTGTGAAGATAGAGACTGCTGCTGACTGAAGCTTGTAGCTGATTGGAGATGACTTGAAGATAGATATTGGTGTAGAGCTGCTGTGGCTGTTTATTTTTGCTGTATTTCAGTTTCTGATGTATTGATTGGTTTTCTGGACTGTATTGTTTGCTGTTTACCCTGCTGGGTTGAAAGTGAAGTCTGTTCACTTTTGCCTATTATTTTCTAGGTTCGAGGTTGAGTGGGACTCCCTTGCCTCGCTTGTATTGTGGCATTCATGCATTTTACTGCTTTATTGTATATTGGCTATTGTTTCTGTTTCCGTTTATCCCTTAGGATCTCTGTTTCTCTCTGCGCAAGAGAGGAACATGATAGACGTTAGGTCTTAACCCATGCCTGATAACATTAGGTTAGTTTTGATTCCCTTTTCAACCCTAGGTTTTTAGATTGGCTTCTCTTCTTATCTCAAAACAACAGAAAAATACGTAATAAGGGTTCTAACATCAATAAAAGACACTTCTGGCGTAAAAGAAGTTGGACAAATCAAAAGAGTCATTTTGTCCGCCGTGGACTTTTAATCAGGAAAACCTTTTTCAGAAGGAATAAAATCAACAGACAGACTTGTGTCGTACGTGGCCCGAACTACGTTTGCTCTGATCTTTCATGCTGTATGAAAGTACGTAGGCATAGGATGCAATATCCTAGCGAGCAACCTTCACCCATCCTCCCCCGTAGTTAGGCGAACTACGTTGACTCTGATTTCTCGTTCCAGACGGGAATACGTAGGCATAAAGTGCGATGCTTTACCGAGTCATGTTTTCTTTTCTTTTTCAGACCTCGTCCTTTAGTTTAGATAGAAGTGTAATCCGTACAAACCAAGCAAGCGTGGATCCCATCGAGTACGATGGACGTGAGGGGTGCTAATACCTTCCCCTTGCGTAACCGACTCCCGAATCCAGGTTTTGGTTGCGATGACCATACCTTTTCCCGTCTTTGCGAGGTTTACTTCGAGCGTTTCCTTTCCTGCTCTGAGGGATAAATAACGCACGGTGGCGACTCTTCTGTTCAGCCGGCGCCGATTTTCGCAGTTGCGACAATTATCCAATAAGGTTTTTTGCGATACCAAAGTAGTATCTCTAAACACAAGAGATTCTTTGGGTGGTCGAATGAGTCCCTTATCCAATAAGGTTCTTCGCGATGCGAAAACAATATCTCTAAACACATGAGATTCTTCGTGTGGCCAAAGCATTCCCTTATCTAATAACATTCTTCGCGATACCAAAGCAGTATCTCAAAACACATGACATTATTCCGGTGGTCAAAGCAGTTTCTTATCTAATAAGGTTCTTCGCGAAAACCAAGCAGTACCTGTAAACACTTGAGATTCATCGGGTGGTTGAAGCAGTCCCTTATCCAATAAGGTTCTTCGCGATACCAAAGCCGTATCTCTAAACACATGAGATTCTTCTGGTGGTCGAAGAAGTACCTTATCCAATAAGGTTCTTCGTGATACCAAAGCAATATCTCTAAACACATGAGATTCTTCAGGTGGTCAAAGCAGTCCCTTATCCAATAAAGTTCTTCGCGATAGATAATTAGTATCTCTAAACATATGAGATTCTTCGGGTGGTCGAAGCAGCTCCGTATCCAATAAGGTTCTTTGCGATACCAAAGAAGTATCTCTAAACACATGAGATTCTTCGGGTGGTCGAAGCAGTACCTTATCCAATAAGGTTCTTCGTGATACCGGTGCAGTATCTCTAAACACATGAGATTCTTCGGGTGGTCAAAGCAGTCCCTTATCCAATAAAGTTCTTCGCGATACATAATTAGTATCTCTAAACACATGAGATTCTTTTGGTGGTCGAAGTAGCCCCTTATCCAATAAGGTTCTTCGCAATGCGAAAATAATATCTCTAGACACATGAGATTCTTCGGGTGGGCGAAGCAGTCCCTTATCCAATAACGTTTTTCGCGATACCAAAACAATATCTCTAAGCACATGAGATTCTTTGCGATACCAAAGCAGTACCTCTAAACACATGAGATTCCTCGTGTGGTCGATGCAGTCCCTTATCCAATAAGGTTCTTCGCGATACGAAAGTAGTATCTCTAAACACATGAGATTCTTCAGGTGGTCGAAGCAGTCCCTTATCCGTTAAGGTTCTTCGCGAAACGTAAGCAGTAACTCTAAACACATGAAATTATTTGGGTGGTCGGAGCAGTCCCTTATCCAATAAGGTTCTTTGTGATACCCAAGCAGTATCTCTAAACACATGAGATTCTTCGGGTGGTCAAAGCAGTCCCTTATCTAATAAGGTTCTTCGCGATACCAAAGCAGTATCTCTAAACACATGAGATTCTTCGGGTGGTCGAAGTTGTCCCTTATCCGTTAAGGTTCTTCGCGAAACCAAAGTAGTATCTCTAAACACATGAGATTATTCGGGTGGTTGAAGCAGTCCCTTATCCAATAAGGTTCTTAGCGATACCAAAGCAGTATCTCTAAACACATGAGATTCTTCAGGTGGTCGAAGCAGTCCGTTATCTAATAAGGTTCTTCGCGATACCAAAGTAGTATCCTGAAACACATGAGATTCTTCGGGTGGTTGAAGCAGTCCCTTATCCAATAAGGTTCTACGCGATACGATAGTAGTATCTCTAAACATATGAGATACTTCGGGTGGTCAAAGAAGTCCCTTATCTAATAAGGTTCTTCGTGATACGGAAGCAGTATCTCTAAACACATGAGATTCTTCGGGTGGTCGAAGCAGTCCCTTATCCGTTAAGGTTCTTCGCAAAATCAAAGCAGTATCTCTAAACACATGAGATTCTTCGGGTGGTCAAAGCAGTCCCTTATCCAATAAAGTTCTTCGCGATACATAATTAGTATCTCTACACACATGAGATTCTTCTGGTGGTCGAAGCAGCCCCTTATCCAATAAGGTTCTTCGGAATGCGAAAACAATATCTCTAAACACATGAGATTCTTCGGGTGGTCGAAGCAGTTCCTTATCCAATAACGTTTTTCGCGATACCAAAACAATATCTCTAAACACATGAGATTCTTCGCGATACCAAAGCAGTATCTCTAAACACATGAGATTCCTCGTGTGGTCGATGCAGTCCCTTATCCAATAAGGTTCTTCGCGATACAAAAGTAGTATCTCTAAACACATGAGATTCTTCAGGTGGTCGAAGCAGTCCCTTATCCTTTAAGGTTCTTCGCGAAACGTAAGCAGTAACTCTAAACACATGAAATTATTCGGGTGGTCGGAGCAGTCCCTTATCCAATAAGGTTCTTTGTGATACCCAAGCAGTTTCTCTAAACACATGAGATTCTTCGGGTGGTCAAAGCAGTCCCTTATCTAATAAGGTTCTTCGCGATACCAAAGCAGTATCTCTAAACACATGAGATTCTTCGGGTGGTCGAAGTTGTCCCTTATCCGTTAAGGTTCTTCGCGAAACCAAAGTAGTATCTCTAAACACATGAGATTATTCGGGTGGTCCAAGCAGTCCCTTATCCAATAAGGTTCTTTGCGATACCAAAGCATTATCTCTAAACACATGAGATTCTTCAGGTGGTCGAAGCAGTCCGTTATCTAATAAGGTTCTTCGTGATACCAAAGTAGTATCCTGAAACACATGAGATTCTTCGGGTGGTTGAAGCAGTCCCTTATCCAATAAGGTTCTTCGCGATACGATAGTAGTATCTCTAAACATATGAGATACTTCGGGTGGTCAAAGAAGTCCCTTATCTAATAAGATTCTTCGGGTGGTCGAAGCAGTCCCTTATCCGTTAAGGTTCTTCGCAAAACCAAAGCAGTATCTCTAAACACATGAGATTCTTCGGGTGGTCGAAGCAGTCCCTTATCCAATAAGGTTCTTCGCGATATCAAAGTAGTATCTCTAAACACATGAGATTCTTCGTATGGTCGAAGCAGCCCCTTATCCAATAAGGTTCTTCGCGATACCAAAGCAGTATCTCTAAACACATGAGATTCTTCGGGTGGTCGAATGAGTCACTTATCCAATAAGGTTCTTCGCGATGCCAAAACAATATCTCTAAACACATGAGTTTCTTCGGGTGGTTGAAGCAGTCCCTTATCCAATAAGGTTCTTCGCGATACCAAAGCAGTATCTCTAAACACATGAGATTCTTTGGGTTGTCAAAGAAGTAACTTATCCAATAAGGTTCTTCGTGATACCGAAGCAGTATCTCTAAACACCTGAGATTCTTCGTGTGGTCAAAGCAGTCCCTTATCCAATAAAGTTCTTCTCTATACATAATTAGTATCTGTAAACACATGAGATTCTTCGGGTGGTCGAAGCAGCCCCTTATCCAATAAGGTTCTTCGCGATACCAAAGCAGTATCTCTAGACACATGAGATTCTTCGGGTGGTCAAATGAGTCCCTTATCCAATAAGGTTCTTCGCGATGCGAAAACAATATCTCTAAACACATGAGATTCTTCGGGTGGTCGATGCAGTCCCTTATCCAATAACGTTTTTCGCGATACCAAAATAATATCCCTAAACACATGAGATTCTTCGTGATACCATAGCAATATCTCTAAACACATGAGATTCCTCGGGTGGTCGATGCAGTCCCTTATCCAATAAGGTTCTTCGCGATACGAAAGTAGTATCTCTAAACACATGAGATTCTTGAGGTGGTCGAAGCAGTCCCTTATCCGTTAAGGTTCTTCGTGAAACCAAAGCAGTATCTCTAAACACATGAAATTATTCGGGTTGTCGGAGCAGTCCCTTATCCAATAAGGTTCTTTTTGATACCCAAGCAGTATCTCTAAACACATGAGATTCTCCGAGTGGTCAAAGCAGTATCTCTAAACACATGAGATTCTTCGGGTGGTCGAAGTAGTCCCTTATCCGTTAAGGTTCTCCGCGAAACCAAAGCAGTATCTCTAAACACATGAGATTATTTTGGTGGTTGAAGTAGTACCTTATCCAATAAGGTTCTTCGTGATACCAAAGTAGTATCTCTAAACACATGAGATTCTTCAGGTGGTCAAAGTAGTCCCTTATCCAATAAGGTTCTACGCGATACCAAAGTAGTATCTCGAAACACATGAGATTCTTCGAGTAGTTGAAGCAGTCCCTTATCCAATAAGGTTCTTCGCGATACCATAGTAGTATCTCTAAACATATGAGATACTTCGGGTGGTCAAAGCAGTCCCTTATCTAATAAGGTTCTTCGCGATACGGAAGCAGTATCTCTAAACACATGAGATTCTTCGGGTGGTCGAAGCATCCCTTATCCGTTAAGGTTCTTCGCGAAACCAAAGCAGTATCTTTAAACACATGATATTCTTCGGGTGGCCAAATAAGTCCCTTATCTAATAACGTTCTTCGCGATACCAAAGCAGTATCTCTAAACACATGACATTATTCCGGTGGTCAAAGCAGTCTCTTATCTATTAAGGTTCTTCGAAATAACAAAGCAGTACCTCTAAACACATGAGATTCTTCGGGTGGTTGAAGCAGTCCCTTATCCAATAAGGTTCTTCGCGATACCAAAGTAGTAACTCTAAACACATGAGATTCTTCAGGTGGTCGAAGCAGTACATTATCCAATAAGGTTCTTCGTGATACCAAAGCAGTATCTCTAAACACATGAGATTCTTCGGGTGGTCAAAGCAGTCCCTTATCCAATAAAGTTCTTCGCGATACATAATTAGTATCTCTAAACACATGAGATTCTTCGTGTGATCGAAGCAGCACCTTTATCCAATAAGGTTCTTCGTGATACCAAAGCAGTATCTCTAAACACATGAGATTCTTCGGGTGGTCAAAGCAGTCCCTTATCCAATAAAGTTCTTCGCGATACATAATTAGTATCTCTAAACACATGAGATTCTTCATGTGGTCGAAGCAGCACCTTTATCCAATAAGGTTCTTCGCGATACCAAAGCAGTATCTCTAAACACATGAGATTCTTCGGGTGGTCGAATGAGTCCCTTATCCAATAAGGTTCTTCACGATGCCAAAACAATATCTCTAAACAAATGAGATTCTTCGGGTGGTTGAAGCAGTCTCTTATCCAATAAAGTTCTTCGCGATACCAAAGCAGTATCTCTAAACACATGAGATTCTTCGGGTGGTCGAAGCAGTACCTTATCCAATTAGTTTATTCGTGATACCGAAGCAGTATCTCTAAACACATGAGATTCTTCAGGTGGTCAAAGCAGTCCCTTATCCAATAAAGTTCTTCTCGATACATAACTAGTATCTGTAAACACATGAGATTCTTCGGGTGGTCGAAGCAGACCCTTATCCAATAAGGTTCTTCGTGATACCAAAGCAGTATCTCTAAACACATGAGATTCTTCGGGTGGTCTAGTGAGTCGCTTATCCAATAAGGTTCTTCGCGATGCGAAAACAATATCTCTAAACACATGAGATTCTTCGGGTGGTCGAAGCAGTCCCTTATCCAATAATGTTTTTCGCGATACCAAAACAATATCCCTAAACACATGAGATTCTTCGCGATACCAAAGCAGTATCTCTAAACACATGAGATTCCTCGGGTGGTCGATGCAGTCCCTTATCCAAAAAGGTTCTTCGCGATACGAAAGTAGTATCTCTAAACACATGAGATTCTTCAGATGGTCGATGCAGTCCCTTATCCGTTAAGGTTCTTCGCGAAACCAAAGCAGTATCTCTAAACACATGAAATTATTCGGGTGGTCGGAGCAGTCCCTTATCCAATAAGGTTCTTTGTGATACCCAAGTAGTCTCTCTAAACACATGAGATTCTTCGGATGGTCAAAGCAGTATCTCTAAACACATGAGATTCTTCGGGTGGTCGAAGTTGTCCCTTATCCGTTAAGGTTCTCCGCGAAACCAAAGCAGTATCTCTACACACATGAGATTATTCTGGTGGTTGAAGCAGTCCCTTATCCAATAAGGTTCTTCGCGATACCAAAGTAATATCTCTAAACACATGAGATTCTTCGGGTGGTCGAAGTAGTACCTTATCCAATAAGGTTCTTCGTGATACCAAAGCAGTATCTCTAAACACATGAGATTCTTCAGGTGGTCGAAGCAGTCCCTTATCCAATAAGGTTCTTCGCGATACCAAAGTAGTATCTCGAAACACATGAGATTCTTCGGGTAGTTGAAGCAGTCCCTTATCCAATAAGGTTCTTCGCGATAGCATAGTAGTATCTCTAAACATATGAGATACTTCAGGTGGTCAAAGCAGTCCCTTATCTAATAAGGTTCTTCGCGATACGGAAGTAGTATCTCTAAACACATGAGATTCTTCGGGTGGTCGAAGCAGTCCCTTATCCGTTAAGGTACTTCGCGAAACCAAAGCAGTATCTCTAAACACAGGATATTCTTCGTGTGGCCAAATTAGTCCCTTATCTAATAAGGTTCTTCGCGATATCATAGCAGTATCTCTAAACACATGACATTATTCCGGTGGTCAAAGCAGTCTCTTATCTATTAAGGTTCTTCGAGATAACAAAGCAGTACCTCTAAGCACATGAGATTCTTCGGGTGGTTGAAGCAGTCCCTTATCCAATTAGGTTCTTCGCGATACCAAAGCAGTATCTCTAAACACATGAGATTCTTCAGGTGGTCGAAGCAGTACATTATCCAATAAGGTTCTTCGTGATACCAAAACAGTATCTCTAAACACATGAGATTCTTCGGGTGGTCAAAGCAGTCCCTTATCCAATAAAGTTCTTCGCGATACATAATTAGTATCTCTAAACACATGAGATTCTTCGTGTGGTCGAAGCAGCACCTTTATCCAATAAGGTTCTTCGCGATACCAAAGCAGTATCTCTAAACACATGAGATTCTTCGGGTGGTCGAATGAGTCCCTTATCCAATAAGGTTCTTCACGATGCCAAAACTATATCTCTAAACAAATGAGATTCTTCGGGTGGTTGAAGCAGTCTCTTATCCAATAAGGTTCTTCGCGATACCAAAGCAGTATCTCTAAACACATGAGATTCTTCGGGTGGTCGAAGCAGTACCTTATCCAATAAGTTTATTCGTGATACCGAAGCAGTATCTCTAAACACATGAGATTTTTCAGGTGGTCAAAGCAGTCCCTTATCCAATAAAGTTCTTCTCGATACATAATTAGTATCTGTAAACACATGAGATTCTTCGGGTGGTCGAAGCAGCCCCTTATCCAATAAGGTTCTTCGTGATACCAAAGCAGTATCTCTAAACACATGAGATTCTTCGGGTGGTCTAGTGAGTCGCTTATCCAATAAGGTTCTTCACGATGCGAAAACAATATCTCTAAACACATGAGATTCTTCGGGTGGTCGAAGCAGTCCCTTATCCAATAATGTTTTTCGCGATACCAAAACAATATCCCTAAACACATGAGATTCTTCGCGATACCAAAGCAGTATCTCTAAACACATGAGATTCCTCGGGTGGTCGATGCAGTCCCTTATCCAATAAGGTTCTTCGCGATACGAAAGTAGTATCTCTAAACACATGAGATTCTTCAGATGGTCGATGCAGTCCCTTATCCGTTAAGGTTCTTCGCGAAACCAAAGCAGTATCTCTAAACACATGAAATTATTCGGGTGGTCGGAGCAGTCCCTTATCCAATAAGGTTCTTTGTGATACCCAAGCAGTCTCTCTAAACACATGAGATTCTTCGGATGGTCAAAGCAGTATCTCTAAACACATGAGATTCTTCGGGTGGTCGAATATGTCCCTTATCCGTTAAGGTTCTCCGCGAAACCAAAGCAGTATCTCTACACACATGAGATTATTCTGGTGGTTGAAGCAGTCCCTTATCCAATAAGGTTCTTCGCGATACCAAAGTAATATCTCTAAACACATGAGATTCTTCGGGTGGTCGAAGTAGTACCTTATCCAATAAGGTTCTTCATGATACCAAAGCAGTATCTCTAAACACATGAGATTCTTCAGGTGGTCGAAGCAGTCCCTTATCCAATAAGGTTCTTCGCGATACCAAAGTAGTGTCTCGAAACACATGAGATTCTTCGGGTAGTTAAAGCAGTCCCTTATCCAATAAGGTTCTTCGCGATACCATAGTAGTATCTCTAAACATATGAGATACTTCAGGTGGTCAAAGCAGTCCCTTATCTAATAAGGTTCTTCGCGATACGGAAGTAGTATCTCTAAACACATGAGATTCTTCGGGTGGTCGAAGCAGTCCCTTATCCGTTAAGGTTCTTCGCGAAACCAAAGCAGTATCTTTAAACACATGATATTCTTCGGGTGGCCAAATCAGTCCCTTATCTAATAACATTCTTCGCGATACCAAAGCAGTATCTCTAAACACATGACATTAATCCGGTGGTCAAAGCAGTCTCTTATCTATTAAGGTTCTTCGAGATAACAAAGCAGTACCTCTAAGCACATGAGATTCTTCGGGTGGTTGAAGCAGTCCCTTATCCAATTAGGTTCTTCGCGATACCAAAGCAGTATCTCTAAACACATGAGATTCTTCAGGTGGTCGAAGCAGTACATTATCCAATAAGGTTTTTCGTGATACCAAAGCAGTATCTCTAAACACATGAGATTCTTCGGGTGGTCAAAGCAGTCCCTTATCCAATAAAGTTGTTCGCGATACATAATTAGTATCTCTAAACACATGAGATTCTTCGTGTGGTCGAAGCAGCACCTTTATCCAATAAGGTTCTTCGCGATACCAAAGCAGTATCTCTAAACACATGAGATTCTTCGGGTGGTCGAATGAGTCCCTTATCCAATAAAGTTCTTCACGATGCCAAAACTATATCTCTAAACAAATGAGATTCTTCGGGTGGTTGAAGCAGTCTCTTATCCAATAAGGTTCTTCGCGATACCAAAGCAGTATCTCTAAACACATGAGATTCTTCGGGTGGTCGAAGCAGTACCTTATCCAATAAGTTTATTCGTGATACCGAAGAAGTATCTCTAAACACATGAGATTCTTCAGGTGGTCAAAGCAGTCCCTTATCCAATAAAGTTCTTCTCGATACATAATAAGTATCTGTAAACACATGAGATTCTTCGGGTGGTCGAAGCAGCCCCTTATCCAATAAGGTTCTTCGTGATACCAAAGCAGTATCTCTAAACACATGAGATTCTTCGGGTGGTCTAGTGAGTCGCTTATCCAATAAGGTTCTTCGCGATGCGAAAACAATATCTCTAAACACATGAGATTCTTCGGGTGGTCGAAGCAGTCCCTTATCCAATAATGTTTTTCGCGATACCAAAACAATATCCCTAAACACATGAGATTCTTCGCGATACCAAAGCAGTATCTCTAAACACATGAGATTCCTTGGGTGGTCGATGCAGTCCCTTATCCAATAAGGTTCTTCGCGATACGAAAGTAGTATCTCTAAACACATGAGATTCTTCAGATGGTCGATGCAGTCCCTTATCCGTTAAGGTTCTTCGCGAAACCAAAGCAGTATCTCTAAACACATTAAATTATTCGGGTGGTCGGAGCAGTCCCTTATCCAATAAGGTTCTTTGTGATACCCAAGCAGTATCTCTAAACACATGAGATTCTTCGGATGGTCAAAGCAGTATCTCTAAACACATGAGATTCTTCGGGTGGTCGAAGTTGTCCCTTATCCGTTAAGGTTCTCCGCGAAACCAAAGCAGTATCTCTACACACATGAGATTATTCTGGTGGTTGAAGCAGTCCCTTATCCAATAAGGTTCTTCGCGATACCAAAGTAGTATCTCGAAACACACGAGATTCTTCGAGTAGTTGAAGCAGTCCCTTATCTAATAAGGTTCTTCGCGATACCATAGTAGTATCTCTAAACATATGAGATACTTCGGGTGGTCACAGCAGTCCCTTATCTAATAAGGTTCTTCGCGATACGGAAGCAGTATCTCTAAACACATGAGATTCTTCGGGTGGTCGAAGCAGTCCCTTATCCGTTAAGGTTCTTCGCGAAACCAAAGCAGTATCTTTAAACACATGATATTCTTCGGGTGGCCAAATCAGTCCCTTATCTAATAACGTTCTTCGCGATACCAAAGCAGTATCTCTAAACACATGACATTATTCCGGTGGTCAAAGCAGTCTCTTATCTATTAAGGTTCTTCGAGATAACAAAGCAGTACCTCTAAACACATGAGATTCTTCGGGTGGTTGAAGCAGTCCCTTATCCAATAAGGTTCTTCGCGATACCAAAGTAGTAACTCTAAACACATGAGATTCTTCAGGTGGTCGAAGCAGTACATTATCCAATAAGGTTCTTCGTGATACCAAAGCAGTATCTCTAAACACATGAGATTCTTCGGGTGGTCAAAGCAGTCCCTTATCCAATAAAGTTCTTCGCGATACATAATTAGTATCTCTAAACACATGAGATTCTTCGTGTGATCGAAGCAGCACCTTTATCCAATAAGGTTCTTCGTGATACCAAAGCAGTATCTCTAAACACATGAGATTCTTCGGGTGGTCGAATGAGTCCCTTATCCAATAAGGTTCTTCACGATGCCAAAACAATATCTCTGGACAAATGAGATTCTTCGGGTGTTTGAAGCAGTCTCTTATCCAATAAGGTTCTTCGCGATACCAAAGCAGTATCTCTAAACACATGAGATTCTTCGGGTGGTCGAAGCAGTACCTTATCCAATAAGTTTATTCGTGATACCGAAGCAGTATCTCTAAACACATGAGATTCTTCAGGTGGTCAAAGCAGTCCCTTATCCAATAAAGTTCTTCTCGATACATAATTAGTATCTGTAAACACATGAGATTCTTCGGGTGGTCGAAGCAGCCCCTTATCCAATAAGGTTCTTCGTGATACCAAAGCAGTATCTCTAAACACATGAGATTCTTCGGGTGGTCTAGTGAGTCGCTTATCCAATAAGGTTCTTCGCGATGCGAAAACAATATCTCTAAACACATGAGATTCTTCGGGTGGTCGAAGCAGTCCCTTATCCAATAATGTTTTTCGCGATACCAAAACAATATCCCTAAACACATGAGATTCTTCGCGATACCAAAGCAGTATCTCTAAACACATGAGATTCCTCGGGTGGTCGATGCAGTCCCTTATCCAATAAGGTTCTTCGCGATACGAAAGTAGTATCTCTAAACACATGAGATTCTTCAGATGGTCGATGCAGTCCCTTATCCGTTAAGGTTTTTCGCGAAACCAAAGCAGTATCTCTAAACACATGAAATTATTCGGGTGGTCGGAGCAGTCCCTTATCCAATAAGGTTCTTTGTGATACCCAAGAAGTATCTCTAAACACATGAGATTCTTCGGATGGTCAAAGCAGTATCTCTAAACACATAAGATTCTTCGGGTGGTCGAAGTTGTCCCTTATCCGTTAAGGTTCTCCGCGAAACCAAAGCAGTATCTCTACACACATGAGATTATTCTGGTGGTTGAAGCAGTCCCTTATCCAATAAGGTTCTTCGCGATACCAAAGTAATATCTCTAAACACATGAGATTCTTCGGGTGGTCGAAGTAGTACCTTATCCAATAAGGTTCTTCGTGATACCAAAGCAGTATCTCTAAACACATGAGATTCTTCAGGTGGTCGAAGCAGTCCCTTATCCAATAAGGTTCTTCGGGATACCAAAGTAGTATCTCGAAACACATGAGATTCTTCGAGTAGTTGAAGCAGTCCCTTATCTAATAAGGTTCTTCGCGATACCATAGTAGTATCTCTAAACATATGAGATACTTCGGGTGGTCAAAGCAGTCCCTTATCTAATAAGGTTCTTCGCGATACGGAAGCAGTATCTCTAAACACATGAGATTCTTCGGGTGGTCGAAGCAGTCCCTTATCCGTTAAGGTTCTTCGCGAAACCAAAGCAGTATTTTTAAACACATGATATTCTTCGGGTGGCCAAATCAGTCCCTTATCTAATAACGTTCTTCGCGATACCAAAGCAGTATCTCTAAACACATGACATTATTCCAGTGGTCAAAGCAGTCTCTTATCTATTAAGGTTCTTCGAAATAACAAAGCAGTACCTCTAAACACATGAGATTCTTCGGGTGGTTTAAGCAGTCCCTTATCCAATAAGGTTCTTCGCGATACCAAAGCAGTAACTCTAAACACATGAGATTCTTCAGGTGGTCGAAGCAGTACATTATCCAATAAGGTTCTTCGTGATACCAAAGCAGTATCTCTAAACACATGAGATTCTTCGGGTGGTCAAAGCAGTCCCTTATCCAATAAAGTTCTTCGCGATACATAATTAGTATCTCTAAACACATGAGATTCTTCGTGTGGTCGAAGCAGCACCTTTATCCAATAAGGTTCTTCGTGATACCAAAGCAGTATCTCTAAACACATGAGATTCTTCGGGTGGTCGAATGAGTCCCTTATCCAATAAGGTTCTTCACGATGCCAAAACAATATCTCTAAACAAATGAGATTCTTCGGGTGTTTGAAGCAGTCTCTTATCCAATAAGGTTCTTCGCGATACCATAGTAGTATCTCTAAACATATGAGATACTTCAGGTGGTCAAAGCTGTCCCTTATCTAATAAGGTTCTTCGCGATACGGAAGTAGTATCTCTAAACACATGAGATTCTTCGGGTGGTCGAAACAGTCCCTTATCCGTTAAGGTTCTTCGGGAAACCAAAGCAGTATCTTTAAACACATGATATTCTTCGGGTGGCCAAAACAGTCCCTTATCTAATAACATTCTTCGCGATACCAAAGCAGTATCTCTAAACACATGACATTATTCCGGTGGTCAAAGCAGTCTCTTATCTATTAAGGTTCTTCGAGATAACAAAGTAGTACCTCTAAGCACATGAGATTCTTCGGGTGGTTGAAGTAGTCCCTTATCCAATTAGGTTCTTCGCGATACCAAAGCAGTATCTCTAAACACATGAGATTCTTCAGGTGGTCGAAGCAGTACATTATCCAATAAGGTTCTTCGTGACACCAAAGCAGTATCTCTAAACACATGAGATTCTTCGGGTGGTCAAAGCAGTCCCTTATCCAATAAATTTCTTCGCGATACATAATTAGTATCTCTAAACACATGAGATTCTTCGTGTGGTCGAAGCAGCACCTTTATCCAATAAGGTTCTTCGCGATACCAAAGCAGTATCTCTAAACACATGAGATTCTTCGGATGGTCGAATGAGTCCCTTATCCAATAAGGTTCTTTACGATGCCAAAACAATATCTCTAAACAAATGAGATTCTTCGGGTGGTTGAAACAGTCTCTTATCCAATAAGGTTCTTCGCGATACCAAAGCAGTATCTCTAAACACATGAGATTCTTCGGGTGGTCGAAGCAGTACCTTATCCAATAAGTTTATTCGTGATACCGAAGCAGTATCTCTAAACACATGAGATTCTTCAGGTGGTCAAAGCAGTCCCTTATCCAATAAAGTTCTTCTCGATACATAATTAGTATCTGTAAACACATGAGATTCTTCGGGTGGTCGAAGCAGCCCTTTATCCAATAAGGTTCTTCGTGATACCAAAGCAGTATCTCTAAACACATGAGATTCTTCGGGTGGTCTAGTGAGTCGCTTATCCAATAAGGTTCTTCGCGATGCGAAAACAATATCTCTAAACACATGAGATTCTTCGGGTGGTCGAAGCAGTCCCTTATCCAATAATGTTTTTCGCGATACCAAAACAATATCCCTAAACACATGAGATTCTTCGCGATACCAAAGCAGTATCTTTAAACACATGAGATTCCTCGGGTGGTCGATGCAGTCCCTTATCCAATAAGGTTCTTCGCGATACGAAAGTAGTATCTCTAAACACATGAGATTCTTCAGATGGTCGATGCAGTCCCTTATCCGTTAAGGTTCTTCGCGAAACCAAAGCAGTATCTCTAAACACATGAAATTATTCGGGTGGTCGGAGCAGTCCCTTATCCAATAAGGTTCTTTGTGATACCCAAGCAGTATCTCTAAACACTCGAGATTCTTCGGATGGTCAAAGCAGTATCTCTAAACACATGAGATTCTTCGGGTGGTCGAAGTTGTCCCTTATCCGTTAAGGTTCTCCGCGAAACCAAAGCAGTATCTCTACACACATGAGATTACTCTGGTGGTTGAAGCAGTCCCTTATCCAATAAGATTCTTCGCGATACCAAAGTAATATCTCTAAACACGTGAGATTCTTCGGGTGGTCGAAGTAGTACCTTATCCAATAAGGTTCTTCGTGATACCAAAGCAGTATCTTTAAACACATGAGATTCTTCAGGTGGGCGAAGCAGTCCCTTATCCAATAAGGTTCTTCGTGATACCAAAGTAGTATCTCGAAACACACGAGATTCTTCGAGTAGTTGAAGCAGTCCCTTATCCAATAAGGTTCTTCGCGATACCATAGTAGTATCTCTAAACATATGAGATACTTCGGGTGGTCAAAGCAGTCCCTTATCGAATAAGGTTCTTCGCGATACGGAAGCAGTATCTCTAAACACATGAGATTCTTCGGGTGGTCGAAGCAGTCCCTTATCCGTTAAGGTTCTTCGCGAAACCAAAGCAGTATCTTTAAACACATGATATTCTTCGGGTGGCCAAATCAGTCCCTTATCTAATAACGTTCTTCGCGATACCAAAGCAGTATCTCTAAACACATGACATTATTCCGGTGGTCAAAGCAGTCTCTTATCTATTAAGCTTCTTCGAGATAACAAAGCAGTACCTCTAAACACATGAGATTCTTTGGGTGGTTGAAGCAGTCCCTTATCCAATAAGTTTCTTCGCGATACCAAAGTAGTATCTCTAAACACATGAGATTCTTTAGGTGGTCGAAGCAGTACATTATCCAATAAGGTTCTTCGTGATACCAAAGCAGTATCTCTAAACACATGAGATTCTTCGGGTGGTCGAATGAGTCCCTTATCCAATAAGGTTCTTCACGATGCCAAAACAATATCTCTAAACAAATGAGATTCTTCGGGTGTTTGAAGCAGTCTCTTATCCAATAAGGTTCTTCGCGATACCATAGTAGTATCTCTAAACATATGAGATACTTCAGGTGGTCAAAGCTGTCCCTTATCTAATATGGTTCTTCGCGATACGGAAGTAGTATCTCTAAACACATGAGATTCTTCGGGTGGTCGAAACAGTCCCTTATCCGTTAAGGTTCTTCGGGAAACCAAAGCAGTATCTTTAAACACATGATATTCTTCGGGTGGCCAAAACAGTCCCTTATCTAATAACATTCTTCGCGATACCAAAGCAGTATCTCTAAACACATGACATTATTCCGGTGGTCAAAGCAGTCTCTTATCTATTAAGGTTCTTCGAGATAACAAAGTAGTACCTCTAAGCACATGAGATTCTTCGGGTGGTTGAAGCAGTCCCTTATCCAATTAGGTTCTTCGCGATACCAAAGCAGTATCTCTAAACACATGAGATTCTTCAGGTGGTCGAAGCAGTACATTATCCAATAAGGTTCTTCGTGACACCAAAGCAGTATCTCTAAACACATGAGATTCTTCGGGTGGTCAAAGCAGTCCCTTATCCAATAAATTTCTTCGCGATACATAATTAGTATCTCTAAACACATGAGATTCTTCGTGTGGTCGAAGCAGCACCTTTATCCAATAAGGTTCTTCGCGATACCAAAGCAGTATCTCTAAACACATGAGATTCTTCGGATGGTCGAATGAGTCCCTTATCCAATAAGGTTCTTTACGATGCCAAAACAATATCTCTAAACAAATGAGATTCTTCGGGTGGTTGAAACAGTCTCTTATCCAATAAGGTTCTTCGCGATACCAAAGCAGTATCTCTAAACACATGAGATTCTTCGGGTGGTCGAAGAAGTACCTTATCCAATAAGTTTATTCGTGATACCGAAGCAGTATCTCTAAACACATGAGATTCTTCAGGTGGTCAAAGCAGTCCCTTATCCAATAAAGTTCTTCTCGATACATAATTAGTATCTGTAAACACATGAGATTCTTCGGGTGGTCGAAGCAGCCCTTTATCCAATAAGGTTCTTCGTGATACCAAAGCAGTATCTCTAAACACATGAGATTCTTCGGGTGGTCTAGTGAGTCGCTTATCCAATAAGGTTCTTCGCGATGCGAAAACAATATCTCTAAACACATGAGATTCTTCGGGTGGTCGAAGCAGTCCCTTATCCAATAATGTTTTTCGCGATACCAAAACAATATCCCTAAACACATGAGATTCTTCGCGATACCAAAGCAGTATCTCTAAACACATGAGATTCCTCGGGTGGTCGATGCAGTCCCTTATCCAATAAGGTTCTTCGCGATACGAAAGTAGTATCTCTAAACACATGAGATTCTTCAGATGGTCGATGCAGTCCCTTATCCGTTAAGGTTCTTCGCGAAACCAAAGCAGTATCTCTAAACACATGAAATTATTCGGGTGGTCGGAGCAGTCCCTTATCCAATAAGGTTCTTTGTGATACCCAAGCAGTATCTCTAAACACTCGAGATTCTTCGGATGGTCAAAGCAGTATCTCTAAACACATGAGATTCTTCGGGTGGTCGAAGTTGTCCCTTATCCGTTAAGGTTCTCCGCGAAACCAAAGCAGTATCTCTACACACATGAGATTACTCTGATGGTTGAAGCAGTCCCTTATCCAATAAGATTCTTCGCGATACCAAAGTAATATCTCTAAACACGTGAGATTCTTCGGGTGGTCGAAGTAGTACCTTATCCAATAAGGTTCTTCGTGATACCAAAGCAGTATCTTTAAACACATGAGATTCTTCAGGTGGGCGAAGCAGTCCCTTATCCAATAAGGTTCTTCGCGATACCAAAGTAGTATCTCGAAACACACGAGATTCTTCGAGTAGTTGAAGCAGTCCCTTATCCAATAAGGTTCTTCGCGATACCATAGTAGTATCTCTAAACATATGAGATACTTCGGGTGGTCAAAGCAGTCCCTTATCTAATAAGGTTCTTCGCGATACGGAAGCAGTATCTCTAAACACATGAGATTCTTCGGGT
This sequence comes from Lathyrus sativus, assembly GCA_963859935.3. Classification (NCBI taxonomy): domain Eukaryota; kingdom Viridiplantae; phylum Streptophyta; class Magnoliopsida; order Fabales; family Fabaceae; genus Lathyrus; species Lathyrus sativus. The sequence continues at coordinate 232,628,245 of OZ012740.1, read as the reverse complement.
GGTCGAAGCAGTCCCTTATCCGTTAAGGTTCTTCGCGAAACCAAAGCAGTATCTTTAAACACATGATATTCTTCGGGTGGCCAAATCAGTCCCTTATCTAATAACGTTCTTCGCGATACCAAAGCAGTATCTCTAAACACATGACATTATTCCGGTGGTCAAAGCAGTCTCTTATCTATTAAGGTTCTTCGAGATAACAAAGCAGTACCTCTAAACACATGAGATTCTTTGGGTGGTTGAAGCAGTCCCTTATCCAATAAGTTTCTTCGCGATACCAAAGTAGTATCTCTAAACACATGAGATTCTTCAGGTGGTCGAAGCAGTACATTATCCAATAAGGTTCTTCGTGATACCAAAGCAGTATCTCTAAACACATGAGATTCTTCGGGTGGTCAAAGCAGTCCCTTATCCAATAAAGTTCTTCGCGATACATAATTAGTATCTCTAAACACATGAGATTCTTCGTGTGGTCGAAGCAGCACCTTTATCCAATAAGGTTCTTCGTGATACCAAAGCAGTATCTCTAAACACATGAGATTCTTCGGGTGGTCGAATGAGTCCCTTATCCAATAAGGTTCTTCACGATGCCAAAACAATATCTCTAAACAAATGAGATTCTTCGGGTGTTTGAAGCAGTCTCTTATCCAATAAGGTTCTTCGCGATACCAAAGCAGTATCTCTAAACACATGAGATTCTTCGGGTGGTCGAAGCAGTACCTTATCCAATAAGTTTATTCGTGATACCGAAGCAGTATCTCTAAACACATGAGATTCTTCAGGTGGTCAAAGCAGTCCCTTATCCAATAAAGTTCTTCTCGATACATAATTAGTATCTGTAAACACATGAGATTCTTCGGGTGGTCGAAGCAGCCCCTTATCCAATAAGGTTCTTCGTGATACCAAAGCAGTATCTCTAAACACATGAGATTCTTCGGGTGGTCTAGTGAGTCGCTTATCCAATAAGGCTCTTCGCGATGCGAAAACAATATCTCTAAACACATGAGATTCTTCGGGTGGTCGAAGCAGTCCCTTATCCAATAATGTTTTTCGCGATACCAAAACAATATCCCTAAACACATGAGATTCTTCGCGATACCAAAGCAGTATCTCTAAACACATGAGATTCCTCGGGTGGTCGATGCAGTCCCTTATCCAATAAGGTTCTTCGCGATACGAATGTAGTATCTCTAAACACATGAGATTCTTCAGATGGTCGATGCAGTCCCTTATCCCTTAAAGTTCTTCGCGAAACCAAAGCAGTATCACTAAACACATGAAATTATTCGGGTGGTCGGAGCAGTCCCTTATCCAATAAGGTTCTTTGTGATACCCAAGCAGTATCTCTAAACACATGAGATTCTTCGGATGGTCAAAGCAGTATCTCTAAACACATGAGATTCTTCGGGTGGTCGAAGTTGTCCCTTATCCGTTAAGGTTCTCCGCGAAACCAAAGCAGTATCTCTACACACATGAGATTATTCTGGTGGTTGAAGCAGTCCCTTATCCAATAAAGTTCTTCGCGATACCAAAGTAATATCTCTAAACACATGAGATTCTTCGGGTGGTCGAAGTAGTACCTTATCCAATAAGGTTCTTCGTGATACCAAAGCAGTATCTCTAAACACATGAGATTCTTCAGGTGGTCGAAGCAGTCCCTTATCCAATAAGGTTCTTCGCGATACCAAAGTAGTATCTCGAAACACATGAGATTCTTCGAGTAGTTGAAGCAGTCCCTTATCCAATAAGGTTCTTCGCGATACCATAGTAGTATCTCTAAACATATGAGATACTTCGGGTGGTCAAAGCAGTCCCTTATCTAATAAGGTTCTTCGCGATACGGAAGCAGTATCTCTAAACACATGAGATTCTTCGGGTGGTCGAAGCAGTCCCTTATCCGTTAAGGTTCTTCGCGAAACCAAAGCAGTATCTTTAAACACATGATATTCTTCGGGTGGCCAAATCAGTCCCTTATCTAATAACGTTCTTCGCGATACCAAAGCAGTATCTCTAAACACATGACATTATTCCGGTGGTCAAAGCAGTCTCTTATCTATTAAGGTTCTTCGAGATAACAAAGCAGTACCTCTAAACACATGAGATTCTTCGGGTGGTTGAAGCAGTCCCTTATCCAATAAGGTTCTTCGCGATACCAAAGCAGTATCTCTAAACACATGAGATTCTTCAGGTGGTCGAAGCAGTACATTATCCAATAAGGTTCTTCGTGATACCAAAGCAGTATCTCTAAACACATGAGATTCTTCGGGTGGTCAAAGCAGTCCCTTATCCAATAAAGTTCTTCGCGATACATAATTAGTATCTCTAAACACATGAGATTCTTCGTGTGGTCGAAGCAGCACCTTTATCCAATAAGGTTCTTCGCGATACCAAAGCAGTATCTCTAAACACATGAGATTCTTCGGGTGGTCGAATGAGTCCCTTGTCCAATAAGGTTCTTCACGATGCCAAAACAATATCTCTAAACAAATGAGATTCTTCGGGTGGTTGAAGCAGTCTCTTATCCAATAAGGTTCTTCGCGATACCAAAGCAGTATCTCTAAACACATGAGATTCTTCAGGTGGTCGAAGCAGTACATTATCCAATAAGGTTCTTCGTGATACCAAAGCAGTATCTCTAAACACATGAGATTCTTCGGGTGGTCAAAGCAGTCCCTTATCCAATAAAGTTCTTCGCGATACATAATTAGTATCTCTAAACACATGAGATTCTTCGTGTGGTCGAAGCAGCACCTTTATCCAATAAGGTTCTTCGCGATACCAAAGCAGTATCTCTAAACACATGAGATTCTTCGGGTGGTCGAATGAGTCCCTTGTCCAATAAGGTTCTTCATGATGCCAAAACAATATCTCTAAACAAATGAGATTCTTCGGGTGGTTGAAGCAGTCTCTTATCCAATAAGGTTCTTCGCGATACCAAAGCAGTATCTCTAAACACATGAGATTCTTCGGGTGGTCGAAGCAGTACCTTATCCAATAAGTTTATTCGTGATACCGAAGCAGTATCTCTAAACACATGAGATTCTTCAGGTGGTCAAAGCAGTCCCTTATCCAATAAAGTTCTTCTCGATACATAATTAGTATCTGTAAACACATGAGATTCTTCGGGTGGTCGAAGCAGCCCCTTATCCAATAAGGTTCTTCGTGATACCAAAGCAGTATCTCTAAACACATGAGATTCTTCGGGTGGTCTAGTGAGTCGCTTATCCAATAAGGTTCTTCGCGATGCGAAAACAATATCTCTAAACACATGAGATTCTTCGGGTGGTCGAAGCAGTCCCTTATCCAATAATGTTTTTCGCGATACCAAAACAATATCCCTAAACACATGAGATTCTTCGCGATACCAAAGAAGTATCTCTAAACACATGAGATTCCTCGGGTGGTCGATGCAGTCCCTTATCCAATAAGGTTCTTCGCGATACGAAAGTAGTATCTCTAAACACATGAGATTCTTCAGATGGTCGATGCAGTCCCTTATCCGTTAAGGTTCTTCGTGAAACCAAAGTAGTATCTCTAAACACATGAAATTATTCGGGTCGTCGGAGCAGTCCCTTATCCAATAAGGTTCTTTGTGATACCCAAGCAGTATCTCTAAACACATGAGATTCTTCGGATGGTCAAAGCAGTATCTCTAAACACATGAGATTCTTCGGGTGGTCGAAGTTGTCCCTTATCCGTTAAGGTTCTCCGCGAAACCAAAGCAGTATCTCTACACACATGAGATTATTCTGGTGGTTGAAGCAGTCCCTTATCCAATAAGGTTCTTCGCGATACCAAAGTAATATCTCTAAACACATGAGATTCTTCGGGTGGTTGAAGTAGTACCTTATCCAATAAGGTTCTTCGTGATACCAAAGCAGTATCTCTAAACACATGAGATTCTTCAGGTGGTCGAAGCAGTCCCTTATCCAATAAGGTTCTTCGCGATACCAAAGTAGTATCTCGAAACACATGAGATTCTTCGGGTAGTTGAAGCAGTCCCTTATCCAATAAGGTTCTTCGCGATACCATAGTAGTATCTCTAAACATATGAGATACTTCAGGTGGTCAAAGCAGTCCCTTATCTAATAAGGTTCTTCGCGATACGAAAGTAGTATCTCTAAACACATGAGATTCTTCGGGTGGTCGAAGCAGTCCCTTATCCGTTAAGGTTCTTCGCGAAACCAAAGCAGTATCTCTAAACACATGAAATTATTCGGGTGGTCGGAGCAGTCCCTTATCCAATAAGGTTCTTTGTGATACCCAAGCAGTATCTCTAAACACATGAGATTCTTCGGATGGTCAAAGCAGTATCTCTAAACACATAAGATTCTTCGGGTGGTCGAAGTTGTCCCTTATCCGTTAAGGTTCTCCGCGAAACCAAAGCAGTATCTCTACACACATGAGATTATTCTGGTGGTTGAAGCAGTCCCTTATCCAATAAGGTTCTTCGCGATACCAAAGTAATATCTCTAAACACATGAGATTCTTCGGGTGGTCGAAGTAGTACCTTATCCAATAAGGTTCTTCGTGATACCAAAGCAGTATCTCTAAACACATGAGATTCTTCAGGTGGTCGAAGCAGTCCCTTATCCAATAAGGTTCTTCACGATACCAAAGTAGTATCTCGAAACACATGAGATTCTTCGGGTAGTTGAAGCAGTCCCTTATCCAAAAAGGTTCTTCGCGATACCATAGTAGTATCTCTAAACATATGAGATACTTCAGGTGGTCAAAGCAGTCCCTTATCTAATAAGGTTCTTCGCGATACGGAAGTAGTATCTCTAAACACATGAGATTCTTCGGGTGGTCGAAGCAGTCCCTTATCCGTTAAGGTTCTTCGCGAAACCAAAGCAGTATCTCTAAACACATGAAATTATTCGGGTGGTCGGAGCAGTCCCTTATCCAATAAGGTTCTTTGTGATACCCAAGCAGTATCTCTAAACACATGAGATTCTTCGGATGGTCAAAGCAGTATCTCTAAACACATGAGATTCTTCGGGTGGTCGAAGTTGTCCCTTATCCGTTAAGGTTCTCCGCGAAACCAAAGCAGTATCTCTACACACATGAGATTATTCTGGTGGTTGAAGCAGTCCCTTATCCAATAAGGTTCTTCGCGATACCAAAGTAATATCTCTAAACACATGAGATTCTTCGGGTGGTCGAAGTAGTACCTTATCCAATAAGGTTCTTCGTGATACCAAAGCAGTATCTCTAAACACATGAGATTCTTCAGGTGGTCGAAGCAGTCCCTTATCCAATAAGGTTCTTCGCGATACCAAAGTAGTATCTCGAAACACATGAGATTCTTCGGGTAGTTGAAGCAGTCCCTTATCCAATAAGGTTCTTCGCGATACCATAGTAGTATCTCTAAACATATGAGATACTTCAGGTGGTCAAAGCAGTCCCTTATCTAATAAGGTTCTTCGCGATACGGAAGTAGTATCTCTAAACACATGAGATTCTTCGGGTGGTCGAAGCAGTCCCTTATCCGTTAAGGTTCTTCGCGAAACCAAAGCAGTATCTCTAAACACATGAAATTATTCGGGTGGTCGGAGCAGTCCCTTATCCAATAAGGTTCTTTGTGATACCCAAGCAGTATCTCTAAACACATGAGATTCTTCGGATGGTCAAAGCAGTATCTCTAAACACATGAGATTCTTCGGGTGGTCGAAGTTGTCCCTTATCCGTTAAGGTTCTCCGCGAAACCAAAGCAGTATCTCTACACACATGAGATTATTCTGGTGGTTGAAGCAGTCCCTTATCCAATAAGGTTCTTCGCGATACCAAAGTAATATCTCTAAACACATGAGATTCTTCGGGTGGTCGAAGTAGTACCTTATCCAATAAGGTTCTTCGTGATACCAAAGCAGTATCTCTAAACACATGAGATTCTTCAGGTGGTCGAAGCAGTCCCTTATCCAATAAGGTTCTTCGCGATACCAAAGTAGTATCTCGAAACACATGAGATTCTTCGAGTAGTTGAAGTAGTCCCTTATCCAATAAGGTTCTTCGCGATACCATAGTAGTATCTCTAAACATATGAGATACTTCGGGTGGTCAAAGCAGTCCCTTATCTAATAAGGTTCTTCGCGATACGGAAGCAGTATCTCTAAACACATGAGATTCTTCGGGTGGTCGAAGCAGTCCCTTATCTGTTAAGGTTCTTCGCGAAACCAAAGCAGTATCTTTAAACACATGATATTCTTCGGGTGGCCAAATCAGTCCCTTATCTAATAACGTTCTTCGCGATACCAAAGCAGTATCTCTAAACACATGACATTATTCCGGTGGTCAAAGCAGTCTCTTATCTATTAAGGTTCTTCGAGATAACAAAGCAGTACCTCTAAACACATGAGATTCTTCGGGTGGTTGAAGCAGTCCCTTATCCAATAAGGTTCTTCGCGATACCAAAGCAGTATCTCTAAACATATGAGATTCTTCAGGTGGTCGAAGCAGTACATTATCCAATAAGGTTCTTCGTGATACCAAAGCAGTATCTCTAAACACATGAGATTCTTCGGGTGGTCAAAGCAGTCCCTTATCCAATAAAGTTCTTCGCGATACATAATTAGTATCTCTAAACACATGAGATTCTTCGTGTGGTCGAAGCAGCACCTTTATCCAATAAGGTTCTTCGCGATACCAAAGCAGTATCTCTAAACACATGAGATTCTTCGGGTGGTCGAATGAGTCCCTTATCCAATAAGGTTCTTCACGATGCCAAAACAATATCTCTAAACAAATGAGATTCTTCGGGTGGTTGAAGCAGTCTCTTATCCAATAAGGTTCTTCGCGATACCAAAGCAGTATCTCTAAACACATGAGATTCTTCGGGTGGTCGAAGCAGCCCCTTATCCAATAAGGTTCTTCGTGATACCAAAGCAGTATCTCTAAACACATGAGATTCTTCGGGTGGTCTAGTGAGTCGCTTATCCAATAAGGTTCTTCGCGATGCGAAAATAATATCTCTAAACACATGAGATTCTTCGGGTGGTCGAAGCAGTCCCTTATCCAATAATGTTTTTCGCGATACCAAAACAATATCCCTAAACACATGAGATTCTTCGCGATACCAAAGAAGTATCTCTAAACACATGAGATTCCTCGGGTGGTCGATGCAGTCCCTTATCCAATAAGGTTCTTCGCGATACGAAAGTAGTATCTCTAAACACATGAGATTCTTCAGATGGTCGATGCAGTCCCTTATCCGTTAAGGTTCTTCGCGAAACCAAAGCAGTATCTCTAAACACATGAAAATATTCGGGTGGTCGGAGCAGTCCCTTATCCAATAAGGTTCTTTGTGATACCCAAGCAGTATCTCTAAACACATGAGATTCTTCGGATGGTCAAAGCAGTATCTCTAAACACATGAGATTCTTCGGGTGGTCGAAGTTGTCCCTTATCCATTAAGGTTCTCCGCGAAACCAAAGCAGCATCTCTACACACATGAGATTATTCTAGTGGTTGAAGCAGTCCCTTATCCAATAAGGTTCTTCGCGATACCAAAGTAATATCTCTAAACACATGAGATTCTTCGGGTGGTCGAAGTAGTACCTTATCCAATAAGGTTCTTCGTGATACCAAAGCAGTATCTCTAAACACATGAGATTCTTCAGGTGGTCGAAGCAGTCCCTTATCCAATAAGGTTCTTCGCGATACCAAAGTAGTATCTCGAAACACATGAGATTCTTCGGGTAGTTGAAGCAGTCCCTTATCCAATAAGGTTCTTCGCGATACCATAGTAGTATCTCTAAACATATGAGATACTTCAGGTGGTCAAAGCAGTCCCTTATCTAATAAGGTTCTTCGCGATACGGAAGTAGTATCTCTAAACACATGAGATTCTTCGGGTGGTCGAAGCAGTCCCTTATCCGTTAAGGTACTTCGCGAAACCAAAGCAGTATCTCTAAACACAGGATATTCTTCGGGTGGTCGAAGCAGTCCCTTATCCAATAAGGTTCTTCGCGATATCATAGTAGTATCTGTAAACACATGAGATTCTTCACGATACCAAAGCAGTGTCTCTAAACACATGAGATTCTTTGGGTGGTCGAAGCAGTCCCTTATCCAATAAGGTTCTTTGCGATACCAAAGCAATATCTCTAAACACATGAGATTCTTCGGGTGGTCATGGCAGTCCCTTATCTAATAAGGTTCTTCGCGATACCAAATTAGTATCTCTAAACACATGAGATTCTTCGGGTGGCCAAAGCAGTCCCTTATCTAATAACGTTCTTCGCGATACCAAAGCAGTATCTCTAAACACATGAGATTCTTCGGGTGGTCAAAGCAGTCCCTTATCCAATAAGGTTCTTCGCGATGCCAAAGCAGTATCTCCAAACACAAGAGATTCTTTGGGTGGTCGAAGCAGTCCCTTATCCAATAAGGTTTTTCATGATACCAAAGCAGTATCTTTAGCCACATGAGATTCTTTGGGTGGTCGAAGAAGTCCTTTATCCGTTAAGGTTCTTCCCGATACCAAAGCAGTATCTTTAAACACATGAGATTCGTCGGGTGGTCGAAGCAGTGCCTTATCAAATAAGTTTCTTCGCGATACCAAAGCATTATCTCTAAACAGATGAGATTCTTCGGGTGGTCGAAGCAGTCCCTTATCTAATAAGGTTCTTCGCGATACCAAAGCAGTATCTCTAAACACATGAGATTCTTTGGGTGGTGAAAGCAGTCCCTTATCCAATAAGGTTCATCGCGATATCAAAGCAGTATCTCTAAACACATGAGATTCTTCAGGTGGTCGAAGCATTCCCTTATCCAAGAAGGTTCTTCGCGATACCAAAGCAGTATCTTTAAACACATGAGATTCGTCGGGTGGTCGAAGCACTGCCTTATTCAATAAGGTTCTTCGCGATACCAAAGCAGTATCTCTAAACAGATGAGATTCTTCAGGTGCTCAAAGCAATCCCTTATCTAATAAGGTTCTTCGCGATACCGAAGCGGTATCTCTAAACACATGAGATTCTTCGGGTGGTGAAATTAGTCCCTTATCCAATAAGGTTCTTCGTGATATCAAAGCAGCATCTCTAAACACATGAGATTCTTTGCGATACCAAAGCAGTATCTCTAAACACATGAGATTCTTCGGGTAGTCGAAGCAGTCCCTTATCCAAAAGGTTCTTCGCGATACCAAAGCAGTACCTCTAAATACATGAGATTCCTTGGGTGGTCGATGCAGTCCCTTATCCATTAAGGTTCTTCGCGATACCAAAGCAGTATCTCTAAACACATGAGATTCTTCGGGTGTTCAAAGAAGTCCCTTATCCGATAAGGTTTTCCGAGATACCAAAGCAGTATCTCTAAACACATCAGATTCTTTGGTGGTCAAAGCAGGCCCTTATCTAATAAGGTTCTTCGCGATACCAAAGCAGTATCTCTAAACACATGAGATTCTTCGGGTGGTCAAACCAGTCCCTTATCCGATAAGGTTATTCGCGATACCAAAGAAGTATCTCTAAACACATGAGATTCTTTGGGTGATCAAAGTTGTGGAGGCAAGTCGCCACATATCACACAAATTTGTAAGACATTGGTAAATGCAGGTTTCGATGATGACAAATTCCCAGGATAGACTGGAAAGTATGAGTTCTAGATCCACTAAACCAGATGCAACATATCACTCATCATATTCTCCTTTTGCTTGTCTTAAATTTTCTAAAATCAATATACCTTGAGTTGACAAAATGCAATCATGACTAAAGGCATGAAAAACTTCAAAACTAACGATATTTTACAGGCTTGCAGGACATGGGTCGACCATAGGGTCGGCATATCCATCAGAAACAAGGGAAGAACAGTCAGCGCAGAAAGCATGCGTCGACCATTGGGTCAGCGCATGAAGGAATGATATTCCAGCGGGTCAACGCATAAAAGCTTTGGTCGACCATAGGGTCGGCGCACAAAGGAAAAGAATTTCAACGGGTCAGCGCATGCCGACTGTATGGTTGACGCATACTGATGAAATTTCCAGAAATTCAAAACATCACAGGCCATGCGTCGACGCACAGACCTGTTATGGTCGACCGTTCGCGCAGAAAAACGGTTTTAACTTTGTTCCCTCTCATATTTGAAATACTGTTATGTCCTGAATTTTGTGGGCACTATATATACTTGCTTAAACACTTGTGTCTAACAACATTTGATATTCTTTTGATTCATGTGTTCAGAAACAAGAAAGAGTGAAATAGGTGTCCAAGATTCATCATCTTCATCTTCAACATCTCACAACATTTCAATTACACACAATCATTTTTGAAATGCATTTGTGAGAGATTCAAGGTGATAAGGTTCGAGGCTTAGATTGGAGAATCAAGCTCGGGTTGAAGATTGCGACAGGTTCTTTCTTGAATAAAACCATTGGGATTTTGCCCTCCAAGATTGGTTAGAATTTTGGGGGTTTTTGGACGAGATTCTTCATCAACGATCATTCGAGCGAAGGTGATTGTGAAAAGGTGGTCTTCGTAAGTCTAGTAGCGGATTCAGTGATTTTGAAGGGAAGATCTCGGGTTCGATTTGGTGGTGTTGAGATCAGCCGGAGCCAAAGGTTTGAACAACAACGTGTTCTTCAATAAGGAGGCTGGAGTCGGAGGTCCATCAACACAAATCGAAGAGCTTGATTCAGCTTGAATCAAGGGGCAAGGATTGAAGGCATCTTTCAACACATTGAGATTTTGTTGTAATTTTTGCTGCTCAATCCTTGTATAAACTGTACATTCAAGCAGGTGATATCTATTCAATATATCTCAATTCTAGTTTTAGAATTGAGGGCAGACGTACCCCGAAGCGAGGACGACGGGGGAACTGCCTCACCAAATTACTTGTCTTCTTTATTTTCAGCATTTGTGTTATAGCTCAAATAAGTAATTTTTGTATAAGCTCTATTGTCAAAATTGTGATATCAATTGAGTAAGAGATTAAAACGTTGTTTTTAACTCTAACGTACAACAAAACATTGTACTAGGCTGATTGAAATCACTTACTCAACATAAACATCACTTGGAGTGTCTTTGCACACCAACTGTTTGACATATTGCTTGAACCAAAATTATCTTACGTGTGTATCTAGTTTTGGTTTGATTTCGAATCATTGGAACTAGGTAACTTCACAACTGAAGTAAATAATTGATAAGCATAGTTTGTGTTGTGATTCTATTTTTCCGAATTGTCATAAATCCATAGGCTTACGTATATCCGGTTTTCCAATAACAGTTCGTTTTAGACTATAATTTTCCTCGGCCGCTTCCACACTTAACACATTTTTAAAACCAATTATAAATTGGTAGCGCCGACTCAAATTTTTAATTGGGGATCTATTCAACCCCCCCTTCTAGATCCGTGCCATAGTCTAACAAAAGCAGTCACTTATCCAATAAGGTTCTTCGCAATAGCAAAGCAGTATCTCTAAACACATGAGATTTTTCGTGATACCAAACCAGTATCTCTAAACACATGAGATTCTTCGGGTGGTCGAAGTAGTCTCTTATCTAATAAGGTTCTTCGCGAGACGAAAGCAGTATCTGTAAAGACATGAGATTCTTCAGGTGGTCGAAGTAGTCCCTTATCCATTAAGGTTCTTCGCGATACCAAAGCAGTATCTCTAAACACATGAGATTCTTCAGGTGGTAAAAGCAGTCCCTTATCGAATAAGGTTCTTTGTGATACCAAAGCATTATCTCTAAACACATGAGATTTTTTGGATGGTCGAAGCAGTCCCTTATCCAATAAGGTTCTTTGCGATACCAAAGCAGTATCTCTAAACACATGAGATTCTTCAGGTGGTCAAAGCAGTCCCTTATCTAATAAGGTTCTTCGCGATACCAAAGCAGTATTTTTAAACACATGAGATTCTTCGGGTGGTCGAAGCAGTCCCTTATCCAATATGGTTCTTCGTGATACCAAAGCATTGTCTCTAAACACATGAGATTCCTCGGGTGGTCGATGAAGTCCCTTATCCAATAAGGTTCTTCGCGATACCAAAGCAGTATCTCTAAACACATGAGATTCTTCGGGTGGTCAAAGCATTCCCAAATCCGATAAGGTTTTTCGCTATACCAAAGCAGTATCTCTAAACACATCAAATTCTTTGGTGGTCAGAGCAGTCCCTTATCTAATAAGGTTCTGCGCGATACCAAAGTAGTATCTCCAAACACATGAGATTCTTCAGGTGGTCAAAGCAGTCACTTATCTAATAAGGTTATTCGCGATACCAAAGAAGTATCTCTAAACACATGAGATTCATCGGGTGGTCAAAGCAGTCCCTTATCCAATAAGGTTCTTCGCAATAGCAATGCAATATCTCTAAACACATGAGATTCTTCATGATACCAAACCAATATCTCTAAACACATGAGATTCTTCGGGTGGTCGAAGCAGTCCCTTATCCAATAAGGTTCATCGCGATACGAAAGCAGTATCTCTAAACACATGAGATTCGTCGGATGGTCAAAGCAATCCCTTATCGAATAAGCTTCTTCGCGATACCAAAGCAGTATTTGTAAACACATGAGATTCATCGGGTGGTCAAAGTAGTCTCTTATCCAATAAGGTTCTTGGCGATACCAAACCAGTATCTCTAAACACATAAGATTCTTCAGGTGGTCGAAGCATTCCCTTATCCAAGAAGGTTCTTCGCGATACCAAAGCAGTATCTTTAAACACATGAGATTCGTCGGGTGGTCTTAGCACTGCCTTATCAAATAAGGTTCTTCGCGATACCAAAGAAGTATCTCTTAACAGATGAGATTCTTCGGGTGGTCAAAGCAATCCCTTATCTAATAAGGTTCTTCCCGATACCGAAGCGGTATCTCTAAACACATAAGATTCTTCGGGTGGTGAAATCAGTCCCTTATCCAATAATGTTCTTCGCGATATCAAAGCAGTATCTCTAAACACATGAGATTCTTCGCGATACCAAAGCAATATCTCTAAACAAATGAGATTCTTCGGGTGGTCGAAGCAGTCCCTTATCCAATAAGGTTCTTCGCGATACCAAAGCAGTATCTCTAAATACATGAGATTCCTCGGGTGGTCGATGCAGTCCCTTATCCAATAAGGGTTTTCGTGATACCAAAGCAGTATCTCTAAACACATGAGATTCTTCGGGTGGTCAAAGCAGTCCCTTATCCGATAAGGTTTTTCGCGATACCAAAGCAGTATCTCTTAACACATTAGATTCTTTGGTGGTCAAAGCAGTCCCTTATCTAATAAGGTTCTTCGCGATACCAAAGCAGTATCTCTAAACACATGAGATTCTTCGGGTGGTCGAAGCAGTCCCTTATCCAATAAGGTTCTTCGCGATACCAAAACAGTGTCTCTAAACACATGAGATTCTTCATATGGTCAAAGCAATCCCTTATCGAATAAGGTTCTTCGCGATACCAAAAAAGTATCTCTAAACACATGAGATTCCTTGGGTGGTCGAAGCAGTCCCTTATCAAATAAGGTTCTTCATGATACCAAAGAAGTATCTCTAAACACATGAGATTCGTCGGATGATCGAAGCAGTCCCTTATCTAATAAGGTTCTTCGCGATACCAAAGCAGTATCTCTAAACACATGAGATTCATCGGGTGGTCAAAGAAGTCTCTTATCCAAAAAGGTTCTTTGCGATACCAAAGCAGTATCTCTAAACACTTGAGATTCTTCGGGTGGTCGAAGCAGTCCCTTATCCAATAAGGTTCTTTGCGATACCAAAGAAGTATCTTTAAACACATGAGATTCTTCGGGTGGTCGAAGTAGTCCCTTATCTAATAAGGTTCTTCGCGATACCAAAGCAGTATTTTTAAACACATGAGATTCTTCGGGTGGTCGAAGCAGTCCCTTATCCAATATGGTTCTTCGTGATACCAAAGCATTGTCTCTAAACACATGAGATTCCTCGGGTGGTCGATGAAGTCCCTTATCCAATAAGGTTCTTCGCGATACCAAAGCAGTATCTCTAAACACATGAGATTCTTCGGGTGGTCAAAGCATTCCCAAATCCGATAAGGTTTTTCGCTATACCAAAGCAGTATCTCTAAACACATCAAATTCTTTGGTGGTCAGAGCAGTCCCTTATCTAATAAGGTTCTGCGCGATACCAAAGTAGTATCTCCAAACACATGAGATTCTTCAGGTGGTCAAAGCAGTCACTTATCTTATAAGGTTATTCGCGATACCAAAGAAGTATCTCTAAACACATGAGATTCATCGGGTGGTCAAAGCAGTCCCTTATCCAATAAGGTTCTTCGCAATAGCAATGCAATATCTCTAAACACATGAGATTCTTCATGATACCAAACCAATATCTCTAAACACATGAGATTCTTCGGGTGGTCGAAGCAGTCCCTTATCCAATAAGGTTCATCGCGATACGAAAGCAGTATCTCTAAACACATGAGATTCGTCGGATGGTCAAAGCAATCCCTTATCGAATAAGCTTCTTCGCGATACCAAAGCAGTATTTGTAAACACATGAGATTCATCGGGTGGTCAAAGTAGTCTCTTATCCAATAAGGTTCTTGGCGATACCAAACCAGTATCTCTAAACACATAAGATTCTTCAGGTGGTCGAAGCATTCCCTTATCCAAGAAGGTTCTTCGCGATACCAAAGCAGTATCTTTAAACACATGAGATTCGTCGGGTGGTCTTAGCACTGCCTTATCAAATAAGGTTCTTCGCGATACCAAAGAAGTATCTCTTAACAGATGAGATTCTTCGGGTGGTCAAAGCAATCCCTTATCTAATAAGGTTCTTCCCGATACCGAAGCGGTATCTCTAAACACATAAGATTCTTCGGGTGGTGAAATCAGTCCCTTATCCAATAATGTTCTTCGCGATATCAAAGCAGTATCTCTAAACACATGAGATTCTTCGCGATACCAAAGCAATATCTCTAAACAAATGAGATTCTTCGGGTGGTCGAAGCAGTCCCTTATCCAATAAGGTTCTTCGCGATACCAAAGCAGTATCTCTAAATACATGAGATTCCTCGGGTGGTCGATGCAGTCCCTTATCCGATAAGGTTTTTCGCGATACCAAAGCAGTATCTCTTAACACATTAGATTCTTTGGTGGTCAAAGCAGTCCCTTATCTAATAAGGTTCTTCGCGATACCAAAGCAGTATCTCTAAACACATGAGATTCTTCGGGTGGTCGAAGCAGTCCCTTATCCAATAAGGTTCTTCGCGATACCAAAACAGTGTCTCTAAACACATGAGATTCTTCATATGGTCAAAGCAATCCCTTATCGAATAAGGTTCTTCGCGATACCAAAAAAGTATCTCTAAACACATGAGATTCCTCGGGTGGTCGAAGCAGTCCCTTATCAAATAAGGTTCTTCATGATACCAAAGAAGTATCTCTAAACACATGAGATTCGTAGGATGATCGAAGCAGTCCCTTATCTAATAAGGTTCTTCGCGATACCAAAGCAGTATCTCTAAACACATGAGATTCATCGGGTGGTCAAAGAAGTCTCTTATCCAAAAAGGTTCTTTGCGATACCAAAGCAGTATCTCTAAACACTTGAGATTCTTCGGGTGGTCGAAGCAGTCCCTTATCCAATAAGGTTCTTTGCGATACCAAAGAAGTATCTTTAAACACATGAGATTCTTCGGGTGGCCGAAGTAGTCCCTTATCTAATAAGGTTCTTCGCGATACCAAAGCAGTATTTTTAAACACATGAGATTCTTCGGTTGGTTGAAGCAGCCCCTTATCCAATAAGGTTGTTCGTGATACCAAAGCAATATCTCTAAACACATGAGATACTTCAGGTGGTCGAAGCAGTGCCTTATCCAATAAGGTTCTTCGCGATACCAAAGCAGTATCTCTAAACACATGAGATTCTTCGGGTTGTCAAAGCAGTCCCATATCTAATAAGGTTCTTCCCGATATCAAAGCAGTATCTCTAAACACATGAGATTCTTCGGGTGGTCAAAGCAGTACCTTATCTAATAAGGTTCTTCGCAATACCAAAGCAGTATCTCTAAACACATGAGATTCTTAAGGTGGTCAAAGCATTCCCTTATCCAAGAAGGTTCTTTGCGATACCAAAGCAGTATCTTTAAACACATGAGATTCGTCGGGTGGTCGAAGCAGTGCCTTATCCAATAAGGTTTTTCGCGATACCGAAGCAGTATCTCTAAATACATGAGATTCTTCGGATGGTCGATGCAGTCCCTTATCCGATAAGGTTCTACGCGATACCAAAGCAGTATCTCTAAACACATGAGAATCGTCGGGTGGTCGAAGCAGTCCCTTATCCAATAAGGTTCTTCGTGATACCAAAGCAGTATCTCTAAACACGTGAGATTCATCGGGTGGTCAAAGTAGTCTCTTATCCAATAAGGTTCTTTGCTATACCAAAGCAATATCTCTAAACACATGAGATTCTTAGGGTTGTCGAAGCAGTCCCTTATCTAATAAGGTTCTTCGCGATACCAAAGCAGTATCTCTAAACACATGAGATTCTTCGGGTGGTCGAAGCAGTCCCTTATCCAATAAGGTTCTTCGCGATACCAAAGCAATATCTTAAAACACATGAGATTCGTGGGGTGGTTGAAGTAGTGCCTTATCTAATAAGGTTCTTCGCGATACCAAAGCAGTATCTCTAAACAGATGAGATTCTTCGGGTGGTCAAAGCAGTCCCTATCTAATAAGGTTCTTCTCGATACAAAAGCAGTATCTCTAAACACATGAGATACTTCGGGTGGTGAAACCAGTCCCTTATCCAATAAGGTTCTTCGCGATATCAAAGCAGTATCTCTAAACACATGAGATTCTTCGGGTCGTCGAAGCAGTCCCTTATCCAATAAGGTTCTTTGCGATACCAAAGCAGTATCTCTAAACACATGAGATTCTTCAGGTGGTTGAAGCAGTCCCTTATCCAATAAGCTTCTTCACGATACCAAAGCAGTATCTCTAAACACATGAGATTCTTCGGATGGTCGAAGCAGTACCTTATTCAATAAGGTTCTTCGTGATACCAAAGCAGTATCTCTAAACACATGAGATTCTTCGGGTGGTCGAAGCAGTACCTTATCCAATAAGGTTCTTCGCGATACCAAAGGAGTATCTCTAAACACATGAGATTCTTCGGGTGGTCGAAGCAGTCCCTTATCCAATAAGGTTCTTCACGATACCAAAATAGTATCTTTAAACACATGAGATTCTTCATGATATGAAAGCAGTATCTCTAAATACATGAGATTCCTCGGGTGGTCGATGTAGTCCCTTATCCAATAAGGTTCTTCCCGATACAAAAGCAGTATCTCTAAACACATGAGATTCTTCGGGTGGTCGAAGCGCTCCCTTATCCAATAAGGTTCTTTGTGATACCAAAGAAGTATCTCTAAACACATGAGATTCTTCGGGTGGTCGAAGTAGTCCCTTATCCAATAAGGTTCTTCGCGATACCAAAGCAGTATCTCTAAACACATGAGATTCTTCGGGTGGTCAAAGTAGTCCCTTATCCAATAAGGTTCTTTGCGATACCTAAGCAGTATCTCTAAACACATGAGATTCTTCAGGTGGTCGAAGCAGTCCCTTATCCAATAAGGTACTTCGCGATACCAAAACAGTATTTTTAAGCACATGAGAGTCTTCGCGATACGAAAGCAGTATCTCTAAATACATGAGATTCCTCGGGTGGTTGATGCAGTCCCTTATCCAATAAGGTTTTTTGCGATACGAAAGCAGTATCTCTAAACACATGAGATTCTTCAGGTGGTCGAAGCACTCCCTTATCCAATAAGGTTCTTTGCGATACCAAAGCAGTATCTCTAATCACATGAGATTCTTCGTGTGATCGAAGCAGTCCCTTATCCAATAAGGTTCTTCACGATACCAAAGCAGTATCTCTAAACACATGAGATTCTTCGGGTGGTCAAAGCAGTCCCTTATCCAATAAGGTTCTTCACGATACCAAAGCAGTATCTCTAAACACATGAGATTCTTCGGGTTGTCGAAGCAGTCCCTTATCCAATAAGGTTCTTTGCGATACCAAAGCAGTATCTCTAAACACATGAGATTCGCCGGATGGTTGAAGCAGTCCCTTATCGAATAAGGTTCTTCGTGATACCAAAGTAGTGTCTCTAAACACATGAGATTCATCGGGTGGTCAAAGTAGTCTCTTATCCAATAAGGTTATTTGCGATACCAAAGCAGTATCTCTAAATACATGAGATTCTTCGGTTGGTCAAAGCATTCCCTTATCTAATATGGTTCTTCCCGATATCAAAGCAGTATCTCTAAACACATGAGATTCTTCGCGATACCAAAACAGTATCTCTAAACACATGAGATTCTCCAGGTTGTTAAAGCAGTACCTTATCTAACAAGGTTCTTCGCGACACCAAAGCAGTATCTTTAAACACATGAGATTTGCGGGTGGTCGAAGCAGTTCCTTATCCAATAAGGTTCTTCGCGATACCAAAGCAGTATCTTAACACACATGAGATTCGTCGGCTGGTTGAAGCAGTGCCTTATCTAATAAGGTTCTTCGCGATACCAAAGCAGTATCTCTAAACAGATGAGATTCTTCGGGTGCTCAAAGCAGTCCCTTATCTAATAGGGTTCTTCTCGATACAAAAGCAGTATCTCTAAACACATGAGATACTTCGGGTGGTGAAACCAGTCCCTTATACAATAAGGTTCTTCGCGATATCAAAGCAGTATCTCTAAACACATGAGATTCTTCGGGTGGTCGAAGCAGTCCCTTATCCAATAAGGTTCTTTGCGATACCAAAGCAGTATCTCTAAACACATGAGATTCTCCAGGTTGTCAAAGCAGTACCTTATCTAACAAGGTTCTTCGTGATACCAAAGCAGTATCTCTAAACACATGAGATTCTTCGGGTGGTCGAAGCAGTCCCTTATCCAACAAGGTTCTTCGCGATACCAGAGCAGCATCTTTAAACACATGAGATTCGTCGGGTGGTCGAAGCAGTCCCTTATCCAACAAGGTTCTTCGCGATACCAAAGCAGCTTCTTTAAACACATGAGATTCGTCGGGTGGTCGAAGCAATGCCTTATCTAATAAGGTTCTTCGTGATACCAAAGCAGTATCTCTAAACACATGAGATTCTTCGGGTGGTCGAAGCAGTCCCTTATCTAATAAGGTTCTTCGCGATACCAAAGCAATATCTCGAAACATATGAGATTCTTCGGGTGGTCGAAGCAGTCCCTTATCCAATAAGGTTCTTCGCGATACCAAAACAGTATCTTTAAACACATGAGATTCTTCGCGATACGAAAGCATTATTTCTAAATACATGAGATTCCTCGGGTGGTCGATGCAGTCCCTTATCCAATAAGGTTCTTCGCGATACGAAAGCAGTATCTCTAAACACATGAGATTCTTCGGCTGGTCAAAGCACTCCCTTATCCAATAAGGTTCTTTGCGATACCAAAGCAGTATCTCTAATCACATGATATTCTTCATGTGGTCGAAGCAGTCCCGTATCCAATAAGGTTCTTCGCGATACCAAAGCAGTATCTCTAAACACATGAGATTCTTCGGGTGGTCGAAGCAGTCCCTTATCCAATAAGGTTCTTCACGATACCAAAGCATTATCTCTAAACACATGACATTCTTCAGGTGGTCAAAGCAGTCCCTTATCGAATAAGGTTCTTCGCGATACCAAAGCTGTATCTCTAAACACATGAGATTCTTCTGGTTGTCGAAGCAGTCCCTTATCTAATAAGGTTCTTTGCGATACCAAAGTAGTATCTCTAAACACTTGAGATTCGTCGGATGGTCGAAGCAGTCCCTTATCCAATAAGGTTCTTCGCGATACCAAAGCAATATCTCTAAACACATAAGATTCATCGGGTGGTCAAAGTAGTCTGTTATCCAATAAGGTTATTTGCGATACCAAAGCAGTATCTCTAAACCCATGAGATTCTTCGGTTGGTCAAAGCATTCCCTTATCTAATAAGGTTCTTCCCAATATCAAAGCAGTATCTCTAAACACATGAGATTGTTCGCGATACCAAAGCAGTATCTCTAAACACATGAGATTCTCCAGGTTGTCAAAGCAGTACCTAATCTAACAAGGTTCTTCGCGATACCAAAGCAGTATCTCTAAAAACATGAGATTCTTCGGGTGGTCGAAGCAGTCCCTTATCCAACAAGGTTCTTCGCGATACCAAAGCAGCATCTTTAAACACATGAGATTCGTTGGGTGGTCGAAGCAGTACCTTATCTAATAAGGTTCTTCGCGATACCAAAGCAGTATCTCTAAACACAAGAGATTCTTCGGGTGGTCGAAGCAGTCCCTTATCTAATAAGGTTCTTCGCGATACCAAAGCAATATCTCTAAACACATGAGATTCTTCGGGTGGTCGAAGCAGTCCCTTATCCAATAAGGTTCTTCCGATACCAAAACAGGATCTTTAAACACATGAGATTCTTCGCGATACGAAAGCATTATTTCTAAATACATGAGATTCCTCGTGTGGTCGATGCAGTCCCTTATCCAATAAGGTTCTTCGCGATACGAAAGCAGTATCTCTAAACACATGAGATTCTTCGGCTGGTCGAAGCACTCCCTTATCCAATAAGGTTCTTTGCGATACCAAAGCAGTATCTCTAAACACATGAGATTCTTCGGGTGTTCGAAGCAGTCCCTTATCCAATAAGGTTCTTCACGATACCAAAGCAGTATCTTTAAACACGTGACATTCTTCAGGTGGTCAAAGCAGTCCCTTATCGAATAAGGTTCTTCGCGATACCAAATCTGTATCTTTAAACACATGAGATTCTTCGGGTTGTCGAAGCAGTCCCTTATCCAATAAGGTTCTTTGCGATACCAAAGCAGTATCTCTAAACACATGAGATTCATCGGGTAGTCAAAGTAGTCTCTTATCCAATAAGGTTATTTGCGATACCCAAGCAGTATCTCTAAATCCATGAGATTCTTCGGTTGGTCAAAGCATTCCCTTATCTAATATGGTTCTTCCCGATATCAAAGCAGTATCTCTAAACATAAGAGATTCTTCGCGATACCAAAGCAGTATCTCTAAACACATGAGATTCTCCAGGTTATCAAAGCAGTACCTTATCTAACAAGGTCTTCGCGATACCAAAGCAGTATCTCTAAACGCATGAGATTCTTCGGGTGGTCGAAGCAGTCCCTTATCCAATAAGGTTCTTCGCGATGCCAAAGCAGTATCTTTAAACACATGAAATTCTTCAGGTGGTCAAAGGAGTCCCTTATCGAATAAGGTTCTTCGCGATACCAAATCTGTATCTCTAAACACATGAGATTCTTCGGGTTGTCGAAGCAGTCCCTTATCCAATAAGGTTCTTTGCGATACCAAAGCAGTATCTCTAAACACATGAGATTCATCGGGTAGTCAAAAAAGTCTCTTATCCAATAAGGTTATTTGCGATATCAAAGCAGTATCTCTAAATCCATGGGATTCTTCGGTTGGTCAAACCATTCCCTTATCTAATATGGTTCTTCCCGATATCAAAGCAGTATCTCTAAACACAAGAGATTCTTCGCGATACCAAAGCAGTATCTCTAAACACATGAGATTCTCCAGGTTATCAAAGCAGTACCTTATATAACAAGGTCTTCGCGATACCAAAGCAGTATCTCTAAACGCATGAGATTCGTCGGGTGGTTGAAGCAGTGCCTTATCTAATAAGGTTCTTCGCGATACCAAAGCAGTATCTCTAAATAGATGAGACTCTTCGGGTGGTCAAAGCAGTCCCTTATCTAATAGGGTTCTTCTCGATACAAAAGCAGTATCTCTAAACACATGAGATACTTCGGGTGGTGAAACCAGTCCCTTATCCAATAAGGTTCTTCGCGATCTCAAAGCAGTATCTCTAAACACCTGAGATTCTTCAGGTGGTCGAAGCAGTCCCTTATATAATAAGGTTCTTTGCGATACCAAAGTAGTATCTCTAAACACATGAGATTCTTCGGGTGGTTGAAGCAGTCCCTTATCCAATTAGGTTCTTCGTGATACCAAAGCAGTATCTCTAAATACATGAGATTCCTTGGGTGGTCGATGCAGTCCCTTATCCAATAAGGTTCTTCGCGATACGAAAGCAGTATCTCTAAACACATGAGATTCTTCGGGTGGTCAAAGCACTCCCTTATCCAATAAGGTTCTTTGCGATACCAAAGCAGTATCTCTAATCACATGAGATTCTTCGTGTGGTCGAAGAAGTCCCTTATCCAATAAGGTTCTTCGCGATACCAAAGCAGTATCTCTAAACACATGAGATTCTTCGGGTGGTCGAAGCAGTCCCTTATCCAATAAGGTTCTTCACAATACCAAAGCAGTATCTCTAAACACATGACATTCTTCAGGTGGTCAAAGCAGTCCCTTATCGAATAAGGTTCTTCACCATCCCAAAGTTGTTATTCTAAACACATGAGATTCTTCGGGTTGTCGAAGCAGTGCCTTATCCAATAAGGTTCTTCACGATACCAAAGTGTTGCACCCCAAAATTTGACCAACAATTATTTATCCATCTAGTGTTTGAAAGTTGATACCTTCACCAGAAAGTTCAAGAGATCCTCAGAGGAGTGGGTTGAAACCAGGGTTGTGTGCTTCATAGCTTGAGAGTTGTGGGTGCTCCTCAGATGATTCTGAGACTTTGAGAATGAGCTTGATATTTTGAGAAAGCCTATGAGATGTCTTGAAAGCCATCATGAAGCCCAGAGAGGTCATTATGCAAGAATTTAGAAGACTCACCCATGAATGGTAGAATTAGGGTTTTGACTGGGTCAACCCTAGGATAACTGAAAATTTGGAGAAGGTTGAGACCTAATCCAAGGGCCATGAGATCATGGAATGATGCATAGAGATGTTATAAAGATGATTCCTAGACCAACTCATCATGATTGAGGAGTTTGAGAAGTTTTGAGTTAGGGTTTCTGAGGATTGTCAGTGAAAAAACCCTAATTTGATCCCTATCTTCCAGGCAGTTTTAGCTCTAGATGGGATTGATATCTCATCTTCCCCACAACATGAATGTTGTAGAGCTTGTTCTTATATTTAATTTGAGTGGTGGAAGTCCTTGATAGGAGTTGCAGAGCTCAAGTTATGGATTTGACAAATTACAGGTCAGCTGAGGTGTGTGAATCTGGGTCCTTGAAAGTCACCCAACTTGCAGACAACTTTTGCCCTAGTAGGATGATTCCTATGATTTCTTGGTCAACATGAATCTTGAAGGGCATCTTCGTAGCTTTAATTTGAGTGGTAGAAGTCCTTGATAGGATTTGTAGAACTCAACTTATGGTTTGAACAAGACAGGGGTATTTTGGTCATTTGTCAGTTATAGGTCATTTTAAGCAAAGGCCATATCTCCTATTTCCAAGCCTTAAATGGAAAAACTCAAAACATGAAAGTTGTTCAAAATGGCATTTTAAGCCTAGAAAAGTGGTCATGAGTTATTGAAAAGGCCTAGAGCATGGATTTTTAAAAATGGTTCAAATGGCTTGTAAATGGCTTATAAGTTGAAAAAGTTGAAATGGAATTTTGGTTTGAGAGATCTACAAATCCAAAATGGGTCATCCAATATGTCATTTTGACTCCAAACATCATTTTAAAAACGATGGTTTAGCCACATTTTTGATTTTAGGCTTAAAAATTGGAGTTGCTTTGTAATTTTCATTCTTGCATCTTAAGGCACCAAAAGGAAAAAGGAGAAAATGCTACATAAGGGTTTGTAAGACCTTATTTTCATGTCATAATATCATATGGGGAGAATTTAAGTAAGATTGCATGGTTTATCCCCTAGAGAGGATCCATACCCTGGTTGGTGATTCTTAGAGCTTGCATACCACATTTTGATTCTTTCACTCCAAAGTGCATTTTCATTTCAAACTCTATTGAAACTTCATCAATCATCACAATTTTGGTTATCATCATCATCATAGAGCATTTGGCAAGAAAGATTGAGGAGAATTCGTGGCTGGTTCATGTATTCCAAGTGATCACTCCAAGTTGCATGAAGGGTTGGCTAGGTTGATTCAAGAGGTGTAAGCAAGAACTACTGCAAACAGAAGCATATAGATCCATTGAAGATCATCCAAAGAAAGCACCAAGTCTTGAATTGAAGGAGAAACACCATAGCCATCACCACTTGCAAGGTATGCATTTTCTTTTGAGTCTCATTATTTATGCACAGTTAAGTTATGTGGTTAGGAGAAATGTGATAGAGACCAATATAGGATGAATCATGATGAGTTTGAAAGCATTATATGGAAGTTGACAACATGGCCATTTCTGTTTTAGGATCAAGAACTCGTGCCTTAGTGTACTATAACCTTTGTTATGTAGTTTAGAATAATCACCATGAAGTGTAGATCATTCTAGGTTAGTTTCAGCCAAGATCATGATCATGCATACCAGGTGCAAACTATGATGGACAGAACTTCCATCGTGTGTATTTCTTGAGTGATTAGGTTTTAGAGGAATCCGTGGCTACAGTCTTGTAGAGGGCAAGGAGAGGAGTGAGTTTGGTTTTTGTATCGAGGGAAATGGTTGCGAGATGAGAGAGCTATGGAGGATGGAAAATTCGCGTATGGAAGCTGTTTTGTGAAACCCTAACAGGCCCAAGGTAGGGGACGCAATCGTCACCCTTGATTCATTTTGGAAAGTTGACTAATTCACTTCATCCAGTGGTCCAGATTAAACAACAAATCGGAGGGAAATTCAAAACAACCAAACGCCGCCGTTTGGATAAGTGAGAAACTATGGGCTCAACAACAATTTACTATCCGCACACCCCTCGTTAGGCCCATTAGGAAATAGCAAGTGATATCCTTACTACCCTCACCCCCCACGCGTTTTTGTTTTCTTTTATTTCTGATTGATATTGGGCTTATCCCAAAAAGCGTTATCTGCACCCCCCTGATTCTAGCCCAATCCCCAAAATAAACTGAGGCGCCTTACTGTTTTCACCCCCCTTCCCCTTTAATTCTTTTTTAATTTCTTTTATTGTTTGTCTTTTATAAAATTCATAAAAAAATAGAAAATTAAATATTTTTTAAGTCTTGTTTTTTCATGTGTTCATAGTCATGTCTAGAAAATTCTAAATAAATAAAATTTCCATTTTCTTTTCTTTTCATATTTTTAATTGATTTTTCTTTTAAATAGCTTTTAAAATAGGATTAATTTTGTACATGATTTTGTAGAATTTCTTTTAGAACTTTCCCTTAGGATTTTTAATTCATTCTTTTTGGTGTGATTAGATATTGAATCATAGTTCCCCATAGGATTTAATTTTTGATTTTTAGATTAAATTTGATTAGATTAATTAGGTTAGCATTAGGGTATCATAATTAGGGTTTATGTTATGCATAGGTAAGGAAATTCATTTTCTTTAGATAGTTTTGTCTTGATTCTTGGGTAGAGGCATATGTGGATGTTATGGATAAATGTTGTAGACCCTTGTGAATAATTGATAGATTTTTCTCCCTTGTTTTAGTATTTTTAGGTATTTTCTGAAGTTGGCTGATGATTTTGTCTGTTCTGTGGTTATCTGTTCATCTCTGGGGTTTATTTTGGGAAATTTGTTGTGGGGCTTAATTTGTTTTGAAGATCTTGTTGAGGAGCATGATGAAGAGAAGATTGTAGATCAAGACTCAGAGACCCAGAGCTTGGCTTGTTCCCTGTTTGTGAGGTTTGAGATCCGGAAGTTTGAGGGAAGTTCATGGTACTTTCCTGAGGAAGGCACTATGAATGACTTTCATTCCTTCTTCTCACCTCTTTCTCAAGTATCCAATGATGTTGGAGCCAACTTGTGAGTTTAATTTCTCCTGAGGAGGAATGTAAACTGATCACATGTTGTTGAGCCACATGGGATACAATTCCTAAGTGGAAGCCTCCTAGTACTTTCCTGAGGAAGGTCCTATGGGTCTATTCACTTAGTTCCATTAGTTTATCTAGGACTTCTCAAGTATCCAATGATGTTGGAGCCAACTTGTGAGTTTAATTTCTCCTGAGGAGGAATGTAAACTGATCACAGTTGTTGAGCCACATAGGATACAACTCCTAAGTGGAAGCCTTCTAGTACTTTCCTGAGGAAGGTCCTATGAGTCTGTTCATTTAGTTCCACTAGTTCAGATAGGATTTCCTAAATATCCAGTGACGTTGGAGCCTGCTTGTGAGTTTAGTTTCTCCTGAGGAGGAATGTAAACTGATCACAGTGGTTGAGCCACATAGGATATGATTCCTGAGTATACACCTCCTAGTGCTTTCCTGAGGAAGACACTATGGGTCTGCTTACTTAGCTCCCCTTCTTTGGTAAGCTTGTTTTGAAGCTTGAAGACTGGGATTGATTCTTTTGGTTAGGTTTTGCTTTAGGGCTTTGCTTAGATTTGATTTAGATTCTGTGTTAGGGTTAGGAATAGAGAGTAGATGATTCTTTCTCAAGTGTGTTTTGTTTGCCTGATGGCACCTCATTTCTTTTATCTGTATATTGCTTGATAGCATGTTGTTTATTCTTCAGTATGATTACTGTTATTTCATGACTGGCTTGAGGTCGAGACGAGCTTGTGGAGGCTGAAGCCCCACACACATTTCCTCCCTCACTTGCATTGCATGCATTTTACTGTTAAAGCTGATGCTTTTGTCTGTTTTGGTGTATCATTGGCATGATCCCTTAGGACTCTCATTTCTTCTGATGAGGATTTGATGATAGACTTTTAGGTTGAAACCTATGCATGACAACATCTAGGAGTTCCCTGTTCAAACCTCAACCATAGGATGAATCCATGGCATGATAACAGTAGGACTTGATAGTCTCCCTCCTAGTTGGGCCTGCTCTCTTCTCATCTCGAAGCAGTTTAAAATACAGTAATCATGAATGATTTCTTCCGTACGTTACGAGCCTTAAGCTATCTGAGAAAGGACGCATTCCCTCTCAGGTCATAGTCTCTAGTGCGATTGAAATCGCAAACATAATAAAAAACACTTCTTTCAGGAGATAACCCGTAGTTTCCCGAACTACGTTTGCTCTGATCTTCCATACCGTGTGGAAGTACGTAGGCATAGGATGCGATGTCCTAGCGAGCAACCTTTCCCCCGTAACCCTTCGTAGGCCGAACTACGTTGACTCTGATTTCTCATTCTCTGATGAGAATACGTAGGCATAAAGTGCGACGCTTTGCCGAGTCATTTTTCTTTTCTTTTTCAGCCAGCCTGGATAGGTAGATAGATTATAACCAACCCGTCCAAGTAAACAAACAAGCGAGGATCCCGTCGAGTACGACGGACGTGAGGGGTGCTAATACCTTCCCCTTGCGTAACCGACTCCCGAACCCAGACAATGGTTGCGACGACCTTGTCTTACCCTTATTCGTCAGGTTTTTCCGATCGTTCCCTTTCCCGCCCTGAGGGATAAATAACGAAAGGTGGCGACTCTTCTGTCAGGCCGGCACCTTATTTTCGCGCAAGCGACAGCTGGCGACTCTGCTGGGGACATATAGCATCTAGGGACTTTTCCCATCCCTTATGCTGGGACCGTTTCCCATCCCCTACGAGAGTCAATCCTATCGTTTGTGTGTTTGCTTGTTGGGTTGCGTTTATTTATCGCATTTTTACTTCCCGCATTTTTATTTCCCGCATTTTATTTCCAGTTTGATATGATTATTTGTGCTTCTGTGGGAGAGGGATGTTACTATGAGTGAGAAGCCGGACCTGGGCTTGAGTACACACCTAGATATAGTTGCGGAGAAGTAGTAGACGAACCTGTCTGCTGAACAGGCACAGTTCCCTACGAAAATCTGCGCTCAGACGAGATTCTTGCAGAGGTGCTCCTTTCCGGTCCTGAGGATCTGAGGGGAGTCCAGACGTGAGGATTGTCGACTCTGGGGACCGATCATTTGGAAGTCAGCTAAGTGAGGCCTCTTCATGACTTGATGATGCCACTCCTTCTGGGAATCGTATCGTCACTCATGAAAGTCTGTGACGCTGATGACCGCATAGGATGCCGTACCTTGGTCCGTGGATTAGGTCCATACCTGTGAATGGGGTTGGGATATTGCAGGAAACTTTGACCTCCAGACCACCTGGTTTTCTTGACAGTGAATCAGTTATGTTGGTATCAGGGTTCTCAGTTACAGATTTGACTGTTCTCGACAGAGCAAGTTTTTGATCAGAGGATTTTATCATCGGGTGTATGTCTGTTCCTGATAGAGCAGATTTTGATTGGAGTATTGTCATCAGAGGTTTATTCTTGACAGGGCAGATTTTGAGTGAGGTCTGAAGATCTCATCAGCAGCTGTGCGTTTGTTCTTGAGAGCGCAGATTCTTGATTTGGGGACTGAAGACTTCATCAGCGGACGTTTTCTGATCATACATCCCGGGTCCTTATTATCAGGCACTTGCTCTTGACAAAGCAGAATTTTGGTCTCGATCCTGTCAGATGGGTATTCTCAGTAGATCAGATCAGTGGTTTTACACCGGGGTTTCCTTCTCGTCAGTGACTGTTGATACCGAATCTCCACAGCAGCCACCTGGATATACTGTTGCATACCTGCATTTTGCATTAACTCGCATATTCATGTTTGCATTCCATTAGCATGTGTCTGTGTTGCAGGCGCATTTCGTACCCTGGTTCTGGTGTCCCGAGAAATATGAGATATTTTCTTCCATGAATGGATCTAGTCTTATCACTGCATTGACACCATGTTGGCACGTTGACACCAGAATTAGGGGTGATCCCCTAAACGTACAGACACCCATGGCATTAGCATAATTCATCTTGCATGACAGAAGCCGGGACTTGTCTTCTAACCCTTGTGTTTGCAGGATTGACTCGGAATCGAGCAGCTCAGACTAATGGAGCAGGTACAAGCTGAGTTGGGGAAAATCCAAAGCCAGCTGGGGCAAGTCATGAATGACATACGGGCAGTGCGTCTGGACCAGCAGGTACTCAGAGAGGAGAATCAGCAGCTGCAGAATCAGTTGAGCTTTCTCATGGGAGTGGTGAGAAGTATGCTAAATAAGGAGAGTGGTCAAGCACCCACGGAGGAGACCAAAGTGCTTCCCCCATTGCCGTCATTGCCACCTGTGCTGAAGCCAAGTGGACTTCGTAGATCCTCTACACAGCGTGAAGCTCGAGACCTGTCTCGTCAGCAGCCGCGCCGGGCATCTCAGAATAACCCTGAAGGTTATAATCAAAAGAAGAAGCTACTGGATAGAGCTGTGGACCCACTACCTATGAGTTATGCCCAGCTGTTGCCACTGTTGGTTCAGAACCGTGTTCTCAAGCTTCGGACCTCAGATCCACCAGATGACGTGTCACCAGACGTTGATCTAAGCATACGTTGTGATTTCCACTCAGGAGCCTCGGGGCACCATGTTGAAACATGTAAGGCTATCAAGAATAAGATTCAAGACCTTATTGACTCAAGGACAATTAGGCTTGTGCCGGGCGGCATGAGAGCATCGGGAAAGTTCATCCCGTATCCTGCGGAAGAGGTGAATGATTCCATTCCCTTGCCTGAAGCTGAGAAAGATCTTGAATACGTCCCTCAACCTTTGGTGACTGAATCGCCTCGCTCGCAGTTTCTACCTGGATCAAGTTCGAGGACGCAAGCGCCTAAACAAGAGATCATTGCCATGCAGAAACGACGACCTCTTACTCTTGGGCGGAAGGAATACCAGCACCAGGATCACAAGAGACCTCGCAACCACTTAGAACAAAGGAATGCTTCTTCCCATCCAGTGTCTGTGCCTTATAGCCAGATTCTTCCACTGCTGATTCAGAATTCCTTGGTGGAACCGAAAGCTCTCAAGCCCGTGCCAGAGCCTTACCCTCCAGGGTACGATCCTCATGCTCAGTGTGGCTACCATGGTGGATCTCCGGGGCATTCAACTGAAGATTGCAAGGCTTTCCAGGCGAAAGTGCAACAATTGATCGACCAAGGGTGTATTTCCTTTCCAGACGGAGTTTTGGTTGTACGTGACAACCTCTCAGCTGTTTGAGCTCGCAGATTCAGAGGGTTATTTCCAAAAGCCAGTGATCCAGACAGGCAGACGTCCTCAGCATTGGCAGTCCTCGGACTTTTTACCATTTTGCATTTGTAGTTTCTTTTCTGTTAGTTACTACTTGCTGTTAAACATTGTATGTTTCGAATGGTGATATTAATAAAGTGACTATGCATTTTTCTGAATTAATTATGTCGTTGTCACTCATTTACTGCATTGCACTGACACTTGCATTTTATTCACTCCACTTTATCACTATGATTAGCAATGAGCGGAGGGAGGATGATGAAACTGAATACTCATAACCGATGATCGTATTGCTTTCAGATAAAACCTAGCCGATGACGTACAAGGCATTGCTTCAAATCCCTAAACACCGGAGAGATAAGGAAGAGAATCCCTTGTTAACCACTTCGAGCCGAGAAGTAGGAGTTTCTTCCGGACTTTTGAACCCTCACATCTTAACCCGGGGCAGGGTAGTTGTCAGTTAGCTTGATCGAGCGTTCAAGTCTTATAGAGGAGTGTTGTCCTTCGAGGACCGATCACATCATATTCCTCTCCAGAGGTCGTACCTCATCAACCACAATGGTTAAACCTCACCAACCGGGAGTAAAACAGTTATAATCCTTTCGGAGCAATCAAGACAATTAGTGTCACACGACTTTGTTCCAGAAAAAAAAAAAGAAAAAAGAGAGCCCGCTAAGTAAAAAGAAAAAGAAAAAAAAGCTGGAAAGCAAATACTTAGGCAAAAATCAGGGCATCCCGCTGGACTTCAAAAGAAAAATCGAAAAGAACTCAAAAGGAGTCAGTCCAGGCAAAAATTAGGGAATCAAAAAATGATGAATGAAAAAGAAAGGATTATAAAAGAGAAAAATCCTCAAACAAGGACAAAGTCGTGTAGATACAGACACCGAGAACGAAAAAGGAGTAACTGTCACTCTGAAACACCTTGTGAATTCTTTAACCAGTTGTTCTCAATGTTCAACACACCTCTCGAAGAGGTGAGCGCTCGAGCTAAGTTAACTGAACTTTAGGATCGGAGAACATCACGTAGAAGGGGTGGGTACAAATCATAATTTGAGCCAAATATCCTTTGTTTTACGAACCGTGAACCCAACCACGATACAACCCTTAAAAGACCTAATTGAGGTAAGGTTATTCTGAAAGCGCATTACGATAAGGTCGAGTAACCTGACTCCTTCTTGACTTGCTAGTCACATCCTTGTTGTATTTTCACTGACCACGTAAGCACTGCGTTTGAACCCTGTTTCACTCGTCACTCACAATCATGGCACGTAAATGAGTGACATTACAACATTTTTTCGAAATTTGCATGAACTCTGCATTAGAATTACCATTCGTGAATAGACAATTTCAATTGCAGGTTGGTAGCTGACATGAAGGGACTTCAACAGGGAATAGTCAATCAGGACTGAATCGTCAGAGGTCTGGGTCAAAATGGTATGCTGTGAAACCCTGTGAATCTGGGGCATCGACTTCCAGTGAGTTCGGAATCGGTTTGCCTGAGGATAAGTCCCGGAGCATCAGTTGATTATGGGGCAATTTATGCAAGAAGCGGTTGATCGGAAGTGAGTCTTCTCGAGACCCAATCAGGGGCAGTTATCAAGAATTCTTGCGATTTAAGGGCAGATCCCTCCAGTGTTCGATCAGAGCATGTTGAGTCGCTCATCGCTCGTTCAGGGGCAAACTACTTCAGAGATATTGAAGCCGACCATGCTAAGAGTTGATTAGTTGAGGATGAATCCTCCCGCTGTGCAGATGCTGGGGCAAGCCCTCTGAAGATTGTCTTGTTGCCAGTCGTTTTCGGCTCAGAACGAATTATTCCCAAAGGTCGGATTGGGGCAAGTTGAATTGCGCTGGGGCAAGTTGTTCAAATGAGTTTGTTCACCCTAGCAAGAATTGAGTATCGGGGAATCGTGTCATTACCCTGCCAAAACCTGAACCTTCTGAAGAAGCCTTGCGGTCATTGGATTGCTATCCTACAGCATAACCTGTTACTTGACTCCATGATTGGTAGCTTGTGTTCCCTGTGTTGACGCTGTTGAACCAGGATTGTTTCTCAGCAGAGACGTACACTTTGAAATTGTTTCCCCTGTGCAGTTTGAGACTGCAGCAAACTGAGATGGCGTTTATCCCTTATCAGATTAGGGTCAAGATTACCCTCAGCAGACCAGAATTGATATCCCCAAAGCAGGGCGAGTCCTCCTTCTCCAGCAGAGTTCAGTAGTCTCTCCTCCGCAGAATCTGAACGCAAATAGTGAGCATTGATATGTCCCCCCAGGCAGAGATGATTCTCTTCCCCAAGCAGGCGCATCCTAAAGGAATGTCACCTCATCAGCTGAGTCAAGCACCGAAGAATGATGTCTTCTTCCCCAGCACCGGGTCACAAGTGCAGATTTCAGAGGAATGTTCGGGCACCGAAGCTCGTGTTTTCCCCAGTAAAGTCGCCGAAGCAGGTGTCTCCCCCGCACCGGGTCACAAGTGCAAGTCTCGTAGGAAGCGGCCCGTATGTCGGAGTATGCAGTAACTGATGGTGTCAGACTGAAGTCTCCAGCGGAATTGAGATTCCCCACCAGAGTTGTATTCTCTCCTGAAGCCGGATGATTCCCTCTCCCCCAGTAGAGTGTTGGAACAGCTGACGTCGTATTCCTCTGCAGAGTTGTACTCTCCCCCGAAGTCAAATGATTCTTTCTTCCCCAGCGAAATTGAAATTCCGCGCCAGAGTCGTACTCTCCAGTGAAGTAGAATGATTTCTCTCCCCGGATGAGTCCGCAGAAAAGAAGAATCCTTGGAAACAGTTGGGACCAGGAGTGGATGTTCCCTAACAGATAGTGAACAGCTGATGTTGTATTTCCCCGGAGTCGCACTCTCTCCAATGAAGCAGAATGACTTCTCCTTCCTCAGCCGAGTTTGCATATGCCCAAGAGAGCCGAGTCCTTGGAAGTTGATCAGATCATGATTGATTTTCCCAGTGGAGTGTGGAGCAGCTGAAGTTGTTTCCCCACAGAGTGGTTATCCCCAGAAGAGTTAGCCGAGGCGGCCACGCAGTTTATTCTCGCGATGGATATCAGCAAGTCTGGTTTCTCGTATAGCTTCGTCCCCTGCAGTAATCAACTGAAGTTGTTTTCCATGCAGCAGTCTGCGGAAGATCATTTCCCTAGACGGAGTCCGATTGATATTGACGTGCCCACGTTCTCCTCAGCAGGATGATTCCTCTATCTGAGTAGTTCTTTCTCCTTGATAGGAGAATCTCCCCTCGGCATTTATTTTGCTGACGGGATCGCATCATCGTGCATGACTGCATAGCATTGTGCACGACTGCATAGCATTTAACACTGCATAGCATTTAACGTTGCATAGCATTGTGCATGATTGCACAACATTTAGCATAAACGCATATCATTCCCACCGTGTGGGGCATGGCGCAGAAGCATACGCATCATAAGCATGATCTAAGTTACTAGCATTCTTGTTTTACAGGTGTTCCACCAAAGGACCGGTTGCTCAGGATGATTCCTAGCATTCTCTCCAACAAGGTCGCTTCCTTAAGATGATTCTTAAAGACCCCGGTGTAATCCCTACAGTCGCTCGCTCAAGATGATTTTTGAGATCCCCAGCGAAGTTTTCAGTTCGAGATGATTCTCGAATTCCTCAACAGAGCCGTATGCTTAAGATGATTCTTAAGATCTCGGTGCAGGTTCCCGAATGGTGTGCTTAGGATGGTTCTTGAGCTCCCCGATAGCGTCCCCAACAAGAGTTGCCCAGGAAGATTCCTGGAATACCCAGCAGAATGAAGTATCCAGAAAGGTTATCAGTTCAGGATGATTCTTGAAGATGCCCGACGGAGTTGTTTGTTCAAGATGATTCTTGAAACCCCTACCAGCGTGATATGTCTGCTCCAACAGTGATGTCTAATCTGAAGATTGACTTCGTAAACGCCTGAGGGCGGTATCAGAAGGTTCCTGTGAGCTCAGATGTCCTTGTTGATGAATCAACGTGTGGCTGAAGACAAGGTTCCAAAGTTTGTAGATATAACAAGATGATCCGTGTTGGTCTGAAGACCAAGTCAGTTGTCCTGAGGAGTTGATTGATTGCGATCAAGTGGATAGTTTTTCTTCTGACTGAAGTCGAAGATGTTTCTCCAGCTAAAGCGGAGTTTTGCCTGAAGGCAAAGTGTTTGAATCCCCGTAGAGTCATGAATGGCTCAGGATACTATTTCTTTGACTGAAGTCACAGATTTCCCTAAGCTGAAGCGAAGGTGCCTAAGGGCAAGGTTACCCCAAGGTCACGAATGACCTAGGATTCATTTTTCGGACTAAAGGCCGAAATATATCCCTGACTGAGGTCACGGATGCTCTATAGCAGAGGTGGAGTTGCCTGAAGGCAGATCTATGTATCCTTGAAGGCCAAGGACCATTTCTTTAGACTGAAGTCGAAGATGCCTCCTGCAGAGTTGCCGACGGGAACAGTTTACATCCTTGAAGGCCAAGGATGTTGTTTCTAGCTGAAGCTGGAATAGCCGACGGGCAGGGTTTCATCTTTCTTCAGAAGAACTTGAAGATTCTCCAGCGGATCTGGAGTGGCCAGGGGCCAGGGTTACATCTATCTTCAGAAATACTTGAAGATCTTTTCTAGCTGAAGCTGGAAGTGGCCAGGGGCCAGGGTTTCATATATCTTTAATGTTGAAGTTCTACGGTGGGCTCAGTATGCAGTAGTATTTGGATGTTCGTTATGGTTCTGAGGGTGAACCCCAGATCAGAGTGTGCTTGGTTGAGTCTCTCATCCCCAGCAGAGTAGCTCCAAATACGCAAGTGTACCTTTTGTTCCATTTACCAGGGGTGAACCCCAGGTCAGAGTTGTTCAGTGTTGTAGTTCTCCAGCGGCGATGCGGGGTATTTTGATTGTTCGACGGCGATATCAGATTTAGTTCTCCAGCGGCGATGCGGGGTATTTTGATTGTTCGACGGCGATATGTGGTTTAGTCTTCCAGCGGCGATGTTGGGTGTTGTGGTTGTCTGAAGGCAATATCATAAGAAGGTAACGTGGATGATTGACGGCAATGTCGGATCAGTATTTCTCTAGCTAGTTGCCGTGCAGCTAGTATTGCAGTGTTCGAAGGTTCGTTCCCCGCAGAGTACCGTGTGCTCTCGCAGTTGGCAAATTTTCGGGTTTACCGGTATTCAATCGTCTCGCACCTTGATTGGTTGAGAGCCGTTCGCTTCTCACCCAGTCAGGTTCAAGCCGTTTGAATAGGGGCAGCTGTTGCACCCCAAAATTTGACCAACAATTATTTATCCATCTAGTGTTTGAAAGTTGATACCTTCACCAGAAAGTTCAAGAGATCCTCAGAGGAGTGGGTTGAAACCAGGGTTGTGTGCTTCATAGCTTGAGAGTTGTGGGTGCTCCTCAGATGATTCTGAGACTTTGAGAATGAGCTTGATATTTTGAGAAAGCCTATGAGATGTCTTGAAAGCCATCATGAAGCCCAGAGAGGTCATTATGCAAGAATTTAGAAGACTCACCCATGAATGGTAGAATTAGGGTTTTGACTGGGTCAACCCTAGGATAACTGAAAATTTGGAGAAGGTTGAGACCTAATCCAAGGGCCATGAGATCATGGAATGATGCATAGAGATGTTATAAAGATGATTCCTAGACCAACTCATCATGATTGAGGAGTTTGAGAAGTTTTGAGTTAGGGTTTCTGAGGATTGTCAGTGAAAAAACCCTAATTTGATCCCTATCTTCCAGGCAGTTTTAGCTCTAGATGGGATTGATATATCATCTTCCCCACAACATGAATGTTGTAGAGCTTGTTCTTAGCTTTAATTTGAGTGGTGGAAGTCCTTGATAGGAGTTGCAGAGCTCAAATTATGGTTTTGACAAATTACAGGTCAGCTGAGGTGTGTGAATCTGGGTCCTTGAAAGTCACCCAACTTGCAGACAACTTTTGCCCTAGTAGGATGATTCCTATGATTTCTTGGTCAACATGAATGTTGAAGGGAATCTTCTTAGCTTTAATTTTAGTGGTAGAAGTCCTTGATAGGATTTGTAGAACTCAACTTATGGTTTGAACAAGATAGGGGTATTTTGGTCATTTGTCAGTTATAGGTCATTTTAAGCAAAGGCCATATCTCCTATTTCCAAGCCTCAAATGGAAAAACTCAAAACATGAAAGTTGTTCAAAATGGAATTTTAAGCCTAGAAAAGTGGTCATGAGTTATTGAAAAGGCCTAGAGCATGGATTTTTAAAAATGGTTCAAATGGCTTGTAAATGGCTTATAAGTTGAAAAAGTTGAAATGGAATTTTGGTTTGAGAGATCTACAAATCCAAAATGGGTCATCCAATATGTCATTTTGACTCCAAACATCATTTTAAAAACGATGGTTTAGCCACATTTTTGAGTTTAGGCTTAAAAATTGGAGTTGCTTTGTAATTTTCATTCTTGCATCTTAAGGCACCAAAAGGAAAAAGGAGAAAATGCTACATAAGGGTTTGTAAGACCTTATTTTCATGTCATAATATCATATGGGGAGAATTTAAGTAAGATTGCATGGTTTATCCCTTAGAGAGGATCCATACCCTGGTTGGTGATTCTTAGAGCTTGCATACCACATTTTGATTCTTTCACTCCAAAGTGCATTTTCATTTCAAACTCTATTGAAACTTCATCAATCATCACAATTCTGGTTATCATCATCATCTACCATCATCATAGAGCATTTGGCAAGAAAGATTGAGGAGAATTCGTGGCTGGTTCATGTATTCCAAGTGATCACTCCAAGTTGCATGAAGGGTTGGCTAGGTTGATTCAAGAGGTGTAAGCAAGAACTACTGCAAACAGAAGCATATAGATCCATTGAAGATCATCCAAAGAAAGCACCAAGTCTTGAATTGAAGGAGAAACACCATAGCCATCACCACTTGCAAGGTATGCGTTTTCTTTTGAGTCTCATTATTTATGCATAGTTAAGTTATGTGGTTAGGAGAAATGTGATAGAGACCAATATAGGATGAATCATGATGAGTTTGAAAGCATTATATGGAAGTTGACAACATGGCCATTTCTGTTTTAGGATCAAGAACTCGTGCCTTAGTGTACTATAACCTTTGTTATGTAGTTTAGAATAATCACCATGAAGTGTAGATCATTCTAGGTTAGTTTCAGCCAAGATCATAATCATGCATACCAGGTGCAAACTATGATGGACAGAACTTCCATCGTGTGTATTTCTTGAGTGGTTAGGTTTTAGAGGAATCCGTGGCTACAGTCTTGTAG
The DNA here is from genome assembly GCA_963859935.3 of Lathyrus sativus. Taxonomy (NCBI): domain Eukaryota; kingdom Viridiplantae; phylum Streptophyta; class Magnoliopsida; order Fabales; family Fabaceae; genus Lathyrus; species Lathyrus sativus. The sequence continues at coordinate 232,590,989 of OZ012740.1, read as the reverse complement.
AGGGCAAGGAGAGGAGTGAGTTTGGTTTTTGTATCGAGGGAAATGGTTGCGAGATGAGAGAGCTATGGAGGATGGAAAATTCGCGTATGGAAGCTGTTTTGTGAAACCCTAACAGGCCCAAGGTAGGGGACGCAATCGTCACCCTTGATTCATTTTGGAAAGTTGAGTAATTCACTTCATCCAGTGGTCCAGATTAAACAACAAATCGGAGGGAAATTCAAAACAACCAAACGCCGCCGTTTGGATAAGTGAGAAACTATGGGCTCAACAACAATTTACTATCCGCACACCCCTCGTTAGGCCCATTAGGAAATAGCAAGTGATATCCTTACTACCCTCACCCCCCACGCGTTTTTGTTTTCTTTTATTTCTGATTGATATTGGGCTTATCCCAAAAAGCGCTATCTGCACCCCCCTGATTCTAGCCCAATCCCCAAAATAAACTGAGGCGCCTTACTGTTTTCACCCCCTTCCCCTTTAATTCTTTTTTAATTTCTTTTATTGTTTGTCTTTTATAAAATTCATAAAAAAATAGAAAATTAAATATTTTTTAAATCTTGTTTTTTCATGTGTTCATAGTCATGTCTAGAAAATTCTAAATAAATAAAATTTCCATTTTCTTTTCTTTTCATATTTTTAATTGATTTTTCTTTTAAATAGCTTTTAAAATAGGATTAATTTTGTACATGATTTTGTAGAATTTCTTTTAGAACTTTCCCTTATGATTTTTAATTCATTCTTTTTGGTGTGATTAGATATTGAATCATAGTTCCCCATAGGATTTAATTTTTGATTTTTAGATTAAATTTGATTAGATTAATTAGGTTAGCATTAGGGTATCATAATTAGGGTTTATGTTATGCATAGGTAAGGAAATTCATTTTCTTTAGATAGTTTTGTCTTGATTCTTGGGTAGAGGCATATGTGGATGTTATGGATAAATGTTGTAGACCCTTGTGAATAATTGATAGATTTTTCTCCATTGTTTTAGTATTTTTAGGTATTTTCTGAAGTTGGCTGATGATTTTGTCTGTTCTGTGGTTATCTGTTCATCTCTGGGGTTTATTTTGGGAAATTTGTTGTGGGGCTTAATTTGTTTTGAAGATCTTGTTGAGGAGCATGATGAAGAGAAGATTGTAGATCAAGACTCAGAGACCCAGAGCTTGGCTTGTTCCCTGTTTGTGAGGTTTGAGATCCGGAAGTTTGAGGGAAGTTCATGGTACTTTCCTGAGGAAGGCACTATGAATGACTTTCATTCCTTCTTCTCACCTCTTTCTCAAGTATCCAATGATGTTGGAGCCAACTTGTGAGTATAATTTCTCCTGAGGAGGAATGTAAACTGATCACATGTTGTTGAGCCACATGGGATACAATTCCTAAGTGGAAGCCTCCTAGTACTTTCCTGAGGAAGGTCCTATGGGTCTATTCACTTAGTTCCATTAGTTTCTCTAGGACTTCTCAAGTATCCAATGATGTTGGAGCCAACTTGTGAGTTTAATTTCTCCTGAGGAGGAGTGTAAACTGATCACAGTTGTTGAGCCACATAGGATACAACTCCTAAGTGGAAGCCTTCTAGTACTTTCCTGAGGAAGGTCCTATGAGTCTGTTCATTTAGTTCCACTAGTTCAGATAGGATTTCCTAAATATCCAGTGACGTTGGAGCCTGCTTGTGAGTTTAGTTTCTCCTGAGGAGGAATGTAAACTGATCACAGTGGTTGAGCCACATAGGATATGATTCCTGAGTATACACCTCCTAGTGCTTTCCTGAGGAAGACACTATGGGCCTGCTTACTTAGCTCCCCTTCTTTGGTAAGCTTGTTTTGAAGCTTGAAGACTGGGATTGATTCTTTTGGTTAGGTTTTGCTTTAGGGCTTTGCTTAGATTTGATTTAGATTCTGTGTTAGGGTTAGGAATAGAGAGTAGATGATTCTTTCTCAAGTGTGTTTTGTTTGCCTGATGGCACCTCATTTCTTTTATCTGTATATTGCTTGATAGCATGTTGTTTATTCTTCAGTATGATTACTGTTATTTCATGACTGGCTTGAGGTCGAGACGAGCTTGTGGAGGCTGAAGCCCCACACACATTTCCTCCCTCACTTGCATTGTATGCATTTTACTGTAAAAGCTGATGCTTTTGTCTGTTTTGGTGTATCATTGGCATGATCCCTTAGGACTCTCATTTCTTCTGATGAGGATTTGATGATAGACTTTTAGGTTGAAACCTATGCATGACAACATCTAGGAGTTCCCTGTTCAAACCTCAACCATAGGATGAATCCATGGCATGATAACAGTAGGACTTGATAGTCTCCCTCCTAGTTGGGCCTGCTCTCTTCTCATCTCGAAGCAGTTTAAAATACAGTAATCATGAATGATTTCTTCCGTACGTACGTCTCTAGTGCGATTGAAATCGCAAACATAATAAAAAACACTTCTTTCAGGAGATAACCCGTAGTTTCCCGAACTACCTTTATCTAATAAGGTTCTTCGCGATACCAAAGCAGTATCTCTAAACACATGAGATTCTTCGGTTGGTCAAACCAGTCCCTTATCTAATAAGGTTCTTTGCGATATCAAAGCAGTATCTCTAAACACATGATACTCTTCAGGTGGTCAAAGCACTACCTTATCTAATAAGGTTCTTCGCGATACCAAAGCAGTATCTCTAAACACATGAGATTCTTCGGGTGTTCGAAGCTGTCCCTTATCCAACAAGGTTCTTTGCGATACCAAAGCAGCATCTTTAAACACATGAGATACGTCGGGTGGTCGAAGCAGTGCCTTATCAAATAAGGTTCTTCCCGATACCAAAGCAGTATCTCTAAACAAATGAGATTCTTCGGGTGGTCAAAGCAGTCCATTTTCTATTAAGGTTCTTCGCGATACCAAAGCAGTATCTCTAAACACATGAGATTCTTCGGGTGGTGAAAGCTGTCCGTTATCCAATAAGGTTCTTCGCGATATCAAAGCAGTATCTCTAAACACATGAGATTCTTCACGATACCAAAGCAGTATCTCTAAACACATGAGATTCTTCGGGTGGTCGAAGCAGTCCCTTATCTAATAAGGTTCTTTGCGATACCAAAACAGTATCTCTAAACACGTGAGATTCTTCGGGAAGTTGAAGCAGTCCCTTATCCAATAAGGTTCTTCGCGATACCAAAGCAGTATCTCTAAACACATGAGATTCTTCGGGTGGTCGAAGCAGTACCTTATTCAATAAGGTTCTTCGTGATACCAAAGCAGTATCTCTAAACACATGAGATTGTTTGGGTGGTCGAAGCAGTCCCTTATCCAGTAAGGTTCTTCGCGATACCAAAGCAGTATCTCTAAACACATGAGATTCTTCGGGTGGTCGAAGCAGTCCCTTATCCAATAAGGTTCTTCGCGATACCAAAACAGTATCTTTAAACACATGAGGTTCTTCGCGATACGAAAGCAGTATCTCTAAATACATGTGATTCCTAAGGTGGTCAATGCAGTCCCTTATCCAATAAGGTTCTTCGCGATACGAAAGCAGTATCTCTAAACACATGAGATTTTTCGGGTGGTCGAAGCACTCCCTTATCCAATAAGGTTTTTCGCGATACCAAAGCAGTATCTCTAATCACATGAGATTCTTCGTGTGGTCGAAGCAGTCCCTTATCCAATAAGGTTCTTCGCGATACCAAAGCAGTCACTCCAAACACATGAGATTCTTCGGGTGGTAGAAGCTGTCCCTTATCCAATAAGGTTCTTTACGATACCAAAGCAGTATCTCTAAACACATGAGATTCTTCAGGTGGTCAAAGCAGTCCCTTATTGAATAAGGTTCATCGCGATACCAAAGTTGTATCTATAAACACATGAGATTCTTCGGGTTGTCGAAGCAGTCCCTTATCCAATAAGGTTCTTCCCGATATCAAAGCAGTATCTCTAAACACATAAGATTCTTTGCGATACCAAAGCAGTATCTCTAAACACATGAGATTCTTTGCGATACCAAGGCAGTATCTCTAAACACATGAGATTCTCCAGGTTGTCAAAGCAGTACCTTATCTAACAAGGTTCTTCGCGATACCAAAGCAGTATCTCTAAACACATGAGATTCTTCGGGTGGTCGAAGCAGTGCCTTATCCAATAAGGTTCTTCGCGATACCAAAGCAGTATCTTAAAACACATGAGATTCGTCAGGTGGGTGAAGAAGTGCCTTATCTAATAAGGTTCTTCGCGATACCAAAGCAATATCTCTAAATAGATGAGATTCTTCGGGTGGTCAAAGCAGTCCCATATCAAATAAGGATCTTCTCGATACCAAAGCAGTATCTCTAAACACATGAGATACTTCGGGTTGTGAAAGCAGTCCCTTATCCAATAAGGTTCTTCGCGATATCAAAGCAGTATCTCTAAACACATGAGATTCTTCACAATACCAAAGCAGTATCTCTAAACACATGAGATTCTTTGGGTGGTAGAAGCAGTCCCTTATCCAATAAGGTTCTTCGCGACACCAAAGCAGTATCTTTAAACACAAGAGATTCTTCGGGTGGTCGAAGCAGTGCCTTATCCAATAAGGTTCTTCGCGATACCAAAGCAGTATCTCTAAATAGATGAGATTCTTTGGGTGATCAAAGCAGTCCCTTATTTAATAAGGTTCCGCACGATACCAAAGTAGTATCTCAAAACACATGAGATTCTTCGGGTGGTCAACGCAGTCCCTTATCTAATAAGGTTCTTCGCGATACCAAAGCAGTATCTCTAAACACATGAGATTCTTCGGTTGGTCAAAGAAGTCCCTTATCTAATAAGGTTCTTTGCGATATTAAAGCAGTATCTCTAAACACCTGATATTCTTCGGGTGGTCAAAGCAGTACCTTATCTAATAAGGTTCTTCGCGATACCAAAGCAGTATATCTAAACACATGAGATTCTTCGGTTGGTCAAAGCAGTCCCTTATCTAATAAGGTTCTTTGCGATATAAAAGCAGTATCTCTACACACATGAGATTCTTCGGGTGGTCAAAGCAGTCCCTTATCTAATAAGGTTCTTCGCGATACCAAAGCAGCATCTTTAAACACATGAGATTCGTCGGGTGGACGAAGTTGTCCCTTATCCAATAAGGTTTTTTGCGATACCAAAGCAGTATCTCTAAACACATGAAATTCTTCAGGTGGTTGAGGCAGTCCCTTATCCAATAAGGTTCTTCGCGATACCAAAGCAGTATCTCTAAACACATGAGATTCTTCGGGTGGTCGAAGCAGTACCTTATTCAATAAGGTTCTTCGTGATACCAAAGAAGTATCTCTAAACACATGAGATTCTTCGGGTGGTCGAAGCAGTCCCTTATCCAATAAGGTTCTTCGCGATACCAAAGCAGTATCTCTAAACACATGAGGTTCTTCGGGTGGTCGAAGCAGTCCCTTATCCAATAAGGTTCTTCGCGATACCAAAACAGTATCTTTAAACACATGAGAATTTTCGCGATACGAAAGCAGTATCTCTAAATACATGAGATTCCTCGTGTGGTCGATGCAGTCCCTTATCCCATAAGGTTTTTTGCGATACGAAAGCAGTATCTCTAAACACATGAGATTCTTCGCGATACGAAAGTAGTATCTCAAAGTACATGAGATTCTTCGGGTGGTCGAAGCACTCCCTTATCCAATAAGGTTCTTCGCGATACCAAAGCAGTATCTCTAATCACATGAGATTCTTCGTGTGGTCGAAGCAGTCCCTTATCCAATAAGGTTCTTCGCGATACCAAAGCAGTATCTCTAATCACATGAGATTCTTCGGGTGGTCGAAGCAGTCCCTTATCCAATAAGGTTCTTCGCGATACCAAAACAGTATCTCTAAACACATGAGATTCTTCGCGATACCAAAGCAGTATCTCTAAATACAGGAGTATACTCGGGTGGTCGATGCAGTCTCTTGTCCAATAAGATTCTTCGCAATACGAAAGCAGTATCTCTAAATACATCAGATTCTTCGGGTGGTCGAAGCAGTCCCTTATCCAATAAGGTTCTTCGCGATACCACAGTAGTATCTCTAATCACATGAGATTCTTCGGGTGTTCGAAGCAGTCCCTTATCCCATAAGGTTCTTCGCGATACCAAAATAATATCTCTAAACACATGAGACTCTTCGGGTGGTCGAAGCAGTCCCTTAACCAATAAGATTCTTCACGATACCAAAGCAGTATCTCAAAACACATGAGATTCTTCGGGTGGTCAAAGCAGTACCTTATTTAATAAGGTTCTTCGTGATACCAAAGCAGTATCTCTAAACACATGAGATTCTTTGGGTCGTCGTAGCAGTCCCTTATCCATTAAGGTTCTTCGCGCTACCAAAGCAGTATCTCTAAACACATGTGATTCTTTGGGTGGTCGAAGCAGTCCCTTTTCCAATAAGGTTCTTAGCGATACCAAAACAGAATCTCTAAACACATGAGATTCTTCGTGATACCAAAGCAGTATCTCTAAATACACGAGATTCCTCGGGTGGTCGAAGCAATACATTATTCAATAAGGTTCTTCGTGATACCAAAGCAGTATCTCTAAACACATGAGATTCTTCAGGTGGACGAAGCAGTCCCTTATCCAATAAGGTTCTTCGCGATACCAAAGCAGTATCTCTAATCACATGAGATTCTTCGGGTGGTCGAAGCAGTCCCTTATCCAATAAGGTTCTTCGCGATACCAAAACAATATCTCTAAACACATGAAATTCTTCGCGATACCAAAGCAGTATATCTAAATACATGAGATTCCTCGGGTGGTCGATGCAGTCCCTTATCAAATAAGACTCCTCACGATACGAAAGAAGTATCTCTAAACACATGAGATTCTTCGGGTGGTCGAAGCAGTCCCTTATCTGTTAAGGTTCTTGGCGAAACCAAAGCAGTATCTCTAAACACATGAGATTCTTCGGGTGGTTGAAGAAGTCCATTATCCAATAAGGTTCTTTGCGATACCCAAGTAGTATATCTAAACACATGAGATTCTTTGGGTGGTCAAAGCAGTCCCTTATCGAATAAGGTTCTTCGCGATACCAAAGCAGTATCTCTAAACACATGAGATTCTTCGGGTGGTCGAAGCAGTCCCTTATCCAATAAGGTTCTTTGCGATACCAAAGCAGTATCTCTAAACACATGAGATTCTTCGGGTGGTCGAAGCATCCCCTTATCCAATAAGGTTCTTCGCGATACCAAAGCAGTATCTCTAAACACATGAGATTCTTCGAGTTATCGAAGCAGTACCTTATTCAATAAGGTTCTTCGCGATACACAAGCAGTATCTCTAAACACATGAGATTCTTTGGGTGGTCAAAGCAGTTCTTTATCCAATAAGGTTCTTCGCGATACCAAAGGAGTATCTTTAATCACATGATATTCTTCGGGTGGTCAAAGCAGTCCCTTATCCAATAAGGTTCTTCGCGATACGAAAGCAGTATCTCTAAACACATCAGATTCTTCGGGTGGTCATGCTGTCCCTTATCGATTAAGGTTCTACGCGATACCAAAGCAGTATCTCTGAACACATGAGATTCTTCACGATACCAAAGCAGTATCTCTAAACACATGAGATTCTTCCTGATATCAAAGAAGTATCTCTAAACAGATGAGATTCTCCGCGATACCAAAGCAGTATGTCTAAACACATGAGATTCTTCGGTTGGTCAAAGCAGTCCCTTATCTAATAAGGTTCTTTGCGATACTAAAGCAGTTTCTCTAAACACATGAGATTCTTCGGGTGGTCAAAGCAGTCCCTTATCTAATAAGGTTCTTCGCGATACCAAAGCAGCATCTTTAAACACATGAGATTCGTCGAGTGGTCGAAGCAGTGCCTTACCCAATAAGGTTCTTCGCGATACCAAAGCAGTATCTCTAAACAGATGAGATTCTTCGGGTGGTCAAAGAAGTGCCTTATCTAATAAGGTTCTTCGCGATACCAAAGCAGTATTTCTAAACACATGAGATTCTTCGGGTGGTGAAAGCAGTCCGTTATCCAATAAGGTTCTTCGCAATATCAAAGCAGTATCTCTAAACACATGATATTCTTCGCGATACCAAAGCAGTGTCTCTAAACACATGAGATTCTTCGGGTGGTCAAAGCAGTCCCTTATCCAATAAGGTTTTTTGCGATACCAAAGCAGTATCTCTAAACACATGAGATTCTTCAGGTGGTTGAGGCAGTCCCTTATCCAATAAGGTTCTTCGCGATACCAAAGCAGTATCTCTAAACACATGAGATTCTTCGGGTGGTCGAAGTAGTATCTTATTCAATAATGTTTTTCGTGATACCAAAGAAGTATCTCTAAACACATGAGATTCTTCGGATGGTCGAAGCAGTCCCTTATCCAATAAGGTTCTTCGCGATACCAAAGCAGTATCTCTAAACACATGAGGTTCTTCGGGTGGTCGAAGCAGTCCCTTATCCAATAAGGTTCTTCGCGATACCAAAACAGTATCTTTAAACACATGAGATTCTTCGCGATACCAAAGCAGTATCTCTAAATACATGAGATTCCTCGGGTGGTCGATGCAGTCCCTTATCCAAAAACATTTTTCGCGATACGAAAGCAGTATCTCTAAACACATGAGATTCTTCGCGATACGAAAGCAGTATCTCTAAGTACATGAGATTCTTCGGGTGGTCGAAGCACTCCCTTATCCAATAAGGTTCTTCACGATACCAAAGAAGTATCTCTAATCACATGAGATTCTTCGTGTGGTCGAAGCAGTCCCTTATCCAATAAGGTTCTTCGCAATACCAAAGCAGTATCTCTAATCACATGAGATTCTTCGGGTGGTCGAAGCAGTCCCTTATCCAATAAGGTTCTTCGCGATTCCAAAACAGTATCTCTAAACACATGAGATTCTTCGCGATACCAAAGAAGTATCTCTAAATACATGAGATTCCTCGGGTGGTCGATGCAGTCTCTTATCCAATAAGATTCTTCGCGATACGAAAGCAGTATCTCTAAACACATCAGATTCTTCGGGTGGTCGAAGCTGTCCCTTATCCAATAAGGTTCTTCGCGATACCACAGTAGTATCTCTAATCACATGAGATTCTTCAGGTGTTCGAAGCAGTCCCTTATCCAATAAAGTTCTTCGCGATACCAAAACAATATCTCTAAACACATGAGATTCTTCGGGTGGTCGAAGCAGTCCCTTAACCAATAAGGTTCTTCGCGATACCAAAGCAGTATCTCAAAACACATGAGATTCTTCGGGTGGTCAAAACAGTACCTTATTTAATAAGGTTCTTCGTGATACCAAAGCAGTATCTCTAAACACATGAGATTCTTCGGGTGGTCGAAGCAGTCCCTTATCCAATAAGGTTCTTCGCGATACCAAAGCAGTATCTCTAAACACATGAGATTCTTTGGGTGGTCGAAGCATCCCCTTATCCAATAAGGTTCTTCGCGATACAAAAGCAGTATCTCTAAACACATGAGATGCTTCGGGTTATCGAAGCAGTACCTTATTCAATAAGGTTCTTCGCGATACACAAGCAGTATCTCTAAACACATGAGATTCTTTGGGTGCTCAAAGCAGTTCTTTATCCAATAAGGTTCTTCGCGATACCAAAGGAGTATCTTTAATCACATGATATTCTTCGGGTGGTCAAAGCAGTCCCATATCCAATAAGGTTCTTCGCGATACGAAAGCTAGTATCTCTAAACACATGAGATTCTTCGGGTGGTCATAGCAGTCCCTTATCCATTAAGGTTCTACGCGATACCAAAGCAGTATCTCTGAACACATGAGATTCTTCACGATACCAAAGCAGTATCTCTAAACACATGAGATTCTTCCCGATATCAAAGAAGTATCTCTAAACACATGAGATTCTCCGCGATACCAAAGCAGTATGTCTAAACACATGAGATTCTTCGGTTGGTCAAAGCAGTCCCTTATCTAATAAGGTTCTTTGCGATACTAAAGCAGTTTCTCTAAACACATGAGATTCTTCGGGTGGTCAAAGCAGTCCCTTATCTAATAAGGTTCTTCGCGATACCAAAGCAGCATCTTTAAACACATGAGATTCGTCGGGTGGTCGAAGCAGTGCCTTACCCAATAAGGTTCTTCGCGATACCAAAGCAGTATCTCTAAACAGATGAGATTCTTCGGGTGGTCAAAGAAGTGCCTTATCTAATAAGGTTCTTCGCAATACCAAAGCAGTATCTCTAAACACATGAGATTCTTCGGGTGGTGAAAGCAGTCCGTTATCCAATAAGGTTCTTCGCAATATCAAAGCAGTATCTCTAAACACATGATATTCTTCGCGATACCAAAGCAGTGTCTCTAAACACATGAGATTCTTCGGGTGGTCAAAGCAGTCCCTTATCCAATAAGGTTTTTTGCGATACCAAAGCAGTATCTCTAAACACATGAGATTCTTCAGGTGGTTGAGGCAGTCCCTTATCCAATAAGGTTCTTCGCGATGCCAAAGCAGTATCTCTAAACACATGAGATTCTGCGGGTGGTCGAAGCAGTACCTTATTCAATAATGTTTTTCGTGATACCAAAGAAGTATCTCTAAACACATGAGATTCTTCGGATGGTCGAAGCAGTCCCTTATCCAATAAGGTTCTTCGCGATACCAAAGCAGTATCTCTAAACACATGAGGTTCTTCGGGTGGTCGAAGCAGTCCCTTATCCAATAAGGTTCTTCGCGATACCAAAACAGTATCTTTAAACACATGAGATTCTTCGCGATACCAAAGCAGTATCTCTAAATACATGAGATTCCTCGGGTGGTCGATGCAGTCCCTTATCCAAAAACATTTTTCGCGATACGAAAGCAGTATCTCTAAACACATGAGATTCTTCGCGATACGAAAGCAGTATCTCTAAGTACATGAGATTCTTCGGGTGGTCGAAGCACTCCCTTATCCAATAAGGTTCTTCACGATACCAAAGCATTATCTCTAATCACATGAGATTCTTCGTGTGGTCGAAGCAGTCCCTTATCCAATAAGGTTCTTCGCAATACCAAAGCAATATCTCTAATCACATGAGATTCTTCGGGTGGTCGAAGCAGTCCCTTATCCAATAAGGTTCTTCGCGATTCCAAAACAGTATCTCTAAACACATGAGATTCTTCGCGATACCAAAGCAGTATCTCTAAATACATGAGATTCCTCGGGTGGTCGATGCAGTCTCTTATCCAATAAGATTCTTCACGATACGAAAGCAGTATCTCTAAACACATCAGATTCTTCGGGTGGTCGAAGCTGTCCCTTATCCAATAAGGTTCTTCGCGATACCACAGTAGTATCTCTAATCACATGAGATTCTTCAGGTGTTCGAAGTAGTCCCTTATCCAATAAAGTTCTTCGCGATACCAAAACAATATCTCTAAACACATGAGATTCTTTGGGTGGTCGAAGCAGTCCCTTAACCAATAAGGTTCTTCGCGATACCAAAGCAGTATCTCAAAACACATGAGATTCTTCGGGTGGTCAAAACAGTACCTTATTTAATAAGGTTCTTCGTGATACCAAAGCAGTATCTCTAAACACATGAGATTCTTCGGGTGGTCGAAGAAGTCCCTTATCCAATAAGGTTCTTCGCGATACCAAAGCAGTATCTCTAAACACATGACATTCTTCGGGTGGTCGAGGCATCCCCTTATCCAATAAGGTTCTTCGCGATACCAAAGCAGTATCTCTAAACACATGAGATGCTTCGGGTTATCGAAGCAGTACCTTATTCAATAAGGTTCTTCGCGATACACAAGCAGTATCTCTAAACACATGAGATTCTTTGGGTGGTCAAAGCAGTTCTTTATCCAATAAGGTTCTTCGCGATACCAAAGGAGTATCTTTAATCACATGATATTCTTCGGGTGGTCAAAGCAGTCCCATATCCAATAAGGTTCTTCGCGATACGAAAGCTAGTATCTCTAAACACATGAGATTCTTCGGGTGGTCATAGCAGTCCCTTATCCATTAAGGTTCTACGCGATACCAAAGCAGTATCTCTGAACACATGAGATTCTTCACGATACCAAAGCAGTATCTCTAAACACATGAGATTCTTCCCGATATCAAAGAAGTATCTCTAAACACATGAGGTTCTTCGGGTGGTCGAAGCAGTCCCTTATCCAATAAGGTTCTTCGCGATACCAAAGCAGTATCTCTAAACAGATGAGATTCTTCGCGATACCAAAGCAGTATCTCTAAATACATGAGATTCCTCGGGTGGTCGATGCAGTCCCTTATCCAAAAACATTTTTCGCGATACGAAAGCAGTATCTCTAAACACATGAGATTCTTCGCGATACGAAAGCAGTATCTCTAAGTACATGAGATTCTTCGGGTGGTCGAAGCACTCCCTTATCCAATAAGGTTCTTCACGATACCAAAGCATTATCTCTAATCACATGAGATTCTTCGTGTGGTCGAAGCAGTCCCTTATCCAATAAGGTTCTTCGCAATACCAAAGCAATATCTCTAATCACATGAGATTCTTCGGGTGGTCGAAGCAGTCCCTTATCCAATAAGGTTCTTCGCGATACCAAAGCAGTATCTCTGAACACATGAGATTCTTCACGATACCAAAGCAGTATCTCTAAACACATGAGATTCTTCCCGATATCAAAGAAGTATCTCTAAACACATGAGGTTCTTCGGGTGGTCGAAGCAGTCCCTTATCCAATAAGGTTCTTCGCGATACCAAAGCAGTATCTCTAAACAGATGAGATTCTTCGCGATACCAAAGCAGTATCTCTAAATACATGAGATTCCTCGGGTGGTCGATGCAGTCCCTTATCCAAAAACATTTTTCGCGATACGAAAGCAGTATCTCTAAACACATGAGATTCTTCGCGATACGAAAGCAGTATCTCTAAGTACATGAGATTCTTCGGGTGGTCGAAGCACTCCCTTATCCAATAAGGTTCTTCGCGATACCACAGTAGTATCTCTAATCACATGAGATTCTTCAGGTGTTCGAAGCAGTCCCTTATCCAATAAAGTTCTTCGCGATACCAAAACAATATCTCTAAACACATGAGATTCTTCGGGTGGTCGAAGCAGTCCCTTAACCAATAAGGTTCTTCGCGATACCAAAGCAGTATCTCAAAACACATGAGATTCTTCGGGTGGTCAAAACAGTACCTTATTTAATAAGGTTCTTCGTGATACCAAAGCAGTATCTCTAAACACATGAGATTCTTCGGGTGGTCGAAGCAGTCCCTTATCCAATAAGGTTCTTCGCGATACCAAAGCAGTATCTCTAAACACATGAGATTCTTTGGGTGGTCGAAGCATCCCCTTATCCAATAAGGTTCTTCGCGATACAAAAGCAGTATCTCTAAACACATGAGATTCTTCGGGTGGTCAAAACAGTACTTTATTTAATAAGGTTCTTCGTGATACCAAAGCAGTATCTCTAAACACATGAGATTCTTCGGGTGGTCGAAGCAGTCCCTTATCCAATAAGGTTCTTCGCGATACCAAAGCAGTATCTCTAAACACATGAGATTCTTCGGGTGGTCGAAGCATCCCCTTATCCAATAAGGTTCTTCGCGATACCAAAGCAGTATCTCTAAACACATGAGATGCTTCGGGTTATCGAAGCAGTACCTTATTCAATAAGGTTCTTCGCGATACACAAGCAGTATCTCTAAACACATGAGATTCTTCGGGTGGTCACAGCAGTTCTTTATCTAATAAGGTTCTTCGCGATACCAAAGGAGTATCTTTAATCACATGATATTCTTCGGGTGGTCAAAGCAGTCCCTTATCCAATAAGGTTCTTCGCGATACGAAAGCAGTATCTCTAAACACATGAGATTCTTCGGGTGGTCGTAGCAGTCCCTTATCCATTAAGGTTCTATGCGATACCAAAGCAGTATCTCTGAACACATGAGATTATTCATGATACCAAAGCAGTATCTCTAAACATATGAGATTCTTCCCGATATCAAAGAAGTATCTCTAAACACATGAGATTCTCCGCGATACCAAAGCAGTATGTCTAAACACATGAGATTCTTCGGTTGGTCAAATCAGTCCCTTATCTAATAAGGTTCTTTGAAATACTAAAGCAGTTTCTCTAAAGACATGAGATTCTTCGGGTGGTCAAAGCAGTCCCTTATCTAATAAGGTTCTTCGCGATACCAAAGCAGCATCTTTAAACACATGAGATTCGTCGGGTGGTCGAAGCAGTGCCTTACCCAATAAGGTTCTTCGCGATACCAAAGCAGTATCTCTAAACAGATGAGATTCTTCGGGTGGTCAAAGAAGTGCCTTATCTAATAAGGTTCTTCGCGATACCAAAGCAGTATCTCTAAACACATGAGATTCTTCGGGTAGTGAAAGCAGTCCGTTATCCAATAAGGTTCTTCGCAATATCAAAGCAGTATCTCTAAACACATGATATTCTTCGCGATACCAAAGAAGTGTCTCTAAACACATGAGATTCTTCGGGTGGTCAAAGCAGTCCCTTATCCAATAAGGTTTTTTGCGATACCAAAGCAGTATCTCTAAACACATGAGATTCTTCAGGTGGTTGAGGCAGTCCCTTATCCAATAAGGTTCTTCGCGATACCAAAGCAGTATCTCTAAACACATGAGATTCTTCGGGTGGTCGAAGTAGTACCTTATTCAATAAGGTTTTTCGTGATACCAAAGAAGTATCTCTAAACACATGAGATTCTTCGGGTGGTCGAAGCAGTCCCTTATCCAATAAGGTTCTTCACGATACCAAAGCAGTATCTCTAAACACATGAGATTCTTCGGGTGGTCGAAGCATCCCCTTATCCAATAAGGTTCTTCGCGATACCAAAGCAGTATCTCTAAACACATGAGATTCTTCGGGTGGTCAAAACAGTACTTTATTTAATAAGGTTCTTCGTGATACCAAAGCAGTATCTCTAAACACATGAGATTCTTCGGGTGGTCGAAGCAGTCCCTTATCCAATAAGGTTCTTCGCGATACCAAAGCAGTATCTCTAAACACATGAGATTCTTCGGGTGGTCGAAGCATCCCCTTATCCAATAAGGTTCTTCGCGATACCAAAGCAGTATCTCTAAACACATGAGATGCTTCGGGTTATCGAAGCAGTACCTTATTCAATAAGGTTCTTCGCGATACACAAGCAGTATCTCTAAACACATGAGATTCTTCGGGTGGTCACAGCAGTTCTTTATCTAATAAGGTTCTTCGCGATACCAAAGGAGTATCTTTAATCACATGATATTCTTCGGGTGGTCAAAGCAGTCCCTTATCCAATAAGGTTCTTCGCGATACGAAAGCAGTATCTCTAAACACATGAGATTCTTCGGGTGGTCGTAGCAGTCCCTTATCCATTAAGGTTCTATGCGATACCAAAGCAGTATCTCTGAACACATGAGATTATTCATGATACCAAAGCAGTATCTCTAAACATATGAGATTCTTCCCGATATCAAAGAAGTATCTCTAAACACATGAGATTCTCCGCGATACCAAAGCAGTATGTCTAAACACATGAGATTCTTCGGTTGGTCAAATCAGTCCCTTATCTAATAAGGTTCTTTGAAATACTAAAGCAGTTTCTCTAAAGACATGAGATTCTTCGGGTGGTCAAAGCAGTCCCTTATCTAATAAGGTTCTTCGCGATACCAAAGCAGCATCTTTAAACACATGAGATTCGTCGGGTGGTCGAAGCAGTGCCTTACCCAATAAGGTTCTTCGCGATACCAAAGCAGTATCTCTAAACAGATGAGATTCTTCGGGTGGTCAAAGAAGTGCCTTATCTAATAAGGTTCTTCGCGATACCAAAGCAGTATCTCTAAACACATGAGATTCTTCGGGTAGTGAAAGCAGTCCGTTATCCAATAAGGTTCTTCGCAATATCAAAGCAGTATCTCTAAACACATGATATTCTTCGTGATACCAAAGAAGTGTCTCTAAACACATGAGATTCTTCGGGTGGTCAAAGCAGTCCCTTATCCAATAAGGTTTTTTGCGATACCAAAGCAGTATCTCTAAACACATGAGATTCTTCAGGTGGTTGAGGCAGTCCCTTATCCAATAAGGTTCTTCGCGATACCAAAGCAGTATCTCTAAACACATGAGATTCTTCGGGTGGTCGAAGTAGTACCTTATTCAATAAGGTTTTTCGTGATACCAAAGAAGTATCTCTAAACACATGAGATTCTTCGGGTGGTCGAAGAAGTCCCTTATCCAATAAGGTTCTTCACGATACCAAAGCAGTATCTCTAAACACATGAGATTCTTCGGGTGGTCGAAGCATCCCCTTATCCAATAAGGTTCTTCGCGATACCAAAGCAGTATCTCTAAACACATGAGATTCTTCGGGTGGTCAAAACAGTACTTTATTTAATAAGGTTCTTCGTGATACCAAAGCAGTATCTCTAAACACATGAGATTCTTCGGGTGGTCGAAGCAGTCCCTTATCCAATAAGGTTCTTCGCGATACCAAAGCAGTATCTCTAAACACATGAGATTCTTCGGGTGGTCGAAGCATCCCCTTATCCAATAAGGTTCTTCGCGATACCAAAGCAGTATCTCTAAACACATGAGATGCTTCGGGTTATCGAAGCAGTACCTTATTCAATAAGGTTCTTCGCGATACACAAGCAGTATCTCTAAACACATGAGATTCTTCGGGTGGTCACAGCAGTTCTTTATCTAATAAGGTTCTTCGCGATACCAAAGGAGTATCTTTAATCACATGATATTCTTCGGGTGGTCAAAGCAGTCCCTTATCCAATAAGGTTCTTCGCGATACGAAAGCAGTATCTCTAAACACATGAGATTCTTCGGGTGGTCGTAGCAGTCCCTTATCCATTAAGGTTCTATGCGATACCAAAGCAGTATCTCTGAACACATGAGATTATTCATGATACCAAAGCAGTATCTCTAAACATATGAGATTCTTCCCGATATCAAAGAAGTATCTCTAAACACATGAGATTCTCCGCGATACCAAAGCAGTATGTCTAAACACATGAGATTCTTCGGTTGGTCAAATCAGTCCCTTATCTAATAAGGTTCTTTGAAATACTAAAGCAGTTTCTCTAAAGACATGAGATTCTTCGGGTGGTCAAAGCAGTCCCTTATCTAATAAGGTTCTTCGCGATACCAAAGCAGCATCTTTAAACACATGAGATTCGTCGGGTGGTCGAAGCAGTGCCTTACCCAATAAGGTTCTTCGCGATACCAAAGCAGTATCTCTAAACAGATGAGATTCTTCGGGTGGTCAAAGAAGTGCCTTATCTAATAAGGTTCTTCGCGATACCAAAGCAGTATCTCTAAACACATGAGATTCTTCGGGTAGTGAAAGCAGTCCGTTATCCAATAAGGTTCTTCGCAATATCAAAGCAGTATCTCTAAACACATGATATTCTTCGCGATACCAAAGAAGTGTCTCTAAACACATGAGATTCTTCGGGTGGTCAAAGCAGTCCCTTATCCAATAAGGTTTTTTGCGATACCAAAGCAGTATCTCTAAACACATGAGATTCTTCAGGTGGTTGAGGCAGTCCCTTATCCAATAAGGTTCTTCGCGATACCAAAGCAGTATCTCTAAACACATGAGATTCTTCGGGTGGTCGAAGTAGTACCTTATTCAATAAGGTTTTTCGTGATACCAAAGAAGTATCTCTAAACACATGAGATTCTTCGGATTGTCGAAGCAGTCCCTTATCCAATAAGGTTCTTCGCGATACCAAAGCAGTATCTCTAAACACATGAGGTTCTTCGGGTGGTCGAAGCAGTCCCTTATCCAATAAGGTTCTTCGCGATACCAAAACAGTATCTTTAAACACATGAGATTCTTCGCGATACGAAAGCAGTATCTCTAAATACATGAGATTCCTCGGGTGGTCGATGCAGTCCCTTATCCAAAAAGGTTTTTCGCGATACGAAAGCAGTATCTCTAAACACATGAGATTCTTCGCGATACGAAAGCAGTATCTCTAAGTACATGAGATTCTTCGGGTGGTCGAAGCACTCCCTTATCCAATAAGGTTCTTCGCGATACCAAAGCAGTATCTCTAATCACATGAGATTCTTCGTGTGATCGAAGCAGTCCCTTATCCAATAAGGTTCTTCGCGATACCAAAGCAGTATCTCTAATCACATGAGATTCTTCGGGTGGTCGAAGCAGTCCCTTATCCAATAAGGTTCTTCGCGATTCCAAAACAGTATCTCTAAACACATGAGATTCTTCGCGATACCAAAACAGTATCTCTAAATACATGAGATTCCTCGGGTGGTCGATGTAGTCTCTTATCCAATAAGATTCTTCGCGATACGAAAGCAGTATCTCTAAACACATCAGATTCTTTGGGTGGTCGAAGCTGTCCCTTATCCAATAAGGTTCTTCGCGATACCACAGTAGTATCTCTAATCACATGAGATTCTTCAGGTGTTCGAAGAAGTCCCTTATCCAATTAAGTTCTTCGCGATACCAAAACAATATCTCTAAACACATGAGATTCTTCGGGTGGTCGAAGCAGTCCCTTAACCAATAAGGTTCTTCGCGATACCAAAGCAGTATCTCAAAACACATGAGATTCTTCGGGTGGTCAAAACAGTACCTTATTTAATAAGGTTCTTCGTGATACCAAAGCAGTATCTCTAAACACATGAGATTCTTCGGGTGGTCGAAGCAGTCCCTTATCCAATAAGGTTCTTCGCGATACCAAAGCAGTATCTCTAAACACATGAGATTCTTCGGGTGGTCGAAGCATCCCCTTATCCAATAAGGTTCTTCGCGATACCAAAGCAGTATCTCTAAACACATGAGATGCTTCGGGTTATCGAAGCAGTACCTTATTCAATAAGGTTCTTCGCGATACAAAAGCAGTATCACTAAACACATGAGATTCTTCGGGTGGTCAAAGCAGTTCTTTATCTAATAAGGTTCTTCGCGATACCAAAGGAGTATCTTTAATCACATGATATTCTTCGGGTGGTCAAAGCAGTCCCTTATCCAATAAGGTTCTTCGCGATACGAAAGCAGTATCTCTAAACACATGAGATTCTTCGGGTGGTCGTAGCAGTCCCTTATCCATTAAGGTTCTACGCGATACCAAAGCAGTATCTCTGAACACATGAGATTCTTCATGATACCAAAGCAGTATCTCTAAACATATGAGATTCTTCCCGATATCAAAGAAGTATCTCTAAACACATGAGATTCTCCGCGATACCAAAGCAGTATGTCTAAACACATGAGATTCTTCGGTTGGTCAAATCAGTCCCTTATCTAATAAGGTTCTTTGAAATACTAAAGCAGTTTCTCTAAAGACATGAGATTCTTCGGGTGGTCAAAGCAGTCCCTTATCTAATAAGGTTCTTCGCGATACCAAAGCATCATCTTTAAACACATGAGATTCGTCGGGTGGTCGAAGCAGTGCCTTATCCAATAAGGTTCTTCGCGATACCAAAGCAGTATCTCTAAACAGATGAGATTCTTCGGGTGGTCAAAGAAGTGCCTTATCTAATAAGGTTCTTCGCGATACCAAAGCAGTATCTCTAAACACATGAGATTCTTCGGGTGGTGAAAGCAGTCTGTTGTCCAATAAGGTTCTTCGCAATATCAAAGCAGTATCTCTAAACACATGATATTCTTCGCGATACCAAAGCAGTATCTCTAAACACATGAGATTCTTCGGGTGGTCGAAGCAGTCCCTTATCCAATAAGGTTTTTTGCAATACCAAAGCAGTATCTCTAAACACATGAGATTCTTCAGGTGGTTGAGGCAGTCCCTTATCCAATAAGGTTCTTCGTGATACCAAAGCAGTATCTCTAAACACATGAGATTCTTCGGGTGGTCGAAGCAGTACCTTATTCAATAAGGTTTTTCGTGATACCAAAGAAGTATCTCTTAACACATGAGATTCTTCGGATGGTCGAAGCAGTCCCTTATCCAATAAGGTTCTTCGCGATACCAAAGCAGTATCTCTAAACACATGAGGTTCTTCGGGTGGTCGAAGCAGTCCCTTATCCAATAAGGTTCATCGCGATACCAAAACAATATCTTTAAACACATGAGATTCTTCGCGATACGAAAGCAGTATCTCTAAATACATGAGATTCCTCGGGTGGTCGATGCAGTCCCTTATCCAAAAAGGTTTTTCGCGATACGAAAGTAGTATCTCTAAACACATGAGATTCTTCGCGATACGAAAGCAGTATCTCTAAGTACATGAGATTCTTCGGGTGGTCGAAGCACTCCCTTATCCAATAAGGTTCTTCGTGATACCAAAGCAGTATCTCTAATCACATGAGATTTTTCGTGTGGTCGAAGCAGTCCCTTATCCAATAAGGTTCTTCGCGATACCAAAGTAGTATCTCTAATCACATGAGATTCTTCGGGTGGTCGAAGCAGTCCCTTATCCAATAAGGTTCTTCACGATTCCAAAACAGTATCTCTAAACACATGAGATTCTTCGCGATACCAAAGCAGTATCTCTAAATACATGAGATTCCTCGGGTGGTCGATGCAGTCTCTTATCCAATAAGATTCTTCGCCATACGAAAGCAGTATCTCTAAACACATCAGATTCTTCGGGTGGTCGAAGCTGTCCTTTATCCAATAAGGTTCTTCGCGATACCACAGTAGTATCTCTAATCACATGAGATTCTTCAGGTTTTCGAAGCAGTCCCTTATCCAATAAAGTTCTTCGCGATACCAAAACAATATCTCTAAACACATGAGATTCTTCGGGTGGTCGAAGCAGTCCCTTAACCAATAAGGTTCTTCGCGATACCAAAGCAGTATCTCAAAACACATGAGATTCTTCGGGTTGTCAAAGCAGTACCTTATTTAATAAGGTTCTTCGTGATACCGAAGCAGTATCTCTAAACACATGAGATTCTTCGGGTGGTCGTAGTAGTCCCTTATCCATTAAGGTTCTTCGCGATACCAAAGCAGTATCTCTAAACACATGTGATTCTTTGGGTGGTCGAAGCAGTCCCTTTTCCAATAAGGTTCTTCGCGATACCAAAACAGAATCTCTAAACACATGAGATTCTTCGTGATACCATAGGAGTATCTCTAAATACACGAGATTCCTCGGGTGGTCGAAGCAATACCTTATTCAATAAGGTTCTTCGTGATACCAAAGCAGTATCTCTAAACACATGAGATTCTTCGGGTGGACGAAGAAGTCCCTTATCCAATAAGGTTCTTCGCGATACCAAAGTAGTATCTCTAATCACATGAGATTCTTCGGGTGGTGGAAGCAGTCCCTTATCCAATAAGGTTCTTCGCGATACCAAAACAATATCTCTAAACACATGAGATTCTCCGCGATACCAAAGCAGTATATCTAAATACATGAGATTCCTCGGGTGGTCGATGCAGTCCCTTATCCAATAAGACTTTTCGCGATACAAAAGCAGTATCTCTAAACACATGAGATTCTTCGGGTGGTCGAAGCAGTCCCTTATCCAATAAGGTTCTTCGTGATACCAAAGCAGTATCTCTAAACACATGAGATTCTTCGGGTGGTCGAAGCATCCCCTTATCCAATAAGGTTCTTCGCGATACCAAAGCAGTATCTCTAAACACATGAGATTATTCGGGTGGTCGAAGCAGTACCTTATTCAATAAGGTTTTTCGTGATACCAAAGAAGTATCTCTAAACACATGAGATTCTTTGGATGGTCGAAGCAGTCCCTTATCCAATAAGGTTCTTCGCGATACCAAAGCAGTATCTCTAAACACATGACGTTCTTCGGGTGGTCGAAGCAGTCCCTTATCCAATAAGGTTCTTCGCGATACCAAAACAGTATCTTTAAACACATGAGATTCTTCGCGATACGAAAGCAGTATCTCTAAATACATGAGATTCCTCGGGTGGTCGATGCAGTCCCTTATCCAAAAAGGTTTTTCGCGATACGAAAGTAGTATCTCTAAACACATGAGATTCTTCGCGATACGAAAGGAGTATCTCTAAGTACATGAGATTCTTCGGGTGGTCGAAGCACTCCCTTATCCAATAAGGTTCTTCGTGATACCAAAGCAGTATCTCTAATCACATGAGATTCTTCGTGTGGTCGAAGCAGTCCCTTATCCAATAAGGTTCTTCGCGATACCAAAGTAGTATCTCTAATCACATGAGATTCTTCGGGTGGTCGAAGCAGTCCCTTATCCAATAAGGTTCTTCACGATTCCAAAACAGTATCTCTAAACACATGAGATTCTTCGCGATACCAAAGCAGTATCTCTAAATACATGAGATTCCTCGGGTGGTCGATGCAGTCTCTTATCCAATAAGATTCTTCGCCATACGAAAGCAGTATCTCTAAACACATCAGATTCTTCGGGTGGTCGAAGCTGTCCCTTATCCAATAAGGTTCTTCGCGATACCACAGTAGTATCTCTAATCACATGAGATTCTTCAGGTTTTCGAAGCAGTCCCTTATCCAATAAAGTTCTTCGCGATACCAAAACAATATCTCTAAACACATGAGATTCTTCGGGTGGTCGAAGCAGTCCCTTAACCAATAAGGTTCTTCGCGATACCAAAGCAGTATCTCAAAACACATGAGATTCTTCGGGTTGTCAAAGCAGTACCTTATTTAATAAGGTTCTTCGTGATACCGAAGCAGTATCTCTAAACACATGAGATTCTTCGGGTGGTCGTAGTAGTCCCTTATCCATTAAGGTTCTTCGCGATACCAAAGCAGTATCTCTAAACACATGTGATTCTTTGGGTGGTCGAAGCAGTCCCTTTTCCAATAAGGTTCTTCGCGATACCAAAACAGAATCTCTAAACACATGAGATTCTTCGTGATACCATAGGAGTATCTCTAAATACACGAGATTCCTCGGGTGGTCGAAGCAATACCTTATTCAATAAGGTTCTTCGTGATACCAAAGCAGTATCTCTAAACACATGAGATTCTTCGGGTGGTCGAAGCAGTCCCTTATCCAATAAGGTTTTTTGCAATACCAAAGCAGTATCTCTAAACACATGAGATTCTTCAGGTGGTTGAGGCAGTCCCTTATCCAATAAGGTTCTTCGTGATACCAAAGCAGTATCTCTAAACACATGAGATTCTTCGGGTGGTCGAAGCAGTACCTTATTCAATAAGGTTTTTCGTGATACCAAAGAAGTATCTCTTAACACATGAGATTCTTCGGATGGTCGAAGCAGTCCCTTATCCAATAAGGTTCTTCGCGATACCAAAGCAGTATCTCTAAACACATGAGGTTCTTCGGGTGGTCGAAGCAGTCCCTTATCCAATAAGGTTCATCGCGATACCAAAACAGTATCTTTAAACACATGAGATTCTTCGCGATACGAAAGCAGTATCTCTAAATACATGAGATTCCTCGGGTGGTCGATGCAGTCCCTTATCCAAAAAGGTTTTTCGCGATACGAAAGTAGTATCTCTAAACACATGAGATTCTTCGCGATACGAAAGCAGTATCTCTAAGTACATGAGATTCTTCGGGTGGTCGAAGCACTCCCTTATCCAATAAGGTTCTTCGTGATACCAAAGCAGTATCTCTAATCACATGAGATTCTTCGTGTGGTCGAAGCAGTCCCTTATCCAATAAGGTTCTTCGCGATACCAAAGTAGTATCTCTAATCACATGAGATTCTTCGGGTGGTCGAAGCAGTCCCTTATCCAATAAGGTTCTTCACGATTCCAAAACAGTATCTCTAAACACATGAGATTCTTCGCGATACCAAAGCAGTATCTCTAAATACATGAGATTCCTCGGGTGGTCGATGCAGTCTCTTATCCAATAAGATTCTTCGCCATACGAAAGCAGTATCTCTAAACACATCAGATTCTTCGGGTGGTCGAAGCTGTCCCTTATCCAATAAGGTTCTTCGCGATACCACAGTAGTATCTCTAATCACATGAGATTCTTCAGGTTTTCGAAGCAGTCCCTTATCCAATAAAGTTCTTCGCGATACCAAAACAATATCTCTAAACACATGAGATTCTTCGGGTGGTCGAAGCAGTCCCTTAACCAATAAGGTTCTTCGCGATACCAAAGCAGTATCTCAAAACACATGAGATTCTTCGGGTTGTCAAAGCAGTACCTTATTTAATAAGGTTCTTCGTGATACCGAAGCAGTATCTCTAAACACATGAGATTCTTCGGGTGGTCGTAGTAGTCCCTTATCCATTAAGGTTCTTCGCGATACCAAAGCAGTATCTCTAAACACATGTGATTCTTTGGGTGGTCGAAGCAGTCCCTTTTCCAATAAGGTTCTTCGCGATACCAAAACAGAATCTCTAAACACATGAGATTCTTCGTGATACCATAGGAGTATCTCTAAATACACGAGATTCCTCGGGTGGTCGAAGCAATACCTTATTCAAAAAGGTTCTTCGTGATACCAAAGCAGTATCTCTAAACACATGAGATTCTTCGGGTGGACGAAGCAGTCCCTTATCCAATAAGGTTCTTCGCGATACCAAAGTAGTATCTCTAATCACATGAGATTCTTCGGGTGGTGGAAGCAGTCCCTTATCCAATAAGGTTCTTCGCGATACCAAAACAATATCTCTAAACACATGAGATTCTCCGCGATACCAAAGCAGTATATCTAAATACATGAGATTCCTCGGGTGGTCAATGCAGTCCCTTATCCAATAAGACTTTTCGCGATACAAAAGCAGTATCTCTAAACACATGAGATTCTTCGGGTGGTCGAAGCAGTCCCTTATCCAATAAGGTTCTTCGTGATACCAAAGCAGTATCTCTAAACACATGAGATTCTTCGGGTGGTCGAAGCATCCCCTTATCCAATAAGGTTCTTCGCGATACCAAAGCAGTATCTCTAAACACATGAGATTCTTCGGGTGGTCGAAGCAGTACCTTATTCAATAAGGTTTTTCGTGATACCAAAGAAGTATCTCTAAACACATGAGATTCTTTGGATGGTCGAAGCAGTCCCTTATCCAATAAGATTCTTCGCGATACCAAAGCAGTATCTCTAAACACATGACGTTCTTCGGGTGGTCGAAGCAGTGCCTTATCCAATAAGGTTCTTCGCGATACCAAAACAGTATCTTTAAACACATGAGATTCTTCGCGATACGAAAGCAGTATCTCTAAATACATGAGATTCCTCGGGTGGTCGATGCAGTCCCTTATCCAAAAAGGTTTTTCGCGATACGAAAGCAGTATCTCTAAACACATGAGATTCTTCGTGATACGAAAGCAGTATCTCTAAGTACATGAGATTCTTCGGGTGGTCGAAGCACTCCCTTATCCAATAAGGTTCTTCGCGATAACAAAGCAGTATCTCTAATCACATGAGATTCTTCGTGTGGTCGAAGCAGTCCCTTATCCAATAAGGTTCTTCGCGATACCAAAGCAGTATCTCTAATCACATGAGATTCTTCGGGTGGTCGAAGCAGTCCCTTATCCAATAAGGTTCTTCGCGATTCTAAAACAGTATCTCTAAACACATGAGATTCTTCGCGATACCAAAGCAGTATCTCTAAATACATGAGATTCCTCGGGTGGTCGATGCAGTCTCTTATCCAATAAGATTCTTCGCGATACGAAAGCAGTATCTCTAAACACATCAGATTCTTCGGGTGGTCGAAGCTGTCCCTTATCCAATAAGGTTCTTCGCGATACCACAGTAGTATCTCTAATCACATGAGATTCTTCAGGTGTTCGAAGCAGTCCCTTATCTAATAAAGTTCTTCGCGATACCAAAACAATATCTCTAAACATATGAGATTCTTCGGGTGGTCGAAGCAGTCCCTTAATCAATAAGGTTCTTCACGATACCAAAGCAGTATCTCAAAACACATGAGATTCTTCGGGTGGTCAAAGCAGTACCTTATTTAATAAGGTTCTTCGTGATACCAAAGTAGTATCTCTAAAAACATGAGATTCTTCGGGTGGTCGCAGCAGTCCCTTATCCATTAAGGTTTTTCGCGATACCAAAGCAGTATCTCTAAACACATGTGATTCTTTGGGTGGTCGAAGCAGTCCCTTTTCCAATAAGGTTCTTCGCGATACCAAAACAGAATCTCTAAACACATGAGATTCTTCGTGATACCAAAGGAGTATCTCTAAATACACGAGATTCCTCAGGTGGTCGAGGCAATACCTTATTCAATAAGGTTCTTCGTGATACCAAAGCAGTATCTCTAAACACATGAGATTCTTCGGGTGTTCGAAGCAGTCCCTTATCCAATAAGGTTCTTCGCGATACCAAAGCAGTATCTCTAATCACATGAGATTCTTCGGGTGGTCGAAGCAGTCCCTTATCCAATACGGTTCTTCGCGATACCAAAACAATATCTCTAAACAAATGAGATTCTTTGCGATACCAAAGTAGTATATCTAAATACATGAGATTCCTTGGGTGGTCGATGCAGTCCCTTATCCAATAAGACTCTTCGCGATACAAAAGCAGTATCTCTAAACACATGAGATTCTTCGGGTGGTCGAAGCAGTCCCTTATCCAATAAGGTTCTTCGTGATACCAAAGCAGTATCTCTAAACACATGAGATTCTTCGGGTGGTCGAAGCATCCCCTTATCCAATAAGGTTCTTCGCGATACCAAAGCAGTATCTCTAAACACATGAGATTCTTCGGGTTGTTGAAGCAGTACCTTATTCAATAAGGTTCTTCGCGATACACAAGCAGTATCTCTAAACACATGAGATTCTTCGGGTGGTCAAAGCAGTTCTTTATCCAATAAGGTTCTTCGCGATACCAAAGGAGTATCTCTAATCACATGATATTCTTCGGGTGGTCAAAGCAGTCCCTTATCCATTAAGGTTCTACGCGATACCAAAGCAGTATCTCTAAACACATGAGATTCTTCACGATACCAAAGCAGTATCTCTAAACACATGAGATTCTTCCCGATATCAAAGACGTATCTCTAAACACATGAGATTCTTCGCGATACCAAACCAGTATCTCTAAACACATGAAATTCTCCAGGTTGTCAAAGCAGTACCTTATCTAACAACGTTCTTCGCGATACCAAAGCAGTATCTCTAAACACATGAGATTCTTCGGGTGGTCGAAGCAGTCCCTTATCCAATAAGGTTCTTCGCGATACCAAAGCAGTATCTTAAAACACATGAGATTCGTCGGGTGGTTGAAGCAGTGCCTTATCTAATAAGGTTTTTCGCGATACCAAAGCAGTATCTCTAAATAGATGAGATTCTTCGGGTGGTCAAAGCAGTCCCTTATCTAATAAGGTTCTTCTCGATACAAAAGCAGTATCTCTAAACACATGAGATACTTCGGGTGGTGAAACCAGTCCCTTATCCAATAAGGTTCTTCGCGATATCAAAGCAGTATCTCTAAACACATGAGATTCTTCAGGTGGTCGAAGCAGTCCCTTATCCAATAAGGTTCTTTGCGATAACAAAGCAGTATCTCTAAACACATGAGATTCTCATGGTGGTTGAAGCAGTCCCTAATCCAATAAGGTTCTTCGCGATACCAAAGCAGTATCTCTAAACACATGAGATTCTTTGGGTGGTCGAAGCAGTACCTTATTCAATAAGGTTCTTCGTGATACCAAAGCAGTATCAATAAAAACATGAGATTCTTCGTGTGTTCGAAATAGTCCCTTATCCAATAAGGTTCTTCGCGATACCAAAGCAGTATCTCTAAACCTATGAGATTCTTCTGGTGATCGAAGCAGTCCATTATCCAATAAGGTTCTTCGCGATACCAAAGCAGTATCTCTAATCACATGAGATTCTTCGGGTGGTCGAAGCAGTCCCTTATCCAATAAGGTTCTTTGCATTTCCAAAACAGTATCTCTAAACACATGAGATTCTTCGCGATACCAAAGTAGTATCTCTAAATACATGATATTCCTCGGGTGGTCGATGCAGTCTCTTATCCAATAAGATTCTTCGCGATACAAAAGCAGTATCTCTAAACACATCAAATTTTTTGGGTGGTCGAAGCAGTCCCTTATCCAATAAGGTTCTTCGTGATACCACAGTAGTATCTCTAATCACATGAGATTCTTCGGGTGTTCGAAGCAGTCCCTTATCCAATAAGGTTCTTCGCGATACCAAAACAATATCTCTAAACACATGAGATTCTTCGGGTGGTCGAAGCAGTCCCTTAACCAATAAGATTCTTCGCAATACCAAAGTAGTATCTCAAAACACATGAGATTCTTCGGGTGGTCAAAGCAGTACCTTATTTAATAAGGTTCTTCGTGATACCAAAGCAGTATCTCTAAACACATGAGATTCTTCGGGTGGTCGTAGCAGTCCCTTATCCACTAAGGTTCTTCGCGATACCAAAGCAGTATCTCTAAACACATGTGATTCTTTGGGTGGTCGAAGTAGTCCCTTTTCCAATAAGGTTCTTCGCGATACCAAAATAGAATCTCTAAACACATGAGATTCTTCTTTATACCAAAGGAGTATCTCTAAATACACGAGATTCCTCGGGTGGTCGAAGCAATACCTTATTCAATAAGGTTCTTCGTGATACCAAAACAGTATCTCTAAACACATGAGATTCTTCGGGTGGACGAAGCAGTCCCTTATCCAATAAGGTTCTTCGCGATACCAAAGCAGTATCTCTAATCACATGAGATTCTCCGGGTGGTCGAAGCAGTCCCTTATCCAATAAGGTTGTTCGCGATACCAAAACAATATCTCTAAACACATGAGATTCTTCACGATACAAAAGCAGTATCTCTAAACACATGAGATTCTTCGGGTGGTCGAAGCAGTCCCTTATCCAATAAGGTTCTTCGTGATACCAAAGCAGTATCTCTAAACACATGAGATTTTTCGTGTGGTCGAAGCATCCGCTTATCCAATAAGGTTATTCGCGATACAAAAGCAGTATCTCTAAACACATGAGATTCTTCGGGTTGTCGAAGCAGTACCTTATTCAATAAGGTTCTTCGCGATACACAAGCAGTATCTCTAAACACATGAGATTCTTCAGGTGGTCAAAGCAGTTCTTTATCCAATAAGGTTATTCGCGATACCAAAGGAGTATCTCTAATCACATGATATTCTTTGGGTGGTCAAAGCAGTCCCTTATCCAATAAGGTTCTTCGCGATACGAAAGCAGTGTCTCTAAACACATGAGATTCTTCGGGTGGTCGTAACAGTCTCTTATCCATTATGGTTCTACGCGATACCAAAGCAGTATCTCTAAACACATGAGATTCTTCACGATACCAAAGCAGTATCTCTAAACACATGAGATTCTTCCCGATATCAAAGAAGTATCTCTAAACACATGAGATTCTTCGCGATACCAAACCAGTATCTCTAAACACATGAGATTCTCCAGGTTGTCAAAGCAGTACCTTATCTAACAAGGTTCTTCGTGATACCAAAGCAGTATCTCTAAACACATGAGATTCTTCGGGTGGTCGAAGCAGTCCCTTATCCAATAAGGTTCTTCGCGATACCAAAGCAGTATCTTAAAACACATGAGATTCGTCGGGTGGTTGAAGCAGTGCCTTATCTAATAAGGTTCTTCGCGATACCAAAGCAGTATCTCTAAACAGATGAGATTCTTCGGGTGGTCAAAGCAGTCCCTTATCTAATAAGGTTCTTCTCGATACAAAAGCAGTATCTCTAAACACATGAGATACTTCGAGTGGTGAAACCAGTCCCTTAACCAATAAGGTTCTTCGCGATATCAAAGCAGTATCTCTAAACACATGAGATTCTTCGGGTGGTCTAAGCAGTCCCTTATCCATTAAGGTTCTTTGCGATACCAAAGCAGTATCTCTAAACACATGAGATTCTCCGGGTGGTTGAAGCAGTCCCTAATCCAATAAGGTTCTTCGCGATACACAAGCAGTATCTCTAAACACATGAGATTCTTCAGGTGGTCAAAGCAGTTCTTTATCCAATAAGGTTATTCGCGATACCAAAGGAGTATCTCTAATCACATGATATTCTTTGGGTGGTCAAAGCAGTCCCTTATCCAATAAGGTTCTTCGCGATACGAAAGCAGTGTCTCTAAACACATGAGATTCTTCGGGTGGTCGTAACAGTCTCTTATCCATTATGGTTCTACGCGATACCAAAGCAATATCTCTAAACACATGAGATTCTTCACGATACCAAAGCAGTATCTCTAAACACATGAGATTCTTCCCGATATCAAAGAAGTATCTCTAAACACATGAGATTCTTCGCGATACCAAACCAGTATCTCTAAACACATGAGATTCTCCAGGTTGTCAAAGCAGTACCTTATCTAACAAGGTTCTTCGTGATACCAAAGCAGTATCTCTAAACACATGAGATTCTTCGGGTGGTCGAAGCAGTCCCTTATCCAATAAGGTTCTTCGCGATACCAAAGCAGTATCTTAAAACACATGAGATTCGTCGGGTGGTTGAAGCAGTGCCTTATCTAATAAGGTTCTTCGCGATAGCAAAGCAGTATCTCTAAACAGATGAGATTCTTCGGGTGGTCAAAGCAGTCCCTTATCTAATAAGGTTCTTCTCGATACAAAAGCAGTATCTCTAAACACATGAGATACTTCGAGTGGTGAAACCAGTCCCTTAACCAATAAGGTTCTTCGCGATATCAAAGCAGTATCTCTAAACACATGAGATTCTTCGGGTGGTCTAAGCAGTCCCTTATCCATTAAGGTTCTTTGCGATACCAAAGCAGTATCTCTAAACACATGAGATTCTCCGGGTGGTTGAAGCAGTCCCTAATCCAATAAGGTTCTTCGCGATACCAAAGCAGTATCTCTAAACACATGAGATTCTTTGGGTGGTCGAAGCCGTACCTTATTCAATTAGGTTCTTCGTGATACCAAAGCAGTATCTATAAAAACATGAGAATCTTCGTGTGGTCGAAGAAGTCCCTTATCCAATAAGGTTCTTCGCGATACCAAAGCAGTATCTCTAAACACATGAGATTCTTCTGGTGGTCGAAGCAGTCCATTATCCAATAAGGTTCTTCGCAATACCAAAACAGTATCTTTAAACACATGAGATTCTTCGCGATACGAAAGCAGTATCTCTAAATACATGAGATTCCTCGGGTGGTCGATGCAGTCCCTTATCCAATAAGGTTCTTCGCGATACGAAAGCAGTATATCTAAACACATGAGATTCATCGTGTGGTCAAAGCAGTCCCTTATCCAATAAGGTTCTTCGCGATACCAAAGCAGTATCTCTAAACACATGAGATTCTTCGGGTGGTCGAAGCAGTCCCTTATCCAATAAGGTTCTTCACGATACCAAAGCAGTATCTCTAAACACATGACATTCTTCAGGTGGTCAAGGCAGTCCCTTATCGAATAAGGTTCTTCGCGATACCAAAGCTGTATAGCTAAACACATGAGATTCTTCGGGTTGTCGAAGCAGTCCCTTATCCAATAAGGTTCTTTATGATACCAAAGTAGTATCTCTAAACCAATGAGATTCTTTGGTTTGTCAAAGCATTCCCTTGTCTAATCAGGTTCTTCCCGATACCAAAGCAGTATCTCTAAACACATGAGATTCTCCAGGTTGTCAAAGCAGTACCTTATCTAACAAGGTTCTTCGCGATACCAATGCAGTATCTCTAAACACATGAGATTCTTCGGGTGGTCGAAGCAGTCCCTTATCCAATAAGGTTCTTCGTGATACCAAAGCAGTATCTTAAATTACATGAGATTCATCGGGTGGTTGAAGCAGTGCCTTCTCTAATAAGGTTCTTCGCGATACCAAAGCATTATCTCTAAACAGATGATATTCTTCGGGTGGTCAAAGCAGTCCCTTATCTAATAAGGTTCTTCTCGATACAAAAGCAGTATCTCTAAACACATGAGATACTTAGGGTGGTGAAAGCAGTCCCTTATCCAATAAGGTTCTTCGCGATATCAAAGCAGTATCTCTAATCACATGAGATTCTTCGCGATACCAAAGCAGTATCTCTAAACACATGAGATTCTTCGGGTGGTCGAAGCAGTCCCTTATCCAATAAGGTTCTTCGTGATACCAAAGCAGTATCTTAAATTACATGAGATTCGTCGGGTGGTTGAATCAGTGCCTTATCTAATAAGGTTCTTCGTGATACCAAAGCAGTATCTCTAAACAGATGATATTCTTCGGGTGGTCAAAGCAGTCCCTTATCTAATAAGGTTCTTCTTGATACAAAAGCAGTATCTCTAAACACATGAGATACTTCGGGTGGTGAAAGCAGTCCCTTATCCAATAAGGTTCTTCGCGATATCAAAGCAGTATCTCTAAACACATGAGATTTTTCGCGATACCAAAGCAGTATCTCTAAACACATGAGATTCTTCGGGTGGTCGAAGCAGTCCCTTATCCAATAAGGTTCTTCGCGACAACAAAGGAGTATCTTTAAACACATGAGATTCGTCGAGTGGTCGAAGCAGTGCCTTATCCAATAAGGTTCCTCGTGATACCAAAGTAGTATCTCTAAACACATGAGATTCTTCGGGTGGTCAAAGCAGTCCCTTATCTAATAAGGTTCTTCGCGATACCAAAGCAGTATCTCTAAACACATGAGATTTTTCGGTTGGTCAAAGCAGTCCCTTATCTAATAAGGTTCTTTGCGATATCAAAGCAGTATCTCTAAACACAGGAGATTTTTCGGGTGGTCAAAGTAGTACCTTATCTAATGAGGTTCTTCGCGATGCCAAAGAAGTATCTCTAAACACATGAGATTCTTCGGGTGGTCGAAGCAGTCCCTTATCCAACAAGGTTCTTCGCGATACGAAAGCAGCATCTTTAAACACATGAGATTCGTCGGGTGGTCGAAGCAGTGCCTTATCCAATAAGGTTCTTCGCGATACCAAAGCAGTATCTCTAAACAGATGAGATTCTTCGGGTGGTCAAAGCAGTCCCTTATCTAATAAAGTTCTTCGCGATACCAAAGCAGTATCTCTTAACACATGAGATACTTCGGGTGGTGAAAGCAGTCCGTTATCCAATAAGGTTCTTCGTTATATCAAAGCAGTATCTCTAAACACATGAGATTCTTCACGATACCAAAGCAGTATCTCTAAACACATGAGATTCTTCGGGTGGTCGAAGCAGTCCCTTATCCAACAAGGTTCTTTGCGATACCAAAGAAGTATCTCTAAACACATGAGATTCTTCAGGTAGTTGAAGCAGTCCCTTATCTAATAAGGTTCTTCGTGATACCAAAGTGTTGCACCCCAAAATTTGACCAACATTTTTTTACCTAGCTTGTGTTCACTAGCATTATCATCTGCTTCTCATTGAAATGTGGGAATAGATCAAGAGGTATGATTACCAATAAAGAGCTATACAAGACTTTGAAGATAGCCAAGGAGCTTATTCAAATATTCAAAGGTTGATATCTTTGTCAGAGAAGTTAAGAGATCCTCAGAAAGATTGGTTGAAACCAAGGTTGTGTGCCTCATAACTTGAGAGTTGTGGGGTCTCCTCAGATGATTCTGAGGCTATGAGGATGGACTTGAAGCTCTGAGAGAGCTTATGAGATGTATTGAAAGCCATCATGAGGCCTAGATAGGTCATTGTACAGGATTCAGAAGACTTAGCCATGAGTGGTATAATTATGGTTTGACTGGGTCAACCCTAGGTCAACTGATGATTTGGAGAAGGTTGAGACATAATCCAAGAGCCATGTGATCATGGATTGATGCATTGAGATGCTATAAGGATGATTCCTAGATCAACTCATCATGATTGAGGAGTTTGAGAAGTTTCAAGCTAGGGTTTCTAAGGCTTGACAGTGTAAAATCCCCTAGTTTGATCCCTATCTTCAAGGCAATTTAGCGAAAGATGTTATTGTCATCTCATCTTACCCCCAACATGAATTTTGTAGAGCTTGCTCTTAGCTTTAATTTGAGTACTAGAAGTCCTTGATAGGATTTGTGGAGCTCAAGTTATGACTTTGACAAGTTACAGGTCATCTGAGGTATGTGAATCTGGGGCCTTGAAAGTCACCCAACTTGCCTCAAACTTTTTCCCAAGAAGGATGATTCCTATGAACTTTTGGTCAACATGAATGTTGTTCCTCATCTTCTTAGCTTTCTAGAGAGTACTAGAAGTCCTTGATAGGATTTGTAGAACTCAAGTTATGGCTTTGACAAGTCAAGGGCATTTTGGTCACTTGGATATTATAGGTCATTTCAAGCATGAGGCCATATCTCCTATTTACAAGCTTCAAATGGAAAAATTTTCAACATTAAACTTTCTTAAAATGATGTTTTAAGGCTAGTAGGGAGGTCATGAGCTGTTGAAAAGGCTTGTAGCAAAAAGTGATAAAAATGACCTAAAATGGAGGCATAAGTTAAATAAGTTCAAGTTGGAAATTGAAATTTCCAAGTTACACATCCAAACCATGGCATATAATAGGTCATTTTGACTCTAAAAGACATTCTAAAAACAATGGTTCAGCCACCTTTTTGAATTGAGGCCTAGATCATGGGGTTGTTTTGGAAAATGCTTGCTTGCATAATAAGGCACAAATGCAAAACTCAAGGAAAGGCAATGTACAAGCTAGTAAAGGGTTTTAACACATCCCATATCTCATCTAAGGAGAATTTCATGTCAAGGCAAGTTGCTGCAAGAGGCTTGGCATGAGATGAGGCATGAGATGAGATGAATCCATAAACTCATGGCATGAGAATTCCAAATTCTCATTGGATGATTCCAGATGGTTCTAGAGAGGTCCAATGCATCCTATATAGTGTATAGAACTTGCTCAGATGCAAGGTTGGTGCGAGATTTGAGAGAAGAGAGAGATAGCCATTTCACTTGCTTCCATTTCAAGTTGAAATCAAATTCTACATTCTGATTCATTTCCATTCCTTCTTTCAATCCAAACACATTCCCTTGATCACACTGAAGCTGTGCAGACCAAATTGAAGGTAAAACCATGAAGAATTGAAGAGATAGCACTTGGATTTTGAAGG
Source organism: Lathyrus sativus (assembly GCA_963859935.3). Classification (NCBI taxonomy): domain Eukaryota; kingdom Viridiplantae; phylum Streptophyta; class Magnoliopsida; order Fabales; family Fabaceae; genus Lathyrus; species Lathyrus sativus. The sequence goes on along the minus strand of OZ012740.1, from coordinate 232,556,148 downwards.
TTGCAAGTCACCATCGGGTTTGGACATTCAAGCTTTCTTGGTCCAATCTTTTGCAAACAGAAGCAAGATCATCATTCAAGGATTGATTCTGAAGAGTTTGAGAGCTTGCAGTGAAGGTTTACCCTATCTGTTAATCAAGATTTGACAGGTTAGTAACTTTTCTTCTACACCATGATTTAAGCATAATTAGGCAGAATTGTTACGATAGAACGGTTAGAGACAATTAGGTGATGGATTCTGGGAACTTTGAGATCAATTGGTGAAGTTTCAGTTGATGACACCATTTTTGTTTGGATCAAGAACATGAGATATAGTGAGCTATAGCATGAATTAGATATCAAGAATTAACCATTGTGAAGTGGTGATCATTCTGAGGTAATCAATTTCAAGAATGGTGAACTTTGATTCTTGAGCATATTTGGAGGTTTGATTCGTGTTTTAGGTTTGAGGAGGTTTCAGTTGATTTTGATACCATGGTTAGATTCAGGGTGAAATTTTGGACAGATTAGGGTTTTGAATTTCAGTTTTTCATGGAGAATTGATGAGGTTCGAGTTGGAGAGGATGAGCTTGAAGCTCTGAGCTTCCATGACTGTTCTTCCCTCCAAACCCTATTCAAATGAAGAAGACAACGTTTTAACCGTTGGATGAGGCGAAGACTTGTTGACTCCATCTGGATCCCATGGCCACGATCTATTCTCACGTGTGAAAGGAAATCTGAAGACACCATGAAACGAAGCGTTTCATTAAAGGAGGTCTTGGGCTCAATTGATATCCCCACCCCCATTCATGGCCCACTTGGATTTTGTACTGATTTTCCTTGCTCTTTGCACCGTTCATTTTCCTTTTTCTTTGTATTTTGTTAATTGATTTTCTGATGACAATTGGGCCTAGCACGTTTACTGTCTGCACCCCTATTTCCAGCCAATATCGAATTTGAACTGAACATAGTTGCTATCTGAACCAAGGTTTTATCCATTTTAATTTCTTTTTCTCCATTTTTCATTAATCTTTGAAAAATCATAATAAATAGAAAATTAATGATTTTTGCATGGGGATTTTTTCTCCCATTTCATGTTCATGTCTAGAAAATTATGAAATCAAAATATTTGCATTTCATGAATTTTTAATATTTTTGTGTATTTTCTCTTTTAATAGCATTTTAATTCATTTTATGTTGATACATGGTTTTGTAGAATTTTGTTTAGCTAGTTCCCTTAGAATTTTTAGGCCATTCTTTTTAGGATAGTTAGATTAGGACTTTAGCTCCCCTCTGGATTTATTCCATAATTTTGTGATGAATTTTTCATTAGTTTTGCTTAGATGACTTTAGGTTGTGTAGAATTAGGTCAATCCTTAACATAGGTCCACAATAACCTTAGAATTTTGGGTTTATTGGTCAAGTTAGACATTGGGACATATAGGGTATTAAGGGTAGGTATATAGGATCCCCTAGAAATTATATTAGATTTTAATATAGTAGTTTACTATTTTTAGATGATTTTTGTAGTTGCTGGTTGTTTGTGTTGCCCTTGTGGGCTTGATTTTTGTTTTGCCTTGCTTTGTGGGCTTGGTGGGTTTGGTCTTGCTTTGAGGAGCATGGAGGAGCATAGTAGAAGACTTGAGGGTTGAAGAAGGAGCTTGAGAGCTTGAGCATCTTGTTTGTTTTGTTATTGTTTTAGGGTTAGGGATTAAGAAGAGCTTAGACCTAGTTAGTTTCTTTCTTAAACATGGATGGTATCTTTCACCTCCATTCCTCCCTATGATTCAAAGTCCTTCCATGGTATTCACCTCTCTCCTTAGGAGGGATAAGTGATGGTACCTAGGAAGTAGAACTTTTGAGGGAACCCTTCTCCTGATGTTAAACCCTTATAGGTCACCTTTGGTGATCAATAAGCAGTTTAACACCCCAGTTTATCCAGTTAAGTGATTTTCTCTGGTTTGAGTATCTTGAGAGATGTTGGGCTTGAAGTGGAAGACTTCATTGAGGAGTGTGGAAGAGGTTGACTCCCTGAGCATTGCCATTCCATCTGAAGCTTGAAGAGCAACAAGAGCAAGTTGACACTTGAAGGCCCAATGAAGATCCAGTAAAGACTGAATGAAGAGCTGAGGCTTAAAGATTGAAGGATGAAGTTGATACTTCTAAGTGATTGAAGATTACTCTGAGAAGCTGAAGCTTGTAGGAAGAGAAGACCAAGTTGAGACTGGTAAAGCAAAGAGAGCTTGAGATCTTGAAGACTAAGTTGATACTTAGGAAGAGGATTCAATTGAGATTGAATGAAGAGATGAAGCTTGAAGAACAAAGGAGGTTGATACTTATTTTGAGGCTGGGAGATCCTGAAGGAATCAAGTTGATACTTGTGATTATGGGTGAAGCCTGAAGGTGGAGCTGATTAAGGAGCTGAAGCTTGGAGAAGGGAGAATAAGTTGAAACTTATGTGGAAGGGTGGAAAACTGGAGAAGAAAATTGATATTTGTCAAGAGTGATGGAGGTCTGAAGACTGAGTTGCTGTTGGAAGAGCTGAAGCTTGGAGTTGAGAAAGGAGTTGATCTTCTTTCTTGTCTGTTTTGCTATATTGATATGCCTTGTTTGACTTGCTTGATGCATTAGATTAAGTTCATATCTAGGTAGAATCTAGGAGCATGATTGCACTAGAGGTTGAGTTGCTCCCTCTGCTTGTACTGTTACTGTATGGCTTTGCTTGCGGGTATTCGGTAGAGCCCAGCTCCCTTGCCCATGTGGTTTGTTGTGCTTGATAGCATGACTTTATTTCTTCTGTATGATTGCAGTTTACTGTATTTTGCTTGATAACATGTTTTATTTCTGTATGATTACTGTTATTCATTCTGGCTTGAGGTTGAGATGAGCTTGTGGAGGCTGATGCCCCACACACATTTCCTCCCTCACTTGCATTGCATGCATTTTACAGTCGATTACTGTATTACTGTTTACTGTTTAAGCTGATGTTTTACATGTTTCTGTGTATCATTGACATGATCCCTTAGGACTCTCATTTCCTTTGATAAGGAATTGATGATAGAACTTTAGGTTGAAACCTATGCATGATAACTTCTAGGAGTTCCCTGTTGAAACCTCAACCATAGGATGAATCCTTGGCATGACAGCATTAGGACTTGATAGTCTCCCCGTAGTTGAGCCTATTCTCTTCTCATCTCAAAACAGCTTAAGATACAGTAATCTTGAATGATTTCTTTCGTACGTTACGAGCCTTAAGCTATCTGAGAAAGGATTGTGGGAGAGTTTCTTTTCCACAGTCTGGATGTTTAGTATGGTACCCTTTGGGAGAAATGCGACACATTCACTCTCAGGTCATAGTCTCTAGTGCGATTGAAATTGCAAACACAATAAAAAACACTTCTTCCGTAAAAGACAGAAAATAATGCGTAGTGTCCCGAACTACGTAAGCTCTGATCTCTCATACCTGTTGAGAGTACGTAGGCACAATACTGATGTATTGGCGAGCTACCTCCCCCGTAACCAGTCGTAGGTCGAACTACGTTGACTCTGATTTCTCATTCTCTGATGAGAATACGTAGGCATAAAGTGCGACGCTTTGCCGAGTCATTTTTATTTTCTTTTTAAGCCAGCCTTGATAGGTAGATAGATAAACCAATTTGTCCAGTAAACACAACAAGCGTGGATCCCGTCTAGTACGACGGACGTGAGGGGTGCTAATACCTTCCCCTTGCGTAACCGACTCTCGAACCCAGACAACGGTTGTGACGACCTTGTCTTACCCTTTTTTGTCAGGTTTCTCCGATCGTTTCCTTTCCCGTTCTGAGGGATAAATAACGAAAGGTGGCGACTCTTCTGTTGTGCCGGCACCTTATTTTCCCGAAAGCGACATAAAGCAGTATCTCTAAACACATGAGATTCTTCGGGTGGTCGAAGCAGTACCTTATTCAATAAGGTTCTTCGTGATACCAAAGCAGTATCTCTAAACACATGAGATTCTTCGGGTGGTCGAAGCAATCCCTTATCCAATAAGGTTATTCGCGATACCAAAGCAGTATCTCTAAACACATGAGATTCTTCAGGTGGTCGAAGCAGTCCCTTATCCAATAAGGTTCTTCGCGATACCAAAATAGTATCTTTAAACACATGAGATTCTTCGTGATACGAAAGCAGTATCTCTAAAGACATGACATTCCTCGGGTGGTCGATGCAGTCCCTTATCCAATAAGGTTCTTCGCGATACGAAAGCAGTATCTCTAAACACCTGAGATTCTTTGGGTGGTCGAAGCAATCCATTATCAAATAAGGTTCTTCGTGATACCAAAGCAGTATCTATAATCACATGAGATTCTTCGTGTGGTCAAAGCAGTCCGTTATCCAATAAGGTTCTTCGCGATACCAAAGCAGTAACTCTAAACACATGAGATTCTTCGGGTGGTCGAAGCAGTCCCTTATCCAATAAGATTCTTCGCGATACCAAAGCAGTATCTCTAAACACATGAGATTCTTCAGGTGGTCAAAGCACTCCCTTATCGAATAAGGTTCTTCGCGATACCAAAGTTGTATCTCTAAACACATGAGATTCTTCGGGTTGTCGAAGCAGTCCCTTATCCAATAAGGTTCTTCGCGATACCAAAGCAGTATCTCTAAACACATGAGATTCGTCGGATGGTCTAAGCAGTCCCTTATCCAATAAGGTTCTTCGTGATACCAAAGCAGTATCTCTAAACACATGAGATTCGTCGGATGGTCTAAGTAGTCCCTTATCCAATAAGGTTCTTCGCGATACCAAAGTAGTATCTCTAAACACATGAGATTCATCGGGTGGTCAAAGTAGTCTCTTATCCAATAAGGTTCTTTGTGATACCAAAGCAGTATCTCTAAACCCATGAGATTCTTCGGTAGGTCAAAGCATTCCCTTATCTAATAAGGTTCTTCCCGATATCAAAGCAGTATCTCTAAACACATGAGATTCTTCTCGATACCAAAGCAGTATCTCTAAACACATGAGATTCTCCAGGTTGTCAAAGTAGTACCTTATCTAACAAGGTTCTTCGCGATACCAAAGCAGTATCTCTAAACACATGATATTCTTCAGGTGGTCGAAGCAGTCCCTTATCCAATAAGGTTCTTCGCGATACCAAAGCAGTATCTTAAAACACATGAGATTCGTCGGGTGGTTGAAGCAGTGCCTTATCTAATAAGGTTCTTCGAGATACCAAAGCAGTATCTCTAAACAGATGAGATTATTCGGGTGGTCAAAGCATTCCCTTATCTAATAAGGTTCTTCTCGATACAAAAGCAGTATCTCTAAACACATGAGATACCTCGGGTGGTGAAAGCAGTCTCTTATCCAATAAGGTTCGTCGCGATATCAAAGCAGTATCTCTAAACACATGATATTCTTCTCGATACCAAAGCAGTATCTCTAAACACATTAGGTTCTTCAGGTGGTCGAAGTAGTCCCTTATCCAATAAGGTTCTTCGTGATGCCAAAGCAGTATCTCGAAACACATGAGATTCTTCGGGTGGTTGAAGCAGTCCCTTATCCCATAAGGTTCTTCGCGATACCAAAGCAGTATCTCTAAACACATGAGACTCTTTGGGTGGTCGAAGCAGTACCTTATTCAATATGGTTCTTCGCGATACCAAAGCAGTATCTTTAAACACATGAGATTCATCGAGTGGTCGAAGTAGTGCCTTATCCAATAAGGTTCTTTGGGATACCAAAGCAGTATCTCTAAACAGATGAGATTCTTCGGGTGGTCAAAGCAGTCCATTATCTAATAAGGTTCTTCCCGATACCAAAGCGGTATCTCTAAACACATGAGATTCTTCGGGTGGTTGAAGCAGTCCCTTATCCAATAAGGTTCTTCGCGATACCAAAGCAGTATCTTAAAACACATGAGATTCGTCGGGTGGTTGAAGCAGTGCCTTATCTAATAAGGTTCTTCGCGATACTAAAGCGGTATCTCTAAACACATGAGATTCTTCGCGATACCAAAGCAGTATCTCTAAACACATGAGATTCTCCAGGTTGTCAAAGCAGTACCTTATCTAACAAGGTTCTTCGTGATACCTAAGTAGTATCTCTAAACACATGAGATTCTTCGGGTGGTCAAAGAAGTCCCTTATCCAATAAGGTTCTTCGCGATACCAAAGCAGTATATCTAAACACATGAAATTTTCGGGTGGTCGAAGCAGTCCCTTATCCAATAAGGTTCTTCGCGATACAAAAACAATATCTTTAAACACATGATATTCTTCGCGATACGAAAGCAGTATCTCTAAATACATGAGATACTTCGGGTGGTCGAAGCACTCCCTTATCCAATAAGGTTCTTCGCGATACCAAAGCAGTATCTCTAATCACGAGAGATTCTTCGTGTGGTCGAAGCAGTCCCTTATCCAATAAGGTTCTTCGTGATACCAAAGCAGTATCTCTAAACACATGAGATTCTTCGGGTGGTCGAAGGAGTCCCTTATCCAATAAGTTTCTTCGCGATACCAAAGCAGTGTCTCTAAACACAGGAGATTCTTCAGGTGGTCAAAGCAGTCCCTTATCGAATAAGGTTCTTCGTGATACCAAAGTTGTATCTCTAAACACATGAGATTCTTCGGGTTGTCGAAGCAGTCCCTTATCCAATAAGGTTCTTCGCTATACCAAAGCAGTATCTCTAAACACATGAGATTCGTCGGATGGTCTAAGCAGTCCCTTATCCAATAAGGTTCTTCGTGATACCAAAGCAGTATCTGTAAACACATGAGATTCATCGGGTGGTCAAAGTAGTCTCTTTTCCAATAAGGTTCTTTACAATACCAAAGCAGTATCTCTAAACCCATGAGATTCTCCAGGTTGTCGAAGTAGTACCTTATCTAATGAGGTTCTTCGCGATACCAAAGCAGTATCTCTAAATACATGAGATTCTTCGGGTGGTCGAAGCAGTCCCTTATCCAATAAGGTTCTTCGCGACACCAAAGCAGTATCTTTAAACACATGAGATTCGTCGGGTGGTCGAAGCAGTGCCTTATCCAATAAGGTTCTTCGCGATACCAAAGCAGTATCTCTAAACAGAAGAGATTCTTTGGGTGGTCAAAGCAGTCCCTTATCTAATAAGGTTCTTCTTGATACAAAAGCAGTATCTCTAAACACATGAGATACTTTGGGTGGTGAAAGCAGTCCCTTATCCAATAAGGTTCTTCGCAATATCGAAGCAATATCTCTAAACACATGAGATTCTTCACGATACCAAACCAGTATCTCTAAACACATGAGATTCTTCGGGTGGTCGAAGCAGTCCCTTATCCAATAAGGTTCTTCGCGACACCAAAGCAGTATCTTTAAACACATGAGATTCGTCGGGTGGTCGAAGCAGTGCCTTATCCAATAAGGTTCTTCGCGATACCAAAGCTTTATCTCTAAACATATGAGATTCTTTGGGTGGTCAAAGCAGTCCCTTATCTAATAAGGTTCCTCGCGATACCAAAGAAGTATCTTTAAACACATGATATTCGTCAGATGGTCGAAGCAGTGGGTTCCAATAAGGTTCTTCGCGATACCAAAGCAGTATCTCTAAACACATGAGATTCTTCGGGTGGTCGAAGCAGTACCTTATTCAATAAGGTTCTTCGTGATACCAAAGCAGTATCTCTAAACACATAAGATTCATCGGGTGGTCAAAGTAGTCTCTTATTCAATAACGTTCTTTGCGATACCAAAGCAGTATCTCTAAACACATGAGATTCTTCGGTTGGTCAAAGCAGTCCCTTATCTAATAAGGTTCTTCGAGATATCAAAGCAGTATCTCTAAAAACATGAGATTCTTCGCGATACCAAAGCAGTATCTCTAAACACATGAGATTCTTCGGGTGGTCAAAGCAGTACCTTATCTAACAAGGTTCTTCGCGATACCAAAGCAGTATCTCTAAACACATGAGATTCTTCGGGTTGTCGAAGCAGTCCCTTATCCTTTAAGGTTCTTCGCGATACCAAAGCCGTATCTTCAAACACATGAGATTCGTCGAGTGGTCGAAGTAGTACCTTATCCAATAAGGTTCTTTGCGATACCAAAGCAGTATCTCTAAACAGATGAGATTCTTCGGGTGGTGTAAGCAGTCCATTATCTAATAAGGTTCTTGGCGATACCAAAGTAGTATCTCTAAACACATGAGATTCTTCAGAGGGTGAAAGCAGTCCCTTATCCAATAAGGTTCTTCGCTATATCAAAGCAGTATCTCTAAACACATGAGATTCTTCGCGATACCAAAGTAGTATCTCTAAACACATGAGATTCTTCTGTTGGTCAAAAATGTCCCTTATCTAATAAGGTTTTTCGCGATATCAAAGCAGTATCTCTAAACACATGAGATTCTTCACGATACGAAAGCAGTATCTCTAAACACATGAGATTCTTCGGGTTGTCAAAGCAGTGCCTTGTCTAACAAGGTTCTTCGCGATACAAAAGCAGTATCTCTAAACACATGAGATTCTTCGGGTGGTCGAAGAAGTCCCTTATCCAATAAGGTTCTTCGCGATATCAAAGCAGTATCTTTAAACACATGAGATTTATCGTGTGGTCGAAGTAGTGCCTTATCCAATAAGGTTCTTCGCGATACCAAAGCATTATCTCTAAGCAGATGAGATTCTTCGGGTGGTGAAAGCAGTCCCTTATCCAATAAGGATCTTCACGATATCAAAGCAGTATCTCTAAACACCTGAGTTTCTTCGTGATACCAAAGCAGCATCTCTAAACACATGAGATTCTTCGGGTGGTCGAAGCAGTCTCTTATCCAATAAGGTTCTTCGCGATACCAAAGCAGTATCTCTGAACACATGAGATTCTTCGGGTGGTCGAAGAAGTACCTTATTCAATAAGGTTCTTCGTGATACCAAAGCAGTATCTCTAAACACAAGATTCATCGGGTGTTCAAAGTTGCCTCTTATCCAATAAGGTTCTTTGGGATACCAAAGCAGTATCTCTAAAGACATGAGATTCTTCGGTTGGTCAAAGCAGTCCCTTATCTAATAAGGTTCTTTGCGATATCAAAGTAGTATCTCTAGACACATGAGATTCTTCGCGATACCAAGGCAGTATCTCTAAACACATGAGATTCTTTGGGTGGTCGAAGCAGTACCTTATCTAACAAGGTTCTTCGTGATACCAAAGCATTATCTCTAAACACATGAGATACTTCGGGTGGTGAAAGCAGTCCCTTATCCAATAAGGTTCTTCGCGATATCAAAGCAGTATCTCTAAACACATGAGATTCTTCGCGATACCAAAGCAGTATCTCTAAACACATGAGATTGTTCGGGTGGTCGAAGTTGTCCCTTATCCAATAAGGCTCTTCGCGATACCAAAGCAGTATCTCTGAACACATGAGATTCTTCGGGTGGTTGAAGCAGTCCCTTATCCAATAAGGTTCTTCGCGATACCAAAGCAGTATCTCTAAACACATGAGATTGTTCGGGTGGTCGAAGCAGTACCTTATTCGATAAGGTTCTTCGTGATACCAAAGCAGTATCTCTAATCACATGAGATTCATCGGGTGGTTAAAGTAGTCTCTTATCCAATAAGGTTCTTCGCGATACCAAAGCAGTATCTCTGAACACATGAGATTCTTCGGTGGTTGAAGCAGTCCCTTATCCGATAAGATTCTTCGTGATACCAAAGCAGTATCTCTAAACACATGAGATTCTTCGGGTGGTCGAAGAAGTACCTTATTCAATAAGGTTCTTCGTGATACCAAAGCAGTATGTCTAAACACAAGATTCATCGGGTTGTCAAAGTTGTCTCTTATCCAATCAGGTTGTTTGGGATACCAAAGCAGTATCTCTAAACACTTGAGATTCTTCGGTTGGTCAAAGCAGTCCCTTATCTAATAAGGTTCTTTGCGATATCAAAGTAGTATCTCTAGACACATGAGATTCTTCGCGATACCAAGGCAGTATCTCTAAACACATGAGATTCTTTGGGTGGTCGAAGCAGTACCTTATCTAACAAGGTTCTTCGTGATACCAAAGCAGTATCTCTAAACACATGAGATACTTCGGGTGGTGAAAGCAGTCCCTTATCCAATAAGGTTCTTCGCGATATCAAAGCAGTATCTCTAAACACATGAGATTTTTCGCGATACCAAAGCAGTATCTCTAAACACATGAGATTCTTCGGTTGGTCGAAGTAGTCCCTTATCAAATAATGTTCTTCGTGATACCAAAGCAGTATCTCTGAACACATGAGATTCTTCGGGTGGTTGAAGCAGTCCCTTATCCAATAAGGTTCTTCGCGATACCAAAGCATTATCTCTAAACACATGAGATTCTTCGGGTGGTCGAAGTAGTACCTTATTCAATAAGGTTCTTCGTGATACCAAAGCAGTATCTCTAATCACATGAGATTCATCGGGTGGTCAAAATAGTCTCTTATCGAATAAAGTTCTTTGGAATACCAAAGCAGTATCTCTAAACACATGAGATTCTTCGGTTGGTCAAAGCAGTCCCTTATCTAATAAGGTTCTTCGCGATATCAAAGTAGTATCTCTCGACACATGAGATTCTTCGCGATACCAAAGCAGTATCTCTAAACACATGAGATTCTTTGGGTGGTCGAAGCAGTACCTTATCTAACAAGGTTCTTCGTGATACCAAAGCATTATCTCTAAACACATGAGATACTTCGGGTGGTGAAAGCAGTCCCTTATCCAATAAGGTTCTTCGCGATATCAAAGCAGTATCTCTAAACACATGAGATTCTTCGCGATACCAAAGCAGTATCTCTAAACACATGAGATTGTTCGGGTGGTCGAAGTTGTCCCTTATCCAATAAGGCTCTTCGCGATACCAAAGCAGTATCTCTGAACACATGAGATTCTTCGGGTGGTTGAAGCAGTCCCTTATCCAATAAGGTTCTTCGCGATACCAAAGCAGTATCTCTAAACACATGAGATTGTTCGGGTGGTCGAAGCAGTACCTTATTCGATAAGGTTCTTCGTGATACCAAAGCAGTATCTCTAATCACATGAGATTCATCGGGTGGTCAAAGTAGTCTCTTATCCAATAAGGTTCTTCGCGATACCAAAGCAGTATCTCTGAACACATGAGATTCTTCGGTGGTTGAAGCAGTCCCTTATCCGATAAGATTCTTCGTGATACCAAAGCAGTATCTCTAAACACATGAGATTCTTCGGGTGGTCGAAGAAGTACCTTATTCAATAAGGTTCTTCGTGATACCAAAGCAGTATGTCTAAACACAAGATTCATCGGGTTGTCAAAGTTGTCTCTTATCCAATCAGGTTGTTTGGGATACCAAAGCAGTATCTCTAAACACTTGAGATTCTTCGGTTGGTCAAAGCAGTCCCTTATCTAATAAGGTTCTTTGCGATATCAAAGTAGTATCTCTAGACACATGAGATTCTTCGCGATACCAAGGCAGTATCTCTAAACACATGAGATTCTTTGGGTGGTCGAAGCAGTACCTTATCTAACAAGGTTCTTCGTGATACCAAAGCAGTATCTCTAAACACATGAGATACTTCGGGTGGTGAAAGCAGTCCCTTATCCAATAAGGTTCTTCGCGATATCAAAGCAGTATCTCTAAACACATGAGATTTTTCGCGATACCAAAGCAGTATCTCTAAACACATGAGATTCTTCGGTTGGTCGAAGTAGTCCCTTATCAAATAATGTTCTTCGTGATACCAAAGCAGTATCTCTGAACACATGAGATTCTTCGGGTGGTTGAAGCAGTCCCTTATCCAATAAGGTTCTTCGCGATACCAAAGCATTATCTCTAAACACATGAGATTCTTCGGGTGGTCGAAGTAGTACCTTATTCAATAAGGTTCTTCGTGATACCAAAGCAGTATCTCTAATCACATGAGATTCATCGGGTGGTCAAAATAGTCTCTTATCGAATAAGGTTCTTTGGAATACCAAAGCAGTATCTCTAAACACATGAGATTCTTCGGTTGGTCAAAGCAGTCCCTTATCTAATAAGGTTCTTCGCGATATCAAAGTAGTATCTCTAGACACATGAGATTCTTCGCGATACCAAAGCAGTATCTCTAAACACATGAGATTCTTTGGGTGGTCGAAGCAGTACCTTATCTAACAATGTCCTTCGCGATACCAAAGCAGTATCTCTAAACACATGAGATACTTCGGGTGGTGAAAGCAGTCCCTTATCCAATAAGGTTCTTCGCGATATCAAAGCAGTATCTCTAAACACATGAGATTCTTCGGGTGGTCGAAGAAGTCCCTTATCCAATAAGTTTCTTCGCGACACCAAAGCAGTATCTTTAAACACATGAGATTCGTCGGGTGGTCGAAGCAGTGCCTTATCCAATAAGGTTCTTCGTGATACCAAAGCAGTTTCTCTAAATAGATGAGATTCTTCGGTTGGTCAAAGCAGTCCCTTATCTAATAAGGTTCCTCGCTATACCAAATCAGTATCTCTAAATACATGAGATTCTTCGGGTGGTGAAAGCAGTCTCTTAATCAATAAGGTTCTTCGCGATATCAAAGCAGTATCTCTAAACACATGAGATTCTTCGCGATACCAAAGCAGTATCTCGAAACACATGAGATTCTTCGGTTGGTTGAAGCAGTCCCTTATCCAATAAGGTTCTTCGCGATACCAAAGCAGTATCTCTAAACACATGAGATTCTTCGGGTGGTCAAAGCACTCCCTTATCGAATAAGGTTCTTCGTGATACCAAAGTTGTATCTCTAAACACATGAGATTCTTCGGGTTGTCGAAGCAGTCCCTTATCCAATAAGGTTCTTCGCGATACCAAAGCAGTATCTCTAAACACATGAGATTCGTCGGATGGTCTAAGCAGTCCCTTATCCAATAAGGTTCTTCGTGATACCAAAGCAGTATCTCTAAACACATGAGATTCGTCGGATGGTCTAAGTAGTCCCTTATCCAATAAGGTTCTTCGCGATACCAAAGTAGTATCTCTAAACACATGAGATTCATCGGGTGGTCAAAGTAGTCTCTTATCCAATAAGGTTCTTTGTGATACCAAAGCAGTATCTCTAAACCCATGAGATTCTTCGGTAGGTCAAAGCATTCCCTTATCTAATAAGGTTCTTCCCGATATCAAAGCAGTATCTCTAAACACATGAGATTCTTCTCGATACCAAAGCAGTATCTCTAAACACATGAGATTCTCCAGGTTGTCAAAGTAGTACCTTATCTAACAAGGTTCTTCGCGATACCAAAGCAGTATCTCTAAACACATGATATTCTTCAGGTGGTCGAAGCAGTCCCTTATCCAATAAGGTTCTTCGCGATACCAAAGCAGTATCTTAAAACACATGAGATTCGTCGGGTGGTTGAAGCAGTGCCTTATCTAATAAGGTTCTTCGAGATACCAAAGCAGTATCTCTAAACAGATGAGATTATTCGGGTGGTCAAAGCATTCCCTTATCTAATAAGGTTCTTCTCGATACAAAAGCAGTATCTCTAAACACATGAGATACCTCGGGTGGTGAAAGCAGTCTCTTATCCAATAAGGTTCGTCGCGATATCAAAGCAGTATCTCTAAACACATGATATTCTTCTCGATACCAAAGCAGTATCTCTAAACACATTAGGTTCTTCAGGTGGTCGAAGTAGTCCCTTATCCAATAAGGTTCTTCGTGATGCCAAAGCAGTATCTCGAAACACATGAGATTCTTCGGGTGGTTGAAGCAGTCCCTTATCCCATAAGGTTCTTCGCGATACCAAAGCAGTATCTCTAAACACATGAGACTCTTTGGGTGGTCGAAGCAGTACCTTATTCAATATGGTTCTTCGCGATACCAAAGCAGTATCTTTAAACACATGAGATTCATCGAGTGGTCGAAGTAGTGCCTTATCCAATAAGGTTCTTTGGGATACCAAAGCAGTATCTCTAAACAGATGAGATTCTTCGGGTGGTCAAAGCAGTCCATTATCTAATAAGGTTCTTCGCGATACCAAAGCGGTATCTCTAAACACATGAGATTCTTCGGGTGGTTGAAGCAGTCCCTTATCCAATAAGGTTCTTCGCGATACCAAAGCAGTATCTTAAAACACATGAGATTCGTCGGGTGGTTGAAGCAGTGCCTTATCTAATAAGGTTCTTCGCGATACTAAAGCGGTATCTCTAAACACATGAGATTCTTCGCGATACCAAAGCAGTATCTCTAAACACATGAGATTCTCCAGGTTGTCAAAGCAGTACCTTATCTAACAAGGTTCTTCGTGATACCTAAGTAGTATCTCTAAACACATGAGATTCTTCGGGTGGTCAAAGAAGTCCCTTATCCAATAAGGTTCTTCGCGATACCAAAGCAGTATATCTAAACACATGAGATTTTCGGGTGGTCGAAGCAGTCCCTTATCCAATAAGGTTCTTCGCGATACAAAAACAATATCTTTAAACACATGATATTCTTCGCGATACGAAAGCAGTATCTCTAAATACATGAGATACTTCGGGTGGTCGAAGCACTCCCTTATCCAATAAGGTTCTTCGCGATACCAAAGCAGTATCTCTAATCACGAGAGATTCTTCGGGTGGTCGAAGGAGTCCCTTATCCAATAAGTTTCTTCGCGATACCAAAGCAGTGTCTCTAAACACAGGAGATTCTTCAGGTGGTCAAAGCAGTCCCTTATCGAATAAGGTTCTTCGTGATACCAAAGTTGTATCTCTAAACACATGAGATTCTTCGGGTTGTCGAAGCAGTCCCTTATCCAATAAGGTTCTTCGCTATACCAAAGCAGTATCTCTAAACACATGAGATTCGTCGGATGGTCTAAGCAGTCCCTTATCCAATAAGGTTCTTCGTGATACCAAAGCAGTATCTGTAAACACATGAGATTCATCGGGTGGTCAAAGTAGTCTCTTTTCCAATAAGGTTCTTTACAATACCAAAGCAGTATCTCTAAACCCATGAGATTCTCCAGGTTGTCGAAGTAGTACCTTATCTAATGAGGTTCTTCGCGATACCAAAGCAGTATCTCTAAATACATGAGATTCTTCGGGTGGTCGAAGCAGTCCCTTATCCAATAAGGTTCTTCGCGACACCAAAGCAGTATCTTTAAACACATGAGATTCGTCGGGTGGTCGAAGCAGTGCCTTATCCAATAAGGTTCTTCGCGATACCAAAGCAGTATCTCTAAACAGAAGAGATTCTTTGGGTGGTCAAAGCAGTCCCTTATCTAATAAGGTTCTTCTTGATACAAAAGCAGTATCTCTAAACACATGAGATACTTTGGGTGGTGAAAGCAGTCCCTTATCCAATAAGGTTCTTCGCAATATCGAAGCAATATCTCTAAACACCTGAGATTCTTCACGATACCAAACCAGTATCTCTAAACACATGAGATTCTTCGGGTGGTCGAAGCAGTCCCTTATCCAATAAGGTTCTTCGCGACACCAAAGCAGTATCTTTAAACACATGAGATTCGTCGGGTGGTCGAAGCAGTGCCTTATCCAATAAGGTTCTTCGCGATACCAAAGCTTTATCTCTAAACATATGAGATTCTTTGGGTGGTCAAAGCAGTCCCTTATCTAATAAGGTTCCTCGCGATACCAAAGAAGTATCTTTAAACACATGATATTCGTCAGATGGTCGAAGCAGTGGGTTCCAATAAGGTTCTTCGCGATACCAAAGCAGTATCTCTAAACACATGAGATTCTTCGGGTGGTCGAAGCAGTACCTTATTCAATAAGGTTCTTCGTGATACCAAAGCAGTATCTCTAAACACATAAGATTCATCGGGTGGTCAAAGTAGTCTCTTATTCAATAACGTTCTTTGCGATACCAAAGCAGTATCTCTAAACACATGAGATTCTTCGGTTGGTCAAAGCAGTCCCTTATCTAATAAGGTTCTTCGAGATATCAAAGCAGTATCTCTAAAAACATGAGATTCTTCGCGATACCAAAGCAGTATCTCTAAACACATGAGATTCTTCGGGTGGTCAAAGCAGTACCTTATCTAACAAGGTTCTTCGCGATACCAAAGCAGTATCTCTAAACACATGAGATTCTTCGGGTTGTCGAAGCAGTCCCTTATCCTTTAAGGTTCTTCGCGATACCAAAGCCGTATCTTCAAACACATGAGATTCGTCGAGTGGTCGAAGTAGTACCTTATCCAATAAGGTTCTTTGCGATACCAAAGCAGTATCTCTAAACAGATGAGATTCTTCGGGTGGTGTAAGCAGTCCATTATCTAATAAGGTTCTTGGCGATACCAAAGTAGTATCTCTAAACACATGAGATTCTTCAGAGGGTGAAAGCAGTCCCTTATCCAATAAGGTTCTTCGCTATATCAAAGCAGTATCTCTAAACACATGAGATTCTTCGCGATACCAAAGTAGTATCTCTAAACACATGAGATTCTTCTGTTGGTCAAAAATGTCCCTTATCTAATAAGGTTTTTCGCGATATCAAAGCAGTATCTCTAAACACATGAGATTCTTCACGATACCAAAGCAGTATCTCTAAACACATGAGATTCTTCGGGTTGTCAAAGCAGTGCCTTGTCTAACAAGGTTCTTCGCGATACAAAAGCAGTATCTCTAAACACATGAGATTCTTCGGGTGGTCGAAGAAGTCCCTTATCCAATAAGGTTCTTCGCGATATCAAAGCAGTATCTTTAAACACATGAGATTTATCGTGTGGTCGAAGCAGTGCCTTATCCAATAAGGTTCTTCGCGATACCAAAGCATTATCTCTAAGCAGATGAGATTCTTCGGGTGGTGAAAGCAGTCCCTTATCCAATAAGGATCTTCACGATATCAAAGCAGTATCTCTAAACACCTGAGTTTCTTCGTGATACCAAAGCAGCATCTCTAAACACATGAGATTCTTCGGGTGGTCGAAGCAGTCTCTTATCCAATAAGGTTCTTCGCGATACCAAAGCAGTATCTCTGAACACATGAGATTCTTCGGGTGGTCGAAGAAGTACCTTATTCAATAAGGTTCTTCGTGATACCAAAGCAGTATCTCTAAACACAAGATTCATCGGGTGGTCAAAGTTGCCTCTTATCCAATAAGGTTCTTTGGGATACCAAAGCAGTATCTCTAAAGACATGAGATTCTTCGGTTGGTCAAAGCAGTCCCTTATCTAATAAGGTTCTTTGCGATATCAAAGTAGTATCTCTAGACACATGAGATTCTTCGCGATACCAAGGCAGTATCTCTAAACACATGAGATTCTTTGGGTGGTCGAAGCAGTACCTTATCTAACAAGGTTCTTCGTGATACCAAAGCATTATCTCTAAACACATGAGATACTTCGGGTGGTGAAAGCAGTCCCTTATCCAATAAGGTTCTTCGCGATATCAAAGCAGTATCTCTAAACACATGAGATTCTTCGCGATACCAAAGCAGTATCTCTAAACACATGAGATTGTTCGGGTGGTCGAAGTTGTCCCTTATCCAATAAGGCTCTTCGCGATACCAAAGCAGTATCTCTGAACACATGAGATTCTTCGGGTGGTTGAAGCAGTCCCTTATCCAATAAGGTTCTTCGCGATACCAAAGCAGTATCTCTAAACACATGAGATTGTTCGGGTGGTCGAAGCAGTACCTTATTCGATAAGGTTCTTCGTGATACCAAAGCAGTATCTCTAATCACATGAGATTCATCGGGTGGTCAAAGTAGTCTCTTATCCAATAAGGTTCTTCGCGATACCAAAGCAGTATCTCTGAACACATGAGATTCTTCGGTGGTTGAAGCAGTCCCTTATCCGATAAGATTCTTCGTGATACCAAAGCAGTATCTCTAAACACATGAGATTCTTCGGGTGGTCGAAGAAGTACCTTATTCAATAAGGTTCTTCGTGATACCAAAGCAGTATGTCTAAACACAAGATTCATCGGGTTGTCAAAGTTGTCTCTTATCCAATCAGGTTCTTTGGGATACCAAAGCAGTATCTCTAAACACTTGAGATTCTTCGGTTGGTCAAAGTAGTCCCTTATCTAATAAGGTTCTTTGCGATATCAAAGTAGTATCTCTAGACACATGAGATTCTTCGCGATACCAAGGCAGTATCTCTAAACACATGAGATTCTTTGGGTGGTCGAAGCAGTACCTTATCTAACAAGGTTCTTCGTGATACCAAAGCAGTATCTCTAAACACATGAGATACTTCGGGTGGTGAAAGCAGTCCCTTATCCAATAAGGTTCTTCGCGATATCAAAGCAGTATCTCTAAACACATGAGATTTTTCGCGATACCAAAGCAGTATCTCTAAACACATGAGATTCTTCGGTTGGTCGAAGTAGTCCCTTATCAAATAATGTTCTTCGTGATACCAAAGCAGTATCTCTGAACACATGAGATTCTTCGGGTGGTTGAAGCAGTCCCTTATCCAATAAGGTTCTTCGCGATACCAAAGCATTATCTCTAAACACATGAGATTCTTCGGGTGGTCGAAGTAGTACCTTATTCAATAAGGTTCTTCGTGATACCAAAGCAGTATCTCTAATCACATGAGATTCATCGGGTGGTCAAAATAGTCTCTTATCGAATAAGGTTCTTTGGAATACCAAAGCAGTATCTCTAAACACATGAGATTCTTCGGTTGGTCAAAGCAGTCCCTTATCTAATAAGGTTCTTCGCGATATCAAAGTAGTATCTCTAGACACATGAGATTCTTCGCGATACCAAAGCAGTATCTCTAAACACATGAGATTCTTTTGGTGGTCGAAGCAGTACCTTATCTAACAATGTCCTTCGCGATACCAAAGCAGTATCTCTAAACACATGAGATACTTCGGGTGGTGAAAGCAGTCCCTTATCCAATAAGGTTCTTCGCGATATCAAAGCAGTATCTCTAAACACATGAGATTCTTCGGGTGGTCGAAGAAGTCCCTTATCCAATAAGTTTCTTCGCGACACCAAAGCAGTATCTTTAAACACATGAGATTCGTCGGGTGGTCGAAGCAGTGCCTTATCCAATAAGGTTCTTCGTGATACCAAAGCAGTTTCTCTAAATAGATGAGATTCTTCGGTTGGTCAAAGCAGTCCCTTATCTAATAAGGTTCCTCGCGATACCAAATCAGTATCTCTAAATACATGAGATTCTTCGGGTGGTGAAAGCAGTCTCTTAATCAATAAGGTTCTTCGCGATATCAAAGCAGTATCTCTAAACACATGAGATTCTTCGCGATACCAAAGCAGTATCTCGAAACACATGAGATTCTTCGGTTGGTTGAAGCAGTCCCTTATCCAATAAGGTTCTTCGCGATACCAAAGCAGTATCTCTAAACACATGAGATTCTTCGGGTGGTCGAAGCAGTACCCTATTCAATAAGGTTCTTCGTGATACCAAAGCAGTATCTCTAAACACATGAGATTCATCGGCTGGTCAAAGCAGTCTCTTATTCAAAAATGTACTTTGTGATACCAAAGCAGTATCTCTAAACACATGAGATTCTTCGGTTGGTCAAAGCAGTCCATTATCTAATAAGGTTCTTTGCGATATCAAAGCAGTATCTCTAACACATGAGATTCTTCGTGATACCAAAGCAGTATCTCTAAACACATGAGATTCTTCGGCTGGTCAAAGCAGTACCTTATCTAACAAGGTTCTTCGCGATACCAAAGCAGTATCTCTAAACACATGAAATTCTTCGGGTTGTCGAAGCAGTCCCTTATCCCTTAAGGTTCTTCGCGATACCAAAGCAGTATCTTTAAACACATGAGATTCGTCGAGTGGTCGAAGCAGTGCCTTATCCAATAAGGTTCTTTGCGATACCAAAGATGTATCTCTAAACAGATGAGATTCTTCGGGTGGTCAAAGCAGTCCCTTATCTAATAATGTTCTTCACGATACCAAAGCAGTATCTCTAAACACATGAGATTTTTCAGGTGGTGAAAGCAGTCCCTTATCCAATAAGGTTCTTCGCAATACCAAAGCAGTATCTCGAAACATATGAGATTCTTCGGGTGGTCAAAACAGTCCCTTATCTAATAAGGTTCTTCGTGATACCAAAGCAGTATCTCTAAACACATGAGATACTTAGGGTTGTGAAAGCAGTCCCTTATCCAAGAAGGTTCTTCGCGATATCAAAGCAGTATCTCTAAACACATGAGATTCTTCGCGATACCAAAGCAGTATCTCTAAACACATGAGATTCTTCGGGTGGTCGAAGTAGTCCCTTATCCAATAAGGTTCTTCGTGATACCAAAGCAGTATCTCTGAACACATGAGATTCTTCTGGTGGTTGAAGCAGTCCCTTATCCAATAAGGTCCTTCGCGATACCAAAGCAGTATCTCTAAACACATGAGATTCTTCGGGTGGTCGAAGCAGTACCTTATTCAATAAGGTTCTTCGTGATACCAAAGCAGTATCTCAAATCACATGAGATTCATTGGGTGGTCAAAATAGTCTCTTATCGAATAAGGTTCTTTGGAATACCAAAGCAGTATCTCTAAACACATGAGATTCTTCGGTTGGTCAAAGCAGTCCCTTATCTAATAAGGTTCTTCGCGATATCAAAGTAGTATCTCTAGACACATGAGATTCTTCACGATACCAAAGCAGTATCTCTAAACATATGAGATTCTTTGGATGGTCAAAGCAGTACCTTATCTAACAAGGTTCTTCGCGATACCAAAGCAGTATCTCTAAACACATGAGATACTTCGGGTGGTGAAAGCAGTCCCTTATCCAATAAGGTTCTTCGCGATATCAAAGCAGTATCTCTAAACACATGAGATTCTTCGGGTGGTCGAAGAAGTCCCTTATCCAATAAGTTTCTTCGCGACACCAAAGCAGTATCTTTAAACACATGAGATTCGTCGGGTGGTCGAAGCAGTGCCTTATCCAATAAGGTTCTTCGTGATACCAAAGCAGTTTCTCTAAATAGATGAGATTCTTCGGGTGGTCAAAGCAGTCCCTTACCTAATAAGGTTCCTCGCGATACCAAAGCAGTATCTCTAAATACATGAGATTCTTCGGGTGGTGAAAGCAGTCTCTTAATCAATAAGGTTCTTCGCGATATCAAAGCAGTATCTCTAAACACATGAGATTCTTCGCGATACCAAAGCAGTATCTCGAAACACATGAGATTCTTCGGGTGGTTGAAGCAGTCCCTTATCCAATAAGGTTCTTCGCGATACCAAAGCAGTATCTCTAAACACATGAGATTCTTCGGGTGGTCGAAGCAGTACCTTATCCAATAAGGTTCTTCACTATATCAAAGCAGTATCTCTAAACACATGAGATTCTTCGCGATACCAAAGTAGTATCTCTAAACACATGAGATTCTTCGGTTGGTCAAAGAAGTCCCTTATCTAATAAGGTTTTTCGCGATATCAAAGCAGTATCTCTAAACACATGAGATTCTTCACGATACCAAAGCAGTATCTCTAAACACATGAGATTCTTTGGGTTGTCAAAGCAGTGCCTTGTCGAACAAGGTTCTTCGCGATACAAACGTAGTATCTCTAAACACATGAGATTCTTCGGGTGGTCGAAGAAGTCCCTTATCCAATAAGGTTCTTTGCGATATCAAAGCAGTATCTTTAAACACATGAGATTCGTCGTGTGGTCGAAGCAGTGCCTTATCCAATAAGGTTCTTCGCGATACCAAAGCAGTATCTCTAAACATATGAGATTCTTCGGGTGGTCAAAGCAGTCCCTTATCTAATAAGGTTCTTCGCGATACTAAAGCAGTATCTCTAAACACATGAGATTCTTCGGGTGGTGAAAGCAGTCCCTTATCCAATAAGGTTCTTCGCGATATCAAAGTAGTATCTCTAAACACATGAGTTTCTTCGCGATACCAAAGCAGTATCTCTAAACACATGAGATTCTTCGGGTGGTCGAAGCAGTCCCTTAACCAATAAGGTTCTTCGTGATACCAAAGCAGTATCTCTGAACACATGAGATTCTTCGGGTGGTTGAAGCAGTCCCTTATCCAATAAGGTTCTTCGTGATACCAAAGCAATATCCCTAAACACCTGAGATTCACCTGGTGGTCGAACCAGTACCTTATTCAATAAGGTTCTTCGTGATACCAAAGCAGTATCTCTAAACACATGAGATTCATCAGGTGGTCAAAGTAGTTTCTTATCCAATAAGGTTCTTTGGGATACCAAAGCAGTATCTCTAAACACATGAGATTCTTCGGTTTGTCAATGCAGTCCCTTATCTAATAAGGTTCTTTGCGATATCAAAGTAGTATCTTTAGACGCATGAGATTCTTCGCGATACTAAAGCAGTATCTCTAAACACATGAGATTCTTTGGGGAGGTCGAAGCAGTACCTTATCTAACAAGGTTCTTCGCGATACCAAAGCAGTATCTCTAAAAACATGAGATTCTTCGGGTGGTCGAAGTAGTGCCTTATCAATTAAGGTTCTTCGCGATACAAAAGCAGTATCTTAAAACACATGAGATTCGTCAAGTGGTCGAAGTAGTGCCTTATCCAATAAGGTTCTTCGCGATACCAAAGCAGTCTCTCTAAACAGATGAGATTCTTCGGGTGGTCAAAGCAGTCCGTTATCTAATAAGGTTCTTCGCGATACCAAAGCAGTATCTATAAACACATGAGATTCTTGAGGTTGTGAAAGCAGTCCCTTATCAAATAAGGTTCTTCGCGATATCAAAGCAGTATCTCTAAACACATGAGATTCTTCGCGATACCAAAATAGTATCTCTAAACACATGAGATTCTACGGTTGGTCAAAGCAGTCCCTTATCTAATAAGGTTCTTCGCGATATCAAAGCAGTATCTCTAAACACATGAGATTCTACGCGATACCAAAGCAATATCTCTAAACACATGAGATTGTTCGGGTGGTCAAAGCAGTGCCTTGTCTAACAAGGTTATTCGCGATACAAAAGCAGTATCTCTAAACACATGAGATTCTTCGGGTGGTCGAAGAATTCCCTTATCCAATAAGGTTCTTCGTGATATCAAAGCAGTATCTTTAAACACATGAGATTCGTCGTGTGGTCGAAGCAGTGCCTTATCTAATAAGGTTCTTCGCGATACCAAAGCAGTATCTCTAAACACATGAGATTCTTCGGGTGGTGAAAGCAGTCCCTTATCTAATAAGGTTCTTCACGATATCAAAGCAATATCTCTAAACACATGACTTTCTTCGCGATACCAAAGCAGTATCTCTAAACACATGAGATTCTTCAGGTGGTCGAAGCAGTCCCTTATCCAATAAGGTTCTTCGCGATACCAAAGCAGTATCTCTAAACAAATGAGATTCTTCGGGTGGTTGAAGCAGTCTGTTATCCAATAAGGTTCTTCGCGATACCAAAGCAGTATCTCTAAACACATGAGATTCTTCGGGTGGTCAAAGCAGTACCTTATTCAATAAGGTTCTTCGTGGTAACAAAGCAGTATCTCTAAACACATGAGATTCATCGGGTGGTCAAAGTTGTCTCTTATCCAATAAGGTTCTTTGGGATACCAAAATAGTATCTCAAAACACATGAGATTCTTCGGTTGGTCAAAGCAGTCCCTTATCTAATAAGGTTCTTCGCGATATCAACGTAGTATCTCTAAACACATGAGATTCTTCGCGATACCAAAGCAGTATCTCTAAACACATGAGATTCTTCGGGTGGTCGAAGCAGTCCCTTATCCAATAAGGTTCTTCGCGATACCAAAGCAGTATCTCTAAACACATGAGATTCCTCGGGTGGTCGAAGCAGTCCCTTATCCAATAAGGTTCTGCGCGATACCATATTAGTATCTCTAAACACATGAGATTCTTTCTGTGGTTGAACCAATCCCTTATCCAATAAGGTTTTTTGCGATACCAAAGCAGTATCTCTAAACACATCAGATTCTTCGGGAGGTCGAAGCAATACCTTATTCAATAAGGTTCTTCGCGATACCAAAGCACTATCTTTAAACACATGAGATTCGTCGGATGGTCGAAGCAGTCCCTTATCCAATAAGGTTCTTCGCAATACCAAAGCAGTATCTCTAAACAAATGAGATTCTACGGGTGGTCAAAAGCAGTCCTTTATCTAATAAGGTTCTTCGCGGTACCAAAGCAGTATCTCTTAACACATGAGATTCTTCGTTGGTGAAAGCAGTCCCTTATCCAATAAGGTTCTTCGCGATATCAAAGCAGTATCTCTAAACACATGAGATTCTTCGCCATACCAAAGCAGTATCTCTAAACACATGAGATTCTTCGGGTGGACAAAGCAGTCCCTTATCGAATAAGGTTCTTCACGATACCAAAGTTGTATCTCTAAACACATGAGATTCTTCGGGTTGTCGAAGAAGTCCCTTACCCAATAAGGTTCTTCGTGATACCAAAGCAGTATCTTTAAACACATGAGATTCGTCGGATGGTCGAAGCAGTCCCTTATCCAATAAGGTTCTTCGCGATACCAAAGCAGTATCTCTAAACAGATGAGATTCTACAGGTGGTCAAAGCAGTCCCTTATCTAATAAGGTTCTTCGCGATACCAAAGCAGTATCTCTAAACACATGAGATTCTTCAGGTGGTTGACGCTGTCCCTTATCCAATAAGGTTCTTCGCGATACCAAAGCAGTATCTCTAAACACATGAGATTCCTCGGGTGGTCGAAACAATCCCTTATCCAAAAAGGTTCTTCGCGATACCAAAGCAGTATCTCTAAACACATGAGATTCTTCGGGTGGACAAAGCAGTCCCTTATCGAATAAGATTCTTCACGATACCAAAGTTGTATCTCCAAACACATGAGATTCTTCGGGTGGTGAAAGCAGTCCCTTATCCAATAAGGTTCTTCGCGATATCAAAGTAGTATCTCTAAACACATGAGTTTCTTTGCGATACCAAAGCAGTATCTCTAAACACATGAGATTCTTCGGGTGGTCGAAGCAGTCCCTTATCCAATAAGGTTCTTCGCGATACCCAAGCAGTATCTCTGAATACATGAGATTCTTCGGGTGGTTGAAGTAGTCCCTTATCCAATAAGGTTCTTCGTGATACCAAAGCAATATCTCTAAACACATGAGATTCTTCTGGTGGTCGAAGCAATACTTTATTCAATAAGGTTCTTCGTGATACCTAAGCAGTATCTCTAAACACATGAGATTCATCGTGTGGTCAAAGTAGTTTCTTATCCAATAAGGTTCTTTGGGATACCAAAGCAGTATCTCTAAACACATGAGATTCTTCGGTTTGTCAATGCAGTCCCTTATCTAATAAGGTTCTTCGCGATATCAAAGCAGTATCTCTAAACACATGAGATTCTTCGGGTGGACAAAGCAGTCCCTTATTCAATAAGGTTCTTTGTGATACCAATGCAGTATCTCTAAACACATGAGATTCATCGGGTGGTCAAAGTTGTCTCTTATCCAATAAGGTTCTTTGGGATACCAAAACAGTATCTCTAAACACATGAGATTCTTCGGTTGGTCAAAGCAGTCCCTTATCTAATAAGGTTCTTCGCGATACCAAAGCAGTATCTCTAAACACATGAGATTCTTCGGGTGGTCGAAGCAGTCCCTTATCCAATAAGGTTCTTCGCGATACCAAAGCATTATCTCTAAACACATGAGATTCCTCGGGTGGTCGAAGCAGCCCCTTATCCACTAAGGTTCTGCGCGATACCATAGCAGTATCTCTAAACACATGAGATTCTTTCTGTGGTTGAAGCAATCCCTTATCCAATAAGGTTTTTTGCGATACCAAAGCAGTATCTCTAAACACATGAGATTCTTCGGGAGGTCGAAGCAGTACCTTATTCAATAAGGTTCTTCGTGATACCAAAGCAGTATCTCTAAACACATGAGATTCTTCGGGTGGTCGAAGCAGTCCCTTATCCAAAAAGGTTCTTCGGGATACCAAAGCAGTATCTCTAAACACATGAGATTCTTCGAGTGGTTGAAGCAGTTCCTTATCCAATCAGGTTCTTCGCGATACCAAAGCAGTATCTCTAAGCACATGAGATTCTTCGGGTTTTCGAAGCAGTCCCTTATCCAAAAAGGTTCTTCGGGATACCAAAGGAGTATGTCTAAACACATGAGATTCTTCCAGTGGTCGAAGCAGTCCCTTATCCAATAAGGTTCTTCGCGATACCAAAACAGTATCTCTAAACACATGAGATTCTTCATGATACCAAAGCAGTATCTCTAAATACATGAGATTCCTTGGGTGGTCGATGTAGTCCCTTATCCAATAAGGTTCATCGATATACCGAAGCAGTATCTCTAAACACATGAGATTCTTCGGGTGGTCAAAGCAGTCCCTTATCTAATAAAGTTCTTCGCGATACCAAAGCAGTATCTCTAAACACATGAGATTCTTCGGGTGGTCAAAGCAGTTCCTTATCGAATAAGGTTCTTCAAGATACCAAAGTTGTATCTCTAAACACATGAGATTTTTCGGGTTGTCGAAGAAGTCCCTTATCTAATAAGGTTCTTCGCGATACCAAAGCACTATCTTTAAACACATGAGATTCGTCGGATGGTCGAAGCAGTCCCATATCCAATAAGGTTCTTCGCAATACCA
Source organism: Lathyrus sativus (assembly GCA_963859935.3). Lineage (NCBI taxonomy): Eukaryota > Viridiplantae > Streptophyta > Magnoliopsida > Fabales > Fabaceae > Lathyrus > Lathyrus sativus. The sequence continues at coordinate 232,529,707 of OZ012740.1, read as the reverse complement.
AAGCAATATCTCTAAACAAATGAGATTCTACGGGTCGTCAAAGCAGTCCCTTATCTAATAAGGTTCTTCACGGTACCAAAGCAGTATCTCTTAACACATGAGATTCTTCGGTGGTGAAAGCAGTCCCTTATCCAATAAGGTTCTTCGCGATATCAAAGCAGTATCTCTAAACACATGAGATTCTTCGCGATACCAAAGCAGTATCTCTAAACACATGAGATTCTTTGGGTGGTCGAAGCAGTACCTTATCTAACAAGGTTCTTCGCGATACCAAAGCAGTATCTCTAAAAACATGAGATTCTTCGGATGGTCGAAGCAGTGCCTTATCAATTAAGGTTCTTCTCGATACCAAAGCAGTATCTTTAAACACATGAGATTCGTCAAGTGGTCGAAGCAGTGCCTTATCCAATAAGGTTCTTCGCGATACCAAAGCAGTATCTCTAAACAGATGAGATTCTTCGGGTGGTCAAAGCATTCCCTTATCTAATAAGGTTCTTCGCGATACCAAAGCAGTATCTATAAACACATGAGATTCTTGAGGTTGTGAAAGCAGTCCCTTATCCAATAAGGTTCTTCGCAATATCAAAGCAGTATCTCTCAACACATGAGATTCTTCGCGATACCAAAATAGTATCTCTAAACACATGAGATTCTACGGTTGGTCAAAGCAATCCCTTATCTAATAAGGTTCTTCGCGATACCAAAGCAGTATCTCTAAACACATGAGATTCTTCCGGTGGTTGACGCAGTCCCTTATCCAATAAGGTTCTTCGCGTTACCAAAGCGGTATCTCTAAACACAAGAGATTCTTCGGGTGGTCGAAGCAGTACCTTATTCAATAAGGTTCTTCGAGATACCAAAGCAGCATCTCTAAACACATGAGATTCCTCGGGTGGTCGAAACAATCCCTTATCCAAAAAGGTTCTTCGCGATACCAAAGCAGTATCTCTAAACACATGAGGTTCTTCGAGTAGACAAAGCAGTCCCTTATCGAATAAGATTCTTCACGATACCAAAGTTGTATCTCTAAGCACATGAGATTCTTCGGGTTGTCGAAGAAGTCCCTTACCCAATAAGGTTCTTCGCGATACCAAAGCAGTATCTCTAAATAGATGAGATTCTACGGGTGGTCAAAGCAGTCCCTTATCTAATAAGGTTCTTCGCGGTACCAAAGCAGTATCTCTTAACACATGAGATTCTTCTGTGGTGAAAGCAATCCCTTATCCAATAAGGTTCTTCGCGATATCAAAGCAGTATCTCTAAACACATAAGATTCTTCGCGATACCAAAGCAGTATCTCTAAATACATGAGATTCTTCGGGTGGACAAAGCAGTCTCTTATCGAATAAGGTTCTTCACGATACAAAAGTTGTATCTCTAAACACATGAAATTCTTCGGGTAGTCAAAGAAGTCCCTTACCCAACAAGTTTCTTCGCGATACCAAAGCAGTATCTTTAAACACATGAGTTCCTCGAATGGTCGAAGCAGTCCCTTATCCAATAAGGTTCTTCGCGATACCAAAGCAGTATCTCTAAACAGATGAGATTCTACGGGTGTTCAAAGTAGTCCCTTATCTAATAAGGTTCTTCGCGATACCAAAGCAGTATCTCTAAACACATGAGATTCTTCAGGTGGTGAAAGCAGTCCCTTGTCCAATAAGGTTCTTCGCGATATCCAAGCAGTATCTCTAAACACATGAGATTCTTCACGATACCAAAGAAGTATCTCTAAACACATGAGATTCTTCGGGTGGTCGAAGCAGTCCCTTATCCAATAAGGTTCTTCACGATACCAAAGCAGTATCTCTAAACACATGAGATTCTTCCGGTGGTTGACGCAGTCCCTTATCCAATAAGGTTCTTCGCGTTACCAAAGCGGTATCTCTAAACACAAGAGATTCTTCGGGTGGTCGAAGCAGTACCTTATTCAATAAGGTTCTTCGAGATATCAAAGCAGCATCTCTAAACACATGAGATTCCTCGGGTGGTCGAAACAATCCCTTATCCAAAAAGGTTCTTCGCGATACCAAAGCAGTATCTCTAAACACATGAGGTTCTTCGGGTAGACAAAGCAGTCCCTTATCGAATAAGATTCTTCACGATACCAAAGTTGTATCTCTAAGCACATGAGATTCTTCGGGTTGTCGAAGAAGTCCCTTACCCAATAAGGTTCTTCGCGATACCAAAGCAGTATCTCTAAACAGATGAGATTCTACGGGTGGTCAAAGCAGTCCCTTATCTAATAAGGTTCTTCGCGGTACCAAAGCAGTATCTCTTAACACATGAGATTCTTCGGTGGTGAAAGCAGTCCCTTATCCAATAAGGTTCTTCGTGATATCAAAGCAGTATCTCTAAACACATGAGATTCTTCGCGATTCCAAAGCAGTATCTCTAAACACATGAGATTCTTCGGGTGGACAAAGCAGTATCTCTAAACACATGAGATTCTTCGCGATTCCAAAGCAGTATCTCTAAACACATGAGATTCTTCGGGTGGACAAAGCAGTCCCTTATCGAATAAGGTTCTTCACGATACCAAAGTTGTATCTCTAAACACATGAGATTCTTCGGGTTGTCGAAGAAGTCCCTTACCCAATAAGGTTCTTCGAGATACCAAAGCAGTATCTCTAAACACATGAGATTCGTCGGATGGTCGAAGCAGTCCCTTACCCAATAAGGTTCTTCGCGATATTAAAGTAGTATCTCTAAACACATGAGATTCGTCGGATGGTCGAAGCAATCCCTTATCCAATAAGGTTCTTCGCGATACCAAAGCAGTATCTCTAAACACATGAGATTCTTCAGGTGGTGAAAGCAGTCCCTTGTCCAATAAGGTTCTTCGCGATATCAAAGCAGTATCTCTAAACACATGAGATTCTTCATGATACCAAAGCAGTATCTCTAAACACATGAGATTCTTCGGGTGGTCGAAGCAGTCCCTTATCCAATAAGGTTCTTCACGATACCAAAGCAGTATCTCTAAACACATGAGATTCTTCCGGTGGTTGACACAGTCCCTTATCCAATAAGGTTCTTCGCGTTACCAAAGCAGTATCTCTAAACACCTGAGATTCTTCGGGTGGTCGAAGCAGTAACTTATTAAGTAAGGTTCTTCGCGATACCAAAGCAGTATCTCTAAACACATGAGATTCCTCGGGTGGTCGAAACAATCCCTTATCCAAAAAGGTTCTTCGCGATACCAAAGCAGTATCTCTAAACACATGAGATTCTTCGGGTGGACAAAGCAGTCCCTTATCCAATAAGGTTCTTCGCGATACCAAAGCACTATCTTTAAACACATGAGATTCGTCTAATGGTCGAAGCAGTCCCTTATCCAATAAGGTTCTTCGCGATACCAAAGCAGTATCTCAAAAAAGATGAGATTCTACGGGTGGTCAAAGCAGTCCCTTATCTAATAAGGTTCTTCGCGGTACCAAAGCAGTATCTCTTAACACATGAGATTCTTCGGTGGTGAAAGCAGTCCCTTATCCAATAAGGTTCTTCTCGATATCAAAACAGTATCTCTAAACACATGAGATTCTTCGCGATACCAAGGAGTCCCTTATCGAATAAGGTTCTTCATGATACCAAAGTTAGATCTCTAAACACATGAGATTCTTCGGGTTGTCGAAGAAGTCCCTTACCCAATAAGGTTCTACGCGATACCAAAGCAGTATCTCTAAACACATGTGATTCGTCAGATGGTCGAAGCAGTCCCTTATCCAATAAGGTTCTTCGCGATACCAAAGCAGTATCTCTAAACAGATGAGATTCTACGGGTGGTCAAAGCAGTCCCTTATCTAATAAGGTTCTTCGCGATACCAAAGTAGTATCTCTAAACACATGAGATTCTTCAGGTGGTGAAAGCAGTCCCTTGTCCAATAAGGTTCTTCGCGATATCAAAGTAGTATCTCTAAACACATGAGATTCTTCACGATACTAAAGCAGTATCTCTAAACACATGAGATTCTTCGGGTGGTCGAAGCAGTCCCTTATCCAATAAGGTTCTTCACGATACCAAAGCAGTATCTCTAAACACATGAGATTCTTCCGGTAGTTGACGCAATCCCTTATCCAATAAGGTTCTTCGCGTTACCAAAGCAGTATCTCTAAACACATGAGATTCTTCGGGTGGCCGAAGCAGTACCTTATTCAATAAGGTTATTCGTGATACCAAAGCAGTATCTCTAAACACATGAGATTCCTCGGGTGGTCGAAACTATCCCTTATCCAAAAAGGTTCTTCGCAATACCAAAGCAATATCTCTAAACACATAAGATTCTTCGGGTAGATAAAGCAGTCCCTTTTCCAATAAGGTTCTTCGCGATACCAAAGCACTATCTTTAAACACATGAGATTTCTCGGATGGTCGAAGCAGTCCCTTGTCCAATAAGGTTCTTCGCAATACCAAAGCAGTATCTCTAAACAGATGAGATTCTACAGGTGGTCAAAGCAGTCCCTTATCTAATAAGGTTCTTTACGGTACCAAAGCAGTATCTCTTAACACATGAGATTCTTCGGTGGTGAAAGCAGTCCCTTATCCAATAAGGTTCTTCGCGATATCAAAGCAGTATCTCTAAACACATGAGATTCTTCGCGATACTAAGGCAGTATCTCTAAACACATGAGATTCTTCGGGTGGACAAAGCAGTCCCTTGTCGAATAAGGTTCTTCATGATACCAAAGTTAGATCTCTAAACACATGAGATTCTTCGGGTTGTCGAAGAAGTCCCTTACCCAATAAGGTTCTACGCGATACCAAAGCAGTATCTCTAAACACATGTGATTCGTCAGATGGTCGAAGCAGTCCCTTATCCAATAAGGTTCTTCGCGATACCAAAGCAGTATCTCTAAACAGATGAGATTCTACGGGTGGTCAAAGCAGTCCCTTATCTAATAAGGTTCTTCGCGATACCAAAGTAGTATCTCTAAACACATGAGATTCTTCAGGTGGTGAAAGCAGTCCCTTGTCCAATAAGGTTCTTCGCGATATCAAAGTAGTATCTCTAAACACATGAGATTCTTCACGATACTAAAGCAGTATCTCTAAACACATGAGATTCTTCGGGTGGTCGAAGCAGTCCCTTATCCAATAAGGTTCTTCACGATACCAAAGCAGTATCTCTAAACACATGAGATTCTTCCGGTAGTTGACGCAATCCCTTATCCAATAAGGTTCTTCGCGTTACCAAAGCAGTATCTCTAAACACATGAGATTCTTCGGGTGGCCGAAGCAGTACCTTATTCAATAAGGTTATTCGTGATACCAAAGCAGTATCTCTAAACACATGAGATTCCTCGGGTGGTCGAAACTATCCCTTATCCAAAAAGGTTCTTCGCAATACCAAAGCAGTATCTCTAAACACATGAGATTCTTCGGGTAGACAAAGCAGTCCCTTTTCCAATAAGGTTCTTCGCGATACCAAAGCACTATCTTTAAACACATGAGATTTGTCGGATGGTCGAAGCAGTCCCTTGTCCAATAAGGTTCTTCGCAATACCAAAGCAGTATCTCTAAACAGATGAGATTCTACAGGTGGTCAAAGCAGTCCCTTATCTAATAAGGTTCTTTACGGTACCAAAGCAGTATCTCTTAACACATGAGATTCTTCGGTGGTGAAAGCAGTCCCTTATCCAATAAGGTTCTTCGCGATATCAAAGCAGTATCTCTAAACACATGAGATTCTTCGCGATACCAAGGCAGTATCTCTAAACACATGAGATTCTTCGGGTGGACAAAGCAGTCCCTTGTCGAATAAGGTTCTTCATGATACCAAAGTTAGATCTCTAAACACATGAGATTCTTCGGGTTGTCGAAGAAGTCCCTTACCCAATAAGGTTCTACGCGATACCAAAGCAGTATCTCTAAACACATGTGATTCGTCAGATGGTCGAAGCAGTCCCTTATCCAATAAGGTTCTTCGCGATACCAAAGCAGTATCTCTAAACAGATGAGATTCTACGGGTGGTCAAAGCAGTCCCTTATCTAATAAGGTTCTTCGCGATACCAAAGTAGTATCTCTAAACACATGAGATTCTTCAGGTGGTGAAAGCAGTCCCTTGTCCAATAAGGTTCTTCGCGATATCAAAGTAGTATCTCTAAACACATGAGATTCTTCACGATACTAAAGCAGTATCTCTAAACACATGAGATTCTTCGGGTGGTCGAAGCAGTCCCTTGTCCAATAAGGTTCTTCACGATACCAAAGCAGTATCTCTAAACACATGAGATTCTTCCGGTAGTTGACGCAATCCCTTATCCAATAAGGTTCTTCGCGTTACCAAAGCAGTATCTCTAAACACATGAGATTCTTCGGGTGGCCGAAGCAGTACCTTATTCAATAAGGTTATTCGTGATACCAAAGTAGTATCTCTAAACACATGAGATTCCTCGGGTGGTCGAAACTATCCCTTATCCAAAAAGGTTCTTCGCAATACCAAAGCAGTATCTCTAAACACATGAGATTCTTCGGGTAGACAAAGCAGTCCCTTTTCCAATAAGGTTCTTCGCGATACCAAAGCACTATCTTTAAACACATGAGATTTGTCGGATGGTCGAAGCAGTCCCTTGTCCAATAAGGTTCTTCGCAATACCAAAGCAGTATCTCTAAACAGATGAGATTCTACAGGTGGTCAAAGCAGTCCCTTATCTAATAAGGTTCTTTACGGTACCAAAGCAGTATCTCTTAACACATGAGATTCTTCGGTGGTGAAAGCAGTCCCTTATCCAATAAGGTTCTTCGCGATATCAAAGCAGTATCTCTAAACACATGAGATTCTTCGCGATACCAAGGCAGTATCTCTAAACACATGAGATTCTTCGGGTGGACAAAGCAGTCCCTTGTCGAATAAGGTTCTTCATGATACCAAAGTTAGATCTCTAAACACATGAGATTCTTCGGGTTGTCGAAGAAGTCCCTTACCCAATAAGGTTCTACGCGATACCAAAGCAGTATCTCTAAACACATGTGATTCGTCAGATGGTCGAAGCAGTCCCTTATCCAATAAGGTTCTTCGCGATACCAAAGCAGTATCTCTAAACAGATGAGATTCTACGGGTGGTCAAAGCAGTCCCTTATCTAATAAGGTTCTTCGCGATACCAAAGTAGTATCTCTAAACACATGAGATTCTTCAGGTGGTGAAAGCAGTCCCTTGTCCAATAAGGTTCTTCGCGATATCAAAGTAGTATCTCTAAACACATGAGATTCTTCACGATACTAAAGCAGTATCTCTAAACACATGAGATTCTTCGGGTGGTCGAAGCAGTCCCTTATCCAATAAGGTTCTTCACGATACCAAAGCAGTATCTCTAAACACATGAGATTCTTCCGGTAGTTGACGCAATCCCTTATCCAATAAGGTTCTTCGCGTTACCAAAGCAGTATCTCTAAACAAATGAGATTCTTCGGGTGGCCGAAGCAGTACCTTATTCAATAAGGTTATTCGTGATACCAAAGCAGTATCTCTAAACACATGAGATTCCTCGGGTGGTCGAAACTATCCCTTATCCAAAAAGGTTCTTCGCAATACCAAAGCAGTATCTCTAAACACATGAGATTCTTCGGGTAGACAAAGCAGTCCCTTTTCCAATAAGGTTCTTCGCGATACCAAAGCACTATCTTTAAACACATGAGATTTGTCGGATGGTCGAAGCAGTCCCTTGTCCAATAAGGTTCTTCGCAATACCAAAGCAGTATCTCTAAACAGATGAGATTCTACAGGTGGTCAAAGCAGTCCCTTATCTAATAAGGTTCTTTACGGTACCAAAGCAGTATCTCTTAACACATGAGATTCTTCGGTGGTGAAAGCAGTCCCTTATCCAATAAGGTTCTTCGCGATATCAAAGCAGTATCTCTAAACACATGAGATTCTTCGCGATACCAAGGCAGTATCTCTAAACACATGAGATTCTTCGGGTGGACAAAGCAGTCCCTTGTCGAATAAGGTTCTTCATGATACCAAAGTTAGATCTCTAAACACATGAGATTCTTCGGGTTGTCGAAGAAGTCCCTTACCCAATAAGGTTCTACGCGATACCAAAGCAGTATCTCTAAACACATGTGATTCTTCGGGTTGTCGAAGAAGTCCCTTACCCAATAAGGTTCTACGCGATACCAAAGCAGTATCTCTAAACAGATGAGATTCTACGGGTGGTCAAAGCAGTCCCTTATCTAATAAGGTTCTTCGCGATACCAAAGTAGTATCTCTAAACACATGAGATTCTTCAGGTGGTGAAAGCAGTCCCTTGTCCAATAAGGTTCTTCGCGATATCAAAGTAGTATCTCTAAACACATGAGATTCTTCACGATACTAAAGCAGTATCTCTAAACACATGAGATTCTTCGGGTGGTCGAAGCAGTCCCTTATCCAATAAGGTTCTTCACGATACCAAAGCAGTATCTCTAAACACATGAGATTCTCCTGGTAGTTGATGCAATCCCTTATCCAATAAGGTTCTTCGCGTTACCAAAGCAGTATCTCTAAACAAATGAGATTCTTCGGGTGGCCGAAGCAGTACCTTATTCAATAAGGTTATTCGTGATACCAAAGCAGTATCTCTAAACACATGAGATTCCTCGGGTGGTCGAAACTATCCCTTATCCAAAAAGGTTCTTCGCAATACCAAAGCAGTATCTCTAAACACATGAGATTCTTCGGGTAGACAAAGCAGTCCCTTTTCCAATAAGGTTCTTCGCGATACCAAAGCACTATCTTTAAACACATGAGATTTGTCGGATGGTCGAAGCAGTCCCTTGTCCAATAAGGTTCTTCGCAATACCAAAGCAGTATCTCTAAACAGATGAGATTCTACAGGTGGTCAAAGCAGTCCCTTATCTAATAAGGTTCTTTACGGTACCAAAGCAGTATCTCTTAACACATGAGATTCTTCGGTGGTGAAAGCAGTCCCTTATCCAATAAGGTTCTTCGCGATATCAAAGCAGTATCTCTAAACACATGAGATTCTTCGCGATACCAAGGCAGTATCTCTAAACACATGAGATTCTTCGGGTGGACAAAGCAGTCCCTTGTCGAATAAGGTTCTTCATGATACCAAAGTTAGATCTCTAAACACATGAGATTCTTCGGGTTGTCGAAGAAGTCCCTTACCCAATAAGGTTCTACGCGATACCAAAGCAGTATCTCTAAACACATGTGATTCTTCGGGTTGTCGAAGAAGTCCCTTACCCAATAAGGTTCTACGCGATACCAAAGCAGTATCTCTAAACAGATGAGATTCTACGGGTGGTCAAAGCAGTCCCTTATCTAATAAGGTTCTTCGCGATACCAAAGTAGTATCTCTAAACACATGAGATTCTTCAGGTGGTGAAAGCAGTCCCTTGTCCAATAAGGTTCTTCGCGATATCAAAGTAGTATCTCTAAACACATGAGATTCTTCACGATACTAAAGCAGTATCTCTAAACACATGAGATTCTTCGGGTGGTCGAAGCAGTCCCTTATCCAATAAGGTTCTTCACGATACCAAAGCAGTATCTCTAAACACATGAGATTCTCCTGGTAGTTGATGCAATCCCTTATCCAATAAGGTTCTTCGCGTTACCAAAGCAGTATCTCTAAACACATGAGATTCTTCGGGTGGCCGAAGCAGTACCTTATTCAATAAGGTTATTCGTGATACCAAAGCAGTATCTCTAAACACATGAGATTCCTCGGGTGGTCGAAACTATCCCTTATCCAAAAAGGTTCTTCGCAATACCAAAGCAGTATCTCTAAACACATGAGATTCTTCGGGTAGACAAAGCAGTCCCTTTTCCAATAAGGTTCTTCGCGATACCAAAGCACTATCTTTAAACACATGAGATTTGTCGGATGGTCGAAGCAGTCCCTTGTCCAATAAGGTTCTTCGCAATACCAAAGCAGTATCTCTAAACAGATGAGATTCTACAGGTGGTCAAAGCAGTCCCTTATCTAATAAGGTTCTTTACGGTACCAAAGCAGTATCTCTTAACACATGAGATTCTTCGGTGGTGAAAGCAGTCCCTTATCCAATAAGGTTCTTCGCGATATCAAAGCAGTATCTCTAAACACATGAGATTCTTCGCGATACCAAGGCAGTATCTCTAAACACATGAGATTCTTCGGGTGGACAAAGCAGTCCCTTGTCGAATAAGGTTCTTCATGATACCAAAGTTAGATCTCTAAACACATGAGATTCTTCGGGTTGTCGAAGAAGTCCGTTACCCAATAAGGTTCTACGCGATACCAAAGCAGTATCTCTAAACACATGTGATTCGTCAGATGGTCGAAGCAGTCCCTTATCCAATAAGGTTCTTCGCGATACCAAAGCAGTATCTCTAAACAGATGAGATTCTACGGGTGGTCAAAGCAGTCTCTTATCTAATAAGGTTCTTCGCGATACCAAAGTAGTATCTCTAAACACATGAGATTCTTCAGGTGGTGAAAGCAGTCCCTTGTCCAATAAGGTTCTTCGCGATATCAAAGTAGTATCTCTAAACACATGAGATTCTTCACGATACTAAAGCAGTATCTCTAAACACATGAGATTCTTCGGGTGGTCGAAGCAGTCCCTTGTCCAATAAGGTTCTTCACGATACCAAAGCAGTATCTCTAAACACATGAGATTCTTCCGGTAGTTGACGCAATCCCTTATCCAATAAGGTTCTTCGCGTTACCAAAGCAGTATCTCTAAACACATGAGATTCTTCGGGTGGCCGAAGCAGTACCTTATTCAATAAGGTTATTCGTGATACCAAAGTAGTATCTCTAAACACATGAGATTCCTCGGGTGGTCGAAACTATCCCTTATCCAAAAAGGTTCTTCGCAATACCAAAGCAGTATCTCTAAACACATGAGATTCTTCGGGTAGACAAAGCAGTCCCTTTTCCAATAAGGTTCTTCGCGATACCAAAGCACTATCTTTAAACACATGAGATTTGTCGGATGGTCGAAGCAGTCCCTTGTCCAATAAGGTTCTTCGCAATACCAAAGCAGTATCTCTAAACAGATGAGATTCTACAGGTGGTCAAAGCAGTCCCTTATCTAATAAGGTTCTTTACGGTACCAAAGCAGTATCTCTTAACACATGAGATTCTTCGGTGGTGAAAGCAGTCCCTTATCCAATAAGGTTCTTCGCGATATCAAAGCAGTATCTCTAAACACATGAGATTCTTCGCGATACCAAGGCAGTATCTCTAAACACATGAGATTCTTCGGGTGGACAAAGCAGTCCCTTGTCGAATAAGGTTCTTCATGATACCAAAGTTAGATCTCTAAACACATGAGATTCTTCGGGTTGTCGAAGAAGTCCCTTACCCAATAAGGTTCTACGCGATACCAAAGCAGTATCTCTAAACACATGTGATTCGTCAGATGGTCGAAGCAGTCCCTTATCCAATAAGGTTCTTCGCGATACCAAAGCAGTATCTCTAAACAGATGAGATTCTACGGGTGGTCAAAGCAGTCCCTTATCTAATAAGGTTCTTCGCGATACCAAAGTAGTATCTCTAAACACATGAGATTCTTCAGGTGGTGAAAGCAGTCCCTTGTCCAATAAGGTTCTTCGCGATATCAAAGTAGTATCTCTAAACACATGAGATTCTTCACGATACTAAAGCAGTATCTCTAAACACATGAGATTCTTCGGGTGGTCGAAGCAGTCCCTTATCCAATAAGGTTCTTCACGATACCAAAGCAGTATCTCTAAACACATGAGATTCTTCCGGTAGTTGACGCAATCCCTTATCCAATAAGGTTCTTCGCGTTACCAAAGCAGTATCTCTAAACAAATGAGATTCTTCGGGTGGCCGAAGCAGTACCTTATTCAATAAGGTTATTCGTGATACCAAAGCAGTATCTCTAAACACATGAGATTCCTCGGGTGGTCGAAACTATCCCTTATCCAAAAAGGTTCTTCGCAATACCATAGCAGTATCTCTAAACACATGAGATTCTTCGGGTAGACAAAGCAGTCCCTTTTCCAATAAGGTTCTTCGCGATACCAAAGCACTATCTTTAAACACATGAGATTTGTCGGATGGTCGAAGCAGTCCCTTGTCCAATAAGGTTCTTCGCAATACCAAAGCAGTATCTCTAAACAGATGAGATTCTACAGGTGGTCAAAGCAGTCCCTTATCTAATAAGGTTCTTTACGGTACCAAAGCAGTATCTCTTAACACATGAGATTCTTCGGTGGTGAAAGCAGTCCCTTATCCAATAAGGTTCTTCGCGATATCAAAGCAGTATCTCTAAACACATGAGATTCTTCGCGATACCAAGGCAGTATCTCTAAACACATGAGATTCTTCGGGTGGACAAAGTAGTCCCTTGTCGAATAAGGTTCTTCATGATACCAAAGTTAGATCTCTAAACACATGAGATTCTTCGGGTTGTCGAAGAAGTCCCTTACCCAATAAGGTTCTACGCGATACCAAAGCAGTATCTCTAAACACATGTGATTCTTCGGGTTGTCGAAGAAGTCCCTTACCCAATAAGGTTCTACGCGATACCAAAGCAGTATCTCTAAACAGATGAGATTCTACGGGTGGTCAAAGCAGTCCCTTATCTAATAAGGTTCTTCGCGATACCAAAGTAGTATCTCTAAACACATGAGATTCTTCAGGTGGTGAAAGCAGTCCCTTGTCCAATAAGGTTCTTCGCGATATCAAAGTAGTATCTCTAAACACATGAGATTCTTCACGATACTAAAGCAGTATCTCTAAACACATGAGATTCTTCGGGTGGTCGAAGCAGTCCCTTATCCAATAAGGTTCTTCACGATACCAAAGCAGTATCTCTAAACACATGAGATTCTTCCGGTAGTTGACGCAATCCCTTATCCAATAAGGTTCTTCGCGTTACCAAAGCAGTATCTCTAAACAAATGAGATTCTTCGGGTGGCCGAAGCAGTACCTTATTCAATAAGGTTATTCGTGATACCAAAGCAGTATCTCTAAACACATGAGATTCCTCGGGTGGTCGAAACTATCCCTTATCCAAAAAGGTTCTTCGCAATACCAAAGCAGTATCTCTAAACACATGAGATTCTTCGGGTAGACAAAGCAGTCCCTTTTCCAATAAGGTTCTTCGCGATACCAAAGCACTATCTTTAAACACATGAGATTTGTCGGATGGTCGAAGCAGTCCCTTGTCCAATAAGGTTCTTCGCAATACCAAAGCAGTATCTCTAAACAGATGAGATTCTACAGGTGGTCAAAGCAGTCCCTTATCTAATAAGGTTCTTCACGGTACCAAAGCAGTATCTCTTAACACATGAGATTCTTCGGTGGTGAAAGCAGTCCCTTATCCAATAAGGTTCTTCGCGATATCAAAGCAGTATCTCTAAACACATGAGATTCTTCGCGATACCAAGGCAGTATCTCTAAACACATGAGATTCTTCGGGTGGACAAAGCAGTCCCTTGTCGAATAAGGTTCTTCATGATACCAAAGTTAGATCTCTAAACACATGAGATTCTTCGGGTTGTCGAAGAAGTCCCTTACCCAATAAGGTTCAACGCGATACCAAAGCAGTATCTCTAAACACATGTGATTCGTCAGATGGTCGAAGCAGTCCCTTATCCAATAAGGTTCTTCGCGATACCAAAGCAGTATCTCTAAACAGATGAGATTCTACGGGTGGTCAAAGCAGTCCCTTATCTAATAAGGTTCTTCGCGATACCAAAGTAGTATCTCTAAACACATGAGATTCTTCAGGTGGTGAAAGCAGTCCCTTGTCCAATAAGGTTCTTCGCGATATCAAAGTAGTATCTCTAAACACATGAGATTCTTCACGATACTAAAGCAGTATCTCTAAACACATGAGATTCTTCGGGTGGTCGAAGCAGTCCCTTATCCAATAAGGTTCTTCACGATACCAAAGCAGTATCTCTAAACACATGAGATTCTTCCAGTAGTTGACGCAATCCCTTATCCAATAAGGTTCTTCGCGTTACCAAAGCACTATCTCTAAACACATGAGATTCTTCGGGTGGCCGAAGCAGTACCTTATTCAATAAGGTTATTCGTGATACCAAAGCAGTATCTCTAAACACATGAGATTCCTCGGGTGGTCGAAACTATCCCTTATCCAAAAAGGTTCTTCGCAATACCAAAGCAGTATCTCTAAACACATGAGATTCTTCGGGTAGACAAAGCAGTCCCTTTTCCAATAAGGTTCTTCGCGATACCAAAGCACTATCTTTAAACACATGAGATTTGTCGGATGGTCGAAGCAGTCCCTTGTCCAATAAGGTTCTTCGCAATACCAAAGCAGTATCTCTAAACAGATGAGATTCTACAGGTGGTCAAAGCAGTCCCTTATCTAATAAGGTTCTTTACGGTACCAAAGCAGTATCTCTTAACACATGAGATTCTTCGGTGGTGAAAGCAGTCCCTTATCCAATAAGGTTCTTCGCGATATCAAAGCAGTATCTCTAAACACATGAGATTCTTCGCGATACCAAGGCAGTATCTCTAAACACATGAGATTCTTCGGGTGGACAAAGCAGTCCCTTGTCGAATAAGGTTCTTCATGATACCAAAGTTAGATCTCTAAACACATGAGATTCTTCGGGTTGTCGAAGAAGTCCGTTACCCAATAAGGTTCTACGCGATACCAAAGCAGTATCTCTAAACACATGTGATTCGTCAGATGGTCGAAGCAGTCCCTTATCCAATAAGGTTCTTCGCGATACCAAAGCAGTATCTCTAAACAGATGAGATTCTACGGGTGGTCAAAGCAGTTCCTTATCTAATAAGGTTCTTCGCGATACCAAAGTAGTATCTCTAAACACATGAGATTCTTCAGGTGGTGAAAGCAGTCCCTTGTCCAATAAGGTTCTTCGCGATATCAAAGTAGTATCTCTAAACACATGATATTCTTCACGATACTAAAGCAGTATCTCTAAATACATGAGATTCTTCGGGTGGTCGAAGCAGTCCCTTATCCAATAAGGTTCTTCACGAAACCAAAGCAGTTTCTCTAAACACATGAGATTCTTCCGGTAGTTGACGCAATCCCTTATCCAATAAGGTTATTCGCGTTACCAAAGCAGTATCTCTAAACACATGAGATTCTTCGGGTGGCCGAAGCAGTACCTTATTCAATAAGGTTATTCGTGATACCAAAGCAGTATCTCTAAACACATGAGATTCCTCGGGTGGTCGAAACTATCCCTTATCCAAAAAGGTTATTCGCAATACCAAAGCAGTATCTCTAAACACATGAGATTCTTTGGGTAGACAAAGCAGTCCCTTATCCAATAAGGTTCTTCGCGATACCAAAGAACTATCTTTAAACACATGAGATTTGTCGGATGGTCGAAGCAGTCCCTTGTCCAACAAGGTTCTTCGCAATACCAAAGCAGTATCTCTAAACAGATAAGATTCTACAGGTGGTCAAAGAAGTCCCTTATCTAATAAGGTTCTTTACGGTACCAAAGCAGTATCTCTTAACACATGAGATTCTTCGGCGGTGAAAGCAGTCCCTTATCCAATAAGGTTCTTCGCGATATCAAAGCAGTATCTCTAAACACATGAGATTCTTCGCGATACCAAGGCAGTATCTCTAAACACGTGAGATTCTTCGGGTGGACAAAGCAGTCCCTTGTCGAATAAGGTTCTTCACGATACCAAAGTTAGATATCTAAACACATGAGATTCTTCGGGTTGTCGAAGAAGTCCCTTACCCAATAAGGTTCTTCGCGATACCAAAGCAGTATCTCTAAACACATGAGATTCGTCGGATGGTCGAAGCAGTCCCTTATCCAATAAGGTTCTTCGCGATACCAAAGCAGTATCTCTAAACAGATAAGATTCTACGGGTGGTCAAAGCAGTCCCTTATCTAATAAGGTTCTTCGCGATACCAAAGCAGTATCTCTAAACACATGAGATTCTTCAGGTGGTGAAAGCAGTCCCTTATCCAAAAAGGTTCTTCGCGATATCAAAGCAGTATCTCTAAACACATGAGATTCTTCACGATACCAAAGCAGTATCTCTAAACACATCAGATTTTTCAGGTGGTCGAAGAAGTCCCTTATCCAATAAGGTTCTTCACGATACCAAAGCAGTATCATTAAACACATGAGATTCTTCCGATGGTTGACGCAGTCCCTTATCCAATAAGGTTCTTTGCGTTACCAAAGAAGTATCTCTAAACACATGAGATTCTTCGAGTGGTCGAAGCAGTACCTTATTCAATAAGGTTCTTCGCGATACCAAAGCAGTATCTCTAAACACATGAGATTCCTCGGGTGGTCGAAACAATCCCTTATCCAAAAAGGTTCTTCGCGATAACAAAGCAGTATCTCTAAACACATGAGATTCTTCGGGTGGATAAAGCAGTCCCTTATCGAATAAGATTCTTCACGATACCAAAGTTGTATCTCTAAACACATGAGATTCTTCGGGTTGTCGAAGAAGTCCCTTACCCAATAAGGTTCTTCGCGATACCAAAGCAGTATCTCTAAACACACGAGATTTGTCGGATGATCGAAGCAGTCCCTTATCCAATAAGGTTCTTCGCGATACCAAAGCAGTATCTTTAAACACATGAGATTCTTCGGGTAGACAAAGTAGTCCCTTTTCCAATAAGGTTCTTCGCGATACCAAAGCACTATCTTTAAACACATGAGATTTGTCGGATGGTCGAAGCAGTCCCTTGTCCAATAAGGTTCTTCGCAATACCAAAGCAGTATCTCTAAACAGATGAGATTCTACAGGTGGTCAAAGCAGTCCCTTATCTAATAAGGTTCTTTACGGTACCAAAGCAGTATCTCTTAACACATGAGATTCTTCGGTGGTGAAAGCAGTCCCTTATCCAATAAGGTTCTTCGCGATATCAAAGCAGTATCTCTAAACACATGAGATTCTTCGCGATACCAAGGCAGTATCTCTAAACACATGAGATTCTTCGGGTGGACAAAGCAGTCCCTTGTCGAATAAGGTTCTTCATGATACCAAAGTTAGATCTCTAAACACATGAGATTCTTCGGGTTGTCGAAGAAGTCCGTTACCCAATAAGGTTCTACGCGATACCAAAGCAGTATCTCTAAACACATGTGATTCGTCAGATGGTCGAAGCAGTCCCTTATCCAATAAGGTTCTTCGCGATACCAAAGCAGTATCTCTAAACAGATGAGATTCTACGGGTGGTCAAAGCAGTTCCTTATCTAATAAGGTTCTTCGCGATACCAAAGTAGTATCTCTAAACACATGAGATTCTTCAGGTGGTGAAAGCAGTCCCTTGTCCAATAAGGTTCTTCGCGATATCAAAGTAGTATCTCTAAACACATGATATTCTTCACGATACTAAAGCAGTATCTCTAAATACATGAGATTCTTCGGGTGGTCGAAGCAGTCCCTTATCCAATAAGGTTCTTCACGAAACCAAAGCAGTTTCTCTAAACACATGAGATTCTTCCGGTAGTTGACGCAATCCCTTATCCAATAAGGTTATTCGCGTTACCAAAGCAGTATCTCTAAACACATGAGATTCTTCGGGTGGCCGAAGCAGTACCTTATTCAATAAGGTTATTCGTGATACCAAAGCAGTATCTCTAAACACATGAGATTCCTCGGGTGGTCGAAACTATCCCTTATCCAAAAAGGTTATTCGCAATACCAAAGCAGTATCTCTAAACACATGAGATTCTTTGGGTAGACAAAGCAGTCCCTTATCCAATAAGGTTCTTCGCGATACCAAAGAACTATCTTTAAACACATGAGATTTGTCGGATGGTCGAAGCAGTCCCTTGTCCAACAAGGTTCTTCGCAATACCAAAGCAGTATCTCTAAACAGATAAGATTCTACAGGTGGTCAAAGAAGTCCCTTATCTAATAAGGTTCTTTACGGTACCAAAGCAGTATCTCTTAACACATGAGATTCTTCGGCGGTGAAAGCAGTCCCTTATCCAATAAGGTTCTTCGCGATATCAAAGCAGTATCTCTAAACACATGAGATTCTTCGCGATACCAAGGCAGTATCTCTAAACACGTGAGATTCTTCGGGTGGACAAAGCAGTCCCTTGTCGAATAAGGTTCTTCACGATACCAAAGTTAGATATCTAAACACATGAGATTCTTCGGGTTGTCGAAGAAGTCCCTTACCCAATAAGGTTCTTCGCGATACCAAAGCAGTATCTCTAAACACATGAGATTCGTCGGATGGTCGAAGCAGTCCCTTATCCAATAAGGTTCTTCGCGATACCAAAGCAGTATCTCTAAACAGATAAGATTCTACGGGTGGTCAAAGCAGTCCCTTATCTAATAAGGTTCTTCGCGATACCAAAGCAGTATCTCTAAACACATGAGATTCTTCAGGTGGTGAAAGCAGTCCCTTATCCAA
Source organism: Lathyrus sativus (assembly GCA_963859935.3). Classification (NCBI taxonomy): domain Eukaryota; kingdom Viridiplantae; phylum Streptophyta; class Magnoliopsida; order Fabales; family Fabaceae; genus Lathyrus; species Lathyrus sativus. Next base: position 232,511,382 of record OZ012740.1, on the reverse strand, counting down.
AAAGGTTCTTCGCGATATCAAAGCAGTATCTCTAAACACATGAGATTCTTCACGATACCAAAGCAGTATCTCTAAACACATCAGATTTTTCAGGTGGTCGAAGAAGTCCCTTATCCAATAAGGTTCTTCACGATACCAAAGCAGTATCATTAAACACATGAGATTCTTCCGATGGTTGACGCAGTCCCTTATCCAATAAGGTTCTTTGCGTTACCAAAGAAGTATCTCTAAACACATGAGATTCTTCGGGTGGTCGAAGCAGTACCTTATTCAATAAGGTTCTTCGCGATACCAAAGCAGTATCTCTAAACACATGAGATTCCTCGGGTGGTCGAAACAATCCCTTATCCAAAAAGGTTCTTCGCGATAACAAAGCAGTATCTCTAAACACATGAGATTCTTCGGGTGGATAAAGCAGTCCCTTATCGAATAAGATTCTTCACGATACCAAAGTTGTATCTCTAAACACATGAGATTCTTCGGGTTGTCGAAGAAGTCCCTTACCCAATAAGGTTCTTCGCGATACCAAAGCAGTATCTCTAAACACACGAGATTTGTCGGATGATCGAAGCAGTCCCTTATCCAATAAGGTTCTTCGCGATACCAAAGCAGTATCTTTAAACAGATGTGATTCTACGGGTGGTCAAAGCAGTCCCTTATCTAATAAGGTTCTTTGCGATACCAAAGCAGTATCTCTAAACACATGAGATTCTTCAAATGGTGAAAGCAGTGCCTTGTCTAAGAAGGTTCTTCGCGATATCAAAGCAGTATCTCTAAACACATGAGATTCATCACGATACCAAAGCAGTATCTTTAAACACATGAGATTCTTCGGGTGCTCGAAGCAGTCCCTTTACCAATAAGGTTCTTCACGATACCAAAGCAGTATCTCTAAACACATGAGATTCTTCCGGTGGCTGACGCAGTCCCTTATCCAATAAGGTTCTTCGCGTTACCAAAGCAGTATCTCTAAACACATGAGATTCTTCGGGTGGTCGAAGCAGTACCTTATTCAATAAGGTTATTCGTGATACCAAAGCAGTATCTCTAAACACATGAGATTCCTCGGGTGGTCGAAACAATCCCTTATCCAAAAAGGTTCTTCGCGATACCAAAGCAGTATCTCTAAACACATGAGATTCTTCGGGTAGACAAAGCAGTCCCTTATCGAATAAGGTTCTTCACGATACCAAAGTTGTATCTCTAAACACATGAGATTCTTCGGGTTGTCAAAGCAGTCCCTTATCCAATAAGGTTCTTCGCGATACCAAAGCAGTATCTCTAAGCAGATGAGATTCTACGGGTGGTCAAAGCAGTCCCTTATCTAAAAAGGTTCGTCGCGATACCAAAGCAGTATCTCTAAACACATGAGATTCTTCAGTTGGTCAAAGCAGTCCCTTATCTAATAAGGTTCTTCCCGATATCAAAGCAGTATCTCTAAACACATGAGATTCTTCGCGATACCAAAGCAGTATCTCTAAACACATGAGATTCTTCGGGTGGACAAAGCAGTCCCTTATCGAATAAGGTTCTTCACGATACCAAAGTTGTATCTCTAAACACATGAGATTCTTCAGGTTGTCGAAGAAGTCCCTTATCCAATAAGGTTCTTCGCGATACCAAAGCAGTATCTCTAAACACATGAGATTCGTCGGATGGTCGAAGCAGTCCCTTATCCAATAAGGTTCTTCGCGATACCAAAGCCGTATCCCTAAACAGATGAGATTCTACGGGTGGTCAAAGCAGTCCCTTATCTAATAAGGCTCTTCGTGATACCAAAGCAGTATCTCTAAACACATGAGATTCTTCGGGTGGTCGAAGCAGTCCCTTATCCAATACGTTTCTTCGCGATACCAAAGCAGTATATCTAAACACATGAGATTCTGTCGGTGGTTGAAGCAGTCCCTTATCCAATAAGGTTCTTCGCAATACCAAAGCAGTATCTCTAAACACATGAGATTGTTCGGGTGGTCCAAGCAGTACCTGATTCAATAAGGTTCTTCGCGATACCAAAGCAGTATCTCTAAACACATGAGATTCTTCGGGTGGTCGAAACAGTCCCTTATCCAAAAAGGTTCTTCGCGATACCAAAGCAGTATCTCTAAACACATGAGATTCTTCGGGTGATCAAAGCAGTCCCTTATCTAATAAGGTTCTTCGCAATACCAAAGCAGTATCTCTAATCACATGAGATTCTTCAGTGGTCGAAACAGTCTCTTATCAAATAAGGTTCTTCGCGATACCAAAGCAGTATCTCTAAGCACATGAGATTCTTCGGGTGGTCGACGGAGTCCCTTATCCAATAAAGTTCTTCACGATACCAAAGCAGTATCTCTAAACACATGAGATTCTTCAGGTGGTCAAAGCAGTCCCTTATCGAATAAGGTTATTCGCGATACCAAAGATGTATATCTAAACACATGTGATTCTTCTGGTTGTCGAAGCCCTTATCCAATAAGGTTCTTCGCGATACCAAAGAAGTATCTCTAAACACATGAGATTCGTCAGATGGTCGAAGCAGTCCCTTATCCAATAAGGTTCTTTGCGATACCAAAGCAGTATCTCTAAACACATGAGATTGTTCGGGTGGTCAATGTAGTCTCTTATCCAATAAGGTTCTTTGCGATACCAAAGCAGTATCTCTAAACACATGAGATTCTTCGGTTGGTCGAAACAGTCCCTAATCTAATAAGGTTCTTAGCGATATTAAAGCAGTATCTCTAAACACATGAGATTCTTCGCGATACCAAAGCAGTACCTCTAAACACATGAGATTCTTCGGGTGGTCAAAGCAGTCCCTTATCGAATAAGGTTCTTCACGATACCAAAGTTGTATCTCTAAACACATGAGATTCTTCGGGTTATCGAAGAAGTCCCTTATCCAATAAGGTTCTTTCGTGATACCAAAGCAGTATCTCTAATCACATGTGATTCGTCGGATGGTCGAAGCAGTCTCTTATCCAATAAGGTTCTTCGCGATACCAAAGCAGTATCTCTAAACAGATGAGATTCTACGGGTGGTCAAAGCAGTCGCTTATCTAATAAGGTTCTTCGCGATACCAAAGTAGTATCTCTAAACACATAAGATTCTTCAGGTGGTGAAAGCAGTCCCTTATCTAATAAGGTTCTTCGCGATATCAAAGCAGTATCTCTAAACACATGAGGTTCTTCGCGATACCAAAGTAGTATCTCTAAACACATGAGATTCTTCAGGTGGTCGAAGCAGTCCCTTATCCAAAACGGTTCTTCGCGATACCAAAGCAGTATCTCTAAACACATGAGATTCATCCGGTGGTTGAAGCAGTCCCTTATCCAATAAGGTTCTTCGCGATGACAAAGCAGTATCCCTAAACACATGAGATTTTTTGGGTGGTCGAAGCAGTACCTTATTCAATAAGGTTCTTCGCGATACCAAAGCAGTATCTCTAAACACATGAGATTCCTCGGGTGGTCGAAACAATCCCTTATCCAAAAAGGTTCTTCGCGATACCAAAGCAGTATCTCTAAACACATGAGATTCTTCGGGTAGACAAAGCAGTCCCTTATCGAATAAGGTTCTTCACGATACCAAAGTTGTATCTCTAAACACATGAGATTCTTCGGGTTGTCGAAGAAGTCCCTTACCCAATAAGGTTCTTCGCGATACCAAAGCAGTATCTCTAAACACATGAGATTCGTCGGATGGTCGAAGCAGTCCCTTATCCAATAAGGTTCTTCGCGATACCAAAGCAGTATCTCTAAGCAGATGAGATTCTACGGGTGGTCAAAGCAGTCCCTTATCTAAAAAGGTTCGTCGCGATACCAAAGCAGTATCTCTAAACACATGAGATTCTTCAGTTGGTCAAAGCAGTCCCTTATCTAATAAGGTTCTTCCCGATATCAAAGCAGTATCTCTAAACAGATGAGATTCTTCGCGATACCAAAGCAGTATCTCTAAACACATGAGATTCTTCGGGTGGACAAAGCAGTCCCTTATCGAATAAGGTTCTTCACGATACCAAAGTTGTATCTCTAAACACATGAGATTCTTCAGGTTGTCGAAGAAGTCCCTTATCCAATAAGGTTCTTCGCGATACCAAAGCAGTATCTCTAAACACATGAGATTCGTCGGATGGTCGAAGCAGTCCCTTATCCAATAAGGTTCTTCGCGATACCAAAGCCGTATCCCTAAACAGATGAGATTCTACGGGTGGTCAAAGCAGTCCCTTATCTAATAAGGCTCTTCGTGATACCAAAGCAGTATCTCTAAACACATGAGATTCTTCGGGTGGTCGAAGCAGTCCCTTATCCAATACGTTTCTTCGCGATACCAAAGCAGTATATCTAAACACATGAGATTCTGTCGGTGGTTGAAGCAGTCCCTTATCCAATAAGGTTCTTCGCAATACCAAAGCAGTATCTCTAAACACATGAGATTGTTCGGGTGGTCCAAGCAGTACCTGATTCAATAAGGTTCTTCGCGATACCAAAGCAGTATCTCTAAACACATGAGATTCTTCGGGTGGTCGAAACAGTCCCTTATCCAAAAAGGTTCTTCGCGATACCAAAGCAGTATCTCTAAACACATGAGATTCTTCGGGTGATCAAAGCAGTCCCTTATCTAATAAGGTTCTTCGCAATACCAAAGCAGTATCTCTAATCACATGAGATTCTTCAGTGGTCGAAACAGTCTCTTATCAAATAAGGTTCTTCGCGATACCAAAGCAGTATCTCTAAGCACATGAGATTCTTCGGGTGGTCGACGGAGTCCCTTATCCAATAAAGTTCTTCACGATACCAAAGCAGTATCTCTAAACACATGAGATTCTTCAGGTGGTCAAAGCAGTCCCTTATCGAATAAGGTTATTCGCGATACCAAAGATGTATATCTAAACACATGTGATTCTTCTGGTTGTCGAAGCCCTTATCCAATAAGGTTCTTCGCGATACCAAAGAAGTATCTCTAAACACATGAGATTCGTCAGATGGTCGAAGCAGTCCCTTATCCAATAAGGTTCTTTGCGATACCAAAGCAGTATCTCTAAACACATGAGATTGTTCGGGTGGTCAATGTAGTCTCTTATCCAATAAGGTTCTTTGCGATACCAAAGCAGTATCTCTAAACACATGAGATTCTTCGGTTGGTCGAAACAGTCCCTAATCTAATAAGGTTCTTAGCGATATTAAAGCAGTATCTCTAAACACATGAGATTCTTCGCGATACCAAAGCAGTACCTCTAAACACATGAGATTCTTCGGGTGGTCAAAGCAGTCCCTTATCGAATAAGGTTCTTCACGATACCAAAGTTGTATCTCTAAACACATGAGATTCTTCGGGTTATCGAAGAAGTCCCTTATCCAATAAGGTTCTTTCGTGATACCAAAGCAGTATCTCTAATCACATGTGATTCGTCGGATGGTCGAAGCAGTCTCTTATCCAATAAGGTTCTTCGCGATACCAAAGCAGTATCTCTAAACAGATGAGATTCTACGGGTGGTCAAAGCAGTCGCTTATCTAATAAGGTTCTTCGCGATACCAAAGTAGTATCTCTAAACACATAAGATTCTTCAGGTGGTGAAAGCAGTCCCTTATCTAATAAGGTTCTTCGCGATATCAAAGCAGTATCTCTAAACACATGAGGTTCTTCGCGATACCAAAGTAGTATCTCTAAACACATGAGATTCTTCAGGTGGTCGAAGCAGTCCCTTATCCAAAACGGTTCTTCGCGATACCAAAGCAGTATCTCTAAACACATGAGATTCATCCGGTGGTTGAAGCAGTCCCTTATCCAATAAGGTTCTTCGCGATGACAAAGCAGTATCCCTAAACACATGAGATTTTTTGGGTGGTCGAAGCAGTACCTTATTCAATAAGGTTCTTCGCGATACCAAAGCAGTATCTCTAAATACATGAGATTCTTCGGGTGGTCGAAACAGTCCCTTATCCAAAAAGGTTCTTCGCGATACCAAAGCAGTATCTCTAAACACATGAGATTCTTCGAGCGGTCGAAGCAGTTCCTTATCCAATAAGGTTCTTCGCGATACCAAAGCAGTATCTCTAAACACATGAGATTCATCGGGTGGTCAAAGTAGTCTCTTATCCAATAAGGTTCTTTGCGATACCAAAGCAGTATCTCTAAACACATGAGATTCTTCAGTTGGTCAAAGCAGTCCCTTATCTAATAAGGTTCTTCGCGATATTAAAGCAGTATCTCTAAACACATGAGATTCTTCATAATACCAAAGCAGTACCTCTAAACACATGAGATTCTTCGGGTGGACAAAGCAGTCCCTTATCGAATAAGGTTCTTCACGATACCAAAGTTGTATCTCAAAACACATGAGATTCTTCGGGTTTTCAAAGAAGTCCCTTATCCAATAAGGTTCTTCGCGATACCAAAGCAGTATCTCTAAACACATGAGATTCGTCAGATGGTCGAAGCAGTCCCTTATCCAATAAGGTTCTTCGCGATACCAAAGCAGTATCTCTAAACAGATGAGATTCTACGGGTGGTCAAAGCAGTCCCTTATCTAATAAGGCTCTTCGTGATACCAAAGCAGTATCTCTAAACAAATGAGATTCTTCAGGTGGTGAAAGCAGTCCCTTATCCAATAAGGTTCTTCGCGATATCAAAGCAGTATCTTTAAAGACATGAGGTTCTTCGCGATACCAAAGCCGTCTCTCTAAACACATGAGATTCTTCGGGAGGTCGAAGCAGTCCCTTATCCAATACGTTTCTTCGCGATACCAAAGCAGTATATCTAAACACATGAGATTCTGTCGGTGGTTGAAGCAGTCCCTTATCCAATAAGGTTCTTCGCAATACCAAAGCAGTATCTCTAAACACATGAGATTCTTCGGGTGGTCGAAGAAGTACCTGATTCAATAAGGTTCTTCGCGATACCAAAGCAGTATCTCTAAACACATGAGATTCTTCGGGTGGTCGAAACAGTTCCTTATCCAAAAAGGTTCTTCGCGATACCAAAGCTGTATCTCTAAACACATGAGATTCTTCGGGTGATCAAAGCAGTCCCTTATCTAATAAGGTTCTTCGCAATACCAATGCAGTATCTCTAATCACATGAGATTCTTCGAGTGGTCGAAACAGTCTCTTATCAAATAAGGTTCTTCGTGATACCAAAGCAGTATCTCTAAGCACATGAGATTCTTCGGGTGGTCGACGGAGTCCCTTATCCAATAAAGTTCTTCGCGATACCAAAGCAGTATCTCTAAACACATGAGATTCTTCAGGTGGTCAAAGCAGTCCCTTATCGAATAAGGTTCTTCGCGATACCAAGATGTATCTCTAAACACATGTGATTCTTCGGGTTGTCGAAGCCCTTATCCAATAAGGTTCTTCGCGATACCAAAGAAGTATCTCTAAACACATGAGATTCGTCAGATGGTCGAAGCAGTCCCTTATCCAATAAGGTTCTTTGCGATACCAAAGCAGTATCTCTAAACAAATGAGATTCTTAGGTTGGTCAAAGCAGTCCCTAATCTAATAAGATTCTTCGCGATATTAAAGCGGTATCTCTAAACACATGAGATTCTCCGCGATACCAAAGCAGTACCTCTAAACAGATGAGATTCTTCGGGTGGTCAAAGCAGTCCCTTATCGAATAAGGTTCTTCACGATACCAAAGTTGTATCTCTAAACACATGAGTTTCTTCGGGTTGTCGAAGAAGTCCCTTATCCAATAAGGTTCTTTCGTGATACCAAAGCAGTATCTCTAATCACATGTGATTCGTCGGATGGTCGAAGCAGTCCCTTATCCAATAAGGTTCTTCGCGATACCAAAGCAATATCTCTAAACAGATTAGATTCTACGGGTGGTCAAAGCAGTCCCTTATCTAATAAGGTTCTTCACGATACCAAAGTAGTATCTCTAAACACATGAGATTCTTCAGGTGGTGAAAGCAGTCCCTTATCCAATAAGGTTCTTCGCGATATCAAAGCAGTATCTCTAAACACACGAGGTTCTTCGCGATACCAAAGCAGTATCTCTAAACACATGAGATTCTTCGGGTGGTTGAAGCAGTCCCTTATCCAAAACGGTTCTTTGCGATACCAAAGCAGTATCTCTAAACACATGAGATTCATCCGGTGGTTGAAGCAGTCCCTTATCCAATAAGGTTCTTCGCGATAACAAAGCAGTATCCCTAAACACATGAGATTCTTCGGGTGGTCGAAGCAGTACCTTATTCAATAAGGTTCTTCGCGATACCAAAGCAGTATCTCTAAATACATGAGATTCTTCGGGTGGTCGAAACGGTCCCTTATCCAAAAAGGTTCTTCGCGATACCAAAGCAGTATCTCTAAACACATGAGATTCTTCGAGCGGTCGAAGTTGTCCCTTATCCAATAATGTTCTTCGCGATACCAAAACAGTATATCTAAACACATGAGATTCTTCATGATACCAAAGCAATATCTCTAAATACATGAGATTCCTCGGGTGGTCGATGTAGTCCCTTATCAAATAAGATTCTTCGCGATACCAAAGAAGTATCTCTAAACACATGAGATTCGTCAGATGGTCGAAGCAGTCCCTTATCCAATAAGGTTCTTTGTGATACCAAAGCAGTATCTCTAAACACATGAGATTCATCGGGTGGTCAAAGTAGTCTCTTATCCAATAAGGTTCTTTGCGATACCAAAGCAGTATCTCTAAACACATGAGATTCTTCAGTTGGTCAAAGCAGTCCCTTATCTAATAAGGTTCTTTGCGATATTAAAGCAGTATCTCTAAACACATGAGATTCTTCATAATACCAAAGCAGTACCTCTAAACACATGAGATTCTTCGGGTGGTCAAAGCAGTCCCTTATCGAATAAGGTTCTTCACGATACCAAAGTTGTATCTCTAAACACATGAGATTCTTCGGGTTGTCGAAGAAGTCCCTTATCCAATAAGGTTCTTCGCATTACCAAAGCAGTATCTCTATACACATGAGATTCGTCGGATGGTCGAAGCAGTCCCTAATCCAATAAGGTTCTTCGCGATATCAAAGTAGTATCTCTAAACAGATGAGATTTTACGGGTGGTCAAAGCAGTCCCTTATCTAATAAGGTTCTCCGCGATACCAAAGCAGTATCTCTAAACACATGAGATTCTTCAGGTGGTGAAAGCAGTCCCTTATCCAATAAGGTTCTTCGCGATATCAAAGCAGTATCTCTAAACACATGAGGTTCTTCGCGATATCAAAGCAGTATCTCTAAACACATGAGGTTCTTCGCGATACCAAAGTAGTATCTCTAAACACATGAGATTCTTCCGGTGGTTGAAGCAGTCCCTTATCCAATAAGGTTCTTTGCGATACCAAAGCAGTATCTCTAAACACATGAGATTGTTCGGGTGGTCGAAGCAGTACCTTATTCAATAAGGTTCTTCGCGATACCAAAGCAGTATCTCTAAACACATGAGATTCTTCAGGTGGTCGAAACAGTCCCTTATCCAAAAAGGTTCTTCGCGATACCAAAGCAGTATCTCTAAACAAATGAGATTCTTCGAGTGGTCGAAGCAGTCCCTTATCCAATAAGGTTCTTCGCCATACCAAAACAGTATCTCTAAACACATGGGATTCTTCATGATACCAAAGAAATATCTCTAAATACATGAGATTCCTCGGGTGGTCGATGCAGTCCCTTATCCAATAAGGTTCTATATACCAAAGCATTATCTCTAAACACATGAGATTCTTCGAGTGATCAAAGCAGTCCCTTATCTAATAAGAATCTTTGCAATACCAAAGCAGTATCTCTAATCACATAAGATTCTTCGGGTGGTCGAAGCAGTCTCTTAACCAATAAGGTTCTTCGCGATATCAAAGCAGTATCTCTAAACACATGAGATTCTTCAGGTGGTCAAAGCAGTCCCTTATCGAATAAGGTTCTTCACGATACCAAAGATGTATCTCTAAACACATGAGTTTCTTCGGGTTGTGGAAGCAGTTCCTTATCCAATAAGGTTCTTCACGATACCAAAGAAGTATCTCTAAGCACATGAGATTCTTCGGATGGTGGAAGCAGTCCCTTATCCAATAAGGTTCTTCACGATACCAAAGCAGTATCTCTAAAAAGATGAGATTCTACGGGTGGTAAAAGCAGACCCTTATCTAATAAGGTTCTTCGCGATACCAAAGCAGTATCTCTAAACACATGAGATTCTTCAGGTGGTGAAAGCAGTCCCTTATCCAATAAGGTTCTTCGCGATATCAAAGCAGTATCTTTAAACACATGAGATTCTTCGCGATACCAAAGAAGTATCTCTAAACACATGAGATTCGTCAGATGGTCGAAGCAGTCCCTTATCCAACAATGTTCTTTGCGATACCAAAGCAGTATCTCTAAACACATGAGATTCTTCAGTTGGTCAAAGAAGTCCCTAATCTAATAAGGTTCTTCGCGATATTAAAGCAGTATCTCTAAACACATGAGATTCTTCGCGATACCAAAGCAGTACCTCTAAACACATGAGATTCTTCGGGTGGTCAAAGCAGTCCCTTATCGAATAAGGTTCTTCACGATACCAAAGTTGTATCTCTAAACACATGAGATTCTTCGGGTTGTCGAAGAAGTCCCTTATCCAATAAGGTTCTTTCGTGATACCAAAGCAGTATCTCTAATCACATGTGATTCGTCGGATGGTCGAAGCAGTCCCTTATCCAATAAGGTTCTTCGCGATACCAAAGCAGTATCTCTAAACAGATGAGATTCTACGGGTGGTCAAAGCAGTCCCTTATCTAATAAGGTTCTTCGCGATACCAAAGTAGTATCTCTAAACACATGAGATTCTTCAGGTGGTGAAAGCAGTCCCTTATCCAATAAGGTTCTTCGCGATATCAAAGCAGTATCTCTAAACACATGAGGTTCTTTGCGATACCAAAGCAGTATCTCTAAACACATGAGATTCTTCAGGTGGTCGAAACAGTCCCTTATCCAAAAAGGTTCTTCGTGATACCAAAGCAGTATCTCTAAACACATGAGATTCTTCGAGCGGTCGAAGCAGTCCCTTATCCAATAAGGTTCTTCGCGATACCAAAACAGTATATCTAAACACATGAGATTCTTCATGATAGCAAAGCAATATCTCTAAATACAAGAGATTCCTCGGGTGGTCGATGTAGTCCCTTATCAAATAAGATTCTTCGCGATACCAAAGAAGTATCTCTAAACACATGAGATTCGTCAGATGGTCGAAGCAGTCCCTTATCCAATAAGGTTCTTCGCGATACCAAAGCAGTATCTCTAAATACATGAGATTCATCGGGTGGTCAAAGTAGTCTCTTATCCAATAAGGTTCTTTGCGATACCAAAGCAGTATCTCTAAACACATGAGATTCTTCAGTTGGTCAAAGCAGTCCCTTATCTAATAAGGTTCTTCGCGATATTAAAGCAGTATCTCTAAACACATGAGATTCTTCATAATACCAAAGCAGTACCTCTAAACACATGAGATTCTTCGGGTGGTCAAAGCAGTCCCTTATCGAATAAGGTTCTTCACGATACCAAAGTTGTATCTCTAAACACATGAGATTCTTCGGGTTGTCGAAGAAGTCCCTTATCCAATAAGGTTCTTCGCGATACCAAAGCAGTATCTCTAAACACATGAGATTCGTCGGATGGTCGAAGCAGTCCCTAATCCAATAAGGTTCTTTGCGATATCAAAGTAGTATCTCTAAACAGATGAGATTCTACGGGTGGTCAAAGCAGTCCCTTATCTAATAAGGTTCTCCGCGATACCAAAGCAGTATCTCTAAACACATGAGATTCTTCAGGTGGTGAAAGCATTCCCTTATCCAATAAGGTTCTTCGCGATATCAAAGCAGTATCTCTAAACACAAGAGGTTCTTCGCGATATCAAAGCAGTATCTCTAAACACATGAGGTTCTTCGCGATACCAAAGTAGTATCTCTAAACACATGAGATTCTTCCGGTGGTTGAAGCAGTCCCTTATCCAACAAGGTTCTTTGTGATACCAAAGCAGTATCTCTAGACACATGAGATTGTTCGGGTGGTCGAATCAGTACCTTATTCAATAAGGTTCTTCACGATACCAAAGCAGTATCTCTAAACACATGAGATTCTTCGGGTGGTCGAAACAGTCCCTTATCCAAAAAGGTTCTTCATGATACCAAAGAAATATCTCTAAATACATGAGATTCCTGGGGTGGTCGATGCAGTCCCTTATCCAATAAGGTTCTTCGATATACCAAAGCATTATCTCTAAACACATGAGATTCTTCGGGTGATCAAAGCATTCCCTTATCTAATAAGGTTCTTTATAATACCAATGCAGTATCTCTAATCACATAAGATTCTTCGGGTGGTCGAAGCAGTCTCTTAACCAATAAGGTTCTTCGCGATACCAAAGCAGTATCTCTAAACACATGAGTTTCTTCGGGTTGTGGAAGCAGTCCCTTATCCAATAAGGTTCTTCACGATACCAAAGAAGTATCTCTAAGCACATGAGATTCGTCGGATGGTGGAAGCAGTCCCTTATCCAATAAGGTTCTTCACGATACCAAAGCAGTATCTCTAAACAGATGAGATTCTACGGGTGGTAAAAGCAGTCCCTTATCTAATAAGGTTCTTCGCGATACCAAAGCAGTATCTCTAAACACATGAGATTCTTCAGGTGGTGAAAGCAGTACCTTATCCAATAAGGTTCTTCGCGATATCAAAGCAGTATCTTTAAACACATGAGATTCTTCGCGATACCAAAGCAGTATCTCTAAACACGTGAGATTCTTCGGGTGGACAAAGCAGTCCCTTATCGAATAAGGTTCTTCACGATACCAAAGTTGTAATCTAAACACATGAGATTCTTCGGGTAGTCGAAGAAGTCCCTTATCCAATAAGGTTCTTCGCGATACCAAAGCAGTATCTCTAAACACATGAGATTCGTCGGATGGTCGAAGAAGTCCCTTATCCAATAAGGTTCTTCGTGATACCAAAGCAGTATCTCTAAACAGATTAGATTCTACGGGTGGTCAAAGCAGTCCCTTATCTAATAAGGTTCTTCGCGATACCAAAGCAGTATCTCTAAACACATGAGATTCTTCAGGTGGTGAAAGCAGTCCCTTATCCAATAAGGTTCTTCGCGATATCAAAGCAGTATCTCTAAACACATGAGGTTCTTCGCGATAACAAAGCAGTATCTATAAACACATGAGATTCTTCCGGTGGTTGAAGAAGTTCCTTATCCAATAAGGTTCTTCACGATACCAAAGCAGTATCTCTAAACACATGAGATTCTTCGGGTGGTCGAAGCAGTACCTTATTCAATAAGGTTCTTCGCGATACCAAAGCAGTATCTCTAAACACATGAGATTCTTCGGGTGGTCGAAACAGTCCCTGATACAAAAAGGTTCTTCGCGATACCAAAGCAGTATCTCTAAACACATGAGATTCTTCGAGCGGTCGAAGCAGTGCCTTATCCAATAAGGTTTTTCGCGATACCAAAACAGTATCTCTAAACACATGAGATTCTTCATGATGCCAAAGCAGTATCTCTAAATACATGAGATTCCTCGGGTGGTCGATGCAGTCCCTTATCGAATAAGGTTCTTCGATATACCAAAGAAGTATCTCTAAACACATGAGATTCTTCGGGTGATCAAAGCAGTCCCTTATCTAATAAGGTTCTTCGTGATACCAAAGCAGTATCTCTAATCACATGAGATTCTTCGAGTGGTCGAAGCAGTCTCTTATCAAATAAGGTTCTTCGCGATACCAAAGCAGTATCTCTAAGCACATGAGATTCTTTAGGTGGTCGAAGGAGTCCCTTATCCAATAAGGTTCTTCGCGATACCAAAGTAGTATCTCTAAACACATGAGATTCTTCAGGTGGTCAAAGAAGTCCCTTATCGAATAAGGTTCTTCGCGATACCAAAGATGTATCTCTAAACACATGAGATTCTTCGGGTTGTCGAAGCAGTCCCTTATCCAATAATGTTCTTTGCGATACCAAAGAAGTATCTCTAAACACATGAGATTCGTTGGATGGTCGAAGCAGTCCCTTATCCAATAAGGTTCTTCGTGATATCGAAGCAGTATCTCTAAACACATGAGATTCTTCGCGATACCAAAGCAGTATCTATAAACACATGAGATTCATCGGGTGGTCGAAACAGTCCCTGATACAAAAAGGTTCTTCGCGATACTAAAGCAATATCTCTAAACACATGAGATTCTTTGAACGGTCGAAGCAGTGCCTTATCCAATAAGGTTTTTCGCGATACCAAAACAGTATCTCTAAACACATGAGATTCTTCATGATACCAAAGCAGTATCTCTAAATACATGAGATTCCTCGGGTGGTCGATGCAATCCCTTATCGAATAAGGTTCTTCGATATACCAGAGAAGTATCTCTAAACACATGAGATTCTTCGGGTGATCAAAGCAGTCCCTTATCTAATAAGGTTCTTCGCGATACCAAAGCAGTATCTCTAATCACATGAGATTCTTCGAGTGGTCGAAGCAGTCTCTTATCAAATAAGGTTCTTCGCGATACCAAAGCAGTATCTCTAAGCACATGAGATTCTTCAGGTGGTCGAAGGAGTCCCTTATCCAATAAGGTTCTTCGCGATACCAAAGTAGTATCTCTAAACACATGAGATTCATCAGGTGGTCAAAGAAGTCCCTTATCGAATAAGGTTCTTCACGATACCAAAGATGTATCTCTGAACACATGAGATTCTTCGGGTTGTCGAAGCAGTCCCTTATCCAATAATGTTCTTTGCGATACCAAAGAAGTATCTCTAAACACATGAGATTCGTTGGATGGTCGAAGCAGTCCCTTATCCAATAAGGTTCTTCGTGATACCAAAGCAGTATCTCTAAACACATGAGATTCTTCAGGTGGTGAAAGCAGTCCCTTATCCAATAAGGTTCTTCGCGATATCGAAGCAGTATCTCTAAACACATGAGGTTCTTCGCGATACCAAAGCAGTATCTCTAAACACATGAGATTCTTCCGGTGGTTGAAGCAGTTCCTTATCCAATAAGGTTTTTCGCGATACCAAAGCAGTATCTCTAAACACATGAGATTCTTCGAGTGGTCGAAGCAGTACCTTATTCAATAAGGTTCTTCGCGATACCAAATCAGTATCTCTAAACACATGAGATTCTTCGGGTGGTCGAAACAGTCCCTGATACAAAAAGGTTCTTCACGATACTAAAGCAATATCTCTAAACACATGAGATTCTTTGAACGGTCGAAGCAGTGCCTTATCCAATAAGGTTTTTCGCGATACCAAAACAGTATCTCTAAACACATGAGATTCTTCATGATACCAAAGCAGTATCTCTAAATACATGAGATTCCTCGGGTGGTCGATGCAATCCCTTATCGAATAAGGTTCTTCGATATACCAAAGAAGTATCTCTAAACACATGAGATTCTTCGGGTTATCAAAGCAATCCCTTATCTAATAAGGTTCTTCGCGATACCAAAGCAGTATCTCTAATCACATGAGATTCTTCGAGTGGTCGAAGCAGTCTCTTATCAAATAATGTTCTTGGCGATACCAAAGTAGTATCTCTAAGCACATGAGATTCTTCAGGTGGTCGAAGGAGTCCCTTATCCAATAAGGTTCTTCGCGATACCAAAGTAGTATCTCTAAACACATGATATTCTTGAGGTGGTCAAAGAAGTCCCTTATCGAATAAGGTTCTTCGCGATACCAAAGATTTATCTCTGAACACATGAGATTCTTCGGGTTGTCGAAGCAGTCCCTTATCCAATAATGTTCTTTGCGATACCAAAGAAGTATCTCTAAACACATGAGATTCGTTGGATGGTCAAAGCAGTCCCTTATCCAATAAGGTTCTTCGTGATACCAAAGCAGTATCTCTAAACACGTGAGATTCTTCAGGTGGTGAAAGCAGTCCCTTATCCAATAAGGTTCTTCGCGATATCGAAGCAGTATCTCTAAACACATGAGATTCTTCGCGATGCCAAAGCAGTATCTCTAAACACATGAGATTCTTCGGGTGGTCGAAGCAGTCCCTTGTCCAATAAGGTTCTTCACGATACCAAAGCAGTATCTCTAAACACATGAGATTCTTCGAGCGATCGAAGCAGTGCCTTATCCAATAAGGATTTTTGCGATACCAAAACAGTATCTCTAAACACATGAGATTCTTCATGATACCAAAGCAGTATCTCTAAATACATGAGATTCCTCGGGTGGTCGATGCAGTCCCTTATCAAATAAGGTTCTTCGATATACCAAAGAAGTATCTCTAAACACATGAGATTCTTCGGGTGATCAAAACAGTCCCTTATCTAATAAGGTTGTTCGCGATACCAAAGCAGTATCTCTAATCACATGAGATTCTTCGAGTGGTCAAAGCAGTCTCTTATCAAATAAGGTTCTTCGCGATACCAAAGCAGTATCTCTAAGCACATGAGATTCTTCAGGTGGTCGAAGGAGTCCCTTATCCAATAAGGTTCTTCGTGATACCAAAGTAGTATCTCTAAACACATGAGATTCTTCAGGTGGTCAAAGAAGTCCCTTATCGAATAAGGTTCTTCGCGATACCAAAGATGTATCTCTGAACACATGAGATTCTTCGGGTTGTCGAAGCAGTCCCTTATCCAATAATGTTCTTTGCGATACCAAAGAAGTATCTCTAAACACATGAGATTCGTTGGATGGTCGAAGCAGTCCCTTATCCAATAAGGTTCTTCGTGATACCAAAGCAGTATCTCTAAACACGTGAGATTCCTCAGGTGGTGAAAGCAGTCCCTTATCCAATAAGGTTCTTCGCGATATCGAAGCAGTATCTCTAAACACATGAGATTCTTCGCGATACCAAAGCAGTATCTCTAAACATATGAGATTCTTCGGGTGGTCGAAGCAGTCCCTTGTCCAATAAGGTTCTTCGCGATACCAAAGCAGTATCTCTAAACACATGAGATTCTTCGAGCGGTCGAAGCAGTGCCTTATCCAATAAGGTTTTTCGCGATACCAAAACAGTATCTCTAAACACATGAGATTCTTCATGATACCAAAGTAGTATCTCTAAATACATTAGATTCCTCGGGTGGTCGATGCAGTCCCTTATCGAATAAGGTTCTTCGATATACCAAAGAAGTATCTCTAAACACATGAGATTCTTCGGGTGATCAAAGCAGTCCCTTATCTAATAAGGTTCTTCGCGATACCAAAGCAGTATCTCTAATCACATGAGATTCTTCGAGTGGTCGAAGCAGTCTCTTATCAAATAATGTTCTTCGCGATACCAAAGTAGTATCTCTAAGCACATGAGATTCTTCAGGTGGTCGAAGGAGTCCCTTATCCAATAAGGTTCTTCGCGATACCAAAGTAGTATCTCTAAACACATGAGATTCTTGAGGTGGTCAAAGAAGTCCCTTATCGAATAAGGTTCTTCGCGATACCAAAGATTTATCTCTGAACACATGAGATTCTTCGGGTTGTCGAAGCAGTCCCTTATCCAATAATGTTCTTTGCGATACCAAAGAAGTATCTCTAAACACATGAGATTCGTTGGATGGTCGAAGCAGTCCCTTATCCAATAAGGTTCTTCGTGATACCAAAGCAGTATCTCTAAACACATGAGATTCTTCAGGTGGTGAAAGCAGTCCCTTATCCAATAAGGTTCTTCGCGATACGGAAGCAGTATCTCTAAACACATGAGGTTCTTCGCGATACCAAAGCAGTATCTCTAAACACATGAGATTCTTCCGGTGGTTGAAGCAGTTCCTTATCCAATAAGGTTTTTCGCGATACCAAAGCAGTATCTCTAAACACATGAGATTCTTCGGGTGGTCGAAGCAGTACCTTATTCAATAAGGTTCTTCGCGATACCAAATCAGTATCTCTAAACACATGAGATTCTTCGGGTGGTCGAAACAGTCCCTGATACAAAAAGGTTCTTCACGATACTAAAGCAATATCTCTAAACACATGAGATTCTTTGAACGGTCGAAGCAGTGCCTTATCCAATAAGGTTTTTCGCGATACCAAAACAGTATCTCTAAACACATGAGATTCTTCATGATACCAAAGCAGTATCTCTAAATACATGAGATTCCTCGGGTGGTCGATGCAATCCCTTTTCGAATAAGGTTCTTCGATATACCAAAGAAGTATCTCTAAACACATGAGATTCTTCGGGTTATCAAAGCAGTCCCTTATCTAATAAGGTTCTTCGCGATACCGAAGCAGTATCTCTAATCACATGAGATTCTTCGAGTGGTCGAAGCAGTCTCTTATCAAATAATGTTCTTCGCGATACCAAAGTAGTATCTCTAAGCACATGAGATTCTTCAGGTGGTCGAAGGAGTCCCTTATCCAATAAGGTTCTTCGCGATACCAAAGTAGTATCTCTAAACACATGAGATTCTTGAGGTGGTCAAAGAAGTCCCTTATCGAATAAGGTTCTTCGCGATACCAAAGATTTATCTCTGAACACATGAGATTCTTCGGGTTGTCGAAGCAGTCCCTTATCCAATAATGTTCTTTGCGATACCAAAGAAGTATCTCTAAACACATGAGATTCATTGGATGGTCGAAGCAGTCCCTTATCCAATAAGGTTCTTCGTGATACCAAAGCAGTATCTCTAAACATGTGAGATTCTTCAGGTGGTGAAAGCAGTCCCTTATCCAATAAGGTTCTTCGCGATATCGAAGCAGTATCTCTAAACACATGAGATTCTTCGCGATGCCAAAGCAGTATCTCTAAACACATGAGATTCTTCGGGTGGTCGAAGCAGTCCCTTGTCCAATAAGGTTCTTCACGATACCAAAGCAGTATCTCTAAACACATGAGATTCTTCGAGCGATCGAAGCAGTGCCTTATCCAATAAGGATTTTTGCGATACCAAAACAGTATCTCTAAACACATGAGATTCTTCATGATACCAAAGCAGTATCTCTAAATACATGAGATTCCTCGGGTGGTCGATGCAGTCCCTTATCGAATAAGGTTCTTCGATATACCAAAGAAGTATCTCTAAACACATGAGATTCTTCGGGTGATCAAAGCAGTCCCTTATCTAATAACGTTCTTCGTGATACCAAAGCAGTATCTCTAATCACATGAGATTCTTCGAGTGGTCGAAGCAGTCTCTTATCAAATAAGGTTCTTCGCGATACCAAAGCAGTATCTCTAAGCACATGAGATTCTTTAGGTGGTCGAAGGAGTCCCTTATCCAATAAGGTTCTTCGCGATACCAAAGTAGTATCTCTAAACACATGAGATTCTTCAGGTGGTCAAAGAAGTCCCTTATCGAATAAGGTTCTTCGCGATACCAAAGATGTATCTCTAAACACATGAGATTCTTCGGGTTGTCGAAGCAGTCCCTTATCCAATAATGTTCTTTGCGATACCAAAGAAGTATCTCTAAACACATGAGATTCGTTGGATGGTCGAAGCAGTCCCTTATCCAATAAGGTTCTTCGTGATACCAAAGCAGTATCTCTAAACACATGAGATTCTTCAGGTGATGAAAGCAGTCCCTTATCCAATAAGGTTCTTCGCGATATCGAAGCAGTATCTCTAAACACATGAGATTCTTCGCGATACCAAAGCAGTATCTATAAACACATGAGATTCATCGGGTGGTCGAAACAGTCCCTGATACAAAAAGGTTCTTCGCGATACTAAAGCAATATCTCTAAACACATGAGATTCTTTGAACGGTCGAAGCAGTGCCTTATCCAATAAGGTTTTTCGCGATACCAAAACAGTATCTCTAAACACATGAGATTCTTCATGATACCAAAGCAGTATCTCTAAATACATGAGATTCCTCGGGTGGTCGATGCAATCCCTTATCGAATAAGGTTCTTCGATATACCAGAGAAGTATCTCTAAACACATGAGATTTTTCGGGTGATCAAAGCAGTCCCTTATCTAATAAGGTTCTTCGCGATACCAAAGCAGTATCTCTAATCACATGAGATTCTTCGAGTGGTCGAAGCAGTCTCTTATCAAATAAGGTTCTTCGCGATACCAAAGCAGTATCTCTAAGCACATGAGATTCTTCAGGTGGTCGAAGGAGTCCCTTATCCAATAAGGTTCTTCGCGATACCAAAGTAGTATCTCTAAACACATGAGATTCATCAGGTGGTCAAAGAAGTCCCTTATCGAATAAGGTTCTTCACGATACCAAAGATGTATCTCTGAACACATGAGATTCTTCGGGTTGTCGAAGCAGTCCCTTATCCAATAATGTTCTTTGTGATACCAAAGAAGTATCTCTAAACACATGAGATTCGTTGGATGGTCGAAGCAGTCCCTTATCCAATAAGGTTCTTCGTGATACCAAAGCAGTATCTCTAAACACATGAGATTCTTCAGGTGGTGAAAGCAGTCCCTTATCCAATAAGGTTCTTCGCGATATCGAAGCAGTATCTCTAAACACATGAGGTTCTTCGCGATACCAAAGCAGTATCTCTAAACACATGAGATTCTTCCGGTGGTTGAAGCAGTTCCTTATCCAATAAGGTTTTTCGCGATACCAAAGCAGTATCTCTAAACACATGAGATTCTTCGAGTGGTCGAAGCAGTACCTTATTCAATAAGGTTCTTCGCGATACCAAATCAGTATCTCTAAACACATGAGATTCTTCGGGTGGTCGAAACAGTCCCTGATACAAAAAGGTTCTTCACGATACTAAAGCAATATCTCTAAACACATGAGATTCTTTGAACGGTCGAAGCAGTGCCTTATCCAATAAGGTTTTTCGCGATACCAAAACAGTATCTCTAAACACATGAGATTCTTCATGATACCAAAGCAGTATCTCTAAATACATGAGATTCCTCGGGTGGTCGATGCAATCCCTTATCGAATAAGGTTCTTCGATATACCAAAGAAGTATCTCTAAACACATGAGATTCTTCGGGTTATCAAAGCAGTCCCTTATCTAATAAGGTTCTTCGCGATACCAAAGCAGTATCTCTAATCACATGAGATTCTTCGAGTGGTCGAAGCAGTCTCTTATCAAATAATGTTCTTCGCGATACCAAAGTAGTATCTCTAAGCACATGAGATTCTTCAGGTGGTCGAAGGAGTCCCTTATCCAATAAGGTTCTTCGCGATACCAAAGTAGTATCTCTAAACACATGATATTCTTGAGGTGGTCAAAGAAGTCCCTTATCGAATAAGGTTCTTCGCGATACCAAAGATTTATCTCTGAACACATGAGATTCTTCGGGTTGTCGAAGCAGTCCCTTATCCAATAATGTTCTTTGCGATACCAAAGAAGTATCTCTAAACACATGAGATTCGTTGGATGGTCGAAGAAGTCCCTTATCCAATAAGGTTCTTCGTGATACCAAAGCAGTATCTCTAAACACGTGAGATTCCTCAGGTGGTGAAAGCAGTCCCTTATCCAATAAGGTTCTTCGCGATATCGAAGCAGTATCTCTAAACACATGAGATTCTTCGCGATGCCAAAGCAGTATCTCTAAACACATGAGATTCTTCGGGTGGTCGAAGCAGTCCCTTGTCCAATAAGGTTCTTCACGATACCAAAGCAGTATCTCTAAACACATGAGATTCTTCGAGCGATCGAAGCAGTGCCTTATCCAATAAGGATTTTTGCGATACCAAAACAGTATCTCTAAACACATGAGATTCTTCATGATACCAAAGCAGTATCTCTAAATACATGAGATTCCTCGGGTGGTCGATGCAGTCCCTTATCGAATAAGGTTCTTCGATATACCAAAGAAGTATCTCTAAACACATGAGATTCTTCGGGTGATCAAAACAGTCCCTTATCTAATAAGGTTGTTCGCGATACCAAAGCAGTATCTCTAATCACATGAGATTCTTCGAGTGGTCAAAGCAGTCTCTTATCAAATAAGGTTCTTCGCGATACCAAAGCAGTATCTCTAAGCACATGAGATTCTTCAGGTGGTCGAAGGAGTCCCTTATCCAATAAGGTTCTTCGCGATACCAAAGTAGTATCTCTAAACACATGAGATTCTTCAGGTGGTCAAAGAAGTCCCTTATCGAATAAGGTTCTTCGCGATACCAAAGATGTATCTCTGAACACATGAGATTCTTCGGGTTGTCGAAGCAGTCCCTTATCCAATAATGTTCTTTGCGATACCAAAGAAGTATCTCTAAACACATGAGATTCGTTGGATGGTCGAAGAAGTCCCTTATCCAATAAGGTTCTTCGTGATACCAAAGCAGTATCTCTAAACACGTGAGATTCCTCAGGTGGTGAAAGCAGTCCCTTATCCAATAAGGTTCTTCGCGATATCGAAGCAGTATCTCTAAACACATGAGATTCTTCGCGATACCAAAGCAGTATCTCTAAACATATGAGATTCTTCGGGTGGTCGAAGCAGTCCCTTGTCCAATAAGGTTCTTCGCGATACCAAAGCAGTATCTCTAAACACATGAGATTCTTCGAGCGGTCGAAGCAGTGCCTTATCCAATAAGGTTTTTCGCGATACCAAAACAGTATCTCTAAACACATGAGATTCTTCATGATACCAAAGTAGTATCTCTAAATACATTAGATTCCTCGGGTGGTCGATGCAGTCCCTTATCGAATAAGGTTCTTCGATATACCAAAGAAGTATCTCTAAACACATGAGATTCTTCGGGTGATCAAAGCAGTCCCTTATCTAATAAGGTTCTTCGCGATACCAAAGCAGTATCTCTAATCACATGAGATTCTTCGAGTGGTCGAAGCAGTCTCTTATCAAATAATGTTCTTCGCGATACCAAAGTAGTATCTCTAAGCACATGAGATTCTTCAGGTGGTCGAAGGAGTCCCTTATCCAATAAGGTTCTTCGCGATACCAAAGTAGTATCTCTAAACACATGAGATTCTTGAGGTGGTCAAAGAAGTCCCTTATCGAATAAGGTTCTTCGCGATACCAAAGATTTATCTCTGAACACATGAGATTCTTCGGGTTGTCGAAGCAGTCCCTTATCCAATAATGTTCTTTGCGATACCAAAGAAGTATCTCTAAACACATGAGATTCGTTGGATGGTCGAAGCAGTCCCTTATCCAATAAGGTTCTTCGTGATACCAAAGCAGTATCTCTAAACACATGAGATTCTTCAGGTGGTGAAAGCAGTCCCTTATCCAATAAGGTTCTTCGCGATACGGAAGCAGTATCTCTAAACACATGAGGTTCTTCGCGATACCAAAGCAGTATCTCTAAACACATGAGATTCTTCCGGTGGTTGAAGCAGTTCCTTATCCAATAAGGTTTTTCGCGATACCAAAGCAGTATCTCTAAACACATGAGATTCTTCGGGTGGTCGAAGCAGTACCTTATTCAATAAGGTTCTTCGCGATACCAAATCAGTATCTCTAAACACATGAGATTCTTCGGGTGGTCGAAACAGTCCCTGATACAAAAAGGTTCTTCACGATACTAAAGCAATATCTCTAAACACATGAGATTCTTTGAACGGTCGAAGCAGTGCCTTATCCAATAAGGTTTTTCGCGATACCAAAACAATATCTCTAAACACATGAGATTCTTCATGATACCAAAGCAGTATCTCTAAATACATGAGATTCCTCGGGTGGTCGATGCAATCCCTTATCGAATAAGGTTCTTCGATATACCAAAGAAGTATCTCTAAACACATGAGATTCTTCGGGTTATCAAAGCAGTCCCTTATCTAATAAGGTTCTTCGCGATACCGAAGCAGTATCTATAATCACATGAGATTCTTCGAGTGGTCGAAGCAGTCTCTTATCAAATAATGTTCTTCGCGATACCAAAGTAGTATCTCTAAGCACATGAGATTCTTCAGGTGGTCGAAGGAGTCCCTTATCTAATAAGGTTCTTCGCGATACCAAAGTAGTATCTCTAAACACATGAGATTCTTGAGGTGGTCAAAGAAGTCCCTTATCGAATAAGGTTCTTCGCGATACCAAAGATTTATCTCTGAACACATGAGATTCTTCGGGTTGTCGAAGCAGTCCCTTATCCAATAATGTTCTTTGCGATACCAAAGAAGTATCTCTAAACACATGAGATTCATTGGATGGTCGAAGCAGTCCCTTATCCAATAAGGTTCTTCGTGATACCAAAGCAGTATCTCTAAACATGTGAGATTCTTCAGGTGGTGAAAGCAGTCCCTTATCCAATAAGGTTCTTCGCGATATCGAAGCAGTATCTCTAAACACATGAGATTCTTCGCGATGCCAAAGCAGTATCTCTAAACACATGAGATTCTTCGGGTGGTCGAAGCAGTCCCTTGTCCAATAAGGTTCTTCACGATACCAAAGCAGTATCTCTAAACACATGAGATTCTTCGAGCGATCGAAGCAGTGCCTTATCCAATAAGGATTTTTGCGATACCAAAACAGTATCTCTAAACACATGAGATTCTTCATGATACCAAAGCAGTATCTCTAAATACATGAGATTCCTCGGGTGGTCGATGCAGTCCCTTATCGAATAAGGTTCTTCGATATACCAAAGAAGTATCTCTAAACACATGAGATTCTTCGGGTGATCAAAACAGTCCCTTATCTAATAAGGTTGTTCGCGATACCAAAGCAGTATCTCTAATCACATGAGATTCTTCGAGTGGTCGAAGCAGTCTCTTATCAAATAAGGTTCTTCGCGATACCAAAGCAGTATCTCTAAGCACATGAGATTCTTCAGGTGGTCGAAGGAGTCCCTTATCCAATAAGGTTCTTCGCGATACCAAAGTAGTATCTCTAAACACATGAGATTCTTCAGGTGGTCAAAGAAGTCCCTTATCGAATAAGGTTCTTCGCGATACCAAAGATGTATCTCTGAACACATGAGATTCTTCGGGTTGTCGAAGCAGTCCCTTATCCAATAATGTTCTTTGCGATACCAAAGAAGTATCTCTAAACACATGAGATTCGTTGGATGGTCGAAGCAGTCCCTTATCCAATAAGGTTCTTCGTGATACCAAAGCAGTATCTCTAAACACGTGAGATTCCTCAGGTGGTGAAAGCAGTCCCTTATCCAATAAGGTTCTTCGCGATATCGAAGCAGTATCTCTAAACACATGAGATTCTTCGCGATACCAAAGCAGTATCTCTAAACATATGAGATTCTTCCGGTGGTCGAAGCAGTCCCTTGTCCAATAAGGTTCTTCGCGATACCAAAGCAGTATCTCTAAACACATGAGATTCTTCGAGCGGTCGAAGCAGTGCCTTATCCAATAAGGTTTTTCGCGATACCAAAACAGTATCTCTAAACACATGAGATTCTTCATGATACCAAAGTAGTATCTCTAAATACATTAGATTCCTCGGGTGGTCGATGCAGTCCCTTATCGAATAAGGTTCTTCGATATACCAAAGAAGTATCTCTAAACACATGAGATACTTCGGGTGATCAAAGCAGTCCCTTATCTAATAAGGTTCTTCGCGAAACCAAAGCAGTATCTCTAATCACATGAGATTTTTCGAGTGGTCGAAGCAGTCTCTTATTAAATAAGGTTCTTCGCGATACCAAAGCAGTATCTCTAAGCAGATGAGATTCTTCGGGTGGTCGAAGGAGTCCCTTATCCAATAAGGTTCTTCGCGATACCAAAGTAGTATCTCTAAACACATGAGATTCTTCAGGTGGTCAAAGCAGTCCCTTATCGAATAAGGTTCTTCACGATACCAAAGATGTATCTCTGAACACATGAGATTCTTCGGGTTGTCGAAGCAGTCCCTTATCCAATAAGGTTCTTTACGATACAAAAGAAGTATCTCTAAACACATGAGATTCGTCGGATTGTCGAAGCAGTCCCTTATCCAATAAGGTTCTTCGCGCTACCAAAGCAGTATCTCTAAACACATGAGATTCTTCAGGTGGTGAAAGCAGGCCCTTATCCAATAAGGTTCTTCACGATATCAAAGCAGTATCCCTAAACACATGAGATTCTTCGCGATACCAAAGCAGTATTTCTAAACACATGAGATTCTTAGGGTGGTCGAAGCAGTCCCTTATCCAATAAGGTTCTTCGCGATACCAAAACAGTATCTCTAAACACATGAGATTCTTCTGGTGGTCGAAGTAGTCCCTTATCCAATAAGGTTCTTCGCGATACCAAAGTAGTATCTCTAAACACATGAGATTCTTCGGATGGTCGAAGCAGTACCTTATTCAATAAGGTTCTTCGCGATACCAAAGCAGTATCTCTAAACACATGAGATTCTTCGGGTGGTCCAAACAGTCCATTATCCAAAAAGGTTCTTCGCGATACCAAAGCAGTATCTCTAAACACGTGAGATTCTTCGAGCGGTCGAAGCAGTCCCTTATCCAATAAGGTTCTTCGTGATACCAAAGCATTATCTCTAAACACATGAGATTCTTCAGGTGGTGAAAGCAGTCCCTTATCCAATAAGATTCTTCGCGATATCGAAGCAGTATCTCTAAACACATGAGGTTTTTGCGATACCAAAGCAGTATCTCTAAACACATGAGATTCTTCCGGTGGTTGAAGCAGTTCCTTACCCAATAAGGTTCTTCACGATACCAAAGCAGTATCTCTAAACACATGAGATTCTTCGGGTGGTCGAAGCAGTACCTTATTCAATAAGGTTCTTCGCGATACCAAAGCAGTATCTCTAAACACATGAGATTCTTCGGGTGGTCGAAACAGTCCCTGATACAAAAAGGTTCTTCACGATACCAAAGCAATATCTCTAAACACATGAGATTCTTTGAGCGGTCGAAGCAGTGCCTTATCCAATAAGGTTTTTCGCGATATCAAAACAGTATCTCTAAACACATGAGATTCTTCATGATACCAAAGCAGTATCTCTAAATGCATGAGATTCCTCGGGTGGTCGATGCACTCCCTTATCGAATAAGGTTCTTCGATATACAAAAGAAGTATCTCTAAACACATGAGATTCTTCGGGTGATCAAAGCAGTCCCTTATCTAATAAGGTTCTTCGCGATACCAAAGCAGTATCTCTAACCACATGAGATTCTTCGAGTGGTCGAAGCAGTCTCTTATCAAATAAGGTTCTTCGCGATACCAAAGCAGTATCTCTAAGCACATGAGATTCTTCAGGTGGTCGAAGGAGTCCCTTATCCAATAAGGTTCTTCGCGATACCAAAGTAGTATCTCTAAACACATGAGATTCTTCAGGTGGTCAAAGAAGTCCCTTATCGAATAAGGTTCTTCGCGATACCAAAGATGTATCTCTGAACACATGAGATTCTTCGGGTTGTTGAAGCAGTCCCTTATCCAATAATGTTCTTTGCGATACCAAAGAAGTATCTCTAAACACATAAGATTCGTTGGATGGTCGAAGCAGTCCCTTATCCAATAAGGTTCTTCGTGATTGTAACACCCCCTGCTATACCCCAAATAAATGCATATAAAACAATTAAGCACATACAAATTATCAGAGTAAAAAGGTTTTATAATAAGGTATAAAAGAAGAATGCCACAATTTCACCAATAAAACACTTTCACATTTTTCTCCATAAGATATGTAACATTTTCAAAATTAAGCGGAAGATCAAATCATTTAATCATTTTCAAAATATTAATCCACGTACACACAAGTTAATCCAAATTAATACATCATATCAGTTAGATTACACAATCACATCAACTGATACATCGCAATGTATCACAAAAGAATGACTATACTAGTCTAACTACCCGGTGTTACATATCAGAGCAGCAGACTCAAAAGAATGAAGAATACTTCACAAAAGGACTCCAGCATCCTAATCTGCAATGCCTCGTAGAGGATTATAAAACAGCAGAAGGGTGAGAAATATAACCATAATAATCAAAGCATAAGATTATATATATATATATATATATATATATATATATATATATATATATATATATATATATATATATATATATATATATATATATATATATATATATATATATATATATATATATATATATATATATATATATATATATATATATATATATATATATATATATATATATATATATATATATATATATATATATATATATATATATAGGTAATCAATACAAGTTCCACTCCGTATTTCTCACCACAATTCAATTTCTTAGTCATATATAT
Organism: Lathyrus sativus; assembly: GCA_963859935.3. Classification (NCBI taxonomy): domain Eukaryota; kingdom Viridiplantae; phylum Streptophyta; class Magnoliopsida; order Fabales; family Fabaceae; genus Lathyrus; species Lathyrus sativus. The sequence goes on along the minus strand of OZ012740.1, from coordinate 232,483,367 downwards.
TTGCCACACATATAATGACAACACGAATATTTGTAAAGCATTTCCACATCATGCATACTCTCACAATTTCACAATCTCATCATTCACACATAAGCATCTCTTCATGCATATGTCATATATTAATGTGACTCAACAACTCAATGCAACTCATGCAATGCGGTACCGACTCTCGTTATCTTTTTTCGGTTTTTACATTAAACCAGGTCCACTCTTCTAGACCGATAATCCGTTATCTTTTTTTCGGTTTTTACATTAAACTGGGTCCACTCTTCTAGACCGATAACCACAAAGGCCCGTCCTCTAAGCCTTCAAACCCACTCTTCTAGGTTTGGGACAAGCAACTAGTTTCCACGAAACTAACAGACATTGCCTCTTGACTAAATGATGCATGTACAATCAACCACAACAAATGCACTTAAGACCGACATCTTAATCTCATGCATTTACATAATTCATCTCTTCAAGAATTACACAATGATTGCACACACAACCTATCACAATAATCACCAATGTATTCACAATTCAATAATATCACCACATTAACACAATGCACACATATCCGTGATATGTTCTTATATATTTCCTTCATTTTCCTTCCTCTCCAATTCCTTCTTAATTTTCTATCCATACCAATTAATAAAAATTAATTCCAACATTAATAAAAACCCCACTAAATCAATTAATTACTATAATTAATTATTTAATGAAATTTGGGCTGTTACAACCCTCCCCCACTTAGGAATTTTCGTCCTCGAAAATGTTACCTGATTCAAACAGTTCTGGATAAGACTCCTTCATCTGGCTCTCAAGCTCCCACGTAACATTTCCACCAGCCGGTCCTCCCTAAGCGACCTTCACTAAAGCAATCTCTTTACCTCGAAGCTGTTTCAATTTCCGATCCTCAATCCGCATAGGTGATATCTCAACAGTCAGGTTATCTCTCACCTGCACATCATCTATTTGGACTACATGAGACGGATCCACAATGTATTTCCTCAACTGAGATACATGGAATACGTCGTGAAGATTAGCAAGCGACGGTGGTAAAGCCACACGATAGGCCACTTCTCCTATCCTTTGTAAAATCTGATAAGGACCAATGAAACGCGGCGACAACTTGCGCGACTTCAATGCCCTACCAACACCTGTCATTGGAGTTACTCGAAGAAGCACATGATCTCCCTCTTGAAATTCAAGTGCCTTCCTCCTCTTGTCATAATAACTCTTCTGACGACTCTGAGTAATTCTCATCTTCTCTTGAATCATCTTGATCTTATCAGTAGTCTGTTGAACTAACTCGGGTCCAACAACAGAACTCTCTCCGGACTCGAACCAACACAATGGTGTCCTACACCGCCTACCATACAACGCCTCAAATGGTGCCATACCAATACTCGAATGGAAACTGTTGTTGTAGGTAAACTCAATCAAAGGCAAGTAGCTATCCCAAGCTCCTCCTTTTTCCAATACACAAGCTCTCAAAAGATCTTCAAGCGACTGAATCGTCCTCTCCGTCTGACCATCAGTCTGAGGATGATACACTGAACTCAAACGCAACTTAGTACCCAAAACACTCTGCAGGCTCTCCCAAAATCTCGAATTAAACCGCGGATCTCTATCCGAAACAATACTTAACGGAATACCATGCAGACACACAATCCTCTCAATATACAACTTAGCCAACTTCTCCAAAGGGTAATCCATACGCATAGGAATAAAGTGAGCAGATTTAGTCAACCTATCCACGATAACCCAAATAGCCTCAAAATTACTCGGCGTCCTCGGCAAACCCGATACAAAATCCATGGAGATACTATCCCATTTCCACTCAGGAATAAACAACGGCTTCATCAAACCCGATGGCTTCTGATGCTCAATCTTTGACTTCTGGCAAGTCAAACAAGAATATACAAATTCCGCGATATCCTTCTTCATACTAGGCCACCAAAATACTTTCCTCAAATCCTGATACATCTTAGTAGCACCCGGATGAATACTCAATCCGCTACGATGTCCTTCCTCAAGGATGCTCTTCTTAAGCTCAACCATGTTCGGAACACAAACTCGATCTCGACATCTCATAATACCATTCTCATCAATCCGAAAATCACCACCTTGGCCTTGGTTGATTAAAGTCAACCGATCAGCTAAGCTCAAATCCGATTTCTGTCCTTCTCGAATTTCATCCAAAATACCACTTGTAAGCTTTAACATACCCAACTTAAATCCAAAGGAAGTTCTCTCACATACCAAACTCAAATCTCGAAATTGCTCGACCAATTCTAACTCTTTCACCATCAACGCCGACATATGCAATGATTTCCGACTCAATGCATCCGCTACTACATTCGCTTTACCCGGATGGTAGTTCAAGCCAAAATCAAAATCCTTCAAAAGTTCAAGCCATCTTCTTTGTCTCGCATTCAATTCCTTTTGATCAAAAAGATATCTCAAACTCTTGTGGTCGCTAAACACTTCAAATCTTGCGCCAAACAGATAATGCCTCCAAAGTTTCAACACGAACACAACGGCGGCCAACTCTAAGTCATGCGTTGGATAATTCGTCTCATGCACTTTGAGTTTCCTCGAAGCATAAGCTACAACTTGGTTATTCTGCATCAACACACCTCCTAAACCCATCAAAGAAGCATCACAATACACAACGAATGGTCTTCTGGATTTGGCAAAATCAAAACAGGAGCTGTCGTCAACCTTCGCTTAAGTTCTTGAAAACTCGCTTCACACTTGGCGTCCCAAACAAAGGCTTGACCTTTCCTAGTCAACTGTGTCAACGGAAACGATAACTTAGCAAATCCTTCAATAAACTTCCGATAATAACCGGCTAAACCAAGAAAACTTCTAATCTCAAAAACTGACTTCGGAGTCTCCCATTGCGACACCGCTTCAACCTTCGACGGATCGACCGCAATACCACTACTAGAAATCACATGACCAAGGAAACTAACTTCCTTCAACCAAAATTCACACTTAGAAAGCTTCGCGAACAACTGCTTCTCTCTCAGCACAGATAACACAATCTTCAGATGCTCGACATGCTCTCCTTCGCTCTTCGAATAAACCAAGATGTCGTCGATAAACACCACCACAAACTTATCCAAATAAGGATGGAAAATCCTATTCATGTACTCCATAAATACACCTGGTGCATTAGTCACACCAAATGGCATCACGGAATACTCATAGTGTCCATACCTCGTCCGAAAGGCCGTCTTCTAAATATCCTCAGCTTTCACACAGATCTGATGATACCCAGATCTCAAATCAATCTTGCTGAACACGCTTGCACCAACCAACTGATCCATCAGATCATCAATCCTTGGAAGTGGATACTTATTCTTAATAGTCACCTTGTTCAACTGTCTGTAATCCACACAGAGCCTCATAGAACCCTCTTTCTTCTTAACCAACAACACCGGTGCACCCCACGGTGACACGCTCGGACGAATAAACCTCTTTTCAAGCAAATCCTCAAGTTGACTCTTCAACTCTTTTAACTCCGAGGCCGACATACGATATGGAGCCATCGATATCGGACTAGTTCCAGGAATCAAATCTATCGAAAACTCCACTTCTCGCTCCGGCGGTAAATCCTTTATCTCTTCAGGGAATACTTCCGGAAAATCTCTAACAATGGGCAAAGCATCAATCTCTTCACTTTCACTAGTCCTCAAAGTTGCCATAAGCATAAATACCTTAGCCCCATCTTGTACCGATTCCTTCACTTGTTTCCTCGTCATAAACAATTCCCTTTCAACATCCGAGTCGGGAAAAATAACCGTTTTGTCAAAACAGTTAATATACACACGATTGAATTTTAACCAATTCATTCCAAGAATGACATCCAGTTGATCTAAATGAAGACACACTAAATCAATCCCAAAATCTCTACCGAAAATACTCAACGGGCAATTCAAGCAAACATACGGTGTAGTTACCGAACCCATAGCAGGAGTATCAATAACCATACCGCCACCAATCACAGACAACTCAAGATTCAACCTTCTAACATAATCCAAAGAAATAAAAGAATGCGTAGCTCCGGTATCAATTATAGCGATCAAAGGTGTACCATTAATGAAGCACGTACCTCAAATCAATCGATCGTCGCTAGCAGTCTCAGATCCAGATAGAGCGAACACTTTCCCGCTCCCTTGATTCTTCTTCGGCTTATCGCACTTGGTACTGATGTGCCCTCGCTCACCACAGTTATAGCAAGTAACACCCGCACCGCTTCTACACTCTAGAGCCTTGTGGCCTGGCTTGCCACACTTGAAACACTTATGTTCAACACTTTTGCATTCGGGAGCACGATGTCCCGCTTCACCACAGTTATAACATCTAACCGGAGTAGAAACTCCCCCACTTGGCCTCTTGCCATAACCCATTCTCTGCTTCCCTTTGTCTGCAGGAGTCACATAAGGTTTTCCTCTGAATTGACCTTTTCCTTTCTTATCACTTAGGCTCTTGTAGTGGCTAGACCTAGCCCTACTGTCTTCGTCATAAATTCTGCTCTTGTTAACCAACTCAGAAAACCGTCTGATTTCCTGGTACCCAATAGCTTGTCTAATCTCGGGTCTCAAATAGTTCACAAACTTGAGGCACTTAGACCTCTCAGCATTACCAGTATTATAGTGAGGACAAAATTTGATCAACTCCTCAAATTTCGCCGCATACTCAGCAACCGTCGAATTACCTTGCTTCAACTCAAGAAATTCGATCTCTTTCTTCCCTCGCACATCCTCTGGAAAATATTTCTCCAGAAAGGTTTCTCTAAACAAATCCCACGTAATCACAATATCATCTTCCTCAAATCTTTGGCGAGTATTACCCCACCAATCTTCAGCTTCTTCTTCGAGCATATGAGTCCCAAACTGCACCTTCTGTGCATCCGAGCAATTCATAACTCGAAAAATCTTTTCCACAGCTTTCAACCAAATTTGTGCCTTGTCCGGTTCATGAGTTCCCTTGAAGACCGGAGGGTTATTCTTTTGGAATTTCCCCAAAGCACGGAATCCATCATCAGCATGATTCCTCACATTCACATTGGCCGGAGGATTCTGCCCAATTGCCCCCGCCAATCTCGTCAATGCCTCTGCAATCGCTTCGTCGTTCCTCCCTGCAACCATCTTACTAATTCCAACAACAGAACTACATAAGAACAACCAATATTGATAATGCATCACACGCATATCAATAACACATAGGGAAAAACACTCTAACAACTTGGCCGGACGGACCGACCTGCTCTGATACCACTATTGTAACACCCCTTTCTATACCCCAAATAAATGCATATAAAACAATTAAGCACATACAAATTATCAGAGTAAAAAGGTTTTATAATAAGGTATAAAAGAAGAATGCCACAACTTCACCAATAAAACACTTTCACATTTTTCTCCATAAGATATGTAACATTTTCAAAATTAAGCGGAAGATCAAATCATTTAATCATTTTCAAAATATTAATCCACGTACACACAAGTTAATCCAAATTAATACATCATATCAGTTAGATTACACAATCACATAAACTGATACATCGCAATGTATCACAAAAGAATGACTATACTAGTCTAACTACCCGGTGTTACATATCAGAGCAGCAGACTCAAAAGAATGAAGAATAATTCACAAAAGGACTCCAGCATCCTAATCTGCAATGCCTCGTAGAGCATTATAAAATAGCAGAAGGGTGAGAAATATAACCATAATAATCAAAGCATAAGATTATATATATATATATAGGTAATCAATACAAGTTCCACTCCGTATTTCTCACCACAATTCAATTTCTTAGTCATATATATTTGCCACACATATAATGACAACACGAATATTTGTAAAGCATTTCCACATCATGCATACTCTCACAATTTCACAATCTCATCATTCACACATAAGCATCTCTTCATGCATATGTCATATATTAATGTGACTCAACAACTCAATGCAACTCATGCAATGCGGTACCGACTCTCGTTATCTTTTTTCGGTTTTTACATTAAACCGGGTCCACTCTTCTAGACCGATAATCCGTTATCTTTTTTTCGGTTTTTACATTAAACTGGGTCCACTCTTCTAGACCGATAACCACAAAGGCCCGTCCTCTAAGCCTTCAAACCCACTCTTCTAGGTTTGGGACAAGCAACTAGTTTCCACGAAACTAACAGACATTGCCTCTTGACTAAATGATGCATGTACAATCAACCACAACAAATGCACTTAAGACCGACATCTTAATCTCATGCATTTACATAATTCATCTCTTCAAGAATTACACAATGATTGCACACACAACCTATCACAATAATCACCAATGTATTCACAATTCAATAATATCACCACATTAACACAATGCACACATATCCGTGATATGTTCTCATGCATTATCCATATATATATTCACAATTCAATACAACATCATATTTAGCAAGCAATACACGCATATCCATCATTATGCTCTCATGCATTCTTCATGTATTTTAACATACAATCGCATATAAACAATATGCATCCACAACACATTTTTCATAGTATGTTTATTCTTTATCTCATGCCATCTCATACAAGGTATACACATCACAATACCAATCATACAATTATAAGTTATGCACACATATCCACCATGTTCTCATGCATACTCATCACATAATTTTATACACATCAAGCATTCGCAAGTTCATTAGACAATACACATACATTCATCATTGTATTCATATGTATTTCTATTTATCACAATTAATACGCATCGCACATCAACTAGGATTCACGCCCGGAGGCTACCCACAGTACACATCATCACAATAGATCATATCTATATCATATCATAGAGGTATTAACCTATGTGAATCAATCAAACAATCACCACATGAGCAACACAGCAAAAGAAAAATGCTGTCACATTCGCCTTCATTCGCCTGGCGAACCCTCGCAGCGAACCTTCGCCTGGCCTTCGCCTGGCGAACTCTCTCAGCGAACACTCGCTAGGCTTCGCCTGGCGAGACTTCCCAGCGAGCCCAAGTCAGTAGCTACTGACTTCATTCGCCACCATTCGCCAGCACCTTCGTTGGGCGAACCTTCGCTATCCAACTTCGCTTGGCGAACTCGCCAGCGAAGTCCACTGGGACTTAATCATAATTACTCGCCAGCATTCGCTAGGCTTCGCCTGGCGAAGCTTCGCCTTCGCTCGCCTGGCGAGAGCCAGCGAACCTGCGCAGAACAGAACCCTATTCTGCCTCTCCTTCATCAATCCATCATCAACCAAACCTCAAACATCCAAATTAGTACAAATAGCATCAATACATGTTACCCGACTATTCTACGGCATTATTACTCAGTTCCAACCGATTAAATCATCAATCTACCGATTAATCCAACATTTGCCCTAATTTGAAAGTGATGAAAACTCTACCAAAACCCCAACCCAACATACATAACATCATGCAATGATCAAATAGAAACATTTGTCACCCTTACCTCGATTAATCGGAGCTTTGATGTTGGTTCTTGATGATTTCCACTTTTCTTCTTCTTCTCTTCTCTTTATCTCCTTTCTTCTTCTTTCCTCTTTCTTTCCAAATGTTTTCTATCTTTCTTTTCTTTTCTTTCTCTCTTATATATTTCCTTCATTTTCCTTCCTCTCCAATTCCTTCTTAATTTTCTATCCATACCAATTACTAAAAATTAATTCCAACATTAATAAAAACCCCACTAAATCCATTAATTACTATAATTAATTATTTAATGAAATTTGGGCTGTTACAGTGATACCAAAGTAGTATCTCTAAACACATGAGATTCTTCAGGTGGTGAAAGCAGTCCCTTATCCAATAAGGTTCTTCGCGATATCGAAGCAGTATCTCTAAACACATGAAATTCTTCGCGATACCAAAGCAGTATCTCTAAACACATGAGATTCTTCGGGTGGTCGAAGCAATCCCTTGTCCAATAAGGTTCTTCGCGATACCAAAGCCGTATCTCTAAACACATGAGATTCTTCGAGCGGTCGAATCAGTGCCTTATCCAATAAGGTTTTTCGCGATACCAAAACAGTATCTCTAAACACATGAGATTCTTCATGATACCAAAGCAATATCTCTAAATACATGTGATTCCTCGGGTGGTCGATGCAGTCCCTTATCGAATAAGGTTCTTCGATATACCAAAGAAGTATCTCTAAACACATGAGATTCTTCGGGTGATCAAAGCAGTCCCTTATCTAATAAGGTTCTTCGCGATACCAAAGCAGTATCTCTAATCACATGAGATTCTTCGAGTGGTCGAAGCAGTCTCTTATCAAATAAGGTTCTTCGCGATACCAAAGCAGTATCTCTAAGCACATGAGATTCTTCAGGTGGTCGAAGGAGTCCCTTATCCAATAAGGTTCTTCACGATACCAAAGTAGTATCTCTAAACACATGACATTCTTCATGTGGTCAAAGAAGTCCCTTATCGAATAAGGTTCTTCGCGATACCAAAGATATATCTCTGAACACATGAGATTCTTCGGGTTGTCGAAGCAGTCCCTTATCCAATAATGTTCTTTGTGATACCAAAGAAGTATCTCTAAACACATGAGATTCTTCCGGTGGTTGACGCAGTCCCTTATCCAATAAGGTTCTTCGCGATACCGAAGCAGTATCTCTAAACACATGAGTTTCTTCGGGTGGTCGAAGCAGTACCTTATTCAATAAGGTCCGTCGCGATACGAAAGCAGTATCTCTAAACACATGAGATTCTTCGGGTGGTCGAAACAGTCCCTTATCCAAAAAGGTTCTTCGTGATACCAAAGCAGTATCTCTAAACACATGAGATTCTTCGAGCGATCGAAGCAGTCCCTTATCCAATAAAGTTTTTCGCGATACCAAAACAGTATCTCTAAACACATGAGATTCTTCATGATACCAAAGTAGTATCTCTGAATACATGAGATTCCTCGGGTGGTCGATGCAGTCCCTTATCAAATAAGGTTCTTCGATATACCAAAGAAGTATATCTAAACACATGAGATTCTTCAGGTGATCAAAGCAGTCCCTTATCTAATAAGGTTCTTCGCGATACCAAAGCAGTATCTCTAATCACATGAGATTCTTCGAGTGGTCGAAGCAGTCTCTTATCAAATAAGGTTCTTCGCGATACCAAAGCAGTATCTCTAAGCACATGAGATTCTTCGGGTGGTCGAAGGAGTCCCTTATCCAATAAGGTTCTCCGTGATACCGAAGTAGTATCTCTAAAGACATGAGATTCTTCAGGTGGTCAAAGCAGTCCCTTATCGAATAAGGTTCTTCGCGATACCAAAGATGTATCTCTGAACACATGAGATTCTTCGGGTTGTCGAAGCAGTCCCTTATCTAATAAGGTTCTTTGCGATACCAAAGAAGTATCTCTAAACACATGAGATTCGTCGGATGGTCGAAGCAGTCCCTTATCCAATAAGGTTCTTCGCGATACCAAAGCAGTATCTCTAAACACATGAGATTCTTCAGGTGGTGAAAGCAGTCCCTTATCCAATAAGGTTCTTCGCGATATCAAAGCAGTATCTCTAAACACATGAGATTCTTCACGATACCAAAGCAGTATCTCTAAACACATGAGATTCTTCGGGTGGTCGAAGCAGTCCCTTATCCAATAAGGTTCTTCGCGATACCAATAGTGTATCTCTAAACACATGAGATTCTTCTTGTGGTCGAAGCAGTCCCTTATCCAATAAGGTTCTTCGCGATACCAAAGTAGTATCTCTAAACACATGAGATTCTTCGGATGGTCGAAGCAGTACCTTATTCAATAAGGTTCTTCGCGATACCAAAGCAGTATCTCTAAACACATGAGATTCTTCGGGAGGTCCAAACAGTCCATTATTCAAAAAGGTTCTTCGCGATACCAAAGAAGTATCTCTAAACACATGAGATTCTTCGAGCGGTCGAAGCAGTCCCTTATCCATTAAGGTTTTTCGCGATACCAAAACAATATCTCTAAACACATGAGATTCTTCATGATACCAAAGTAGTATCTCTAAATACATGAGATTCCTCGGGTGGTCGATGCAGTCCCTTATCCAATAAGGTTCTCCGATATACCAAAGAAGTATCTCTAAACACATGAGATTCTTCGGGTGATCAAAGCAGTCCCTTATCTCATAAGGTTCTTCGCGATACCAAAGCAGTATCTCTAATCACATGAGATTCGTTGGATGGTCGAAGCAGTCCCTTATCCAATAAGGTTCTTCGTGATACCAAAGCAGTATCTCTAAACAGATGAGATTCTACGGGTGGTCAAAGCAGTCCCTTATCTAATAAGGTTCTTCTCGATACCAAAGCAGTATCTCTAAACACATGAGATTCTTCGGGTGGTGAAAGCAGTCCCTTATCCAATAAGGTTCTTCGCGATATCAAAGCAGTATCTCTAAACACATGAGATTCTTCGCGATACCAAAGCAGTATCTCTAAACACATGAGATTCTTCGGGTGGTCGAAGCAGTCCCTTATCACATAAGGTTCTTAGCGATACCAAAGCAGTATCTCTAAACACATGAGATTCTTCCGGTGGTTGACGCAGTCCCTTATCCAATAAGGTTCTTCGCGATACCGAAGCAGTATCTCTAAACACATGAGATTCTTCGGGTGGTCGAAGCAGTACCTTATTCAATAAGGTTCTTCACGATACCAAAGAAGTATCTCTAAACACATGAGATTCTTCGGGTGGTCGAAACAGTCCCGTATCCAAAAAGGTTCTTCGCGATACCAAAGCAGTATCTCTAAACACATGAGATTCTTCGAGCGGTCGAAGCAGTCCCTTATCCAATAAGGTTTTTCGCGATACCAAAATAGTATCTCTAAACACATGAAATTCTTCATGATACCAAAGCAGTATCTCTAAATAAATGAGATTCCTCGGGAGGTCGATGCAGTCCCTTATCGAATAAGGTTCTTTGATATACCAAAGAAGTATCTCTAAACACATGAGATTCTTCGGGTGATCAAAGCAGTCCCTTATCTAATAAGGTTCTTCGCGATACCAAAGCAGTATCTCTAATCACATGAGATTCTTCGAGTGGTCGAAGCAGTCTCTTATCAAATAAGGTTCTTCGCGATACCAAAGCAGTATCTCTAAGCACATGAGATTCTTCGGGTGGTCGAAGGAGTCCCTTATCCAATAAGGTTCTCCGTGATACCGAAGTAGTATCTCTAAAGACATGAGATTCTTCAGGTGGTCAAAGCAGTCCCTTATCGAATAAGGTTCTTCGCGATACCAAAGATGTATCTCTGAACACATGAGATTCTTCGGGTTGTCGAAGCAGTCCCTTATCTAATAAGGTTCTTTGCGATACCAAAGAAGTATCTCTAAACACATGAGATTCGTCGGATGGTCGAAGCAGTCCCTTATCCAATAAGGTTCTTCGCGATACCAAAGCAGTATCTCTAAACACATGAGATTCTTCAGGTGGTGAAAGCAGTCCCTTATCCAATAAGGTTCTTCGCGATATCAAAGCAGTATCTCTAAACACATGAGATTCTTCACGATACCAAAGCAGTATCTCTAAACACATGAGATTCTTCGGGTGGTCGAAGCAGTCCCTTATCCAATAAGGTTCTTCGCGATACCAATAGTGTATCTCTAAACACATGAGATTCTTCTTGTGGTCGAAGCAGTCCCTTATCCAATAAGGTTCTTCGCGATACCAAAGTAGTATCTCTAAACACATGAGATTCTTCGGATGGTCGAAGCAGTACCTTATTCAATAAGGTTCTTCGCGATACCAAAGCAGTATCTCTAAACACATGAGATTCTTCGGGAGGTCCAAACAGTCCATTATTCAAAAAGGTTCTTCGCGATACCAAAGAAGTATCTCTAAACACATGAGATTCTTCGAGCGGTCGAAGCAGTCCCTTATCCATTAAGGTTTTTCGCGATACCAAAACAATATCTCTAAACACATGAGATTCTTCATGATACCAAAGTAGTATCTCTAAATACATGAGATTCCTCGGGTGGTCGATGCAGTCCCTTATCCAATAAGGTTCTCCGATATACCAAAGAAGTATCTCTAAACACATGAGATTCTTCGGGTGATCAAAGCAGTCCCTTATCTCATAAGGTTCTTCGCGATACCAAAGCAGTATCTCTAATCACATGAGATTCGTTGGATGGTCGAAGCAGTCCCTTATCCAATAAGGTTCTTCGTGATACCAAAGCAGTATCTCTAAACAGATGAGATTCTACGGGTGGTCAAAGCAGTCCCTTATCTAATAAGGTTCTTCTCGATACCAAAGCAGTATCTCTAAACACATGAGATTCTTCGGGTGGTGAAAGCAGTCCCTTATCCAATAAGGTTCTTCGCGATATCAAAGCAGTATCTCTAAACACATGAGATTCTTCGCGATACCAAAGCAGTATCTCTAAACACATGAGATTCTTCGGGTGGTCGAAGCAGTCCCTTATCACATAAGGTTCTTAGCGATACCAAAGCAGTATCTCTAAACACATGAGATTCTTCCGGTGGTTGACGCAGTCCCTTATCCAATAAGGTTCTTCGCGATACCGAAGCAGTATCTCTAAACACATGAGATTCTTCGGGTGGTCGAAGCAGTACCTTATTCAATAAGGTTCTTCACGATACCAAAGAAGTATCTCTAAACACATGAGATTCTTCGGGTGGTCGAAACAGTCCCGTATCCAAAAAGGTTCTTCGCGATACCAAAGCAGTATCTCTAAACACATGAGATTCTTCGAGCGGTCGAAGCAGTCCCTTATCCAATAAGGTTTTTCGCGATACCAAAATAGTATCTCTAAACACATGAAATTCTTCATGATACCAAAGCAGTATCTCTAAATAAATGAGATTCCTCGGGAGGTCGATGCAGTCCCTTATCGAATAAGGTTCTTTGATATACCAAAGAAGTATCTCTAAACACATGAGATTCTTCGGGTGATCAAAGCAGTCCCTTATCTAATAAGGTTCTTCGCGATACCAAAGCAGTATCTCTAATCACATGAGATTCTTCGAATGGTCGAGCAGTCTCTTATCAAATAAGGTTCTTCGCGATACCAAAGCAGTATCTCTAAACACATGATATTCTTCAGGTGGTCAAAGGAGTCCCTTATCCAATAAGGTTCTTCGCGATACCAAAGTAGTATCTCTAAACACATGAGATTCTTCAGGTGGTCAAAGCAGTCCCTTATCGAATAAGGTTCTTCGCGATACCAAAGATGTATCTCTGAACACATGAGATTCTTCGGGTTGTCGAAGCAGTCCCTTATCCAATAAGGTTCTTTGCGATACCAAAGACGTATCTCTAAACACATGAGATTCGTCGGATGGTCGAAGGAGTCCCTTATCCAATAAGGTTCTTCGCGATACCAAAGCAGTATCTCTAAACACATGAGATTCTTCAGGTGGTGAAAGCAGTCCCTTATCCAATAAGGTTCTTCGCGATATCGAAGCAGTATCTCTAAACACATGAGATTCTTCGCGATACCAAAGTAGTATCTCTAAATACATGAGATTCTTCGGGTGGTCGTAGCAGTCCCTTATCCAATAAGGTTCTTCGCGATACCAAAACAGTATCTCTAAACACATGAGATTCTTCGGGTGGTCGAAGCAGTACCTTATTCAATAAGGTTCTTCGCGATACCAAAGAAGTATCTCTAAACACATGAGATTCTTCGGGTGGTCGAAACAGTCCCGTATCCAAAAAGGTTCTTCGCGATATCAAAGCAGTATCTCTAAACACATGAGATTCTTCGAGCGGTCGAAGCAGTCCTTTATCCAATAAGGTTTTTCGCGATACCAAAATAGTATCTCTAAACACATGAAATTCTTCATGATACCAAAGCAGTATCTCTAAATAAATGAGATTCCTCGGGAGGTCGATGCAGTCCCTTATCGAATAAGGTTCTTTGATATACCAAAGAAGTATCTCTAAACACATGAGATTCTTCGGGTGATCAAAGCAGTCCCTTATCTAATAAGGTTCTTCGCGATACCAAAGCAGTACCTCTAAACACATGAGATTCTTCTGGTGGTTGACGCAGTCCCTTGTCCAATAAGGTTCTTTGCACTACCAAAGAAGTATCTCTAAGCGCATGAGATTCGTCAGATGGTCGAAGCAGCCCCTTATCCAATAAGGTTCTTCGCGATACCAAAGCAGTATCTCTAAACACATGAGATTCTTCAGGTGGTGAAAGCAGTCCCTTATCGAATAAGGTTCTTCGCGATACCAAAGATGTATCTCTGAACACATGAGATTCTTCGGGTTGTCGAAGCAGTCCCTTATCCAATAAGGTTCTTTGCGATACCAAAGACGTATCTCTAAACACATGAGATTCGTCGGATGGTCGAAGGAGTCCCTTATCCAATAAGATTCTTCGCGATACCAAAGCAGTATCTCTAAACACATGAGATTCTTCAGGTGGTGAAAGCAGTCCCTTATCCAATAAGGTTCTTCGCGATATCGAAGCAGTATCTCTAAACACATGAGATTCTTCGCGATACCAAAGTAGTATCTCTAAATACATGAGATTCTTCGGGTGGTCGTAGCAGTCCCTTATCCAATAAGGTTCTTCGCGATACCAAAACTGTATCTCTAAACACATGAGATTCTTCTGGTGGTCGAAGCAGTCCCTTATCCAATAAGGTTCTTCGCAATACCAAAACAGTATCTCTAAACACATGGGATACTTCGAGCGGTCGAAGCAGTCCCTTATCAAACAAGGTGTTTCGCGATACCAAAACAATATCTCTAAACACAATAGATTCTTCATGATACCAAAGCAGTATCTCTAAATACATGAGATTCCTCGGGTGGTCGATGCGGTCCCTTATCCAATAAGGTTCTCCGATATACCAAAGAAGTATCTCTAAACACATGAGATTCTTCGGGTGATCAAAGCAGTCCCTTATCTAATAAGGTTCTTCGCGATACCAAAGCAGTATCTCTAATCACATGAGATTCTTCGAGTGGTTAAAGCAGTATCTTATCAAATAAGGTTTTTCGCGATACCAAAGCAGTATCTCTAAGCACATCAGATTCTTCGGGTGGTCGAAGGAGTCCCTTATCCAATAAGGTTCTTCGCGAGACCAATGCAGTATCTCTAAACACATGAGATTCTTTAGGTGGTCAAAGCAGTCCCTTATCGAATAAGGTTCTTCGCGATACCAAAGATGTATCTCTAAACACATGAGATTCTTCGGGTTGTCGAAGCAGTCCCTTATCCAATAAGGTTCTTTGCGATACCAAAGAAGTATCTCTAAACACAAGAGATTCGTCGGATGGTCGAAGCAGTCCCTTATCCAATAAGGTACTTCGCGATACCAAAGCAGTATCTCTAAACACATGAGATTCATCGGGTGGTCAAAGTAGTCTCTTATCCAATAAGGTTCTTTCCGATACCAAAGCAGTATCTCTAAACACATGAGATTCTTCGGTTGGTCAAAGCAGTCCCTTATCTAATAAGGTTCTTCGCGATATCAAAGAAGTATCTCTAAACACATGAGATTCTTCACGATACCAAAGCTGTATCTCTAAACACATGAGATTCTTCGGGTGGACAAAGCAGTCCCTTATCGAATAAGGTTCTTCATGATACCAAAGTTATATCTCTAAACACATGAGATTCTTCGGGTTGTCGAAGAAGTCCCTTATCCAATAAGGTTCTTCGCGATACCAAAGCAGTACCTCTAAACACATGAGATTCGTCGGATGGTCGAAGCAGTCCCTTATCCAATAAGGTTCTTCGCGATACCAAAGCAGTATCTCTAAACAGATGAGATTCTACGGGTGGTCAAAACAGTCTCTTATCTAATAAGGTTCTTTCCGATACCAAAGCAATATCTCTAAACAAATGAAATTCTTCGGTTGGTCAAAGCAGTCCCTTATCTAATAAGGTTATTCGCGATATCAAAGCAGTATCTCTAAACACATGATATTCTTCGCGATACCAAAGCAGTATCTCTAAACACATGAGATTCTTCAGGTGGTCAAAGCAGTCCCTTATCGAATAAGGTTCTTCGCGATACCAAAGATGTATCTCTAAACACATGAGATTCTTCGGGTTGTCGAAGCAGTCCCTTATCTAATAAGGTTCTTTGCAATACCAAAGAAGTATCTCTAAACACATGAGATTCGTCAGATGGTCGAAGCAGCCCCTTATCCAATAAGGTTCCTTGCAATACCAAAGCAGTATCTCTAAACACATGAGATTATTCAGGTGGTGAAAGCAGTCCCTAATACAATAAGGTTCTTCGCAATATCGAAGCAGTATCTCTAAACACGTGAGATTCTTCGCGATACCAAAGCAGTGTCTCTAAACACATGAGATTCTTCAGTTGGTCGAAGCAGTCCCTTATCCAATAAGGTTCTCCGCGATACCAAAACAGTATCTCTAAACACATGAGATTCTTTGGGTTGTCGAAGGAGTCCCTTATCGAATAAGGTTCTTCACGATACCAAAGTTGTATCTCTAAACAGATGAGATTCTTTGGGTTGTCGAAGAAGTCCCTTATCCAATAAGGTTCTTCGTGATACCAAAGTAGTATCTCTAAACACATGAGATTCGTCAGATGGTCGAAGCAGTCCCTTATCTAATAAGGTTCTTTCCGATACCAAAACAGTATCTCTAAACACACGAGATTCTTCGCGATACCAACGCAGTATCTCTAAACACATGAGATTCTTCAAGTGGTCAAAGCAGTCCCTTATCGAATAAGGTTCTTCGCGATACCAAAGCAGTATCTCTAAACACATGAGATTCTTCTGGTGGTTGACGCAGTCCCTTATCCAATAAGGTTCTTTGCAATACCAAAGAAGTATCTCTAAGCGCATGAGATTCGTCAGATGGTCGAAGCAGCCCCTTATCCAATAAGGTTCTTCGCGATACCAAAGCAGTATCTCTAAACACATGAGATTCTTCAGGTGGTGAAAGCAGTCCCTAATACAATAAGGTTCTTTGCAATATCGAAGCAGTATCTCTAAACACGTGAGATTCTTCGCGATACCAAAGCAGTATCTCTAAACACATGAGATTCTTCAGTTGGTCGAAGCAGTCCCTTATTCAATAAGGTTCTCCGGGATACCAAAACAGTATCTCTAAACACATGAGATTCTTTGGGTTGGCGAAGGAGTCCCTTATCCAATAAAGTTCTTCGTGATACCAAAGCAGTATCTCTAAACAAATGAGATTCTTCGGGTTGTCGTAGCAGTCCCTTATCCAATAAGGTTCTTTGCGATACCAAAGAAGTATCTCTAAACACATGAGATTCGTCGGATGGTTGAAGCAGTCCCTTATCCAATAAGGTTCTTCACGATACCAAAGCAGTATCTCTAAACACATGAGATTCATCGGGTGGTCAAAGTAGTTTCTTATCCAATAAGGTTCTTTCCGATACCAAACCAGTATCTCTAAACACATGAGATTCTTCGTTTGGTGAAAGCAGTCCCTTATCTAATAAGGTTCTTCGCGATATCAATGCAGTATCTCTAAACACATGAGATTCTTCACGATACCAAAGCAGTATCTCTAAACATATGAGATTCTTCGGGTGGACAAAGCAGTCCCTTATCGAATAAGGTTCTTCACGATACCAAAGTTATATCTCTAAACACATGAGATTCTTCGGGTTGTCGAAGAAGTCCCTTATCCAATAAGGTTCTTCACGATACCAAAGTAGTATCTCTAAACACATGAGATTCGTCAGATGGTCGAAGCAGTCCGTTATCCAATAAGGTTCTTCGCGATACCAAAGCAGTATCTCTAAACAGATGAGATTCTATGGGTGGTCAAAGCAGTCCCTTATCTAATAAGGTTCTTCACGATACCAAAGCAGTATCTCTAAACACATGAGATTCTTCAGGTGGTGAAAACAGTCCCTTATCCAATAAGGATCTTCGCGATTTCAAAACAGTATCTCTAAACACACGTGATTCTTCGCGATACCAAAGCAGTATCTCTAAACACATGAGATTCTTCGGGTGGTCGAGCAGACCTTTATCCAATAAGGTTCTTCGCGATACCAAAGCAGTATCTCTAAACACATGAGATTCTTCTGGTGGTTGACGCAGTCCCTTATCCAATAACGTTCTTCGCGATACCAAAGCAGTATCTCTAAACACATGAAATTCTTCGGGTGGTCGAAGCAGTACCTTATTCAATAAGGTTATTCGTGATACCAAAGTAGTATCTCTAAACACATGAGTTTCTTCTGGTGGTTGAGGCAGTCCCTTATCCAATAAGGTTCTTCGCGATACCAAAGCAGTATCTCTAAACACATGAGATTCTTCGAGCGGCCGAAGCAGTCCCTTATCCAATAAGGTTTTTCGCGATACCAAAACAGTATCTCTAAACACATGAGATTCTTCATGATACCAAAGCAGTATCTCTAAATACATGAGATTCCTCTGGTGGTCGATGCAGTCCCTTATCCAATAAGGTTCTTCGATATACCAAAGCAGTATCTCTAAACACATGAGATTCTTCGGGTGATCAAAGCAGTCCCATATCTAATAAGGTTCTTCGCGATACCAAAGCAGTATCTCTAATCACATGAGATTCTTCGAGTGGTCGAAGCAGTCTCTTATCAAATAAGGTTCTTCGCGATACCAAAGCAGTATCTCTAAGCACATGAGATTCTTCAGGTGGTCGAAGGAGTCCCTTATCCAATAAGGTTCTTTGTGATACCAAAGAAGTATCTCTAAACACGTGAGATTCGTCGGATGGTCGAAGCAGTCCCTTATCCAATAAGGTTCTTCGCGATACCAAAGCAGTATCTCTAAAAAGATGAGATTCTACGGGTGGTCAAAGCAGTCTATTATCCAATAAGGTTCTTTCCGATACCAAAGCAGTATCTCTAAACACATGAGATTCTTTGGTTGGTCAAAGCAGTCCCTTATCTAATATGGTTTTTCGTGATATCAAAGCAGTATCTCTAAACACATGAGATTCTTCACGATACCAAAGCAGTATCTCTAAACACATGATCTTCTTCGGGTGGACAAAGCAGTCCCTTATCAAATAAGGTTCTTCACGATACCAAAGTTGTATCTCTAAACACATGAGATTCTTCGGGTTGTCGAAGAAGTCCCTTATCCAATAAGGTTCTTCGCGATACCAAAGCAGTATCTCTAAACACATGAGATTCGTCAGATGGTCGAAGCAGTCCCTTATCCAATAAGGTTCTTAGCGATACCAAAGCAGTATCTCTAAAAAGATGAGATTCTACGGGTGGTCAAAGCAGTCCCTTATCTAATAAGGTTCTTCGCGATACCAAAGCAGTATCTCTAAACACATAAGATTCTTCAGGTGGTGAAAGCAGTCCCTTATCCAATAAGGATCTTCGCGATATCAAAACAGTACCTCTAAACACACGAGATACTTCGCGATACCAAAGCAGTATCTCTAAACACATGAGATTCTTCGGGTGTTCGAAGTCGTCCCTTATCCAATAAGGTTCTTTGTGATACCAAAGCAGAATCTCTAAACACATGAGATTCTTCGGGTGGTCGAAGAAGTACCTTATTCAATAAGGTTATTCGCGATACCAAAGTAGAATCTCTAAACACATGAGTTTCTTCCGGTGGTTGACGCAGTCCCTTATCCAATACGGTTCTTCGCGATACCAAAGCAGTATCTCTAAACACTTGAGATTCTTAAGGTGGTCAAAGCAGTCCCTTATCGAATAAGGTTCTTCGTGATACCAAAGAGATATCTCTAAACACATGAGATTCTTTGGGTTGTCGAAGCAGTCCCTTATCCAATAAGCTTCTTTGCGATACCAAAGAAGTATCTCTAAACACATGAGATTCGTCGGATGGTCGAAGCAGTCCCTTATCCAATAAGGTTCTTCGCGATACCAAAGAAGTATCTCTAAACACATGAGATTCGTCGGATGGTCGAAGCAGTCCCTTATCCAATAAGGTTCTTCGCGATACCAAAGCAGTATCTCTAAACACATGAGATTCTTCAGGTGGTGAAAGCAGTCCCTTATCCAATAAGGTTCTTCGTGATATCAAAGCAGTATCTCTAAACACATGAGATTCTTCGCGATACCAAAGCAGTATCTCTAAACACATCAGATTCATCGGGTGGTCAAAGCAGTCCCTTATCCAATAAGGTTCTTTGTGATACCAAAGCAGTATCTCTAAACACATGAGATTCTTCCAGTGGTTGAAGCAGTCACTTATCCAATAAGGTTCTTCGCGATACCAAAGCAGTATCTCTAAACACATGAGATTCGTCAGATGGTCGAAGCAGTCCCTTATCCAATAAGGTTCTTCGCGATACCATAGCAGTATCTCTAAAAAGATGAGATTCTACGGGTTGTCAAAGCAGTCCCTTATCTAATAAGGTTCTTCGCGATACCAAAGCAGTATCTCTAAACACATAAGATTCTTCAGGTGGTGAAAGCAGTCCCTTATTCAATAAGGATCTTCGCGATATCAAAACAGTATCTCTAAACACACGAGATTCTTCGCGATACCAAAGCAGTATCTCTAAACACATAAGATTCTTCGGGTGTTCAAAGTCGTCCCTTATCCAATAAGGTTCTTCGCGATACCAAAGCAGTATCTCAAAACACATGAGATTCTTCCGGTGGTTGACGCAGTCCCTTATCCAATAACGTTCTTTGTGATACCAAAGCAGTATCTCTAAACACATGAGATTCTTAGGGTGGTCGAAGAAGTACCTTATTCAATAAGGTTATTCGCGATACCAAAGTAGTATCTCTAAACACATGAGTTTCTTCCGGTGGTTGACGCAGTCCCTTATCCAATACGGTTCTTCGCGATACCAAAGCAGTATCTCTAAACACTTGAGATTCTTAAGGTGGTCAAAGCAGTCCCTTATCGAATAATGTTCTTCGTGATACCAAAGATGTATCTCTAAACACATGAGATTCTTTGGGTTGTCGAAGCATTCCCTTATCCAATAAGCTTCTTTGCGATACCAAAGAAGTATCTCTAAACACATGAGATTCGTCGGATGGTCGAAGCAGTCCCTTATCCAATAAGGTTCTTCGCGATACCAAAGAAGTATCTCTAAACACATGAGATTCGTCGGATGGTCGAAGCAATCCCTTATCCAATAAGGTTCTTCGCGATACCAAAGCAGTATCTCTAAACACATGAGATTCTTCAGGTGGTGAAAGCAGTCCCTTATCCAATAAGGTTCTTCGTGATATCAAAGCAGTATCTCTAAACACATGAGATTCTTCGCGATACCAAAGCAGTATCTCTAAACACATCAGATTCATCGGGTGGTCAAAGCAGTCCCTTATCCAATAAGGTTCTTTGTGATACCAAAGCAGTATCTCTAAACACATGAGATTCTTCCAGTGGTTGAAGCAGTCACTTATCCAATAAGGTTCTTCGCGATACCAAAGCAGTATCTCTAAACACATGAGATTCGTCAGATGGTCGAAGCAGTCCCTTATCCAATAAGGTTCTTCGCGATACCATAGCAGTATCTCTAAAAAGATGAGATTCTACGGGTTGTCAAAGCAGTCCCTTATCTAATAAGGTTCTTCGCGATACCAAAGCAGTATCTCTAAACACATAAGATTCTTCAGGTGGTGAAAGCAGTCCCTTATTCAATAAGGATCTTCGCGATATCAAAACAGTATCTCTAAACACACGAGATTCTTCGCGATACCAAAGCAGTATCTCTAAACACATAAGATTCTTCGGGTGTTCGAAGTCGTCCCTTATCCAATAAGGTTCTTCGCGATACCAAAGCAGTATCTCAAAACACATGAGATTCTTCCGGTGGTTGACGCAGTCCCTTATCCAATAACGTTCTTTGCGATACCAAAGCAGTATCTCTAAACACATGAGATTCTTAGGGTGGTCGAAGAAGTACCTTATTCAATAAGGTTATTCGCGATACCAAAGTAGTATCTCTAAACACATAAGTTTCTTCCGGTGGTTGACGCAGTCCCTTATCCAATACGGTTCTTCGCGATACCAAAGCAGTATCTCTAAACACTTGAGATTCTTAAGGTGGTCAAAGCAGTCCCTTATCGAATAATGTTCTTCGTGATACCAAAGATGTATCTCTAAACACATGAGATTCTTCGGGTTGTCGAAGCAGTCCCTTATCTAATAAGGTTCTTTGCAATACCAAAGAAGTATCTCTAAACACATGAGATTCGTCAGATGGTCGAAGCAGCCCCTTATCCAATAAGGTTCCTTGCAATACCAAAGCAGTATCTCTAAACACATGAGATTCTTCAGGTGGTGAAAGCAGTCCCTAATACAATAAGGTTCTTCGCAATATCGAAGCAGTATCTCTAAACACGTGAGATTCTTTGCGATACCAAAGCAGTGTCTCTAAACACATGAGATTCTTCAGTTGGTCAAAGCAGTCCCTTATCCAATAAGGTTCTCCGCGATACCAAAACAGTATCTCTAAACACATGAGATTCTTTGGGTTGTCGAAGGAGTCCCTTATCGAATAAGGTTCTTCACGATACCAAAGTTGTATCTCTAAACACATGAGATTCTTTGGGTTGTCGAAGAAGTCCCTTATCCAATAAGGTTCTTCGTGATACCAAAGTAGTATCTCTAAACACATGAGATTCTTCAGATGGTCGAAGCAGTCCCTTATCCAATAAGGTTCTTTCCGATACCAAAACAGTATCTCTAAACACACGAGATTCTTCGCGATACCAACGCAGTATCTCTAAACACATGAGATTCTTCAAGTGGTCAAAGCAGTCCCTTATCGAATAAGGTTCTTCGCGATACCAAAGCAGTATCTCTAAACACATGAGATTCTTCTGGTGGTTGACGCAGTCCCTTATCCAATAAGGTTCTTTGCAATACCAAAGAAGTATCTCTAAGCGCATGAGATTCGTCAGATTGTTGAAGCAGCCCCTTATCCAATAAGGTTCTTCGCGATACCAAAGCAGTATCTCTAAACACATGAGATTCTTCAGGTGGTGAAAGCAGTCCCTAATACAATAAGGTTCTTCGCGATATTGAAGCAGCATCTCTAAACACGTGAGATTCTTCGCGATACCAAAGCAGTATCTCTAAACACATGAGATTCTTCAGTTGGTCGAAGCAGTCCCTTATTCAATAAGGTTCTCCGGGATACCAAAACAGTATCTCTAAACACATGAGATTCTTTGGGTTGGCGAAGGAGTCCCTTATCCAATAAGGTTCTTCGTGATACCAAAGCAGTATCTCTAAACAAATGAGATTCTTCGGGTTGTCGAAGCAGTCCCTTATCCAATAAGGTTCTTTGCGATACCAAAGAAGTATCTCTAAACATATGAGATTCGTCAGATGGTTGAAGCAGTCCCTTATCCAATAAGGTTCTTCACGATACCAAAGCAGTATCTCTAAACACATGAGATTCATCGGGTGGTCAAAGTAGTTTCTTATCCAATAAGGTTCTTTCCGATACCAAAGCAGTATCTCTAAACACATGAGATTCTTCGTTTGGTGAAAGCAGTCCCTTATCTAATAAGGTTCTTCGCGATATCAATGCAGTATCTCTAAACACATGAGATTCTTCACGATACCAAAGCAGTATCTCTAAACATATGAGATTCTTCGGGTGGACAAAGCAGTCCCTTATCGAATAAGGTTCTTCACGATACCAAAGTTATATCTCTAAACACATGAGATTCTTCGGGTTGTCGAAGAAGTCCCTTATCCAATAAGGTTCTTCGCGATACCAAAGTAGTATCTCTAAACACATGAGATTCGTCAGATGGTCGAAGCAGTCCGTTATCCAATAAGGTTCTTCGCGATACCAAAGCAGTATCTCTAAACAGATGAGATTCTATGGGTGGTCAAAACAGTCCCTTATCTAATAAGGTTCTTCACGATACCAAAGCAGTATCTCTAAACACATGAGATTCTTCAGGTGGTGAAAACAGTCCCTTATCCAATAAGGATCTTCGCGATATCAAAACAGTATCTCTAAACACACGTGATTCTTCGCGATACCAAAGCAGTATCTCTAAACACATGAGATTCTTCGGGTGGTCGAGCAGACCTTTATCCAATAAGGTTCTTCGCGATACCAAAGTAGTATCTCTAAACACATGAGATTCTTCTGGTGGTTGACGCAGTCCCTTATCCAATAACGTTCTTCGCGATACCAAAGCAGTATCTCTAAACACATGAAATTCTTCGGGTGGTCGAAGCAGTACCTTATTCAATAAGGTTATTCGTGATACCAAAGTAGTATCTCTAAACACATGAGTTTCTTCCGGTGGTTGAGGCAGTCCCTTATCCAATAAGGTTCTTCGCGATACCAAAGCAGTATCTCTAAACACATGAGATTCTTCGAGCGGCCGAAGCAGTCCCTTATCCAATAAGGTTTTTCGCGATACCAAAACAGTATCTCTAAACACATGAGATTCTTCATGATACCAAAGCAGTATCTCTAAATACATGAGATTCCTCTGGTGGTCGATGCAGTCCCTTATCCAATAAGGTTCTTCGATATACCAAAGCAGTATCTCTAAACACATGAGATTCTTCGGGTGATCAAAGCAGTCCCATATCTAATAAGGTTCTTCGCGATACCAAAGCAGTATCTCTAATCACATGAGATTCTTCGAGTGGTCGAAGCAGTTTCTTATCAAATAAGGTTCTTCGCGATACCAAAGCAGTATCTCTAAGCACATGAGATTCTTCAGGTGGTCAAAGGAGTCCCTTATCCAATAAGGTTCTTTGTGATACCAAAGAAGTATCTCTAAACACGTGAGATTCGTCGGATGGTCGAAGCAGTCCCTTATCCAATAAGGTTCTTCGCGATACCAAAGCAGTATCTCTAAACACATGAGATTCATTGAGTGGTCAAAGTAGTCTATTATCCAATAAGGTTCTTTCCGATACCAAAGCAGTATCTCTAAACACATGAGATTCTTTGGTTGGTCAAAGCAGTCCCTTATCTAATATGGTTCTTCGTGATATCAAAGCAGTATCTCTAAACACATGAGATTCTTCACGATACAAAAGCAGTATCTCTAAACACATGATCTTCTTCGGGTGGACAAAGCAGTCCCTTATCAAATAAGGTTCTTCACGATACCAAAGTTGTATCTCTAAACACATGAGATTCTTCGGGTTGTCGAAGAAGTCCCTTATCCAATAAGGTTCTTCGCGATACCAAAGCATGATCTCTAAACACATGAGATTCGTCAGATGGTCGAAGCAGTCCCTTATCCAATAAGGTTCTTCGCAATACCAAAGCAGTATCTCTAAAAAGATGAGATTCTACGGGTGGTCAAAGCAGTCCCTTATCTAATAAGGTTCTTCGCGATACCAAAGCAGTATCTCTAAACACATAAGATTCTTCAGGTGGTGAAAGCAGTCCCTTATCCAATAAGGATCTTCGCGATATCAAAACAGTACCTCTAAACACACGAGATACTTCGCGATACCAAAGCAGTATCTCTAAACACATGAGATTCTTCGGGTGTTCGAAGTCGTCCCTTATCCAATAAGGTTCTTTGTGATACCAAAGAAGTATCTCTAAACACATGAGATTCTTCGGGTGGTCGAAGAAGTACCTTATTCAATAAGGTTATTCGCGATACCAAAGTAGAATCTCTAAACACATGAGTTTCTTCCGGTGGTTGACGCAGTCCCTTATCCAATACGGTTCTTCGCGATACCAAAGCAGTATCTCTAAACACTTGAGATTCTTAAGGTGGTCAAAGCATTCCCTTATCGAATAAGGTTCTTCGTGATACCAAAGATGTATCTCTAAACACATGAGATTCTTTGGGTTGTCGAAGCAGTCCCTTATCCAATAAGCTTCTTTGCGATACCAAAGAAGTATCTCTAAACACATGAGATTCGTCGGATGGTCGAAGCAGTCCCTTATCCAATAAGGTTCTTCGCGATACCAAAGAAGTATCTCTAAACACATGAGATTCGTCGGATGGTCGAAGCAGTCCCTTATCCAATAAGGTTCTTCGCGATACCAAAGCAGTATCTCTAAACACATGAGATTCTTCAGGTGGTGAAAGCAGTCCCTTATCCAATAAGGTTCTTCGTGATATCAAAGCAGTATCTCTAAACACATGAGATTCTTCGCGATACCAAAGCAGTATCTCTAAACACGTCAGATTCATCGGGTGGTCAAAGCAGTCCCTTATCCAATAAGGTTCTTTGTGATACCAAAGCAGTATCTCTAAACACATGAGATTCTTCCAGTGGTTCAAGCAGTCACTTATCCAATAAGGTTCTTCGCGATACCAAAGCAGTATCTCTAAACACATGAGATTCGTCAGATGGTCGAAGAAGTCCCTTATCCAATAAGGTTCTTCGCGATACCATAGCAGTATCTCTAAAAAGATGAGATTCTACGGGTTGTCAAAGCAGTCCCTTATCTAATAAGGTTCTTCGTGATACCAAAGCAGTATCTCTAAACACATAAGATTCTTCAGGTGGTGAAAGCAGTCCCTTATTCAATAAGGATCTTCGCGATATCAAAACAGTATCTCTAAACACACGAGATTCTTCGCGATACCAAAGCAGTATCTCTAAACACATAAGATTCTTCGGGTGTTCGAAGTCGTCCCTTATCCAATAAGGTTCTTCGCGATACCAAAGCAGTATCTCAAAACACATGAGATTCTTCCGGTGGTTGACGCAGTCCCTTATCCAATAACGTTCTTTGCGATACCAAAGCAGTATCTCTAAACACATGAGATTCTTAGGGTGGTCGAAGAAGTACCTTATTCAATAAGGTTATTCGCGATACCAAAGTAGTATCTCTAAACACATGAGTTTCTTCCGGTGGTTGACGCAGTCCCTTATCCAATACGGTTCTTCGCGATACCAAAGCAGTATCTCTAAACACTTGAGATTCTTAAGGTGGTCAAAGCAGTCCCTTATCGAATAATGTTCTTCGTGATACCAAAGATGTATCTCTAAACACATGAGATTCTTTGGGTTGTCGAAGCAGTCCCTTATCCAATAAGCTTCTTTGCGATACCAAAGAAGTATCTCTAAACACATGAGATTCGTCGGATGGTCGAAGCAGTCCCTTATCCAATAAGGTTCTTCGCGATACCAAAGAAGTATCTCTAAACACATGAGATTCGTCGGATGGTCGAAGCAGTCCCTTATCCAATAAGGTTCTTTGCGATACCAAAGCAGTATCTCTAAACACATGAGATTCTTCAGGTGGTGAAAGCAGTCCCTTATCCAATAAGGTTCTTCGTGATATCAAAGCAGTATCTCTAAACACATGAGATTCTTCGCGATACCAAAGCAGTATCTCTAAACACATCAGATTCATCGGGTGGTCAAAGCAGTCCCTTATCCAATAAGGTTCTTTGTGATACCAAAGCAGTATCTCTAAACACATGAGATTCTTCCAGTGGTTGAAGCAGTCACTTATCCAATAAGGTTCTTCGCGATACCAAAGCAGTATCTCTAAACACATGAGATTCGTCAGATGGTCGAAGCAGTCCCTTATCCAATAAGGTTCTTCGCGATACCATAGCAGTATCTCTAAAAAGATGAGATTCTATGGGTTGTCAAACCAGTCCCTTATCTAATAAGGTTCTTCGCGATACCAAAGCAGTATCTCTAAACACATAAGATTCTTCAGGTGGTGAAAGCAGTCCCTTATTCAATAAGGATCTTCGCGATATCAAAACAGTATCTCTAAACACACGAGATTCTTCGCGATACCAAAGCAGTATCTCTAAACACATAAGATTCTTCGGGTGTTCGAAGTCGTCCCTTATCCAATAAGGTTCTTCGCGATACCAAAGCAGTATCTCAAAACACATGAGATTCTTCCGGTGGTTGACGCAGTCCCTTATCCAATAACGTTCTTTGCGATACCAAAGCAGTATCTCTAAACACATGAGATTCTTAGGGTGGTCGAAGAAGTACCTTATTCAATAAGGTTATTCGCGATACCAAAGTAGTATCTCTAAACACATGAGTTTCTTCCGGTGGTTGACGCAGTCCCTTATCCAATACGGTTCTTCGCAATACCAAAGCAGTATCTCTAAACACTTGAGATTCTTAAGGTGGTCAAAGCAGTCCCTTATCGAATAATGTTCTTCGTGATACCAAAGATGTATCTCTAAACACATGAGATTCTTTGGGTTGTCGAAGCAGTCCCTTATCCAATAAGCTTCTTTGCGATACCAAAGAAGTATCTCTAAACACATGAGATTCGTCGGATGGTCGAAGCAGTCCCTTATCCAATAAGGTTCTTCGCGATACCAAAGCAGTATCTCTAAACACATGAGATTCATCGGGTGGTCAAAGCAGTCCCTTATCTAATAAGGTTCTTCGCGATATCAAAGCAGTATCTCTAAACACATGATATTCTTCGCGATACCAAAGCAGTATCTCTAAACACATGAGATTCTTCAGGTGGTCAAAGCAGTCCCTTATCGAATAAGGTTCTTCGCGATACCAAAGTTGTATCTCTAAACACATGAGATTCTTCGGGTTGTCGAAGAAGTCCCTTATCCAATAAGATTCTTCGCGATACCAAAGCAGTATCTCTAAACACATGAGATCCGTCGGATGGTCGAAGCAGTCCCTTTCCAATAAGGTTCTTCGCGATACCAAAGCGGTATGTCTAAACAGATGAGATTCTTCAGGTTGTGAAAGCAGTCCCTTCTCCAATAAGGTTCTTCGTGATATCAAAGCAGTATCTCTAAACACATGAGATTCTTCGTGATACCAAAGCAGTATCTCTAAATACATGAGATTCTTCGGGTGGTCGAAGCAGTCCCTTATCCAATAATGTTCTTCGCGATACTAAAGAAGTATCTCTAAACACATGAGATTCTTCCGGTGGTTGAAGCAGTCCCTTATCCAATAAGGTTCTTCGCGATACCAAAGCAGTATCTCTAACCACATGAGATTCTTTGGGTGGTCGAAGCAGTACCTTATTCAATAAGGTTCTTCGCGATACCAAAGTAGTATCTCTAAACACATGAGATTCTTCGGTTTGTCGAAGCAGTCCCTTATCCAACAAGGTTCTTCGCGATACCAAAGAAGTATCTCTAAACACATGAGATTCGTCGGATGGTCGAAGCAGTCCCTTATCCAATAAGGTTCTTCGCGATACAAAAGCAGTATCTCTAAACACATGAGATTCATCGGGTGGTCAAAGTAGTCTCTTATCCAATAAGGTTCTTTGCGATACCAAAGCAGTATCTCTAAACACATGAGATTCTTTGGTTGATCAAAGCAGTCCCTTATCTAATAAGGTTCTTCGCGATATCAAAGCAATATCTCTAAACACATGAGATTCTTCGCGATACCAAAGCAGTATCTCTAAATAGATGAGATTCTTCGGGCGGTTAAAGCAGTCCCTTATCTAATAAGGTTCTTCGCAATATCAAAGCAGTATGTCTGAACACATGAGATTCTTTGGTTGGTTAAAGCAGTACCTTATCCAATAAGGATCTTCGCAATATCAAAGCAGTATGTCTAAACACATGAGATTCTTAGTGATACCAAAGCAGTATCTCTAAACACATGAGATTCTTCCGATGGTCGAAGCAGTCCCTTATCTAATAAGGTTCTTCGTGATACCAAAATAGTATCTCTAAACACATGAGATACGTCGGGTGGTGGAAGCAATGCCTTATCCAATAAGGTTATTCGCGATACCAAAGCAGTATCTCTAAACAGTTGAGATTCTTCAGGTGGTCAAAGCAGTCCCTTATCTAATAAGGTTCTTCGCAATACCAAAGCAGTATCTCTAAACACGTGAGATTCTTCCGGTGGTGAAAGCAGTCCCTTATCCAATAAGGTTCTTTGCAATATCAAAGCAGTATCTCTAAACACATGAGATTCTTCGCGATTCCAAAGCAGTATCTATAAAGACTTGAGATTCTTCGGGTGGTCGAAGCAGTCCCTTATCCAATAAGGTTCTTCGCGATACCAAAGCAGTATCTCTAAACACATGAGATTCTTCGGATGGTCTAAGCAGTACCTTATTCAATAAGGTTCTTCGTGATACCAAAGCAGTATCTCTAAACACATGAGATTCTTTTGGTGGTCGAAGCAGTCCCTTATCCAATAAGGTTCTTCGCGATACCAAAATAATATTTCTAAACACATGTGATTCTTCGCGATACCAAAGAAGTATCTCTAAACACATGAGATTCGTCGGATGGTCGAAGCAGTCCCTTATCCAATAAGGTTCTTCGCGATACCAAAGCAGTATCTCTAAACACATGAGATTCTTCAGGTGGTGAAAGCAGTCCCTTATCCAATAAGGTTCTTCGTGATATCAAAGCAGTATCTCTAAACACATGAGATTCTTCGCGATACCAAAGCAGTATCTCTAAACACATCAGATTCATCGGGTGGTCAAAGAAGTCCCTTATCCAATAAGGTTCTTCGTGATACCAAAGCAGTATCATTAAACACATGAGATTCTTCCAGTGGTTGAAGCAGTCGCTTATCCAATAAGGTTCTTCGCGATACCAAAGCAGTATCTCTAAACATATGAGATTCTTTGGGTGGTCGAAGCAGTACCTTATTCAATAAGGTTCTTCGCAATACCAAAGTAGTATCTCTAAACAGATGAGATTTTTCGGGTGGTCGAAACAGTCCCTTATCCAAAAAGGTTCTTTTCGATACCAAAGCAGTATCTCTAAACACATGAGATTCTTCATGATACCAAAGCAGTAACTCTAAATACATGAGATTCATCGGGTGGTCGATGCAGTCCCTTATCCAATAAGGTTCTTCGATATACCAAAGAAGTATCTCTAAACACATGAGATTCTTCGGGTGATCAAAGCAGTCCCTTTTCTAATAAGGTTCTTCGTGATACCAAAGCAGTATCTCTAACCACATGAAATTCTACGGGTGGTCAAAGCAGTCCCTTATCTAATAAGGATCTTCGCGATACCAAAGCTGTAACGCCCCGATTCTGAATTCCCATTAATTGTTGAGTCTTTTAATTTATTTAATTGATGTTTGTTTTAAATTGAGAAATTATATATTACTATGTGGTGTTTGCTTATTTTATCTATTTTTACCGATTCAGAAGTTTTCGGGGGAATTAGAGTAAAAAGGGCATTTTAGACATTTAGCAATTTAGTGTGAGAATTGATTGGTAAGTGTTGGAAAGAATTTGAGAGGAAAGAAATAGAGATAGAAATAGAATAAGAGAGGAAAAGAAAGAAAGATAGTAACATAAGAAGAAAAACAAGAGAAAGAAAAGAGGAGAAGAGAAAGAGAAGAGAAAGTAGAGAGGAAAACCTAGAATCATCAAGGGATCATCACCAAAGCTTGCAATTGATCGGTAAGGGTGTGAAACTCCATCATCTCTTTAATGTATATGATTGTATGTGTATGTGTTTGGATTTTGTAGAGTTTCTACTCTTTTTCCACTTAGGTTAGAAGTTGGTTTGATGAGTAGAAAGAGGTTTTAATCGGTTAGAACTCGGATTAGACGATGTAGTTTAGTCGGGTGATGGTAGGGTTGTGCCACTGAGACTGGTTTGGATTTAATCGGTTGGTTGTGTGGAGTTTGGGCTTTGGAACAGCCATGGAGGTTCTGTCTTCGCAGGCTCGCCAGGCGAATGGTAGCGAAGCGTCGCCAGGCGAAGCCCAGCGAGCTGCAGCGAAGCAAGTCAGAAGCAAACACCCTGTCTTCGCTGGCAAGTTCGCCAGGCGAAGTGAGTTGGCGAAGGTTCGCCAGGCGAGTGTGTAGCGAGCCTCAGCGAGTAATTCCAGAATTACTCCCAGTGGACTTTGCTGGGAAGTTCGCCAGGCGAAGGCCAGCGAGCATTCGCTGCGTGGCTTCGCCAGGCGAAGGTTGGCGAACCTGACAGTGTTATTTATTTTGCTGTTTATTCATAGCATGATTTTTGGCCGATTTAATTATGATTAATGCCTATATAAATGATTGATGTGTGAACTGTTTCGACATGTCGTGCTGTGGGTGGCCGAAAGGCGTGAATCCTAGATTGTAGAGCCAATGGTGAATCTTGAACGTTTGATAATCCTGTCTATTTGCTTGAATTGAATAGAAACGCATTGATAGGCTGATATGTGTGTAAACCATGTGTGAAATAGTGCATAATGTGAATGCATGATAGATATATGCGATGTATGTGATAAATGCAATGAGTATGTTTGTGAACATAGTATGCATTTTGTGTTGATCGATCCCTCGGAGGATTAGCATTGTGTAGCATCTTAGTATGCATTTTTGTGTTGAATGATCCCTCGGAGGATTTGCAGAACCTCGTATGATACGATGGTTACATTAGATTCCTTGGAGAATCGGTTGCATTGTGTGATTCCTCGGAGAATCGGTCATAACATGTAATCCCTTGGAGGATTGACTAGAGTATTTGATTCCATGGAGAATCTGCAGAGTATTTGATTCTGTGGAAAATCTATTGAATATTCGATTCCGTGGAGAATCTGATGAATATTTGATTCCGTGGAGAATCTGCTGAATACTTGATTCCGTGGAGAATCGGATGAATACTCGATTCCTTAGAGAATTTGTTGAAATGAGTCGGTACCGCAGTTGCATCTGCATAGAGTCGTGTGTCGGTCTCTATGAGTTGCATGAGTCATCTGTGTATGATGCATTAGTTGTATGAATGTAACTGTGTATGTTATATATGATTGTTTGGAGGAACATATAGTGAATGTTCATGAGCATGTGTAGAGGCATGATTAATTGTATATGCTTAATGTGGTGAGAACATAATTTGAGTATAACTTGTACAAATATGAGTATATGTATATATACAATTTTATGCATTAACTGTTATGATATTGTTTCTCACCCTTCTACTGTTTTATAATGCTCTATGAGGCATTGCAGAGTAGGAAGCTGGAGGTTCTTTTTGTGAAGCGATGTCTTCATTCTTTTTGGTCAATGGCTCTGATATGTAACATCTGGGTAGTTAGGAAGCCTTTGACTCCTTTGGAGTTACATTTGTTTTGATTCCTTGTGATACATCTGTGTATGTATCCGCTGTGGATATGGTTTTAAAGCATGAATTGATTGAATGGTTGTATATACTTTTATGAATGTGATCGATTCAATATTTGGATGTTTCCGCTTTTATTCTAAATATTGAGAGGTGGGTTACCCATTGTTGCATATCTATTTTGAGCAGGTATCGTATGTGTTTAATTTCGTGATAATGTGATGCGCCTCTTATATACCATGTTTTAATTAAATTTTAATTAAACTCTGATGAAATAAATTTTCTAAGTGCCTAATTGATTAAATGTATTAATTTGGGGGTATAGAAAGGGGGTGTTACATTAAGTGGTATTAGAGCCAGTGTTGAGTCAGTCGTGTCTGTCTTGTTGTTGTGTTGGTTGAACGGTTGTTTAACCTTGTTGTTATTTTTGGGAATCCTCAGAATATGGCAGGTCGTAATGACAATGCTATGGCAGTGGCGTTAGAGGCTATGGCCAGAGCTGTGCAGGGTGCACCCAACGTGAATGCGAATGATGAGTTTAGGAAGAACCAACCACCGGTGTTCAAAGGGAGATTTGATCCGGATGGTGCTCAGATATGGTTAAAGGAAATTGAGAGGATCTTTAGGGTGATGGATTATGCTGAAGGGAACAAGGTGAGACTAGGGACTCACATGCTGAGAGAAGAGGCTGATGACTGGTGGGTCAGCGTGAGGCAAGTTCTTGAGGTCGACGATGAGGAGATTACGCGGGATTTATTTCGTACTGAGTTTCTAAGGAGGTATTATCCCGAAAGTGTTAAAGGGAAGAGAGAAATGGAATTTCTGGAGTTGAAACAAGGTAATATGTCGGTGGTGGACTACACCGCTAAGTTTACTGAGTTAGTGAAGTTTCACCCTCACTATGATGCGGTTTCAGCGGAATTTTCCAAATGTATCAAGTATGAGAATGGCTTGCGTCCAGAGATAAAGCAAGCGGTGGGTTATCAAAGAATACGAAGATTTTCGGATTTGACCGAGTGTTGTAGAATTTATGAAGAAGACAGCAGAGCTCGTTCTACTCATTATAAGGGTTTGAGAGAGAGGAGAGGGAAGCAACAAGTATGAAGCGGACCTTATGTGACGCCTGCTGATAAGGGCAAACATAGGGGAAACTTTGATAGGAGACCCGGAGGAGGTTCCGGTGCGATCAAATGTTTTAAGTGTGGCGTGATGGGCCACAAGTCTTATGATTGTGGAAAGTTCAAGGCGAAGTGTTCCAACTGTGGGCTCCTTGGACATGATGCAGCAGAGTGTAGAAAGAACGCTGTGAAGTGTTTTAATTGTGGAGAGGTGGGTCACATTAGCCCGAATTGTACCAAACCGAAGCAAGCTCCGGCGGGCGGAAAGGTATTCGCATTAGCAGGTTCAGACGCTACTAATGCGGCGGATCGTTTGATTAAAGGTACATGCTTTATTAATGATATGCCTTTAGTTTCTATTATTGATACTGGAGCGACTCACTCGTTCATCTCTCTTGCGTGTGCTAAACGGTTGAATTTGTGTATGGTTTCTTTGAGTAGTGGTATGGTTATTGGAACTCCCGCTTCGGGGTCGGTAACTACTTCTTTGGTGTGTGCAAGTTGTCCTTTGACCATGTATGGTAAGGACTTTGTTATGGATTTAGTGTGTTTGCCGTTGGAAGGTTTGGACGTAATCTTGGGTATGAACTGGTTGCAATTTAATAGAGTTCATCTGGATTGCTATCACAAGTTAGTAAGGTTTCCTTCTTTGGAAGATGGTGAAAACGAGATTTTTCTTTCCACTAAAGAGTTGAAGAAACTTTTAGCGGACGAAGCTCAGTTGTTTGGTTTGTTTGCATCGTTGTCGGTGGAGAGCAAAGTTGAGCTCAACGTGTTTCCTGTGGTTTGTGAATTTCCTGAAGTGTTTCTGGAAGATGTTGCGGATGTGCCGCCAAAGAGAGAGGTTGAATTTTCTATTGATCTAGTTCCGGGTACTAGACCAATTTCGATGGCCCCGTATCGGATGTCGGCATCGGAGTTGGTGGAATTGAAGAAGCAGTTGAATGATTTGTTGGATAAGAGATTTGGAAGACCAAGTGTTTCTCCTTGGGGTGCGTCGGTATTGTTGGTAAAGAAGAAGGATGGTAGTATGCGATTGTGTATTGATTATCGGCAGTTGAATAAGGTGACAATTAAGAACAAGTATCCGCTTCCAAGAATCGATGATTTGATGGATCAATTAGTTGGAGCCCGTGTTTTTAGTAAGATTGATTTGAGATCCGGTTATCACCAGATTCGGGTTAAGGAAGAAGATATTTCGAAGACGGCCTTTAGAACACGATATGGTCACTATGAGTATACGGTGATGCCATTCGGAGTTTCTAATGCGCCGGGTGTTTTCATGGAATATATGAATCGTATCTTCCACGAGCAGTTGGATCGTTTTGTGGTAGTGTTTATCGATGACATTTTGATTTATTCTAAGTCTCGAGAGGAACACGAAGAACATTTAAGGATTGTGTTGCGGATTTTGAAAGAGAAGAAGTTGTACGCAAAGTTGTGTAAGTGTGAGTTTTGGTTATCGAAGGTGAGTTTTCTTGGACATATTATTTCCGGCAATGGTATTAGTGTAGATCCATCCAAGATCGATGCGGTAATGCAATGGGAGACTCCAAGATCAGTTACGGAAATTCGAAGCTTTTTGGGCTTGGCCGGTTACTACCGGAGGTTTATCGAAGGATTTTCAAAGTTAGCACTTCCATTAACGCAGTTGACTTGTAAAGGAAAGGCTTTTATTTGGGATGTTAATTGTGAAGAGAGTTTCATGGAATTAAAGAGAAGGTTAACGACAGCGCCGATTTTGATTTTTCCAAATCCTACGGAACCTTTTGTGGTTTATTGCGACGCTTCCTTGTCAGGATTGGGTGGTGTATTGATGCGAGATGGGAAGGTCGTGGCGTATGCTTCTAGACAGTTGAGAGTACATGAAAAGAATTATCCTACTCATGATTTGGAGTTAGCGGCCGTAGTGTTCGTTTTGAAAATTTGGAGGCACTATCTTTATGGTGCAAGATTTGAAGTTTTTAGCGATCACAAGAGTTTGAAGTATTTGTTTGATCAAAAAGAATTGAATATGAGGCAAAGGAGATGGCTAGAACTTTTGAAGGACTATGATTTTGGTTTAAATTATCATCCGGGTAAGGCGAATGTGGTAGCCGATGCCTTAAGTCGGAAGTCGTTGCACGTGTCTACTTTGATGGTTAGAGAGTGGGAACTCTTGGAGAACTTTAGAGATTTGAGTTTGGTTTGTGAGTTAACACCGAGTAGTGTGAAGCTGGGTATGTTGCATGTCACGAATGATTTCCTTGCTACGGTTTGTGAAAAGAAAAAGTTGGATTTGAAATTTGTGGATTTGATGACGAATGGAAATGAAGATTTCAAAGTTGATGAATTAGGAGTTTTGAGGTTTCGAGGTCGTATTTGTATTCCCGATGATGCGGATTTGAAAAAGATGATATTGGAAGAGGGACATCGGAGTAACTTGAGTATTCATTCGGGAGCGAATAAGATGTATCAGGATTTGAAGAAGATCTTTTGGTGGTCTGGATTGAAAAGCGATGTTGCTCGTTTTGTGTACTCGTGTTTGACTTGCCAGAAGTCTAAGGTGGAGCATCAGAAGCCTAGTGGATTGATGCAACCGTTTGATATTCCGGAATGGAAATGGGATAGTATATCGATGGATTTAGTTATGGGATTGCCGAATACGCAAAGAGGACATAATGCTATTTGGGTGATTGTTGATAGGCTTACTAAATCGGCTCACTTTATTCCGATTGATATTACTTATTCTTTGGAAAGGTTGGCCGAGATTTATGTTGGCACTATTGTGAAGCTTCATGGAGTTCCTAAGAGTATTGTGTCGGATAGAGATCCTAGATTTACTTCAAGATTTTGGGAGAGTTTGCAAGGTGCCTTGGGTTCTAAGTTGAGATTGAGTTCGGCATATCATCCGCAAACAGATAGTCAAACCGAGAGGACAATTCAATCGTTAGAAGATTTGTTGCGTGCTTGTGTGCTTGAACAAGGTGGTGCGTGGGACGGTTATTTAGCGTTGATTGAGTTCACCTATAATAACAGTTTCCATTCGAGTATTGGTATGGCGCCATTTGAGGCTTTATATGGTCAGAGATGTCGAACACCTCTGTGTTGGCATGAGACAGGTGAAAAGTCGGTAGTTGGTCCGAAAATGGTACAGCAAACGACAGAAAAGGTGAAATTTATTCGGGAAAAGATGAGAGCTTCTTAGAGTAGACAGAAAAGTTATCATGATAAAAGGAGAAAGGATCTCGAGTTTCAAGAGGGCGACCATGTGTTTTTGAGAGTTACACCGGTTACGGGTGTGGGTCGTGCTTTGAAGTCGAGAAAGTTGACTTCTCGTTTTATTGGCCCGTATCAGATTGTCGCACGAGTTGGTGCTGTGGCTTATCGTGTGGCGTTACCTCCGAACCTTTCGAATTTGCATGATGTATTCCATGTCTCGCAACTTCGGAAGTATGTTCCGGATCCGTCACATGTTATCCCAATGGATGAAGTTGAAGTAAGAGATAACCTTACAGTTGAAGTTTTACCGGTTAGTATTTTGGACCGCGAAGTTAAGAAACTAAGAGGCAAGGATATTACGCTTGTGAAAGTGTCCTGGGGAGGTGCCGCGGAAGGCAACATGACTTGGGAGTTGGAGAGCAAGATGCGAGAATCGCATCCAGAGTTATTTTATCTATTTTTACCGATTCAGAAGTTTTCGGGGGAATTAGACTAAAAAGGGCATTTTAGACATTTAGCAATTTAGTGTGAGAATTGATTGGTAAGTGTTGGAAAGAATTTGAGAGGAAAGAAATAGAGATAGAAATAGAATAAGAGAGGAAAAGAAAGAAAGATAGTAACATAAGAAGAAAAACAAGAGAGAGAAAAGAGGAGAAGAGAAAGAGAAGAGAAAGTGGAGAGGAAAACCTAGAATCATCAAGCGATCATCACCAAAGCTTGCAATCGATCGGTAAGGGTGTGAAACTCCATCATCTCTTTAATGTATATGATTGTATGTGTATGTGTTTGGATTTTGTAGAGTTTCTACTCTTTTTCCACTTAGGTTAGAAGTTGGTTTGATGAGTAGAAAGAGGTTTTAATCGGTTAGAACTCGGATTAGACGATGTAGTTTAGTCGGGTGATGGTAGGGTTGTGCCACTGAGACTGGTTTGGATTTAATCGGTTAGTTGTGTGTAGTTTGGGCTTTGGAACAGCCATGGAGGTTCTGTCTTCGCAGGCTCGCCAGGAGAATGGTAGCGAAGCGTCGCCAGGCGAAGCCCAGCGAGCTGCAGCGAAGCAAGTCAGAAGCAAACACCCTGTCTTCGCTGGCAAGTTCACCAGGAGAAGTGAGTTGGCGAAGGTTCGCCAGGCGAGTGTGTAGCGAGCCTCAGCGAGTAATTCCAGAATTACTCCCAGTGGACTTCGCTGGGAAGTTTGCCAGGCGAAGGCCAGCGAGCATTCGCTGCGTGGCTTCTCCAGACGAAGGTTGGTGAACCTGACAGTGTTATTTGTTTTGCTGTTTGTTCATAGCATGATTTTTGGCCGATTCAATTATGATTAATGCCTATATGAATGATTGATGTGTGAACTGTTTCGACATGTCGTGCTGTGGGTGGCCGAAAGGCGTGAATCCTAGATTGTAGAGCCAATGGTGAATCTTGAACGTTTGATAATCTTGTGTATTTGCTTGAATTGAATAGAAACACATTGATAGGCTGATATGTGTGTAAACCATGTGTGAAATGGTGTATAATGTGAATGCATGATAGATATATGTGATGTATGTGATAAATGCAATGAGTACGTTTGTGAACATAGTATGCATTCTGTGTTGATCGATCCCTCGGAGGATTAGCATTGTGTAGCATCTTAGTATGCATTTTTGTGTTGAATGATCCCTCGGAGGATTTGCAGAACCTCGTATGATACGATGGTTACATTAGATTCCTTGGAGAATCGGTTGCATTGTGTGATTCCTCGGAGAATCGGTCATAACATGTAATCCCTTGGAGGATTGACTAGAGTATTTGATTCCGTGGAGAATCTGCAGAGTATTTGATTCCGTGGAGAATCTGC
Organism: Lathyrus sativus; assembly: GCA_963859935.3. Taxonomy (NCBI): domain Eukaryota; kingdom Viridiplantae; phylum Streptophyta; class Magnoliopsida; order Fabales; family Fabaceae; genus Lathyrus; species Lathyrus sativus. The sequence goes on along the minus strand of OZ012740.1, from coordinate 232,444,277 downwards.
TGAATATTCGATTCCGTGGAGAATCTGATGAATATTTGATTCCGTGGAGAATCTGCTGAATACTTGATTCCGTTGAGAATCTGTTGAATACTCGATTCCTTAGAGAATTTGTTGAAATGAGTCGGTACTGCATTTGCATCTGCATAGAGTCGTGTGTCGGTCTCTATGAGTTGCATGAGTCATCTGTGTATGATGCATTAGTTGTATGAATGTAACTGTGTATGTTATATATGATTGTTTGGAGGAACATATAGTGAATGTTCATGAGCATGTGTAGAGGCATGATTAATTGTATATGCTTAATGTGGTGAGAACATAATTTGAGTATAACTTGTACAAATATGAGTATATGTATATATACAATTTTATGCATTAACTGTTATGATATTGTTTCTCACCCTTCTGCTGTTTTATAATGCTCTATGAGGCATTGCAGAGTAGGAAGCTGGAGGTTCTTTTTGTGAAGCGATGTCTTCATTCTTTTTGGTCAATGGCTCTGATATGTAACATCTGGGTAGTTAGGAAGCCTTTGACTCCTTTGGAGTTACATTTGTTTTGATTCCTTGTGATACATCTGTGTATGTATCCGCTGTGGATATGGTTTTAAAGCATGAATTGATTGAATGGTTGTATATACTTTTATGAATGTGATCGATTCAATATTTGGATGTTTCCGCTTTTATTCTAAATATTGAGAGGTGGGTTACCCATTGTTGCATATCTATTTTGAGCAGGTATCGTATGTGTTTAATTTCGTGATAATGTGATGCGCCTCTTATATACCATGTTTTAATTAAATTTTAATTAAACTCTGATGAAATAAATTTTCTAAGTGCCTAATTGATTAAATGTATTAATTTGGGGGTATAGAAAGGGGGTGTTACATTAAGTGGTATTAGAGCCAGTGTTGAGTCAGTCGTGTCTGTCTTGTTGTTGTGTTGGTTGAACGGTTGTTTAACCTTGTTGTTATTTTTGGGAATCCTCAGAATATGGCAGGTCGTAATGACAATGCTATGGAAGCGGCGTTAGAGGCTATGGCCAGAGCTGTGCAGGGTGCACCCAACGTGAATGCGAATGATGAGTTTAGGAAGAACCAACCACCGGTGTTCAAAGGGAGATTTGATCCGGATGGTGCTCAGATATGGTTAAAGGAAATTGAGAGGATCTTTAGGGTGATGGATTATGCTGAAGGGAACAAGGTGAGACTAGGGACTCACATGCTGAGAGAAGAGGCTGATGACTGGTGGGTCAGCGTGAGGCAAGTTCTTGAGGTCGACGATGAGGAGATTACGCGGGATTTATTTCGTACTGAGTTTCTAAGGAGGTATTATCCCGAAAGTGTTAAAGGGAAGAGAGAAATGGAATTTCTGGAGTTGAAACAAGGTAATATGTCGGTGGTGGACTACACCGCTAAGTTTACTGAGTTAGTGAATTTTCACCCTCACTATGATGCGGTTTCAGCGGAATTTTCCAAATGTATCAAGTATGAGAATGGCTTGCGTCCAGAGATAAAGCAAGCGGTGGGTTATCAAAGAATACGATAAGGTTCTTCCGGTGGTTGAAGGAGTCCCTTATCCAATAAGGTTCTTCGCGACACCAAAGCAGTATCTCTAAACACATGAGATTCTTTGGGTGGTCGAAGCAGTACCTTATTCAATAAGGTTCTTCGCGATACCAAAGTAGTATCTCTAAACACATGAGATTCTTCGGGTGGTCGAAACAGTCCCTTATCCAAAAAGGTTCTTTGCGATACCAAACCAGTATCTCTAAACACATGAGATTCTTCATGATACCAAAGCAGTATCTCTAAATACATGAGATTCATCGGGTGGTCGATGCAGTCCCTTATCCAATAAGGTTCTTCGATATACCAAAGCAGTATCTCTAAACACATGAGATTCTTCGAGTGATCAAAGCAGTCCCTTTTTTAATAAGGTTCTTCGCGATACCAAAGCAGTATCTCTAACCACATGAAATTCTACGGGTGGTCAAAGCAGTCCCTTATCTAATAAGGATCTTCGCGATACCAAAGCAGTATATCTAAACACATGAGATTCTTCAGGTGGTGAAAGCAGTCCCTTATCCAATAAGGTTCTTCGTGCTATCAAAGCAGTATCTCTAAACACATGAGATTCTTCGCGATACCAAAGCAGTATATCTAAACACATGAGATTCTTCAGGTGGTCAAAGCAGTCCCTTATCTAATAAGGTTCTTCGCAATACCAAAGTAATATCTCTAAACACATGAGATTCTTCCGGTGGTTGAAGCAGTCCCTTATCCAATAAGGTTCTTCGCGATACCAAAGCAGTATCTTTAAACAAATGAGATTCTTTGGGTGGTCGAAGCAGTACCTTATTCAATAAGGTTCTTCGCGATACCAAAGTAGTATCTCTAAACACATGAGATTCTTCGGGTGGTCGAAACAGTCCCTTATCCAAAAAGGTTCTTTGTGATACCAAAGCAGTATCTCTAAACACATGAGATTCTTCATGATACCAAAGCAGTATCTCTAAATACATGAGATTCATCGGGTGGTCGATGCAGTCCCTTATCCAATAAGGTTCTTCGATATACCAAAGCAGTATCTCTAAACACATGAGATTCTTCGTGTGATCAAAGCAGTCCCTTTTCTAATAAGGTTCTTCGTGATACCAAAGCAGTATCTCTAACCACATGAAATTCTTCGGGTGGTCGAAGCAGTCTCTTATCAAATAAGGTTCTTCGCGATACCAAAGCAGTACCTCTAAGCACATGAGGTTCTTCGGGTGGTCAAGCAGTCCCTTATCCAATAAGGTTCTTCGCGATACCAAAGCAGTATCTCTAAACACATTAGATTCTTCAGGTGGTCAAAGCATTCCCTTATCGAATAAGGTTCTTCGCGATACCAAAGATGTATCTCTAAACACATGAGATTCTTCGGGTTGTCGAAGCAGTCCCTTATCTAATAAGTTTCTTCTCGATACCAAAGAAGTATCTCTAAACACATGAGATTCGTCGGATGGTCGAAGCAGTCCCTTATCCAATAAGGTTCTTCGCGATACCAAAGCAGTATCTCTAAACACATGAGATTCTTCAGGTGGTCAAAGCAGTCCCTTTTCGAATAAGGTTCTTCGCGATACCAAAGATGTATCTCTAAACACATGAGATTCTTCGGGTTGTCGAAGCAGTCCCTTATCCAACAAGGTTCTTTGCGATACCAAAGTAGTATCTCTAAACACATGAGATTAGTCGTGTGGTCAAAGTAGTCTCTTATCCAATAAGGTTCTTTACGATACCAAAGCAGTATCTCTAAACACGTGAGATTCTTCGGTTGGTCAAAGTCTTCCCTTATCTAATACGGTTCTTTCCGATATCAAAGCAGTATCTCTAAACACATGAGATTCTTCGCGATACCAAAGCAGTATCTCTAAACACATGAGATTCTTCAGGTGGTGAAAATAGTCCCTTATCCAATAAGGTTCTTCGTGATATCAAAGCAGTATCTCTAAACACATGAGATTCTTCGCGATACCAAAGCAGTATCTCTAAACACATGATATTTTTCGGGTGGTCGAAGCAGTCCCTTATCCAATAAGGTTCTTCGTGATACCAAAGCAGTATCTCTAAACACATGAGATTCTTCCGGTGGTTGAAGCAGTCCCTTATCCAATAAGGTTCTTCGCGATACCAAAGCAGTATCTCTAAACACATGAGATTCGTTGGGTGGTCCAAAGCAGTACCTTATTCAATAAGGTTCTTCGGGATACCAAAGTAGTATCTCTAAACACATGAGATTCTTCGGGTAGTCGAAACAGTCCCTTATTTAAAAAGGTTCTTTGCGATACCAAAGCAGTATCTCTAAACACATGAGATTCTTCATGATACCAAAGCAGTATCTCTAAATACATGAGATTCATCGGGTGGTCGATGCAGTCCCTTATCCAATAAGGTTCTTCGATATACCAAAGCAGTATCTCTAAACACATGAGATTCTTCGGGTGATCAAAGCAGTCCCTTTTCTAATAAGGTTCTTCGCGATACCAAAGCAGTATCTCTAACCACATGAAATTCTTCGGGTGGTCGAAGCAGTCTCTTATCAAATAAGGTTCTTCGGGATACCAAAGCAGTATCTCTAAGCACATGAGATTCTTCGGGTGGTCGAAGCAGTCCCTTATCCAATAAGGTTCTTCGCGATACCAAAGCAGTATCTCTAAACACATTAGATTCTTCAGGTGGTCAAAGCATTCCCTTATCGAATAAGGTTCTTCGCGATACCAAAGATGTATCTCTAAACACATGAGATTCTTCGGGTTGTCAAAGCAGTCCCTTATCCACTAAGGTTCTTCGCGATACCAAAGTAGTATCTCTAAACACATGAGATTCGTCGGGTGGTCAAAGTAGTCTCTTATCCAATAAGGTTCTTTACGATACCAAAGTAGTATCTCTAAACACATGAGATTGTTCGGTTGGTCAAAGCCGTCCCTTATCTAATAAGGTTCTTTCCGATATCAAAGCAGTATCTCTAAACACATGAGATTCTTCGCGAAACTAAAGCAGTATCTCTAAACATATGAGATTCTTTAGGTGGTGAAAGTAGTCCCTTATCCAATAAGGTTCTTCGTGATATCAAAGCAGTATCTCTAAACACATGACATTCTTCGCGATACAAAAGCAGTATCTCTAAACACATGAGATTCTTCGGGTGGTGGAAACAGTCCTTTATCCAATAATGTTCTTCGTGATACAAAAGCAGTATCTCTAAACACATGAGATTCTTCCGGTGGTTGAAGCAGTCCCTTATCCAATAAGGTTCTTCGCGATACCAAAGCAGTATCTCTAAACACATGAGATTCTTTGGGTGGTCGAAGAAGTACCTTATTCAATAAGGTTCTTCGCGATAACAAAGTAGTATCTCTAAACACATGAGATTCATCGGGTGGTCGAAATAGTCCCTTATCCAAAAAGGTTCTTCGCGATACCAAAGCAGTATCTCTAAACAGATGAGATTCTTCATGATACCAAAGCAGTATCTCTAAATACATGAGATTCATCGGGTGGTGGATGCAGTCCCTTATCCAATAAGGTTCTTCGATATACCAAAGCAGTATCTCTAAACACATGAGATTCTTCGGGTGATCAAAGCAGTCCCTTTTCTAATCAGGTTCTTCGCGATACCAAAGCAGTATCTCTAAACACATTAGATTCTTCAGGTGGTCAAAGCATTCCCTTTTCGAATAAGGTTCTTCGCGATACCAAAGATGTATCTCTAAACACATGAGATTCTTCGGGTGGTCGAAGCAGTCCCTTATCTAATAAGGTTCTTCGCGATACCAAAGCAGTATCTCTAAACACATTAGATTCTTCTGGTGGTCAAAGCATTCCCTTATCGAATAAGGTTCTTCGCGATACCAAAGATGTATCTCTAAAGACATGAGATTCTTCGAGTTGTCGAAGCAGTCCCTTATCCACTAAGGTTCTTCGCGATACCAAAGAAGTATCTCTAAACACATGAGATTCGTTGGATGGTCGAAGCAGTCCCTTATCCAATAAGGTTCTTCGCGATACCAAAGCAGTATCTCTAAACACATGAGATTCTTTAGGTGGTCAAAGCAGTCCATAATCGAATAAGGTTCTTCACGATACCAAAGATGTATCTCTAAACACATGAGATTCTTCGGGTTGTCGAAGCAGTCCCTTATCCAATAAGGTTCTTCGCGATACCCAAGTATTATCTCTAAACACATGAGATTCGTCGGGTGGTCAAAGTAGTCTTTTGTCCAATAAGGTTCTTTACGATACAAAAGCAGTATCTCTAAACACATGAGATTCTTCGGTTGGTCAAAGCCGTCCCTTATCTAATAAGGTTCTTTCCGATATCAAAGCAGTATCTCTAAACACATGAGATTCTTCGCGAAACCAAAGCAGTATCCCTAAACACATGAGATTCTTCAGGTGGTGAAAGTAGTCCCTTGTCCAATAAGGTTATTCATGATATCAAAGCAGTATCTCTAAACACATGAGATTCTTCGCGATACCAAAGCAGTATCTCTAAACACATGAGATTCTTCGGGTGGTCGAAACAGTCCCTTATCCAATAATGTTCTTCGCGATACCAAAGCAGTATCTCTAAACACATGAGATTCTTCCGGTGGTTGAAGCAGTCCCTTATCCAATAAGGTTCTTCGCGATACCAAAGCAGTATCTCTAAACACATGAGATTCTTTGGGTGGTCGAAGAAGTACCTTATTCAATAAGGTTCTTCGCGATACCAAAGTAGAATCTCTAAACACATGAGATTCATCGGGTGGTCGAAATAGTCCCTTATCCAAAAAGGTTCTTCGCGATACCAAAGAAGTATCTCTAAACAGATGAGATTCTTCACGATACCAAAGCAGTATCTCTAAATACATGAGATTCATCGGGTGGTGGATGCAGTCCCTTATCCAATAAGGTTCTTCGATATACCAAAGCAGTATCTCTAAACACATGAGATTCTTTGGGTAATCAAAGCAGTCCCTTTTCTAATCAAGTTCTTCGCGATACCAAAGTAGTATCTCTAAGCACATGAGATTCTTCGGGTGGTCGAAGGAGTCCTTTATCCAATAAGGTTCTTCGCGATACCAAAGCAGTATCTCTAAACACATGAGATTCTTCAGATGGTCGAAGAAGTCCCTTATCCAATAAGGTTCTTCGTGATACCAAAGCAGTATCTCTAAACACATGAGACTCATCGGGTGGTCAAAGTAGTCTCTTATCCAATAAGGTTTTTTGCGATACCAAAGCAATATCTCTAAACACATGAGATTCTTTGGTTGGTCAAAGCAGTCCCTTATCTAATAAGGTTCTTCGCGATATCAAAGCAATATCTCTAAATACATGAGATTCTTTGCGATACCAAAGCAGTATCTCTAAACAGATGAGATTCTTCGTGTGGTCAAAGCAGTCCCTTATCTAATAAGGTTCTTCGCGATACCAAAGCAGTATCTCTAAACACATAAGATTCTTCGGGTGGTGAAAGTAGTCCCTTATACAATAAGGTTCTTCGCGATACCAAAACAGTATCTCTAAACACATGAGATTCGTCGGGTGGTCGAAGCAATGCCTTATCCAATAAGGTTATTCGCGATACCAAACCAGTATCTCTAAACAGATGAGATTCTTCGGGTGGTCAAAGCAGTCCCTTATCTAATAAGGTTCTTCGCAATACCAAAGCAGTATCTCTAAACACGTGAGATTCTTCGGGTGGTGAAAGCAGTCCCTTATCCAATAAGGTTCTTCGCAATATCAAAGAAGTATCTCTAAACACATGAGATTCTTCGCGATTCCAAAGCAGTATATATAAACACTTAATATTCTTCGGGTGGTCGAAGTAGTCCCTTATCCAATAAGGCTCTTCGCGATACCAAAGCAGTATCTCTAAACACATGAGATTCTTTCTGTGGTTGAAGCAGTCCCTTATCCAATAAGGTTCTTCGCGATACCAAAGCAGTATCTCTAAACACATAAGATTCTTCGGGTGGTCTAAGCAGTACCTTATTCAATAAGGTTCTTCGTGATACCAAAGCAGTATCTCTAAGCACATGAGATTCTTTGGGTGGTCGATGCAGTCCCTTATCCAATAAGGTACTTCGCGATACTAAAACAATATTTCTAAACACATGTGATTCTTCGCGATAACAAAGCAATATCTCTAAATACACGAGATTCCTCGGGTGGTCAATGCAGTCCCTTATCCAATAAGGTTCTTCGCGATACGAAAGTAGTATATTTAAACACATTAGATTCTTTGGTTGGTCGATGCAGTCCCTTATCCAATAAGGTTCTTCGCGATACGAAAGCAATATCTCTAAACACATGAGATTCGTCGGGTGGTCGAAGCAGTGCCTTATCCAAAAAGGTTCTTCGCGATACCAAAGCAGTATCTCTAAACAGATGAGATTCTTCGGGTGGTCAAAGCAGTCCCTTATCTAATAAGGTTCTTCGCGATACCAAAGCAGTATCTCTAAACACATGAGATTCGTCGGGTGGTCGAAGCAGTCTCTTATCAATTAAGGTTCTTCGCGATACCAAAGCAATATCTCTAATCCAATAAGGTTCTTCATGATACCAAAGAAGTATCTCTAAACACATCAGATTCTTCAGGTGGTCAAAGCAGTCCCTTATCAAATATGGTTCTTCGCGATACCAAAGCAGTATCTCTAAACACATGAGATTCATCGGGTGGTCGAAGCAGTCCCTTATCCAATAAGGTTCTTCGCGATACCAAAGCAGTATCTCTAAACACATGAGATTCTTTGGGTGGTTGAAGCAGTCCCTTATCCAATAAGGTTCTTCGCGATACCAAAGCAGTGTCTCTAAACACATGAGATTCTTTGGTGGTCGAAGCAGTAGCTTATTCAATAAGGTTCTTCGTGATACCAAAGCAGTATCTCTAAACACATAAGATTCTTCGGGTGGTCGAAGCAGTCCTTATCCAATAAGGTTCTTTGCGATACCAAAGCAGTATCTCTAAACAGATGAGATTCTTCGGGTGGTTGAAGCAATCCTTTATCCAATAAGGTTCTTTGCGATACCAAAACAGTATCTCTAAACACATGTGATTCTTCATGATACAAAAGCAGTATCTCTAAATACATTAGATTCCTCCAGTGGTCAATGTAGTCCCTTATCCAATAAGGTTATTCGCGATACGAAAGCAGTATCTCTAAGCACATGAGATTCTTTGGGTGGTCGAAGCAGTCCCTTATCCAATAAGGTTCTTCGCGATACCAAAGCAGTATCTCTAAACACATAAGATTCTTCGGGTGGTCTAAGCAGTACCTTATTCAATAAGGTTCTTCGTGATACCAAAGCAGTATCTCTAAGCACATGAGATTCTTTGGGTGGTCGATGCAGTCCCTTATCCAATAAGGTTCTTCGCGATACCAAAACAATATTTCTAAACACATGTGATTCTTCGCGATAACAAAGCAATATCTCTAAATACACGAGATTCCTCGGGTGGTCAATGCAGTCCCTTATCCAATAAGGTTCTTCACGATACGAAAGTAGTTTCTTTAAACACATTAGATTCTTTGGTTGGTCGATGCAGTCCCTTATCCAATAAGGTTCTTCGCGATACGAAAGTAATATCTCTAAACACATGAGATTCGTCGGGTGGTCGAAGCAGTGCGTTATCCAAAAAGGTTCTTCGCGATACAAAAGCAGTATCTCTAAACAGATGAGATTCTTCGGGTGGTCAAAGCAGTCCGTTATATAATAAGGTTCTTCGCGATACCAAAGCAGTATCTCTAAACACATGAGATTCGTCGGGTGGTCGAAGCAGTCTCTTATCAATTAAGGTTCTTCGCGATACCAAAGCAATATCTCTAATCCAATAAGGTTCTTCATGATACCAAAGAAGTATCTCTAAACACATCAGATTCTTCAGGTGGTCAAAGCAGTCCCTTATCAAATATGGTTCTTCGCGATACCAAAGCAGTATCTCTAAACACATGAGACTCATCGGGTGGTCGAAGCAGTCCCTTATCCAATAAGGTTCTTCGCGATACCAAAGCAGTATCTCTAAACACATGAGATTCTTTGGGTGGTTGAAGCAGTCCCTTATCCAATAAGGTTCTTCGCGATACCAAAGCAGTGTCTCTAAACACATGAGATTCTTTGGTGGTCGAAGCAGTAGCTTATTCAATAAGGTTCTTCGTGATACCAAAGCAGTATCTCTAAACACATAAGATTCTTCGGGTGGTCGAAGCAGTCCCTTATCCAATAAGGTTCTTCGCGATACCAAAGCAGTATCTCTAAACAGATGAGATTCTTCGGGTGGTCGAAGCAATCCTTTATCCAATAAGGTTCTTTGCGATACCAAAACAGTATCTCTAAACACATGTGATTCTTCATGATACAAAAGCAGTATCTCTAAATACATTAGATTCCTCCAGTGGTCAATGCAGTCCCTTATCCAATAAGGTTATTCGCGATACGAAAGCAGTATCTCTAAGCACATGAGATTCTTTGGGTGGTCGAAGCAGTCCCTTATCCAATAAGGTTTTTCGCGACACCAAAGCAGTATCACTAATCACATGAGATTCTTCGGGTGGTCGAAACAGTCCCTTATCCAATAAGCTTCTTCGCGATACCAAAACAGTATCTCTAAACACATGAGATTCCTCGGGTGGTCGAAGCAGTCCCTTATCCAATAAGGTTCTTCGTGATACCAAAGCAGTATCTCTAAACACATGAGATTCTTCAGGTGGTTGAAGCAGTCCCTTATCCAATAAGGTTCTTCGCGATACCAAAAGCAGTATCTCTAAACACATGAGATTCTTCGGGTGGTCGAAGTAGTACCTTATCCAATAAGGTTCTTCGTGATACCAAAGCAGTATGTCTAAACAGATGAGATTCTTCGGGTGGTTGAAGTGGTCCCTTATCCAATAAGGTTCTTTGCGATACCAAAAAAGTATCTCTAAACACATAAGATTCTTTGGGTGGTCGAAGCAGTCCCTTATCCAACAAGGTTCTTCGCGATACCAAAACAGTATCTCTAAACACATGAGATTCTTCGCGATACCAAAGCAATATATCTAAATACATGAGATTCCTCGAGTGATCGATGCAGTCCCTTATCCAATAAGGTTCTTCGCGATACGAAAAAATGTATCTCTAAACACATGAGATTCTTCAGGTGGTCGAAGCAGTCCCTTATCCGATAAGGTTCTTCGCGATACCAAAGCAGTATCTCTAAACACATGAGATTCAACAGGTGGTTAAAGTAGTCCCTTATCCAATAAGGCTCTTCGCGATACCAAAGCAGTATCTCTAAACACATGAGATTTTTTCTGTGGTTGAAGCAGTCCCTTATCCAATACGGTTCTTCGCGATACCAAAGCAGTATCTCTAAACACATAAGATTCTTCGGGTGGTCTAAGCAGTACCTTATTCAATAAGGTTCTTCGTGATACCAAAGCAGTATCTCTAAGCACATGAGATTCTTTGGGTGGTCGATGCAGTCCCTTATCCAATAAGGTTCTTCGCGATACTAAAACAATATTTCTAAACACATGTGATTCTTCGCGATAACAAAGCAATATCTCTAAATACACGAGATTCCTCGGGTGGTCAATGCAGTCCCTTATCCAATAAGGTTCTTCGCGATACGAAAGTAGTATATTTAAACACATTAGATTCTTTGGTTGGTCGATGCAGTCCCTTATCCAATAAGGTTCTTCGCGATACGAAAGCAATATCTCTAAACACATGAGATTCGTCGGGTGGTCGAAGCAGTGCCTTATCCAAAAAGGTTCTTCGCGATACCAAAGCAGTATCTCTAAACAGATGAGATTCTTCGGGCGGTCAAAGCAGTCCCTTATCTAATAAGGTTCTTCGCGATACCAAAGCAGTATCTCTAAACACATGAGATTCGTCGGGTGGTCGAAGCAGTCTCTTATCAATTAAGGTTCTTCGCGATACCAAAGCAATATCTCTAATCCAATAAGGTTCTTCATGATACCAAAGAAGTATCTCTAAACACATCAGATTCTTCAGGTGGTCAAAGCAGTCCCATATCAAATATGGTTCTTCGCGATACCAAAGCAGTATCTCTAAACACATGAGATTCATCGGGTGGTCGAAGCAGTCCCTTATCCAATAAGGTTCTTCGCGATACCAAAGCAGTATCTCTAAACACATGAGATTCTTTGGGTGGTTGAAGCAGTCCCTTATCCAATAAGGTTCTTCGCGATACCAAAGCAGTGTCTCTAAACACATGAGATTCTTTGGTGGTCGAAGCAGTAGCTTATTCAATAAGGTTCTTCGTGATACCAAAGCAGTATCTCTAAACACATAAGATTCTTCGGGTGGTCGAAGCAGTCCCTTATCCAATAAGGTTCTTTGCGATACCAAAGCAGTATCTCTAAACAGATGAGATTCTTCGGGTGGTCGAAGCAATCCTTTATCCAATAAGGTTCTTTGCGATACCAAAACAGTATCTCTAAACACATGTGATTCTTCATGATACAAAAGCAGTATCTCTAAATACATTAGATTCCTCCAGTGGTCAATGTAGTCCCTTATCCAATAAGGTTATTCGCGATACGAAAGCAGTATCTCTAAGCACATGAGATTCTTTGGGTGGTCGAAGCAGTCCCTTATCCACTAAGGTTCTTCGCGATACCAAAGCAGTATCTCTAAACACATAAGATTCTTCGGGTGGTCTAAGCAGTACCTTATTCAATAAGGTTCTTCGTGATACCAAAGTAGTATCTCTAAGCACATGAGATTCTTTGGGTGGTCGATGCAGTCCCTTATCCAATAAGGTTCTTCGCGATACCAAAACAATATTTCTAAACACATGTGATTCTTCGCGATAACAAAGCAATATCTCTAAATACACGAGATTCCTCGGGTGGTCAATGCAGTCCCTTATCCAATAAGGTTCTTCGCGATACGAAAGTAGTATATTTAAACACATTAGATTCTTTGGTTGGTCGATGCAGTCCCTTATCCAATAAGGTTCTTCGCGATACGAAAGCAATATCTCTAAACACATGAGATTCGTCGGGTGGTCGAAGCAGTGCCTTATCCAAAAAGGTTCTTCGCGATACCAAAGCAGTATCTCTAAACAGATGAGATTCTTCGGGTGGTCAAAGCAGTCCCTTATCTAATAAGGTTCTTCGCGATACCAAAGCAGTATCTCTAAACACATGAGATTCGTCGGGTGGTCGAAGCAGTCTCTTATCAATTAAGGTTCTTCGCGATACCAAAGCAATATCTCTAATCCAATAAGGTTCTTCATGATACCAAAGAAGTATCTCTAAACACCTCAGATTCTTCAGGTGGTCAAAGCAGTCCCTTATCAAATATGGTTCTTCGCGATACCAAAGCAGTATCTCTAAACACATGAGATTCATCGGGTGGTCGAAGCAGTCCCTTATCCAATAAGGTTCTTCGCGATACCAAAGCAGTATCTCTAAACACATGAGATTCTTTGGGTGGTTGAAGCAGTCCCTTATCCAATAAGGTTCTTCGCGATACCAAAGCAGTGTCTCTAAACACATGAGATTCTTTGGTGGTCGAAGCAGTAGCTTATTCAATAAGGTTCTTCGTGATACCAAAGCAGTATCTCTAAACACATAAGATTCTTCGGGTGGTCGAAGCAGTCCCTTATCCAATAAGGTTCTTCGCGATACCAAAGCAGTATCTCTAAACAGATGAGATTCTTCGGGTGGTCGAAGCAATCCTTTATCCAATAAGGTTCTTTGCGATACCAAAACAGTATCTCTAAACACATGTGATTCTTCATGATACAAAAGCAGTATCTCTAAATACATTAGATTCCTCCAGTGGTCAATGCGGTCCCTTATCCAATAAGGTTATTCGCGATACGAAAGCAGTATCTCTAAGCACATGAGATTCTTTGGGTGGTCGAAGCAGTCCCTTATCCAATAAGGTTTTTCGCGACACCAAAGCAGTATCACTAATCACATGAGATTCTTCGGGTGGTCGAAACAGTCCCTTATCCAATAAGCTTCTTCACGATACCAAAACAGTATCTCTAAACACATGAGATTCCTCAGGTGGTCGAAGCAGTCCCTTATCCAATAAGGTTCTTCGTGATACCAAAGCAGTATCTCTAAACACATGAGATTCTTCAGGTGGATGAAGCAGTCCCTTATCCAATAAGGTTCTTCACGATACCAAAAGCAGTATCTCTAAACACATGAGATTCTTCGGGTGGTCGAAGTAGTACCTTATCCAATAAGGTTCTTCGTGATACCAAAGCAGTATGTCTAAACACATGTGATTCTTCGGGTGGTTGAAGTGGTCCCTTATCCAATAAGGTTCTTTGCGATACCAAAAAAGTATCTCTAAACACATAAGATTCTTTGGGTGGTCGAAGCAGTACCTTATCCAACAAGGTTCTTCGCGATACCAAAACAGTATCTCTAAACACATGAGATTCTTCGCGATACCAAAGCAATATATCTAAATACATGAGATTCCTCGGGTGATCGATGCAGTCCCTTATCCAATAAGGTTCTTCGCGATACGAAAAAATGTATCTCTAAACACATGAGATTCTTCAGGTGGTCGAAGCAGTCCCTTATCCGATAAGGTTCTTCGCGATACCAAAGCAGTATCTCTAAACACATGAGATTCGTCGGGTGGTCGAAGCAGTCTCTTATCCAATAAGGTTCTTCGCGATACCAAAGTAGTATCTCGAAACACATGAGATTCGTCGGGTGGTCGAAGCAGTGCCTTATCTAATAAGGTTCTTCGCGATACCAAAGCAGTATCTCTAAGAAGATGAGATTCTTTGGGTGGTCAAAGCAGTCCCTTATCTAATAAGGTTCTTCGCGATACCAAAGCAGTATCTCTAAACACATGAGATTCTTCGGGTGGTGAAAGCAGTCCCCTATTCAATAAGGTTCTTCGCGATTTCAAAGCAGTATCTCTTATCTAATAAGGTTCTTCATGATACCAAAGAAGTATCTCTAAACACATCAGATTCTTCAGGTGGTCAAAGAAGTCCCTTATCAAATATGGTTCTTCGGGATACCAAAACAGTATCTCTAAACACATGAGACACATCGGTTGGTCGAAGCAGTCCCATATCCAATAAGGTTCTTCGCGATACGAAAGCAGTATCTCTAAGCACATGAGATTCTTTGGGTTGTCGAAGCAGTCCCTTATCCAATAAGGTTCTTCGCGATACCAAAGCAGTATCACTAATCACATGACATTCCTCGGGTGGTCGAAGCAGTCCCTTATCCAATAAGGTTCTTCGCTATACCAAAGCAGTATCTCTAATCACATGAGATTCTTCGGGTGGTCGAAGCAGTCCCTTATCCGATAAGGTTCTTCGCGATACCAAAGCAGTATCTCAAAACACATGAGATTCTTTGGGTGGTCGAAGCAGTCCCTTATCCAACAAGGTTCTTCGCGATACCAAAACAGTATCTCTAAACACATGAGTTTCTTCGCGATACCAAAGAAATATATCTAAATACATGAGATTCCTCGGGTGATCGATGCAGTCCCTTATCCAATAAGGTTCTTCGCGATACGAAAACAGTATCTCTAAACACATGAGATTCATCGGGTGGTCGAAGCAGTCCCTTATCCAATAAGGTTCTTCGCGATACCAAAGCAGTATCTCTAAACACATGAGATTCTTTGGGTGGTTGAAGCAGTCCCTTATCCAATAAGGTTCTTCGCGATACCAAAGCAGTATCTCTAAACACATGAGATTCTTTGGTGGTCGAAGCAGTACCTTATTAAATAAGATTCTTCATGATACCAAAGCAGTATCTCTAAACACATGAGATTCTTCGGGTGGTCGAAGCAGTCCCTTATCCAACAAGGTTCTTCGCGATACCATAGCAGTATCTCTAAACAGATGAGATTCTTCGGGTGGTGGAAGCAATCCCTTATCCAATAAGGTTCTTTGCGATACCAAAACAATATCTCTTAACACATGAGATTCTTCATGATACAAAAGCAGTATCTCTAAATACATGAGATTCCTCCAGTGGTCAATGCAGTCCCTTATCCAAAAAGGTTATTCGCGATACGAAAGCAGTATCACTAATCACATGAGATTCTTTGGGTGGTTGAAGCAGTACCTTATTCAATAAGGTTCTTCGTGATACCAAAGCAGTATCTCTAAACACATGAGATTCTTCGGGTGGTCGAAGCAGTCCCTTATCCAATAAGGTTCTTTGCGACACCAAAGCAATATCTCTAGACACATGAGATTCTTTGTGTGGTCGAAGTAGCCCCTTATCCAATAAGGTTCTTTGTGATACCAAAACAGTATCTCTAAACACATGAGATTCTTCGTGATACCAAAGCAGTATCTCTAAATACATGAGATTCCTCGGGTGGTCGATGCAGTCCCTTATCCAATAAGGTTATTCGCGATACAAAAGATGTATCTCTAAACACATGAGATTCTTTGGGTGATCGAAGCAGTCCCTTATCCAATAAGGTTCTTTGCAATACCAAAGCAGTATCTCTAAACACATGAGATTCTTCAGGTGGTTGACGTAGTCCTTTATCCAATAAGGTTCTTCGCGATACCAAAGCAGTATCTCTAAAAACATGAGATTCTTTGGGTGGTCGAAGCAGTAACTTATTCAATAAGTTTCTTCATGACACTAAAGCAGTATCTCTAAACACATGAGATTCTTCGGGTGGTCGAAGCATTCACTTATCCAATAAGGTTCTTCGCGATACCAAAGCAGTATCTCTAAACACATGAGATTCTTCGGGTGGTCGAAGCAATCCCTTATCCAATAAGGTTCTTTGCGATACCAAAACAGTATCGCTAAACACATGAGATTCTTCATGATACCAAAGCAGTATCTCTAAATACATGAGATTCCTTGGGTGGTTGATGCAGTCCCTTATCTAATAAGGTCATTTGCGATACGAAAGCAGTATCTCTAAACACATGAGATTCTTCGGGTGGTCGAAGCAGTCCCTTATCCAACAAGGTTCTTCGCGATACCATAGCAGTATCTCTAAACAGATGAGATTCTTCGGGTGGTGGAAGCAATCCCTTATCCAATAAGGTTCTTTGCGATACCAAAACAATATCTCTTAACACATGAGATTCTTCATGATACAAAAGCAGTATCTCTAAATACATGAGATTCCTCCAGTGGTCAATGCAGTCCCTTATCCAATAAGGTTATTCGCGATACGAAAGAAGTATCTCTAAGCACATGAGATTCTTTGGGTGGTCAAAGCAGTCCCTTATCCAATAAGGTTCTTCGCTATACCAAAGCAGTATCACTAATCACATGAGATTCTTCGGGTGGTCGAAGCAGTCCCTTATCCAATAAGGTTCTTCGTGATACCAAAGCAGTATCTCTAAACTCATGAGATTCCTCGGGTGGTCGAAGCAGTCCCTTATCCAATAAGGTTCTTTGCGATACCAAAAGCAGTATCTCTAAACACATGAGATTCTTCGGGTGGTCGAAGCAGTACCTTATTCAATAAGGTACTTCGTGATACCAAAGCAGTATGTCTAAACACATGAGATTCTTCGGGTGGTTGAAGTAGTCCCTTATCCAATAAGGTTCTTCGCGATACCAAAGAAGTATCTCTAAACACATGAGATTCTTTGGGTGGTCGAAGCAGTCCTTTATCCAACAAGGTTCTTCGCGATACCAAAACAGTATCTCTAAACACATGAGATTCTTCGCGATACCAAAGCAATATATCTAAATACATGAGATTCCTCGGGTGATCGATGCAGTCCCTTATCCAATAAGGTTCTTCGCGATACGAAAACAGTATCTCTAAACACATGAGATTCTTCGGGTGGTCGAAGCAGTCCCTTATCCCATAAGGTTCTTCGTGATAACAAAGCAGTATCTCTAATCACATGAGATTCTTCGGGTGGTCGAAGCAGTCACTTATCCGATAAGGTTCTTCGCGATACCAAAGCAGTATCTCAAAACACATGAGATTCTTTAGGTGGTCAAAGCAGTCCCTTTTCAAATAAGGTTCTTCGCGATACCAACGCAGTATCTCTAAACACATGAGATTCATCGGGTGGTCGAAGCAGGGCCTTATCCAATAAGGTTCTTCGAGATACCAAATCAGTATCTCTAAACTGATGAGATTCTTCGGGTGGTAAAAGCAGTCCCTTATCTAATAATGTTCTTCGCGATACCAAAGCAGTATCTCAAAACACATGAGATTCTTCGAGTGGTGAAAGCAGTCCCCTATCCAATAAGGGTCTTCGCGATATCAAAGCAGTATCTCTAAACACATGAGATTCTTCGCAATACCAAAGAAGTATCTCTAAACACATGAGAATCTTCGGGTGGTCGAAGTAGTCCCTTATCCAATAAAGTTCTTTGCGATACCAAAGCAGTATCTCTAAACACATGAGATTCTTCGGGTGGTTGAAGCAGTCAGTTATCCAATAAGGTTCTTCGCGATACCAAAGCAGTATCTCTAAACACATGAGATTCTTTAGGTGGTCGAAGCAGTACCTTATTCAATATGGTTCTTCATGATACCAAAGCAGTATCTCTAAACACATGAGATTCTTCGGGTGGTCGAAGCAATCCCTTATCTAATAAGGTTTTTGTGATACCTAAACAGTATCTCTAAACACATGAGATTCTTCATGATACAAAAGCAGTATCTCTAAATACATGAGATTCCTCCAGTGGTCAATGCAGGCCCTTATCAAATAAGGTTATTCGCGATACGAAAGCAGTATCTCTAAGCACATGAGATTCTTCAAGTGGTCGAAGCAGTCCCTTATCCAATAAGGTTCTTCACGATACCAAAGCAGTATCACTAATCACATGAGATTCTTCGGGTGGTCGAAGCATTCCCTTATCTAATAAGGTTCTTCGTGATACCAAAGCAGTATCACTAAACACATGAGATTCCTCGGGTGGTCGAAGCAGTCCCTTATCCAATAAGGTTCTTCGCGATACCAAAGCAGTATCTCTAAACATATGAGATTCTTTAGGTGGTTGAAGCAGTCCCTTATCCAATAAGGTTCTTCGCGATACCAAAAGCAGTATCTCTAAACACATGAGATTCTTCGGGTGGTCGAAGCAGTACCTTATTCAATAAGGTACTTCGTGATAGCAAAGCGGTATGTCTAAACACATGAGATTCTTCGGGTGGTTGAAGTAGTCCCATATCCAATAAGGTTCTTCGCGATACCAAAGAAGTATCTCTAAACACATGAGATTCTTTGGGTGGTCGAAGCAGTCCCTTATCCAACAAGGTTCTTCGCGATACCAAAACAGTATCTCTAAACACATGAGATTCTTCGCGATACCAAAGCAATATATCTAAATACATGAGATTCCTCGGGTGATCGATGCAGTCCCTTATCCAATAAGGTTCTTCGCAATACGAAAACAGTATCTCTAAACACATGAGATTCTTCGGGTGGTCGAAGCAGTCCCTTATCCAATAAGGTTCTTCGCGATACCAAAGCAGTATCTCTAATCACATGAGATTCTTCAGGTGGTCAAAGCAGTCCCTTATCCGATAAGGTTCTTCGTGATACCAAAGTAGTATCTCAAAACACATGAGATTCTTCAGGTGGTCAAAGCAGTCCCTTATCTAATAAGGTTCTTCGCGATACCAAAGCAGTACCTCTAAACACATGAGATTCTTCGAGTGGTGAAAACAGTCCCCTATCCAATAAGGTTCTTCGCGATATCAAAGCAGTATCTCTAAACACATGAGATTCTTCGCGATACCAAAGCAGTATCTCTAAGCACATGAGATTCTTCGGGTGGTCGAAGCAGTCCCTTATCCAATAAAGTTCTTTGCGATACCAAAGCAATATCTCGAAACACATGAGATTCTTCGGGTGGTTGAAGCAGTCAGTTATCCAATAAGGTTCTTCGCGATACCAAAGCAGTATCTCTAAACACATGAGATTCTTTGGGTGGTCGAAGCAGTACCTTATTCAATAAGGTTCTTCGTGATACCAAAGCAATATCTCTAAACACATGAGATTCTTCGGGTGGTCGAAGCAATCCCTTATCCAATAAGATTCTTTGCGATACCAAAACAATATCTCTAAACACATGAGATTCTTCATCATACAAAAGCAGTATCTCTAAATACATGAGATTCCTCCAGTGGTCAATGCAGTCCCTTATCCAATAAGGTTATTCGCGATACGAAAGCAGTATCACTAATCACATGAGATTCTTTGGGTGGTTGAAGCAGTACCTTATTCAATAAGGTTCTTCGTGATACCAAAGCAGTATCTCTAAACACATGAGATTCTTCGGGTGGTAGAAGCAGGGCCTTATCCAATAAGGTTCTTCGAGATACAAAAGCAGTATCTCTAAACTGATGAGATTCTTCGTGTGGTAAAAGCAGTCCCTTATCTAATAATGTTTTTCGCGATACCAAAGCAGTATCTCAAAACACATGAGATTCTCGAGTGGTGAAAGCAGTCCCCTATCCAATAAGGTTCTTCGCGATATCAAAGCAGTATCTCTAAACACATGAGATTCTTCCCAATACCAAAGAAGTATCTCTAAACACATGAGAATCTTCGGGTGGTCGAAGTAGTCCCTTATCCAATAAAGTTCTTTGCGATACCAAAGCAGTATCTCTAAACACATGAGATTCTTCGGGTGGTTGAAGCAGTCAGTTATCCAATAAGGTTCTTCGCGATACCAAAGCAGTATCTCTAAACACATGAGATTCTTTGGGTGGTCGAAGCAGTACCTTATTCAATATGGTTCTTCATGATACCAAAGCAGTATCTCTAAACACATGAGATTCTTCGAGTGGTCGAAGCAATCCCTTATCTAATAAGGTTTTTGTGATACCTAAACAGTATCTCTAAACACATGAGATTCTTCATGATACAAAAGCAGTATCTCTAAATACATGAGATTCCTCCAGTGGTCAATGCAGTCCCTTATCAAATAAGGTTATTCGCGATACGAAAGCAGTATCTCTAAGCACATGAGATTCTTCAGGTGGTCGAAGCAGTCCCTTATCCAATAAGGTTCTTCGCGATACCAAAGCAGTATCACTAATCACATGAGATTCTTCGGGTGGTCGAAGCAGTCCCTTATCTAATAAAGTTCTTCGCGATACCAAAGCAGTATCACTAAACACATGAGATTCCTCGGGTGGTCGAAGCAGTCCCTTATCCAATAAGGTTCTTCGCGATACCAAAGCAGTATCTCTAAACACATGAGATTCTTTAGGTGGTTGAAGCAGTCCCTTATCCAATAAGGTTCTTCGCGATACCAAAAGCAGTATCTCTAAACACATGAGATTCTTCGGGTGGTCGAAGCAGTACGTTATTCAATAAGGTACTTCGTGATAGCAAAGCGGTATGTCTAAACACATGAGATTCTTCGGGTGGTTGAAGTAGTCCCATATCCAATAAGGTTCTTCGCGATACCAAAGAAGTATCTCTAAACACATGAGATTCTTTGGGTGGTCGAAGCAGTCCCTTATCCAACAAGGTTCTTCGCGATACCAAAACAATATCTCTAAACACATGAGATTCTTCGCGATACCAAAGCAATATATCTAAATACATGAGATTCCTCGGGTGATCGATGCAGTCCCTTATCCAATAAGGTTCTTCGCAATACGAAAACAGTATCTCTAAACACATGAGATTCTTCGGGTGGTCGAAGCAGTCCCTTATCCAATAAGGTTCTTCGCGATACCAAAGCAGTATCTCTAATCACATGAGATTCTTCGGGTGGTCAAAGCAGTCCCTTATCCGATAAGGTTCTTCGTGATACCAAAGTAGTATCTCAAAACACATGAGATTCTTCAGGTGGTCAAAGCAGTCCCTTGTCAAATAAGGTTCTTCATGATACCAAAGCAGTATCTCTAAACACATGAGATTCATCGGGTGGTCGAAGCAGTGCCTTATCCAATAAGGTTCTTCGAGATACCAAAGCAGTATCTCTAAACTGATGAGATTCTTCTGGTGGTAAAAGCAGTCCCTTATATAATAAGGTTCTTCGCGATACCAAAGCAGTACCTCTAAACACATGAGATTCTTCGAGTGGTGAAAACAGTCCCCTATCCAATAAGGTTCTTCGCGATATCAAAGCAGTATCTCTAAACACATGAGATTCTTCGCGATACCAAAGCAGTATCTCTAAGCACATAAGATTCTTCGGGTGGTCGAAGCAGTCCCTTATCCAATAAAGTTCTTTGCGATACCAAAGCAATATCTCGAAACACACGAGATTCTTCGGGTGGTTGAAGCATTCAGTTATCCAATAAGGTTCTTCGCGATACCAAAGCAGTATCTCTAAACACATGAGATTCTTTGGGTGGACGAAGCAGTACCTTATTCAATAAGGTTCTTCGTGATACCAAAGCAGTATCTCTAAACACATGAGATTCTTCGGGTGGTCGAAGCAATCCCTTATCCAATAAGATTCTTTGCGATACCAAAACAATATCTCTAAACACATGAGATTCTTCATCATACAAAAGCAGTATCTCTAAATACATGAGATTCCTCCAGTGGTCAATGCAGTCCCTTATCCAATAAGGTTATTCGCGATACGAAAGCAGTATCACTAATCACATGAGATTCTTTGGGTGGTTGAAGCAGTACCTTATTCAATAAGGTTCTTCGTGATACCAAAGCAGTATCTCTAAACACATGAGATTCTTCGGGTGGTCGAAGCAGTCCCTTATCCAATAAGGTTCTTTGCGACACCAAAGCAATATCTCTAGACACATGAGATTCTTTGTGTGGTCGAAGTAGCCCCTTATCCAATAAGGTTCTTTGTGATACCAAAACAGTATCTCTAAACACATGAGATTCTTCGTGATACCAAAGCAGTATCTCTAAATACATGAGAATCCTGGGGTGGTCGATGCAGTCCCTTATCCAATAAGGTTATTCGCGATACAAAAGATGTATCTCTAAACACATGAGATTCTTTGGGTGATCGAAGCAGTCCCTTATCCAATAAGGTTCTTTGCAATACCAAAGCAGTATCTCTAAACACATGAGATTCTTCGGGTGGTTGAAGTAGTCCTTTATCCAATAAGGTTCTTCGCGATACCAAAGCAGTATCTCTAAAAACATGTGATTCTTTGGGTGGTCGAAGCAGTAACTTACTCAATAAGTTTCTTCGTGATACTAAAGCAGTATCTCTAAACACATGAGATTCTTCGGGTGGTCGAAGCAGTCACTTATCCAATAAGGTTCTTCGCGATACCAAAGCAGTATCTCTAAACACATGAGATTCTTCGGGTGGTCGAAGCAATCCCTTATCCAATAAGATTCTTTGCGATACCAAAACAATATCTCTAAACACATGAGATTCTTCATCATACAAAAGCAGTATCTCTAAATACATGAGATTCCTCCAGTGGTCAATGCAGTCCCTTATCCAATAAGGTTATTCGCGATACGAAAGCAGTATCACTAATCACATGAGATTCTTTGGGTGGTTGAAGCAGTACCTTATTCAATAAGGTTCTTCGTGATACCAAAGCAGTATCTCTAAACACATGAGATTCTTCGGGTGGTCGAAGCAGTCCCTTATCCAATAAATTTCTTTGCGACACCAAAGCAATATCTCTAGACACATGAGATTCTTTGTGTGGTCGAAGTAGCCCCTTATCCAATAAGGTTCTTTGTGATACCAAAACAATATCTCTAAACACATGAGATTCTTCGTGATACCAAAGCAGTATCTCTAAATACATGAGAATCCTCGGGTGGTCGATGCAGTCCCTTATCCAATAAGGTTATTCGCGATACAAAAGATGTATCTCTAAACACATGAGATTCTTTGGGTGATCGAAGCAGTCCCTTATCCAATAAGGTTCTTTGCAATACCAAAGCAGTATCTCTAAACACATGAGATTCTTCGGGTGGTTGAAGTAGTCCTTTATCCAATAAGGTTCTTCGCGATACCAAAGCAGTATCTCTAAAAACATTAGATTCTTTGGGTGGTCGAAGCAGTAACTTACTCAATAAGTTTCTTCGTGATACTAAAGCAGTATCTCTAAACACATGAGATTCTTCGGGTGGTCGAAGCAGTCACTTATCCAATAAGGTTCTTCGCGATACCAAAGCAGTATCTCTAAACACATGAGATTCTTCGGGTGGTCGAAGCAATCCCTTATCCAAAAAGGTTCTTTGCGATACCTAAACAATATCGCTAAACACATGAGATTCTTCATGATACCAAAGCAGTATCTCTAAATACATGAGATTCCTTGGGTGGTTGATGCAGTCCCTTATCCAATAAGGTCATTTGCGATACGAAAGCAGTATCTCTAAGCACATGAGATTCTTCGGGTGGTCGAAGCAGTCCCTTATCCAATAAGGTTCTTCGCGATACCAAAGCAGTATCTCTAATTACATGAGATTCTTTGGGTGGTCGAAGCAGTCCCTTATCCAATAAGGTTCTTCGCGATACCAAAGCAGTATCTCTAAACACATGAGATTCCTCGGGTGGTCGAAGCAGTCCCTTATCCAATAAGGTTCTTCGCGATACCAAAGCAGTATCTCTAAACACATGAGATTCTTTCTGTGGTTGAAGCAGTCCCTTATCTAATAAGGTTTTTCGCGATACCAAAGCAGTATCTCTAAACACATGAGATTATTCGGGTGGTCGAAGCAGTACCTTATTCAATAAGGTTCTTCGTGATACCAAAGCAGTATCTCTAAACACATGTGCTTATTTGGGTGGTCGAAGAAGTCTCTTATCCAATAAGGTTCTTCACGATGCCAAAGCAGTATCTCTAAACCCATGAGATTCTTTGGGTGGTCGAAGCAGTCCCTTATCCAACAAGGCTCTTTGTGATACCAAAACAGTATCTCTAAACACATGAGATTCTTCGCGATACCAAAGCAATATCTCTAAATACATGAGATTCCTCGGGTGATCGATGCAGTCCCTTATCCAATAAGGTTCTTCGCGATACAAAAGCAGTATCTCTAAACACATGAGATTCTTCGTGTGGTCGAAGCAGTCCCTTATCCAATAAGGTTCTTTGTGATACCAAAGCAGTATCTCTAAACACATGAGATTCTTCAGGTGGTCAAAGCAATCCCTTAACAATTAAGGTTCTTCGCGATACAAAAGCAATATCTCTAAACACATGAGATTCTTCGGGTGGTCGAAGTAGTCCCTTATCCAATAAGGTTCTTCGAGATACCAAAACATTATCTCTAAACACATGAGATTCGTCGGATGGTCGAAGCAGTGCCTTATCCAATAAGGTTATTTGCGATACCAAAGCAGTATCTCTATACATATGAGATTCTTCGGGTGGTAAAAGCAATCCCATATCTAATAAGGTTCTTCGCGATACCAAAGCAGTATCTCTAAACACATGAGATTCTTCGGGTGGTGAAAGCAGTCCCCTATCAAATAAGGTTCTTCGCGATATCAAAGCAGTATCTCTAAACACATGAGATTCTTCGCGATACCAAAGCAGTATCTCTAAACACATGAGATTCTTCGGGTGGTCAAAGCAGTCCCTTATCAAATAAAGTTCTTCGCGATACCAAAGCAGTATCTCTAAACACATGAGATTCTTTGGGTGGTCGAAGCAGTCCCTTATCCAATAAGGTTCTTCGCGATACCAAAGTAGTATCTCTAATCACATGAGATTCCTCGGGTGGTCGAAGCAGTCCCTTATCCAATAAGGTTCTTCGCGATACCAAAGCAGTATCACTAATCACATGAGATTCCTCGGGTGGTCGAAGCAGTCCCTTATCCAATAAGGTTCTTCGCGATACCAAAGCAGTATCTCTAATCACATGAGATTCTTCGGGTGGTCGAAGCAGTCCCTTATCCGATAAGGTTCTTCGCGATACCAAAGCAGTATCTCAAAACACATGAGATTCTTTGGGTGGTCGAAGCAGTCCCTTATCCAACAAGGTTCTTCGCGATACAAAAGATGTATCTCTAAACACATGAGATTCTTTGGGTGATCGAAGCAGTCCCTTATCCAATAAGGTTCTTTGCAATACCAAAGCAGTATCTCTAAACACATGAGATTCTTCGGGTGGTTGAAGTAGTCCTTTATCCAATAAGGTTCTTCGCGATACCAAAGCAGTATCTCTAAAAACATTAGATTCTTTGGGTGGTCGAAGCAGTAACTTACTCAATAAGTTTCTTCGTGATACTAAAGCAGTATCTCTAAACACATGAGATTCTTCGGGTGGTCGAAGCAGTCACTTATCCAATAAGGTTCTTCGCGATACCAAAGCAGTATCTCTAAACACATGAGATTCTTCGGGTGGTCGAAGCAATCCCTTATCCAAAAAGGTTCTTTGCGATACCTAAACAATATCGCTAAACACATGAGATTCTTCATGATACCAAAGCAGTATCTCTAAATACATGAGATTCCTTGGGTGGTTGATGCAGTCCCTTATCCAATAAGGTCATTTGCGATACGAAAGCAGTATCTCTAAGCACATGAGATTCTTCGGGTGGTCGAAGCAGTCCCTTATCCAATAAGGTTCTTCGCGATACCAAAGCAGTATCTCTAATTACATGAGATTCTTTGGGTGGTCGAAGCAGTCCCTTATCCAATAAGGTTCTTCGCGATACCAAAGCAGTATCTCTAAACACATGAGATTCCTCGGGTGGTCGAAGCAGTCCCTTATCCAATAAGGTTCTTCGCGATACCAAAGCAGTATCTCTAAACACATGAGATTCTTTCTGTGGTTGAAGCAGTCCCTTATCTAATAAGGTTTTTCGCGATACCAAAGCAGTATCTCTAAACACATGAGATTATTCGGGTGGTCGAAGCAGTACCTTATTCAATAAGGTTCTTCGTGATACCAAAGCAGTATCTCTAAACACATGTGCTTATTTGGGTGGTCGAAGAAGTCTCTTATCCAATAAGGTTCTTCACGATGCCAAAGCAGTATCTCTAAACCCATGAGATTCTTTGGGTGGTCGAAGCAGTCCCTTATCCAACAAGGCTCTTTGTGATACCAAAACAGTATCTCTAAACACATGAGATTCTTCGCGATACCAAAGCAATATCTCTAAATACATGAGATTCCTCGGGTGATCGATGCAGTCCCTTATCCAATAAGGTTCTTCGCGATACAAAAGCAGTATCTCTAAACACATGAGATTCTTCGTGTGGTCGAAGCAGTCCCTTATCCAATAAGGTTCTTTGTGATACCAAAGCAGTATCTCTAAACACATGAGATTCTTCAGGTGGTCAAAGCAATCCCTTAACAATTAAGGTTCTTCGCGATACAAAAGCAATATCTCTAAACACATGAGATTCTTCGGGTGGTCGAAGTAGTCCCTTATCCAATAAGGTTCTTCGAGATACCAAAACATTATCTCTAAACACATGAGATTCGTCGGATGGTCGAAGCAGTGCCTTATCCAATAAGGTTATTTGCGATACCAAAGCAGTATCTCTATACATATGAGATTCTTCGGGTGGTAAAAGCAATCCCATATCTAATAAGGTTCTTCGCGATACCAAAGCAGTATCTCTAAACACATGAGATTCTTCGGGTGGTGAAAGCAGTCCCCTATCAAATAAGGTTCTTCGCGATATCAAAGCAGTATCTCTAAACACATGAGATTCTTCGCGATACCAAAGCAGTATCTCTAAACACATGAGATTCTTCGGGTGGTCAAAGCAGTCCCTTATCAAATAAAGTTCTTCGCGATACCAAAGCAGTATCTCTAAACACATGAGATTCTTTGGGTGGTCGAAGCAGTCCCTTATCCAATAAGGTTCTTCGCGATACCAAAGTAGTATCTCTAATCACATGAGATTCCTCGGGTGGTCGAAGCAGTCCCTTATCCAATAAGGTTCTTCGCGATACCAAAGCAGTATCACTAATCACATGAGATTCCTCGGGTGGTCGAAGCAGTCCCTTATCCAATAAGGTTCTTCGCGATACCAAAGCAGTATCTCTAATCACATGAGATTCTTCGGGTGGTCGAAGCAGTCCCTTATCCGATAAGGTTCTTCGCGATACCAAAGCAGTATCTCAAAACACATGAGATTCTTTGGGTGGTCGAAGCAGTCCCTTATCCAACAAGGTTCTTCGCGATACCAAAACAGTATCTCTAAACACATGAGTTTCTTCGCGATACCAAAGAAATATATCTAAATACATGAGATTCCTCGGGTGATCGATGCAGTCCCTTATCCAATAAGGTTCTTCGCGATACGAAAACAGTATCTCTAAACACATGAGATTCATCGGGTGGTCGAAGCAGTCCCTTATCCAATAAGGTTCTTCGCGATACCAAAGCAGTATCTCTAAACACATGAGATTCTTTGGGTGGTTGAAGCAGTCCCTTATCCAATAAGGTTCTTCGCGATACCAAAGCAGTATCTCTAAACACATGAGATTCAACAGGTGGTCAAAGCAGTTCCTTATCAAATAAGGTTCTTCGTGATACCAAAGTAGTATCTCTAAACACATGAGATTCGTCGGGTGGTCGAAGCAGTCCCTTATCAAATAAAGTTCTTCGCGATACCAAAGCAGTATCTCTAAACACATGAGATTCGTCGGGTGGTTGAAGCAGTCCCTTATCTAATAGGGTTCTTTGCGATACCAAAGTAGTATCTCTAAACACATGAGATTCTTTGGGTGGCCGAAACAGTACCTTATTCAATAAGGTTCTTCGTGATACCAAAGCAGTACCTCTAAACACAAGAGATTCTTCGAGTGGTCGAAGCAGTCCCTTATCCAATAAGGTTCTTCGTGATACCAAAGCAGTATCTCTAAACACATGAGATTCTTCGGGTGGTCGAAGCAGTCCCTTATCCAATAAGGTTCTTTGCGATACCAAAACAGTATCTCTAAACACATGAGATTCTTCGTGATACCAAAGTAGTATCTCTAAATATATGAGATTCCTCGGGTGGTCGATGCATTCCTTTATCCAATAAGGTTATTCACGATACGAAAGCAGTATCTCAAAACACATGAGATTCTTCGGGTGGTCGAAGCAGTCCCTTATCCAATAAGGTTCTTTAAAATACCGAAGCAGTATCTCTAATCACACGAGATTCTTAGGGTGGTCAAAGCCTTCCCTTATTCAAAAAGGTTCTTTGCGATACCAAAACAGTATCTCTAAACACATGAGATTCTTCGGGTGGTTGAAGCAGTCCCTTATCCAATAAGGTTCTTCATGATACCAAAGCAGCATCTCTAAACACATGAGATTCTTCGGGTGATCGAAGAAGTACCTTATTCAATAAGGTTCTTCGTGATACCAAAGCAGTATCTCTAAACACATGATATTCTTCGGGTAGTCGAAGCAGTCCCTTATCCAATAAGGTTCTTCGCGATACCAAAGCCGTATCTCTAAACACATGAGATTCTTCGAGTGGTTGAAGCAGTCCCTTATCCAATAAGGTTCTTCGCGATACCAAAAGCAGTATCTCTAAACACATGAGATTCTTCGGGTGGTCGAAGAAGTACCTTATTCAATAAGGTTCTTCGTGATACTAAAGCAGTATGTCTAAACACATGAGATTCTTCGGGTGGTCGAAGTAGTCCCTTATCCAATTAGGTTCTTCGCGATACCAAAGAAGTATCATTAAACACATGAGATTCTTTGGGTGGTCGAAGCAGTCCCTTATCCAACAAGGTTCTTCGCGATACCAAAATAGTATCTCTAAACACATGAGATTCTTCGCGATACGAAACCAATATATCTAAATACATGAGATTCCTCGGGTGGTCGAAGCAGTCCCTTATCCAATAAGGTTCTTCGCGATACAAAAAAGTAGTATCTCTAATCACATGAGATTCTTCGGGTGGTCGAAGCAGTCCCTTATCCGATAAGGTTCTTCGTGATACCAAAGCAGTATCTCTAAACACATGTGCTTCTTTGGGTGGTCGAAGAAGTCTCTTATCCAATAAGGTTCTTCCCGATGCCAAAGAAGTATCTCTAAACACATGAGATTCTTTGGGTGGTCGAAGCAGTCCCTTATCCAACAAGGCTCTTTGTGATACCAAAACAGTATCTCTAAACACATGAGATTCTTCGCGATACCAAAGCAATATCCCTAAATACATGAGATTCCTCGGGTGATCGATGCAGTCCCTTATCCAATAAGGTTCTTCGCGATACGAAAGCAGTATCTCTAAACACATGAGATTCTTCGTGTGGTCGAAGCAGTCCCTTATCCAATAAGGTTCTTCGTGATACCAAAGCAGTATCTCTAAACACATGAGATTCTTCAGGTGGTCAAAGCAATCCCTTAACAATTAAGGTTCTTCACGATACAAAAGCAAATTCTCTAAACACATGAGATTCTTCGGGTGGTCGAAGTAGTCCCTTATCCAATAAGGTTCTTCGAGATACCAAAGCATTATCTCTAAACACATGAGATTCGTCGGATGGTCGAAGTAGTGCCTTATCCAATAAGGTTCTTCGCGATACCAAACCAGTATCTCTAAACATATGAGATTCTTCGGGTGGTAAAAGCAGTCCCATATCTAATAAGGTTCTTCGCGATACCAAAGCAATATCTCTAAACACATGAGATTCTTCGGGTGGTGAAAGCAGTCCCCTATCAAATAAGGTTCTTCGCGATATCAAAGCAGTATCTCTAAACACATGAGATTCTTCGCGATACCAAAGCAGTATCTCTAAACACATGAGATTCTTCGGGTGGTCAAAGCAGTCCCTTATCAAATAAAGTTCTTCGCGATACCAAAGCAGTATCTCTAAACACATGAGATTCTTCGGGTGGTTGAAGCAGTCCCTTATCTAATAGGGTTCTTTGCGATACCAACGTAGTATCTCTAAACACATGAGATTCTTTGGGTGGCCGAAACAGTACCTTATTCAATAAGGTTCTTCGTGATACCAAAGCAGTACCTCTAAACACAAGAGATTCTTCGAGTGGTCGAAGCAGTCCCTTATCCAATAAGGTTCTTCGCGATACCAAAGCAATATCTCTAAACACATGAGATTCTTCGGGTGGTCGAAGCAGTCCCTTATCCAATAAGGTTCTTTGCGATACCAAAACAGTATCTCTAAGCACATGAGATTCTTCGTGATACCAAAGCAGTATCTCTAAATATATGAGATTCCTCGGGTGGTCGATGCATTCCCTTATCCAATAAGGTTATTCACGATACGAAAGCAGTATCTCAAAACACATGAGATTCTTCGGGTGGTCGAAGCAGTCCCTTATCCAATAAGGTTCTTTAAAATACCGAAGCAGTATCTCTAATCACATGAGATTCTTCGGGTGGTCAAAGCAGTCCCTTATTCAATAAGGTTCTTTGCGATACCAAAACAGTATCTCCAAACACATGAGATTCTTCGGGTGGTTGAAGTAGTCCCTTATCCAATAAGGTTCTTCGTGATACCAAAGCAGCATCTCTAAACACATGAGATTCTTCGGGTGATTGAAGAAGTACCTTATTCAATAAGGTTCTTCGTGATACCAAAGCAGTATCTCTAAACACATGATATTCTTCGGGTAGTCGAAGCAGTCCCTTATCCAATAAGGTTCTTCGCGATACCAAAGTCGTATCTCTAAACACATGAGATTCTTCGAGTGGTTGAAGCAGTCCCTTATCCAATAAGGTTCTTCGCGATACCAAAAGCAGTATCTCTAAACACATGAGATTCTTCGGGTGGTCGAAGAAGTACCTTATTCAATAAGGTTCTTCGTGATACTAAAGCAGTATGTCTAAACACATGAGATTCTTCGGGTGGTCGAAGTAGTCCCTTATCCAATTAGGTTCTTCGCGATACCAAAGAAGTATCACTAAACACATGAGATTCTTTGGGTGGTCGAAGCAGTCCCTTATCCAACAAGGTTTTTCGCGATACCAAAACAGTATCTCTAAACACATGAGATTCTTCGCGATACGAAACCAATATATCTAAATACATGAGATTCCTCGGGTGGTCGAAGCAGTCCCTTATCCAATAAGGTTCTTCGCGATACCAAAGTAGTATCTCTAATCACATGAGATTCTTCGGGTGGTCGAAGCAGTCCCTTATCCGATAAGGTTCTTCGTGATACCAAAGCAGTATCTCTAAACACATGTGCTTCTTTGGGTGGTCGAAGAAGTCTCTTATCCAATAAGGTTCTTCGCGATGCCAAAGAAGTATCTCTAAACACATGAGATTCTTTGGGTGGTCGAAGCAGTGCCTTATCCAACAAGGCTCTTTGTGATACCAAAACAGTATCTCTAAACACATGAGATTCTTCGCGATACCAAAGCAATATCTCTAAATACATGAGATTCCTCGGGTGATCGATGCAGTCCCTTATCCAATAAGGTTCTTCGCGATACGAAAGCAGTATCTCTAAACACATGAGATTCTTCGTGTGGTCGAAGCAGTCCCTTATCCAATAAGGTTCTTCGTGATACCAAAGCAGTATCTCTAAACACATGAGATTCTTCAGGTGGTCAAAGCAATCCCTTAACAATTAAGGTTCTTCGCGATACAAAAGCAATATCTCTAAACACATGAGATTCTTCGGGTGGTCAAAGCAGTCCCTTATTCAATAAGGTTCTTTGCGATACCAAAACAGTATCTCTAAACACATGAGATTCTTAGGGTGGTTGAAGCAGTCCCTTATCCAATAAGGTTCTTCGTGATACCAAAGCAACATCTCTAAACACATGAGATTCTTCGGGTGATCGAAGAAGTACCTTATTCAATAAGGTTCTTCGTGATACCAAAGCAGTATCTCTAAACACATGATATCCTTCGGGTAGTCGAAGCAGTCCCTTATCCAATAAGGTTCTTCGCGATACCAATGCCGTATCTCTAAACACATGAGATTCTTCGAGTGGTTGAAGCAGTCCCTTATCCAATAAGGTTCTTCGCGATACCAAAAGCAGTATCTCTAAACACATGAGATTCTTCGGGTGGTCGAAGAAGTACGTTATTCAATAAGGTTCTTCGTGATACTAAAGCAGTATCTCTAAACACATTAGATTCTTTGGGTGGTTGAAGCAGTCCCTTATCCAATAAGGTTCTTCGGGATACCAAAGCAGTATCTCTAAACACATGAGATTCTTCGGGTGGTCGAAGTAGTCCCTTATCCAATTAGGTTCTTCGCGATACCAAAGAAGTATCACTAAACACATGAGATTCTTTGGGTGGTCGAAGCAGTCCCTTATCCAACAAGGTTCTTCGCGATACCAAAACAGTATCTCTAAACACATGAGCTTCTTTGCGATACGAAACCAATATATCTAAATACATGAGATTCCTCGGGTGGTCGAAGCAGTCCCTTATCCAATAAGGTTCTTCGCAATACCAAAGTAGTATCTCTAATCACATGAGATTCTTCGGGTGGTCGAAGCAGTCCCTTATCCGATAAGGTTCTTCGTGATACCAAAGCAGTATCTCTAAACACATGAGATTCTTCAGGTGGTCAAAGCAGTCCCTTATCAAATAAGGTTCTTCGCGATACCAAAGCAGTATCTCGAAACACATGAGATTCCTCGGGTGGTCGAAGCAGTGCCTTATCCAATAAGGTTCTTCGCGATACCAAAGCAGTATCTCTAAATTGATGAGCTTATTCGGGTGGTAAAAGCAGTCCCTTATCTAATAAGGTTCTTCGCGATACCAAAGCAGTATCTCTAAACACATGAGATTCTTCGGGTGGTTGAAGCAGTCCCTTATCCAATAAGGTTCTTCGCGATACCCAAAGCAGTATCTCTAAACACATGAGATTCTTCAGGTGGTCGAAGCAGTACCTTATTCAATAAGGTTCTTCGTGATACCAAAGCAGTATGTCTAAACACATGAGATTCTTCGGGTTGTCGAAGTAGTCCCTTATCCAATAAGATTCTTCGCGATACCAAAGAAGTATCTCTAAACACATGAGATTCTTTGGGTGGTCGAAGCAGTCCCTTATCCAACAAGGTTCTTCGCGATACCAAAACAGTACCTCTAAACACATGAGATTCTTCGCGATACCAAAGCAATACATTTAAATACATGAGATTCCTCGGGTGATCGATGTAGTCCCTTATCCAATAAGGTTCTTCGCGATACGAAAACAGTATCTCCAAACACATGAGATTCTTCGGGTGGTCGAAGCAGTCCCTTATCCAATAAGGTTCTTCGCGATACCAAAGCAGTATCTCTAATCACATGAGATTCATCGGGTGGTCGAAGTAGTCCCTTATCCGATAAGGTTCTTCCCGATACCAAAGCAGTATCTCTAAACACATGAGATTCTTCAGGTGGTCAAAGCAGTCCCTTATCAAATAAGGTTCTTCGCGATACCAAAGCAATATTTTTAAACACATGAGATTCATCGGGTGGTCGAAGCAGTGCCTTATCCAATAAGGTTATTCGCGATACCAAAGCAGTATCTCTAAACTGATGAGATTCTTCGGGTGGTAAAAGCAGTCCCTTATCTAATAAGGTTCTTTGCGATACCAAAGCAGTATCTCTAAACACATGAGATTCTTCGGGTGGTGAAAGCAGTCCCCTATCCAATAAGGTTATTCGCGATATCAAAGCAGTATCTCTAAACACATGAGATTCTTCGTGATACCAAAGCAGTATCTCTAAACACATAAGATTCTTCGGGTGATCGAAGAAGTCCCTTATCCAATAAAATTCTTTGCGTTACCAAAGCAGTATCTCTAAACACATGAGATTCTTTGGGTGGTTGAAGCAGTCCCTTATCCAATAAGGTTCTTCGCGATACCAAAGCAGTATCTCTAAACACATAAGATTCTTTGGGTGGTCGAAGCAGTAC
This sequence comes from Lathyrus sativus, assembly GCA_963859935.3. Taxonomy (NCBI): domain Eukaryota; kingdom Viridiplantae; phylum Streptophyta; class Magnoliopsida; order Fabales; family Fabaceae; genus Lathyrus; species Lathyrus sativus. The sequence continues at coordinate 232,410,073 of OZ012740.1, read as the reverse complement.
CTTATTCAATAAGGTTCTTCATGATACCAAAGCAGTATCTCTAAACACATGAGATTCTTCGGGTGGTCGAAGCAGTCCCATATCCAATAAAGTTCTTTGCGACACCAAAGCAGTATCTCTAAACACATGAGATTCTTCGAGTGGCAGAAGTAGTCCCTTATCCAATAAGGTTCTTTGTGATACCAAAACAGTATCTCTAAACACATGAGATTCTTCGTGATACCAAAGCAGTATCTCTAAATACCTGAGATTCCTCGGGTGGTTGATGCATTCCTTATCCAATAAGGTTATTCACGATACAAAAGCAGTATCTCTAAACACATGAGATTCTTTGGGTGGTGGAAGCAGTACCTTATCCAATAAGGTTCTTTGCGATACCAAAGCAATATCTCTAATTACATGAGATTCTTCGGGTGGTCGAAACAGTCCCTTATCCAATAAAATTCTTCGCGATACAAAAGCAGTATCTCTAAACACGTGAGATTCCTCGGGTGGTCGAAGCAGTCCCTTATCCAATAAGGTTCTTCGCGATACCAAAGAAGTATCTCTAAGCACATGAGATTCTTTCTGTGGTTAAAGCAGTCCCTTATCTAATAAAGTTTTTTGCGATACCAAAGCAGTATCTCTAAACACATGAGATTCTTCGGGTGGTCGAAGCAGTACCTTATTCAATAAGGTTCTTCGTGATACCAAAGCAGTATCTCTAAACACATGTGCTTCTTCGGGTGATCGAAGCAGTCTCTTATCCAATAAGGTTCTTCGCGATACCAAAGCAGTATCTCTAAACACATGAGGTTCTTCGGGTGGTCGAAGCAGTCCCTTATCCAATAAAATTCTTTGCGATACCAAAGCAGTATCTCTAAACACATGAGATTCTTCGGGTGGTTGAAGCAGTCCCTTATCCAATAAGGTTCTTCACGAAACCAAAGCAGTATCTCTAAACGCATAAGATTCTTTGGGTGGTCGAACCAGTACCTTATTCAGTAAGGTTCTTCATGATACCAAAGCAGTATCTCTAAACACATGAGATCTCGGGTGGTCGAAGCAGTCCCATATCCAATAAGGTTCTTTGCGACGCCAAAGCAGTATCTCTAAACACATGAGATTCTTCGAGTGGTCGAAGCAGTCCCTTATCCAATAAGGTTATTCGCGATACCAAAGCAGTATCGCTAAACTGATGAGATTCTTCGGGTGGTAAAAGCAGTCCCTTATCTAATAAGGTTCTTTGCGATACCAAAGCAGTATCTCTAAACACATAAGATTCTTCGGGTGGTGAAAGCAGTCCCCAATCCAATAAGGTTCTTCGCGATATCAAAGCAGTATCTCTAAACACATGAGATTCTTCGCGATACCAAAGCAGTATCTCTAAACACATGAGATTCTTCGGGTGGTCGAAGCAGTCCCTTATCCAATAAAATTATTTGCGATACCAAAGCAGTATCTCTAAACACATGATATTCTTCTAGTGGTTGAAGCAGTCCCTTATCCAATAAGGTTCTTCGCGATACCAAAGCAGTATCTCTAAACACATAAGATTCTTTGGGTAGTCGAAGCAGTACCTTATTCAATAAGGTTCTTCATGATACCAAAGCAGTATCTCTAAACACATGGGATTCTTCGGGTGGTCGAAACAGTCCCATATCCAATAAAGTTCTTTGCGACACCAAAGCAGTATCTCTAAACACATGAGATTCTTCGAGTCGCCGAAGTAGTCCCTTATCCAATAAGGTTCTTTGTGATACCAAAACAGTATCTCTAAACACATGAGATTCCTCGGGTGGTCGAAGCAGTCCCTTATCCAATAAAATTCTTCGTGATACCAAAGCAGTATCTCTAAATACATGAGATTCCACGGGTGGTCGATGCAGTCCCTCTTATCCAATAAGGTTATTCGCGATACAAAAGCATTATCTCTAAACACATGAGATTCTTTGGGTGATCGAAGCAGTCCCTTATCCAATAAGGTTCTTCGCGATACCAAAGCAGTATCTCTAAACACATGAGATTCTTCAGGTGGTTGAAGCATCCCTTATCCAATAAGGTTCTTCGCGATACCAAAAGCAGTATCTCTAAACACATGAGATTCTTCGAGTGGCCAAAGTAGTCCCTTATCCAATAAGGTTCTTTTTGATACCAAAACAGTATCTCTAAACACATGAGATTCCTCGGGTGGTCGAAGCAGTCCCTTATCCAATAAGATTCTTCATGATACCAAAGCAGTATCTCTAAATACATGAGATTCCTCGGGTGGTCAATGCAGTCCCTTATCCAATAAGGTTCTTCACGATACAAAAGCAGTATCTCTAAACATATGAGATTCCTCGGGTGGTCGAAGCAGTCCCTTATCCAATAAGGTTCTTCGTGAAACCAAAGCAGTATGTCTAAACACATGAGATTCCTCGGGTGGTCGAAGCAGTCCCTTATCCAATAAAATTCTTCGTGATACCAAAGCAGTATCTCTAAACACATGAGATTCTTCAGGTGGTTGAAGCAGTCCCTTATCCAATAAGGTTCTTCGTGATACCAAAGCAACATCTCTAAACACATGAGATTCTTCGGGTGATCGAAGAAGTACCTTATTCAATAAGGTTCTTCGTGATACCAAAGCAGTATCTCTAAACACATGATATCCTTCGGGTAGTCGAAGCAGTCCCTTATCCAATAAGGTTCTTCGCGATACCAAAGCCGTATCTCTAAACACATGAGATTCTTCGAGTGGTTGAAGCAGTCCCTTATCCAATAAGGTTCTTCGCGATACCAAAAGCAGTATCTCTAAACACATGAGATTCTTCGGGTGGTCGAAGAAGTACGTTATTCAATAAGGTTCTTCGTGATACTAAAGCAGTATCTCTAAACACATTAGATTCTTTGGGTGGTTGAAGCAGTCCCTTATCCAATAAGGTTCTTCGGGATACCAAAGCAGTATCTCTAAACACATGAGATTCTTCGGGTGGTCGAAGTAGTCCCTTATCCAATTAGGTTCTTCGCGATACCAAAGAAGTATCACTAAACACATGAGATTCTTTGGGTGGTCGAAGCAGTCCCTTATCCAACAAGGTTCTTCGCGATACCAAAACAGTATCTCTAAACACATGAGCTTCTTTGCGATACGAAACCAATATATCTAAATACATGAGATTCCTCGGGTGGTCGAAGCAGTCCCTTATCCAATAAGGTTCTTCGCGATACCAAAGTAGTATCTCTAATCACATGAGATTCTTCGGGTGGTCGAAGCAGTCCCTTATCCGATAAGGTTCTTCGTGATACCAAAGCAGTATCTCTAAACACATGAGATTCTTCAGGTGGTCAAAGCAGTCCCTTATCAAATAAGGTTCTTCGCGATACCAAAGCAGTATCTCGAAACACATGAGATTCCTCGGGTGGTCGAAGCAGTGCCTTATCCAATAAGGTTCTTCGCGATACCAAAGCAGTATCTCTAAATTGATGAGCTTATTCGGGTGGTAAAAGCAGTCCCTTATCTAATAAGGTTCTTCGCGATACCAAAGCAGTATCTCTAAACACATGAGATTCTTCGGGTGGTTGAAGCAGTCCCTTATCCAATAAGGTTCTTCGCGATACCCAAAGCAGTATCTCTAAACACATGAGATTCTTCAGGTGGTCGAAGCAGTACCTTATTCAATAAGGTTCTTCGTGATACCAAAGCAGTATGTCTAAACACATGAGATTCTTCGGGTTGTCGAAGTAGTCCCTTATCCAATAAGATTCTTCGCGATACCAAAGAAGTATCTCTAAACACATGAGATTCTTTGGGTGGTCGAAGCAGTCCCTTATCCAACAAGGTTCTTCGCGATACCAAAACAGTACCTCTAAACACATGAGATTCTTCGCGATACCAAAGCAATACATTTAAATACATGAGATTCCTCGGGTGATCGATGTAGTCCCTTATCCAATAAGGTTCTTCGCGATACGAAAACAGTATCTCCAAACACATGAGATTCTTCGGGTGGTCGAAGCAGTCCCTTATCCAATAAGGTTCTTCGCGATACCAAAGCAGTATCTCTAATCACATGAGATTCATCGGGTGGTCGAAGTAGTCCCTTATCCGATAAGGTTCTTCCCGATACCAAAGCAGTATCTCTAAACACATGAGATTCTTCAGGTGGTCAAAGCAGTCCCTTATCAAATAAGGTTCTTCGCGATACCAAAGCAATATTTTTAAACACATGAGATTCATCGGGTGGTCGAAGCAGTGCCTTATCCAATAAGGTTATTCGCGATACCAAAGCAGTATCTCTAAACTGATGAGATTCTTCGGGTGGTAAAAGCAGTCCCTTATCTAATAAGGTTCTTTGCGATACCAAAGCAGTATCTCTAAACACATGAGATTCTTCGGGTGGTGAAAGCAGTCCCCTATCCAATAAGGTTATTCGCGATATCAAAGCAGTATCTCTAAACACATGAGATTCTTCGTGATACCAAAGCAGTATCTCTAAACACATAAGATTCTTCGGGTGATCGAAGAAGTCCCTTATCCAATAAAATTCTTTGCGTTACCAAAGCAGTATCTCTAAACACATGATATTCTTTGGGTGGTTGAAGCAGTCCCTTATCCAATAAGGTTCTTCGCGATACCAAAGCAGTATCTCTAAACACATAAGATTCTTTGGGTGGTCGAAGCAGTACCTTATTCAATAAGGTTCTTCATGATACCAAAGCAGTATCTCTAAACACATGAGATTCTTCGGGTGGTCGAAGCAGTCCCATATCCAATAAAGTTCTTTGCGACACCAAAGCAGTATCTCTAAACACATGAGATTCTTCGAGTGGCAGAAGTAGTCCCTTATCCAATAAGGTTCTTTGTGATACCAAAACAGTATCTCTAAACACATGAGATTCTTCGTGATACCAAAGCAGTATCTCTAAATACCTGAGATTCCTCGGGTGGTTGATGCATTCCTTATCCAATAAGGTTATTCACGATACAAAAGCAGTATCTCTAAACACATGAGATTCTTTGGGTGGTGGAAGCAGTACCTTATCCAATAAGGTTCTTTGCGATACCAAAGCAATATCTCTAATTACATGAGATTCTTCGGGTGGTCGAAACAGTCCCTTATCCAATAAAATTCTTCGCGATACAAAAGCAGTATCTCTAAACACGTGAGATTCCTCGGGTGGTCGAAGCAGTCCCTTATCCAATAAGGTTCTTCGCGATACCAAAGAAGTATCTCTAAGCACATGAGATTCTTTCTGTGGTTAAAGCAGTCCCTTATCTAATAAAGTTTTTTGCGATACCAAAGCAGTATCTCTAAACACATGAGATTCTTCGGGTGGTCGAAGCAGTACCTTATTCAATAAGGTTCTTCGTGATACCAAAGCAGTATCTCTAAACACATGTGCTTCTTCGGGTGATCGAAGCAGTCTCTTATCCAATAAGGTTCTTCGCGATACCAAAGCAGTATCTCTAAACACATGAGGTTCTTCGGGTGGTCGAAGCAGTCCCTTATCCAATAAAATTCTTTGCGATACCAAAGCAGTATCTCTAAACACATGAGATTCTTCGGGTGGTTGAAGCAGTCCCTTATCCAATAAGGTTCTTCACGATACCAAAGCAGTATCTCTAAACGCATAAGATTCTTTGGGTGGTCGAACCAGTACCTTATTCAGTAAGGTTCTTCATGATACCAAAGCAGTATCTCTAAACACATGAGATCTCGGGTGGTCGAAGCAGTCCCATATCCAATAAGGTTCTTTGCGACGCCAAAGCAGTATCTCTAAACACATGAGATTCTTCGAGTGGTCGAAGCAGTCCCTTATCCAATAAGGTTATTCGCGATACCAAAGCAGTATCGCTAAACTGATGAGATTCTTCGGGTGGTAAAAGCAGTCCCTTATCTAATAAGGTTCTTTGCGATACCAAAGCAGTATCTCTAAACACATAAGATTCTTCGGGTGGTGAAAGCAGTCCCCAATCCAATAAGGTTCTTCGCGATATCAAAGCAGTATCTCTAAACACATGAGATTCTTCGCGATACCAAAGCAGTATCTCTAAACACATGAGATTCTTCGGGTGGTCGAAGCAGTCCCTTATCCAATAAAATTATTTGCGATACCAAAGCAGTATCTCTAAACACATGATATTCTTCTAGTGGTTGAAGCAGTCCCTTATCCAATAAGGTTCTTCGCGATACCAAAGCAGTATCTCTAAACACATAAGATTCTTTGGGTAGTCGAAGCAGTACCTTATTCAATAAGGTTCTTCATGATACCAAAGCAGTATCTCTAAACACATGGGATTCTTCGGGTGGTCGAAACAGTCCCATATCCAATAAAGTTCTTTGCGACACCAAAGCAGTATCTCTAAACACATGAGATTCTTCGAGTGGCCGAAGTAGTCCCTTATCCAATAAGGTTCTTTGTGATACCAAAACAGTATCTCTAAACACATGAGATTCCTCGGGTGGTCGAAGCAGTCCCTTATCCAATAAAATTCTTCGTGATACCAAAGCAGTATCTCTAAATACATGAGATTCCACGGGTGGTCGATGCAGTCCCTCTTATCCAATAAGGTTATTCGCGATACAAAAGCATTATCTCTAAACACATGAGATTCTTTGGGTGATCGAAGCAGTCCCTTATCCAATAAGGTTCTTCGCGATACCAAAGCAGTATCTCTAAACACATGAGATTCTTCAGGTGGTTGAAGCATCCCTTATCCAATAAGGTTCTTCGCGATACCAAAAGCAGTATCTCTAAACACATGAGATTCTTCGAGTGGCCAAAGTAGTCCCTTATCCAATAAGGTTCTTTTTGATACCAAAACAGTATCTCTAAACACATGAGATTCCTCGGGTGGTCGAAGCAGTCCCTTATCCAATAAGATTCTTCATGATACCAAAGCAGTATCTCTAAATACATGAGATTCCTCGGGTGGTCAATGCAGTCCCTTATCCAATAAGGTTCTTCACGATACAAAAGCAGTATCTCTAAACATATGAGATTCCTCGGGTGGTCGAAGCAGTCCCTTATCCAATAAGGTTCTTCGTGAAACCAAAGCAGTATGTCTAAACACATGAGATTCCTCGGGTGGTCGAAGCAGTCCCTTATCCAATAAAATTCTTCGTGATACCAAAGCAGTATCTCTAAACACATGAGATTCTTCAGGTGGTTGAAGCAGTCCCTTATCCAATCAGGTTCTTCGCGATACCAAAAGCAGTATCTCTAAACACTTGAGATTCTTCGGGTGGTCGAAGCAGTACCTTATTCAATAAGGTTCTTCGTGAAACCAAAGCAGTATGTCTAAACACATGAGATTCTTCGGGTGGTTAAAGTAGTCCCTTATCCAATAAGGTTCTTCGCGATACCAAAGAAGTATCTCTAAACACATGAGATTCTTTGGATGGTCGAAGCAGTCCCTTATCCAACAAGGTTCTTCGCGATACCAAAACAGTATCTCTAAACACATGAGATTCTTCGCGATACCAAACCAATATATCTAAATACATGAGATTCCTCAGGTGATCGATGCAGTCCCTTATCCAATAAGGTTCTTCGCGATACGAAAATAGTATCTCTAAACACATGAGATTCTTCGGGTGGTCGAAGCAGTCCCTTATCCAATAAGGTTCTTCGCGATACCAAACCAGTATCTCTAAACACATGAGATTCTTCAGGTGGTCAAAGCAGTCCCTTATCTAATAAGGTTCTTCGCGATACCAAAGCTGTATCTCTAAACACATGAGATTCTTTGGGTGGTGAAAGCAGTCCCCTATCCAATAAGTTTCTTCGCGATTTCAAAGCAGTATCTCTTATCCAATAAGGTTCTTCATGATAACAAAGAAGTATCTCTAAACACATCAGATTCTTCAAGTGGTCGAAGTAGTCCCTTATCCAATAAGGTTCTTCGCAATACCAAAACAATATCTCTAAACACATGAGATTCTTAGGGTGGTTGAAGCAGTCCCTTATCCAATAAGGTTCTTCGTGATACCAAAGCAGCATCTCTAAACACATGAGATTCTTCGGGTGGTCGAAGCAGTACCTTATTCAATAAGGTTCTTCGTGATACCAAAGCAGTATCTCTAAACACATGATATTCTTCAGGTGGTCGAAGCAGTCCCTTATCCAATAAGGTTCTTCGCGATACCAAAGCAGTATCTCTAAACACATGAGATTCTTCGGGTGGTCGAAGCAGTCCTTTATCCAATACGGTTCTTCGCGATACCAAAACAGTATCTCTAAACACATGAGATTCTTCGCGATACCAAAGCAGTATCTCTAATTAGATGAGATTCCTCAGGTGGTCGATGCAGTCCCTTATCCAATAAGGTTTTACGCGTTACGAAAGCAGTATCTCTAAATACATGAGATTCTTCGGGTGGTCGAAGCAGTCCCTTATCCAATAAGGTTCTTCGCGATACCAAAGCAGTATCTCAAAACACATGAGATTCGTCGGGTGGTCGAAGCAGTCCCTTATCCAATAAGGTTCTTCGCGATACCAAAACAGTATCTCTAAACACATGAGATTCTTTGGGTGGTTGAAGCAGTCCCTCATCCAATAACGTTCTTCACGATACCAAAGCAGTATCTCTAAACACATGAGATTCTTCGGGTGGTCAAAGCAGTCCCTTATCCAATAAGGTTCTTCGCGATACCAAAACAATATCTCTAAACACATGAGATTCTTCGTAATACCAAAGCAGTATCTTTAAATACGTGAGATTCCTCGGGTGGTCGATGCAGTCCCTTATCCAATAAGCTTCTTCGCGATACGAAAGCAGTATCTCTAAACACATGAGATTCTTCGGGTGGTCGAAGCAGTCCCTTATCCAATAAGGTTCTTCGCGATACCAAAGCAATATCTCTAATCACATGAGATTCTTCGGGTGGTCGAAGCAGTCCTTTATCCAATAAGGTTCTTCGCGATACCAAAACAGTATCTCTAAACACATGAGATTCTTCGTGATACCAAAGCAAGATCTCTAAACACATGATATTCTTTGGCTGGTCGAAGCAGTCCCTTATCCAATAAGGTTCTTCGCGATACCAAAGACGTATCTCTAAACACATGAGATTCTTCAGGTGGTCGAAGCAGTCCTTTATCCAATAAAGTTCTTTGTGATACCAAAGCAGTATCTCTAATCACATGAGATTCTTCGGGTGGTCGAAGTAGTCCCTTATCCAATAAGGTTTTTCGCGATACCAAAGCAGTATCTCTAATCACATGAGATTCTTCGGGTGGTCAAAGCAGTCCCTTGTCCAATAAGGTTCTTAGCGATACCAAAGCAGTATCTCTAATCACATGAGATTCTTCGGGTGGTAAAAGCAGTCCCTTATCCAATAAGGTTCTTCGCGATACGAAAGCAGTATCTCTAAATACATGAGATTCTTCGGGTGGTCGAAGTAGTCCCTTATCCAATAAGGTTCTTCGAGATACCAAAGTAGTATCTCTAATCACACGAGATTCTTCGGGTGGTCGAAGCAGTCCCTTATCCAATAAGGTTCTTTGCGATACCAAAATAGTATCTCTAAACACATGAGATTCTTCGGGTGGTCAAAGCAGTCCCTTATCCAATAAGGTTCTTCGCGATACCAAAGCAGTATCTTTAAACACATGAGATTCGTCGGGTGGTCGAAGCAGTCCCTTATCCAATAAGGTTCTTCGCGATACCAAAGAGGTATCTCTAAACACATGAGATTCTTCAGGTGGTCGAAGCAGTCCTTTATCCAATAAAGTTCTTTGTGATACCAAAGCAGTATCTCTAATCACATGAGATTCTTCGGGTGGTTGAAGCAGTCCCTTATCCAATAAGGTTCTTCGCGATACCAAAGAAGTATCTCTAATCACATGAGATTCTTCGGGTGGTCAAAGCAGTCCCTTATCCAATAAGGTTCTTCGCGATACCAAAGCAGTATCTTTAAACACATGAGATTCGTCGGGTGGTCGAAGTAGTCCCTTATCCAATAAGGTTCTTCGCGATACCAAAACAATATCTCTAAACACATGAGATTCTTAGGGTGGTTGAAGCAGTCCCTTATCCAATAAGGTTCTTCGTGATACCAAAGCAGCATCTCTAAACACATGAGATTCTTCGGGTGATCGAAGCAGTACCTTATTCAACAAGGTTCTTCGTGATACCAAAGCAGTATCTCTAAACACATAATATTCTTCAGGTGGTCGAAGCAGTCCCTTATCCAATAACGTTCTTCACGATACCAAAGCAGTATCTCTAAACACATGAGATTCTTCGGGTGGTCAAAGCAGTCCCTTATCCAATAAGGTTCTTCGCGATACCAAAACAATATCTCTAAACACATGAGATTCTTCGTAATACCAAAGCAGTATCTTTAAATACATGAGATTCGTCGGGTGGTCGAAGCAGTCCCTTATCCAATAAGGTTCTTCGCGATACCAAAGACATATCTCTAAATACATGAGATTCTTCGGGTGGTCGAAGCAGTCCCTTATCCAATAAGGTTCTTCGCGATACCAAAGCAGTATCTCAAAACACATGAGATTCGTCGGGTGTTCGAAGCAGTCCCTTATCCAATAAGGTTCTTCGCGATACCAAAACAGTATCTCTAAACACATGAGATTCTTTGGGTGGTTGAAGCAGTCCCTCATCCAATAACGTTCTTCACGATACCAAAGCAGTATCTCTAAACACATGAGATTCTTCGGGTGGTCAAAGCAGTCCCTTATCCAATAAGGTTCTTCGCGATACCAAAACAATATCTCTAAAAACATGAGATTCTTCGTAATACCAAAGCAGTATCTTTAAACACATGAGATTCGTCGGGTGGTCGAAGCAGTCCCTTATCCAATAAGGTTCTTCGCGATACCAAAGACGTATCTCTAAACACATGAGATTCTTCAGGTGGTCGAAGCAGTCCTTTATCCAATAAAGTTCTTTGTGATACCAAAGCAGTATCTCTAATCACATGAGATTCTTCGGGTGGTCAAAGCAGTCCCTTATCCAATAAGGTTCTTCGCGATACCAAAACAATATCTCTAAACACATGAGATTCTTCGTAATACCAAAGCAGTATCTTTAAACACATGAGATTCGTCGGGTGGTCGAAGCAGTCCCTTATCCAATAAGGTTCTTCGCGATACCAAAGACGTATCTCTAAACACATGAGATTCTTCAGGTGGTCGAAGCAGTCCTTTATCCAATAAAGTTCTTTGTGATACCAAAGCAGTATCTCTAATCACATGAGATTCTTCGGGTGGTCAAAGCAGTCCCTTATCCAATAAGGTTCTTCGCGATACCAAAGCAGTATCTTTAAACACATGAGATTCGTCGGGTGGTCGAAGCAGTCCCTTATCCAATACGGTTCTTCACGATACCAAAACAGTATCTCTAGACACATGAGATTCTTCGGGTGGTTGAAGCAGTCCCTTATCCAATAAGGTTCTTCGCGATACCAAAGCAGTATCTCTAAACACATCAGATTCTTCGGGTGATCGAAGTATTACCTTATTCAATAAGGTTCTTCGTGATACCAAAGCAGTATCTCTAAACACATGATATTCTTCGGATGGTCGAAGCAGTCCCTTATCCAATAAGGTTCTTCATGATACCAAAGCAGTATCTCTAAACACATGAGATTCTTCGGGTGGTCAAAGCAGTCCCTTATCCAATAAGGTTCTTCGCGATACCAAAACAATATCTCTAAACACATGAGATTCTTCGTGATACCAAAGCAGTATCTTTAAATACGTGAGATTCCTCGGGTGGTCGATGCAGTCCCTTATCCAATAAGGTTCTTCGCGATACGAAAGCAGTATCTCTAAACACATGAGATTCTTCGGGTGGTTGAAGCAGTCCCTTATCCAATAAGGTTCTTCGCGATACCAAAGCAATATCTCTAATCACATGAGATTCTTCGGGTGGTCGAAGCAGTCCTTTATCCAATAAGGTTCTTCGCGATACCAAAACAGTATCTCTAAACACATGAGATTCTTCGTGATACCAAAGCAAGATCTCTAAACACATGATATTCTTCGGCTGGTCGAAGCAGTCCCTTATCCAATAAGGTTCTTCGTGATACCAAAGCAGTATCTCTAAACACATGAGATTCTTCAGGTGGTCGTAGCAGTATTTTATCCAATACGGTTCTTTGTGATACCAAAGCAGTATCTCTAATCACATGAGATTCTTCGGGTGGTCGAAGTAGTCCCTTATCCAATAAGGTTTTTCGCGATACCAAAGCAGTATCTCTAATCACATGAGATTCTTCGGGTGGTCAAAGCAGTCCCTTATCCAATAAGGTTCTTCGCGATACCAAAGCAGTATCTCTAATCACATGAGATTCTTCGGGTGGTCAAAGCAGTCCCTTATCCAATAAGGTTCTTCGCGATACGAAAGCAGTATCTCTAAATACATGAGATTCTTCGGGTGGTCGAAGTAGTCCCTTATCCAATAAGGTTCTTCGAGATACCAAAGTAGTATCTCTAATCACACGAGATTCTTCGGGTGGTCGAAGCAGTCCCTTATCCAATAAGGTTCTTTGCGATACCAAAACAATATCTCTAGACACATGAGATTCTCCGGGTGGTTGAAGCAGTCCCTTATCGAATAAGGTTCTTCGTGATACCAAAGCAGCATCTCTAAACACATGAGGTTCTTCGGTTGATCGAAGAAGTACCTTATTCAATAAGGTTCTTCGTGATTCCAAAGCAATATCTCTAATCACATGAGATTCTTCGGGTGGTCGAAGCATTCCCTTATCCAATAAGGTTTTTCGCGATACCAAAGCAGTATCTCTAATCACATGAGATTCTTCGGGTGGTCAAAGCAGTCCCTTATCCAATCAGGTTCTTCGCGATACCAAAGCAGTATCTTTAAACACATGAGATTCGTCGGGTGGTCGAAGCAGTCCCTTATCCAATACGGTTCTTCACGATACCAAAACAGTATCTCTAGACACATGAGATTCTTCGGGTGGTTGAAGCAGTCCCTTATCCAATAAGGTTCTTCGCGATACCAAAGCTATATCTCTAAACACATGAGATTCTTCGGGTGATCGAAGCAGTACCTTATTCAATAAGGTTCTTCGTGATACCAAAACAATATCTCTAAACACATGAGATTCTTCGTGATACCAAAGCAGTATCTTTAAATACGTGAGATTCCTCGGGTGGTCGATGCAGTCCCTTATCCAATAAGGTTCTTCGCGATACGAAAGCAGTATCTCTAAACACATGAGATTCTTCGGGTGGTCGAAGCAGTCCCTTATCCAATAAGGTTCTTCGCGATACCAAAGCAATATCTCTAATCACATGAGATTCTTCGGGTGGTCGAAGCAGTCCTTTATCCAATAAGGTTCTTCGCGATACCAAAACAGTATCTCTAAACACATGAGATTCTTCGTGATACCAAATCAAGATCTCTAAATACATGAGATTCTTTGGGTGGTCGATGCATTCCCTTATCCAATAAGGTTCTTCGCAATACGAAAGCAGTATCTCTATACACACGAGATTCTTCGGGTGGTTGAAGTAGTCCCTTATCCAATAAGGTTCTTCGCGATACCAAAGCAGTATCTCTAAACACATAAGATTCATCGGGTGGTCGAAGTAGTCCCTTATCCAATAAGGTTCTTCGCGATACCAAAACAATATCTCTAAACACATGAGATTCTTAGGGTGGTTGAAGCAGTCCCTTATCCAATAAGGTTCTTCGTGATACCAATGCAGCATCTCTAAACACATGAGATTCTTCGGGTGATCGAAGCAGTACCTTATTCAACAAGGTTCTTCGTGATACCAAAGCAGTATCTCTAAACACATAATATTCTTCAGGTGGTCGAAGCAGTCCCTTATCCAATAAGGTTCTTCGCGATACCAAAGCAGTATCTCTAAACACATGAGATTCTTCGGGTGGTCGAAGCAGTCCTTTATCCAATACGGTTCTTCGCGATACCAAAACAGTATCTCTAAACACATGAGATTCTTCGCGATACCAAAGCAGTATCTCTAATCAGATGAGATTCCTCGGGTGGTCGATGCAGTCCCTTATCCAATAAGGTTTTACGCGTTACGAAAGCAGTATCTCTAAATACATGAGATTCTTCGGGTGGTCGAAACAGTCCCTTATCCAATAAGGTTCTTCGCGATACCAAAGCAGTATCTCAAAACACATGAGATTCGTCGGGTGGTCGAAGCAGTCCCTTATCCAATAAGGTTCTTCGCGATACCAAAACAGTATCTCTAAACACATGAGATTCTTTGGGTGGTTGAAGCAGTCCCTCATCCAATAACGTTCTTCACGATACCAAAGCAGTATCTCTAAACACATGAGATTCTTCGGGTGGTCAAAGCAGTCCCTTATCCAATAAGGTTCTTCGCGATACCAAAACAATATCTCTAAACACATGAGATTCTTCGTAATACCAAAGCAGTATCTTTAAATACGTGAGATTCCTCGGGTGGTCGATGCAGTCCCTTATCCAATAAGCTTCTTCGCGATACGAAAGCAGTATCTCTAAACACATGAGATTCTTCGGGTGGTCGAAGCAGTCCCTTATCCAATAAGGTTCTTCGCGATACCAAAGCAATATCTCTAATCACATGAGATTCTTCGGGTGGTCGAAGCAGTCCTTTATCCAATAAGGTTCTTCGCGATACCAAAACAGTATCTCTAAACACATGAGATTCTTCGTGATACCAAAGCAAGATCTCTAAACACATGATATTCTTTGGCTGGTCGAAGCAGTCCCTTATCCAATAAGGTTCTTCGCGATACCAAAGACGTATCTCTAAACACATGAGATTCTTCAGGTGGTCGAAGCAGTCCTTTATCCAATAAAGTTCTTTGTGATACCAAAGCAGTATCTCTAATCACATGAGATTCTTCGGGTGGTCGAAGTAGTCCCTTATCCAATAAGGTTTTTCGCGATACCAAAGCAGTATCTCTAATCACATGAGATTCTTCGGGTGGTCAAAGCAGTCCCTTGTCCAATAAGGTTCTTAGCGATGCCAAAGCAGTATCTCTAATCACATGAGATTCTTCGGGTGGTAAAAGCAGTCCCTTATCCAATAAGGTTCTTCGCGATACGAAAGCAGTATCTCTAAATACATGAGATTCTTCGGGTGGTCGAAGTAGTCCCTTATCCAATAAGGTTCTTCGAGATACCAAAGTAGTATCTCTAATCACACGAGATTCTTCGGGTGGTCGAAGCAGTCCCTTATCCAATAAGGTTCTTTGCGATACCAAAATAGTATCTCTAAACACATGAGATTCTTCGGGTGGTCAAAGCAGTCCCTTATCCAATAAGGTTCTTCGCGATACCAAAGCAGTATCTTTAAACACATGAGATTCGTCGGGTGGTCGAAGCAGTCCCTTATCCAATAAGGTTCTTCGCGATACCAAAGACGTATCTCTAAACACATGAGATTCTTCAGGTGGTCGAAGCAGTCCTTTATCCAATAAAGTTCTTTGTGATACCAAAGCAGTATCTCTAATCGCATGAGATTCTTCGGGTGGTTGAAGCAGTCCCTTATCCAATAAGGTTCTTCGCGATACCAAAGAAGTATCTCTAATCACATGAGATTCTTCGGGTGGTCAAAGCAGTCCCTTATCCAATAAGGTTCTTCGCGATACCAAAGCAGTATCTTTAAACACATGAGATTCGTCGGGTGGTCGAAGCAGTCCTTTATCCAATACGGTTCTTCACGATACCAAAACAGTATCTCTAGACACATGAGATTCTTCGGGTGGTTGAAGCAGTCCCTTATCCAATAAGGTTCTTCGCGATACCAAAGCAGTATCTCTAAACACATCAGATTCTTCGGGTGATCGAAGCAGTACCTTATTCAATAAGGTTCTTCGTGATACCAAAGCAGTATCTCTAAACACATGATATTCTTCGGATGGTCGAAGCAGTCTCTTATCCAATAAGGTTCTTCGCGATACCAAAGCAGTATCTCTAAACACATGAGATTCTTCGGGTGGTCGAAGCAGTCCTTTATCCAATACGGTTTTTCGCGATACCAAAACAGTATCTCTAAACACATGAGATTCTTCGCGATACCAAAGCAGTATCTCTAATCAGATGAGATTCCTCGGGTGGTCGATGCAGTCCCTTATCCAATAAGGTTTTACGCGTTACGAAAGCAGTATCTCTAAATACATGAGATTCTTCGGGTGGTCGAAGCAGTCCCTTATCCAATAAGGTTCTTCGCGATACCAAAGCAGTATCTCAAAACACATGAGATTCGTCGGGTGGTCGAAGCAGTCCCTTATCCAATAAGGTTCTTCGCGATACCAAAACAGTATCTCTAAACACATGAGATTCTTTGGGTGGTTGAAGCAGTCCCTCATCCAATAAGGTTCTTCGTGATACCAAAGCAGTATCTCTAAACACATAAGATTCTTCGGGTGGTCGAAGCTGTCCCTTATCCAATAAGGTTCTTCGCGATACCAAAACACTATCTCTAAACACATGAGATTCTTCGTGATACCAAAGCAGTATCTCTAAATACGTGAGATTCCTCGGGTGGTCGATGCAGTCCCTTATCCAATAAGCTTCTTCGCGATACGAAAGCAGTATCTCTAAACACATGAGATTCTTCGGGTGGTCGAAGCAGTCCCTTATCCAATAAGGTTCTTCGCGATACCAAAGCAATATCGCTAATCACATGAGATTCTTCGGGTGGTCGAAGCAGTCCTTTATCCAATAAGGTTCTTCGCGATACCAAAACAGTATCTCTAAACACATGAGATTCTTCGTGATACCAAAGCAAGATCTCTAAACACATGATATTCTTTGGCTGGTCGAAGCAGTCCCTTATCCAATAAGGTTCTTCGCGATACCAAAGACGTATCTCTAAACACATGAGATTCTTCAGGTGGTCGAAGCTGTAACGCCCCGATTCTGAATTCCCATTAATTGTTGAGTCTTTTAATTTATTTAATTGATGTTTGTTTTAAATTGAGAGATTATATATTGTTATTATGTGGTGTTTGCTTATTTTATCTATTTTACCGATTCGGAGAGTTTTCGGGGAATTAGAGTAAAAAGGGCATTTTAGACATTTAGCAATTTAGTGTGAGAATTGATTGATAAGTGTTGGAAAGAATTTGAGAGGAAAGAAATAGAGGTAGAAATAGAATAAGAGAGGAAAAGAAAGAAAGATAGTAACATAAGAAGAAAAACAAGAGAAAGAAAAGAGGAGAAGAGAAAGAGAAGAGAAAGTGGAGAGGAAAACCTAGAATCTTCAAGGGATCATCACCAAAGCTTGCAATCGATCGGTAAGGGTGTGAAACTCCATCATCTCTTTAATGTGTATGATTGTATATGTATGTGTGTGGATTTTGTAGAGTTCTACTCTTTTTCCACTTAGGTTAGAAGTTGGTTTTGGGAGTAGAATGAGGTTTTAATCGGTTAGAACTCGAATTAGACGATGTAGTTTAGTCGGGTGATGGTTGGGTTGTGCTACTGTGATTGGTTTGGATTTAATCGGTTGGTTGTGTGGAGTTTGGGCTTTGAGACAGCCATGGAAGTTCTGTCTTCGCAAGTTCGCCAGGCGAATGGCAGCGAAGCTTCGCCAGGCGAAGCCCAGCGAGCTGTAGCGAAGCAAGTCAGAAGCTAATACCCTGTATTCGCTGGCAAGTTCGCCAGGCGAGGTGAGTTGGCGATGGTTCGCCAGGCGAGTGGGTAGCGAGCCTCAGCGAGTAATTCCAGAATTACTCCCAGTGGACTTCGCTGGGGAGTTCGCCAGGCGAAGGCCAGCGAGCATTCGCTGCGTGGCTTCGCCAGGCGAAGGTTGGCGAACCTGGCAGTGTTATTTTGTTTTGCTGTTTGTTCATGACATGATGTTTGATTGATTCAATTATGATTAGTGCCTATATGAATGATCGATGTGTGAACCGTTTCAACATGTTGTGCTGTGGGTGGCCGAAAGGCGTGAATCCTAGATTGTAGAGTAAATGGTGAATCTTGAATATTTGATAATCTTGTGTATTTACTCGAATTGAATAGAAACGCATTGATGGGCTGATATGTGTGTAAACCATGTGTGGAATGGTGCATAATGTGAATGCATGATAGATATATGCGATGTATGTGATAAATGCAATGAATATGTTTGGTGAGCATAGTATGCATTTTTGTGTCGATTGATCCCTCGGAGGATTTGCAGAACCTCGTATGATACGATGGTTATATTTGATTCCTTGGAGAATCGGTTGCATTGTGTGATTCCTTGGAGAATCGGTCATGACATGTAATCCCGTGGAGGATTGGTTAGAGTATTTGATTCCGTGGAGAATCTGCTGAGTACTTGATCCCGTGGAGGATCTGCTGAATATTCGATTCCGTGGAGAATCTGATGAATATTTGATTCCGTGGAGAATCTGCTGAGTACTTGATCCCGTGGAGGATCTGCTGAATACTCGATTCCTTAGGGAATTTGTTGAATGAGTCGGTACCGCATTTGCATCTGCATAGGGTCGTGTGTCGGTCTCTATGAGTTGCATGAGTCATCTGTGTATGATGCATTGGTTGTGTGAATATAACTGTGTAGGTTATATGTGATTGTTTGGAGGAAATATAGTGAATGTTCATGTGTATGTGTAGAGACATGATTATTTGTATATGCTTAATGTGGTGAGAACATAATTTGAGTATAACTTGTACCAATGTGAGTATATGTATATATACAATTTTATGCATTAACTGTTATGATGTTGTTTCTCACCCTTCTGCTGTTTTATAATGCTCTATGAGGCATTGCAGAGTAGGAAGCTGGAGGTTCTTTTGTGAAGCGATGTCTTCATTCTTTTTGGTCAATGGCTCTGATATGTAACATCTGGGTAGTTAGGAAGTCTTTGACTCTTTTGGAGTTACATTTGTTTTGATTCTTTTGTGATACATATGTGTATGTATCTGCTGTGGATATGTTGTAAAGCATGAATTAACTAATGGTTGTATATACTTTTATGAATGAGATCGATTCAATATTTGGATGTTTCCGCTTTATTCTAAATATTGAGATGTGGGTTACCCGTTGTTGCATATCTATTTTGAGCAGGTATCGTATGTGTGTAATTTCATGATAATGTGACGCGCCTCTTTTATACCATGTTTTAATCAAACTCTGATGAAATAAATTTTCTATGTGCCTAATTGATGTATGGTAATTTATTTGGGGTATAGAAAGGGGGTGTTACATTAAGTGGTATCAGAGCCAGTGTTGAGTCAGTCGTGTCTGTCTTGTTGTTGTGTTGGTTGAACGGTTGTTTAACCTTGTTGATTTTTGGGAATCCTCAGAATATGGCAGGTCGTAATGACAATGCTATGGCAGCGGCGTTAGAGGCTATGGCCAGAGCTGTGCAGGGTGCACCTAACGTGAATGCGAATGATGAGTTCAGGAAGAACCAACCACCGGTGTTTAAAGGGAGATTTGATCCGGATGGTGCTCAGATATGGTTAAAGGAAATTGAGAGAATTTTTAGGGTGATGGATTGTGCTGAAGGGAATAAGGTGAGACTAGGGACTCACATGCTGAGAGAAGAGGCCGATGACTGGTGGGTCAGCATGAGGCAAGTTCTTGAGGTCGACGACGAGGAGATTACGTGGGATTTATTTCGTGCTGAGTTTCTAAGGAAGTATTATCCCGAAAGTGTTAAAGGGAAGAGAGAAATGGAATTTCTGGAGTTGAAACAAGGTAATATGTCGGTGGTGGACTACACCGCTAAGTTTACTGAGTTAGTGAAGTTTCACCCTCACTATGATGCGGTTACGGCGGAATTTTCCAAATGTATCAAGTATGAGAATGGCTTGCGTCCGGAGATAAAGCAAGCGGTGGGGTATCAAAGGATACGAAGATTTTCGGATTTGACTGAGTGTTGTAGAATTTATGAAGAAGATAGTAGAGCTCGTTCTACTCATTATAAGGGTTTGAGCGAGAGGAGAGGGAAGCAGCAAGTACGAAGCGGACCTTATGTGACGCCTGCTGATAAGGGCAAACATAGGGGAAACTTTGATAGGAGACCCGGAGGAGGTTCCGGTGCGATCAAATGTTTTAAGTGTGGCGTGATGGGCCACAAGTCTTATGATTGTGGAAAGTTCAAGGCGAAGTGTTCCAATTGTGGGCTCCTTGGACATGATGCAACAGAGTGTAGAAAGAATGCTGTGAAGTGTTTTAATTGTGGCGAGGTGGGTCACATTAGCTCGAATTGTACCAAACCGAAGCAAGCTCAGGCGGGCGGAAAAGTTTTCGCGTTAGCAGGTTCAGACGCTACTAATGCGGCGGATCGTTTGATTAAAGGTACATGCTTTATTAATGATATGCCTTTAGTTGCTATTATTGATACTGGAGCGACTCACTCGTTCATTTCTCTTGCGTGTGCTAAGCGGTTGGATTTGTGTATGGTTTCTTTGAGTAGTGGTTTGGTTATTGGGACTCCCGCTTCGGGGTCGGTAACTACTTCTTTGGTGTGTGCAAGTTGTCCTTTGACCATGTATGGTAAGGACTTCGTTATGGATTTAGTGTGTTTGCCGTTGGAAGGTTTGGACGTAATCTTGGGTATGAACTGGTTGCAATTTAATAGAGTTCATTTGGATTGCTATCACAAGTTAGTAAGGTTTCCTTCTTTGGAAGATGGTGAAAACGAGAGTTTTCTTTCCACTAAAGAGTTGAAGAAACTTTTAGCGGACGAAGCTCAGTTGTTTGGTTTGTTTGCATCGTTGTCGGTGGAGAGCAAAGTTGAGCTCGACGTGTTTCCTGTGGTTTGTGAATTTCCTGAAGTGTTTCCGGAAGATGTTGCGGATGTGCCGCCAAAGAGAGAGGTTGAATTTTCTATTGATCTAGTTCCAGGTACTAGACCGATTTCGATGGCCCCGTATCGGATGTCGGCATCGGAGTTGGTGGAATTGAAGAAGCAGTTGAATGATTTGTTGGATAAGAGATTTGTAAGACCAAGTGTTTCTCCTTGGGGTGCGCCGGTATTGTTGGTAAAGAAGAAGGATGGTAGTATGCGATTGTGTATTGATTATCGGCAGTTGAATAAGGTGACAATTAAGAACAAGTATCCGCTTCCAAGAATTGATGATCTGATGGATCAATTGGTTGGAGCCCGTGTTTTTAGTAAGATTGATTTAAGATCCGGTTATCATCAGATTCGAGTTAAGGAAGAAGATATTTCGAAGACGGCTTTTAGAACACGATATGGTCACTATGAGTATACGGTGATGCCATTCGGAGTTTCTAATGCGCCGGGTGTTTTCATGGAATATATGAACCGTATTTTCCACGAGCAGTTGGATCGTTTTGTGGTGGTGTTTATCGATGACATTTTGATTTATTCTAATTCTCGAGAGGAACACGAAGAACATTTAAGGATTGTGTTGCGAATTTTGAAAGAGAAGAAGTTGTATGCAAAGTTGTCTAAGTGTGAGTTTTGGTTGTCGGAGGTGAGTTTTCTTGGACATATTATTTCCGGCAATGGTATTAGTGTGGATCCATCCAAGATCGATGCGGTAATGCAATGGGAGACTCCAAGATCGGTTACGGAAATTCGAAGCTTTTTGGGCTTGGCCGGTTACTACCGGAGGTTTATCGAAGGATTTTCAAAGTTAGCACTCCCGTTAACGCAGTTGACTTGTAAAGGAAAGGCCTTTATTTGGGATGTTAATTGTGAAGAGGGTTTCATGGAATTAAAGAGAAGGTTAACAACAGCGCCAGTTTTGATTTTGCCGAATCCTACGGAACCTTTTGTGGTTTACTGCGATGCTTCTTTGTCAGGATTGGGTGGTGTATTGATGCAAGATGGGAAGGTCGTGGCGTATGCTTCTAGGCAGTTGAGAGTGCATGAAAAGAATTATCCTACTCATGATTTGGAGTTAGCGGCCGTGGTTTTCGTTTTGAAAATTTGGAGGCACTATCTTTATGGTGCAAGATTTGAAGTTTTTAGCGATCACAAGAGTTTGAAGTATTTGTTTGATCAAAAGGAATTGAATATGAGGCAAAGGAGATGGCTAGAACTTTTGAAGGACTATGATTTTGGTTTAAATTATCATCCGGGTAAGGCGAATGTGGTAGCCGATGCCTTAAGTCGGAAGTCGTTGCACGTGTCTACTTTGATGGTTAGAGAGTGGGAACTCTTGGAGAACTTTAGAGATTTGAGTTTGATTTGTGAGTTAACGCCGAGTAGTGTGAAGCTTGGTATGTTGCATGTCACGAATGATTTCCTTACTACAGTGTGCGAAAAGCAAAAGTTGGATTTGAAATTTGTGGATTTGATGACGAATGGAAATGAAGATTTCAACGTTGATGAATTAGGAGTTTTGAGGTTTCGAGGTCGTATTTGTATTCCCGATGACGCGGATTTGAAAAAGATGATATTGGAAGAGGGACATCGGAGTAAATTAAGTATTCACCCGGGAGCGAATAAGATGTATCAGGATTTGAAGAAGATCTTTTGGTGGTCTGGATTGAAAAGCGATGTTGCTCGTTTTGTGTACTCGTGTTTGACTTGTCAGAAGTCTAAGGTAGAGCATCAGAAGCCTAGTGGATTGATGCAACCGTTGGATATTCCGGAATGGAAATGGGATAGTATATCGATGGATTTTGTTACGGGATTGCCGAATACGCAAAGAGGACATAATGCTATTTGGGTGATTGTTGATAGGCTTACTAAATCGGCTCATTTTATTCCGATTGATATTACTTATTCTTTGGAAAGGTTGGCCGAGATTTATGTTGGCACTATTGTGAAGCTTCATGGAGTTCCTAAGAGTATTGTGTCGGATAGAGATCCTAGATTTACTTCAAGATTTTGGGAGAGTTTGCAAGGTGCCTTGGGTTCTAAGTTGAGATTGAGTTCGGCATATCATCCGCAAACGGATGGTCAAACCGAAAGGACGATTCAATCGTTAGAAGATTTGTTGCGTGCTTGTGTGCTTGAACAAGGTGGTGCATGGGACAGTTATTTAGCGTTGATTGAATTCACCTATAATAACAGTTTCCATTCGAGTATTGGTATGGCGCCATTTGAGGCTTTATATGGACGGAGATGTCGAACACCTCTGTGTTGGCATGAGACGGGTGAAAGGTCGGTAGTTGGTCCTGAAATGGTACAGCAAACGACGGAAAAGGTGAAATTTATTCGGGAAAAGATGAGAGCTTCTCAGAATAGACAGAAAAGTTATCATGATAAAAGGAGAAAGGATCTCGAGTTTCAAGAGGGCGACCATGTGTTTTTGAGAGTTACACCGGTTACGGGTGTGGGTCGTGCCTTGAAGTCGAGAAAGTTGACTTCTCGTTTTATTGGTCCGTATCAGATTGTCGCACGGGTTGGTGCTGTGGCGTATCGTGTGGCGTTGCCTCCGAACCTTTCGAATTTGCATGATGTATTCCATGTCTCGCAACTTCGGAAGTATGTTCCGGATCCGTCACAT
The DNA here is from genome assembly GCA_963859935.3 of Lathyrus sativus. Lineage (NCBI taxonomy): Eukaryota > Viridiplantae > Streptophyta > Magnoliopsida > Fabales > Fabaceae > Lathyrus > Lathyrus sativus. The sequence continues at coordinate 232,386,700 of OZ012740.1, read as the reverse complement.
GTGATCCCAATGGATGAAGTTGAAGTAAGAGATAACCTTACAGTTGAAGTTTTACCGGTTAGTATTTTGGACCGTGAAGTTAAGAAACTAAGAGGCAAGGATATTGCGCTTGTGAAAGTGTCCTGGGGAGGTGCCGCGGAAGGCAACATGACTTGGGAATTGGAAAGCAAGATGCGAGAATCGCATCCAGAGTTGTTTGAATCAGGTGATATTTTCGAGGACGAAAATTTCTAAAGTGGGGGAGAGTTGTAACGCCCCGATTCTGAATTCCCATTAATTGTTGAGTCTTTTAATTTATTTAATTGATGTTTGTTTTAAATTGAGAGATTATATATTGTTATTATGTGGTGTTTGCTTATTTTATCTATTTTACCGATTCGGAGAGTTTTCGGGGAATTAGAGTAAAAAGGGCATTTTAGACATTTAGCAATTTAGTGTGAGAATTGATTGATAAGTGTTGGAAAGAATTTGAGAGGAAAGAAATAGAGGTAGAAATAGAATAAGAGAGGAAAAGAAAGAAAGATAGTAACATAAGAAGAAAAACAAGAGAAAGAAAAGAGGAGAAGAGAAAGAGAAGAGAAAGTGGAGAGGAAAACCTAGAATCTTCAAGGGATCATCACCAAAGCTTGCAATCGATCGGTAAGGGTGTGAAACTCCATCATCTCTTTAATGTGTATGATTGTATATGTATGTGTGTGGATTTTGTAGAGTTCTACTCTTTTTCCACTTAGGTTAGAAGTTGGTTTTGGGAGTAGAATGAGGTTTTAATCGGTTAGAACTCGAATTAGACGATGTAGTTTAGTCGGGTGATGGTTGGGTTGTGCTACTGTGATTGGTTTGGATTTAATCGGTTGGTTGTGTGGAGTTTGGGCTTTGAGACAGCCATGGAAGTTCTGTCTTCGCAAGTTCGCCAGGCGAATGGCAGCGAAGCTTCGCCAGGCGAAGCCCAGCGAGCTGTAGCGAAGCAAGTCAGAAGCTAATACCCTGTATTCGCTGGCAAGTTCGCCAGGCGAGGTGAGTTGGCGAAGGTTCGCCAGGCGAGTGGGTAGCGAGCCTCAGCGAGTAATTCCAGAATTACTCCCAGTGGACTTCGCTGGGGAGTTCGCCAGGCGAAGGCCAGCGAGCATTCGCTGCGTGGCTTCGCCAGGCGAAGGTTGGCGAACCTGGCAGTGTTATTTTGTTTTGCTGTTTGTTCATGACATGATGTTTGATTGATTCAATTATGATTAGTGCCTATATGAATGATCGATGTGTGAACCGTTTCAACATGTTGTGCTGTGGGTGGCCGAAAGGCGTGAATCCTAGATTGTAGAGTAAATGGTGAATCTTGAATATTTGATAATCTTGTGTATTTACTCGAATTGAATAGAAACGCATTGATGGGCTGATATGTGTGTAAACCATGTGTGGAATGGTGCATAATGTGAATGCATGATAGATATATGCGATGTATGTGATAAATGCAATGAATATGTTTGGTGAGCATAGTATGCATTTTTGTGTCGATTGATCCCTCGGAGGATTTGCAGAACCTCGTATGATACGATGGTTATATTTGATTCCTTGGAGAATCGGTTGCATTGTGTGATTCCTTGGAGAATCGGTCATGACATGTAATCCCGTGGAGGATTGGTTAGAGTATTTGATTCCGTGGAGAATCTGCTGAGTACTTGATCCCGTGGAGGATCTGCTGAATATTCGATTCCGTGGAGAATCTGATGAATATTTGATTCCGTGGAGAATCTGCTGAGTACTTGATCCCGTGGAGGATCTGCTGAATACTCGATTCCTTAGGGAATTTGTTGAATGAGTCGGTACCGCATTTGCATCTGCATAGGGTCGTGTGTCGGTCTCTATGAGTTGCATGAGTCATCTGTGTATGATGCATTGGTTGTGTGAATATAACTGTGTAGGTTATATGTGATTGTTTGGAGGAAATATAGTGAATGTTCATGTGTATGTGTAGAGACATGATTATTTGTATATGCTTAATGTGGTGAGAACATAATTTGAGTATAACTTGTACCAATGTGAGTATATGTATATATACAATTTTATGCATTAACTGTTATGATGTTGTTTCTCACCCTTCTGCTGTTTTATAATGCTCTATGAGGCATTGCAGAGTAGGAAGCTGGAGGTTCTTTTGTGAAGCGATGTCTTCATTCTTTTTGGTCAATGGCTCTGATATGTAACATCTGGGTAGTTAGGAAGTCTTTGACTCTTTTGGAGTTACATTTGTTTTGATTCTTTTGTGATACATATGTGTATGTATCTGCTGTGGATATGTTGTAAAGCATGAATTAACTAATGGTTGTATATACTTTTATGAATGAGATCGATTCAATATTTGGATGTTTCCGCTTTATTCTAAATATTGAGATGTGGGTTACCCGTTGTTGCATATCTATTTTGAGCAGGTATCGTATGTGTGTAATTTCATGATAATGTGACGCGCCTCTTTTATACCATGTTTTAATCAAACTCTGATGAAATAAATTTTCTATGTGCCTAATTGATGTATGGTAATTTATTTGGGGTATAGAAAGGGGGTGTTACATTAAGTGGTATCAGAGCCAGTGTTGAGTCAGTCGTGTCTGTCTTGTTGTTGTGTTGGTTGAACGGTTGTTTAACCTTGTTGATTTTTGGGAATCCTCAGAATATGGCAGGTCGTAATGACAATGCTATGGCAGCGGCGTTAGAGGCTATGGCCAGAGCTGTGCAGGGTGCACCTAACGTGAATGCGAATGATGAGTTCAGGAAGAACCAACCACCGGTGTTTAAAGGGAGATTTGATCCGGATGGTGCTCAGATATGGTTAAAGGAAATTGAGAGAATTTTTAGGGTGATGGATTGTGCTGAAGGGAATAAGGTGAGACTAGGGACTCACATGCTGAGAGAAGAGGCCGATGACTGGTGGGTCAGCATGAGGCAAGTTCTTGAGGTCGACGACGAGGAGATTACGTGGGATTTATTTCGTGCTGAGTTTCTAAGGAAGTATTATCCCGAAAGTTCTTCGCGATACCAAAGCAGTATCTTTAAACACATGAGATTCGTCGGGTGGTCGAAGCAGTCCCTTATCCAATACGGTTCTTCACGATACCAAAACAGTATCTCTAGACACATGAGATTCTTCGGGTGGTTGAAGCAGTCTCTTATCCAATAAGGTTCTTCGCGATACCAAAGCAGTATCTCTAAACACATCAGATTCTTCGGGTGATCGAAGCAGTACCTTATTCAATAAGGTTCTTTGTGATACCAAAGCAGTATCTCTAAACACATGATATTCTTCGGATGGTCGAAGCAGTCCCTTATCCAATAAGGTTCTTCAAGATACCAAAGCAGTATCTCTAAACACAGGAGATTCTTCGGGTGGTCAAAGCAGTCCCTTATCCAATAAGGTTCTTCGCGATACCAAAACAATATCTCTAAACACATGAGATTCTTCGTGATACCAAAGCAGTATCTTTAAATACGTGAGATTCCTCGGGTGGTCGATGCAGTCCCTTATCCAATAAGGTTCTTCGCGATACGAAAGCAGTATCTCTAAACACATGAGATTCTTCGGGTGGTCGAAGCAGTCCCTTATCCAATAAGGTTCTTCGCGATACCAAAGCAATATCTCTAATCACATGAGATTCTTCGGGTGGTCGAAGCAGTCCTTTATCCAATAAGGTTCTTCGCGATACCAAAACAATATCTCTAAACACATGAGATTCTTCGTGATACCAAAGCAGTATCTTTAAATACGTGAGATTCCTCGGGTGGTCGATGCAGTCCCTTATCCAATAAGGTTCTTCGCGATACGAAAGCAGTATCTCTAAACACATGAGATTCTTTGGGTGGTCGAAGCAGTCCCTTATCCAATAAGGTTCTTCGTGATACCAAAGCAATATCTCTAATCACATGAGATTCTTCGGGTGGTCGAAGCAGTCCTTTATCCAATAAGGTTCTTCGCGATACCAAAACAGTATCTCTAAACACATGAGATTCTTCGTGATACCAAATCAAGATCTCTAAATACATGAGATTCTTTGGGTGGTCGATGCATTCCCTTATCCAATAAGGTTCTTCGCAATACGAAAGCAGTATCTCTATACACACGAGATTCTTCGGGTGGTTGAAGTAGTCCCTTATCCAATAAGGTTCTTCGCGATACCAAAGCAGTATCTCTAAACACATAAGATTCATCGGGTTGTCGAAGCAGTCCCTTATCCAATAAGGTTCTTCGCGATACCAAAACAATATCTCTAAACACATGAGATTCTTAGGGTGGTTGAAGCAATCCCTTATCCAATAAGGTTCTTCGTGATACCAAAGCAGCATCTCTAAACACATGAGATTCTTCGGGTGATCGAAGCAGTACCTTATTCAACAAGGTTCTTCGTGATACCAAAGCAGTATCTCTAAACACATAATATTCTTCGGGTGGTCGAAGCAGTCCCTTATCCAATAAGGTTCTTCGCGATACCAAAGCAGTATCTCTAAACACATGAGATTCTTCGGGTGGTCGAAGCAGTCCTTTATCCAATACGGTTCTTCGCGATACCAAAACAGTATCTCTAAACACATGAGATTCTTCGCGATACCAAAGCAGTATCTCTAATCAGATGAGATTCCTCGGGTGGTCGATGCAGTCCCTTATCCAATAAGGTTTTACGCGTTACGAAAGCAGTATCTCTAAACACATGAGATTCTTCGGGTGGTCGAAGCAGTCCCTTATCCAATAAGGTTCTTCGCGATACCAAAGCAGTATCTCTAAACACATGAGATTCGTCGGGTGGTCAAAGCAGTCCCTTATCCAATAAGGTTCTTCGCGAGACCAAAGCAGTATCTCTAAACACATGAGATTCTTCGGGTTGTCGAAACAGTCCCTTATCCAATAAGGTTCTTCACGATACCAAAGCAGTATCTCTAAACACATGAGATTCTTCGGGTGGTCAAAGCAGTCCCTTATCCAATAAGGTTCTTCGCGATACCAAAACAATATCTCTAAACACATGAGATTCTTCGTAATACCAAAGCAGTATCTTTAAATACGTGAGATTCCTCGGGTGGTCGATGCAGTCCCTTATCCAATAAGCTTCTTCGCGATACGAAAGCAGTATCTCTAAACACATGAGATTCTTCGGGTGGTCAAAGCAGTCCCTTATCCAATAAGGTTCTTCGCGATACCAAAGCAATATCTCTAATTACATGAGATTCTTCGGGTGGTCGAAGCAGCCTTTATCCAATAAGGTTCTTCGCGATACCAAAACAGTATCTCTAAACACATGAGATTCTTCGTGATACCAAAGCAAGATCTCTAAACACATGATATTCTTTGGCTGGTCGAAGCAGTCCCTTATCCAATAAGGTTCTTCGCGATACCAAAGACGTATCTCTAAACACATGAGATTCTTCAGGTGGTCGAAGGAGTCCTTTATCCAATAAAGTTATTTGTGATACCAAAGCAGTATCTCTAATCACATGAGATTCTTTGGGTGGTCGAAGCAGTCCCTTATCCAATAAGGTTTTACGCGATACCAAAGCAGTATCTCTAATCACATGAGATTCTTCGGGTGGTCAAAGCAGTCCCTTGTCCAATAAGGTTCTTAGCGATACCAAAGCAGTATCTGTAATCACATGAGATTCTTCGGGTGGTAAAAGCAGTCCCTTATCCAATAAGGTTCTTCGCGATACCAAAGAGTATCTCTAAATACATGAGATTCTTCGGGTGGTCGAAGTAGTCCCTTATCCAATAAGGTTCTTCGAGATACCAAAGTAGTATCTCTAATCACACGAGATTCTTCGGGTGGTCGAAGCAGTCCCTTATCCAATAAGGTTCTTTGCGATACCAAAATAGTATCTCTAAAAGCATGAGATTCTTCGGGTGGTTGAAGCAGTCCCTTATCCAATAAGGTTCTTCGCGATACCAAAGAAGTATCTCTAATCACATGAGATTCTACGGGTGGTCAAAGCAGTCCCTTATCCAATAAGGTTCTTCGCGATACCAAAGCAGTATCTTTAAACACATGAGATTCGTCGGGTGGTCGAAGCAGTCCCTTATCCAATACGGTTCTTCACGATACCAAAACAGTATCTCTAGACACATGAGATTCTTCGGGTGGTTGAAGCAGTCCCTTATCCAATAAGGTTCTTCGCGATACCAAAGCAGTATCTCTAAACACATCAGATTCTTCGGGTGATCGAAGCAGTACCTTATTCAATAAGGTTCTTCGTGATACCAAAGCAGTATCTCTAAACACATGATATTCTTCGGATGGTCGAAGCAGTCCCTTATCCAATAAGGTTCTTCAAGATACCAAAGCAGTATCTCTAAACACATGAGATTCTTCGGGTGGTCAAAGCAGTCCCTTATCCAATAAGGTTCTTCGCGATACCAAAACAATATCTCTAAACACATGAGATTCTTCGTGATACCAAAGCAGTATCTTTAAATACGTGAGATTCCTCGGGTGGTCGATGCAGTCCCTTATCCAATAAGGTTCTTCGCGATACGAAAGCAGTATCTCTAAACACATGAGATTCTTCGGGTGGTCGAAGCAGTCCCTTATCCAATAAGGTTCTTCGCGATACCAAAGCAATATCTCTATTCACATGAGATTCTTCGGGTGGTCGAAGCAGTCCTTTATCCAATAAGGTTCTTCGCGATACCAAAACAGTATCTCTAAACACATGAGATTCTTCGTGATACCAAATCAAGATCTCTAAATACATGAGATTCTTCAGGTGGTTGAAGTAGTCCCTTATCCAATAAGGTTCTTCGCGATACCAAAGCAATATCTCTAAACACATGAGATTTGTCGGGTGGTCGAAGCAGTCCCTTATCCAATAAGGTTCTTCACGATACCAAAACAGTATCTCTAAACACATGAGATTCTTCGGGTGGTTGAAGCAGTCCCTCATCCAATAAGGTTCTTCGCGATACCAAAGCAGTATCTCTAAATACATGAGATTCTTCGGGTGATCAAAGTAGGACCTTATTCAATAAGGTTCTTCGTGATACCAAAGCAGTATCTCTAAACACATGATATTCTTCGGGTGGTCGAAGCAGTCCCTTATCCAATAAGGTTCTTCGCGATACCAAAGCAGTATCTCTAAACACATGAGATTCTTCGGGTGGTCGAAGCAGTCCTTTATCCAATACGGTTCTTCGCGATACCAAAGCAGTATCTCTAATCAGATGAGATTCCTCGGGTGGTCGATGCAGTCCCTTATCCAATAAGGTTCTACGCGTTACGAAAGCAGTATCTCTAAACACATGAGATTCTTCGGGTGGTCGAAGCAGTCCCTTATCCAATAAGGTTCTTCGCGATACCAAAGCAGTATCTCTAAACACATGAGATTCGTCGGGTGGTCGAAGCAGTCCCTTATCCAATAAGGTTCTTCGCGATACCAAAACAGTATCTCTAAACACATGAGATTCTTCGGGTGGTTGAAGCAGTCCCTCATCCAATAAGGTTCTTCGCGATACCAAAACAATATCTCTAAACACATGAGATTCTTCGTGATACCAAAGCAGTATCTTTAAATACGTGAGATTCCTCGGGTGGTCGATGCAGTCCCTTATCCAATAAGGTTCTTCGCGATACGAAAGCAGTATCTCTAAACACATGAGATTCTTCGGGTGGTCGAAGCAGTCCCTTATCCAATAAGGTTCTTCGCGATACCAAAGCAATATCTCTATTCACATGAGATTCTTCGGGTGGTCGAAGCAGTCCTTTATCCAATAAGGTTCTTCGCGATACCAAAACAGTATCTCTAAACACATGAGATTCTTCGTGATACCAAATCAAGATCTCTAAATACATGAGATTCTTCAGGTGGTTGAAGTAGTCCCTTATCCAATAAGGTTCTTCGCGATACCAAAGCAATATCTCTAAACACATGAGATTTGTCGGGTGGTCGAAGCAGTCCCTTATCCAATAAGGTTCTTCACGATACCAAAACAGTATCTCTAAACACATGAGATTCTTCGGGTGGTTGAAGCAGTCCCTCATCCAATAAGGTTCTTCGCGATACCAAAGCAGTATCTCTAAATACATGAGATTCTTCGGGTGATCAAAGTAGGACCTTATTCAATAAGGTTCTTCGTGATACCAAAGCAGTATCTCTAAACACATGATATTCTTCGGGTGGTCGAAGCAGTCCCTTATCCAATAAGGTTCTTCGCGATACCAAAGCAGTATCTCTAAACACATGAGATTCTTCGGGTGGTCGAAGCAGTCCTTTATCCAATACGGTTCTTCGCGGTACCAAAGCAGTATCTCTAATCAGATGAGATTCCTCGGGTGGTCGATGCAGTCCCTTATCCAATAAGGTTCTACGCGTTACGAAAGACGTATCTCTAAACACATGAGATTCTTCGGGTGGTCGAAGCAGTCCCTTATCCAATAAGGTTCTTCGCGATACCAAAGCAGTATCTCTAAACACATGAGATTCGTCGGGTGGTCGAAGCAGTCCCTTATCCAATAAGGTTCTTCGCGATACCAAAACAGTATCTCTAAACACATGAGATTCTTCGGGTGGTTGAAGCAGTCCCTCATCCAATAAGGTTCTTTGCTATACCAAAGCAGTATCTCTAAATACATGAGATTCTTCGGGTGATCAAAGCAGGACCTTATTCAATAAGGTTCTTCGTGATACCAAAGTAGTATCTCTAAACACATGATATTCTTCAGGTGGTCGAAGCAGTCCCTTATCCAATAAGGTTCTTCATGATACCAAAGCAATATCTCTAAACACATGAAATTCTTCGGGTGGTCGAAGCAGTCCCTTATCCAATAAGGTTCTTCGCGATACCAAAACAGTATCTCTAAACACATGAGATTCTTCGTGAGACCAAAGCAGTATCTCTAAATACGTGAGATTCGTCGGGTGGTCGATGCAGTCCCTTATCCAATAAGGTTCTTCGCAATACGAAAGCAGTATCTCTATTCACACGAGATTCTTCAGGTGGTCGAAATAGTCCCTTATCCAATAAGGTTCTTCGCGATATGAAAGCAGTATCTATAAACACATGAGATTCTTCGGGTGGTTGAAGCAGTCCCTTATCCAATAAGGTTCTTCGCGATACCAAAGCAATATCTCTAATCAAATGAGATTCTTCGGGTGGTCGAAGTATGTCCCTTATCCAATAAGGTTCTTCGCGATACCAAAACAGTATCTCTAAACACATGAGATTCTTCGCGATACCAAAGCAGTATCTCTAAACACATGAGATTCGTCGGGTGGTCGAAGCAATCCCTTATCCAATAAGGTTCTTCGCGAGACCAAAGCAGTATCTCTAAACACATGAGATTCTTCGGGTTGTTGAAACAGTCCGTTTTCCAATAAGGTTCTTCGTGATACCAAAGTAGTATCTCTAAACACATGAGATTCCTCGGGTGGTCGATGCAGTCCCTTATCCAATAAGGTTATTCGCGATACGAAAGCGGTATCTCTAAACACATGAGATTCTTTGAGTGTTCGAAGCAGTCCCTTATCCAATAAGGTTCTTCACGATACCAAAGCAGTATCTCTAATCACATGAGATTCTTCGTGTTGTCGAAGCAGTCCCTTATCCAATAAGGTTCTTCGTGATACCAAAGCAGTATCTCTAAACACATGAGATTCTTCGGGTGGTCGAAGCAGTCCCTTATCCAATAAGGTTCTTCGCGATACCAAAACAGTATCTCTAAACACATGAGATTCTTCGGGTGGTTGAAGTCGTCCCTTATCGAATAAGGTTCTTCGCGATACCAAAGCAGTATCTCTAAACACATGAGATTCTTCGGGAGATCGAAGCAGTACCTTATTCAATAAGGTTCTCCGTGATACCAAAGCAGTATCTCTAAACATATGATATTCTTCGGAGGGTCGAAGCAGTCCCTTATCCAATAAGGTTCTTCGCGATACCAAAGCAATATCTCTAAACACATAAGATTCTTCGGGTGGTCGAAGCTGTCCCTTATCCAATAAGGTTCTTCGCGATACCAAAGCAGTATCTCTAAACACATGAGATTCTTCGGAGGGGTCGAAGCATTCCCTTATCCAATAAGGTTCCTTGCGATACCAAAACGGTATCTCTAAACACATGAGATTCTTCGGGTGGTCGATGCAGTCCCTTATCCAATAAGGTTCTTCGCGATACGAAAGTAGTATCTCTAAACACATGAGATTCTTTGGGTGGTCGAAGCAGTCCCTTATCCAATAAGGTTCTTCGCGAGACCAAAGCAGTATCTCTAAACACATGAGATTATTCGGGTAGTCGAAGCATTCCCTTATCCAATAAGGTTCCTTGCAATACCAAAACAATATCTCTAAACACATGAGATTCTTCGTGATACCAAAGTAGTATCTCTAAACACATGAGATTCCTCGAGTGGTCGATGCAGTCCCTTATCCAATAAGGTTATTCGCGATACGAAAGCAGTATCTCTAAACACATGAGATTCTTTGGGTGGTCGAAGCAGTCCCTTTTCCAATAAGGTTCTTCATGATACCAAAGCAGTATCTCTAATCACATGAGATTCTTCGGGTGGTCAAAGCAGTCCCTTATCCAATAAGGTTCTTCACGATACCAAAGCAGTATCTCTAAACACATGAGATTCGTCGGGTGGTCGAAGCAGTCCCTTATCCAATAAGGTTCTTCGCGATACCAAAACAGTATCTCTAAACACATGAGATTCTTCGGGTGGTTGAAGTCGTCCCTTATCCAATAAGGTTCTTCGCGATACCAAAGCAGTATCTCTAAACACATGAGATTCTTCGGGAGATCGAAGCAGTACCTTATTCAATAAGGTTCTTCGTTATACCAAAGCAGTATCTCTAAACATATGAAATTCTTCGGGTGGTCGAAGCAGTCCCTTATCCAATAAGGTTCTTCGTGATACCAAAGCAGTATCTCTAAACACATAAGATTCTTCGGGTGGTCGAAGCTGTCCCTTATCCAATAAGGTTCTTCGCGATACCAAAACACTATCTCTAAACACATGAGATTCTTCGTGATACCAAAGCAGTATCTCTAAATACATGAGATTTCTCGGGTGGTCGATGCAGTCCCATATTCAATAAGGCTGTCCGTGATACGAAAGCAATATCTCTAAACACATGAGATTCTTCAGGTGGTCGAAGCAGTCCCTTATCCAATAAGGTTCTTCGCAATACCAAAGCAGTATCTCTAATCACATGAGATTCTTCGGGTGGTTGAAGCAGTCCCTTATCCAATAAGGTTCTTCGCGATACCAAAGCAGTATCTCTAAACACATGAGATTCGTCGGGTGGTCGAAGCAGTCCCTTATCCAATAAGGTTCTTCGCGAGACCAAAGCAGTATCTCTAAACACATGAGATTCTTCGGGTTGTCGAAACAGTCCCTTTTCCAGTAAGGTTCTTCGCGATACCAAAACAGCATCTCTAAACACATGAGATTCTTCGGGTGGTTGAAGCATTCCCTTATCTAATAAGGTTCTTCGCGATACCAAAGCAGTATCTCTAAACACATGAGATTCATCGGGTGGTCGATGCAGTCCCTTATCCAATAAGGTTCTTCGCGATACGAAAGTAGTATCTCTAAACACATGAAATTCTTCGGGTGGTCGAAGCAGTCCCTTATCCAATAAGGTTCTTCGCGAGACCAAAGCAGTATCTCTAAACACATGAGATTCTTCGGGTAGTCGAAGCATTCCCTTATCCAATAAGGTTCCTTGCGATACCAAAACAGTATCTCTAAACACATGAGATTCTTCGTGATACCAAAGTAGTATCTCTAAACACATGAGATTCCTCGGGTGGTCGATGCAGTCCCTTATCCAATAAGGTTATTCGCGATACGAAAGCAGTATCTCTAAACACATGAGATTCTTTGGGTGGTCGAAGCAGTCCCTTATCCAATAAGGTTCTTCACGATACCAAAGCAGTATCTCTAATTACATGAGATTCTTCGGGTGGTCAAAGCAGTCCCTTATCCAATAAGGTTCTTCGCGATACCAAAGCAGTATCTCTAAACACATGAGATTCTTCAGGTGGTCGAAGCAGTCCCTTATCCAATAAGGTTCTTCGCGATACCAAAAGAGTATCTCTAAACACATGAGATTCTTCGGGTGGTTGAAGCCGTCCCTTATCCAATAAGGTTCTTCGCGATACCAAAGCAGTATCTCTAAACACATGAGATTCTTCGGGAGATCGAAGCAGTACCTTATTCAATAAGGTTCTTCGTTATACCAAAGCAGTATCTCTAAACATATGATATTCTTCGGAGGGTCGAAGCAGTCCCTTATCCAATAAGGTTCTTCGCGATACCAAAGCAATATCTCTAAACACATAAGATTCTTCGGGTGGTCGAAGCTGTCCCTTATCCAATAAGGTTCTTCGCGATACCAAAGCAGTATCTCTAAACACATGAGATTCTTCGGAGGGGTCGAAGCATTCCCTTATCCAATAAGGTTCCTTGCGATACCAAAACGGTATCTCTAAACACATGAGATTCTTCGGGTGGTCGATGCAGTCCCTTATCCAATAAGGTTCTTCGCGATACGAAAGTAGTATCTCTAAACACATGAGATTCTTTGGATGGTCGAAGCAGTCCCTTATCCAATAAGGTTCTTCGCGAGACCAAAGCAGTATCTCTAAACACATGAGATTATTCGGGTAGTCGAAGCATTCCCTTATCCAATAAGGTTCCTTGCGATACCAAAACAATATCTCTAAACACATGAGATTCTTCGTGATACCAAAGTAGTATCTCTAAACACATGAGATTCCTCGAGTGGTCGATGCAGTCCCTTATCCAATAAGGTTATTCGCGATACGAAAGCAGTATCTCTAAACACATGAGATTCTTTGGGTGGTCGAAGCAGTCCCTTTTCCAATAAGGTTCTTCATGATACCAAAGCAGTATCTCTAATCACATGAGATTCTTCGGGTGGTCAAAGCAGTCCCTTATCCAATAAGGTTCTTCACGATACCAAAGCAGTATCTCTAAACACATGAGATTCGTCGGGTGGTCGAAGCAGTCCCTTATCCAATAAGGTTCTTCGCGATACCAAAACAGTATCTCTAAACACATGAGATTCTTCGGGTGGTTGAAGTCGTCCCTTATCCAATAAGGTTCTTCGCGATACCAAAGCAGTATCTCTAAACACATGAGATTCTTCGGGAGATCGAAGCAGTACCTTATTCAATAAGGTTCTTCGTTATACCAAAGCAGTATCTCTAAACATATGAAATTCTTCGGGTGGTCGAAGCAGTCCCTTATCCAATAAGGTTCTTCGTGATACCAAAGCAGTATCTCTAAACACATAAGATTCTTCGGGTGGTCGAAGCTGTCCCTTATCCAATAAGGTTCTTCGCGATACCAAAACACTATCTCTAAACACATGAGATTCTTCGTGATACCAAAGCAGTATCTCTAAATACATGAGATTTCTCGGGTGGTCGATGCAGTCCCATATTCAATAAGGTTGTCCGTGATACGAAAGCAATATCTCTAAACACATGAGATTCTTCGGGTGGTCGAAGCAGTCCCTTATCCAATAAGGTTCTTCGCAATACCAAAGCAGTATCTCTAATCACATGAGATTCTTCGGGTGGTTGAAGCAGTCCCTTATCCAATAAGGTTCTTCGCGATACCAAAGCAGTATCTCTAAACACATGAGATTCGTCGGGTGGTCGAAGCAGTCCCTTATCCAATAAGGTTCTTCGCGAGACCAAAGCAGTATCTCTAAACACATGAGATTCTTCGGGTTGTCGAAACAGTCCCTTTTCCAATAAGGTTCTTCGCGATACCAAAACAGCATCTCTAAACACATGAGATTCTTCGGGTGGTTGAAGCATTCCCTTATCTAATAAGGTTCTTCGCGATACCAAAGCAGTATCTCTAAACACATGAGATTCATCGGGTGGTCGATGCAGTCCCTTATCCAATAAGGTTCTTCGCGATACGAAAGTAGTATCTCTAAACACATGAGATTCTTCGGGTGGTCGAAGCAGTCCCTTATCCAATAAGGTTCTTCGCGAGACCAAAGCAGTATCTCTAAACACATGAGATTCTTCGGGTAGTCGAAGCATTCCCTTATCCAATAAGGTTCCTTGCGATACCAAAATAGTATCTCTAAACACATGAGATTCTTCGTGATACCAAAGTAGTATCTCTAAACACATGAGATTCCTCGGGTGGTCGATGCAGTCCCTTATCCAATAAGGTTATTCGCGATACGAAAGCAGTATCTCTAAACACATGAGATTCTTTGGGTGGTCGAAGCAGTCCCTTATCCAATAAGGTTCTTCACGATACCAAAGCAGTATCTCTAATTACATGAGATTCTTCGGGTGGTCAAAGCAGTCCCTTATCCAATAAGGTTCTTCGCGATACCAAAGCAGTATCTCTAAACACATGAGATTTGTCGGGTGGTCGAAGCAGTCCCTTATCCAATAAGGTTCTTCGCGATACCAAAAGAGTATCTCTAAACACATGAGATTCTTCGGGTGGTTGAAGCCGTCCCTTATCCAATAAGGTTCTTCGCGATACCAAAGCAGTATCTCTAAACACATGAGATTCTTCGGGAGATCGAAGCAGTACCTTATTCAATAAGGTTCTTCGTTATACCAAAGCAGTATCTCTAACCATATGATATTCTTCGGGTGGTCGAAGCAGTCCCTTATCAAATAAGGTTCTTTACGATACCAAAGCAGTATCTCTAAACACATAAGATTCTTCGGGTGGTCGAAGCTGTCCCTTATCTAATAAGGTTCTTCGCCATACCAAAACACTATCTCTAAACACATGAGATTCTTCGTGATACCAAAGCAGTATCTCTAAATACATGAGATTTATCGGGTGGTCGATGCAGTCCCTTATTCAATAAGGTTGTTCGTGATACGAAAGCAGTATCTTTAAACACATGAGATTCTTCGGGTGGTCGAAGCAGTCCCTTATCCAATAAGGTTCTTCGCAATACCAAAGCAGTATCTCTAATCACATGAGACTCTTCGGGTGGTTGAAGCAGTCCCTTATCCAATAAGGTTCTTCGCGATACCAAAGCAGTATCTCTAAACACATGAGATTCGTCGGGTGGTCGAAGCAGTCCCTTATCCAATAAGGTTCTTCGCGAGACCAAAGCAGTATCTCTAAACACATGAGATTCTTCGGGTGGTCGAAACAGTCCCTTTTCCAATAAGGTTCTTTGCGATACCAAAACAGTATCTCTAAACACATGAGATTCTTCGGGTGGTTGAAGCATTCCCTTATCTAATAAGGTTCTTCGCGATACCAAAGCAGTATCTCTAAACACATGAGATTCTTTGGGTGGTCGATGCTGTCCCTTATCCAATAAGGTTCTTCGCGATACGAAAGTAGTATCTCTAAACACATGAGATTCTTCGGGTGGTCGAAGCAGTCCCTTATCCAATAAGGTTCTTCGCGAGACCAAAGCAGTATCTCTAAACACATGAGATTCTTCGGGTAGTCGAAGCATTCCCTTATCCAATAAGGTTCCTTGCGATACCAAAACAGTATCTCTAAACACATGAGATTCTTCGTGATACCAAAGTAGTATCTCTAAACACATGAGATTCCTCGGGTGGTCGATGCAGTCCCTTATCCAATAAGGTTATTCGCGATACGAAAGCAGTATCTCTTAACACATGAGATTCTTTGGGTGGTCGAAGCAGTCCCTTATCCAATAAGGTTCTTCACGATACCAAAGCAGTATCTCTAATCACATGAGATTCTTCGGGTGGTCAAAGCAGTCCCTTATCCAATAAGGTTCTTCACGATACCAAAGCAGTATCTCTAAACACATGAGATTTGTCGGGTGGTCGAAGCAGTCCCTTATCCAATAAGGTTCTTCGCGATACCAAAAGAGTATCTCTAAACACATGAGATTCTTCGGGTGGTTGAAGCCGTCCCTTATCCAATAAGGTTCTTCGCGATACCAAAGCAGTATCTCTAAACACATGAGATTCTTCGGGTGATCGAAGCAGTACCTTATTCAATAAGGTTCTTCGTGATTCCAAAGCAGTATCTCTAAACATATGATATTCTTCGGGTGGTCGAAGCAGTCCCTTATCCAATAAGGTTCTTCGCGATACCAAAGCAGTATCTCTAAACACATAACATTCTTCGGGTGGTCGAAGCTGTCCTTTATCCAATAAGGTTCTTCGCGATACCAAAACACTATCTCTAAACACATGAGATTCTTCGTGATACCAAAGCAGTATCTCTAAATACATGAGATTTCTCGGGTGGTCGATGCAGTCCCTTATTCAATAAGGTTGTTCGTGATACGAAAGCAGTATCTCTAAACACATGAGATTCTTCGGGTGGTCGAAGCAGTCCCTTATCCAATAAGGTTCTTCGCAATACCAAAGCAGTATCTCTAATCACATGAGATTCTTCGGGTGGTTGAAGCAGTCCCTTATCCAATAAGGTTCTTCGCGATACCAAAGTTGTATCTCTAAACACATGAGATTCTTCGGGTGATCGAAGCAGTACCTTATTCAATAAGGTTCTTCGTGATACCAAAGCAGTATCTCTAAACACAGGATATTCTTCGGGTGGTCAAAGCAGTCCCTTATCCATTAAGGTTCTTCGCGATACCAAAGAAGTATCTCTAAACACATGAGATTCTTCGGGTGGTCGAAGCAGTCTTTTATCCAATACGGTTCTTCGCGATACCAAAAAAGTATCTCTAAACACATGAGATTCTTCGTGATACCAAAGCAGTATCTCTAAATACATGAGATTCCTCGGGTGGTCGATGCAGTCCCTTATCCAATAAGGTTATTCGCGATACGAAAGCAGTATCTCTAAACACATGAGATTCTTTGGGTGGTCGAAGCAGTCCCTTATCCAATAAGGTTCTTCGCGAGACCAAAGCAGTATCTCTAAACACATGAGATTCTTCGGGTTGTCGAAACAGTCCCTTTTCCAATAAGGTTCTTCGCGATACCAAAACAGCATCTCTAAACACATGAGATTCTTCGGGTGGTTGAAGCATTCCCTTATCTAATAAGGTTCTTCGCGATACCAAAGCAGTATCTCTAAACACATGAGATTCTTCGGGTGGTCGATGCAGTCCCTTATCCAATAAGGTTCTTCGCGATACGAAAGTAGTATCTCTAAACACATGAGATTCTTCGGGTGGTCGAAGCAGTCCCTTATCCAATAA
Organism: Lathyrus sativus; assembly: GCA_963859935.3. Classification (NCBI taxonomy): domain Eukaryota; kingdom Viridiplantae; phylum Streptophyta; class Magnoliopsida; order Fabales; family Fabaceae; genus Lathyrus; species Lathyrus sativus. Next base: position 232,369,549 of record OZ012740.1, on the reverse strand, counting down.
GGTTCTTCGCGAGACCAAAGCAGTATCTCTAAACACATGAGATTCTTCGGGTAGTCGAAGCATTCCCTTATCCAATAAGGTTCCTTGCGATACCAAAACAGTATCTCTAAACACATGAGATTCTTCGTGATACCAAAGTAGTATCTCTAAACACATGAGATTCCTCGGGTGGTCGATGCAGTCCCTTATCCAATAAGGTTATTCGCGATACGAAAGCAGTATCTCTAAACACATGAGATTCTTTGGGTGGTCGAAGCAGTCCCTTATCCAATAAGGTTCTTCACGATACCAAAGCAGTATCTCTAATTACATGAGATTCTTCGAGTGGTCAAAGCAGTCCCTTATCCAATAAGGTTCTTCGCGATACCAAAGCAGTATCTCTAAACACATGAGATTTGTCGGGTGGTCGAAGCAGTCCCTTATCCAATAAGGTTCTTCGCGATACCAAAAGAGTATCTCTAAACACATGAGATTCTTCGGGTGGTTGAAGCCGTCCCTTATCCAATAAGGTTCTTCGCGATACCAAAGGAGTATCTCTAAACACATGAGATTCTTTGGGAGATCGAAGCAGTACCTTATTCAATAAGGTTCTTCGTTATACCAAAGCAGTATCTCTAACCATATGATATTCTTCGGGTGGTCGAAGCAGTCCCTTATCAAATAAGGTTCTTCGCGATACCAAAGCAGTATCTCTAAACACATAAGATTCTTCGGGTGGTCGAAGCTGTCCCTTATCTAATAAGGTTCTTCGCCATACCAAAACACTATCGCTAAACACATGAGATTCTTCGTGATACCAAAGCAGTATCTCTAAATACATGAGATTTATCGGGTGGTCGATGCAGTCCCTTATTCAATAAGGTTGTTCGTGATACGAAAGCAGTATCTTTAAACACATGAGATTCTTCGGGTGGTCGAAGCAGTCCCTTATCCAATAAGGTTCTTCGCAATACCAAAGCAGTATCTCTAATCACATGAGACTCTTCGGGTGGTTGAAGCAGTCCCTTATCCAATAAGGTTCTTCGCGATACCAAAGCAGTATCTCTAAACACATGAGATTCGTCGGGTGGTCGAAGCAGTCCCTTATCCAATAAGGTTCTTCGCGAGACCAAAGCAGTATCTCTAAACACATGAGATTCTTCGGGTGGTCGAAACAGTCCCTTTTCCAATAAGGTTCTTTGCGATACCAAAACAGTATCTCTAAACACATGAGATTCTTCGGGTGGTTGAAGCATTCCCTTATCTAATAAGGTTCTTCGCGATACCAAAGCAGTATCTCTAAACACATGAGATTCTTTGGGTGGTCGATGCTGTCCCTTATCCAATAAGGTTCTTCGCGATACGAAAGTAGTATCTCTAAACACATGAGATTCTTCGGGTGGTCGAAGCAGTCCCTTATCCAATAAGGTTCTTCGCGAGACCAAAGCAGTATCTCTAAACACATGAGATTCTTCGGGTAGTCGAAGCATTCCCTTATCCAATAAGGTTCCTTGCGATACCAAAACAGTATCTCTAAACACATGAGATTCTTCGTGATACCAAAGTAGTATCTCTAAACACATGAGATTCCTCGGGTGGTCGATGCAGTCCCTTATCCAATAAGGTTATTCGCGATACGAAAGCAGTATCTCTTAACACATGAGATTCTTTGGGTGGTCGAAGCAGTCCCTTATCCAATAAGGTTCTTCACGATACCAAAGCAGTATCTCTAATCACATGAGATTCTTCGGGTGGTCAAAGCAGTCCCTTATCCAATAAGGTTCTTCACGATACCAAAGCAGTATCTCTAAACACATGAGATTTGTCGGGTGGTCGAAGCAGTCCCTTATCCAATAAGGTTCTTCGCGATACCAAAAGAGTATCTCTAAACACATGAGATTCTTCGGGTGGTTGAAGCCGTCCCTTATCCAATAAGGTTCTTCGCGATACCAAAGCAGTATCTCTAAACACATGAGATTCTTCGGGTGATCGAAGCAGTACCTTATTCAATAAGGTTCTTCGTGATTCCAAAGCAGTATCTCTAAACATATGATATTCTTCGGGTGGTCGAAGCAGTCCCTTATCCAATAAGGTTCTTCGCGATACCAAAGCAGTATCTCTAAACACATAACATTCTTCGGGTGGTCGAAGCTGTCCTTTATCCAATAAGGTTCTTCGCGATACCAAAACACTATCTCTAAACACATGAGATTCTTCGTGATACCAAAGCAGTATCTCTAAATACATGAGATTTCTCGGGTGGTCGATGCAGTCCCTTATTCAATAAGGTTGTTCGTGATACGAAAGCAGTATCTCTAAACACATGAGATTCTTCGGGTGGTCGAAGCAGTCCCTTATCCAATAAGGTTCTTCGCAATACCAAAGCAGTATCTCTAATCACATGAGATTCTTCGGGTGGTTGAAGCAGTCCCTTATCCAATAAGGTTCTTCGCGATACCAAAGTTGTATCTCTAAACACATGAGATTCTTCGGGTGATCGAAGCAGTACCTTATTCAATAAGGTTCTTCGTGATACCAAAGCAGTATCTCTAAACACAGGATATTCTTCGGGTGGTCGAAGCAGTCCCTTATCCATTAAGGTTCTTCGCGATACCAAAGAAGTATCTCTAAACACATGAGATTCTTCGGGTGGTCGAAGCAGTATGTTATCCAATACGGTTCTTCGCGATACCAAAAAAGTATCTCTAAACACATGAGATTCTTCGTGATACCAAAGCAGTATCTCTAAATACATGAGATTCCTCGGGTGGTCGATGCAGTCCCTTATCCAATAAGGTTCTTCGCGTTACGAAAGCAGTATCTCTAAACATATGAGATTCTTCGGGTTGTCGAAGCAGTCCCTTATCCAATAAGGTTCTTTGCGATACCAAAGCAGTATCTCAAATCACATGAGATTCTTCGGATGGTCGAAGTAGTCCCTTATCCAATAAGGTTCTTCGCGATACCAAAGCAATATCTCTAATCACATGAGATTCTTCGGGTGGTCGAAGCAGTCCCTTATCCAATAAGGTTCTTCGCGATACCAAAGCAGTATCTCTAATCACATGAGATTCTTCGGATGGTCGAAGTAGTCCCTTATCCAATAAGGTTCTTCGCGATACCAAAGCAGTATCTCTAATCACATGAGATTCTTCTGTTGGTCAAAGAAGTCCCTTATCCAATAAGGTTCTTCGCGATACCAATGGAGTATCTCTAAACACATGAGATTCGTCGTGTGGTCGAAGCAGTCCCTAATCCAATAAGGTTCTTCCCGATACTAAAACAGTATCTCTAAACACATGAGATTCTTCGGGTGGACGAAACAGTCCCTCATCCAATAAGGTTCTTCGCGATACCAAAGCAGTATCTCTAAACACATGAGATTCTTCGGGTGATCGAAGCAGTACCTTATTCAATAAGGTTCTTCATGATACCAAAGCAGTATCTCTAAACACATGATATTCTTCGGGTGGTCGAAGCAGTCCTTTATCCAATAAGGTTCTTCACGATACCAAAGCAGTATCTCTAAACACATGAAATTCTTCGGGTGGTTGATACAGTCCCTTATCCAATAAGGTTCTTCGCGATACCAAAACAGTATCTCTAAACACATGAGATTCTTCGTGATACCAAAGCAGTATCTCTAAATACATGAGATTCGTCGGGTGGTCGATCCAGTCCCTTATCCAATAATGTTCTTCGCGATATGAAAGTAGTATCTATAAACACATGAGATTCTTCAGGTGGTCGAAGCAGTCCCTTATCCAATAAGGTTCTTCGCGATACCAAAGCAATATCTCTAATCACATGAGATTCTTCGGGTGGTCGAAGCAGTCCCTTATCCAATAAGGTTCTTCGCGATACCAAAACAGTATCTCTATACACATGAGATTCTTCGTGATACCAAAGAAAGATCTCTAAATACATGAGATTCCTCGGGTGGTCGATGCAGTCCCTTATCCAATAAGGTTCTTCACAATATGAAAGCAGTATCTCTATACACACGAGATTCTTCGGGTGGTCGAAGCAGTCCCTTATCCAATAAGGTTCTTCGCGATACTAAAGCAGTATCTCTAAACACATGAGATTCGTCAGGTGGTAGAAGCAGTCCCTTATTCAATAAGGTTCTTTGTGCTACCAAAACAGTACCTCTAAACACATGAGATTCTTCGGGTGGTTGAAGCATTCCCTTATCTAATAAGGTTCTTCGCGATACCAAAGCAGTATCTCTAAACACATGAGATTCTTCGGGTGGTCGATGCAGTCCCTTATCCAATAAGGTTCTTCGCGATACGAAAGCAGTATCTCTAAACACATGAGATTCTTCGGGTGGTCGAAGCAGTCCCTTATCCAATTAGGTTCTTCGCGATACCAAAGCAGTATCTCTAAACACATGAGATTCGTCGGGTGGTCGAAGCAGTCCCTTATCCAATAAGATTCTTCGCGATACTAAAACAGTATCTCTAAACACATGAGATTCTTCGGGTGGTTGAAGCAGTCCCTCATCCAATAAGGTTCTTCGCGATACCAAAGCAGTATCTCTAAACACATGAGATTCTTCGGGTGATCGAAGCAGTATCTTATTCAATAAGGTTCTTCGTGATACCAAAGCAGTATCTCTAATCACATGAGATTCTTCTGGTGGTCAAAGCAGTCCCTTATCCAATAAGGTTCTTCGTGATACCAAAACAGTATCTCAAAACACATGAGATTCGTCGGGTGGTCGAAGCAGTCCTTTATCCAATAAAGTTCTTCACGATACCAAAGCAGTATCTCTAAACACATGAAATTCTTCGGGTGGTCGAAACAGTCCCTTATCCAATAAGGTTCTTCGCGATACCAAAACAGTATCTCTAAACACATGAGATTCTTCGTGATACCAAAGCAGTATCTCTAAATACATGAGATTCGTCGGGTGGTCGATGCAGTCCCTTATCCAATAATGTTCTTCGCGATATGAAAGTAGTATATATAAACACATGAGATTCTTCGGGTGGTCGAAGCAGTCCCTTATAAAATAAGGTTCTTCGCGATACCAAAGCAATATATCTAATCACATGAGATTCTTCGGGTGGTCGAAGAAGTCCCTTATCCAATAAGGTTCTTCGCGATACCAAAACAGTATCTCTAAACACATGAGATTCTTCGTGATACCAAAGCAAGATCTCTAAATACATGAGATTCCTCGGGTGGTCGATGCAGTCCCTTATCCAATAAGGTTCTTCACAATACGAAAGCAGTATCTCTATACACACGAGATTCTTCGGGTGGTTGAAGCAGTCCCTTATCAAATAAGGTTCTTCACGATACTAAAGCAGTATCTCTAAACACATGAGATTCGTCGGGTGGTCGAAGCAGTCCCTTATTCAATAAGGTTCTTCGCGCTACGAAAACAGTATCTCTAAACACATGAGATTCTTCGGGTGGTTGAAGCATTCCCTTATCTAATAAGGTTCTTCGCGATACCAAAGCAGTATCTCTAAACACATGAGATTCTTCGGGTGGTCGATGCAGTCCCTTATCCAATAAGGTTCTTCGCGATACCAAAAGAGTATCTCTAAACACATGAGATTCTTCGGGTGGTTGAAGCCGTCCCTTATCCAATAGGGTTCTTCGCGATACCAAAGCAGTATCTCTAAACACATGAGATTCTTCGGGAGATCGAAGCAGTACCTTATTCAATAAGGATCTTCGTTATACCAAAGCAGTATCTCTAACCATATGATATTCTTCGGGTGGTCGAAGCAGTCCCTTATCAAATAAGGTTCTTCGCGATACCAAAGCAGTATCTCTAAACACATAAGATTCTTCGGGTGGTCGAAGCTGTCCCTTATCTAATAAGGTTCTTCGCCATACCAAAACACTATCTCTAAACACATGAGATTCTTCGTGATACCAAAGCAGTATCTCTAAATACATGAGATTTCTCGGGTGGTCGATGCAGTCCCTTATTCAATAAGGTTGTTCGTGATACGAAAGCAGTATCTTTAAACACATGAGATTCTTCGGGTGGTCGAAGCAGTCCCTTATCCAATAAGGTTCTTCGCAATACCAAAGCAGTATCTCTAATCACATGAGACTCTTCGGGTGGTTGAAGCAGTCCCTTATCCAATAAGGTTCTTCGCGATACCAAAGCAGTATCTCTAAACACATGAGATTCATCGGGTGGTCGAAGCAGTCCCTTATCCAATAAGGTTCTTCGCGAGACCAAAGCAGTATCTCTAAACACATGAGATTCTTCGGGTGGTCGAAACAGTCCCTTTTCCAATAAGGTTCTTTGCGATACCAAAACAGTATCTCTAAACACATGAGATTCTTCGGGTGGTTGAAGCATTCCCTTATCTAATAAGGTTCTTCGCGATACCAAAGCAGTATCTCTAAACACATGAGATTCTTTGGGTGGTCGATGCTGTCCCTTATCCAATAAGGTTCTTCGCGATACGAAAGTAGTATCTCTAAACACATGAGATTCTTCGGGTGGTCAAAGCAGTCCCTTATCCAATAAGGTTCTTCGCGAGACCAAAGCAGTATCTGTAAACACATGAGATTCTTCGGGTAGTCGAAGCATTCCCTTATCCAATAAGGTTCCTTGCGATACCAAAACAGTATCTCTAAACACATGAGATTCTTCGTGATACCAAAGTAGTATCTCTAAACACATGAGATTCCTCGGGTGGTCGATGCAGTCCCTTATCCAATAAGGTTATTCGCGATACGAAAGCAGTATCTCTAAACACATGAGATTCTTAGGGTGGTCGAAGCAGTCCCTTATCCAATAAGGTTCTTCACGATACCAAAGCAGTATCTCTAATCACATGAGATTCTTCGGGTGGTCAAAGCAGTCCCTTATCCAATAAGGTTCTTCGCGATACCAAAGCAGTATCTCTAAACACATGAGATTTGTCGGGTGGTCGAAGCAGTCCCTTATCCAATAAGGTTCTTCGCGATACCAAAAGAGTATCTCTAAACACATGAGATTCTTCGGGTGGTTGAAGCCGTCCCTTATCCAATAAGGTTCTTCGCGATACCAAAGCAGTATCTCTAAACACATGAGATTCTTCGGGTGATCGAAGCAGTACCTTATTCAATAAGGTTCTTCGTGATACCAAAGCAGTATCTCTAAACATATGATATTCTTCGGGTGGTCGAAGCAGTCCCTTATCCAATAAGGTTCTTCGCGATACCAAAGCAGTATCTCTAAACACATAACATTCTTCGGGTGGTCGAAGCTGTCCCTTATCCAATAAGGTTCTTCGCGATACCAAAACACTATCTCTAAACACATGAGATTCTTCGTGATACCAAAGCAGTATCTCTAAATACATGAGATTTCTCGGGTGGTCGATGCAGTCCCTTATTCAATAAGGTTGTTCGTGATACGAAAGCAGTATCTCTAAACACATGAGATTCTTCGGGTGGTCGAAGCAGTCCCTTATCCAATAAGGTTCTTCGCAATACCAAAGCAGTATCTCTAATCACATGAGATTCTTCGGGTGGTTGAAGCAGTCCCTTATCCAATAAGGTTCTTCGCGATACCAAAGTTGTATCTCTAAACACATGAGATTCTTCGGGTGATCGAAGCAGTACCTTATTCAATAAGGTTCTTCGTGATACCAAAGCAGTATCTCTAAACACAGGATATTCTTCGGGTGGTCGAAGCAGTCCCTTATCCATAAAGGTTCTTCGCGATACCAAAGAAGTATCTCTAAACACATGAGATTCTTCGGGTGGTGAAGCAGTCCTTTATCCAATACGGTTCTTCGCGATACCAAAAAAGTATCTCTAAACACATGAGATTCTTCGTGATACCAAAGCAGTATCTCTAAATACATGAGATTCCTCGGGTGGTCGATGCAGTCCCTTATCCAATAAGGTTCTTCGCGTTACGAAAGCAGTATCTCTAAACACATGAGATTCTTCGGGTTGTCGAAGCAGTCCCTTATCCAATAAGGTTCTTTGCAATACCAAAGCAGTATCTCAAATCACATGAGATTCTTCGGATGGTCGAAGTAGTCCCTTATCCAATAAGGTTCTTCGCGATACCAAAGCAATATCTCTAATCACATGAGATTCTTCGGGTGGTCGAAGCAGTCCCTTATCCAATAAGGTTCTTCGCGATACCAAAGCAGTATCTCTAATCACATGAGATTCTTCGGATGGTCGAAGTAGTCCCTTATCCAATAAGGTTCTTCGCGATACCAAAGCAGTATCTCTAATCACATGAGATTCTTCTGGTGGTCAAAGCAGTCCCTTATCCAATAAGGTTCTTCGCGATACCAATGCAGTATCTCTAAACACATGAGATTCGTCGGGTGGTCGAAGCAGTCCCTAATCCAATAAGGTTCTTCGCGATACTAAAACAGTATCTCTAAACACATGAGATTCTTCGGGTGGACGAAACAGTCCCTCATCCAATAAGGTTCTTCGCGATACCAAAGCAGTATCTCTAAACACATGAGATTCTTCGGGTGATCGAAGCAGTACCTTATTCAATAAGGTTCTTCATGATACCAAAGCAGTATCTCTAAACACATGATATTCTTCGGGTGGTCGAAGCAGTCCTTTATCCAATAAGGTTCTTCACGATACCAAAGCAGTATCTCTAAACACATGAAATTCTTCGGGTGGTTGATACAGTCCCTTATCCAATAAGGTTCTTCGCGATACCAAAACAGTATCTCTAAACACATGAGATTCTTCGTGATACCAAAGCAGTATCTCTAAATACATGAGATTCGTCGGGTGGTCGATCCAGTCCCTTATCCAATAATGTTCTTCACGATATGAAAGTAGTATCTATAAACACATGAGATTCTTCGGGTGGTCGAAGCAGTCCCTTATCCAATAAGGTTCTTCGCGATACCAAAGCAATATCTCTAATCACATGAGATTCTTCGGGTGGTCGAAGCAGTCCCTTATCCAATAAGGTTCTTCGCGATACCAAAACAGTATCTCTATACACATGAGATTCTTCGTGATACCAAAGAAAGATCTCTAAATACATGAGATTCCTCGGGTGGTCGATGCAGTCCCTTATCCAATAAGGTTCTTCACAATATGAAAGCAGTATCTCTATACACACGAGATTCTTCGGGTGGTCGAAGCAGTCCCTTATCCAATAAGGTTCTTCGCGATACTAAAGCAGTATCTCTAAACACATGAGATTCGTCGGGTGGTAGAAGCAGTCCCTTATTCAATAAGGTTCTTCGTGCTACCAAAACAGTACCTCTAAACACATGAGATTCTTCGGGTGGTTGAAGCATTCCCTTATCTAATAAGGTTCTTCGCGATACCAAAGCAGTATCTCTAAACACATGAGATTCTTCGGGTGGTCGATGCAGTCCCTTATCCAATAAGGTTCTTCGCGATACGAAAGCAGTATCTCTAAACACATGAGATTCTTCGGGTGGTCGAAGCAGTCCCTTATCCAATTAGGTTCTTCGCGATACCAAAGCAGTATCTCTAAACACATGAGATTCGTCGAGTGGTCGAAGCAGTCCCTTATCCAATAAGATTCTTCGCGATACTAAAACAGTATCTCTAAACACATGAGATTCTTCGGGTGGTTGAAGCAGTCCCTCATCCAATAAGGTTCTTCGCGATACCAAAGCAGTATCTCTAAACACATGAGATTCTTCGGGTGATTGAAGCAGTACCTTATTCAATAAGGTTCTTCGTGATACCAAAGCAGTATCTCTAATCACATGAGATTCTTCTGGTGGTCAAAGCAGTCCCTTATCCAATAAGGTTCTTCGTGATACCAAAGCAGTATCTCAAAACACATGAGATTCGTCGGGTGGTCGAAGCAGTCCTTTATCCAATAAAGTTCTTCACGATACCAAAGCAGTATCTCTAAACACATGAAATTCTTCGGGTGGTCGAAACAGTCCCTTATCCAATAAGGTTCTTCGCGATACCAAAACAGTATCTCTAAACACATGAGATTCTTCGTGATACCAAAGCAGTATCTCTAAATACATGAGATTCGTCGGGTGGTCGATGCAGTCCCTTATAAAATAAGGTTCTTCGCGATACCAAAGCAATATATCTAATCACATGAGATTCTTCGGGTGGTCGAAGAAGTCCCTTATCCAATAAGGTTCTTCGCGATACCAAAACAGTATCTCTAAACACATGAGATTCTTCGTGATACCAAAGCAAGATCTCTAAATACATGAGATTCCTCGGGTGGTCGATGCAGTCCCTTATCCAATAAGGTTCTTCACAATACGAAAGCAGTATCTCTATACACACGAGATTCTTCGGGTGGTTGAAGCAGTCCCTTATCCAATAAGGTTCTTCACGATACTAAAGCAGTATCTCTAAACACATGAGATTCGTCGGGTGGTCGAAGCAGTCCCTTATTCAATAAGGTTCTTCGCGCTACGAAAACAGTATCTCTAAACACATGAGATTCTTCAGGTGGTTGAAGCATTCCCTTATCCAATAAGGTTCTTCGCGATACCAAAGCAGTATCTCTAAACACATGAGATTCTTTGGGTGGTCGATGCAGTCCCTTATCCAATAAGGTTCTTCGCGATACGAAAGCAGTATCTCTAAACACATGAGATTCTTCGGGTTGTCGAACCAGTCCCTTATCCAATAAGGTTCTTCGCGATACCGAAGCAGTATCTCTAAACACATGAGATTCTTCGGGTGGTCGAAGCATTCCCTTATCCAATAAGGTTCCTTGCGATACCAAAATAATATCTCTAAACACATGAGATTCTTCGTGATACCAAAGTAGTATCTCTAAACACATGAGATTCCTCGGGTGGTCGATGCAGTCCCTTATCCAATAAGGTTATTCGCAATACGAAAGCAGTATCTCCAAACACATGAAATTCTTTGGGTGGTCGAAACAGTCCCTTATCCAATAAGGTTCTTCGCGATACCAAAACAGTATCTCTAATCACATGAGATTCTTCGGGTGGAAAAAGCAGTCCCTTATCCAATAAGGTTCTTCGCGATACCAAAGCATTATCTCTAAACACATGAGATTCGTCGGGTGGTCGAAGCAGTCCCTTATCCAATAAAGTTCTTCGCGATACCAAAACAGTATCTCTAAACACATGAGATTCTTCGGGTGGTTGAAGCAGTCCCTTATTCAATAAGGTTCTTCGAGATACCAAAGCAGTATCTCTAAACACATGAGATTCTTTGGGTGATCGAAGCAGTACCTTATTCAATAAGGTTCTTCGTGATACCAAAGCAGTATCTCTAAACATATGATATTCTTCGGGTGGTCGAAGCAGTCCCTTATCCAATAACATTCTTCGCGATACGAAAGCAGTATCTCTAATCACATGAGATTCTTCGGGTGGTCGAAGCAGTCCCTTATCCAATAAGGTTCTTCGCGATACCAAAGCAATATCTCTAATCACATGACATTCTTCGGGTGGTCGAAGTAGTCCCTTATCCAATAAGGTTCTTCGCGATACCAAAACAGTATCTCTAAACACATGTGATTTTTCGTGATACCAAAGTAGTATCTCTAAACACATGAGATTCCTCGGGTGGTCGATGCAGTCCCTTATCCAATAAGGTTATCCGCGATACGAAAGCAGTATCTCCAAACACATGAACTTCTTTGGGTGGTCGAAGCAGTCCCTTATCCAATAAGGTTCTTCGCGATACCAAAGCAGTATCTCTAATCACATGAGATTCTTCGGGTGGTCAAAGCAGTCCCTTATCCAATAAGGTTCTTCGCGATACCAAAGCAGTATCTCTAAACACATGAGATTCGTCGGGTGGTCGAAGCAGTCCCTTATCCAATAAGGTTCTTCACGATACCAAAACAGTATCTCTAAACACATGAGATTCTTCGGGTGGTTGAAGCAGTCCCTTATTCAATAAGGTTCTTCGCGATACCAAAGTAGTATCTCTAAACACATGAGATTCTTTGGGTGATCGAAGCAGTACCTTATTCAATAAGGTTCTTCGTGATACCAAAGCAGTATCTCTAAACATATGATATTCTTCGGGTGGTCGAAGCAGTCCCTTATCCAATAAGGTTTTTCACGATACCAAAGCAGTATCTCTAAACACATAAGATTCTTCGGGTGGTCGAAGCTGTCCCTTATCCAATAAGGTTCTTCGCGATACCAAAACACTATCTCTAAACACATGGGATTCTTTGTGATACCAAAGCAGTATCTCTAAATACATGAGATTTCTCAGGTGGTCGATGCAGTCCCTTATCCAATAAGGTTCTTCACGATACGAAAGCAGTATCTCTAAACACATGAGATTCTTCGGGTGGTCGAAGCAGTCCCTTATCCAATAAGGTTCTTCGTGATACCAAAGCAGTATCTCTAATCACATGAGATTCTTCGGGTGGTCGTAGCAGTCCCTTATCCAATAAGGTTCTTCGCGATACCAAAGCAGTATCTCTAAACACATGAGATTCTTCGGGTGGTTGAAGCAGTCCCTTATCCAATAAGGTTCTTCGCGATACCAAAGCAGTATCTCTAAACACATGAGATTCTTCGGGTGATCGAAGCAGTACCTTATTCAATAAGTTTCTTCGTGATACCAAAGCAGTATCTCTAAACATATGATATTCTTCGGGTGGTCGAAGTTGTCCCTTATCCTATAAGGTTCTTCGCGATACCAAAACACTATCTCTAAACACATGAGATTCTTCGTGATACCAAAGCAGTATCTCTAAATACATGAGATTTCTCGGGTGGTCGATGCAGTCCCTTATTCAATAAGGTTCTTCGCGATACAAAAGCAGTATCTCTAAACACATGAGATTCTTCGGGTGGTCGAAGCAGTCCCTTATCCAATAAGGTTCTTCGCGATACCAAAGCAGTATCTCTAATCACATGAGATTCTTCGGGTGCTTGAAGCAGTCCCTTATCCAATAAGGTTCTTCGCGATACCAAAGCAGTATCTCTAAACACATGAGATTCTTCGGGTGATCGAAGCAGTACCTTATTCAATAAGGTTCTTCGTGATATGAAAGCAGTATCTCTAAACACATGATATTCTTCGGGTGGTCGAAGCAGTCCCTTATCCAATAAGGTTCTTCGCGATACCAAAGCAGTATCTCTAAACACATGAGATTCTTCGGGTGGTCGAAGCAGTCCTTTATCCAATACGGTTCTTTGCGATACCAAAAAAGTATCTCTAAACACATGAGATTCTTCGTGATACCAAAGCAGTATCTCTATATACATGAGATTCCTCGGGTGGTCGATGTAGTCCCTTATCCAATAAGGTTCTTCGCGTTACGAAAGCAATATCTCTAAACATATGAGATTCTTCGAGTGGTCGAAGAAATCCCTTATCCAATAAGGTTCTTCGCGATACTAAAGCAGTATCTCAAATCACATGAGATTCTTCGGATGGTCGAAGTAGTCCCTTATCCAATAAGGTTCTTCGCGATACCAAAGCAATATCTCTAATCACATGAAATTCTTCGGGTGGTCGAAGTAGTCCCTTATCCAATAAGGTTCTTCGCGATACCAAAGCAGTATCTCTAAACACATGAGATTCGTCGGGTGGTCGAAGCAGACCCTTATCCAATAAGATTCTTCGCGATACTAAAACAGTATCTCTAAACACATGAGATTCTTCGGGTGGTTGAAGCAGTCCCTCATCCAATAAGGTTCTTCGTGATACCAAAGCAGTATCTCTAAACACATGAGATTCTTCGGGTGATCGAAGCAGTACCTTATTCAATAAGGTTCTTCGTGATACCAAAGCAGTATCTCTAATCACATGAGATTCTTCTGGTTGTCAAAGCAGTCCCTTATCCAATAAGGTTCTTCGTGATACCAAAGCAGTATCTCAAAACACATGAGATTCGTCGGGTGGTCGAAGCAGTCCTTTATCCAATAAAGTTCTTCACGATACCAAAGCAGTATCTCAAAACACATGAAATTCTTCGAGTGGTCGAAACAGTCCCTTATCCAATAAGGTTCTTCGCGATACCAAAACAGTATCTCTAAACACATGAGATTCTTCGTGATACCAAAGCAAGATCTCTAAATACATGAGATTCCTCGGGTGGTCGATGCAGCCCTTATCCAATAAGGTTCTTCACAATACGAAAGCAGTATCTCTATACACACGAGATTCTTCGGGTGGTTGAAGCAGTCCCTTATCCAATAAGGTTCTTCACAATACTAAAGCAGTATCTCTAAACACATGAGATTCGTCGGGTGGTCGAAGCAGTCCCTTATTCAATAAGGTTCTTCGCGCTACCAAAACAGTATCTCTAAACACATGAGATTCTTCGGGTGGTTGAAGCATTCCCTTATCTAATAAGGTTCTTCGCGATACCAAAGCAGTATCTCTAAACACATGAGATTCTTCGGGTGGTCGATGCAGTCCCTTATCCAATAAGGTTCTTCGCGATACGAAAGCAGTATCTCTAAACACATGAGATTCTTCGGGTTGTCGAACCAGTCCCGTATCCAATAAGGTTCTTCGCGATACCGAAGCAGTATCTCTAAACACATGAGATTCTTCGGGTGGTCGAAGCATTCCCTTATCCAATAAGGTTCCTTGCGATACCAAAATAATATCTCTAAACACATGAGATTCTTCGTGATACCAAAGTAGTATCTCTAAACACATGAGATTCCTCGGGTGGTCGATGCAGTCCCTTATCCAATAAGGTTATTCGCAATACGAAAGCATTATCTCTAAACACATGAGATTCTTTGGGTGGTCGAAACAGTCCCTTATCCAATAAGGTTCTTCGCGATACCAAAGCAGTATCTCTAATCACATGAGATTCTTCGGGTGGAAAAAGCAGTCCCTTATCCAATAAGGTTCTTCGCGTTACGAAAGCAGTATCTCTAAACACATGAGATTCTTCGGGTGGTCGAAGCAGTCCCTTATCCAATAAGGTTCTTCGCGATACCAAAGCAGTATCTCAAATCACATGAGATTCTTCGGATGGTCGAAGTAGTCCCTTATCCAATAAGGTTCTTCGCGATACCAAAGCAATATCTTTAATCACATGAGATTCTTCGGGTGGTCGAAGCAGTCCCTTATCCAATAAGGTTCTTCGCGATACCAAAGCAATATCTCTAAACACATGAGATTCTTCGGGTAGTCGAAGCATTCCCTTATCCAATAAGGTTCCTTGCGATACCAAAACAGTATCTCTAAACACATGAGATTCTTCGTGATACCAAAGTAGTATATCTAAACACATGAGATTCCTCGGGTGGTCGATGCAGTCCCTTATCCAATAAGGTTATTCGCGATAAGAAAGCAGTATCTCCAAACACATGAAATTCTTTGGGTGGTCGAAGCAGTCCCTTATCCAATAAGGTTCTTCGCGATACCAAAGCAGTATCTCTAATCACATGAGATTCTTCGGGTGGTCAAAGCAGTCCCTTATCCAATAAGGTTCTTCGCGATACCAAAGCATTATCTCTAAACGCATGAGATTCGTCGGGTGGTCGAAGCAGTCCCTTATCCAATAAAGTTCTTCGCGATACCAAAATAGTATCTCTAAACACATGAGATTCTTCGGGTGGTTGAAGCAGTCCCTTATTCAATAAGGTTCTTCACGATACCAAAGCAGTATCTCTAAACACATGAGATTCTTTAGGTGATCGAAGCAGTACCTTCTTCAATAAGGTTCTTCGTGATACCAAAGCAGTATCTCTAAACATATGATATTCTTCGGGTGGTCGAAGCAGTCCCTTATCCAATAACGTTCTTCGCGATACCAAAGCAGTATCTCTAAACACATAAGATTCTTCGGGTGGTCGAAGCTGTCCCTTATCCAATAAGGTTCTTCGCGATACCAAAACACTATCTCTAAACACATGAGATTCTTTGTGATACCAAAGCAGTATCTCTAAATACATGAGATTTCTCAGGTGGTCGATGCAGTCCCTTATCCAATAAGGTTCTTCACGATACGAAAGCAGTATCTCTAAACACATGAGATTCTTCGGGTGGTCGAAGCAGACCCTTATCCAAAAGGTTCTTCGCGATACCAAAGCAGTATCTCTAATCACATGAGATTCTTCGGGTGGTCAAAGCAGTCCCTTATCCAATAAGGTACTTCGCGTTACGAAAGCAGTATCTCTAAACACATGAGATTCTTCGGGTGGTCGAAGCAGTCCCTTATCCAATAAGGTTCTTCGCGATACCAAAGCAGTATCTCAAATCACATGAGATTCTTCGGATGGTCGAAGTAGTCCCTTATCCAATAAGGTTCTTCGCGATACCAAAGCAATATCTCTAATCACATGAGATTCTTCGGGTGGTCGAAGCAGTCCCTTATCCAATAAGGTTCTTCGCGATACCAAAGCAATATCTCTAAACACATGAGATTCTTCGGGTAGTCGAAGCATTCCTTTATCCAATAAGGTTCCTTGCGATACCAAAACAGTATCTCTAAACACATGTGATTTTTCGTGATACCAAAGTAGTATCTCTAAACACATGAGATTCCTCGGGTGGTCGATGCAGTCCCTTATCCAATAAGGTTATTCGCGATACGAAAGCAGTATCTCCAAACACATGAAATTCTTTGGGTGGTCGAAGCAGTCCCTTATCCAATAAGGTTCTTCGCGATACCAAAGCAGTATCTCTAATCACATGAGATTCTTCGGGTGGTCAAAGCAGTCCCTTATCCAATAAGGTTCTTCGCGATACCAAAGCAGTATCTCTAAACACATGAGATTCGTCGGGTGGTCGAAGCAGTCCCTTATCCAATAAGGTTCTTCACGATACCAAAACAGTATCTCTAAACACATGAGATTCTTCGGGTGGTTGAAGCAGTCCCTTATTCAATAAGGTTCTTCGCGATACCAAAGTAGTATCTCTAAACACCTGAGATTCTTTGGGTGATCGAAGCAGTACCTTATTCAATAAGGTTCTTCGTGATACCAAAGCAGTATCTCTAAACATATGATATTCTTCGGGTGGTCGAAGCAGTCCCTTATCCAATAAGGTTTTTCACGATACCAAAGCAGTATCTCTAAACACATAAGATTCTTCGGGTGGTCGAAGCTGTCCCTTATCCAATAAGGTTCTTCGCGATACCAAAACACTATCTCTAAACACATGGGATTCTTTGTGATACCAAAGCAGTATCTCTAAATACATGAGATTTCTCAGGTGGTCGATGCAGTCCCTTATCCAATAAGGTTTTTCACGATACGAAAGCAGTATCTCTAAACACATGAAATTCTTCGGGTGGTCGAAGCAGTCCCTTATCCAATAAGGTTCTTCGTGATACCAAAGCAGTATCTCTAATCACATGAGATTCTTCGGGTGGTCGTAGCAGTCCCTTATCCAATAAGGTTCTTCGCGATACCAAAGCAGTATCTCTAAACACATGAGATTCTTCGGGTGGTTGAAGCAGTCCCTTATCCAATAAGGTTCTTCGCGATACCAAAGCAGTATCTCTAAACACATGAGATTCTTCGGGTGATCGAAGCAGTACCTTATTCAATAAGTTTCTTCGTGATACCAAAGCAGTATCTCTAAACATATGATATTCTTCGGGTGGTCGAAGTTGTCCCTTATCCTATAAGGTTCTTCGCGATACCAAAACACTATCTCTAAACACATGAGATTCTTCGTGATACCAAAGCAGTATCTCTAAATACATGACATTTCTCGGGTGGTCGATGCAGTCCCTTATTCAATAAGGTTCTTCGCGATACAAAAGCAGTATCTCTAAACACATGAGATTCTTCGGGTGGTCTAAGCAGTCCCTTATCCAATAAGGTTCTTCGCGATACCAAAGCAGTATCTCTAATCACATGAGATTCTTCGGGTGCTTGAAGCAGTCCCTTATCCAATAAGGTTCTTCGCGATACCAAAGCAGTATCTCTAAACACATGAGATTCTTCGGGTGATCGAAGCAGTACCTTATTCAATAAGGTTCTTCGTGATACGAAAGCAGTATCTCTAAACACATGATATTCTTCGGGTGGTCGAAGCAGTCCCTTATCCAATAAGGTTCTTCGCGATACCAAAGCAGTATCTCTAAACACATGAGATTCTTCGGGTGGTCGAAGCAGTCCTTTATCCAATACGGTTCTTTGCGATACCAAAAAAGTATCTCTAAACACATGAGATTCTTCGTGATACCAAAGCAGTATCTCTATATACATGAGATTCCTCGGGTGGTCGATGTAGTCCCTTATCCAATAAGGTTCTTCGCGTTACGAAAGCAATATCTCTAAACATATGAGATTCTTCGAGTGGTCGAAGAAATCCCTTATCCAATAAGGTTCTTCGCGATACCAAAGCAGTATCTCAAATCACATGAGATTCTTCGGATGGTCGAAGTAGTCCCTTATCCAATAAGGTTCTTCGCGATACCAAAGCAATATCTCTAATCACATGACATTCTTCGGGTGGTCGAAGTAGTCCCTTATCCAATAAGGTTCTTCGCGATACCAAAGCAGTATCTCTAATCAAATGAGATTCTTCTAGTGGTCAAAGCAGTCCCTTATCCAATAAGGTTCTTCGCGATACCAAAGCAGTATCTCTAAACACGTGAGATTCGTCGGGTGGTCGAAGCAGTCCCTTATCCAATAAGGTTCTTCGCGATACCAAAACAGTATCTCTAAACACATGAGATTCTTCGGGTGGTTGAAGCAGTCCCTCATCCAATAAGGTTCTTCGCGATACCAAAGCAGTATCTCTAAACACATGAGATTCTTCGGGTGATCGAAGCAGTACCTTATTCAATAAGGTTCTTCGTGATACCAAAGCAGTATCTCTAAACACATGATATTCTTCGGGTGGTCGAAGCCGTCCCTTATCCAATAAGGTTCTTCATGATACCAAAGCAGTATCTCTAAACACATGAAATTCTTCGGATGGTCGAAACAGTCCCTTATCCAATAATGTTCTTCGCGATACCAAAACAGTATCTCTAAACACATGAGATTCTTCGTGATACAAAAGCAGTATCTCTAAATACATGAGATTCGTCGGGTGGTCGATGCAGTCCCTTATCCAATAAGGTTCTTCGCGATATGAAAGCAGTATCTATAAACACACGAGATTCTTCAGGTGGTCGAAGCATTCCCTTATCCAATAAGGTTCTTCGCGATACCAAAGCAGTATCTCTAATCACATGAGATTCTTCGGGTGCTTGAAGGAGTCCCTTATCCAATAAGGTTCTTCGCGATACCAAAACAGTATCTCTAAACACATGAGATTCTTCGTGATACCAAAGCAAGATCTCTAAATACATGAGATTCCTCGGGTGGTCGATGCAGTCCCTTATCCAATAAGGTTCTTCGCAATACGAAAGCGGTATCTCTAAACACACGAGATTCTTCGGGTGGTCGAAATAGTCCCTTATCCAATAAGGTTCTTTGCGATACTAAAGCAGTATCTCTAAACACATGAGATTCGTCGGGTGGTTGAAGCAGTCCCTTATTCAATAAGGTTCTTCACGATACCAAAATAGTATCTATAAACACATGAGATTCTTCGGGTGGTTGAAGCATTCCCTTATCTAATAAGGTTATTCGCGACACCAAAGCAGTATCTCTAAACACATGAGATTCTTCGGGTGGTCGATGCAGTCCCTTATCCAATAAGGTTCTTCGTGATGCGAAAGCAGTATCTCTAAACACATGAGATTCTTCGGGTGGTCGAAGCAGTCCCTTATCCAATAAGGTTCTTCGCGATACCAAAGCAGTATCTCTAAACACGTGAGATTCTTCGGGTGGTCGAAGCATTCCCTTATCCAATAAGGTTCCTTGCGATACCAAAACAGTATCTGTAAACACATGAGATTCTTCGTGATACCAAAGTAGTATCTCTAAACACATGAGATTCCTAGGGTGGTCGATGCAGTCCCTTATCCAATAAGGTTCTTCGCGATACCAAAGCAATATCTCTAATCAAATGAGATTCTTCGGGTGGTCGAAGCAGTCCCTTATCCAATAAGGTTCTTCGCAATACCAAAGCAGTATCTCTAATCACATGAGATTCTTCGGGTGCTTGAAGCAGTCCCTTATCCAATAAGGTTCTTCGCGATACCAAAGCAGTATCTCTAAACACATGAGATTCTTCGGGTGATCGAAGCAGTACCTTATTCAATAAGGTTCTTCGTGATACGAAAGCAGTATCTCTAAACACATGATATTCTTCGGGTGGTCGAAGCAGTCCCTTATCCAATAAGGTTCTTCGCGATACCAAAGCAGTATCTCTAAACACATGAGATTCTTCGGGTGGTCGAAGCAGTCCTTTATCCAATACGGTTCTTTGCGATACCAAAAAAGTATCTCTAAACACATGAGATTCTTCGTGATACCAAAGCAGTATCTCTATATACATGAGATTCCCCGGGTGGTCAATGTAGTCCCTTATCCAATAAGGTTCTTCGCGTTACGAAAGCAATATCTCTAAACACATGAGATTCTTCGGGTGGTCGTAGCAATCCCTTATCCAATAAGGTTCTTCGCGATACCAAAGCAGTATCTCAAATCACATGAGATTCTTCGGATGGTCGAAGTAGTCCCTTATCCAATAAGGTTCTTCGCGATACCAAAGCAATATCTCTAATCACATGACATTCTTCGGGTGGTCGAAGTAGTCCCTTATCCAATAAGGTTCTTCGCGATACCAAAGCAGTATCTCTAATCAAATGAGATTCTTCTAGTGGTCAAAGCAGTCCCTTATCCAATAAGGTTCTTCGCGATACCAAAGCAGTATCTCTAAACACGTGAGATTCGTCGGGTGGTCGAAGTAGTCCCTTATCCAATAAGGTTCTTCGCGATACCAAAACAGTATCTCTAAACACATGAGATTCTTCGGGTGGTTGAAGCAGTCCCTCATCCAATAAGGTTCTTCGCGATACCAAAGCAGTATCTCTAAACACATGAGATTCTTCGGGTGATCGAAGCAGTACCTTATTCAATAAGGTTCTTCGTGATACCAAAGCAGTATCTCTAAACACATGATATTCTTCGGGTGGTCGAAGCAGTCCCTTATCCAATAAGGTTCTTCACGATACCAAAGCAGTATCTCTAAACACATGAAATTCTTCGGATGGTCGAATCAGTCCCTTATCCAATAATGTTCTTCGCGATACCAAAACAGTATCTCTAAACACATGAGATTCTTCGTGATACCAAAGCAGTATCTCTAAATACATGAGATTCGTCGGGTGGTCGATGCAGTCCCTTATCCAATAAGGTTCTTCGCGATATGAAAGCAGTATCTATAAACACACGAGATTCTTCGGGTGGTCGAAGCAGTCCCTTATCCAATAAGGTTCTTCGCGATACCAAAGCAATATCTCTAATCACATGAGATTCTTCGGGTGGTAGAAGCAGTCCCTTATCCAATAAGGTTCTTCGCGATACCAAAACAGTATCTCTAAACACATGAGATTCTTCGTGATACCAAAGCAAGATCTCTAAATACATGAGATTCCTCGGGTGGTCGATGCAGTCCCTTATCCAATAAGGTTCTTCGTAATAAGAAAGCGGTATCTCTATACACACGAGATTCTTCGGGTGGTCGAAATAGTCCCTTATCCAATAAGGTTCTTTGCGATACTAAAGCAGTATCTCTAAACACATGAGATTCGTCGGGTGGTTGAAGCAGTCCCTTATTCAATAAGGTTCTTCGCGATAGCAAAATAGTATCTATAAACACATGAGATTCTTCGGGTGGTTGAAGCATTCCCTTATCTAATAAGGTTATTCGCGACACCAAAGCAGTATCTCTAAACACATGAGATTCTTCGGGTGGTCGATGCAGTCCCTTATCCAATAAGGTTCTTCGCGATACGAAAGCAGTATCTCTAAACACATGAGATTCTTCGGGTGGTCAAAGCAGTCCCTTATGCAATAAGGTTCTTCGCGATACCAAAGCAGTATCTCTAAACACATGAGATTCTTCGGGTGGTCGAAGCATTCCCTTATCCAATAAGGTTCCTTGCGATACCAAAACAGTATCTGTAAACACATGAGATTCTTCGTGATACCAAAGTAGTATCTCTAAACACATGAGATTCCTAGGGTGGTCGATGCAGTCCCTTATCCAATAAGGTTCTTCGCGATACCAAAGCAATATCTCTAATCAAATGAGATTCTTCGGGTGGTCGAAGCAGTCCCTTATCCAATAAGGTTCTTCGCGATACCAAAGCAGTATCTCTAATCACATGAGATTCTTCGGATGGTCGAAGTAGTCACTTATCAAATAAGGTTCTTCACGATACCAAAGCAGTATCTCTAATCACATGAGATTCTTCTGGTGGTTAAAGTAGTCCCTTATCCAATAAGGTTCTTCGCGATACCAAAGCAGTATCTCTAAACACATGAGATTCGTCGGGTGGTCGAAGCTGTCCCTTATCCAATAAGGTTCTTTGCGATACCAAAACAGTATCTCTAAACACATGAGATTCTTCGGGTGGTTGAAGCAGTCCCTCATCCAATAAGGTTCTTTGCGATACAAAAGCAGTATCTCTAAACACATGAGATTCTTCGGGTGATCGAAGCAGTACCTTATTCAATAAGGTTCTTCGTGATACCAAAGCAGTATCTCTAAACACATGATATTCTTCGGGTGGTCGAAGCATTCCCTTATTCAATAAGGTTCTTCACGATACCAAAATAGTATCTCTAAACACATGAAATTCTTCGGGTGGTCGAAACAGTCCCTTATCCAATAAGGTTCTTCGCGATACCAAAACAATATCTCTAAACACATGAGATTCTTCGTGATACCAAAGTAGTATCTCTAAATACATGAGATTCGTCGGGTGGTCGATGCAGTCCCTTATCCAGTAAGGTTCTTCGCGATATGAAAGCAGTATCTATAAACACATGAGATTCTTTGGGTGGTCGAAGCAGTCCCTTATCCAATAAGGTTCTTCGCGATACCAAAGCAATATCTCTAATCACATGAGATTCTTCGGGTGGTCGAAGCAGTCCCTTATCCAATAAGGTTCTTCGCTATACCAAAACAGTATCTCTAAACACATAAGATTCTTCGTGATACCAAAGTAGTATCTCTAAACACATGAGATTCTTGGGTGGTCGATGCAGTCCCTTATCCAATAAGGTTCTTCGCGATACCAAAGCAATATCTCTAATCAAATGAGATTCTTCGGGTGGTCGAAGCAGTCCCTTATCCAATAAGGTTCTTCGCGATACCAAAGCAGTATCTCTAATCACATGAGATTCTTCGGATGGTCGAAGTAGTCACTTATCAAATAAGGTTCTTCACGATACCAAAGCAGTATCTCTAATCACATGAGATTCTTCTGGTGGTTAAAGTAGTCCCTTATCCAATAAGGTTCTTCGCGATACCAAAGCAGTATCTCTAAACACATGAGATTCGTCGGGTGGTCGAAGCTGTGCCTTATCCAATAAGGTTCTTTGCGATACCAAAACAGTATCTCTAAACACATGAAATTCTTCGGGTGGTTGAAGCAGTCCCTCATCCAATAAGGTTCTTTGCGATACAAAAGCAGTATCTCTAAACACATGAGATTCTTCGGGTGATCGAAGCAGTACCTTATTCAATAAGGTTCTTCGTGATACCAAAGCAGTATCTCTAAACACATGATATTCTTCGGGTGGTCGAAGCAGTCCCTTATCCAATAAGGTTCTTCACGATACCAAAATAGTATCTCTAAACACATGAAATTCTTCGGGTGGTCGAAACAGTCCCTTATCCAATAAGGTTCTTCGCGATACCAAAATAATATCTCTAAACACATGAGATTCTTCGTGATACCAAAGTAGTATCTCTAAATAAATGAGATTCGTCGGGTGGTCGATGCAGTCCCTTATCCAGTAAGGTTCTTCGCGATATGAAAGCAGTATCTATAAACACATGAGATTCTTTGGGTGGTCGAAGCAGTCCCTTATCCAATAAGGTTCTTCGCGATACCAAAGCAATATCTCTAATCACATGAGATTCTTCGGGTGGTCGAAGCAGTCCCTTATCCAATAAGGTTCTTCGCTATACCAAAACAGTATCTCTAAACACATGAGATTCTTCGTGATACCAAAGCAAGATCTCTAAATACATGAGATTCCTCGGGTGGTCGATGCAGTCCCTTATCCAATAAGGTTCTTCGCAATACGAAAGCAGTATCTCTATACACACGAGATTCTTCGGGTGGTCGAAACAGTCTCTTATCCAATAAGGTTCTTTGCGATACTAAAGCAGTATCTCTAAACACATGAGATTCGTCAGGTGGTCGAAGCAGTCCCTTATTCAATAAGGTTCTTCGCGATACCAAAACAGTATCTCTAAACACATGAGATTCTTCGGGTGGTTGAAGCATTCCCTTATCTAATAAGGTTCTTCGCGATACCAAAGCAGTATCTCTAAACACATCAAAATTCTTTGGGTGGTCGAAGCAGTGCCTTATCCAATAAGGTTCTTCACGATACCAAAGAAGTATCTCTAATCACATGAGATTCTTCGGGTGCTTGAAGCAGTCCCTTATCCAATAACGTTCTTCGCGATACCAAAGCAGTATCTCTAAACACATGAGATTCTTCGGGTGATCGAAGCAGTACCTTATTCAATAAGGTTCTTCGTGATACGAAAGCAGTATCTCTAAACACATGATATTCTTCGGGTGGTCGATGGAGTCCCTTATCCAATAAGGTTCTTCGCGATACCAAAGCAGTATCTGTAAACACATGAGATTCTTCGGGTGGTCGAAGCAGTCCTTTATCCAATTCGGTTCTTTGCGATACCAAAAAAGTATCTCTAAACACATGAGATTCTTCGTGATACCAAAGCAGTATCTCTATATACATGAGATTCCTCGGGTGGTCGATGCAGTCCCTTATCCAATAAGGTTCTTCGCGTTACGAAAGCAGTATCTCTAAACACATGAGATTCTTCGGGTGGTCGAAGTAGTCCCTTATCCAATAAGGTTCTTCGCGATACCAAAGCAGTATCTCAAATCACATGAGATTCTTCGGATGGTCGAAGTAGTCCCTTATCCAATAAGGTTCCTCGCGATACCAAAGCAATATCTCTAATCACATGAGATTCTTCGGGTGGTCGAAGTAGTCCCTTATCCAATAAGGTTCTTCGCGATACCAAAGCAGTATCTCAAATCACATGAGATTCTTCGGATGGTCGAAGTAGTCCCTTATCCAATAAGGTTCTTCGCGATACCAAAGCAGTATCTCTAATCACATGAGATTCTTCTGGTGGTCAAAGCAGTCCCTTATCCAATAAGGTTCTTCGCGATACCAAAGCAGTATCTCTAAACACGTGAGATTCGTCGGGTGGTCGAAGCAGTCCCTTATCCAATAAGGTTCTTCGCGATACCAAAACAGTATCTCTAAACACATGAGATTCTTCGGGTGGTTGAAGCAGTCCCTCATCCAATAAGGTTCTTCGTGATACCAAAGCAGTATCTCTAAACACATGAGATTCTTCGGGTGATCGAAGCAGTACCTTATTCAATAAGGTTCTTCGTGATACCAAAGCAGTATCTCTAAACACATGATATTCTTCGGGTGATCGAAGCAGTCCCTTATCCAATAAGGTTCTTCATGATACCAAAGCAGTATCTCTAAACACATGAAATTCGTCGGGTGGTCGAAGCATTCCCTTATCCAATAAGGTTCCTTGCGATACCAAAACAGTATCTCTAAACACATGAGATTCTTCGTGATACCAAAGTAGTATCTCTAAACACATGAGATTCCTCGGGTGGTCGATGCAGTCCCTTATCCAATAAGGTTCTTCGCGATACCAAAGAAATATCTCTAATCACATGAGATTCTTCGGGTGGTCGAAGCAGTCCCTTATCCAATAAGGTTCTTCGCGATACCAAAGCAGTATCTCTAATCACATGAGATTCTTCGGATGGTCGAAGTAGTCACTTATCCAATAAGGTTCTTCACGATACCAAAGCAGTATCTCTAATCACATGAGATTCTTCTGGTGGTTAAAGTAGTCCCTTATCCAATAAGGTTCTTCGTGATACCAAAGCAGTATCTTTAAACACATGAGATTCGTCGGGTGGTCGAAGCAGTCCCTTATCCAATAAGGTTCTTTGCGATACCAAAACAGTATCTCTAAACATATGAGATTCTTCGGGTGGTTGAAGCAGTCCCTCATCCAATAAGGTTCTTTGCGATACAAAAGCAGTATCTCTAAACACATGAGATTCTTCGGGTAATCGAAGCAGTACCTTATTCAATAAGGTTCTTCGTGATACCAAAGCAGTATCTCTAAACACATTATATTCTTCGGGTGGTCGAAGCAGTCCCTTATCCAATAAGGTTCTTCACGATACCAAAATAGTATCTCTAAACACATGAAATTCTTCGGGTGGTCGAAACAGTCCCTTATCCAATAAGGTTCTTCGCGATACCAAAACAATATCTCTAAACACATGAGATTCTTCGTGATACCAAAGTAGTATCTCTAAATACATGAGATTCGTCGGGTGGTCGATGCAGTCCCTTATCCAGTAAGGTTCTTCGCGATATGAAAGCAGTATCTATAAACACATGAGATTCTTCGGGTGGTCGAAGCAGTCCCTTATCCAATAAGGATCTTTGCGATACCAAAGCAATATCTCTAATCACATGAGATTCTTCGGGTGGTCGAAGCAGTCCCTTATCCAATAAGGTTCTTCGCTATACCAAAACAGTATCTCTAAACACATGAGATTCTTCGTGATACCAAAGCAAGATCTCTAAATACATGAGATTCCTCGGGTGGTCGATGCAGTCCCTTATCCAATAAGGTTCTTCGCAATACGAAAGCAGTATCTCTATACACACGAGATTCTTCGGGTGGTCGAAACAGTCTCTTATCCAATAAGGTTCTTCGCGATACTAAAGCAGTATCTCTAAACACATGAGATTCGTCAGGTGGTCGAAGCACTCCCTTATTCAATAAGGTTCTTCGCGATACCAAAACAGTATCTCTAAACACATGAGATTCTTCGGGTGGTTGAAGCATTCCCTTATCTAATAAGGTTCTTCGCGATACCAAAGCAGTATCTCTAAACACATCAAAATTCTTCGGGTGGTCGAAGCAGTCCCTTATCCAATAAGGTTCTTCGCGATACCAAAGAAGTATCTCTAATCACATGAGATTCTTCGGGTGCTTGAAGCAGTCCCTTATCCAATAAGGTTCTTCGCGATACCAAAGCAGTATCTCTAAACACATGAGATTCTTCGGGTGATCGAAGCAGTACCTTATTCAATAAGGTTCCTCGTGATACGAAAGCAGTATCTCTAAACACATGATATTCTTCGGGTGGTCGAAGCAGTCCCTTATCCAATAAGGTTCTTCGCGATACCAAAGCAGTATCTGTAAACACATGAGATTCTTCGGGTGGTCGAAGCAGTCCTTTATCCAATTCGGTTCTTTGCGATACCAAAAAAGTATCTCTAAACACATGAGATTCTTCGTGATACCAAAGCAGTATCTCTATATACATGAGATTCCTTGGGTGGTCGATGCAGTCCCTTATCCAATAAGGTTCTTCGCGTTACGAAAGCAGTATCTCTAAACACATGAGATTCTTCGGGTGGTCGAAGTAGTCCCTTATCCAATAAGGTTCTTCGTGATACCAAAGCAGTATCTCAAATCACATGAGATTCTTCGGGTGGTCGAAGTAGTCCCTTATCCAATAAGGTTCTTCGCGATACCAAAGCAATATCTCTAATCACATGAGATTCTTCGGGTGGTCGAAGTAGTCCCTTATCCAATAAGGTTCTTCGCGATACCAAAGCAGTATCTCTAATCACATGAGATTCTTCGGATGGTCGAAGTAGTCCCTTATCCAATAAGGTTCTTCGCGATACCAAAGCAGTATCTCTAATCACATGAGATTCTTCTGGTGGTCAAAGCAGTCCCTTATCCAATAAGGTTCTTCGCGATACCAAAGCAGTATCTCTAAACACGTGAGATTCGTCGGGTGGTCGAAGCAGTCCCTTTTCCAATAAGGTTCTTCGCGATACCAAAACAGTATCTCTAAACACATGAGATTCTTCGGGTGGTTGAAGCAGTCCCTCATCCAATAAGGTTCTTCGCGATACCAAAGCAGTATCTCTAAACACATGAGATTCTTCGGGTGATCGAAGCAGTACCTTATTCAATAAGGTTCTTCATGATACCAAAGCAGTATCTCTAAACACATGATATTCTTCGGGTGGTCGAAGCAGTCCCTTATCCAATAAGGTTCTTCACGATACCAAAGCAGTATCTCTAAATACATGAAATTCTTCGGGTGGTCGAAACAGTCCCTTATCCAATAATGTTCTTCGTGATACCAAAACATTATCTCTAAACACATGAGATTCTTCGTGATACCAAAGCAGTATCTCTAAATACATGAGATTCGTCGGGTGGCCAATGCAGTCCCTTATCCAATAAGGTTCTTCGCGATATGAAAGCAGTATCTACAAACACATGAGATTCTTCGGGTGGTAGAAGCAGTCCCTTATCCAATAAGGTTCTTCGCGCTACCAAAACAGTATCTCTAAACACATGAGATTCTTCGTGATACCAAAGCAAGATCTCTGAATACATGAGATTCCTCGGGTGGTCGATGCAGTCCCTTATCCAATAAGGTTCTTCGCAATACGAAAGCAGTATCTCTATACACACGAGATTCTTCAGGTGGTCGAAACAGTCCCTTATCCAATAAGGTTCTTCGCGATACTAAAGCAGTATGTCTAAACACATGAGATTCGTCGGGTGGTCGAAGCAGTCCCTTATTCAATAAGGTTCTTCGCGATACCAAAACAGTATCTATAAACACATGAGATTCTTCGGGTGGTTGAAGCATTCCCTTATCTAATAAGGTTCTTCGCGATACCAAAGCAGTATCTCTAAACACATGAGATTCTTCGGGTGGTCGATGCAGTCCCTTATCCAATAAGGTTCTTCGCGATACGAAAGCAGTATCTCTAAACACATGAGATTCTTCGGGTGGTCGAAGCAGACCCTTATCTAATAAGGTTCTTCGCGATACCAAAGCAGTATCTCTAAACACATGAGATTCTTCGGGTGGTCGAAGCATTCCCTTATCCAATAAGGTTCCTTGCGATACCAAAACAATATCTCTAAACACATGAGATTCTTCGCGATACCAAAGCAGTATCTCTAAACACATGAGATTCTTCGGGTGATCGAAGCAGTACCTTATTCAATAAGGTTCCTCGTGATACGAAAGCAGTATCTCTAAACACATGATATTCTTCGGGTGGTCGAAGCAGTCCCTTATCCAATAAGGTTCTTCGCGATACCAAAGCAGTATCTGTAAACACATGAGATTCTTCGGGTGGTCGAAGCAGTCCTTTATCCAATTCGGTTCTTTGCGATACCAAAAAAGTATCTCTAAACACATGAGATTCTTCGTGATACCAAAGCAGTATCTCTATATACATGAGATTCCTTGGGTGGTCGATGCAGTCCCTTATCCAATAAGGTTCTTCGCGTTACGAAAGCAGTATCTCTAAACACATGAGATTCTTCGGGTGGTCGAAGTAGTCCCTTATCCAATAAGGTTCTTCGTGATACCAAAGCAGTATCTCAAATCACATGAGATTCTTCGGATGGTCGAAGTAGTCCCTTATCCAATAAGGTTCTTCGCGATACCAAAGCAATATCTCTAATCACATGAGATTCTTCGGGTGGTCGAAGTAGTCCCTTATCCAATAAGGTTCTTCGCGATACCAAAGCAGTATCTCTAATCACATGAGATTCTTCGGATGGTCGAAGTAGTCCCTTATCCAATAAGGTTCTTCGCGATACCAAAGCAGTATCTCTAATCACATGAGATTCTTCTGGTGGTCAAAGCAGTCCCTTATCCAATAAGGTTCTTCGCGATACCAAAGCAGTATCTCTAAACACGTGAGATTCGTCGGGTGGTCGAAGCAGTCCCTTTTCCAATAAGGTTCTTCGCGATACCAAAACAGTATCTCTAAACACATGAGATTCTTCGGGTGGTTGAAGCAGTCCCTCATCCAATAAGGTTCTTCGCGATACCAAAGCAGTATCTCTAAACACATGAGATTCTTCGGGTGATCGAAGCAGTACCTTATTCAATAAGGTTCTTCATGATACCAAAGCAGTATCTCTAAACACATGATATTCTTCGGGTGGTCGAAGCAGTCCCTTATCCAATAAGGTTCTTCACGATACCAAAGCAGTATCTCTAAATACATGAAATTCTTCGGGTGGTCGAAACAGTCCCTTATCCAATAATGTTCTTCGTGATACCAAAACATTATCTCTAAACACATGAGATTCTTCGTGATACCAAAGCAGTATCTCTAAATACATGAGATTCGTCGGGTGGCCAATGCAGTCCCTTATCCAATAAGGTTCTTCGCGATATGAAAGCAGTATCTACAAACACATGAGATTCTTCGGGTGGTAGAAGCAGTCCCTTATCCAATAAGGTTCTTCGCGCTACCAAAACAGTATCTCTAAACACATGAGATTCTTCGTGATACCAAAGCAAGATCTCTGAATACATGAGATTCCTCGGGTGGTCGATGCAGTCCCTTATCCAATAAGGTTCTTCGCAATACGAAAGCAGTATCTCTATACACACGAGATTCTTCAGGTGGTCGAAACAGTCCCTTATCCAATAAGGTTCTTCGCGATACTAAAGCAGTATGTCTAAACACATGAGATTCGTCGGGTGGTCGAAGCAGTCCCTTATTCAATAAGGTTCTTCGCGATACCAAAACAGTATCTATAAACACATGAGATTCTTCGGGTGGTTGAAGCATTCCCTTATCTAATAAGGTTCTTCGCGATACCAAAGCAGTATCTCTAAACACATGAGATTCTTCGGGTGGTCGATGCAGTCCCTTATCCAATAAGGTTCTTCGCGATACGAAAGCAGTATCTCTAAACACATGAGATTCTTCGGGTGGTCGAAGCAGACCCTTATCTAATAAGGTTCTTCGCGATACCAAAGCAGTATCTCTAAACACATGAGATTCTTCGGGTGGTCGAAGCATTCCCTTATCCAATAAGGTTCCTTGCGATACCAAAACAATATCTCTAAACACATGAGATTCTTCGCGATACCAAAGCAGTATCTCTAAACACATGAGATTCTTCGGGTGATCGAAGCAGTACCTTATTCAATAAGGTTCCTCGTGATACGAAAGCAGTATCTCTAAACACATGATATTCTTCGGGTGGTCGAAGCAGTCCCTTATCCAATAAGGTTCTTCGCGATACCAAAGCAGTATCTGTAAACACATGAGATTCTTCGGGTGGTCGAAGCAGTCCTTTATCCAATTCGGTTCTTTGCGATACCAAAAAAGTATCTCTAAACACATGAGATTCTTCGTGATACCAAAGCAGTATCTCTATATACATGAGATTCCTTGGGTGGTCGATGCAGTCCCTTATCCAATAAGGTTCTTCGCGTTACGAAAGCAGTATCTCTAAACACATGAGATTCTTCGGGTGGTCGAAGTAGTCCCTTATCCAATAAGGTTCTTCGTGATACCAAAGCAGTATCTCAAATCACATGAGATTCTTCGGATGGTCGAAGTAGTCCCTTATCCAATAAGGTTCTTCGCGATACCAAAGCAATATCTCTAATCACATGAGATTCTTCGGGTGGTCGAAGTAGTCCCTTATCCAATAAGGTTCTTCGCGATACCAAAGCAGTATCTCTAATCACATGAGATTCTTCGGATGGTCGAAGTAGTCCCTTATCCAATAAGGTTCTTCGCGATACCAAAGCAGTATCTCTAATCACATGAGATTCTTCTGGTGGTCAAAGCAGTCCCTTATCCAATAAGGTTCTTCGCGATACCAAAGCAGTATC
Organism: Lathyrus sativus; assembly: GCA_963859935.3. Classification (NCBI taxonomy): domain Eukaryota; kingdom Viridiplantae; phylum Streptophyta; class Magnoliopsida; order Fabales; family Fabaceae; genus Lathyrus; species Lathyrus sativus. The sequence goes on along the minus strand of OZ012740.1, from coordinate 232,337,802 downwards.
GCTAAACACGTGAGATTCGTTGGGTGGTCGAAGCAGTCCCTTTTCCAATAAGGTTCTTCGCGATACCAAAACAGTATCTCTAAACACATGAGATTCTTCGGGTGGTTGAAGCAGTCCCTCATCCAATAAGGTTCTTCGCGATACCAAAGCAGTATCTCTAAACACATGAGATTCTTCGGGTGATCGAAGCAGTACCTTATTCAATAAGGTTCTTCATGATACCAAAGCAGTATCTCTAAACACATGATATTCTTCGGGTGGTCGAAGCAGTCCCTTATCCAATAAGGTTCTTCACGATACCAAAGCAGTATCTCTAAATACATGAAATTCTTCGGGTGGTCGAAACAGTCCCTTATCCAATAATGTTCTTCGTGATACCAAAACATTATCTCTAAACACATGAGATTCTTCGTGATACCAAAGCAGTATCTCTAAATACATGAGATTCGTCGGGTGGCCAATGCAGTCCCTTATCCAATAAGGTTCTTCGCGATATGAAAGCAGTATCTACAAACACATGAGATTCTTCGGGTGGTAGAAGCAGTCCCTTATCCAATAAGGTTCTTCGCGCCACCAAAACAGTATCTCTAAACACATGAGATTCTTCGTGATACCAAAGCAAGATCTCTGAATACATGAGATTCCTCGGGTGGTCGATGCAGTCCCTTATCCAATAAGGTTCTTCGCAATACGAAAGCAGTATCTCTATACACACGAGATTCTTCAGGTGGTCGAAACAGTCCCTTATCCAATAAGGTTCTTCGCGATACTAAAGCAGTATGTCTAAACACATGAGATTCGTCGGGTGGTCGAAGCAGTCCCTTATTCAATAAGGTTCTTCGCGATACCAAAACAGTATCTATAAACACATGAGATTCTTCGGGTGGTTGAAGCATTCCCTTATCTAATAAGGTTCTTCGCGATACCAAAGCAGTATCTCTAAACACATGAGATTCTTCGGGTGGTCGATGCAGTCCCTTATCCAATAAGGTTCTTCGCGATACGAAAGCAGTATCTCTAAACACATGAGATTCTTCGGGTGGTCGAAGCAGACCCTTATCCAATAAGGTACTTCGCGATACCAAAGCAGTATCTCTAAACACATGAGATTCTTCGGGTGGTCGAAGCATTCCCTTATCCAATAAGGTTCCTTGCGATACCAAAACAATATCTCTAAACACATGAGATTCTTCGCGATACCAAAGCAGTATCTCTAAACACATGAGATTCTTCGGGTGATCGAAGCAGTACCTTATTCAATAAGGTTCCTCGTGATACGAAAGCAGTATCTCTAAACACATGATATTCTTCGGGTGGTCGAAGCAGTCCCTTATCCAATAAGGTTCTTCGCGATACCAAAGCAGTATCTGTAAACACATGAGATTCTTCGGGTGGTCGAAGCAGTCCTTTATCCAATTCGGTTCTTTGCGATACCAAAAAAGTATCTCTAAACACATGAGATTCTTCGTGATACCAAAGCAGTATCTCTATATACATGAGATTCCTTGGGTGGTCGATGCAGTCCCTTATCCAATAAGGTTCTTCGCGTTACGAAAGCAGTATCTCTAAACACATGAGATTCTTCGGGTGGTCGAAGTAGTCCCTTATCCAATAAGGTTCTTCGTGATACCAAAGCAGTATCTCAAATCACATGAGATTCTTCGGATGGTCGAAGTAGTCCCTTATCCAATAAGGTTCTTCGCGATACCAAAGCAATATCTCTAATCACATGAGATTCTTCGGGTGGTCGAAGTAGTCCCTTATCCAATAAGGTTCTTCGCGATACCAAAGCAGTATCTCTAATCACATGAGATTCTTCGGATGGTCGAAGTAGTCCCTTATCCAATAAGGTTCTTCGCGATACCAAAGCAGTATCTCTAATCACATGAGATTCTTCTGGTGGTCAAAGCAGTCCCTTATCCAATAAGGTTCTTCGCGATACCAAAGCAGTATCTCTAAACACGTGAGATTCGTTGGGTGGTCGAAGCAGTCCCTTTTCCAATAAGGTTCTTCGCGATACCAAAACAGTATCTCTAAACACATGAGATTCCTCGGGTGGTTGAAGCAGTCCCTCATCCAATAAGGTTCTTCGCGATACCAAAGCAGTATCTCTAAACACATGAGATTCTTCGGGTGATCGAAGCAGTACCTTATTCAATAAGGTTCTTCATGATACCAAAGCAGTATCTCTAAACACAACATATTCTTCGGGTGGTCGAAGCAGTCCCTTATCCAATAAGGTTCTTCACGATACCAAAGCAGTATCTCTAAATACATGAAATTCTTCGGGTGGTCGAAACAGTCCCTTATCCAATAATGTTCTTCGTGATACCAAAACATTATCTCTAAACACATGAGATTCTTCGTGATACCAAAGCAGTATCTCTAAATACATGAGATTCGTCGGGTGGCCAATGCAGTCCCTTATCCAATAAGGTTCTTCGCGATATGAAAGCAGTATCTACAAACACATGAGATTCTTCGGGTGGTAGAAGCAGTCCCTTATCCAATAAGGTTCTTCGCGCTACCAAAACAGTATCTCTAAACACATGAGATTCTTCGTGATACCAAAGCAAGATCTCTGAATACATGAGATTCCTCGGGTGGTCGATGCAGTCCCTTATCCAATAAGGTTCTTCGCAATACGAAAGCAGTATCTCTATACACACGAGATTCTTCAGGTGGTCGAAACAGTCCCTTATCCAATAAGGTTCTTCGCGATACTAAAGCAGTATGTCTAAACACATGAGATTCGTCGGGTGGTCGAAGCAGTCCCTTATTCAATAAGGTTCTTCGCGATACCAAAACAGTATCTATAAACACATGAGATTCTTCGGGTGGTTGAAGCATTCCCTTATCTAATAAGGTTCTTCGCGATACCAAAGCAGTATCTCTAAACACATGAGATTCTTCGGGTGGTCGATGCAGTCCCTTATCCAATAAGGTTCTTCGCGATACGAAAGCAGTATCTCTAAACACATGAGATTCTTCGGGTGGTCGAAGCAGACCCTTATCCAATAAGGTTCTTCGCGATACCAAAGCAGTATCTCTAAACACATGAGATTCTTCGGGTGGTCGAAGCATTCCCTTATCCAATAAGGTTCCTTGCGATACCAAAACAATATCTCTAAACACATGAGATTCTTCGTGATACCAAAGTAGTATCTCTAAACACATGAGATTCCTCAGGTGGTCGATGCAGTCACTTATCCAATAAGGTTCTTCGCGATACCAAAGCAATATCTCTAATCACATGAGATTCTTCGGGTGGTCGAAGCAGTCCCTAATCCAATAAGGTTCTTCGCGATACCAAAGCAGTATCTCTAATCACATGAGATTCTTCGGATGGTCGAAGTAGTCACTTATCCAATAAGGTTCTTCGCGATACCAAAGCAGTATCTCTAATCACATGAGATTCTTCTGGTGGTCAAAGCAGTCCCTTATCCAATAAGGTTCCTCGTGATACCAAAGCAGTATCTCTAAACACATGAGATTTGTCGGGTGGTCGAAGCAGTCCCTTATCCAATAAGGTTCTTTGCGATACCAAAACAGTATCTCTAAACACATGAGATTCTTCGGGTGGTTGAAGCAGTCCCTCATCCAATAAGGTTCTTTGCGATACAAAAGCAATATCTCTAAACACATGAGATTCTTCGGGTGATCGAAGCAGTACCTTATTCAATAAGGTTCTTCGTGATACCAAAGCAGTATCTCTAAACACATGATATTCTTCGGGTGGTCGATGCAGTCCCTTATCCAATAAGGTTCTTCGCGATACAAAAGCAGTATCTCTAAACACATGAGATTCTTCGGGTGGTCGAAGCAGACCCTTATCCAATAAGGTTCTTCGCGATACCAAAGCAGTATCTCTAAACACATGAGATTCTTCGGGTGGTCGAAGCATTCCCTTATCCAATAAGGTTCCTTGCGATACCAAAACAGTATCTCTAAACACATGAGATTCTTCGTGATACCAAAGTAGTATCTCTAAACCCATGAGATTCCTCAGGTGGTCGATGCAGTCCCTTATCTAATAAGGTTCTTCGCAATACCAAAGCAATATCTCTAATCACATGAGATTCTTCGGGTGGTCGAAGCAGTCCCTTATCCAATAAGGTTCTTCGCGATACCAAAGCAGTATCTCTAATCACATGAGATTCTTCGGATGGTCGAAGTAGTCACTTATCCAATAAGGTTCTTCGCGATACCAAAGCAGTATCTCTAATCACATGAGATTCTTCTGGTGGTCAAAGCAGTCCCTTATCCAATAAGGTTCTTCGTGATACCAAAGCAGTATCTCTAAACACATGAGATTCGTCGGGTGGTCAAAGCAGTCCCTTATCCAATAAGGTTCTTCGTGATACCAAAGCAGTATCTCTAAACACATGAGATTCGTCGGGTGGTCGAAGCAGTCCCTTATCCAATAAGGTTCTTTGCGATACCAAAACAGTATCTCTAAACACATGAGATTCTTCGGGTGGTTGAAGCAGTCCCTCATCCAATAAGGTTCTTTGCGATACAAAAGCAGTATCTCTAAACACATGAGATTCTTCGGGTGATCGAAGCAGTACCTTATTCAATAAGGTTCTTCGTGATACCAAAGCAGTATCTCTAAACACATGATATTCTTCGGGTGGTCGAAGCAGTCACTTATCCAATAAGGTTCTTCACGATACCAAAGCAGTATCTCTAAACACATGAAATTCTTCGGGTGGTCGAAACAGTCCCTTATCCAATAAGGTTCTTCGCGATACCAAAACAATATCTCTAAACACATGAGATTCTTCGTGATACCAAAGTAGTATCTCTAAATACATGAGATTCGTCGGGTGGTCAATGCAGTCCCTTATCCAATAAGGTTCTTCGCGATATGAAAGCAGTATCTATAAACACATGAGATTCTTCGGGTGGTCGAAGCAGTCCCTTATCCAATAAGGTTCTTCGCGATACCAAAGCAATATCTCTAATCACATGAGATTCTTCGGGTGGTCGAAGCAGTCCCTTATCCAATAAGGTTCTTCGCAATACCAAAACAGTATCTCTAAACACATGAGATTCTTCGTGATACCAAAGCAAGATCTCTAAATACATGAGATTCCTCGGGTGGTCGATGCAGTCCCTTATCCAATAAGGTTCTTCGCAATACGAAAGCAGTATCTCTATACACACGAGATTCTTCGGGTGGTCGAAGCAGTCCCTTATCCAATAAGGTTCTTCGCGATACTAAAGCAGTATCTCTAAACACATGAGATTCGTCGGGTGGTCGAAGCAGTCCCTTATCCAATAAGGTTCTTCGCGATACCAAAATAGTATCTCTAAACACATGAGATTCTTCGGGTGGTTGAAGCATTCCCTTATCTAATAAGGTTCTTCGCGATACCAAAGCAGTATCTCTAAACACATGAGATTCTTCAGGTGGTTGATGCAGTCCCTTATCCAATAAGGTTCTTCGCGATACGAAAGCAGTATCTCTAAACACATGAGATTCTTCGGGTGGTCGAAGTAGTCCCTTATCCAATAAGGTTCTTCGTGATACCAAAGCAGTATCTCAAAACACATGAGATTCTTCGGGTGGTCGATGCAGTCCCTTATTGAATAAGGTTCTTCGCGATACGAAAGCAGTATCTCTAAACACATAAGATTCTTCGGGTGGTCGAAGCAGTCCCTTATCCAATAAGGTTCTGCGCGATACCAAAGCAGTATCTCTAAACACATGAGATTCTTCGGGTGGTCGAAGCATTCCCTTATCCAATAAGGTTCCTTGCGATACCAAAACAGTATCTCTAAACACATGAGATTCTTCGTGATACCAAAGTAGTATCTCTAAACATATGAGATTCCTCGGGTGGTCGATGCAGTCCCTTATCCAATAAGGTTCTTCGCGATACCAAAGCAATATCTCTAATCACATGCGATTCTTCGGGTGGTCGAAGCAGTCCCTTATCCAATAAGGTTCTTCGCGATACCAAAGCAGTATCTCTAAACACATGAGATTCTTCGGGTGGTCGATGCAGTCCCTTATCCAATAAGGTTCTTCGCGATACGAAAGCAGTATCTCTAAACACATAAGATTCTTCGGGTGGTCGATGCAGTCCCTTATCCAATAAGGTTCTTCGTGATACCAAAGCAGTATCTCTAAACACATGAGATTCGTCGGGTGGTCGAAGCAGTCCCTTATCCAATAAGGTTCTTTGCGATACCAAAACAGTATTTCTAAACACATGAGATTCCTCGGGTGGTTGAAGCAGTCCCTCATCCAATAAGGTTCTTTGCGATACAAAAGCAGTATCTCTAAACACATGAGATTCTTCGGGTGATCGAAGCAGTACCTTATTCAATAAGGTTCTTCGTGATACCAAAGCAGTATCTCTAAACACATGATATTCTTCGGGTGGTCGAAGCAGTCCCTTATCCAATAAGGTTCTTCACGATACCAAAGCAGTATCTTTAAACACATGAAATTCTTCGGGTGGTCGAAACAGTCCCTTATCCAATAAGGTTCTTCACGATACCAAAACAATATCTCTAAACACATGAGATTCTTCGTGATACCAAAGTAGTATCTCTAAATACATGAGATTCGTCGGGTGGTCGATGCAGTCCCTTATCCAATAAGGTTCTTCGCGATATGAAAGCAGTATCTATAAACACATGACATTCTTCGGGTGGTCGAAGCAGTCCCTTATCCAATAAGGTTCTTCGCGATACCAAAGCAATATCTCTAATCACATGAGATTCTTCGGGTGGTCGAAGCAGTCCCTTATCCAATAAGGTTCTTCGCAATACCAAAACAGTATCTCTAAACACATGAGATTCTTCGTGATACCAAAGCAAAATCTCTAAATACATGAGATTCCTCGGGTGGTCGATGCAGTCCCTTATCCAATAAGGTTCTTCGCAATACGAAAGCAGTATCTCTATACACACGAGATTCTTCGGGTGGTCGAAGCAGTCCCTTATCCAATAAGGTTCTTCGCGATACTAAAGCAGTATCTCTAAACACATGAGATTCGTCGGGTGGTCGAAGCAGTCCCTTATCCAATAAGATTCTTCGCGATACCAAAACAGTATCTCTAAACACATGAGATTCTTCGGGTGGTTGAAGCATTCCCTTATCTAATAAGGTTCTTCGCGATACCAAAGCAGTATCTCTAAACACATGAGATTCTTCGGGTGGTCGAAGTAGTCCCTTATCCAATAAGGTTCTTCGCGATACCAAAGCAGTATCTCTAAACACATGAGATTCTTCGGGTGGTCGATGCAGTCCCTTATCCAATAAGGTTCTTCGCGATACGAAAGCAGTATCTCTAAACACATAAGATTCTTCGGGTGGTCGATGCAGTCCCTTATCCAATAAGGTTCTTCGTGATACCAAAGCAGTATCTCTAAACACATGAGATTCGTCGGGTGGTCGAAGCAGTCCCTTATCCAATAAGGTTCTTTGCGATACCAAAACAGTATCTCTAAACACATGAGATTCCTCGGGTGGTTGAAGCAGTCCCTCATCCAATAAGGTTCTTTGCGATACAAAAGCAGTATCGCTCAACACATAAGATTCTTCGGGTGATCGAAGCAGTACCTTATTCAATAAGGTTCTTCGTGATACCAAAGCAGTATTTCAAAACACATGAGATTCTTCGGGTGGTCGATGCAGTCCCTTATTGAATAAGGTTCTTCGCGATACGAAAGCAGTATCTCTAAACACATAAGATTCTTCGGGTGGTCGAAGCAGTCCCTTATCCAATAAGGTTCTGCGCGATACCAAAGCAGTATCTCTAAACACATGAGATTCTTCGGGTGGTCGAAGCATTCCCTTATCCAATAAGGTTCCTTGCGATACCAAAACAGTATCTCTAAACACATGAGATTCTTCGTGATACCAAAGTAGTATCTCTAAACACATGAGATTCCTCGGGTGGTCGATGCAGTCCCTTATCCAATAAGGTTCTTCGCGATACCAAAGCAATATCTCTAATCACATGCGATTCTTCGGGTGGTCGAAGCAGTCCCTTATCCAATAAGGTTCTTCGCGATACCAAAGCAGTATCTCTAAACACATGAGATTCTTCGGGTGGTCGATGCAGTCCCTTATCCAATAAGGTTCTTCGCGATACGAAAGCAGTATCTCTAAACACATAAGATTCTTCGGGTGGTCGATGCAGTCCCTTATCCAATAAGGTTCTTCGTGATACCAAAGCAGTATCTCTAAACACATGAGATTCGTCGGGTGGTCGAAGCAGTCCCTTATCCAATAAGGTTCTTTGCGATACCAAAACAGTATTTCTAAACACATGAGATTCCTCGGGTGGTTGAAGCAGTCCCTCATCCAATAAGGTTCTTTGCGATACAAAAGCAGTATCTCTAAACACATGAGATTCTTCGGGTGATCGAAGCAGTACCTTATTCAATAAGGTTCTTCGTGATACCAAAGCAGTATCTCTAAACACATGATATTCTTCGGGTGGTCGAAGCAGTCCCTTATCCAATAAGGTTCTTCACGATACCAAAGCAGTATCTTTAAACACATGAAATTCTTCGGGTGGTCGAAACAGTCCCTTATCCAATAAGGTTCTTCACGATACCAAAACAATATCTCTAAACACATGAGATTCTTCGTGATACCAAAGTAGTATCTCTAAATACATGAGATTCGTCGGGTGGTCGATGCAGTCCCTTATCCAATAAGGTTCTTCGCGATATGAAAGCAGTATCTATAAACACATGACATTCTTCGGGTGGTCGAAGCAGTCCCTTATCCAATAAGGTTCTTCGCGATACCAAAGCAATATCTCTAATCACATGAGATTCTTCGGGTGGTCGAAGCAGTCCCTTATCCAATAAGGTTCTTCGCAATACCAAAGCAGTATCTCTAAACACATGAGATTCTTCGTGATACCAAAGCAAAATCTCTAAATACATGAGATTCCTCGGGTGGTCGATGCAGTCCCTTATCCAATAAGGTTCTTCGCAATACGAAAGCAGTATCTCTATACACACGAGATTCTTCGGGTGGTGGAAGCAGTCCCTTATCCAATAAGGTTCTTCGCGATACTAAAGCAGTATCTCTAAACACATGAGATTCGTCGGGTGGTCGAAGCAGTCCCTTATCCAATAAGATTCTTCGCGATACCAAAACAGTATCTCTAAACACATGAGATTCTTCGGGTGGTTGAAGCATTCCCTTATCTAATAAGGTTCTTCGCGATACCAAAGCAGTATCTCTAAACACATGAGATTCTTCGGGTGGTCGAAGTAGTCCCTTATCCAATAAGGTTCTTCGCGATACCAAAGCAATATCTCTAATCACATGCGATTCTTCGGGTGGTCGAAGCAGTCCCTTATCCAATAAGGTTCTTCGCGATACCAAAGCAGTATCTCTAAACACATGAGATTCTTCGGGTGGTCGATGCAGTCCCTTATCCAATAAGGTTCTTCGCGATACGAAAGCAGTATCTCTAAACACATAAGATTCTTCGGGTGGTCGATGCAGTCCCTTATCCAATAAGGTTCTTCGCGATACCAAAGCAGTATCTCTAAACACATGAGATTCGTTGGATGGTCGAAGCAGTCCCTTATCCAATAAGGTTCTTCGCGATACCAAAATAGTATCTCTAAACACATGAGATTCTTCGGGTGGTTAAGGCAGTCCCTCATCCAATAAGGTTCTTCGCGATACAAAAGCAGTATCTCTAAACACATGAGATTCTTCGGGTGATCGAAGCAGTACCTTATTCAATAAGGTTCTTCGTGATACCAAAGCAGTATCTCTAAACACATGATATTCTTTGGGTGGTCATAGCAGTCCCTTATCCAATAAGGTTCTTCACGATACCAAAGCAGTATCTCTGAACACATGAAATTCTTCGGGTGGTCGAAACAGTCCCTTATCCAATAAGGTTCTTCGCGATACCAAAACAATATCTCTAAACACATGAGATTCTTCGTGATACCAAAGTAGTATCTCTAAATACATGAGATTCGTCGGGTGGTCGATGCAGTCCCTTATCCAATAAGGTTCTTCGCGATATGAAAGCAGTATCTATAAACACATGACATTCTTCGGGTGGTCGAAGCAGTCCCTTATCCAATAAGGTTCTTTGCGATACCAAAGCAATATCTCTAATCACATGAGATTCTTCGGGTGGTCGAAGCAGTCCCTTATCCAATAAGGTTCTTCGCGATACCAAAACATTATCTCTAAACACACGAGATTCTTCGTGATACCAAAGCAAGATCTCTAAATACATGAGATTCCTCGGGTGGTCGATGCAGTCCCTTATCAAATAAGGTTCTTCGCAATATGAAAGCAGTATCTCTATACACACGAGATTCTTCGGGTGGTCGAAACAGTCCCTTATCCAATAAGGTTCTTCGCGATACTAAAGCAGTATCTCTAAACACATGAGATTCGTCGGGTGGTCGAAGCAGTCCCTTATCCAATAAGATTCTTCGCGATACCAAAACAGTATCTCTAAACACATGAGATTCTTCGGGTGGTTAAAGCATTCCCTTATCTAATAAGGTTCTTCGCGATACCAAAGCAGTATCTCTAAACACATGAGATTCTTCAGGTGGTCGATGCAGTCCCTTATCCAATAAGGTTCTTCGCGATACGAAAGCAGTATCTCTAAACACATGAGATTCTTCGGGTGGTCGAAGTAATCCCTTATCCAATAAGGTTCTTCGCGATACCAAAGCAGTATCTCTAAACACATGAGATTCTTCGGGTGGTCGAAGCAGTCCCTTATCCAATAAGGTTCTTCGCGATACCAAAGCAGTATCTCTAAAGACATGAGATTCTTCAGGTGGTCGATGCAGTCCCTTATCCAATAAGGTTCTTCGCGATACGAAAGCAGTATCTCTAAACACATAAGATTCTTTGGGTGGTCGAAGCAGTCCCTTATCCAATAAGGTTCTTCGCGATACCAAAGAAGTATCTCTAAACACATGAGATTCTTCGGGTGGTCGAAGCATTCCCTTATCCAATAAGGTTCCTTGCGATACCAAAACAGTATCTCTAAACACATGAGATTCTTCGTGATACCAAAGTAGTATCTCTAAACACATGAGATTCTTCGTGATACCAAAGTAGTATCTCTAAACACATGAGATTCCTCGGGTGGTCGATGCAGTCCCTTATCCAATAAGGTTCTTCGCGATACCAAAGAAATATCTCTAATCACATGAGATTCTTCGGGTGGTCGAAGCAGTCCCTTATCCAATAAGGTTCTTCGCGATACCAAAGCAGTATCTCTAATCACATGAGATTCTTCGGATGGTCAAAGTAGTCCCTTATCAAATAAGGTTCTTCGCGATACCAAAGCAGTATCTCTAATCACATGAGATTCTTCTGGTGGTCAAAGCAGTCCCTTATCTAATAAGGTTCTTCGCGATACCAAAGCAGTATCTCTAAACACATGAGATTCGTTGGGTGGTCGAAGCAGTCCCTTATCCAATAAGGTTCTTCGCGATACCAAAATAGTATCTCTAAACACATGAGATTCTTCGGGTGGTTAAGGCAGTCCCTCATCCAATAAGGTTCTTCGCGATACAAAAGCAGTATCTCTAAACACATGAGATTCTTCGGGTGATCGAAGCAGTACCTTATTCAATAAGGTTCTTCGTGATACCAAAGCAGTATCTCTAAACACATGATATTCTTTGGGTGGTCATAGCAGTCCCTTATCCAATAAGGTTCTTCACGATACCAAAGCAGTATCTCTGAACACATGCAATTCTTCGGGTGGTCGAAACAGTCCCTTATCCAATAAGGTTCTTCGCGATACCAAAACAATATCTCTAAACACATGAGATTCTTCGTGATACCAAAGTAGTATCTCTAAATACATGAGATTCGTCGGGTGGTCAATGCAGTCCCTTATCCAATAAGGTTCTTCGCGATATGAAAGCAGTATCTATAAACACATGACATTCTTCGGGTGGTCGAAGCAGTCCCTTATCCAATAAGGTTCTTTGCGATACCAAAGCAATATCTCTAATCACATGAGATTCTTCGGGTGGTCGAAGCAGTCCCTTATCCAATAAGGTTCTTCGCGATACCAAAACATTATCTCTAAACACATGAGATTCTTCGTGATACCAAAGCAAGATCTCTAAATACATGAGATTCCTCGGCTGGTCGATGCAGTCCCTTATCCAATAAGGTTCTTCGCAATATGAAAGCAGTATCTCTATACACACGAGATTCTTCGGGTGGTCGAAACAGTCCCTTATCCAATAAGGTTCTTCGCGATACTAAAGCAGTATCTCTAAACACATGAGATTCGTCGGGTGGTCGAAGCAGTCCCTTATCCAATAAGATTCTTCGCGATACCAAAACAGTATCTCTAAACACATGAGATTCTTCGGGTGGTTGAAGCATTCCCTTATCTAATAAGGTTCTTCGCGATACCAAAGCAGTATCTCTAAACACATGAGATTCTTCAGGTGGTCGATGCAGTCCCTTATCCAATAAGGTTCTTCGCGATACGAAAGCAGTATCTCTAAACACATGAGATTCTTCGGGTGGTCGAAGTAATCCCTTATCCAATAAGGTTCTTCGCGATACCAAAGCAGTATCTCTAAACACATGAGATTCTTCGGGTGGTCGAAGCAGTCCCTTATCCAATAAGGTTCTTCGCGATACCAAAACATTATCTCTAAACACATGAGATTCTTCGTGATACCAAAGCAAGATCTCTAAATAGATGAGATTCCTCGGCTGGTCGATGCAGTCCCTTATCCAATAAGGTTCTTCGCAATATGAAAGCAGTATCTCTATACACACGAGATTCTTCGGGTGGTCGAAACAGTCCCTTATCCAATAAGGTTCTTCGCGATACTAAAGCAGTATCTCTAAACACATGAGATTCGTCGGGTGGTCGAAGCAGTCCCTTATCCAATAAGATTCTTCGCGATACCAAAACAGTATCTCTAAACACATGAGATTCTTCGGGTGGTTGAAGCATTCCCTTATCTAATAAGGTTCTTCGCGATACCAAAGCAGTATCTCTAAACACATGAGATTCTTCAGGTGGTCGATGCAGTCCCTTATCCAATAAGGTTCTTCGCGATACGAAAGCAGTATCTCTAAACACATGAGATTCTTCGGGTGGTCGAAGTAATCCCTTATCCAATAAGGTTCTTCGCGATACCAAAGCAGTATCTCTAAACACATGAGATTCTTCGGGTGGTCGAAGCAGTCCCTTATCCAATAAGGTTCTTCGCGATACCAAAGCAGTATCTCTAAACACATGAGATTCTTCAGGTGGTCGATGCAGTCCCTTATCCAATAAGGTTCTTCGCGATACGAAAGCAGTATCTCTAAACACAGAAGATTCTTCGGGTGGTCGAAGCAGTCCCTTATCCAATAAGGTTCTTCGCGATACCAAAGAAGTATCTCTAAACACATGAGATTCTTCGGGTGGTCGAAGTATTCCCTTATCCAATAAGGTTCCTTGCGATACCAAAACAGTATCTCTAAACACATGAGATTCTTCGTGATACCAAAGTAGTATCTCTAAACACATGAGATTCTTCGTGATACCAAAGTAGTATCTCTAAACACATGAGATTCCTCGGGTGGTCGATGCAGTCCCTTATCCAATAAGGTTCTTCGCGATACCAAAGAAATATCTCTAATCACATGAGATTCTTCGGGTGGTCGAAGCAGTCCCTTATCCAATAAGGTTCTTTCCGATACCAAAGCAGTATCTCTAATCACATGAGATTCTTCGGATGGTCGAAGTAGTCCCTTATCAAATAAGGTTCTTCGCGATACCAAAGCAGTATCTCTAATCACATGAGATTCTTCTGGTGGTCAAAGCAGTCCCTTATCTAATAAGGTTCTTCGCGATACCAAAGCAGTATCTCTAAACACATGAGATTCGTTGGGTGGTCGAAGTAGTCCCTTATCCAATAAGGTTCTTCGCGATACCAAAATAGTATCTCTAAACACATGAGATTCTTCGGGTGGTTAAGGCAGTCCCTCATCCAATAAGGTTCTTCGCGATACAAAAGCAGTATCTCTAAACACATGAGATTCTTCGGGTGATCGAAGCAGTACCTTATTCAATAAGGTTCTTCGTGATACCAAAGCAGTATCTCTAAACACATGATATTCTTTGGGTGGTCATAGCAGTCCCTTATCCAATAAGGTTCTTCACGATACCAAAGCAGTATCTCTGAACACATGAAATTCTTCGGGTGGTCGAAACAGTCCCTTATCCAATAAGGTTCTTCGCGATACCAAAACAATATCTCTAAACACATGAGATTCTTCGTGATACCAAAGTAGTATCTCTAAATACATGAGATTCGTCGGGTGGTCGATGCAGTCCCTTATCCAATAAGGTTCTTCGCGATATGAAAGCAGTATCTATAAACACATGACATTCTTCGGGTGGTCGAAGCAGTCCCTTATCCAATAAGGTTCTTTGCGATACCAAAGCAATATCTCTAATCACATGAGATTCTTCGGGTGGTCGAAGCAGTCCCTTATCCAATAAGGTTCTTCGCGATACCAAAACATTATCTCTAAACACATGAGATTCTTTGTGATACCAAAGCAAGATCTCTAAATACATGAGATTCCTCGGGTGGTCGATGCAGTCCCTTATCCAATAAGGTTCTTCGCAATATGAAAGCAGTATCTCTATACACACGAGATTCTTCGGGTGGTCGAAACAGTCCCTTATCCAATAAGGTTCTTCGCGATACTAAAGCAGTATCTCTAAACACATGAGATTCGTCGGGTGGTCGAAGCAGTCCCTTATCCAATAAGATTCTTCGCGATACCAAAACAGTATCTCTAAACACATGAGATTCTTCGGGTGGTTGAAGCATTCCCTTATCTAATAAGGTTCTTCGCGATACCAAAGCAGTATCTCTAAACAAATGAGATTCTTCAGGTGGTCGATGCAATCCCTTATCCAATAAGGTTCTTCGCGATACGAAAGCAGTATCTCTAAACACATGAGATTCTTCGGGTGGTCGAAGTAATCCCTTATCCAATAAGGTTCTTCGCGATACCAAAGCAGTATCTCTAAACACATGAGATTCTTCGGGTGGTCGAAGCAGTCCCTTATCCAATAAGGTTCTTCGCGATACCAAAGCAGTATCTCTAAACACATGAGATTCTTCAGGTGGTCGATGCAGTCCCTTATCCAATAAGGTTCTTCGCGATACGAAAGCAGTATCTCTAAACACAGAAGATTCTTCGGGTGGTCGAAGCAGTCCCTTATCCAATAAGGTTCTTCGCGATACCAAAGAAGTATCTCTAAACACATGAGATTCTTCGGGTGGTCGAAGTATTCCCTTATCCAATAAGGTTCCTTGCGATACCAAAACAGTATCTCTAAACACATGAGATTCTTCGTGATACCAAAGTAGTATCTCTAAACACATGAGATTCTTCGTGATACCAAAGTAGTATCTCTAAACACATGAGATTCCTCGGGTGGTCGATGCAGTCCCTTATCCAATAAGGTTCTTCGCGATACCAAAGAAATATCTCTAATCACATGAGATTCTTCGGGTGGTCGAAGCAGTCCCTTATCCAATAAGGTTCTTTCCGATACCAAAGCAGTATCTCTAATCACATGAGATTCTTCGGATGGTCGAAGTAGTCCCTTATCAAATAAGGTTCTTCGCGATACCAAAGCAGTATCTCTAATCACATGAGATTCTTCTGGTGGTCAAAGCAGTCCCTTATCTAATAAGGTTCTTCGCGATACCAAAGCAGTATCTCTAAACACATGAGATTCGTTGGGTGGTCGAAGTAGTCCCTTATCCAATAAGGTTCTTCGCGATACCAAAATAGTATCTCTAAACACATGAGATTCTTCGGGTGGTTAAGGCAGTCCCTCATCCAATAAGGTTCTTCGCGATACAAAAGCAGTATCTCTAAACACATGAGATTCTTCGGGTGATCGAAGCAGTACCTTATTCAATAAGGTTCTTCGTGATACCAAAGCAGTATCTCTAAACACATGATATTCTTTGGGTGGTCATAGCAGTCCCTTATCCAATAAGGTTCTTCACGATACCAAAGCAGTATCTCTGAACACATGAAATTCTTCGGGTGGTCGAAACAGTCCCTTATCCAATAAGGTTCTTCGCGATACCAAAACAATATCTCTAAACACATGAGATTCTTCGTGATACCAAAGTAGTATCTCTAAATACATGAGATTCGTCGGGTGGTCGATGCAGTCCCTTATCCAATAAGGTTCTTCGCGATATGAAAGCAGTATCTATAAACACATGACATTCTTCGGGTGGTCGAAGCAGTCCCTTATCCAATAAGGTTCTTTGCGATACCAAAGCAATATCTCTAATCACATGAGATTCTTCGGGTGGTCGAAGCAGTCCCTTATCCAATAAGGTTCTTCGCGATACCAAAACATTATCTCTAAACACATGAGATTCTTTGTGATACCAAAGCAAGATCTCTAAATACATGAGATTCCTCGGGTGGTCGATGCAGTCCCTTATCCAATAAGGTTCTTCGCAATATGAAAGCAGTATCTCTATACACACGAGATTCTTCGGGTGGTCGAAACAGTCCCTTATCCAATAAGGTTCTTCGCGATACTAAAGCAGTATCTCTAAACACATGAGATTCGTCGGGTGGTCGAAGCAGTCCCTTATCCAATAAGATTCTTCGCGATACCAAAACAGTATCTCTAAACACATGAGATTCTTCGGGTGGTTGAAGCATTCCCTTATCTAATAAGGTTCTTCGCGATACCAAAGCAGTATCTCTAAACACATGAGATTCTTCAGGTGGTCGATGCAGTCCCTTATCCAATAAGGTTCTTCGCGATACGAAAGCAGTATCTCTAAACACATGAGATTCTTCGGGTGGTCGAAGTAATCCCTTATCCAATAAGGTTCTTCGCGATACCAAAGCAGTATCTCTAAACACATGAGATTCTTCGGGTGGTCGAAGCAGTCCCTTATCCAATAAGGTTCTTCGCGATACCAAAGCAGTATCTCTAAACACATGAGATTCTTCAGGTGGTCGATGCAGTCCCTTATCCAATAAGGTTCTTCGCGATACGAAAGCAGTATCTCTAAACACAGAAGATTCTTCGGGTGGTCGAAGCAGTCCCTTATCCAATAAGGTTCTTCGCGATACCAAAGAAGTATCTCTAAACACATGAGATTCTTCGGGTGGTCGAAGTATTCCCTTATCCAATAAGGTTCCTTGCGATACCAAAACAGTATCTCTAAACACATGAGATTCTTCGTGATACCAAAGTAGTATCTCTAAACACATGAGATTCTTCGTGATACCAAAGTAGTATCTCTAAACACATGAGATTCCTCGGGTGGTCGATGCAGTCCCTTATCCAATAAGGTTCTTCGCGATACCAAAGAAATATCTCTAATCACATGAGATTCTTCGGGTGGTCGAAGCAGTCCCTTATCCAATAAGGTTCTTTCCGATACCAAAGCAGTATCTCTAATCACATGAGATTCTTCGGATGGTCGAAGTAGTCCCTTATCAAATAAGGTTCTTCGCGATACCAAAGCAGTATCTCTAATCACATGAGATTCTTCTGGTGGTCAAAGCAGTCCCTTATCTAATAAGGTTCTTCGCGATACCAAAGCAGTATCTCTAAACACATGAGATTCGTTGGGTGGTCGAAGTAGTCCCTTATCCAATAAGGTTCTTCGCGATACCAAAATAGTATCTCTAAACACATGAGATTCTTCGGGTGGTTAAGGCAGTCCCTCATCCAATAAGGTTCTTCGCGATACAAAAGCAGTATCTCTAAACACATGAGATTCTTCGGGTGATCGAAGCAGTACCTTATTCAATAAGGTTCTTCGTGATACCAAAGCAGTATCTCTAAACACATGATATTCTTTGGGTGGTCATAGCAGTCCCTTATCCAATAAGGTTCTTCACGATACCAAAGCAGTATCTCTGAACACATGAAATTCTTCGGGTGGTCGAAACAGTCCCTTATCCAATAAGGTTCTTCGCGATACCAAAACAATATCTCTAAACACATGAGATTCTTCGTGATACCAAAGTAGTATCTCTAAATACATGAGATTCGTCGGGTGGTCGATGCAGTCCCTTATCCAATAAGGTTCTTCGCGATATGAAAGCAGTATCTATAAACACATGACATTCTTCGGGTGGTCGAAGCAGTCCCTTATCCAATAAGGTTCTTTGCGATACCAAAGCAATATCTCTAATCACATGAGATTCTTCGGGTGGTCGAAGCAGTCCCTTATCCAATAAGGTTCTTCGCGATACCAAAACATTATCTCTAAACACATGAGATTCTTTGTGATACCAAAGCAAGATCTCTAAATACATGAGATTCCTCGGGTGGTCGATGCAGTCCCTTATCCAATAAGGTTCTTCGCAATATGAAAGCAGTATCTCTATACACACGAGATTCTTCGGGTGGTCGAAACAGTCCCTTATCCAATAAGGTTCTTCGCGATACTAAAGCAGTATCTCTAAACACATGAGATTCGTCGGGTGGTCGAAGCAGTCCCTTATCCAATAAGATTCTTCGCGATACCAAAACAGTATCTCTAAACACATGAGATTCTTCGGGTGGTTGAAGCATTCCCTTATCTAATAAGGTTCTTCGCGATACCAAAGCAGTATCTCTAAACACATGAGATTCTTCAGGTGGTCGATGCAGTCCCTTATCCAATAAGGTTCTTCGCGATACGAAAGCAGTATCTCTAAACACATGAGATTCTTCGGGTGGTCGAAGTAATCCCTTATCCAATAAGGTTCTTCGCGATACCAAAGCAGTATCTCTAAACACATGAGATTCTTCGGGTGGTCGAAGCAGTCCCTTATCCAATAAGGTTCTTCGCGATACCAAAGCAGTATCTCTAAACACATGAGATTCTTCAGGTGGTCGATGCAGTCCCTTATCCAATAAGGTTCTTCGCGATACGAAAGCAGTATCTCTAAACACATAAGATTCTTCGGGTGGTCGAAGCAGTCCCTTATCCAATAAGGTTCTTCGCGATACCAAAGAAGTATCTCTAAACACATGAGATTCTTCGGGTGGTCGAAGCATTCCCTTATCCAATAAGGTTCCTTGCGATACCAAAACAGTATCTCTAAACACATGAGATTCTTCGTGATACCAAAGTAGTATCTCTAAACACATGAGATTCTTCGTGATACCAAAGTAGTATCTCTAAACACATGAGATTCCTCGGGTGGTCGATGCAGTCCCTTATCCAATAAGGTTCTTCGCGATACCAAAGAAATATCTCTAATCACATGAGATTCTTCGGGTGGTCAAAGCAGTCCCTTATCCAATAAGGTTCTTCGCGATACCAAAGCAGTATCTCTAATCACATGAGATTCTTCGGATGGTCAAAGTAGTCCCTTATAAAATAAGGTTCTTCGCGATACCAAAGCAGTATCTCTAATCACATGAGATTCTTCTGGTGGTCAAAGCAGTCCCTTATCTAATAAGGTTCTTCGCGATACCAAAGCAGTATCTCTAAACACATTAGATTCGTTGGGTGGTCGAAGCAATCCCTTATCCAATAAGGTTCTTCGCGATACCAAAATAGTATCTCTAAACACATGAGATTCTTCGGGTGGTTAAGGCAGTCCCTCATCCAATAAGGTTCTTCGCGATACAAAAGCAGTATCTCTAAACACATGAGATTCTTCGGGTGATCGAAGCAGTACCTTATTCAATAAGGTTCTTCGTGATACCAAAGCAGTATCTCTAAACACATGATATTCTTTGGGTGGTCATAGCAGTCCCTTATCCAATAAGGTTTTTCACGATACCAAAGCAGTATCTCTGAACACATGAAATTCTTCGGGTGGTCGAAACAGTCCCTTATCCAATAAGGTTCTTCGCGATACCAAAACAATATCTCTAAACACATGAGATTCTTCGTGATACCAAAGTAGTATCTCTAAATATATGAGATTCGTCGGGTGGTCGATGCAGTCCCTTATCCAATAAGGTTCTTCGTGATATGAAAGCAATATCTATAAACACATGAGATTCTTCGGGTGGTCGAAGCAGTCCCTTATCCAATAAGGTTCTTCGCGATACCAAAGCAATATCTCTAATCACATGAGATTCTTCGGGTGGTCAAAGCAGTCCCTTATCCAATAAGGTTCTTCGCGATACCAAAGCAGTATCTCTAAACACATGAGATTCTTCGTGATACCGAAGCAAGATCTCTAAATACATGAGATTCCTCGGGTGGTCGATGCAGTCCCTTATCCAATAAGGTTCTTCGCAATACGAAAGTAGTATTGTCGCTACTGCGAAAATCGGCGCCGGCTGAACAGAAGAGTCGCCACCTTGCGTTATTTATCCCAACGGAGGGAAAGGAAACGCTCGAAGTAAACCTACCGCAAAGACGGGAAAGGAATGGTCATCGCAACCAAATCCTGGATTCGGGAGTCGGTTACGCAAGGGGAAGGTATTAGCACCCCTCACGTCCGTCGTACTCGACGGGATCCACGCTTGTTTTCTAGTACGGATTGTTATTCTATCTATTCTACAGGTCTGGGGTTAAAAGAAAATAAACTGACTCGGAAAAGTATCGCACTTTATGCCTACGTATTCCCGTCTGGAACGAGAAATCAGAATCAACGTAGTTCGCCTACGTACGGGAAAGGAGGGTAAGGTTGCTCGCTAGGATATCGCATCCTATGCCTACGCACTTTCATACAGTATGAAAGATCAGAGCAAACGTAGTTCGGGCCATGAAAGACACAAGCTTGTCTGACTGTTTTTATCTCCTTATGAAAGGGTTTTTCCTGATTAAGAGTCCAAGCGGACAAAAATGACGTTTTTTGATTGGTTTACAGTCTTTTACGCAAGAACCGTCTTTTATGGTGTTTGAAATGTTTATTGTGTTTTTCTGATTGTTTTGAGAAAGAAGAGACAGAACTCTAGAACCTATGGTTGAAAAGTGAATCAAAATATACCCTAATGTTGTCATGCATGGATGAGAACCTAATGTCTGTCATATTTCTCTCCTGCGCAGAGAGAAACAGAGGTCCTAAATGGATAAACGGAAAAGCAACAACATATATACAGTAAAGCGGTAAAATGCATGAATGCAGCAGTACAAGCGAGGCAAGGGAGTCCCACTCAACCTCGAACCTAGAAAACAATGGGCAAAGTGAAACAACTTCACTTCAACCCTATGGGGAAAATTAACAAACAATACAATCAACAGCTCTAAACAGCACCACCAGCTCTAAACAGCAAAACCTGACAGCACAAGCTCCTTCTTCTATCAGTCTTCAAAGTGATGAACTTTATCCTCAACCTTCAAAGGCTTCTTCAAATTCAACTTTGTCTTCAATATGCTCCATCATCATGCTCTTCAAACCAAACCCACACCCCAAGCAAAGCCCAATAAGCCCACACAAACAATATAAACCCCAAAAGGGCACACCACACAATCAAACAAAATTCTAATATTATTCCTAGGGGATCTACTATACCTACCCTTAATACCCTATATGCCCCAGGTCCTAATTCAATCTAAAAAAGCCCCAAAAGAAATTGTTTTAATGCACCTATGTTATGTATAAACCCTAATCTAACCATCCTAATATCATCTAATCAAAATTACCTAAAAATAATCCTAAAAAATTATGGAATAAAATCCAGGGGTACCTAATATGTATATCTAATTGTACTAAAAATATTGGCCTAACAAAGTAATGGGAACTACCTAAACAAAAATATACAAAATCATGTACAAACTATATTCAATAAAAAACAACTAAAATGTAAAATATTCACAAAAATATAAAAAATATCTAAACTAATATTTTATTTATTCACAATATTCTTGAAACCATTATCAACATGTAGCAAAAATTACCACATTAAAAAGATCATTTTCTAATTTTTTATGATTTTTCAAAGTTGTCAAATAAAATGAATAAAATGAATTAAAAGAAACATGATCAGGGGTGCAGAAAGTAACTACGCCTAGTTCAAAAACATATGGGCCATTAATCAGGGGGGTGCGCGTATCACTTAGTGCTAAGCCCAATACCCAACAAAATCAAAAATGAAAATAGTAAGAAAAATAAATAAATCCACGGTGCCAATAGCACACAAGCGCAGTGTAAATCCAACTTGGGCCTGGGAGTGAGGTTTACTTATCAATTGCCAACTTAAGCCCACATCACAAATTAAATTAAATGACCGTGTATTGCTTCTCAGTAGAAACCTTCACAAATTGGGACATGATCTGAACCACACGATCCATTTTGGAGTCAAAAGTCAGCACTGATCCAAGGGAGGAGAACTTGTCTTCTTCATTTTGAAAAGAAAATGGAGCCAACTCCATTGATGAGTGCTCATGAACTCTTCTTTTGCAGCAACTCGTGTATCCTCAATTTCCAACCAAAACTTAATTTGTAAAACACTATCATGCTCAGAATTCTTCCCTGGTTCCAACTATGGTATTGAATTGAATTGATATGAACCCTAACCTCAAACACGATCCTCACTCCAAATATAGCTCAAAATCAATCAACACCAACCTTCAAATTATTGTTATCAATCTCTTCCTTGCTCATCACTAATCAATTCTAACTAAAAAACTAAGTCTATAACTCCATATTCACTGAGTTCTTGATCTCAACAGAATCTATGTCAACACATCAATCATCTCCGAATTGGCTCAAACTTTCCAGAAAGCAACACCTAGCCACATACTATGCTTCTAACCTAATGATTCTTGCTAATTCTAACCAATTCGAGCCATAGTTTGAAAGTTACTAACCTGTAAAGATGAGTGAAACAGATGATGGAAAGCTTCAAATCAAGGCTTGCAAATCTCCAGATTCCTTCAGGATGATCTTTGCTTGCTTCTGTATGCACTAAATCTTCCTCAAATGGCCTGAATCAGTGTAACAGAATTCCAATTGCAGATGAAGAAGTAAGAACTCAAGAACACGAATCAGGCTTGGATTCTCTCAGATTTTGATTGAAACACTCTCAGTGATGATTATAGAATTGATTTGGATCAAGAAATTGAAGAAATGATGAAGAATTGTGTGAATTCGATTGTGAATTGCAATTGAGCAAGATGAATCTCAGTCTCTCTTCTCTGCACTAAATGAAGTCCAACCTTGATCTTGATCAACTCTAATAGTTATATAGGTGATGTAGGAAAGATCTAGAAAGTGCTGGAATGATCCCATGAGATTTTGCAATTCTCATGTCATGAGATGTTGAAAATGGCCAATGCAAAAACCAGTCCCATCTTGCCTTGTTACAGCCTATCAAAGTAGCTTGAATTTCTCCTCAAATGAGAATTAGAAGGTGTTAGAGTGGTTCTTTGCCTTGCAATTCACTCCTAGCTTGGTTTGGCAAGTGTTACTTAAATGACAAGCAATTGAACTTGACTTCATAATTCTGGACTTAACTCAAAAAAGTAATAATACCATTGATCTCAAAATGTAATTTCCATTCAGTTTGATAGGTCACATGATGTATTTAGGCTTTGGATCAAAAAATCCCAAATTTGGTCACTTGAAAATGGACTTTTACCTTCCATATTTGGTCAATTTTATCATTTTGAGTTCCATGCATTTACAAACCATCATGACCTCTTTCCTAGACTCAAAACATCATTTTGAGCAAGTTTGATGTTGAAAATTTTTCCATTTGAAGCTTGCAAGTATGAGTTTTAGGCATATGCTTGAAATGACCTATAATCTTACTTTCCCAAAATACCCCTGGCTTGTCAAAATCATAAGTAGAGCTCCACAAATCCGATTGAGGCATACCATACTTTTCTAGAAAGCTAAGATCATGAGGAACAACTTTCATGTTGGCCAAATATCCATTTTAAAACTCCTTATGGGGTAAAAGTTGCTTGGAAGTCAAGTAACTTTCATAGATAAATTTCAATGTCCTCAGATGACCTGTAACTTGCAAGAACCATAACTTGAGTTCTATAAATCTCCTTGATGTCTTCCACCACTCAAATTAAAGGTCTTGAGATGCTCTACAAGTTTCATGCTGGACAAGGATCCATTTGAGACTTGCATTTTGAATTACTTTGCTTGGAAGTTTGACCTAAATCAGGGAATTTTACACAGAAACCCTAATTTAGAAACTTCTCTTCTTCTTGATTTTTCTTGATTTCTCTTTGGCTCAACACCACATCCATATCCACATATCAAATGATGAATCCCACATCCTTCCAATAAGCCTTGATGCCTTTCAATCAATCATTAGACCTAGGGTTGACCTAGGTGAGACCCTAGTTGACTGTCTTCAACTGTAGCTCTTGCAACCACACCAATGACTTGTCTTACTTTCAAAATGACCCTCTAGGTCTTCCAAGATGTCTACACACATTCCATGCCTCAGTCCATAGCTCACAACCTCTATGATGATCTTCAAATACTCCCCAGATAGGTGTTGCACCCCAAATTTTGACCCCTTATATCCTCTTCATATCATATGCATTTATTTATCTAACCTTAACAAGTTTCGAAGTGTATTTTGTCAAGACACAGATGAAACGGGGCTCCGCACTGATAAAATCGAAGGTTCGAAGATTGGGCAACCATTGCTTTGGGATGAATCATTCATGAAATAAGATCAAGAGTACCATATTGGGCCATGTGTGAGTCCAATTTGAAGTAATCACCCACAGATGGGGTGCAGTGCAGTTCAAGGCACCCAATTAGGGTTTTACGGGTTGAAAAAGTCAACTGTAGTTTGACTTTAGATTCGGGAAATAATTCAAAGATAAAAGTATGGTTTAAAAAGTGCATATGGCTTAGTGAAGTCCCCTCAAAGAGTTTCAAAGTCTTGGAAGCTCCGAAACATGAACAGACAGTTCGGTAATCGCCGATCGATCGTACGGTTGACCGAAAAGTCAACCCCCTCAAGTTTTAGGAATTGGACTTCAAGTGGTGAAGAAAAGTTGTTCCTTATGTCGTGAGGGACCCACATATCAATTTTCATGATCATCGGATCAAAGACGTGAGAGTAATCGAAAAATCGGGAAATTAGGGTTTTGAAAGGGGCTAAACCCTAACTCCCTAACCACACACCTGATTGAAGTGGTTCAAAGCTCATTGGAAAGCTCTTAACAATTCCTACAAAAGTCCTATACTAGTGCACACTCAGAAAATGCATGGAATTGGAGTTACCATCAAAATCGTTTTTTAGTACAAAACACTTAGTGAATTTCTTAAAATCTGGCTGCATCTAAACTTGTTTTTTGCTAACTTTAAGGGACTTTTCGACCAAGAAGCACATAGATTTGGAACTTTTGACAAACATGAATGTTGAAGAGCTATATGAGGGCTTTCCAAAAAGTACAAGAACTCCCCAAGAGGAGCTGTGAGCTGGAAGATATGGTGCCTCAAAGTTGGGTCTGTCCCACTAAAAATACACTTGATCCAATTTCTCAAAATCAAAACTTTTCATCTCTAACCACTCTCCACCCTTGGATCATGTTGCAATATGATAATATGAGGTATTAATGGATAGAAAACCTGAAAAAAGGATTGAAATGATGAACCAAGCAACTTGGAGCAAGTAGGCATTATAATAATCATTTTTGTGGAGGAAAGAGAAACTTTTCCTCCCACATTATGACAACAGCGGCAAGGACTCTCTCCTATCACCTCAGCCATCTCTCCAATTGCCATTTGCTTGCATAGAGCCTTGGAGCTGATGTGAAGATGGCTGCCACAAAGATCTTGCAAGATTTCTCAAAGAAATATCATGAAAATCTCTCCAACAATGGAAGTTACCAAGCTGCCCTCACCCTTCTTTCTCCTATAAATAGGGGCCTCACCCTCATTTGCAAGACACACCAGAACTATCCCAAGCATCCTAAGCATATAGTTCTCCTTCTTACTTGTAAGAGAAGAAAAATCACAAAAAACACCAAATTGGTCACTTTTCACTTTTCATGCCAATCTTTTGTCTAAAACCAAAAGCACTCTCACAACCATCCACACACCTTCTAAATGACACATAGAAGGTGTATGACTCATTAAAACATCAAGAACCACAAAAAACCAAAAAGTCAAGTCTCATTCCACCATACTTTGACCCAAGCTACAAAAATAGCCATATCTCATTCTACACCTTTCCTTGGCATCCTAATAGCTCTAACACCTTGCATATATTGTGTTTTAACTGTCTAAGCTGCTAAGAATCATCAGCAATACCTATTTCTTCCATTGGCATCACAAGTGCATTCCACTCAAAGTTTCAGTTTCAAGGCAAGCAAGACATTCAAAAAGGGCCTCTGGTTTTCTAGGAGTAATATAGCTTACTCAAGTGCATCCTCACAGGTATGTTTAGACTCATCCCACTCATTTTCATGACATAAAGATCATTGATGTTTGTTTTTGTTTGTGTACACACTGTTGTGGCTATTGCTGTCTCATGCTTGCATCATGTATTGTTGACTGTTAGGGTAGTATGTGTGTGTTTGGTGCCTTTGCAAAAGTATACTATCTAAAAAACTGTCAAACTTGGTGGTATGTGTTGGATTGTCATAAGGGTCTGCTCTGGGACTGTTAGCTGGTTTCTGTGTTTAAAGGATGCTGTTGGGATTTGTGTACACTTAAGTTGCTGACTCTTAAGTTGGTAATAGTTGTGACTGTTGATTAAGATCCATTTTGAGATGTTAAGCACCATTGCCTGTGACTGTTCCTACAGGCTGAGCTTGTCAACTCAGGCCTGTCATGATAGGTATAGCCCTTTGTTTCTGCCTTAAGCAAGCCTTCTAAAGCCTGGTTGTTGAGGCATTACTATGTGTTGTTTGATTAGCTGCTATTTAGGGGTTTAAGGGCAGCTTGAGTTTCTTTTAGGGGGCTATTGACAGAAGGTGTGAGATTGGATCTATCAATCCTGGGTGAGATATTTAGAACAGTTGGCTCTTTGTTTTGGTATCCTACGTTGTGTGATGGCAGTTGTTGGTTCCATTGAGTTTCAGGAATATTCCTTTGAGTTGTAACATTAAGTTGACAGATTATTGGCTTTTGTTGACATTTTTAGAGTAAGTTGGTTTATGCTGTGACCTCCATCTAAGAATTCTGTTTGGAGCTGAGGTATGGTCAATGTGTGCTTTGCTTCCGTAAGACCAAAATCATCTTGCTTGACTTATGTTTTATTTTATCCTGATTGCCAACACTTGCTGTCAAAGGCCATGTATTTGCAAAACATAGTTATTAGGAATTCACTAATGATTAGCCTACCAAGAACTCTGCCAGCATGCTTGTATTAACTATTCAGTGGCTATGCAATGTGCTGAGAAACCTGTTGGTGTACCTGACTTCTAGCAGTGTCTCATTGGCTGTTATTCACAATGCCTTTTGTATTGGTGCATTTGATTTGTTGCTAGAGATTGGTCTATGATTTAACAAGTTTTTCAACCATATCATACTTGATCAGTGCTTAACAAGTGGCTGTTGCCATAACTTATTTGTTTTCAATCCAAAATTCATTTTAAGCCACTTCATTAATTTGGCAACTTGAGAGTCATATTCTGATTCATGAAGAACAAGATCCTTCTTTGTTTTTTATTTAAAAATGCATTTCACAACTTGCATAGGCTCTTGTTGGATATTAAACTGTTTTGATCATTTAGTGTAAATCATAATCAGTTCATATTCACCGATGCATCATCAAACCTGCATTTTATCAGAACTCCAATAGATTTTGAATCCATATGAGTTAAGTTTGTAAACTGCTAGTCTCATTTTTTGCATTGCCCTTTTAAATCAAACTATTGTTGAACATGTTAGGGTATTGGATCTGCTGTCATTTGATACTTTGAGGTTTGTTAACCTCTGTTGCCATCAAGTATCTGTTTTTAAAAAGCTGCTAAAAACTTTGAGTTTGACAGCTCACGTGTAATTGCTGTTAGATTACATACTTAAAGCCAACCTTCTCATCATGTCATAATGGCTACCTCTAGTTCAGTTTGGTTTGTGTTTGTGTAGGAGTGTTGTTTGAAATTCACTCAAACTGAGATGCTGTGCTAGGTCACTCACTGCTGTATGATGCACATTTCACCTCAGTTAGCATGCCTTTATCACAATTTGAAAATCACAAGCTAGACCTTGGTGAGGATTAGGCATCCTTAATTCACTTTTTTTTTCAAGTTGACAGTAGGGTAAGAACTTTTATTTTGCTTGTCATGATTGGATAATGGTCAAGCCAAGTTTGTTTTGGCAATGCATATGCTAGATTCTTTTCCTGTTGCCCTTTGATTAGAATTGATGCTAAAACTCAGCCTGTACTATACTCACTTGAAATATGAACTAACCTTTTCCATGAATGATAGCAACTACCAAAATTTGTTTGCACTAATAACTGACACTTGAGGAAGTTTGGTTTGCTTGTTCTTAATTTTTATTTTGGTCATTGTTTGATAACAGTTATAGTGTTTGGTGCTGGTTTGATATGATAGAACAATCACTTTGATTTGCTGGAAATGTATACTGTCAGAAGAGTATTGTCATGCAAAACTAAGCAGTTTATTTAAAATTGACTTGATCAATTTGTTTTAATGTCGAATTTGGTTGAGGTTTGGAATTCATCAGTGAGTGTTGTTGAGCCACAGTAAAGCAACTTGCAACTCACACACTTTTTCCTTGCTCTAAAATCTTCAAATGATGTATTTGGGGGGGGGGGGGGTTCATATTTTCAATTTGATCAAAATCTCTGCTGTCATAAGTTGTATCCACCATTATGCAATACCAAGTGACTACTAACCTGTCTAACTATTGTCCACTGTTTTGAATGAATTTTCGGGTGCATGTACCTTTACCATGTGCGCCTATGTGTTGGTGAGCCATGTTTGGTAATACCATGAATTGATTGCTAATGTTATGAGATCATCATGCTTTAAGTATTCATATCAACAAAACCATTCCATTTACACATTAACCACAGTCCATGAACTGGCCCCTAATTGTTGATCTGCTTGAGTTTCTTTGAATCTTGAAGTTCATAATTAACTTACTTAGAGCTGGTACAGATTAGATTCATGGTTCAGGGTTGAACTATTGCATCATGTGGCTGTCATGATTAGAGCAACACATTGAGATTGACTTGTTTGAGTTGTTGGATTGACTGCTATATTGCTTTGTGGTCTGCTGCATAAACCATCTGAACATATTTGAAGAATTTTTGCTTGTTCACACTATTTATGATGTTTAAGGTTTGTCAATTCTTCTTGAACACATCAGTTTTGTGTTTGGACCCTTATAAGTAATAGCAAGTTCCCTGCACCATTTGTAAACTTCAAACAGCCTGTAGCAAGAGGAGCATATCTTGATTCAGTAAGGGATTGGGATATCTTTGTGAACATAGTCCATGAGCAATTGATTTAAGACATGTGCATACTCTTAAACTGGTGCCAGCTTGACTGAGTTGGGTTTTAACATTCAAAACGCATTTCGAAAACTCATATGCATATGCAATCAAATTTTAAAATAGAAACTCAATTTCTCAAAAACAACACTACCACCGAATTCCTCATTGAAAAATACTCAAGATTGATTAAGGTTTCACTAAATTCCATGGAGTTTTGGTTTGGTTTAAATCTTTCACGCCCCTTGCTTTTTGGTTGTGTTTGTTACCCAGAAATCAACCAATTTAGGCTATGTATGTTTTTTGTTTCCATCCAATTAATGGATGTAACAGCCACCCCAGTGGCAGACCATTGCGCGCCTTATACCCCTCTACCAGCATGACCAGGGTTCGATCCGGGTGGAGGTCGAACCCTTTTGTTTTATTTTTTCCAATTTTCATTATTAACTATTTTCTTCATTCTTTCTATCTCCTTACACACGCGCGTGTGCGCCCCAGTGGTAAAGTTTGTGTGTTTGTAAAAACTAGGGCCTGGGTTCAACTCCCAGCTTGGCCCTTTCTCCATTTGGATTATTTTGTTTATGTGATTTTATTATCATAATATCACTTCAATTTCAAATGACCATAGTTTATTCATTTTTTATCTGTTTCAACTCGTTCTTTTTGCAAACTTTTCGTTATGATGTCTAGTTTATTTTAGCAAATTGTAATATCGTAATTTGTTTGTTTTTTACAAATGCTTTGATCTTGCTTGTTAGTAGATCCGTTTGTAAGTTATTACCATGTGTTTCAATTTGAAGTTTCCTCATACCATGTTCACTTTTATCTTGTGAGATTTATTTTCCTTTATGTTTGTAGCATATTAGGATGTCACTCTTTCATTGGTTGTTACCATGTGTTTTCCCTCAGCTTCGCTTTGTTAAGTTTATCTCGCACCTCCTCAATTACGAGGCTAAACTCATTTAACTGTGTGAGATTGTTATCTAGGCATAGCTTTTTACTTTCAAATTGTTATTTGTTTATATGGTTGTTACCTTCATCATGCTTTAAATCCTTGTCAAAATATATCTACATCTCTGTCAAGACATGCTTATTGTAATATGCTTACCATGCTTGGTTGTAACCATTTCATCCTACCTAAAATACTTGCCCATTGTGATGTGTTGGTTAATCCTTGATTATAATCATTGTCTTCTATATTCCTCATACTTGAATATTTATGCTTTGTTAAGTATTTATTGCCCAAGTGATGGAACTCTCTAGTTCTCATCCAAGTTGTCTCCTCTCATCCCCTCCCAAAGGAAAAGTCTCTCCATTGACCCTTGTGTCATGGATAGCTCATTACCTCCTCCCTTGACTTTGAAAAGTCATTTTGAACCTTATTTGAGATCAAAACCCATAAGCCATTTGACTTTGATTAAGTCTAAAAGACCCACCTTCACTAGGAGTGTTTACAACTAGAACCCTAGGATAGAGTTGTTAACTCTATGTAAGGATCATGGATATGATCACTTATTTCCCCCTTTGAGTGTTACAACATAGACATAGAGAGTTTTGTGAAACTCTACACAAACATTATTATGTTTGTTCCCATTTGAACCTTGATCGCAATCAAGCGTTCTTCAACCCTAGTGAGGTGAACTACGATTGCTTTGATTCTATCCTAGTTAGGATACGTAGGCAGAGGACGCGATGTCTTTGCGAGCAAACTTAGAAACAATCTTAGGTCTTCATCTATCATAACCTTCACCTTTTTACCCAATACCCAAACCTTAGCAAATATTTAACAAACTTAGCATACAAACAAACAAAAGGTTCCTGTAGAGTACTACAGATGTCTAGGATGTGAAATACCTACCCTATGCATAATCAACCCCCGATCCCCGAATCTCTTAGCGTTGTTGTTACATCGCGAAAAAGGGTTCTTTCTTTCTTTAGACCTATCCTTTGGATAAATTAAAGTCCGGTTGTAATCTAAGAATTAAAGATTCAAGTTAATCAATAGCTTGGTATCACGATTCTCACCGCAACAATAGGCTGTAAATCCACTGCTTGATCTATTAATTTCTCAAAGCTTCACCTTCTTTCTTGGTGACTTGAATAGGCTTGAATCTTGATAAGAACCTTTTGAATATACTCCTGGAGATGAAAAATAGCACTTGATCCCTTGTTGGATGACTTGCCCATGCTATGCTATGCAGATGAATGAACTATGTATATGATCTACTATGCAAATGATAAAGCTATGAAAACACAAATCAGGTAAAACAAGTTGGTCAAATTTTAGGGTGCAACAGCTGCCCCTATTCAAACGGCTTGGACCCGACTGGGTGAAACGCCCGGAGCCTTCAGACAATCGAGGTACGAGACGGTTGAATACCAATAAACCCAGAAATTTGCCAACTGCAAAAATAAATTGCGAAAAAAACTGCACCACTACTTGGGGAACACTATCTACAAATCTGATTTCAACACTATCTTGTCAATACTGGAATAAACTTATTGACTTCACTGGGAGAAGTACTTCTGTCGAATATAAGAACGCAATTCTGTCTTGTCATACAGGAAAATCTTCTTCTGCCCATCCATAACTCCGCCCTTGCTACGGGAAAATAACTCCGCCCTTGCTACGGGACACACATTGTCCATCCATACAGGAAAATAACTCCGCCTTTGCTACGGGACGTACCCTGTCCATCACACAGGAAAATAACTCCGCCTTTGCTACGGGACGTACCCTGTCCATCACACAGGAAAATAACTCCGCCTTTGCTACGGGACGTACCCTGTCCATCACACAGGAAAATAACTCTGCCTTTGCTACGGGACGTACCCTGTCCATCACACAGGAAAATAACTCCGCCTTTGCTACGGGACGTACCCTGTCCATCACACAGGAAAATAACTCCGCCTTTGCTACGGGACGTACCCTGTCCATCACACAGGAAAATAACTCCGCCTTTGCTACGGGACGTACCCTGTCCATCACACAGGAAAATAACTCCTCGGACATAGCTTTTTTGCCTATTCTTTGCAGTAACTAACTCCACTGGGGATATTCCGAAAATAATTGTCAAACACTCGTCTCGATAACAAGTGGCTACTCCTGAACTTTGATTCCATTAAAACCTGAAACGCTGCCGCAACAACAAACTTGAAGAAACATTCCGCTGGCTGGATACAATAGCGCCTCAATTGGCAACTCTGTGGGGAAAATAATAAACTGAACTACGTCATCACACGTCTCCTGGCGAGACCTTGATTATCTGGTAATATCTGAGATTTAGAACTCCATTCTCCTATTGAGAAAGCACACCTGAAAGCGAAAGGTTAACCAACCTGATCTATGTTTCATAATACGTATGTTTGATAATGGCGTAATGCCCCATACAACATGGAAATGCTACGTGTTTTTTTATTTGGTAGATGCAAATATGACACTATATGCCGATGCAAATGCAGGCTCGAACTGCTGGGATAGCTCTAACAAGCTTGCTTCCTCAATCTGCCTTCGAGGACAAATATCACCCTGTTGGGGAGTGAATGGGTATCACACGGTATTCCGGCAAAATAAATGCAAGGACACACAACCAACTCTGTCGGGGAGAGCTTTAACCTTTGATTTCCACTGGGAGGAAAGAGAACACTTGCTGAAAAGAGAGAACTCCGTTGAGGACGAAACGACTCTCTTGGGAAAAATCAACTGACTTCGTTGGGGAGAATAAATGACCCTACTGGGAAGGGAATCTCTACTGGGAAGAGTAGACTGTCTAGGTACAGCTCAGAAGTTTGGAAATATTAATCTTCTGAGGCTAAACCACTCTGCTCGGGATGGGGGA
This sequence comes from Lathyrus sativus, assembly GCA_963859935.3. Taxonomy (NCBI): domain Eukaryota; kingdom Viridiplantae; phylum Streptophyta; class Magnoliopsida; order Fabales; family Fabaceae; genus Lathyrus; species Lathyrus sativus. Next base: position 232,304,603 of record OZ012740.1, on the reverse strand, counting down.
TCCTTTTTGGGGACACCACACTGTCTGACTACAGCCTACAATCTTGGAATCACCAAACTCTGCTGAGGGTAAATGACCCTGCTTGAGAATGTCCTTCGGATAAGCTGCGACTAGCTGGGGAATTTGATCCTTCTTCAGTAAGGAACATTGTCATCTCATCTTCCGGGAATGAAGCGCGGCCTGCATGGAGATTCACTTCACATAATGACCAAGTCTTTTCGTTACGAGCCTCTAGTTAGGACTGCAATCTTCCGATCGTCCACTTCGTATGGTCAAGAACCCTGCAACACCACAAACAAGACAAGACAAGTCTATACAACCAAATCTATTCAGGTTAGCGTTAGTGACATCATTTTCAGCCAATTCAAAGTTTTAGCAATTATTGGCAAGGGCCAGCAATGTTATGCACTTGCTAGTTTTATTTAACTTTGGCGCTTTTCACATACAAAACGGTAAAGAACAAGCATCAAATACTGAATAACATGTTTTATTGATTGGGCCCCTGAATGGGCAGAGTTTTGTACACTGTATGTAACTCCTGAAAAGAGGAAGTTACGCACAACAACTATACAAGCATACACAGGAAGCATCAATACAATGACAAATCAAATTTACACATATGTCGGCAACGTGATGCAGACGACCATCATGAGCTGATCCTCTTATGACTCGCCTGACTCTGGCGCTTTCCCGGTATTTAAACTTCTGAAGAGATTGTATCTAATAATCGAACTCACAGGTATATTCTCCCGCACCAATGTGCACCGTAGTATCAAATTCGGACCGCAGTCATTTGCCTTTCAAATCCCTAACTTTTGCGTGAACCGCCTTTACGGGTTTTCAGTCCACCGGGATACCCCTTTTTGCCGAAGCCGCCCAGTGTAGGTTTTCAACTTCGCGGGTGTACATTTTTTCAATTTTTATCCCTAATTTTTGCCCGAACCTTTCATTCTGTTTTTGGTTCGCCAGGATGCCCCATTTTTGCCTGGACTGTCTTTTTTTGTCCAGCGGGTCAATTTCAAGCAAAGTATTTTTTAACTGCGTCCGAATTCACAGGCGACGTAAAGTCTTCACCGTCCATGGTGGACAACAATAATGCTCCTCCTGAAAAAACTTTTTTGACAACGTACGGCCCTTCGTAGTTGGGGGTCCACTTGCCCCTGTGATCTGCCTGTGGCGGGAGAATCCTCTTTAGCACCAGGTCGCCCGTCTGAAAGCTCCGAGGGTGTATCTTTTTATCATACGCTTTCTTCATTCGGCTTTGGTACAACCAACCATATGCTAGAGAAGCTAACCTCTTCTCATCCATTAAACTCAGCTGGTTCAACCTGTCTTTTACGCATTCTGCCTCGTCAAGTTGGACATCTTGTAATACCCTCAGGGAAGGAATCTCAACTTCCAGTGGTAACAATGCTTCAATTCCGTATACCAACGAGAACGGGGTTGCCCCGGTTGATGTGCGTACCGTCGTACGATAACCGTGCAAAGCGAAAGGTAGCATCTCATGCCAGTCCTTATAAGTCACCACCATCTTCTGAACAATCTTCTTTATGTTCTTATTGGCCGCTTCAACAACGCCATTCATCTTGGGTCGATAAGGAGAAGAGTTGTGATGTTCAATCTTAAAACTCTGGCACAGCTCCTTCATCATCTTGTTATTTAAGTTCGAACCGTTGTCAGTAATAATCCGCTCGGGGATCCCATATCTGCAAATGATATCTCGTCTGATAAACCTGGCTACCACCTGCTTGGTCACATTAGCATAGGATGCCGCTTCCACCCATTTGGTAAAATTATCAATTGCTACCAAAATGAAACGGTGTCCGTTAGATGCCGTCGGCTCGATCTTCCCAATCATGTCGATTCCCCACATCGAGAATGGCCACGGTGACGACATCACGTTCAGAGGACTCGGAGGAACATGGATCTTATCCGCATAAATCTGGCACTTATGACACCTCTTCGCAAACTTGAAACAGTCGGTTTCCATAGTTAACCAGTAATAACCGACCCGCAGCAACTTCCTCGTCATAGCATGCCCACCAGCATGTGTACCAAATGTACCCTCGTGTATTTCCTCCATAAGAAACTTCGCCTCTTTCTCGTCTACACAACGTAGTAGCACCAAGTCGTGATTTCTCTTGTACAGGACACCTTCCGGATTCAGATAGAAATTACCAGCCAATCTCCTGAGAGTCTTCTGATCGTGACTGGATGCCCCAGCCGGATACTCCTTATTCTTCAGGAAATTCTGGATATCAAAGTACCAGGGTTTATCATCAGATGCTTCGTCAATGGCAAATACGAAGGCGGGTCTGTCAAGCCGAGAAATAACAATTCTGGGAGCCTCGTTCCAGAAGTTAACTTTATACATGGAAGACAATGTGGCCAAGGCGTCAGCCATTTGATTTTCTGCTCACGGCACATGATGCAATTCAACCTTATCAAAGAAAGGCAACAACCTCCTCGCGTAATTCATGTACGGTATCAAATTGGGCTGACGTGTCTCCCATTCTCCTTTTATTTGATTCACCACTAGAGCTGAGTCTTCGTATACATCCAGATTTTTGATTCGCAAATCAATGGCTTCTTCAAGCCCCATGATACAAGCTTCGTATTCGGCTTCATTGTTGGTAACCGGAAAGGTCAATCGAGCGGTAAATGGGATGTGCGACCCATGTGGAGTAGTGATGATTGCCCCTATTCCGCTACCGTAGGAGTTTACAGCTCCGTCAAAGATCAACTGCCATTTGGAACCCAATTCTGGTCCTTCGTCCGACAACGGTTCTTCACAATCTTTCATCTTCAGGTACATGATATCCTCGTCAGGAAAATCAAACCTCATCGATTGGTAGTCCTCAATAGGCTGCTCTGCCAAATACTCAGATAATACACTCCCCTTTATAGCCTTTTGTGAGACATACTGGATGTCATACTCAGTCAAAACCATCTGCCAACGGGCAATTCTCCCCGATAGTGCCTGCTTTTCAAATACGTATTTGATAGGATCCATCTTCGAGATGAGCATGGTTGTATGATTCAACATGTACTGCCTCAAACGCTTGGCGGCCCAGGCTAGCGCGCAACAAGTTTTTTCGAGCATTGAGTATCGAGATTCACATTCAGTAAACTTCTTACTCAGGTAGTATATCGCATGCTCTTTTCGCCCTGTCTCGTCATGTTGACCGAGAACACAACCCATACTCCCCTCAAGAACCGTCAAATACATAATCAAGGGTCTCCCCGCCACTGGAGGTATCAAAACAGGAGGCTCCTGCAAATACTGTTTTATTTTATCGAACGCCTTTTGACAATTTTCATTCCATGTTTCAGACTGGTCTTTTTTCAACAGCTTGAACAATGGCTCACATGTAGCTGTTAGCTGAGAGATGAACCGAGCAATGTAGTTCAACCTCCCTAAAAACCCGCGCACTTCTTTTTCTGTTTTAGGCGTCGACATCTCTTGTATGGCTTTTATTTTTGCAGGATCAACCTCTATTCCTTTTTCACTCACGATAAACCCTAGCAGTTTACCCGACCTCACCCCGAAGGTGCACTTGTTAGGGTTCAGTCTCAACCTGAACTTCCTAAGCCTCTTGAATACCTTTAGCAGATTGACCAAATGTTCTTCCTCCGTCTGGGATTTGGCAATCATATCATCAACATAAACCTCGATCTCTTTATGCATCATGTCATGAAAGAGAGTCGTCATTGCACGCTGATATGTTGCCCCAGCATTCTTCAATCCGAAGGGCATCACTTTGTAACAAAATGTTCCCCAAGGCGTAATGAAGGTAGTCTTCTCCATGTCTTCTGGCGCCATTTTAATCTGGTTGTAGCCTGAGAAGCCATCCATGAAGGAGAATACGGAGAATTGAGCGGTATTGTCAACCAGCACATCGATATGAGGAAGTGGAAAGTCATCTTTCGGGCTCGCTTTGTTCAGATCACGGTAGTCTACGCACATTCTCACTTTACCGTCCTTTTTTGGCACTGGCACAATATTAGCGACCCATGAGGGGTATTTTGTAACAGCTAGGAAACCAGCATCCCACTGCTTTTGAACCTCCTCCTTAATTTTCACTGCCATATCAGGTCTAGTTCTGTGAAGCTTCTGCTTAACCGGCGGGCATTCTTCTTTTAGCGGCAGACGGTGCACAACCATATCCGTATCCAGCCCAGGCATGTCTTCGTACGACCAAGCGAATACATCATTATACTCTCTGAGCATTTCAACCAGTCTTCGCTTGACGTCGCTCTGCAGCGCGGCTCCTATACGGATGTTCCTTTCACCCCCTTCCGACCCCAGATTAACAATTTCAATGACCTCCTCATGAGGCAGAATGATTCGTTCTTCTTGCTTTACCAACCAAGATAACTCTTCTGGAACGTCGCCATCTTCAACCATCTCTTCTTCGGCCTGAAATACCGGGTGCTCAAAGTCGAAGTGAGTCATAGGCGGTTCAATGATGTCATCTGAAAATGTTATCCTGCAAAAGGAATGGTTAAATGCTTCAAAATGTGTATAAAGCGAATAACCACGTTGCCATTTTATTGTAAAACACAAAAACAGGAAAAACAGAGATCACAATATTTGTACATGAAAAACGCCTTTTATTTAATGATTAAACAATGCAATGTACATAACAGCACGGCCTTAAGCAAAATCACGATTCCCCGGGTAAGACACCGGATTGTTCAACAATTAAGAAAACAAAGTATTATTGTTTGGTAGTCACAGGAACAGTCTCCTGAATAGACCAGTTGCATAATCCTTGTCCGAGCACGCTCGGCTGAATCTAGGCGTCCATGTTGCAGTCGCTGTCTCCTTCTTCGGAATCTGAGACAGCATTGATGGCCTCGTGATACACTCCACTAGCTGTGATTGTTATTGGCCCTTTGAAACGGGGTGCCCTAGCAGCAGGCGCTGATGATGACAGTTGATATCCCAGCCCAAATCTGTCCATCTTCACGGGAATATCCAGAACCTTGCCCCAGCCTTTTGTCTCACCAGTCTTCACTAGAGCCTGAGCCTCCTTATATGATGAGACTGCCACCTCTGATGCTTTACTCGGCCCTGGAACCTTGTCTTTAATGCGCAACCCTTCAAAGGCTTGACAGGGTGTTTCATGAATCTCGCCGTCGACTTCTACATACTTGAATGACGACAGATGGCTGACCAATATATCCTCCTCTCCGCAAACTATGACCACACTGTCCCCTACCATGTATTTCAGCTTTTGGTGCAAGGTAGATGTGACTGCCCCAGCCCCATGGATCCACGGTCGTCCGAGAAGACAGCTGTATGCTGGCTGGATGTCCATAATGTAAAATTCAGTTTCGAAAATCTGCGGCCCCACCTGTAGAGGTAACGTTATAGATCCAAAGAATGACCTTCGTGTACCATCGAATGCCCTGACCACCAAGTCACTAGGCGTACAAATGATCCCCCTGATGTCCAATTTCATCATTGCTTTCTTGGGAAGCACGTTCAAGGAAGACCCAGTATCTACCAACACATGGGACATGACTGAGCCCCTACATTCAACTGAGACATGCAACGCCATGTTATGCTCTCTCCCCCTCGGGGTCAAATCAAAATCCGTAAATCCCAAGCTATGGCCTGCGTTCACGTGCGCCATCACCCCATCCAACTGATTCACAGAAACATCTTGGGGTACAAATGACGTGTCCAGAATTTTCAATAATGCGTTCCTATGGGCTTCGGAACATAATAACAGTGACAATATGGATATCTTCGACGGCGTCTGTTGAAGGTGCTCAACAATCTTATAGTCACTCTTACGAATAAGGTGCATAAACTCTTCTACATCTTTCAGTGATGTTTCTTTTTCGTTCCTCTGCACAGGGACATCCTCATTCATTTTTCCTTTTCCTTTTGCCAACCGTTCAGCCTCTACCTCAGGCGATATAAAAATTCTCCCACTTCTTGTCATCCCTCCGGTCCCGACGACATTGTCTACAACCTCAGCTGGCTGTCTACTGATATCGATTTTCACCCCCTCACAGTATGCTTCCAACCCATAAGTCCAGGGTACCGCCTTAGTGCTCTCATAAGGGGTTGGCCCTGCCTTGGTGATAGTGATCGGCGGTCGCCTGGCGGGCGCCGTTATAGTTATCGTTTTTCGGGGGATTGTCACCGTAGCTACATCACTTTGCTCATCCGCTAATACCTCTGCAGGTTTCTCAACTGCCTTTCTGTCGAATTGCAACGTGCCTTCGTCTATCAAGGTCTGAATACCCTTCTTCAATTCAGCATAACCCCCAGCTTGGGTCCAACACTCTAGACAAAACTCATCGCAGCCCGGATACACACCTCTTTTCAATAACCTGCTCTTTATCTCACACAGCGGCGTCTTTAGTTCATCAACATTCATGATCAAGTTCAAACCCTCCTCAGTCAAAATAGCATTTGCCCCATGGTTGGGCATGGGCTGTTGTACTATGTTCGGACCCGCTTGTCCAAAATTTATGGCTTTGCTATCCAACAGATCTTGCACCACATGCTTGAATGCGTGGCAAGTCTCTATGTCATGGCCAGGAGCCCCGGAGTGGAACTCGCAGTGTTTTTTCGTATCAAAACCGAACGGAGGAGTGCCCGTCATTGGTGCCATAGTCCTCTTTTCCACCAAGTTCAAACCCAGTAATGTCTGTAGCAACTCTGCATACGTTGAAGGAGGCATTTCAAACACCCTCCTTGGTTTGCCCCCCTGAATTCTGCGTTGGGCAGGATGTAACCTTTGTTGTGGCTGCTGTTGCTGCTGTGGTGGTATCTGCTGTAGTGGTATTGGTTGTTGATGAAATGGAATTGTGACACTTGCCACCTGTTGCAGATGATTGTACTGATTCCGCTCTCTGCCCCGGCCTCGGCCCCCGAATATTGCACTTGTGTCACCTTGACGACGACCACCGAAAGCTCTTCTGTTACTGCCAGCCGAAGTAGATTCCTCCGCTTGGAATCTCCCCATTTTAATATTACTCTCAACCTTCTCTCCCATCAAGATTAGATCCGAGAAACTGCCCAAAGAAGAGGGAAACAGCTTATCATAAAACATACCGGTGAACGTTCCTATGAACATATCATTCATCTCCTTCTCAACCAACGGAGGATGAACTCTTGCAGCCATGTCGCGCCACCTTTGCGCATATTCTTTGAAGCTCTCATCTTTCTTCCGTGACAACCCCTGTAACTGGACCCTGTTCGGTGCCAGGTCACTATTGTACTTATAATGAGCCACAAACGCTTCAGCCAGCTGCTTCCAAGTCTTTACCTGAGTAGGCTCCAATCCTATGTACCATTCAAGGGAAGGACCAGACAAGCTGTCTTGAAAGAAATGAATCAGCATCCTCTCATCGTTCGAATAAGCCGACATCCTTCTATAGTATGACCGCACATGCACCTTTAGACAGGTATCTCCCTTATATTTGTCAAATGTGGGAGCTTTAAACTTTAGCGGTACCCTCAGGCCAGGTACCAGACCCATTGTGGTCATATCTAAACCGACAACACTTTGATTCACAACACCTTTCATCTGCTCCTCGGGCATCTTGATTCGCTGAACGTTATCTACAGGACCTTCAAAACCTCGACCAGAGAAAGCATCTTCTTGCTGATCTTCTATCCAATTACCGTTCCCATTTCCGTATCCATCATACCCATTGTTACGACCAAATCTAGCTTGATTCATCACAGGGCCCCGCCCCCTGTTACCGTACCTTGAGCGACCCCGGCAGGTCCAAAAGACATCACTCCGGCGCCATTTCCGTTACCGAATCCGCCATAACCCTGATTGGCATTACCAAATCCATCCTGTCCGAAGCCCTGAGCATTGAAGCCGTACTTCCCATCTTGATTAGCATAATCAAACCCCTGGTCGTTATAGCCAAATCCGTTATTACCGAAGCCATTACCTCCAATATTATCACCGCCCAGATTGGCATCTCCGAACCCAACATTGTTGATGACAGTCTCATTACCGAATCCTGTATTATCGTTCCCAGCACCAGTGCCATTGTTCGCATTCACAGCAGGTATGTTCGTCACAGGTGGAGCTACCGGTGTAGGAGTACCATCCCCGTGAATGGTGTCAACACGTACAGAATTGTGGTCCTCGTTTCCATGCCCAACATTCCTCGCTAGCAAGGGCTGCACCAGAGCTTGCAAGTTTTCCTGGCCTTTCACGATTGTCTCCATCGTCTGCATGAACAATGCCAGCTTCTCACACATGTCCTGCATTTCGCTCTGCATCTGATCCATAACTCTTTTGCAGTTGGTACGAGTGGAGTATCGGTGCAGGCGTTGACTTTCAATCCTGAAAAGACCTGAACGATGTAGGAAATGAGATACAGTTCAATAATCACCTGTAATACAATATGAGTGAGTATGCAAATGTGACATGTGTCTGTGCATTAGGGAATATCACTCCCCAATTCTAGTGCTAATGTGTCAGTGTGGTGACAGTGACAGCAACACGAAGTTCGGAGCTGAATCATAGAAAACACCTCATACATTGCAGACAAACCCATCAATACAATATCAATGAGCGTACAATAAGAAGGCATGACCTCAACCAACAATCCTCGTGATGGTCAGCACAATGCAAATAAAGCATACACATCAATACATGAAATAGTCAAGTGCGACCATACGCCTGGTACTCCTCTAATAACCTCGTAGTCTCTGGATGACTTGGTCGGGTAAGCAAACCCTCAACAAGTAGATCTCTTCGCTTGAGAACACGTCATAAATCACCAGCAGATTCCTCCCGTGCCCCTTCTCCGAAGCGATCCTCTAACTTCCGTTTCTGAGACACAACCTCCTTCTTGCATTCAATGGCTTTGTTCAATGAGTTCTGAAGACTATATCTTGCCATCACCTCCTCTTCATACTTTTTCTTGCTAGCCTTCAACTGATCTTCGAGTTCAGAAATTTGCTGCTTCAATTTGTCTTCCCTCTTTTTGTTGTTGGTTAGCGTAGCATTCCACGTTTTGTTGCAAGAAGAGATTTCCCGGTGGGCTGCATCAAGTGACTTCTTCTTGGACTCTAACATATCATGAGAGCTTCTGAATTCTTTTCCCAGGCGTTCACGCTTCCACTGGGATGGGAACAGGACGTGATACTGCTGGAAAAGGCATCTGTACCTGTCTTACCCTCTCCTGAATCCACACCTTGTATGGCATATAGGCTTGACAATCATTCTTGCCAAGCAATGGTTTCCCTCTTCTGCAGATATGATTCCAAGCGTGCTGAAGCTTGGCCAATAGTTCCCCACTTAGTTCACCAGTGAAATATAGAGATTCCTGTATTTCTTCCTCATTTGGCGGGCTTTTCAAGGCATAACCGAATTGCCTGATCAACAATGATGGATTGTAATTAATGCACCCTTTCCTCCCAATCAGAGGAACATTAGGATATCCGGCGCAACTATAGATAAGCTCAGATCCCAATAAAGCTCTGTCGAACTAGACAACATCTTCTGAAGAAAGTCCCATCAAGTGCTCAGACCAATCCACCGTAGCTGCAGACTCAGCAAAGATACCCTTCTTGGGCAGATGACTCTCAAACCACATATACAGCAATGGTACACAACAAGAGATGTTCTTGCCTCTCCTATTCTCATTCTTATAATGCAGTGAGTGATAGAAATCTCCAATCAGGGTGGGCGCAGGATTACTTGAAGCAAAGATATAGAATGCATCCAAATCAACGAAGTCAGACATATTAGGGAACAACACAATGCCATAGATACACAAAGCAAGGATAGCATTAAACACAACCCAACAACCACTCTTGGCGTACTCTTGTGCTTTCCCAACCAAGAACTTGAGAGAAAAACCAGAAATTCCATTCCACGAGGTTAACAGCAATTCTGAGGGGTCTAAGTGCAAAGCAACAACCAAATCCTCCAGCTTGGGCTCAACACCCATATGAATGAAGGGCACCTTGTTCTGAATAGTCAACTCCAAGATTTCAGCATATTCCTCCATGGTTGGAGCCAGAATAAAGTCAGGGAAAGTAAAACACCTCAGCGGGGGATCATAGAACTGCATCAGTGCGTACAATCCGTTACGCTCATACATGGATGGTTTATAAACCAGCCTGAGTAGTTTCCCATAATTCTTCCTGAAGCTTCTCTTCACCTCATCATCAGCTAGAGACATCAAACCAAGTAGCGACGAAACATCGGGAGTAGGCAACTTGTACGCGACAGTCTTTTTCAAAGTACTCATGATAACAGATGGAAGTCCGGAGCACTAGAATCGGGAAGTATGAAAATGCACCTGCAGCACAGACACACGTTAATGATATGCACATGATGATGCGAACAATGAAATATGCAAGCAATGCAACAAGGGATCACAAGCCCCTGGCTGAGAAGTTCAATTCACAACTTTGGCCTCAAATAGACCCTTAAACTGCTCAAGATCATCCACGATGCTCCAACCTGGTCTCTGACAGACCCAATAACACCGTCCTCAAATATCAACACCACTGAATCTCAATCAAGATAACCGGTATTCTGGAGGTCAAGTTACCTGCATGTCCCAACCCTTCTCACAGGTAGGTGTCCTAATAACTGACACAAGGTATGGCATCCTATGCGATCGTCGGCATCACAGACTTTCAAGACGAATGATACGATACCCAGAAGGTGTGGCATCATCATGTCCTGAAGAGGCCTCACTTAGCCAACTTCCAAATGATCGGTCCCCGGAGTCGACAATCCAACTAACCAACAACCCCCTCAACCCAAAGGGTTGAAAAAGAAGTCAACCAGAAGAACCTCGTCCGAGCGTGGATTTCATGAGACACTAGTGCTTGCAAAGCAAGCACACGCCCACTAATTTCCACTCTAATTCTAGGTGCACTCAAGCCCAGGTCCGGCTTATCTCTCAATCATAGAGCCCCCTCATACCCACAACAATAATAACAATAATATAATGCTGAATGTAAAATACAGAAACGTAAATCCATACAAAATCCACGACGGGAAAATAAGCGCTAGGATTGACTCACGTAGGGAACCGTTGGAGTCCTCAGCAGAGTCGCCAGTTGTCGCTACTGCGAAAATCGGCACCGGCTGAACAGAAGAGTCGCCATCATGCGTTATTTATCCCAACGGAGGGAAAGGAAACGCTCGAAGTAAACCTACCGCAAAGACGGGAAAGGAATGGTCATCGCAACAAAATCCTGGATTCGGGAGTCGGTTACACGAGGGGAAGGTATTAGCACCCCTCACGTCCGTCGTACTCGACGGGATCCACGCTTGTTTTCTAGTACGGATTGTTATTCTATCTATTCTACAGGTCTGGGGTTAAAAGAAAATAAACTGACTCGGCAAAGTATCGCACTTTATGCCTACGTATTCCCGTCTGGAACGAGAAATCAGAGTCAACGTAGTTCGCCTACCTACGGGAAATGAGGGGAAGGTTGCTCGCTAGGATATCACATCCTATGCCTACGTACTTTCATACAGCATGAAAGATCAGAGCAAACGTAGTTCGGGCCACGAAAGACACAAGCTTGTCTGACTGTTTTTATCTCCTTATGAAAGGGTTTTTCCTGATTAAGAGTCCAAGCGGACAAAAATGACGTTTTTTGATTGGTTTACAGTCTTTTACGCAAGAACCGTCTTTTATGGTGTTTGAAATGTTTATTGTGTTTTTCTGATTGTTTCGAGAAAGAAGAGACAGAACTCTAGAACCTATGGTTGAAAAGGGAATCAAAATCTACCCTAATGTTGTCATGCATGGATGAGAACCTAATGTCTGTCATATTTCTCTCCTGCGCAGAGAGAAACAGAGGTCCTAAGGGGATAAACGGAAAAGCAACAACATATATACAGTAAAGCGGTAAAATGCATGAATGCAGCAGTACAAGCTAGGCAAGGGAGTCCCACTCAACCTCGAATCTAGAAAACAATGGGCAAAGTGAAACAACTTCATTTCAACCCTATGGGGAAAATTAACAAACAATACAATCAACAGCTCTAAACAGCACCACCAGCTCTAAACAGCAAAACCTGACAGCAGAAGCTCCTTCTTCTATCAGTCTTCAAAGCGATGAACTTTATCCTCAACCTTCAAAGGCTTCTTCAAAGCAAGCTCCCCAGCAGAGAAATGATGACAAGAGGATTTGGAATGTTAAACAGTCTGCTGAGCACCAAAGGTGGCCTGCAGAAAGTTAACATAATACAGACTGTTTCTCTCAAAGTTCTATCTCCTAGATACAGTCACTAATCCTTCCAAAGGAGGGATGTGAGTATTAAGGAGAGACTTTTAATCACAGAAAAGAATGGAGGCAAAAGAAACCATCCATGTTTATGAAGAAAATTTCTACTCTAAGGCTCTACCTATACCCTATATCCTATGGTCTTCAGACAACTTCAAGCAAGCCAAGCATCTTCATCAAGCTTTGATCTTCAGCTTCAACTTTGTCTTCAATATGCTCCATCATCATGCTCTTCAAACCAAGCCCACACCCCAAGCAAAGCCGAATAAGCCCACACAAACAATATAAACCCCAAAAGGGCACACTATACAATCAAACAAAATACAAAATATACTAAAAATATTAATATAGTAGGGAAAATTCTAATATTATTCCTAGGGGATCTACTATACCTACCCTTAATACCCTATATGCCCCAGGTCCTAATTCAATCTAAAAAGCCCTAAAAGAAATTGTTTTAATGCACCTATCTTATGTATAAACCCTAATCTAACCATCCTAATATCATCTAATCAAAATTACCTAAAAATAATCCTTAAAAACTATGGAATAAAATCCAGGGGTACCTAATATGTATATCTAATTGTCCTAAAAAGATTGGCCTAACAAAGTAATGGGAACTACCTAAACAAAAATATACAAAATCATGTACAAACTATATTCAATAAAAAACAACTAAAATGTAAAATATTCACAAAAATATAAAAAATATCTAAACTAATATTTTATTTATTCACAATATTCTTGAAACCATTATCAACAAGTAACTCTGCCTAGTTCAAAAACCTATGGGCCATTAATCAGGGGGGTGCGCGTATCACTTAGTGCTAAGCCCAATACCCAACAAAATCAAAAATGAAAATAGTAAGAAAAATAAATAAATCCACGGTGCCAATAGCACACAAACGCAGTGTAAATCCAACTTGGGCCTGGGAGTGAGGTGTACTTATCAATTGCCAGCTCAAGCCCACATCACAAATTAAATGAAATGACCGTGTATTGCTTCTCAGTAGAAACCTTCACAAATTGGGACATAATCTGAACCACACGATCCATTTTGGAGTCAAAAGTCAGCACTGATCCAAGGGAGGAGAACTTGTCTTCTTCATTTTGAAAAGAAAATGGAGCCAACTCCATTGATGAGTGCTCATGAACTCTTCTTCTTCAGCAACTCGTGTATCCTCAATTTCCAACCAAAACTTAATTTGTAAAATACTATCATGCTCAGAATTCTTCCCTGGTTCCAACTATGGTATTGAATTGAATTGATATGAACCCTAACCTCAAACACGATCCTCACTCCAAATATAACTCAAAAATCAATCAACACCAACCTTCAAATTATTGTTCTCAATCTCTTCCTTGCTCATCACTAATCAATTCTAACTAAAAAACTAAGTCTATAACTCCATATTCACTGAGTTCTTGATCTCAACAGAATCTATGTCAACACATCAATCATCTCCGAATTGGCTCAAACTTTCCAGAAAGCAACACCTAGCCACATACTATGCTTCTAACCTAATGATTCTTGCTAATTCTAACCAATTCGAGCCATGGTTTGAAAGTTACTAACCTGTAAAGATGAGTGAAACAGATGATGGAAAGCTTCAAATCAAGGCTTGCAAATCTCCAGATTCCTTCAGGATGATCTTTGCTTGCTTCTGTATGCACTAGATCTTCCTCAAATGGCCTGAATCAGTGTAACAGAATTCCAATTGCAGATGAAGAAGTAAGAACTCAAGAACACGAATCAGGCTTGGATTCTCTCAGATTTTGATTGAAACACTCTCAGTGATGATTATAGAATTGATTTGGATCAAGAAATTGAAGAAATGATGAAGAATTGTGTGAATTCGATTGTGAATTGCAATTGAGCAAGATGAATCTCAATCTCTCTTCTCTGCACCAAATGAAGTCCAACCTTGATCTTGATCAATTCTAATAGTTATATAGGTGATAAGGAAAGATCTAGAAAGTGCTGGAATGATCCCATGAGATTTTGCAATTCTCATGTCATGAGATGTTGAAAATGGCCAATGCAAAAACCAGTCCCATCTTGCCTTGTTACAGCCTATCAAAGTAGCTTGAATTTCTCCTCTAATGAGAATTAGAAGGTGTTAGAGTGGTTCTTTGCCTTGCAATTCACTCCTAGCTTGGTTTGGCAAGTGTTACTTAAATGACAAGCAATTGAACATGACTTCATAATTCTGGCCTTAACTCAAAAAATTAATAATACCATTGATCTCAAAATGTAATTTCCATTCAGTTTGATAGGTCACATGATGTATTTAGGCTTTGGATCAAAAAATCCCAAATTTGGTCACTTGAAAATGGACTTTTACCTTCCATATTTGGTCAATTTTATCATTTTGAGTTCCATGCATTTCCAAGCCATCATGACCTCTTTCATAGACCCAAAACATCATTTTGAGCAAGTTTGATGTTGAACATTTTTCCATTTGAAGCTTGCAAGTAGGAGTTTTAGGCATATGCTTGAAATGACCTATAATCTTACTTTCCCAAAATACCCCTGGCTTGTCAAGATCATAAGTAGAGCTCCACAAATCAGACTGAGGCATACCATACCTTTCTAGAAAGCTAAGATCATGCGGAAAAACTTTCATGTTAGCCAAAAATCCATTTGAAAATTACTTATGGGGTCAAAGTTGCTTGGAAGTCAAGTAACTTTCACAGATAAATTTCAGTGTCCTCAGATGACCTGTAACTTGCAAGAACCATAACTTGAGTTCTATAAATCTCCTTGACGTCTTCCATCACTCAAATTAAAGGTCTTGAGATGCTCTACAAGTTTCATGCTGGCCAAGGATCCATTTGAGACTTGCATTTTGAATTACTTTGCTTGGAAGTTTGACCTAAATCAGGGAATTTTACACAGAAACCCTAATTTAGAAACTTCTCTTCTTCTTGATTTTTCTTGATTTCTCTTTGGCTCAACACCACATCCATATCCACATATCAAATGATGAATCCCACATCCTTCCAATAAGCCTTGATGCCTTTCAATCAATCATTAGACCTAGGGTTGACCTAGGTGAGACCCTAGTTGACTGTCTTCAACTGTAGCTCTTGCAACCACACCAATGACTTGTCTTACTTTCAAAATGATCCTCTAGGTCTTCCAAGATGTCTACACACATTCCATGCCTCAGTCCATAGCTCACAACCTCTATGATGATCTTCAAATACTCCCCAGATAGGCTGTAAATCCACTGCTTAATCTATTAATTTCTCAAAGCTTCACCTTCTTTCTTGGTGACTTGAATAGGCTTGAATCTTGATAAGAACCTTTTGAATATACTCCTGGAGATGAAAAATAGCACTTGATCCCTTGTTGGATGACTTGCCCATGCTATGCTATGCAGATGAATGAACTATGTATATGATCTACTATGCAAATGATAAAGCTATGAAAACACAAATCAGGTAAAACAAGTTGGTCAAATTTTAGGGTGCAACAAGTATCTCTAAACACATGAGATTCGTCGGGTGGTCGAAGCAGTCCCTTATTCAATAAGGTTCTTCGCGATACCAAAACAGTATCTCTAAACACATGAGATTCTTCGGGTGGTTGAAGCATTCCCTTATCTAATAAGGTTCTTCGCGATACCAAAGCCGTATATCTAAACACATGAGATTCTTCGGGTGGTCGATGCAGTCCATTATCCAATAAGGTTCTTCACGATACGAAAGCAGTATCTCTAAACACATGAGATTCTTCGGGTGGTCGAAGCATTCCATTATCCAATAAGGTTCTTCGCGATACCAAAGCAGTATCTCTAAACACATGAGATTCTTAGGGTGGTCGAACCATTCCCTTATCCAATAAGGTTCCTTGCGATACCAAAACAGTATCTCTAAACACACGAGATTCTTCGTGATACCAAAGTAGTATCTCTAAACACATGATATTCCTCGGGTGGTCGATGCAGTCCCTTATCCAATAAGGTTATTCGTGATACGAAAGCATTATCTCTAAACACATGAGATTCTTTTGGTGGTTGAAGCAGTCCCTTATCCAATAAGGTTCTTCGCGATACCAAAGCAGTATCTCTAATCACATGAGATTCTTCGGGTGGTCAAAGCAGTCCCTTATCCAATAAGGTTCTTCGCGATACCAAAGCAGTATCTCTAAACACATGAGATTCGTCGGGTGGTCGAAGCAGTCCCTTATCCAATAATGTTCTTCGCGATACCAAAACAGTATCTCTAAACACATGAGATTCTTCGGGTGGTTGAAGCAGTCCCTTATCCAATAAGGTTCTTCGCGATACCAAAACAGTATCTCTAAACACATGAGATTCTTCGGGTGATCGAAGCAGTACCTTATTCAATAAGGTTCTTCGTGATACCAAAGAAGTATCTCTAAACATATGATATTCTTCGGGTGGTCGAAGCAGTCCCTTATCCAATAAGGTTCTTCGCGATACCAAAGCAGTATCTCTAAACACATAAGATTCTTCGGGTGGTCGAAGCTGTCCCTTATCCAATAAGGTTCTTCGCGATACCAAAACACTATCTCTAAACACATGAGATTGTTCGTGATACCAAAGCAGTATCTCTAAATACATGAGTTTTCTCGGGTGGTCGATGCAGTCCCTTATTCAATAAGGTTCTTCGCGATACGAAAGCAGTATCTCTAAATAGATGAGATTCTTCGGGTGGTCGAAGCAGTCCCTTATCCAATAAGGTTTTTCGAGATACCAAAGCAGTATCTCTAATCACATGAGATTCTTCGGGTGGTTGAAGCAGTCCCTTATCCAATAAAGTTCTTTGCGATACCAAAGCAGTATCTCTAAACACATGAGATTCGTCGGGTGGTCGAAGCAGTCCCTTATCCAATAAGGTTCTTCATGATACCAAAATAGTATCTCTAAACACATGAGATTCTTCGGGTGGTTGAAGCAGTCCCTTACCCAATAAGGTTCTTCGAGATACCAAAGCAGTATCTCTAAACACATGAGATTCTTCGGGTGATCGAAGCAGTACCTTATTCAATAAGGTTCTTTGTGATACCAAAGCAGTATCTCTAAACATATGGTATTCTTCGGGTGGTCGAAGCAGTCCCTTATCCAATAAGGTTCTTCGCGATACGAAAGCAGTATCTCTAAACACATGAGATTCTTCGGGTGGTCGAAGCAGTCCCTTATCCAATAAGGTTCATCGCGATACCAAAGCAGTATCTCTAAACACATGAGATTCTTCGGGTGGTCGAAGCATTCCCTTATCCAATAAGGTTCCTTGCGATACCAAAACAGTATCTCTAAACACATGAGTTTCTTCGTGATACCAAAGTAGTCTCTCTAAACACAAGAGATTCCTCGGGTGGTCGATGCAGTCCCTTATCCAATATGGTTATTCGCGATACGAAACCATTATCTCTAAACACATGAGATTCTATGGGTGGTCGAAGCAGTCCTTTATCCAATAAGGTTCTTCGCGATACCAAAGCAGTATCTCTAATCACATGAGATTCTTCGGGTGGTCAAAGCAGTCCCTTATCCAATAAGGTTCTTCGCGATACCAAAGCAGTATCTCTAAACACATGAGATTCGTCGGGTGGTCGAAGCAGTCCCTTATCCAATAAGGTTCTTCGCGATACCAAAACAATATCTCTAAACACATGAGATTCTTCGAGTGGTTGAAGCAGTCCCTTATCCAATAAGGTTCTTCGTGATACCAAAGCAGTATCTCTAAACACATGAGATTCTTCGGGTGGTCGAAGCAGTCCCTTATCCAATAAGGTTCTTCGCGATACGAAAGCAGTATCTCTAAACACATGAGATTCTTCGGGTGGTCGAAGCAGTCCCTTATCCAATAAGGTTCTTCGCGATACCAAAGCAGTATCTCTAAACACATGAGATTCTTCGGGTGGTCGAAGCATTCCCTTATCCAATTAGGTTCCTTGCGATACCAAAACAGTATCTCTAAACACATGAGATTCTTCGTGATACCAAAGTAGTCTCTCTAAACACATGAGATTCCTCGGGTGGTCGATGCAGTCCCTTATCCAATAAGGTTATTCACGATACGAAAGCATTATCTCTAAACACATGAGATTCTATGGGTGGTTGAAGCAGTCCCTTATCCAATAAGGTTCTTCGCGATACCAAAGCAGTATCTCTAATCACATGAGATTCTTCGGGTGGTGAAAGCAGTCCCTTATCCAATAAGGTTTTTCGCGATACCAAAGCCGTATCTCTAAACACATGAGATTCGTCGGGTGGTCGAAGCAGTCCCTTATCCAATAATGTTCCTCGCGATACCAAAACAGTATCTCTAAACACATGAGATTCTTCGGGTGGTTGAAGCAGTCCCTTATCCAATAAGGTTCTTCGCGATACCAAAGCAGTATCTCTAAACACATAAGATTCTTCGGGTGGTCGAAGCTGTCCCTTATCCAATAAGGTTCTTCGCGATACCAAAACACTATCTCTAAGCACATGAGATTGTTCGTGATACCAAAGCAGTATCTCTAAATACATGAGTTTTCTCGGGTGGTCGATGCAGTCCCTTATTCAATAAGGTTCTTTGCGATACGAAAGCAGTATCTCTAAATAGATGAGATTCTTCGGGTGGTCGAAGCAGTCCCTTATCCAATAAGGTTTTTCGCGATACCAAAGCAGTATCTCTAATCACATGAGATTCTTCGGGTGGTTGAAGCAGTCCCTTATCCAATAAAGTTCTTCGCGATACCAAAGCAGTATCTCTAAACACATGAGATTCGTCGGGTGGTCGAAGCAGTCCCTTATCCAATAAGGTTCTTTATGATACCAAAATAGTATCTCTAAACACATGAGATTCTTCGGGTGGTTGAAGCAGTCCCTTACCCAATAAGGTTCTTCGAGATACCAAAGCAGTATCTCTAAACACATGAGATTCTTCGGGTGATCGAAGCAGTACCTTATTCAATAAGGTTCTTTGTGATACCAAAGCAGTATCTCTAAACATATGGTATTCTTCGGGTGGTCGAAGCAGTCCCTTATCCAATAAGGTTCTTCGCGATACGAAAGCAGTATCTCTAAACACATGAGATTCTTCGGGTGGTCGAAGCAGTCCCTTATCCAATAAGGTTCATCGCGATACCAAAGTAGTATCTCTAAACACATGAGATTCTTCGGGTGGTCGAAGCATTCCCTTATCCAATAAGGTTCCTTGCGATACCAAAACAGTATCTCTAAACACATGAGTTTCTTCGTGATACCAAAGTAGTCTCTCTAAACACATGAGATTCCTCGGGTGGTCGATGCAGTCCCTTATCCAATAAGGTTATTCGCGATACGAAACCATTATCTCTAAACACATGAGATTTTATGGGTGGTCGAAGCAGTCCTTTATCCAATAAGGTTCTTCGCGATACCAAAGCAGTATCTCTAATCACATGAGATTCTTCGGGTGGTCAAAGCAGTCCCTTATCCAATAAGGTTCTTCGCGATACCAAAGCAGTATCTCTAAACATATGAGATTCGTCGGGTGGTCGAAGCAGTCCCTTATCCAATAAGGTTCTTCGCGATACCAAAACAATATCTCTAAACACATGAGATTCTTCGAGTGGTTGAAGCAGTCCCTTATCCAATAAGGTTCTTCGTGATACCAAAGCAGTATCTCTAAACACATGAGATTCTTCGGGTGGTCGAAGCAGTCCCTTATCCAATAAGGTTCTTCGCGATACGAAAGCAGTATCTCTAAACACATGAGATTCTTCGGGTGGTCGAAGCAGTCCCTTATCCAATAAGGTTCTTCGCGATACCAAAGCAGTATCTCTAAACACATGAGATTCTTCGGGTGGTCGAAGCATTCCCTTATCCAATTAGGTTCCTTGCGATACCAAAACAGTATCTCTAAACACATGAGATTCTTCGTGATACCAAAGTAGTCTCTCTAAACACATGAGATTCCTCGGGTGGTCGATGCAGTCCCTTATCCAATAAGGTTATTCACGATACGAAAGCATTATCTCTAAACACATGAGATTCTATGGGTGGTTGAAGCAGTCCCTTATCCAATAAGGTTCTTCGCGATACCAAAGCAGTATCTCTAATCACATGAGATTCTTCGGGTGGTCAAAGCAGTCCCTTATCCAATAAGGTTTTTCGCGATACCAAAGCCGTATCTCTAAACACATGAGATTCGTCGGGTGGTCGAAGCAGTCCCTTATCCAATAATGTTCCTCGCGATACCAAAACAGTATCTCTAAACACATGAGATTCTTCGGGTGGTTGAAGCAGTCCCTTATCCAATAACGTTCTTCGCGATACCAAAACAGTATCTCTAAACACATGAGATTCTTCGGGTGATCGAAGCAGTACCTTATTCAATAAGGTTCTTCGTGATACCAAAGAAGTATCTCTAAACATATGATATTCTTCGGGTGGTCGAAGCAGTCCCTTATCCAATAAGGTTCTTCGCGATACCAAAGCAGTATCTCTAAACACATAAGATTCTTCGGGTGGTCGAAGCTGTCCCTTATCCAATAAGGTTCTTCGCGATACCAAAACACTATCTCTAAACACATGAGATTCTTCGTGATACCAAAGCAGTATCTCTAAATACATGAGATTTCTCGAGTGGTCGATGCAGTCCCTTATTCAATAAGGTTCTTCGCGATACGAAAGCAGCATCTCTAAACACATGAGATTCTTCGGATGGTCAAAGCAGTCCCTTATCCAATAAGGTTCTTCGCGATACCAAAGCAGTATCTCTAATCACATGAGATTCTTCGGGTGGTCGAAGCAGTCCCTTATCCAATAAAGTTCTTCGCGATACCAAAGCAGTATCTCTAAACACATGAGATTCGTCGGGTGGTCGAAGCAGTCCCTTATTCAATAAGGTTCTTCGCGATACCAAAATAGTATCTCTAAACACATGTGATTCTTCGGGTGGTTGAAGCAGTCCCTTATCCAATAAGGTTCTTCGCGATACCAAAGCAGTATCTCTAAACACATGAGATTCTTCGGGTGATCGAAGCAGTACCTTATTCAATAAGGTTCTTCGTGATACCAAAGCAGTATCTCTAAACATATGATATTCTTCGGGTGGTCGAAGCAGTCCCTTATCCAATAAGGTTCTTCGCGATACCAAAGTAGTATCTCTAAACACATAAGATTCTTTGGGTGGTCGAAGTTGTCCCTTATGCAATAAGGTTCTTCGCGATACCAAAACAGTATCTCTAAACACATGAGATTCTTCATGATACCAAAGCAGTATCTCTAGATACATGAGATTTCTCGGGTGGTCGATGCAGTCCCTTATTCAATAAGGTTCTTCGCGATACGAAAGCAGTATCTCTAAACACATGAGATTCGTCGGGTGGTCGAAGCAGTCCCTTATCCAATAAGGTTCTTCGCGATACCAAAGTAGTATCTCTAAACACATAAGATTCTTTGGGGTGTCGAAGCTGTCCCTTATCCAATAAGGTTCTTCGCGATACCAAAACAGTATCTCTAAACACATGAGATTCTTCGTGATACCAAAGCAGTATCTCTAGATACATGAGATTTCTCGGGTGGTCGATGCAGTCCCTTATTCAATAAGGTTCTTCGCGATACGAAAGCAGTATCTCTAAACACATGAGATTCTTTGGGTGGTCGAAGCAGTCCCTTATCCAATAAGGTTCTTCGCGATACCAAAGCAATATCTCTAATCACATGAGATTCTTCGGGTGGTCGAAGTAGTCCCTTCTCCAATAAGGTTCTTCGCGATACCAAAGCAGTATCTCTAATCACATGAGATTCTTCGGGTGGTCAAAGCAATCCCTTATCCAATAAGGTTCTTCGCGATACCAAAGCAGTATCTCTAAACACATGAGATTCGTCGGGTGGTCAAAGCAGTCCCTTATCCAATAAGGTTCTTCGCGATACCAAAACAGTATCTCTAAACACACGAGATTCTTCGTGATACCAAAGTAGTATCTCTAAACACATGAGATTCCTCGGGTGGTCGGTGCATTCCCTTATCCAATAAGGTTATTCGCGATACGAAAGCATTATCTCTAAACACATGAGATTCTTTGGGTGGTCGAAGCAGTCCCTTATCCAGTAAGGTTCTTCGCGATACCAAAGCAGTATCTCTAATCACATGAGATTCTTCGGGTGGTCAAAGCAGTCCCTTATCCAATAAGGTTCTTCGCGATACCAAAGCAGTATCTCTAAACACATGAGATTCGTCGGGTGGTCGAAGCAGTCCCTTATCCAATAAGGTTCTTCGCGATACCAAAACAGTATCTCTAAACACATTAGATTCTTCGGGTGGTTGAAGCAGTCCCTTATCCAATAAGGTTCTTCGCGATACCAAAGCAGTATCTCTAAACACATGAGATTCTTCGGGTGATCGAAGCAGTACCTTATTCAATAAGGTTCTTCGTGATACCAAAGAAGTATCTCTAGACATATGATATTCTTCGGGTGGTCGAAGCAGTCCCTTATCCAATAAGTTTCTTCGCGATACCAAAGCAGTATCTCTAAACACATATGATTCTTCGGGTGGTTGAAGTTGTCCCTTATCCAATAAGGTTCTTCGTGATACCAAAACACTATCTCTAAACACATGAGATTGTTCGTGATACCAAAGCAGTATCTCTAAATACATGAGTTTTCTCGGGTGGTCGATGCAGTCCCTTATTCAATAAGGTTCTTCGCGATACGAAAGCAGTATCTCTAAACAGATGAGATTCTTCGGGTGGTCAAAGCAGTCCCTTATCCAATAAGGTTCTTCGCAATACCAAAGTAATATCTCTAATCACATGAGATTCTTCAGGTGGTCGAAGCAGTCCCTTATCCAATAAAGTTCTTCGCGATACCAAAGCAGTATCTCTAAACACATGAGATTCGTCGGGTGGTCGAAGCAGTCCCTTATCCAATAAGGTTCTTCGCGATACCAAAATAGTATCTCTAAACACATGAGATTCTTAGGGTGGTTGAAGCAGTCCCTTATCCAATAAGGTTCTTCGCGATACCAAAGCAGTATCTCTAAACACATGAGATTCTTCGGGTGATCGAAGCAGTACCTTATTCATTAAGGTTCTTCGTGATACCGAAGCAGTATCTCTAAACATATGATATTCTTCGGGTGGTCGAAGAAGTCCCTTATCCAATAAGGTTCTTCGCGATACGAAAGCAGTATCTCTAAAATCATGAGATTCTTCGGGTGGTCGAAGCTGTCCCTTATCCAATAAGGTTCTTCGCGATACCAAAACACTATCTCTAAACACATGAGATTCTTCGTGATACCAAAGCAGTATCACTAAATACATGAGATTTCTCGGGTGGTCGATCCAGTCCCTTATTCAATAAGGTTCTTCGCGATACGAAAGAAGTATCTCTAAACACGTGAGATTCTTCGGGTGGTCGAAGCAGTCCCTTATCCAATAAGGTTCTTCGCGATACCAAAGCAGTATCTCTAATCACATGAGATTCGTCGGGTGGTCGAAGCAGTCCCTTATTCAATAAGGTTCTTCGCGATACCAAAATAGTATCTCTAAACACATGAGATTCTTCAGGTGGTTGAAGCAATCCCTTATCCAATAAGGTTCTTCGCGATACCAAAGCAGTATCTCTAAACACATGAGATTCTTCGGGTGATCGAAGCAGTACCTTATTCAATAAGGTTCTTCGTATTACCAAAGAAGTATCTCTAAACATATGATATTCTTCGGGTGGTCGAAGCAGTCCCTTATCCAATAAGGTTCTTCGCGATACCAAAGTAGTATCTCTAAACACATAAGATTCTTTGGGTGGTCGAAGCAGTCCCTTATCCAATAAGGTTCTTCGCGATACCAAAACAGTATCTCTAAACACATGAGATTCTTTGTGATACCAAAGCAGTATCTCTAAATACATGAGATTCCTGGGATGGTCATTGGAGTCCCTTATCCAATAAGGTTCTTCGCGATACGAAAGCAGTATCTCTAAACACATGAGATTCTTCGGGTGGTCGAAGCAGTCCCTTATCCAATAAGGTTCTTCGCGATACCAAAGCAATATCTCTAATCACATGAGATTCTTCGGGTGGTTGAAGCAGTCCCTTATCCAATAAGGTTCTTCGCGATACCAAAACAGTATCTTTAAACACATGAGATTCTTCGTGATACCAAAGCTAGATCTCTAAATACATGAGATTCCTCGGGTGGTCGATGCAGTCCCTTATCCAATAAGGTTCTTCGCAATACGAAAGCAGTATCTCTATCCACATGACATTCTTCGGGTGGACGAAGCAGTCCCTTATCCACTAAGGTTCTTCGTGATACCAAAGCAGTATCTCTAATCACATGAGATTCTTCGGGTGGTCAAAGCAGTCCCTTATCTAATAAGGTTCTTCGCGATACCAAAGCAGTATCTCTAAACACATGAGATTCGTCTGGTGGTCGAAGCAGTCCCTTATCCAATAAGGTTCTTCGCGATACCAAAACAGTATCTCTAAACACATAAGATTCTTCGGGTGGTTGAAGCATTCCCTTATCCAATAAGGTTCTTCGCGATACCAAAGCAGTATCTCTAAACACATAAGATTCTTCAGGTGGTCGATTCAGTCCCTTATCCAATAAGGTTCTTCGCGATACGAAAGCAGTATCTCTAAACACATGAGATTCTTCGGGTGGTCGAAGCAGTCCCTTATCCAATAAGGTTCTTCGCGATACCAAAGCAGTATCTCTAAACACATGAGATTCTTCGGGTGGTCGAAGCAGTCCCTTATCCAATATGGTTCTTTGCGATACCAAAACAGTATCCCTAAACACATGAGATTCTTCGTGATACCAAAGCAGTATCTCTAAATACATGAGATTTCTCGGGTGGTCGATGCAGTCCCTTAACCAATAAGGTTCTTCGTGATACGAAAACAGTATCTCTAAACACATGAGATTCTTCGAGTGGTCGAAGCAGTCCGTTATCCAATAAGGTTCTTCGCGATACCAAAGCAGTATCTCTAATCACATGAGATTCTTCGGGTGGTCGAAGTAGTCGATTCTCCAATAAGGTTCTTCGCGATACCAAAGCAGTATCTCTAAACCCATGAGATTCTTCGGGTGGTCGATGCAGTCCCTTATCCAATAAGGTTCTTCGCGATACCAAAGCAGTATCTCTAAACACATGAGATTCTTCGGGTGGTCGAAGCATTCCCTTATCCAATAAGGTTCCTTGCGATACCAAAACAGTATCTTTAAACACATGAGATTCTTCGTGATACCAAAGTAGTATCTCTAAACACATGAGATTCCACGGGTGGTCGATGCAGTCCCTTATCCAATAAGGTTATTCGCGATACGAAAGCATTATCTCTAAACACATGAGATTCTTTGGGTGGTCGAAGTAGTCCCTTATCCAATAAGGTTCTTCGCGATACCAAAGCAGTATCTCTAATCACATGAGATTCTTCGGGTGGTCAAAGCAGTCCCTTATCCAATAAGGTTCTTCGCGATACCAAAGTAGTATCTCTAAACACATGAGATTCGTCGGGTGGTCGAAGCAGTCCCTTATCCAACAAGGTTCTTCGCGATACCAAAACAGTATCGCTAAACACATGAGATTCTTCGGGTGGTTGAAGCAGTCCCTTATCCAATAAGGTTCTTCGCGATACCAAAGTAGTATCTCTAAACACATGAGATTCTTCGGGTGATCGAAGCAGTACCTTATTTAATAAGTTTCTTCGTGATACCAAAGAAGTATCTCTAAACACATGAGATTCTTCGGGTGGTCGAAGCAGTCCCTTATCCAATATGGTTCTTCGCGATATCAAAGCAATATCTCTAATCACATGAGATTCTTCGGGTGGTTGAAGCAGTCCCTTATCCAATAAGGTTCTTCGCGATACCAAAACAGTATCTTTAAACACATGAGATTCTTCGTGATACCAAAGCTAGATCTCTAACTACATGAGATTCCTCGGGTGGTCGATGCAGTCCCTTATCCAATAAGGTTCTTCGCAATACGAAAGCAGTATCTCTATAAACATGAGATTCTTCGGGTGGTCGAAGCAGTCCCTTATCCACTAAGGTTCTTCGTGATACCAAAGCAGTATCTCTAAACACATGAGATTCTTCGGGTGGTCAAAGCAGTCCCTTATCTAATAAGGTTCTTCGCGATACCAAAGCAGTATCTCTAAACACATGAGATTCGTCTGGTGGTCGAAGCAGTCCCTTATCCAATAAGGTTCTTCGCGATACCAAAACAGTATCTCTAAACACATGAGATTCTTCGGGTGGTCGAAGCAGTCCCTTATCCAATAAGGTTCTTCGCGATACCAAAGCAGTATCTCTAAACACATGAGATTCGTCGGGTGGTCGAAGCAGTCCCTTATCCAATAAGGTTCTTCGCGATACCAAAACAGTATCTCTAAACACACGAGATTCTTCGTGATACCAAAGTAGTATCTCTAAACACATGAGATTCCTCGGGTGGTCGATGCATTCCCTTATCCAATAAGGTTGTTCGCGATACGAAAGCATTATCTCTAAACACATGAGATTCTTTGGGTGGTCGAAGCAGTCCCTTATCCAGTAAGGTTCTTCGCGATACCAAAGCAGTATCTCTAATCACATGAGATTCTTCGGGTGGTCAAAGCAGTCCCTTATCCAATAAGGTTCTTCGCGATACCAAAGCAGTATCTCTAAACACATGAGATTCGTCGGGTGGTCGAAGCAGTCCCTTATCCAATAAGGTTCTTCGCGATACCAAAACAGTATCTCTAAACACATGAGATTCTTCGGGTGGTTGAAGCAGTCCCTTATCCAATAAGGTTCTTCGCGATACCAAAGCAGTATCTCTAAACACATGAGATTCTTCGGGTGATCGAAGCAGTACCTTATTCAATAAGGTTCTTCGTGATACCAAAGAAGTATCTCTAGACATATGATATTCTTCGGGTGGTCGAAGCAGTCCCTTGTCCAATAAGTTTCTTCGCGATACCAAAGCAGTATCTCTAAACACATAAGATTCTTCGGGTGGTCGAAGTTGTCCCTTATCCAATAAGGTTCTTCGTGATACCAAAACACTATCTCTAAACACATGAGATTGTTCGTGATACCAAAGCAGTATCTCTAAATACATGAGTTTTCTCGGGTGGTCGATGCAGTCCCTTATTCAATAAGGTTCTTCGCGATACGAAAGCAGCATCTCTAAACACATGAGATTCTTCGGATGGTCAAAGCAGTCCCTTATCCAATAAGGTTCTTCGCGATACCAAAGCAGTATCTCTAATCACATGAGATTCTTCGGGTGGTCGAAGCAGTCCCTTATCCAATAAAGTTCTTCGCGATACCAAAGCAGTATCTCTAAACACATGAGATTCGTCGGGTGGTCGAAGCAGTCCCTTATTCAATAAGGTTCTTCGCGATACCAAAATAGTATCTCTAAACACATGTGATTCTTCGGGTGGTTGAAGCAGTCCCTTATCCCATAAGGTTCTTCGCGATACCAAAGCAGTATCTCTAAACACATGAGATTCTTTGGGTGATCGAAGCAGTACCTTATTCAATAAGGTTCTTCGTGATACCAAAGCAGTATCTCTAAACATATGATATTCTTCGGGTGGTCGAAGCAGTCCCTTATCCAATAAGGTTCTTCGCGATACCAAAGTAGTATCTCTAAACACATAAGATTCTTTGGGTGGTCGAAGTTGTCCCTTATGCAATAAGGTTCTTCGCGATACCAAAACAGTATCTCTAAACACATGAGATTCTTCATGATACCAAAGCAGTATCTCTAGATACATGAGATTTCTCGGGTGGTCGATGCAGTCCCTTATTCAATAAGGTTCTTCGCGATACGAAAGCAGTATCTCTAAACACATGAGATTCGTCGGGTGGTCGAAGCAGTCCCTTATCCAATAAGGTTCTTCGCGATACCAAAGTAGTATCTCTAAACACATAAGATTCTTTGGGGTGTCGAAGCTGTCCCTTATCCAATAAGGTTCTTCGCGATACCAAAACAGTATCTCTAAACACATGAGATTCTTCGTGATACCAAAGCAGTATCTCTAGATACATGAGATTTCTCGGGTGGTCGATGCAGTCCCTTATTCAATAAGGTTCTTCGCGATACGAAAGCAGTATCTCTAAACACATGAGATTCTTTGGGTGGTCGAAGCAGTCCCTTATCCAATAAGGTTCTTCGCGATACCAAAGCAATATCTCTAATCACATGAGATTCTTCGGGTGGTCGAAGTAGTCCCTTCTCCAATAAGGTTCTTCGCGATACCAAAGCAGTATCTCTAATCACATGAGATTCTTCGGGTGGTCAAAGCAATCCCTTATCCAATAAGGTTCTTCGCGATACCAAAGCAGTATCTCTAAACACATGAGATTCGTCGGGTGGTCAAAGCAGTCCCTTATCCAATAAGGTTCTTCGCGATACCAAAACAGTATCTCTAAACACACGAGATTCTTCGTGATACCAAAGTAGTATCTCTAAACACATGAGATTCCTCGGGTGGTCGGTGCATTCCCTTATCCAATAAGGTTATTCGCGATACGAAAGCATTATCTCTAAACACATGAGATTCTTTGGGTGGTCGAAGCAGTCCCTTATCCAGTAAGGTTCTTCGCGATACCAAAGCAGTATCTCTAATCACATGAGATTCTTCGGGTGGTCAAAGCAGTCCCTTATCCAATAAGGTTCTTCGCGATACCAAAGCAGTATCTCTAAACACATGAGATTCGTCGGGTGGTCGAAGCAGTCCCTTATCCAATAAGGTTCTTCGCGATACCAAAACAGTATCTCTAAACACATTAGATTCTTCGGGTGGTTGAAGCAGTCCCTTATCCAATAAGGTTCTTCGCGATACCAAAGCAGTATCTCTAAACACATGAGATTCTTCGGGTGATCGAAGCAGTACCTTATTCAATAAGGTTCTTCGTGATACCAAAGAAGTATCTCTAGACATATGATATTCTTCGGGTGGTCGAAGAAGTCCCTTATCCAATAAGTTTCTTCGCGATACCAAAGCAGTATCTCTAAACACATAAGATTCTTCGGGTGGTTGAAGTTGTCCCTTATCCAATAAGGTTCTTCGTGATACCAAAACACTATCTCTAAACACATGAGATTGTTCGTGATACCAAAGCAGTATCTCTAAATACATGAGTTTTCTCGGGTGGTCGATGCAGTCCCTTATTCAATAAGGTTCTTCGCGATACGAAAGCAGTATCTCTAAACAGATGAGATTCTTCGGGTGGTCAAAGCAGTCCCTTATCCAATAAGGTTCTTCGCAATACCAAAGTAATATCTCTAATCACATGAGATTCTTCAGGTGGTCGAAGCAGTCCCTTATCCAATAAAGTTCTTCGCGATACCAAAGCAGTATCTCTAAACACATGAGATTCGTCGGGTGGTCGAAGCAGTCCCTTATCCAATAAGGTTCTTCGCGATACCAAAATAGTATCTCTAAACACATGAGATTCTTAGGGTGGTTGAAGCAGTCCCTTATCCAATAAGGTTCTTCGCGATACCAAAGCAGTATCTCTAAACACATGAGATTCTTCGGGTGATCGAAGCAGTACCTTATTCATTAAGGTTCTTCGTGATACCGAAGCAGTATCTCTAAACATATGATATTCTTCGGGTGGTCGAAGAAGTCCCTTATCCAATAAGGTTCTTCGCGATACGAAAGCAGTATCTCTAAACACATGAGATTCTTCGGGTGGTCGAAGCTGTCCCTTATCCAATAAGGTTCTTCGCGATACCAAAACACTATCTCTAAACACATGAGATTCTTCGTGATACCAAAGCAGTATCACTAAATACATGAGATTTCTCGGGTGGTCGATCCAGTCCCTTATTCAATAAGGTTCTTCGCGATACGAAAGAAGTATCTCTAAACACGTGAGATTCTTCGGGTGGTCGAAGCAGTCCCTTATCCAATAAGGTTCTTCGCGATACCAAAGCAGTATCTCTAATCACATGAGATTCGTCGGGTGGTCGAAGCAGTCCCTTATTCAATAAGGTTCTTCGCGATACCAAAATAGTATCTCTAAACACATGAGATTCTTCAGGTGGTTGAAGCAATCCCTTATCCAATAAGGTTCTTCGCGATACCAAAGCAGTATCTCTAAACACATGAGATTCTTCGGGTGATCGAAGCAGTACCTTATTCAATAAGGTTCTTCGTATTACCAAAGAAGTATCTCTAAACATATGATATTCTTCGGGTGGTCGAAGCAGTCCCTTATCCAATAAGGTTCTTCGCGATACCAAAGTAGTATCTCTAAACACATAAGATTCTTTGGGTGGTCGAAGCAGTCCCTTATCCAATAAGGTTCTTCGCGATACCAAAACAGTATCTCTAAACACATGAGATTCTTTGTGATACCAAAGCAGTATCTCTAAATACATGAGATTCCTGGGATGGTCATTGGAGTCCCTTATCCAATAAGGTTCTTCGTGATACGAAAGCAGTATCTCTAAACACATGAGATTCTTCGGGTGGTCGAAGCAGTCCCTTATCCAATAAGGTTCTTCGCGATACCAAAGCAATATCTCTAATCACATGAGATTCTTCGGGTGGTTGAAGCAGTCCCTTATCCAATAAGGTTCTTCGCGATACCAAAACAGTATCTTTAAACACATGAGATTCTTCGTGATACCAAAGCTAGATCTCTAAATACATGAGATTCCTCGGGTGGTCGATGCAGTCCCTTATCCAATAAGGTTCTTCGCAATACGAAAGCAGTATCTCTATACACATGAGATTCTTTGGGTGGTCGAAGCAGTCCCTTATCCACTAAGGTTCTTCGTGATACCAAAGCAGTATCTCTAATCACATGAGATTCTTCGGGTGGTCAAAGCAGTCCCTTATCTAATAAGGTTCTTCGCGATACCAAGGCAGTATCTCTAAACACATGAGATTCGTCTGGTGGTCGAAGCAGTCCCTTATCCAATAAGGTTGTTCGCGATACCAAAACAGTATCTCTAAACACATAAGATTCTTCGGGTGGTTGAAGCATTCCCTTATCAAATAAGGTTGTTCGCGATACCAAAGCAGTATCTCTAAACACATAAGATTCTTCAGGTGGTCGATGCAGTCCCTTATCCAATAAGGTTCTTCACGATACGAAAGCAGTATCTCTAAACACATGAGATTCTTCGGGTGGTCGAAGCAGTCCCTTATCCAATAAGTTTCTTCGCGATACCAAAGCAATATCTCTAAACACATGAGATTCTTCGGGTGGTCGAAGCAGTCCCTTATCCAATATGGTTCTTTGCGATACCAAAACAGTATCTCTAAACACATGAGATTCTTCGTGATACCAAAGCAGTATCTCTAAATACATGAGATTTCTCGGGCGGTCGATGCAGTCCCTTAACCAATAAGGTTCTTCGCGATACGAAAGCAGTATCTCTAAACACATGAGATTCTTTGGGTGGTCGAAGCAGTCCCTTATCCAATAAGGTTCTTCGCGATACCAAAGCAATATCTCTAATCACATGAGATTCTTCGGGTGGTCGAAGTAGTCCCTTCTCCAATAAGGTTCTTCGCGATACCAAAGCAGTATCTCTAATCACATGAGATTCTTCGGGTGGTCAAAGCAATCCCTTATCCAATAAGGTTCTTCGCGATACCAAAGCAGTATCTCTAAACACATGAGATTCGTCGGGTGGTCAAAGCAGTCCCTTATCCAATAAGGTTCTTCGCGATACCAAAACAGTATCTCTAAACACACGAGATTCTTCGTGATACCAAAGTAGTATCTCTAAACACATGAGATTCCTCGGGTGGTCGGTGCATTCCCTTATCCAATAAGGTTATTCGCGATACGAAAGCATTATCTCTAAACACATGAGATTCTTTGGGTGGTCGAAGCAGTCCCTTATCCAGTAAGGTTCTTCGCGATACCAAAGCAGTATCTCTAATCACATGAGATTCTTCGGGTGGTCAAAGCAGTCCCTTATCCAATAAGGTTCTTCGCGATACCAAAGCAGTATCTCTAAACACATGAGATTCGTCGGGTGGTCGAAGCAGTCCCTTATCCAATAAGGTTCTTCGCGATACCAAAACAGTATCTCTAAACACATTAGATTCTTCGGGTGGTTGAAGCAGTCCCTTATCCAATAAGGTTCTTCGCGATACCAAAGCAGTATCTCTAAACACATGAGATTCTTCGGGTGATCGAAGCAGTACCTTATTCAATAAGGTTCTTCGTGATACCAAAGAAGTATCTCTAGACATATGATATTCTTCGGGTGGTCGAAGAAGTCCCTTATCCAATAAGTTTCTTCGCGATACCAAAGCAGTATCTCTAAACACATAAGATTCTTCGGGTGGTTGAAGTTGTCCCTTATCCAATAAGGTTCTTCGTGATACCAAAACACTATCTCTAAACACATGAGATTGTTCGTGATACCAAAGCAGTATCTCTAAATACATGAGTTTTCTCGGGTGGTCGATGCAGTCCCTTATTCAATAAGGTTCTTCGCGATACGAAAGCAGTATCTCTAAACAGATGAGATTCTTCGGGTGGTCAAAGCAGTCCCTTATCCAATAAGGTTCTTCGCAATACCAAAGTAATATCTCTAATCACATGAGATTCTTCAGGTGGTCGAAGCAGTCCCTTATCCAATAAAGTTCTTCGCGATACCAAAGCAGTATCTCTAAACACATGAGATTCGTCGGGTGGTCGAAGCAGTCCCTTATCCAATAAGGTTCTTCGCGATACCAAAATAGTATCTCTAAACACATGAGATTCTTAGGGTGGTTGAAGCAGTCCCTTATCCAATAAGGTTCTTCGCGATACCAAAGCAGTATCTCTAAACACATGAGATTCTTCGGGTGATCGAAGCAGTACCTTATTCATTAAGGTTCTTCGTGATACCGAAGCAGTATCTCTAAACATATGATATTCTTCGGGTGGTCGAAGAAGTCCCTTATCCAATAAGGTTCTTCGCGATACGAAAGCAGTATCTCTAAACACATGAGATTCTTCGGGTGGTCGAAGCTGTCCCTTATCCAATAAGGTTCTTCGCGATACCAAAACACTATCTCTAAACACATGAGATTCTTCGTGATACCAAAGCAGTATCACTAAATACATGAGATTTCTCGGGTGGTCGATCCAGTCCCTTATTCAATAAGGTTCTTCGCGATACGAAAGAAGTATCTCTAAACACGTGAGATTCTTCGGGTGGTCGAAGCAGTCCCTTATCCAATAAGGTTCTTCGCGATACCAAAGCAGTATCTCTAATCACATGAGATTCGTCGGGTGGTCGAAGCAGTCCCTTATTCAATAAGGTTCTTCGCGATACCAAAATAGTATCTCTAAACACATGAGATTCTTCAGGTGGTTGAAGCAATCCCTTATCCAATAAGGTTCTTCGCGATACCAAAGCAGTATCTCTAAACACATGAGATTCTTCGGGTGATCGAAGCAGTACCTTATTCAATAAGGTTCTTCGTATTACCAAAGAAGTATCTCTAAACATATGATATTCTTCGGGTGGTCGAAGCAGTCCCTTATCCAATAAGGTTCTTCGCGATACCAAAGTAGTATCTCTAAACACATAAGATTCTTTGGGTGGTCGAAGCAGTCCCTTATCCAATAAGGTTCTTCGCGATACCAAAACAGTATCTCTAAACACATGAGATTCTTTGTGATACCAAAGCAGTATCTCTAAATACATGAGATTCCTGGGATGGTCATTGGAGTCCCTTATCCAATAAGGTTCTTCGTGATACGAAAGCAGTATCTCTAAACACATGAGATTCTTCGGGTGGTCGAAGCAGTCCCTTATCCAATAAGGTTCTTCGCGATACCAAAGCAATATCTCTAATCACATGAGATTCTTCGGGTGGTTGAAGCAGTCCCTTATCCAATAAGGTTCTTCGCGATACCAAAACAGTATCTTTAAACACATGAGATTCTTCGTGATACCAAAGCTAGATCTCTAAATACATGAGATTCCTCGGGTGGTCGATGCAGTCCCTTATCCAATAAGGTTCTTCGCAATACGAAAGCAGTATCTCTATACACATGAGATTCTTTGGGTGGTCGAAGCAGTCCCTTATCCACTAAGGTTCTTCGTGATACCAAAGCAGTATCTCTAATCACATGAGATTCTTCGGGTGGTCAAAGCAGTCCCTTATCTAATAAGGTTCTTCGCGATACCAAGGCAGTATCTCTAAACACATGAGATTCGTCTGGTGGTCGAAGCAGTCCCTTATCCAATAAGGTTGTTCGCGATACCAAAACAGTATCTCTAAACACATAAGATTCTTCGGGTGGTTGAAGCATTCCCTTATCAAATAAGGTTGTTCGCGATACCAAAGCAGTATCTCTAAACACATAAGATTCTTCAGGTGGTCGATGCAGTCCCTTATCCAATAAGGTTCTTCACGATACGAAAGCAGTATCTCTAAACACATGAGATTCTTCGGGTGGTCGAAGCAGTCCCTTATCCAATAAGTTTCTTCGCGATACCAAAGCAATATCTCTAAACACATGAGATTCTTCGGGTGGTCGAAGCAGTCCCTTATCCAATATGGTTCTTTGCGATACCAAAACAGTATCTCTAAACACATGAGATTCTTCGTGATACCAAAGCAGTATCTCTAAATACATGAGATTTCTCGGGCGGTCGATGCAGTCCCTTAACCAATAAGGTTCTTCGCGATACGAAAGCAGTATCTCTAAACACATGAGATTCTTCGGGTGGTCGAAGCAGTCCGTTATCCAATAAGGTTCTTCGCGATACCAAAGCAATATCTCTAATCACATGAGATTCTTCGGGTGGTCGAAGTAGTCCCTACTACAATAAGGTTCTTCGCGATACCAAAGCAGTATCTCTAAACACATGAGATTCTTCGGGTGGTCGATGCAGTCCCTTATGCAATAAGGTTCTTCGCGATACGAAAGCAGTATCTCTAAACACATGAGATTCTTCGGGTGGTCGAAGCAGTCCCTTATCCAATAAGGTTCTTCGCGATACCAAAGCAGTATCTCTAAACTCATGAGATTCTTCGGGTGGTCGAAGCATTCCCTTATCCAATAAGGTTCCTTGCGATACCAAAACAATATCTTTAAACACATGAGATTCTTTGTGATACCAAAGCAGTATCTCTAAATACATGAGATTCCTGGGATGGTCATTGGAGTCCCTTATCCAATAAGGTTCTTCGCGATACGAAAGCAGTATCTCTAAACACATGAGATTCTTCGGGTGGTCGAAGCAGTCCCTTATCCAATAAGGTTCTTCGCGATACCAAAGCAATATCTCTAATCACATGAGATTCTTCGGGTGGTTGAAGCAGTCCCTTATCCAATAAGGTTCTTCGCGATACCAAAACAGTATCTTTAAACACATGAGATTCTTCGTGATACCAAAGCTAGATCTCTAAATACATGAGATTCCTCGGGTGGTCGATGCAGTCCCTTATCCAATAAGGTTCTTCGCAATACGAAAGCAGTATCTCTATCCACATGACATTCTTCGGGTGGACGAAGCAGTCCCTTATCCACTAAGGTTCTTCGTGATACCAAAGCAGTATCTCTAATCACATGAGATTCTTCGGGTGGTCAAAGCAGTCCCTTATCTAATAAGGTTCTTCGCGATACCAAAGCAGTATCTCTAAACACATGAGATTCGTCTGGTGGTCGAAGCAGTCCCTTATCCAATAAGGTTCTTCGCGATACCAAAACAGTATCTCTAAACACATAAGATTCTTCGGGTGGTTGAAGCATTCCCTTATCCAATAAGGTTCTTCGCGATACCAAAGCAGTATCTCTAAACACATAAGATTCTTCAGGTGGTCGATTCAGTCCCTTATCCAATAAGGTTCTTCGCGATACGAAAGCAGTATCTCTAAACACATGAGATTCTTCGGGTGGTCGAAGCAGTCCCTTATCCAATAAGGTTCTTCGCGATACCAAAGCAGTATCTCTAAACACATGAGATTCTTCGGGTGGTCGAAGCAGTCCCTTATCCAATATGGTTCTTTGCGATACCAAAACAGTATCTCTAAACACATGAGATTCTTCGTGATACCAAAGCAGTATCTCTAAATACATGAGATTTCTCGGGTTGTCGATGCAGTCCCTTAACCAATAAGGTTCTTCGTGATACGAAAACAGTATCTCTAAACACATGAGATTCTTCGAGTGGTCGAAGCAGTCCGTTATCCAATAAGGTTCTTCGCGATACCAAAGCAGTATCTCTAATCACATGAGATTCTTCGGGTGGTCGAAGTAGTCGATTCTCCAATAAGGTTCTTCGCGATACCAAAGCAGTATCTCTAAACCCATGAGATTCTTCGGGTGGTCGATGCAGTCCCTTATCCAATAAGGTTCTTCGCGATACCAAAGCAGTATCTCTAAACACATGAGATTCTTCGGGTGGTCGAAGCATTCCCTTATCCAATAAGGTTCCTTGCGATACCAAAACAGTATCTTTAAACACATGAGATTCTTCGTGATACCAAAGTAGTATCTCTAAACACATGAGATTCCACGGGTGGTCGATGCAGTCCCTTATCCAATAAGGTTATTCGCGATACGAAAGCATTATCTCTAAACACATGAGATTCTTTGGGTGGTCGAAGTAGTCCCTTATCCAATAAGGTTCTTCGCGATACCAAAGCAGTATCTCTAATCACATGAGATTCTTCGGGTGGTCAAAGCAGTCCCTTATCCAATAAGGTTCTTCGCGATACCAAAGTAGTATCTCTAAACACATGAGATTCGTCGGGTGGTCGAAGCAGTCCCTTATCCAACAAGGTTCTTCGCGATACCAAAACAGTATCGCTAAACACATGAGATTCTTCGGGTGGTTGAAGCAGTCCCTTATCCAATAAGGTTCTTCGCGATACCAAAGTAGTATCTCTAAACACATGAGATTCTTCGGGTGATCGAAGCAGTACCTTATTTAATAAGTTTCTTCGTGATACCAAAGAAGTATCTCTAAACACATGAGATTCTTCGGGTGGTCGAAGCAGTCCCTTATCCAATATGGTTCTTCGCGATATCAAAGCAATATCTCTAATCACATGAGATTCTTCGGGTGGTTGAAGCAGTCCCTTATCCAATAAGGTTCTTCGCGATACCAAAACAGTATCTTTAAACACATGAGATTCTTCGTGATACCAAAGCTAGATCTCTAACTACATGAGATTCCTCGGGTGGTCGATGCAGTCCCTTATCCAATAAGGTTCTTCGCAATACGAAAGCAGTATCTCTATAAACATGAGATTCTTCGGGTGGTCGAAGCAGTCCCTTATCCACTAAGGTTCTTCGTGATACCAAAGCAGTATCTCTAATCACATGAGATTCTTCGGGTGGTCAAAGCAGTCCCTTATCTAATAAGGTTCTTCGCGATACCAAAGCAGTATCTCTAAACACATGAGATTCGTCTGGTGGTCGAAGCAGTCCCTTATCCAATAAGGTTCTTCGCGATACCAAAACAGTATCTCTAAACACATGAGATTCTTCGGGTGGTCGAAGCAGTGCCTTATCCAATAAGGTTCTTCGCGATACCAAAGCAGTATCTCTAAACACATGAGATTCGTCGGGTGGTCGAAGCAGTCCCTTATCCAATAAGGTTCTTCGCGATACCAAAACAGTATCTCTAAACACACGAGATTCTTCGTGATACCAAAGTAGTATCTCTAAACACATGAGATTCCTCGGGTGGTCGATGCATTCCCTTATCCAATAAGGTTATTCGCGATACGAAAGCATTATCTCTAAACACATGAGATTCTTTGGGTGGTCGAAGCAGTCCCTTATCCAGTAAGGTTCTTCGCGATACCAAAGCAGTATCTCTAATCACATGAGATTCTTCGGGTGGTCAAAGCAGTCCCTTATCCAATAAGGTTCTTCGCGATACCAAAGCAGTATCTCTAAACACATGAGATTCGTCGGGTGGTCGAAGCAGTCCCTTATCCAATAAGGTTCTTCGCGATACCAAAACAGTATCTCTAAACACATGAGATTCTTCGGGTGGTTGAAGCAGTCCCTTATCCAATAAGGTTCTTCGCGATACCAAAGCAGTATCTCTAAACACATGAGATTCTTCGGGTGATCGAAGCAGTACCTTATTCAATAAGGTTCTTCGTGATACCAAAGAAGTATCTCTAGACATATGATATTCTTCGGGTGGTCGAAGCAGTCCCTTATCCAATAAGTTTCTTCACGATACCAAAGCAGTATCTCTAAACACATAAGATTCTTCGGGTGGTCGAAGTTGTCCCTTATCCAATAAGGTTCTTCGTGATACCAAAACACTATCTCTAAACACATGAGATTGTTCGTGATACCAAAGCAGTATCTCTAAATACATGAGTTTTCTCGGGTGGTCGATGCAGTCCCTTATTCAATAAGGTTCTTCGCGATACGAAAGCAGTATCTCTAAACAGATGAGATTCTTCGGGTGGTCAAAGCAGTCCCTTATCCAATAAGGTTCTTCGTAATACCAAAGTAATATCTCTAATCACATGAGATTCTTCAGGTGGTCGAAGCAGTCCCTTATCCAATAAAGTTCTTCGCGATACCAAAGCAGTATCTCTAAACACATGAGATTCGTCGGGTGGTCGAAGCAGTCCCTTATCCAATAAGGTTCTTCGCGATACCAAAATAGTATCTCTAAACACATGAGATTCTTAGGGTGGTTGAAGCAGTCCCTTATCCAATAAGGTTCTTCGCGATTCCAAAGCAGTATCTCTAAACACATGAGATTCTTCGGGTGATCGAAGCAGTACCTTATTCATTAAGGTTCTTCGTGATACCGAAGCAGTATCTCTAAACATATGATATTCTTCGGGTGGTCGAAGAAGTCCCTTATCCAATAAGGTTCTTCGCGATACGAAAGCAGTATCTCTAAACACATGAGATTCTTCGGGTGGTCGAAGCTGTCCCTTATCCAATAAGGTTCTTCGCGATACCAAAACACTATCTCTAAACACATGAGATTCTTCGTGATACCAAAGCAGTATCTCTAAATACATGAGATTTCTCGGGTGGTCGATGCAGTCCCTTATTCAATAAGGTTCTTCGCGATACGAAAGAAGTATCTCTAAACACGTGAGATTCTTCGGGTGGTCGAAGCAGTCCCTTATCCAATAAGGTTCTTCGCGATACCAAAGCAGTATCTCTAAACACATGAGATTCGTCGGGTGGTCGAGGCAGTCCCTTATCCAACAAGGTTCTTCGCGATACCAAAACAGTATCGCTAAACACATGAGATTCTTCGGGTGGTTGAAGCAGTCCCTTATCCAATAAGGTTCTTCGCGATACCAAAGTAGTATCTCTAAACACATGAGATTCTTCGGGTGATCGAAGCAGTACCTTATTTAATAAGTTTCTTCGTGATACCAAAGAAGTATCTCTAAACACATGAGATTCTTCGGGTGGTCAAAGCAGTCCCTTATCCAATATAGTTCTTCGCGATATCAAAGCAATATCTCTAATCACATGAGATTCTTCGGGTGGTTGAAGCAGTCCCTTATCCAATAAGGTTCTTCGCGATACCAAAACAGTATCTTTAAACACATGAGATTCTTCGTGATACCAAAGCTAGATCTCTAAACACATGAGATTCCTCGGGTGGTCGATGCAGTCCCTTATCCAATAAGGTTCTTCGCGATACCAAAGCAGTATCTCTAAACACATGAGATTCGTCGGGTGGTCGAAGCAGTCCCTTATCCAATAAGGTTCTTCGCGATACCAAAACAGTATCTCTATACACACGAGATTCTTCGTGATACCAAAGTAGTATCTCTAAACACATGAGATTCCTCGGGTGGTCGATGCATTCCCTTATCCAATAAGGTTATTCGCGATACGAAAGCATTATCTCTAAACACATGAGATTCTTTGGGTGGTTGAAGCAGTCCCTTATCCAGTAAGGTTCTTCGCGATACCAAAGCAGTATCTCTAATCACATGAGATTCTTCGGGTGGTCAAAGCAGTCCCTTATCCAATAAGGTTCTTCGCGATACCAAAGCAGTATCTCTAAACACATGAGATTCGTCGGGTGGTCGAAGCAGTCCCTTATCCAATAAGGTTCTTCGCGATACCAGAACAGTATCTCTAAACACATGAGATTCTTCGGGTGGTTGAAGCAGTCCCTTATCCAATAAGGTTCTTCGCGATACCAAAGCAGTATCTCTAAACACATGAGATTCTTCGGGTGATCGAAGCAATACCTTATTCAATAAGGTTCTTCGTGATACCAAAGAAGTATCTCTAGACATATGATATTCTTCGGGTGGTCGAAGCAGTCCCTTATCCAATAAGTTTCTTCGCGATACCAAAGCAGTATCTCTAAACACATAAGATTGTTCGGATGGTCGAAGTTGTCCCTTATCCAATAAGGTTCTTCGTGATACCAAAACACTATCTCTAAACACATGAGATTGTTCGTGATACCAAAGCAGTATCTCTAAATACATGAGTTTTCTCGGGTGGTCGATGCAGTCCCTTATTCAATAAGGTTCTTCGCGATACGAAAGCCGTATCTCTAAACAGATGAGATTCTTCGGGTGGTCAAAGCAGTCCCTTATCCAATAAGGTTCTTCGCAATACCAAAGTAATATCTCTAATCACATGAGATTCTTCAGGTGGTCGAAGCAGTCTTTTATCCAATAAAGTTCTTCGCGATACCAAAGCAGTATCTCTAAACACATGAGATTCGTCGGGTGGTCGAAGCAGTCCCTTATCCAATAAGGTTCTTCGCGATACCAAAATAGTATCTCTAAACACATGAGATTCTTAGGGTGGTTGAAGCAGTCCCTTATCCAATAAGGTTCTTCGCGATTCCAAAGCAGTATCTCTAAACACATGAGATTCTTCGGGTGATCGAAGCAGTACCTTATTCAATAAGGTTCTTCGTGATACCGAAGCAGTATCTCTAAACATATGATATTCTTCGGGTGGTCGAAGAAGTCCCTTATCCAATAAGGTTCTTCGCGATACGAAAGCAGTATCTCTAAACACATGAGATTCTTCGGGTGGTCGAAGCTGTCCCTTATCCAATAAGGTTCTTCGCGATACCAAAACACTATCTCTAAACACATGAGATTCTTCGTGATACCAAAGCAGTATCTCTAAATACATGAGATTTCTCGGGTGGTCGATGCAGTCCCTTATTCAATAAGGTTCTTCGCGATACGAAAGAAGTATCTCTAAACACGTGAGATTCTTCGGGTGGTCGAAGCAGTCCCTTATCCAATAAGGTTCTTCGTGATACCAAAGCAGTATCTCTAATCACATGAGATTCGTCGGGTGGTCGAAGCAGTCCCTTATTCAATAAGGTTCTTCGCGATACCAAAATAGTATCTCTAAACACATGAGATTCTTCAGGTGGTTGAAGCAGTCCCTTATCCAATAAGGTTCTTCGCGATACCAAAGCAGTATCTCTAAACACATGAGATTCTTCGGGTGATCGAAGCAGTACCTTATTCAATAAGGTTCTTCGTATTACCAAAGCAGTATCTCTAAACATATGATATTCTTCGGGTGGTCGAAGCAGTCCCTTATCCAATAAGGTTCTTCGCGATACCAAAGTAGTATCTCTAAACACATAAGATTCTTTGGGTGGTCGAAGCAGTCCCTTATCCAATAAGTTTCTTCGCGATACCAAAACAATATCTCTAAACACATGAGATTCTTTGTGATACCAAAGCAGTATCTCTAAATACATGAGATTCCTGGGATGGTCATTGGAGTCCCTTATCCAATAAGGTTCTTCGTGATACGAAAGCAGTATCTCTAAACACATGAGATTCTTTGGGTGGTCGAAGCAGTCCCTTATCCAATAAGGTTCTTCGCGATACCAAAGCAATATCTCTAATCACATGAGATTCTTCGGGTGGTTGAAGCAGTCCCTTATCCAATAAGGTTCTTCGCGATACCAAAACAGTATCTTTAAACACATGAGATTCTTCGTGATACCAAAGCTAGATCTCTAAATACATGAGATTCCTCGGGTGGTCGATGCAGTCCCTTATCCAATAAGGTTCTTCGCAATACGAAAGCAGTATCTCTATACACATGAGATTCTTTGGGTGGTCGAAGCAGTCCTTTATCCACTAAGGTTCTTCGTGATACCAAAGCAGTATCTCTAATCACATGAGATTCTTCGGGTGGTCAAAGCAGTCCCTTATCTAATAAGGTTCTTCGCGATACCAAGGCAGTATCTCTAAACACATGAGATTCGTCTGGTGGTCGAAGCAGTCCCTTATCCAATAAGGTTCTTCGCGATACCAAAACAGTATCTCTAAACACATAAGATTCTTCGGGTGGTTGAAGCATTCCCTTATCAAATAAGGTTGTTCGCGATACCAAAGCAGTATCTCTAAACACATAAGATTCATCAGGTGGTCGATGCAGTCCCTTATCCAATAAGGTTCTTCACGATACGAAAGCAGTATCTCTAAACACATGAGATTCTTCGGGTGGTCGAAGCAGTCCCTTATCCAATAAGTTTCTTCGCGATACCAAAGAAATATCTCTAAACACATGAGATTCTTCGGGTGGTCGAAGCAGTCCCTTATCCAATATGGTTCTTTGCGATACCAAAACAGTATCTCTAAACACATGAGATTCTTCGTGATACCAAAGCAGTATCTCTAAATACATGAGATTTCTCGGGTGGTCGATGCAGTCCCTTAACCAATAAGGTTCTTCGCGATACGAAAGCAGTATCTCTAAACACATGAGATTCTTCGGGTGGTCGAAGCAGTCCGTTATCCAATAAGGTTCTTCGTGATACCAAAGCAATATCTCTAATCACATGAGATTCTTCGGGTGGTCGAAGTAGTCCCTTCTCCAATAAGGTTCTTCGCGATACCAAAGCAGTATCTCTAAACACATGAGATTCTTCGGGTGGTCGATGCAGTCCCTTATCCAATAAGGTTCTTCGCGATACGAAAGCAGTATCTCTAAACACATGAGATTCTTCGGGTGGTCGAAGCAGTCCCTTATCCAATAAGGTTCTTCGCGATACCAAAGCAGTATCTCTAAACTCATGAGATTCTTCGGGTGGTCGAAGCATTCCCTTATCCAATAAGGTTCCTTGCGATACCAAAACAATATCTTTAAACACATGAGATTCTTTGTGATACCAAAGCAGTATCTCTAAATACATGAGATTCCTGGGATGGTCATTGGAGTCCCTTATCCAATAAGGTTCTTCGCGATACGAAAGCAGTATCTCTAAACACATGAGATTCTTCGGGTGGTCGAAGCAGTCCCTTATCCAATAAGGTTCTTCGCGATACCAAAGCAATATCTCTAATCACATGAGATTCTTCGGGTGGTTGAAGCAGTCCCTTATCCAATAAGGTTCTTCGCGATACCAAAACAGTATCTTTAAACACATGAGATTCTTCGTGATACCAAAGCTAGATCTCTAAATACATGAGATTCCTCGGGTGGTCGATGCAGTCCCTTATCCAATAAGGTTCTTCGCAATACGAAAGCAGTATCTCTATACACATGAGATTCTTTGGGTGGTCGAAGCAGTCCCTTATCCACTAAGGTTCTTCGTGATACCAAAGCAGTATCTCTAATCACATGATATTCTTCGGGTGGTCAAAGCAGTCCCTTATCTAATAAGGTTCTTCGCGATACCAAGGCAGTATCTCTAAACACATGAGATTCGTCTGGTGGTCGAAGCAGTCCCTTATCTAATAAGGTTCTTCGCGATACCAAAACAGTATCTCTAAACACATAAGATTCTTCGGGTGGTTGAAGCATTCCCTTATCAAATAAGGTTGTTCGCGATACCAAAGCAGTATCTCTAAACACATAAGATTCTTCAGGTGGTCGATGCAGTCCCTTATCCAATAAGGTTCTTCACGATACGAAAGCAGTATCTCTAAACACATGAGATTCTTCGGGTGGTCGAAGCAGTCCCTTATCAATTAAGTTTCTTCGCGATACCAAAGCAATATCTCTAAACACATGAGATTCTTCGGGTGGTCGAAGCAGTCCCTTATCCAATATGGTTCTTTGCGATACCAAAACAGTATCTCTAAACACATGAGATTCTTCGTGATACCAAAGCAGTATCTCTAAATACATGAGATTTCTCGGGTGGTCGATGCAGTCCCTTAACCAATAAGGTTCTTCGCGATACGAAAGCAGTATCTCTAAACACATGAGATTCTTCGGGTGGTCGAAGCAGTCCGTTATCCAATAAGGTTCTTCGCGATACCAAAGCAATATCTCTAATCACATGAGATTCTTCGGGTGGTCGAAGTAGTCCCTTCTCCAATAAGGTTCTTCGCGATACCAAAGCAGTATCTCTAAACACATGAGATTCTTCGGGTGGTCGATGCAGTCCCTTATCCAATAAGGTTCTTCGCGATACGAAAGCAGTATCTCTAAACACATGAGATTCTTCGGGTGGTCGAAGCAGTCCCTTATCCAATAAGGTTCTTCGCGATACCAAAGCAGTATCTCTAAACTCATGAGATTCTTCGGGTGGTCGAAGCATTCCCTTATCCAATAAGGTTCCTTGCGATACCAAAACAATATCTTTAAACACATGAGATTCTTTGTGATACCAAAGCAGTATCTCTAAATACATGAGATTCCTGGGATGGTCATTGGAGTCCCTTATCCAATAAGGTTCTTCGCGATACGAAAGCAGTATCTCTAAACACATGAGATTCTTCGGGTGGTCGAAGTTGTCCCTTATCCAATAAGGTTCTTCGTG
The DNA here is from genome assembly GCA_963859935.3 of Lathyrus sativus. Taxonomy (NCBI): domain Eukaryota; kingdom Viridiplantae; phylum Streptophyta; class Magnoliopsida; order Fabales; family Fabaceae; genus Lathyrus; species Lathyrus sativus. Next base: position 232,259,693 of record OZ012740.1, on the reverse strand, counting down.
ATACCAAAACACTATCTCTAAACACATGAGATTGTTCGTGATACCAAAGCAGTATCTCTAAATACATGAGTTTTCTCGGGTGGTCGATGCAGTCCCTTATTCAATAAGGTTCTTCGCGATACGAAAGCAGTATCTCTAAACAGATGAGATTCTTCGGGTGGTCAAAGCAGTCCCTTATCCAATAAGGTTCTTCGCAATACCAAAGTAATATCTCTAATCACATGAGATTCTTCAGGTGGTCGAAGCAGTCCCTTATCCAATAAAGTTCTTCGCGATACCAAAGCAGTATCTCTAAACACATGAGATTCGTCGGGTGGTCGAAGCAGTCCCTTATCCAATAAGGTTCTTCGCGATACCAAAATAGTATCTCTAAACACATGAGATTCTTAGGGTGGTTGAAGCAGTCCCTTATCCAATAAGGTTCTTCGCGATTCCAAAGCAGTATCTCTAAACACATGAGATTCTTCGGGTGATCGAAGCAGTACCTTATTCATTAAGGTTCTTCGTGATACCGAAGCAGTATCTCTAAACATATGATATTCTTCGGGTGGTCGAAGAAGTCCCTTATCCAATAAGGTTCTTCGCGATACGAAAGCAGTATCTCTAAACACATGAGATTCTTCGGGTGGTCGAAGCAGTCCCTTATCAATTAAGTTTCTTCGCGATACCAAAGCAATATCTCTAAACACATGAGATTCTTCGGGTGGTCGAAGCAGTCCCTTATCCAATATGGTTCTTTGCGATACCAAAACAGTATCTCTAAACACATGAGATTCTTCGTGATACCAAAGCAGTATCTCTAAATACATGAGATTTCTCGGGTGGTCGATGCAGTCCCTTAACCAATAAGGTTCTTCGCGATACGAAAGCAGTATCTCTAAACACATGAGATTCTTCGGGTGGTCGAAGCAGTCCGTTATCCAATAAGGTTCTTCGCGATACCAAAGCAATATCTCTAATCACATGAGATTCTTCGGGTGGTCGAAGTAGTCCCTTCTCCAATAAGGTTCTTCGCGATACCAAAGCAGTATCTCTAAACACATGAGATTCTTCGGGTGGTCGATGCAGTCCCTTATCCAATAAGGTTCTTCGCGATACGAAAGCAGTATCTCTAAACACATGAGATTCTTCGGGTGGTCGAAGCAGTCCCTTATCCAATAAGGTTCTTCGCGATACCAAAGCAGTATCTCTAAACTCATGAGATTCTTCGGGTGGTCGAAGCATTCCCTTATCCAATAAGGTTCCTTGCGATACCAAAACAATATCTTTAAACACATGAGATTCTTTGTGATACCAAAGCAGTATCTCTAAATACATGAGATTCCTGGGATGGTCATTGGAGTCCCTTATCCAATAAGGTTCTTCGCGATACGAAAGCAGTATCTCTAAACACATGAGATTCTTCGGGTGGTCGAAGTTGTCCCTTATCCAATAAGGTTCTTCGTGATACCAAAACACTATCTCTAAACACATGAGATTGTTCGTGATACCAAAGCAGTATCTCTAAATACATGAGTTTTCTCGGGTAGTCGATGCAGTCCCTTATTCAATAAGGTTCTTCGCGATACGAAAGCAGTATCTCTAAACAGATGAGATTCTTCGGGTGGTCAAAGCAGTCCCTTATCCAATAAGGTTCTTCGCAATACCAAAGTAATATCTCTAATCACATGAGATTCTTCAGGTGGTCGAAGCAGTCCCTTATCCAATAAAGTTCTTCGCGATACCAAAGCAGTATCTCTAAACACATGAGATTCGTCGGGTGGTCGAAGCAGTCCCTTATCCAATAAGGTTCTTCGCGATACCAAAATAGTATCTCTAAACACATGAGATTCTTAGGGTGGTTGAAGCAGTCCCTTATCCAATAAGGTTCTTCGCGATTCCAAAGCAGTATCTCTAAACACATGAGATTCTTCGGGTGATCGAAGCAGTACCTTATTCATTAAGGTTCTTCGTGATACCGAAGCAGTATCTCTAAACATATGATATTCTTCGGGTGGTCGAAGAAGTCCCTTATCCAATAAGGTTCTTCGCGATACGAAAGCAGTATCTCTAAACACATGAGATTCTTCGGGTGGTCGAAGCTGTCCCTTATCCAATAAGGTTCTTCGCGATACCAAAACACTATCTCTAAACACATGAGATTCTTCGTGATACCAAAGCAGTATCTCTAAATACATGAGATTTCTCGGGTGGTCGATGCAGTCCCTTATTCAATAAGGTTCTTCGCGATACGAAAGAAGTATCTCTAAACACGTGAGATTCTTCGGGTGGTCGAAGCAGTCTCTTATCCAATAAGGTTCTTCGCGATACCAAAGCAGTATCTCTAAACACATGAGATTCGTCGGGTGGTCGAAGCAGTCCCTTATCCAACAAGGTTCTTCGCGATACCAAAACAGTATCGCTAAACACATGAGATTCTTCGGGTGGTTGAAGCAGTCCCTTATCCAATGAGGTTCTTCGCGATACCAAAGTAGTATCTCTAAACACATGAGATTCTTCGGGTGATCGAAGCAGTACCTTATTTAATAAGTTTCTTCGTGATACCAAAGAAGTATCTCTAAACACATGAGATTCTTCGGGTGGTCGAAGCAGTCCCTTATCCAATATGGTTCTTCGCGATATCAAAGCAATATCTCTAATCACATGAGATTCTTCGGGTGGTTGAAGCAGTCCCTTATCCAATAAGGTTCTTCGCGATACCAAAACAGTATCTTTAAACACATGAGATTCTTCGTGATACCAAAGCTAGATCTCTAAATACATGAGATTCCTCGGGTGGTCGATGCAGTCCCTTATCCAATAAGGTTCTTCGCAATACGAAAGCAGTATCTCTATACACATGAGATTCTTCGGGTGGTCTAAGCAGTCCCTTATCCACTATGGTTCTTCGTGATACCAAAGCAGTATCTCTAATCACATGAGATTCTTCGGGTGGTCAAAGCAGTCCCTTATCTAATAAGGTTCTTCGCGATACCAAAGCAGTATCTCTAAACACATGAGATTCGTCTGGTGGTCGAAGCAGTCCCTTATCCAATAAGGTTCTTCGCGATACCAAAACAGTATCTCTAAACACATGAGATTCTTCGGGTGGTCGAAGCAGTCCCTTATCCAATAAGGTTCTTCGCGATACCAAAGCAGTATCTCTAAACACATGAGATTCGTCGGGTGGTCGAAGCAGTCCCTTATCCAATAAGGTTCTTCGCGATACCAAAACAGTATCTCTATACACACGAGATTCTTCGTGATACCAAAGTAGTATCTCTAAACACATGAGATTCCTCGGGTGGTCGAGGCATTCCCTTATCCAATAAGGTTATTCGCGATACGAAAGCATTATCTCTAAACACATGAGATTCTTTGGGTGGTCGAAGCAGTCCCTTATCCAGTAAGGTTCTTCGCGATACCAAAGCAGTATCTCTAATCACATGAGATTCTTCGGGTGGTCAAAGCAGTCCCTTATCCAATAAGGTTCTTCGCGATACCAAAGCAGTATCTCTAAACACATGAGATTCGTCGGGTGGTCGAAGCAGTCCCTTATCCAATAAGGTTCTTCGCGATACCAGAACAGTATCTCTAAACACATGAGATTCTTCGGGTGGTTGAAGCAGTCCCTTATCCAATAAGGTTCTTCGCGATACCAAAGCAGTATCTCTAAACACATGAGATTCTTCGGGTGATCGAAGCAATACCTTATTCAATAAGGTTCTTCGTGATACCAAAGAAGTATCTCTAGACATATGATATTCTTCGGGTGGTCGAAGCAGTCCCTTATCCAATAAGTTTCTTCGCGATACCAAAGCAGTATCTCTAAACACATAAGATTCTTCGGGTGGTCGAAGTTGTCCCTTATCCAATAAGGTTCTTCGTGATACCAAAACACTATCTCTAAACACATGAGATTGTTCGTGATACCAAAGCAGTATCTCTAAATACATGAGTTTTCTCGGGTGGTCGATGCAGTCCCTTATTCAATAAGGTTCTTCGCGATACGAAAGCCGTATCTCTAAACAGATGAGATTCTTCGGGTGGTCAAAGCAGTCCCTTATCCAATAAGGTTCTTCGCAATACCAAAGTAATATCTCTAATCACATGAGATTCTTCAGGTGGTCGAAGCAGTCCCTTATCCAATAAAGTTCTTCGCGATACCAAAGCAGTATCTCTAAACACATGAGATTCGTCGGGTGGTCGAAGCAGTCCCTTATCCAATAAGGTTCTTCGCGATACCAAAATAGTATCTCTAAACACATGAGATTCTTAGGGTGGTTGAAGCAGTCCCTTATCCAATAAGGTTCTTCGCGATTCCAAAGCAGTATCTCTAAACACATGAGATTCTTCGGGTGATCGAAGCAGTACCTTATTCATTAAGGTTCTTCGTGATACCGAAGCAGTATCTCTAAACATATGATATTCTTCGGGTGGTCGAAGAAGTCCCTTATCCAATAAGGTTCTTCGCGATACGAAAGCAGTATCTCTAAACACATGAGATTCTTCGGGTGGTCGAAGCTGTCCCTTATCCAATAAGGTTCTTCGCGATACCAAAACACTATCTCTAAACACATGAGATTCTTCGTGATACCAAAGCAGTATCTCTAAATACATGAGATTTCTCGGGTGGTCGATGCAGTCCCTTATTCAATAAGGTTCTTCGCGATACGAAAGAAGTATCTCTAAACACGTGAGATTCTTCGGGTGGTCGAAGCAGTCCCTTATCCAATAAGGTTCTTCGCGATACCAAAGCAGTATCTCTAATCACATGAGATTCGTCGGGTGGTCGAAGCAGTCCCTTATTCAATAAGGTTCTTCGCGATACCAAAATAGTATCTCTAAACACATGAGATTCTTCAGGTGGTTGAAGCAGTCCCTTATCCAATAAGGTTCTTCGCGATACCAAAGCAGTATCTCTAAACACATGAGATTCTTCGGGTGATCGAAGCAGTACCTTATTCAATAAGGTTCTTCGTATTACCAAAGCAGTATCTCTAAACATATGATATTCTTCGGGTGGTCGAAGCAGTCCCTTATCCAATAAGGTTCTTCGAATACCAAAGTAGTATCTCTAAACACATAAGATTCTTTGGGTGGTCGAAGCAGTCCCTTATCCAATAAGGTTCTTCGCGATACCAAAACAATATCTCTAAACACATGAGATTCTTTGTGATACCAAAGCAGTATCTCTAAATACATGAGATTCCTGGGATGGTCATTGGAGTCCCTTATCCAATAAGGTTCTTCGTGATACGAAAGCAGTATCTCTAAACACATGAGATTCTTTGGGTGGTCGAAGCAGTCCCTTATCCAATAAGGTTCTTCGCGATACCAAAGCAATATCTCTAATCACATGAGATTCTTCGGGTGGTTGAAGCAGTCCCTTATCCAATAAGGTTCTTCGCGATACCAAAACAGTATCTTTAAACACATGAGATTCTTCGTGATACCAAAGCTAGATCTCTAAATACATGAGATTCCTCGGGTGGTCGATGCAGTCCCTTATCCAATAAGGTTCTTCGCAATACGAAAGCAGTATCTCTATACACATGAGATTCTTTGGGTGGTCGAAGCAGTCCCTTATCCACTAAGGTTCTTCGTGATACCAAAGCAGTATCTCTAATCACATGAGATTCTTCGGGTGGTCAAAGCAGTCCCTTATCTAATAAGGTTCTTCGCGATACCAAGGCAGTATCTCTAAACACATGAGATTCGTCTGGTGGTCGAAGCAGTCCCTTATCCAATAAGGTTCTTCGCGATACCAAATCAGTATCTCTAAACACATAAGATTCTTCGGGTGGTTGAAGCATTCCCTTATCAAATAAGGTTGTTCGCGATACCAAAGCAGTATCTCTAAACACATAAGATTCTTCAGGTGGTCGATGCAGTCCCTTATCCAATAAGGTTCTTCACGATACGAAAGCAGTATCTCTAAACACATGAGATTCTTCGGGTGGTCGAAGCAGTCCCTTATCCAATAAGTTTCTTCGCGATACCAAAGCAATATCTCTAAACACATGAGATTCTTCGGGTGGTCGAAGCAGTCCCTTATCCAATATGGTTCTTTGCAATACCAAAACAGTATCTCTAAACACATGAGATTCTTCGTGATACCAAAGCAGTATCTCTAAATACATGAGATTTCTCGGGTGGTCGATGCAGTCCCTTAACCAATAAGGTTCTTCGCGATACGAAAGCAGTATCTCTAAACACATGAGATTCTTCGGGTGGTCGAAGCAGTCCGTTATCCAATAAGGTTCTTCGTGATACCAAAGCAATATCTCTAATCACATGAGATTCTTCGGGTGGTCGAAGTAGTCCCTTCTCCAATAAGGTTCTTCGCGATACCAAAGCAGTATCTCTAAACACATGAGATTCTTCGGGTGGTCGATGCAGTCCCTTATCCAATAAGGTTCTTCGCGATACGAAAGCAGTATCTCTAAACACATGAGATTCTTCGGGTGGTCGAAGCAGTCCCTTATCCAATAAGGTTCTTCGCGATACCAAAGCAGTATCTCTAAACTCATGAGATTCTTCGGGTGGTCGAAGCATTCCCTTATCCAATAAGGTTCCTTGCGATACCAAAACAATATCTTTAAAAACATGAGATTCTTTGTGATACCAAAGCAGTATCTCTAAATACATGAGATTCCTGGGATGGTCATTGGAGTCACTTATCCAATAAGGTTCTTCGCGATACGAAAGCAGTATCTCTAAACACATGAGATTCTTCGGGTGGTCGAAGCAGTCCCTTATCCAATAAGGTTCTTCGCGATACCAAAGCAATATCTCTAATCACATGAGATTCTTCGGGTGGTTGAAGCAGTCCCTTATCCAATAAGGTTCTTCGCGATACCAAAACAGTATCTTTAAACACATGAGATTCTTCGTGATACCAAAGCTAGATCTCTAAATACATGAGATTCCTCGGGTGGTCGATGCAGTCCCTTATCCAATAAGGTTCTTTGCAATACGAAAGCAGTATCTCTATACACATGAGATTCTTTGGGTGGTCGAAGCAGTCCTTTATCCACTAAGGTTCTTCGTGATACCAAAGCAGTATCTCTAATCACATGAGATTCTTCGAGTGGTCAAAGCAGTCCCTTATCTAATAAGGTTCTTCGCGATACCAAGGCAGTATCTCTAAACACATGAGATTCGTCTGGTGGTCGAAGCAGTCCCTTATCCAATAAGGTTCTTCGCGATACCAAAACAGTATCTCTAAACACATAAGATTCTTCGGGTGGTTGAAGCATTCCCTTATCAAATAAGGTTGTTCGCGATACCAAAGCAGTATCTCTAAACACATAAGATTTTTCAGGTGGTCGATGCAGTCCCTTATCCAATAAGGTTCTTCACGATACGAAAGCAGTATCTCTAAACACATGAGATTCTTCGGGTGGTCGAAGCAGTCCCTTATCCAATAAGTTTCTTCGCGATACCAAAGCAATATCTCTAAACACATGAGATTCTTCGGGTGGTCGAAGCAGTCCCTTATCCAATATGGTTCTTTGCGATACCAAAACAGTATCTCTAAACACATGAGATTCTTCGTGATACCAAAGCAGTATCTCTAAATACATGAGATTTCTCGGGTGGTCGATGCAGTCCCTTAACCAATAAGGTTCTTCGCGATACGAAAGCAGTATCTCTAAACACATGAGATTCTTCGGGTGGTCGAAGCAGTCCGTTATCCAATAAGGTTCTTCGCGATACCAAAGCAATATCTCTAATCACATGAGATTCTTCGGGTGGTCGAAGTAGTCCCTTCTCCAATAAGGTTCTTCGCGATACCAAAGCAGTATCTCTAAACACATGAGATTCTTCGGGTGGTCGATGCAGTCCCTTATCCAATAAGGTTCTTCGCGATACGAAAGCAGTATCTCTAAACACATGAGATTCTTCGGGTGGTCGAAGCAGTCCCTTATCCAATAAGGTTCTTCGCGATACCAAAGCAGTATCTCTAAACTCATGAGATTCTTCGGGTGGTCGAAGCATTCCCTTATCCAATAAGGTTCCTTGCGATACCAAAACAATATCTTTAAACACATGAGATTCTTTGTGATACCAAAGCAGTATCTCTAAATACATGAGATTCCTGGGATGGTCATTGGAGTCCCTTATCCAATAAGGTTCTTCGCGATACGAAAGCAGTATCTCTAAACACATGAGATTCTTCGGGTGGTCGAAGCAGTCCCTTATCCAATAAGGTTCTTCGCGATACCAAAGCAATATCTCTAATCACATGAGATTCTTCGGGTGGTTGAAGCAGTCCCTTATCCAATAAGGATCTTCGCGATACCAAAACAGTATCTTTAAACACATGAGATTCTTCGTGATACCAAAGCTAGATCTCTAAATACATGAGATCCCTCGGGTGGTCGATGCAGTCCCTTATCCAATAAGGTTCTTCGCAATACGAAAGCAGTATCTCTATCCACATGACATTCTTCGGGTGGACGAAGCAGTCCCTTATCCACTAAGGTTCTTCGTGATACCAAAGCAGTATCTCTAATCACATGAGATTCTTCGGGTGGTCAAAGCAGTCCCTTATCTAATAAGGTTCTTCGCGATACCAAGGCAGTATCTCTAAACACATGAGATTCGTCTGGTGGTCGAAGCAGTCCCTTATCCAATAAGGTTCTTCGCGATACCAAAACAGTATCTCTAAACACATAAGATTCTTCGGGTGGTTGAAGCATTCCCTTATCAAATAAGGTTGTCCGCGATACCAAAGCAGTATCTCTAAACACATAAGATTCTTCAGGTGGTCGATGCAGTCCCTTATCCAATAAGGTTCTTCACGATACGAAAGCAGTATCTCTAAACACATGAGATTCTTCGGGTGGTCGAAGCAGTCCCTTATCCAATAAGTTTCTTCGCGATACCAAAGCAATATCTCTAAACACATGAGATTCTTCGGGTGGTCGAAGCAGTCCCTTATCCAATATGGTTCTTTGCGATACCAAAACAGTATCTCTAAACACATGAGATTCTTCGTGATACCAAAGCAGTATCTCTAAATACATGAGATTTCTCGGGTGGTCGATGCAGTCCCTTAACCAATAAGGTTCTTCGCGATACGAAAGCAGTATCTCTACACACATGAGATTCTTCGGGTGGTCGAAGCAGTCCGTTATCCAATAAGGTTCTTCGCGATACCAAAGCAATATCTCTAATCACATGAGATTCTTCGGGTGGTCGAAGTAGTCCCTTCTCCAATAAGGTTCTTCGCGATACCAAAGCAGTATCTCTAAACACATGAGATTCTTCGGGTGGTCGATGCAGTCCCTTATCCAATAAGGTTCTTCGCGATACGAAAGCAGTATCTCTAAACACATGAGATTCTTCGGGTGGTCGAAGCAGTCCCTTATCCAATAAGGTTCTTCGCGATACCAAAGCAGTATCTCTAAACTCATGAGATTCTTCGGGTGGTCGAAGCATTCCCTTATCCAATAAGGTTCCTTGCGATACCAAAACAATATCTTTAAACACATGAGATTCTTTGTGATACCAAAGCCGTATCTCTAAATACATGAGATTCCTGGGATGGTCATTGGAGTCCCTTATCCAATAAGGTTCTTCGCGATACGAAAGCAGTATCTCTAAACACATGAGATTCTTCGGGTGGTCGAAGCAGTCCCTTATCCAATAAGGTTCTTCGCGATACCAAAGCAATATCTCTAATCACATGAGATTCTTCGGGTGGTTGAAGCAGTCCCTTATCCAATAAGGATCTTCGCGATACCAAAACAGTATCTTTAAACACATGAGATTCTTCGTGATACCAAAGCTAGATCTCTAAATACATGAGATCCCTCGGGTGGTCGATGCAGTCCCTTATCCAATAAGGTTCTTCGCAATACGAAAGCAGTATCTCTATCCACATGACATTCTTCGGGTGGACGAAGCAGTCCCTTATCCACTAAGGTTCTTCGTGATACCAAAGCAGTATCTCTAATCACATGAGATTCTTCGGGTGGTCAAAGCAGTCCCTTATCTAATAAGGTTCTTCGAGATACCAAAGCAGTATCTCTAAACACATGAGATTCGTCTGGTGGTCGAAGCAGTCCCTTATCCAATAAGGTTCTTCGCGATACCAAAACAGTCTCTCTAAACACATAAGATTCTTCGGGTGGTTGAAGCATTCCCTTATCCAATAAGGTTCTTCGCGATACCAAAGCAGTATCTCTAAACACATAAGATTCTTCAGGTGGTTGATTCAGTCCCTTATCCAATAAGGTTCTTCGCGATACGAAAGCAGTATCTCTAAACACATGAGATTCTTCGGGTGGTCGAAGCATTCCCTTATCCAATAAGGTTCTTCGCGATACCAAAGCAGTATCTCTAAACACATGAGATTCTTCGGGTGGTCGAAGCAGTCCCTTATCCAATATGGTTCTTTGCGATACCAAAACAGTATCTCTAAACACATGAGATTCTTCGTGATACCAAAGCAGTATCTCTAAATACATGAGATTTCTTGGGTGGTCGATGCAGTCCCTTAACCAATAAGGTTCTTCGCGATACGAAAACAGTATCTCTAAACACATGAGATTCTTCGAGTGGTCGAAGCAGTCCGTTATCCAATAAGGTTCTTCGCGATACCAAAGCAGTATCTCTAATCACATGAGATTCTTCGGGTGGTCGAAGTAGTCGATTCTCCAATAAGGTTCTTCGCGATACCAAAGCAGTATCTCTAAACACATGAGATTCTTCGGGTGGTCGATGCAGTCCCTTATCCAATAAGGTTCTTCGCGATACCAAAGCAGTATCTCTAAACACATGAGATTCTTCGGGTGGTCGAAGCAGTCCCTTATCCAATAAGGTTCTTCGCGATACCAAAGCAGTATCTCTAAACTCATGAGATTCTTCGGGTGGTCGAAGCATTCCCTTATCCAATAAGGTTCCTTGCGATACCAAAACAATATCTTTAAACACATGAGATTCTTTGTGATACCAAAGCCGTATCTCTAAATACATGAGATTCCTGGGATGGTCATTGGAGTCCCTTATCCAATAAGGTTCTTCGCGATACGAAAGCAGTATCTCTAAACACATGAGATTCTTCGGGTGGTCGAAGCAGTCCCTTATCCAATAAGGTTCTTCGCGATACCAAAGCAATATCTCTAATCACATGAGATTCTTCGGGTGGTTGAAGCAGTCCCTTATCCAATAAGGATCTTCGCGATACCAAAACAGTATCTTTAAACACATGAGATTCTTCGTGATACCAAAGCTAGATCTCTAAATACATGAGATCCCTCGGGTGGTCGATGCAGTCCCTTATCCAATAAGGTTCTTCGCAATACGAAAGCAGTATCTCTATCCACATGACATTCTTCGGGTGGACGAAGCAGTCCCTTATCCACTAAGGTTCTTCGTGATACCAAAGCGGTATCTCTAATCACATGAGATTCTTCGGGTGGTCAAAGCAGTCCCTTATCTAATAAGGTTCTTCGAGATACCAAAGCAGTATCTCTAAACACATGAGATTCGTCTGGTGGTCGAAGCAGTCCCTTATCCAATAAGGTTCTTCGCGATACCAAAACAGTCTCTCTAAACACATAAGATTCTTCGGGTGGTTGAAGCATTCCCTTATCCAATAAGGTTCTTCGCGATACCAAAGCAGTATCTCTAAACACATAAGATTCTTCAGGTGGTTGATTCAGTCCCTTATCCAATAAGGTTCTTCGCGATACGAAAGCAGTATCTCTAAACACATGAGATTCTTCGGGTGGTCGAAGCATTCCCTTATCCAATAAGGTTCTTCGCGATACCAAAGCAGTATCTCTAAACACATGAGATTCTTCGGGTGGTCGAAGCAGTCCCTTATCCAATATGGTTCTTTGCGATACCAAAACAGTATCTCTAAACACATGAGATTCTTCGTGATACCAAAGCAGTATCTCTAAATACATGAGATTTCTTGGGTGGTCGATGCAGTCCCTTAACCAATAAGGTTCTTCGCGATACGAAAACAGTATCTCTAAACACATGAGATTCTTCGAGTGGTCGAAGCAGTCCGTTATCCAATAAGGTTCTTCGCGATACCAAAGCAGTATCTCTAATCACATGAGATTCTTCGGGTGGTCGAAGTAGTCGATTCTCCAATAAGGTTCTTCGCGATACCAAAGCAGTATCTCTAAACACATGAGATTCTTCGGGTGGTCGATGCAGTCCCTTATCCAATAAGGTTCTTCGCGATACCAAAGCAGTATCTCTAAACACATGAGATTCTTCGGGTGGTCGAAGCATTCCCTTATCCAATAAGGTTCCTTGCGATACCAAAACAGTATCTTTAAACACATGAGATTCTTCGTGATACCAAAGTAGTATCTCTAAACACATGAGATTCCACGGGTGGTCGATGCAGTCCCTTATCCAATAAGGTTCTTCGCAATACGAAAGCAGTATCTCTATACACATGAGATTCTTCGGGTGGTCGAAGCAGTCCCTTATCCACTAAGGTTCTTCGTGATACCAAAGCAGTATCTCTAATCACATGAGATTCTTCGGGTGGTCAAAGCAGTCCCTTATCTAATAAGGTTCTTCGCGATACCAAAGCAGTATCTCTAAACACATGAGATTCGTCTGGTGGTCGAAGCAGTCCCTTATCCAATAAGGTTCTTCGCGATACCAAAACAGTATCTCTAAACACATGAGATTCTTCGGGTGGTCGAAGCAGTCCCTTATCCAATAAGGTTCTTCGCGATACCAAAGCAGTATCTCTAAACACATGAGATTCTTCGGGTGGTCGAAGCATTCCCTTATCCAATAAGGTTCTTCGCGATACCAAAGCAGTATCTCTAAACTCATGAGATTCTTCGGGTGGTCGAAGCATTCCCTTATCCAATAAGGTTCCTTGCGATACCAAAACAATATCTTTAAACACATGAGATTCTTTGTGATACCAAAGCAGTATCTCTAAATACATGAGATTCCTGGGATGGTCATTGGAGTCCCTTATCCAATAAGGTTCTTCGCGATACGAAAGCAGTATCTCTAAACACATGAGATTCTTCGGGTGGTCGAAGGAGTCCCTTATCCAATAAGGTTCTTCGCGATACCAAAGCAATATCTCTAATCACATGAGATTCTTCGGGTGGTTGAAGCAGTCCCTTATCCAATAAGGATCTTCGCGATACCAAAACAGTATCTTTAAACACATGAGATTCTTCGTGATACCAAAGCTAGATCTCTAAATACATGAGATCCCTCGGGTTGTCGATGCAGTCCCTTATCCAATAAGGTTCTTCGCAATACGAAAGCAGTATCTCTATCCACATGACATTCTTCGGGTGGACGAAGCAGTCCCTTATCCACTAAGGTTCTTCGTGATACCAAAGTAGTATCTCTAATCACATGAGATTCTTCGGGTGGTCAAAGCAGTCCCTTATCTAATAAGGTTCTTCGAGATACCAAAGCAGTATTTCTAAACACATGAGATTCGTCTGGTGGTCGAAGCAGTCCCTTATCCAATAAGGTTCTTCGCGATACCAAAACAGTATCTCTAAACACATAAGATTCTTCGGGTGGTTGAAGCATTCCCTTATCCAATAAGGTTCTTCGCGATACCAAAGCAGTATCTCTAAACACATAAGATTCTTCAGGTGGTCGATTCAGTCCCTTATCCAATAAGGTTCTTCGCGATACGAAAGCAGTATCTCTAAACACATGAGATTCTTCGGGTGGTCGAAGCAGTCCCTTATCCAATAAGGTTCTTCGCGATACCAAAGCAGTATCTCTAAACACATGAGATTCTTCGGGTGGTCGAAGCAGTCCCTTATCCAATATGGTTCTTTGCGATACCAAAACAGTATCTCTAAACACATGAGATTCTTCGTGATACCAAAGCAGTATCTCTAAATACATGAGATTTCTTGGGTGGTCGATGCAGTCCCTTAACCAATAAGGTTCTTCGCGATACGAAAACAGTATCTCTAAACACATGAGATTCTTCGAGTGGTCGAAGCAGTCCGTTATCCAATAAGGTTCTTCGCGATACCAAAGCAGTATCTCTAATCACATGAGATTCTTCGGGTGGTCGAAGTAGTCGATTCTCCAATAAGGTTCTTCGCGATACCAAAGCAGTATCTCTAAACACATGAGATTCTTCGGGTGGTCGATGCAGTCCCTTATCCAATAAGGTTCTTCGCGATACCAAAGCAGTATCTCTAAACACATGAGATTCTTCGGGTGGTCGAAGCATTCCCTTATCCAATAAGGTTCCTTGCGATACCAAAACAGTATCTTTAAACACATGAGATTCTTCGTGATACCAAAGTAGTATCTCTAAACACATGAGATTCCACGGGTGGTCGATGCAGTCCCTTATCCAATAAGGTTCTTCGCAATACGAAAGCAGTATCTCTATACACATGAGATTCTTCGGGTGGTCGAAGCAGTCCCTTATCCACTAAGGTTCTTCGTGATACCAAAGCAGTATCTCTAATCACATGAGATTCTTCGGGTGGTCAAAGCAGTCCCTTATCTAATAAGGTTCTTCGCGATACCAAAGCAGTATCTCTAAACACATGAGATTCGTCTGGTGGTCGAAGCAGTCCCTTATCCAATAAGGTTCTTCGTGATACCAAAACAGTATCTCTAAACACATGAGATTCTTCGGGTGGTCGAAGCAGTCCCTTATCCAATAAGGTTCTTCGCGATACCAAAGCAGTATCTCTAAACACATGAGATTCTTCGGGTGGTCGAAGCATTCCCTTATCCAATAAGGTTCCTTGCGATACCAAAACAGTATCTTTAAACACATGAGATTCTTCGTGATACCAAAGTAGTATCTCTAAACACATGAGATTCCTCGGGTGGTCGATGCAGTCCCTTATCCAATAAGGTTATTCGCGAAACGAAAGCATTATCTCTAAACACATGAGATTCCTCGGGTGGTCGATGCAGTCCCTTATCCAATAAGGTTCTTCGCAATACGAAAGCACTATCTCTAATCACATGAGATTCTTCGGGTGGTCAAAGCAGTCCCTTATCCAATAAGGTTCTTCGCGATACCAAAGCAGTATCTCTAAACACATGAGATTCGTCGGGTGGTCGAAGCAGTCCCTTATCCAACAAGGTTCTTCGCGATACCAAAACAGTATCTCTATTCACATGAGATTCTTCGGGTGGTCAAAGCAGTCCCTTATCCAATAAGGTTCTTCGCGATACCAAAGCAGTATCTCTAAACACATGAGATTCGTCGGGTGGTCGAAGCAGTCCCTTATCCAACAAGGTTCTTCGCGATACCAAAACAGTATCTCTAAACACGTGAGATTCTTCGGGTGGTTGAAGCAGTCCCTTATCCAATAAGGTTCTTCACGATACCAAAGTAGTATCTCTAAACACATGAGATTCTTCGGGTGATCGAAGCAGTACCTTATTCAATAAGTTTCTTCGTGATACCAAAAAAGTATCTCTAAACATATGATATTCTTCGGGTGGTTGAAGCAGTCCCTTATCCAATAAGGTTCTTCGCGATACCAAAGCAGTATCTCTAAACACATAAGATTCTTCGGGTGGTTGAAGCTGTCCCTTATCCAATAAGGTTCTTCGCGATACCAAAACACTATCTCTAAACACATGAGATTCTTCGTGATACCAAAGATGTATCTCTAAATACATGAGATTTCTCGGGTGCTCGTTGCAGTCCCTTATACAATAAGGTTCTTCGCGATACGAAAGCAGTATCTCTAAACACATGAGATTCGTCGGGTGGTCGAAGCAGTCGCTTATCCAATAAGGTTCTTCGCGATACCAAAGCAGTATCTCTAATCACATGAGATTCTTCGGGTGGTCGAAGCAGTCCCTTATCCAATAGGTTCTTCGCGATACCAAAGCATTATCTCTAAACACATGAGATTCGTCGGGTGGTCGAAGCAGTCCCTTATCCAATAAGGTTCTTCGCAATACCAAAATAGTATCTCTAAACACATGAGATTCTTCGGGTGGTTGAAGCATTCCCTTATCCAATAAGGTTTTTCGCGATACCAAAGGAGTATCCCTAAACACATAAGATTCTTCAGGTGGTCGATGCAGTCCCTTATCCAATAAGGTTCTTTGCGATACGAAAGCAGTATCTCTAAACGCATGAGATTCTTCGGGTGGTCGAAGCAGTCCCTTATCCAATAAGGTTCTTCACGATACCAAAGCAGTATCTCTAAACACATGAGATTCTTCGGGTGATCGAAGCAGTCCCTTATCCAATATGGTTCTTTGCGATTCCAAAACACTATCTCTAAACACATGAGATTCTTCGTGATACCAAAGCAGTATCTCTAAATACATGAGATTTCTCAGCTGGTCGATGCAGTCCCTTAACCAATAAGGTTCTTCGCGATACGAAAGCAGTATCTCTAAACAGATGAGATTCGTCGGGTGGTCGAAGCAATCCCTTGTCCAATAAGGTTCTTCGCGATACCAAAGCAGTATCTCTAATCACATGAGATTCTTCGGGTGGTCGAAGCAGTCCCTTATCCAATAGGTTCTTCGCGATACCAAAGCAGTATCTCTAAACACATGATATTCTTTGGGTGGTCGAAGCAGTCCCTTATCCAATAAGGTTCTTCGCGATACGAAAGCAGTATCTCTAAACACATGAGATTCTTCGGGTGGTCGAAGCAGTCCCTTATCCAATAAGGTTCTTCGCGATACCAAAGCAGTATCTCTAAACACATGAGATTCTTCGGGTGGTCGAAGCATTCCCTTATCCAATAAGGTTCCTTGCGATACCAAAACAGTATCTTTAAACACATGAGATTCTTCGTGATACCAAAGTAGTATCTCTAAACACATGAGATTCCTCGGGTGGTCGATGTAGTCCCTTATCCAATAAGGTTATTCGCGATACCAAAGAAGTATCTCTAAACATATGATATTCTTCGGGTGGTTGAAGCAGTCCCTTATCCAATAAGGTTCTTCGCGATACCAAAGCAGTATCTCTAAACACATAAGATTCTTCGGGTGGTTGAAGCTGTCCCTTATCCAATAAGGTTCTTCGTGATACCAAAGCAGTATCTCTAATCACATGAGATTCTTCGGGTGGTCAAAGCAGTCCCTTATCTAATAAGGTTCTTCGCGATACCAAAGCAGTATCTCTAAACACATGAGATTCGTCTGGTGGTCGAAGCAGTCCCTTATCCAATAAGGTTCTTCGCGATACCAAAACAGTATCTCTAAACACATAAGATTCTTCGGGTGGTTGAAGCATTCCATTATCCAATAAGGTTCTTCGCGATACCAAAGCAGTATCTCTAAACACATAAGATTCTTCAGGTGGTCGATTCAGTCCCTTATCCAATAAGGTTCTTCGCGATACGAAAGCAGTATCTCTAAACACATGAGATTCGTCGGGTGGTCGAAGCAGTCCCTTATCCAACAAGGTTCTTCGCGATACCAAAACAGTATCTCTAAACACGTGAGATTCTTCGGGTGGTTGAAGCAGTCCCTTATCCAATAAGGTTCTTCACGATACCAAAGTAGTATCTCTAAACACATGAGATTCTTCGGGTGATCGAAGCAGTACCTTATTCAATAAGTTTCTTCGTGATACCAAAGAAGTATCTCTAAACATATGATATTCTTCGGGTGGTTGAAGCAGTCCCTTATCCAATAAGGTTCTTCGCGATACCAAAGCAGTATCTCTAAACACATAAGATTCTTCGGGTGGTTGAAGCTGTCCCTTATCCAATAAGGTTCTTCGCGATACCAAAACACTATCTCTAAACACATGAGATTCTTCGTGATACCAAAGATGTATCTCTAAATACATGAGATTTCTCGGGTGCTCGTTGCAGTCCCTTATACAATAAGGTTCTTCGCGATACGAAAGCAGTATCTCTAAACACATGAGATTCGTCGGGTGGTCGAAGCAGTCGCTTATCCAATAAGGTTCTTCGCGATACCAAAGCAGTATCTCTAATCACATGAGATTCTTCGGGTGGTCGAAGCAGTCCCTTATCCAATAGGTTCTTCGCGATACCAAAGCATTATCTCTAAACACATGAGATTCGTCGGGTGGTCGAAGCAGTCCCTTATCCAATAAGGTTCTTCGCAATACCAAAATAGTATCTCTAAACACATGAGATTCTTCGGGTGGTTGAAGCATTCCCTTATCCAATAAGGTTTTTCGCGATACCAAAGGAGTATCCCTAAACACATAAGATTCTTCAGGTGGTCGATGCAGTCCCTTATCCAATAAGGTTCTTTGCGATACGAAAGCAGTATCTCTAAACGCATGAGATTCTTCGGGTGGTCGAAGCAGTCCCTTATCCAATAAGGTTCTTCACGATACCAAAGCAGTATCTCTAAACACATGAGATTCTTCGGGTGATCGAAGCAGTCCCTTATCCAATATGGTTCTTTGCGATTCCAAAACACTATCTCTAAACACATGAGATTCTTCGTGATACCAAAGCAGTATCTCTAAATACATGAGATTTCTCAGCTGGTCGATGCAGTCCCTTAACCAATAAGGTTCTTCGCGATACGAAAGCAGTATCTCTAAACACATGAGATTCTTCGGGTGGTCGAAGCAGTCCCTTATCCAATAAGGTTCTTCGCGATACCAAAGCAGTATCTCTAAACACATGAGATTCTTCGGGTGGTCGAAGCATTCCCTTATCCAATAAGGTTCCTTGCGATACCAAAACAGTATCTTTAAACACATGAGATTCTTCGTGATACCAAAGTAGTATCTCTAAACACATGAGATTCCTCGGGTGGTCGATGTAGTCCCTTATCCAATAAGGTTATTCGCGATACCAAAGAAGTATCTCTAAACATATGATATTCTTCGGGTGGTTGAAGCAGTCCCTTATCCAATAAGGTTCTTCGCGATACCAAAGCAGTATCTCTAAACACATAAGATTCTTCGGGTGGTTGAAGCTGTCCCTTATCCAATAAGGTTCTTCGTGATACCAAAGCAGTATCTCTAATCACATGAGATTCTTCGGGTGGTCAAAGCAGTCCCTTATCTAATAAGGTTCTTCGCGATACCAAAGCAGTATCTCTAAACACATGAGATTCGTCTGGTGGTCGAAGCAGTCCCTTATCCAATAAGGTTCTTCGCGATACCAAAACAGTATCTCTAAACACATAAGATTCTTCGGGTGGTTGAAGCATTCCATTATCCAATAAGGTTCTTCGCGATACCAAAGCAGTATCTCTAAACACATAAGATTCTTCAGGTGGTCGATTCAGTCCCTTATCCAATAAGGTTCTTCGCGATACGAAAGCAGTATCTCTAAACACATGAGATTCGTCGGGTGGTCGAAGCAGTCCCTTATCCAACAAGGTTCTTCGCGATACCAAAACAGTATCTCTAAACACGTGAGATTCTTCGGGTGGTTGAAGCAGTCCCTTATCCAATAAGGTTCTTCACGATACCAAAGTAGTATCTCTAAACACATGAGATTCTTCGGGTGATCGAAGCAGTACCTTATTCAATAAGTTTCTTCGTGATACCAAAGAAGTATCTCTAAACATATGATATTCTTCGGGTGGTTGAAGCAGTCCCTTATCCAATAAGGTTCTTCGCGATACCAAAGCAGTATCTCTAAACACATAAGATTCTTCGGGTGGTTGAAGCTGTCCCTTATCCAATAAGGTTCTTCGCGATACCAAAACACTATCTCTAAACACATGAGATTCTTCGTGATACCAAAGATGTATCTCTAAATACATGAGATTTCTCGGGTGCTCGTTGCAGTCCCTTATACAATAAGGTTCTTCGCGATACGAAAGCAGTATCTCTAAACACATGAGATTCGTCGGGTGGTCGAAGCAGTCGCTTATCCAATAAGGTTCTTCGCGATACCAAAGCAGTATCTCTAATCACATGAGATTCTTCGGGTGGTCGAAGCAGTCCCTTATCCAATAGGTTCTTCGCGATACCAAAGCATTATCTCTAAACACATGAGATTCGTCGGGTGGTCGAAGCAGTCCCTTATCCAATAAGGTTCTTCGCAATACCAAAATAGTATCTCTAAACACATGAGATTCTTCGGGTGGTTGAAGCATTCCCTTATCCAATAAGGTTTTTCGCGATACCAAAGGAGTATCCCTAAACACATAAGATTCTTCAGGTGGTCGATGCAGTCCCTTATCCAATAAGGTTCTTTGCGATACGAAAGCAGTATCTCTAAACGCATGAGATTCTTCGGGTGGTCGAAGCAGTCCCTTATCCAATAAGGTTCTTCACGATACCAAAGCAGTATCTCTAAACACATGAGATTCTTCGGGTGATCGAAGCAGTCCCTTATCCAATATGGTTCTTTGCGATTCCAAAACACTATCTCTAAACACATGAGATTCTTCGTGATACCAAAGCAGTATCTCTAAATACATGAGATTTCTCAGCTGGTCGATGCAGTCCCTTAACCAATAAGGTTCTTCGCGATACGAAAGCAGTATCTCTAAACAGATGAGATTCGTCGGGTGGTCGAAGCAATCCCTTGTCCAATAAGGTTCTTCGCGATACCAAAGCAGTATCTCTAATCACATGAGATTCTTCGGGTGGTCGAAGCAGTCCCTTATCCAATAGGTTCTTCGCGATACCAAAGCAGTATCTCTAAACACATGATATTCTTTGGGTGGTCGAAGCAGTCCCTTATCCAATAAGGTTCTTCGCGATACGAAAGCAGTATCTCTAAACACATGAGATTCTTCGGGTGGTCGAAGCAGTCCCTTATCCAATAAGGTTCTTCGCGATACCAAAGCAGTATCTCTAAACACATGAGATTCTTCGGGTGGTCGAAGCATTCCCTTATCCAATAAGGTTCCTTGCGATACCAAAACAGTATCTTTAAACACATGAGATTCTTCGTGATACCAAAGTAGTATCTCTAAACACATGAGATTCCTCGGGTGGTCGATGTAGTCCCTTATCCAATAAGGTTATTCGCGATACCAAAGAAGTATCTCTAAACATATGATATTCTTCGGGTGGTTGAAGCAGTCCCTTATCCAATAAGGTTCTTCGCGATACCAAAGCAGTATCTCTAAACACATAAGATTCTTCGGGTGGTTGAAGCTGTCCCTTATCCAATAAGGTTCTTCGTGATACCAAAGCAGTATCTCTAATCACATGAGATTCTTCGGGTGGTCAAAGCAGTCCCTTATCTAATAAGGTTCTTCGCGATACCAAAGCAGTATCTCTAAACACATGAGATTCGTCTGGTGGTCGAAGCAGTCCCTTATCCAATAAGGTTCTTCGCGATACCAAAACAGTATCTCTAAACACATAAGATTCTTCGGGTGGTTGAAGCATTCCATTATCCAATAAGGTTCTTCGCGATACCAAAGCAGTATCTCTAAACACATAAGATTCTTCAGGTGGTCGATTCAGTCCCTTATCCAATAAGGTTCTTCGCGATACGAAAGCAGTATCTCTAAACACATAAGATTCTTCGGGTGGTCGAAGCAGTCCCTTATCCAATAAGGTTCTTCGCGATACCAAAGCAGTATCTCTAAACACATGAGATTCTTCGGGTGGTCGAAGCAGTCCCTTATCCAATATGGTTCTTTGCGATACCAAAACAGTATCTCTAAACACATGAGATTCTTCGTGATACCAAAGCAGTATCTCTAAATACATGAGATTTCTCGGGTGGTCGATGCAGTCCCTTAACCAATAAGGTTCTTCGCGATACGAAAGCAGTATCCCTAAACACATGAGATTCTTCGGGTGGTCGAAGAAGTCCGTTATCCAATAAGGTTCTTCGCGATACCAAAACAGTATCTCTAATCACATGAGATTCTTCGGGTGGTCGAAGTAGTCGATTCTCCAATAAGGTTCTTCGCGATACCAAAGCAGTATCTCTAAACACATGAGATTCTTCGGGTGGTCGATGCAGTCCCTTATCCAATAAGGTTCTTCGTGATACCAAAGCAGTATCTCTAAACTCATGAGATTCTTCGGGTGGTCGAAGCATTCCCTTATCCAATAAGGTTCCTTGCGATACCAAAACAGTATCTTTAAACACATGAGATTCTTCGTGATACCAAAGTAGTATCTCTAAACACATGAGATTCCACGGGTGTTCGATGCAGTCCCTTATCCAATAAGGTTATTCGCGATACGAAAGCATTATCTCTAAACACATGAGATTCTTTGGGTGGTCGAAGCAGTCCCTTATCTAATAAGGTTCTTCGCGATACCAAAGCAGTATCTCTAATCACATGAGATTCTTCGGGTGGTCAAAGCAGTCCCTTATCCAATAAGGTTCTTCGCGATAACAAAGCAGTATCTCTAAACACATGAGATTCGTCGGGTGGTCGAAGCAGTCCCTTATCCAACAAGGTTCTTCGCGATACCAAAACAGTATCTCTAATCACATGAGATTCTTCGGGTGGTCAAAGCAGTCCCTTATCCAATAAGGTTCTTCGCGATACCAAAGCAGTATCTCTAAACAAATGAGATTCGTCGGGTGGTCGAAGCAGTCCCTTATCCAACAAGGTTCTTCGCGATACCAAAACAGTATCTCTAAACACATGAGATTCTTCGGGTGGTTGAAGCAGTCCCTTATCCAATAAGGTTCTTCGCGATACAAAAGTAGTATCTCTAAACACATGAGATTCTTCGGGTGATCGAAGCAGTACCTTATTCAATAAGTTTCTTCGTGATACCAAAGAAGTATCTCTAAACATATGATATTCTTCGGGTGGTGGAAGCAGTCCCTTATCCAATAAGGTTCTTCGCGATACCAAAGCAGTATCTCTAAACACATAAGATTCTTCGGGTGGTTGAAGATGTCCCTTATCCAATAAGGTTCTTCGCGATACCAAAACACTATCGCTAAACACATGAGATTCTTCGTGATACCAAAGCAGTATCTCTAAATACATGAGATTTCTCGGGTGGTCGATGCAGTCCCTTAACCAATAAGGTTCTTCGCAATACGAAAGCAGTATCTATAAACACATGAGATTCTTCGGGTGGTCGAAGCAGTCCGTTATCCAATAAGGTTCTTCGCGATACCAAAGCAGTATCTCTAATCACATGAGATTCTTCGGGTGGTCGAAGCAGTCCGTTATCCAATAAGGTTCTTCGCGATACCAAAGCAGTATCTCTAATCACATGAGATTCTTCGGGTGGTCGAAGTAGTCCCTTCTCCAATAAGGTTCTTCGCGATACCAAACTAGTATCTCTAAACACATGAGATTCTTCGGGTGGTCGAAGCAGTCCCTTATCCAATAAGGTTCTTCGCGATACCAAAGCAGTATCTCTAAACACATGAGATTCTTCGGGTGGTCGAAGCATTCCCTTATCCAATAAGGTTCCTTGCGATACCAAAACAGTATCTTTAAACACATGAGATTCTTCGTGATACCAAAGTAGTATCTCTAAACACATGAGATTCCTCGGGTGTTCGAAGCAGTACCTTATTCAATAAGTTTCTACGTGATACCAAAGAAGTATCTCTAAACATATGATATTTTTCGGGTGGTCGAAGCAGTCCCTTATCCAATAAGGTTCTTCGCGATACCAAAGCAATATCTCTAAACACATAAGATTCTTCGGGTGGTTGAAGCTGTCCCTTATCCAATAAGGTTCTTCGCGATTCCAAAACACTATCTCTAAACACATGAGATTCTTCGTGATACCAAAGCAGTATCTCTAAATACATGAGATTTCTCGGGTGGTCGATGCAGTCCCTTAACCAATAAGGTTCTTCGCAATACAAAAGCAGTATCTATAAACACATGAGATTCTTCGGGTGGTCGAAGCAGTCCGTTATCCAATAAGGTTCTTCGCGATACCAAAGCAGTATCTCTAATCACATGAGATTCTTCGGGTGGTCGAAGCAGTCCGTTATCCAATAAGGTTCTTCGCGATACCAAAGCAGTATCTCTAATCACATGAGATTCTTCGGGTGGTCGAAGTAGTCCCTTCTCCAATAAGGTTCTTCGCGATACCAAACTAGTATCTCTAAACACATGAGATTCTTCGGGTGGTCGAAGCAGTCCCTTATCCAATAAGGTTCTTCGCGATACCAAAGCAGTATCTCTAAACACATGAGATTCTTCGGGTGGTCGAAGCATTCCCTTATCCAATAAGGTTCCTTGCGATACCAAAACAGTATCTTTAAACACATGAGATTCTTCGTGATACCAAAGTAGTATCTCTAAACACATGAGATTCCTCGGGTGTTCGAAGCAGTACCTTATTCAATAAGTTTCTACGTGATACCAAAGAAGTATCTCTAAACATATGATATTTTTCGGGTGGTCGAAGCAGTCCCTTATCCAATAAGGTTCTTCGCGATACCAAAGCAATATCTCTAAACACATAAGATTCTTCGGGTGGTTGAAGCTGTCCCTTATCCAATAAGGTTCTTCGCGATTCCAAAACACTATCTCTAAACACATGAGATTCTTCGTGATACCAAAGCAGTATCTCTAAATACATGAGATTTCTCGGGTGGTCGATGCAGTCCCTTAACCAATAAGGTTCTTCGCAATACGAAAGAAGTATCTCTAAACACATCAGATTCGTCGGGTGGTCGAAGCAATCCCTTGTCCAATAAGGTTCTTCGCGATACCAAAGCAGTATCTCTAATCACATGAGATTCTTCGGGTGGTCGAAGCAGTCCCTTATCCAATAGGTTCTTCGCGATACCAAAGCAGTATCTCTAAACACATGATATTCTTCGGGTGGTCGAAGCAGTCCCTTATCCAATAAGGTTCTTCGCGATACGAAAGCAGTATCTCTAAACACATCAGATTCTTCGGGTGGTCGAAGCAGTCCCTTATCCAATAAGGTTCTTCGCGATACCAAAGCAGTATCTCTAAACACATGAGATTCTTCGGGTGGTCGAAGCATTCCCTTATCCAATAAGGTTCCTTGCGATACCAAAACAGTATCTTTAAACACATGAGATTCTTCGTGATACCAAAGTAGTATCTCTAAACACATGAGATTCCTCGGGTGGTCGATGCAGTCCCTTATCCAATAAGGTTATTCGCGATACGAAAGCATTATCTCTAAACGCATGAGATTCTTTGGGTGGTCGAAGCAGTCCCTTATCCAATAAGGTTCTTCGTGATACCAAAGCAGTATCTCTAATCACATGAGATTCTTCGGGTTGTCAAAGCAATCCCTTATCCAATAAGGTTCTTTGCGATACCAAAGCAGTATCTCTAAACACATGAGATTCGTCGGGTGCTCAAGCAGTCCTTTATCCAATAAGGTTCTTCGCGATACCAAAACAGTATCTCTAAACACATGAGATTCTTCGGGTGGTTGAAGCAGTCCCTTATCCAATAAGGTTCTTCGCGATACCAATGCAGTATCTCTAAACACATGAGATTCTTCGGGTGATCGAAGCAGTACCTTATTCAATAAGTTTCTTCGTGATACCAATGAAGTATCTCTAAAGATATGATATTCTTCGGGTGGTCGAAGCAGTCCCTTATCCAATAAGGTTCTTCGCGATACCAAAGCAGTATCTCTAAACACATAAGATTCTTCGGGTGGTTGAAGCTGTCCCTTATCCAATAAGGTTCTTCGCGATACCAAAACACTATCTCTAAACACATGAGATTCTTCGTGATACCAAAGCAGTATCTCTAAATACATGAGATTTCTCGGGTGGTCGATGCAGTCCCTTATTCAATAAGGTTCTTCGCGATACGAAAGTAGTATCTCTAAACACATGAGATTCGTCGGGTGGTCGAAGCAGTCCCTTATCCAATAAGGTTCTTCGCGATACCAAAGCAGTATCTCTAATCACATGAGATTCTTCGGGTAGTCGAAGCAGTCCCTTATCCAATAGGTTCTTCGTGATACCAAAGCATTATCTCTAAACACATGAGATTCGTCGGGTGGTCGAAGCAGTCCCTTATCCAATAAGGTTCTTCGCAATACCAAAATAGTATCTCTAAACACATCAGATTCTTCGGGTGGTTGAAGCAGTCCCTTATCCAATAAGGTTCTTCGCGATACGAAAGCAGTATCTCTAAACACATGAGATTCTTCGGGTGGTCGATGCAATCCCTTATCCAATAAGGTTCTTCGCGATACGAAAGCAGTATCTCTAAACACATGAGATTCTTCGGGTGGTCGAAGCAGTCCCTTATCCAATAAGGTTCTTCGCGATACCAAAGCAGTATCTCTAAACACATAAGATTCTTCGGGTGGTTGAAGCTGTCCCTTATCCAATAAGGTTCTTCGCGATTCCAAAACACTATCTCTAAACACATGAGATTCTTCGTGATACCAAAGCAGTATCTCTAAATACATGAGATTTCTCGGGTGGTCGATGCAGTCCCTTATTCAATAAGGTTCTTCGCGATACGAAAGAAGTATCTCTAAACACATGAGATTCGTCGGGTGGTCGAAGCAATCCCTTGTCCAATAAGGTTCTTCGCGATACCAAAGCAGTATCTCTAATTACATGAGATTCTTCGGGTGGTCGAAGCAGTCCCTTATCCAATAGGTTCTTCGCGATACCAAAGCAGTATCTCTAAACACATGATATTCTTCGGGTGGTCGAAGCAGTCCCTTATCCAATAAGGTTCTTCGTGATACGAAAGCAGTATCTCTAAACACATCAGATTCTTCGGGTGGTCGAAGCAGTCCCTTATCCAATAAGGTTCTTCGCGATACCAAAGCAGTATCTCTAAACACATGAGATTCTTCGGGTGGTCGAAGCATTCCCTTATCCAATAAGGTTCCTTGCGATACCAAAACAGTATCTTTAAACACATGAGATTCTTCGTGATACCAAAGTAGTATCTCTAAACACATGAGATTCCTCAGGTGGTCGATGCAGTCCCTTATCCAATAAGGTTATTCGCGATACGAAAGCATTATCTCTAAACACATGAGATTCTTTGGGTGGTCGAAGCAGTCCCTTATCCAATAAGGTTCTTCGTGATACCAAAGCAGTATCTCTAATCACATGAGATTCTTCGGGTGGTCAAAGCAATCCCTTATCCAATAAGGTTCTTCGCGATACCAAAGCAGTATCTCTAAACACATGAGATTCGTCGGGTGCTCGAAGCAGTCCTTTATCCAATAAGGTTCTTCGCGATACCAAAACAGTATCTCTAAACACATGAGATTCTTCGGGTGGTTGAAGCAGTCCCTTATCCAATAAGGTTCTTCGCGATACCAATGCAGTATCTCTAAACACATGAGATTCTTCGGGTGATCGAAGCAGTACCTTATTCAATAAGTTTCTTCGTGATACCAATGAAGTATCTCTAAAGATATGATATTCTTCGGGTGGTCGAAGCAGTCCCTTATCCAATAAGGTTCTTCGCGATACCAAAGCAGTATCTCTAAACACATAAGATTCTTCGGGTGGTTGAAGCTGTCCCTTATCCAATAAGGTTCTTCGCGATACCAAAACACTATCTCTAAACACATGAGATTCTTCGTGATACCAAAGCAGTATCTCTAAATACATGAGATTTCTCGGGTGGTCGATGCAGTCCCTTATTCAATAAGGTTCTTCGCGATACGAAAGTAGTATCTCTAAACACATGAGATTCGTCGGGTGGTCGAAGCAGTCCCTTATCCAATAAGGTTCTTCGCGATACCAAAGCAGTATCTCTAATCACATGAGATTCTTCGGGTAGTCGAAGCAGTCCCTTATCCAATTGGTTCTTCGTGATACCAAAGCATTATCTCTAAACACATGAGATTCGTCGGGTGGTCGAAGCAGTCCCTTATCCAATAAGGTTCTTCGCAATACCAAAATAGTATCTCTAAACACATCAGATTCTTCGGGTGGTTGAAGCAGTCCCTTATCCAATAAGGTTCTTCGCGATACGAAAGCAGTATCTCTAAACACATGAGATTCTTCGGGTGGTCGATGCAATCCCTTATCCAATAAGGTTCTTCGCGATACGAAAGCAGTATCTCTAAACACATGAGATTCTTCGGGTGGTCGAAGCAGTCCCTTATCCAATAAGGTTCTTCGCGATACCAAAGCAGTATCTCTAAACACATGAGATTCTTCGGGTGGTCGAAGCAGTCCCTTATCCAATATGGTTCTTTGCGATACCAAAACAGTATCTCTAAATCAACGAGATTCTTCGCGATACCAAAGCAGTATATCTAAACATATGAGATTCGTTGGGTGCTCGAAGCAGTCCTTTATCCAATAAGGTTCTTCGCGATACCAAAACAGTATCTCTAAACACGTGAGATTCTTCGGGTGGTTGAAGCAGTCCCTTATCCAATAAGGTTCTTCACGATACCAATGCAGTATCTCTAAACACATGAGATTCTTCGGGTGATCGAAGCAGTACCTTATTCAATAAGTTTCTTCGTGATACCAATGAAGTATCTCTAAAGATATGATATTCTTCGGGTGGTCGAAGCAGACCCTTATCCAATAAGGTTCTTCGCGATACCAAAGCTGTATCTCTAAACACATAAGATTCTTCGGGTGGTTGAAGCTGTCCCTTATCCAATAAGGTTCTTCGCGATACCAAAACACTATCTCTAAACACATGAGATTCTTCGTGATACCAAAGCAGTATCTCTAAATACATGAGATTTCTCGGGTGGTCGATGCAGTCCCTTATTCAATAAGGTTCTTCGCGATACGAAAGTAGTATCTCTAAACACATGAGATTCGTCGGGTGGTCGAAGCAGTCCCTTATCCAATAAGGTTCTTCGCGATACCAAACAAGTATCTCTAATCACATGAGATTCTTCGGGTGGTCGAAGCAGTCCCTTATCCAATAGGTTCTTCGCGATACCAAAGCATTATCTCTAAACACATGAGATTCGTCGGGTGGTCAAAGCAGTCCCTTATCCAATAAGGTTCTTCGCAATACCAAAATAGTATCTCTAAACACATCAGATTCTTCGGGTGGTTGAAGCAGTCCCTTATCCAATAAGGTTCTTCGCGATACGAAAGCAGTATCTCTAAACACATGAGATTCTTCGGGTGGTCGATGCAATCCCTTATCCAATAAGATTCTTCGCGATACGAAAGCAGTATCTCTAAACACATGAGATTCTTCGGGTGGTCGAAGCAGTCCCTTATCCAATAAGGTTCTTCGCGATACCAAAGCAGTATCTCTAAACACATGAGATTCTTCGGGTGGTCGAAGCAGTCCCTTATCCAATATGGTTCTTTGCGATACCAAAACAGTATCTCTAAACACACGAGATTGTTCGTGATACCAAAGCAGTATCTCTAAATACATGAGATTTCTCGGGTGGTCAATGCAGTCCCTTATCCAATAAGGTTCTTCGCGATACCAAAACAGTATCTCTAAACACAAGAGATTCTTCGGGTGGTTGAAGCAGTCCCTTATCCAATAAGGTTCTTCGCGATACCAAAGCAGTATCTCTAAACACATGAAATTCTTTGGGTGATCGAAGCAGTACCTTATTCAATAAGTTTCTTCGTGATACAAAAGAAGTATCTCTAAACATATGATATTCTTCGGGTGGTCGAAGCAGTCCCTTATCCAATAAGGTTCTTCGCGATACCAAAGCAGTATCTCTAAACACATAAGATTCTTCGGGTGGTTGAAGCTGTCCCTTATCCAATAAGGTTCTTCGCGATACCAAAACACTATCTCTAAACACATGAGATTCTTCCTGATACCAAAGCAGTATCTCTAAATACATGAGATTTCTCGGGTGGTCGATGCAGTCCCTTATTCAATAAGGTTCTTCGCGATACGAAAGCAGTATCTCTAAACACATGAGATTCGTCGGGTGGTCGAAGCAGTCCCTTGTCCAATAAGGTTCTTCGCGATACCAAAGCAGTATCTCTAATCACATGAGATTCTTCGAGTGGTCGAAGCAGTCCCTTATCCAATAGGTTCTTCGCGATACCAAAGCAGTATCTCTAAACACATGATATTCTTCGGGTGGTCGAAGCAGTCCCTTATCCAATAAGGATCTTCGCGATACAAAAGCAGTATCTCTAAACACATGAGATTCTTCGGTTGGTCGAAGCATTCCCTTATCCAATAAGGTTCTTCGCGATACCAAAGCAGTATCTCTAAACACATGAGATTCTTCGTGATACCAAAGTAGTATCTCTAAACACAAGAGATTCCTCGGATGGTCGATGCAGTCCCTTATCCAATAAGGTTATTCGCGATACGAAAGCATTATCTCTAAACACATGAGATTCTTTGGGTGGTCGAAGCAGTCCCTTATCCAATAAGGTTCTTCGCGATACCAAAGCAGTATCTCAAATCACATGAGATTCTTCGGGTGGTCAAAGCAATCCCTTATCCAATAAGGTTCTTCGCGATACCAAAGCAGTATCTCTAAACACATGAGATTCGTCGGGTGGTCGAAGCAGTCCCTTATCCAATAAGGTTCTTCGCGATACCAAAACAGTATCTCTAAACACATGAGATTCTTCGGGTGGTTGAAGCAGTCCCTTATCCAATAAGGTTCTTCGCGATACCAAAGCAGTATCTCTAAACACATGAGATTCTTCGGGTGATCGAAGCAGTACCTTATTCAATAAGTTTCTTCGTGATACCAAAGAAGTATCTCTAAACATATGATATTCTTCGAGTGGTCGAAGCAGTCCCTTATCCAATAAGGTTCTTCGCGATACCAAAGCAGTATCTCTAAACACATAAGATTCTTCGGGTGGTTGAAGCTGTCCCTTATCCAATAAGGTTCTTCGCGATACCAAAACACTATCTCTAAACACATGAGATTCTTCGTGATACCAAAGCAGTATCTTTAAATACATGAGATTTCTCGGGTGGTCGATGCAGTCCCTTATTCAATAAGGTTCTTCGCGATACGAAAGCAGTATCTCTAAACACATGAGATTCGTCGGGTGGTCGAAGCAGTCCCTTATCCAATAAGGTTCTTTGCGATACCAAAGCAGTATCTCTAATCACATGAGATTCTTCGGGTGGTCGAAGCAGTCCCTTATCCATTAGGTTCTTCGCGATACCAAAGCATTATCTCTAAACACATGAGATTCGTCGGGTGGTCGAAGCAGTCCCTTATCCAATAAGGTTCTTCGCAATACTAAAATAGTATCTCTAAACACATGAGATTCTTCGGGTGGTTGAAGCAGTCCCTTATCCAATAAGGTTCTTCGCGATACGAAAGCAGTATCTCTAAACACATGAGATTCTTCGGGTGGTCGATGCAATCCCTTATCCAATAAGGTTCTTCGCGATACGAAAGCAGTATATCTAAACACATGAGATTCTTCGGGTGGTCGAAGCAGTCCCTTATCCAATAAGGTTCTTCGCGATACCAAAGCAGTATCTCTAAACACATGAGATTCTTCGGGTGGTCGAAGCAGTCCCTTATCCAATATGGTTCTTTGCGATACCAAAACAGTATCTCTAAACACACGAGATTGTTCGTGATACCAAAGCAGTATCTCTAAATACATGAGATTTCTCGGGTGGTCAATGCAGTCCCTTATCCAATAAGGTTCTTTGCGATACCAAAACAGTATCTCTAAACACAAGAGATTCTTCGGGTGGTTGAAGCAGTCCCTTATCCAATAAGGTTCTTCGCGATACCAAAGCAGTATCTCTAAACACATGAGATTCTTTGGGTGATCGAAGCAGTACCTTATTCAATAAGTTTCTTCGTGATACCAAAACACTATCTCTAAACATATGATATTCTTCGAGTGTTCGAAGCAGTCCCTTATCCAATAAGGTTCTTCGCGATACCAAAGCAGTATCTCTAAACACATAAGATTCTTCGGGTGGTTGAAGCTGTCCCTTATCCAATAAGGTTCTTCGCGATACCAAAACACTATCTCTAAACACATGAGATTCTTCGTGATACCAAAGCAGTATCTCTAAATACATGAGATTTCTCGGGTGGTCGATGCAGTCCCTTATTCAATAAGGTTCTTCGCGATACGAAAGCAGTATCTCTAAACACATGAGATTCGTCGGGTGGTCGAAGCAGTCCCTTATCCAATAAGGTTCTTCGCGATACCAAACCAGTATCTCTAATCACATGAGATTCTTCGGGTGGTCGAAGCAGTCCCTTATCCAATAGGTTCTTCGCGATACCAAAGCATTATCTCTAAACACATGAGATTCGTCGGGTGGTCGAAGCAGTCCCTTATCCAATAAGGTTCTTGGCAATACCAAAATAGTATCTCTAAACACATGAGATTCTTCGGGTGGTCGAAGCAGTCCCTTATCCAATATGGTTCTTTGCGATACCAAAACAGTATCTCTAAACACACGAGATTCTTCGTGATACCAAAGCAGTATCTCTAAATACATGAGATTTCTCGGGTGGTCAATGCAGTCCCTTATCCAATAAGGTTCTTCGCGATACCAAAACAGTATCTCTAAACACAAGAGATTCTTCGGGTGGTTGAAGCAGTCCCTTATCCAATAAGGTTCTTCGCGATACCAAAGCAGTATCTCTAAACACATGAGATTCTTTGGGTGATCGAAGCAGTACCTTATTCAATAAGTTTCTTCGTGATACCAAAGAAGTATCTCTAAACATATGATATTCTTCAGGTGGTCGAAGCAGTCCCTTATCCAATAAGGTTCTTCGCGATACTAAAGCAGTATCTCTAAACACATAAGATTCTTCGGGTGGTTGAAGCTGTCCCTTATCCAATAAGGTTCTTCGCGATACCAAAACACTATCTCTAAACACATGAGATTCTTCGGGTGGTCGAAGCAGTCCCTTATCCAATAAGGTTCTTCGCGATACCAAAGCAGTATCTCTAAACACATGAGATTCTTCGGGTGGTCGAAGCAGTCCCTTATCCAATATGGTTCTTTGCGATACCAAAACAGTATCTCTAAACACACGAGATTGTTCGTGATACCAAAGCAGTATCTCTAAATACATGAGATTTCTCGGGTGGTCAATGCAGTCCCTTATCCAATAAGGTTCTTCGCGATACCAAAACAGTATCTCTAAACACAAGAGATTCTTCGGGTGGTTGAAGCAGTCCCTTATCCAATAAGGTTCTTCGCGATACCAAAGCAGTATCTCTAAACACATGAGATTCTTTGGGTGATCGAAGCAGTACCTTATTCAATAAGTTTCTTCGTGATACCAAAACACTATCTCTAAACATATGATATTCTTCGAGTGTTTGAAGCAGTCCCTTATCCAATAAGGTTCTTCGCGATACCAAAGCAGTATCTCTAAACACATAAGATTCTTCGGGTGGTTGAAGCTGTCCCTTATCCAATAAGGTTCTTCGCGATACCAAAACACTATCTCTAAACACATGAGATTCTTCGTGATACCAAAGCAGTATCTCTAAATACATGAGATTTCTCGGGTGGTCGATGCAGTCCCTTATTCAATAAGGTTCTTCGCGATACGAAAGCAGTATCTCTAAACACATGAGATTCGTCGGGTGGTCGAAGCAGTCCCTTATCCAATAAGGTTCTTCGCGATACCAAACCAGTATCTCTAATCACATGAGATTCTTCGGGTGGTCGAAGCAGTCCCTTATCCAATAGGTTCTTCGCGATACCAAAGCATTATCTCTAAACACATGAGATTCGTCGGGTGGTCGAAGCAGTCCCTTATCCAATAAGGTTCTTCGCAATACCAAAATAGTATCTCTAAACACATGAGATTCTTCGGGTGGTTGAAGCAGTCCCTTATCCAATAAGGTTCTTCGCGATACGAAAGCAGTATCTCTAAACACATGAGATTCTTCGGGTGGTCGATGCAATCCCTTATCCAATAAGGTTCTTCGCGATACGAAAGCAGTATCTCTAAACACATGAGATTCTTCGGGTGGTCGAAGCAGTCCCTTATCCAATAAGGTTCTTCGCGATACCAAAGCAGTATCTCTAAACACATGAGATTCTTCGGGTGGTCGAAGCAGTCCCTTATCCAATATGGTTCTTTGCAATACCAAAACAGTATCTCTAAACACACGAGATTGTTCGTGATACCAAAGCAGTATCTCTAAATACATGAGATTTCTCGGGTGGTCAATGCAGTCCCTTATCCAATAAGGTTCTTCGCGATACCAAAACAGTATCTCTAAACACAAGAGATTCTTCGGGTGGTTGAAGCAGTCCCTTATCCAATAAGGTTCTTCGCGATACCAAAGCAGTATCTCTAAACACATGAGATTCTTTGGGTGATCGAAGCAGTACCTTATTCAATAAGTTTCTTCGTGATACCAAAGAAGTATCTCTAAACATATGATATTCTTCGGGTGGTCGAAGCAGTCCCTTATCCAATAAGGTTCTTCGCGATACCAAAGCAGTATCTCTAAACACATAAGATTCTTCGGGTGGTTGAAGCTGTCCCTTATCCAATAAGGTTCTTCGCGATACCAAAATACTATCTCTAAACACATGAGATTCTTCGTGATACCAAAGCAGTATCTCTAAATACATGAGATTTCTCGGGTGGTCGATGCAGTCCCTTATTCAATAAGGTTCTTCGCGATACGAAAGCAGTATCTCTAAACACATGAGATTCGTCGGGTGGTCGAAGCAGTCCCTTGTCCAATAAGGTTCTTCGCGATACCAAAGCAGTATCTCTAATCACATGAGATTCTTCGAGTGGTCGAAGCAGTCCCTTATCCAATAGGTTCTTCGCGATACCAAAGCAGTATCTCTAAACACATGATATTCTTCGGGTGGTCGAAGCAGTCCCTTATCCAATAAGGATCTTCGCGATACGAAAGCAGTATCTCTAAACACATGAGATTCTTCGGGTGGTCGAAACAGTCCCTTATCCAATAAGGTTCTTCGCGATACCAAAGCAGTATCTCTAAACAGATGAGATTCTTCGGGTGGTCGAAGCATTCCCTTATCCAATAAGGTTCCTTGCGATACCAAAACAGTATCTTTAAACACATGAGATTCTTCGTGATACCAAAGTAGTATCTCTAAACACAAGAGATTCCTCGGGTGGTCGATGCAGTCCCTTATCCAATAAGGTTATTCGCGATACGAAAGCATTATCTCTAAACACATGAGATTCTTTGGGTGGTCGAAGCAGTCCCTTATCCAATAAGGGTCTTCGCGATACCAAAGCAGTATCTTAAATCACATGAGATTCTTCGGGTGGTCAAAGCAATCCCTTATCCAATAAGGTTCTTCGCGATACCAAAGCAGTATCTCTAAACACATGAGATTCGTCGGGTGGTCGAAGCAGTCCCTTATCCAATAAGGTTCTTCGCGATACCAAAACAGTATCTCTAAACACATGAGATTCTTCGGGTGGTTGAAGCAGTCCCTTATCCAATAAGGTTCTTCGCGATACCAAAGCAGTATCTCTAAACACATGAGATTCTTCGGGTGATCGAAGCAGTACCTTATTCAATAAGTTTCTTCGTGATACCAAAGAAGTATCTCTAAACATATGATATTCTTCGAGTGGTCGAAGCAGTCCCTTATCCAATAAGGTTCTTCGCGATACCAAAGCAGTATCTCTAAACACATAAAATTCTTCGGGTGGTTGAAGCTGTCCCTTATCCAATAAGGTTCTTCGCGATACCAAAACACTATCTCTAAACACATGAGATTCTTCGTGATACCAAAGCAGTATCTCTAAATACATGAGATTTCTCGGGTGGTCGATGCAGTCCCTTATTCAATAAGGTTCTTCGCGATACGAAAGAAGTATCTCTAAACACATGAGATTCGTCGGGTGGTCGAAGCAGTCCCTTATCCAATAAGGTTCTTCGCAATACCAAAGCAGTATCTCTAATCACACGAGATTTTTCAGGTGGTCGAAGTAGTCCCTTATCCAATAGGTTCTTCGCGATACCAAAGCATTATCTCTAAACACATGAGATTCGTCGGGTGGTCGAAGCAGTCCCTTATTCAATAAGGTTCTTCGCAATACCAAAATAGTATCTCTAAACACATGAGATTCTTCGGGTGGTTGAAGCCGTTGTTTATTCCTGAGTGGAAATGGGATAGTATCTCCATGGTTTTTGTATCTGGTTTGCTGAGGACGCCGAGTAATTTTGAGGCTATTTGGGTTATCGTGGACAGGTTGACTAAATCTGCTCACTTTATTCCTATGCGTATGGATTACCCTTTGGAGAGGTTGGCTAAGTTGTATATTGAGAGGATTGTGTGTCTGCATGGTATTCCGTCGAGTATTGTTTCGGATAGGGATCCGAGGTTTACTTCGAGATTTTGGGAGAGCCTGCAGAGTGTTTTGGGTACTAAGTTGCGTTTGAGTTCAGCGTATCATCCTCAGACTGATGGTCAGACGGAGAGGACGATTCAGTCGCTTGAAGATCTTTTGAGAGCTTGTGTATTGGAAAAAGGAGGAGTTTGGGATAACTACTTGCCTTTGATTGAGTTTACCTACAACAACAGTTTCCATTCAAGTATTGGTATGGCACCATTTGAGGCGTTGTATGGTAGGCGGTGTAGGACACCATTGTGTTGGTTCGAGTCCGGAGAGAGTTCTGTTGTTGGACCCGAGTTAGTTCA
This sequence comes from Lathyrus sativus, assembly GCA_963859935.3. Classification (NCBI taxonomy): domain Eukaryota; kingdom Viridiplantae; phylum Streptophyta; class Magnoliopsida; order Fabales; family Fabaceae; genus Lathyrus; species Lathyrus sativus. The sequence goes on along the minus strand of OZ012740.1, from coordinate 232,223,315 downwards.
ACAGACTACTGATAAGATCAAGATGATTCAAGAGAAGATGAGAATTACTCAGAGCCGTCAGAAGAGTTATTATGACAAGAGGAGGAAGGCACTTGAATTTCAAGAGGGAGATCATGTGTTTCTTCGAGTCACTCCGATGACAGGTGTTGGTAGGGCACTGAAGTCGCGCAAGTTGTCGCCGCGTTTTATTGGTCCTTATCAGATTTTGCAAAGGATAGGAGAAGTGGCCTATCGTGTGGCTTTACCACCGTCGCTTGCTAATCTTCATGATGTATTCCATGTATCTCAGTTGAGGAAATACATTGCGGATCCGTCTCATGTAGTCCAAATAGATGATGTGCAGGTGAGAGATAACCTGACTGTTGAGGCATCACCTATGCGGATTGAGGATCGGAAATTGAAGCAGCTTCGAGGTAAAGAGATTGCTTTAGTGAAGTTCGCTTGGGGAGGACCGGCTGGTGGAAATGTTACTTGGGAGCTTGAGAGTCGGATGAAAGAGTCTTATCCAGAACTGTTTGAATCAGGTAACATTTTCGAGGACGAAAATTCCTAAAGTGGGGGAGAGTTGTAACAGCCCAAAATTTCATTAAATAATTAATTATAGTAATTAATTGATTTAGTGGGATTTTATGTTAATGTTGGAAATTAATTTTTATTAATTAGTATGGATAGAAAATTAAGAAGGAATTGGAGAGGAAGGAAAAATGAAAGAAATATATAAGTGAGGAAGAAAAGAAAAGAAAGTTAGAAAAACATTTGGAAAGAAAGAGGAAAGAAGAAGAAAGGAGAGAAAGAGAAGAGAAGAAGAGGAAAAGTGGAATTCATCAAGAACCAACATCAAAGCTCCGATTAATCGAGGTAAGGGTGAGAAATGTTTCTATTTGATCATTGTATGATGTTATGTATGTTGGGTTGGGGCTTTGGTAGAGTTTTCATCACTTTCCATTTAGGGCAAAATGTTGGATAATTGGTAGATTGATGATTTAATCGGTTGAAACTGAGTAATAATGCAGTAGAATAGTCGGGTAACATGTATTGATGTTGTTTATACTGATTTGGATGTGTAAGAGAGGGTTGATGATGGATTGGTGAAGGAGGAACATAATAGGGTTCTGTTCTGCGTAGGTTCGCTGGCTCTCGCCAGGCGAGCGAAGGCGAAGCTTCGCCAGGCGAAGCCTAGCGAATGTTGGCGAGTAATTATATTTAAGTCCCAGTGGACTTCGCTGGTGGGTTCGCCAGGCGAAGGTGGATAGCGAAGGTTCGCCCAGCGAAGGTGCTGGCGAATGGTGGCGAATGAAGTCAGTAGCTACTGACTTGGGCTCGCTGGGAAGTCTCGCCAGGCGAAGCCTAGCGAGTGTTCGCTGAGAGGGTTCGCCAGGCGAAGGTCAGGCGAAGGTTCGCTGCGGGGTCTCGCCAGGCGAATGTGGGCGAGTTTGACAGCATTTTTCTTTTGCTGTGTTGATCATGTGGAGATGGTTTGGTTGTTTCACATAGGTGGATACCTTATGATAAGGATATAGATATGATCTATTATGGTAACATGTGTTGTGGGTAACCTTCGGGCGTGAATCCTAGAGTTGTGATATGAATGATTAATTGTAATCGGTTAAAATACATGAGAACATAATAAGTGATTATGTGTGTATTATTTAATGAATTTGCGAATGCTTGATGTGTATACAATTATGTAATGAGTATGCATGAGAACATTTTGAATATGTGTGCATAACTTATAATTGTATGATTGGTATTGTAATGAGAATACCTTGATTGTTGTGATAAATAGAAATACATGTGAATACAATGATGAATGTATGTGTATTGTCTAATGAACTTGCGAATGCTTAATGGGTACACAACTATGTGATGAGTATGCATGAGAACATTGTAGATATGTGTGCATGACTTATAATTGTATAAATGGTATTGTGATGTGAATACCTTGATTGTGTGATATATGTTGTATGTACAATCATTGTGTAATTCTTGAAGTGATGAATTATGTAAATGCATGAGATTAAGATGTCGGTCTTAAGTGCATTTGTTGTGGTTGATTGTACATGCATCATCTAGTCAAGAGGCAATGTCTGTTAGTTTCGTGGAAACTAGTGGCTTGTCCCAAACCTAGAAGTGTGGGTTTGAAGGCTTAGAGGACGGGCCTTTGTGGTTATCGGTCTAGAAGTGTGGACCCGGTTTAATGTAAAAACCGAAAAAAAGATAACGGGTTATCGGTCTAGAAGTGTGGACCCGGTTTAATGTAAAAACCGAAAAAAGATAACGAGAGTCGGTACCGCATTGCATGAGTTGCATTGAGTTGTTGAGTCACATTGATATATGACATATGCATGAAGTGATGCTTATGTGTGAATGATGAGATTGTGGAAATTGTAAGTGTATACATAATGTGGGAATGCTTTATGAATATCCATGTTTGTATATATATATGTGTGGTAAATATATATGACTATGAGAATGAAGTGTGGTGAGAAATGTGAATATGTGCTATATGACTACCTATATATATAATCTTATGCTTTGATTATTATGGTTATATTTCTCACCCTTCTGCTGTTTTATAATGCTCTACGAGGCATTGCAGATTAGGATGCTGGAGTCCTTTTGTGAAGATTAGTCTTCATTCTTTTGAGTCTGCTGCTCTGATATGTAACACCGGGTAGTTAGACTAGTATAGTCATTCTTTTGTGATACATTGCAATGTATCAGCTGATGTGGTTTTGTAATCTAACTGATATGATGTATTAATCTGGATGACTTATGTGCATTTGAATTAATATTTTGGAACTGCTTAAATGATTTGATCTTCCGCTTACTTTTGAAAATGTTACATATTTTATGGAGCAAAATGTTAAAGTGTTTTATTGGTGAAGTTGTGACATTCTTCTTTTATACCTTATTCTAAAACTTTTACTCTGATGAATTTGTATATGCTTAAATGTTTTATATGCATTTATTTGGGGTATAGAAGGGGTGTTACAGTCGATGCAGTCCCTTATCCAATAAGGTTCTCCGCGATACGAAAGCAGTATCTCTAAACACATGAGATTCTTCGGGTGGTCGAAGCAGTCCCTTATCCAATAAGGTTCTTCGCGATACCAAAGCAGTATCTCTAATCACATGAGATTCTTCGGGTGGTCGAAGCAGTCCCTTATCGAATAAGATTCTTTGCGATACGAAAGCAGTATCTCTAAACACATGAGATTCTTCGGGTGGTCGAAACAGTCCCTTATCCAATAAGGTTCTTCGCGATACCAAAGCAGTATCTCTAAACAGATGAGATTCTTCGGGTGGTCGAAGCATTCCCTTATCCAATAAGGTTATTCGCGATACGAAAGCATTATCTCTAAACACATGAGATTCTTTGGGTGGTCGAAGCAGTCCCTTATCCAATAAGGTTCTTCGTGATACCAAAGCAGTATCTCTAATCACATGAGATTCTTCGGGTGGTCAAAGCAATCCCTTATCCAATAAGGTTCTTCGCGATACCAAAGCAGTATCTCTAAACACATGAGATTCGTCGGGTGGTCGAAGCAGTCCTTTATCCAATAAGGTTCTTCGCGATACCAAAACAGTATCTCTAAACACATGAGATTCTTCGGGTGGTTGAAGCAGTCCCTTATCCAATAAGGTTCTTCGCGATACCAAAGCAGTATCTCTAAACACATGAGATTCTTCGGGTGATCGAAGCAGTACCTTATTCAATAAGTTTCTTCGTGATACCAATGAAGTATCTCTAAACATATGATATTCTTCGGGTGGTCGAAGCAGTCCCTTATCCAATAAGGTTCTTCGCGATACCAAAGCAGTATCTCTAAACACATAAGATTCTTAGGGTGGTTGAAGCTGTCCCTTATCCAATAAGGTTCTTCGCGATACCAAAACACTATCTCTAAACACATGAGATTCTTCGTGATACCAAAGCAGTATCTCTAAATACATGAGATTTCTCGGGTGGTCGATGCAGTCCCTTATTCAATAACGTTCTTCGCGATACGAAAGTAGTATCTCTAAACACATGAGATTCGTCGGGTGGTCGAAGCAGTCCCTTATCCAATAAGGTTCTTCGCGATACCAAAGCAGTATCTCTAATCACATGAGATTCTTCGGGTGGTCGAAGCAGTCCCTTATCCAATAGGTTCTTCGCGATACCAAAGCATTATCTCTAAACACATGAGATTCGTCGGGTGGTCGAAGCAGTCCCTTATCCAATAAGGTTCTTCGCAATACCAAAATAGTATCTCTAAACACATGAGATTCTTCGGGTGGTTGAAGCAGTCCCTTATCCAATAAGGTTCTTCGCGATACGAAAGCAGTATCTCTAAACACATGAGATTCTTCGGGTGGTCGATGCAATCCCTTATCCAATAAGGTTCTTCGCAATACGAAAACAGTATCTCTAAACACATGAGATTCTTCGGGTGGTCGAAGCAGTCCCTTATCCAATAAGGTTCTTCGCGATACCAAAGCAGTATCTCTAAACACATGAGATTCTTCGGGTGGTCGAAGCAGTCCCTTATCCAATATGGTTCTTTGCGATACCAAAACAGTATCTCTAAACACACGAGATTGTTCGTGATACCAAAGCAGTATCTCTAAATACATGAGATTTCTCGGGTGGTCAATGCAGTCCCTTATCCAATAAGGTTCTTCGCGATACCAAAAGAGTATCTCTAAACACAAGAGATTCTTCGGGTGGTTGAAGCAGTCCCTTATCCAACAAGGTTCTTCGCGATACCAAAGCAGTATCTCTAAACACATGAGATTCTTTGGGTGATCAAAGCAGTACCTTATTCAATAAGTTTCTTCGTGATGCCAAAGAAGTATCTCTAAACATATGATATTCTTCGGGTGGTCGAAGCAGTCCCTTATCCAATAAGGTTCTTCGCGATACCAAAGCAGTATCTCTAAACACATAAGATTCTTCGGGTGGTTGAAGCTGTCCCTTATCCAATAAGGTTCTTCGCGATACCAAAACACTATCTCTAAACACATGAGATTCTTCGTGATACCAAAGCAGTATCTCTAAATACATGAGATTTCTCGGGTGGTCGATGCAGTCCCTTATTCAATAAGGTTCTTCGCGATAAGAAAGCAGTATCTCTAAACACATGAGATTCGTCGGGTGGTCGAAGCAGTCCCTTGTCCAATAAGGTTCTTCGTGATACCAAAGCAGTATCTCTAATCACATGAGATTCTTCGAGTGGTCGAAGCAGTCCCTTATCCAATAGGTTCTTCGCGATATCAAAGCAGTATCTCTAAACACATGATATTCTTCGGGTGGTCAAAGCAGTCCCTTATCCAATAAGGATCTTCGCGATACGAAAGCAGTATCTCTAAACACATGAGATTCTTCGGGTGGTCGAAACAGTCCCTTATCCAATAAGGTTCTTCGCGATACCAAAGCAGTATCTCTAAACAGATGAGATTCTTCGGGTGGTCGAAGCATTCCCTTATCCAATAAGGTTCCTTGCGATACCAAAACAGTATCTTTAAACACATGAGATTCTTCGTGATACCAATGTAGTATCTCTAAACACAAGAGATTTCTCGGGTGGTCGATGCAGTCCCTTATCCAATAAGGTTATTCGCGATACGAAAGCATTATCTCTAAACACAAGAGATTCTTTGGGTGGTCGAAGCAGTCCCTTATCCAATAAGGTTCCTCGCGATACCAAAGCAGTATCTCAAATCACATGAGATTCTTCGGGTGGTCAAAGCAATCCCTTATCCAATAAGGTTCTTCGCGATACCAAAGCAGTATCTCTAAACACATGAGATTCGTTGGGTGGTCGAAGCAGTCCCTTATCCAATAAGGTTCTTCGCGATACCAAAACAATATCTCTAAACACATGAGATTCTTCGGGTGGTTGAAGCAGTCCCTTATCCAATAAGGTTCTTCGCGATACCAAAGCAGTATCTCTAAACACATGAGATTCTTCGGGTGACCGAAGCAGTACCTTATTCAATAAGTTTCTTCGTGATACCAAAGAAGTATCTCTAAACATATGATATTCTTTGAGTGGTCGAAGCAGTCCCTTATCCAATAAGGTTCTTCGCGATACCAAAGCAGTATCTCTAAACACATAAGATTCTTCGGGTGGTTGAAGCTGTCCCTTATCCAATAAGGTTCTTCACGATACCAAAACACTATCTCTAAACACATGAGATTCTTCGTGATACCAAAGCAGTATCTCTAAATACATGAGATTTCTCGGTGGTCGATGCAGTCCCTTATTCAATAAGGTTCTTCGCGATACAAAAGCAGTATCTCTAAACACATGAGATTCGTCGGGTGGTCGAAGCAGTCCCTTATCCAATAAGGTTCTTCGCGATACCAAAGCAGTATCTCTAATCACATGAGATTCTTCGGGTTGTCGAAGCAGTCCCTTATCCAATAGGTTCTTCGCGATACCAAAGCATTATCTCTAAACACATGAGATTCGTCGGGTGGTCGAAGCAGTCCCTTATCCAATAAGGTTCTTCGCAATACCAAAATAGTATCTCTAAACACATGAGATTCTTCGGGTGGTTGAAGCAGTCCCTTATCCAATAAGGTTCTTCGCGATACGAAAGCAGTATCTCTAAACACATGAGATTCTTCGGGTGGTCGATGCAATCCCTTATCCAATAAGGTTCTTCGCGATACGAAAGCAGTATCTCTAAACACATGAGATTCTTCGGGTGGTCGAAGCAGTCCCTTATCCAATAAGGTTCTTCGCGATACCAAAGCAGTATCTCTAAACACATGAGATTCTTCGGGTGGTCGAAGCTGTCCCTTATCCAATATGGTTCTTTGCGATACCAAAACAGTATCTCTAAACACACGAGATTGTTCGTGATACCAAAGCAGTATCTCTAAATACATGAGATTTCTCGGGTGGTCAATGCAGTCCCTTATCCAATAAGGTTCTTCGCGATACCAAAACAGTATCTCTAAACACAAGAGATTCTTCGGGTGGTTGAAGCAGTCCCTTATCCAACAAGGTTCTTCGCGATACCAAAGCAGTATCTCTAAACACATGAGATTCTTTGGGTGATCGAAGCAGTACCTTATTCAATAAGTTTCTTCGTGATACCAAAGAAGTATCTCTAAACATATGATATTCTTCGGGTGGTCGAAGCAGTCCCTTATCCAATAAGGTTCTTCGCGATACCAAAGCAGTATCTCTAAACACATAAGATTCTTCGGGTGGTTGAAGCTGTCCCTTATCCAATAAGGTTCTTCGCGATACCAAAACACTATCTCTAAACACATGAGATTCTTCGTGATACCAAAGCAGTATCTCTAAATACATGAGATTTCTCGGGTGGTCGATGCAGTCCCTTATTCAATAAGGTTCTTCGCGATACGAAAGCAGTATCTCTAAACACATGAGATTCGTCGGGTGGTCGAAGCAGTCCCTTGTCCAATAAGGTTCTTCGCGATACCAAAGCAGTATCTCTAATCACATGAGATTCTTCGAGTGGTCGAAGCAGTCCCTTATCCAATAGGTTCTTCGCGATACCAAAGCAGTATCTCTAAACACATGATATTCTTCGGGTGGTCGAAGCAGTCCCTTATCCAATAAGGATCTTCGCGATACGAAAGCAGTATCTCTAAACACATGAGATTCTTCGGGTGGTCGAAACAGTCCCTTATCCAATAAGGTTCTTCGCGATACCAAAGCAGTATTTCTAAACAGATGAGATTCTTCGGGTGGTCGAAGCATTCCCTTATCCAATAAGGTTCCTTGCGATACCAAAACAGTATCTTTAAACACATGAGATTCTTCGTGATACCAAAGTAGTATCTCTAAACACAAGAGATTCCTCGGGTGGTCGATGCAGTCCCTTATCCAATAAGGTTATTCGCGACACGAAAGCATTATCTCTAAACACATGAGATTCTTTGGGTGGTCGAAGCAGTCCCTTATCCAATAAGGTTCTTCGCGATACCAAAGCAGTATCTCAAATCACATGAGATTCTTCGGGTGGTCAAAGCAATCCCTTATCCAATAAGGTTCTTCGCGATACCAAAGCAGTATCTCTAAACACATGAGATTCGTCGGGTGGTCGAAGCAGTCCCTTATCCAATAAGGTTCTTCGCGATACCAAAACAGTATCTCTAAACACATGAGATTCTTCGGGTGGTTGAAGCAGTCCCTTATCCAATAAGGTTCTTCGCGATACCAAAGCAGTATCTCTAAACACATGAGATTCTTCGGGTGATCGAAGCAGTACCTTATTCAATAAGTTTCTTCGTGATACCAAAGAAGTATCTCTAAACATATGATATTCTTCGAGTGGTCGAAGCAGTCCCTTATCCAATAAGGTTCTTCGCGATACCAAAGCAGTATCTCTAAACACATAAGATTCTTCGGGTGGTTGAAGCTGTCCCTTATCCAATAAGGTTCTTCGTGATACCAAAACACTATCTCTAAACACATGAGATTCTTCGTGATACCAAAGCAGTATCTCTAAATACATGAGATTTCTCGGGTGGTCGATGCAGTCCCTTATTCAATAAGGTTCTTCGCGATACGAAAGCAGTATCTCTAAACCCATGAGATTCGTCGGGTGTTCGAAGCAGTCCCTTATCCAATAAGGTTCTTCGCGATACCAAAGCAGTATCTCTAATCACATGAGATTCTTCAGGTGGTCGAAGCAGTCCCTTATCCAATAGGTTCTTCACGATACCAAAGCATTATCTCTAAACACATGAGATTCGTCGGGTGGTCGAAGCAGCCCCTTATCCAATAAGGTTCTTCGCAATACCAAAATAGTATCTCTAAACACATGAGATTCTTCGGGTGGTTGAAGCCGTTGTTTATTCCTGAGTGGAAATGGGATAGTATCTCCATGGATTTTGTATCGGGTTTGTCGAGGACGCCGAGTAATTTTGAGGCTATTTGGGTTATCGTGGACAGGTTGACTAAATCTGCTCACTTTATTCCTATGCGTATGGATTACCCTTTGGAGAGGTTGGCTAAGTTGTATATTGAGAGGATTGTGTGTCTGCATGGTATTCCGTCGAGTATTGTTTCGGATAGGGATCCGAGGTTTACTTCGAGATTTTGGGAGAGCCTGCAGAGTGTTTTGGGTACTAAGTTGCGTTTGAGTTCAGCGTATCATCCTCAGACTGATGGTCAGACGGAGAGGACAATTCAGTCGCTTGAAGATCTTTTGAGAGCTTGTGTATTGGAAAAAGGAGGAGCTTGGGATAACTACTTGCCTTTGATTGAGTTTACCTACAACAACAGTTTCCATTCAAGTATTGGTATGGCACCATTTGAGGCGTTGTATGGTAGGCGGTGTAGGACACCATTGTGTTGGTTCGAGTCCGGAGAGAGTTCTGTTGTTGGACCCGAGTTAGTTCAACAGACTACTGATAAGATCAAGATGATTCAAGAGAAGATGAGAATTACTCAGAGCCATCAGAAGAGTTATTATGACAAGAGGAGGAAGGCACTTGAATTTCAAGAGGGAGATCATGTGTTTCTTCGAGTCACTCCGATGACAGGTGTTGGTAGGGCACTGAAGTCGCGCAAGTTGTCGCCGCGTTTCATTGGTCCTTATCAGATTTTGCAAAGGATAGGAGAAGTGGCCTATCGTGTGGCTTTACCACCGTCGCTTGCTAATCTTCATGACGTATTCCATGTATCTCAGTTGAGGAAATACATTGCGGATCCGTCTCATGTAGTCCAAATAGATGATGTGCAGGTGAGAGATAACCTGACTTTTGAGGCATCACCTATGCGGATTGAGGATCGGAAATTGAAGTAGCTTCGAGGTAAAGAGATTGCTTTAGTGAAGTTCGCTTGGGGAGGACCGGCTGGTGGAAATGTTACTTGGGAGCTTGAGAGTCGGATGAAAGAGTCTTATCCAGAACTGTTTGAATCAGGTAACATTTTCGAGGACGAAAATTCCTAAAGTGGGGGAGAGTTGTAACAGCCCAAAATTTCATTAAATAATTAATTATAGTAATTAATTGATTTAGTGGGATTTTATGTTAATGTTGGAAATTAATTTTTATTAATTAGTATGGATAGAAAATTAAGAAGGAATTGGAGAGGAAGGAAAAATGAAAGAAATATATAAGTGAGGAAGAAAAGAAAAGAAAGTTAGAAAAACATTTGGAAAGAAAGAGGAAAGAAGAAGAAAGGAGAGAAAGAGAAGAGAAGAAGAGGAAAAGTGGAATTCATCAAGAACCAACATCAAAGCTCCGATTAATCGAGGTAAGGGTGAGAAATGTTTCTATTTGATCATTGTATGATGTTATGTATGTTGGGTTGGGGCTTTGGTAGAGTTTTCATCACTTTCCATTTAGGGCAAAATGTTGGATAATTGGTAGATTGATGATTTAATCGGTTGAAACTGAGTAATAATGCAGTAGAATGGTCGGGTAACATGTATTGATGTTGTTTATACTGATTTGGATGTGTAAGAGAGGGTTGATGATGGATTGGTGAAGGAGGAACAAAATAGGGTTCTGTTCTGCGCAGGTTCGCTGGCTCTCGCCAGGCGAGCGAAGGCGAAGCTTCGCCAGGCGAAGCCTAGCGAATGTTGGCGAGTAATTATATTTAAGTCCCAGTGGACTTCGCTGGTGGGTTCGCCAGGCGAAGGTGGATAGCGAAGGTTCGCCCAGCGAAGGTGCTGGCGAATGGTGGCGAATGAAGTCAGTAGCTACTGACTTGGGCTCGCTGGGAAGTCTCGCCAGGCGAAGCCTAGCGAGTGTTCGCTGAGAGGGTTCGCCACGCGAAGGTCAGGCGAAGGTTCGCTGCGGGGTCTCGCCAGGCGAATGTGGGCGAGTTTGACAGCATTTTTCTTTTGCTGTGTTGATCATGTGGAGATGGTTTGGTTGTTTCACATAGGTGGATACCTTATGATAAGGATATAGATATGATCTATTATGGTAACATGTGTTGTGGGTAACCTTCGGGCGTGAATCCTAGAGTTGTGATATGAATGATTAATTGTAATCGGTTAAAATACATGAGAACATAATAAGTGATTATGTGTGTATTATTTAATGAATTTGCGAATGCTTGATGTGTATACAATTATGTAATGAGTATGCATGAGAACATTTTGAATATGTGTGCATAACTTATAATTGTATGATTGGTATTGTAATGAGAATACCTTGATTGTTGTGATAAATAGAAATACATGTGAATACAATGATGAATGTATGTGTATTGTCTAATGAACTTGCGAATGCTTAATGGGTACACAACTATGTGATGAGTATGCATGAGAACATTGTAGATATGTGTGCATGACTTATAATTGTATAAATGGTATTGTGATGTGAATACCTTGATTGTGTGATATATGTTGTATGTACAATCATTGTGTAATTCTTGAAGTGATGAATTATGTAAATGCATGAGATTAAGATGTCGGTCTTAAGTGCATTTGTTGTGGTTGATTGTACATGCATCATCTAGTCAAGAGGCAATGTATGTTAGTTTCGTGGAAACTAGTGGCTTGTCCCAAACCTAGAAGTGTGGGTTTGAAGGCTTAGAGGACGGGCCTTTGTGGTTATCGGTCTAGAAGTGTGGACCCGGTTTAATGTAAAAACCGAAAAAAAGATAACGGGTTATCGGTCTAGAAGTGTGGACCCGGTTTAATGTAAAAACCGAAAAAAGATAACGAGAGTCGGTACCGCATTGCATGAGTTGCATTGAGTTGTTGAGTCACATTGATATATGACATATGCATGAAGTGATGCTTATGTGTGAATGATGAGATTGTGGAAATTGTAAGTGTATACATAATGTGGGAATGCTTTGTGAATATCCATGTTTGTATATATATATATGTGTGGTAAATATATATGACTATGAGAATGAAGTGTGGTGAGAAATGTGAATATGTGCTATATGACTACCTATATATATATATATAATCTTATGCTTTGATTATTATGGTTATATTTCTCACCCTTCAGCTGTTTTATAATGCTCTACGAGGCATTGCAGATTAGGATGCTGGAGTCCTTTTGTGAAGATTAGTCTTCATTCTTTTGAGTCTGCTGCTCTGATATGTAACACCGGGTAGTTAGACTAGTATAGTCATTCTTTTGTGATACATTGCGATGTATCAGCTGATGTGGTTTTGTAATCTAACGTATATGATGTATTAATCTGGATGACTTATGTGCATTTGAATTAATATTTTGGAACTGCTTAAATGATTTGATCTTCCGCTTACTTTTGAAAATGTTACATATTTTATGGAGCAAAATGTTAAAGTGTTTTATTGGTGAAGTTGTGACATTCTTCTTTTATACCTTATTCTAAAACTTTTACTCTGATGAATTTGTATATGCTTAAATGTTTTATATGCATTTATTTGGCGTATAGAAGGGGTGTTACAGTCGATGCAGTCCCTTATCCAATAAGGTTCTCCGCGATACGAAAGCAGTATCTCTAAACACATGAGATTCTTCGGGTGGTCGAAGCAGTCCCTTATCCAATAAGGTTCTTCGCGATACCAAAGCAGTATCTCTAAACACATGAGATTCTTCGGGTGGTCGAAGCAGTCCCTTATCCAATATGGTTCTTTGCGATACCAAAACAGTATCTCTAAACACACGAGATTGTTCGTGATACCAAAGCAGTATCTCTAAATACATGAGATTTCTCGGGTGGTCAATGCAGTCCCTTAACCAATAAGGTTCTTCGTGATACCAAAGCAGTATCTCTAAACACATGAGATTCTTCGGGTGGTCGAAGCAGTCCCTTATCCAATAAGGTTCTTCGCGATACCAAAGCAGTATCTCTAATCCCATGAGATTCTTCGGGTGGTCAAAGCAGTCCCTTATCCAATAAGGTTCTTCGCGATACCAAAGCATTATCTCTAAACACATGAGATTCGTCGGGTGGTCTAAGCAGTCCCTTATCCAATAAGGTTCTTCGCGATACCAAAATAGTATCTCTAAACACATGAGATTCTTCGGGTGGTCGATGCAGTCCCTTATCCAATAAGGTTCTTCGCGATACGAAAGCAGTATCTCTAAACACATGAGATTCTTCGGGTGGTTGAAGCAGTCCCTTATCCAATAAGGTTCTTCGCGATACCAAAGCAGTATCTCTAAACACATGAGATTCTTCGGGTGATCGAAGCAGTACCTTATTCAATAAGGTTCTTCGTGATACCAAAGCAGTATCTCTAAACACATGATATTCTTCGGGTGGTCGAAGCAGTCCCTTATCCAATAAGGTTCTTCGCGATACCAAAGCAGTATCTCTAAACACATGAGATTCTTCGGGTGGTTGAAGCAGTCCCTTATTCAATAAGGTTCTTTGTAACAGCCCAAATTTCATTAAATAATTAATTGTAGTAATTAATTGATTTAGTGGGATTTTTATTAATGTTAGAAATTAATTTTTATTAATTGGAATTAATAGAGAATTGAGGAGGAAATTGGAAGGAAGGAAAATGAAGGAAATATATAAGAGAGAAAGAAAAGAAAGTTAGAAAAACATTTGGAAGGAAAGAGGAAAGAAGAAGAAAGGAGAGAAAGAGAAGAGAAGAAGAGGAAAAAGTGGAAATCATCAAGAACCAACATCAAAGCTCCTATTAATCGAGGTAAGGGTGAGAAATGTTTCTATTTGATCATTGTATGATGTTATGTATGTTGGGTTGGGGCTTTGGTAGAGTTTTCATCACTTTCCATTTAGGGCAAAATGTTGGATAATTGGTAGATTGATGATTTAATCGGTTGAAACTGAGTAATAATGCAGTAGAATAGTCGGGTAACATGTATTGATGTTGTTTATACTGATTTGGATGTGTAAGAGAGGGTTGATGATGGGTTGGTGAAGGAGGAACAAAATAGGGTTCTGTTCTGCGCAGGTTCGCTGGCTCTCGCCAGGCGAGCGAAGGCGAAGCTTCGCCAGGCGAAGCCTAGCGAATGTTGGCGAGTAATTATATTTAAGTCCCAGTGGACTTCGCTGGTGGGTTCGCCAGGCGAAGGTGGATAGCGAAGGTTCGCCCAGCGAAGGTGCTGGCGAATGGTGGCGAATGAAGTCAGTAGCTACTGACTTGGGCTCGCTGGGAAGTCTCGCCAGGCGAAGCCTAGCGAGTGTTCGCTGAGAGGGTTCGCCAGGCGAAGGTCAGGCGAAGGTTCGCTGCGGGGTCTCGCCAGGCGAATGTGGGCGAGTTTGACAGCATTTTTCTTTTGCTGTGTTGATCATGTGGAGATGGTTTGGTTGTTTCACATAGGTGGATACCTTATGATAAGGATATAGATATGATCTATTATGGTAACATGTGTTGTGGGTAACCTTCGGGCGTGAATCCTAGAGTTGTGATATGAATGATTAATTGTAATCGGTTAAAATACATGAGAACATAATAAGTGATTATGTGTGTATTATTTAATGAATTTGCAAATGCTTGATGTGTATACAATTATGTAATGAGTATGCATGAGAACATTTTGAATATGTGTGCATAACTTATAATTGTATGATTGGTATTGTAATGAGAATACCTTGATTGTTGTGATAAATAGAAATACATGTGAATACAATGATGAATGTATGTGTATTGTCTAATGAACTTGCGAATGCTTAATGGGTACACAACTATGTGATGAGTATGCATGAGAACATTGTAGATATGTGTGCATGACTTATAATTGTATAAATGGTATTGTGATGTGAATACCTTGATTGTGTGATATATGTTGTATGTACAATCATTGTGTAATTCTTGAAGTGATGAATTATGTAAATGCATGAGATTAAGATGTCGGTCTTAAGTGCATTTGTTGTGGTTGATTGTACATGCATCATCTAGTCAAGAGGCAATGTATGTTAGTTTCGTGGAAACTAGTGGCTTGTCCCAAACCTAGAAGTGTGGGTTTGAAGGCTTAGAGGACGGGCCTTTGTGGTTATCGGTCTAGAAGTGTGGACCCGGTTTAATGTAAAAACCGAAAAAAAGATAACGGGTTATCGGTCTAGAAGTGTGGACCCGGTTTAATGTAAAAACCGAAAAAAGATAACGAGAGTCGGTACCGCATTGCATGAGTTGCATTGAGTTGTTGAGTCACATTGATATATGACATATGCATGAAGTGATGCTTATGTGTGAATGATGAGATTGTGGAAATTGTAAGTGTATACATAATGTGGGAATGCTTTGTGAATATCCATGTTTGTATATATATATATGTGTGGTAAATATATATGACTATGAGAATGAAGTGTGGTGAGAAATGTGAATATGTGCTATATGACTACCTATATATATATATAATCTTATGCTTTGATTATTATGGTTATATTTCTCACCCTTCTGCTGTTTTATAATGCTCTACGAGGCATTGCAGATTAGGATGCTGGAGTCCTTTTGTGAAGATTAGTCTTCATTCTTTTGAGTCTGCTGCTCTGATATGTAACACCGGGTAGTTAGACTAGTATAGTCATTCTTTTGTGATACATTGCGATGTATCAGCTGATGTGGTTTTGTAATCTAACTGATATGATGTATTAATCTGGATGACTTATGTGCATTTGAATTAATATTTTGGAACTGCTTAAATGATTTGATCTTCCGCTTACTTTTGAAAATGTTACATATTTTATGGAGCAAAATGTTAAAGTGTTTTATTGGTGAAGTTGTGACATTCTTCTTTTATACCTTATTCTAAAACTTTTACTCTGATGAATTTGTATATGCTTAAATGTTTTATATGCATTTATTTGGCGTATAGAAGGGGTGTTACAGTCGATGCAGTCCCTTATCCAATAAGGTTCTCCGCGATACGAAAGCAGTATCTCTAAACACATGAGATTCTTCGGGTGGTCGAAGCAGTCCCTTATCCAATAAGGTTCTTCGCGATACCAAAGCAGTATCTCTAAACACATGAGATTCTTCGGGTGGTCGAAGCAGTCCCTTATCCAATATGGTTCTTTGCGATACCAAAACAGTATCTCTAAACACACGAGATTGTTCGTGATACCAAAGCAGTATCTCTAAATACATGAGATTTCTCGGGTGGTCAATGCAGTCCCTTAACCAATAAGGTTCTTCGTGATACCAAAGCAGTATCTCTAAACACATGAGATTCTTCGGGTGGTCGAAGCAGTCCCTTATCCAATAAGGTTCTTCGCGATACCAAAGCAGTATCTCTAATCCCATGAGATTCTTCGGGTGGTCAAAGCAGTCCCTTATCCAATAAGGTTCTTCGCGATACCAAAGCATTATCTCTAAACACATGAGATTCGTCGGGTGGTCTAAGCAGTCCCTTATCCAATAAGGTTCTTCGCGATACCAAAATAGTATCTCTAAACACATGAGATTCTTCGGGTGGTCGATGCAGTCCCTTATCCAATAAGGTTCTTCGCGATACGAAAGCAGTATCTCTAAACACATGAGATTCTTCGGGTGGTTGAAGCAGTCCCTTATCCAATAAGGTTCTTCGCGATACCAAAGCAGTATCTCTAAACACATGAGATTCTTCGGGTGATCGAAGCAGTACCTTATTCAATAAGGTTCTTCGTGATACCAAAGCAGTATCTCTAAACACATGATATTCTTCGGGTGGTCGAAGCAGTCCCTTATCCAATAAGGTTCTTCGCGATACCAAAGCAGTATCTCTAAACACATGAGATTCTTCGGGTGGTTGAAGCAGTCCCTTATTCAATAAGGTTCTTTGTAACAGCCCAAATTTCATTAAATAATTAATTGTAGTAATTAATTGATTTAGTGGGATTTTTATTAATGTTAGAAATTAATTTTTATTAATTGGAATTAATAGAGAATTGAGGAGGAAATTGGAAGGAAGGAAAATGAAGGAAATATATAAGAGAGAAAGAAAAGAAAGTTAGAAAAACATTTGGAAGGAAAGAGGAAAGAAGAAGAAAGGAGAGAAAGAGAAGAGAAGAAGAGGAAAAAGTGGAAATCATCAAGAACCAACATCAAAGCTCCTATTAATCGAGGTAAGGGTGAGAAATGTTTCTATTTGATCATTGTATGATGTTATGTATGTTGGGTTGGGGCTTTGGTAGAGTTTTCATCACTTTCCATTTAGGGCAAAATGTTGGATAATTGGTAGATTGATGATTTAATCGGTTGAAACTGAGTAATAATGCAGTAGAATAGTCGGGTAACATGTATTGATGTTGTTTATACTGATTTGGATGTGTAAGAGAGGGTTGATGATGGGTTGGTGAAGGAGGAACAAAATAGGGTTCTGTTCTGCGCAGGTTCGCTGGCTCTCGCCAGGCGAGCGAAGGCGAAGCTTCGCCAGGCGAAGCCTAGCGAATGTTGGCGAGTAATTATATTTAAGTCCCAGTGGACTTCGCTGGTGGGTTCGCCAGGCGAAGGTGGATAGCGAAGGTTCGCCCAGCGAAGGTGCTGGCGAATGGTGGCGAATGAAGTCAGTAGCTACTGACTTGGGCTCGCTGGGAAGTCTCGCCAGGCGAAGCCTAGCGAGTGTTCGCTGAGAGGGTTCGCCAGGCGAAGGTCAGGCGAAGGTTCGCTGCGGGGTCTCGCCAGGCGAATGTGGGCGAGTTTGACAGCATTTTTCTTTTGCTGTGTTGATCATGTGGAGATGGTTTGGTTGTTTCACATAGGTGGATACCTTATGATAAGGATATAGATATGATCTATTATGGTAACATGTGTTGTGGGTAACCTTCGGGCGTGAATCCTAGAGTTGTGATATGAATGATTAATTATAATCGGTTAAAATACATGAGAACATAATAAGTGATTATGTGTGTATTATTTAATGAATTTGCAAATGCTTGATGTGTATACAATTATGTAATGAGTATGCATGAGAACATTTTGAATATGTGTGCATAACTTATAATTGTATGATTGGTATTGTAATGAGAATACCTTGATTGTTGTGATAAATAGAAATACATGTGAATACAATGATGAATGTATGTGTATTGTCTAATGAACTTGCGAATGCTTAATGGGTACACAACTATGTGATGAGTATGCATGAGAACATTGTAGATATGTGTGCATGACTTATAATTGTATAAATGGTATTGTGATGTGAATACCTTGATTGTGTGATATATGTTGTATGTACAATCATTGTGTAATTCTTGAAGTGATGAATTATGTAAATGCATGAGATTAAGATGTCGGTCTTAAGTGCATTTGTTGTGGTTGATTGTACATGCATCATCTAGTCAAGAGGCAATGTATGTTAGTTTCGTGGAAACTAGTGGCTTGTCCCAAACCTAGAAGTGTGGGTTTGAAGGCTTAGAGGACGGGCCTTTGTGGTTATCGGTCTAGAAGTGTGGACCCGGTTTAATGTAAAAACCGAAAAAAAGATAACGGGTTATCGGTCTAGAAGTGTGGACCCGGTTTAATGTAAAAACCGAAAAAAGATAACGAGAGTCGGTACCGCATTGCATGAGTTGCATTGAGTTGTTGAGTCACATTGATATATGACATATGCATGAAGTGATGCTTATGTGTGAATGATGAGATTGTGGAAATTGTAAGTGTATACATAATGTGGGAATGCTTTGTGAATATCCATGTTTGTATATATATATATGTGTGGTAAATATATATGACTATGAGAATGAAGTGTGGTGAGAAATGTGAATATGTGCTATATGACTACCTATATATATATATAATCTTATGCTTTGATTATTATGGTTATATTTCTCACCCTTCTGCTGTTTTATAATGCTCTACGAGGCATTGCAGATTAGGATGCTGGAGTCCTTTTGTGAAGATTAGTCTTCATTCTTTTGAGTCTGCTGCTCTGATATGTAACACCGGGTAGTTAGACTAGTATAGTCATTCTTTTGTGATACATTGCGATGTATCAGCTGATGTGGTTTTGTAATCTAACTGATATGATGTATTAATCTGGATGACTTATGTGCATTTGAATTAATATTTTGGAACTGCTTAAATGATTTGATCTTCCGCTTACTTTTGAAAATGTTACATATTTTATGGAGCAAAATGTTAAAGTGTTTTATTGGTGAAGTTGTGACATTCTTCTTTTATACCTTATTCTAAAACTTTTACTCTGATGAATTTGTATATGCTTAAATGTTTTATATGCATTTATTTGGGGTATAGAAGGGGTGTTACAGTCGATGCAGTCCCTTATCCAATAAGGTTCTCCGCGATACGAAAGCAGTATCTCTAAACACATGAGATTCTTCGGGTGGTCGAAGCAGTCCCTTATCCAATAAGGTTCTTCGCGATACCAAAGCAGTATCTCTAAACACATGAGATTCTTTGGGTGGTCGAAGCAGTCCCTTATCCAATATGGTTCTTTGCGATACCAAAACAGTATCTCTAAACACACGAGATTGTTCGTGATACCAAAGCAGTATCTCTAAATACATGAGATTTCTCGGGTGGTCAATGCAGTCCCTTAACCAATAAGGTTCTTCGTGATACCAAAGCAGTATCTCTAAACACATGAGATTCTTCGGGTGGTCGAAGCAGTCCCTTATCCAATAAGGTTCTTCGCGATACCAAAGCAGTATCTCTAATCCCATGAGATTCTTCGGGTGGTCAAAGCAGTCCCTTATCCAATAAGGTTCTTCGCGATACCAAAGCATTATCTCTAAACACATGAGATTCGTCGGGTGGTCTAAGCAGTCCCTTATCCAATAAGGTTCTTCGCGATACCAAAATAGTATCTCTAAACACATGAGATTCTTCGGGTGGTCGATGCAGTCCCTTATCCAATAAGGTTCTTCGCGATACGAAAGCAGTATCTCTAAACACATGAGATTCTTCGGGTGGTTGAAGTAGTCCCTTATCCAATAAGGTTCTTCGCGATACCAAAGCAGTATCTCTAAACACATGAGATTCTTCGGGTGATCGAAGCAGTACCTTATTCAATAAGGTTCTTCGTGATACCAAAGCAGTATCTCTAAACACATGATATTCTTCGGGTGGTCGAAGCAGTCCCTTATCCAATAAGGTTCTTCGCGATACCAAAGCAGTATCTCTAAACACATGAGATTCTTCGGGTGGTTGAAGCAGTCCCTTATTCAATAAGGTTCTTTGTAACAGCCCAAATTTCATTAAATAATTAATTGTAGTAATTAATTGATTTAGTGGGATTTTTATTAATGTTAGAAATTAATTTTTATTAATTGGAATTAATAGAGAATTGAGGAGGAAATTGGAAGGAAGGAAAATGAAGGAAATATATAAGAGAGAAAGAAAAGAAAGTTAGAAAAACATTTGGAAGGAAAGAGGAAAGAAGAAGAAAGGAGAGAAAGAGAAGAGAAGAAGAGGAAAAAGTGGAAATCATCAAGAACCAACATCAAAGCTCCTATTAATCGAGGTAAGGGTGAGAAATGTTTCTATTTGATCATTGTATGATGTTATGTGTGTTGGGTTAGGGTTTTGGTAGAGTTTCCATCACTTTCCATTTAGGGAAAAATGTTGGATAATCGGTAGATTGAGGATTTGATCGGTTGAAACTGAGTAATAATGCCGTAGAATAGTCGGGTAACATGTATTGATGTTGTTTATACTGATTTGGATGTGTAAGAGAGGGTTAATGATGGATTGGTGAAGGAGGAACAGAGTGTGATTCTGTTCTGCGCAGGTTCGCTGGCTCTCGCCAGGCGAGCAAAGGCGAAGCTTCGCCAGGCGAAGCCTAGCGAATGCTAGCGAATAATTATAAGTTAAATCCCAGTGGACTTCGCTGGCAAGTTCGCCAGGCGAGGTTGGATAGCGAAGGTTCGCCCAGCGAAGGTGCTGGCGAATGGTGGCGAATGAAGTCAGTAGCTACTGACTTGGGTTTGCTGGGAAGTCTCGCCAGGCGAAGCCTAGCGAGTGTTCGGTGAGGGAGTTCGCCAGGCGAAGGCCAGACGAAGGTTCGCTGCGAGGGTTCGCCAGGAGAATGTGGGCGAGTTTGACAGCATTGTCTTTTGCTGTGTTGATCATGTGGAGATGGTTTGGTTGTTCCACATAGGTGGATACCTTATGATATGAATATAGATATGATCTATTGTGATAACATGTGTTGTGGGTAGCCTTCGGGCGTGAATCCTAGAGTTGTGATATGAAGGATTAATTGTAATCGGTTAAAATACATGTGAACATAATAAGTGATTATGTGTGTATTATTTAATGAATTTGCAAATGCTTGATGTGTATACAATTATGTAATGAGTATGCATGAGAACATTTTGAATATGTGTGCATAACTTATAATTGTATGATTGGTATTGTAATGAGAATACCTTGATTGTTGTGATAATTAGAGATACATGGGAATACAATGAGAAATGTATGTGTATCGTCTAATGAATTGTGAGTGCATATATGTATGCGATTGTGGTGTGAATGCATGGGAACATATTGATATGTGTGCATTGTTGTTGAATATGATGATGTGTGAAATGAATACATTGATAAATGTTTGATATATGTTGTATGTGCAATCATGATGAAATTTTCGAAGGGGTGAATTATTCGAATGCATGAGATTAAGATGTCGGTCTTAAGTGCATTTGTTGTGGTTGATTGTACATGCATCATTTAGTCAAGATGCAATGTCTGTTAGTTTCGTGGAAACTAGTGGCTTGTCCCAAACCTAGAAGTGTGGGTTTGAAGGCTTAGAGGACGGGCCTTTATGGTTATCGGTCTAGAAGTGTGGACCCGGTTTAATGTAAAAACCGAAAAAAAAAGATAACGGGTTATCGGTCTAGAAGTGTGGACCCGGTTTAATGTAAAAACCGAAAAAAAAGATAACGGGTTATCGGTCTAGAAGTGTGTACCCGGTTTAATGTAAAAACCGAAAAAAAAAATATAACGGGTTATCGGTCTAGAAGTGTGGACCCGGTTTAATGTAAAAACCGAGAAAAAAAAAAGATAACGAGAATCGGTACCGCATTGCATGAGTTGCATTGAGTTGTTGAGTCACATTAATATATAACATATGCATGAAGTGATGCTTATGTGTGAATGATGAGATTGTGAAATTGTGAGAGTATGCATGATGTGGACATGCTTTACAAATATTCGTGTTGTTATTATATGTGTGGCAAATATACATAACTAAGAAATTGAAGTGTGGTGAGAAATGTGAATATGTGGTATATGATACCTATATATACGTAATCTTATGCCTTGATTATTATGGTTATATTTCTCACCCTTCTGCTGTTTTATAATGCTCTATGAGGCATTGCAGATTAGGATGCTGGAGTCCTTTTGTGAAGTTAGTCTTCATTCTTTTGAGTCGGCTGCTCTGATATGTAACACCGGGTAGTTAGACTAGTATAGTCATTCTTTTGTGATACATTACGATGTATCAGCCGATGTGGTTTTGTAATCTAACTGATATGATGTGTTAATCTGGATGACTTATGTGCATTTGAATTAATATTTTGGAACTGATTAAATGATGTTATCTTCCGCTTCAATTAAATGTTGAAATGTGATTTCTAAAACTACGAAAACGTTACATATTTTATGGAGCAAAAATGTTAAAGTGTTTTATTGGTGAAATTGTGGCATTCTTCTTTTATACCTTATTATAAAACCTTTTTACTCTGATATTGTGTATGTGCTTAATTGTTTTATATGCATTTATTTGGGGTATAGAAAGGGGTGTTACAATAGTGGTATCAGAGCAGGTCGGTCCGTCCGGCCAAGTTGTTAGAGTGTTTTTCCCTGTGTGTTATTGATATGCGTGTGTTGCATTATCAATATTGGTTGTTCTTACGTGGTTCTGTGGTTGGAATTAGTAAGATGGTTGCAGGAAGGAACGACGAAGCGATTGCGGAGGCATTGACGAGATTGGCGGGGGCAATTGGGCAGAATCCTCCGGCCAATGTGAATGTGAGGAATCATGCTGATGATGGATTCCGTGCTTTGGGGAAATTCCAAAAGAATAACCCTCCGGTCTTCAAGGGAACTCATGAACCGGACATGGCACAAATTTGGTTGAAAGCTGTGGAAAAGATTTTTCGAGTTATGAATTGCTCGGATGCACAGAAGGTGCAGTTTGGGACTCATATGCTCGAAGAAGAAGCTGAAGATTGGTGGGGTAATACTCGCCAAAGATTTGAGGAAGATGATATGGTGATTACGTGGGGTTTGTTTAGAGAAACCTTTCTGGAGAAGTATTTTCCAGAGGATGTGCGGGGGAAGAAAGAGGTCGAATTTCTTGAGTTGAAGCAAGGTAATTCGACGGTTGCTGAGTATGCGGCGAAATTTAAGGAGTTGATCAAATTTTGTCCTCACTATAATACTGGTAATGTTGAGAGGTCTAAGTGCCTCAAGTTTGTGAACGGTTTGAGACCCGAGATTAGACAAGCTATTGGGTACCAGGAAATCAGACGGTTTTCTGAGTTGGTTAACAAGAGCAGAATTTATGACGAAGACAGTAGGGCTAGGTCTAGCCACTACAAGAGCCTAAGTGACAAGAAAGGAAAAGGACAATTCAGAGGAAAACCTTACGTAACTCCTGCTGATAAGGGGAAACAAAAGGTTGGTTTTGGCAAGAAGCCAAGTGGGGGAGTTTCTACCCAGGTCAGGTGTTACACTTGTGGTGAAGCGGGGCATCGTGCTCCGGAGTGCAAAAGTGTTGAACCGAAGTGTTTTAAGTGTGGCAAGCCAGGCCACAAGGCTCTAGAGTGTAGAAGTGGTGCAGGTGTTACTTGCTACAATTGTGGTGAGCAGGGGCACATCAGTACCAAATGTGATAAGCCGAAGAAGAATCAAGGGAGCGGGAAAGTTTTCGCTCTATCTGGATCTGAGACTGCTAGCGACGATCGATTGATCCGAGGTACGTGTTTTATTAATGGCACACCTTTGATCGCTATAATTGATACCGGAGCTACACATTCTTTTATTTCTTTGGATTGTGTTAGGAGGTTGAATCTTGAGTTGTCTGTGATTGGTGGCGGTATGGTTATTGATACTCCTGCTATGGGTTCGGTAACTACACCGTATGTTTGCTTGAATTGCCTGTTGAGTATTTTCGGTAGAGATTTTAGGATCGATTTATTGTGTCTTCATTTGGATCAACTGGATGTCATTCTTGGGATGAATTGGTTAAAATTCAATCGTGTGTATATTAACTGTTTTGACAAAACGGTTATTTTTCCCGATTCGGATGTTGAAAGAGATTTGTTTATGACAAGGAAACAAGTGAAGGAATCGGTACAAGATGGGGCTAAGGTATTTATGCTTATGGCAACTTTGAGGACTAGTGAAAGTGAAGAGATTGAGGCTTTGCCCATTGTTAGAGATTTTTCGGAAGTATTCCCTGAAGAGATAAAGGATTTACCGCCGGAGCGAGAAGTGGAGTTTTCGATAGATTTGATTCTTGGAACTAGTCCGATATCGATGGCTCGATATCGTATGTCGGCCTCGGAGTTAAAAGAGTTGAAGAGTCAACTTGAGGATTTGCTTGAAAAGAGGTTTATTCGTCCGAGCGTGTCACCGTGGGGTGCACCGGTGTTGTTGGTTAAGAAGAAAGAGGGTTCTATGATGCTCTTTGTAGATTACAGACAGTTGAACAAGGTGACTATTAAGAATAAGTATCCACTTCCAAGGATTGATGATCTGATGGATCAGTTGGTTGGTGCAAGCGTGTTCAGCAAGATTGATTTGAGATCTGGGTATCATCAGATCCGTGTGAAAGCTGAGGATATTCAGAAGACGACCTTTCGGACGAGGTATGGACACTATGAGTATTCCGTGATGCCATTTGGTGTGACTAATGCACCAGGTGTATTTATGGAGTACATGAATAGGATTTTCCATCCGTATTTGGATACGTTTGTGGTTGTGTTTATCGACGACATCTTGGTTTATTCGAAGAGCGAAGGAGAGCATGCCGAGCATCTGAAGATTGTGTTATCTGTGCTAAGAGAGAAGCAGTTGTTCGCGAAGCTTTCTAAGTGTGAATTTTGGTTGAAGGAAGTTAGTTTCCTTTGTCATGTGATTTCTAGTGGTGGTATTGCGGTCGATCCGTCGAAGGTTGAAGCGGTGTCGCAATGGGAGACTCCGAAGTCAGTTTTTGAGATCAGAAGTTTTCTTGGTTTAGCCGGTTATTATCGGAAGTTTATTGAAGGATTTGCTAAGTTATCTTTGTCGTTGACGCAGTTGACTAGGAAAGGTCAAGCCTTTGTTTGGGACGCCAAGTGTGAAGCGAGTTTTCAAGAACTTAAGCGAAGGTTGACGACAGCTCCTGTTTTGATTCTGCCAAATCAAGAAGAACCATTCGTTGTGTATTGTGATTCTTCTTTGATGGGTTTAGGAGGTGTGTTGATGCAGAATAACCAAGTTGTAGCTTATGCTTCGAGGCAACTCAAAGTGCATGAGAAGAATTATCCTATGCATGACTTAGAGTTGGTTGTCGTTGTGTTCGTGTTGAAACTTTGGAGCCATTATTTATTTGGCGCAAGATTTGAAGTGTTTAGCGACCACAAGAGTTTGAGATATCTTTTTGATCAAAAGGAATTGAATGCGAGACAAAGAAGATGGCTTGAACTTTTGAAGGATTATGATTTTGGCTTGAATTACCATCCGGGTAAAGCGAATGTTGTAGCGGATGCATTGAGTCGGAAATCATTGCATATGTCGGCGTTGATGGTGAAAGAGTTAGAATTGGTCGAGCAATTTCGAGATTTGAGTTTGGTATGTGAGAGAACTTCTTTTGGATTTAAGTTGGGTATGTTAAAGCTTACGAGTGGTATTTTGGACGAAATTCGAGAAGGACAGAAATCGGATTTGAGCTTAGTTGATCGATTGACTTTAATCAACCAAGGCCGAGGTGGTGATTTTCGGATTGATGAGAACGGTATTATGAGATGTCGGGATCGAGTTTGTATTCCAAATGTTGTTGAGCTGAAAAAGAGTATCCTTGAAGAAGGACATCGTAGCGGATTGAGTATTCATCCGGGTGCTACTAAGATGTATCAGGATTTGAGGAAAGTATTTTGGTGGCCTAGTATGAAGAAGGATATCGCAGAATTTGTATATTCTTGTTTGACTTGCCAGAAGTCAAAGATTGAGCATATGAAGCCATCGGGTTTGATGAAGCTGTTGTTTATTCCTGAGTGGAAGTGGGATAGTATCTCCATGGATTTTGTATCGGGTTTGCCGAGGACGCCGAGTAATTTTGAGGCTATTTGGGTTATCGTGGATAGATTGACTAAATCTGCTCACTTTATCCCTATGCGTATGGATTACCCTTTGGAGAAGTTGGCTAAGCTGTATATTGAGAGGATTGTGTGTCTGCATGGTATTCCGTTAAGTATTGTTTCGGATAGAGATCCGCGGTTTACTTCGAGATTTTGGGAGAGCCTGCAAAGTGCCTTGGGTACTAAGTTGCGTTTGAGTTCAGCTTATCATCCTCAGACTGATGGTCAGACAGAAAGGACGATTCAGTCGCTTGAAGATCTTTTGAGAGCTTGTGTATTGGAAAAAGGAGGGGCTTGGGATAGCTACTTGCCTTTGATTGAGTTTACCTACAACAACAGTTTCCATTCGAGTATTGGTATGGCACCATTTGAGGCGTTGTATGGTAGGCGGTGTAGGACACCATTGTGTTGGTTCGAGTCCGGAGAGAGTTCGGTTGTTGGACCCGAGTTAGTTCAACAGACCACTGATAAGATCAAGATGATTCAAGAGAAGATGAGAATTACTCAGAGTCGTCAGAAGAGTTATTATGACAAGAGGAGGAAGGCACTTGAATTTCAAGAGGGAGATCATGTGTTTCTTCGAGTCACTCCGATGACAGGTGTTGGTAGGGCACTGAAGTCGCGCAAGTTGTCGCCGCGTTTCATTGGTCCTTATCAGATTTTGCAAAGGATAGGAGAAGTGGCCTATCGTGTGCCTTTACCACCGTCGCTTGCTAATCTTCATGACGTATTCCATGTATCTCAGTTGAGGAAATACATTGCGGATCCGTCTCATGTAGTCCAAGTAGATGATGTGCAAGTGAGAGATAACCTGACTGTTGAGACATCACCTATGTGGATAGCGGATCGGAAATTGAAGCAGCTTCGAGGTAAAGAGATTGCTTTAGTGAAGGTCGCTTGGGGAGGACCAGCTGGTGGAAATGTTACTTGGGAGCTTGAGAGTCGGATGAAAGAGTCTTATCCAGAGCTGTTTGAATCAGGTAACATTTTCGAGGACGAAAATTCCTAAAGTGGGGGAGAGTTGTAACAGCCCAAATTTCATTAAATAATTAATTGTAGTAATTAATTGATTTAGTGGGATTTTTATTAATGTTAGAAATTAATTTTTATTAATTGGAATTAATAGAGAATTGAGGAGGAAATTGGAAGGAAGGAAAATGAAGGAAATATATAAGAGAGAAAGAAAAGAAAGTTAGAAAAACATTTGGAAGGAAAGAGGAAAAAAGAAGAAAGGAGAGAAAGAGAAGAGAAGAAGAGGAAAAAGTGGAAATAATCAAGAACCAACATCAAAGCTCCGATTAATCGAGGTAAGGGTGAGATATGTTTCTATTTGATCATTGTATGATGTTATGTATGTTGGGTTAAGGTTTTGGTAGAGTTTCCATCACTTTCCATTTAGGGCAAAATGTTGGATAATCGGTAGATTGAGGATTTGATCGGTTGAAACTGAGTAATAATGCCGTAGAATAGTCGGGTAACATGTATTGATGTTGTTTATACTGATTTGGATGTGTAAGAGAGGGTTAATGATGGATTGGTGAAGGAGGAACAGAGTGTGATTCTGTTCTGCGCAGGTTCGCTGGCTCTCGCCAGGCGAGCAAAGGCGAAGCTTTGCCAGGCGAAGCCTAGCAAATGCTAGCAAATAATTATAAGTTAAATCCCAGTGGACTTCGCTGGCGAGTTCGCCAGGCAAGGTTGGATAGCGAAGGTTCGCCCAACGAAGGTGCTGGTGAATGGTGGCGAATGAAGTCAGTAGCTACTGACTTGGGTTCGCTGGGAAGTCTCGCCAGGCGAAGCCTAGGGAGTGTTCGCTGAGGGAGTTCGCCAGGCGAAGGCCAGACGAAGGTTCGCTGCGAGGGTTCGCCAGGCGAATGTGGGCGAGTTTGACAGCATTTTCTTTTGTTGTGTTGATCATGTGGAGATGGTTTGGTTGTTCCACATAGGTGGATACCTTATGATATGAATATAGATATGATCTATTGTGATAACATGTGCTGTGGGTAGCCTTTGGGCGTGAATCCTAGAGTTGTGATATGAAGGATTAATTGTAATCGGTTAAAATACATGTGAACATAATAAGTGATTATGTGTGTATTATTTAATGAATTTGCGAATGCTTGATGTGTATACAATTATGTAATGAGTATGCATGAGAACATTTTGAATATGTGTGCATAACTTATAATTGTATGGTTGGTATTGTAATGAGAATACCTTGATTGTTGTGATAATTAGAGATACATGGGAATACAATGAGAAATGTATGTGTATCGTCTAATGAATTGTGAGTGCATATATGTATGCGATTGTGGTGTGAATGCATGGGAACATATGTGATATGTGTGCATTGTTGTTGAATATGATGATGTGTGAAATGAATACATTGATAAATGTTTGATATATGTTGTATGTGCAATCATGATGAAATTCTCGAAGGGGTGAATTATTCGAATGCATGAGATTAAGATGTCGGTCTTAAGTGCATTTGTTGTGGTTGATTGTACATGCATCATTTAGTCAAGAGGCAATGTCTGTTAGTTTCGTGGAAACTAGTGGCTTGTCCCAAACCTAGAAGTGTGGGTTTGAAGGCTTAGAGGACGGGCCTTTGTGGTTATCGGTCTAGAAGTGTGGACCCGGTTTAATGTAAAAACCGGAAAAAAAAGATAACGGGTTATCGGTCTTGAAGTGTGGACCCGGTTTAATGTAAAAACCGAAAAAAAAGATAACGGGTTATTGGTCTAGAAGTGTGGACCCAGTTTAATGTAAAAACCGAAAAAAAAAAGATAATGGGTTATCGGTCTAGAAGTGTGGACCCGGTTTAATGTAAAAACCAAAAAAAAAAAGATAACGAGAATCGGTACCGCATTGCATGAGTTGCATTGAGTTGTTGAGTCACATTAATATATAACATATGCATGAAGTGATGCTTATGTGTGAATGATGAGATTGTGAAATTGTGAGAGTATGCATGATGTGGACATGCTTTACAAATATTCGTGTTGTTATTATATGTGTGGCAAATATACATAACTAAGAAATTGAAGTGTGGTGAGAAATGTGAATATGTGGTATATGATACCTATATATACGTAATCTTATGCCTTGATTATTATGGTTATATTTCTCACCCTTCTGCTGTTTTATAATGCTCTATGAGGCATTGCAGATTAGGATGCTGGAGTCCTTTTGTGAAGTTAGTCTTCATTCTTTTGAGTCGGCTGCTCTGATATGTAACACCGGGTAGTTAGACTAGTATAGTCATTCTTTTGTGATACATTGCGATGTATCAGCCGATGTGGTTTTGTAATCTAACTGATATGATGTATTAATCTGGATGACTTATGTGCATTTGAATTAATATTTTGGAACTGATTAAATGATGTTATCTTCCGCTTAAATTAAATGTTGAAATGTGATTTCTAAAACTACGAAAACGTTACATATTTTATGGAGCAAAAATGTTAAAGTATTTTATTGGTGAAATTGTGGCATTCTTCTTTTATACCTTATTATAAAACCTTTTTACTCTGATATTGTGTATGTGCTTAATTGTTTTATATGCATTTATTTGGGGTATAGAAGGGGGTGTTACATTCTTCGCGATACCAAAGCAGTATCTCTAATCACATGAGATTCTTCGGGTGGTCAAAGCAGTCCCTTATCCAATAAGGTTCTTCGCGATACCAAAGCAGTATCTTTAAACACATGAGATTCGTTCGGTGGTCGAAGCGGTCCCTTATCCAATAAGGTTCTTCGCAATACCCAAACAGTATCTCTAAACACATGAGATTCTTCGGGTGGTTGAAGCAGTCCCTTATCCAGTAAGGTTCTTCGCGATACCAAAGCAGTATCTCTAAACACATGAGATTCTTCGGGTGATCGAAGCAGTACCTTATTCAATAAGGTTCTTCGTGATACCAAAGAAGTAGCTCTAAACATATGATATTCTTCGGGTGGTCGAAGCAGTCCCTTATCCAATAAGGTTCTTTGCGATACCAAAGCAGTATCTCTAAACACATAAGATTCTTCGGGTTGTCGAAGCTGTCCCTTATCCAATAAGGTTCTTCGCGATACCAAAACACTATCTCTAAACACATGAGATTCTTCGTGATACCAAAGCAGTATCTCTAAATACATGAGATTTCTCGGGTGGTCGATGCAGTCCCTTATTCAATAAGGTTCTTCGCGATTCGAAAGCAGTATCTCTAAACACATGAGATTCGTCGGGTGGTCGAAGCAGTCCCTTATCCAATAAGGTTCTTCGCGATACCAAAGCAGTATCTCTAATCACATGAGATTCTTCGGGTGGTCGAAGCATTCCCTTATCCAATAAGGTTCTTCACGATACCAAAGCATTATCTCTAAACACATGAGATTCGTCGGGTGGTCGAAGCAGTCCCTTATCCAATAAGGTTCTTCGTGATACCAAAATAGTTTCTCTAAACACATGAGATTCTTCGGGTGGTTGAAGCAGTCCCTTGTCCAATAAAGTTCTTCGCGATACGAAAGCAGTATCTCTAAACACATGAGATTCTTCGGGTGGTTGATGCAGTCCCTTATCCAATAAGGTTCTTCGCGATATGAAAGCAGTATCTCTAAACACATGAGATTCTTCGGGTGGTCGAAGCAGTCCCTTATCCAATAAGGTTCTTCGTGATACCAAAGCAGTATCTCTAAACACATGAGATTCTTCGGGTGGTCGAAGCAGTCCCTTATCCAATATGGTTCTTTGCGATACCAAAACAGTATCTCTAAACACATGAGATTGTTCGTGATACCAAAGCAGTATCTCTAAATACATGAGATTTCTCGGGTGGTCAAGGCAGTCCCTTAACCAATAAGGTTCTTCGTGATACCAAAGTAGTATCTTTAAACACATGAGATTCCTCGGGTGGTCTATGCAGTCCCTTATCCAATAAAGTTATTCGCGATACGAAAGCATTATCTCTAAACACATGAGATTCTTTGGGTGGTCGAAGCAGTCCCTTATCCAATAAGGTTCTTCGCGATTCCAAAGCAGTATCTCTAATCACATGAGATTCTTCGGGTGGTCACAGCAGTCCCTTATCCAATAAGGTTCTTCGTGATACCAAAGTAGTATCTCTAAACACATGAGATTCTTCGGGTGATCGAAGCAGTACCTTATTCAATAAGGTTCTTCGTGATACCAAAGCAGTATCTCTAAACACATGATATTCTTCGGGTGGTCGAAGTAGTCCCTTATCCAATAAGGTTCTTCGCGATACCAAAGCAGTATCTCTAAACACATGAGATTCTTCGGGTGGTCGAAGCAGTCCCTTATCCAATAAGGTTCTTTGCGATACCAAAACACTATCTCTAAACACATGAGATTCTTCGTGATACCAAAGCAGTATCTCTAAATACATGAGATTTCTCGGGTGGTCGATGCAGTCCCTTATTCAATAAGGTTCTTCGCGATACAAAAGCAGTATCTCTAAACACATGAGATTCTTCGGGTGGTCGAAGAAGTCCCTTATCCAATAAGGTTTTTCGCGATACCAAAGCAGTATCTCTAATCACATGAGATTCTTCGGGTGGTCGAAGCAGTCCCTTATCCAATAAGGTTCTTCGCGATACCAAAGCGTTATCTCTAAACACATGAGATTTTTTCGGGTGGTCTAAGCAGTCCCTTATCCAATAAGGTTCTTCGCGATACCAAAATAGTATCTCTAAACACATGATATTCTTCGGGTGGTTGAAGCAGTCCCTTATCCAATAAGGTTCTTCGCGATACGAAAGCAGTATCTCTAAACACATGAGATTCTTCGGGTGGTCGATGCAGTCCCTTATCCAATAAGGTTCTTCGCGATACCAAAGCAGTATCTCTAAACACATGAGATTCTTCGGGTGGTCGAAGCAGTCCCTTATCCAATATGGTTCTTTGCGATACCAAAACAGTATCTCTACACACATGAGATTGTTCGTGATACCAAAGCAGTATCTCTAAATACATGAGATTTCTCGGGTGGTCAATGCAGTCCCTTAACCAATAAGGTTCTTCGTGATACCAAAGTAGTATCTCTAAACACATGAGATTCTTCGGGTGGTCGAAGCAGTCCCTTATCCAATAAGGTTCTTCGCGATACCAAAGCAGTATCTCTAGTCCCATGAGATTCTTCGGGTGGTCAAAGCAGTCCCTTATCCAATAAGGTTCTTCGCGATACCAAAGCATTATCTCTAAACACATGAGATTCGTCGGGTGGTCTAAGCAGTCCCTTATCCAATAAGGTTCTTCGCGATACCAAAATAGTATCTCTAAACACATGAGATTCTTCGGGTGGTCGATGCAGTCCCTTATCCAATAAGGTTCTTCGCGATACGAAAGCAGTATCTCTAAACACATGAGATTTTTCGGGTGGTCGATGCAGTCCCTTATCCAATAAGGTTCTTCGCGATACCAAAGCAGTATCTCTAAACACATGAGATTCTTCGGGTCGTCGAAGCAGCCCCTTATCCAATATGGTTCTTTGCGATACCAAAACAGTACCTCTAAACACATGAGATTGTTCGTGATACCAAAGCAGTATCTCTAAATACATGAGATTTCTCGGGTGGTCAATGCAGTCCCTTAACCAATAAGGTTCTTCGTGATACCAAAGTAGTATCTCTAAACACATGAGATACCTCGGGTGGTCGATGCAGTCCCTTATCCAATAAGGTTATTCGCGATACGAAAGCATTATCTCTAAACACATGAGATTCTTTGGGTGGTCGAAGCAGTCCCTTATTCAATAAGGTTCTTCACGATACGAAAGCAGTATCTCTAAACACATGAGATTCTTCGGGTGGTCGAAGCAGTCCCTTATCCAATAAGGTTCTTCGCGATACCAAAGCAGTATCTCTAGTCCCATGAGATTCTTCGGGTGGTCAAAGCAGTCCCTTATCCAATAAGGTTCTTCCCGATACCAAAGCATTATCTCTAAACACATGAGATTCGTCGGGTGGTCTAAGCAGTCCCTTATCCAATAAGGTTCTTCGCGATACCAAAATAGTATCTCTAAACACATGAGATTCTTCGGGTGGTCGATGCAGTTCCTTATCCAATAAGGTTCTTCGCGATACGAAAGCAGTATCTCTAAACACATGAGATTCTTCGGGTGGTCGATGCAGTCCCTTATCCAATGAGGTTCTTCGCGATACCAAAGCAGTATCTTTAAACACATGAGATTCATCGGGTGGTCGAAGCAGTCCCTTATCCAATATGGTTCTTTGCGATAGCAAAACAGTATCTCTAAACACATGAGATTGTTCGTGATACCAAAGCAGTATCTCTAAATACATGAGATTTCTCGGGTGGTCAATGCAGTCCCTTAACCAATAAGGTTCTTCGTGATACCAAAGTAGTATCTATAAACACATGAGATTCCTCGGGTGGTCGATGCAGTCCCTTATCCAATAAGGTTATTCGCGATACCAAAGCATTATCTCTAAACACATGAGATTCTTTGGGTGGTTGAAGCAGTCCCTTATCCAATAAGGTTCTTCGCGATTCCAAAGCAGTATCTCTAATCACATGAGATTCTTTGGGTGGTCAAAGCAGTCCCTTATCCAATAAGGTTCTTCGCGATACCAAACCAGTATCTCTAAACACATGAGATTTGTCGGGTGGTCGAAGCAGTTCCTTATCAAATAAGGTTCTTCACGATACGAAAACAGTATCTCTAAACACATGAGATTCTTCGGGTGGTTGAAGCAGTCCCTTATCCAATAAGGTTCTTCGCGATACCAAAGCAATATCTCTAAACACATGAGATTCTTCGGGTGATCGAAGCAGTACCTTATTCAATAAGGTTCTTCGTGATACCAAAGCAGTATCTCTAAACACATGATATTCTTCGGGTGGTCGAAGTAGTCCCTTATCCAATAAGGTTCTTCGCGATACCAAAGCAGTATCTCTAAACACATGTGATTCTTCGGGTGGTCGAAGCAGTCCCTTATCCAATAAGGTTCTTCGCGATACCAAAACACTATCTCTAAACACATGAGATTCTTCGTGATACCAAAGCAGTATCTCTAAATACATGAGATTTCTCGGGTGGTCGATGCAGTCCCTTATTCAATAAGGTTCTTCTCGATACGAAAGCAGTATCTCTAAACACATGAGATTCTTCGGGTGGTGGAAGCAGTCCCTTATCCAATAAGGTTTTTCGGGATACCAAAGCAGTATCTCTAATCACATGAGATTCTTCGGGTGGTCGAAGCAGTCCCTTATCCAATAAGGTTCTTCGCGATACCAAAGCATTATCTCTAAACACATGAGATTCGTCGGGTGGTCTAAGCAGTCCCTTATCCAATAAGGTTCTTCGCGATACCAAAATAGTATCTCTAAACACATGAGATTCTTCGGGTGGTTGAAGCAGTCCCTTATCCAATAAGGTTCTTCGCGATACGAAAGCAGTATCTCTAAACACATGAGATTCTTCGGGTGGTCGATGCAGTCCCTTGTCCAATAAGGTTCTTCGCGATACCAAAGCAGTATCTCTAAACACATGAGATTCTTCGGGTGGTCGAAGCAGTCCCTTATCCAATATGGTTCTTTACGATACCAAAACAGTATCTCTAAACACATGAGATTGTTCGTGATACCAAAGCAGTATCTCTAAATACATGAGATTTCTCGGGTGGTCAATGCAGTCCCTTAACCAATAAGATTATTCGTGATACCAAAGTAGTATCTCTAAACACATGAGATACCTCGGGTGGTCGATGCAGTCCCTTATCCAATAAGGTTATTCGCGATACGAAAGCATTATCTCTAAACACATGAGATTCTTTGGGTGGTCGAAGCAGTCCCTTATTCAATAAGGTTCTTCACGATACGAAAGCAGTATCTCTAAACACATGAGATTCTTCGGGTGGTCGAAGCAGTCCCTTATCCAATAAGGTTCTTCGCGATACCAAAGCAGTATCTCTAATCCCATGAGATTCTTCGGGTGGTCGAAGCAGTCCCTTATCCAATAAGGTTCTTCGCGATACCAAAGCATTATCTCTAAACACATGAGATTCGTCGGGTGGTCTAAGCAGTCCCTTATCCAATAAGGTTCTTCGCGATACCAAAATAGTATCTCTAAACACATGAGATTCTTCGGGTCGTCGATGCAGTCCCTTATCCAATAAGGTTCTTCGCGATACGAAAGCAGTATCTCTAAACACATGAGATTCTTCGGGTGGTCAAAGTAGTCCCTTATCCAATAAGGTTCTTCGCGATACCAAAGCAGTATCTCTAAACACATGAGATTCATCGGATGGTCGAAGCAGTCCCTTATCCAATATGGTTCTTTGCGATACCAAAACAGTATCTCTAAACACATGAGATTGTTCGTGATACCAAAGCAGTATCTCTAAATACATGAGATTTCTCGGGTGGTCAATGCAGTCCCTTAACCAATAAGGTTCTTCGTGATACCAAAGCAGTATCTCTAAACACATGAGATTCGTCGGGTGGTCGAAGCAGTCCCTTATCCAATAAGGTTCTTCGCGATACCAAAACAGTATCTCTAAACACATGAGATTCTTCGGGTGGTTGAAGCAGTCCCTTATCCAATAAGGTTCTTCGCGATACCAAAGCTGTATCTCTAAACACATGAGATTCTTCGAGTGATCGAAGCAGTACCTTATTCAATAAGGTTCTTCGTGATACCAAAGCAGTATCTCTAAACACATGATATTCTTCGGGTGGTCGAAGCAGGCCCTTATCCAATAAGGTTCTTCGCGATACCAAAGCAGTATCTCTAAACACATGAGATTCTTCGGGTGGTCGAAGCAGTCCTTTATCCAATAAGGTTCTTCGTGATACCAAAACACTATCTCTAAACTCATGAGATTCCTCGTGATACGAAAGCATTATCTCTAAACACATGAGATTCTTTGGGTGGTCGATGCAGTCCCTTATTCAATAAGGTTCTTTGCGATACGAAAGCAATATCTCTAAACACATGAGATTCTTCGGGTGGTCGAAGCAGTCCCTTATCCAATAAGGTTCTTCGCGATACCAAAGCAGTATCTCTAATCCCATGAGATTCTTCGGGTGGTCGAAGCAGTCCCTTATCCAATAAGGTTCTTCGCGATACCAAAGCATTATCTCTAAACACATGAGATTCGTCGGGTGGTCTAAGCAGTCCCTAATCCAATAAGGTTCTTCGCGATACCAAAATAGTATCTCTAAACACATGAGATTCTTCGGGTCGTCGATGCAGTCCCTTATCTAATAAGGTTCTTCGCGATACGAAAGCAGTATCTCTAAACACATGAGATTCTTCGGGTGGTCGATGCAGTCCCTTATCCAATAAGGTTCTTCGCGATACCAAAGCAGTATCTCTAAACACATGAGATTCATCGGATGGTCGAAGCAGTCCCTTATCCAATATGGTTCTTTGCGATACCAAAACAGTATCTCTAAACACATGAGATTGTTCGTGATACCAAAGCAGTATCTCTAAATACATGAGATTTCTCGGGTGGTCAATGCAGTCCCTTAACCAATAAGGTTCTTCGTGATACCAAAGTAGTATCTCTAAACACATGAGATTCCTCGGGTGGTCGATGCAGTCCCTTATCCAATAAGGTTATTCGCGATACCAAAGCATTATCTCTAAACACATGAGATTCTTTGGGTGGTCGAAGCAGTCCCTTATCCAATAAGGTTCTTCGCGATTCCAAAGCAGTATCTCTAATCACATGAGATTCTTCGGGTGGTCAAAGTAGTCCCTTATCCAATAAGGTTCTTCGCGATACCAAAGCAGTATCTCTAAACACATGAGATTCGTCGGGTGGTCGAAGCAGTCCCTTATCCAATAAGGTTCTTCGCGATACCAAAACAGTATCTCTAAACACATGAGATTCTTCGGGTGGTTGAAGCAGTCCCTTATCCAATAAGGTTCTTCGCGATACCAAAGCTGTATCTCTAAACATATGAGATTCTTCGGGTGATCGAAGCAGTACCTTATTCAATAAGGTTCTTCGTGATACCAAAGCAGTATCTCTAAACACATGATATTCTTCGGGTGGTCGAAGCAGTCCCTTATCCAATAAGGTTCTTCGCGATACCAAAGCAGTATCTCTAAACACATGAGATTCTTCGGGTGGTTGAAGCAGTCCCTTATCCAATAAGGTTCTTCGTGATACCAAAACACTATCTCTAAACTCATGAGATTCCTCGTGATACCAAAGCAGTATCTCTAAATACATGAGATTTCTCGGGTGGTCGATGCAGTCCCTTATTCAATAAGGTTCTTCGCGATACGAAAGCAGTATCTCTAAACACATGAGATTCTTCAGGTGGTCGAAGCAGTCCCTTATCCAATAAGGTTCTTCGCGATACCAAAGCAGTATCTCTAATCACATGAGATTCATCGGGTGGTCGAAGCAGTCCCTTATCCAATAAGGTTCTTCGCGATACCAAAGCATTATCTCTAAACACATGAGATTCGTTGGGTGGTCTAAGCAGTCCCTTATCCAATAAGGTTCTTCGCGATACCAAAATAGTATCTCTAAACACATGAGATTCTTCGGGTGGTTGAAGCAGTCCTTTATCTAATAAGGTTCTTCGCGATACGAAAGCAGTATCTCTAAACACATGAGATTCTTCGGGTGGTCGATGCAGTCCCTTATCCAATAAGGTTCTTCGCGATACCAAAGCAGTATCTCTAAACACATGAGATTCATCGGGTGGTCGAAGCAGTCCCTTATCCAATATGGTTCTTTGCGATACCAAAACAGTATCACTAAACACATGAGATTGTTCGTGATACCAAAGCAGTATCTCTAAATACATGAGATTTCTCGGGTGGTCAATGCAGTCCCTTAACCAAAAAGGGTCTTCGTGATACCAAAGTAGTATCTCTAAACACATGAGATTCCTCGGGTGGTCGATGTAGTCCCTTATCCAATAAGGTTATTCGCGATACGAAAGCATTATCTCTAAACACATGAGATTCTTTGGGTGGTCGAAGCAGTCCCTTATCCAATAAGGTTCTTCGCGATTCCAAAGCAGTATCTCTAATCACATGAGACTCTTCGGGTGGTCAAAGCAGTCCCTTATCCAATAAGGTTCTTCGCGATACCAAAGCAGTATCTCTAAACACATGAGATTCGTCGGGTGGTCGAAGCAGTCCCTTATCCAATAAGGTTCTTCGCGATACCAAAACAGTATCTCTAAACACATGAGATTTTTCGGGTGGTTGAAGCAGTCCCTTATCCAATAAGGTTCTTCGCGATACCAAAGCAGTATCTCTAAACACATGAGATTCTTCGGAGGATCGAAGCAGTACCTTATTCAATAAGGTTCTTCGTGATACCAAAGCAGTATCTCTAAACACATGATATTCTTCGGGTGGTCGAAGCAGTCCCTTATCCAATAAGGTTTTTCGCGATACCAAAGCAGTATCTCTAAACACATGAGATTCTTCGGGTGGTCGAAGCAGTCCCTTATCCAATAAGGTTCTTCGCGATACCAAAACACTATCTCTAAACACATGAGATTCTTCGTTATACCAAAGAAGCATCTCTAAATACATGAGATTTCTCGGGTGGTCGATGCAGTCCCTTATTCAATAAGGTTCTTCGCGATACGAAAGCAGTATCTCTAAACACATGAGATTCTTCAGGTGGTCGAAGCAGTCCCTTATCCAATAAGGTTCTTCGCGATACCAAAGCAGTATCTCTAATCACATGAGATTCATCGGGTGGTCGAAGCAGTCCCTTATCCAATAAGGTTCTTCGCGATACCAAAGCATTATCTCTAAACACATGAGATTCGTCGGGTGGTCTAAGCAGTCCCTTATCCAATAAGGTTCTTCGCGATACCAAAATAGTATCTCTAAACACATGAGATTCTTCGGGTGGTTGAAGCAGTCCTTTATCTAATAAGCTTCTTCGCGATACGAAAGCAGTATCTCTAAACACATGAGATTCTTCGGGTGGTCGATGCAGTCCCCTATCCAATAAGGTTCTTCACGATACCAAAGCAGTATCTCTAAACACATGAGATTCATCGGGTGGTCGAAGCAGTCCCTTATCCAATATGGTTCTTTGCGATACCAAAACAGTATCACTAAACACATGAGATTGTTCGTGATACCAAAGCAGTATCTCTAAATACATGAGATTTCTCGGGTGGTCAATGCAGTCCCTTAACCAAAAAGGGTCTTCGTGATACCAAAGTAGTATCTCTAAACACATGAGATTCCTCGGGTGGTCGATGTAGTCCCTTATCCAATAAGGTTATTCGCGATACGAAAGCATTATCTCTAAACACATGAGATTCTTTGGGTGGTCGAAGCAGTCCCTTATCCAATAAGGTTCTTCGCGATTCCAAAGCAGTATCTCTAATCACATGAGATTCTTCGGGTGGTCAAAGCAGTCCCTTATCCAATAAGTTTCTTCGCGATACCAAAGCAGTATCTCTAAACACATGAGATTCGTCGGGTGGTCGAAGCAGTCCCTTATCCAATAAGGTTCTTCGCGATACCAAAACAGTATCTCTAAACACATGAGATTTTTCGGGTGGTTGAAGCAGTCCCTTATCCAATAAGGTTCTTCGCGATACCAAAGCAGTATCTCTAAACACATGAGATTCTTCGGAGGATCGAAGCAGTACCTTATTCAATAAGGTTCTTCGCGATACGAAAGCAGTATCTCTAAACACATGAGATTCTTCAGGTGGTCGAAGCAGTCCCTTATCCAATAAGGTTCTTCGCGATACCAAAGCAGTATCTCTAATCACATGAGATTCATCGGGTGGTCGAAGCAGTCCCTTATCCAATAAGGTTCTTCGCGATACCAAAGCAGTATCTCTAATCACATGAGATTCTTCGGGTGGTCAAAGCAGTCCCTTATCCAATAAGGTTCTTCGCGATACCAAAGCAGTATCTCTAAACACATGAGATTCGTCGGGTGGTCGAAGCAGTCCCTTATCCAATAAGGTTCTTCGCGATACCAAAACAGTATCTCTAAACACATGAGATTTTTCGGGTGGTTGAAGCAGTCCCTTATCCAATAAGGTTCTTCGCGATACCAAAGCAGTATCTCTAAACACATGAGATTCTTCGGAGGATCGAAGCAGTACCTTATTCAATAAGGTTCTTCGTGATACCAAAGCAGTATCTCTAAACACATGATATTCTTCGGGTGGTCGAAGCAGTCCCTTATACAATAAGGTTTTTCGCGATACCAAAGCAGTATCTCTAAACACATGAGATTCTTCGGGTGGTCGAAGCAGTCCCTTATCCAATAAGGTTCTTCGCGATACCAAAACACTATCTCTAAACACATGAGATTCTTCGTTATACCAAAGAAGCATCTCTAAATACATGAGATTTCTCGGGTGGTCGATGCAGTCCCTTATTCAATAAGGTTCTTCGCGATACGAAAGCAGTATCTCTAAACACATGAGATTCTTCAGGTGGTCGAAGCAGTCCCTTATCCAATAAGGTTCTTCGCGATACCAAAGCAGTATCTCTAATCACATGAGATTCATCGGGTGGTCGAAGCAGTCCCTTATCCAATAAGGTTCTTCGCGATACCAAAGCATTATCTCTAAACACATGAGATTCGTCGGGTGGTCTAAGCAGTCCCTTATCCAATAAGGTTCTTCGCGATACCAAAATAGTATCTCTAAACACATGAGATTCTTCGGGTGGTTGAAGCAGTCCTTTATCTAATAAGCTTCTTCGCGATACGAAAGCAGTATCTCTAAACACATGAGATTCTTC
Organism: Lathyrus sativus; assembly: GCA_963859935.3. Lineage (NCBI taxonomy): Eukaryota > Viridiplantae > Streptophyta > Magnoliopsida > Fabales > Fabaceae > Lathyrus > Lathyrus sativus. The sequence continues at coordinate 232,182,448 of OZ012740.1, read as the reverse complement.
GGGTGGTCGATGCAGTCCCCTATCCAATAAGGTTCTTCGCGATACCAAAGCAGTATCTCTAAACACATGAGATTCATCGGGTGGTCGAAGCAGTCCCTTATCCAATATGGTTCTTTGCGATACCAAAACAGTATCACTAAACACATGAGATTGTTCGTGATACCAAAGCAGTATCTCTAAATACATGAGATTTCTCGGGTGGTCAATGCAGTCCCTTAACCAAAAAGGGTCTTCGTGATACCAAAGTAGTATCTCTAAACACATGAGATTCCTCGGGTGGTCGATGTAGTCCCTTATCCAATAAGGTTATTCGCGATACGAAAGCATTATCTCTAAACACATGAGATTCTTTGGGTGGTCGAAGCAGTCCCTTATCCAAAAAGGTTCTTCGCGATTCCAAAGCAGTATCTCTAATCACATGAGATTCTTCGGGTGGTCAAAGCAGTCCCTTATCCAATAAGGTTCTTCGCGATACCAAAGCAGTATCTCTAAACACATGAGATTCGTCGGGTGGTCGAAGCAGTCCCTTATCCAATAAGGTTCTTCGCGATACCAAAACAGTATCTCTAAACACATGAGATTTTTCGGGTGGTTGAAGCAGTCCCTTATCCAATAAGGTTCTTCGCGATACCAAAGCAGTATCTCTAAACACATGAGATTCTTCGGAGGATCGAAGCAGTACCTTATTCAATAAGGTTCTTCGCGATACGAAAGCAGTATCTCTAAACACATGAGATTCTTCAGGTGGTCGAAGCAGTCCCTTATCCAATAAGGTTCTTCGCGATACCAAAGCAGTATCTCTAATCACATGAGATTCATCGGGTGGTCGAAGCAGTCCCTTATCCAATAAGGTTCTTCGCGATACCAAAGCAGTATCTCTAATCACATGAGATTCTTCGGGTGGTCGAAGCAGTCCCTTATCCAATGAGGTTCTTCGCGATACCAAAGCATTATCTCTAAACACATGAGATTCGTCGGGTGGTCTAAGCAATCCCTTATCCAATAAGGTTCTTCGCGATACCAAAATAGTATCTCTAAACACATGAGATTCTTCTGGTGGTTGAAGCAGTCCTTTATCTAATAAGGTTCTTCGCAATACGAAAGCAGTATCTCTAAACACATGAGATTCTTCGGGTGGTCGATGCAGTCCCTTATCCAATAAGGTTCTTCGCGATACCAAAGAAGTATCTCTAAACACATGAGATTCTTCGGAGGATCGAAGCAGTACCTTATTCAATAAGGTTCTTCGTGATACCAAAGCAGTATCTTTAAACACATGATATTCTTCGGGTGGTCGAAGCAGTCCCTTATCCAATAAGGTTCTTCGTGATACCAAAGCAGTATCTCTAAACACATGAGATTCTTCGGGTGGTCGAAGCAGTCCCTTATCCAATAAGGTTCTTCGCGATACCAAAACACTATCTCTAAACACATGAGATTCTTTGTGATACCAAAGCAGTATCTCTAAATACATGAGATTCCACGGATGGTCATTGGAGTCCCTTATCCAATAAGGTTCTTCGCGATACGAAAGCAGTATCTCTAAACACATGAGATTCTTCGGGTGGTCGAAGCAGTCCCTTATCCAATAAGGTTCTTCGTGATACCAAAGCAATATCTCTAATCACATGAGATTCTTCGGGTGGTTGAAGCAGTCCCTTATCCAATAAGGTTCTTCGCGATACCAAAACAGTATCTTTAAACACATGAGTTTCTTCGTGATACCAAAGCTAGATTTCTAAATACATGAGATTCCTCGGGTGGTCGATGCAGTCCCTTATCCAATAAGGTACTTCGCAATACGAAAAAAGTATCTCTATACACATGAGATTCTTTGGGTGGTCGAAGCAATCCCTTATCCAATAAGGTTCTTCGTGATACCAAAGCAGTATCTCTAATCACATGAGATTCTTCGGTTGGTCAAAGCAGTCCCTTATCTAATAAGGTTCTTCGCGATACCAAGGCAGTATCTCTAAACACATGATATTCGTCTGGTGGTCGAAGCAGTCCCTTATCCAATAAGGTTCTTCGCGATTCCAAAACAGTATCTCTAAACACATGAGATTCTTCGGGTGGTTGAAGCATTCCCTTATCCAATAAGGTTCTTCGCGATAGCAAAGCAGTATCTTTAAACACATGAGATTCTTCAGGTGGTCGATGCAGTCCCTTATCCAATAAGGTTCTTCGCGATACGAAAGCAGTATCTCTAAACACATGAGATTCTTCGGGTGGTCGAAGCAGTCCCTTATCCAATAAGGTTCTTCGCGATACCAAAGCAATATCTCTAAACACATGAGATTCTTCGGGTGGTCGAAGCAGTCCCTTATCCAATATGGTTCTTTGCGATACCAAAACAGTATCTCTAAACACATGAGATTCTTCGTGATACCAAAGCAATATCTCTAAACACATGAGATTCTTCGGGTGGTTGAAGCAGTCCCATATCCAATAAGGTTCTTCGCGATACCAAGGCAGTATCTCTAAACACATGAGATTCTTCGGGTGATTGAAGCAGTACCTTATTCAATAAGGTTCTTCGTGATACCAAAGCAATATCTCTAAAGAAATGATATTCTTCGGGTGGTCGAAGCAGTCCCTTATCCAATAAGGTTCTTCGTGATACCAAAGCAGTATCTCTAAACACATGATATTCTTCGGGTGGTCGAAGCAGTCCCTTATCCAATTAGGTTCTTCGGGATACCAAAGCAGTATCTCTAAACACATGAGATTCGTCGGGTGGTCGAAGCAGTCCCTTATCCAATAAGGTTCTTCGCGATACCAAAACAGTATATCTAAACACATGAGATTCTTCGGGTGGTCGATGCAGTCCCTTATCCAATAAGGTTCTTCGCAATACGAAAGCAGTATCTCTAAACACATGAGATTCTTCGGGTGGTCGAAGCAGTCCCTTATCCAATTAGGTTCTTTGCGATACCAAAGCAGTATCTCTAAACACATGAGATTCTTTGGGTGGTCGAAGCAGTCCCTTATCCAATATGGTTCTTTGCGATACCAAAACAGTATCTCTAAACACATGAGATTCTTCGGGTGGTCGAAGTCGTCTCTTATCCAATAAGGTTCTTCGCAATACCAAAACAGTATCTCTAAACACATGAGATTCTTCGTGATACCAAAGCAGTATCTCTAAACACATGAGATTCTTCGGGTGGTCGAAGCAGTCCCTTATCCAATATGGTTCTTCGCGATACCAAAGCAGTATCTCTAATCACATGAGATTCTTCGGGTGGTCGAAGCAGTCCCTTATCCAATAAGGTTCTTCGCGATACCAAAGTAGTATCTCTAATCACATGAGATTCTTCGGGTGGTCAAAGCAATCCCTTATCCAATAAGGTTCTTCGCGATACCAAAGCAGTATCTCTAAACACATGAGATTCATCGGGTGGTCAAAGCAGTCGCTTATCCAATAAGGTTCTTCGCGATACCAAAACAATATCTCTAAACACATGAGATTCTTCGGGTGGTTGAAGCAGTCCCTTATCCAATACGGTTCTTCGTGATACCAAAGCAGTATCTCTAAACACATGAGATTCTTCGGGTGATCGAAGCAGTACCTTATTCAATAAGGTTCTTCGTGATACCAAAGCAGTATCTCTAAACACATGATATTCTTCGGGTGGTCGAAGCAGTCCCTTATCCAATAAGGTTCTTCGTGATACCAAAGCAATATCTCTAATCACATGAGATTCTTCGGGTGGTTGAAGCAGTCCCTTATCCAATAAGGTTCTTCGCGATACCAAAACAGTATCTTTAAACACATGAGTTTCTTCGTGATACCAAAGCTAGATTTCTAAATACATGAGATTCCTCGGGTGGTCGATGCAGTCCCTTATCCAATAAGGTTCTTCGCAATACGAAAATAGTATCTCTATACACATGAGATTCTTCGGGTGGTCTAAGCAATCCCTTATCCAATAAGGTTCTTCGTGATACCAAAGCAGTATCTCTTAACACATGAGATTCTTCGGGTGGTCTAAGCAATCCCTTATCCAATAAGGTTCTTCGCGATACCAAAATAGTATCTCTAAAGACATGAGATTCTTCGGGTGGTTGAAGCTGTCCTTTATCTAATAAGGTTCTTCGCGATACGAAAGCAGTATCTCTAAACACATGAGATTCTTCGGGTGGTCGATGCAGTCCCTTATCCAATAAGGTTCTTCGCGATACAAAAGCAATATCTCTAAACACATGAGATTCTTCGGGTGGTCGAAGCAGTCCCTTATCCAATAAGGTTCTTCGCGATACCAAAGCAGTATTTCTAAACACATGAGATTATTCGGGTGGTCAAAGCAGTCCCTTATCCAATATGGTTCTTTACGATACCAAAACAGTATCTCTAAACACATGAGATTCTTCGTTATACCAAAGCAGTATCTCTAAATACATGAGATTTCTCGGGTGGCCGATGCATTCCCTTAACCAATAAGGTTCTTCGCTATACGAAAGCAGTATCTCTAAACACATGAGATTCTTCGGGTGGTCGAAGCAATCCCTTATCCAATAAGGTTCTTCGCGATACCAAAGCAGTATCTCTAATCACATGAGATTCTTCGGGTGGTCGAAGTAGTCCCTTCTCCAATAAGTTTCTTCGCGATACCAAAGCAGTATCTCTAAACACATGAGATTCTTCGGGTGGTCGATGCAGTCCCTCATCCAATAAGGTTCTTCGCGATACGAAAGCAGTATCTCTAAACACATGAGATTCTTCGGGTGGTCGAAGCAGTCCCTTATCCAATAAGGTTATTCGCGATACCAAAGCAGTATCTCTTAACACATGAGATTCTTCGTGTGGTCGAAGCATTCCCTTATCTAATAAGGTTCTTCGCGATACCAAAGCAGTATCTCTAAACGCATGAGATTCGTCGGGTGGTCAAAGCAGTCCCTTATCCAATAAGGTTCTTCACGATACCAAAACAATATCTCTAAACACATGAGATTCTTCGGGTGGTTGAAGCAGTCCCTTATCCAATAAGGTTCTTCGTGATACCAAAGCAGTATCTCTAAACACATGAGATTCTTCGGGTGATCGAAGCAGTACCTTATTCAATAAGGTTCTTCGTGATACCAAAGCAGTATCTCTAAACACATGATATTCTTCGGGTGGTCGAAGCAGTCCCTTATCCAATAAGGTTCTTCGCGATACGAAAGCAGTATCTCTAAACACATGAGATTCTTCGAGTGGTCGAAGCAGTCCCTTATCCAATAAGGTTCTTCGCGATACCAAAGCAGTATCTCTAATCACATGAGATTCTTCGGGTGGTCGAAGCAGTCCCTTATCCAATAAGGTTCTTCGCGATACCAAAGCATTATCTCTAAACACATGAGATTCGTCGGGTGATCGAAGCAGTCCCTTATCCAATAAGGTTCTTCGCGATACCAAAATAGTATCTCTAAACACATGAGATTCTTCGGGTGGTTGAAGGAGTCCCTTATCCAATAAGGTTCTTCGCGATAGGAAAGCAGTATCTCTAAACACATGAGAATCTTCGGGTGGTCGATGCAGTCCCTTATCCAATAAGGTTCTTCGCGATACGAAAGCAGTATCTCTAAACACATGAGATTCTTCAGGTGGTCGAAGCAGTCTCTTATCCAATAAGGTTCTTTGCGATACCAAAGCAGTATCTCTAATCACATGAGATTCATCGGGTGGTCGAAGCAGTCCCTTATCCAATAAGGTTCTTCGCGATACCAAAGCATTATCTCTAAACACATGAGATTCGTCGGGTGGTCTAAGCAGTCCCTTATCCAATAAGGTTCTTCGCGATACCAAAATAGTATCTCTAAACACATGAGATTCTTCGGGTGGTTGAAGCTGTCCTTTATCTAATAAGGTTCTTCGCGATACGAAAGCAGTATCTCTAAACACATGAGATTCTTCGGGTGGTCGATGCAGTCCCTTATCCAATAAGGTTCTTCGCGATACAAAAGCAATATCTCTAAACACATGAGATTCTTCGGGTGGTCGAAGCAGTCCCTTATCCAATAAGGTTCTTCGCGATACCAAAGCAGTATCTCTAAACACATGAGATTATTCGGGTGGTCAAAGCAGTCCCTTATCCAATATGGTTCTTTAGGATACCAAAACAGTATCTCTAAACACATGAGATTCTTCGTTATACCAAAGCAGTATCTCTAAATACATGAGATTTCTCGGGTGGCCGATGCATTCCCTTAACCAATAAGGTTCTTCGCTATACGAAAGCAGTATCTCTAAACACATGAGATTCTTCGGGTGGTCGAAGCAATCCCTTATCCAATAAGGTTCTTCGCGATACCAAAGCAGTATCTCTAATCACATGAGATTCTTCGGGTGGTCGAAGTAGTCCCTTCTCCAATAAGTTTCTTCGCGATACCAAAGCAGTATCTCTAAACACATGAGATTCTTCGGGTGGTCGATGCAGTCCCTCATCCAATAAGGTTCTTCGCGATACGAAAGCAGTATCTCTAAACACATGAGATTCTTCGGGTGGTCGAAGCAGTCCCTTATCCAATAAGGTTATTCGCGATACCAAAGCAGTATCTCTTAACACATGAGATTCTTCGTGTGGTCGAAGCATTCCCTTATCTAATAAGGTTCTTCGCGATACCAAAGCAGTATCTCTAAACGCATGAGATTCGTCGGGTGGTCAAAGCAGTCCCTTATCCAATAAGGTTCTTCACGATACCAAAACAATATCTCTAAACACATGAGATTCTTCGGGTGGTTGAAGCAGTCCCTTATCCAATAAGGTTCTTCGTGATACCAAAGCAGTATCTCTAAACACATGAGATTCTTCGGGTGATCGAAGCAGTACCTTATTCAATAAGGTTCTTCGTGATACCAAAGCAGTATCTCTAAACACATGATATTCTTCGGGTGGTCGAAGCAGTCCCTTATCCAATAAGGTTCTTCGCGATACGAAAGCAGTATCTCTAAACACATGAGATTCTTCGAGTGGTCGAAGCAGTCCCTTATCCAATAAGATTCTTCGCGATACCAAAGCAGTATCTCTAATCACATGAGATTCTTCGGGTGGTCGAAGCAGTCCCTTATCCAATAAGGTTCTTCGCGATACCAAAGCATTATCTCTAAACACATGAGATTCGTCGGGTGGTCGAAGCAGTCCCTTATCCAATAAGGTTCTTCGCGATACCAAAATAGTATCTCTAAACACATGAGATTCTTCGGGTGGTTGAAGGAGTCCCTTATCCAATAAGGTTCTTCGCGATAGGAAAGCAGTATCTCTAAACACATGAGAATCTTCGGGTGGTCGATGCAGTCCCTTATCCAATAAGGTTCTTCGCGATACGAAAGCAGTATCTCTAAACACATGAGATTCTTCAGGTGGTCGAAGCAGTCCCTTATCCAATAAGGTTCTTTGCGATACCAAAGCAGTATCTCTAATCACATGAGATTCATCGGGTGGTCGAAGCAGTCCCTTATCCAATAAGGTTCTTCGCGATACCAAAGCATTATCTCTAAACACATGAGATTCGTCGGGTGGTCTAAGCAGTCCCTTATCCAATAAGGTTCTTCGCGATACCAAAATAGTATCTCTAAACACATGAGATTCTTCGGGTGGTTGAAGCTGTCCTTTATCTAATAAGGTTCTTCGCGATACGAAAGCAGTATCTCTAAACACATGAGATTCTTCGGGTGGTCGATGCAGTCCCTTATCCAATAAGGTTCTTCGCGATACAAAAGCAATATCTCTAAACACATGAGATTCTTCGGGTGGTCGAAGCAGTCCCTTATCCAATAAGGTTCTTCGCGATACCAAAGCAGTATCTCTAAACACATGAGATTATTCGGGTGGTCAAAGAAGTCCCTTATCCAATATGGTTCTTTACGATACCAAAACAGTATCTCTAAACACATGAGATTCTTCGTTATACCAAAGCAGTATCTCTAAATACATGAGATTTCTCGGGTGGCCGATGCATTCCCTTAACCAATAAGGTTCTTCGCTATTAGAAAGCAGTATCTCTAAACACATGAGATTCTTCGGGTGGTCGAAGCAATCCCTTATCCAATAAGGTTCTTCGCGATACCAAAGCAGTATCTCTAATCACATGAGATTCTTCGGGTGGTCGAAGTAGTCCCTTCTCCAATAAGTTTCTTCGCGATACCAAAGCAGTATCTCTAAACACATGAGATTCTTCGGGTGGTCGATGCAGTCCCTCATCCAATAAGGTTCTTCGCGATACGAAAGCAGTATCTCTAAACACATGAGATTCTTCGGGTGGTCGAAGCAGTCCCTTATCCAATAAGGTTATTCGCGATACCAAAGCAGTATCTCTTAACACATGAGATTCTTCGTGTGGTCGAAGCATTCCCTTATCTAATAAGGTTCTTCGCGATACCAAAGCAGTATCTCTAAACGCATGAGATTCGTCGGGTGGTCAAAGCAGTCCATTATCCAATAAGGTTCTTCACGATACCAAAACAATATCTCTAAACACATGAGATTCTTCGGGTGGTTGAAGCAGTCCCTTATCCAATAAGGTTCTTCGTGATACCAAAGCAGTATCTCTAAACACATGAGATTCTTCGGGTGATCGAAGCAGTACCTTATTCAATAAGGTTCTTCGTGATACCAAAGCAGTATCTCTAAACACATGATATTCTTCGGGTGGTCGAAGCAGTCCCTTATCCAATAAGGTTCTTCGCGATACGAAAGCAGTATCTCTAAACACATGAGATTCTTCGAGTGGTCGAAGCAGTCCCTTATCCAATAAGGTTCTTCGCGATACCAAAGCAGTATATCTAATCACATGAGATTCTTCGGGTGGTCGAAGCAGTCCCTTATCCAATAAGGTTCTTCGCGATACCAAAGCATTATCTCTAAACACATGAGATTCGTCGGGTGATCGAAGCAGTCCCTTATCCAATAAGGTTCTTCGCGATACCAAAATAGTATCTCTAAACACATGAGATTCTTCGGGTGGTTGAAGGAGTCCCTTATCCAATAAGGTTCTTCGCGATAGGAAAGCAGTATCTCTAAACACATGAGAATCTTCGGGTGGTCGATGCAGTCCCTTATCCAATAAGGTTCTTCGCGATACGAAAGCAGTATCTCTAAACACATGAGATTCTTCAGGTGGTCGAAGCAGTCCCTTATCCAATAAGGTTCTTTGCGATACCAAAGCAGTATCTCTAATCACATGAGTTTCATCGGGTGGTCGAAGCAGTCCCTTATCCAATAAGGTTCTTCGCGATACCAAAGCATTATCTCTAAACACATGAGATTCGTCGGGTGGTCTAAGCAGTCCCTTATCCAATAAGGTTCTTCGCGATACCAAAATAGTATCTCTAAACACATGAGATTCTTCGGGTGGTTGAAGCTGTCCTTTATCTAATAAGGTTCTTCGCGATACGAAAGCAGTATCTCTAAACACATGAGATTCTTCGGGTGGTCGATGCAGTCCCTTATCCAATAAGGTTCTTCGCGATACAAAAGCAATATCTCTAAACACATGAGATTCTTCGGGTGGTCGAAGCAGTCCCTTATCCAATAAGGTTCTTCGCGATACCAAAGCAGTATCTCTAAACACATGAGATTATTCGGGTGGTCAAAGCAGTCCCTTATCCAATATGGTTCTTTAGGATACCAAAACAGTATCTCTAAACACATGAGATTCTTCGTTATACCAAAGCAGTATCTCTAAATACATGAGATTTCTCGGGTGGCCGATGCATTCCCTTAACCAATAAGGTTCTTCGCTATACGAAAGCAGTATCTCTAAACACATGAGATTCTTCGGGTGGTCGAAGCAATCCCTTATCCAATAAGGTTCTTCGCGATACCAAAGCAGTATCTCTAATCACATGAGATTCTTCGGGTGGTCGAAGTAGTCCCTTCTCCAATAAGTTTCTTCGCGATACCAAAGCAGTATCTCTAAACACATGAGATTCTTCGGGTGGTCGATGCAGTCCCTCATCCAATAAGGTTCTTCGCGATACGAAAGCAGTATCTCTAAACACATGAGATTCTTCGGGTGGTCGAAGCAGTCCCTTATCCAATAAGGTTATTCGCGATACCAAAGCAGTATCTCTTAACACATGAGATTCTTCGTGTGGTCGAAGCATTCCCTTATCTAATAAGGTTCTTCGCGATACCAAAGCAGTATCTCTAAACGCATGAGATTCGTCGGGTGGTCAAAGCAGTCCCTTATCCAATAAGGTTCTTCACGATACCAAAACAATATCTCTAAACACATGAGATTCTTCGGGTGGTTGAAGCAGTCCCTTATCCAATAAGGTTCTTCGTGATACCAAAGCAGTATCTCTAAACACATGAGATTCTTCGGGTGATCGAAGCAGTACCTTATTCAATAAGGTTCTTCGTGATACCAAAGCAGTATCTCTAAACACATGATATTCTTCGGGTGGTCGAAGCAGTCCCTTATCCAATAAGGTTCTTCGCGATACGAAAGCAGTATCTCTAAACACATGAGATTCTTCGAGTGGTCGAAGCAGTCCCTTATCCAATAAGATTCTTCGCGATACCAAAGCAGTATCTCTAATCACATGAGATTCTTCGGGTGGTCGAAGCAGTCCCTTATCCAATAAGGTTCTTCGCGATACCAAAGCATTATCTCTAAACACATGAGATTCGTCGGGTGGTCGAAGCAGTCCCTTATCCAATAAGGTTCTTCGCGATACCAAAATAGTATCTCTAAACACATGAGATTCTTCGGGTGGTTGAAGGAGTCCCTTATCCAATAAGGTTCTTCGCGATAGGAAAGCAGTATCTCTAAACACATGAGAATCTTCGGGTGGTCGAAGCAGTCCCTTATCCAATAAGGTTCTTCGCGATACGAAAGCAGTATCTCTAAACACATGAGATTCTTCGGGTGGTCGAAGCAGTCCCTTATCCAATAAGGTTATTCGCGATACCAAAGCAGTATCTCTTAACACATGAGATTCTTCGTGTGGTCGAAGCATTCCCTTATCTAATAAGGTTCTTCGCGATACCAAAGCAGTATCTCTAAACGCATGAGATTCGTCGGGTGGTCAAAGCAGTCCCTTATCCAATAAGGTTCTTCACGATACCAAAACAATATCTCTAAACACATGAGATTCTTCGGGTGGTTGAAGCAGTCCCTTATCCAATAAGGTTCTTCGTGATACCAAAGCAGTATCTCTAAACACATGAGATTCTTCGGGTGATCGAAGCAGTACCTTATTCCATAAGGTTCTTCGTGATACCAAAGCAGTATCTCTAAACACATGATATTCTTCGGGTGGTCGAAGCAGTCCCTTATCCAATAAGGTTCTTCGCGATACGAAAGCAGTATCTCTAAACACATGAGATTCTTCGAGTGGTCGAAGCAGTCCCTTATCCAATAAGGTTCTTCGCGATACCAAAGCAGTATCTCTAATCACATGAGATTCTTCGGGTGGTCGAAGCAGTCCCTTATCCAATAAGGTTCTTCGCGATACCAAAGCATTATCTCTAAACACATGAGATTCGTCGGGTGATCGAAGCAGTCCCTTATCCAATAAGGTTCTTCGCGATACCAAAATAGTATCTCTAAACACATGAGATTCTTCGGGTGGTTGAAGGAGTCCCTTATCCAATAAGGTTCTTCGCGATAGGAAAGCAGTATCTCTAAACACATGAGAATCTTCGGGTGGTCGATGCAGTCCCTTATCCAATAAGGTTCTTCGCGATACGAAAGCAGTATCTCTAAACACATGAGATTCTTCAGGTGGTCGAAGCAGTCCCTTATCCAATAAGGTTCTTTGCGATACCAAAGCAGTATCTCTAATCACATGAGATTCATCGGGTGGTCGAAGCAGTCCCTTATCCAATAAGGTTCTTCGCGATACCAAAGCATTATCTCTAAACACATGAGATTCGTCGGGTGGTCTAAGCAGTCCCTTATCCAATAAGGTTCTTCGCGATACCAAAATAGTATCTCTAAACACATGAGATTCTTCGGGTGGTTGAAGCTGTCCTTTATCTAATAAGGTTCTTCGCGATACGAAAGCAGTATCTCTAAACACATGAGATTCTTCGGGTGGTCGATGCAGTCCCTTATCCAATAAGGTTCTTCGCGATACAAAAGCAATATCTCTAAACACATGAGATTCTTCGGGTGGTCGAAGCAGTCCCTTATCCAATAAGGTTCTTCGCGATACCAAAGCAGTATCTCTAAACACATGAGATTATTCGGGTGGTCAAAGCAGTCCCTTATCCAATATGGTTCTTTAGGATACCAAAACAGTATCTCTAAACACATGAGATTCTTCGTTATACCAAAGCAGTATCTCTAAATACATGAGATTTCTCGGGTGGCCGATGCATTCCCTTAACCAATAAGGTTCTTCGCTATACGAAAGCAGTATCTCTAAACACATGAGATTCTTCGGCTGGTCGAAGCAATCCCTTATCCAATAAGGTTCTTCGCGATACCAAAGCAGTATCTCTAATCACATGAGATTCTTCGGGTGGTCGAAGTAGTCCCTTCTCCAATAAGTTTCTTCGCGATACCAAAGCAGTATCTCTAAACACATGAGATTCTTCGGGTGGTCGATGCAGTCCCTCATCCAATAAGGTTCTTCGCGATACGAAAGCAGTATCTCTAAACACATGAGATTCTTCGGGTGGTCGAAGCAGTCCCTTATCCAATAAGGTTATTCGCGATACCAAAGCAGTATCTCTTAACACATGAGATTCTTCGTGTGGTCGAAGCATTCCCTTATCTAATAAGGTTCTTCGCGATACCAAAGCAGTATCTCTAAACGCATGAGATTCGTCGGGTGGTCAAAGCAGTCCCTTATCCAATAAGGTTCTTCACGATACCAAAACAATATCTCTAAACACATGAGATTCTTCGGGTGGTTGAAGCAGTCCCATATCCAATAAGGTTCTTCGTGATACCAAAGCAGTATCTCTAAACACATGAGATTCTTCGGGTGATCGAAGCAGTACCTTATTCAATAAGGTTCTTCGTGATACCAAAGCAGTATCTCTAAACACATGATATTCTTCGGGTGGTCGAAGCAGTCCCTTATCCAATAAGGTTCTTCGCGATACGAAAGCAGTATCTCTAAACACATGAGATTCTTCGAGTGGTCGAAGCAGTCCCTTATCCAATAAGATTCTTCGCGATACCAAAGCAGTATCTCTAATCACATGAGATTCTTCGGGTGGTCGAAGCAGTCCCTTATCCAATAAGGTTCTTCGCGATACCAAAGCATTATCTCTAAACACATGAGATTCGTCGGGTGGTCGAAGCAGTCCCTTATCCAATAAGGTTCTTCGCGATACCAAAATAGTATCTCTAAACACATGAGATTCTTCGGGTGGTTGAAGGAGTCCCTTATCCAATAAGGTTCTTCGCGATACCAAAACAGTATCTCTAAACACATGAGAATCTTCGGGTGGTCGATGCAGTCCCTTATCCAATAAGGTTCTTCGCGATACGAAAGCAGTATCTCTAAACACATGAGATTCTTCAGGTGGTCGAAGCAGTCCCTTATCCAATAAGGTTCTTCGCGATACCAAAGCAGTATCTCTAATCACATGAGATTCATCGGGTGGTCGAAGCAGTCCCTTATCCAATAAGGTTCTTCGCGATACCAAAGCATTATCTCTAAACACATGAGATTCGTCGGGTGGTCTAAGCAGTCCCTTATCCAATAAGGTTCTTCGCGATACCAAAATAGTATCTCTAAACACATGAGATTCTTCGGGTGGTTGAAGCTGTCCTTTATCTAATAAGGTTCTTCGCGATACGAAAGCAGTATCTCTAAACACATGAGATTCTTCGGGTGGTCGATGCAGTCCCTTATCCAATAAGGTTCTTCGCGATACAAAAGCAATATCTCTAAACACATGAGATTCTTCGGGTGGTCGAAGCAGTCCCTTATCCAATAAGGTTCTTCGCGATACCAAAGCAGTATCTCTAAACACATGAGATTATTCGGGTGGTCAAAGCAGTCCCTTATCCAATATGGTTCTTTACGATACCAAAACAGTATCTCTAAACACATGAGATTCTTCGTTATACCAAAGCAGTATCTCTAAATACATGAGATTTCTCGGGTGGCCGATGCATTCCCTTAACCAATAAGGTTCTTCGCTATACGAAAGCAGTATCTCTAAACACATGAGATTCTTCGGGTGGTCGAAGCAATCCCTTATCCAATAAGGTTCTTCGCGATACCAAAGCAGTATCTCTAATCACATGAGATTCTTCGGGTGGTCGAAGTAGTCCCTTCTCCAATAAGTTTCTTCGCGATACCAAAGCAGTATCTCTAAACACATGAGATTCTTCGGGTGGTCGATGCAGTCCCTCATCCAATAAGGTTCTTCGCGATACGAAAGCAGTATCTCTAAACACATGAGATTCTTCGGGTGGTCGAAGCAGTCCCTTATCCAATAAGGTTATTCGCGATACCAAAGCAATATCTCTTAACACATGAGATTCTTCGTGTGGTCGAAGCATTCCCTTATCTAATAAGGTTCTTCGCGATACCAAAGCAGTATCTCTAAACGCATGAGATTCGTCGGGTGGTCAAAGCAGTCCCTTATCCAATAAGGTTCTTCACGATACCAAAACAATATCTCTAAACACATGAGATTCTTCGGGTGGTTGAAGCAGTCCCTTATCCAATAAGGTTCTTCGTGATACCAAAGCAGTATCTCTAAACACATGAGATTCTTCGGGTGATCGAAGCAGTACCTTATTCAATAAGGTTCTTCGTGATACCAAAGCAGTATCTCTAAACACATGATATTCTTCGGGTGGTCGAAGCAGTCCCTTATCCAATAAGGTTCTTCGCGATACGAAAGCAGTATCTCTAAACACATGAGATTCTTCGAGTGGTCGAAGCAGTCCCTTATCCAATAAGGTTCTTCGCGATACCAAAGCAGTATCTCTAATCACATGAGATTCTTCGGGTGGTCGAAGCAGTCCCTTATCCAATAAGGTTCTTCGCGATACCAAAGCATTATCTCTAAACACATGAGATTCGTCGGGTGGTCGAAGCAGTCCCTTATCCAATAAGGTTCTTCGCGATACCAAAATAGTATCTCTAAACACATGAGATTCTTCGGGTGGTTGAAGGAGTCCCTTATCCAATAAGGTTCTTCGCGATAGGAAAGCAGTATCTCTAAACACATGAGAATCTTCGGGTGGTCGATGCAGTCCCTTATCCAATAAGGTTCTTCGCGATACGAAAGCAGTATCTCTAAACACATGAGATTCTTCAGGTGGTCGAAGCAGTCCCTTATCCAATAAGGTTCTTCGCGATACCAAAGCAGTATCTCTAATCACATGAGATTCATCGGGTGGTCGAACCAGTCCCTTATCCAATAAGGTTCTTCGCGATACCAAAGCATTATCTCTAAACACATGAGATTCGTCGGGTGGTCTAAGCAGTCCCTTATCCAATAAGGTTCTTCGCGATACCAAAATAGTATCTCTAAACACATGAGATTCTTCGGGTGGTTGAAGCAGTCCTTTATCTAATAAGGTTCTTCGTGATACGAAAGCAGTATCTCTAAACACATGAGATTCTTCGGGTGGTCGATGCAGTCCCTTATCCAATAAGGTTCTTCACGATACCAAAGCAGTATCTCTAAACACATGAGATTCATCGGGTGGTCGAAGCAGTCCCTTATCCAATATGGTTCTTTGCGATACCAAAACAGTATCTCTAAACACATGAGATTGTTCGTGAGACCAAAGCAGTATCTCTAAATACATGAAATTTCTCGGGAGGTCAATGCAGTCCCTTAACCAATAAGGTTCTTCGTGATACCAAAGTAGTATCTCTAAACACATGAGATTCCTCGGGTGGTCGATGCAGTCCCTTATCCAATAAGGTTATTCGCGATACGAAAGCATTATCTCTAAACACATGAGATTCTTTGGGTGGTCGAAGCAGTCCCTTATCCAATAAGGTTCTTCGCGATTCCAAAGCAGTATCTCTAATCACATGAGATTCTTCGGGTGGTCAAAGCAGTCCCTTATCCAATAAGGTTCTTCGCGATACCAAAGCAGTATCTCTAAACACATGAGATTCGTCGGGTGGTCGAAGTAGTCCCTTATCCAATAAGGTTCTTCGCGATACCAAAACACTATCTCTAAACACATGAGATTCTTCGTTATACCAAAGCAGTATCTCTAAATACATGAGATTTCTCGGGTGGTCGATGCAGTCCCTTATTCAATAAGGTTCTTCGCGATACGAAAGCAGTATCTCTAAACACATGAGATTCTTCAGGTGGTCGAAGCAGTCCCTTATCCAATAAGTTTCTTCGCGATACCAAAGCAGTATCTCTAATCACATGAGATTCTTCGTGTGGTCGAAGCAGTCCCTTATCCAATAAGGTTCTTCGCGATACCAAAGCATTATCTCTAAACACATGAGATTCGTCGGGTGGTCTAAGCAGTCCCTTATCCAATAAGGTTCTTCGCGATACCAAAATAGTATCTCTAAACACATGAGATTCTTCGGGTGGTTGAAGCAGTCATTTATCTAATAAGGTTCTTCGCGATACGAAAGCAGTATCTCTAAACACATGAGATTCTTCGGGTGGTCGATGCAGTCCCTTATCCAATAAGGTTCTTCGCGATACCAAAGCAGTATCTCTAAACACATGAGATTCTTCGGGTGGTCAAAGCAGTCCCTTATCCAATATGGTTCTTTGCGATACCAAAACAGTATCTCTAAACACATGAGATTCTTCGTGATACCAAAGCAGTATCTCTAAATACATGAGATTTCTCGGGTGGCCGATGCAGTCCCTTAACCAATAAGGTTCTTCGCTATACGAAAGCAGTATCTCTAAACACATGAGATTCTTCGGGTGGTCGAAGCAGTCCCTTATCCAATAAGGTTCTTCGCGATACCAAAGCAGTATCTCTAATCACGTGAGATTCTTCGGGTGGTCGAAGCAGTCCCTTCTCCAATAAGGTTCTTCGCGATACCAAAGGAGTATCTCTAAACACATGAGATTCTTCGGGTGGTCGATGCAGTCCCTCATCCAATAAGGTTCTTCGCGATTCCAAAGCAGTATCTCTAATCACATGAGATTCTTCGGGTGGTCAAAGCAGTCCCTTATCCAATAAGGTTCTTCGCGATACCAAAGCAGTATCTCTAAACACATGAGATTCGTCGGGTGGTCGAAGTAGTCCCTTATCCAATAAGGTTCTTCGCGATACCAAAACACTATCTCTAAACACATGAGATTCTTCGTTATACCAAAGCAGTATCTCTAAATACATGAGATTTCTCGGGTGGTCGATGCAGTCCCTTATTCAATAAGGTTCTTCGCGATACGAAAGCAGTATCTCTAAACACATGAGATTCTTCAGGTGGTCGAAGCAGTCCCTTATCCAATAAGTTTCTTCGCGATACCAAAGCAGTATCTCTAATCACATGAGATTCTTCGTGTGGTCGAAGCAGTCCCTTATCCAATAAGGTTCTTCGCGATACCAAAGCATTATCTCTAAACACATGAGATTCGTCGGGTGGTCTAAGCAGTCCCTTATCCAATAAGGTTCTTCGCGATACCAAAATAGTATCTCTAAACACATGAGATTCTTCGGGTGGTTGAAGTAGTCATTTATCTAATAAGGTTCTTCGCGATACGAAAGCAGTATCTCTAAACACATGAGATTCTTCGGGTGGTCGATGCAGTCCCTTATCCAATAAGGTTCTTCGCGATACCAAAGCAGTATCTCTAAACACATGAGATTCTTCGGGTGGTCAAAGCAGTCCCTTATCCAATATGGTTCTTTGCGATACCAAAGCAGTATCTCTAAACACATGAGATTCTTCGTGATACCAAAGAAGTATCTCTAAACACATGAGATTCTTTGGGTGGTCGAAGCAGTCCCTTATCCAATAAGGTTCTTCGCGATTCCAAAGCAGTATCTCTAATCACATGAGATTCTTCGGGTGGTCAAAGCAGTCCCTTATCCAATAAGGTTCTTCGCGATACCAAAGCAGTATCTCTAAACACATGAGATTCGTCGGGTGGTCGAAGTAGTCCCTTATCCAATAAGGTTCTTCGCGATACCAAAACACTATCTCTAAACACATGAGATTCTTCGTTATACCAAAGCAGTATCTCTAAATACATGAGATTTCTCGGGTGGTCGATGCAGTCCCTTATTCAATAAGGTTCTTCGCGATACGAAAGCAGTATCTCTAAACACATGAGATTCTTCAGGTGGTCGAAGCAGTCCCTTATCCAATAAGTTTCTTCGCGATACCAAAGCAGTATCTCTAATCACATGAGATTCTTCGTGTGGTCGAAGCAGTCCCTTATCCAATAAGGTTCTTCGCGATACCAAAGCATTATCTCTAAACACATGAGATTCGTCGGGTGGTCTAAGCAGTCCCTTATCCAATAAGGTTCTTCGCGATACCAAAATAGTATCTCTAAACACATGAGATTCTTCGGGTGGTTGAAGTAGTCATTTATCTAATAAGGTTCTTCGCGATACGAAAGCAGTATCTCTAAACACATGAGATTCTTCGGGTGGTCGATGCAGTCCCTTATCCAATAAGGTTCTTCGCGATACCAAAGCAGTATCTCTAAACACATGAGATTCTTCGGGTGGTCAAAGCAGTCCCTTATCCAATATGGTTCTTTGTGATACCAAAACAGTATCTCTAAACACATGAGATTCTTCGTGATACCAAAGCAGTATCTCTAAATACATGAGATTTCTCGGGTGGCCGATGCAGTCCCTTAACCAATAAGGTTCTTCGCTATACGAAAGCAGTATCTCTAAACACATGAGATTCTTCGGGTGGTCGAAGCAGTCCCTTATCCAATAAGGTTCTTCGCGATACCAAAGCAGTATCTCTAATCACGTGAGATTCTTCGGGTGGTCGAACCAGTCCCTTCTCCAATAAGGTTCTTCGCGATTCCAAAGCAGTATCTCTAATCACATGAGATTCTTCGGGTGGTCAAAGCAGTCCCTTATCCAATAAGGTTCTTCGCGATACCAAAGCAGTATCTCTAAACAAATGAGATTCGTCGGGTGGTCGAAGTAGTCCCTTATCCAATAAGGTTCTTCGCGATACCAAAACACTATCTCTAAACACATGAGATTCTTCGTTATACCAAAGCAGTATCTCTAAATACATGAGATTTCTCGGGTGGTCGATGCAGTCCCTTATTCAATAAGGTTCTTCGCGATACGAAAGCAGTATCTCTAAACACATGAGATTCTTCAGGTGGTCGAAGCAGTCCCTTATCCAATAAGTTTCTTCGCGATACCAAAGCAGTATCTCTAATCACATGAGATTCTTCGTGTGGTCGAAGCAGTCCCTTATCCAATAAGGTTCTTCGCGATACCAAAGCATTATCTCTAAACACATGAGATTCGTCGGGTGGTCTAAGCAGTCCCTTATCCAATAAGGTTTTTCGCGATACCAAAATAGTATCTCTAAACACATGAGATTCTTCGGGTGGTTGAAGCAGTCATTTATCTAATAAGGTTCTTCGCGATACGAAAGCAGTATCTCTAAACACATGAGATTCTTCGGGTGGTCGATGCAGTCCCTTATCCAATAAGGTTCTTCGCGATACCAAAGCAGTATCTCTAAACACATGAGATTCTTCGGGTGGTCAAAGCAGTCCCTTATCCAATATGGTTCTTTGCGATACCAAAACAGTATCTCTAAACACATGAGATTCTTCGTGATACCAAAGCAGTATCTCTAAATACATGAGATTTCTCGGGTGGCCGATGCAGTCCCTTAACCAATAAGGTTCTTCGCTATACGAAAGCAGTATCTCTAAACAC
The DNA here is from genome assembly GCA_963859935.3 of Lathyrus sativus. NCBI lineage: Eukaryota > Viridiplantae > Streptophyta > Magnoliopsida > Fabales > Fabaceae > Lathyrus > Lathyrus sativus. Next base: position 232,162,666 of record OZ012740.1, on the reverse strand, counting down.
ATGAGATTCTTCGGGTGGTCGAAGCAGTCCCTTATCCAATAAGGTTCTTCGCGATACCAAAGCAGTATCTCTAATCACGTGAGATTCTTCGGGTGGTCGAAGCAGTCCCTTCTCCAATAAGGTTCTTCGCGATACCAAAGGAGTATCTCTAAACACATGAGATTCTTCGGGTGGTCGATGCAGTCCCTCATCCAATAAGGTTCTTCGCGATACGAAAGCAGTATCTCTAAACACATGAGATTCTTCGGGTGGTCGAAGCAGTCCCTTATCCAATAAGGTTATTCGCGATACCAAAGCAGTATCTCTAAACACATGAGATTCTTCGTGTGGCCGAAGCATTCCCTTATCCAATTAGGTTCTTCGCGATACCAAAGCAGTATCTCTAAACGCATGAGATTCGTCGGGTGGTCAAAGCAGTCCCTTATCCAATAAGGTTCTTCACGATACCAAAACAATATCTCTAAACACATGAGATTCTTCGGGTGGTTGAAGCAGTCCCTTATCCAATAAGGTTCTTCGTGATACGAAAGAAGTATCTCTAAACACATGAGATTCTTCGGGTGATCGAATCAGTACCTTATTCAATAAGGTTCTTCTTGATACCAAAGCAGTATCTCTAGACGCATGATATTCTTCGGGTGGTCGAAGCAGTCCCTTATCCAATAAGGTTCTTCGCGATACGAAAGCAGTATCTCTAAACACATGAGATTCTTCGGGTGGTCGAAGCAGTCCCTTATCCAATAAGGTTCTTCACGATACCAAAGCAGTATCTCTAATCACATGAGATTCTTCGGGTGGTCGAAGCAGTCCCTTATCCAATAAGGTTCTTCGCGATACCAAAGCATTATCTCTAAACACATGAGATTCGTCCGGTGGTCGAAGCAGTCCCTTATCCAATAAGGTTCTTCACGATACCAAAATAGTATCTCTAAACACATGAGACTCTTCGGGTGGTTGAAGGATTCCCTTATCCAATAAGGTTCTTCGCGATACGAAAGCAGTATCTCTAAACACATGAGATTCTTCGGGTGGTCGATGCAGTCCCTTATCCAATAAGGTTCTTCGCGATACGAAAGCAGTATCTCTAAACACATGAGATTCTTCGGGTGGTCGAAGCAGTCCCTTATCCAATAAGGTTCTTCGCGATACCAAAGCAGTATCTCTAAACACATGAGATTCTTCGGGTGGTCAAAGCAGTCCCTTATCCAATATGGTTCTTTGCGATACCAAAACAGTATCTCTAAACACATGAGATTCTTCGTGATACCAAAGCAGTATCTCTAAATACATGAGATTTCTCGGGTGGTCGATGCAGTCCCTTAACCAATAAGGTTCTTCGCGATACGAAAGCAATATCTCTAAACACATGAGATTCTTCGGGTGGTCAAAGCAGTCCCTTATCCAATAAGGTTCTTTGCGATACCAAAGCAGTATCTCTAATCACATGCGATTCTTCGGGTGGTCGAAGTAGTCCCTTCTCCAATAAGGTTCTTCGCGATACCAAAGCAGTATCTCTAATCACATGAGATTCTTCGGGTGGTCAAAGCAATCCCTTATCCAATAAGGTTCTTCGCGATACCAAAGCAGTATCTCTAAACACATGAGATTCGTCGGGTGGTCAAAGCAGTCCCTTATCCAATAAGGTTCTTCGCGATACCAAAACAATATCTCTAAACACATGAGATTCTTCGGGTGGTTGATGCAGTCCCTTATCCAATAAGGTTCTTGGTGATACCAAAGCAGTATCTCTAAACACATGAGATTCTTCAGGTGATCGAAGCAGTACCTTATTCAATAAGGTTCTTCGTGATACCAAAGCAGTATCTCTAAACACATGATATTCTTCGGGTGGTCGAAGCAGTCCCTTATCCAATAAGGTTCTTCGCAATACCAAAGCAGTATCTCTAAACACATGAGATTCTTCGGGTGGTCGAAGCAGTCCCTTATCCAATAAGGTTCTTCGCGATACCAAAACAGTATCTCTAAACACATGAGATTCTTTGTGATACCAAAGCAGTATCTCTAAATACATGAGATTCCTCGGATGGTCATTGGAGTCCCTTATCCAATAAGGTTCTTCGCAATACGAAAGCAGTATCTCTATACACATGAGATTCTTCGGGTGGTCGAAGCTGTCCCTTATCCAATAAGGTTCTTCGTGATACCTAAGCAGTATCTCTAATCACATGAGATTCTTCGGGTGGTCAAAGCAGTCCCTTATCTAATAAGGTTCTTCGCGATACCAAGGCGGTATCTCTAAACACATGAGATTCATCTGGTGGTCGAAGTAGTCCCTTATCCAATAAGGTTCTTCGCGATACCAAAACAGTATCTCTAAACACAAGAGATTCTTTGGGTGGTTGAAGCATTCCCTTATCCAATAAGGTTCTTCGCGATACCAAAGCAGTATCTCTAAACACATAAGATTCTTCGGGTGGTCGATGTAGTCCCTTATCCAATAAGGTTCTTCGCGATATGAAAGCAGTATCTCTAAACACATGAGATTCTTCGGGTGGTCGAAGCAGTCCCTTATCCAATAAGGTTCTTCGCGATACGAAAGCAGTATCTCTAATCACATGCGATTCTTCGGGTGGTCGAAGCAGTCCCTTATCCAATATGGTTCTTTGCGATACCAAAACAGTATCTCTAAACACATGAGATTCTTCGTGATACCAAAGCAGTATCTCTAAATACATGAGATTCCTCGGGTGGTCGATGCAGTCCCTAAACCAATAAGGTTATTCGCGATACGAAAGCAGTATCTCTAAACACATGAGATTCTTCGGGTGGTCGAAGCAGTCCCTTATCGAATAAGGTTCTTCGCGATACCAAAATAGTATCTCTAAACACATGAGATTCTTCGGGTGGTTGAAGCAATCCCTTATCCAATAAGGTTCTTCGCGATACCAAGGCAGTATCTCTAAACACATGAGATTCTTCGGGTGATCGAAGCAATACCTTATTCAATAAGGTTCTTCGTGATACCAAAGCAATATCTCTAAACAAATGATATTCTTCGGGTGGTCGAAGCAGTCCCTTATCCAATAAGGTTCTTCGTGATACCAAAGCAGTATCTCTAAACACATGATATTCTTGGGGTGGTCAAAGCAGTCCCTTATCCAATAAGGTTCTTTGCGATACCAAGGCAGTATCTCTAAACACATGAGATTCGTCTGGTGGTCGAAGCAGTCCCTTATCCAATAAGGTTCTTCGCGATACCAAAACAGTATCTCTAAACACATGAGATTCTTCGGGTGGTTGACGCATTCCTTTATCCAATAAGGTTCTTCCCGATACCAAAGCAGTATCTCTAAACACATGAGATTCTTCGGGTGGTTGAAGCAGTCCCTTATCCAATATGGTTCTTTGCGATACCAAAGCAGTATCTCTAAATACATGAGATTCCTCGGGTGGTCGATGCAGTCCCTTAACCAATAAGGTTATTCGCGATACGAAAGCAGTATCTCAAAACACATGAGATTCTTTGGGTGGTCGAAGCAGTCCCTTATCGAATAAGGTTCTTCGCGATACCAAAACAATACTCTAAACACATGAGATTCTTCGGGTGGTTGAAGCAGTCCCTTATCCAATAAGGTTCTTCACGATACCAAGGCAGTATCTCTAAAGACATGAGATTCTTCGGGTGATCGAAGCAGTACCTTATTCAATAAGGTTCTTCGTGATGCCAAAGTAATATCTCTAAACAAATGATATTCTTCGGGTGGTCGAAGCAGTCCCTTATCCAATAAGGTTCTTCGTGATACCAAAGCAGTATCTCTAAACACATGATATTCTTTTGGTGGTCGAAGCAATCCCTTATCCAATAAGGTTCTTCGGGATACCAAAGCAGTATCTCTAAACACATGAGATTCGTCGGGTGGTCGAAGCAGTCCCTTATCCAATAAGGTTCTTCGCGATACCAAAACAATATATCTAAACACATGATATTCTTCGGGTGGTTAAAGCATTCCCTTATCCAATAAGGTTCTTCGCGATACGAAAGCAGTATCTCTAAACACATGAGATTCTTCGGGTGGTCGAAGCAGCCCCTTATCGAATTAGGTTCTTCGCGATACCAAAGCAGTATCTCTAAACACATGAGATTCTTCGGGTGGTCGAAGTCATCTCTTATCCAATAAGGTTCTTCGCGATACCAAAACAATATCTCTAACAACATGAGATTCTTCGTGATACCAAAGCAGTATCTCTAAATACATGAGATTCCTCGGGTGGTCGATGCAGTCCCTTATCCAATAAGGTTCTTCGCAATACGAAAGCAGTATCTCTATACACATGAGATTCTTCGGGTGTTCGAAGCAGTCCCTTATCCAATAAGGTTCTACGTGATACCAAAGCAGTATCTCTTATCACATGAGATACTTCGGGTGGTCAAAGCAGTCCCTTATCTAATAACGTTCTTCGCGATACCAAGGCAGTATCTCTAAACACATGAGATTCGTCGGGTGGTCAAAGAAGTCCCTTATCCAATAAGGTTCATCACGATACCAAAACAATATCTCTAAACACATGAGATTCTTCGGGTGATCGAAGCAGTACCTTATTCAATAAGGTTCTTCGTGATGCCAAAGTAATATCTCTAAACAAATGATATTCTTCGGGTGGTCGAAGCAGTCCCTTATCCAATAAGGTTCTTCGTGATACCAAAGCAGTATCTCTAAACACATGATATTCTTTTGGTGGTCGAAGCAATCCCTTATCCAATAAGGTTCTTCGGGATACCAAAGCAGTATCTCTAAACACATGAGATTCGTCGGGTGGTCGAAGCAGTCCCTTATCCAATAAGGTTCTTCGCGATACCAAAACAATATATCTAAACACATGATATTCTTCGGGTGGTTAAAGCATTCCCTTATCCAATAAGGTTCTTCGCGATACGAAAGCAGTATCTCTAAACACATGAGATTCTTCGGGTGGTCGAAGCAGTCCCTTATCGAATTAGGTTCTTCGCGATACCAAAGCAGTATCTCTAAACACATGAGATTCTTCGGGTGGTCGAAGTCATCTCTTATCCAATAAGGTTCTTCGCGATACCAAAATAGTATCTCTAACAACATGAGATTCTTCGTGATACCAAAGCAGTATCTCTAAATACATGAGATTCCTCGGGTGGTCGATGCAGTCCCTTATCCAATAAGGTTCTTCGCAATACGAAAGCAGTATCTCTATACACATGAGATTCTTCGGGTGTTCGAAGCAGTCCCTTATCCAATAAGGTTCTACGTGATACCAAAGCAGTATCTCTTATCACATGAGATACTTCGGGTGGTCAAAGCAGTCCCTTATCTAATAACGTTCTTCGCGATACCAAGGCAGTATCTCTAAACACATGAGATTCTTCGGGTGGTCGAAGTCATCTCTTATCCAATAAGGTTCTTCGCGATACCAAAACAATATCTCTAACAACATGAGATTCTTCGTGATACCAAAGCAGTATCTCTAAATACATGAGATTCCTCGGGTGGTCGATGCAGTCCCTTATCCAATAAGGTTCTTCGCAATACGAAAGCAGTATCTCTATACACATGAGATTCTTCGGGTGTTCGAAGCAGTCCCTTATCCAATAAGGTTCTACGTGATACCAAAGCAGTATCTCTTATCACATGAGATACTTCGGGTGGTCAAAGCAGTCCCTTATCTAATAACGTTCTTCGCGATACCAAGGCAGTATCTCTAAACACATGAGATTCGTCGGGTGGTCAAAGAAGTCCCTTATCCAATAAGGTTCATCACGATACCAAAACAATATCTCTAAACACATGAGATTCTTCGGGTGATCGAAGCAGTACCTTATTCAATAAGGTTCTTCGTGATGCCAAAGTAATATCTCTAAACAAATGATATTCTTCGGGTGGTCGAAGCAGTCCCTTATCCAATAAGGTTCTTCGTGATACCAAAGCAGTATCTCTAAATACATGATATTCTTTTGGTGGTCGAAGCAATCCCTTATCCAATAAGGTTCTTCGGGATACCAAAGCAGTATCTCTAAACACGTGAGATTCGTCGGGTGGTCGAAGCAGTCCCTTATCCAATAAGGTTCTTCGCGATACCAAAACAATATATCTAAACACATGATATTCTTCGGGTGGTTAAAGCATTCCCTTATCCAATAAGGTTCTTCGCGACACGAAAGCAGTATCTCTAAACACATGAGATTCTTCGGGTGGTCGAAGCAGTCCCTTATCGAATTAGGTTCTTCGCGATACCAAAGCAGTATCTCTAAACACATGAGATTCTTCGGGTGGTCGAAGTCATCTCCTATCCAATAAGGTTCTTCGCGATACCAAAATAGTATCTCTAACAACATGAGATTCTTCGTGATACCAAAGCAGTATCTCTAAATACATGAGATTCCTCGGGTGGTCGATGCAGTCCCTTATCCAATAAGGTTCTTCGCAATACGAAAGCAGTATCTCTATACACATGAGATTCTTCGGGTGTTCGAAGCAGTCCCTTATCCAATAAGGTTCTACGTGATACCAAAGCAGTATCTCTTATCACATGAGATACTTCGGGTGGTCAAAGCAGTCCCTTATCTAATAACGTTCTTCGCGATACCAAGGCAGTATCTCTAAACACATGAGATTCGTCGGGTGGTCAAAGAAGTCCCTTATCCAATAAGGTTCATCACGATACCAAAACAATATCTCTAAACACATGAGATTCTTCGGGTGGTTGAAGCAGTCCCTTATCCAATAAGGTTCTTCACGATACCAAGGCAGTATCTCTAAAGACATGAGATTCTTCGGGTGATCGAAGCAGTACCTTATTCAATAAGGTTCTTCGTGATGCCAAAGTAATATCTCTAAACAAATGATATTCTTCGGGTGGTCGAAGCAGTACCTTATCCAATAAGGTTCTTCGTGATACCAAAGCAGTATCTCTAAACACATGAGAGTCGTCGGGTGGTCGAAGCAGTCCCTTATCCAATAAGGTTCTTCGCGATACCAAAACAGTATATCTAAACACATGATATTCTTCGGGTGGTTAAAGCATTCCCTTATCCAATAAGGTTCTTCGCGATATGAAAGCAGTATCTCTAAACACATGAGATTCTTCGGGTGGTCGAAGCAGTCCCTTATCGAATTAGGTTCTTCGCGATACCAAAGCAGTATCTCTAAACACATGAGATTCTTCGGGTGGTCGAAGTCATCTCTTATCCAATAAGGTTCTTCGCGATACCAAAACAGTATCTCTAACCACATGAGATTCTTCGTGATACCAAAGCAGTATCTCTAATTACATGAGATTCCTCGGGTGGTCGATGCAGTCCCTTACCCAATAAGGTTCTTCGCAATACGAAAGCAGTATCACTATACACATGAGATTCTTCGGGTGTTCGAAGCAGTCCCTTATCCAATAAGGTTCTACGTGATACCAAAGCAGTATCTCTTATCACATGAGATACTTCGGGTGGTCAAAGCAGTCCCTTATCTAATAACGTTCTTTGCGATACCAAGGCAGTATCTCTAAACACATGAGATTCGTCGGGTGGTCAAAGAAGTCCCTTATCCAATAAGGTTCATCACGATCCCAAAGCAATATCTCTAAACACATGAGATTCTTCGGGTGGTTGAAGCAGTCCCTTGTCCAATAAGGTTCTTCGTGATACCAAAGCAGTATCTCTAAACACATGAGATTCTTCGGGTGATCGAAGCAGTACCTTATTCAATAAGGTTCTTCGTGATACCAAAGCAGTATCTCTAAACACATGATATTCTTCGGGTGGTCGAAGCAGTCCCTTATCCAATAAGGTTCTTCGAGATACCAAAGCAGTATCTCTAAACACATGAGATTCGTCGGGTGGTCGAAGCAGTCCCTTATCCAATAAGGTTCTTCGCGATACCAAAACAGTATATCTAAACACATGATATTCTTCGGGTGGTTAAAGCATTCCCTTATCCAATAAGGTTCTTCGCGATACGAAAGCAGTATCTCTAAACACATGAGATTCTTCGGGTGGTCGAAGCAGTCCCTTATCCAATAAGGTTCTTCGCGATACCAAAACAGTATCTCTAAACACATGAGATTCTTCGGGTGGTCGAAGTCGTCTCTTATCCAATAAGGTTCTTCGCGATACCAAAACAGTATCTCTAACCACATGAGATTCTTCAGGTGATCGAAGCAGTACCTTATTCAATAAGGTTCTTCGTGATACCAAAGCAGTATCTCTAAACACATGATATTCTTCGGGTGGTCGAAGCAGTCCCTTATCCAATAAGGTTCTTCGCGATACCAAAGCAGTATCTCTAAACACATGAGATTCTTCGGGTGGTCGAAGCAGTCCCTTATCCAATAAGGTTCTTCGCGATACCAAAACAGTATCTCTAAACACATGAGATTCTTTGTGATACCAAAGCAGTATCTCTAAATACATGAGATTCCTCGGATGGTCATTGGAGTCCCTTATCCAATAAGGTTCTTCGCGATACGAAAGCAGTATCTCTAAACACATGAGATTCTTCGGGTGGTCGAAGCAGTCCCTTATCCAATAAGGTTCTTCGCGATACCAAAGCAATATCTCTAATCACATGAGATTCTTCGGGTGGTTGAAGCAGTCCCTTATCCAATCAGGTTCTTCGCGATACAAAAACAGTATCTTTAAACACATAAGATTCTTCGTGATACCAAAGCTAGATTTCTAAATACATGAGATTCCTCGGATGGTCGATGCAGTCCCTTATCCAATAAGGTTCTTCGCAATACGAAAGCAGTATCTCTATACATATGAGATTCTCCGGGTGGTCGAAGCTGTCCCTTATCCAATAAGGTTCTTCGTGATACCAAAGCAGTATCTCTAATCACATGAGATTCTTCGGGTGGTCAAAGCAGTCCCTTATCTAATAAGGTTCTTCGCGATACCAAGGCGGTATCTCTAAACACATGAGATTCATCTGGTGGTCGAAGTAGTCCCTTATCCAATAAGGTTCTTCGCGATACCAAAACAGTATCTCTAAACACAAGAGATTCTTTGGGTGGTTGAAGCATTCCCTTATCCAATAAGGTTCTTCGCGATACCAAAGCAGTATCTCTAAACACATAAGATTCTTCGGGTGGTCGATGTAGTCCCTTATCCAATAAGGTTCTTCGCGATATGAAAGCAGTATCTCTAAACACATGAGATTCTTCGGGTGGTCGAAGCAGTCCCTTATCCAATAAGGTTCTTCGCGATACGAAAGCAGTATCTCTAAACACATGAGATTCTTCGGGTGGTCGAAGCAGTCCCTTATCCAATATGGTTCTTTGCGATACCAAAACAGTATCTCTAAACACATGAGATTCTTCGTGATACCAAAGCAGTATCTCTAAATACATGAGATTCCTCGGGTGGTCGATGCAGTCCCTAAACAAATAAGGTTATTCGCGATGCGAAAGTAGTATCTCTAAACACATGAGATTATTCGGGTGGTCGAAGCAGTCCCTTATCGAATAAGGTTCTTCGCGATACCAAAATAATATCTCTAAACACATGAGATTCTTCGGGTGGTTGAAGCAATCCCTTATCCAATAAGGTTATTCGCGATACCAAGGCAGTATCTCTAAACACATGAGATTCTTCGGGTGATCGAAGCAGTACCTTATTCAATAAGGTTCTTCGTGATACCAAAGCATTATCTCTAAACAAATGATATTCTTCGGGTGGTCGAAGCAATCCCTTATCCAATAAGGTTCTTCGTGATACCAAAGAAGTATCTCTAAACACATGATATTCTTGGGGTGGTCAAAGCAGTCCCTTATCCAATAAGGTTCTTCGCGATACCAAGGCAGTATCTCTAAACACATGAGATTCGTCTGGTGGTCGAAGTAGTCCCTTATCCAATAAGGTTCTTCGCGATACCAAAACAGTATCTCTAAACACATGAGATTCTTCGGGTGGTTGACGCATTCCCTTATCCAATAAGGTTCTTCGCGATACCAAAGCAGTATCTCTAAACACATGAGATTCTTCGGGTGGTCGATGCAGTCCCTTATCCAATAAGGTTCTTCGCGATACGAAAGCAGTATCTTTAAACACATGAGATACTTCGGGTGGTCGAAGTAGTCCCTTATCCAATAAGGTTCTTCGCGATACCAAAGCAGTATCTCTAAACACATGAGATTCTTCGGGTGGTTGAAGCTGTCCCTTATCCAATATGGTTCTTTGCGATACCAAAGCAGTATCTCTAAATACATGAGATTCCTTCGGGTGGTCGATGCAGTCCCTTAACCAATAAGGTTATTCGCGATACCAAAACAATACTCTAAACACATGAGATTCTTCGGGTGGTTGAAGCAGTCCCTTATCCAATAAGGTTCTTCACGATACCAAGGCAGTATCTCTAAAGACATGAGATTCCTCGGGTGATCAAAGCAGTACCTTATTCAATAAGGTTCTTCGTGATGCCAAAGTAATATCTCTAAACAAATGATATTCTTCGGGTGGTCGAAGCAGTCCCTTATCCAATAAGGTTCTTCGTGATACCAAAGCAGTATCTCTAAACACATGATATTCTTCTGGTGGTCGAAGCAGTCCCTTATCCAATAAGGTTCTTCGGGATACCAAAGCAGTATCTCTAAACACATGAGATTCGTCGGGTGGTCGAAGCAGTCCCTTATCCAATAAGGTTCTTCGCGATACCAAAACAGTATATCTAAACACATGATATTCTTCGGGTGGTTAAAGCATTCCCTTATCCAATAAGGTTCTTCGCGATACGAAAGCAGTATCTCTAAACACATGAGATTCTTCGGGTGGTCGAAGCAGTCCCTTATCCAATTAGGTTCTTCGCGATACCAAAGCAGTATCTCTAAACACATGAGATTCTTTGGGTGGTCGAAGTCATCTCTTATCCAATAAGGTTCTTCGCGATACCAAAACAGTATCTCTAACCACATGAGATTCTTCGTGATACCAAAGCAGTATCTCTAAATACATGAGATTCCTCGGGTGGTCGATGCAGTCCCTTATCCAATAAGGTTCTTCGCAATACGAAAGCAGTATCTCTATACACATGAGATTCTTCGGGTGTTCGAAGCAGTCCCTTATCCAATAAGGTTCTATGTGATACCAAAGCAGTATCTCTTATCACATGAGATACTTCGGGTGGTCAAAGCAGTCCCTTATCTAATAACGTTCTTCGCGATACCAAGGCAGTATCTCTAAACACATGAGATTCGTCGGGTGGTCAAAGAAGTCCCTTATCCAATAAGGTTCATCACGATACCAAAAAAATATCTCTAAACACATGAGATTCTTCGGGTGGTTGAAGCAGTCCCTTATACAATAAGGTTCTTCGTGATACCAAAGCAGTATCTCTAAACACATGAGATTCTTCGGGTGATCGAAGCAGTACCTTATTCAATAAGGTTCTTCGTGATACCAAAGCAGTATCTCTAAACACATGATATTCTTCGGGTGGTCGAAGCAGTCCCTTATCCAATATGGTTCTTCGAGATACCAAAGCAGTATCTCTAAACACATGAGATTCGTCGGGTGGTCGAAGCAGTCCCTTATCCAATAAGGTTCTTCGCGATACAAAAACAGTATATCTAAACACATGATATTCTTCGGGTGGTTAAAGCATTCCCTTATCCAACAAGGTTCCTCGCGATACGAAAGCAGTATCTCTAAACACATGAGATTCTTCGGGTGGTCGAAGCAGTCCCTTATCCAATAAGGTTCTTCGCGATACCAAAACAGTATCTCTAAACACAAGAGATTCTTCGGGTGGTCGAAGTCGTCTCTTATCCAATAAGGTTCTTCGCGATACCAAAACAGTATCTCTAAACACATGAGATTCTTCGTGATACCAAAGCAGTATCTCTAAATACATGAGATTCCTCGGGTGGTCGATGCAGTCCCTAAACAAATAAGGTTATTCGCGATGCGAAAGTAGTATCTCTAAACACATGAGATTATTCGGGTGGTCGAAGCAGTCCCTTATCGAATAAGGTTCTTCGCGATACCAAAATAATATCTCTAAACACATGAGATTCTTCGGGTGGTTGAAGCAATCCCTTATCCAATAAGGTTATTCGCGATACCAAGGCAGTATCTCTAAACACATGAGATTCTTCGGGTGATCGAAGCAGTACCTTATTCAATAAGGTTCTTCGTGATACCAAAGCATTATCTCTAAACAAATGATATTCTTCGGGTGGTCGAAGCAATCCCTTATCCAATAAGGTTCTTCGTGATACCAAAGAAGTATCTCTAAACACATGATATTCTTGGGGTGGTCAAAGCAGTCCCTTATCCAATAAGGTTCTTCGCGATACCAAGGCAGTATCTCTAAACACATGAGATTCGTCTGGTGGTCGAAGTAGTCCCTTATCCAATAAGGTTCTTCGCGATACCAAAACAGTATCTCTAAACACATGAGATTCTTCGGGTGGTTGACGCATTCCCTTATCCAATAAGGTTCTTCGCGATACCAAAGCAGTATCTCTAAACACATGAGATTCTTCGGGTGGTCGATGCAGTCCCTTATCCAATAAGGTTCTTCGCGATACGAAAGCAGTATCTTTAAACACATGAGATACTTCGGGTGGTCGAAGTAGTCCCTTATCCAATAAGGTTCTTCGCGATACCAAAGCAGTATCTCTAAACACATGAGATTCTTCGGGTGGTTGAAGCTGTCCCTTATCCAATATGGTTCTTTGCGATACCAAAGCAGTATCTCTAAATACATGAGATTCCTTCGGGTGGTCGATGCAGTCCCTTAACCAATAAGGTTATTCGCGATACCAAAACAATACTCTAAACACATGAGATTCTTCGGGTGGTTGAAGCAGTCCCTTATCCAATAAGGTTCTTCACGATACCAAGGCAGTATCTCTAAAGACATGAGATTCTTCGGGTGATCGAAGCAGTACCTTATTCAATAAGGTTCTTCGTGATGCCAAAGTAATATCTCTAAACAAATGATATTCTTCGGGTGGTCGAAGCAGTCCCTTATCCAATAAGGTTCTTCGTGATACCAAAGCAGTATCTCTAAACACATGATATTCTTCTGGTGGTCGAAGCAGTCCCTTATCCAATAAGGTTCTTCGGGATACCAAAGCAGTATCTCTAAACACATGAGATTCGTCGGGTGGTCAAAGAAGTCCCTTATCCAATAAGGTTCATCACGATACCAAAAAAATATCTCTAAACACATGAGATTCTTCGGGTGGTTGAAGCAGTCCCTTATACAATAAGGTTCTTCGTGATACCAAAGCAGTATCTCTAAACACATGAGATTCTTCGGGTGATCGAAGCAGTACCTTATTCAATAAGGTTCTTCGTGATACCAAAGCAGTATCTCTAAACACATGATATTCTTCGGGTGGTCGAAGCAGTCCCTTATCCAATATGGTTCTTCGAGATACCAAAGCAGTATCTCTAAACACATGAGATTCGTCGGGTGGTCGAAGCAGTCCCTTATCCAATAAGGTTCTTCGCGATACAAAAACAGTATATCTAAACACATGATATTCTTCGGGTGGTTAAAGCATTCCCTTATCCAACAAGGTTCCTCGCGATACGAAAGCAGTATCTCTAAACACATGAGATTCTTCGGGTGGTCGAAGCAGTCCCTTATCCAATAAGGTTCTTCGCGATACCAAAACAGTATCTCTAAACACAAGAGATTCTTCGGGTGGTCGAAGTCGTCTCTTATCCAATAAGGTTCTTCGCGATACCAAAACAGTATCTCTAAACACATGAGATTCTTCGTGATACCAAAGCAGTATCTCTAAATACATGAGATTCCTCGGGTGGTCGATGCAGTCCCTAAACAAATAAGGTTATTCGCGATGCGAAAGTAGTATCTCTAAACACATGAGATTATTCGGGTGGTCGAAGCAGTCCCTTATCGAATAAGGTTCTTCGCGATACCAAAATAATATCTCTAAACACATGAGATTCTTCGGGTGGTTGAAGCAATCCCTTATCCAATAAGGTTATTCGCGATACCAAGGCAGTATCTCTAAACACATGAGATTCTTCGGGTGATCGAAGCAGTACCTTATTCAATAAGGTTCTTCGTGATACCAAAGCATTATCTCTAAACAAATGATATTCTTCGGGTGGTCGAAGCAATCCCTTATCCAATAAGGTTCTTCGTGATACCAAAGAAGTATCTCTAAACACATGATATTCTTGGGGTGGTCAAAGCAGTCCCTTATCCAATAAGGTTCTTCGCGATACCAAGGCAGTATCTCTAAACACATGAGATTCGTCTGGTGGTCGAAGTAGTCCCTTATCCAATAAGGTTCTTCGCGATACCAAAACAGTATCTCTAAACACATGAGATTCTTCGGGTGGTTGACGCATTCCCTTATCCAATAAGGTTCTTCGCGATACCAAAGCAGTATCTCTAAACACATGAGATTCTTCGGGTGGTCGATGCAGTCCCTTATCCAATAAGGTTCTTCGCGATACGAAAGCAGTATCTTTAAACACATGAGATACTTCGGGTGGTCGAAGTAGTCCCTTATCCAATAAGGTTCTTCGCGATACCAAAGCAATATCTCTAAACACATGAGATTCTTCGGGTGGTTGAAGCTGTCCCTTATCCAATATGGTTCTTTGCGATACCAAAGCAGTATCTCTAAATACATGAGATTCCTTCGGGTGGTCGATGCAGTCCCTTAACCAATAAGGTTATTCGCGATACCAAAACAATACTCTAAACACATGAGATTCTTCGGGTGGTTGAAGCAGTCCCTTATCCAATAAGGTTCTTCACGATACCAAGGCAGTATCTCTAAAGACATGAGATTCTTCGGGTGATCGAAGCAGTACCTTATTCAATAAGGTTCTTCGTGATGCCAAAGTAATATCTCTAAACAAATGATATTCTTCGGGTGGTCGAAGCAGTCCCTTATCCAATAAGGTTCTTCGTGATACCAAAGCAGTATCTCTAAACACATGATATTCTTCTGGTGGTCGAAGCAGTCCCTTATCCAATAAGGTTCTTCGGGATACCAAAGCAGTATCTCTAAACACATGAGATTCGTCGGGTGGTCGAAGCAGTCCCTTATCCAATAAGGTTCTTCGCGATACCAAAACAGTATATCTAAACACATGATATTCTTCGGGTGGTTAAAGCATTCCCTTATCCAATAAGGTTCTTCGCGATACGAAAGCAGTATCTCTAAACACATGAGATTCTTCGGGTGGTCGAAGCAGTCCCTTATCCAATTAGGTTCTTCGCGATACCAAAGCAGTATCTCTAAACACATGAGATTCTTTGGGTGGTCGAAGTCATCTCTTATCCAATAAGGTTCTTCGCGATACCAAAACAGTATCTCTAACCACATGAGATTCTTCGTGATACCAAAGCAGTATCTCTAAATACATGAGATTCCTCGGGTGGTCGATGCAGTCCCTTATCCAATAAGGTTCTTCGCAATACGAAAGCAGTATCTCTATACACATGAGATTCTTCGGGTGTTCGAAGCAGTCCCTTATCCAATAAGGTTCTATGTGATACCAAAGCAGTATCTCTTATCACATGAGATACTTCGGGTGGTCAAAGCAGTCCCTTATCTAATAACGTTCTTCGCGATACCAAGGCAGTATCTCTAAACACATGAGATTCGTCGGGTGGTCAAAGAAGTCCCTTATCCAATAAGGTTCATCACGATACCAAAAAAATATCTCTAAACACATGAGATTCTTCGGGTGGTTGAAGCAGTCCCTTATACAATAAGGTTCTTCGTGATACCAAAGCAGTATCTCTAAACACATGAGATTCTTCGGGTGATCGAAGCAGTACCTTATTCAATAAGGTTCTTCGTGATAGCAAAGCAGTATCTCTAAACACATGATATTCTTCGGGTGGTCGAAGCAGTCCCTTATCCAATATGGTTCTTCGAGATACCAAAGCAGTATCTCTAAACACATGAGATTCGTCGGGTGGTCGAAGCAGTCCCTTATCCAATAAGGTTCTTCGCGATACAAAAACAGTATATCTAAACACATGATATTCTTCGGGTGGTTAAAGCATTCCCTTATCCAACAAGGTTCCTCGCGATACGAAAGCAGTATCTCTAAACACATGAGATTCTTCGGGTGGTCGAAGCAGTCCCTTATCCAATAAGGTTCTTCGCGATACCAAAACAGTATCTCTAAACACAAGAGATTCTTCGGGTGGTCGAAGTCGTCTCTTATCCAATAAGGTTCTTCGCGATACCAAAACAGTATCTCTAAACACATGAGATTCTTTGTGATACCAAAGCAGTATCTCTAAATACATGAGATACCTCGGATGGTCATCGGAGTCCCTTATCCAATAAGGTTCTTCGCGATACGAAAGCAGTATCTCTAAACACATGAGATTCTTCGTGTGGTCGAAGCAGTCCCTTATCCAATAAGGTTCTTCGCGATACCAAAGCAATATCTCTAATCACATGAGATTCTTCGGGTGGTTGAAGCAGTCCCTTATCCAATAAGGTTATTCGCGATACCAAAACAGTATCTTTAAACACATGAGATTCTTCGTGATACCAAAGCTAGATCTCTAAATACATGAGATTCGTCGGGTGGTCGATGCATTCCCTTATCCAATAAGGTTCTTCGCAATACAAAAGCAGTATCTCTATACACATGAGATTCTTTGGGTGGTCGAAGCAGTCCCTTATCCAATAAGGTTCTTCGTGATACCAAAGCAGTATCTATAATCACATGAGATTCTTCGGGTGGTCAAAGCAGTCCCTTATCTAATAAGGTTCTTCGCGATACCAAGGCAGTATCTCTAAACACATGAGATTCGTCCGGTGGTCGAAGCAGTCCCTCATCCAATAAGGTTCTTCGCGATACCAAAACAGTATCTCTAAACACATGAGATTCTTCGGGTGGTTGAAGCATTCCCTTATCCAATAAGGTTTTTCGCGATACCAAAGCAGTATCTCTAAAGACATGAGATTCTTCGGGTGGTCGATGCAGTCCCTTATCCAATAAGGTTCTTCGCGATACGAAAGCAGTATCTCTAAACACATGAGATTCTTCGGTTGGTCGAAGCAGTCCCTTATCCAATAAGGTTCTTCGAGATACCAAAGCAGTATCTCTTAACACATGAGATTCTTCGGGTGGTCGAAGAAGTCCCTTATCCAATAAGGTTCTTTGCGTTACCAAAACAGTATCTCTAAACACATGAGATTCTTCGTGATACCAAAGCAGTATCTCTAAATACATGAGATTCCTCGGGTGGTCGATGCAGTCCCTTAACCAATAAGGTTATTCGCGATACGAAAGCAGTATCTCTAAACTCATGAGATTCTTCGGGTGGTCGAAGCAGTCACTTATCCAATAAGGTTCTTCGCGATACCAAAACAATATCTCTAAACACATGAGATTCTTCGGGTGGTTGAAGCAGTCCCTTATCCAATAAGGTTCTTCGCGATACCAAGGCAATATCTCTAAACACATGAGATTCTTCGGGTGATCAAAGCAGTACCTTATTCAATAAGGTTCTTCGTGATACCAAAGCAATATCTCTAAAGAAATGATATTCTTCGGGTGGTCGAAGCAATCCCTTATCCAATAAGGTTCTTCGGGATACCAAAGCAGTATCTCTAAACACATGAGATTCGTCGGGTGGTCGAAGCAGTCCCTTATCCAATAATGTTCTTCGCGATACCAAAACAGTATATCTAAACACATGATATTCTTCGGGTGGTTGAAGCATTCCCTTATCCAATAAGGTTCTTCACGATACCAAAGCAGTATCTCTAAACATATGAGATTCTTCGGGTGGTCGATGTAGTCCCTTATCCAATAAGTTTCTTCGCGATACGAAAGTAGTATCTCTAAACACATGAGATTCTTTGGGTGGTCGAAGCAGTCCCTTATCCAATAAGGTTCTTCGCGATACCAAAGCAGTATCTCTAAACACATGAGATTCTTCGGGTGGTCGAAGTCGTCTCTTATCCAATAAGGTTCTTCGCGATACCAAAACAGTATCTCTAAAGACATGAGATTCTTCGTGATACCAAAGCAGTATCTCTAAACACATGAGATTCTTCAGGTGGTCGAAGCAGTCCCTTATCCAATAAGGTTCTTCGCGATACCAAAGCAGTATCTCTAATCACATGAGATTCTTCGGGTGGTCGAAGTAGTCCCTTCTCCAATAAGGTTCTTCGCGATACCAAAGCAGTATCTCTAATCACATGAGATTCTTCGGGTGGTCAAAGCAATCCCTTATCCAATAAGGTTCTTCACGATACTAAAGCAGTATCTCTAAACACATGAGATTCGTCGGGTGGTCAAAGCAGTCCCTTATCCAATAAGGTTCTTCACGATACCAAAACAATATCTCTAAACACATGAGATTCTTTGGGTGGTTGAAGCATTCCCTTATCCAATAAGGTTTTTCGCGATACCAAAGCAGTATCTCTAAAGACATGAGATTCTTCGGGTGGTCGATGCAGTCCCTTATCCAATAAGGTTCTTCGCGATACGAAAGCAGTATCTCTAAACACATGAGATTCTTCGGTTGGTCGAAGCAGTCCCTTATCCAATAAGGTTCTTCGAGATACCAAAGCAGTATCTCTTAACACATGAGATTCTTCGGGTGGTCGAAGAAGTCCCTTAGCCAATAAGGTTCTTTGCGTTACCAAAACAGTATCTCTAAACACATGAGATTCTTCGTGATACCAAAGCAGTATCTCTAAATACATGAGATTCCTCGGGTGGTCGATGCAGTCCCTTAACCAATAAGGTTATTCGCGATACGAAAGCAGTATCTCTAAACTCATGAGATTCTTCGGTGGTCGAAGCAGTCCCTTATCCAATAAGGTTCTTCGCGATACCAAAACAATATCTCTAAACACATGAGATTCTTCGGGTGGTTGAAGCAGTCCCTTATCCAATAAGGTTCTTCGCGATACCAAGGCAATATCTCTAAACACATGAGATTCTTCGGGTGATCAAAGCAGTACCTTATTCAATAAGGTTCTTCGTTATACCAAAGCAATATCTCTAAAGAAATGATATTCTTCGGGTGGTCGAAGCAATCCCTTATCCAATAAGGTTCTTCGGGATACCAAAGCAGTATCTCTAAACACATGAGATTCGTCGGGTGGTCGAAGCAGTCCCTTATCCAATAATGTTCTTCGCGATACCAAAACAGTATATCTAAACACATGATATTCTTCGGGTGGTTGAAGCATTCCCTTATCCAATAAGGTTCTTCACGATACCAAAGCAGTATCTCTAAACATATGAGATTCTTCGGGTGGTCGATGTAGTCCCTTATCCAATAAGTTTCTTCGCGATACGAAAGAAGTATCTCTAAACACATGAGATTCTTTGGGTGGTCGAAGCAGTCCCTTATCCAATAAGGTTCTTCGCGATACCAAAGCAGTATCTCTAAACACATGAGATTCTTCGGGTGGTCGAAGTCGTCTCTTATCCAATAAGGTTCTTCGCGATACCAAAACAGTATCTCTAAACACATGAGATTCTTCGTGATACCAAAGCAGTATCTCTAAACACATGAGATTCTTCAGGTGGTCGAAGCAGTCCCTTATCCAATAAGGTTCTTCGCGATACCAAAGCAGTATCTCTAATCACATGAGATTCTTCGGGTGGTAGAAGTAGTCCCTTCTCCAATAAGGTTCTTCGCGATACCAAAGCAGTATCTCTAATCACATGAGATTCTTCGGGTGGTCAAAGCAATCCCTTATCCAATAAGGTTCTTCACGATACTAAAGCAGTATCTCTAAACACATGAGATTCGTCGGGTGGTCAAAGCAGTCCCTTATCCAATAAGGTTCTTCACGATACCAAAACAATATCTCTAAACACATGAGATTCTTCGGGTGGTTGAAGCATTCCCTTATCCAATAAGGTTTTTCGCGATACCAAAGCAGTATCTCTAAAGACATGAGATTCTTCGGGTGGTCGATGCAGTCCCTTATCCAATAAGGTTCTTCGCGATACGAAAGCAGTATCTCTAAACACATGAGATTCTTCGGTTGGTCGAAGCAGTCCCTTATCCAATAAGGTTCTTCGAGATACCGAAGCAGTATCTCTTAACACATGAGATTCTTCGGGTGGTCGAAGAAGTCCCTTATCCAATAAGGTTCTTTGCGACACCAAAACAGTATCTCTAAACACATGAGATTCTTCGTGATACCAAAGCAGTATCTCTAAATACATGAGATTCCTCGGGTGGTCGATGCAGTCCCTTAACCAATAAGGTTATTCGCGATACGAAAGCAGTATCTCTAAACTCATGAGATTCTTCAGGTGGTCGAAGCAGTCCCTTATCCAATAAGGTTTTTCGCGATACCAAAACAATATCTCTAAACACATGAGATTCTTCGGGTGGTTGAAGCAGTCCCTTATCCAATAAGGTTCTTCGCGATACCAAGGCAGTATCTCTAAACACATGAGATTCTTCGGGTGATCAAAGCAGTACCTTATTCAATAAGGTTCTTCGTGATACCAAAGCAATATCTCTAAAGAAATGATATTCTTCGGGTGGTCGAAGCAATCCCTTATCCAATAAGGTTCTTCGGGATACCAAAGCAGTATCTCTAAACCCATGAAATTCGTCGGGTGGTCGAAGCAGTCCCTTATCCAATAATGTTCTTCGCGATACCAAAACAGTATATCTAAACACATGATATTCTTCGGGTGGTTGAAGCATTCCCTTATCCAATAAGGTTCTTCACGATACCAAAGCAGTATCTCTAAACATATGAGATTCTTCGGGTGGTCGATGTAGTCCCTTATCCAATAAGTTTCTTCGCGATACGAAAGAAGTATCTCTAAACACATGAGATTCTTTGGGTGGTCGAAGCAGTCCCTTATCCAATAAGGTTCTTCGCGATACCAAAGCAGTATCTCTAAACACATGAGATTCTTCGGGTGGTCGAAGTCGTCTCTTATCCAATAAGGTTCTTCGCGATACCAAAACAGTATCTCTAAACACATGAGATTCTTCGTGATACCAAAGCAGTATCTCTAAACACATGAGATTCTTCAGGTGGTCGAAGCAGTCCCTTATCCAATAAGGTTCTTCGCGATACCAAAGCAGTATCTCTAATCACATGAGATTCTTCGGGTGGTCGAAGTAGTCCCTTCTCCAATAAGGTTCTTCGCGATACCAAAGCAGTATCTCTAATCACATGAGATTCTTCGGGTGGTCAAAGCAATCCCTTATCCAATAAGGTTCTTCACGATACTAAAGCAGTATCTCTAAACACATGAGATTCGTCGGGTGGTCAAAGCAGTCCCTTATCCAATAAGGTTCTTCACGATACCAAAACAATATCTCTAAACACATGAGATTCTTCGGGTGGTTGAAGCATTCCCTTATCCAATAAGGTTTTTCGCGATACCAAAGCAGTATCTCTAAAGACATGAGATTCTTCGGGTGGTCGATGCAGTCCCTTATCCAATAAGGTTCTTCGCGATACGAAAGCAGTATCTCTAAACACATGAGATTCTTCGGTTGGTCGAAGCAGTCCCTTATCCAATAAGTTTCTTCGAGATACCGAAGTAGTATCTCTTAACACATGAGATTCTTCGGGTGGTCGAAGAAGTCCCTTATCCAATAAGGTTCTTTGCGACACCAAAACAGTATCTCTAAACACATGAGATTCTTCGTGATACCAAAGCAGTATCTCTAAATACATGAGATTCCTCGGGTGGTCGATGCAGTCCCTTAACCAATAAGGTTATTCGCGATACGAAAGCAGTATCTCTAAACTCATGAGATTCTTCGGGTGGTCGAAGCAGTCCCTTATCCAATAAGGTTCTTCGCGATACCAAAACAACATCTCTAAACACATGAGATTCTTCGGGTGGTTGAAGCAGTCCCTTATCCAGTAAGGTTCTTCGCGATACCAAGGCAGTATCTCTAAACACATGAGATTCTTCGGGTGATCAAAGCAGTACCTTATTCAATAAGGTTCTTCGTGATACCAAAGCAATATCTCTAAAGAAATGATATTCTTCGGGTGGTCGAAGCAATCCCTTATCCAATAAGGTTCTTCGGGATACCAAAGCAGTATCTCTAAACACATGAAATTCGTCGGGTGGTCGAAGCAGTCCCTTATCCAATAATGTTCTTCGCGATACCAAAACAGTATATCTAAACACATGATATTCTTCGGGTGGTTGAAGCATTCCCTTATCCAATAAGGTTCTTCACAATACCAAAGCAGTATCTCTAAACATATGAGATTCTTCGGGTGGTCGATGTAGTCCCTTATCCAATAAGTTTCTTCGCGATACGAAAGCAGTATCTCTAAACACATGAGATTCTTCGGGTGGTCGAAGCAGTCCCTTATCCAATAAGGTTCTTCGCGATACCAAAGCAGTATCTCTAAACACATAAGATTCTTCGGGTGGTCGAAGTCGTCTCTTATCCAATAAGGTTCTTCGCGATACCAAAACAGTATCTCTAAACACATGAGATTCTTCGTGATACCAAAGCAGTATCTCTAAACACATGAGATTCTTCAGGTGGTCGAAGCAGTCCCTTATCCAATAAGGTTCTTCGCGATACCAAAGCAGTATCTCTAATCACATGAGATTCTTCGGGTGGTCGAAGTAGTCCCTTCTCCAATAAGGTTCTTCGCGATACCAAAGCAGTATCTCTAATCACGTGAGATTCTTCGGGTGGTCAAAGCAATCCCTTATCCAATAAGGTTCTTCACGATACTAAAGCAGTATCTCTAAACACATGAGATTCGTCGGGTGGTCAAAGCAGTCCCTTATCCAATAAGGTTCTTCGCGATACCAAAACAATATCTCTAAACACATGAGATTCTTCGGGTGCTTGAAGCAGTCTGTTATCCAATAAGGTTCTTCGTGATACGAAAGCAGTATCTCTAAACACATGACATTCTTCGGGTGATCGATGCAGTACCTTATTCAATAAGGTTCTTCGTGATACCAAAGCAGTATCTCTAAACACATGATATTCTTCGGGTGGTCGAAGCAGTCCCTTATTCAATAAGGTTCTTCGCGATACCAAAGCAGTATCTCTAAACACATGAGATTCTTCGGGTGGTCGAAGCAGTCCCTTATCCAATAAGGTTCTTCGCGATACCAAAACAGTATCTCTAAACACATGAGATTCTTTGTGATACCAAAGCAGTATCTCTAAATACATGAGATTCCTCGGATGGTCATTGGAGTCCCTTATCCAATAAGGTTCTTCGCGATACGAAAGCAGTATCTCTAAACACATGAGATTCTTCGGGTGGTCGAAGGAGTCCCTTATCCAATAACGTTCTTCGTGATACCAAAGCAGTATCTCTAATCACATGAGATTCTTCGGGTGGTCAAAGCAATCCCTTATCCAATAAGGTTCTTCACGATACTAAAGCAGTATCTCTAAACTCATGAGATTCGTCGGGTGGTCAAAGCAGTCCCTTATCCAATAAGGTTCTTCGCGATACCAAAACAATATCTCTAAACACATGAGATTCTTCGGGTGGTTGAAGCAGTCTGTTATCCAATAAGGTTCTTCGTGATACCAAAGCAGTATCTCTAAACACATGAGATTCTTCGGGTGATCGATGCAGTACCTTATTCAATAAGGTTCTTCGTGATACCAAAGCAGTATCTCTAAACACATGATATTCTTCGGGTGGTCGAAGCAGTCCCTTATTCAATAAGGTTCTTCGCGATACCAAAGCAGTATCTCTAAACACATGAGATTCTTCGGGTGGTCGAAGCAGTCCCTTATCCAATAAGGTTCTTCGCGATACCAAAACAGTATCTCTAAACACATGAGATTCTTTGTGATACCAAAGCAGTATCTCTAAATACATGAGATTCCTCGGATGGTCATTGGAGTCCCTTATCCAATAAGGTTCTTCGCGATACGAAAGCAGTATCTCTAAACACATGAGATTCTTCGGGTGGTCGAAGCAGTCCCTTATCCAATAACGTTCTTCGTGATACCAAAGCAATATCTCTAATCACATGAGATTCTTCGGGTGGTTGAATAGTCCCTTATCCAATAAGGTTCTTCGCGATACCAAAACAATATCTTTAAACACATGAGTTTCTTCGTGATACCAAAGCTAGATTTCTAAATACATGAGATTCCTCGGGTGGTCGATGCAGTCCCTTATCCAATAAGTTTCTTCGCAATACGAAAACAGTATCTCTATACACATGAGATTCTTCGGGTGGTCGAAGCAATCCCTTATCCAATAAGGTTCTTCGTGATACCAAAGCAGTATCTCTAATCACATTAGATTCTTCGGGTGGTCAAAGCAGTCCCTTATCTAATAAGGTTCTTCGCAATACCAAGGCAGTATCTCTAAACACATGAGATTCGTCTGGTGGTCGAAGCAGTCCCTTATCCAATAAGGTTCTTCGCGATACCAAAACAGTATCTCTAAACACATGAGATTCTTCGGGTGGTTGAAGCATTCCCTTATCCAATAAGGTTCTTCGCGATACCAAAGCAGTATCTCTAAACACATGAGATTCTTCGGGTGGTCGATGCAGTCCCATATCCAATAAGGTTCTTCGCGATACGAAAGCAGTATCTCTAAACACATGAGATTCTTCGGGTGGTCGAAGCAGTCCCTTATCCAATAAGGTTCTTCGCGATACCAAAGCAGTATCTCTAAACACATGAGATTCTTCGGGTGGTCGAAGCAGTCCCTTATCCAATATGGTTCTTTGCGATACCAAAACAGTATCTCTAAACACATGAGATTCTTCGTGATACCAAAGCAATATCTCTAAATACATGAGATTCTTTGGGTGGTTGAAGCAGTCCCTTATCCAATAAAGTTCTTCGCGATACCAAGGCAGTATCTCTAAACACATGAGATTCTTCGGGTGATCGAAGCAGTACCTTATTCAATAAGGTTCTTCGTGATACCAAAGCAATATCTCTAAAGAAATGATATTCTCCGGGTGGTCGAAGCAGTCCCTTATCCAATAAGGTTCTTCGTGATACCAAAGCAGTATCTCTAAACACATGATATTCTTCGGGTGGACGAAGCAGTCCCTTATCCAATAACGTACTTCGGGATACCAAAGCAGTATCTCTAAACACATGAGATTCGTCGGGTGGTCGAAGCAGTCCCTTATCCAATAAGGTTCTTCGCGATACCAAAACAGTATATCTAAACACATGAGATTCTTGGGGTGGTCGATGCAGTCCCTTATCCAATAAGGTTCTTCGCGATACGAAAGCAGTATCTCTAAACACATGAGATTCTTCGGGTGGTCGAAGCAGTCCCTTATCCAATAAGGTTCTTTGCGATACCAAAGCAGTATCTCTAAACACATGAGATTCTTTGGGTGGTCGAAGCAGTCCCTTATCCAATATGGTTCTTTGCGATACCAAAACAGTATCTCTAAACACATGAGATTCTTCGGGTGGTCGAAGTCGTCTCTTATCCAATAAGTTTCTTCGCGATACCAAAACAGTATCTCTAAACACATGAGATTCTTCGTGATACCAAAGCAGTATCTCTAAACACATGAGATTCTTCGGGTGGTCGAAGCAGTCCCTTAATCAATAAGGTTCTTCGCGATACCAAAGCAGTATCTCTAATCACATGAGATTCTTCGGGTGGTCGAAGTAGTCCCTTCTCCAATAAGGTTCTTCGCGATACCAAAGTAGTATCTCTAATCACATGAGATTCTTCGGGTGGTCAAAGCAATCCCTTATCCAATAAGGTTCTTCGCGATACCAAAGCAGTATCTCTAAACACATGAGATTCATCGGGTGGTCAAAGCAGTCCCTTATCCAATAAGGTTCTTCGCGATACCAAAACAATATCTCTAAACACATGAGATTCTTAGGGTGGTTGAAGCAGTCCCTTATCCAATAAGGTTCTTCGTGATACCAAAGCAGTATCTCTAAAAACATGAGATTCTTCGGGTGATCGAAGCAGTACCTTATTCAATAAGGTTCTTCGTGATACCAAAGCAGTATCTCTAAACACATGATATTCTTCGGGTGGTCGAAGCAGTCCCTTATCCAATAAGGTTCTTCGCGATACCAAAGCAGTACCTCTAAACACATACGATTCTTCGGGTGGTCGAAGCAGTCCCTTATCCAATAAGGTTCTTCGCGATACCAAAACAGTATCTCTAAACACATGAGATTCTTTGTGATACCAAAGCAGTATCTCGAAATACATGAGATTCCTCGGATGGTCATTGGAGTCCCTTATCCAATAAGGTTCTTCGCGATACGAAAGCAGTATCTCTAAACACATGAGATTCTTCGGGTGGTCGAAGCAGTCCCTTATCCAATATGGTTCTTTGCGATACCAAAACAGTATCTCTAAACGCATGAGATTCTTCGTGATACCAAAGCAATTTCTCTAAATACATGAGATTCTTCGGGTGGTTGAAGCAGTCCCTTATCCAATAAGGTTCTTCGCGATACCAAGGCAGTATCTCTAAACACATGAGATTCTTCGGGTGATCGAAGCAGTACCTTATTCAATAAGGTTCTTCGTGATACCAAAGCAATATCTCTAAAGAAATGATATTCTCCGGGTGGTCGAAGCAGTCCCTTATCCAATAAGGTTCTTCGCGATACGAAAGCAGTATCTCTAAACACATAAGATTCTTCGGGTGGTCGAAGCAGTCCCTTATCCAATAAGGTTCTTCGCGATACCAAAACAGTATCTCTAAACACATGAGATTCTTTGTGATACCAAAGCAGTATCTCGAAATACATGAGATTCCTCGGATGGTCATTGGAGTCCCTTATCCAATAAGGTTCTTCGCGATACGAAAGCAGTATCTCGAAACACATGAGATTCTTCGGGTGGTCGAAGCAGTCCCTTATCCAATAAGGTTCTTCGTGATACCAAAGCAATATCTCTAATCACATGAGATTCTTCGGGTGGTTGAAGCAGTCCCTTATCCAATAAGGTTCTTCGCGATACCAAAACAATATCTTTAAACACATGAGTTTCTTCGTGATACCAAAGCTAGATTTCTAAATACATGAGATTCCTCGGGTGGTCGATGCAGTCCCTTATCCAATAAGGTTCTTCGCAATACGAAAACAGTATCTCTATACACATGAGATTCTTCGGGTGGTCGAAGCAATCCCTTATCCAATAAGGTTCTTCGTGATACCAAAGCAATATCTCTAATCACATGAGATTCTTCGGGTGGTCAAAGCAGTCCCTTATCTAATAAGGTTCTTCGCGATACCAAGGCAGTATCTCTAAACACATGAGATTCGTCTGGTGGTCGAAGCATTCCCTTATCCAATAAGGTTCTTCGCGATACCAAAACAGTATCTCTAAACACATGAGATTCTTCGGGTGGTTGAAGCATTCCCTTATCCAATAAGGTTCTTCGCGATACCAAAGCAGTATCTCTAAACACATGAGATTCTTCGGGTGGTCGATGCAGTCCCTTATCCAATAAGGTTCTTCGCGATACGAAAGCAGTATCTCTAAACACATGAGATTCTTCGGTTGGTCGAAGCATTCCCTTATCCAATAAGGTTCTTCGAGATACCAAAGCAGTATCTCTTAACACATGAGATTCTTCGGGTGGTCGAAGAAGTCCCTTATCCAATAAGGTTCTTTGCGTTACCAAAACAGTATCTCTAAACACATGAGATTCTTCGTGATACCAAAGCAGTATCTCTAAATACATGTGATTCCTCGGGTGGTCGATGCAGTCCCTTAACCAATAAGGTTATTCGCGATACGATAGCAGTATCTCTAAACTCATGAGATTCTTCGGGTGGTCGAAGCAGTCCCTTATCCAATAAGGTTCTTCGCGATACCAAAACAATATCTCTAAACACATGAGATTCTTCGGGTGGTTGAAGCAGTCCCTTATCCAATAAGGTTCTTCGTGATACCAAGGCAGTATCTCTAAACACATGAGATTTTTCGGGTGATCAAAGCAGTACCTTATTCAATAAGGTTCTTCGTGATACCAAAGCAATATCTCTAAAGAAATGATATTCTTCGGGTGGTCGAAGCAATCCCTTATCCAATAAGGTTCTTCGGGATACCAAAGCAGTATCTCTAAACACATGAGATTCGTCGGGTGGTCGAAGCAGTCCCTTATCCAATAAGGTTCTTCGCGATACCAAAACAGTATATCTAAACACATGATATTCTTCGGGTGGTTGAAGCATTCCCTTATCCAATAAGGTTCTTCACGATACCAAAGCAGTATCTCTAAACATATGAGATTCTTCGGGTGGTCGATGTAGTCCCTTATCCAATAAGTTTCTTCGCGATACGAAAGCAGTATCTCTAAACACATGAGATTCTTCGGGTGGTCGAAGCAGTCCCTTATCCAATAAGGTTCTTCGCGATACCAAAGCAGTATCTCTAATCACATGAGATTCTTCGGGTGGTCGAAGTAGTCCCTTCTCCAATAAGGTTCTTCGCGATACAAAAGCAGTATCTCTAATCACATGAGATTCTTCGGGTGGTCAAAGCAATCCCTTATCCAATAAGGTTCTTCACGATACTAAAGCAGTATCTCTAAACACATGAGATTCGTCGGGTGGTCAAAGCAGTCCCTTATCCAATAAGGTTCTTCACGATACCAAAACAATATCTCTAAACACATGAGATTCTTCGGGTGGTTGAAGCAGTCCCTTATCCAATAAGGTTCTTCGTGATACCAAAGCAGTATCTCTAAACACATGAGATTCTTCGGGTGATCGATGCAGTACCTTATTTAATAAGGTTGTTCGTGATACCAAAGCAGTATCTCTAAACACATGATATTCTTCGTGTGGTCGAAACAGTCCCTTATCCAATAAGGTTCTTCGCGATACCAAAGCAGTATGTCTAAACACATGAGATTCTTCGGGTGGTCGAAGCAGTCCCTTATCCAATAAGGTTCTTCGCGATACCAAAACAGTATCCCTAAACACATGAGATTCTTTGTGATACCAAAGCAGTATCTCTAAATACATGAGATTCCACGGATGGTCATTGGAGTCCCTTATCCAATAAGGTTCTTCGCGATACGAAAGCAGTATCTCTAAACACATGAGATTCTTCGGGTGGTCGAAGCAGTCCCTTATCCAATAAGGTTCTTCGTGATACCAAAGCAATATCTCTAATCACATGAGATTCTTCGGGTGGTTGAAGCAGTCCCTTATCCAATAAGGTTCTTCGCGATACCAAAACAGTATCTTTAAACACATGAGTTTCTTCGTGATACCAAAGCTAGATTTCTAAATACATGAGATTCCTCGCGTGGTCGATGCAGTCCCTTATCCAATAAGGTACTTCGCAATACGAAAACAATATCTCTATACACATGAGATTCTTCGGGTGGTCGAAGCAATCCCTTATCCAATAAGGTTCTTCATGATACCAAAGCAGTATCTCTAATCACATGAGATTCTTCGGTTGGTCAAAGCAGTCCCTTATCTAATAAGGTTCTTCGCGATACCAAGGCAGTATCTCGAAACACATGAGATTCGTCTGGTGGTCGAAGCAGTCCCTTATCCAATAAGGTTCTTCGCGATACCAAAACAGTATCTCTAAACACATGAGATTCTTCGGGTGGTTGAAGCATTCCCTTATCCAATAAGGTTCTTCGCGATAGCAAAGCAGTATCTTTAAACACATTAGATTCTTCAGGTCGTCGATGCAGTCCCTTATCCAATAAGGTTCTTCGCGATACGAAAGCAGTATCTCTAAACACATGAGATTCTTCGGGTGGTCGAAGCAGTCCCTTATCCAATAAGGTTCTTCGCGATACCAAAGCAATATCTCTAAACACATGAGATTCTTCGGGTGGTCGAAGCAGTCCCTTATCCAATATGGTTCTTTGCGATACCAAAACAGTATCTCTAAACACATGAGATTCTTCGTGATACCAAAGCAATATCTCTAAACACATGAGATTCTTCGGGTGGTTGAAGCAGTCCCTTATCCAATAAGGTTCTTCGCGATACCAAGGCAGTATCTCTAAACACATGAGATTCTTCGGGTGATCGAAGCAGTACCTTATTCAATAAGGTTTTTCGTGATACCAAAGCAATATCTCTAAAGAAATGATATTCTTCGGGTGGTCGAAGCAGTCCCTTATCCAATAAGGTTCTTCGTGATACCAAAGCAGTATTTCTAAACACATGATATTCTTCGGGTGGTCGAAGCAGTCCCTTATCCAATAAGGTTCTTCGGGATACCAAAGCAGTATCTCTAAACACATGAGATTCGTCGGGTGGTCGAAGCAGTCCCTTATCCAATAAGGTTCTTCGCGATACCAAAACAGTATATCTAAACACATGAGATTCTTCGGGTGGTCGATGCAGTCCCTTATCCAATAAGGTTCTTCGCGATACGAAAGCAGTATCTCTAAACACATGAGATTCTTCGGGTGGTCGAAGAAGTCCCTTATCCAATTAGGTTCTTTATGATACCAAAGCAGTATCTCTAAACACATGAGATTCTTTGGGTGGTCGAAGCAGTCCCTTATCCAATATGGTTCTTTGCGATACCAAAACAGTATCTCTAAACACATGAGATTCTTCGGGTGGTCGAAGTCGTCTCTTATCTAATAAGGTTCTTCGCGATACCAAAACAGTATCTCTAAACACATGAGATTCTTCGTGATACCAAAGCAGTATCTCTAAACACATGAGATACTTCGGGTGGTCGAAGCAGTCCCTTATCCAATATGGTTCTTCGCGATACCAAAGCAGTATCTCTAATCACATGAGATTCTTCGGGTGGTCGAAGCAGTCCCTTATCCAATAAGGTTCTTCGCGATACCAAAGTAGTATCTCTAATCACATGAGATTCTTCGGGTGGTCAAAGGAATCCCTTATCCAATAAGGTTCTTCGCGATACCAAAGCAGTATCTCTAAACACATGAGATTCTTCGGGTGGTCAAATTAGTCGCTTATCCAATAAGGTTCTTCGCGATACCAAAACAATATCTCTAAACACATGAGATTCTTCGGGTGATCGAAGCAGTACCTTATTCAATAAGGTTCTTCGTGATGCCAAAGCAGTATCTCTAAACACATGATATTCTTTGGGTGGTCGAAGCAGTCCCTTATCCAATAAGGTTCTTCGTGATACCAAAGCAATATCTCTAATCACATGAGATTCTTCGGGTGGTTGAAGCAGTCCCTTATCCAATAAGGTTCTTCGCGATACCAAAACAGTATCTTTAAACACATGAGTTTCTTCGTGATACCAAAGCTAGATTTCTAAATACATGAGATTCCTCGGGTGGTCGATGCAGTCCCTTATCCAATAAGGTTCTTCGCAATACGAAAACAGTATCTCTATACACATGAGATTCTTCGGGTGGTCGAAGCAATCCCTTATCCAATAAGGTTCTTCGTGATACCAAAGCAGTATCTCTAATCACATGAGATTCTTCGGTTGGTCAAAGCAGTCCCTTATCTAATAAGGTTCTTCGCGATACCAAGGCAGTATCTCTAAACACATGAGATTCGTCTGGTGGTCGAAGCAGTCCCTTATCCAATAAAGTTCTTCGCGATACCAAAACAGTATCTCTAAACACATTAGATTCTTCGGGTGGTTGAAGCATTCCCTTATCCAATAAGGTTCTTCGCTATAGCAAAGCAGTATCTTTAAACACATGAGATTCTTCAGGTGGTCGATGCAGTCCCTTATCCAATAAGGTTCTTCGCGATACGAAAGCAGTATCTCTAAACACATGAGATTCTTCGGGTGGTCGAAGCAGTCCCTTATCCAATAAGGTTCTTCGCGATACCAAAGCAATATCTCTAAACACATGAGATTCTTCGGGTGGTCGAAGCAGTCCCTTATCCAATATGGTTCTTTGCGATACCAAAACAGTATCTCTAAACACATGAGATTCTTCGTGATACCAAAGAAATATCTCTAAACACATGAGATTCTTCGGGTGGTTGAAGCAGTCCCTTATCCAATAAGGTTCTTCGCGATACCAAGGCAGTATCTCTAAACACATGAGATTCTTCGAGTGATCGAAGCAGTACCTTATTCAATAAGGTTCTTCGTGATACCAAAGCAATATCTCTAAAGAAATGATATTCTTCGGGTGGTCGAAGCAGTCCCTTAACCAATAAGGTTCTTCGTGATACCAAAGCAGTATCTCTAAACACATGATATTCTTCGGGTGGTCGAAGCAGTCCCTTATCCAATAAGGTTCTTCGGGTTACCAAAGCAGTATCTCTAAACACATGAGATTCGTCGGGTGGTCGAAGCAGTCCCTTATCCAATAAGGTTCTTCGCAATACCAAAACAGTATATCTAAACACATGAGATTCTTCGGGTGGTCGATGCAGTCCCTTATCCAATAAGGTTCTTCGCGATACGAAAGCAGTATCTCTAAACACATGAGATTCTTCGGGTGGTTGAAGCAGTCCCTTATCCAATTAGGTTCTTTGCGATACCAAAGCAGTATCTCTAAACACATGAGATTCTTTGGGTGGTCGAAGCAGTCCCTTATCCAATATGGTTCTTTGCGATACCAAAACAGTATCTCTAAACACATGAGATTCTTCGGGTGGTCGAAGTCGTCTCTTATCCAATAAGGTTCTTCGCGATACCAAAACAGTATCTCTAAACACATGAGATTCTTCGTGATACCAAAGCAGTATCTCTAAACACATGAGATTCTTCGGGTGGTCGAAGCAGTCCCTTATCCAATATGGTTCTTCGCGATACCAAAGCAGTATCTCTAATCACATGAGATTCTTCGGGTGGTCGAAGCAGTCCCTTATCCAATAAGGTTCTTCGCGATACCAAAGTAGTATCTCTAATCACATGAGATTCTTCGGGTGGTCAAAGCAATCCCTTATCCAATAAGGTTCTTCGCGATACCAAAGCAGTATCTCTAAACACATGAGATTCATCGGGTGGTCAAAGCAGTCCCTTATCCAATAAGGTTCTTCGCGATACCAAAACAATATCTCTAAACACATGAGATTCTTCGGGTGGTTGAAGCAGTCCCTTATCCAATAAGGTTCTTCGTGATACCAAAGCAGTATCTCTAAACACATGAGATTCTTCGGGTGATCGAAGCAGTACCTTATTCAATAAGGTTCTTCGTGATACCAAAGCAGTATCTCTAAACACATGATATTCTTCGGGTGGTCGAAGCAGTCCCTTATCCAATAAGGTTCTTCACGATACCAAAGCAGTATCTCTAAACACATAAGATTCTTCGGGTGGTCGAAGCAGTCCCTTATCCAATAAGGTTCTTCGCGATACCAAAACAATATCTCTAAACACATGAGATTCTTCGGGTGGTTGAAGCAGTCCCTTATCCAATAAGGTTCTTCGTGATACCAAAGCAGTATCTCTAAACACATGAGATTCTTCGGGTGATCGATGCAGTACCTTATTCAATAAGGTTCTTCGTGATACCAAAGCAGTATCTCTAAACACATGATATTCTTCGGGTGGTCGAAGCAGTCCCTTATCTATTAAGGTTCTTCGCGATACCAAAGCAGTATCTCTAAACACATGAGATTCTTCGGGTGGTCGAAGCAGGCCCTTATCCAATAAGGTTCTTCGCGATACCAAAACAGTATCTCTAAACACATGAGATTCTTTGTGATACCAAAGCAGTATCTCTAAATACATGAGATTCCTCGGATGGTCATTGGAGTCCCTTATCCAGTAAGGTTCTTCGCGATACCAAAGCAGTATCTCTAAACACATGAGATTCTTCGGGTGGTCGAAGCAGTCCCTTATCCAATAAGGTTCTTCGTGATACCAAAGCAATATCTCTAATGACATGAGATTCTTCGGGTGGTTGAAGCAGTCCCTTATCCAATAAGGTTCTTCGCGATACCAAAACAGTATCTTTAAACACATGAGTTTCTTCGTGATACCAAAGCTAGATTTCTAAATACATGAGATTCCTCGGGTGGTCGATGCAGTCCCTTATCCAATAAGGTTCTTCGCAATACGAAAACAGTATCTCTATACACATGAGATTCTTCGGGTGGTCGAAGCAATCCCTTATCCAATAAGGTTCTTCGTGATACCAAAGCAGTATCTCTATACACACGAGATTCTTCGGGTGGTCAAAGCAGTCCCTTATCTAATAAGGTTCTTCGCGATACCAAGGCAGTATCTCTAAACACATGAGATTCGTCTGGTGGTCGAAGCAATCCCTTATCCAATAAGGTTCTTCGCGATACCAAAACAGTATCTCTAAACACATGAGATTCTTCGGGTGGTTGAAGCATTCCCTTATCCAATAAGGTTCTTCGCGATACCAAAGCAGTATCTCTAAACACATGAGATTCTTCAGGTGGTCGATGCAGTCCCTTATCCAATAAGGTTCTTCGCGATACGAAAGCAGTATCTCTAAACACATGAGATTCTTCGGGTGGTCGAAGCAGTCCCTTATCCAATAAGGTTCTTCGCGATACCAAAGCAGTATC
This sequence comes from Lathyrus sativus, assembly GCA_963859935.3. NCBI lineage: Eukaryota > Viridiplantae > Streptophyta > Magnoliopsida > Fabales > Fabaceae > Lathyrus > Lathyrus sativus. Next base: position 232,128,314 of record OZ012740.1, on the reverse strand, counting down.
TCTAAACACATGAGATTCTTCGGGTGGTCAAAGCAGTCCATTATCCAATATGGTTCTTTGCGATACCAAAACAGCATCTCTAAACACATGAGATTCTTCGTGATACCAAAGCAATATCTCTAAACCCATGAGATTCTTCGGGTGGTCGATGCAGTCCCTTATCCAATAAGGTTTTCGCGATACCAAGGCAGTATCTCTAAACACATGAGAATCTTTGGGTGGTCGAAGCAGTCCCTTATCCAATAAGGTTCTTCGCGATACCAAAGCTGTATCTCTAAAGAAATGATATTCTTCGGGTGGTCGAAGCAGTTCCTTATCCAATAAGGTTCTTCGTGATACCAAAGCAGTATCTCTAAACACATGATATTCTTCGGGTGGTCGAAGCAGTCCCTTATCCAATAAGGTTCTTCGGGATACCAAAGCAGTATCTCTAAACACATGAGATTCGTCGGGTGGTCGAAGCAGTCCCTTATCCAATAAGGTTCTTCGCGATACCAAAACAGTATATCTAAACACATGAGATTCTTCGGGTGGTCGATGCAGTCCCTTATCCAAATAGGTTCTTCGCGATACGAAAGCAGTATCTCTAAACACATGAGATTCTTCGGGTGGTCGAAGCAGTCCCTTATCCAATTAGGTTCTTTGCGATACCAAATCAGTATCTCTAAACACATGAGATTCTTTGGGTGGTCGAAGCAGTCCCTTATCCAATATGGTTCTTTGCGATACCAAAACAGTATCTCTAAACACATGAGATTCTTCGGGTGGTCGAAGTCGTCTCTTATCCAATAAGGTTCTTCGGGATACCAAAACAGTATCTCTAAACACATGAGATTCTTCGTGATACCAAAGCAGTATCTCTAAACACATGAGATTCTTCGGGTGGTCGAAGCAGTCCCTTATCCAATATGGTTCTTCGCCATACCAAAGCAGTATCTCTAATCACATGAGATTCTTCGGGTGGTCGAAGTAGTCCCTTATCCAATAAGTTTCTTCGTGATACCAAAGCAGTATCTCTAATCACATGAGATTCTTCGGGTGGTCAAAGCAGTCCCTTATCCAATAAGGTTCTTCGCGATACCAAAGCAGTATCTCCAAACACATGAGATTCATCGGGTGGTCAAAGCAGTCCCTTATCCAATAAGGTTCTTCGCGATACCAAAACAATATCTCTAAACACATGAGATTCTTCGGGTGGTTGAAGCAGTCCCTTATCTAATAAGGTTCTTCGCGATACCAAAGCAGTATCTCTAAACACATGAAATTCTTCGGGTGATCGAAGCAGTACCTTATTCAATAAGGTTCTTCGTGATACCAAAGCAGTATCTCTAAACATATGATATTCTTCGGGTGGTCGAAGCAGTCCCTTATCCAATAAGGTTCTTCGCGATACCAAAGCAGTATCTCTAAACACATAAGATTCTTCGGGTGGTCGAAGCTGTCCCTTATCCAATAAGGTTCTTCGCGATACCAAAACAGTATATCTAAACACATGAGATTCTTCGTGATACCAAAGCAGTATCTCTAAATACATGAGATTTCTCGGGTGGTCGATGTAGTCCCTTATTCAATAAGGTTCTTCGCGATACGAAAGCAGTATCTCTAAAGACATGAGATTCTTCGGGTGGTCGAAGCAGTCCCTTATCCAATAAGTTTCTTCACGATACCAAAACAATATCTCTAAACACATGAGATTCTTCGGGTGGTTGAAGCAGTCCCTTATCCAATAAGGTTCTTCGCGATACCAAGGCAGTATCTCTAAACACATGAGATTCTTCGGGTGATCGAAGCAGTACCTTATTCAATAAGGTTCTTCGTGATACCAAAGCAGTATCTCTAAACACATGATATTCTTCGGGTGGTCGAAGCAGTCGCTTATCCAATAAGGTTCTTCGGGATACCAAAGCAGTATCTCTAAACACATGAGATTCGTCGGGTGGTCGAAGCAGTCCCTTATCCAATAAGGTTCTTCGCGATACCAAAACAGTATATCTAAACACATGATATTCTTCGGGTGGTTGAAGCATTCCCTTATCCAATAAGGTTCTTCACGATACCAAAGCAGTATCTATAAACATATGAGATTGTTCGGATGGTCGATGTAGTCCCTTATCCAATAAGGTTCTTCGCGATACGAAAGCAGTATCTCTAAACACATGAGATTCTTCGGGTGGTCAAAGCAGTCCCTTATCCAATAAGGTTCTTCGCGATACCAAAGCAGTATCTCTAAACACATGAGATTCTTCGGGTGGTCGAAGTCGTCTCTTATCCAATAAGGATCTTCGCGATACCAAAACAGTATCTCTAAACATATGAGATTCTTTGTGATACCAAAGCAGTATCTCTAAATACATGAGATTCCTCGGGTGGTCGATGCAGTCCCTTATCCAATAAGGTTCTTCGCAATACGAAAGTAGTATCTCTATACACATGAGATTCTTCGGGTGGTCGAAGCAGTCCCTTATCCAATAAGGTTCTTCGTGATACCAAAGCAGTATCTCTAAACACATGAGATTCGTCGGGTGATCGAAGCAGTACCTTATTCAATAAGGTTCTTCGTGATACCAAAGCAGTATCTCTAAACACATGATATTCTTCGGGTGGTCGAAGTAGTCCCTTATCCAATAAGGTTCTTCGCGATACCAAAGCAGTATCTCTAAACACATGAGTTTCTTCGGGTGGTCGAAGCAGTCCCTTATCCAATAAGGTTCTTCGCGATACCAAAACAGTATCTCTAAACACATGAGATTCTTTGTGATACCAAAGCAGTATCTCTAAATACATGAGATTCCTCGGATGGTCATCGGAGTCCCTTATCCAATAAGGTTCTTCGCGATACGAAAGCAGTATCTCTAAACAAATGAGATTCTTCGTGTGGTCGAAGCAGTCCCTTATCCAATAAGGTTCTTCACGATACCAAAGCAATATCTCTAATCACATGAGATTCTTTGGGTGGTTGAAGCAGTCCCTTATCCAATAAGGTTCTTCGCGATACCAAAACAGTATCTTTAAACATATGCGATTCTTCGTGATACCAAAGCTAGATCTCTAAATACATGAGATTCGTCGGGTGGTCGATGCAAACCTTATCCAATAAGGTTCTTCGCCATACGAAAGCAGTATCTCTATACACATGAGATTCTTCGGGTGGTCGAAGCAGTCCCTTATCCAATAAGGTTCTCCGTGATACCAAAGCAGTATCTCTAATCACATGAGATTCTTCGGGTGGTCAAAGCAGTCCCTTATCTAATAAGGTTTTTCGCGATACCAAAGCAGTATCTCTAAACACATGATATTCTTTGGGTGGTCGAAGCAGTCCCTTATCCAATAAGGTTCTTCGTGATACCAAAGCAGTATCTCTAAACATATGAGATTCTTCGGGTGGTCGAAGCAGTCCCTTATCCAATAAGGTTCTTCGCGATACCAAAACAGTATCTCTAAACACATGAGATTCTTTGTGATACCAAAGCAGTATCTTTAAATACATGAGATTCCTCGGATGGTCATCGGAGTCCCTTATCCAATAAGGTTCTTCGCGATACGAAAGTAGTATCTCTAAACACATGAGATTCTTCGTGTGGTCGAAGCAGTCCCTTATCCAATAAGGTTCTTCGCGATACCAAAGCAATATCTCTAATCACATGAGATTCTTCGGGTGGTTGAAGCAGTCCCTTATCCAATAAGGTTCTTCGCAATACGAAAGCAGTATCTCTATACACATGAGATTCTTCGGGTGGTCGAAGCAGTCCCTTATCCAATAAGGTTCTTCGTGATACCAAAGCAGTATCTCTAATCACATGAGATTCTTCGGGTGGTCAAAGCAGTCCCTTATCTAATAAGGTTCTTCGCGATACCAAGGCAGTATCTCTAAACACATGAGATTCGTCTGGTGGTCGAAGCAGTCTCACATCCAATAAGGTTCTTCGCGATACCAAAACAGTATCTCTAAACACATTAGATTCTTTGGCTGGTTGAAGCATTCCCTTATCCAATAAGGTTCTTCGCGATACCAAAGCAGTATCTCTAAACACATGAGATTCTTCGGGTGGTCGATGCAGTCCCTTATCCAATAAGGTTCTTCGCGATACGAAAGCAGTATCTCTAAAAACAAGAGATTCTTCGGGTGGTCGAAGCAGTCCCTTATCCAATAAGGTTCTTCGAGATACCAAAGCAGTATCTCTAAACACATGAGATTCTTCGGGTGGTCGAAGCAGTCCCTTATCCAATAAGGTTCTTTGCGATACCAAAACAGTATCTCTAAACACATGAGATTCTTCGTGATACCAAAGCAGTATCTCTAAATACATGAAATTCCTCGGGTGGTCGATGCAGTCCCTTAACCAATAAGGTTATTCGCGATACGAAAGCAGTATCTCCAAACACATGAGATTCTTCGGGTGGTCGAAGCAGTCCCTTATCCAATAAGGTTCTTCGCGATACCAAAACAATATCTCTAAACACATGAGATTCTTCGGGTGGTTGAAGCAGTCCCTTGTCCAATAAGGTTCTTCCCGATACCAAGGCAGTATCTCTAAACACATGAGATTCTTCAGGTGATCGAAGCAGTACCTTATTCAATAAGGTTCTTCGTGATACCAAAGCAGTATCTCTAAATACATGAGATTCCTCGGGTGGTCGATGCAGTCCCTTATCCAATAAGGTTATTCGCGATACGAAAGCAGTATCTCTAAACACAAGAGATTCTTCGGGTGGTCGAAACAGTCCCTTATCCAATAAGGTTCTTCGCGATACCAAAGCAGTATCTCTAATCACATGAGATTCTTCGGGTGGTCAAAGCAGTCCCTTATCCTATAAGGTTCTGCGTGATACCAAAGCAGTATCTCTAAACACATGAGATTCGTCGGATGGTCGAAGCAGTCCCTTATCCAATAAGGTTCTTCGCGATACCAAAACAGTATCTCTAAACCCATGAGATTCTTCGGGTGGTTGAAGCAGTCCTTTATCCAATAAGGTTCTTCGCAATAACAAAGCAGTATCTCTAATCACATGAGATTCTTCGGGTGGTCAAAGTAGTCCCTTATCCAATAAGGTTTTTTCGCGATACCAAAGCAGTATCTCTAAACACATGAGATTATTCGGGTGGTCGAAGCAGTCCCTTATCCAATAAGGTTCTTCGCAATACCAAAACAGTATCTCCAAACACATGAGATTCTTCGTGATACCAAAGCAGTATCTCTAAATACATGAGATTCCTCGGGTGGTCAATGCAGTCCCTTATCCAATAAGGTTTTTCGCGATACGAAAGCAGTATCTCTAAACACATGAGATTCTTCGGGTGGTCTAAGAAGTCCCTTATCCAATAAGGTTCTTCGCAATACCAAAATAGTATCTCTAAACACATGAGATTCTTCGTGATAACAAAGCTAGATCTCTAAATACATGAGATTCCCCGGGTGGTCGATGCAGTCCCTTATCCTATAAGGTTCTTCGCAATACGAAAGAAGTATATCTATACACATGATATTCTTCGGGTGGTTGAAGCAGTCCCTTATCCAATAAGGTTCATCGCGATACCAAAGCAGTATCTCTAATCACATGAGATTCTTCGGGCGGTCGAAGCAGTCCCTTATCCAATAAGGTTCTTCGCGATACCAAAACAGTATCTCTAAACACATGAGATTCTTCGTGATACAAAAGCATGATCTCTAAATACATGAGATTCCTCAGGTGGTCGATGTAGTCCCTTATCCAATAAGGTTCTTCACAATACGAAAGCAGTATCGCTATACACACGAGATTCTTCGGGTGGTCGAAGTAGTCCCTTATCCAATAAGGTTGTTCCCGATACCAAAGCAGTATCTCTAAACACAAGAGATTCGTCGGGTGGTCGAAGCAGTCCCTTATCCAATAAGGTTCTTCGCGATACCAAAACAGTATCTCTAAACACATGAGATTCGTCGGGTGGTTGAAGCATTCCCTTATCTAATAAGGTTCATCGCGATACCAAAGCAGTATCTCTAAACACATGAGATTCTTCGGGTGGTCGATGTAGTCCCTTATCCAATAAGGTTCTTTGCGATACGAAAGTAGTATCTCTAAACACATGAGATTATTCGGGTGGTCGAAGCAGTTCCTTATCCAATAAAGTTCTTCGCGATACCAAAGCAGTATCTCTAAACACATGAGATTCTTCGGGTGGTCGAAGCATTCCCTTATCCAATAAGGTTCTTTGCGATACCAAAATAGTATCTCTAAACACATGAGATTCTTTGTGATACCAAAGCAGTATCTCTAAACACGTGAGATTCCTCGGGTGGTCGATGCAGTCCCTTATCCAAGAAGGTTATTCGCGATACGAAAGCAGTATCTCTAAACACATGAGAATCTTTGGGTGGTCGAAGCAGTCCCTTATCCAATAAGGTTCTTCGCGATACCAAAGCAGTATCTCTAATCTCATGAGATTCTTCGGGTGGTCAAAGCAGTCCCTTATCCAATAAGGTTCTTCGCGATACCAAAGTAGTATCTCCAAACACATGATATTCGTCGGCTGGTCGAAGCAGTCCCTTATCCAATAACGTTCTTTGCGATACCAAAACAGTATCTCTAAACACATGAGATTCTTCGGGTGGTTGAAGCAGTCCCTTATCTTATAAGGTTCTTCGCAATACCAAAGCAGTATCTCTAAACACATGAGATTCTTCGGGTGATCGAAGTAGTACCTTATTCAATAAGGTTCTTCGTGAGACCAAAGCAGTATCTCTAAACATATGATATTCTTCGGGTGGTCGAAGCAGTCCCTTATCCAATAAGGTTCTTCGCGATACCAAAGCAGTATCTCTAAACACATAAGATTCTTCGGGTGGTCGAAGCTGTCCCTTATCCAATAAGGTTCTTCGCGATACCAAAACAGTATATCTAAACACATGAGATTCTTCGTGATACCAAAGCAGTATCTCTAAATACATGAGATTTCTCGGGTGGTCGATGTAGTCCCTTATTCAATAAGGTTCTTCGCGATACGAAAGCAGTATCTCTAAAGACATGAGATTCTTCGGGTGGTCGAAGCAGTCCCTTATCCAATAAGGTTCTTCGCGGTACCAAAGCAGTATCTCTAATCACATGAGATTCTTCGGGTGGTCGAAGTAGTCCCTTATCCAATAAGTTTCTTCGCGATACCAAAGCAGTATCTCTAATCACATGAGATTCTTCGGGTGGTCAAAGGAGTCCCTTATTCAATAAGGTTCTTCGCGATACCAAAGCAGTATCTCTAAACACATGAGATTCGTCGGGTGGTCGAAGCAGTCCCTTATCCAATAAGGTTCTTCGTGATACCAAAACAGTATCTCTAAACACATGAGATTCTTCGGATGGTTGAAGCAGGCGCTTATCCAATAAGGTTCTTCGCGATACCAACGCAGTATCTCTAAACACATGAGATTCTTCGGGTGATCGAAGCAGTACCTTATTCAATAAGGTTCTTCGTGATACCAAAGCAGTATCTCTAAACACATGATATTCTTCGGGTGGTCGAAGCAGTCCCTTATCCAATAAGGTTCTTCGCGATACCAAAGCAGTATCTCTAAACACATGAGATTCTTCGGGTGGTCGAAGCAGTCCCTTGTCCAATAAGGTTCTTCGCGATACCAAAACAGTATATCTAAACACATGAGATTCTTCGTGATACCAAAGCAGTATCTCTAAATACATGAGATTTCTCGGGTGGTCGATGTAGTCCCTTATTCAATAAGGTTCTTCGTGATACGAAAGCAGTATCTCTAAAGACATGAGATTCTTAGGGTGGTCGAAGCAGTCCCTTATCCAATAAGGTTCTTCGCGGTACCAAAGCAGTATCTCTAATCACATGAGATTCTTCGGGTGGTCGAAGTAGTCCCTTATCCAATAAGTTTCTTCGCGATACCAAAGCAGTATCTCTAATCACATGAGATTCTTCGGGTGGTCAAAGGAGTCCCTTATTCAATAAGGTTCTTCGCGATACCAAAGCAGTATCTCTAAACACATGAGATTCGTCGGGTGGTCGAAGCAGTCCCTTATCCAATAAGGTTCTTCGTGATACCAAAACAGTATCTCTAAACACATGAGATTCTTCGGATGGTTGAAGCAGGCGCTTATCCAATAAGGTTCTTCGCGATACCAACGCAGTATCTCTAAACACATGAGATTCTTCGGGTGATCGAAGCAGTACCTTATTCAATAAGGTTCTTCGTGATACCAAAGCAGTATCTCTAAACACATGATATTCTTCGGGTGGTCGAAGCAGTCCCTTATCCAATAAGGTTCTTCGCGATACCAAAGCAGTATCTCTAAACACATAAGATTCTTCGGGTGGTCGAAGCTGTCCCTTATCCAATAAGGTTCTTCGCGATACCAAAACAGTATATCTAAACACATGAGATTCTTCGTGATACCAAAGCAGTATCTCTAAATACATGAGATTTCTCGGGTGGTCGATGTAGTCCCTTATTCAATAAGGTTCTTCGCAATACGAAAGCAGTATCTCTAAAGACATGAGATTCTTCGGGTGGTCGAAGCAGTCCCTTATCCAATAAGGTTCTTCGCGGTACCAAAGCAGTATCTCTAATCACATGAGATTCTTCGGGTGGTCGAAGTAGTCCCTTATCCAATAAGTTTCTTCGCGATACCAAAGCAGTATCTCTAATCACATGAGATTCTTCGGGTGGTCAAAGGAGTCCCTTATTCAATAAGGTTCTTCGCGATACCAAAGCAGTATCTCTAAACACATGAGATTCGTCGGGTGGTCGAAGCAGTCCCTTATCCAATAAGGTTCTTCGTGATACCAAAACAGTATCTCTAAACACATGAGATTCTTCGGATGGTTGAAGCAGGCGCTTATCCAATAAGGTTCTTCGCGATACCAACGCAGTATCTCTAAACACATGAGATTCTTCGGGTGATCGAAGCAGTACCTTATTCAATAAGGTTCTTCGTGATACCAAAGCAGTATCTCTAAACACATGATATTCTTCGGGTGGTCGAAGCAGTCCCTTATCCAATAAGGTTCTTCGCGATACCAAAGCAGTATCTCTAAACACATGAGATTCTTCGGGTGGTCGAAGCAGTCCCTTGTCCAATAAGGTTCTTCGCGATACCAAAACAGTATATCTAAACACATGAGATTCTTCGTGATACCAAAGCAGTATCTCTAAATACATGAGATTTCTCGGGTGGTCGATGTAGTCCCTTATTCAATAAGGTTCTTCGCGATACGAAAGCAGTATCTCTAAAGACATGAGATTCTTCGGGTGGTCGAAGCAGTCCCTTATCCAATAAGGTTCTTCGCGGTACCAAAGCAGTATCTCTAATCACATGAGATTCTTCGGGTGGTCGAAGTAGTCCCTTATCCAATAAGTTTCTTCGCGATACCAAAGCAGTATCTCTAATCACATGAGATTCTTCGGGTGGTCAAAGGAGTCCCTTATTCAATAAGGTTCTTCGCGATACCAAAGCAGTATCTCTAAACACATGAGATTCGTCGGGTGGTCGAAGCAGTCCCTTATCCAATAAGGTTCTTTGTGATACCAAAACAGTATCTCTAAACACATGAGATTCTTGGGATGGTTGAAGCAGGCGCTTATCCAATAAGGTTCTTCGCGATACCAACGCAGTATCTCTAAACACATGAGATTCTTCGGGTGATCGAAGCAGTACCTTATTCAATAAGGTTCTTCGTGATACCAAAGCAGTATCTCTAAACACATGATATTCTTCGGGTGGTCGAAGCAGTCCCTTATCCAATAAGGTTCTTCGCGATACCAAAGCAGTATCTCTAAACACATGAGATTCTTCGGGTGGTCGAAGCATTCCCTTATCCAATAAGGTTCTTTGCGATACCAAAATAGTATCTCTAAACACATGAGATTCTTTGTGATACCAAAGCAGTATCTCTAAACACGTGAGATTCCTCGGGTGGTCGATGCAGTCCCTTATCCAAGAAGGTTATTCGCGATACGAAAGCAGTATCTCTAAACACATGAGAATCTTTGGGTGGTCGAAGCAGTCCCTTATCCAATAAGGTTCTTCGCGATACCAAAGCAGTATCTCTAATCTCATGAGATTCTTCGGGTGGTCAAAGCAGTCCCTTATCCAATAAGGTTCTTCGCGATACCAAAGTAGTATCTCCAAACACATGATATTCGTCGGCTGGTCGAAGCAGTCCCTTATCCAATAACGTTCTTTGCGATACCAAAACAGTATCTCTAAACACATGAGATTCTTCGGGTGGTTGAAGCAGTCCCTTATCTTATAAGGTTCTTCGCAATACCAAAGCAGTATCTCTAAACACATGAGATTCTTCGGGTGATCGAAGTAGTACCTTATTCAATAAGGTTCTTCGTGAGACCAAAGCAGTATCTCTAAACATATGATATTCTTCGGGTGGTCGAAGCAGTCCCTTATCCAATAAGGTTCTTCGCGATACCAAAGCAGTATCTCTAAACACATAAGATTCTTCGGGTGGTCGAAGCTGTCCCTTATCCAATAAGGTTCTTCGCGATACCAAAACAGTATATCTAAACACATGAGATTCTTCGTGATACCAAAGCAGTATCTCTAAATACATGAGATTTCTCGGGTGGTCGATGTAGTCCCTTATTCAATAAGGTTCTTCGCGATACGAAAGCAGTATCTCTAAAGACATGAGATTCTTCGGGTGGTCGAAGCAGTCCCTTATCCAATAAGGTTCTTCGCGGTACCAAAGCAGTATCTCTAATCACATGAGATTCTTCGGGTGGTCGAAGTAGTCCCTTATCCAATAAGTTTCTTCGCGATACCAAAGCAGTATCTCTAATCACATGAGATTCTTCGGGTGGTCAAAGGAGTCCCTTATTCAATAAGGTTCTTCGCGATACCAAAGCAGTATCTCTAAACACATGAGATTCGTCGGGTGGTCGAAGCAGTCCCTTATCCAATAAGGTTCTTCGTGATACCAAAACAGTATCTCTAAACACATGAGATTCTTCGGATGGTTGAAGCAGGCGCTTATCCAATGAGGTTCTTCGCGATACCAACGCAGTATCTCTAAACACATGAGATTCTTCGGGTGATCGAAGCAGTACCTTATTCAATAAGGTTCTTCGTGATACCAAAGCAGTATCTCTAAACACATGATATTCTTCGGGTGGTCGAAGCAGTCCCTTATCCAATAAGGTTCTTCGCGATACCAAAGCAGTATCTCTAAACACATGAGATTCTTCGGGTGGTCGAAGCAGTCCCTTGTCCAATAAGGTTCTTCGCGATACCAAAACAGTATATCTAAACACATGAGATTCTTCGTGATACCAAAGCAGTATCTCTAAATACATGAGATTTCTCGGGTGGTCGATGTAGTCCCTTATTCAATAAGGTTCTTCGCGATACGAAAGCAGTATCTCTAAAGACATGAGATTCTTCGGGTGGTCGAAGCAGTCCCTTATCCAATAAGGTTCTTCGCGGTACCAAAGCAGTATCTCTAATCACATGAGATTCTTCGGGTGGTCGAAGTAGTCCCTTATCCAATAAGTTTCTTCGCGATACCAAAGCAGTATCTCTAATCACATGAGATTCTTCGGGTGGTCAAAGGAGTCCCTTATTCAATAAGGTTCTTCGCGATACCAAAGCAGTATCTCTAAACATATGAGATTCGTCGGGTGGTCGAAGCAGTCCCTTATCCAATAAGGTTCTTCGTGATACCAAAACAGTATCTCTAAACACATGAGATTCTTCGGATGGTTGAAGCAGGCGCTTATCCAATAAGGTTCTTCGCGATACCAACGCAGTATCTCTAAACACATGAGATTCTTCGGGTGATCGAAGCAGTACCTTATTCAATAAGGTTCTTCGTGATACCAAAGCAGTATCTCTAAACACATGATATTCTTCGGGTGGTCGAAGCAGTCCCTTATCCAATAAGGTTCTTCGCGATACCAAAGCAGTATCTCTAAACACATGAGATTCTTCGGGTGGTCGAAGCAGTCCCTTGTCCAATAAGGTTCTTCGCGATACCAAAACAGTATCTCTAAACACATGAGATTCTTTGTGATGCCAAAGCAGTATCTCTAAATACATGAGATTCCTCGGGTGGTCATTTCAGTCTCTTATCCAATAAGGTTCTTCGTGATACGAAAGTAGTATCTCTAAACACATGAGATTCTTCGGGTGGTCGAAGCAGTCCCTTATCCAATAAGGTTCATCGTGATACCAAAGTAGTATCTCTAATCACATGAGATTCTTCGGGTGGTCGAAGCAGTCCCTTATCCAATAAGGTTCTTCGCGATACCAAAACAGTATCTCTAAACACATCAGATTCTTCCTGATACCAAAGCAAGATCTCTAAATACATGAGATTCCTCAGGTGGTCGATGCAGTCCCTTATCCAATAAGGTTCTTCGCAATACGAATGCAGTATCTCTATACACACGAGATTCTTCAGGTGGTCGAAGCAGTCCCTTATCCAATAAGCTTCAAAACGATACCAAAGCAGTATCTCTAAACACATGAGATTCGTCGGGTGGTCGAAGCAGTCCCTTATCCAATAAGGTTCTTCGCGATACCAAAACATTATCTCTAAACACATGAGATTCTTCGGGTGGTTGAAGCATTCCCTTATCTAATAAGGTTCTTCGCGATACCAAAGCAGTATCTCTAAACACATGAGATTCTTCGGGTGGTCGATGCAGTCCCTTATCCAATAAGGTTCTTTGCGATACGAAAGCAGTATCTCTAAACACATGAGATTCTTCGGGTGGTCGAAGCAGTTCCTTATCAAATAAAATTCTTCATGATACCAAAGCAGTATCTCTAAACACATGAGATTCTTCGGGTGGTCGAAGCATTCCCTTATCCAATAAGGTTCTTTGCGATACCAAAATAGTATCTCTAAACACATGAGATTCTTCGTGTTACCAAAGCAGTATCTCTAAACACATGAGATTCCTCGGGTGGTCGATGCAGTCCCTTATCCAATAAGGTTATTCGCGATACGAAAGCAGTATCTCTAAACACATGAGATTCTTTTGGTAGTTGAAGCAGTCCCTTATCCAATAAGGTTCTTCGCGATACTAAAGCAGTATCTCTAATCACATGAGATTCTTCGGGTGGTCAAAGCAGTCCCTTATCCAATAAGGTTCTTCGTGATACCAAAGCAGTATCTCTAAACACATGATATTCGTTGGGTGGTCGAAGCAGTCCCTTATCCAATAAGGTTCTTTGTGATACCAAAACAATATCTCTAAACACATGAGATTCTTCGGGTGGTTGAAGCAGTCCCTTATCCAATAAGGTTCTTCGCAATACCAAAGCAGTATCTCTAAACACATGAGATTCTTCGGGTGATCGAAGTAGTACCTTATTCAATAAGGCTCTTCATGATACCAAAGCAGTATCTCTAAACATATGATATTCTTCGGGTGGTCGATGCAGTCCCTTATCCAATAAGGTTCTTCGCGATACCAAAGCAATATCTCTAAACACATAAGATTCTTCGGGTGGTCGAAGCTGTCCCTTATCCGATAAGGTTCTTCGTGATACCAAAACAGTTCATCTAAACACATGAGATTCTTTGTGATACCAAAGCAGTATCTCTAAATACATGAGATTTCTCGGGTGGTCGATGCAATCCCTTATTCAATAAGGTTCTTCGCGATACGAAAGCAGTATCTCTAAACACATGAGATTCTTCGGGTGGTCGAAGCAGTCCCTTATCCAATAAGATTCTTCGCGGTACCAAAGCAGTATCTCTAATCACATGAGATTCTTCGGGTGCTCGAAGTAGTCCCTTATCCAATAAGTTTCTTCGCGATACCAAAGTAGTATCTCTAATCACATGAGATTCTTCGGGTGGTCAAAGCAGTCCCTTATCCAATAAGGTTCTTCGCGATACCAAAGCAGTATCTCTAAACACATGAGATTCGTCGGGTGGTCGAAGCAGTCCCTTATCCAATAAGGTTCTTCGTGATACCAAAACAGTATCTCTAAACACATGAGATTCTTCGGATGGTTGAAGCAGGCGCTTATCCAATAAGGTTCTTCGCGATACCAACGCAGTATCTCTAAACACATGAGATTCTTCGGGTGATCGAAGCAGTACCTTATTGTTGCACCCCAAAATTTGACCAACCGGGTCTCGTATTTGGTCCTATGTTTCGACGCATAACCGCATTCGCATCTGCATATCGTATACAGTGCATTTCTCATTTGTTTTGATTTTATTGGGATCACAGCTCTCGTCTCGCGTTTCAGGTGTGTTTTAATCAGTTCAGATAGGTAGAATCGATTTTTGGGATATTTTGCTCCCCGTTTTTTTTTTACCCGGTTAGTTTGGTGCGCTCTCGCAGTGTTTTGTGTCGTTCGGTGCTTATTTTGTTCCTCTGGGATTTATGGTGATTTTTCTGGATTTTATTGGTTATTTTTAATATTTAATAGGATTTTTTTAAATAGTTTTAATTCTTTCTAAATAGGTTTTAATCATTTTAGGATTTAATAGTTTTTTAGGATAATATAGATTTTTAGGATATTAATTGATTTTTGAATATTTTCTTTTAAATAGTATAGAATTTAATAGTCTTTTTTAATATAGAAATAAATAGATTTTTCTTTTTATTTTCTTTTATAGAATTTAAATAGATAATATAGTTTTTAGAATTTAATATAGTTTTATTAGAGATTTATTAGAATTTTATTAGAGTGGTATTAGTTTAGCAATTAATTGAGTTTAGTTCAGTAATTAGTTTAATTAGAATTCATTAATCCATTCAGTTTTTGGTTTTTTTGTCTGTTTTTTCGTTTGGGCCCGTTTCATTCAGCTAAGCCCATTTTCGCAGCCAGAATAATACATTTTTGTCCAGAATTTTGATCCAAAGGTCCAGCACTTGCCAGATTCATCCAGAAGGTTCTGGAACAGTCCAGAAATTCTCAGTTATAAGTACCAGCTGCACGCCACGTGCCCAAAAAAAGGCTGGCCCCACGCTGCACAACACGGCCACGCCACCTCACATCCCACTTCCCCTCTCCATCTGCCACGCGCACACACTTGGAGGCCACACACTGCCACGCCAAGCCACACGTGGAGAGCATGCATGCTCTCACCCCACTAGCTCCCCCACGTGGCTTCACCACGACACCTCGCCTGAAAAGAGCCACCGGTCGGCCTGCATGGCCGGCGGCCACCGCGCCATCGCCGGAAACCCCCTAAATCTCCATATTCCGGTTGACCTCTTCATCTCCCACCTCCCTAATCTTCATCGTTTTCCTCTCATCACCACCATCAGCCTCGCCAGAAAAACTCCGATCAAACTTTCAACCACTTCCGGCTAACCTTCTTCAACTTCGTTCCATCATCAAGAAGCCTCAACAGTTTCCAGAAGATCTTCATCGGATCTTCTTGTATTCTTCAACCGCGCCCAGCAAATCAAGAACACCTTCATCAAGACTCGTCAATAAATCTTCAAAGATTTCCCAGAAATCTTGAAACGTTCTTCATCTCCCGAAAGTCCTCATCAAGCGTCAACGTTTCATCTTCAAGAAACCTATCAATGTGCATCAACAACGTTCTTCAATGAAAGATCCAGAAGATCTTCACCAGAACACTTTTCAGAAGCCATATTCCTTCAATGCTCACCAACAGCTCCAAAGATCTTCGTTCAAGGATAGCCACCGTCAAGACTCGTACATGGACGTTCACCAGGGTACTTCCAGATTCAAGATCTTCAAAGATCTCTTGAAGGTCTTTCGCAAAACGCTCCAGAAGCTTCAAGAGCTTCATCACGCTTCAACTGTCTTCCACCTAACCTTCATCGTTCAACCATTCAAGAACCAACTCCAGATTACCTTCCAGAGTTTCATAGTGTGGATGATTCTGGCCATGATTAATTGCTTGATTACGTTTTTCCTGGTTTATGAAGTGAGAGAATGAGATTGGCAGAGGAGGTTGAAAGAGAGGGAGGTTGAGAGGAGAAGAACGAAGACGGCGGCGCCGTGAGGAAGAAAGGAGAGAGTTCCTAGGGTTCAGAAGAGGGATTTGGCCAAAGAGTTGAGAGGAGGGCGAAGACTCAGGTGGATTGGGCCTTGGGCCGTCAGCACATTACTGTCCGTACAGACCCCAGTTTTTGACATACACCCCCGTTTTTGGTGGTGTTTGTTTTGGGCTTCAGGCCCAACGAATGCCTAGCGTCTCTGCTGGTTACACACTCCGTTCAACAGCACACCCCCCCCCTCCGTTTCCTGTATTAAGTAATTGGGCTGGGCCCAATCTCAGCCAGTCTTGTTTTATTTTATTTGTATATCCCCTGTAACAGTAATGTACCCCCCTCCCTTTACATTTTTCTTTTATTTTCTTTTATATTTTTTCTTCTTTTATAGTTTTATGAAAATTGGAAAAAAGGAAAAGAATGTGAAAAATATAAAAAAGAAATATTTGGAAAAGAGAAAAAAAAGATATTTGAAAAAGAAAAGTGAAAAACAATAAAAGAATATATTTTGAGGAAAGAAAGAAAGAAGAGAAAAATATATAAAAATATATTGAAAAAGAAAAATATTGAGAAAAGAAAAAAAGAGAAAAATATGTGAAAAATAAGAGAAAAATATATTGAAAATATATGAAAAAATAAGAGAAAAATATATTGAAAATATATAAAAAAATAGAGAAAAATATGTGAGAAAATGATTGGAAAAGAAAGAAAAAATATTAGTATGGACTTAATATTTTTTAAGTACATTTTCTTTAGGGTATATTTTCATAGAAATTTATTTTCTTTTTAGGGATAGTTTAGAAGCCCACTTGTTAGGGGGCTATTTTCCATTCGATTTTTCAGGATAGAATAGGATAGTATTTCCTAGGAGATTTATCTTTCAGTATTCAACTCATTGTAATCATTTTTCAGAGATTAATAAAACGAGATTTGAGTTGTGGTCCCGAAGTAGCCGAACTACAGCTGCTCTGATTTCTCGTACCAGACGAGAATATGTAGGCATAGGATGCGATATCCTAGCGAGCACACTAACAACTGACTCCTGTTCTCTCGCGGCTGTGCGATCGAGACTTTCCCGCTGACGATTAATTGATTACCCTTTTTCTCTCTTGCCCGAGTGCATTTGAGACCAAACCATAGTTTTGCCCATAGGTTCCCGACCCTGTGAAGCCAGTCGTTTTTTCTCACTGCTGTGTGAGAATGTCTTGTTTAGCCGTAGTTAGTCTGAACTACGTAAAGCTATGATCTTCCATGAAGTGTGGAAGTACGTAGGCACAAGACGCGAGGTCTTGGCGAGCCAATTTTCCCTGTAGTCCCGAACTACGTTGACTCTGACTTTCTCTCTTGAGAATACGTAGGCATAGAGCGCAACGCTCTATCGAGTCAATTCCCTTTCCGTTTAGATTTAGCAGCCGTAGATAGATTGTTTTGCATCCAATAGACAACCCAAGCAAGCGTGGATCCCGTCGAGTACGACGGACGTGAGGGGTGCTAATACCTTCCCCTTGCGTAACCGACTCCCGAACCCAGGTTTTGGTTGCGATGACCATACCTTTCCCCGTTTTTTGCGAGGTTTACTTCGAGCGTTTCCTTTCCCGCTCTGAGGGATAAATAACGCACGGCGGCGACTCTTCTGTCAGCCGGCGCCGATTTTCGCAGTAGCGACACTTATTCAATAAGGTTCTTCGTGATACCAAAGCAGTATCTCTAAACACATGATATTCTTCGGGTGGTCGAAGCAGTCCCTTATCCAATAAGGTTCTTCGCGATACCAAAGCAATATCTCTATACACATGAGATTCTTCGGGTGGTCAAAGCAGTCCCTTGTCGAGTAAGGTTCTTCGTGATACCAAAACAGTATCTCTAAACACATGAGATTCTTCGTGATACCAAAGCAGTATCTCTAAACACATGAGATTCCTCGGGTGGTCATTGCAGTCCCTTATCCAATAAGGTTCATCGCGATACCAAAGCAGTATCTCTAATCACATGAGATTCTTCGGGTGGTCGAAGCAGTCCCTTATCCAATAAGGTTTTTCGTGATACCAAAGCAATATCTCTAAACACATGAGATTCGTCGGGTGGTCGAAGCAATCCCTTATCCAATAAGGTTCTTCGCGATACCAAAACAGTATCTCTAAACACATGAGATTCTTCATGATACCAAAGCAAGATCTCTAAATACATGAGATTCCTCAGGTGGTCGATGCAGTCCCTTATCCAATAAGGTTCTACGCAATACGAAAGCAGTATCTCTATACACACGAGATCCTTCGGGTGGTCGAAGCAGTCCCTTATCCAATAAGGTTCTTCACGATACCAAAGCAGTATCTCTAAACACATGAGATTCATCTGGTGGTCAAAGCAGTCCCTTATCCAATAAGGTTCTTCGCGATACCAAAATAGTATCTCTAAACACGTGAGATTCTTCGGGTGGTTGAAGCATTCCCTTATCTAATAAGGTTCTTCGCGATACCAAAGCAGTATCTCTAAACACATGAGATTCTTCGGGTGATCGAAGAAGTCTCTTATCCAATAAGGTTCTTCGCGATACCAAAGCAGTATCTCTAAACACATGAGATTCGTCGGGTGGTCGAAGCAGTCCCTTATCCAATAAGGTTCTTCGCGATACCAAAGCAGTATCTCTAAACACATGAGATTCGTCGGGTGGTCGAAGAAGTCCCTTATCCAATAAGGTTCTTCGCGATACTAAAACAGTATCTCTAAACACATGAGATTCTTCGGGTGGTCGATGCAGTCCCTTATCCAATAAGGTTCTTCGCGATACCAACACAGTATCTCTAAACACATGAGATTCTTCGGGTGATCGAAGCAGTACCTTATTCAATAAGGTTCTTCGTGATACCAAAGCAGTATCTCTAAACACATGATATTCTTTGGGTGGTCGAAGCAGTCCCTTATCCAATAAGGTTCTTCGTGATACGAAAGCAGTATCTCTATACACATGAGATTTTTCGGGTGGTCGAAGCAGTCCCTTATTCAATAAGGTTCTTCACGATACCCAAGCAGTATCTCTAAACACATGAGATTCGTCGGGTGGTCGAAGCAGTCCCTTATCCAATAAGGTTCTTCGCCATGCCAAAATAGTATCTCTAAACACATGAGATTCTTTGGGTGGTTGAAGCAGTCCCTTATCCAATAAGGTTCTTCGAGATACCAAAGCAGTATCTCTAAACACATGAGATTCTTCGGGTGATCGAAGAAGTACCTTATTCAATAAGGTTCTTCGTGATACCAAAGCAGCATCTCTAAACATATGATATTCTTCGGGTGGTCGAAGCAGTCCCTTATCCAATAAGGTTCTTCGCGGTACCAAAGCAGTGTCTCTAAACACATAAGATTCTTCGGGTGGTCGAAGCTGTCCCTTATCCAATAAGGTTCTTCGCGATACCAAAACAGGACCTCTAAACACATGAGATTCTGCGTGATACCAAAGCAGTATCTCTAAATACATGAGATTTCTCGGGTGGTCGATGCAGTCCCTTATTCAATAAGGTTCTTTGCGATACGAAAGCAGTATCTCTAAACACATGAGATTCTTCGGGTGGTCGAAGCAGTCCCTTATCCAATAAGGTTCTTCACGATACCAAAGCAGTATCTCTAAACACATGAGATTCGTCGGGTGGTCGAAGCAGTCCCTTATCCAATAAGGTTCTTCGCGATACTAAAACAGTATCTCTAAACACATGAGATTCTTCGGGTGGTGGAAGAAGTCCCTTATCCAATAAGGTTCTTTGCGATACCAAAGCAGTATCTCTAAACACATGAGATTCTTCGGGTGATCGAAGCAGTACCTTATTCAATAAGGTTCTTCGTGATACCAAAGAGGTATCTCTAAACACATGATATTCTTCGGGTGGTCGAAGCAGTCCCTCATCCAATAAGGTTCTTCGCGATACCAAAGCAGTATCTCTAAACACATGAGATTCTTCGGGTGGTCGAAGTAGTCCCTTGTCCAATAAGGTTCTTTACGATACCAAAACAGTATCTCTAAACACATGAGATTCTTTGTGATACCAAAGCAGTATCTCTAAATACATGAGATTCCTCGAGTGGTCATTCCAGTCGCTTATCCAATAAGGTTCTTCGCGATACGAAAGACATATCTCAAAACACATGAGATTCTTCGGGTGGTCGAAGCAGTCCCTTATCCAATAAGGTTCTTCGCGATACCAAAGCAATATCTCTAATCACATGAGATTCTTCGGGTGGTCGAAGCAGTCCCTTATCCAATAAGGTTCTTCGCGATACCAAAACAGTATCTCTAAACACATGAGATTCAGCGTGATACCAAAGCTAGATCTCTAAACACATGAGATTCCTCGGGTGGTCGATGCAGTCCCTTATCCAATAAGGTTCTTCACAATACAAAAGCAGTATCTCTATACACATGAGATTCTTCGGGTGGTCGAAGCAGTCCCTTATCCAATAAGGTTCTTCGCGATACCAAAGCAGTATCTCTAAACAGATGAGATTCGTTGGGTGGTCGAAGCAGTCCCTTATCTAATAAGGTTCTTCGCCATACCAAAACAGTATCTCTAAACACATGAGATTCTTCGGGTGGTTGAAGCAGTCCCTTATCCAATACGGTTCTTCGCGATACCAAAGCAGTATCTCTAAACACATGAGATTCTTCGGGTGATCGAAGCAGTACCTTATTCAATAAGGTTCTTCGTGATACCAAAGCAGTATCTCTAAACATATGATATTCTTCGGGTGGTCGAAGCAGTCCCTTATCCAATAAGGTTCTTCGCGGTACCAAAGCAGTATCTCTAAACACATAAGATTCTTCGGGTGGTCGAACTTGTCCCTTATCCAATAAGGGTCTTCGTGATACCAAAACAGTATCTCTAACACATAAGATTCTTCGTGATACCAAAGCAGTATCTCTAAATACATGAGATTTCTCGGGTGGTCGATGCAGTCCCTTATTCAATAAGGTTCTTCGCGATACGAAAGCAGTATCTCTAAACACATGAGATTCTTCGGGTGGTCGAAGCAGTCCCTTATCCTATAAGGTTCTTCGCGGTACCAAAGCAGTATATCTAAATACATGAGATTTCTCGGGTGGTCGATGCAGTCCCTTATTCAATAAGGTTCTTCGCGATACGAAAGCAGTATCTCTAAACACATGAGATTCTTAGGGTGGTCAAAGCAGTCCCTTATCCAATAAGGTTCTTCGCGATACCAAAGCAGTATCTCTAGACACATGAGATTCGTCGGGTGGTCGAAGCAGTCCCTTATCCAATAAGGTTCTTCGTGATACCAAAGCAATATCTCTAATCACATGAGATTCTTCGGGTGGTTGAAGCAGTCCCTTATCCAATAAGGTTCTTCGCGATACCAAAACAGTATCTCTAAACACATGAGATTCTTCGTGATACCAAAGCTAGATCTCTAAATACATGAGATTCCTCGGGTGGTCGATGCAGTCTCTTATCCAATAAGGTTCTTCGCAATACGAAAGCAGTATCTCTATACACATGAGATTTTTCGGGTGGTCGAAGCAGTCCCTTATCCAATAAGGTTCTTCGCGATACCAAAGCAGTATCTCTAAACACATGAGATTCGTCGGGTGGTCGAAGCAGTCCCTTATCCAATAAGGTTCTTCGCCATACCAAAACAGTATCTCTAAACACATGAGATTCTTCGGGTGGTCGAAGCAGTCCCTTGTCGAGTAAGGTTCTTCGTGATACCAAAACAGTATCTCTAAACACATGAGATTCTTCGTGATACCAAAGCAGTATCTCTAAATACATGAGATTCCTCGGGTGGTCATTGCAGTCCCTTATCCAATAAGGTTCATCGCGATACCAAAGCAGTATCTCTAATCACATGAGATTCTTCGGGTGGTCGAAGCAGTCCCTTATCCAATGAGGTTTTTCGTGATACCAAAGCAATATCTCTAAACACATGAGATTCGTTGGGTGGTCGAAGCAGTCCCTTATCCAATAAGGTTCTTCGCGATACCAAAACAGTATCTCTAAACACATGAGATTCTTCGTGATACCAAAGCAAGATCTCTAAATACATGAGATTCCTCAGGTGGTCGATGCAGTCCCTTATCTAATAAGGTTCTACGCAATACGAAAGCAGTATCTCTATACACACGAGATCCTTCGGGTGGTCGAAGCAGTCCCTTATCCAATAAGGTTCTTCACGATACCAAAGCAGTATCTCTAAACACATGAGATTCGTCTGGTGGTCAAAGCAGTCACTTATCCAATAAGGTTCTTCGCGATACCAAAACAGTATCTCTAAACACGTGAGATTCTTCGGGTGGTTGAAGCATTCCCTTATCTAATAAGGTTCTTCGCGATACCAAAGTAGTATCTCTAAACACATGAGATTCTTCGGGTGATCGAAGCAGTCCCTTATCCAATAAGGTTCTTCGCGATACCAAAGCAGTATCTCTAAACACATGAGATTCGTCGGGTGGTCGAAGCAGTCCCTTATCCAATAAGGTTCTTCGCGATACCAAAGCAGTATCTCTAAACACATGAGATTCGTCGGGTGGTCGAAGAAGTCCCTTATCCAATAAGGTTCTTCGCGATACTAAAACAGTATCTCTAAACACATGAGATTCTTCGGGTGGTTGAAGCAGTCGCTTATCCAATAAGGTTTTTCGCGATACCAACGCAGTATCTCTAAACACATGAGATTCTTCGGGTGATCGAAGCAGTACCTTATTCAATAAGGTTCTTCGTGATACCAAAGCAGTATCTCTAAACACATGATATTCTTTGGGTGGTCAAAGCAGTCCCTTATCCAATAAGGTTCTTCGTGATACCAAAGCAGTATCTCTAAACACATGAGATTCTTCGGGTGGTCGAAGTAGTCCCTTATCCAATAAGGTTCTTCGCGATACCAAAACAGTATCTCTAAACACATGAGATTCTTCGTGATACCAAAGCAATATCTCTAAATACATGAGATTCCTCGGGTGGTCATTGCAGTCCCTTATCCAATAAGGTTCTTCGTGATACGAAAGCAGTATCTCTAAACACATGAGATTCTTCGGGTGGTCGAAGCAGTCCCTTATCCAATAAGGTTCTTCGCGATACCAAAGCAATATCACTAATCACATGAGATTCTTCGGGTGGTTGAAGCAGTCCCTTATCCAATAAGGTTCTTCGCGATACCAAAACAGTATCTCTAAACACATGAGATTCTTCGTGATACCAAAGCTAGATCTCTAAATACATGAGATTCCTCGGGTGGTCGATGCAGTCCCTTATCCAATAAGGTTCTTCGCAATACGAAAGCAGTATCTCTATACACATGAGATTTTTCGGGTGGTCGAAGCAGTCCCTTATTCAATAAGGTTCTTCGCGATACCAAAGCAGTATCTCTAAACACATGAGATTCGTCGGGTTGTCGAAGCAGTCCCTTATCCAATAAGGTTATTCGCCATACCAAAATAGTATCTCTAAACACATGAGATTCTTCGGGTGGTTGAAGCAGTCCCTTATCCAATAAGGTTCTTCGAGATACCAAAGCAGTATCTCTAAACACATGAGATTCTTCGGGTGATCGAAGAAGTCCCTTATCCAATAAGGTTCTTCGCGATACCAAAGCAGCATCTCTAAACATATGATATTCTTCGGGTGGTCGAAGCAGTCCCTTATCCAATAAGGTTCTTCGCGGTACCAAAGCAGTATCTCTAAACACATAAGATTCTTCGGGTGGTCGAAGTTGTCCCTTATCCAATAAGGTTCTTCGCGATACCAAAACAGGACCTCTAAACACATGAGATTCTTCGTGATACCAAAGCAGTATCTCTAAATACATGAGATTTCTCGGGTGGTCGATGCAGTCCCTTATTCAATAAGGTTCTTTGCGATAGGAAAGCAGTATCTCTAAACACATGAGATTCTTCGGGTGGTCGAAGCAGTCCCTTATCCAATAAGGTTTTTCGCGATACCAAAGTTGTATCACTAATCACATGAGATTCGTCGGGTGGTCGAAGCAGTCCCTTATCCAATAAGGTTCTTCGCGATACTAAAACAGTATCTCTAAACACATGAGATTCTTCGGGTGGTGGAAGAAGTCCCTTATCCAATAAGGTTCTTTGCGATACCAAAGCAGTATCTCTAAACACATGAGATTCTTCGGGTGATCGAAGAAGTACCTTATTCAATAAGGTTCTTCGTGATACCAAAGAGGTATCTCTAAACACATGATATTCTTCGGGTGGTTGAAGCAGTCCCTTATCCAATAAGGTTCTTCGCGATACCAAAGCAGTATCTCTACACACATGAGATTCTTCGGGTGGTCGAAGTAGTCCCTTGTCCAATAAGGTTCTTTACGATACCCAAACAGTATCTCTAAACACATGAGATTCTTTGTGATACCAAAGCAGTATCTCTAAATACATGAGATTCCTCGAGTGGTCATTCCAGTCGCTTATCCAATAAGGTTCTTCGCGATACGAAAGACATATCTCTAAACACATGAGATTCTTCGGGTGGTCGAAGCAGTCCCTTATCCAATAAGGTTCTTCGCGATACCAAAGCAATATCTCTAATCACATGAGATTCTTCGGGTGGTCGAAGCAGTCCCTTATCCAATAAGGTTCTTCGCGATACCAAAGCAGTATCTCTAAACACATGAGATTCGTCGGGTGGTCGAAGCAGTCCCTTATCCAATAAGGTTCTTCGCGATACTAAAACAGTATCTCTAAACACATGAGATTCTTCCGGTGGTGGAAGAAGTCCCTTATCCAATAAGGTTGTTTGCGATACCAAAGCAGTATCTCTAAACACATGAGATTCTTCGGGTGATCGAAGCAGTACCTTATTCAATAAGGTTCTTCGTGATACAAAAGAGGTATCTCTAAACACATGATATTCTTCGGGTGGTCGAAGCAGTCCCTTATCCAATAAGGTTCTTCGCGATACCAAAGCAGTATCTCTAAACACATGAGATTCTTCGGGTGGTCGAAGTAGTCCCTTGTCCAATAAGGTTCTTTACGATACCAAAACAGTATCTCTAAACACATGAGATTCTTTGTGATACCAAAGCAGTATCTCTAAATACATGAGATTCCTCGAGTGGTCATTCCAGTCGCTTATCCAATAAGGTTCTTCGCGATACGAAAGACATATCTCTAAACACATGAGATTCTTCGGGTGGTCGAAGCAGTCCCTTATCCAATAAGGTTCTTCGCGATACCAAAGCAATATCTCTAATCACATGAGATTCTTCGGGTGGTCGAAGCAGTCCCTTATCCAATAAGGTTCTTCGCGATACCAAAACAATATCTCTAAACACATGAGATTCAGCGTGATACCAAAGCTAGATCTCTAAACACATGAGATTCCTCGGGTGGTCGATGCAGTCCCTTATCCAATAAGGTTATTCGCAATACAAAAGCAGTATCTCTATACACATGAGATTCTCCGGGTGGTCGAAGCAGTCCCTTATCCAATAAGGTTCTTCGCGATACCAAAGCAGTATCTCTAAACAGATGAGATTCGTCGGGTGGTCGAAGCAGTCCCTTATCTAATAAGGTTCTTCGCCATACCAAAACAGTATCTCTAAACACATGAGATTCTTCGGGTGGTTGAAGCAGTCCCTTATCCAATACGGTTCTTCGCGATACCAAAGCAGTATCTCTAAACACATGAGATTCTTCGGGTGATCGAAGCAGTACCTTATTCAATAAGGTTCTTCGTGATACCAAAGCAGTATCTCTAAACATATGATATTCTTCGGGTGGTCGAAGCAGTCCCTTATCCAATAAGGTTCTTCGCGGTACCAAAGCAGTATCTCTAAACACATAAGATTCTTCGGGTGGTCGAACTTGTCCCTTATCCAATAAGGTTCTTCGTGATACCAAAACAGTATCTCTAACACATAAGATTCTTCATGATACCAAAGCAGTATCTCTAAATACATGAGATTTCTCGGGTGGTCGATGCAGTCCCTTATTCAATAAGGTTCTTCATGATACGAAAGCAGTATCTCTAAACACATGAGATTCTTCGGGTGGTCGAAGCAGTCCCTTATCCAATAAGGTTCTTCGCGGTACCAAAGCAGTATATCTAAATACATGAGATTTCTCGGGTGGTCGATGCAGTCCCTTATTCAATAAGGTTCTTCGCGATACGAAAGCAGTATCTCTAAACACATGAGATTCTTAGGGTGGTCGAAGCAGTCCCTTATCCAATAAGGTTCTTCGCGATACCAAAGCAGTATCTCTAAACACATGAGATTCGTCGGGTGGTCGAAGCAGTCCCTTCTCCAATAAGGTTCTTCGTGATACCAAAGCAATATCTCTAATCACATGAGATTCTTCGGGTGGTTGAAGCAGTCCCTTATCCAATAAGGTTCTTCGCGATACCAAAACAGTATCTCTAAACACATGAGATTCTTCGTGATACCAAAGCTAGATCTCTAAATACATGAGATTCCTCGGGTGGTCGATGCAGTCTCTTATCTAATAAGGTTCTTCACAATACGAAAGCAGTATCTCTATACACATGAGATTTTTCGGGTGGTCGAAGCAGTCCCTTATCCAATAAGGTTCTTCGCGATACCAAAGCAGTATCTCTAAACACATGAGATTCGTCGGGTGGTCGAAGCAGTCCCTTATCCAATAAGGTTCTTCGCCATACCAAAACAGTATCTCTAAACACATGAGATTCTTCGGGTGGTTGAAGCAGTCCCTTATCCAATAAGGTTCTTCGCGATACCAAAGCAGTATCTCTAAACACATGAGATTCGTCGGGTGGTCGAAGCAGTCCCTTATCCAATAAGGTTCTTCGCGATACTAAAACAGTATCTCTAAACACATGAGATTCTTCGGGTGGTGGAAGAAGTCCCTTATCCAATAAGGTTGTTTGCGATACCAAAGCAGTATCTCTAAACACATGAGATTCTTCGGGTGATCGAAGCAGTACCTTATTCAATAAGGTTCTTCGTGATACCAAAGAGGTATCTCTAAACACATGATATTCTTCGGGTGGTCGAAGCAGTCCCTTATCCAATAAGGTTCTTCGTGATACCAAAGCAGTATCTCTAAACACATGAGATTCTTCGGGTGGTCGAAGTAGTCCCTTGTCCAATAAGGTTCTTTACGATACCAAAACAGTATCTCTAAACACATGAGATTCTTTGTGATACCAAAGCAGAATCTCTAAATACATGAGATTCCTCGAGTGGTCATTCCAGTCGCTTATCCAATAAGGTTCTTCGCGATACGAAAGACATATCTCTAAACACATGAGATTCTTCGGGTGGTCGAAGCAGTCCCTTATCCAATAAGGTTCTTCGCGATACCAAAGCAATATCTCTAATCACATGAGATTCTTCGGGTGGTCGAAGCAGTCCCTTATCCAATAAGGTTCTTCGCGATACCAAAACAATATCTCTAAACACATGAGATTCAGCGTGATACCAAAGCTAGATCTCTAAACACATGAGATTCCTCGGGTGGTCGATGCAGTCCCTTATCCAATAAGGTTATTCGCAATACAAAAGCAGTATCTCTATACACATGAGATTCTTCGGGTGGTCGAAGCAGTCCCTTATCCAATAAGGTTCTTCGCGATACCAAAGCAGTATCTCTAAACAGGTGAGATTCGTCGGGTGGTCGAAGCAGTCCCTTATCTAATAAGGTTCTTCGCCATACCAAAACAGTATCTCTAAAAACATGAGATTCTTCGGGTGGTTGAAGCAGTCCCTTATCCAATACGGTTCTTCGCGATACCAAAGCAGTATCTCTAAACACATGAGATTCTTCGGGTGATCGAAGCAGTACCTTATTCAATAAGGTTCTTCGTGATACCAAAGCAGTATCTCTAAACATATGATATTCTTCGGGTGGTCGAAGCAGTCCCTTATCCAATAAGGTTCTTCGCGGTACCAAAGCAGTATCTCTAAACACATAAGATTCTTCGGGTGGTCGAACTTGTCCCTTATCCAATAAGGTTCTTCGTGATACCATAACAGTATCTCTAACACATAAGATACTTCATGATACCAAAGCAGTATCTCTAAATACATGAGATTTCTCGGGTGGTCGATGCAGTCCCTTATTCAATAAGGTTCTTCACGATACGAAAGGAGTATCTCTAAACACATGAGATTCTTCGGGTGGTCGAAGCAGTCCCTTATCCAATAAGGTTCTTCGCGGTACCAAAGCAGTATATCTAAATACATGAGATTTCTCGGGTGGTCGATGCAGTCCCTTATTCAATAAGGTTCTTCGCGATACGAAAGCAGTATCTCTAAACACATGAGATTCTTAGGGTGGTCGAAGCAGTCCCTTATCCAATAAGGTTCTTCGCGATACCAAAGCAGTATCTCTAAACACATGAGATTCGTCGGGTGGTCGAAGCAGTCCCTTCTCCAATAAGGTTCTTCGTGATACCAAAGCAATATCTCTAATCACATGAGATTCTTCGGGTGGTTGAAGCAGTCCCTTATCCAATAAGGTTCTTCGCGATACCAAAACAGTATCTCTAAACACATGAGATTCCTCGGGTGATCGAAGAAGTACCTTATTCAATAAGGTTCTTCGTGATACCAAAGCAACATCTCTAAACATATGATATTCTTCGGGTGGTTGAAGTTGTCCCTTATCCAATAAGGTTCTTCGCGGTACCAAAGCAGTATCTCTAAACACATAAGATTCTTCGGGTGGTCAAAGCTGTCCCTTATCCAATAAGGTTCTTCGCGATACCAAAACAGGACCTCTAAACACATGAGATTCTTCGTGATACCAAAGCAGTATCACTAAATACATGAGATTTCTCGGGTGGTCGATGCAGTCCCTTATTCAATAAGGTTCTTTGCGATACGAAAGCAATATCTCTAAACACATGAGATTCTTCGGGTGGTCGAAGCAGTCCCTTATCCAATAAGGTTCTTCGCGATACCAAAGCAGTATCACTAATCACATGAGATTCTTCAGGTGGTCAAAGCAGTCCCTTATCTAATAAGGTTCTTCGCGATACCAAAGCAGTATCTCTAAACACATGAGATTCGTCGGGTGGTCGAAGCAGTCCCTTATCCAATAAGGATCTTCGCGATACTAAAATAGTATCTCTAAACACATGAGATTCTTCGGGTGGTGGAAGAAGTCCCTTATCCAATAAGGTTCTTTGCGATACCAAAGCAGTATCTCTAAACACATGAGATTCTTCGGGTGATCGAAGCAGTACCTTATTCAATAAGGTTCTTCGTGATACCAAAGAGGTATCTCTAAACACATGATATTCTTCGGGTGGTCGAAGCAGTCCTTTATCCAATAAGGTTCTTTGCGATACCAAAGCAGTATCTCTAAACACATGAGATTCTTCGGGTGGTCGAAGTAGTCCCTTGTCCAATAAGGTTCTTTACGATACCAAAATAGTATCTCTAAACACATGAGATTCTTTGTGATACCAAAGCAGTATCTCTAAATACATGAGATTCCTCGAGTGGTCATTCCAGTCGCTTATCCAATAAGGTTCTTCGCGATACGAAAGCATTATCTCTAAACACATGAGATTCTTCGGGTGGTCGAAGCAGTCCCGTATCCAATAAGGTTCTTCGCGATACCAAAGCAATATCTCTAATCACATGAGATTCTTCGGGTGGTCGAAGCAGTCCCTTATCCAATAAGGTTCTTCGCGATACCAAAACAGTATCTCTAAACACATGAGATTCAGCGTGATACCAAAGCTAGATCTCTAAATACATGAGATTCCTCGGGTGGTCGATGCAGTCCCTTATCCAATAAGGTTCTTCGCAATACAAAAGCAGTATCTCTATACACATGAGATTCTTCGAGTGGTCGAAGCAGTCCCTTATCCAATAAGGTTCTTCGCGATACCAAAGCAGTATCTCTAAACACATGAGATTCGTCGGGTGGTCGAAGCAGTCCCTTATCCAATAAGGTTCTTCGCGATACTAAAACAGTATCTCTAAACACATGAGATTCTTCGGGTGGTGGAAGAAGTCCCTTATCCAATAAGGTTCTTTGCGATACCAAAGCAGTATCTCTAAACACATGAGATTCTTCGGGTGATCGAAGCAGTACCTTATTCAATAAGGTTCTTCGTGATACCAAAGAGGTATCTCTAAACACATGATATTCTTCGGGTGGTCGAAGCAGTCCCTTATCCAATAAGGTTCTTCGCGATACCAAAGCAGTATCTCTAAACACATGAGACTCTTCGGGTGGTCGAAGTAGTCCCTTGTCCAATAAGGTTCTTTACGATACCAAAACAGTATCTCTAAACACATGAGATTCTTTTTGATACCAAAGCAGTATCTCTAAATACATGAGATTCCTCGAGTGGTCATTCCAGTCGCTTATCCAATAAGGTTCTTCGCGATACGAAAGCAATATCTCTAAACACATGAGATTCTTCGGGTGGTCGAAGCAGTCCCTTATCCAATAAGGTTCTTCGCGATACCAAAGCAATATCTCTAATCACATGAGATTCTTCGGGTTGTCGAAGCAGTCCCGTATCCAATAAGGTTTTTCGCGATACCAAAACAGTATCTCTAAACACATGAGATTCAGCGTGATACCAAAGCTAGATCTCTAAATACATGAGATTCCTCGGGTGGTCGATGCAGTCCCTTATCCAATAAGGTTCTTCGCAATACAAAAGCAGTATCTCTATACACATGAGATTCTTCGGGTGGTCGAAGCAGTCCCTTATCCAATGAGGTTCTTCGCGATACCAAAGCAGTATCTCTAAACAGATGAGATTTGTCGGGTGGTCGAAGCAGTCCCTTATCTAATAAGGTTCTTCACCATACCAAAACAGTATCTCTAAACACATGAGATTCTTCGGGTGGTTGAAGCAGTCCCTTATCCAATAAGGTTCTTCGCGATACCAAAGCAGTATCTCTAAACACATGAGATTCTTCGGGTGATCGAAGCAGTACCTTATTCAATAAGGTTCTTCGTGATACCAAAGCAGTATCTCTAAACATATGATATTCTTCGGGTGGTCGAAGCAGTCCCTTATCCAATAAGGTTCTTCGCGGTACCAAAGCAGTATCTCTAAACACATAAGATTCTTTGGGTGGTCGAACTTGTCCCTTATCCAATAAGGTTCTTCGTGATACCAAAACAGTATCTCTAACACATAAGATTCTTCGTGATACCAAAGCAGTATCTCTAAATACATGAGATTTATCGGGTGGTCGATGCAGTCCCTTATTCAATAAGGTTCTTCGCGATACGAAAGCAGTATCTCTAAACACATGAGATTCTTCGGGTGGTCGAAGCAGTCCCTTATCCAATAATGTTCTTCGCGGTACCAAAGCAGTATCTCTAAATACATGAGATTTCTCGGGTGGTCGATGCAGTCCCTTATTCAATAAGGTTCTTCACGATACGAAAGCAGTATCTCTAAACACATGAGATTCTTAGGGTGGTCGAAGCAGTCCCTTATCCAATAAGGTTCTTCACGATACCAAAGCAGTATCTCTAAACACATGAGATTCGTCGGGTGGTCGAAGCAGTCCCTTATCCAATAAGGTTCTTCGCCATACCAAAACAGTATCTCTAAACACATGAGATTCTTCGGGTGGTTGAAGCAGTCCCTTATCCGATAAGGTTCTTCGCGATACCAAAACAGTATCTCTAAACACATGAGATTCTTCTGGTGATCGAAGCAGTACCTTATTCAATAAGGTTCTTCGTGATACCAAAGCAGTATCTCTAAACATATGATATTCTTCGGGTGGTCGAAGCAGTCCCTTATCCAATAAGGTTCTTCGTGGTACCAAAGCAGTATCTCTAAACACATAAGATTCTTCAGGTGGTCGAAGTTGTCCCTAATCCAATAAGGTTCTTCGCGATACCAAAACAGGATCTCTAAACACATGAGATTCTTCGTTATACCAAAGCAGTATCTCTAAATACATGAGATTTCTCGGGTGGTCGATGCAGTCCCTTATTCAATAAAGTTCTTCGCGATCAAAAGCAGTATCTCTAAACACATGAGATTCTTCGGGCGGTCGAAGCAGTCCCTTATCCAATAAGGTTCTTCGCGATACCAAAGCAGTATCTCTAATCACATGAGATTCTTCGGGTGGTCAAAGCAGTCCCTTATCCAATAAGGTTCTTCGCGATACCAAAGCAGTATCTCTAAACACATGAGATTCGTCAGGTGGTCGAAGCAGTCCCTTATCCAATAAGGTTCTTCGCGATACTAAAACAGTATCTCTAAACACATGAGATTCTTCGGGTGGTGGAAGCAGTCCCTTATCCAATAAGGTTCTTCGCGATACCAAAGCAGTATCTCTAAACACATGACATTCTTCGGGTGATCGAAGCAGTACCTTATTCAATAAGGTTCTTCGTGATACCAAAGCAATATCTCTAAACACATGATATTCTTCGGGTGGTCAAAGCAGTCCCTTATCCAATAAGGTTCTTCACGATACCAAAGTAGTATCTCTAAACACATGAGATTCTTCGGGTGGTCGAAGCAGTCCCTTATCCAATAAGGTTCTTTGCGATACCAAAACAGTATCTCTAAACACATGAGATTCTTTGTGATACCAAAGCAGTATCTCTAAATACATGAGATTCCTCGAGTGGTCATTGCAGTCCCTTATCCAGTAAGGCTCTTCGCGATACCAAAGCAATATCTCTAATCACATGAGTTTCTTCGGGTGGTCGAAGCAGTCCCTTATCCAATAAGGTTCTTCGTGATACCAAAACAGTATCTCTAAACACATGAGATACTTCGCGATACCAAAGCTAGATCTCTAAATACATGCGATTCCTCGAGTGGTCGATGCAGTCCCTTATCTAATAAGGTTCTTCGCAATACGAAAGCAGTATCTCTATACACATGAGATTCTTCGGGTGGTCGAAGCAGTCCCTTATCCAATAAGGTTCTTTGCGATACCAAGGCAGTATCTCTAAACACATGAGATTCGTCGGGTGGTCGAAGCAGTCCCTTATCTTATAAGGTTCTTCGCCATACCAAAACAGTATCTCTAAACACATGAGATTCTTCGGGTGGTTGAAGTAGTCCCTTATCCAATAAGGTTCTTCGCGATACCAAAACAGTATCTCTATACACATGAGATTCTTCGGGTGATCGAAGCAGTACCGTATTCAATAAGGTTCTTTGTTATACCAAAGCAGTATCTCTAAACATATGATATTCTTCGGGTGATCGAAGAAGTCCCTTATCCAATAAGGTTCTTCGCGGTACCAAAGCAGTATCTCTAAACACATAAGATTCTTCGGGTGGTCGAACTTGTTCCTTATCCAATAAGGTTCTTCGCGATACCAAAACAGTATCTCTAAACACATGAGATTCTTCGTGATACCAAAGCAGTATCTCTAAATACATGAGATTTCTCGGGTGGTCGATGCAATCCCTTATTCAATAAGGTTCTTCGCGATACGAAAGCAGTATCTCTAAACACATGAGATTCTTCAGGTGGTCGAAGCAGTCCCTTATCCAATAAGGTTCTTCGCGATACCAAAGCAGTATCTCTAATCACATGAGATTCTTCGGGTGGTCGAAGTAGTCCCTTATCCAATTAGGTTCTTCGCGATACCAGAGCAGTATCTCTAATCACATGAGATTCTTCGGGTGGTCAAAGCAGTCCCTTATCTAATAAGGTTCTTCGCGATACCAAAGCAGTATCTCTAAACACAAGATATTCGTCGGGTGGTCGAAGCAGTCCCTTATCCAATAAGGTTCTTCACGATACTAAAATAGTATCTCTAAACACATGAGATTCTTTGGGTGGTGGAAGCAGTCCCTTATCCAATAAGGTCCTTCGCGATACCAAAGCAGTATCTCTAAACACATGAGATTCTTCGGATGATCGAAGCAGTACCTTATTCAATAAGGTTCTTCGTGATACCAAAGCAGTATCTCTAAACACATCAGGTTCTTCGGGTGGTCGAAGCAGTCCCTTATCCAATAAGGTTCTTCGCGATACCAAAACAATATCTCTAAACACATGAGATTCTTCGTGATACCAAAGCTAGATCTCTGAATACATGAGATTCCTCGGGTGGTCGATGCAGTCCCTAATCCAATAAGGTTCTTCGTGATACCAAAGCAGTATCTCTATACACATGAGATTCTTCGGGTGGTCGAAGCAGTCCCTTATCCAATAAGGTTCTTCGCGATACCAAAGCAGTATCTCTAATCACATGAGATTCTTCGGGTGGTCAAAGCAGTCCCTTATCTAATAAGGTTATTCGCGATACCAAGGCAGTATCTCTAAACACATGAGATTCGTCTGGTGGTCGAAGTTGTCCCTTATCCAATAAGGTTCTTCGCGATACCAAAACAGTATCTCTAAACACATGAGATTCTTCGGGTGGTCGAAGCAGTCCCTTATCCAATAAGGTTCTTCGCGATACCAAAGCAGTATCTCTAATCACATGAGATTCTTCAGGTGGTCGAAGCAGTCCCTTATCGAATAAGGTTCTTCGCGATACCAAAGCAGTATCTCTAAACACATGAGATTCGTCGGGTGGTCGAAGCAGTGCCTTATCCAATAAGGTTCTTCGTGATACCAAAGCAGTATCTCTAAACACATGAGATTCTTCCGGTGGTCGAAGCAGTTCCTTATCCAATAAGGTTCTTAGCGATACCAAAACATTATCTCTAAACACATGTGATTCTTCGTGATACCAAAGCAGTATCTCTAAATACATGAGATTCCTCGGGTGGTCGATGCAGTCCCTTAACCAATAAGGTTATTCGCGATACGAAAGCAGTATCTCTAAACACATGAGATTCTTTGGGTGGTCGAAGCAGTCCCTTATCCAATGAGGTTCTTCGCGGTACCAAAGCAGTATCTCTAATCACATGAGATTCTTCGGGTGGTCGAAGTAGTCCCTTATCCAATAAGGTTCTTTGCGATACCAAGGCAGTATCTCTAAACACATGAGATTCGTCGGGTGGTCGAAGCAGTCCCTTATCTTATAAGGTTCTTCGCCATACCAAAACAGTATCTCTAAACACATGAGATTCTTCGGGTGGTTGAAGTAGTCCCTTATCCAATAAGGTTCTTCGCGATACCAAAACAGTATCTCTATACACATGAGATTCTTCGGGTGATCGAAGCAGTACCGTATTCAATAAGGTTCTTTGTTATACCGAAGCAGTATCTCTAAACATATGATATTCTTCGGGTGGTCGAAAAAGTCCCTTATCCAATAAGGTTCTTCGCGGTACCAAAGCAGTATCTCTAATCACATGAGATTCTTCGGGTGGTCGAAGTAGTCCCTTATCCAATTAGGTTCTTCGCGATACCAGAGCAGTATCTCTAATCACAT
Source organism: Lathyrus sativus (assembly GCA_963859935.3). Lineage (NCBI taxonomy): Eukaryota > Viridiplantae > Streptophyta > Magnoliopsida > Fabales > Fabaceae > Lathyrus > Lathyrus sativus. The sequence goes on along the minus strand of OZ012740.1, from coordinate 232,093,079 downwards.
GAGATTCTTTGGGTGGTGGAAGCAGTCCCTTATCTAATAAGGTTATTCGCGATACCAAGGCAGTATCTCTAAACACATGAGATTCGTCTGGTGGTCGAAGCTGTCCCTTATCCAATAAGGTTCTTCGCGATACCAAAACAATATCTCTAAACACATGAGATTCTTCGGGTGGTCGAAGCAGTCCCTTATCCAATAAGGTTCTTCGCGATACCAAAGCAGTATCTCTAATCACATGAGATTCTTCAGGTGGTCGAAGCAGTCCCTTATCGAATAAGGTTCTTCGCGATACCAAAGCAGTATCTCTAAACACATGAGATTCGTCGGGTGGTCGAAGCAGTGCCTTATCCAATAAGGTTCTTCGTGATACCAAAGCAGTATCTCTAAACACATGAGATTCTTCCGGTGGTCGAAGGTGTTCCTTATCCAATAAGGTTCTTAGCGATACCAAAACATTATCTCTAAACACATGTGATTCTTCGTGATACCAAAGCAGTATCTCTAAATACATGAGATTCCTCGGGTGGTCGATGCAGTCCCTTAACCAATAAGGTTATTCGCGATACGAAAGCAGTATCTCTAAACACATGAGATTCTTTGGGTGGTCGAAGCAGTCCCTTATCCAATGAGGTTCTTCGCGGTACCAAAGCAGTATCTCTAATCACATGAGATTCTTCGGGTGGTCGAAGTAGTCCCTTATCCAATAAGGTTCTTTGCGATACCAAGGCAGTATCTCTAAACACATGAGATTCGTCGGGTGGTCGAAGCAGTCCCTTATCTTATAAGGTTCTTCGCCATACCAAAACAGTATCTCTAAACACATGAGATTCTTCGAGTGGTTGAAGTAGTCCCTTATCCAATAAGGTTCTTCGCGATACCAAAACAGTATCTCTATACACATGAGATTCTTCGGGTGATCGAAGCAGTACCGTATTCAATAAGGTTCTTTGTTATACCGAAGCAGTATCTCTAAACATATGATATTCTTCGGGTGGTCGAAAAAGTCCCTTATCCAATAAGGTTCTTCGCGGTACCAAAGCAGTATCTCTAAACACATAAGATTCTTCGGGTGGTCGAACTTGTTCCTTATCCAATAAGGTTCTTCGCGATACCAAAATAGTATCTCTAAACACATGAGATTCTTCGTGATACCAAAGCAGTATCTCTAAATACATGAGATTTCTCGGGTGGTCGATGCAATCCCTTATTCAATAAGGTTCTTCGCGATACGAAAGCAGTATCTCTAAACACATGAGATTCTTCGGGTGGTCGAAGCAGTCCCTTATCCAATAAGGTTCTTCGCGATACCAAAGCAGTATCTCTAATCACATGAGATTCTTCGGGTGGTCGAAGTAGTCCCTTATCCAATTAGGTTCTTCGCGATACCAGAGCAGTATCTCTAATCACATGAGATTCTTCGGGTGGTCAAAGCAGTCCCTTATCTAATAAGGTTCTTCGCGATACCAAAGCAGTATCTCTAAACACAAGATATTCGTCGGGTGGTCGAAGCAGTCCCTTATCCAATAAGGTTCTTCACGATACTAAAACAGTATCTCTAAACACATGAGATTCTTTGGGTGGTGGAAGCAGTCCCTTATCCAATAAGGTTCTTCGCGATACCAAAGCAGTATCTCTAAACACATGAGATTCTTCGGATGATCGAAGCAGTACCTTATTCAATAAGGTTCTTCGTGATACAAAAGCAGTATCTCTAAACACATCAGATTCTTCGGGTGGTCGAAGCAGTCCCTTATCCAATAAGGTTCTTCGCGATACCAAAACAATATCTCTAAACACATGAGATTCTTCGTGATACCAAAGCTAGATCTCTGAATACAATAGATTCCTCGGGTGGTCGATGCAGTCCCTAATCCAATAAGGTTCTTCGTGATACCAAAGCAGTATCTCTATACACATGAGATTCTTCGGGTGGTCGAAGCAGTCCCTTATCCAATAAGGTTCTTCGCGATACCAAAGCAGTATCTCTAATCACATGAGATTCTTCGGGTGGTCAAAGCAGTCCCTTATCTAATAAGGTTATTCGCGATACCAAGGCAGTATCTCTAAACACATGAGATTCGTCTGGTGGTCGAAGCTGTCCCTTATCCAATAAGGTTCTTCGCGATACCAAAACAGTATCTCTAAACACATGAGATTCTTCGGGTGGTCGAAGCAGTCCCTTATCCAATAAGGTTCTTCGCGATACCAAAGCAGTATCTCTAATCACATGAGATTCTTCAGGTGGTCGAAGCAGTCCTTTATCGAATAAGGTTCTTCGCGATACCAAAGCAGTATCTCTAAACACATGAGATTCGTCGGATGGTCGAAGCAGTGCCTTATCCAATAAGGTTCTTCGTGATACCAAAGCAGTATCTCGAAACACATGAGATTCTTCCGGTGGTCGAAGCAGTTCCTTATCCAATAAGGTTCTTAGCGATACCAAAACATTATCTCTAAACACATGTGATTCTTCGTGATACCAAAGCAGTATCTCTAAATACATGAGATTCCTCGGGTGGTCGATGCAGTCCCTTAACCAATAAGGTTATTCGCGATACGAAAGCAGTATCTCTAAACACATGAGATTCTTTGGGTGGTCGAAGCAGTCCCTTATCCAATGAGGTTCTTCGCGGTACCAAAGCAGTATCTCTAATCACATGAGATTCTTCAGGTGGTCGAAGTAGTCTCTTATCCAATAAGGTTCTTCACGATACCAAAGCAGTATCTCTAATCACACGAGATTCTTCGGGTGGTCAAAGCAGTGCCTTATCCAATAAGGATCTTCGCGATACCAAAGCAGTATCTCTAAACACATGAGATTCGTCGGTTGGTCGAAGCAGTCCCTTATCCAATAAGGTTCTTCGCGATACCAAAACAGTATCTCTAAACACATGAGATTCTTCGGGTGGTTGAAGTAGTCGCTTATCCAATAAGGTTCTTCGCGATACCAACGCAGTATCTCTAAACGTATGAGATTCTTCGGGTGATCGAAGCAGTACCTTATTCAATAAGGTTCTTCGTGATACCAAAGCAGTATCTCTAAACACATGATATTCTTCGGGTGGTCGAAGCAGTCCCTTATCCAATAAGGTTCTTCGCGATACCAAAACAATATCTCTAAACACATGAGATTCTTCGTGATAGCAAAGCAGTATCTCTAAATACATGAGATTCCTCGGGTGGTCATTGCAGTCCCTTATCCAATAAGGTTCTTCGTGATACAAAAGCAGTATCTCTAAACACATGAGATTCTTCGGGTGGTCGAAGCAGTCCCTTATCCAATAAGGTTCTTCGCGATACCAAAACAGTATCTCTAAACACATGAGATTCTTCGTGATACCAAAGCTAGATCTCTAAATACATGAGATTCCTTGGGTGGTCGATGCAGTCCCTTATCCAATAAGGTTCTTCGCAATACGAAAGCAGTATCTCTATACACATGAGATTCTTCGGGTGGTCGAAGCAGTCCCTTATCCAATAAGGTTCTTCGCGATACCAAAGCAGTATCTCTAATCACATGAGATTCGTCGGGTGGTCGAAGTAGTCCCTTATCTAATAAGGTTCTTCGCGATACCAAAACAGTATCTCTAAAGACATGAGATTCTTCGGGTGGTCGAAGCTGTCCCTTATCCAATAAGGTTCTTCGCGATACCAAAATAGTATCTCTAAACACATGAGATTCTTCGGGTGGTTGAAGCATTCCCTTATCCAATAAGGTTCTTCGCGATACCAAAGTAGTATCTCTAAACACATGAGATTCTTCGGGTGGTCGATGCAGTCCCTTATCCAATAAGGTTCTTCGAGATACGAAAGCAGTATCTCTAAACACATGAGATTATTCGGGTGGTCGAAGCAGTCCCTTATCCAATAAGGTTCTTCGCTATACCAAAGCAGTATCTCTAAACACATGAGATTTTTCCGGTGGTCGAAGCAGTCCCTTATCCAATAAGGTTCTTTGCGATACCAAAACAGTATCTATAAACACATGAGATTCTTCGTGATACCAAAGCAGTATCTCTAAATACATGAGATTCCTCGGGTGGTCGATGCAGTCCCTTAACCAATAAGGTTATTCGCGATACGAAAGCAGTATCTCTAAACACATGAGATTCTTTGGGTGGTCGAAGCAGTCCCTTATAAAATAAAGTTATTCGCGGTACCAAAGCAGTATCTCTAATCACATGAGATTCTTCGGGTGGTCGAAGTAGTCCCTTATTCAATAAGGTTCTTCGTGATACCAAAGCAGTATCTCTAATCACATGAGATTCTTCGGGTCGTCAAAGCAGTCCCTTATCCAATAAGGTTCTTCGCGATGCCAAAGCAGTATCTCTAAACACATGAGATTCGTCGGGTGGTCGAAGCAGTCCCTTATCGAATAAGGTTCTTCGTGATACCAAAACAGTATCTCTAAACTTATGAGATTCTTCGGGTGGTTGAAGCAGTCGCTTATCCAATAAGGTTCTTTGTGTTACCAACGCAGTATCTCTAAACACATGAGATTCTTCGGGTGATTGAAGTAGTACTTATTCAATAAGGTTCTTCGTGATACCAAAGCAGTATCTCTAAACACATGATATTCTTCGGGTGGTCGAAGCAGTCCCTTATCCAATAAGGTTCTTCGCGATACCAAAGCAGTATCTCTAAACACATGAGATTCTTCGGGTGGTCGAAGCAGTCCCTTGTCCAATAAGGTTCTTCGCGATACCAAAACAGTATCTCTAAACACATGAGATTCTTCGTGATACCAAAGCAGTATCTCTAAATACATGAGATTCCTCGGGTGGTCATTGCAGTCTCTTATCCAATAAGGTTCATTGCGATACCAAAGCAGTATCTCTAATCACATGAGATTCTTCGGGTGGTCGAAGCAGTCCCTTATCCAATAAGGTTCTTCGCGATACCAAAACAGTATCTCTAAACACATGAGATTCTTCGTGATACCAAAGCTAGATCTCTAAATACATGAGATTCCTTGGGTGGTCGATGCAGTCCCTTATCCAATAAGGTTCTTCGCAATACGAAAGCAGTATCTCTATACACATGAGATTCTTCGGGTGGTCGAAGCAGTCCCTTATCCAATAAGGTTCTTCGCGATACCAAAGCAGTATCTCTAATCACATGAGATTCGTCGGGTGGTCGAAGTAGTCCCTTATCTAATAAGGTTCTTCGCGATACCAAAACAGTATCTCTAAAGACATGAGATTCTTCGGGTGGTCGAAGCTGTCCCTTATCCAATAAGGTTCTTCGCGATACCAAAATAGTATCTCTAAACACATGAGATTCTTCGGGTGGTTGAAGCATTCCCTTATCCAATAAGGTTCTTCGCGATACCAAAGTAGTATCTCTAAACACATGAGATTCTTCGGGTGGTCGATGCAGTCCCTTATCCAATAAGGTTCTTCGAGATACGAAAGCAGTATCTCTAAACACATGAGATTATTCGGGTGGTCGAAGCAGTCCCTTATCCAATAAGGTTCTTCGCTATACCAAAGCAGTATCTCTAAACACATGAGATTTTTCCGGTGGTCGAAGCAGTCCCTTATCCAATAAGGTTCTTTGCGATACCAAAACAGTATCTATAAACACATGAGATTCTTCGTGATACCAAAGCAGTATCTCTAAATACATGAGATTCCTCGGGTGGTCGATGCAGTCCCTTAACCAATAAGGTTATTCGCGATACGAAAGCAGTATCTCTAAACACATGAGATTCTTTGGGTGGTCGAAGCAGTCCCTTATAAAATAAAGTTATTCGCGGTACCAAAGCAGTATCTCTAATCACATGAGATTCTTCGGGTGGTCGAAGTAGTCCCTTATTCAATAAGGTTCTTCGTGATACCAAAGCAGTATCTCTAATCACATGAGATTCTTCGGGTCGTCAAAGCAGTCCCTTATCCAATAAGGTTCTTCGCGATGCCAAAGCAGTATCTCTAAACACATGAGATTCGTCGGGTGGTCGAAGCAGTCCCTTATCGAATAAGGTTCTTCGTGATACCAAAACAGTATCTCTAAACTTATGAGATTCTTCGGGTGGTTGAAGCAGTCGCTTATCCAATAAGGTTCTTTGTGTTACCAACGCAGTATCTCTAAACACATGAGATTCTTCGGGTGATTGAAGTAGTACCTTATTCAATAAGGTTCTTCGTGATACCAAAGCAGTATCTCTAAACACATGATATTCTTCGGGTGGTCGAAGCAGTCCCTTATCCAATAAGGTTCTTCGCGATACCAAAGCAGTATCTCTAAACACATGAGATTCTTCGGGTGGTCGAAGCAGTCCCTTGTCCAATAAGGTTCTTCGCGATACCAAAACAGTATCTCTAAACACATGAGATTCTTCGTGATACCAAAGCAGTATCTCTAAATACATGAGATTCCTCGGGTGGTCATTGCAGTCTCTTATCCAATAAGGTTCATTGCGATACCAAAGCAGTATCTCTAATCACATGAGATTCTTCGGGTGGTCGAAGCAGTCCCTTATCCAATAAGGTTCTTCGCGACACCAAAACAATATCTCTAAACACATGAGATTCTTCGTGATACCAAAGCAAGATCTCTAAATACATGAGATTCCTCAGGTGGTCGATGCAGTCCCTTATCCAATAAGGTTCTACGCAATACGAAAGCAGTTTCTCTATACACACGAGATTCTTCGGGTGGTCGAAGCAGTCCCTTATCCAATAAGGTTCTTCACGATACCAAAGCAGTATCTCTAAACACATGAGATTCGTCGGGTGGTCGAAGCAGTCCCTTATCAAATAAGGTTCTTCGCGATACCAAGACAGTATCTCTAAACACATGAGATTCTTCGGGTGGTTGAAGCATTCCCTTATCTAATAAGGTTCTTCGCGATACCAAAGCAGTATCTCTAAACACATGAGATTCGTCGGGTGGTCAAAGCAGTCCCTTATCCAATAAGGTTCTTCGCGATACCAAAGAAGTATCTCAAAAAACATGAGATTCGTCGGGTGGTCGAAGCAGTCCCTTATCCAATAAGGTTCTTCGCCATACCAAAACAGTATCTCTAAACACATGAGATTCTTCGGGTGGTTGAAGCAGTCGCTTATCCGATAAGGTTCTTCGCGATACCAACGCAGTATCTCTAAACACATGAGATTCTTCGGGTGATCGAAGCAGTACCTTATTCAATAAGGTTCTTCGTGATACCAAAGCAGTATCTTTAAACACATGATATTCTTCGGGTGGTCGAAGCAGTCCCTTATCCAATAAGGTTCATCGCGATACCAAAGCAGTATCTCTAAACACATGACATTCTTCGGGTGATCGAAGTAGTCACTTATCCAATAAGGTTCTTCGTGATACCAAAGCAGTATCTCTAATCACATGAGATTCTTCGGGTCGTCAAAGCAGTCCCTTATCCAATAAGGTTCTTCGCGATGCCAAAGCAGTATCTCTAAATACATGAGATTCGTCGGGTGGTCGAAGCAGTCCCTTATCCAATAAGGTTCTTCGTGATACCAAAACAGTATCTCTAAACATATGAGATTCTTCGGGTGGTTGAAGCAGTCGCTTATCCAATAAGGTTCTTTGTGTTTCCAACGCAGTATCTCTAAACACATGAGATTCTTCGGGTAATCGAAGTAGTACCTTATTCAATAAGGTTCTTCGTGATACCAAAGCAGTATCTCTAAACACATGATATTCTTCGGGTGGTCGAAGCAGTCCCTTATCCAATAAGGTTCTTCGCGATACCAAAACAATATCTCTAAACACATGATATTCTTCGGATGATCGAAGCAGTACCTTATTCAATAAGGTTCTTCGTGATACCAAAGCAGTATCTCTAAACACATCAGATTCTTCGGGTGGTCGAAGCAGTCCCTTATCCAATAAGGTTCTTCGCGATACCAAAACAATATCTCTAAACACATGAGATTCTTCGTGATACCAAAGCTAGATCTCTGAATACATGAGATTCCTCGGGTGGTCGATGCAGTCCCTAATCCAATAAGGTTCTTCGTGATACCAAAGCAGTATCTCTATACACATGAGATTCTTCGGGTGGTCGAAGCAGTCCCTTATCCAATAAGGTTCTTCGCGATACCAAAGCAGTATCTCTAATCACATGAGATTCTTCGGGTGGTCAAAGCAGTCCCTTATCTAATAAGGTTATTCGCGATACCAAGGCAGTATCTCTAAACACATGAGATTCGTCTGGTGGTCGAAGCTGTCCCTTATCCAATAAGGTTCTTCGCGATACCAAAATAGTATCTCTAAACACATGAGATTCTTCGGGTGGTCGAAGCAGTCCCTTATCCAATAAGGTTCTTCGCGATACCAAAGCAGTATCTCTAATCACATGAGATTCTTCAGGTGGTCGAAGCAGTCCTTTATCGAATAAGGTTCTTCGCGATACCAAAGCAGTATCTCTAAACACATGAGATTCGTCGGGTGGTCGAAGCAGTGCCTTATCCAATAAGGTTCTTCGTGATACCAAAGCAGTATCTCTAAACACATGAGATTCTTCCGGTGGTCGAAGCAGTTCCTTATCCAATAAGGTTCTTAGCGATACCAAAACATTATCTCTAAACACATGTGATTCTTCGTGATACCAAAGCAGTATGTCTAAATACATGAGATTCTTCGGGTGGTCGATGCAGTCCCTTAACCAATAAGGTTATTCGCGAAACGAAAGCAGTATCTCTAAACACATGAGATTCTTTGGGTGGTCGAAGCAGTCCCTTATCCAATGAGGTTCTTCGCGGTACCAAAGCAGTATCTCTAATCACATGAGATTCTTCGGGTGGTCGAAGTAGTCCCTTATCCAATAAGGTTCTTCACGATACCAAAGCAGTATCTCTAATCACACGAGATTCTTCGGGTGGTCAAAGCAGTGCCTTATCCAATAAGGATCTTCGCGATACCAAAGCAGTATCTCTAAACACATGAGATTCGTCGGTTGGTCGAAGCAGTCCCTTATCCAATAAGGTTCTTCGCGATACCAAAACAGTATCTCTAAACACATGAGATTCTTCGGGTGGTTGAAGTAGTCGCTTATCCAATAAGGTTCTTCGCGATACCAACGCAGTATCTCTAAACATATGAGATTCTTCGGGTGATCGAAGCAGTACCTTATTCAATAAGGTTCTTCGTGATACCAAAGCAGTATCTCTAAACACATGATATTCTTCGGGTGGTCGAAGCAGTCCCTTATCCAATAAGGTTCTTCGCGATACCAAAACAATATCTCTAAACACATGAGATTCTTCGTGATAGCAAAGCAGTATCTCTAAATACATGAGATTCCTCGGGTGGTCATTGCAGTCCCTTATCCAATAAGGTTCTTCGTGATACAAAAGCAGTATCTCTAAACACATGAGATTCTTCGGGTGGTCGAAGCAGTCCCTTATCCAATAAGGTTCTTCGCGATACCAAAACAGTATCTCTAAACACATGAGATTCTTCGTGATACCAAAGCTAGATCTCTAAATACATGAGATTCCTTGGGTGGTCGATGCAGTCCCTTATCCAATAAGGTTCTTCGCAATACGAAAGCAGTATCTCTATACACATGAGATTCTTCGGGTGGTCGAAGCAGTCCCTTATCCAATAAGGTTCTTCGCGATACCAAAGCAGTATCTCTAATCACATGAGATTCGTCGGGTGGTCGAAGTAGTCCCTTATCTAATAAGGTTCTTCGCGATACCAAAACAGTATCTCTAAAGACATGAGATTCTTCGGGTGGTCGAAGCTGTCCCTTATCCAATAAGGTTCTTCGCGATACCAAAATAGTATCTCTAAACACATGAGATTCTTCGGGTGGATTAAGCATTCCCTTATCCAATAAGGTTCTTCGCGATACCAAAGTAGTATCTCTAAACACATGAGATTCTTCGGGTGGTCGATGCAGTCCCTTATCCAATAAGGTTCTTCGAGATACGAAAGCAGTATCTCTAAACACATGAGATTATTCGGGTGGTCGAAGCAGTCCCTTATCCAATAAGGTTCTTCGCTATACCAAAGCAATATCTCTAAACACATGAGATTTTTCCGGTGGTCGAAGCAGTCCCTTATCCAATAAGGTTCTTTGCGATACCAAAACAATATCTATAAACACATGAGATTCTTCGTGATACCAAAGCAGTATCTCTAAATACATGAGATTCCTCGGGTGGTCGATGCAGACCCTTAACCAATAAGGTTATTCGCGATACGAAAGCAGTATCTCTAAACACATGAGATTCTTTGGGTGGTCAAAGCAGTCCCTTATAAAATAAAGTTATTCGCGGTACCAAAGCAGTATCTCTAATCACATGAGATTCTTCGGGTGGTCGAAGTAGTCCCTTATTCAATAAGGTTCTTCGTGATACCAAAGCTAGATCTCTAAATACATGAGATTCCTCGGGTGGTCGATGCATCCCTTATCCAATAAGGTTCTTCGTAATACGAAAGCAGTATCTCTAAACACATGAGATTCGTCGGGTGGTCGAAGCAGTCCCTTATCGAATAAGGTTCTTCGTGATACCAAAACAGTATCTCTAAACTTATGAGATTCTTCGGGTGGTTGAAGCAGTCGCTTATCCAATAAGGTTCTTTGTGTTACCAACGCAGTATCTCTAAACACATGAGATTCTTCGGGTGATTGAAGTAGTACCTTATTCAATAAGGTTCTTCGTGATACCAAAGCAGTATCTCTAAACACATGATATTCTTCGGGTGGTCGAAGCAGTCCCTTATCCAATAAGGTTCTTCGCGATACCAAAGCAGTATCTCTAAACACATGAGATTCTTCGGGTGGTCGAAGCAGTCCCTTGTCCAATAAGGTTCTTCGCGATACCAAAACAGTATCTCTAAACACATGAGATTCTTCGTGATACCAAAGCAGTATCTCTAAATACATGAGATTCCTCGGGTGGTCATTGCAGTCTCTTATCCAATAAGGTTCATTGCGATACCAAAGCAGTATCTCTAATCACATGAGATTCTTCGGGTGGTCGAAGCAGTCCCTTATCCAATAAGGTTCTTCGCGACACCAAAACAATATCTCTAAACACATGAGATTCTTCGTGATACCAAAGCAAGATCTCTAAATACATGAGATTCCTCAGGTGGTCGATGCAGTCCCTTATCCAATAAGGTTCTACGCAATACGAAAGCAGTTTCTCTATACACACGAGATTCTTCGGGTGGTCGAAGCAGTCCCTTATCCAATAAGGTTCTTCACGATACCAAAGCAGTATCTCTAAACACATGAGATTCGTCGGGTGGTCGAAGCAGTCCCTTATCAAATAAGGTTCTTCGCGATACCAAAACAGTATCTCTAAACACATGAGATTCTTCGGGTGGTTGAAGCATTCCCTTATCTAATAAGGTTCTTCGCGATACCAAAGCAGTATCTCTAAACACATGAGATTCGTCGGGTGGTCAAAGCAGTCCCTTATCCAATAAGGTTCTTCGCGATACCAAAGAAGTATCTCAAAAAACATGAGATTCGTCGGGTGGTCGAAGCAGTCCCTTATCCAATAAGGTTCTTCGCCATACCAAAACAGTATCTCTAAACACATGAGATTCTTCGGGTGGTTGAAGCAGTCGCTTATCCGATAAGGTTCTTCGCGATACCAACGCAGTATCTCTAAACACATGAGATTCTTCGGGTGATCGAAGCAGTACCTTATTCAATAAGGTTCTTCGTGATACCAAAGCAGTATCTTTAAACACATGATATTCTTCGGGTGGTCGAAGCAGTCCCTTATCCAATAAGGTTCTTCGCGATACCAAAGCAGTATCTCTAAACACATGACATTCTTCGCGTGATCGAAGTAGTCACTTATCCAATAAGGTTCTACGTGATACCAAAGCAGTATCTCTAATCACATGAGATTCTTCGGGTCGTCAAAGCAGTCCCTTATCCAATAAGGTTCTTCGCGATGCCAAAGCAGTATCTCTAAATACATGAGATTCGTCGGGTGGTCGAAGCAGTCCCTTATCCAATAAGGTTCTTCGTGATACCAAAACAGTATCTCTAAACATATGAGATTCTTCGGGTGGTTGAAGCAGTCGCTTATCCAATAAGGTTCTTTGTGTTTCCAACGCAGTATCTCTAAACACATGAGATTCTTCGGGTAATCGAAGTAGTACCTTATTCAATAAGGTTCTTCGTGATACCAAAGCAGTATCTCTAAACACATGATATTCTTCGGGTGGTCGAAGCAGTCCCTTATCCAATAAGGTTCTTCGCGATACCAAAGCAGTATCTCTAAACACATGAGATTCTTCAGGTGGTCGAAGCAGTCCCTTGTCCAATAAGGTTCTTCGCGATACCAAAACGGTATCTCTAAACACATGAGATTCTTCGTGATACCAAAGCAGTATCTCTAAATACATGAGATTCCTCGGGTGGTCATTGCAGTCTCTTATCCAATAAGGTTCATCGCGATACCAAAGCAGTATCTCTAATCACATGAGATTCTTCGGGTGGTCGAAGCAGTCCCTTATCCAGTAAGGTTCTTCGCGATACCAAAACAATATCCCTAAACACATGAGATTCTTCGTGATACCAAAGCAAGATCTCTAAATACATGAGATTCCTCAGGTGGTCGATGCAGTCCCTTATCCAATAAGGTTCTACGCAATACGAAAGCAGTTTCTCTATACACACGAGATTCTTCGGGTGGTCGAAGCAGTCCCTTATCCAATAAGGTTCTTCACGATACCAAAGCAGTATCTCTAAACACATGAGATTCGTCGGTGGTCGAAGCAGTCCCTTATCAAATAAGGTTCTTCGCGATACCAAAACAGTATCTCTAAACACATGAGATTCTTCGGGTGGTTGAAGCATTCCCTTATCTAATAAGGTTCTTCGCGATACCAAAGCAGTATCTCTAAACACATGAGATTCTTTGGGTGATCGTAGCAGTCCCTTATCCAATAAGGTTCTTCGCGATACCAAAGCAGTATCTCTAAACACATGAGATTCGTCGGGTGGTCGAAGCAGTCCCTTATCCAATAAGGTTCTTCGCGATACCAAAATAGTATCTCTAAACACATGAGATTCTTCGTGATACCAAAGCAGTATCTCTAAATACATGAGATTCCTCGGGTGGTCATTACAGTCCCTTATCCAATAAGGTTCTTCGCGATACCAAAACAGTCTCTCTAAACACATGAGATTCTTCGTGATACCAAAGCTAGATCTCTAAATACATGAGATTCCTCGGGTGTTCGATGCAGTCCCTTATCCAATAAGGTTCTTCGCAATACGAAAGCAGTATCTCTATACACATGAGATTTTTCGGGTGGTCGAAGCAGTCCCTTATCCAATAAGGTTCTTCGCGATACCAAAGAAGTATCTCTAAACACATGAGATTCATCGGGTGGTCGAAGCAGTCCCGTATCCAATAAGGTTCTTCGCCATACCAAAACAGTATCTCTAAACACATGAGATTCTTCGGGTGGTTGAAGCAGTCCCTTATCCAATAAGGTTCTTCGCGATACCAAAGCAGTATCTCTAAACACATGATATTCTTCGGGTGATCGAAGAAGTACCTTATTCAATAAGGTTCTTCGTGATACCAAAGCAGTATCTCTAAACATATGATATTCTTCGGGTGGTCGAAGCAGTCCCTTATCCAATAAGGTTTTTCGCGGTACCAATGTTGTATCTCTAAACACATAAGATTCTTCGGGTGGTCGTAGTTGTCCCTTATCCAATAAGGTTCTTCGCGATACCAAAACAGGACCTCTAAACACATGAGATTCTTCGTGATACCAAAGCAGTATCTCTAAATACATGAGATTTCTCGGGTGGTCGATGCAGTCCCTTATTCAATAAGGTTCTTTGCGATACGAAAGCAGTATCTCTAAACACATGAGATTCTTCGTGATACCAAAGCAGTATCTCTAAATACATGAGATTCCTCGGGTGGTCATTGCAGTCTCTTATCCAATAAGGTTCATCGCGATACCAAAGCAGTATCTCTAATCACATGAGATTCTTCGGGTGGTCGAAGCAGTCCCTTATCCAGTAAGGTTCTTCGCGATACCAAAACAATATCCCTAAACACATGAGATTCTTCGTGATACCAAAGCAAGATCTCTAAATACATGAGATTCCTCAGGTGGTCGATGCAGTCCCTTATCCAATAAGGTTCTACGCAATACGAAAGCAGTTTCTCTATACACACGAGATTCTTCGGGTGGTCGAAGCAGTCCCTTATCCAATAAGGTTCTTCACGATACCAAAGCAGTATCTCTAAACACATGAGATTCGTCGGTGGTCGAAGCAGTCCCTTATCAAATAAGGTTCTTCGCGATACCAAAACAGTATCTCTAAACACATGAGATTCTTCGGGTGGTTGAAGCATTCCCTTATCTAATAAGGTTCTTCGCGATACCAAAGCAGTATCTCTAAACACATGAGATTCTTTGGGTGATCGTAGCAGTCCCTTATCCAATAAGGTTCTTCGCGATACCAAAGCAGTATCTCTAAACACATGAGATTCGTCGGGTGGTCGAAGCAGTCCCTTATCCAATAAGGTTCTTCGCGATACCAAAGAAGTATCTCAAAACACATGAGATTCGTCGGGTGGTCGAAGCAGTCCCTTATCCAATAAGGTTCTTCGCGATACCAAAACAGTATCTCTAAACACATGAGATTCTTCGGGTGGTTGAAGCAGTCGCTTATCCGATAAGGTTCTTCGCGATACCAACGCAGTATCTCTAAACACATGAGATTCTTCGGGTGATCGAAGCAGTACCTTATTCAATAAGGTTCTTCGTGATACCAAAGCAGTATCTTTAAACACATGATATTCTTCGGGTGGTCGAAGCAGTCCCTTATCCAATAAGGTTCTTCGCGATACCAAAGCAGTATCTCTAAACACATGACATTCTTCGGGTGGTCGAAGTAGTCCCTTATCCAATAAGGTTCTTCGCGATACCAAAATAGTATCTCTAAACACATGAGATTCTTCGTGATACCAAAGCAGTATCTCTAAATACATGAGATTCCTCGGGTGGTCATTACAGTCCCTTATCCAATAAGGTTCTTCGCGATACCAAAACAGTCTCTCTAAACACATGAGATTCTTCGTGATACCAAAGCTAGATCTCTAAATACATGAGATTCCTCGGGTGTTCGATGCAGTCCCTTATCCAATAAGGTTCTTCGAAATACGAAAGCAGTATCTCTATACACATGAGATTTTTCGGGTGGTCGAAGCAGTCCCTTATCCAATAAGGTTCTTCGCGATACCAAAGAAGTATCTCTAAACACATGAGATTCATCGGGTGGTCGAAGCAGTCCCGTATCCAATAAGGTTCTTCGCCATACCAAAACAGTATCTCTAAACACATGAGATTCTTCGGGTGGTTGAAGCAGTCCCTTATCCAATAAGGTTCTTCGCGATACCAAAGCAGTATCTCTAAACACATGATATTCTTCGGGTGATCGAAGAAGTACCTTATTCAATAAGGTTCTTCGTGATACCAAAGCAGTATCTCTAAACATATGATATTCTTCGGGTGGTCGAAGCAGTCCCTTATCCAATAAGGTTTTTCGCGGTACCAAAGCAGTATCTCTAAACACATAAGATTCTTCGGGTGGTCGTAGTTGTCCCTTATCCAATAAGGTTCTTCGCGATACCAAAACAGGACCTCTAAACACATGAGATTCTTCGTGATACCAAAGCAGTATCTCTAAATACATGAGATTTCTCGGGTGGTCGATGCAGTCCCTTATTCAATAAGGTTCTTTGCGATACGAAAGCAGTATCTCTAAACACATGAGATTCTTCGGGTGGTCGAAGCAGTCCCTTATCCAATAAGGTTCTTCGCGATACCAAAGAAGTATCTCTAATCACATGAGATTCTTCGGGTGGTCAAAGCAGTCCCTTATCCAATAAGGTTCTTCGCGATACCAAAGCAGTATCTCTAAACACATGTGATTCGTCAGGTGGTCGAAGCAGTCCCTTATCCAATAAGGTTCTTCTCGATACTAAAACAGTATCTCTAAACACATGAGATTCTTCGGGTGTTGGAAGCAGTCCCTTATCCAATAAGGTTCTTCGTGATACCAAAGCAGTATCTCTAAACACATGAGATTCTTCGGGTGATCGAAGCAGTACCTTATTCAATAAGGTTCTTCGTGATACCAAAGAAGTATCTCTAAACACATGATATTCTTCGGGTGGTCGAAGCAGTCCCTTATCCAATAAGGTTCTTCGCGATACCAAAGCAGTATCTCTAAACACATGAGATTCTTCGGGTGGTCGAAGCAGTCCCTTATCCAATAAGGTTCTTTGCGATACCCAAACAGTATCTCTAAACACATGAGATTCTCTGTGATACCAAAGCAGTATCTCTAAATACATGAGATTCCTCGAGTGGTCATTCCAGTCCCTAATCCAATAAGGTTCTTCGCGATACGAAAGCAATATCTCTAAACACATGAGATTCTTCGGGTGGTCGAAGCAGTCCCTTATCCAATAAGGTTTTTCGCGATACCAAAGCAATATCTCTAATCACATGAGATTCTTCGGGTGGTCGAAGCAGTCCCTTATCCAATAAGGTTCTTCGCGATACCAAAGCAGTATCTCTAAACACATGAGATTCTTCGGGTGGTCGAAGCAGTCCCTTGTCCAATAAGCTTCTTCGCGATACCAAAACAGTATCTCTAAACACATGAGATTCTTCGTGATACCAAAGCAGTATCTCTAAATACGTGAGATTCCTCGGGTGGTCATTGCAGTCTCTTATCCAATAAGGTTCATCGCGATACCAAAGCAGTATCTCTAATCACATGAGATTCTTCGGGTGGTCGAAGCAGTCCCTTATCCGATAAGGTTCTTCGCGATACCAAAACAATATCTCTAAACACATGAGATTCTTCGTGATACCAAAGAAAGATCTCTAAATACATGAGATTCCTCAGGTGGTCGATGCAGTCCCTTATCCAATAAGGTTCTACGCAATACGAAAGCAGTTTCTCTATACACACGAGATTCTTCGGGTGGTCGAAGCAGTCCCTTATCCAATAAGGTTCTTCACGATACCAAAGCAGTATCTCTAAACACATGAGATTCGTCGGGTGGTCGAAGCAGTCCCTTATCAAATAAGGTTCTTCGCGATACCAAAACAGTATCTCTAAACACATGAGATTCTTCGGGTGGTTGAAGCATTCCCTTATCTAATAAGGTTCTTCGCGATATCAAAGTAGTATCTCTAAACACATGAGATTCTTTGGGTGATCGAAGCAGTCCCTTATCCAATAAGGTTCTTCGCGATACCAAAGCAGTATCTCTAAACACATGAGATTCGTCGGGTGGTCGAAGCAGTCCCTTATCCAATAAGGTTCTTCGCGATACCAAAGAAGTATCTCAAAACACATGAGATTTGTCGGGTGGTCGAAGCAGTCCCTTATCCAATAAGGTTCTTCGCGATACCAAAACAGTATCTCTAAACACATGAGATTCTTCGGGTGGTTGAAGCAGTCGCTTATCCGATAAGGTTCTTCGCGATACCAACGCAGTATCTCTAAACACATGAGATTCTTCGGGTGATCAAAGCAGTACCTTATTCAATAAGGTTCTTCGTGATACCAAAGCAGTATCTTTAAACACATGATATTCTTCGTGTGGTCGAAGCAGTACCTTATCCAATAAGGTTCTTCGCGATACCAAAGCAGTATATCTAAACAGATGACATTCTTCGGATGGTCGAAGTAGTCTCTTATCCAATAAGGTTCTTCGCGATACCAAAATAGTATCTCTAAACACATGAGATTCTTCGTGATACCAAAGCAGTATCTCTAAATACATGAGATTCCTCGGGTGGTCATTACAGTCCCTTATCCAATAAGGTTCTTCGCGATACCAAAACAGTATCTCTAAACACATGAGATTCTTCGTGATACCAAAGTAGTATCTCTAAATACATGAGATTCCTCGTGTGGTCGATGCAGTCCCTTAACCAATAAGGTTATTCGCGATACGAAAGCAGTATCTCTAAACACATGAGATTCTTTGGGTGGTCGAAGCAGTCCCTTATCCAATAAAGTTATTCGCGGTACCAAAGCAATATCTCTAATCACATGAGATTCTTCGGGTGGTCGAAGTAGTCCCTTATCCAATAAGGTTCTTCGTGATACCAAAGCAGTATCTCTAATCACATGAGATTCTTCGGGTCGTCAAAGCAGTCCCTTATCCAATAAGGTTCTTCGCGATGCCAAAGCAGTATCTCTAAACACATGAGATTCGTCGGGTGGTCGAAGCAGTCCCTTATCCAATAAGGTTCTTCGTGATACTAAAACAGTATCTCTAAACATATGAGATTCTTCGGGTGGTTGAAGCAGTCGCTTATCCAATAAGGTTCTTTGTGTTACCAACGCAGTATCTCTAAACACATGAGATTCTTCGGGTGATCGAAGTAGTACCTTATTCAATAAGGTTCTTCCTGATTCCAAAGCAGTATCTCTAAACACATGATATTCTTCGGGTGGTCGAAGCAGTCCCTTATCCAATAAGGTTCTTCGCTATACCAAAGCAGTATCTCTAAACACATGAGATTCTTCGGGTGGTCGAAGCAGTCCCTTGTCCAATAAGGTTCTTCACGATACCAAAACAGTATCTCTAAACACATGAGATTCTTCGTGATACCAAAGCAGTAACTCTAAATACATGAGATTCCTCGGGTGGTCATTCAAGTCTCTTATCCAATAAGGTTCATCGCGATACCAAAGCAGTATCTCTAATCACATGAGATTCTTCGGGTGGTCGAAGCAGTCCCTTATCCAATAAGGTTCTTCGCGATACCAAAGCAAGATCTCTAAACACATGAGATTCGTCGGGTGGTCGAAGCAGTCCCTTATCCAATAAGGTTCTTCACGATACCAAAACAGTATCTCTAAACACATGAGATTCTTCGTGATACCAAAGTAGTATCCCTAAACACATGAGATTCTTCGTGATACCAAAGCAAGATCTCTAAATACATGAGATTCCTCAGGTGGTCGATGCAGTCCCTTATCCAATAAGGTTCTACGCAATACGAAAGCAGTTTCTCTATACACAGGAGATTCTTCGGGTGGTCGAAGCAGTCCCTTATCCAATAAGGTTCTTCACGATACCAAAGCAGTATCTCTAAACACATGAGATTCGTCGGGTGGTCGAAGCAGTCCCTTATCAAATAAGGTTCTTCGCGATACCAAAACAGTATCTCTAAACACATGAGATTCTTCGGGTGGTTGAAGCATTCCCTTATCTAATAAGGTTCTTCGCGATACCAAAATAGTATCTCTAAACACATGAGACTCTTCGTGATACCAAAGCAGTATCTCTAAATACATGAAATTCCTCGGGTGGTCATTACAGTCCCTTATCCAATAAGGTTCTTCGCGATACCAAAACAGTATCTCTAAACACATGAGATTCTTCGTGATACCAAAGCAGTATCTCTAAATACATGAGATTCCTCGGGTGGTCGATGCAGTCCCTTAACCAATAAGGTTATTCGCGATACGAAAGCCGTATCTCTAAACACATGAGATTCTTTGGGTGGTCGAAGCAGTCCCTTATCCAATAAAGTTATTCGCGGTACCAAAGCAGTATCTCTAATCACATGAGATTCTTCGGGTGGTCGAAGTAGTCCCTTATCCAATAAGGTTCTTCGTGAAACGAAAGCAGTATCTCTAATCACATGAGATTCTTCGGGTCGTCAAAGCAGTCCCTTATCCAATAAGGTTCTTCGCGATGCCAAAGCAGTATCTCTAAACACATGAGATTCGTCGGGTGGTCGAAGCAGTCCCTTATCCAATAAGGTTCTTCGTGATACCAAAACAGTATCTCTAAACATATGAGATTCTTCGGGTGGTTGAAGCAGTCACTTATCCAATAAGGTTCTTTGTGTTACCAACGCAGTATCTCTAAACACATGAGATTCTTTGGGTGATCGAAGTAGTACCTTATTCAATAAGGTTCTTCGTGATACCAAAGCAGTATCTCTAAACACATGATATTCTTCGTGTGGTCGAAGCAGTCCATTATCCAATAAGGTTTTTCGCGATACCAAAGCAATATCTCTAATCACATGAGATTCTTCGGGTGGTGAACGCAGTCCCTTATCCAATAAGGTTCTTCGCGATACCAAAGCAGTATCTCTAAACACATGAGATTCTTCGGGTGGTCGAAGCAGTCCCTTGTCCAATAAGGTTCTTCGCGATACCAAAACAGTATCTCTAAACACATGAGATTCTTCGTGATACCAAAGCAGTATCTCTAAATACATGAGATTCCTCGGGTGGTCATTGCAGTCTCTTATCCAATAAGGTTCATCGTGATACCAAAGCAGTATCTCTAATCACATGAGATTCTTCGGGTGGTCGAAGCAGTCCCTTATCCAATAAGGTTCTTCGCGATACCAAAACAATATCTTTAAACACATGAGATTCTTTGTGATACCAAAGCAAGATCTCAAAATACATGAGATTCCTCAGGTGGTCGATGCAGTCCCTTATCCAATAAGGTTCTACGCAATACGAAAGCAGTTTCTCTATACACACGAGATTCTTCGGGTGGTCGAAGCAGTCCCTTATCCAATAAGGTTCTTCACGATACCAAAGCAGTATCTCTAAACACATGAGATTCGTCGGGTGGTCGAAGCAGTCCCTTATCCAATAAGGTTCTTCGCGATGCCAAAACAGTATCTCTAAACACATGAGATTCTTCGGGTGGTTGAAGCATTCCCTTATCCAATAAGGTTCTTCGAGATATCAAAGCAATATCTCTAAACACATGAGATTCTTTGGGTGATCGAAGCAGTCCCTTATCCAATAAGGTTCTTCGCGATACCAAAGCAGTATCTCTAAACACATGAGATTCGTCGGATGGTCGAAGTAGTCCCTTATCCAATAAGGTTCTTCGCGATACCAAAGAAGTATATCAAAACACATGAGATTTGTCGGGTGGTCGAAGCAGTCCCTTATCCAATAAGGTTCTTCGCGATACCAAAGCAGTATCTCTAAATACATGAGATTCCTCGGGTGGTCATTGCAGTCTCTTGTCCAATAAGGTTCATCGCGATACCAAAGCAGTATCTCTAATCACATGAGATTCTTCGGGTGGTCGAAGCAGTCCCTTATCCAATAAGGTTCTTCGCGATACCAAAACAATATCCCTAAACACATGAGATTCTTCGTGATACCAAAGCAAGATCTCTAAATACATGAGATTCCTCAGGTGGTCGATGCAGTCCGTTATCCAATAAGGTTCTACGCAATACGAAAGCAGTTTCTCTATACACACGAGATTCTTCGGGTGGTCGAAGCAGTCCCTTATCCAATAAGGTTCTTCATGATACCAAAGCAGTATCTCTAAACACATGAGATTCGTCGGGTGGTCGAAGCAGTCCCTTATCAAATAAGGTTCTTCGCGATACCAAAACAGTATCTCTAAACACATGAGATTCTTCGGGTGGTTGAAGCATTCCCTTATCTAATAAGGTTTTTCGCGATACCAAAATAGTATCTCTAAACACATGAGATTCTTCGTGATACCAAAGCAGTATCTCTAAATACATGAAATTCCTCGGGTGGTCATTACAGCCCCTTATCCAATAAGGTTCTTCGCGATACCAAAACAGTATCTGTAAACACATGAGATTCTTCGTGATACCAAAGCAGTATCTCTAAATACATGAGATTCCTCGGGTGGTCGATGCAGTCCCTTAACCAATAAGGTTATTCGCGATACGAAAGCAGTATCTCTAAACACATGAGATTCTTTGGGTGGTCGAAGCAGTCCCTTATCCAATAAAGTTATTCGCGGTACCAAAGCAGTATCTCTAATCACATGAGATTCTTCGGGTGGTCGAAGTAGTCCCTTATCCAATAAGGTTCTTCGTGAAACGAAAGCAGTATCTCTAATCACATGAGATTCTTCGGGTCGTCAAAGCAGTCCCTTATCCAATAAGGTTCTTCGCGATGCCAAAGCAGTATCTCTAAACACATGAGATTCGTCGGGTGGTCGAAGCAGTCCCTTATCCAATAAGGTTCTTCGTGATACCAAAACAGTATCTCTAAACATATGAGATTCTTCGGGTGGTTGAAGCAGTCACTTATCCAATAAGGTTCTTTGTGTTACCAACGCAGTATCTCTAAACACATGAGATTCTTCAGGTGATCGAAGTAGTACCTTATTTAATAAGGTTCTTCGTGATACCAAAGCAGTATCTCTAAACACATGATATTCTTCGTGTGGTCGAAGCAGTCCCTTATCCAATAAGGTTCTTCGCGATACCAAAGCAGTATCTCTAAACACATGAGATTCTTCGGGTGGTCGAAGCAGTCCCTTGTCCAATAAGGTTCTTCGCGATACCAAAACAGTATCTCTAAACACATGAGATTCTTCGTGATACCAAAGCAGTATCTCTAAATACATGAGATTCCTCGGGTGGTCATTGCAGTCTCTTATCCAATAAGGTTCATCGCGATACCAAAGCAGTATCTCTAATCACATGAGATTCTTCGGGTGGTCGAAGCAGTCCCTTATCCAATAAGGTTCTTCGCGATACCAAAACAATATCCCTAAACACATGAGATTCTTCGTGATACCAAAGCAAGATCTCTAAATACATGAGATTCCTCAGGTGGTCGATGCAGTCCCTTATCCAATAAGGTTCTACGCAATACGAAAGCACTTTCTCTTTACACACGAGATTCTTCGGGTGGTCGAAGCAGTCGCTTATCCAATAAGGTTCTTCACGATACCAAAGCAGTATCTCTAAACACATGAGATTCGTCGGGTGGTCGAAGCAGTCCCTTATCAAATAAGGTTCTTCGCGATACCAAAACAGTATCTCTAAACACATGAGATTCTTCGGGTGGTTGAAGCATTCCCTTATCTAATAAGGTTCTTCGCGATACCAAAATAGTATCTCTAAACACATGAGATTCTTCGTGATACCAAAGCAGTATCTCTAAATACATGAGATTCCTCGGGTGGTCATTACAGTCCCTTATCCAATAAGGTTCTTCGCGATACCAAAACAGTATCTCTAAACACATGAGATTCTTCGTGATACCAAAGCAGTATCTCTAAATACATGAGATTCCTCGGGTGGTCGATGCAGTCCCTTAACCAATAAGGTTATTCGCGATACGAAAGCAGTATCTCTAAACACATAAGATTCTTTGGGTGGTCGAAGCAGTCCCTTATCCAATAAAGTTATTCGCGGTACCAAAGCAGTATCTCTAATCACATGAGATTCTTCGGGTGGTCGAACTAGTCCCTTATCCAATAAGGTTCTTCGTGATACCAAAGCAGTATCTCTAATCACATGAGATTCTTCGGGTCGTCAAATCAGTCCCATATCCAATAAGGTTCTTCGCGATGCCAAAGCAGTATCTCTAAACACATGAGATTCGTCGGGTGGTCGAAGCAGTCCCTTATCCAATAAGGTTCTTCGTGATACCAAAACAGTATCTCTAAACATATGAGATTCTTCGGGTGGTTGAAGCAGTCACTTATCCAATAAGGTTCTTTGTGTTACCAATGCAGTATCTCTAAACACATGAGATTCTTCGGGTGATCGAAGTAGTACCTTATTCAATATGGTTCTTCGTGATACCAAAGCAGTATCTCTAAACACATGATATTCTTCGTGTGGTCGAAGCAGTCCCTTATCCAATAAGTTTCTTCGCGATACCAAAGCAGTATCTCTAAACACATGAGATTCTTCGGGTGGTCGAAGCAGTCCCTTGTCCAATAAGGTTCTTCGCGATACCAAAACAGTATCTCTAAACACATGAGATTCTTCGTGATACCAAAGCAGTATCTCTAAATACATGAGATTCCTCGGGTGGTCATTGCAGTCTCTTATCCAATAAGGTTCATCGCGATACCAAAGCAGTATCTCTAATCACATGAGATTCTTCGGGTGGTCGAAGCAGTCCCTTATCCAATAAGGTTCTTCGCGATACCAAAACAATATCCCTAAACACATGAGATTCTTCGTGATACCAAAGCAAGATATCTAAATACATGAGATTCCTCAGGTGGTCGATGCAGTCCCTTATCCAATAAGGTTCTACGCAATACGAAAGCAGTTTCTCTATACACACGAGATTCTTCGGGTGGTCGAAGCAGTCCCTTATCCAATAAGGTTCTTCACGATACAAAAGCAGTATCTCTAAACACATGAGATTCGTCGGGTGGTCGAAGCAGTCCCTTATCAAATAAGGTTCTTCGCGATACCAAAACAGTATCTCTAAACACATGAGATTCTTCGGGTGGTTGAAGCATTCCCTTATCTAATAAGGTTCTTCGCGGTACCAAAGCAGTATCTCTAAACACATGAGATTCTTCGCGATACCAAAGCAGTATCTCTAAATACATGAGATTCCTCGGGTGGTCATTACAGTCCCTTATCCAATAAGGTTCTTCGCGATACCAAAACAGTATCTCTAAACACATGAGATTCTTCGTGATACCAAAGCAGTATCTCTAAATACATGAGATTCCTCGGGTGGTCGATGCAGTCCCTTAACCAATAAGGTTATTCGCGATACGAAAGCAGTATCTCTAAACACATGAGATTCTTTGGGTGGTCGAAGCAGTCCCTTATCCAATAAAGTTATTCGCGGTACCAAAGCAGTATCTCTAATCACATGAGATTCTTCGGGTGGTCGAAGTAGTCCCTTATCCAATAAGGTTCTTCGTGATACCAAAGCAGTATCTCTAATCACATGAGATTCTTCGGGTCGTCAAAGCAGTCCCATATCCAATAAGGTTCTTCGCGATGCCAAAGCAGTATCTCTAAACACATGAGATTCGTCGGGTGGTCGAAGCAGTCCCTTATCCAATAAGGTTCTTCGTGATACCAAAACAGTATCTCTAAACATATGAGATTCTTTGGGTGGTTGAAGCAGTCACTTATCCAATAAGGTTCTTTGTGTTACCAACGCAGTATCTCTAAACACATGAGATTCTTCGGGTGATCGAAGTAGTACCTTATTCAATAAGGTTCTTCGTGATACCAAAGCAGTATCTCTAAACACATGATATTCTTCGTGTGGTCGAAGCAGTCCCTTATCCAATAAGGTTCTTCGCGATACCAAAGCAGTATCTCTAAACACATGAGATTCTTCGGGTGGTCGAAGCAGTCCCTTGTCCAATAAGGTTCTTCGCGATACAAAAACAATATCTCTAAACACATGAGATTCTTCGTGATACCAAAGCAGTATCTCTAAATACATGAGATTCCTCGGGTGGTCATTGCAGTCTCTTATCCAATAAGGTTCATCGCGATACCAAAGCAGTATCTCTAATCACATGAGATTCTTCGGGTGGTCGAAGCAGTCCCTTATCCAATAAGGTTCTTCGCGATACCAAAACAATATCCCTAAACACATGAGATTCTTCGTAATACCAAAGCAAGATCTCTAAATACATGAGATTCCTCAGGTGGTCGATGCAGTCCCTTATCCAATAAGGTTCTACGCAATACGAAAGCAGTTTCTCTATACACACGAGATTCTTCGGGTGCTCGAAGCAGTCCCTTATCCAATAAGGTTCTTCACGATACCAAAGCAATATCTCTAACCACATGAGATT